>OY728123.1:154005864-164005864 GCA_963277665.1 Viscum album | reverse complement strand
TTTTAAGGGAATAATTTACTAAAATTTCATTTTAATTTTTTTAAAAATTTATTCTTCTAATCCTATTTCATTAATGTCCATGTTTTCAAAATGGTTTTAATGATTTATTAATATGGACATGAATATTTTAAAATGTTAATTCCATTCAAAAGTATCCAAGTGGTAAGAGAAAATTTGACTAAAAACTATATTTTAAATGAGTTCTTTTATAAATTTTGTGTTGTTTAAATTATTTCAGAAAAACATATATTTTCTCTCAAAGGTTTTTTACAGATCATTTTTAACTATGTCAACATCTTTTACGAGATATTATTCTTGATCGAGGTTGATTTATTAAAATTAAATATATAATATTTTATTGATAGAGTTTTGATATGTTTTACTATGGATATGCTATTTTTATACCATTCATGGTTTATGTTTAAAGTATTTACATTTTGTATGCTAGTTTTAATATGAATTTTTATGTAATGTTTAAAACATTTCATATAAGGAATGCATTGGACTTAGTAAGTGATTGGTGGATCCTTCTATACCTCTTCGACACTTAGGTAGGTCTCCTAAGACAAACTAGTGTCTCACAAGAAGGCCTTGACAATATATTATTTTTAGTATTGGAACAAGGCCTTGACTATGTGGTTATGATGTCTGGAATTATGCATCACATCATTACACAATTGGATATTTGATATTTCATGTGATTATTCAACTAGTAGAATAACTATCTGAATAAGTAAATGGAATTATTTGATTTATATTGGCCTTATTATACAGAATTTTATGTTTAAAAGGCTTGTGTTTTAGTCTTATACATTACCGTAAATGATTATTCTTATTTATGAAAGTTTCCACTATATTGTTATCTTTACTGAGCATCTAATCCCACCCATTTCTATGTTATATTTTTCCCTAGATGCAAAGAAGTATATTATGACTGATCTGTAGGGATAGTACAAGGGATATTAATATGGTCAATGGAGACAATGTTTTTGTTGTTTTTTATATTATAATGTAATGTAACGTTCATGTATGTAATCTATTTTCCAAGACTGATAAACTGATCGGTCCTTCATGACTTGATTCCTTGCAATCAGGCCAATGTATTAAAATAATACACTGACTCTGAGTAACTGGGGATGGGGTGTTATAGTTTGTATCAGATGAAGTTTAGTAAAAACCATGGAAACTATATTTAGGTGAACTCTGATTAGATATCATTAACCTAAGATAGACTTTGAGAATTAGTATAGAAAACATCCTAGAATATTGGTACTGTAGAGATTTTATGTATTTTCCAGGCAATATATCACTCTCTAGATATGATAAGGAAGAGGCAGCTCTGACATATATGTACCTAGGAGTGAAAACTCCAACAAGGAGTTTCGTGCTTAACTCTGGGTATCTAGGTACACAACAACATGTCTTACTATTCTCTTGGTTGCAATAGTCTAGGGGGATATGTTTATGATAATTCCCATTTTCATTACAAGACATTATGAAGGTTATAGGAGTAAATAATTACTTAAAGAAAACATTTTATGATTATATATTATATGCATATTCTTTTCAACATATGATAGGTATTTTACAAGTTTGGAATTATTCATTGTGTTTCCTAAAACTAACCTAGTGTATGCCATAGTTTAGAAACGGCGCCCAATAAAAAGAATGAGAACTCCAGCAATACGCATGATCTATAGAGTTAGATGGATAATTTCATTCATGGTATTTAGACAAAATTTAGAAAGGAAATAGTATCCCACATATTATCATCATATGAAGAAATAATATCATGTGTTAATAAGATAATTGAAGAATTTTCTATGCCCTATGGCTTTGAAGGGAAGCCATAGAAGAAAATGATGATAGAGAGAATGATGGATAAAAAGAATAAGATAAAGAAGGATTTTCCCATATGTGATAACTATGGAAAGAATAACCTTGGTATATGCTTGAAAGGAATGTCAGTTTGTTATAAGTGTGGAGAAAAATGACACCGAGTACGTGATTTCAAGGGTAAGAAAAAGGATTCGAATGTACAATTCTTCATCTGCAAAGACTTGGGAAACTATACGAATCAATGTTCAAATCCTCATAGTATACCAAAAATGATGTTGTTGGATAATAATCAAGTTATGATATCACCACAGATGAAGACTAATGACTAGTGTTCTTATGTTGATATTAAATAATTATGTCATTTGAGTATTGTATGAATGATATAATGGTTATAATAATTATAGAGTATATAAGGATTGTACTACAGTACTATTTCATTAAGGATTTGAGATTGTGTGGTACCAAGAAAAGTGACTCAATAGAAATTTAAACTTTTTGGAAAATACATGGTTGAAGGAAAGATAAAAATTTAATATGGTATAGATACTGTGGTATTGATTTTGGAATAAGAGATGATTGATTTGGATAAATTCTATTTGAAATTATTGACAACCTTGGAACTGATTAATGGTTTTTTTATTCCATTATTGTTGGATTTTACAACATTTTTGGATATAAAGAGTATATCCAATATTCTATAAGGAATAAGGGAGCATGAGTGTAATCAATTTTTTTATGGTAATTCAAGGTGTTACCGTGTTTTAAAAGAATACATTATTAAGGTGTTCACATGTTATTGCGTGGAAAAAATAATCTTCATTGTGTTTACCATCGACATAAATTATGGACTGTGAATTTGAAAAGAAGTATTTTGGATAAGTCTAAAGGCTTGAATAGATTATGTTTGACATTGGTTACTATTATTAGGGTTAAATCATTTAATAAGATTATTTTTTGGTTGTTATAAAAAAGACAAGAGGGGGGGTCGGGTGACAACCTATCACGTCCGGCATGATCGCGAGACATTAACATGAAAGCGAAGGGTAACAAGGGTGCATCACCTACCACTGGCCTATGTGAAGTCCTTGTTTGAATAATTTCGATTTTTTAAAATATTCTGTCAAATGAATTATAAAGTCATTATTTTTGGAACCCCATATGATTAGGATAAATAGATTTTTTTTGAATTTTATTATCTTTTGGGGTGAAAGATGAATTTGTGGTTGCAATTAGTTGAAGGATAAAACTCTACATGTCAAGAATATATATATTTTTTCTATTATTCTATTAATAAATTATTTCTTAAACTTTACGGAAGAGATCTTAAAACCAAAAATGTGTTATCCTAATACCTTATGTTTTTTTGACATGATGAGATTTTAAATCATCATAGATCGATGGATTTGAGGCCCCCAAATGTACTATTGTTTGTGATTGATGACCTCAATCACTCTCTATAAATATTTTTTGTTTTCATCCAATTATGAGTCGCTAATTTCCACCAATTTTCTCCTAATATGGTTCATAATTTGGTGGTGTCTTTTTCATTTCCCTTTCCCTCTTATTAAGGATAAATTTTATTAACCCAATTTCTTATGTGGGTTTTCCATAAATATAATTTTCTATTTTTAAACTATTAGTTTCTAAGAACAATTTTAAATTGAAAGGGAGCAATTTATTGAATGAGGGGAGAATGTGACACCCAAATATTTCATAGTACATTAACTCTTTATAGAAATTCAATAACATGCGCTACACGCAACACCGAGTTCGAGCACACCATGGATTACCAAAATTGCCGTTAAAATATTGGTTATGAATATTATTAACTAAATTTTGAATTTTATATACTCCATATAATTTAAGAATTCATATTTTGTGTTTCTTAGACATAATATAAGGACAAATTCAATTTTTCAGATAAAAGAATTATTTTTCCAAAAATGAAATTATACAAAATATTTAATGGAGAATCATTTTAAAAAATATTTCACACATTTATATATGAAATTTAATGAAATTAAATTCATATTTAGAATAAGGACATAAAAATTTAGTTTGGATAAATATTTGGAACTTTTCTGATAACTTTTATATTTTGATGAATAGTAAAAAATACTAAATTTTAATTGAAAACCACAGTATTAATCGAAATAATTAATATTGTTAAATTATTAATTTGAATGTTTTTGAAGAATAATTAGATTATATTGTTATCATTTAATACAATGTAGTTCATTATAATTAATTTAACATTTAAATTTGACATAAACACTTGCCAATCTTTTGATAGTTTTGACTTTTTAAAAACCTGCTTTTTGTTTTGAAAATGGGAGGTAATTTTAAATTAATTAATTCAACTTCTATATTTATAATTTGGTAAAATTTAATTCATTTTTGAATTCGTAATATCAAAATTAGCTTAGGGTGAATTTTTGGTATTTTTCTGAAAACATTCAATTTTTGATGAATAGTGAAAAACACTACGTTATTGTTTAAAACTAACTTTTTATTTAAATAATTATTTATTTTATATAATTTTTTTTAATTAAAAATAGATATATAATACCTATATAATTTAAATTAAATCCTTTGGAGTCGTTTCATAATAAAATTAGAAATATAAATTTTTAATGAACGATTTACCGTCAATTACCCGCCTTATAAGAAGATATGCAAATTTTCATAAAACATAATTGTACCACTTCTATGAGTTGAATTTCAAAAATTTGAGAGACATTGTAGACATCAGTAAGTAAAATGTGGTTCAATAAGATGAAAATAATTTTTGGTGAATTGTAATTGTTGACTTTTATTTACCACGGTTAAAAGTAAATACGGTTATTAAAGGTAAATATGATATTATTATTACCATAACACATGTCCATATTCTATTGGATAAGTGTATTTAGACACAAAACAACTTTATTAATAATATATGATAATTTTGGTCTACTTGGAATAGATTAGAAAATTTATAATTATTTTATTTTAAGAAGTGTTAAAAATGTTAAATTCAACGTTTAATAACTAAATAATTTTTAATATAGGGTTATACATTAGTTAAATTAGACTATAAATATTCATTAGAAATATAAAAATTATTTCCCACATCATGGAATTTTATTTATAATTTTTAGAAACTAAATAAATAAATTTATTGTATGACACAATGATGATGCTATTATTACCTAATTAATTAATTAATCAAATAAATTTTATTATAAAAATAAAAATAAAAATAATATCAATATTTTTATTACATAAATGAGTTTTAATTGTGAATATTAATTACTAGGGTTGATTTAATGTAATCTTTTCGATGCAATAAATTTGTGATGTCTTTCACAAAAACCAAATAATAAATAGTGTCTGAATTGACATAAATGAGTTTTTAAAACAAATATGATATTATTAAATTTTATAACAATCCTAAAAATCTGAGGATCAAAAAAAGGGATTAAATAATAATATATATGTCATTAATGAACCACTTGAGGTTCCCTTTTATGTTTAGAGTATGTTTATTAACCATATTGTGTAAGAATACAAGAAGACACAGTAAAAGTTAAACTATTTATCGAATAGTTAAATTTAAAAGATATGATTAATATGGTGACCTAAAAAAGTCTAAAACATATTTGTTAAGAGTAAATCAACCCATACCCACATTATCTTCGAAATAAATAAATTTTTATCCATTATAAACTGATAATGATTTTATTATAAAATAATATTTCAAACTTTTCCTAAAGTGACCCTCACCAATCTTATAAAAGAGTACTTACCCTTTTCTCAAAATCACACCTCCAAAGACATTTTTTTTTTGCCAAACCCTGCCCGAATATCCTCCCAAAATACCTCACATCAATCTATACTCCTTCATTTGATAAGAATCCAAACTAAGGATCCATTTTGATCAATACAAAAGAAATCACCTGAAGAAGAGCTGATAATCTGACCACCCTCTTTCAAGTTCTTTTAGTTTTCCACTTCCTCTTTCTTTGTTTCTTACATACCAAAATAATAAATCCAGTACCCCATACATACTGTTATGTTATTATAAATATTTTACAACCATATTAACTATTCTACCCATCATATAAATGACAAAGTCACCAAACGTGCGTACTTACGGCTTACCGTCTCAAAGTCGTGGTGTAGTTTGTTATTCAAACACTTAATTATTTGTATGGATATGATAATGAGTATAAATTATGTAAATAATAAATATAACATGTTATTTATTCTTTATTTATGATATACCATCCAATTATATATGATTTCACCATCAAAAGAATGATATCGTCACTCGTGCGTATGTATGTCTTACCGTCTCCACGACGCGATGAGATGTCATTCCCCATTATAACCATTATAGAATAATTTACATTTGATGATTAAAAATAATATTTAATGGACATGATATCTACCTATATAAGATACATCATATCCATAACACACATGACTTGTGTAACAAATCATATAAAGAAAAACGAATCAGTTAACACCTAAAACGATGATACTAATAAGATATCATTAACAACGAAATATTAAATGATCATATACGAAATCATATTAATGTATATGGTTATTGTAAAATTTAATAACAATTATTTCACCATTATACAGATGTTTGACCTATCCTTGAACAAGGAGAAGTACATGGTAAGGTTTAATTCCACAATCTCATTATTATTTGAGTTTGTTTATGTGTATGTTTTTATTGGGACCGATTTATTATCCATGTCCATGTTTCATAAAAGAGTTTTAAAAGGTATTTTTTTTAAGTGACTCTTTTACTAAAACATAATTTTAATGTTTTAATGATTTATTCTTCTAAACCTTTTTCATTAAGGTCTATGTTTTCAAAATGGATTTAATGATTTATTTATATAGACATTAATGTTTTAAAATGTTAATTCCTTTTAAATGTTTCAAAGTGTCATGGGACACTTTTATTTAAAACTATCTTTTAAATGACATTTTTATAAATTGGGTGACATTAAAATTATTTCATGAAAAAATGATAATTCTCTAGAAGATTTTTTTCTAATCATTTTCAACTATGTCACCATCTTTTATAGGATGTTATTCATGATCGAGGTTGATTTATTATAATTAAATTTTCAATATTTTATTGAATGAGTTTTGATATTTTCTATTATGCATGTGATATTCTTATAACATTCATGGTTTATGGTTAAAGTTTTGGAATTTTGTATGCTTGTTTTAATATGAATGTTTTTGTTATGTTTAAACCGTTTCATTTGAAGAATGCAATTGACTTAGTAAGTGATGGGTAGAGCCCGCTATAGCTACTCGATGCATCGGTATGTATCTTAAAACAAACTAGTGCCTTGGCATTAGTCTTTGACAAAATCTTATTTATTTTCTAGGCACAAGGCCTTTACTATGTGGTTATGAAGTCTGACATTATGCATTCCTTTATTATGGAATTGACTATTTGATATTGCATGTGATTATTCGACTAGAAGAATATACAACTGAATAAGTTATTGGAATTATTTGACTTATATTGGCCATTATTTTCAGACATTTATGTTTAAAATGATTATGTTTTAGTGTTATACATTACCTAAAATGTTTGTGCTTATTTATGAATGTTTCTACTATATTGTTATCCTTACTGAGTATCTGAGATCACCCCTTTCTATGTTTTATTTTTCCCAGGATGCAAAGAAGTATATTTTGAATAACCTGTAGAGATAGTCTAGGGGATATTATTATGGTAAATATAGACAATTTTGTAGTTTTATTTCATTTTATAATGTAATGTAATGTTCATCTATGTAATATATTTTCCAAGACTACTAAACTGATTTGTCCTTTGGAACATGATTCATTGTAATCATGTTTATGTACTAAAACAATGTACCGACTCTGGGTTACTGGGGTCAAGGAATTATAGTTGGTATCAGAGGATGTTTAGTACAAACCTTGAAACTAGATTTAGACAATCTCTGATTAGAGTATATTACCCTAAGACAGACTTTGAGAATTAGTATAGAAGATTTTCTTAAAATTTTGGAAGTGTAGAGATTTTTTTGTATTTTCCAATAAATACATCCTTGTCTATATACAAGCAGGTAGAGGCAGCTCTTGAATAGATATACCTATGAGTGAAAACTCTGAAAAGGAGTTTTGGGCTTGACCTTGGGTGTCCTGTTACACAACAACGGGCCTTGATATACTCTTTGTTGCCACACTCCCGGGGGATTGGTTTAGTATATTTCACGTTTTCATTAAAAGCCATTGTTAATGACTTATGATTAAATAATTCCGCAAAAAAATCATTTTATGATTATAGATTATATACATAATCATTTCAACATATGTTAGGTATTTTAAAAGTTTGGAATTATGCATTGTGATTCATAAAACTAACATACTGTATGCCATTGTCTAGAAATGGTTCCCAATAGATGGATTGAGAAATCCAATAATACGCATGATCCATAGAGTAAGAAGGATCATATCTTTCATGGAATTAAGACAACATTTAGAAAGGAAATAGTCTCCCACGTATTATCATCACATAAAGAAAAACAATCATGTGTTAATAAAATAAGTAAACAAATTTCTCAGTCCTATGGTTTTAATGGGAAGCCAGATGAAAAAGGATAGTAGAGAGAAAGATGGATTAAGGGAATAAGGGAAAGAATTATTTTCCTATATGTGATAACTGTGTAAAGAATCACCTTGTTAAATGCTAGAAGGGAATGAGATTTTGTTAAAAGTGTGGAGAAAAAGGACAACGAGTATATGATTGCAAGGGTAAGAAATTTTTTTCAAATATACAATGCTTCATTTATAAAAAGTTGGGACACTATACGAATCAATGTCCAAATCAACAGAGTATACCAAAAATGATGTTTTTGGATAATAATCATTTTATGATATGACCACAGATAAAGAGTAATGACTAGTGTTCTTATGTTGATATTAAATAATTATGTCATTTTTTATTGTATCGATGATGTACTGGTTATAATAATTATGGAGCATATAAAGATTGTATTGCAGTACTATTTCATTAAGGATTTGAGATTGTGTGGTACCAATAAAAGTGACTCAATAGAAAGTTAAACTTTTTGGAAAATACATGGTTGAAAGAAAGATAAAAATTTAATATGGTCCTGATACTAAGGTATTGATTTATTAATAAGAGATGATAAATTTGGATAAATTATATTTTATATTATTGACATCCTTGGAACTGATTAATTATTTGTTTATTCCATCATTGTTGGAGTTTAATTTTTTTTTGCATATAACGAGTATATCTAGTACTCTATTAGGAATAATGGAGAATGAATGTAATCAATATGGTTTTATGGTAATTCAGGGTGTTACTATGTTTTTAAAGAATACATGATGAAGGTATTCACATGTTATTACGTGGAAAAATGAATCTTAGTTGTGTTTACCTACCATATAAATTATGGACTATTAATTTTGAAAAAAATATTTTGGATAAGTATAAAGGTTTTAATGGATTATGTTTGACATTGGATAATATTATTAAGGATAAAAAATTTCTTAATATTTTTTTGGGTTGTTATAAAAAGGACAACAGGGAGGTCGGGTGACAACCTGTCGCGTCCGGCTAGGCTACGAGACTTGAACCCGCAACCGAAGGGTGACAATGGTGCATCACCTACCAGTGGCCTACATTATGTCCTGGTTTATATAATTTAGTTTTTTTAAATAATTAGACAAATGAATTATAAATTCATTAATTTTGAAACCCCATATAATTAGGATAAATAGAATAATTTCAAATTCTATTATCATTTGGGGTGAAAGATGAATTTGTGGTAGGAATTAGTTGAAGGATAAAACTCTAATTTTCAATTATATATTTTTTTTTTATTCTATGAAGAAATAAATTCTTAAACTTTAGGGAAGAGATCTTATAACAAAAAATGTTTTATATTAATACCTTATGTTTTATTGAACTGATGATATTCTAAATCATCATAGATCGATGGCTTTGAGGACCTTAATTATACACTTGTTTGTAATTGATGACCTCAATCACTCCCTATAAATATTTACGATTTCCCTTTAGTTATGTGTCTCTAATTTCCACCAATGTTCTTTTAATCGAGGTCATAATTTTGTGGTGACTTTTTAATTTCCCTTTCCCTCTTATTAATACTAAATTTTATTAGCCCAATTTACGATGTGGGTTTTTCACAAAGGTATTTATCAATTTTTAACCTTTTATTTTTGAAGAAAAATATGAAATTGTGAGGAAACAATTTATTGAATGCGGGGAGAATGTTACACCCCACAATTTCATGTTACATTATCTCTTCAACAAAATTCAATAAGTTGCGCTACATGCATCACCGAGTTTGAGCACACCTTGACTTACCAGATTAGCTGTTAAAAAATTGGGTTTGAATTATATAAAATGAATTTTGAATTTAATATACTCTATATAATTTTAGAATTAATATTTTGTGTTTCTTAGACATAATATAAGGACAAATTCAATTTTTCAGATAAAACAAGTATTTTTCAAAAAATACAATCATACAGCCTATTTAATGGAGAATCCTTTTTAAAACAAATATGGACACTTTTATATACACAAGTTAAGGAAATTAAATTCTTGTTTAGAATTAGAACATAAAAATTTAGTTTGGATAATTTTTTGGTACTTTATGATAACTTTCATATTTTGATGAATAGTAAAAAATACAAAATTTTTGTTAGAAACAAATTTTTTAATCAAAATAATTAATAGTTCTAAATAATGAAATTTAATGATTTGTAAGTATAATTAGATTATATTTTTATCATTTAATACAATTTATTTCATTAAATATAATTTTATAACTAAATATGACATAAAAACATATCAATCTTTTGATAGTTTTTACTTTTTCAAAACCGCGTTTTTGGTTTTGACAATGAGAATTAATTTTAAATTAATTAAAGAAACTTGTATGTTTTTAATTTGGTAAAATATAATTCATTTTTTAATTTAGAATATCAAAATTATCTTAGGGTGATTTTTTTGGTATTTTTCTGAAAACATTCAATTTTTGATAAATAGTGAAAAACACTACGTTATTGTTTAAAACCAACTTTATATTTATCTAATTATTTATTTTATTTAAATTTACATTAAGTAAAAATAGATATATAATACATATATATGTTCAATGTAATTCATTGGTGTCATTTTATTGTAAAATTAGATGTATAAATTTTTATTGAACTTTATATCATCTTTTATCCACCTTCTAGGTGCATTAGCAAATTTGAATAAAACATAAATTTACCACTTCTGTGATGTGAATTTATAAAATACAAGTGAAATAGTTTACATCAGTAAGTAAATTTTTTTTCAATAAGATAAAAAATAATTTTTGGTGAATTTTAACTTTTGACTTTTATTTACAACAGTTAAATGTAAATAGGGTAATTAAAGGTTAATATTATATTATTATTACACTAACACATGTTTAGATTCTATTGGATAATTATATTTATACGATAAATAACCTTAGGAAAAAAATATGATCCTTTTGGTCCACTTGGATTAGATTAGGACATTTATTATTATTTTAATTAAAAAATAGTTAATAGTGTTAAATTCAAAGTCTTGTAAATAAAACATTTTTAATATAGGTTTATAAAGAAGATAAATTTGACAATAAAAAATCATTATGAAGTTAAAAAAGATTTTCTACATCATGTTATTTTATTTATAATTTTCGTACATTAAATAATTAAATTTATTTATGACACAATGATGATGCAGTAATTCCATTATTAATGAAAGAATCAAATACATGGTATTATAAATATTAAATTTAATATAATTTCAACTTTATTATGAAATCCAAAAAATTTATAGGGTAATATGACATGTTAGGGTTGATTCAATGTGTCATTTTAGAAGTAATCAAGTTGTGATTACTTACACAAAAACCATATACCAAATAGTGTCAAGATTGACATAAATGAGTTTTTAAAAAAAATATTATATTATTAAATTATATAATATTCATAAAGATATAAGTTTCAGAAAATTGGCTTAGATATTATTATATATGTCCTCAATTAACAACTTCAAGTTCTTTTCGACATTTAGATTATCTTTATTTACCATATACTGTAAGAATACCAGAAGACACAGTAAAAGTTAAACTATTTAACAAATAGTTAAATCTAAAAGATAAGGTTAATATGGTGATATAAACTTGACTAAAACCTATTGGTTAAGCTTATTTCGTCCCATAACCACCTTATCTTATAAATAAATCAATTTTGATCTTTTTGAAAAAGAAAATTATTTTATTATAAAATAAAATTTCAATATTTTCTTAAAGTGACCCTCACCTCTCTTATAAAAGGGTACTTTCCCTTCTCTCAAACTGACACCTCCAAAGCAATTTGTATTTGTCAAACCCTGACCAAATATCCTCCCAACTTCCCTAAAATAAATTTAGTGTCCTTAAATTGATCAAAAATCCAACCTATCATGTACTTTTGATCAACTCAAAAGGAAACACCCGAAGAAGGAGTAATAATTTCACCACCCAATTTAAAGTTCATTTCTTTTTTCTATTTACTATTTCTTTGTTGTTTCTATAACAAAATAATAAATCCATTATCTCCTACATACTATGATGTTATTATAAATATGGTACAACCATATTCGCTATTCTATCCATCATATAAATGAAAATATCACCATACGTGTGTATGCACAGCTTACCGTCTCCACGTTGTGGTGTAGTTTGTTACTCAAACACTTCATTATTTGGATGGGTATAATAATGAGTATAACTGATGGAAATAATATATATATCATGTTAAATATTCTGTATTTATGATATAACATCAAATTATTTACTATTTAACCATCAAAATAATGATATTGTCACTCGTGCGTACGTACAACTTACCGTCTGCACGACGCGGTGAGATGTCAATCCCCATCAAAACCATTCTAGAAAACTTTTCATTTGATGACTAAAAATAATATATAAAAGACATGATATAATTCTAGATAAGATACATCATATCCATAACAAAAATTACTTGCGTAACAAATTATATAATGAAAAACAAATCAGTTTACACATAAAATGATGATACTACAAAAATATCATTAAGAAAACAATATGAGAACATCATATTTGATATCATCTTAATGTATATGGTTTATTTATAATTTAATAACAATGATAACACCATTATACATGAGGATAACCTCCATTAAACCAAGGAAAATTATAATGTATGGGTTAATTCAACAATCTCATTATTATTCAAGATTTTTTATGTGTAAGTTTTTACTGGAACATAGTTATTATCCATGTCCATGTTTCATAAAAGATATTTAAAAGGGATTATTTTAAGGGACTATTTTAATAAATCATAATTTTAAATGTTTTAGATATTTATTCTTCTAAACATTTCTCATTATTGTCCATATTTTCAAAATGGATATAAGGACATATTTATATAGACATGAATGTCTTAAAAAGTTAATTCCTTTAAAATGTTTAGAAGTGGTATGGAAAATTTTGATTCAAAAATATCTTTTAAATGATACTATTTATTTATTGTGTGACTTTAAAATGATTTCATGAAAATGGATATTTCTCTCAAAGTTTGTTTACTGATCATTTTCAACTATGTCAACATCCTTTATGCAATATTATTCTTCATCGAGGTTGATTTATTATAATAAAATATTCAATATTGTATTGAATGAGTTATGATATGTTTTACTATTGATGTGCTATTTTTATTCCATTCATGGTTTATGGTTAAAGTATTGACATTTCATATGCTAGTTTTAATATGAATGTTTATGTTTTGTTTAAACTTTTTTATATGAGGAATGTATTTGACTTAGTAAGTGATGGGTAGAGCATACTATAGCTCCTCGATGCATTGGTAGGTCGAATGAGACAAACTAGTGTCTTGGCACAAGACCTTGACAAAATCTTATTTGTAGTCTTAGCGCAGGGCCTTAACTATGTGGTTATGAAGTATGACATTATGCAATCCATCATTATGAAATTTTCTATTTGATATTTCATTGGATTATTTGACAAATAAAATATACATGTGAATAATTAAATGGAATTATTTGATTTATATTAGCCATATTTTGCAGAAGTTTATGTTTAAAAGTCTTATGTTTTAGTCTTATACATTACACTAAATGTTTATCCTTATTTATGAATATTTCCTCTATATTGGTATCCCTACTTAGAATCAATGCTCACCCCTTTTTCTGTTAAATTTGTCCCATGATGCAAAGAAGTATATAATTCTTGACGTGCAGGGATAACCTAATGGATATTAATGTGGTAAATGGATACAATGTTGTTGTTGTTTTTCATTTTATAATTTAATGAAACGTTCATGTATATAATCTATTTTCCAAGAATTCTAAACTGATCAGCCCTTTGAGACATGATTCCCTGTAATCATGCCAATGTATTAAAATAATGCACCGACTCTCGGTAACTAGGGTTAGGGCGTTACATATATTCTTATGAAACCCTCTACTTTTCATAGGTGGTTATGTGATGAAATCATTATGAGAACATTCTTTTTTTATATGATAATATATGATTACATGTTAATGAAACTCATTTCATTTAATCTGTTATGATATAATTATTTATGAATTTGTGGAAAATATGTCCATGTTTTCATTATAATATGGGTGGTATCAATATATCCCTTCAATATATTGGGTAATGATTTATATATTGCAAGATAATGATGGGAATCAAGTTGATTGTTGTGATCCACTATGGAATACAAGGAATCTTTATCCATTGTGGGAAGATGGGGAAACCTGATCTACTATAGGAAGATAGGGAAACTCAGTCCCTTATAAGGAATGGACTGCAACTTCAAATGGTGGCATGTCCCTCCCAGTACGTCTAGTTCCAATAATATTTCCTAGTAATATTTTGGAAACTATCCTTGAATTATAGGAAATTATTTTACAAGTCTTGGTGTTTTCAAATAATTTTATGTGTTGTGACATAGATATAATCACGTGGTTCATGTTTATGACTATGTATTTATTCATTTATTATGAAATTAAAATCATTATTCTATTTATCATGTTTATAATATTTGATATTCATGGTATGATCTTCAAAGGTTATGATCATGTTCTTAAATGTTTATGTTCATGTTATGCTTAAGAATTTCCTTTATTTACCATTACTAGGCATTCAAGATCACACATTTCATATACATAATTTCCACATGTAATGAAGAAATTTTTTATGTAGTAGTAATAAAGGGGAAGAACTTTATAGTAACCATTGAAAATAATTCACCATGTTAGAATATTTTTTTCCAACATTCCAAAGACACAAGACTGCTACAGTCCTCAAGCATGTACATTCATAAGGTGTGGTATTTTACTAAAAACCGATTTAATATCCATATATCTTATGAATATTTTACTATAGTTGTTATCAATGAAAAGGATAAGTCAACCTTTATAAATGAGGATGAGAAACTTTAGTGATATTCCTTGGTATAATTCTAATTATATTTATATAGATGTCTCTAAGGATGAGTATAAGGATAAGTTAATTCATATGAAATTTTTCATGAATTTTGGTAAGGGATAGAGTGAGTAGTTTCTGAGAATTAAATTATTTTCTAGACACTACGTGTGGATGTAGCTCTAGAACAAATATACATTGTGGTAACAACAATAAAAATATTTTATAGAGCTAGAATATGTTGGTAACTCATGCAAAATAATGGTCTGTACTACACACATCATTAAAAATCCCAGGGGATATTATATGGTATTTCAAAAAATCATTATGATCCATCTTGATGGATTTAAATAGAGGGTGATAATAAATTAATGATGATAAATAGATGGTGTCCTAGATTAAATAAATAGGTTACAAGATTTAGAAATCCTATAAGTAATTGTTTTTGTCAATATTTTGTTTTCCTTTATGTCAAGTGATGCTCACACTATGCCTTTTGGTTTACGTAAATTAAAAGAACTAGAAGGTACTGAATTAATACTGAATGTGATAGAGAATTTTAGGGTTCAGATATAAATGTTATGTTCACTATAGTGAAGGACTTTTTGATCATTTATATTCAGTTTTCTCAAAATATTGATTAACAATGTATACCTCAACCAATACTTAGACTCACCAAATAATAGAACAAAGGAGTTCTCTGAATGTTCGGGTAATTGAGACTATAGAGGGAGGATGATTTAGTTTTTGATGTGTCAAGAATGTGGAAATAATCAGATAACAGAATGTCTTAGTGGAATGAGAATATGTTTTGATTATAGAAAATAAAGACACAAAGAATGTAACTACAATGTAAAATTGAATGGTTTGGTTAAGATAATATATGGTAATATTGGCCAACCTGTAAAATCATTAATGTTTAAACTTTTTATGTGTGGAATGAACGGTCAGTATGAATACTGATTTTCCATGTTTGACGATCACTAGGACAATTATATAGGTGGTACGAGTAATGGTTATATTAATGATAATGATGAGACTATAGATGAAATGTGAATCGAAATAAGTATTAACTAATAGTATGAGGTAACATTATTAATGTAATTAGGATTCTATATAATAATCAAATGATTATTTATTTGGAATTAATAATTATGAATTTCAAAATAAAATAGTATTTTTATATTTATGTTTTTCAAAAAGTATTTGTAAGAATATGTTGAAGGGTTATTTTGGATGGGAAAAGTGATTTAATAGAAATGATATTTTCATCATAATCCCATGATTAATTGAAATATTACCATAAATATGTTCTTAATGATTACATAAGAATATTTGGATAAAAATGTGTTCGATATGAATATATAAATTTGATAGTATAGATTACCTCAAATTAGATAATGGATTTGCTGACAAGTGGATTATACTATTATTGATGAATTTTAATATATTTAATGAATTTAAATTACATATATAAAAAACATTGTAATAAGTAAACATGAAATTTTTTCATATGCATTTATGGATATTCAGGTTATTATGTTTTTTCAATAGAATACATGATGATGGTATTTTGATATTTTGTATGTGACAACAATGTGATACCTTAGTTTATATGAGTAATGAATGTTAAGCTGATTTAGTAATCTCATTTATAAGGTTTTAAATTTTTTTATCATTTAGAATTGTTATATGGTTGACTATTTATGGAATGGTTTAAGCTAAAAATTTTATGAGGTTTTAGAGATTAAATTATTGTCTCACCATATTAGGATTTATGCATTTTGGATAACATGTGCTAAACATTTTTTGTGATGTCAACTAAAGACATAAATAATGGACTACAATCCCATTTATGGATTTCATGATATGATAATGATTCCGGAATGACAAATTCATATTCATTTCTTTTAATAATAGATTAAGTGGAAATTTATCAAGATACATTAATGGGTGATGATTTTCTAAAATCATGTTAGTATATATTTTCAACAATATTATTCAACATTAGGAAAAAGTATCGTCAAACCAAAAATGTAATCACAGAACCTCAATTTCTAATGAATAAAATGTCCTCTTAGATGATCGAATATTTATGGATTTGTGATCCTTAAATTTATTCAACCCATGATTTGTATCCCTCTCCATTAAAACATTATAGATAAATTTCTATTCCATGTTCATATTTTCATCTCCCAAATATGTTCTCATATATGGGAACCTAGTTATGTGTTACCTTAGGTAACCAATATGTTACCATCTTTCACTCATTAATGAAAGTTTTAATATTCATTTTTATGTATGTGTTTCTAAGAAAGGAACTTTAAAGAATAAGAACTTTGATAATCCTAATAAATTTCATGTGAAAAATTCATTTTAAGGGGGGTATACTGTAAGTCCCCAATATTTTTATAATTACTTTTTTAACTAATTTAATATTATGATATTTACAATTCACACAACACAGAGCATAATTTTTGTTATATGGAGGCACTATATATTGAATATGTTATACAGAACACAAATTCATGATTTCAATACAATAAAAACATATATAAGATTTTCTCACACAAAACACTACATTTTTATTGTGTTAACCATAATTACAAGTCCCTTAGATATCATTTGATACAGGTAATGTCTAGTTTTACAGAACTACTAGATTATTTTAAAAATATTAGCAAAATATTATTATTTCTAACACAAGAAATTAGAATGAAATTTGTAAATAAGAATAAATAAAATTTTAAAATATGATATAGACTTATAAATATAATGAATCCTTTGGTTATCAATTTTTATAAGTGAACGAATGAATCAATTGAAAATAAAGATATTACTTTTCCAAGAAAACTATTTTTAAATGCACAAAAACGATTTTATCTCAATAAATTAAACAACAAAAATATAATTAATGTTCTAAATAAAATTTATATGTAATATATTCTATAAATATTTTTTATACCCATCAAATATATCTTAAAGGTATAAAATATGAATAAATCCAATTTTTTGAATAAAAAGATGTATTTTTATGGTGGATTTAATGATTTTTAATGAAGAAACTGTTTTAAATATTATTTATAACACTTATAGATATTTCATATGAAAAAATAAACTTCAATATTGTATGTGTAATATTTTAATTTATTTTGGATGAATTTTAGATATTTGTTTGAGAAATTTCATTTTTTGATGAATACTGAAATACACAAAATTTTAATTCAAAAATGATTTTTCTTATTATTTATATATATAGTAAAATTGTATTTTTGGTTTTTTTTAAAATTTAATTAGATCAAATTTACATAAATTAAAACATTTTAGGTCATTTTAACCAATTTAACATTGCAATTGGATATAAAACATTTCAATCTTTTGGAACTTTTCACATAAAAACTCGTAGTCATGAAATGTGTGCACAATTAATTTTAAAATAATTTATAATACCTATATGATTTTAATTTGAAAAAAATTACATATTTAGAATAAAAATAATTTATAATTTCAAATAACAAAACCTCTTTTAAAAAAATAGTTGTGAAACCGATTAAAATTATTTATAGCGATTAAGAGAAAAATTAGTGTAACAAATAACTAATCCTTAAACATAATGCCCCAAATGAACTACATGCATGTGAAAAAGAAATTTAATATTAATATGTATACCCTATAATGACATGGATATGTTTTTACCATTATAGATATACATTTATGATGAAAAACATGGGTTTAATTCCATTTACAAAAAATTTAAAAATTTCCACTCCACCTCCACTATAAAAAGGCACTCAACAAACCCACTTATTAAATCCTATGAAGCCATTTTTATCACCAAAACTCTGCTCATATAATATCCCAAAATCCCTTCCTAAATCTTAGAATCCTCCCTTTGGGATAAAATCATCCAAGGAAGCCCTTTTGTGTAATGCAATTGGAGTTTTCCAAAGAAGAGGTAACATCATTCTTCAATCTTCATTATTTTATTTTCATTATAATCCCCATAAAATATTCTTATTAAATGACTATATAATAATATAAGTATCCTAAAAAAATTTATATTTTTAAATTTAAGGGTTTTATCTAAACATACAATCACTTCCATCAAATGAGTTACAAATTTACCGTTATTAAGTATAGAAAACTACTGCTTTAGGAAATGATGATTTCCGCTTTTCCTTTACCACATATCATGTTTGGAAATTATGATTTAAAAAATGATTTTATAAGATATATATAATATTTATTATATCTTTATTCTTCTTAAATTATTATATAAAACATACCTTAATTTTTTTAATTATTTTTAAAAATGATATGTTTCTTTGCAGATGTGTGGAGAACCACCTCCTTAAAGTGATGTGATATGGTCACACATTATATGGATTGTTTTTAGGATGGATTTAGTAAACATATAAGAAATATATTAAATTATAGTTTTATTTTAATTATTATATGTACAAACACATATATATGTTAATTAATTTATTTCTATAAATACGAAATGAAAATGGATGTTTTGTTCATGCGTAGGTAGAACCTATCGTTTACATGTATTGTGTATTTCATTTAAAATAATATTCATAAAAAATATTATAATTATCTATATCATAATCTTTTATGATATATTATTCATGTATAAAATTTTGGGAATAATTAAATCAAGATCTTTATAATAAGATCAAGATTAAAAAGTCAAAATATATATGAAAAATGCACATGTATTACACATAACGTAAGGTTAACAAAGAACTATTAATAAATGGGTATTATAAACACATAATAAATGAATATATGCTATTATATATAAGGATATAGTTATTTTTTAGAGTTATAATAAATTAAAATTTATCATATATGATTTTTTAATATGTATATATAAATTCAATACATAAGGTAAAGGTTTTCTCGTCTCACTTATATTTGTGTGAGACATATGCCTTATTCACCATTCAATTTTTTGCAGGGTATGTACATTACATGAATTTATTATACGATTAGTGTAATTAAATTTATTTTTATTTACATGTCAATTATATTATTTATCTTTTATGGGGTTTATGGCCCGAATGTTACCAAATCAGTGATGTAATTTTATTTTAATTTTCCTTCCTTGAGATACACGCCATGTTATGCAGACATATTTTTCTATGGGGTGTATATAATTCCCATTGAAATGTTATATCATTAATCTAATTATTTTAATTTTAGTTTAATATTCATGAAATATTATCATTTCATTGGGATTGTGGTTCATTGTAACTAATGTTGAGATGGTTTACTACTAAAATTGTATAATTAATCAGTATTTTTTATCATCATGTTTCCACTGATAAATTATTATGATCCATCTCTCAAGAAAACTCCTGAATGTTTTTCTAATGGTTATCCATTATATCACCGTGTATTGTTATAATTTTCACACTACTTTAGAATTAATATAATAAATTAATGTTTTTATAATAATTAGACTATATTTCACCTTTCGGTGTGAAATCTGTGTTATCCCAAAAAAATCATTCTAAAAATGTGTTAAAAAATGTTTTAAAATTCTATAATGACATAAAAAATAAATCTTTACCGAAGTTTTCCCTTTTTATTTAAATGTTTTTTTAAAAGATTTATTTATTTATCGAGGAACTTTTATAAAAATTGAACTTTATAAAAGTATTGTTTGGAATGTATAGATTTATCCACCATCATAACCATTGTTTGTTGATAATTACTTTGATAGTTTATAAGAATTTTAGGTAAATTTTTCTCCCTAATAATTTTTAAATTCATTGTTTTTAAGTGGTTTTCAAACGAAATTTTTTTCAAATGAAAAATGTTTCAAAAAAAATTTCTATTCAGGTAGTGTTTTAATATTTGTAAATATTTCATTAATGGGTTTCAAAAATATTTTAAAAGAATAATGATTTCAAAAAAAAATTATTTTTAAAAAGTGTTTAAATTTTTTTATGTTGTATTTTATTAGTTTTATGGAAAATGCTTTAACGCATTTTTTAAAAGTCCCATTATATGTTTTAAAAGGAATTTTCAAAAAAAGAGGGTTGAAAATGATTTATGTTTTAAAGAGTATTTTTGTCAATGAAAAAAAATACATTTCCATCAAAAATGATTTAAATTGATTTTACATTATTTCTTTATATGTTTTCAATGTGGTTTTAAGGAAAATTATTTTCAAATTGTTCTATGTATTAATAAGTGATGTTCCATGTGATATTTTAAAATCCTTCTGCATCTAGGATTACATCCTTTACTATAGTTTAGTATTTACTAGGGATATTATCCATGAAAACCATTAATTTAACTTATTTGAATAGTTTATGTTTTTATAGCATGATTTTTATGAAACAGTTTTATTATTCACTGATTATAAGGTTATGAACCCCATATCATTTTACAAGAAAAGATTTATTGAAATTATTAAGAAAAATGTCTTTTTTCATAGGTTAAGATATGATTTCATGATTATGTAACCAATTTTATTTCTTCTTTTTTGATATGATTGTTTATGAATATGTGGGATATGTATGTATGATTTCATTATAATATGTGCGGGGCCTATATATCTTTCCAATTTATTGGATATATTTTTTTTGATTATGAGAAAATAATAGGAATAAAGTTCACAGACATTATCCACTATGAAAGATGGGGAATCGTAATCCACCAGGGGAAGATGGGGAAACATGAACCAATATGGGAAGATAAAGAAACTAGATCACTTACAATGAAAGGACTACAACTGAGGATGGTTCTCTATCCAGTCCAGTGGGTGTAGTCCCAGTGAAGTGCCCGAATAAGTTTTTGGAATCGAGCATTGACATATATGTAAACATATTATATTTTTATGTTTTTTACAAAAATTATACATCTTAGGCCTATGATATTCTCACATGGTTCATGTTATTGATTATATTATGATTAATGTCTCATGACCTGCCAATATTTATTGCATTTATCAAATTTATAGTCTTTTATTTGCATGGTACGATCTTCAAATGTTATTCTCATATTCACATTCCCTTATATTCTTGTTTTTATTACATATTTACATTATTTACCCTAAATGATCATTTGAGGTTACCCTTTTATTTTTTCTTTTCCCCATGTAAGGATGAATAGTTTTCAGTAGAATTACTAAATTGGAGATATTTATGGGAAACATTATTTATCATTCACCAAGTTAGAATATTTTTATCCTAGTTTCCAAAGACATTTAAATATTATAGCCCTCAAGAATGTACATTTATAATGTGCCTAATTTTCATAAAAATTTATGTAAAATCATTGTTTTTTATCATAGGTTGTAATAAGATCATTGGAATATCATATATATTTGTGTGTCAAATATAATAATATAAGCTATTATGTGAAGGATAACCACGAATACAGTCATCACATGTTCGGATTGGGAAAGACACCCATATACCAAATTATGGAATGATATAACCACTCTTTTTCCTAAGTTTGGGTTTAGGATAAACATATGTGTCCACAAATGTTTTGTCTTGGGTTAATATTTTGGGGACCCTTTTTTGTATTTTGATAACCAAATGTTCACCCTTTTCCTCATTAAACATTAATCATTATCGAATAAATTGAATTTATATATAATTCTAGGCCCGTTGATCCCATAATGAAAATCATTTATATGTGTGACACAAAATCATTATCATATAATAAATCTACAAAAGTAAAAATGTTTCATAAACATTTCATTATAGTATAACTCATCCAAGAGAAATATGTTTCCCAATTTTTTTCATCATAATAATAGAATATACAAAGGAAGGATAAGTATTGGATCAATAGATTATATCCCAATATTATCATCTAAAACATAATTGGACGTTTTCACTAATGAATATAAATTCCATATAAATAATATTAAACCATTCATGTGGAAAAATAACCTATCAAATTTTTAAATAAGTTTTTTAAAATATAAAGATTTCAAAAATATTAATGAAAAAACATTATTTGAAAATAAAATTGGAATCATGCAGACAAGGATTAAATGAATTTAACTTTCTTGATTTTGGTAAATTCTATAATCTAGTTTATGATACAATAAAACATATTTTTCATTATTTGGTAAAAAAGTAAATAAGTACCACTATTTGAAAATAATAGGATGATTCATTTTAAAACATTTTGGTGTAATTATATAATGGATTAAAATTTATTTAAATAATATTTTTATAACATTAAAACTATTAATTAATTTTTTTTAGTAATAATGGACATTGAAGGGGAATGAATGCCGATTAAAGAGAGAAATAAATTTGATTTTCACTTAAAATCATTATTTTTTACTCTTGATTAATTAATGAGATAAAATGAATGGAAAATAATTAAAATCTTGAAATAACTAGAGGAAAATAAAATTATGTTTTGTGATAATATATATATATCATAACATTTCATCATTGGAAGAATAATTATAAACAATCCCAATAAACAGTGATTTTATATCATAAAAATCTTAAAAATTTGGTAAATTATAAATCAAAAGCCCCATGAAATAGTGTACCTTATATGGATATGTATAACCTAATTTTTATGTGAATAATGTGAAAATATATTCATGGTTAGTATATAACCATCACAAAATAAATAAGTGGTGAATATTCCATGTGTCTAATTGAAATAAGAGTGAGATGAAAATTCCTTATCTCAAGTATTAAAATTCATCGTAAACATTTGAACCAACTGTATAATAAATAGAGGATTATTATTAATAAATTTCATAATAAAAATAATATATATAATGACATATAAAATTTACTTATATAATTTTATCACCGTTTTATTCATAATCCTATATTAAAATATTTGTTCCTATTCATAACTGCTTTTCCTTTCATGTATGTTTTGGTTTGGAAGTTTTGGTCCCTAAAAAATGAATATAGTTAAATCATTTAATAAAATTTAATTTATGATATTAATATCATATATATTCATTAAATAATTATTTTGAGTCACCCACATATTTTGGATAGGAAAATGAATTACACAATTCATAGATTTGGTTGGCCGTATGTACACATGATCATTTCTTCCATTTTCTAGACAGATGTAATAAAATAATGGTAAGTATTTAATATACATTAGAAAATAATAATTTTATAATATATATCATTTATATTCAATAAATATGTCCATAAGTCATTCCACATCAAAATTAATTGAAAAAATTATCTAATCTCTTCGTGAAAGTGGTAGTCCACAGTTATGTACAAAAGATGTTATAATTAAAAAAAAATAGAAGTTAAGAAAGTAGAAATGATTTTATAATTAAAAAATTATAATAATTTAATGAATATATTATATAAACTTTAAACTCATCATTAATTCCATCTGTGAGAGGTGGTGATGGAAAAAAATTACATCGGTTTATAAAGAAGTATTCCAACAAAAACACGATCGATGGCTTCATTTCCCATATGAGGGAAGAGAAGATGGATATATGTTATTCCATTAATAGAAAACATATCAGTACATATGAGACAATTTTTATAATATTTAATAACATTTAGTGGTTATTTAAATGAGGTGTAATAAGGTATAAAATGTAAATGCTTCGTTAAGAACTATACATCTTCTTTGGTGAACCTCATTAGGTTTATTCCTAAAAGCTTTCAAGGATGGGTTTCTAATACGAAAAGAGACTCTAGATCCAGAGGTCAGATTTAGGGAAGGTATTATTTCAGGCCATTGATGGTCCAATGGTATTTTGAAATTTTAAGTTGATAGGATTGGGTGTTCCCTTTTATAAATGAGTTGAGTGGAACACTAGAAATTTATCAATGTTTTACAATAATTCTATTTCACATTCTTTAAAAAAAATTAAAAATGGTTCATTGTAGAATATTAGATGATATAAGGAGGATATTAGAATATAAAAAAAATAATTATACATGTCTTATGGATATTTATCACTTGTATTTTTTGGGTTAACATCTTGATAAACTGCTTTTAACCTTAATCACATTAACCAATTTTTAATGTTTGTGGTTTTAATTATGACAAAAAAAATTAGTATTAATAAATACTGTCATATATTATGATCCAAAATATGGAACCGATTGTACCAAATTCAATTGATAGAATTTTGGGAATATAATTTAATATTATACACCTAGATGCGATGAAAAAGATGATTTCCAAAGAAAATACATTGCTAATTATAAATATTTTTCATATAAAGATTCGATTTAAAATTGAATCCATTGAAAAAAATTGGATTTATAATAATATAATTCTTCCAATTTTATTTTTAAACCATTTTTATATATGATATAATTTTGTAAATTTATTAAAAATATATTTTTAATAAATATTAGTATTTTTTTAGTATTAATTGAAAACATAATCCATTCCAAAAATTCTAAAAAATTAACTCTAAGATACTTTCTAAATTTTGATTTAAAAAATGAAGTTATTTATTCAAAAAAGTTACAAATGTTGAAAAGGGAAATTTTAAATTAATAACGCCACACACGATTTATCATCTTTTTTAAAAACATATTTTTAGGCATACAGTTGGGTTTTTTCTTGTCCCATGCATAGAAAAGAACCTTAGATTATTGTGAAAAAATAATAATCGGTATAAAATATTTAAATTTCTATAATATAATTTCCTAATAGAGATTAATTAATTTTATTAATATAGTAACACAATGAAAACATATAATGTTTTTAATAAACAAATTTCATTAACTTTAAGTTTTTGTTTTTCATTTTCACTTCAAATAAAATGATAACCAATTAATTAATATGAGAAATTTGTGAACCATATATTTTTCATTATTTAATTAGTCTTGTTAATATGAGAATATTTAATGTCATGGTTATAGTTTTCACTATAAATAATAATGTACTAATATTATATCCTGGATCATTATAACTTAGTGTTTCATCTTATAAAATATATAAATGAAATTAAATATATATTGTTTTCAAAAAATGTATTGGTGTTACTTTTTATTCACTCATTAAAGAAAAGTTTCCCACGAAATTCCAAAATTTTGATACAATAAACTAATGATATTTTTTCCTCATCATATCCTCTGTTTCACATATAGCTTCCTAAAATAGGTTGGTTTTACACAAATTGACCAACACCATCCACACATGTTGGAGTACTATATTTATTTACATATAGGGAATCCCAAGGATCCATTTGAATTATAATGTGAATTCTATTTTTGTATGAAAACTCAACTAGATGAAAGATTTCATCTCAACAAAAAAACTTAAATCAATATAACATGATCTTATAATATCCCCAGGGTTATTAGTCATCATGTAAAATTGATCATTTTTATGATAATGATAGGTTTTCATGAAACATAACTATGTATCTATATCTTGTTAATGTTTTCTTGAAAACATAATGTTTAACCTTATATAAAAATTAGATAAAATATAATGTGGTATTCAAGGAAACCTTAACACTTCTTTCAAGTATATACTAGAAATATTTTATAAATATAATTTATATATGATGGCTTTGAAGTGTGATTAATTTTAATTTATATCAAAAAAATCTAAATGTAATTATATAATTTAGTCATTTTAGAGAGTCTTAGGATAAACTCCATAGTAATGTTTTCACAATTCTATTTTGGTATGCATGATGTTTACAACAACCCATTTGAATTTTTTCTCTAAGCCTTAACTCATTGACATACCATGATCATAGATACATACATAAAATTATCTCTCTACATGATTAATTGACGTAAATACTCTTTTAGATCTCTATACACACTTCTAAGTTGAATAGGGAATGAATAATAATGAGCATCATCCAACATCTTCATATGTAAATATAATATTGATGGAACACATCTATAGATAATTAATACTAAAAAAACATAATAATAATGGTTTATATGTGGAACATTTTTTCCTTATTATGTATCTTTATATCATCTTTTTGAACCATTATAATCTTTACATGGATAAATGTTTTAGGAATTATTTAAGAAATGTATTCCTGACTCCCATCCATTAAAATTTTGAGATTAATCCAATGAAAATATGTAAATACTATATCTTTTATGGTCCTCATCATAGATAATTTAGCATGACCCTAATGACTCAAAGAATTAGCCATCTTGTTCATCTTCAATAGTTTGTAATGTATTGAGCAGCCATAAACATTAATCGGTTCCAACCATATTCACTGGTGTATATTCAACTAATTCTGTGAGAATATATAATTTAATATTTTATTTTAAGTATATAAATTAAAACTTTCTCTATAACTATATTACCTTTAAATAGTTAATGAAAAAACTAATAAACCTGACTCTAAACCATGATTTGGGTAATTTTCCTCAAGAACCTTCAATTTTCATGACCCATAATCTATAAAAAATCATTCTATTTGTGAATATATCACAATACCTTCTTTGATGCATCCTTATAGATTAAAAATCCATCTCCACTACTGGGAAATGTAAATGTATGTGAACATTATATCCTTCTATATTATTCCTCCAAATTTTCATCACATTTATTTTTCCTTATGAACATTTTTCTCATCTATGTGAATATAGAGAGTGGAATGGATTTTAATGAGAAATTCTTGACAAAGAATTCATAATCTCTTGAAAAACAAAGAGGAATATGGATCCAAGTCATAGTTTTGATTCTAGGTCAACATTAAATTACTCCCATCATTGATCGATCGACTAATATACCCATTAATTAGATTTTATGACAATGAAATGAAACATTTTTCCTTCCATAATTAAAACCTGTTAAATTTTTAACACAACATATCCTTTATTAAGAACCTCAACACAATTATAATGTAATAGTTATTCTCTACCAATATCCTTGAATATATAAGAATATCATAGTCATATACTACCAAAAAGAGGTCAGGTAAATATATAATGGCTCTAGTCGTTAAATACATGATGTTTGTATGATAATGACTATGAAAAAATAAAATCACTATATATTTATATTGTATATAACTTATGTAGAATTTTTTTTTGGTATATCCACCTTTTTGACCATCAAATGATGATATCTAGAATGAAAATAAATCATGTTAGAGTATTGATTTCATAAAGTTGATTAATAAGACATCAATACGAGTTTGGGGATACCTATTCTCGATTTTAATTATGTTTAGTTGCAAATAATAAATGACATTAAAAATTTATCCACCTTTTTCCCCTATTGTGAAACACTTTTCCAAATAAATCCCAGGTCAAGATTCATGTAGATGTGGTAATCAAATTCTTTTAACTCAATCGGGCCATTTCAATGGGATATCATTAAAATTATCATAGCACCATGCATGATTTATATTTTAAAGAACACATATTTATTTGGTAGAAGACCAGAAAAACCACTCACAAAAACATATAAAACTTTTTAAATAATGGAAATATCATTGATTTCAACTATTCCCCAAATATGGTTGATAAAAACCCTCTTTAATAGAAATAAAGACCTATAAAATGGATTCATGATCCATTATATTTTCATATTTATAAATTCATTGATATATGATCATCCTTTTTTTGGAATATCAACATGAATTCACTCCAAAAAAACTTATGATGGATTTATAGAGATAAATAATATCCATGCCAAAGATAACATAAAATTGAAGCAGAAGGAGGATAATAATATTTTCTAGAAGAAAATTGTCACCTTGTTTAAACAGAGAAGAATCATATACATGATATGTGATTATAATACGATTAGGGGGTTTCATTTCTAATTTAATTTATAATCATTAAATATATGAATGAAAATTCCTAGAGTCTTTTACAGATATTAAAAAATTAATATAACTATGCTCAAATATGGTAATTTAATATTGTATCATACCAATTTCCACCTAAACTTAATCATTATATATTTTATTTAATATTCAAACCAAAATGGTTAGCATAAAAATTTGATATCATTAATGAATGTGAATAACCATGAACAATTCTTCTCATGATTGTATAAATATTGACACCATATTTTCTATATATGTAACATTAGGTTTTATCTAGATCATTTATGATCATCAACTATTGAAATGTTTCAATAATGTTTATATAGAGATTGTGAATTCCTAGAAAATATCCCCTAATAGTGTCAAACCAAGTTTGTAAAAATGAATTTTCCCCCACCAAGTGATGATTGAGTAAAATCACAATGTATCCTTTTCAAAGTTAATATATTAGGGGAAAACTATGCCATAACAACATTAAATTTTAGTCTCTATACTAGGATTTTATTACTTGGAAACCGCTCATCCTATCCTTCATTTAAATTATAGAGAATTTTCTTATACTTTGAATTATCCCCAGGGTTATCACTAATGTGTTTTCATACTAATTTACAATGGATAACAAAACCATTATTTGATGAAATATATTGTGACCCATACATTCCATACATAGATATCATGCCTTTATTATTAAATATTAATTACATAATATAACGATCCAAATTTGAATCATATAGGTTTATCTTCCATGGAAACATTGATAAATAATCATCTAGTTCATAAGTGATTTACATCATATGATATTATGTTCTTTATAACTAGTACCCTTCTTATATATGTCATATATAATACATTTATTCATTTCTTATAGTATAAAAACATAATAAATATTGACCTCATATCCTCCGTAATGATAAAAAAGGGATACATCAACATAAAATGATCATAAGGATGTGAGAACATGATAATAAAATTTTAAATCCATACAGTATATATCCTAGACTAAAAAAATGAGTCACATAATAAATATTGTTAATTTATTCGATATTAGTACCAATGGAATATAATAACATAAGCCATCAAAATATAAGATGGAAATAAGATATTTATTTTCGAATAAACGTACTCATATAAAATTATATGATATGTCTATCCACTATGACATACATAATAAGTTATACATGGGATAACAACTTGTATAGTAGCTCCATGATAGAGAAAACCTCTAGTGTACAATTATTTTAGGCATGGGATAACCTCCCTTATACCATATTTTTTTTATGAATGGTATAACCTCCCAAGTACCCTTTGAGCAAAAATAACATTATTCATCACATAGAACATTTGTGTGGTATATAATTACGGTTCCACTTATCACATAAGAAAAAACATACATGTTCCATATAGTCATTCATAATATCAAGATACATTAAAATTAAATGGGTTCCATAAACAGTTCCTCATAATATAACCCATTGTAAATAAATAGGTTTCACAATTTTTTTTCATAATAACCGTATTTTGGATAATTGATATAAATAAAATAATTTGATCATATCCTAAGTAAATCATAATATTTATCTAAAGCTGTTATCATTACTGAAAAGATATACAATAAAAAGTTCATCAATACATTATTAAGGAAAAAATCCTTTCAATTATTAAATCTCTTATTTATAATATAATTTTTTTTAAAAATTAAAGAAAAAATTTCTTTAAAAATAAACATGGAATATTGTATAGTAATCTTTAAATCATTGAATTTTCATGACTATGAAGAATTTTGGTTCATTATTGTAAGTTAAAAGAAAAGATTCGTTAAACTCTTTTGTAAATAAATGTAAAAATGAACAACATTTGAAAAAAATAATTTTTCTATTTAAAAAAACTTTTAAATGTTCTAAATTTGGTATAAATTAATTTACATGATGTTTGGGTAATATGAAAAACAATATTTTAATCTTATTTAGAAAAAATAGACATGGAAGAGAATTTATTTTGGGCTGAGGATAAAAATAAATGTGGTTTTCCCATAAAAATATTATTATGGACTCTTGAGTAAATTAAATGAGAAAAATGATAGGAAAACATGTAAATTACCGAAATAAATAGACATTAATAATACTCGGATGTTTCTTGATAGATATATCATATGATTTCATTATTATAATCACAATCAGAAAAAGTCTGGAAAAATGGGGTTGTATAATAAAATACCTACCACTTTTGTAAATTTTGATTCAAAATTGCTAAAAAGAATAAACCATTTATGGATATTTATATCCTACACTTTTAATGACAATAATAATAAATTAAAAAAATATATATTATTTTCACCAAAAAATTAACCACATTTTCAATATGGCATGTGTCTAAAAAAATAAAAGTGGTTTAAAATCCATTACCTCAGGTCTCAAATTTAGTGATTCATATTAAAAAATCCAGTATTAATATTATAAGATTATTAAATATATGTTAAAGTACCATAATATTGTATTTTATATCCTATATGATTTATATATAACCATTTATCACCATTTTAGTAACAATTCATTATTAAAATCAATATTCAAGGTGATAATTAGTTGGTCATTCATGTAAGTTTTGGATGATCAATTTTAGTACATATATGTTGAAAATGGTTCAATAATATATATAATTTTAATAATGATATTAAAATCATATAAATTTCTTATAAACATATTTATAGTCATCCATAAAATTTTGAGATAGAAAAATCAATTACATAGTTAATGGAGATGGTAGGTTGTATGTACACATGAACGTTGTTTCCAATTTCATGAAGGATTGATTGAATGGAAAGTAAGTATTAATTAACCATTTGATAATAATTCATATATCATTTATATTCATTAAATATATATCATTATTTCCATCCATGTAAAAATAAAATCAATATCAGATCACATTGCTTTGTGTAGGTGGTAGTCCACATGTACACATGAAAAACATGATCATTTTCAAAGGATTTGAAGGGAATAAGGTATATGTGATATTATATTCCAAAATAATAATTTTTTCATTATTTTATTATATATAAATTAAATGTATCATTAAATCCTACTATGATAGGTGGTTATTGAAAATTAATTACATCGGTTCATGAGGTGGTAGTCCGTCCTACACAAGATCAGAAGTTTAATTTCTTATTTGATGGTAGATGATATTGATATCTATTAGTAAATTAACATAACAAAAAATTACTATATGGAAGATATTTTTTTATAATTTTTAATATTTGGAGTAGATTTTTAGAATTTTGAAGAAGGAATAAATGGAAGACACATGTGTAAGAACAATACATCTTCTTTGGAGGACCTCTTTAGGTTTATACCTAAGGCCTTACTATGATTGTTTTATGATTAAAAAAATGTAAATAGTCCTTATGAAGGGAAATAAGGACGGTATTTAGGTAGTTATGGTACAATAAAAGTGTTACTAAATTGGAATAATATAGGAGAGTCTGTGCCCGTCCATAATTGAGGTGAGTGTCACACTTGAAATTTTTAAATGTTTTAAAATAATACCATGAAACTTTTATGGAAACAATTATCCAAATTTTATATTATAAAATAATATATGATGAAAGGTAATAATATATTCATTATATAGAAATTATAGAAGTTATTAGGTCAATTTATAACATATGTTTTTAGATTAACCCCACACTATTTTATTGGAAACCTTAACAATGATAATTAATTTATATGATATTTAATACTCATTATGAAAAAAAATATTATTGAAATATTAGTTAATATTAATTATACAAATAATAAATATGGAATGTATTTTATCAATTTTAATTGATATAAGTTTAAGAATGTAGTTTTATATTAATCCTGCAGATATGACAAAAATTGGTTTTCCGAAGAATTTTTTTTCACAAAAAAAGATTTTATATCAAAAATCAAAATGAAATTGATTCAAATGACCTAAATTGGTTTAATGATAATATTGTTGAACTAATATAAATTTTAATCCATGATAAAATGAGATGTAATTTTATTAATTCGTCAAATGAAAATGTTGTTTTTAATAAAAATCAGTATTTCTTACTATTCATCAAAAAATTAATCTTCTCATAAAATTCCCAAAAAATCATGATTAGGTTATTTTAGCCTCCTATTTTCATTATTTTTTGTATATTTTGAATAATTTTTAAAATTCACATAATTTAACTTTATAATATGTGTGAAACCCACAATGAATCAACTTTAAGAAAAATATAGTTTTAACCATAAAACAAGGTTTATTATTATCCCATGCATAGAAAAAAAATTGACGAATAAAAAAACATTAGATTGAATATAAAAATTTAAAATTTCATTAAAATTATTCATCATTATTTATTAATTTGATTTTTTATGTAAAACCAAATGACCCCATAAAAACATCTATTCAAAAATTTATATCAATTTGGCTCAAATGATTTTAATTTTATTTTTAATCAATGGATAACACATTAATTTACTTTATAGTTTTTTAAACCTTATAATTTTCATTATTTATTGATTTATTTGTATATACACCAATATTATATCTATTTTATAACTATAATAAATAATAATAATGGTTTTATAGTGTGTCATAGTTAATAGTGACTCAGTGTTCCCTATAACATAATCCATCAAAGAAGATAAATATATTTTAAATAAATATATTTCATTAAATATTAGGTTTTTATATTAATTCCTCCCATACTAGTAAAAAAAATTGTTCCCTTGTTTCTTTTCTTTGACTCTCGACATGTTGAATCTGGAACATGGGGTTCATATCTCTTTTTCTTTACTATAATCCCATGAGGGGTACCTTTGGAGGGAGATAGTTACTGTAGATTGGTATTAATGTTTTGGGTTATTAATATGATGATGATTAGGATTTTTAGCTTCTATGGACTATATGGGTTTTTAGGGAATTGGTATTAGCTGTGTTAGGTATGTTACATAGACAAGCGATAACCTCTTTGCGATAAGATTTTATGATCCCTCATTATCTAATACAAGGAATTTATTCTTACTAAATAACTATTTAATTTTGTTTCATCTAATTTTTAGGGACCTAGATGTGGTACATGAATCATTATTTTTTCTATATTTTTATTGGGAGAATTCATTTCAGGGAAACAAGAATTTAATTAATTAATTAAATCTTAAAATTCCATGTTTTGAGATTAGGAAATCCATTTTGTTTTATGGAAATATATATAGTCATTGTCTTTGTTTAGTCTATGTAGTTTTTCTTTAATAGCATGATCTAGTTAATCATTGAAGGATCAATCTGAATGAGGATTATGAGGCATGATAGGGGTACTTTCTTCCCTTTAAATAATATGGGTTAATGAAGTACAAGAGGATAATCTATAATATAGAGGTGTTTTATTAGCAAGATAAGATTTAGATCACCATGGGTATGATTTGATCCTAATATGAATTATGGACCCTTTTAGTGGTTAGTTAGATATAAGGGTCAGTACATATATGGTGAATGATGTATCTTTGTGGTTAAGAGAAGGAAAATGTTTTGTGTGATGAATTTTAGTGAATTATTTTTCAGTAGTTCTTATCATTGATGATTGATGAAACAAAAAGGTAGGAGATAATCACCCTTAAATAGCAGAGCCTAATCATTTAAGTTTCCGGTATTTTTATTAAGACCATTTTTATTGCACTACCAACTTATATATATAGGAGTAGTCTAGATCAAGAAATATATAGGAGGATATTTTCAATGTAATAAGATATATAGCCACCTAATTTATGATACATATGTATCCATTCTTTCAAAATATGGTGGGTTTGATTTAGAAGATTCCCCCAAAGGTAAGAGATAAAAAATTTGGAGAACAAAGGGAATATAAATGTTAGATATTTTATCAATGTATCATATATTTATGTGGATTGAGGTTTAAGAATACAAGAAGCTGCTCATTATAGTATTTATTGTTCTTTTCTGGGGTTTGCAGTTCTCAAGTGTCTACTAGTGGATTTCTTGTTTTCATGCTAAGATAATAGCAGTTGTGGGAATAGTGATACACTCTCCAAGAGGTTGATAGTGTGTGGCCATTTAGTCCCCTTTTTATTGGTAGTATACATTTCTTTTGAAGTAGTACAGATATTAGGGCCCACCAGATTTGGTTAAGCATCTTGGTCAATAGGACTATGTTTAGATATTAGGAGATTGAGCTGGTAAGGGTCACCCCCTTAGTGGTCCTCAACTTTAATGACCCAAACCAATTTGTGGAAATGGACGAAGTCAGTAGTGAGGGATAATATATGTACATGTTAAGATGTATTCTATGGACATTATTACACTATAGGGTCCATAAATTTTCAATGGTATAATCATATTATCATCTACATTAGTTCCATCCATTTTTGATTTCATAGTTGTATGCCCCTTTATTTCTATAGATTTGGGCTATGACTCAAGACTCGAGTATGTGTGTCATCCTTTAGATACCCTATCCTTTTACCCATATCATAGATGATTTTATGAAAGATAAAGAATTATAATACATGACATGGATTGTAATGTCTAGTGTCTTGGATGACTTGGTTTATAAAACTGAAAACATGAGACTAAATAAATCATTTTTATTTAATATTGATAAATAGATCATAATTCCCATTATTCTCTGACAAATTCATTAAATAACCTAAGGATAGCATGAAAAAATATATGACCTAAAAATACAAATAAGAGAGTAAACATAAGAATAAAGCATTAACACTTGAGTTAGAAGGCATGACATAATGATATAAAAAAGCGTGGAACATATGGATTCATAAAAAATAAAAATGGGATAATGTAAACATGGAGACATATTAATTTTGAAGAAATATCAAACATGAAATTATCATGAGTCAAGGCTCATTGAATATAGTGGAGCAGAAGTCATGATTAAACCACCATAACCATTGCACATAGTAGCACGAGTCAAGGCTAACTGCCAAGACTGTTGCACATAACGTCTCATGAGGCAAAAAAATACCCAATGAATTGGATTAGTATCTAGGAGAAACCATCATAAAATTTTTAGTAATATGATTTCCACATATTTAATCATGCATAATCAATCATTTATAATCATAAGGGTTACCCATGGTAAGAATTTGGTTTCATAATCATGTCATAAAGCATAAAAAATGGGAGTATCATAAATATGTCAATAGAGGATAGAAAATTGATCGTTTATGAACTATAATATGTAATAATCAACATATATCATGAAAATTGATTTCAAATTTACGCAATTAAATGTAAAAATAGTTCATATGAAACTTTTGAATTAAAAAGTTTTAGTGTGGTTAATGAAAAATATTAAACGTCATTAAAAAAAGGAGAATAATATTTTATATAAAACTATATGTGAACTAATAAGGTATTAATAATAAAATAAGGGTTATATAAAAATAATAGGGGATTAAAATATTATATATTTTGTACTTGAAAATGGGTAAGAAATCTAAAGTTTCCCTTAAAATGGGCTTGCTTATCGGAAAAAATCGAGGAAAAAATAATTAAAAAACATGTATATACAAGAAAGATAATGATAAATAGATCTTGATAAATTAGTTTTGAGTATATACATATAATTTATAATCTATTCCTAAAAGGAATAAATAACTTCATTGGGTAAAATGTAAGATAGATCAAACTGAAAATAATAATAGAGGTTTAGGTTGAATTCCTACCCTTAAGTATGATGGTGTACTTCCTATGATTGTAATGTTATTGATAAACACATTAAATTTATTAATTAATTTTTAAATATCACATTATACATATAATTGATTTATTAAAACCTTATTATGTTCATTCAGAACCATTTTTGTGGGTTAAGTTGTTCAATTTCATTTATTTTGTAGCGTGTGATTCCTTGGTTTTCATGATTGGTTTACTTATATACAGGTATGTATAAATATGAATGTTGATAATGATTTTCCATAATTGGAGTTATGTATTATTATTTAACATCTATATGTTTACTTTTTTATGAAATTCGTTCAGTTATTTTTAGGGAAGATGAATCATTATATAAAACATTAACAATCACCGTTTCAGTTAACTGACCGTTTTTTTTCAAAATGAACACATCTTTCTTTATAATTTAATATAATGTGTTCAAAAGAATAAAGATCCCTAAATTATACATAATAAATATATTATATTATTTTTCAAAAATAAAATTGGTTTCATGACATGAATTGAAGATGGTAATATAAATTGAAATCCCATCATCCTTGAATGTAATGAATTAACACATCTTTGATAATGTTTTCATTTATAGTATAAAAGGAGGGGAAATGAGAGATTATGGTGAATTATTAAATTTTCATTAAAACATTATAGTATATGTAAGGTAATGTATTTATTATACCATTTTTATTATAAGGGGTGAGGATATAAATGAAAACAATGGAACATGAAAAAAAATAAAAGAAATAAAAATATGCATTTACTTCTTGAATATATCTTCCTTGAGAGCCCCCATTAGGGGAGAGGTTTTGGTATATTTATGTCACCAAGATCTCTTGGATGTGTGAGAGTGTATTGGGGAGATATTTGAGTAAAATTTTGACTAGGGACAAGGCTTGAGAGGTGTGAGGAATGGAGGTAAATAGGAGTGGTATTTATAGTGGAGGAGAGTAGGGGTTTCCCGCTATTCGTATAATTTGTTTAATATGTTTGATCAAGACTACAAATAGTAATGATCCATGTAACCAAAAATAGTAAATTGAGGATTTTAGTTCCAACCAATGTCCATTTACATCATCCATGACTCATGAATGATGTTGAAATTCATTTATTTAGAATTTATTGTAAATTATCATATTTTACTATTCACCAAAAATTCAGTTATTTTAGAAAATTCAAAAAAATTCCCCCCAAAACATTACCAATAGGTTAAATTCAAAAAAATAAATACATTTTCTAAAAATAATTTTCAAAATATGAGAAATGTAAATTCTAATTAAAATCATAATTTACTTGAAAATTACAAATTTTAAAATAAAAACTACTTTTCTTACAAATTAAAAAATTAATTAATGTCTAATAAAAATATATTATAATCATAAATAATCAAGATAATAATTTATGAATACATTTTATGAAAATAAATTTTATTTTAAATTATTAAATTAATAATAAAATTTTAATTAAATATACATGACAAGTAGAAATTCCAATATTTAATTAATAATTTCCAAATTATTTACATACTTTTACTATGATATATTTATATCATATTATAACATATGAGATGGATAAATTTTATTTGTAAATTCATTATTTGGGTTACTATTCAATTGGATGGTTTAGTATTTTTAAGGTTCACATTACTATTCCAAAGGTGAAGTTATTATTTCATCGGTATTTATTCATTAATATCAAGAGATACCATTTGTTTTACTCAGTCATCATTTATAAGGATTGTGCTGAGTTCTATCTATATTATTATATGATTATATTATAAGACATAATTATAATAAGTTAATTTTATTGATAAAACATTTTTTCATTACTTTCTTCCCCCCTTATGAAATTTCTCCCTTGAAATTCTGTTTTACATTCTATGCTGAAAACACGTGGGATTACTTTTCCTTCCTTACTTTTTATAGTTACCTTGTTTCCTATTCATAATTATGGTTCCACCATAGTATTTTTACTAATTAAGTAGCCTTGTTACATAGATCTATATATCTATGATACAATATCATTACTGGATGCTCCACATTATAAAGATCATTCTCCAACTATACCACCTCTAAAGAGAGTACATGTGAAGTATTTGGTGTGTACTTCATTAAGAGGTGTACATTAAACACATTTTGTACTCTAGGAATGGTAGGTGAATATTCTAGTAGATATTACACGACTCCTACATGATCATAAATATCAATGGGGATGATATACCTCAGACATAGGTTTCATTTCTTCCCAAATATCATGACCTTCTTCCATGGAGATATGTGGATAAATACAATGTCTACCACAAAAATCTCAAGGTCTTTTTAGTGACTGTCTTCATATCTCTTGTGTCAGTATTGGGATTCCTTGACATGATGATAAATGGGTTTTAACTTCTCCACCATTTCATCAACCATTTCAGTTCCTAATAGCCTATGTTTACTGACTTCAACCGATCATACTGAAGTTCTACAAACTTTCCACTAAAGGGCTTCATATGTTGAAATTCAGATAATGGAGTGGAAAATATTATTGTAATAGAATTAGACTAGTGGAAGATGTTGGTCCCATAATAAATTTAAGTCCTTAGAACACACTCTCAACATATATTCCAATGTCCATATGTTTCTCTCATATTTGCCATTAGTTTATTGATGATAGGTCATACTGATGTTCATAAAAGAGCATAGAGAATGTTAGAGACTCTTCCAGATCATAGATGTGAATTCATATCTCTGTTGGAAACAATAGATAGTTGTACTCCTTGCATATTTAACACCTATTTGATATATATAGATTCATTTTGATCCAATGATAATTCCTCTCTAATTGGGATAAAGTGAGGTGTCTTTATAAGATGATCCACAATGACACGTAGATCATTTTTCCCACTAGATGTCCTTGTAATTCTAGTGAAAAAGTCTATGGTAATGTGCTCCCACATCCATGGTTATTTGGATAGTGGATTAATCATCCCATTATACATTTTATTTCAAACATCTCTTATTGACATACTAGGATCTTTCAAGATTTTTCTACAATCTCCTTTTTCATTTTGTCACACAAAAAAAATCTCTTGATGATCATGATAAATCATTATGCTCTATAGGTGAATATAGAAGTTTGAGATATTTGATTCATTAAAAATATCATTCTCTATTTTTGGATAGGATGGTACACATAATCAATTACCAAATCATTCAACTCCTTACTCATCGATATTGAACTCATAGGATTTCCCATTTCTAATAGCATCCACCCCATTCAGACATTCCACATCTTTTCTTTGAGAATCCGTTATTTTATCCATGAGGGATGTTTGAGAAAGAATTTAAGATAGGATGGATGATGTTCCTCCCATTATTATTTCCATGTATTACCTCTAAAAATATACCAATTTTGGATCCTTATCAAATCCCATCATTGATAAATTTGCAATATCCTTTCTACATAGAGCATCCTCCACCTTATTTTCCTTACTAGTATGTAAGTGGATTGAGCAGTTGTAAGACTTGATGAGCTCTAACCATCTTTTATAGATAATATTAACATCCTTATGCGTGAATATATATTATAGACTCTTGTGATCATTATATTTCTCAAAAATCTTCCTATATAAATAATTCCTCCCCATTTTCAAAGCAAAGATCACAACTGCCAACTCCAAATCATGAATGAGATAGTTTTCCTCATTGATTTTCAAATTCCATGAGGCATAAGCTATCACTTTATCATTCATCATTATTACACATCCTATGATTTTCAATGAATAATAACTATACACCATAAAGAATTATCCACTTGTTGAGAGTGTGGGTATTGGATCTATTATAAGCCTCATTTTGATCTCTTTTAAGATTTCCTCACATTTTTATGTCCACAAAAACAAAACCCCCTTCTGTGTCATCTTGGTAACTGGGTTTGAAAATCATGAAAGGTTCTTAAAAAATATTCAATAATACTCAGGTAGACCAATGAAGCTATGAATCTCCATTAAAATATTGTCTAGGGCCACTTTTCAATTTCGTTTGTCTTGGAAGGGTCTATAGATTTTCATTTGTTAGTGATAAAATTGCTGATGAATGAAACTTAATCTATCCAAAATATAAATTTAATGTACCTGACATGTAGTTTCTCTCTTTATAGAGTCCTTATAACAATATTCAAATGCACCTCATGTTCCAACTTTATCGTGGGGTATATCATAATATCATTGATAAAGACTATCAGAAATTTTCCAACGAAATCAAAAAGACCATATTCATTAAATCCATGAAAATTGCTATAGAATTAGTGATTCTTATGAAAATTACTATTAATTCATATTATCCATACCTTTTTCGAAGGGAACACTTTAGAATATCATCCTTCCTCCTCATTAATTGGTGATATCTCATCCAAAGGCCCACATTACAGAAATAACTGGACCGATGAAGATGATCAAATAATTCATCTATTTAAGGAACTGGGAACTTTATAATTATCATGATTTTATTGATCTCATGATAATCAATGCATAGGCACATTGAACCATACATCTTCTTGACCAAGATGACTGGTTCTCCCCAAGGTGAAGAACTCGATCTTATAAAACCTTTGTCTATATTCTCTTTTAACTTTTTCTTCATCTCCTTCAACTCTACAGTGTCCATAATATATGTTTTTTTATATATGTATATACATTGGAATACGTTCTATTGAGAACTCATTCTCTTGACGAGGAGGAAGAAAATAAAATTTTTCGGGAAAGACGTTAGTGTAGCCCCTTATAATGAGAATGTATTTGTACATGATTCTCTATTTTCTTTTAATCATTTGAGCTTGACATGATTGATAATAAGGTATTAATATCTAACCATGAGATAATGATTCTAATGGAGATTTATCTTCCACCTTACAATTGTAAATACTTGAAATATGCTTTTAGATGTGTAGAGTGATCTCACTTTCCTGATAGTTGATGCTAGATTTGTATATAGATATACATTCCATTCCCAAGATAACATCGAAGTCCACTAAAGGAAGAATAATGTGATTTTATGGGGGGTTCAGTCCACAAATTTTATTTGGGGAGGAGTGAAATACATTAGATGAAATAATCTCCCCATATAATATTCTAAAATATAACAAAATCTTTAAATTTTCAGTTTGTGTTTGAAAAATTCTAATAAACTTACATGATATGAAAGAATGAATAACTATAGAATAAAAGAGTACATGGGCTATTCTTGAATGAATAATTAGATACCTATCACCACATCATTTTCTAGATCCACCTTAGTATTAGTGATTTCACAAGCCCTTCCCTATTTCCACAGACTATATTATTGATTGCCTCGGAAAACCCTTGGATTGGGGTAATTGCATTCATAATTCCTATGTACCATGCATTTGAAACATGGAACTAATAGCTAAGAATTGATACAATCCTTCCTTTATTCATTCAAATTTGTTTGATTCTTCATATCACTTCATATGTTTTTATACAGATGTCTCATTCTTCCACATTTGAATCAATTCATGGTTCTATATAGACAATTCCAACAATGATTATTCCAAAATTATTGACAAGCGATATTTTCAATATTCTTTCCATCATGGGATTTAATTTTTGATCAACCGGTATTGGAGTCCATTTTCTTCTTTTTTTTCACTAATCCCATGAAACCATTGATATTCTCCAATCTTAATTTCAACCTTGAGGGTATAACTGAAAATATCCTCATAACTGTCATAGTCTCAAATCACAAAAACATTTCATAGGCTCAATTTTAGTCCACTAAAGATTCAATCAGCCTTGAATTCTATGATCCTGGAAAATTCAGAGGCGTATCTTGGAATCCTTTTAAAGTTTGCTTCATACACCCTGATAGACTCATCTTCTGTCTGCATATGTCCAAGGAACTCTATTTCCATCTTGAGAAGTAGGGCTTGGGGAAGCTGTTTATTGAATTTAATTTTGAATTCCTACCAATACACGGAATAAATTTCAATGTGAGAATTCGTATTCTTGATAACTATCCAGCACTGATCAGCTTCCCCATCAAAATGATAGACCGCCCGTATGACTCTCCCTTCATCTGAGCACTAAAGAATATAGAATATCTTTTTAATCACTTCAATCCTTTATTTCAGGAGGATGAGATAAGATAATCCAGTAAAAATTGGAGGAATTTTTTACATGAAGGATTCCACATCAACCTAATATTTCCTAGGAGGATTAAAAATATCCACATAATTAATGTTATTTCTAAAACATGATCCAACTGATCAAGTAATGTCATTACGTTTCGAGAACTAGTTCCCATCATATCAGATATATTATTAGAGAAATCGTCACACAATCTATCACATTGATTATTGGAATGTGTTATTCTATTTCCCGCTATTAACTAAGGAAAATAATGTGCAATTAGGGTCCTTAAAAAAATATCTAATATGAATAAAAATGAAAAAATTTAAACATAAAAGTATACAATCATAAAGTAAAAGTATATCCTTAATTTGTGATTCCCAAGGATCCAATCTTGGTTATCCATGATCTGTTTCTTCGTATTTATTATTTTGGGAGTCTTTTTTATTCCCTTTATAATGATTTATAATAAGCTTATGAATTCACCCAATCAGATCCCCTAGGAGTTTCAGACTAAGAGTGTAGCAAGACCCATTTTCATGCTCTAGTTCTAGTTCAATTCTAGCTCAATGTGGGATTTTCATGTTTCACCCCTTCATAAATCTGTGCTAGAGCCACATCTATATGATTCTATCTATATAGGGATAAATTTTCTTGATAAACCACTTACTATATACTTTCCAAAATTTAGTGATGTTTTCTTATACTTAGTCTCATAATTAAGGTTCTTACTAAAGTGTCATATTCCTAACATATAATAATAACTAGACCATACTCAAATACCAACGGTGGAGACACCAACATTTTACAGATATCATACATGATTTTAAACATAATAAAGAATCATATTGCAAGCAATTTATCATAAATTCTTGTTTCTTGGAATCGTAGGTAATTAAAACAGAAAAATTATTACTAAATAAAACATTTCATTATTTAATATTCATAAAGTGCACCTAAATTACATTATTCTCAAACATCTTCTTAAGATAACCTGAGGATTATATGAACAAATGGATGATCTAAAATTCCTACTATAAGAATAAACATAATAAAAAAGCATTAGAATATGGGTTTGAAATAATGACATAATGATATAAAATGGTATAAAACATATGGATTCATAAAATATAGACATGGGATCATATAAAAATATATTAATAATAATTTGTAAGAAACATAAAACATGACTTAAGAATTATTTAATGCTCTTTGCACATAATAAAACACAAGTGAAGGTCAACCACAAAGACCGTTGCACATGGTAGCATGAGTCAAGGATAACCGCCAAGACCATTGTACATATTGTCTCATGAGACTTTACAATAAGAAATTCATTGGAGCACTCTCTAGGAACACCCATGATAACATGTTCATGAATATTATTTCTATATATAGGATCATTCATAATGAATCATACATAAACATAATAGTTACCCATGGTAAGAATTGGGTATCATAATCATGTCATTAAGCATAAAAATGAGAGTATCATAAAAATGTCCATGAAGAAATGGAATTATATTAGACATGGAAAATTATAGGGTATTATATGGATATATCATGAAAATTTATGTCAACATTAAGTAATAACATTTAAAAAGAGTGCATAAGAAACATTATAATTAAAACATTTTAGTGCGGTTAATGGAAAATTTCAAAGGTAATTTAAAACAAAAAAAGTAATAATCATTTATACAAAACCAGAAGTAAACCAAGAAGTTGTTCATAATAAAAGATCCATTTTATAAAAATTATGGGGTCCTAAAAACAGAATATATTTTTTACTTGATAATGGGTAAGAATTCAAAAAGATCCCTTAAGATGGGCTTACGTATTCAGAATAATTGAGGAGGGAATCATATAAAAACAAGTATATCCCAAAATGATAATGTTGAATGGATAATGGTACATTATGTTTGAGAATATACACATAATTTATAACATGTTACTATGAATAATAGGCAAATTCATTTGCATCAAATGAAAGATAGAACAACCCGAAGGAATAATGGAGTTTCGGGTAGAATCCCGTACCTTATGTACGATGGTGTATGCTACTTGATCTTAATGTCATGGATAACAAAATTACAATGATTTATTAATATTTAAAGAATATATTCTACATTTATTTGTTTTTTTATTAACTTATTATGTTCATTCATGAACTTTTTGTATGGCTAAGAGGTTCAATTTCATTGTTTTGTGAGTATTTGTTTTTTTGGTTTTCATGATTGGTTTACTTTTATACATTTATAGATTAACAAGTATTGCGAGAATTTTTTTCAATAATCAGAGTAACATTCTATTAGTGAACATGTTTAAGTATAAATGGTTTTAAAATTAATTTGGTTATTTTGAGTGAAAATCAATCATTATATAAAACATTAATAATCAATGTTTTAGTTAATTAATTCTTTTTTTCACAACGAATAAATTTTTCATGATAATGTAATATCATATGTAAAAAAAATTTAAAAAACCTTTAGAGATACTAAATATATAATAGTCTAGTTCAACCATATAAATGGTTTCATGAACATAGTTGAGGACAATAAATGGAATTTAGAACCCATAATCCATTAATGTGATGAATTAACACACCTTAGATAGTGTTTTAATTTCTAGTATAAAAGGAGGGTAAATGAGAGATTATGATGATTTATTTCAATAGAACAACAAATTTATATTACATACAAGTTACTAGTGTTTTCAAACCATTTGGATGAGGTGTGAATAGGATAAAAATGAAAACAAAGGAAAGTGAAAAGAGAATAATGGAAAATAAAAATAATAATTTACCTCTTGAATATATCTATGTTGAGAGTCTCATTAGGGGAGTTGTTTTGTGAGATTCTAGATGTGGAAGAGGGTATTAGGGTGATATTTGAGGATGAATTTGATGAGGAATAATACTTGGGATGTGCGAGGAGAGGAGGTAAAGAGGGGTGGTATTAATAGTGGAGGAGGTGAAGGGTTTCCCATTATTCAAATCATTAGTTTAATATTTTTGATCATGAATATGAATATTATTGATTATTGTGACCAAAAACTGTGAAGAGAGAATTTTAGTTTGATATAATGACATTTACATCCTAGATGACTCAATAAGGATGCATAAATTCATTTGTGTATCATTTATCGTAAATTATCATCTTTTAATCTTCACAAATAAATTCATGTATTTTAGAAAAATCCAAAGAAAACACTCCAATGTTTTTTTGATGTACAAATTCAAAAATGTACTACATTTTATAAGAGTAATTTTATAAATATGGGAAATTTAATTTTTAATTGAAATCATAATTTACTAAAATAATATAAATTCAAAATGTTAAAAAAGTTTTTTACACTTTGAAAATTTAATTAAGGTATCTTACAATTATCCTATAATAATAAGTCACAACATTACTTATTTATGAATAAATTTTATGAAAATAAATTTTTTTCTAAATTATTAAATCAATCATGAAATTTTAATTAAATAAACTTGACTTACAGAAATACAAACACATAATTAGTAAATTTTTAAAATATTTACATGGTTATAGTATGATTTATTTATATCATATTTTCACTTATCAGAGGGATATATTTTATTTATACATTCATTAGTGAGGATAATATTCAATTGCATGGTTTACTATTTATAAGGGTCACATTAATATTCTAGTGGTCATGTTACTATTTGATCGGTATATATTCCTTAAAATCTAGAAATAAAATTTATTTTACTCATTATTCATTTTTAAGGTTTTTATTGTGTCCTATATTTAGATTTATATGATTATATTATATTTCATAATTATAATAATGGAATTTCATTGATAAAACATTGGGTCGTTACACTTCAAGTTCCCCCAGTTCTATCACAAACCAGTTGGAGGATAGTTTATATTATATGTTGTGTGGTAGGAATGTTGAATGATAATGGGGAAATTCTAATCAATGTAGGTTTTAATTTTTTTTGATGATACATGATTAAAATTTAATTCATGGTATGGATTGAATTTATTTAGTGTGTTCAGTTGTTGATTTCTCCCACTTGATAGTTTCATTCTCAGACATGGAAGGCTATCGAGTGGTTTTTATAGTTTATAAGATCAATAAAATGTATGAAAAGTGCCCAGAGTTAATTTTATCTTCGTTGGTGGAGTTGATAGTTATAGACAAGGCGGTGGAGGATCCCAAGTTCCATGAGATGCTGGTGTACATCCTCCCAGATATGGATATGACACTACCCAATACATGTGATGTTGATTTTGGGATAATGTTTTAAGTGGGTGTTTCAAAATTTTTGATGGCTCATCATTTGATGTCACTAGAGGAGTTGTGGGATTTTAGGGTCTAATATGTTGATATAACTTTGAAGGGTTTCATCAATCCTTGTGTATCCCCTTGGGGTGTTATTGTGGTTTTTAATAAGAAGATGGAGGATAGTGTGTGGTCGAGCATAGAGAAAAGTGGTTGAATCAAGTAATTATCAAGGGCCATAACCCCATTCCAATGTAAGATGATTAGTCCATTAATTTGAAGGTAACCACATAGTTTTTTATGGTTGACCTATTATCCAGATATAATCATATGATGGTAAAATGTTGGGATATCTTCCAGAATACCTTCAGATGTAGATATTAAAACATCATGTTCATCATGATACCATTCGGCATCACAAATTCCTAATATGTGTTGATGGGGATAATGAAGTCCATTTTTATGAGCTTATAAATTACCATATAATCATTCTCATTAATTTCATTCTTAAATAATTGAGATCAAAAAAAGATCATGTAAAAAATCTACATGTTTTCTAACAGTTTGTTCGGTCTCCACAAACTCTATGAAATGTTATAGAAGTGAAAATTTTAGACAATAAAATCTTATCTCATTGAGTGTGTAGTGTATTATATTGTAACATCTCAATTAAGTAATGAATAATAGGTATTTTTATCTATGTCTATTAATGAATTAGATAGTGTTTTATAGGCTAAAAATGAAAATAAATCCAATCTTAAGCATGGAATACATTAATATTTTTAAAAGATTGTTTTACTGCCTTTTGATGGAAAACCATTTTTAAATCTATATTTTGACAATTTTATAAGCTATGTTTGTCAAAATAAACTTATGATTTATGTTTGGGACATCAAAATTTACTTTGTGTGAATTTTTGGTATTTTTCTGACAATGTTCATTTTTTAGTGAATAGTGAAAAATACTGCATTTTACATCAAAACTGCTTTTTAATCTAATTTATTTATATGATTAGATAATCTTTTGAATTTGTTTTGAAGTGGAATTAGAATATATTTTTACCATTTAATCCAATGGTGGTCATTGGAATAAATTTCACTTTGAAATTAGACTTAAACTGGTGTCAATCTTTTGATACTTATTGTTTTATAAAAACACGCTATTTGCTCTAAAAGTGGGAATTAATTATTAAATTATTTAATGTGACTTATATGTTTTGAATTTTGTAAAATAGACTTCATTTTTGAATTCGGAATATAAAATATAGCTTAGGGTGAATTTTTGGTAATTTTCTGAAAAACTTCAATTTTTGATGAATAGTGAAACCACTAGGTGGTACTTATAAAAACTGATTTTCCGTTTAAATGAAATTTTTCCATCATTGTGTTTTGAATTTCAAAAATCCGACATACATGGTTTTCATTAAGAAGTAAAATGTGGTTCAATGAGATTAAAATAATTTTTTGGTGAATAGTAACTTATTAAGTTTTTAATCGCGATTAGTGGTAATTAGTGTGGTTTAAGGTAAAACTAATGCTTTAATAAAATGAGATGAGCTTGAAACATGTCTTAAACCTATTGGTTGTGTCATGGCCGACGAAGAAAACTCATGGGTCGATTTAGGGGACCCCATGGAGCCACTTGGGTGAGATAATGACTTTAATGCCTTTTTTTTAAAATAAAGGTGAAAATGACACTAACATAAATTGTTTTACTAAAACAATTTTTAGAAGTGGTTATACTAATCATAATTTTTTCTATAAATACTCTTTGGAAATATAAAATTATTTCCTACATCAGGATATTTTTGTTATAATTTTTAGACATTAAATAAATTAATTTAATTATTACATCATGATGATGCAACGATGACCTCATTAATGAACAGTTTAAATAAAATGAAACGATAATATAAAATCTAAGACCTACACTTGTCAAAAAACTTTTGGATGGGAATATTTCGAATCCTTATCATCTTATCCTAGAAATATATCAATGTGGGACCTTATAAATTCGAAACACTTTTGAAAATAAAATAATAGTTTCATGATTTCCAAAAGTGCCCCTCCTCTCCTCTTATAAAAGGCCCCCACCTCTACCTCATTTCACACACTTCTCAAGCCTTTGGCTCGGCCATCCCCTGACCATTTACTCTCTCCACATCCCTCTCCTCATCCTAGAGAATTCCCATTGGGCAGAATCCTTTCAAAGGAAGCCTTTAGGCTCAAATCAAAAGGAGTTACACTTTTAAAGGTAATTTATTCTCTCATGTCCATTTGTTTTATTTTGCTTCTCCAACCCCCTAAACTCTTTTTATTTACTTCTTTTGTAACAAAAACAGTATCTTCAATATATTAGGATGTTGTTATAAGATTTATTCGAGCTACACTCTCACACAACTACATCAAATGGTTAAAGAACATACGGTTTCCGTGTATGGTGAAATTCTGCCTCCCGAAACGATGATTGTTCAATACTCATTTAACACCTTCATAGGTGGCCATTATGATGTCAATATTTTTATATACAATATATAATATGTTTATTCTTTCCTTAAGATTCTGTATTTTTCATTTATGTCATACCATTATTGCTTCCATTATGGGTAAACACGATATCTTCATTTTAGGAAGTACGGACTACCGCCCCCTGAAAGTGATTTGATTCGTTAATACCATATGTGGGATGTGTAAAGGATAAAGTTAATGATATTATATATGTTATTATACTGGAATTATAATATACTCTTATATCATTATGATTCCATTCCAGAAATACGAAATAGAAATGGAAGTAGCGTTCATGCGTACGTACGGCTTACCGTCTCCATGAACGGTGCATTTCATTTCTTACCTCTAAATGTGATGTAATATTATAAATACATGTATATTCTGGATAAATATGACATATATGATATCTAAACCATGAATATCATTCTTGATATAACGAACCTTTGACCAAATTAACAACATGTAAGTGTAAGAAGTCTATTTTTTGACTTAAGAACCAAATACCGAAAAAATGAACATTATTAACTTAAATGATTACATGATGTTCATAACATGGTATAAAATGAATAATGAACTTGAAAAAGGTTCTTAATCAATTAGATATTAACTCAAGTTTATTATTCATGATATTAATGAACGATCGGGTCAAGTCGGATACGAGGTATGGGACTTCGTCTCAACCTCCTTTCATTGAGGCATATTTTGTTTTATACACAACCTTATTTTATACAGTGTATAAACCCATTTGACATTTACGTTTATTCAAAAGGAATCTTTTTTTATATGAAGCGTTTACTAAACGACAAAAGGGAATGTTTTTGTCCTACGTATGCGGCGACAACAACTTTTCCGCCGCCGTGACCATTATTTGAGTTTTGGCTTCCTCTACAAGCGATACCTTCTTTTTAAAAGAAAAATAAATACCATGTTTTACTTTTCTTTTATTTTGGTATCGAAAATGGTTTTCATAATGTTTTTATATCAATGTGTTGTATTGATATCTTGTGATTGAAAGGTGGGAATGTTATGTTTCCTTTATGCATGTTTTATGTGATATGATTATGTTGAGGTTCTTGGGCGTTATTATGAAAACGGGTGGTTCCGTGATAAACTAAGGGCGGGTGATCCCGATATAGCTCTCCAATTCATTGGGTAACGCGAAGGAGTGAAACGGTAAGGTTTCTCCGAAGAGATTTTAGGGAATATACTGTGATGGGTATTCCAAATGTAACCAAGAGGGTTACTCCCTATGTAAGAATGTTATGAATGCCTCAAGTTACCTTTATGTATTATGATTTCTATGATTTATTCATGATTTGATGAGGTATGTTAAAGTGCTTATGTATTATGGGTAAAGTATGATCTCATCCTTATGTATATATGTACCCTTGTTTCCATTCCATATTTTTATATCCCTTACTGAGCTTTTTATGCTCATCAAAAGTTTTTTTGAAATGTTTTTCACAGGTCAAGGGAAGGGTACATGATATGATGATAGTGTCAAGGAAGTGTCAAGAAAGAATCCATGTTTATTTTAAATATGTTTCCATTGATGGGAATGAAGAATACTATCTTTATGTAACCACTTTTTTTATATGTGGAATGTAATGAAAGTTTTATGATCTAATTCTCTAAAACTCTAAACCCGAAAAGATCCTCAATGTGTAATCTTGTAATAAATCAAGGTTAAGTAAGGTTTAAGGCCGGTGCCTTATAGTTGGTACCAGAGGTCAGTTTAGATGACTTTAGGAGTTATAATTCTATTGAATTATTATCCAAAAATATTTTTTTTATGGTGAAATTGATGTGATATAGCATTTGAAGATTACCATGTTGCTTCATCTAAGACATGTTTGTTCAGAATGGTTTTCCGCAGAGGAAACAGGGAAGCAGTGCTAGGAAGGCATACAGGAGGAAATAACCTTCCGAATCAGCATCCTGAGATGGTCGGAATTGGAACTGAATAGTTTGTTGCAGTAATGACGCAGTTGACTCAAGCGATAAATGGTGGTGGTATCCATACACGGGATCAGCCAGATCAACCGCAGAGGAACATGTTAGTGGTGGAACATTTCATGAGGCAAAATCCCCCATCATTCAGAGGATCATCTGACCCTGTGCTAGCTGAAGGGTGGATTAAAGCACTGGAGAAGATTTTTGATGTCATGGGGTGTTCAGACAATCAAAAGGTTATTCTTGCTATTTACCGTTTGGAGGGTGAAGCAGATCAGTGGTGGTCGATGGTTAAAAATATCAGGGACGCTGATGAGATTGATGCTCTCGACTGGGATGAATTCAACGGTATGTTTCTTGAGAAGTATTTTCCTAAGTCCGTTCGACTTAGGATGGAAAAACAATTCTTGGAATTGAGGCAAGAGGAAGACTCAGTGGCTGCCTAGGAAGAAAGGTTCACTCGATTGGCAAGGTATGCTCCAAATTTTATCCGAGACCTTGATAGTAAAATCAATCGTTTTTACTCAGGATTAATGCAAAAATATAGAAGGGCATTAGCTTCTCGTGAGCTTAAAAGTTATGAAAAGCTTGTTCGATGTGCTGAGAAGGTGGAAATGGAGTTTGCCGATGATCAAGTGTTCGATAACAACCAACAGAAGAAGAGACCGAGGTGGCAGGAGAAAGGTAAGAATTCATCAAAAAAGTCTGATGGTAAGAAAACTAAGTTTTCAGTTTGTGATAAATGTGGCAAAAGGCATGCTGGGGAATGTCTTTTGAATTCTGGAAAGTGCTACTGATGTGGTAAGATGGGACATAAGGCTCTTGATTTCACTGAAAAGGATCAAGGTGAAGGTACGAACAAATTTGATTTACAGTTAGTGAAATGTTATAAGTTCAATGAGATGGGTCACTATGCAAATGAGTGTCCGACAAAGATATTGAGTGATGGGAAGCAGTTAGACTACAAGCAGAAAGGGGTGGTGAAATCCTTTGCAACTACTTCAGCAGATGTCGGGCCGTCAAATGAAGTTGTATCAGGTACTTTGTTTGTTTTTTCAGATTATGCCAGTGTGTTGTTTGATTCGGGGTCTACACATACTTTCATCTCTGAAACCTTTTCTAGTAAAATGGGAATACCATCTCAAGAAATGACTCCTGAACTTTTGGTAAAAACACCTGGGGGAAATGTTGAGGCAAAAAGAATTTATAAGAATCTTCCTATCCTTATCTGTGGAAAGAACCTACTTGCAAACCTTATTGTTCTACCTCTAGTAGAGTTTGATGTTATCCTAGGTATGGATTGGCTCTCTATTTACCTTTCTAAGATTGATTGTAGAGCTAAAGAAGTTTCTTTTCAAAAAGACTTTCAGTTTGTGTACAAGAATGAACCCTTACTGTTGATAACATAACAAGAGGCCGAGAAACTTGTAAAATATAGAAATGAATGTTACCTTGCACACGTTGTTGAAAATAAAGGAACTCTTCAGATTAATGATGTTCCAATGTTAAATGAGTATCCTGATGTTTTTCCGGATGAGTTGCCTGGAATAATACCAGATCGGGATGTTGAGTTTACTGTTGACTTAGTTCCTGATGCTATGCCAATTTCAAAACCCCCTTATCGAATGGCACAAATTGAACTTTTAGAGTTGAAGGAGCAATTACAAGATTTATTAGAGAAAGGTTTCATTAGACCTAGAACATCCCCATGGGGTGCTCCTGTTTTGTTTGTTAAAAAGAAAGATGAATCTATGAGACTTTGCATTGATTATAGGGCCTTGAATAATATCACTGTTAAGAACAAATATCCTTTGCCTCATATCGATGATTTGTTTGATCAGCTCCAGGGAGATCAGTATTTTTCAAATATTGACTTGAGGTCGGGGTACCATCAGCTAAAGGTAAAGGAAGCAGATGTTTCGAAGACTGCATTTCGTACAAGATATGGCCATTATGAATTTGTAGTAATGCCTTCTGGGCTAACCAATGCACCTGCTGTATTCATGGACTTAATGAATAGAATTTTCCATGAGTTCTTGGATATGTTTTTGGTGATTTTCATTGATTATATTTTGGTGTTTTCTAAAAGTAAAGAGGAGCATGAAAGACATTTAAGGCTTATCTTTCAAACCTTAAAAGAAAAGAAACTGTATGGAAAATTCAGAAAGTGTGAGTTTTGGTTGCAAAAAATTTCTTTCCTTGGTCATATTGTTTCTAAAGATGGAATAACTGTTGATCCTGCAAAAACAAAGTTGTGGAAGAATGGCCAAGACCCAAAAATGTAACCGAGATTCGTAGCTTCCTTGGTTTGGTAGGATATTACCGAAGGTTTGTTAGAAATTTTTCACAGTTATCTAGTCCAATGACTAAGCTAACTCGGAAGGGTTTTAAGTTTATCTGGACAAAATAATGTGATGATTGTTTTCAGGAATTAAAAAGAAGATCGGTGAATGCTCTAGTTTAGGAACTACCTTCCAGGAATGGTGAGTTTGTTATCTACAGTGATGCTTCATTGAAAGGACTTGGTTGCGTCCTAATGCAGAATGATCAGGTAATTGCTTATGCTTCACAACATTTGAAAACTCATGAGGTAAATTACCCTACACATGATTTGGAATTAGCTGCTGTTGTTTTTGATTTAAAAATTTGGAGGCATCATTTGTATGGAGTAAAGTGTGAAATATATACTGATCAAAAAAGTTTAAAGTATATATTCACTAAGAAAGAATTGAACATGATACAAAGGATATGGCAGGAATTAATCAAGGATTATGATTGTACAATTCATTACCATCCGGGAAAAGCAAATAAAGTGGCTGATGCTTTGAGTCGAAAAAGTAATGCTTCATTAGAAATGTTGCGTTTGGAACATGATCCTTTGGTTAAGGATTTTATGAACTTTGGCATAGAAGTTGTTGGTGCATGAAGTTCTTCTATTTTTTTTTCAGGTATCAGTGAGATCATCTCTATCAGATAGAACCAAGCAAGCACAGAAGCAAGACAGTGAGTTGTAGAAAAAGGTAGAGCTGGTTCAGAAAGGTAAGTTGCCTGGATTCAACATTGATAATGATTGCGTTTTGAGATTTGGTAAGAGATTGTGTGTGCCTTTTGATTCACAGTTGAAGAGAGAGTTGTTATGTGAAGCTCATAGTTCTCTGTTTTCAGTTCATCCTGGCAGTACTAAGATGTACAGAGATCAGCGGGAGTATTTCTAGTGGGATGGAATGAAAAGAGATATTTCTGATTTTACTGTGAAGTGTTTGACTTGTCAACAGGTTAAAGCAGAGCGGTAGTTACCGAAAGGGATCCTTCAGCCTTTACCAGTTCCAGAGTGGAAATGGGAGAATATATCCGTGGACTCTGTTGTGGGATTACCGAAGACATCTCGAGGTAATAATGCAATCTGGGTTATTGTTGATCGCTTGACTAAATCTACTCATTTCCTTTCTATACAAGATATTTTTTCCCTAGATAAACTTTCCCGTTTGTATCTTAAAGAGATAGTCAGGTTACATGGAGTTCCCCTCTCCATTGTATCTGATTGTGATCCCAAGTTCACTTCTAACTTTTGGAAAGGCCTTCAGAAATTGTTGGGTACTGAATTAAATTTTAGTACAGCTTTTCATCCTCAATCAGATGGGAAGTCAGAACGAACAATTCAGACATTAGAGGATATGCTACGAGCTTGTTCTATGGATTATCAAGGAAGTTGGGACCAACATCTTTCTTTGGGTGAATTTTCATATAATAACAGTTTTCATTCTAGTATACAGATGGCATCTTTTCAGGCATTATATGGGAAGCGGTGTCGAACTCCAGCTTTCTGGGATGAAGTGGGTGAAAGGAAGTTGATGGGACCAAAATTGGTAGAAGAGATGGCAGAAAAAGTTCAGCTGATTCAGAAGCACATGAGAATAGCTCAGAGCAGGCAGAAGAGTTATGCAGATAACCGGAGGAAGGATCTATCTTTCGAGGTAGGTGACCATGTTTTTCTCAAGGTTTCACCATGGAAAAGTGTGATGAGATTTGGTAAGAACGGAAAGCTGAGTCCAAGGTTTATTGGACCATATGAAATTCTAGAGAGAGTTGGATCAGTTGCATACCGGGTGGCTTTACCTCTGAGTTTATCTCAAGTACACAATGTTTTTCATGTTTCGATGTTGAGAAAGTATATGCCAGATCCATCTCATGTTTTGAGTCCAGAGGTGGTTCAGCTGGAAGAGAAGCTATCTTATGAGGAACAACCGGTCCAGATTCTTGACCACAGGGAGCAAGTGTTATGAAATAAGGTGATTAATCAGGTAAAGGATTTGTGGAAAAACCACATGATATAAGAGGAAACATGGGAATCTGAAAATTCAATGAGGGATAAGTACCCCCATTTATTCGATAAGTAAATAAATTGCGAGGATGCAATTTTATAAAGGGGGGAAGGATGTAACATCCAAAGTAAGTAATGAATAATCGATATTTTTATCTATGTCTATTAATGAATTAGATAGTGTTTTAGAGGCTTAAAATGAAAATAAATCCAATCTTAAGCATGGAATACACTAATATTTTTAAAAGATTGTTTTACTGCCTTTTGATGGCAAACCATTTTTAAATATATATTTTGACAATTTCATAAGCTATGTTTGTCAAAATAAACTTATTCTTTATGTTTGGGACATCAAAATTTACTTTGTGTGAATTTTTGGTATTTTTCTGACAATGTTCATTTTTTAGTGAATAGTGAAAAACACTGCATTTTACATCAAAACTGCTTTTTAATCTAATTTATTTATATGATTAGATTATCTTTTGAATTGGTTTTGAAGTGTAATTTTAATATATTTTTACCATTTAATCCAATGGTGGTCATTGGAATCAATTTTACTTTGAAATTAGACTTAAACTGGTGTCAATCTTTTGATACTTATTGTTTTATAAAAACACGCTATTTGCTCTGACTGTGGGAATTAATTATGAAATTATTTAATGTGACTTATATGTTTTTAATTTTGTAAAATAGACTTCATTTTTGAATTCGGAATATCAAATATAGATTAGGGTGAATTTTTGGTAATTTTCTGAAAAACATCAATTTTTGATGAATAGTGAAACCACTAGGTGGTACTTATAAAAACTGATTTTCCGTTTAAATGAAATTTTGCCATCATTGTGTTTTGAATTTCAAAAATCTGACATACATGGTTGTCATTAAGAAGTAAAATGTGGTTCAATGAGATTAAAATAATTTTTTGGTGAATAGTAACTTATTATGTTTTTAATCGCGATTAGTGGTAATTAGTGTAGTTTAAGGTAAAAATAATGCTTTAATAAAATGAGATGAGCTTGACACATGTCTTAACCCTATTGGTTGTGTCATGGCCGACCAAGACAACCCATGGGTCGATTTAGGGGACCCCATGGAGCCACTTGGGTGAGATAATGACTTTAATGCCTTTTTTTAAAATAAAGGTGAAAATGACACTAACATAAATTGTTTTACTAAAATAATGTTTAGAAGGGGTTATACTAATCATAATTTTGTCTATAAATACTCTTTGGAAATATAAAAAGATTTCATACATCAGGATATTTTTGTTATAATTTTTAGACATTAAATAAATTAATTTAATTATGACATCATGATGATGCAACGATGACCTCATTAATGAACAGTTTAAATAAAATGAAACGATAATATAAAATCTAACACCTACACTTGTCCAAAAACTATTGGATGGGAATATTTCAAAGCCTTGTCATATTATCCTAGAAATATATCAATGTGGGACCTTAGAAATTCAAAAAACTTTTGAAAATAAAATAATAGTTTCATGATTTCCAAAAGTGCCCCTCCTCTCCTCTTATAAAAGGCCCCCACCTCTACCTCATTTCACACACTCCTCAAGCCTTTTTCTCGGCCATCCCCGGAAAATTTACTCTCTCCACATCCCTCTCCTCATCCTAGAGGATTCCCTTTGGGCATAATCTTTTCAAAGGAATCCTTTAGGCTCAAATCAAAAGGAGTTACAATTTTAAAGGTAATTTATTCTCTCATGTCCATTTGTTTTATTTTGCTTCTCCAACCCCCTAAACTCTTTTATTTACTTATTTTGTAACAAAAATAGTATCTTCAATATACTAGGATGTTGTTATAAGATTTATTCAAGCTACACTCTCACACAACTACATCAAATGGTTAAAGAACATACGGTTTCCATGGATGGCGAAATTCTGCCTCCCGAAACGATGATTGTTCAATACTCATATAACACCTTCAAAGGTGGCCATTATGATGTCACTATTTTTATATATGATATATTATATGTTTAGTTTTTCCTTATTCTTCTGTATTTTTCATTTATGTCATACCATTATTGTTTCCATTATGGGTAAACACGATATCTTCATTTTAGGAAGTGCGGACTACCGCCCCCCCTGAAAGTGATTTGATTCGTTAATACCATATGTTGGATGTGTAAAGGATAAAGTTAATGATATTATATATGTTATTATACTGGTATTATAATATAATCTTATATCATTATGATTCCATTCCAGAAATACGAAATAGAAATGGATGTAGCGTTCATGCGTACGTACGGCTTACCGTCTCCATGAACGGTGCATTTCATTTCTTACCTCTAAATGTGATGTAATATTATAAATACATGTATATGCTGGATATATATGACATATATGATATCTAGATCATGAATATAATTCTGGATATAACGAACCTTTGACCAAATTAACAACAAGTAAGTGTAAGAAGTCTATTTTTTGACATAAGAACCAAATACCGACAAAATGGACTTTATTAACTTAAATGATTACATGATGTTCGTAACATGGTATAAAAGGAATAATGAACTTGAAAAAGGTTCTTAAGCAAGTAGAGATTAACTCAAGTTTATTATTCAGGAGATTAAAGAACGGTCGGGTCAAGTCGGATACGAGGTATGGGACTTCGTCTCAATCTCCTTTCATTGAGGCATATTTTGTTTTATACACAACCTTCTTTTATACGGTGTATAAACCCATTTGACTTTTACGTTTATTCAAAAGGAATATTTTTTTATAAGAAGCATTTACTAAACGACAAAAGGGAATATTTTTGTCCTACGTATGCGGCGACAACGACTTTTCCGCCACCGTGACCATTATTTGAGTTTCGGCTTCCTCTACAAGCCATACATTCTTTTTAAAAGAAAAATAAATACCATGTTTTACTTTTCTTTTATTTTGGAATCGAAAATGGTTTTCATAATGTTTTTATATCAATGTGTTGTACTGATATCTTGTGATTGAAAGGTGGGAATGTTATGTTTCCTTTATGCATGTTTTATGTGATATGATTATGTTGAGGTTCTTGGGCATTATTATGAAAACGGGTGGTTCTGTGATAAAATAAGGGTAGGTGAGCACGATATAGCTCTCCAATGCATTGGGTAACGCGAAGGAGTGAAACGTTAAGGTTTCTCCGAAGAGATTTTAGGGAATATACTATTATGGGTATTCCAAATGTAACCAAGAGGGTTACTCCCTACGTAAGCATGTTATGAATGCCTCAAGTTACCTTTATGTCTTATGATTTCTATGATTTATTCATGATTTGATGAGGTATGTTAAAGTGCTTATGTTTTATGGGTAAAGTATGATCTCATCCTTATGTATATATGTACCCATGTTTCCTTTCCATATTTTTATATCCCTTACTGAGCTTTTTATGCTCATCCCAAGTTTTTTTGAAATGTTTTTCACAGGTCAAGGGAAAGGTACATGATATGATGATAGTGTCATGGAAGTGTCAAGGAAGAATCCATGTTTATTTTAAATATGTTTCCATTGATGGGAATGAAGAATACTATCTTTATGTAACCACTTTGTTTATATGTGGAATGTAATGCAAGTTTTATGATCTAATTCTCTAAAACTCTAAACCTGAAATGATCCTCAATGTGTAATCTTGTAATAACTCAAGGTTAAGTAAGGTTTAAGCCTGGGTCCTTATATATATGGTGGGTTCACGGTCCTATAAAATATATATTAATTATTTTATTGTGTATAGGAAGTGAAAATGGAAGATGACCCAAATTTTTATTGTCAGGAGAGCTATTACGAGAGGTTTTTACCTAAATTTTCATGTATGGTATCCCTCTTTCCACTTTATCCTAAAATAGAAAATCATTCCTTTGGATTAATTAGTTGAATGTTTAATTTAACTACATAAATTAGAGGTATTTCATTGATATAGTAAATTAGTTACCTATGGATGAGGAGATGTTTGTGGTATTTCATTAATCTTACATCAGTTACATATGGACGAGGAGATGTTTGAGTTATTTCATTGATCCAAAGCATCTGTTACCTAAGGAAGAGGTGATTTTAGAGGTATTTTTGGATTTATCCAATTTTGTCTAGGGATTCCTCTTGATACAAAAAATGGGTGTGTTCTCTTTTGGGTCTATTATTTTGAGTCTCAATATGTATAAAAATTCAACCTATGATTTAAATTTATTAGTATTATTTTCTTGTCCTAGATTTGTGGTGATACAAACTAATCATAAAATTATATATGGTATTCAAGGATCAAAAAATTAATATGTATGTATTCACATAGAAATATCTGAATCTAATATAGTGGAGGTTGATTAATTTATTCTAGAATTATTATATTTCTATATATTTCACCCTAGGGAAAGGGTACATTGGGGTTGAAGCATTGAATAATAAGTCACCAGGAGATGTCATTTGTGAACCTGGTGATGCTTTGGGAGGGATCAAGGGGATTGTTGTGATTTAACTCAACGCAATGGAAGTGAATGAATGATATTTACTTTAACAAATGAATGTGAAATCCCCAATGATACATCATATGGATCATTATCATGTTGTGACTCCATTGATGGGGTGATGTGACACCATGTCAACCATGGTGATTCTCTAGAGTTGCCGTCAGAGGTTTTTTAAAATTAGATGATGGTTTAGGGGTGGGTGTTCATTCTATTGAAAATTCAAAACTGAGTCCTCCATGGGGTTCATAGATCAATCTTACAACTTAACCTAGTAAATTAAATGATTTGTATTATATTTAGTTGGAGCTTTGATGTCCTTGAATAAATCATTTAGTGAAAAACTTTGTGGTGGGGTGTCTAGTTTGTCGGTATGTGAAAGCAAAGAACCACTTTCATTTTGGGTTTTTGGAGATAATTATTTCACTAAACGAGAATTAGAGTATATTTCATAGATTTTATTTTTTTGTTTCCCCTGCCTAAAAATATATATGATTATATATGTGTCATCATGGACCACCAGAATAAGATCAAACATTTTTGGGTGATCCATGAGTCTAGTTCCATGGATGACCTTCGTATATGGATGATGTTGTGTAGCTCAGTAGTGTTATTAGGACCAAATTTCTAATCATGATACATACATTACATCATGTTTTTTAAAGGATTAGAACATGATTTTACAACCATTTTAATTATTAGTACTAATTTCTATCTCTATATAGAAAAAATAACTATGAAAACCATATAGACAAAGAATGATATTTTGTGGGAACCCATATCATATTATGGAAGTTCATTCTAGAAGAACATACACTTGGTTTTGTTTTACTATACTAATAATTATCACTCACCTATTGACATAAATCTATTTGATATGGTATATGTACAATCGTGTCATTATTCTTTGTGCTAGAACGAGGTTGGGGTGTCATTAGTCATCAGTAAAGTAGTTCTTTATAACATGTTAGAGAAGATCAAGATGATTTGAATGTTATTGAAGGATGTGTATGATTTTTATAAGGCCCATGTTTATCATTGGAATATCCCCATGTATTTTGAGTTTGGAGACCATTTGTTCTCGAAGTGTTCCTTTCATTAGGGGTAGTATATGTTCTTAGTGATGGTATGATTTATCCTTTCTTCATTGGGTCAATTAGGGTGTTATCAAATGTTAGTGAGGAGTTTTATCTGTTGGTCTCACACTATGGATGAACATGGTCAAAGATGGATTCCACATATAACAAATTAACAAGTATCCTCACAATGATTCTCTTATCATTAACTGTGGTGTGATGGATTTCAATTAATACATAACATTATTGGTGTGACTAGTTCTAGTCTCAGACTTTTGGGGGAAGGTTTTATCCTGGAGAATTTATCACTCTATTTCATTTACTATCACGAAATAGTGTCTTGGTGGAGAGATACTAAGAACATGAAACATTGATGTGTGCTTCTCTCCATATTTTTTTTTTATTTTTTGTTCTCTTTTTTTGAAGGATGAGGTAACACTTGGTTTGTTGATGGATTATGAAATATCCCTTTTTATGTTCTAGTATTTATTTTTTGGTGGTTGTATTTGGGCTGTAATAATATCCTTTATAGGTATCTCATGGGATGGCTATGCAGAACATTCCTTTTCTCTACTTAAAATTTTGGTCTAGTTTTTATTCTAGGGGGAGAGAAGTGTTTAATACATATATAATGTGTTGTCCCTAATTCTTAAAAACCACCATTATGTTTTACCATGTATTTTTGGTGTTGAGATATAATTTAAAGGTATTTTTGAATCTAGGATGATATTTGGACATTCAAAGGCTCACCATGCAATAGTGGTGGACGTGATGACCTCATTTTGAATATTACATGGGGGAAAGAGAATTGGGTGGGTAGTTTTTGGATTTTGTTCTCATAGCATGGTAGTATAGTTTAAAATTTGGTTATAGGTTTAACCATAACAATTTTAATGTCCTAGTTAGCTATTTCGAAGGGTGTCTTTCCTGGAATATCCATATTTTGGAAATGAGGATGGAGGAAATTCCTTGGTGATCATATTTTGTAATTCATGGTGCATGGATGGTTTCACTATAAGAAATGGTAATTGTGTTTATCCCAACACCATAATCCATGTCAAGGTGAGGAGAAAATGGACAAGCACAACACTACAATATAGTTTCTAGCGATGGTGGGTTTTTGGGTTCTAAAAAACAATTGAAAATACCATGGTTGAGGCCATGGAGATGGTAAAAATAGATTTATGTTTTTGAAATGTGAAAGAATTTTGGGATTAATGATTGACTTTTGGATCTACAAATTTACCGGACTCACTCTGTGAATTTTTAGGACCATGATGGAATGTCTATGGATTAAAAAATCTATTCTATAAATACTTATTTGACAATTTCCTTGCTTCATTTTTTTCAGCTATATTGATTCTTAGATTACCCCATATCCACTAATAACCCTAAAATAGTACATATTGCGGATTTTGACCCAAAAATTTGGTCAGATCAAAGCCTTTCAAATAGTTGTACACAATGTTAACCTCTCTTATCTATTTTTCATGTTATTATTTCATTAGATAGTTTGTTTTATTGGATATCCCCAATTTTGGGTTGGATATCAAGAATTTATTTATGGTTCTTTTCCATATATAGTTTTTTATGTTGTTTAATTCAGTGGTGACTGATTTATGATATTATGTTCTAGGCCAAAGGGAATTGAGAGTCGGTTTCTGGTTAGGGATCCTTGTTCTCTAAATATTTTATGAGAATATGAGTAAATTTCATGGTTTTTTCTTTCCCTAGGTTGGATTGTATGAGCTGACATACTAAGATAAATATTAATCCCCATATAAAATTTAATTATATTCGAGTATTCACATGTAATTACATATCCTTGTGATATTTTGTATGATTTTATAAAAAATAACTATATTTGTTTAATGTCATGTTTATTTCACCCTTTTTTGTTATGAATGATACGATTTTAAGTCTCTTAGCAACTCATTTATTGAACTAGCCGTCCATACAGGATTAAGAATTTATTTATGGCTATTAAATTAATTTCCTCTTTAAAACAATATGTTAATAAAAATCCCTTTTAATAGTTTATTTATTATATATTGGAAACCCCTATAGAATTGAATTTATTATATCAGTGGAAACTAAAATGTGATGTTATGTGATGATTTGATTTCTTGTAATCTCTATTGGTTATGTGAACATTTTTGGGGATCCTATGGAGATATAGATGATTATTTTTTCAATGGTGTTTTTTGATCTAATTTATGGCGTTTCAATGATGGAATTATGATTGTTGAGATATGGCGATAACTTGAGTTTATGTTTTGACATTATTAAAGTGAGATCATCTGGTAGCGGAGATCATTAACATGTGTTGAGGTTAATTCTGTTGAGATGTATGTGGACTATGTTTTGGTATATTTATGGTATTATAATGATAGATATGGAATTATGTTTCAAAAATGATGTTGAAATGGAATGGGATTGATGATAAATGTGTGTGGGATAGAATTATTGTGTGAAAAGTAGTCCAATGAATTCAATGATTAAAGAACATGTCGATTATAATGGAAAGTGATGGTTAAAATGGTATTTAATTAAATATGAAATGAATAGAATAATAACAGAATGTTGGCTACAATCTAGTAAATCATAAAACTAATTACCTTAAAAAGGGGAGATGAATTGTGTCTTGGGTGTATATTTTGTGTGTGTGTGGGGGGGGGGGTTGCATTAGTGGTTGAAGTAGTTGATGGATGATGTCTAGAGATATTGTGGTAGAGATGTGACACATTATATTGGATTTGGATGTGAACTAATATGTTGGGTTATATTTACAATCTATTTTTCTTCCTTTTTCATGTTATTCATATCTTTTTATCACTTTAGCTTGATAACCGTACTGAAGATTAAATTTATTGAGTTATGTATTTTTACCTAACATCTATATTAGTGGCGAATTGTATAGTTGTCTACCAAATCATTCTCACACATCATTTAGATTTAGTGATGATTATAACTACTGTTGGAGATTCTTATATGTGATGACCCCTACTGTTAGTGATTCCTTGTGATAGTGATGGATAGTGTTGGAGATGTTAGTGATGATAAAAGTTTGTGTTAGGGATTACATATGTAGATGAAATATTTTTTTGGAGAGTCATAGAGATATTGGGGATATGATATGTGTCTGGGGTAAAGCATGGTAGGTTTAAGCAATAAGGATGATGTCCTTCCCATTCATGATAATATTCTTCCATGAGTACATGATAATTTTGTGATGTTTATTTTGAAAATCTCTACTATGATATTCTTGATATTTTAATGGTGGGGATTGTAGTGATGCATCTTGACCTACAGAGTACATGAATGGACTTGTTTGTAAAGACCCGAAAATTTCAAGGAAATTTTTTTCTTAATTTTCGTTGGAATTTTACAAGAACGCAGTTTCTGACGGCACCTGATTCCGAGGCCCGGTGTGCCCGGAATCATTTTCTGAAGTTTTGGCTCGGGTGCGTTCAGTGAACGAACGAGCGGGTTTTCTAACTTTTGAACCGGTGCCCGGAATCGAATTCTGAGGGCACCGATGAAATCGCAGTGCCAGTATTCACTTAGAAACGCCTCTTCCGGAGTTGCGTTTTCTCGGGTGTGGTTTTTAATTTTCGGGCATAAAGTTAAGAAATAAAATAATTTTTCGACAACTTTATTTTATTTCACTTAAGCCACTTGGAAGCCACTTGAAGCCACTTAAAGGCAGCTTGAACTGATTTGATCCGGATAGTATGCTATCCAGAAAATATCCTACCCCCTCGGTAGGATATTTGTGAGGTGGGGCCCGCACGAGCCCCACCGTTTCTTTCCGCTAAGTAACGCACCCGCGAAAACCTGTCATTATGAAAGTCAACCGACGCGTTTTCTTAAATTCTTAACAGACCATTTAATTGGGAGGTTTATTTCGTAAATTAAATGAGCTGTTTCTTTCGTTGAATTAATTCAACGAATTGATGGGTCGTTTCTTACCCTTTTTCGTGTGTTGGCATAATAATAAAATAAGACCAACCAATTTCTTTTGGAGGATTACTCATTGAGAGAGGATCCTTGAACCTTCAGCCTCCTTCGCGAAGAACGCGAAGAACGCGAAGAACACGAAGAACGCCGAACCCGGAAATCGATGACACGACGCCGTGATCCGCGACGCCGACAACGTTCTTCTGCGACGTCTCTTCCTCCGCGACGGATCTTCGATCAGCTGCTTGAGGTAAGAGTCTCGGATCTTCCTTTTCATCTCCTTCGTGGTTCTTAACCAAAACACGGATTTAAATTAAAACTGTTGTTTCATGGTGCGTTGAGTTCGCCGACTCAACGCCGTGTTCCGCGAAGATGCGACGCCCTTCCACGACGACGCAACGATCTCCACCTTCCGCGACGAGCAGTTTCCACGAAGAACGCTCACGTGCGACGACTCCGAGGTAGGGATTTTATATTTTTGGAAATACCCCTCCTTATATTCCCGTGAACATTCTTTAAAAATTAAAGAACCGGAATCAAAGAAACAATTTTATTTTATTAAAATTGTTGGTTCATGTGTTGAACATTTTTTTTCTCCCGTTGATTATCTCTAACGCGGAGGGTGCGGGCCAAACGAACACGGCCCGATGACCCTCCGCCGTTCTTCGTTTTGTGCGGATTTGGCGGGCGACGACGGAACGTGCCGCAATGGATGTTTGATGATCCCGTAGTAAAGAACGGAACCCGGGAGGAACAACAACGGAGACGGGAAGGAAAACGGGACACCGGAGCGACTCCGGCGGTGGCACCCCGCGGGTGTCCAGCACGACACCCCGCGGGTGCCGCGGGTGTCCAGCGCGACACCCCGCGGGTGTCGCGGGGTTGTCACGCGGCACCCCGCGGGTGTCCAGCGCGGCACCCCGTGGGTGTCGCGGGTGTCCAGCGCGGCACCCCGCGGGTGTCCAGCGCGACACCCCGCGGGTGTCGCGGGTGTCCAGCGCGACACCCCGCGGGTGCGGTGGGGTTGTCACGCGGCACCCCGCGGGTGCCGCGGGGTTGTCCCGCGGCACCCCGAGGGTGTCCAGGGCGGCACCCCGCGGGTGTCCAGGGCGACACCCCGCGGGTGCCGCGGGGTTGTCCCGCGGCACCCCGAGGGTGTCCAGGGCGGCACCCCGCGGGTGTCCAGGGCGACACCCCGCGGGTGCCGCGGGGTTGTCACGCGGCACCCCGCGGGTGTCCAGGGCGGCACCCCGCGGGTGGCGCGGGGTTGTCACGCGGCGCCCCCAGAGTGTCTGGCCGACACCCCGCGGGTGCCGCGGGGGTGTCACGCGGCGCCCCCCGAGTGTCTGGCCGACACCCGCGAGTGCCGCGGCGGTGTCACGCGTCGCCCCCCCCCGAGTGTCTGGTCGACACCCCGCAGGAGCCGCGGGGGTGTCACGCAGCGCCCCCCGAGTGTCTGGCCGACACCCGCGGGTGCCGCGGGGGTGTCACGCGGCGCCCCCCGAGTGTCTGGCCGACACCCCGCGGGTGCCGCGGGGGTGTCACGCGGCGCCCCCCGAGTGTCTGGCCGACACCCCGCGGGGGTGTCACGCGGCGCCCCCCCGAGTGTATGGCCGACACCCCGCGGGTGCCGCGGGGGTGTCACGCGGGGCGGCGGCTCCCTCCCGCGTCGGCCGCTCGGTCGCTCGGCCGAGTCGAGCCGGGCTGGCCGAGCCAGACTGGTCCGACCGGGTCGGACCGGGTCGGACGGGGTCAGACCGGGTAGGCCCGGGCCCGGACCCCCGTCTTCGGACGACTTTCGTTCAAACGCCTGTAACTTGAGCTACGGGCCTCCAAACGACTCGCCGTCAGCGGAAACACAATCCTTGGAGCGAGTTGGTCGTTTCGGTTTATCGCACTCAAAGTTTCGGAATACTTTGGGTTCGGCCGGGTTGGTTCGTACACGAAACCAACCGGGCCCTCAGAGCGGAAACGCTTATATCTTGAGCTACGGACGTCCGATTGACGTGCCGTCAGCTTTGTTAGTTTCCTCTTAGTAGACGGATCTTTTGGCTCACTCCGCCCGAGGATTGGACGCAAGTGGAGTACGGTCGGGTTTGTTTTGCCTTAAAAACCAACCGGGCCCCTGGGACGAAAAAGCCAATAACTCTCAGACCGGGCGTCCGATTGACGCGCCGTCTATTGCGTTGAGTTCCTCTTGATGAGACGGAACTTTTGGCATCCTCCGCCCGAGTTTTGGATTCAGATGGATAGTTGCCGGGTTGGATCGCACTGAAATCCAACTGGGCCCCTGGAACGGAAAAACTGATATCTTTCAGACCAGACGTCCGTTTGACGGACCGTCAGCGGCGTTGGTGATCACGTTGAGAAACGGTCCCTATGAGTATACCCTATGAGTATTCGGGGTATAGTTGAGTTACGGCCGTATTGGTTCGCACACGAAACCAACCGGGCCCCTGGGACGAAAAGGCTAATAAATCACAGACCGGGCGTCCGATTGACGAGCCGTCTGTTGCTTTGAGACCCCTATGACGAGGTGGTCCTTTGAGATACTTCCTTGCGGGACTTTGTGATACTTGGAGTATCGACCAGTAGCTCATGGAGCGGACCCTCCCGGAGACGAGCGGGTGGAGCACGGAGACCGTGTAGCTGACTGAGACCCGACGAATGCTGATCGAACGACTCGGTGTGTTATAGAGGTGCGCTTGGTTGTAGAGGCACACGGAAGCGCTTGGTTGTAGCGGCACACCCACGACAGAGGTGCGCTTGGTTGTAGCGGCACAGGGGAGCGCTTGGTTGTAGCGACAGACCCACGACAGAGGTGCGCTTGGTTGTAGCGGCACACGGGAGCGCTTGGTAGTAGCGGTAGACCCACGACAGAGGTGTGCTTGGTTGTAGCGGCACAGGGGAGCGCTTGGTTGTAGCGGCAGACCCACGACAGAGGTGCGCTTGGTTGTAGCGGCACACGGGAGCGCTTGGTTGTAGTGGCAGACCCACGACAGTGGTGCGCTTGGTTGTAGCTGCACATGGGAGCGCTTGGTGGTAGCAGCTAGCCCGCAATACTCGATAGGTGGAGTACTACAGCAGTCTTAAGTTAGTGAGCAGTACCTCAGAGTTTTGATAGGACCACTGTACACTCCAAAGACGGAGCTCTTCAGCAGTTACGGTTTCGATGATGAAAATCCTGGTTTGAGCTGAGACTTTTGACCTTGTATTTGCCTCATGATTGAGATGGGTTACTTGATAACTTAGGTATATGTATGGGCATATATCTAAGTATAGGTTATCTGTTGAGATCTTCTTGTGGTTATCCTTGTTGGTTTTAGTGAGACCTTGAGGGTCTCGGGGTCCCTACTGAGTATCGTTATACTCACCCCTGCACGGGCTATGCCCTCACTACGTTGTGTTGGTTGCAGACGACGGACAACGTTGATTGTGGCTGAGGCTTGCAGAGTAGGACGGTACCTGGAGGTGGACCACTGGGCGGGACGTGCTCAGAGCGGACGACGGGACCCGAGGAGCATTGGAGCTATCTGTACCCACCCTTCAGGTGGGATTTCCAGTGGACAACTCGGTGTAGCGGCTTTTACTTTACAGTTGCTATTTTCCCTTTCGAGTTGTACTTTACTTTCAGTTGGGTTCATATACTGGCCCATTTACTTTTCCGCACTTCAGTTGTACTCTATTTTTACTTAGTGTTTACTTTTTTGCTTGCTTATTCTGTGGTGCTTGTTTACTTTACAAAGGCAATGCCTTCCCTTTTTACCAGGATTTACGCCTTGGTGCTAGTTGCCAGCCCCTGGCCTATGGATGGCGGGCTTGGGGTAGTCACGGCACGGGCCCCGAGGACGGGTCGTGACAAATTGGTATCAGAGGTGGTTGGTTCTACCGCAAACTCTGATCTTTCTTCTATGTGAAGCAATAGTGTTTAGCATATTGAGTGTGGTTATCGGTCTAGGGAGTCCATTGTTGGTGCGGCGGCCGACGTATCCGTACACCAGGACCCTGACTTCCGATTTCCGACTTAATGCACGAAGACACTGATTGCGTGTGTGTTTCCAGCAGTTTTTAAAAGTCAGCTCAAACCAGGTCAGCTCAGTAGGTTCTTATCGTTTGACCGTATCACGTTGTTTCTTTCAGGATGCCTCCCCGCGGACGACCAGCTAGGGTTCTGAGGGTTGGTCGTGGCGACAGCCCGCCCAGCGACGAGTCCTCGGTGCAGGGCCCCTTGACAGCTGAGGCACCGGCAGTACCTCTACCCGCCGAGCCACCGATGCTTCCAGCCGCTGACGATGCACGTCGCTTGAGCGCACTGCACGAGTTCCAGCGCCAGAGGCCACCCAGGTTCCGGGGAGAGACAGACCCGTAGGTGGCTGAGGATTGGCTGGAGGCTGTGGTGGGAGTTTTCAGGCTAGTGAGGATACCAGCAGACCTCATGGTAATCCTCGCAGCGAGCCTATTGTATGCAGCAGCAGGCCGATGGTGGAGCTTGATGCTCTAGGTGCACGACGATGCATCACTTCTATGCGCAGAGGTCCAAGAGGGCCAGACCTAACGGTGGCCGACTGCACGACTCAGGCTCAGTTGTGCGGGGGATCCGGGGTGGAGTCAGAGCCAGGCGTGCCGAGAGTGTGCAGTGTTACTCCTGTGGCGGGATTGGTCACATGGCTCGAGACTGCCCGACTCGTTTTACAGATGAGCAGCAGGCTGTAGAGGGACCTCCCAGAAAGAGATTCAGCCACGGTGGTCCGCAGGGTACAGGCGGACGAGGCAGTGGAGCTGGCCGAGTAGCCGATGGTGGGAGACACTTCGATGTGTTGCCACCACCACCACCAGGAGGTCCACCCCGACCTCAGGGAGTTGGTGGACATGGGAGAGCTCAGCTTCAGGCAGCTGAGGCCTTCAATCGTGGAGCTCTGGGAGAATTTGGATAGGAGCAGAACTAGGGGATACGTCTTTTGTACTTCTAGTTCCTTGTTGCTGTTGTGTAGCGTCCTTGTAATATGAGCTGCAATAATAAAAGACGCTTACTTTTGTGATGTTTTCCTTCCTGTCCTCTTTTGTGTTGTTACTAAGAGGTTCCGGTTTAGACTGTTGACATGACCCTCACTTGTGAGACATCTACTGGAGGAGACCCAGTTACCACACACTGATGCCGACAGTGTGACTCAACCCTTGGAGGCGAGAGTAACGGTTGGATCTCTTGGCAGTAGCGTCGTGGCCTTACGACGTCATCCTTGGTATGGATTAGTATCACCCAAGTCGGGAATGACTGAATTAGGAAAAAGAATGTGGTTCATCCAGGGGATGGGACCAGATTTCTCTTATCGACAAAGAAGAAATCTTGCAGCTCTTGTGGGACCTGAGATGGTCCAGGTCATCCAGGGGCGGATGAGTACAGCTTAGAGACGGCAGAAGCTTTATGCTGATAGGAGGCGGAGACCACTAGAGTTCGAGGATGGCGACCACGTCTTCTTGCGGGTCTCACCTCGACGTGGTTTACGGAGATTTGGCCGGGGCGACAAGTTTTCTCCACACTTCATCGGGCCTTTCTAGGTCCTCAGTAGGATTGGCGAGGTGGCTTATCACCTGGCTCTGCCACCTCAGTTGCACCGGGTGCACGACGTCTTCCACGTATCTCAGCTGAGAAGATACGTGCACGACCCAACGCAAATCTTTGACCATGGGGAGCTGGTCTTTGATGATGGGGCGACGTTTTCGGAGGTCCCAGTGGAGATTGAGGATCGACAGGAGCAGGTCCTACGTGGATGATCGATTCCTCTAGTGCGCTTTAGATAGTAGCACGAGAACCTCCAAGAGAGCACTTGGGAGCGGGAGGCTCAGATGCGTGCTCAGTACCGCCTTTGTATCCCTAGTTTGTGGTGAAGTTTTACGGGGACGTAAAGCCCTATGGTGGGAGTAATGTAAAGACCCGTAAATTTAAAGGAACTTTTTTTCTTAATTTTCTTTGGAATTTTACAAGAACGCAGTTTCTGACGACACCTGATTCTGAGGCCCGGTGTGCCCGGAATCATTTTCCGAAGTTTTGGCTCGGGTACGTTCAGTGAACGGACGAGTGGGTTTTCTAACTTTTGAACCGGTGCCCGGAATCGAATTCTGAGGGCACCGATGAAATCGCAGCACCGGTATTTGCTTAGAAACGCCTCTTCCGGAGTTGCGTTTGCTCGGGTGTGGTTTTCAATTTTCGGGCTTAAAGTTAAGAAATAATATAATTTTTCGACAGCTTTATTTTATTTCACTTAAGCCACTTGGAAGCCACTTGAAGCCACTTAAAGGCGGCTTGAACTGAGTTGATCCAGATAGGATGCTATCCAGAAAACATCCTACCACCTCGGTAGGATATTTGTGAGGTGGGGCCCGCACGAGCCCCGCCGTTTCTTTCCGCTAAGTAACGCACCCGCGAAAACCCGTCATTATGAAAGTCAACCGATGCGTTTTCTTAAATTCTTAATAGACCATTTAATTGGGCGGTTTATTTCGTAAATTAAATGAGCTGTTTCTTTCGTTGAATTAATTCAACAAATTGATGGGTCGTTTCTTACCCTTTTTCGTGTGTTGGCATAATAATAAAATAAGACCAACCAATTTCTTTTGGAGGATTACTCGTTGAGGGAGGATCCTTGAACCTTCGGCCTCCTTCGCGAAGAACGCGAAGAACGCGAAGAACACGAAGAACGCCGAACCCGGAAATCGACGACACAACGCCGTGATCCGCGACGCCGACAACGTTCTTCTGCGACGTCTCTTCCTCCGCGACGGATCTTCGATCGGCTGCTTGAGTTAAGAGTCTCGGACCTTCCTTTTCATCTCCTTCGTGGTTCTTAACCAAAACACGGATTTAAATTAAAACTGCTATTTCATGGTGCATTGAGTTCGCCGACTCAACGCCGTGTTCCGCGACGACGCGACGCCCTTCCGTGACGACGCGACAATCTCCACCTTCCGCGACGAGCAGTTTCCACGAAGAATGCTCACGTGCGACGACTCCGAGGTTGGGATTTTATATTTTTGCAAATACCCCTCCTTATATTCCCGTGAACATTCTTTAAAAAATAAAGAACTGGAATCAAAGAAACAATTTTATTTTATTAAAATTGTTGGATCATGTGTTGAACATTTTTTTTTCTCCCGTTGATTATCTCTAACGTGGAGGGTGCGGGCCAAACGAACACGGCCCGACGACCCTCTGTCGTTCTTCGTTTTGTGCGGATTTGGCGGGCGACGACGGAACGTGCCGCAACGGATGTTTGATGATCCCGCAGTAAAGAACGGAACCCGGGAGCAACAATGGCGCAGACGGGAAGGAAAACGGGCCACCGGAGCGACTCCAGCGGCCCGCGGAAGCTGGTGGCGGTGCAGGTCGCCGGCGGCCGAAGGCGGCGGCACCCCGCGGGTGTCCAGCACGACACCCCGCGGGTGCCGCGGGTGTCCAGAACGACACCCCGCGGGTGTCGCGGGGTTGTCACGCGGCACCCCGCGGGTGTCCAGGGCGGCACCCCGCGGGTGTCGCGGGGTTGTCACGCGGCGCCCCCCGAGTGTCTGGCCGACACCCCGCGGGTGCCGCGGGGGTGTCCCGCGGCGCCCCCCGAGTGTCTGGCCGATACCCGTGGGTGCCGCGGGGGTGTCACGCGGCGCCCCCCGAGTGTCTGGCCGACACCCGCGGGTGCCGCGGGGGTGTCACGTGGCGCCCCCCGAGTGTCTGGCCGACACCCGCGGGTGCCGCGGGGGTGGCACGTGGCGCCCCCCGAGTGTCTGGCCGACACCCCGCCGGTGCCGCGGGGGTGTCACGCGGCGCCCCCCGAGTGTCTGGCCGACACCCGCGGATGCCGCGGGGGTGTCACGCGGCGCCCCCCGAGTGTCTGGCCGACACCCGCGGGTGCCGCGGGGGTGTCACGCGGTGCCCCCCGAGTGTCTGGACGACACCCCGCGGGTGCCGCGGGGGTGTCACGCGGCGCCCCCCCCCCCCCCCCCCCCCCGCGTGTCTGGCCGACACCCCGCGGGTGTCGCGGGGGTGTCACGCGGCGCCCCCCCCCCCCCCCCCCCCCCCGAGTGTCTCTCCGACACCCCGCGGGTGCCGCGAGGGTGTCACGCGGGGCGGCGGCTCCCTCCCGCGTCGGTCGCTCGGTCGCCCGGCCGAGTAGAGCCGGGCTGGCCGAGCCAGACCGGTCCGACCGGGTCGGACCGGGTCGGGCCGGGTAGGCCCGGGCCCGGACCCCCGTCTTCGGACGACTTTCGTTCAAACGCACGTAACTTGAGTTACGGGCCTCCAAACGACTCGCCGTCAGCGGAAACACAATCCTTGGAGCGAGTCGGTCGTTTCGGTTTATCGCACTCAAAGTTTCAGAATACTTTGGGTTCGGCCGGGTTGGTTCGTACACGAAACCAACCGGGCCCTCGGAGCGGAAACGCTTATATCTTGAGCTACGGACATCCGATTGACGTGCCGTCAGCTTTGTTAGTTTCCTCTTAGTGAGACAGATCTTTTGGCTCACTCCGCCCGAGGTTTGGACGCAAGTGGAGTACGGTCGGGTTGGTTTTGCCTTAGAAACCAACCGGGCCCCTGGGACGAAAAAACCAATAACTCTCATACCGGGCGTCCGATTGACACGCCGTCTATTGCGTTGAGTTCCGCTTGATGAGACGGAACTTTTGGCATCCTCCACCCGAGTTTTGGATGCAGATGGATAGTGTCCGGGTTGGATCGCACTGAAATCCAACTGGGCCCCTGGAATGGAAAAACTGATATCTTTCAGACCAGACGTCCGTTTGACGAACCGTCAGCGGCGTTGGTGATCACGTTGAGAAACGGTCCCTATGAGTATACCCTATGAGTGTTCGGGATATAGTTGAGTTACGGCCGGATTGGTTCGCACACGAAACCAACCGGGCCCCTAGGACGAAAAGGCTAATAAGTCACAGACCGGGCGTCCGATTGACGCGCCGCCTGTTGCGTTGAGACCCCTATGACGAGGTGGTCCTTTGAGATACTTCCTTGCGGGACTTTGTGATACTTGGAGTATCGACCACTAGCTCGTGGAGCGGACCCTCCCGGAGACGAGCGGGCGGAGCACGGAGACCGTGTAGCTGACTGAGACCCGACGACTGTTGATCGAACGACTCGGTGTGTTATAGAGGTGCGCTTGGTTGTAGCGGCACACAGGAGCGCTTGGTTGTAGCGGCACACCCACGACAGAGGTGCGCTTGGTTGTAGCGGCACATGGGAGCGCTTGGTTGTAGCGGCAGACCCACGACAGAGGTGCGCTTGGTACTAGCGGCACACAGGAGCGCTTGGTTGTAGCGGCAGACCCACGACAGAGGTGCGCTTGGTTGTAGCGGCACAGGGGAGCGCTTGGTTGTAGCGGCAGACCCACGAAAGAGGTGCGCTTGGTTGTAGCGGCACACGAGAGCGCTTGGTTGTAGGGGCAGACCCACGACAGTGGTGCGCTTGGTTGTAGCGGCACATGGGAGCGCTTGGTGGTAGCGGCTGGCCCGCAATACTCGATAGGTGGAGTACTACAGAAGTTTTAAGTTAGTGAGCAGTACCTCGGAGTTGTGATAGGACCACTGTACACTCCAGAGACGGAGCTATTCAGCAGTTACGGTTTCGATGATGAAAATCCTGGTTTGAGCTGAGACTTTTGACCTTGTGTTTGCCTCATGATTGAGATGGGTTTCTTGATAACTTAGGTATATGTATGGGCATATATCTAAGTAGAGGTTATCTGTTGAGATCTTCTTGTGGTTATCCTTGTTGGTTTTAGTGAGACCTTGAGGGTCTCGAAGACCCTATTGAGTATCATTATACTCAACACTACACGGGCTATGCCCGCACTACGTTGTGTTGGTTGCAGACGACGGACAACGTTGATCGTGGCTGAGGCTTGCAGAGTAGGACGGTACCTGGAGGTGGACCACTGGGCGGGACGTGCTCGGAGCGGACGACGGGACCCGAGGAGCATTGGAGCTATCTGTACCCACCCTTGAGGTGGGATTTCCAGTGGATAGCTCGGTGTAGCGGCTTTTACTTTACAGTTGCTGTTTTCCCTTTCGAGTTGTACTTTACTTTCAGTTGGGTTTTTATACTGGCCCATTTACATTTCCGCACTTCAGTTGTACTCTGTTTTTACTTAGTGTTTACTTTTCTGCTTGCTTACTCTGTGGTGCTTGTTTACTTTACAAAGGCAATGCCTTCCCTTTTTACCGGGATTTACGCCTTCGTGCTAGTCGCCAGCCCCTGGCCTATGGAAGGCGGGCTTGGGGTAGTCACGGCACGGGCCCTGAGGACGGGTCGTGACATTGTTATTTGAATATATGGAAGTAATTAAATCATGTGATTTTTGGAGATGGTACATTAGGGATGAAAATTAGTTGGGAAATTATTTTGGGGCCCCATTTCTTATATTTCATTCACATAAATATTTTTATAATTGGATGAATTATTTGATGATTTTAACATGATGATGTTTGGATTGGATCGTGGGAACATTTTGGTTCTTATTAGTTATAATTTTTATTCAATTTTACATTAGTATTATAATATTATATTTTCATGATAAACAGTGCTTATTATCATACTGAGTTAACATTTTATGATCACACTACATATATATATAATTTTTTTTTCTGGTTTCCAATTTTATTTCAATGAATGAGCTAGCCATTAATAGCTTTAGAGTCATAGCTCATATTGAATTTTTATAATGTTTTCCTTTTTGTATATGATTGGAAATTTTATTTATCTTCTTATGGTTTTTTATCAACCGTGTGAGGTATTCTATAACTTTTATTTAATGTGTAGTAATTTTTTTTATTTATATCATATACCCCAATCCTAAAAATTTTTTTTGGGGTAATTACTCTCATACATATTACTTTCTCTATAATCTCTGTGCTAGTCACTAACCCATTGACAACTAGAGTTGGGACTCCGGGGGTACTTATCTCTCTTCCATCATTGCTGACTAGTGAGGGGTACCCTTAGAGGGTGGGTTCATAAATTAGCTAAATATATCTCTTGAGATATGATTAAGATATCTATCCCAGTGGAATCTCTAAACACACCATATAAATTATAATTTATTTGTTATATAAGTTCGTGTGATAATTAACATAGACGTAATTAGATTATTTTTTCTACGTGTGAAAAATTTGGGGATAAATACTATATTGAGTGTCTAAAAGGAATGAAATTAAATGTTTTGATTATGGGAGTACTGTTCAATGAGATTTTTATTATCACATAGAGATGAGTAGAAAATTTAATAAAATATAGGGAAAAATGTTCAGTGATAATAGTCCACCCATGTTTCAAATATTAAAATTCCATGAGAATGGAAATTATGAAACTCAATGCCCTAATGGTACGGAGTAAAAGGATAATAAATCATTCAAACCTACAATAACAATGTAATAAATAAAAAATATTATAGTTGACACAATTGAATTGTATCATGATAAAAAAGGTTCACTTGTTGTCCAATCCATAGTTTTTGTTTCATTATTGAATTTTATTTTTTAACACACTAAAGTATATTAAAAGTTTTCTAACATCACAAAATCAAAACACTGAGGAATAAATATTGAATTATCAGGGTTAAAATATTGTCTCTTGATTATTATATATCAGATTTATTTTTTTTTGGAATGTTTATAATATAATTATTAGTCATCCTTTATATGAATTTTATGTATTTATGGAAATGAATTTTATATATCTAAATAGAAACCATTTTAATTACTCAAATAATGAAATCACATTTCATATTCAGAATCAACATATGATCCCCAATAAATTCATGGACAACTATGAAATTGTAAGGAAAAAAATCCCTCATGGTATCATTGAAAAATATTTGAGTTGGTTGTGTTTGTTGAAAAATTAGTTTTCCATGGTGAATTGTTTAGTTCTAGAGATATTGTTGACAACCCATGTTGAAAAAGAACCATGGAAACGGACCGGGTCAGATCTGTAGGTGCAAAAAAAATTCACATACATGGTGGAACTATTTTCCATTGTTTGCCAATTTTTTGGGATCCAAAATTTGGATTTTGGTGAGGATCATAAAATGTATATTTCCCTAATGATCTCATCAGATTATGGTGACTTTATTAATTTCATGGATTGATGATTCATGAAGTGGATTTTACAATGACATGAAAAATTTTAATGGTGATTTCTACGAGTACAATGAGCATCGAAAATTGCAAAGGTAATGTTCTTTGAGAGTAATCATTGTGGTGGTGCAATGGATTTGAAATAAAGCTCTTCAATAATTAAGACACCTATGATAAGAAAAAATTGTCATGGAGCCTCATGAAGAGGAGATATTTTTGGCATAAATTTTGGAGCTTTGAGAAATCGGAATACATAGTGCTGATGTGGCATAAAAGGTTCTAGAGTCTATGGGAATGACCTATAAACAGTCCCCTACCCCTCAAGATGAGTAGATAGACAACATGAAGAAATAAGTCTCTAGAATTGAAAATAAGGTTCATGAAGATATAAAGCATCATGACTGTAATGAAATTCATCGAGGCTTGTTGAGCCTATGAATAGATGGCACACTATGAAGGCTAGTATAACTTTATGGAATAAGTGTGCTTCTCAAAGGCTTGTTTCCACTTTCCAAAATTGCATAGGCTAGTGTGAGCTCTATAAAATATTGATCTTTGAGAACTAGTGAGCTTTGAAAACCTGTGAGCTTCCTGAATAGTAAAGATCTTTACAAATTCCAGTTTTAGCTTTGTGAAATTGGGAGATTCACAAAGGCTAGTTTTAGCTCTGCAAAATTGTGAACTTTGCGATGGGATTGTGCTCTAAAAAAAGTTTCAAATGGTATTTTCTAGTTTTCAGTGGTAAAATGATATTCATCAGTAGATGAAAGTGGAAATTCAATTGATTATCTACATTCAGTGTAGTATGTATTCATTTGAGATAATGAAGTGACATATAGGTCTTTAAACTGTGTCTGGGTATTCTAAAGAAGTAGTGTGCACACTCTTATTGAGAGAGTAGTGAGATTTCAAATTGTGATTGGTTATAAATGAGGATGGATAGTGAGCCCACCTCAAACATTACAAGCATCTGTGTGCTTATAGTGGAATTGTTACATCATCATATCACTAGTTTATTCACCTTGGATGTAGCCCAACATGGGTGGACAAAGGTAAATCATCTTGTCCCATGCACGATTTAATTTCTATTAATATTTTTCTATGGGAGAAAGAGAGAAAAGAATTTTTCTTATCAACTTGAATAGATCCAAAGTTTATGTGGATTCATTCTATTATACATTGAATCACCCCCACCTCAGGGTATTTGGCCACGTGGGACTAAAAGTTATTTTGAGAGAGAATGGTTAATATTAACGTTTATCTCTAAATAGAGGTCATCAATCACAATGGTACTCTAAAATTTGACAAGAATAATATTCAGTTATGGAATAGTAGAATGCCACACTACTTATGATCTACAAGAATGGGTGTGTTAAAATAGTGATTCATGGTATTTCAGTCAATATCTATAGTTGTGATTTATTAGAAGCTGAATGAAGATAACTGGATACTCAAGAAAAGGGAATCAAAAATTTAGGGTGATACTGATCCAATGAAATATATAAAAAGATGATTCCATGTAAACATCACATGATATGTGGGATAATATATTGAATATATATGATGAATGTTCAAAGGACATACTGGGAAAGCTGCATGTTCCATGGGACAATTTTTATGATCTAATAATGAACTTGAATGATTGAATTGATGCATTTTTTGAAAGGGTAAATGTTGTTGTGGAAGACATGAGTGGTCCTGGATAAGTTATTAAAGATATAAATATTGTGAATCATACATTTAAGTTACAACCTCCATGGTTCAACTTGAATGATTTAGTATTGGAATAAAAGTATATGAAAGTTCTCACACTAGATAACATTCATGTACCCTTGAAGAAGATGAAATGAGAAATGATGATAATGATGTTGTAGAAAAGTTTAAATCTAAAGAAGTACAATTCAAGGATATTAATAATCTCATCAATGAATAATATTTTATATATGACGAGGAATATGGGGTGATGCCATTCATTTCATCAAATCTGCAAAGTGGAAATGTAATGTTCAAGTGGAAACGTTTAATGGCTTGTATTTGATGTGGAAAGTTTGGTTATCTTGTAGAAATATTCCCCAAGAAGATCGAAGACGATGTTGAGGATAAATTTGAGATTCCCATGAAAAAGTGTTCAGCCTATTTTAAAGGAAAGAAATATTTCAAGGAAAATTTCTTTAATAAACATAATATTTTCTCACAAGAATGTTATAGTTTTGATGAATCTAAGACTAACGAGGTTGAAGAGATAGAGAACTGAAATGACAGTGGGGAGAATGTTATGGTGGAAGTTGTAGGTAGCACCCAGAAAAGTGAATATGGTGAAAATGATGAATAATAGTCTTAAGAAAGATTTGACATTGAACATCCTCTCTTGAAGAGATAAATGTTTCGAGAGCCCAAAAGAAAAATCCAACAAAGTGGATCATGTTTCCAAACTCTATATGCAGCAGCATGAAGAATATAATTCTAATCTTGAAAAAGAAATTGAAAACATTAATCTTCAACCCTAGAGAGATCATAAATTCTTGATGTATATAAGCTCAATATCAAGGAACAAAGGTGTAAATTTGATAGTTTGACTAACACTTTAAGGGATCAATTAAAACATACCAACAAACATCAACAAAATGTAGTTGGTATTCAAAAAAACGTTAAGGATCGTGATAAACTCTTAACTCCCAATTGGACATCGCTGATGAAGATTACTCAGATGGTAGAAAATATGTAAGTGGAGAATATAGACACATCAAAATATAAGCAACAAGAAAACCTAATTGATGAGGATAGTATGAGGCTGGATCATAAACCAAAAGTAGCCATGGTTGTTGTCAAACTGGAAGCACCTGCTCAATGAATGAAGGTTGATTTTGGAATAAATTTGAATTAGGAGATTTAGAGAACACATGGGATAGTTAGTGGTGTAGAAATAACACACCATAATTCACCTCGCATCAGCTGTTATTGTTGTGGAAAGATGGGACACTAAAAATATGTGTCTTCCATAACTAAAAGATACATAAGATCACAAGAAAAATAGTCTTATCCAAATAAAGGATGATACTATTGATTATATTGGTAGGGACATTGCTTTTTGTGTGGATAATTAGGGCACATGGCAATATGTTTTACATCAACCATGAAGAGGAATATGCCAATGGTGAACCGAAAAGGTCACAAGAAACACATTAAAGAATCAATAGGTGAGATGGAAATGAAAATAAAGTTTTAGCATTGTAGGGTGAAGCTATTTCATCATGCTTGGAGGAAGGTCACTATTTCTAATCTATACAGAGTGTAAAGTCAAAACATTGATAAATAAGAAGAGAGTAGTGCAGGTAGTTATTGTGGAAATTTCACTTAAATCATCTGATCATTAAGTTGTATGGATCCCTGAAAGTGGTTTCACATCCCATATGATAGTACATAAGGATCATTTTATAGGCATAAAATGTGAAAAAAATGAGTTCTAAAATTTTTAATTGAGGAAGGCCTGATAATAATTTTATTGGGGAAGGCAATGTTTGGGGGCCAAGAAATGAGACGGGTTGTTGTATTAGTATTAGAAGGTGTCAATCATAATTTTCATAGTGTCAGTCAACTATGTGACATAGGGAATTATATATGGTTTACTATGAAGATGTGTATTGTCCATGTAATAGATGTTGCAATGTTTCTATAGGGAAAAGAGAAATTGAAATCATTACCATGTAAGTGCATGAGAAGATATGTGTTTTTTATCCAGAGATAAAGAAAACAAGTAGTTGAATAAATGATGTTTTCATCTAAACCCACCATCCCAAAAACATTTTTGTAAAATGTGATGTAGTTTGATATCTTCATAATATATCACAAGATCATACAAAAAATGTGATGCATGTCAAAAAGGGAATATAATTATAAATCCATACAAGACAAAAGGAACAGAAGACAACAAGAGTACTTGAATTGCTGCATGATGAAGTATGTGGTCTTTTCTCACCAAGATCCATTGCAAGAAAGAGATATTAAATTCTTTTCTTTGCTGATTATATTATAATGGAATGGGTATTATTAATTTCCCTCATGTATAATGTGTTCAGTTTCATAAATTGGTATGAGGAGGAATTAGAAATGCTTATTGGGAAAAAATATTCAAATTATTATACTCATAATGGTAAGGAAATATAAAAACATTAATGTCGAAAACTATCTAAAGAAAAATGGGATAAAGAATCATGTTTCTTTAGTGAGAACTCCCTAAAAAAAGGATTGGTTGAATGGAGAAATCAGATCATCAACAACATGGTCAAAATGAATCTTATTGAGAAATACCTAGGGAAATTTTTTTGAAAGAAGAAGTTTTGACACCGGTATAAATTTAGAAAAGGGCTCCATTATGTCCAATGGAAGGGAAGAATCTTTATGGGATTTGTTACATAAATAATCCAATAGTTATATACTTTCAAATATCTATATGTAAGTGATTTATTCTCAATAAAGAAAAACACGTGAACTTTGAGTCACATGGTGATGTGGGAATATTACATAGATATTCGTGGAAAATAAAAGCATATGAATTATTTAATAGAAGGATGGGAAACGTATTTGAGAGAAATTAAGTCACTATAGTGGAAAATGGAGAGAATATTGACCTAAACAATAAATAGTTTCCTAATGAATGTGTTGAAGAGGTAAGCAAGACAGTATGAGAAAAACACGAAAATGATGATTCAGAAGAAGATACTGATGATAAGAAAGATGAATTCAATTTTGTATCTATGAGGAATAATAGTGTCGAGCTGAAATTGATTGAACAAATATCATTGGTTATTAGACCGCACCTATTAAAACAAGAAGAATGAAGTCATTTCAGTAGGCATATTTCTTATCTCAGGTAGTTCCTAAAATATTTTTCTAAGAAGCTATGGAGGAAAATTGGTTGTAGGTAATGAATGTTTAACTAGACCAAATTGGAAAGAATCAAACATGGGAGACTATTTCGAGGACAACACATAATAATATCATTGGGATTAAATGGGTCTTTCGCTACGTGATGAATGATGATGGCGTAGTGATTTGAAACAAAGCCTGACTATTGTGAAAAGGTTAGTCCAAGATAAAGGGTATAAATGTCGAGGATACATTTTCACCAGTTTCAAGGATAGATACAATTAGATTAATCTTGAACATTGTACTGTAATAGAAATTCAATGTTATCCAGATGTATGTAAAGTATTCGTTTTTGAATGGGGTTCTGGTAGAAGTGTATATTGAGAATCCATATGGTTTTCTCATTCATGAATATGATAACAATATTTTGTTATTGAATAAGGTGCAATATGAGTTAAATAAGGACCCAAGAGCAGGGTATTCAAGATTAGATCCGTATTCAAAGATTCTTGGTTTTCCTTATGGTGAATTTGATTTCAATATCTAAGTCATTAATAACAGTAGTAAATGGTTTAAGGTGTTGGATTATGTCGATTAAATAATATTTAGTGGATCAGATTAACATCAATAATGATATTTTTCTAAATTCATGGTTTAAGGTGTTGGATTATGTCGATTAAATAATATTTGGTGGATCAGATAAAAAACAATAATGATATTTTTCTAAATTCATGAAAATCAATTTTTAAATTACTAGTATTAGTGAGTTGATTTTTTTCTTTTGTTTATAGGTAACATAATGAATAAATGGTTGTTTTATTTCTCAATAAAAATATGCCAAGGAGGTTTTGAGAATATTTTTAATGGATAATTCCAACGATATTGAGAATATGATTGTTACCAAAATGAACCTATCAAAAGATGATGATAAAAATGTAGTCAATATCACAAAATATAATAAAATCCTTTAGTGATTACTACATATAATATCAACAAGACTTAATATTTTTTCTTCCACAAGTAAAACAGGGAGATATCAATGAAATCCCGAGTAAAGTCACATGATTTTAGTTAAAAGAATACTTTGATATATCAAGGGAAAACTGGACTTCAATTGGATGTATAATGAAAAATCATAGAAAAATTTGTTATGATATAAAGATGTAGATTGGGAAGGATGAGAAGAATACATGAAATCAATGTCAGGAGGTCATTTCAATCTTGTTTGAGTGGGTATTACTTCATCGAGAATGAAATAGGATTTAATTTCATTAAGCACTATAGAATCCGATTATTTTGAAGCAAATCATGCTTGCACAAAGTTATTGTGGATGAATTAATAGCTTGATGATATGGAGTTTAAGTGGAGTCTCTGATCTGAATTCACTATGATAATTAAAATTTTTTAAATCATATAAATAATTATTTCCATCACTAAAGGAAAAAGACCATTGAAATAAAATTCCACTTTTTCTCAGACAAGGTGGAGCATGGGCTTCTGAAGTTAGATTATGTGCCTACAGAACTACATTTGGATGACATTCTAACTAAGGCCAATCCAAAAAAAATTATAGGCTTTCACTAGATCTGGTGGTTTAGTCAACTCCCTACATTTGAAAATGTATTGATGTGGGAACCCCCTCTCCCCAAGGTATGGTGTGTTTTTTCAAATATGTTCATATGTGTTCTTTACCTTGTTTCAGACCATAAAGGGGTGAACATTGGGTTTATTGAAAAAGGGGAAGAAGGTGTGATTTTTTAATGGGGAGAAATTATTGCTAAATTAGGGAGAATATGTCTTAATTAAAAAATAGAGAGAAGATGGTAGGTGAAGCATCCCGATAGGGGGATGAACAAGATAGGGGAGTAAAAGTATTAAATTATATAATTATAGAATTGAATTATAAAAGAAGATATATCATGAAATCTATGGTTCATTATGAAATCAGTTAATTAGTATCAGTGTTATTTCAAGAATGGATGTTAGGAATGAAGTGTTTTATTGATGAACTTATCCATATTGTTTTTCTTCTCACTCTGATCATTGCTCATACAAGCTTAGAGTATGTTTTGAGAATTTTTATTATTATTATCTGAATTGAAAGAGGAAAATGGTGGTTGAAGAAGGAATAATCTTCAATGAGGTATCAAGTGATGAAAGAGTTGTCAACAAACCCAAAGGGAGATATTGTTGAGAAACAATCCCTCAAGGTATCATTATAGGATTTTCGGGTTTATTGTGTTTGGGGAAAATCAGGTTTTTGTGGTGAATTTTTGAGTTCAAAAAATATTTTCAGAAACCCATGTTGAAAAATAAACCTGAAAATGGAATGGAAGATCTGGAGGTGGTACAAAAATAACATATACAATGTGGCACCATTTTCTAGTTTTTTCCAAATTTTTAGGGTCCAAAATTTAGAGTTTGGGGAGCATTATGAAAAGTTGATTCCCTTGAAGATGTTGTCAAATTATAGAAAAGGGATGAATTTTTTTGGGATAGTCTTCATGTTTTGGATTTTGCAAGTACATGACAAATGTTGATGGTGATCTCTGTGAGTACGACGAGATTCGTGAATGGAAGATGTAGAGTGCTTTGAGAGGCATAATTTCTGCATAACAAAGGTTTTGACACAATGCACCACTATTATGAAGAGCTCTATAATATGGTAAAATTTTCATGGAGATTTTTGAATTGGAGAGATTTTTAGCCAAAATTTCTAATCTTTGAGATATGTGCTTACATGGAACTAACATGGAACATATAGTTCTAGAGTCATTGGGAATCTCCAAGAAATAGGCCCCTACCCTCCTAGGAAGATTCGAGAGACTCCAATAAAATCCTAAGGCTCCCGAATCATAAAGGAGGTTCTTTTAGATAGAGAGCTTTATGAAAGTAAAGGAATTTCCATAGGCCAGTTTAGCTTTGCAAAAGGAAGGAATGTCGTGAAGGCTAGTTCAACTTTGTGGAAGAAGTGTTCCTAGGGAATGATTTTTTTAGAATTTAGAAATCCCAAAGGCCAGCGTAATATATTTGAATTTGTGAGATTTTCGAACTATTGATATTTAAAAACCTATGAGATTTTCTACCATGTAGGATCTTTGCAAATGCTTGTTTGGTCATTGTTAAATTGGGAACTTTCTGAAGGCAGTGTCCTTTGTGAAAGGGTCTTAAAGGTATTATCTAGTGTTTAGTGGAAAAGTGGTAGTCATTTGTGGATGAAAGTGGAACCTCAGTATATAATATACATATAGTGGAGTATATATTAATTAGAGATAATGAAGAGACCTACCAGTCATTAAACTAGGAGTACATATTCTGAATAATCAGTGAGAACTCCTCAATGGAGAGAGTAGTCAGCATTCAAATTTTTATTAATAGTAAACAAGGAGGGGTATTGAGTCCTCTTCAAACAATGTAAAAAATAGTGCCCTTTTATTGTATTTGGAAAATTGGAACATCGTCGTTGTATGCTCTTGGGACGTAGCCCAATGTGGGTGAACTAAGTAATGTTGACATGTACTATGCATGATTTAATTTTGATTTATACACTATGTTAGGAGAAATAATGATAATGTTTTTCATAATAGTGAAACAATATCCAAATTGGTAGTGGATTCAATATTTCATTCCTTGATTCACCCCCCTCGGGGTATTTGGCCATGTGGGGCTAACATAACTTTCTAGGAAAATTATTCATGGTATATAGTCTATAATACCTAAATTAAAGGTGTATTTATCTTAGATTATTTAAGAGAATGATAATATTTTATATCTTTGTTTTATAAGGGATAAGATGTGTTTCCCAGACATACATATCATTGTAAGGTTGATATTTGTTTTTGTGACATAATTAAATGAGGGAGATAGATAATATAGCACCCACGGTTTTAGGAAGCAATTTCTTCCCATAAATTATATGTATATAATTCTAATGTTTGTATTTTTTTAATGAAATGGAAATAAAATTGATTATGAAATGATTTGTAAAATATATGAGTAATTTGTTTTTCAATCACAATAGAATATTAAAAGAAATTTACATGAAACCATGAACTTCATAAAATAGATTATTTCAAATATTTTGATTTTTGTATAGTAATAGAGCATAAATTACGATCTGATAATAAATGAAAAAGAATAAAATATTTAAAACTAGAATATCGTATGGATCATAATCATCCTTGGGTATCACCATTAATAGAGCTAAACCAATAGTGAGAATTAATAAAATCAAAGCATGATGAATTTTATGATATCTAAAATTAAAATTACATTTGTGAGAAGCCTAATTTGTTATTTTGTAATGGAATTAATTTATTGGGAGAAATGTTTGTAATATAGCAGTTATAAATGGAAATATGGTCACTACAAATATTTTTTTAGAAGTATTGTCATTTGATACATGGACATTGGATATACATGTATCTGGTAATGGCATTCAATATATGCAGTACTATTATAAAATTTAATACAATATAACTAAAAAATAATGAAAAGAATGAAATTTCCAATAAATAATTAAAATTCTTATTTTAAAAACCATTTTTACTGGTTTAAATTTTATTTCTATTATGGTATAAAAAGATATTTGTATTAAAATTGTTGAAATATATTAACATCATTGGATTTATAAAATTATATATTTTCTAATTATAAAAACTTAATTTAAATGGTGTCTAGTGATGATTATTTAATATAAAAGTTATATTTTTCAAATAACTATTTTTAGTGTGTTTTTTATTTTAAATTCTTCTCCACTAAAGATTTATTTTTGTAAAATTCATTGATAATATGAAAAATGAAATGAATTAACACTAAAAAATAGTTATTACAAGAAAAATAATAAAAATAAATTATTTTCATTTATTGAAATATTTTCTTTTCTACAAATGGGTTTTTTGTTATGCATCCTTATCATAAAAATAATTCTTATTAACTCTTTAAATAAATTCTGATAAAATGTATTTCATATTTATAATTAGAATTTATATGTTGGGTAATGAGGTTATTTTCAGTTTTAATAAGAAAATAGGTTACCAAAAATATTATTAATCTCTAATGAAAAATAAATATTTTTCAAAGAATTATTTTTATAAAAATTGTGTGTTTTTAAAATAGTTTAACATATTTATTTTTTATTATTTTACATTAATTTATAAAAATATTATATAATATATTTACAATAGTTTAATCTTATTTTATAGGAAACATGAATTAATAATCATAAGTTATAAAATCATTTTTTAAAAAATAGTATTTTTATGGACAATGTTGTCATTTAGATATAAATTTTAACACATTTTGAAACATAATTATTTTAAATTAATTCCAAATATGGATTCATCAAGTCAAAATTTGGTAAGTGTACCTAATTTGAATTTTAAATAAATAGTGAAATTACCATATTATATATTTATTGAAGGTTAAAGAGTTAAAATAGGAAATCTAAAATGACTCAAATTTTGTTATGTTTAGATGAATCATACACCTATAAAAATAAATTGTTTGTAGGAAATTCATACCCATGTGACTCAATAATATTTCATCACAAAACTCACCTAATTACCATTTGTTTCTATAGATAACCAAAGCTTGACGTACTTGTAAATTAAATTAATTTTTCAAAAAAATTAATACACGACACAAAAAGGCGCTCAAATACAATGTTAGTTTAGTGTATTTGGAAACTCGGAACGTAATATTCTAATCATGGTGAAAGATCTTCAACATCTCCCATTGTGATCTTCCCCTTTTTTTTCTTTCCAAAAAACGTTCTTTATACTTTGGGGAAAATAAATCTTAAAAAGGGTGAGCTCAAATCCTCAGTATGGGTAAACATGGAGAACATAAAAACAATCCATAAAGATTTGAACGTAATAACATGAACATAAAACGTAAAAATCTCAAGAAATGACATAAATCATGGCAGTAAATAAGGAATAGATCATAAAGGAACATTAAGAATGATAAAATATAATGGGAATAAAACATGTAATTGGGGAAAATATTAAGAACATGTTATGATTTCTATAGTAGCCATGGCATTGCTTCCAAGACCATCATAGTGGAAAAAGTCCATTACTAAATCGTGTTTACATTCCATTCCAGCCCTATATTACTGAACCATATTCACTTTCCATTCCATCCATGTCAATATCATTAGATATAAATCTTTACCCAATGCATTGGAGGGATATATACGTCCCACCCATCCCATAATGAAATCATTATTTCATGTTCCACAAAATAAAAATAAATCATTCATCAAAAACCCCAAGAATAATGTGGGTTTCATAATCATCATCCCATCATAAAATAATCCATATAAAACAAATGGATATCATTTCATCATAAGAAAAACCAAACCATGTAAATAATAGAGACATTATACTTGAAATATAAATAAACTAAAAAATATCATCATATAAGGAAAATAGTTTTGATAAAACACTTGAAATGAATTTTTGAGGAAAATATCCTTTCTTCTTCAAAATTACTCTATTTTCAATAAATGCCATTAAATTTTAAAATAAAATGATTTTTTTGAAAATAATCATGAAATAGAGTTGAGGAAGCTTCATGGAAATAAGGCATTATGAAACTATAAAAAATCTGTTCATGCTGTATAAGTTAAAAAAAATTTCTAGTTGTACTTTTGCCGAAAAAGTCAAAAAGTACCTCGAATTGTAAACAAAAGAAAAATTCCTTCCATACCTTGTGGTAAAAAAAGGGTAAAAATGAATTTAAACATACATGGAATAATTGTAAATATTTTATTAAAAAATTTTGAGAAATCATGGACATGGATGATAAAGATAACCCTAGTAATTACTTACTAATAAACAATCCAAGATTAGAAGAAGATTGGAATAATTATCCTTTACCTTATGTACAATTTCTTTCATACATGTCTGAAACTACTAAATAGAGGGTTTAAATATATTACTAACATGTAACAGAACCATAATAATATTTATGATATCATATATGAATCACTTAGGACATTATATTACCCGTTCTTTGGTCAATTCCATGTTAAAGCAGCGTTTTGGGTAAAATGGTTTCATTTATCGTACGTGTCTAGACTTTTTTTTCTTGATATTATTACTTATATCCTAATTTACTTAATTCCAGAATGTATAACATGATTTATATATAATATATATGCATCAGATGAATATATAGGATAAATCGATAACTGGAATGGAATACACCGTTCATGGAGACCATAAGCCGTACGTACGCATGAACGCTGTTTTCATTTCCTTATTGAATGGAATTAAGTAAATGAAACATATATGTACATAAATATAGTATCATTATTGTGTTATATATTTCATTATTATTTATTATATATACTTTATAATAATTCTTGAATCGTTAATCATGGAGAATGAATCTCATCGCATCGTGGAGACAGTAATCCATACGTTGGCACGAGCGAAAATATCGTTCCCATAATTATTGAATGGAATCGGGGTGGATGATATAATATATCAGAATTAGTAACATGATATAATAATTATATATAGTTATTATTTCAAACATTTACCCATCAATGTAAAGTGGTGTTGGAAAACAGATTACACCACGGCGTGGAGACGGTGTTCCGTACGTACGCACGTGTTGTGATTTCGTTTTCCGTAGGATGGAAAAAAGGTGAAATAGGGTTGTTTAATATTTATAATAACATATCATTATATTATTGATACTGATATTATTAATTTATAATGAGACAAATAAATAATATGAATTAGAGTAAGAAATAAATTAGAAAGAATCGGTAAAGGATATTACCTCTTCTTCGATGCAACTCTTCTAAACCTCCTCTTAGGGCACTAAAGATGATCATTGAAGAAAACCAGGACCACAATAATGTTTCTATGGAAGAGGAAAAGGTAAATGGATAGGGTTTGTCCGATCTTTAATGCTCAAAAATGTTGTGAAGAGGAGAGGGAGGAGGTGCTTTTTATAAGAGAGGAGAGGTGAACTCTTAGAAACCTCTAAAATATTAATTAATAATAAACTCAAACCCCACATAAAAACCTCAATAAATGACTCAATTATGAATATTATATTATATGGGGTTGTAATATTATCATCCGGTAATATTAATATATGTTTTTAATTTATTTTAAACCTTATCAACTTGATTTATCTTTTTTTTAATCTATATAATTTTATTTGTGGTAATAATATTTTAAATTTTAAATTGTTATAAATAATTACTTATGTGTTGTGAATTTTACATAATTGGATACTTTATGAAATTTTAAACCATAAAAATTTCAATTTATAATTTTTAAATATTTTTATGATTTTTAAAAAATTTTATAATATGTTATTTTTAAAAAATAACAATGGTTTCAATTTTGACACTATTCATTTATTTGATTTTAAATAAAATCCATACAGAGGATATATTCGAATAAAAACATTTAATAGATTTATATCATGTCATATTCGTCTAAAAAATTCCTGGATAACATTAATTAGTTCATATAATATTTATTTTAATATTTTTAATACCATTTATTGATATTTCAATAAATAAAATAATTACTACATCACTATTGTGTCACCATTAATGATAATTATTTAATCCCTAAAAATTCGAAATAAATTCACATGATGTAGATAATTTTATTATATTTATGGTGACTATTTATTTTGGATTTTTTATGAATTTTATCACGAAATTAGAATTATTACAGTTATAAGATATAAGAGTGTGACATGTTATCACTTTATTTGGTTTTAATAATAATTACATTATTTTCATCCTCAAATCTCTATAAAATCAATCTATTCCAACCCTTTGGTGATATGGGTCGAGTTTTATTCATTCAATATAATTTTTTCAGGTGTAAGGGTTATTTTATAATCTTATTTTTACCCTAAATTACCTCATTTACCATTAATTATAGTAAATAAAATTTAACGTAGTTTCTTTTCATAATGTCTAAAAATAAAAACTAGCCTATTAACATAATTTGGACCTAATTATTCTAAATTTGGAATCCATTTTTTCAAATTCAAAACAATGAATTTACAGTATTTAATTTAAAATTAATCCAGTTGTTGAGAAAACGAGTTTTAAAATTTAAAACATTGCAAAAGATTGAAATGTTATTACTTATAAATTCAATTTAAAATTAATGATAATAACTTGCATCATATTAAATGGTAAAACTATATTGTATTTAAACTTAAAAAACATTCAATATTATAATTTATCCTTATAAATTATCTCGATTAAAAAAGTTGTTTTTAATTAAACTATAGTGTATTTTTACTATTCATCAAAATATGAAGGTTATCAAAATAATGTCAAAAATTTATGAAGTATTAAATTTTATATCATGATTCAAAAGTAGAAGTTCAATTTGTTAAATTTAACTTATAAACTTTTCAAAAATTAGATTTAAAATGGGTGTGCCATCAAAAGGATTTAAAACTGCATATTTTGAAAAATACTTCTTTTATTGAATTTTTTTTTGTTCTCATACCATGTTCTAGAATATGTGTAAGATGAATTATTATGTAATAAAATTCAAAAGTTAGTTAATACTATTCATAATTTCTTGTTCTTACATTTATATCGTTGTTTAGTGAAACTCTGTATTGCGTACAACACAAGCTATTGAGGAAGGTCGCTCTTGCGTGCAACATAATCCAAGAATAGTGTTGGTGTTTACTACAAGCTAAATGGTGTTGGGTATAGTGAAATATAATCTTGGTGAAGCGTACAACACATGATTTCAAGGAAATTAAAAATAACATTTCTCATAAAATATTGGGGTGTTACATTCTACCCCCCTTAAAATGAATTCCACTCTAAAAATTCATCGGGTTTATAAATCGTTTACTACATGAAAGATTATTTAATAGAAACCCACATCATCAAAAGGAATACTAAAAGTTTATTTTAAAAAGGAAAGTTAGAAACATAATGGACAACCAATGTAACTCATTATTGGGTTTCCACATAAGAGAATATAGGTGAAAATATGGATATGGAAGAGAAGTAAAACCATCATGTTCTGACAAAGAGTGGTAGAGAACATAACAATGAAAAATCCAACAACCACAAATCCATAAATTAGAGATGATATAAGGTACCATCCGATTCATCAGATATGAGGGTAATCAGACAACATTTTTGATTTTCAAGATCATTTCCCTGAAGTTGAAAATTTTGAATTATAAGAAATACTTACTTGATTTTGGTACAATCTCATCGTTGGTAGTTCCTTAAATAATTTCCACTTAATATCTTAATGAAATTATTTTGAATTTTTCATTCTTGAAGGATTACCAGATCATGCGATATAATGATAGGTTATTCCATCTCTCTTTATCACAAAAAGTTTAGCACAAATTATTAAATATACATAAGTCCATATATGGAGTATATGATTCCAAAAATGGACTTATACTTTATCTATCATACCAATTAATAAAATAAAACTAATATATACTAACCCATTACTTCATGTAGGTCAGTGGTAGGTGATAAAGGCCTCTCGCACTTCGGTTGTGGGTTTGATTCCCACATCCTTGTCCGACGTGATGGGTTTTCTCCCATCCTACGGGTTGTACTTTTTCTAAGACTATACTATTACAACATTCAGTAAATAATATAATAAATTTCTAGCCTTATAAAATACTATCTAATGTCCAACTAAATGCATTCCAACCACTAGGATTACCGAAAATACTTCTGTCCAATCTCGTAGTATAAAGAAAACGACTTCTAGAAAGGTCATCTACCAAGAATGTGAATACCATCATTTATCCCCCATATATCATAATATATAACTTGTTGTTGGTCACATTACAATTATGTGAATACCATAATCATGTTTTATCTTGAAAAATGAATACCCATTGAACCTTAGTGAAAACATGAATACTCTCAAAATCTTACTCTTTCCACATACCAAAATCCCAAAATTTCTATAAACTCAAACCATGATATCACTTTGTCCTTATAACAGTCATGATCTCATTAATACTACCAAACATATTATTTTCTCCTTATCCCTTCATTATGATCATATCATCTCCTTTCCAAAAATAATTCCGTCACTTTTCATGTTTTCCAGTACCAAAAAAATCATTAAAAACCACAATAATCCAATTCATAGATATTCCAATATTCCATGATACTATAAATGAGATTCCACAACAATATTTAGGAACCCCATTACAAACAATTAATCATTCCACCACTTCGTTATCATATTCGAAATCTCCAATAGTGACAGCATGTGACTTCCCTTTGTCATTTTCCTTAAGATTTTGTTGACGTCGATCATTATTAACCTTTGGATTAGGGAATTAGATAGCATAATGCCCCATTTCCTTGCACTTGTAACATTTAAGAGTTCGTGGGGCATTCTCTGTAGTCTTTTCTCTATTCTCATCATTTGATACCTTTTTCCCATTACTTTGACACTCAGTTGTGTGATGACCTTTTTTTCCACATTTAAAACATTTTCTCGTCCCTTTAAGACAATCTCCACCATGCTTCTTTCCACACATTGAGCATAACTAAACATTCGTCTTCTATTCACCATTTTTTAAAGATTTTTCCTGGAACTCAATCTTTTGTTTCTTTTCAAAACCATGAGATGGATATATAACACCAACTTCTAATTCTACCATGATATCACAACACACAATTTTTTCATAGCTACTGAAGTCTCTTATAGCTAATTCCCTTAGAAAACATGATTTTAATCCACTAAAGAATCGATCAACTTTTCTTTCATGTTGGACGATAAAGCCAGATGCATACCTTGTAAGCCTTGTAATATTCGCTTCATATATGCCAACAGATTCATTATCCTTTTTCTTAATCTCAAGTAACTCCTTTTCCATATTAATTTAAATAATACGAGGAAAGTGCTTATTGAAAAACATTTTCTTGAACTCTTCCCATTCCATGGATTAAATTTCATCTTGGGGACTTGTATTTTTAACTAGAGTCCACCACTAGTCTACTTCACCTTATAACCATATACATCCAAAATGAATTTTTCATGCTCTGAATTTTTATGTATAGAAAATATATTTTCAATGGTACTAATCCATTTTTTAGAAACAAGTGGATCAGAAGACCCACTGAAAGAAGGTGCACATTGCCTCATAAAGGACTCAATAGAATATTATTCCTTTCTCTACTTATTTATAAGTACATAAAGATTCATAGCTTGTGTAAGTATAAAAATAATATTTTTCACTCCATTTACTATAACATTTGGTTGTTCAAGAGGACAATCATTACACTACCCAGTGTATTGATCATTAACACGGTTCCTTCGGGTTTCAGCCATTATCTAAAACCCAAAAAGAATAGTGTTAGAGGAAAACTTCATACTAGGAAAACAACATATTCAAGGGGATTAATATCAATCTCTAACATATTAGGTTTAATACTAGGTTATTCATGATCGTTATCATAATTCTAGGACTGTAAATTATACTTAACCTTAGGGACATCTCTAGACATACCTTAGATATATCTCAAGGGATTTCACTAATGTTTTTGCATCCTAGTTTCCAAATGTTAACTAATCCTTTACTATAATACCAACTCTAAAGACCCAAAGAATGACGTACATGGAAATTATATTAATTTTACAGAAAATATAATACATGACACAAATAGACGCCCAAAGACCCTATTAGTTTAGTGTCTTTGGAAACTCGTAATGCAATCTTCTAATCAAGGGGAAAAATCTTCAACATCTCCCATAAAGATCTTCCCATTTTTTTCTTACCTAAAACAATTATTTATATTCTAGGGAAAAGAAAACATAAAAAGGGTAAGCTCAAATTCTCAGAAAGGGTAAACATGGAGAACATTAAAACAATCCAAAAACATTAGAACGTAAAAATACAAATATAAAATGTCAGAATCTCAAGCAATGACATAAATCATGGTATTACATAAGGTATACATAATAAAAGAACATTAATAATGATAGAATAAAATGGGAATAAAATAGGTAATTATGGAAACCATTATGTACATGTTATGATTTCTATAGTAGACAAGGAATTGCTTCCAAGACCATTATAGTGGGCAAAGTCCATTACTGAACCAGGTTTACTTGTCGTTCATGCCCTGTATTACTGAACTAGATTCACTTACCGTTCCATCCATGTCTATATCATGAGATATAAATATTTATCCATTTCATTAGAGGGAGATATTGTTCACACTAATCACATAATGAAATAATTCTTTCATGTGTCACAAAATAAACATAAATCATTCATCAAAACCCAAAGAATAATATGGGTTTCATAATCATCGTTCTATCATAACATAATCCATATAAAAAATGGATATCATTTCATCATAAGAAAAATCAAAACATGTAAATAATAGAAACATTATACTTGAAACAGAATCATACTAAATAATTTCATCTTAGATGGAAAATAGTTTTGATAAAACACTTGAAATGAATTATGGAGGAAAACATCCTTTCTTCTTCCAAATTACCCACTTTTCAAAAAATGCCATGCAGTTTTAAAGGAAGGGGATTTTTTTTAAATAATCATGAAATAATGTTGATTAAGATTCATGGAAATACTACGTTATGAAACCGTAAAAAATACATTCCTATCGTATAAGTTTTAAAAAAAATTCTACCTTTACTTTTTCTGGAAAAGTCAAAAAGTACCTCGTATGGTAAACAAAAGAAAGATTTCTTCCATAACATGTGGTAAAAAAAAGGGTAAAATTGAAATTAAACCTACCTGGAAGAATAGTAAATATTTTATGATTTTTTTTTGAGAAAACACGGACATGGTTGATAAACATAACCCTAGTAAATACTTACAAATAAACAATCTCGGATAAGAACGAGATTGGTAAAATTATCCCTTACCTTAGGTCCGATTTCTTCCATACATGTCTGAAAATACTATATAATGGGTTTAAACATATTATTAACTAGTAATGGAACCATAATAATATTTATGATATCATATATGATTCACTTATGACTTTATATTTACCATTCTTTTGTCAATTCAATGTTAAAGCAGCGTTTTGGGTAAAATCGTTTCATTTATCGTACAAGTTTTGACTTGTTGTTCCGGAAATTATTACTAATATCCTGATTGAAATACTTCCATAATGTAAAAAATTATTTATATATAATATATATTAATAATATAAATATATTTGATAGATCGATAAATTGAATAAAATACATCGTTCATGGATACTGTCGGCCGTACGTATGCATGGACGCTGTTTTCTTTTACTTATTGAATAGAATTAAGTAATTGAATCATATATGTACATAAATCTAGTATCATTATTTTGTAATATCTTTCATTATTATTTATTATATATACTTTATAATAATTATTGAATGGTTAATCATGGAGAATAAATCTCATCGCGTCGTGGAGACGGTAATCCGTACGTACGCACGAGCGATGATATTGTTCGCATAATTATTGAATGAAATTTTAGTGGATGATATAATATCTAAGAATTAGTATCATGTTATAATGATCATATATATTTATTATTACCACCATTTTACCCATCCAGGTAAAGTGGTTTTGGAAAACAGATTACACCACGACGTGGAGATGGTATTCTGTAAGTAGCAACGCGCGGTGATTTCATTTTCCGTAGGATGGATAGAAGGTGAAAATGGGTTATTTCATATTTATAATAAAATATCAGTATATGGGTGATACTAATGTTATTATTTTATAATGAAACAAATAAATAAGATAATTTAGAAGAAAAAATAAATTTGAATGAATCGGTAAAGGATATCACCTCTTCTTCGACGCGACTGTTCTAAACCTCCTCTTAGGGCACTAAAGATGGTATTTGAAGAAGACCAGGAACTCTAGTATGTTTCTATAGAAGTGGAGAAGAGAAATGGACAGGGTTTTTTTGAGATTGAAGGCTCAAAAATGTTGTGAAGAGGAGAGGGAGGAGGTTCCTTTTATAAGAGAGGATAGGGGCACTTTTGGAAACCTCTAAAATATTAATTTATAACAAACTCAAACCCCACTTAAAAACATCTAAAAATTACTCAAATATGAATATCAGATGATATAGGTTTGTAAAATTATTAAAAAAATAATATTTAAACATGTTGGGATTTATTCTAAACCTTATCAACTTGATTTATCCTTATTTAATCTATTTAATTTTATTAGTGGTAATAATAATCTGATTTTTAAATTGTTTTAAATAATTAATTATGTGTTTTGAATTGTCTATAATTGGATACTTTATGACATTTTATTCCCTATAAATATAAATTTATAATTTTAAAATATTTTTTGGATTTTTAATAAAATTTATAATATGTTATTTTAAAACAATTACAATAGTGTCAATTTTGACACTATTCATTTATTTGAAATTAAATAAAACCCACAAAGATGATATATTCAAACAAAAATACTTAATAGATTCCTAACATGTCATATTAATTTAAAAAATTAATGGATCACATTAATTTCATAATATAATATTTAGTCTAATATATTTAAAAAAATTTATTTGATATTTCAATCAATAAAATAATTTCTACATCACTATTGTGTCACAATTAATGATAATTATTTAATATCTATAAATTCTAAATAAATTCACATGATATATATAATTGCAATATATTTCTGGTGACTATTTATGTTCTATGTTTTATGATGTTTATCACTAACTTAAAATAATTACACTTGTAAGATATAAGAGACTGACTTGTTGTCACATTCTTTAGTTTTAATAATAATTACATCCTTTTCATTGCTTAAGTCCTTAAAATTAATCTATTCTGACCCTTAGGTGATATGGGTTGACTATTATTCATCCAATTGAATTTTGGAAGGAGTTAGGGTAATTTTATAATCTTATTTTTACCCTTAATTACCCGATTTACCCTTAACTGTAGTGAATAAAATTTACCATAGTTACTATTCATAATGTCTAAAAATAAGAAGTAGACAATTAAAATAATTTGGACCTACCGATTCCAAATATGTAATCCATTTTTCCAAATTCAAAACACATAAGTTTCTATATTTAATTTAAAATTAATCTCGTTGTTGAGAATACATGGTTTAAAAGTTGAAATATTGCAAAAGATTGAATTGTTTTTACCTATGAATTCAATGTAAAAATATTGATAACGAATTGAATTATTTTAAATAGTAAAAATATATTATATTTGTTCTTTATAACCACTCAATATCATAACTTAACCATAAAAATTATCTCAATGAAAAAAGTTGTTTTTAATTAAAAAATAGCATATTTTTACTTTTCATCAAAATATTAAGGTTATCAGAATAATGTCAAAAATATACCCAACATAAATTTTTATATCTTGATTCAAAATAAGAAGTTTAATTTGTCATATTTAACTTATAAACTTTTCAAAATGTATATTTGAAATGGTAGCTCCATCAGAAGGTGGTAAAACTGCATTTTTTTAAAAATACTTCTTTTATCAAAAAAATTTATTTTGTTCTCATAACATGTTCTAGAATATTTGTAGGATGAATTATTATGTAATAAAATTAAAAATTTAGTTAATAATTTTCATAACATCGAGTTTATAAAAATATATCGTTGTTTAGTGAAACTCGGTATTGCATAAAACACAAGCTATTAAGGATGGACGCTCTTGCATGCAACAGAAGCCAAGAATTGTGTTTGTGTATATTACATGATAATATAGTGTTGCGTATAGCACAAGATAATAATGGTGAAGCATAAAACACAATATTTCAATTAAATTAAAAAGAATATTTCTCATAAAATCTCGTCGTGTTACAATTTCAATATTATCTCCTCAACAAACATTTGTTTCTGAAGAAATGCCTCACTTTTCACATATAAAAAGAGATTGATTACGCAATATTAAATCCACACATATCCATGGATATTCCCCTGAATGATATCTTATTTTACTTCTCATGGATCTATATTTCACATTTTTTACCTTTGGTAATATGAATGTGTCTCAAGTATTCAGTCTATAAAAGAGATATATATAATGATGTAAATTTAATGATCATACTCGTTATTCCTTTAATAAAACCCATTTTTGGAGATTTAGCATTGATAATGTCTGATATACTCATTTTTTTATTTTATTGATACCGTTAAAAATGATATGAATCCAACATTCTTTTAAGGGGATTTCCAAGATATGGTATATTATGTATTACATATGTTAAAAATATGTATGTATGTTGACATCTGGGGCCCTATTACACCCTCCAATCCAGTTGTTAATGTTCTATATCTCAGGAGATAAAAATGTGATTCAAATTATGTTAAACATTTAATTTTGGGAGGTTAGAACGTGATTGCAATTATACTATTTTATAGGTGGTCAGTTCAGATTTCTTAGTAGACAATGTTATGTATGGAAGGATGACGATTTATAATCCAATTTCTTATATGAAGATGGATAAAGATTCTGAACCCACAATGTTATGAGAGGATTAATCATGATTCTTGAATCCACTCTGTAATGTGTTTGTAATCATATATTTGATCCATGCACTTTTTACACATTCCCATGCTATGAACAAATTCCATGTTATGAACCATTCTTAATATATTATATATTATATTTTTATTATTGTCTTATTTTTTTTATTATGTAATAGTATTTGATTTATAATTTGGGGTTTAATATTTATCTTTCACTTATATGGAAATATATTATTTATACATGGTTATTTTAATCAAATATTTATTCCATGGCCATTTTATCTATATGATTAAGATCTAACCCCATTAAAATTCATTTTAATGTTTTCCCATGATTAGATTTTTAGCTCACACCTAATTTTAATTTACACTTTTGTAGGTTTTTTTACATAAAATTATATTTAAAACGATAACTTGTGCGGTGATTTTTTTTGAGATATTTTAGAAATATTGTTTCATAAGATTTTATTGTATATGATATCAAAATAGAACAAGAATTTGGGTTTTGAGACTGTGTCATAACATTTATGAGATATAATATTTAATTCATGAGATGGTATATAAAAAATGTTTGTGTAATTTAGTCATTTCAGTTTATATCAAACCTAGTAATTAATGTATGTATTTTTAATACCATATTTGAGAGTGTAGATTAGGGGTTCTAAGATTCTTTATAATACCATACAAATAGAGTGATATAAATTATGTTGTAATTTAATAAAAAATATTACAATAGTTAAATATAATTGCATATAAATGTAATAAAATCATGTAAAATACTGTATCCATGCGAAAAAGTTTGAAACTATTTATAATTCAAGAAGATTATATACACTCAATATATCTTACTAACTATCTATCGAACAAGTGTCTATATATAATAATATAAAATAATGATATCAATTATTATGATATTTATAACTTAGTTATAACATTACTGTCACAGTTGAAAACTATAACCATGTTTAGGATAAAAAAATTTATAATAATATTAAGGTATAATAGAAATTGACATATAATACATGAATGAAAAAATTAAAAATCTAGTATATGAAATATTTATGATCATACAGTTGTAAAAAAATCACAAAACATATAAAAATTATCACATGGGTTTTACACTCTCGATACCCAATAAAAAATGGATGTTTACACAAAATACATTAAATATTTCAATATTTTAATTCCAACCAAGTTTAGACAAAATATGCGTGGTTTTATAGCATGGAATAAAAATTGTAGTTCTCAAGAAAACATGATAAAGTAATATCTTATAATTGGGTACATAAGTTTAAAATGGTTTATTTTTTACAATAATTTATTTTCAAGCTGCATTCTCAATAATCTCTCCAGTACTAAATATTAAAAACCTACACATGACATAAAAAAATAAGATAACATAATATTTTTTAAGAGGAAATTTATATTAAATGGATAACTTATTTTAAAAATAACTTAATATAATAAGGTAGAATATGGTTGATATTCTAATTGAAAAAATAATTTTCTAAAATATTCCATTTCAAAAATAACATTTTCAAAAAAAATTATAGACCATTATAAAACATTGTGGTAGTATTCATGTTTTATGGTTGGTGAATACTAATCGGTTATGTTTTACTTGAGGAATCACTCCTTCATACTTCACAATACTTTCCACCACAATGTTATTTATGCACACTCTTAACATTTAGTTAAGTGTGATGCTTCTTCTTATAACATTTTAAGGATTTAGTGGGAATGGGTTATTGTAGTTATAAAATTTTATTATGGAATAATGAAGTTCTCCTCAGTTATATAATGACACCCTTAGATATTTTAGGCTATTTATTTAACCCTATATCATTATATTACAAGCTATCTTCATGATAGTTTTATTTTATTATAATTGAAAATATTTAGATTTTAGGCCATATCTTTTCACTAAGTGTGTGACAAGAACATTGGTAAATTTTTTTAAAATTAAATTCCCAAAAATATTTTAACTTACCAATGTATGAGTAAAAATTAAACATAATGTATTAAGAATTATAAGTAATCAAATAAATATAGAACAATTTAATAAAAATTATAATTTCATCAAGTGAGAATGGATTTTCATTACATAATTCCAATAAAAAACCTTGAAAACATTAATTGAACATATAAAAATACTATAAAATCAATTATTAATATATTTTTAATATAGGTAGGTTTATTTTGTAATTTTGAAAAAAAAAAGAATGCAATCATATTGTAGTAATGGACTGATAATTACTAAATAACATGAGACCACCTAAAAAAATTAATGAAAATATTTCCGAATTCTATATAACCATTGAGAACAACCTAAAAACATAGATCAAAAAATCCATAAAAATGAAAAAAATAAAAAAACAACATTATCGAAGATTTCTAAAAATTAAAATAAAACCAAAACAATATTATCATTAAATTTTTCAACAATATATTTGTGGAAAAAATTAAAAAAAATTGAAAAACCAACCTAAATTTCAATGCTAATTACGAAAATTCATAATAAATTTCAAACATCATCCCACATTAATTAAAATGAAAAAGGGTCATAAAAATCCCAAACGTTCCTCCCAAAATCAAGAGGAGAGTAATTACCAAAATCTAGGTGAGTATTATGATATTCCAGTGTAATTCAATATAGATTCCCCATACATAGAAAATTTAATAAAAAATATTACAGATTAGGGGGAAGAAAAAATGAGGAAGGGAGATTACATTCTGATTTAATCACAAAAAAATTTGACGGACCACCATAGATTAGTAGGGATGAAGTTGAGGATAAATTAGAATCAAGTGTTTGATTATGTAAGATCCCATATGTTGGGATGAGTTGAAATTAAAATGAGAAGAGGTAGAGGAGCAATATAGGAAGATTTTGAAATGGAAAAAAACACCCACACCAAAAAAATATGTGAATAGACCATCTAGTTCTTTGTCAGAGTTCACTAGGATCCTAATGGAACCCACATGCTACTCTAGACACTAAAAGTTCCAATGAATAACTAATACCCTCCCATAAGGTATCAATGGTTACCTAATGTAGTAAAATATAAGTGCTACCCTTTCATATATACCTTGAATTTCCAAATAACTCACCAAATGTCAAACCATATCCAAATGTGTGAAATAATTCATCCAAATGTAATAATATTTTTAAATCACATTCTTAAGAAAAAGAGACCAATTACTGGAAAACTGGTAGTTTAAACAAAAACATATGATAAATCATCCATATTTTTATAGTTATGAAATTAATTAATCATTAATCAAGGTGATCACGACATGGCTGTTATAGTTTGATAGATTTTATACTCACCAAAACCATTCTAACATCATCTTGAGATATATAAAACATCACCAATGATTAATATTTATCCACTTCAATTGAGAGATATATAACTGGGCCCATGAATATCCCAACATTTCTAGTGTTCAATTCATCACATAAAAATATTGATAAGAGAATAAACATAAATATTTTATTATATAGATACACATTAATTTTTAACACACATTTAAGAATTATCATATTCTATATTATAAATGCATAGTAAAATAATTCCAATAATTTCATTTAGAATATACCATAATCTGAATATAGAAATATAGTGCACTCATAATTCACGTTATATACTAAAAGTTACCAAAAGAATAATTTTTAGAAGGATCTTGTGAATTTTTTATCTATGTAATATTTAAATGTATCACATATAAGTACAATCAAAGGAAATGGTATTATTAGGGCCCTAGTGAATAATGAAAATGACATGTTAAATTTATATGTAATTCTGCTATGATTTTGTTACCCCCTCTTGTTTTTTGAATTATCCATTTGAAATACATTCCCTTAAAATTTCTTCTAGGGATACATTAAAATAGTGATGAAACTAATTGTTTTTAAAATAATTTATAATTGGATGCTATTATGAAATAAATAAAAATCATAAATGATTTATGGGAATGAAATTAAATTTATGTGACAGATCAATTCATTGAAATATATTTTCAATGAATAACATCATGAATGTATATGAACTTGTGTAATGTATATCTGTTTCTTAAACCATTTTCGTGTAGAAAAAGGCAAGGTGAATGGAAGAATAAGTATCAAATATACAATGTATAAAAGATAAAAATGTTTTCAAAGTAATATTTATAGGTTTTCATAATCATGATAAATGATGGATTAAAGAGTATTATAAGAAATTAAACAAAAAAAAATAAAATTGATGATACATGAATAATAATCAATTTGTTTTACATTGTGTAGTAATTAAAAACATTATAAGAAGTGATAATGGATGATACCACATGAAATAAAAATTAAACTGATGAAGATAATATAGAATAAAAATAATTCCAATATGTTTTTTAGAATTTTAAAATATTTTTAAACAACTTTTTTGGATGGATAAGATTTTGATTATGAATTATTTACTTCAACAATCTAATATCTTTGGATAGTGGATAATTACATTGAATGAAAAATGTTTCATAAAAAATATATTAGTGGGATTATATTATAAATTATTATAAGGATATAATAATGTTAAAATAGAAATGAAATAAAATTTTATAAAAATAATATTTATATGAAAATGCAGGGAGAGGAATAAGATCTCTTACTATATTATAATGATTCCTTTGGAAAAGAGGCGCAATGGGTGTCAAATATTAATATCCCTAGAGATATACTTCAATGAAATTATTACAAACTCTAAACTCAATAATATATTTAAATTAAAAAATTTATATGCTAATATAGATATATAATATTAATTGGGAATGAAATTGGATGTAGTGGGAACCCTTACTTTGACATGGTAATGACCGAAAGAAAGATAATAATTACAATCAGTGAATAATCCAAACTAAATAATAAATAAAAGGTATGAAAATATACTATATAATAAGGATATTATCATATAATAATATAATTGAATGTATATTTTATCAAAATATTTTCTATAGAAAAAAGGGGAGGAAATGGAAACCTTTCTTTATGTGAAGTTGTTGGCTTCGAAACACCTCTACCAATCACTAAAAATAATTAACATCAAAATATAGATATTGGATTTAAACCACTTAATAACTATAAACAGAGTAATATTGACGTTTTTTCAGGATGAAATGAGAAGATATGATGAGTATTCTTAGGTTTGGAAAGTGAAACTCCATGTAATTAATTATAAAACCTATAATTATTCAATTACATCAAGTGCTCAAATACATCAATAGTTCCCCAAAATATACCTTAACAATCCTATATATGGTTAGTTCCAATATTATCCAAATATTTCTAATGTATTCAAATTTTATCATGATACATATAATGCGGTTATATCTAATTTAAATTATAATATATCACTTTATTACCATATATTTTATCTTTTACAAATATGAACTTTTACACCATAAAATTTTTTAAAATATTGATTCAAAATATATAATCCATTTTAAAAAATTCATATTATATCTATGGGAATTATAAATGTTATATAAATAAATTTGAAAATTCAATCATTATGAAAAAAATTAAACCATACAGATATTTTACATTTTCAATGACCATATCATTTTTTTCACAACCACTTTATCACAAGATCCATCACTTTTAATGATTATAAGGTGGAAAATACGTGAAATTAATTAGTTATTTAGTGTAATAACTATTCTAAAAAATTATTTCAATTAAAAATAGGTTAAATATCATTCAAAAACTAATTTTGTGTAAAAACCCCAAGAATGATATATTATTTTATTACTATATTAAGAATAATTAAGATATATTAAGTGAACTACTATATTAAAAAATTATAAATTTCTCACATAATATCTATTTATAATTAAAAAATTATTTAATCATTTACATTATCCAAATATCCAATTCAAAAATTCACTTGACATCATAAATATATATAATAACTCATTAAATTGATTTTATTTACCACATATTAATATTATAACCCTTAAAATATTATTATGATGATTAGTTTTCCCAATACTATTATAACAAAACTCTTAAAATAATAAAATTAGTTGTTAAAGAAACAAATATACAATTAAATAGTATGATTAAAACTCTCCTTTTAAATGTAAATGATAAAATATGTTTGTTTTTTTAGTGTGTGAAATTTCACTATGCAATTTCAGTATTCCTTTTCTATCCGCTATTATTTTTAATAAATAATTATTTTAATATTCAAAAGGAAAATTTATCATACCTAAAGAATTATTGTGGTTAAGTAAATATCATTTTTGAATTTCAAATGTCAAAATTAACCTAGGCTGAATTTGTAAATGTTTTCTATGAAATATATTTTTTTGATAAACAATATTTTATTTGATGAATAGTCTTAGATGAATAGTTCTTCCTTGAAGTATAGTATTTGATGAATAGTGATAGTTGTGATGAATAGTAAAAACATATTTTTTTTTTATGAAATAACTATTCCTGTGAAATTATTTTCAAAAATCGATCATACATTGTTGTAATTAAGGTGAAAAATATGGTTAAATAAGATCAAAATAATTTTCCTGTGAATAGTAACACACCGTTATGAATAGTAATGAATAAAAATGAATTTTAAATCAACCAAAAGAATAGAAACTTCACCCATGAATGTATAAATACAATTTATACATCTTAAAAGTGAAAACGACGATCATGTTATATGTTTTGGTATTGTTTATGTCATAAATATTTTATTCATATTTTATAATCAATTTAATAATTTAAAATGAAAATTCATTTTCATAAAATTTAATTGTAACACCCCGAGATTTTATGAAAAATATTCTTTTAATTTAATTAATGTATTGTGCTACACCAAGATTACCTTGTGCTATACGCAACACCGTATTAGCTTGCAGTATACGCAACACTATTCTTGGAACGTGTTACACACAATTTTGATAATAGTTATTCTACGCAACATTGAGTGTATATATATATATATATATTCAATGTATAAATTAAATATGGTTGGATTCTGTTATACGAAACAACAAAGGATTCTTGCGCAACACGCAACCCTGACTTGACTTTCATTACACGCAATCGCGACCTTCCTCGATAGTGTGTGTTGTATGCAATACTGGGTTTTACTAAACAATGATATATTATTATAATATTGTCATGAACTAGCCGTTATGAATAGTGTTAACTAAATTTTTAATTTTATGACATTATTATTCATCTTACACATTTCTAGAACATGGTATAAGAACAAAATAATTTTTTTGGGTAAAATAAGTATTTTTCAAAAAATGCAGTTTTGCCGCCTTTTGATGGCGCACACACATTAAATCTAGTTTTTGACATGTTTATAAGTTCAATTTGACAAAATAAAATTCTTATTTTGAGTCAGGATATAAAAATTTACATTAGATAAAGTTTTCATATTTTTCTGATAACTTTCATATTTTAATGAATAGTAAAAACACGCTATATTTTAATTAAAAACAACTTTTTTCGTCATAATATCTTATGTGGTTTAATTATAATATAGAATGGTTTTAAAGTATAAATATAATATATTTTTACAATTTTATATAATGTATGTCATTAGCATTTATTTTACCTTGAATTCGTAGGTTAAATCAATTCAATCTTTTGCAATGTTTTAAAGAAAAACCTGTTTTCTTTCGACAACGAGATTAATTTTAATTTAATTTCTACAACTTTTATGTATTGAATTTGGAAAAAATGGATTCCATATTTGGAATCAGTGGATCCAAATTATTTTAATAAGCTAATTTTTATTTTTGGGAATTATGAATAGTCACTACGGTAAATTTTATTATCATAGTTAAAGGTAAATCGAGTAATTAAGGGTAAATATAATATTTTAAAATTACCCTAAAAAATGTCAAAATCCTATTGGATGACTAAAATCCGACCCATATCACCTAAGGATTGGATTATATTCATTTAATTAAATTTTTTCAATGAAAATAATTTAATTATTATTAAAACCAAAGAATGTGACAACATGTCACTTTCTTAAATCTTATAAGTATAATAATTTTAATCTAGTGATAAACTTCATGAAACTTCGAACATGAATAATCTCCAGAAATCTAATACAATTATCTACATCATAGGAATTTATTTAGAATTTTTAGGGATTAAATAAATATCATTAATTATGACACAAAGATGATGCAGTAATTGTCTTATTAATGAAATATTGATATAATTGATGTTATAAATGCCCAAATAAATGTAATTTGAGACTTTTTATGACTTAAAATAATTTTATAGGTTAATATGACATGTTATTGTTGATTTAAGTAACTTGGTTCTAACTTATCATTCTGTTATGAATTTCATGAAAATCATGTACCAAATAGTGTCAAAATTGACATAAATTAGTTTTTAAAACAAATATTATATTATTAATTGTTATTTTATTCCTAAAAATATATGGTTCGGCCAAATGACTTATATAAGATTATATATATTAATAATAAACAACTTGGGGTTCGTTTGTCTTGATATAGTAAGTTTATTAACCATATAGTGTAAGAAAACAAAAAGACACGGTAAAAGTTAAATTATTTAACTTAGAGTTAAATCTAATAGATAAGGTTAAAATAATAGCCTAAACATTTCTAAAACCTATTGGATGAGAGGATTTCGACCCGTCCCCACTTTCTCTTCTAAATAAGACCCTTTGGAACCATTATAAACCGAATTTGAGCTTAATATAAAATAATATTTTGAGATTTTCCTAAGGTGCCCTCTCCTCCCTTATAAAAGGGCACCTCCTCCCTCTCCTCCTCACACCAATTTGAGCATTCAAGCTTAGAAACACCTGCCAAAATATCTTCTCCACTTCCCTAGTATCATCCCAGAGGACCTGGTCTTCTTCAAAGACCATCCTTAGTTATTTAAGTGAAGGTTAAGAAAAGGCACGTCAAAAAGAGGTAATATCCATTACCGATCTTTTTCAATTTCTTTCTTCTTCAAATTCTTCTTCTTTAGTTGTTTCATGATAAATTAATAACATAATTATTTATCATATAATGATATTTTATTATAAATATGAAACAACTCTAATTAACCTTCTATCCATCCTACGGAAAAAGTAAATCACCATGCGTGCGTACGTACGAAATACCGTCTCCACGCCGTGGTGTAATCTATTTTCCGCCATCACCTTAATTGGATGGGTATAATGGTTTAATGAGTAACTATATATTATTATTATAAAGGGATATTGATACTGAAATATTATAGATACACTTCAACACAAGTTCACGATCATGAGAATGATATCATCACTCGTGCGTACGTACGGACTACCGTCTCCACGACGCGATGAGATTCATTCTCCACATTAACCATTCATGAATGATTATAAAGTATATATGATGAATAATAATGAAATATATGACATGTTAAATATACTGGATTTATGTATTTATATATATGTATGTCATCTACTTACTTAAATTCAAGACAATAAGGAAAGGAAAACAACGTTCATGCGTACGTACGGACTACCGTCTCCATGAACGGTGTGTTTCATTTCATTTATCTATCTATTATATATATATATATACTGAATATATATAATATATAAATCATGTTTTATATTCTGTAAGTAAGTAAATCATGATATAAGTAATAATAATTTCAAGAACAACAAGTCCAAACACCTACGATAAATGAAACGATTTTACCCAAAACGCTTCTTTAACATGGAATTTACAAAAGAACGGGTAATATAAAGTCATAAGTGAACCATATATCATAACAATGAATATGATTCTATAATAAGTTAATGACATTATTTAAATCATTATAGAGGAGTTTCGGATACATACAAAGCATATCGGACATAAGGTAAGGGAAATATCACAATCTCATTTTTATCCGAGATTGTTTATACGTTGGTATTTACTGGGGTGTATTTTATCATCCACATATATGTTTCCTCAATATGTAATGTTATTTCCATCCACATAAAATTTTTTAAATCCATTTTTACCCTTTGGTGAGTTTTTAGTAAAAGATATGAAAGGAATCTTTTTTCGTTTTTCGTACGAGGTACTTTTTGACTTTTTCGACAAAAGTATGAAGAATGTTTTTTTAACTTATACGGCACGAACGGATTTTTACAGTTTTATAAAGCCTCATTTTCATGAAGCTTCCTCCAAATTATTTCATGAATATTTTCAAAAAAATCTCTTTCTTTTAAAATTGCATGACATTTTGTGAAAAGAAATTGATTTTGAAGAAGAAAGGGTATTTTCCTCAAGAATTCATTTCAAGTGTTTTATCAAAATTATTTTCCATCTAAGATAACATAGGGTTCTGTTTCTATCCCTATTATTACATTGATTTGGTTATGTTGTGATGGAATTATTTTTATGAATTCATTTATCTTATATGAATTGTTTTATGATGTCACGATGTTTACGAATCCCATTTTTATTACATGGGTTATGCAATGATGTATGATTTATGATTTTGTGGCACACATAATAATGGTATCATTATGAGATGGGTGGGAACTATATCTCCCTCCAATGCATTGGGTAAAGATTTTATATCTCATGAGATAGACATGGATGGAATGGTAGGTTATACCGGTTCAGTGAAACAGGACTGAAACTAGGGTGACTCGGTTCAGAAAGGGACTTTGTCCACTAAGATAGTCTTGGAAATGAGTATTGACTAATAAGAAATGATTCTCTATGATTATGTGTGTATGCCACAAAGTTTCATGTTTTATGTTATGATTATTGGGATTTCATTTCACTACTATGATTTATCCCATGTTATGAAACTATGCTCTATTTTGCAGGTGAAGATTTCCAAAATGTTATGTTCTTATGAAAATGATGTGATTGATATTTCTTTTGTTTAAACTTACTGAGAATTTGAGCTCACCCTTTTATGTTTTCATTTCCCCTAGATATAATGAAAGGTTTTAGGTATAAAAAAAGGAATATCTTTATGGGAGATGTTGAAGATCTTTCACCACGATTAGAAGATTATATTCCGAGTTTCCAAAGACACTAAACTATTACGATCCTTGTGTGTGTGTTTTTGTTATGTACTAAGTATTCCTCAAAAGTAATGTAATGTCCATGTAAGTCAGGCTTCGGGTCTCTACAGTAATCATAAATTTTTAATTTTTTTATTATGGTTATACAATAATTTTATGGGACCTTGATTAATTTCTAAAGGTGTTACAGAATGAGTTATTGTTTTAGAGTTGATTTTTTAGAATAAATATTGATTTTATTTAAAAATTAAATTAACAATATTTATAAAATTATTTTCATAAAAAGGTTTTCATTTTTTAATTCAGAGCATCATTATTATGCTAGGGGAAATTTATGAGATTTTTATAAAATGTTTGGATTTTTAGTGAATAGTATAAATACTGTTTTGAGTTTCTGTGTGTTTAATGACATCATTTATGATGTAATTATGATTTAATAATTATGGTAGACTTATGAATCGTAATATATGTTATGAGGTGTCCCATGTGGAAAATACCATGGGTAAATACCATGGTGAAACCCATGGTTTTACAAATACCATAGATGTGGTGTCCTTGGGAAATTATTTAACTATTCCCTCACTTTTTCTATAAATATCAACCCGTTGCTTCATTACATTCCATAAAAATACATCATAAACAATGATATGGTATTTTTACCCCCCATGGAGTTCTACCAAAGTTCCCTCAAGCCCCCCATTTCCCCAACAATTGATATTTTGAAGTTCTTCTTCAAGGTAAGAGAACCTTTCGCTTCCTCTTTTATGCCATGACTTCCTTTATGTTATGTCTTCTAGTTTCCATGTTATTATTTGGGGGTTTCTTCTTATAAATATTTATTACTACCCATTTTATTTCCAATTTATGAGATACCATTTCTGCTCTCAATAATGGATTTTCATAAAGTGACAATGTTAGGATGCTAAATTTTCGTAAAAGAAATCTCATCTTTTATTTTCTTTGAAGATTCCTTTTCATGTTGTATATCATTAAAAAATCCATACCATGATCTTATTTATGTTTTATTATGTAACCATACTATATTAGGAGTTATTTATTAGTGGTTGACCCTTTTCCCCTATTTTTCAATTTTTTTCTAAAACCATGTTTTATAGCAGTTATATCGCAGATATTTCGTCTCAAAATCTCTCTTTTTCTAAAAAATTATCTTAATTTATTTATGTAAAAACCCAAAAAATTTCATTTACATGGGTATTCATAAAGAAATAAAACTGGTATATTTTATTCTGGAATTGACATATATATAACCCTCACTCCCTTTCTATGGGTTATAAATGACATAATGGTCCTCTTTTTAAGAACTTTTTTAAGCGCCGCAATTTTGATATGAAAGCCATTTCATTTTTTATATTTGGGTAATTTATGAAATGTTTTATTATGATCCTTGTGGATCAAATTAAAATTAAGACATATTAATTGTGCTCCTTGATTGGAATTTAATGCATTGGGTAAACAATATAATCATTAGAGATGAAAAGTTTCACGATACTTTAGTGAATAAACTTTTCAATTTTTATGAATCCATAGGGATGAACCATGGGGATATGTTAATGAATGTGTAAATAAAATGTTTTAGCCACAAATTCATTTTATGATTCATGTTATTTTTATTATGATATGAATCTTCCGCCATTGAATATGACTTTATGTTTTTCATCAAGATATTATTGATATCATATGTAAACTTATACCCTTTCTTTCCTTACTAGGCCTTATTATCACACTTTCCTTTGATGTATGTATCCAAGTTATGAGATACAGTAACTGTACATAGGTTGAACTTATAATGAATCCTTACAAGTGTATTTGAAGAATAATTTATGTTGTTTTCATGTTTAATGATTCTGATTTCCAAGACACTAGACTTTAAAGATCCTATGTTTGTGAAAAGAAAAGAAAAGTTAGGAAATAAAATGGTGGGATACCATAGTTGGTATTAAAGGATAGATTAGTTATTTATGGAAATTAGGAAATTAAAATAGAAGGAATAACTCTATATAAAAGTTTAAATACAGGAAAACATCCTAGTATCTTTGGTGAAATTTAAAGTTAGTGGTTTCTGAACTAATAAATCCCTATCCGGAAATGAACAAGTTGATGTGGGTCCGACACATATGTAACTCGGAGTGAAAACACAGAAAAGGAGTTTCGATCTTGCCTTGGGGTATTCTGGTACATGACAATGTGCCTTGCTTCACTCTTGGTTTGAATGTCTTGGGGGATAAGTTTTGTTAATCACAAGATTTTATTCAATCAATGTAAAAGATTTATAGAAAATGTAATATTTGTAAAAGAATAATAAATTTTAAGACTTAAAATTACTTTATAATTATAATATTCATCATAGTGAAAAAATTATAATAAGATAAAATTATTGGGAGCTAATTTTTTAAGTGGGGAAGAATGTATTGAGCAGAAAAAATGTATTTCTTTTTTATATATCTATTTTCTTCTAATAAAATTTTCTTATGCTTTACAATAAAGTCACATAAAATTACATCAAACCCAAATTTTAATTTTCAAAAATATATAATAATTATAAAAAATTATTTTATATGGAATAATTATTATTGTTATTAAATAGTATGATTAAAACTACCCTTTTAATTGTAAATGATAAAATATTTTTATTTTTTATAAGTGTCAGATATTTCACTATGCAATTTCAGTATTCATTTTTGATCCCCTATTATTTTTAATAAATAATTATTTTTATATTTTAAAGATATATTTATCATAAATAGATAATTACAGTTGTTAAATAAACATCATTTTTGAATTTCAAATGTCAAAATTAAAATAGGCTGTATTATAGAAGTTTTCTAAGAAATATCAATTTTTTTATAAATAGTATTTTATTTCAAGAATATAGATGGATTAATAGTGTTTTTATGATGAACAATATTTGACTAGTAGTGTTATTTTTATGAATAGTAAAAATTTTTTGTTATTAAATAACTTTATTTGTGAAAGCATTTTCAAAAATCTGTCATACATGGTTGTAATCAGGGTGAAAAATAATGTTAAATAAGATGAAAATAATTTTTGGAGAATAGTAACACAACCCCAATGAATAGAAATGAATATGAAATCATAAAAAATAGAAACATCACCCATGAATGTATAAATAAAATTTAGAAATCATAAAAGTTAAAAAATAGTATAGTATACGTTTTGGTATTTTTTATGTCATATTTATTTTATTTAAATTTTATAATTTATTTAATAATTTAAAATGAAAATTAATTCTCATAAAATGTAATAATAAATTTTCACTTAATTACCTTATGGTAATACTGTGATTTTAAAGGACCTGGATTAATTTATCAATGTTTTACAAAATGAGTTATAGTTTTATAGGTTTTGATTCGTGAATAATTAATGATTTTATTTAAAAATTAACTTATAAATATATAGAATTTTTTTTTAATAAAATTTAGTTAATTTTTTCATTCAGACCATCAATATTTTTTAGGGTTAATTTATGAGATTTTAATAAAATGTTTTGTTTTTTGGTGGATAGTAAAAATACAATTTTGAGTTTCAGTGTGTTTAATGACATCATTAATGATGTAATTATGATGTAATAATTCTGTTCGACTTGTGAATAGTAATATATTTTATTAGGTGTCCCAAGTGGCCAATAACATGGGAAAATACCATGAGAAAGCCTTGGGTTTTGGAAATACCACCGATGAGGTGTCCCTTGTAAATTAATAAATTATTCCCTCACTGTTTCTATAAATACCAACTCATTTCATAATTCCATTCATTAAATAATCATCTTATACAAAGCTCTAGTATTTTTACCTCCCAGGGAGTCCTCCCATTGTTCCATCAAGCCTCCCAATATCCCAACCATTGAACTTTTGATGTTATTCTTTAAGGTAAGGGAACCTTTCATTGTCCTCTTAATTCATGACATTCTTTATGTTATGTCTTATAGTATCCATTTTATTATGTGGGGTAAAGTAATTATATATCCTCATTACTACCCATTTCACATCCAATTTATGAGAGACCCTTTCATCTCTCATCAACGAATTTTCCGAATTTTCATGTGACGCTGTAAGGATGCCAAATTTTCAAAAAAGAAATAAAATATTATCTTTTCTTTCAAGTTTCCTTTTCATGTGGTATACCATTAAAAAGTCCATAACATGATATTATTTAAATTTTATTATGTTCCCATATAGTATAAGGATTTATTTATTAGTGGGTAATCCTTGTACCATGTATTTTCAATATTTCCTAAAACCATGTTTTATAATTGTTGTGCTATAGAAGTTTCCTATAAAAATATCTCTCTTTTTCTAATGAAATTCTCTTATTTTATTTATGTGAATACCCAAACCCAGTTCATTTTCAGGGGTATTCATCAAGACATAATATTGATAGATTTTATTCTGGGATTGACTTACATATATCCCTCACTCTCTTTCAATGGGTTATAAATGACATAATGATATTGTTTTTAAGTACTTTTTAAAACATCACAATTTTGATATGAAACCCATTTATTTTATTATATTTGGGTTAATTATGTAATATTTTATTTTTATCCATGCGGATCACATGAAAATAATGAAATATTATGGGTGCATCCTGATTTCACTCTAATGCATTGGGTAAATAATTTAATCACTATATATGGCATGTTTCACGATACCTTCGTAATTTTTATGAAACCTTGGGGATAAAATTTGGTGATATTTTCATGAATGTAAAAATGAAATGTTGTATCCATATATTCTAGTTATTATTCATGTTATTTTTATTATGATATGCCTCTTTCCCCATTTCCCAAGTCCCTATGTTTTTCATCATGTTTTTATTGATATGATAAGTAAACTAATACCCTTAAATTTATTTCTAGGCCTCCTCCTCTCCCTTTCCTTTGATTTATGCCTCGAGGTTATAAGTTAAAATAATTTTAAAAAGGATGAACTTTTAAATAATATTTTAAAGGGTATTTAAAATAATGTTTTATGTTTTCTTGTTTTATGTTATTTATTTCCAAGACCATAAAATTGAAATCACTTCTGTTTATAAAATGTAAAGAAATGTTATGAAATAAAAATGAGGGATTCCAAAATAAATATTATTCTATATATATATATAGTAAAATTAATATATATTGATTAATTAAACTTATTAATCAATATTAAATTCAGTAATTCTATTGAATACACACAGATATATATATAGATACAATATTAATTTAAGGAATAATTTATAAATTTTCTAACAAGTGAATTATAGAATCATGATTTTTGGATGAAATATACTTTCATATAACTAATGGAATTTTTAGTGATCAATTATTTGTGTATAAATTACATATCATATATAAAATTTTATAAATAAAAATATAAAATCATTTTACCTATTGATTGTATAATTATCTTGTTAGTTGACTATATAAACCTGACTCAATTAACAAATGTAAACTATATATAAAATAATAATTTATTTTTTATAATATTCATTATTTTTTTCATTTTTTTTTCATTCTTAAAATTATTTATATAAGTATCATGATCTTTATTATAGTAATAATTTCTTTATATTGTACGTTATATGATATTAATTAGAATTTATTATCCATTTTATGTATAATATATATCTTATATTTCTTATGTAATAAGTCAATTCTTATTTAATGATATGATAACTATAAAGAAAATAAAATTTTATGGACAATAGTTTTAATCATGCCTTATAATTATCATTATCACAATTTTTTTAAAGATCATGATATTTATATCCACTTCTTAAGGTGTTAATTTTTTTAAAAAACTATTCAACATTAAATTTGGTGAGTGTATATTATTTATTAATTTTTATACTGATTTAAAGAAAAAAATAAAATTTATTGAATTTATTAAATTAATTTATTTACCGTATGACATAATATGACATTAATTTTATAACATTTTAAATACAAGTAAAATAAAATTTATCATGATGCATATAAATTCATAATGAAAAGAATGATAAAAATATACATGGTGAAAATCTATGTCATTATATTACACCAATCCAATGTTATGTACATACATAACCAAAATATAACAATTAAGAAATTGAACATAAAAACATACTATATTGGTCAACATGCTCAATACAAAATGGAAATAACATGAATCATATGATAATGTTGTATCCATTCCCAACTATATTTTTAACTATAGAATCTACCATTATCAACACATAAAAAATTAGACATGCCTCATTAAGATAAAATAATACTTATATAAAAATTTCATTTTTCAGTAACTATACATAAAGAAGACATGTCACTTATAAAATATGAATTAACAATATTATGGACTTCCAACATGTATAAATATATCAAGTTACACATGCCACACACAATAGGGTAAAACCTACAAATGTAAGTTCTAATAATAGTTTATACTAAACATAAGCCATGAAATAGAAAATATATCACATTTAATTATTTTATAAACAAAAAATGTATAAGTATTTTATAGGAAAACATAATCCACACTGGAAGAAACTACCTTTTAAGAATTTTATTTTTTCATTTAAATCTATTTATAATGAAATTTTTTATTAAATGAAAAGAACACATTATATATAAATTTTATACACATCATCCCTTCTCTACATAATTATTTTATATACTTCACCTTGTTATATTTAAATTATTTTAAATAATTTTGATAAGTAATTTCTAAAAATAAACAGTTCAATTGAAATAAATTGCAATCTAGAGTTTCTAAATTTTCTTGTTTGGATGAAATCCTAGTTTAAGAAACCAAATTCATTTGTGAATCACATCAAAAATTTATGGAAACCTTAACATAGATATTTTATTGAAACCTGTGTAATATTTTAACTGAGGTTATGCATATATCGTTGAATTATAACTCATTTTTGTTTTGATAGAAATAAGTGGTCTTTATTTTGAAAAAAGACACTGGTCACAAAGGATTTTACATTAGAAAAACAAGTTTACACTACAAAATCTATTTTAGAAAGTCACATTATATAATTTATAAAATAATGACATGGGAATAACTAATTCTTATATAGAAAAATAATGAAAATTTAGGGGAAATTATAAAAGTCAATATAGAAAAAAATTACTTTTTGACCCAAGATAAAAGAGTTTTCATTTAAAATTATATCTTATCTGCTACTAATTTCCAAATAATTACTACATAGTTAATGATAGTTAAAAAAATGCAATTATAACATTTAAAACATGTTTGATTCAATTTAATAAAATTTTAAATATACATAAAAATTTAATGGTCGACCGAAACAGACCTTTAATATTTTTTTAGGGAATTGAACAAAATATGGAATGTGTAAAAGAACCATCACATTGGAATGTATGAAATTTTCATTTAAAATATTTGAAATGTTATAAAAAATATCATAAAAGTAGTTATTTTTAAAATTCATAAAATAAATTTTCAATGTAACACCAAAATATTTTATGATATATTTGTATTAAAATTAATTTAATTACATTAATATCTTGTTTTACACAAAACCAATAGATTAAAAGAATCACAATCTACAGTTAAAATATTATTTAATTGTGAATATTATAACCTAGTTTATAAAATTTTCTTGCATGAATAGGAATATCTAAATTATAAAATATTTTTGGTTTATGTATTTATAATATTATTTCAATATTTATGAATTGATTATATGTGAAATAAATAATTTTAATTCAAGAGGGAGGTTCTTCAGAAAAAATTGTTTTTATTCCCATAATGTTTCTTATCATAATAAATATAAGGATCATAATTTGAAAATGATTTTAGTAAAATTATATAATATATATTCAATAATTATTTTTTAAATTTCATCTAGAATTTTTTATATCCATGGGATAGAAATAAAATAGGTTTTTTGGCATAAAAAATTATGTTTTTTAATAATTTTTTTATATCTTATTTTCCAAATTTATTTTAAAATTTGCATCTGGAAATTATAAAATTTGAATTTCGAAAATGGGTTCCAAATTTTGAGATCAGGAGAAATAAATTGGGTAAAAAATATTATGTTTTAGTTTTGATTATTAAGAATAGTAACGATGATAAATTTCTCCCACCCCTATTGGGGTAACATATTTAAAATATGATCAAAACATTGGGATATGGATTTAAAATTCTATAAAACATTTATTCTTTGTATTGGATGACAAGAGGTTAGACGTTTCAATTAAAGTTTCAAAATAATGACCACATGGGGTCATTTTTCATTCATAATGACCACTATATTATATTAATTAAATAAAAATACAAAATTTCACTCTATTGGCATTAAACATATTTTAATTTTAACAATGAGATAATTTTTTAATGATTATTTATCATTATTTCATTCATAATTAAAATATTGTTTTTGTTGTAATATATTTACCTTTTTAATTATTATATAATTTCCATAAATTCTTATAGAACGCCAACACAATATTTCTTCAATTAATGGAAATATAAAATAAATAATTTTAAATTAATAAACGTCATAAAATTTGGATGAATTATTGATTTTGATGAAATTTATAGTTTAACATATGATACACGTTATTTGTGAAATTATTATATTCAATATATATATTTTTCTTGATATATTTAATGACATATTACATTATTGGTGTGAAAATTTAGTATATAGATATTTTTTTAAACTGATAAATTATTAAATTATTTAAAAATCATAAAATATTGAAATTCGAAAATGGGGATAAGATATATTCTATAATGTCATCCCTTGTATATTTATTATCAATTTCTACATTATATTTAAAATTATCACCCTTTAATATTTAGAATTCATTATTAAGGTTATGATTATAATTGTGTAAACAAGGGGTAAATTAAAATCATATGGCTTTAAATGACACTTAAATCTATATAAATGTCTTTTAATGATTATATTTTGATGAAAAATATTTTTATTTTATTATTTATCCATTTGGAATAGTTTATATTCATAATAACCGAATAAAAATTTTAATATTTGTTGTAATTCCAAGTGTATCCTTTTCCTCCCTTATAAAAGGAAACCAATTCCATCTACTCTTTTTAGAAATTTGAGAAAACTAAATCAACCATGAAATATGCATTTAACATAAAAATATAAGTAGAATATCTATAATGATTCTTTTCTTCTTAGAAGGCCAACTCAAGCTTCCATAAAAATAGATTAAAGGAGGTATCTCGATTAAGAGATAATAATCTTATCCAACCATTTAAAATTTTTTCCTTATAAGACTTATTATAAGGATGAATATCTTCATGATGTGACACTACCAATTTATGCTCTCAGTGATGCTCATGCTATGGCATTAGTGGTGGGGGATGGGTTGTATTATGATGAATACTAATGAGAATAACTATGGTTTGGATGAAGTAGAAATAGAACCTAACATAAATATTTTAGCATGTTTTTAGAATAATACTCTGGATCGGATTGTGAAGATAAGGGACATGACTCATGTGATTGCTAATAATAAGGAAATACATGATACATTTAACATCCTCAAATTCTATATTATTTCCATGACAGTCCTTCCTAATTATTGATAACCAAATAGGGATGTTGACCTAGATAAATAGTTAGTTCCTATATGGAATTATTCGAATTGGATATGTATACCCATTGGAATGGTCTATTTCTGAATCATTTTCCCATTTGAGGAATTGATTCATGGGGAAGGAGGGATCAGTTCAATTTCCTTAAAGCCTAGTATGATCTGTTTTCATGAATTTGATTTTTCATTTTACTGCATTTGATTTAAAAAATAATCTGGTCAATGTTTTGACTAATATTTTTCAACATAATTGGATTCTATGAAATCCCAATATTCATTTAGATATCCTCTCTTCCATTCGAATTCCAATAAAAATGTATATAGCTATTAAGGTATCTACGACTGGGAACTTTTCTCGGATCATGGTAATGGTTTAAAATATTTTATTAATTAATAATATAGTTTTATCTTTTTTGGATGATGAAATTACCATTAAGGTGGAATATGAGAGACTTTATCATTTTTTAATAATATTAATGAATTAGTAATGTTAAAGACACAAGCCAAAAAAGGTGGTTTGTTCCCATTTCAATGTAAAAGGCGATCATGATAAATCTTGTAGATTGAAAATGAAGGGGTATAATAACATCAATTATTTTAAAGGAAGACATTCATATGGGAGGGAACCTATGGATAATGTATTAAGGGGAAGTCGTCCCCCTAGGTATTGATATTTGATCATCATTTTTATATTAGTATAGAAAGTAAAAAACACAGTGTGGATTCTAGTTCTGATATAATCTAGAATCATGGTAAGCTTGTGCCACAGACTTGTACATGTCCTATCTTGGATGAGAATATGAATTTGGGTGCACCTAATCCTAAATTGCATTATGAAAGTATTCAAGAAGACATGGTATTTTTTCCGTGTAGGATGAAGTCTCCAATCAAATATATACTCAACCGCAGGTTGAATATCAAAAAAATACACACATCACTAATGATGAAGGGGGGAATACATGTACCCCACTGAAGGAATCTGGTAGTGTTGGTCATTTCTCCTTTAAAGATTCAATTCTTCATTGAAATGAAAATGTAATTAACAGTGAGGTCTTCACATCAATTCCTTCAAAGAGAAGGCAACATAGAGACTATTCTATTCTACAACAACCTGTGTCTACCATATCTTCTTCAAAGAGGGTAAATGAAGATATCCAAATGATCTTATATCAAGGAATATCTCAATCTGAGTGGGAGACTAGTGGTGATTCTGAATATCGTAATGACATGTCTTATTATTATCTTTAACATTGTATCCTGATGGATGAGGGGAAGTTCCTTTGTTTGATCCTGCCTACATTTTTCATATATGCTTTCTTTTAATAAACAGTCAGAAGATGTGATTCCAGTTGGACTTGGCATGTACATACTACAAACATATTGTCTTCATCAAAAACTAAGAAAATTATATACCATTAATATCCTAAAAACTTATTATGAAGACGAGGACACAGTTATCCACTCTTTTTTCATTAAATCATAATTGATATAATCACTCATGCGCACGAATGAAATATGTCCTCCAAGTAGACCTAAAATTATTTTTCAACATCAAATTTCATGGTTTGGTATTATGATGATATTTTATTTAAATATATTATTTAGAAAAATATAATTATTCTAGAATATGTAATTGCATATCTACCTTCTTACCATCCAATTTGTTGTAAAATGAGAATGTCCCTCGTGGGTACTTGTTACCTATGACCTTTATGATGTGATGTTATGTGTCATTAATTTCCTCTATAAATGGATTATAATAATGATGGATTTAATGAACTTATATTTTATATATATGATGTAATAATGATTTTTTAAACGATATTTTGAATTTTAATTTCTTTTGTTTCAGCTATCAAAGGGTAAATTCAACATTAATGCGTATGTTCGACTTACCCATTCCATAAATGGTGCTCTACATTATTCTATATTTTTCTCTTTTTAATGGTTAAAAATAAATATAAATGTTTTTATACACTTATTAAAATTTTTGAGATTATGGAAACGTGATCAAAGTAAAATTAACTCATCTACAGAACTAAATCATACATGAAATATTTAGTAGTTATCTCAGGGAACACTGATTATAATAAATAATTGTAAATAAATGGGTCATAAAATGTTATTAATATATATTATATGTTATAATATAATGATTATTTGGTTTTTGAATGGATTTATTATAAATTTATTTATTTTATTGTATGTTTGAACACATATAAATTAATTTACACCGGAAGTAAGGGTTTAATTCTCAATCTCATAATTTTTCAGGATTATAAATATTTCAGTCTCTAATTAGGGATTTGATTAACTTTTATTCCATAAAAAAAATATATTTTATTCCTATCTACTTATTTTTTGAAATAATTTTTTTCCAATCATTTTAATCTATATATGTTCTCTAGATACCTAATAATAGTTTTTATGGAAACCATCTTTTTATACTCAGTCATGAATCTTTTTTTCCATGTACGTATTTACCATATAATACCTGAAAGAATATTTTTCAGATCACTAATGAATTATTAAAGTAATTTTAATCCACATATAATTTTTTTTATAAATGAATGGGAAATCCTTTTCATTTTCTAAAATATGTACATTTTACATATTTTTATAGAATTGTGAATGAAATATTTTTTAACATATAAATAATGAATCGAATTTCTTACAATGATGAACTCTCAATGATTTAAATCATATAGTGCATCTTCAAAAAGTTTATTTAATAATTATTTTACTTATTATTTTTAATTTTTTGTTTTTATATATGTGATATCAAATTGAAAAGGGTATTTTCATAATGAAATTTTCTAATTCTATTTTTAATGTTTTTTCATCCATGTCAACATCCTAAGTTTAATTCTATGATGTATTGAGGATATAATCCAAAATTGTAATCCACTATATTTTTATTGATTGTTTATGATCTTTTTTCTTGGGGAAAGTATTATCATTACATATTTAATGTCTTGTAATATTAGCAGTTATTTATTTTTATGTCATGGTGATTATGTTATATTGTTTATTCATATAATGAACGCATTCGAATTTATAGATTAAAGGTTGGAAATATAATTAAAAATCCAATCAATTTATTGGGAGGCTTCATGATATAGTATTTAATTTTGTAATTAGATGAGTTCATACCCATTATATAGATTTCATGGTCAAAGGCCTTGATCTTATTATAGATTTCATTGGATAAGTCATCAATGGTATGGTTTGGATTTATTTAATTGTACATTAAATCATTAAAAAATAAGTTATTAATGATAAATTTTTAATATATTTCGTATCATTGGACATGTTTCAAGATACTTAGATTCCTTATATGGATTTATTTTATCATCAATTATTAATGCTATATTATTCATGAAATAGTTTTGTTTCATTATAATCATTCCATTAATTAGCATCTAAGCACATCAAATTTCTCATATTTTTCCCCTCGATGCTAGGAAGTATACTATCTCTCCAAATTAACAATTTTATTATAGAGTACACATTTATGGAGAAAGCGTGAAACCATCCAGTACAATGAAGAACATCACATCATATTGCTGGTGGAAAAATAATAATGGTCAAACTTTAACATATTATAAGTGTCTTCCCTATATAATTTCCAAGTGAGTTCATTTAACTTTTTATTGGGATGATCTCTGATTATTTCTTCAAATTTATAGTCCAGTGCTTCCCACATCTGTACAAACTCTTCCACCATTATTTTCTTGTCATTATATCATCTATTCGTGATGAGATGTTACTTTATGATCCATTCTTCCAGCTCTCTATCAAGGTCTACTTGAAATGGTTCACCATTTTACCTTTCTACATCCTTTTTAGAAGAGTTAAATATTAGGAACCTATTTATCATTTCTTCATCAGAGTGCATTAGATGATCACCTTTGTACACCATGGATTCTTCAACTGTCCATGATTTCCCCTTCGATATTCCCATTGGTCCACCCTCTTCAGCCTTATTATTCAGTAGACCCTGAGGATCAGTTAGAGGGACATCATTATGGATCCAAGGCTGATCATCATTATCATCCTTCTCCTCGAAAACCTGCTCCTTAGACTTAGGTTAAAATTTTATATGTCCACTCCCCATGTTCAAGACAACCTCATAAATTTGGGATTATTGGTCTATGGACAATAAATATAGTATGAGAGGATTTTTAGTATAAAAATGAGGAATTCGATTTTGGAAAACATAGGTCCGGGAACATTACAATATGACTAAATTTGAGGATAAGTCTAAGTAAAACCAAAATTATAATGTTTTTATAAGTTATAAACTAAGTATTTTTACTATAAATACATCCCATATGGACAATAAAAGTGGGTGTGGATTAGGAAAAGATGAATCTATGGGTAATAAACCTGAGAAGAGTTATTCAATAATATCAAGGCCATTAATCAGTTTTATAGTGACTATTCCCTAATCTCTCAACTATTTTGACACTCAAGGGTGATATTCATGGGTTAATTCAAATTTCCTTTACAAATGATTATTCAATATATTAAACTATTTCAATGAATTGAGAATATTCCAGAAGGACCCACATTTATTGTTTTTAGATTAGTAATGCATAAAAACTAAATATATGTTATGAGATTCATTTGTTGCAAACTTCTAAATAATGATTCACAATATTATAATATAATTTAATATATTTCTTTTTTTGTTGACATGCCACCTTGGTTAAGGAACAAGAACCATATAAATGTGCATAATCAATGTTATGATTTCCATCCTAGTAAAGATGATTTTTCTGGAGCTGGAAAAACATTTGGAGATGAAAAAATTATAACTACAATGGGGTAGATAACTATGGATTTGATGAATAATATTTCTCGTATAAAGTGGAGTATTGATCCAATAGTGGGTGTAACAATTTTATACTAAATTATGTGTTAATAATACCCACCTTTTAATGGGACTAAGAATCAATTTGTTACTACGAAATTGATAAATTTATTAGAGAAGATATTCCCCCATAATGAGATGTAATGATAGTTACAATGTTTTTAGGTATGTTTATCAACTCTCATGGGATTTAGATCAATGGTATTTATTGATTCTAAATACTACAATTGATGAGGAAATATAGAAAGTGGAATAAAAGATATTAAAAGAGATTTTACTTGAAACATATTTTCCTCACGAATATTGAGAAGATATAGAGAGGAAATTATGTAGACTATGAAAAAAGATGTGTAAATAGATTCTGATTCTAATGCAAACATTAAAATGTTATTATGTAATTCTATGAGCTACATACACTATCAAAAGAGTATGAATGAATATTTTTATTTATGGAATTATGTAAATCATTCAAAGGGTACTAGTCCCCAAATTATTCTCAATATATGAGTACATAATATCATGTGTTATCAAGAACATGAAAGAATTTCTATAGTATTATGGAATCAATGGAGAAAAACGAAGATGTTGATGGTAGAGGAAAAAATAGACGATGACAAGAATATAAAGAGTAATTTCAGAACTTGTGATACTTTTAGAAGGAAACACGTTGGTAGACATAAAAATGAAAAGGAATTTTACACTACTATAAATAAAAATGACATCATACTCATGAAATAAATGGGTTCATAGAATCTAATAAACAATATTTATTTAATTGTATATAGATCATGCACTATTTCAATAAGTTCCCAAAACAACAAGTAAACATTATAAAAAATAATCCAATAGGAATTGTCTAAGCTCATGAAATTATGATATTCAGAGGCGAAGTTCCAAAAATGTGGTGAAAAGTACACATATCATCCAATCTTGTTCTGAAAATGTTTTATTTTGTTAAGTTTCTACCCAAAAATTTATATATGTGGAATTTTATAAGGGGATAACATAAATCCTTGTAGTACTTATTTGGATTTAGAGGTGAATATACAAAATGGTAGGATGAAAAAAATAAATATTATAGTTCATCTTTAAAAGATGTTTGTGGGAGAATTATTCCAGTAACTCATGATAATATTCCTGCACATGAATTAGTTAATATTTTGGTTGTGGATTGGATCTCTAATTATATAGACCATGTCAATTATTGAGGAAGGTAAGTTACATTTAATATTCTAAATCAGAATTCAATTATATATTATTAGGAGGATGAACATAAACAGTTAATAGATATTACATTTAGCATTAATGTAAGGACACAACCTTAAAAATTTCATAATATTGAATTAAATGAATATTACACATTGAGGATATTTTCAAGCTTAGAGTTTTATAGAATTAGGACATAACTATTACATCTCAAAAGATTTAAAAGTAGACACATCTACCCAGTTTCCATTTTTCATAAAGTAAAAACTCTTGAAAAACAGAGTCAGGTCTAGTTCCATGTTTTAGACAGTAGGACTTTTCCTTGATCCCATCCTTTACCCTATTCATATTTAAGTCACCTAAAAAAATTTCAAAACACTGGATGAGAATAAAAAGCTTAGTAAGGGTTATAAAACAAAGAATTACAACATTAGTTCATAAATACATAAAAACATAAACTCTTTTACTTACCTCATGAAAAAATATGATTTATGAATAACAGATAGTAATCACAAATTATATAAACACATATGGAATTTATATCACACTTACCTTGTAGATATCACATCTACATAAAGAGTTATGTAAGAATACCCTTATCAGTATATTCTGAAGTGCACGGATCAGTGTGATCACTGAGAGGGGGAGGGGGTGAATCAGTGATCCCATAAAACTTTTTACTAATTGATTCTTTATCAATTAAACCTCTATGGCTTGTTAAGGCCTCGATCCACTCTTCTTGTATCTCTCAGCCTTTCCTCGAGTGATGTAGTAAATGTAAAGGCACAGGACATAAGGATTTACAAGGTTCGCCACCAAAGTCCTACGTCATTGCCATGTTGGATAAACATACCAACATGGTTTCTTCCATTATAATCTGTTAGTATTACAATGGTCGATACAGAGTCCCACTGTATCTCTCCTGAGTCCCACAGGAGGGTCTTTATACTGCGTCCCACAGTGTTACCAGAATCCCACTGAAGACTTCTTCCACCCTGAGTCTCACAGAGGGCATCTCCTGGCTCCTCGAGTCACACGAGTATCTCTTCTTCACTTTAAGCTTCTTCATGTATCTTCAGCAGTCTGGGATAAAGACTGTTGGCCTTGCTCTTCAATTCTGATCACTTGATCAGGTCTTCTCGTCTTGCTTAGGATTTATCTCCTTCTTCTCAGGATGACCTGGCCTCTCTCTTCAAGAATCTTCAACAGCCTCTGATAAGGTCGGTTGGTCTTGCTCTTCACTTCTGATCACCTTAGTTGATCAGGCTCTTCTCAATCTACTGAAAACTCACACAAATTATTTCTTTATCTTCAGTCTGGCTTCAGTCTGACTTCAACACAACTTCATGCACTGAGTGCATGACATCTCTTCATCCTCATGCACTGACATCATGGATTCTCAATAATCTTCAAGAAAATCCGGTCTTGGACAACTCAGATGCACACAACCAGATTTGAGCTTGTTCATGTGTGCACGTACATGCATGCAAGCATGCACTCCTCTTCTTTCTTATCTTGGTGTAATAAACCCTCAAAGGGTGTAAACACTTTCAACACACACACCTTCCTTGAACTTCACACACTTAATTCAATTTGTTTACACACACTTAATATGTGTTATACTTTAGTGTGAGATTCTTCCACTTCTTCCTTCTTCTAGGTGTGTGTTCACTATCACTTAGTTCACACACACTAGGTTCAGCCTTCACTTGTTCTTGTTTGCCCACACACACTCAAAGTGTTCTTCTTTGTCTTTGGCCTTCTCTTCACTTCTTGCACACATACACAAGGTGTGCTCTTCCACTTTGCACACACACTTGTTGTGGTCTCCACTTGGTGCACACACAAGGTATAGTCTCAGCCTTCCTCTTGTTTAGCTCACACACAAATGTGGTGGCCTTCACTGCCTTCAAACACTTAACCCGTAGGTGTAGTTATAATCCTTCCGAACTCAAAGGAGGCGCTCAAGGATGCAGCTTCTCCTCTTCTTCTCCCACTGCCGTGTAGGGGTTTAGTGCAAGACGTGCAAGGTGCAATTGGCCTTCTTCTCTTCTGTCGCGCAAGCACCTGGGTGCACAAGGCAGTGCACAAGTCCTGGCCGCGGGGTGCGCAAGTGCAACACCCGCGTGCACTTCCTCCTGCCACGCAAGTACGCCGGCAGTGAGGGTGCCAACCTTGAGCGTGCAAAAAGATGCGGCTCGGGTTCTTCTTGTCGTGCAAGGGAGGCGCGCAGGGGACTCCTTCGAGACCTCGGGTGGCCCCGAGAACTTCAGCCGCGCAAGTGTGCGCGGGGCTTCTACTTCGCGAGGCACAAAGGCACTCACATGTCTTACAAGTTTTCAGCAAAGTAGTTCTGTGCCTCGGGCTCTCCTTATATAGGCAGAGGAGGTGTGGTTCATCCGCGAAGATAACAGTTTGATCTCCCAAAGATTTCGGGAATTCAAGATTCTATAAATCTTGAATTTCTCTACTGCCAAACACGGGTTCCTTCTTCTTTATTTTTCTCCTCCACGTGCATGCTTCGAACGTGTGCATGGCCTTCATTTAAGATGATACATACAAAGTATAAATCCCACATGGCCTCGACATCTTCTTTTTCCTCGTCCAAACTCGATTATCTTCATTGAGTGCATGCATGCTTATTTTTATACATGAATGTGATCAGTAGGGTGAGACGATCACGTTGGAGCTTTAATCTTCATCAATGGAGTCTGGGAGCTCCATTTCCATCCTTGGAAGGCACCTGGTTTGAAGGAGGAGTCACGGGTGGCCTCGGGCGAGCTCAAGGTAGAGGACGACTCCTCAACCGTCGGATCCGGAGTTTAAAAGACATCGGACGGCCTGGATCAGATCAAGAGCGCGACGGATGATATGTGCGGTGTAGATCGACCCTGGATCGCTTGGACGGTCAGGATTCGATCCGTGGTGAAAATTCACTGACCCACATCGAATCGGCAGCCGGTTTCCACGCGGTTTAATAAACTCACATTCCCCGCTCCACTTCAATTGTATCTTCACCCTCCACGGTGCCGCCCCGCACCGTGTTCTTCGCGGGCGTGCTCTTGCGCCCACCTCTGCCTCTCGCGGCTGCCCTATGCGCCCACTATTCACTCTCGGGCGTGCGGTCTGGCGCCCATGCTCCGCAGGCTTGACTCCCCTGCGTGGCCCCAGGGCTTATACACGGCCCCCCGGCCTCTCGGGCTGGCCCCATGGGATCCCCATGGGCGTGGTGACCTTGAGTCCCACAAGAGCCTTGGGTTGAACCCTTAAGGCTATCCCTTGAGGTCGGAATATTTTTTTCTAAGTGTAGAACAAGTCCTTTATGTAAAAACAAAGTGACCAAGTTCAAATGCCAAATGCCACATCACCATTCATCTTCTCCCAAGGCATTCTTCTTCTTCACCTCCATTATACTTCATTAGAATTCATCATTCCTCCTCAACATATATTCTAGACTTATGAGGTATTTTTAGAAGGTTCATCTTCAACTGATTCTCCTAAATCAATTAATTCCTTAATGTGCTTCATTGATCTGATCAGAGATCAAGTTGGATCTTCTTCAGCTTCTCATACACTAAAAGATAGTGCATGATCTCCATTAATCCACTTCATCCACATAGAAGTTGTGGATGGATCATCTTCATCTCTTCATGCATTGTGAAGACAATGCATGGTCTTCAAACATTGTTGTAACATTGTATCCACTTGATACAAGTTCTTAGAACTTAATGAACTATTCAACAATCTTCAGATATAATGATGCTATATCATCATTGATTCTTCAAGTGTTGTCACTTAGTATCACCTTGATACAAGTATTGAAACATTAATATTAGTTCTATAATCGTCTAATATCGTATGGAGAATGTTTCAACCATTACATCCAATGCCACTTAGTGAATCTCTTAAGTGACATTCATCTTAGTACCAAGGCCATTCTCCATTCATCACCAACACCATCACATCCTTTGTCATTCACATATTGAAACTCCTTGACATCCATCCATTCATTCCTTGACATCAACCGAGATGTCCCATTTTCACAATTCTTCACACTTACACATTTGATCTTAAATGATGTTTGTGATGGTGTGGATCTCAATACATCTTCATGTGAAATCTTCTTCATCCCTTTTGTCTTAGCAATTGCCAGAACTTCATCTTCGGCTCTTTGTAGATCTTTGGCAAGTTGCAACTGATTTGGCCATATGACTAGTAAGTCACTTGGAAGTGTGGCCTCAGTTCTGGATGTTCCACATGGTTCCTTTGATGCTTTCAAGCTACCTTTCTTAGGCAACTTGTTTCAACCAATCCCTTCTGCTTCATCTGGATTTATTGTCTATTTGAGTCCAGTCTGCCTCTATTGAATTTCATGGCTTGTTTACAAAGATCCATGATATGTCCTTTCTTTCCATAGTAGAAGCATGTTTTCTTCTTGGTGGTCCTTCTGGATGCATCACCCTTCTTGGAATTCAAATCCAAGGACTTCTCTTCCTTTGACAAAATCTCATTGGGAGCTTTTTCAGCTTTCTTCTGCTTACTTCCCAAGGATTCTTTCTGATCCAGGTTCTGTGATCTTTTCTTCTATTGAGCTCTGGATATAGTTGGAGATTGACATGTAGCTTTTTTACCACTTATGAAAACATCCCAAATGTTATCAAGCAATCCAAATATTTTTTCAGTAAACAGATGTCTCTGGAACTGTGGATGTTGCTTCTTTTCCTCTGGCTTGCTCCCCCTTGGTATGGGCTTGCTTTGTGCTTTGACATTTAGTGGATTGAACCAACAATCCTTTGCACAGTGCCGATACTTATTACAACACCAACACTGACCCACAAATATTGACCTCTTCAGTCCTTTTGATTGTTGGGCAGTTTTCTTGAACTACAGTGTTGTTTCAGGAGAGCTCTGTTTCTGCATCTTCTTCATCCATACTTGATTGGAGTTGCTCTTCCATCCTGCACTTTTTGTGGAAACACAGTTAGAAGCTTTAGTACAAGATGTTATGGATGGTACATTATTTTTATAAGATGTTGCTCTTTCATTAGAGGATGTCTTTCTTTTAGAATCATCCTTCTCAATGCACACTTGTGTAGCGATATTTCTTCTTTCAGCTGACTGGGAAGTTTCAGCTTTGGGTGGTTGCAGATTTTTCAATATCACCTCTAGTTCTAAGCATTTCATGTTGAGGGAGTTCTTCTCATCCACAACAGTTCTTAGCCTTCTTTCCCATTTTCTTCCAGCTGTTTCATCTGGTCTTCATGCACTTTCTTCATTTCTTGCAATGAATTGTCCAACTCCTTCACCCTTTTGACTTTCTCTTCTAGTTGAGCATCTTTGATAACCATTGAAACTCTGTGCAATTTTTCCAGTGCATGGAAAACTTCTTTGACCATTGTCTTAAAGAATTCTTTCTCAGAAAGTATTCTTTGCAATTCTTCACAAGTATCTTCATATCTATCATTGCAAAGAGAAACTATTTCATCCTTAGCCTTCACCAGCTTTCTGAGAGTGTTGGTTATGCCAACCCTTTTTTCCAATTGATCTTCCATAGAATTGGCTTCTTCTTCTAGCTGTAATTATTCATCTTGAAGATCAAAAATGCCTGTAGTAATACACATTGACACTTCTTTGGGGACTGTCTTTTGAAGATATTTGAGTGCATTTTGGAGATCATTCATTGTTCCAACTTCATCACAGCTAGGACATGATTTCTTTATCTTCGTTGCCTGTTTCTTCTTTTTGTCTTTCAGAGTCTTGGCAGATATCTCCATTTGAGGGTATTCACTCACTTCCTCAAGTCTGCACTTCATAAAGACTCACTTGGATCTTTTAGAGGTAACCTGCCTCTGATACCAATTGAAGTGCCCGGATCAGTGTGATCACTAAGAGGGGGAGGGGGTGAATCAGTGATCCCATAAAATTTTTTACTAATTGATTCTTAATCAATTAAACCTCTATGGCTTGTTAAGGCCTCGATCCACTCTTCTTGTATCTCTCAGCCTTTCCTCGAGTGATGAAGTAAATGTAAAGGCACAAGACACAAGGATTTACAAGGTTCGGCACCAAAGGCCTACGTCCTTGCCATGTTGGTTAAACACCCCAACATGGTTTTTTCCATTATAATCTGTTAGTATTACAATGGTTGAAACAGAGTCCCACTGTATCTCTCCTGAGTCCCATAGGAGGGTCTTTATACTGTGTCCCACAGTGTTACCAGAGTCCCACTGGCCTGCTTCAGAATCCCACTGAAGACTTCTTCCACCCTGAGTCTCACAGAGGGCTTCTCCTGGCTCCTCGGGTCACACGAGTAGCTCTTCTTCACTTTAAGCTTCTTCAAGTATCTTCAGCAGTCTGGGATAAAGACTTATGGCCTTTCTCTTCACTTATGATCACTTGATTAGGTCTTCTTGTCTTGCTCAAGATTTATCTCCTTATTCTCAGGATGACCTGGCCTCTCTCTTCAAGAATCTTCAACAGCCTCTGATAAGGTCTTTTAGTCTTGCTCTTCACTTCTGATCACTTCAGTTGATCAGGCTCTTCTCAATCTACTGAAAACTCACACAAATGATTTCTTTATCTTCATTCTGGCTTCATTCTGACTTCAACACAACTTCATGCACTGAGTGCACGACATCTCTTCATCCTCATGCACTGACAGCATGGCTTCTCAATAATCTTCAAGAACTTCTGGTCTTGGTCAACTCAGATGCACACAACCAGATTTGAGCTTGTTCATGTGTGCATGTGCATGCTTGCAAGCATTCACTCCTCTTCTTTCTTCTCTTGGTGCAATAAACCCTCAAAGGGTGTAAACACATTCATCACACACACCTTCCTTGAACTTCGCACACTTAATTCAATTTGTTTACACACACACTTAATGTGTGTTATACTTTAGTGTGAGATTCTTCTACTTCTTCCTTTTTCTAGGTGTGTGTTCACTATCACTTAGTTCACACACAGTAGGTTCGACCTTCACTTGTTCTTGTTTTCCCACACACACTCAATGTGTTCTTCTTTGTCTTTGGCCTTATCTTCACTTCTTGCACACATACACAAGGTGTGCGCTTCCACTTTGCACACACACTTGGTGTGGTCTCCACTTGGTGCACACACAAGGTATAGTCTCGGCCTTACTCTTGTTTAGCTCACACACAAATGTGGTGGCCTTCATTGCCTTCAAACACTTATCCCGTAGGTGTAGTTATAATCCTTCTGAACTCAAAGGAGGCGCGCAAGGATGCGGCTTATCCTCTTCTTCTCCCACTGCCGTGTAGGGGTTTAGTTCAAGATGCGCAAGGTTCAAGTGGCCTTCTTCTCTTTTGTCACGCAAGCACTTGGGTGTACAAGGCAGCACGAAAGTCCTGGCCGTGGGGTGCGCAAGTGCGACACCCGCGTGCACTTCCTCCTACCGCGCAAGTATGCCGGAAATGAGGGTGCCAACCTTGAGCGCGCAAAAAGATGTGGCTCGGGTTCTTCTTGTCATGCAAGGGAGGCGCACAGGGGACTCCTTCGGGACCTCGGGTGGCCATGAGAACTTCAACCGCACAAGTGTGCGCGGGGCTTCTACTTCGCGAGGCACAAAGGCACTCACGGGTCTTCGATGTTTTTCAGCAAAGAAGTTTTGTGCCTCGGGCTCTCCTTATATAGGCAGAGGAGGTGTGGTTCATCCGTGAAGATAACAGTTTGATCACCCAAAGATTTTGGGAATTCAAGATTCTCTAAATCTTGATTTTCTCTACTACCAAACGCGGGTTCCTTCTTCTTTATTTTTCTCCTCCACGTGCATGCTTTGAACGTTTGCATGGCCTTCATTTAAGACGATTCATACAAAGCATAAACCCCACGTGGCCTCAACATCTTCTTTTTCCTCTTCCGAACTCGATTATCTTCATTGAGTGCATGCATGCATATTTTTATGCATGAATGTGATCAGTAGGGTTAGACGATCACGTTGGAGCTTTAATCTTCATCAATGGAGTCCGGGAGCTCCATTTCCATCCTCGTAAGGCACCTGGTTCGAAGGAGGAGTCGCGGGTGACCTCGGGCGAGCTCAAGGTAGAGGACGACTCCTCAACCGTCGGATCCAGAGTTTAAAAGACATCGGACGGCCTGGATCAGATCGAGAGCGCGACGGATGAGATGTGCGGCGTAGATCGATGCTGGATCGCTTGGACGGTTAGGATTCGATCCGTGGTGAAAATTCACCATCCCACATCGAATCGGCGGCCGGTTTCCATGCGGTTTAACAAACTCGCATTCCCCGCTCCACTTCAATTGAATCTTCTCCCTCCACGGTGCCGCCTCGCACCGTGTTCTCTGCGGGCGTGCTCTTGCGCCCACCTCTGCCTCTCGCGGGCGTGCTATGCGCCCACTATTCACTCTCGGGCGCATGCTCTAGAGCCCACGCTCCGCAGGTTTGACTCCCCTGCATGGCCCCAGGGCTTATACACGGCCCCCCGGCCTCTCGGGCTGGCCCCATAGGATCCCCATGGGCGTGGTGACCTTGAGTCCCACAAGAGCCTTGAGATGAACCCTTAAGGCTGGCCCTTGAGGTTGGCATATTTTTTGCTAAGTGTAGAACAAGTCCTTTGTGTAAAAACAATGTGACCAAGTTCAAATTCCAAATGCCACATCACCATTCATCTTCTCCCAAGCCATTCTTCTTCTTCACCTCCATTATACTTCATTAGAATTCATCATTCCTACTCAACATATATTCTAGACTTATGAGGTATTTGTATAAGGTTCATCTTCAACTAATTCTCCTAAATCAATTCATTCCTTAATGTGCTTCATTGATCTAATCAGAGATCAAGTTGGATCTTCTTCAGCTTCTCATTCACTAAAAGATAGTGCATGATCTCCATTAATCCACTTCATCCACTTAGAAGTTGTGGATGGATCATCTTCATCTCCTCATGCATTGTGAAGACAATTGATGGTCTTCAAACATTGTTGTAACATTCTATCCACTTGATACAAGTTCTTGGAACTTAAAGAACTGTTCAACAATCATCAGATATAATGATGCTCCATCATCATTCATTCTTCAAGTGTTGTCACTTAGTATCACCTTGATACAAGTATTGAAATATTACGATTAGTTCTACAATCGTCTGATATCTTATGGAGAATGTTTCAACCATTACATCCTATGCCACATAGTGAATCTCCTAAGTGACATTCATCTTAGTACCATGGCCATTCTCCATTCATCACCAACACCATCACATCCTTTGTCATTCACATATTGAAACTCCTTGACATCCATCCATTCATTCCTTGACAACATCATGCCTCATTGACAACAAATACAACACAATGCACTTCATATTCCATAAATCGCTTAGGAGAAACAATCATGTTTACCTCTGTCACATTTCCCAATTCATTGGAGAGCTATCTCAGGCTCACCCACCCTATGTTTATCATGGAACCGCCTGTATACGTAAACAATTCCCATGAACCATAACATATTCATAACACCTAAAAAACATAAAGGAAAGATGAAATATATCATTAAAATATAGTGACATAATAAATCAACTATAAAAACCATTTTTAAATACCAAAATGCCTAAAAAGTATTTGGTATTTATTTTCTATTTGTTTTTTTAAATAAAACACTATGCCTTGTTATGGAATACAAAGATCAAATAATACTCGCATCGGCGAAAAAAGGTCGTTTTCACCGCTTACATAAAAAACATTCCTTTTTTGTCATTTTGTAAAACTCTTATTATTTAAAATATTCCCTTGGAATGAAAATAAAAGTCAAAGGTGTTTACACAGCGTATAAAAGAATGTCTTGTATTTGACCAAAATATTCCTCAATGAAAGGAGATTGAGATGAAGTCACTTACCTCGTGTCTGAATTGACCTCTTCGTTCTTTAATCTCTTGAATAATAAACTAAAGATAATTTCTAATTTCTTAAGAACCTTTTTCAAGTTTATTATTCCTTTCATATAGCTTATTACCATGTTATAAACATTATGTCATCATTTAAGATAATAAAATTTGTTTTTGACGATATTTGATACTTGAGTAAAAAATGAACACATTATACTTACAAGTTTTCCATGTGGTAAATAGTCCATTATATCTAGAATGATATAAATTATTTAGATATCATATATATCATATATATCCAGTATGTATATTTATTTATAATAGTATATATCATTTGGAGGTAAGAAATGAAATGCACCGTTCTTGGAGATGGTAAGTCGTACGTACAGATGAACACTACTTACATTTATATTTCTTATTTTAATGGAATTAAAACATAATGACACATAGATATATTATACTTCTAGTATAATATCATATATAATATCATTAACTCCATCCTTCATACATCTCACATATGGGATTAACGAGTCATATCACATTGAGGGGGTGGTAGTATGCACATCCTCAAATGAAATTAGCATGTTTACCCATAATGGAAACAATAAAGGTATGATATAAAAAAAACTATAAAGAATAAAGAAAACATATACATAATATTTATCATATATATATATATAGTGTCTTCTAAATGGCCACCATGATAGGCGGAAGGAGATAATCGAACCATCATCTTCTCGTGAGGTGTTAGTTTGCAATCCACAGAAACATTATGTTCTTCACCCATTAGATAGAGGTGTGTATAAGTATAGTTTGAATAATTCTCATAATAACATCCTAGTATATTTAGGATACTAGTGTTGTTATAAAATAAATTAATAAAAAGAGTTTAGGGGTGGATAAGTAAAATAAAAGAAAAGAAGTTAAGAGAAACTGATACCTTTAATTTGGGTAAATTCTTTTGGTTTGAACCAAATGGACTTATTGATGTGCCTTATGCCTAAGTTGAGGCTGCTAAGAAGAGGATAGGGATGTAGAGAGACTAATTGGGCAAAGGTAGGATGAGTAAAAGGGCTTGAGATGTGTGTGTAATTGGTTATAAGTAAGGGGTTTTTATAAGGGGGAGGAGTGTCCCTTTAGGAAAGTGTGATAATATTATTTTATTATATAATTATATTTTGTTTCATAAGGTCCAAAACAAATTAAAGTCGAATATAGGATGAATGACGGTTGAAATAAAAAAATACAATGAAAATTTGACAGGTTTTGGATGTTGTTTTAATATTTATAATCTTATTTATTTAAATCTTTTATTAAGGAGGTAAATACTGCATCATTATTATGTCATTTATAATTTAATTTATTTGATGTCTAATTTTTTTTAAAAAATACCATGATGTAGGAAATAGTTTTAAATTTACAATGAATATTTATAGTCGAAAAGATAATTTATATAACCTATTGTAAAAAATAATTTACTAAAATATATATGTTTTTGTCATTTTTCCTTTACTTGAAGTTAATTAATATGAAGTATCATTATCACTCCCAAGTGGCTTAATGGGGTCCCAAAATAAACCCAAAGATGCCCATGGTCGTGAATGACTTAACCAATAAGGATTGTAAAAGTGTTAAGTTAATTTTGAATTATTATAATATATTTTTTACCTTGAATTACCCTATATTACCTTTAACCGCAGTAAATAAATGTCAAAAGCTACTATTCACCGAAGAGTATTTTTATCTTATTGAAAAAAAATTACTTACTAATAACAACCATGTATGTCGGATTTTCAAAATTAAATTCACAGATGTGGTAAAATTTCATTCAAATGAAAAATTCATTTTTTTAAATATTACCAAGTGGTTTCACTATACAACAAAAATTGATGTTTTTCAGAAAAATACCAAAAATTCAGCCTAAGCTATATTTGATATTAAGAATTAAAAAATAATGTCTATTTTAACAAATTAAAAAAATATAAGTGGACTTAATTAATTTAAAATTAATTCCCGTTCTTAAATCAAATAGTGTGTTTTTAAGAAACAATAACTATCAAAAGATTGGCACTTGTTTATGTCCAATTTCGAAGTGAAATTTATTCCAATGACCAACATTAGGTTAAATGGTAAAAAAATATTCTAATTACACTTCAAAATCAATTCAAAAGTTAATATAAACATATAAATAAATTATATTAAAACACAGTTCTGAATTAAAATACAATATTTTTCACTATTCATTAAAAATGAACATTATCGGAAAAATTCCAAAAATTTCCAAAAAGTAAATTTTGATGTCCACATTATAAATAAGTATTTTACTTAGTTATATTGAATGTATTAAAATAAGATTCATTCACATTTTAAGGCTCTAACATTTTATTAAATAGACTTAAATACATTTAACAAACATGTATAATCATATTGTAGTTAGTTTTTTTCATTCCCGCTTATACAACGGCTAGGAGATTGATACCATTTAAAATAAAAATATTATATAATTAGGGTGCAACGTAAGATTTCAAAGAAACCCGATGTTGGGTATCGGGTACGCTATCAAATATAGAAACCCCTTTAAAGTAAAAATAATATTTAATTAACTAATTTTAATAAATATGAAATATGTCTTATTTTTTAATTACCTGGGATGTTACATCCTTCACCCCTTTGGGAATTGTGTTCTAATAATTTTAATTATCAAAATAAGTGGAGGGATTTTTCCCTCATAGTATTTTCAGATTCTCACGTAGCTTTTTCAACCATATGGTTTTTCCAAAAAAAAACTTTTCCTACTAAATTTCATTATTCTGCAACACTTTCTCTCTTCGGTCAAGAATCTGGACTGGTTGTTCCATATAAGAGAGATTTTCTTCCAACCGAACTACCTCTGAGCTCAAAACATGAGATGGATCTTGCATATACTTTCTCAACATTGAAACATGAAAAATATTGTGTACTAGGGATAAGCTTGGAGGTAATGTCACTCTGTACGCAACTGATCTAACTTTCTCCAAGATTTCATAAGGTCCAATGAACCTTGGACTAAACTTTCCCTTCTTACAAAAACGCATCACACTTTTCCATGGAAAATCATTGAGAAAGACATGATCACCTACCTCAAAAGAAAGATCCTTCCCCCGGTTATCTGGATTACGTTTCTATATGCTCTGAGTTGTTTTCATGTGATTTTGAATCTAATAAACATACTTTTCCATACCTTCTACTAACTCTGGTCCCATCAACTTCCTTTCACCTACTTCATCCCAAAAAGAAGGAATTCAACAACACTGTATATATAATGCCTCACATGGGGCCATCTATATACTGGAATGAAAACTGTTATTATATGAAAATCCAACCAAAGAATGATATTGGTCCCCACTTCCCTGATAATCCATCAAGCAAGAACATAACATATCCTCCAATGTATGAATTGTTCCTTCATATTTCCCATCTGATTGAGGATGAATATTTGTTCTAAAATCTAATTTAGTACCCACCGACTTCAGATGCCCTTTCCAAAAGTTATAAGTAAACCTGAGATCATGATCAGATAAAATGGAGAGGGGAACTCCATGAAGCCTTACTATCTCTTTAATATATAACCGAGAAAGTTGATCTAGAGACAAAGTATGTCGAATAAGAAGGAAATTAGCAGGTTTTGTCAATCAGTCAACAATGGCCCAGATTGCATTATTTCCTCAAGATGTCTTCGGTAATCCCACAATGATGTCCATGGATATATTTTCCCATTTCCAATCTACCACTGGTAAAGGAAGAAGCATCCATTTCAGTAACTGCTGCACTGCTTTAACCAGCTGACAAGTCAAACACTTCATAGTCAAATCAGAAATATCTCTTTTCATTCCATCCCACTAGTAATACTCTCAAAGATCTCTGTAAATCTTATTACTTCCTGAATGAAATGAAAACAGGGATCTATGAGCTTCACATAACAACTCATTATTCAACTGTAAATCACAAGGCACCAATAATATCTTTCCAAATCTCAAAACACAATCATTATCAGTGTTAAATTCAGGATATATACCCTTCTGAACCAACTCTACCTTTTTATATAACTCACTATATTACTTCTGTTCTTGCTTAATTCTGTCTGATAGAGATGATCTCGAAAACACATTATAGAAAATATAGGAATTTTTTATCACCAAAAACTAATATGAAAAAGTTGATTAAATCAAAAATCAAATGATCTTGTTCCAAACATAACATGGTTAATAAAGCATTACTTTTTCGACTCAAATAATCAACCACTTTTTTTCTTTTCCCTTATAGTAATGGATCGTGAAATTATAATCCTTGATTAATTCAAACCATCTCCACTATCTCATGATCAATTATTTTTTAGAGAATATATACTTTAAATATTTTTGATCAGTATATATTTCAAATTTTACTCCATACAAATGATGCCTCCAAATTGTTAATGCAAAAACAACTACAACTAATTCCAAATCAGGTTTAGGGTAATTTAACTCATGTGGATTCAATTGATGTGAAGCATAAGAAATTAACAGATCATTCTGTATTAGGACGCAACCAAGTCCTTTCAATGAAGAAATATTGTAGACAACACACTCACCTTTTCTAGATGGTAGTGCCAAAACTGAAGTGTTCACCAATCTTATTTTCAATTCATGAAATCAATCATCACATTCCTTTGTCTAGATGATCTTAACACCTTTTCAAGCTAACTTAGTCAATAGGCAAGATAACTATAAAAAATTTTCAACAAACCTCTGGTAATAAACTACCAAACCAATAAAACTATGAATATCGGTTATATTTGTGGGTCTTGGTCATTCTTTAAAACTTGTTTTAGCAGGATCAACCATTATGCCATTTTTTGAAACAATGTGACCAAGGAAAGAAATTTGTCGCAACCAAAACTCAAACTTACTATATTTCCCATACAGTTTCTTTTTTTTAAGAATTGGAACACAACCCTTAATTGAATTTCATGTTCCTATTTAATTTTGGAATAAACCAAAATATTATCAATGAACACAACCGCAAACTTATCAAATAACTCACAAACAATTCTTTTCATAATATCCATGAATACAGTAGAAGCATTGATTAAACCAAAAGGCATAACTAAAAATTCATAATGGCCATATATAGTATTAAATGCGGTCTTCGGAATGTATGCTTCCTTTACATTCCAATGATGGTACCCTGACCTCAAATCAATCTTCGAAAAATACTGAGCTCCATGTAGCTGATCAAAAAAAATCCTCGATATGATGCAAAGGATACTTGTTCTTAACAGTGATGTTATTCAATGATCTATAATCAATGAAATGTCTAATTGAAAAATATTTATTTTTAACAAATAAGACAGGATCACCCCATGGTGATGTGACAGGTTGAATGAAACCTTTATACAATAACTCTTGCAATTTCTTCTTTAACTCTAAAAGTTCAATTTGAGCCATTCAATATGGGGGTTTTGAAATTTTCTTAGCATCAGGAACTAAGTCAAAAATAAATTCAACTTTCTGATCAGGTATAATACCAAGGAACTCATCAGGAAAAACTTCAACATACTCATTTACCATGGGAACATCATTAATCTGAGCAGTTCCTTTGTTTTAAATAATACGTGCAATATAACATTCATTTCCATTTTTTACAAGTTTCTATTCTTCCTAATATGTTATCAAATTCAAGGGTTCATTATTATATACAAACTGAATATAATTCTAAAAGGAAACTTGTTTAGCTCTGCAATCAATCTTAGAATGATAAAAAGAACACCAATCTATACCCAAAATAACATCAAACTCTACTAGAGGCAAAACAATAAGGTTTACAGGTAGATTATTTCCACACACAAGGGAAGTAATGTTCTTATTTTTCATTTTTGTCTCAAAATTTCCACCAGGTATTTTTACCATAAGTTCTGTATTCATATATTGAGATGGAATTCCCAATTTACATGAAAACTTCTCAGAAATGAAAGAGTGTGTAGACCATGAATCAAATAACACATTTGCATAATCTGAACAAAAAAACAGTGTACCTGAAACTACTTCATTTGATGGCTGAAGATCTGATGATGTAGTTGCATATGATTTCACCACACCTTTCTTCTTGTAGTCTTGCTTCTTTCCCTCAGTTGTGCTCTTTGTTGGACAATCATTTTCATAATGGCCCATTTCATTGCACTTAAATTTTTTTACTGATTGTAAATAATATTTTATTATACCATTACCATGATAATTTTTAGTGAAATTATGAGCTTTTGTCCCATTTTACAACATAGGTAGCACTTATGAGAATTCAAGACATTCCCCATCATGATTTTTACCACAATTTTCACACAAATGTAAACTTATGTTTCTTACCATCAGTCTTTTTTGAAGAGTTATTCCCATTCTCCTACCACGTTGACCACTTACTATGTTGTTTTTCAAAGAACACCTGATCATCAAAAAAATAAATTTCCACCTTCTCCGCACAATGAATTTTTTTTTCATAACTTTTGAACTCACGAGAAGCTAATGACCTTAGATAATTTGGCATTAATCCGGAGTAAAAATGGTTGATTTTACTATAATGTTCTCATATGATATTTGGAGAATACCTTTCCAGTTGAGTGAATTTTTCTTCATATGCATTCACTGAGTCATCCTCCTTCCTCAATTCCTGGAATTGTTTTTCAATTATATGAGGAACCACATTAGGAAAATATTTCTTAGGAAAAATACCTTTGAATTCATCCTAAGTGAGAGCATCAATCTCCTTACTATCCCTGATATTTTATCACCATCGACCACCACTGATCACCTTCACCATCAATACGGTAAACAAAGAGACTAACCTTTTGATGTTCTGAACAATCCCTGACATTGAATATCATTTCCAGTTCTTTAATCCACACTTCTACTAGAAACTGGGTCAGATGGTCCTCTAAATAATGGGGGATGTTGCCTCCTAAAATGCTCCCCTATTGATGTGTTCCTATGTTGTTGATCTGGCTCATCTCATACATGGATACCACCACGATTAATAGAATGAGTCAACTATGCCATCACTGTAACAAACAGTTCATTTCCAAATCTGACCATCTCAAGTTACTAATTTGGAAGGTTGACTTCCTCCTGATTTCATCCCAACATAGCTACCCTATTTCCTCGGCAGAAAACCATTATGAACACAGAAATATCTTAGGCTACGAAACCTGGAAATCTGTAAAATGAAATATGATTTCAATATTAACATAAATTACTTTAAGGTTATTAATTTAACAATACCTTAAATCCTAAAGTTATCTAAACCGACCTCTGATACCAACTATAAGGACCCGACCTTAATCATTTCATACTTCTGAATTAAATGAATAATTCACATTGAGGATCTTTTCAGGTTTAGAGTTTTAGAGAATTTGGACATAACTATTAAATTTAAAAAGATTAAAAAGTTGAAACTTCTACTCAGTTTCCATTTCTTCATAAAATAAAAACTCTTGAAGAAATGGGGCCATTTATATTTCTATGTTTTAGATAGAAGGACTTTTCCTTGATCCCATCCTTGACCTTATTCGTCTTTAAGTCATGTGAAAACATTTCAAAACATGGGATGAGGATAAAAAGAACAGTAAGGGTTATAAAACAAAGAAAGAAAACATTAGTTCATAAATACATACAAAAAATAAAATCTATTACTTACCTCATGAAAACATAAGATTTCTGAATAACAAATAGTAAGCACAAATCATAAAAATACTTGTGGAATTCATATCATACTTTCATTGAAGCTATCACAACTGCATATGGAGTTACATTGGAATAACCATATCAGTATATTCCCTAATTCGCATAGGAGAAACATTCACGTTTACCTCCATCATGTTACCCAATGAAATTAGAGAGGCATCTTAGGCTAACCCACCCTAGGTTTATCACATAACCACCCGTATACGTAAACAATGCCCAAAAACCATAAGATATTAAATACACATAAAAAAAACATAAAGGAAAGATACAATATATCATTAAAATATATTGAAATAATAAATCAATTATAAAAACCATTTTCAATACCAAAATACGTAAAAGGTATATGGTATTTGTTAAAAAAAACACTATGGCTTGTTAAGGAAGCCAAATATCAAATATTACTCGCGGTGGCGGAAAAAGGACGTTGTCACTGATTACGTAAAAAAACATTCCTTTTAGTCATTTAGTAAAACAATTCATATAAAAATATTCCATTTGAATGAAATTAAATTTCAAAGGTGTTTATAAATCATATAAAATAAAGTTGTGTATTAGAACAAAATATGCCTTAATAATAAACCAATGTTAATTTCTACTTTCTTATGACAATTATTCAAGTTTATTATTCCTTTTATATCACTTATTACCATTTTATAAACATTATGTCATCATTTAAGTTAATAACGTTCGTTTTTTTTATATTTGGTACTTGAGTAAAAAATGAACACCTTATATTTACAAGTTGTCCATGCGGTCAAAAGTCCATTATATCGAGAATGATATTAATTTATTAGATATCATATATATCATATATATCCATTATATATATATATATAACATTACATATCATTTGGAGGTATGAAATGAAATGCACCATTCATGGAGACGGTAAGTCGTAAATATGCATGAACACTACTTTCATTTCTATTTATTATTTCAATTAAATTAAAACATAATGAAACATTTGTATATTATACTTCCAGTATAATATCATATATAATATCATTAACTCCATCCACCAAATGTACCACATATGGCATTAATGAGTAATATCATGTTGAGGGGGCGGTAGTCCGAACTTCCTCAAATGAAATTATCAGGTTTACCCATAATGGAAACCATAAATTTATTCTATAAAGATAAATACAGAACTATAAAGAAAAAATAAAAATAATACATATAATATATAAATATAGTTTCATCTTAATGGACACCATGATAGGCAGTAGGAGATAATCGAACAATCATCATCTCGTGAGGCTTTAGTTTTCCATCCATTGAAACAGTATGTTCTTCACACATTTGATGGAGGTGTGTGTAAGTGTAAGTCTAATAATTCTCAGAAAAACATCCTAGTATATTGAGGATACTATTGTTTTTATAAAACAAAGGAATAAAAAGATTTTGCGGGTTGTAGAAATAAAATAAAATAAAAGAAGATAACGGAAACCATTATGTTCAATTTGGGTAACTTCCTTCGGTTTGAAACAAAAGGACTTCTTGGAGTGCCTTACGCCTATAGTAAGGAATTTATGAGGAGGAGTGGGATCTAGGGAGAATTATTGGGAAGAGGTTTGATGATTGAAAAGTCTTGAGAGATATGAGGAATTGGTTTTAAGTAAGGGATTTTTATAAGGGGGAGGGGGGATCTTTAAAAAAGTGTGATAATATTATTTTATTATATAATGATATTCAGTTCCTAAAGGTCCAAAAAAAATTAATGTAGAAGATAGGATGACTCATGGTCGAAATAAAATCAACCAATTTGAATTGGATAGGTTTTGGATATTTTTTAAATATTTATAATCTTATATATTTAAATATTTTATTAATGAGGTAAATATTGCATCATTATTGTGTCATACATAATTTAATTTATTTGATATTAATTTTTTTTAAAAATACCATGATATAGAATAGATTTTTTTATTTCCCATGAATATTTATTGTTTAAAAGATAATTTATATAACACCTTGTAAAAATTAGTTTACTCTAAGATATTGGTTTTTGTCATTTTTTCCATTAAGTTAATTAATCTAAAGTGTCATTATCACTCCCTAGTGGCTCAATGGGGGCCCAAAATTGACCAAAATATGCCCATGGTCTTAAATGAATCAACCAATAAGGGTTGGAGAAGTGTTAAGGTAATTTTGAATTATTATAAAATTTTTTTACCATTAATTACCCTATTTACCTTTAACCGTAGTAACTAAAAGTCATAAGTTACTATTCACCAAAAATTATTTTTATCTTATTGAACAAAATTTTTCTTACTAATAAAAACCATGTATGTCAGATTTTTGAAATTCAATTCACAGAAGTGGTAAAATTTCATTTAAATGAAAAATTCAGTTTTTTTAACTACTACCTAGTGGTGTCACTATTCAACAAAATTTGATGTTTTTCAAAAAACTACAAAAAATTAAGCCTATGCTATATTTGGTATTACAAATTAAAAAATGATTTATATTTTTCCAAATTAAAAACATAGAAGTGGAATTAGTTAACTTAAAATTAATTCCCATTATTAAAACAAATAGCATGTTTTTAAGAAACAATAACTGTCCAAAGACTGTCAGTTGTTTATGTTCAATTTCATAGTCAAATTAATTAAAATGACCAACATGGGATTAAATGGTAAAAATATATTATAATTAAACATTAAAACTAATTAAAAAGATAATATATACATATAAATAAAAATATATTAAATCACATTTTTTGAATTAAAATACAATTTTTTTGACGATTCATTAAAAAAATGAACTTTGTCGAAAAACTTCCAAAAATTTACACAAAGTAAATTTTGATGTCCCCATTCTAAAGGAGGATTTTATTTGGTCAAATAGAATGTATTAATGTGACCAAAAATATATTTTAAGAGGGTTCGCCATTAAAAGGTGGTAAACTGACCTTTTAATGTAAATTATGCTTAAAATTAGATTCATTAAAATTTTAAGCCTCTAACTTTTTATCAGATAAATGTAAATAAATTATACAAACAAGTATAATCATATTGAATTGAGTTTTGTTAATTCCTTCCTATACAATGGCTAGGAGATAAATACCATTTAAAATAATAATATTATATAATTAGTGTCCAACGTAAGATTTCAAAGAAACCCATTGTTGCGTATCGTGTACGCTATCAGACATAGCCACCACTTCAAGGTAAAATTAATATTTAATTGAAATTTTTTAATAAATATGAAATATTTATTATTTTATATTTACCTGGGATGTTACAATTAATGTTTTTTACCTATTTATGAGAAGTATTTATCTCAAATGAGGGGAAAGAAAATAAAAATTGAAATCTTTTTTATTGTTGGAGGATATAATGTTTTTATTCTAATGTACATTCCCAGTTTAACCCAAAATTGTGATGTCTATTTTTAAATAAAATGGATACCTGATGCTCCAACTTTTTCAAAGACTCCATATAAAATAACCCCAACTTGGTTAATGAAATTTAAGAAGAATCATGACTAAAATACAGATAATGGATACCTTCAGCCTAGTGATTTTCAATAGTGTGATCAAATTCCTTTATATTAATAAGGAATGTAGTTCAATGTTTCTTTCCATTCCTTATAAATAACTATAGATTATGCCTATTAAGAATATGTATCATATACCTGGTATCAGTGATCTATTTTATCAATTACATAGAGGTCAATATTTTTGCATCATTTATCGTTGAATTTGATATCAATAGCTACAGATTAAGAATAATGACATACCCATGATAACCTTCTCTAAGATGTATGCTCATTATGGATTTATAGTAATTCCAATTGTACTTAGCGAGGATCATGTAAACTACTTGGATTTAATGAGTGGAATTTTTATAGGTAATTATAGTCAATTTTAGTAGTCATTATAAATGGTATTCTTATTTATTTAAATAAATGTAATAGGATGTAGAACATTTTAGAAATGTTTTGATGACCCCAAAGAAGTAGAAGATAAATTTTAAATATTACACGTGTAAATTTTAGCTTTTGAATATTTTATTTTAAAGTCATATAATACCATGTGATTGTATATTAATAGAACCATCAATGATGAATGTTATTCAATAATGTCCAATACCAAACATGATTACATATATCCATTGATTTATTAGTTTGGCTAGATCCTACGAAAGCATTGTGATATATTTTATATGACTATCTATTCAACAAACCAATTTGATACGCAAGGGTGTAAAATTATTTTGGATTGATAAAGGAAAATATAATTTAATAGAATTAATGAGAAGGTTATCAGGGGAAATTTATCTGCAAAAACCTATAACATTAAATGGTTTTTAATCATTAGAGATGAATCAACGAAGATATTGGGTAGTGTCCTCTTGTGGAACAACATGGAGATATTATATTGTTTTTTTCAGATAAAAATTCATGAGTGAAAATAAATGATTCATGGTTCGGAGATAGTAGTGGTAATTGTTTCATTGAAAATATGGACACAATATCTGTATGGTGAAAGGTTTGTAAAATATACTAATAATAAAGGATTAAGGTATATATAGACATATAAATAGTAGAATATTAACTATACAAAATGGTTATAGTTTTTTATAGGTTTTGATTCATCATTACATTGCCACAAAGTGAAGGAAAAGAAGGTGGATGATGCTATAAGAAAAAATGATCATGATTTCTTATCTGTTTTGAGGATTTAAAAAAGATAATCTATTTTTTGACTTTCAAAATCTGAATCAGAAATATTGGGGAAATTGTAATGATTATTTCATTTTCTAATGAATGTTAAACTATCCATCCATGAGAAGACTATGAAGGAAAAATATAATATGTGGAAACAAAGAATAAGTTGAGAGATATTATTGAGTTTCATAGTGACAAAACTAGACTAAAAATGTTTACGAACCATGAATATACTCCATCAATACAAGACCTGAAGTAGGAGCTATTGGATGAAGCTTATAGTTCATTGTCCAAATTTTATCCTAGTATTATAATGATGTACAGAGATTTGAAAGATTATTTTGGGTTATAATTAATGAAATGATAAGTTGTATAGCATATATCATGGTGCTCATTATGTTATAAATTTAAATATGAGAGATTGAATTATAAGGTTATATTACAACCATTACCCATATCTAAATTGAAATGTGGAAATATCACCAGGGATTTTATCATTGGAATCCCTAAGACATTAAGGTATATAATCTGTTTTGGGTTGTTGATGATTTTCTTATGAAGGTAGAATATAGAATTTCTATTAGAGAATAATTATCATTTTATAAGCTCACTAAAATATAAATTAATGGAGTGTTAAGAAAACCTATTTACCGCATTCTATTATATATCATTAGGATATAAGGTACACATTGATATTCAAGTGAAATCTTCACTATGATCTATATTCATAGTTTAGTTCCAAAAATACTTATCATACTTAGATTGATGGCCAATCCTAGTGGACAATTTAAAATCTTGAATACAAGTTGAGAACATTCTCTATGGTATAAAATGGTTTTTTTATCAATTTGAACCTTCAATTGAATTTTCATATAACAATATAACTTACTCATTAATTAAGATGGATCCTTATGAATCCCTCTATGGTTGGATGTGATGAACATTAAATTTCTGGGTCGAGGTTTGAGAAACAAAGATATTGCATAATGGTCAAGCTATGGAAATTGAATAGATGTGTGTGTCTATTCAATAGCACATGAGGGAAGTTTAGAGTTGACAAAAATTTTATGCATAAAATAATTTATGTGATCAAGCGACTTATATCGAAATAAATAACAATTATTAATATATCTATAGAATATGGTTATGAGATTTTTAAATTATGGGTATTTAAGAACCTGATTTATCATTACTATAGAAATTATCTACCAAATTTGGAAAATAACTTATCACTATAAAATTCCACTAAATCATAATCATGGTCACAATGAGTTAATTCTATCACAACTAAATAAGTACATAATTGATCCTTCATATATAAATTACTCAGAAGTCATACTACTTGAGAATTAAATATCTTATCCTAAAAAATGTGTGAGATTTTCAATCTTAGAGAATAGTTTCTTTGAAACAATATTACTAAATTAGTCATGGTTTTGGGGTGAAATTATAAATTATAGAAGCTAAATGGGAATATGATGATGTAATTATATAAATTTATCATTTGTTATCTATATCAGAGTGATGGAATTTAGAGGGAAATTTTTTAAGGGTTGTAGAATCAGGCAACTTATTATTACTTTTTGTTATATTTATTTTTAAATAAATCTAATTTATTTTATATCTTGTTTCACACACAACACAATGTTTAAATAAACAATAATAAACAATTTAAATATTATTTATTAATGCTTGTTACAATATAGAGGTTATAATTGGAGTGTATGAATTAATCTAATATAATTATGAAACATTTAATCATTATAAATCTATAAATTGAATTCATTTTTTGTTACATGATTTTAAAATAAATTAAGAATCATATAATAAAAAAAGAGATGGTTTTATAAAAAAATATATTTATGTGTTAAATGGTTATTCATCTGAATAAATATAATTGATCAATAGTAGATAATTATATAAATGGAAAATGTATATTTATATATATATTACATTCAATAATTTTTTTTGAAATTCATATAATATTTTTTCTTTTCATCAGAAAAGAATAAATATAATTTTATACATAAAAAAATATATTTCTCTAAAAAGAATTTTTCATCGCATTTTGAAAAAAAAATTTCAAATAAATTATTAAAATGAATAGAAATTGGATCTAGAAATTAGGGTTAAATATTTTGACTCATTAGGAAAAATGTTAGTAAGGAAGACCCTTTTAATTTTTTTCACTATGAATTGTAACCTTGGTAAATTATTGTCTCATCCATAAGGATAAACAGGTAAAAAGTAGTAAAACATTGGGATAAGGATTTAAAAATTATCTAAAAATTTTATTTATCTTTTTTCATGAATGTTTTTCAAAATTTCAATACAATAATATAAATTACTTCCACTTATTATTTCATTAATATTTACCTGTATGTTATTTTAATTAATGAAAAATAAAAAATTTAACCCTTTTGAATTTAATACTCTATTTTATGTTCACATAAAGATAAAATAATTTTTTCTTGAATATTAATTAACATTTTGTGAATAATGAAATTATTTTATTGTAGTTAATATATTTTTAATTTTTGGTGATTATATAATTACCTTAAACACTTGTACACCACTGACCATATATTTATTTAATTAATGGAAAAATAATATAAATTATTTTAAAATTTTTAAAATCGATAATGTTTCAATGAATTATTATTTTTAAAATAGTCTTATTGATAAATATATTATATTAGGGATGTTTGGATGAATTATATTTTAATTCCATATTTTTTTTGATTCCTTTAATTTTAGAATTAATGAATATTTGGAAAAATGAAAATAATGATATTTTGTATATAAGATTTTATTTAATGATTTAAATGTCATAAAATATTGAAATTGGTAGAGGAATATAATAAATTCTCTAAAAATTCATTCATCTCCCATTTAAGAGATAATTTTCTGCTTATAGGTAAATTTATAACCCATTAATAATAAAAGTTCATTACATTATATAAGATTAATATTATTTAACCAATGGATTAAACAAAAATATTATATTTTTTATTAAACCAAAACAAGTTTTGATTTCAGTTTTATTATATATATATATTATTTATCTTTATTATATTATTAAATTTTGAGTTTTGGAAGAATTTTACCTGTGATTGAGTTAATTATGTTTCAATTTAGATACAAAATTCATTTGTGTCCTTTCCCTCTCTTATAAAAGGACTCCCCTTCACTATCCTATATAAAACAGATTGAGAATATTTTATATACTAAAACACATCCATTTATCTTCAATAATTCTTTATCCAAGTAATAGAGGTTCTTACATTCCTGAAATTCCAACTGTAGTAACAATAAGAAAGGATCTATGTCAGGTATCCTGCAGAAGTGGTAATCATATTACCGAAACTATTTTAATTTTATCCTTCTTATAACAAAAAAATAATAGTATTTATCACAAAATAAAAAATTCAATAACTTAACTATATTTAAATTTTATTATGATATTAATCAACAATTCTCATACCCTTTTACATAAAATGTTATGTGAATTTATTTCTTGGAAATATTATGGACATCCAACACCATGTAGCAATACAATTCATTTTTGCATAACCGTAACTAATGGATGATTGTTATGATTGGTTTAATTTATATACATTTTATTAAATAAATTATTATTAGTATTGAATTATTAAATGAAAATCAATATTCGTACCTTCCAATCCATAAGAAAATTATATAGTCGCTCATGCATACATGTGCACTACCACCTCCATAAAAGGACACAATTTTTTTTTCTTTTTTTATTTACATGTATGTTTATAAGGATGAAATTTAAGAATTTATATGATATATGAGATGTAATAATTATTAAAAAATGCTAAATTTTTATATATCACTCATTTTTTTCCATATTTAAAAAACTAAAAACATAATTCATCCATATTTAAAACATATCATCTACCTGATTTGTATAATACTTATTTTTAGGTCATTATTTTAAGGATGAGTATAATAGAATATATAATTAATATATAAGATATTTATTTCATGATTAAGGTTCTATATATGATAGAAATATGATCAATGTACAAGAAAAAAACCGTAAAACCAAAACGTACATGAAAAATGAAGTAGTTATCACTAAGAAATGGGGTTTTCATAAAGAATAATTAATAATCTATTGATAATAGAATATAAGAAAAGAATATATCATGTTATATATATTATTATGGTTATATAATATATTTATGAAAAATATATACTTATTATATATGAGGTTCGAATACATAAGTAGGATTTCCAACATAAGTTATGGTTTATTTCATAATATCATTATTATTATAGAGGATTTATGTTTAAGTATTTCAGAGGGAATTATTTTATTTTAATATCCTAATTGAAAATATTTTATTCTTTTATATATATTTCTATAAATTCCAGGATTTCCATCAATTTTATTCTCTTTATGCACAAAAAATACAAAAAATATAAAAAAAATATCTACTCAGTTGGGAATATTTATATTCAATATACTTATTTAACATAAAATTAAATAAAGAATATTTTAGATACCATCCAATAACATATTAATTTAATTTTAACTAAATTTATTATCTTTAATAATTTTTAAAAAAATAATATTCATGTAATTTACTAAATTATGTACCTTTTGAATTTTATTACAAAAATATGAATGGAATGTTTTTTAACATATTTATATTGAATTCTATTTCCCTCTATTCTGACCATTCACTTATTTTATGTTTTCTTATAATATTATATTTTTATTTTCAAAGAAAATATTTTCCTTCATATTTGGTCAATTTTTATATTTTAAATAAGTGTTTTCCACGTGATAGGGGAATTTTCATCCAGAAATTAATCCAGTGATAGTTTTAATGTATTTTCATCTATTTCGTGAAACATTATTTAATTTTATTCTTTCTGTTGGATATAATCAATAGATACTATCCAAACTATTTTTATAGGTGTTTTTAAGTACTTGAAATAGGAAAAGTTTTGAAATTTATTTTTCTAGTTCTTCGATTATGAGTAATTGTATATTTGGATATTTATAAGAAGCTCTGTTTTGATAGAAGAGCAAGGGGGAGATCGTAGTGGTTCTGGGTGAGGCGATAAATCTTTTTTGAATGATCCCTTGGCTTGGGATTTGGATATGGTGAACCCTAATGATCGTATAGGGAAAATGGATTTCTTCTCCCTTTCTGCTCCGCAAGTCCCTGATCCCTTCATTTGGGTTTCAGATGTGGTTCCATTTAATTTGAAGAAGGACTTCGAAGACGTAATCAAATATGCCGCAAATCCATCTTTCAAAAATTTCGTTTCCCCTTCTCCAGGCAGGGTGATTAGGAATGTTTGGATTTCACATGGTTCTAACAATAAGAATGCGGTTAAAGAAACAACTGGCCTCGGTAGGTTCTATATCATCGCTTGAGTCCTCACCCCGAAAGGTGAGAGGATGTGATGGTTTGATGAGCTGAATAAGATAATTTCTGTTGAGTGGGTATTTGAGGATTAGAAAATGACCGTAAGGGGAAGGGGTTTTTTCGATGTTTTTTCCCAATGATTATTTCAAGAGGTGGTCCTAGAGCTTCTGATCTATCACCCATAAACCTTGTATTTTACGAATTCATAAATGTGATCATAATTCTTACCCCTTCATTGTTATCAATACTCATGTGCATGTATGGGTTCGAATTTATAAGCTCAATTGGCTGTATTGGCACCACCCGATTTTATGGGATATTGCATAGTCTCTAGGAAATCCAATTAGAATGGATTGTTAATCTGATAATCCTAGACTTGGACACTTTTCCTGTGTCTTGATTGAGATTTATATGGCAAGCACACTATTAGAGGAAGTGATCCTTACAACAAGGGATACCAACATCTCGTTGGGAATCTTCTATAAAAGGAAGCTAAAGTTCTATAGGGTGTGTAACTTCTTCGGGAATGTATATGAGGAGTGAAAAAGGGCTAGCACAGGTTCCATCTACAGGGTAAATGCCCATGATGAGGCTAGCTGCAGGAAGGCTGTTGATAGTAATAAATAGGCATACACCTCTTTTGACTTGAAACAAGTGGGAAATGAGCCGAAGACTCTAGATTCTGGTCTAAATTTGCTTGCTATAATTTTGATCTTTAACCAGATGGTCAAGAATATTTCCCTCAAGATGGTTGCATCTCCATGTGACCAAGTACAGATTTTATTAGAGTGCAATATTTTTTTCAAGTGGATGAAGACTTTTCCCCTTTTTTAATTTTACCTAATGATTCTGATTAGGGACTGTGTGAGACTATAAAGGCTCTTCAAGAGAAAGTGCAACAGAACCAGTTGAGTGGATCACATGTCATTGATAAAACTGTCTAGTTACTTGATGAACATTGTAATGAATTCTAGCATGATATGACACAGCTTCATCCAACCTCTAATGCTGTGGCTATGACTGTTCATTCAACTGATTAACCCATTATTGATGATTATCATTGCATGTCACATCATCATCTAACATTTAATGCTGATGTTTCATTGTCCTGGCCCTTGGTGATTATGTTTATGAGTGATACACTAGATACTAAACTATAGGATTCCACAAGTTTAAATAAAGATGCACTTGATCTTTGGCTGTCATTGGACAGGAAAATGCACCTTCTAAATGATCCAAAGGATGTAATTTTGGGCGGGATGCACTTTTCACTTAGGTACCATCAGGAAGAGCATCTAAAAGTAGAATGGATGCCGATTCAGTTGGAGGAATTCAGTATCCCAATAAATTTATCCCACTTTCTAGGGTGTTTTGGTATGATGATATTGGGGATGATCAGTCTAATGACAGTTCATATGATGATGTCAAAGACCTTGATTCAATGATCCTTCATGAGGGGAATATCGAAATAGCAAAAAAGGTGGAGGGAAACTAGGTCAAGAAAGAAATCACTGGGGGGGGAGGGGGTCAAATAAGGCCCATTACAACCTTCTATAACTGTATATTCTATTCTTCAATTGTAAGGGTCTTTGGAATGCTCCCACGGTTAAGGACCTAATACATATTACCCTGACCAACAAGAATTTTGTTGTTGGACATGCTAAGCCAAGGATGATCCTATTTATTTGTATATCCTTCATGTGGGAATCTATTAGTTACTCCCTTCTCGATCAGAAGTTGTATGAGGATAATGTTCAGAGCATTTGGGTTTTGAAACATGATTCTATCAATCTTATTTCCCATACCCAAGGTAATCAATTTTTTAGTTACTATTGGAATAGAGGGAGCCATTTTTCTTGTGTCTTGTGTCTATTTAGCTAACTCATACATCAATAGGGGGGAAATTATGGAGTGAGATGGTGTGTCTATCTTCCCAAGTTCCTCACAATTGGATAATATTAGGTGACTTAGAAACAATCATTTGGTCAGTAGAGAAAAATTGATTCAATTTTAATCAACTTTCAACCAATTATTTCTATCAATGGATTGATCATTGTAATATATTTGAAATGTCTATGGTTAGTACTGACTTCAATTGGGGATGATAAACCCTTAATGGGCATCATTCTAGCAAACAGGATAGGTGTTTATTTGAGGTTGATGAAAAGAATGACATCTTCTATGCCACTAGTATTCTGCTTCCAAAAACTCATTCTGGTCACAACCCATTAGTGGTAGATATTTCTATTGGTGGTTCTCGGTTGGCTCCTATTCCTTTAAAATTTAACAATGCCTGGCTTTTGATTCTAGGGTGATAGGAGACTATCATTGATGCTTGGAACTCTGTGACTTTGAGATCTGCTTCCCAAATTTTATCATCCAAACAGAAAATTATCAAGATGGGTTAGAGGTAATGGAGTAATCTCTATTTCTCTAAGATGGATGAGGACATCAAGTTTTATGAAAATCATCTATTTCGCTTCATGTATATCAATCATCTGAATTCCCATGACTTCCATTGATGAAATGAATGCATTATCTAAGCTTGATGAGCTTCTCAGCACTAAGGAAAACCTATCCAGAAGATTTTAAAATGTCAGGTGGATAAAATAATGGGTTTGGAACTCTGGTTTTTTCCATCGACATCACAAAGAATGAAAAATCTGGACCGGATTCATTGTCCTAAATATTAATGTAAGTTTTCTCACTTCTAATAATGAATTCTCAAATGATACTATTGGTTATTTTACAGACCTTTATTCAAAAAATGGGGCAGATATAATGCACATGATAGTGAATAATATCACCCCAAGCATTTATTATCAAATAAATCGTGAATTGGTGGATCCACCTTGGTGAAAATAGGTTTGGTAAGCCCTATTCTATCTCAAAATTGATAGTATGGCCGGGCTGGATGGTTTCACTAATAAATTTTTCATGTTTAATTGGGTGATTGTTCTTGATGAGGTTATCAATGAAGTGATAGAGTTCTTTTTTAATGCTTTCATGACATATGTTTCCAACCCAATTTCATTGTTATCTTTCCGAAGAAAGAGAATGTTGTGGACATTAAAGACTTTAGACCAAATGTAATTGGAAGTACCATTCCCAAGATAATAAATAAAAACATTTCTACAAGGTAAGAAATGTGGTTAAAGGGAATCATCACCCCGAATAAATTTGGTTTTGTTCCAGGTAGGAACATTCAAACTTGTATTTTCACTGTATCTGAATGTGTTTATGTTATGAGAAGGAAGGTGAAACCAATGAATTTTGGGGTGAAAGTTGATATTTCTATGGCCTTTGATACTATGAAAATATGTTTTCTCTTACCCATTATTAGAATAAAAGGCTTCTCTACTAGGTACATTAATCTGGTTCATTCCATTCTTAAGAGTTCCAAGATTTCAATTTTTGTTGAAGGATCTCCCAGGGGCTTATTTCAGTGCTCGAGGGGTTTTCGAAAAGGGGATCCCCTTTCTGGAATTTTGGTTTCCCTTACTGAGGCTTATTTAAGACTCTGCCTTTATAGTCTTGTTCCAAATTGTTTGTATAGTCAGATTAAATCTTGAAGGTATCTTTATGCCCTTACCCATCTCTTCAATGTGGATGACATTCTCTTTTTTGGACAGGCTAATACTGGGACTGTGTCTTCGACCAAGGCCATCTTTATGCATATGATGATGTTTCTAGATAGGCCATCAGCTGGAAGAAATATTTTTTCATTTTCGGGGAGGGAGTGACCATCATAGAATAGAACAAGGTAACAAGGTCTATTGGGGTTAAGAAAGGCTTATTTCACTTTTATTATCTTAGAGTTCCTCTTTTTTTGGGTAGTGTGAATAAATTTCACCTTGATTCCATTTTATCTTGTATTATTGCTCAAATGGAAACATGAAAATGGAAATCTATGTCTCATGCTGGGAGAATATTCCTTGTAAATTTAGTTATTACTTTGATATTTGTTTATGGGTTCTCTATATACATATGTTCCAAGGATCTCATCATGGATCTCCATAGGCTCATTAGGAACTTCATATGGACTAACTCAATTAATGAGAAGAAGTTGTTTGTTGTGGCATGGGGGGGATATACCAAGCTAGTTGATATGGGGGGATTAAGAATAAAATATTTGGGTCTTTTCAATGAGTCCCTACTCAAAATGTTCACCTGGAGTCTCTTTAAATCCTACGATAGTTCAATGGTGTTAATTTCAGCTAGATTCATTCCCAATATTTTGGTTGGTATTCTTACTATATCTTTTTTTTATCTGAACTCCTTTGATGTCAACTTTTAATGGAATAATTCATTGTTCCAGGAGGTTTGTTTGTAGGGATTCTTTTTTGAATGCCTAAAGCACCCCCTGGTTAACCCAGCCAATACAAGAGGATGCTGGAATTCCATCAAACCTGCAACATACTTTGGTTTCCACTATTCATATTGAAACATTGGGTAACTATGATTTTATTCTAGCATAGATTAAAATTGAAATTCAACGATATAATTACATTGAGAGAGACACTCTTGTTTAGAATCTGCGATCCAATGGTGTTTTTTTGTACCAGAACATTCTATCAGTACATGTGTAATGAGATGATCATCAACCCTATGTAGATGTTTTCATTCAGGACTAAATTTATTCCTCCTGCTGACTATTTGCTATTATAGAGGATCTAGAAATGTCGGATTCCAGTGCAGATCCTCCTCCAAAAATCTAGAATCCAACATGCATCATACTTCCCTATGTATTATGCAGTAGAGGAGACAATTGACCATGTATTTCGGCCCTGTGTTTTTATCTGCAGGTTTTTGCATTACATATATGCTGCTAATGGGTGTCTCTTGGAGATTCAGAGTATTTAGAACCAGCTTGATTATATTTTTACTGTACAGTGCAGTGATCAGGTCAGGAATCTGTTGCTAGTTTCAAGAACAACCACCTTCAGATTCATTGGGATGGCATGAAATGGCATGCTATTTGATGATATCAAGCCAAAATTTCAGTCCGATGTTAGGTCCATTCACATGTTAGTACATAATTCTTCCAAAGTACTAGGTGGATGCATGTTTAATGGCTTTGGTGATCTTGTCATAGTTAGGAACTTTGTTGTCTCTGGCAGAATTAAAAAACCATTGGTGCTAAAATCGTTTTGGTAGATTCCTCCCAATCTGTAATGGGTGAATATCAATGATGACAGGGTAGCCTCTGGTGCACCGAAGCCTTCGGGCAGTGGTGGTGTTTTCCATACCTATCAGTTCTTCGATAATGACTATTTTTATCATTATATTGGACTGGACTCTGCCCTTGAAGCTAAGCTTTGGGAAATGATAAAAGCTATTACCTATGCGGTTCATCTTGGTTTGTGCTTTCATTGACAGGAATCAGATTCATTGGAGGCTTTTGACATTATCAAAATCTAGTCCAAGAATGTCCCATGGGTGATGTTGCCTTCTTGGATTGAATTTCTATAGCTCCTTGATGGTCTCACCCTTGATGTGATACATGTATATAGAGAGTCTAATTATGTTACTGATGGTTTGTCAAAGAAGGCCATTATGTATTCATGTTCGGAGTGGTCTTTCTTGGTCCCACAGTTATATTCACCTTTTGTAGAAGTGGTTGAGCGTGGAACTTGTTTTAATAGGTTATATAAATATCTCTTGCGATGGTTTGATTTTTTAATTTACTATTATTAATAAAGTCTGGTGGGAGTGTGCCTGACCTCTTTCAGGGCCTTTTCCACAATAATTGTATATTTTTATAAAATAATTATTTAGTTATATTTTTTTTAGATGATGATTTTGTTGGACTTATTATGTGATGAGCATAGCATAAAATCACATATCCTCTCAATGAATTAGTTGGTCACATGAGATAAATTTGATTTGGTATTTTACTAAGGCTATCTCTATTTATAAAGATGTATGGGCTTGAGGAAGCAATGATATTTTTAAATGTTTTAACACAAGTCCCGGATTATAAGTTTTAGATGTTCTAAATTACAAATTCCATTAATATGAAATTTGTTATTTGGGAGATAATTTATATTACATGGATACCCATGATCATGTTTCAAGAAAGATTGATTATTTTTATGACAGTATTTTATCAGAATATATTCATTAGATATTACTGATGCTTTATTTAGATTTCCTTGTATGAATTTTGTTACTAAGAATCTATGCTCACCCATTTTTTATATTTACATTCCTTAGGATTCAAGGTAGTGTATATTGATTCATAAGAAATGATATTTTATTGGTAATAAACATGTTCTAAAAAAATACTAGGATTTATTGAAATTTTTAAAATTTAATTTGTTATTCATTTATGTATCCAATTTTTTGAGATTACTATACTGTTTGGTGTTATGTGATTAGATCACTCGTATCTTGTACTAATGTAATAAAGAAACCACAAGATTTTGTATTTAAGGGTTAGGTTCTTTAAATAAAAACATTATTAATAATTTTAAAAACATGTGGAATGTATCATTTCGAAATAAACTCACAATTCACCTGAAATATTGACACCACCATGTATATATAATGACAGTATACGCTAATACTATTAATTTATAGCCTATATAATCAACTTATATAATAATTCAAAGATGTGTAACATTGACAAACAAAATTCGTAATCAATGTTGAGTGAACCCAAAATTTTTGAAAAAATACACCAAAAAATAAACCAAACATCATTGTGACCTAAATCACTTATGTACTCAACCTATACATCCATTGATTTCTTGCTTAATCCATTAGAGAAATAAAAATATCATTTTCATTGAAATAAAACATTAAAAAAAATAACAAAAACCATTACACAAGAGTCTCCTCTAACTTGGATAAGATTAATATATATCATAGGATATGATTCCGCCACACCTTTGAGGAATCCCATAAATATATAGAAAATAAATACTAAGAAAATAAAATAAGAAGAAAAAATATATAAATATGATTGGGTTAGGGAAGGTTTTTCCATAAGTAATTATAATAAATCCCCATAGGATACCCTAGAATTATATGATTAATGAAGGGGATGGAGACATATGGGAGGTTCCCTAAGAAGGTATATTGACCTACTTGATTAAATAAAGTCTGAAGAGGACAAAAAAATATTAATGGTAAAAATGATATTAACCCAAAATCTATTATTTCATAAATAAAAAATAAATCAAATCCTACTACGTATATTGTATAGGTCCACCGAGTACTTGGTGGGACATTTTGGACACATTGACATTTACGATGAACAATGAGTACCCAATACTTCACACAATGAACATGGTATTTGATAAATTTATAATGAGTAAGTGGAATCACCTCTATAACACTATAAAACTCTGCACCATTTATGAATCATCAAACTACACATGAAAATTACAAAATGTACCCATAACATTTGTAATTCTAGATTAAATCCCAAAATGAAAAATAAACTCTATTTGAGAACAAATAATCAAACAGATATGTAATTCCAAAAGATTAGATACCCTATAAAAACTTAATTTACTTTTAGATTATTTCACTTAGGATACGTATTTTTAAGGTTTTAGCATATTATGAATTTTTGTACTTGAGATGACTATAATGATTCTCATGTAATCCCCCTCTATCTATAAATCCTGATTCCACAATCATTTGTCCAACCACTATTTAAATTATATATTTCACAACACCCTATATGTTCTATATCCAATAAAAATCAACAAATACTCATATATGCTAATATCCACAAGGTATACTAACTATTAACTCCCTTGGATTAATCCCAAATCACTCATCAATGTTTCTTTATATAAACATTAGAAGTGATAAAAACACTAATATCACTAGATTCTTCTACATTAAAGGCATATTAATTATTTTAAAATCCTCCCAAGGAAAATTGATGAACTACTTATACTCATTGGGACACTCCAATAAAATATTATCCTATTGTATATTATTTTTTCTTTTCCACTAAAGCAAAATCCAATATAAACCTATCCCTATCTGAACAGTTTCACATAAAACTAGATTTCTAATTTTAAACTTATTTATCAATTAGCAATTTATCCATTCCAGTTTCCACAGAAGAAGATCCCTTAAAAAAACATTGTCTATGAATTTTTTTGGTTTATACATTAGTAATATATTTATTGAAAATCATATTCTATGTCATAAATTACAATTGATTAAATAACGATATCTCGAAAATTATTATAGATATAAGATATCACTATAAAATAAATAATGATATCTCTATAATAATATAATCAAATTCAAAATAGTAGTTTATATATGTATTCATATTGTCATATTCAAGTACTTCTAGATAGACTTGGAATCACTTACTCAAAGGGACATATTCTAGTTTTAATTTGTTTACTATATTACATTTTATTATTTTAAAAATATATTAAAATAAGAATGTCTATGAAATCAAACAATTTTTTGATTCATGACACACCTTTCTTCTTATTTTAAAAAAATTGTTTTATCACCACTGTTGAAAAATCATAACCAAGGCTATGCATGGATCAATAATATGCTACTTATATATGTTAATATGGTATGAATTTATATCCTTAATAAAGCATAATATGGGTCACAAAATAATTTTCTATTGTTAAACATGGTTACTATAATCTTGATTTTATCTTGAAATTGACATGAAATATTTGAAAAAATCTTGGTTATGACTAATATTAATAGAACACAATTATATAAAACATGGTGGAATGTATAATGGAAATACATTTATGAGAACTAATTGGAATCGAAATGATAATATAATCAGAAACAACTATATCTTATCACATACTATGTTCCAAATAATAAGAGTTGAGGTAATAGTAGGAAAAAGGCATAAGAAAACCATTTGAAACAATCCATATTCCCTGTATTAAATAGTATAATTATTACAAAATAATGGTTTTAAGAATTAAACATAGAATGTTTTTAAATTTTTTTTAAATAGATTATGTTTAATACAAACCAATATTTTGGGCTATATACAACTCAGTATGAAAATACATGACATGTTATACGAAAATAACATTAATTACCATTCTTTAATATTTTTAAAATTATTTTTTAAAATGTTATAAATAATTTACGAAAAAATTTATAGACACACTCTTAGAAGTTCATATGAATTCACTTGAATCATTGATGAAACCTACCAAAAACATAAATAATCCTCCCAAATCCATACAAATCCGGGGTATCCCTTGGACTCCATTGGAAAATAATTTAATAATTAATAACATTGTGATATTAAATAGAATTGTAAAAATAGTTTAAAAATATAATAAAAATTAAAAAAAATAACTCCAAAATTTATACCCAAAATAATAATTACCTTATAAATTAAGGAACTCAAACCCAACATGATTATGTTTCACACTAAAATAAATACACCTTAAAATAAACAAAACCTCAATGAATTAAAATCAAAAAACTGACAAACTATAGACAATAAACATAAAATATATATTTCTTTTACAATGGTTAGATAATTCTCTAGGGAAATATATGGTTTCACCACACCTCTATGAATTTACAATTCAAAATACCCTTCAAAAGATAGATTAAAACAAATAAGTGAGATAAAATTGGAATGAAGAGATAACATGAGGATGTTTTACCTTGAATGTGTAGTTGAAATCCCTCAAATCACCGAATGATTATTGGGGAGGAAAAAATTATAAGATCCATGACTTGTGCTCTTGTACAATAGGGGATATGATGTTAAATGGAGAATGAAACAATAAATAAATGGTTTTATTGAAAAAGAATAAAAGTGAATTATTTAAAAAACATTACCAAAGTCTACCTGGTACACACTATGGATCAACTGTGAATCTAGTTTCACATCTATGAAATAATGACCTTTAACAAATACATCATGTACACAACGAAAAATTTAGTTCTAAACTATATGTATCACTACATCCATTCCGTTATTAACATATGAGCCTCCTATAAAACCACATTCCATAACTAAACACACCAAAACATTATCCATAAGAAGAAAAACTCAAAATCAACTCCCAAAAACAAAACAATGTTTCTCTTGAGTAAAATAATGAAACAAAACAATATTTCTATCACATTAAATTACCTTAAAAATGTAAATTTCAACCAATGTAAATTAATTTAGGACATGTGATTTTACACCAAAAACCTAAATACCATTAGATTTTTGGATGAAGAACTAACCCAAAATGTATAGTTATTTCCTCATCATTATATATCATATCATAATATTAATAGAAAAAAATCATTATAAAAGATACAAATAAAAACACCAGTTGTGATACCGTTGAAATGTTATAATAAATTCTTCTAAAAAACTAATTTTTTTTTCAATAAATCAATGGAAATGTTTTTAAATATTACATATTCTTGTTTCCTTCAACAATGGTTCAGAATTTCTTTTCAATATTCATTTAGTATAAGAGTTTTATATCATTAGGTTATAACATATACAAAAAAACATATATTACAATGTGTAAAATTATGATTTGTATCCATTTTTTCCAACATATAAAACTTTTTGAATAAAAAATGTTTTATTTCATGAAAAATAAACATGACATTCAACATAACTTCTTCATTTCACATTCCAATCTATAAACACTAGGAATAATATTCTAAAAACTATGGATGATAACAAAAATCATTATAATAGATATTAAAATAATAAATGCAATACTCTAATAAAAAATTGTATTATTCTAGATAACCCTTTTCTTTAAATCTTATAATTTTACTTAAAAGGGAATCAGTTTTTTCTTTAAATAGTTCTTCATCAAATATTTTGAAATAAAATTACTCAATTCAAATATAATAAGTAAAAATTGAAAAAAAAGATATGTGCAATTGGACTTCATCATCTTAGAACACTTAAAACCCCATTTAAAAACCCTTACAATTTGAATAACAATATGTTCGACTACCAATATAATCCTCTATAGAACATAATAATACCGATTGCATTGGATTTATATATAAGAACACCTATATTATAAGATACATTGGTCTCAATAGTGAGATATAATGGGGCACATCCATTTGTAAAAATTTTACAAGGAAAATACCAGGAATAAAAAATTTATTCTTGAAAAATTTCTGTACTAAACCCTTGAAATTTTTTATTTAGATCTGAATAAAAAACAATTTCAGATATAAAATACATTTTTATTTAAAAACTATTTAATAAAAAGCTTTTATAAAAAGGGAAATATCTAATTTTTGAATGAAAAAATGAAATATTTTAATGAAATATATATATAATATAAATGTTACAGTAGTAGGAAAATTCATTAACATAATATAAAATATAATAGAACTTTCATTTTTCTTGTATATCATTACATTTTTTAAAAAAACATGTAAAACATTAAATTTAAATAAACAATGATATAGAGTAAAAAGAGACACAGAATTTCCTTTGTAAATCATCTTTGTGAATATAATAAATTAATAAAATAATTATAAAAATATGGGAAAACATAAAAATATTTTAAAAACAAATACTTGAAGGATTATTTCTTAAACAGAATGTCCGTTCTGAAAAATAATAATAATATTTCTTCTTTTAAAAAAGAAATTTTAAAATAAATTAATACATGGTCGAATATTCTTTTATCATTAATTTAAAATAAAAAATATTTTTCTTGAAACATTTATAAAATGATAGAAGGGAAATATTTAGAAATATTATTTTCAATAATTTTTAATCCAAGGTTGTATGAAAATTGGTCACTTACCTCGAGTTTAATTCAGTACAAAAGTTATTTATATTAATTATTAATAATAATATGTAACCTAAATAATTACATATAAAAATTTACAATTTTTTTAAACAAATAATTTTATCTTTTATTATTATTTACAATATTATTTAATCAGTTATGTTTACATTTTATGATTTGTTAATATTCAGGTTATTGTTCAAATATGAAATTGATAAGTTGACGATGGTCAGAGATATTATTATTTCAACATCATTAGAATAATAATCATGATATGGTTAAAAAAACTAAATCTTAAAACTTCATGGAGGTGGTGGTCCTCATATTCACAATATCAATGTAAACATTTTTCTGTGTAATAATGAAAATGATATATTATCATTTATGAATGAAAAAATTATATCAATATTTTAATTATAAGATTTTTATATCATATATGATTGAAAATTTTATTAATTATATTCAAAGTATTGAATTAGTGAAAAATGAATCACATTGCTTTGTGAGGCCGTAATCCATCATATCCATAAGCAAAAGTTTCATATCCCACACATAATATAAATTAAGAATGTATATTTTATATCATAATTACATGATTATAATAAAATATCATATATATATATATGACTCAATTCCATCACTAAAACAATCCATTATTGGATATGGTGAAAATTGAATTATTTTTGTTCATGAGGTGTTAGTCTTCTGTACACATGAATGATTGTTTTGTATTCCATTTGATAGAATCATAGGTGGATGTTGGTTATCACATTAACATTATAATATCTAATTACATGTTATATGATGGTGATATTATATCATAAAAATAAAATATTATTTGAGTGATTTGGAAGGGTAAATAAAATTAAAATGATCAGTTAGGAATGATAATTTTCCTTCAATTAACTTCTTATGGTTTACACCAGATGAATTCCATGGTTAGTTTTTTGATCAAACCAAGGCCTATATTATTTTGTAGGAGGAGTGATGAATAAATTTGGGTAAGAAATAGAATAATCAATAGGCTTTGACGGCAAAAAGTGGTGAGGATTTGTGGTCTCCTTTAATAAGATGTGGATAAGACATACCCGGATGTTTTCTAAATTAAAAGTGATACCCATATTTTTCTTGTTCCCCAAGGTTAAAATTAGTCCATTCTCAAAACAGAAATGATATGAGGTAAAAAAAATTAAGATGAACTTGTTATAAAATTTAAATGATTCTAGTACAAAATATGGAATCCATTTTTCCAAATTAAATTCACATAAGTGGTAGAATATAATTTCAATGTAATCCTGTAGACGTTAAGAAAAAAAGTTTCTCAAGAAGCCAATTTTTCAATAAAAAAGATGATTTTGTGTTATCTTTATGAATAGTGATAATACTTATATAAATTGAATAAATTTTATTATATATATAACATATAAATTTATTTTAAATAATTCCATATTAGGGATTATTTTAATTAAATAAAATAGAGAAACATTAAGCACATCAAAACAGATATTAGAAAAAAAAACCTTTTTTCAAACAAGAAAATAATATTATACTAAGTTATAATATAAAAATTAATATAGAAATTAATTTTATTAAATATAACTAAATTATATTTTTGTTAATTATATCATATTCAAAACATTATGGGACTTATAAATTACATAATTGTTTTGAAATAAATTCAGTTTTTTCAACAATCATTAATTTTAACTATTCACTGAGTATTCATTGTTTTTTAAAAAATTAAAAAATTTAACCCAAAGTTAATTTTGATATGTTGATTTATAATATATTGTTCATTCAATCAAATAAATTTTGAAAATTTTATAAAAATTAATTATAAATTTTTATGTCATAAATTAAAAAAATGAATTGAGAAGAAAAAATATTTTTTGCGAAAAACAATTCTTTAGTAAAAATTTATTTAATATTTAATTATAATTTATTAATAAATTTATATTGAGTATGAAATATATATATATATCATTAATTATTTCATGCTATTCATACCCCATAATTTAACATCTAGGTTATAATGGCCATTTTAAAAATAATGTTATATCATGATTTGTCTAAGCTCAGTGTGGCGTGTCTTGTATGCTATCGAGCATAAGATAGTTTATAAAATATTAGGGTTTAACATAAAAATTAGTTCAGAAAACTATTCATTTAAATTAAAACCTTTGGATGGTCTATTTAATAGAAAAATGAAAACTATAAATATTTTCATATCATTATGCTATCTTCCAAAAGAAACTGATGCCCCATCACTATCTGAGTCAATATAAGAGATATATCCACCTACTAAATCCAATTACTTATCTCCTATTATAATAGGGACACCTATTATCTTATTTAGGCGTTTTACTAATAAGAAACCAATAAGGCATCCCAATAATCATCCATGTTTAGAGAAATTGACTCAAAACATTGTTTAACTCGCCTATGTTACCAAAAATCATCCTACTATATACACGTAAGAAGAAAACCACCTTTCATAACTGTAAAAATTAGTGTATAATTTATAAAATAATACAATATATTTTTACTTCTTGAATATAGATCACATCTATACTCTATATATATTTCATAAATCTTCATGTTAGTTTTTTATTATTAGTTAATTTTTTTTATTTTTTCAAAATTTACAATTATTGTAAAATTTCCAATAAACAATTCATTAATTATGAATAATAAATAATATTTATTTATTTATTTATTTTTTATAATATATAACTAATTAAATGATAAAATCTCAAATTATTACTGTATTGATGTGATTCAATGCTTGAAAATTGTAGAATCTTGTTCCATTAATCATTTTCGTTTTATTTGAGTGGATTTTTTTATAAATTTTAGATTTTTTTTAATAATATGGTGATTGAGATTCCACTATAAAGGATGAGTGTTGATGGGTTCAACATAACATAATATTTTAACAATCTTACCATGGCCATAATGCCAAAAATTAAGTGTGGCCATCCTGTTATGCTATCTTTAGTCAACTACCATTATTGTTTTACCCTATTCCATTAATAATTGAATTAATTTTGGGAAACTGTATATTTCTATATTAAATATAAAAATAATCTTACTATTATTTTATTTATAGCTTGTCAATACAATGCGATGAACTATTTATGAATAACATCATAAATATCTTTGAGTGTGTTTTCAACAACATAAAAAAATATTAAAAAATATAAAAGAAGACTAATCCATGTACCAAACTAAAATTTTATATTTCTAATTATCCAATCTCACACAATACATCATTACTCATTTATTTTGTAACATTCCATTAGAATATTAAAATATAATATTATATTTGATAATATTATATCCTTTTGTCCCCTATTTTTGATCAATTCCAATACCCAAGATCTTAGAGTGTACCATTGGAATTGAAATAATACACTCTTCTAATATCTTTCCCAAATTCATGTTATTCCATAAAACTTTGGTAGCCAAAAAAACAAATTGAGTCCTAGTGATCCCAGCCGTTCAATAACCACACCATATTTATAGAACCAATCCAAATATTTTATTCCCTACACTATCCTATGTTATGATTTTATATTTCTATGAGTCATACTATAACGACCGATACATTAAATACATGGTTATTACTTCAGAATTGATGAATACTTATTAAAACATATAATAAAACCATGATAAGACCGTATAGGTATAGTGTCTCTAGAAACTGAGAAACATAAACGACTAGTCAAGCATCTACATTATCTCCCGTTTATTTCATCATATCTAGAGTCTCTTTTGGCATATCCTACTTAATACCCTTCTTCATGACCTGGGGAAGAGAAAACATACAAAATAGTGCGATCAAATCCTCAGTAAAGGTAAAAAAAGAAATATCAATCATATCATATTCATAAGAACATGACACTTTGAAAATCATAACCTGCAAAAGAGATCATAATATCATTACATGAGATTAATCATAATAGTGATATGTAATCCCAATAATCATAGACTAAAACATGGAAATTTGTGGCATACACACATAATCATAGAAAATCATTTCATATTCTTCAAGGTCCATTACCAAGACCATCATAACAGACAAAGTCCATTACTGAACCGAGTTCACTCCTCATTCCAGTCCTGTATTACTGAACTGGATTAACTTGCCGTTCCAACCATGTATATCTCATGAGATAAAAATCTTTACCCAATTCATTGGAGGGAGATATAGGTCCCACCCATCTCATAATTAAACCATTCTTATGTGTGCCACAAAATCATAAATCATAGCATAACCAGTGTAATAAAAATGGGATTCTTAAATATCATGCCATCATAACATAATCCATATAAGATAAATAGAAATAATAAAATTAATTTCATCATGACATAATCAAATAACTATAAAAATAAGGATATAAACATAACTATATATTATCTTTGATGGAAAATAATTTTGATAAAACACTTGAAATCTATTCTTGAGGAAAATATCCTTTCTACTTCAATAAATTTTAACCTTTCTTAACATGTCATACAATTTTAAACTAAAATAAGTTTATTAAAAATAAACTTGAAAACTTGTAAAGGAATATTCATGGAAATAATGTTCTATGAAATCATAAAAATCCATTCATGCCGTATAAGTTAAAAAAGAATTTTCTCATAAATTGGCCGGAAAAGTCAAAAAGTACATCGTACTAAAAATGAAAAAAGAATCCATTCATATCATTTACTCACCAAAGGAAAAATCTGATTTAAAAAATTGTATGAGGATAAAAATAATATTACATATTGAGGAAACATGGATATGGATAATAAATATTCCCTAGTAAATTCTGAAGTATAAACAATCTCGGATAAAAATGAGATTGTGTGATTTTCCCTTACCATAAGTCTGATTTTCTTCGTACGTATCCGAACCTCATGTATAATGATTTAAATAATTCCATTTACATATTATAGAATCATATTAATTGTTATGATATCATATATGGTCATGTTATTATCCTCTTATTAGTAATATTTCATTTTCTACTTGTTATTCGGGTCTTCATTGCTTTATATTCTTATGCATGTTTTGTTGAATAAATTCGTATTCCTGTTTTTTAGGATATATATACCTCATTTCCAGAATTGTATTAGTGTATTATATATCATATGTATTCATTCAATTCATTTATATAATCATTATTCAATTAAGATCATGTAGAATGAGTCACATCACATCGTGGAGACGGTAGGTCGTATGTACGCACGAGCGGTGATATCGTTCGCATGATCGGGGAATTGTATTGAAGGTTATGTGTACTATTTCAGAATCAATATCACTTTAAAATAATAATATATAGTTATTCATTACACCATTATACCCATCCAAGTAAGGTGGTGGTGGAAAACAGATTACACCATGGCATAGAGACGGTATTCCGTACGTACGCACACGCGGTGATTTCGTTTTCTGTAGGATGGATAGAAGGTGAAATAGGGTTCTTTCATATTTATTATAACATATCATTATATGATTTATACTGATGTTATTACTCAATAATGAAACAACTAAAGAAGATTAAGTAGAAGAAGAAATAAATTTTAAATAATCGGTAACGGATATTACCTCTTCTTTGATACACCTCTTTGAAACCTCCTCTTAGGGCACCAATGTTGGTGTTTAAAGAAGACCAGTATCTCTAAAATATTACTAGGGGAGTTGAAAAAATTAATGGGCAGGGGTTGGCCGATTTTTAAGGCTCTATGTTGTGTAAAGAGGAGAGGGAGGAGGTTCCCTTTTATAAGGGAGGAGAGGGGAACCTTTGGAAAGTGTGAAAATATTATTTTATTATAAACTTTTCTTTGGTTTCAAAAGGTCAAAAAATCATTAAAGATGAATACAAGAGGACTCATGGTCTAAATTAAATCATCCAATCAGAATTGGACATGTTTTGGATAATATTTTAATCATTATAATCTTATTTATTTAAATCATTTATTAATGAGGTAAATACTTCATCATTATTCTGTCATAAATAATTTAATTTATTTAATGTCTAAAAATTATAAAACAGACACAACCATGTTGGAAATAGTTTTAGATTTCCATTGAATATTTATGGTCGAAATGATAATTTATATAACCCCTTATAAAAATTAATTACTAAAAGATTTTTGTTAATGTCAATTTTTTCTTTACATTATATTAATTAATCCAAATTGTCATTATCACTAAAAGGTGGCTCAATGGGGTCCTAAAATCTACCCAAATATTCCCATGGTCGGCCAATACTCATAATATAAGGTTAGGACAAGTGTTACGGTAATTTTATAATATTAAAATATTAATGTAATGTTGATTTACCCTATTTAACTTTAACCGTAGTAAATAAAAGTCAAAAGTTGCTATTCATCAAAAATTATTTTCATCTTATTGAACAAAATTTTACTTCTTGATAACAACCAATTATGTCTGATTTTTAAAATTTGATTCATAGAAGTGGTAAAATTTCATTTAAATGAAAGTGTCAATTTTTTAACTACCTCTAAGTGGTTTCATTATTCATCAAAAATTGATGTTTTTCAGAAAAATACATAAAAATCAGCCTAAGATATATTTGATTTTCCGAATTCAAAAATGATGTCTATTTTCCAAATTCAAAACATATAATTAGTATTAATTAAAATTAATTCCCGTTGTCAAAACTAATTGTGTGTTTTTATGAAACAATAACTATCAAAAGATCGACATTTGTTTATGTCCAAATTCAAAGTGAAATTAATTCCAATGACCAACATTGGATTAAATGGTAAAAATATATTATAATTACACATTAAAACCAATTTTAAATATAATCTAACCATATAAATTATTACAATGAAATAATTGGTTTTTAATTAAAATATATTGTGTTTTAACAATTCATTAAAATATGAGAGTTATCAGAATAATATGAAAAATTTATCCAAATTAAATTTTTATCTCTTAATTCCATTGAAAAATTTTATTTTGTCATATTGAACTTATAAACATTTCAAAAACTAGATATAAAGTGGGTGCGCCATCAAAAGGCGGCAAAACTGCATTTTTTGAAAAATAATTATTTTACCCAAAAAAATTATTTAGTTCTTATACCATGTTATAGAAAATATGTAAGATGAATAATAATGTTATAAAATTAAAATTTTAGTTAATATTATTTATAACGGCTAGTCCATAATAATATTATAACAATATATCGTTGTTTAGTGAAACCCAGTATCTCGTACTACACACGCTATCGAGGAAGGTCGCGATTGTGTGTAACACACGATAAGCTAGTGTTGTGTGTAGTGAAAGATAAATTTGACGTTGCATATAACATAATACATAAATAAATACTTCTCATAAAATATCAGGGTGTTACATTCTACCCCCCTTAAAATTAATTTAACCCTCGAATTTCGTCACTTCGTAACAAACAGATGAGGATACCTCTCCCTCATCATATCCTCAAGCTCCCATGTAGCTTCTTCTAATTGGTGGTTCCTCCATAAAACTTCCTCCAAGAGAGTGGTATTATTCCATAGAACTTTTTCGCTACGATCCAGACTCTCTATCGTTTGTTCCTTATAAGAAAGATCTTGCTCGAGCGGTACAACTTCTGAGCTTAGTACATGTGAAGGACCGGGTATGTAATTTCTTAGGAGATATACATGGAACACATTCTGAACTTGAGAGAGATTCGGTGGAAGCTCCAATAGGTAAGCTACCTTCCCAACATGATCCCGTATTTAGAAAGGACCGATATACCTAGTGCTCGGCATTCCCTTCTCTCCAAATCTCATTACCCTCTTCCAAGGAGATATTCGTAAAAACAATTTATCACCCACTTCAAACTCTAGGTCTTTTCTTTTGTTGTCGGAATAACTTTTTTGTCGAGTCTGAGATGCTCTTATGTTTTGTTAAATAGATCTGACCTTTTCTGCCATATCATCAATAAGATCAGGTCCTAATAGCTTTCATTCCCCAATATCATCCCAGCAAGTTGGAGTCCTGCATTTCTTTTCATAGAGAGATTCATAAGAAGCCATCTGAATACTGGATTGAAAGCTATTATTATAAGAAAATTCCACCAAATGTAGGTATTGATCCCAAAAAACTTTGAAATTTATAGGGAAAGCTCTTAACATATATTCTAGAGTTTGAATTGTTCTCTCATACTGACCGTCTGCCTGAGGATGATAAGCAGTTCTCAAAATCAACTCTGTATCTAAAGTATGGGGAAGACTTCCCCAGAACATCGAGGTAAACCTCAGATCCCGATCAGATATAATGAAAAGTGGTACACCATTCAATATTAACACTTCCATTACATATATCCTTGGAAGCTAATCCAGAGAGAAATATTCTCTAATTGAAATAAAGTGTTCCGACTTCGTAAGATGATAAAATATAACACAGATAGCATTATTGCCTTTGGATTTTTTAGGATGTCCAGTGACAATGTCTATAGTGATGTTTTTATATTTCCATTATGGTATGGGTAATGGTTGTAACATCCCCTTAGACTTTTATCTCTCTACTTTAAATTGTTGACAAACCAAGCATCGAGAGACATATTCAGCAACATCTCTTTTCATGCCATCCCACCAGAAGTACTCTTTCAGGTCCCTATACATATTCTAGCATCTAGGATGAATAGATAATGAAGAACTCTGAGCATCATCCAGTAGCTCCTTCTTTTATTCTGGGATGGGAGGAACAAAAACCCAATTCCTGAACCTTATTATCCCATAACAATCTTGGTTAAATTCAGGAACATTTCTCACTTTGTTTTGTAACTCTACATATTCTTTTTTGCCTCTTTAATCTTCAAATGTATATATGGTTGAACATTAATGTGAGAAAGATTATATTTTTCCCCTTACATTATAATTCAAAGATCCATCCTTTGTAAATCCATAAATATTGGATCTTTTTTGATCCTCATCATGGATAATCAATCTTGGCCTTGTCGACTTAATGCGTCTGCCACCTTGTTTTATTTCCCAGGTTGGTAATGAATTGAGTAGCCGTAATCCTTAATTATCTCCAACCATCTTCTTTAGCACATATCCAGCTCCTTTTGTGTAAAAATATACTTTAAACTTTTATGATCAGTATAAATATCACACCTTTCACCATAGGAATAATGCCTCCAAATCATTAATGAAAATATTACCGCAACTAACTCCAAAATCAAGAGTTGGGTATTTTGGCTCATGGATTTTCAACTGTCGTGAGGAATAAGCTATCACCATATCGTTTTTCATGATAACACACCCCAATCCCTTCTTAGATGCATCATTATTGATCACAAAAAGTTCCCCACTACAATGAAGTGTGAGCACAAGTGCACTGGATAACCTACTTTTCAACTCCTTGAAATTCTCTTCACACTCCTCTGTCCACACAAAATTTATCTCCTTTTCGAGTCAACCTGGGGAGTGGATTATATAATCATGAAAAATATTTCACAAAACATGGATAATATCCAGCCAAACCAAGAAAACATCAGATCTCACTTACTGTTGTTGGTCTCGAACATCTTTTGATAACCTCTGTTTTTGCTGGATCCACAGATATCCCCTCTTTTGAGATTATGTGATCAAAAAATGAAACTTTTTGAAGCCAAAATTCACACTTGGTAAATTTTGCATAAAGGTTCTCCTTTTTTGGGGTCTTTAATAAAATTCTCAAGTGATCATTATGTTCTTCCTTTCTCTTTGAATAGACAAGAATATCATCTATAAAGACTACCAAAAACTGATGAAGAAGGTCTCTAAATACTCTATTCATTATATCCATAAATATAGCATGGGAATTAGTAAGTCCAAATGGCATCACTATAAATTCATAGTGTCTATAACTTGTACAAAAATCCTTCTTTAGTATATCCTCTTTTTTGACCCTAAATTGATGATAACCAGAACGAAGATCAATCTTGGAAAAGTATTGAGCTCTGCAGAGTTGGTCAAATAATTCATCAATGCATGGGAGAGGATATTTTTTCTTGATAGTGGTCTTGTTAAGTTCTTCATAATCAATGCAGAGTCTCGTTGATCTAATTTTCTTCTTAACAAATAGAACATGTTCTCTCCAAGGTGATTCACTAGGGCGTATGAATCCCTTATCAGGATTCTCTTGGAGTTGCTTTTTCAATTCCTGCATCTCAATTGGGTCCATTATATAATCTATCTTTGAAATTGTAATAACACCTGGTATGAGTTCTATTGAAAACTCAACATCACGATTTAGTGGAAGACCGTGAAATTCCTCCTAAAAGACATCATCAAACTCTCATACAATGGGAATATTCTTAATCGTGAGATTCTCTCCAACCATTTGAGATAAAAAAACCTTCATTTATTAGAATCAAGACCCATAATATGGAAGAAATTTCCACTGGAAGGTTATATTCATCCTTGTATCGATAGATGATAGTAGATTGATCGAGAATATTAAATGTGATTTCCCTTCTTTGAAAATTGATATGAGCTCCGTATAAAGATATCCAATCCATGATAAGAATCACATCGAATTCCACTATAGTAAGGATCACAAGATTTGCAAGAAGCACTTTCCCACAAACATCAATTGGTGAAGAATTATAAACTTTTAATGCAACTGTTGTTCCATTAGGAGTTGTCACAGCTCACTCAACATCTAATTGTTGAGGTAGTACAGTTATAACATTAGAAATTTTTTCAGAAATAATAGAGTTGGTGGATGCAGAATAAAAGTAATCATTTTCTACTTTAGAGTTGACGGTAAGTGTACCATTCACCACTTCCTTATCATACTCCACATCACTGATATAAATTGCATGTGACTTTCCATTGTCTTTGGCCTTAATAGTTTTTTTACGTTGATCATTATCAACAACCCTTGGATTCAGGCATTTATTTAAATAATTCCCCATTTCCATGATCTTGAAACATTGATGTGTATGAGGTGAATTCTGTGTATCCCTTTCGTTGTTTGCATCATTTGACATCCTCTTCCCATTATTTCGACATTCAACTGCCCGATGACTTTCTTTTCCACACTTAAAACATTTACTTGTCCCTTTATAACAATTCCCTCCATGTTTCTTTCCGCACTTTGAACATAAGGGAAATCTCATCTTCTTTTCGTCGTGGTCTTTAGATTTCCCTTTGAAGTCCATTTTCCTCTTCTTTTCAAACCCATATGACTGATGACTTACTCCAATCTCCATCTAAACCTTGAGAGAACATCATAAATTTTATTCATTGCTATTGAAGTCCCTTATGTCTAACGCCCTTCGACGACTTGGTTTTAAGCCACTATAGAATAGATCTATCTTAATCTCAGGTTGGATAATAATTTCAGAAGCATAACTTGCAAGTCTTGTAAAATTTGCTTCATAGGTACCAACTGATTCATCATCCTTTTGCTTCAGTTCAAGAAACTCCTTCTCCATATTTGTTTGAAGAATATGAGGGAAGTACTTATTGAAAAATAAATTCTTGAACTCGTCCTTTCCATGGACTCAATTTCATCCCTTTAACTCGTATTATTAATAAGATTCCACCATTGATCAACGTCACCTTCAAAATGATATACTACTAAGAAGAATTTATCATGTTTAGAACATTGCAGAACTGAAAATATCTTTTTAGTGGTACTAATCCATTTTTAGCCACTAATGGATCAGAAGACCCCCTGAATGAAGGTCGACATTACCTCATGAAGGATTAAACAAAATGTTGCTCCTTCTTTTGCTCGTTTGGAAGTCCTGTATGATTCGTAGCTTGAGAAAGTTGTGTGAGAAAGGCTACAAGATTTTTCATTCCATCTCCCATAATGTTTGGTTTCTCAGGGGGACATTCATTGCATTTCCCGTCACATTCAGCATTAACACGATTCTTTCGGTTACAGCCATTAACTAAAACCAAGAAGCATAGTGTGAGAAACAGTAATCATAATACAAAAACCACAAAATCAAGAATTAAATTTAACACTTTAGGTCTTATCATAGGTTGTTAATGGATATTTCTAAAAAACTAATATTGTCTTCTATGTTTAGACATATCCTTAGAGTTCTTACTAAGGCTTTTACATCCTAGTTTCCAAAGGTTGACTATACCTTTCCTCTGATACCAACTATAACGACCCATACATTACATACATGGTTATTACTTCAGAATTGAAGCATACTTATTACAATATATTACAAAACCATGATAGGACCGTATAGGTATAGTGTCACTAGAAACTGGGAAACATAAACAACTGGTAAAGCATCTGCATTGTCTCTCGTTTATTTCATCATATCGAGAGTCTCTTTTGGAATATCCTACATAATAACCTTCTTCCTGACTTGGGGAAAAGAAAAAATACAAAAGGGTGAGCTCAAATTCTCCGTATGGGTAAACAAAAGAAATATCAATCATATCATATTCATAAGAACCTGACATTTGGAAAATCATAACATACAAAAGAGATCGTAATATCATAACAAGGGATAAATCATAGAAGTGAGATGTAATCCCAATAATCATAGCTTAAAACATGAAACTTTTTGGAATATACACATAATCATAGAAAATCATTTCATATTAGTCAAGGAAAATTTCCAAGACCATCATAGCGGACAAAGTCCATTACTAAACCAAGTTCACTGCTCGTTTCAGTCCTGTATCACTGAACCAGATTAAATTGTCATTCCAGCCATGTCTATCTCATGAGATAAAAATATTTACCCAATGCATTGGAAAGAGATATAGGTCCCACCCATCTCATAATGAAACCATTCTTATGTGTGCCAAAAAATCTTAAATCATAGCATAACCCATGTAATAAAAATGGGATTCCTAAACATAATTCCATCATAACATAATCCATATAAAATAAAAGGATGTCATAAAATTAATTCCATCATAAAATAATCAAATCAATGTAAAAATAGGGATAGAAACAGAACCCTATATTATCTTAGATGGAAAATAATTTTGATAAAACACGTGAAATCCATTCTTGTGGAAAATATCCTTTCTACTTCAAAAACATTTTACCTTTCTTAATATGTCATACAATTTTAATCTAAAAGATGTTTATTAAAGATAAAATTGAAAACTTGTAAAGGAATATTCATGGAAATAATGTTCTATGAAATCATAAAAATCAATTCATGCCATATAATTTAAAAAATATTCTTCTCACACTTTGGACGAAAAAGTCAAAAAGTACCTCGTACTAAAAATGAGAAAAGATTCCTTCCATATGATTAACTTGCCAAAGGGTAAAATTGGATTTAAACAATTGTATGAGGATAGAAATAATATTATATATTGAGGAAACATGTATGTGGATGATAAATATTCCCTAGTAAATTCTGAAGTATACACAATCTCGGATAAAAATGAGATTGCGAGATTTTCCCTTACCTTAGGTATGATTTGCTTCGTACGTATACGAACCTCCTGTATAATGATTTAAATAATTTCATTGACTTATTAAGAAATCATATTAACTGTTATGATATCATAAATGGTCATGTTATTATATTCTTATTAGTAATAGTTCATTTCTACTTGTAATTCGGGGGTTCAATGCTTTATGTTCTTATGCATGTTTTGTCGAATAAATTCTTATTCTTATTTTTAGGTTATAGATTAATAATTTACTGAATTACATTAGTGTAATATATATCCTATTTATTCATTAAATTAATTTATATAAACATTATTCAATGAGGATCATGTAGAACGAGTCGCATCACATCGTGGAGACGGTAGACCTTACGTAAGAACGAGCGATGATATCATTCCCATGATCGTGGAATTGTATTCAAGTGTATGTATACTATTTTAGAATCAATATAACATTACAATAATAATATATAGTTATTCTTTACACCATTATACCCTTCTAAGTAAGGGGTGGTGGAAAACAGATTACACCACGACGTGGAGACGGTATTCCGTAGGTACACACGCGTGGTGATTTCGTTATCCGTCGGATGGATATAAGGTGAAATAGGGTTGTTTAATATTAATAATTACATATCAGTATATGAGTGATACTTATGTTATTACTTCATAATGAAACAACTAAAGAAGATTATGTATAAAAAGAAATAAATTTGAAACAATCGGTAACAGATATTACCTCTTCTTCGACACGCCTCTTTGAAACCTCCTCTTAGGGCACTAATGTTGGTCTTTAAAGAAGACCATGACCTCTAGAATATTACTAGGGGAGTTTTGGAGAGTAATGGGCATGGGTTTTCCGAGCTTGAAGACTCAAATCTGTGTAAAGAGGAGAGGGAGGAGGTGCCCTTTTATAAGGGAGGAGAGGGGAAACTTTGGAATGTATGAAAATATTATTTTATTATAAAATTATCTTCAGTTTCTAAAGGACAAAAAATCATTAAAGATGAAGATAAGATGACTCATGGTCGATATAAAATCATCCAATCCAAATTGGACATGTTTTGGATAATATTTTCATCATTATAATCTTATTTATATAAATCATTTTTATTGAGGTAAATACTACATCATTATTGTGTCATAAATAATTTAATTTCATTGATGTCTAAAAATTATAAACAAAACAGCACCATGTAGTAAATCTTTTTTATCTTTACTATTAATAATTCTTATTGAAAAGATAATTTATATAATCCCTTATAAAAATTAATTACAAGAAGTTTTTTGTTAATGTCAATTTTGTCTTTACATTAAATTAATTAATCCAAATTGTAATTATCACTTCCATGTGGCTCAATGGGGTAATATAATCGACTCAAGGATGCCCATGGTCAGAAAATACTCAGCCAATAAGGTTAGGAAATTTTTTAAGGTAATTTTGAATTATTATAATATTCTTTTAACCTTGAATTACCCTATTTACCTTTAACTAAAGTAAATAAAAGTCAAACATTACTATTCACCAAAAATTATTTTCATCTTATTGATCCACATTCTACTTCTTAATAACAACCATGTATGTAGGATTTTTGAAATTAAATTCATAGAATTGGTAAAATTTCATTTAAATGAATGAGTCAGTTTTTTAACTACCACTTAGTGGTTTCACTATTCATCAAAAATCGACGTTTTTGAGAAAAATACCAAAAATTCAGCTTAAGATATATTTGATATTCAGAATTCAATTTTTTTTTTATTTTTCCAAATTCAAAACATTGAAGTGGAATTAATTAAAATTAATTCCTATTATAAAAACAAATAGCGGGTTTTTAAGAAACGATAAATATTAAAAGATTGACACTTTTTACTGTCCAAATTCAAAGTGAAATTAATTTCAATGAGCAAAATTGGATTAAATGGTAAAAATATTTTCTAATTATAGTTTAAAAACAGTTAAAAAAATAATCTATCCACATAAATTATTGCGATGAATAAATTTGTTTATAATTAAATTATAGCGCGTTTTTACTTTTCATTAAAATAGGAAATTTATCAGAATAACAGGAAAAATTTATCCAAATTAAATATTTATATCATGATTACAAGGAAGAATTTTATTTTTTCAAATTGAACTTATAAACATGATAAAAACTAGATTTAAATAGGGTGCGCCATCAAAAGGGGGGAAAACTGCTTGTTTTTTAAAAATACTTATTTTACCCAAAAAATTTAATTAGTTCTCATACCTTGTTCTAGAAAATATATAAGATGAATAATAATGTTATAAAATTAAAAATGAAGTTAATACTATTCATAACAGCTATTCCATAATAATATTATAACAATATATCGTTGTTTAGTGAAACCTGGTATTACGTACTACACACGCTATCGAGGAATGTCGTGATTGCGTGTAACACATGCCAAGATAGTGTTGTGTGCTGTGAAAGATTCCATTGATGTTGCGTATATCATATGACATAAAAATATACTTCTCATAAAATATTAGGGTGTTACACATACCAGTTCATAGAATGATCCATCTATGACAAGAAACGATTATACCTAAATTATATATTTTTTTACATACTAAATTCCACCTTATTAGACACTAAAAACCCTTATTCAACCAAAATTCTGAAAATATATTTAGTTATCTGACAATGAAAAACTAGTTAATGGGGATTTTATTCCATATATACACCCATAAAAACCCCAAATGAATATACCATGTATCATCATGCTATGTAGAGAAATATGGAATATACATTCCAAACAATTTCCATTCCCTACACTATCAATTATTCATTTGTAGCATAATATCTATCATATCTATCCCATCACAGTATTCCAAATATTTGACTATATCAGGAACATATCCCACTCATAATATTAAACAACTAAAATAAAGGGTATATTCAATTGTAATGGGGAATCATCACTAACCTCAACCATGGAAGAATAATTTCATACCAACATGAGCAAAAAGTCAGAATAGTTCTATAGTTTGGATCCAAACATACACACCCTCATTAGTTTCATAATATGGAATAAAAAAAATCAATGACCTAATTTTGATGAAAAACGTGTGGGTTTGATGATTAAATCCACTAAACGGAGACACATATTAATATAGATAAACAAATTTCAATCTCACTAAAATAATGTGGTAGAAGTTTCATATTTTATTAATGGGACCCATGGAGTAAAATTGTATTCTATTATCGTACTGAGCTCTGATATGTTTTGAAGAATTAAATCCTAACTAACAGAATAATCCTGAAAAAGTAAGGTATATACAAAATTGATCATGGTATGTACACTATTGGTCAATTTTTAGAGATAAATATGATACTTTAGTGTATAGTGTGATTAAACATAATATAAATTTAATGAAAACAAGTTAGTTTAGAATATTCATCTAAACATTCCCATATCGAACCAATTAATTTTTTTTACAAATATCATTTTCATTTTTTTGATAAGTGAAATTATTTTAATATGAGGAATTTTTTTATCACTATAGTGGTTGCTTTTTTTGGTATTTTCCATGAATGAGAACGAATCTCTGATTACACACTATATTAGAATAAGATATTAGTTTTTTTGTTTTTTTCATTTTTTGTGTTTCAATATATGTTTTCTCACAAAAAGAAAAGAGATATAATTATATTATTTTATTTAGGGTAGTATAATTCAAATTATTTTTTGATGTTCTATTATTTAATTTTCCTTCATTAATAGTTTTATTTTCGTACTTTGAGATTCATAATGGATTTTTTTATTTGGAATTATTGATTTCTTTTCTTTTATTTCTAATCAATTCTTTATGATTGTTCTCTAAATTTATGGAACTTCTAAATTTTAATTTTCTATAATTTTCATGTATATTATATTGGAACTTGGTAGTTATAATAGGAGTGTTATGTTGAAAAAATGATGTGTTCTAGTGCCTAGTACCGTGGATACACTCACATAATGAATACAGATTGTGTTCATGTATGCTTTGAGTGTTTATGTCTTAGGTAACCTCTATAAAATCTACTAGTTTATATGCCTGTCCAAACAAGTATATTGATGAATCAATGATTAAAAAATGTTAATAAACTAATTATAATAAAACAATTAATAGGAGGTGGAAATTATTGAAAAGCTAGGAACTTAGGGGAAATAAAATTGTTTTATGGTTGGGAATGAAATGATAAAAATAAATATGGGATCTATTATTTCTCAAAAGTAAAACTAATTTATCATATTATTTTTGATCCTTTTCATAAATTTAATAAAAAATTAATAGAAATTGACTGACTACTTTGCTTAAATGATTCATTTCTAAAAACATATATTTGAATTCGTAGAATTTCATAATTTATTAATATAATTGATCCATCATGTTTGAATATTAAATTACCAACATTAATAACATGAATTTAACTTTTTTATATTGGTTAACATTTATATATATTTTTTTATCAATTCTTTGTAATTGAAGTTTAACCTTTAAATATCGATAACTGAATATTTATAAACTTATAACTTTTAATTTTTATTGATATTGTTTATTAAATTTATTCTTGATTGGAAAATTACAAGCCAAATAGAAAAATGGGATCCAAGAGGATATGAGATATGTAAGAATAAAACATATTTTAAAGTTGTTATATTAGTATAACACTCTTCTCGGAGAAGACAAATAAGGAAGCCATGACATTTTAACTTAGATTTGGTAATATTATTCATAAGAGTAACTACAGTCATATAGATAATAGATGATGAATTTATACTTATCTATAGAAATGTTGAGATTAGTATGATATGTAAGATTAAATGAATTTTTTGAAAGGACTCATATGGTCAAGGGATGAATTGGACTTTCTAGAAAAGAATAAAAAAATGTAAATGGATATTTAAGAGTAAGTGATGTATATATATATGATTTGCAATAATATATCCATGCATGTTTTAGAATAAATGGGATTTATGTAATATTAAACATGTGGTACAAAAGTGTAAATATGTTAAACATGAATTTTTATAATAATAAATTACTTTCTAAAAAATAAATGATACATGGAATACTGATGGTTGAATTGAAGAACTCTTGTTCAATTATGAAAATATTATCTTTATTGAACATATGAATGATCATGGGGGCCAAAATGAAAATAAATTAACCACTTTAAAACTAATTTAGACCAACATTAAATGTAGATTTTTTATTTGGAGTGACATAGAGAGAAGTGGAATGAATGGAACAATGTAGAATACCATGATTAGTATGGAATGAAATCCAAAGAATGTAAGGTGGAGAAAATATGATCTTAATTATATAAATCAAGTAATTATACATATATGATGGGATTGAGTAAACATTCAAAATTTTGTAAAAGATGTTATTGAAGCAAATATAGTAGAGAGATCACATGATGGTTGGAATTAAGAATACAATGAGATTTTTGAATTAAGATAAGACCATAGTTGATACTTCTATAAAATTATATTATCATTAATGGTTATCCATGATATCATGAGGCAGATTGAAGGATATCCTCATGTTTTATCATTAGAATTCCCATTCCTTTAACTTTTTTATTTTTTATTATAGTGTATCTTGAAAATGATTAAAATATTAATGTTTTAATTTTATTTGATTTATTTTTTTTATTCCTCAATGAATGTTGGTTCATAGAAATGTAATAAATTATACATAATTATCCTTTCATCTAGTGAAAGGGTATATTATCCAAGGATTATTGTGGAGTTATAGGTGATAAAAGGGTTCTGTATAAGAAAATTTGAAAATAATAAATGAGTTAGGATAGTGAATCTTATGGAACAATAAAATATTTTAATGATGTTTTTATCTTTAACAAATTTGTTCTCTTTGATAGCATGTGTTGCACGTACAATGAGTTTAGCAGAGTCACAAGAGACTATTGATGTATTATTAATTTAAATTGACCATTAAAACATATCCTTTTAATTTCTGGGTATTAATAAGAATAATAATATTACGAAATATTTTTTAAGGCCATATTAAATACAAATTCATTTATTATTTCCTAAGAAATCTATTTTTTTGTAAATCCATTTTATTTTTTAAAAAATGTTTCCTTAAAACATGTATTTTATTTCATTATATAAAATAATTATTTTTTAAAAAGTTAGAAATTTTATTTTACAAATTAAAATCTTTTTTTTATTCATCATGTCATAGTTATCCTAAGATGAAATTTATTGATTTTTTTGAAAAGCATTATATTTTAATTAATTATAAAAATTATAATTTATATAAAAAATACTTTTTCATTAAAAAAACTAAAAAATTATAGTATTATATTGGAATAGTCATTAATTATCATTAGTTCTATTGAAAATAATTTATTTATTAAAAATTAATCTTTCCATGAATTTAGTATATAAATAGTTTTATACTTAAAATGGTATTTTTATGAAAATTGTTTTTCTTTACATTCTTCATGTTGATTTTAAATTAAATTCTGAAACTTCTATGGGTTTATTTTCGAAAAAAATTCTATATTTTTATTTATAAGGTCCAAATTTATTAAATAGTTACATTTTATTTTTTGATCAATATGAATAATAACTAATATAAAATTCATTAAATTAGTAAAGGGTAAAAGTAGAAAATGGGTTATAAATCAGTGATAAGTACATACCTTTTAAACCTAGTTAATATTTAATGGATTTAATTAAAAAATTGACCTTTATGGTTCAAAATTTAATTAAATATGAAAACTTTTCCATGGAAATGACTTATATATTTTTAAAATGATGGAAAGTGACAAAATTTCACACTGTTATTTTTAATAAGTATAATATTTTTAATAAGGGGTTTACAGTAATATATGATTGAAAAAATATTATTGAGAAATATAAAATATTTATATTCATCATGATAAATTATTTTATCTTTTTATAAATTAAATAAATTCCCTAAATTATTACACAACAATAATGGAGAAATTATTCAATTAAACAAAAAATCAAATAAATAATTTTAAAAATATTAAAAGTAAAATAATTTGTGGTATTTAAGGTGATATAAGAATTTTTATTCTTCCCTATAAATTTTAGTGATATAATAAAGTACTTTTTTTCTAATTTTATATCTTCTCTTGAAGTTTTTAAATGTCAAAATTTTGAATATCAACAAAATAGACAATAATGATATTTTATGGGATAAATAATATATTCAATTATTTTAAAATAATGAAAATCTTATAAAAATTTTAAATTAAATTTAAAATGTTATAAAATTTCATAAATTTTTTATTTAATTTATAATTTAAATGATCTACGTTAGAATTATTACCATTTCATATTGAAAATTATGTTACCAAAGTTAAAATTAAAATAAGTTAACAGGGGATTAATCAAATTGATTAGTTTAAAATAACACAAAAAATTGTCTAAAATATATTGGATGATTATTTTACAATACTATAATGTCTTCATGTCAAATACATGGCCCTTTTTGATTATTTTTATAGAAAATGAATTAATTTAAATTTAATCTTTTGATAGATTCCTAAAGGTTTCCTCACTTATTTTCTAAAAGGACACCTCCTCCCCCACTATATTTCACCACATTGAGCCTTAAATCGAGACTATAACATACTAATTTATATTCTTAACATCCATTGAAACATTAAATAGGTTATAGTCTTCTAAAGATATATATAACATAACCCTTTTGAGGATATCCAATGGATACAATTTAAAGAAGAGGTAATCACTTGAACTGATCCATTTTTTTCTACTATTTTTACCTTTTCAAAATATATAATCAATATAAGAAAATAATAAAATTAGTATAATAAATATATTTATGTGTTCTTATGATTATTAAAACTCCATTTTAAACTGTCTCACTCATAAAAAAACAACTGGAAGAATTTCTCATTTGTACATAAAGCATACCATCTCAATGTAGGAATATAATTCATTTTCCATTACAACATTTTCCAGATGGGTATTACAATAAATTTGATAAATTTAAAAATTATATATGATATTATAATGATCGTGTAAACATGAATAATTATTTACCTTTCTCTCATTTAATCACTTGAAAAATGACATCAGTGTTCATGCATTCGACATATTGTCTCCATGAGTGGTTATATTCATTTTGTGTATCATCCTTTTATGAATTATTATTAATATGTATATAATGAATATATAATATTATAATAGAACTATTAACATTATAGAAATTATTTTACAATAAATCAAATATAATGATCTAGAATGATGAACTGAAACATTATGGGAAAATGAAGCAGTTATCACATAGAAAATTGATTTAAATAAATAATTATTAAAAAATAAGTAATTAAAATAAATCATAAATTTGATGATAAATATATGGTTATGTGATAAATTTATACTAAAAACATATTTATTAAAATGTATGTTTTTATGTGAACCAGGGAATAGGATACCGTAGGTAATAGTTTATTACACAATTTTATTATTACATCAGATGGTTTCTATTTAAGTATCCTTTGGGGAATATATTTATTACATGTACATGATTCAAAATAATTGATTCAATTTTTTTTAAAATAATCCAATGAATATTTAAGGTCATTTTACAGATTTGTTTCTTTTTTACCAAAAATTTTGAAAGGACTATTTTAATCATTTTCCGAACAGAGAACATTTTGACCTTAAAAAAAAAGAAAAGGAATGTTTCTTTAACATATACAGAATGATTGTATTTTTACACTTTCATGATGAATTACCACATTTAATATTCCTTTACATAATTAAAAGGTTATTTTTAGAGAAAATTTCTTTCTTTTTAATTTCACAAAGTATAAAATAATTTTTAAAAATAGAAAGGATATTACCTAAGAGAATTATTTCAAGTTATTATTCAAATTAATTATCCCTACAAGACAAAACTATTCTATGTCTCTTATGTTTTAATAGGGTTATTAGCTAAGGATACTAGCCTTATTTATTATATGAATGGTTTATGATTATGGTTATATGAATTTTATGTATTTCCTATCTTTTTGATGAGTTATTTTATGATAAAATTGTTATGAAATCCATTTTTTCTATGGGTTATGATTTGATGAATAATTTATGTTATCATGGAACAAATATGTATGGTCTTCATTTTATGATTGGTGGGACCTATATATCTCTTCAATTAATTGAGTAATGAATTATACCACATGAGATGATTATGGTAAACTAGTCTATCTGCTTAATCCATTATTGAAACAAGATAATTTTCATGATCCGTTATGGGAAAAGTGTCGACGTGCTAGATTTTTTATAGGAAACAAGTCAATGTTCTAGATTTGTTATGGGAAAGAGGTATTTAGGCATGATCTGATGGTCTACCTATTTTTCATCAACATATTATATTGGTTCTATACATATGATTATGGAACACAAAACTGTGAACATAAATTTTGGTTAATGATTGAATAATCATTAATTTTCATTCTTATGATTCAAGTCATTGGAAATGTTAATGTTTTATTCTATAACCCACTATTATAATCAGTGTTAGATTGGAAATAAATATTTTATGTTATGGTCATGATCTCATTTACATATGCTTTTATTATACTTTTATATGGTTATTAATTGTTATTTTCCATGTTTACCCTTACTAGGCATCTGAGCTCACCCATTTCTCATGAATCTTTTCCTCGGGAATTATAAATTTTTTTGAGTAAAATATATTAAATTTCTTATAATGATGAATAAATATTTCTCTGGAAATGTAAATACTTTATGAACTAGTTTTTTAATATTCCATGTTACTAATAGAAATAAAATTATATAACTCTTTGGTGTTTGTTTTGGTAATATAATTTGAATCTATATAGAAATATATAATTTTTATGTCTAATGATATTGAGATGTTATATCATTAATTAATATATTAATGTGACCCTTAGAACCAACACAAAATATATAATCTATTCTAGTAGTTGTATTTGTTGACACCACTAGTCCATTTCATGTGATTATTTTAATTAGTGTTTTTAGAATCCATAATGGGAATTGAAACATAATTATAAATTCAAAAAGATTAATTGAATGATTATTCATATGGGATAAAGTGCTTCCCTATCAACATTATTTGAATAACATGACTGAGTTTTTTTCTATAGTCAGAGGGATTCTCGCCTGCATGTGATTCCAATCCATACAAAGTCAATAATTAAGACATTAAATATAATGCCTATGTAATACCACTACCTTTTCAATAGTCTCAAACAAAAGTCATCAACCCATTTTACTTTTATTTTTTTCAAATAATCAACTGAGAAACATTTTATGTAGAGTGTTACTTATGTTGAATAATCACATTGTAATCTACTGGTATTATTCTATGATAAACCCATACACCTGTATGGAAATTTGCAGGTAAGACTACACATTTTCATTATAGTATTTCGTGTCTCTTTATAGAGATATGCTGTTCAGTTAACTATTGTTCATGGATTAAAAAAGAAATTTTATAGAAATAATTATAATTTTTAAATTCAAATAGTATATAAAATGTACATAAAAGATTTAATATTTTATTTCTAAATAGAGTTAATAAAAAATATAGGATGATAACACTACTTTTTATCATATCATTCTCATTTTATTCCATTTACAATTGTATTCAACTTTTTTGTAGGAAATAGGATAATCATATATAATGATCTATGGGTGGGATGATGTGACATTTTTCGAATCCTAGGCACTAATTGTTGGACTATAATGGGATAAAGAATAATAAATCCCAATATATAGGAGTGAAGAGTAATGAAACCTAGACCAAAACCTAAAAAATGATTTTTGAAATAATTAAAGTGATCATGAAGGACATAGAAAAAATGGAATCCAAATGTTTATAACTGCATCTGATATTATAAGGAAACATAGATGAATCAATTTACATAATTATTAAATAAACAAAGAGAATCCATCCACTACATTAGAATAATCTTCTTATTAAAAGAGAAAATGGAGAATAAATTTGATGGGACCATCCCATAGTGTATGAACTAACCATAACGGTTGTATAAAATAATAAAGAAGGTCTAGAGTAATACATAATTGATGTTTTGAGATATTATAAAAAAAGTCACCAAGTAATACCCCCATATTATTTACGACCCTCTATAAACATAGAATGACTTAAAAGGATTATTGTGGAATTGGATTACTCTTTCCAGTTTTCTAGGCATGAGAAATATGAAGGGTATATTATATTATACGAAGTGGTGTTCAAAACCTTGTATCCTAATAAAGGTAAAATAAATGTTTTAATATTCAAAATAATAGGAAAAACCTATTATAATTAATTATTTATGAAGAGGATACATCCCCCATGTGTTCATATATTTTTTGTAGTGGAGATCCAGGATAAAGTGATTAAAACTCAAGTTGATTTTAAAGGAATCCATATAAATTTATTGATTTATTCTTTACTTTTGATAGTTTTAAATTGATTTTTTCTATCTTTATTAGTTATTATTTTTAAAATAACAATATTATTTTAAACCTATTCTTTTCTTGTATGTCCTGATGTCTCACTGGAGATGAGGAGAAGGAAGTACTAACTCACTCTACCCAAGGAGGAGTGAACTATTCATTTAAGAAGTTTCATCCCCTCATTTGGTATTTAAATTCCTCCTTTTATGGTTACTATTTATTTAATAATAAGCATACATAATGATTTATGAAATTATAAATGATATATTCTATTCTATTTTTTGTGGTGATTGATTGGAATCATAGGTAGCCACTTGAATCATGTATCATTTATTTACCTATGATACAAGTATCATTTGAATATGAAAAATGACTAGGTTTTAATATTATATTTAACTTAAGCATTTAAATTAAATGGGTAATAATTTATTTTAATTTTATTAAGGGAGAATGGATTATTCAGTCCCCAAATTGGTGAGTTGGTGAGATTTTTCTCCGAATATGTTCTAAATTTCTTGTATAAAAATTAAATCCAGATTATATATTCTTGTAGTAGTATAATATATAAAAATAAAATAAATTTTAGATTTTCAAATAAATAACATTCATGTGTTTGTTTAAAAAAGTATATATTAAAGATTGAACCTAAAAATAAAATCTATAAATAGAAGTCAAAGGAAATATGGGGGATGACATTATACATTGAATCTATTATTTGACAATCTCAATTTGTTTTTTTGGGAGCATGATGTTAGAATCCTAATGTTTTTTATAATCTAATCTCTAGATTGAATAAAAAATTGGTTAAGGGATTTTTTCCTATTACTTATTACATTCCCTTTTAATTTTAGTTAACTTTATGGGATAACTACTAATTTGAAAAGTTTGGTTCAATATTTTCATAATTAATTCTTTATAAGTTAATTGGAAAAAAGAAAAAAAAATATTAAGAGTGTTTAAAAATATAATATATAATGAAGTATGAGGATGTGAATTTCATAAATGTATAATTGAATTTTAAAAATCAATTAAATATTTATTGTGATAATTTTAAATATTGTAACATGTGTTATATTTTATTGAATTTATTTTGTATGTAATGGAACCTGATGATCGATTTTTTAATATAAATAATTCCTAGAAATTAATGATATACTAGTTTAATGTGAATTTGAAGATAAATCTTTTCATGGATTTATATCCTTCGTGTGGATGTTATGGTTGATGAATAGGGGAAATCATTTTTTATGTCTATGTAGGTATGATAGAGATTAGTGAAATTTTAAAGTAATTTTATCTTTCTTTTTTACCTCTTATATGAAATTTCATTTGAAAAGGACATAATTATTTGATTTTATAATTTTAAGGGTTTTTAATGATATTTTTGAAATAAATACTTTTATTCTTGATTTTAGTTGTTTTTATTATAAATGATTCGACATGTTTGAGAAAAAAAATTTATAACCTAATAATATATTTTTTGTCTAATTTTTTTATCAAATAAATATATTTTTAATAATTATTTTTTAATATATTTAGAACATATTAAATTTTGAAATTATTTTTTCATCATTTAATTTTATTATCATAACTAAAATATTTGATTCATTTTTTATAAATTTTGTTTCTGGAATCATGGAAAAATTAGAATCATGGGGTGCCAAGCTAGATAAGAGTGACTCTAATTCTCACCCTTTTATATTAGAGAAACTCACAAGCATGTAAGAATAATTTTATATCCATATATGAATAACAAGGACTATATAATGTCAATGTAAGTGTTCCATGACTATTTTATATTCAATTTTTGGAATTCATACATTTCTATAAAAATAGAGAGACTTGTGATATATATAAGATTAAATATTGATTTTTTGAGGTAGAATATAATTAAATTGATAGTTATTATTGTCAAAAAATATCATTTCATACATACTATTGGATATTTAACAAATATATAATGAGTATATTATAATAAATTGATATTTTCATGGGGTTTTTAGTAATCAATAAGATATATATATAACAGTTAGCATGAGAAATGAAATATTAAACTAAACTACTAGCAGTAGAATATGAAGTTATAATTTACTAAAATTTGAATAATATGTATCCAAGTAAAATACGAAAATAATAATTCAATGAAAATAATGATAAAACACTCCATAATTCATTGATGGACAATTGTGAGAAAAAAATGAATATATGTAGTCAACTAGTTGACCATTTTAGGTCAACATGAATAAATCAATCCATATAGAGAATAATTGTAAAAGTGAGAATGTTTTTTTGAAGAAAAAATGATTTACATGGACTCAAAGTGGATGTTTTTTATGTAGAGAAAATATAATTTCCAGGATACATATGAATTAATTAAAAAATAAGGATGATCACTACTATGAATTATCAAAGTTTTAAAAATCTTTATTAAAGAATTTGTGAGGGAAAGTTCACTCACTCTGGAAAAAGGGAATAAATAGTGAATCATGGGGAGGGATGAGGTAATGTAGGATAGATCTCCATGTTAAAAATTTCTTATAGTTAAATATACATGTTTCTGAATAAGATTCAATTAGATCTTGATAAAACTCAATAATCTTTAATTTCCCTTTATTTACTGTTTATTTTATAATGGTGTAACTCAAGCCCATTTCAAATATTAATTTTTGGATTAATATTTAATAGATTTACTATCATTTATTCCACTGTAAATATTCGTGTACATCAATATATTATCTAATATTTAATGTCTCTCCCATCAATATAATTTATATATGATTATATGATTCTTGTTTAAAATTTTGGTCGAGGTAGGGTTTGTTCCCTATAGAATATGAAACTATTATTTCCGTGATGATAGTGTAACAAGAAAATGTACACCTATTTGGAGCTGAAAACCCACAAAATACATCAAATAGCTTAACTAAATGGTTTAATTTTAACACCATTGTACATTTTCACTTCATTATTCAAACCGTAAATAGTTAAAAAACATTTTTGGGGACTAAAAACATCATCTGAATGACTTTTTGTTGACATGAGAAATGATTCTTAAGGAATGGAACAATTGTTAGTCAATGTCTTATTAATAAAAAACATATGAGAGATTGGGTTGGTATATTAGATTTTTTTTCCTCGATGTTTATAGACACAACAATTGAAATAAAAATATCAGGTTGCAAAATATATATCTCTTTGAATCACATAATCTCCATACATATCACAAACAAATTCTAGAACCTATCGCACAATTATTATTTTGAAATCCTAGATAAAAAATGTTACCACACCCATGATTATGGAGTGAAATGTCATGGTACTCTATCCATATATTGTAATGATGAAACTATGAAACTATAGAGAAATTTGTAGTTTCTTATAATGATCATTATTAAGAAATCTATACAAATAAGAATCAACGGTCTTACTTTTTTATTTTTGATATAATGGTTTTTTATTTTACTTTTTTCCAACCACCATTCTTGGGGTTTTATTATTTAAATAATAAATGGTAAAATAATATAGGAAATGAAGGAGTGTTTGATAATAAATTAAAAATATAGTGGTCTCATTGAGACTTAAACTTTTTTTCAGCTTCCATATTTCATTAATTGTATATATAATACTATTTAGGGTGGGGACCATTCAATAAAATATCTATTTCATTAAAAAAAATTAATAAACCATTCATTCCTATGAGAAATACCATTTCATTAGAACAAATAGTCATGATGACCAAGTTAATTAAATGATGAATATATCATATTGATAATGAATCCCTAAAGATATCATAATATCTAAAAAAAAATTCTATGAGTAATTTTGATTTATGTAATAAATTATAATGGAACTTTATATTCATAGATGAATTCCCTTGACATTTCTAATAATCCAAGTTGATGAATACAACGTCAATAAAACCCAATGCAACCTTACATGTTCCTTAACCATGAATTACCCAAAATTTAATATCATAAAACACCTCTTTCAAAACCTAACCCTATTAACCCCCTCGATGTATTACAAAACAAACTGACCACAATACGCCATGCTCAATTTACACTGGACATGATATATTGTAAAAAAAGGGCACTGAAAACAATTATATGAGATTAATTTTCCTTTAATAATCTGATTATTATTATATAAGTGGTTGAAAAGTGTTCTCAAAATCTCTAATATAATGAAATATCAAGGTAAAATTATTATATATTATGAATTCAAGAAATTTTATTATATCAAATTAAAATGAAGAAATTATAAGTGGCTAAATACATCCACAAAACCCTTCGAAATAAAATTAAACTAATGATCCCATTATACCTTGATAGTATTATAGATTAACATTTCTCCAAATTAGGCTATAAACCAAATTATTTTCTAACATCACCCATATAAACCACAAACTCATTCTTTAATATCATAAATATAGATATCACATGTATAGTTTAGAATAAAGATACTCAATAGTTTCTTACTATATCCTCCCCATATTAATGTGATTAATGTATACCGATAAATCAATTATTGTAATTGGTAAATTAGATAACTATTCCGCACCCTAGTAAAGACTACTACCTCTATAGATTACCCTAAAATAACTCAAAAAACAATCCCCAAAAATAAAAAGTGTATAAAATTACAAAATAAATCTTCCCATTATAATCTGATAAAACACTAATATAACAAAAATTAGTACATCCATATAAGTAATATACTCCCAATATTAATCATCCTGAAACTAGACGAGTATTAGAACTATTATATCACATCAATGAAAATTTCCATGATCAATAAGGTTCTATATGATGGGTGAGGAGAATGTCCTACTCAAAAAGAAAATCAATAAAACAATCGCAGTCAAGATATTAGGAAAACCCCACCCTTCACTTTTTTAGGAGTAGGTTCACAAAAATATTGAATATACAATAACTATTAAATAAAAACCCCAAAAAATTATGAATTACAGAAACCTATATTCTCAATCATTCATAATCGCTGCACAAATGGGACATCCGTAGTTCTAAATTGGGATATAAATGTCACAAAATATATTATATTAATATAGTGTATCTCCATATTTTGTGGCCCTGCCCCAATGAGGAGATGAGAACACCCTAAACACCCTAATCTATAAAATTACCTTCTGTATAGGTGTATAATGACTTAGAGTGAATATATGCGACAAAAAATTAACCTAGTAAAAAATATTAGAAAAATTAATTCAAAATAAATCATATTATTCATACAACTCTTTATAGATCACATATTTATGAAGAAAAAATTGATATTTTACACTAACTGTTGACTTTATAACAACATGAAAAACATATATCTTGATCATAAAACTTTCGCCAAGAAAAGGAAATCTGGTAGAGATGGAATCAACCTTTGGAAAATTATATGGGTTGATATATAAGCATTATATCATCTAGAACTGGGTAGTTGGTCATAAAGAACACAAATAAGAATAAAAGTTCATGTTAGTACAATAACCATTTGGTTATATCTACTTGGAATGAAACACAAAAATACAAAAAAAAAATCATTAAAATCAAATTAATCACCATAATTATCCATTTACCATGTTATAAACAACATAATCTAATTTGACATACATATAGTCTAAATAAACTATGTTGTTACCATATGATTTGAGGAAAAATTTAAATATAGAATGAGAATTGACCATCCCTACCTTTCAAGATTAAACCCTCAAAACATGGTTATAAATACATCTTGCATAACGTACATTCTGAGCATCAAAAATCCTGAATGAGAGAAATATATGCTATCACAATTTTCTGAAACCAAACCTCTATAATTGAACACTATAATAATTTACTATAACACTACCAAAAACAAGTCATAAGAATAATTTAGAAGAAACTAATGAAATTTAACAAGTACATGACATCATTATGAATAATTTTGATTTCCAAACACCCATTAAAAGAATTTTTTATACAATGAAATTACAAAAATTTATTAAACTATTTAAATAGACTATATCTGAACCTACAATATTTGGTAATTTATTTAAATTTAAATCTAAATAAAGCTCATCGTTTAACTGATATCAAAATGAACTTCTTAGAGGACCACACCTTACAAAATGAGACTATATACCAATGAAATTCTTATTTCCTCATGTTACATCTAAACACACAATCCACTTTATTATTCATTATTCAATATCACATAATTTATTTAATGAAATAATATATCTATTTATCATTAATATCACATCAAAAAATCTACATATATCTATAAATACCTCTCAAAATATTACTTAACTATGAGTTTTATGTCAAGAATTTATACTGTTACATTTGAGTATATTTTCTTGTTTATTGTTTTTGAAAATTAATAATTAAATAATATATAAACTAAAAAATATAATACAAAGTGGACAATTCAGAGAAGTGTCTATTTTTTACACCATTGAAAACTTTTATAAAAAACATTACTTCATTTCATGAAAAATATTCTATAATTTCTACATAAAATATTTTATTCCCTTACCCATCCCTAAATCATATGAAAAACATTTTAAGAAAATGGGATGAGAATAAAAATATTATTAAGGGACATAAAAAGAATAAAATTGTTATAATAGTGAAAAAATGAAAACCCATGGAAATCCTTTTTATAAAAAAATTTATTTCTACCCAAAATGAGAATTTGCATTCGTTTAAAAATAGAATTGATATTACCTTATCAAAAAAAGTGAATTCAATGAAGCCTAATTTGAAGGGATAAAAAAAATCATAAATGTGCCTTGGGAAATAATCTCATAGATACAATAAAGAATCCTTGAAAAAACCTTAACAATTTGAATAAACATATATCCAACTTCCAATCTAATTCTAGACAAAACAAAGTCATTTCCAAATTCATTGGAGAGATATCCAGGCTCACTCATCATAAATGCTACAACAGGATCACTCAGTTCTTTTTAGGAGCACACATCCAATATAATTTCCTTGAACTACAACCTGAATAAAAAATTTATGGTTTTACATTTTCATTATAAATATTTTGAAAAACTATTATGAACTTATATAAAAAATGAATTTAGGTATCGAAATAACAATTTTATGTTAAACCCCATTTTAAATACCAAAATACCAAAAAATTGGAAAGGTATTTTTTCATTAAAGAAAATTTGAAATCATTAAAATGATTTTGGAAATCAAATAATGGTCATTATGGAGGAAAAAGTCATTTTTTAGTTTATTTTTAAAATAGAACATTCATTTTTTCATTTGATAAAAATACTTAATATAATGAATATAAGTAATTTATCTTTGAAATTGTTTGAGAAAAATATACTTAAAAATTAATTTATTAGTCTTTTATTTTTATATAATACCTTAAAAAAATAATTTTAAGGACATGGAAATGGAAATAGATGAGTTGTATGGAAAACATTAAAAGAGTCTTTTAGTAGAAATGTTTCTTTTCAGTATGGAAATATTTGAATTATAAACCACATGAAATAATAACATTAAAAACATTAAAAATCATGGTTATAGAAAATCTCATGAAATTAAATTTTAAAGGGGATATATATATATACCATAAAAATTAATATGGGTGTAGAAATTCAAAATATTCCTCAATTAGAGGAAATTTATAAGAAAACCCTTAACTTGAGTACGACATTGTTGCGTATATTATTTATAATCTTGAAGAATAAAAATTTGTTACTTATTAATTAATTTAGAACCTTTTTAATGTTTATTATTTGTTTTATTTAAATCATAACCATGATATATATTATTATGTTATCAATTCTATTTATATTAGATATATTAATAAAATTTTACATCAGTGTAAAAAATGATTGCGGTAGGTTGGTTATTGTTAAAGAGGTCATTGTTTAAAATTATAAAAAATAATTATCATTAAATAATTAACATATTTACAAATTAATAATACTTTGAATAAAAAAGTTGAAATTTTTTTGGGAGAGATGATGTATGTAACAATCATAGAGATGGGAGGTCGTATATATACAAGAATGATGCTTCAATTTTACAATGATGTCTATGGAAAATAGGTAAGTAATATTTTAACTGTATATATTGATAATATTTTCATATATTAATTAATAATTTTTAATATCATTATATATATCATCGTTGAGGTGTGGTTATGAGAAGAGATTCACATCGCTACGTGAAGGTTGTATTCCATGCATATTGGAATGACATTATCATTTTTCAGGGAGTGAAAAGGTTAAAAATAAAACGATGTATTATTCACCTAGAATAATAAATATGTCACTAATATAATAATTATTTCATTTAATTCAAATTTATTTATTATAATTTTCTTTGTTACCTTCCTTGTAATGTGTTAGTGAAAAATGAATCACTTCGCTTTGTGAGGCTTTAGTTCGTTATACACATGGGAGACATTATCGTATACCAGACGGAATGAAAATTTAATGATGTATATATGATATAATGATTATATAGGTATAATAATGTTTTAAAAATCATAAATATAATGTATAACCATTATAATACCTAACTGTGAGAGAAGGAATTGGAAAACATGAATGACATCAGTTCATGAGGTGGTAGTCATTCGTACACCAAAATGATCATTTCCTAATCAATTTGATATAAGAGGATAGGATTTATTTAATTTTATTAAAATAATAACATATTATTATATATATTTTTAAAATATTTTTTTCTTTATTTATGGTTTTTAATATTTTAAAGTGGTTGCGATGAAATTAAATAAAAAAACTCGTCGACGAGCATTACCTATTCTATAAGTAACTTTCTGATATTTTAACAAATGGATTAGTAGGAATGTTTTATGACGAAAATATGGATTATATGAAGAAATTATGTAAGTAATAAAGGTATTTTGAAACTAATTTTCCAAACAAAATGGATTGTAATTTCTGGATATGAGAGGATAATGGGTGAATTTATTTTGTGTGGTGAGTGATAGAGTGGTATTTTTTGAAATAAAAAAGGTATACCTTAAATTTATAACATAAAAAAGGTTAAAGTTTTAGAATTATAGATGCATAAACATGTTAAATTAAAAATATCTCCATCCCATTTTTTTCACATGTTTTAATCCATTTTAACCATTATAAGTTTTAACCCCTGATAAATCGTTTTTCCTTTAGAGATGTAATTAATTGTTACTATTTTCACGATTAATTTTGGAAAAACTTTTTGTTGAAATTATTTGTAAATATAAAATATTTTTATTAAAAATATATATTCTAGTTGAAAAAAATTCAATTCAAATATTTCGAAAAATTAAATTTTAAACAAAACCAACAGACATGAAAAAAATACGAGGTTTCAAGAATCATAATTTTCAAGAATAAGTTGATTTTATATTACCTATATGACTAATTATAATTCATTAGGTAAAATTTGTTATTATTTAATTTATAGAAATATTAAAATTTAAATTAAAACATTTCACATTATAAAAATTTTAATTAACAAATATTTGGAAACATTAAACATTTTAAAAGAATTTTTCGAAATTTATATTATTAAGAACAAAAAAAAACTTTTACTAAAAACCAATATATATTTTATTAAAAATTACATAAGGGTATTAAATATAACTAAATAATAATTATGTTACTCTAAATAATATTCCAAACACATTGGGACTATTCAGTTAATTAATTTACTGAAAAGAAAATAAATATTTTTTACAAAAATTGTTATTTTTAAATAATTAATAAAAAATCATTATTTTCTACTAATTCTAAAAATTTCAACTGAAGTAAATTTTAATATTGTAATTAAAAAATTGATATTAATTTTATAAAATTAAAAACATTAAATTTATAAATTAATCATTTGAATAAAAAACTATATGAAAAGTGTGTAGATAAAACTATTTTGTTCGTGAAAAAAAAACTCAAAATAATTTTTTATAATCATGAATGTGTTTTATTATATAAAAAATGAGGTGTTATAGTTTTAAACTATATTGAAATAACTCCCATGTGGTTTTATTCAGTTATTACACATGTGGGTATATCATTTCCTCATAGAATTTTTATATTCATATGGTTACCTATGAACTACATGGATTTCCCTTAAAACTATAACTTAGTGAATGACCATATTCCAAAACACTTGTTATATACATTATATAATATTAAATATCCTTTGATCATAATATATATTATGTTAAAATGAAAATACTTATGGGATAAAAATATGATTTGAATCCCACACATATTTTCTTAACATTACAACATGAAACATGTTGTGTACCTGATATATAATCTAATGCAATGCCACTTAGTAAGAAAATTATCAAACATTATCAGGGATTTCTGATTTTACAATGAGATGCAGGAATATATTAAAATTTTAAAAAATTGAATAACAATTTTTCATAGTGATACATTATGAAAAATATTATTACCTCCCTCTAAAGAAATACTTTTTATTCGGTTATCCTCATTACTTTTTTGCCTACTCTTGTTGTCCTCATATGTTGTTGATTCAACTATACCATCAAATCCATTTCCAATACCGACTCTATTATAATGAACTTCATTTATCCTACATCATCCCTAGAGTATTTCTTCTAAAATTTTATTCCATACAATTTCTCAAATAGTGAATTCTTTGTACTATAATGAAATCAATTGTTATAAGAAAAATCAACCAAACAATGATGCCTATCCCATATTGAAATTAATCCATTGAACAAAAATGAAACGTATCATTGATGATATGAATATTTAACTCATAGTGTCAATCACATTAATGATAGTACTCTATATTGAAATTTAATTTAGAACAAAATGAATTATAATGCCTTTTTAAAAATATAGATGTGAACATAGGTTCATTATTTAAAAAAATATAGAGTAGATATCAATGTAATCAAACTATATCTTTTAGGTACAGTGCAAAAAGATAATCTAGAGACATTATATCTTAAATATGATTGATATGTTTTTTATTGGACCCATCTATATGGAAACAAATAATATTATTTCATTGATAATTATTAGTCAATAATAAATGAAATCAACTGATATATTTTACCATTTTCACTATTGCAATAAATTTTTTGATGAATTCCCTTTCTATAACAGTCATTCTACATTAAACTTCATTCAAGTCAATAATTTTATTATAAATTCAGAAACATTTTCTTTCCTTCCATCCCAACATTGATACATCCAAAAGACCCTTTACATCTTAGTGTTACTAAAATTAATGGGTAATAGATAACCATGTGCTTCACTCGACAACTATTTATTCAATCGGTAATCATAAGGGACATGCAATATTTTTCCAAATCATAAAAAGTTTTTACTCAATATTAAAATATATAACTATATCCATCATAATTGAGTCAATATTTACTTATAAATATATATATACCTTTTGAGTACTCATGATTCTTTATAAAAAATATTACATCACTGAAACATAAATATATAAATAATATCCTTACAACCACAATATCTTGTTCAAAATTTATCAATTCATTAAACAAGGGGTGACATCCTAAATGTAACATTGTTAAGGTAGCATTATTTTTTTACCTCATTGCATCCAACAATTTGGTTTCTTTTCCTATATGGTAATGAATCATGTAATCCAAATCCATGATGAGTTTTCTTTCCATATTCTCTATCTCATGTTTATTTAATTTATAGTGAATATATACTTTAAATTTTTTGAGTAGTTTATATTTCATATAATACACCATATAGACAATTCAACATTATTTTTAATGATAAAACCAGAAAACCTAATTCTAGATCTCTTTAGGGTAATTCAATTCATGATATTTCAACTAACATAAATAAAAATCAATTACATGATCATTATGAATTTGGAAACAACAATTTCCATTCAATAATGAATCACCGCAGATGGATATTTATTCATTTTTAGAAGGTATGCCCAAAACATTATTATTCCCTAATCTCCTTTATAAATCCAGAAAATAATCCTCACATTGTTTTATCGTAATGAATTTAACTCTATTTAGATCTAACTTATTAATCGGATAACCAACTAAGAAAATTTATTAAAAACTTTTGGTATTAACCTGATAATACATGAAAATTATGAATATATGTTATATTTATGGGTCATATACATTTTTCAAAAATAATTTTCTATCAGTGTTCGTAGTTGTTCCATTTTTATTATTAATTTGTCAAAAGAAAGAAACTTTTTCATGTCAAAATTATACTCACTAAATCTCAAGTATAGTTTATTTTCAATAAGGTTTTCAAAAAAATCATTGAGCTTAATTCATGTAACTCTATGAGTCTAAAATATACCAATGTTTCACTAAGTAACACATCCAGAAATGTTTCCATGAACTCATAAACAATCGTATTTATAATTTTTATAAAGTTCATAGTTTTATTGGATAACCAAAAAGGAATAACTAAAAACACATAGTTCCCATATCTAGTCTAAAATACTATATTCATAATTACCTCATCCATAACCTGCATCTCTTAGTACATGTACCATTGGTAAACCATTGAAAAATAATGCTCTACTAGAGTTGATAAAAAAATCATAGATATGAGGAAGTGGAAAATATTTCTTAATAGTGATGTTATTCAAAGCTATACAATCAATGAAAAGTCTCATTAAACCATATTTATTTGTAACAAACAAAATTGGAGCACCACATGGTGAATTTGTGTGTCAATGAAGTCGTTATGTAACAATTTATAAATTTTATTTTTCCATTATATATATCCACGTGATCATGCTGATACAGATATTTTTAAATAGGGTAAGCATCATACACTAATTCGGCAATAACATTAACTTCCCAATCAGGAATATAATGAGGAAAATCCTCTAAAAACATAATTTTATATATTCTCTATTGTTGCATCACTAATTTTAATAGTTTCATTATTTTCAATAGTATGATCTATCTAACAATCTCTTCTATCTCTTATCAATTTCTCATCTTCATTTTATATTTATAATGGAATGAAATCACTGAATAAAAAATTCATGGATCTGTAATCTATTTTATCATTATAAAATGAAATTCAATATTTACCAAAAATGATATCACACTCTATGATCTCCATTTATTTATGAATTTCAGGGAAGGCCATACAAAAGGGAAAAAATTGGAATATATCCAAAAATATTGGTTTGTTTAATACTTCCTCTAGAGTTTTAATTATATTTTATATCTTACATTCATGAGATGATAATCCCAATATAAATTCATATTTTTTTAATATGATTTTATATTTAGATCCATATTTAAATAGGATTTTTTCATAATTCTAATAGAAAACTAACATACCTATCACAACTTTATTGGAAGTCCAAATATAAAATTTAGTAGTAGAAAATTATTTCGTCACACCCTTTTACCTCTGATTTTTATGATTTATAGCCAAATATACTATCAAATTTTTTTTCAAAATTTCCCAACTATTTTAATCTAAAATAACCCACTTTTGGATGGATATTAATTACCCCATTCTTTGATTCTTTGGAATAATTTTTCATGGAATCGATGTATATATGGCCAATATTTCACATTAGTAACAATAGTGTAATTTTGTAAATCATTTACCACTATTCTTTTCACCATGCATAACATAAGATAGGGACATAATTTTCTTACCTAAATATTTCCTTTTCCCATGTTTTACTATGTCCTTCAATCCTGGACCCTTCAATCTTTTTTCATCACAATACACATATGTTTTAGAAAAAAATATCTCAACCATTTCGGCACAATGAAAATCTTTATCATAGATATTAAATTCTCATTGTGATAAATCTCTTTTGATAATTGGTTTAAATTATGAGTAAAATCTATTAATGTTACTATATATCTCCTAAAAAACATGGAAATACCTTTCTAGAATAGTAAACTTTTATTCATATGGGGGCATATAATCCATACCCTTTTTCCTCAATTCTAGGAAATATTTTATAATATCGATTTGAATAGCCATATGTAGATATTTATTAGGGAAAACGTCCTTAAATGTCACTTTTACATGGGATAATGTCATCTATCTCCCATGAATTATTTTCCAAATAGCACCATCAATCAATTTCTGCTTCAATGTGATAAACAAATAGAGTTTATTTTTTTCCTTTTAGGAATTCTCATGACATAAAATATATTATCTAGGGAATTTATCCATACCACTACTTATATATAGTATGATTATCTATTTAATTCTGATGGTTGTCGCTGCATTAACTTCCACATAATAGCTGTGTTATGTCATGGTATATTTGTTTCTTGTCAAACATGAATACAACTAACATATATATCTTGTTTCAACTATCCCATCTCTAGAATAAAATATTTTGTTCCAATTACAATCATATAGGGATACTGAATTGGAAGGATATTTTCCTATTGGTTCATTCTAATAATATCATCCCTTTTTCCTCTATGGAAAACCATTCTGAATAGACACTGTTTAGATAATGAAACATTGGAATCCTCAAATGATATATCATTTGAACATATACATAAGGTAATATATGCAAAGGGAATATAGTCTTCAGTAACAAAAATATAACCAAAAGGGTTCAATAAAAAAATATTTACTAGTTTTAGAAGCTATACATCATTTATGAACATTTTATGAAGGTGATTCTTGACATGATATCTTAAATTGGAAAGTTCACTTAAATCTTGTTTACTCAAATGTGGGATTTTTTAAGGGAACAAAATCATATATAACCAAAACAATCGAAATGATATTGAAAAATTATATATTTAAGAGAAATATATACAAAAATATAACAATTTCATGATAATATTATTTCATGATATGGGAGAAAAAGAAACTGAATGTTTAACAAACAATTTATAATTGAGGTATGAATGATTTATTATTATGTTTAACACCATTATGTACAAAACATTGTAAAATTTGAAAATAATGTTTTATTTTGAAAATGATAAATTTTAAATTTGATGTTAACATAAGTAACCAAATAATTTTGTTTCTTATAGGGATGGAGTCCTATGGAAGAAATGGAAATTATAAACAAGGAGGGTAAATTGTCATTTATATGGATGGGAATTATTATTAACAATGGTTTATTTTAAAACATTATTAGAAAAAAAAAGAAATTCATGAATCACAATGTTATTCCAATCGATATAAATTCGGTATATCTTGTGGATTTAATAGTCAAATTTTGGTAAAAACATTATAACATGTTAAATAACATCAAGTTATGAAATCCACATAAAACATTAATACTTTAACAGTTCGAAGTATTTAGAAACATGAAAATCATATGCCTCTATAAATATCAAGAATTATATCTTAAAATTTAAAAAATAATTACCCAAGTTATATATATTCCATTGAAATAATTAATTTGTGAAAAACATCAAAATGTGTCTGAATTAAGTGAACTTGAGACGAAAACTATTATGGATTAAGAAACATTATTATAAATCCACTTAAAGAAATAATTATTTAATTTAAAGATAAAATACCATCTATAATGATTTTATATGATTTTAAAACCCAATTTCAAGTATATAAATTTTTCAAAAATTTAGTTTTATAAATGATTATGTGTCCTAAAGAATTTTGTTTGGAGATGAATCATCTACCCCCAGTTGAATGTATTATTGACATGTACAAAACATCCAGAAAAATTAATGTAACTTAATTAGATATATACACATGAAAACAATTCATTTATATTTCAAGTCCCGTAGTCATTTTAATATCACAATTTATTAAATTATAATTTTGTTTTCTTTCAATGTCTTGTTACTTGAGGTTCTTCTATCAATTTATTCATAACTCATTATTTATGATGATCATGATATAAATGATTATAAAATAGTTATATAATATCTATAATAACAATATTTTTAAGAAATAACTTTTATATATTAAATATTGTTTTAAATCCAACCATGATCTATGGTTATAAATAATGATACCCATTTCTCATATAGGAAATCGTTCACACATATGTGTGATTTCTATTTTAATTTATCAATTAAAGAGAGGGAAAAATGTAATTGATAATTTAGTATTTAGTAATATATATATATACATATACATTATACATATATTATTTATTAATTCATTATATCATGTTTATCCTCAATGAATTAAAGTAGTGCAAATTGGATGATGTTGGTTTGTGGAGGAAGTTGTCTATGCAAGACACTAAATACATTTTTGTTTTTCATTATAGATGGTGGGGAATAAATAATTGTATTTCTGAATAAAATAATAACATCAAAATATAATAATTATACACATTTCATTACATTTTTATGTATTTGAGAAATTTTAAGGTGGGTTATTAATGAAAATAACATAATATGGATTTAATAATTATATTAATGACTTGATATTTCATTAGGAAACTCCTTAGAGTAGAAGTAGTTAGGATAAATTAGTGTGAACATAAACATAAAAACTTTTTTGGAAGATTTATTAGAAGATAATTGGGAAAGTTGTTAGGGAAACTTTCTAGAAACACCCATTATATTTCAATAATATTTGAATCATTTTCATGTTCAATGGTTCTAGATATTTGGGAAACATTTATCTTAGGGGTGGATCTGGGTTGATAATGAATTTTAAATACATTATCATGAATATATATAAATTTTATCTGGTTTTTATGATTAAATGTTTTCATTTTACTATTTTACTTTTAAATATGGTAGTATATTTTTAACTTAGTGATTTTATGTTTAATAAAAAATATAACATAACCCATATAACCAAATTTGAGTGTTACGAAACTAAATATAACTTATATTCACTACCACAAAACTGGGCAAGGCATGCGCCTGGCTTTATCAGCTCTAACAGTAAAGCGCTGATAAAGGGCTTATTTATCAGCGCTAAAAAAGCGCTGATAAAGGTTGTATTTATCAGCGCTTTTCATTTTAGAGCTGATAAATACACCCTTTATTAGCGCTTTTTACTAGCACTGATAAAGGCTCACGTGAATTTGTTAAAAACCCGCAGGTCCTCTTCCTCCTCCCTGCACCCGGTCAAGCTCTCACGGAAGCCCTCCTCTGCAGCGCTGCCACCGCTGCTGCCTGATCCTCCTCCGCCACAGCCGCCGCCTCTTCCTCCTCCGCCACGGTCGCCGCCTCCTCCTTCACCTCCTCCTTCTCCTCCTCCTCCGGCCACCACCACCTCCTCCTCCGGCGGCCACCTCCTCCTCCTCCTCCTCCTTCGCGGCCTCGTCCTCCTCCTCCTCCACCGGCGGTTCCTCCTCCTCCTTCTAGTCTACGGCCTCATCCTCATCCTCCTCCACTAGAACCTCCTCCTCTGCCTACTCCCCTACCTCCTCCTCCACCGCGGCCTCCTCCTCCTCCTCCTCCTCCTCCTCCTCCTCCGCTGCCTCCGCTGCCTCCGCCCTGCCTCTGCGCTGCCTCCATGCTGCCTCTAGTGCCTCCACAGTCGACACCTCATTCTCCTCCGCCACTGGGTCCTCATCCTTAAGGTGATTCAAATTGAATTTTCATGAATAAATTATGTTTGGAATGGGTAAGTGTTTGAGCAACTATTCTTCGTGTTGAATCTTCAGTTTCCATCAGTGGTTTGGGATTGTGGTTATGTTTTGATCCTGACTATGGGTTGTTTTTATGATTTCCCACTACTTCATTTGATTTATTTAGTTATTCTTATGTTTTGGTGTTTTCATTTGGTTCAGGTATCTCTTTATCTCCCCACAAACGATTATCTTATGGCTATTAATTTTGAGATGTGTTTGAGGAAATATATCAGATTTATTCTTATTATTCTAAGTCTGCCAACCTATTTTTAGGTGTTTCCCAAGGTATTTATGTGAGAGGCATATTTTAATTGAAATATTGGTCTCAATGGTGTTCCATTAATGGGTGGTGTAGGCTCCACTTTTTTAAGGGATCTTAGTTAAAATAAGAGGCTTCAAATGGTGGAGGATCACATCTTAAAAGAAAGGGGGATTCTTAATAGGGAAATGATACATAGATGAGTCTAATCCAGAAAAAATCAATGCAGTAGAGTTCATTCATGAGGACTCATAATCTTGGCCTACCACAATTAGAGGTGAATTTTATTTAATTCTTCCATAGTATTGGTTTCATTTCAAAATGGTGAATCCTAGTCATTAATTTCACATATGTTTTTATTACTTGGTTATGACGGCAGAGTTTATGAATTATTTCATGTATTGCCTGACCCTTTTGGGTAGAAAAATGGTCATGGTTTCATATTCTTTGAGAGTTTTTTTGTGGTACTTGTCATGGAGGACATTTCGGAATTCCATGTTTTGGACCTGGTATTTTCTGACCTCATTATCGTCTTGGATTTTTTAATTGGATTTAGTGCACTAGATGACTATTATCACCATTGGGTTCAGCTACTTACTCTTAACAAGAGATTCCTTGTCTTTTATGGATATTGTGATCTATTACCAGGGAGGGTATGACATGTTGCTTCTATGTTATGGTTCATATCATGTCATTTTTCGAAGGTTTTCCTTGGGGTTGTTGAGAAGTGTTCTTCATGTGAAATTCCTGTGGTCATGGAAAAGTACACAAAATCATTTCTAGAGGACTTCATGGGATAACCTCCCCAATGATTTTTTGCGTTTTCTATCTATTGGCTTCACAGGAAGATCCCATTTTCCATTCCATCACATCATAAGGCTCTGGCCGATTTAGAGGAGCTAAAAGATCAGCTAGAAGATCTTTAGGGAAATGGTTCTATCTATATGGTCATGTCACTATGAGATTTTCCAATTCTATTTTCAATGAAGTCATATCATAGCCTATTAATTTTAACAGTTTACCGTAGTCATAGACAGGTGAAAGTAATGAATAATTACATATTGCCTATAATTGATGATTTATTTGACCATCTTATAAGGTTCTGTTGGTTTTTGAAAATTTTCTAGAGATCAGGGTACCAACAGTTGAGGGTTTGGGAAGTGGATGCTCAAAATATAGATTTTTAAAGTTGATATGGAAATTTAAAGTATTTATGAATTCCACTTTGGATCACCAATGCTCTATCTATTTCATGGAACTGATGAACTAGATCTTTAATATATTTCTAGACACCTCTATTTTCATTTTTTTAGAATACTTCTTGGTGTATTACAATATATAGGAGGAGTACTCCAATAATCTGGAGGTTGTTTTGGGTGTTTTTAGAGAGCTTTGTCTTTATTACAATATTATAAATTCCCCATATTTTGTTTAAGAAGTATTGTTTCATGGTCACATTATTTCTTTGGAAGGAGTTCTAGGTTATCCAGAAAAGGTTTGAGAAGTCATTTCTCCTCTAACCTATATACTCATCCTATGGATTCCAAATAGGATGAATATAAATAAAGAATGGATGAATGAAAATCTGTTGACAAAAGAGTATGAAGAAGGCGTGAAATAATTTATCAAGTTTTCAAAAGATCATGCATGTGAATCTTCTCAAATTCTTTGTCCGTGTTTACTCTGTTGTTATTCAAAACAAATTAGTTTAGATGAGTTGGAATTACACTTGATCTGTCATGGAATAGATCAAAGTTATACATGTTGGAATAAACACGGAGAAACAACAAATGTAAGTAGTGACTGGGGTGACACTGCGTTTTATGGATCATCTGATATGATTACAAACATGAACAATGAAGATGTCTGTATGGAGTATGTGATTACATATGTGAATGATGATGAAGATCGTATTGAGAAAATGACAAGGACCTTCAAAGATGAACTTCGTGATTGCCCAAAATTGTTTGAGAAGTGAAAAAGTTGTGCAAAGACGCCATTGTATGCTTGTTGAACTAAATATACTTCATTGTCAGCCGTACTGAAGCTGTATAATTTGAAAGCAGATAACGGGTGGAGTGACGACAGTTTTACGAAACTACTTGCCCTCTTGAATGACATGATCCCAGAAGACAATGAGCTCCCGAGCCGATCATACGATGCCAAACGAATGCTACTCTCTATGGGTGTGATCTCTGAAATAATACACGCCTGCCCGAATGACTGTATACTGTTTCACAAGGACCAAAAATCACTTAAAGAATTCCCAAAGTGTGGTGCTTCTCGATACAAGAACGATGAATCTAGTCCTACTAAAGTTTTATGGTACTTTCCAATCATTCCAAGGTTTAGACGCCTATATGGAAGTGAGGAGACTGCAGAACAATTAACATGGGATGCAGATACAAGAATTAAATATGGGATACAACCTCACCCGGCAGACTCTCCTCAGTGGAAGATGTAACAGCCCAAGATTTTATAAAAAAATATTCTTTTTAATTTTATTAATGTCTTGTGTTATACGCTACACCAAAAGGATCTTGCACAACACACATCCTTGACTTGACTTTCATTACACGCAATCACGACCTTCCTCGATAGCGTGTGTAGTACGCAATACCGAGTTTCACTAAACAACGATATGCTATAAAAATATTATTAAAACTAGCCGTTATGAATAGTAATAACCACTTTTTGAAATCCAGTAAATCTTATTTTTCAAAATGAACTTTATCTTTGGATTCTAAGTATCGAATTTAGCCTAAGGTGAAATTTTGGTACTTTTCGGATAACTTTCATATTCTGATGAATAGTGAAAATTACTAAATTATAATTAAAAACAACTTTTTTAATCGAAATAATTAATAGTGATAAATCATTAATTTGAGTGGTTTTAAAGTATATTTAGAATATATTTTTACAATTTAATACAATGTTGGTCATTGGATGTAGTTTCACATTTAAACTAGACATAAACAAGTGTCAATCTTTTGATAGATATTGTTTCTTAAAAACACGCTATTTGTTTTAACAGCGGGATTTAATTATAAAATTAATTAATGCAACTTTTATGTTATGAATTTGGTAAAATAGACTTAATTTTTGAATTCGGAATATGAAATATAGCTTGGGATGAAATTTTGGCATTGTTCTGAAAAACATCAATTTTTGATGAATAGTGAAACTACTAAGTGGTAGGTTAAAAACTGAATTTTGAATAAAACTTAATTTTACCGCTTCTGTGAATGGAATTTCGAAAATCCGAGAGACACGGTTAATATAAAGGACTAAAATGTGGTTCAATGAGATGAAAATAATTTTTTGGTGAATAGTAACTTTTTACTTTTTTACCACGGTTAATAGTAAATAAGGTAACTAAGGGTAAATATGATATTAATATTACCCTAACACATGTCCTAATTCTATTGGACAAGTTTAATTCGACCAAAAACAAACTTAGGAATAAAATATGACCATTTAGGCCCACTTGGATTAGATTAGGACATTTATTATTAATTTATTTAAAGAAGGGTTAAAATAGTTATAATCAAAGTTTAATAAGTAAATCATTTTTAATATGGGGTTATACATAAGATAAATTCGATTGTAAATATTCATTAGAAATATAAAAAGATTTCCTACATGATGGTATTTTATTTGTAATTTTAAGACATCAAATAATTTAATTTATTTATGACACAAAGATGATGCAGTAATTATCTTATTAATGAAATATTGACATAATTGATAATATAAATACAAAAATAAATGTAATTTAAGACTTTTTATGAATTCCACTAATTTTATAGGTTACTATGATATATTAGTGTTGATTTAATCAACTTGGTTCGAACATATAATTCTGATATGACTTTCACAAAAATCATATATCAAATAGTGTCAAAATTGACACAAAATAGTTTTTTAAATCAAATATTATATTATTAATTGTTATTTTATTCCTAAAAATCTAAGGTTCGGCTAAATGACTTAGATAAGGATATATATATTAATAATAAACAATTTGGGGTTCGTTTGGCATGTTATAGTAAGTGTATTAACAAAAAGACACGGTAAAAGTTAAATTAATTAACTTAGAGTTAAATCTAATTGATAAGGTTAAAATAATACCCCAAACTTGTCTAAATCCTATTGGTTGATAGGATTTCGACCCATCACCACTTCAGCTTCGAAATAAGACCCTTTGGAACCATTATAAACCGATTTTTGACTTTAATATAAAATAATATTTTGAGATATTCCTAAGGTGCCCCTATCCTCCCCTATAAAAGGACACCTCCTCCCCCTCCTCCTCACACCAATTTGAGCACTCAAGCTCGGCCAACCCCTGCCAATTTATCCTCTCCACTTCCCTAGAAACATCCTAGAGGTTCTGGTCTTCCTCAAAGACCAATTTTAGTGCCCTAAGAGGAGGTCTCAAAGAGGCACTTCAAAGAAGAGGTAATTACCGTTACCAATTCTTTCATCTTTATTTCTTCTTCCACTTCTTCTTCTTAGGTTGTTTCATTATGAAGTAATAACATCAGTATCACTCATATACTGATATGTTATTATAAGTATGAAACAACCCTATTTCACCCTCTATCCATCCTACGGAAATAGAAATCACCGCGCGTGCGTACGTACGGAATACCGTCTCCACGCCGTGGTGTAATCTATTTTCCACCACCACCTTACATGGATGGGTATAATGGTGTAAAGAATAACTATACATAGTTATTACAACATCATATTGATTCTGATATATTGTATAATGCACTCCAATTCAATTCAATATTTATAGAAATGATATCATCGCTCGTGCGTACGTACGGAATACCGTCTCCACGACGCGATGAGATTCATTCTCCATGTTAACCATTTAAGAATGATTATAATGTATATATAAGAAATAATAATGAAATATATTACATTATAAAGCTACTGGATTTATGTATATATATACATATGTATGTCATCTACTTACTTCCATTTCAAGACAATAAGGAAAGGAAAACAGCGTTCATGCGTACGTACGGACTACCGTCTCCATGAACGGTGTTTTTCATTTTATTTATCTACCTATTATATATATATATATACTGAATATATATGATATATAAATCATATTTTATATTCTGGAAGTAATTAAATCATGATATAAGTAATAATGATGTCAAGAACAACAAGTCAAAACACCTACGATAAATGAAACGATTTTACCCAAAACGTTTCTTTAACATGGAATTTACAAAAGAACGGGTAATATAATGTCATAAGTGAACCATATATGATATCATAACAATGAATATGATTCTGTAATAAGTCAATAACATGATTTAAATCATTATACAGGAGGTTCGGACACTTACAAAGCAAGTCGGACCTAAGGTAAGGGAAATATCACAATCTCATTTTTATCCGAGATTGTTTATTCGTATGTATTTACTGGGGTGTATTTTATCATCCACATCCATGTTCCCTCAATATGTAATATTATTTCCATCCACCTAAAATTGTTTAAATCCAATTTTACCCTTCTATGAGTTTTTAGTAAAGGATATGAAAGGAATCTTTTTTCGTTTTTTGTACGAGGTACTTTTTGACTTTTCCGAAAAAAGTACGAAGAATGTTTTTTTAACTTATACGGCACGAACGGATTTATACTGTTTTATAAAGCCTTATTTTAATGAAGCTTCCTCTAAAAGATTTCATTACTATTTTCAATAAAATCTCTTTCTTTTAAAATTGCATGATGTTTTGTGAAAAGAAATTGATTTTGAAGAAGAAAGGATATTTTCCTCAAGAATTCAATTCAAGTGTTTTATCAAAATTATTTTCCATATAAGATAATAAAGGGTTCTGTTTCTATCCATATTTTTACATTGATTTGACTATGTTTTGATGGAATTATGTTTATGAATTCCTTTATCTTATATGAATGGTTTTATGATGTCATGTTGTTTAAGAATCCCATTTTTATTACATGGGTTATGCAATGATGTATGATTTATGATTTTGTGGCACACATAAGAAAGGATTCATTAAGAGATGGGTGGGACCTATAACTCCCTCCAATGCATTGGGTAAAGATTTCATATCTCATGAGATAGACATGGCTGGAATGGTAGGTTATACCGGTTCAGTGAAACAGGACTGAAACGAGGATTACTCGATTCAGAAAGGGACTTTGTCCACTAAGATAGTCTTGGCAATGACTCTTGACTAACAAGAAATGATTCTCTATGATTATGTGTGTATGCCACAATGAGTAATGTTTTAAGTAAGGGTTTCATTTTCACTTCTATGATTTATTCCATGTTAAGATATTATGATCTCTTTTGCAGGTTTTGATTTTCATAAAGATATGATATGATTTTTATTTCCTTTATTTGCCCTTGCTGAGCATTTGAGCTCACCCTTTTATGTTTTCTTTTCCCCAGGATATAAAGAATGGTTTTTAGGTAAAAAAAAGGGAAGATCTTTATGGGAGATATTGAAGATCTTTCACCACGATTAGAATATTACGTTCCGAGTTTCCAAAGACACTAAACTATTACGATCCTTGTGTGTGTGTTTTTGTTATGTACTAAGTATTCCGCAAAAGTAATGTAATGTCCATGTATGTCAGGCTATGGGTCGTTATAGTTGGTATCAGAGGAAAGGTTTAGTCAACCTTTGGAAACTAGGATGCGAAAACGTTAGTGAGATTCCTTGAGATATTTCTAAGGTATGTCTAGGGATGTCCCTAAGGATAAGTATACGTATAGGATATAGTCCTATAACTACGGTAACGATCTTAGAATTTAACCTAAGATGTTAGATATTGAGGGTGCTCCCCCTTTACTATGTTGTCTTCCCTAGCATGATTTCGCCTCTCACAAAATTCTTTTTGTGTTTTAGTTTATAGAGGGAACCAGAAGGAATTCGGTTAACATTGAATACAATGGGAAAATTGGTGACTATGAGCAACAAAATTGTGTAATGCCTAAAGATAAAGATATTGTGATTATGCCGAATCAGCAATCTCACAAAATGATCAATAAAGTAAAATTTGGTAAGTTTCCTGACTCGACTAATAAGAGAAAGATGGAGTTCCATGATGATCATAGAGGAAAGAAAGTTCAATTTCCCCTATGTAAATCATGTGGGAAGAGGCATCAAGAAGAATGTTTCAAGGGAACTGGAAGATGCTTTGGGTGTGGAAAAGAAGGACACAAAGCAAGTAAGTGCAAAGGAAAAGGGTCGGTTAACACCATGGATGAGGATAATGGTATTTCTACGACATCAAAAATGGTTAAGTGTTTTAAATGTGGAATGTATGGGCATTATGCAAACAAATTCCCTAAGGGAAAGACTCATGAAGAGAATCAGTATGGTCATATGGGTAGTATTTATGTGGATGATGATGAAGAGACTACAAATGTTATGTGAGATGAAAGAATTTTTGAAGCTCGGTCAATGGTTTGAGAATGTAGTGGCATGATTACATGTTTATCATGTGTAATTTTGAATAAAGAGACATCTATGGATTGTTACACTGTTGTCTTTCCTTGTGTTTTGAAAGTATATGATTAATGTTACCAGTATCCATGAAAGGTTATTCAGATATTTTTGGAATGTAGATGATATGCGCATAATGAAGGGATAAGGAGAAAATTAAATGTTTGATAGTATTCATGAGCTCATGATTGATATAAGGACTAAGTGATATCATGGTTTGAGTATATAGAATTTTGAGGATTTTGGTATATGGAAAGTATTAACTTTTAACTGCACTCATGTTTTCACTAAGGTATTCAAGAGAATACACGATTAAGGACTTTGAATGTTTGGAATGTGACCAACAAGACATATCTTATGATATGTGGGGATCAACGACAGTATTAAATCTTTGGTAATAGTTGTCACTATATTATGAGAGTGGACTGCAGTATTATGTATAAGCCTAAAGATTAGACTGGATTGTGTTGGACATAAGTTAGTATTGTTTAAGGATAGAAGATTTTCGATATTATTGATGGGATGTTATAGTGACGTAGTTTTAGAAAAAGGACAACCTGCAGGACGGGCGACAGCCCATCGCTTCAGACAAGGCTGTAGGAATCGAACCCACAACCGAAGTGCGACTGGCCTTTAACGCCTACCACTGACCTACAGGAAGTCCCTGTTTAGTAGAAACTAGTTTTATTATATTAAGCAGTATGATATATGAAGTATAAGTCCATTTTAGGAACCATATGTGATTAATCTCACTATAGATCGACTTATATATATAATTTTTGCTAACCTTCTGTTTGAGATAGATGGAATGACCCGTCATTCTATCACATGATCTGCTAACACTTCACGAATAACAAATTCAACTTCATTTATTTAAAAGATGAAGTGGAAATTGTTAAAGGCATGAACAAAAGTGAGATTGTACCAAAATAAAGTAAGTATTTATTTTAAGCAAATTTTCAACTTTAGGGAAATGATCTTGAAAACCAAAAATGTTGTCCTAGTGATCTTATATCTGATGAATCAGATGGTACCTTAGATCATCACAAATTTATGGCTTTGTGATTGCTAGATTTTCCATAGCCATGTTCTCTACCACTCTCCATCAGAAAATGATGGTTAGATTTCTCTTCCATATCCATATTTTCACCTATGTGGAAACCCAGTGATTAGTTTATTTGGGTAACCGTTACGTTTCATACTATTGTTTTTAAAGATAAGTTTTTGTATTCCTTTTTACGATGTGGGTTTCTATCAAAGAAACTTTCAAATAGTAAACCATTTATAACCCCGATGAATTTCGAGGGCGAAATTCATTTTAAGGGGGGTGGAATGTAACAGCCCAAGATTTTATAAAAAAATATTCTTTTTAATTTTATTAATGTCTTGTGTTGTACGATACACCAAAAGGAGCTTTCACAACACACATCCTTGACTTGACTTGCATTACACGCAATCGCGACCTTCCTCGATAGCGTGTGTAGTACGCAATACCGAGTTTCACTAAACAACGATATGCCATAAAAATATTATTAAAACTAGCCGTTATGAATAGTAATAACCACTTTTTGAAATCCAGTAAATCTTATTTTTCAAAATGAACTTTATTTTTGGATTCGGAGTATCGAATTTAGCCTAAGGTGAAATTTTGGTACTTTGCGGATAACTTTCATATTCTGATGAATAGTGAAAATTACTAAATTATAATTAAAAACAACTTTTTTAATCGAAATAATTAATAGTGATAAATCATTAATTTGAGTGGTTTTAAAGTATATTTAGAATATATTTGTACAATTTAATACAATGTTGGTCATTGGATGTAGTTTCACATTTAAACTAGACATAAACAAGTGTCAATCTTTTGATAGATATTGTTTCTTTAAAACACGCTATTTGTTTTAACAGCGGGATTTAATTATAAAATTAATTAATGCAACTTTTATGTTATGAATTTGGTAAAATAGACTTAATTTTTGAATTCGGAATATGAAATATAGCTTGGGATGAAATTTTGGCATTGTTCTGAAAAACATCAATTTTTGATGAATAGTGAAACTACTAAGTGGTAGGTTAAAAACTGAATTTTGCATAAAACTTAATTTTACCGCTTCTGTGAATGGAATTTCGAAAATCCAAGAGACACGGTTAATATCAAGGACTAAAATGTGGTTCAATGAGATGAAAATAATTTTTTGGTGAATAGTAACTTTTTACTTTTTTTACCACGGTTAATAGTAAATAAGGTAACTAAGGGTAAATATGATATTAATATTACCCTAACACATGTCCTAATTCTATTGGACAAGTGTAATTCGACCAAAAACAAACTTAGGAATAAAATATGACCATTTAGGCCCACTTGGATTAGATTAGGACATTTATTATTAATTTATTTAAAGAAGGGTTAAAATAGTTAAAATCAAAGTTTAATAAGTAAATCATTTTTAATATGGGGTTATACATAAGATAAATTCGATTGTAAATATTCATTAGAAAGCTAAAACGATTTCCTACATGATGGTATTTTATTTGTAATTTTTAGACATCAAATAATTTAATTTATTTATGACACAAAGATAATGCAGTAATTATCTTATTAATGAAATATTGACATAATTGATAATATAAATACCAAAATAAATGTAATTTAAGACTTTTTATGAATTACACTAATTTTATAGGTTACTATGATATATTATTGTTGATTTAATCAACTTGGTTTGAACATATAATTCTGATATGACTTTCACAAAAATCATATATCAAATAGTGTCAAAATTGTCACAAAATAGTTTTTTAAATAAAATATTATATTATTAATTGTTATTTTATTCCTAAAAATCTAAGGTTCGGACAAATGACTTAGATAAGGATATATATATTAATAATAAACAATTTGGGGTTCGTTTGGCATGTTATAGTAAGTGTATTAACAAAAAGACACGGTAAAAGTTAAATTAATTAACTTAGAGTTAAATCTAATTGATAAGGTTAAAATAATACCCCAAACTTGTCTAAATCCTATTGGTTGATAGGATTTCGACCCATCACCACTTCAGCTTCGAAATAAGACCCTTTGGAACCATTATAAACCGATTTTGACTTTAATATAAAATAATATTTTGAGATATTCCTAAGGTGCCCCTCTCCTCCCCTATAAAAGGACACCTCCTCCCCTCCTCCTCACACCAATTTGAGCACTCAAGCTCGGCCAACCCCTGCCAATTTATCCTCTCCACTTCCCTAGCAACATCCTAGAGGTTCTGGTCTTCCTCAAAGACCAATTTTAGTGCCCTAAGAGGAGGTCTCAAAGAGGCACTTCAAAGAAGAGGTAATTACCGTTACCAATTCTTTCATCTTTATTTCTTATTCCACTTCTTCTTCTTAGGTTGTTTCATTATGAAGTAATAACATCAGTATCACTCATATACTGATATGTTATTATAAGTATGAAACAACCCTATTTCACCATCTATCCATCCTACGGAAAAAGAAATCACCGTGCGTGCGTACGTACGGAATACCGTCTCCACGCCGTGGTGTAATCTATTTTCCACCACCACCTTACATGGATGGGTATAATGGTGTAAAGAATAACTATACATAGTTATTACAACATCATATTGATTCTGATATATTGTATAATGCACTCCAATTCAATTCAATATTTATAGAAATGATATCATCGCTCGTGCGTACGTACGGAATACCGTCTCCACGACGCGATGAGATTCATTCTCCATGTTAACCATTTAAGAATGATTATAATGTATATATAAGAAATAATAATGAAATATATTACATTATAAAGCTACTGGATTTATGTATATATATACATATGTATGTCATCTACTTACTTCCATTTCAAGACAATAAAGAAAGGAAAACATCGTTCATGCGTACGTACGGACTACCGTCTCCATGAACGGTGTTTTTCATTTTATTTATCTACCTATTATATATATATATATACTGAATATATATGATATATAAATCATATTTTATATTCTGGAAGTAAGTAAATCATGATATAAGTAATAATGATGTCAAGAACAACAAGTCAAAACACCTACGATAAATGAAACGATTTTACCCAAAACGCTTCTTTAACATGGAATTTACAAAAGAACGGGTAATATAATGTCATAAGTGAACCATATATGATATCATAACAATGAATATGATTATGTAATAAGTCAATAACATGATTTAAATCATTATACAGGAGGTTCGGACACTTACAAAGCAAGTCGGACCTAAGGTAAGGGAAATATCACAATCTCATTTTTATCCGAGATTGTTTATTCGTATGTATTTACTGGGGTGTATTTTATCATCCACATCCATGTTCCCTCAATATGTAATATTATTTCCATCCACCTAAAATTGTTTAAATCCAATTTTACCCTTCTATGAGTTTTTAGTAAAGGATATGAAAGGAATCTTTTTTCGTTTTTCGTACGAGGTACTTTTTGACTTTTCCGAAAAAAGTACGAAGAATGTTTTTTTAACTTATACGGCACGAACGGATTTATACTGTTTTATAAAGCCTTATTTTCATGAAGCTTCCTCTAAAAGATTTCATGACTATTTTCAATAAAATCTCTTTCTTTTAAAATTGCATGATGTTTTGTGAAAAGAAATTGATTTTGAAGAAGAAAGGATATTTTCCTCAAGAATTCAATCCAAGTGTTTTATCAAAATTATTTTCCATATAAGATAATAAAGGGTTCTGTTTCTATCCATATTTTTACATTGATTTGACTATGTTGTGATGGAATTATGTTTATGAATTCCTTTATCTTATATGAATGGTTTTATGATGTCATGTTGTTTAAGAATCCCATTTTTATTACATGGGTTATGCAATGATGTATGATTTATGATTTTGTGGCACACATAAGAAAGGATTCATTAAGAGATGGGTGGGACCTATAACTCCCTCCAATGCATTGGGTAAAGATTTCATATCTCATGAGATAGACATGGCTGGAATGGTAGGTTATACCGGTTCAGTGAAACAGGACTGAAACGAGGATTACTCGATTCAGAAAGGGACTTTGTCCACTAAGATAGTCTTGGCAATGAGTCTTGACTAACAAGAAATGATTCTCTATGATTATGTGTATATGCCACAATGAGTAATGTTTTAAGTAAGGGTTTCATTTTCACTTCTATGATTTATTCCATGTTAAGATATTATGATCTCTTTTGCAGGTTTTGATTTTCATAAAGATATGATATGATTTTTATTTCCTTTATTTGCCCTTGCTGAGCATTTGAGCTCACCCTTTTATGTTTTCTTTTCCCCAGGATATAAAGAAAGGTTTTTAGGTAAAAAAAGGGAAGATCTTTATGGGAGATATTGAAGATCTTTCACCACGATTAGAAGATTACGTTCCGAGTTTCCAAAGACACTAAACTATTACGATCCTTGTGTGTGTGTTTTTGTTATGTACTAAGTATTCCGCAAAAGTAATGTAATGTCCATGTACGTCAGGCTATGGGTCGTTATAGAAGAGAATCGATCATGCGTATCCTGAATTTGGAAACGAGTCAAGAAACCTTCGTCTTGCGTTATCTACAGATGGAGTGAAACCTTTTGGTTTTCAAAGCAACATTCACAGTTCATGGCCGGTTATGTTGATAGATTATAATTTACCATCGTGGTTATGCATCAAACGAAAATACATCATGTTATCTATGCTTATATCAGGACCAAAACAATAGGGTATTGATATTGATATTTATTTAGCTCCATTGATCGAAGATTTGAAATTATTGTGGGATTCAGGTGTTACATTGTATGATGTTTATAGAAAGGATGATTTCACATTGAGAGTCATGTTGTATGGGACGATAAATGACTTCCCTGCTTATGGAAATTTGTCAGGATATAGCATTAAAGGAACTCAAGGCTGTCCTGTTTGCTAAGAAGGTATACAATCAATTAGGTTAAAACATTCATCGAAAACCATGTTTCTAGGACATTGCAGATTTCTACCGCGACGACATAAGTACCGTTCTTGGAAGACATCATTCGATGGAAGTTCAGAAGAACGTACATCATTGTCTCCACTAACAGGCGATCAATTTTTTTGAGAAATTTAAAAATGTGGACACTACTTTCGGTAAACCGGCTTCGAAAAACCTTATGAAAATCGGTTGGAAAAAGAGATCAATTTTTTTTGAATTACAATACTGGAATTGTCTGTATGTAAGAAATTTTATTAATGTTATGCATGTAGAAAAAAATGTATTTGACAGTGTTATCTGCATGTTGCTAAATACATCTGAAAAAACAAAAGATGGAGTTAAGGCTAGGTTGGACATGGTTGAGATGGGAATACGAGAAGAGTTGGCACCAGTGAAGGGTGAAAAACGAACATTTCTTCCTCCTGCTGCTTACACTCTTTCCAGGCAGGAGAGATATCAGTTTTGTAACTTCTTGAATGACGTAAAGATTCCAGAGGGGTATTCGTAAAATATCAGTAACCTTGTGTCAATGAGCGACTTGAAGTTAAAAGGTCTGAAATCACATGACTATCATGTTTTGATGAAAAATCTCATTCCAATTGCTTTACGTTACATTTTTTCCAAGAATGTCTACCATACATTAACGAATCTGTGTTTCTTCTTCAAAGCTATGACCAGCAACGTTATAGACCCGGCGAAATTTCCAGCTATGGAAAAAGAAATTGCCGTCATGTTATGTGAATTAGAAATGTTCTTCCCACCTTCATTTTTTGATATGATGGTTCATTTGATGGTCCACTTGGTGAGAGAGATTCAACTATGTGGTCCTGTACATTACAGATGGATTTACCCCATTGAACGGTATATGAAGATTTTGAAAGGGTATGTCAAAAATCAAAGTCGGCCATAGGGTTGTATTGCAGAGCGATATATTGTTGAGGAAGCCATTGAATTATGTACCGAATACTTGTCTGGTGTGGAAATCATTGTCTTAGCGAAATCTCGTTACACTGGGCGTCTTTAGGGTGAAGTAATTTATGGAAGAAAGGTTGTCACAATCAATATTAAAGATCGAGAGCAGGCCCACCTTTATGTTTTTCATAACAGTTTCGATGTTGACCCATATGTTGAAATCCACAAAGAAATTCTTAGGCATTTGAATCCATCAAGGGATGAAAATGGGTATCAGATACACATAATCGATAGTTTATAGGATGGTTTCGAGATCATATTTTTAAGATGTCAGATGAAAATCCAATGTCAATTTCGGAACGACTTCGATGGCTAGTCGGAGTACCAAGTGCGTATGCATTATCTTACGAAGCTCATGTAGTTAATGGTTATACATTTTATACTAATGAACATGATGAAGACAGTACCATGCAGAATAGTGGGGTTACACTTGTGGCTGAAGCAATGCATGTTTCCGGTGCTATGGATAGAAATCCAATTTATGTGAATATGTCATACTTTGGCATCATCAAACAAATATGGAAGTTAGAATATACGGAATTTCAAGTTCTGATATTTCAATGCAAGTGGGTTGATAACAGGAGTGCTGTTTAAATAGATGGTTTGGGATTCGTGAAAGTTGATTTTAGTAAGGAAGGGGAGAAAGACGAACCATTTATAATGGCATCACAGGCAGTGCAAGTATTTTATGTTCCAGATCCCGCAAACCGAAACTGGTCAATTGTTCTGTTATCGACCAAAACAGTTGAAGGGTCAGAGGAAAATTCAATGGAAGATGACCCTTTCATTGGGACTTAGCAATCATTTCACAGTGGTCCCAATGTAGATGACGTTTTGTATGTCAGAAAAGACCACAATGAAGGGATATAGATAGTTGATAGAGGGGTCAAATCCCTTCAGCCTTTAAAAAAGAAGGGAGTTCAATACTCAGGTTATTGATTTTTATTGTAATATAGGTTGTGTTACATTATGTTATTATCTGTTCGCTGCTGCTTTTATGTGATCTAAATTAAATTATAAACTAGTTATGCAGATAATGACTTCTTCACCTGTTAATTCACCCAATCTCGAGACACAACACGTATCTCAACCTGTTGCACTGGTCCCACTGTTGAGAGACAATAGGTCTCTCAACCTGTTGCAGCTGGTCCCACTACTGACGTACAACAGGTCTCTCAACCTATTACAGCTGGTGTTAGTGCTGATGCTAGTGCTTTGGAGAAACATAATGATGATGCAGAAACTAAGGAAATGGTAGGTGACGAAACCTTAGCGAAACAAAAAAACAGGTGTGCCGTAGTTTGACAGTTTTATCAAAAATCCTTAAGGCAAAAGCAAAAGGCATCAAATATGAGGTGGGATGGAATAAGCTAGGCCAGCATGTAAACCCCAAAAATGCCATGTTTAGTAGCTACATTGGAATCGTCACTCGACAACGCGTGCTGATTGACGTAGAGTCATGGAAGCATGTTTTCAGTGGGTTGAAAACATTAATTTGGGAAGAGATTATAGTAACATTACAATATTATCTATTTAATTTATTAAAATAAAATAAAATATTGAAATATTGACTAACCCTTCATCATCTCTTGTAGAGTTCATTTATAGTATATGTTTCGCAAAAAGAATATGTTTTCAGACTAACAGGAAGGATTCATAGAGGATTTCACATCATTTTAACGAAACATCATCTGAAAGATTCCAAAGGGAAAATCAAGCCGCACCGCCTCCTCTTTATGCACACTTGATATCCCAAGGAACGTGGAATGCGTTTTGCAACCGTCGTGCGGAACAGAATATTCATGTACATTGTGTTTGGTTACACGTTGTGTAACGTTGCTTGTATTCATCATGTTGATTGATAGGTTTTTATTTATAAAACAACAACCAAGTGCTGAAAATAAAGAATGGGCAGCAAAACCAGCGTACCCCTACCGTAAAGCAAGGTTGGGGTACGCTTCAATTGAAAAACAATTGGTATGTATTTTAAAATTACTGTAATAATTTTATGTGACATAAAACAACACTGTAACCATGTTTATCTGTTTATAAGCATATTGATGAAGCAAAATCTCAAGTCACTTCTATTCCATGCCATGTGCTATAGAAGAAGGCTCATGTTAATAAAGAGGGGAAACTGATAGATGAAAACACACAAAAAGTGTGGGAAGCATGTGTAAGGATGACATAATATAAACTTGTTTTCAATTAAATCACTATTACACAACGATGCTTACTTATTTTTCATATTTTCTATTTGACATAGTCACAGGAATCAACAACACCCGGACCAGATGCATACATACTTTCAATGGCCTTGAAACAACCAGAAAAGTATGGCCGCGTTAGAGGTGTGGGTTTTGGGGTGTCACCCCGGACATATTTTCAGAAAAAAAACAATAGGATGAACAAACTAAATAATTGCATGTAATGAGAGATAAAGTATCTACCCTTGAAGAACTAATCCAAAATCAGCGAAAGATGCTAACGAGTTTGATGGAGGAGAGGCGAAGAGAGCAAACAACTCAAGAACAACCCCTGCGAGAAGATCCACCCCTCAACAGCTTTGAGGCGAGCCATTCCCCTCAAAGACCTGACTTAAACGAGGTAATCAATGTTATAATATTCTTTTTTGTGAGATGTGAATCACATAGACACTGATACCTTTCATGTAATGATATTCTGCAGGGTGAAAATGATTGTGATTTATATCTCTCAACTCCCACCCATCGCCTTGTAGCGAGGGCTACGGTGTTCAATATGCAGAATGACACGCTACACTCCAGACCACATCCAACCGGTCATGTCAAAGTTTCGATTAACGTAGATCATGAGCCAAGAGCTGAGCTACCCATGCCAAATGACGATGACGACATTCATACGGTGGAAAAATCTGTTGGAACATTCGTTGCATAGCCGTCGAATCTTGTAAAAAAACATGTTGAGCAGGAGGTATTCATTTCCAGGTCATTTTTCAAGAAGAACCGTAAACATTAAATTAGAAAATGGCTAAACTGATGAATGTTATTATAGATGGATAAAATGGAGAAGCTAAAACAAAAGAGCGGCTCCAACATTGGATCAACCAACCGATCAAAACGATCTACTGAGAGCGCGTTCACCCCGCCCGTTCTATATCCACATTTAATATCATTGGAAGCTCATGTGGATACGAAAATGAAAGATGGCAAGAGTCATACAATTGTTTGTGAAAAAGATATGTACGGAGAGGAAACAATAGATTTCGTTAGTGTAGACGCTGTTTATGAGATCATCACATACGACTGGCTAGGCGCCTCAGTTATAAATGTATACATGAGGTATGTTTTCATGATTTGATTTTATAGAAGCTAATATACTTTAATAATTATGGATAAATACATCACATTTTTTTCATAGGAATATATATGAAAAACAATTGAAGGGATTTGCCCATGAATACAAATTTACACTCGTTAGTCCTCACACCATTTCTACACAACGAACAGAAATAGTTTCTAATTTTCAGGCTGAATTGATGTCAAATCTGCTCAGAATGTTTCAAAGAAGAATTACGACTGACAGGCTCTTTTTAATACCAACGATGCAAGGGTAAAACTCTACATTTTAATCATATCAATTATATTTTCATTTCTATCAGTACTTATTTCTTTTTGTGTTTTTAGGGAACATTGGATGCTCATTGCAGTCAATTTGGATACTCCAAAGATTTATTTTCTGGATTCACTGCATGGATATCCAACTAACCGACCACAGATGATGGTGATTGTCAATTTGTAATAAACTAGATCCAACATTTTAGAACTAAATATCTAGTTATATAATTTATATTATCTTTTAATGAGGATTTTGTTATGATAGGGCAGTATATGAATATCATCTAAAGGGTGGAATGAATCCAGGGTGTAAGGACGACAATGCCCACAATATCTACAAATGGAGAAGTATCTGGGTATATATAATTATATTTCACTATCCAAATACATATCAAAACAAATTACTTATTTTTCCCGATGTTTCTGCAGTGTCCGAAACAAACATATGACAAGGACTGCAGTTATTATGCTTGTAAATTTATGAAATAGATCATATTTCATGAACAAACTAGCATCCTTGAAGAGGTATTTTTGAAAATTATTACTACGTTATTTAAAATAATTATTAATACTTTGTGTATTTATATTTTTTCAGTACTACTATGACTGTCACAAAAACTCCTATTCAGAAGATGATATAAATGTCATTAGAAACGAATGGGCATCGTACCTGATGGAAGAATATAAACAAATAGGACAATGAAGGTGAATTACTAATACTTATGTTATATTTATATGGTCATTGATATCTCCCTTTACACTTATTTTGAATCTATGATCTCCCTTTCTTATGTTTCATATCCTTAGATTAGTAAATTCCTACTACTTAGTTTGAAAATGACATAATCTTTGGAAAACAACACCAATGACATACGTCATACCAAGAAAACGCATTCAGATTGTTTTTATACTTTAGGAAAACGATCTGCGAGTCATTTGTGACGTGTACGAATCAACCGAACCTCAATCCGATGCACGGTGTGACCAGTATGGCTAAAAGTGTCTGATATCAGTTTAAAATTGAGATAGACTTTGGAAAACAACACCAATGACATACGCTAAACCGAGCAAACGCATTCGTATTGTTTTGATACTTTAGGACAACGATCCCCGAGTCATTTGTGATGTGTATGAATCGACCGCACCTCAATTTGACGCACGGTGTGACAGGTATGGCTAAAAGTGACTGATATCAGTTTCAAATTGAGATAAACTTTGGAAAACAACACCAATGACATACGCCAAACCGAGCAAATGCGTTCGGATTGTTTTGATACTTTAGGACAACTATCGTCGTGTCATTTGTGACGTGTATGAATCGACCGCACCTCAATCCGATGCACGACATGACCGGTATGTCTAAAAGTGTCTGATATCAGTTTCAAATTGAGATAATCTTTGGAAAACAACACCAATGACATATGACAAACCGAGCAAACACATTCGGATTGTTTTGATACTTTAGTACAACGATCCATGAGTCATTTTTGACGTGTACGAATCTACCACACCTCAATCTAACGCACAATGTGACCAGTATGGCTAAAAGTGTCTAATATCAGTTTCAAATTGAGATAAACTTTGGAAAACAACACCAATGACATACGCAAAAATGAGAAAACGCATTCGGATTGTTTTGATACTTTAGGAAAATGATCCAAAAGTCATTTGTGATGTGTACGAATCGACCACACCTCAATCCAACGCACAACATGACCGGTATGACTAAAAGTGTCTGATATCAGTTTCAAATTGAGATAGACTTTGGAAAAAAACACCAATGACATGCCTCAAACCGAGCAAACACATTCGGATTGTTTTGATACTTTAGGACAACGATCCACGAGTCATTTGTGATCTGTACGAATTGACCGCACCTTAATCAGACGCACGGTGTGACCGGTATGGTTAAAAGTGTCTGATATCAGTTTCAAATTGAGATAGACTTTGGAAAACAACACCAATGTCATACGCCAAACTGAGAAAAAACGTTTGGATTGTTTTGATACTTTAGGAAAACGATCCACGAGTCATTTGTGACGTGTTCGAATCGACCGCACCTCAATCCGAAGCACAGTGTGACCGGTATGACTAAAAGTGTCTGATATCAGTTTCAAATTGAGATAAACTTTGGAAAAAAACAACAATGACATACGCCAAATCGAGAAAACGCGTTTGTATTGTTTTGATACTTTAGGACAATGATCCATGAGTCATTTGTGACATGTATGAATCGAGCGCACCTCATCCCGATGCACGGTGTGACCAGTATGACTAAAAGTGTCTGATATCAGTTTCAAATTGAGATAAACTTTGGAAAACAACATCAATGACATACGCAAAACTGAGCAAACACGTTCGGATTGTTTTCATACTTTAGAAAAACGATCCGCGAGTGATTTGTGAAGTGTACGAATCGACCGCACCTCAATCTGATGCACAGTGTGACCGGTATGGCTAAAAGTGTCTGATATCAGTTTCAATTTGAGATAAACATTGGAAAACAACACCAATGACATATGTCAAACCGAGTAAATGCATTTGGATTGTTTTAATACTTTAGGACAATGATCCACAAGTCATTTTTGACGTGTATGAATCGACCGCACCTCAATCCGACACATTGTTTGACCGGTATGGCTAAAAGTGTCTGATATCAGTTTCAAATTGAGATAAACTTTGGAAAACAACACCAATGACATACGCCAAAATGAGCAAACAAATTCGGTTTGTTTTGATACTTTAGGACAACAATCCATGAGTCATTTTCGACGTGTAAGAATCAAATTCACCTCAATCTGACGCACGACGTGACCGGTATGGATAAAAGTGTCTGATATCAGTTTCAAATTGAGATAAACTTTGGAAAACAACACCAATGACATACTCCAAACCGAGCAAATGAATTCTAATTATTTTGATACTTTAGGAAAACGATCCATGAGTCATTTGTGATGTGTACGAATCGACCACACCTCAATCCGACACACGAGGTGACCGGTATGGCTAAAAGTGTCTGATATCTGTTTCAAATTGAGATAAACTTTGGAAAACAACACCAATGACATATGCCAAACCGATCAAACAAGTTCGGATTGTTTTGATACTTTAGGAAAACGATCCACGAGCCATTTGTGACGTGTACCAATCGACCACACATCAATCCAACACACGGAGTGACCAGTATGGATAAAAGTGTCTGATATATGTTTCAAATTGAGATAAACTTTGGAAAACAACACCAATGACATACGACAAACTGAGAAAACGCGTTTGGATTGTTTTGATACATTAGGACAACGATCCACGAGTCATTTGTGACGTGTATGAATCAACCGCACCTAAATCTGACGCACGACGTGACCGGTATGACTAAAAGTGTCTGATATCAGTTTCAAATTGAGATAGACTTTGGAAAACAACACCAATGACATACTCCGAACCGAGCAAACACGTTCGTATTGTTTTGATACTTTAGGAAAACGATCCACGAGTCATTTTTGATGTGTACGAATCGACCGCACCTCAATCCGACGCACGACGTGACCGGTATCACTAAAAGTGTCTGATATCAGTTTCAAATTGAGATTGACTTTGGAAAACAACACCAATGACATACGCAAAACTGAGAAAACGCGTTCGGATTGTTTTGATACTTTAGGACAACGATCCACGAGTCATTTTTGACGTGTATGAATCGACCGTACCTCAATCTGACCGACACACGGTGTGATCGGTAAAGATTTTCACTATATAAAGAATCAGTATTTATTAAATGAGATAAATAAATCAAAAACATATTGATTTTACATTATGCCCTTTCATTGTTATGAAAATGAAAACTTTTGAGTTTAAAATTTCATATTTTAGTTTCACATTTCCATATTAATGTATTGTTTCATATTACTATTTTAATTTCTTTCATTATTGCATTACTAACATAATATTTGTTTTCTTATATAGGTGAATTTTTTTCCTTGAGTTCGGATGCTTTGTTCGGCAACAAATACCGTCGAGAGTGGAACACAGATATCAAACGATGAAACATAAATGTTTATAACTGTTGTTGAATAATTGTAAATTTAACCATGTAAAACAATGTTTGAAATGTATATAGAAATGCTTTTTTTTGTATTCACGATGTTAAGTAAATGTATATACCGTTGTCGGTCAAATTATTGGGTGCGGGTGCTATGATGTGCAGGTGTGCATGTGCTACTTTGTGCAGGTATTCAGGTGTGCAGGTGTGCAGGTACTGTTTTTTTGGTGTAGGTGATGGGTCTTTATCAGCGCTTTTTTAGCGCTGATAAAGGACACCTTTAACAGCGCTAGAGGAGAGCTGATAAAGGAACCCTTTATCAGCGCTCCGTCAAGCGCCGATATTGGAGACCTTTATCAGCGCTAAAAGAAGTGCTGATAAAGGGGTCCTTTATCAGCGCTCCGAGAAGGGCTGATATAGGGGACCTTTATCAGTGCTTCTCAGAGCGTTGATAAAGGCGGTCCTTTATCAGCGCTTTTGTTAGCACTGTTAAAGGTCCCCTATATCAGCGCTTCTCGGAGCGCTGATAAAGGGGACCCCCTTTATCTACGCCGGCATTAAGAGTGCTTTTCCAGCGCTGTTAATGCCGGTTTTTAGCACTGATAAAGGCCCAGGTTGTAGTAGTGATTTATTCTAATTTAATTTCTAAATGCTACAAAATTAACATTCAAATGAAAATATGTAATGTATAGAAATGAGATTTAGTAGAAAAATGTCATTTTAACTAATATGGTATCAAAAGTTTATATAGAATTCATTAAAAATAGAAATGGTTTCAATAAATATATTTATATTCTTATAAATTAAATAATAATCAGTATTTAATTGATTTTATTTTATGTTAGTTGATAAATATTTCAAGATATTAATAATTAATTTTTTTAATTTTTTTTCAATATTATCAATGTAATTGACAAAAATATATATTTTATACACAAAAGGGAATTTGAACATGTTAAATAATATTAATTTCATTATATCAAAAATATGAATCATTATATAAAATTAACTTTTTTTGTGTTGGAAAATTAATCCTAACGTTAACGCTTGTAACATGTAAAAACTCATTTCTAAGAAATGTGTTTTCTAAATACTAATGTTTATTTATAGGGAAAAACTAATAATTTTAATTAATTTATATATGTTAAGAATATTTTTATTTATTAATGAATATTTATTTGCAAATAAAATAATTTCTAAAATCTAATTTCCCAATGTGAACATTAAATTATTGAAACAAGAGAAAAATAGTTCTTATAAAACAATCCATGATTTTCTAAATGATTTTATTGATTTTTATAATATGTAAATAATTATTTTAAATTAATTATATTATTAAAATATAAATATTTTTATATAAAATTGACTTCAAGAACATTTATGTTATATAAAAGTAATTGTATTAACAAAATTGGTATTCTAAGTATTAACTAAAAATAATTATATCAAAAAAATCCCAATAATTAATTTTAATATAATATTTTCACTATAAAAAAATATTTTTCATTCTGCCAAATTCATATTATAATATATATAAATTCATTTTTCAATTAATAATGTAAAATATACAAAAAAAATATTTTTATAGGAAAATAAATACTTATAAAATACTCATTGTTCTTATTCATAATTTATATGATTCACTAATGAACATATCATTCATCCGTTACTGTTAAATTTAATTAAAATCATCATTTAATATAAATATACTTATTTTTCTTCAACAAAGAGTACAATGAATAAAATAATATTTTCTTGAGCATAATAATGAATTAAGTAAATTTGGAAAAAAATAACCTTTATATAAACACTTATACTAAGATATATCATAATTCAATTACTCTTAATCATATCTATTAATACAATGTGTAGGTTTTATCGGTTTAAACATATCGCTATTTTTTTGGTATTGTGTGTGGAGGAATCTATTAAAGTTGTTTTAATTACTTAATGGAAAACATATATTGAAAAAATAGGATGCTACATTCTTTTTCATCACACAAGACTAGAAATAGATATTTTTAAAATTATATCAAAATTTATGGTGGAAGAGCTATTATATTCAGAAATTTGGGATCATTAAATTTCAAATCAGTTAAATAAAATAAAACAGTTGAGTAAAATTTTTAATTATGTGAAATTATCTTTTTTACAAGGGTGAGCCACAACCTCTTGATTTTCTTTAATTTTGTTTGTAATTGTAATGATATCATCATTATAATTTATTAATGTTATATTATTAGGGTGAATGAAGATATTGTTTTCATGAAGGGGTAGAGAAAAAGTTAAAAGTTATTCATAATATTCGGTGAGGAGAAATAGATTTTGTATGCATATGAATAAAGAGAATGAAATTAGGTATTGATTACTATAATATTTGGATCAATACAACATAGGAAAACATATGATACATAAATATTTGAAAAGGATTTTAAAGATGATTCATGAGAGAAGAATTAAATGAGACATGTGTAAAAAAGTAAACATGGCTAAAAATGTCCATAAACTAGTGGATAATAAGTTTAATAATTCCCTTTAAAAGATACTGTAACCATTTTATGTTTCAATGAGCTTGAAATTAACTAAAAATGTTATGTACTTAATAAATCATTCATATTGATTGTCTATGAAATATGTTTATTTTATATCAAGTAAAATTAAATCATCTTATTGGTTTTACAATACCCAATGGTATGTTGGAAATGAATTATGTATTTTATCCAAATATTATGACCCAAAATGGAACTAAATGCAACAATTATAACATTGAAGAAAATTTTGATAAACAATTAATAAGGATAGGAAATAGTTACTTATACACACCTTTAAGAAATGGGGTTTTGCAATAAAAGAACCACTTCTTAGTGAAAATGGGTAGATTATTTTTATTAGGGTATGACACCATAAAATACATTCTATGGAAAGGGGAAATAATGACTGTCTATATTTTCAATAAATTCCACCAGGGTGCCAACGGGCCTGTACCCTAGTGGTACAGGCTCCTGTTTGGCATCGAAAGTCCCACGAGCGAATCTGGGTAGGGGAAAATTTCCCAAGAACTGTAGCAGGAACTATTGCAGTAGTGGCACTATAGCAACGGTAGTAGTGTAGCGATGGAGGGACTGTAGAAGATACTCTAGCGGTGGTGGTACTTTAGCATGGACTGTAGTAGTGCGGGTACTGTAGGAGTACTATTCCCTGAGGGGTCCTTTGGGTCAAAAAAAGGACTTTGAAGCCTTGTTTTCAGGCCACTTGGCTTTGGGCCTTCGGGCAATGTAATGGGTCTCCCTCTACCCAGTCTAAAGAGGTATTTTCATTCAAATAATGAATTGAGTCTTCAGCTCCAACCTTAAAAAAAATAAATTCCACCAGGGAAAAAATTTAGATAATGTGGTTGTGATATATAGTTTGAGATGAAACCAAAATTGATGTATTTAAAAGTAATTTGAGTCGCATGTTATTTCATAATCAATGGGATAAATTTTAAATGATTGAAGAGTGTGCTTATGAGGTGATATTCATTTTATAGGTAGTTAATGGCAAGAGATATATATGTTATAAGATGACCCTAAATAAGATCATTGATAGATAAGTTATTACTATCTGGTATAATACAAATTCATTTAAAAATCCATTTCTAATTGATGTTGAGGTTGATTATGATTATACAGGATGTGGTGTATGTGAGAAATATGAACACAATAAGAGTTTTTGAAAATATTACTGGTTATTATAAAATTTTCAATGATGATGACGGTTCAACAAAAGGGGGAGAAACATATATAGGATATAAAAAATGATTTAATATAAAAACAACATGGTGATAGTAATAATTGTTTAAAACCCTGAATATCATTTTTGAATTCAAATAACACGGTCTTACATTCTCATGTTGAACAAAATATTTTTGATGAATTGATTTAATAAATGTATTGAATATCAATCAAGTAATAATATGATAATTAGATTGGGACGAAAGAAATTTAATTATTGATATTAATTCCAAATTATAATAATTTTATTTTGAATATTTTTTTTATAAAAAATATGATAAAAATGAATTTAATATATAAGAATGTTCATAATGTTTTAGATTTTTTATCCCAAATTCATTGTATAAAATTTTATGAGCCTTTTACACTTATAAAAAATCTTTAACTTATTGGTAATTTTTTATTGAAATATATTCACAAAGAAAGCATGACCTCAGATATAGAAAGCATCATCAGCATGTAATTCAATTATTGAGTGAATATTAATGTTAATGAATTTTAGGAAATCTATTCTATATATAGGTCACTATTTAATGGTATATTTAACAAACACATTCCCTTTGATAGTATATATCATTAAAATTATTTAAAATAATAATAATTGAATACATGGGAGGAAATTTATTCATAAATAAAAATGATTTTGGAAATTTTTTAATTATATTGGTGATTTTTTATATATTATAAATTTATAAACAAAAATAATCTATCTTTCTATCAATAGATAAGTATTGTTTTAGGATGTTCAAATGGTTTATAATATATTAATAGTTAGAGGTATCTACTACAATATCCCTTTGGAATTTTTTTTATTCGATGAAGAAGGATAATGTGTGGATCGAATGGACTTCCAAATGATTTTGAGAATCCAATTTTACATGGTATCATCTTGATGGTATTTTTCGATTTTATCATTTCAATTAATTATTTTTCCAAATAAATATCAGGATGTCATATGTTATATCATTAAAATAGATCTTAAACCACAACAAAAAAACACCTGATTATGGCATGGGGTATAACCAATGAACATTTTTATAGTTTGATTGTTTTTAAATTGTATATTTCGATGGTGTTGTTGGAGGTAAACACGAATCATATGCAGGGGTGTTATTTATCATATAATGGTTTCCTTTATAGATCATTATGATAACAAATTCAATTAAAATATTCATAACGGAAGATGAGTTTGTTTTGGTTTCATAAAACATCACCCAAATAATTAGATGGATTCACAAATTGAGGATAAGATGGTGATTGGTTATTGTCCTTTGATGAATGGTTGTGGTAAAAAAGTTATATTACTTTTTAGTTATTATTTTTTAATATTTGAGGTTAATGCATAAGGAACTCAAAACCAACTTCATCTAGGATACTATCTAACATGAAGATATTTATATGGAATATTTTCTACCAAGTAAAGTTGATATAATATCTTGAGGAATCTTAAAATGAAGGATTAATTCCATAACATGACAGTTTTTTTGGAAATATATTCTATTAATAATAATTATAACACCAATAAATAATTCTACCACATTTATTTCTAGGTATTTATATAAATATTGCTATAAAAATGTTATATCTCTACCTTTTAAGGTGGGAATCATTTTAATTTATTAGTAATGGTATAGGGGAGATGAAAATAAGTGTTTCCACTAAAGGGGAATAAATTTGGTGTTGGCTGTAGATATTTTAGGTTTTAGTAGCTTATTATTTTCTTCAGATATCACATTGTTTTTCAGAATATCATAAAAAGATACATAGGGGAAGATTGATAAATCCTTTAAAATATATTGAAAATATTGAATCAAATTGATAAAGTTGGAGTCTAGATAAAATAACAATGATGTGGTCAATATATTATTTATCCTGATAGTGATATCTAGATAAATTCAAAAAAACTAATTCCATATAATTTATTTCTCCCTATATAACTATAGAATTATTACCATTCTATGACTAGATTCATGAGGGGATTCGTTCATGATATTAAAATATGGTTTTTTGTTTCATTTATGTACAATATTCTCGAAGATGTGTTAACTATTTTTTATATGTTTCGAAGTATGAAATTATTGAATTAATATTGAATCATGATGAAATAATGCATAGAGAGGTTATCATTGAATCATAATGAGTTAATGAAAATGAATAATTTACTCTTTTCTATCAATCCAGATGGAATTTACATGTATTACAGCATGATGGTTTATTAATGATTTAAATGGTGTATAATATTTTATAATTTAATTTATGAGGATTAATTCATGAATTAATTTGATATATACAAAACTATTAGGTCATATTGGGAAATATTTTTGACATTAAAATTTCAATTTTTAGGATATAATTATTTGATTGATATTTTTAAGCAATTTGGATCCATAAAAATCACCATGGTCAATTGTATTATGTTTTCATGGTTTTGTAATGGTGTGTATTTTTTTATCTTGATGGATATTTTAGGTTTATTAATATTTATTAGGTAAACGAATAAAAAATGTGGCATTGATCAAGAATTACAGAAAAACACCAGATTTTTTTAGTGTGATGTGTTTAGAATCATCAAAAATTTAAGATTCATTATGGGAAAATGTTTCACACATGATCTAAACATAGAATATTTGAATTAGTAATGTAAAATATGGAATTATTTCATAATTCACATATATTTATATATATTAATTAAGGTTTAATATTATCTTCCTACACTACTTATACATATACACGAACCATGAGGATTATGAAAATTTGAAAGTAAGGAATATCACCTCATTAAAAATTGTGTATAGAAATTATGAAAAATATATTATATCATGTGTGTTATTTATATAAATATATCACATATTGGATGATTGGTTTGATTCATATAAAATTTATTTAAATTTTATGATAATGTTAGAGATATTTGATAACAAATGTGTATTTTTTGGCTATTAATTTACCTCTCTCTATTATTTTTTTGTTTTTTTCTTCACGAGAATAATGACGAGTTTTAATTTGTATTTTAATTATATATGTGAGAAAATCTACCATTCAAAGTGGTATTCGAAAATACTATTTCCAATTATATTTTTTATGGAAATCTTGTTATGATATTCCAACAATGATGTGTCGAAAAAAATAATATTTTTTAAATTTATATGTTTGTTTTCTCTTAAATGGTTGGGATGCACAACCCGATCTCTATGAATATGATTAATAAATTTATCCTATAAAAGATATTGGTTTCATGTCATCATAACATTCATATTTGGTGGTATACTAATGTCTTTGAGGTTATATCAAGGGCTCTAAAAAATTTAATTTTTCAATGCCTAAATAGATACTTAATAATATAATTATGGGATATTACATTATTATATTAAGTGATTGGGAATAGAACGAACATTTATTCGTATTGTGATGATGTGAAATTATTGGTGAAACTAGGATGGCTATTATCAATTATTTTTAATCCTCAACATATGGAATTGATCAGTTCTACTATAATATATTCTACAAATATTGGAAGATCATGGTGTTTGAATTATATTCATTTTTATCAATATTCATCTGTTTCACTGAAAAAATTATTATTTGGCTTCCATATGATAATTTTAGTTATATTTGGTTTGTTTATGATGAATGTATAAGATATTTATGATTTATTTCTATGATATTGAACTTCAAATCGTGGTTGGTTCACAAAAATTAATGATATTATATCTTCTTCTTCATGCCTATGGTTTTGTCTTAGGAAGGATTCTTAGTGATCAAATAGGGAGAAAAAATAAAATTTCTAACATTTATATATTTAGTCATTTATTCAATTTTATACCATGTTTAATGTAGAGGTTTGAAGAGGAACTAAGTTTTCATCAGGATTTGCGGAAATATTTTAGATATTTCATAATCTTGGAGAGTTAGTTTTTATCTTGGTTAATCCATCATAGACTGAACATGTTCAAAATCCATTTCATATTATTTTATTATAATCATTCATTTATTTTTTAATAAAAATATGGAAACAATATGTACCTTTTAAAGGGTGTTTTTTTATTTACAAAACAACACATAAGGATTCATGTACACCTAGAGCATGGAATGATCGGAATTTTCTTGTACTTTTCGTGTAGTTGAGGACCATAGATAGAGTGTAATTTAAACCAAGAGGTGTATATGATAGAATTAAGGAGTGAAAATCAGTTTTTACCATAATTTTCACCCCTTCTCCGTAATAAAATTCATGGTTTAAGAAATATAAGGGTTAGTAAATGAAAATTAAATGTTGTCTGGTTATTTTAATTTATATAATTCATTCTTCATTTTTCATATTTGAAACTTTTGGAGCTATATATTTTCTATTTTTATATTTTCTATATTCTCAGAAGTTCACACACTTGATGATTTAGTGTAATATAATTATTTGAGGAACTTTATTGGATTTGTTTTTCAAGGTGATATTTTCCAATTGTCATAAAAATGCTCATTTTATAAATTAGGAATGAAAATTTGGTCAATTAATAAAAGAGTTGGGAATTAGAATTTAATTCTTGTTGAATAAAAATGATAATATTTTTAATGATTACATTATTCATTGATGATGGTACTTACTTTTGGGTTGAATTTTAGAATAAATTGAAAATGTTTTAGTTTTTTTGGTTTATAAAGTTTATATCTACTGTTAATTATAAAAGAGGGTGGTCATTTAAAATTAGAGGAAAATAAGGATAAAATTAATACAGGTTCATGTTTTAAAATTTAATTACTGTAACAACCCGATATTTTATAAGATACATTCTTTTTAATTTCATTCATATCTTCTATTGTACGACACACCAAGATTATCTTGTGCTATACGCAACACCGTATTAGCTTGCAGTATACGCAACACTTTTCTTGGCTCTTGTTACACACAATTTCAAGTTCGTTTGATAGAAGTTATTGTACGCAACACTGAGTATATATATATATATATTCAATGTATAAATAAAATATGTTTGGATTCTATTATACGCAACAACAAAGGAGTCGTGCACTACACGCAACCATGACTTGGCTTGCATTACACGCAATCGCGACCTTCCTCGATAGCGTGTGTTGTACGCAATACCAGGATTTATTAAACAACGATATATTATTATAATATTGTTATGAACTAGCCGTTATGAATAGTGTTTACTAAATTTTGAATTTTATAACATTATTATTCATCTTACACATTTTCTAGAACATGGTATAAGAACAAAATAATTTTTTTCGGGTAAAATAAGTATTTTTCAAAAAAATGCAGTTTTGCTGCCTTTTAATGGCGCACCCACTTTAAATCTAGTTTTAAAATGTCTATAAGTTCCATTTGACAAAATAAAATTATTCTTTGGAATCAAGAAATAAAACTTTACTTTGGATAAATTTTTCATTTTATTCTGATGAGTTTCATATTTTAATGAATAGTAAAAACATGCTATATTTTAATTAAAAACAACTTTTTTCATCATAATATCTTATGTGGTTAAATTATAATATTGAATGGTTTTAAACTATAAATTGAATATATTTTTACCATTTAATATAATGTATGTCATTAGCATTGATTCTACCTTGAATTCGTAGGATAAATCAATTCAATCTTTTGCAATGTTTTAAAGAAAAACCTGTTTTCTTTCGACAAAGGGATTAATTTTAATTTAATTTCTGCAACTTTTGTGTATTGAATTTGGAAAAATGGATTCCATATTTGGAATCAGTGGATCCAAATTATGTTAATAATCTACTTTTTATTTTTGGGAATTATGAATAGTAACTACGGTAAATTTTATTTACCATAGTTAAAGGTAAATCGGGTAATTAAGGGTAAATATAATATTATAAAATTACCCTAACACATGTCAAAATCCTATTTTATGACTAAAAGTCGACCCATATCACCTAAGGGTCGGATTATATTCATTTAATGGACTTTTTTCCTTAAAATTATTATTAAAACCAAAGAATGTGACAACATGTCACTTTCTTAAATCTTATAAGTATAATAATTTTAATTTAGTGAAAAACTTCATGAAACTTAGAAAATTAATAGTCTCCAGAAATAAAATACAATTATCTACATTATAGGAATTTATTTAGAATTTTTAGGGATTAAATAATTATCATTTATTATGACACAAAGATGATGCAGTAATTGTCTTATTATTGAAATATTGACATAATTGATGTCATAAATGCCCGAATAAATGTAATTTGAGACTTTTTATGACTTACAATAATTTTCTTGGTTAATATGACACGGTATTGTTTATTTAAGTAACTTGGTTCGAACTTATCATTCTGTTATGAATTTCTTAAAAATCATGTACCAAATAGTGTCAAAATTGACATAAATTAGTTTTTAAAAATAATATTATATTATTAATTGTTATTTTATACCTAAAAATATATGGTTCGGCCAAATGACTTAGATAATGTTATATATATTAATAATAAACAACTTGGGGTTCGTTTGTCTTGATATAGTAAGTTTATTAACCATATAGTATAAGAAAACAAAAAGACACTGTAAAAGTTAAATTATTTAACTTAGAGTTAAATCTAATTAATAAGGTTAAAATAATAACCAAAACATGTCTAAATCATATTGGATCAGAGGATTTCGACCCATCCCCACTTTACATTCAAAATAAGACCCTTTTAAACCATTATAAACCGAATTTTACCTTAATATAAAATAATATTTTGAGATTTTCCTAAGGTGCCCCTCTCCTCCCTTATAAAAGGGCACCTCATCCCTCTCTTCCCCACACAACATTGAGCCTTCATGCTCAGACAACCCCTGAAAATTTCTTCTCTACACTTCCCTAGAAACATCCTAGAGGTTCTGTTCTTCTTTAAAGAGCTATTTTAGTGCCCTAAAAGGGGGTCTCAAAGAAGCACTTCAAAGAAGAGGTAATGTCCGTTACCGATTCTTTCATCTTTATTTCTTCTTCCACTTCTTATTCTTTAGTTGTTTCATTATGAAGTAATAACATCAGTATCAATAATATACTTATATGTTATTATAAGTATGAAACAACCCTATTTCACTATCTATCCATCCTACGGAAGAAGAAATCACCGCGCGTGCGTACGTACGGAATAACGTCTCCACGCCGTGGTGTAATCTATTTTCCACCACCACCTTACTTGGATGGGTATAATGGTGTAAATAATGACTATATATGACTATTATAAAGTGATACTAATTCTGAAATAGTATACATACACTCCAATACAATTCCACGATCATAGGAACGATATCATCACTCGTGCGTACGAACGGAATACCGTCTCCACGATGTGATGCGACTCGTTCTACATGATCTTCATTTCATAATGATTATATAAATTAATTGAATGAATGAATATGATATATATTACACTAATACCATTCTGGAAATGAGTTATCTATAACCTAAAGAGAAGAATAATAATTTATTCGACAAAACACACATAAGAACAAAATGTTATAAACACCCAAATAACAAGTAACAATGAAATATTACTACTAAGAAGATAAGAATATGACCAAATATGATATCATAAAAATAATCATGATTCTGTAATAAGTCAATAACATTATTAAAATCATATTACAGGAGTTTCGGACAAGTACAAAGCATATCGGACCTAAGGTAAGGGAAATATCACAATCTCACTATTATCCGAGATTGTTTATACTTTAGTATATACTGGGGTGTATTTTATCAACCACATCCATGTTTCCTCAATATGTAATATTATTTCCATATACCTACAATTGTTTAAATCCAATTTTACCTTTCTTTGAGTTTTTAGTAAAATATATTAAAGGAATCTTTTTTCATTTTTCGTACGAGGTACTTTTTGACTTTTCCGACAAAAGTACGAGAAGAATGTTTTTTTAACTAATATGACATGAATGAATTTTTAAAACATTATTTCCAAGAAGCTTAATTTACAATTTTTCAAGTCTATTTTTAATAAACTTCCTTTATTTTAGAATTGTATGACATGTTAAGAAAGGAAAATTGTTTTTGAAGTAGAAAGAATATTTTCCTCAAGAATGGAGTTCAAGTGTTTTATCAAAATTATTTTCCATCTAAGATAATAAAGGGTTATGTTTCTATCCCTATTATTACATGGATTTGATTATGTTGTGATGGAAATATTTTTATGAATTCCTTTATCCTATATGAATTGTTTTATGATGTCATGATGATGTTTAAGATTCCTATTTTTATTACATGGGTTATGCAATGATGTATGATTTATGATTTTGTGGCACACATAAGAATGGTATCATTATGAGATGGGTGGTACCTATATCTCCCTCCAATGCATTGGGTAAAGATTTTATATCTCATGAGATAAACATGGCGGGAACGGTAGGTTATACCGGTTCAGTGAAGCAGGACTGAAACGAGGGTAAATCGTTTCAGAAATGGACTTTCTCCACTAAGATAGTCTTGGCAATGAGTCTTGACTAATAAGAAATGATTCTCTATGATTATGTGTGTATGCCACAAAGTTTCATGTTTTATGTTATGATTATTGGGATTTCATTTCACTACTATGATTTATACCATGTTATGAAATTATGCTCTCTTTTGCAGGTTATGATTTCCAAAAAGTTATGTTCTTAAGTATATGATGTGATTGATATTTCTTTTGTTTACCCTTACTGAGCATTTGAGCTCAGCCTTTTGTATGTTTTATTTTCCCCAGGATATAAAGAAAGGTTTTAGGTAAGTAAAAAAGGGGAAGATCTTTACGGGAGATGTTGAACATCTTTTACCATGATTAGAAGATTACGTTCCGAGTTTCTAAAGACACTAAACTATTACGGTCCTTGTGTGTGTGTTTTTGTTATGTAAAAAGTATTCCGAAAAAGTAATGTAATTTCCTTGTACGTTAAGCTTCGGGTCTCTACAGTTGGTATCAGAGGAAAGGTTTAGTCAACCTTTGGAAACTAGGATGCGAAAACGTTAGTGAGATCCCTAGAGATATTTCTAAGGAATGTATAGGGATGTCCCTAAGGATAAGTATACGTATAGGATATAGTCCTAGATCTATGGTAACGATATTATATTAGACCAAAGTTGTTAGATATTGAATTTACTCCCCCTTTATTATGATTTTTTCCTCTCACACTATTCTTTTCAGGTTTTAGGAAATGGCTGGAAACAAGATGATTCACGATAATAGAGGATATGATGGACAATGGAATGATATTCTTCATGAGTAACCAAATGAAATGGGATTTGGAAGTCCAAACATCATTATTATGCCGAATCAGCAATCTCATAATATGATCAATAAAGTAAAATTTGGTAAGTTTCCTGACTCGGCTAATAATAGAAAGATGGAGTTTCATGATGATCATAGAGGAAAGAAAGTTCAATTTCCCCTATGTAAATCATGTGGGAAGAGGCATCAAGGATAATCATTAAAAAGAACCGGAAGATACATTGGGTGTGGAAAAGAAGGACACAAATCCAGTAAGTGAAAAGGAAAAGGATCAGTTAACACCAGGGAAGAGGATAATGGTATTAATATGACATCAAAAATGGTAAAATGTTTTAAATGTGGAATGTACGGGCATTATGCAAACCAATGCCCTAAGTGAATGTCTCATGAAGACAATCGGAATGGTCGTATGGGTAGAATTTATGTGGATCATTATGAAGAGACTACAAATGATATGTGAGATGAAAGAATTGTTGAAGCTCGGTCAATGGTTTAAGAATGTAGTGGAATGATTACATGTTTATCATGTGTAATGTTGTATAAGTAATCTCATGGTACTATGGAATAAAGATACATCTAAGGATTATTACACTATTTTCTTTCCTTGAGTTTTGAAAGTGTATGATTAATGGTACCAGTATCCATGAAAGGTTATTCAGATATTTTTGGAATGTAGATGATATGCGCATAATGAAGGGATAAGGATAAAATTAAATATTTTATAGTATTCATGAGCTCATGACTGATATAAGGAGAAGGTTATATCATGGTTTGCGTATATATAATTTTGAGGATTTTGGTATGTGGGAAGTGATAACGTTTAACTGCATTCATTTTTTTCACTAAGGTTCAATGGGTATTCAAGAGAATACATGATTAAGGCCTTTGAATGTTTAGAATGTGACCAACAAGACATATCTTATGATATATGGGGATCAACGATGGAATTAAATATCTGGTAATCATTTTAACTATATTATGAGAGTGGAATCAAATATTATGGATAAGCCTAAAGATTGAAATGGATTATGTTGGACATAAGTTAGTATTGTTTAAGGATATAAGTTTTTTCGATATTATTTATGGGATGTTATAGTAATATAGTTTTAGAAAAAGGACAACCTACAGGACGGGCGACAACCCATCGCGTCGGACAAGGCTGTGGGAATCGAACCCACAACCGAAGTGCGACTGGCCTATATCGCCTACCACTAGCCTATAGGAAGTCCCTGTTTAGTAGAAACTAGTTTTATTATATTAAGGAGTATGATATATGAAGTATAAGTCTATTTTAGGCACTATATAAGATTAATCTCACTATAGGTGGACTTATGTATTTTTTTTGATAACTTTTCTAACCTTTTGTTTGAGACAGATGGAATGACCCATCATTCTATCACATGATCTACTAACACATCACGAATGGCAAATTCAACTTCATTTCTTTAAGAGATGAAGTGTAAATTGTCCAAATAATGACAAACTGTGAGACTATACCAAAATCACGAAAGTATTTCTTCTAATTCCAATTTAATGAACTTTAGGGAAATGATCATGAAAAACCAAAAATTTTGTCCTACTGCCCTTATATCCGATGAATCATATGGTACCTTAGATAATCACAAATCTATGGCTTTGTGATTGTTGGCTTTTTCATAACCATGTTCTCTACCACTCTCCAATAGAACATGATGGTTAGATTTCTCTTCCATATCCATATTTTCACCTATGTGGAAACCCAGTGATTAGTTTATTTGGGTAACCATTAGGTTTCCTACTTTTTTTTAAATATTGGTTTTGGTATTCCTTTTTACGATGTGGTTTTGTATTAAAGAAACTTTCGAATAGTAAACCATTTATAACCCCGACGAATTTTGAGGGTGAAATTCATTTTAAGGGGGGTAGAATGTAACAACCCGAGATTTTATAAGACAAATTATTTTTAATTTCATTAATATCTCTTATTGTACGACACACCAAGATTATCTTGCGCTATACGCAACACCGTATTAGCTTGCAGTATACGCAACACTTTTCTTGGCTCTTGTTACACAAAATTTCAAGTTCGTTTGATAGAAGTTATTCTACGCAACATTGAGTGTATATATATATATATATATATTCAATGTATAAATAAAATATTGTTGGATTATATTATATGCAACAACAAAGGAGTCGTGCACTACACGCAACCCTGACCTGGCTTGCATTACACGCAATCACGACCTTCCTCGATAGCGTGTGTTGTACGCAATACCGGGATTTACTAACCAATGATATATTATTACAATATTGTTATGAACTAGCCGTTATGAATAGTGTTAACTAAATTTTGAATTTTATAACATTATTATTAATCTTACACATTTTCTAGAACATGGTATAAGAACAAAATAAATTTTTTCGGGTAAAATAAGTATTTTTCAAAAAAATGCAGTTTTGCCGCCTTTTGATGGAGCACCCACTTTAAATCTAGTTTTTGACATGTTTATAAGTTCCATTTGACAAAATAAAATTATTCTTTAGAATAAAAAAATTACTTTGGAAAATTTTTTCATTTTATTCTGATGACTTTCATATTTTAATGAATAGTAAAAACACGCTATATTTTAATTAAAGACAACTTTTTTCATCGTAATATCTTATGTGGTTAAATTATAATATTGAATGGTTTTAAAGTATAAATATAATATATTTTTTCCATTTAATATAATCTATGTCATTAACATTGATTCTACCTTGAATTCGTAGGATAAATCAATTTAATCTTTTGCAATGTTTTAAAGAAAAACCCGTTTTCTTTCGACAACGGGATTAATTTTAATTTAATTTATGCAACTTTCGTGTATTGAATTTGGAAAGTGGATTCCATATTTGGAATCAGTGGATCCAAATTATGTCAATAAGCTACTTTTTATTTTTGGGAATTATGAATAGTAACTACGGTAAATTTTATTTACCATAGTTAAAGGTAAATATGGTAATTAAGGGTAAATATAATTTTATAAAATTACCCTAACAAATTTCAAAATCCTATTGGATGACTAAAAGTCGACCCATATCACATAATGGTCGGATTAGATTCATTTAATGGACTTTTGTCCTTAAAAATAATTTAATTATTATTAAAACCAAAGAATGTGACAACATGTCACTTTCTTAAATCGTATAAGTATAATCATTTTACTTTAGTGAACAACTTCATGAAACTTTGAACATGAATAGTATTCATAAAGCTAATACATTTATCTACATCATAGGAATTTATTTATAATTTTTATGGATTAAATAATTATCATTTATTATGACACAATGATGATGCAGTAATTGTCTTATTAATGAAATATTAACATAATTGATGTCATAAATGCCCAAATAAATGTACTTTGAGACTTTTTATGACTTACACTAATTTTCATGGTTAATATGACATGTTATTGTTTATTTAAGTAACTTGGTTCGAACTTATCATTCTGTTATTAATTTCATAAAAATCATGTACCATATAGTGTCAAAATTGACATAAATTCGTTTTTAAAACAAATATTATATTATTAATTGTTATTTTATTCCTAAAAATATAAGGTTCGGCCAAATGACTTAGATAAGTTTATATATCTTAATAATAAACAACTTGGGGTTCTTTTGGCTTGATATAGTAAGTTTATTAACCATATAGTGTAAGAAAACAAAAAGACACTGTAAAGGTTATATTATTTAACTTAGAGTTAAATCTAATTGATAATGTTAAAATAATAACCAAAACTTGTCTAAATCATTTTTTATGAGAGGATTTCGACCCATCCCTACTTTAGCTTCGAAATAAGACCCTTTGGAACCATTATAAACCGAATTTGACCTTAATATAAAATAATATTTTGAGATTTTCCTAAGGTGCCCCTCTCCTCCTTTATAAAAGGGCACCTCCTCCCTCTCTTCCTCACAACACATTGAGCCTTCAAGCTCGGAAAAACCCCGCCAATTTATTCTCTCCACTTCCCTAGAAACATCCTAGAGGTTCTGGTATTCTTCAAAGACATATTTTAGTGCCCTAAAAGGAGGTCTCAAAGAAGAACTTCAAGGAAGATTTAATGTGTGTTACCGATTCTTTCATCTTTATTTGTTCTTACACTTCTTATTCATAAGTTGTTTCATTATGAAGTAATAACATCAGTATCACTAATATACTGATATGTTATTATAAGTATTAAGCAACCCTATTTCACCATCTATCCATCCTACAGAAAAAGAAATCATCGCGCGTGCGTACGTACGGAATACCGTCTCCACGCCGTTGTGTAATCTATTTTCCACCACCACCTTACTTGGATGAGTATAATGGTGTAAATAATGACTATATATGACTATTATAAAGTTATAATAATTCTGAAATAGTATACATACACTCCAAAACAATTCCACGATCATAGGAACGATATCATCACTCGTGCGTACGTACAGAATACCGTCTCCACGATGTGATGCGACTCGTTCTACATGATCTTTATTTCATAATGATTATATAAATGAATTGAATGAATGAATATGATATATATTACACTAATAACATTCTGGAAATGAGGTATCTATAACCTAAAGAAAATAATAAGAATTTATTCGACAAAACACGCATAAGAACAAAAAGTTATAAACACCCGAATAACAAGTAGCAATGAAATATTACTACTAAGAATCTAAGAATATGACCAAATATGATATCATAAAAATAAGTATTATTCTGGAAAAAGTCAATATCATTATTTAAATCATATTACAGGAGGTTCGGACACGTACAAAGCATATCAGACCTAAGGTAAGGGAAATATCACAATCTCCTTTTTATCCGAGATTGTTTATAGTATAGTATTTACTGGGGTGTATTTTATCATCGACATCCATGTTTCCTCAATATGTAATATTATTTCCATCCACCTAAAATTTTTTAAATACAATTTTACCCTTCGGTGAGTTTTTAGTAAAATATATGAAAGGAATCTTTTGTCATTTTTCGTATGAGGTACTTTTTGACTTTTCTGACAAAAGTACGAGAATAATGTTTTTTTAACTTATACGACATGAATGGATTTTAAAAACATTATTTCCAAGAAGATTCCTTTACAAGTTTTCAAGTCTATTTTTAATCAACTTCATTTAGTTTAGAATTGTATGACATGTTAAGAAAGGTAATGTGTTTTTGAAGTAGAAATGATATTTTCCTCAAGAATGGAGTTCAAGTGTTTTATCAAAATTATTTTCCATCTAAGATAATAAAGGGTTCTGTTTCTATCCCTATTATTACATGGATTTTATTATGTTGTGATGGAAATATTTTTATGAATTCCTTTATCCTATATGAATTGTTTTATGATGTCATGATGATGTTTAAGATTCCCATTTTTATTACATGGGTTATGCAATGATGTATGATTTATGATTTTGTGGCACACATAATAATGGTATCATTATGAGATGGGTGGGACCTATATCTCCCTCCAATGCATTGGGTAAAGATTTTATATCTTATGATATAGACATGGCTGGAACGGTAGGTTATACCGGTTCAGTGAAGCAGGACTGAAACGAGGGTAACTCGGTTCAGAAATGGACTTTGTCCACTAAGATAGTCTTGGAAATGATTATTGACTAATAATAAATGATTCTCTATGATTATGTGTGTATACCACAATGTTTCATGTTTTAAGTGATGATTATTGGGATTTCATTTCACTACTATGATTTATCCCATGTTATGAAATTATGCTCTCTTTTTCAGGTTAAGATTTCCAAAAAGTTATGTTCTTAAGTATATGATGTGATTGATATTTCTTTTGTTTACCCTTACTGAGCATTTTAGCTCACCCTTTTGTATGTTTTATTTTCCCCAGGATATAAAAAAAGGTTTTAGGTAAGAAAAAAAATGGGAAGATCTTTATGGGAGATGTTGAAGATCTTTCACCATGATTAGAAGATTATGTTCCGTGTTTCCAAAGACACTAAACTATTACGGTCCTTGTGTGTGTGTTTTTGTTATGTAATAAGTATTCTGCAAAAGTAATGTAATGTCCTTGTTCGTTAAGTTTCGGGTCTGTACAATTACACTACAAAAAAATGACTTATACCAACAGAAATTTATTGTCGGATAATATATCTGTTGGTAGAAATGAGTAATTCCAACAGATATTAATTTTTGTTTGTATTAATTTTAATTACCAATACATGATTTTACCAATGGATATATTTGTTGATATTGATCACTCAATACCAACACATATTTTACCAACTTTAAAATCTATTAATTTTTCCAACAATGTTTTACTAACACATAAATCTCTTATTAATAATAACTATTACAAAAAATTATTTTTTCATCAATAAATTTTTTATAATAAATAACTACAATAATGATTTTATCAATAACCAATCAATAAAACCCAATTTCTTTAAATATTATTATTTTTACACCAGATTCAATACTCATGATTTGGATTTTTATAAAAATATCTCATAAATTTATTATGATTTTTAATTTTATTTAAATATCATTACTGTATAGTTTTAAAATTTCTTCATTTAATAAACATTTAAATATTTTTTTATAAAAAAAAATTAAATCATTATGATATCTGATATATTTACATATGTTTTTTTATACATACTATCTATATTTGTAAATTTCCTTTTATATTATAATTTGAAAAATATAATCATGTTTAATAAAAAAATTAACAAAAAAATATAAAAATTTATCATTTAGGGATTTTATCTAATGAATTGGATACCTAGATCGGTGATGGATGTGCCCCTGAATCCTCCTTTATCTCCAAAGGGTTAGCAGCATGGGAATAGCTCGATTCATCTTCTATGTTGGCTGATCTTCCTGAAATCGAACAATTTCTGAAGGTTCCAAGGGTATTCGATGGTAATATATCGGTTGTTCCTGGGGACTACTCAACCTCCAGTTGCTTCCCTCATGCGGTATTTCCATTTATGTTGGTGGGATACTTTTTTTGGATTAGGTGGAATCTATGGTGGTTTTGAGTTCTTGTTGAGGTCGTTTCGGTGGATTATTTTCAAATTGATGAAGCCTGGGGAGGCATCTTGGGGTCCTAGTGTTGTTTGACAGTAGTTCTGGTACCTGAAAACAATGGAGCGTGGTTCACCGAAGGGTTCTGTGTCATGGATCATACATATGTTCTGTAATGATCCTTGGTACGTTTTATTATTTTAGCTCTTTCAAGTGTGTCTAATTATTCACTCAAGATGCTGATGGTTCTGATGGTTTCATGTTCAATGTGTCAAATTTGAGTTCAAAGATATCTGATTTTTTTGCGTTTATGTGATACTAGTCCTTTTACTGTTTCTTGAGTGGGAAAAAATTTCACTATATAAAATTGATGTTTTCTCAGAAAGGATGGTTGAACTAGAATCTATTAATTATTGTTCATTGATTAATGATTTGGAAAGCTTGAAATGTTGCTACTATATTAGATATTTTGGGAAGCTGGAGATCAGGTAGACTGAAATATGCACTCTTGTTTGGTTCTAAACCAGGGAGAGTGATGCTGTATTGGTTGTTATCATTGTTTATGAGGTTCTCCAATGTCTTCTTTTATTTTTTTCGAGTTGGGTATGGTTCCCACTGAACTAAATAGTGACCTTTATAAAAAATGGAAATAGTGGACATCAGTGGTTTCCCCTCATTGTAATTTTCTAATGAATCATATACGTTATATTCTTTATTGATATCTTGTTCTGAACATCGTCAACCTGTGTTGAAATTCTCCAACATGCATGTCAATGATATTTCAGATCAGCAGCATCACATAGTGGTGAGCCTGCTTAACTCAATTTTTCTTATTCATTTATTCATCAATGATGATCTGGTCACATTTTTCACTTTCTCTTGAATACTTCTATTTCCATGTATTTAGGTATACAATCACCTATCCCATGAAACAAGACTCCATTACTAAAATGGTTTATCTGTGGTTACCTGGTATCCCTCTTATATTTCAGTACCCAGTAAGGTTACAAGCCTTGGGGAATCCATTTAGGATTTTTTAATACTAATTTTCATACTCCCTCTACAAAGCATCCAACAGTTTCAAGAATTTGTGTCAAAATGAATATTTTTTCTACACCTCCTATGATTTTTTTGGAATGGTGTGTTGTTTTAGACTTGTTCAATGATGTCAAATACACATTATTTCAGTTTATTTTTATTTTCATTTGATTCAAGGATACTTAATAATTTCACATAGAAGTAAACAAATACCATGAATTACCAATGTCCAAAATTTGTATTAATTTGGATTTAAAATTAATGCAGAGACAATATACCATCATGTCTTGCATTATTTTGTTTTAGTTTTTGTTTCACATGATTTAATAAAATGATATTGTTTTATCATTTTTATGATTTAAGAATGATTATTAATATTATCTTTGGTTTTCTGTTTCAAGGCCTTTGATATGACATATTGAGGTTCCTCATGTTTTCATTTCATTTTAGCATTAAGAATACCGCCTAGAGATAAAAGTTATTTCTATGCTTTATTAATTATTTCTTATTTTAATATTTATTTTCAAAATTCATTTTATGTTTTTTAAGTTGTTTTGTTTAAGTGAGTAAACTAGTCATAAGGTTCTATAAAATAGGATGTTAATGTGGGTGTTCATCTTATGTGGGTTTATTTATGATTTTTGGACATTCATGTTATATATTTTTACAACAACGACCCAAGTTGAACTCTAAGATTATGTGGCTAACTCACAGGCCTTTTATTTGACTGTAAGATTCACTGCATACTATCACTAAATGCTCATGTAATAAATCATAGGTATTCCATTTGAGTCTTTAGAGAATCACCTTTTTTATACATGCCATAATCATTGAATCATACACTCTTTATTACATTTATTTCATCAAAACCAGTTTTAACTATTATCATTTAAATTAGAATGCTTCGAAATGATAATGTCTTAAACATTGTTTTTAAATCCTTACACATCTTCTATGATAAATGTAAAGAGATCTTGACTTTAACATATCAATTCTTAAATACATTAGATCAACTCTTTTTTGGGATAAAGAATGTAAATCAAGGAATGTTATTGTTATAAATATGGTAGTGGATGGGTGGTTGGATTTCATTGTGTAGGGATTCTAAGACACTGGTTTCTCATATGTTCCATGTAATTTCTAATATGATTGCATTATTAGTATTATCATAACTTTCAGGTCCATGAATTTTAATTTCTATTCATATTGTATCTTATGTGCTGAAAATGATTATATTAGTATAATTCAATATTTCAGTATTTGGAACTTTTCATTATGTTTGAAATAGTCATCTTTACTCTCTAAAGTTATCATATTTTTGCCACTTTTTATGTTCTAAGGATGAAATAAATTTATTCTTCCATGTTCTCTTAACAAAATGGAATTTATAGGTTTTACATTTCTATTTCTATTTCAAATTCTATTCAATTATCTGTGAAGGTGTTTTTCAAACAGCATCCCTAATGTTTTTCAGTGCCTCTGATCCACATAGGGAACTCATTGAGTTTGATTTGGTAGAAAAATTAATGTTCTAATAGCATGTACAAAAGTGTTTTTTTTAAGATCAGTCATAACATCATACATTTATTTATTTTTTTAGTATATATTTCTTTATTTCTGGCTGATTCATAATGTTAATTCCACTAACATATTCCTATTTCTGTCTAAGTACAGTGAATGTTCTACTACCATAAAGTCCATAGAAACTTAATTGTTTTAATTCTATTTTTTTAAACTTTAATTATTTCAATTTACATAAATCTCATAAATGTATGTGTTGTGACATAGAACACACATTTCATTGACTACATTTTCCTTGAGAAGTCATGTCATGTTGGTAATTATCATTACGGATTATAAAATATTTTTAATCATTACATTTTGTTAATGTAAAGCTAGTCATGGTCATTAAAATATATTGAAATAAAGGAACACAATAAATCATTTTCTGTGTTGAGTGCTTATGTTATAAATGATGAAATGAAATCAAGGTTTTAATTCCATGATAATGGAAGACAGAGAGTTACTGGTTATTGTTTATGAATCTGAAGAAAAAATATTTATGCCAAGAAATTACAACATTGTCTGTTGAACATGGACAGGGTTAAATGATCCTTTGAAATAATTTAGAGTAGTTGAGATGATTGCACCATGTTTTTACATTCATATTCCATGGGCTGTGAAAAAAGTTGGATATATGTATTTTAGACCATTTTTTTCACATTATAATGCCATTTTCAATGAACATATTTAAGTATATGTATTTTCGATTATATATCCTACATTTTTGGCTACATATTTACAGTTTGATTCCCATTTTATAACATACTAAGGGGTTTATGGTTTTGTCTGTATATTCATTTATTTCAGGCTGCATATTGAATGTTTTGAGTGTAAATAAAAAATGTCTATTTTTTATGGTTTATGATAAATGAATGCGTAGAACATATTGAATTTTATATGGTTGGTTGGTTTTTGTTTTGGCTTCATGTTCAGTTTGAAATTTTTAGGAGAAAATAACTAATGACTTTTGGGCTGCATATTGACAGTTCTAGGGATTCGTTTTCATTGATGGTTGGTTTGTATTTGGTTTGGATGTATATTCATTTCATTTGTTTTAATGGAATTTGGGTTTATTTGGCTATCTATGTTTGGTTTTTAGGTGGTTTCTGGGATGTGCATGTCCAGCTAAATGATGTACAAGTGACAAGTGTGTTCTTTATTCATTTCTTTAGTTTTATGATCAGGGTTAGATGAATTAACTCATTGTTATTTTTCTATTTAGATGAATATCCTTTATTAAGTAGGAACTCTCTATCATGAACAGATTCAATCAAATCTTAATCCAGCAATATTCATAGCACTATTTCCATGATAAAATTTCAAACAGGAAGCGTGAATGATCCATTGTTCAATTTCCAGTAGGGGGACCTATTTCCATTGTATACAATTGTTCATCACTTTACTTTTGATGTTGGATCTTGTCAATCTGAGATAGAAGAAGTTTGTTCCTTCTAAAAATTATCTCACCAAGGAGTACATCACTGGTAGCTGATAAATGAAGGGTTCCAGCATTCCATACTTTAAGATACCTTTTTAATTCAATATGCTCATAATATCCATCTTCAGATATGCAATCGGAAGTTGAATCCAGTAGTATATCACATTTGGAGACAGCATAAAGCCAGAGTTGATCACTGAATATCTTACCTTTTGCATCTTGAACTAGTTATAAAGAAACATCACACAATGTCCAGACAGGTCATGAACATACCTAACTACTGTAGGCATGTGTGAGAGTTCTGCAAGCGTTAACCTCCAGTTTATTTCTATACAGATCAATTTTTTATAATTTATTTTATTTGACTTTTAATATTTTAAGATCTCTTTTTATATTTGACACTAATTTGGGGTTATGATCTTTTATTATGTGTGGTGTATAGTTAGTGGATATGAATGATGTTTCATAGTAGTGATTTGTGGGTTTGCTCTTTGGTTGTCAAATTGGAGGCTCGCTGGTCCTGAGGCACGGATGGGTTGCTGGTTCTGGAGCTGGTTCAGTGGGGCATGGATGGGATATGGGTACATGGGGGTGGGGGTATGATCTATCATGATGGGTGATCATATTGGGGTGTGGGGGGATCTGAAATTTTTGAATCTTAACATTTTTTATTAAATTTCATTATTAATATAATTACCTTTTTTCTATGTTTTTACATGTCAATTGTCTTTGGTTTAATTATTAAAATAGATGAATTATATATGACATATTAATAAATATAAAAATTTATATTTTTTATTCAAATATAATTTATAAATAGATATTTTATATTATTAATATTATTACCAACAGAAAATTTTTTCATAATAATTTGTTGCTAAACAGATTAACCGACATATATATTATCTGTTGGTATTATTATAATTATAATAGAACTATTTTATCTGTCGCAAAAACACTTAGCGACAGAGTTTTTACCGATGGTTTAGTGACAGAGACTTATGTGTTGGTAAAACGTTTTACCAACAGAAAATTCACTTTTACCAACAGATAGGTCCCTGTTGGAAAAACTTAAATATTTTGTACAGTTAGTATAGAACTACTATAGATAGAGTTTATTATTTAATTTTGTAAAAATATGATATTAGGTTATTGGCCTTTATTGGTGTCTACAGTCCAATAAAGAAAACATTTCCATCCTTACTAATCAATTCAAACATATATCATTGAGTGGAATTCAACAGTATTGAGAGAATGTTATGAAGATAACTTAATGAAGTTTTTTAGGTAAATTTATAAATTACATTTAAGTGTTTTTATCAGTTGGAGTTAAATTTGAATTTCTAATTGACTTTTTTCATAAAATTGTTTATAAACTTATTATTATATACTTTTATTTTATATTTTAATTTTTTATCACCAAAATATTATTTGATAGTTGTTCATCCATCCACTTATACATCATGTATTTCATTATATCTATCTACCATTGTGACCCATATCCATGAGAATCAGGGACAATTGGGATTCCTCTTCAAATCTTTGTGTTGAAGGATTTATTATAAAAATGTGCAAGAAGTTTGTCATATGATGTATAGACTAAGGTGTATCAATGACATGGAAAAATAATCTAATCGGGGATTTGATCATTGTGTAGTGAACATACCTGTAATGTAACCTCAATTTTGATGTAATGTGATATTTTAGGTGGGGATATATGAAGTTAGAATTGTAGAAAAACGTGAGAATGAAGAATGAAACATCATTATAAATTATGAATCCTACTTGGTTGTGCTGTTGGGAGTGTTGGCGACTCATGTGGGATAGTTGACCGGGTGATAATGACATAGTTTCAATGAAGAGACAGGATTATGAAAACATTTGTGTGGGAGATTATTGTATCTAAAAATGTATTTTTTTGAGGAATGATGAGGCACTTCCTTGAGCCCTATTTATTACTAGGTCTATTAGATTAAGAAATAACCATGATCAAATATGGATTTGGTTAACAAAGAAGAAATCCACTACACATTTGATGGATATTGTGTGATTTGAATGTATCCTTATGTTTATTTTTGAGAGAAAGAAATACTTGGCCAACTAGATGTCGATGGAAGAAAGAGAGCATGGTTCTCTTGGTATAGGATAAAAATATACATTCCATGATACATGGGTTGAATGGTTACAATTAAATGCTACTCTTACATTATGTCTGTGAGATAGGGGAAATAAAAACCCCCATTGGTAAGGGGTATCATTAATAAAGATATATTATTTCTTAAAATATAATTATAATTATTTGAATTAGTTATATATATATTTGTTAATCGAGGGTGTACCAGCCCCGGTTTTAGTTAATTACCATTTTATTTATGTATTTTATGTATATAATGTAATTGGGTTAAGTATTGGAATGTTTGGATGTATTTTTTATTGTTTTTTTGGGATTTTATAGAGTTTCACAGTTTGAGCATAGTTAGTAGAAATTGTGCAACACCACTAAGGAAACTATGCAACTCAAATTGTGGAATCTGGGAAGGTGTAAGGTTAGGCATTGTTTTTGAAAAAACCATGCATCCTGGATGTAGAAACCATAAAATTTTGAATATAGGGTTTTAGTATTGTTGTTTTACAATCTATCTAATTGTTCGATCCAACCATGAAAGGGGTGTTAGACGTAGTTGATAGAGAAAGTCTTTCACACGTTTTTCCTAACTCTACATGTATATCCAAAAATGTTAAAAATTGGATTGGTTTTTAATATAATATGAATAATCCCCATAAACCCCAGTATTACCTTATTCTGACCATAACATAAATTTCACTCCCACCCAAGGCTTGGGATAATTTCCCCCTTGATCTATGAGTGCTCTTTTGTCAAAAGTTGAGGTATTAAATGCCTATATTTCTTTGCAGGTTATTTTTTGTGGTGTTTTTCCTCAGTTTTATTCTTCATATATATCATGTATTCATGGATATAATCTGTTGGGGATATATCCATAGTGTGTGATTACAATTGTGATGAGATATGGTTTCTTTTAGTTGATGTAAAAAGTTCTATGTCATCTATTGGAAGATCTAAGCCTTGTTTTCGGAGAATTAGTGTCATTATTAATTTTAAACTACATTTTAAAAGTATTTGGATTCACTCCTATCTCCTATTTATTAAACTAAATTTATGGATATAAAACTGATTTAATTGTATTATTTGAATTTAGAAATTATAGTGAAATATTGATGGAAACCCTCTTTAGTGTTAGTCCGTGAAATTATGGAAATTGTTTGTTTTTGGGAAAGTAAAATTGGTTAAATGATTTTAAAATGTCTATTTGAAAATGTTTAATTAGTTTTGATTTATGGAATGAGATTTATTGAAATGTTTTAACTTATAGGAATTTTTATTTAAATGGGTTGACATGAATTGGAAATAATGCTAGAGTATGATTTGAATGGGATAGATAATGGTCATGAAGTACCCTCATTAAAGGGACTGATTATGTATTTGATGTTCCATCATCAATGGTAAAACTATGAGTGTAGGTGTGTGTGTGTTTTTAATATTTGGAATGGGGTGGTTTATTCCATATGAAATTCTTTAATTCATTGAATAGTTGTTTGGATTCTTTCTATGTAAAGGTATTTTTCATAGAAATGGTTTTTATTGATAGAAAATGTTAATTTTTATAATTTTTTGTTATAAATGTCACAAAATGATATACCCTAGGAATGAGTAGGGACGTCTCTTTGGTGAATCCTATAGAGTTTCATTCTCAACACCTTCTTGGTAACATTTGTGCATTTGAAGATGTTTTATATCATTTCTCATGTAAAGTAATGTTATCCAAATTATTCAGTTATGCATCATGATATCTTGGAATGGATTATTGACTTGGGGGTTGGATCATTTTTTAATTTTTTGTTGGATTTCATGTTAGGCCAAAAATTATTGGTACAAATGGAATCAATTTGTTAGGTATTAGAGTTGAAACCCATTCTAGTTTATTCATTTAGTTTGGATAGTATAAAGTATGGAGAATGTTTGGACATGAATTATAGACCATAAACTGGAGTATCTAACCTATTTATGTTGTTCTTCATGTTATCAGGTCATTCGGTACGAACGTGTTTTGATAAACCTATTTGAGTCGCCACCTCATTCCCACGGGTTTAGCCTATAAGAATAAAATATAATGAATTGATAAAATTACATCCCACTAGGAATGAATATTTCATTTTGAGTAATGATTTATGATTTTAGAAAAAATTATTTTTTTATAAATTTACTTGAACATTTTTTTATTTTTAAAATCATGGTGGAATTATCAAAAATTTATTGAAAATGGAAAAAATGAGTTATTTTGGAAAGCCTTGTCATGAAATGTGTTATGTGGTAACATTTGAAATTGGTAAGCCTTTAGTTTCAATAGAGTAAGGATAAATGTCACATTGTTACAATAAAAAATGGAACTTTCATGGTATAGAAGAAACCAATAAGAAGAGGATACTGAGAATTTTGTAGAAAAATATCCATAGGTGAACCAATATATAGTTCAATGTATTATCTATGGTTTTAATGATATGGATAGAGGGAATAAAAGGGATGAACCAAGGAATGTGGTTCATTTCAATCAGGGCCATATGTAGAATACACTCGTCCATTGGGGGGATTCAAAACTGAAAATGGTATAGGTGTGGTAATAAAGGATTAATTTAATCTTCCATCTTCTAGTTACACTAGTTGAGTTAAATGTCAATTTTGAAATGTACAAGTTTTAGGACCTAGAAAACTGATGGTGGGTCTAATCAGTTCTTATTAATCAAGAAAAAGGCATTACACAAGAGGGTTTTAAATAAAATTTTCACAAACAATTATACCCTCATATGCTTAGAATTTCTAGAATGGCCACCTTTTTTATCTTGATGTAAGATAGCATCTCAAGGATAGATTACATTTCTAAATTGATGAATCTATTCTTCTTTTAACAAAATAATTCTATAAGTGTGTCCAATAATGAATGCAATTTTAAAAAGGGGTTGAGGCGAGATATTCATTAAAGGATATACATAATTTGTATAATAATATATACATTGATGTTCAATACTACGATTGTTTTAGAAATAAACATCTTAGGAAATATGTGTGGATGAAGAATGTAGTTAACTATGGGAAATAGTGGGAACTATAATATAGGGAATAAGTGGAGGAGGAACACCTATTTTTATATAAGTGGAATAAATGGTAATCAGACAACTAGATCGGTAATCCATCCTCATAATCCCAATACTTAGAAAATATGTATTCAATAAGGTTTTTTGGATCACATCATGTGATATGGTATGCCATAACTGAGAGAATCCTCCACCAAGGTTAAGGGTTGAGCAAATGAAATAATTGCTTATAGTGATGGGTATCTTGTTGGATCATGATCAATATGAAAAACATTAAAAATGTGATTTTTGGATACAAGTGGTATATTTAATTGCCTAATAATTCCTTGAAAGGGAAATTCATATGAATCTAAGAAAGATGAAGGCTTCAATATCATGAAAACTACCAAATAACCTAATTATTATACCCAATTTTCATGGGCTTACTAGTTATTAATGACACTTTGATATGATTTTTCATTACTAGTTTCACCAATAAATGGTTTGATAAGGAAATATGTTCAATTACAATGGAATGATGATTCTTAGAAAAATTTAGAAGAGATAATTTTTTTCCTTACATGAGTTCAAATACTGATTTTTTTAATTTGGAAATGGTTATGTGGTGTATTGTGAGGCTTAAAGATCTAGATTTGGGTTTAATATCATATAAGGAGATCATGTTATTTATTATAGCTCATTAATGTTAAGGTTTCTAGATAAAAACTACCCGAAACACAATTTTTAATTAGATATTTTAGTCCATGATTTTAATAATTGAAATAATTTCTTCATTGGGAGAAATGTATATCATTTACAGATCATATGATCTTGAAACATTGTTTTTCAGAATGGGATTTAAATATGAGAAAATTAATATTGATGGAGTTCCTCCAAATGTCAAACTTTTTCATGATGTATAAATTGAGTAAATTTAATTTAGTGGAGGATACATTAAGAAAAATTTCATATGGTCAATTGGTGAATGGGGCTTCTTGATTATATGTAACTGATATTAGCTATAGCTGACATGAACTAGGATTGTGAAGACCATGGTAGTGTTTTATTTTTCATTATGATATTTTATTTACTATTTTTTGATAATTTTAAATAGGCATATACATCTAATTATGAATGTGTTTCAATAAGTTCAAGACTCAATGGTGAGGAGACCATTTAGAAAAATAGTCTATATGGGAGTTCATTATTGTTGTTCTATTATCAGATCTTCCTACAAAAACATTGTTAGGAAAAACTCATTCATGCTTACCCCCATTCTAGATTTTTTGTTTGTCCTAGATTAAAAAAGGGGTATAAGGAATTAAAACCTCAATATTTGTTGGTTATAATGAAAACCAATGTATATTAATTTTTTATAGTAAGCCTCACATTTATATAAATTAAGGGAGAGAACCAATATACAATGGGTATGTTCGGATCTTTACCTATTACTATTTGGAAATCGGAGAAGATATCCATGAACCCTGTGATATGACTCCATTGTATGGATCAGAAACATGATTTTATATGGGATAAAGTGGATCATATCATTGAGGAATCCCATTTAATACTTATTCATGAATCTCATACTATTGGGGGACTTGTCACAAATCTATATATAAGAATATGTAAAGCAGCATAGAATTATAGTTTCGATACAATCAGTCCATGATCTGAGGATTACATCGCGTCTTTGTAAATCCATATAGAAATACATTTGGGCTCTAATGAATATGATGATAACATACCATAATCTAATTGATGGAAAATCTGAAAGGATAATACAAACATTACAAGACATGCGTCTGGCTTGTATAATGTATTTTGGATGCTTGTCAAAGGATTACATATCGTTCATGGATTTATCGTACAATAATAATAATTTTTCCTCAATACATATGCCCCTTTTGAAGCATTGTGGGGGTTTCCCTTTTTATATAATCATTTTTGGGTGGAAATAGGTGATAATTCATTGGTTAGACCAAACATTATGTAGAAGAAAATGGAAAATAATTAGTTGACCTGAAAAGGGATAAAGACATCTTAGAGTCGTCAGAAAAAATTTGCAGATCATCCCTAATGGCCATTTTTGTTTGATGTTTGTGATCAAGTGTTCATGATAATATCTCAAAGGATATGACATCACTTTTTGTAGAATAAGCGGGGTTATCTTCTTTATATATAAGACCATTTGATATATTTAACTAGTTTGGTGAGATTTCATATTGGTTGAAATTTCTAACAAGTATCAATTTTGTGCATAATGTGTTTTAGGTGTCTCAACTAAATAAGTACCATCCTTATCATGGTCGTGGGATTTTATGGACACACATTGACCTATAGTAGGATACAACGTTGATTCATGTGCCATTATAGATTGTGCATAGGCAAGAGAACGACATGCATTAGAAATTAATCACTCTAATGGTGGTTTTATGGTAGCATAATTGTATTCTGGAAGAATCATGGGGGTGTGAGAAGTAAATGATCTATCAATTACTTGGTCTCTTTCAGTCACGTGTTGGGTTTTAACATTCCAAAGATGGAGAGGCTAATGTGGGAATAATGTAGGACCCTCAGTTTCATGTAATTAACCATTAATTTAGTTATGTTTCATATATAAATTAACTAGATTATGCTTTTTTGAGGTTTGAAGATATATTTTGATTTTTTGGGGATTTTTTCAACATACATTTTTTGAGAAATATTAGTAGAAAATGTGAAACAACTCTCAAGAAATCGCGAAACTAAAATAGTGGGCTTCGGATAGGCTCATGTATTGGCCCAACAATGCATAAACCTAGGAAAAACAAGCACAGTTGGGGAAGAAGGGATTTTCTTGGTTAGAGAACAGTTGTTATGACAATGTGATCCAATCGTGTGAGGGGTGTTTGGATTTATTTGTAGGTGCAGGGTTTGTGCATGATTTTCCAAACTATGCACCAACACCATGAAATTTTAGAAATTAGATCTAGATATGATGGATCTAATCTTAATCACCCCTGGACCCCTCATTTTTCTTTTAATCCCATCCTAACTCAAATCCCCAAATACTGTGGAGGCCTTTAACCTTGATTCAGGAGTGACCCATTGGAAAATCATTGTGCATTAGAGTCTTATACTACTTAGTAAGTTCACATTCGTTGTGGTATCTCTTAGTTTTTTCTTTATCCCTCTCATTGGTTTATTGATCTAATCTATTTGAAATATATAAATTTTGTGTGATGCTAATCATGTAGATATACAGTATTTTGTTTTAAAATAATACATGGTGTATGGTGGGGTTTGGAATATCTAAGTCAAATATATAGAAAATTTATGTTTGCCCTTTTTTTACATTACTTTCTGATATTGGGGGATTTACTTTCGACTCCACTTGATTAGAACAAGAATGAATGAGTTCATATTGGTTGAATTTATTGAAATTAATTTCTACATTATTGTGAAAGACTTGGTAGAAATTCCCTTTAGTGATGGTTAGTGAAATTTTAGAAATTGATTGTTTTTGGGAAATTGATATTGGTCACAAAATTTTTAAATGAAAAATTTTAAATGGTTTTTTTATTTATATTTTTGAATTATAATTGTTGAAATTTATTCAATAAAGTTTTTTTAAAGAAATCCGTTGAAATGATTTTCTCATGATGGTTAGTTGTGAGTTGAATGGGATGGATAATAGTCATGATGTACCACCATCAAAGGGACATGTTATGGATGTAACGTTCCACAATAAAATGTTTCAATAATATTGTGTGTGGGAGTGAATTTTGAATTTGAGGAATAGAATGTGTTATAAAAATGGAATTGTGAAATTATTTGACGAGTTGTTTGGCCTTTTTCTGTGGAAAACTATTTTTGATTGACCTAGTTTTTGTATTTATATATATTGTTCAACTTATATTATATGAATTGTTTTATATTAATGTGATAACCAATTATATCCTAGTGTATAGAGTAGGGAAGTTATTTGGATAAATATTACTATTATTTATAATCAACCCCTACTTGGGAAATTTTTAGTGTTTTTAGGCATTGTGTATCTGGGCACAAGTAAATGCATGGTATCTCAGTTCATTAGTGGCACATCCTGATACAGTGGGCATGGATTTTTGGGGTGGTGCTTGGGTCTTATTGGGTGTTTCTTCTGTATGTCTTGGATTCCTTTTGGATTTTTTATTTGATATTTAATGTGCACAAAGATATGGTTCATTTTTTAGTTTTTTTCATTATGTTAATTTTAGTTATATGAAATCGATATCAAGCATCATATAGTGATTGTTGTGATATGGTTGTAATGTTTGGTTGTTTTATATTTTTTTAATCTAGATTGTCCCTCATATTTTATGGATTCATTTTAATTTATTGCTATTAATTCATATTTTTAGCATATTACTTAAGTCTATGTAATATACATGCCTCTTCGAAAGCAAATGCACAAGAAGTGGAATGTTTAGGATGTCTAAATTTAAGATCTGAATGTTCAAATGTAAATGATTTTCTATTTTGATCATGCTGGTGATATATTAAAGGCCATGAGTGGATGCATTTTTTATTAATGAATATTAAAAAGAGTTTTGATGGTAATTTAACCCACTAATATTTTCATATTAACATTTTACTTGTTTTACATGTAGATTACATAATTTACCTTCATAGAGTAATTTAAGCTTCTAAAGGTGAAAATTTTCTAATATATGATTTGTAAGATAATTTTTATATTGGTGAAATATTCTTTATTATAATGAATATATTACATATGGGTTCTTGAATGGGACCCACTATCATGATTGTAGCCACACCGAATTGTCTTAGTTAATGAATTATCATTGTAAAAAAATTAACGATGTTAATTGTTATGAACAGTACTGAAGAGCCACCATGAGTGTAAATATACATAATTGAAACTTATTTTCTTATATTTTTAATTTAATTTTATATCATAATTGATTATAGGATTCGTGTACCACTATCCTTGTAATAATGCATACTTCTCATGGAAATAACATTGAAAACAATTTTCTTTATGAATTATTGGACTTACTAGGAGATTCATTTTTTCCAATAAAATCAATTTTATGATAAGTAAGAAAATTTATAATAATTATGTTTATATGATTCACTTAATTGGTGTCATACTAGTGGGATGGTAGTTTCATGATAGTAAATTTAGTTATTAATGTGGGCTAATTAGCATGATCCATTATTATGAGACACTATTAACATGAGTACCTATAATGTTTTTATCATATTGATGGAATAATGATTAAAATCATAATCAAATACTTTTTATAGTGATGATTTAAATTATTTTCTAGATTATTGGGTTGTGACTGTTGGGGTTACCCCTTATTTTAATTTTTGTGTTACACATTGGATTGGAGATCTATTTTCTACAAAACCAACCATGGAAAGTAGTTATCTCATATGAACCCAACTACCAGTTACATAGAATAAAATTTGTGGTTATCTTAAATTTTTATTTCCCCCATAGATATTAATTATTATATTTAAAATTTTAATTATATTTATAGATATAAATGTGATATATTTACGACAGTGGAATGGAAAAATGATATTAGTTTTTAGGGAAATATTCTACAAGATAGAGGGATTTTTTTATGGTTTCCCTTTTATTTTTTGGAATATGACGTATTATACATATAATTTCATTTTGGGAACAATGGATAATGTTATATTTTGAAATAAAAAATTTTATTGTTTGGAGTTATGAAATATGGAATACATTAATTAATAATATCTATACCTTTGAATTTATGTTATTATTTAATACATGGTTGGGGTTTAAATTTCCTAATAATTACCTCCATTATATTCTCTAAATGTCAATTCAATTAATTTTTATGTCAAAATTACACAATTCTAGTCACATATACATGTCCTTTTGAATGTGGGGTTTTATTTTCACAATAATTATTATCTTCAATATATGGAGTGGTGTCAGTAGGGATATTTAATTAATTTCCAATATGATTTATTTTCTAAAAAACAATTTATTTTAATCAATTATTGAGTGAACTTAAAAAAACTAGGATTCAAAGATAAATTTTGAATTAAAATTTTAATGTTTTAGAATCTCAATTTGTTTTAATTTGAATTTAAAAATTGCCATGTTGATGGGGGTAGGAATAATTGTTTAGATAAAATTCAATGAACTTAACGGGTGAATACTACAATATAAACTATGCTCACATTCCACATGGGGAAAAGAGAATTATATAAATTAAAGGGAAAAAATTCATTGATTGTGTGAAACACATAACCTGGGAAATCGTTCTCCCAATAAATCAAACAAAAAATAATGGATTCATTTGAGGAATAAAATTCATTTTATCTATACATTGGATTAAAATTATAAATAAATATTTTTTTGAAATATAATGTTATCTAAATAACGAATAAAGACAGAGAATCAAAACAAACATCTAAAATGGATTTGTGAAAAAAATAAAAAGGTTGATGCCCGATTTTTATGATACAAAAGGGACCAAAAATAATAAAATGACATAATATTATAATATCTAAATTAATAAAAATCCCCAAAATAGAACATGAACAATCCACTAATTAGTCATTGTCACCACCTGATCATATCCTCATAAAGAATATTTATAAGGAATCTATGGAACTTCATTGAAGGAAGATTTCCTATTTCCATAAATTTGTTGTGGAAATTTTGGATTACATATGATACAATTTTTTATTATAGTAAATGAGAAAATTCCAACTATTAAGAAACCATGAATCAATGTAACATTTTTGTAATTCAATAATAAAATTATAGTCTGGTCTTAAATAGAAAATAATAACTTTATACATATTTTTTCTATAAAAAACAAAATATATTTTACTTCATATTTTTAGAAAAATTTTATTTTAAAATTATATATAAAGTAGTGATATAATAGGGATCTAAATATAAATATATATCCTTGAAAATAATAAAAATAATGTACCAAAAATTCATAAATTTCAACAATACTTTTATGGGATGAAACCCCAAATTTTTTTATAGGGAATCACTTGTATATCACCAACGAGTCTATGACATAATTTTAATAGATTTGATCCCCTACATACACCCATTTACTCTATGTGTAAAACCCCGTATCCTTGGAAAAATCATAAAGTGGTGGCTCTAGCAAGAGAAAAATATTATAAACCACTGGATTATTCATTTATTTCTTATTTACTACCACAATATCCCATGTTGACTATAAAATTAAAATTAAAGAAGTTATTTAGTCATGTATAATCAATTTTTAATCAACAACCCATGTAACCTATATATATAACAATTTTCCATTTATTCAATAAATAGTAACTTACACGGCAGGGATTACCCATGTTATCCTGAGTTGAGAAAAACATTTTAAATTTGAATTTTTATTTTAGAGAGTGTTTAATGTGGAAAAATATAATTTTTCTAATTATGTGATAACAGATAATTATTTGGCCCACTCTTTTGGTCCCAAAATAGGATGCTTTTCATATGACAAGTGTTTAGTGTGAATGAGAGTCTTTTAAATGATCATGGAATATTATATATCTGAGTAATTGAATACTAAATATCCATTCACGTTTATTTGGTGATATATTTTAAATACATCATCAGATTGATATTTTTACTTTACATTTAATTCTATAATGTGGTGTTTTTAGGTGAGTCATAAACTCATCGAAGGAATTGTGGTTGAGCCTTGACCCAATTTATTTTATTTTTATTACTCCTCCCTTTTCTTTTCCCTTTTTATTTTCTTATCTCCTCTATTTTAATCTCACAAACATTCCTTTTAGTCTTAATTGTTTCAAAAAATAAAGAGTGGTGGTTATTGGGAGGTGGAAATGGAGATAGTGTCATAGAGCTCGAGACATGTTGTGTTGTGCAATGATAGCAACAAAGTGCTGATTTGTGTTATTTTATGGTGGTGTCCTCCTAAAGGTACAACCATTTTATATTTTACGGCATATATAACCATGAATTTAATTTTATTCATATTTAAAACCACATTTATGTTGTTTAGGGTTCCATGATTTCTCTTTTGGATTGTTTTTGTTAGATTTAGGGTTTTAAGGGGGATTATACAGGTTCTGTATTTGGGAAAGAGAACTAAAATTACATTTTGTTCAAGAACACTTGTTGTTATTTTTAACTTATTAACAAGTTGAGGATGAATGGAATATATGGTATGTTGTTTTGGTGAAAATTATATGTAGCGTTGTTTCAAGTTGTGGCTATGTAATCATCCAAATATACCTTTTTGGTGAAGATGGTTGTGTGAAGTACAAAAGTAGACCCTATGTCTAGAAGACGGTCTATGACCATGTACGATGCTTGGAATGAACACGTGTAGGGGATATGGCCATGTACATAGTCAAGTACCCAATGTGGGATTTCATATACTGCACCATAGAAATATACCTTTTACATTGGGAAGTATAATCCATGTTGGTCTGTGGTACATGGCATGTGTTCACATTCTACGGAACACCATGTGTACATAAGGTGCATACTATGTACATAAAATTTTTGAGGCATTTTACCTCTTTTTTACACCCAGTTTCATAATATATACAATAAATAGTCCAATATGATCATACATCATTTTATATGATGATGGTGATATCATTTCTGGGTTTAGAGGTAGTCTGTATGTAGTTTTAAATATTTATGACTGTTAACTTGAGATTTTCTTTGAGGTACTTTTCGGAATCCCCTTACTGACTGGATTGGGACAAGGATGCCCTAAGTGGGTGTACAGTATTGGTTATTAGGTAAAAATAAGTATGATAAAGACATTTTTGGGTTTTTATGGTTGTTCCCAAATATGGGATCCAACAATGTATTGAATGAGACTTTGTGACACTATTGCTTGAGGTTTTAGGCATCAAGGTTCTAAAAAAATATTATAAGGTTTTAGAACCAATGTTTGAACAACAATTTAATTATATCCATTATTATGGGTTGAAATCATGGGGTTCTGGGTATGGTTGGAAGACATTGAGGAGATATTGTGACATGTATAATTGACATTTTATAGATGCCCTTGTGTTTAAAGTAAATAACCTAGGATGGGATAAATTATAGGGTGATTATCTAAATATTTCTTATGATGAGAATTTATAAGAGGATACACTTATAATAAGTATATCATTTAGGGTTTTATTTTCTATATGTGGCTATAAAACATTTGAGAACAATATGGTAGGTGTTCTTTTAATTTTGGATTCTCTTATTGGCAAGCTATTGATTGAGGATCTGTTGGAGTTTGTTGAGGAAACATTGGAGATGCTTTTTTCCAGTATTATAGTAATTCTAGGATTATATTTGTATAAACCATGTAGGTTTTCATATTCCTGTTTTGGACATGCATTCATTTTAGGAACACTTTACGGTTGAGGCTTGAGTTATTGGTTGTAACAAGGGATCTCTTAATAAGACATCACATTATGGTGCGACCTTGAGGTTCATGTAATCCTTGATTTTTTGGAGCATGAAGAGGGTCATTGTATACCATTGGTAGATATTATATAGATTATGTGATCAAGGGGAATGAGATAGCAACATGGTATTTAATCTAAGAGATAATCATCAGTAATATTTCAAATCTGTGGATGATTGGTTCAACAGTTCAATTGACCATTGTTTTGGTGGAGTTTTTCCAACATGTGGAAGATATTGTTTATGAAGACTAGATTTGATATGAGTCCATGGGATATCTTGTATCGAGCATTGTACTTGAGATTTGATTTGGTTCTCTCCTACGTTGGCTGGCTGTTTTAGACTAGTCTAAATCACTAATAGTTGATCTAGAGTGTTTCCCCTCTTTAGGCCCATATATCAATTACCACAACAAGGGATTGAGTATTAATTGTATCGAACCATTTATTGAACCTAGATATAGGTTAAACTACTCTGAATTTTTTATAGTTTCATTGAGTTATACCACACTACCATGTTCCCCACAGGTTATTTATAAGTTAGTATATTTCATGTCACCAATTTAAATCACTACATTAGAGTTTTCAATCATGCTAGAGTTTAATTTTATATTGTAGATTCATAATTTTATGACCTAGTGATTGGAATTGATTCCTTATTTATTTTAAATTTCTTGGAGATCCGTTGTATATATGGATGGTGTTTTAAATTCCATGTGGTAGGGTTATCCACATGCTACGAATACACTCACATGTTCCATATTGGGGATATATTTACATTTGATAACAAGCAATTCCCCATGGTTGGATATTTTATATCTCTATATCATCCCGTTTTTATTTTGGTGTAGTCATTTTTTCATATATTATTAGTTTCAACTTTGCTCAACAAATCATGTTTCAATAAAAATATTATGACATTCTATTATTGGTTCACCATTGGGGATGGAATACATAGATTTATTTCAAACCCCGTGTTCATAAAAATCGATACAAAATTATATATTAGATATGCTTTTAAATTAATAACATGTTTTAGAGTGGATTAGGTGGAGGAGATGTTTTTTATAATCCAATACACCCACTAATGTGGAGTCTCAAGGATGAAATGTTGTTGCTAGAGTATTGTAGAGGCGAGGTAGGTGTTTCATTGTGGAGTTGTAAAAGGATTTTTTTAGGTTGATTTATAATTTTTTTGAAGCATGTTTAGACCATTGGGAGAACATTTTATATTGTATATCATGTTCTTGGGTATGTATGATCAATTCCATATGATATTTCAATCTTTTCATTATTTATTTTTTTGACATACTCCAATGTTTTTATGGATTTATATCCTTAGTTATGTGTTTGGTAATTTATGTCCTCTATTTTACTCTAACTAGAGGGTATAGTCTCTCTATTTTATCATATAGACCCTCATCAGTAGTTTCTTTCCAAATACACATCAGAAACAATACAAGAGTCATTATAGTTGGCTAAATTGAGGGATGTGTCAGGATGATTATGGCCAGTTTTAATTAAAATAGTATCAAATGAGGTCTTTTTCCTCATTATTGTGTTATCAGATATAAGGTTTTGATAATTTTTGTAACATATTATGGATTTAAATGTAGTGTGTTGTTACCCCTTGTTGATAGGATCTATATGATTCTAAGGAATGATATTTTTATTCCTGATTTTGAATTTTATGTTTTTTTGACTTCACCTAGTGTCATTCACTTGAGTTTGTAGTCTTATAGTTGAGTATGGTCTTGGTATCTTGGTCCATGGTAAGGATGAATTTTCCCATAAATCAATCTAAAAACACAGTATTCACATACATTTTCCATTATTTGTGTTATTTACTATCTATATAGGTTTAGTTGTTTAAAGTGGCAAAAAACTATATAGAGTTGCCTCATATATGGTCTTGGGTTAATTATACTCAAATAGAAATAACACCCACATATTTATTATTCTTTCGATGGTCTATGTGAGTATTTTGGAGTTAGGTTCACTAGTCATAGAGATTCCCTCCCTTTTTCAAGGTGTGAATGATGTTCATATTTGGTTAGTAAGGGTGTCAGAATCCTGGCTGACAATATTGGTGCCTTAATGATGGAAATGATACCCAATTTATATTTCGATCTGTATGGGTTTCCATTAGGTGGTGGAATCTAAGAAGACTCATGGGTTTCTTTCATTGGATATATCTATTATCACCATGTGTTTCAGTCAAGTGCTGAACTGAGGCTCATGTTCTTACTACAACTGGTGGATTGGGTGGGAATTACAGATTATTCCTTTGGAGGGACCACATAGGGTCTTCGATCACTAGGAAATTTATTTGTGTAGTGGAACTTATAGTTAGGCATGATGATTACTATTACTTTATAGGTTGATATCTTTGATTGATCCCAGTCATCTGGATATCTTAAGAAGGATAGTTTGGATGGTTTTCTAGACATGATTTTTTTCATTGTTCTTTGAGTGGAACAGTAGCATCATGACATGGCTCACTTGGTTCTGAATGATTCCCATGTTTAAGGTGTTCATGTGGATGATTTTGACATGATATATATGAATATATATTAATGGGGAGTGTATAGGGTTATTTGACTTATTGGAGTTGACATACGTGAGGATTATGGTTTGTGGTTTAAGTGTGTTATCTTAACATTCTTTAGAGTTATCATATGTAGGAATGATTACTATTTTTCAGTTGGGATTCATGTGATCCTATGAGAGGTCCATAAATAATCACACTCCCTTATGTTGGTGTGTATTTGTTGGAATAGAATTTGGGAAGGAGTCTTTTTGTGTGTTTCTGTGTACATATTTCATTTTTTCATTTCATGATGGACCATTTTTGATAATCTTACTATTTTTTGAATCATAAGGAAAGAATAGTGTTTTAGTCATGGTATAACTATTGAGGATGTCCATCAAGTGTTAATGAATGTGAATCCATATAATACTGATTATACGATATGATTTTTTATTTTGTGAATCTCATCTTAATTTGGGTGTTTATTAATATGGAAATTTTTCTTGGTGAGTTGAGAATTATATTTTGTTGTTTAATCTATTTTATTTTTCAATTAAATGGGGTTTGTCCATAACTGGCCATGGAGAATGGTGATGGCTAGAGCATGGGTTGTAGGGCTTTTACTTGTGATGTAGGAAGATGAAAATGATATTCTTATTGTGGGGAGAATCATATAGGTGATACATGAATGTATCTTAGTTTGTGAAATTTGTGGGTTTTATAAGTCTAGTCAATAGAGATTCATGATAGAATCCAGTGCACTAGTTCATGGGTGAGATCTTGGATACCATTTGACCAATTATGATTTCTGAGGTGATGTGTTTTTCAAAGTGGTTATTTTGTGGAAAATTGTATTTTCAAGTGTTTTCAAAATTATATTAGATTAAATTTTAATTTATATTTGTGATTTTGCGTGAGAATAAAATTGAAATTTCCAAAGTGATACGATCTTATATAATTTTTAAGGCCACTCTATTAGTCTTGGGATATAGTCTATCATCTAGTATATGTGTTTTATGGAAATCCAAGACATAAATAATATAATACAATATTTAATATTATAATAGTATAATATTAATTTTATTATATCTATTTATTCCAAGATAAATTTTTAATAATGAATCAGTTCATATATATATTCTTCATTTGCGTCTAGTATGGGTTTTTCCTAGTTGAGGAATGAATCTGATGGCGGCCACATGGGCTGAACCTGAGGCTCTTTTATTATATTTTTTATTCTTTTTTTATTTTGTTCTTTAATCATATCCCCCATTATCTTATCGTGTAAGATAACATTGGGGCCCTATGTTTCTTGAAGGAAAGGTAGGGAGATAGAGAGGGGGGGAGTGGAATATTTAATGGGATAGAGATCCATTATTGTGGAAATCAGTTCAGGTCTAGTCATCATGTGATAGGTGTGAAACACAATTTCATGTGATTCTTTGGTGGTTTCTTCTCAAATGTATTTATTTTTATGTTTTTATTCATAGAACCCTGTAATTTGGTATCTTTTCAATTTAATTCCTTATATATGTTTTTGTTGGAGTTCAATTAGAGGCCCCAAAGAATGATTTTAGGAGATTCAAGAATTTAATAGGTTTTACAAGGGATTTAATTTTGGGTAAAACTGATCGTAGTGGGATTAGTTCAAGAAAACATAACATCTATTTTTTATTCTAGGAGAGGTGAGGAATAAGGGACTAAATGATATGTATGACTAGTGTATGAGTTTTTTTATGATTATTCATGTGTACCAAGAGTATTTATATACACATAACTTGATGCGGGAACATGGACATCAAAATTACATAGCCACATCCCATGTATGGAAGATGATCAGTTGCAATATATGGTGTTTGAGATGACCAAGTGGACATGCGATGTGACCTAATATATGGCTAGGAACTACATGTGTGAGTGAGTAAATATCATATGTAATATAAATACTCCATGTAAATTGGGATGTTAATGTTGCGATGGATGGAGGTACATATCATAGGTTGATGTCTTGGGGAACACACCATAAAAACGATGCACACACAATCTACGTCTACTTTTTGATATTTATTTTTATGATTTCACTCCACCGGGGTTAGAATTGGACCCAAAAATAGACCATTTTGAACATTTTCCCACACATATCATAATGGTGATATCCTTTCATCATTTAGTGGAAGTATAAATGGATTTATAGATATAATAGATTGTTTAGGAGAAGATTTCTTTGAGGTTCTACCTAGAATCCATTGGTGGGTTGGGTTGTGATATACACGGCCTATGTAGGGGAAGTGAGAATGGTGATCGGGCTATATTGAGTATATTAAGGCGTTTTTAGGTAATTTTTTAATGTTATAAAATCAGTCATTTAATTAATGGATGTATTATTCTTTTTAGGAATGTTTTTTGAGGTTTTATTATTGTTGGTTCTGAACCACTATCATTTGGTTTCAACTCTGATGCTCGTGGATTTTTTATATCGGAGCCTTCAGGATGGGTTGAAACCATGGGTTGTTAGGTATAGTTGGGATCCATTAATAGGATGATGAGATGTATCTAAGGGACTAATTAAGTATGCCTATATTTGGGAGTTAACACCCAATAATTTATTATATACAAAGGATATCATTTGAGGTTTTTGGATATTTTATTTTCCTTGATGTTTAAATTTTGTGGAGGATTCACTTTAGAGATTAAAGCCCTTTAGGTGTTCATAAGGACCATTGAAAATTACCTTGTAGTAATATTGATTATTTTTTATGCCCATGTGTTTGAACTGTTGATCAATTATCAGTAGGACGAAATCAGATTCAGTTTGGTCATTTTTGATAGATGACCATTTTTACGGTTTTTTAATGATACAAGAACCCTAAAAAGAGTTTCATATTTATTTTATAGCCTTTTGGAAGTTTCATGAATGTTTGATGGGTGATACATTAGATGTAATGTTTGGAAAGGGATCCCCTATTAGGAACACCCATTGTGTTGTGAACCAGGGAACGTGTGATTTCAAATATTTTCTAGACCTTAGTGAGGGTTGGTGAGATCTGATGGGGGTTGCTGTATAGATATGGCAGTGTTCAAGTACAAGGGATCCCCATTCTTTTCTAGATATGTGTTTAATATTTATGACAATTATAATATTTTGATTATAGGTTTGAGAGATGGAATGACCACGTTTTTATTCCTTATCCCAAAATTTTGAAGATGTTCTAACACAGTATAGGATGTCAGAGGATATTATCAGAATATCATGGAATACGAGTTAGACTTGATATTGAATTAGTTTATCTCATTTAATTGATGGAAGATTCTATATGGGTATAGAAAACTAATGTATGATCTAGAAAATTTAAGTTCTACTAAATAATTACGTATTTATTTTCAAGGTAAGGGATTTTGTGGCCATTTCTATAGATTTTTATTAGGCATATGTTATATGTTCATTTTTATTGAAATTATATTATGGAATAGAGGACTAAAATAAGATTATTGTGTTCTAAATAGGTTATATCAGTATTAATAGTGTTATTTTCTCTAGATTGATTTTTTTGGATTCGTAAATCCAAATTGAGTTATCAATTATCATATAGATTCATATATTTTTTCCCTAGGGTCTAGAATATTTCCTATTTTTCTTTAGAAATCATGAATAACATGGATAGATCTGTCGAGAACATCGTATGTTGGGTGGTTGGAAGAGCCACATGCTATAAATCCTTTCGAGTGTGTATAAGTAGGGGATGATTTATCTCAGGTGCAAGTCTATAACACAAGGTTGGTTGTTTTCAATATTTTGATCCCCATTTTTGGGCCATGTTATTATTTGATTGTATATGTTATTAGTTTGAACTATGATGGGAATATCAGGTGACCTGAAATTGTAATGTAGCAGATAATAGGTTCAAAATTAGTAATGGCATGCTGAAATTTATTTAACAACCACTGTATTTTTACCTCGGTATACATGTATACCTTATTTCTACATTCCGATGGAGTATAAGATTCATATTGGACCGGTCAGGGGCCTAGTGTTGCATGATTGACCACATCCTCTCGTGTCAAGTCTAAGGATTGGTCTTGTACAACTTTAGATTCTTAGAGATGTAGTATGTGATTTATATTTGGGAGACTATTTTTAGTGTTATATCAAGATAAGGAGTTTTTTTGATGCATTTTATTTGATATTTCTATCTAGTAATTTTTTATCCATAATCTAATTTATGATATGGATTTATATTCATGTGAATGTGTCTATTTATTTTATTAATTTATTTTTATACAACTAAATATCTCAATCTATCCCATGTATATTTTAGAGCCCATCTGCTTTTCAGTAACCACTAACAAATGGGGGCACACATGAGGCCTTAGGGAGGGCTCTATCCAGTGATATTTCATATAGATCTTCGTTAGACTTCTATAATTACAAATTACTTATTCATAATGAAAATAATAATGGCTATGTCTGAAAATTATAGTAATAATAATAAATAATCATTTTCTTAAGGAAAAAACCATCCATGTATAAAAACATCATGAAACCATGGAAATTAATTTTCATAAAATCAAACACCCATCAACCAGCTTCTATAAATCTATATAAGATTAAAAATTTACCTGAAATTATTTTTCAAATGCATGTGGGAAATATAATTTTCACTCTAAAAAAACCTATGAAACCAAATAAACATACCTTATATCACATTTGGAAATAGAAAAACCATTCGATAATAACTGTAATCATAACAATTAACAATAATTCAGATGTTATCTCAGAAAAATTAATTTAAAAGGAATACAAAACCACTTTATAAATGAACATAAAAAATAACATAAGTTCACTTGTATATATATATATTAAAAACAACATTTCGCCAACAATTAATTATATAATATATTTAAATATTATATTTCCAGAACCATAGATTCCATAAAAATAAATATTTATAATGTTACTAAAAATATGGTTAATTACTGTGGACAATTTTAAGTAGTAATATAAAATTACATGGAGAAAAAATTAATTATAGGAAATAGTTTCAATAAATGGAAGTCAAATGAGGATTTAATGTAGTAAAATCACTTGAATATAAAGGATAAAGACTAATGAATCTAGATAAATTAGAGGTTGATGGATGGGGAACTTTCTCAACAAGTGTTTCCAATGCGGGGATTCATTGAAATCAATCTAATAAAAAATGAAATTGGAAATTGTAAAAACATTAAAAAATAGAAATACATATTAATTAAGATACACAGTAAAGGAAATTTTGCACCAATAGTGCATATCTCTATAGAATTGATAGTCCCACTGCTCGGTTCTAGTATGTTATTCGTCGATGGTATAATAGTCGATGATTATTTATCTGTTAAATAAATATAACTTTTTTCAGGGATTGTTATAAAAAACCATTATATTATTAAATAAAATCATAACCATGATATTATAATTTAATTTAAAATCTTGAATGAGAAGACATTCATACATAAAATAAACAAAATTTAGTTTGATATTTCTAAAAAATATTTGAGCTTAATACTAAAATATTACTATTATAGTAATAGAATAATTATTTAAATAAAACACTATTTCATAATTAGAACGGTTTAAATATATAAAATTATATGAAAAATATTATTATACTTCTATAAATATGAACTCTCTTAAAATGATCATTGATCATTACCCTAATGCTGAAATAAGATTTTGACTATAGAAAAAATACTATGGATGTAAGAAATGAACATCATGTTTCAATAAAGTGATTATAATGATCATATAATAATAATAAATAAATAAAATAGTCATTAAAAAGGACTTTAAATATTTATTTAATACATTTAATTTAATTATTCATGAGCATAGGCATACATAATATTCCATGTTTGGAATTTGAGTGAGTGATTCTTTTTATTAACCATTATTTTTTTAGTTATTATCTCTCCTAAAATATATATATATTCTCCCCCTTCTTCATATATTTTTATCCTATTCTCTATATTTAGGATTATTCTATGTATACTTAGTTATGTTTCACTTTATTTTAAGGGGAGGTGAATGTTTTCTAGCTCTATATGAATCCAATTGTATAATGAAATCTTTTTATAGGGATCTTCTCTATGTTTTATTTTATTTATGTATTACAAATTTAATGTTCTTTGAGTTATTTTATTTTTATTAATACTCTTTATTTCATGTAAAACGTTTCTAGTACATTTTTAGTTTTGTGTAAAACCCTATGTTGTTATATCCTTCAACGTATCTTCCCCTATTTCGTAAAAAATAATTTTAGTTGTTCCTTAAAACAACTAATTAGGGAAATTTTTTTATGATTCATACTACAATAAATCTATCTCTCGAGGACCAATATCTATTTATTCAATTTCGAATATAAAACCAAACTCAGTCCTTTTTTATGCATTGTTTTTTTAAAATGTTTTTTTCTTACTTGAGACATGATTATGTAACATAATTCCTTCTTATAGGTTATTATCATACCATTTTATTAATGTATGATTTATTTATATATAGAAAATATATTTATATATATATTATTATGATATAGGAGGTCCTATAATAATTACATGAGAAATCATCCTAGCACTCAATGATATTTTTTTTCAATAAGCCTTGAATAAGATAAAAAATAATCATTTTAATATTGAAAACAATATCAACAGGATTATATGTCATATATAAAGAGAAATCATAAATAAAAAATAAGTTTGATAATAACTTATGAAACATAAATGGGTTACATAATCATGTCTCAAATCAATAAAAATGGTATATATAAAACGTTTCGTGAAATGTATGGATTGGGTTTTTTCTACATTCATTCATGAATATTGAAACATACACCAGGAAGGGAGAGATAAAATGTAATAAGAATTATAATATAGGGTTCAATAGGTAGTTTTGATAAAGAATGCCATTAAAAAAAATTTACGATGTGAGGGGGATGAATATTTATAAAATATAAGATCATAGGTTGTTCCAAAAAAAATGAAATAAACAAAAATATTTTCACAAAAAATGGTGAGTTGTTTTGGAAATCATTGAATATAAAATAATTCAATGTTGTAATACAAGAAAACAAATAGATAATAGAAATGTTCCCATTAATTTAGGTTTCCATAGAGAATAGATTAGGAAGGGAACATGGAAAACATTCACACCCCAAGAAAATAAACAGATAATAAAATTTTATATAGAGATGAATCATATATATATATATATATATATAATAGAAAAAGGTTATCTGAATAAGCAGGAGATAATGAAAGATAAATTAAGAGTGATAATGACTAAAAATAAACACGGTGTGTGAAAGGAACCTATTACATAGAGAGTTAACATGGCATTGCATGCACAGCTAACCTCATGAATAATTATATTAAATTTAATAAATAGATATTTTAAATCCTTATTCAAAAATCTTTGGATTATTAATATTTATGATCAATTTTACACATTATTAAAACATTATTTTCATATCATTAGTCCTTCAGTTGGTTGTTTCATTGTTTCATGGTCATATTGATATATCATTAATGATAAATTATTATGTTTAGGGATAATGTATCTATAAAAGTATAATGATAAATATTTCATGTATTTTTATAATTTAAAATGGTTATAATTATGAAATAGTGTTCCAATGTATACATGAATCCATTCATATAATTGTAATCAAATAATTGTTTCTTCATTTGGGTAGTTTTACTTTGAATGATAAACATAAATGGTTTTATAATCTGAATGATTACTTATCAATTCAAAAATTTAAAAATAATTTTATTATCATTATAAAGAATTTGATTAGTAATATATGATACATTATAAATATATATGGAGGTGGTGATATTTGATAAAAATAATAAGGGTGGTTATACTTTCCAAGAAAATCATATTTGAGGTATACAAGGGTGTATCACGTCTATAGGCTTATAAAGGGGTCGAACACAATTTTTTAACCCTTGAAACCAAATCATGCAACATGCCAAGTTTCAAAGTTTTATTATTTCCCACTTAATTTCATCTATGGGGAAATATATTAATCCAGATTTTACCAAGACCCCTCGAGAGTGTGACCATATATAGTCATCACATTCCTTTTGAATCCTGCATCCTCAAGTTATTTAAATATATCAATTCTTCATTTCTCTTCTATTTGACTTCATAATTTTTTATCATCTCAATTTTCTCAATTTTCTTTTATATTATTATCCCCAACTATCCATGGTTATCATCCATATGTTTTGAAATCATTTAAATCATGATATAATTGGTTTCTAGGGTTTATAGAGTCATTTATTCATTTTATTTTCTCATTAAATGGAGATGAAATATTTTTCAGAATAAATTTTTATTGTTATATCTCTGTGATTCCTTTTACATAACATACCTTTAGTGGATAGTTTTTCAATTGATAATTTTTTTCTAAATTATTACCACATTGTGTGATTATTGGAATCTTTATAGTTGTTATCAAATGCCATTTCCTTATTAAAATATTATATAATGAGTTTTTTCTCTAATATTATGATCCCATTATAACTTCTATTTACAAAATGATGTTAAAAAACATTTTATCTATGTTTTATTATATCATATGGGTTTATCAAAAAAAATTATAGAATTATTTTATGCAATTTTGTTTCATGTTTTAATGGCTTTTATAGACTTGAATGTTTTTTATTTTCAAATTATCAATTTTATTTATTATTACTGTCATTTTTCACACGTACCCCATTATTATTTTTTGTTGCAAATTTGGTATGTTCCATGATTGTTACTTTTTATTGATTTAATGAATGGTTGTTAATTTTAAATGGTTTCATGGGTTTTTTTATAATTGTATAATAATTATTTCTTGGCTACTTTTATTTGAATATGATATTTCAAATCACATCTTTTAGATCTAAATAGGTAGTAGAAGATTGGTGATATGGGAAATATTTATTCTCTCTTGCCAGAGAGCCGTCGGTATCATTTATCTAAGGGCATTGGTTTTCATCCATCGAGGACATTGTGGGTATGATGGGTGTGACCCTATCTAGATTTGATAATAGGATAATAGGGGAAACACAAGTGAAATTTAATCTTATCCCTAATAGTGTCGAGGTTGTCCAAAAAATTTAGGATTATTTTACTTTTTAACTTGTTTGATATTTGATTTTAATTTTTTCTTGTTGATACATTATTAAAGTGGTATATTTAAAACTTATAAATCATTAACATATTTTCAAAGTGGATTATTATTTTAAAAATGAATAGTAATTTATTTAGATTCCATCAAAATATTTAGTTTGAATTTAAAAAATTATTTCAAAGTAGTAATATAGAAATGGATTAGAAAAAAAAGTTACATTTATTTAGTGGTATCAAAACAGGAAATAATTCATATCGATCATACAAAAAATCACTTGTTTATTGACATGATATTATGTATTTGAGGTTTTAGAAAGTGAAATTTATCAATTGGTAAAGTTTCAAAGGAAAATTATTTGGGTTATTATGTATGTGATGATTGGGTGGTGAACATGATTATTAAAAACTTTTTTCATGTTATATTTTAATGAAGTTTTTTTATTGTTTCATGGTTTATATGTATTAAATATTTTCATCTTTTTGGTACCTCTTATATCATACATTTTAGGTATCACTATATGTATTTTTATAAAAATATATGGAAGATATTAATTTTTATTTTCATTCCTTATTCATTTTTTAAATTAAATTATCTTTCAAATATATTTATTTATTTTTCTTGGTTATTTATTATATAGTTACAACATGTTGGATTCCAAAAAGTATTTCATTTGTGGTTACTAGACATGGATGGTATAATATTTCCCAACATGTTTATTTGAAAACTAGAATTCAATTTCTATCCCTTATAAATATAGAATGAACTTTGGACCTTAGGAAAAGCTTAATTAGGTGATGTGGAATGTTAAAATAAGTTTGATCATTAAACATATCTCTTCATTATTCCCCAACCACATTCTCAATCTAGTTTTTTTAAAATAAAATTAATTTTTTTCGTAAATACTAAATCCTAAAATTTAAATTCGAAATATACCTAAAAAAATAGTTTTGTTGTGGTTTATCTTAATGAATTATTATAATTTTATATTCTGAAAATATCTCCTATTGAACATTCATGGAAATTACCAATTGACACCACTCTAATGATTAGAGATAAGAATGATATTGAACAAGGAATCCCACATCCAATAGGGAGAGATTTAGTGACCACCCATAGTGATTTTCAACACTCCAATTTGAGAAATTGTCTTCTCGAGAACACAATGAATGGATTTATTATAAATTTTGAATGATAACAATGAATATTTGAATAAAATATTTCCATGATGATTGATATTAAAAATTAATGAATTTTATAATTTATAAACACACTTAAAGAAAACTATTACTGTAGAAAAATATTTCAATTAAACCCATATATTCTTGTAAACCAACACAAACTATATATCACACTAGTGCTATGAATTAATCCATATTCAAACAAATTCTAAAAATGACCCAATGCATAGAGTTATTTACATGTTATACACCCTTAAACATGTTTCTATAATCTTTTATTTTAATATTGGTTTTGGTATATCAACATTCTGAGTATTTAATCTAAAACGATGAATAACCAAATTAATAAAATATATCCATAATCTGTATATAAATTAATTCATAACATATAGTCACAAAATAATAGATCAATACCATATAGGGTTAATCTAAGTAAAAAATAAACTATAATATATTTTCATAATAATACTCTAAGAAGATTCATTATAAAAATATATATATTTATAATTGTCCAAAAATAACAATTTACAAGATAAAATAATTCAAATTTATTTCATGAGGAAAAACTAAAACATAAATCCCAGAATGAAATTGTACGTATAATGTGGGATAAAAAACACATAATGTTCCCACATAAAAACACTCCAACCATATTGTACCTTGTTTCATCAAAAACTAATATCCAGTTTCTATATGACTATCACAAAAATACCACATCTATATCTTTAACTATATTCAATTAACTACTTTCAAAATTTTTGGTATTGATGGAAACAAAACATCCATAATGGTCACTAAGTTACTTTCTAGAAAATTGTTGTTGGGTTGTATGTGGAAAATCTAGGTTTGGTGGTTGGTTTCATGAGTAATATTTATCCCTTCATATTGGTAACCTCAAAAATATATTATGTAATAAATCATGAAATTTAATTACCATAATATATTAAATAAAATAGATTACAACTGTACCATGTATATTACTATCATCACCATTATCATGATCATAACTTCTATATGATTACTCAAATTCAAGGAAATCATGTTGAAAATGTGTTACAGTAATGGATCTAGTCAACTAGTTCACATTAATAACAATAAGTCACATGACAACACTACCCTCCACCTAGAATGATACCAATTAGGATAACCACAAAAAAAACATGATTATAAATAGTTACATTATAATAAAAATAAATATATAACAGAAGAACACTCATAGAAAATCAATTAAATCACTATAATTTCTAGTCATTATGATTTCCATGAGAATAATAACATTTTTACCAGAAAAGGATATAATAATCATATCCTTTTTTACATGATGTTAAATTAATAATATCAAATGAAAAAAAATTAATTTTCTATTATTTATAGTCGTGATGGTTCTTTGATACACACCATTGAGATTAATGTAATGAATTTTTCATACAAGGATAATTGATTAGATGACTATAATGTCTCATATTTTCGATGAATTATTTTTAAATATTATATTGACTAATTTAGAGACTAGGCATGGATACAAATGTGATTTTGAGACCTGGTGTGTCATGAATAAATGTTTGAATAATATTAAAATATTAAATAGCATGCATGTGTAGCTTTCCCAAAATGATGGAATAATACTTGAATGGTTGTCTGAATCAGAAATAAAAGGGAATCATTTCATTCCAAGAAGAAAAATTACACTAGGCGTGGCATAACATCGAACAGTGCTGGCCAGTTGTGAAAAGTTGTTTTGAGCATTTTAATTAATAAAACAAATTGAAAATTTATTTTATTTTATCATTTTCATCTACACAAAAACATAGTGACACTTCTTCTTTTTATTAATCCATCAGTAATGTTTATAGGGTTTTCCTGATAAACCTGGAATTCCTGAGAGGTTTTGGAGAGAAACACTGGTTAATTTTCTTTGTAGTGACGACAAAGTCATAGATTGGAGATCGTTCTTGACTAATCTCAACAGTGGAAATTAATATTCAGAAGAGAATGATCTAGTTCCTACTTTCGATGCATTATATTGTATTTTATTTCTTTGTTCTTAGATTCAATGATGGAAAAGGACGATCTAATGAGTAGATTGACCCGCGGTTCAATCATTCATTTCCTGATGGGTTAAATTCTAGGAAAATCAGTGATTGGTAATTTGGGAATTGATTTATATTTTTAATCATTCATACAGGAATAGATAAAGGAGGGAATGAACGATGGTCAAGGTTTGTTCCTCAAATATGTTCAGTGTGTTTCTCTCTCCCATATTTTCTATTCATTTTCTTTATTCTATAGGTTTTTTAACAATAGATCATTGTTGCTATGTTTCTTGGAAGAATTATCCAAAATTTAATATCCACTGTTGGGATAACCCAACGGATGTGTGAAAATGACGACTACAGAAAATTTGAAGTGACTAAATAGAAACTATTCTTGGATTGGTTTGCATTGGGATGAATTTAAACATATTTTTTAGCCGATTGAAGGCTATAAGAACCTCTATTATGTGTTAGAGTGATGAAATGATCATATATATGGTGTTTTTAAGTGAACAAACCCTAAAATCCAAATTCGGGTGATCGACTAAAGAATGTAGTGGAAGAAGCAGACTTCTTGGAAAATCCTGATGAATAAGGTGTGTAACCCGGTGATACATAGCGTGTGGCCCCCACTATGCAGAGGCTTTAATTTTGATAGAAATATAAATGTCACATAATGTGTGACCCTATCACAAGACATGTAGGTCCTTCTTAGATCATCGGTGTGTATCTCAAGAGATACACCAACATGGGGTAAAGTACATGGGTTTCCTATATTGTGTATACCCCAACAAATGACTTGGCCTCGACTAAGTACATAGACTACCCTCTATACTGGAACATAGGCAGAGATACATGTGTTAACACCACGTAATGGAATATTCCTAGAGTACATGAGTGGACCCTAGAAGGAAGGACATGACATTTGGCACTTCTACACATCATGTAATGATATTATACACGACATGTACTAAAGACTCAGGCCGCAATACAAGGGTAGTACTCAGGGTCAACACAGATGGCATGTGACCTTACTACACGCTATGTATTCCTTTCCCCATGGCCTGATTCTTTTGTGCTCTATATATTTGATAGGTTTTGAGAGGTTTTGTTCCCTTATCGCTTCCTTGAAGGTAAGTATGAATCATTTCCTACACATTAGACTATGAACCCTTCAAGAGGACTTCATAGATAGAGTCACCAAAATCCCACCCCCTTAAGAGCTAGAGAGTGTGATAATATATTAATTATTCATTACCTAGGTAGATTCTTTCGTATTTACATGACCAACTACACTAGGTGTCGATCCAATACATAACAGGTAAATCTTGATGTGGTTTTTGGAATCATCCCATGACCTAGGCTCTTATACTCATCTCTGGTATCATATTATATTCAGATGTATCAGTGTACCTTTCTCTCTCATGATAGTTCCTAATGAATAGTACTTCTAAGAAGGACATCATTAGTGTTATCAAATTCGGGATTTTGTTCTCTAATATGAGTGATACATTGAATGTTGGATCTCAATCCATAGTGTTTGTTAGAGATAGTTTTAACTTGCTTCTAGTTTACGTGCCTTGGATTGTGTATATCTGGATATCTTTATTAGAAGTGTTGTAGAAATATATTTTGTATAGATGACAATACATTCCTTCATAAGTGTATTTTTGGTTTTAGGGTGTCTTATTGATTAATGTTATACTCACCCCTACATGATAATTTCCTATAACTATCCTATCATTTTTAGATTTGAAATTTTTTGATGGAGTCCTAGACAGACCAAGACTAGAAGTTTCATTGTAAGATCAGGAAGACCGATGTGTTCCTACAGCTATAGACTATATTCTTAGTACCAATTCTTAAAATTTAGTCTTTTGTTTGTTTACTTATTTTTGGTGTTCTTGTATTTTGGCCTAATTTAGTTAATTGCTCTTTACATTCCCGTTATACATAGTTTGGGATATAGTGGTATGCATGTATTTGGTTCTTTCTAGTTGTTACATTTTAGAAATTTGTAGCCTTGGAGATGTGTGTGTGTGTATTGGTACCTTACAATTACCTAACATGTTTCTGATATTCCTACTTTATGTCAATCACCTTCATGTGTCCAGTTGGATGTAGTCTTGGGGATTCGTAGAACAGGCCCCACTGGGATATGTCAATACAGAGTGCTATGAAAGGATGGTCGACTCTACTTTTGGACTGAGAGTTTGTGAAATTGGTTTTGGAAAATTTTGTTAAGTTCTTGAAGTTTAGATTTTAGTCTAGGGACTCCAGTGTTGATGTGGAAAATAGTGTATCCATACACCATGACTCTGATTACCTAATTTTTAAATGGATACAAGATAACACTAGTTGCATGGAAAATAATGGTGCATGCATCATATAGGAATGGTTTGAGGTTCCATGCCCATATTGAGTCATCTATTTCGATATACACATGGATTTTGGTTCATATTATTGTCTTAGAGAACACCCATGAGAAGCATACCAACTATTATTCAATAGCATGATCAAGAGGATGACCCTCTCAATGTAGAGGCTTCGATACATGCACCAGGTCCCCATATGTTACCTCCACGTGGTGAACCAGCCATACCACCACTTGTGGAGTAGTAAGTGGTACCTATAGTACCAGTATAATGGAGTGTAGGTTGAGTGAGGTTCAATAGTTTCAAAGATAGTTACCCCTATTGTTTTGAGGAATGACATAACCTCATCCAGCCGAGGATTCGCCTGAGGCAGTGAGCATAGTTTTTCATCTAGTCAAGACACCAACAGATTAGATGGTTGTCCTAGTGGTGAGCCTTCTTCACAGCTCTTTAGGGCGGTGATTGAGATTGGCTAAACATAATCACAATGTGGTGACTATTTCATGGGAAGAGTTTCATAATATATTCAAAGATGTGTTCTAACCAAGGACACTGACATCTATGTGTATTCAAATGTTTCTTTACCTCCAGTAGGGTAGAATGATAGATGTTATTTATTCATTATGGTTTACCAACCATTTCAGGTACTCATTGGAAATGGTTATAAATTTTGTACATTAGGTATCAGACCATTGAGTGAGGTATGTGTAAAGAAATCTAATCCATTACTATATTTTGGTGAATTTCTATATATTCCAAGGTGTTGGAGTGAGATTTAGTGGTTGAAATCTTCATGGATGAGAATATATAGGTATTCACATTAATTAGTGGATGTGTCGGTACAGATACCTTATTAGAAGGGAGCCAATGTCATTCTTAGGGATCAATATGTAGGGGATTTTTAGGAGGACTTTCTAGGATAGAGGATATGTAGTTCAAGGATCAAATGGTGGGTCCATTCTTCCTAGGTAGAGGAAGTTTTATTCATGTGATGGAAGGGGATATCTCCCTCAAGATTGTACTAATCATCTTGTTGTTGATAGGGACACAATGTATGGACCAATGAGGTACAAATAGGGATTGGAGCTGGTCAATTCGCAGGGTGGTGAATGTAGAAGAAAATCTAGGAGAGATGTAGGAGGTGCTTGACATTTCGACATGGTACCACCACCACCCTCAAGCAGTCCACGCTAGGCTCATGGAGCTGGAGGAAAGGGGTGGGTACAACTATATGTGTTCGAGGTATATGACGCAGGGGCTCTAGGAATGATTTGAGGTATGATTTATGTATTTTATACTTCATATTTAGTACTAATAGACATAGGTTCTAGTCATTCCTTTCTCACCACAAATCTTTTTCAAGACCTAGATATTTTGGTCAAAACGTTAACCTGAAAATTATTCTTGGAGAAAACTATTGGAAATGACTTAGTGATCAGACATCTATTCTAAAAGTGTGACATTACCTTGGGAGGTGATGATTTCAGCTAAAACTGCTTGGTGGTAGGGATTAGGCCTTGCGATTTCATTCCTAGTATGGATTGGTTATCCACATTCCAAGCCCAAATTGACTGTTTCAGGAGAAGGGTGTGGTGTGTCCGCATTGATGGAATACGATTTCAATTTTTGGTGAAATGTGAAACCATGAAACATAATTTTGACACATTCATAGCAGGGTATAGTGAATTACTCATAAGTTGGATATCTTCACCCCTAGTTCATTGGATATTATGAGTTACCCATTTCCTATAGTGGTGGAAAAGTATGAGGCCATCATCCCTGAAGATGTTCTAGGACTAGCTCCCAATCATTATATATAATTATACATTTATTTATGTCCTATTAAGGAACTATTATCTACATCAATACATTGGATGGCTCATACAGAGCTTCATGATTAGGGGCGTGGTTGGGGAACTAGTATAATAAGGGATTCCTGAGACCCACTCTTTATCCTTTGGTGGCCCTAGTTTTGATTTCCAAAAAGGCAGACATGACAATGAGGTTGTGTTTTTTGTATCGATTCTTGAACCAAGTGACCATGAAGAATAAGTATCCAGTATCGAGATACTATGTCCTCTTTGATCAGTTGAAAGGGGCAGGACGGTTCTTAATGGTTTACCTTTGATTAGGCTATCACCATATGTGAGCACATGATGAGGATATAATGAAGTCAACCTTAAAATGACTCTACTGTCAATGTTATTGCATGGTTATGTCCTTTTTCATGAGGAATGACCAATCAGTGTTCATGGGAGTCCTGAACTAGATAATTAATCCTTACATAGACCAGCTCATGATAGACATCATCAACGATATCATTCTATACTTGGCGTTTGAGGAGGATCACACGAGCCACATAAAGAAGGTTCTAGACATACTCCCGGTGTGCCATCATTATGTGGAACTCTCGAAGAGTTAGTTCATGGTTTAGTAGTTACACTTTCTAGGGAATTATATTTCAATTAATGGAGTGGTTGTGGACCCATACATGGTTGAGGTAGTGTTACCATGGGATCCACCTCGGAGCATGATGGAGGTATAAAGAATCCTTAGGATACTAGAATATTACCACTGATTCATACATGATATATTTATCACAATAGCACCAATAAAATATCTGACTCAAAAGTGTCATCCTTTCCTATTGAAAAACAATTTTAGGATGGATTTTTAGCACATGAGAAATAGTTTTATGGGCACTCTAATATTCATATTTTAGTGGATGGTGATGAGTACATAGTTCTTTGTTTTTAATTTGGGACTGGGCATGGTTGTATCATCATACCAAGTCAAGCAATGATTGACTATGGTTCATGCTAGTTGATACCACATGACAAGAACTATGTGACCCATTATCCTGAGTTGGAAGTTGTAGTCTTCACATAGAAGATGTGAATAAACTACATAATGGTTCAGAGGTATATCATATAATCGAATCACAAGAGGCTCATGTATATCTTCTCTCAAAATAATCAGATCATGAGACAAAGGAAATGGATAGAGTTCTCCAGGTCTATGACTATGATATTGTCAATACTATTTGAATGGTAAATGTGGTGGTAGATACACTTTGTTGGAGATCTAGTTTTTAGTTGTTGAAAGAGGCATCATAGTAGTTTGCCTCATTACAGGTATCCTTAGTGGATTGAGATGGAGAATCATACCTCCAGTTGATGGTTTTTACCCCTCCAATATTATAGTGTGTGATAGAGGAATAACTATAGAATAAAAACTTCAAGACCCTAAATGCTAATATGTCCTCAGGGCATGCTTCAGATATATATTCACAAGGTGGGGAGCATGTTATCTTCTTCAAAGGATGCACAGTAGTACCAATGGTGTAATAAGAGGAGGTTATAAGGGAGATTCATAAGTACCCTTTGGAAGCACATCTTGGTGTGGGATGATGTATTAGGACCTCTGGTGTCAATTTTGTGGACATGAATGAAAAAGGGAGTTTCATATTTTTTCTCTCAAAACATTACATGTTAGAAATAGATGGCTGAACACAGGGTTAAAATGGGTTTAGCTCAACCCCTTGAGTTGCTAGAATGGATGTGGTATGTGATATCTATGCAATTTGTGATGGGTCTACAACATTCATTATAGGGACACAATTCCATTTGGGTGATCATTGACTAACTAACCAAGTCAGAACACTTTATATATATCTAAGATTAGAGTTCAGTAGATAGATTAGGATGCCATTACATGCGTGATATAGTTCAACTCCATGGAGTCCAATGAAAGACTATTTCGGATAAAGATGCATGTTTTCAATCCCAGCTTTGGACAGGATTACAGGAGGCGTTGGGAACCTATTTACACTTGAGAAAATTGTTTCCCCCATAGTGGGATCACCAGACAGAGCAGGCCATTTCAGTTTTGGAGGCCACACTACAAGCATGAAAGTTGGACTCCAGCCCTAGTTGGGGGGATCACCTACCACAGGTGGAGTTCTCTTACCACAAAAGATACCACTCCCCAATTGTTATGGTTCCATTTGTGTCTTTTTATGGGAGACACTTCTGGTCCCCACATTGCTGGACTGACCCATGGGAGTAATCACTTATGGGCTTAATGTTGGTGTGACCTAATACAGAGAAGGTTTAGATAATCTATTAGCAGATACATACTTCCATGAGGCATTATAATCCTTATGATGGTAGGAATCAGAAGCCTTTGGAGTTTGAGGAAGGACACCATGTATTCCTATAGGTTTCACCATATTGGGGATTATAGAAATTTGGCTGGGGTGGATTGTTATCTATGCCGTTCATAGGTCCTTTTAAGATACCATGTAGAGTTGGATATGTGGAGTAACTTTAAAAAATACCTTCATAGTTATATCAAGTAAATGATGTCTTCCACGTGTCACATTTATGAAGGTACGTGCATTACCTATCTCACGTCATCGACTTGGGTGAGTCGGACATCGATGATGGAGAAGCATTTTTTTTGTACCTAGAGGAGATCAAGGACTGTAAGGAGAGGATCCTTTGTGGGTGAGTGATTCCTTTGGTTTGTGTCCAGTAGAAGAAAGAGAATCATTAGGAGAGTACTAGAGGGAGATAGTATTAGATTCCCACACGGTACCCATATATATATTTTTTATTATCCTTTGTTTTGGATTTTTAGGGACGTAAACCCCCAATGTGGGGAGAATATTATGTTCTTGATTTCTGTGTAATATTTTTAAATATAATATGGATTAATGTTGAGATGAAATGATGAGACAATGTTCTATTATGAGACATGGTGTGACTGGAATAAATGATTGAATAATATTAAAATACTCAATTTCATCCCACATAATCTTTTCTGAAAAAGTGAATAAAATCTAAACGGGTGACCGGGTCATAAATCTGAGGGAACCATTTAATTCAAAGAAAACACTTTACCATACGTTCTATCTAACATCTATAGCCACAAGTTGGTTGTCAAAAGTAGTTTCACGAGTTTTAATGAATAAAATACATTGAAAATTTATTTTATTTTCTCGATTGCATCTACATAGTGACATAGAAACACTTCATCACTAAATTAATAAATTAGATAGGGATCTACGGTTAGTCTCATAAACCTAGACTTACCTAGTGCCTTTGGAGATTTACCCTAGGGAATTATCATCATGGTGGAAGGTGAGAGCTATATGAGAGATCATTCTAGACAAATCTCACTAGCAGTAGTTGTTCATAAATTTATAATGATATGATTCATAGGTAGGGTGTGTTATTTTGGATTTGATGTCTTTGTTCTTAGATTTAATGATTAAAACAGACCAACCAATAAAAATGTTGATAAACAGTTAGATCATTACTTACAGGATGGGTAAAATTAAAATATTATCTGGGATAGGTTATTTAAAAATAGATTATGATTTGATAATAATTCTTATATGAATAGATCGAGGCCGAAATGAAAAAAAAAATACTTTTTTCCATAGATATGTTCCTTGTGTTTTTTCTCTCCCCCATTTCTATGATTTTTTTCTTCAATGGGTTTTTTTAATGATCGATCGTTGCTCTTTCAATTCATGGTGCTACAATCCTTAATTGAAGATCCACCATCGGGAGGATAAAAATGATGGTGCGACGATGAAAAAAAAAGAACATAAAAAAATTCAAAAGAATGTATTCCTGAAGTGGTTTGTTTTGGGATGAATTTAAACTGATTTGTGAGACAATTAAAAGCCTGAAACAAATTGATTCAGTGGTTGGGTGTTGAAACATGGCTAGATATAGAGTTTCATGGCGAATGGAACCCACAATCGGAATCTAAAAAATTGGATGCAGCGTGCGAGGGAAGAAATAATCATTCAAGTAAATCATGATGAGAACGAAATGTAACCTAGGTTTACATGACATGTACAACCGAAGGGTCGAGGTAAAGTGTTTTAGGATTTAGTTAAATTTTACACGGCATGTGACCCTTTAACATTGATTTTATTCCCTTCCTAAAGCCTCAGCATCAATCTCGAGAGTAACACAGACATAGGGTGGAGCACAAGGGTTTCCTATAAGGTGTGTACCCACCACATGAAATTTCCTGGACCATGTGCACAGAATAACCTATGTACTGGTACATGAGAAAAGACACACTGGTTGACACTGTGTACTATCACACAACCAGATTACACAAGTGGACAGTGGATGGAAGGACATAGAATGTGACCCTTCTATACACCATGTACCCATATTAAGTAGGACATGTTCTAAATAAAAGGGTCATTGTACATGGGAATTACCTAGTCTCAAGGGACACTATGTGTGACCCTACTACATGCTATGAATCCATTTCTTTGAGGATTGAATCTATTTTCCTCCATAGCATGGACAAGTTTGGTTAGGGTTCATTACCATATCGCATCACTCAAGGTAGGTACGAATCATTTCATATTCATATGAATATGATCCATTTATTTGGAATTATTGGATAGGGTTTTTGGAATCCCCCCCCTCCGAATATAGGCTTGAAGTAGGACCATCTATTCATTTTTCATTCCCTGGGTAGAGTCTTCAGTGTTGACATGTCCAACTTCACTAGGAATTAATACAGTACAAATCAGGTTTTTCTAGATGGAGTTGTTGGTATCAACCCATGACCTTAGCTGTGATCCTTATATGTGGTATCATGTCCACTTTAGATCTATCAACATATATATATCTCTCTCATGATGCTTCCTGATGAAGAATACTTCTCGGATATATTTCATTAGTGCTTAAGGAATTAGATGTGTGTTCTCATGGGTGACTTCTATGTGGAATCTTCAATCTAGATCCCTAGTTTTGGTATTATATAATAACCCAGATCTTCCATTGAGTTATCAATGTTTTTTTGCATTGTTTTTAAGAAATGGTGGAAAACATTTCAAGTATTGGCAGCAAAACTGTTACACGACATGGCTTAGGGTTACACAACATGTAATGCTAATTACACACCGTGTAATTTATGTTCGTGTGTTGGACATACATGGAGTGTAGTGATGTAGTAAAGGAATTGGAAATAAACCATGTACTAACTGTTTAGTTATCATTACTCATCGTGTAATCATGTTGTCAATACATTTTATTGACCGAAAAAGGAAGTCGACAAATTTGGCCAAACCAACCATATACACCGTGTGCGTATTTAAGTACATGTTGTGCAATTTTTTTTGATAAAATGGAAATTAAACTCATTTTATGTCATGGAGATGTAGGTTTCACCCATGGTCACAAACCAACAGTGCCGGAGGGAGAAATCCCCCTTGATTCGTCTTTTGAACTCTAATTTAAACACTGTCAGATCTGTTGGAATCCCATCGGTAAGATCATGATTCCTCTTGGGCAACTTTTTTTGATTTCTTCTATATACATACATATCGATAATTGAGAATTTATACACATTATTTATATCTACTCTATTATAGTCTATATTAAATGCTAACGTTGGATGATGATAGTCATATGAGTATGGGGTAGGTTGTGCATACCTTGTTTTCAGTTTTCGTAGACATTTCGGGGTTGCAAATTTTTATCAAATTAATGGGTTTTGAGAGAGACCCCTATTATTTCATATTTAATTGATTGTGTTCTATGTGGGATTCCATAGGGCATTCTTGTACCTTTATTATGCATGTGAGGCTGAGTTAGATTGCACTACATGATGTGATATTTTGGTAGGGTTTTACAAAACGGTTACATTTTTTTCATTTTAAACTAGTATATTGATGTATTTTAAACATGATTATATTATTTTGAGGCATTCAAGACCACAATGCTTCTATGATATAGCTTATAGATAGTGTAATTGGAAATATTTAAATTTAATTTATTGTTTAAGGCACTTTAGAGTGTTATTAATATATATATATATATATATTGGTTGATATGAAATATATTTAGCCCATTAGGGTTGTGATAGGATCTTACCATGGGTGGATGGAATGGAAATCAGGGCAATTTTGGTGGGGCATGGCTCAAATTTTCATGGGTGGTATTGACCATGGGATTGGGAATCATGGATGTTGGTTGGGGCAGTGTGACTATCAGGTTGGGCATGGCCCATAATACATTTATTTCTTGGAAATTATATTTTAGAGACATGTTCCTAGGGGAATGAGGTTTGGGAGATAGTGTGGTTTAGGCTTATTTTTTTGTTATATATGCTAACATGTGATGGAAAAAACGATGATTGAGTCATTTTCACAAGGGTAGAATTCATGATGTGGTGCATTTTACCACTTTTGTGGGTAGATTCCCTCAATAGTTGTGGTTTAGGTATTTTTTTATGGGGGTGATTTCCATATAATGAAACATGGAAGGTGAGGATCCCTAGATGGATATCATGGGTTTGGGGCTAACACTCGCCGTGATTTAGGCCATGGTCCTAAAAACTTATTTTAAGATAGACATTTTCGTTCATTCTACTGGTGTACCATGGGATGATGTGAGCTTACGAGCTGGGTTCCATGGGACAGAGATACTATTACTTGGAAACTATTTAGGGAAATGGTACTTTTAGGCAAGCAGTGTTAGAAGGAACATGGTGTCAGTCTATCTAATAGAGGAGAATCCTAAGGTTTCACTTCGACATTATGACTACAGAAGTACCTTAGGACATGGGCCAAGGACTCTCGTTGCTTATGAGATTTTGGTGTTGGCCGAAGTACGTGATATTCCCTGGTGGCCATTGAGCACCATTGATGGTTATATTTACTATTTCATCGAACTGTTTACCTTTTTTAGATTTTTTTTTATTAAACACATATACCAAGTTGCATCACTGGGTGGTATCCTACTAAGATTCTCCTCACACCCAACACCAGACCATCGGGATGCATGTAGAATTTATAGTTTTATGTAAAGGTAAGGGATCAGCCACATGAGATAAATCATAGTATTGTCTTTCATGGATACTGGTATGAACCTTTAGGTCATGCTTATCTAGAGATTTAGTTTCCTTTTCAGCATCATCATGATTATATTGTACCAAGATATAGTGGTTAGCCATGGGCTCTCGTTTTGTATATTGATGTGTGTGACCTGCTATGGATGCATGCATTGTTTGTTTTAGTAGTGGGTACAACTAGTGTTTTGAATTTTGTTCTATTAACTTTTCACTTCTTCTATTTATTTATTGATTCCTTTATTTAAATGATATCGTTTTTCTCCAAATCATCCAGTCTAGTTTGAGTCTCCGAAGTCATTTATATTCCACTTCATGTAATGCAATTTTTCTCGGACCTGTACCTTTATCTTCCTCCTAGTGGTTATATCCTCCCCACTACACCTATTTACACCCTCACTAATAGTCATCAACCTTTAGCATTTGGGAGGTGTGACTAAGGTCAGTAACACCAGTCCTGATAATTTTTTTCATGTGGAACATCGGGTCTGGGATGTTACAAAGTGGTATTGGAGCAGGAGTTCTTGACTGGGATTTTGTAGCAGTGATTTTTTGGATACTAATGAAATTGATAATGTATTTTATTGTCATTTGTTTTTCTATTTGGGATATGGTAGACTAAATATTGGTTATAATTGGTACTATCTTTCTAGATTGTGATCAGGTGCACATAACCCTATGTACGAGGTACATACAAAGATACCATGGGTGGGAATTATTGTTTTTCCTTTTTCTTATATTATAGTTTATATGGTTTCCACCATGGTGGTTCACTTTATTTGTTATTATTATTATTGGTTGTGATTTGGGACCCTAGAACCATTGTGGTAAGGGAGAATTGGGGACCTTATCCCAGTGAGGCATGGCATGGTTTTTAGATTTTTATAGGAACATTTTTAGGGAATTTCAATTTTATATGTGCACGTACACATTTTGATGCTGTTAAACCATGTGATATATATCAATTTACTTGAGAAAAGATGAAATTCATTATAGAATTTATTGTTTTATACAATGTGATATTCCATGCTTTATATTTATAGAATCACATGTGGTATTTGAATGAATCTGGCTCTCATAGTAGTAGGCAGTACAATGAATGATGTGATTTTGATTACTAGGATAGGGCGACCCTATCATTGGATTGAGGAAAAAATGGTTGTCATGACGTGTGTGTCCTAAGGATATTGTGATACATGGATCTGTTGAGGGTGGGTGTAGAGGCCATGTTTCCGGGATTCCATGGGCATGGTTGTGATGGGGGAGAGTATGGGTAGTCGATATACAATTCATTTTTATTTCTTCCACTATCTACATTATATAATTTTATATATGTATGGGTTGTATTACTATTTTATGGTATTCAGTAGGTTTCATCTAGATAGCTTGATAGAGTGTCTAATGGGTGATGGTATTGTGTAGTAGGAGCACGATCAGGTTTATACCCCTAAGGGTCATGTAGAGCATGATACACAATTACAAGATCAGAGGAATGATATGATTAAGGATCTAATTCAGGCATTTATGTTAATGGGTTTTTTATTGTTTGGGCTGTGGATCGACGAGCATCTCTGATCTATCCTGGTACGCGTTTTGTAGGTGATTGAGAGAGGTTCTCTAGGAATAGATCCCTATATGTATTAACTTACCTTGAGAGTTTCACTCAAAGAACCCTAACATTTTATAGGGTGAGGGTGGTCGATAGACTATTGAGAAATGGATTGAAAGCATGAAAATGATCTTTGAGAAGCTCGAGAAACAACCATGACAGAGGGTCAAGGCAGCAACATATATGCTCAAAAGACCGGTAAAGTGTTGTTGGGGTGTATAGGTTCTTACTCATAGACATGAGTGAGTGGATTTGGTGAACTTTGTGGATATATTCATTAAGCACTATTTCCTATTGATGGAGAATGTCGGGAGAGCTCAAGAATTTTTGAGCCTTTAGTACGGTGACATATCTGTGATGGACTATGAAGTTACCTTCACTGAGTTATAACACATAAAATTAGGTATGGTAAGATATGACACCTCATGGGAATGGTGCTTCCCAATGGCTTATGGAACACCATTAGGGTGTAGGTAAACATCTTGATGTTGGTCTCATTCTCATAGATGTTGAATCAGATTCTCATAGCCTAGGTTAACATGATGAAAATGTACACTTAGGATGGGCAGTGGCTTCAGGTGAAGGTTCAGATGGAAGGAAAAGAGGTCAGGATGAGTTCCAACACGGTGGTAAGGCCATGCACATAGCTAGAACACCTCATGGTAGATCAGTATTGGTATGATTTCAGTGTTTGAAAAGTTTCCATGTTTGGACTCTATGTGATACTCCTCCAAAGGATTTCTAGAATTGTGGATAGGTTGGGAATCATGAGAGGTTCTATAGGAAGCCTTCTTAGACAGCCAACAAGCTATGAATGTTGTAGGTGAAGAATTTAGAATTTGGTTCAGGATCAATATAAGGTGAGGATATCCAAGGATCAGTTGCACGCAGAGGACATGGAAGAGACAGTGGGACCCATCCATGGGGTCAGTCTCTGGTGATATGTGTAGCACCACATGTAGGATAGGCTTCAAGTAGCCATGTGTTTGGCGAGATGCATGGGGTAGAGCTACCAGTGGCTGAGATGGATAGTGACATGATGATGATTATATGTACACCGTGGGCATGGCCATGATATTTTAATTTTTTTTTGGAATATCCTATTGAGGCATGTTCGCTTTCAGTGCATGAGGTGCATAATATTTACTTGGACAGACCAAACACTGGTCAATGGGTTGGAACCATCTTGGGTGTTGGATTATATATATATAAATGATATTCATCGCATCTGAATAATCATGGGATGTGGGTTACATGAGGTTCTTTGGCATCAGGGCATCCATGGAATACAATTTACTTGATGTGCCTGGGTCATCGGCACCGCAATGATGTGGTTGTGATTGATGTGTGAGGAACAAAGTTTCTATTGAGTATCCATGGGATTCATGAAGTCATTGTGCCATGGGATCCATGGGCATGTGGCATGTGCCGATGTGGTGCAGGGTGTGATTGGGTGTCAGAAGTGACACGAGAGAAGTGGATGGGGTGCAGGGGTGACAATGCATCATGGAGGACCATGGGTCTATAAATAGTCTGATAGACATTTATTTGATTTGTTCATTTGGACAAGGTGATTATGTAATGCTTCTTCACCACCCTTGGAAGGAAAATCTGGTCATAAATTGCTTTAAGGGTGGAATATTTTATGATCCTTGTTCTTTTTTTAGGTAATAGTCTTTTCATTTGGTTGTTGTCGAGAAATGGAAGAAAAAATGCCAATTATTGTCTATAAAACTATTACACAACATGGATTAGGGCTAAACAACCTATAATTCTATTTACACTCGCTTTAATGTATGTCAATGTGATGGCTATACATTACATGTATGGATGTCATCAAGGAAGAGAGGATCATCTAAGTACACATTGTGTGCTTATCTGTATACGTTGGGAAGTCATTTTTAAAAGGAATTTTAATGGCCTAGAATGTAAGTTGGTGAATTTGGCCAAACCAAACATATTGATGGTGTATATATTTATGTACACATCATGTACTTTTATTTTTATAAAATGGGAAGTATTCTTACTTTATGTCATAGGGCTATAGGGTTTACCCAGGTTCACAAACCATCAGAGCCACATGAAAAAATCCATCCTGATTCATTATCCTAACACAGATTCAAACACCATCAGATCCATTGGAAACCCATCAGTGAGTTCTTGATTCCTATTTTACATGTCATCATGATTTATTATCTATAATTAGTTATTAAGCCTTGAGTACTTATTCACTTTATGATGAATTAGAGGTCTACAATGTAAGAGAAGAGTCATAAAAGAATATGACAGGTTGTGCATACCTTTATTTGAGTTTTTGCTGACATTTTGGGGTTGTGTATTTTTAACATAAGGACATGTATTGAGAGAGTCCCCTATTATTTCATATTGAAATTATCTTGTTCCTTGTGGGATTCATTTGGGAATTCCTATACCTTGATTATGAAAGAGATGTAGGGTTAGAGGCCGCTACACCATTGTATATTCTGGATGTAGTTGCCAAAAAATGGCTACTTTTGTTTTTTTAGTTTTAAATATTTTTATTGAAGGGTTTTAAACATTATTATGTTAATTATAAGAATTAATGACCTCAGTGGTGCTAAGTTATAGAAGATAGCTACTGCAATTCAAACTTTTTAAATTAAATATCTTATTTATGTTCTTTAATGTGGTATATATATATGTAATGTTTGATATTACAAATAAAGAGACCCTTTGGGTTGTGACAGGATTCCCTAGAGGAACGGATGGCATGACCATTGTGATATGTTTGGTTGGGCATGAACTAAATATTCTTGGGTTATTTTGACCATGGGATTGGGCATCGTGTACATTAGTTGAGGTAGTTTGACTGTCAAGTTGGGCATGTCCCATGATACGTGGATGAAATGGCCATCAAATTTGAGTAATATGGTCTTAGGTGACCGAGGTTTAAGATATTGTGTGTCTTAGGTTCTTATTTGGTGATTGTCGATCACCGATGATTCACAATGTTCTCATTGAGTCATGTGAACAAAGGTAGACTCTGTGATGAGGTGGTTTTGACCACATGTGTGGGTAGAGGACCCTGATAGTTTCAATTTAGGTATTTCTATTTTGGTGGTGGTATCCATGGAAATAAAAGCGGAAGGTGAGGAGCCCTCACCAGATAGTGATTCTGTCAGGATGGGGGTAGAGGCTCAGTATGATTGAAGCTACGGGCCAAGATATTTATTTGAGTACTGAAATCATTGTTCCTCAAGTTTTTAGGCCATGGGGTAATTTGAGATTATGACTAGGGGTCTTTATGACTGACATACTATAGTTTGGAATGCCTTCAGAATGTGGGTACATTGAGATATACAGTGTCATGAGGCACATGGTGTCAAGGTATGTGATTGAGGTGGAACCTAAGAGTTATCCAAGGATTTGAGAATACACGAGTAATTTGGGACATGGACCATTGACTATATTTGCTTATGAGATTCTGGCATTGGATGAAGCAGGAGACACTCTCTAATGAATGTTGAACACTACTGGATTTTGTAGATATTATTTCATCGAACTGTTTACTTTTCATAGAATTTTTTACCTACTTAAACGCATATCCTATCTTTCCACCATTAGGTATGATCCTAATAAGATTCATCACACACCCTACATAGCCGATTTAGAAAGTGTGTAGAATTTATGGATTTACGTATAGGAAAGTGATCAACCTTTGGAGTTGGATTTTAGTAATGCTTGTCATGAAGATTATTTTGGACATTGAGTTCATGCATGGGGGATGTTTTACTTTTCATAGTTTCCTTTTCTACATCAGCATACTTATATTTTACATTGATATAGTGGTTTTCCATGGGTGCCTATTTTATAAATTTCCATTTCTGACCTTTTATGGATGCTTGCCTTGATTTTTTAGTAGTGGTTAAATGTGGTTTCTAGTATGTTTTTCTATTTACATTTCACAGATTCTATTTAATTATTTCTTCCTCTATTTATATGATATTGTCATTATTCTGATATGTGGGTTTGGTTCTAGTCTATTGAGTTATTTATTATCCAATGCATGTTATGATAATATGCTCAGACTAATACCAATTTCTTCCTCTCATAGTGTATATCCCCCCACTATTGCTTTCTTCAACATTTCTACTAATCATAATCCCTTTCATTCATGGAGGTGTACCCAGGGTTAGTAACCCTTATCCCTATAACACTATTTTGGAGATGGTTTGGGTCTTGATGATTAAAATTGGTATCAGAGAAGGAGTTCATGACTGATATTTAGTAGAAATGATTAATTGTATATGAAAGATATTGAGGCTGATTTTTCTTTTATCCTGGATTACTATTTAAGATATGGTAGACTATAGATAGGTTGTAATTGGAACTAGGTTTCAAGTTTGTGTTTTGGTGCTTCCAACGTGAGGTACGAGGGACGAACCATGATACATTGGGTGGTAATTGTTGTTTTTCTTTTTCTCAGATTATAGTTTATATGGTTTTCAACATATTGGATCACTTATTTTTGATGATTATTGGTTGTGATATGTTACCCTTTACCTAGTGAGGCCATTGAAAATTATGGACCTTATCCTTGTGAGTAAAGGCATGGTTGTTTGGCTTTTATCGGTGCATTTTTTACTATATCTAGATTTAATATTTTAATGTATGCATTGTGAGTTGATAATACCATGTTATATATGTCAATTTACATATGAGAAGGTGAAATGAATGATATAAATTATTATTTTATGTAATGTAATATTTCATGCTATATATTTATCGAATTACATGTTCCATGTGAAAGATACAATCTCTCATAAGAGCAGGAATGTAGTATAAGTGAGGTGATTTTGATCAGTATGATTGGGTGAATCGATCGTTGGATTGAGTCAAAGATCATTTTCCGGACTGGTGTGGCTCAAAGATATTATGATAGATGGGTCTATTGGGAGAAGGTGATGAGGCAATGTGGCTAGGATACTATGGTCATGGTTACAATGGGAGAGAGAAACGGTAGTTTATCTACACAAATTTTTTACTGATTCCCCTATCTAGGTTATATAGTGTTATATATATTGTCTGTCTCACCATTTCAAGGAATTCAACATCTTCCTTCTAGACAGATCGATATAGCCTCATTTGGGTGAATGATCAGTGTTATAGGAGCAAGATTAGAATCGTAACCCTCAGGAAAGGAAGATCATGAACCACATGTACAAGATCCGGGGAATGATTAGGTTCAATATCTAGTGTATGGAGGGTAGCTATCGAGTTTCACAGTGTTCGGTTTGTGGCTCGACGAGCAGCTCTGATCTAGCGTGGAATATGTTTATTCATGGGGTCGACAAAGGTTCCCTAGGAACATAACCCTCTATGTCTTAGATTACTTAGGAGTTTCTATCCCAGCACTCACTACCTTTATAGGGTGGGGATTGGTCAATAAGTAGCTAGGAAGTTGATAGAAATCATGTAAATGATCATCTACCAGCTCAAGATGTCTATAGGATATAGGGTCAAACTAGAGAAATATATTCACAGAGGATCGGAGTAGCGGTAGTGGAATATATAAGTTTAGGCTCACAGACATGAGTGGATGGAATAAAAGGACATTGAGGATGGATTTTTTGAGAACTTTTTATCAGAGACAATGAGGGATGAGAGATCTTGGGAGTTCTTGATCCATTAATTGGATGGAATGTCCTTCATGGACTATGCATATACATTCACTATGTTGTCTCACTTTGCACGTGGTATTGTAAGATATGAATCCCCAAGGGTGAGGCACTTCAAAGATGGATTATAACATGCCATTTACGATTAGATAAACATATTAAGGCCGACCCCATGCTTAGAGGTAGTGAATCAGATGCTCATAGTCATGGATAAATTGACGGACAAGTCTCACTTTGTATGGGTGGTGGCTTCATGTGGTAGGAAATGAGTACAGGTTGAGTTCCAGTCGGGCAGTTTGGACAAAGACTCATCTTGAACTCTTTATTGCAGTTCAGCAGTGGTCTACATTCAATGTGGCCAGCTATGTCAGGTCTGGACTTAGTGTGATAGGCCTCCAAAGGAGTTCCATGCATGTGGAAATGTTGGGAATCATGAGAGGTTCTATAAGAAGCCATCTCAAATTGCCAATAGGTAGGGGCCACGGTCGGTGAAGTCATCATATATTCGATCCGTATCAGTGCTAGGTGAGGTTGGCTGAGGTTCGGCTGCACATAGAGGATATGGAAGAGACAGTGGGACCCAATCGTGGAGTCTGTGGCTGATGACTAGAATAGCACCGCATGGAGGACATGCTCCTGTAATCCATGTTTCGGGCTAGGTACAAACTGTGGAGGTGCCAGTGGCTGACTAGGTTTGTGATATTGTGACAGTTATTGGTATTCCACATGCATGGATATGATATTTTCCTTTTTATTTGGTTTTTCATGGCTTGTTGTGTCATGTTCTCAGTTAGTGCATGAGGTGCACAAGGTTTATGTGGACATAGAAGATACTGGTTAAAAGTTTGGATGCATATCAGGTGTGTTATATATATATATATGTTGTTCTTATCGGAAAAAGCATTGTGAGATGTTGGATACTTAATATTCTTAGGCATTGGGTCATCCATGGGATGTAGTTTACATGGGGTGCCTTAGGAATTGGGCCATATATGATGCTATTTTTATTGAGTTGATCGGAACTAAGATTATGTTGAGAATCCATGGGTGTATATACATCATTGTGCCATGGGTTCCATGGGCTCTAGGTTGGTGAAAATGTTGTGAAGGATTTGATTGTGTGGCATAAGTGACACTAGAGCACCTAAGGAGGTGCGTGGGTGATAATGCTTCACTGGAGGACCATGAGTCCACAAATATGTTGATAGAAAGTCGTTTGATTTGATCTTTGGTCCGAGGTTATTATTGAATGTTTCTTCACCACACATGGATGGGAAATTCGTATATGGATTACTTGAAGGGGTATTTTTGTAAGAACCAAGTTCTTCATTTATGGTATGAATCTTTTTTAGGTTGTTTTTGAGAAATGTTAATAAAATAGGCCTAGTACTAGCGGTAAAACTGTTACACCACATGGACTATGGTTACAAGATGTGTGATGATAAGTACTCATCGTGTAATGTATTTACATGTGATAGAAATAAATTGTGTGTATGGATGTTGGCAAGGAAAATAGGGTCATCCAAGTACACACCATGTACTTATGAGTACACACTGTGAAATCATGTTGGCAAGACATTTTAATGACATAGAAAGGAAGTCAATGAATTTGGCCAATCCAACCTTATACACAGTTTCTTATTTAGGTACATGCATTAACATTCAATATTTTTGATAAAAAATCTAATTCCCTCATTTAATGTTATAGGGATTTAGGGATTACCTGGATTCACAAACCAGAAGAGTCATAAGAAGAAATCCCTCATGATTTGTCATCCAAACTCTGATTTGGACACCATTGGATCCATTGGAACCCCATCAGTAAGAAATTTATTTCACTTAAGATGTTTTTTGTGATTTCATATCTATAATTAGTTATTGAGACTTGAGTGTTTATATGATTTATGTAGATCTACTATATTCTATGCCAAATTAGAGGTGGATGCTGGATGAGAAAATTTGTACAAGTAAGAGGTATATGGGGTATACCATTATTTTTTGTTTTTTCACAAATTTGGGGGTTGCATATTTTTAGTGCAATGTTGGGTATTTATTAATACCCTTGTTATTTCCTATTATATTGACCATGTGCCTTGTGGGATGCCGTTGGGAATTCTTGTACCTTTATTATGCAAGTGAGGTCAGGATAGAGGTTGCCGCTCTATTGGATATTTTTTTGGGGTCTCTAAAATAGTTATATTTGTTTCATTTAGTTTTAGACTAGTATATTGAAGTTGTTTAAACTAGAATATGTTAATTATAGGAATTCAAGACCTTAGTACTTCTATGTTATAGATTACAGCTAGTGAAATTCAAAATGTATTAATTTAATTACTTGTTTATGGATATTTAATTTGTTATATATATTTAATGATTGATATTACTTACCTGGAGACCATTGGGGTTTTTATTTGGTGTTCCTGAGTATGGGAAGACATCATCATCAAGATACTTTTTGTTGGGTGTGGTCCTGATATACATGGGTTTTTTTGACTATAGGATGTGGCTTTGTGAATGTTGGTTGAGGTAGTGTGACTCTAAGGTTGGGAAATGCCCATGATACATGCATGGCATGACCCTTGGTTTTGAGTGACATTATCATAGGGGAATGAGGTGCCATAGATGGTGTGACTTAGGTTCTGATTTGGTGATTTATACTAACTTGTGTTGGATAAAGCATTGATTGAGTCATGTGAACATAGGTAGACTCTGTGATGAGGTGGTTTTGTCCACTTGTGAGGGTAGAGGACACAAATAGTAGCCATTTAGGTTTCTATGGTTTGGGGGTTCTTGTAGTAGAAATCTATGTGGAAGGTGAAGAGACATCAATTGATAAAGATGAGGCTATTAGGTTGGTGGACCAGACTCACCGTGATTGTGGTCGTGGGTCTGGATATTTATTTGAGGTAGAAATCCTTTTTCCTCCAGTTGTCATTCCATGGGATGAAGTGAACTTATGAGAATCGGTCCTTGGGACAAATATATTGTTGTTTGGCATGCCTTTGATACTTCAGTACAATGAGACACACTATGTCAGGAGGCACATAGTTCCAGGATATGGGATTGAGTTGATTCTGAGGATTCACATAGGCTTTGTGACTACAGGTGTACATTGGGACATGTGCCAAGGACTCTCTTTTCCTATAAGATTCTGGCTTTGGATGAAGTAGGTGACACTACCTAAAAGCTACAGAGCACTAGTGGAGGTTGTGTTTATTATTTCATCAGACTATTTACCTTCACTAGAAATGTTATTCTGCATAACACATATACTAGGTACACAATGGGTGGTATCCAACTGAGATTTGTCTCACAACCAACCTGGTCCGTTCATGACATGTGTATACTTTATGGATTTACTTACAATAAGGGATTAGCCTCATAAGATAGATCATAGTAATTCTTTTCATGGAGAGTGGTATGGACCTTTAGGTCATTTCTAGATAGAGTTTTTCTTTTATTTCATTTCATTTCAACATTAGAATGCTTATTTTGTACATATCTATAGTCTTTATCCATGGGTACCCTTTTTTTATACAAAAATATATGACCTACTATATATTCTTGCCTTGTTTTTTCAGTAGTGATTGTATGTGTAGTTTATCATGTTGTTGTGATTAATTTCAACTCATATTTATTTGTGTCATCTGAAAAATATATGATATTTTTTTTATTCTAATCAATTGGTATGTTTCAAGTGGTTTCAGTAATTTATTTTCCACTACATGTTATGATATTATTCTTGGACCGATAACTGTATCTTATTCCAAGAGGGTATAGTTATGGGATTTAGTACATCTAGATACCATTTATATATGTGTTGTAGTTATATACTGTGTTGAGATGACTGTATGTTAATTTGAGGATTTCATTGTGCTTTCAGGGTGTCGTAATGCTAATTTTTATACTCACCACTGCACATGATTTTCCCATACTTGTTTTTTCTGGTGAATATGAGAAACCTTTTGATGGCATCCTAAGAGGACCAGGACCAGATTGTTCCTTGTGAAATCAGGCATGTCGAGGTGTTCGTATGGATACATACCATAGTCCCAGTACCTCTTCCTACAAGTTGGACTTGTTGTTATAATCTCTTTTTGGGTAGGCTTGTATTATTTCCCGATTTACTTTACATCACATTAATGTCATATCATACTCTTGTAGGGATATAGTATTATTTATGCATTTGGTTCATTTTTTATTTTAAATTTTAGAATTTTGGGATCATTGAGATGTGTGTGTTTAGGTACATAAGAAAATCCCTCCATGATAGTGATATGCCAACATAGTGCAAGTCACCAGCCCCTAGCCTATTGGTGGTCAGCATTGTGAGTTGCGAAACATGCCCCCCGAGGATGTGTCATGAAAATAAGAAAATTAAATATAGATATAGTAATAATATTTTGTAACATAGATGATTATTCATGTTCTATGACCACAACAATATATGGTTGTTTACCAAAGAAATAATTCACATCAAATCCTTATTTTAGTTAATTTTTTGGATTATGATCTCCAAATCACTCTATAAATGGATCCGTTTTAAACAAAATTAGGAAATATTTAATTAAATAATTTTATATTCATTTCAGGATTCATCATTATCAATCTAAAACATAATATTTTTAGTACATAGAACAACAACATAAAAAACTTTATGGAATTTAATCTATACTCACCAACATCTAAATGAAACAGACCACTTTTTTCATACATGTTTATATTCTATGATTGTATAACTTTCTATAAGGATGTTTTTTTTCATCAAATATCACCACCTTCATGGATACATATAATAAAAAACAATATTCGTAAATATACTCCGGATAATGATATTTTTATATTATTAATCTTCTAAAATATGTAAATTAGCACACATTAAAAAAATTACGTTTATTATGGATGAAAAAAGTATTCCAATGAACAAATATCTATATGGTAACAACTATTAAAATTTAATCATGAATATATTGGAAAACTATTTCATATTTAAAACCAGTTTAACTACAAAATCTATATTAAATCAATATCATTACATTTTTCGAGAAATATACTCTATCAAAAAGATATTTAATCATTAACAATATTTCAATGCATCATAAAAACAATGAAACAAAAATCTTAAGGGTGATGGATATTATGATTTTTTAAAAGTGATTATAAAGAAAATAAAATAATTAAAAAATAACATGTTTAAGAAGAAGGATTTGAAATAATTAATTACTATGTTTTGTTTTATTATTCATGTTGTTCGAAGTGTGTACTAAGAGATGATTGGACTCAAGGTATGGGGTTCCTTTCACTCATATGATTTTATTTTAGTAATTCTTCATCACAATCTATCTCTTAATCTATACCTATTCTTATTAAATTATTCATCAATGCTCAATATATATTTGTTTCCCTTACATATAGCTAGTTTATTTCCCTTTCATTTTTGTGAATATAAATTCCTACGGGTTACTTTCACAATATAATCGATAAATAAATCACAGTTCAATAGAACTTCTCTATTTATTATTTGTTTTCATGTGTCACTATTTTAATGTTTTGTAATAATTGTGATTTCTAAAAATACTCTTATTTTAATGTTAAAAATTTATTTTTCATTTCTATTTTTAGGAAAACTAATTATTATTATTTATTTTAAGGGATTTCCTATCTATTTATTAATGAATTAATTATTTGATTTATTAACAATGATAATTTATGGATCATTTCTTATGATTTTTTCATCACTTGAGAATAAGATCGATGATATTCTAATCGATAATAGGGATACCATGGATGATCATGACATCAGTAGTTACTGTATTTCATTATGTGGATTTGAAAATTTTCATACACTTTTTGAATAATGGAGCACTGATATCTTTCATATATAGAACAATTTAAATTTACATTCTAATGTAATCAATCACATTAGTATATATAATAGAATTTAAGGAAAATGTATCAAAATATGTAGGTCTATAGTGTATCAAATGAATATGATGGAACTAATAGTTTCTAGACCAAATTGTGATTCTTCATGTTAATGTTCCACAATATATAATCATGTATATAAAATTCAATAATAATACATTCTCTTATGGAGATATTTCTCCTTTATCAAACTGTGATTCATCTATCTTTGAGAATTAGACCATGCCCCATTCTAGGGATTGAGTTGTAACATAAAGCGTTAAACCTCAAAACCCATTATCCCTGATCAACTATATTAAATTATTAAATTGTAATAATATACAATTAATCAAATAAAGAAAGACCAAATATTATAGTAGTCTGGGTAAACTGTATAAATACATGATTCCCATATTTCATTTAAAAACTAAAATCACAATATAAATTTTTTGAAGAATAATAATATTCACTCTAGAATATCCTTGAATATGAATTATAATACAATTCATAGATTTCAATTAATTTAAGAGAAAGTGTGATCTCAAATTCTCTGTTAGGGTTACGTATAGTGAATTCGGTCCCGAAGCAATAAGTACAATCAAGGAAAGATATGAATATGAACACACATTACATTTATATAACTTGTCTATCATGATATTATGTTGAATACATAATATGTAATGGTAAAACCCCAAAAAACCATTCAATATATTCCATAAAATTTAAATAAATGCATCTATAGATAATATAATTTATAAAATATCATTGAAAATAAGATAACTCATAATCAATATGGAAAGGTAAGTAACTAAAAAAATTTACTTTAATCAATAAAAATGTAATAAAATTCATCCAAAGATAATATCAAGGAGAAAATATCATGTAACTGAATTCATAATGAATGAAATTATTTATTATTACATTATTTTTATCTTATGCATCTTGATACCACCACAGTGAATACATTTCACAAGACATTTTAAAACTATAGTTTGAAACCCATTTAATGCTACCATAGAGATTTTTTTTCATGAAAATACTGTTGCACTAATAGGATATATAATTTAAGGGCCCACCAATAATTTAGGGTCCATATAAATCATTATATATGAAATTTTAGTGTTTATTCATGAATCTACATTCTTTATCATCCAATATCCATATTCAATAATAGATAAATATTTATCAAAATTTCCCCTATTAATCAAATAATATTTAAGGAAAAAACATATTAAAAAATGTTATAAGTTATGGGAAATAATAATATCAATCCTGAAATAATATGTTTATTTAATATAAATGGGTTTTTAATTAAAAATCAATCATAAGAAGGTGATTTTTTCATGATAAAGTTAACTATTACAAAATAATGTTAGATTTTATAATAACTACTACCACATGGGAATTTTCATGTTAAATATCCTAGGATTAAATAATAAAATTTAAAAATTAGGATAATATTTTAATGAATTTTTCAATATATTACAAATTCAATGTGTAGTAGATACAACTTATAATTGAAATTAGCTGTATAACATCATAATATGCCTTAATAAAGGGAAATTGGTACGAAGTTCCCTATATCACCATTCCTTTTGGTTTAACTTTCTTCATCCTCTAATATTGTGTTGTTAAAACATTATTACCATATAATAGAACATTTTTAATATTTATAATATCATATATGATGATTTTATAAAATCTTATGGCCCGTTTTTTTAAAATATATCAATATTGTCATTGTTTTGGATGTTAATTTCCTTATTCTCTCATGTATGTTTTATCATGAATTATTTAGTTCATGAAAATATTATATAGTTATGTAATATCTTGAATAATAACAATTAAATAATTAAAATATTTATATATAATTTATACTTTTAAAACTAACCATAAAATATGGTTATGAAAAATGAACTATGATAGAATCATGGAAACGGTTGGTCTCGCGTATACATTAGAAGTGTTCCAATTTTTCGATGATTATTATTTAAAGAAGGTATTAAATATTTTATCTTAAATAAATGATAATAATATCTATACTAATATAATTTTTCTTTAAATATAGTTATATAAATTATACATGGGGTCTGATGATGAAAAAAGTGTCTCATCTCTTCATGAAGGCAGTAGTTCACAAGTACATGAACGATGTTATCATCACTATGTTAGAGAAATGGTAAGATATAAAAGTAAATATATTATATTAATAATTATAAATATTATAATTAATATTATAATAATGTTATTTATATCACATATATTCATTAACATTATCCTTATTACCATCCTTGTAAAGCATTACTGAAAAATAAATCACATTACCTCCCGTGTTGCAAGTCTTCCATAAACATGGGCGATGTTATCATATACAAAAAGGAATGGAATGTAAAAAATATATAATTGATATAATGAATAAAAAGGTATAATAATTTTATAAACATAAAGTATATAATTTATATCAATCATCAAAACCAGCTATGATAGGTGGTAATGTAAAAAATGAATGACATCAATTCTCGATATGGTATTATGACTTACACATGATTGATACTTTAACAACACATTTTATGTCTTTGGGGATAGTTTTATGAAATTTTAATGACATAAAAAATATAATAATAGTTATTATTCAGATTTTATAATATCAGCATTGTTTAATAATAATTTAAGAGGAGGGATATGAAATAAAATAAAGTTACATGTTTGACACTTCATTAAGTAATATTCTTTGGCTTGCACCAAAAGCCTCCCTAGGGGGATTTCATAAAAAATTATGGATTCAAGGATATAGATATGAAAATTTTTAAGTGACCTGGGTAGTTATTAGGATAAATAAATGGGGTTTACGGTGTTAATAGAATAGTATAGGGGTTGTCCATTTATTAGAGAGTTGAGTGGCAGACATGTAATTTTGTTAACAAAAAAATGAGTTCCCTAAATTTTCATAAGACAAATATATAACATATAGAGTATTATCTAGATTTATAAAATATTGGGTCGATTTTTTTGATAGTGAATGGACTTTAGTCAATTTTTTTATTATTTTAAGTCGTATATATTTAGTTCAACCCCATGGTAAATTAGTTTTTTCAAAACTATGGTAATAAATTCTTATTTTTTTCATTATTCCTTACAGAAAAAACATTTTTTACCTTATTTGTCAGTAAATGTGATTTTATATCTAAATATTGAATAATATTATACAAATTCTATTCATATAAGTGAAAAATATAATTTTAAATTAATCACACCTACGTGATGGGAAACTTGGTTTTCCCATAGTAAATGTTCATAGGATTACAATGTTTCTATTTCAAATTTCAATTTGAAAATGAAAAAAATGAATTAAAATTAATTAATATATATATTAACTAATTTTACATTAAAACCAATTTGAAATAAAACTTACTGTTAGAAATATTTTAAACAAATAATGATATTTTCAATTAAAATCCAAGATTTTTCAATATTTATCATAAATTGAATCATTTTTAAAACTCCCAAAAATTATTCCATATATAACATTAACATAATTATTTAAAAAATGACGTTTATTTTTTCCAATAAATCTTCTAAATTTTGCAATATAAAAAATAGTTATATGTGAAAAGTACTACAAAAACGTCTTTTATAAAAAAATTCCTAAAAACATTTCTAATATTATTTTAAATGATTATTATTTTATTTATCATCACTTTATAACCATAATGATAATAATTTAGATATTAATATTCATTCTCACTAATTTAATAGTTAGTTCATAATTATATAGTCTATTATAGTTCATTTATTTGAATTTAAATAAAATCCAAACAGAGGGTATATTCGAACCAAAATTTTTAATAGATTACTAACATGTAATATGAATATAGGAAATTTTTGGAGAACATTAATTAGTTCATATAATGTTTATTTAAATATTTATAAAACCATTTATTTTATATTTCTCTTAACGAAACAATTACTACATCATATTTGTATAATAATTTAATATACTTAATATTTTCATAAAGATTACAAATAAAATCCTATGATGAATATAAATATAATAACTTTCATAATAATATTTTTTCTCGAATTTATCATCATAAAATAACAACATTTAAATTGTTATATTTATTAAATTATGAAGGTGACATCTTTGACATCATTTAAAATAAAAAAATATAAATGTTCTAATCTATTTTATAAGGCTCCAAATGGTCCAAAAATAGAAGCTTGGATTCTTAGTGAATATATATACTCAAATAATAAGGTTTGGTCATGTTTATGGTCTTTTTGATAGGTATTATTATTTTAATAAAATCTATATTATTGATTTTTCTCCAAACAAACAATTTCTACATCACTACTATGTCTCCATTAATGACAATTAATTATTCCCTAAAAATTATAAATAAATTTACATGATGTAGATAAATTTATTATATTTTTGGAGACAATTCATGTTTGGAGTTTCATGAAGTTTATCACTAAATTAAAATTATTATACTTATAAGATTTAAGAGAGTGACATGTTGTCACATTCTTTGGTTTTAATAATAATTAAATTATTTTCTTGGTCAAAAGTCCATAAAATGAATCTATTCCAACCCATAAGTGATATGGTTCAACTTTTAGTCATCCAACAAAATTTTTCCAGGTGTTAGGGTAATTCTATATTCTTATTTTTACCCTTAATTGCCCGATTTACCTATAACTACAGTAAATAAAAATTACTGTAGTTACTATTCATAATATCAAAAAAATAAAATAAAGTAAAATTAAAATATTAACATAACTTGGACCCACTGAATTCAAATATGGAATCCATTTTTCAAAATTCAAATCACAGAAGTTGCATTAATTAATTTAAAATTTATCCCGTTGTTAAGAAAACGGGTTCTAAAAGTAAAAATATTTCCAAAGATTGAAATGTTTTTACATAAGAATTCAACGTAAAATTAATGGTAATTACATAAATTATATTAAATTGTAAAAGTATATTCTATTTATACTTTAAAACCATTAAATATTATAGTTTAAACATATAAATTATTGCGATGAAAAAATATGTTTTTATTTAAAATATAATGTGTTTTTACTATTCATTAAAATATGAAAGTTATTAGAAAAATATGAAAATTTTTTCCAAAGTAAATATTTATATCTTCATTCCATATAAGAATTTTATTTTTTCAAATTGAACTTATAAACATGTAAAAAGCTATATTTGAAGTGGGTGCTCCATCAAAAGGCGGAAAAACTGCATTTTTTAAAAAATACTTATTTTACCCGAAAAATTTATTTTGTTCTCATAACATGTTCTAGAAAATGTGTTAGATGAATAATAATGTTATAAAATTCAAAATTTTGTTAATACTATTCATAATGCCTAGTTCATTATAACATTATAACAGTATATCGTAGTTTAGTGAATCCCGGTATTGCGTACTACACACGCTATCGAGGAAGGTCGCGATTGCGTGTAACGCAAGCCAAGAATAGTGTTTGTGTATAATGTAAACTAATACGGTGTTGTGTATAGAACAAGGTAATTTTGGTGTAACGTACTACACAATATATCAATGAAATTAAAATAATATTTTTTGTAAAATCTCAGGATGTTACATTATACCCCCTGAAAATGATTTTTTCCCCTGAAATTCGTCGGGGTTATAAATGTTTTGATACATGAATGTTTTTTAATAAAAACCCACATTGTAAAATAAAATTCCAAAACTTAAATTTAAAAACTAAAATATGAAATGTAATGGTTACGCAAAAAAACTAATCACTGGGTTTCCACATAAGAGAACATAAGTGAAAATATGGATATAGAAGAGAAATATAACCATCTAGTTCTGATGGAGAGTGGTAGAGAACATGTCTATGAAAAATACAAAAATCACAACGCCATAAATTTGTGATGATCTATGGTACCATCTGATTCATCATATATGAGGAAACTAGAACAACACTTTTGGTTTTCAAGATCATTTTCCTAAAGATGAAGAATTTGAATTAGAAGAATTACTTTATTTTGGTACAATCTCACCGTTGTTCATGCCTTGAACAATTTCCACTTCATCTCTTAAATAAATGATGTTGAATTTTTCATTATTGAAGTGTTAACAGATCATGTGATAGAATGATGGGACATTCCATCTGTCTTAAACAAAAGGTTAGTAAAAGATATCAAATATACATAACTCCATCTATGGTGAGGTTAAACGTCTATGATTCCAAAAATGTACTTATACTTCTTCTATCATACTGCTTAATAAATTTAAACTAATTTATATTAAATAGGGAATTCCAGTAGGCCAGTGGTAGGTGATAAAGGCCCGTCGCACTTCGATTATGGGTTTGATTCCTGCAACCTTGTCCGATGCAACAGGTTTCCGCCCGTCCTGCAGGTTTTACATTTTCTAAAACTGACCTATTATAACATTGTAGAAATAATACCCAGAAAAGGTTATATCCTTAAACAATACTATATAATGTATAAATTAATCCATTCCAACCTTTAGTCTTATCAAAAATACTTCTGTCCGATCTCATAGTATAAATAAAATGACAACTAGAAAGGTCATTTAACTAGCATTGAATACCATCATTTATCCCCCGTATATCCTAAGATATATCTTGTTGGTCACATACCAAAAATGTGAATTCCTTAATCATGTATCCTCTTGAAACTTTAATTACCAAATTATTTTTGTGAAAACATGAATGCTGTCAAAAGTGAACTCTTTCCACATACCAAAAGCCCAAAATTTCTATATAATAAAACTATGATATCAATTTGTCCATATATCAGTAATGAGCTCATTAATACCATCAAAAATCTAATTATCTCCATATCCCTTCATTATGATCATATCATCTACTTTCCAAAAATATCTGAATAAACGTTCATGGTTACCGGTACTATTCTACATATACTTGCAAATACTTTAGGAAGAACAATAGTGTAACAATCCTTATATGTTTCTTTATTCCATAATACCATTAAATTACCCAGACAACATAACACTTTATAAACATACAATCATTCCACTACCTTCTTAAACCGTTGACTGAGCTTGAACAATTATTTCATCTCACATATCATTGGTAGTCTCTTCATCATCATAAACATAAATACTAACCATATGAACATGCTGATTCTATTCATGAGAGATTCCCTTAGGGAATTTGTTTTCATAATTCTCATACATTCCACATTTAAAACATTTTATCGTTGTTGATGTCTTAGAAATACCATTATCCTTGTCCATGTTGTTAACTGACCCTTTTCCTTTGCAATTACTGGCCTTATGTCTGTCTTTTCTTCACCCAAAGAATCTTCCAGTTCATTTAAAACATTCTCCCTAATGCCTATTCCCACATTATTTGCATGAGGAAAAATTAAACATTCTTTCCTCTATGATCATCATGAAACTCCATCTATCTCTTATTAACTGAGCCAGGAAACATAACAAAGTTTAGATTATTGATCATATTATGAGATTGATGATTAGGTATAATAATGATATATATACTTCCAGATCCAATTTCATTTGGTTGCTCACAAAGAATATCATTCCACTGTCCATCATATCCTCCATTATCGTGAATCTTCATATTTCCAGCCATTTTCTAAAACCCAAAACTAATAGTGTGAGAGGAAAAAATCATACTAGGAAAATAACAAAATAAAGGGGGAATAACTTCAATATCTAACATCATAGGTTTAATTCTTAGATTGTTGTTGTAATTCTAGGACTATAACCTATACTTATAATTAACCTTAGAGACGTCCCTAGACATACCTTAGAAATATCACTAGGGATCTCACTAATATTTTCACATCCTGGTTTAAAAAGTTTAACTAAACCTTTCCTATGATTCCAAATATAACGGCCCTTACATTTCATACATGGTTATTACTTCAGAATATAAGTATACTTATTACAACCCATAATAAAAAAATAATAGGACTGTATAGGTACAATGTCTTTAGAAAATGGAAAACATAAACAACTAGTTCATAAATCATCTACATTATCTCCTATTTAATTCATCATATTTAGAGTCCCTTTTTGGCATATCCTACTTAATATCCTTATTCCAGACCTGGGGAAAAGAAAACATAAAAAGGGTGATCTCAAATGCTCAGTAAGGTTAAGCATGGAGAGAATAAAACAAACCATATACAATTGAACGTAAAAACATGAACATAATTTTTAAACATCAAAATCTTGAGAAATGACATAGTACATGAAAAAACATAAGGAATAGATATTAATAGAACATCAATCATGATATAATAACATGGGAATAAAACATGTAATTGTGGAAAACCATTAAGCACATGATATTATTTCTATAGTAGACAAGGCATTACGGCCAAGGTCATCTTAGTGGAAAAAGTCCCTTTTTGAATCGAGTTCACTCCTTGTTATAGTCCTGTATCACTAAACCTGATTAACTTACCATTCCATCAATTTCTATCTCATGAGATATAAATCTTTACCCAATGAATTAAAGGAAGATATAGGTCCCACCCATCTCATAATTAAATCATTCATATAGGTGCCACAACATAAACATAAATCATTCGTCATAACCCAAAGAATAAAATAGGTTTCATAAACATCATCCCATCATAACATAATACATATAAAAAAATGGATATCATCTCATAATAAGAAAAATAAAACCATATAAATAATATAAACATTATACTTGAAAATAAACATGCTAAGTAATTTCAACATAGATGGAAAATAGTTCTGATAAAACAGATGAAATAAATTCTTGAGGAAAATATCCTTTCTTCTTCCAAATCATTATCTTTTCCAAAAATGCCATGAAATTTTAAAAGAAAAAGGATTTTTTGAAAATATTCATTAAATATTGTAGAGTTTTCTTCATGAAAATAAGGCATTATAAAATAGTAAAAATCCATTCATGCCGTATAAGTTAGAAAATCATTCTTCTCATACTTTTGTCAGTAAAGTCAAAAAAGTACCTCGTAATTCAAACAAAAGAAAAATTCCATACATACCATGTAGTAAAATAAAAAAATGGATAAAAAGGTATTTAAACATACATGAAACTATTTTTAGAAAATCGGGACATGGATGATAAATTTATCCCCAAAAAATACTTACGAATAAACAATCTCAGATAAGAACGAGATTGGAAAAGGTATCCCTTAACTTATGTATGATATACTTAGTATGTATCCAAACCTCTTGTATAATGATTTAAATAATGTCATTGACTTATTACATAATCATATTCATTGTTTTGATAAATATATAGTTCACTTATAACTTTATATTTCTCTTTCTTTTGTAAATTCCATGTTAAAGTAGCATTCTGGGTAAAATCATTTCATTCATCGTACGTGTTTCAATTTGTTGTTCTTGATTTAATAAATTATATCACGATTTACTTAATTCCAGAATTTAAAACAGGATTTATATATAATATATATTCATTATATAAATATATATATGATAGATCAATAAATAGAATGAAATACACCGTTCCTAGAGACAGTAAACAGTACATACGCATGAATGCTGTTTTCATTTCCTTATTGAATTAAATGGAATTATGTAAATCAAAAATATATGTACAAAAATACAGTATCAACATTATGGAATATATTTCATTATTATTTATTATATATATACATTATAATCATACTTTAATGGTTAATCATGGAAAATGAATCTCATCGCTTTCGTGGAGACGGTAGTCCGTACGTACGCACGAGCGATGATATCGTTACCATAATTATTGAATAGAATTGGAGTGGATGATATAATATCTCAGAATCAGTATGATGGTATAATCACCATATATAGTAATTCTCTACACCATTATACCCATCCATGTAAGGTGGTGGTGGAAAACGAATTACACCACGACGTGGAGACGATATTTCGTACGTACGCACGCACAGTGATTTTGTTTTCCGTAGGATGGATAGAAGTTGAAATGTGGTTGTTTCATATTTATAATAATATATCAGTATATTGGTGATACTTATGTTATTAATTTATAATGAAACAACTAAGGAAGAAGAAGTTGAAGAAGAAAGAAACATTAAAGAATCGGTAGAAGAGATTACCTCTTCTTCGACGCACCTCTTTTAAACTTCCTCTTAAGGCACTAGAGTTGGTCTTTTGAGGAGAAAAAACCTCCAGAATGTTTCTACGGATGTGTAGAAGATAAATGGTCAGGGGTTGGCCGATCATGAAGGCACATAGTTGTGTAAAGTGGAGAGGGTGGAGGTGCCCTTTTATAAGGGAGGAGAGGGGAACCTTTGGAATCCTCAAATATATTAATTTATAATAAATCAAACCCCCCTAAAAAATTTCAAAATGAGTAAAATGAAAAGGTTAGATTAGATACAGTTTTAATCTCATCATCAAATAAAATTTAAACATGTAGGGAATTTTATTTTAAACCTTATAAATTTGATTTATAATTATTTAATTTATTTAATCTTATTTTTGGTAATAATATTCTAGATTTTAAATTGTTATAAATAATTACTTATGTGTTGTAAATTATCTATAATTTGGTACGTTATTACATTTTAGAACATATAAATTTCAATTTATAATTATTAAATATTTATGTGATTTTTAATAAATTTAATAATATGTAATTTTTATAAAATAACAATAGTGTTCATTTTGACACTATTCATTTAGTTGAATTTAAATAAACACAGTGGATATATTCGAATTTTTTTTTAAAATATTGTTAACATGTCATATTCATCATGAAAATTTGTGTAGAACATTAATTAGTACATATAGTGTATATTTTAATTATTATAAAACCAATTATTTTATATTTCTCTTAATAAAACAATTACTACATCATTTTTGTATAATCATTTAATATACTTATTAGTAGCATAAAAAATATAAATAAAACTTTATGATGAAAATAAATATAATAAAATTCATAATAATATTTTTACTCGAATTTATCATCTTAAAATCACAACATTTAAATTGTTATATTTATTAAATTATGATGGTGACATCTTTGACATCATTTAAAATAAAATAATATAAATGTCCTAATCTGTTTTATAAAGCTCCAAATGGTCCCAAAATATACCCTTGGATGATTAAGGAATATATATACTCGAAAAATAATGTTTGGTCAAGTTTATAGTCCTTTTGATAGGTATTATTGTTTTAATAAAAACTATATTATTGATTTTTCACTAAATAAACAATTTCTGTATCACTATTGTGTCTCCATTAATGACAATTATTTAACCCCTTAAAAATTATAAATAAATTCACATGATGTAGATAATTTTATTATCATTCTGGAGATTATTTATGTTTGAAGTTTCATGAAATTTATCACTAAGGTAAAATTATTGTACTTATAATATTTAAGAGAGTGACATGTTGTAACTTTCTTTGGTTTTAATAATAATTAAATTATTTTCATGGTCAAAAGTCTATAAAATGAATCTATACATACCCTTAGGTGATATGGGTGGACATTTAGTCCTCAAATAGAATTATTTTTAGGTGTTAGGGTAATTATATAATATTATTTTTACCCATAATTACCCGATTTACCTATAACTGCACTAAATAAAAATTACCGTAGTTACTATTCATAATATCAAGAAAATTAAATAAAATAAAAGTAACCTTTTAATATAATTTGGACCCAATAAATTAAAATATGGAATCCATTTTTCGAAATTCAAAACACAGAAGTTGCAGTAATTAATTTAAAATTTATCCCATTGTTCATAAAAAGGATTTTAAATGTTAAAACATTGCCAAAGATTGAAATGTTTTTACCTATTAATTCAATGTAAAATTAATGGTAATGACATATATTATAATAAATGGAAAAAATATATTATATTTATACTTTAAAACCATTCAATATTATAATTTTACCATATAAATTATTTCGATGAAAATGTTGTTTTTAATTAAAATAGAGCATGTTTTTACTATTCATTAAAATATGAAAGTTATCATAATAATATGAAAAATTTATCCAGAGTAAATTTTTATATCATAAATCAAATAAGAATTTTATTTTTTCAAATTGAACTTATAATCATGTAAAAAACTAGATTTAATGTGGGTGCTCCATTAAAAGGCGGCAAACTGCATTTTAAAAAAAATACTTATTTTAGCCGAAAAATCTATTTTGATCATATAACATGTTTTAGAAAATGTGTAAGATGAATAATAAAGTTATAAAATTCAATATTTAGTTAATAAAATTCATAACGGCTAGTCCATAATAATATTATAACTACATATCATTTTATAGTGAAACTCATTATTGCATAATACACACACTGTCGAGGAAGGTTGCGATTGCGTGTAAAGAAAGCCAAGAATAGTTCATGCATATAATATAAAATAATATTGTGTTGCGTATAACACAATATAATTTTGGTGTAACATACAACACATGACATCAATGAAATTAATAGAATATTAGTCATAAAATCTCAGGGTGTTACAATATACCCCCCATAAAATGAATTTCTCCCTCGAAATTCGTCGGAGTTACAAATGGGTTACTACTTGAATGTTTCTTTAATATAAACCTACATCGTTACAAGGAATACCAAAACCGAACTTTAAAAACTAAATTATGAAATGTAACGGTTACCCAAATTAACTAATCACTGGGTTTCCACATAAGAGAACATAAGTGAACATATGGATATGGAAGAGAAATCTAACCATCAAGTTCTGATGGAGAGTGGTAGAAAACATGGCTATGAAAAATCCAACAATCACAAAGCCATAAATTTATGATGATCTATGTACCATTTGATTCATCGTATATGAGGACACTAGGACAACACTTTTGGTTTTCAAGATCATTTCCCTAAAGTATAATAATTTGAATTAGAAGAATTACATAATTTATTTCTGTACAATCTCACCGTTGTTCATGCCTTGAACAATTTCCACGTCATCTCTTAAAGAAATGATGTTGAATTTGTCATTCTTGAAGTGTTAGCAGATCATGTGATAGAATGATGGGTCATTCCATCTGTCTCTAACAAAAGGTTAGTAAAAGTTATCAAATATACATAAGTCCATCTATGGTAAGGTTAAACGTATATTATTACAAAAATGGACTTATAATTCATCTATAAAACCACTTCATAAATTAAAACTAATTTATATTAACCAGGGACTTCAGTAGGCCAGTGGTAGGTGATAAAAGCCTGTCGCACTTAAGTTGTGGGTTTGATTCCTGCAACCTTGTCCGACGCGACAGTTTGCCGCCCGTCCTGTAGGTTGTCATTTTTCTTAATCAATACTATTATAAAATTCCATAAATAATATCCAAAAAAGTTTCTATCCTTAAACAATACTATCTAATGTCCAACATAATCAATCCTAACATTTAGGATTATCAAAAATACTTATGTACAATCTCATAGTATCAAGAAAATGACTACTAGAAAGGTCATTTAACAAGCATTGAATACCATCATTTATCCCCCATATATGCTAAGATATATCATGTTGGTCACATAAAAAATACGTGAATTACTTAATCATGTATCTTATTGAAACATTAATTACCAAATAATAATTGTGAAAACATTAATTCTGTCAAAAGTGAAATCTTTCCACATACCAAAAGCCCAAAATATCTATATTCTCAAACCAAGATATCACTTTGTCCTTATATCAGTCATGAGCTCATTAATACCATCAAACATATCATTATCTCTTTATCCCTTCATTATGCGCATATAATCTACTTTAAAAAAATATCTAAATACCCTTTTATGGTTACTGGTACCATTCTACATATACTATAAAATACTTTAGAAAAAATAATACTGTAACAATCTTTATATGTTTATTTATTCCATAATACCATTAAATTACCCAGACAACATAACTCTTTTTAAAAATACAATCATTCCAATAACATCTGAAACCATTGACCAAGCTTGAACAATTCTTTCATCTCACATATCATTTCTAGTCTCTTCATCATCATCAACAGAAATACTACCCGTAATACCATACTGATTCTCTTCATGAGAATTTTCCTTAGGTCATTTGTTTTCATAATTACCATACATTCCACAATTAAAACATTTAACTGTTGTTGATGTATTATAAATACCGTTATCCTTGTTCATGGTGTTAACTGATCCTTTTCCTTTGCAATTACTGGCTTTGTGTCCATATTTTCCACACCCAAAGCTTCTTCCAGTTCCTTTGAAACATTATCCCTGATGCCTCTTCCCACATGATTTACATGAAGAAAATTAAACATTTTTTCCTCTATGATCATCATGAAACTCCATATTTCTCATATTAGCTGAGTTAGGAAACTATCCAAAGTTGATATTAATGATCATATTATATGATTGATGATTAGGCATAATAATGATATATGGACTTCCAGATCCAATTTCATTTGGTGTCTCACAAATAATATCCTTCCATTATCCATCATATCCTCCATTATCATGATCTTCCTGTTTCCAACAATTTTCTAAAACAAAAAAAGAACAGTGTGATAGGAAAAAATCATACTAGAAAAACAACAAAATAGACGGGGAATACCTTCAATATCTTACATCATAGGTTTATTTCTAAGATCTTTGCCGTAATTCTATGAATATATCCTATACTTATAATTAAATTTAGATATGTCCCTTGACATACCATAGAAATATCTCTAGGGATCTCACTAAAGTTTTCGCATCCTAGTTTCCAAAGGTTATCTAAATTTTTCCTCTGATACCAACTATAACGATACATACATTTCATACATGGTTATTACTTCAGAATTTAAGCATACTTATTAAAACCCATAACAAAACCATAATAGGACCATATAGGTATAGTGTCTTTAGAAGCTGAGAAACATAAACAACTGGTTCATTAATCCTATAAATTGTCTCCCATTTATTTCATCATTTTTAGAGTCCCTTTTTGGAATATCCAACTTAATACCCTTCCTCCAGACCTAGGGAAAAGAAAACATATAAATGGTGAGCTCAAATTCTCAGTAAGGGTAAGCATGGAGAGAATAAAACAAGCCATATAAAATTGATCTTAAAAACATGAACATAATGTTTAAACATCAAAATCTTGAACAATGACATAACACATGGTAGTACATAATGCATAAATTATAATGGAACATCAATAATGATAAAATTTCATGGGAATAAAACATGTAATTGTGTCAAACCATTAAGAATATGATATGATTTCTATATTAGCCATGGAATTTCTTCCAAGGTTATCTTAGTGGACAAAGTCTGTTTTTGAATTGAGTTTACTCCTCATTATAGTCATGTATCACTGAACCAGATTAACTTACCATTCCATCCATGTCTATCTCATGAGATATAAATATTTACCCAATGAATTGGAGGGAGATATAGGTCCCACCTATACCATAATGAGAACATTATTACATGTGACAAAACATAAACATAAATCATTCATCATAACCCAAAGAATAAAATGAGTTTCATAAACATCATCCCATCATAAAATAATACATATAAAAAAATGGATATCATTTCATCATAAGAAAAGTAAAACCACGTAAATAATAGATACATTATACTTGAAACATAAACATGCTAAATAATTTCTTGTTAGACGGAAAATAGTTCAGATAAAACACTTGAAATGAATTCTTGAAGAAAATATCCTTTCTTCTTCAAAATAATTTTATTTTATCAAAATGCCATGAAATTTTAAAAGAAAAAGTATTTTTTTGAAAATATTCATGAAATATTATAGAGTAATCTTCATGAAAATAAGGTGTAATAAAACCATAAAAATCCTTTCATGCCGTATAAGTAAGAAAAACATTCTTCTCATACTTTTGTCAGAAAGTCAAAAAAGTAACTCGTAACGTAAACAAAAGAAATATTTCTTACATACCATGAAGAAAAGGTAAAAAATGGGTAAAAATAAATATAAACATACATGAAAGAAGTTTTAGAAAATAGGGACATGGATAATAAATTTAACCCTAGTAAATACTTATGAATAAACAATCTTGGATAAGAACGAGATTGGAAAAGTTATCCCTTTCCTTATGTCTGATATGCTTCGTATGTATATAAAAATCCTATATATTTATTTAAATAATGTCATTAAATTATTATAGAATCCTATTAATTGTTATGATATCATATATGGTTCACTTATGACTTTATATTTCCCGTTTTTTTGTAAATTCCATGGTAAAGCAGCATTTTGGGTAAAATCGTTTCATTTATCGTACGTGTTTCGATTTGTTATTCTTGATATTATTACTTATATCCTAATTCACTTAATTCCAGAATTTAAAATAGGATTAATATATAATATATATTAATTATATAAATATATATTTGATATATCGTTAAATGGAATTAAATACACCATTCATGGAGATGGTAGACCGTACGTACGTATGAATGATGTTTTCATTTCCTTATTGAATTAAATGGAACTATGTAAATGAAACATATATTTAAATAAATCTATTATCATTATTATGTTATGTATTTCATTATTATTTATTATATATATAATTTATAATCATACTTGAATAGTAAATCATGGAAAATGAATCTCATCGTGTTCGTGGAGACGGTAGTCCGTACGTTCGCACGAGCGATGATATCGTTCCCATAATTATTGAATAGAATTGGAGTGGATGATATAATAACTCAGAAGAATAATTATGAAATAATAAAAATATATAGTAATTATTTAAACCATTTTACCCATTCAAGTAAGGTGGTGATGGAAAAACTAATTACACCATGGCATGGAGACGATATTCCATACGTACGCACGCGCGGTGATTTGGATTTCCGTAGGTTGGATAGAAGGTGAAATGGGGTTGTTTCATATTTATAATTACATATAAGTATTTTAGTGATACTTATGTTATTACTTTATAATGAAACAACTAAATAAGAATATGTTGAAGAAAAAAGAAACATGAATGAATCGGTAGAAGAGTTTACCTCTTCTTCAACGCACCTCTTTTAAGCTTCCTCTTAAGGCACTAGAGTAGGTAGTTTGAGAAGACCAAAACCTCCAGAATGTTTCTAGGGAAGTGTAGAAGAGAAATAGATAGGGTTTGGTCGAGCTTGAAGGCTCAATGTTGTGTAAAGAGGAGAGGGAGGATGTACCATTTTATAAGGGAGGAGAGGGGCACCTTTGGAATCCTCAAAAATATTAATTTATAAGAAATCAAACACTACTAAAAAACTTCCAAAATGACAAAAATCCAAAGCTTAGATTATCTAAGGTTGTAATATCATAATCAAATAAAATTTATACATGTTGGGAATTTATTTTAAACCTTATAAATTTGATTTATCTTTATTTAAATTATTTAATCTTATTTGTTGTAATAATATTCTAGATTTTAAATTGTTATAAATAATTACATATTTGTTGTGAATTAACCATAATTGGGGAATTTATGACATTTTAGACCATATAAATTTAAATTTATAAATTTTAAATTTTTATGAGATATTTAATCAATTTAATAATATGTTACTTTGATAAAATGACAATAGTGTTCATTTTAACACAATTAATTTATTTGAATGTATATAAAATCCACACAGAGGATATATTCGAAAAAAATGTTTAATAGATTTTTAACATGTCATATTCATCTAGAAATTTGTTTAGAAAATTAATTAGTTCATATAATGTTTATTTTGATATTTATAAATCCATTTATTTGATATTTCTATTAATAAAACAATTACTATATCATTTTTGTATAGTCATTAAATATATTTATTATTTTCATAAAAAATAAAAATAAAATCCTATGATGAAGATAAATATAATACCTTTCATAATAATATTTTTACTAGAATTTATCATCTTAAAGTCACAACATTTAAATTGTTATATTTATTAAATTATGATGGTGACATCTCTGACATCATTCAAAATAAAATAATATAAATGTCCTAATCTGTTTTATAATGATCCAAATGGTCCAAAAATCTACTTTTAAATTCATAGGACATCTATATACTCGAAAAAAAAATGTTTTTTCAAGTTTATATTCTTTTTTATAGGTATTATTATTTTAATAAAAACTATATTAGTGATTTTTCACTAAATAAGCAATTTCTGCATCACTATTTTGTCTCCATTAATGATAATTATTTAATCAATAAAAATTATAAATAAATTAACATTATGTTGATAATTTTATTATATTTCTGGAGACTATTCATTTTTGAATTTTCATGAAGTTTATCACTAAATTTAAATTGTTATACTTATAAGATTTAAGAGAGTGACATGTTGTCACTTTCTTGGGTTTTATTAATAATTAACTTATTTTCATGGTAATAAGTCCATAAAATGAATCTATTACAACCCTTAGGTGATATGGGTCTATGTTTAGTAATCCAATAGAATTTTGGCAGGTGTTTGGGTAATTGTATAATCTTATTTTTACCCTTAATTACCCGATTTACCTATAACTACAACAAATAAAAATTATCGTAGTTACTATTCATAATATCAATAAATAAATCAATAAATAATAGTAACCTATTAACATAATTTGGACCCAATGAATTCAAATTTGGAATCCATTTTTCAAAATTCAAAACACAAAAGTTTTAGTAATTAATTAAAAATTTATCCCGTTGTTAAGAAAACGGGTTTTAAAAGTTAAAATATTTCCAAAGATGGAAATGTTTTTACCTATGAAATAAATGTAAAATTAATGGTAATGAAATAAATTATATTAAAATTTTAAAATATATTATATTTATACTTTAATACCATTAAAAATTATAATTTAACCATATAAATTGTTGTGATGAAAATAGTTTTTTATAATTAAAATATAACATGTTTTTACTATTCATTAAAATATGGAAGTTATCTGAATAATATGATAAATTTATCCAAATAAAATTTTTATATATTAATTCCACAAAATAATTTTATTTTGTAAAATTGAACTTATAAACATGTAAGAAACTATATTTAAACTGGGTGCGCCATCAAAAGGCCACAAAACTACATATTTTTTAAAAATACTTATTTTACCCGAAAAATTTATTTTTTTCTCATACCATGTTCTAGAAATTTTTTAAGATGAATAATAATGTTATAAAATTGAATATGTAGTTAATAATATTCGTAACAGATAATCCATAATAATATTATAACAATATATCATTGTTTAGTGAAACCCGGTAATGCGTACTACACATGCTATCGAGAATGGTCGCGATTTCATGTAACAGAAGACAAGAATAGTGTTTGCGTATAATATAAGTTAATACGGTGTTGCGTATAGAACAAGATAATTTTGGTGTAACGTAAAACAAAAGACATCAATGAAATTAAAAGAATATTTTTCATAAAATCTTGGGGTGTTACAAACTTTACTCATTAATTTGGTTTTTGAGACTCTCAATATCAATGAAGATAATGCTATTTTTTGTTTGTTACTTCTAGGGAAATTTATAAGATGTAATGTTGTTATTTCTCATCATTGATATCTTGATTTTTTATAGTTTAAATTAATGTCTGAAAAATGGTCGAATCCACTGAAGGGTTACCATGAAAAATTATTTGATTTTCCCGCTCTATGTCATACATACATATTTTTAATAAGAAATTTATAAAAAATATAAAATTTTAAACTTTATCAATACAAGTAGGATCAAAAATAATATCTAAATGGGATGAAACATTTCCTACAATTCCCCATAAAATGGTATGAATAGTGTTAAATGTGTTTTAAAATTTTTTGGGATAAAAAGGAAAAACAATAATAGTTTAGTGTTATGCATAGTTTCATACCCTATGCAAAAAATACGGAATACACACTAGATGTTGATAAGACCCGACTTCATGGTCAAGGCAAGGTTTTTTAGACCATACATAATGACAATATAGAAATAGAAAATTTTATTTTATTTGTGACAGACATTTATTTTTCCCAAAAAGATCAAAAAATTCATATAATTCATAATAATTGTAAACCATTTAATAGTTTTTTATAATAGTAATATGAAAAGAATCTAATACACGGTATTTTTTGAGAATACCCATAGTGACATGAGGAACTTAACAATAATTTTTTCCAAAAATATCCTCATACACATATCATGGGACCCAATTATTCTATTCCCTCCTAACCTTTTTCCACCAATTAAATAGTGCTATGTCCTGACATTTCATAAAAAATCAACCCAGGATAACCTTCTATTTTACCATAGAATGATTTCCCCATGGTTATCAAACACTAATATTTTGAATAATTTCAACGTCTAAATCTAATAAAAAACTATCTATATCATTCCATGAAATAAGAAATATTTAATCATATATTTGGCGACAGTGATTAATTTTTAAATAATAATAAAATATATTTTCATCCAAATAAGGAAATGTGAATGATTTTCAAAATAAACAAGCAATGTATATTTTTAAAGAGACATAAATAGTGATACATAATATTTATTATAAAAATGAGGCCCTAATAATAATATAGATTATGTTTAGGCTAAATTTTATATCTTATTAAGCAAGAAAATATAAAATACTTCACCAAAATCATAACCTAATGATCCACGATCACCACTTGATTATCACATCATTAAAGATGAGAGCAATGTATCTATGGAAAACTTGTAAACGATGAATTACCTTATCCTTTATCTTTAATGGATACAACATTGTGTTCAGGGACATGATCATTTGTATATTCGTTACAATATATCATCCCATAGGATATAAGAAAGAATCAATGTAACAAATTTTATAATTAGTTATTTAAATTCAAATTTGTACCATAATTAAAATTTATAACTTTATGGTTTTTTCAAGTGGAAACCAAATATGTCTCATATTAATTTTATAAAATTACATTATTTTAAAGATATATAAAAATAGTGTTGTTTGAAGGATAATACTATAATAATAAATATATGTAATAATCGAAATTAATTATAAAACCTATTAATAACATCAGAATAAAACATCAATCCTATTTGGTATAGCATATAACTTCATTCATGGATAAATTACTATAATATGATGCAATCAGAACAAATTCAGACCCTATATTTCTACTTTGGATTCATTGAGTGATATCCCATAAAAAATAAAAATAAAAACTAGGTAACCCCATCTAAAATGAAATCATAGTTAGGGTATGACCCATTCATGATTCTTTATTTAGTACCCACATCTTCCATGTGGACCATCAAATTGAAAACATTGAATCCATGTAATATCATTTAAATAGTCCTTAATATAAAACCTATGATATCATAATTCCATAACCCACATTGGTAAATTCCATAAACAATAAGAAAAATGTTAATATCCATGTTCATTAGAGAAGAAAATAATTGGTAATGTGTAATGGAGGTTATCACTAATAAATATCGGGGATCATATGTAAAAAATAATCATTTAAAAAATAATATTTATTAAATAATAAATCAGATTTTAATTTCAATCATACATCCATCAATAAACATTTATAATAATTTAAAATAATTTAAATTTTATAGAAAAAAATACTTTGTGAAGTATGCTTTATATTTAAAGGATAATCGTTCAAAAAAATTAAAATCTCTTATTCCATGTTTGAAAAACGAAAAAATGATATGATAATTTTTTTATAATGTATTTATATTTCAATACATTGAATTTGGTCATTAAATGGATAAATCATGCCCTGTTATTTTATTATTAGTTCCTATAGATTAGTATGAATTGTTAATGGAGGTAAGAAAAAGAAACCAAAATGATTAATTATTCCAATATGAAAAGCTTCTAATGATTAAGCATTCCTATAGAATAGTTATCGATCATCAAACTAATGAATCTTATAGAAAATGATCTTACAGGGATACAAACATAACATTAAAATTGTTAATAATTTGCAGGAAAAGAAAAAGTTACATGATGTGAAGTGATTTTAGTTAGTGAACCAAATTGGAGGAGATTGTGATATTTTCATATAATGACATCATATTTCATCATTTGAATAATTTTTCCTATCACTAAATTTCTATATTTTGTTACTGTTCATCGACTTATTATTTAGTGTTTTATGTGTCCTATATATTCCATGAAAAAGGGATTCACATATATTATTTGGTTGTAGTACATATGACTCATTATCTATATCAAATCTATGACGTGACCTTAACAATGATATAATCCATCAACCAATGTCATCCATATTATCCATGCCCTAAACCATCTATAGTATGATAGGTCTTCGTTTATTTTAATTTTTACTCACACATAGTGGGTATATTTTCCAAATCCTATTTATTTAATTTTTCCGCAGAACGTTGAGACACTTTACAGCTTGGATATTCATGGTTGATGATTACTAGAGATCAGTGTTCCACCATAGAGACATACTATCAAAAATATTATTCATTACCGTTCTTCACTGGTTATCTATAATACCAATCCTTATAATGATAATATGAGTGAGTAGTTAATTCTATGCCTCCTGACATGATTGTAGTGGGAGTGATGTTTAAGGATTATTTATATTTATTATTCATGATTAGTATTTTTTTAACCCTATCTATTAATATAAATTCTCACTATTTTTTCATATTCATGACCATTGAAATGTGAATTAATGAGTATTATATTGTTTCACCAATTTATTTCCATAAATTTCATATGATCAATGAAAAATCCAGGGTGGATATTTTAAAGATTATTATTAGTGAAAAAACCCTATAACTGAACCATGTAGTAGACCATACCAATAGTCTAGTTATTCAATTAGTAAATGGTAAAAAACCAAGGATCTATGAAGAACAAATATCAACACAAAATTATGAATAAATATATACTTAATATATTCACTAGAACATGAATTTAATATAATTGGAAAATGTAGTATTACAATATTTAACATCAAAAAAAGATCTATTTTGTCCTCACACCCTCTCTCAAAATAAAAAAAATTCTTTTTTAATACCTTTTAATTTTTATAGGTCATATAAACCATACTTTTGGGGTTGACACATAGAATATTTTATTAATATATTTTTAATTAGGTTTTCAAGGATTTATTTTTAATTAAAATTATGTTTCCCATTAAGAATTTAATGTAACCCCATGGGTTGTAAATTTTTTATTCAATGTTTTAAATGAAAATATCCTTTATATTGAAGTTAAATAGGAATTACGATAATATTTTCTATTTTAAATCATTTTTTAAACTAGGTTATTCAATTTTATTTTTTTGGTTAAAATCTATTACGTGAATATAGTTCTCAGGAGAAGTAAATAGTGTATAATATTTAATACGAACTAGATATAGAGAGAAAAGTACTAGAACAGAGAATATAAAATGTATCAGGTGATGTAGAAATAAAATAGAACATCAGTTTTGAATATTTCAATAGAACAATTGTAACACCCCGAGATTTTATGAAAAATATTCTTTTTATTTCATTGACGTATTGTGTTGTACGTTACAACAAAATTATCTTATGCTATAATCAACACCATATTACCTTATATTATATGTAAACAATATTCTTGGATTGCGTTACATGCAATCACAACCTTCCTCGATAGCGTGTGTAGTATGCAATACTGGGTTTCACTAAAAAATGATATATTGTTATAATATTATCATGGAATAGATGTTATGAACAAAATTAACTAAAATTTTAATTTTATAACATTATTATCCATCTTAATCATTTCTTAAAACATGGTATGTGAACAAAATAAAATTTTCGGGTAAATTAAGTATTTAAAAAAAATGCAGTTTTGCCGCCTTTTGAGGGAGAACCCACATTAAATCTAGTTTTTGAAATTTTTATAAGTTCAATTTGACAAAATAAAATTTTCTTTGGAATCAGGATATAAAAATTTACTCTGGATAAATTTTTCATATTATTCTAATAACTTTTACATTTTATTGAGTAGTAAAAACAGGCTATATTTTAATTAAAAACAACTTTTTTCATCAAAATAATTTATATGGTTAAATTATAAAATTTAATTGTTTTAAAGTTGAAATAGAGTATATATTTTTACCATTTAATATAAGGTATTTCATTACCATTAATTTTACATTGAATTCATAGGTAGAACCATTTCAATCTTTGGTAATGTTTGGACTTTTAAAAACTGTTTTCTTAACAATGGGATTAATTTTAAATTAATTTCTGCAACTTATATGTTGGGAATTTTGAAAAATGGATTCCATATTCGAATTCAGTGGGTCCAAATTATGTTAATAGTTTACTTTTATTATTTTGATTTTATGAATAGTTACTATAGTAATTATTATTTACTTCAGTTAAAGATAAATCAGGTAATTAAGGGTAAAACTAAGAATATAAAATTACCCTAACACATGAAAAAATTCTATTGGATGACTACAAGTAGACCCATATCACCTAAGAGTCGTATTAGAATCATTTTATGGACTTTTAACCCTGAAAATAATTTAATTATTATTAAAACCAAAGAAAGTGACAACATGTCACTCTCTTAAATCTAAGAAGTATAAAAATTTTACTTTAGTGATAAACTTCTTGAAACTTCAAACATGAATAGTATCCAGAAATCTAATAAAATTATATACATCATGTATATTTATTTTGAATTTTTATGGATTAAATAAGTATCATTAAATGTGACACAATATTGATGTTGAAATTATTTTATGGATTGAAATATGAAATAAATGATTTTAAAAATATTAAAAAAATATTATATGAACTATTTTACATGCTCCACTAATTTTCTAGATAAATATGGTGTGTTATAAATCTATTTAAGCTTTTTCTTCGAACATATCTTATGTGAGGATTTTATTAAAATTCAAATTAATGAGTAGTGTAAAAAGTAACACTATTGTTATTATATAAATACAACATAAAAGAAAATTGTTTACAAATCAAAAAAATATTTAAAAAATAAAAATTAAAAATTATATGGTCGAAAATGTCATAAAATATCCAATTATAGACAATTCACAATACATAAGTAATTATTTACAAAAATTTAAAATTTAGAATCTTATTACTACAAATAAAATTAAATAGATTAAATAAGGATAAATCACGTTGATATTGTTTAAAATAAATTCACTTCATGTATAAATTTTAGTGGTTTATGAGATTACAACCCTATCTCATCTAAGATTCAAATTTGAGTCATTTTGGAAGTTTTTATGTGGGGGTTAAATTTATTATAAATTAATATTTCTTATGATTCCAAAGGTGCCCCTCTCCTCCCTTATAAAAAGGCTCATCCTCCCTCTCCTCTTAACAATACATTGAGCATTAATGATCGGAAAACCCCATATCATTTCTCTTCTCAACATCCATAGAAAAATTCTGGAGGTTCTGGTCTTCTCAAAAGACCAACTCTAGTGCCTTAAGAGGAATCTTAAAATAGCTGCATTGAAGAAGAGGTAATCTCTTCTACCAAATCATTCAAGTTTCCTTCTTCTTCAACTTCATCTTCTTTAGTTGTTTCATTATTATGTAATTACATCAGTATCAATAATATACTGATATGTTGTTATAAATAATAAACAACACCATCTAACCTTCAATGCATCCTACGGAACATGAAATCACCGCGCGTGTGTTCGTACGGAATATCGTCTCCACGCCGTGGTGTAATCTGTTTTTCCACCACCACCATACATGGATTGGTATAATGGTGTAAAGAAAAACTATATACATGGTAATTATAACATGATACTAATTCTGAGATATTATATCTTCCACTCTAATTCCATCTAATAATTCTGGGAATGATATCATCGCTGGTGCGTACGTATGAATTGTCGTCTCTACGAAGCAATGAGATTCATTATCCAAGTTAACCATTCAAGAATAACTATAAAGTATATATATTAAATAACAATAAAATATATGACATATTAATGATACTGGAATTATGTATATGTTATTTAATTACTTCCATTTAATTTAATAAGGAAACGGAAACAACGCTCATGCGTACGTACGGCCTACCGTCTCCATGAACAGTGTATTTATTTCCATTTATCCATCTATTATATATATGTATATTCTGAAAATATATTATATATAAATCATGTATTAGATTATATAAGTATGTAATCATGATATATGTAATCATATAAACAATTACAAGTCAAAACACGGATGATAAGTGAAACGATTTTACACAAAACGCTACTTTAACATGAATTTACAAAAGAACAGGTAATATAAAGTCATAAGTGAACCATATATGATATCATAACAATGAATATGATTCTTTAATAAGTCAATGACATTATTTAAATAATTATACAGGAGTTTCAGATACATACAAAGCATATCGGACATAAGGTAATGGATAACTTTGCTGATCTCGCTTTTATCCGAGATTGTTTATTCGTAAGTATTTACAGGGGTTATATTTATCATCCATGTCCCGGTTTTCTAAAAATGGGTTCATGTATTTTTAATTTCATTTTTACTCATTTTTTTACTTTTACTAAATGGTTTCTAATGAATCATTCTTTTGTTTACCATACGAGGTAATTTTTAGCTTTTTCGGCAAAAGTACGAGAAGAATTTTTTTTAACTTATACGGAATGAACATATTTTTACAGTTTCATACCGCCTTATTTTCATAAAGATTACTCTCCAAGATTTCATAACTAATTTCAACAAAATCTTTTTCTTATAAAATTTCATGGCATTATGTGAATAGAAAGTGATTTTTAAGAAGAAAGGATATTTTCCTCAAGAATTCATTTCAAGTGTTTTTTCAAAACTATTTTCCATTTAAGATTACACTATTTAGTATGATTATGTTTATAGTGTAATGGCTCTATGATTTACATAATTTCATTTTTCAAATGATGAAATGATATCCATTTTTTATATGGATTATGTAATGATGGGATGATGTTTCTGCAACCCATTTTATTTGTTGGGTTATTATGAATGATGTATGTTTATTTTTTGGCACATGTATGAATGATTTCATTATTAGATGGGTGGGACCTATATCTCCCTCCAATGCATTGGGTAAATATTTATATCTCATGAGATAGACATGGATGGAATGGCACGTTAATCCTGTTCAGTGATACAAGACTGGAACGAGGAATGAACTCAATTCAATAATGGACTTTGTCCAATATGATGGTCTTGGAAGCAATGCCTTGGCTACTATGGAAATCATATCAAGTGAATAATGGTTTTCCACAATTACATGTTTTATTCCCATTGTATTTTATCATGATTGATGTTCCATTATGATCTATGCCTTATGTAATTCCATTTTTTATGTCATTGCTCAAGATTTTGATATTTAAACATTATGTTCATGTTTTTAAGTTCAAATGTATACAGTTTGTTTTATTTTCTCCATTCATACCCTTACTGAGCATTTGATCTCACCCTTTATATGTTTTCCTTTCCCCAGGATTTAAAGAAAGGTTTTAGGTAAGAAAACTAAAGGGGAATATATTCATGGGAGATTTTGAAGATCTTTCACCATGATTAGAAGATTAAATTACGAGTATCCAAAAACACTAAACTATTACAATCCTTGTGTGTCTGTTTTTGTTATATATTATGTATTCAGCAAAAAGTAATGTATTGTCTATGTACGTCATGTACGGGTCTTTATAGTTGGTATCAGAGGGAGGTTTAGTTAACCTTTGGAAACTAGGATGCGAAAACTTTAGTGAGATCCCTAGAGATATTTCTAAGGTATGCTTAGGGATGTCCCAAAGGTTATGTATATATATAGGTTATAGTCATAGAAATATGGTAAAAATCATATAATTTACCCTAAGATGTTATATATTTATTGTACTCCGCCTTTATTATGTTGTTTTTCTAGCATGATTTTCCCCCCTCACACTATTGTTTTTGGGTTTTAGATGATGGCTGGAACCCGAAGGAACTGTGTTGATCAATTTAATGGGAAATGCAATGATTTTCCTCCTCGACAAACCAATGTAATATGGAGATGGAGTAAAAAATCTTATTGCTATACTTACACAATATATGAATCATTCTGTACATCCAAATGTGAAGATAATGGAACGATATTCTATTGAGTTCTTCATGAGGCAACATCCACCTTCTTTCAGTGGGTCTTCCGATCCACGTGTTGCTGAAAAATGGATTAGTACCATTGAAAATATATTTTCAATTCTTCACTGTTCAGAGCACGGAAGAGTCATTTTGGTTGTTTACCATTTAAAAGGAGAAGAAGACCAGTGGTGGACTCTAATTAAGAATACAAGTCCCAATCATGAAATTGAATCCATGGAATGGGATGAGTTCAAGAACCTGTTTTTCAGTAAGTAATTCCCTCATATTCTTCGAATGAAGATGTAAAAAGGGTTCCATTAGATTAAGCAGATGGATGATGAATCTCTGGGTATATATATAGAAAATTTTACAAGACTTGAAATGTATGCATCTGGCATTATCATCCAAAATGAATGTAAAGTTGATCTATTCTTCAGTGGCATAAAAAAATTCTTCAAAAGGCATTAACAATAAAATACTTTTGTAGCTATGAAGAAGTTGTGCATTCTGATATCAAGGTAGAACTGGAAGTTGATGTAACATATCCATCTCAAGGTTTTGACAAGAAACAAAAGATTCAGTTCAAGGAAAAACCTCCGAACAATGGTGAAAATAAGTTGAATGATTCTTTATGCTCAATCTGTGGAAAGAAGCTCGGTGGAGATTGTTTAAAAGGTACAAGAAATTGATTCAAGTGTGGAAAAGAAGTTCATTAAGCAGCTGAGTGCCGATGTAATGGGAAAAAGGTTTCTAATGACGTGAATAGTTAAAATCCTAAAGATAACGCTCCACCAACACTTCAATGCTTCATGTGCAAGGAAATGGGGCATTATTCTAATCAATTCCATAATCCAAGGGTTAATGATGATCAACATGAAAAATCTCTTAAGGGAAAGGATAAAGGGAAGTCACATGCGATCACTATTTGTGATATTGAGTATGAAAATGATGTTGTTTAATGATTATGTTTTTATGTAATGGGATTTCAAAATAGTATCATGGAATCTCATTTATGGTATCATGGATCTTTGGAATATCTATGCAGTGGTTTTAAAAAATTTTATGGTACCGGTAACCATGAAAAGTGATTGAAATATTTTTGGAAAGAAAATGAAATGCGCATAATGAAGGGATAAGGTGAAAATAATAGGTATGATAGTATTCATATGCTCATGACTGATATAAGGATAATGTTATATCATGGTTTGAGTATATAGAAATTTTGGGATTTTGGTATGTGGGAAGAGTTAACTTTTGACAGAATTCTTATTTTCACTAAGGTTCAATGGGTATTCATGTTTTAAGGGAATACATGATTAAGGTATTTACATGTTTTTAATGTGTCCCAACAAGATATATCTTATGATATATAGGGATTAATGATGGTATTGACATGCTTGTTATATGACCATTCTGGTAATCGTTCTCTTTTTACAATGAGTTTGGAAAGAAGTATTTTGGATAAGTCTTATGTTTGGAATAGATTATGTTGGACATAAGTTAGTATTGTTTAATGAAATAACTTATTTTTGATATTATTTATGGGATGTTATAATGTAGAAAAAGGAAAACCTGGAGGACGGGTGACAACCCGTCGCATCGGAAAAAGTTGCAGGAATCGAACCCACAACCGAAGTGTGACATGCCTTTATCGCCTACCACTGGCTCACAGGAAGTCCCTAGTTAGTAGAAACTCGTTTTATTTTATTAAGTGGTATGATATATGAAGTATAAGTCCATTATTTGAATCATATACGATTAACCTCACCATAGATGGAGTTATGTATATTTGATAACTTTTTCAAACATTTTGTTTGAGACATATGGAATGACCCATCATTCTATCACATGATCTACTAACACTTCACGAATAACAAATTCAACTTCATTTGTTTAAAAGATGAAGTGGAAATTGTTCAAGGCATGAACAATAGTTAGATTGTACCAAAATCATGTAAGTATTTCTTTTAAACTTTATGTAAATGATCTTGAAAACCAAAAAATGTTGTTCTAGTGCCCTCATATCTAATAAATAAGATGGTGACTTAGATCATCAGTAATTTATGTCTTTTTTTGATTTTTTTTCATAGCCATGTTCTCCACTACTATCCATCAGAGCATGATGGTTAAGTTTCTCTTCCATATCCATATTTTCACATATGTTCTCCAATGTGGAAACCTAGTGATGAGTTAATTTGGGAAACCGATATGTTTCATACTTCACTTTTTAAAACAATGTTTTAGTATTCCTTTTTACGATGTGGGTTTCTATGAAAGAAAATTTCAAGTAGAAAACCACTTATAACCACGATGAATTTTGTGGGCGAAATTAATTTTAAGGGGGTAGAATGTAACACTCCTCAATTTTATGAATAATATTATTTTAATTTCATTGATGTCTTCTATTGTACATTACACCAGAATTAGATTGTGCTATATGCAACAAAAAATTGTATTATATTTTATGCAAACAATATTGTTTTCTTTTGTTACACGCAATCACAACCTTCCTCGATAGTGTGTGTAGTACGCAATACTAGGTTTCACTAAAAAATGATATATTGTTATAATATTATTATGGACTAGCCATTATGAATAGTATTAACTAAAATTTGAATTTTATATCATTATTATTCATCTTACACATTTTCTAAAACATAGTATATGACCAAAATAAAATTTTCAGGTGAAATAAGTTTTTTTTAAATGCCGTTTTGCCGCCTTTTAATGGCGCACCCACATTGAATATAGTTTTTGACTATCTTATAAGTTAAATTTGAAAAAATAACATTCTTCTATGAAATCAAAATCTAAAAATTTACTCTGGATAAATTTTTCATATTATTCTGATAACTTTCATATTTTAATGAATATTAAAAACACGCTTTATTTTAATTAAAAACAATTGTTTCATCAAAATAATTTATATGGTTAAATTATAATATTTAATGGTTTTAAATTATAAGTAGAATATAATTTTACCATTTAATATAAGTTATGAAATAGCCATTGATTTTACATTGAATTATTAGGTAAAAACATTTCAATCTTTGGAATTGTTTTAACATTTAAAACTCATTTTCTTAACAATGTGATTAAATTTAAATTAATTAATGCCACTTATGTGTTTTGAATTTTGAAAAATGGGTTCCATATTTGAATTCATTGGGTCAAAATTATGTTAATAGGTTACTTTATGTTTTTTGATATTATGAATAGTAACTACGGTAATTTTTATTTACTTCAGTTAAAGATAAATAAGGTAATTATGGGTAAAACTAAGATTATACAATTACCCTAACACATGAAAAAATTCTATTGGACTACTAAAAGTCGACCCATATAACCTAAGGGTATGATTAGATTTATTTTATGGACTCTTGACCATGAAAATAATCTAATTATTATTAAAACCAAAGAAAGTGACAACGTGTAACTCTCTTAAATATTATAAGTATAATAATTTTAATTTAGTGATAATAATAATTAAACTTCAAACATGAAAAATATCCAAAAATCTATTAAAATTATCTACATAATGTGGATTTATTTTGAATTTTTAGGGATTAAATAATTATCATTAATGGTGACACGACAGTGATGTTAAAATTATTTTATTGATGGAAATATCAAATAAATGGTTTTAAAAATAATAAAATAAATTTTATATGAACTATTTAATGTTCTCCAATAACTCTATAGATATATATGACATGTTTGGAATCTATTAATTCTTTTTTTGAACATATCTTCTATGAGGATTTTATTTAAATTCAAATAAATGATGAGGGTCAAAGTTGATACTATTGCTATTTTATAATAATAATGTAATATAAAATTGTTTAAAATACCACAATCATTAAGAAATTATAAATTAAAGTTTATATGGTCGAAAATATCATAAATTATCCAATTATGGACAATTCACAACACATAAGTAATTATTTATAACAATTTAAAATTTAGAATCATATTATTACAAATAAAATTAAATAGATTAAATAAGTATAAATCACGTTGATAATATTTAAAATAAATTCCCAACATGTCTAAATTTTATTGGATGATGAAATTAAAATTCCATCTCATCTAAGATTCTTATTTGAGTCATTTTTTATGTTTTTATGTGGTGTTTGAATTTATTATAAATTAATATTTCTTATGTTTCCAAAGGTGCCCCTCTCCACCCTTATAAAAGGGCACCTCCTCCCTCTCCTCTTCACAACACTTTGAGCCTTCATTCTCGGAAAAACACTGCCCATTTCCCTTCTCCACTTCACTAGAAACATTATTGAGGTTCTAATCTTCTAAAAAGACTAACTCTAGTTCCTTAAGAGGAATCTTAAAAGAGGTGCCTCAAAGAAGAGGAAATCTCTTCTACTGATTCTATCAAGTTTCCTTCTTATTAAACTTCATCTTCCTTAGTTTATTCATTATAAAGTAATAACATCAGTATCAATTATATACTGATATGTTATTATAAATATGAAACAACCCCATTTCACCTTCTATCCATCCTACGGAAAATTAAATCACTTCACGTGGGTATGTACAGAATACCGTCTCCACGCCGTGCTGTAATTTTGTTTCCACCACCACCTTACATGGATGGGTATAATGGTGTAAAGAATAAATATATATATGGTAATTATAACCTGATACTAATTCTGAGATATTATATCATCGACTCTAATTCCATTCAATAATTATGGGAACGATATCATTGCTCGTGCGGATGTCAGGATTACCGTCTCCACGACGCGATGAGATTCATTGTCCAAGAAAACCATTCAAGAATGATTATAAAGTATATATATTAAATAATCCTAAAGTAAATGACATATTAATGATACTGGACTTATGAATTTGTTATTTACTTACTTCAATTAAATTTAATAATGAATCGAAAACAGTGTTCATGCGTATGTAAAACCTACCGTCTCCATGAACGATGTATTTCTTCCCATTTATCGATCTATTATATATATGTATATTCTGAAAATATATTATATATAAATCATTTTTTAGATTATAGATGTATGTAATCATGATATAAGTAATCATATGAATAATTACATGTCCAAGCACAAAAGATAAATGAAAGGATTTATCCCAAAACGCTACATTAACATGAATTTAAAAAAGAACAGGTAATATAAAGTCATAAGTGAACCATATATGATATCATAACAATAAATATGATTCTTTAATAAGTCAATGACATTATTAAAATCATTATATAATAGGTTCAGATATATACGAATCATATCAGACATAAGATAAGGGATAACTTTTCCAATCTCACTTTTATCTGAGGTTGTTTATTTGTAAGTATTTACTGGGATTATATTTATCATCCATGTCCCTATTTTATAAAAATGGTTTCATTTATGTTTAAAGTCCTTTTTACCCATTTTTTACTTTTACTACATGGTATGTAAGGAATCATTCTTCTTTTACCATACGAGGTACTTTTTGACTTTTCCGAAAAAAGTAAGAGAAGAATGTTTTTTTAACTTATATGGCTTGAACGGATTTTTACGGTTTCATAATGGCTTATTTTCATAAATCATACTCTACTATATTTCATAACTATTTTCAATAAAATCCTTTTCCGTTAAAATTTCATGTCATTTTGTGAAAAGAAAATGATTTTGAAGAAGAAAGTATATTTTCCTCAAGAATTCATTTCAAGTGTTTTTTTCTAAACTATTTTCCATCTAAGATGACAACATATAGTATGATTATGTTTCTAGTATAATGTCTCTATGATTTACAGGATTTATTTTTTCTTATGATGAAATTATATCCATTTTTTTATATGTATTATGTTACGATGGGATGATGTTTATGAAACCCATTTTATTTTTTTGGGTTATTATGAATGATGTATGTTTATTTTGTGGCACACGTAAGAATGATTTCATTATGAGATGGGTGGGACCTATATCTCCCTCAAATTAAGTGGGTAAAGATTTATATCTCATGAGATAGACATGGCTGGAACAGAAAGATAATCCAGTTCTGTGATACAGGACTGGAACAAGGAGTGAACTCGATTCAGTATGGGACTTTTTCTACTATGATGGTCTTGGCAGCAATGCCTTGGATACAATGGAAATCATATCAAGTACGTAATTATTTTCCATAATTACATGTTTTATTCCAGTGATATTTTATATTTATTAGTGTTCTATTATGATCTATAGCTTACGTATTTCCATGTTTTATGTCATTTCTCAAGATTTTGATGTTTAAACATTATGTTCATGTTTTTAAGATCAAATGTATATGGTTTGTTTTAATATCTCCATGCTTACCCTTAATGAGAATTTTATCACACCCTTTATATGTTTTTGTTTCCCTAGGATTTAAAGAAAGGTTTTAAGTAAGAAAACCAAAGGGTAAGATCAATATGGGAGATGCTGAAGATCATTCACCACGATTAAAAAAATATATTCCAAGTTTTCAAAGACTCTAAACTATTACGTTCCTTGTGTTTCTATTTTTGTTATGTATTAATTATTCTTAAAAAAGTAATGTAATGTATATGTTCGTCAAGTATGGGACTATACAATGATTTATATAACTACATCAAAAATTTCCAAATCACTATATTGAAATATGGATACTAATTCAAATGTTTTATAATGTTATATAACATGAATATAGTTTATCTGTTTTACTACATCTAGAGGATCACAGATGAGGAAGTCTTGTGAGGAAAGGTTCAACCTTTTGTAAGAGATACCCAGTAATATATTTCATTTTCATAATGAATGGGAAAAAACACAAGGAGTAAAAATATTGGAGAATATTTGGATGGCTACTCAAATGTATTATGTAACGAATAATATGGATGTAATTATATATTTAGATAACCCTCAGGGTACATATCCTGATAAAGAAAAATATTTCATATAATAGATAGAAAATTATGGATATGGGTTGAAAAAGGTGCAAGCTCAATGGAACTTAGAATGGACATAAGGAGTTTATGAAAAAGAACCATAAGCTCCATAATTTTCAAGACAGATCCCTAAATTCTAGGAAACATTGTCAATATTCATGAATATGAACGGGGATATAATAGAATAAATAAAAAAAGGATCAATGAACAAATATTTTATATTATGGAATTTTGAGATTAATGTTGGTCAAAATATTTAGTAATCTAGATAGATGATGAGAGGAGTTTTACTAGAAAAACAAAAAGCGCACCCATAGAAAGATATGAAAATAGTAATTCTAAAAAATGGAAAAAATAAAGAAAGAAAATCTTGAAAAAAGAATAATAATGAAAAAAGGTAGGTTGAGAATGTAGTTTAAGAGATTGAAAATAAGAAAAAATCTAATGTAAAAGAATAACAAGATATATAACAAACACCACCATGAAAACCACCTATACAATTTTTGATATGATAATGTTATAAAAGTAGGATGTGAAAGGAGGTAACTTTTTATCATTTTTATAATTTTAAAATTAATATTCCTTTTGTATAATCCCTTGATAAAATTAAAATATACACAAAGTTAATTAATTATCTAGTGACAAAAAGCTTTCTAGAAGTGATCGAGACCGTTATATTCTTCAGAAACTTCTCTAATGTGGTATCAGAGGACCTGCCCAAGAATTAACTAGATCCCTATAATTGTTTATCCATATATTAATTAGTTTAAATAAATTTGTTTCATCATTATGAGATTAGGTTTTATGTATTAATATCATGTTATACATCAACATCAAAAGCCCGATACTAAAGGCATTAAATCCCATAATTTTTTCACTTGAATTATAATATTCTGTTGATAAATTTCAATGAAAATTGATCAAATATAATCTAATAATATTAAACAAATTTAAATTAATTAGGGAATTATTAGTTATGGACATGGAAGAGGATCATAAAAATTTTATTTTCGGAAGGTCAGTTTATCCAACAATCACCTATTGTTTGATGTAAAATGTGGAGAAATTTTTATGGACTATTTTATGTGAACATGTATGTTTGAATATCCATTGGGTGATACAAATTATTGTTTTGATATAATAAAATGAGCTAGAAGAATTAAAAATAGTTGTTTTTGATTTCATTATTGTTGTTGAAGAAGTTCATTATGTAGCTTATTTTTTGTTAGATTATAATTATTTTTAATTTACTAAAATTAGGTATGAAAAGATAATAACAAAAGAAACCAGAATAAAAATATATTCTTCCATTTTCGAAATATTCAAACAAATATAGATGGTATAATATCATCAATTTACTTCTTCTAGATTGAAAAAGAACTATTGGATCATCTTGACGGAGGTTGAGAAGACCTTTTTAACTGGAATAATTATGCTAATTTGAGAAAAACTATAACGCCCCGACCCCAGCTACCCAGAGTCGGTGCACAACTTCGTAACATTGGCATGATCACAAAAGATCAAGTCTCGAAAGAACGATTAGTTTAGTAGCCTTGGAAACACTAGATACATTCATAAATGTTACATTACAACATAAGGTGAAAAACTACAATTACAAAGTCTTCATAGTCCACACTCATATCATCTTCTGACTATCCCTGCAGGTCATTCCTAAAATACTTCTTCACATCCTGGAAAATATTAAAACATTGAAAGGGGTGAGATCAGATGCTCAGTAAGGATAACAATATTGCAGAAGCTTTCATAAATAAACATTAACATTTAAGGCAATGTATAACTAAAACAAAAGCCTTTTAAAAATGAACTTCAACATAATGTGGCAAAAGTAAAATGAGATAATTCCAATTACTTATTCACATGGATATTCTACTGGTCGAATAATCACATGCAATATCAATAACCACTTTCATAATGATGGAATGCATAATGCCAGACATTCTGAAACATTTTGTCAAGGCCTCAGCCAAGACGTCTAAAATGATTAAGGCCTCGGCCAAAACCATAAATCAAATTGGGAAGGGGCCTCAGCCAATTCCACGTCTAGTTGTCTCGTGAGACCTACCGATGCAATCTTTTTAGAAGATACTTACGTTTAAAATTGATTAAATATACTCCAGTGTTTTTCTGAAAACATTATGCAAGCTTCTGAAAACAAAATAACTAATTTTGAGACTGCTCGACTAATTACAGGCCATGATGGGTCCACTCCCAATCCCTTCCTGTCTACCACACTCGAGAGTCAGGTTTTCTGAAAACATTTTTAAGCTTGCGTTAAATACGTATAAATTTGCACTGGATTTTCATATATTTGAGAGAAATATCTATTTTTTGAAATCATTTATAAATCACATAATCATAAAATAAAACCTTTTGAATAAATGTAAAAGTCAATGGAGTTTATACACTGTATAAAAGAAAGTTGTGTATAAAACCAAATATGCCTCAATGAAAGGAGATTGAGACGGAGTCCTTAAAAAGATCATTTTTAAATAAAATATATCTATTATGTGTATTCACTATATGTACACATAAATAAAGTATAAATACAAAATATGACATAATAATATCATGACATAATTTTAAAGTAGGAGATTAACCCAAAGAATGGAAGTTGGGTTAAGAAATTCCCTTACCTCGTGTATGACTTGACTCAACCATTCTTTAACCTCATAAATAATAAACAAGAGTTAATATATACCTTATTAAGAACCATTTTCAATTTCATTATCCTTATTATATCACTTATTACAATGATATGAAAATTAAGTAATTATTTAAGTTAATAACGGTCGTTTTGTCGATCTTTGGTACTTGAGTCAACAATAAACATCTTATAATTGCAATTTGTTTATGTGGTAGAATATCCATTATCTCCAGAATTATATTCATGATTTAGATGTCATATATATATTATATATACATTATAGACATTCATTTATAATATTATGTAACATTTAGAGGTAAGAAATGAAATGCACCGTTCAGGGAGACGGTAAGCCGTACGTACGCATGAACGCTACTTTCATTTCAATTTCATATTTAATGGAAAGAAATAATATTGATATAAATGTATAATATAATTCCAGTATAATATAGTGTATAATACCATTTACTCCATCCTTTATACATCCCACATATGGCATTAACAATTCAAATCCCTTTGAGGGGGCGGTAGTCCGCACTTCCTAAAATGAAATTATCGCATTTTACCCATAATGGAAATCATAAAGTATGCCATAAATGAGAAATACAGAAGAATAAGTAAAACATAAACATATTATATATCATATATAAAAATAGTGACATATTAATGGCCACCTTTGAAAGTGTTATATGAGTGTTGAACAATCATCGTTTCGTGAGGCAGAAATTCGCCATCCACAGAAACTGTATGTTCTTTAACCATTAGATGTAGGTGTGTGTAATTGTAGCTCGAATAATTCTTATAAAAACATACTAGTATATTGAGGATACTGGTTTTGTTACAAAAGAAATGAATAAAAAGAGTTTAGGGGGTTGGAGAAGAAAAATAAAACAAAACAACATTAGAGAAGACATTACCTCAAAATCAGGTAACTCTTTTTTATTTGAGCCAAAGGCTTCCTTGGGAAGCGTTCTTCCCAAAGTGGGGCTTCTAGGAGTAAGAGGGAGAAGTTGGGAGAGTATTTGGGCAGAGTTTGGCCGAGCCAAATGGCTTGAATGTGTAAATGTGGTGGTAGAGGTGGGGGCCTTTTATAAGAGGAGAGGAGGGGCTCTTTTGGAAAGATTTAAATGTTACATTATTATACAATGCTTTTCGGATTATAAAGGTCCCAAACTTATATAATTAGTGTCTAAGGTGATAAGGGTTCGAAATCTCGTCATCCAATAGGGTTTGGACAAGTGTAAGCCTTGGATTTGGCATTATCTTCTCATTTTATTTAAATCGTTAAATAATGAGGTCATCGCTGCAACATAATTATGTCATAAATAATTTTATTTATTTAATGTATAAAAATTATAAAACAAATACTATGATGTAGGAAATCTTTTTAGCTTTATAATTAATATTTATAGTCAAAATTTGGACTTGTGTAACCCCACTTAAAAACTGTTTTAGTAAAACAACTCATGTTTGTGTCAATTTAATTTTAACGTTAAATAAATATATATTAATGTCATTTTCCAACTAATGTGGCTCCATGGGGTCCCCAAGTTGACCCATGGGTTGTCTTGGTCGGCCATGACTCATCCAATAGGAGTAGGACAAGTGTCAAGCTCATCTCATATTATTAAAACATTATTTTTACCTTAAACTACACTAATTACCTCTAATCGCGATTAAGAACTTAAAAGTTACTATTCACCAAAAATTTATTTTGATCTCATTGAACCACATTTAACTTATTAATGACAACCATGTATGTCGGATTTTTGAAAATCAAATCACATAAGTGGTAATATTTCATTTAAACGAAAAATCAGTTATTTAACTACCACTTAGTGGTTTCACTATTCATCAAAAATTGAAGTTTTTCATAACAATGCCAAAATTTCACCCTAAGCTATAATTGATATTCCAAATTCAAAAATGATGTCTATTTTACAAAATTCCAAACATATAAGTTGCATTAATTAATTTATAATTAATTCCCGCTGTCACAACAAATAGCATGTTTTAAGAAACAATTTATATCAAAAGATTGGCAATTGTTTATGACCAATTTCAATGTTAAATTAATTCTAATGACCACCATTGGATACAATGGTAAAAATATATTCTAATTATACTTTAAAACCACTAAATATTATAATTTATCACTATAAATTATTTTTATTAAAAAAGTTGTTTTTAAGTATTTTTCACTATTCATAAAAAATTAGAAGTTCTCAGAAAAATACCAAAAATTCAACATAGGCTAATTTCGATATTCCGAATCCAAAAATGAAGTCAATTTTGAAATATAAAATTTATATAACTTTAAAAAGTGGTAATTACTATTCATAACGGCTACTTTGATTAGTCGCGGTGTTTTAGAACTCGAAGTTGCGTATAATGCAAGCTATTGCATTATTGAATGAGAAGCGTATCGTGGAAGCTCGGGGTGTTACATTCTCCCCTCCTTCAATAAATTGCGTCCTCGCAATTTGAAATTTTTTTTTTCATTGAAAATAAAAGGTTGAAAAGAGAAAATACCTTTGTGGAAAACCCACATCGGAAATAAGATTAATAAAATTTAGCCATAATAAGAGGGAAAGGGAAATGAAAAAGTCGCCACCCAATTATGATCTCGATTAGGAGAACATTGGTGGAAATTAAAGACATATAATTGGAGGAAAACGTAAATATTTGTAGGCAGTGATTGAGGTCATCAATCACAATCAACTGTCAAATTGAGGGCCTCAAAGCCTTCAATCTATGTTGATTTAAAATATCATCAGTTCAACAAGACATAAGGTATTAGGATAACACATTTTTTGTTTTAATATCCCTTTACTAAAGTTTAAGAATTAATTTATTCATTGAATAAGAGATAGGTATATATATATATATATCTTGACAATTAGAGTTTCAACCTTCAACACATCTTTCACTCAAAAGGTAATAGAACTCCAAAATATTATACTTATCCTAATTGTATAAGGTTCCAAATGTTAACACATACCATTTAGATTAGTAAAATTATTTTTGTAATAACCAGGGACTTCCTGTAGGCTAGTGGTAGGAAATAAAGGCCTGTCACACCATAATTGTGGGTTCGATTCCTGCAGCTTTTTCCGACGCGACGGGTTATGCCCCACCCTGCAAGTTGTCCTTTTCCTAAAACTATAGTATCATAATATTCCAAAAATAATCTTCATAAATTTTTTATCCTTAAACAATACTATCCAAAGATCAACCTAATCCACTCCAACCTTTATACTTATCCAATATACCTCGGTCCAGACTTTCTCTAAAAGGTCTCTTAATTCCAAAATCAATTTATCAGATTCCCCAAACAAAGTAAATTTTCTCTTATTGTCACATACTAAAAATATAATTACCTTCATCATATTAAAACCTTACTTAAATCAACAAGTACTGCAGTACAATCCTTATATATATCTCACATTATTCTAATAACCATAATATAATCCATGAGTCCAAAAGCACCAATACATTAGTTATTCTTCTTCAACTATAGTAACAACATAAGATTGTCCATGATCCCTTGGCCTTTTCTGAGGTATGTTATTCTAACGCTTAGGACATTCATTTGCATAATGACCCATTTCTCTATAATTGTAGCATTCAACTTTGATAGCCTCTTTCTTTCCCTTGCAATCACGAGCCTGGTGACCCTTTTCTCCACATTTATAATAAACTCCCATTCCTTTTAGGCAAGTACCAGGGTGATTCTTCCCACAATTATCACATAATGGAAAATCCTTCTCTCCCTTTCTCCCTTTATCTGTCTCTTGTTCCACCGTTCTCTTCTTCTCTTGATTTACTTTGTTGTCATAAGACGTAGAGAATTACTTTTCTGTCTTGATAGCACAGGAGACAATATCATCGTATGATGAGAAGGATTGTGATACTAAAGCTCGACGGAGAAATGGTTTTAACCCATCAAAGAAACGATTAATCTTACTCCTTGGGTTACGTATATAATCTGCAGCATGACTCGCTAACCTTGTAAAGTTGGCCTCATACTTTGCAACATTCTCATCCTCCTTTTGTCTCAGACTCAAAAATTGTCTTTCCATATCTGCTCGATGGTCACGAGGATAGTATTTTTCTAGGAAAAGATCTTTGAACTCCCTCCATTCCATATTCGATACGTCATCATCTTCCTTTGTGTTTGGAATCAATGACCACCATTGATCAGCTTCTCCAGCGAGGCGGTAAACTGCCATGATAACCTTTTCCCTTTCACTACTCCCCAAGGCGTGGAATATTTTCTCTAAGGAGTTTATCCATTGCTCAGCTACTAATGGATTTGTACCCCCATTAAATGTTGGTGGTTGTTTCCTCATGAAGCGGTCTAACATTGATCCTCCATGTTGCGGATCAGGGTGCTCCATACGAGTAAGGTTATTATTCATAACCTGAGTGAGTTTTCCCAGTATGGTAATAAGTTGATCAGCACCAGTTGTATCTCCAGATCCACAATAATTATCTTAAGCAGGAGAGAAATCCCTACACGGAGTGCGTGCATTGATACAGTTTCCATTCCTTCCACTAGGCGTCATTTCTAAACAATGGCATAAACTAGATTAGTTTATGAATCAAAATACATAATTCCATACTTGTAAAATACATAACATAAATTGAACTATTTATGGATATAATCCATAATCATAAAAAGGTTTTATTTGAGGAAGTATATACTCATAACCGTTCATAGTGGTTTGTAAAGTAAATGGGAATTATCTTAAGCATATCCCTCGGGAGTGTCGTAACCAAGAGTGCAGCAAGGCCCGTTGTCGTGCACCAGTTCCCGTTCGAGTCTAGCTCAAAGCGGTGTTTTCAGGTTTTACCCCTAGGTACATCTGTGCCAGAGCTGCCTCTACCTGCTCGTATCCAGACAGGGATTTATTGCTCAGAAAACTCATAAAATCTCTACAATAACAAAATTCTAGGAAGTTCTTCTATACTAATCCTCAAATTCTATCTTTGGGCTATGTGCTCTAATCAGAGTTTATCTAAATCTAGCTTCTAAGGTTAGTACTAAACTGCCTCTGATACCAACTGTAACGCCCCGACCCCAGCTACCCAGAGTCGGTGCACTACTTCGTAACATTGGCATGATCACAAAAGATCAAGTCTCGAAAGACCGATTAGTTTAGTAGCCTTGGAAACGCTAGATACATTCATAAATGTTACATTACAACATAAGGTGAAAAACTACAATAACAAAGTCTTCATAGTCCACACTCATATCCTCTTCTGACTATCCCTGCAGGTCATTCCTAAAATACTTTTTCATATTCTGGAAAATATTAAAACATTGAAAGGGGTGAGATCAGATGCTCAGTAAGGATAACAATATTGCGGAAGATTTCATAAATAAACATTAACATTTAAGACAATGTATAACTAAAACAAAATCCTTTTAAACATGAACTTCAACATAATGTGGAAAATGTAAAATGAGATAATGCCATTTACTTATTCACATGGATATTCTACTGGTCAAATAATCACATGCAATATCAATAACCACTTTCATAATGATGGAATGCATAATGCCAGACATTCTAAAACATTTTGTCAAGGCCTCGGCCAAGACATCTAAAATGATTAAGGCCTAGGCCAAAACCATAAATCAAATTGGGAAAGGTCCTCGGCCAATTCCACGTCTAGTTGTCTCGTGAGACCAACCGATGCAATTTTTTTAGAAGATACTTACGTTTAAAATTGCTTAAATATACTCCAGTGTTTTTCTGAAAACATTATGCAAGCTTCTGAAAACAAAATAACTAATTCTGAGACTGCTCGACTAATTACAGGCCATGATGGGTCCACGCCCAATCCCTTCCAGTCTACCACACTCGAGAGTCAGGTTTTCTGAAAACATTTTTAAGCTTGCATTAAATACATTTACATTTGCACTGGATTTTCATATATTTGAGAGAAATATCTATTTTTTGAAATCATTTATAAATCACATAATCATAAAATAAAACCTTTTGAATAAATGTAAAAGTCAATGGAGTTTATACACCGTATAAAAGAAAGTTGTGTATAAAACCAAATATGCCTCAATGAAAGGATATTGAGACGGAGTCCTTAAAAAGATCATTTTTAAATAAAATATATCTATTATGTGTATTCACTCTATGTACACATAAATAAAGTATAAATACAAGATAGTACATAATAATATCCTGACATTATTTTAAAGTAGGAGATTAACCCAAAGAATAGAAGTTGGGTTAAGAAATTCCCTTACATCGTGTCTGACTTGACTCAACCGTTCTTTAACCTCATGAATAATAAACTAGAGTTAATATATACCTTATTAAGAACCATTTTCAATTTCATTATCCTTATTATATCACTTATTACAATGATATGAACATTATGTAATTATTTAAGTTAATAACGGTCGTTTTGTCGATCTTTGGTACTTGAGTCAACAATAAACATCTTATAATTACAAGTTGTTTTTGTGGTAGAATATCCATTATCTCCAGAATTATATTCATGATTTAGATGTCATATATATCTTATATATCCATTATATACATTCATTTATAATATTACGTAACATTTAGAGGTAAGAAATGAAATGCACCGTTCATGGAGACGGTAAGCCGTACGTACGCATGAACGCTACTTTCATTTCAATTTCATATTTAATGGAACGAAATCATATTGATATAAATGTATAATATAATTCCAGTATAATATAGTGTATAATACCATTTACTCCATCCTTTATACATCCAACATATGGCATTAACGATTCAAATCACTTTGAGGGGGTGGTAGTCCGCACTTCCTAAAATGAAATTATCGCGTTTTAACCATAATGGAAATCATAAAGTATACCATAAATGAGAAATACAGAAGCATAAGTAAAACATAAACATATTATATATCATATATAAAAATAGTTACATCTTAATGGCCACCTTTGAAGGTGTTATATGAGTGTTGAACAATCATCGTTTCGTGAGGCAGAAATTCTCCATCCACAGAAACTGTATGTTCTTTAACCATTAGATGTAGGTGTGTGTAATTGTAGCTCAAATACTTCTTATAACAACGTCCTAGTATATTTAGGATTCTGGTGTTGTTACAAAATAAATGAATAAAAAGAGTTTAGGGGGTTGTAGAAGAAAAATAAAACAAAACAACATTAGAGAAGACATTACCTCAAAATCGGGTAACTCTTTTTGATTTGAGCCAAAGGCTTCCTTGGGAAGAGTTCTGCCCAAAGTGGGGCTTCTAGGAGTAAGAGTGGAAAGTTGGGAGAGTATTTGGGCCGAGTTTGGCCGAGCCAAATGGCTTGAAAGTGTAAATGAGGTGGTAGAGGTGGGGGCCTTTTATAAGAGGAGAGGAGGGGCTCTTTTGGAAAGATTGAAATGTTACATTATTATACAATGCTTTTCGGATTCTAAAGGTCCCAAACATATATAATTCGTGGATAAGGTGATTAGGGTTCGAAATCTCCTCATCCAATAGGCTTTGGATAAGTGTAAGCCTTGGGTTTTGCATTATCTTCTCATTTTATTTAAATCGTTAAATAATGAGGTCATCGCTGCATCATAATGATGTCATAAATAATTTAATTTATATAAAGTTTAAAAATTATAAAAAATATACTATGATGTAGGAAATATTTTTATATTTCTAATTAATATTTATAGTCAAAATTTGGACTTTTGTAACCCCACTTAAAAACAGTTTTAGTAAAACAACTCATGTTTGTGTCAATTTAATTTTAACATTAAATATATATATATATTAATGTGATTTTCCAACTAAAGTGGCTCCATGGGGTCCCCAAGTTGACCCATGGGTTGTCTTGGTCGGCCATGACTCATCCAATAGGAGTAGGACAAGTTTCAAGCTCATCTCATATTATTAAAACATTATTTTTACCTTAAACTACACTAATTAACTCTAATCGCGATTAAGAACTTAAAAGTTACTATTCACCAAAAAATTATTTTGATCTCATTGAACCACATTTTACTTCTTAATGACAACCATGTATGTCTGATTTTTGAAAATCAAATCACCTAAGTGGTAATATTTCATTTAAACGAAAAATCAGTTATTTAAATACCACTTAGTGGTTTCACTATTCATCAAAAATTGAAGTTTTTCAGAACAATGCCAAAATTTCACCCTAATCTATAATTGATATTCCAAATTAAAAAATGATGTCTATTTTAAAAAATTACAAACATATAAGTTGCATTAATTAATTTTATAATTAATTCCCGCTGTCACAACAAATAGCGTGTTTTAAGAAACAATTTATATCCAAAGATTGGCAATTGTTTATGTCCAATTTCAATGTTAAATTAATTCTAATGACCACCATTGGATACAATGGTAAAAATATATTATAATTATACTTTAAAACCACTATATAGTATAATTTATCACTATAAATTATTTTGATTAAAAAAGTTGTTTTTAAGTATTTTTCACTATTCATAAAAAATTAGAAGTTCTAAGAAAAATACCAAAAATTCAACATAGGCTAATTTCGATATTCCGAATCCAAAAATGAAGTCCATTTTGAAATATAAAATTTATATAATTTTAAAAAGTGGTTATTACTATTCATAACGGCTACATTTATTAATTGTGGTGTTTTAGAACTCGATGTTGCGTACAATGCAAGCTATTGCATTATTGAATGAGAAGCGTATCGTGGAAGCTCGGGGTGTTAAAAAAAGGATAGGTACTAACCTATGTGGATGGTTTAGCTCACAAACCAATTATGAATCTAGATAAGTTAAAATATCTACAAAAACTAATCATGTGATCTGATGATATAAGAGGAATGATCAATCCCAAAATGTTAAACAAAATCTACTTCTGGAGGAAAGTAGTCTTTTTTGGGATTTTTCATTTTTTTTATTTTAAATGGAATAAATGAAATATCCCATAAATTCTATTATTTTTATTAATAGTTAAATATACAATTATATGATCAATTGTATTTTTCATGTACATTAATACCCTAGAAAGAAGTATGAGAGGATGTTTTAGAGACAATATATGTTGTGAAACCTATAAATGTCATTGATTCAAAAAAGTAGACATCATAAATCTAGTTTTGGGAGAACCTGTGTAGATATTTAAAAATTATAATTTAAAGGTGTATAAGAATTTATATTAAAAAAATTTATAATATGTTCCTAACATTTATTTTTTTTGTGCTTGGACTTCAAATTTCATGCCATTCCCTGATTATTAATTTAATAAACTGAATTAAGAGGCATAAACTTCCTCGGATAATAACCATTAAATGAATTTATATTTAATTGTAAATTATTAGTAATTAGAAAAAAATGGAAAATAATTATTAGATAAAAAAATGTTGGTTTGGTTATAGAAAGTCATGATTTACGATCTTGTTAATATTTATAAATGATTTTTTTTATATTTAGGCTACATTAAATTTTTTATATTTTTAATAATTTATTTTTTTATTCAAAGGAATTTACATGAGTTTTTGTCCCAACCCTTTTCTCTCATATCCTATCAAGAATTTCTATTTGCTACAAGTAGAACATTACATGTTTTTTTAAAAGAATACTTATAGATGACAATCTTTGCACGGTGAATTAGGGTATTCCTAAATGAGGAAACATTAAAAGGGGTTATCCTTTATTTGTTTGGTAAGATTACATGATATTTTTAATTACACTCTGTAATTAGTCATCTATATTTCTAATATATATATATATATAATGGGATTTGTTTTATGAGGATCAAAAACCATTATTAAAATTTAAATTATATTTTGCTATTATTTTGTTAGTTGGTGGATATGAGATCCATATTAGACATAATTTTTAAAAATAAATAGAAAAAATGGCATGATATGTCTATTCATTCATTATGCTTACTTTGATCATGATCCCACCTTGTTATTTTTTATGGAAATAGAGAGATTCCATTTATAAATGTAGATTTTCATTTGGGTTATATTTTTATATCATGTACTATGATATAGAGTCTAAAAACCTATTTGACATTTAATTTTACAAAATTTTGCTACCTAACCTGAAATACATAGTCACTAGACGAATTCTTAAATTTTTCACGATTTACTATCATTTATTCATTACGCAGTGGAGATGTTAGATTCCATTTAAGCCTATGGTATGTGATGTGTTCTTTTGTTATGTGTTAAACTATATTTTCCATAGTAGCATAATGATGAGAAGAAAAATATATCACTAGTGAACTATGAATATCACTCTTATAAATAATTATTGTGAAACACAATTTTATTGATAAAATGTATAGTCTATTTCAAAAAATAAAAAACTAAAATTATTATCTTATTAATTTCCTAGAAAAATGAGGAAATAATGAATTTAAGTGTGTCACAGAAGAATATTTTATTTCCAATATAATCATATTCTATTGTATAAATTATATTTAAAACATAGTAAAATGGTCTTCCATTTTAGATTGTTGAGAGTCATTCCATAATGAAAAGTATGAATTGAATTGTTGGGGGATTTGATATGTACATTTTATGGAAAAAGTGGATATTTAAATAAACTGATTTTGGTAATTAAATTGTTTTATATTTTCCAGTTAATTTATATTTTTTTAATCTTTACTCAGATGGATTTTTTAAAATGATGAGAAAAAGGATCAATAAATTTAATTTTACCACATAAAGGTTTCCAATAATAAAGAATAACAATTGGACAATTTTAGGGCACAAAACTAAAGAGACGGAGAGAAAAAAAATTCTGGAGCTTGAAATACATTATTCACATTGTCAGAAAAGTTCATGATCTGAAAAAATTACTTTTAATGAATCAATTTTAGGTCATGAACAAAATAATAGGAAACCCACATACTTTCATGATTAAACATCAACATTCAAAAATTGAAATTTGTGTTCCAATCCCATAATTTAATGATTTTTATTATAATAATTGAAGACATAGTGCTCCATTTATATCACCACATGATGACATGAAAAGGGGATTCAACCCATCTAAGAGGATTTACTATGGATGATTCATTATATAAAACCCATCCATGAAATAAGTTCAAAAAATATATGATATATAGACACACAAAAACCACACTTCTCATGTCATGAAAACACTATACATTTTGAGCTATATATATGGAAATTTCTATGAAAACACGATGGTATCTTTTGAATAAAATTATTTATTGAAAGAGTACACACATCATATAGTCGCATTAGAGATTGGAGACAAGAAAAAAATGAACACCATAGACGTGTATGCCACTATTAATAAAAATGTTCTATATATTATTAGCATTTGTTCTTCTACAAGTATCCATGATACTCATCCATATCAATTATAACATGAGAATGTATTTATTTCTGTATTGGGTAATGTAATTATAGGGGTTTTATTTTTAGGGATTATTTATATTTCAAATTCATGCCATTGATTTATAAATCATATATATTAATTACAATTTTATTTCTATATTCATTTTCAGGATAATTGTTAATCTACTTGATGACTATTATTTTATTCCACTAAATAATTTATGGTTCATATATGATCATATCAAAATACATGGAAGTCTTATTTAAATATGATTTTGAGTTTTGTAGTCCAATAACTTTACCACATAGTTGACTATACCAATGATATGGTTATTCGATTAGTGTACGGAACCCAGACTAAGGATCCCTAATGACATATGTACAATAGCAAAATATGAATGAATATATACTTAATTGAATCACTATTACATTAACATGAAAATCACTAAACCTAGCATGCTCTATCAATTAACATAAACCCCAATTTATTTTCAACTTTACCAATTATATAAATAATTAGAAAATTGTATTTTAAATTCCATTTTATTAATTAAAGGGCATACTGATCATCCTCATAGGTCTGAAATTCAGATGAGAAATTTATTACCTTTTTAGTAATGTTGACTATGTTTTATTATTTATTAAATTTTTGAACCCTATAGGAAATTAAGGATTCAAACTACATTGTCAATGAACATTTTATGAAATTTATATTCTTAGTTTTTATCAATCTTATAGATACTAGTTTACTAAAATAAAAATCTACAATAAACTCCTAGAACTATATGTTTGATAAATGTGTGAAGATTGAAACACCCACATACAACCTTTGTATGAAATATTAAATTAATAATTTATGTGATATTAAAATATATAATAGCCTAATTAATACATAGAGATTTTAAAAATTATGATTAGTTGGATTTAAAAACCTATGTTTGTCCACCAAAGCACGTTAGTTGTAAATAAATAAAAGAACACGGAGAAAATGGGTGGATTGGTAATGAAAAATAGGAATTGAAGAAAAATGATAAATTCATTATATGAAATCAGATATATTGAATGGTAGAAACTACAAGATTCTATTGGAAGATAAAATTGAGGGTGATATTATCAATGGATGTCAAAAAAAATAGGAATAATTTAAGAGTCCCCAAACTAAAGTGGAATATAAAATTATAAAATATTTTTAACATGGAAAATTTTAAGGTTTGGATAAATGTTTTGGGAATCCAAGAAACAATTGTGTAGAATAATTTGGAATCTAAAATCCCCTAATATGATTTTGGTGCACAGTTAGTTAAAACTATTCACTACTCATATATCCACCTATATCATAAAAAAATATCTCTAATTTTTAGTTTAAAAGCTCCAAAAATTCCATGAATAATTTATTTAATAATATAAATGAATACCCATGACATCATCGATTTCATTGAAATAAAATTAGAAGAAATAAATTTTTATTATAGTATTTTATTGGATGGTTAATATAATCCACTAGGAGGATAGTGGTCTTGAAAATTGAGTACTTGATCTAGAATGGCATCGGGGTGTAAGATGTTTAGGGACCAAAAATGTAGAGTGTCATCCGATTTCCCAAATATATCCATCGAAACTATGATTCCATCCAAGATTTAGTTTATTGTCTAGATAGTAAAAGGATAAATTATATCTTCATAGTTTTTTTTTCAAGTGGTCATAATATTTTTACACAGTGTTGTTTTTTATGATGGGTAATAGTTGTGGTAGGTGATAGTGAATGTATAGTCACTCTGTTTTGGTTTGCATGTTTCCCCATTAGTTGTGGAACAAATTGAGAAATAATTATAGAAATTAATATTAGTTTTAATAATTAAATTTGGATAATTTAACTAAATCCATTATTAATGTAACCATTGTATTAAATTGTTATTAATTAGATAATTGATCTTGTTGAGCTTATAAAATACACTTTCTCACTATTTCAAAAACATATATTTTATTCTAAGGGATAACTCTTTTGTTCTAGATAAACCCGGATATTTATCTCATTATGCCCAAAAAAATGAAAATAAATACCATGGATACATTTTTTATTTGTCTATTCATGTCCATTATATCTTTTTGAGTCAAATTTTCTTCACAAAGGAAAAATAATTCTCATCATAGAATATGTATTCCACTCTATATAATGATTCCTAAGAGGTTTTTTCATGTATAGTGATGCCTATAAGTGTTTGAACCAGATTGTCTAATATATGGGGGATATATACCTCAAATATTTACATATCCATGGGATATTGTTTTCTCATTTATATCATTTTTACATACATTGTACTTACATAAGATCTAGTGGGACTAAAAGAGATATGATTTCTTGATTTCACAGTTTCATTACAATTGAATTTGATTGATTATCCGACAATAGGATAATTGAGTAATCAAATTTTTATGTATTTTTTTTACTTCTTGACATTTAACCACTTATTTTGGAATATAAGATAAAATTAATGTCAAAAATTAATGTTCATTGTATATCTCCACTTGACCTTTATCTTCCAATTTATAAATCAATCCAATGATGACAAAAAAAAAATCAAATAGCATGCCATAATGAATGATGGTATGATAAATAATAAACATAATACATAAAATGTAGTTATTTAATTTAGTAAATTATAATACGATCAAACTTATTTTCTATATCGACCTCCAACAGGTAAAGAATAAAACCACAAATTATTTCTCTCTATGTATCTTCTTATTTAATTACTATAATAGAAATAGTTTAGGGCTCTATCTAAAAGTTAAATTTATAAATTTTAGAATATTAATATTATAAAATTGATATCATTTTTCATATGGTATAGTTTATTTCTGGATTATTTTTTCCCAAATATTATAATTTTCTATGAATAGTTAAAAAAGGAGTCACTTTTGAAAAGCTCCATTTTATTTTCCATAAAAATGAAATAAAAAGTCCCATTATTTTATGAATTTAGATTAAAATTAATATATTATTCCATTTATTAATCATATTATTTTTAATGAAATATAAATTTGCATTATATTTTATTTTTATATAAGATTATTATTTTTTCATACATTCAGATTCTACTAAAAATAATATTTTTAGTTCATTCTACACATTTTTCTTAAAAGTTATTATTGAATCATATATAAATTTTATATAAAACATGATTCACATATTATTAATCATGTTTTTTCATATTTATCAATGAGTACAATTTCAATGTTGGTCATTCTGAATCGTAATCATGGTAAAAATATTTAATCAATGATAAATGGATACAACCCGTTAATAATTGTTGAAACAATCTGATAATGTCATAAAATAAAATATTAATTAACATTGGATGATTTTATTTTCAAACTGATCACTTTATATTTTAAATTAAACAGATTTTATACTATTTTCCTTGAGTAAAATAATTATAATATTTAATGTTTAGAGTGATTATAAGTGTTACACTCCCCTCACTTATAAAAGGGAACATCCTATCGTCTATTATCTACACTTCATGAGGAACTTAGCTTAATTATTATCAACCCAAATAACTTCCCAAAATCCCCCCATCTCCCATAGGTAATAATCCCTCCGTAATACATGTTTACAAATTATTATTGTGTAATCCAAAGGAGGTTACCAAAATAACATGTATATGTATATAATGAGTTTTTCAATTTTATTATTCATCAACCACATCAAAAATCTCAATGAAATTATTTAAATAAATTAAAATTATTTAAATCACTCGTAAATGTTTTTATGTAAATTTTAAATCCTTTTTTATTCCCCTTTCATTCCAATATAAAATTAAAACATTATTTTTTTGTACACACGACCAACATTATCCACATAATAGCATAATTAATTCCCATCACCTAATTGTATTTAAGGTAATGAAGATGAAATTAATTTATACATATTATATTTATGAAATAATTATATTTCTATAAATATAATATATCATATACCTTCTTACCTTCCCTATTAGTGGAATACAATGACATGATTTCTCTGTACACATGGACTGCTATATCCACGAAGTGATTTGATTTTTTTCTATTGACATTATTATTTTGTGATTATGAAATTATATATATTTAATATAAATATTTTCACAGAATTTTAGCACACTTTATATGCTGTAACCATTTCAAAACACCTTTGACAACAGTCAATATATAGAAGTGATTTTTGAGAAATTGACCGTATAACCACAAATGGTCAACATAATTAAGTATAATTCAATGAAATTATTATAAATGATAATAATTGACATTAACTAAAGAAGTATATATGAAAAAAAAATTTAATTTTGTTTTTAATAAATTTAAATTGATTATTATGAAGAGAATATTAAATATGATAAAGCAAGAATCCAAGGTAAGGTGTTTTCGTCTCAATTCATCCCCATTGAGACATATTTTATGTTATAAATCGAATTTATTATATATGGTATCTATAAAAACCTCTAAAATAATTGATCGTGGGTTAATTTTTTTGATATATTTTGTGTTTCAATTCATGTTTTCTCTTTAATGTGAGTTTGATTCAAATTTTATTAGACCCATAAATGTTTATTTTACATTCTCACTCTTATTAGGGATCTATTTTGATTAAATATATATTAGAAGAATTATACAGTTTGTATCACTTAAAACACCATCTATATTATACATAATTGGCTACTTATGGGTTTTTGATATTTTTATTCCAAATTTTCATCTTTTTGGTACTCAGACACTAAACAATGTTTTTTAAACAAAACCTGTCATATTTATTTTTTTCAGTCTCAAATATTTATCTTCTTTAACCATATTATTTAAATTTTACCCCTTATGATTTTATCTAATTTTAAATTTTTAGTCAATGTTTTCTCTCATATGTTTTACATTATTAAAACTTCATTAAAAATAAACTTTTTAAAAATGTTTCTTTAACATGTTTTTTTTAATATTTTAAAACAATTTAAATGAAGAATATTTTGATCATATACAACACTCTCATATTTATATTCCTCTACAATCATTATTTTATATTGATATTTTATAAACATTTATATTTTTTTTAAAGACAAATAAAATTAAATAATTTATGGAATTTATGTCTTATAAAAAAATAAATTGGTAATATTTCTTAACAACCTCAACAGAATTTTGAATTGACTTATAACATCATTTTTACAATAATGATGCAAAAATTTGGAGAAAAATTATTTTCATTGTTTCACTTCAAAAAATCTCCCAAATTAAAAAAAATGCATTCCATTATTATAAAGTGTAATTTTTAAGGAATTGATGGACTTCTATCATATGCTAATGATTTATGTTTTATTCCATGTCTTGTGATCATTCACATTCTTGGGATCATGTTATTTATCACTCACCATTATTCTTTGGACATTATTTTTCTCCTCTATGTCCGTAATTTTTGTAACGTAGATATATCCAACATTGTCATAACAATATTATATTTTAATAAATATTGTTAGTTAAATTAATATTTCTCTATTTAATTTACTTTGTGAATATTTATGTATCATATTATTTATTCAATACGTATATTTATTGATTGGTAAGACATAATGATTATGTATTATTTTGACCATTAAATGTATGGGGAATTATTTGTAATTTAAAATGTCTAGTAAGGCTTGAATATAGATAGCCCATTGATGCATACATATTTCTAATAAGACAAATAACATGTCTATAGTAGTAAGGAAAATAGAATATACCTACCCATACATTAAAAGTGTCTTGGAAAAGGAATTGACTATAACATTAATGATATATTTGATGAGGACCTAAGTTTATCATCATGAATTTATGTCATTATGAATTTCATTCAATTATAATTCAGTTATCATTTAATATTGTTTTAATTCCATCTATTGATGTATTTATTTATCAATTTATTGATTAAATGAAATATGTATTGAACATTTTCCCTTAAATAGTGTTTATGAATTATGTATTCATTATAGATCCTATTATTTGCATTCCCTTATATATAATTTGAGACTGCCCTTTGTTTTTTTCATTCCTTGAATGATAAAGAGGAAATCATTCAATTAGAATAATGATCTTAATGAATTTTTTCAAGATATGTTTTTTTTATTGTAATATAAAAACCATGTATCTATCAAGATTCTTAGAACTGATAGACTACTTGTTCCTTTACGATGAAATACCATTAATATTATACTAATATAAAAAATTATCAATTAAATATTGATTACAAGAATCAAAGTAAAACAATTTGGTATCAATGGAGTATTAGTTGATCTTTTGGGAAATAGATTTCAAAAGAACATAGATAGTATTAAAGTTATAATAAAATAAAATTATTTTTACTATTTTTTGATTTTTATGTCTTAGATAAATTCTCATGACATTATGATATAATTATGAATGAAACATTATTTTAAGATATCAAATAATTTAGGAATGAAAAATCATATCCAAACCAATTGTATATATGGGGGTTGACCTCTAGTACAAGTCCATACAGTTTTTGTTGAATCTATGTTGTTCACTACCATTTTGGGTAATCTAATACATATTATGATGAATAACCATTTCCATATAGAGAAACATGTCTCTCCACATTCAGAATCACCAAGGTTGGATACCTTTATGTGTATGAAACCTCTAAAATTTAATATGACTATGAATCAATTGGTATCAATGAAATTGATCATGGATCTTGAGAAATTATTCCTGGAATTATGATTTAATTAAATGTTAAATATTATCCCGATAATATATTGTTTATTAAGAATATACAGATCAATTGTGGGTATTTATTTAGAATACTATGGAGGAGGTGGAGATAGATGGAATGTAATGTGGAAAAATTTAGGTTATTTTATTTGAGAAATATTTTTCTTGATAATAACAATTGAGTATGGAACTTTAATTCCATATTTTTTTATATAAGGTAGGGGAATGACTTTTGGAGAATGAGGCGAATATTGTGATATTTACACAGAATACAAATCAATACATATGTAATAAGAAATGTAAGATTTATTTTTTCATTGATGTATGGAAGTAAAAACATTGTCATGAAGTAATCAGTCTACCATTTTATTTATTTGATGATATGGTATCACGTTCCATTATTACTGTGAAACATTAATCCAATTCATATAAATTTAATGAAAATGATGAGAACAAATGGATTACTTAACACTATGGAAAAATAAATATAGAAAATGAATATAAGGGACAAATGGAACATAAAAAATATTATAATTATAGAAAGAAACATCCTGGTACATTCTTAAATGGGATGAGATTTTATTACAAGTTTGGAGATAAGGTACATGTAGATCATGAATCCAAGAGACTGAAATGAATCATCTATAATTGGGGTTTCAACTATAAGGAGATGGGGAAATATTTGAACAAATTACTCCAACATTAAGGATTTCATTAAAAAATTTATTATGATATGTATTGAGGTTTCCAGAGTATAATATAAATGATAAAACGTAATAAGAATCAATTCTGAATTATTAATTGGGATGAAAAGGAAAAGAAGTAATTTAAAAAAATTAGCATATGTGAATCATAGATTCAGATTATGGCTTATAATTGCAGTATTTTATCTATGGATAGAATATTTTTAATTCTTATAAGGAAAAGATGTTCATCATATATAACATTTAGGGTTATTATATTTTTATATATGAGTTATAATAATAATTTTATGTGAATATATGATTACAATGAATTCAAATTTTATCATACATATAAGGTTATGATTAGGGGTTTAATTACTAATATTGAACCATTTGTGTTATTAATTAGATTTCTGATAATACTTCATCATTTTATGGTTTAAATTATTAATTAATCTTTTTTTTCTTATGATAATAATATATGGTTTTATTAAATGAATATAAATGGGAGGAATCAATTATAAAAAAAATATTTTATATAATGATGAAAACTATCCACTTGGGAATCTTACAATACGTTAAAGTCATATTTTAATTATCCAAGAATAAAAAATTCAACTTATTCACTCAAAATTTTGAATATGAATTGAATTAATCATTAAATACTTATTGAATCACTAGAAGTAAATAAATCAATTAAATATTTTTTCATACAGTTCCTAATATTGGGAAAGATAATGTAATCATGTTGGGTGGGTAAAGTATCACTTTTTTTCATGATGCACTTCTAGATACACATTCACCATTACATTTATTATAGAGTAATATAAATTTATTAGAAAAATATATATTTTGTAAATAATAAGATTCATAGTCAATATGTAGAAATTTAAATTTATTAGAAAATATATTATTCTATCATAAAATGCTCAAAATGAATTAATATTATTTGGTTGAAATTTATATAATGTGAGGAGAAGGAAAAATCCACGAGGTTAGTTTTTGAATATAATGTTTATATCTTATGATACTCAAAGCACCATTCCTACATGGGTCATAAAATTCTATATAAATATTATTATTAAAATTTTACCACTATAATCTATCCATTTAATTGATGACAATGGATTTGAGAAATCACATAAAAATACAAGTAGATATTATTTCCATATATAAATACTTTTTTAATTTATATAAAATGACTACTATATTTTTACGGATAATAATTAAGTCATATAATTATATGAATTGGTAAGAATTAAATGGATCATATTTCTATAAATGTGAGTTTTTATTAAATTTTATATGTTTAAAATACAAATTTTTTATAATATTTAGTTTCAAATTTAATGAAAATGTGTCATTTATTGATTTAAACTAATGAATAATCATCTAAAAATTGAATTTCAATTTTTAATAATTTAATAAAAAATCATTTTCTTTAAAAAAAAATACTTTTCATAATTTCGACATTTGGAAAAATGTCATTTATTTTCATCAAATAGAGAAATTTTAAAATAGAATTATATTTTTTCCATCATATTAAATTATAATAATGTTAATTTTTATATACATAATCTAATTAATTTCATGTGAATCATTATAAAATTTAATATCTGTATATGTTCTTTTTTAATCCAAAAACAAATTTTTCTTAATATTATTTTCGATTTCCTCTTGAGAAATTATATTAAACGTAATTTATGCCAATTATGGGAATTGAATTAGGAAACATGAATACATATATTTAAACATAATAATTAATATTATATAATGATTTAAAATTAATTTTCCACTGTATTGAAGAGAAGTCATGGTAAAAATATATCACCTTAGTTTAGGGCAAAATTGATCACTTGAGGTTAAAACTATTGCATACATTCTGAAGATATTTGGAACAAATTCCATTATTTCATTAAATACCATTATTTTGAAAAACATAATCCTATAATTGAAAATATGGAATCCCTTTGTAATTTTCTTAGATTTTAAGAAATATAAAATTTTATATTGATTTAATTTCTTTGATAGATTGCATTATAATCAACACAAAATTTAAACAAACCACAATATATTATTAAATTAATTTATGTGACCATTATTTCATAGTTATTAAATTTGGTGGGTTTTAATAGGATTAAATACTTTATTATATATATTGAACCATCTTACAAATTATAAATTTATTTATTATGTTTTAATAAATAATCAATCAATTCTGTGAAAAGTTATACCATGATTTAAAAAATATTTACTTCCAAATGTTTTGTTGAGAAAAAATCATATTTTATGTATAATAATTTAAAAAATTTATTACGTAAATATTATTTAATTTATTAAATAATTATATAAAAATTAGAATATAGTTAATTTCTTGGATTTTATGAGAAGATTGATTATCCAGTAAATCGTAAAAAATAATGATTTTTTGGATATTAATATTTTCTTCAAGCATTTACATCGTTCCATTTTTTTAAAATGATTTTAGATTAAAATAAGTTCTATTTTATTATATATAAATGAATTATGTTCATTGAAATCAATTTTATATATGAATTTAGTTTGTAAATAACATTTTTATACATAGAAGGCATTTTCTTGAAAAAAACATTTTCATTCATGCAATGAGATTTTTTCATAATAAGTTAATTTAATCACTATGGGTGAATTATTTTAAAGATATATATATATATATATTATTCAATAAAATATTATAAAAAATCTTATAATATATTTACTAGTCATGGTAGAAAAATAAACCTAGTTTTATGCTTAAAATTTTTATTTCTTTAAAAGGGGTTTTCATTTCGTTTTGTGTACATATATTGAAATTAATTTATTAAAATCACAAGTATTGAATTTAATAAAATTGATTCAATATTTTCAATACATTTTTCATTTTTTTAAATATGCAAATTTTATTTTCGTTCAATAAGAATAGTAGTTGTGGTAAAATTTATAATCTTGTCAAGATGTAAATCAGGTTATTATATGATAAAACTAATTGATGTGGCCATAATATTTCTTTATATTTCTTATATATAAATTTAAATATACAATTATCACCATAGTCTTAGAATTGAGTTGTTTAATGAGCAGTTTTCTATGAAAATGACCTATAAAATATTAAAAGAAAAGAAATCCACAAAATACCACTCTAAGAGATTGAAATGTCGAATATGTGTCCCCATTAGTAAAATATCATATTATTAATGAATATTATTGTCTTTATTTATCCTAATGAAATCATTTTTGTTATTAATTTTGTTTCTTATAATTTTTATTAATTAGATAATGGCCATAAATTTATATGTAAAACCAATAGAGTATTTATAAAAAAATACACTAAATAAATTTAAAAATATTAATTGTAATATAATTTGAGTTATTTACTATTTTAAACTATTATTATTTTAATATAATATATTCAAATTACATCATGTTATTTATGTATTTTAAGTCAAATTAAATTATCCGTGTCTTAATTGGTAAAAATGAATTTTTTTAAAAATCATGTATTTTTAAATTAAATAAAAAAACTGAAAAACTAAAATAGTAAATTAGGGAACGTATATGGTCTAAAATGGAATACCATGCCAATTTATAGTCAATTTGGAACCATATATATTATGAATGACTTTAATATATTTTAATCATTTAATATATTCCAAGGGTGATCCTCCCCATAATTATAAAAGGGAACCCCTATATTCTCTTCATAATACCACGTTTATCCTTCTATCACCACAAAAAAAATTAAACTATCTCTTATAAAATTTTCTATCCAAAACATAAATGTTCTGATATTTCAAAAAGACCAAACTGGATATTTTATTAGGAAATTCAATGTATTTATTAGAATGATGATGTAATCATGTTAATTAGCCTCTTAATTTTTTATTATTATATTACCTCAACTTATTACGGTATGTTATTCATAAAATTTTATATTTATTATCCTAAATATAATATTTTTTATTATGGAAACATTGTTATTCAAAATCATTCAATAAAATAGGTGGTGAATATAATTCTCATGCGTATGTACAACTTATCTTCTCAAAGAAGCGATGTTTTCATTTCTCATCACCATATTATATGGATGTGTATTTTTTATTGTTTTAATGTTTATATATTATAATTATTATATAATTATATTTTTGTAATTACAATATCATATCAACGTTCTTAAATTCCAAACTATTAGAAAATGATAACGTCTCTCTTGAATATGTGAGGACTAACACCTCCACAAGGTGTTGTAATTTTGATTTCATTCTATTTTACTTTGATTGAAATTAGAATATATTCTATAAATATATCTATTAAATATATGATATAATATTTTTTTATAATGGTTACTTATTATATATCTCTCTTTTTTCCCACCCATCATAAAATTAAAAAAATGCTCATGTGTATGTCTGACCTATCATCTCTATCAACAGTGTAATTCATATTACTATCTCTATATTTTATTAATTCATATATCCATCTACATAATGAATAAATATATGTTATTTATATCATTATTGAAAAAATAGAGGATCAAACCATAATCAAAATAAAATGATAGATACTACAAAACAAAAATATTAATTAAAAATAAAGTAAACATAAACCAAAAAAATGATTTTAATAATGTGTTAAAACTACTGATAAACTGTTAGAAGTAAATAATTTATAGTTAGATATATATTATAATGCTTCTATAATATAGTTTCAATAAATCTATATTTGATATGAACGTGGTTCCAAAATATAAAATGAAAACAAGAACTATGTTAAGGTATTATCATCTCATATTTATTTTGGTGGTTCATATTCTATATACATCATTTTTTTTAGATTATATGATTTAGATGATTGTATTTTATGATTACTAACATATTAATTATGTCCTTTATATATTCATAAATGTTTCATTCATTCATGGTGATTGTTACTCAAAAGATACCAATGATTTAAAGGTTTATTATTATAACCTAATTGTTTGTCAAGATTGTCTATTATTGAGATTATAATGATTTAAATTATTGATTGGACTCTAGAAAAATCATGGAATTTCATCTCATATGGTTATTTTTTTTGTAATTTTTTTTTATTTCATTTTATTCACATTAATTTCTCAAGAGAACATAAATGTGTTTTTATTTAACATGGACCTTATATCCCTCTCCATTAAAATTTCTTTTCTTCCATATCAATTTATTCTAAAAATATTTTATATAATGTTTTTTCTATCCTAATATTATTTTTTAATTTATTTTTACCTTTATATGAATTTTTGAAAAATGTTTTTAAAATGAATACACTTTTAATTTAAAAAATGATCTAGTTTTTTATTTTTTATAAAAGAATGAATTGTATGTTTCATAACATATATGATATAAATGTAATTTGTTTTGATAATGAGGAATCCATATTTTTTTGATTCCATTAAATTATTAAATGTATATTTCCCTGGAAAATTTGTCAATAATATTATGTAAATATGTTTATTCTTAATTGTTATTTTATAATTGAATCTATTATATTTCCCATAATATTTTTAACGCTTTTTTAGAAGAATTAAGATATATTATAAGAATTTGAGGGCTTATCCAAGTAATAATGGTTCCCCATTATTCTATATCTGACTCAGGTTCAAATTTGTGGGGCGCTTGTACTATAATAGTACTCTGTACGCAATAACACAAAAAATGATGAAAGTAGTTGGTGAAACATTCATAGCATAGGTAGTTGGTGACATGGGCACGAAACAGGCTCATTGATGTAAGAAGGATGATGAAAGCATGATGAAACACTGAGAATTTAGGCAATGTTATGGGCTTTATGCACACTAGGACTATGTTCCATGTAATAAATAAAAAATACTTGATGGGTGGAAATCTTCTTGGGGGGGGATAACCCCTCCAATTATAGCCAGTGTGTGGTGTGTGTGTTTTTGTGTGTCTATATTTGAATTTAATTTTACCTCTATGACCATAATATATATGACATATTATAAAATATATTGAAGATAATTATGGCTTTATATGGATATGATCAAATGATAACATTCATACTTTTATTTTTGATAGTAAATTATTTTGTTGCTGAGAAGTTTATCAAAACCATTTATTTTCTTTTACTATGATGAATGGATGAAATATTAATGAATCCTACTTTCATTATAGGGGTTAGGACATGATAATATGATCCTACAAAAAATTTACTAAGGATTATCATTATGAAACGAGGGTTATGTTAAAAATAATGATGGAGAATATGTTTTAAAAAAATAATGTGGTTATGTTATAACCAAATACTGTGGTAATATTATAACCATGCCCAGTGGTCACATTATATCAAACAATGATGGATATATTGAAACCAAGAAAGGTGGTCATGTTATAAGCAGTGATGATTGGGACCTATATCTCCCTCAAATTATTTGGTTAAATTATAATATATAATGAGATAAATATAAATTTAATGGGGAGTAAACCTAGTTAAGTATGGGAACACTGTCACTAATATAGTCATGGGAGTGAACTAAGTCTACAACTGTAACACCCAGAGATTTTTTGAATTATTTTTTCTCAAAATAATTCATCATTTAAATATTATTTTCATTTCACGTGACACTAGAAATTGTTCTATATATATATATATATCAAAACTCTAATTCAAACATTCCTTACACGTTAAATACCAACTTGGATTGCGCTACACGCAACACTGACATAACATACGATTCACATACCACTTAGTTTCTATGAAAAAACGTTATATATATAAATAAATAATTAAATTAGATAATTATAACCTCACCATTAATCATAGTTATTGGAATAATAATAACTACCTTCAAAAAATTGGTTATAATTATTTTATATAAATAAAAAATATTTATAATTAAAGACATGATTTTTGGTAGAGTCCTTTTATGTTTAAAAACAAAATTTTCTCAAATGGAACTATTATAATAATAGAAGTAATTTTAAAAAAATTTAGAAATCTAATTTGATAAAATAATCCCCATTTTTGAATTAATAACATCGAAATTAGTATAGGTATAAATTTGGATTTTTTTTGAGAAACATAATTTTTTAATTAATAGTGATATATAATGCTTTTTAACATAATGTTTTTTAGTTAAGAACTATCTTTTGTCTAATCAATTATTAATTATATATGATATTATAAATACATTTTCATGTCAAATTTAAAAAAATATTAAATTTATTACTAATATTTAATTCTATATTCTAAATTTCACTTTGAAAATTTATATAAAATGGTAAAAATATTTTTAACATTTCCTACTTTAAAACCTCGTTATTTCGTCTCGTTTGTGGGACTAGCACTAATATTAATTTTTTTGATTTTATGAATTGAATTTTAAAAATATTAAATAAACCACTGTATTTAGTATAATATTTACAGTCTAATAATACCATGTTAATATTTGACAAAATGGATTAGTAAAAGTGATTAAAATTAATCATAACAGTTAAAGTCAAATTTAGCTTAATTAGGACTAAACCATAAAATTAATGGACCAAATTAACTAGAAAAATTTAAAAACCAATTTAATGACCATATTTATTCCATAATCCATCCATTATTTATATTATTTGTTTGGTATGTCTTTTTATATGTTTAAACATGTGCACACAAAAGAAGTTTCTAACAATTCCATGTGAGTCCCTTTATCTCCCTATAAAAGGCCACCACCACTACCCAATACCAAAACATCTCAAAAAGTTTATGTTTTTAAATGATAATCCCAATTATACTACCAATACTTATACCTTATTATTTGGAGCCTGACTTTGGGAATAAATATTCTCAAGGAATCCTTTTAGCACAAACAAAAGAAGATTCCCGTTTAAGAGGTAATGTCTTCTCTCATTTTCCATTCCCTTTCTTCCATTATTCACCCAAAAATTCTTTTTATCACATTATTGTGTGAAATAATGTTTCCTATATATAATAGGAAGTTTTTATGTGATTTTTATGACCTACACGTACTCACTCGTCCATCTATGGATGTTGAACTTACTGTATCTGTGTACGGGGAACTACCATCTCACGAAATGATGATGGTTCATTTCTCCTTTACCACTAATCATAGTGGCCATTATAGTGAACTATATATTAATAAAGGTAATATATTATATTTATTATATCATTAATATTATGTATTTATTTTTCAACACACATCTCTTTACATTCTATTTGTTCTTAATACGATATTCTTGTCTTAGGAAGTGTGGACTACCAACCCCTCAATGTGATGAGATTCGTTCACTTGACACATGGAATGTATTAAGGATAGGTTTAATGGAATTATATGATATATATGATATATTAATTATACTTTAATAAAGATATATACATATACATAAATATATTTATTTTCCATTGACATAAATTCTTTTAAAAAGATAATAAAAATAGAAACAACATTCATGCGTACTTATGGCTTACCGTCCCCATAAACTGTGTATTCCATTTAATAATCCTATATTATATAGATTATTATAATAAAAATATAAAATATATAACTGATATTTATATGATGGTCTACATCAGTTAATGATAATATAATTTTAATGACCAATGATATTTTAAATTAAGACACATGCGAAGATAAAAGTGAATTTTACCCGAAGTGAAACATTAACACAGGATTGTTAACAATAGGGTAATATAAGGTCATAATAAAACCATATATGGTATTATTTATTAGAATATTATTATTTAAATGATTTATAACAAACATATATTTATTATATACGATGCTTGTATGATTACAGAGAGAGTGAAGACACAAGGTTAGGGGATTTCATCTCACATTCAATTTCCATGAGATATATGTTATGTTTGCCAACCTATCCATTGGTTTGATGTTTTTATATCCCATGATATTACTATATTTATGTTTTAAATAAATGTTTTTATATTAAAATTTCCATTTTATGATCCTTCTTTCAAGGGGTTTAGATTTCAAAAGATACCCAATCGGTAAAATAGTTTTGTCTCAAATTGTTGTCTCTGAGATTTATGTTTTTTTATGCATATAAACTCTTATTTGTTGGGTATAAAAATATTTTTTTTGTTATATTATTAATATTAATATTTTAATGATATCATACATTTCATTTATTATCATTTTTTAACTAGAGAGTATGATCACAAGCTACTTAGTTAGAAGTGTTTATTGAGACACTCTCATCACTTTCGAAGATTATATACGTTATTTAATCCCATGATGAAATCATATGATTTATCCTTCCAAAATTTTCATGATTTTCCATATACTCTTTTACTTCATGATAAAATCATTTATTAATACCATATTATACTCTTTGGTACATAATATATTTATTAATGTGTTTTTAGGAAAAGAGAACTTACACTATCTTCCGTCAGAAATCTATGTTTTCTAAAAAGGGTTTCTAAGAATATTTTAATACAATCCTATAATATTTTACATACATGTTTAAAATTTTTTATTTTACCCATCTCTTCATGGGAATTATTTTTCCCTTCTTAAAAAGACATTCATTATAACATTTTTACTACAAAAAAGTAATATTCTTTTTTTACATCATACATCATGTAATGATTCATCCACCATCATTAGTTTTATGATTCCTTTCATTTTTAAAATTACTAGTATTTAGGAAATTATTTAAAAATTAATTTTCGGGGAAACATTTTCTAAATTTTTTTCTAATATTCATTATATTTTTTCAATGTATTTTATGGGAAAGTGATTTTTAAATTGTTTTATATATTGACAAGCATTTTTCAAAGAAGAAAGGATATTTTACTAATAAATAACTTTTAATGATATTACAAAACCATTCTCTATCTATGATGACATCCATTTATGTTTGTTATGGCCTTTATTTTAAATTCTATAATGGTTCCATTCATATCCTTTCTTTGAATGGGTCATGCTTAATGTCATGGTATTTATGAAACCTGTTTCTCATTCACATGTTATATGTTTATAAGATTTGTTTCCTCTCATGGGTTAGGAATTGATGAAATTGTTAATAAACCTATCTTTTTCCCAATGGTTATGATGTGATGAAATGTTAATGATACCCATTCCATTTAATGGGTTATGATTTGATTTGTATAAGACCTACATAGGGTCATGATATGATGAATGTTTTATTATCACATGGAACATGTGTGTATGATTTTACTATGAGATGGGTGGGACCTATATATTCCTCCAATGAATTAGGAAATGATAAGTTTTATTTGATATTAAATGGTAGAAATGTTATAGCCCAATTATGAGAATCAAGAGGGTGTATGGGTTATATCCCAATCCTAAAAGAAATAGAACACATGGGTTGTATCCCAAGCCTAAAAACAAGAAGGTACATGAGTTTAATCCCAATCCTAAAATAAAGTAGGTACATAGATTGGTATCCCAAGCCCTAAGTACGTACATGGGTTATATTCCAAGCCTAAAATGTTATAATGGTCTTTGTAGTTAGCCTTGACGTAAAAGGTTCTATTCTTATAAGTATGCCACAAATAAAATGTCATATTCCTTATTTACAATATCAAGGCTCATGATTTTTATTTCCATATGATTCCTATCTTATAAAATTCCAAGCATTATCTCACAACTCATTTTTATGACCTTTGATATACATGGTATGATCTCCTAATGTTACTATCATGTTATCGTACTACTATGTTGATGTTTATGCTTACATGCCACCTTTGTTTACCCTTACATAGAATATGATCTCACCCCTTTCTTATTATTCTTTTGTTTTGGTTATGAATAATGGTTTTAGGTAGATGTAATAAAGGTTGAGATGTTTATGGGTTATGTTGAAGATCTTTCACAAGGAAAGAATATTTTTTCCATGTTTCCAGAGACACTGAACTATAATGGTTCTCTTCCACATATTTTTGTAATATATTGATTACCCATCTAATAGGATGTAATATCCATCAATGTTAAGCCTCGATTTCTATAGTTGGCATGAAATGGAAGTATCAGTCGACCATTATAAACTAGGATGAGAAAACCTTAGTGAAATCCGTAGGTATATTTCTAAGTATATGTATGGGGATTTCTCTATAGATAAGTATAAGGATAAGTTAACATTTAGGTATATGTATTTGAATTTTGGTAAAGTATATAGTAAGTGGATTACTAGAAATATATACATGTATAGATACTAGAAGTGGATGTGGCTCTAGGATAGATGAACATAGGGGTAACTACTCAGACAAGCAGTTTGGCACTTGACTCAGGGTAATCGGGTACACGACAATGAGCCCTGCTGCACACCTGGTTTGAGACTCCGAGGGGATATGATTTGGGAATTTAGAAAATTGTCGTGAACAATCAAGAATTTTTTAATTAGATGTCATCTATGAATAATATAGGATAAACCAAAGGGTTCATAGTTTATGTAAGGACTCATACATTAGATATCATATAAGGGACTCTTTATGATTATGTGGTCCCTCATTATGATAAATGTTTATTACTCTATGATTTTGGTTTGGTTAATGGCTGGATCCCAAAGGTACCACATTAATAGGGATTGCAATTAATAGTGAAACTAATTACTTACAATAGTTTTAAAGGATATGGGGGATGGGATACAAAACCTCATTGGCATACTATCACCGCTTTCTGAATCTATGAATCATGCAGAGTTTCCCAACTAGAAAAGAATGGAACAACGTTATATTGAGTCCTTCATGTGGAATTGTCCTCCTTCATTCCATGGGAAATCTTATCCAAATATTTTAAAATAGTGGATAAGTACCACTAAAAATATATTTTCTATTATCTTATCTTCAGATAATGAGAATTTAATTCAAGATTTTTATTAGTTACTGGTTGAAGAAGACCCATGGTGGACTCTAGTAAAGAGTAAGAGAAAACATGATGAAATTGAATCCATCGATTGGGATGAGTTCATGAACATATTCATTAATAATAAATTTCCTTATGTCCATATTACAAAGATGTAAAATTAGTTTCTTGAGTAGAATAAAAAGGACGATGAATATATTGATACCTATGAGGCTAATTCCACATGAATTTTGAGATATGCTGGTTGAATTATCATCCAAATAGAATGTATGGTTGGTAGGTTCTTAAATGGATTAAAACAATGTATCTCAAGGTAGTTGTCTATAAGAGACTTTATTAGCTTTAAAGATATTGATCATTGTGCAATTTTAGTTTTAATGGAGGTTGTATTTATGTATCAATCTCACAGTTTTAATAAGATGAAGAATATAATGTTCTAAGGACAATCAATGAACCTTTGAGATATTCACATGATCCTTCCTTTTTTTCTACACGTGTTAAAGAAGCATGGTTAGAATTTTCTTAATGGTACTTGTAAATGATTCATATTTATAAAGGAAGGTGATAGAGCTGTTGAATGTTGAAGTGATTGAAAAAAGTTATATCACGATGAAAATATTGAGTTAACTTATTAGGATTCACCATCTACACTTTAGTGTTTATATTTCATGTATTTTTGGTATTTCTATAGAATTCTCCCAAATCCAAGGGTTAATAACGATGATCAGAACCAACAACCTATAAAGAAAATTGGTACAGGGAAGGCATATGAGATCATAATGGATGAATTGAACCCAGATAATTATGAATTACCAATAATTAGTTTGGGATTTTCTGACTGATTTTGATTGATTAATCCCATTGAATGATCTATTAATTATCCTTTAGTGTTATTTCTTGTGATTATCATTCCTGACATGGATTATGGAATAAAAAATCACTTTTTATATTCTATAAGTACAAGGTTATACCCATTTTTCATATATAAATGATTATTATTAATGAAGAGATATTATCTAAGGAATAAATGTTGAATTATAACAATTTATAGAATGTTTATGTTAAACCTCAGATTATGTAATAATGATTAAAGTGTTATCATCCATATAAGGTATTATGCATATTGAATTGCCTATTCAAACTACCTTATGATAATGGTAGCTTATGAGAAATGGGATGTCATATCATAGATCTCATGATCATTTAGTACTTCAAGAATGAAAAAAATTCTACATCATTTTTAGAGAATGATTTAATGTTTATCAATGAACATCAAAGAGCGACTATTTCCTCAAATCATAAAAATATGTCCTTTTTGGAAATTATTTATCTTTATGAAAAATGATCTTTGATAAAAATGTTGTTCTAGTACCATCATTTCCAAAAAACTAGATGGTCCATTAGAACTTTAAAAATTTATTGATTTTTGATTTTTAACATTATCCTAAACTTTTCCTCTACCACTATCCAATAGATCATGATGGTTAGAGTTTTCTTCTATATCCATGTTTTCAGATTCCACCTATGTTCTCCCAAGTGGAAACCTAGTTATATGTTTCTTTGGGTAACCGATATGGTTCCAAATGTCCCTTTGAATAGATGTTTTTGTATCCATTTTTATTATGTGGGTTTCTATGAATGAAAAATGCAAGTATTTATCCTTTAATAAACTAGATTAATCTCATGCGAGAAATTTATTTTAAGGGGGGAAGAATGTAACATCTCAAGATTCTGTGATTTATTTTTTTCAAATTAATTTAAATTTTTGATTTTTTTTATTTCTACTAACACTAGAAATAGTTATTTATATCTATTTATATTAAAATTATAAGTGAAACATTCCATACACACACAATACCAACATATATTTTTCTACAGGCAACACTGACATAGTGTGTGAGGCACACAATAGAGAGCTTCTACAAAAAATATTTATATATATATTTAATTAATTAAATGAGAAAATTATTACGTAACCCTTAAACATAGATATATTAATATTAATTACAAATTTCCAAATATTTTTTATAATTTTTTATACAAATAATACATATTGATCATTAAATACAAGATTTTTGGTAAAGTCCATTCATATTTAAAAACATCGTTTTCTCGAGTAGACAGAATATAATAATGAATGATATTTTAGACACATGTATAAATTTTATTTGATAAATTAATCTTCATATTTGAATTCCAGACAATTAAATTATCTTAGGGTAATTTTTTGGGTATTTTAATGACAAACATAATTTTTAGATGAATTGTGAAAAATACATCTTTTTAGTTGAAAAAATAGTCTTTGTATAATTCATTATTAATGATAAATGATATTATAAATATTTTTTATGGTAAAATTATATAATTATTAGATATATTAATAGAAATTAATTATTAATAATAAATTTCACTTTATAAATGAATATAAAATCTTAAATTTTTTTTGAACCTTTTCCTGCTTTAAAACCCCGTTATTTCATCTCCTCTAGGAGATTTTAAATAATATTAATTTTTCTTATTTTATGATATGAATTTTAAAAGTCCAATATAAAATTTAGTATTCATTCTAATATTTATTGTTTTATATGAGGGTGTTTATTTTTTACCAAAATTATTAGTAAAAGCGATTAAAATTAGTCACCATAGTTAACGAAACATTATGCCTAATTAGTGACTAATCTATAATACTTAGGGCCCAAATGGCATATAAAATTTTAAAAACCCATTGAATGTAAATATATAATCCAAAAAACATATATTATTTTGTTTATTTGTTTTGGTATAACTTTTAATAGGTAAGAAATGTTTCACAACTAACTTGTTTCTAAATATTCCAAGTGAGTCATTTTCCTTCCCTATTAAATGCCTCCACCAATACCCATTCATATTACCTCTCAAACCATTTAACTTAGTAAATTTTATAACCATGTGGACTAAAAAAAGTTATACCTTATAACTTTAATCCTCCATTTGTGAGGAAATATTATCGATGAATCCATTTAACACAAACCAAAAGGAGTTGGCTGATTTAGAGTTAACGTCTTCTCTAGAGATCCTTTCCTTTATTTCCCTTATTCACCCCTTGACCACTATTAATTAAATTATTGTGTTAAAAAACAACTAAAATACATATAATATTAATTTTTTTATAAATTTTTTCTGAACAACACTTACACACACCTCCATCTTATGTATATTGAATTTATTATTTCTGTGTACGAAAAACTACTGCCTCATGAAACAATGATTATTCATTTCCCCTTTAACACACATCATGGTAGCCATTATTATGGAACAGATATTTATATATGTAAAATTTTATATTTACTATTTAATCAAGATTCTTTATTACTTTTACAACATACATCTCTTTACTTTCTATTAGGTGTTAATATAATAATCTCGTTAGAGAAACTGTGGACTACAGCCTCTTCAAAGTAACGTGTTTCCTTCACAGACAACAATAAATTATTTAAGGGTGGGTTTAATGAAATTATATTATATATATTATATATTTATGAAACTATAATAATTATCTTCATTTAATTTAAATACTTTCTTTAAATAAGACTATAAAGATGGAAATAACATTTATCTGTACGTACGACTTACCATCTATGTGAATGGTGTCTTTCATTTCCTATTATATTATTATATAGATTATTATAATAGACATATAATATATATAACCGATATTTATATCATGGTTTATAATATTTAATCATGAAATATGTATAAGTACCAAATATATAACAAATTAAGACATGTGTGAAGAACGAAGTGCATTTTACCCAATGTGAAACATTAACATACAAATGTTAATTAGTGGGTAATATAATGTCATAATAAACCCATAAATTGTATTATGTTTAAGAAAATATTTATTTAAAATATTTATAATAATGTTATATTTATTATACATGAATATTTTATGAGTTTAGATAGAGTCAAGAGACAAGGTAATGGGATTTCTTCTCACATTTATTTTCTATGAGATGCATGTTTTGTTCATCACAATTTCATTTCGTGTCGTTTATGTAATTAACATAATTTAATTATAATAATATTTTACTTAAATGTTAGGGTATTCACATGACCATTTTATCAGCCTTCTTTCATGGTGTTTGGCTTTCAATAGCTACCAAATCTGTACAACAGTTTTGTCTCAAATTGCCTTCATCGAGATTCATGTTTTTTATGCACCAAACCTCTTCTCGGAGGTGTATATATATCCATTTTATGTGTTCTATCATTACTATCCTTTTTCATGATATCTTAAGCATCATGTAATTTAATTTTTTACGTTTATACAATGTTACAAATTTTCTAAGTTATAAGAGTTTATTTAGACAATCTTATAGATTTCTATGATTGTTTATATTATTGGTTCAAAGGAAGAAATATTAGGATCCATATATCATGAATATTAATGAGATTAATTATACTTTTTTATTTCATGATATATTAATGTTTTAGTATCATATTATACTATTTGGTACATAAGATAGTTAATATAGTGCTTTTAGGAATCCCAGACATTACACATTCTTCTTTCTGAAATACAATGTTTTCTAAAACGAGTTTCCATGAATATTATACCATTACCATATAATATTTTAATGATTCCTTCAAACATTTTTACCATGTAAAAATGAATGTTATTTTTTTTACATCGTACTATATGTACGAATTTACCCATTATCATTAAATTGAAGATTTCTTTTAATTTTTAAATGACTATTCATAATGATTTTTTTTAAAATTAAATGTCAATGAAAATGGTTTCCCAAATGGGTTGATGTATTATTTATATGTTTCAATGGAGTTTCTATGAAAATGACTTTTAATCATTTTTATTGTATAAACAATATTTGGTCAGTGATGAAACGATATTTTCATCATGAAATGTTTTAATAAAAATATTTGAATACTAATTTCCATATATTATGACACCAATTGATGTTACTCATTCCCTTTTGGTAAATTATCTACATTTTCCATTCATATCTGTCATATGGATGTGCCAGGATTAATGTCATGTTCTTTATGAAACATATTTCTCATTCACAGGTTATATGTTTATGAAATCCATTTGAATTCACGGGCTATGCTTCAATGAAATTGTTATCAAACCTATCTCTTTTTTATAAGATATTATGTGATGCAGTATTAACGATACCCACATCTATTTATGGGTTATGATTTAATGTTTATAGGATCTAAATATTTTTATGGGTCATGATATGATGAATGTTGAATTATCTTGTGGCACATGTGTGAATGATTTTACAATGAGATTGGTGGGACCTATATCTCTCTAAAATTAATTCCATGATGATTTGTTTTGTATGATCTCAAAGGGTACATGTGTTATATCCCAAGCATGAAAATAAATAGGGTTTATAGGTGGTAGCCCAAGCCAAAAAGAAAGAGGGCACATAAGTTATATCCCAAGCCCGAAAACAAGAAGGTACATGGGTTATATCCCAAGTGTAAATGAAAAAGGTATATGGGTTGTATCCCAAGAATGAAAACAAGATGGTACATGGGTTGTAGACAAATCCAAAAAGAAACAGGGTACATGGGTGATACCCTTATCATAAAAAAAAAGAAGTTACATGGGATGCATACCAAACCTAAAGAAAAGATGATACACTGGTTTCTAGCCCAATCCCTATACAGGTAGACGTGTTATAGCCCGACCCTAATATTTTATAAAGTTAATGGTAGTTATTCCTAATAAAAAAGTATCTATTATTATATATATTCCAAAAATACTATGTCTTATAACATAGTTATGATTTCATGGCTCATGATGTTTATTTCATTATGATTCACGCTTTATGAACTACCAAGATTTATCCCATAACTAATGTTTATGACCTTTGATATGCAGTGCTTGATCTCTTATTATTGTGATTGTGTTATCATACCACTATGTTCATGTTTATTCTTATATATATTAATTATTTACACTTACTGAGAATCTATTCTCAAAATTTTTTTATGATTCCTGTCTCCAGGTTATGATGAATGTTTTTAGGTAGCATTACTAAAGGTGGAGATATTTAGGAGAGATGTTGAAGACCTTTATCTAGGATGAAAGATTTTTTTTCATGTCTCCAAAGAAACTATAATATTATGGTCCTCTAGTATTTTTTTTAATTTAATAAATATTCATATAAACTTATGTAATATTAATGTATGTTAATCCTGGGTCTCTATAATAGTGATGATATGTGGAGTAATATCAATACACCATGACAATATTAAGAGTGAAACTTGACTATAATTGTGGTTTGTGGAGTGGACTCTATCCAAATTGATAGTGTGGAAAATGGTATATGACTAGTATGGAAATGATTTTATATTCTCATTTGTACACTACAATTCCATGTGTTTTAGTAATATTATGTTTCCCATATATATCTTATTTTGATTCCTTCATGATTCATGACTTATGAATAAAAAATAAATGAAATCACTCATGATTATGATATATGATATAGAGGGTGTGATTTTCATATTTTATTCTCATTTTAACATACCCTTATGTTTATACTATTCTCATATGATCAACGATCAACCTTTTTACCCATACTGAGTATGTGAGCTTTTTCTCATGTTTATTTTCCATAGGTAATGATGAAAGATTAGAATTATGATATGTATATAAATTGTGTTAGTTATGTAGAACATATTTAGAGACGAGGTATAATTTTTATGAACAATATGATTAAGTGTTAATATTTACAAGGGAACTGGACCTATATGATTCTGGTGTGGATCTTTATATAATGTAATAAATATTGATAACTAAGATTTCATATTTGTGAATGAAAATTCTAGGATGTTATTGATGGTATGAAAGAACAGTTTAGTTAACCATTCAAGACATGTATGAGAAACATTTAGTGTGATGTTTGGGAATAAATATATGTATAGGTTAGAATCATAATGTTTTGGTAATGATCAGGAATGAGTTTGGTTAAACCATAAGATTAATATAATAATATCTTATGATTAACACATCGTATAACTAATTTTTCATGATTATTCTATTGCCACTATGATTATTGATTCATGTGGTATGATTATTGGATTTATTCGACAACTGGAAACCAATGGATTCATGTAAGTACAGAAAGTAAGGGACAATGAAATGATTTTACAAAAAATCCACCCAATTGTCTTAGATTTGGAATGGAAAAACAAAATTTTTTACAAAGAAAACACTGATAATATATGAATGTTTTTGAAAATATAAACAACAAAAAGATAGAACTACATTCTCCCAAGTCCTTCATGTGGAAACATACACCTTATTTTTGTGGTTCTACTAATCCACTAGTTTTGGAATAAGAGATATGTACCACTAAAAATATATTCTATCTTCATTAGTGATCATAACTTGAGAAATTTATCCTAGCTATTTATAATTTTGAATTTTATGAATTTCAATGGTGTATTCCTGTAAAGAACACAACGAAATAGGAGGAAACTAAATTCAATGAGTCGGATGAGTTCAATTTTTTATTTTTCCTTATGTAATTTATACATATTCTGTTCCTGAAAATTAAAAATGAATTCATTAATGTAGACCAAAATAATGATGAATCTATTTGTATATATGAGTAAAACGCTACAAGAATATCGAGGAGTGCTTTTGGTAATATCATCCAACATAAATGTAAGGTTGATCAATTATTCAGTGGCTTAAAACACAGTATCTATTGATCTTTATTCAAAAGGGACTTCAGAATCTATAAATAAATAATTTCATATCTCTAGAGGATGGTATGAATGTTTTATTTTCCCATCAATCTCCAATTTTTTATAAGATTGTGATGAGTTAATTAAAATAAAATTCAAACAACATTAAAGTTAAGAATATGTGCCTTCCTATCTACTTAATATGTGGAAATAAACATGAAGGATATTTTATTAAGGGTACTGGTATGTGTTTCATCTCTGGAAAGGTAGGTAATTGAGAAAATTAATTCCAAAATAATACGAAATTGTTCTCTAATGAAATGGATAGAGACAAGGCTCCACAAAATATACCACTCACACTCCATTGTTTTATATGAATGGGTTTGGTAATTAAGTGAATAAATTCCCAAATCCAAGGAATAAAGAATATATTAATCCAAAAAAGAATTTTATGTCCATGGAAAAAAGGATAAATCTTATATAATCACAATATTTGATAAACATAATAATTGATGTACATTTATCATCGACGCATCTATTGAGGGTTTCGTGTTGAAGTTTCAATAAATACACCCTATGAAATATTAATTTTCATATTTTAGTGAACTTTTATGTGATTATAAGCATTGAATAGATCTCTATAAATAGAAATTTTAACAGAGAAATGGTATTGACATTTTTAATCAACTTATGATTGACTATTGGTGCAACGATGAACCTAGAGTTCCAGTGGAAATGTTATTGGTTAAAAAATGAGATCATTTTTATAATAAAAATTTAATTATATTTTGGAAATGTATATGATATTGTTGTGGCATATTTTTAACATTTTTTTTTCTATATAAAAGTTTCTAATGAGTGGTTAAAATTATTTCAGAAAGATAATTATTTTGTTCAAGGAAGGATATCTGATCAAATCATTCCAATATTTGAGATTAATTTTTTAAATTTATATTTTTATGGATACATATAGTAAGATATTTATTTAATGGATTATGTCAAACATTTGATGTTATACAATATCCGCATCTATCAATTTTGGATTTATTTAATTTATAGTGGTAGAGTTAAAGGCTTAAGGACCATACATTTCTTTAGAATATAATTTTTTTTCTTTATACAAAAAAATTAAACTTAAATATTAATTTCACGGATTTCGAGATAATGTATATATTGATAAAATAATAATAAAATGATGAATATAAATAATGAAATCTATTAAGATCAAATATAAATAAGTAAAAGACATAAAAAGTTAAATATATTCAAAATTACAACAAGGAATCATAAAGTCGACAGAAATGTTATACTGATAATCACTAGTGTTACCTAGATATTTAAGCTAGTGAGAAGTTTTTTTTTGAATTTATTCATGCAATAAATTATGTAGATTCATATAGAAGGTAATGATGATATCACAATATATTATCTCATTTGAAATTCAAAATTTAGTACAGATGATAAAATTTGTCTTGGGGATTCCATTGAACCTTCCTTTAGTTCACAATGTGTTTCATTTATCTATCATGAGGTAGTATAGAACTAATCCATTACTTGTACTCAATTCCTATGTTAAACCATATGAACATTATCAATATTATATGGAATAACCAATATAAATATTGTATTATTTAGATGATTTTTGTGGTATAAGAATGCTCTCTTGGGGAACATTTTCTGGAGAAATCAAGAATTCAAAGAAGCAACATTTGAACAAAAGGGTGTAATAGGGCATATTTATCCCCATATTTTATAAAGGAGTTGAATTATTGTGAAAAATAATTTTATGTAGTATATTAGGTAACTCGATGTTTTTTTAATAATTATTACTTTTATAATAGATTTAATTCCTTCATTAGCTCACATTATACATAATAATGAGTTTTAATGAAGTAGATTATATTTTTAAAATATTATTGTATTTCCATTATAACATATACATTAAATTTGGTAGGTTTAAATAAGATTTAATATTTTATAGGTCATATAGAAATATCATAATCATTATAAATATATTGATTAATTATTTAGAAATCATCATAATTTTTTTCAACGTAATATTATGATTAAAAATATAGATTTTCTTCAATAAGATTTTTTTTGAGAAAATAATATATTTAAATTTTGAAAATATTAAAAACAATTAAATAAATTTTTAAATTCAACCTATAAAAATAAATTTTTTCTAAATATTTTGGATTTTTTCCGAAGAGAATTAATTTCAAATGAATAGTGAAAAATAATGATTTTGAATGAAAACTAGGTTTTTTGTTTAAGGCATATAAGAAGTTCTGTTTTTTTAAATTGAATACTTTTAAAATGGTTTAGTTTTAGATATATTTTTGTTTTATTTTAAATAATTTAATTTTTTTCACGTATTCAACATTATGTATAAATTTTGTAAATTAAAAATTTCATATAAAGTTATTTTCTCTAAAATAGGTTTTATGAACATAATGTATTTTTATATTAAAAATTCAAATTAATCACGATTTTGGAAATATATTTATTAAATATATATATTATATATTAAAAATAATATAGTAAACATTCATCTAAATTTTTTGATACATGGGATGTGAATAAATCCAATTGTTTTATTTAAAAATATATTTTTTTAAAAGAAGTTTTAATTATATTTTTCATACTTATGTTAAAAATAATTTATATCACATAAAAGTGTTTATTTTTATATATTAAATTAAAATTTTCCATTAAGGAGGTAAAAATTTGGAAAATATTCCCCTTTAATTTTTTTGTCAATATAAATTGTAACTATTTTATAATCTATCACCTCAGTAAAGGGTAAATATGGTTAATCATGGATAAAATAATGTAACATGACCATAATATTTCATTAAATTATTTATATGGTGAATAATATTATATAATTACACCTTAGTCTATAAATTTAGTTATTTAATGGATACTTGTATATGAAAATGACTAATATAATATTTAAATTATAGAATGTTAAAAAATGAAACTCTCTTAGATTTAAAAATTTATTAACTGTTTACAAATGAAAAAAATAAAGTAATGAATTATTATAGTATCAATTTTTAGATTAATTAAATTATTTTCATGATATACTTTTTTTTTAAAAAAGATAGAAAATATATATTTAACTTAAATACCTATGAAAAAAGATACAGTATTTATCCACTTAATAAAAAATTATAATAAATGATATAAAAAATAATTAATGTAATATAATTTGAGTGAGTATATGTTATCCTATGATTATTTATATTAATATGATATATTAGTGTTATGTTAAAGAATTATAGTAGAATTACATCCTTGTTTTTTTATTACTTAATTCAAATTAATTTAATAGTTTTTAAATTATAAGTAATGATATTTTTTGAAAATAATATTTTTTTAAACTATAAAAATTTCATTAATATTTTAAATAGTAAAATGCGGATATGATATGGTAATTAATTTAAACCATTTCCCATTGATATTCCAGTTAGAACCATTTTTATTGATAATGACATCAATATATTTTAATATTTTTATAAGTTTCATGGGTGTCTATATCCTCAATTTTAAAAGATCGACACTTGTTTCACTTCTTCACACCACATTGATCTATCTAGATCAAGAAAAATATATTATGTTATCTAATAAACTCCCCTAATCACATAACATAGGTTCATTTCATCCCAATAGTCCATCCTTGGAGCCCTTTAGAGGAAATCCAAATGAGTTATTTCGGAGAAGAGGTATTCTTCTTAATCGATCTCTTTCGTTTTAATTATTCTTCTAACGAAACTAAATATATAAATTTTCTCTAAATTGATTAATTAATTATAATAAACATATTTATATAAATTATAATTATTTTACCTTATTTATTAACCCTCATTCTATGAAATGTGAAAAAAAGTTGCTTGTGCGGACGTACGACTTTCGATTTCCGTGTGGCGACATAATTCATTTATCATCACCATATATATCAGACATTAATTTTTGTTTTAAAGATTATATATGATACTTATTAAATTAACATACTTATTTAAGTATAATAACATATAAAACTTTTTTTCCTTCCAATATAATTGAAAAAAGATAATGTCGATATTGCGTATGTTTGGACAACTACCTTCCAGAAGCGATGTGATTCATTTTTCAATTTTGTTTTACATGGATGGTAATATTTATAGATTTAATGGATATATTTTTTATATATATATCTTAACAATGATTCATAAACGGGGACTCTTTGTTTAACATTCTTTTTTTCCATCCTTCAAAAATGGAAAACAACATTTGTGCGTAGGTGTGGCCGACCATCTCCAGGAACAATGTAACTCATTTTTTTATTTCCATATTTTATGAATTACTCTTAAAATGTAGATAATAATTATAAATATATATATATATTATATTTATATAATTATTAATATTATTAATATTAAAAAATTATTATTCGAAAACAGGCACCAAAACCACCAAACTAAAAAATATATGAAAAAGAATGTAGATATAACTCGACCCCGCGATTTCAATAAAGAAGTCTTCAAAAATTAATGATAAAGGATTATAGGTCACCCGTATAGGGTATAATATATATTAATATAGGGTTTCCATATATTTATAACAAATATATAATTATTAGATAGTAGGATTCAGTGTGTACTATGGAAGTTGGAAAAAACATAATGGATTTTCATCTCACTTTTATTTCAGTGAGACACATGCCATATTAAATAATTTCTTCATTTTTGTGGTGTATATACTATTAATAATTTTTTTTATGATTATTATAATAATTACTATGGTATATAAATATACAAATAATTTTATTTTCATCATGTTGACTATGAATCAAAAGATACTATACTGGTAAGGCCTTATTATTAAAATTGTATTTTTTCAACATAATTTTTTATTATGATTCGAATGATCAAAACATATGATATTCTTATGATGAATCACATGGTTTTTCCACTTCACGTGTTATTTATTTAGAATACATTTTTTCCTTCATTTCACTCACCTTAATTTGTTAAGAGATAAATCATTTATTTAAAGAAAATTGACCTGTTTTTATCTCTTCATTGAAATAAAATTTTCTTTTTTATCCATATTATATAAGAATTTTTTAATTAGAGTTTATAAAATTATAATTATTTTGATTAAAATAATATTTACCCATTTTGTAATATTTTTAAAATATTTCTAGAAGGAATATTCTTTTAATTTTATAAAAGAGATACTTTTGGAAATTTCGATTATGTAGAAAGGGAATTTTATTTTATCTTATATGAAAAGAATGGAATTTCACAACACTTGTATTAATCAATGTTTTTAAGATTCCTTTTCAATTTAGATGGTTCTTTCATATTATTATGTTTTCTGTAATATTTTGTATGTATTTTTACTTTAAAATTTATTTTCAGAATGAGAATTTTATTTACACTGAGAAATATTTTAGTGATCTTTTAAATGAGTTCTTATATATGAGAACATCCCATAAGGTTAATTATCCCATATTGTGTATGTGATATAATTAGTCCATTTTAATCATAATTTATATTTTTAGTTCTTATATTTATTAGATTTAATTAAAACCCATTTATTTTTTCGGTGGTGTGTTATGCTGAATGGATGAATTATTTATTAAACATATTTTCTATTCAAGGGATATGATATGATTATATTATTTTATATAACACATATTTATGATTTTAATTATTTTATGGTGGTTATATTGTAACAAATTGTAGTAGTAACATTATAACCAACTGAAGTGGATACATTAACCCTATGAATAGTAGTTACATTATAACCAAGGATAATGGTCACATTATAAACAAGGATGGTTGATACATTATAACTAAGAATAATATTTATGTTATAACCAAGGAAATGTGGGTCCTATATCACTCTCCATTTCCTGTGGTAAATATTGATATCTCATTAGATAAATATGAATGGAGTGGTGAGTGAACCCAATTGAGTAAGGAATATTTTCTAATATTATAGGAATAAGATTTGACCATTACCACAATAATAGATTGGGGAGTGAAACTAATCGACTATGACAGTATTTGGAGGGTAGCTTGACTAGCTATAATGTTTTGGGAAGGGTACCCAATCATCTCTTATAATCCTTGTTTTCTGCAATTAGCACTATGATATTTCAGGAAATGATCTTTGAATATAATGTAAATGATATTATATACTTACATATATGCCACAATTCCATGTCTTATGCCAATATGATTCTTCAAATAGTTATGTTTATTTATTCCATTAATATTAGTGTCTTATAAAATACCATGATTTATTCCATGACTCAATATTATGATTTATAACAGACATGATATGATTTTCAAATGTGAAACTTATGTTCTAATACCCATGTGTTCCTTTTAGCTAAAGTGATCATTGAATTATAATTCATTTAAAATTACTATGAATCTAAGATAATCCTTTATTAGGTTTCATTACACTAAACTGCGATTAATGTTACCAAGTATAATATGTGTAAGAGGGGTTACAGATATGAAGAACATTTTGAGATTTGATATAGATCTTTTAGGAACCATTTTTTATATATCCATTTTTTCAAAGGGTGTAGACTAATATGATTATAGAATGGATAATTTATTTTATTTGTTAAATATTTATAGAATATGATTTGGTATCTATGTTGTAAAATGTTGGGTCACTATAATCTGTTTTAATTTCCATTTATAATTAAATTTATATTTTTTATGTAATGAATAAGTAAAAACACGGAAGTTTATTTTAATAAATAAAATTTATATATTTTCAAAATATTTTGAAAATTTTATTAATGGATATTAATGGTTATTTTAAAGATTAATTTATTATTTTTATTATTTTATTTTATTTATTGTTTTGTTATAGAATAATTAAAAAACATGCTTACTCTTGGATTTCCATTTTGTAAGTGGGTTAGAAAAAGAAATAGATTTAAAATATAAAAATTGATTTTTTGGATAAGATAAATTGTTTATAATTATCATAGTTTAAAATTAATTTTATTTAGTTTTCTAAATATTGAAACTTAATACCTATTGTAATCGTGATTTTTTGTAGTAAAATTATATTAATCACTCTAAAAAATGAAATAAAATAATTTTTATGTCAAATGATATATAATTTTTGATTTTAAATATAAAAAGTAATAAATATTTGCGAGATATTGGTAAATAGTTGAGTATATCAAAAAATTTACACTTATGACCACTTACCCATTTTGAATGTCACTATTGATCCTTATTGAATATGTATATTGTGCCAACGAGCTTGTACCCGAGTGGTTAGGGCTCCTACATGGCATCCAAGAGACCCAAGTTCAAAACTGGGTGGAGGGGAATTTCTGGGTTATGGTAGAAACACTATAGCAGTACTATAGTAGTTAGTGTAGTAGTTACTATTCGGTACTGTAGTAGTTGGAACTATTCACCAGTTTGGGCCAATGGGTCTCAAGGGCCTTCGTGTCATCAAAGGCCTTCGAGCCATTGGTCATTCAAGCCACAAAGACCATGGAGTATGCCTGTTCACATAGAACATGCCCCAAAAGAGGATCAGAGAAAAACGTGTAGCAGCCACCAGATGTAGAGCTAACCAGATTTGAAGAATGGGGGGGTATGACAACCACCATCGGGACCAGGCACTATGCATCTTTGTACGGGGCAATACTATATGATCAACAATTCAAGGTGGGGAGCTAGATGATCAAGTGACACAGAAGCTGGGGAGGGGCAGTTCAAGTGGGCTGGGCCTATGGGTTATCTATTGGGCATCATATGTATATAGTCCTTTGGGTCATGTAATGCGAGTCAATTGGTCCTTATGACTTGGGCCTACGGGTCATGTACGGGTTCCCCTTCAACCCTTAAAAGGGGGATTATCCAAAAAGAAAATAAAAAAGAAGGCCTTAGGTCCATTCAAGAATGTGAATATGTATATTGTAACTCTAGCCAATGTTAAAGAGGGTTAATAAGGGGTTATACTTAGGAGATAATTGTCAAAATTATTCAATAACATGTCTAAATCCAAATGTTTGAATGGATTTAGACCCTATCACATGAAAAATTTAATATAGATAATTTTTTCCATGTTTCCATGAAAGTAAGAAGTTATTATTTTAATGATTATAATAAAAAAAATCATGCCACTTCTCCCACATATAATGTAGATAATTCTCTCCTCATTTCTCCATACTACATGAGACACATGTAGCAATAATTACCTACCAAAACCAATCAAAAATACGTTCACACATAATAGATATTATTTAAAAAAATTATTACTTCATGGACTCATTAGTTGTTTTCCAAATTGTGGCACTAAAAGAAGATGGATTTATTCATATAGATATTTTTCAGGTTCGTATATTCTTAAAAATAATCAAATTATTAAATAACCAATCAAATAAAATTGAATCAATTTATTAATGATATAAATTAATATTTATATATATATAATTATTTATTAATGGTATGTTCTTTTTTATCTTATTTCCATCCTATGGAAAGTAAAACGTCTCTTGTGCATTTGTACGAGATTATATCTCCATGTATTTATGTAATTAACTTTTCATCCAAAATTTACAAAGATGGATATAGATATTTAGTTATTAATTATTTATTATATTTATAAGAAATTATTATTTTAGAAACAACGTTTTTCATTTAACTTATCAAAATTTAACTCTTTGGAGAATGAGAATGGAATTTGTGAATATGTGTGGAAAACCACCTTCATGAAGAGATTTTATTTTATTAAATTACCACTATGAATGTATAAATGCATGTAAAAGGATATTGATGATCATCATTTTTAAAATAACCATATAGTTTAATTCGTTATAATAGAATATCCAACAAATTTATACATTTCATTAGATCTATGGGGGGGTGATGTATATTTAAAATCCAAGTAGGTATGGAATAGAACATGTCTCCAATAATATTTTTTAATTCAATGGAAAATGGTATATCTTTCAGTTTCACATCATAGGGAAGTGTTGGCATAACATAATGTCTTGGTTTATATATTATGATTTATTTCAATTTATTATATATGCTACTATGAGAACTACTGAATACGGTTTAAGATCTCATGGGAGAGAGATTATATAGGAACTCTATAAAAGTACCCACATTATTTACATGGGTAGAAATAATTGATGATGGTTGGTTATAAATTGGAATATTACAATATTACCCTATAATACACCATAATATAAGTTTATTTAAACATAAAATATGTGTAGTTGTTATAATATAATTGTGAGTAATCTAATATGTAGTATACAATTCCTTAATCCACTTTATATGATTAATTTTAAGATAATCATGATGTATTACACTTATAATATGATAAGGTAATTCATAAAAATATTCTAGGATTTAGAACTTTTGAATGAGTTTATAAATGGTAAATTACTATTATTATGCTAGGATATAGAACTCCACAACCATTGTGACCATAGAACTTTGAGTTTTGGGAGGCCTAATAATAAATGAAATAGTAGATCATATTGGTGAAGGGTTTCTTAAAGTTGGTGACATAAGAAAAAACCCCTTTCATGGGTTAGAGTATTCCCTAGTCTATACTATTGATAATAGGTCAATATCAAATGTAAAAAAACGCCCATTTCTATAATAAGTGATGAAATTTATATTTACGGGTAGGGAGAAGGATAATGAAATAATGGAATGTTGACCATAGAAAAAAATAGGAGTAAAAAACGTGTTCTTAACTAGAATACATGAAAATGATATTTCTTAATGAAACCTTCATGATTTTTAATATAATAAAACCTTGAAATTTTGGTCTTTGTTGATTTCAGAAGTTAGGACCATAGAGAGACTAATAATTTTTCACTTATACATTGGTATTGATTCCTATATTACCATTGAAATACTATATTTTTATCTGGGACATAATGTAAAGTATATTCTCCAAGACTCATCTTATCACTTCCTTTGTGTGGAAACACATGATATTTTAATTTTAAAATATATTTTGAATCGAAATATACAGGGTTGGTAATTTTCCCATCCTCAACCATGGAGTTTAGTAATGATTTTTGTCCAATCGGAATTCATAGAGAGAACAATGGTTAGCATACTGAGGTAGGACTTTATAATACACTTCTCCATTAAGGAAAAACTCTTTTCAATTGTTCCTATAATTGACATTAGTATATTGATTACTATTTTAGGAACTATAATAATGATGGTAGTTTATAAAAGAGCCACAATAAGAACATTATATGTTAGATTGGTGTAAAATATATCCTTCCATGTACACGTGATATGAGAGTCACCATTAACGTTATGTGTTGATTCTTTTGATACCATCAGCATCCATACATTACTATGTTGTTTCATGAAATCATTATCTTTTAATTTGATAACATTTAATAATAGTAAGTTTAATTAATTGGTTAAATTTTCACCATAATGAAAATTTTAAACTCATTTCATCGAAGGATTATTATCAAAATTTCTAACAATATAACATAAAACTGCATTTAAAATACCAATTTTTATTAAAAATTAATTCACTTATTTATTGAGTTAAATGATCAACTCAAATTAATCTCAATAAGATCAAGGTAGAAAACGTTATGAATCTATAACTACACCTTCTTCATAGAATTCATATATATATTTCCGCCCTATTTATCTCCATATTACAGAAACCTTCTCAATTATTTTATATATGAAATCATTTGGTTATGCATGTTTTCTCTTAGCTCAATGTTCATAGAAAATTTATTATCCTGAAATATTATATTTTACTCTAAAATCCACCTATGATATCCTATCCTCCATGTAAGTACATCATATATTCCATTTTAGTGGCCTCAAAAGTGTCATTCCATTTTTATTAATATGATAATTTAGTTTTTTATGTTCTTTATTAGCTCATTCTCACGATCCTTAATTTAAATAATAACTTTATTATTTAAATTTCCCACCCTATAAAATTCCTCTCAAAAAATGATACTAATAAATAATGTATTTTACCACAATAAGAAAAATATTTTTAATGATTCATAAAATTTTAAATATTCCAACAATTTTTTGTACATATTCAATAAATAATCTTCTATCCACAACAAATATTATAGTAAGAACAACAATAAATCCTCATGGAACCCATATATATGGTAGGGAAATCATTAAACACCCATAACATTATTGATGAGTCCCCTATGATGATATTCCCAATTATAAAAAGGAACAACTTTATTCATTTATATCATATAGTGAAATATATCCTTCTCACTATTCAAAAATCATATAACAGTTCAAGATGTTCACCCCTTTATGTTGTGATTTTTGGTTCACCTTGAGTGTATTTATTATGCCATGTGATATACCTATATCCCCACACATGATATAGTGCCCAAGACATATTCCTTCTATTTTGAAATATGATATCTTCTAGTTTTGAGATGTTCATTTTTATTTTGTTCATAATAAATCTTCACTCTATCATTAGACGACCTATGAGATCAGTTTTATCAAATACCATGATATACCTCAAACGTTCACTTGTCAAACCACAATAATATATCCCCTATCATGATTATTCTTATTTTACAATACGTTATTCTAATGATGGATAATCATCAAATAAATATATTCAAAATCTTCCAAACCTCATCATAGTAAATAATCGTTTAATCCAATACATATCGCAATATATTATGATGAAATTAATCAATACCCTTCTTATATTTTCTTATGTTTTCTAAACATGCATTCCCTTGTTAATATTATTGATATTCAATAAATATTGTTACTAATTCCATTAACAAATGATCCAAAAAAATAATATTTTTCTCTATATCATTTTATGTATTAAAGGTATTAACTAATATAATATCATTCACTTTAAAATTATACATATTTTAAATAAAAAGACGTATGTTTTTATGAAAACCTTTTATCATATCAATGAGATATTTGTTTTTTTAAATATTAAAAACATATTTACCCCTATGAATGAAACACAGATTCTATATTCCAATGATACAACATAATTATCTTGACACTCTTTTAGAGGTGGAAATAATTTATCATTTCTATATGATAATCATTATATATATCAATCCAACCCTAAAATAATTATATTATCAAAATCATCATGATATATCTAACTATATATGTCGAATATATTAAAATATTAATTACTACTTTTATATGAATTATTATACTAAACAATATTTAATAAAATTATAACTTGCGAATAAAAGACACTCAAATAACCCAAAGGATTATTATCATCAGAGAGTAATTACATAATTTAATTTTTTTTCAACAGATTATATACATTTATAGAAAAAAATTTAAACATATAATTTAATTCATGAAACATCACTTGGTGGGGAATGATAAAAAATATATAAATTATTTAATGTCTTATATAACAATTAAAAATGTGCACAAAATCAGAAACCATACCATTGTGAGATTCACCACAATAGGGTCTATTGTATATCATGGATATTTTGAGGTTCATGATACCGTAACTCCAAGATATATTTCAAAAAAATTGCTTTAGATATTGGATTTGATAACAATTTTGTAATATATAATATATGATACATACATTATACACCATTTGATAAATTTAAATGAATTTTCTCCAAAGTAACCACAAAATTTTAGAACAAAAATGATTAGTGTTAGTAGATATTTCTACAAATGGTAACTTCAAAAGATTCCAATTTACATGCATCAAAATAAAACACCTTATTTACTACCTAAGGAATAAGAATATATGAAAAGTATGGGAAAACATTCCTATAATGTGAGATTAAAAATTATAACAATCAAGGATCATATGTGATTTTAAAATGATCACTTGGGAATGATAACATAATCATGGTGCATTAAAATTTATAATAATTCCACATAAAATATATATTATATAACTACTATTCATGGAATATGTATTTTTGGAGGAATATATTAATTTTTTAATAGGATAATGAAAAAATTATTCTATAATCACAAACCAAGAAACTAAAACATATTAAAAAGAATATGGAATATACATAAGCCTGGGAAATAAAAACATTATGATTAGACACAATCATACCGACACATTTTCCAAGAATAAAACCAAATGGTTCTCATGAATTATACTATGATCAAACCCAATTATGTCGATATAAAATGTTTTGAAAAAATAAAACCCTTCCCATGAATTATATTATGATAAAACCCAAGGATGCACAAAAATTATGTTAGAAGGAACCAAATTATGTCTACACATTATGTTTGGAGAAATCACAATCACGATCATTAATTGTATTATGAAATAATCATGTATTTATCAGGGATTATTTTTTATCAAACAAAATGATGTCTACACATTATGTTGTTAGATAACATAATATTGTCATGTATTATCTTATAGGAAAACAAAATGAATCCCAGGAATTATGTTCTGAAACCCCCAAATATCTCCTCACATGCTATAATAAGAAAAAATTAATTTCAATGTATTATCTAATGAAATATAAAACAATACACAATTCATTTTAGGAATATAATAGGCCAAACTATCTCATAATTTCATTCCATATATGTCACGACCCCCTCCACACAAAGTGTATCCCTCTTAGGCCTGCAATGTGAGAAGGGAGATAATAACCCCCGAGTCCCGCCTCCAGTAGGCCCCGGGTTGGCGATTAGCACCGAGGCTATAGTAAACACACAAATTGGAGGCATTACCCTCTAAGAGAACACATGAAAAAGAGAGAGATAAGATAGACAGCAATCAACTCCAACTCATAACTGAAATATAAAAGAAACCCACGTACATATATGAAATTCCATGCAAAAATACTACAACTGAAAGGGGAAAACTACAGATACCCAAAAGAAAGGAAAAATAGCAGCGACCACAAGCTGAACGGCTCCTGTAACCAAAAGCTGGTAGTAACCAGCTTGATCTCTAACCTTCTCCAAGTGACCTGAAAAAAAGTTTATAAATGCGTTGGGTCAGTATAATAGTATACTCTGTAGGATCCTCCCAGAATCCTCTCGTGAAAAAGTAAAGAAATCATTCTAAATCCTAGTGAACAACATGTGAATCTTACTCGACACCTAAACAGGTATACTAAGTTCCCAACCTCACCATGGCTACTCTCACCATGTAACGCATACAAGAATATAGCATATAGTAAAGAATATCAAGTCTACCCCACTACTACTTCCCCTCTAGTTTTCCACTTTTCCCCAACGACATATGTCATGTGCATCTCTCTCCAAAGGCTTGCCCATATAAACTTGGGCTAAGCTCCACAATGTGCACCATGTGCACTATAAAGGCTTGCCCACAAACACCTAGTCTAAGCACCACACCATCTTCACATCCAAATGTTACCACGTAGTTTCCAAGAGCCACCACAGCTCACATAATGTGTATCATACGTCGGGTATTATACCTCAAGCCATCACAACCCATACGCCGAGTAAGGATCCTCAAGCCATCATAGCCCATACATGTTACACCTATAGTAGTCCATAGGACACTATATCTAGAATATATGGGTGTGAAATAACCACAATCCATTACATCCCTCTACACACATACATGGGGAAACTAACTGTTGTGCCAATGGCACTAGTATCTACCAAGAGAAGAGAGTGGGGCTAAAGGGGGAAGTCAGCCATTAAACCTCCCATCAGAATGTTGAGGAAAACACCCCCCAAGGGCTCGGAATCCTAGGGGTGTCAGTTTTCCTTACTGACAGGGTGGAGTAGCATATAGAAAAAAAGTACAGAATATATAATACTCACAACCACACGATGGGCATAACCTAGTCCTAGACACAACTGCAACTAACGTCTCTCGAACACCAGACTGCCACTTCTAAGACTAGGTATCCTATAAGCACACAACCATTTAAGGGAATTATTAGATTACTTCAGTCACATTTTATCAATTCCACTGTAAGTTAATTAATTCTTCAAACATTAATTAACTTTGAACACAACCTCAATAAACTGAATTGGCATCATATTCAAAATCAACTGTTCATTTTAAGATTCAACATCACCTTTAAAATCCAGCATCTCTATCCTTGTGGATAATCACCATTTAATCAGTCTTTAATTACAGAATTACTTTCCCATATTCCCATGCATTGTAGAAAAGAATCTTCTACTACTAAACACAAATGGGGTTCAACACGATGAGTAGATATACTACCCTTCGAGTCTTTGCCGCATATAGTAAGAGCATAGACCCATTCTCCCTTGAGAGTCTAAACACAAAAATGACGTGGCATACCCCGCGTGTCTTTGCCACCATCGAAAGGAAGGTAAGCAATACCAGCTTCCTTGAGCAGTGGGGAAAAGTAAAGATGATAATCAACCAAAGAATCAACAAGAAAACAATAATCACATCCATCCCATTCCATCATCCCTGGTGTCCTCCCCGACACACACATGCATAAACCGATGCATCTCGCCACTCTAGGCGTCATCCGCTGCCACAACCACAAGGCCTCCCTACCTCCACATATAACAACAACCATCCAGTCTCACATCACAGCACAAGCAGCAGGAAAATAATCATAACATCAAATGGGATATTGGCCCTTTAACAAGGCATCTAGCCTTCATACAAATTGAGCACTCAGGTCTCTAAATCACAAGGCACTTGGACTTTCAAACAAGAGGGTAACAAAGAACCCTACCAGGCATTATATATTATCAAACAACGATTTCTTTAATCCATCTTGAATTAATAGAATCAATTTGTAGGTTCCAATTCCACGAAACCTATTCAGTAAGCTATATCAAAAGATTTAACATGATTACTATGCCAATTTGATTAACATAAAATTAGAACAACTACTACAACAGTAAAAACCAGATTCATTTACATTCCAATTTATCTTTATCCAATTAATTATCAATTAATTCTCAATTTATGTTCTTTATAAATTTCCATCAAGGACAAACAGCTAAACCAGGCATGCATAGATATCACACTATCTAGCAAAATAGAAGGCAATAACATACGAGTGATAACAATTTCATTACCCAGTTCAAATATTTAATTAGGTTAATTTCATTGTGATCCAAAGGGATAAATCATTCTAACTCTACGATTGAACGTAAACAATTATAGAAGTAATGAATCCCCTACCTCAAATAGTTCTCGACATTCTTTATCCACACAACAGGTCACAATCCTCCTCTCGCGACAACTGCATCCACCCGAGGATTCCACGGTATGACCACACCAACCAAAAACCAAAAAAACTCTATTAGAATCATGTATATTACATGATATATGATGGAAAGAAGAAACAGGGGAATATGGTCACCAAAGGAATGATGATAAAACATACCTTATATGGAATATTGACCGACACAGCTTGGTTGCATCATGAATAGATCAGAACCAATCAGAGGAGTAGGGTTTGATTGTTAAACTTCAACGGGAGATGGCTCCCGAGTCTCCAGGTTTCCTCCCCTCGTGCTAGGGTTTCCCGGTGTCACCACTTCCTCCCTCTCGTAGCCCTCTTGTGGTGAGATATTTCTCTGGCCTCCCTCTTCTTCTCTCTCGTCCCCTTGCTCAGCGGCTTCCAACGAGCCCCTTTCTATCCCGGCTCTCGTTCTCCCGTCATTGTTCCACTTATGGCCCCATTCTTCGATTTCTCTCTGGTGATGGTGCGATGGTTTCTTCCCTGACCACCTCAACCTCGCCCTGGCCTCACTTTTTACAGCTCCTCTCCAGGTCGGATCTGGAGCAACGAATACTCTGGGGTTTTGGGCTGAACAGTTTTTGTGGTCGTGGGTCATCTAGGCATCTTATTTCCATTTCTCTTAGGGTTTCACCCCGGGTTCCCATATATTTAATCCCCAGATTGATTTCTTCTTTGATGGAGGTTTCTTCTTTGATATGCTCGTTTCTTTTTTTATAGTCTCTGTGTTCGGTGGAGAGGTTTTTTCTGATAGCGGATGTCTATGATGGTGTGTGTCTCTTGGCGACGATAGTTTCCAGTGAGTCTCTCTGGTGTCATGACAAGTCTCCAAATGCTCGTTTATCTGCTCTTTCTCTAGATCTACACCTCTCTCTCCAAGGTGGACCAGCGTGGTGGTCTTCACGATGCCTTGGGTCATGAGTTCGAGAGGTTAGCGGGGTCATGGTGGTTTTTTCGGCATTCGTTTTCCGGTGGATGGTCTTCTTCGGTGCTCCTGGTGATGATCGGTCAGTGATGTTGAAGGTAGTGTTAATACAGCTACATGATGATGCGGTAATGAACTCTGTTTTGTTTCCACAAAGGAAGTTCGATAGCGATGAAGCAATGATGATGCAGCCTCGGGAAGAAGACTTCTGTGATGTTCTGGTGTTACTAGCGTGGTGCAACACTTCCGTTGAAGATGGTGTAAACATCGACTGCAGGGTGATGATGATGGACCAAGTAGGATGCGGCCTCGTTGGGTAGGGATCGAGGTGTGCTAGTCTCTCTGAATTTTTAATTTCGAATGGATTGTGGGATATTTTGAATTTTTAATGTGTATTTTGGGTTATTTCAAATTCTTAATGTGGAAATTTGTAATGGTTCCCACTTCTCCATAAAGTGGTTATTTTGAAAAAAAATATGGATTTCGGTAAAACTCCTACGGGAAGGATTGAAAGGTTCTAGCATCTCATAGTCGATAACAAAGGAGAAGAACAAGGGAGAATGATATCTTGTTCTTTTTTTAAGATTCAATGAGGAGATAGTTTAAAATCCTATTAATTCTCCATTAAAAATGGATCGCATTAACCCACGCATTTTGACAAAGTAAAAACATCCCGGCGTTAGGAATAAATAATATAATATTTATGGCCTTTTAATCAGCCTTAAGAGCCATAAAATAAGGAATTAAATGTATTTTTCGCCAAAGGAAACGTCAAAAGGGGAAACTGTAGGATGCTGGAAACAATGATAACCTACCGTTACTGTACACCTACCGATCTGTGAGACCGATCTGTGAAACCAATCTGTGACACCAATCTGTGAAACTGATATGTGAAACCGATCTGTGAGACCGATCTGTGAAACCGATCTCTGAGACCGATATGTGAAACCGATCTGTGACACGGATCGGTGAAACCAATCTGTGAAACCGATCTATGAGACCGATCTGTGAAACTGATCTGTGAGACCTATCTGTGAAACTGATCTCTGAGACCGATCTGTGACACCGATCTATGACACCAATATGTGAGACCTATCTATGAAACTGCTCTGTGACACCGATCTGTGAGACCGATCTCTGTGACCGATCTGTGAGACCGATCTGTGAGACCGATCTGTGAGACCGATCTGTGAGACCCATCTGTGAGACCGATCTGTGAGACCGATCTGTGAGACCTATCTGTGAGACCAATATTTGATATCGATCTATGATATCGATCTGTTAATGTTCATAAAACTGGAAATTAGGAAAAGTGTTGGGGATATGTTACCTTGACCCCCTGAAACACCTCAAAAAACATATTTTCCCAAAGTAATAGACCAGAGAGGTCCGGTCCATTAAATCAGATACCTCTCAATGCATTCTCATCCTCGAGAATTCAAAACTATCCTAGAAGAAATGAGGGGTGCGAACAGCCACCCCGTAAGATACCTCTTAGATACAAAACCACCCTGAGTTGTTCGAAAGCTAAAACAAAACCACGACATCTGAGAGCAAGGGGGAAAAAAATCCATATCCCAAAAATTTAAGCATAAAATCCCATAAAAGGTACAAAAAAGAAAGGATAAAATAAAACTCAACACAACAATATAAAATAGCTCTGGGTACGGGACACTCATCTATGACTCACGTTCCCAGGTACTCTCCTCTATACCCCCTGTGTCGCCAAAAGACACGAACCAAGGGAATAGAAAGCCCATTCAACACCTTCTCCTTACGGTCTTTGATCTCCACTAGTCACTCATCGATGTTTGCATCATCATCAACATCAATCTCTCCCCAATCGATGATGTGAGAGTTGTCGTGATGATAATGACGGAGCTGTGATACATGGGAAACATCATGTATCTGACTCATTTGATGGTGAAGTGCTACTCAATACACCATAGCTCCAACACAATCTAACACCTCTAATGGACCAATGAACTGGGGAGAAAGCTTACTTCTTTAGGTTTCGGGCGCAGCGGAAGCGCGTTGTTGGGTTTGCCCAACTTTAATTTTAATGTTAAACAACGTTCAATCCGAGATCCATCACGATATAAAACTCCGAATATTCGGAATAGAACCAAGAATGAAAAGAAAAGAAGAGTCCTGGAACCCTTGAAGAGGATCATCATATGTTAACTATAACTATTTTAATTAATGCATAAGAATTACCTCGTTGGAATTCTTTCTTCGTTGATGTGTTCGGTCACGATTTGGTGATCCGTCGTTTCGCCGTACAATCCAAGTTTAGGATGCCTCTAGTGGTCATCCACACGTGTGTCACGTATCTCCGGGCATCACCAAAGGGATCTTCAGGTTCTAGCGTGGAATAACCTTCACTTACGATGTCCGCCTTCGACCGCCTTGATCCGGTGGAGGATATTTCTCTCGTAACATGAGGGCGTTCTTGGTGGAAAGGGAATTATCTCTTGGCTTCAGAGTATTTCCAAATCCGTTGTGCATAACAACAATGGCTCTTCAAAATGTAGGGGTTGTGAGGATATTTATAATCAGGTTTGAGGTTAATAGAGTTATGACAATAAATAAACACGTTACACATTTTATTTATATCATTAACTCTTATTGAAAACCCCCATGTCGAATTATTAATTCCATGACATGCGCCCACGCTGATTATAATAAAAATCATTTAACAAAACAATATTAAATCTTTAAAATCCCAAATGGAAAAACTACATGGCGTGTATATTTAATATACATGGTGTGTACTTTTATTTTCCATTTTTTCTCCACCACATTTATTAGAACTTGAGTAATGACTATTTATTTCTTAAATAAATGTAACTACATTACTAGCTAATAAATATATTATTTCGTCCACAATATATTCTCTCAAATAACTAGTGTCAAAATAAATGCAATCAGACATCCTTAAATAATTATTAAACCACAGTCGGGAATAATATTTATTTAACTTGTTAAATTAATATTTAACTGAGATACATGAACACACTTAGTGTGTGACCCTCTAGGCCTATTTCTCAGTGGAATTAGGATAGTCCTACCTAAAGTCCAAGGTTAGAATCTAGCAACACGCCAAGGCACCCATAGAGAAAGAATTTAACAACACAATGACATGTCACCTCTTACGAATGCTTACCGTGTAATATAATCCATTTGTCTCTATATCTCCAATCAAGTGGGTTTCATGCTAGTGCAATCAACCCATGTGCTTGATTATACATTCTTTGACTCCCTGGAATTGAACATTCCCATACCTTACCATGTCCATGGATTTATTTAAACTATATCAATTTCATCAAAGAGCCTGAGATATCTACTTCCATTATGGAACGGAAGGGAGAAATCTTTTCTCACATTATCTATTGATGCGGTATTACTCGTGACGCACCCAATGTATCCTACCTCACTGCGAACAGTGTTTCGTCATAGTTTTTGTCAATACATCTTAGTGAGAGAGTTGTAATACCCATTAATAATAATATTAATGTCTAAGGACCAATACGCACGCCCACAGATAGTAACATCCAATGACACTATAAAATGTGGATTTCCTACTGGCGTGTCTGGTTCTCATAATATCCTCCTGGATATTACCAAGGGCACACACCATGAGAAGGTGCCTCAATGTTTTATGAGTCCTCATCCCTAATGACCTGTATTATTTGTGTCCATAAAATAATATCATCTTGCCATAGAACATACATTCAAGAATAGTTTTATGGCACTTCCGGGTTCTCATCATAGCAGGGATCTGCTACGACCCTTTAATGCAACAACTATCCTTAGGACATTATCACATGACATTTCATGAAGACGAACAATCAAAATGGGACAAGGCTTTTATTTACTGAATAAAGTACAAAGTAGTTGGTTCTAGACCACCAACTCCAACAACCTACCCGACCAAACCTTCGCTTCCCACGACATGGAGTCACCGTCAGAAACACATGATCCCCAACATTAAATTCCACAGGTCTCCTCCTTTGATAAGCATATGATTTTTGACGATCTTGAATTGTCTTCATCTTCTCATGAATCATATGAACCATCTCTGTTGTATTCTTCCCTATTTCCGGTACGAGAATTGCTGACCCTCCAACCCCAGTCCAGCACAACAGAGAACGCCAAGGTCAGCTATACAAGGCTTCAAACGGTGCCATACCATTGGTAGAGTGAAAAATTTTATTTTAAGCGAACTCTACCAAGGGTAAGTGCTTCATCCATGAACTGTAAAAATAAAAAACATAAGATCGTAACATGTCTTCAAGAGTTTGGATGGTTCTCTCAGTTTGACCATCCGTTTGAGGACGAAAAGCAGTCCTAAGGCATAGTTGAGAGCCAAATGAATGTTGGAGACCTCTGCAAACCGTGGAGGTAAAATGAGGATCTCGATCAGAAATGATCATCCTAGGTACTCCATGAAGTCTCACCACCTCCTCTAGATACTTCCTCGACAAAACTTCCACTGAGCTCGAAACCTTGATCACTATGAAGTGGTCCGATTTTGTTAAAAGATTCACTACCACCCAAATAACATCATGTCCTCCCGGAGAATGAGGTAAACCTGTAACAAAGTCTATTGAGATGTCCTCCCACTTTCATTGAGGAATCTCCAATGGCTGGAGAAGACCACTAGGAACACACTGTTCAACCTTCACCGTCTGGCAGACTAAACATAGAGACACAAACTACGCAACTGCACGCTTCAGCCCAGGCCACCCAAACTGACTCCTCAAGGATCGGTACATCTTTTTTCACACTAGGATATACTGATAAAGTCAATCTATGTAACACTCGGGGAACCGTCTAGCGCATCATCCAGGGAATGAAAATCCTTCTTTGGTACAACACTCGGTGTTGTTCATCCTCGGACCAACCATCAGGGGCCTCACCACAAACAACTCGGTCCCTTCAGACCTCTATCACTATATCACCCAACTGGGATTCTTCCACCTTCTGCATCAGGCATGACTATACCTTCATCTGAAAAAGACAACCTCTACCACCAACTTCTCCCATGTTAAGATTCAAAGCTGACAGATCCTCCATTACTCTCTAGGAATCACCAGATTCACGCAAAGCATCACTATGTGACTTTCGGCTCAGTGCATCAGCTACAACATTCCCTTTTCCATGTGTATATGATATTTCGAAGTCTTATTCCTATAAGAACTCCATCTAACGACGTTGTCGAAAGATCAAGTCATGTTGGGAGAAAACATACCTCAAACTATTATGATCGGTGAAAACCACAAAGCGCTCACTAATTAGGTAATGTCACCAAATCTTTAGAGAAACCACCACGGATGCCAACTCAAGGTCATGGGTGGAAGAGTTGCGTTCATACGGACGCAAATGTCGAGACCCATAAGAAACAACTGACCTCTATTGCATGAGAACATAGTTTAACCCCAGATGCGAAGCATCGAAAACAACATCATATTGAACTCCCTCAGCTGGAAGACAAAGAACTGGAGCACTTACTAACTTATTTTTTAGATACTCGAAAGCTGTTTGACACTGATCAGTCCATTTGAAGGCCTGATCCTTCCTGGTCAGAGCTGTTATAGGAGTCTCATCCCGTGAGTAATTGGCTACGAACCTCTTGTAATAGCCTGCGAGACCACGGAAACTTCGCACATCTGACACTGTCTTGGGGGCTTCCCAAGACACCACTGCTTATATCATTGATTGATCCACGACTATTCCATGTTGAGACACAACATGCCCCATGAAACAGACTTCTCAGGCCTAAAACTCACACTTTGACAACTTCTGAAACAGATGATGTCGACGACGGACTCCCAAAAGGCTCTTAGATGCTTTGTATTCTCCTCTTCAGATGTGGAGTACACAAGGATGTCTTCGATGAAAACCACCAAAAACTTGTCCAGGAACTCATGGAACATAGCGTACATAAAACCCATGAACACAGCTGGAGAATTCATCACATTGAATGGCATTTCAACAAACTCACAATGCCTATGACGAGAATAGAATGCAGTCTTCAGAATATCCTCATCCTTCACCCGCTTCTGATGATATCCTGACATAAAGTCGATATTTGAGAACCAAATTTCACCCTTCAGTTGATCAAATAAGTCATCAATCCGCGGAAGAGGATAGTGGTTCTTTATTGTCACTTTTTTAAGTGACGATAATCGACACACAACCTCAAACTGTCGTCGGCCTTATTCACAAACAAGACTGGTGCACCCCATGGTGAAAAACTTGGCCGAACAAAACCGCACTGCAACAGACCATCAAGCTGTATACATAGCTCTCATAACTCATATGGGGCCATCTTATACGGAGAAATAGAAATAAGAGACGATCCTGGCGGTAGCTCGATCCCAAACTAGATCTCTCGTCGAGGGGGTAATGCTACGAACTCTTCTGGAATGATATTAGGGTACTCCTTCATGACCCTAGGAAATGCCAACTGCTGAAACTTCGAAGAACTCAACATCAACTCAGCCATCAATGATGATAAGGATGAAACTATTCTATGACCCATCTGAGGATCTCTCTCACCAAAAAACACCACTTTATATCCATCTACATCAAATGAAACGACCTTCTTCCTGTAGTAATCCACGATATCCTTCCCCAAATACAACCAATCCATGCCAAGGATGACTTCATATGGTTGTATTCGTAAACATAAGAAATCCCCCAAGAGTGGTGTTGCCCCAACACTAGCTCATAGCCTCAACATACTTCAAACAAGCTAGCTCAACCTCCAACTAGCGTAGTCAATGCCAATGGCACTAGAAGCCTCTCTACCTCAAGTCCCAAAGCATGGACAAGGGTAGGTGATATGAAGGAGTGTGTTGCTCGTGAATCAATCAAGGAATACCCCAAGGTATAAAACAAGAAAAGGGTACGTCAAATGACGTCTGGCTCTCCCGGAGCTGGTAATGCTAGAGCATGACGCTAACCACGGCCTCTCTGACCCTAATGATGAACACCACCACAACTGTGTTCTTCTCTCAGAGGATGGGGAGCGTCATGGGGATGTCCTCTGCCTGCCCCATCTACCCTCTAGTGATCTAAAGCTGGTGCAACCTACTGCCGCTGCCTCGGCTGGAACTGCCTCAACAGAGGAACCTGGAGCTGAGTGCCCGGTGGATGATGACTGCTCTGAAAAGTTGGGCACTCCCGCTACTGATGACCACGGCCACCACAAGAAAAACAAACACCTGATCTCTTGGCATAGGCCTGAGAGTTTCTTCCTCCAGAGATACGAGATGCGAAGGGATGTGACCTACACCCAGGTGAACAGAAACTCTTCTGCCCTAAAAACCGAGATCCCCAGACCACAGCTCCACTTCGTGAAGAATCATGAAGATTCCCCTCTCTTGATGATCTGGTCATGGACAATGTCCTATCAAAAACCTCTTCCCTCACTAGCATCTCAAGATATATCTTCATCACAAATGGGGTAACCTGGTGCTGGATCTCTAGATGTAAAGCCTCCCCGAAATGCCTCACCCTAGCGTCCACATCTGGTAACACGTCTGAAGCGTATCGTAGAAGGTTTCTGAAATGGATTCCAAACTCTCAAACACTGGAGCTCCCTTGTCGAAGGGTAAGAAGCTCCTGGTGACTAGACGCCTTCGCATTTGAGGAAAGGAACTCAAATATAATCTTGTCTCGAAACTCCTCTCATGAGATCACTGACACCTCACGATCCCCGAGGAACAAGAGACACAACTTCCTTGCTGATCCACGCAGCATCGCCACAACCACGGACACCCAGTTCTCCTTCCGAGAAAGAATCAAATTGAAGATGATCTTGGCCTCCTTTAACCAGTCTTCTATGACTGTATCTAAAATGGAGCCTTCATACTTATGCAGACTCTCGTGTTGAAAATCTCAAAGTGTCTTCCTCCATGTGTCGTCGTCGTCGATCTCTACCTGGCGGCGATATGCTGGCACAGCCTACTGGACATCTTCTTTGAGAGCATGATGAGGACGTTGACCTGGATCCATTCCTTGAAAATAACAAACACATAGCGCTCCAAGGCATGGAATATGGAAGAATCAATATTAATTAATTTATTGTTTTCATTTGTTCATTTTTGGTTATCCAATCCAAATGTCACCCCATTAAAACAAAGGCGCAAAGAAGAATGATGCATGATCCTTTCCTAGGTCTCTACCCTGCAACTAGTATCAACTTGTTTAGTAGCCATTGTATACTTAATGTTTCGTGTATCAGATCATAGGGGCACTAAACGCCTATGTCTCGGCAGGTCTCCAATGTTTACCCCACTAGATAAACAAGAACGACACCATTACCCTACCAAACCATGCACCCTCACCTGTGCATAACTCCAATTACCATCTTGTCCCCCAACCAGATGTCTGATACCACTCGTCATGACCCCCTCCCCATAAAGTGTACCCCTCCTAGGCCGACAATGGGAGAATGGAGATAATGAACCCTGAGTCCCGCCTCCAGTAGGCCCCGGGTTGGCGACTAGCAGCGAGGGTATAGTAAACACACAAATGGGAGGAATTACCCTATAAGAGAACACATGCCAAAGAGAGAGATAAGAGAGACACCAATAAACTCCAAATCAGAACTGAAATATAAAAGAAACTCAAGTTCATATATGAAATTCCATGAAAAAGTAATACAACTAAAAGGGGAAAACTACAAGTACCCAAAAAAGGAAAAATATTAGCGACCACAAGCCGAATAGCTCATGCAACCACAAGCTCGTAGTAACCATCTTGATCTCCAACCTACTCCAAGTGACCTGAAAAACAGTTTATATATGCTTAGGGTGAGTATAACCGTATACTCAGTAGGATCCTCCCCAAAGCCTCTCGTGCAAAAGTAATGAAATCATGCTAAAGACATGTGAACAACAACTGAAACTACCTCGTCACCTAAACAAGTATACTAAGTTCCCAACCTCACCATGGATACTCTCACCAAGTAACGCATACAAGCATATATCATATAATAAAGAATATCAAGGTTACCCCACTACTACTTCCCCATTGGTTTGCCGCTTTTCCCCAACGACATACGTCCTGTGCATCTCTCTCCAAAGGCTTGCCCATATAAACTTGGGATAAGCTCCAAAATCAGCCCCACATGCACTACAATGGCTTGCCCGCAAACACCTGGGATAGGCACCACACCATCCTCACAACCAAATGTAACCAGGTAGTTTTCGGGAGCCACCAAAACTCGCTTAACATGTATCAAACGTCGGGTATTATACCTCAAGACATCACATCCCATACGCAGAGTAAGGATCCTCAAGCCATCACAGCCCATACAGGTTACACCTATAGTAGTCTATAAGACACTATATCCAGAATATATGTGTGTGAAATAATCAGAAGCCATTACAGCCCTCTATACACATATATGGGGAAACTAACCGTTGTTCCAATGGCACTAGTATCTACCAAGAGAAGAGAGCGGGGCTAAAGGGGGTAGTCATTCATTCAACCTCCCATCAGAATTATGGGGAAAACACCCCCCCCCCTAGGGCTCAGAATCCCCGAGGTTTCAGTTGCCCTTACCAACATGGTGGAGTAGCGTATAGATACACAAAAAGTGCAGAATATATAATACTAACAACCACAGTATGGGAATAACCTAGTCTCATACACAACTGAAACTAGAGTCTCTCGGACTCTAGGATGCCACTTCAAAGACTAGGTATCCTACAAGCACATAATCATTTAAGGGATTTATTAGATTACGTAATTCCCATTTTATCAATTCCACTGTATGTTAATTAATTATTCAATCAATAATCAACCATGAACACAACCTCAATAAACTGAATTGGCATCATATTCAAAATCAATTGATCCTTTTAAGATTCAACATCACTTTTAAAATCCAGTATCCCCATCCCCGTGTATTATCACCATTTAATCAATAATTCATTACATAATTACTTTCCCATATTCCCAGGAATTCTAGAAAATCATCCTATCCTACGAAACACAAAGGGGGATCAACACAGTGAGTAGATAAACTACCCATCAAGTCTTTTCTGCCTATAGTAAGTGGATAGAACCATTCCCCCTCGAGAGGCTAAACATAGAAATCACGTGGAATACCCCACGTGTCTTCGCCTCATTCGGAAGGAGGGTAAGCACGACCATCTACCTTGAGCAGTGGGTAAAAGTAAAACAGATAATCAACTAATGAATCAACAATCATCAAACTATCACATCCATCCCATTCCATCATCCTTGGTGTCCTCCCCGACACCCACATGCATAAACTGATGCATCTCGCCACTCTAGGTGTCATCCGCTGCCACAACCACAAGGCCTCCCAACCTCTACATATAGCAACAGCCATCCATGCTCACATAACAACACATGTTGCAGGAAAACAATAATCACATCAAATGGGCTCTTGGCACTTTAACAAGGCATCCAACTTTCATACAAAATGATCACTCAGGGGTCTAAAGCACAAGGCACTCGGCCTTTCGAACAAGAGGGTAGCTAATAAATCTACTAGGCGTTATCTTTTATCAACCAACCAGTTATTTATTCCCTCATGAATTAACAGATTCAATTCGTAGGTTCCAATTCCAGGAAACCTATTCAGTAATCTATCTCAAACGATTTAACATGCTTACTATACCAATTTGATTAAAATAAAATTAGGACAACTACAACAACGGAAACAACCAGATTCATATACATGCATCTTTATCTTTATCCAATTAATTATCTATTAATTATGGCTTTACATTATTTATCAATTTCCATCAACGAAAAATAGCTAAACCATGAAAGCATAGATATCACACTATCTAGTAAAACAAGAGGGAATAACATACGAGCGATAAAGATTTAATTATTCGGCTCAAATATATAATTAGGTAAATTTAATTGTGATCTAAAGGGATAAATCATTCTAACTCTATGATTTCACATAAAAAATTAGATAAGAAATGAATCCCTTACCTCGAAGAGTTTATGACGTTCTTTATCCACATAATGGGTCACAATCCTCCTCTCGCGACAACTGCATCCACCTAAGGATTCCACAGTATGACCACGCCCAAAAAACCCCAAGAAAAATCTATTAGAAGCATGGAGATTACATGCTACAATATGGAAAGGAGAAATAGGGGAAGATGTTCCCCGAAATAATGATTATAAAACATACCTTATGTGGAAGATTGACCGACACAGCTCGGTTACATCCAGAATAGAGTAGAACCAATCGAAGGAGTAGGGTTTGATTGTTAAACTCCTACGGGAAGGATTGAAAGGTTCTAGTGTCTCACAGCTGATAACAAAGGGGAAGAACAAGGGAGAATGATATATCGTTACATTTTGATGATTTAATGAGCCGATAGTTTAAGATCCGCTTAATTCTCCATTAAAAACGGATCATATTAACCCACGCTGTTTGACCGTGTAAAAACATCCCTACCTTAGGAATAATTAATATAAGATTTATGGCCACTGAATCGGCCTTAAGAGTCCTTAAAATAAGGATTTAAATGTATTTTATGTCAAACGAAACATGAAATGGGGAAAACTGTAGGAAGCTGGAAACACTGTTCACATACCGTTACTGTACACCCACCGATCTGTGAGACTAATCTGTGAAACCGATCTATTAAACCGATCTGTGAAACCGATTTGTGAAACCAATCTCTGAGTCCGATCTGTGAAACCGATCTGTGAGACTGATCTGTGACACTAATATGTGACACCGATCTGTGAGACCGATCTCTGAAACTGATCTGTGAAACCGATCTGTGAAACAGATCTGTGAGACATATCTGTGAGACCGTTCCGTGAGACCGATCTTTGAGACCGATCTGTGAGACCGATCTATGATACCGATCTGTGAGACCGATCTGTGAGACCGATCTGTTACTGTACATAAAACTGAAAATTTGGAAAAGTGTTGGGGATATGTTACCTTGACCTCTTGAAACACTTCAAACACAATATTTTCCCAAATTAATGGACCGGAGAGGTCGAGAACATTACAATATATATGTTCCAGAAGCACTTTAAAAACATTATAATTTATTTATAACATAATTTATCCATGAGAGAGAAGGGGGTTTGTGAAAATATTAATAAATAATAATCATAATACATCCATAGAAATAAATTAGATTTTATAATTAAAACATATCCCTATTGAAGACTATAAAATATTAAATGGTATTGTCATGTATAAAAATTCATTTATATAATAATTAAAAAATTTCATTATAAATTAATAATAAGTGTCCTTATCTTTTTATTACAATTATAATGTAATAAATAATTTTAAAAATAATAGGTTGACATATTACATTGGAAAAAAATTAAAAAAAATATAAGAATAATCATTATGAAAAATGGTTATAATTGTTGTAAAATTTCCCAGTGTGGATTTAATCATAAACGATTAATCATACCTTGCATTTTTTTGGGATGTAATGCTGACAAAAAGTTTTTCCCATGTCACATACAAAAATAATTTTTAGGATTATTGCTAATAGAACTATTAAAAGATTATTTCAAATAATAAATATCTATATTTGACTCACAAAAATTATATAAAAATACTTATTATAAAACATGTAGTGGAAGATAAAACATACTATACTAGGAGAAATTACATTTCTATACATTTGAAACAATTATAATGAATCCCAACATATTAAAAAATTGAAATAACCTTATAAATATAGGAAAATAAAAGTATTAGTATCATAGTGGCAAATATATATTTGGAATTTAGAATAGTGGAGTGAAACGTTTTTTTGGGAGAAAAACATGGAAGATAAATTGAAAGTCAAATCATAGAGGATAACAATTTTTTATAATGACATTACATTTTTTTAAAGGAAATGAATCCATCAAATAGGATTATATTGATGTGATAATGTATATTCCCCAAAAATGTGGAATTACACTATAACATAGTCATTGGATATATAAATAAATCATATAATAATGTGGTTATATAATAAGTATTAGAACATAACTATATGAAATTCATATTACAAAATCCTTTAGAGTTTTGTAATGTTTTGAAAAAAGTCATGGAAAAAACAAAATTAAATAAAACATTAAATACAGTTAATGTAAAAATAATCATGAAATAATATTTCATTGAGACATTATATACATCATAGAAAAGAAAATAAGATTAAAATACAAAACATATATAAAAAGGAAGTTGAGATGAAAACCTAATACCTATACTTCTATCTTATATTAATGTTCTTTCACTTATTATATAACAAAAAACAATCAATATCAATTATTTTAATACCCCAATCATATTTTTTAGATTTTATACTCTTAAATCACAATAATTCATTATACATAAATACTTTAGCTATTTTTTATTTTCATTAATGGATGTTGGTAAATTGTATTCTTTGGTATAATTCATTTAATGAAGAGGATGAACATTATTATTTGGTACAATGTAATTAATTCATATGATTTTCATCGAAATCGAATATAGTTTCCATAATTGTTTTTAAGTTCCATGTTCATTACATGGGTCTTTTGGATATGGTTTTTTGAAGATAAATTCCATAATGTTCATATTTCAATAATTTTAACAAAAAATATGATATATTTATGAAGAGATAAATATTAATGTTTCTATTAAAAACCAATAAACATTATAATGTCATTAATATCCTATATTATATTTCTGTATGTCATTTTGTTCATTTATATTGGAGATAGTGAGGAAATTTTTATTGGTGTGGCTCAACATAACATTAATTATTTTTGTTTTATTTATTTCAAAATCATAATTTTCATTATTTTTTGGATATATTTTATTAAATTGTATTTTTTATGAAAATAATAATGATTAATTTGATTGAAAATTTATTTATCAAATAATTTTTTTTATTTTTATAAGAAATATTTATTTAATTGTGATCATAATTTTTCATTATAAATGATGCATCAATTATTGAAATTATAATTGTTTTTTTTTTCTCATAATAGGAGCTACACAACTAATAAATTTATATATTCCTCTTCTGGATGATAGACTATAAAATGTATGAAAATTACATTTAAATAAATAAATTTTTAATTAATACATTTATAATTTCTGATTTATATAAAATTCTTTATAATGTTTTTATGCTGTTTTCAAGGGAAATTTTTTTCTAATTGTTTTGTTATATATTGAGATACAATATTCATATATAGATGAGTTTTGATGATTCAAAATGATAGAAAAATTATATAAATATTTTTCAAAAAGAAAAAATCTTAAAATTATGTATAAACTGTATAATTTTGGACAGAACATACGGTTTTGAAGATGATATCAAATTTCATTTTCTATTGAATATTTTATAATACTAATTATTGTAATTCAATGTTAAATTATTTAAATTTTATGAAGAAGTTGGTCATAGATACCTTTATAATTTAAAAAATATATAATATAATATATTTTAATTTTGAATTCAAGAAATATTTCTAGTTGTGGATATTCTACTCAAATTAGTTTTTTGTTGTTTCTAACATAATTTATTACAGATCATATTTCTAGGTGTTGATATTCTAGTGTCTCGAAGCCCAACATTTATGGTGGTAGAAATTCATTGAATACATAATTCATCAATTCTGGGACCATATATGAATTTCAAAACAATATTAATAGATTTGAGCCTAAAATAGAGACTCTGAGTGGCAAGGAAAATCGATTAAAACTACCCACTCATTAAATTTCTAATATTAATGCTCTATGATCCTCAATTTCTCTTAAAGTTCTATCTTTCAATAAAAAATTCTCTATTATATAGTCTATGAAAACTTCTAATATCTGATTAGCTATAATTATTAAATAATTATATCCTATTGTTTCAACAAATTATTTGATATAATTGAGACTAATGAAAAAATTATTGATCCTAATAAATATCCAACTTCATCAAATTATTTCTATATTGGTTTCCCACTATCATTAATGTGATTGACCATGGTTTTATTTATATCCATATAATAATGAAAATAATTATTCATCTTGAGATATCTAGTTTTCCCATTTTGGTGATAGAGTTAATTTTTTTTCTACATACTTTCTACATCCTAAAAAGAAAGGGATAATATTTATATCTTCTCTATAAATAAAGACTTGATAATAATAAAGTAAATACTCAAGTGATTGGGATGTTAGTCATTGGGGACATTATATATATATTTCCATACATACATTCTAGATGTAGTATTTCATATACATTCAATATTTTTTATTATTTATCACTTTCAAGCATTCAATTAATAAATTTCTTTAATCAGTCAATTAACTTATCCTCAATTTATATCTGAATCAAATAATAATTTTTTTCTCCAATTTTATTATTATATAATTTCACATTATATAATGATGAAATTATATTTAGAAGTATTCTATTCTCTATTATCCTTTAAAACAATTTTTTATACATTAATTGTTTTTATTTAATTTGTTTATGTAAAAAACAACCCCATATGTCTATTTTACTCATTTATGACCAATATTTTCTATAATTGGGGTTTTTATTAAATAATAAATTTTTTCTAAAATAAATTTGTGCTAAATTTTCTTGAAAAATTAATTTATAGATCTTTGAAATAAATTTATTTTTAAAATATGTAATTTTAAAATAGTCATTTTAGTTTTGAAGGGAAATCATTAGGTCATTCTATGTTTTTTGATTTCTTTAATTATGATTATTGAAAAAATATCATACCTACGTTTCTTAGATCTATTATAAATCCTATTTATAAAAAAATAATACATGGGAATACCCTTGAAACTAAAATAGAAGATAAAACAACCTTGATGATATTTTTAATCATGAATTATATTACAATGAATTAAATGTATTGTATTTTGGTTTATACCAAAATTAATATTATATTATTATCTTATGAAAAATGAATCATTACTTTTGGAAATTTTTGAAAATTATTATCATTGTCTAAATTAATCAATAAATTTTAAAAAGCTAAAGGAAAAGATAAATTTCATTGAAATGAATGAAAAATTTTAAAAAATTTATGGTTCTCCGTTCATTAGATCAACTTCATCAATATACATATGTTACTAAAATTTCACTTTCTTAAACTATTTCATAGCTGAAGTTGAGGCATGATACAATTCAATATCTACCACCTCATCTTTTTTCAATTTTTACCTTTTTGATTTCTCAATTAGTTGAAGCTCATAACAATTATTTTAATTAATTAATAGATTTTTCCTTTAAACGTCATTATAAATTTAATGAGATTAATAAAACATTTCAAAATGTATACATAAAATGACACCCTTCTAGATGGAAAATTTGGTACGTAATGATGTTAATAAAAGAAATAAGGAATTTTTATAGATAAAACTGATTACTATGAATAAAGGTTCATTTATTTTTGGGAGAAAATAGAGATTAATGAAAAATATATTGAAATAAAAATAATGAAGATGAAAATTAAAAAATGAGCTGAAAATGTAAAATTGTTTCAATTAACCTAATGATATGATGTTGCAATAAACAATCAAGAATATGAGGAACTCTGTTTGAAAATTTACCCAATGTGAATGTATTCATAATATAACAATTAGTTCTCTGTTTCATAAAAGAAATAACCATTTAATTGGTTTTCTAACAAGTTTACGATATTTTAAAATTATTATATTTTTAATAGGTTTATCTCAACAAATGTACTTTTAGTATTGTTGAAAATTCCGTCATTTAACGTATGAATGAAATTTTAATATTCTTGAAAACATTGAAAAAATATATTAATTTTTCTTATAAATATTGTAAATTAATTTTTCAATATATGAAAATTAAAAATTAAAAATATTTTTTCTCCAATCACAGTGAACACAAAATTTTTTCTCCATCACAATGCTTATTTTCACAAACTACTAGACTAACACACTAGGTACCAAAAGGTACTCTCATTTGATATCTTACATGGATATTTCAATTAATCTCATGGAAATATACTTTGGTAGCTATAAGATAATGGAAAAAATGATTGATGCAAATCTAACGTAGTTATTTATAAAAAGGATAAATCATTGGAGATTATATTAATAATAAAATATGAGAAATATTTTACATTTTATATTATATAATAATTTTATATAAGGTTGTTTTAGAGATAAATATTTTTTCATCTCACCAATATCCATGAATCATGAATATAGTATTTAAGCATATATAATCTTGAAAATCATATTTAATCATTTTTGAAATGGTTAACTTATAAAATATATTTTAAAGTTTTTTTAATTTTATTTGGAATTTTTAAAATTTTTTCATAAATCAATTTAAATTTCTTTTTATATTTTAATTTAAAATTTTCATTTTGTTTAAGTTTCAAATTTTAAATGAAAAATTCATGTGATTCAAATTTTTTGTGTTTTTTTGAATTTGTTATCATTTTATTAACTATATATTATTTTTTAATTTTTAATTCTATGTTATTATAAAATTTAGTTAAATATTATTTTTATTTTATTTCACCTCATTTTATAATTCATTTAAAATTATTTTTAATTAATTTAATATAATTATTTATTCAGTGAAAATATTTTTATAAACCATTAAATATCATTATACACATGTAAGTCTACTTGTTTTAAAATATTTCCATTATTTCAATTATGTTTTTATTCATCTCTTATATTAACATCAATACAAGATTAATATATAATATTCACATGGATTCTTGATATTAATTTTATTAACTTTTAATATATTTGTTTTTATTAACGATTAAAACTTAACACCTTTCTCCTGATTATTTTAAATTTTATAACTCTTGGGTTGGAAATAAATTATTATTTTTAGGAAACAATATCCGTTTTTTGTTTAATATCATGAGAATGATTTATTACAGTTATTGGAATTTTTTTATTTAAATATATATAAAACAATGTTTTATAAAAAAATAAATGAATTTTTCAAAAGACTAACAATGCTGTATTTTCTTTACCAACATCCCTATATGGATATCAAAAATTGTATGTGGTTTTCTTACATATTCTTATATGGTTTTTTGAAGAATTGAGTTGATTAAAATTTTAATATATTCTTCACAGTGGTAACAATTTATCTCCCTCTACTTCACATATATATTCACACTCCTAAAATAATTTCAGGGTATATTTGAATGTTATCACATACCATACATTATGGTTTGTTTTCAAATTATCATTGATCTTAGGGAAATGATATCATTGATTTTTGTATTAATTTTATTTTTTATACATATTAAAGAGTTAACTATGGTAGAAGTGTATCCTAAATTATTGGGGGGATTATCTTCTTAAATTATTTATAATTAGTTAATTCTCTCTCATTATATATTTTTTATTACATTAATTTTAAAATTGATTTAAAATTTTAATTTTTTTAGTAATTTGAAAAATGATTGAGTGATTTTGAAATTGAGATTTTAGTTTTGACATTATCAAATTTGAGATATTCTTGGAGTGGCTCATTATTAGTATATTTTATTTGTATTTATATATTTACTAAATCATAAATATCATTATATTAGGATTATAATTTAGTAATATTTTTGATGAAAATAATAATATTTAATTTAATTTATTATATATATATTGATTATTTTTTATTTCGTTTAAATATTAAATTAAATTAATTTAATATTTTTTAATGAATGATGCGAAATTTTTCAAATAAAAGCGGTTTTATATTTTTTTGTCCTAACATGGGAAATATAAATTAGAAATGAGGGATTATTTTAAAAATGTATAGTTACGAAAATTATCTACATATTTATTAACTAAATATAAGGATATTTGGTAAAATTATATTTTGGTGAATTGATTTGAAGCATCATCATATTTTAATGCCGTCTTCAAATTAAATATTCTATCAAATATATAGTTATAATGAGATTTAAAATTCATTTTGAGATGATTTTTTAATGTGTTCAAATGATAATGAAAATATATAAATAATTTTATTAATGAATAAGTTATCAAAAAAATTACTATAATGTATAATATTAGTACAAACAGATTTTTATATAGCTACTAAATTTTTTATTTTAATTTTTAATATTTTAAAAATATTTATTGTTGGTCTTAAATTTATTATAATTGGTAATTTTTGAATAAAAAATTAATAGAGAATTATATTATGGAAACATAATACAAAATTAAATTTTGAATTTTATTTTTTGAAATACTTCTCAATTTTAATGTCATATTTAATGTATTTTATGAATGTTATTATATGTTTTATTATTGATATTATCTTGTAAGTTTTATATATATATTGGATATTTCGCGGATTTCTTTTTTTATATTCTTAAATTGTAGTTTTTTGGAATTTACAATACAATGATATTTTATTTGACAAATAAAAATAAAAATTGATGGATCTAGGCTAATAGTTCAAATTCCAACAAATATGGCGGTAAAAGATCATTCAACATGAACATGATCATCTAAATGGTTTTCAAATAATTCAAAAGAATTTTTGATAATTTTAGATACTATAAATAGAGTCCTTGTCTGGCCTTAAATATATGATGAGATATCATTTTCATTCAATACCTAATGAAAATTATCTATGATCTTAAATCTCTCTAAAATCAGACTTTTCTAAATATTCTTTCTCCTATCTAGACTATAGAAAATTGTAATTAATCCCACAAACTCACTATTTTCTTATTCTATTCTATTGTTTCATATTAGTCTTTAAGAGAGTTGAGACTGGTCTAAAAAGGGATTATTATTAATAAATCTCCCCTCCCAGTTATTTATTATATATTTTGGTTATAATAACTATTGTATTTGGGGAATTGATTTTTATTCTACCCTATTAAGAAGGAATGTTTTAATTGTTCTTGATGTTTCTATATTTCCCATTAAATGGATTGTGTATATTGTATTTATGGTTTCCTAATATTACCTAATAAGTAAAGGAGAATATTGGTATCATGTATATCTCTAAATTCAAGGTACTGATACATTAAATCTTGAATATATTGGGGTGATACACAAGTGGTATATTTAGATCTAATACCGAACATCTTCACAAAAAATATTATCACATTTACCTTCAGAAATTTCAATTATTTAACTCTTTTATTCATTCATTAATTCAAATTATCAAATCCATAAACTATCACTTAATAACTTAATTATTATTATCTTAAAATCCATAAATATTTTTTTTATTTAAATCAGTTACTAATTTTTCAATAACATTCATTTACTATTACATCATTTCACTTTTTATTGTTAATATTTTATAAAAAAAGGAATTTATATTCCTAAATATTTCATGATATACTTTTAGACATAAATAATTATGTTGTAAAATTTTTAATGGTTTATTCACGCGGACCAACTATCCATTTTATCAACTTAGAGAAACATGTATACCGTTTTTCCTGATGGTTTTTTAACCGAGCCAAAAAATGTAATCCTATAATGATCAATGTGAAAGAGTATAGTGTTATATAATAGGGATATAATTTTCTCACAAGTGTAATGATATCAATATAAAATTATTTTAGTGGATAATGTGATTTATGAATTGTGTATAAGAAAATTATAATTAAATGGAATTAAAATAACATGTTACCCATTATTTTTAAATCACTCATGATTATAATGAATCCATTCCAAATGAAGAACACATGGGTCCTTATTGGAATAATAGTCTTAAAAAATTAATATAAAGCTCTAATAGAAGATATATCAGTTTGGATTCAAGAGTTCTTAAATAGAAAATAGGGTTTTCATTATTGTAGGAGTGAAATTGTTTAATATATGAAAATTGGGGAAATTTCCATAAATAGTACGTTAATAATGTGCTAAGGTGAAATAAAATGGGAGATAGGATAGTTAGATGGGAAAATGTTGATGAGAAATTTAGTGATGACTCATACACCTAAAAAGGACTTATAGAGGGAATAAATGACTTATTAATGGAAAAACATTATCCATGATAATTTGGTTTTCTTACCACATATTTACCTTGTTATCTTCTTTTAACAATATAGTTGTTCCTTTAAAATAGATATAATACATCCCCTATTAAATAATTATAACATTTTATTTACAAATATTAATTCAATATGATATATTTAAATACATGAATATGATACATTTATCTTTGTAATGAAAATATAAATTATATAGAAAATATATCATTTAGAAAAATTAATTCTTAACAGTAAGTGTTATTAAACATATTTTATTTAAATTAGTAATTAAAAATTTGATAATAAATTTTTTTATTCATTAAAACAATACTTAAATTAATAAATTAATAATGATAAATTTTATTAACTAGTTTAAAAATTCACTACATGTTAAAATTTTTCATTGAACAAAATTGATTTTCATATGAAATAATTTTACCTAATCCCATTAAAATAATTTATTTATGATTATTTTTTTAATTATATTAATTAGTGGTTGTAAAATAATTTTCTATAATATTTTAGTAGATTAAATAATTATTTAAAAATTTCAAAAAATAGTAATATTTTTTAGGCAAAAAAATATTATTTAAAAGGAGTGTTTTTATTAAATATTTACACTTTTTTTCATTATAAAATGATTTTTATTTTTATTAATTACATAATTTTCCAAATGGGAAGTTCCATCAAGTGTTATGGTGATGTGATAGAGTGTAGAGATGTGGTAGGTATTATGGAAGACGATGGATTGGTTTATATTGGTCTACTGAAGAAGGTCATATTCCATGCTCCAAAGATCAGAAAGAGAGGGTGGAGGAGACACGTCAACATTTGAGTGGTGGTGGGGGATCAGATGGCTTGGTGGTGGTGACGACCTCGATGATGGTATGCTTCTTTGGCCATGAATGGAGTCGCAATGGTTCTAAGGGTTTGAAGGTAGAGGTCAACCATGCATAGTGATAGTGGGTGCTACCTAATGTCCAGACTGAACATGACTGGTGATGGTTTGTGATTAGAAATGGTATGGTTTGGATGGCCGGGTTAGGGCATCACACTTTCATCGGGGCATAGGTTCGGTGTATGGACGGTGGGTATGCCAATGTGATTTCCATTGGGCTTTTTTTCATTGTATTTGTAATGGTATTTGGCTTGTAATGGTTTTATCTCAATAGGGTCTTGATTCACTAAATTTTAAGGCCATGTTCCCCAAGTCCTACTAACATGTAATGGGTATTCCATTAACCCAGTTCCAAAGTGATTCCTTTTTTCTATTTATCAATTTTAATAAAGGGAAATTACGACAATCCTTTTCGGTGTATTTCATAATGATGTGTCATATTATTTTCAAATGATGTAAAATTTTTTATCGTGAATTGTAATCTTTTATATCAATTAATTGTTCTATGGTTTGATTTAGTTTGATGTTTTATATGAATAAATCAGTTAAACATTGTTTATATTTAAATGGATATTCGTGTTAATATATAAGTGTTTAACATTTTATCCCTTTAAATAATGTATGTCCTAACAATTTTAATTATCATTAAAAAATAAAAATATATAAGTGCATCAATAGTATATACTTGACTCAACATGGAATTATTACCAATTTATCAACCTAGATATCTTATGTAATATAAGTAACGTCATTTCCCCCCTAAATTTGAATAACCTCAATATCTATTTTCTTCCCAATCATTAAGACTCAATACCACTCATTATTGGATAATAAGAACCATATAACAAATGAAATTCCCATATGGAGTTCATTGTCAACAACTCACCAATAAATTATCATAATGTGATTTGGGATAGGAAATATTACTTCATTATTCTAATCAATGTTATGGAATATATATAGAGAGTCCATCCATACACCAAATCATGTTGAATTTTACCAAATGGAGACTAATAAAATTTTCAGGATTTATATTCTAACAAAATAGAAATCATAGAATAGATATAAACATTGGATAAAATCATCACAATACTAGGAGTGTTTATGGATAATGAAATATCAAATCCCTAGTTTTTTGATTCAATGCTCCTAAAAATCTTATCACATATGATTAAATGGGATGATCTATCAATAATCTAGTAATTTTCACTTCCATAGTAGATGATGAGTTTTACATATAGAACATCATTGTCAAACCCAATATAATCAATTATTATTTCATAGGATTTAAAATTTCCTCTTACATTTGGGGATTTCTCACACCAATCATGATCATTAAATATTAGATTAGTGCACTAATTGGAATAAATCTCAGTCTCTTTTCATATGATGCTTCGATGTGGTTGGTGTATCAGTGGGGATCATTTTCATATCCATTTTGATAATTTAAATCATCAAATTTCTTATGAAGATTTATATTTTGTGGGATACATTACATATATGTATAATTTTATTGTTCATTTATGGTAATTTACCATGTCCTTTCACTAGTATTTTTAACACGTAGGAAATCCAATTTTATTTTTAGAGTGTGATTTAACTTTCCATTTTTAATTAATCTCTATTTACCTGTTATTATCTCAAAAAACAATATATAATGATAGTACACAGTTACTATTTCCCCATCATGTGATCGTATTACAACTTATTTATAGCTACCTATGTATCTTATAGGTACTTCCTTTAATATAATATGTTTTTCTCCTGTAATGAAATGATTGATCAGGTATTTATAGTCAAATGTAAAATTGGATGTATACCATTTCAGTGTGTAGATGTTTTCTTAATAGGAACAAGTAGACTCAAACTCCCTTTACTACAGCTCTTGGGATTATCTCTCTATCACAGTGTTAAGTGCTTCGATAAAATATTTATTGAACAATGCCATTTTAAATACCTCCAATTCAATGGAGTAAATTACATCATCTACATCTTATTCCTAATGAGAATCCATCATTAATTATCTTCACCATTCAATAGATAATGAAGTAAAATTATCATTTCATTCTCTATGCACTAGATAATGGAATAATTCATTTCCATTTGGTCATTACATTTCTCATCAATTAGTTGATGAGATGGTCTATAAAACGATGATGGGTTTTTTCACAAGAAAAACTAAATTGTATGTTCCCCCTTTCTTGGTTAATTAAAGAGCTCAATATAGTTTATATAATTGTAAAAACCCCATTATAACATATCTATTGAGGTTTTAACACCATCTCATATACTATTTGGTTGGTCATTTTAAAAATCCATGCACTATACACCACAATTCATCTTAAATTGATTAATCATGGTCATATACATTGAATAAAACAAAAAATGTTGTGTATGTAATATGTTTTAATAAGAGATCATATGATAAGAGAAATTAATCCTATGATTTATAAAATTAAACCACCTTCATTTAAACTTGTTACATTATGGGTTAACTGACATCACTTTTGGTTCATCATATATCATTTTTTGTTCTATCCTCTAATCCATCATAACAAAATACTAAAAAATAATTAACCCTTACAATGATATAATAAGAAGTTCCTTGGACCTATAATCCCAGATATAATTAAAAATACACATACATTGCATTCAATCATTGATATAATGTGAGACATTCTAAATATAACATACATAAATTTTAGATCATTTAAATTGTGTATACATTTCATCTATATATGATCTCATAATCCCAATGATCAATTATTTTTTTACGTTGAGTATAGATAATTAACTTATCCTTTTATAATAATTCATTAATATTTATAAGTTATAGTCTTCTCACATGATACCCTTATAGACACATTATACACATTACCCATCATTATTATATAGAAAATTGGAACATAATAAATAGGAGTGGTCTGATTCTTATTAATAGTAATATAAATGAAAAAATCAAAAATAATAATTGTTTATAATATGAGTATGTGGGTATGAGAACATAATCAAAGTACATGAAAACTAAGAATCATACATAATAAAATGAATATCATAAAAATGTGAGTCAAGTAAAAATATTTTTGGAATATCATAATACATGTTTAAATGTAGTGTAATTGTTTTTTCAAAAATCATGATGCATAGAAACATAACATAGGAATAAATATATTTCATGAAGATACATATAATAAATCAAATAATTATTAGAATGAATAATAATTCCCACACATTATAATATGTGAAGCCCCAAAAATTCCCATGTTTTATTTTATAATAATTCCCAATGAAACCCAAAAAACAAGTTGTCATAAAACACATAAATTGCCTAACACTTTCATATGATAAAGATGAATGAATAATTTTTTGTTATACAATGGACAACACCAATGATATTAAAAAAATAAATTGGTTTGATAAAAATAATTTACACACATTATCATGTGATATATAATAGTACTTCACATGTAATAAAATTTGTATTAATCAAATTATATCAAAAAAATATGTTATTATAAAACAGAATTATTCCATCTTGTTAGTGTTTGAGAAAAACTAGTGATTGCCATTAATTATTTCAATAGAAATCATAATAATTTAATAAATTATGTAGTGAGGGAAAAATCATTCCCACAAATTATTTCATGAGATATTACTCCTCATCCAATTAATTAGAGGTACACAATTGACCTACCAGAATCATAATATCATATCATACATTTGGGTTTGACAATTACCTGAAATCTATCAAAAATTTTAAGATAGCTTAATTAAATTGTGAGAAATAAATAGTTTTTATGAAAACTATAACATGTCATCATAAAAAATTATATTGAATAAATTTTCATGTTACCATTACATAATATCTCTATTTAATCATAATAATGATTACAGGATAATGAAATATATGAAAATAATTTAATATAATCATTAAAAAATTTCATTGAAATTCAATAATAAATATTCATCCCTTTTGATTACATATATTTTAAAATAATGATTGGAAAAATATTCTGAATACATATTACTTTATAAGAATATGATAATATTGAGTGGTTGATTCGTTTGATGTATTTTATAAAATTGGGAGAATATTTTAATGTTGAAAAAATTAAAAAATATTAATATTAATATAATTTTGTAAAAAACGCTACGTTAATATAAATCAATTTCACCAATGACTTTGAGAAATCAATTTTAATGGTATGAATAGAAAAAAAATTAAACATTATATCAAAAGGTAAATCTCAATATTTTAGTCTTAAAAGAAAAAAATTATAATGAATATGAAATGTTGAGTTGATGTTAAAATATTCAATAGTAGTTGGAACTAACTTTTTTTCCTTTAAAAAAATTAAAATGAAACCAATAAAGTTGAGTGGTGTTACAAAACATAATTTTTGTAAGATGTAAATATATTAGTGATGATAAAAAGGGAAAAATAACAAATTTGATTATTAAATATTAATTTAATTTATTTTAGTAATAAATAATATGGATATGGGGATTAAATATCCATTAGAGAGGATGTGAATTGTTATTAATGATTTTACTCTAGGCACTAGGTATAACAGAAGAATCTAATAGGTCATGACGAACATTTTTTTATTCAATATTGATGACTAAGTCAAGATTTACACAATAATAGATTCTGCGATATATGTAATTGAATAAAAGAATATGAACAATTGTTAAATACCAGAACAAAATAACAGGTTCATCAAATATTAATTGTATCGAATTAAATAAATTAAAAATTTACCTAGAGTTAAATTCTTCTTTATTTGATGGATATAAAAATGGATCCATAATATACCATTGATTAATTGTAGGAATAAATAGTTGATTTCCTCTAGTAGTTATACGCACACGTTCCATGAATCTAAGAATATTACAGTATTAATCTATAGGTGCTAGAAAATAAGATCCTATTTCAGGCATCATTCACATTTGGATTCCATTAGAATTTATTCTCGTGGACTTTCCATGATCTCTATTGACTCCCAAGTAAGAGTTGGATGAATATTAATCCCTATTCATGGGAGTAGTTGGTGAGAATTAGCTCTATCAGTCATAATAGGATTCTCTTCGGTTTTTATTGTGAATGAAAAATAATTAATTGGTTCTCAAAAGAAAATAACATGGTTGGTTTTTATATGACTAAGTATAATAAATAATAATATGACCTATGATTTCATTATTTCTATTATCCCTCTTGATACCAAATTCTATCATAAAGATAGTAATATTATTGTTATTATGTCTTGACATGCACTAAAATCAAGAATTAACTTAAATTTTATTTATTCAAATAAAAATGAATAAATATTTATATATATATAAATATATCACTCGAACATTAAACATTTTTATCTATTCCATAATAAATTTATTTGAGCCTTTAATAATTAATATTTCTTTAATAATAAATTATATCTATATTATTTACCAAAAAATAAATAAATATTATATTAATTAAATTGAAAACATATATTTATTAAATATTCTAATCAATTTATATTCTCTCTAATAACTAGTGAACAAATGTATGAGATCAATAAAAAATGAATTATTATTAAATAAGATATTGGAATAATATTTATTCAACTAGTTAAATAATAAATAAGATTCTGGATTGACATAGTGTGTGACCCTTTAGGCCTCTTTCTCTGTGGCCTTAGACGGAGAAGCCAAAATCCCTTGTTTGGAATCCTGAAACACTTCAAGGAACCAAAATAGAAATAAGTTAATGAAATATTGACACAATACCTTACACAAATTCTTACTTTGTCATATAATCTCTTTACTGTGATATCACTAATCAAGAAGGTTGCATTCTAGTGCTATCAACCTATGTGCTCGATTTCTCTTTCCATTAATTTTTATAAATCGAGCATTCAAATAGAAAACCATGGCCATGGTAATATTTAAGCTATATTATATCAATAAGATGTCATGGGATATAAAATTATATTAAATAAAAAATGAAAAATAATTTCACTCATTATTAATTAATGAATTATTACTCATGATGAACCCAATATATCTTACCTCACTATGAACATATGTCCTCCTGATTTTTGTCAATAAATTTTATTATGAGACATGAAACACTAATTAATAATAATGCAAATTAATAAGGAATAATGCACATTTCAATTGATATGAACATCCAATGACAAATATAAATATGGATTTCCTACTTCTATCTCCATTATCAAAATATCCTACATTGCTATTAAATGGAAGTACACTATGAGATGTTGTATACGCATCCTTGAAGTCTCCAACCCTGATAGACTATGTTATTGTGCCCCATAAATTATTTAATTATTCTATTTAACATATATTTTATAACACTATCATGGATCTTATAGACTATCATCAATGCGGTGAAATGGTATAAACATTTAGTGTGATAGATACTCTTTCGACATTATCGCATATATGTTGTGTAGAATAAAAATCATGATTTTATAAAGAGATTATTTATATTAAAAACAGTGAAAAAAAGTTATCATAAAGTATATAGATGTTTTTTCTTGCTCACCAACTCAAATGGATACTCATTTTCACCAGATCCAATTGCGAACACCTCTTTTTCTGCTAGATGACATATAACACTCGTTCTAATACATAGATAGTTTTTTAGATATGAGGTATTCAAGGTTTTATTCAACGCGAACACTTCTTACTATAACATCACCTCTTCGTGAAAAATATATCAAGATGTGATACTTTTGATGTATGTTCTTTTTCTTTCAGTGTGTCCCTTCCCCTCCCTCAGGAGACATAACTATAGTATTATCACTGTAACCTATTATAGGGTCTTTACTCCTATGTACCACATTAAGATCCTAATAAATATATTATGTCCAAATAAATTCAATGGATTAATCTGAAACCAATATATACTCATACTCCACTGTAGAATGAAGGAAAAGTGGTTTTTTTATCTCTTTCAGCTCACAACTCCTCTATTGAGACATATAACATATCATGACTATAATTTTATATCAGTACGATCTATTTGAAAATTAACAACATTATAACCCACGACTAATAGATCCTCATAACCTCTATACACTAGGAAAATATCCATAGATATTTTATATGTTAGGATATCCTTAAAATCATACTGATTATCTTCACCTAGATCATCTTTATATTTTCCTACAATATTCAATGCAAAGTAAACATCAATTCAATTACAGAAAATGCACTACATAAATGTTCCTATCCCTGAAGCGTATGAGATATTACTCATTCTATATTTCACTTATTAGGTCTAATGAAACATTTTTTGGAATGATATATACTATGTGACACTGGATCCAATCTCTGAGAATTTTATAGAAAAATTATCCTTATTATATGTTCAATTTATGTACTTTTACTTGGTCCTTGTAGTCATTTAGAGCTATCATGAATGGTCTTGATCCCTGGAATATTGTTAAATTCACCAATTTCTATAAGGATAAATTCTTGTATAACCAATCCTTTATTAAATTAATGAAAGGTGTTCCATATTTAATAAGTTATATGTCATCAAAAAATACTACTAGGATAATGACCAAATTCTCAGTAAACCACTTGTAAAAATATAAATAAACTTCATTATTAATGGAACTAAATTACTTTATAACTTCATTGAATTAAATAATCCATGAGAAAGATTCTTTTTTCAATCCATAAATGTTTCTATGTAACTTTAAATTATTTTAGACATCCCATAGAGTCGCAACCCCTTCTGGTTGGGAAATTTAGTCATATTTATAATGGTTCGCATTAAATATGGAAATTCGTGAAATGGATTTATCATAATCAAATCCTTGATGTTGATTAATCTATTTATCCACTAGCCTTTATTTTAATGTATTTTTATTACCTTCCATGTACAATATATCTTGAATAATCCATTTTCACCCTACACGCTAATATCAACTAGCACATGAATGAAAACACAAACTTGGTTCTGTTAAATGGATTCAACCATAGAAACCATGTCTAATTACCATCTGGTAGTCTATGATCTCACTACAAGCAGTTCATAGGAGTGAGGTTCATAATTTTCAATCAATAAAGGGTTACCATAATTGGTGACTAGAAAACCATATCTCTTTGGTTCTCTGACCCCTCTAGTGCTCCAAAATATTAGTTTTGTTTCTTGAACTACTCCCTGGGGGCCTATAGAATTTTTTAATGTAAAATACCTTCTGTATCTAGATAATCAACTTCATAAAATTTAATCACTAACCCCTAATCCATTTTCTTGTTTTGAACCCTTTCAAGAAATAGATCTTGTGTTGAAATAATCACATTCTTGTCCGAGTTTTTGTATTGGTGGTATCGTTTAATTCTATAGCATACCCTATAAAAATACACTATCTACCCCTTGGTGAATATGTTATTCCTATTAAGTTCTCAAAAAACTCCTTGCTACCCAGTAAATGTGTTTGTAAAAAACCAAGTTTCCCTCCACTCCATACGATATATAATTGAAATTGTACTTTTTTTGATGTTTATGCCACCATTTGTGTTGAATTTCCCCATAAAGATAAATGATGATATGTATGAATCATACATAACATTACATAGTATAAAAATGTATGGTTCCTCCATAACTAACACAAATCAACAATTTATTTTAATGTTGAGTGAGTTGTGATATAATCCCAAACACCTATAAAATTCTGATTATCAATTGGTTAAGATATTCACTATCTCGATCCAATTAAAGATTCATTTTATTCATTTATTATTGATTCTCTAAATAATTGGTGAATTATTTTATTTTCTAAAATGAATTATAATTACACATCAACATGTATACATATCCATAAATACTAAATTCCCTAGTCTAAATTATGATGCAATAATATCCAAATCTAGATCCTATTAGAAATGGCCAAAACACATGAGTGTTTACCAATCCTAAATTAACAATGTCACATCCACACATTACAAATCATATTGGTTCATTTATTTTTCCTTAGAAATAATCATGACACATTTCATGTATTTTATATAAAAAGGTCCTATGTAACCATCTTCATAGATATTTTTAAAATTCTTCTCATATACATAACCAAGATGGTGTCTCCATAGATGGGTGTTATATGGGTCATGTGAATACAATTAATTAACTATTTACAATACGAGTAATTTTTAATTGAATACATAAATTACATTATTTAAATTTTCCATATAATAACATATTTTGTGTTCGTAAAAGGAAACATGATTTATTTAGAAATTCAAAAAAACCATTTGTATTGTGGAATGATATGGAAATTATGTTCTTGGGAAATGTTGGTAAATAATAAAAATATATTAAAATAAATATAATTCATATTGGATATGATAGGTATTAGTCACTAATGGTTAAAGGAGCTATCCTCTGACAATTGGAAGCTTTAAAATCCACCTCCCCTATAGAAATCCTTCAGAATCTACACGATTCATTCATTTGGATACATATGTGATTACCAAAAACTCTATATAATTTCCAATGTATAAATATTGAATAATTACATTTTATAACAAACATAGCATTATCTTCCCATTGATTTGGTTTGAATTTATTCTTCCACTTTCCTTTCAAGCCACATGAAAAACATGCTACATCATTTTAATTTCACCACCCCTGAGTATTCTATTTATTGAAAGGATGAATCTCATATTAATTATACGTATTGTGATTTTTAGGCCCCTTATCCTTCTTCTTCATATTCTAAATATCTATAAATACTATAGGTTTGTTACACCCAAAGTCATTATCCACTTTATAGATCAGAGTAAGAGGATCAAAAATAATATTTTTTTTATTTCTCATTTTAAAACTAATAATAAAACTAGAGTTTGTATTTGGTAGTGAGGAATGAATTATATTTGTGTGAAACTCATATATGAATTTAATCACTATGAAGTCTAAGTATTCTATGTAACTAATAATCTTAAATACATGACTCCAAAATAGTGTATAATCTCTAAGAAAAATTGTAAACATAGTATTTTATGTCCTATAACCCTCTTGTCTAACCTTCTCGTGATACAAATACCAAATATAAGACATCATGATATACATATCAATGTCCTTGTAGTACATCCAGATCTCATTATTCATGGATGATAACATGAAACATTGAGCATATGTTGAATCATTTTAATGTTTCTCATAGAACTAATAAAAATATTCCATTTCACATTATGTAAAATGACCTTTAATAGCTCTAAGAACCACTGTTATCATCAGCATAATTAATGTTTATGGGGGTCCCTTTATCAGTTCTATAAAGAGATTATAATATCTTCTGCTTAACTAGTTCTTTCAATTGTCCTAATAAAGGTGGTCCTTAATTAGGGATAGAAGTAACGTTGATAAATTCCCAACTTGTAATAATTTTATCCTTGTATAACAACACACTTCAATAAAAACCTATATATAAAAAACATGTAACTTTTGTATGCCAAATAAAAAATATAGTTGAATTATATTTGATATCCAAAATACAAAAAACCCTAATATATACATTAAGAACAACATTTTTATATAATTTCTTTTACAAGTATTCATATAAATTTTAAAACCTCAATGTTTCATGTCCTTTGGAACACATGATCCCCTCTCAAAAAATTCCTTCCATGATATCAGTTACTGAAAAAATAACCTCAACCTGATAAAAATAATCTACTAATATAAAAAATTAAAATACCTTGTAGTAATATTATAAATGCATAAATTAAACCTTATAACAAAATACTACATTTCTAAAATTTCAATTTTAAATAAAAACTAACACATTGAGTTATCTCGGTCATGTATTATGATGTATTGAGGCAGGATTGATTTCAAGACATTACAAATGACTTCTAGATCATTTTCATAAAGTTTCAGAACAATATACATGAGTTTTATTGGTTTTTAGTACATAACTTTTTGTTTTTACTAATTTATTTTATTTCTAAATAAAGACAACATTAGAGTAATTACAGTCACATTGTTAATCAGATTGAAGTGAAGCTGATTTCTACCCATCACTAATTACATGAGAACTATTTTACTAAAGTATAAAAACAATCCAAATGTGTTTTCTCAGTTTTTAGTATATCCCTTGTGCTTTTTACTATAATACTATTTCAAACTGGAAACACATATTTATAGCCATACTGATCTTATCAATTTTATATTTGACGTGATATTACTTCCTACACATTATAAATGACTTATGAATTGCATTCCTAAATAATCAAGGAAATTGATGCAATATTTATTGGTTTTCAAAGAGTCACACATTATTTGAACTAAAATGTTAATTTTAAACTGATATGGGACACTTTTCATTACAACAGAGACATCGTGCATCAGAAATTGGTGTGGCTGATTCTTACAGGTCACAAATGACTCATTAGCCATTTTCATAAATGATATAAATCATACGAATGGTTATAATTGGTTTTTAGTATTTCAATTTTTTCTTTTAATAAAAACTTTGTCAATTTTAAATATAAAGAAGCACTTAGAATCATACCGGTTACACCATGTGTTGGATTGAGGTGGTGGTGATTCCTACAAATCAAAAATCACACAAAGATCACTTTCCAAAAGTATAAAAACGATATTAATGTGTTTTATAATTTTTCAACATCTCACTTCTGCTTTATAATAAAATTAATTTCAATTTTAAATAAAAATAATCACTTCAAGTAATACTAGTCACACCATTCATCATATTGAGGTTTGGTTGATTCCCAAATTTTAGTAATGACATATGAAACATTTTCCAAATTAATCAAATAAAAATGAATTTGTTTTCTCAATTTTCATTAGTTCGCTTATTATTTTAATTCATAGTACTCTAAATTTTAAATAAATACAAACATATGCAATCATACCAGTTACACTGTGTGACATTTTGAGGTGTAGATGATTCCTAAACATGTAAATTAACTTATGAATAATTATTCAAATGTATCAATAAAATACTAATTAATTTTCTATGTTTTCATATTTTCACATGTTCTTTTTACTAAAATTAATGTCAATTTTAAATTTTAAGACACTATTCTAGTTACACCAGTCAAACCACACATCAGATTTTAGTTTTGTTGAAATCAATATGTCACAAATGAGACATGGGGTGTTTCTAAAAATTATCAAATCAATCAGATTATTTTCTCAGTTTTTAGTATTTCACATGATTATTTTACTAAAATTAATTTAAATTTTAAATAAATAGAGAAAATTGGAGTAACAACTATCACACAATGTATTTTATTAAGGTGAGGATAATTCATACTTATAAAAAATTACATATGGATCATTTTAGTAAAGTATCAATACTATCCTAAAGAATTTTTTAGTTTTCAATATGATAGTTGTTCTTTTTTAAAATTAATATCAATTTTAATTTAAATGGAGCTCTTAATGTTATTCTCATCAAACCATGTGTCATGTTTAGGTGTGGTTGATTGGTTAATATAAAAAACGACTCATAGGTTATTTCTAGAATGTATAAAAACAATATGAGTGTGTTTTATTGGTTTTAATTATGCCAGTTTTTATTTTTACTAAAATTAATTTCAATTTTAAAAAAATAGACACACGTGGAATTATAGAAGCTATAATCTGTATCAGATTTTGGAGAGGCTGATTCCAAAATATCAGAAATGAAATTCGTATCATTTTCATAATGTATCAAAAAAATCATAATTTGTTTCTTTTGTTTTAAATATGTTAGAAATAATTTTAAATAAACTTAATATCAATTGTAAATAAAAATAATGAATCTGAGTTTTTCCGATCACACCATGCATTAGAATGAGGCGAGGTTGATTCCAACACATTGTAAATGACTAATTGGTAATTTTATGAAATCATACAAACAATATGAATTTGTTTCCTCTATTTTAAGTATGTTACTGGTTTCTTTTTCCAAAATTTATGTTTATTTTAATTAAATAGACATATATGGAATTATTCCAGTCACACCATATATCATTTTGTGGTGCACCTAATTCCTAATTTCCATAAATGAGTTTTTTATCGTTTACATAATGTATGAAAACAATCAAAATTCCTTTTTCTAGTTTGGAGTATGTAAATTTTCTATTTTATTAAAACTACATTTGAATGTTGAAACACACCCCTTGATTCATACCCATCATATCATGAATCAGTTTATTTTTAGAATAATGAATAGAAATAAAAAATGACATATGAATTGTTTTCCAAAATTATCAGTACAATTGGAGAATGTTTTCTTGGGTTTTAATGGAGTGATAATTTTTGAACTAAAATCATTTTTTTAAACAGATCAAGGCCAATTTGATTCATACTATTCACACCGTGCATCATATTGGGGTGTGTTTGATTCATACACACAATAAATAACTGATGTGTCATTCTTAAAAAAAAAATAAAAACATGTAATTTAATTTTATAGGTTTTTGGGGTGTCACATGTTCTTTTTAGTTAAATTAATGTCAATTTTAATTAAAAAGACACATTTACAGACATACTGGTCACACCATGCATTATATTGAGGTGTAGTTGATTCATACTTGTCAGAAATGGCATATAAATTGTTTTATTAACGTATAAAAACAATATAAATTTGTTTTCTAGGTTTCATGTTTTTCAGTTGTTCTTTTTTAATAAAATTAATGTTAATTTTATTTGAAAAGACACATTTTGAGTTATTCCAGTCACATTGAGCATCATATTGAAGTGTGGTTGATTTCTACCCTTAAAAATTACTTATTTTTTTTAAAGTATTAAAAGAATATGAATTTTTTACATGGTTTTCATTATTTCACTTGTTCATTTTATAAAAATTAATGCAATTGATAATAAATCAACACAAATTGAATTATATCTGTCACACCATACATCATATTTATGTTTGGATAATTCCAACATATAAATAACTAGTTATAGATATTTTATTAATGTATAAAAACAATTTAAAGGGTTTTTCTTAGTTTTTAGCATTTCTAATTTCATATAAAATTAGATTAATTTCAATTTTAAATGACCACAAGAACATGAAGTCATATTGGTCACACATTGATTCAGATTGAGGTGTGGTTGATTCCTATAGAAAACAAAGAATCAAAAATTCATAACTGACAATGTTACCATGAATTCCATTGGATTTCATTACCCAGTATCAAATACATCACATTGAATTGATGTTTTTAGCCGAATAACCTTGTTTGGATAAAAAATAGAGTAAATATGTAGTGTAACAGTTTGAAAAATAAGCACAATAGAATGAATGGTAACATTTGTTTGAGGAGCATTTTATCTCTTCTATGGCTTGTTTTATGTTGTGGAAATAAAAAATTAGACTTCCCAAATCATCAATAAAAAATAAGTAAGTATTAAAAAATGATAAGGATATTAACAAAAAAGTAGTAGATAAAATAATTAATGATTTAGAGAAATAATTTTTATGAATTCACATTTTAAAAATGTTTTTATGCATTATTGACACATTTTCCTTTTTTTCATTATCTTAGTTAATAACTTCATGTCCCAGCTATATTTGGTATGAGAATCTTCGAACAAACCACCCCAAAAAGAAAAACATAATCCAATTGTACGATAAAACAATTATTATATGGGTGATACTAAATGGAAATATGTTAAACCAAAATATTAAATAATTCATTAATTATAAAGACACTGATATTATAGTGAAAACAAAAAATTACTTATTTGACAGAGTAGTTTAAGGAACATGATAAAAAGTGATAAATTCTAACACAGTAGGGTTTAAAAGGGTTTAACAGAGAAAATTAATCTGGATGTTTTAATGCATAAATGCATGATAGAAGTAAATATTTAATCTAAAACAAATAATCCACACGATATAATGATAATCAAATAAAAGTTTCATAGTATATGTTTTCACTAAAATAGAGAAATTATATCTAACAATACATTTAAATCCCCAAAAAGGGTTTCCTTTATTATAGTTTGTTATTACACTGTATTTTTAATATCATCATCTCTATAAAACATTATGTGCATGAGTATTAAAAATAATAATTCGTATTGTGTTATTTCAATAGAGAACAAAACATAATATGAGAAAAATATTGTACATTAAAAAACTCAATATCCTTGCTCATCATACCTGTGTAAATCCACTTATCAGGTATTACACCTATTTGTTTCTAAAACAATTTATATCCTCACGTGAATTTGATATTTTTCTAAATTCATTTTATTGATTGAAAAATATAAATAAACCAGGGGTAATAAACATTTTAAATGAAATAGTAGTTGTCTTTGAAAATACAACATTGGGGAAGTTAGTTTTTTGATGTAATATGATCTCTCTCATAAATTTACATACAAAATAGCCCTAATATTTTCTATTTTTATTTTAGACAGTACTAAAACCTTGTTTGAATTATGTAACTTATTTTTGTATGGGATTGGATAGTGAAATACTATTATATATACACTTATACATGTCCAGTTGTAGAATTCTTAAGATCCTTGTGTTCATGGTAATCCTTAGAAAATGATTTTCAAAATATGTATACAGTATCGTTTTATCAAAAAAAATCATTAAAACATAATATAAATTATATATAATGTTTTTTAGTTATAAAATTTAGGATGTAGAACAATTATTTCCACACCGAACTGGTACTCAGAACAAAATTCAAGCCTTCCTCAATAATAATTAACTCTTTAATAACACCCAAAATTAAACTTCTTTTTTTGATATACCCATTAAAAATTATTTTATATCATTCAATGGGGTACATTAATATTTAATGTATAAGACTGACTAGTATAATATCTCTCACTAAGGGAACGATCATGTGAAAAATCATATCAAATAATTTTTCTTGGGAGAATATTTATAATTCATATAATATGATGAAAATTTATTATAAATATTTAATAATTTCACAAGGGAAAAACATTGTAGAAAATATATTTGAAAAAGAATCAGATCACAGTTATTGTATGATTGAAATTGTTAGGCCAAATACAACATAAGGCTACATGAAATTTATCTTTCATTGAAACATGTGAGTCATGTGATTTTAGACCCCTTAAACATAAATTATTTATTGAAATTATATTCCTGATATTAGTTGAATACTCATCTAGAACATTTTAATCATTAAATAATTTGAAAAATTGTTATATCTCATGTATGGAATGTGTGTAAGTAGAGAGAATAATGGTTAGTTTTTCACGCTTCCCAAGTGAGATATTTTCCTATATTCTCATATCAACTATATCCAACCTAACCTTAATCCCATAATTTTCCGTCACATTTATCTATATACATTTTACACTATCACATACATTTTTTCAATATTGAAATCATAAAGAAAATTTTTGACAGTAAAAAATATTCTAGTACGGTATTTTAAAAAAATGGATCTCTTTTTCAATCTTTTTTCATAATGTTTTTCAAAAATGGTTTACCAAAATACATGTTAACATAATTTTCTCTCAGAAATACATCATAACCTATTAGTGGATTCAGTTATGTAAATTCATATAAACTTAAATCAGAGAATGTCATCCAAGAATAGTATTTATGTCACTGTGTTAAAGATCATTGATTTCCTAGAAACACGGTCTTCAATGAGAATTTCAACAAAATTGACTGTGTATCATATTTGAAAATTTGGAACCATTGAGTTATATTAATGAATTATCAAAAAAAAAATCCACAAGAAGGAAATTCATTTATCTTTCCATACAACATGGCTCTCAATGTAAAATATTTATTTTTGTAATCATCTTAAAACGTAACAATAGAATCCGACAATAATATCAAAACTTTGATCAATGGAGAAAAATAAAAAAAAATATCATTACCTAAAATATTTATTCCTAATATAAGCATTGATAACAAAAGGTATATTCAATTCATGATAAATAATGGTGGAAAGTAATATTTTAACAACATATCTAGCCATGTACTCTAAGATCGTATTTGATAACAAAAAGGATTCACTCCATATATAGATAATGCATGTTAAAGGTTTGTCACTTCATTTCCAAATTTAGGATACTAAAGATCATTTATATTCAATTGAGGATATTCATTCATGTGATGATGCTTACCATTTTTACTACTTGTATTCATTCCATGCCAATTAGCCTATTGTCTCCTCAATTCCATATAGGCACTAAAACCTCAGAACGATTGGCAAGTACCATAACACATTCATTGGACCAGATTTAACATTATTAAACAGATAAATAAAAGTCTTTTGATATTATTTATGTGATTTTTGATCTTTTTGAATTGATATAAAATCATTTTGGAAGGAATTTATATTTCGAAGATCATATTGATCGAACATAGCATCTATTTATCATCATATTTTTAGAAAGGGAGTTCATTATCTTTTGGGATCATGTCATTCAAGAGAGCATGTTGTTTGATAAAAATATCATCACCAAATTCATTTCCATAGTTTTAAATATTACACTTTAGTAGAACTGAAAATGTTGTATATTTAGTGAAACACTTATAAAATAAAATCTTGTCATAACACATTACCTTATGAAACCATTTTGAACAATCACGTAGTTCTTCTTAAATTTGATAATTTCATAACCTCAATACGATCTTCATAAACATTTACAAATATAATTACATCCTCAATAAATTACTATTTATTTCATAAACATGTAATCATATTAGATGATCTATAAATTTCATAGGTATACCATTCAATAAATTCATCAACTTTTTTGTCTTGAATATTCCATCATTTGTAACATCGAACAGTTACATGATACATCAACTGTTCTTCCAACTCCTCTGGGGTAATTATTCATTAATAACAAATTTTAAACATGTACACAAGATTTAAGAAGGTTTATTTGCATGATATTTTTCAATAATGATGAAATCATTCACCCTATAATCATACTCATTTTCCAAAAAATAGACATACATCTTTTCTTAATTCATATCCATCCTCTTTGACTCTATAATATTAACATTTAACCAAGTAAATATAGAATAAGAGGATTTAAAAAATATAACCCAATATATCAATGTTTGAATTAATTTCATCATGATTTCAATTAATTGTGTAATTGAATTTAACTAAATAATTACACCACTGGTGGTCGCTACGATCCTATAAATTAATATAAAAAATACACTCCCCACCATAAAAAATTGAACATAAAAAGTTTATATAAATATTTTTTGAAAAAGTGGGAAGTTTATTTCATAATTAATAACTTATTTTTATCACAATAGCCCAATCAGTCACATGGTCCAAATACATACCCTCTATAAAAAATATATCTCATTGTCTATTTTAATTACACTAAGAAAAACTCAATCACCCCTAGTAAAATTACATCAACCCATTCAACAATCCATCCATCAAATTAAATTCCCCCTTTAGAAAACATACCAGATCAGCCCCCTATCCAATTTATTCTTTAACCATTAATCTAATAATTATGTAATCAAATAGAGAAAATGAATTGTTATGTTTTATCGAAAGAATCTAAATTTCATTGAATTAATACTTGTAGATAAACCCATCCTAAATAGGTTATCCCTTCTATAAACTTAAAGAAATAATATTTTTATATGAACACCCCCAAAATTCTAGGCTATCTCTTTTAATAAACAATAAACTCGTTCAGATGATTTATGAATGGAAATATGAAAACTTGGAAAACATGAATCTTGATCACAACATATAAAATCAAATCTCAGGATTTTCATGATATGAATTGGATAAAAAATGTTTAATGTGGTCTTATGGAATGTTAACCAATTATAATTGAATGTTTAATTCATGAATAAATTGATTTAATATGTTTAAATGATGTATTTTTGTCTTCTTGGATTGAATATCATGAATAGAACCCCATTTATTGTTATTTTCAGTTGACTAATCCCTGAACCGTTGAGAGAAATCATGAACATATGGTTTATACCCAATTCCCAACACAGAACCATAAATTCTAGTGGTTGAGATATCATTTCTAAACGAGTCAATCAAGCCTAATTACTATTATCAATATATCCATTATTATTTAAAATATTGAATAATTCATATAATAAAATTACTCTAAATTTTCCAAATGATTTTTTTGAAAAAATATTAATAATTATATTACAAAATTTTAAAAATATATATGTATAATTTATAGAAATAAATTTTATGAAAGTAGAAATGTATTATACTATAGATAAATTAAAAAAACTTTTATTGGTAAAAAAGTATAAATTAAAAATTAAATATATATTTATATAAATATATAAAATTATTGACATATATAGAAGAATGAAATTATATATAATTTAGGAAATAATATATACATTACATAAATATAAATAGTTATAAATGTATTTAAATTTATAAAAATATATAATAGTATATATATGTTATAAATTAATATATAATTTATCAGTAGTATATCATTTTAAAAATTTATACAGGAATAAAATTATAAATTATAAAAATAAAATATATGGAAGTTCAAAAGTATAAAAATTTATAAAAAAATAAATATATAATATTATATTAATTTATTAATCTAGATTCCTATAAATTAATAAATAATTAATATGATTCAATATTTAAACTACATATTTTAATCTCATATACTATAAAGATTATAAATTTATATAAATTTATAAATGAATAAAACTATAAAAGTATAAAAAATTATTAAAAAATTATTATTAAACTATTTTAGAATAACATGATATACAATAAGATTTATAAAATCATATAAATTTTAAATTAGTTAAAACTATAACACTATAAACATTGAACACATATAATATATCAAAAAACATTTTCATACCATGCATTTAGGAAAAAAATGCATGATAAGAACTATAGTTCAAAATGTAAAAATAACTCCATATGTTTTTCTTGGTAATGCTAGGATAAAATTCAGTCTCCCCAGTGTATGATCTACAAAGATAAATTGTCTGTTTGAGGTAACAACTATAACATGAAATTTTAAGACTATTTTAAGGAATGATTTGTCTGAGGAGGAGTACAGAATGTCTGAGTTGTCCTTCTAGAGGTCCACTTCCCATGCTATGGATACTCAATGTCAAGTGTCGCATCAAATGTGGTTGGACATAGTTGACCAAAAATGGATATGACTAGATTTTTGGGAAAAACAAAATATAATGTGGAGACGGTCCCATATACAATTGTTGAATCCATTCGGCCCCATACCAGGGCCATTCATCGAGAAGAAAATGGAAGGAGGAGGATAAGAAACTCTTACTCAAACTATATACAATAAGTATGAGTTTTTTTCATTCGGTTTTATAAGAAGAAGTGAATATGCTCGAGTATGGTATTACTAAAGAAATCATTTTTTCTAAGGTGAAAAAAGATTGTCCCAAAAATACAATATGGTATAGAATTACTAGGTTCTACTAATATAGATTTTTGGGCTGCAAAGGCAGGGGTCGTAGGCCATCACCAATAAATCATTGGATCTATGAAATCATGAGGTGCATGAAGTGGAAGAGCACTATCAGGGTCCAATTTTTAATAACAAAAAAGGATGTTATCAGCACTATCCAAAAAGAACTGAAAAGGTTAGTTTTATCAATGTTAAAATAGAGCGTTCAAGTAAAACATACCATTTTATGTGTTTTTTGTGCTGATAAAGATATAATGTTAACAATTTATTTATATTATCATGTATATTTATAAAATATTATATATAATAAATATCTATGAATTTATTTATAAATATATATATATAATAAATATAATAAAATATATATATATATATATATTTGAACATATATATATATCTTAATATTTTATACATATATTTATTTAATTATATATATTTATATTGATAAAAACTTAATAAAAATATTCCTTATAATTTTTTAATTATATATATATATTTAAAATTATATTTATAAATATATTTATTAATAAATATTTGTATATATATTGGGTTTTTGGGGTATAATTATACTAATCACAGACACCACCACATAGGCTGGAATGGATTGTTATTGCCCCCCCCCCCAAATAATTGTTAAACCATCAAGACTTATTTATTCATTTTATGGCCCAATGAACATTTTGGAAGGATGCTCATTACAAGCCCCAAAGGCCCACAAATTGGCCTGAAGGCCAATTGCAGTTTAATTCCTGCATTATACATCTATCATCATATGTATGTTTCATGCGTGTGTCATGCATGTTTCACTGCTTACCATCGGAGATTAACTCCACTAGGCCTTAAGGTCATGTAATGGGCTTCGTGCCTAATGGGACTTCAGGTCATGTACTGAATAAATATGTTTTGATGGGTTGGTTATCCCTGGGGGGCTACAGCCTACCTTTTCAGCTTGTGTTTATCCTTTATGTTTTTAATGTAAATATACTCTCTGGTAGCTAATATATGTATTAACACACACATATATATTATTATTAATATAATCACTATATTTATTATTAAAATATATTTATTATTATTGTATTATTATTTATATTTACATGTCTTAATTTATAATTATAACAATAAATAAATATATTTACAATGTATTTATATATAATTAAATTTTTATAACTATGAATATTAAAAATATATTTATTTTTTAAATTTATTTTTTATAATTTAATAATTTTTAATGTGAAAATAAATATGTTCTTAGGTATTATAGGAATGAAAAGTATGTATCAAAAAAAGGAGTCACCACATACATAGAAGCCTGAATAATAAGGATATCAATGTATAACTAGAAATTTCATGAGTGGGGAATACATAACATATTAACGTGTCATCATAATAATTGGTAAGAAAACATTTGGAACATAAAGAGCAACCCAATCATGTCGACAAAGTAATAATTGTTACTTCCAATTATACAGACAGATATCAATATTTTAACATAAGAATTTCCATGAATATCTTCATTATCTCATGAGTTATATATATAAAAATTTCATTCAAAACAAATATATATATCTATATATATTATACATAAATATAATAAAAAAATATCTCTAAATAATTATAAATATATGATAAAAATACAATATATATATCTTATTTGAAGAAAATATAATTTTATAATAAATTTAAAATATATATATATTTATAATAATATAAAAACATTTTAAAAAATTATATCTATATATATATTTGAAATCATAAAATATATATATTAATATATGAAATTTAAAGTAATTATAAATAATCTTTTTTAATTAATTTATATTAGAAAAAATTATTTTTGAATATAAATAAAATAATTTAATATTTATTAATAATTTTATAAATTAATTTTATTATGATAAATATGAATAGAGATAAGAAATATTTCTTTTATAAATTATATATGAATCACTGATAAAGGATACACCTTTATTAGTGCTTTTTCTAGAACTGATAAATATTTCCTTTACCATCAATTTATGGTACAGCTATTACATGTGAGTATTTTATATATGATTTTCATTTAAGACTAATAAAATCAACATCAGACATTTCACCAATTAATGGTGGTTTATAGAGTCAAATCTTCATCACTTGCCTCATTACTAGGAACATCAGGAATATGTTCTTTTATCAAATAAAATTTCCTTTAACGACATAGGACAATGCAAAAAATACTTTGCCACTCTTGAAACTTTATACCAGTGAGAATGTTATCCTACTAAATTATGGATGATGATGTTAGGTTTGAATTCATTTTTGTTCTTGTTTCAAAAAATAATATGGAAAGAGTTTTATTACTTTACCAAATAAAATCTAGAAAATTAAATAAATATTACATTTATTAATGTCCAAATTTTTTACTAAAACTCAATACCCCTCACCATTTTCTATAGTATATCCTCCAATTTAGACTATATAGTGGAATGGATCCATATTCCCATTCCCTTAGCCATAATTATGGATGTTCAGTCTATTTTAAGAGATTTTGGTAGGAATTTCAAATGCCCATGATATTAACTCAATGTTCCTTGATCCGTAGAGTGGACCCCCCAGTCCTAAAATCCTCAAATTGGATTTCCACAACCATTTTATTTCAGTTACACCAAGTCCTCCTTTTTTAGTCAACACATGATGTGAAATAGGTTATTTCAAACCAAAACATAGTGTAAGAATTCATCGATAATTGAAATCACCCCAACATTATATGGTCCAATGTGTTGAACTATGTTATGATTTTATCTAAAGTAGTAGAAGCCTATGAAAACATAATATATTGATTTTGGAGGGATTTTATCTTTTATAAGAAAATGTGAAATTATTATCTTTATTAAATACTTATTAATAATAACTGGACTTACTTATTCGATTCATTATTTTATAGATAATATTTTACAAAAGTTTACTTATTATTTTCTGTATTTTATTATAGAAAATTTATTAATTAGTGTGACTAAAAAAACATCCATAATGAAATAACCATGAAACTTTACTACAATTAAATAATATTGTGGAATGATAATGAAAATTAAATAATGGTCAGATAATCATAGAAGATGATAAATTAACCACATAAATAGGGGAACAATATATTTGAACCATATACAGTTCATGTTGTAACTTTATACCTTACCACCAATGTATTACACTTGGATTGGTTTATCCGTGGATATAAAATTGAACTGCCACACTTCCATCAAAGCTTCATCTATTAAATATGATTTAATATCACATAGGTGTGGGAAATCAATGGACTTCTTGGGAGAGCTTATATAAAAGAAACCATGGTAAAACATTCCCCTACATACTGATATGGGTTATGACACAAAGAGAAAAAAATAATTTATTAATAAATCAAATGAAACCAATAACATACGACATTCCAGTCTAGTTTTATGTTAATCAGTATGCATGAAATGAATTAAAATTTTTACTAAACTATCGCTAAATTTTAATCATTCTTATGAAAGATAAATCACGCTCAAATCAATTTGTTGTCTTATTTATTTAATCATGGCGTTTACATTATTCCTCATCCAAATTTCATTGATAACATAATCAATCATAATTTTAATTTAATTAATCAAATTAATTTAAAATTAGTTGTGTATAAAATTATACCTTGGATGCAATATGGTGAGTACCCATCCACACTACATAATTTTTATTATATTTACATAATGTTAACTCCAGAGACTTGTGGAATACACTAATTATAATTAAATATCATAGTGGTTACTATCAACTTAATGACCATTTCGATGACATGGTATTAATAAATGATTGTTATGCATCAATTTAAATAGAATAGAGAATATAATACAAGTTATACATGATATATAGATCTAAAAATTACATGGAAGTTAGTAATATATAAATATATATATACATGGTGCATCATACGGTGTGTACTATCAACTAAATGAATAAAAAAGAACTTGTTGATAAGGTTTTCGTAGTATATTAATTTGATTCTGAATTCTATGTAATTTTAATGATTATACACTATGTATATTGAAGATTCAATATGAGTTTTATTCCCACCATATTTCTATGATGCAAACCTAGTTTCTTGGCATGAAATAGTTTGATCGATTATTTTTGAGTGAAAAATGTCTTTATAGGCTATAAAGACCGTGTTATTTGAGAAATGTGGTAAATAGTATTGTATGTAGTGTAAGAGGATAAACATCCCATCTATGACTAAGGGAGTTCATTTCATGTATATAGGTTACATAGCATGTACACCAATAAAACATGTTCTTGGATGTCCCAATAAACATGTGGTGTATAATTATATTCACCTTGTGTAATAAATGAACAATAATGGAATTAACATTGAATTATTTTCTAATGCATTAAAAACTAATACATCACATGTACATCATGGTTACAATGAATGTACTCTTATTTTATGTGTTGGTACATATCTTCACGTCTATATAAGACCACCTAATTTATTTCATTCAAAAAATTATTTTAATTGATTATATTTTTTGAGAAACAAATATTTTGAAATAAAGCATCCCAATTCATGTTTAATAATGATTAAAATGAAATTTAAACCCAATAGAAAATACATAAATAATTAAATTATCTTTTAAATATATTATAAATTATTACGAAACATCCATTTGATAGAACTTGAAGGTTCTTTGTATAGTGGAAGCATATGATGGGTCATTTCCATAATGTATTTTTCCTATTATCAATGATTAATCTGAGAATTACATGTTAATAAATGATATGATTAATAGAATTGAATGAAAAAAATAGAAAATCATTAAATACATGAACTAAATCATAGCACCATCACCAATTATGTATAATTAATTTATACAATTAGTGGATTAACTTGTGATAAATTAAATTTTCATTGATGGATTTTACAATTGATCTACATCACATTATCATTTTGAAATAGGAATCATGAATAGATTCCCTCTAGAGGTGATCAAATTATCTTCCATGATTCATCAAATTTTTTATAGGAATATATGATTTCTAGCAAGGAAGATCTAATATCTATTGTCATTTTTATATTACTTCCTCGAAAATCGATTCTAATGGACTATCCTTGAACACTCTAGACTCGAGGTTGGGGGTGGAGGAAGAGATGTCTCTATTATTTGAAGAATTATGAGGGATTTATATGTCTAAAGAATGAGAGGACTCACTCAATAACTTCTTATTCACAATTTAAAATGAATTTTTTCTCATAATAAAATAAAATATCTGGTTCAAATACCGATAGGGTTATAAAATTATGATTTCACAGGAACCCTTTATTTTTTCTGTATTCCCTATAAAAACCCTAATTTATTATAAAAATATTTTTATTTTTATTTATTTATAATCAAAAATATTGTTAATAAAATTAAATATTAATTATTAAAATAATAATCAATAAATATATTATTCCCAATAAGACCATTAAACTCATTATTCTATTTTTCTATAATATTTATAAAGCCTTGAATAATGACCATTAATTTTATAAATTGATATCACATTATTATTAGTAAATAAATAGATAAATATTATATTCACTAAATTTAAATTATATATTTAGAAAAAATTATACTCACATAAAATTCTCTCAAATAATTGGTGGCAGAATATATGGGATTAATAAAATAACAACATCTATTAATCCTTGAAATGGAAAAATATTTATTCTTATTTTTAGATAATAAATAATAATATATTATATAACTATGATTCTAGATATACATTTTGTGTGCCTCACATGACCTCTTTCATTGTGGAAAAAATATAAGCAGTTATAAATTCAAGGTATGTATCTAGAAACACACCAAGGCACCCATAGATAAATAATTTTATTCCACAATTACATATTTCCGCATATGGATTATTATTGTGTAATATAATATCATTATCATTCTATCTTTAATCTTGCAGGTTGTATGCTTGTTCCATCAACCTATGTGTAAGATATTTCGTTCCTTAACTTCCTAAAAATAGAACATGGCTATAGAACACCACAAATATTTATTTTTTATGCTATATAATTTCAATAAAATTTTCTATAAAATTAACACCCATTATAGAAAAAGGGGGAAAATCTTTTCTCATATTAAATATTAATGAAATATTAATTGGGATGCACCCAATATATTTTACCTCACCATGAACATGTGTTGTCATATTTTTTATCAATACATCCATGTAATCTATTTATAACACTCATTAATAACAATATTAATGTTTATGAAGCAATACACATGTCCACATATAGGAACATCCAATGACATATAACATGTGGATTTAACACTAGTGGGTATCCTTATCATAAAATCATACATTAGATATTATGTTGGGAATGCACCCTAAGAAAGTGTCTAAAAATAATATTAGTCTCCATAGTTGATATCATGTATCATTTTTTGTAACATATGATTCTTCCTGGTTATATAGAACATATTTAAGAATACATTCATGGAACATCTTGGTTTTCATCAGAGTATGGAACTGAAATGACCTACTAGTGTGACAATAACAGTTAGGACACTATAAAATAATATTATATACATATGAACAATCATGAAATGATAGCAAGTTTATTAATATTAAAAAAAATAATATATGTTATCATAAGTACCCCAAAGTTGTCTCTAGAGCACAAACTCCAACATTTAAATTTTTTGGGAGGAAAAAATCCATTGAATAAGAGTATTTTGATGTGAAAATATAGATTTACAATAAAGGATGAGCTAATATAATAAAAAAATTATAGTATAGAATAAATAAAAGTTATAATGTTGTATTTGGAGAAGAACGATTACAACATAGTGGAAGTAAAATATTTGTAAAAAATCACATATGGATTTTTCATTCATTGAATCAAAATATATTGAAATAGTTGACATGAAATAAAATAAAATAAAATGTATATAAATATAATAATTAAATAATATTTCATGTAGGTAGTGTATTGACTATATAATTGAAAATACACATATAATAAAAAACATAGATCCACCAAGGGATATTGAGAAGAAAAATCATACCTCTACTCATGATTTCAATCAATGTGGTTTCACCAAATCTATAATAAACATAACCATATTAATAAATTAATTTAAAACCTTATCCATATGTATTAATGTTTATACTCTTCAATTATAAAAATTCATTACACATATAAAATTTAGGGATGGTTCATTTTCATTTTTTTATGTTTGTAATTTTTATTATTACAAATATATATTTGATTGATGATGTTGATCCTCATTATTGGATGCCATATTTTTATTGAAATATATTGTTAAATAAATATGAAAATTAGTTATATAATTATTTACTTATTTATATGTTCATTGTTTTGTTGTTTCGAATACGATTCACTCACAGGAATCCCATATTACTTTTGTTTTTAGTAATTTTAAAAAACAAAAGGTGAGGTATTTATGATGAGTTATATATTAATGTTCCCATTATAAAAAAAATTATTTTCATACTATTAACATATAGTATTACTTCTAAGGGCATGATAATTAATTATATTTTAGTATGTGAATATAGGATGGCATTATTCAAGAAGGTTATTAAAATGTCTAAAATAAGAAAATGATAAACTAATGAATGAGTAAGACTATATATATATATATAAAATAAAATTTTTTTTGAAGAAAAATAATTTTAATATAACTCCATTATATTGAATAATGTGATTTCTAGAGATTGGTAATTATAATGTAAAAGAAACAAAATGAAGAGGCACTTAGTACCTATTTCAATGAAATCACTACTTCTCTATATGATTTCCACCATAATGAAGTTACTAGGATACCATGGAAGCAGTGGCTTAAAAATTGGGAGAGAAATATAGGAGAGGTAATCTAAACAAGGGTTGTATATGTTTTTAGAGGATACCTGTGGATTAAATTTTGTAGAAAATAAGTCCTTTTATAGGTGATAATGTGGGGAATTTCCTTAGAATATTAATTATGATGACATAAAAGATAAAATGACATTAAATATAAGTGATTTTGGTTAGTGAATATTTGTCAAAATTTTGTTATTACTCACAAGACAAGAAAAAATATTCTATAATACATATCTAGAAGATTAATTAATTTAATTTTGATTTAAAAAATTTACCTCTTTTTACAGTCTTTTTTCCTGGTTTAATAATTTTACCAATTTAATTAAATTTTTACTTAATATATATGATGGTTCATATATTAAATTTTTTAGGATTGGAATCCAGAATAAATTTTTAATTAAACTAATATAATTTATAAATATAATGAATTTTACCTTTAAATTAAATTACAAAATATATTAAAAATACGAATTGTTTGTAGAAAATTTTCTTTTTAAATGTAATGTATTAAAAATAATATTTCATATCAATTAAATTTTAAATATATTTTAATATACTTATTTTTTAATATAGTTATCACAAATACACAATACGTTAAAAATAATTCCTTTAAAAAATAACATTTTTATATGATTTAAACCACATCCCTCTATTATTAATTATTTTCCTTTGATCAATTAATTTCTTTTCAATAATTTTTAATAAAATATATTTTATAATTACGTGAAAAAATGTATCATTATTCAATTTTTATTATAATATCTATATTTAAAGCATAAAACTACATTTCAGGGAAAACATTTATTTTATAATATCATTTATTTAGCCAAATTTTATTATATTATATCTAATTTCACAATATTACCATTGGAAATTCTCAATGAACATATATGAAAATAACATATTTCATATTGTAATATTTATAATAAATATTTATATAATTTTCATATTCAATTCTTATATATAGTCTTACACACATTAATTAATATTTTCACCATATTTACTAATCTATCAACATGTCCATTGTATTTCAAATTTTCTACCTCATTTCTATAGTTTCTATAAGGGTGACGATCTTCATAGAAATATATGAGGATAATTATTTTATATTCATTAATGTTTTATTAAATTACGGTTTCGTTCCTCTTATACTATTCATAATTATTTATTAGATAGTATTATAAAGTTGAAATATTTTTATTCATAAATTGAAATATTTTTTCAAAATAAATTTTTATATTATTTATTTTAGTTTATTGTTCCATATGAAACAAACAATTCAATAATGTATCTATTTTAATGGTAATTGATTCTTATGTTTATTTTTGTAACATATGGATACTATATCCTGCTGTTCCAATTGAATGATGTTAGATATAGTTTTTTTTAAAAAATCAAATGATGAAAACCATTCTTATTCATCATGACCACAAATATTTTTATGTAATGTACATAGATATTTAATTTTTAATAATTATTGGAAAATTCATCATTAATGTTGTTGTTTTTATAAGGAGTTACAATGATGGAAATATTTAAATTTTCAAATATTTAATTTAATAAATTTTAAAATAGAATAATCTCTTCCATTCCTATTGACCTATATAATGATGTTCATGAGACTTGTTAAAATAATTTTCATTATTAATGATATATAATCCCTATCATATATCTTTTCTTTATTCACATATAAGGTGGATTATATTCTATGAATTTTGAGGGAAGGGGAAATACCAATATATTAAGTGAATAAAGTGGTTAGAAAACATATTTATTTTCTAGTAGTCATAAGTTGGTATTTTTATAAATGATTAAAATAAAAATTTTCCAATACTTGACATGGATATTTTGGCCTTTATTACATTAATTTTATTATTTTTCATTCAAATCCTAGTATATCTCTGGAATTTTGTTTATGTATTTTTCTTATGAATATATTCATAGGTATGTCTAACAAAACCCTTTTTTGATATTAATATCATTTTTAATGAAGTATTAATAAGATTATGTATATATAAATGGAAATGGTAGTCTATTTTTAAATATAAATGAGTTATGGCTATAGAAACACATCATGATTTATAATGTTTAATAAAAAATTTCTAGGGTTTATTAAAATACATCACGGTTTTTAGAAACATTATAATAAAAATGGTTTTTTAAAATAAAAACAGCATGGGTTTCTTATTGTAAAACAAATACAAATATTTTAAATTTTCACATAATAGATTCTTGATAAAAAATTAATTATCTAAAAATATTATATTTATATTAGAAAAAACAAGTCACGGTTAAAATTTAAAGGCCATGTATTTTGATATACTTCTTTAATTTAATAAATTTTCTATTTAGATGGAATATTTTTTCAATGTGGGATCATTGACCACATCACATTCAAAAATGGATTGGTCAAATAAAACATATCTTTTTTAATTGCCATGTTTTTTAGTAGAGTAATTACTTTTTTCCCAATTTATCTAAAAACACTATGGTTCGGGCCCATGAAAAATCACCATTTCTCTAGATGAAATAAAAATTTTTTTGATTAAATTTATGTGCCTCCAAATATTTTTTATCTCATATTAAATATTATTTTTTCAATTATTTAGAAAATCCATATTTTATAGTAATTCATACAAATTATTTATATTATTTAGGTTTTATAGTATATTTTTAACTATTTATAATGTATGTTATACATCTTATTCCAAGCATATAAGTGTTACTTATTACGTAAAAAAAATAACTTTAGTTTTTTTCAATAAAGAAAATGATTCATTACTTCAGTTATGAATTTGATTATAATTATTGGATTTAATATATATAAATTAGATTTCATTTTTTCTATTAGAATTCCAGGGCCCCTCTAGTGTTGATTCTATGGATAATTGGACTTTGGGTGAGACCTATCACTTTTCATATAAGAATTCTCATTAGATTGGGGTCTCAGGTTCTCTCTTGGAAAAGTGCGGGATTAATAATTGACTCACAAAGTTTAAAATTGTATAGAAATTTTTTATATAATTAGAAGATGTCACATATAAGGGTTTTATGTATCTCATTCATGGGATGTTTATAGATATGTGGGAATATAATAGGACTTTATTATTTGTTTGATAACCACAACCATGTATTACGTAACTTATTATACATTAAAATGTTTGGAAAATATTAATTTTTTCAATGGAATAAAGAAATAATTTAAATTTATAGATGTTTGAAAACATATAAACCTCACATTGGATGTATTTATTTATAAAACAGTTATAGGTGAAATTGGTCAATGGTAGACTTATGGTAAAGTCGATAAGAATATTAAAATTCAATGACAACTAAAAGTGTAGAACATTGGATGACCTTATATATCCATCTATATTGGCAGAATACTATCATAGAACATTGTTCAAAATCATAATATATATTTTTTTAGAATATATTTAATGATATTGAAAATGGGGGTTGAGTGAAAAATTTATTTGATGAAAAAAATAAAGGATATATATGGGATTGGACAGAAGAAAACACAAAATTAAGATAACTTAACTACTCCTAAGGAGATTTACTAAAAATTGAACTATTAGTAATTCTTGTTTCAATTTTATCTCTCTAATAAAAGTTACTCAATTTAATAATTTATGTTCAAGAAGATACACAAAAACATTACTCAAAAAAATAATTAAAATTTTTATTGTAATGTATTTCTGTTTGAACAGTCCTATATATTTAGGTGTTCTATTGAATCCAATATGACATTATAAAGAGACTAATTCATGATTCATTTCACAACCTACTAAATCTTCTTCCTTCATTAATTTACCATGGTAATTTTGTCCTGTTGGACTCGTTATGTTTTAATCATGTTTTAATGATCAAAAATTGTTACTCCTATTCAATCGATATCATATCATGTGTAGATATGCAGGTTTCTTTATGCTTCAAATACATTTTCTCAAAATATTGATTACAATTAATCATGACTCATCATCGCAAACTATATTTATCTTTTTTCTATATTTACATATTTTATGAATGATTAGGTTTAATTCATTCGATGAATATTACTGCTTATGTCTATATACAGATATTTGGATAATTATGAGAAGTTGTGATTCTATTGCAGGTTCTAGTTTTCTCGTAAAGTACCCAGACACCGTGACCCATAAACCATGACCTAGACACCGTGACCCAGACACCTTAACATGTTTTAGATATCATGATGTCTGTAACACCAGTTCCTTGCTATGACACCATTTGATGTTTGGCGAAGGACTAGACACCCTAATCCAAACACCACATCTGTGCTATTAATTCCTGATCTTAACAAAACAATGACATCATGACTATCTCATTGCTCAATGTTATAGAAGAAGACATTGTTTTGTGGTGACACTATTTTAGATAGACTGTGACACCGTTCTTTAATCTATTTATTTGTTTTCAATTTAATTTCTAGCAGTCATATTTGAGTCTTTTAAAAGCACAGAAATAATTAATATATTTTTATAGACATGCAACCTGACAGTATGAGGTATGAGGTGTAGGATACCTACATTGTCACGCCCCACTCCACACAAAGTGTTCCCCTCCTGGTCCGGCAATGTGAGAAGGGAGATAATGACCCCCGAGTCCCGCCTCCAGTAGGCCCTGGGTTGGCGACTAGCACCGAGGGTATAATAAAAACACAAATGGGAGGAATTACCCTCTAAGGGAACACATGCGGAAGAGAGAGATAAGATAGACACGAATCAAATCCAACCCAAAATTAAAATATAAAATAATACCATGTTCATATATGAAATGTCATGCAAAAGTACTTCAACTGGAAGAGAAAAACGACAAGTACAAAAAAGAAAGTTAAAAGAGCAGCATCCACAAGCCTGATCGGATCCTGCAACTCCAAGATAGTAGAAACCAGCTTGATCTAAAACAAACTCCAAGTGACCTGAAAATGGCTTATATATACATAGGGTGAGTATAAAATTATACTCAGTAGGATCCTCCTCAAAGATTCTTGTTCAAAATGTAAAGTAAGCATGCTAAAGCACAGTGAACAACAAGTGAAACTAACTCATCACCTAAATAGTTATACTAATTACCCAACCTCACCATGGCTACTTATCCAAGTAACGCATACTAGAATATATCATATAATAAATAATATTAAGGGTATACCACTAATACTTCCCCACTGGTTTGCCGCTTTTCCCCAATGTCGCACATCCTAAGCATCTCTCACCAAAAAGGCTTTACCGCATACACTTTGGTAAATCACCACAATATGAACCTCGTGCTCTACAAAGGCTTCCCCACAGACAACTAGGTGAAGCACTTCACCATACTCACCACCAAAAGTAACTAGGTAGTTTCTGGGAGCCACCATAGATCTTATAACATGTATCAGACTTCGGGTATTATACCTCAAGCCATTACAGCCCATACACCGAGTAAGGATCCTCAAGACATCACACCCTACACACGTTACACATATAGTAGTACCTAGAAATCTATATCTAGAATATATGTGTGCGAATAACCACATGACATTACATCCCTCTGCACACATATATGGAGAAAACTAACCAATATACCTATTAGCACAAGTAACTACCAAGAGATGAGAGTGAGGCCAATGGGGGTAGTCAACCATTCGTCCTCCCACCGGAATGTTGGAGAAAACACCCCCCAGGGCTTAGAATCCCTGGGGTGTCAGTTACCCTTACTGACAGGGTGGAGTATCGTATAGAAACACAAAAAGTTAAAGATATATTATAATTCACAACCACACTATGGGCATTACCTAGTCTTAGACACAACTGTAGCTAACGTCTCTCAGACTCTAGGAAGCTACTTCTAAGATGAGGTATCCTATAAGAACACGACCATTTAAGGTGATTTATTAGATTATGTCATTCCCTTTTTATCAGTTCCACTATACGTTAATTAATTCTTTAATCATTAATTAACGATGAACAACTCCACATTAAAATTTTGTTAGCATCACACCCAGAGTCAACTGTTCCTTCAAAAATTACAACATCATCATTATGTTCCAGCATCTCCATCCACATGGGTTAACACAATTTATTCAAATATCCATTACAGAATTACTTTCCCATATTCCCAGGAATTCTAAAAAATAAATCTATGCTACTAAACACAAGGGGGCTCAACACGGTGATTAGATGTACTACCTGTCGAGTCTTTTCCGCCTATTGCAAGATCGTAGACCCATTCCCCCTTAAAAGGATAAACACAGAAAGCACGTGGCATACCCCGTGTGACTTTTACTCTTTTAAGAGAAGGGTAAGCAAGACCAGCTGCCCTGAGCAGTGGGAAAAAGTAATGCAGATAAAAAACCCATCAAAATTACCAAGCATCCAACAATCACATCCACTCCATCCCATCATCCCAGGTGTCCTCCCTGCACCCAAATGCATAAACTGATGCATCTCGCCACTCTGAGTGTCATCTGCTACCACAACCAAAATCCTCAATTCCCCCACATATCACAACAGCCATCCAGGATCACATCACAGTACAAACAGCAGGAAAACAAATACCATATTTAATTGGGCACTTGTCCCTTTAACAATAAAGAGGGTAACTCAGAACACATTAAGGAATTATCAAACAATAATTTCTTCAATCTATCTTGGGTTAACCGATTTATTATTAGTTGGATCCAAATTCGGGAAACCTAACCTATATGTTATCATAAATAAATAAAAAATATTACCGCACTAATTTGATTAATATAAAATTACAACAAGAACCAAATTCGTTTACATTCCTCTTTATCTTTTTCAAAACAATTATCAATTAATACCAATTTACATTCTTTACCAATTTCCATCAAGAATGAATAGAAAATCAAAGAAATCATATATAACACACTATCTAGGAAAACATGAGGCAATTACATATGATCGATATAAATTTATTTATCCAGTTGAAATATTTATTATCTCAATTAAATTTTCATCTAGTGGGATTAAACATTCTAATAATATAGTTGCACATAAAAGAAAATAGATGCAACAAATCCCCTACCTCGAAGAGTTCTTGACATTATGTGTCCACACAATGGGTCACGATCCTCCTCTCGCTCCAACTGCATCCAGCCAAGGATTCCACAGAACAACTGCACCAGCCAAACCCCAAGAAGTACCCCATTAGATGCATGGAGATTACATGATTTAATATGGGATTCATATACAGGAGAACATGATCCCAAAGGAACAACTATAAAACATACCTTATTTTGAAGATTGATCGATACATCTCGGTTGCATCAAATCAAAATGGAACTGACCTGAGGAGTAATGTTTGGTTGAGAAAATCTTATGGGAAGGATTGAAATGTTCAAGCATCTCAAAGCCGAGAACAAAGAGGAAGAACAAGGTAGGATGATATCTTTTCTCTTTTAAAGATTTAATGGGGCGACGATTTAAGATACACTTAATTCCCCATTAAAATGGGATCGCATTAACCCACGTGCTTTGACCCAGTAAAAACATCCTAATCCATAGGAATAATTATTATATGATTAATGTTCTTTGAATCATCTATTTTAATTCTAGGGTTGCAACATCACAGACGGTTCACAATTCCTATGGGGGAGATATTTTGGATGCAAGAACCCGTTATATTTTTTTTTATTTTTTGGTGTTTCGTGGACCCGAGCCATGAACCATAATTTAATATTCCACATTAGACATGAATCGATCGTATTAATGATAGTACCACATCACCACTGACCAGAAGTCAATCGGACATTTCATGCAGAAGTTATGGAAGGTCGAGGATTTAATTATAATATTAAATCTATTATTTTCTGAGTGCTTCTGGTACCCATCCAAAAACCTCAAAAAGGCATCCAATATTGGACTCATAATTTCCATTTCAAAGTCAGGGTCGCACTACCGTTGACGATTCGTAAAACCGAGGTCACACAAAGAAGTTACAGTTGAAAAAATGCTTTATCATCAAAAACAATAATAATATTATTATATTATTTTTTAATTGATTTTTTTCAAATACCCGAAGTCACGCACCACTCTCTCCAATTTGGTGCTCCTCACTCCCTTTCACATTAATTGATCTCCTTTTCTTTTTCTTTTATTACTTCCCCATTTAATTCTCACATTCTCTCTCCAATCTATCGTTTGCATTCCAGATTTCCTCCCCCACACCACCAAAAGTGGCGCCTCCCCTTGGCCATTACACCATGCCATCACGCCCCAACTCCTATCTCACTTGAATGTTATTATTCATAAAATAAACAATAATTACACCCATAATTAATGTTCTAATTTAATCCCATTAAATTAGTTGACCATGGTTATTCTAATACAAAATTAAACCTATTCCATTTAATTAAACACACACTAAAATCCACCATTACAATTATTATTTAATAGTAATAAATCCTCTTTCAATTTCATAAATGGGTCACCATCATTATCATTAATTATTATTATTATTCTTGACAACCATTATTATCTTATAATTACTCCCTCTCTCCCATCAATTTAATCCTTCTCCCATGAAACTCACACGACATCTTCCTAACACTAATATTCACAATGTAATGGACCTGAGTGGTTTGGGCCATTACATGCATCAAGTTGGCTCCAACAAATTCACTCCATGAATAAAAAGAAAAGTGTGGCCCTAAAACAAGTGACGAGTAGCAATGTGTAGCAGAAGTGCAAGAATTCCTAAAAGTGTACTGTTACATGAGACATAATACATCTGAAGAACACATGAAGAAACCTCGAATAAATAAAAAGAAATACCATAGTTGATAGCCAAATAATATTTCCAATACCAACTCCACGAAGAACGCAAGCTAGATCTAAATGGAAACAAGGGAACCTGACTTGTGATACTATGTTTTTCACAAGAGGACTCGATACTCACATCTTCTTCATCGTAGAAGTCCAAAGATGCGTAGAATAACACCCAGAGAACATCAAACCATTTCTCATAATATGTTCTCTATTGTGAATTGTTTTTAACTTTCGAGAAGTTTGCATGTTCATGTTTTAAATACACACACATTCTCATACATTAAACTAAAGGATACAATATATCCTTCCTAACATACCTTTTTACACTTCTTTACTCCCACAGATAACAGGAGAATAGGTTCTTGTGTGACCTGGCAATTTTTTCCCATGAAGAATTGTAGAAGAGGTCGTGTGACCTTGATAATATTGTGCAATATTATTTACCCCGATCTATGGTGTGGATCATGTTTATTAATATAAACTTCTTGGTGGATGGTGATCAACAAGTGGAGTGGATTATGTCTATTAATAATACTGAAACACTACTTTTGTCCGCTATGTTTTTAATATATATTTTATCTGTTTATTTGTATAATTCAGAAATATCTATATTTACTTTTATAGTTAATCTTGGATTGAAGTAATAATTATTTTTCCATATTATAATATCTTTAAATATGGTATCAATAACTCATACTCATATTACTGGGAATTAATCATTCTATGGGGTGGTTATTTGAATAGTGATACCTTTATAACTGTATTACCTTAATTGACTGGGAATTATTCAATTTTATTGGGGAACCCTTTTAAAAAAACATTTTATTGAAATTTTTATAGATACTCAATTCACCCCCTCCCACCTTTAGTACTCTAATTTGACAAATGTTTGCTATCAAAGGAGTGTATTAATACACTTTTGTGTAAACTATTCTACTATTTTTTTAATTGTACATTGAAGATTTGTAAATTTTTGTTAATTCAAAATTTATAGTACTTTAAAAGTATTTCTTTATTATAGAAAATATACCATATGGTGTTACAATAAACAGACCACCATTCTTTAATGGAAATAATTATTCCCAATGGAATATTAAAATGAAAAAGAATTTAGAAAGTATGCCATTGAAATTTGGTCTTCAATTATAGATGAGTATAAGATTCATAATATTGATAAAATTATATGGTATGAAACTACCAAGACTACCTATAATAAGAATTTGAAATCCATGAATGCATTATATTTCTCCATAAGAGGTATGGAATTTAATAGAATTTCTACATGTTAAACTGACCCTGAAATTTGTGATACCTTGTCAATTTCACGTGAAGGATCTTCTATTGTGAAGGAAATGAATCTTAATACGTATAATATTAAAAATTATGACCTTAAATTGAAACCTGAAGATCCTATTTCTGACATGTATAACAGGTTCAAGAAAATTTACATCACATTGATATCTCATGGAAGAGAAGTTACTACCAAAGATAAAATCCTAACGATTGTTTGATCCCTACCTTATAGATGGAGTGGAACCTCTATTTATATTACAGAGTCATGTGAAATAAGAAAATTACCTATCAACGAAATCACTATGAAACTAATGATGTTTGTAGAGGATTTGAAAGTCAACAAGGAATAATATGATGAACCCAAAACAATATATGTTGAATTTAAGACCACCACTTCTAGAAAAATAAAAAGGGAAATTGGGCATTTCTGTAGAATGTTAATGTAGTGAACAATAATCACCTGACAGTGATAAAGAGATGGCTAATTTAGCCATAAGGATTAGGAAATTTTACAAGAAGTATTTATTTTTCAGAATTCCAAACTTCAAAGGAAGATATGATAAAAACGGAATCTGGAATAATGATTGGAAAAGAAGTGACATGTTTGATGGGATTGTATGATATGAATTTAAGGTAAAGGTTAATATAAAGGCCCATTATCCCATGATCACTTATAACAAGAAATATGAGGACAAATATATAATGTATAAAGTGAAATGAAAAGCAATATAGAGCACTTTTGAGAATAGATTAAGTGACTCCGAGACTTCACATGATGAACATGCTAACAAATCCAATATTGGTTTCATGAAAAACACATCTGAGGTAACCCTATAATCATATGTACAAAATTTTTATTATTTTAGAGATTAATGTGATTTTTAAAATTTGTCTAAAAAAGAATTTTTTGAGTATTGAAATATTCTTGAAGGGACACGTAATGAAATAAAATATTAATACAAGTCATTATTGAAAAAACATTCTCTTACATCAACTGTTAAATATGACCTTACTGCAAAAAGATTGAGAAATGTTCAATTACTCAAAGAAAAAAATAAACTAATGTTATTTAATGAGAAATTAAAAAAGGACCACGAATGGTTTACAAATGGTAATGTTGCATTAGTAATAATTCATGTTAAAAAAATTAATCCTAAATGTACTATTGGTATTGGATGTTAACGTGGTATATGAAATTTAGAAGAACCAAATTTATTTCTAAATCTAGAACATACATCATTAAACCTGGTTTAGAAAAACATTCTTCTAGTTCAAGTTATGATACACACTCTACTGTTTCACGCTTTTTTGGACGAAAATAGTTTTTATTTTTCAAGTACATTTCATAATGATTATAGGAAACCGATGAGGTATATGTGGGTTCATAAATCACTAGTCACTTATATTACTAAACTAAAAAATTATGGGTACAAAAGTCTATTTTAATATGACTATTTTGTAGGAAAATTGTTTAAAGATATCACATATAAGATTATAGAACCTGGATAGTTGGTATTCAAGACATATAAAATGAGTATATTCATGATTCAAGAACATAAAAAAATTGATGGTGGACATGTCACTTTTGGTGATAAAGTAAAAGGAAATATAACTGGCCTTGGCCAAATCGGTAACTCTAACTCATTTTTAATTTCAAAAGTAATTTTTTTGGGAGAAAATACAATATTCTTAGTATTTCCCAACTATACAATGATTTATTTCATGATAAATTTGAGAATTATGCTTTCAATGATTTTAATTATAAAAATTAATTAGATTTTTCGACATTGAGAAATGAAAATGTATACTCTGTTAGCATTGATTCTTTATTTTATCAAAATGCTTCAGGTTAAAGTGTATTTCATAAAGAGTCTTGGCATTGGAAAGGGAGACTAGGACAATATAATATTTACTCCTTCAGAAATATAACTAGAAATATTTTAGTTAAAGGACAACCCAAACTTCTGTTTCCAAATGACAAAGTGGGAAATATTTTTCAAAAGGGAAATAATCCAAAAATTTACTTTAAAACAAAGAAAAAAGTGTCTACTTATCATCCTCTCGATCTGGTTCACATGTATTTGATAAGACCATCTAGAGATTGTAGTTTAAATGGGAATAATTATATTTATGTTCTTGTTTATGACTTATCTAGATATACATGGACATTATTTTTGGGTCACAAAAGTGATGTTTGATATCATTTCACAAAATATGCAAAAAAATTAGAAAAACATTGTGAACATAGAATTAAATCATTAATAAGTGACCATGGTTGTGAATTTGAAAATCTAGATTTTGAATCCTTTTGTTCCAAAAATTTCTATTTTTATAATTTCTCTGCCCCTAGAACACCTCATCAAAGTATATTTATTGAAAGAAGAAATAGAAAATTTTAATCGATTTATAGTACCATTCGTTGGGAATATGACATATGTATTTATTTCTAGGCTGAAATATTAAATACATCATGCAATATAATTAATAGAGTGTTGATTAAACCTATTCTTAAAATAAATCCAAATATGTTGTGGAACAACAGAAAATCCAAAGTATGAAACTTCCATGTTTTTGGTTTCATTGTTTATATCCTTAATCGTAATGAAAATCATGACAATTTTGCATTCAAGAGTGATGAAGGAATCTACCTAGGATATTTAATCCATAGTAAAGCCTATATGGTATTTAACAAAAGAAATAAATGTGAGGAAGAATATATCCTTGTCAATATTGATGAGATAGATCCACATGATCTTTAGACCACTCTAGGGAACCTAGAGGATGATATGACAAATAGGGACATGAATGGTAAATCCTCCAACCATACTGTAATAGAATCTGTGTAAACATCCAATTCTGGAAATTCCCCAGATTCAAGTCATAATGATCTCGAACCTACTAATGAACCTGAAATCACTAGTTCCTATTTTTTAAGAGCAGTTAGAACCCTTAAGGGTTGTCCCTTATATGATGTTGTAAGATATTTAGATAAAGGAACTCGAATAAGAGTTTCTCTTAGAGATCACATTAAACATTATATTTTCTTCTCATAAATTTAACCTAAAAACATTAATGATGTCATCAATGATGATTTTTGGGTGATGGCTATACGTGTAGAACATTTCCAGTTTGAAAGGAAAAAATATTGGAAACATTTTGACAGACCCAATGACATATTTTCCATTATAACTAACTAAGTATTTAGAAATAAGGTATATAAATCTGGTAATATAGTTAGAAACAACGCTAGATTGGTTTCACAAGGCTATAGTCAAGTAGAAGGAATTCACTACGAGGAAACCACTGCACATGTTTTTATACATTAAGATATCAGAATATTGTTTTCTTATGCTAATCATTTGAATTTATATCTATATGAAATGGATGTTAAGAGTGAATTCATAAATGGGTATATATCTAGGGATGTCTTAGTTGAGAAACCATAGTTTTTATAAATCCTCATATTCCAAATCAGGTTTTTAAATTATCAAAATTTTTATATGAATTAAAACATGATCCAAGCAGATGGTATGATAGATTAAGAACATTTCTTAATTCAAATGGTTTTTCAAAATGAATTTTTGATCCTACCCTTTTTATAAAACTAATTTCCAATTATGTTTTAGTAGTTTAAATTTATTTAGTTGATATTATCTTTTGATATTCAAAACATTCATTATATATTGAATTTTCTTAAATGATGCAAAACAAATTTGAAATGAGTTTAATGGGTAAACTATAATTCATTATTGGATTTCAAATATTTCAAAATCATGATGGTATTATTTTAAATCAATGCAAAGATAAAAAAGATCTTCAATTTCTTTTGTGGATAGCACTAAGAGTAGTGACCGTCCAATTAGTATTACTTTTAAGTTGAATCCTAATGAAGTTGTAAAATCTGTTGATCCATCAACTTACAATAGAGTTATTGGATTCATACTGTTCTTAACTGCTATTCGACCTGACATTATGTTTTGTGTATGTATGTGTGCTCGTTTTCATGAAAACCCAAAGGATTATCTTTTAAATTCTGTAAACAATATTGTAAAATAACTCATACATAAACCGAATCTAGGACTATTCTATCCCAGAGAAAAATCATTTGAGTTAGTTAGATATTTTGATGATAATTTTTATGGTTGAATGTTAAAAAAAATCACCTCTCGAATATGTCACCTTTTAGGAATATCTCTAGTGTCATGGTAGAGTAAGAAAAAAAAACTATGTTGCATTATCTACTATCGAAGCTGAATACCTAGCTTCTTGGATTTTTTGTGCACAAATTCTGTGGATGACACATATTTCATGATTATGGATATAAATATAGGAATGTTACTATAAATTGGGATAATACGAGTGATATTAACATCTCAAAAAATCAGGTTTAACATAATATGAAAAAAAAAATTTAAGTAAGACATCAGTTTTTGAGAGATCATTATCAAGAAGTTGATATAACATTGGAATTCATTGGAAATAAATATCTTCTTGCTGATATATTCACCAAAACAATAAATTATAAAGGAATAGATTTTATCAGACATGAATTTTGAATGATAAATCTTTAGTTGAAAGTGTACTGATTTCCAAACGTATAATTTCACATCTTATTGTTTCACAGTTTACGGTTTCATGAGTCACTGCCTTAGAACTACTGTATCATTGTCATAGTTTTGAAAGTTATTTTCTTATAGATTTTGTCTCATGTTTACAGTTTCATGATTACTATATCTCAGTTACCGTTTTTCACATACTGTTTCAAATAATACTATTGCAACATTTTGAAGTCACATAGTAGAGAGGACATTGTGAAAACCTGTTACGGTCTCACCATGATAGCCTATTCTAGTCTCACAATGAATTTATGTTCCAGTATCACCATAAAAAATATTGTTTTATTTTTATATTATAACATATATCACTATGATTGATTATTTTATTCATTTTAATTTCTGTGCTTTTGAATTTGCGATGCTTGATATCCCTAAATGATTAAAACGAAATAGTTTTCAATTTTTTCATCACTTGACCACTCTTCTCTCAAACCGTATGTCCTTCTTTAACACTTTAGTTCTCTCTCTCTCTCACTTGAACCTTCACTGAATTCCCAGAACAAAAGGCTCGTCTTCATCAACTCTTGAGAAGCATAGATTAAAGAAGAATATGAAAAGAGAACCGAAGATAGCTCTCAAAGGTCCTTTGAATCTGAATCTTGTTAATAGAAGAGTGGTACCATAAAAATAAAATATTTTCTATATGGTTTTTGTGATGTATGTGTTTAGTGTAGAGAGTACTGAATGAGCAGGGATGGCTGGCCTGGTTCCCAAAAGAGAACATGTTGTTTAACAAAAAGATAGTTTTTCAGTTCTATCAGTTTGTTCAATTCACTTTCAGTACAGAAGATGATTTTTTTATAAGATAATGTATCGTTGGCCATACATGTACCGTTTCGTCAAGTTTATTGCTTTCTTTCCTAGGGATACCTCATTATGTAATTTTTAGGGACTATCAAAGAGGTCCTCTGCCTCTTAGTGATATATTTTTTTAGATGAAGCCTTGGGAAGCTCGACTGAAATAAAACAAAGAGAAGAGCTATTGCTGTTGAGTTAGATGGTGAAACCAGATTGTTGTTTATGTTTTTCCAGTATATGATATGGCCAAGAAAATGATATTTTTCTACCCTCAAATATCAAAATATATTTTTGATACATCTTATGAAGAATGGACACAAGATTAACCTGTGAAAGTTTGTTACACATCATATTTTTGGGTTGCCTATGAAAACCACAAATCATACCTCCTTGTTCAACTCAATGTTAATATATGATATGTTTTATGCTAAAGGAATGGCCGGATCAAAATTATAAGTCATCAAGGACAAGGAATTTTGTATCTCAAAGGTTACCATCAAAAGAATGAAAATTAGTTGGAATCTATGGAAAAAATGCTTGGGTGGATTGTAATGAATGGTTTTATGATATGTTTAATCTAGTTGAGAATTATTCAAAACCTAAGGAAATCTGTAATTATAGTTGGGAACCAGATGAAATTTTAGACTATCCTATTAAAGAAGATGAAGAAAAGGAGGTTGTTGCAACTATAGGGGAAATTTTCTTTGATAGGGAAGATGGTGGACCTCTTCCTCAAGACATAGTTGAGAAGGAAGTACCTCTTCCTGAAAAAACTATTGATTTGGAAGAAGAACCATGTTCTAGAGAAGATTCAATTGTTAATATAAGGGAGAATGTTGTTCTGGAAGATAATCTAGAAGAGGAGCATTATCATGATAATGGAGATTCTTTGGAGGAACAAATAGAGGAACAATATGATATTGAGATTTTTCGTTCTGTTGAGAAAATAATGGAGCTAGGCATTCAGTTGGCTAGAGAAGAAATGTGTTATGATATTAGGGATGTAATTTTGGAAGAAAATCGATGAACTTAATCTCTTAGTCCTATGAGATACGCACTCGTTGAGGGAGAGAAACACCATTGTCAAGAATGTGTTGAAATTACAAACCATGTTGATAAAAGCACTTTAGAAACCTGGTATATGTTCTCTAGCTAATTTTATTTTAATGATACTTAGTAATCCTTGGTTAAAGTCATAAACTTGTCTAAGGTGTTTCAATTGAAATTGGTCACTACTCTTAATGTAATCTCATCAATGGAACTGAAGCCTGTATCAACTCATGTTCCTAAACCATCACAAGATCATCCTACTTTCGTGAGTCAGAATGACATGAAAGCCTTTGGATCAACATTATTTGAAAAAGTTGAAAAGAGCATATGTACTCAACCTGTATCACCCCGACCCCAGTTACCCAGTGTCGGTGCATTATTACATAACATTTTCATGATCACAAGGAAATCATGTCTCTAAAGACCGATCTATTTAGTATTATTGGAAACCAGATTCATACATAAGTTCAACATTACAACTTGGAAAGAAATACAACACAAATTTATTCCATTGGAAACATCCATGCTTCCTAAATAATGCCTACAAGTCACACATAACTAACTTCTTCATATATTGGGATAATGAAACATAGGAAAGGGGTGAGCTCAAATGCTCAGTAATGGTAAGAAATACAGCAGATGATAACACAAATATTAACCATGGTGAAAAATTGAAATCACACGCCTTTACCAATAATAAACATGAATACTTCTATGGAAAGAATATGAGCTAAGTAAATAATGCCATAATAAAACATAAACAGGGGTATTATACTATTCAAATGACCATATGAACCATCAATATTATTTCCATAATGAGGGAATGTATAATGCCGTACATTCTGAAACATTTTGTCAAGGCCTCAGCCAAGATGTCTAAAAATGATTAATTCCTTGGCCAAAACCATAAATCAAATTGGGAAAGGGCCTCGGCTAATTCCACGTCTAGTTGTCTCATGAGACCTATCGATTCATTGAAGAGCTATAGCGGTCTCCACCTGTCACTTAATAAGTCTAATACATTCCTCATATGAAAAACTTTAAACATGTCATAAACATTCGTATAAAAACTAGCATACAAAATTTCAACACTTTAACCATAAATCATGAATGGTATAAAAATAGAACATCCACAATCAAACATATCACAAATCCATCAATACTATATGGAAGTTTTGTATCACAATATATCAACTTCAAATAAAATTAAAATCCATCAAAGGATTTTGACATAGATGAAATCAAAACCCTTTTTAAAGAAATATCTCTTTCTATTTTGAAATAATTTATGTGTCACATAATTATAAAGAAAACATTTAATTTGAAAATATTTTTATAAGATTTTAAGGGAATATTTTATTATGTTTTAACGGCGGAAAATAGCCGCACATTCCGTATAAGATAAAAAACATTCTTACCTTAAATTTTTCAAAATGGTCAAAAAGTACCTTGTTTGGAAAATGACAGAAAGATTACTTTCAAAACACATAAGTGTATAAATAAATTTAACCCAATATCTAGTAAATATTATAAATGTTTTGAAATATATTTTTAAGAAACATGGAAGTGGATGATAAAGAGGTCCAAGTAGATAATTACGTATAAACAACCTCGGATAATGAAGAGATTGTGAAATTAACCATTAACTTGTACTTTTCCTTCATTGAGGGTAGGTTAAACTCTTGTATAATGGTTAAATAATTGTTATTAAATTATAAATTAATCATATACATTAATATGATATCATATATGATCTTTTGACATTGCTTTGTTAATAATAACTTAGTATTATTATCGTTTTAGGTGTTAACCTACTCATTTTCTTTTATAAGATTTGTTACATAAGACATGTTTCTTATGGATATGATGTATCTTATTCATATCCAGAATGATATCAAATCCTTAGAAATTATTTTTAATCATCAAATGAGAATTGTACTTGAATGGATATGATGGGGAATGAATCACATCGTGTTCGTGGAGACGGTAGTCCGTACGTACGCACGAGCGACAATGTCATTATTTTGATTTTAAAATAATATATAATTGGATGGTATATCATATATACAGAATCTTTATCATGTTATATTTATAATTTACATCAATTAAACATCATTATAATACCCATCCAAATAATAATGTTTTGAAAAACAATTACACCATGACGTGGAGATGGTAAGCCGTACGTACGCACGTATGGTGACATTTCATTCAAAGTATGGATAAAATACAGAATATGGTAGTACCATATTTATAATAACATCAAAATATATAGAAGATTCTGGGGTTATTATTTTATAATAGAAATAACAAATAAAGAAGAAGTGGAAGAAGAAAGGAACTTGAAAAAGGGTGGTGAAATCATTACCTCTTCTTTGGATTCTTCCTTTTGATTTGACCAAAAGGGCTCCTTAGGTTGGGTTTCATATCAAACTAAGGCCTCTAGGATGAATTGAGGAATTTTGGGAGGATATTTGGGTAGAGTTTGGCCAAGCCGAAAGGTAATGAAGGTGTGAATTAGTGAGAAGGGGGAGTTCCCTTTTATAAAAGGGGTGAGAGGCACATTAGGAAAAACATAAAATATTAATTTATAATAAATTCATATTAGATTTATAATGGCTCCAAACTGATTTATTTTGAGGCTAAGGTGGGGAGGGGTCGAAAAAAACTTAATCAATAGGTTTTAGACTGGTTTCGTTCACTTTATTAACCTTATGATTTAGTTTTATCTCTTAGTTAATTAGTTTGACATTTACCATTTCTCTTTGTATTTTTATATTATATAGTTATTAAACATACTATATAATTCCAAGAGACCCACAAGTGGTCCATTAATAATACAACTATCATTATATATATCTTTTTTCTGATCCATAGATTTTTAGGAATGGAATAAAAATTAATAATATAATATTTGTTTTAAAAACTTTTTATGCCTATCATGAGACTATTTAATACTTTATTTATGTTAAAGTCATAAAAACAATATTAATTTCAAAAAAAAAATAATTTAAGAAATCCTAACAAGTAATATTAACCAATAAAATACGTGGATATCCTCAAGACATTCAAATTATATTTATTTTAACATTTATAATACCAATTATTTGATTATTTCATTAGTAAGGAAAATATTGCATCATTATTATGTCATAAATAAATTTAATTATTAAATGTCTAAAATTTATAAATAAAATAACATTATGTAGGAAATATTTTTTATTATTAATTAATATTTATATTCTAAAATCTAACATATATAACCCTATGAAAAAATTGTTTTTCTAAAAGATATATGCTTATGTCATTTTTGTATTTACATTAACTTAATTAATATTAAGTGTCATTATCACTTATAAGTGACTCCATGGGGTCCCAAAATCGACCCAAAGATGACCATGGTCGGACATGAATCACCCAATATGGTTAGGACACGTTTTTGTGTAAATCAATATTATTATAATATTATTTTTTTACCCTTATTTATCAGATTTACCCTTTAACCATGGTAAATAAAATATTTACCGAAATAATTATTCAAAATGTCTAAAAATAAAAGTTACCTATTTACACAATTTGGACCTATTGATTCTAAATATGATATCCATTATTCTAAATTCAAAACACAAAAGTGGCAAAAATTTAGTTATAATGATTCCTGTTGTCAAAATAAAAATCGTGTTTTTAAAAATAATATCAAAATATTGGCACTTGCTTATGTCCAGTTTAAATGTGAAATTATGTCCAATAACCAACATTGGATTAAATGGTAAAAATATAATATAATTATACTCTAAAATAACTAAATTTTTTTATTTATCACTATTAATTATTTCGATTAAAAAATTAGTTTATAATTAATATTTAGTAATTTTCATTATTCATCAAAATATGAAAGTTTTCCGAAAATTACCAACAAATCCCACTATGATAATTTTGATATTCTGAATAAAAAAATGAAGTCCATTTTGAATGATAAAATTTATATAATTTCAAAAATTGGGTGTTACTATTCATAACGGCTAGTTTGAGTGGTTGTGTTGTGTGTTAGAACTCGATGTTGCGTACAACACACGCTACTGTATTTTTCAAGGGGAAGCATACTGTGGAAGTTTGGGGTGTTACATTATTGCCTCCTTCAAATAATTTTGTCTGAGAAATTTCTATAATACCAATACATAAAATGACTCAGGTGGTTATTCATCATAAATTCCTCAGGTTCCCACGTTGCCTCTTCCATCTTATGGTTTCTCCAAAGAACGTTTACTAGACGAGTCATCCGGTTTCTCATCACTTCTTCTCTTATATCAAGAATATTGAAAGGCTCATCAAAATAAGGAAAATCGGGATCCAGTTCTAATTCCTCATAGGTAAGTACATGCGTTGGGTTAGGAATGTATTTTCTCAACAGTGATTCATGGAATACATCGTGATATTTGGAGAGATTTGGAGGCATTTCCAAATGATAAGCTATAGCCCCAATTCGTTCTAAAATTTTGAATGGTCCTATGTACCTGGGAATTAATTTAACCTTCTTACCGAAATGTATAACTCCCTTCCATGGAGATATATTAAAGAAAACATGATCTCATACTTTAAATTCCAAATCGTTCCTTCGATTATCGACATAGCTCTTCTGTATACTTTAAGATTATTTGATGTGGTTTTAGATTACCTTTACTTTTTCCATCGTTTCTTCCAGAAGTTCTGGGCCTACTAGTTTTCTTTCACCAACATTATCCCAACAGGTTGGTGTGTGACATATCTTTCCATATAACGCTTCATATGGTGTCATCTGAATAATTGAATGGAAGCTATTGTTATATGAAAATTCTACCAAAGGTAAATATTGATCCCAAATATACTGAAATTCATGTGATCAGGATCTCAACATGTCTTCTATGGTTTGAATAGTTCATTCTGATTGTCCATCTGTTGGACGGTGGTCGGCAGTGCTCAAATGATGTTCAATATCTGGGCCTTCTGAAGACTCTTCCATAATCATGATGTAAAACGTGGGACATGATTAGAAACAATTGATATGGGGCACTCCATGAAGTCTTAAAACTTCATTAATATATTTTATTTTTAGACATTCATGTTGTAGATCTTCTCTTATAGCAAGAAAATGTGATGAAATGTTATGACAATCAACAATGACCCATATTGCAGCGTTCCTTCTAGGAGTCTTTGGTAGTCTCATGACAAAGACCATCGTAATATAATCCCATTTACACTTAGGTATGGGAAAAGGTTGCATGAGTCCTCCAGGCTATTTCCTTCCAGCTTTAATTTGTTGAAAAACAATACATCTTGACACAAAATCAGAAATCTCCCACTTCATGTTGTCCCACCAAAAATGTTCCTTCAAATCACTATACATTTTGGTGCTCCCAGGGTGTATAGAGAAATTGGAACTATGATTATCATCCAAAAATTCCGTTTTTAGATCAGGAATATCAGAAACACAAAGTCTCTTCTCCAACTTTGAAATTCCATCTTCATACACAAAGTCACTCAATCTCCCATCATTCACAGCTTTAATATTCTGTTGAAACTCTTCATCACCAGTCTGAAAACTCTTTATCCTTTATAGTAAAGATGGTTTGGCAACTATTTGAAAAAGTATTGATGTTTTACCTTCCATGGTGATTCCCATATCCATCTTTACTAGATCCATTAAAATAAGATCCATTTCAACTCTCATATTGTTCAAAACTCCACGATCCTTTCTACTCAAATCATCATCCACCTTATTTTCCATCCCTGGGTGGTAGTGTATAGTGGAATCATAATCCTTGTGTAGTTCAAGCCATCACCATTGCCACATGTTGAGTTCTTTCTATGAGAAAATTTACTTCAAACTCTTGTGATCGGTATATATCTCACATTTTTTACCATAGAGATAATGTATCCATATCCTCAAATCAAATATTACAGCAGCTAACTCACGGTCATTAGTAGGATAGTTTTTCTCATGATTTTCAGCTATCGTGATGCATAGGCAATAACCCTATCATTCTGCATTAGGACACAACCAAGTCCTTTCTTTGAAGCATCATTAAAAATAATAAACCCATCATTCCCCGATGGTAGATTCAATGTAGGATCATTGAATAATATTCTCTTTATTTACTCAAAACATTCTTCACACACTTTTTTCCAAAAAAATTTAACCCCTTTACATGTGAGATCTGTTAAAGGGTTATCCATTCAGGAAAATTTTTGGATGAAACATCGATAATAACCTGCTAAACCAATAAAACTGTGTACCTCAATTATACTCGTCGGTGCTGGCCATTCTTTGATTACTCTTGTCATAGAAGGATCAATGGAGGTTCCATCCTTAGAGAAAATATGACCATGAAAAGAAATCCCCTGAAGCTAGAATTCACACTTGTAAAACTACCCATATAATTGAAGTCTTCACAGAGTCTTCAGGATAATACGAAATTGATTCTCATGATATTTTTTGCTTTTGGATTATACAAAGATATCATCAATAAATACAACTACAATGTCATCACGATATTACTTGAGAACACTGTTCATTAGATTAATGAAAATAGAGGGTGCATTAGTCAGCCCAAAAGGCATTACTGTAAACTCATAATGCTTTTACCTGGTTTGAAATGTTGTTTTAGGAATGTGTTCCTTCTTCACATAGAAATGATGATATCCAGATCGAAGGTCAATCTTTGAAAAATATTGATCTTCATAAAGTTGATCGAATAAATCATCAATTCAAGGTAGGGGATACTTGTTAATTTTTAATATAGCATTGATCTCCCTGTAGTAGATACATAACCTCATAGATCCACTGTTATTAACAAAAAGGATAGGGGATCGCCATGGAGAAACACTAGGAAGAATAAATCCATTATTACTCAATTCCTCTAGTTGTTTCTTTAGTTACACTAATTCCACAATTTTCATTCTATAAGGGGTCTTCGATATGTGTCTTGATCTTGGAATTAAATCAATAGAAAACTCAATTTATCATTCTGGAGGATGTCTAGGTAAATCTTCTGGAAACACATCAACATATTCTTTCACCATAGGTACATCCTCTATTTGAACATTCCTTTTCTCACCCACAGTTATTTTATTCTCTTTCTCCACAATAATTGAATTTAGTTGAGCTACTGGGGTTTATTTCTAGATAAGAATCATGTGGTGATGATTCTGCTCTAAAGATAATATTTTCTTTATCATCGTCATCAAAAATAGAAACAACCTTATTATTAAAATAAATTTTTGCATCATGGTCCAAAAGCCAATCCATTCTGAAGATTATATCAATTTCCATCATGGGTAAGACGATGGGATCATCAGATAAAGAACATTTATATGCCCTAATGGGAACAGATTCACAGAACTTTCTAGCAATGAGAATTTCATTAGAAGTTTTGACTGACAACTCCCATGTTAAATAAAATTGAAAATATCTAATTTTCTTAAAAAAATGGGAAGATTTGAAACAATGCGATGATCCAGAATCATATAATTAATTTTCTAAACTTGAGGAATCCATTAAATTACATTCCACCACGTCTTTTGGTGCTTCTACCTCTACAGTAGTGATAGCATAAGCTTGGCCTTGATCCCTTGGCCTTTTCTGAGGTATGTTCCCCTGACGCTTAGGAAATTCATTTGCATAATGACCCAACTCCCTGCAGTTGTAGCATTGAACATTGGTAGCATCTTTATTTCCCTTACAATCACCATCAATATGGCCTTTCTGTCTATATTTTTTATCATACTTCTTTTCCTTTCATACAGGCACCGGGGTGCTTCCTTTCGCAATTATCACAGGGTGGAAATTCAATTCTTCCCTTCTTCACTTCTTCCCTATTTACTTATTTCCAAGTCCAGAGTGTTCAACATATCTCTTCTTCTCTTTCTTTGATTTAAAGTCATAAGACATAGAGAATTCATTTTCTCCTTTGATAGCACATGAGACAATATCTTCATATGATGAGAAGGATTATGATACTAATGCTCGACGGAGAAATGGTTTTAACCCATCAAAGAAACGATCAATCTTACTTCTTGGGATACTTATATAATCTGCCGCATGCCTCGCTATCCTTATAATGTTAGCCTCACACTTTGCAACATTCTCATCCTCCTTTTGCCTCAGACTGAGAAATTGTATTTCCATATTCGCTCGATGGTCATGGGGAAAGTATTTTTCTATGAAAATATCTTTAAACTCCCTCCATTCAATACATGATACTTCCTCATCAACCTTTGTGTTTTTAATCAATGACCACCATTGATTAGCATCTCTAGTAAGGCGGTAAACTATCATGACAACTTTTTCCCTTTCCCTACTCCCAAAAGGGCGGAATATTTTCTCTATGGAATTTATCCATTTCTCATCCACTAAGGGATTTGTACTCCCATTTAATGACGGTGATTTTTTCCTCATGAAGTGATCTAACATTGATCCTCCACGCTGCGGATCATGGTGCTTCATATGGGTACAATTATTATTCATAACCTGATTGAGTTGTCCCAGTATGGTGATAAGCTGATCAGCACATGTTGTATCACCTTCTCCACTATAACTATATTTAGCAGGAGTGCAATCCCTACATGGAGTGTGTTCACAGGAATGGTTTCCATTCCTTCCACTAGGTTCCATTTCTATACCAAGTAACACACTAGATTAGTTTATGAATTATAATACATTAATCCAATCTTGTAAAACACTAAACATAAATTGAACAGTTTATGGATATAATTCATAATCATAAAAAAAAATTCTTTGAAAAATTATATACTTATAAGCCCTTTATAATTTTTTGTAAAAAAATGAGAATTATCCTAAGCACATCCCCCAGGAGTGTCGTAACCAAGAGTACAGCAAGGCCCATTGTCGTGCACCAGTTCTCGTTTGAGTCTAGCTCAAAGTGGTGTTTTCAGGTTTTACCCCTAGGTAAATATGTGCCAGATCCACCTCTACCTGCTCGTATCTAGACAGGTATGTATTTCTTGGAAAACATACAAATTCTTTACAATACCAAAATTCTAGTAAGTTCATCTATACTAATCCTGAATTTCTATCTTAGGGTTATGTGCTCTAATTAGTGTTTATCTAATCCTAGTTTCCAAGGTTTGTACTAAACTTCCTCTGATACCAAATGTAACACCATTACCTGAGTTGCCCATAGTGAGTGAATTATTACATAACAGTTGCATGATCACAAAGAAATAATGTCTCGAATGATCGATCAGTTTAGTACTATTGGAAACAAGATTCATACATAAGTTCAACTTTACAACTTGAATAGAAATACAACATGAATTTATTCCATTGGAAACATCCAAGCCTCCTAAATAATGCCTGCAAGTCACTCATAACTAACTTTTTCATATCCTGGTAAAATGAAACAAATGAAAGGGGTGAGCACAAACGCTTAGTAAGGGTATGAAATATAGCAGAAGTTAACTTAAATATTAAGCATGGTGATAAATTGAAATCACATGCCTTTACCAATAATAAACATGAAAACTTTTATGGAAAGAATATGCGCTGAGCAAATAATGCCATAAAAACATAATCATGTATATTATACTAGTCTAATGACCACATGAACCATCATTATTACTTCCATAATGAGGGAATGTATAATGATGGACATTCTAAAACATTCTTTCAAGGCCTCGTATGAGATGTATAAAAATGATTAAGGCCTTGGCCAAAAGCATAAATCAAATTGGGAAAGTGACTTGTCCAATTCCTCGTCTAGTTGTCTCATGAGACCTACAGATTCATAGAGGAGCTTTAGTGGGCTCCACCTATCACTTACTAATTCCAATACATTCCTCATATGAAAAATTTTAAATATATTATAAACATCCGTATTAATACTAGAATAAGAAATGTAAATATTTTAACCATAGCCCATGAATGATATATAAATAGTACATCCATATCCAAAAATTTCACAAAACCTTCAATACAAGATGGAAGTTTTGTATCATAATAAATCAACTTCAAATGAAATAAAAATCCATCAAAGGATATTGAGATAGATGAAATCAAAACCCTTTTTGAAGAAATATGTATTTATATTTTGAATTCATTTAAGAGGAACATAATTATAAATAAAAAATTTATTTTAAAAATATTTTTATAAGCTTGTAATGGAAGATTTTAGGATGTCATAATGGCAGAAAATAGCCACACCCACAGTATAAGTTAAAAGAACAATCTTTCCTTATATTTTTCGAAACGGTCAAAAAGTAAATTGTTTGGAAAACGATGTAATGATTCCTTTCAAAACAAATAAGGGTATAAATTAATTTAACCCATTTTATAGTAAATAGTATAAATTTTTGGAAATGTACATTTAAGAAACATGGATGTGGATGATAAAGAGGCCATAGTAGACAATTACGTATAAACAACCTCTGATAATGAAGAGATTGTGAAATACATCCTTAGCATGTACTTTTCCTTGGTCGAGGAAAGGTTAACCTCCTATATTATGGTGAAATAATGGTTAATAAATTATACAAGAATAATATACATTAATATGATATCAGAAATGATCTTTTATCATTGCTTTGTTAATAATGTCTTAGTATTATCGTTGTTTTGCGTGTCAACTTACCCATTTTATTTTATATGTTTTGTTACATAAGTAATATTCGTTATGGATAGGTTATATCTGATTCAAATACAGAATGATATCAAGTCTAAAAACATTATTTTTATTCATATAATAAGAATTATACTTGATTGGATATGTTGGGGAATGAATCTCATCGCGTTCGTGGAGATGGTAGTCTGTATGTACACACGATCGACAATATCATTATTTTGATATTAAAATAATATATAATTGGATGGTATATCATATATAAAGAATAATTATCATGATATATTTATTATTTACATAAATTACACATCATTATCATACCGATACAAATAATAATGTTTTGAATAACAATTACTCCACAACGTGGAGACGGTAAGCCGTACGTAAGCACGTATGGTGACATGTCATTCAGAGGATGGATAAAATACTGAATATGGTTGTAAAATATTTATAATAACATCACAGTATAGAGAATATACTGGATTTATTATTTTAGAATTTAAATAACAAATAAAGAAGAAGTGGAAGAAGAAAAGAACTTGAAAGATGGTGGTGAAATCATTACCTCTTCTTCGGGTTCTTCCTTTTGATTTGAATAAAACGGCTCCTTAGGTTGGATTTCTGATCAAACTAAGGCATCTAGGTAGAATTGAGGGACGTTTGGAGGATAGTAGGCCCGAGTATGGCCCATCCAAAAGGATTTTATGGTGTGAATTAGCGAGAAGGTGGAGTGCCTTTTCTAAGAGGGGTGAGGGACACCGTAGGAAAAACATAAAATATTATTTTATAATAAATTCATATTCAGTTTCTAATGGCTCCAAACTGATTTATTTTTAGGATAAGGCGAGGATGGGTCTAAAAAAACTCAACTAAAAAGTTTTAGACAGGTTTGGGTCACATTATTATGCTTATCATTTAGTTTTATCTCTTAGTTAATTAGTTTCACATTTACCATGTCTCTTTGTATTTATATATTATATAGTTAATAAACATACTATATTCTTATATGAGACCCACAAGTGGTCCATTAATGATAAAAATATCATTATATATGTCCTTTCACTGAACCGTAGGTTTTTAGGAATATAATATTATTTAATAATATAATATTTATTTCAAAAACTCATTTAGGTCAATTTTGACACTATTTAATAATTGAATTTTGTTAAAGTCTTATAAACATTATTAATTTGAAAAACAAATTAATTTAAGCTATCCAAAAATGTCATATTAACCAATAAAATTCATGTATATCATCAAAACATTCAAATTTTATACATTTCATCATTTATAATTCCAATTATTTGATTCTTTCATTAATAAGGAACATACTGCACCATTATTGTGTCATAAATAAATTGAAATATTAAATGTCTAAAAAGTTTAAATATAATACCATTATGTTGGAAGTAATTTTATATTTCTAATGAATATTTATAATCTAAAATATAACACATAAAATCCTATGTAATTTTTTTTCAAAAAGATATATGCTTGTGTCAATTTTGTTTTTACTTTAACTTTATTAATATAAAGTGTCATTATCACTTACAAGTGTCTCCATGTGGTCCCAAAATCGACCCAAAGATGACCATTTTTGGACATGTATCTCCCAATAGGGTTATTACATGTTTTAAGGTAAATTAATATTATTATAATAGTATTGTTTTACCTTTATTTACCTAATTTACCCCTTGACCTTGGTAAATAAAATATTTACCGTTGTTATTATTCAAAATGTCTAAAAATAAAATTTACCTATTTACAAAATTTGGTCCTCCTAATTCTAAATATGAAATCCATTTTTCTAAATTCAAAACATAGAAGTGGCAGAAATTAATTTAAAATTAATTCTTGTTGTCGAAACAAAAAGCATGTTTTGAAGAAATAATAACTATCAAAAGATTGGAACATTGCTTTTGTCCCATTTAAATGTGAAATTGTGTCCAATTACAAAAATTGGATTAAATTTTAAAAATATAATATAGTTATAATCTAAAATCAGTCAAATTAATAAATTATCACTATTAATTATTTCGATTAAAAAGTTGTTTTTAATTAAAATTTAGTAATTTTAATTATTCATCATATTATAAAAGTTATCTGAAAAGTACAAAAAATTCAACATAAGATAATTTTAATATTCCGAATAAAAAAATGTAGTCTATTTTGAAAGATAATATTTACAAAATTTCAAAAAGTGGGTATTACTATTCATAACGGCTAGTTTGATTGGTTGTGGTGTGTGTCAGAACTCGAAGATGCGTACAACACTTGCTACTGTATTATTCAAAGGGAAGCATACCATGGAAGAATGATGTGTTACACAACCTGATACTATGACAAATTTAAGTGAAAGAGATGTTGTCCTACTTTTATAAGAGATCATATGGAAGATTATTGCAAAAATGCATCATGAAATTCATGAGGTCAGAATAGAGAACAAAAAGCTATGTGATGAAGTGAAGTCTCTCCGAGATATGGTTGAAGATATATAGAGAGTGTTGAAATCATGACCAGATCATATTTCTCATCTTATTGAGGATGTTATTGTTCAAATTCTATAGAAATTTGCATCACTGATTCAACCGAACCTAACTTCCTTAGCTGAAAAGGTGGTTGAGAGAAACAAGTAGATAGTTCAAGAAATGCAAGCTTCTTATTAGTATAAAGAAATTGATTTAAGATTACAATAGATGTCTATAGAAAGCTATAAATGAGCTCATGTCCCTCTAAATAAATGTTTCAACCTCTAATACCTCTGTACTTTCATCTAAACCCTTTGACAGTGATTTTCTTAGAACTGTTGTTAAGGATGAACTTTAATTTGTGCTTAGTGGATTTGACAAGGATTTTCTATCTATGATTGTCAAAATTTGTGACAGAGTCCTTGATTTGGTAAGGATTCATTCAATGATTGCAAATTATGCTCATGAAGAAACTATTGAGAAGGTGGATTTCTACTTCAATATGATTTTCTCTATGTATTATATGACAAACCATTAAAAGTACCTTGAAGAGAATTTGAAAAATCTTCCTGTCACTAAAGCCTTCAAAACTGATGTTCAAAAGCTGAAATATTTTACACCATTGATGGAAATGTTCATTTAAAAAAATGATGATTTTGTGATAGAGATTTTTCAGGATGGGAATATTATATCTGACTTCATCAAGTTATTGATGTCTTATCTTCATGTGCAGAGCACTAATTTTGTGGCTCCTATAGCTGCACCCTTGCTCCCTTGTTTTCCTCATTCCTCATCCACTGCCTTTGCCTCTACCTATATGTCGGACTCTATTTCTCTGAGTTACATTAAAATGGCTATCATTGACCAATAATTACTTCAGTGTTCCACCAAACCATCCTTGTCACCCTCTGTTTTTGAAGGGGTCCCTCTTCCTTCTCTGTCAGTTGATTCATTACATTCTTAAACTTCTACCTCTGCTCATGTAGCTCCTCCTGATGCTTCTAGAAATGGAAAAGTGAAGAGAAACAGTACTGAAGAAAAGTGAACACTATCTTATTATAGGGATATTTATTATTTTTGTGCCTACTTCTTGTAATGACACTTCTTTATCCATCTAATGCACTATGAAATCTTATTATGTATTCTTGTATTTACGTTTGTACTCTTTTTGATAATCCGCAAAGGGGGAGAGCATAGACAACACACTAAGAACATATATCTCACTAATATTATTTTGGATCATAAAAGGGGGATATTGTTGTACTTCTCATGTTTTATTCATGTTTTAATGATCACAAATTGTAACTCCTATTTAATATATCTCATATCTTGTGACGATATTCTTGGTTTTTATGCTTCAATTAAATTTTCTCAAGATCTTTATTTCTATAAATCATTAGTGATTATTGTAAACTATATTTAACTTTGGTCTATATTTATTTATTTTATGAATGATTAATTCTAAATCATGTGGTGAATATTACCACAAATGTCTGTATATAGATATTTGGCTATGTGTGAGAAGCCATGAGTCTACCACTAGTTTTGTTTTTCTAGAAAAGGACCCACAAACCATGACCCAGACACAGTGACCCAGAAACCATGACCCAGACACCATGTCTTAGACACTGTGACCCAGACACCATACCCAGTTTCAGATATCCTAATGTATGGGACACTGGTTCCTTGCTAAGACATTGTTTGATGTTTGGATAAAGACCATACACTATGATCCTACCACTGCATATGTGCAACCATTTCTTGATCTGAACACAACAATGCCATCATGATTTTTTCACTGCTCAAAGGTAAAGAAGAAGACACCTTTTTGTGGTGAAATAGTTTCCAATTGAAGGCCTTCACAAATTGAATGTGACACAATTATTTAATATGTTTTTTCATTTTCAATTTAATTTATAACAGTCTTATTTGATTAGTTTAAAAGCACTAATATAAATAATATTTCATTTTAGACATGTCACGTGATAGTACGAGGTATGAGTTGCAAGATACATGTATCCTGTTAGATCCAACACATGTAGTTCATGAATAAATAGAAAAGTGTGGCCTTGAAACAAGTGATGAGTAGTAGTGTGTATTATAAGCACCAACATTCTTGAAAAGTGGACCGATACATGAAAAAATATACATATGAATAACACATGAAGCATCCTTAAATCAAAAAGCAAGAATACCACAGATCTGAATCAAATCATCTTCGTAATACCAACTCCATAAAGAATAAAAGATATATCTAACTAGAAACCAAAGAACCAGACTTGAGATACTCTATTTCTCAGAAGAGGACTCGATACTTTCAACTTCTTCATCCTAGAAGTCCAGTGCTGCATATAATAACACCCATAGCACTTCTAACCTTTTCTCACAATCTTTGCTCTGTTGTGTGTTTATTTTAGATTTTCAGTAATGTGTTTTTTTTGTCTGTATTAAATACACACATTTTAAACTGCATTAAACTAAAGGTTACAAGATATCCTACATTCCAGGTATTTTTACACTTCGTTACTCCCAAGAATAAGGGTGGAAGATGTCCTTATGTGACCTGATATATTTTAGTCGTGAAGAACTATGGGAGAGGTCATATGACTTGGACAGTCCTGTGCACTGTTGTTTACCCAGATCCAATGATTGGATGAAGTTTGTTAATAGAAACTCCTTGGTGGTAGTTGATCAACAAGGGGAGTCGATTAGGTCTCGGCTTGAGACTGAACCAATTTTTTATCCGCTATGTTGTTTAATTTAGGTTTTTCCATTTTATTGTATAATTTATAAATCACTAGATTTACGTTGATATTTAATTATGGATAGAAGTTATAATTTTTTTTCTTTATTACAATAGCTTCAAAAGTTCTATAAATAACTATTACTGATATTAATAAAAATTAATCAATTTTTATAGAGGTTATTTGATCAGTCAAACCTCTATAACCATATTACTTTGATTGACTGTGATATATTTAATTTTATTGGGGAACCCTTTAAGGAAAACATTTTTACATAAATTTTTATAGATACTCAATTCACCCCCACCCTGAGTACTCTACCCCAACCAACATGTCCATGTAATGAATGAAAAAATAAATCTTTTTATGATCCAAAATCCATTATATATTTTTTCACACACTATAAAATGAGATTCTATTTAGTTATCTAGGGTAGGATATATATTATCATTGTTTCATAGAGGGAAGAATCCAACACTAAAAACAAGAATTACTGAATATAATTACAATAAGATATTGAATTAAAAAATTTAAAATAAAGTAATTTTTTTGTCTACAAGATATTTTGAATCCCATTATAATAGTACATTATGAATATAGACCAAAAAATAGGTTGATAATAAAAAATTGAAATAATGTTAAAAATTTTGAACAAAAGAAGAACACCACCATTAATAGAAGCAGTATTTTTTTTAAATAAATATATAAAAAAATAAAAAAATAAGAAGAACATGTGATGAAGGATAAAAAAACCACATATTTAATTAAATAAAAATTGTAGTTAATGTTAATATTATGAATAAATAAGAAAAAAATCTGTAAAATATGCATAATAAAGTGGAATTTATGTAAAATGAAATTTATGAAACAATAGGCATCCGTTTTTCACATAGTGGAAATATCCCAATGATACTGAATTTTTGAAATTTTAAAGGAAATGTAATTTTAATTGATAGTTATCTTGTACTATACGTGAGACCCATTTATAGAGCCTCTATGATTCCTCATTATTCATCATTAATTTCTATATAAAAAACTCTTAGTAGTATTATCTCACAACCCCTCTCATTATAGTGGATTTAGACATGTCCTAGTAGGACCTTCCACAAGTAGTCTAGTAAATTAAAATTATTGAACCAGGTTGACTACCATTATTCATCACAGTCCAAACTCACATCAGATTATTTTACAAATCCATGACTAGTTTATAGTAGACCCAACTCTATAATTTCCTCAAAAAAATTTACTGCGTCCATTTATAGTGAAGGAGAAGAAATAATAAAGAATTATCAAAACAAACCATATTAAAAATAAATTCTACAAATAAATGTGATATGGGATTACAATTGAAATAAATAAAACAATTATATATTTATAAGCATCATACATTCATCAAAATTCAAATTCAATGAGTAAAAATTGAAATATTAATGCTAATAAACCCTCATCCTAGCTAAGACACCACATTAGGAATTTTTGTAGTAGTAAATTTGTATAAAAAACACATGACGTAGGATCCCTATTTTGACCCGTGCCCCCCACCCAATTAGTGATTTCTGACCCAAAACATTGATTAATTCCAAAATAAAACACTACTATCCCCCTTCCCCAAGTTTTAAAATAATAATAAACCTTTAACTCTAATTTCCTTCTAGATTCTCAATGAATCATCAACATATAAAATGGAAACCACACATGTGAACATAACCAGAAGAGACCCTTCCATGCAATATAATGTTGAATAAATATCCAATAAAGAATCATGCTGTTATAGGGGTTATTAAAATCCTATTTTTTCATATTTTTCTCAAAATCAACCTGTATTTTGTGGGATTCTCTCCATTCAAATTTATATATTTTTCTACTAAACCTACTATTATTCAAACCGAAATATAAAGGGAAAACAACTCATCATAAAAAAATTCAAAAAATTTTCTTAATATGTTTTGATATATCAATTGATATCATAAACCACAAACATTTACAAAAAATTCAATTCACAAAACACAAATCCTTATGGAAACCGTAATTTAAATTAAAAAACCAAAATATTAAATATGATAAAATTATTTTCAATATTACATAAATTTATTTTTCAAATTAATATTAAAATATACATTAAATAAAAATATTCAAATTGAATATGCATTTACTGTATTAAAATATAAAATAAATGACATATCATTATTAAATTAAAAAAACGAGAAATCTAAAACTATAATTTTACATCGATATATTAAATCAAAAGAAGAAGTATATTAAATAAAATTATAAAGAAATAAATGATAAAACTATATGTTTTCTCTATCACACAACTATAATACTCAATCTCAGGAAAATTATAATAGCCCGAAAAAATTCCACAAATAATCAAAATTTGAGAAAATATCATACAAATTTTTATAATCAAATCCATCATAATAATTTTATAAAAAAAATCCTCTTTATTTTCAAACTTAACAATAAGAATGAATTTAATTTAATTACCCACCCATGAAGGGATTGGAATCTTATATTATATGGAATAGATGTAACTATTATTTTATTTAAACTAAAATATGGATTTATTCCTATCTCAACAACATAAATTTAAAGTCCTTTTAATTTTAAATTTCTAATATCTCAATAAGAGTTATAAAGAGTTTTTACTAATCATGACGATTTATTCATGGTTATTTTCTTGGAAAGGGGGTATGAGTTTAAAATCAGTGATTATGACTATTATGGTTCAAAAATTAAAATGATTAATTACTAATTCTAGAATTCATTATTAAAATATTATTTTGAAATTAAAATAATGGATATATTTTTGATCTCTTTATCATTATGTTTCATGAAAATAAGTATAATAAATCATTGTTATGAAATTATTATTTTATTATATTATATTTATAATTTTTCCATTTTCTCCATTTATGTTACAATTTTGTTTTATCTATAACATTATAATTATTATTTTTTGAAATAATAAGATGGAACATATAATTTGACGAATAAATTACTTGTAGAAACTTATAATATATTTTCCAAAATAATAAGCCAACCATACGGTTCAAAAAACAGTTAATAACACCCAAAAAAACCTTCCCCTTATTCATTTCCAAAAAATAATGTGCCTCATTATATTACGAATGATGATTTAGAATGCAATATTAGGCTTGTAATGTTGATTAAATATGAGGTCATTCATTATAATATAATGGTCTTGGAAGTTATTGTGAATGTAGATCTAAATGTGGATACACAATTGGTAGTTAAAAATATACATCGGTTATATTAATAAAAATATTACTCATAAAAAATACCATAAAAAATATAATCATCATGTTTTAGTTAATGAAGCCTCATATAAATTATCTTAAAAATAAAATAAAATATATATAGTATATCACATTTTTTGGAGTACCTCTTAGGAATTTTGTTTTTGTAAAAGGATATTGGGAACATGTTTCAAAACTAAGCATGGTTCCAAGGCATGTATAAAGATCATATCCTATGAAACTGTTCTGTGATTAATGATAATATGATTCGTTTTTTTAAAATTAGTGAAATTCATAAAAAATTATTCGATTACAAATGGGTTTTTAAGATTTTCAATTTAAGAATTATTTTTCTATTCTAAAATCAAAAAAATTTTAAAAATGAAAAATTAAAATATTAAATTTTTTAAAAAATTTAAAGACATGTTTGAATATGCCCCATGCTTAATTGATGTATTATTAGATATTATTTTTACAAAAAAGTCAATTCAGCTCACATTATAATAAAATTTAATATAGAAAGATTATATGTGTATAAAAACATAATCTGTGTTTATTTTTAAAGTGAACAAACCTTGTTATAGTCTTAATTATATTTATAAAATCTATCCATCTCTATCTATATTTAAAATTAACACAACAAATTTATTGTAAAAAATGTGAAAATATCATAAAACTTTATTTAAAAAGTGGATAGAAGATATAAATAATTTAAATTTTATGATTAGATTATAGAAATTACTTAGTTTTTGATTATTATGATAAATAAATTGATAATAAAAATAAAAAAATAGAAAAAATATTTATTTGATTAGTTTAAAAGTGTTAAATTTATTTACTATTACCAGGAACATGTGAATGACCCATTTACTACATAAAACTAAAATAAAAAATAAAACCAAAATTGTATTATGGTTTACTAAATCATAGAAAATCAGAATCTATGGTGACAGTTAGTAACTTTTTGGTTGATCTCATTAAATGAGGGTCATGCTTTGGTTTTTCATAGCTATAATATTATTGAAAATTATCCACATCTAAAATTGTATTTATATTTTTATGTAATTAATAACCTCATATTTGAGGATCATGTTTTCTTCATCAAGAAATGATTTTATAACAATATAAATTTTTCTGTGTAAAATAACATTTATGGGATATCACATCATACAAGGAAATCTATGATAATTTTTAAAATTTATTACTCAATTATTTAAAATATTAAATTATAAAATGAAGAAAATTAAAATATTATATGAAAAAGTATAAAAAATAAATTATAAAATTAAAATTAAAATAAATCAAAAAATGACATAATATTATTATAATATTGAAACCATCATCATTATGATTTCTTTTACAGATCATTATATTTGGTATAATGGTGTATATAATAAAAACCTTTTAATTATGGAAACATTTTTAGGAAATGAAAAGAATCATTTTTTTAGAGAATAATGTGAGGTTGTATATATTAATTATAATGGGTAATATTATTGAAAAAAATATTTTTAATTTCTCTTTCTAATATCATTAAATACCAGAAAACCTAGGTTAAATGATAATGATAAACTATAAAATATTTATTAAAACATTTACCTAATTTTATAATAGTTGTATTGGTGGGAATGAATTAGGTTAACTGACTAGTAAAATAAATGAAGTGATGTTTTATTAATAAATATTTATTTTTTAGTTCCAAGTCCGTAAAAAAACATTATTAATGATTACAATGAAACAATATTGCGAAATAAACTCTTAAAGTTTATAAGAGTTGTTTTCCTATAAAATATATTTTGTAATGTATTTTATTTGTTTTCATTAAAAAGAGAAATTATATTTTTTCTTAAATTAAACATCATAAAAAGGAGTTATATTTTTATTTCATAATATTAGAACATTTTTATCCTGATCTATGAGATTTTAAATAATATTTTTAGTTTTGGGTGAATGTTGATAAATTCAGGTTTTTCGAAATCATATTTTTTCTTTAAATAAATTGACAAAAAAATAACACTTTATATTTTAATTGTTTTTCATGTAACATATTATACATTTATAAAAATATAATTAAAGATTTTTATGAGATTCATCATTATACTTATTTTTTTATAAAATCATTTTTACGCTTAAAAAGTTTATTGTTTTGAAACCATGTTTCATGGTTTTTTGGATATTAATATTAAAAATAATTGTAATAATTTTAGAAATGTAGTATTATTAAATTGGATGGATATATAGAATAATCATAATTAATCATTAATAGTAGCTTTAACATAATATTTTATTATAATTAATACTTGCTATGGTAAAAGTTTAACAATATATCAATAATAAAACATGTTAAACATGGAATAAACTATAGGATAAGTCCTAAAAATCTCTGAAAAACTATAATATATTTCATTGGAATATTTTATTCAAAACTATGTCATCCAATGTTAAATATTCCTTAAATTTAATTCCATTTTACATTGTTAATGACCTATATATTATTTCATGTAAAGTATAATTACAAGTCGCAACTCTCATTCATTTAATATCTCTAATATATTTACATAATTGTTAAAAGAATTTATAAATTATTATAAGTTGATATTTTAAAAATTATAAATTTAATTTTATTACATTAATTTATTTATAGTTTTTAGTAATATTATAAGTACCCAAAATTCTTATGAAAAACTGATGAAGTGATTCTAAAATATTTAGAAAAATCAAGAAAGTTATTTTAAAAACATTTAAAGTGATATGATTTAGATGAAAAATGGTGCTCAATTATTTTGATGGATAATTATATAGTATTTGTAATGGGGAATTTATAACTACATTTTTGTTAAAAAACATATTATATCATGATTTTATACATGATTTTATAACAAATATAGGATGAGAACCATGATGTCTATTTTCTTTAGAAGATTAAAAAATCAAAAATATCATCTTAATCATAACATCTTCATAATTAGAAACACTACTAATTATTATATTAACATCCATATATATTCTAAAAACACATAGGATACCCTTGGAAAAATACATAAAGAAAGGTGTGTATTTGAATGAACTTTAAGGGATGAAATATGGGATAAACCATAAATTAAAAGTCAATATGCATAACGTGATATGAAAATGAGAATGATCAGAATCATAGTAACATGGAATAATGGAATGATATCATATGTTTATGGAATCATGGAATATGTGGAAATAATATAATGCATTAGATTATAAACATAATCCATGAGTCAATCCCAACACAATCATCATAAATTATAAAAAGACCTAGGGTGTATTATGTTCATAGTACATTTCAATAAATATTGTGAACATTTTCCCATAGAGGATTGAGATCACACCCCATTATGATAAACACAACTTATAATTTTCCATGGAAGATTGAGTTCACTCACTAATATCATAAATAATATCTCCGAAGACATATATCATTTCCAAATTCATTAGATGGGTATATAATTTTTTTCCCACCCATCATTTAAAATAGTCTGAATATGCTATCTGCTAGTCCAAGAAAAATAATTGCTCATGAAATGGAAATGTTACCTAATTAAATTGAGTGATATATAATTCCATGAAAAACAATTACATAATTAAAATCATATTTATTCCATCAACATGTTGCAATGAAACCATATATTAATCATAATCACTATTTATCCCATGAGAATGTATTGTGTTTCATGATTCTAGTTCAAGACATAACCAAAGGAAAATTGATAATGACTCCCAAAAAAAGGTAAAATTTCATTGTTTTGGATATTCATATTTTAAAAAATATTATACATGATTGACATGGTAGTTTAGTATATGAAATTCATGATATGGGTCTAGAGTATATAGAATAAAAATGAACTAATAGGGAAATGGTTTATGAAATATGTGAATTAAATTTTTAAACAAGGAACGAACATATTATTTTGATGAATCCAAAATTAAACCATGATAGTTATCCCTAGTATTATAATGTTTTATATTTGATAATCATTCTATAAAAACAATTTATAATGTGATTATTGACATGAGACAAGATATATAATTGTTCCCTTAAATTATGTTATCTTAAAAGATAAAAGTTTGAATGAAAAAAAAACTATATTAACCAAAAAAATAAAGCTATAATATAATCTGTATAAATTTATGGAACAAATATATTTTTTTAATAAATAAATGAGGAAAATAAAGCGAAAATGTAGAAAATTAAAGATAATTCATGACCCTAATATAACGAGGGTGTTTTCAAAATATCATTTTTGTGTTTCAAAATTCATTTTTTTGAAATACCAATTCATAAAAAGGATAATAAAACATTTCTCTGAAAAAGTCTAATTTTAAATACGAAAGTCTCTTGAGATAACACATAATTATTCTGCAAATTAAAAATTAAATCATTAGTGGGAATGTAAATTATGGAAAAGGTGTGGAAAACAACTCTTAAGATGACTATTATTATTCATAACATAGAAACATATTCAAGATGGAATTGAAATAATAAATAAATAATACCTTAAAAAACATAATTCTTGAAATATAAAATTTGGTCATACCATAAAAAATATAATATGAAGCATGAGGTAAAAAATTATACCTTTGAAAAGCATATTTACTTATCAAACCCACCATTATATATTTGAGATGACATCTATCATATCTAATAGAACCGAAGGTAATTAATATAAATTAACATAAAAAGACAAAAATAATTTAAGATACATTATGTAATGGTGGTATATTTACAATTTAAAAATAGATATTGATTCATTAGATAAAATCATACCTCCATGAAGGGTGATTGAGACCAAAACCCTTATGGATTAAGAAATATTCTAAAAAAAACCACTTGAAAGAGAGAGGGATTTTATTTTATGATTAAATACCATGAATAATGATTATATAATATATAATATATTAAATTGTACGTACACACTCCAATTAATTAAAATTAGGCACCTAAAAAATGTGTCAGAAAGAAGAAAATCATGAGATGAAAGCCTTACCTGGTATATGAGAGTTCCCTGAACATTCACATAACTTCCTGAAAAATTAAATTTAGATAATTAGATATATAATAAAAAATAATTCATATATATTTAAATTTTATTACCCATATAATATCTTTTAGTATTAAATTTTTATATATAATTTTTATTTTGTCCCTTACTCGAGGATGTTCGGATAGTTTTGTTGTAACAATTATTGTTTATAAAACATGGTCAAATGTGTTGTAAATTAAAATCATGATATCAATAAAAAAAATTATTTTTATCCTTTATTACTCCATTATTATATTACTCATGTGGTTTCAAATGAAAAACCAAAATAAATATATTTTTAGAATGGATTCATGAGAAGTCCATTTATGGTGGTTAAAGTTGATATAAACATTTATCATCATTATTAATTACAATTTTTAAAATATAATAATTATTAAATAATAATTACATCAAAATTAATACTCTTAAATTATAAATTACTTTTTTAAATTTTCCATGTTAGTTGGTCTTGGAAGAAAACATGTCATTCAGGGAGCCGGTAGTTTATACTCATATATGATGATATTTTTTAGAATTTTTTTAGAGGAAGGATTAAAATGGATATTCAATTAATATAATAAAATTAATCTATAGATGTAATTATGTTATTATAATATCTTAATGTATATAAGGTATTTAAATGTATTATAAAAATAAATGAACTATAGATTTTGGGCTGAGTGTATAATCTCTCCCTTGGAATGTTTCTATTAAATGAATCTTTAAGACTTGATATCTCTAACATTTAGTGATACCAAGGCCATAAAGGAATAGGGAAGGTGAAAGATAGATAGTAGATAAGGGTTATGGATAACATAATCCTTTCTAATTTTGGACTCAATGGGGACAAGGTGGTATCATTTATTAAATCCTAAAATGGGTACTTAAAAAACACTTTATTTCCCATTAATATCACTGCAATATTCATGGTAAGATGATCTAAATAATACCAATTAAATTTTGGGGAATATTTATAATCAATCTCCCATCTAGTATCAAAAATATTTTTTTTCACATTTTGTAAACTTTTTCACTATGTTAAACAATTGTTACCAAAATATACTCATATTGTGATAATAATACGTTTACCCATGGAAACTAATTTTAATGGATGAAACTAAAATTGAATTTTTCAAATTAAACATGATGATTTTAAATATGTTTTATATTGTACCTAATAAGACATCTATGATTTAATGAAATTAATTTTAGTATTTGCTTAAATAACGTGTAAATATGTTTTCATAGAAAAAAACTTCTTGTATATACTTTTTTTGTGCTGGAAAATATTTTCAATGTTTTTTATTTCAGATAAATAAATAAGATTATTATAATTCAAATAAGTATTATATTGAATTCAAATAAATCTAAAAAAATAACTTATCTAAATAATTCCTAATAAAATGAGAAGAATAGATTAATTTTTTTAATAGAAATAAAATATTGTATTTATTTTCCATGTTTTTACATAGATTTTATAAATATAAAACTATATTTTATAGATGAATATAATTTTTTAAAAAAACAATTAATTATTTTAAAAAAATTTACATGTCCTGGTTATATTCTTTTAAGGTAATAAATATTACCGTTTTTTAGGAAAGAATGTTTTTTTATTATTCAAAATATCATTTATTCTAGAAAAATTCAAAATATTAATTATAAGGTAATTTTTAAAATAAGAATTAAGAATTAAGAAAATATTTTATATTAAAAATATATAATATATAAAAAGTATTTGAAAAATACTAAAATTGAAATGTAATATTTTTTTTTAAAATTATGACTTCTATTGAAAAATGCTCAATATATGTATATAAATTAAAACTAACATTCTAAAAATTATAATGTCACTTATAATATGCTCATTTAGTCATAGAATTTTTTTTAATGAATTCATAATTTGTATTTACATAAAAATTTTATAAATACTATTTTATTTATAAAAAAAATTTCATTATTTTCTTAATATGATTATATTTAGAAAGAAACACATGAATTAGTCATAAATGAAGATTTAAAATATAAATCTAATTTTCTTGTTTAATTTCTCATATTAATATTCTTTTTTTATTATAAATTTTAAATACAATCAAAAATTACACAATGAAATTATTTCTTTAACAAAATATTTTTTAAGTAATATCTATAATAAAACTTATTTTCTATAGAAAATAAATTTAATCTAGAATTAATCACTCTATGTTATATTTTATAAAAATCATTATCTAACTATAATATACATTGTTTTCTTTTAAAAAATCATAACAAATAAAAAAACATAGATTCCTAAAAACAATAATGAATTATAGAATTTTTTATAAAATATCACACACACACACACTGATATATATATATAAACATACATATTAATATATTTCAAAAATTTTATACTATAATTGATACCTACTAATTAAATGGATTTATTATAGGAGTCTGACTATAATGCATTATCATGTTAGTTTGTTGTTTCATGCGGAAAAAGCGCTCAAACATATTAGAAAAAAAATTATATTAAAATATGAGGAAATTAAAAAAGTTATTAAATTTTAATTACATTATTTTTTGGATATTATTAATGTCAATTTCTTAATAGTATCAAATATGAAATGAAATAAAATTTATTTATCACAAATTATTTTTTAACGATTAAAATATTTAAATAATCTATTTCAAATGAAATTGGTGTAAAATTTGGTAATTTTCCATGAATTTTTCATTTTTGTGCCAATTGGGATATTTAAAATTATTTTAAAGACTATTAAACATTTAAATATTGTGAATTGACCATGATTTGTTCCTATAAAGATGGAATCAATCTGTACTTTAGAAAGAAAAACATTGATTAGTTTTTATCTCAAACCACAACCCAAATTCCTCTAAAAAATTCCCTTACCATGATCCATTTTCTCTATAAGTATTAATTGATTTCATTTGGGTTTTTTTATTATTATAAAACCTTGAATGTTTTCAAGAATCCCCAAATAAATTACTCTACTATCATAAATATAGTAATGTTTTATGATGTTTTTGTAAAAACTCATAAATACCTTATTTACATTCAATGGGAAATGGAAGCATCCCTCATCTGTACGTTTAGAGTATTATCTCCAAGATGTGATTTATTTCATTTTCCATAAATTTTTTTCATAGATTTATGTATATTTTGTTATATATATATATATATATTATATTTTTGAAATAATTATATTTCTATACATATAATATATCCTCCACATTCTTACAGTTCCCTTTATTTTAAAATTGAAATATTTTATGTGCATACGTGTGGACTGCCACCTTAAAAGATAGATTTGACATATTATTCATTTCCACTTTTTGTGGAAAAATAATGTTAGATTTAATAATTATATATGATAATTTTTATTCAAATATTATTCTTGGAAGGTTAATCAATATATAATTTCTTTCACATTGACCTATTTGGAAAATAAAGACATCATCATGTATATCATGTAATTAATAAATTAATTTAATGATTAAATTATGTGTTAAACTAGTTATGAATCAAGTATATAATAATTTAAATTTCCTACTTCAGTAGGTTATAATTTCTATAACCAAGAAGGAATCGAATGTAATGGTTTTTCATATCATTTCCATTACATTGAGTGATATTTCTTTATTATTCAATGAATTTCACTTATATTAAGTATATATTTGACCTTTTAAATGTTATATCATTAATTTTTATTGATTCTATGTTTTTAATGTCTCAAAACATGTTTTATGTTTTAAGGGGGTTTGATTCAAATGTAATTCAATATGATAGGATTTATTTTATAATCTCACTCTTTTTATGGATTTATTATGTTAAAATATAATGTGGACAAAATATTTGATATTTCTTTTTTTAATACCCATATATTTTATATTCTAATGAATATTTATAGGGTATCAATATTTTAATTTTTTCCCTCTCATTTGTATTTAGTTAATTATAAATTATTTTAAATTATTGGTATATATAATATTCATCATCCTTTATAACCCATTAAAAATGATTGATGGTGATATTTTTTATTCTCCCCAAATAATAGCTTTTTACATTTTTTAAAACATGAATAATTTTTTAATATATATGAAATTAATGAATTTTCCAACCTACATAACCATTATTCTATCTTTTTATTTATTTATATGATTCCATGGGTTTTCAAAGTAAATCCTTCCTCTATTATTCAATGAAATTTTTGACATTATTTTATAATTTAAATGTGTTACTCTATATATGGTTTAATATAATTATTGATGTGATGTATAAGATTATTTTTATAACAATGTTTCAAAATCGATGAGGAATAATTTTTTTCAATGTTTCAATATCATTTTAATGTGTAATTTTAAAAATTTCATCCTTTATTTGAAATATGTTTTTCCAATTAATTGATTGAAAAAAGTAATCCTTTTCAAATTTATGGATTATACCATATTTTTCTATCATTAAATTTCTTCTGAATAGGTTCTCTCTCATTTCCACTATCCATTAAAAAAAATTTCCCCTATATGTAATTTTTTTTTAGAATCATGGATATATTCAGCATCATTTCTAATACATGGATAATTAGATGAATTTATACCATTTAAATATATATTTTTAGCTATTAGATTATTATAGATAATGTTATTTAGTTTACTAGGTAAATGTGGAGTATCTAAATTTGTGATTCAGTAATGATATATATTGATTAATATGAAATATTGATTATAAATTATATTTCTGATTTAATGTATCAGGAATTCAATGAACATGTATAAGTGATTAATGGGGATTAGTTATAAATAAGACATCTATTAATCCAATATTCTCATAGGAAAAATATTTGGATAAATTATTTGGGTATTTGGATTATTCCAACACATTCATTAAAATGCCATCACATAATTCCTTGAAGGCATGGATCATGGTTTCATAGAATGAGGCCATTATAAAATTATCATGATGTTTTTAATTTTGAATTTACATCATTTATATTTAAATTATTGTTATACATGTGATTTTAATGTTTATGGTTTCCATGGATATATTTTTTAGATGATGTTATTGATTAAATGATATACTAATTGATTAACCACTATACCATATTACTCAACCCTTATCAACTCATGATAATTCTATTGGGTACAACCCTTACATTTTACCTATTCTCTATAATTAATTGGTTTCTATTTTCTTAAGGACATGAAGAAAAAATTTTGTTAAATATTATCAGGGTTTCAAGAATAACAACCTCGAACATGAACTCCTAGATATAGTGTTAAAAACAAAATCATTACACTTCGAGATTTGATTCTGATTAACATGACCAAAATTTATCTATAGAAAACAAGCAACATCCAGCTTAAAAATATGCATACTTACATACAAAATGATATTTTAGGTTCACAATTTAATTTAATTATCAAAATATCTACATAAAATGTGGAAAATTCCACACAATATAGATTTTTTCAGTTAAAAAATTTATTTCAAAATGAAAAACTCTAACTTGTTGGGTGACTTTTATATTAAGAACACTATTTTTATTAATTATTTTCATCATCATTAAACACAAATAAAAAATTATTTGAAAATATATGATGAGAAATACAAATCTAAATTAGAGACATATAGAAGAAAAGAAAAGAAACACTTTAATCTATTTCCAATATGTGATATCATATAAGAATGTTTTCCTTTAACATTATAAACAATGAGGTTAAATAATTGTTTAATTATACAAGAGATCATATTTTATTGGAATTTTTTTATTAAACTATTAATAATAAAACACAAATGAAAAATCATAATAATGATATTTTAATTGAAAACATGTGAATCTATGAAAAGTATCTTGTTAAAAACATACGTTCTACCCTTAAAGGGAATGAGAATTTATTATAAAAAAATATAATTATCTAATAATATAAAATGAACCAATTTCAATAAAATAGATCTTGAGAGCCTAGAAAAGCGAAGTTGGTTCCATGGGACATTATCTTCCTAGAATTGTTATATAAACAATTACAGTAACCCTTATAAATGGAATAACCTACTTGGTTAATTCCAAAATATTTTTATGGAGAACATATTCATGAAGCAATGTATTAGAGTGAAATATTGGGCTCACCCATCTTAGTAAATAGTTTCTGAAGGACATAAAAAAATGAAACATATATAATCATTCATTTCCATAATCATACTTAGAAAATTATTCTTTTGATCTGACATTAAAAACAAATTTTAGATATTGTTATATCTATTTCCTTTAAAAAAATGTTTTGAAAAATAATATACCCAAAACAATGAGAAGAAGGTTTATCATTGAGGAAATAATAAATCCTTGTAAAGTAATTTAAATACAAAATAACAGTAGTATTGGATGTAAAATATATCAAATTCATATCTATTTAAAAGTAATTCCATCTCAAAACCGTAAATAATGTTAAACATTTCATAAAATATGAAAAAATTATTCAAATACATATTTAATAACTTTAAAAGAGAGGTAAAATGATATGTTTAAGTAATTAATTTAAAATACTAAAAAATTATTAAAAAATATATGCACCTAGAAAACATATAATAATGTAATATTATAAATAGTTAAAAAAATAGTATTATAATGTTACATAATTTTATTTGTCTCCTATCTTTCCATGAAATTTATTTGACTATTATATAATGAACCATTGTTAATTCTTATAATTTATTAAGAATCTTTTTGATATTGTTACCTTGTTTTTGTTTATTTTATTTCATTTATTAATATATATTATATAGTTTGATGATCACCTCCCCACAAAATAGTATCCCTCATGGGTCTGAAATGAAAGAAAGGTGATGGTGACTACCCAATTATGACCTCGAATAGGCCTCGATTTGGAGCCTAACAGTAGTGGTATAATATTAATGCATATAGGATGCATTACACTATATGATAAAATGTCTACGAAAAAGTGGTAAGAGAGATATAGAAATTACCATATACTTAGGAATATATTTTAATAATTAAATCCCTAGTGTATATATAAAACATTAATCAATAATGAAACAGCTGAAAAGGAATCAACAATAATGAAATAGTAACAAAGGTTGTGACCCCAAATCCTATAGAAATAACAAATGACTTAATGATGGAACTTGGTTGATTTCCACTCGATGGGAAGTTCTAAATGTCACGACGTTCTACTCAGTAATGATAATGAAATCTTATAAGAACTGTATCAAACATGGAATCCATCATCCTAGACTGGGAAATATCTTTCAAGTCTTCAAATAATACCCACTCAGACTCTTATTCTAATCCTAAAAATCACTTTGTTTCACTGAAGCCCTAGCTATACCCCCAAAGTCTTCTAGTAATATGCCTCCTGAGCTCAAGAAATTTTGGATCAATCCACATATGTGATTATAGATTCGATTTCCCTTCAATAGAGGTAAGTTTTTGGTAAACTCATAGTATTAGGTCCAGTCTCTTACAAAAAGGGGGTGGAACCAAAGGAGTATCTAGATCTAAAAGGGATAATTTCTCACTAAGGGAACATTATAAAATAACGTCTTTTTACAATAGGAAATGGATATTTCCATATTATTTAAGAGAAACATAAAGACCCTGATATGGTATGGAAAGTTAGAAACCTCAATCTCAAACAAGGTTTTTTCAAAATTTTAGATTGGGATGAAAACTTCAACCCATTCCTACAAAGTCACAATTTTGCTCAGGTTTGGACAAGGATACATGGAATTTCAAGGATCTACTATCACCCAAAAATTCTCAACTACCTTGCATTAGTCATTGAAATCACACTTAAGATTGATTAGTAAACTATTTTGGAAGATCTAAGTCAATATGCGAGAGTTCTAATTATGATCAATATGGAATTGTCTCCGCCAGCACAGATATCCCAAGTTTCTGATTATCCCCAAATGGAAATAAATTACAAGTTTGAGAAATAATTTTCCACAAGTTATTCATGGGAAGATCTTGTTGAGGAGGAGCAACAGAATTTTGACCTAGTGAGTGAAACTGGTGATCCTCAATCCATACACAGAGTGATTCTGAAGCATACTTCTTAAGAATCTTCTCAGTGGTCACCTATACTTTCAACTTGGTTAATGTAGTGGAATTTATTCAATATATTGTATCCTCTGATATTTATGTAGAAAGTCTAGTTGAAATACATCCAAATACTACCAATAAGAACCAACATAGTGAAATGACAGTTTTGGTGGAAAATCCATTCACTTCTGCATGTGTGATCATGGAAACCAAAGTAGAAAAAATAAAATCTCACGTTCAGGGTGAAAATGATAGTCCATGTGAGAATAAATAGTGTTCAGCTAAAAAATTGGCTTAGAGTACAACTAGAAGCCACATGGATGACTTTATATTGGATACACCCATGAAAAGAGATAGAAGAATGTTAGCTCAAATCATTCACAATGATATCTCTAATAACCCAAAACCAATCAAAAATCTGTACATTGTAGTGGTTTATTACATGAAATCACAAAGGAAAATGGACATAAAATAGTTTGGGAATCACCCATAAATGGAAGTCAAAATGAGGATCCTAGTTTTTGGAACTAGCAGGGAATAGCCAAACCCAACACTGAAGGTTCCCTCAGGATATTTGAAGGTAAGAATAAATATGATATCATTGGAATCTTTAATCCAAATTTTATTTAATCAAATAAAACTACTATTATGAACAATAAATAATTTTCTATGGTTAGAGACATTTGATTAGAATCCATCTTTCATCAAATATGGCTAGTGTTTCACAGCCGTATCGAAAATCATATCATCAGCCTAGAATATAAGCATTTCATCCATTGTGGTTTTGATATTGTTAGCCTGAAAATGTTATGCTCATTTTTTCATGATTTCAACAACTACATTGAAAGGAGATATCTATGGGAAAAATTCATAAACCCAACCAATATTTTCACTGATCCATGGACTATTATTTTTGATTTCAATTCTATTCTTCATGTAGATTGAAACTAGTGACCAGTGTATAGCTCTATCTCCAGCATGGAGTCCATGGCTTGTATTGAGGAAGCAAGCCTAACCAAAATCAATCCCATTAGGGCCTAGTAAACATGGTACATGAGGAATATCAGTCAAATGAGATCTAGAAAAATTGACAAGGCAGTCACTAATGATTCCTTGCTTGAAAAGTGGAAAAAAAGAACAGGTGTCACTCTAGTGATGTAGAACTCCTATCATAATCCCATATTGGATTTTATTTTTGATAATTATAAGAGGAAAAACCTTCCATTAATATTAAAACATTCATGGGATTCAATCACAAATTGCTCAAGAATGGTGCATCTGTTTTGGGCATTTAATGAGTATGTTGACAACCCTCTGGCATGAATATCAATGTTCAAGGAACATTAGCTAAAACTATAGAATTATAGGGAAACGAATTTCATCTATACTGATGTAGAATATGAAGCCATTTCATTTTATTTATATGAGATTCGAAAATCAATTACACTAAGCAACGTCTTGTGGGATTCAGACCCCGAAATGGAGATTTCATCTTAAATTCAGAATCTCATCACTCTAAGTGATATAATTTAGGTGGATCTTTTCAAAATTAAATAGCTTGTATATGGAGATATAAATAAAAAACCATTCCATGCATTACAAAGGACTCGAAGGGAAAATACACCTCTCTCATTAATCAAATATAAATACTAAATCATTAAGGAAATGAATGAGCTCTCCAACCACATTGTCTCCTATATGTACCTATTCAATGGGACACCAAGATATGATACTCTAAGGTAAACCATAATTCCTCTTTTGATATCTGAGAAGGAAAACCCACTACTCCTATCCATACCACATGATATTAAAATCATGAATGATATATTTGGACTCAAAGAAAAAATCTCACATGGGATGGTTGATTTCAAAAAATTATTTATCCAATCATTTTGTGATATTATTCAAATTGACATGTGAAAATATTTAATGCATTTCATACATGATGGAACTTTTACTCAATGGTTTGATGCTAAATTTATTTCTATAATTCCCAAAGTGGAGAATGAATGTGATATCTGTTAGTTTAGGCTAGTGGATCTTGTCCTCACAACTCATAAAATTATCATGAAGATATTGGAAAAAAGGTATTCCAGAGTTTCAGACAAAATCATATCATTGATTGAATTTAGATTTGTGATTGGTAGGAGTATCCATGATTTCTTGATCACTATAATAGAATTGGTAAACATACTTCTAAATTCAAATTAGGGTGGTAACATTTCCCTTAAACATGACATCTGGAAGGCCTTTGATACAATGGATTGGAACTTCATAGGAAATGTGACATAATGTTTTCGTTTCAGCAAGTTGTTTATCTATTGGAGAACAATTATTATAGGATATTCCCACATATCCATACATATAAATGGATCCTCAGAGGGATAAATTAGATGTTCAAGGGGGGTCGGGAAGGGGTACCCTCTCCCTGATATTATATTTTCAATTTCATAGCATCATCTTAGCTACCTAATCCTTCACCTGAAGGATACATGAAAAATTGAAACCATCAAAGAAATTATAGGCATCTCCACCCCTCATCACATACTTTTTAATAATGAAAGTATTATTTTTACCCAGGCAAATAGGAAAAATATAAGCAGAATCCAGAATTCTTTCATTCACTATGAGAATGTCTTGGACCAGAAGACTACTGGCGGAATTCATTTATCTAATTTGGATTGAACATCTCAGATTCAAGAAAGAGATGTATCATTAATGATATGTAAATCATATAAGGTTCCATTCCTTTTATTTGACATTGAATTCCCATGTTCTAGGGAAATTCATGTGCCTCTTAATTTTTGAACAAAATGAGCTATATCAGAAGGACTCTTGCATATTGGAAAGGAATGTTGCTATTAATGAAATGATGTATTTTCCTTATCAAATAGCTGGTAACTTTGAAGCTCGTATATTTCTTCATGGTTTATATCTTTACCTCTACTATATTAAATTCAATAAATTCTATGATGATAAATTTTGTTTGGAGTGGGAATGTGCTGGAATAGAATCCCTTAATAGCCTCTTGGATGCAATGTTGTATGCCTAAATCCATTGGTGGGGTCATAATTTAAAATATAACATTATTAAATCAACATATTTAGGCTTATTTCTTGAGGAGACTCATCAATTGGATACATGACTCTATTTAATTACATAGATCAATATTTATTACAAATATCATCTTAGAAAAAACAAGGTACATAGAGTCCTAAATTTGGTCTGGTTTCAACAATGTCGTTCAAGAAATTAATAGCCACTCTTATTATGAAAAAAATTCAAAATCATCACTCATATTCTGAAAACCCAATTGGAAAATAGAAATACTCATTTATCTGGTCAGTGTCATGGATAATGTGGTTAATTAATATATTCTGATCAAGGATCAAATGGGAAATCTTGAATGACTACCTAGTGAAATTTATGAAACTGTATTGAACTATGACTTTATAATCTAGGATGAAATACTTATATGGTATCGGTCTACAAATGGATAACTTGATTACAAGACATTTTATAAACATTTTCTACAACGTGAATACAAGTGAATTGGCTACATCAACAAAAGGTTGATGGACCCCCCTAGATTCACATTTCTATGTAGAATTTAACTCAGCAAAATACCAGTTGATGAAAAATTGCAATGATCTGGGATTGCAATGTGATCCAAATGTTTTTTAATTCATCAACATTGGGAATATGTTAATCATATCTTCCTTAGATGAAAAACTACTGAAGAATTATGGCAGGTTTTGTTGGATATTTTTGAGTTACTACACCAACAAGAAACCCTAAAGCAAAACTTCATGCACACTAATCTACATTTTTGTTATCAAAACAATCTTGAAACCTTTTTAAAGATGGATTAACTGAGTTGTTTCATGAAATTTGTAAAGGTTTCACCTTTGTTATTCACTCCAAAAACATATTCAACAAAAAACACATGATGGATACTAATATTACTGAAATTAAAATTGCAATCTCTATGCATGATAACTATTGAAACAACTCAATCAATGGCATTAATATCTTAAGGAATATAAAAAATCATTTTAATTCCAAAAACCAACTGGCACACTTGATGTATTCTCATTTCCTCCCATCAAAGGCTGGATGAAATTTAACACCTATAATTATTCGAGGGTAAATCTGTGTCTATCTAGGTATGGCTTCATCTTCAGAGAATTAGACAGTATCATTTTTTAATGTGTTCATGGACCATGTGGAAATTTCAATTCCATTTAAGCTGAAATGATGGGATCCATAAAATCGGTATATTTCTCTTATCTAATTTGATGGCTGAACATATGGTTTGAATGTGACTCCACTATAACTATGAAAGTTGGCGGGATTGTAAGGATACATATCTCATGGAAGCTAATGAGAAAATGGGTGAACTATATGGACAATAATTCTTTAATGAGATACATCATCACTCGCATTTATAGGGAATCCAACTACCTCACATATGGACTTCAAAATAAAGGGGTCTTGGATGAGGGGAATACAAACTCTAGAAATCTTCCTCACAAAATTGTTCCAATTTTTCTTTATGATAAATTTAAAATTCCAACCTATTAGTCTAATGTATATTTTCATTGATACAAATAAAGAGCCTATGAGCTCATCATTCTCAAAAAAAAGGTTGTGGCCCCAAATCACAAACATCTCTTACAAAACTAGTAGCTTGAAATATCCAGATGAATCTCCAACCTTCTCCCATTGACCTTAAAACAAATCATATATACATGGGGTGAGAATAACCAAATACACAACATGATCCTCCCAAAATCAACTCTTTTAGAAGATAATGAATGTATGTAAAGAGAAAATGAACAAAATTTAACCTATGTCACCACCTAAACATTTATACTATCTCCAAATACTCACTATGGATTACTCCCACTATAAATCACATACAAGAGAGCACACAATATAATTATTAGACATATAGGGTTCCTTGATACTTCTTCCCCACAAGTTATCTTCTCTACTGCAACAACACACAATCTATGTCATCACTCTCAATAATTATCTAGCCCATGGACACATGGTATAAATATTACTACATGCACCTCATGCCTCAACACATCAAATAATACTTTATAATGTTATCATATAGTAATATGGTAGTTTATAAGAGTCACCACATCCTAGATGATGTGTATCAGACATCATGTGTTATATCTCAACACATCGTAGTTCATACACTAAGTAAGGTACCTAAATCCATTACAACCTATGCATATCATACAGATAAGAACCATTTAAAAATTATATCTTAGGATACATGTGTGTGAAATAACAAAACGACAACACAATTATATACACATATATGGGGAAACTGACCTCCATCAATTCGAGGAAAAATAAATACTATTAAATGTGAGATGGACTAGGGGGTCAACCATCCACCCACCTTATGGTATGTTGGGTAAAACACTCTCCAAGAGTCCACTGGGTGTCAGTTTACATTACTAAAATGAGATGGGTAGTGTATGAAATCAATAAACATGCATTATTTAATTTACATCAAAACTATGATATGGATATAAACTACTCTTATCCTCAATTGTTTATAATGTAACATGGACTCCGAGCTTGCACTCCTAAGGATGTATATCGTATATGCACACAAGAATTTAAAAAAATCCTTAATTCATTATATATTTTTTACCAATTAACATTTGATAATTAATTCATTAAACATTAATTGAAATCATTAATAAAACTACATAAATTACAATTATTTCAATTCGATGCCCTCCATGCTGAATCCAAACTAATTCGATGGTTTTTTATGATTAACATCTTTTCAGCATTTTCAATCTATCAATACAAAACCTATGTGTTATGTCACTCATTAAAAAATCTTACTTTCCATAATCAATTTACTCTAGTAAAACCATCAATGGATTCCAAAAAAATGAAACATCTAAAAAAGAAAATTCTTCTAGATCAAGACGTTTGGAAATGAATATAGAAATACCAAGCAACCAAGTTGTCATAAATTTAACTTATTCATTTCAAGAATGAATTCAGCTTTATAGCATCCATGGGTAAGCTCAACTTCGACCCATGCCATTATCATTGGTTTCATCCATAAAAACCACATAAATATCTTATTGTATCTCTATATCACATATGTCAACTTCTACCACATTATCTGGGATTCCCCGACCCAAATTAGATCATCCATCCTAGGATGAGCAATCCCATGGTCTACTAATGCCATATGAAATGCTCATATACAGAGAACATTTTAAGGTGTCAAGTATAAAAGAAAATTCAATATGTCAATCTATGCACTAAATCAATACTTCTAGCCTCTTGACATGAAGAATATCTCACGGATCATAACACAAGGCACTCGCCCTTCACAAACAGAGAGGAAGCCCAAGCCGTAGAAATTTCCTTTTTCAAGCAAACTATTTCTATTCCTTACAGAATTATACAATTTATTATTCATGGGTTCAAAATATAGGAAACCTTTGGGGTCCATCTATAAAAAAAATAATCTTTTAGACAATTAAATTAATCATTATTCGAAGCATTTGTTCTAGTCTAATCAAATTTGGTATTAAAATTCTTTAACATGAATTTATTTCTTATTAACAACAATGTTTGAAATGTCTCAAAGTTTTTACCATATTTTATTGAAACATAGAGAAACATACTTTAACTATTAAACACACATACTTTCATAAAATTTTTTATCATAAAATTAATCAAAACACTAGATCTTTTACAAATGCCTCTTTACTCTCTAATAAAATAATTATCAATTATTTCTGACATCATGTTCTTTACCATTTTCAATCAAGAAAAAAATAATAAAATGAGCATAATATATGTTTACAAAAGTATATAATAGATCTCACACTATGTGTAAATACAATGGAAAATTTGTCACTATAGAAAACAACAATAGATGATCAGAATCCACATTGTTATTAATATAGTTGAATCTCTATTAAGATAATTCCATTTGCATTAAAGATATTAAAACATCGGAAATATATAATTTAACATATATAATTAATAGAAGTAATTAATCTCATACATGAATTAAATAAGATTTAGATGACACAGAACATCTCAAAATGGGGGTGTGCAAATGATGGGAGGTGTCGTAGGAGGAAACTCGAGAAATGGAATAAGTATTCCATTACTCTAGGGGAAGAATTCAGAACCACATGTCTTTAGAGAATGAAAATAAGAAGGAATGAAGGTAATGACCTTAGTTTTCATGTCAAAAGATATAGAGTGATCACTATTTTCAGATTATATAGGATTTAATTCAAATTTTTGTGGATCTCATTACACTATGTATAAAGATATGTTCATAAATATGGAAGACAAAGAAAATAATGTATATAATTATCTATAATGAATTAGTATTTGTAGGACTATTATTCCATCCACTGAAAGACCTGTATGGCCATTTTCATGAAACTACATGAAATCTATAGTGGGTTGATTTCACATCGATGAAACCCCATATAGAAAAAATCAGAATGTTAATGAATTAATATAGTGTATAACACTTATTATTTATCTCCAATATATATATATATATATGTATATATATATTACTGATCTCATTTTTAGTCACTCACATAATAGATCGTATATATATTTAATCACTCATGTATCCCATCAGTCACATAGTAAATTACTCATGAATCCAACCATGGATGTATAAAATCCCTCATATAGCCAATCTTGACATGTACTCGATTCACATAGATAATCCATAATCGTATATGATATCTCATGTTGCTGATTTCTCTCATATTCATTAAATAGAGATATTCTATCCACATAGATGATTCACATTGCCAATCCACATAGTTGAACTATCCACATAGTCGATTCATGGATCCATTTGATCTATATATTCTTTTTGAATGGATATGGGGAGAAAGAATAAAAAATATTGGGAAAGACTCCAAGCTCACTATAACCAATCAAACTAGAAATGTATCATGCTAGGAATGTAAATTCTATTACATTAAATACATCAGAAAAGATTATCATCCATTGGAATCAAAACCAAAATGAGAGAGGAAATAAAAAGGTGTCATCCAAAAACCCACCCTTGTAGATTCTTCTCAAGGATCTCACCATCACATAATAACAACCACCACATCAATATAAAGATAAAAAATCACACAAAAAAACACCAATGTCCTAAACACTCTTTAGGGAAGATAAATGTCCAATAATAGCTATGTTTCTAATAATAATAAAGTGGGAACCATCTAATAAATCATAAATTCAAATATCCAAAAAATTAATAATATGATAATATATAAACATCATATAGCCTTGGGTACTGAGTGTGCATATTATAATCATGATCACATGTACTCTCTCTAATGCCACTATTCCGCCAAATGACATGAACCAAGAGAATAATATTCCCATACAAAACCTTATACCAATAGTGATGAATCCATAGAATCTATTCCTCATAAGTAATATCATTCATTAATGTCATTATCATATAAATTTATCATATATGTTTCCTTTTGAAGATAATGATTGAGATTTGACAGTTGAAAAAAATCATGTAATCTTCGAATCTACGGGGAATGTGCTATCTAATATATCGTGTCTCTAACATGAGGGGACACCTAGAATAGACTAACCAAATTTTGAGAAATATTTCTCCCATTAATAAACTATTGTTTCCCCTTCATCGTAGTCTACTTGAAGAACTCATGAAATCAGTATTCATAATCTGGTGGTCACCTCCTATGATTGGCATTGTATTTTAGATCATCCTTAACTACCTTCATCTTTTTTGAATTACCTGCCCATATTTGTCATTTGAAACACTAGTTATGAACAAGGAATTATTTCCATTTTATCCATTGTCTAGAATAATGGTGAATGGAATGGAAATTCCTGAAAATCATTAAATAATACCACATAAATGGTAGATTTGAAACTATAATAATTAGAATACTTGACCATAGCATGGGGACTCTTCCACAACCATCTAAAATTCAGGACACAAGCATGAAATATGTCTCTATGAGTCAAGATCATCTGCTCAATCTAACCATCCATATACATATAAAAAGAAGTTTTAAAGAATAACTACGAGGAAAAATAATTCTATTGAACCCTCCACAATCTGGAGGTAGTATGAGGATCATAATTAGATATAATATTTCTCAAGAATCTCTAGAGTCGCACCACCTCCTCTATGTAATTACCAGAAAAAGTATCCACTGAACTTGACTACCTATTCACTTAAATGTGTATTGATTACATCAAACTATCTACTATAATAAATATAAAATTTTATCCACCCTTATATCATGTTAAACTAGAAACTAAGTATATTTATATCTACTCCAACAACAACTGGTGAATATCTAATGACTAGACCAATCAACATGGAACGTGGTGCTCTTCCATCACCTTCTAATATACCAACATTGGGAAACAAACATTAAAACTAGATGATTTAACTAGGCCACCAAAATTGACCTCTCATGGCTCGTTACATATTTTTTAAACAATGATGTACTACCAAATATGATCTATAATAATCAGTTAGAACCATCAAACTCATCATTGAAGGGATGAAGATACTTTAATAAAGAAACACATAATGATATCAATCCTCAGGATAATAATGGTGAGCATCACAATAAAAAAAATCTATCTAACCAAAACATGACCTCAGAATCCCCCAACTGGGAATCCTCCACCTATATCACCAAACAATACTACACAATCATCTAGAAAAGACAACCTTTTCTACCAGACTCTCTCATATATTGATTCATCATTGATTGTTCTATGATCACTATTAATGAATCCCCATATTCAAGTAATATAATACAACATGAATTCCAACACACTTAGTCTTCTATAACACTTCCCTTAATTGTTGTATCCAAAATGTTATGTTAATAATCCTATAAAAATTCTATTCACCAATTCTATCATAGTTTCAAGTCACACTGAAAGAAGACATTCCTCGCCATTTATTCCCTATAAAATCCACAAAGTTCACATTTATGATGTAATTCTTTCACAACATAATTTCAAAAACAACTATCACCCAATCATGATGATGGGGGGAATTGTTACTCTCATGAATAATTTACAGGGGAGACCTATATGAAACCACTAATCTCTAGTTTATCAAAACATAGACTATCCAAAGATACTAAGTGTCACATAAAACCTCAAATACTATATTTATTTATAATGCAAAGGACTATAGTTATGAAAAACATGTTTTTAGGAAATCAAGAGCTACCTGAAAATGTTTAGTCCATAAGATCAACTAATAGTTTCTAGGAATGAATTTAAATGGATTCAGAACCTAAGAAAAATTGGTAATGAACTTCCTACAATAGCCTATGAGAACATATAAACTACACACTTCTACCACTTTCTTTGGGACTTCCAAAGACACAACCACCTTTATCATTAATGGGTCCATAACTACACCCTACTGGGTCATGAAATTTCCTATGAAACAAAATCACGATCCCATAACTCACACTTAAATGACTTCCTTAATAGTTTCTACTAATGAAGTTCTACCAAAACAGTTCACATATGCTCTTCATATTCTCCCTCATATGTAAAGTACATAAGAATGTTATTGCTCAAATGAAATTCAACATTATCTTGGAACTATTTCGAAATTGTGTTCAACAACCCCAAAACAAATTCTGCATCATTTTTTCACATCAAATTAAATCACAACCATTTTCATTCCTAATGAAGAAAACAGAAAGATGTATTCATAATATCCTCATCAATCGCGTGAATTTTATGATATCCTGGCCACAAATGAATGATTCAGAAAAATATTTCCACCTTCAACGGATTAAAAAAACACCAATCGACTTAAGAGAATAGATTTTCTTTATTTTCACATGGTATATGAAATGATAATCATTAAAAAGATTTAAATAACCAATAAAATTCATCACAAATAAAATTCGTTCACCATAAGATGACCCACTGGTCGAAACAAAAAATCACTATAACATATCATCGAGTTGTATCCATTAATCTCAAAAATCTAAAGGCTCTGTCATATATAGTGACATATAGATATGCGAGACTCCCAGCTGTATCTCTATCCGAAACTCAATCATTTTCCTTGGTGGAAACATTACTACATCACCAAGAAATACTTCATGATACTCTTCCAAATCCATGGGTAATAATAACTACTAAGCCTCATATAAGTTCATACTCATCTTCACCATCAATGATTTCTTATTCAGGACACACCTCTGATCCATCTAAGGATCTATCTTTCCATCCAACATTGATGGCTATCCATCAATATCATAAAACAGAACGTACCAATGAAATAATTTAATGATATCTTGAGCTATATATAACCCATCCATGACCATGATTATCTCATACGTCTATATCATTAAACATTGAATATTTTCCCATGAGAAATGATTCCCCATTACTAGATCACATTCTCGACATACTTCCTAAAAATCATATCATCCTCCAACTAGCATAGTCAATTACAAGGTCACCACAAGCCTCTCCACATCATGTCCCAAATCATGGACAAGGGAACATTTTATAATAGCATGGGTCTCTCCAAAATTAAAAAATCATGATGAAATGTCAAAAATTAGGAAAGGGTACCTTGAAATATGTACGGATACCCTAATGATGGAAACACTAAAGCTTGATATAAACCACGACCTTCTATATTACCTCATTAAACCTTTTGATTACCAAATAAATTTTCATGCACTAATCTCAATGGAATAGGAACATAACTATGATGTAATATTCTCAAACCATATCCTCCCTATTGAATGAAAACTAGAACACCCTATTGCTTCTCCCTTAGCTGAAACTACCTCAATAGTAAAAGCAAGTGTAGAACACATGTCACATGCTAACTTCTCAAAAAGGTTCGGAAATAAAACTACTAATGACCTCATTCCATATAATAAATAATATTTGTCATCCTTTGGAATATGTTTCAGTTAGACACCATCACTGAAATGAGATGATGAGTTCTGGGACATACCCCATGGATAACAAAAATTTATTCTTTTTGAGAAACTAGTATCCTTAGACCATATATCAACATAATTAGTGTTATTAACAACTCCCCATTGAAGTTGATAGATCACTATCCAGCATTGTCTGAATGGAATAATATCTCTCCAGAAGGTTGAGAAATGTCAACAGAATAAACTGTTTAACCTAGAACATGATCTATGTATTAAAAATCTACATAAAATACCTTTCTCCAGAATAATCATCTAGAATCAGTTTTGAGTAATACCATATAAGGGATATGAAATGGTTTCTAACCTCCCACATACTGAAATTCATCTTTGTAAGTGTAATAAGATCTTATAAACTAACCACCTTCACTATTGAAGAAAGAAATTCTACATGAATCTGGTCTCAAACCATCTCTTATGAGACTATTGAATCCTCACGATCCATAAGGTAATAGAACCAGAAATAAATCAATCCTCCACACAATATCATCAGAACTACTAAAACATGTTTCTTCTTCTGGTCACAAATCAAACTGAAATCTATCTCATCCATCTCCAACCAATATTTTTTTAATTAGTTTGAAATAGAGCATGCATACATCTAAAGACACTAGAACTTATACTCTTGGAGTGTCCTCCTCAATGATTTTCCTTGCATACCTCTACTGTATTGGTATCTAATTAAAAAACTTGATAAAATGTTTCAGTCTTAACCTAATGGGGATGTTGAACTTGAGCCATTCCTTCAATAGAATAAACCATTATACTCTTAAACCTTCAATATAGACTACATAATGTTAATTAAACAGTTATTGTTTATCTTGTTATAGTTTAAAACACTACCCTTTTCTACCCATTTCAAACACAATATCAAATATTAATGATCCATGTTCTTTTCTGAGGTGTATACACTACAGCTACTAACACATAATTTTTTTGGTGTAGTAATATTAATGTTTCATGCATCTAAATATGGATTTTCTCAAATAACATTATCTTATCTAGTCTCCTGTGTCTAAAACGCATACTACACATAACTTATATCATTTCCCAACCAACCCCTTAAACATAACCTATTCCAAAATTAAAATTGAATCATGTCCCTAAACATGTACCTATGATAAAAATCATTCATGACCCCCCCCCCCCCAATTTTTCCCCTTCGAGGTTGGAAGTGAGAGAAGGGAGATGGTGACTATTTGAGTCCAGCCCCAAATAGACCTCATGTATGATGATGAAACTAAATTAAAAAAAATAAGACACATATGGGAGGCATTATAATCTATCATATCATATAAAAGGAATATAGAGAAGATAAATACACTAATAAACTCATGAATAAACAAAAAAAAGTACACAAAAACATACATACATATATATATATTCATATGTATCTGTGTGTGTAATGAAATCTCAAACATATACATGAAATATTTTAGAATACTAAAATCAGTGAAATGGAAACTACAAGAACCAAATGGTAAAGATGTAGTGACCACTAAGCCTAAAAAGATCTAGAAGGACAAGAAGATTATAATATCCATCTTGATATTCAACCAACTATAGATTATAAAAAAAGTAGATATACTAAGGGAAATAATAAAATAATACTCATTAGGATCCTCTCGAATTTACCATTTTTAAAAGCTAATGAAATCATGATAAATAATATTAAACCATACATAAACTAACTGATCACCTAATTGAGTATACTATAATCGTAGCCACACCATGGAAAACTCTAAAAATAGATCACATAAAAGTGATATTATAATATTATAATGAAACATAATGGGAACCCAACTATCTCTTCCCCAATATTTTTCCACTCTTTCCCAATGTTTCATGTCCCAAACCATCTATCTACAAAATTATCGATCCCACAAAAAGCTAACACATGTATTAAAAACGTTACCTTGTGCATCACATCATCCCATATAACATCATAATATAGTAAAAAGTAAATTAATAGGATCCACCAACACAAATATGAAATGTATTGAACATCATGTATTATACATAAACCCATCACAACCAGTACACCAAATAAGGTATGTCAAGCTGTCACAGCCCACACAGGTCACACATATAGTTACAATATCGATTCTATATCTGGGTATATATTCATGAGAAATAACCACAAGTCACCACAACCCTCTTAAAACATATATGGTTAAAATTATCGACATGAATACAATAAAAAATAAATACCATATTAAGAGAGTGTGGATAGATGGTGGATTCATCCATCCTTCCAGTAACTGGGATGTTTGGGAAAACTCCAACCCAAAGTCCACAATGTGTTATTTTACCTAACATACATGGGTGTTGTAACATATGAAATCAAAATATATAAATGATATATTATTGGTCAAAAACACATTTAAGTAACAATATTGTCAAAGAATCAACTATAGGTAACGTCCCTCAGACTCCTGATTTTCACTACTAAGAATATATAGACTATAAGAACATAGCCATATTAATGATATATATTAAATTAGTTATATTAAGGTTTAAATTTCATTTTTGTAATTAATTCACTGTCCATTAATTAAAAAAATAAATACACTAAAAAAATTATCCATCATGACATGTCCATTCCCTTCATGAATAATCCAAACTGAGTTTATAGTTTCTCAATATTAACATCTCTTCAACATTTTCATTAAACCAAAACCAAAATTGTGGGTCAAATTATTTATTAATAATTATTACATTCCATGATATAGTTAAACCTAGAAAACCATCTCACATTACTATATATTAGCTAAATTCCCCCAAGAACATCAATTTGTATTATGTAGTGGGGAAAGGAATGAAGATAAATCAAGAAATGCAACTGTTGACCATTATATAGGTTCATTTCAAGCATGAATTCATAGTTATCGTAGTGTTGGTTAAGCCCATATTCAACCCATTGCATCATCTCTCATTATGTCCTTGAAACCCTCTTTCATATCCCTATATATATCACCATCATAGGTTTGAAATATTTCAACATTATTCATGCATTCCTTCCCCCTATAACGTACACCATCCAAAGATCAACTATCCTAGGACCATATACCATCGGAAACAAGGATCATATACAAGGTACAATAAAATGAAGCAAGAAAAAGACAAATTTAATAATGAAATAAGGTCCCAAAAATAATTTTTCTTTCCTTCACACAAAAACATGCTCTCACAGCTCTAAACAGAGGGCACTTAGCCTTCCCAAACCGATAGGTAACTCAATCCATGTCAATTATATTTATCAAAATACTAGTTTTTAATCCATATTGAAAAAACTGATTTCATTTTAATAGGTTAAAATTATGGGAATCCTATAGAATAAATCTATAACCAGCTAATTAATTAACTAAAAAATTACTTTAAACATACATCCAACAAAACATTTATGTTTCAAAAAACCATAGAATTAAAATTTATTATCATGCCTGTAATTATTTCCACCAAAAGTAATTATGATGATTCACATTCATTATCAAATTCCATCTTGAAATGTAATATCATACATTAATAAATAAACATTTATACATTCACCAATTTGATTATAATAAAATTATAATAAACACCAAATTCATTAAACGTGACTCTTTATTCTCTAGAAAATTAATTATCTATTATTTATGAATTTAAATTTTTTACCTTTTTTCATCAATAAGATCATGCTATAGGATTCATAAAAGTACACTAAATAATCATATCATAGATTTAAAACATTCAAGAAATACACGAGGAAAAGTTTTTCAAGGTAAAATGAAATGAAAGACAATCACAATCCAATTATTCATTAATAAGGTGCAATAATCATTTGGTTAACTCGATTTCCATCCAAGTGGGTAAACTGTAATGACATTATAATTTCACAGAAATAATTATTATAAGAAAATAGTTCCTTACAATGAATAAATAAGCTTTATGTGACCCGTCACACCCAAAACAGGGGAACACACAAGATGGGAGTCGCAGCAAGAGGAAACATGTCCCAATGACAATAGGATTCTAATAATTCATGTTATAGATTTGAAACCTCCTCTCTCCAATGAAATAAAATTGGGAGGAATGAATTTAAGGACCTACATTTATGAGTCAAATGATACAAAATGATTCAGATTTTTAAATTAAAAAATATTTAATTATAACTACTATGGATCTCACTAAGATCTGGATGAGTAGAAAAATTTACATCCTCATCCGTCTAACAAATTATTGTAATAATTATCCTTGACAAATTTTCTTTAACGATCCCTTGATTGGAACAGTTGAAAGACTCAGATATATATTAATTAAAAAAATTGGGAAATCCCTAGGTGGTTAATCTTATGTAGCCGGAATCCCCACATTGCCAAAGTCCATATATATCCATTTTATTGTACCCAATTAACTTTTTTGATCAATAATATTTTCGATAAATCGTATAGATAACTGCTCAAATATCTAATCTCTCATGTAGCTAATTACTCATGTACCCTACCACTCTTTTACCATCCACATAGCCAATACAGTCACATAGTTGATTCCCATAGTTTATCCATCCACGTAGATGATTCACAAAGCCAGTAAATCAAATATATTATAAGACATTTATTAAATCCATGTAGCTGATCTATCCATTTAACTTACCCATGCTACGGATTAATCTATATAGTCGATCCACATAGTTGATCTTGCCAAATAACTGATTCATGTAGCTGATTCGATTGGTTGTAATGATAAAAATTAGAAGATATGGGGGAATGAAACCAAATTAATTATTGACACCAAAAAATGACATTTTATATTATAAAAAGGTATTGGTAGTTACATATTGTCACTAAATTTATTAAGTTCAGGATAGATATATTGAGGATGTTTGGTTTATAATTGAAAAAAAATTGGTCTGTTCATCACGGTACATGAGGTCATGATCCCATAATATCCTTAATAATAATAATAAAATAATTTTTATATTTTCAAAAAATATATAATTCAAGATATAGGCATGAAATTTTGTAATAAAAAAATTACATTGGCACGATAAGTGGTATCTCACATGTACAAATGAGTGATGTCTTTAATAGTCATTAGATGGAAAATGATGAAATAAATATTTTCATTCAAAAAATAATATCAAAATATTAACATAAAATAAATTCATTAAATCCTTCCCCATTACCACACACAGATTATGGTTTCGGAAAAAATTAAGTATGTTACTATATAGAGACAGTAGTTCGTATGTATGCATGTGTGATTATTTTGTTATAAAAGATTATAATTTTATAAAGATAGATGATATATAATATTCATTTAATTATAATTATGAAATTAATTTCATAAATTTATATTGTATACATCATAAAATCAACCTAGAAAGGAAATGATGAGAGATTTAATACATTGGTTCATCAGGTGGTAGTCCACACATACACATGAATAATTATTTAATTTCCCATTTGATGGAAAAAATGAGGTAAATTGGTTATGAAATTAAAATAATAACTACTATATTTTTTAGGGATACGTTTTTTTTTATATTCTAATAGTTAGAAATGAATTTAATTAGGTTGAGGAAGAAGTAAAATGGAGATGATTGGTTAATATTTTTACACATTTTTGAAAGAACAACCTTTTGATCCCTCTTTAATGACCCTATACATTGTCTTTTATGAAAACCAGAACATTTAGAATTTATCTATGGATTGTCATAATAATCATTATGGATTTTTCTGGAGATAATTTAGTTATGAAATTTGAGTAAGGGAGGATAGTTGGTGTCTATATATAAGATTAATGAGGGGAACCCGTTGAATAACTTAATGTATTATGTTAATATAAAATAATTTCTATTTTCATGTGTGGTTAAATTGATATATTTAAAAGATTATATATTTATGATTCAATATACATTCATACAATTTTATTTTTTCAAGTTTATGTTATGTATTAATACTTACAAATCTGTTTTAAAAATGTTTATCCTTTTTATGGTTCTTATGTTATAAATGTTCTTTATAATTTAGGGGTTAAGAATGTTATAATAAAAAACAAAATGACAAAAATTACAAAAAAATTGATTTTAGAGACCATATAGAATTCACATGGCCAAATATAATATACATAATAATTATAAATCAATTAATAATATATTGTTTCTCATTAAATATCACTAAACTAATTTATGGGAATATTCACTTAATTTATATTCAAAAATATCATGATATAATTTAATTCAAATATAAATGTTTAACAAATCAATAATAAACTATATTTATGTATACATATCTTATAACACCATAAAATCCAGAAAAAAATAATTATTTTAATGATGTTAAAATAATGACCTTATTTTTTATACTACTTGATCAATCATTTTGTCAATGTTTGGTTGGCAATTGTGGTTATATTTTCATGTTAAAAAACATACCTTATTAAATAATTATCTAAATTAGAAAGACCTTTATAATAATTCATGTTGTATTTCTATTCTAGTGAAATCATATTATAGTCATTGAAATTAGGAAACATACATTTTGGAATTATTCTACACATAAAATAAGGAAACGATTATTATGAAATAAAAATGTTACCAAAATTTCATATCAGAAAAATTTGAATTTTTAAATCAAAAAAATCATCCCATAGATTTATAGAATTTTATATTGGGATTTTGGATCTTTTTTTTGATAAATTTAAACTGAGTTTACCCAATTTACCCATTATATGGGTCATAAATTTGAACATTGTTACTATTTTTAGGACCAAATATAGTGTTTTAAAATTTATGAAATTTTTAATGTTGATTAAAAATTTTGAAACAATTTTATAAAAATAAATTCCAATCATTGGTTGGAATTACTTTTAAAATAAACCCACAAAATATGGTAAAAATTATATTCCAAAAAAAATGCATTTTTGATTATAATAATGTATATATACCAAAATTAAGAATAATGCGATTAAAATGAATTTAATGGGATGGTTATTAATCATTTTAATCTAATTAAAGTTTTATAACATTTGACATATTTGGACATTTTTAATTATTAGATAGAAATGATAGTTTTGAACAAAATTTATAATTTCCACTATCCAAAAAAGCTAATCCTTTCACAAAATACCCAACATTTCATCATATTATAATTTTAAATTGATCATTCAAAAATTAATATCCATTTTATAAAAACAAATTTCTAATGTTTTTATAAATTCTTTTTATTACTAGTTTTAACATACTCATGATGATTTCTATGGTAGTGTTTTGTTGGAAACAGATTTGACATTTAAATTCAATAATATTCTTAACATGAAATATTCCATGCAAATAGGTAATTTCATGGAAAACTGGATCATGTATTGGGATTTGAGATCTAGGTGTTTTATCTCTCTCTAAAGGGTTAGGAAAACCATTCGGAATCCTGCTTTGATTATGAGTGGTGATCAAATTTTGAATAATATCTAGGATCTTTATGAGAACATTATATCATTTTTTAAAGGCCTCTTCAATAGTTATACCATTATTTCTACACCTATGGATGGTGTTATTCAAAATCTTGTTAATCAAGGAGATAGTTAAAGACTTCCTTCGATTCCTATAGAACTAGATATTAAGGATGTGGTGGTTAGCCTCAATCCTAACTATTGTCCACATCCTAATTGTTTTAGATACTTATTTTTTCAAAATTACTGGGTGATTATTTTTGATGACGTCTGCAAGATTTTTATTAATTATTTATAAGAGGAAATCTTCTACAAGGATTAAATTATCAATTATCTGCTTTAATTCCTAAGGAAGATAATGCGAATGAAATATATCTTTTTATTCACGTGGCATTAATAAATAAATTGTTCAAATTTATTACTAAATTCATGCTATCAGACTCGCACATATCTATAGTAAAAAATTTCCCTCTAATAATTATAGTTTTATCAAAGGGAAATAAATTCAAGATTGTCTTATTTATGCATTAGAGTGTGTCAACCACCTCAAAATTCCCATCCGAGGAGGGAATATTGTGCTAAATCATGATATTAAAAAGACTTTTGACATGACGGATTGTAAAATTATTTTTTAAATCCTTTACATTTTTGGATTTTATGATACCTTCATTGGATTGATAATGATTTTTTTGAATCTTCTCGTGTTTCTGTGCTTGTGAATGGCTCAATGGATGCTTATTTATTTTGTTGGTGGGGGTTCATATATGGAGATTCCCTCTCATCTATTATCTTCTCAATCTCTGAGGATTATCTTATATATTATTTTCCATGAGGATTACTAATGAAGAAATGAAGGCCATTGGTGCTGGTATAGGTATTAATTCCCCAAATAATCTATTTTATATAGATGATATTATTTTATTCACTCAAGGGACCAGGAGAAATATTCAAAATATCAATAAGGTTATCTTTCATTATGAGTGTGTCTCTGGATAATATGTCATATGGAATAGATATTTTGTTTATTTTGGTAAGAAATTCTCCTCTATTATGAAAATTGATATCATTAATGAATTTTGGATTAGATAAGGACTCATTCATTTAACCTATCATGGGGTGCCTATGTTTGGGGTCCATCTAATAGCTTTTTATTTTTTCTAGAATTCTTGTTTGGATAAAAAATAAAGTATCTTCCTTGAAGGATAAATCCATTTCCATGGCAGTTCATGTTCGCATTGTCAAAGCTGTTATTACTTATAAATTGGTGTATCCTTTTTTTCTATATAAATGGTCAGCTTTACTTCTTAAATCACTTAACATGGATATAAAGTACTTTTTCAAGACCAAAAATATTTTGGAAAGAATAGAGGTCATTGTATCATGGAATAATTGTTGCAAGCCTTTTGAGATGGGGGTCTTGGTTTAAAAAACCTCAAAAATTTTAATCAAGCACTGTAGGCTTATTTAGTTTGGAGGATGGTTAATAAAAATTATGGAGACACTTCTTTTATGAAATCCATGTTTCTAAATAAGCTCAAGTATGGTTTTTCTAGTCATCTGGTCTCCTCAGTGTGTCCCTCTCTCAATTAAATGTTTCCTCTCATTGACATTAATGCTCACTGGTATGTCTTTAGAGACTCCTCTCTTCAGTTCTGGAAGTCCAATTGGATTGGTGATCCTCCTATAGTTTCTTTTAATCAAGATAATCCTAACATTAATCATGATATTTCAATAAAGGATCAGGTTTTAGACATGGATGTTGTTTTAGATCATATTAAGTAGGTCGTAAATGATTTCTACTTTTCCTATGTTGTGGATTTTGGGATTTGGGAGATGAATTATTCTTGAACTCTTTCCTCAAAGACTTTTTATTCTCAATCCCTTAATCATTTTTGGGTCCTCAATGGATAATGAATTTCAAAATAAACATTCTTTCACCTTCTTGGTTTACTCTGATTTTGAGGCTGGTGCATGGGAAACAACCCACTAACAACTCTCTCTAGGATCATGGAATTTATATGTGCTCTATCTGCGTTATTTTCCATCAGCATCATAATGACCTGGACCATTTATTCCTCAACTATGTTACAACATCAACTATGTGGAAGGATATATTCGATGTGAATGATGTTTGTCATCGGTGTTATGTCTATATACAAGACATAATTGCAGGTCTGTTTTTTCTTCCACTTTCCCCTTTTATGCGGCTTCTTATTTAGGATGTGGTGGTGGAATTGGTCATCAAAATTTGGTTTTCAATGAACAAGTGCTTTCATGATTGGGTGGTCTTCATCCACCACGCAGCTTTGGCTGGAATTTTTACTATTCTGAGGACTATTAAAATCCCTCGGAAAGTGTACTATTGTAACTCAATACATAACTTATCTCTTCTCAAGTGTTTCAATATTACGGGAAAATTTCATCCTCTAATGGGTACTGTATAGGTTTTCTGAAAATATCCTTATATTGGATAGACTAACATTAACACTGATCATGCTTCTAGAGGTAATCCTAGACCATTAAAATATGGGACTGTTTTTCAGAATAATTCTCGAGATGTGGTTGGTTGTTTTTATGGTTCTTGTGGAACATTCTCATCTTTGGACATGGAGATTCTAGGTGTACACATCACATTGTATCAAGATAAACAAAGAGGTTTTAATAGGATAAGTTTTGAGTGTGATTATATTGTTATTATTCATGATATTTGATCTGATTCTACTCACAATATTTATCGGCTTCTTAACTAATAGTTCCGTTGTTTATAATATATCTCATCCATTAATTATATTGTAACTCCTGTTTTTAGGGAGGGAAATGATTTGGAAAATAGTATTTCCAAGAAAGGTACTGATGTGAACTGTCTTATATAGTCTAATCATATTCCTTTGGATGTTATCCCTATTTTTTAGGGACAATTTTAATTTTCCTTCTTTTAGACTTGTCTGATTCTAGGTTATTTTTTTAATAAATGGGACCAGTTTTATGGTAGGTGCTAACATTATTTAAAAAACAAGTGTAGAATGAATTCACTTAAACACGATCTAGTAAATATTAAGAAATACTAAATGAATTTTTATTGAGTATGAACATTATATATATATATATATATTTAATAAGGAATTTAATACTATTCTTACCCTCCAATTAAATTACTAGGTTATATAAACATATTCAATATATAATATTTTACTGATGACTCATAAGATTGGTGAAGTCATGTCAACAACCATTGTAATCATAAATATTTCCACCATAGAAATAACATAGATTTTTTTATTAGCTGAATAGATTATAATATATTATGTACATTGCATAAGGTTTTTAACAATAACCTTACCATTGTGGATAAATCTATTTCTTCTTAGTATAGTAAAATGATGTCGGATAACATCATGTGCTAGAATCCTTCACCCATTAATTGTACTACTATTACATTAGTTGCTATGAAATGGATCTAGCCTGTTTAAAAGATATTTATGGATTTGAGAAGTAATTAAAAAAAGGAGAATTTTGAATAATAATTTTTAGAGGTACATATTTATAAATGGGGTCCATTGATTATAACTACTAAAGAAGTACAAGAGATATAATGTATGGAATGAATAACATTATCGTGATATTATTTAAGAACTATTTTCCATGATATGAATGATATTAAATTGAAAATATAATTTTGAATTTAAATTTAAATGATGATTATAGTGTTGTTGAGTAATATAAATACATTACATGTTTATAGAGTAATGTTTTAGACTGAACATGTAATATAAAAATTTATATTAACCATTTCATTTATGTGAATAATCCATGAATTAGAAGGGAATTACTTTCGAATGGTTTTCAATATACGATGACATGGTGTCATGTTATATTATGATGGTAGTATAATTATATATGACATATGTTTTATGTGAAATCAAGAAAATTTTAGGATGACTAAGAATTAGGAAAAATAAAATATAATAAAAAATAAAAAGGGATGTTTGCAGATTTCATCATGTAAAAACTAGGAAATAAAAATCTAGGTGAATGTTATAAAATAATGGGTGTTTTTTACAAATGTGTGGATAATTTAAAAAAGGCTAATGAATATAAATTCAACAATGAATCCTCTAATATCATGTGATTCGAATGTAATAAGACCAAACACTATCTAAATCAATATCCCAATCATCAAGGATTATAATAATAATTTTTTTTCAATTTATTGATGATATATCGGTACGATATATTAAAAATAATGAGAATGGAAATTAATTTTGAATAAATCATGAAAATCTCAAAGGAAAAAACTAATTTATGAAATACAACATGAGTAAATGTTTTTCTTAATTTATAATTAAACAAGATATTTTTTCTCTACTGATTAACTTTTTAATATTTTTTGTCATAGAAGACCCTCACCACTGTATTTTACATTTAGGGTTACTGAATTTTTTGAATAAATAGTAATTAGAGTAATTTTTTATGAAAATATGATTACAATGTTATCAAATTTTGTCACTTATATTATCATGTGTTTTATGGTTTGATGATTAATTTTTATCCTTGGGTGTAATTACTATTTATTTTCACATAATACTTCTTTACTAGATGGTTTATATAATTGAACATAATTCTTATTTATGCTAACCAGTTTTTATTTTAGTAAATGGCTATAAACTTGAGGAATTTTCATTCAAATGTTTTTTCATTCAATGAAGGACTCTATAGATTAATATATCTCAATATACCTTAAGAGTTAGTTTTATTGATTTGGGAATGAAAAATTACACTTTTTTAATTCATCATATTTAATATGGGATAAAATATAGTAAGAAAATCGATCAAAATGAAGAAAGGGAAAGGAAACATGTATATTTATTTCCCTAAAATTCCATAATCTCAAGAAAATACATAAATCTATCACAATTTTTTGTGGAATGAATCACATGATTATGAGATTATTCTTCTAGAAACACATTTACTAGTAGAATACATATAAATTAAATATATTTCTTTTACAAGATAAATTTCAGTATTAATTATTCATATTAGTATCCTATAAATTCAAATTCATGATTGATTTTTAGTTCCAATATATGATCATTTTATTTAATTAGTAAAAAATTTGATGAAATATTTTTTTAATGTTGGTATTATGTAACCCCACTTGATTTTATTTTATGAATACTTGGTACAATTAATTCTGATGCATGAAACACTTTGTTTAAACAAACACCAATATACTATATAAATATTATTAAAGAATGATGATCATTACATATCTATTGCACTCGATGGTCTAAATGAGAGAAAACAAATTAAAAATTATATAGAGAAAATATAACATAACCAAAATTTTTTGATCTGTTCCTAGGAAATAATTCTTAAATTTTGAATAATAAGAGTGAAATCATATAATGTTATGAATATTTAACGTTTAAAAGTGTCATTTTTACTATAAGAGGTTTTACTGTATATTTTATATTTTCATTCCAAATATCATTTTATAAAATTATGATTTTTGATTTTTTCTAAATTATTAAACAATTTTTATTTTATAAAAATTCTCTTAAGGATATTTTTTGATATTTTTTAGTAATTGATGATTTTTAGTTGAATAGTGAAAAATTTGAATTTTTCAAAAATAGTTATTTATTCTTATTAAATAAAGCTATTTAATAGTAACATTATATTTTTTATTTTCATTCAAATTAAAATAATTATCCTTTTATGAAACATAATTCATTTAATTGTATTTGAATAAATATTAGACATTATTTTTTTAGAAGACAATTTTTAATTTTGAAGTGTGTTTTTTTAGAGTTATTTTCATTGATTTTTTCACATTGGTATTAAAATTAGTTTTACACACTTTATAAATTTTATATTGAAAATATCTTATATATATATAATTAACATAATTATTATTATCTAATAAGGTTAAGATAATTTTTAGTTAAGCTGTTTGATTACCATGGTCAAGGTTTATCACCATAGAAATCAGTAAAATTAGATAAGTGGTTATTAAACTATGATATAAGAATTAAAAAAAAATAAAAAACATGACTCTATTTCATTGTATAAGTGTATTTTGATCAAACAAATCAGATATATGATATTATGATAATTTGTTTCCATTTTCAATATGTAAGGACAATAATATTTATTATGTAAAGGTTAATTCGGAAATGTCACTCTATTTCATATAATAACAGTAAAATATTTTCATAGAGATAAAAATTATTCCTAAAACATGATAAATGGTTATTATTAAAATAAATTAATTTGTTTATATTTTAATTTCATTTTAATTTTTAGTTACACTATAATCACCTTAATCATTTGTCCAATGCTAGTGTATATATTCTTCAAGTAGTAGATAAATAAATAAAGGTAATTTTTTTAATAAATTAAAAGTAATATATATTTTTTATGAATTATGGGGTTTAGAATTTAAATGAATAATTATAAATCATAATATATGGAGAAGTATTTTATATTTAGTTTCCTTTTTATTATAGATATGTTTAATTAAAAATTATTTTAATAGTTTTGAGGTTGACCATAAATGCTATTTCATGTTTAAAAATTATTTTAAAAATTTATAAAATCCTAAAGATCATATATTGACTTAAGTGGTTATTAATTTTTCATTAATATAATACAGGTTTCTGGTATGATCCACATGGAATTTTTAAAATCACCTTCATTAAACAAACATAATGAAAAAATTTGGAAATAACATTACCTTGTTCCTATAAAAAATGATTCTGTATATGCATTATAGAAGAAGATATGTGTTTTCTTTTACAAAAAATATGAACAAAAAATTATATTAAAATTTACTTTATTTTATAACCTGTATTATTATCTGAGGAAAAATTATATGGTAATTTTAATTTGGGGGTTTGGTAGATGACATGTTCCTAAAATGTTGATTTTTAATGTCATTCCGAGTGTTGGACCACATGGATGTGTTGTTTTTTTCATGGTTTGAAACCTGGGAGGTATCACTGGTATTTGTCGGAATTCAGGTTTCTCAAGTGCCCGAAGGCACCATTTTAGAAAAATTCATACTGAGGTGCATGTTTTATCATAACCATCCAACTTCCTAGGTGAAATATTGCGACCCTCCAGTAGCATTGGTCATTTTATTCAAACACTACCAGTGGGGGTCCGTTATCATGCCAGGTTCAAAAGTTTTTTATAGAGGGTTTTCATATAATGTGCATGGTTTTCCCCAATTCTGAACCTTGCTTGCATGCTTTTTCCAATTTTTGAAGTATGTGTGTACTATTTGGCATATGATTAGTTAGAAGTTAGTGAAAACTTTTGGGGAAACCATGTTTGGTATGGTTCTTAGGTATTGGTGTTATAAAAATTTTCACCCAGTTTGGCCAACCATGTGGCCAAACCCTATGACATATTTTTTGAGGTTGACATTACCATTTTTCACTTATTAATTGTCTTAACGTTTTTTCTTTTTTTTTATATTATCCTCCATCCGCATGATTCTCTCTCTTCTCACATGGGATCTTACGGATTCCACAACTTGGTATTGTGATATCTCCCTCATCTGTAGTTAGAGTTTATGATTTTCAGTCACTTTGGATCTGCATCGGTAATCTCTCAATAAATATTACTACATAGGAAATTATATCATTTGATTTATTGTGTTATTTTGGTGCAATCCCATTCACCCTATTTTTCAGTAGGATGCATCTTTCATTTCTTTCATTCAAAATGGATTGATTGATGCCTTATTATTTGAAGATTATATCATTTTAAGAAAAAGGTTGGTGATCTATAACTCTTTTATATTGATTTATAAATTTTTTCCATTATACTATGAACCAACCATATTCATGCATCGTCAAAAAATTGATTTCGTAAATTTATATTTATTTACACACCATGATATGCTATGGTTAATCATTTTTTTTGAAGATGTAAACATCGATCATGGATACCACTTACCTGTGCCAGATTATTTTATCATTTATAATTAATTAATTAATATTCTTGTAATGCCATCTAATCATTCCAATTGGATTATAAATGGAATGACACCTTGTAATTAACTTCCCAATTTATGATATACCTTCCATGTTCCTTATTAAAACATGAAATGTTTTCACATGGTTAGTAGTTTTATAAAACAATTTTATTTGGTAATTTTAGCTATGCCTTTTATGGTGAAATATGGTTATACTAAATGAATAGTTTGTTAACAAATGTCATGTTTTATAATAAAACTACTTAGATGAGGCTCACTACCTTCTAAAAAAAATGCAGGGATTAATGATTTCAATCACATTTAGCTTTATTTAATTTATATTTTCCTATAGGTTTATGTTATTTCAGGATATGTAGAATGATCAGTACATGGCCAAAAATGTTAATAAATGGATTGAATAAAATGTTATGTCTTTCTATATGTATAATTATTTCCAAGACCAACTGCATTCTATATTGGTTGGCACAAAGAAGTTATAGAAATCATTTCCTTAAAAAATGAAATATATTAATTATATTGAATGGATTATTCATGATGGTTTTCCATTAGTTATATAAACACAGTATTTTAAAAGGAATTAATTTTTAAAGGTTAGAGAGGCCATACTGAATATTACATGTTTTTTAAATGCATTTTATGAAATGTTATTCCTTGATTATAATATGATTGGTAAAATAATGAATGAGGTGTAATGCCTTGTCAATTATAATCATATCATGATTAATCCTTAATATAGGTTGTGGAATAATTGTAAGATTTATATTTATTAGGGAGGATTCATGTTCCCTTTCATCAGGTGTTGAGGATGATGTCTCACACCACAAACACTTTTTTGGATGGTGTCCATGATGCAACACATCCCTTATTTATCGTGTTGTCATAATAGTACAATAAATATTTGAAGTATTGGAATGACAACACATGAAAAACTTCTTGTGATGGGAATGATTTCTCTCACTCTTTATGAGATATATGGCATGAACTACCTGTTGGAGATTATAGGATTGTTTAGACTAGTTACTAATGTATTACTCCCTGATCCAGCAAAAACCTAGTTTTCTCGGTTTATGACCACTTAAATTCGAATATAATTGGTCCAAATAGGTATAAAATATATATAAATATGCTATATATATATTATTAATATTTATATAGTTACTTATTAGACACTCATTCTTTCCATGTGGGAATGTAGGTAGAGCCTTTAGGTGGCCTTTAGGAACATACACATACTATTATTTATTCATCTATCATTTTTTATCATACATTTACCTACACACTAATTTAACATATATTCACATATTGGATTTATATATTTACACCATTTGTGGTGGCCTACTATGATTTTATCTCATGACCTGATCAGGCCACTATTTAACTGGGGTACCAAATAAGATCTCATGTTCGAATGAAAATTGATTATTGTCTACATTATTATTCTAGTACCTTAATGTTAAGAGTACATGACAGATCTAGGGATTAGGATTCTCTTTGTGTTCACCCTCTGGGATTATCGTTTTTTTCATATCTATGAATATAAATTTATTTTGTTGAAAATTATATGTCTGCAATTTTATTTATGTATCATCATCTGTAAATTCAAACATATTTTTATATTTTCATTGTCTAAATTTAACATTCATACTATAACATTATTATACTACATTGTCTTTCAGACACTGCTTCTTATTTAATTGTCTATTGTTTTTTTATTAATTATACCACTATGATACATTAACAAGAGGGTTTAGTTCCCCCACTGTGATGTCCTTAGACCCTCATTTCTAGTCTGCAACCACTTGTGTATGGGGTGGTGCGCATTAGGCCATACGGAAACACGTCCAGCTATTCATTTTATGGTCAGTTTTATTATGTCTTTACAAAGTGGTATCGATAGTTTCTTTTTTCACTTTTTCATTCATTTATGAAATGTATATTATTTTCCAGATCAGTTTGGAAAAGAAGTGGCATTACATGAATCATTATAGGCACACGGAGATTCCCATGCCATGATTATGCCATTCCATGTAGTTTAATTTTTAGGCTTGTTTCTTATTTTTAATATATGACTTTTGTGATTATTATCCCGACTGTTATATTCCATGTTATATATTTTGGTTGTATGCTTATTTTTATTCATCTCTTATTACTCAACGCTTTTTTCTTTAGAATTCTTGTTTATATATCAAAATTAAGTGATTATAAACCATACATACTAATTATTTATCATATTTATTGTTATATACATGTTGGATAAATTTTTTCCCTATAACACGATAAGGTTATATAATTAGTTATGTGGGGTACTGAAAAACTAATTTTATTTACAATATAGTTTTGTGTTTTTCCCTAATTAACCACTTAACAAATGTGGGATTCATGAACCATTGGTTTCATAGACTAAGACATGTGTGGATTCAATTAAATGGGAGTCAATATTCGACTTATATTATATATGGGATTCTTCTAAATTAGGAATGAAAACATGGTTAATTGAACCAATACCAAAGCAGATATGGTTGTGCAATATTGAAATAGAAATTACCATTTTATGAATACATGACTTAATTTTAAAACCATTATTAATTAAATAGGATAAATTTTTTAGTATAAATCTTGTGACTCTATTTCTGGGTATTAATGATCTTTATGGTTCGAATATATTAAATTCACTTCTCGACCCAGGTAGGTCATTTGGATTATGTTTATTATGTGATAACCTGATACAAGTCTTCTTGAACATTGATTATAAAATGACTACTATTGTGTTTCATTTTGATGAACCCTGGTTGGAATAATATAACCCATATAGGTCACCCAATAATTTACATATTGAAATGAATTTATATGATATGATTTGATATAATTATGGGAATTCAAGAAATTATTAATTTTTAAAATGGGATGTTTGATTATATTGAAGTATGTTTCCTTTAGACATTAGTTAAGTAAAGTTACAAGTGATTTCATCGAGTAATTGCTACTTTATATCGTTTTTTAAAACATTTAAATGTTTAATGATTGAAATAGAGCTAATGGAATGACTTAAAATAGACTATATGTAGTATCCCTAGTTTTTCACTTCTGTAATTTTATTATATATAATTTTTAGTTTACATGGAATTCAAATGTTAGGTTTTTATGTTTTTTTCATTATTATAAAGGGATTAAATGATAGGAAAAGGGACCCCTGAAATCTGTTTGGCATGACCTAGTGAAAGGATTGATGCTTATGATTTTGTAAGGGTATATATAGAGGTTGGTATAACCTTTATAAAATAAATTACTAGAGAAATTTAATGATATACTGGATATAATGTATTTTTTGGATTTTTTTGCCCATAGTAGGACTCTTTGCATATGAATTTAACCCTAATTTGGATGGGTGGTCTTGGTAACCCATCCATTATTTCTAGAATGAGCATTATGTAATGCTCTATTTCATTATTTTAGAAAATACTAGGGAATTGTTTGCCTCTTAATAGGTAATATGACCCTCTCTTCTAACTAGGAGATTGGTGACTGGGTATGTCATCATCAAGGATAGTGTTTGTATTGAGCAATATGACTCTAGGTTAAATATCTTATGAGGATCATGTGATACATAGATGCACATGGGATACAACCTATCAGTAGTATTGAGGGTGTGACATTATAATTCTAATTCCTTTGGTTAATGTTCATTCATATACACTATACTTTTCCAGTTTCCAAATGATATAGAAAACCCATTTTGTTCAGTGGAATTTTGGAGCCTTGAGCTATGGAGTACAATATCAGTTCATCTCTAGAGTATAGTGACCTAGGAGTTAATGTAATTAGATTTTTCATGATACCTGTGATGGAATTACAATAGTATAGTGTGTTTTGACCCACTGGTTATGTGTGTTTTTTCCTTCATTCCAAATTCATTGATGTTTGGGATGGTGACTTTGAGAAGTTTCATGTGTTTATTTTAGGTGAATATGACCTTCTGCCTTTAGGAGAGGCTGGTATATCTCTCCTTTTGATAGTGATGATAATCCTTATATGGGGAGTTTCATTTCAGGTTTAGTGAACATGTGTCCATCTGGGTGGAAATTAATAAAATTATTAATGCAATTTAAAATGTTAAAATCTATTTTTTTTCAAATGCCTATTAGGTTGGTCATTCTTATAAGAAGTCAGTGCTAAATCTTCACCACAATGTTGATGTGGTTGGGTTTGTAGAGAAAAATTATAAATAAAATTAATCATGGATGGACATTGGTTGTTAATACTATGCGATCATAGATTGACTCTGGTGGAAATGGATTCATGGTTATGTTGGGGACATATTGGAAGGTGAATCCATGCTTCTTCCAAGAAGTCCACCGGTAGTGGTTCAAATTCTATTGATTCTGTTAGTTGGGTGTGGATTGTTTGGAAATTATACTAAGTTTTTTTTCATGGACATTATGGAGGTGACTTCAATATTTTTTGGAGTTCGTGATGTCCTCTTGGTGTACTATTACTAGCGATGAGCTTATCCCCTATCTTGACATCATCCTTGAAGCACTAAGAGAATATCGGTTATACACTGAGGTTCATGTTTCAATTTTATTTCTATTTCAATAAATATGGTTTACTAGAGTTGTGCATTGGACATGTGATTTTTATTGTGGCATGGCTAGTCACGATTTATATATGGGGTCCCGAGTTGCAATTTCGTGGATGGATTCGCGGACACCGAATGTTTTACTATAACATGGCCACAAAGGGGATATTTATTTGAGAGCATTAAATAATATGATGTTGATATATGACCCTTATACTATCATATCACATGTAAAAATGATGTGTAGAATTACATAGTTTAGTTCCTTTGACAATATAATAATGATTATGAGGTTATCCTGAATTTTTCTTCATGCTCAAAGGTAATGTTTAACGTGTGGTGATTCTGGTGGACTAGATCTAGTTTACACCATTTATCATGCTAATCCACACTAAATTAAATGGTAAGGTGATTATTTCATCAGGTAACATTACCAAAATATAGTCATAGTATTTGGGGTATATTTTTGTCGTGAAGTTGAGATGCCTTGGAATAAGTCATTTCAGATCATTTTGAAATATCTCGACTGACCAAGTCGAGTATTTTGAGAATAATCATACAAGGTTGATTGACTTATTTTTTATTTTCTTATATAATACGGTTAGCGAAAAACCATTTCTGGCCTTTCACTATGTAGATATTAGTTCAATGTGTGTCAGATGAGTTTGTTCATGAAATGTTGCTAGAGCCAGATTAATTTGATTAGTGGGGAATCGACCAATTTACTTATTTAAATCCTCTCTGGAGTGGTGATCGAACAATTAGGGTGTTCTTTATAGGATATTATAATGGGGGAGGTACAATGGATCTGAATTGGACAATTAATAATCTTATAAATTGTGGTGGGGAGCACCATCAGCCAAATTTTTAAATAGATGATGGAATGATCATCTCTTCAGCTAAACAATCTCAGGTAAGAACAATTTTGGTGGCTCAATTGGAAAATATTAATTGGATTATGTTTTTATGGAATTAGTGTTGTATGCTTAGGTACTAATTTCTTGTATAATGGGAATTTGGGATTGAAACATGACCATTTAAACAATAATTCATGATCACAATAGGTCGGGTGGTGTTTTTTTGTTCTCAAAAGCTTCTCAGGGATTAGAGGTTCTATGGTGGGGAGTTTGTAATGACCTAGCTTTTTGTCCAAGGTAAAATTCTATGTGAATTTGAATTTTGGTGTTTTGTATATATGCAGTTCTTGGAACCTAGATCCTGAATTTAATTTTGAGTGTAGGAACACTTGAATACGTTTTTTTGAGTGGTTTGATGCTCAAAATGTATCATGGGTGTTTGGTTGGTATTCAGTTTTGTTGGGGGCGCAATGAACACATTTTAGGAAAATGAACAGTGTGGATCACTATTATATTTTACCCTATGGCATCCAATGTGTGATCGTCAGTCTCTATAGCAGAATGGGGCATTATTTTTAAACTGTGTATGATGGGGTACACAACAGGGCCTAGTTTTTAGTTTTTATACAAAGGGGGCACACATGTAGTGTCTGGTAATCCCAAAACGTTTGCCTAGCCCAAATAGTTATTTCTATTTGGGAAGTATGTTTGCAATTCATGGTGCATAGTTGGAACCTAGTTTGTCAAACCTTTTGGGTAAACCGTGAGGGGTTTGGTCCTTAAGCATTTGGTTTTTCAATGATTGTGCAATGTTTGGACAACTGTGCGGAAAAATAGTGAGAACTATTTTTTACTATGATATTACCCTTTTCACTTAATGATACTTTTAAACTATTTTTCTTATTTCCTTCTTCTCCTTCATCAATGTGATTCTCTATATTATCTCGTGGGTTCATCCTCGTTCCACTACTAGGGATCAGGATATAAACCTCATCTATTGTCAGATTTGAGCCTCTCCAGTCATGTTTGACCCACATTTTAATCCCTATATTCCACTTAATTATTCTCTCTTTTTCACTTTCCACATGTAGTTCTATTTTGGGGTGACCTCATTTGCACTAATATTTAAGATGGATGTCACTGTATTTGATTTCTTATGATTTGGACTGAATCGATCCTTGATATTGGACAAGTAGATGTTCTAATTTATGATGTGGGTTGTATATTTCCCTTTCCCCATTTTTTTGTTTAGTTATAAATAATTTTATTTGTCATGTGAATCTTCCTTTATCTTGAATTTCTCTATAATGGTTGTTGTAAATCTAAATTGAATTTGGATCCTTGATATGCTCCCATTATTCATTTAATGTAATATAGAATTCCAACCTCGATCATGGAAAACCCTTCGGTTTACTGGAATATTTTTACCATTATAATTAACTAAATAAAAATCAGGTAATTTCATCATAGAATTCATCATGGATAATAAATATATTTTCACCGTATAGTTAATAGTAAAATTTATGATAACACCTCCTAAGTGCCAGTTTAAGGATTGAAATTGATTTTCCATGTTTTGTAACTTTCTAAAATGATTCTTTTTGATAAATTGAGGTATTCACATTTTCATTTGAAACTCGGTTGTGATATATTTAATTTTTGTTAAACAATGTCTTATTTTATAATAGAACCCCTCAGATGAGGTAGAGTATCATTGAAAATAAAAAATAGTGATTAGTGATTTAAACAATGCCCGACCTAATTGCCTTAGATTTTTAATATGCCATTATGTTATTTATTGATATATGTAATGATTTTTACTTAGCCTAAAATGATAATAAATAGATTTAATAAAATAGTAAAGGCCTTCCCTATGTATAATTTTTTCGAAGACCAAACACCTTATATCTAGTTTGGAATAACTTGGTTATATAAATCCTTCCCATGATAAATGAAATGGATTGATTATGTCGAATGGATAATTAATGATTGTTTGACCTTCATTAAAAATATTTAATGTCTTAAATGGAATTAATCAGTAATGTGTGTTATGTCCACAATGAATATTTCATGTTTTATTGATTGCATTTAATGAAATGTAATACATTGATTATAATAGGCCTGGTAAGATGATTCATGAAATGTAATACCTCATGGGTTATAATCTTTTTTTGATTACACATTGATATATTATGTGGAATAATGGTAAGGGTTATGTTGAGAAAGCAGGCATCACACTCCCTTACAACAGGTGTTGAGAATGATGTCTCACACCATTGACACTATTTGGATGGTGGGAATGATGCACCATTTCCTTTGTTTCAAGTTCCTAAATAATGGTGTAATCACTATATGTGTTGTTTACATGATAACACAATAACCACATCTAGTGATGAGAATTAAGTCTCCCCTCCAATATGAGATGTTTGGAATGTACCCTCTATTGGAGTTATATGTTCATTTAGACTAGTTATGGAAATCTCAGTTATGTCACAATCCATCTTGCGCCGAGTATGCCAGGTATATGGCCACTTATGTTCCCATGTTTTGCAGATTCGATATATAATTATACAATAGGAATATTATTACTATATATATTGTTACAGATCAAACACTTAGTCTATCCATGCACTAATGTATGTTGTATCATCTAGTTACTATTGTCATGTATTCTTAAACCCCTACTTTTTATCATGATTTTATTGGGTTTCCTTTAATGGTGAATCCTGTGAAATTTAAAAAGTATTGAAAATTTATGACCTTGTGGACATTTAGCATATGATTTTCCCAAATTGTGTACCTTTTAGGGAAAACTATGAAAACCCAAATAGTGGGGGTTTTATAGCTTTATAACGGATTGAAAAATTGTGAGCTGACATAGGAGAGAACATACAAGCCATTTAAATTGGGTGCATGTCCTTCCCAGGTTCCCCAGGAACCAGATAACTGAGCCAGCACTAACATGGCCCCATGGAAAATCATGATCCCCAGAGGTTGAAAATTATAACATATAATCATTCAAATATAAACTGGTAATTATTTTTATACAAACATTTCCGAAGTAATGACTAATAAATTTGAATTCATATAAGAGAAAATCCATTTGTATAAGCATATGAGAAGTCAATAAGGTATAAAGAATACATATTACTACTGTAGAGTACCTGAAAATAGGAAAAACTACGCCCGTCCAAATTGAAACAACTGACCATGTCCTTGGATCAATAGATAGATCGACCTCCAAGTGGTGATTTACACTTTCTCGAACCTGGAAGGAGTTAATCTAGAAACACGTTAAGGAATAGGTAGTTTGTGGGAAAAAATCCTAGTATGGTCTCATCAAGGATTCCATAAAAGATTCCAGTATTTTATTATCTAAATATAGAGCTATAAATTTTAAATAAATAGGTTTGGTATATTAAAATTATATTTAAAACAAATCATGGTTCAAAATTTAAATGATTGGAATAGTTCTAAAATCATGGATTAATTAAAAAGTTTTTATAATATTATTTATATAAATTTTTAAGGCATGTGAAATAGTTTACAAACAATGGAATACATTTATATCTGAAATATAATCAATTGGGAAACTTTTCGGCATACCAGGGATTGTGATTGTTCTATGTAGGGCATCCTCACACACTCATGGGATAATAAATGCAATGTGTGCCCACATCTCTCCGCAATGGTAATAGAGGACTCATCTATGTCCTACTCTGGAATAATATGTTAGAAAATATGTTTTTTATAGTATAATGTAAATATATATCTCAGGAATTCTGATCCCAACATGTTTTTCACATGTATCTCACTAACTACCTTTGAATGATTGTTCTCTAATAGAAATCAATGATGGGAAATTTATTTTAAGAAACCTCCAAAATACAATTAAACCCCATAGCCAATTAAAAATATGAATTTTTTCTATTTGAAACCCAAAATGTGGTTTGAATTAAAACATTATTTTTTATAAGATAAATCCCCAAGATGTTTATCAAAATCATTTTAATCCATTTTTAAAAAATGCCAATTTGAAGTCAACATCACCAAATCAGTTTCACAATTAAAATAAAATAATTCAATTCAATTTTTTATGTTGAAAAAATTTCCATCAATTTGACAATTTCTATTCAATAATTTAAATTTCCCTAATTTTTAATTAATTTCACAATCACACCCCAATTCAAGGGAATTGGGGGTTTTCCCCTTTTCAAGACAAAATTTAATTTCTAAAAACCCCAATTCTATGGAATTGGTTTTTTAATCATACAATTGAAATAAATTTCATTTATAATAGAATTTTAATTTAAATTAAAATTTTAAATTTAAATCATGACATTTAGGATTTATAAAAATTGGACATTACAATACAGCCGCATACTATAGATCACTGGATCACGAAACTCCAAACTGTAGTCGATGTTTTCAAAAAAATAATGCTGAAAATAGAATCCAGGAATGGAACCGTAATCAATATTTTCAAAACATGCACCTTGGCAGTGATTCTATTTTAAATTGCCACCATAGTTTTTCCTAAATGGGTGTGTAGGTTTTTAAACTATGTGAATGATATGAAAACCTCCCTTAATGGGATTGCATGGTTTCTCCAAGAGGGTGCACGGTTTGGAAAACCCATCACCAACCTTTCACTAGCCTAGAAATGTTAAAAACATTTAAAATTTATTCTGATTCACACTTAAATAAATTCCAAATGAAGAATGATTAAAAAGAGGGGTTATGGAATACGTGAAACTCGTGACATGATTTTATAGTTAGAGGCACCATGATTCAATTATCATCCTATTAGACTATTATTTATTCATCCACCATTATCTATTAAAATTATTTCATAAACACTACTTTACAATAAATTGAAAGCCTAGATTTTTTCTAGACTCCATGGGTGGTGGCCTTATGGGATTTTATATCACACCCTTCTCGAGCCTCCATTGCACTAGGGTTCCAGAGTAGATATCATGTTCAAAGGACCATGGATTATTACATATTATATTATTATTGTACATAGATGTTAGGAGCACATGACATAAATGGATCTTAGGATTCTCATGGTGTACTACCTAGAGGAATCATTTTATTTTCATATTTATATACTGCAACGTATACTGTTTCCTAATGTATGTTTACTATTTAATTTATCTATCATCATCTGAATATGTATTCATTATTGTATGTTGTCATTGGTCATATTATATATTTTTTTATATAACATTATTAAATTTATATCTCTTCCATTTATTTATTCTATTCTGTTGTCTATTTTTCATTATTTATTATACCAATATTATACTTTTAAATGATGGAATAGTTGACCCACTATCACATCCATAGACCCCTTTTTCTAGATGGAATCCTATACTGTACGAGGAGGCATGCTTGAGGTCATTAGAAGACTTTTTTGGAAATTGGCATTGTGGTTAGGTGGGTCCCGAAATTACACATTAAAACATATATATGTCTCTAGAGTGACCATAAACCCATACATAAAAGGTATTAACCTCAATAGAATTATAGATACTAAGAGAGGACGTATAAGAAAAAACCAGTCCATTTTAGTTTTATTTATTCTTCTACCTCCATTAAATTTATTACATGCATCCAAAAGTAATGAATTTTAAATAATAAATATACAAAAAATATATGTTAATGTAAAAAATATTATCTACCATAATTATATCAAATTGGAAATGAATGAATCACTAATGTTTAATTAGAGACCACTATTTCCATTAATCTACATACATAATTTTCCATCACCATCTTCTACGATTAGTTATTATGATGTATTTAAGGCATATATATATTATTTATGACCTAATTATGTGTCTCCAATGATAATATGTCATCCATATCCCTACCCATACATCTACTGGTAATTGATAATATAGATCATGCGGACAAGTGTACTTCTATATCCGCAAAGTAATATGATACGTTTATTCAATTTCAAATTTACATGGATGGTCTTAAGGTTAAATTTAATTTATATAGTTTTTTTTGAAAAATTATCCATGAATATTAATAGAAATATAATTTTTTTCATTTCCATCCATTATGAAAATTAAAAGTTCACCACAAGTGTGTGTGGACACCCTCCTCCATGAATGAAACATTTTATTTTTCAATTACCCTCTTTCATGGATAGATATTATATTTTATATAATCAAATAAAAATATATTCTATACTTTGTTAATATTATATTGATGATTTGTAAAATACTATTACAGTTTAACGTTATTCTTATTTCCATATTCTAAAAAAAATTGGTTGACATTCATATAAGGTTGAATCAGATGAAAATTTGGAAGATTTTGAATGTTTCTATTATCTTAATTGTTGGTACATGATTTGTTCATACGACGCACACTCAAATGGAAAATCATTTAAACCCACCCAATGGGGGTTTTCATGGTTGGGGCATGGATTTAAATATTTTTCTCCTACTTAAGAGAAACATTCAATCCAATTAAAAGGGGTGTATGGCTTGGTTTAACCTTGAATCCCATCCCAACTAACCATGTATACACGTTTTTTTAATTTTAGAACAGTTTTAAAATTCCTTAAAACCACCTTTTAGGTCCCCAATGGGATTTTATGAACCCAGAGAAATTTATTCTTCCTTAGAGGCTCCCAAATTCTATTTTGGCCCCTCTACACCCATCTAAATGTGAATTTAGGCAAGGAGAATGATGATGGGTCTTCTCTTAGTAGGTCTTCTCTTACGATTCCATTTCTCTCACTCTCCTACTCTTCTCGTGCATATGGTTTTGTGGATGTCCATGATATTGGATGATCTAATAACCATTATTTTGGATCATTGATCTTTGTTTGAATCTCGTATTCCATTTTCATTATTCTTCGATAAAAAACACAATTAGGGTTTGGGGTTTTGAGATCCTGTGACCCTAAGGAATGTGAATCAATTTTGATTGAGAAATTTAATTAACCTTATATTTCATGATTTTATTAATTTGATTATTTAATTGAATCTGTTGGATTTTATTCTTCTAAAATTAAATTTGTTAAACCCAAATTCCATTGAATTGGGGTTTTTCGTTTTGGAAATTCCATTTTGGAATAAGATTAGGAAAACTCACCCAATTCCATTGTATTGGGACATATTTGGTAAATTGATGGAATTTATTGGAATTTAAATTGATAAATTTAAATTATTTAAATAGATACAAATTATTTACGATTAAAATTTTAATATAAATGTTGAATTTGAATTTTAAAATTTATTTACATAAGTTGATTTCAAATTGGTATTTTTGAAAAATGATATAAAATTGTTTTAATATAAATGTTTGGTTTTTATTTGGGAAAAATGAATGTTTTGATTCAAAAATTGTTTTTTATATTAAATGGATATTTTGAATATTTAAAATTGATAATGGGATTAATATTTTTTTATGCATTCAGAAATGTTTTTTCCATCATTGATATGTGATTAGAGCACATGAAAGACATAAGATATTAGTGAGTCTTTTTTGGAAAATATTATATGTTTAAAAACATTCCAAAAAAATAAATGCATCGCATCACATCCCATACAAGATGGTGATGAATTACCATTTCACTATACAAAAAGGATATGTATATTTATATATTTGTGTGTAACCATTACTGTGTGGATTCTTATAGACTAGGACTATCGTACCCTTTAAGAATATGAACATGTTGCTCTTTTTTTTTGTATTTTAAATGAATATATGATATTAGTGTACCTGTTTTAAATGACTTATAGATTTATATCAACAATTATTATATAACCTGTTTATTTATATAATATTTATAATGTATTCTAATAATTTGAAATAAAAAACATGATTTCTTTAAATATTATTATAAAATTCCATATTTTCTTCTTTAAAATTCATAACTTTTTTAATTAAATAATGAAATTTCATGGATTCCTGGGTGAGATGATTCTATGCTTTTATCTCACATCATACATATGCCTTCATGTGTTTTTAGATTTCCTCCCTCTAGGTTTGAGTAAGGGAAAATAACCCCTTGGAGGGGGTTCATGCTATTGATCTTTGGGCTTAGAGAATTACATATATTGGGACATGGGTTACCTATACTATTTTTTTGTACCTTTATAATTGTAATTTGAGTTTTTCATAGGAGTTTGTCATCTAGAACACTTATCCCTATAGATTTTTTCTTATACACAAATTGATTTTTTTCATTCTTCTACAATGTTTTAGGAAATATCATTCCCATATTCATTTTGTATGATGTAAGTTACTAGTCACTAGCCCATGTAGATCATGAACTCATTTTGTTCCATGTCATTTTAACTTGGTTATTGGGTTTCTAGGGTACTCAGGATGGTTCTTGAAAATGTGGTATTAGATATCTAGGATGAACTTCTTTTCATGAATTCATTATGAATTTTGTAATGTTCTTAGGACATAGGAGGTTGTTGCGATTGAGTGTCTAGCTAGATTTCAACACAATGACCCTATGGTCACTATGGGTGGTTAGTTAACGATGTAAATTGAATTAGTTTCACTATTTCCTCTACTTTTGATATGGATATATTGAATTCCAAATCTTTTTTTCTATCTATTATGATTAGTTCCCCATGTTCCTCTGAATCATTGTTAATATGATGTCTCCTATGATGTCTAATGATGTTTTATAGAATCATGCCTCTATGAATACATGAAAATCAGATATAGGATAAAGATGTTTTTGAACCATGGTGATAAAATCCTCATTTGGACTAAATTTTGTTTGAGGAGATTGTGTGTGAAATCCCTGATTTGGGATAGGCACCTGAACTTGTTCTCATTCAGGCTCTAGCTGCGGAACCACATCAAGATGAAGTCCATAACCATTCATAGAAATTACTACTCCATAATAAAACATCTTTCAATGGAATAAATGACACCTAATAGTATTAGGAATGGTTGTTTATTATAGAATATTATTTTTGGGTTATTGGAGACACTCAATGAAATAATGGTGAAGTGTTCCACCACCATGATTTAAGGACTGAATATGTGATGGTGGGACATGATGGTGATGATGATGAAACACTGGGAATTAAAGTGGAAGTAAATAAAATTTATTTACATTGATTAGTTTTATCTAGATTTGATTTTTTAAGTCTATAGAGTTTTTCAAACATGAGAAGGATGATAGGACTGTGGGAGAGTATGAAAATTGATTTACTAGGATCATGCAGTACCCATTGGATATAATACTGAATGAGAAAGTGAATCATAGATGGTTTGAGTTGGGCCTACTAATTTATATTCATTCTCATATATTCATGATGAAGCATCCTTATTATGTTGATATATTGGATAGAGCGCTAATGGTCAGAAAGGAGCTAGATGGAATGTGAGGGTTTTCAGGAGCTTCTTTCTCTCCTAGTGGTGGTGAAAATTCCAAAAACAAAAGGGCAAGATTTATTATTCCCATGGTGGTTTGGAACGACATATCATTTCTCTACAACATACATTGCATAGAAGAGGCCCTTTTATTTCCAACCAATATAACATGTTAGGTACTTCATAGTGGGTTTTCACTGAGGCACCAAAGGTATGATGTCATTGTGGTTGTGAATATCACCAATAGAAGTTTTTCCATGTCTGTTTCACCCTTCATAGTGGGATGAGATCCTCAGCCATTTCTAGAATTGCAATGTAAATATATGAATCATGTATAAATGGTTTTTTAAGCCTCATTCTTATAGAATGTAGCTTCTTGACAATGTGTAAGAATCTCCAGAGGAAGCTGATGTGAATCCAATGAATATGAGAGGTACCATCACTATAGAATAGTCATGAGTGAATTCCTTATTTGATACATGTGTATCTCATTCATTTATAATAACACTTGTTTTAAATCAATATAAAATTTTAATATAGATTTTGTATTATGTAATAGATATTAACAAAACCCTTAGAATGAAGAGAGGGAAATGTATTCATAGTCCTTCTTGTTTTTTATATCTGTTATATGTCGAGGTTTCTTGGAGTTTTCTGGCTCACAACATGAAATCTATTTACATTTTCATGATGGTTTAGCTCATTAAAAGTAAATGTTTAATTTATTTTTATTATTGATGGGTCTTTTTCACTTAACCTAATTATGTGTGTCGTGTATGGGATCCATGTTCAAGAAGAGATGGAATTTCTTATCTGGTGTTGGGGAATGTGATATCTATATTTCTGTTGATATGGAACAAGAATCCTTCCATGGTGTTCACCTTCCCATTTTCATTGAGTTTAACGATGTTTTTCTTCCAAGATTATTTTTCTCGACACTGGTAAGGAAGGTATATTATTTTACTGATTTAGTGAATTTTACTCAACTTGTTTCTATACCCTCTTAATATATGGAACGATCTAAAATGAACGAGCTGAGAATTTTTCATATGATGGTCTAGGTAAAGGATTTATATGCGTAAGTGTTTCACCATTGGATGTTCTAGTTCTCTTTACTATTAAAGATGATGGTTCACTTCACATTTTCATTTATTATCAAAAACACAATCATGTTGTGGTAAATAATAAGTATTCTTTTCCATGGATTGATGATAATTTTGATCAGTTGAAAGGGTAACAGTTGTTCCCTAAGAACTACCTTCAATAGGGTTACCATCAGTTTAATATAATAGAATCATGAATTATAAAAACCTCTTTTAATATTAGGTAAAAACATTAGGAATACCTTGTAAAACTCTTTGGGCTAAACATTTATACTATAGTCATTATGGTTTTATTGATTGGGATTTTCAATTTGTATCTAGATACCTTTATTATAGATATTGTGGATGAAATTTTCATTTACTCTATGAATGAGGTTGATAAGGTGTGTCATATTAGATTAGATATAAAATTGATGATAAATCACTAGATTTATGTCAAGCTATTGAAATTGTATTCTGTATTTGGTAATTAAACTTCTTGGGACATGTGGCATCGAAACGTGGTACTTCAGTTTATCTTGAGATGGCGAGGGTTGATATCACATGAGAGAAACCAATAAATTATTTCCACATTTAAATATTCATAGCATAAGCTAGGTATTATCACCAATTATTAAAGGATTTATCATTGATAGAAAATCTGATGACTTCTCTTACACAATGGATGGTAAGGTTTCCTTGGGATGACAATGTCAAAATTCTTTTTCAGTGGAAATGTATTTTGAAATAATTTCAGGTGTTGACATTTCTGGAATCCATGCAGGGCTCTATGGCCTTCAATGAGGCATATAGTTCATTACTAGATTTCCTTCTTAAATAGGGTGATCACGTCATTTCTTATGGCTATCATCATCTTAGGCCATAGATGATGAATTATTCGACCCATGACCTTGAACATAAATTTATGATTGAAACCCTTATGATTTAGTGATGTTTCCTTTATTGTCAAATGTTTACCATGTTTTCATACCATAAGATATTGAGTTTTATCTTCCCCCAAACAAATTCTTATTCCCCACCAGAGGCATTGATTGGAATACCTGAAGTCTTTCGGTTTTGAAATCACAAATACCCTGGGGAAAGGGAATTTCATTGTAGATGCTTTGAGAAAGAAACATATAACCTTGGATGTGAAGGAATCCTTAGAAGAGTGGAACAATATGGATCAATTTTCATCGTTTCATTTTATAGCCTTAAAATCAGTGGCTAAGGGGGATTTATCTATTGATCAGTTAACCTATTCTCCTCTCGAATTGTTACCATGAACAATATCTTGATGATTATTTTAGAAACATTGGTGTTTTTTATTATGAGGAAACCATTACTAAATGGTCATTCTCCAAATATGGAATTATATTATCTAACAATTACTTTTTTGTTCTGTAAGTGATAAATATAAATGTTGTGGTGGATTTTTATAATTACCATTGGGCTATTAACCCAGGAACCACAAAGAAGTTCTATGACATGAAACATTAATTCTAATGTCCAGGTATAAAATACAGCATTGCTTAATTTTTATCACATTTTTTATACGTCTTAAATAGTCAAGTCTGAGCACCAGAAGCCTTCAGGATTTCTTCATCCCCATCCAGTTCTGACATTGTAGTGGTATGGGATATTAAGGGACATTTTGGTTAGGTTTTCACATAACCAGAGAAACATGAATGTGATATGGGTTGTGATTGATCGACTAATGAAATATGATCACTTTCTAACCATTCATGATAAAACCGAAAATGAGGAGTTGTGTAACCTCTATGTAAAAGAGATGTTTAATTTTTATAGATTTATATCTGATATAGTATCTAATATGGATCCCTAGTTCACTTATCACTTTTACAAAATCCTTAAAGAGGATCTTGGATCTCAGGGTTTTTTGAGCACAACATAACATCTATAGTCGGATGGCCAGATTGAAATTCCAATACAAATGCTTGAAGAAATTATCTATGTTAATGTTCTCAACACTGGTGGGGGTTTTCATGACCACTAGGGCTGGTTGAGTTTTATTTTGATAATGGTTACTCATATATGACTAAAATGTCTCTTTTTAAGGAATTGTATAGATGCACTATCAAATATCTATTGTGATGGTCATTGATTGGTTAATTTTCCTTTGATGAAACATGTTTTATTCAAGAGAAAAAATAAATTATTTATTCGAATTTTAATATAATTTTGATGTCTTAGAGATGTTTTAAATCATACAATGATCACCATTATAGACCATGGAAATTAACATTTAGTGGAAACTTGTTCTTGAATGGTTTATCACACTTGGGTCATCAGCCATTTTGGATGCAAGGGAATCATGATCCTCATTTTGTGGGACATTTCGAGTTTATTGAGAAGGTCTATAAAGATTCTTACAACAAGAACATGCACAGAAGATGTTGTTTATACATATTGTGTTCTATGTATCTCAACTCTGAATGTATCTTTCTGATCTATCTCATGTTTAGGGATAGAGTGGTCTTGACGTAAAACTTAATTTCCCAGTAAATAAATAGCATGTCGGGATAGTTGATACTGATACCAAGGTAATTCATAGGAGGAAGATACCATTATATTAAGTTCTATAGAAACAAGGTTCTGATTCTCAGAAGATGTGGGAGATGGAGGCAATGATGATAGTGTAGTCTCCTCAACTTTATGGAATGGAATCATCTTCGAAGGATATCTGTTGACATAGAGATTTTCTGGTAGGGAAATTGAAACATCTTGTTACTATTTTATGTTATTACTAAACATTTATATTGAAAATTATTTTGTTGAGTTCTTTCTATTGATGAAGCAGGTGAATATTTGGAAAATTATGAATGTTTCTGGGTTGTGCACTATTGGTGTATGGTTTTCCCAAAGTGTGTGGCCCCTCTTGAAAATCCCAGAAAACCAAGATAGAATGGGTTTTCATAACTAGTACACATGTTAAAAAAAATCACAATTAGTAGAATCCATGTATCCCATTAAAAGGGGTGAAAGTCTAGGGTGTATGATTGGGAAAAACCATGTGACCCTACCCATCTAACCATGCATACTAATTTGTTTTAAACCAGTTTTTTTAGAATTTCAAAAACACGCCATTTTAGTCCCAGAATGGATTGTATAACCCCATAGCAGTATATTATTCCCTAGAGGATCCCAAGACCAGTTTTGTTCCCATCTACACCCATTGAATGTGAATTTAAGATAAGAAAATAAAAATCGATTTTATCTCAATAGGTTTCCTCCTCCAGTTTTATTTCACCATCTATCTCTCAATCTTCTCCTCTCATGGGTTTTGTTGATATTTTTAGTATTATTATATCTAATTTCCATTTATTGTGTTATTCCTAGATTCTAATCTCTTTTTACATCATTAGAAATTCCAATTTAGGGTTTGGAGTTTCGAGATCCCTTATTCCTTAGGTTGGTATTTCCATTTTTATTGGCCATTTTAATTTACCATTAATTTCAGGATTTGATTTAATGAATTTCAATTGAATGGTTGAGATTTTATTCATATGAAATTGGATTTTTTTGAAATTCTATTACATTAAATTAAGGAATTTATCTTGGAAATTGGATTTTGGCATGAAATTGGGAAAACTCCCTAATTAAATTTAATTGGGGTGTATTTAGGAATTCGATAGAATTTTTTGGATTTTCAATATTAGAATTTAAATTTGTAAAATTGATGGAAAATTTTAAAAATTAAAATTTAATATTTAATAATTCGAATTAAATTTCGAAATTGATTTTTTGAAATTGATCTCAAATTGGTTTTTTAAAAAAATTTATTAAAATGGGTTTGAATGAATCTATTACTTTTTTTTAAAAAAAATGCTTGTTTTGATTGAAAATATATTTCTTATTTTAAATAGAAAATTGGCATAATAGAAATTAATAATGGGATGAATTGTATTTGAAGATTTTTTATAATAAATTTCCCATAGTAGATATGTTATTTGATTACATGGAATCCTTAGGGTGGTAGTGAGTTATTTGTGAAATACCATTTTATTTAAAACATTAAAAAACATAAATGTAGCATGTCACATCCACGATGGGAAAGTGATGAAGTCACATTTGGAAATACCAAGGGGATGTGTGTTTAAAAAATTTTTATGTGTCCCCATTAGTATGTGGAGTCTTAGATCCAGGAACTATCATACACTTTAGGCATATCACCATATTTCTCACTTGTTTATATTTGAAATGAATATCATACATTGTTATAACTATTTTACATAACTTTTGAATTTATATAAACTATTTTTTTATTAAATGTTTTTTTGAATTTTTTATCTCATCTATTTCCATCATTTTGAAATATAACTCATGTTTTGTTTAAATAAAATTTTGAAATTCCATATATGCTTCTTTAAAATTGAATGATCTTTATTTGGTTAATTAAATATTTTTATCTTTTAAGGAATCCTTGGATGGAAACTACTTGGATTTCAGCTCACACACTACCTATTCCTTTGTGTGATATTATATTTCATCCTTCCAAGTTCGATTATGGGAAAATAACCACATGGGGGTTATTCGGGCTGAGGATTAGTAGACTTTGATAGTTATATCCATTGGTACTTCATTTACCTATTCTATTTTTTTGTACTTTTATTTACAAAATTTGGTTGTTTATACCTATTTGACATTTGGTATACTTCTTCCTATGTAGTTTTTCTATTATTAATATTGAATTATTTATTATTATTCCACAGTGTTGGTGGAATATTTAAACCCATTTTCATTTTATATTATTCCAGTGCTAGTCACTAACCCATTGGGATTAAGAAAACCCTTCATACCATGTATGTGTATAAGAAATTATCACGTTACCATGGTACTTAAGACAGTTTGTGACATAATGCTAATATTTAATTACAGCACTTATATAGTCCAATGAGCTATTTGTTTATTTTTTTTAATTGGATGAAGAAGCACAAGTGGTCAACTAAATAAAGAATAGTACAATTAATAGATTTCAAATGATTATAAAAAGGATTTTAGAATGAAATATAGTTGAAAATTTATCTTTAAATATTATATAAAATATGAAAATATATTCTTTTTTGTGGATAAAACATTTTTATCATTGTTGCAATCCAAAGAATGGGGTTTTCATCCCAATTTAACTCAATTGAGACCAATTTTATATTATGAACATAATATATTTAATGTGACTTATATAATTCACCATAAAAAAATTAGACCATAGAATAAAATTTAATTAGGGAATTTAATGTTTTAAATAATGTTTCATATTTTAAAAGTTATTGATTAAAAATATATTAATGTAATAGTGGTTTATTTTCAAGTCTCAAAATTATTTTGGATTATTGATTTTTGAAGGTTCCTGGGATGATTTATGTCCAATTTATATTGGTAATGCCAATATATTTTCTTCAAATATTCTTATTTCTATTTTTAACTTTTTTTCTTTAATTTGTTTCTATAATTGGAACATAATGAATGAATGAATGTTTTTTTCTCAAAGATTACATTATTTATTTTATTCATTCATTAATATTTATCATCAATATCTATATATATAATACTATTTTATGGGTATTTTGTACAATTTTATATTATTTGTATTTTTATATTATCTTTCAATTTCATTACAAATGTTTAAATTGATATTTATGATTTTCCCCAAGAATATATTTTTTAGTTTTTACTAATGTTTTAAAATAATGTTCATTTAAATTTATAGAACTTGTAATTACATTCCCAAATCCATAAGCATTTTTATATATTTATCTTCCTATAAAATATTATACGGGTTTCTAAATTATATTACCATTTATGTTACTCATTGATTTTTTGTTTTTTATAGTAAAATTAAAGGAAGAGTTTTATAAAATAATGAAAATAATTTTTGTGAATAATTTATCTCATATTTTTAATAACTAAATTCCCAAATATTTATGAATAGTTAATTTTAAATAATTAATTACATTTTCTGCAAAAATTATCTATATAATTTACTTCATTTAAAGCCATCATTTATGATGAATTTATTGTATTTTATCACCCATTACTGGTTTATGGACTATTCATTTTTTTCATTGAATTTATTGTGATATTGTTCTCAATAACTATCCATTATTCATTAAACATTATATTTCCCCATTATTTCAAAATTATGATTATCTAGGTTTGTAGTATCATTTATAATAAATTTATATTTCATAACAATCTAAAATTTAAATATATGGTGTTTGTGATAATGTATATTATGAAAGGTATTTCATTTATTGGGAAAATATTGATGTTCTTTATGCTTGATTAATAATGTATATTGATTAAGAATTTCATTGTCGAGTCAATATAGGAAGAAGGAATTGAAAATATGAATGTTATTGGAAAGGCCATATTTTATATAACCCCTTGATAAATCATAACATATTATGAGGAAATAGATTGACCAAAACTGATTTAGTATATAGGGTATACCTACGCATTAATTGAAATGTCTTTTGTACAAGGCATTGATGGTAATTTTTATGATTACTTATAAAGGGGCCTTGGTGGAATAATTTTAACATATGAAATCATACATTTATTTCAATAAAATTATAATGAATATCTTTCATGTGATGTTAATTTAGATATATTCAATGGTTATAGTTTCATGCTCAAGTTATCAATTTAATAGAATATATAATTATTCAAAACTCTAACATTTTTTTATCTATACACACATGATTTATTCAACTATATGTCACCCCTACATAAAATCCAATCTGACCATTTATTATTATTTTTCTTCATCCCATGATTTGAATAAGGAATCAATTCTTAGTTTTGAAGGATGCATGAAAATTTTTATTCAATGTTTTTATCTTCCATTGTAATGTTTATATCTTGTAAATATTGTTTTTTGAATGACTAATAAATTGGATAATACTTTATGGTTTATTCCCTTTGGTTTTTTCATATAAAATAATACTAAAAATAGCTCTGGACCACTAGATTCGAGGTTATTACACATACAAATGTTATATAGTTGTTGTTAATATATCTACTTCACATTTAGTCACTAGATATATAGAAATTGGTTATAAATATGTCTAATATGTATATTGATGTTTTAATAATTCATATGTAGATGTAAAGTATTTAATATATGAAAAATAAAATTTGAAAATTAATGTATTTGTGAAAATATTAATTATTATAATGAATTTAAATTAATGCATCAGATGTCATTCTTTTAAAGAATGAAATTAAAAAAATAGGTTTTTTAAAATTTAAGGAATTATTAGTTAAGTATATAAATAATATCATATAAACAATTAGTAAATTATATATAACAAAAAATATTGATTGATGGTCGATAAAATACATTTTGGCTACTGAATTTTTTTTGTTTTATATAATTTATGTGTTTATTTAAGTAAACAATTTCACATATATGGACTATTTATTTTAATGAATTGAATCATTGATTATACAAATAAAATGAATTATTTTTTATCTAATTGATATTACTTTGTTATTAATTTGAATACATTTATAATATATATATATATTTTAATGAGTCAGGAACTTCTCATTAAAATTTAACATTTATACATTTTAAAAATTATATTTAATTAAATAAAATAAATATTGGGTATTATTATTTCAAAATTGGGTAGTACAGTATATTTCATTATAGGGAAATGAATATGTTATTGAGTTTTAGTGTGGGTTATAAGTGTAAAGGGTAAATTAATATAAAAAGGTACAGTAACGTGAAATGTAAAAAGATAATATAAAAAAATTTCCATATATTGTGTGGATAATAGATTACATGATCTATCATCATATTTTTTCCATTTTCTACTTCATTTTTTTATAAAATTAGATTCCACTTAAACAAAATAGTTTATATTTTTAGATGTGCCACTAAAACTCACCTATAAAACGATATATCCCATACCTTCCTTAGAGCATACCATTCCTTAGTTTTCCTCTCAAATATCATCAAATATTATCTATCTATAAATCTTTTCCAATATTCGGAGGTCTTTATCTTTAATAAGAATCCCCAATTACTTAAAAACTAAATAATGTCTCACAATGAGGTCATGGTTCTACGAATTAAGTAACAATGTCAATGGCATATTTTACTTTTATCATCACACCCTTTACCTTCATAAATATTTTATATAACACTAAATTCAACTTAATAATATCATATTAAATAATTTTATATTGATATTATAATAAAATATTATTATACTTATCCATTAATTTACAATGAGCTCTTTTTTGGGTCATTTAAATTACATTCATGAGCTATTTTATAATATTTTCATAAATAATTATTCCAAAATATATATCTTTATAATATATGTTATTGGTGCTATATTTTATGTCCAAATTTGAATTATTTAATTTTAATATATTTAAATTATTGTATTTATATATGTATTTATATTCAATAATAAAATCAAATGTTTTTATTGATTAATCTCCATAAGAAAAGTTAATTTCAAACTACTCTTTATGAACCATTACCTTAATATGTGTTAAATAAACCTGTGAAAAAACCCCAATAAAACAAATCTATGACATATATAATAGAAATATGGATGTTTTTAAAACCTCAGCACAGGATAAGGACTTTAAACCCCATACTAAATCTCAAGTCGAACAAATAGAAAAAATGATATCCAATGACTAATATTCACAATGGATGATTAATAGATTGGTAATGAAAATATATATTTCAATTTTACTTTTTATATGAAATATAAATATATTTACATAATAGATGGATAATAATTTAATTTTTAATGTAGATTAATTAATAGTGTGTTCAACCTAGAAGGAATCCTATGTAATTTTGTTTGTTGAAAAAGTCTAAATTTATTTTTACATACAATTTATTTTTTATAAAATTTCAATTTATGTATGATAAATTCTTCCCACTACCATTATCATATTTAATTTATCATTATTTCTTTAATATTCACTTTCCATTATAAAAATACTCTTTTTGATTTGTTGTTACAATACAAAAATTCATGGTCAAATAAGAAAAATTCCAATATCTGTTTTTATTATTATCTTCCACATCCACATTCATTCTTTCCAAGAACCATTATCATTAATATTATGAGTGATAAATATTCATTTGAAAGATATCCCTAAAAATCATAAGGTTATTTTTCATAGATAGAGAGAGAAAAACAAGGTGGAACACTTTATTACTTCCATGACCTCCAAAGGGAATACTATTTACTTTTCCCTATAGTATAATATTATTTCCACTAGAAGGATTGAACCTATTGATGGGTGATTCCCTTGGTTTTAACTTCATTAGGACCACCTAATTTGGCTGTTTTTTCTTTTTATTCATAGTTATTTCATATACCATCCCCTCCTTGAAAAATATGAATACATTATCAATTTGGTTTGGTAATATAAAATATTTATTATATTCTATTCCTTTCAATTTTTTCTTTTAGTTTTTTAAAATATAGAATTACATATTTTATGTTATTTTAGTAACATCAAATTCAAAAAAAAAATGAAATACTTTTTCATTTAATTTATAAAAAATTTCTAATCAATCACTTCATATTTTTTTATGATATATCATTATTTACATTCAAGTATATATTTATTTTTTGATGTTTCTTATACTATTTTTAATTTTATTTAAATATTACTTGTATCGGAGTTTTAATAGAAGTGAAACTAAAAATAAAAATAAATATTTTAATGATTCCTCTTTTAGTTTCATATGATTCTATATAAGATACATAAACCATGAATGTTTTTAAAAACATTTTAATAACATAGATTTATAAATTTATGTTGTATGATTTTTTTCATGGGGGTCACAAATGCATTTTTTAACATTATGTGATAGGTGGTCCTAAAATTCTATATCCCTCCAATTCATTGGAAAAACTAGTACACCTCTTGAGATTATTATATTATGAATCAAAATGATGTTGTAATTTATGTTCACATTTTCATGTGATAAGTTAATGAGGTCATCCATGTTCACAATGTTATTTGTGTATTAATATAGTTATATTAACTCAAATAAATTAATAGATTATTAAGAAGGAGTTGAAGTATTATATGATATCCTTTACAAATTATAATTCACCATTATATATTTCTATAAACATATATCATGATTCATATAATATGATTTCAAATTATTATTTTATGATATATGTTATGATTACTTAATTATACTTTTTTTCAATAAATTTCCCTATTATATAAACATTGGATAATTTATATAGCCTTAAGATAACATTTTATGGAGCTAAAATCATGCACTATTAATCCTTCAATTTCTTATGTGATGATTTTCATTTTATTTTTATGATCTAATAATATAATAATTATGAATTGGAGATATTTTTTCATTACATTTAATTATATATCACTCCTTTTATATGATTCTAATTTCTCTCAATAAGTTAAAATAATATTACGTATGATGAGTCTAAAAGAGAATCTTGTGTGAGGAATTGTTTTACAGTAAATACACTCTTATTTTTAAAATATGGTGGCATTATAGTGACTCACCAGTGGAAATAAACCGTTATGTTATTAAAGTGTGTATTACTTTGGATATTAATGTATAATTATATTAATTGATATAAAAATACATTTTTAAGACGAATTAAGACTTCATTGTGGATTAAATTAATTATAATATGAAATTATATAATTTGGAACATGGAATTTTGATTTGGAGGGAGGATTGTGGTAGTGAATGAAATGTAAAAAAAAACTAGGTCTGAAAAGAATGGTTTTATGAAAAGATATAATTTGATGATGTTTTGATTATAAGATCTCTTGATATTATCTTTACATAGGATTATACCTTTTGATGCATCAATTTATGCAATGGTTACTAAACAGTTCGAAAAAAATAGAGGCTTATAAAGGAATCCTATTTATTTTTTACAAAAATACTATGGTTCATGAGGTAAAACACATAAAAAATGGATGTCTATTTTTAATTGTGGGATAAACTCTTATTTTAGAAGGTAGTGGAAGGATTTTTTCAAGTGGGGAAACTCTATAAATAATGTTTTTGTGGTCACTTATAAATTTTATGTGTATTTTTTTTGAGTTTTATATTATTCATCTATTTATTATAAATAATATAGTTGTATCTTTATATGGTGTAGATTTAAATATGAACCACATAATCTAATATATTTTTTCCTAATGTTTATTTTTTTCACTTACATATTCCATTTAGTGTTTTGTGAATTATTGGTTATGAAAAATATCAATGTAGTGGCTGGGGTGTTTTCTCATCCCTAATTGGATACATTATTATATTAGTTCATCAATATCATGTTTTTACACACTTCATTAAAAAAAATTATTTTTTATCAGTTCTTCTACATCAGTAGTTTGTGATTTAAAAATTTGTATTAGAGGTGGTGGTTCATCATGGATTGATTAACATAGAATCAAAAACATCAATAACATTTTTATCATTACAATTTTTTATTTCTGAGGGGGTTAAATCTATATAATGTAATGTAATTGAATGAAATAAATATCCTTATTGATTAATTTAAGGGGATATACTATAGATTATATAGGTTGAAAATGAATTAATATTTTTCCCAGAAAGTCTTAAATATTTAATTAATGGTAATCAATTCAGAAGTGAAAGTTAAATTAGAATAAGAAAGGATTGAAGTGAATTTAATATTTATGATACTTATATCCTTGGTAAGAAACATTTCCTAAAATATTTTTATCTTAATTATTGAATGGGAATTTTTGATGGAAATATATGAAATTCATTGGAAGGAAACTAAAATGAAAAAAATCATGATTTAATAGTTATTTCAAATGAGGAAATTATTAGGGCAATGAATGATCTTATTAACAAAGTAAATGTGATTCAATGTCAATTGAAATTTTTATGAGTAATGTTGTAAGGGTGAAAATCTATCTAGTCTACCCCATTGTGTGTTTTCAAAGGCGAAGGTACTCGTAGGGGGAATATATCATGTATAGTAGTGTTTTCTAATAATAATCTAAAAGAAATGATAATTCAAATATTTTAAGGGGTTTACTCATTGAATGTGTGGTCAACGGATTGTGTGTGGATAATTCACAGTGTGCCTCATGATGTGAAATAAATCAGTGATGAATGGTTTGAGGCTATGTGTTTTTCAGAATGACATAAAAATAGAAATTTAAATGGTGTGAATGGGTTTCATGACATGAAATAATTCTATATTGCATTCCTTTATTTGTAATAGAGCCTTATGCTTTCTAAAACCCTACATATTTTCTACCTTAATTAGGGAATTAAAAATATCTATCTTGAGGAGTCTTGGAATCTCTTCGATATATAATAATCCGAAAGATACATCCTTTGTCCATAGTTATTTGAGGTATGTTCTACCCTTTTCTCTCAAGGATCATTAACAGGGACCATCCCACTTCTTCTTTCCATGAAATGGAGTTTTCTCCCCATAACATTAATGAAATTTTCTGTGTTTTTTATTGGTGTGGATGTGCTATAAAATTCTCGGAGTGATGCTACCTCTTGTGGGAGATTCTATTAGGATCTATGATGTTGGCCCATTCTAATGTGAACAACGCTCATTAATTTAAGGTATATGATTCATTTAATATAATATAAATATATGGGCATCAATAAATCTTCCATAGTTTATCCATTATGTGGAGATAAACTTCAAATCATGATTATTTTTTTAGCTTAATAAATATTCTTTCTAGCTTTCATATTCAGTCACATTCTACCCTAAAAATGGTTTGTGTCTTTAATATCATGTTAGTGTGCTATATATTATTTTTCTTTTTATTATGTCATTTTATGGTAGTTATTATCATGTTGTTCTTATTTAAAAGTGGTAAAAAATTTGAGTCTAAATTTTATTTGTTATTTAGAATTATATTTAAAGAAGAGGTATATTGTATTGAGTCTGGTGTTTCTTATGATATGATGATAATCAAATTTCGTCAATGCATAAGATTAATTAAATGTGTTCTTACATGTTTTTAGATTTATAAATAATATGAATCATGTAAATTCTTGTCGATACTGATTTAGGATGGAATGTTAAAATTATTATAACACTTATTAATGTTTTTTTGAACTAGAATTGATGCTATGATAATTCGTAACAATTGATATCTAGTTTTACCTAGTGCCTTAGGTTTTCCACAGTTTGAACATATAAATAATGAAATATTTCAATCAAGATTAAATAATAACCTATTGTGTTATAAAGATATTTTATAGGGAATGAGTTTCCCATTTTCTTTTGAAGCATTAATACCTTGTGATTGAATATTTGAGGCAGTTTTTTGTGTGAAGGATGGATCCCTCATTTTATGGATTAGTTTTTTCTATTGACTGTGTTTTTTCTTTATGACTTGTGATGTACTCTTTTTTTGATATTCACTATGTGATGTGTCATGAGATTGGTATAGATGTGTATTGTATGTATGGTGCGTTATGGGGAGGGTAGGCCCATATAATGTGGCTACAATAGATGCATGTGATAGCGATATGCTTTGGGATATGCATGCAGGTTTTGGAGATGACATAGAAGATTATGGCATAGGATGAATCAGTGATTACCCATTGATGTCGTAGATATAGATTCCTTATTGACATTAATATTTTTAATGTAAAATTGTACGTTTTTATCTTCTAGTTTCATTCATTTCAACACTTCTTAAGGCATATGGGTGTGATAGATTTCAATTTTACACATTGTGGTAGATTCTTATGGTTTTCTTTGTTTAACTTGATTATATAATTATAATAACGTTGAATAAATAATTCATAAACCATGGGTATGGTGTTGTAGTAATTAAATTTAAAATGTTAATCTTGAGAAATCATGGTATCCAATGTAATATTCTTGAAGGGTGTGGAATTTACTATGATGGTTTTTCTAATTAAGAATAAATATGATGGGAAATTAATTGTCATTTTATAAATTAAAATTTTGAAATTGTAAAAAATAATTAGTTAATATATATCTTTAAATTCATGCGTGGTTATAATATATCTAGTATATATAAGTAGCATCAATGTGTCCGAGAGATATTATCTACTATTGATATTAGGACTTGGTTGGGACCATAGTGTTTTTGTGAGATATATTATATATTGTATATTGTATTATTTCAAATGATAACCAACCATGACAGTTCAGGAAACTTATTCCAAGTGGACAATGGGATGATGTTTTCCATTATTCTTAGGGGTGGAGTTTTGTGTGACTACCCCCACTATCCCCATGCTCTTCCATTGGTAGATTAGTGTGTTTGTATGCACTACTATTAGTTTTCACATATATTTTTGTAGATATATGTAATGACTTGTGCTTAACACGCACACATGTCTCTCCATCTATAGTATCCAAATGAATATTATAGGTATAGTATGTGTAGGCTAAGATTGATTGAGGCACATAACTATGTGTATGGGTTGTGATGGATTGTGGTTTAATACCTAATGTCTGGTACAAATCATATTGGTTGTGGTGGCTCTAAAAAACAACATGGTTACTATAAAGTGATGTGATATATGATTATATGATGATTTGATACATTAGGTTCATTTTTTATGCCTTTACCAGGTGTCTTTAAGATAGCTTATTGTGGGGAGATATTGATTAGGACATGAATCTCTGGGTAAGTGTGGAAAACTTGTCGGGGAATCCGGAGCTGAGTCGAAGTGTTGTTTCAATACAATATTAATTTCTCTAATTTATATTATATATTGGGAGGGTTATCCTTGTTGATTTAGTGATATTTGTATACTAGTTTAGGTGATGAGCTACTTTCATTATTATACACATTACCTTAAAATGATTTCTTTATATTTTTTACAATAGGATCCATGTAGGATCTTACTGAGTTTACTATTATTATAACCCCAAATATATATATGAACTATTTTTAAGGATAGTTATATATGGTTGGAAATAATGATGGATAATGGTATCTCATCATTTTACTGGTGTTTTTTAGTATTTTTCATTATTAACATCTTTACCTTTTAGAACCCTTATTTTCTCTTTCAGATGTTTTAGTAAATTATGATATAACCTGATTGAAAAAGGGATTTCATATATAAATAAGTTTGAGGATGTCTAGAATGTATTAATTATATTATCCATCTCTTTAGAATGTTCTATTAGAGGGTAGGTCCTATCATATGTATTTTATTATACCCTATATGATAGTCTTCGTCTCAAGGCCTACTAGAGGCCGGACATGGGTAGTCACCATCCCCTTTCCATCAACGTCTATCTTTGAGGGGTACACATTGTTGGGAGGCGACATGAAAAATTATTTAGATCATTTTTGGGATTTTTTTGTCTTTTATCACTATATGAATCTTTGGATGTGATGGTTACCAATGTTTTTAATTCACATGTTAAGACAAATATTGAGTTTGAAGACATTAATGAACTCATTTTGAGTTAAGATATCAGTATGATAACATTCAAAAAAGAAAACTAAATCATGATTCATGGAAGAATATATTGAAAATTCATGTCAAAAAATTGCTTAGAAAAGTAGAATAAAATTGTAAAAAAATTAATCAAAATTTTTTATACCTAGACCCATATATTGGAAATTCTGGAAGAATATGAACTTAATGAAAGATTTCATGGATCATAGATTAAATTTTCAATGATATTATATATGAATTTATCTAAATGCTATATCTTTGTTAGTTTTTATCATACATTTATCTGTCAATAATCCATAATAATTATATATAATTGATTTTAGAGAATTACTTCATTATAAATTTGAGAGGGAAAGCCTAATTGACTATGTTTTTGGAAGATTCATTGTGGATCATCTTGTATATTAAGAATATCTTTTATTCTTTGGGATAAGTGATGTTAAGGTACAAATGGGAAATATAAGATTTATGGAGTTATGTGATGTTTTTTACATATCCAAAAATTAGATGAACGTAATCTTGATAGTGAAATTGGGTGAAGTAAGATTTTTTATGACCATTATATAACATCATTACAGATTCTTGGTAGTAGACATTGTAACACCCTGAGATTTTATGAAAAATATTCTTTTAATTTCATAGATGTATTATATTATACACTACACCAAGTTTAGATTGTACTATACACAACACTATATTAGCTTGCAGTACACACAACACCATTCTTGGCTCGTATTACACACAATTTCATGTTCATTTTGTGGAAATTATTCTACGCATCATTACGAATAGGTTTTGTTTAATTTATAAATGAAATAAGATTTTATTATGTTATACACAACACTAAACGGTGCTTTCACTACACGCAGCCCAGACTTGGCTTCATTACTTGTAATTAATACCATTCACGATAGTGTTTGTAGTACGCAATACTGAGTTTCACTAAACGAGATATTGTTATAATATTATTTTGAACTTGCCGTTATGAATAGTAATACCCATTTTTTGAAATTTTATAAATTTTATTTTTCAAAATGGACTTCATTTTTGGATTTGGAAAATTGAAATGAGCCTAGGGTGAATTTTTCGTATTTTTGTAAAAACGTTCAATTTTTTATGAATACTGAAAACAATGGGTTACTATTTAAAACTGACTATTTATTTAAATAATTATTTATTTTATTTAAATTTATTTTAGGTCTAAATTGATACATAATACCTATATAAGTTCAATTTAATTCATTGGAGTCATTTTATAATAATTTTCGATATATAAAAATTTTATTGAACTTTTCACTGTCTTTTACCTACCTCACAGGAGCTTTTTTCCGACTTACATAAAACATAATTTTACCACTTATGTGAGTGAATTTCGAAAATCTGAGAGACATGGTTAATATCAAGGACTAAAATGTGGTTCAATGAGATGAATATAATTTTTGGTGAATAGTAACTTTTAAATTTTATTTACCACAGTTAAAAGTAAATAGGATAATTAAGGAAAAATTAATATTATTATTACCCTAAAACATGTCCTAATTCTATTGAAAAAGTGTAATTCGACCAAAAACAACCTTAGGAATAAAATTTAACCATTTAGGTTCACATGGATTAGATTAGGACATTTATTATTAATTTATTTAAAGAAGGGTTAAAATAGTTAAAATCAAAGTTTATTAGCTAAATAATTTTTAATATAGCATTATACATAAGATAAATTCGACTATAATTATTCATTAGAAATATTAAAATACGTCATACATAATTTTATTTTATTCATGATATATAGACATTAAATAATTTAATTTATTTATGACACAATGATGATGCATAATTTTCTTATTAATGAAATATTAACATAATTGATGATATAAATAAACAAATAAATGTAACATCAGACTTTTTATGAGTTTCACTAATTTTCTAGGTTAATATGACATGTTAGTAATGACGTAAATAACGTTTTTGTAACTAATCATGCAGTTATAAATTTCAGAAAAATCAATTACCAAATAGTGTCAAAATTGACATAAAATAGTTTTTAAAACAAATATTATATTATCAATTGTTATTATAATCCTAAAAATATAAGGTTCGGCCAAGATACTTATATCATGATAGGGCTACCATTGATGGACCACTTTGGGGTCTCTTGGATGTATATGGTATATTAATTTACTATATAATATAAAAATACAAAGTGACATGGTAAATGTCAATCTAATTAACTAAGAGATTAAACTAGAAGATATGGTCAAAATATTGAGAAAAACCTATCTAAAATCTATTGGATTAGAGTCCATATACCCATAATCACATTATATTTTAAATAAATCAATTTGATATATTATAAAATGAATATGAATTTATTATTAAATAATATTTTAAGTTGGTCCAAAGGTGCCCCTCTCCCCCCTTATAAAAAGGGCACCCCATACATCTTCTCTTCACACCCTTTTGAGCCATGAAGCTCGGAAAAAACATACCCATTTCTCTTGAACAATTCCCTAGAAACCATATGGAGGTTCTGGTCTACTCAAAATACCAACTCTACTTCCTTAAGAGGAAGCTTAAAGGAGGTGCGTTGATGAAGAGTTAATCTCTTCTTCCGATTCTCTCAAGTTTATTTCTTCTTCTAATTCTACTTATTTAGATCACTCATTATAAAGTAATAACATAATTATTAATTATATATATTTATTTTATTATAAATATGAAACAACCCTATTTCACATTCTATCAAACTTATGGAAAACGAAATCACTGCGCGTGCGTACATACGGAATGCCGTCTCCACGCCATGGTGTAATCTATTTACTACCAACACCTTACATGTATGGGTATAATGGTGTAAATTAATATCTATATATGATTATTGTAAAGTGATATTGATTCTGAAATATTATACATACACTTCAATATAATTCCACGATCATGGGAATGATATCATCACTCGTGCATACATACGGACTACCGTCTCCATGACACGATGAGATTCATTCTCCATGTTATCCTTTCATGAATGATTATAAAATATGTATAATGAATAAGAATGGGATATATGACATAATAATGATACTGGGTTTATGTATATATATATATTTATTTCATCTAATTAATTTCATTCAATTCAATACGAAAACTAAAACAGCGTTCATGCGTACGTACGACCTACCGTCTCCATGAATGATGTATTTCATTCCATTTATCGATCTATCGTATATATATATGTATATGCTGAATATATATTATATATAAATCATTTTTTACATTCTGTAATTAATTAAATCATGATATAATTAATAATATCAAGAACAATAAGCCGAAACACATACAATAAATGAAACGATCCTACCCAAATCGTTGCTTTTAAATCGAATTTACTAAAGAACGAGTAATATAATATCATAAGTAAACTATATATGATATCATAAAAATGAATATGATTTTTTAATAATTAAATGACATTATTTAAATCATTATACATGAGTTTTGGATACATACGAAGCATATCAGACATACGGTAAGGGATAATTATTCCAATCACATTCTTATCTGAGATTTTTTATTCGTAATTATTTACTGGGTTTATGTTTATTATCCATGTCCATATGTTCTCAAAATGTTTTCATAAAATGTTTAAATTTATTCCATGTATGGTTAATGTCATTTTTACTTTTTTTACTTTTACCACATCATATGGATGGAATCTTTCTTTTTTTTCCATACATGCACTACTACAATAAAGGCCATTAGCGACCACCAAAAGCGGTCGCTATAGTCCTTTAGAGACCACCGGGCGACTGCTTTGGGCGGTCGCTGTTGCTTCGTCGGTAAAGAGCAGTAGCGACCGCCAATGGCGGTTTCTAAAGCATGTATCGAAATACAGTAGATTTGCGCTATATGGATGACTGGTGGACTTAGAAGTGTCTCGAGGGATGGTGAAGCTTCAGCTGCCAGTAATGGCCGATCTATGGTGGCCAGAGGGATGTGCGGTATGTTTATGGTTCCTGTGGATGGTGGTCCGATGATGTGGGGGATGACGGGGGTGACCTACGAGGTGTACGGTGAAGTGGGGGATGACAAAGGCCGTGCTAGGGGTGACCATATGAGGTAGTGCGTCGGCGGGGGAAATTGTGGGAGGCGACCTGAAGTTGCAGCGGCGAGGAAGGGAAGTGGAATGACAGGGCGGAAAAAATCCCGCATTTTTTTTAGGCGGGATTAGAGACAGCCATTGTCGTTCTCTAATAGTATTAATAGCGACCGCCAATGGCTGTTGCCCGTGTCTAGGGGCGGAGAAACTGAAAATTCTAGTAGTGGTGGTTCTTTTTGATTTTTCAGAAAAAAGTATGAGGAGAATGTTTTTTTATATTATACGGAAATAACAGATTTTTACGGTTTCATAATGCCTTATTTTCATGAATCTTACTCTACAGGATTTAATGACTAATTTCAAAAAAACCCTTTTCTTTTAAAATTGCATGGCATTTTGTGAATAGAAAATGATTTTGAAGAAGAAAGGATATTTTCCTCAAGAATTCGTTTATATTGTTTTATCAAAACTATTTTCCATATAAAATGACATTATTTAGTATTTTTATATTGCAATTATAATGTCTCCATTATTTACATGGTTTGATTTTTCTTATGATGAAATGATATCCATTTTTTATATGGATTGTGTTATGATGGAATGATGTTTAGGAATCCCATTCTATTGCATGGGTTATGCTATGATGTATGATTTATGATTTTGTGGCACAAGAATGAATGATTTAATTATGATATGGGTGGGACCTATATCTCCCTCCAATCAATTGGGTACAGATTTATATCTCATGAGATAGACATGGCTGGAATGGTAAGTTAATCCAGTTCAGTGACACAAGACCGGAACGAGGAGTGAACTCGATTCAGAATGGGACTTTGTCCACTAAGATGGTCTTGGAAGCAATGCCTTGGCTACTATAGAAGTCATATCATGTGCTTAATAGTTTCCACAATCACATGTTTTATTCCCATGCTATTTTATCATGATTAACATTTCGTTAGGATCTTTTCCTTATGTACTCCCATGTTTTATGTCATTGCCCAAGATTTTGACGTTTAAACATTATGTTCATGTTTTTATCCTCAAATGTGTATGATTTGTTTTATTTTATCCATGCTTACCCTTACTAAGAATTTGAGCTCAACCATTATATGTTTTATTTTCCAAAGGATTTAATGAAAGGTTTTATGTAAGAAAACCAAAAGGGGAAGATCTTTATGGGAGATGTTGAAGATCTTTAACCATGATTAGAAGATTACGTTCCGAGTTTCCAAAAAAACTAAACTATTACGGTCCTTTGGTGTCTATTTTTGTTATGTAATATGTATTCTGCAAAATTAATGTAATGCCCATGTACGTCAAGCTTTGGGTCTCTATAATTGGTATCAGAGGAAAGGTTTAGTTAACGTTTGGAAACTAGGATGTGAAAACTTTAGTGAGATCCCTATAGATATTTCTAAGGTATGTATAGAGATGTCCCTAAGGATAAGTATACGTATAGGTTATAGTCCTAGATTTACAGAAATGATATTAGAATTAAACCTAATATGTTAGATATCGAAGTCACTCCCCGTTTATTATGTTGTTTTCCCTAGCTTGATTTTTGCCTCTCATAATATTATTTTTGGGTTTTAGATGATGGCTGGAACCCGAAGGAACCATGTTGATCAATGTAGTGGACAATGTAATGATTGTCCTCCTAAAAGAACCAATGTTATGGGAGATGGAGTGGAAAATCTTATTGGTATTCTTACACAAGATATGAATCATTCTGGACTTCCAAACGAGCAGAGAAGGGAACAATATTCTATTGATTCCTTCAAGAGGCAACGTCCACCTTCTATCAGTGGGTCTTCTGATCCACATTTTGCTGAACAATGGATTAGTACCATTGAAAAGATATTTTCCATACTTCGTTGTTCGGAACATGAATAAGTCATTCTAGATATTTACCGTTTAGAAGGTGAAGCAGATCAATGGTGGACTCTATTTAAGAATACGAAGCCCCGAGATGAAATTTAATCCATCGAATGGGATGAGTTGAAGAACTTATTTGTCAATAAGTACTTCCCTCATATTCTTCGAACATAGATGGAAATGGATTTCCATTAGCTTAAGAAAAATGATGATGAATCTGTTGGTATATACGAAGCGAATTTTACAATGCTTGCAAGGTATGCATCTGGATTTATCATCCAACCTGAAAGTAAAGTGGATTGATTCTTCAATGGCCTAAAACCAAGTCTTCGAAGGGCATTATCTATAAGAGGCATCAGTAGCTCTACAGAAATTGTTCATTGTGCTATCAAGGTAGAAATGTAAGTTGGTGTTACATATCCATCTCATGGTTTGGACAAGAAACGAAAGATGGAGTTCAAGGAGAAATCTCAGAAAAATGGTGAAAAGAAGATGAAAGTTTTTTATGCTCAATGTGTGGAAAGAATCATGGTGTAAATTGTCTTAAAGGGACAAGAAAATGTTTTATGTTTGTAAAAGAAGGTCATCAAGAAGCTACATGTTGAAGTCATGGAAAAAACAGTTGCTAATGATGTGAATAAATAAAATACTGCAGAGAACGCACCACCAACACTTCAATGCTTCATGTGAAATGAAATGGGGCATTATGCTAATCAAGGCCCTAATACAAAGGTTAATGTTGATCGACATGAGAAACAACTTAAGGAAAAGAAAAAAAGGGAAGTCACATGTAATCACTATTGGCGATGTTGAATATGAAAATGATGTGGTGGAATGATTAAGTGTTTATATAATGGGATTCCAAAATAATGATGTATATAGTATCGTGGAATATTGGAAAATTTATGTATTGGTCTATTGTGGTTTTCAATAATTTTATGGTACCAGTAACCATGGAAAGTGATTAAGATATTTTTGGAAAGAAGATGATATGAACATAATGAAAAGATAATGAGAAAATGAAATGTTTGATAGTATTCATGAGCTCATTACTGATATAAGGAAAAAGTTAATCATGGTTTGAGTATGTAGAATTTTTGGATTTTGGTATGTGGAATGAGTTAACTTTTGATAGCATTCATGTTTTCACTAAGATTCAATGGGTATTCATTTTAAAGAGAATACATGATTAAGTTATTCACATGTTTGTAATGTGACCAACAATATATATCTTATATAGGGGATAAATGATGGTATTCACATGCTTGGTAGATGACATTTCTAATAATTGTTTTCTTTATACTATGATCTTGGACAGAAGTATTTTAAATAAGCCTAAATATTGGAATGGATTATGTTGGACAGAAGATTGTATTGATTAAGGATAGAACTTTTTTCAATACTATTGATGGGATGTTATAGTAATGCAGTTTTAGAAAAAGGACAACCTGTAGGACGAGCGACAACCGATCGCGTCGGACAAGGCTGTGGGAATCGAACCCACAACCGAAGTGCGACTAGACTTTATCACCTACCACTAGCCTACAGGATGTCCCTGGTTAGTAGAAACCAATTTTATTTTATTAAGCGCTATGATTGATGAAGTATAAGTTCATTTTAGTAACCATATACGATTAATCTCAGCATAGAAGAAGTTCTGTATATTTAATAAAATTTGATAAACTTTTTGTGATAAAAATAGATGGATTGACCTATCATTCTATCACATAATCATATAACACTTCACAAAAGAAAAATTCAACTTCATTTCTTTAATAGATGAAGTGGAAATTGTTAGAGGCACGAGCAACGGTGAGATTATTCCAAAATCATGTAAGTATTTCTTTTAGTTCAATAAGTCTTCAACATTAGGGAAATGATCTTGAAAACAAAAATGTTTTCCAAGTGCTCTCATATCTGATGAATCGGATGGTACCTTAGATAATAACAAATTTATGTCTTTGTGATTGTTGGATTTTTCATAGTCATGTCCTCTACCACTCTTCATCAGAAGTTGATGGTTATATTTATCTTCCACATCCATATTTTCACCTATGTTCTATTTTGTGGAAACCCAATGATTAGTTAATTTGGGTAAAAATTACGTTTCATAATTTAGTTTTAAATTTATGTTTTCGTATTCCTTTTTACGATGTGGGATTTTATTAAAGAAACTTTCAAGTAGTAAACCATTTATAACCCCAACGAATTTCGAGGGTGAAATTCATTTTAAGGGGGGTAGAATGTAACACCGTGAGATTTAATGAAAAATATTCTTTTAATTTCATAAATTTCTTTTATTATACACTACCCCAAGTTTATCTTGTACTATAAAAATCACCGTATTATCTTGTAATATATGCAACACTATTCTTGGCTCGTGTTACACGCAATTTCAAGTTCGTTTCGTAGAAATTATTCTATGCAACATTTAGTATATATTTTTTAATGTATAAATGAAATAAGTTTTGATTATGTTATAAGAAACACCAGACGGTGCTTTCACTACACTCAGCCTTGACTTGGCTTGTATTACACGCAATCAAGACCTTCCTCGATAGTATGTGTAGTACGCAATACCGAATTTCACTAAACGAGATATTATTATAATATTATTATGAACTTGCCGTTATGAATAGTAATACCCATTTTTTGAAATTTTATAAATTTTATTTTTCAAAATGGACTTCATTTTTGGATTTGGAATATTGAAATGATCCTAGGGTGAATTTTTGGTATTTTTTTTTTAAACGTTCAATTTTTGATGAATAGTGAAAACACTAGGTTACTTTTTAAAAACCGACTTTTTTTTAAATAATTATTTATTTTATTTAAATTTATTTTAGGTCAAAATTGATACATGATACCTCTATAAGTTCCATGTAATTCATTGGAGTCATTTTATAATAATTTTCGATATATAAAATTTTTTTTGAACTTTTCACAGTCTTTTACCTACCTCCTAGGAGTATTTTGAAAACTTACATAAAACACAAATTTACCACTTCAGTGAGAGGAATTTAAAAAATCTAATATACACGGTTAATATCAATGACTAAAATGTGGTTCAATGATATGAAAATATTTTTTGGTGAATAGTTACTTTTTACTTTTATTTACAACGGTTAAAAGTAAATAGGGTAATTAAGGGTAAAAATGATATTATTATTACACTAACACATGTAATAATTCTATTGGACAAGATTTATTAGACCAAAAACTAACTTAGGAATATAATATGACCATTTAGGTCCACCTGGATTAGATTTGGACATTTATTATTAATTTATTTAAAGAAGGGTTAACATATTTAAAATGAATGTTTAATAACTAAATGATTGTTAATATATGGTTATACATAAGTTAAATTCTACTATAAATATTCAACAGAAAGATAAAAATCTTTCCTACATAATGGTATTTTATTAATTATTTGTAGACATTAAATAATTTCATTTATTTATGACACAATGATAATGCAGTAATTATATTATTAATGAAATATTAAAATAATTGATGTTATAAATACCCAAATAAATGTTATTTTAGACTTTTTATGAATTAAACTAATTTTATAGGTTAATATGACATGTTATTATTGATTTAAGTAACCTTTTTCTAACTAATTATGTTATTATGAGTTTCAAGAAAATCAATTACCAAATAGTCTCAAAATTAACATAAAATAGTTTTTTAAAAAAATATTATATTATTAATTGTTATTATATTCCTAAAAATATAAGGTTCGGTAAAGATACTTATATCATGATAGGTGTATCATTAATGGACCACTTGGGGGCCTCTTTGATGTATATGGTATGCTAATTAACTATATAATATAAAAATACAAAGTGACATGGTAAATGTCAATCTAATTAACTAAGAGTTAAAACTAAAAGATAAGGTTAATATAATGACCCAAACCTGTATAAAATCTATTGGATTAGAGTATTTCGACCCATACTCACTTTAGATTCGAAATAAATCAATTTTCAGCTATTATAAACCGAATATGACTTTATTATTAAATAATATTTTAAGATGTTCCAAAGGTGCCCCTCTCCTACCTTATAAAAAGGGCACCCCTTCCCTCTCCTCTTCACACCCTTTTGAGCCTCGAAGCTCGGCCAAAACCTTACCATTTCTCTTATACAATTCATTAGAAAAATTTTGGAGGTTCTGGTCTTATCAAAAGACCAACTCTACTTATTTAAGAGGAAGCATAAAGGAGGTGCGTCGAAGAAGAGGTAATCTCTTCTTCTGATTCTCACAAGTTTCATTCTTCTTCTACTTCTTCTTCTTTAGTTGTACAATTATAAATTAATAACATCAGTATTAATTATATACTGATATGTTATTATAAATATGAAACAACCCTATTTCAACTTCTAACCATCCTACAGAAAATGAAATCACCACGCGTGCGTACGTACGGAATACCGTCTCCACGTCGTGGAGTAATCTGTTTTCGACTACCACCTTACTTGGATGGGTATAATGGTGTAAATAAATAACTATATATGATTATTTTAAAGTGATATTTATTATGAAATATTATACATACACGTAAATACAATTCCACGACCATGGGAATGATATTATCACTTGTGCATACGTACGGACTACCATCTCCACGACGCGATGAGATTAATTCTCCATATCAACCTTTCATGAATGATTATAAAGTATGTATAATGAATAATAATGGGATATATGACATAATAATGATAATTTATTTATTTATATATATATGCATGTCATCTACTTAATTCAATTCAATTCAATAAGAAAACGAAAACATCGTTCATGCGTACGTACGGCCTATCGTCTCCATGAACGGTGTATTTCATTCCATTTGTCGATATATCATATATATATGTATATGATGAATATATATTAAATATAAATCATGTTTTACATTCTGTAATTATGTAAATTAGGATATAAGTAATAATATCAAGAACAACAAGTTGAAACACATACAATAAATGAAACGATTTTACCCAAATCGCTGCTTTTACATCGAATTTACAAAAGAACAGGTAATATAAAGTCATAAGTAAACTATATATTATATCATAACAATGAATATGATTATTTAATAATTCAATGAAATTATTTAAAACATTATATAGGAGGTTCGGATTCATACGAAGCGTATCAGACATAAGGTCAGGGATAATTATTCCAATCTCATTCTTATCCGAGATTGTTTATTTGTAAGTATTTACTGGGGTAATGTTTATTTTCCATGTCCATATGTTCTCAAAATGTTTTCATAAAATGTTTAAATTTCTTCTATGTATGTTTAAAGTCATTTTTACTTATTTTACTTTTACCACATCGTATGGAAGGAATCTTTCTTTTGTTTACCATACGAGGTACTTTTTGAATTTTCCGACAAAAGTACGAGGAGAATGTTTTTTAACTTATACAGCATGAAAATATTTTTACGGTTTCATAACGCCTTATTTTCATTAAACACAATCTATAGTATTTAATGAATATTTTCAACAAATTCCTTTTCTTTTAAAATTTCATGTCATTTTGTGAAAAGAAAATGATTTTTGAAGAAGACTGCATATTTTGAAGAAGACTGTATATTTTTATATATTTCATAAAAATACATTAACACCCCAAAATACATTTTCCAACACATTGTACGCTTCTAGTTAAATCATAAATAATATAATTATTCATAACATGGTGAAATATTAATATAAGAAAGGGTGAAATATATTATTTTGTAAACATAAACATGAGAGATATCAATCAAATAACATAATTGAGAAAAATCAAAGACAAAGGGTATGATAACATGATCATAAATAATTAAATTCATACACAATATTTCAAATATAATTTATCATGAGATATGCAAAAAGGACTGTAATTACTTGAACATTTATAAATAACATTCCATTTATTATAATGAATTATTGATATATAAAACACACAAACATTTTTATTCTTGGGTTTAAATAACTGTTATGTTTCATTACCATTGATAATATATCCCTTTAATAATGATCATAGGACTGATATAAATATATTGTTTGAAAAAAAAGCCTTTTCACATAGTAAAAGGAGATGATGGCATCATCTAGTAGACTCATGTCGTACGAAGATCATTTTTCCGAATTGGTAATGGAGGTTGCGTCACGGGCCATACCACTTGACCAATCCCATACCGAGGTCTAACAAATTATGCATAAGAAAAACTATTTACGAGAGAAGTTTAAACTCATAGAGATCATGACCTACACCATATTCACCGAAGGACCCCCAAAAATCCCCACCATCACGCACCATAATCCTAGGGAATATGCTGGTGTAATAAAAGGATATGTAACAATACCCTAGAAGTATGATTTTGAGAATTATTTTTTTACATAATAATGAATATACATTTATTTTAATATTGTTACATTATAAATAATTTTTAAAGAAAAATATTATATATAGATAAAATTCATATTCAATTAAGAAATATATTTTGATGAATTTATAGAGTTTTGAGTTAAATAATATTGTAATATAATATTATTAATAAATTACTTTTTTAAAATATAAATGATAGTATAATTTTTCTGAATTCAATTAATACGGGTTGAAAACAATTTTTGTTAAAACCATTCAATTTTCAAAAAAATAATGTTTTTTTAAAAGTGAAAATTCACCTTTTTAAAAAATTATTTTGATTAAAATAATATTAATTTAGAAATTAGGATATCTATATTATAAAATGGTGAATTTTTTATAATGTACTGAGACAATCATATTTTTGGGTAAAAATTAAATACCGTATAAACTATATAATGTGTTTTATGACATCATAATGACCAAATAGTGATTTAATAAAATACAATAAAAGGATTATTATAAAAATATATGTTTTACCATTAAAATATCATGATTTTATATGTTTTTGATTAATTTTATAATGCCATAGTAGACCCTCCAAGACTTATAAAATATTTAAACATTTTAAAATGATTTCCTTGAGAGTGTGACTCACCTCCACATACAAAAGCCTAATATCTTAATATGTTTTTACATTATCCATATAAAATATTTTATACCACTCCACATTTGTATAAACAATGGTAAAACCCATGGAATGGTTTATTTTTTTTGAATATTCTATTTTGTAGTGTCCAAAACCTAAATAATAAAGAATTACCTCCCATTTCCGTTATAATCCCACATATGATCCGACTTATCTTCACTCAAAATCAATGGAGCACTTCCCTACTCATCCCTAACCTCTCTAGAATCCTCCTAAATATCCCGAATTTCTCACAATTCTCAAATTCTTGATTTTGAAGTCATACACTCAAGTTAAGGATCTTCCACCCTCCTCTTATCATGCATTATTTTCATGTCATGTCCTTTAATTTATTTTATTCAAATGTTGATATATCATAAAAAATATACAACATACAACTCATTATATGTATACATGATTAAATCCCCTCTCAATCTCATTTATCCCTCTTATGAATCCTTATGTACACTCGTTACCATGTCGAATTTTTTAAGTGATCCTTACTTTCCATCCATTCTCATTTTTATCTAAGACTCGTTATGTTGTTATATCATTTTATTTTCAATTAAATGTATTCGTTTATGATTTCTCACCTCAGCCATACTTCCATAATTATTTTTGATTGATTAAAGACATCTTCCTCCCTCATTATGTCCTTTTGTGTACACTTGTTACCATGCTGAAATTTCGTAATGGGTTTCTCTCTTCTTTTTTCCATTTGGACATTTATTCTATATTATGTACCTAATTTAGAATTATTATGTTGGGATAGTATGTTCCATGATCACCATATAATATTTATATTTTATAAATGATGATATACTCCTTTCTCTCTCCATAATCCAGTTTATGAATTTCTATATCATGTCCTTATGATGCCAAAAATACATCACAATTTTCCAATCCAAAATAATAGTGTTGTGTACACCAAACCAATTTCTATATCTATGGTATTCAACATTTTGTAAATATATTTACTTAATGATACATTCATGTATGTATTTTACATTATTTAATCATGGAATGAATGATGATTTTTAATGAATCCATGTCATATAATCTATGTAGAATATCTAAGCATGAAATTGTAATGATTATGAATGGTGCACCCTAATAATGCTCCGATGCATCGGGTAATGTTTAGTATCACGATACACCATGTTCTGGGAGGGTTTAATAAAGAAAATTCATCTTAAATGAGGGTTTAATAATTTTAATCCATGTGTAATGAGTCTTGTCTCATGAAAATATAATGTTGTATATTGTTTACACAATTTCATGTTATGGTTATCATGCTATATTATTCATTTATGTTCAAGTTTATCTTTTTCTCTAATGATATTTCTATTACCTAAAATGTATTGTTTTCTTCAATTTTTTTTATTATTTACTCCCTCACTGGGCTTTATAACTCACCCAGTTCATAGGTATTTTCTCAGTTTATCCCATGCAATGTTAAATGGGATGGAATGAGTTGGTCTTGTTAAGGAATTTTGAAATAAAGATGTTTTATATCATATTTTAAGATATTATGTGATGTTATTAATCTCAGAAGACTATATAATGCTTGATCCTTGGAGTTTTCTAATGTTTTATTATATGTAATTAATTAATATAATTTATATAATCAGAAGTTGGGTTTCTATAGTTATTATCATCAGATATTTTTAGTTATTTTGGGATTAGGATTAGAAAACACTAGTGAAATCCATCGGGATAATGCTAATTAAAAGAAAATAATTCGTTAATTTGGTGACTATAAAGTATGTGGTTTATCAAAAAATAAATCCCTATCAGGATAAAAATAGTTATAGGTGGCTCTGGAACATATGTATCTATGGATAAAAACCAAAAAAGGTTACTTTGTGCTAGACTGGAACGAGAATTGGTGCAGGAGAACGGGACTTGATTAACTCTTGGATCAACACTCCAGAGGGATATGCTTTAGTAAATTCACGAGAATAGTATAAACCATTATTAAGGGAACAAAATAATCCCATTAGAATATATGGTATGATGTATAACATGGATATAATATATCAATGCTTAGAAATTCAAAAGACTATGAGATAAATTTAATTTATAAGTTAAAAAATTTATCATTGTATTTACCATTATGTATTTAATAGTTTAATATACATACCCTTAATTTTCATTTTTATTCTATCAAATGGTTATAAAAAAATAAATCATTTTAATACCTGATTCAAAGGGAAATTTGAAGACTTCCTCAATGAGATTCTCTTTTAGATTAGAGTTGAAGTATGACATATCATAATTTTGTGAATCCAACTATCGAAAATCTCATTTTAAAATTTTATCATTGCTGAATACATAAGTAAATCAAGGAATAAGAATATGATATCACAATAAATTTCATCTAATAAATTTGATAAGGGAAAGAAGTTCCAATTTTCATCATGCATCATGTGGTGAATGATGCACGGAGGAAAATGTCAGAAAGGGACTAGGAGATGGTTTATATGTGGAAAGGAATGGTAGATGTATCCAATTTCCATTAAAAGTTAGATAATATGATGAATGGAAACAATGTTAAATCTATTGCCTAATGTATATTTATATTCTATAAATGTGGAGAATTCAGCAATTACCCCAAAAAATGCTCTTTTATAAGGTCTAAGTAGCAGGATGAGCATAAAAAAACTCCATGATCAAGGGAGGAGGATATGTCATATAAATAGATGGAAAATCATGAATGAATTAATTGTAACAACCACTTCAAAGTAGTTTTTGTGGCAATTTATCTCAATTCATGTCATATTATTTTATCTTTCATATTATCTGTGAACATTGATTCCCCAACAGAATTGATGTCAAATCATTAGGGGAAAAAATATTTAGGTGTAGTATCACAAGTTGATGTTTGTGGGAATTTTCTTCTCGAAAATTTATAATTGTCCCTTTTGTGTAATTTATGGAAAAATGAAAAATTCATTTTCTACCTCTCAAGGATGTTGAATGTTCATGAGAAAAACTATCCCACAAAAAATATAGATTAGAAATTGTGATCTTTGCGATAACAATTTGGAGAAATTATCTCTTTGGGGATAATTGTGAAATTTATACTGATAAAAAATGTCTCAAATATATATTTACACAAAAATAGATGAATATGTACAAACTAATATGGTTTGAGATCATAAAATATTTTTATTTATCAATATATTAAAACCCCAAGAAAGAGAACATGTTTGTAAATTCTCTATGTAGAAAGGTCCATGTGATTCTATCCTTGATGAAAATTGAAAAGGATCGAATCATATAATATTTTCCGAATATGGAAATGGGATTTATAAATAAGGTAACAATATTAATCCTTTCACAAGTTGTTTTTCAATAGTCTCTTTTTGAAAATTACAAGGATTCTCAAAAGGATAATTGGGGACTTTAGAAGAAAGTGGAAACTATCATAAAAGGGAAATCGTCAGAGTTCAATGTTAATTAATTATGAATTGTGATATTTTGGTCATGAATATTTGTTCCATATAATCCAAAGTTAAAGAGATAAATTTTGGATGATGCACATAGTTTTAATTTCTATATTCGCCAAGTAAACACAAATACATATCGAGATCTCCAAGAGTATTATTGGTTGTATAATAAGAAGACGGAGATGGCTGAGTATACATCAAAGTTTCTTGTATGTTAGAAAGTGAAGGCCCAGAGACAGAATTATAAGTGGATGATGAAACCATTACCCATAACAACATGGAAATGGTAATACATCCCCAGGGACTTTTTCACCAGACATCCAAAGATATACTAATAAATAAATGCTATCTAGGTTTTTTGGATCGTCATACAAAGATTGAACAATTCATTGAATTTAGGTATGATTTCTCATAGGATCAAATAAAATGAATTTAAATCAGATAAGTGGTATGGCTATATTGTGTACCACGATCGATTGTATCCAATCAAGATAAAAGATTCACCTCTCTATTATGGAAGAGTCTGCAACGTGCTCTGAATACTATGTTGAACTTCAGTACGGATTATCATCCTCAAACCAATGGTCAATCTAATCAAATAATCCAATAAATTGAGGGAATGTTTAGTTAATACTCAATGAACATCAATGGATTATGGGATCAACATCTTTATCACGTTGAGTTCTCTTACAATAACAGTTTCCACTCAAGCATCAAAATGGCTCATTATGAATCCCTTTATTGGAAGAGGTGCAGAACCCCAAAATGTTGGGATGATGTTGGGGAGAGAAAAAATCTAATTCTAGAAATGGTCAAATAAATGGTGTAGTAGCTTATGAACATTCAATAGCACATCAAATAATCTCATAATCGACAAAAGTTTTATGCAAAAAACCATCAAATAGAGCTAGAGTTTGATGTTGGAGACATGGTATTCAATCGCATATCTCCATAAAAAAGTTTTTTTCGATTTAGGAGGAAGGTAACGATTTTTCCATGGTACATCATCCCTTTTGATATCCTTGACTGCATTGGAGTAGTGGAATGTAGAATTGAACTCCCAAAAAACTCATGTCAAGTCAATGATTTATTTTATGTATCACTCTTAAGGAAGTACACACCTGTCCCATCATTTGTTCACAATCTTGAGGTGGTAACATTAGAGAATGACCTTTCCTATGAGTTGAATTCAGTGAAGATCTTAGATCATAGGAAAAATGTTCTACAAAATAATATGATGTCCCTCATCATGGTGTTATGGAAAAACAAGATGACTTAATAAGTGATGTGGGAACTAGAGGAGGTGATGTGGCAGAGTTACCCTCATCTGTTTTAGTGTGGGAAATTGAAATTTCAAGGTGAAATTTTTTAACAGGTGAATGTTTTAACAACCCAAACATTTATGAGTAAAATTAAATTTCTTTTAGTGACTTGTTGATATAGAAAACACTTCTATTTTTTGGGTTTTAATAATGGTAATGTACCATTTCCATTGATAATATAGTTGTTGAACAGTGATCGCACAAGTGATATAAATATAAGGTTTTTTTAAAAAAATCATTCAGCATAGAAAAGGAGAGACGGGCATAATCCAGTAGAATCTAGCCATACAATGCTCATTTTTCGGAACACGAAAAGTACATAGCATCCTTGGGATTCTATCATGTCCATGAACAAGCTGTGTTCCCATATATTAAGCATGATAAAATTCAATTACGGGATAATTTCAAGCTCATTAAGATCACGACCGAAACCATGTTTACCAAATGGCCCCAAGAAATCCCCACTATAAAACACCATAATCATTGGGAATGCACTGGTGTAAAAAAGGGATATGTAAAAAGACCCTATAATTATGATTATGTGCATTAATTATTTATAGAATAATGAATAAACAATTATTTTATTATTTTCACTTTGTAAATAAATTTTGACGACCAATTAGTAATTTCAATTACTATTCAAATTCAATTACGAAATATGTTTTGGTGAATTATTGGATTTTTTAATTGAATAATATTTAATATAAATATTATTACTAAATTAATTTTATTAAATATAAATGATCATATAATTTCTTTAAGTCAATTGTTATGGTTTGAAAAAGGTGTTTGTCAAAACCAGTCAATTTTAAATATATTACACGTTTTATTTTAAAAGTTAGAATTTAGATATTTATAAAATTATTTAGATAATATTAATATTTTTTTTGAATCATATCAAAGAAATTGTCCACCGGTAAATTTTTCAAAATTTTCGGAGGCAATCGAATATTTTGGTAAAAATTAAATATTGTATTAAATATATAATATCTTTTATGAGTTCATTGTGACACAATAGTGATTTAATATAATACTATATAAGGTATATTCAGCCAATATATGTTTTAAATATAATTTAATGTGCTTTTAGAATTATTTTATTAAATTTATAATGCCTTAGTGGACCCTCCAAGACTTATAAAATATTTTAACATTTTAAAATGATTTCTTTAAGTGTGTGACTCACCTCCACATAAGGAAGTATACTATTTTTAAATGTTAGGACCTTGATCTTATAAAATATTTTATACCACTCCCCTCTGGTAGAAACTATTAGAAAAAACCATGGGATGGTCTATGGTTTTGAATATTTTATTGTGTAGTGTCCAAAACTGAAATAATAAAGAATTACCTCTCATTTCCTATATAATCCCACCCATGATCCCACATATCTTCACTCAAAATCCTTTATTAATTTCCCTAATCTACCCTACCCTTATATAATTCTCCTTATGTGGCCCAATATCTCAAGAATACCCTCCTCAATATTTTGATGTCACACACTCAAATAAGGGATCTTCCACCCTCCACTTTTATCAATCGTTCTTTTCATGTTTTCATTTTAATATATTTTATTAATGTGTTGTGAAATCTTACTAAATATTCTCATTACATCCCATTTGATTTATAAATTATTATATACACTTTTAATAATAGTTATCCCTCTTATAGACCCTTATGTACACCCGTTATCATGCTAATGTTTTGTAAGAGATCCTTACTCTCCTTCCTTTCTCATTTTTATCAAAGTTTATTTATTTTTTGATACCCTTTAATTTTCGATTAAAAATGTTTTTCATGATTTATATCCTCCCTCATACTTCCATACTCATATTTTAATGATTATATACCACTCTCTCTCTCATTATGTACATCCATGTAACCCATTACCATCCCGAAATTCCTTAAGAGATTTCTCTTTTCTTATTTCCATTAAAGAATTTATTCTATATTATGTATCTAAATTAAATTTCATATATTGGTATATTATGATCCATGATCCACATACAATATATTTCATATATAAATTATTATAGAACCCTTTATCTATCATCGACCCAATTTATTAATATCCATATGACTAAATTATCATGTTGAAATTGCACTATGATTTTCCACGCCAAAATCATCATGCAGTGAATACCATACACATTTCACTATAAAGGGTATTAACCATAATGGACACATACTTATTGAATGGTACATACAAGTATTTATTCCTCATTCTTTCATCTTGGAAAAAATGATTACGTTTAATGAATCCAGGTTATATGATCTATGTGGAACACTTAATCATGAGACTGATATTATTATGAAGGGTGCGCCATGACAACCCTAAAATACATTGGGTAATGTTTAGTATCATGATATGTCTAGTGGCATGAAGATTTACTCATCCAAATTCATACGAAATGAGGTTTTATTCATGATAAACCATGTGCAATGAGCCATAACATATGATAATATCATGTTGTATGTTATTTCCACATTTCCTTGTTATGAAAATCATGCTATATTATGCCGTTATGTTAAATGATTCTCTTAGGATATATTGATATGTCTATTTCATAACATGTATTTTGTTCTTAATGTTTTTCCTAGTTTCCTCTCATACTAGGCTTTATATTCCCATAATACCGTTATTATAGAGTCTCTCAAACAGATTTAAGGGTGATAATCTTCATATTATCAACACAAATTTTAAAATCGATGGAATATATATATCTATATATATTCCTTAACGAAATTAGCTTTGGGTTTCCAACTATAGATCATTTATGACCATAAGATCTTGTTTATCATGAAGTAAGTCACATTGATCTTCTAGGAATGATCACTCGTTTCAAAAATTAAGATATCTTATAAATCATGTATGAATATGCATGATAATTTTAATCATATTTATCCTACATACCTTGTTAATGCTATGATTTCTAGTTCCATAATTATACATACATTAATTGTGATCCATTATAAAGAGAACATTACACAATCTATGGATGAAAATACTTGTTTAATATTTAATTTTTATCTTCTAATTTTTTTCATGACACTGTATTCTTCATGAAGCACCCCTATATGATGATAAATACCTTCTATATAGATGAACTTCCACTTAAGGTTAAATTTTTTTTGTGAATTCATAGTTGAGATATTTTGAAAGAAAATGGTATCTCCAGGAAACATAGATACAATGGATGAAATGAATGCGTGTCACCTTTTACTATTTATAAAAATGTTTCTATTAACTTATGAAAATTGTGTTCTTCTTCATAAAAAAGGTAACATCTTAGGAAGGTATGGTATACCAATTTGGTAATTGTTAACTAAATGTATGGATTATTTAACAAATTTTTGGATTTAATTACTTACTTTCTACTCAAACATGGGGTTTAACATAAGGGTAATAAAAATATCATTTATGATGTGTAAAAGAAAAAAATTATTTCTTATGCGTAAGTTGTAAAATATATAATCCAAGTAGATATAACATAGAAATTTCGAAAAATGTGTAAAAGTATGTTATCATTTTCTTTAAGGAAAAAAGTATATGTATAACAGAAATGTAGGCATGCATGATGCTGAAACGTATGGGTAAGGGTAATTGGGAATTGATAGAAAATGTTTTTAGGTGATGTATAAAGGTAAACATAATGTTTTTTGTGGGTAATATAACTATTTAATAAGCATACATGGATAGTTCCAAAAGGGTAAGATGGATATTAAACACACCATTTTTGGGTAACAGAAAACACTTATAAGGTTAAGAAAAATTTTAAACATGTTTCATAGGTGTATAAAAATAATTTCATAATGATCCATAATAATTACTAATATTTTGTGTACAAGTATTTATATGGGTATGAAAAGGAAGAAATATATTTATAAAAGACATATTAGGTTATCATTAGACTTATGTTACCGTATATAATGATTCTCTTAACCCATGTAATGGAAAAATATTGTTTTATAAGATTATTTTTCAACTAAAAATAATTAAAACGATGAACATTGGAACATTAGAAAACTAATTTTTCACCAAAAATATTAAAAAATAACAAAATATAATAATATGACTAAATAATAAACCACAAAAAACAAAAAACAATATTAATTAAAATATTACCTGTTATAAAAATAAATAAATAAATGTAGTTTGATATTTTTAATTATAAAAAACATTAAGTGAAAATGAGACACATAGAATTTTACCTATTTTTTATAATAAATAACCAAATATCAATTTTAAAAATTCTCCCCATATTTGAAATTGATCAAAAATAATAAAAATATACAAACATCATTTTCCTCCCCCCTTTTTGGAATGTTAAAAATGATAACCTAATGATAACATATTGAAAATGATAACTAATTTTAAATATATATAGAAATATAAAACCCCCCTTAATTTATTCTTTCATTAAAAAGATAAAATGTTATACTCATGAATCAAAGAAAATATGAAAAATATTTTCTAGTGAATAATTGAATATTTTCTAAGGTAATAAATTATGTTTCAAAACATTTTATTCATTCCATAAAAATTAAATATTAAAAACCCTAATAAATATTTAATACAAATCTCCCTTATTTTGAGCATAAATATTAAATTTATTTTTGTAATTTAAAAAAATAATTTTTTTTGAAGATTAATTTAAAATATTTTTCAAATGTTATTAATTTAAAATGTAATACAATAGATACATTTTTACAAAAAAACTATTTTAATAGATTAACTCATTCATACGTAGAATTTTAAAGATCATTCTTGATTATCCAATTTTTGAAGAAAAATATAATAATTAATTCTTCAAATAATGTAATAGAACAATGATTCAATTTTTCAAGACATAGAACAACAAAATGTAAACTTATAAATTCTAAAACATTTAAAATCAATTCTCAGTCAATATTAAATTGTTACTTCATTTAAATAAAATATTATAACATAAATTGAATTTTAACACCTGTAGGGTTTTAATAATTCTATCTCTAAGGATACTTCCTTTCATATAACAAAAAATTTCTATTATGGTCCTCCATTGTAAAAGAAATATTTGTTCAATAAAATGAATAAGATATAAAAATATAATAAATATCAATACTTTTCAAATAGCCACATAATGATATTATAATAAATATCTTTTTTTAAAAACTAAAAAATAATAAATATTGGTGCCTTTGGGAAGCATATATTTTGGGGACCAACTATGTTATCATATAAGGACTTTATTTACCAATGTTGTATACTTTGAGTAGAAATTCCATTTTTAACTTATAATAAATTTTCTGAATAGTGAAGATTCATGACACCAAAAAATTTGTCGTTTCTGAAATGGAATTCATTAACATAATGTCTACTTATTATAAATGAAAAATTTTAAAAGTAGAAGTTATTTTTAGTTTTGAAGAATGGAAAAATTTATTCTTATAAAATTTCGACCTTTCAATGATACTTCGATTTTAAATAATCAATTTTTCATTTTATTTATCATATAACATTGAATTATATAATTTATTCCTTTGATAAGAACAATTGAATTATATTTCATAGTATCAACATCCTCCATTTATTTTATTTATTTTTAATTTCACAAAAATAAAAAAAAAAGTATTGTAATAAATCGATATTAAATTTTCAATCGATAATACCATACTATATTTTTAATGAACAATAGTTTTATAAGACTTTATGTTTCTTATATGCTCTTTCATTAAATATTTTAATTTATATTGACGTATAAATAAATATTTAATATGTTCATTATAATATAAATTTTATTAAATGGAATTTGATAGAAGGATGACTGTTCTTCATCAGCATGATCCACACGATATATATTTTCATTTTTACTCACATTTTTAGCTTCATAGATTGAAGAATATTCATACACTAGAACAGAAAATCCACTCTAAGCAGCCTTAATGGATTTATATCCTATTATTTTATAATAATCATTCCATTGAACATTTTGAAATGGGTTGTCATGTCTCAAAATAAATTTCCTCTTATATTCAATTCAAGTTCACTCTATCTCTTTATTATTCATTAATTTATCTTTTATATTTATGTACATAATTCTGAATTCTTTAGAAAGATCCAATAAATGATTAGTTAAACCAAAATCACTTGAATCAAAATATTGATCGTTTTAATACTTGAGTTCATAATATTCTATTTTTATTGAAATATGATTTTCTATATCATCATGCATCTCAACTGTATTAATAATCATGGATCTGATCAATTCCAGCATCATTAAATTTTTATCATGTTTTGATTTTGTAGTGGTATAAGTGATTCCATTTCCCCTATAAGGGAAAAATATATATTCATTTGAATCATATTGTTCTTCTTGAATTGGAGTTCCAAAGGTAGTTAAATCACTTCAACCTTCTATCAATCTCTCATTCATTTGTGTAATGATTTCATCCTCCGAAATCCTGAATGTTTCAAATTTCATTTTAGATGTATTTAATAAAAATTTCCAAACATTATTGATTACATTATTAGAATATTTAATGGTTTAATACATTTCATGTAACACCCCGAGCTTCCATGATACGATTCTCCTTCAATAATGCAATAGCTTGCATTGTACGCAAGTTCAAGATTCTAAGACACCGCGACCAATCAAAACGAACATTATGAATATTAATACCCACTTTTTAAAATTATATATATTTTATATTTCAAAATTAACTTCATTTTTGAAATCGGAATATCGAAATTAGCCTATGTTGAATTTTTGGTTTTTTTCTGAGAACTTCCAATTTTTTATGAATAGTGAAAAATACTTAAAAACTACTTTTTTAATAAAAAAAATTATACTTATAAATTATGATATTGAGTGGTTTCAAAGTATAATTAGAATATATTTTTACTATTTTATCCAATGTTGGTCATTAGAATTAATTTCACTTTGAAATTGGACATAAACAATTGTCAATCTTTAGATATATACTGTTTCTTAAAAACACGCTATTTGTTGTGACCACAGGATATAATTATAAAATTAATTAATGAAACTTATATGTTTGTAATTATTTAAAATATAAATCATTTTTGTATTAAGAATATAAATTATATCTTAGGGTGAAATTTTGTCATTGTTCTGAAAAACATTAATTTTTGATGAATAGTGAAACCACTAAGTTGTGGTTAAAAAAATGAATTTTTGTTTAAATGAAACATTAGCACTTATGTGATTTTATTTTCAAAAATCCTAAATACATGGTTGTCATTAGGAAGTAAAATGTGGTTCAATTGGATTAAAATAAATTTTTGGTGAATAGTAACTTTTATGTTTAATTAATCGCGATTAAAGGTAATTAGTGAAAGTTAAGATAAAAATGATATTATAAAAATATTAAAATTCCCTTACACTTGTCCTATCCTTATTTGATGAGTCATGGAAGACCCATACAATCCATGGGTCAACTTGGGGACCCCATGGAGCCACTTGGGTAAGAAAATGACATTAATAACCTTTTATTTAAAGTAAAAATAAAATTGTCACAAACATGTGTTGTTTTACTAAAAAAATTATTACATGGGGTTAAATAAGTTAACTTTTAGACTATAAATATTCATTGGAAATATAAAAAGATTTTATACATCATGATATTTTTCTATAATTTTTAGACATTAAATAAATTAAATTTTTTATGACACCATGATGATGAAACGATTACATCATTAATTATTGATTTAAATAAAATGAAAAGATAATGTAAAATCTAAAACAAAAAATTTTAAAAAACCTATTGGATGAGTCTATTTCTAACCCCTATCACCTTGGCCTCGAAATATATAAGTTTGGGACCTTTAAAATCCGAAACTCATCATATACTAAAGCAACATTTAACGACTTTCCAAGAGTGCCTCTCCTCTCCTCTTATAAAAGGCCCCAAACACTACCACCTTATTCACACCTTCCAAGCAATTTGGCTCGGCCAAACTCTGCCCAAATACTCTCTAAACTTCCCTCTATTACTCCTAGAAGCCTCTCATTGGGCATAATTGTTCCCAAGGAAGCCTTTGGCTCAAATCAAAAAGAGTTACCAGATTTTAAGGTAATGTATTCTCTTATGTTATTTTGTTTTATTTTGCTTCTCCAACCCCTTAAACTCTTTTTATTTAATTATTTTGTAACAAAACCAGTATATTAAATATAATATGATGTTTTTATGAGAATTATTTGATTTAAACATTCACACACCTTCGTCTAATGGTTAAAAAACATACTGTTTCTATTGTTAGAGAATTTATGCCTCACGAAATGATGATTGTTCAATATTCTTTTAATACCTCTAATGGTTTCAATTCAGATGAAACTATTTCTATATATGATATATATTATGTTTATGTTTTCCTTATGCTTCTGTATTTCCCATTTATAGCATACCTTTATGATTTCCATTATGGGTAAACGCAATAATTTCATTTTAAGAAGTGCGGACTACCACCCCATCAAAGTGATTTGAACCGTTAATGCCATATGTGGGACGTATAAAGGATGGAGTAAATGATATTATATATGATATTATAATGGAATTATAATACACCTTTATATCATTATTATTTCATTCCATTAAATTTGATATAGAAATGAAAGTAGCATTCTTGCGTACGTACGCCTTACCGTCTCCATGAACGGTGCATTTCATTTCTTACCTCTAAATGTTACGTAATATTATGAATGAATGTATATACTAGATATATATGATATCTACATCATGAATATAATTTTGAAGATAATGGATATTCTACCACATAAACAACTTGTAATTATAAGAAGTTTATTGTTGTCTCAAGTACCAAAGAACGACAAAATGACTGTTATTAACTTAAATGACTACATAATTTTAATAACATTGTAATAAGTGATATAAAAGGTATAATGAACTTGAAAAATGTTCTCAAGAAATTAGAGATTAACTCCAGTTTATTATTCAGGATATCAAATAATGGTCGGGTGAAGTTGGACATGATGTAAGGGAACTTCTAAACCCAATTTCAGTTCTTTTGGTTAATCTCCTACTTTCAAATTATGTCATGATATTATTATGTCCTATCGTTTAATTGTAATTTATTTATGTGTACTTATAGTGAATACACATAATAGTTCAATTTTATTTAAAAATTGATCTTTGTAAGGGACTTCATCTCAATCTCCTTTCATTGAGGCATATTTTGTTTTATACACAACTTTCTTTTATACGGTGTATAAACCCCTTTGACTTTTACGTTTATTCAAAAGGAATATTTTTATACAAAGCATTTTACCAAACGACAAAAGGGAATGTTTTTGTCGTACGTATGCGGCGACAACGACTTCTCCACTGTCGTGACCATTATTTGAGCTTTGGCTTCCCCTACAATCCATAACATTTTTTTAAATGAAAAATAAATACCAAGATTTAATTTTCGTTTATTTTGGTATTGAAAATGGATTTGATAATGTCTTTATTATATAAATGTGTTGTATTGATATCCTGTGATTAAAATGTGGAAAAGTTATGTTTCTTTTTTGCATGTTTTATGTGATACAATTATGTTATGGTTTCTGATATGTTTAAAACTATTCATATGAGGAATGCATTGGACTTAATAAGTGACGGGTGGAGCTCATTATAGCTCCTTGATGCATTAGCAGGTCTCGTGAGACAAACTAGTGTCTTGGCACAAGGCCTTGAAAAAATATTATTTGTGGTCTTGGAATGGGGCCTTGGATACGTGGTTATGATAGTCTGGAATTATGCATTCCATCATTATGAAATTGGTTATTGATATTGCATGTGATTATTCAACCAGTAGAATATCCAGGTGAATAAGTAAATGGCATTATCTCATTTTACTTTTTCCATATTATGTTGAAATTCAATTTTAAAAGGCTTTTGTTTTAGTCATACATTGTCTTAAATGTTAATGTTTATTTATGAAATCTTCCGCTATATTGTTATCCTTACTGAGCATCTGAGATCACCCATTTCAATGTTTTTTTTCCCAGGATGTGAAGAATTTTCTTATGACTGACCTACAGGGATAGTCTGAAGGGGACATAAGTGTGGACTATGGAGACTATGTTATTTTGATTTTTCACTTTATGATGTAATATAACATTTATGAATGTATCTAGTGTTTACAAGGCTAAAAAACTAATCAGCCTTTAGAGACTTGATCTTTTGTGATCATGCCAATGTTACGCAATAATGCACCAACTCTAGGTAACTGGGGTCGGGGCGTTATAGTTGGTATCATAGGCAATTTAGTACTATCCTTGGAAGCTATATTTAGATATACTTTGATTGTAGAACATAGACCTAAGATAGACTTTGAGGATTAGTATAGAATAACTTCCTAGAATTTTGGTATTATAGAGATCTTGTGAGTTTTCTGAGCAATACATCCCTGTCTGGATATGAGCAGGTAGAGGCGGATCTAGCACAGATGTACCTAGGGGTAAAACCCTAAAACACCGCTTTGAGCTAGACTCGAACGAGAACTGGTGCACGACAACAGGCCTTGCTGCACTCTTTGTTACGACACTCCAGGGGGGTATGCTTAGGATAATTCTCATTTTCATTAGAAACTATTATGAACGGTTTATGAGTATAAAATTTCTCCAAGAAAACATTTTTATGATTATAGATTACATCCAATAATAGTTCAATTTATGTTTAGTGTTTTACAAGTATGGAATTATGTATTTTGATTCATAAACTAATCTAGTTTATTCCATTGTTTAGAAATGGTGCCTAGTGGGAGGATTGTAAACCGTATCAATGCATGCACTCTATGTAGGGATTTCCCTCCTGCTCAAAATAATTATAGTGGAGCTGGTGATACAACTGGTGCTAATCAAATTATCACCATACTAGGACAACTCACTCAGGTTATGAATAATAACATTACTCATATGGAGCACCCTGATCCGCAACGTGGAGGATTCATGTTAGATCGTTTCATGAGGAAAAAACCGCCAAAATTTAATGGGGGTACAAATCCATTAGTAGCTGAGCAATGGATAAACTCCATAGAGAAAATATTTCACGCCTTGGGGTGTAGCGAAAGCGAGAAGGTTGTCATGGCAGTTTACCGCCTCACTGGAGATGCTGATCAATGGTGGTCGATGATTCAGAACACAAAGGAATATGAAGAAGTATCAAGTATGGAATGGAGGGAGTTCAAAGAGCTTTTCATAGAAAAATACATTCATCGTGACCATCGAGCAGATATGGAAAGGCAATTTCTGATTCTGAGACAAAAGGAGGATGAGAATTTCGCAAAGTATGAGGCTAAATTTACAAGGTTTAAAAGGAATTCAGCAGATTATATACGTAACCCAAGAATTAAGATTGATCGTTTCTTTGATGGGTTAATATCGTTTCTCCATCGAGCCTTAGTCTCACAATCCTTCTCATCATACGAAGATATTGTCTCATTTGGTATCAAGACGGAAAAGGAATTATCTAAATATTAGGACAATAATATAAAGCAGGATAAGAAGAGAACGGTGGAACAAGATACAAATAAAGGGAAAAAGTAAAAGAAGGATTTTCCATTATGCAATAATTGTGTGAAGAATCACCCTGGTACTTGCCTAAAAGGAATTAGAGTTTGTTATAAATGTGGAGAAAAAGGTCACCAGGATCGTGATTGCAAGGGAAAGAAAGAGGCTATCAATGTTGAATGATACAATTATAGGGAAATGGGGCATTATGTAAATGAACTTCCTAATCGTAAGGGAAAATTACCTCAGAAAGGGTCAAAGGATCAAGGACAACATTATGTTGTTACTACAGTTAATGTGGAATAATTAATGTATTGGTGCTTTTGGACTCAAGGATTATATTCTAGTTATAAGGATAATGTGATTTATATATATATATAAGTATTGTTCTGTAGTACTTGTTGTTTTCATTAAGGATTTAATATGATGAAGGTAATCATATTTTTAGTATGTGACAATAAGAGAAGCTTTACTTTGTTTAGGGAATCAGATGATACTATTGATTTTTGAATTTAGAGACATTTTAGAGAAAGTGTGGATATAAGTATTTTGGATAACTATAAAGGATGGAATGAATTAAGTTGAACTTTGGATAGTATTGTTTAAGGTTATAACATTTCTGAAGATTATTTTTGGAATATTATAGTACTGTACTTTTAGGAAAAGGAAAACCTGCAAGTTGGGGGATAACTCGTAATGTCAGACAAAGCTGCAGGAATCGAACCCACAACCATAGTGCGACAGACCTTTATTACCTACCACTATCCAATAGGAATTCACTGTTTATTACAAAATAGTTTTGCTAATATAAATGGTATGTGTTAATATTTGGAACCTTATAAGATTTGGATAAATATAATATTTTTGAGTTCTAATATCTTTTTGAGTGAAAGATGGGTTGTGGTAAAATTTACTAAAGAATGAATGTCTACATGACAAGTATATTTCCTTACGTTCTTAGTAAATCTCTTAAATAAATTTCTCCAATTTATAAAAGGAAAATTAAAACAAAAACATTGTCGGTTAACTTTTCCAACTAGGGATTCAATGACCATTTAACCAATCACAAGTTTGTGATTTTCTTGTGGTTAACTTTCTCCTAATCCTGTTTTCTACAACTCTCCATCAGACCTTGATGGTTTTTTTCCTCCATATCCATATTTTCATATAATCCTAGTATGGGCTATCTCGGGTGACCATTATACCTCTCTTTCTTTCTTTTAATGTTATATTTTTATTAACCCTATTTCCGATGTGGGTTTTCCACAAAGGTATTTACTATTTTCAAATTTTTATTTTCAAAGAAAAATTTCAATTTTCAAGGACGCAATTTATTGAAGGAGGGGAGAATGTAACACCCCGAGCTTCCACGATACGCTTTTCTTTCAATAATTCAATAGCATGCATTGTACAAAAGTTCGAGATTCTAATGCAACGCGACCAATCAAAATAGACATTATGAATATTAATACCAACTTTTTAAATTATATATATTTTATATTTCAAAATGGAATTCATTTTTTGATTCGGAATATCGAAATTAGACTATGTTGAATTTTTGGTATTTTTCTGAAAACCTCCAATTTTTTATGAATTGTGAGAAATACTTAAAAACTTCTTTTTTAATCAAAATAATTTATAGTGATAAATTACAATATTGAGTGGTTTTAAAGTATAATTAGAATATATTTTTACTATTGTATCCAATGGTGGTCGTTAGAATTTATTTCACTTTGAAATTGGACATAAACAATTGTCAATCTTTTGATATATATTGTTTCTTAAAAACACGCTATTTGTTGTGACAGCGAGAAATACTTAAAAAATTAATTAATAAAACTTATATGTTTGGATGTTTTTAAAATATACATCATTTTTGAATTCGGAATATCAATTATAGCTTAGGATGAAATTTTGGCATTGTTTTGAAAAACATCAATTTTTGATCAATAGTGTAACCACTAAGTGGTAGTTAAAAAACTGAATTTTTGTTTAAATGAAACATTAACACTTATGTGATTTGATTTTCAAAAATCCTACATACATGGTTATAATTAGGAATTAAAATTTGGTTCAATGGGATTAAAATAATTTTTTGGTGAATAGTAACTTTTAAGATTAATTAATCGCGATTAAAGGTAATTAGTGAAATTTAAGGTAAAAATGATATTATAAAAATATGAAAATACCCTTACACATGTCCTAAACTTATTTTATGAGTCATGGCAGACCATGAAAATCCATGGGTCAACTTGGGGACCCCATGGAGCCACTTGGGTAAGAAAATGACATTAATAACTTTTTATTTAAAGTAAAAATAAAATTGTCACAAACATGTGTTGTTTTACTAAAACAATTATTACATGGGGTTATAAAAGTTAGAATTTAGACTATAAATAATCATTGGAAAGATAAAAATATTTTAAACATCATTATATTTTTTTAATAATTTTTAGACATTAAATAGATTAAATTTTTTATGACACCATAATGATGCAGCGATTACCTCATTAATTAACGATGTAAATAAAATGAAAAGATATTGTAAAATATAAAACATAAACTTATAAAAAACCTAATTTATGAGTATATTGCGAACCCTTATCACCTTATACTTAAAATTTATTAGTTTGGGACCTTTAAAATCCGAAACTCATTATATAATAAAGTAACATTTCATGACTTTCCAAGAGTGCCTCTCCTCTCCTCTTATAAAAGGCCCCCACTACTACCACCTTATTCACACCTTCAAAGCCATTTGGCTCGGCCAAAATCTTCCCAAATACTCTATAAACTTCCCTCTCTTACTCCTAGAAGCATCACTTTGGGAAAAATTCTTCCCAAGGAAGCCTTTGGCTCAAATCAAAAAGAGTTACCCAATTTTAAGGTTATGTCTTCTCTTATGTTATTTTGTTTTATTTTTCTTCTCCAACCCCTTAAACTCTTTTTATTTCTTTATTTTGTAAAAAAACCAGTATATTCAATATAATAGGGTGTTTTATGAGAAGGATATGATTTAAAAATACACACACCTTCATCTAATGGTTAAAGAACATACTATTTTTGTGGTTGGCAAATTTCTGCCTCACGAAATGATCATTGTTCAATATTCTTTAACACCTCTAATGGTGGAAATTAAGATGACACTATTTCTATATATCATATATATTATGTTTATGTTTTTATTAGTCTTCTTTATTTCCCATTTATAGAATACCTTTATGATTTCCATTATGGTTAAACGCGATAATTTCATTTTAGGTAGTGGGGACTACCTCCCCCTCAAAGTGATTTGAATCGTTAATGCCATATGTGGGACGTATAAAGGATGGAGTAAATGATATTATATATGATATTATACTGGAAATATAATAAAACTTAATATAATTATTATTTCATTCCATTAAATTTGGAATAGAAATTAAAGTAGCGTTCATGAGTACGTATGGCTTACCGTCTCCATGAACGGTGCATTTCATTTATTACCTCTAAATGTTACGTAATATTATGAATGAATTTATATACTGGATATATATAATATATATATGATTTATTAATCATGAATATAATTGTGGAGATAATTGATATTCTACCACATAAACAACTTGTAATTATAAGATGTTTATTGTTGACTCAAGTACCAAAGATCGACAAAACAACTTTTATTAACTTAAATGACTACATAATTTTCGTAACATTGTAATAAGTGATATAAAAGGGATAATTAACTTAAAAAAGGTTCTTAAGAAAGTAGAGATTAACTCTAGTTTATTATTCTGGTGATTAATTAATGGTGAAGTGAAGTCGGACATGAGGTAAGGGAACTTCTTAACCCAATTTTCGTTCTTTGGGTTACTCTCCTACATTAAAATTATGTCATGATATTATTATGTCCTATCTTGTAATTGTACTTTATTTATGTGTAATTCTAGTGAATACACATAATAGATCTATTTTATTTAAAAAATGGTCTTTGTAAGGGACTTCATCTCAATCTCCTTTCATTGAGGCATATTTTGTTTTATACACAACTTTCTTTTATACGGTGTATAAACCCCTTTGACTTTTACGTTTATTCAAAAGGAATCTTTTTATACGAACCGTTTTTCTGAATGAAAAAAGGGAATGTTTTTGTCATACGTATGCGGCGACAACGACTTATCCACCGTCGTGACCATTTTTTGAGCTTTGGCTTCCTCTATAAGACATAATATTTTTTTAAATGAAAAATAAATACCAAATTTTATTTTTCTTTTATTTTTCTATTGAAAATGGTTTTGATAATGTTATTATTATATCAATGTGTTGTATTGATATCTTGTGATTGAAATTTGGAAATGTTATGTTTCTTTTATGCAGGTTTTATGTGATACGATTATGTTATAGTTTATGATATGTTTAAACCTATTCATATGAGGAATGCATTGGACTTAATAAGTGATGGGTTGAGCCCGCTATAGCTCCTCGATGCATCGGCAAGTCTCATGAGACAAACTAGTTTCTTGGCATGAGGCCTTTAAAAAATCTTATTTTTGGCCTTTACATGAGGCCTTGGCTACGTGGTTATGATAGTCTGGCATTATGCATTCCATCATCATGAAAGTGGTTATTGATATTGCATGTGATTATTCGACCAGTAGAATATCCATGTGAATAAGTAAATGGCATTATCTCCTTTTACTTTTTCCATATTATGTTGAAATTCAAGTTTAAAAGGCTTTTGTTTTAGTTATATATTTCCCTAAATGTTAATTTTTATTTATGAATGCTTCCTCTATATTGTTATCCTTACTGAGCATCTGAGCTCACCCCTTTCAATGTTTTATTTTTCCAAGGATGTAAATAAATTTTTTTAGGACTGACCTACATGGATAGTCTGAAGGGGATAGAAGTGTGGACTATGGAGACTATGTTATTGTGATTTTATCATTTTATGATGTAATGTAACAATTCTGAGTGTATATATTGTTTCCAAGGCTACTAAACTAATCGGTCTTTCGAGAATTGATATTTTGTGATCATGCCTATATTACGCAATAATGCACCGACTCTGGGTAATTGGGGTCGGGGAATTACATTTCATATCCTTTATTACATTGAGAATCTTGATGAAATTAATCGGTAATAAATTCAAAAAATAATGGTGTTCATATCCCCTGAATTGAAATCATAATCATCCACTTGGGTGGAACTCCATTTTTGAGTTTCACCCTTAGGAATATTATATGGTTAAATATCTTTTTATTAAATAACCAATATTATATTATTTAAATTCAAAATTGTGAATTCCACCCCAAAACAATAATTATCACCATTAAAATAGGAATCACAGATCATAGAATTATCTTCTCTTATGTTTTCCATTTAAAATTAGTCTTCATCATGATCTTTATATCAGAATTATGATGGGAAAAAATAAATATTTAGTATTGTCAAAAATATTCCAACCATTGATTCCACTTGTCTAAGTCATGTATAAATATCATTATATAGCTAAATAATTTTCAAAATGCAGTAATTACATCTAATATATCCCATTAACTCATAATATTGATTATAAAGACACAAGTTAGTTAAGGGAGGAATATTGTGCCCTTTAAAAAACCTAAATATTTGAAAACACCCCTCTTGAAATAAAGATATCATTCCTTGTATCGTAAAGATGAGTAATACTATATTAAATAAACATGATATTAGAATGGAAAAATGATGTTTAGATGGTAGGGCATAAAAATAAGATAGTCCACTCTACCAATTCCCTCCAATTGAGCTTCATGACTATCACTAAATGGGTCCACATATCTTGATACATCAAAACCTGAGTAAAAAAAGTCGACACCATACAAAATAGGTTTTATAATTCATTCATGTTATTTTATAGGGAACCATTTTAATAATATAATAATATGATAAGATTACAATCATGATTAAATGATATGATATCTAGATTTTTTAATCATATTTGGGACATTGTTTCTAAAAAACATATAGATGGGTTAATATTAATTTAATAATATATAAGTATCCAACATATCAACATTTTTTGTAGAATTATTATTATTTAAATAGAATCAATGGAATATTTATCGTCACAAAGGAGTTCCTCTTCCTTATATTATGAGATTATAAATATTTAAGGAGAATGGAATTAAAAATTCATAAAATAATGAACTTCTTTATGAAATTTGTATAAGAAATTATTTTCATATAATAATAGTTTTCATTCCCTATTTTTTGAAATTTATTGAGGAATATATATATATATATAATTAAAATGTTGATAAATTTTAGCAGATCTTTCTCTCTTAGAAATTAAAATTAAATCGAGTAAGGGGTTTAAATATATTACTATATTAAGATCAACAAATCATTGTGTTATTTTCAACTATAAATGATCATAAAATATAAATTAGTGATATAATTATTTCACTCCATTAAATTAAATGATTCATTCACAAACCCTCCACTAAAACAATTCAAATTTCCTTTTACTTTATTCCATTAAAAGTAACATTAAATAAAACTAAATAATCATTGGAATCCTACAACAATTCCCTATAACAATTTAAACATTTGAATTTAAATAATCTAATGTCGTTCGACTACTCTAGAATGTGACATTACTATAATCTTATAAATTTTCTCTCTTAATACTATACCAAAATATTTTCAATCAAATCAATCTCAATTCAACTATTTTATGTGAAATTATCTTTCTTGAGAAACCACTATCAATGATGAAAACAAATTTACTAAATATTTCAATGTAAATATCATATAAAATAGAGTACCATAAATTTGACATGATAGTGATATCTTTCCACCACTTCATTTTTATATAAACTCACAATATATGTTAAGGAATATTGTATTTTCATTAATATATGGTTTTTGTACATGATAGATGTAGAAGATGAGTCAATATAAGTTCATACCTGGTATCAACATTGGTTTGTAGATAGCACCTCCTATATGACCTGTGAACCTTATTACTGATGAAAAGGGTCACAAAGATCATCTCGACACGATGATTCATTATATATAAATGGATAGATGAGTGATCATATAAGATGATTCATGGTAAATTTCATCATCTTTAACAATCAGATCTACTTGAATGAATTTTTTTGGGATCCATAATAACATATTTATGCAAGGAGATAATTCTGGTAAGTTAATTTACCTGACAGAATAAAAATTTACATTTTTAATGTGGGAAAACAACATCAAATATAACAATGATCAAGCAGGAAGAATTACTGGAGGATAAGGTTGGCATTCCTAACATTAAGTATACAATCATCAAGAAGGTATCCTAATGTATTATAGATAATCAATACAACTCTCAGATTACCGTTTCTAAATAACAAATCGTCAACATAATTCCCTTCTTGTACGGTGGGTTGAACCAAAATATTGTAATTGATATTATTGGCATAATACTTGAGAATATAAGAAATAAACCTTGGAACATTACCTATATCTACAAGAAACAAGACTAAAATGTTTGAATCTATCACAACTTCTAAAATCTGGACATTATGGTTCCTAGACAATGATACACTATTGGCCAATGCTTTAGCCTCCTACATTCAAGGAATCACCTACACTAAAGGATATAGAAAATCCCAGCATCATAAAGCCTAAAATATCACGAACCATCCCTCCCCCTCACACCTCCCCATTCATGGAGAATCCATCCATGTTTAGCTTTAACCCCATGCAATGTATAGAAAATCATACACATCTTCATTGAATAGATTGGCTGGTAACAACTAAAGAGTGATTGATTGGAAGGAATATTCTTAGAGAAAAGGACTGACTTGTATTCTTGATTAACACCCCAAACTCAAATATATTAATTCTCACTCACAGATAATGTTGAAGTAAGGAAATTTTAATACCATATTTACATTTATTGTGGCCTTCCCACATAATCTAAAAAGTAGCCACAAACACAATCCCGCCAACCGTGACCTCTATCCCAGTAAGCCTCAAACCCTAAATCCATTGCTCAATGACGCTTGACATAGAATCATGAGGGATTTTGAGAGTCATCTCTTGTGGTAGATAGTTCCAAAAACCCTTGGCCTAATCTCCATGCAAGAAAACATGATTTATCGACTCCAATTGAGTTCTGATACAACATTGAAATTGGGAGGCCAAAATGGATCCTCTTTTCTGGAAATTATATTCAGTGGGGATCACATCCGTCCTCATTTTCCAAACTAAAAAAATCATCCTCCCAGGTATATCTTTGCAACATAGTGTGAAATAACACACATCTGATGTGTTTCTTGGGTAGATCATGGAATTTAATTTGTGACTGGAGAACCTCCAAAAAGAAGACCCCATGAAGGTAGATTTTTATGGTTCATTAGCAAGAATGATACTATCAAACACCTCATTTATATACAAATGAAATACAATGTAGAGGATGTTCAGGTACATGACAGCCTCTATGAATGATATATATTGGACGAAGAAGCTCGATTAGTGAAAATGATCGCCCGACTAATTAGTATTTTAGTAATTTATGCTTCCACATGCAACCATCTAAATTAACACTCCATCCAACTCCATAAGATGACTTAGTGTACATCATGACATGCCATATATTATCCTAGGCTTCTTCTCCAAACTCCACAAGTCATCCCCATATCTAGAATACAAGAACATAGAACAAAGGAAGGTCCCTTCACAATGACCCCAATCCATCCTTTCTTGCATGGCATGTATGGTCTCCTCCACTTCACGTAGACCAACAACCCCTTAGCAACCAGTTTAGCCATTATTTTCCACAAGGAATAGTGGCAAGGACCATATTGGATTAAATCCAGATAGAAGGAAGTATAAAATTTTTCCAATTTTTGAATAGTAACCTTCTTGGGAATAATGATGGATAACACATCCATCAGGGTAGATGTGAGGACATAATTAATCAATTTGATCAATCCTCCAAACAATAAGAACCAATTTTTTCAAATTCAAACTTCTCCCTATTATCTGATTGATAAGATCATCAAAGGAAATATTCTTAATGATGCCATTGTATATTGGATAACCACGAATAATTTATGGTATTGGAACTATTGGATTGTCTATTTGGACTGAATTACATGGTATCATCTTCTAGAGAACTTATTAAAGATCGAAGAACTACTCTTTCATGAATTAATGCTTTGGCCACTCAACATTAAATATAAGGATAGGATGTTAGAGAACCCATAAACTTATATTTACTTCCATTAATGAAAAATAACATATCATCTGCAAAAATTAAATGTGAAATCATTCCCATCATAAACCTATTATGAAAATGATAAATTTTTACATCCTCAATATTTCAATATAAGTTCCTTGAAAGGGACTCTTGATCAAGGGTGAACAAGGATGGTGATAGGGGGTCACCAATCATAACACTATGTGCCGATTTAAAGAAACATATGTCCTTTCTCATATGGTATACTATAATCCAAGGGGAAGCATAACATTTGAATCCTAGATCTAAAAACCAAACTTGAATCCCAAAATTCCTCATGACTCAGAGAGTAGATCATCACTCCAATTTATCATAATACTTTTCCATATCTATTATAATCATGATATTAGATCCAATAGTTCTTTTCCAATCATTATTTTTCATTTCTCATCTAAGATAATATTATGCACAAAACAATGAAGTATTCTATTTACAAGGGTGTAAAGTATCATATAAACAAAATTACCTAATAAAATAGTCCTAAAGTGATTCAAGGATGAGGGGTCATTATCTTCTTCTATGAGAACAAATTTAAAATCACAAATAGCTTTGTTCAAGGACCCACCATTAAAAAAATCATCAATATCTTCCCTCACTTGAATCTTAAAAATATCCCACATTTCAATAAAAACACCAGTAAGACCATCAATCCCGGAGGTGATATCCATATTCATGCTTATCACTATGGCCTTAATCTCATCCTCCACCAAAATAACCATTAGAAAATAATATTATTTGTTCTTCACCAACTATGGTATGTAGTTCAAAAAATCAACCTATCCAGTATGAATATTGGGCCTCGCATCATTATAACCATTCGGGCTTCGTAAGAGATCACCAAATTAATCTTACACCATTTCCCAAACCACTTTTACAGTCCAAATGAATGTTCCATATTCAAGATTGAGGTTAATCCTCCATCTCACCTTTTTCACATTGATTAATTCCTAAAAATTCAACATGTTTTTGTCCCCCTCTTTAATCTAAAAGTCTCGGGAATATATCCTACAATCCCTCTCAATTGAAAATAGTCTCTCAATAAGAAAATTATTTTTCTTAGCCAGAACAGTAAAGAATTTTTAAACCCAAGCATCCAGTAATTCCTCCTCAATATTCTGAATATCATTTTAAGGCATACCAATCTAATTTCATCATTAACATTGCATGAGATAAAGTCCTATAAGTCCCTTATAATACATTATACAATGTTCAAAAAAGATATTCTTGAATAGACCCAAATTGGTTTATCCCAATAATTCATTTACATATTGAGAAATCCATCCATATAGTGCTAGATAGAAAAAGAGATGAATCATCGAGGCTCACACCCCCCTCCTTTAAGGACACTAGGAGAGGAGCATGATCAGACATGGACCTGTTAACATGAGATAAAGACACATGGACAAAGGATCCCAAACCCTGGATATTGGAATGGAAAAGATTGAGACTACTGTAGATCCCTCAAATTACATGAAGATTGTTACACCACCAATATCAGATACCAGTAAATCCCAATTCAATCCCATCTCATAGACACCAGAATGTTTTTGAAGTCAGAAGTAGAATTTTCAGAGAACTCCACACCTCCACATTTTTTGAAGAATCCAAAATAGAGTTAAAGCCTCCAACAAATAACCATGTAATGTTACCAAGTTGTAACAATTGTAATTTTTTCCATAAAAGGATCCTCTATAAAGCCTCACAACTCAGATATAAAAAATAAAAGAAAATGTCCATGACACTAGCATTAATATTTTTTGTGATAAATTGAGAGTCTTCCTCCCTAATATCCAATGTTATTTCTGATTTATAAAAAAATCAATATATTCTTATTTTGAATTCCTTCTTGAATGTAGTTGACAAAACACATATTTTTGTAAAATAATGAAATATGATTCACATCCAGTTTTCGCTCTAGAATAAGAAAAATATAAACGTTATGGCTGTGAACATATTAAGCCATTAATGTACACATAACATGATCCCCTCGTACCATGGGCTCTCCAAATAAAAAAAGCAATAAAAAAAGTGAAGGAGAAGCGGCCCTTTTTCCAATTGAACTAGATTTTGAAAACCCTCCAGGAGACGCTGATGCCTAATCCATGGATATAGGGCTGAGACAGCAAATAGGGATCGAAGAACGCATCTTAGGTGTGGAAACACCCCTATCCCCAAGAGTGACTCCACCCTATTCTATACAATCATGATCCACAATCACTAAGAACCTGTTGGAGGATGCTAAGGGGATATGGCATGAGAATGAACCCTCTCTAGGTATAAAGAAACTATCATCATCCTTTCGGGTGTTTTCCTAGATAAATAGAGCTCATTTAGAACACACTATGAAATATTTCTAGTACAAAAAAATTAAATTAATTACATAGAGTTATAGAGATAGTGTTATGAAGTAAATATACTAGGACCTAATATAAATTTTATAGTTTGATTGTGTTTTCCTCTCAACAGTTTTACAAAATATTGGCATCAACATAAAATCATGGGGCTCATCTTCTAAAATTTTTATATTGTTATAGAAAAACTACGGTTTACCAAAAATGGGCTCATTTAATCAATTGTTTGGATCATTTAACAGACATTTAGATTAAAGACCATATATTACATAGAATTATGATGGTCTAAAAAAGGGTAAACATATTAATATTTTTGAATCATAATGATTAGAATATAATTGTTCATTGGTATATTGTATAATACAGAATCCATGTAAAGATAACATAGCATTTTCAAAAAATGAAAATGAAATGGTTTTAATTCTATGTAAATTTAATCAAGAAATTTATAAGGGTTTTTTATAAATTTTTATTACGGAACCATATGGGTATGGAGATTTGCCAAAAAGAAAAATTGGTTTTATATTATATCAGTAATGTTAAACAAAATACTATATAAAGGCTGAGTTAATGATGTGTAATTGTATAACTATAGTTCCAAAAGGGAAAGCTAAATAAAATATATACTATGTTAGGGTAAAATAAGAATCACATGGGGTATTAGTAGATTTATTCATGTTTCAAAAGGTTATAAAAATGTTTTGTAATATTACATAATAAATTTGAAAACTACTATAATGGTTGAAATATGGTTTGGTAAAGATGGAAATAGATTTATAATATATAAATATTATTATGTTTGGACTTATGTAAGTGTATGGAGTGATTTTGAAAACACATGTAATAAGAAAATAAATTTTTTAGAAAAATAATTTTGCTAAATTAATTATAAAATTAAATGCTAAACTATAAAAAATTATTATTTCACCAAAAATTATTCTAAAAAACTAAAATAATAATAATAAAAAAATAATAATAAAAAATATTATTATTGAATATATATATATATTATATTTTTAAAAATAATAAATCAATAATGTTTAATGTTTTTAATTGTCAAAACAAAACATATAGTTCGAAAATAATCCACTCAACATCTTTATAAAATAAAATATAATTCATGAGAATCTTGAATCTTCAATAATTAATCATCAGTAAAGAGAACATATCATAAGCACATATCATATATTCTTGGGCAATACATAAGCATGAGAAATAATTTCTTCACTCAAGGATTACAACTGAGACTATTATAGTATATAATTTCATGTGTGGGATAAGGATCACATCACATTCCATAATTTCCTTATTTGTGGACAACCATCGAGGCTATCAAAATAGAAAGAGTCACATAATTAAATGTATTAATTCACCATTTTAGTTCATATTATCACTGGATATATCAATGATATCCTAATGATATAGAGTGATATATAATTTTTGGTCATCCTCATATCTACTAAAAACCATAAATATGTTTTCAACAAGATTGTGATGGAATTAGTTATAAAAATTAAACATAACCAGTGATATTGAGATCGGTAACATAAATATTTAACCAATACAGAATTAATATGTGGGTATTAATTGTTTTTCAATGAATCATTATTAAAATATCATCATTATAGGATGTATAAAGAAGGAAAGTGGATTGTATCAATTGATCACATCTCTAGTGAATAATAACTATCGTTAAAATGTTAATATAGATGAAAGATAGCATTAAAATAATATTTATACATTTAATTGAAAATTGAAAAAAATAATTGTCATTCGATTTCATTGAAAATTTTAGAAAAATAGAATATTGAGAAAAATATCCAGTTAAAAAATTATCATAGAAACATATAATGAAATATTCCAAGAAAATGACATTTATTAAGGCTATAAAATTTGTTCATGTAATCTATAATAAAATAGATCATTCATTTCACAATATTATAATGATTCAAAGGGGTAAATTTGTAAAACATTTAAAAATACACCTTTAAATCATTTTTAATTAAATTTAATATTCTAAAAAATAATATTCGTCAACTATTTAAACACAGATAGAAGATCAATATTTTGATGAATGTGGACATGTAGGAGAAGGACTCCCAAACAGAGAACAAAAAAATTTTGTATTTCATTATTAACATTATAATTATCATTTCCTATAACAAATGATGGAAAATGAAAAAAAATACATAAAACATACAAAAGTAACAAGTGGAGAAGCAAATATAGGTCGAATAAAGAATAAGGATCATTAATTACCAAAAATAGAAATTTACAATTGAAAATATTGTTAGGAGGTGAGATGTTACCAAAAATATTAAAATAATATAATTCAATGAATATGATGATATTCATGATATAATATATCAAAATGGAATTTTATCCACCACATAAAATCAAATAGGAGTGTAATATGAAACATGTAACAATGAAAATATTTTGAGATAAAGAATAGTTAAAGCTTTATAAATATTTGAATTGAAATATCATAAAAGAGGTAAACATTAATTTATATTAAAACCAACAAAATATTCATTAAAATAATCATTAAATATATTTATGGGAAGTATGTATCCCACAGAATATAAACTAGGGGTGAATGCAACGACCCAAACTTTTATTAGTGAAAATTCCTCATGATCTATTACAATGTCTTATTGTAAAATGGTTATATAAAACATATACACATCATTTGTTTTTAGATTTTGGATTTGAAAATACTGTTATGAATTGTTACCATTTCTAATATAGCTGTTGGATAGTGATCAATATATTAGTATAAATCTATTTTTTTAATAAATCCAATTTACTTTGACAAAGGATGTGATAACCTCATCTAGTATAATTTTTCCATACAAATCACATTTATCAGAGTTCATAAAGGAGGTTGCTTCACTAGGCTTCTCTCATGACCAAGCCTTAGATGATTTTAAACATGTTATGCTTGAACAAAACCACCTATGGGAGAAGTGGAAGTTGATAGAGATTACGACCCGAGAGATTTTATCTGAGCCACCCCAAGAGTCCGCCACCATCACACACCTTACCCTTTTGTCTTATGCGGGTGTTATAAGTGGTTACATAACAAGACCCTAGAATTATTAATATGTTTATTATTTTATACATTCATTTTATTATTGTGACTCTATAAATAGATTTTAAAGCATTAATAGTATTTTATTTTGTTAATATTCGATTAAGAAATTTATTTTGATGAATTAATGGATTTTTTAATTTAATAACATATAAATAAAATTTTAGTACTAAATTACGTTTCCTTAAATATAAATTATCATATAATTTTTATGAATACAGTTGTAATTTTTATTAAGGTTTGAAATATGTTTTTATCAAATCCCATGAATTTTCTATACGTGTCAGTTTGTATTTTAAAAGTAAAAATTAAATTATGTAGTAAATTATTTAGATAAAATGAAAATTATTTTAGTAATCAAGATGTCAAAATTATCCAGTGATGAATTTTTCCTAATTTTAGGAGACAGTCGATGTTTTATGTATAAATTAAAAACTGTTTATTTATATAATGTGGTTTATGGCATCATAATGACCCAATAGTGATGTAATAAAATAAAATAAATGGGTTGTTCGACTTATATATGTTTTACCATTAAAATAATGTGATGTTTGGTTCATTTAATTCATTTTACAAAGCTTTCGTTGACCCTACAGTGATTATAAAATATTTTATCCATTTAAAATATTTCCCATGAGAGTGTGACACAGCTCCACATAAGAAAGCCTAATTTTTTAAGAAGTTCAGCTATTTTCCATATAAAATAACACCTTCCACTACCCATTGGAAAAAGGGGGAAAATGGGTTGGTTTGTGGGTTTTATTAGCTTAACGTGTTGTGTCCAAAACCTAACTAATAAATAATTCCCTTCCTTTTCCTATATAAAACCACCCTTGATCCCACTTTTCGTCACTCAATTCCTTTAGGCGTCATCTAACCTATGCCCTTATCTCTCTGAAATTGTCCCCAGGTTCCCCAATCTCCCAATAATCCTCTCTTAATACCATCCAAATCTTTTTGGATAACACTTCCTCATAATGGATTTCTTCCTTTCTCATTTTTTCCATGTTTCTTTATGTTCCTATATCCTTTTGATTTGAATTTAGAATGTTAGGTTATGACTTATAACCTCCCAAATACTACCCTCCTTATGTTTGAATTATGATAGATCTCTTTCGATCTCAATAATCCCTCCCATGTAACATGTTAGCATGCCAAAATTCCAGATGGAATTTTTCTCTTCTCATTTACAATGAATCAATTATTTTGTATTATGAATCTAAATTACATTAAATATGTTTGGAAATGTGTCTATATGACCCCTTACTGTAAATTTCATGTAAATATTATGAGACACCCATTTTCCCTCTTATCATCCATTTTTATGAATTCTTATGTTATGTCGTTTTGCAGCCTAAATTGCACCACGATTTTCCAAGACAAAGTGATTTTGTAGTGAATACCATTCCCATTTACCAATAAACGATATTCACCTTTACAAAAATTTAATTACTGATTATAGAGTTTCATTTATTATTTACACATTCCTTTATCTTGGGATAAATTACATTGTTTAATGAATCCATGTTATATGATCCATGTGGTAAACATACACATTAAATAAAATGATTAAGAAGGGTGTGGCCTGATAGTGCTCCAATGAATTGGGTAAAGTGTAGTATCATGATACGCCAAGTGAAATGAGGGTTTATTGATTCTAACTCAAGGGAAATGGGTGTTTAGTCAATCTCCATGTTCAATGTGCCCTGGATCATTCTAATATCATGTTAAATGTTGTTGCCACATTTCTATGTTATGTTAATGATGCTATATAATGCCTTTATGTTCATGTTTTTCATATGCTTTATTAATGTTCCTATTGCTTAAAATGTTCTGTATTATTCATGTTATGACTTTATTACTCCCTTAATAAGCTTTATAGCTCACCCTTTTCTTCCGTGTGTCCTGAGGTTATCCCATGGGACGATAAGTACGAAGGAATGTTGAGGTCAAGTAAAAGATGTTTTATGTAAAGATGTTATGTTTTATGTTCTATGTTGTTATATAATGTTACTAATTTCTCAAGACACTATACCTATCTATCATCATAATTGTCTTATTAGAATTTTTGTGTAATAAATCAAGTTTTTTTGTAATAAAGTGTAGGTTTTTTATTTTTGGAATCAGCTGATATCATTAGTTATTTTGGGGGTTATGATTAAAAAACCCTATTGAAAGCCTTATCGATAAGAATATGCCTAAAAACATCACTATCTTTTGGTGAGTATTGAGTAAGAGGATTATCTAGAAAATACATCCCTTTCTGGATATGAGTAGGTAGAGATAGCTCTAGCACAAATGTATCTTGGGGTAAAACTCGAAAGCACCAATTTGGGCTAGACTCAGACAGGAATTGTTGCACGACAATGGACCTTACTGCACTATTGGTTATGACACTCCTAGGGTATTTGATTTTTCAAATTCATAAGCTTAGTTAAAACCATTATTATGGGAATTAAAAATTCCTTGAAGAGTATATGTTGGGAAGTAGATCACGGATAACATTTATTAAAGCCTATAAATTCAAAATTTATTGAAAAATTAATAATTAATAATTAATCAATTTATGAAATTGGATTACCCTTTATGTGTAACCCCTAACATTCCTTTTATTACAGCCAATGGCTGGTACTATGAGGGCTCGGGCTAACAACCAATGGGAAGATCAATGTGATGATTTTTCTAATGAGACTCCCAATCCAATTGGAGTGGGAATCGAGAATATTTCCATGATACACTCTTATCTAACTCACGTTTTGTAGAGAAACATTGGTCAAGAGGAACATTAAACCCCCCCCCCCACCCCAAATGAAAGGACATGTCACCATCGAGAGCTTCATGAGACAAAGGCCACCTAATTTTAATGTATCATCTAATCCCTCAATCGCTAAACAATGGATTAACTCCTTTGAAAATATCTTCTCAATCATTCAATGTTCTAAACAATAGAAGTTACTTCTAGATACTTGTCTTATGGAGGGTAAAACTGATCAATGGTGGACATTGATAAAAAATACTAAGCATGAGGAGGAGATCAAGGTGTTGGAATGAAAGGATTTCCAGAAAATGTCTTTCGAAAAATATTTTCCTCGTAACCTCCCAATTAAGATGGAAAGAGACTTTCTTTCCCTCAAGATAAAAAGATGACAAATCCTTCTAAGCGTACAAGGAAAATATCACATGTATTTCATGATATTTATTTGGATTTTTATTTACCCCTAAATGCAAGGTTTAATGTATCTTTTGTGGGAAAAAACCTATCTATTGACTGCCTTGGTAACCCATCACATCGAGAGCTATGAAGATATTGGCCGATGTTCTATATAAGTCAAAATTGATATAAGAGAATCTCAGGCGTATCATAGGAAAAAGAATCATACAGTGGACTTCAATTTGGGCAGTTCTATGGATAAATTCAACAGTACTAATAAAATCCAGCACCCCACATGTAAGAGGTGTAGAAAAAAGAACCCTAGAAATTGCTTAAAGGGGATGACAAAATGATTTAGGTGTGGATAATAAGGGCACCTAGAAAGTAACCTCCAACATGAGAAATTAGTAACTGTGACATATGAAACGAACTCTTCTTTCGATGTTGAACACATTGTTCATTTCTTCAACTACAATGAACCATGTAACATTGATAAGCAGTTCCCTATGCCAAGTGTTTTCGAGGGAATACAAAAACCTCCAAGGTTGAAAGGGAGAGCATTTTCCAACTTTATCTCCAAAGTGAACCCCAATAATTAGGTGGTGACAGAAAAGCTAGTTATTCATTCATGAATACGGAACCTACATTTTGATTCTGGTTTACTGCATTATTTTATAACCCAAACTTTTAGTAGAGCAATCCGAACACCACCACAAAACAGAGAAGTAAAGATGTCGGTGGGAATGAAAAATGGGCCAATCATTGCATCCCAGGAATATAACTCCTCCCCTATCATATTTTGTGGATTTAACATCCCAAAATATCATTTCACACTCCATTTAGTGGAATTTTATGCAATTCATGGAATTTATTGACTTACCTTATATATATCCAACATAAATTTACATGATAGGGAAATCACTTTCCATATGGAAAATCTACCACTAATTCGTTACAAGTGCAAAGAGCTGAATGAATATTTTTAGCACCATCATCTCAAGCATAGATATTACTACCCTATGAGTTTGCATATCCGACATAGATGATTGGGCCTAAGGAAGAAACAATCCTTGAAGACATGCCTATTGTGGTGCAATTCACTGAAATGTTTCCAGACGAATCACCAGGTCTTCCTACTAAAAGAGATGTTGAATTATTAATTGATCTTATACCTGGGGTGTTTCCAGTATCCAAGACTCTATACAGAAATAATGGTTTAGAGCATGAGGAGCTGATGAAACAACTACAAGAGAATTGGTATAAAGGGTTTATACACCCATGTGCTTCACCATTGGGTGCCCCAGTCCTCTTCTTTATGAATAGGTATGGTTCAATGCTCCTTTTCATTTATTATCATGAGCTTAAAAAAATCATGATAAAGAACAAGTATCATCAACCATGAATTGATGACTAGTTTGATTAGTTACATGGACCATAACACTTCACCAAGGTGGATTTGCAGTTGGGTTATTACCATGTAAGGGTGATGATGGAGGAAATACCCAAGACATCTTTTCATACAATATTCCAGAACAATGAATTCATTTTAATTCAATTCAAACTCACTAATTCTCTATCAATCATTACAGAATTAATGAATGGAGTATTTATAGATTACCTAAAAAAATTTGGTAGTCTTAATAGATTGTAGTCTGATATACTTCTAAACCAAGGAGGATCCTAAAGAGCATCTAAGAACTATACAAGAGACCATGCGAAAGGAGAAGCCCTATGAAACATACAAAATGTTGGAGTATAGTTGAAAGTGGTATCATTATTGGGTCATATATTCATAACTAATAAGATATCTATGGATCCCTCCAAGAAAACTTCAATTGAGGGATGGATGAGGCCAACATCGGTAACAGATATTTTTAGTTTCCTGGGGTTACCTAGATATTATAGACGATTTGTGAGAAATTTCACACGATTTTCCAACCCACATTCCAAGAAAACTCATAAGGGAGTAAATTTTTCTTAGAGTGATGAATGTGAAGAGAGCATCAAGGAGTTGAAAAGAAGGCCTATCATTGTGCCCGTTCTCACACTACCCACAAGTGGTGAACTTTTTCTAGTAACTAATGATGCTTAATAGAAATCTATGGGTTATGTCTTGATGAAAATAAAAAATGCATTTTCTATGAATCACGAAAATTGAATGTTCACTAGAAAAACATTCCAATAAATGATATGGAGTTGGATACCGTAATCTTCACTTTGGAAATTCAGTGACATTACCTTTTTATATTGATGTGTGAAATATATATGAATCACAAAAGCCTTAAGTATATATTCCCATATAAATAGTTGAACATGCAACAGAGAATATGGTTAGAGCTGATAAAAGACAATGACTACTGAATCCATTACCACCCTAGGAAATCGGGAAATCGAACATGGTGGAATATTCTCTATGTAGAAATGACTACTAGATTATATCAATGATGAGAATTGGAAAGGATCCAATATTCTTAGATTTTATGAAGATGGACATGAGAATCATACAAAAGTGATCATCATCAATCCTTTCACAAATTATTGATCAACCGCCTCTTTCGGAAAGTATAAAGGATGCTGAAATGGATGATGTACGAATTCGGAATATCATTATTGGTGGGTTAACATGAAGAAAGAGATCACTGAGTGTACATCAATGTTCCTGGTATTTCCACAAGTTAATCCTGAGCGGTAGAAGTCTAAGTGGATGATGCAACCAATACCCATACCAGAATTGAAGTGCTAGATGATCACCATAGACTTTGTCACCCGAATTCCAAAGACATCCAAATGAAAAAAAATTTATTTGTGTTGTTATGGATTGTCTTACAAATACTACGCACTTAATTGTAATTCAAGAGGATTTGTCATTGGATCAACTGATAGTAATATATATCATATAATTTGTGAGGCTGCATGGAGTAACCCTATATATTCTATCTGTCTAAGATCTATGATTCACCTATATGTTATGAATGAGTCCTCCACATGCTATGAATACTGAACTGAACTTCTGTAAAACTTTTTATTCTCAAACTGATTTCCAATCTAAGAAGACTATCCAAACACATGAGTAAATGTTCAGATCATCTTCCTTGGACTTCAAATGAGGATGGGATCAACATCTTCATCTTTTTGAGTTCCCTTATAATAACATTTTCCAATTAAGCATCCAAATGACACTTTATGAAGCCCTTTATGGGACGAGGTGTAGAATACCAACATGTTGGCATGATGTTGGGGATCTAAAACTCCGAGGGCTAGAAATGGTTGATGAAATGTTGGAGAAGGTTAATACCATCTAGTATCACATTAAATATAATGATAGTCGACAAAAGAGTTATGTTGTTAATCATCAATGAGACATTGAGTTTGATTTTAGAGGCACTGTATTCCTCTGCATATCACCAGGGATGATATTTGGGAATAATATAAAGCTTAGTACAAAGTACATCGACACTTTTGATATCATTTATCACATAGGAGATGTGGCCTATCAACTAGAACTCCCACCAATCTTATCTCAAGTACATAATGTATTCCTTGTATCACTCTTAAGGAAGTACATACTTGACCAAACTCATGTACTCAATGCAGTGGTGGTACCATTGGAGAATGAACTCATGTATGAAGAGAATATAGTAATGATCTTATATTGTAGGGAAAAAATTATACAAAATAAGACAATGACCCTCGTGAATGTGTTGTGGAGAAACCACAACTTTGAAGATGAATCATGGGAATTGGAGGATGTGATGAAGCATAGTTAACCACATCTATTTTAGTGTGGGAAAAGAAACTTTTGAGTGTAAAATATTTAATGGGGTTAGATTGTAATGACCAAAACATTTATTATTGAAAATTTATCTTTATCTATTTAAATGTATTATTGTAAAAAGGTTATATAAAACTAAAACAATTCTTTGGTTTTATGATTTTTTCTTTCAAAAAACCATTATGAATTGTTACCGTTGCTAATATACCCATTAGATTTTGATTAATTAATTTGTATAAATATAGGCTTTAACAAATCCAATTTACTAAAAAAATGGATGTGATGGAATATTCCAGTAGAATTGCTCCAAATGAAGAACATTTTTTATAGCTCATAATGGAGGTGGCCTAATTGGGATTTTCTCTTCACCAAGCCCAAGTCGAGCATCAACACATTAATCTCGAACAAAACCACCTACATGAGAAGTAGAAGTTGATAGAGGTTACCACATGAGCGATGTTAATCGAGCCTCCCCAAGAGTCAAGCACCATCACGCACCATACCCAAAACTCTTTTGTAGGTTTTATAAGGGGTTATGTAATAAGGCCCTATCACTATTAATATGCGTATTATTTTTTACATTCATTTTATTATTTGTTACATTGTAAATTGTTTTTAATGAACAAATACTATTTTTTGTTAATATTCAATTAAGAAATATATTTTGAAGAATTAATAGAATTTTTGAATTAAATAATATTTAAATAAATTATTATTAAGAAATTATTTTTTAAATAATAAAAGATCATTTAATTTTTATGAATACAATTTTTATTTTTATTTAGGTTTGAAAGTTGTTTTCTTCAAAACCCATGATTTTTTTTATAAATGTGGTGTTTTATTTTAAAATTTCAATATTAAGTTATTTATAAAGTTATTTAAATGAAATGAATATTATTTTTGGAATTGGGATGTCAAAAATATCAAATAGTGAATTTTTCATAATTTTTTTAGGGAGTTGCTTTTTTTGGTAAAAATTAGATACCGTTTAATTATATAATGTGTTTTATGACAACATAATGACCCAATAGTAAATTAATAGAATAAAATAAATGGGTTTTTCTAAAAATATATGTTTTACCATTAAAATAATGTGATATTAGGTTTGTTTGATTCATTTTACAACGAATTAGTGGATCCTCCAAAGGATATAAAATATTTTATCCTTTTTATATATTTTGCTTATGAGTGTGACTCATCTCCACATAAGCAAGCCTAATATTTTCATAAGTTATTCCATTAAACTAATAAAATAATTTTTCCCACTCACATTTAGAATTAACCATGGGAATAAACCATTGGATGGTTTTTAGTTTTTATTAGTTTAATGTGTGGTGTATAAAACCCAAATAATAAAGAATTCTCTCCCATATACCATATAAACCCACCCAAGATCCCACATCACATAACTCAATGACATTGGAGCCTAAAAAAACTATTCCATCCTCTCTGTATAGAATCCTCCCATGGAACCCCAAGCTCCCAAGAATCCCCTCTAAAGCCCCTCCTATGGTGTTGGGATCACACATCAAATTATGTGATTTTATCTTCTCTAATCTTTGTCCAATTTTCTTTATGTTTTTATACCCCTGTATTTTCAATTACCAATGTTGGGGTATGATTTTTCACCTCCACATAGTTCCGTACTTATTTTTTAATTATTAGAGACTTCTATCTCTCTCATTAATGCCTCCCATGTACACCCTCTTCCATGCTGAAATTCCGTAAGGGCTTTCTCTCTTCTCATTTACATTTAAGAAATTATTTTGTTTTATGAATATAAACTCCAATACATATGATACGACAACTATCTATATGAACCACATATAGTAAATATAATTTACATATAATGAGACACATCGTTCTCTCCCATAAATCATTTTTATGAATTCTAATGTCACGCTGTTATGCTACCGAAATCACATCAAGAATATTCCAAGCCAAAGTCATTGTGTAGTGAATACCATGCCCATTTCCCTATCAAGGGTATTCAACATTATGAACATTTACTTATTGATTATAGAGTTTCATATATGAATTTCTCATTCATGTATCATGAAATAAATTAGTATGTTTATTGCATCCATGTTTTGTGATTCATGTGGCACACATATTCTTGAAATGAAATGATTAAGATGGGTGCACCCAGATATCACTCTAATGTGTTGGGTGAAGTGTCGTATCATGGTAAGTCAAGTGAGATGGAGGTTTAATCATGATAATTCAAGGGCATTGAGAGTTTACTCATGATCAGTGTGAAATTAGGCTTAGCTCATGCTAATATAATTTTTTTTGTGGTTTCCACATTTCCATGTTATGTTAATCATGATATATCATGCCTTTATGTTCATTATCTCTTATGGTCCACTGATATGAATATTTTTTAACAATTACTATATTATTCATGTTATTAATTGTTTTCTCCCTTACTAGGATATATAAATCACCATTTTATTATGAAGATCATTATGTTATCCTTGGAAATTCTATGTATGAAGGAATGTTGTGGTCATGTAAAATAAATTTTAAATAATGACGTTGTGTTTTATGTTATAAGTTGTTATGTAATGATCCTAATTTTCCGAGAAACTAGTCCTCTCAATCCTTAGATTTTAATTACGGGAATTTTTATATTATAAATCATGTCTAAGTGAGTAATAAAGAACAGGGTTGTTATAGTGAATATCGAATATTCCTAATAGCAAGAAAAGTGAGATGACAAAAGCTTAAATCGTTTTCCATTATTCTTCAAAATAACACTTAACCTTCATTATAATATATCTTCATTAATTATATTTTTTTGCATAACCGTATTCAAAATTATCTTACCAGACATAATTCAATTATGATTTTTAATTACTCCATTATTAATAAATACTCATTAAAATGGTCATTTTTTCACACTATTCCATCTTCCAAACATGTATATGTTCGGATTTTTTTATCAATAAAACGTGGTCAGTGAATAATCATATCACTAATATTAATTTTGTCACAAATATTGCATTATTAAATTATATATTCTTTTACAACACGATGATATTATCTTGTATTACTTTATTTATATATATTATTGAACGACTTATAGTATATTAATAATTAGATTAAATTATGTAATAAATTATTAAAATGAAATTTCAAAATCAATAAAATATGAATATATAATGTTTTGTAAAAAACTTATCACTCATTGGTTAATGATTTTAAATAATGATAAAAATAATTAAATATAAAAAGTATCATTTTTTATAAATGTGTGGGTCATTAAAATTTTGTATTTGAATTTAAAATATTAAATTTAAAAATTCATAATTTTATTTTTATGCAATGTACTTAATTTTAAATTCATTCAATACAAAAAAATTATGTTAAAACAAATTCTCATTAAGTTTTTAATATTTTATTTAGAATATTTTTTTCATCTTAAGAAATCAAATATTTTGAAATTGTTTTTATATATTGAATCATATGTTTTAAATTAGATAATATGGACCATTTTATTTTTTTATACAAATAATTTTCCATATTAGAATTCAGTCGCCATGGTGGGGTTATAAAAGTGTTAAAGAACGGGTTAAACTAAGAGATAATTCATCAAATATATATAAATATTATTTTAATTTAATCAATCTAGTAGATTTAAAACATAATATATCATATTATAAAAATTAATCTAATTTGTTTCACATTCCCCTTGGGATAATGTTTTTAAATTAAAAAGTTCTTAAAATCTACCTTGGTGTTATTCCTCTCACTTATAAAATGGAAAATCTTGTCCTGGTTTACTTTTATACTTGGAGCACTCTGGGTTGAATATAGTCTATCCAAATAACTACCAAACCATCTTATAAAAAGAGTTAGTGATTTTTTCATTATAAAACAATAATTTGATAATAAATAATTTGTATTTTAGGAGATTATCCTGGAAGAGGTATATGTTCTAACCAATCCCTCTCATGTTTTTATTATTATTAGTATTGGAAATTAATGAACCTAAAAATGGAAAAATAAAATAGTAGGGGTTGAATATTAGGTTTTTTGAAAAAAAAAATTACCCATAATGTGTTTAGATTAAAAAGATTTAAACTACTTCAATTTAATATACCTCTAAATATATTAAAACATTAATCGAACAAGGCCCTAGGTCCATCTATAAATGTATCATAATTAGATTGATTGTGATAATGTAATATAAAGGTCATACATGTAATTAATCTTGTTCAGTGTTAAAATTAGTTAAATAGAGTAAGCTTGTAAAATATCATAATCACAATTTTTATGATGATTAGAGTAAAATATTATTGTGAATAAATCAAAAAGAAAAATGAATCGTATTGAGAAATTAAAAAATCATGATCACTAATATCATAATTAAAAAAGAATTTAATCAGAGTATATTACAAAATTATCATAATCAAATTGGTAATGATAATACAAAAGAGTAATATAAAAATGAATATATAAAACAATTTAATTTCTATTAAAACATATAGGAAAAATAAAAGAATATAATTCTTTTAACCCAAAGTGAAATGAATATAATAACATTGGATAAAGGACCCTTGATTTATACTTTTATGAAAGACTTTCTAACCCACACTTGGGTAATTCCTCGATATAATGATCATATTATATCTTACTATCAATGAAATCCCTCGATTAAGTTAGTAATCGACACCCCTGTCTTCCGAGACTCAATATCCCTGAATCCGCAGAAGATCAGTGTGTATATTTATCTATTCTTAGAATCCCTATATCATAATCACCAAAGATCACAATCATACAACAAAAAAAAGATATTGAATATTATAAGTGTGACAAACAAGATTTTCACAACCTGATCACTTCAATGATTTCGCATAGATCAATTTTTTGCAGAGATCTCACAGATTATCAGTTCTTCCAAAAAAAATCTCATCAAAATGAGCTGGTGTTTATATGAGTTGTATCCAATGGTATTATTTTAATCCAAATTCATATTTTCTCTTGAAACGTCAGATGGACTTGTTCACTTGTCACTACAAAATTCATCATGTAACTTATACAAAAACATTACTTTAAAATCTATTTCAAAACTGAATATACAAAAACATTTTTATTAAATGTTTTCCATCGGATATAATACTAATTTTTGGATATGATAATGTGATAATGAAAAAAATTCGTATATTCTTCTAAAATAAAAATTTTAACAGTAAATAAAATACGATGATTTTCATTAAGATAGTGAGTATGATTTATCTTTCCAGTACGATATGTAGTGGTTTATATGATGAAAATTGTAATTGGAGGGTCTAGTGGAAATTGTAATAAGTGTGTACAATTTAAATTGTTTTGGGGGTGATGATGATAATTATGGTGTTGATAACCAAGGGTATGATAAAAATAGTATACAGGAATAAAATCATAATGATAAAAGGTGAAACAAAAATCCTTAAAGTAATCATGATAAAAAATAAATTCATTTGAAAAAAATTGTGTTTCTGATTTCCAAAACAAAAATGAATATAAATTTCAAATGAATACTTTGGAATCAATAATCATCCACTTCTTAGAAATATTATACGACAAGTTAAAAAAATATAATCATAATAATTTGAATAGATTTTTTTATTTAGAAGTCATAACTTATATATATATATCACTTTGAGTATTATGACTCTTCTGAATATATTTTGAAGAATACTGAACTCCCCCTTAGGAACAATGTCTTAATGATCATATTCTATAGATAAATACTTCCCTATACTAAAATTATTCTTGATTTTGTAATTTTTTTCTCCAATTTCCCGTTTTATGATAATTTCTCTCATAATAAAATAAATTGTCCCTCTATGTATGATATTATAACCATTTTTAAGTCATTATCCCTAATAGTAATTTTCTTACAGGAATAGAGATGTTTTTGTAATACATGAAAATGGGTTAATGAGAAAAAAATATGATGATATATAGTATTTGATAATCTATAAAATGATGAATGAACATTCAACCAAAAATGGAAAACATTTAATCCAACATAATATTGATTATGAAAATATTAATTTAATGTTTCTAAAACAATACCAAAAGAGTTTAAAAAGTTAGTTACTTTTCCTTTTTTCTCCTTCTCTATCTTCATGAGATCTAACCTAGTCTTCCTCATTTTATTGAAATCCTTCTAATCTTCCATGATATTATCAAGAGACTCATGTTAATACTATAATTTTTTTCTTGATCTTTAAACAATTGGTCCTACATAGAAATCAGTTTTCCTAGTTTTTTAGTTTCAATTCTAAATTACGAATATGAACTTCTTTAGCATGAATCATTTCATTCTAGGATCTGATTGTCTTTTCATTCATTGAAAACCTATCATACATAAAAAAACCTTATTTTTCAAATTAAAAATATCATACTTATAAATAAATATATTCTATTGAACAACAACCATCCTTTTTTCATCCCATCTAAATCCTCAGACTAGCTTTGTTTAGTTCCTCTAAATAATTTCAATTTATTAGTAGTATCACTTTTAAGATTTCATAATGAATCTAAGAGTTCATTAAAAAGTCTTCAATGATGATAAATTTTCTATTCATAATGTTTTACACATTCTCCTAACAGATGTGACCATTTACAAATTTATTATTGGAATTCTTGTGCTCTATTGTGATTTCTACCAATACATTGAAATCTTTCTCGAGTTTCATCAGTCGTTTTCATCGATGTTTGATAGATTCTAATCGTTTGTTCTTATTGTCTGAAACAAAATCAATCTTCCCATGAATTCTCAGTAAATACAGTATTTCCGTTTCGATTCATCTTAGGTCCTATAAAAACTATTGATCACTTTTCAAAGACATGGTCTGATCGGAGTTAGAATATTCCTCATAAATTGGAAGCTCTCCACTATGAAATCTAGCATCTTCAGAAAGGAAATTATGAATCCAACCTTTATAATTTTATCTACCTTCATGGTTGTCTGAAATTTGGTATCTTTTTTTGATTGAGATCCCTAACCAAATATTTCTGATGTTTGAACTACTTGGGATGGAATTTTTATTGATGCTTCTTGAGAGGATCTTAATGGGATTGTATCTGATTCAGATATTTGATCATGACTACATTCTTTTTCAACTTTCTCATTTTCGTATTTTTCATTTCCTTCAGTTTTATCTTTACTCGTGTCTTTTTATTTAATATATTCATCTACTTGTAACATCTTATTATCTTCCAATGATTCTTGTTCTCAAAAAACATTTAGTGGTGTAAATTCTTCTTCCGTTAATTTTTTCCCATATCCCATTTTTTCATAGGTGAGTGACTAATTTTTTATAACAGATTCTCTAATAACTATTATGTCACATCATTTTTTCAGTCCTTTTATCAACATATCAATTTCAAAGATACAATAATTTCTTTTCATCAGTTTCTGTTTATTCTGACTTTCTTTTAGATATTCATCAGCCCAAACCTTTTTAATTGGAGCTTCAACAGGATTGATGCCAAATTGTGGGTCTCATTCTTCCATTTTAGCTTATTCCTTTCTCTATGTGGCCTCAATTTATTCCCAACAAAATATTTCATTCTTTAGATTAATAACATAATTAGTAAAAGATTTCATTTCTTGTTTAGAATAAATCATAATATCTTGTTTTAGTATTCCATAGCTTCATGAAATTGTCTCTTTTGGTGTTTCATCTTCAACATCATTACCACATATTTTAGATTCAGAATCAAAATAGATTTTCATTTTATGTATTTTATAATCAATAGACCAAATAATTATTAGATTTCATGAAAATAACATAAATGTAATATTGAAAAACATCAAACTTCCATGAATGAGATTACCCATAATTACTAGAAACATGATCAACTATGACTTGATTGCACGAGACATGAGATTATTCATGGTTATGAAAATATTACAAATTATGTTGAGCTTCCTCATATTCACAAGACTGTCAAGTGTAATGAAATATGAGACATTGAGTGTTTCTTTGTCATAAATTTTTGAATTCAGAAACCTTGTATCTAGAGTATAGATAGTAAATTGTTGGTTAATAGGTGAGTGTTTGTAATGACTCACAAATTATCATTGGATTGAGAGTATAATGATCCACTACATGGCCTTATATGAAATCACCAAGACACCAAAAGACAGAAATAATTTCTCACGTGTTTAAAATATATGTGGGGGATTATTTACCCTCAATGAAATAAACCAATAAACCAACAAACTAAAACCAAAAAACCCACTAAATGATTTCTGAACAAAAACAAGACCACAAAACTGATTTATCCTTATCAAAATCACTCCAAAGTATGCAATAGTTGAAGAACAAACAATTATCAAAGTAAATAGTTTAAGAACAAATAAAGACTTCTAAAATAACATAATGCTCCATGATCGACAAGGTTCAAGCTCCAAAATCCATCAACATCCCATGTTTCCCAAGGTGGTGATAAAGACATACGAAACATTTCAATGGCCCTTGACTCGTAAGATAGAATCAGAAAAAGCACCGACGTTCCAAATTAGGGGTGAGTATGACATGATGTAGGTTTTCTCTAATGACATACCTAATCATGAAACCATGATAGACTAGTTAGAAATGTTTAAATAACACAACATATATAAAGAAATTTCACAAAATATTTTATAACTTAATGTAAACAATTTTCCAAAAAAATTAATAATCAAAATCATTAAAGTGAAATTGAAAGAAAAATTTACAACAGGTTATTTTATTATAGAAAATAAAAAAACAAAGATTTAAAACCATTACTCAATTTCATATTGGTATAAAAAATCCATTCAACACATCCACCCAAAAAACCATGCATTCTATTAAATGACAATTCCGTACTCATGATTTGTTTCTCAATGATCTACCAAGTCGTCACAAGGTAATTTAATCCCCTGATCCATTAACCCATTGGAATCAAGAAATGTTTATAATTAAACCAATCCGATTATATGAAACATTATCACACACACCACATATGCCTATAGATCATTCCAAAACACCCTTTCAATAAAATCACTATCCTTTCGAAAAAAAATTTCCATTAAAACCATTACAATTCCCATTCATTTAAAAAAATTATTGTAATAACATACTCAACAATTAAATTTAAATTTTCGATAAAATTATCCAATTAAATTCATCCTTTCTAAATTCAAGAAACTAAATCATGTTTCACAATAATTTATCCAGATTTCACAAATCTACCAAAAATGCTAAATCATCACTAGGTGGTTTTATTCCATGCATCAAACCATGATTTCACAATAAATATTATCCAATTTACTCTATTTAAAACTAATCCAATAAATTTTATAATGAGGAGAAGATATTGAAGCCACCTTCCTCAATGATTTTGATGAAAACTAACAATGGACAAAAACACTCATGTAATCAAGTTGAAACTCCCCAAAAACGGCATTATAACTTTTATACGGCCATCAATGAACCTGAATATCATCATATATTGTTTCCCCCAACATAGATCTACCCAAAAAAATGGATATATATGAAAAATAAAGACGATATATGAAGTATATATATGAAATGATACAAGAACGGTGATGAACAACACATACTGTGATAATTGTGCTTAAAATGCCAAGGAAGGCATCTAGATCATTTAAAAAATTTATCATAGAGGCTCCCCAACCATCAATGTATAGAACTATGAAATTAGGACCATTCAAGAGTGAAAAAGATAAACCTATAATTAAAATAATGTGATATCTACTTTTTAGGATTTGAATTTAATCATGCGCACAATTTGTTCACACAGTTAGACAAACCATGTGGTAACGATGTATTAGATGCTATCAACAAAGTCCCTCTCCTGACCTACTCACACGGTATCCTTAACTGTGCACACACCATTCAAAATATCTCTACCTAGAACATGCTATTGTGTACCGTTTCTCCTAGTATATTCGCACGGTTTGGATAAGCTGCATGCACCCCGTGTGCCTCTCCTTTAGCCTCCAAAAACTATTGAAAGATCCCAAAAGTCTCCCAAATTTCTCCCTCATAATTTATATCAATGAAAACATGAATGGATTTATATAACAGAACATGGGGTTACTAATGTTTTATACCATTTTTATTCATGAATCTCAAAATGTTATTTCTCATACCTTTCCTTCACTAATATTACCTTTTCATTCATAAATAAACACAAGAGACAAAATGCATCTACTTCTGACGGATCATTTAAGAAATGTGGTCCTTTATTTAATGACATAATTGTTTCACTATCATAAACATGAAATGTTGCCTTTATGTTTAATTCATCCACCTTCAATGATTTTTAGAATTGTGCCACTTCATCCATAATGACCATATCTTGGTTTTTATGTTTTGGAACACATACTAACAACCACCCATGTTATTGAATGATCTTATTTGAGAAGAATTGTATTTTTCATATAACTCTTTACTAGGAAATATTTTTGAGAATAAATTCATCTATAAAAAATCTGTCAACTCCATTTCCATTGGATAAGTTCCTAATGACTGAGACATGGGTATCTTGGAATACACTGAGTATAGTGACTATCGAACGTTCCAATTTGAGGAGTAGTGAAACATCGATGTAGAATGGAGAAAAATTATTTGAGATATGCATATGGTTCCTTTATATAGGAAAAATAAATATGACCATTTAACTTCAATGGTCCAAATTAGATCAAGGAGATCTAACAATAGAGAGAAATATTGAATATTTTTTTAAAAAAATTATCATATTCAGAGTGAATGTGATATAGTTTTAAAACTAATATCTGTAGGCATAAATGTTCTGAAAGAAAAGTTAAAATTAAAATAAATTTTAACTTTCTGAATATTAGGATATATTTTTTGGTTTCAATATATTTTTTTCAAAAAAATGATAAGATTTTTCTTCTGAAAATATTTTCATATATCGAAAAATTTCTAATACCAAATACATTTATGGAGCCGAGAAATTTCGGGTACTGAAGAAAATTTTACAAAATAGGAAACATATATACTACTCCATTTAAAATGAGTACCAAAATATAATTATATTATTTAAACAAGAATTATATCTGAATGAATAAATTATAGTTGTCATTCTTAGATTCCTGTTTAACTTATTCAAATATATCTGAGGGTAATGTTTAAAAAAAAATTTAAACATGCTGTTCTTTCATCATGATGAACTGTAAAATGATCCCCCTTTTAAATGTGTGATCACAAAGAATGTGATGCCAAATGTCTATTTTTTTACATGAGAGTGTTCTATAGGATTTTTACACAGAGGTATGGAACTATTGTTATCAAATAGTAGTTCAGTTACTATAAATCATATGACATTATTAGTGATTGTGTGTTGAGTCCAAAACAATTGTTCACATCAACCTCCAGCAATCACATATTCTAATTTAGTAGTTGAACGTTCAACTAAGTGTTTTTTCTTACAAGACCATGAAACTAATGAGTCAACTATGAAAATAATTGTTTTGGATGTACATTTCTAATACATTATACAACCACCAATGTCATCATTGGAAAAGCATAATAATTAAATATAATTTAAAAAAGATTAATAGTACCCAAATCCATAGTTCTATTTAGATAAAAATAATAATATAACCACTTTTAAATGATATACCTTTCTATTTTATTAATATCACAAACATGAGAATACTAAATATATTATTAATGGATGATTAGATGTTAAATATATTAAGCTTACTATCATCCCTTTGAATGTTTTTTTTATTTTCTTGTTTCCTAGATTCATTAGTTTCATGACTATTTGAGGTATATATTAGAGTACTAACACATTTTGTATTTTCAAAATCATAATTAATAAGAAGATATTTATTATAGTCATGTTCGGATATGTATGTCCATTCTAGTTTTTGAGAAATTTAAAAACCAAAAAATAATATTAAATCACCCGTCATACTAATATCAAAGTCATATTTCATAATATTTTAAGAGGAATCAGTTTGAGATAGCTGAGGTTATCCTAATAGAATTTCAACAACATTAATTGGAATAATAAAAACCATTTTTTTGTTTCATTATAATAATTGATGGATCAACAGATCCCTTATCAAAATTGTTTTTATATATAAATCATGTTAATCAATCATTCCATAATCTATGGGTATTTAAAGGAAATATAAATATTTAATTTATTTTTAAAACTATTTTTGATGTTTTTTATCTTCAAAACTAGTAGATTGTTCAATAAAATCTTCCTATTGAAAAAATAAATCTAGAAAATAAAGATTCACATCCATTTTAAAATGATATAAATTAATTAATGATAAAAAAATAGAATACGAATATATTCAAGTCTAGCTACTAGACCATAGGTTTCATCAATATATATTACCACTTTCTGACTATAACAATTGTAAAATAGTCTTGATGTATTTCTAATGATTGTTCCATTTTCATCACCTTTGTTTCTTAAGACCCATTTTACTCCAATTAAAAAAGTTTATTTCACTCATTCCACCTGGGTCTAGCCATTATTCCTTTCAAAATAATTTAATTAATCATTAATTTCTTTAATCCAATCGTTATAACTAATATTATCATTAAGAAATTTTTGATTGATTTATGAAAGAAGTAATATATGTTCTTCTTTAAGTCTCAAAGAACTTCTAGTCCATATAGGTTTATTTACATCACCAATGATATTTTCACTGCGATGGGTCTTATGAAATAAATAACATTGTTTTTGTAAATTGTTTTTCATAAATAAAATATAGAATCTCTTTCGTAGTGAATACTATTGAAAAATTTTATTGAGTATTATCCTTATTATAAGAGTATTATATAAAAGGTATATAATAAGTTTTGGAAAACACGTCGACAGATGTAGGTTTGGGATTTTTAAGAACAAAAGGATCAGTTTTAAAAAATTTAACATGTACTATCTCTTCAACTGTACCAAAATGTTTCTAGAAAACTATATATTTCATAGATGTAGTGGAATAGTCTATGAAAATACCATAGTAAAATTTTTGGTATGAATTTATGTAAATTTTATTTTTTATTCAAAATGAATAGTTTGCGTCCAAATATATTGAAGTATAAATCATTGGGTTTTCCACTAGTCTATAATTCATATGGTGCCTCATTACGAAATGGTCTAATTATTACTAAATTTATAGAATAACAAGTCGTAATCACAACATTATCCCAAAAAAAATTCCATTGAATATTCAATAACTTAGTTATTGTTATCTAATTATGAAAATGATTTCTTCTTTCAATAGCACCAATTTTCTGACAAGTTCTTGGTGATGAATACTTATGTGTAATTCCTTTATACTATTTGTTTTTTCAAAATACTAATTTTCAAATTCACTAGCATGATCACTATAAATATTTATTAATTGATAGTTTTTCTCATTTTTATCTTTCCAAGCAAAATTTTTAATATAAAAATACGCTTTATATGTGTCACTAAATGAGTTAGAGCTTTAAATATGTTGTGTTTCATATTGACATGGGTTAGAAACATTTTAAGAATCAAATATTAGTTCAGATAGATCCTTAAAACATTTTTTCATATTCAATTTATATAATATCCAAAGGTTATAGTATCCTTACATTCTTTGTTATATCCATGATTGGTCTTCCATTTTACTAAGCTGTGGTACATCTTCTCTCTATAATTCTTCTTAAATTTAGTGTGTAAACATTTTCATTCCAATGGGATGAAATAATGAATTCATCTTTAAAAGTGTGTACTACACATTTATCATTCCTAAAATTCACAAGGTATGATTTATCACATAATCAACATATAATTATAAGGTTGTTCTTAAGTCCCTTAGAAAATATAAATTTGAAAACAATACTTTTCATAGAAGAAAAATATTACTCATACCAGCAATCTTTCAATGAGAATTATCTCCAAAGGTAACTCTTCCAACTTTCATTTCAATTTTTTTTCAAATAAGTCATTATTACCTGTCATATATTGGGAACATCCACTATTCAAGTACCATATATTATGGTTGTTGGAACTTCCAAATTTTATGTGAATAAAACCATTTGGTTTTCGGAATCAAAACCATTTGTATCATGAAATTTTAGAAATAAATATTTTTTAACCTATAATTGTTTTGAAAACTGGGCATTATGGATACCTAATGATTGATTTTTGTTTATGGAAAAACTTGTATTCTAATGTCCTCCATATTGAAACTTTTTAAAAACTAGGAAATATCCAAGAAAAAAATAATTGATACCAAAAACCTGACTTGAATGTGTTTATCCCACATATGAACTATTACCTTGTAGAAGATTTTGATTATACATTTTTCAAAACCATCTTTACAAGTGGAAAATTATGTTAAATGTTTCTTTAAAGAAAAAATTTGAAACATTAGTTTTAAAACTAAATTATTATCCACATTGGTATTATTTGAAAAAGTGAGTTTTGAAAGTAAATTTTTTTTCTCTAAAATAAATTTTTCAAAGTCTTTTGAAAGCGTATTCTTTATAGAATTCCCTTCCTCAATGTTATTCAAAATAGAATTTATTTCAATACCATTTTTATCAATATCATTAAAATGATCACAAACAACTTTTTTAAAACATTTGTTCTAGAGTTTCATTTTTAGTTTTTTAAAGAATTTAAATTTTCATATTCATGTAATTTTGAAAATCCAGAAACCTTTTTATATAAAGATAGAGAATTCTCTTCTTCCAAGAAATTGTCTTCACAATAAAAAATATTTCCTTTCTCATCAGGTTTATTTGAATATTATGATATAATATTCAAATATTCTATACTGTGTACCTCTAATATGAAATATTGATTTTTAATAGGTATTATGGAAAGAAGACAAATATTCTGAGGTCTAGAATTTTCATTTTTTGAAGAATCATCTGAAGAATATATGCTACTAGCACCCTAGGAGCCATTTTCCTTTAAAAATTAGTTAATTTTTTATGTAGTAAAGTTTCTGATTCCTTTAATAATTTATTACGTATCAATATCTTTTTTATTGATTTGAAGAATTAGGCCGGATATGTCCATCTTTCTTGATTTCATAACAAGTAAATTTATAATTATTCATTTTTTTCTTATCCTTTACTTCTCATTTATTTTGGCTGAAAATCCTTCTTTCCAATGATCATATTCATCATTTGAGAGAGATTGGATAACTTATTCTCTAAATGTTATAATTCAAATGAGTCAGATTGAACTACAACTTCATTTATATTTGTCGACTTAATATCTTTCTCAAGATTCGTGGATTTAATCTAATGTGAAGTCAAATATAACGAAACTCCTATATTATTTTTCATAAATTTTTCTGTAACTCTTTTATATATTAATTGTTTTGAAAAATTATTCCAAAAAACTCATCAATATTAATACTTGTAACCCTTCTTGATTCATCAATATCATTTTTTTTATTACCACTCATTTGGAGTGATGTCTATGATCTTATCAATAGGGGTTTTATCATAAAAACCCTTCCATCCCATGGATTGTAAACTATTAAAAATTATCAAAAATCATTATTGTACCATTCAAAAAGGTTCTCTAAAAGGGAATTTAAAATATTTATCTTCGGATCTAAGAATAGCGCTTTTAGTCTCAACCACATCAGATGATCCAAAAAAAGTAATTTCCAGTTTCATCCAAATATTATTGGCTTCATCATAAGAAGAGATCGAGGTATATATATTTCTTAGTCATTGAACACATTAATGTTTTTCAGAACATCTTTCTCAGTTGATTTTATTGCTTATCTTGATTGTTAAAGATTCATACTTATATATTAGGAATCCTATATTCACCAGTAATTATAAATAAAATTCCAACTCTACTGTTTATTAAAATGGACATTATTAAGTGTCTCTAGTATTGATAATCATTTCCTTTAAAAACTGGTGGTATTATAGTATTGATATTTCCAATTAAAATGACATTAATTCTTTCTATTTTTAAAAAAATTCAAAATAAAGTTTTCCATAAGACACCTTAGTGAATCAAATATTTATAAATAGAACCTTAAAAAATAATTATCACTAACTTACAAAAATACAGTAAGAATTTATTAGATGAGTGGAATCCTACCCTAACATCAATTTTTGGATCATAATGTATATTTATATTCCAAATTACAATATGTGGTTAGTTTTAGGTTTAAAAACATATCTTTTTTATCCCAAAATTATTTAGTTTGAAATAATTTGAACTAATTCAATTCACAATACCTCTAACTGAATTAAAACATTAATCAGACTGGGCCCTAGGTCGGGATATAAAAGTATCACAATCAGATTGATTGTGATTATGTAATCCAGAGGTCATTAAGAATATTTATTATATTAAATGTTAATATTATTTAAATATAGTAAGATTATAAAATATCATAGTCATAATGTTTACAATTATCAATGTGAAACAAAAAAATGACTCAATCATAAAGCATAGTAAATTTTATTGCGTAACTAAAAAGATCAAAATCACTAAAATTGTAATTAAATTGGATTTTTATCATATTATATTAGTCAAGTATCAAAATAATATTGGATATGATAATCATAATGAGAAATAAAAAATGAATATATAAAAAATTTCTCATTTGATTACAATACATTGGAAATGAAAAATAATACAATTAGTTTAACCAAAATATAATGGTATCAAATAAACATGGATAATATTCAATTGATTTATAATTTTAAGAATGTTTGTGATACCCAAAGCTATGTAGGTCATCAATATGATGATCATATTATGTCTTTATATCCTTGAAGGCCCTCTATTAATAAGGTAATAGTTACCTCTTTCTTTCAAGCTTCACAAGCACTTGATGCATAGAATATTGACAGGTCTATGTTTCTATTCCTAGAATCCCTCGATTATAATTACCAAAGATCAGTGAAACATGAATAAAAAATGCAATTGATGATTAAAAGTGTTTAATTTATGATTTTGACAAGATGACCACATCATGGATTTCTCACAATGAAATTTATCGAAGATCTATCTCTGAGAATTAGTTCTTCCAAAAAATAATGAGGTCTTCCAAATGACCTAGTATTTATGTGTGTTGGATATAATGGTGATATTTTACTCAAAAATTTGGATTTTATCTTAAACATTCAAAGGGACATTGACACTTGGAACTCCTATAGTCATCTTCTAACTTAAATGTCAAAATTGTTTAATAATGTATGTCAAAAAAATGGAAATGTTTTGATTAAATGGTTTCCCTTTAGATATAATACTATTTTCTTGGATATGATATAGTGATATTTAAAAGAATTTAGATCTTCCTATAAAATAAAAAATTGAACAGTGAATGAGAACAAAGATTTACTTTATGACAGTGGTTACAATTTATCTTGTGAGTTTGATTGTGAATAGAGTGTACGATGAAAATCGTAATTGGTGAGTCTCATGAAAATCATAATTATTTAGTATGATATAAATCATATCTAGGATCATGATGATAAAAATGGGTACAATAATCATGAGTAGAAAAACAATCATACTCAGGAATAAAATCATAATCATAAAAGGTAAAACAAAATTCTTAATGTAAACATGATAAAAAAATATGAATTTATTTGAAAAAAAGAGTGTGTGATTTCCTAAGAAAAAAGTAATAGAAAATCCAGAAGAAGCCTTTTGAATAAAAAAATTAAGACTCCTCAAATATTTAATAACCATATGAATATAATGTTATTTATATAAATATGATATTTATATTTTAATATATTTATGGAACAATGATTCACTACTTCCTTTCCATTCATTTTAAAACTAAATTTTTTTCCACAAGTATGTGTATACTACTGCCTTCTTGTATGAAGTATTTTATTTTTCATCATATACTCACATTTAATATTATAATGATGTATTTAATGAATATATATGATATATATAATATAAAAATGACTCATGGGAGAAACAATATTATCAAATTATGATCTATCCCATTCATTTAAAAATTGAAACGTCACATGTGTGCATATGCGAACTACTCCCTCTATGTACAACATATTTAATTTTTTCAATTGTATATAAATTAATTATAATGAAAATAAATTAATTAAATAAAAAATATATTTATATAATTATTAATATTATATATAATATGTATTTTAATTATAAAATAACATTTTCTTACTCATTTGATCATTATAATGTGTTCTTATTCTGGTCTGTTTTACTGTCTCCATAGGCACTTTCATAATGATTATGAAATGAAATATTAAAGATTTTTATGTACTATAAATATTATGTGGTGATATGGAATTTATTATTTCTTCAAAATTTTGAAATGTTAATATATATATATATATATATTTGTGTTGTCAAAATAAATTCTCCCAAGGAAATTAAAACATCAAAAAAAGTTAATTTTAATATTTTCTTGAGAATCATCACCATTGTCTTGATGGAATATCAATTTAAATTAATAACATTATTATATATATAAATATTTAATATGTATAAATATTAGTTAGGTGCTAAATCGTGAAAAATTTCTTGGAACTGAAACCACTAAATCAAAATAGTTTTGATAAATTCAAAATTCTACACGTGAACATTATTTTTTATAAACCATTCATAAAAAATTAGTAATAAGGAATCGATCCACATGTTATCATATCATGAATATATTGATATTATAAGGTATATTTTTTCTCTCCCATCGATCACATGGAGAACACCACCACCCATTTCTAATTTATCGCTCCCTAATGGGCATACGACTGTAGTGTAGCTCCGCCTTTCTCGCTTTGTTCATAGATATTGCATATTTAGACTCATGATATTGAAGAAACATCAATTTGATTCATGTTCAATCATATAAAATCATATTTATATTCTATTTGAAAAATTAAAATGGATCCTTTGTCAAATGGATCTTTTATATCCCCAATGCCTGGGTTAGAAGGTGTATACCGTCATCTCTATTAGTTAAATCCATCAAGGAAGTGTCATTGCCAGCCGATCATCACATTAGAAACGTTTTTAAGCCTATATACACAAGATATAAAATGTTTATCAATTCGTGGTAATCATACTGTGTCTTACACAACAATGCCCTATTATTCCTGGCATTAATACTATGTGTTCTCCTCATATAATAATGAAGTTACTAGCCTAAATGGTGGTTAGTATATTAAGCCTATATTTTTAGTTCACTATATCTATAACATTCCACCTTCTTAGATAAATCAAATAGTTGGTTTGTCCTCTATACCTTAAAAGGATTCTTCACATGGTCCTTAAGAGTAGGGGTGACTCACTATGTAGGGTCCGGAGGTATCTATTGTACAATATATATTTTATAATTTAAATTTAATGTATAGGATGTTTATTATTACCGAAAATTCATCCTTATCTCTTATAAATTCCACGGGTATAGATGATAACTCATGTGAGGATTCTCCAATCCTCCTAAAGAGTCATGTTGTTCTTTATTCTAAAAAACATCACACCGCTAACAATTAATGATTCGGGGTCAATGATTACAATAAAAATTATTTTTTATAGTCCTCCTAGAATAAATGATTCCCAACGATATTCAAGTGTAGAATTTTAGAAATAATCATCAGGAATTGATCCAAATCTATGTCCATTTTTGTTGAACTATTTCATTAACTAAGATCGATTCAAGCCTGCATTCCATCCTCACAGCCTTTAAAAAGTTCTTACCATCATTAATAATTATATGGACTAGTATCTATGGAAAAAAAGATATTTTATTTGGAAAAAGATATAGAGGATTATTATCACCATAATTTCCATCATGGAATAAAAACTATAACCATATTACATCAAATTCATAGATTTTTATTTTCATATCATTATATTTTTAGATGGAAATTCTACTAACACAGACATGTGGGTTTTTTGGGAGGACTAGATCTTGATGGATTTCCTGGATAGATCATAAAAACATATATCCATTAGGTTTAGTAAGTTTAATTTTTTTTATTATTTCTGTTCATTTATATAAAAAATGTGTGCTAGTACAACGAAGGGAAATTTAGGATTCAGTATCATACTCCAATCCTAAATCAGAAGTATATATAGTTGTTGGAGAATTCAATATATTTTTTAATAATTTAATAATTATGTAACTGGTAATTTATCCTGGAAATTGTATAATATATTTATAATCCTTAATTTATTCAAATGAACTCTTAGAATTTTATTATTCTAGTCATTCATTCATAGGGTGATACAACATAAAATTCTCTAATTGCATTTGGAGAAAATTTGAAAGATTGTTCTCCAAGCATTAGTCAATTTCCATCGTCTTTGGATATTCGGTGTCTCGCATTTCTATGCCAATCTCTAACCAATCATCACTTCTCATTCATGTTCAATCCATGAAGATGTTGGAGAATTTTCTTTTAAACAAGTCATTTCAATCATATAAATGGTTGGTTAGAGATGGTCCAAAATTCATAGATCACTCTAGGGAATGGTATCAAATTAGTTCCTCATAAAAATAAACATAGAAGAATCAAGAGTAACATTATTTTATTTAAATTCATTCTTCCTATACATGAAATTATTTTTCAATTCCCTTTATGAGAACATCACCATACTAGATCTACAATTACATGACTACTTGAATGATGATATGTCTATTAATTTTTATTGTAAAAAGAATAAGTTGGATTATATCATTCCCTATCTTGTAAAATCCGTTAAATTGTGATTTGGATATAACTAGATTAAGGAATTTTTTATAAATATGAATTATTTTCATGTGTATAATAAGGATTATTTTTTTTATGGTTGGATTAACCTACCCCATTCGGATAGTTATCATAATACTTATTCTAATATTATAGGTCCTCTAGTTGTGCCATATTTATCCAAATCACCCTCAGGTCTAGTATAGCCACAAGGGGTTGAATCATATGATTGGGAAATGTCCAAGACTATCATTGAAAATAATTCCATTTATATTAATGATGTTTATAATTGAATTTTGGGTCTTTTTAATGAAAAAGTGGATCATTTTAAAACCATAAATGTTTATAATTGAAGTTTTCCCATAAAACCAATTGGGATTCAATGTAATTTTTACATATTTTTATAGAATATTATAAAGGGGGGAGTGTAGTGGAATGTAAATGATTCAATTAAGGGTGGACCATTAAATAGAGTTACATAGAAAAGTATTGGAGATCCCATTCCTAAGGTGAAATAACCCAATATCATTGGTAAATTCCATCCTATTTTCATGTGCATCTTTACATATAAAATGTTGGCCACTATTCTCAAAAAGAGACTAAAAATACATATAACTCCTTAGATTTTAGGGGATCAACATAGATGTATTAATTGGAGAAGTATTCCATGAAATATTTTGCTTACGAAAGAAATGATTGATGATCATGATATAAGATATATGTTATCAAATATGATTCTCAATGTTGACATTGAAATTACATATAATTATATACAATTGTCCTTTATTCTAAAAATTATAAAATAATCGTGGTTTTCCAAAGTCTTCATGTGAATTTATGTTCAGGATTTTCTCTTTCTCATGTTTCATTATAATAAAAATGAGGATAATATTCATATTCTCCAAATATTTTAGTGGTTTCAGAGATGGGGATATTAATTTACTAATCATTTTAATAATTGGAATGAATTTCCTTAATAGAAATCTAAAAAAATGTTTTAATGAAGGGTTGAATAATCCATTCAAAGTGTGGTTTTGTTTTTCATTCATTTCATACATTTTATATATGAATGACATGACATTATTCATATTTGATGTTGGAATTACATTATAAATGTCATGGTAATATAGACTGATTACAGAAACAAATATAACCAATGCCTCTACTAAAAAAGATGTATTTTTTCCAATAAGTTCTCATTCACATGGTTGTAGATGATTCCAGAAATATTTGGTTTTTCTTGTAAAAGTATTATATTTTATTATTTGTATACACCATTGTCCAATAAGATATTGATAATTTATCATTCTAAAAATACTTTTAAAAGATCATAGGAAGAAAATTAAACTAGAAAATCCATTTCCTATCATTATATGTAAGTTCTACCATAGTTAATAGAATTTTATCATCCATCCAAATTTATATTTAATCAATATGACGACACTTTAAATAATATATTAAGAATATTTAAATCATACTCAATTGGTTTATATGGGACTGTAATTAGGAAATTCATTTCCAATTGTACAGATAGTCCGAATATTCAATACCCTTTAATGAAGGGGGAATCAATTTTAAGAGTAATGAAGATAACTAGTAGGGATTACCAAGTAAGCTCATATGGTTATCAATCATAAGAAAATAAAACCAGAATAATTTTATTAAATGAAATTATGGTACATTCCCCATTGAAATAGAAAATAAGAAATATGGCTTAAATCATTGGAATATCTTTTAGGGGCTTAAAAAAGAAATTATAGAAAACACTTGGAGGATTATTAGTCGAGGAGATATCTCATTCTGGCTACATAATTCGGTAATATTCAACTGTAATTTATTAATTTCATTATTAGTTTTAAAAAACATTATACCAATCCTCATATTGTGGAATTAGTGGTAGATGAGGATCATAGATATTTATTTCATTGCTTTCATATTACATAGGACTTAGGATACATATTCCTCACTACATCCCCATCATTGAGGAATTCTAATTTACATTCCCAATACGTGAATCATAATCCTTTAAATATGAATATGATGGGCGTTGAACATGTTATAATGTTGTTTCCAGAAAATTTAAAATTCTCTTATGGAGGATCTATAAGCAATCTTTCCCCATCAATTATATTAATAAAAGGATTATCCATCTTCTATCCATGTTGTGAGGTTATTGTAGGAATTCTAACCCTAATGTTTTTTTCTCAAATTTAATTAAATATTGAATGGTTTTTCAATATATAGTTGAAAAATATGGGCCTTCCAATATTCATTGATAATGTTTTTTCTATAAATTATTTTCTTTAGTCCAGCTAGTACAACCTAGTTGGGTTATGCATGCAAGCCAACAGTGGTAACATTACTATCACATTAGATATTTAGATTCTAAGGGACACCCATAATTTGTTCTTACATAAGGGGTTCAATCCCAATTTCAATAACACTAGAATAAACTTCTTATAACTCGTTCAATATCAAATTCAATTATTTTATAATTCTAACCTATAACTCTCTGTCCAGGTCTATGTCAGATCAAACAACCCTTCTGCTGGATCATCTCCCTATGGGTGAAGGGTTTTTTGTTCATGGGTGAAGTGTTAGGCCCCAATATCATGGCCTGAAATTATATATAAATATATTTTATTCCCAATGGAGTATTCAATGTGGTGGAATTAATATTTCATCCTTTAGTACATAAATCTTAACTTTCTCAATATTAATTTTGGAGTTAATTTATGTTCTTTCCAATGATTTGGTGACAAATAAAGGGCATAATAACTTTATGTAATATATAATTTTTCATGAAAAGAATTAGTAATCTCAATCTTCTATTGTGTTCAATAAAATAAATGGAAATTATGATTTCTTATGGAATACGAGAATGTACATCATAACATATAACACAATTTTTCAAGTGTAAAGGAATATTGTTCTCTCTTGTCAATACAGTTAAATTTTAGTGAATATTATTATATATAAAGGTACAAGGATGATATAATGGTGGTGTGTTATAGTATTGTTTTAATTAATTATGAATTTATTGTGATGTTTTAAGGGGATAACCTTTTATTTTCATACTTTTGTCTTTCGTAACATATAATGCTCGGGATTTTTCTTTTTTAGATCTATTTTTTTCTATATATATTTTTCTTTAATTATTAAGTAGCCTTATGAGAGACAAAAAATTATAATTTAATAAATTGGTGAGACAAAAAAGTATTATTCTAATATAGGAGTATAATAAATTTTTATTTTTTTGTTTAGTAAGTTATGAGCACATCCAAAGTAAAATAGTATGTTTTGATAGAATTTTGAACTAAATATCATTTTATTTGGTTTTATCAATTATTCCTTAAATATGGTATTCAATGTTATCTTTTGAATAACTTATAATTTTTTATATTGTATTTTGAATATTTTATGTCAATTTATTATTTTTTCATAAAATCACATCAATAACGTATTCAAAATTCATATGTTATATACATTAAATGTTATTCTTGTTCCCAATATCTATTCCCTTAGACATGATCCATATTACACACTCTTATTTCATATATAATGTGTACATAATACCCCATGAATATATTTGTAAAAAAATCATGGGAATTAATGGGATTATAGAATCATGTATTATTCATTAATTCAATTGATTTTTGATTCATATATTTCAATAGCTTTCTTGGTTTCACATCTGAAAAATCCATATTTGAGAAAATTTTTGATTTATTTACAAAAAATAACTTTTACGTTTTACATTCTTCGTATTTTATATAAATTATAATGATTTTATTTATACTCTTGTGATTTTATTTTTTTTAACATGTTCTTTATTTCAACATGGTTTTTTATTTTAAATCAAAAATGGGTTTTATAACAAATAATTACTTTCAGTGTTTATTTTATTTTTACAAACTCTTTCTCCTTTTTGTTGATGTTATCTATATTCTTAATATAAGATTTAACTATGCATAAAATTTTAATAAATCCAATTTATATTTCCCTTTAATATTAATATAAATTATTAAAAACAATATAATAAATTATTCTATATGTTTAATGTTTGAGTTTCATTACAAATGTGTGAAAATAATGGTTATTATCAAATAAAGAAAGACTATTTCAAAAATTGTCATATAATTTCATTATTATTATTATTATTTTCAATATTAGAATTGTTTCTTAATTAAAATATATTTCCCACTATTCTTATAAATTTTATATTATTCAGAGGTTACTAGAACTGAAGGAAAATTCTTTTATCATTGTAAATAATATTTGAAATTATTTTTTAATGTTGTTTGCTTCTATATTAATATCCATGAGTGATTATTATTCTTCATTGGGGGTGTTTTATAATGACTTCATTTACGTTATTTTTATGGATGGAATATGATGATATTTTTGGAAATTTTCCTAATGCCCAACTCTTCTCCCTATATTATTTATGAAATAATGGAATGATAAATGTTTTTATGTGGTATATGTTGTAAATGTAAAATATTTACATGTTTTTTTGTTATATAGTTTTTTAAAATTTTATATTATCATGATTACCTCTGATATAACTCTCCAATTAATTATGTAATGATATTTTCTCAAGAGAATATTTTTCAGAATTAGTCATGATGCTTATTTCTATATAAGGGTTCATATATCGGTGATGTAATGATTACATCCCAAAATTCCTACATGTATTTTATTTTTAATTAATAGGATTAAAATTTTTAATATTTTAATAATAAAATCAAATTATGTTTTAAGATAATTCATAGAAATATTAAATTGGAAAATATTACTTTCAATGAAAATAATTTTCCTTTTTGTGTTGTCTTTTGTTTACATTGATCCTTTATGTTTACTATATTATGATTTCATATGGGTAATTATATGTAATTATTTATCTAGAATGATAAAAGGTATATATTTTATGTTTTGTGGTTATGGATAAATATTTTTATATCCAATAAAATTAATTATGTTTTCATACCAATATGATCAGCTTTTTTGTATTATGATTTTTTATTTTTATTTTATATATTTATGCTTACTAATAATTTACAGAGATCTTATTATTTGTAAATTTCATGATGATATTAAAAACATTGTTGTATATAACATGTATAAGAGTGTATGTAGTTTGAATAATTTTTTGGATGACTTTGAAGACATTATGTAAAATAATAAATTATCAGTACAGTAGAAAAAATTCCCATTTCTTGTGAAATGTACATTTTGTTATGTAAATGTTTTCTATAATTCAGTAAAACTATAAAACTAAATGGTATTCATGATTTTTGTAAAATCTTATTTTTTTAGATAATTTAATTAGCAATTTTTATGTTTGGGTAGCTTCACATTGCATTAAAGCCAGTACATGAAGATATTTTATTAGCACTGGATCCTGGTGTACATAATTTGGGATTTATAGTCTGTATCATAGAATTGTATTATGTAACATTATATTTTATTATTATGTTATATGTGAATAATTTAATATATTTTTAATACTTTAGTAGTTCATATGATAAATTATTATCATAATTATGATGTATTACAAAATCATAGAGGATATTATGTTAAAGATAATTATAGTCATTATTTTGGATTAGAGGCTAAATCAATGGAGCTAAATAAATGTTGAAATCTATAAAGAAATTTAGCTTTTATTCTACTTATTAAACTTCTAATTATTATATTATTTCATATACACACACTAACCATTTTGGTTTATGTCAATTTATATAACTAGGAGGTTCCACGTTATGAAACTGTGTGAACGAATATGTGGTATTTTTTCAAACAATAAAACAATTAGGATAGAATCATTAGTGAGGAATATTGCTATTTATCTTACCAAAATATCATATTTTATTATTATAAATGTGGACATAGATGAATTTTTTAAGACACAACGTTAGAGGATAACAGAATTTTAGGGATTTTCATGTGATAAATACCATAGGGATAAAAGAATCAACATTCTATTTTTCAAGAATACAAGAAAAATGACACAAAAAAATATACAAAAGAAACCTAAATATGTATTATATAAGCGAAAGGATGGCATGTTGAAATATAATTTCAATGAATAATTGATATACTAATTAATAAAATAGAATGGAGTAATGCTCATCTAAGCGTATCAATTTAATACATTAAATTCATACAGTATGTGAATTATCCAAATAGATTATTGTTGTGGGAATCCGGAAAAGGAAATTAGTAAGATAAATTGAAGAAATTTTTAGTATGTGCATATTTTGTAAAGAAACAAATTGTGAATAACTAATTAACATTATGAATTATTTTATTTATTTATTAGTGTTTAAATTATAGTACAAAATTAGTTATAGTTTGATGAATCATATGACAAGGGAATATGAATTATTTACTATAGAATAAGATTTATAATCATGATTAATAATTTGTTAAAGAAAATAATTTATTTGAAGTTTCAATATATAGGGTACCATGTGTTATCGTGTTCTGGTATTTTATTAATGGGATGAAAAATTTATAGTGGGTCATAAAATCAAATCAATAATTACCCATTATTTGAATCTTTTTGTGAATTTATTCTCAGGGGATTAATGATATCCTGGGAAATGATTATTTATTTTGTGAATAATACATCTTTAATATATTGATAAACATAAGGTTAATTATATTATCTTATTTTATAATATTAGTATTTTAGAAAAAAAATATTAATATATTTGAGACCTATATTTAAAGATGTTTTTTTAAAAGTAATTTGGTGAATAACTGATTAATTTTATATATAAATAAGTTCACTATATTGGGAATATTTTATAATTATTGAAAATAGATAATGATTTTTTAGGAAGCACCATATGTCAAAGTGTATTATATTATTTTTGGAATAGGGATTTAGTAAACATTTAGAAGAATGAATGATTTTGTTGTGGATTTATTTCATTGTGTTTTTTTGGGAAATGATTATAATATTTTCATGAATAAATCATTATTTTTTATAGAGTTTTTATATGTGTATTTTTTTACTGATTAATGTTGTTTCGTGTTAACTGTTATGGTGATCAGGGTGGAATATATAGAAAAATATTTTCAAATATAGGTACTCAAATATTTTAAGGCATATTTTATATATATCTAAGACTATTAGTCTGTAAATTGATACAGGTTAATGCCCAGTATTAATTTTTTATATTGTTTTTTTGAATGGTAATGTATTATTTCATTAAATGAAGGTTTATTCATATTGATTAATACCTTAAATTTTTCTAAAAATTATTTTTTGGTATGTTTTTAGAAAATAGAGGAATCCATTTTCATCCTTTTGCGGAAATTATGATAAAAAATAATAATTTTAGTGTTCCAGGTATGAAACATTATTCATGGTTATTCATTATTTACAATATGATATAATTTTTATATGGAATACTAATCAAACTAAAAAATAAATTGATGAAATTATTATTTTGTAATTTAAATAAATAATGTATATATATTTTATCATATTCTATATCATGATGATAAAATAATTCCTCAAACACCAAAAAGAGGAGGATAAATTTAACAAGTCTTATTTGAGAAATATTGATCACTTATCAAGGTATGATTTTGAAAGCTCAATATAGATTATGAATCTTATAGGACACATACATGGTTTTACTAATATAAAAATAAAAAAAATAATAAATTTATGAGTAGAAACATTGAAATTAAATTTCATGATAAAAGAAACATTTTATTATATTATATTATCTAGATTAACATATTTTGATAGTTGTCAGGTAAAATCGTCTTGAATAAAAAACATTTGAGGGGAGAAAATGTAACACCAAGCGATTTCTGTATGAATCAAATTAAATAAAAATCTGTTTGTATGACATCAAATAAATGAAACTATAGAATAATGTAAATATTAATTATTTAAGATGATTATTATTTAACAAATAATTATTAATATATATTTTGATAGCTAATAAATTAACACTCACAACAAATTAATTTGAAATATGGATAAGATTACTTAAGGACTAATAGAGTCAGTTTTTCTATAAAAGAGATGTTTCTTTATATTTTTCAGTTTTATTTACAAATAATATTTATGAGTTTTATAAATTTAATTTTATAAAATTAAATTAATATTTATTTTCATCAAATTAAAAATATTTATGGTCATGTTTTTTGAAATTTCTATAATGATTTATTTTTAGGTGAATATATTAAAATACCATTTTCAAAAATACATTAAATTGTATTCGATTATGAATTAAAATTTTCATTTTATTTTTGAATTGGGATTAAATTCATATAAATTCTATTAATATATTCATAAATTGATAAATATCATAGGGGAAATCATAAAACATGCTTTTGGTTTAAACTCGTTTTTATAACTGAGAAGTCATTTTTTAGAAACTATTTTTATTTATTTTTAAGTATTTATAATAAAAAAAATTTAACCACTTATAGAAATAGATTATAAAAAATATAATTCATATTAGGCACAGTGTGGCTATTTTTTTAAAGTATCATTTGATTTTGAACATGTTTATTTGTCACGATTGTGATAGTAAATCACTAATGAATGGGTAAAGGGGGTAATAAGGGGGTTAAAATAATATATTAGAGATACAATATCTATTAAAAATATGATAATTCAAATTTTTGTTTATTTTATCCTAAAAATATCCGATAGAAAATATTTTCCTAATTTTTACAAACAACCCGTGAGAAATACATATATTACATTTAAATTTTTTTAATATATACAATGGTACCACCCATCCCACATATAAAAGGGATCCTACACTCTTTATTAATCTATATACATTGGAAACTCTATGTCAACCATAATATATCCAAACATCCTCAAAATACCTAACCAATAACTATAGGTTTTGGTCTTTCCAAAATTCCATTCTACGATGCTTTAAAGTTGTTTTTAAAACATATTATCCATGAAAAATTAATATGTTCAATCAATGTTCCCTAAAAATTATGTCTTATTAAGAATTTTCCAATTATTATTAAATATATTAATATAATCAAATCAATACAATTATAATATCTAATTAAAATTGTTTTTTTATAATTACAAGTTCCTACATCCTTTCTTTCCATCGAAAAAATAAAACATTTTCTATGGGTGAATTTAACCTGCTACCACCACATATGACAAATTTCCTATTTTACCACTTGAACACATTTCTTGTTATAAATCAATATTTAATGAATATATTTCATATTTATGATATAGTTTTTAATAAAAAATGATAAACTATTATCTAATTTCATTCCATTCTATCCATCAAAAAATTCAATTATCACACATGGGTATGTGCAGGATACCACCTCCTTCTATAGAATATTTACATTCCGATTATATCCATAAATATATTATTCTAAAAATAAATTTAATAAATAAATTATGTAATTATAAAATTATTAAACTAATATAAATGTTAGTTTATAATTATATTGAAACATGTTCTTGTTCATTCAACCGTTACAACCTATTTTTGTTTCCATCGGTTCTAACACATAGATAAACATTTATATAATGTTTATGTATTGAATAATTAAAGACAGATATACAGTAAACATATTTATTTTAATTATGACTAATTTATGGTGTTTTGAAAATTATTCAACGGTAATATATATATATATATACTTGTGTGTGTGTGTTTGTGTATGTGGTGATAAAATCAATTCATTCTTTTAAATCTAAACCAAAATTGAATTTTTATGTTTCCATGATAATAATCACAATAATTTCAGTGAAATATACATGGGAATATTTTATTATATCATTTACATATATAAAGATATCATAATTACTTTGGAAGTGATTAAACAATGACTATTTCAGAGACGAAAAATGACAATCTCAAACATGTGTGGGAAAAAGAATATTAACATATAAACATTAATTCTGAAAATAATTGTTTATAAATTTGTAATAATAAAATTGAAGATAATTTATCAAGTAAAAATGTTAAATACACTTATGATATATGTTAATAAAAAAATATTTTTTTATATATTAGATTAGAGCACGCCTAATAGTGCCAAATTCTGTGGTGAGATGATTTTTTTAAATTAAATTCCTTTTCTTGGATAATATCACATCATCGTCGAATATGTTATAAAACTATTATGTGTGATATTAAGTCTAAATATTTATTTTGTATTTTTTTAGTTTTTTATATGGATTAACATTTGTATTGGTTAATTCATACATTGAATGATATGATCTTTGTAGTGGTTTCTTGGCCTCAATTTTAGTTCCTTGGAAAATGTTTCCGGATTTTTACTATAATTTAATTCATTTTCCAAAATTTACTCATAATGATGTATTTTAATATATTTTTTCAATGATATTTTTTATTTTACATAAGAATGTTATTTTCAATAATTTAGATGATTTTTAGTCATGCATTACAATTGTTGGCATGGTTTATCATCTCAAACATACATCTTAATGATGTGTTTTGATTTATTACAAAACAACCATTAATATAATTTATTATTGATCCCATGTAATAAAATCAGTTTTTATAACTGATTCAATATGTTTAGGTGAATTAATTATCAGAGTTAATTCAAACATAATTGTTATCGATAAATACTCAATATTTAAATGTGATGGTTCATAAGATAATATTTATGATATTGATAATTATTAAGGGTGATTATATTGTTAATAAAATTTATTGTAGTGGGAAAGTCCATGAATGTATTTGGGGAATATTTTTATCAACATATAAATCATAGTGGTGTATTTTTTAATCAATGTAATGATGTTTATAAATAATGTTTTGTGGATTGAACATGAATTTTTGTGTCCTAAACGTAATGTTTGTTATATATAAATGTTCTTCCAATAAATAGAGCTAATATAGGATGATTTATAGTTTTTTTCAAATAGTATTCATTGAAAGTGGATGAATTTAAAAATATAGTCAAATAGCATATTCTATTTTCTATTCATGCGATCAATATACTACATCTTTTAATCGCCTCATTTCCTTGGACGATATTAATTGTATGATATTTGTTAATGCGGTCAATCTAAACGATTAAAATGTTTCTTATAGTCAATAATCATTATAAATACATTTATTATTATATATTGTATCTTTTATATTAATAATATCTCTATATTTTATTGAATTACCAAATTTAATTTTGTTTATTGCTAAAGAGTTTTGAAATTGAAGAAATAATGTCCCCAAAATAATTAAATATAGATAATAATTTTGAAGGAAATGGAAGGACCTATTTTAAGATTTATATATCTATATATATATTCATATATATGTGATGGATGTTTTAAATCATGTGAATTTTATTAGAGAAGATATTGTGATAATTTAATATCACATACCGAAGTGAATCCTAAGTCTTTTAGAGATTAAAAAGAAATCATAACGTTTTTTCAATGAAGATATATGTTAGTTTTAACTCTATCTTACGTAAAATGAATAATCTCTCCAATATAAAAATATCATAGTGTTTCAATATTTTTAATATGGAAAAAATATTCACATGATAATTTTTTTTCTAAATATAAATATTTTTAGGAAATTAACGAAGTATGGAGATTATTGAGAACCTATATATATTATGTAATAATTCATATATATTGATACTCATATATTACTGAAGGTAATAAGTCGATACTATGATGTATTTACTAATAATTTGACCAAATTTGCAATTGAGTTTTAGGTAACACTGTCGAAGATCAATATCTATCATGATCATTTTAGAGTTTTAGTACTATTAGGTGTTAACTTTATAAATGTATTTTGGTGATAATTAGGGTGCATATTGTTGAACCAGATATTTTAATCTCATTGAGGATGATCATATCATGAATCTATAGAAGTGACATAGTATAATAGTGTGACCTTTATTCTATTAGATTAAAAATTTGATGATTTTTACTAGGGTTTCTAACTATTGGTCGATGAGTATTGTGATTGGGGAATCTAAGAAATCATAAAAGAGGGGAATTTTATGGGGTAGTCCAACAAATTTCTAATTTACAATACATGGGTTATTTAATGATCTATTTTAATATCCATAGGTAGATTTTTTTTCTAAAATCCATGTTTTTATGTTTAAAAAACATTTTAAAGAGTATAACTTTCAGTCAAATAATATAAATACCATATCAAACTATCACTTTAATTATTACTACACACATTGTGATTATGTGTTATAATATTTTTCAGATCCATATCATTAATTTTTTTAAAAGTTTGAATTTAAAAATATAATAATTTATAGAAATTTGGTTCCAATGATTCATGCCCCATGTCAATGGTAGTTAACTAATCCATGGGATATATAATTTTTATGAGATTAAAGGATTCCACTAAATACCCAATAAAATTTTCTATTAAATTGGGAATATCAATTATGTTAATAGTAGGTACTCTGAAAATTTTATTGAAGAGATTATAATTTCATTAGGAATAGAATTATACCCTAAAACATATTAGATTGGATGGAAGTGGGAGATGCTTAAATATATTATTTTACACCCATTTATAAATTTGTTTGGAAGACAAAGGCAGATACGAGAAATTTAGTGTGATATATAAATTATTAAAATGACATATCAATGTCTCAATCAAAAAAGGTGAATACCATGATTTTTTTCTTCATATAGTAGATCTGATATGGGAAAAATTAAAGTCCTATTATAAATGATATATTAAAGTCAAAGAAGTAAAATATATAAATTTGAAGGATCATGTTTTGTCCCTAAAAATAGTTAATGATCATACCATTGATGAATAATTTTTAATAGTCAATAATATTTTGAAAATATCTACTATTTTTGGGCGAAGCTACATAATTCGATCATTGTTAAAAAAGAAATGGGTTGTTGCTAGATTATTTTTAATAGAATCATTAATCTTGAGAAGAAACATATTATTGGCCACTTGATGAGTTTCATAGTAATGTCGTATATTATAGGATGCAAAAACTATATATTTCAAGAATATATCATAATAAAGGTTTAATTTTTATGACTTTATAAAACTAATAGTCACAGAAGTGGAAGAGGTTGTGGAATATAGTTTTTCAATTACATAGGGGGTAAATGATCTTAGTTATAATATTTCTATTAGTCCAGGATTATTCTAAAATAATACACTGAATTAAAAAATGAAAAATATCAAAAAACTTATATAATTTTTTTAATAATTGGACATATTAATTTTGATTTCCCGAAACAGAAGGCCATAGAATACAAGTACAATTAAGACATTGTGAGGTACAAAAAATAAAAATAGGTTATGAAAATAATGAAGTATTCATGTAGGAAAAAAAATCTGAAAAGAAGTCATGAGAAACCTAATTCAGGTAGTTTTTTATTTAATGAGGTTAATTTCATTGATAAGGATGAATAATGTATTTATTTATCATGAAGTGATGATGATGGAGAAAAAAATAAAAATATGGAATGATAGATTAATTGGGATTTATAGGCATATCTTGAAGAGAGTATAGATCTCAGCAATGAAATGAAATAATTCTAATGTGGATGCATATTGTTTCTTAAGAAATAGAAGAACTAGTCACTACGAATGGATGATATGCTAATAAAAAAAATATAAATAAGATAAAGGTGGTTGATGAAGAGAATATATTGAGAGATATTGATGAAATGTTAGCTTTTAGGAAATAAGTGATGGATGTGACACAATAAATATGTATTTGGGACTAATTTGAATTAATAATTATAATAAAAGCGTATATAAACAAAAATAATATTAAATAGGAATATTATTTGGTACGGTTTATGAGATGTTCCAATAAGGAAAAAAATAAATATGTATTCATTATAATATTATATATTTTAACCATGATTGTACTACAAATAAATTCAGTGAAGAACCAATTTGATCCAGGATGGAAATTGATTTTAATTCTTACATAGAAAAGGAATGATGAAATGAGACAAAAATTTCACTTCTCTTAAAGTTAAATAAGGATTAAATTTAAATTATATAATAGAAACATAATATTTTATAGATCGGGAATCAATGAATAATAAAAATTCATAAATGATTCAATTAGTGTTTTGGATGGTATAAAAAGAAACAATTTTATTTCTGGTATAATATTAATTTTCTAGTGTTAAGGTAAGAACCATTAGTTTTGGTAAATAACCATGGATTAAAACTCTAAAAGAGGAGGTTGTTTCAACAGAAAATATATTTATGTATTTTGAATATGTATTTGGAAAATGTGGGTAGGAGGGTAACCAAGATAATTTATGAATTACTAGACTCCTTATAGATATTACATTTGATTGTAATGTGCATTCATGTATTTATAATTCTATAAATATGGAATGCGAGAATCCTAATAATGTTTATAATGTTAAAAAAAATTTATAACAATTTGACTTGGTCAATTTGAAAAGGATAATAAAATAGAGGAATAAAAAATGTTTTTTAGGGTTAAAGGGAATTTCATGGTAAATGATGAAATTTAGGATTCATCTAAAAGAGTTTAAATGAAGATTCAATGAAATATATGAACATGTTGCTGTATTTTTGTATATGGAAGAAATGATTGTATGAAAATATTTCCATCTCATTATGAGTTTTTGAAGATGTAGATTCAATCATTATGAAATAATTTTTTTATCATCCAGAGTAGAAATTAAATCTCTATTAAAATAATTTCAAGAAAATGAATTGACAAAACAATTTTTTGAGCCTCTTTTTGGGATGAAAATTTATGCAAATATAATTTATAAATTTCAAGGTAGAGGAAAAACTCTCAGCCTCAATTATACTTCTAAAAAAATGGTATCCCTCATTTTTGTCAATATTATTTATATTTATTTATTTGATCATGTAGGAAATTAATGGAGATTATTAGGGTAATAAATTATTGATTGTAAGGTCGTTAATATTTTGGTTATATCCCAAATTCTATAGTGTAGATGAGTTGGATTAAACCCTTGAGTGGAAGAGTATATGAGTGGGCTATCAAAAATCAATTATTTCATTCAATTTAATACTTATAAACAACCAAAATAAGTATAAAAAATGATTTATAAAATTACATTGATGGAAATTGATCATGATTATAAGAAATACTTTTATAGGGGGGTAGTTATTGAATAAAAATTACACAAAGGGGACGTTGTATTATTTTCATTTTACATTTATTTTGATTGTTATGTTTAGTGTAGCCACAAATGAAAATCATTATAAATTTCTTGTATTATCCCCAAAAAACTGTTTTTTACATTGTATAGTATACATAAATTTTATAAAAATCATTATTTTACTTATATACCTTTGTCTTATAATTTTATCTTTCCTTCATAGACATAAATTATAGTAACTAATGAAATTTTTTAAGTGCATACTACGGTATCATCCTTTTCTTACAATGATAATGAATGTTATCCAGATTGTAAAATAGAAAATAGTAAGTCATTTCGATATTGAGAAAAGGGGGAATATGAGGGGTTGACTCCGTAAAATTGACCAATGTATTTTTATTCAATAGGGATTAGAAAAATTAATCAATGGATATTGACACATTGACATTATTTATTATGGGTTTGGAATATTATTTTTGTGGTGGGGATTGTTATGCCCATGTAAGAATTTCAAAATTATCAAAAATTAAATATGTTTTTAAGGAATGAATTTCAAATTGTAATGATTTGAGGATTCACTTTTCTGTAAAAACAAGTTTAAAATGTGGTGAATTATGTGATGGCCTTAAACATACAAAAAATCAATAATGAGAGAGTACGAGAAATTTTTTTTGATAAACAATGAGAATTCATTGAATTTATTTTGAGAAAATTAGTATCTCTATATAGAATATAATTGTGTTTCATATAATCGATGTTTTAACAAAAAAAATAGTTATTTTGATAAAAATGATGTGATTCTTCATAAAAATATGTGGAATATGTATCCATGATCTATAAAAAATCATACTAAGACAAGATGGTCAATCTTCTTGGTATCATTTCTAGTAGAGTTGAATGAGAAATTTGAATATTCAGTCTGTCAACATGGTCAAATGTTAATTTATACTATTGATCAATATATAAAGTCCATTTTAAACTTTATATATTCAAAATAAATGTTCAATGGTTTATAAATTGGGTAAATTATGATGGAGAAATAACTTTATTAAGTCATCCTATTTGTAGTCTCTCCACATGCTCAATCATTTGAGTTTTACATGTGATCTCCTATCAACTAAGAAATGATCCTCACTATAGTGAATTACTAGTGGGTGTTTTGGACATCAAATAAGAGTTATGAAATTAAATAAAAAATGGATATGACAAACTGAAATATTTTGGATCATTTTTATGTTTTTGTAATTATATTGAATAATTTTTGGTTCTATATAAAGTTTGGTAGGTGAAAAAAAATTATTAAATTATGTAGATTTTCTGGGAGAGAATATTGATATTATTGAATAACACAAACCATAGTGAATCCCAAAAACATTGTTTATTTTTATGAAATCTTGGATTTGATTAATATGAAAATATAAATAAATAATAAATTTCATCTATTTAAAATATCTGTATACACCTATATTTTAAGATCACTGATTTAAAATATTTTTAATATTGAGAATAACATTGAGATGATATTTTTGTGAATGTAATTATATGTAAGGAATATATGAAGAAGAGGAAACAATATTATTGTGAAAAATTATTCCCTGAGTGATATTTCTTGGAGCCTAATACACCACAATATTAAGGATATATAAGGAGTCGAAGCTAGGATCCACGGAAGAAGAATGAGATATATTATATATGAAAATTTTAATGAAGGATAATGAAGACCAAGTTAATTCATGATATAGTGAGTGGTTGATGAATAGTAGTTTTATTATCTATTTATGGATGAAAATCATCCTCAATGGGTACATGACTGATCAAGATCATTTACCCTCATAGAGGAATATCATCTCATGAAAAAGAATAAGTATCTCATGATATAAAGAATATTATTCCTATAATGGATCAAATATTTGAATATTATGATATGGTTGTATAATAAGATACAACATATATTTGTTATTTACCAGTAAAACTAATCATTGAAGATGATTTTTTAACAGTAATTTAAAACCAGTTTTAGGAATATTGTACTTTTTAAGTCTAACCAACTATTGCGTTGTACATGTAAATATTTAATAGAGAATCCATGTTTGTGTGTCTACCCAAAATGGAAAGAAGTATTCATTTTAATTTAATGTTGGAAACAGTTTTTTCTCACACATGTTCCATTACTAATTTAGACAAGGTGATACTATAAGATAATACTATATTGATCTAGAACAATACCTAGTATGATAGGTTTAATTGAAAAGATAAAGATTTCATAAAAATATGTTACCATTAATTAATCACCATTTAACATCAATATTGATTACTCTCACATGGTGGTTTATATACCATGTGTCCCATCATAGCATGTTATGCAACTATAGCACTTTATTTAAGAGATTAATACAAAAAATCTCATGTTTTTCATCATAGAGGGGAAATTATAAACACACATCAAGGAAATATATAATCTAGGACATTATAACTTCTATGTTATGAAAAATAAAAATAAATATATCATAATATATTTATATAAATATTCACTTATTTAAATATAAATGAAATCTTCTGTACGACGTTGTTGGTTCTTGGGAACAAACTAAAACACTTGGGATATAAATTAGTATGATCCCTATTTGAAATATTATATCATGAATCACTTTTAGTAATAAAATTTTTAATACCCAAAGATCGAATTAAATACATATATATATATATATATATACAATTCATATAAATAAATCTATGGTTTTTGTTAGATTTATACACATGTGTTAGAAAACAAAAATGTAACCCAACACCTTTATTAAAATAAATTTTACTCTTGTAATTTAAAAAAAGGATTAGTTTGTGTATATAATGGTATCTATTTTAAATAATCAATACATAATGAAAAATAATGCTAATGGATTATAAAATTATCTTGGTATAGGTAAATGGTGAATAAATAAAATTATGTTTAAATTATATTTTCCCTTGAAAAATATTTTTTATTTTCTCAGAATTATTTTATATTATAAATAATAATTATTTTTATTATTTTTTTAATAATTTATACAATAAAAGAAGCTAATTTCAATTAAATTTTTTTACAAGGAACATCATGAAGTTATTTTATGATTATATGATTTTTCCTTAAAAAAGTATTCATTTGTATAATTATTAAAACATTATTTATAAATCTTTTTATTGGACTCTACTAATTGATTATACTAACAAGACATTCAAAACTACATTTAAAAATAAAAAACTTTTCAATTTATTGGTAAATAATATTAACAACATTTTACTATTAAAACGTCATTTTCTAGAACATATTTTTCATACAAATTATATGTTTTAATTTCAATGTTACCTTAATTATATTTAGTAATTGGATTTGTTTAAATGGATTCAATATTAATATAAATAATTTAATAATTTGGTAATAATGTATATCTTATATTTTTAGTGATAAAAAATTACAATGAATAATATTTAGTATTGATTTATAACTTATGAAATAGGAAATCAACCCTGACAACATTTTTACTTAATCAATATGAAACATAATACCTCTATAAAAACATTTTTATGATTGAATTTAAAAACTAAATGTTTATTCTATATTTAACCACCTAATATATATAAATAATAAATCCTAACTAAGAACCATGTGATACCTTTCATACCCCATCACTAAAATTTATTTTTATGAAAAATCCAATCTTTTTAAATTATAAAAGGAGCTTAATCCCACTGATTCATTAAACCATATCCACCCATAATGTATTTACCACAATATTCCATTTCCTATACCTCTCTAAATCCATACAAATGAGTTTATATAGTTCTAAGGATTCCTCACATTTCTTAAGTATTTTCCAACAATGTTAATTGTTATCTTCCTATTTTAGAATCACGTACTTATTTGGTGATAATATAATTGAATTTCAATTGATTGTTATTTAATATATTCCCTATCAACATGATACGATAAAAATGATGCTCTTTTTCTAATATATTTCCCATTTTTCTAATTAAATACATTACTTAAGCATTTTTGTATAATTATTATGTTCTCAAACGAAAACCTAAATTTTCAATTACATATTTTCATGTTGTTAATTACTAACCCTATTTTAATTCATTGGTATTAACCTAGATAGAACCATCCTAAATTTCTTGGGGACATAAATGTATAAAACCCACATTTCCTAATAGTGGTATTGAAATAATGTAATACATTATTATTGTATAGGATTGATATTGTCCACATAAAGATAGATAGAAGAAGGGTGCATCCAGATATCATTCAAATGCATTATATAAAGAATCATTCAATAAATATGACTTGTTATATATACATTGGAATCATTTCATGGGAATATTTTTTGATTCCTCATTGAATAAAAATGGTAGAATTTTTTTTATGAAAACATAATGAGAAATTTGGTGATATGCTTACAAATTTATCATCTTAATCTTGTAAAAACATTGTAATGTTATTCCCTATGTAATTATGATAATTCCATGTCATAATTATTTATTACCATGATATTACTCTTATATTTAGGGAAATTTTCTTATATATTGACTTCTGGTTTACCCATGATGTTCATTTATTCCCTATTTTAATTATTTATCCCATACTGGGCATTATTCTCACCCCTATAATTTATACAATGTCTCCATGAAATTTTATGCAGTAAGGATATTTACAAATAATATTTATTAGTTTTACCCATGTTTTTCTACAAAAGAGATGTTTCTTTATATTTTTAAGTTTTATTTAAAAATAATATTTATGAGTAGTATAAATTTAATTTTATAAAATTAAATTAATATTTAATTTCATCAAATTAAAAATATTAACGGTCATGTTTTCTAAAATTTCTATAACGGTATATTTTTAGGTGAATATATTAAAATACCTTTTTCTCAAATAAATTAAATTTTATTCGATTACGTATTAAAATTATCATTTTATTTTTGAATTGGGATTAATTTCATATAAATTCTCTTAATATGTTCATAAATTGATAAATCTCATAGGGGGAATCTTAGTAAATGCTTTTGGTTTAAACTCATTTTTATAACTAAGAAGTCATTTTTTAAGAACTATTTTATTTATTTTTTGTATTTATAATAAAAATTTTTTAACCACTTATAGAAATAGATTATTAAAAAATATAATTCATATTAGGCACAATGTGGCTATTTTTTTTAAAATAATCATTTGATTTTGAACATGTTTATTTGTCACAATTGTGATAGTAAATCACTAATGAATGGGTAAAGGGGTTAATTAGGGGGTTAAAATAATATGTTAGAAATCCAAAATCTATTAAAAATATCATAATTCAAGTTTTTGTTTATTTTATCCTAAAAATATCATATATAAAATATTTTCCAAATTTTTACAAACAACCCATGAGAAATACATATATTACATTTAAATTTTTTTAATATATAAAATGGTACCACCCATCCCACATATAAAAGGGGTCCTACACTCTTTATTAATTTGTATACATCAGAAACTCTATGTCAACCATGATGTATCCAAACATCCTGAAAATACATAACCAATAAATATAGGTTTTGGTATTTCCAAAATTCCATTCTATGATGCTTTAAAGTTGTTTTTAAAAGATATTATCTGTGAAAAAGTAATATGTTCAATCAATGTTCCCTAAAAATTATGTCTTATTAATAATTTTCCAATTATTTATTAAATATATTAATATAATCAAATCAATAAAATTATAATATCTAATTAAAATTATTTTTAAATAGTTGCAAGTTTCTATATCCATTATTTCCATTGAAAAAATAAAACGTTTTTCATGGGTAAATTTAATCTACTACCCCCACATATGACAAATTTCCTATTTTACCACTTGAACACATTTCTTGTTATAAATAAATATTTAATGAATATATTTCATATTTATGATACAGTTTTTATTCAATAATGATAAACTATTATCTAATTTCATTCCCTTCTATCCATCGAAAAATTCAATTGTCGCACATGGGTATGTGTAGGATACCACCTCCTTCTATAGAATATTTACAGTCCGATTATATCCATAAATATATTATTCTAAAAATAAATTTAATAAATAAATAATATAATTATAAAATTATTAAACTAATATATATATTAGATTATAATTATATTACAACATGTTCTTATTCATTCAACTGTTACAACCTATTTATGTTTCCATCGGTTCTACCACATAGATAAACATTGTTATAATGTTTATGTATTGAATAATTAAAGCCTGATATACAGTAAACATATTTATTTTAATAACAACTAATTTATGGTGTTTTGAAGATTATTCAATGTTAATATATATATATATACTTGTTTGTGTGTGTGTATGTGGTGATACAATCAATTAATTCTTTTAAATCTAAACCAAAACTTAATTTTTATGTTTCCATGATAATAATCACAATAAATTCAATGAAATATATATGGTAATATTTTATTATATCATATACATATATAAAGTTATCATAATTACTTTGGAAGTGATTAAACAATGACTATTTCAGAGACCAAAACTACCAATCCCAGACATGTGTGGGAAAAAGATTATTAACATATAAACATTGATTCTGAAAATAATTGATAATAAATTTGAAATAATAAAATTGAAGATAATTTATCTAGTAAAAATGTTAAATACACTTATGATATATGTTTATAAAAAAATAAAATTTTTATATAGTAGTTTAGAGCACGCCTAACAGTTCCAAATTCTGTGGTAAGAGGATTTTTTAAATTAAATTCCTTTTGTTGGATTATATCACATCATCGTCGACTATGTTATAAAACTATTATGTGTGATATTAAGTCTAAATATTTATTTTGTATTTTTTAGTTTCTTATATGGATTTACATTTGTATTGTTTAATTATTACATTGAATGATATGATCTTTGTAGGGGTTTTTTGGCCTCAATTTTAGTTACTTGGAAAATGTTTCAGGATTTTTACTATGATTTAATTTATTTTCTAAACTTTACTCATAATGATGCATTTTAATATATTTTTTCAATGATATTTTTGATTTTACATAGGAATGTTATTTTCAATAATTTAGATGTCTTTTAGTCATGCATTACAATTTTTGGCATGTTTTATCATCTCAAAGATCCATCTTAATGATGTGTTTTGATTTATTACAAAACAACCATTTATATAATTTATTATTGTTCCCATGTAATAAAATCAGTTTTTATAAATGATTCAATATGTTTAGGTGAATTAATTATAAGAGTTAATGCAAAAATAATTGTTATCGATAAATACTCAATATTTAAACGTGATGGTTCATAAGATAATATCTATGATCAGGATAATTATTAAGGGTGAGTATATTGTTAATAAAATTTATTGAAGTGGGAAATTCCATTAATGTATTTGGGGAATATTCTAATCAAGATATAAATCATATAGGTGTATTTTATAAACAATGTAATGATGTTTATAAATAAAGTTTTGTGGATTGAACATGAATTTTTGTTTCCTAAATGTAACGTTTGTTATATAGATATGTTCTTCCAATAAATAGAGCTAATATAGGATGATTTATAGTTGTTTTCATGTAGTATTCATGGACAGTGGATGAATTTAAACATGTAGTCAAATAACATATTCGATTTTCTATTCATGCGATCAATATACTACAACTGTCAATCGCCTCATTTCCTTGGACGATATGAATTGTATGATATTTCTTAATGTGGTCAATCCAAACGATTAAAATGTTTCCTATAGTCAATAATCATTATAAATACATTTATTATTATACATGGTATCTTTTAAATTAATAATATCTCTACATTTTAGTGAATTACCAAATGTAATTATGTTTATTGTTAAAGTGTTTTGAAATTGAAGAAATAATATCCACACAATAATTAAATATATATAAGAATTTTGAAGGAAATTTAATGACCTATTTTATGATTTATATATATATATATATTCATTTATATGTGATGTATGTTTTAAATCATGTGAATTTTGTTGGAGAAGATATTTCGATAATTTAATATCACATACCGAAGTGAATCCTATGTCTTTTAGAGATTAAAATTAAATCCTAACTCTTATTTCAATGAAGATATAACTTAGTTTTAACTCTATCTTACGTAAAAAGAACGATCTATCCAATATAAAAATATCATAGTGTTTCAATATTTTTAATATGTAAAAAAATATTCACATGCCAATTTTTTTCTAAATATAAATATTTTTAGGAATTTATTCAAGTAGAGAGATTATTGAGAACTTATATATGTTATGTAATAATTCATATATATTGATACTCATATATTAGTGAAGGGAAGAAGTCGATACTATTATGTATTTACTAATAATTTGACCTAATATGAAATTGAGTTTTAGGTATGACTGTCGAAGATCAATATCAATCATGATTATTTTAGAGTTTTAGTACTAGTAGGTGTTAACTTTATAAATGTATTTTGGTGATAATTAGGGTGCATATTATTGAACCAGATATTTTAGTCTCGTTGAGGATGATCTTTTCATGAATCTATATAAGTGACATAGTATAATATTGTGACCTTTATTCTATTGGATAAAAAATTTGAGCCTTTTTACTAGGGTCTCTAACTATTGGTCGAAGAGTATTGTGATTGGGGAATCTAAGAAATCATAAAAGAGGGGAATTTAATTAGGTAGTTCAAAAAAATTCTAATTTATAATACAAGGGTTATTTTATGATCTATTTTGTTATCCATAGGTATATTTGTTTTGAAAATCCATGTTTTTCTGTTTAAAAAACATTTTAAAGAGTATAACATTCACTCAAATAATATAAATACCTTTTCAAACTATCTCTTTCATTATTAATACACATGTTGTGATTATGTGTTATAATATTTTGGAGATCAATATCATTATAATTTTTAGATGTTTGAATTTAATATTATAACAATTTATAGAAAGTTGGTTCCACTGATTCATGCCCCCTGTCAATGGTAGGTAACTGATCCATGGGATGTATAATTTTTATGAAATTAAAGGATTCAACTAAATACCCAATATAATTTTCTTTTAATTTGGGAATCTCAATTATGTTAATAGTAGGTACTCTTAAAATTTTATTGAACAGATTATAATTTCATTAGGAATAAAATGATACCCTACCACTTATCAGAATGGATGGAAGTGGGAGATGCATAAATATATTATTCTACACCCATTTATAATGTTTTTTGGAAGACATAGGCAGATAATAGAAATCTAGTGTTATATAGAAATTATTAAAATGATATATCAATGTCTCAATCAAAAAAGGTGAATACCATGATTTTTTTCTTCATATAGTAGATCTGATATGGGAAAAATTAAAGTCTTATTATAAATGATATATAAAAGTCAAAGAAGCAAATTATATAAATTTTAAGGATCAAATTTTGTCCCTAATATTAGTTAATGGGCAGACCATTGATGAAAAAATTTTAATAGTCAATAATATTTTGATAATATCTACTATTTTTGGGAGAAGCTACAGAATTCGATCATTGTTAAAAAAATTGGGATGTTGCTATATTAGTTTGAATAAAATCATTAATATTGACAAGAAACATATAATTGGCCACTTGATGAGTTTCATATTAATGTCATATATTATAGGATGCCAAAAATATATATTTCAAGAATATATCACGATAAAGGATTAATTTTTATGACTTTATAAAACTAATAGTCACAAAAGTGGAAGAGGTTGTGGAATATAGTTTTTCAGTTACTTAGGGGGTAAATAAACTTAGTTATAATATTTCCATTATTCCAGGATTATTCTAAAATGATACATTGAAATAAAAAATGATAAATATCAACAAACTTATATAATTTTTTTAATAATTGGACATATTAATTTCGATTTCCCGAAACAGAAGGCCATTGAATACAAGTACAATTAAGACATTGAGAGGTACAAAAAATAAAAATAGGTTATGAAAGGAATGAAGTATTCATGTAGGGAAAAAATCTGAAAAGAAGTCAGGAGAAACCTAATTCAGGTAGTTTTTTATTTAGTGAGGTTAATTTACTTGATAATGATGAATAATGTATTTATTGATCATGAATTTATGATGATGGAGAAAAAAATAAAAATATGTAATGATAGATTAATTGGGAGATATAGGCATATATTGAAGAGAGTATAGAGCTCAGCAATGAAATGAAATAATTCTAAAGTGGATGCATATTTTTTCTCAAGAAATAGAAGAAATAGTCACTATGGATGAATGGTAAACTGATAAGAAATATATAAATTAGATAAAGGTGGTTGATAAAGAGAATATAGTGAGAGATATTGATGAAATGTTAGCTTTAAGGAATGAAGTGATGGATGTGACACAATCAATATGTATTTGGGAATAATGTGAATTAATAATTATTATAAAAGGGTATATAAACTAAAATGATATTAAAGAGGAATATTATCTGGTAGGGTAGATGAGATTCTCCAACAAGGCAAAAAAAAATAAACATGTATTCATTATAATATTATATATTTTAACCATGATTGTACTGCAAATAAATTCAGTGAATAACCAACTTGATCAACGATGGAAATTGATTTTAAATCTTACATAGAAACAAAATGATGAAATGAGACAAAAATTTCACTTCTCTTAAAGTTAAATAAGGATTAAATTTAAATTATATAAGAGAAACATAATATTTTATAGATCAGGAATCAATGAAGAATAAAAATTCATAAATGATTCAATTAGTGTATTAGAAGGTATAAATAGAAACAATTTTATTTCTACTATAATATTAATTTTATAGTGTTAAGGTAAGAACCATTAGTTTTGGTAACTAACCATAGATTAAAACACCAAAAGAGGAGGTTGTTTCAACACAAAATATATTTTTGTATTTTGAATATGTATTTGGAAAATGTGTGTAGGAGGGTAACCAAGATAATTTATGAATTACTAGACTCCTAAGATAGATTACATTTGATTGTAATGTGAATTCATGTATTTATAATTCTATAAATATGGAATGAGAGAAGCCTAATAATGATTATAATGTTAAAAAAATGTTTATACCAATTTGACATGGTCAATTTGAAAAGGATAAGAAAATAGAGGAATAAAAAATTTTTGTTAGGGATAAAGGAAATTCGATGGTAAATGATGAAATTTAGGATTCATCTAAAAGAGTCTAAACGAATATTCAACGAAATCTATGAACGTGTTGTTGTATTTTTCTATATGGAAGAAATTATTGTATGAAAATATTACCATCTCATTATGAGTTTTGGAAGAAGTATATTCAATCATTATGAAATAATTATTTTATCATCCAGAGTAGAAATTAAATCTATATTAAAATAATTTCAAGAAAATGAATTAACAAAACAATTATTTGAGCCTCTTTTTGGGATGAAAATTTATGCGAATATAATTTATAAATTTCAAGGTATAGGGAAAACTCTCAACCTCAAATATACTTCTAAAAAAATGGTATCCCTCATTTTGTCAATATTATTTATATTTATTTATTTAATCATGTAGGAAATTAATGGAGATTATTAGTGTAATAAATTCTTCATTGTAAGGTCGTTAATATTTTGGTTATATCACAAATTCTATAGTGTAGATGAGTTGGATGAATCCCTTGAGTGGAAGAGTATATGAGTGGGCTATCAAAAATAAATTATTTCATTCAATTTAAAATTTATAAACAACCTAAAGAAGTATAAAAAATGATTTAAAAAATTACATTGATAGAAATTGTTCATGATTATATAGAATAATTTTATATGGGGATAGTTATTCTATAAAAATTACAGAAAGGGGGCATTATATTATTTTCATTTTACATTTAGTGTTATTTTTATGTTTAGTGTAGCCACAAATGAAAATAATTATAAATATATTGTATTATCCCCACAAAATAGTTTTTGACATTGTATAGTATACATAAATTTTATAAAAATCATTTTTTTGCTTATATACCTTTGTCTTATAATTTTATCTTTCCATCATAAACATAAATTATAGTAACTAAATAAATTTTTTAAGATCATACTATGGTATCATCCTTTTCTTACAATGATAATGAATGTTATCAAGATTGTAAAATAGAAAAGAGTAAGTCATTTTCATATTGAGAAAAGGGTGAATATGAGGTTTTTACTCTGTAAAATTGACCAATGTATTTTTCTTCAATAGGTATTAGAATAATTAATCAATGGAGATTCTCACATTGACATAATTTATTATGGGTTTTGAATATTATTTTTGTGGTGGGGATTTTTATGCCCAGGTAAGAATTTCAATATTATCAAAAAGTCAATATGTGTTTAAGGAATGAATTTCAAATTGTAATGATTTGAGGATTCATTTTTTTGTAACAACAAGTTTAAAATGTGGTGATTTATGTGATAACCTTAAACATACAAAAAATCAATAATGAGAGAGTACGAGAAAAAACTTTTGATAAATAATGAGAATTCCTTGAATTTATTTTGAGAAAATGAGTATCTCTATATACAATATAATGGTGTATCATAAAATTGATTTTTTAACATAAAAAATAGTTGTTTTTATAAAGATGATGCGATTATTAATAAAAAGATGTGCAATATGTATCCATGATCTATAAAAAATCATACTAAGACATTATGGTCAATATTCTTAGTATCTTTTCTAGTAGAATTGAATGAGAAATATGAATATTCAATCTGTCAACATGGTCGAATTTTTATTTATATGATTGATCTATATATAAAGTCCATTTTAAACATTGTATATTCAATAGAAATGTTTAATGGTTTATAAATTGGGTAAATTATGATGGGGAAATAACTTTATTCAATTATCCTATTTTTAGTTTCTCTACATGCTCAATCATTTGAGTTGTACATGTGATCTCTTATCAACTAAGAAATGATCCTAACTATAGTGGCTTACTAGTGCGTGTTTTGGACATCAAATAAGAGTTATGAAATTAAATAAAAATTGGATATGACAGACTGAAATATTTTGGATCATTCTTATGTTTTTGTAATTATGTTGAATAATTTTTGGTTCTATATAAATTTTGGTAGATGAAAAAGAATTATTAAATTATGTATATTTTTAGGGAGAGAATATTAATATTATTGGATAACACAAACCATAGTGAATCACAAAAACATTGTTTATTTTTATGGAATCTTGGATTTGATTAATATGAAAATATAAATAAATAATAAATTTCAACTATTTAATGTATCTGTATATACCTATATTTGAAGTTCACTGATTTAAAATATTTTTAATATTGAGCATACCATTAATATTATATTTTTGTGAATGTAAATATATGTAAGGAATATATGAAGAAGAGGAAACAATATTATTGTGAAAAATGATTCCCTGAGTGATATTTCTTGGAGCATAATACACCCTAATATTAAGGATATATAAGGAGTCAAAGCTAGGATCCATGGAAGAAGAATGAGATATATTATGTATGAAATTTTTAATGAAGGAGAATGAAGACCAAATTAATTCATGTTATAGTGGGTGGTTGATGAATAGTAGTTTTATTCTCTATTTAGGGATGAAAATCATCCTAAATGGGAACATGACTGATCATGATCATTTACACTCATAGAGGAATATCATCTCATAAAAAAGAATATGTATCTCATGAGATGAAGAATATGATTCCTCTACTGGATCAAATATTTGAATATTATGATATGGTTGTATAATAAGTTACAACATATATTTGATATTTACCAGTAAAACTAATCATTGAACATTATTTTTTTTACAGTAATTTAAAACCAGTTTCTGGAATATTGTACATTTTGAGTCTAACAAACTATTGCGTTGTCCATGTTAAGATTTAATGGAGAATCCATGTTTGTGTGTCTACCCAACATGGAAAGTATTCATTTTAATTTATTGTTGGAAACACTTTTTTCTCATACATGTTCCATTACTAATTTACATAAGGTGATTCTATAAGATAATACTATGTTGATCTAGAACATTACCTAGTAATATAGGAATAATTGAAAAGAAAAAGATTTCATAAAAATATTTTTCCATTATTTAACCACCATTTAACAATAATTTTGATTACTCTAATATGATGGTTTATTTTTATGGAATCTTGGATTTGATTAATATGAAAATAAATAATGGTTTATATAATGATATTGGATGTCTAGAATGTGGGAGTTATGTGTAGATAATTTAGTCTCTCTAAATGTAAAAAAATGGAATTTGGATATGAAATCTATTATAATGTATAGAATGATGAGAAAATAAGGATGGATACAAATTTTAGGTTTAATTTTGATCATGTCAAATAAGAAAACAAACAATACATTTATCCATGGAAAAATAGTGGCAATAAAAATTGATAAATTGTTTTTAAGAATGTGTGAAGTGTTATATGTGAGGAAAGGTAGTCCATATTCCTCAAAACTATTATAGAGATATAAATATATACAAAAAAGATGCAATTGATAAAGTATAAATGGTGTAATCTTATCATGTAGCACAATTCTTGAACTATGGAGAGAATTTACACTTTTGTAATTAGTGTCTAAATCTATGAATGATAGATGGAAACTTCCATCTACCCTAGCATACTACAAAGGATAAAGGTCGGGCTTTTGATATGAAAATGGTTGAAGTCAATAACCATATTATATTATTGGTAGGTATACCTTTTTCACACAATGATAGTTAGGACATTATTTTATTATATTTATACTCTATAGATTATTCCACCTAACCATGATAAGAAACTAAAATAAAAGAATAAAAATTTATAAATAGATGTCACAATTAAATCTATCATTGGGTATATTTATGAATCATGGGTATATACAAATTCCTCTAATAAATTTAGTGATTTCAATCTCAACACTAATCTAGTAGTAATTCCATTTAGGAATTTTGCATGTTAATATAGATAAATTTGGTTTCAAAGTATGATTCCAAGATCTGTTATAGATGAATGTATATTTTAGTGGTCTCAAATGGATAATGGGAATGTATTTAATGTGATAAAGATAGAATTTTTACCCATTATTTCAAAGTACCTAAATGTATTTTGTATTTAATTATCTTGAAGTCCACCATTAATATATATATGAATCTCAATTAAACATAATCCAAGATTCAAACCTATATTAAATATTCCATTTGGAATACCATTTTTGGATTAATATGAAATGATGATGACACTTTAAGGTATTTTGGAAACTGAAGTAATATATCCAATTGAGTCTCATTGTGGATTACATGTTCACTTTCTACTGAAATTGTAAAGATAAATTGATTTCGTACTTGATAATCGAGAACTAAATGTGATCACAGTAAAGAACAAATACTCACTTCTTCGAATAGTTTATTTATTCAAACAGCTACTTTAATATCAACTATTTTCAATGGTTTTCCTCTTATGAGGGAAAAATTTGGAAAGATTCATGATCATATATATTCAATAGAACCCATTTCAATCAATGTACGAACATTATTAGTTTATTTTCATTCCCATTAGAGTAACTAATTATCCATTTATATATATAGGATAGATGAATATATTCAATATGGAATACCTTAATAAATTTGTGGATTACTATATAGATTATTTTTTATATATTATACAAGTCTTGAGTATCATCAGAATCACCTAAGTGTTACAATATAAATTATAATGTTAGAAAGTATATTTGATAAATTTACTAAATGTAATTTTTGGTTGAAACAAGCAGAATTATTGGTACACAATGTATATTGTAATGAATTTCCAATGTACTATGAATTGAAAAATGCTTTATAAGTGTTCTATCATCCTAAAATAGAAACAAAAAATCATTGTTTCATTTTTTATGTCAAAACTTTATTTTTGTGAAAAAATTATCATGGAAATCTGACCTTCTATACATGTTAAGTCAAATGTTAAATAATTTCATCTAGATAAATTACTGTGAAATTATTTTCTAGGAATTGAGTAGTAGGATACTTAATAATCCTTTTTTAGAATTTCCTTCTAAGGATGAAATATTTTTCATTTACATTGTTATATAATTTCGAGGGCATGGATGTGTGATAATTTAGAATTACAAGGTGATTTATTATGAATATTTAAAATTGAATCATGTAAATAATTATATTCCTACACATTATTTGGATTTAGCGAATGTTATTTTTTTAAATATATTGATACAACATCTATAAGGGTAGATGTAGGATATATAGACATTCCACCAAATTATAAACTCTATATTAACATATAAGTTATTTAATATGATTAAAAGGATATGGATGCAGCTTTTTATGGTCTATAACATTCAAATTGATTATAATATAATTAAATTAGACAAGGTTTCTAATTCCTTAAGTAAGAATTGCCATATAGTTCTTGAAATGATGAAAATAAAGTGATTCCCATTTTCAAGGAATTAGTAATGTTTGTCAAAGAAATTTTAATGGAATGGATATAATCAATCCTTTCATAAACAATTTCCTTACTATAATTTCTAAAGAGGACAAAGAAATAAATATTATATAGTGGAAGATATATCAAAGGAAAAATGGGGAGCTTCTTAATTTCAATCTTGATCAATAGCATAGGTATGTATCCCATATATCAAGTAATTAATGAATAGACTATAGTATGATGCTCAAAAAAAATATTATCTATATATATCGGTGGATTGAGAAAGTATAAATAACTATAAAACCATTACTTATGGGATAATGTTAAAAAGGAAATTACTAATTTCATGACTTGATATGTATTATGTTAATATATTGATGTTATAACATATAAATAGTAAATGAGTGTTAAAAGAAATACCTATACAATTATTGATGTGAAAAAATCACCCTGGACATTTTTACTACCTTACCTATGATATCATTGGGTAATAATACTGTAATATCATAAGCCTTTTACACATATTTTTACATGTTTTTTAACAAAAATATCCAAAAAATAAAAATTAAGGATTGAAAGCCCTGCATTCCTTACATGAAACATTACATAATATATTTATATGAAGTTAAAATAATATTATTAATGTATATATCCATAATAATCTCCTAAATTGTTACAGAATAACCTGGATAATAGAAAAAAATTGGGGAGTTATAAATCCCCATAAAGGAATAAACATGATAACAAAGCATAACTTGTGAGTCAAACGAAATAACACAATATCAAAAAAACAGAATTATCATGAATATTTACAAGAAATAATATCAAATATATCATTTTTTAATAATATTATATAGACAAAAATAATTAGTATAAATAGAAAATATTACATTTTCATATGTCAATTCGTACTTCCAAGACAACATCTTATTGTGGATATTGTCCCATCATGGATTTTGATTAATACTTAATCCAAAACATACCATATGATGAGAAAACAATTACCCCTGAATTGGATTAATATCATAGTGCACCCATAATTACATGTAAATGATATTGTATTCCTCAAAAATAAACAAAACATAATCAATAAACATAATAATTATGCATTGAAATAAAGTGGTTTTGGAATCTTGTCTCATATCATAATCAATGGAGATTTTATAAAGAACAAAAATAGATGATAGAATTAAATATTTTCAATGTTGATATATGATTACATAATAATATGTGTCAAAATATGGTGGTGATTTTGAAAAAATATACATCATTATAATGGTTAAAGAATTTGGTATTAAAATGATCGTTCAAAATTGGGTTTTAATGAATTAGTCAAATTCTTTTTGAGCAAGAATAATTATGAAATTTTTATTCAAAACTATAGGTAAGGTAAATTTTCTGAACTTACAATATTATATTATTTAATGAAATAATTAATGGTAATAAATATTGTATTTTGTTCACCTAAATAGATTAAGAGACATAATGTTTTCACACAATCAGGATTAATTTGAATGATGTCTTTTGTGAAATCTTATAAAAGAATGTATTACCCATCAATTTATTAGAGAATACCATATTTAAAAAAATTATTTAAATATATCCAAAATATTTAATCCTTACATAACATCAATGTGTAATATAAGGTGAATTATAGGCAGAAATGTCATATCCCAAATAACAAGGGTTTTTTGGAGAGATACCTTACCTAATATTCCAGAAAAATTAAGCAGATTCTCATTTTATACCTAATCATTAGTGTACATTGATTAATTATTTTGTGAATGACCTTTTTAAAGAATAAATTACATATCAAAGATATACTAGTTCATTTAAAATTATTTATTTGTTATACAAATTATTTATTCTTCATATTGAGGGAGTTCATTTCATTATTCTGAGGACAGATCACTAGAAGATAATTATTGACATTCATTTCAATTCATAATATAAAATCATAAGTAAAATGAAATAAAATTCATGTCTATAAAAAATAAAACGGTATTACATATATTTTATAGATATATGGATGAATCATTTATTAAAAATCATAACAATATATCGTTATCTCATTAGGATTCATTATCTACCATCATGATTTAATTTAATTTAATTTAATTTAATAATTCTTAAAACTTAAAAAAAATATTATAATATAAATTTCATAGTCATATTTAATAGTTATATTTTTTTTATAACCATCCATGAATGTTGTTCTTAAAAAATGTTTTTTATTAATGGAGGTGGTGTACCAACCATATTGTGAAAAAAAGATTGGTTTAAGAATAAAATTGAGGTGAGGTTAAAGGATTTATATTCCATAATAATAAAACCAAAATAGTATATTTATGTTCCCGAGTTATCTTTTTAAATTGGATAGATAACATATGGGGTGCTTAAATAAGAATAAAAGTTAAATGAGGTTAGTCAATAATTTTACCTCTCCTGCTAGATGAAACCTCTTATGCTTCCCCTTAAGGAACCTTGAATAGTATTTGGATGAAAATTCAAGAATTTGTACCCATTATTTCAAAGTACTGAAATGTATTTCGTAATTAATTATCTTGAAGTCCACCATTAATACATATATATGAATCTTAATTAATCATAATCCAAGATTCAAACCTATATTAAATATTCAATTTGGAATACCATTTTTTAGTAATATTAAATGATGATGAAACATTAAGATATTTTGGAATATGGATGAATATATCCAATTGAGTCTCATTGGAGATTACATGTTCACTTTATACTAAAATTGTAAAGATAAATTCATTTCTTACTTGATAATCAAGAACAAAATGTGATCGCAGTAGAGAACAAATACTCACTTCTTCAAATAGCTTATTTATTCAAATAGCTACTTGAATCTCAACTATTTTCAAGGATTTCCCTCTTATGATGGAATAATTTGAAAAGAGTCATGATCATATATATTCAAAAGAAACCATTTCAATCAATGTATGAATATTATTAGTTTATTTTCATTCCCATTAGAGTAACTAATTATCCATTTATATATAAAGGACAGATGAATATATTCAATATGGACTACCTCAATAAATTTGTGGTTTACTATATAGATTCTTTTTTTATATATTATACAAGTCTTGAGTATCATCAGCATCACCTATGTGTTACAATATAAACTCTAAAGTTAGAAAGTATATTTCATAAATTTTCTAAAAGTTATTTTTGGTTGAAACAAGAATAATTATTGGTACACAATGTATATTGTAATGAAGTTCCAATGTACTATGAATTTAAAAATGCTTTATAAGAGTTCTATCATCCTAAAATAGAAACAAAAAATCATTGTTTCATTTTTTATGTCAAAACAATATTTTTGTGAAAAAATATCATGGATATCTAACCATTTATACATGTTACGTAAAAAGTGAAATAATTTCATCTTGATAAATTATTGTGAAATTATATTCTAGGAATTGAGTAGTAGGATACTTAATACACCTTTTTTAGAATTTCCTTATAAGGATGAAATATTTTTCATTTACATTGCTATATAATTTAGAGGGCATGTATGGGTGATAATTTAGAATTCCAAGGTGATTTATTATGCACATTTCAAATTGGATCCTATCAATAATTATATTCCTACCCATTATTTGGATTTAGAGAATGCTATGTTTTTAAATATACGGAGACAACATCTATAAGTATAACAACCCGAGATTTTATAAGATACATTCTTTTTAATTTCATTCATATCTTCTATTATACGACACACCAAGATAATCTTGCACTATACGCAACACCATATTAGCTTGCAGTATACGCAACACTTTTCTTGGCTCTTGTTACACACAATTTCAAGTTCGTTTGATAGAAGTTATTCTACGCAACATTGAGTGTATATATATATATATATTCAATGTATAAATCAAATATGTTTGGATTCCATTATACGCAACAAAACAGGAGTCGTGTACTACATGAAACACTGAATTGGCTTGCATTACACGCAATCACGACCTTCCTCGATAGCGTGTGTTGTACGCAATACCGGGATTTAATAAAAAATGATATATTTATGTTATGAACTAGCAGTTATGAATACTGTTAACTAAATTTTGAATTTTATAACATTATTATTCATCTTACACATTTTCTAGAACATGGTGTAAGAACAAAATAAATTTTTCGGGTAAAATAAGTATTTTTCAAAAAAATGCAGTTTTGCCGCCTTTTGAGGGCGCGCCCACTTTAAATAAAGTTTTTGAAATGTTTATAAGTTCCATTTGACAAAATAAAATTAATCTTTGGAATCAAGAAATAAAAATTTACTTTGGATAAATTTTTCATTTTATTCTGATGACTTTCATATTTTAATGAATAGTAAAAACACGCTATATTTTAATTAAAAAAAACTTTTTTCATCGGAATATCTTATGTGGTTAAATTATAATATAGAATGGTTTTAACTTATAAATAGAATATATTTTTACCATTTAATATAATTTATGTCATTAGCATTGATTTTACCTTGAATTCGTAGGTTAAGTCAATTCAATCTTTTGCAATGTTTTAAAGAAAAACCCGTTTTCTTTCGACAACGGGATTAATTTTAATTTAATTTCTGCAACTTTTAAGTATTGAATTTGGACAAATGGATTCCATATTTGGAATCAGTGCATCCAAATTATGTTAATAAGCTACTTTTTATTTTTGGGAATTAGGAATAGTAACTACGGTAAATTTTGTTTACCATAGTTAAAGGTAAATCTGGTAATTAAGGGTAAATATAATATTATAAAATTACCCAAACACATGTCAAAATCCTATTGAATGACTAAATGTCGACCCATATCACCTAAGGGTCGGATTATATTCATTTAATAGATTTTCTTCCATTAAAATAATTTAATTATTATTAAAACCAAAGAATGTGACAACATGTCACTTTCTCGAATATTTAAGTATAATAATTTTAATTTAGTGAAAACCTTCATGAAACATCTAACATTAATAGTCTCCAGAAATATAATAAAATTCTCTATATCATAGGAATTTATTTAGAATTTTTAGGGATTAAATAATTATAATTTATTATTACACAAAGGTGATGCAGTAATTGTCTTATTAATGAAATATTGACATAATTGATGTTATAAATGACCAAATAAATGTAATTTGAGACTTTATGACATAAATTAATTTTCTAGGTTAATATGACATGTTATTGTTGATATAAGTAACTTTATTCGAACTTATCATTCTGTTATGAATTTCATAAAAATCATGTACCAAATAGTGTCAAAATAGACATAAATTAGTCTTTAAAACAAATATTATATTTTTAATTGTTATTGAATTCCTAAAAATCTAAGGTTCAGTAAATTACTTATATAAGGATAGATATATTAATTATAAACAACTTGGGGTTCGTTTGGCTTGTTATGGAATGGTTATTAACCATATAGTGTAAGAAAACAAAAAGACACGGTAAAAGTTAAATTATTTAACTTAGAGTTAAATCTAATTGATAAGGTTAAATTAATAACCTAAACTTTTCTAAATCCTATTGGATGAGATTATTTCGACCCATACCAATATTATATTCTAAATAATACCCTTTTAACCATTATAAACCGAATTTGACCTTCATATAAAATAATATTTTGAGATTTTCCTAAGGTGCCCCTCTCCTCCCTTATAAAAGGGCACCTCCTCCCTCTCCTCTCACACCAATTTGAGCATTCAAGCTCGGCCAAACCCTGCCAAAATCATTTCTACACATCACTAGTATCATCCTAGAGGTCCTGGTCTTCTTCAATGACCATCCTTAGTTCTTTAGGTGGAGGTTATGTGAAGGCGCGTCAAAAAGAGGTAATATCCATTACCGATCTTTTTCAATTTCTTTCTTCTTCAACTTATTATTCTTGAGTTTTTTCATGATAAATTAATAAAATAAGTATTTCTTATATACTGATATGTTATTATAAATATTAAACAACTCTAATTAACCTTCAATCCATCCTACGGAAAAAGGAAATCACCGCGCGTGCGTACGTACGGAATACCGTCTCCACGCCGTGGTGAAATCTATTTTTCTCCACCACCTTAATTGGATGGGTATAATGGTGTAATGAGTAACTATATATGATTATTATAAAATTATATTGATATTGAAATATTATACATACACTTAAACACAATTTCACGACCATGGGAACGATATCATCGCTCGTGCGTACGTACGGACTACCGTCTCCACGACGCGATGAGATTCACTATCCATGTTAACCATTCCAGAATGATTATAAGGTATATATAATGAATAATAATGAAATATATGACATTTTAAATCTACTTTATTTATGTATATATATATGTATTTCATCTACTTACTTTCATTCAAGAAAATAAGGAAAGGAAAACAGCGTTCATGCGTACGTACGGACTACCGTCTCCATGAACGGTGTGTTTCATTTCATTTATCTATCTATTATATATATATATATACTGAATATATATGATATATAAATCATGTTTTATATTATGGAAGTAATTAATTCATGATATATGTAATAATAATGTCAAGAACAACAAGTCCAAACACCTACGATAAATGAAACGATTTTACCCAAAACGCTTCTTTAACATGGAATTTTCAAAAGAACTGGTAATATAAAGTCATAAGTGAACCATATATGACATCATAACAATGAATATGATTCTTCAATATGTTAATGTCATTATTTAAATCATTATACATGAGGTTCGGATACGTACAAATCATATCGGACATAAGGTAAGGGAAATATCACAATCTCATTTTTATCCGAGATTGTTTATACTTTAGTATTTACTGGGTTGTATTTTATCATCCACATCCATGTTTCCTCAATATTTAATATTATTTCCATCCACCTAAAATTTTTTAAATCCAATTTTACCCTTCGGTGAGTTTTTAGTAAAATATATGAAAGGAATCTTTTGTCGTTTTTCATACGAGGTACTTTTTGACTTTTCCGACAAAAGTACGAGAAGAATGTTTTGTTTAACTTATACGACATGAATGGATTTTTAAAACATTATATCCAAGAAGCTTCCTTTAAAAGTTTTCAAGTCTATTTTTAATCTACTTCCTTTAGTTTAGGATTGTATGACATGTTAAGAAAGGAAAAGTGTTTTTGAAGTAGAAAGGATATTTTCCTCAAGAATGGAGTTCAAGTGTTTTATCAAAATTATTTTCCATCTAAGATAATAAAGGGTTCTGTTTCTATCCCTATTATTATATGGATTTTATTATGTTGTGATGGAAATATTTTTATGAATTCCTTTATCCTATATGAATTGTTTTATAAAGTCATGATGATGTTTAAGATTCCCATTTTTATTACATGGGTTATGCAATGATGTATGATTTATGATTTTGTGGCACACATAAGAATGGTATAATTATGAGATGGGTGGGACCTATATCAGCCTCCAACGCATTGGGTAAATATTTTATATCTCATGAGATAGACATGGCTAGAATGGTAGGTTATACCGATTCAGTGAAACAGGACTGAAACGTGGGTGACTCGATTCAGAAATGGACTTTGTCCACTAAGATAGTCTTGGCAATGAGTCTTGACAAATAAGAAATGATTCTCTATGATTATGTGTGTATTCCAAAAAGTTTCATGTTTTAAGTTATGATTATTGGGATTCCATTTCACTACTATGATTTATCCCTTGTTATGAAATTATGCTCTCTTTTGCTGGTTAAGATTTCCAAAAGTTATGTTCTTATGAATATGATGTGATTGATATTTATTTTGTTTACCCTTACTGAGCATTTTAGCTCACCCTTTTATGTTTTATTTTCCCCAGGATATAATGAAAGGTTTTAGGTAAGAAAAAAAGAAGATCTTTATTGGAGATGTTGAAGATCTTTCACCATGATTAGAAGATTACGTTCCGAGTTTCCAAAGACACTAAACTATTACGGTCCTTGGGTGTGTGTTTTTGTTATGTATTAAGTATTCTGCAAAAGTAATGCAATTTCCATGTACGTTAAGATTTGGGTCTCTACAGTCGGTATCAGAGGAAAGGTTTAGTCAAACTTTGGAAACTAGGATGCGAAAACGTTAGTGAGATCCCTAAAGATATTTCTAAGGTATGTCTAGGTATGTCCCTAAGGATAAGTATACATATAGGATATAGTCCTAGAACTATGGTAATGATATTAGAATTTAACCTAAGATGTTAGATATTGAAGTTACTCCCCCTTTATTACGATTTTTGCCTCTAACACTGTTCTTTTTGGGTTTTAGAAAATGGCTGGAAACAAGATGATTCACGATAATGAAGGATATTATGGACAATGGAGTGATATTCTTCATGAGCAACCAAATGAAATGGTATTTGGAAGTCCAAAAATCATTATTATGCCGAATTAGAAATCTCATAATATTATCAATAAAGTAAAATTTGGTCAGTTTCCTGACTCGGCTAATAAGAGAAAGATGGAGTTTCATGATGATCATAGAGGAAATAAAGTTCAATTTCCCCTATGTAAATCAAGTGGGAAGAGGCATCGAGGAAAATGTTTCAAGGGAACTGGAAGATGATTTAGGTTTGGAAAAGGACACAAAGCCAGTAAGTGCAAAGGAAAAGGTTCAGTTAACACCATGGATGAGGATAATGGTATTGCTTTGACATCAACAATGGTTAAATGTTTTAAATGTGGAATGTACGGGCATTATGCAAACCAATGCCCTAACAGAAAGTCTCATGAAGAGAATTAGTACGGCCGTATGAGTAGTATTTATGTTGATGATGATGAAGAGACCACAAATGATATGTGAGTTGAAAGAATTATTGAAGCTCGGTCAATGGTTTAAGAAGGTAGTGGAATGATTACATGTTTATCAAGTTTAATGTTGTATAAGTAATCTCATGGTACTATGGAATAAAGAGACATCTAAGGATTGTTACACTGTTGTCTTTCCTTGAGTTTTGAAAGTGTATGATTAATGGTACCAGTATCCATTAAAGGTTATTCAGATATTTTTGGAATATAGATGATATGCACATAATGAAGGGATAAGGAGAAAATTAAATGATTGATAGTATTCATGAGCTCATGACTGATATAAGGACAAGGTTATATCATGGTTTGAGTATATAGAATTGTTGGATTTTGGTATGTGGAAAGAGTTAACTTTTTAAAGCATTCATGTTTTCCCTAACGATTAATGGGTATTCATTTTTCAAGAGAATACATGATTAAGGTATTCACATGATTGGAATGTGACCAACAAGATATATGGGGGATAAGTGATGGTATTCACATGCTTGGTTGATGAAATTTCAAGTAATCGTTTTCTTTATACAATGAGCTTGGACCGAAGTATTTTAGATAAGACTAATGATTGGAATGGATTCTGTTAGACATAAGTTATTATTGTTTAAGGATAAAACTTTTTTTGATATTTTTTATGGGATGTTATAGTAATATAGCTTTAGAAAAAGGACAACCTGCAGGACGGGCGACAGCCCGTCGCATCGGACAAGGCTGTGGGAATCGAACCCACAACTAAAGTGCGACTGGCTTTTATCTCCTACCACTAGCCTACAAGAAGTCCATGATTAGTAGAAACTAGTTTTATTATATTAATCAGTATGATATATGAATTATAAGTCCATTTTAGGAACCATATATAATTAATGTCACTATAGATGGACTTATGTATTTTTTTGATAACTTTACTAACATTTTGTTTGAGACAGATGGAATGACCCATCATTCTATCACATGACCTACTAACACATCACGAATAACAAATTCAACTTCTTTTCATTAAGAGATGAAGTGGAAATTGTCCAAAGAATGACAAACGGTGAGACTATACCAAAATCACGAATGTATTTCTTCTAATTCCAAATTCATCAACTTTAGGGAAATGATCTTAAAAAACCAAAAATGTTGTCCTACTGCCCTTATATCCGATGAAACAGATGGTACCTTAGATAATCACAAATCTATGGCTTTGTGATTGTTGGATTTTTCATATCCATGTTCTGTACCACTCTCCATCAGAACATTATGGTTAGATTTCTCATCCATATCCATATTTTCACCCATGTGGAAACCCAGTGATTAGTTTATTTGGGTAACCGTTATGCTTCATACTTTTGTTTTTAAAGATTGGTTTTTGTATTCCTTTTTATGATGTGGGTTTCTATTAAAGAAACTTTCGAATAGTAAACCATTTATAACCCCGACGAATTTCGAGGGCGAAATTCATTTTAAGGGGGGTAGAATGTAACAACCCAAGATTTTATAAGATACATTCTTTTTAATTTCCTACATATCTTCTATTGTACGACACACCAAGATTATCTTGCGCTATACGCAACACCGTATTAGCTTGCAGTATACGCAACACTTTTCTTGGCTCTTGTTACATACAATTTCAAGTTCATTTGATAGAAGTTATTCTACGCAACATTGAGTGTATATATATATATATATATTTAATGTATAAATAAAATATGGTTGGATTCTATAATACGCAACAACAAAGGAGTCGTGCAGTACACACAACCCTAACGTGGATTGCATTACACGCAATCACGACCTTCCTCAATAGCGTGTGTTGTACGCAATACCAGGATTTACTAAACAACGATATATTATTGTTATGAACTAGCCGTTATGAATATTGTTAACTAAATTTTGAATTTTATAACATTATTATTCATCTTACACATTTTCTAGAACATGGTATAAGAACAAAATAATTTTTTTCGGGTAAAATAAGTATTTTTAAAAAAAATGCAGTTTTGCCGCCTTTTGATGGCGCACCCACATTAAATCTAGTTTTCGACATTTTTATAAGTTCCATTTGACAAAATAAAATTATTCTTTGGAATCAAGAAATAAAAATTTACTTTGGATAAATTTTCCATCTTATTCGGATGACTTTCATATTTTAATGAATAGTAAAAACACGCTATATTATAATTAAAAACAACTTTTTTCATCGTAATATCTTATATGGTTAAATTATAATATTTAATGTTTATAAAGTATAAATATAATATATTTTTACCATTTAATATAATGTATGTCATTAGCATTGATTTTACCTTGAATTCGTAGGTTAAATCAATTTAATCTATTGCAATGTTTTAAAGAAAAACACGTTTTCTTTCGACAACGGGATTAATTTTAATTTAATTTATACAACTTTTGTGTATTGAATTTGGAAAAATGGATTCCATATTTGGAATCATTGGATCCAAATTATGTTAATAAGCTACTTTTTATTTTTGGGAATTATGAATAGTAACTACGGTAAATTTTATTTACCATAGTTAAAGGTCAATCGGGTAATTCAGGGTAAATATAATATTATAAAATTACCCTAACACATGTCAAAATCCTATTGTATGACTAAAGGTAGACCCATATCAGCTAAGGGTCGGATTAGATTCATTTAATGGACTTTCTTCGATGAAAATAATTTAATTATTATTAAAACCAATGAATGTGACATCATGTCACTTTCTTAAATCTTATAAGTATAATAATTTTAATTTAGTGAAAAACATCATGAAAATTAGAACATGAATAGTCTCCAGAAATATAATACAATTATATACATCATATGAATTTATTTCAAATTTTTAGGGATTAAACAATTATCATTTATTATCACACAAAGATGATGCAGTAATTGTCTTATTAATGAAATATTGAAATAATTGATGTTATAAATGCCCAAATAAATGTAATTTTTGACTTTTTATGAATTCCATTAATTTTATAGGTTAATATGACATGTTATTTTTAATATAAGTACCATTATTATAACTTATCATTCTGTTATTAATTTCATAAAAATCATGTACCAAATAGTGTCAAAATTGACATATATTAGTTTTTAAAACAAATATTATATTATTAATTTTTATTGAATTCCTAAAAATCTAAGGTTCTGCCAAATGACTTAGATAAGGATATATATATTAATAATAAACAACATGGGGCTCTTTTGTCTTGTTCTGGTAAGTTTATTAACCATATAGTGTAAGAAAACAAAAAGACACGGAAAAAGTTAAATTATTTAACTTAGAGTTAAATCTAATTGATAAGGTTAAACTAATAACCTAAACTTGTCTAAATCCTATTGGATGAGCGTATTTCTACCCATCCCCACATTATCTTTCATATAAGTCCCTTTTGAACCATTATAAACCGAATTTGACCTTAATATAAAATTATATTTTGAGATTTTCCTAAGGTGCCTCTCTCCTCCCTTATAAAAGGGCACCTCCTCCCTTTCCTCCTCACACCAATTTGATCATTCAAGCTCGGCCAAACCCTACCAAATTCCCTTCTAAACATCCCTATTATTATCCTAGAGGTCCTGGTTTTCTTTAAATACCATCCTTAGTTCTTTAAGTGGAGGTTAAGTGAAGGCGCTTCAGAAAGAGGTAATATCCATTACCGATTTTTTTCAATTTCTTTCTTCTTCAACTTCTTCTTCTTTAGTTGTTTCATGATAAAGTAATAACATAAGTATTTATTATATACTGATATGTTATTATAAATATTAAACAACTCTAATTAACATTCTATCCATCCTACGGAAAAAGGAAATCACCAAGCGTGCGTACGTATGGAATACCGTCTCCACGCCGTGGTGTAATCTATTTTCCGCCACCACCTTAATTGGATGGGTATAATGGTTTAATGAGTAACTATATATGATTATTATAAAGTTATATTGATACTGAAATATTATAAATACACTTCAACACAATTTCACGACCATGGGAACGATATCATCGCTCGTGCGTACATACGGACTACCGTCTCCACGACGCGATAAGATTCATTATCCATGTTAACCATTCCAGAATGATTATAAAGTATATATAATGAATAATAATGAAATATATGACATTGTAAATCTACTTGATTTATGTGTGTATATATTTATTTCATCTACTTACTTCCATTCAAGACAATAAGGAAAGGAAAACAGCGTTCATGTGTACGTACGGACTACCGTCTCCATGAACGGTGTGTTTCATTTCATTTATATATCTATTATATATATATATATATTGAATACATATGATATATAAATCATGTTTTATATTCGGGATGTAAGTAAATAATGATATAACTAATAATAATGTCAAAAACAACAAGTCCAAACACCTACGATAAATGAAACGATTTTACCCAAAATGCTTCTTCAACATGGAATTTACAAAAGAACGGGTAATATAAAGTCATAAGTGAACCGTGTATGATATCATAAAAACGAATATGATTCTGTAATAAGTTAATGACATTATTTACATCCTTATACAGTAGGTTCGGATACGTACAAAGCATATTGGACATAAGGTAAGGGAAATATCACAATCTCATTTTTATCCGAGATTGTTTATACATTAGTATTTACTGGGGTGCATTTTATCATCCACATCCATGTTTCCAAAAAATGTAATATTATTTCCATCAACCTAAAATTGTTTAAATCCAATTTTACCATTCAGTGAGTTTTTAGTAAAATATATGAAAGGAATCTTTTGTCATTTTTCATACGAGGTACTTTTTGACTATTCCGACAAAAGTACGAGAAGAATGTTTTTTTAACTTATACGGCCTGAATGGATTTTTAAAAAATTATTTCCAAGAAGCTTACATTACAAGTTTTCAAGCCTATTTTTAATCAACTTCCTTTAGTTTAGAATTTTATGACATGTTATGAAAGGAAATGTGTTTTTGAAGTAGAAAGTATATTTTCCTCAAGAATGGAGTTCAAGTGTTTTATCAAAATTATTTTCCATCTAAGATAATAAATGGTTATGTTTCTATCCCTATTATTACATGGATTTTATTATTTTGTGATGGAAATATTTTTATGAATTCCTTTATCTTATATGAATTGTTTTATGATGTCATGATGATGTTTAAGATTCCCATTTTTATTACATGGGTTATGCAATGATGTATGATTTATGATTTTGTGGCACACATAAGAAAGGTATCATTATGAGATGGGTGGGACCTATATCTTCTTCCAATGCATTGGGTAAAGATTTTATATCTCATGAGATATACATGGCTGGAATGGTAGGTTATACCGGTTCAGTGAAACAGGACTGAAACGAGGGGGACTCGGTTCAGAAATGGACTTTGTCCACTAAGATAGTCTTGGCAATGAGTTTTGACTAATAAGAAATGATTCTCTATGATTATGTGTGTATGCCACAAAGTTTAATGTTTTATGTTATGATTATTGGGATTCCATTTCACTACTATGATTTATCCCATGTTATTAAATTATTCTCTCTTTTGCAGGTTAAGATTTCCAAAAGTTATGTTCTTATGAATATGATGTGATTGATATTTCTTTTGTTTACCATTACTGAGCATTTGAGGTCACCCTTTTATGTTTTATTTTCCCCAGGATATAAATAAAGGTTTTAGGTAAGATAAAAAAGAAGATCTTTATGGGAGATGTTGAAGATCTTTCACCATGATCAGAAGATTACATTCCAAGTTTCCAAAGACACTAAACTATTACGGTCCTTGTGTGTGTGTTTTTGTTATCTACTAAGTATTCTGCAAAAGTAATGTAATGTCCATGTACATTAAGCTTTGGGTCTCTACAATAAGGGTAAATGTATGATATATAGACATTCCACCAAATTATAAACTCCATATTAACATGTAAGTTATTGAATATGATTAAATGGATATAGATGCGGCTTCTTAGGGTCTATAACATTCCAATTAATTATCATATAATTAAATTAGACAAGGTTTCTAATTCCTTGAGTAAGAATGACCATATAGTTCTTGAAATGATGAAAATGAAGTGGTTCCCATGTTCAAGTAATTAGTAAGGTTTGCCATTGTTATTTTAATATAATGGATATAATAAATCTTATCATAAACAATTTCCTTAATATAATTTCTAAAGAGGACAAAGAAATAAATATTATATAGTGGAACATATAACAAATGAAAAATAGGGAGCTTATGAATTTCTATCTTGATCAATATCATGGGTATGTATCCCATCTATTCAGAAATTAATGAATAGACTATAGTATGATGCTCAAAAATATATATTATCTATACATATTTGTATATTGAGAAGGTATAATGAACTATAAAACCATTACTTATGGGATAATGTTAAAAAGGAAATAACTAATTGAATTACTTGATATTTGGTATGTTAATAATGTGATGTTATAACATATAAATAATGAAGGAGTGTTAAAAGCAATACCTATACCATTATTGATGGGAAAAAATCACCCTGTACATTTTTACTACCTTACCTATGATATCATTACGTAAAAATACTATAATTACATAAGCCTTTTACACATATTTTTACATGTTTTTTAACAAATATATCCAAAAAATAAAAATTAAGGATTGAAAGTCCTACATTCCTTACATGACACATTACATAATATATTTATATGAAGTTAAAATATGACTATTAATTTTTATATCCATAATAATCTCCTAAATTTTAATAGAATAACCTGGATAATAGAAACAAATTGGGGAGTTATAAATTCCCATAAAAAATAAACATGATAACAAAGCATAACTTGTGAGTCAAATGAAATAACACAATATCAAAAAAATAAAAGTCTCATGGTTATTCACAAGAAATAATATCAAATATATCATTGTTTCATAATATTATATAGACAAAAATAAATAGTAGAAATATAAAATATTATAATTTCATATTTCAATTATTACTTCCAAGACAACATCTTATTGTGGATATTGTCCCATCATGGATTAATATTACTCATTAGTCCAAAACATTCCATATGATGATAAAAAAATTACCCATGAATTGGATTAATATCATAGTGCACCCATAACTACATGTAAATGATGTTGTGTTCTTCAAAAATAAATAAACCCTAATCAATAAACATAATAATTATGGATTGAGATAAAGTGGTTTTAGAATCTTGCCTCATATCACAATTAATGGAGATTTTATAAAGAACAAAAATAGATGAAGGAATTAAATATTCTCAATGTTTATATATGATTAAATAATAATATGTGTCAAAATATAGTGGTCATTTGAAAAAGTATACATCATTAGAATGGTTAAAGAATTTGGTATTAAAACGATCGTTCAAAATTGAGTTTTAATGAATTAGTCAAATTCTTTTTGAGAAAGAATAATTATGAAATTTTTATTCAAAAATATAGGTAAGGTAAATTTTCTTGACATACAATATTATATTATTTAATGAAATAATTAATGCTAATAAATATTCTTTTCTGTTTACCTAAATAGATTAAGAGACATAATGTTTCCACGTAATCAGAATTAATTTGAATGAAGTCTTTTGTGAAATCTTCTTAAAGAATGTATCACCCATCAATATATTAGAGAATACCATATTTAAAATATTTATATAAATATATCCAAAATATTTAATCCTTACATAAAATCAATGTGTAATATAAAGTGAATTATAGGGAGAAATGTCATAACCCAAATAACAAGGGTTGTTTGGAGAGATCCCTTACCTTATATTCCAGAAACATTATGCAGATCCTCATTCTATACCAAATAATTAGTGTATATTGATTAATTAATTTTTTAATGACCTTTTGAAAGAATACATTACTTATTAAAAATATAATAGTTCATTTAAAATTATTTAATTATGATATAAATTATTTATTCTTCATATTGAGGGTGTCCATTTCATTATTCTGAGGACAGTTCACAAGAAGATAATTATTAAAATTCATTTTGATTCGTAATATAAAATAATAAGTGAAATGAAATAAAATTCATGTCTATATAAAATAAAACGGTATTACATATATTTTATAGATATAGGGATGATTAATTTATTAAAAATGATAACAATATATCATTATCTCATTTAGGATGCATTATCTACCATCATGATTTAAATTCATTTAATTTAATTTAATGATTATTAAAACCTATAGAACAAAAAATAATTTATAATATAAATTTCATAGTCATATTTAATAGTTATATTTCTTTATAACAATCCATGAATGTTGTTTTTAAAAATTGTTTTTTATTCATAGAGGTGGTGGACCAACCATATTATGAACAAATTTTGTGTTTAAAAATAAATTTATGTGAGGGTAGAGGATTCATATTCCATAATAATAAAAACAAAATAGTATATTTATGTTCCCGAGTTATCTTTTTAAATTGGATAGATAACATATGGGGTGCTTAAATAAGAATAAATGTTAATGTGGTTAGTCAATAATTTTACCTCTCATACTGGTTGAAACCTCTTATGCTTCCCCTTAAGGATCCTTGAGTAGTATTTGGATGAAAATTCAAGAAAAATGAAGTTGGTTATAAGTCACGTAAGATATTTTGGGTGATATTTTGAAATTTTCAAGTCTTAGAAGTTGAGATAATAAGGGGTGGTGTGTGGTCGACTTTATAATGATGAGAAAGACGTGTTTTTGAATATTATATTCATTATTTTATTATTTTTCTCTATAAATACAATAGTATTTATTAATTTTAATATATATATATATATATAAATAATATTAATAATGTGAGTTTTAAATAATTGGTTCATACATTAGGAGGACTAAAAATTGTGGTATTTAGTTAATAATGTTAAATATCATATATTTTCTCATATTTCTCTATTCACACAAAATGAAACTATTTTAAAAAAGTACCAAAATTTCACCATAAATGTTATAAAATTTATTAATTCGAAAAACGAAATTAATATTATGAAAATAATTCTCTAAATATGTGAAATTTACTTTTTAAATATAATAAATATTTATTTTAAAAATACAATTTATAATATTTTAATCAATTTTTGACCCTTTGATAAATTACTTATGGTATCATAAAATTTTATTATCATTATATTATAACATAGTATTAATTTATGATCCCATTTTATGAAATTATTATTTTAATCTTAATATTTTTTATAAAAATTCAAATAAAAAAACTATATTTTTAGAAAATTAAAAAACAAATTTTATCATTCAAAACATTTATTTACTTGTATAATGTTTCAAATATGTCATATTATCCTTTTATTAGACACAAAAATGTATTTTATATTTATTTAGTTGAAGACATTATTCTAATATTTTTTCCACTATTTATAATGGCCAAAGTAAAATTCCAACATACTTATTACGATTCAAATGGCTATATTTGTAACGGTCATATGGGTTTCCAACTATGAATATCTCATATTCATTCATTAATATATAAATTATATTTACTCCCAAATTATTATATACAAATGTATTCATTTTCAAAACTATTATTTAATCTCTAATATTCCTCTTCATTTATGAAACGATTTGTGTGAGTGTGATTATTATTTGTGAACAAGGATATACAAATATTCATATTATTATCTTATTATTTCAATTTTCACATTTATAAAACATTCAATTTTTATGGGAAATTGTATTATATAAATTAATTTTTGAAGTTAACATATTAACTATATTCAGTTTAGACATTTATAGAAAAAGATTTGTGTAATATTATTATATAAAATATTACATTATTATTTTGTTAGATGGGGAACTCGATTGATAAAATTATATTTCATTAAAATCCCCCATATAAAAAAACATCACCATTGAAATTTTATTTTACATACTAAGTTGAAAATATGTGTGGGTATGTCTATTTCGTGGGTTCCTCCATTTCTCATGTCACCTCCATGAAATTATGGTTTTAACATAGTACTTTAACAATGAAAGTTATCGTATTGTGTAGAAAATTGTCTATACGGTCCAAGATCATCATTGGATGCTCCTCAAAATTGATAAAATTTTCGTATTTTAACAGTTAAAAATTCATTAAATGTGATGGATGTAATATATACATTCTATAGATAAATATATGAAATTTTGAATCTACTAGAAATAATGTTGGTGGGAGTTCAAGTCGATAATTCATGGCTTTGATGAGATCAAGAATCCCAGTGGGACCATGATAGCTAGGAAGTAGCATACAGTACTCGAAAAATATCTTGACTATCTTCCATAAATATATATGGAGGAAATTTTTATATCCAATATAAAACTCATATCCACTATAAATATTTTCTCCATTTCCCTTCATTAAACATTGAGCATCCATGATGTTTTTTTGAATGTCCATTTACTTTTCAATAAAATATTCAACAATATAATTTCACAGTAGCTTTCATTCACCAACGTCATCCCAAAATAAATAATTTATACAAAACTCATATCATTAAAGGATTAATATTGAAAAAATTTAATGGTTGAGTCTAAATTATAATTAGTATAGAACTCAACTAGAGGAAGATATTTATCCCATATTCCTTTGACATCCATAAAGAGGTATCTCCGCTTACCTTCCCATGTTTGGAAGGTGCCCTCATGTTTTTCATTAGTTTGGGGGTTATAATAGGTAGTAATGTTTGACTCAATATTTAGATCATATTAGAGACATTTCTAGAATAAGGAGGGAAACCATGGATCTAAATCGCATACAATTTATTTGGTTCTCCTTGCATGCTCTCCATTTATCTAATGTATGTCCTTTAAATTGGATCAAGTGTGATGTCCACTTGGAATAAAATGAAATAAAATCTATTTGTTTACTAAATCACCATAACGCATATAGAATTATATTCCCATGATGTATTTAGAAAAAAATTGAAAAAGTATATGTTAATGTTTTTCTATTTACATGTAGGTATAGGTAATTGTTTCATCATCCAAATGGACTTTTATGTTTTATCTTTCTCCTGTTTTAATGAAAATAATTTTGATACATAATCTAAAATAAATTTATATGTACTGTACTAACAATAGTGATCTCATAAATCTTGATACAAATTTGGGTTCTCTTGATGGGTTTTGAATGTTAATCTATGTGAATCATTCAATATATCCTCCGTTATCTCATGTAGACCTGGAGAAAATTACACAACACTTTATAAATATTAAACATTGAGTAAGGTATTTTCCTTAGAGCTACAAACATCTTTTATGTTTCTACATCATCTCATTGGTCATCCCTTTTCTTCCCCATATAGGATTTTAGAGCATCCATTTGAGAAATGAATAACAATTTCCCTTTTCTTATGATCCCAATGTCTATTCTTTTCATTCTTAAGAAGATCGGATCTTTCAAAATTATCATTTCTATTCAGGTTTCTAGATCCATTCTACTTATGGGATTTTCATCTTTATTTGTTTAATGATTGTAGTGGATTGTAAAATCATCATCCTTGATCATATCTAACAATTTTAAATGGTTCATGTTATTATATTTTCGTGTGAATATATATTTTAGGTTGTTAAAATCCATTAATATTTTAATGTAAACCATTTAATATAGTCCCAAGAAACATTCAATGTGAATATCACAATAAGAAACACCTCATCATGTGCCACTACAAAAAAACATGGTTTAGCGGCGGTTTTGTGGCGGCGGTTCACAAAACCGCCGATAAACCTTTTTCGGTGAAGGTTTCGCGGCGGTTTTTAATAAACCGCCACGAAACCGGAATTATTTTTACACAGATGTCGACCCTTTCCCCCTTCCCCTCCGCGATCCCTAACCCTCGTGACTCCGCACCCCCCGCACTGCCGGCGACTCCCCACCCCCCCGTGATGCTGGCGACTCCTCACCCCCGCGCTCTCCGGCGAAACCCGCACCCCCTGACGCCCCCCTCGACCACCGGCCACCCCCTCGACCACCGGTGACCCCCGCGCCCCCCGCGCCCCCCCCCCCCTCCCCCCCCCCCCACCCCCAGCGCCGTCCGGAGACCCCGGCACCCCCCATGGCCCTGCGGCCTTCGGCGACCCCCGCACCCGATTTGTGAGGTAATCTAATGACCTGATTTGTTTACATATTATTGAATCGGGCTGGGGAATTGATATCATGATTATATGGTTCCTAGTCGGGGGGAATTGATTTTTATTTATAGTTGTTGAATAATGGGGACTGGTATCTAAACACTAATACCACTAATTGAATGTAATCATCTCTTTCCTGGGAATTTTCCTCTCTATGGAACATTAGTAGAATCTAGTATTGTGGATCATGGAGTGCAATAAGACTATACACATCCTTATCCTACTATACTAGTATAATATGGTGCTTGATATGTGGGGGTGTTTCTACCTACACGCCTAGTCGGATGACATTGTGAGATGTCCCTAGAACAATGGCCCCATCACTAATCGACAATTCATAATGATCAGAATTTAGTAAAAAATATAGATATATTTTTTTTTATCGTAAAAAATAACCAAGATATACCATGGTATTATGGAATTATATATATATATATACACAGACAAATATCGCGATTTAAAATCAATGTACTCAATCATATGTGATAAAATTACCAATTTTTTATGTAACCAATGTCTCAGTATACTGAGTGAAGAAGCATGATGTCCATTTCTGGATAAATGGACATAATAGCTAGAACACAAACAGTTTGATCCCTAGACAAAATGCAACAATCAAGACTAGTTGAACAAATTCTGTTAAATTCTAAATAAAACATCACCAGGTTAATAAATATTAAAACCCTCTTTAGGTTCAACCACCTCGGATGACATTATATAACATCCCAAACCATTAGACCACGGAGCTAGTGGATAACTGGTCCACCGCAACTCAAAGAACACCTATATAGGCATGAGGCTAGAAACATGAACCAAAAATAATAATTACTATTGTAATATTTTTACTAATATATAATTATGCACACAACAATACATATCTATTAAAAATGGTAGTGTTATAATATGTGAAGACATTGACCATTGTAGTAAAATTAAGGTTTTTAATAATTTTTAGTTTGTAAAAAATATTATGGTAGTATAATATAAAAATTAATGTAAATATATTCATTCCCAACATGAAATGTTTTCTAAAAATAATAGAAACTATATATGAAAAAATAGAATCAATCATGAATCAAAATATCCAAGTCTCATCCATTGTACACAATTAAAGTCACAAAATAATCTCTAAACACCAGCAAATCTACCATAGTTTTATCTGACCTTTTTATAATACATGAACATTTTGTACAATAACAATGAAAGGATTATTAGTCACATACCCATTATGACATCTAGAAAATTGAATTTGGATAAATAAAACACATTATATAAGAATTCAAAACTATATAGAGAAATAATGAAATGGTACCCAATAATAAATATATATGTAAAATGATGAATCCCATAATAGAAAGACTGGGAATCTGTATCTATCCTACCAACCTAGGATGATGATTATTTTTATATCTTTAAAGATACATCATTGATGACTAGTACCTCACTATTATATCCAAATAATTCAGGAGGATGGATCCCACGTTTCCACTTCCCCACATGACGATGGAGAGTAAACATAAAGGAAAGAGGACCCATTATTGAGTGTGATGGTGGTGAATATATAGTACCTACACCCTTGTGTGATAGGGAGCACTCTCTCCAAGGATAGGGGACCCATTCCCTTGGGTGATTTGAGTGTACTGCTTCTCTATTTATATAATATGACTTGAAGTACCATTCTATATTGCACCAGGGTGTTGGTCCTATATCCATAAATATTGTATACCCTTTCACACTAGGGTGTAGGTTCACAATTTACATTATGTAGAAATATATTATGTAATCCCTATAACCCTAGGAAGAGGGCCCTCCATCAAACAGGATGGTTCTCCCCCGGAACATGTTTTGTGGATCCACCATACACATTATCCCGAAACAAAGGAGGTAATACACTATTACACAATGTAGAGATTCCTCAATCTACGGTTGTTATGATCCATAAGATTATAGAAAATTGATGAGGTGTTGGTCCTCCTCAATAATTCCCTGAACAAATTAGCATGATACTGGGAATTGATGATATTTCATTAGAGAAGTTGTGAAACCATTATTTTGGACTGGTATATGAGATAGATATAACCTTTCTCTCCTTTTCGGTTTTCATTGAAGAACACATCTCTTTATTGTTGGGTTAGTTTTTCGTCAATCTTTTGGCTCAAATGTCTAATATTAACACGTATTCAATTCCTCCTATATCGTGTTTGGATGCAGAAGGTTGGGTATATATGTTCTCAAACCTAATTGAGTTATTCCCACACATGTAATGTATATATAGATAATGTACAAATTAGTTGTGTATTATGTTGGAAAAGGGGATAATTGGGTTAATTTGACCTTACATGGTGGTCGGTGATTATAGATAAATAGTTGATCTCTCTATAATTCATTCGTTTCATATTATTGTCAGGATATGTAATATTTCCCTATTAGGTGTATATTTTTTCCATTTGTTTTCATATTTCCTATTGTACTATTTTTTATTCTCTAAAGTAAATAACATGATAGAATGTAAGTATTTAGTTTATTTTCTCTTATTTTTATTATTATGAACATATTCATATATATGGTTGGGTGCATGCCTACATGTACATTATGAAGAGGCCTACCATTATAATTATTCATTCTCGTCACTTATCTTTAAAAAATGGCCTATGGTGGAATGAATTGGGTTTTGGTGGCCTAGTCTTCCACCGTGAGGAGTTCATTACTGCGTCGAGTCTCAAAAAACCATAATGGGAAATAAAAACACATGGGTCATCAAAATAATGAAATATCTAAAAAATTATTTCAATTATGACAAATATACATGCCACCTTATCAACAACTACATGACTTAAATATTTCAAAATACCAACATATATTCCTATGATGTAGACATTGTTTTTGGGAGAGGCAGATAGATAAAGAAGGGAAAGGGGAATAAATTATATGGTTAGGATGAAGTATATGTATCCAACACATCAAAAAGGTGATGCTAATGTCAAATAGGACATCATTTGATTATAAAATACTTGCATCAACCTTAAATAAATTTCTCTACAACATCATTCATGGCCATGTTTGGGGTCAAACATGTAGTATTATTTCCATTATGTATGACTACATTTGATGTTACCTTTACATTGTTCTTCATTTATATTTGGATTTTTTTTGTTAGATTTTGGAGAATATTTACACTGGATCATTGTATAAATCATCTGATCTGATAATTAATTTTCTCAAAACTGATATGAGATGTCCCAACATTATTATCTCATGTTGTAACATGTCTTTGGGTTAGAGGTACATCACCATTTATAATTTTTAAATAGTTTTAATTAAAATTAGATTAAGTTAAGTTAATTTTTTGATTGACTTAGTTCAACTTCATAGGTAATTTTTTGGGATAAAGGTTGGAGTTCACCACAAACAATACATAAGTGGTTGGTTATTATATAGGTTTTGTCACACCCGAACTCCGCACTATGGCAATGACTTTTAATTTTATTCTTGTTCTATAATTTTTTTTATTTGGAATTAAATTTGTCATGTCGAGGTGCGTGATGGACTCTACTTGAGTTTTGCGTTGCTGATAAATGTACGTTTTTGACTTGGTAATGCCTGCTACTTTATTTTAATTATTTTGGGGTTAGTTTTTAAATTTGCAGTTTGAACCGGTTATATATATATATATATATACACACACACACACACACACACACTTGGGTTGTTCTATGGCGCGCGGTTGTGTGCGTGACCGTGCGTAGTGTCTAACATTACTAAATAATATAATATTATTTTCAGATTTCATTTATTTATTTAATTTTATTTCTATTCCATTTTTATTTATTTATTTATTTTTATTCATTTTATTTATTCATTTTTATTTCTATTTCATTTTTAATTATTTATTTTTATTCATTTTATTTATTTATTTTTATTTCTATTTCATTTTTATTTATTTGTTTTTATTTATTTTATTTCTCTTCTTTTTTCTCCTTTTCCTTCCTTCCTCACCCTCTCTCGCTCGGGACCCCTCCCCTTTCCCCCCGTCGCGCTACCCCTCCTTCCCCTGCGCCGAACCCTACGCCGCGCCACCCTCCTGCGTCTGGCGCCTCCCGTCCGGCTCCCGATCGCGCGGCCTCCCTCCCGTCCGGCTCGTCGTCCCGGCCCCCTCTCCATCCCGCTCGCGCTACCCCCCACCGGCCGAGGACCCGACGACGTCTCTCCCTCCTTCCTCCGGCGCGGCGACCGTTCGACCGACCTCCCTCCCTCGTGCGGCGGCCTTCCCCCACCTGCAGTGCGCAACCCGACGGCGCGATGAACCCTTGGCCGAGCGCCATTCCGAAGTGACTTCCCCCCCCCCCATCAGCGGCGCGGCCCCCCTACCGGCGAGTCTCCTTGTCGGTGCGACCACCACCGGTAGACACCTATTCCTCCTTAGGGTTTTGTCTGTTTTTTATATATTTGGGGTTTTAGGTTTTGAGTGGGAAAGATGTTAGATTTAGGGTTAATTTTTGATAACATTGGTTCGATTGTTCGATTTAGGATTCATCTTTGGTCCCTCATGGTGCGAATGTAGTGCAATTGAAATTTCGCAATGAAATTCAGAAGTTTCGACAACGAAGGTGAGAATTTCTGCGTATTAGTATTGTTTGATGAATTAATTCTCTTAATTAGTTAATTTGGAATACTCTTTTATTTTTTTACTTGGTGCGAATATATTTTTACTTGACATTTGATAGGATTTCAATATGTTTAGTAGCATGTTTATTTGATAAGCATGTTTTGATTTTGTGAAAACCCATGTTGGGCCTTTTGCTGTGTTTTGTAAACATTGTTGTTGGTTTATTATGTCGCGTAAGGGCTGCAAATTCTGTTTTATCATGTTATTGGTGTGCGTTTGGCCTTAAAAGATGTTTTGATTGGGCGTTGTGTTCAAAGTTTGGTAATACTGCTTGGGGTTGTTTCATAAATTTTTTTGAGTGGTTTATTAAATTTTATAAAGGGTGCGAAACTAGTTTTTGAAAGAATTTGATATGCGCTTGGGTTGGAATTGGTTTCTTAATGTGAACTTGGGTGCACTTTTCGTGTAAGAACCTTGTTGTGCTTCTTTTAGGTGTTTTATAAATTGTGCAAATTGTTTATTTAGTTTTTTTCAAATCGTTCGAATCACGTTTTCAATGACACTTATGGTGAAAATGGGTTTGGGTGTAGGTTTTTTAAAGAGAAATGCATAATTTGGCGTGTTTGAGTTGTCATGTATTTCTAAATGTAAATTTTAAATGGTTTAAACAATGAAATGCATGTTTTGGAATTGGTTCCGGTTTATTTGATGATTTGAAATGGCCTTTAGAAATGGTTAAATTGATTATGTGTTTTTCTTTTAATATTTTCAATGGATTTTATGAGTTATGTAAGTGGCGTGTCGTTGGTGAAAATCATTGATGTGTTATTTTGAAACGTTTTATGGATCGTTTAAGTGTTTAATTGCTTTATTAAATTATGTGTAGTGCGTTGGGCCTTGCTTTGATGGTTTTGGGCCGTCGGTTTCGAGGGATCCTACTTGTACATGCATAGGGTAAGACATATATATATATATATGTGCCCTCTTTGTACATATTCCCTCATGGCGTAGGGAATATGTGCAATGTAGCTAGGGGTGTATATATATATATGTATAAATGCATGTGCGTATGCGCGCCAAGTGTCAGTTCGAGTTGCCATCGACAGATAGCGACAAGTTTGAGGTAGGTCCCCTATGTCTAAGCTTTTAATTTGAAATTCATAATTGCTTGACTGTTTTAAGAATATGTTTCACACTATGCTATATATATATACATGCTATGGAATCTGATTGCGGTTGCTAGAAACTATTATGCCTTGTATTGGTAAATTGAAATGTATTTCAAAGCCGTTGGTCTTAAGTGACTTTTCTTGGAAAAGAATTGATTTCTTAAATGGTTTGAGTTGGTAATGTCTATTTCCAAAGGTGTCTGGCCTTCTGGCTAGTTGTTTTTAAAAAGTGTTCCCTTTATGTAATTAATCATGTTTGGCATCTTAAGAATATTTTATGAAATAGAAAAAAACTCTATTGAGGCCCGTTTGGCACTTTAAGATTTGGATTGCAAAATACGAAAACCCCTTTTTGAGTCATTCCCCAAAATTTGAAAATAAAATGTGATGCAAGGGTTGATGAGTGGTTTGTGATGTGTTCCTAGTGTAAAGGCTTGTTCGTGTTTGTGGGGTGTAAAGAGGGGGAATGCATTTAAGTAGGGAGTGCGGTGGTGAATGGTTGAATGAGTTTTAGGTAAAGAAAGTGTAATGTATTTGTTTGATTGCTTGATAAAGAAAACTCACCACCATTTGAAATAAAGCACAATGGGAAAACCCGGGTATCTAGGTGGGTGACCAGGACTAGTACGCTAGATGACACGGCAGGGGTTCGTCCCGGTTTGTCTAGCAGGATTGACGCGACAACACTAACTAAACATATGAACTTCTGAGGGTCGTGGCCTTCTAAGCCACGTTTTCTGAGGGTCGTGGCCTTCTAAGCCACGTTTTCTGAGGGCCGTGGTCTTCTAAGCCACGTTTCACTGAGGTACGAGGTCTTTAGGTTCCCACTTGTTCTAGCTGGCTATAGGGATTTCCCATGGTGCTCACTTTTTGTCATGCTGCTAACGATATAACTTTCTTTTCAGTTGTTTCATACTTGATGCCTTGTTTGTGAAAACCATATTTTAATCCAAACTGGTTTCTTTCCATTTTGAAATGTTAAATGCATTCTTGAAACCTATTTTGAAAATGTAGTGGAAGTAAAAGGCTTTACCTGAAAATGCAAACTCGTTACTTAAATTTGAAAAGGAGAAACACTATTTTATTATATCTTATTTCCAAACTGGCATTGTGGATTTCTTAATAAAGGCGGAGGCATATGACGTGGTTGTTTTTGGCTTTCCTACTGAGCATCTCGGTGCTCACGCCTACTTTACTTTTCAGTTGCAGGTTTCAGTCTTGGATCACTTTTGGAAGTGAGTGGTTGTCGTACCGTGGTGATCCACGGGGTCACCTAAGGTATGTCGCGTTTCTTTGTTTATTCCTTTTCTGCTGCCACGTCGTTCAGTTTGTTTTCCTTTATTTATATGCTTGTTCAGTTTATGTTTGCTTATCTTTTTCATGGGCCAAACCATTCCCAACTGGTTTGTTTTGATGCCCGGCACTAGTTGCCAGCCCGTGGGGATCGGGAACGCCCTTAGGGCCATGTCGCGGACCGGGTCGGGTGTCGGGTCGGATGACGATCCGTCCTGGTTCGTGACAAAATGGTATCAGAGGTGCCCTTGTTATTTGGTGTGTCAAGTAGCTTGGTGATTAGGTGTGTAGGGACTCGAGAGGTAGGTGTGGGAAGGACGTCATGAACCCTTGCTCGTCCCAAGACTCGAGTTTCCAGGGGTAGTCCAGGATTTGAATTTTCTTCTTTGGATTGGTATATGTGGATGAGGGATGACCAAGGAAGTGAGCCAGTGTTACGCGGCAGACTTGCATGGAGTAGCGACCCATGTACAGCCCGAGTGCACGGTTCAAGATACTTCCTGTGGTGGATGCCCACTCGGAGCATGGTCTGCTAAGCCATGTTACCGGGTTGGTATAACCACTAGTCCCTTATTTTTGGATGTTTTAATGTGAGTTATGTTTGACCTTAATTTTGGTTGGTGTGAGTACATCTCAAAAATGAAAATGGATTTTTGTGAAGGTGGTTTGAATTGGGAATGTGGTGTTAGAGTGGAAAAGTGGTTTTGAAATGGAAATTGTTTTCTTTTAGCAAATGTGTGGTTTCAAAAGGGAAAATGATAGGTGTTTTGGAAGTTGTTTTGAAATCTCAGTAACACTTTTTGGAATGTGAATTGGAAATGTTTTTGGAAATTGGAAATGTATTGCCTTAATGATAAGTTACTTTTTCAAATTGGTTGGGAATTTGTGATGTGTGCTTAATGGTCTGACTTGGAAATGAGAAGTGTATTGAATTGACCGTTGGTATTCCTATGAGTGATCACATACATTGAGGTACGCATGTGGAAAGTGGGGAATTGGTGACGTGAGTGGATGGGTGCTTGAGCTAGCACAAGGATACGTATGTGTGCGACTTCATGGGATACCGATGGTGGATACTTAAGTTGTTTTGTTTGCTGAAAGATGGTTTTCAAAAAGGGGTTTTCAAATGTTTAGAAAAGTGAGTGAGAAATTGTTTAGCGTTCTCTTTTCATGTTGGGTATTCCTTTTCGTGAGTTCTTGGTTTTGACGTACTGAATTGTGGTTGGAATAGAGATTTGATTTTGAGCTTTCGTTTGTGATTGAGGTGTGAAATTTTGATTTATGATGAGTTTTGATTCGGATTTGTGCCCCTTGTTTTTGAGTATGCCACCCAGAAAAGTCCCAGAAAGTTCTAGTGAGTCACTTCTAGTTGTTGGTTCTACCTAGACTCTTAGCAGAGTGGTGGAATTGAATTCTTTTCGGTTGTTGTCCAGCCACCATGGTGATAGTGATCTATCGAAGGTAGCAAACTGGCTTGGTGAAATCGTTGGTGTTTCCAGGTTGTTGGAAACTCCCAAAGCTAAGAGAATCTGTGTTGGTTCAGGTCCATTTGAAGGTGCAACTTGGGATTGGTGGAGGAGATAACCCTGGTGTCATCGCATGATGGTATGACTTGGAAGGTGTTTAGGACCACTCACATTAGTTGGTTTATATTTGTGGAAGCGAAGGTGATGGAAGCGACAAGGCTCGTGAGTGTCCAGCAATGCCAATGAATAGTGAAGGCCTACGTTGGGAATCTCAAGAAGTTGGTCCCCTTTTCTCCAAAGATAATGTCGCAGAATCAGTTAAAGTTTCTCTTTTGTGGGGTCTTCGTCTATTGTTCAAGGACCGGTTCCCTTTGGTGTTTGGGATGGTTCCCCATTTTGTGAGAGCGAGTCAGAGGAACCCATCTCAAACAAGTTTTCTTTACAATTCCATCTTCTATTAGTCAGGCCACTCTCTTGTTTGCTCCTAGTGTGCTCGGTTTTGGTACTTTAAGCCGCCTTGTCATCATCCTCCGAAGGCCTGCCGTCAGTGTGGCCATTTGGGAAACATAGTGAAGTTCCGCTAGCGGCTTCGTCAGGAGGAGTCTCGACATGGGAATCTCAGCTCCTGACTGCGGGGCAGTAGATGCTTCAGGACATCAGAGCTCCAGCCATAGGTCTCGGAGTGAAGCTTTTCACGCAGTCAGGAATCGTCGGGTGTGGGGCACCTTGGTCTAATTTTTGTCTCCAATGATTATGTGGGGACGGTCTGATTTTCCCTGTTTCATCTCTCCCGTCTTTGAAGGTTCTGTCCTGCTATAAGTGGCGTGGAGGCCTCGTTGCCTCGTTGTGGTCTTTGTTCCTTGAATACCCCACTTTCGCAGTAAGGAGGCATGGTGGTATGTTTTTCTTGTAATTTAAGTGGTTGCGCCTCCTCAAATATGAGCTTTGGAGTTGTCTCTTTATGGCTGTGAGTCTCAAGATGATTATCTCTCTCATGTGGCTAGCTCCTTCGGTGACCCGTTCTTGTTTTAGGATGTTCTCGTTTTGGAGACACTTGCGTCTTGGGAGATAATGAATAGGGGTTGGTCCGCTACGCAGTTTGGGGTCTTTCGGCGATGACCCCATGTGGTGGGAGGTCTGCTTTATGCAGAGAGTTCAAGGGTCGGTTTGTGCTAGGTTTCTCGTATTATTCTGTGCTAATTGGCTTCAGCTGGTCAGTTCTTAAATGGTGGGGAGACCCACCATGAATCGTGAAGTTCCTTTTTCGAGGTTTGGTCTGTGTGGTGGTCCCCTCTTGGATCAAGTTAGCAGTTCCAGAGTTAGTTCATGCTAAGAGCCTCAATGTCAGTTGTGATAGTCGGGTTCTTGTGGTGGGGAGAACCCTCCTCATTTCCTGATGGTTCTTTTCTTTTCAGTTCCCCTCAGAGTTGGTCGGGTGTGACTGATGGAGTGAAAAGTCACGCCGAGTTGTGATTTTGTTAGCCACATTTAGTTTCAAGCTCGAGTTTGTCTCCTCGTTTGGCTTGGTGACTTTCTGGGGGCAGAAAGTTTTTGTGGTGGGGAGAATTGTCACACTCGAACTCCGCACTATGGCAACGACATTTAATTTTATTCTTGTTCTATAATTTTTTTTATTTGGAATTAAATTTGTCATGTCGAGGTGCGTGATGGACTCTACTTGAGTTTTGCGTTGCTGATAAATGTACGTTTTTGACTTGGCAATGCCAGCTACTTTATTTTAATTATTTTGGGGTTAGTTTTTAAATTTGCAGTTTGAACCGGTTATATATATACACACACACACACACACACACTTGGGTTGTTCTATGGCACGCGGTTGTGTGCGTGACCGTGCGTAGTGTCTAACATTACTAAATAATATAATATTATTTTCAGATTTCATTTATTTATTTAATTTTATTTCTATTCCATTTTTATTTATTTATTTATTTTTATTCATTTTATTTATTCATTTTTATTTCTATTTCATTTTTAATTATTTATTTTTATTCATTTTATTTATTTATTTTTATTTCTATTTCATTTTTATTTATTTGTTTTTATTTATTTTATTTCTCTTCTTTTTTTTTCTACTTTTCCTTCCTCCCTCACCCTCTCTCGCTCGGGACCCCTCCCCTATCCCCCCCGTCGCGCTACCCCTCCTTCCCCTACGCCGAACCCTACGCCGCGCCACCCTCCCGCGTCCGGCGCCTCCCGTCCGGCTCCCGATCGCGCGGCCTCCCTCCCGTCCGGCTCGTCGTCCCGGCCCCCTCTCCATCCCGCTCGCGCTACCCCCCACCGGCCGAGGACCCGACGACGTCTCTCCCTGCTTCCTCCGGCGCGGTGACCGTTCGACCTCCCTCCCTCCCTCGTGCGGCGGCCTTCCCCCACCTGCAGTGCGCAACCCGATAGCACGATGAACCCTTGGCCGAACGCCCTTCCGAAGTGACTTCCCCCCCCCCCATCAGCGGCGCGGCCCCCCTACCGGCGAGTCTCCTTGTCGGCGCGACCACCACCGGTAGACACCTATTCCTCCTTAGGGTTTTGTCTGTTTTTTTAATATATTCGGGGTTTTAGGTTTTGAGTGGGAAAGATGTTAGATTTAGGGTTAATTTTTGATAACATTGGTTCGGTTGTTCGATTTAGGATTCATCTTTGGTCCCTCATGGTGCGAATGTAGTGCAATTGAAATTTCACAATGAAATTCAGAAGTTTCGACAACAAAGGTAAGCATTTCTGCATATTAGTATTGTTTGATGAATTAATTCTCTTAATTAGTTAATTTGGCATACTCTTTTATTTGTTTACTTGGTGCGAATATATTTTTACTTGACATTTGATAGGATTTCAATATGTTTAGTAGCATGTTTATTTGATAAGCATGTTTTGATTTTGTGAAAACCCATGTTGGGCCTTTTGCTGTGTTTTGTAAACATTGTTGTTGGTTTATTATGTCGCGTAAGGGCTGCAAATTCTGTTTTATCATGTTATTGGTGTGCGTTTGGCCATAAAAGATGTTTTGATTGGGCGTTGTTTTCAAAGTTTGGTAATAATGCTTGGGGTTGTTTCATAAATTTTTTTGAGTGGTTTATTAAATTTTATAAAGGGTGCGAAACTAGTTTTTGAAAGAATTTGATATGCGCTTGGGTTGGAATTGGTTTCTTAATGTGAACTTGGGTGTACTTTTCGTGTAAGAACCTTGTTGTGCTTCTTTTAGGTGTTTTATAAATTGTGTAAATTTTTTATTTAGTTTTTTTCAAATCGTTCGAATCACGTTTTCAATGACACTTATGGTGAAAATGGGTTTGGGTGTAGGTTTTTTAAAGAGAAATGCATAATTTGGCGTGTTTGAGTTGTCATGTATTTCTAAATGTAAATTTTAAATGGTTTAAACAATGAAATGAATGTTTTGGAATTGGTTCCGGTTTATTTGATGATTTGAAATGGCCTTTAGAAATGGTTAAATTGATTATGTGTTTTTCTTTTAATATTTTCAATGGATTTTATGAGTTATGTAAGTGGCATGTCGTTGGTGAAAATCATTGATGTGTTATTTTGAAACGTTTTATGGATCGTTTAAGTGTTTAATTGCTTTATTAAATTATGTGTAGTGCGTTGGGCCTTGCTTTGATGGTTTTGGGCCGTCGGTTTCGAGGGATCCTACTTGTACATGCATAGGGTAAGACATATATATATATATGTGCCATCTTTGTACATATTCCCTCATGGCGTAGGGAATATGTGCAATGTAGCTAGGGGTGTATATATATATATGTATAAATGCATGTGCGTATGCGCGCCAAGTGTCAGTTCGAGTGGCCATCGACAGATAACGACAAGTTTGAGGTAGGTCCCCTATACCTAAGCTTTTAATTTGAAATTCATAATTACTTGACTGTTTTAAGAATATGTTTCACACTATGCTATATATATATATATATATATACATGCTATGGAATCTGATTGCGGTTGCTAGAAACTATTATGCCTTGTATTGGTAAATTGAAATGTATTTCAAAGCCGTTGGTCTTAAGTGACTTTTCTTGGAAAAGAATTGATTTCTTAAATGGTTTGAGTTGGTAATGTCTATTTCCAAAGGTGTCTGGCCTTCTGGCTGGTTGTTTTTAAAAAGTGTTCCCTTTATGTAATTAATCATGTTTGGCATCTTAAGAATGTATTATGAAATAGAAAAAAACTCTATTGAGGCCCGTTTGGCACTTTAAGATTTGGATTGCGAAATATGAAAACCCCTTTTTGAGTCATTCCCCTAAATTTGAAAATAAAATGTGATGCAAGGGTTGATGAGTGGTTTGTGATGTGTTCCTAGTGTAAAGGCTTGTGCGTGTTTGTGGGGTGTAAAGAGGGGGAATGCACTTAAGTAGGGAGTGCGGTGGTGAAAGGTTGAATGAGTTTTAGGTAAAGAAAGTGTAATGTATTTATTTGATTGCTTGATAAAGAAAACTCACCACCATTTGAAATAGAGCACAATGGGAAAACCCGGGTATCTAGGTGGGTGACCAGGACTAGTACGCTAGATGACACGGCAGGGGTTCGTCTCGGTTTGTCTAGCAGGATTGACGCGACAACACTAACTAAACATATGAACTTCTGAGGTTCGTGGCCTTCTAAGCCACGTTTTCTGAGGGTCGTGGCCTTCTAAGACACGTTTTCTGAGGGTCGTGGTCTTCTAAGCCACGTTTCACTGAGGTACGAGGTCTTTAGGTTCCCACTTGTTCTAGCTGCCTATAGGGATTTCCCATGGTGCTCACTTTTTTTCATGCTGCTAACGATATAACTTTCTTTTCAGTTGTTTCATACTTGATGCCTTGTTTGTGAAAACCATATTTTAATCCAAACTGGTTTCTTTCCATTTTGAAATGTTAAATGCATGCTTGAAACCTATTTTGAAAATGTAGTGGAATTAAAAGGCTTTACCTGAAAATGCAAACTCGTTACTTAAATTTGAAAAGGAGAAAAACTATTTTATTATATCTTATTTCCAAACAGGCATTGTGGATTTCTTAATAAAGGCGGAGGCATAGGACGTGGTTGTTTTTGGCTTTCCTACTGAGCATCTCGGTGCTCACGCCTACTTTACTTTTCAGTTGCAGGTTTCAGTCTTGGATCGCTTTTGGAAGTGAGTGGTTGTCGTACCGTGGTGATCCACGGGGTCACCTGAGGTATGTCGCGTTTCTTTGTTTATTCCTTTTCTGCTGCCACGTCGTTCAGTTTGTTTTCCTTTATTTATATGCTTGTTTAGTTTATGTTTGCTTATCTTTTTCATGGGCCAAACCGTTCCCAATTGGTTTGTTTTGATGCCCGGCACTAGTTGCCAGCCCGTGGGGATCGGGAACGCCCTTCGGGCCATGTCGCGGACCGGGTCGGGTGTCGGGTCGGATGACGATCCTGCCTGGTTCGTGACAGGTTTGATGAGGTGGGCTGGTGATTTTTAGGCAATTATTCCTTGTTGGTTTTAATTGAAATAAATTATAATTTTTATAATAAAATTATATAATTAACAATAAATTGTATATAATTATGTATTTGGTGTTGTGCCTTGAGATAGGTACTAAAGATATGATTTCAGATTTAAAAAATCATAGACAATAGTTATAGGGTTGTTCTTAAAAAGTGAAAAAAATAGAATTCATGTGAGTAGTCCTTCTGCATTTCCCATGTGTTTATGAATTTGATGTATGTATGTGTTTTACATTCTCACCACTATAGTGATCAAACGCTTTGAAAAAATTAAATTTTTTTATTAAAATAATTGTTCTTATAAATGAGATTAATAATGTTTCAATGTCTAAGACAACCCTTGAATAAAAAACTGGTTCTTTATATGTCGATGGTTGAAGACATGATTATAAATGTCTGACATGTAATACTAAAACCTAGAGAGGTGTCACTTCAATGAATAAAGTGAACATAGTGGCCCTCTTTATAGTTGGTTGTGTATGAAACCATTGAGAAACATCATTCCTCTTGGAGGACATCTAAGGTCAAGCCTAAAAAATCACATAATGTCTCAGGTTTAAAATGCATTATGATCAGTTTCGATCACACATCAATGGGGTGTTTTTTGAGGCAACATAAATGTGTGATCGATAGTGTTATGATAAGTGTGTAGCCCAATATTCTTATTGCTCCTTAATGAGGTGTTGACGCTGTCTCCTATGGACCAGACTTGTTCTGTTGGTCTGAAGTGGTAAATGTGATCAAGGAATCATCTTTATTATATTATGCATACTTTATGATCAATGGTTCATCTTTACTATATTATGTTTCTGTAATCTTACACTATCGTATATTTTTGTGTAGGCACATTGTGATATACATGGATAAAAGCTGGATCACATTTCTGAGGAACACACCTCAATATGTTAAGGGTTTGAATGAGTTTTTAGATTTTGCAATTTCTAATCGATCCGTTGAAGGGAGAATAAGATTTCCATGTCCTAAATGTAAATTTAGAACATGGTTGAAGAGAGATGAAGTTTATGAACATTTAATACTGAAGCAATTCCCTGATCAATATTTCTGTTGGATTTGGCATGGAGAATCAAACAATAAAGAAAGATTGAGGACTGATGTTAATCCACAGAATGAGGTCCCATGTTTGTCGCCAATGGAAAATGAAATTCAAAACCTCATAAATGATGCATTCGGCACTGCAAGACACCACTATGAGCATCAAAACGTATCAGAACAACCAGAAGATGATGCTACAAATTGCAACATGACAAGTGATGTTTTTGAGACTGTAACACAAGCAGATCAAGATTGTAACATATCATTGGATCCTCCTCTTGATTCTGTGGAGCCAAATGTAAGGGAAAACCTCAGTGAGGAGAATGTGTTTCATGATTTAGTTGACGATGGAAATCAAGAGTTGTATAGTGGGTGTTTGAAAAATTCAAAACTTTCATTTCTGCTGAAGTTGTACCATATCAAATGTCTTTGTGGAATTACAAATAAGGCAATGTCTATGTTATTGGAATTGATTCATGATTCATTTCCTGAAGAAAAAATCCCAGAATCATTTTATGAGATGAAAAAAGTTGTAAACAAGCTTGGTCTGAATTATAGAAAAATACATGCGTGTCCCAATGATTGTACACTTTACTGGGGAGAGGATTCAAGTAGACAGAATTGTAAGAAATGTTCTTCTTCTAGATGGCAGTCAAAGGGTAATGTTGGAAGTATGACTGAACATAATTTCATGGAGAAGAAGAAAATGAACACACCTGCAAAATTTTTGCGTTACTTTCCTTTGAACCCTCGATTGCAAAGATTATTCATGTCATCAAAAACCGCCGAACACATAAAGTGGCATGCTGTAGATAATAACAATGATGGGTTAATGAGACATCCATGAGATTCCCAATCGTGGAAGACATTTGATTCATTACATCCAGATTTCTCTGCTGATCCTAGGAATGTTCGATTGGGATTGGCTGCCGATGGATTCAACCCATTTGGGACTTTGAGTACGAGTTATAGCATTTGGCCAGTTGTTTTGATCCCTTATAATCTGCCTTCGTGGATGTGTATGCAACAAACATCTTTTATCATTTCGATGATTATTCCTGGAAAACAAATTCCTGGAAATGATATTGATGTATACCTGCAGCCTTTGATTGAAGAATTGCAGGAGTTATGGAGCAACGGAGTTGAGACATTTGATGTTTCTTCTAAAATAATGTTCAAAATGCATGCTGCTTTAATGTGGACCATTAGTGACTTCCCTGGGCTTGGGAATTTATCTGGTTGGAACACTTATATGGGTTTGTCTTGTCCCGTTTGTAACTTTGATTTTGAGCCCAAACGGCTACCTCATAGTAGAAAATGGTGCTTCTTGTGCCATCGATGATTTCTTGATGCATCTCATAGATTTCGACTGAACAAATCAAAATTTAATTGTTCCATTGATCGTAGACCACCTCCAAAGTTGTTAACCGGTTCTGAAATATTGACACAGCTTGAAAATGTTAAAATAGAATTTGGGAAGGTTCATCATTTGAATGATAGCGGAAAACGAGTGCGAAGTGCATCATCAAGTGAAATCAGAACACAACAATGGAAGAAAAAAAGTATATTCTTCAAACTTCCGTATTGGGAAATTAATTCTTTGCACAAAAATCATGATGTGATGCATATTGAGAAGAATGTATGTGATAATTTGATTTTCACAGTACTTACTGAGCATGGAAAGTCGAAGGATCATCTCAATTCTCACAAAGACTTACAAGTAATGAACATAAAACGAGATCTCTGGCCAGATGAGAATGAAAAGTATGCTCTGGCCATTTTTTCAATGAAAAATAGGGATAAATATACGTTCATCCAAATTTGATAGAATGTGAAGGTATCTGATGGGTATTCGAGTAACATCTTGAGGTGTGTTGACTTGAAGAATCGTAAGTTATATGGATTGAAAAGTCACGATTCACATATTTTGTTACAACAGTTACTACCATTGGCATTGCGTACATTATTACCTGAAAAAGTTACTGCTGTTGTACTCCAATTCTGCACATTTTTCAGGCAATTATGTGAGAAAGCTCTACATCCATTTCAGCTTGACAACCTACAAGAGAGGTTTGTATTGACCCTTTGTGCAATGGAGATGATCTTTCCTCCATCGTTTTTTACTGTCATGATGCATTTAACTATGCATTTGGTTGACGAAGCTAAATTAGGAGGCCACGTTCATTATCGATGGATGTATCCAATTGAGAGGTATTTTATTTATATGTTTCCAGTTAGGTAAACAATTTTTTCCATTTAAATAAATGCATAATATTGTTATTTTTTTTCACAGATATCTTGGGCATTTGAAAGCATACGTGAGAAATAAAGCTCAATCAGAAGGATCAATTGCTGAAGGCTATTTGGCCGAGGAGTGTCTCACCTTTTGTTCCAGATATTTGGATGATATTGAGACAAGATTTAATCGAGTTGGACGTGTTGACGACACATCAACTCATTCTCAAATGCATCATAAATCAAAAATATTTCCTTCTATTGGCCGATCAGTTAGGAGGACCTCATACGCGACACTAACAGAATTGGAATTACTACAGGCACATAGATATGTGCTTCTGAATAGTGAAATTACAGATCTATTTATTGAAGAGTTGAGGATACAAACAAAGAGACGAATGAGAGGCCGAACACGAAATGAAAAAGATATAACGAATGCTGTGAATAAAGAGCTGGTAGAATGGTTTGCACGACGTGTAAGTTTATAAATATTGCTATAAATACGAATATTAGTTTGACACATACAATTTGAAAATCTATTAATTTTTTTTCAGATCATGAATATTGATACTCGAGCAGACTTGTCAGAAGATTTGAAGTTTCTTGCTAGAGGTCCTATAAAACTGGTTAGAAAGTTCGGCGCTTATAATGTGAATGGTTTTAGATTTCGTACAGTCAATCGAGAAGTGTCTTTGAAAACACCGAATAGTGGTATATTTACATTTTCTGAAGTGGAATACTATAGAAAGTTGCATGATATTATTGAATTAAACTACCACGAGCATTTTTCTGTTGTTTTATTCAAATGAAAATGGGTCGATATTATCAGAGGTGTTAAAAGAGATTCCTTGCAATTTACTTCTTTAAACTTCTCTTTCTTGATGGATGTTGGTGATCGTGAACTGCATGATCCATATATCTTAGCATCGTAGGGAAAAATGGTATATTATGTGAATGATGTTGTGGATGAAGGGTGGAATGTAGTTACTCACGTAATACAATGAGATTTGTATGATATGGGTGATGAAGTGGAAGATTTGACCTCTGCAATTGAATTTCATCAACAACAGGAAGTAGAATTATTTGTCCATCATGATAATGAAAATATTAGTCTAGCAAGGATGAATGAAGTGGATGAAGCAATGGAGTAGGAAATAGACATTATTTAATGGGAAAATGATTGTATGTACAATTATTTATTCATTCAGCAACCACTTGTTTCAATTCTGTAGTCATTCATTATCATTGTTATATATATTTTGTTTGTTAGTACTGGGCATCTATTATCATTTTTAATTTTTTTTTCTGCATAAATATTTTGAAATATATATTCTGAACTTAATTTTATTTGATTAAATGACAGGAATGCCAAGGAAGAAGCGGTACACCATTCCTTCTACTTCTGCGACAGATGACGATCCGTCTGTCCCCACGACATCTGAGGCAGCAGCTGCCTACATCCCTGCATCATCTCCCCCTGCACCATCTCTGACTCCATCAGTGGATGCCTCATTAGAGGATGAGTCATCGCCTCCCCCTACAGGAGCCTCAGTAGTGGGGCAGCGACACGCCCCTTCCAGTTCATCACGAACATTCTGGACGGTCACAGTCATAGGTACAAATTTTAATTAAATAAATTTATTGCATTTTGTTTATAGTAATTGTTTTCTCATTGCAGATGAAAAAAATGCAACCATGGAAAAACACATAAAAAGTTCTGATGTTTGGAACATGCATGGCGAGAATATAGTGGTTCCATTTGATTCTTATGGTGTAACAGCCCGAGATTTTATGAAAAATATTCTTTTTAATTTCACTAATGTCTTGTGTTGTACGCTACACCAAAAGGAGCTTGCACAACACGCATCCTTGACTTGACTTGCATTACACACAATCGCAACCTTCCTCGATAGCGTGTGTGGTACGCAATACTGAGTTTCACTAAACAACGATATGCTATTAAAATATTATTAAAACTAGCTGTTATGAATAGTAATAACCACTTTTTGAAATTCTGTAAATCTTATTTTTCAAAATGAACTTCATTTTTGGATTCAGATTATCAAATTTAGCCTAAGGTGAAATTTTGGTACTTTTCGGATAACTTTTATTTTCTAATGAATAGTGAAAATTACTAAATCTTAATTAAAAACAAATTTTTTAATCGAAATAATTAATAGTGATAAATTATTAATTTGAGTGGTTTTAAATTATATTTAGAATATATTTTTACAATTTAATACAATGTTGGTCATTCGATGTAATTTCACATTTAAACCAGACATAATCAAGTGTCAATCTTTTGATAGATATTGTTTCTTAAAAACACGCTATTTGTTTTAACAGCGGGATTTAATTATAAAATTAATTAATGCAATTTCTATGTTATGAATTTGGTAAAATAGACTTCATTTTTGAATTCGGAATACGAAATATAGCTTAGGATGAAATTTTGGCATTGTTCTGAAAAACATCAATTTTTGATGAATAGTGAAACTACTAAGTGGTAGTTAAAAAAACTGAATTTTTCATAAAACATAATTTTACCGCTTCTGTGAATGGAATTTCAAAAATCTGAGACACACGGTTGATGTCAGTAAGTAAAATGTTGTTCAATGAGATGAAAATATTTTATGGTGAATAGTAACTTTTTACTTTTATTTACCACGGTTAAAAGTAAATAGGGTAATTAAGGGTAAGAATGATATTAATATTACCCTAACACATGTCCTAATTCTATTGGACAAGTGTATCTAGACCAAAAACAACCTTAAGTGTAAAATATTATCATTTAGTCCCACTTGGATAAGATTAGGACATTTATTATTAATTTATTTAAAGAAGGGTTAAAATAGTTAAAATCAAAGTTTAATAAGTAAATTATTTTTAATATGGGGTTTTAAATAGGATAAATTCGACTATAAATATTCATTAGAAAGATAAAAAGATTTCATACATAATGGTATTTTATTTATAATTTTTATACATTAAATAATTTAATTTATTTATGACACAATGATGATGCAGTAATTATCTTATTAATGAAATATTGACATAATTGATGTTATAAACACCAAAATAAATGTAATTTGAGACTTTTTATGAATTCCACTAATTTTCTAGGTTACTATGATATATTATTGTTGATTTAATCAACTTGTTTCGAACATATAATTCTGTTATGACTTTCACAAATATCATATATCAAATAATGTCAAAATTGACACAAAATAGTTTTTAAAGAAAATATTATATTATTAATTGTTATTTTATTCCTAAAAATCTACGGTTCTGCAAAATGACTTAGATAAGGATATATATATTAATAATAAACAATTTGGGATTCGTTTGGCATGTTATAGTAAGTATATTAACCATATAGTGAAAGAAAACAAAAAGACACGGTAAAAGTTAAATTATTTAACTTAGAGTTAAATCTAATTGATAAGGTTAAAATAATAACCTAAACTTGTCTAAATCCTATTGGTTGATAGGATTTTGACCCATCCCCACTTTAGCTTCGAAATAAGACCCTTTGGAACCATTATAAACCGATTTTTACTTTAATATAAAATTATATTTTGAGATATTCCTAAGGTGCCCCTCTCCTCCCTTATAAAAGGGCACCTCCTCTCCCTCCTCCTCACACAAAATTGAGCACTCATGCTCGGCCAAACCCTGCCAAAATCCCTTCTCCACTTCCTTAGTATCATCCTAGAGGTCATGTTCTTCTTCAAATACCATCCTTAGTTCGTTAAGTGGAGGTTAAGAAAAGGCGCGTCAAAAAGAGGTAATATCCATTACCGATCTTTTTCAATTTCTTTCTTCTTCAACTTCTTCTTCTTTTTTTGTTTCATGATAAAGTAATAAAATCAGTATTTCATATATACTGATATGTTATTATAAATATTAAACAACTCTAATTAACCTTATATCCATCCTACGGAAAAAGGAAATCACCGCGCGTGCGTACGTACGGAATACCGTCTCCACGCCGTGGTGTAATCTATTTTCCGCCACCACCTTAATTGGATGGGTATAATGGTTTAATGAGTAACTATATATGATTATTATAAATTGATATTGATACTGAAATATTATACATACACTTAAACACAATTCCTTGACCATGGGAACGATATCATCGCTCGTGCGTACGTACGGACTACCGTCTCCACGACGTGATGAGATTCATTCTCAATGATTAACCATTCATGAATGATTATAAAGTATATATAATAAGTACTAATGAAATATATGACATAATAATGATACTGTAATTATTTATATGTATGTCATCTACTTACTTCCATTCAAGACAATAAGGAAAGAAAAACAGCGTTCATGCGTACGTACGGACTACCGTCTCCATGAACGGTGTTTTTCATTTCATTTATCTATCTATTATATATATATATATACTGAATATATATGATATATAAATCATATTTTATATTCTGGATGTAAGTAAATCATGATATAAGTAATAATAATGTCAAGAACAACAAGTCAAAACACCTACGATAAATGAAACGATTTTACCCAAAACGGTTCTTTAACATGAAATTTACAAAAGAACGGGTAATATAATGTCATAAGTGAACTATATTTGATATAATAACAATGAATATGATTCCGTAATAAGTCAATGACATTATTTAAATCATTATACAGGAGGTTCGGACACATACGAAGCTAATCGGACCTAAGGTAAGGGGAAATGTCACAATCTCATTTTATCCGAGATTGTTTATTCGTAAGTATTTACTGGGGTGTATTTTATCATCAAAATCCATGTTCCCTCAATATGTAATATTGTTTTCATCCACTTACAATAGTTTAAATCCAATTTTACCCTTCAGTGAGTTTTTAGTAAAAGATATGAAAGGAATCTTTTGTCGTTTTTCGTACGAGGTACTTTTTTTTGACTTTTCCGACAAAAGTACGAAGAATGTTTTTTTTAACATATACGGCATGAATGGATTTTTAAAACATTATTTCCAAGAAGCTTCCCTTAAAAGTTTTCAAGTTTATTTTTAATCATCTTCTTTTGTTTTAAAGTCATATGACATGTTATGAAAGAAAAAATGTTTTTAAAATAGAAAGGATATTTTCCTCAAGAATGGAGTTCAAGTATTTTATCAAAATTATTTTCCATATAATATAATAAAAGGGTTCAGCTCTTATCCCTATTATTACATTTATTTTATTATGTTGTGATGGAAATATTTTTATGAATTCCTTTATCTTATATGAATTGTTTTATGATGTCATGTTGTTTAAGAATTCCATTTTTATTACATGGGTTATGAAATGATGTATGATTTATGATTATGTGGCACACATAAGAAAGGATTCATTATAAGATGGGTGGGACCTATATCTCCCACCAATGCATTGGGTAAAGATTTTATATCTCATGAGATAGACATGGCTGGAATGGTAGGTTATACCGGTTCAGTGAAACAGGACTGAAACGAGGGTTACTCGATTCAGAAAGGGACTTTGTCCACTAAGATAGTCTTGGCAATGAGTCTTGACTAACAAGAAATGATTCTCTATGAATATATGTGAATGCCACAAAGTTTCATTTTAAGTTATGATTATTGTGATTACATTTCACTACCATGATTTATCCCATGTTATGAAATTATGCTCTCTTTTGCAGGTTATGATTTCAAAAATGTTATGTTCTTATGAATACGATGTGATTGATATTTCTTTTTTTTACCCTTACTGAGCATTTGAGCTCACCCTTTTATGTTTTCTTTTCCCCAGGATATAAAGAAAGGTTTTAGGCAAAAAAAGAGAGGAATATCTTTATGGGAGATGTTGACGATCTTTCACCACGATTAGAAGATTTTATTCCGAGTTTCCAAAGACACTAAAATATTACGATCCTTGTGTGTGTGTTTTTGTTATGCACTAAGTATTCCGCAAAAGTAATGTAAAGTCCATGTACGTGAAGATACGGGCCTCTACAGTTGCTATCAGAGGAAAGGTTTAGTCAACCATTGGAAACTAGGATGTGAGAACTTTAGTGAGATCCCTAGAGATATTTATAAGGTATGTCTAGGGATGTCCCTAAGGATAAGTATACGTATAGGATACAGTCCTAGAACTACGGTAACGATCATAGAATTTATCCTAAGATGTTAGATATTGAGGATACTCCACCTTTATTTTGTTGTTTTCCCTAGCATGATTTTGGCATCTCACACTATTATTTTTTTTGGGTTTTAGAAAATGGCTGGAAACAAGATGATTCACAATAATGGAGGATATGATGGACAATGGAATGATATTCTTCATAATGAAATGGGATTTGGAAGTCCAAAAATCATTATTATTCCAAATCAGCAATCTCATAATATGATCAATAAAGTAAAATTTGGTAAGTTTCCTGACTCGGCTAATAAGAGAAAGATGGAGTTTCATGATGATCATAGAGGAAAGAAAGTTCAATTACCCCTATGTAAATCATGTGGGAAGAGGAATCAAGGAGAATGTTTCAAAGGAACTGGAAGATGCTTTGGGTGTGGAAAAGAAGGACACAAAGCAAGTAAGTGCAAAGGGAAAGGTTCAGTTAACACCATGGATGAGGATAATGGTATTGCTACGACATCAACAATTGTTAAATGTTTTAAATGTGGAATGTACGGGCATTATGCAAACCAATGCCCTAAAGGAAAGTCTCATGAAGATAATCAGTATGGTCGTATGGGAAGTATTTATGTTGATGATGATGAATAGACTACAAATGATATGTGAGATGAAAGAATTTTTGAAGCTCGGTCAATGGTTTAAGAATGTAGTGGAATGATTACATGTTTATCATGTGTAATGTTGTATAAGAAATCTCATGGTACTATGGAATAAAGAGACATCTAAGGATTGTTACACTGTTGTCTTTCCTTGAGTTATGAAAGTGTATGATTAATGGTACCACTATTCATGAAAGGTTATTCAGATATTTTTGGAATTTAGATGATATGCGCATAATGAAGGAATAATAAGATAATGTGGTGTTTGATTGTATTCATGAGCTCATGACTGATATAAGGAGAAGGTTATATCATGGTTTGAGTATAGAGAATTTTTGGATTTTGGTATGTGGAAAGAGTTACTTTTAACTGCATTCATGTTTTCACTAAGGTTCAATGGGTATTCAAGAGAATACATGATTAAGGCCTTTGAATGTTTGGAATGTGACCAACAAGACATATCTTATAGGGATTAACGACAGTATTAAATCTCTGGTAATCGTTTTCACTATATTATGAGAGTGGACTGTAGTATTATGGATAAGCCTAAAGATTAGAATGGATTATGTTGGACATAAGTTAGTATTGTTTAAGGATAGAAGATTTTCGATATTATTGATGAGATGTTATAGTAATGTAGTTTTAGAAAAAGGACAACCTGCAGGACGGGCAACAGCCCATCGCTTCGGACAAGGCTGTGGGAATCGAACCCACAACCGAAGTGCGACTGGCCTTTATCGCCTACCACTGGCCTACAGGAAGTCCCTGTTTAGAAGAAACTAGTTTTATTATATTAAGAAGTATGATATATGATGTATAAGTCCATTTTAGGAACCATATATGATTAATCTCACTATAGAATGACTTATGTTTATTTAATAACTTTTTGTTTGAATGACCCGTCATTCTATCACATGATCTGTTAACATTTCACGAATAACAAATTCAACTTCATTTATTTAAGAGATGAAGTGGAAATTGTTCAAGGCACGAACAACAGTGAGATTGTACCAAAATAAAGTAAGTATTTATTCTAATTCAAATTTTCAACTTTAGTGAAATGATCTTGAAAACCAAAAATGTTGTCCTAGTGATCTTATACCTGATGAATCAGATGGTACCTTATATCATCACAAATCAATGGATTTGTGATGACTGGATTTTCCATAGCCATGTTCTCTACCACTCTCCATCAGAACATGATGGTTAGATTTCTCTTCCATATCCATATTTTCACCTATGTGGAAACCCAGTGATTAGTTTATTTGGGTAATCGTTACATTTCATACTTTAGTTTTTAAAGCCAAGTTTTGGTATTCTTTTTCACGATGTGGGTTTCTATTAAAGAAACTTTCGAATAGTAAACCATTTATAACCCCGACGAATTTCGAGGGCGAAATTCATTTTAAGGGGGGTAGAATGTAACAGCCCGAGATTTTATGAAAAATATTCTTTTTAATTTCACTAATGTCTTGTGTTGTACGCTACACCAAAAGGAGCTGGCACAACAGGCATCCTTGACTTGACTTGCAATACACGCAATCACAACCTTCCTCGATAGCGTGTGTAGTACGCAATACTGAGTTTCACTAAACAACGATATGCTATTAAAATATTATTGAAACTAGATGTTATGAATAGTAATAACCACTTTTTGAAATTCTGTAAATCTTATTTTTCAAAATGAACTTCATTTTTGGATTCAGATTATTGAATTTAGCCTAAGGTGAAATTTTGGTACTTTTCGGATAACTTTTATTTTCTGATGAATAGTGAAAATTACTAAATTTTATTTAAAAACAAATTTTTTAATCGAAATAATTAATAGTGATAAATTATTAATTTGAGTGGTTTTAAAGTATATTTAGAATATATTTTTACAATTTAATACAATATTGGTCATTGGATGTAATTTCACATTTAAACCAGACATAATCAAGTGTCAATCTTTTGATAGATATTGTTTCTTAAAAACACGCTATTTGTTTTAACAGCGGGATTTAATTATAAAATTAATTAATGCAATTTATATGTTATGAATTTGGTAAAAAAGACTTCATTTTTGAATTTGGAATATGAAATATAGCTTAGGATGAATTTTTGGCATTGTTCTGAAAAACATCAATATTGGATGAATAGTGAAACTACTAAGTGGTAGTTAAAAAAACTGAATTTTTCATAAAACTTAATTTTACCGCTTCTGTGAATGGAATTTCAAAAATCTGAGAGACACAGTTGATGTCAGTAAGTAAAATTTGGTTCAATGGGATGAAAATAATTTTTGGTGAATAGTAACTTTTTACTTTTATTTACCACGGTTAAAAGTAAATAGGGTAATTAAGGGTAAGAATGATATTAATATTACACTAACACATGTCCTAATTCTATTGGACAAGTGTATCTAGACCAAAAACAACCTTAAGTATAAAATATTATCATTTAGGCCCATTTGGATAAGATTAGGACATTTATTATTAATTTATTTAAAGAAGGGTTAAAATAGTTAAAATCAAAGTTTAATAAGTAAATTATTTTTAATATGGGGTTATAAATAAGATAAATTCGACTATAAATATTCATTAGAAATCTAAAAAGATTTCATACATAATGGTATTTTATTTATAATTTTTATACATTAAATAATTTAATTTATTTATGACACAATGATGATGCAGTAATTTTCTTATTAATGCAGTATTGACATAATTGATGTTATAAACACCAAAATAAATGTAATTTGAGACTTTTTATGAATTACACTAATTTTCTAGGTTACTATGATATATTATTGTTGATTAAATCAACTTGGTTCGAACATATAATTCTGTCATGACTTTCACAAAAATCATATATCAAATAGTGTCAAAATTGACACAAAATTGTTTTTAAAGAAAATATTATATTATTAATTGTTATTTTATTCCTAAAAATCTAAGGTTCGGCCAAATGACTTAGATAAGGATATATATATTAATAATAAACAATTTGGGATTCGTTTGGCATGTTATAGTAAGTATATTAACCATATAGTGAAAGAAAACAAAAAGACACGGTAAAAGTTAAATTATTTAACTTAGAGTTAAATCTAATTGATAAGGTTAAAATAATAACCTAAACTTATCTAAATCCTATTGGTTGATTGGATTTAGACCCATCCCCACTTTAGCTTCGAAATAAGACCCTTTCGAACCATTATAAACCGATTTTGACTTTAATATAAAATTATATTTTGAGATATTCCTAAGGTGCCCCTCTCCTCCCTTATAAAAGGGCATCTCCTCTCCCTCCTCCTCACACCAAATTGATCACTCAAGCTCGGCCAAACCCTGCCAAAATCCCTTCTCCACTTCCTTAGTATCATCCTAGAGGTCCTGGTCTTCTTCAAAGACCATCCTTAGTTCTTTAAGTGGAGGTTAAGAAAAGACGCGTCAAAAAGAGGTAATATCCATTACCGATCTTTTTCAATTTCTTTCTTCTTCAACTTCTTCTTCTTTAGTTGTTTCATGATAAAGTAATAAAATAAGTATTTCATATATACTGATATGTTTTTATAAATATTAAACAACTCTAATTAACCTTATATCCATCCTACGGAAAAAGGAAATCACCGCGCGTGCGTACGTACGGAATACCGTCTCCACGCCGTGGTGTAATCTATTTTCCGCCACCACCTTAATTGGATGGGTATAATGGTTTAATGAGTAACTATATATGATTATTATAAATTGATATTGATACTGAAATATTATACATACACTTCAACACAATTCCTTGACCATGGGAACGATATCATCGCTCGTGCGTACGTACGGACTACCGTCTCCACGACGTGATGAGATTCATTGTCAATGATTAACCATTCATGAATGATTATAAAGTATATATAATAAGTACTAATGAAATATATGACATAATAATTATACTGTAATTATTTATATGTATGTCATCTACTTACTTCCATTCAAGACAATAAGGAAAGAAAAACAGCGTTCATGCGTACGTACGGACTACCGTCTCCATGAACGGTGTTTTTCATTTCATTTATCTATCTATTATATATATATATATATACTGAATATATATGATATATAAATAATATTTTATATTTTGGAAGTAAGTAAATCATGATATAAGTAATAATAATGTCATGAACAACAAGTCAAAACACATTCGATAAATGAAACGATTTTACCCAAAACGCTTCTTTAACATGGAATTTACAAAAGAACGGGTAATATAATGTCATAAGTGAACCATATATGATATCATAACAATGAATATGATTCCGTAATAAGTCAATGACATTATTTATATCATTATACAGGAGGTTCGGACACATACGAAGCTAATCGGACCTAAGGTAAGGGGAAATGTCACAATCTCATTTTATCCGAGATTGTTTATTCGTAAGTATTTACTGGGGTATATTTTATCATCAAAATCCATGTTCCCTCAATATGTAATATTGTTTTCATCCACTTACAATAGTTTAAATCCAATTTTACCCTTTGGTGAGTTTTTAGTAAAAGATATGAAAGAAATCTTTTGTCGTTTTTCGTACAAGGAATTTTTTTGACTTTTCTGACAAAAGTACGAAGAATGTTTTTTTTAACATATATGGCATGAATGGATTTTTAAAACATTATTTCCAAGAAGCTTCCCTTACAAGTTTTCAAGTTTATTTTTAATCATCTTATTTTGTTTTAAAGTCATATGACATGTTATGAAAGAAAAAATGTTTTTAAAATAGAAAGGATATTTTCCTCAAGAATGGAGTTCAAGTATTTTATCAAAATTATTTTCCATCTAAGATAATAAAAGGGTTCAGTTTTTATCCCTATTATTACATGGATTTTATTATGTTGTGATGGAAATATTTTTATGAATTCCTTTATCATATATGAATTGTTTTATGATGTCATGTTGTTTAAGAATTCCATTTTTATTACATGGGTTATGAAATGATGTATGATTTATGATTATGTGGCACACATAAGAAAGGATTCATTATAAGATGGGTGGGACCTATATCTCCCTCCAATGCATTGGGTAGAGATTTTATATCTCATGAGATAGACATGGCTGGAATGGTAGGTTATACCGGTTCAGTGAAACAGGACTGAAACGAGGGTTACTCGATTCAGAAAGGGACTTTGTCCACTAAGATAGTCTTGGCAATGAGTCTTGACTAACAAGAAATGATTATCTATGAATATGTGTGAATTCCACAAAGTTTCATGTTTTATGTTATGATTATTGTGATTACATTTCACTACCATGATTTATCCCATGTTATGAAATTATGCTCTCTTTTGCAGGTTATGATTTCCAAAATGTTATGTTCTTATGAATACGGTGTGATTGATATTTCTTTTGTTTACCCTTACTGAGCATTTGAGCTCACCCTTTTATGTTTTCTTTTCCCCAGGATATAAAGAAAGGTTTTAGGTAAAAAAAATAGGAAGATCTTTATGGGAGATGTTGACGATCTTTCACCACGATTAGAAGATTTTATTCCGAGTTTCCAAAGACACTAAACTATTACGATCCTTGTGTGTGTGTTTTTGTTATGCACTATGTATTCCGCAAAAGTAATGTAATGACCATGTACGATAAGCTTTGGGTCTCTACATATGGGGTCCCGACAGATGAAGCCGCAGGTTTACTTGGTCAGATTATATGTTAGCTGGCAGTAGAGCCCATTTCCATGCCTATTTCATATGATGATTGGAGGCATATGCCTAAAAACTGGAAAAATAAAGTTTATGATTCTCATATAATGGTAATTTTATTACTTTATGGTTTAATTGAATGTCATGTTACTAATACATTCAAAATGAATTTCTGTATACAGATGTTTTTCCACTTTACCATTGCTGATGTGATAGCACGGAAGTGGACATTGAAAAATCTTGGAAAAAAATGGAAAGATTTCAAATGGAGGTTGTGGTGTGATGTCAACGATACTTCATTGACCTTGAAGCAGATGTATGAGAAGCTACCCAGTGGGGTACCGAAAGAACAGTGGAAGGCTTTTGTCGATAGACATCGTGATGAGAATCAGATGGTATTGAAATATATATTATTATATTATCCGCATTTTACATTTATACATGTACATGAAGAGGAGATAGACATTGAATACATTACTATTAAATTGAATTTTATTTATTTCAGGATCTCTCAAGACAGAATGCTTCAAACCGGGCAAAGCAGGTCATCCCGCACACTGCGGGTTCAAAAAGCTTTTCAAGAAGCCGAATGTCATTGGTAATCTTTTAATTATTTTAAAAATTTATAAGATAATATTATCTATTTAAAATATTTAATTGTTGATTTATCTTTGTTTAATGCAGTCACAGAGTTTAGGGCATGACGCATCCCGAAGAAAACTGTGGTTGGATGTTCATAAAAAAAACAGTTGGAAGTTTTGTTAATGAACCTGCCAGAGAAGTTGGGGTATGAAGTCATTTATTTATTATAATAAATTATTATCAGTTTTTACTATGTTAATATATATTGATATTTAATTTATAGGTAAAAATTAAAGAAATATGGGATTCCAATCCTGGGAAATCCTACTCAGTCTCCCAAGATGACCCGGTTGGTAAAGTCCTTGGGAAGGAGCATCCTGGTAGAGTGCGCGGGATGGGTTTCGGGCATGTACCATCTGAGGTCTTTCGCATGCCATCAGGGATTTCAGCTACATCTACTACTGCTTATAGTCATTTCATACCTGAAGATGCTCATAGGGAGATGTCTTCTCTACGAAACACAGTTCACCAGAAGGGGGATCAGATATCTACTTTGCAGAAAGAGTTTCTTGAAATACATCAGTATATGAGCAGATATGCCCCCGGTGGTAGTGCATCGGGTAGTGGTGAGCAGGTAAATCACAAAAAAATCCAAATCATTTAGTTTGAAAACTTTTATAGGTTTTAAGTTTTATTATAAATATGAAACAATATTTAATTTTCAATATAATGTTCTTTAAGGTGGCAGCAGGTGGTGGAGATGAAGGTGGAGAGGGTAACGATGCAGCATCAGATGATGAGTAGTAGTATTATTGATGTGTTGAACAAGTATGATAACGGTTGGTTTGTATATGTAAAATTTATGGCACATAGTTGCCACCAAACATTTCCATATATTCAACCCATTTTAATACCATTTCTACTATATAGCAGCATTCAGGTAGCCCCATTGTGTAAGCTTGATTCATAAAAGGATTGGGTGTTCTGACACGCTGGTCGGGTCGGTTTCATCTTTTATGACAAATGTTATGGAGTTTGTGAGTTTGAATCAGATAAGTGTCACATGTGCGATTAAGGTGAATCTAACCTAGTTATCTTGTGGGCAGTTCGTCTATCTCTTCTTTTCATGACTAGGAAACTCTTAATTTGGGGAACATCGTGTCAGATATAGAAAAAATGTCCTTCTAGGTAGTAGAAGTGATGGAAGTGTCTTAGAGGTGATGGAAGTGTCTCCAATCTTCTGATAATATTTATACTCTCTTAGTGCACTCTTGCTTAGCAACGATCATGTCCCCTATCTTTACGTCATCCTCGATGCACTAAAAGAGCATCGGTTATATGGTGGGTCGAAAATGTCTTCTGAGAAGGATTGCATGACTAGTTTCAGTTAGTCTGATTGGCATTTGACTGTTTCTTTATAGTATGGTCCCTATTATGGCCTCAGAAGTATTTAGGATTTCCCAATTAGAGGAAAAATTCCAATATTATCATTGGAAATATTTGGATATTCTTTATAGGAAATTACAATGGTGGATAATTCTATGGTTCATAATTTTCTGTTAATGTTAAAACCTATGGTGGGGATTACCATCGGTTGGATGCTTAAAGGGATGATGATGTGATCATTTATCTAGTTGAACGGGCCTAGGTAAGCACCAAAAATATAAAGTTTGGGTGGTATGATAGGTGCACACAGTTTGTCTAAAACTGTGTGAACCTGTAGTAGAAAACCATGCGGCTGGAGTAGGTGAGAAGAAGTGCCCCACACGGGCTGCACACAGTTTTCCAAATTGTGTTCCTAGCTCACATGGTTAGTGCCACTTAGGCATTATTATCACACAATTAATTACACATTTGTCACATGGTTAGGGTAAACAATGTGGGGAAACCATGTGAGGTAGGATTCCTATGTAGTGGGAGTCTCACAGTTGGTGTACGGTTTGGAAATTCATATAGCCAAACCATGTGAACTATTCTTAAGGGTGAAATTACCATTTTTCCATTAATAGGTTAAATGTTTTAACTCCCTTTTTTTCCTCCTCCTTCTTCTCCAGCATTCACAGCTCCCTCCTCTATGGGTTTCTCCACCTCCCTCCATTAGGATTTGATGGTTCTCCTTCATCCATCATCAGATTTTATCACCATCTATCCCTAATTTATCAAGGTACAATATCTTTTCCCCTATTTTCAGGGTGGATGTTTGTTTCTTATATTTCTTCCCTTTGGGATTTTAGTTATTTTATTTATTCATGTACTAATGTGTATCATGCTACCTTCTATATGTATACTATTTTTTAGTTTTTTATCTTCATCTAGAAATGAATTCATGGTTGTAAATTGTCATTGGCCTTTTATATTTAGTTTATATTATTCATCCAATGCTCTGTATTTAATTTTATGTTGATTTAATTATTGTATGTTGTTTCTCTATTTATTATACCACTATCCTACACTACCAAGAAGGGGGTCGAGATCCCCATGAAACCTAGGTGATCTCTATATTCTGGTTTGATTTATTTTTCAGGGCAGTGGTGTAGTAGAACCAAATTTTTTTTTTCCATTTCAGCATTTAGCGGCGGTTTCAACCGCCGCTAATGCCATACTTGGTATAATTTAGCGGTGGTTTTTACCGCTGCAAAATAGGCGCATCAAACGGCATAATTTTGCGACTGTTAAAACCGCCGCGAATAAAAATGTGTGCATACCCATAAAACTGCCGCTAAATGGAGAGAAACCGCCGGGAAATGAGTCATCTACGACACATTTTTTAAACCACCGCGAAATAGAAAAAACCACCGCTAAAAGATTGCCGATGCCAAGTTTAGCGGCAGTTTAAACCGCCGCTAAATGGGAAAAAACCGCCGCTAAGGGATTCGTTTGTTGTAGTGTGCCTGGTATTAACAGTCATGAAATGTCAACTACCATGAGGTGTGTGATATCACATTATCATTGTCTAATAGAACACCATTGGATCCCTTAATTGATGTATCAATAATTACCATAAGTAGTTCCCCACCTGATGGTTAATTATGGACATTTACATTTATAATCATCCTTTTCAATTTCATCATTATCTCTTCTCATTCCATTGTCTAGCAAAACATTACAACATTTTATGTCATCATTTTTAGTTTGTTTTTTAATCATGAGAAGTTTCTCATTAATCATTGGTAATACCTAGATAGTATAACTAGAATATGGATCTCTATTAAAAATGTCGTTTTTGGTCATTCCTCAAGTTAAAATGTCTTTTAAATGTCCATAGTGATCCCTTTTCTTATGATAAAATTGCAAAATAATGATAATTAATCTATCCCTTACTCAAATTTAGTGTAATTACAATATAGATTCTCATTTATTAAGATCTATATCAAAATATTTAAATGTTACCCACACGCCTTTGTTCTTTTGTACTATATCATTATATAATCTATATAGACTACCATAAATTTTGGTAGGTAGTCACTAAAAAATATATTAATTAAGTAGATAATGATTTCTAGAGAATAAGTGAGTCCGAATAGAATCACTCCTGGTGTTCTTAAATTTTTCAAAAGGAATTCTTGGAAATATCATCTATATTTACTTTTAATTGCTGATTTTCCAACAGATGGAACACCGTAATGATGAACTGGGACCCAAATTGTCGATAAAATAATTCATTAATCTTTAGAAGGTGATATTTATTATTTACCGTTTATTTTTTAATGATAATCAGTGTATAAAAGTATTGACCCATCCTTCTTCTCAATGAACTGGACTAATACACCACATAGTGAAGAACTTGTGCCTAAAAATCTATTGTGAGGAATTTCATATAAATTATTATTCCATTATTCCAAATAAATAGTTTTCATTATTTATGGAGTTTTAGATATGGATATAGATTTATGCATAATTTTGAGTTAGAAATAAACAAATCTGTTTGGACAAGGAAAAGAAACACTTCATAGAATGCTATTTTATTATCCCTAATGGTGGGCATGTATTCAAGGAAGATTCTCTACATGGAATATTTAATTTGAAGTACATATTCATTGTAATAAATAAATAATATCTCCACAGAGAAATAAATTTCTAAATGATATGTATATTACGCCTTACACTAATATATAATTGAAGAATGGCTTGCGATGTGATGAGTGTTCTCCCTCCTTCAATAGTTCTATTGGAATTAAAAATGTTATAGATATCATGACCAATATAGCATAAAATTCCACTAAGATATCTATGAAAATATATTATGGGAGGTTCAACATGAAAACAATCAGTGGGAGGAGTTATATAATTTGGAAGCAATAATTTCACTATTTTCACTTCTCATAGATTATATAACCCTTTATTTTAAAGTACTTCATTAATATTTATTCTAAATATTCAAAATATTAAGGATTTCATAGACCTAGAATCTAACGTTATATTCATTTTTCAGGAAGGAATAACCATTATAAATGTAACCACATCATTATCATTATCATTATCAAGATTTTTGATATCATAATCCATTCATTTCTCTCTAGAGCATGTACGTACTATACATTTATTATCATTAACATCCCAGGGAATAGGAAACTTTGTAACATAATTCTCATGTTCCTTATAGTTTAAAATTTTTACCATAAGAAGAGTGTTGATCTGAACATTCAATTATTCCATCACATTAGGGTGTTTCATCATCTCTCGTTTTTATTGATTATTCTGATTCACTTATTTTCCACACCTGAAGCATCTCTTATTTTCCATAAGAAAAATTACTTGATGATTATTTACACATTTTATAGATGTTGTCTCTTATTATGTATTACATCCATGAGGTTTATACATTAATCATCCCATATTAAACATGATTTTATACTTTTTATCTCCACCCATATGACCACATAGTGTAACCACTATCCCTATCAAACATAAGGGGAAAAAATAACATCTCTTCATTGATTTAAAAGTCTCAAATCACAATATTATTTAATATAAATGTCTTTATTTCACTAATAAAGTAGTCTACCATACATTCAATGTCAATGTAAAATCATAATTCATACCATGATGTCCTTCTAATGTTTACCTCAAACACATAGATAAACGCATCTTTATTTTATATTTGTTTCATGAGATCCCGCTCTATTTTTCAATGTCCAAATCAAAAACTTTAAATCCATTATATATATATTTTTAAAATAAGTGAAAATTTTTAAATTAAATATTTATTAAATTGTAAAATATGAATTTTAATTTTATAATCCTTTTTGGACCCATTGAATAATTACTTTAGATATAATAAAAACATATTATCCTTATAATAAAACATTATATTAATTTATAATCCTTTTATATAATATATATTATTTTTAGTTATTATTATTTTTTAAATAAAAACAAATCAATTATTTTTTTCTAAAAAAATATATAAATTTATTTTATAACATCAGAAATTTATTAACTTGTTTCATGATATAAATAAGTCATATTATCATTTTATAAGATAAATAAATATAATTGTACATTTTTATAGGTGAGGTTACTATAATAATGGTCAAGATACCACTCTTATTGGTTAGATTAATATTCCTGCCATAAGATTATTTTTCCCATAGAATGATTACTGTTCCAACGGTTTGAAATTTAATAGTAAAATGGGGTCCTAATTTAAATTAATCATATTTCTATCGTTATTTATTATATTAAAATTTAACAGAAAGTTAATTATTTTCATATTTCATAAGTAAGTTTCATGGTTGATATTTTTTTTAGTTCTAGAGTTTTTTTGTGACTATGGTTATTCTGGGTGAAAAAATAGATCCAAATTTTCCTTATTACATTTATATCATTTTTATTTTTTCCCTATTGTAATAACATCAATAATTTGGAAATTTTTATTTTATAAATATATTATTTAAATAAAAATAATATAATATTCATTGTTTCATCATATGGTGAATGTTATTTATATAAACATTTATTACTAATCATTAAACATTTAAATATTAATATGAACAAATGATTGATAAAATTATGTTTCTTTAAAAATACCATATGGTTAATAATTTTAATATTGACCAATTCTATAAATTTCATTTATATGTTATATTATTTACCCCAAAACATCCCTTCACACCTATATATATTCAAGAATTGGTGATACTTTTGTAGGCACTGCATTCAATTATGTCTTACCAGGATCCAAGATTTACATATGTACTCTGGAGGAGCCTATACAAGGATATTAAGAATGATGTTAGCATAATCTTATTAAATCAACATTGAATGTATCGACAGCCTAATATTACTATTCAAACCTTAATAGAAATGTTTTTTTCTTGATCATTAGATATTTAATGGATTCAGAACCCGCATCAATAACATGTATACTTCTCTTAAAACAATATACTCTCCTCAAGTATTAAAATCAATCCATATGAATAAATATATGGAAAATTTATAGGAATCTAGTATGTATAGAAGATGTTAGTGAGGGAAAAATATTTGGAAAAAAAATTAGAAGATACCTCACATAAATATAAGTAATCCATAGAAAATTTAACGTTGCTCAGATTTAATAAAATTCTTATGTTAACAGTCGAATGAAGGATTGAGTATTCAATGTTTGGGATAAATAATTTTTCAATTTACCACCATGGGAAGGAGTATTAATATTTTTAATAAGGGAATGTTGATTCTACCAAAAAATTGACCACTTATTTTTATGTAACATTTTTGAGTACTTCCATATTGGATGACACTACCATGAAATATTTATAATGTTCACCACATCCTAGAAATTTCCCTATTATGAAATAATTTGTCTTAACCATCACATATAGATTAAAATAATGGTCTAGAAATGGAAATTTTCCTCTCATCCATCATGTTGAAGTTTGTGTCCCAAGAAAATTGTATGAAAACTTGAGATTTAGATTAATGATATAAAATTTTCATTTTGTTTTACCTACCTCTTATTCAGTAAAATGAAAATGTTGAATTCCACATATCCCATCTACAAATTTATGAGATATAACCAATGCATATACATTAAAATTGTGGTTGGAAACTAAAACATGACCTTTTATTTAAAGGCAGAACAATAAATAATCCTGATTAAAGGTATCAACTATTAATGATCAAAACAACCAGTCTCGTGAAATTTATATAGAGTAATCACATGTTTGAGGAAGAATCCTAGGAGCCCGAACAAGTGATAAATGTATGATATCTCTATTTATTTTTTATTATATTTATAATTTAAAATATATAATTTCTATAAATGGGTTCCAAGAATGTAAAATTATATTATTTTACTATATATATATATATTGAAATATCATTCCATTAAGTAAATATAATGTATCCTTTAGTATTATCCACAAGAATCACTAAATCCAAAGAAACCAGGAAACCTTTTATTATAATTATTATAATAATTTTAATGTTTTCCTATGATAGGAATGTTTAAATAGTGTTAAACATATTAAAAAAATTTATGTAAATAAAAATAATTGTAACTCATTAATAAAACTCAATTAGGATACTTAAATGATTAATAAATCATGTTGTATAGAAAATATTTTTTCCCAAATAATTTTCCTTTTTATATGATGTAAATTTTATTATATTATGAATACAAATTTATTTTAAATAATTTTTTTAATAATATATATAATAAAATATTATAACCACCATCTAATAGTGATGGCAAGAAATGTAATATTTTTTTTTCGTAGAAGATTCTATTTCCTATTCTTTCACCAGGGCCCACACATCCATCTCATGTAGGAAAGAGGGGTGCAGTTTTGTTTCCCCGCATTCCTACTTTCCAAAGGCGGGCGATATCTACTCCTTATTCTGGGACATTTTCTCCTTGATTGAATGGGATGATGGGATGTCGGTTCTTCCTTCTATGGATTACTCTTTGGAACTCGTCACCTGGTATGGGTCTCTCTCATAGACTTAAGATGTTGTAAGTGAAACTCATCCTAGAACCATATCTTAATGGACACCAGTTAATTACACTGCTTCTGTCCGGACATTCCAAGGGGCCCGGTCATGACAGCAACCTTTGGTCAAGGGAGTAGTCACGTTGGGCATCACTAGCGAGTCAGGACGCCGGGGGATGGGTGTGTCTATCTTATATCCATTATTATAGGGTCTCTCGATGGTGCGGAAGCCCAAGGCATCCAACATCGGATTCAGGGAATTTATATGTCGTGGGCATGTATCTTAGGTTATCTTCGTCTTCCCATGTTTAACATAGGGTATGCAGAATGTTTAACGTCAAATGAAGACATATCGGGATGATCAGAATAATGACTAGAGTGGATCATATGGGTGCTACCCCTTCAGGGAACAGCGATAATGGGACCAACATATGGGTGGCTTCCAAATTACTGTTGAGTAGAATGGGGTATGAGGTGGAATGATCTCAACAGGTTGTGCAGCCCAAGTAAGAATCAGGATGGAAGATGAACTGTTCAAGATGTTGATGGTGAATGGGGAGGAACCGTTATGAGGATGATGATGGATTTGGGATTTAGCCACTAATAGACTTCCTATATATCCCTGTGGTAGGAAATCAAAGTGTATGTATTTCATATATTGATGGCTGAACACCGATTGATATTTTCAACGGTGTACCACTGGATAAGATCCTGAGAGATTACTGCTAGAAAATGTGTCAATGACATACCGATGTATAGGTCTCAATGGCTTACCACTGCATAGAGTCACAACGGCTTACCATGGAATGGAGTGACAACGAATTACCACTGAATGGGGTGACAACGACTTACCACTAAATGGAGTGACAACGGCTTACTACTGAATGAGGTCGCAATGTCGTACCGCTGGATGGGGTCATAATGGCTTACCGATGGGTGGGGTCACAACGGCTTACCGCTGGATGGGGTCTATAGTTTAAAGTCATGCAAGATGGGGGAAACCGACATTAAAGGGGGTCAGAACAGCTTGGTGTTGGACTTGAACATCATGGGGGATTCCTATGTACTTTCCCTCAGAAAAGATCAAAGACCATGTAGTTGAGGATGGGTGTGGGGATTACACTCTAGGATTCACAATGAGTAGGTGGACCAATGCAATGTTAGTCGGAATGACCGGGTGTTGGGATTGGTCTTCATGGAGGATTCCTACGTACCTTTCCTTGGAAAGGATCAAAGACCCCATAGTTCATTTGGTGCTCGTGGACCGACTTGAAGGTGGACATGGGGTCCGATGGTTGTTGGTCTTGACCCTCATTGAGGCTTCCTATGTACCTCACCTTGGCAAGGATCAAAGTCCTTGTAGTTCAGGGGGTGTCGGTGAACCGATTAGATGGTGGAACAGGGGTCCACTGGTTGTTGGGCTTGAACCTTGTGGAGGCTTCCTACATACCTCACCTTGGAAAGAATAAAAGACCTCACAGTTTAGGTGGCTTTTGGGGATTACGCTCTGAGGCATCCCATGGCCTTGGTGAACTGATGTGAAGATGGTCAGAATAACCGGGGGTTGGAATTAAACCTCATGGAGGCATACTACATACCTTTCCTTGGAAAGGATCAAAGTCATCATAGTTCAGGTGGCAATTGGGGCTTATCCGCTGAGGTGGACCATGGAATATGTCACGGTCGATGCTCACTCTAACTCCACATCAGTCATTCTTGGTGTGAGAAACAATAGATTGTCGAGACTTGATGATCACGTTGAAAAAGGTGCGTCTGTGGGAAGTTGAGTGGGGATTAAATGTGATTGCAGCCCAAAGAGGAGAAATGGGCTTATGCATGGTTAGCATCCTGAAGGGGTGGGGACTTACTCTAGGAGGGAGGCCCGAGCGTCAAAAATCCCAGTGGGAGAGGGACTTGGTACTGAAGAAAGGAGGGATCTAGTGTACATTCCCCCTCCCCCTTGGTCCTTGGGACCGAAGAAGAAATGAGGATTTGTTATGATGCCTCCCGCAAGAAAAGCGAGGGGCTTACACCAAGATGGTTTCCCTTTCCCCATGGACAAACGCCACTGTGAAAAGAAAGTTATCATCCCCTGTGAGGGGAGATCACATCCTCATGGAGACCAGTGGGCATGGAGAACTTCGATGTTGGGGGAACCCCGCGTGAGAGGCCCGCGGTGAGGTCAGAGTTTAACGTCATGTGTTGAGGTTGATGGTGCTTGGAAGTTTAACGTCCTGTTACTCGTAGGAGTTGGGTTTTCTCCACACACCTAGGACTTACATAACTGGTACCCTCTGCTGCATGGTGAAGAGAAGGGGCATGCAACGTCGTGAAAGGGAGGTGTCATGGAGTGAACCATTGGGTGGTCCACATTAGCATGGCTATGCGAAGAAGCAATAGAAGTTAACATGTATATGGGATGAGGCATAAGACGAAGCAACCCAATGGGTTGTTTCATCCAAGGGACTTTGGAAATCACATCTTGGAAGCCTGGAGGGTCGCACGGGAAATCGAATTGAAAATCACAGGGGTTCATAGGCAAGGGCCTTGTGGAACTCTGCTGGTTTGCATGATAGAGGGTACTTGGGAAGGGGTGTGCTTCACGAAGTGGGGTTCCTCAGCCTAAGCATAGGAAAAATGTGTGTATGGGTGGTTCTTCGCGAAGTGGAAAGGAATTAATGGAGCCCTGACTTGCGAAATAAAGGTTCCTCATGAAGCAAGGTGTCGTGAAGAAATGTGCTTCCTGAAGTAAAGTGACCCTACCTTATCATGTGGATCCCATGTACATGAAGGGTGTTTCGAAGAGCAAAAATGCTCCGTGGTGACCTGGTTCCCCTTGGGGATCCCCATCCTTCACGGAGACATTTAGGCTCTGCGAAAGGCATCTCTCTTGAATGAGTGGATCAAAAGGAGGAAAAGGGGAGACACTTTACAGAGCAGAAGTACCTCACACAGCTCATGGTTCACAAAGAAGAAGGGTGATTCACAATTCGGGAGCTAGGAAGTCGAAAGGTCATATTATCTGCCTCTTGATCTTTGGTGGAGGCCTGTATTTATAGGGGAGAGGCATCACAAATTAGCAGTCTATTAGCGTGAAGATGGATCTTGCTTCGTGAAGGGCACACGAACGCCAAGGCCGGTCGAGGATCGTTACTGCCTCCTTGCTACTTGGTGGGTCACGAACGTCAAGGGCGGTTGCAGAGCGTTACTGCCTCCTTTTTTTGTGGTGGGTCGCGAACATCACGGGAATTTGAGGAGTGTTACCACCTCCATGATTCACGGTGGGTCACGAACGTCAAGGGAGGTCGCGGAATGTTACCACCTCATAACTTCATGGCCGGTCGTGAACGTCAAGGGCGGTCGTATACTGTTATCGCCTCATTGCTTCTCGGCATCCCAGTGTGACTGGTTCTCCATGAATGGGCTTTGTGAGCCTGCTGTCGGGTCTATGTATTATTCTCCTCCCAAAATTTTGGAATCATATAATGCCCCCCCCCCTAGACTTAGAGCCATGGAGAAATCAAGGGTCGATTTCTAAGGGTATATCGCCAAAATCCATGGTTGTTCGCAAAGCAATCTCATGAAGAGGGCTCGTGAAGCTTGAAAGCGAAGCTCCAGAAGGATGTGCCTTGATGCTCACATTGGTCAAGGCTTGCCACGAAGCTCCGAGGGTCCCCTGCCTATAAATAGGGGACCTGAACCCTCTTTTTTATTTTCTCTTTTCCGCGATTTTGGACTTTAGTGCTCTTGATTCATGAATCTCATCGTACTCAATGATTTCTCTCTATGAATTGGTCAATCTCCTATGTTGCGCTTCTACGAGTCTTTGACTTCATGTCTCAGCGCTCCGAGACGCTTCAGTTGAAGGATGAGGCAAGGCTCCGCAAACACGATTCATGAATGTTCTCCAAAAACTAGATTCATCACCCAGCCCGAAAAGCTCCCAAATTTCAAGACTGGATGGCTCATCAAGAAGCTGCTCGGGGGGTCCAGGTAGATAAATCCTGGAGGGACAAGATAGAGAATAGCCGGGGTCTAGGGGATTTGGTACGGAGCCACTGCAACCATGATTCGCTGGTACAACTACTATCAGAGAGCCATAAGAACTACTCGTTGTGTAATAGGTTGCCTTTTATGGTGTCAGGATGAGGGATGACATTTTCATCCCAGAAGGAAGTCAGGACGAACCAGCTAATGGCTTTAGGAGCACGTTGTGCCAGCGCCGATGGTTCTGGGTGGCTGATGGCCATGCCTGGGAGGAATTCACACCCTTCAATGTTTATTACAAATACAACCACCTAAATAACTTCAATGGGAAGGATTTGTAACAGATGATGTGTCCTCCGATGTACCACACGATACTAAAGGAATTTTTGAGGAACCCGAGTAAGGGGTTGTCCAAAAAATGGGACATGTTCCTGGGTGGAAACATCACAGACAATTGGGCCTGGGCCTATTGGGTAGGTGCCTCATGTGAAGAATTTGAGGATGAGCTGAGGAGAGTGGGTTTGTATGAGGCGGCTTGGGCCTCTCAATTCCAGATATATCAACCGAAACAGGTGATACTAGAACTCTTGAGCAGATGGTCATCGAGGAACAATACCTTCACTTTCACCATGGGGAGGTCAGTATCAGCTTGTGGGATGTCCACTAGGTCTCGGGGGGTCCCTATACTGGGGGTTATATATGAAAAATGCCTCTCTGTGGTGAGTGTGTGGGAGGATCTAGAGCAAATGCCACAGCTGGCAATGCAGTTGATGGAACTTGTGCCCGGGGAGGACAACGAAGCGGTAAGAGGTATCCACATTAGGCGGTGGTTCAAAAATTGTATGAACCTCCAGGAAAATAGGTTGTTTCCAGAGAGGCCTTGGACTTTCCCAAAGGGGGCTCGGAGTAAGGAGCACTCAAACTGACGACTTTGAGAGAACAGCCAGTGGGAGATGTGGGGAATCAACATTAGCACTGAGCAGCAACCAATAGTCAGGATGGAAGCATTCATTGTGGCTCTTATCTGTGGTTGGATCCTGCCAGTGTGGGATACCAACATGGGATTATGCCCAAGGACATTTATCATGTCTTCCACATTGGTATCATGGGGGCGTGTTAACATAAGAATCTCGATACTCACCATGTTGTATAGGTTGTTGTGGCTTATCTTTGAGTGAAAAAGGCTGCAGAGGGTATGTGGGTCATTCCACCTCCTGTACAGATGGATAGTGGCACATATCAGGGGGGTTTACGAATACCCAAACCAAATATCTCCTCCGGGAATGATCTTCTACCCATCAATCCTAAATTCTGCATCGAGCTTTCCGGCCAAGCTGACTGCACTATCTGTTCTAAACCGGCTACGGAGGGTGGAGGAATTCAATTTCCACCCGTTTTCATTGTTGACAGGGGTATTAACTGATAACGGTTGGGGGACTAAAGAGCATCAGGCCTATATCCTGGACTTTCGAGGTAGTGTCCTGTTAGTGAGGGTGGACTGCAAGCCCCTCTTCGAGCCATATACCACATACCAGTTTGCAAGGAAATTCTGGTGTATGCAGCGACTCACCCCATAGGTCTATCGTGAGGTGTGCCATGAAGAACACCTGTGTGTGATGAGGCAGTTGTGGCTCATGTTCACCCAAGGATGGGAAAATGCGGAACAAGTTTCCTCCTCCGAACGCCATCCTCAGGCTGGTAAAAGAATATGCCCAGAGTTGGGAGGTGGCCTACCCAGGGGAGATACTGAAGCAGCCAACTATTCGAGTTGGTGATGGTGAGCTTTCCCAGCCTTCGGGCCAGGAATAGAAGGTAGTAAGAGAATCACGTGGTGGAGGAGCTTCTGTGGTGGTGAGGCCCACACCAGTTGGGGGAGAAGCAATGGTAGTATATCTGGTAGTGACAACCTACCCGATGATTGCAGAATAGCTGAGTTATCCAAATGGGAGGTCGCCGAGAGGATTCCGCAAGATACCCACCTAGGCTCCAGGGAAGTGGCTGCGCCATATTGACATACCGGAGGATGTTGTCTTCCCAGATTCCTGAGACATCTGGGAAGTCAATAGGAAATTCCTCGGACCTACCAAGTTGTGGCAGCACTTGAGTCGTCTCGGGATGGATTTTCCGGGAATAGGCCCAATGAGGGCTAGCATTGTGTTGTCATAATTTGAAGGTGAACAATATATGATTGAGATGGATGAATTTTTGCACTCCTGGGGTGCTTCTCATCCAATGAAAGATTGATTCATTGTGTTTCTCAATCGCACTACTCCCCTGCAGTGGTTGGCCACTGATTTGAGAGAGCGCTCCCCTCTGCTAGAAGATTCCAAAGAGTCCTCCTAGGGAGATGAGGCTGGGAGAGGTATCCTGTTGGAGGAGGGTGAAGATGGATATCAAGGCTTGGTTCTTGAAGAGTTTGCAGATGCCCTTGAGGTAACAATCTGAACCCCCTTCTTAGAGACTTTCTTTGAGGTCTTTCTGGACTCCTTGATAACATCTTAACCATGAAGGAGACTCTTCTATACAGAACTCATTCGTGTCCCTCAGTCGATGCAGATGAAGGACCATTAGGATCTATGCTGACTACCACATCTATTTCTACATCTAACGAGGCTAGGACACCTGAGGCGACCCATCCAGAATTTTCAGACCTTCCAACCATATACAGGCGGCCATGTTTCTGCGTCCCGACGACATCAACCCAAGAGAAAGACGAGGGGTTCGATCTCTGTAAGTCCCCTCAACCAATTTTATAACTTTCATCCCCTAACCATGTTTACTGACCTACATGTCCCCTTTTTTAGCATGTACAGTTCTTCAAATGGCGTGGGTCGCCTTGGCGAGTTTAGTCAGGGCTTCTTATGGCGTCCTTCCCAGGGGAATGCCAATGATTGTGGAGGCAGAGCACTAAACACATTGAGAGCGGTTCTCTTGATCACTGGTGGGACCATCAGTGGGGCTAAAAACATGGTCATTGAGGTAGTATCGGATGACGAGGATCTATTAGATAGTCCGGGTCCTGCCATTCCCAGTCAAACACTGGATGTGGACCCTGTTGAAGATTTCCTAGGGGAGTTCCCTACATATGAGCCTGCCAACTACGCCGATTGGGATGAGACAACCTCAGATGAAGAGGAATGTTGAATAATCCATTGTTGATAGTGGAAATGGATCAAGATCTTCATTGATGACACCCCCAAGCACTATGGTTGGATGAGATGGATAGACATTTCTCGCGACTGCGTAAACTGTGTGCTGGGGGAGTGGATGCCTAGCGTCCCCACTTTCTCTTCTAAGATCTTATGGCGGAAAATATTCGGGAGTATGATCATGTCCTAAGTGTGTCCTGGTATCAGAGGAAATTAGGGAACATCAAGAGGCTCCATGAGGCTGAAGATGAGGTTCAATGGCTGCAGGGCTGAGCAGATGAACATTCCGCTTCCCTTGGTGTGGAATCAGGGCTCATATCACAGCTGATATCCCAGCTCGCAGAGTCTGAAGTGGGCATGAAGTGAGCCTCTGAGGAGATGACCTTCATTCAGTCCAACATAGAGCGGGCCCAGATTGCAGCCGATGTATTGCTCCCCATCGCTTCTGAGGAGGAGCGAGAGCTAAACAAGCGCTAGCAACTTTTGGACGCTACCAACCATAGGTTGGTAGAGCTGCTATTCTCTTTTGACGTGGTTAACACGTCCATTGGGGGATATGACCATTGGGTACTGTAATGTTTACTAATCCTCAAACATAATTTAGTTATTTGATTGTTTCATGCCATATAATGCCTGAGTTCTTTTGTCTACATTGGTTTATTGCATTCTCGTGATGTTCAGGGAGCATCCAGTGATCATTTCCTAAGCTCATTTGGGTCGGGCCTGATGTGAGAAACAAGGGATGACCACCTTATCACCCCCATACAAATATAAGAGTGAATACCATGCTTCGGTCATCCAGGGGTTGAAGAACCATCCTTGATTTTTGGGAGGAAATGGGTGAGACCTCATTGGAGAAGGAAGTTCTCAGAACATCCGAATAACCGTTTTCTCAGTGTGCTCTTCTGCACGACCGGGGTAACACCAATGGTGCTAGAATCAATTCAAACAGATGGTAATGGAAGTTGGAATCAAGATAACTAGGATTCAGAACACTATGGGGGTGGCGTGATAATACGGAATAACTGTTAACTGCATTCAAAACACAGTATTCTTGTTGTGTTAGCCCAGAATGGGGATATAAAATGGGGTCTAACCGCTGACCATGTTCGAAACATGGGGCCTGACACAAAATTTCATCCATTAGTCTTCCGAAATATTGGCCCAAGATAATAGGCGGGCTATAGGCCAAGCATCCATACTATTAGGGGGTTCCCTTAGACATGAAAGAGGTTGAGGATCTGAAAAAGGGGTACGCAAAGCGTGGAATGTGGAGTGATGGTTTGTTTGAACAGAATCTAACACTCTCGAAATTACACCACCGTGGTGGAAGCACATTAGATGGGTGCATTTGTATGATCATGGATCATTCATTCTTTTTGATAGGACCTCTCTAGAGAGGTAGACTTCGCTTCCCAATGTCATCATGGGCCTTCCCAAACATGTTCGGGGTATGGTTACAGTTACATGGTTCCCCACAAGGGGTTTGTCCAGGAGTCCAAAAATGAGGAGGAATCCGATTTATGATTCCTGGGGTTGCACCAAAGGGGAAATGCCTGGGTGTCTCTACATATCCCATGAGGATGGGAATCAAGCCATACGTAGTTCTAGAATCACACATAGGGGTAAGATATCCAAATAAGGGGGGTGTACGATAGGGTGAGTAACATGATGTGAATGAGGACATAACTCCAGATCACCATGTGTTCCTTGGGGAAGTGTTTAGGTAAAGGGATAGAACACGAAAGAAATTTGGGCCCATGGGGTAGTTCTTCGGTGTTCTTATGTATCTCATTAGGATGAAAATCAAGCTGTATGTAGTTTTAAGGGAGGCATGGTAAGGTACCACTGCCAGGGGTAAAAGGGGCGTGTGAGTGTGAACCTCACACCAAAAGAAGTTGTATTTTATGTATCTTGTTTTTCCATTAAGGTGAATAGTTTTTTTTGAAGTGACAGGCCTAGGATAGCAAGTCCCGATGTCACCAGAAGAATCGAGTCATACGCTGGCATTGATAAATGGTATGACATGTGACTGATACCAAACATGGTGTCCCATTGAGTGAGGACGTCATGATGGAGTGCCGTTTTTCATCGTGCGGCCATGATGATAATGTCATAGTTTCGCGTCATGTGATAGGACCAGGTGTGCATTTTTATGTCATGTGGCACAGATGTAGTAGATACGAGGCTAAATGGGGAATATGTATAGTGAAATAAAACATACCCGATGTGAATGAGCACAAAATCCCATATCACACCGTACATGATTCGTAGAAAGGAACCTCTAACCAAGGGGCCTAAATAAAGGTTAGAGGGTAAGGGGTTGGATAAACTAGCTCCCAATTGAGCATGAACAAACACTGATACATATGGGTGTTCCTATGTATCCCATGTATATGGGAATCAAGCCTTACATAGTTCTAAAAGAGATCTTAGTTTATGGTCTTAGAGCTCGGACCATGGAAAAGTTGGACTATCCCATGTAAGGGAAGACCATACCCCAATCCCTAAGCCTACGTGTGGATGTGCACTGAGGAATAGTATCAGGAGTTTAGAATTTCCACTTGGACATTATAAGGTGGAGAAGGATGTGAATCATGTAACGAAAATTTTGGGCTTAATAGTCTTGGCATAATGATGGAGGATGGCTGTTGACCGTATTCAAAGCACAACATCCATATTACATCAGCCGAAAATGGGGACAATCAAATGTGAATCAATAGCTCACCATATTCAAAACGTTGGACTTATAATGATTTTTTCTTTGAGACCCTCGAGGATGTTGGCCCGCAATGGTTGGAGAGCTCTTAGGCCTAGCATCCATGCCATTTGGGAGTCCCTTAGGGAGTGAAAGGTGATGGAATCCCTAATGAAGGGGAACACGAAGCCTGAGAAACAGGTGAATGAAGGTCTGAGAAGAGTCTGACATTCAAAGTACTAAACTGGTGTCCCCTTAGCCACATTGGGGAATTGACGAAAGAAGGATGAGGGGCCAGGATAACAGGTATACCATAACGTGATGTGGCTGGACCCGAAGATGAGAGGCTCGGGTGATCCTACAAATCCTATAAAAATGGGAATCATGCGCAAGTAGTTCTGGAATCACACAAAGGGGAAAGATACCGTAATGAGGGGGGTTTACAGCCGGGCGAGTAACCCGACATGAATGAGTACATAATCCCATACTACACCATACACTCTTAAATAGGATCTTGAGCCAGAGCCCCAAAAAGGCCAAGGGGACCGAGACTGGGCCTCGATCAGAAAATCCAAACCAGTTTGCAGTTTAACATCTTGCAGTGAGGACGAAGAGTGGGGTTAGATACCCCAATCAAGGGAGGTGTACGGCGCGAAAAATAACCCAACATGAATGGGGACATAATCTCATAACACAACGTACACACTGGGTAAGAACTTGGGTCGTGGCTTGGGAATTCCAAGGCACCTGAGGCTGAGCCTTGGTTGGAAAGGCCTGACCTGTTTGTAGTTTAACGTCGTGCAGTAAGGATGAAGAGAGGGGTAAGATACCCCAAAAAATGGAGGTGTACAGCGAGGTGAATAAACTAATGTGAATGATAAAATAATTCCATACCTCACCATACACTCTGTGTAAGAACTTGGTCTAGGACACGAGAAGGCCAAGGGGCCTGAGGTGGAGTGTCATTCAGAAAGGCCCGACCAGTTCGCAGTTTATCATCGTGCAGTGGGGAAAAAAAGAGGGGTAAGATACCCCAAACAAGGGAGGTGTATAGAACTGTGAATAACCCGACTTCAATGAGGACATAAACTTTTTCCACACCGTACAATCCGGGTAGGAACTTAGTCTGGGGCTGGAGAAGGCCAAGGGGCCTGAGGGTAAGCCCCGTTCAGAAAGGCCATACATCCTCTTGTATGGTTACTTCCTCCTCACAGCTCCTAATCCAAAATGATCAGTGCTCGGTGTGGGAAACAAGGAGTCAATTTCAGTTATCCACGTCATATGGGGCTCTAAAAGACGGCTTTTCCCGATGGGAGTTCATCACTTGTAGGTACAAAAGGGCCGAATTAACCACAACACTCAATGTTTGGGACATTTTGGGGTGGTGTTTATGACAAAGGATAGATGTTGACCGTGTTCGAAAGATAGCATCCCAATAGTAACATGGACTGGGAGCAATAAATGATCATCGACCGCTGACCATATTAAAAATGTGGGATTTATTATGGCTTGTTGTTGGACATCCTTGAGGGCGTTGGACCAGAGTAGTAGGTGATCCCTTGGAGAAAGAATCCATACGATTCAGAGGCCCTTCGGGATAGGAAAGATTATGGAGTCCCAATCAAAGGAGTGGGTGAAGCATTAGCTGTACCGATATATGAAAGAAGATAACACCTCTGGGGAGCGGGACGTATGGCCGGATCAAGATTAAGTCGACGTGAATTGGGGAAAAAGTCTTCATGCCACCATATGTCTTGAACCGAGGGGAAGATTCTGGCCTTATGGTTGGGCCAAAAGTTAAAATGTTATGTCGTTCCTACGTATCCAATAAGTATGGGAATCAAGACATACGTAGTTCTTGAAGGCCATACAGATTAATGTCATGTGGTTAGGACGTGGGAGGATAGAAGAATGGGGAGCGGGCGCATGGAGTGACTGTTATAATCCTAGAATGAGTGGGGAATAGGAAGCATATATCATATCATGAAAGTATCCTCTCTGAGAACTATACCAAGGTGGAATAGTCAAAATGAAGAGTTTGGGGGCTGCGCTCAAGACGAAATGCTTGAGCATTCTTACGTATCCCAAGAAGATGGGAATCATGCCACACATAGTTCTAGGGGTGCAATTTAATGTCTTACAGGACAACACACAATTTAAAGTCATGTAGGACTGGACAGTTTATGGTAATGCTTGACCATCATGTAGTTTAGGGTTATACAGGACCGGAATGCAGTTTAGTGTCATGAGGTACCCGTAGTTTAAGGTCATGTTGGACTAGTAGTCATAGGAAATTTATTTCATGAGTAACTTGGCATTGGTGGGAGGAGTTATACGCTCACCATCCATAGTCCCTAGGGAGTATTCTTCATTGGGGTAATCCCTGTGAAATATGTATGGTCCTTCAGATTTGGGCTCTAACATGGGTGGTTTCCTACCAGGGATCACTGGCACACATAGGGCCAATACCAAGTCGCCTTGTAGAAAAAAGTGGAGGTGATACTTTTTTTCCGAAAGCTCTAGATATCATATTTTTATGCCTTTCCAGATCGTGTAGGTCATGAAGCCTATTCTCATCATGTGCTTTTAATTCAACCAGATGAATTTTGGCTACTTTATCTGGTGATTTCTGATCATAGACCACTATGCGTAACGAAAGTAGCTGGATCTCGATTGGAAAGACAGACTCAACTCCATACTACAGGGAGTATGGGGTTACCTAGGTGGAATTATGAGTCATCATCTGAGAGGACCTGAGGGCATTGAGGATATTTCCCAGCCAACTCTTCTTGTTCTAACCAACCATTTTCTGAAAAATGTTACAGAGGTTTTTTTTGAACGCCTCAATATTCCCAATTTCTTGGGTGTGATATCAGGATGTATGGTTTGAACGGATGTTGTACTTGGTGTAAAATTTATTCAGCTCAGCTACGTAGATGTTGGTGCCGTTATTGGTGAGGAAAACATGAGGAACTCAAAACCAATAGATGATTTTGGAGCTTACGAAGTCAACAATAGAACATGCCTTGACCTATTTGAGAGGAACTACCTTAGCCCACTTGGAAAACAATTCGTGGTTGTTCGGATGAACCTGCACTGGCGAGCTTTCGCCAGTAGATATGGTCCCATGACATCGATTCCCCACACCACGAACAACCAAGAGTACATGGTAGAGTGGAGAGATTCTGGTAGCCGGTTTAAGAAAATAGTATGAATTTGGAATGCATGACATCTCTTGGTGAACTAGATGCAGTCATATATCATGGATGGATAAAAGTACCCCAGCCTTTAGATCTGATGGGAAAGCTTCGGATTGGTCTGGTGAGCCCTCACAGGAATTGGTATGAACCACTTTCAGGAAATAAGAAATCTCGTCTACTTGGATGCAACGAAGAATAACATCATTGAACTCATGCTTGTAGAGGATCTGCTCAATACTGGGACCACTCTAGAGGGTAAAATGCAGCGCGCAGCATCGGATTCGCTCCCACATGGCCCGATCAGCGGGGAGGTAACCATTTTGGAGATACTCAACAACGGGGGCCCTCCTTTCTGGGGTCACTTCAAGAATTGCATCTAAGTAACTCAGGGGGTCCTAACGTGGGGGCTCTGTCTATAAGATTGCTTACTCGTAGTTAGTCGTCATCATCCGGGGAGATAGGAGAAATGACTCTCTGTTGTGCCATGTGTATAATCAGATTATCCTACTCGGGTTCTGATGGTGATGTAGCTAGGCTGGCCAGGGCATTGGCTCAACCATAATGAGATCGGGGGACATGAGTATAATCTTGTTGAGGTAGAAATTGCGCCATTAGCTAGAGGGTTCACACTAACCATGGTACTATCTCTGGATTTATGACAACGTAGCCACCATTGATTTTCTTTATGAGTAGTTTGTAAAACCCTTTCACATGAAAATGGGGCACATCGATTTCGAGGGCCAGCTTGAGTCCAGTGATAAGAGCATGGTACTCTGCCTCATTGTTGGTGCATCCTTCCGACAACAGGAATGAGTATGGCAGGATGGTTTGCGCCGGGGTAATAAAGAAAATACCCATTCCTAATCTGTTGAGTCAGGGATCTTTGAGACTCCTGCTGGTGGGGCTCTGGGAGGCACCATCGAAGTGAATTTTCCATCATGGGACTGCCTGATATACCGAGAGGATTGCCTCGTCAGGAAAATTCAGGTCCAGGGACTGGTCCGCGGATGTTGGATGGGCAGCTCAAATGTCTGCCAATTCCTATCCCTTGACAGCTTTTTGAGGCTCAAACCTGATGTCAAACTGCTGGAGGATCACTGACCACCATGATAGCCGACCGATCAACATGGGGTGATTCAGAATGTACTTCAGCGGGTCCACCCGAGACACCAGCTGTACCTCGTGGTGCTGCAGGTAATGTTGCAACTTTTGTACTGCGAATACTAGCACAAGGCAGCTCTTCTCGATGGGGGAGTATCTGGTTTCCATATCGAGGAACATGTGGCTAAGGTAATATAGGTTGGTTTCCATCCCCTCATAGTTCTTATAGGATAGAAGGGTGCCAAGAGATCATTCCAGGGCAGTCACATACAAGATCATCAGTTTTTTGGAGATGGGTGGAATCATGGATGGAGTCTAGAGTAGATACTACTTGATTCCCATGAATGCATTTTGGAACTCTTCTTCCCATTCATAGGTGGAGCCTTTCTTCATGAGTCGAGAAATGGGCTCACACATTCTGGCCAGATTCAAAATGAACCAGGGTATATAGGCTAAGTGGCCTTGGAAACCTAGAGTCACCCATATATTTCTCTAGAGAGGGATCTGTCGGATAGCCTTGATCATCTCTAGGTCAATCTCAATGCCACAGTACCTTACAAAAAGTCCACAAAACTTCCTAGAGGTGACCCTATAGGCACAATTTAATGGGTTCATCTTCAAGTGGTAGGAACGGAGGAAGCCGAACACTTTCTCAAGGTCCTTGATATGGTCCTGGAATTGGCGAGATTTGACCACCAGATTTTCCACATAACATTCCACCAATGTCCCATGGATTTAATTGAATATGAGATTCATATCCCACTGATAGGTGTCACCTGAATTCTTCAGGCCGAATGGCATAACCTAGTAACATAAAGTACCTTGGGGTGCCCTAAAATCTATGGACACTTCATCCTTGGGGGGCATTCAGATATGGTTGTATTCAGAGTAACCATCCATGAAGGAGAGGGCATGGAACCTAGCCATATAATCGATCAACAATTCTGTCACGGGAAGGAAAAAATCATATTTCGGACACTGGTGTTTGAGATCACGGAATTCAATGCAGACCCTGATATGTCAGTTTTCTTCCTAACTAGCAAAATGTTGGCAAGACACTTGGGATACTAGACCTCCTTGATGATGTTGGCTCTGATGATTTTTTCAACTTCTGCTGCGACCGTGGCACCGTGAGAAGGGTGAATCTTTATGGGAGGCTACTTGAACCCGTGATGATTTGTTGGGAGACCAAGGCGGTGGATGGCTACATGAGGATATAGTCCTGTAATATGCTCATAACTCCAGGCAAATACCTCACGATGCAACTTCAGGAAATCTATGTACCACTACTGCTCCTCGAGGGATATGGCGGCGCTGATCAATGTGGGTCTCAGATCTGCCTCGCTACCAAGGTTCACCATTACCAGTTCATCGACTGTGGTAGAGTCCCCTCATTAAGTGGGGGAGAATCATCTAGGTCCTCTGCTTCGCTTATAGTGGAGGGATATCTAGCAGTAGAAGCTTCCTCTGGGTCGAAAGATCTCAAAGAGAGGCTACTACCTTCCTAGGCGGCAGTGGACAACATATCAGGAGGTTCAAGTGATGCTGATATCATAATAATGAAGGTAGTTGATCTGATCCCATCTGGACCACGGCCCAAGGGGCCACACTTGATGATATTAATGCAGTAGTGTCGAGTCGTCTTGAGCTGGTTGAATCCATCATAATGAAACATACAATTATGACGTACTGTCGTTGCCATGAGGCGGACATCTCGATACTGTACAGGGGTAGGGGCTCAGAGATCACTTGAGCCTGGTTTGTGTTGGATTACAAGGTGATTTTCCATCATTACATGGACCTGGGAATATGATTCCCTCTTATACCAGAGACAAAAAAACATTCCCCCATGTCGGGGGTTGTGGCCTCCAATCGGTAGATCTTAAAGACATAGGTGTCATCCATACCTACACAGGGGTTAGTTGCGACCATGACGGGCTCAGCCTTGCTCGCTTGAATCTTTTTTTCCTTGATATTGTAATATCCAAAATCCCAGTTTTAGGCATGAAAAGTGGTGAAAGGAGATTCAATACCATGGAGTACGCCTACTATACCATTAAGGGGGTACTTGAGGAACTAGTGATATGATGAGGGGACCAGCCCTGGCAGGTGGGGCCATGGTCTTCCCATAAAAGCATTGTACGTGGTGTCCTTGGAGACTACCATAAACTCGGTTCTATAAACTAGGCCTCTAAAATGAGTCTTCAATCTAATCTTACCAACTGGGGTCTACTCTATCATGTTGTATCCCTGGATTCTTAAATTGGGGGGAGTCGGGTTATCCTCAGATAACCCCAGCTTCCGTAGTGTCTACATCTTGATAAGTTTTATCCCAGAGCCGGTGTCAACAAGACAGCGGCGAGCCTCAACACCGTTAAATTGGATGGTGATGTACAGTGGGAGCATGTGCCCATATGTGAGAGAGCCTTCATCTTCTCCAAATAACTAAATGGTGGCCAAACATTAGGAATTCTCAAACAATTCAGCATGAAAAGCTTCTACAGCTGCTACCACCATCTCAAACTGGAGGGGGCTTCTTAAAGCCTCAGCAAGGGCCTTTCCCATATCTAACGATAAGAGAAGGTCCTCGAGGATGGAAATCCATGCTAGGATGCTAGCGAGGTGCTTGAGGACATCATACTTTCGTTCTAGGTGCGAACTTCTGCTTGTAGGAGGCTATTCTGTGATAGGAGACACGGCAGGCCCTCCCGGCTGGGCTGGCATCTGACTGATGCTGGGTATATCCCGCTGCTCACTAGTCAATTTCGGAAGAGTAGGTGTCGGATGAAGACCAGATGATTGAGATTGGACTATAGGAGGGCGAGGCTGGTCGCGGCCTAGTTGAGGTAGTTCTACCTGGTCCAGTAGAAAAAACGGTGATAGAGAAGGGTTTGATGACACCGGATGAGAAGGTTTTGCATGTTGAGCTTTGCACTGGGCCTACTATCTGGTCTTAGTGGCAGGCACGAACTGGATGGAGGTGCCAACTAATTTTCGTCGACGACCTATATATCTGCGATTTCATCGATGTTGGCATCGACAGGGGACATTGGGGCGGTTCTTCAGGCACTCCCCATCGTCGGGAGTCATATAGGGGTTTACCAACTCCAAGGTATTAACTGAAGCATACCACTGACTATCACTTGAGGAGTCATCCATTACAGGGTAGATTATGGGATGAATCCCTATCTTAGGTGGCATGAAGTCCCCATTGCTTTCCCTTACGCTGCCAATGCTTTCTCTTTTGGGAAGAGGCCACTAAGATGATGACACAAAAGTGGTGGCCGCAACATCTGAAGGCAACGGCTGATTCAAGCGTGCTCGAATGATAACATGGACATGAGAAACCACTTTGTGGGCCATCTAGTCATTATACTTCTAAGACTAGTGGTTAGAAACCTACTTCCACTGACCCTCGTTGTCGTTGTTGCTATCTGGCATTACAAATACACCCGCCACCTGTGCTAGGGCCAGGCCCAGCCTAACTATTTTGTATTGACCTGGTCAGGAAGCCAGTCATAGAACACATAACACTCCTTGAGGGTGTTCCCCAGAATCTGATGAAAGGGGAAGTAGTTTGGTAGATCTATGAAGTTCCCCTCTTCCGGCCTTCTGAACTTGGGAAAGCGTACAATCACCTGCTCTAAGGAACTCTTGAAATAGTCGGTGACATGATTCTCGTTGAATGAGGTTTCTTCTGTCTGGAAAGGGGGACCTTGGAGCCTGTACCTAGTGAGGAGTTGTAACGGCCTGTTGAGGAGGCGTACCTGGATTGGCCTTCCAGGGAGGTGGCGGTGCATTCTACGGAGGCACATTCCTATTCTGAGGCAGAGGATATAGAGCCGGAGGCTGTGCCTATGGTGGATGACCTCTACGATGTTGTAGGGCTAGAGCCACTAGTAGTAATTCTAGTTTCCTGGGGGCTTTTATTTGGGCCATCGCGGTGTGGTCGGCTCTGGAAACCCTCCATGCTGGAATCACAAGGGGTAATGGACTTGTCTGGATAGCCTGTTGCAGGGCTTCCTCAAGGTGCTGGGCCTTATCGGAGAAGTCTCGGAATCCCCCAAGGTAGTTCTGGGTTATTAGAGAGTGAACTAGCTCCATCTTGACATTTCCCAGGCACATCGTCAGCAATTTCACCTTATTTAGTGGATTTTCAAGGGAGTATGTGAGCCCGTTACACCGGGCGGAAAATTATGCGACTCGTTCATCAGGGATTTGTTTGCAATTGAAGAGGACTGTGATGCTGGTTTTCTGGGTGGTGGAACTTAATTGGTAGAGGAATTTCCCATGAAGGACCTCCCATGTGGTTACGGATCTGATGGGGAGATGGATGTACTAGACGATTGTCGGCCCTTCTAACATCTGGGCAAGATAGCATAGCATGGAAGCCTCTTGCTGCACTGGAGTCCAAGACATGGTCCCACACCTTGAGTTGAAGTGGTCCAGGTGCTGTGGTGGGTCCCCTGTCCCGTTAATGTGGGAGAAGGTGGGATTAAAGAAACTCGGAGGCACAGACATATCATCCACCCACACCAGATGTGGCTTACCATCAGGTTGGATTGCCACCTTCCATGTATCCAATACCTCATGGTTGTATATGAGTGTCGCGATAGGATCATCTGGTCAGGGGTCCCTATCTTGATGGGGATCCATAACTACGATCGGGTTGTTGGGTTCTTCAACACAGAAAGCAGGCTCATCGGCTCGTGGAGCGGCTGGCGGGGTATGTTGCGGGGCTGCTGGAGGAACCCGAGTTGGATTCCGTGGATTGCAGCGCAGTTTTATAGGGTTTGGTGAGATATATCGGTCCCTCTTGTAGTGATCAATAGCTTCTGCCCTATCCACGGGAGAAGCACGATCAGGGTTTCCTAGGGGTAGCTCGCTGAGGGGAAGTTGTTCTTCCCCCTGTTGTACTGGCCTAAGATTGTCGTAGTCGGGCTATCGCTCTGAAGCATGTTTAGACAATAGTTCTTCGACCAAATTCTTCTTCTCAGCATGTTGTTTGCGCAATGTGGCCTTATCAGAGTCCTCCTCCATATCTTTCACTCAGGCGGACTGGTCGGAGTGTTTGGAAGCTCCGACGTGCTCTTTGCCCTTACCATAAATTTGGGTGAGTACCATTACTTCAGTGGCACAAGGATACCCAGTAGGTTCCTCTGTTGATGAGTAATCCACCCCAATGTTTCCAATAGTGGTCGCATTCCCTTAGGGGGAAAGTCTCCATCAATAAGCTTCAGCTCATACTCTTCTTCCACTAGGTCGGCCATGTTGACCGTGACCCTTCTTCGGGGCATGTCCCCGATATCGCCTAGTGTGTCGGGCTGCCACCAGATAGGACTGAAGAAGAGGCCAGCATACTGCCCCCAGCCATGGATTCCCACATATGGGTTACTATATTTGATAATTTTGCAATGTATCTTGATACTCTGAACGCATTGCTGCTGGTGGGCCTTACGATGACCTGGGGACTCGGCGTGCTAGGCCATAGGGAATGAGGACAACTCTACCAGACGACATTGCTCACAGATGTCTTCGAAATTCAATTTTCTCCTAGTGTAAACCACATGCTGACGACGAAGACTATAATAATTCACCGATAGGGTGTGGAGAAAACACTCAACTTCCTATGGGGTGATGAATTCTGGTATGTAGAAGTTCAGTGCTGCCACAGGACAGAACTTCTTTGTTGAAGTGGTCCGCTGCGAAGATTGTTCCATAAGCTCCACGGCTCAGATTCATTGTATGGCCTTTGATTGCCCCACTAGTCAACTGGGGGTGGCTGAGGAACTAGTAGCAGTAAAAAGGAAGACCACTGGGACGACAGGTTGGCCAGAGGAGAGTATGGCGAGTAGGGTGACTGGCCACCGAATCTCAAGCTTTCCCTCAAAGAGTGTAGAGACGAGGACACTACATTGCGATACTGTTGGCTGATGGCCACATTTCCTGGATTTTGGGATAGGGCTACTGGTGATAGGCTGCGATGCTTATAGCCTTCCATTGGTCCCAAGAATAGCTATCTATGATCTCTCGTGGAGGTAAAGGGCACTTTCAGTGATGATGGTGGTTATTGAATGACAGTAACCTTCGGGGTCTCCAGATCTTCTTCCTTGTGGTTGAACCTAAAGAGGGAGGTGAGAATCATATGAACCTCTTATTCTAGGAGCACCAGGCTAATGTGCCTTATCCCTTCCCAGAACCTTAACTCAGATGCATGTGGGGATAGTACCTATACAGAGTCATACTTCGCTTCAGAGTCTCAGAAGTGGATGGAATTACTCTTATGATGGTGACAACCTACCTTCCTGCCCATAGTTGGCTCCTCACGACACAGAAGATTTCTGAATTGGGGTCCTTCGGCTGCACTGCTATTGCTGTAGAGATGGATTCTACCAAAGAAAGCTGAGGTGCGAGGAGAACCAAGACAAATGTCAAAGGGAACATGGGGAGGACCTCTATGGGTAGAACTGGAGCAGGAAAAACTACCGCTAGAACTAGAAGAATCAAGGGGAGGACCTCCATGGGTATCACTCAAGCAGGAAACACACTACTGGAACTTGCAGAAGCATGGGAAGGACCTCCATGCATATTTTCCCTAGTGACTTCAGTAAGAGGTGGGTCCTTGTATCATTCTGGAGTCAGGTCGAATGAATTGGGGATGATGGTGTAGGTAGGTAGCGTACCTGCTCCTCTTTTGGCATGAACAGGCATCGACACTGACGTGACCAGGTGGGAGCAGTTGCTGGGAGCCCCTAAAATGGGACTTTGACCGGGATGGGCCAAACGTCACCTACCTCATTAGCATAAGGCATGGTTTGGTCAAAGGGTTCTGGGGAGAGGCTCTCAAAATGATTTTATGTTGGGGTGGGAGTAATGTCTCCCAGTGCGGCCCTCAGGGGAGGCATTTTAGATGAGGTACAGTTGCCTCTAGAGCTAGGCAGTCCATATCCCGAGTCAGGATTATGCCCTCCTCCTCGAAACGACGCAAGATGTCATTTATTACCCTTCGTTGAATGACCTATGATGGGGACAGGGGCATGGGTGCCCCATAATCATAGATGTAGAGGTCATCGTGGAAGATGTGAAACCATGTTGGATGGTCGTGTGGGAACTGCCCCTGCCCCTGCCTTGATGGGCATGCAGTGACTGCGTGCCTGAAGCAGCAACTTGATTCCTGAGAAGCAGGGAGATTAAACTCATCAGTGTTGAAAGGAAAAGGAATCGACAACCAATTCCCCAGTTTCATTCCTTCTTCCATGGCCGGTAAGAGGGATCCACATTGACAAAGTCTTAGAATGGGATTGTCCAACGTTCTACAACCCCCAATATCTAGTTAGTTTCATGCAAGGCCCGCTATTTTCTTTACATGACCCGACGACAGATAAAAGTATCTGGTGACACATCAATCCATTGATTACAAGAGCAATATTAATCTCCATATTGAGGAGAAAATCTTCATGTCGAGTTCACCATTTCTGTTTCGGACACTTTCATCGGGGATCGTGTCTCTGTCTCGTTTTGGGATGAGGGGCAAGGTTTTGTTACCCCGCATTCCCGCTTTCCAAAGGAGGGCAGCATCTGCTTCTTATTCAGGGACGTCTTTTCCATGATCAAAATAGGATGATGGGATGTCAGTTCTTCCATCCATGGATTCCTCCTAGGAACTCATCACCTAGTCCGGGTCTCCCACATAGACTTAAGACATTTTTCGTGATACTCTTCATGGAGCCATGTCTTTATGGACACCAGTTAATTACATAGCTTCTGTCAGGAAATTCCAAGGGTTCCAGTCATGGAATCATCCTTCGGTTAGGGGAGTAGTCACGTTGGGCATCACTGGCGTGTCTGCACGCTGTGGGATTGGTGTTCCTGTCTTCTATCCCTTATTATAGGGCTTCTCAAGGGCGTGGAAGCCTAAGGCATCCCACATAGGAAGCAGATAGTTTATATGTCATGGGAATGTATATGAGGTTTTCCACAGCTTCCCATATTTAACATAGGGAATGCCGCTAGTTTAACGTCCATCGGAGATGGATCGGGCTGACCAGAACACTGACTAGAGTGGATCAGATGGGTGCAACCCCTGGAGGTAACACCAATATTTGGGCAAACATGTGGTTGGCTTCCCGATTACTATTGAGGGGAATGGGGAATGAGGTGGCATGATCCCACCGGGAAGTGGTGGCATGGGAAAGAGTCAGGATCGATGATGAATGTTTCATGAAATGGATGTTGAATGGGGTGGAACCATCATGAGGATGGCGATGGCTTTGGACTTGAGACATGAAGAGACTTCCTAAATACCCCTGTGGCCGGGAATCAAAGTCCACGTAGTTCATATGGTGACGAATTACCGCTGATAGGGGTTTTAAATGGCTTACCACTGGATAAGATCACGACGGCTTACTGTTGGATCAGGTGTCAATGGCTTACCGCTTCATAGGTGTCAACGGCTTACCACTACATAGGGTCACAATGGCTTAACACTGAATGGAGTGACAATGGCGTACCACGGAATGGGGTGAAAATGGATTACCTTTGAATGTAGTGACAATGGATTACCACTAAATGAGGTCACAACAGCATACCACTGGATGGGGTCACAACGGATTACTTCTGGGCGGGGTTACAATGGATTACCACTAGATGGGGTCTATAGTTTAACATCATGCAGGATGGGGGAAGCCGACGTGAAAGGGGGTTGGAACTACTGGGTGTTGGACTTGAACCTCATGGAGGCTTCCTACATTACATGCCTTAGTAAGGATCAAAGACCATGTAGTTCAGAATGGGTGTGGGGATTACACTCAAGGCATCCCAATGAGTTGGTGAACCAATGCGAATGGGGTTGGAATGACCGAGTGTTTGGCTTGGTCCTCAGGGAGGCTTCATATGTACCCATCCTTAGCAAGGATCAAGGACCTCGTAGTTCAGGTGGTGCTGGTGGACTGACGTGAAGTTGCAACTGAGGTCCAATTGTTGTTGGGCATGAACCTCATGGAGGATTTCTATGTTCCTCTCCTTGGAAAGGATCAAAGAACTCTTAGTTCAGGTGGTGCTAGTGAACTGACATGAATATGGACTTGGGGTCAAATGTTTTTTGGGCTTGAACCTCATAGAGGATTTTTACATAGATCACCTGGGAAAGGATCAAAGACCTTTTTTTCAGGTGGCATATGGGGCTTCTACTAAGAGGTGGCCAATGGAGTTGTTGAACCAACGTGAAGATGGTTGGAATGACCAGGTGTTGGGCATGAACCTCGTCGAGGATTCCTACATACCTTTCTGTGGCAATGATCAAAGTCCTCATAGTTCAAGTGGAATTTGGGTCCTACGTTCTGAGGTGGCCCATGGACGATGTCATTGTCAGTGCTCACTCTAAGCCCATATGAGTCGTGCTCAGTGTGAGAAACAAGTGATTGTAGAGGCCTGACGATCGCATCGTGAGAGGTGCTTATGTGGGAAATGCAGTGGGGCTTACACTCGATCGAAGCCCAAAGATGAGACATGGGCTTACATGTGGTTAGTAGCCTAAAGGGGTTTGGACTTACTCCAGGAGGGAGGCCTGAGCGGTGAAAAAGCCTTCCGGGAGAGGGTCTTGGGACCGATGAATGGAGGGATCCAATGTCCATTTCACCCTGCCCAGGTCCTTGGGACCGAAGAAGAAAGGAAGAGCTAGAATCCTGCCTTTGGCAAGAAAAGATAGGGGCTTACACCAAGATGGTTTCCCTTTCCCCGCGGACAAATGACACTCCGATAAGGATGATATTATCTCTTGTGAGGGGAGATATAATTCTTGTGGAGACCAGTGGGCATGGAGAATGTATTAGGTGGGGGCACCTCGCGTGCGAGGCATGAGGCGAGGTCATAGTTTACCTTCATCTGTTGAGGATGATGGTGCTTGACAGTTTAACATCCTGCAGCTCGGACAAGGTGGGTTTGCTCCGCACCCCTAGGACCTACATAACCGGTACCCTCTACTCCTTGGTGAAGAGAATGAACATGAAACGCCCTGAAAAGGGGGTTTCATGGAGAGAACCATCATGGGGTCCACGTTAGCATGACAATACGAAGAAGAAATAACCTTTAGCATGCCTTTGAGAAGAAGCATGAGGCGAACAAACACAACGGGAAGTATCATCCAAGGTATTTTGAAATCACATTGTACGTGCTTGGAGAGTTGCACGGGGAAAAGGAATTGCAAAGAAGAGGGGTTCAAAGGCAAGGTCCTTGTGGAACTCTGCTACTCCGTGCGGCGGAGGGTACTTGCGAAGGGTTATACTTCGCGAAGGGGGTGCTTCAGCCTAAGCATAGGGTAGAGGTGCGTATGGGATGTGCATCATGAAGTGAAAAGGCATTCGCGGAGCCCTGCCTTGCATAGTGAAGGTGTCTCCCAAAACAAGGTGTCGCGATGCAATGTGATTCGCAAAGTAAAGTGACCCTACATTGGCATGTGGATCATGTGTACATAAAGGGTGTTTCACGAAGCATAAACACTCCATGACAACCTAGGTCCCCTAGGGTATCCCCTTCCTTCGCAGATACCATTAGGCTCCACGAAAGGCATCCTTTTGTATAGAGGGGATCAAAACGAGGCAAGGGGGAGGCACTTCGCAGAGCAGAAGTACCTCGTACAGCTCATGGTTTGTAGAGAAGAAGGGTGCTTTGCGATTCCGGAGATAAGAAGTCAAAATGTCAGATATTCCACCTCTTGAACTTGGTAGAGGCCAGAATTTATAATGGAGAGGCTCCACGAAGCAGAGCATTGCTCAGCGTGAAGACGGAGCTCTCTCTGAGGCAGGATCGCAAAAGTCAAGGGTGGTCGTGGAGCGTTACTACCTCCTTGCTTCGTGACAGGTCACAGACATCAAGGGTGGTCATGGACTGTTACAGCCTCCTTACTACATGGCGGGTCACGACCAATAAGGGAAGTCATAGAGCATTACCGCCTCCATGCATCACGGTGGGTCGCGAACGTCAAGGGTGGTTGCGGAGCGTTACCGCCTTCTTGCTTTTCGGCAAGTCATTAACGTCAAGGGCGGTCATGGAGCATTTCCACCTCCTTGCTTCACGACAGTTCATGAAAGTCAATGGCGGAAATGGATCGTTTCCTCCTATTTTTCATAGTAGCGCTGTGTGACCGGTTATCTCTGAATGAGATCCACAAGGCAGCAATCGGGTATGTGTCTTCTTCTCATCCTCAAATTTTGGGGTCAAAATAATCATTTTCCATAAAATTATTTTTTAAAACTATATATTTATTTTAAGAAGCACTCTGTATTTTATTATAAAATATTTTAAATTGGCATATTTAATATGATTTAAACACTATAATGTTTTAAATATTATTAGAATTAATTAATTCTCTTTTGAAATTAATTTTCAAAAATATTGGGAATTCATAATGATTAGAAATTTAATTTCTAAAAAAATGTTTATCTATACATTATATATATTATTTTAAATAGTAATTTCTCATAATTTAAAATATAAATTCGTTAAAGGGATTCCAAAATAAGATTCACCAAATTAAATTTGACAAGTGGGGTTACATTATATTTTCATCGAAAAAGTAATTGCTCTTTTTTTAATTAAGACTAATAACATTTAAATTGGGTAATCTAATGTGGTTGAAATTTCACTATATCAATTTTAGAAATATAAATTACAGAATAATTTATTTTGGTTTGAATTTAATACCCATAAATTTCTCCAATGATTCTTCTCATAATTCACCTAACATGTAAAACCCTCCAAAACTCCATGTGATAACATTATTACCCCTAGTATAGAATTGATTTCGATGAAAAGAACATTTCATCACATATAAAAGGATATCACCCAAACCCATTTTGTTAAATACATCTATCCCAAAGGAATTGGTAATGAATTTACATTTTTATCCATATCTATATATCTCTTAATAAGGTCTTATGGTTTTAATAATGCCCCAAATATTTATAAATAATCACAAAGGTAAGGGTTTTCCAAATATGACTTTTAATCAAGACTTTTTTGCTATGATAATCCCTTTGTGATTCATTTTATTACAATATAATGGGTTTATAATAAATAATTTACTTAAAGGGGTAAAATAATGATGATTGACTACCATTTTCTCTCATCAATCCCATACCATAAACCCGTTCATATATCCATCATGCTTCCAAAATCAGTAATTTATTTTCCATTCCATAAATTCATTTATAAATTATAGAAAACTATTTTCAAATTTGGGTATTGAAATAGATATAATCAACCTTCATTGATTATATAATTCTAATTGTGAATCTAATATTAAATAATCATGGGATTGAAATATGGAATTAATTCTTATGTTATATAATCTATTTATCAAACACAATGATATATATATGATGGCCATTCCATTATAGAGCTCTAAAACATAGGGTAAATAATTTATATATATATATGAAATGTTCAGGGTACCTTGGAAGCCTTCTGTGGTAATGTTCCCGTATTCCTTGCGGAATTTGTTTTTTAATATGTTTTTACAAAAATTTAGTGATAAACATTGGGAAGATGTTTTTGAATGTATCATGTATATGTTTTTTAATATATCATGTTTATGTGGTAGCCACATTTCAATGTTATGATTAAGGTACTTATGATCATGTTATGAAATGTGTATGTATGATCATGTGTCCCTATTTCCCCATATGTCTTGTTTATTTTATTATACCATGTGATTTACCCATGAGGTTAATTTATGGTATATTTCAATGTTTTATTCATTAAGAGGCTTAATGACATCCAATTTATTTAAAAAATATCACCAGGAAATCTAGTGTAGTCTAGTGAACTAGAATGGGATAATAAAGAATTATTTCAAGAGTGTTAATATTTCCTATATATTTACAATGTGATCCATGTATACCATGTATTATGTTCATAGTTTAAGTGACATTAAAAATAAAAATGTCCCATGTAAATGATTTGTGTAATTATTTAGTAAAGGAATTATGTTTAAAACCATGCATCAAATTTTGGATCATCATATTACTTTATGTGTCATCTCATGTTCATTCTCTAAAAAAAATTTATTTTAAAATCCATAATGTGTTTTATCATAAATAATATATTTAAATGTTCGGAAGTGTTTTACGAAATCAATTTCTCCTACGTATTGATATTTTTTAATCTTTAATAGAAGACATAATCTATATATAATTTTTTGTTAGAGTAATTGTTTACTACATTTTTATTTCCTTAAAAATTATTTAAAATAATATTTTCAATTATTTTCTATATGAATCACTTTTCTATTTCATTAAAAAAGTGTAATATAATATATTTTTATGTTCAAAACATATTTAGAATTATCCTTAATCTTGTTGTATCACCATTACTAATATTATTTTCAATGATACTATAGTTATTCATATAAAATAGGTTTCTCTTTTCTAAATGATTTTTTAGATTTTTTATTTTTGTCTAAAATAATAAGAAAAGTATTCTAGCAAAAAAAGTATATTTAAAAATATCTAATAATGTTTTTATTTATTTCAAAAATCATTAATTATTATTCTAAATTACAAGGGGTATATTTTAATGATTCCACCCAAGTTATTTTTATGTATGTATTATGATGACCTGTTAAGGAAATTGTTATGAATCCCATTTCTTCTATTTGTAATTTTGAATTTAATGAATGATGAATATTTTTATGTGTTTTGTGATGAAAATGAAATATTTTATAGTTTATTACCACTATATGGTTCATGGAATAATTATATAATTTTTAATAGGTCTGATTTTCACTTTGTTACACTCTGTAATTATATTTTCTCTAGTGGATTAATGTTTGAATTAACTGTGAAGTTTATTTCATTATAAGCGATACTCAATGGATTATTGTAAGGATAATGTCTCAAGATATTGATATTATATTTTTATGAAATTATTTATAATTAATAGTATCATTTTTATAAAAAAATGGATTCTTGACTTAAATAATGTTTATGAACATCAACATGTAATTTTTTTAATCAAATGATTTTTCTTTCCTAAGTTCTCCTATTTTCCCAACTATTCTCACTGATAATTCTGAAATGATTTATTATGGGATATTTATAAAGAATTTTTGATATAATAAGTTGAAATGTATCTATAATAATTTTTTATTGTATAAATCACTTATGTTATATCCAAAAACCTTGATTATATTTATACCAGTATGATCATTTTTTGATCTGTTATGACCTTCTATTGTTAATGCATATATCTATCCTTACTGTTAATTTTCACTCAAAATTATGATGTTTATATTTCCTTATGTTATGAGTAAAATTATAACATAATATTTTTCAATAATGGTACAATGTGTGTGGAATGTTGTGGGAGGTGTTGATGAATTTATTTACTATAATAAATTCCTAATATATTTTGAAAATCACATAATTAATTAGAACAAATTTGATATTTTTCTATAATTATTTTTCATAATTCTGTAAAACACTATAATTAAATATTATTTGGGATGTATGTGACTCATTATTTTTTAAAATATAATTATTAAAGATTATGTTTGGATCAAATTAGTTGGAATCCAAATTAGCATGATAGAGTATGTTTATTAACCGATTCAGATGTATGGGTTCAACGAGTTATAGACACAATGATTTTTTTTCCAAATTTATAAATTTACCTTATTCAAGAAGGATATTATTTTAGTTAAATTTATAAATTTAATTGGTTGAGGTACACTTTTTTGACCATCACCATGAAGGACTATACATTATTTTGGACTGATTTGTTTCATGAATAATTTTAATAAACAGAGTAGAGTTTGATTAAGGATTGAAATCATTATATAAACGATATGGGAGTGAAATTTAAGGCTTTTTTACTCATAACATCATAGTAGGGATATTTCATGATTAACAATAGGGATGTAATCTAATATGGTTTGGGGAATTTACTACCCCAATAAAAAAACTGTGTCAATCATGAACTCAACATGATAGTGGTTGTTTTTTCATTGATACATTGGATACATTACCTCATCATTCAGTGACTTCTAGTATTTATATATCAAAATAATCATTTTATTTATTTTTTATTTCTGATTTGAATATTTGGATGTTTATGTGCATATAGTTTCAATAGGAATAAAAATTTGATATCTCCTATAATCTAATGAAGGAGTATGTAGCAAAAAATTTCCATAAGATAAAATAATTATACAATAATATAAAAAATTATGAATAATCATTGATGTTAATTGAGGTACTAATTGTTATGTATATTGATATACTTGATTATGTTTAAGGAGGATAATTGTTTCTAATGATAATATAATCATCCTTGATAGAGTGGGTGGAGTATCCATTGTTGAAATACTCGAAAATATTGGTCATGTGAGACTATGTCATCCTTGTTAATACTATATAGGGATGTATGAATGATTTCAAACATTATTAAATATTTTAAGGGATTGTATTTATTCTTTTTGAAATGAGTGAGGGTCCCTTATTTGAGTTCAATATCTCTATAGTTTAAATGTATCTTAAAATGGTAAATAAGTATCATTACATTAGATGTAATCATTAATTGTCTAGGAGGAAGATTTTAGTGGTAGAGATTATATCATGATGATTGGTATGTCAGTCAATGAAGGTATAATATATTTATCCATGATATTTGAGGGAACCATTGGATACCCATGATAGAAAATATGATGTAATTGAGAAGGTATTCTTCAATATAATACAATGATACCATTGAGGAGGTGTTTTTATTTTTGAGATCATGGATTTAATGATATAGTTGTCCCACATACTGGAAATATACAAGTTGAGTTCCATGATGGTGATATTTATGTGATATATGGATTTTGTTTTGAAGCATCATGGGGTACCATGAAATATCCTTAAAAATTGAGATCATTAATTCACCTCATGATTCTAGAGAGGATTTAAAATATTCATATGGATACCTATTACTCAAAAAAGACAAATATTCATCCTTTTATAGATGGGAAGACCAAGAATAATATCATGATATTAGATGATATTTTTTGATATTTAATTATAGACAACGGGGAATCTTTTGTGAGGTATATTCAATGGTTGATTTTATTAAGAAAACCATATTCACTCATCTGTTGGAATATCCCTATTAAATGAACAATAATGGTTAATATTTCATTATTTTCTCTGTTGTTCTAATGTAGGGGTGTCAGTAGTTATTGATAGATATGTGGTGTACACCAAAACAATGAATATTATAATGGTTTAGGAGCAGATGTATCCAACTTAGGAATATCATAATTCATATGAACATTAGTATAGGATAACAATAGAGTTTTATATTGATGACCATGTATCCCTTGCGGAATCAAAACATCTTGGTAATTGGAGTTTTGTCTAGGGAGTAAGATCTCATCCAATTTTTCCATTCCTTTCTAGGTGTTTCGTCACATTATAATGGTGATGTATCAGTTGGTTCATACTTTTTATTAACCATGTTCCCAAAACCAAGTGACATTTTCAGGAGGATTATAATGCCATCGATTTTTATTTTTTTCATTATTGAGTATGATGAGAACATAATATAGTGTACTTTTGAGGTCTAGTATAATTGGTAGAATGCATTAAATTTGTGATAAGTTCTTCTAGTTTGAGTTCTCTATAACGACAATAGTGTATAGTAGAGTACATGGGAATACAATACATAGATGCGATGTCTGTATCATGACTGTTTTAATGTTTATTTTTTCAAAATTTTATTTTTTAAGTTTTTATTATTTATTAAATTATTGATGATGTTTCACGTATATGTTCCAAAAAACCTCAGATGTTTTGGATGTGTTATTAATATAGTGAGAACCAGATAGGTATCTGATATGTGGATTGTTTTTCCCTTTACTTCATGATTGTATCGTTGATGGGATTGTCAATGGTTTCTCATTATGTGGATTGTTTTGATTCTTGAGGAAGAGAATCATTTAATTGGTATATATGTGATGGTTTGAACATTCCAGGATCATTACATATCTTATATTGGGTGTTATAAATATAGGCGATGTTGAAGGAAAAAGGGGGATATTTGTGATGAATCTTTTTTAGGGGACGTAGATTTTGTTAGCAGGTCAATTCTATGAGTTTGTAGTTTCAATAATGATTTTTGTTCAAATGTAATAACCCATACATAGTTCCCTTATAGGGTAGAATATTGGGCTCCACCATGGATACCGTTCATATATATTACGAAATTTCATTTATGTAATAAGATTACAGTGTGATTGGTTTATATGTTGTAAAGAGGTTTGAGGTGATGTTTTTTTAGTATATTGATCTATTGGTAGTTGTAACCAAGTAATTTTTAGTTCTCCATGGATCCCCATGGAGTGGTTGTTGGGATACATGTTTCAATGTTATTGGGATTCTCTACAGAATGGATTCTAATATGTGACACAACCTTGCCCTAAGGTTTTAGGATTTGGAGTTGATTTTAGGTGTAAAATATGGAGGTGACCTAAAACTTATTACATTAGAGCATAGTTGGAAAGATTTTTTCATGGTTTTGAAGAATATTATGGTGTTGCAATGTAGTCATGGGGTTTACACTGTGAGATTATTTTTTCTAGCAAGGGTATGAGTCCACGGGTTCCCAAAAATTCCATTCATTTCCATATATTCCAATTGAGTCTTGGGTGATTCTATATTGATTTTCGGAGACAATTTACCCCGTCCCCCATGGATTTGAGCCTCAATGTCTTGAAATTTATTAATAGTAAAATCAGGTTAGTTACCAAAATTTCTATAGTTTTATTTTCTTAATCTTTCATGGAAATTATCAGGGGTGGTTTTTATTTAATTTGATAGATGAATGAGATGTATTTTTATGAGTATTTTTTTTATATTACTTTTCATGGTTTCCATTATGATTTTTTCGGTCTTTCTATTTCCACTTTATTTATTTTTCCCTATATAGATGATTATTATGCTCATATTGGGATATTGAATTCTAGAATAATCCTTTTTTCCTATGTGAATTTTGGGTCTATAAATATTTAATTCTATATTGGAGAGGAGTAAAAAATTTTATATTTAAAAATTAAACCAAATGAAATAATTTTTTTTAAATGGGTGAATCACATTGTTTAAACATTTAAATCTTATTATCCATAAGAATTATTTGTGATAGATATTTTTTCTATAAATCATTGTTTTCTAAAGAATATCATGTATATGATGTGTTTATTGTATTCTAATCAACTATCATAAAAGGAAAATAACTAAAATTTTGTAATTTAAATGGTGGTGGCGGAAAATTTGATAATATAAGGACATATATTATAAAATAAAATGGATTTATCTTAGTTTTGGTTGTATAAATTATTTTTTATGTTCATATTTTGATTTTGATTTTTTCTTTCTTGTTCTGGTGTTTAGGTGGATATTTTGGGGGGCCGTGGGGATGAATTGATTGGATTATATTTGGAAATTGTGATGAATTTGTTGATTTTTTGAGTTAGAAGGTTTTCTGTTGGTTGTTTTTTGTAAGGTAGCAGTGCTATATTGGTTTCCATGTAAGAGATAGTGGGTCCACAATAGTTATTATGCATGGCCCAGCATGGCTACTATTAGAGTGTATTATTGTGGAAGATTTGATTGTTGGTTTAGGTGATTCTAGTGTGGTTCTTTTGTTTCAGGGTAGAATAAAAAAATTAATAAGTTCTATGGATGAAATGGAATTGGAAATGGTATCATATTATGTGGGTAATGGATAGAATTGGTTTGTTACTCTATATGAAAATTAATTTTATTAATGAATGTAATTTTTTTGGAAATTTGAAAATCATGAAATTATGTAACAAAAAAATTAAATTGGACGTTTTTAATATTTATTATGGCTATGTTGTCTTGGAAAGTCAATTTTTTTGTTTTTATAGTTGGAAGTATTGGAAATGTGTGGTGATGGTATAATGGTGATATCTGTGGGTATCAATGGATTAGTATTTTTGTGGACCCTCTAGGTTGGATTATGTGCGGAATACATGTATATATATATGATTTATTATTTGTGATTTCTACATATATCTCATCTATGTACGATAACATTATGTAAACCTATATGTTTTGGGTTCTCAGTGTCTTCCCCCAATATCCAAGATTTTATGGAAAGATGGATAACTAGTACAACTTCCCCACTATCCCTACTGAGATTGGTATTATGTATTGACTAATTGGAAGATGTAATGAGATATGATGGGGTTAATTGATGGTAGGAGTAAGGTATGAGGTTAACATTACTACCGAAAAAAATATCAAAGGCAATACATTTATTATATTTATTTCATAGAGTATGATCACATAAAATATTATTAAAAAAATCAAACATTATAAATTCTGAATGAATATGATAATAGGTATCTCTTTGATGCTAAGGAATCAATACGAATGAAATAGTAACTTGAGCATAAGATTAAAAACTTGACCCTTATGAATAGTATCATGTCAACTAAATAGTAACATCACCTATGAAATTAAAAAAATTTAGGCATCGTATAATTGATAGCATGAAATAATTTTATCCCAATTGAAGTAAATAAATGTTTTAAAAATTATTAATTATGTGTTGGTGTTTTTTTTAAGCTATATCTATTTAATTAAAATTTTATAACTAATATAATAACATAAAAGAAAATATAATTTCGTAAATTTTTTAATAAATTAATAGTTTGTTGCCTTTTCGTTTTGTGATAACTGTATTAGACCTTATTGAATTTTTCAATGTGTTATGAAATTTGTTCTAATTTTAATATCTTCATTTTTCAAGAGTAATTGCAAATATTAGTACTATAAAATATTTAATTCCTTTATTAGTTTAATATATTTTCTCATATATCTAAAAAAAATTATAGTTTTGATCCAAAATAATAAACTAGTGAATAAAATAATGGGAAAACTCCCCAATCCTCCACTATATATGACAACACTCAACACGTCTTCTCCTAAAACCTTCCAAGATTTTATCATTGTAATTTTTTTGACCAATAAACTTCCTAATCTCCTCCCATATTTCTATGAGCTCTTGGTCTCATCAAAATAAAACAACCATTTCCCTACAGAGGTACTCAAGGATGAGAAATTCAAGAGACAAATTCCTATTTCTATCCTTTAAATTTCTTCTCAAGGTATTCTATTTTTTTAATATATCCTCACCTCCAAAAATCCCAATGGAATGAAAAAAATATTAAATTAGATGTAAAATAATTTTATTAAATAATGTAATAATCCATCATCTAACCCAATCTTCCCCCTCCTTTATTCTAAAAATGTAACAGTCATCCGTGAGGTGTTGATTTATTGCCTTCATGGACAACAACTTTTCATTTCCTATTATCACCGCAAAAGATGGCCTTAATACCATTATAATGGTTGATTCAGATGTTAAAATTTATTTTTTACCCATTTTTATGTTGTCAAACAAACATATATAAATATTACTAATTGTTAAAACAAAACGAGTTTGTTGTGATCAAGAAACTGTTAAAATTAATCTAAACGATTATTATTAACATGCTAACTAATGATTAAACCTAAAATCTAGAAAGAAAATAATATATATTACAATCTAAAATTCTTTTTTTATATTAATAGCTTAAAATTTCAATTCTTTATAACTATACACATGAATATACATACTCATATTCAAGGTAACTAATCATACAAATTAAGAAAACGAACAATCCTGAATCATAAAATGGTACAAAATAAATCATGGAAAAGGCCATAAATGAAAATAATAAAATTATAATATATCAATTAATTTTAGAAATTTTTCTTGAAATATTAATTAATGAATATAATTTAATAATTCATGACATTAAGATCTAGTGCCAATCTGTTTCATACATAAGGAAAGGGATCCTTTCAAAACATCTATATTACTTTAAGGTTAAATTTTCTATCTACATAACCAATGTAAAGATTATTTATTTTTACTAAATTATTTTAAATTATGTTTATATGTTAAAATATAATTTATCTAGATCATATAATCCTTATATGATGTGGAAATATATTTTTTAATATGGTTCCCTTCTCAAATCATCTTGAAAATTAAACCCAATTTTAGGGAACATCCATATTTCTTACCCATTTTCAAGTGACATCCATAATCTGTTTTAATCTAAAATTATTTTTCTAAAATAAATAATTTTATTATTAAAATATATATTGGTAAATTTTATAATGTGTGAAAATAATTATTCCTTTTCTGTTTTAAATAATATATAATATTTCCCTTAAATAGTATGAAAATGTTTTATTCCTATAGTTTCTTAAACACTATTTTTACATGTATTTACATCAGTTTGACATCACTTATCATTATATATTCCCATTTCCCTTTTTAATGTCTATGTATGATTTAAATACTTCCTACCATGGATAGAATCCAACTATTCCCTTTTAATATTCTTTTTGATCTGATTATTATACCAACTTCATTGCATGGGTAACCCTTATTTTTATACTTGATTCCATATGTAAGATTCCTTGGGTGGAAAATACATTCATGAACATCTTATGATGGGTGAAACTAGATATATCTTCAATGAATTAGGTATTTTTTAGTCTCATGATATTTCATGCAAAATGGTCTTGGTGGATAGCCATGACACATGCTCTAAGTTCCACAGTCTTGGTTGTTAGCCTTAACATTTCATCCTCCAGGTCCAATGATCCTTGAATGACACTAATGTTATTTGTTATTTTCTCTTCACATTACAATGATTCCAATATTATAAGATCTAATGGTCTATATTTTATGATTTCATTATCTATGTTGATTTGTATCATTATGTTATGCCTTTTAACCCATGTGTTAAGACATAAATTAATGTTGACTTAATTACTGGGTTTTTTAGCTCATCCCATGGTTCATGTGTTCCCACATGTTATTCTACGAAGATATAAGGTCTTAATTAGAGTTATATGATCATTATGAATATTTAATCAAAGATTCTTATATTATGGTTTCATGATGTTTAATTTTTTACCAAATCTCAAAGACACCAGATAGTTCAATCCATGGCGGGTAATTTGAGGTTTTATTATTCCAAAAACCATGTAATGGTATGTTTAAAAGGATAGGGAAATTATATTTGGTATCATAGAAAGGTATAGTTTTATTTTGAAACTAGTATTTTAGATCATTAAGAAGAAACCTTGGGATAAAAAATTGTATAGCAGAACATTCCAAGATTTATTTTAGTATAGATTATGTGGTTTATCATGAAAATAAACATCTTTTTGGATACATCTAGTGGACGTGGTTTTGGGATAGATGTACATAGTAGTAAAAAGTCTGACAGATTCTTCTTGGCTAAACTCTGGGTAACCTAGTAAATGAAAATAGGCCTTACTATGCACCTGTTTTGTCCCTCCTTGAGGATATGATTTGGTAAATTTATAAGATCATTACAAACCATTATTAAGTGAAACAATTCCAATTCTATAATATGTTAGGAAACAGATCATGGATAACCTAGATTGAATCCTTGGGAATCACAATAAAGAAATAATATTCTATTATACATCTATCCTTTTATGTACAATGTTTATTTTTATTATTATTAGCAGCTATGTATTCAAGACACCCTAATTATACTTTATTTTTATTTCATAATGGATGGAAAAAAATAACTCATTCTGATAATTAATATTATAGACAATGTGATTATTTCAATAATTATATGCAAAATATGATGTGAATGGGTGCTAAAAACTTCCTGAAAATACATCCTCTACTAGAACATGTCATGAATAATAATATCAATCACGTAGAACACACTCTTTCTCTTAATAGGGGGAAATTTTCTATCGAATAATTTATACAGAAAATGACTCCCATGTTTAGGGGATCATATGATCCCCTCCTAATGGAATACTGGATTAACTACACTAAAAATATATTATATATCCTCTAGTTCTCATAATAGGATTGTGTTCTATTTACAGTCTATCGTTTGGATGGGGAAACTGGTTAGTGGTGGACACTGATAACAAATACCAAGTCTAAGGAAGAAATTGATTATATGGAATGGATTGATTTGAGGAAAATAATTTTCAACAAATATTGTATCTGAACTCTCAGTGTAATGGAAAAAGGTAATTCCTCATAATGATGTTTAAGAAAGATGGTTCTATCACTATGTTTGAGGAAAAAATTTCAGTACATAGAACATATGACAAAGGATTTCACATGAACATTGAATGAATTTTGGATCACTTATTTAGCGGACTAAATCCATGTCTATAAAAAGTGTTATTGATTCAAGACTTTCATATCTACAAAGAGATTATGCATTGTTCTCTTAAGGATGAAATAGATATCAAAGACTCTTAGTGGTCTCATGGCCCCGGTGATAAGAAGAAGAAAATGGAGTCCATTATTGATGGATCAATTGATAAATCCCATGATGGAAAGAAAAATAAATATCCCACTAGACATAATTTTGGGGATAAGAATCATGTGAACTGTCTAAATGGAACAAGAAAATGATCCAATGTAGAATAACTGGGCATCTCACTAAAAACTTCTGAAGTGATATTATGAATACCACAAATATAGAAGAACAAGGACATATTTATATCAATACCCATCCTATAGTTCAGTGTTATAACTATAATAACTATAGAGATTATGTGAACAATTTCCTTATGACATGGGTTGTTTGAGGTAACCAACCACAATAATCTCCAAGGTAGAATGTAATGGAATATGCTATCACTTTTTGTTGAAGTGGATCCTACAAATCATTTGGTGACATGTATGCAGATTACTCAATTAAGAATAGTTAATATACTATTAGATTCTTATTCTACCCATTATTTCATATAATTCCTTTTTAGTAGTAATATTCAAAAACCACCTCAAAATTTGGAGGTTGAGTTGTATGAGAGAATAGAAAATGGGGTAATAACTGCATCCAACATTTATAACTCCTCCATGATTAACATTTGTGGACTAAAGTACCCAGAGTGTCATTTTATACTCTCTTTGGTAGAGTTTGGTACGATTTCAGGCATGGATTGATATCATTATAAAATGTCAACATTGACAATTTGGAAACTGAGACCACTCTACATATCCCAAATCATCCTCTGATTCTGTACATAGTGTATGGAGGAGGATGAATATCTTTCAGAATCATTGTCTCATGTGTAGATATTATTGCCTTATGAGAAATCATACCCATCCCTATTTATTGATACAAAGGAGATAATCATGCTCTAAGACACGTACATTCCGAGGTACTACATTGATATTTTCCATGAAGAGTTTACCTTTACTATTCATGATTGAGATTTTGAGTTCTCAATTGAAATAATCCCTAGATCTCTTCTTATACCATAGAATCCTTATATAATGGACACCATTGAGATGGATGAACAAAATAATCTATTATAGGAGAATATGGACACCATTTTTATACACATGAGTGCTTCACCAGGGGGTGCACCAGTTCTCTTTGTCATGAAAAATGATGTATCAATGCACCTATGTAAATTTATCTAGAGAACAATAAAGTCATGGTAACTAAAAAGTATCAACATCCACAGATAGATGAATTGTTCGATAAGATAAATGAAGATATATGTTTATCTATGGTGGACCATCGGTCAGGATATAACCAAATAATAGTGGGCAAGGAACATATTCCTAATAATTCCTTTAAAATGATATGTGGGTAGAATGAGTTCATACTAAAGCACTTCAGACTCAATAATTGTCTGCCAATTTGAATGGATTTAATGAATAGATTCATTATATATTACCACAAAAAGTTATTTGTTCAACTTATCACTGATATTATGAGATAATAAAAGAGAAATGAGGAACAGGGGGAGTATATGAATACAATGATTAAGATATTTCAAATGGATAAAATTTATTATATTTATAGTAAATGTTTGTTCTGGATGAAGGATGTTTCATTCATGGGGCTGAATATTACTATAAAATGAATATTTATAGACCCTTCCAAGACAAAGGAAATTGAAGAGTGGTCGAGGAAAAAATCTTGAATGGTGATCTATAGTTTCCTTGTTCTTGTAGGGTATTAGTGATGGTTTTCCCAGAACATATCATGACTTTCAAACCCACTATCGATGAGGACTCCGAAGGGAGTGATGTTTGTCTGGATGAGTGAATGTGAAGACTAGTTTAAAGAGGTGAAAAATAGGCTTATGAATGTTTTGGATCTCACACAACTGCCATGTTCTTAACTCTTTGCAGAATACTGTGATGCTTCAAAGAATTCATTTGGTTTTATAAAGAATACAAATGAAAAAATGATAGGCTACACTTCAATGAAGTGGAAAATCATTTATAGAATCCAATCCACAGATGATCTAGAGTTGGAAGTTATGATCATTGCATTGAAAATAAGGAAGCATTATATCTATGGGGTGATGTGTTAAATATATACTGATCAAAAGATTAAAATATATACTGACATAGAAGGAGAAAAATATACAGTACTTAAGATGGGAGGATCTCATCATTGGACTATTACAACTCAATACACTAGAATCCAAATAAAGAAAATATGGTATTGGATACTCGTAGTAGAAAGGATCTTTTTTCATTATCGATGAGGAGAATTGAGATGGATCCAGTCTTTTTAGACCATATAGTAAAGAAATGGGAATATTTTGGGATCATGAATCATCTATAATTTCTCAAATGATTTCATAACAATCCATTGTGGATAAAATAATTGATGCTCGAAGAAATGATGTTGAAATTCCAAAAATGGTGGAAGCTATCAGAAATTGGTAATCCTCCATGTTAATTATTATTGAGTATGGTGCCATATTATTTGGGTCACAAATATTAGTACCATTGAATCCAGAGATAAAGAAGGTACTTCTAAAGGATTCACAAAGATAAAACATCCATATTAAATCAAGGATCACAAAGTTGTATCGAGATATCCAAGAGAACTATTGGTGGGACAATATGAATAAGGAGATCACTAAATATACGTCAATGTGCCTAGTATGTCTGCAAGTGAAGGTTGATAGAAAACATATAAGGGGTTGAGGAAACCACAATTCATTCCATTATGAATGTGGGAGAACATTAACTAGTAATTTTTCACTGGACATCCAATGATATACAGAGGAATAATTCAATACAGGTTGTTGTGGATTGGCTTAAAATGAAAGCTCACATAATCATAAGTGGATAGGAATTATCACTAGATAAAATTAAATGAATATATATTTGGGAAGTTCCAAGGATTCCTGGAGTACCACTATTGATAGTATCCAATCGTGATCCAAGACTCCCCACTATTTTTTTAAATTGTATCCAACATGATCTAATCACAGACCAAAACAATAGTGAGGAATATCATACTCAAATTAATGTCCAATCAAAGGAGACTACAAAAACACTAGAAGACATTTTGATAGGTTCTTATTTGGACTTTAATTGAGTATGGGATGAAAATCATCCAATGTTCAAATTTTCCTACATAAAAAATTTCCACCCATGTATCCAAATGGATAAATATTAAACACTTCATGGGAAAAGATGTAGAACATAGTAATTCTAGGATGAGTTAAGTGAATGTAAGATGTTAGAACTTAAAATGGTTTTAGAAATGGTGGATATGGTGAAAAACTTTTAGTATGACATCAAGGCATCCCAAATTCATCAAAAGATATTTGAAAAAAATAGTCAATGATAAATTGAGTTTAATGTTAGAGACCGGATATTACTCTATATATCTCTATCAAAGACAGTCATGATATTTTGGAATAAAGGAAAAGTATTTCCCAAGTACATTGAACCCTTTGATATCATTTATCATGTCAAAGCCATGGCCTATCAATTTGAAATCCACCTACCACATATCAAATACATGATATATTCCATATATCCCTCTTGAGTAAGTACACGAATGATCCTACACATGTACTTAATTATAAGGTAGTAGAGTTAGAGAATGATCTCTCATTCAATGAGTAGCCACTGATTATGTTAGATCATAGTGAAAACATTATATGTAGAAAGACTACACACATGGTCAAAGTACTATGGTGTAACTATAGGCTCGAGGAGGCAACATGAGAACTTGATAAAGTGATTAAGGAGATGTACCCACACCAGAATTCATCTTAGTATGTAAAATGATATTTTTAGTGAGAAATTTCATAAGGGGGGAAAATGTAAAAATGAAATGTTTTGTTGATGGAAATCCCTTATTTGTAATTATTTCATATATTATTATCACAAAAAATCACATTAAAAAAAACAAGAACATTATAAATGATGAATTAATGAAATAAGAGGTATTTATAGAAGTTAGAGAAGCTATACAGATGAAATAGTAACTTGAACAGAGGAATTGTAATATAAACCTTGTAAATATTAAATCATCCAAATGATCAAAATCATCTCCAATGAAATTCCGTTTGCTGGACCCTTTGGGAAGCCCGTAACCAGGTGCGGTTAAGAGGAAGGAGATCTTTGTTGGCTCTTCAGGTCTGCATGTGGTTGATCATCGTTGAACATGCTGCACTTTTCAAGAATGGAGTGCATGCAGGTATTCTGGGGAACCTTGTTAAGGGTCAGCTCACTCAGACCGTGCAGAGAGGAAGATGGGTAAGGTGGCTCCCTCCGGCTAGCGGGTTGAAACTGAATGTAGACGGTTCATGCATGGGGGGGATTATGAGGGGTGGTGGTGTTCTCCGGGACTGTTGGGGATCAGTACACATAGCATTCAGTGGTTATTATGGACCAGGCTCTTCTATGGCCACAGAGTTAAGAGCCCTTCTCTCGGGTGTAACGCTTTTCAGGAGGAGTGGTCTTCGGGTGTCGGAGATCGAAGCTGATTCAGAGGTCCTGGTCAGATCACTCCAGGGGACTTGTGACATTGCTTGGAATCTGATATATATTTACAGAAGGCGCACAGTGGAGACCAACCAGGGTAGATTGATCCATCTTATTGTATGAGAATCCATCTTTGCGGTTGATACGATGGCCCGTGGGGGCAGGCCAGAGGAGACTTTGATAGTTTACGATAGTCTTAACTCTTTACCACTCGAATGTGTCAATGTAATCCGGAAGGAGGCCCTTGGCCTTCACTACTTTCATCCTCCGTGACATGTATACCTGGGTTATAAGGTCATATAATAAAATAGTAACTTCCAGGCATGTCTCCCATGAAATTACAAATAAAATTTAGTAAACTTATAAATTAATGTATGATATAATTGTATCATTGTATAAGTAAATAAATTTTTTATAAATTTTTTATTAAGTGTTGGAATTTTTGTAAGTTATAAATATTTAATTACAATTTTATTATTATTACTATAATTTATAATATAAGTTATTTTCTATAAATGTGTTCGTAAATTAATATTTCATTGTATTATGATTTCTAGATAATATTATGATACCTTATTTTATTTTTCATCATGTTATAAAATTAGTTATAATTTTAAAATCTGTTTTTTAGTAAATGATAAATTTAATTAAAAATCATATTTATCATATTTTTATAAATATTTTTATAAAATAGTGTTCAATTTTTAATTCTATACTTCGAAAAATGGTTACGGTGAATTTTTGGGATTTTTCCGAATTAGAAGAATTTTTTTGAATAGTGAAATACTGTACATTACGATATATATACATTAAAAGATATATAAACAATTCCTTGAGTCATCACTGATGTAATAACTATAATATAGTACTTTTATTAATTATCTTGACCAACATGGTGATACTTCACAAACTATTGAATTTCTTGTGCCAAAATAATAAAATATGAATAAAATAATGCGAAAATAACCATCTCCCCACATTAAATATAACTCCTCACCACATATTCTAAAACACCTTCCAAGCATTGATCCTTGTACATATTATTTCAATTACTCTTCCATATCACCCTAATGTTCATTCACTCTTGGTCTCATCAAAATACAAAAACCTTTTCTGTAATGACCCAATGTTTTTCAATGAAAATTCCCTTCTCATCAGTATGCCATAAAATCACATGAAAACACAACATAATGAACTACTAAGTGCTAAGTGTCCTTTAAAAATATGTTTTTCACTTCTGCGTTTGTAATTTCGAAAATCTGGCATACACGGCTGTAATTAGTAAGTTATTTGGAGTCCGATAGAGAAAAATTAATTTTTGGTGAATAGTATCCTATCCTACTGAATAGTAACATACCCTTATGAATAGTGGTATACCCTAATGAATAGTAACCTCACCTATGGAGGTATAATAAATTATTCAACTTGGAATTACAATATACCTATATTTTAGATTATGTTAATGAATGTTTTAAAACTGGTTTTCATAATAAATTATTATTTTAATTAAATATTCAAATAATCATATTTAGAATTTTTTTTGAAATATGGACTTTTTTTTGGATTCTACATGTCAAAAAAGGGTTAGGGTGAGTTTTTGGGATTTTTCTGAAATACTTGAATTTTTGATGAATAGTAGAATCCGATAATTCACAATAAATGCTAAATAATGGATTACTTGAGTCATCGATGATGTCCTACTGATGTAAGCCCACTTGTTTAGGTATCACTTGATAAAATCACTCTTCTTTGTCATGAAATACTTATGATTCCTTGTATTGGGAACAAATTATAAATTAATGATTATAATATTATGAAATCACACCTCTTCTGCACTATAAAAACCCCCATTCACTCCTTCTTCTCTCCACTCCTCTCAGGCCTTGTGCCTTGCCATTATTCTGCCCAAATCCCTCCCCAAGGTCCTCCCCACTTCTAAATACTCTCAGCCTCCTCAAAATATCAAAACCTCTCCTATTAAGATGTTCTCAAAGGAGGAAGTCTCAAGAGGTAAATTCCTTTTCCAAATTTATAATTTTCTTTTAAGTTCATTTCTTTTTTATTTCGTTCCTCACCTCCCTTCCCTATAATAGTATGATAACTCCAGTAACATACATGTAATGGAATTTCATCATGAAAGTGTTATATCTTATTATCTTCTCTCCTTTCCCCACCCTTTTTTTGAAAGAAATGAAAGCACCGTTTGAGATGGACTAATTTAGCACATTCAAGGACAAGGGTTTATCGATTTATATTATTATCATTAATTATGGTCATGAAACCATTTTTGTTATGGTTTAAACAGATTATTATATATGTAATATATCATATTTTTTGTTCTGTAATCCTTTGGTACAAATGGAATGATGTTATAAAGAAATACACATTCTTTGTGATCAAATCCACCGATTTACAAAAAAAGTTATCACTATGGTTCTATATATAATAATTATACTTCACTATATGTAAGCTAATTAAAATTAAAAACATGTATTCTCCTGGATATGAACTAAAAAAATAAAAATTCAATTATGTACAACCACTTTCATCTTTCATATAATTCAAACATGAATATATGTGAACCGATATTCTAAAGCCAAGTAAACAAACGAGACCGAACAATGAAAGTGATCCTTGTAACTAATTAAAATTGATTTTAATGAAATAAAAGTGGTTATAATAAATAAAATGAAGAGTTTCTGGAATTATTAATTAATAAGACAAATTTTCTTATTCAGGTCATTAATAACAAGTGGTGTACACCAACAAATTTAAGGTAAGGGATCCTTCCCTTTTCACTCTTAATCAAGATTGTTCTCAGTGCTATGCCTTTTTGTGTAATACCAAGTGATGGGGTATGTTTATAAACCATACCCATACTAAGATAATGTTTTATAATTGATGATAAACCCCTTATCTCTCTCCTAAAGCCCTCTTAGTAACACTCGATACCATTCCAATAAACCATAATGGATTCTACCCGAACATCCTTTATTCCTTCGGGTTGCTCTATCTTTATTTTTACCAAAATCTAGTTGTATTTTATTTTTATGTATAACTTAAAAATTCTGTTTATATGCTCCAAACACATGTTCCACGATCCATCTCTCCTTCTCTTTTAGGGATATACATGATTTTAAGTTAATCTCTCCTCGATACTTCACAATATGCACACTCGTTTTAAAGGAACTTCACAGACTTTTACCCAATTTCAAGTGCACTCTATATTTTTTTAAGAAAAAATTTTCTTTTTAAATTCAGTATTTTTATTATGAAAACATTATTGGTTTAATTATGTATTTATATAAAAGAATGCCTTCTTTAATATTTGAAAATCTCTATAGTTATTTCCTTAAAACCGCACAAAAATGTTTTAATGCTAATGTCTCTAAAATACATTTCTTATGTGATGTCACTATATTTGTTACCAAATTCCATTTTATATGCCTAAATTAACTTATGAACGTCCATGTATGTTATAATCCCCTTATTTCATAGACACTTTCATCAAACAGTCATTGGTTATGCATTATGTCATGATGGTGGTACCCAACTCTCTCCATGGGTAACCTTATGTTTATGAACAATTGATTATGTATGATTACTCATATGGAAATAAGATTTATGTGATTAGAATATTTATGTGGAAATAATATTCGTGGAAATTTTGATATTGGTGCACCCAGATAGCGCTCCAATGCATTGGGTAAAGTTGAGTCTCATGAGATGCGATGTGAAACGGGATTGGCGGTTAGCCTTGACCCGTACTAAAATGGGAAACAGGATGGGCGGTTAGCCATGACCCATACTAAAGATATTATTTATGATACTACCACAATTATATGATTCCATGTTCATATGATCCAATTCTTATATTAAATGATTTAATAAGTTTCAATCTTTGGATATCATTATGTCATGAATCCTAACTCATGTGCTTGAGATGTATCCTTATGTTCATTCCCTTACTGGGATTGTTAGCTCCTCCCTTGGTTCATGTGTTCCCCAATGTACCCTATTCCGATATAAGGTCTTAAAGGAAGTTAGAAGATCTTTATATAGATTAAATAAAGATGTTCTTTAGACCCATGTTTTATTTTATATGTAGCTAGTCTTCAAGACACAAGACTTAAAGATCCATGTCTTGTACTCTGAAGATTAATTATGTTTAAATCATGAATTTTTTTATTTAAATGGATAGGGTCCCTATAGTAGGTATCATAGGATGGTCTAGTTATTTTGGGATATTAGAAATAGGGCACCATAGTAAGATCCTTAAAGATGAGAATAAGTATAAGAAAACAGTCCTAAATTTTGGTGTGTATAGAGTAAGTGGTTTATCATGAAAATACATGCCATTATGGATATGAGAAGTTAGAGGAGGCTCTGACACAGTTGTATCTGGGTGTAAAACCTGAAAACACCACCTTGTGCCAGAGTAGAATGGGAATGGGTGCACGATAACGGGCCTTGCAACAGTCTTGGTTACGACACTCTCGGGGATATGCTTTGGTAGATTCATGATCTTAGTATAGACCATTATTAATGGATAGACTATAAATATATAAGTCAAGAAATAGATTGAGGAGAACCTAGATATAAACCTATGGAATCACAAGTCAGGATATACTTATTCATTACAAGTTCTTACTTATTTGTCCAACTTTTATTTATGTGCTAAATAGATAATTATTCAAGACCTCTAATTGTACGTTCTTTTTCTTAGTTAATGGCGGGACATGGAAGAACACGTTCCAATAACCAATGTGATAGGAAATGTAATGATTTCCCTAATGACATGCATGATGTGACAGAAGTGGGTTCTCAAAACATCATGATAGTACTTGATCAGATGGCTTGAGTTTTTAATAATAACATGAATCAGGTGGAACCTCTCCCTCATCCAAAGAAAGAGAAAGTTGCCGTAGAATCATTAATTCGAAAAATACCTCCCATGTTTAGTAGGTCTTCTGATCCCCTCCTCACAGAACAATGGATTAAATCCATTGAAAAGATTATCTCTATCCTCCAGTGCTTGGAAGAAGAGAAAGTTGTACTGACAGTCTATCATTTTGATGGGGAAGTTGATCAGTGGTGGACACTGATCAAGAATACAATGTCTCAAGAGCAAATTGATTACATAGAATGGGAGGAATTCAAGAGGATGTTTTTAAACAAATATTTTCCTTGAACCTTCCATCTCATGATGGAAAGAGAGTTCCTTGGACTCATGAAGAAGGATGATGAGTCTATCGGGGCATATAAAGTGAACATTACAAAGCTTTAAAGCTACACCTCTAGCTTTGTCATGATCACTAAAAGAAAGGTGGATCACTTCTTTAGCGGACTAAAGCTGATTTTATGAAAGGTTTTGGTGATTCGAGACTTTGACACCTATGAGAAGTTTTTCTGTTGTGCCCTCAAGGATGAAATGGAGATTGGAGACTCTCAGTGGTCTCATGGGCCTAGTGAAAAAAGTGAAAAATGGAGAACAACATGGCTGGTTCATCAAACAAATCCCATGATGGAAATAAACATCACTTTCCCCATTGCAAAAATTGTGGGAAGAAGCATCTTGGTGACTGTCTCAAGGGAACCAAGAATTTCTTCAAATGCAGAAAGCTTGGTCATCTACCCAAGAACTGCTGAAGGGATATGAAAAACCCTGTTAATATTAAAGAAGAATGTATGGTTCTTATAAAAACTATTCCTATAGTGCAGTATTATAACTACAAGGAGATTAGGCATTATCTGAACAATTTCCCTAAGCCTAGGGTTGTCGGAGGCAATAAGAAACAACCTCCAAGGCAACAAGGAAGGGCTTATGCTATCAGTACTACTAAGTTTGAGACGGAAAACTATGTGGTGACAGGTATGATTGTTAATCATTCTAGAATAGCGAATGTACTATTTGATTCTAGTTCTATGCATTATTTCATATCTTGCATGTTTAGTAGAACTATTCAAAAACCACCGCAAAATTTGGATGAAAAGTTATCTATGAGATCAAATAATTGAGAAATTATTGAATCCATGGTTTATAGCTCCTCCTCGGTTAATGTTTTTGGACTAAACCTCCCATAAAATCTTGTCATACTTCCTTTATTGGAGTTCGGCTCTATCTTGGGCATGGATTTTCTATCTTTGTACAAGGCCAACATTAATTGTCGGGAAATGGAGATCACTTTTAACTTCCCTAACCATCCTTCGATTCCTTACATGTGTAAGTAATATGATGAGTCTCTTTTAGAATCTTCTTCTCAAGTTTGGATACTGATTCCTTGTGAGAAAGAATATCTAGCTCAAATGATTAGGACAAAGGATAAAATCATTCTTGAAGACATTCCCATCAGGAGTGATTCCACTGATGTATTCCCCGAAGAGTTTTCTGGTCTTCCTCTTGACCGAGAGGTTGAGTTCTCAACTAAACTTATCTTTGGATCTCTACCAATCTCAAATACACCTTACAGAATGGCAATCGTAGAGATAGAAGAGTTGAAGAAGCAGTTAAACGAAAATATGGAGCATGGTTATTTATGCCTGAGTGCTTCACCGTGGGGTGCACCAGTACTCTTCGTCAAGAAGAAGTATAGATCAATGCGCCTCTGCATTGATTATAGTGAGCTCAATAAGTTCACTATAACGAACATGTATCCCCTTCCACAGATAGATGACTTGTTCAATCATCTTCGTGGGGAACGTTATTTATCTAAGGTGGACTATCGGTCAGGATATCACCAACAAAGGGTGAGGAAGGAGGATATTCCCCAGACTACCTTTCGAATGAGGCATGGACACTATGAGTTTATAGTGATGCCCTACAGAATCACTAATGCTCCATCAATTTTCATGGATTTAATAAATAGTGTACTTAGAGATTACCATGACAAATTTTTCATGGTATTTATTGATGATATTATGATATACTCCAAGAGCAAGGAGTAACATGAGTAGAATTTGTAAACTTTGTTTAAGTCTTTGTGAAGGGAGAATTTTTATTCAAATTCTAGTAAATGTGAGTTCTAGATGGAGGAAGTATCATTCTTGGGGCATGATATCACCAGGAAAGAGATATCTATGGACCCTTCCAAGACGAAGGAAATTAATGATTGACCAAGGAAAACTTCTGTAACAGAGATCCGCATCATTTTAGGTCTAGCTGGGTATTATTGACAATTTGTGAAGAACATTTCATGATTGATAAACCTAATGACCAAGATGACATGGAAGTGAGTAATGTTTGTTTGGACACATGAATGTGAAGTCTGTTTCAAAGAGTTGAAAAATAGTCCAATCACTACGCCGGTACTCACACTCCCTTCAAGTGGAGAACTCTTTGTGGTGTATAGTGATTCTTCTAAGAAAGGCTTAGGTTGTTTGATAATTAAAAATAATAAATTGATAGCCTATGCCTCAAGGCAGCTGAAAATCCATGGGAAAAACTATCCCACACATGATCTGGAGTTAGCGGCTGTGATCTTTGCATTGAAAATATGGAGGCATTATCTCTATGGGAAAAAATGTGAGATATATATAGACCACCAGAGTCTAAAATATATATTAACACAGAAAGAGATTAATATGTTGTAGAAAAGATGTATAGAGCTCATCATGGATTATGAATACTCAATCCACTACCACCTTGGTAAGGCAAACAAGGTGGTGGATGCTGTTAGTAGAAAGGATCATGCATCTTTATCAATGATGAGAATTGAAAAGGATCCGATCTTCTTAGATTTACAATGTATGGACATGAAAATCATTAATAGAGGAACATCATCAATCCTTTTTTAAATGATTACTCAACCATCCCTCTTGGAGAAAATAAAGTATGCTCAATGAAAAGATGTGGAAATTTAGAAAAGGATGGAAGCTATTAAAAATGGGAAATCCTCTGATTTCAAAATTGATGAGTAAGGAGTTGTAATATTTGGGACACGATTATGTGTACCATATGATGTAGAGATAAAGAAGGAGGTGTTGAACGATGCACATAGCTCGACCTTCTCTATCAATCCTGGAAGTACTAAAATGTACCGTGATCTCCGAGAACACTTCTGGTGTGATAACATGAAGAAGGAGATTGCAGAATATATATCAAGGTGACTAGTATGTCAGAAAGTCAAAGCTGAGCGAAAAAAGTCAAAAGGTAGGATGAAGCCATTACCTATACCCATGTGGAAATGGGAAAATGTTACTATGGACTTTTTCATGGGTGTCCCGAAGTCGTCGAAGGGAATTAATGCAATATGGGTTGTGGTTGACCGACTAACCATGACATCCCATTTCATCTCAATTAGAGAAGCTCTCTTTCTTGAACAACTTGAAAAGATATATGTGAAGGAAGTGGTGAGGCTGGATGGTGTTCCACTCTCAATTGCCTCTGACCGTGGTCTAAGGTTCACATCAAAATTCTATAGGAGCCTTCAACATTCTTTGAGTACTGAATTAAATTTCACCACATATTCTAAAAAACCTTCCATTCATTGATCTTTGTCCAAATTATTTCCAATACTCTTCCATATAACCCCAATGTTCATTCACTCTTGGTCTCCTCAAAATACAAAAAACTTTTCTGTAATGACCCAATGTTTTGCAATGAAAATTCTCTTCTCATCAGTATGTCATAAAATAACATGAAAACACAATATAATGAACTAATAATTTCTATGTGACATTTAAATTTATGTTTTTCACTTCTGTGTTTGGAATTTAGAAAATCCGACATACACTACTATAATCAGAATGTTATTTGGAGTCCGATATGGAAAAATTAATTATTTGTGAATAGTAACCTACCCTACTGAATAGTAACATACCCTTATGAATAGTGATATACCATAATGAATAGTAACCTCACCAATGGTGGTATAAAAATAATATTCAATTTGGAAGTACGATATACCTATATTTTAGAATAAGTTAATGAATATTTTAAAACTGGTTTTGATAATAAATTATTATTTTAATAAAATATCCAAATGATCATATTTAGAAAATTATTTTTGAAAAATGGACTTCATTTTTGGATTATACACATCAAAAAATGTTTAGAGTGAATTTTTGGGATTTTCCTAAAATAATTGATTTTTTTTTTGAATAGTAGAATCCGATAATTCACAATAAATGCTAAATAATGGATTAATTGAGTCATCGATGAAGTCCTACTGATGTAATCCCACTTAGTTCAGGATCACATGATAAAATCAATTTTTATGGTATTGTAATACTTAATATTCTTTGTCTTGGGAAGAAATAATAAATTAATGATTATAATATTATGAAATCTCTCCTCTCCTCCTCTATAAACCCCCCCCCCTTCAAACCCTCCTCTCTTTATTCCTATATAGCCTTGTGCCTTGCCATTATTATGCCAAATTCTCTCCCCAAGGTCCTCCCCCACATCCAAAACCTCTTATCCATGTTATAATACCAAAACCTCTCCCCTTAAGAGGTTCTCATAGGAGGAAGTCTCAAGAGGTAAATTCCTCTTCCTAATTTCTACTTTTATTTTTAGTTCTTTTCTTTTTTATTTCATTCCTCACCTCCATTCACCATAATTTTATGATAAATCTAGTAAAATACATGTACTATAATTCCTTCATGCTAGTGGTATATTTCATTATATTCTATTCTTTCCCCACCGTTTTTTTGAAAGAAATGAAAGCACTGTTTGAGATGTGCTAATTTAGCACATTCAACGACAACAGTTTATCAATTTCTGTTATTATAATTATTTATGGTCATGAAACCATTTTTTTTATTGTTGAACAAGATTATTATATATGTAATATATCTAATTTTTGGTTGTGTAATCCTTTGGTACAAATGGAATTTAGTTATAATGAAAAACACATTCTTTGTGATCAAATCCACTGATTAACAAAAACGGTTATCTCTATAGTTATATATATATAATAATTCGACTTCGATTTAAGTAACCTAATTATAATTAAAACCATTAAATCTCTGGGATATGAACTAAAAAATATAACTTTAATTATAGAGAACCACTTTCATCTTTCATATAATCCAAACTTGAATATAAGTGATTCGATCTTTTAAATCCAAGTAATCAAACGATCCCCAACAATGAAATTGAACCTATTAACTAATTAAAAAGGAATTGAATGAACTAAAAATGGTTTTAAAAAATAAATTGAGGTGGTTCTGGTATTATTAATTAATAAGACTAATTTTTTTATTCAGGTCGTTAATAACAAGTGGAGTACACCAACAAATTTAAGGTAAGGGATCCTCCCCTTTTCACTCTTAATCAAGATTGTTCTTTGTGCATTGACTTCTTGTGTAATACCAAATGATGGGGTATTTTTATACACCTTCCCCATACTACCCTAATGTTTTTATAATTTATGAGTAACCCCTTTTCTATCTCATCAAGCACTATTAGTTAAACCTGATACCATGCCAATAAACCATAATGGATTCTACCCGAACTTCCTTTATTCCTTCAGGATGCTCTATCTTTCGTTTTACTAAAATGTAGTTGTGTTTTATTTTTATGTATAACTCCATCATTCTGTTTATATGCTCATAAATCATGTTCCAAGATCCATAACTCATTCTATTTCGGGGATATACATGCTTTTTAGTGAATCTCTCATCAATACTTCACAATAAGCACGCTCAGTTTAAAGGAACTTCGCGGACTTTTACCCATTTCAAGTGCACTATATATTTTGTTTTAAGAAACCATAATCATTGTTAATTTAGAAATTTTATTATGAATACCATCTTGATAAAATTATTGTATTATATAAAACAATATCTTTTTTTTCTATTGTAAAATCTCTATAGTATTTTCCTTAAAACCGCACAAAAATGATTTAATTATAATGTCTCTCAAATACATTTTTTATGTGATGTAACTTATATTTGTTACCACCAAAAATGTTATATGCCTAATTTACCTTATGATGATCCATGTGTGTTCGAATCCATTCATTCATTGACACTTTCATGATACACTCATTGGTTATGCTTTATGTCATGATTGTGGTACCCAATTATCTCCATGGGTAAACTTATGTTTATGAACAATTAACTATGTATGAATACTCATGTGGAAAGAAGCTTTATGTGGTAAGAATTTTTATGTGAAAAGAATATTCTGGAAAATTTTGATATGGGTCTGCCCAGATAGTGCTCCAATGCATTGGGTAAAGTTGAGTCTCAAGAGATACGATGTGAAATGGGATTGGCGGTTAGCCTTGACCCATACTAAAATGGGAAACAAGATTGGCGGTAAGCCTTAACCCATAATCCAGATATGATTTATGATTCTAACACATTTATATGATTCCATGTTTATATGATCCCATGCTTATATTAAATGATTTTATAAGATTCATGCTTTTGATATCATTATGTCATTCCTCCTATCTCATGTGCTTGAGATGTATCCTTATGTTCATTCACTTACAGGGATTTTTATCTCATACCTTTGATCATGTGTTCCCCAGGGTCACCTATGCATATGTAAGGGCTAAAACGAAGTTAGAAGAACATTATTGAGATTAAATAAAGACATTTTAGCACCTTGTTTTATGTTATGTGTGCCTAGTCTTCCAAGACCCTAGACATAATGGACCTTTTCTAGTACTCTGATGATTATTTATGTTTAAATCATGAAATGTTTTATTTAAAAAGTTCGGGTCACTGTAGTTTGTATCACAGGATGGACTTGTTATTTTTGGAGATTAGGAATAGATCACCTTAGTGAGAACCTTAAGGATGAGACTAAGTATAATAAAACAGTCCTATATTTTGGAGAGTATAGAGTAAGTGGTTTATCAAGAAAATACATCCCACTATGGATATGAGTAGGTAGAGTCGGCTCTAGCACAGTTGTATCTAGCGCCAAAACCCAAAAACACTGCATTGAGCTTGAATCGAATGATAACTAGGGCATGATAACTGGCCTTTCTTCACTCTTGGTTATGATAATCCCAGGAGATATGATTCTGTAGATTCACGAGATTAGTAAAAACTGTCATTAAGGGACAAAAAGAATCCCACAAGAATATATGTTAATAAATAGATCGAGGATAACATAGATATAAACATAAGGAATCACAAGTCAGGATATACTTCTTCTTTATAAGTTCATACGTTTATGTTCAATGTTTCTTTTTATGCTCAATAGCTATGTATTCAAGACCTCTAATTATACATTCTTTTTCTTAGTCAATGGCATGAAATAGAAGAACTTGTTCCAACAACCAGTTTAAAAGGAAATGTGATGATTTCCCTAATGACATTCCATATGTGATGGAAGAGGGTGCTCAAAGGTTCATGACAGTACTTTCTCAGCTAGCTCAACATATGAATAATAACATGAATCTGGTAGAATTTCCCCCTCCTCCATGGAAAGAGAAAGTTGTCGTAGAATCCTTCATGCAGCGAAGGACTCCCGTATTTAGTGGGTCTTATGATCCCCTCCTTGTAGAACAATGGATTATCTCCATTGAAAATATTTTCTCTATTCTCTAGTGCTCGGAAGATGAGAAATTTGTACTAGTAGTTTATAGTTTTGATGGGGAAGCTGATCAGTGGTGGAAACTGATCAAGAATACAAAGTCCCGAGAGGAAATTGTTTCCATATAATGTGTGGGATTCAATAGTATTATTTCAACAAATATTTTCCTTGAACCCTCCATCTCAAGATGGAAGGAGGGTTACTTGGACTCAGGTAGAAAGAAGATGAGTCAATCGGGGCATATATAGAGAACATTACAAGGCTTTCAAGGTATTCTTCTGTCTTTTTCATGAACACGGAATGCAAGGTGGATCGCTTCTTTAGAGGACGAAAGTTGAGTCTATGGAAAGTGTTGGTGATTCGAGACTTCGACAGCTATGAGGAGATTTTTTTTGTCACCTCAATGTGGATATGGAGATTGGAGACTCTCAGTGGTATCATGAGACTATTGAAAAGATGCGAAAAATGTAGAACAACATGGGTGGTTCATAAAAAATGTCCCATGATGGAATGAAGCCCCACATTCCCATTTACAATTTTTTTGAGAAGAAGAATCTTGGTGACTGTCTCAAGGGAAACAAGAACTGATTCATATGCGGAAAGATGGTCATCTGGACAAGAACTTCCGGAGGGATATGAAAAATCCCACTAATGTTGAATAAGAAGGAAGGTTCAGATCAACAATCAGCCTGTAGTTCAGTGTTATAACTCCAAGGAGCTGGGAAATTTTGTGAACAATTTCCCTAATCCGAGGGTTTTCGGAGGCAATCAACAACAACATACAAGGAATCAAGTAATGTCTTATGCTATCACTACTACTGATTTGGTGCCTTAAAACGATGTGGTGATAGGTACACTTGTTATTCTTTCAGAAATAGAGAACATACAATTTGATTCTTGTTCTACGCATTCTTTCATATCTTGCAAGTTTAGTAGAACTATTCAAACACCACCTCTAAATTTGGAGGAAAATTCATCTGTGAGAACAGAAAATGGGGTAATTATTTCATCCATGGTTTATAACTCCTCCCCGGTTAATGTTTGTGTACTGAACATCCAAGAAAATATTTTCATACATCATTTAGTGCAGTTCAACACAATCATGGGCATGGTTTGGATATCTTTTTACAATGCCAACATCAATTATCGGGAAAGAAGATCACTTTTCACAGCCCTAAGCATCCTCTGATTCATTACAAGTGTAAGGAAGATGATGAGTCTCCTTTAGAATCCTCTTCTCACGTTTGGATACTGCTTCCTTGTAAAGACCCGTAAAATTCAAGGGAAATTTTTTCTTAATTTTCTTTAGAATTTTACAAGAGCGCGGTTTCAGACGACACCTGATTCTGAGGCCCGGAGTGCCCGGAATTAATTTCTGAAGTTTGGCTCGGGTACGTTCAGTGAACGAACGAGCGGGAATTCCTAACTTTTGATCCGGTGCTCGGAATTGAAATCCGAGGGCACCGATGAACTCGCAGCGCCGATATTCGCTTAAAGAGTCCTTTTCGGGAGTTGCGTTTGTTGCGGGTTGAAAGTTAGTTTTTGGGTTTTTAGTTTAAGTTAAATAAAATTTGTGAGGAACGAATTTTATTTCTTTTAACTAGTTAAGTCCTACCAAAGGGAGTTGGGAGTGGGACCCACATCCACTTAACCTCCCTTGGGAGGATTAAGAGAGGTGGGGTCCACACGAACCCCAACTCCTCAAATTCTCTCAAAACCTCCCCTTTAACTCTTTTCTTTTAATGTTGACAACTTAAGTTACTTAATTAATTAAGGGAGTTAAACCCTTTTTGAATTTCAAACCTTTGAAATTCTTGTGGTTAAGTTATGAAATAATATAAGTTAAAGCTTATATTATTCTAGGAGTTTCTTTTACCCTTGGGAGGATTTCTTGAGAGCTTTGGAAGCTTTTCTTCTTCTTCTTCAACTCAACGAAGAACGCGAAGAACGTCGTTCTTCAACGAAGAACTTCTCCGCCGAAGAACACGATCCATCCGCGACGCCGTGTCCGCGACGCGACGTACTTCTTCCGCGTCATCTCTTCCGCGACGGTTTTCCGCGACGAACGCCTTCGATAACGACTCTTCCTCCGACGACAAAGGAATCGACACCGATATTCCACGACACCGTCAACGTGCGACTATCAAGGTATGGGTTCTTGAGTTCGTTGTTTCCTTTTTATTTGACTTTCCTCAAGACTTGACGTAGAACTCTCAAGTTTCCGACGAAGAACGCCGCTCCGCTCTTCTTCGTCTTCGGTGTCAACGAGAGAGAACACCGCACCTTCCTCGGACAACCTTCGTCGGCGTACAAGGATTCGCCAACGACGTGCCTCTTCGGACGCGCCTCTTCGTCGTTGAATTTGACGAACGACGACAGCGTCGCCCGACCTCCGCGACGTCGTCTTCCGCGGAACGTAGAGCGATCTTCGAACTTATACCCGAGGTAGGGGTTGTTGTTTTGGTTTCCTTTTTCCTTTTCTTGCTCGTGGATCGCATGTCTACGTGAGACATTTAAATATTTTATTTAAGTGTTATAGTTAACGCGAGGGGGGCCGGACCGCACGAACACGACCGAACCCCCCCTCCATTGTTCTTGTTTAATTATTTTGCGGAGGAAAGCAAGTGGCGTGGTGCCGTCGCACCACGCGGATGAACGTGTAATTATCTTACACGATGCCGTCGCACGCACCATGGAAGAAACAACAAGAACGCGACGCCGTCGCGCCGCGTTGAAGAAATATCATGGCACGGCAAAGGGGCGCGGTGCCGTCGCACCCCTCCGGATGACGAACGCCGCGGCCGGTTCCGGGCCGCGGCGGGACAAGGAGACCGCGGCCGGTTCCGGGCCGCGGCGGGACGAGAAGACCGCGGCCGGTTCCGGGCCGCGGCGGAAGAGGAGACCGGCGGCCGGGCCGCCGGCGTCGGAAGTCGAGGGCGGGACCGGAATTTCCGGTGCCGTTGGTAAAAACCGGCCGGCCAGCTGGCCGCCCGGATATCTTAAAACCGGGGAATTTAATTCCCCGGCCACCTAATCAAAACCCCCCTCTTAATGAGGGGGGGGGGGGGGGTTCTTGAGGGAAGGGGGCAGCCGCCCCCTTGGTCCGGCGCCAGCAGGCCCCCCCACGTGAGGGGGGGGGGGGGGCGGTTTTAAGAGAACCGGCGCGGCACAAAGGCCGCGCCACTTGAAAGGACCGCGGGGCTTAGCCCCCGCGTGCGCCGCGGCCCGCCGCCGCCGCCACCGCGGCCCGCCGCCGCCGCCCCCGCAGCCCGCCGCCGCCGCCGCCGCCGCGCCGCCGTCGCCGCCGCCGCCGGCCGCCGCGCCGCCGCCGCGCCGCCCCGGGGGGGGGGGGGGGGGGGGGTCGGGCCGGGTCGGCCCGGACCCGGACCCCCCCGTTTCGAACCAGATTTGGTTTTTGGCTCATAACTTGAGCCTCGGACCTCCGATCGACGAACCGTCAGCGGCAACGCGATCCTTGGATCGAGACGGTCGTTTCGGTATATCGCACTCAAGGTTTCGGGTTACTTTGAGTTCGGCCGGGTTGGTTCGTTCACGAAACCAACCGGGCCTTCGGAGCGGAAACACTCATATCTTGACCCACGAACGTCCGATTGACGCGCCGTCAGTCGCGTTGCGTTCCTCTTAGTGAGACGAATCTTTTAGCATACTCCGCCCGAGGTTTGGACGCAGGTGGAGTACGGTCGGGTTGGTTTTGTCTTAAAAACCAACCGGGCCCCGGAGACGAAAATGCCAATAACTCACAGACCGGGCGTCCGATTGACGCGCCGTCTGTTTCGTTGACTTCCTCTTGATGAGGCGGAACTTTTGACATACTCCGCCCGAGTTTTGGATACAGTCGGAGTATGGCCGGGTTGGATTGTACCCGAAATCCAACCGGGCCCCTGGAACGGGAAAGCTGATATCTTTCAGACAGGACGTCCGTTTGACGAACCGTCAGCGGCGTTGGTGGTTACGTTTAGTAACGGTCCCAATGAGTATACCCTATGGGAGTTCGGGGTACAGTTGAGATACGGCCGGGATTGGTTTCGCTCTCGAAACCTACCGGGCCCCTGGGACGAAAAGGCTAATAACTCACAGACCGGGCGTCCGATCGACGCGCCGTCTGTTGCGTTGAGACCCCTGTGACGAGACGGACTTTTGAGATACTTCTTCATGGGACTTTGAGATACTTGGAGTATCGACCAGTAGCTCGTGGAGCGGACCCTCCCGGAGACGAGCGTGCAGAGTACCGAGACCGTGTAGCCGGCTGAGACCTGACGACTGCTTGACCGACTCGACTTGGAGTGAGTCGACTAGCCCAGTGGACGGAGCGCCGGTATTTGGCTGCAGACCCACGGCGGATGGAGCGCCAGGTAGTTGGCAGCAAACCCGCGGTACTCGACAGGAGGAGTACCTCAGTAGGCTATTTGGGCGAGCGCCCGGTATTTGGCGAGAGACCCTCAGCGGACGGAGCGCCAGGTAGTTGGCCGCAAACCCGCAATACTCGACAGGAGGAGTACCTCAGCAGTCTTAGGTTAGCGAGCAGTACCTCGGAGTCGTGACAGGACCACTGTACACTCTAGAGACGGAGCTCTTCAGCAGTTACGGTTTCGATAATGAAAATCCTGGTTTGAGCTGAGACTTTTGACCTTGTGTTTACCTCATGATTGAGATGGGTTACTTGATAACTTAGGTATATGTATGGGCATATACCTAAGTAGAGTTTATCTGTTGAGATCTTCTTGTGTTTATCCTTGTTGGTTTTAGTGAGACCTTGAGGGTCTCGGGGTCCCTACTGAGTATCGTTATACTCACCCCTGCACGGGCTATGCCCGCACCTCGTTGTGTTTGTTGCAGACGACGGACAGTGCTGACAGAAGCCGAAGGTTCGAGGACTGGACGGTACCTGGAGGTGGACTATACGACGAGGCGGTACCCGGAGGTGGACCACTGGGCGGGACATACTCGGAGCGGATGGCGGGACCCGAGGAGCAGAGGAGCTATCTGTACCCACCCTTCAGGTGGGATTTCCAGTGGACATCTCAGCGTAGCAGCTTTACTTTTCAGTTGCTGTTTTCCCTTTCGAGTTGTACTTTACAGTTGGGCTTGTATTTCCGGCCCCTTTTTACTTTTCAGCTCTTCTTTTTGTACTTAGTGTTTTACTTCCGCTTGTACTCTGTGCTGCTTGTTTTCTTTTATAAAGGCAATGCCTTCCCAGTTATCGGGATTTTACACCTTTGGTGCTAGTCGCCAGCCCCTGGCCTATGGAAGGCGGGCTTGGGGTAGTCACGGCACGGGCCCCGAGGACGGGTCGTGACAAATTGGTATCAGAGGAGTTCGGTTCTACCGCAGAACTTATAACTCTGATGTTTCTTTCTGTGAAGCAATAGTGTTGAGAGTACCGAGTGTGGTTTTTAGTTCAGGGAGTCCAGTGTTGGTGCGGGCGGCCGACGTATCCATACACCAGGACCCTGACAACTGATTTCCGACTTTGTGCACGAAAACACTGATTGCGTGTGTGTTTTCAAAGGTTTTTCCCCTTAAAACAGCTCAAACCAGGTCAGCTCACCAGGTATAATCGTTTGATCGTGTTACGTTGTTTCTTTCAGGATGGCCCCACGACGGCAGCCAGCTAGGGTTCCGAGAATCGAACGTGACGACAGCCCACCGAGCGACGAGGCCTCGGTGCAGGGCCCTTTGTCAGCAGTGGCACCGGCGGTAGCTCTACCCGCCGAACCCCCGATGCTTCCAGCAGCAGCCGCTGACGATGCACGTCGCCTCAGCGCACTGCATGAGTTTCAGCGCCCGCGACCGCCCAGGTTTCGCGGGGAGACGGATCCCCAGGCTGCAGAGGACTGGCTGGAGGCAGTGGTACGAGTGTTTAGGCTAGTGAGGACACCAGCAGACCTCATGGTGATCCTCGCTGCGAGCCTACTACACGCAGCAGCAGGTAGGTGGTGGAGCCACTTGTTTCAGTTTTGCGATGAGATGAACTTCGCATGGGAAGACTTCGAGACCTTCTTCAGGGAGGAGTTTGTGCCAGTATCTCTACACCCCGAGCGTGTACAGGAGATTCTGCCTTTACCGCGTGTTTTTCGATCAGAAGCCGAGTCATCTGTGGGCAGTAGACATATGATGCAGAGGTCCAGGAGGACCAGACCAGCAGTTGGGCGATCTCGGGTTTTAGGACCAGTGGTGCAGGGCACCCGGAGTGGGAACAGAGCTAGCCGTGCAAGGAGAAGGTTGTGTTACTCATGCCGTGGAAAGGGTCACCTGGCACGTGACTGTCTGACTCCTCGATCCGCAGGCTTGGAGGGAGCCACCGAGGTTGAGGCAGCGACAAATGCTTGAGCAACAGTAAAGCAGGTGGACAGGAGCGGAACTAGTGGATACGTCTTTTGTACTTCTAGTTCCATGTTGATGTTGCTTTTGTGTAGCGTCTTGTAATATGTGCTGCAATAATAAAAGACGCATACCTTTGTGATGCTTTCTTTCCTGTCCTCTTTTGTGATGTTACTAAGAGGTTCCAATTGACTGTTGACTTGACCCTCACTTGTGAGACATCTACTGGAGGAGACCCAGTTACCACACACTGATGCCGACAGTGTGACTCAACCCTTGGAGGCGAGAGTAACGGTTGGATCTCTTAGTAGTAGCGTCGAGGCCTTACGACGTCATCCTTGGTATGGATTAGTATCATCCATGTTAGGATTGACTGTTTTAGGCAAAGAATGTGGTTCATCCAGGGGATGAGACCAGGTTTCTCTTATCGGCAAAGAAGAAATCTCGCAGCTCTTGTGGGACCAGAGATGGTCCGGGCCACGTTAGAGGAGGTCCATGTCATCCAGGAGCGGATGAGGACAGCATAGAGCCGGCAGAAGTCATACGCTGACAGGAGGCGGAGGCCACTAGAGTTCGAGGATGGTGACCACGTCTTCTTGAGGGTCTCACCTCGACGTGGTATTCGGAGATTTGGCCGAGGCGACAAGTTATCTCCGCGCTTCATCGGACCCTTCCAGGTCCTCAGCAGGGTTGGTGAGGTGGCTTATCGCCTGGCTCTACCACCTCAGTTGCACCGGGTGCACGACGTCTTACACGTGTCTCAGCTGTGGAGATACGTGCACGACCCGACGCACTTCCTTGACGATGGGGCGACTTTTACGGAGGTCCCGGTGGAGATAGAGGATCGACAGGAGCGGGTCCTACATGGACGATTGATTCCTCTTGTGCGCAACAGATGGCGGCACGGGAATCTCCAGGAGAGCACATGGGAGCGGGAGGCTCAGATGCGTGCTCAGTACCCTCTTTTGTTTCCCTAGTTTTTGATGTAGCTTTACGGGGACGTAAAGCCCTGAGGTGGGAGTAATGTAAAGACCCGTAAAATTCAAGGGAAATTTTTTCTTAATTTTCATTAGAATTTTACAAGAGCGCGGTTTCAGACGGCACCTGATTCCGAGGCCCGGAGTGCCCGGAATTAATTTCCGAAGTTTGGCTCGGGTACGTTCAGTGAACGAACGAGCGGGAATTCCTAACTTTTGATCCGGTGCTCGGAATTGAAATCCGAGGGCACCGATGAACTCGCAGCGCCGATATTCGCTTAAAGAGTCCTTTTCGGGAGTTGCGTTTGTTGCGGGTTGAAAGTTAGTTTTTGGGTTTTTAGTTTAAGTTAAATAAAATTTGTGAGGAACAAATTTTATTTCTTTTAACTAGTTAAGTCCTACCAAAGGGAGTTGGGAGTGGGACCCACATCCACTTAACCTCCCTTGGGAGGATTAAGAGAGGTGGGGTCCACACGAACCCCAACTCCTCAAATTCTCTCAAAACCTCCCCTTTAACTCTTTTCTTTTAATGTTGACAACTTAAGTTACTTAATTAATTAAGGGAGTTAAACCCTTTTTGAATTTCAAACCTTTGAAATTCTTGTGGTTAAGTTATGAAATAATATAAGTTAAAGCTTATATTATTCTAGGAGTTTCTTTTACCCTTGGGAGGATTTCTTGAGAGCTTTGGAAGCTTTTCTTCTTCTTCTTCAACTCAACGAAGAACGCGAAGAACGTCGTTCTTCAACGAAGAACTTCTCCGCCGAAGAACACGATCCATCCGCGACGCCGTGTCCGCGACGCGACGTACTTCTTCCGCGTCATCTCTTCCGCGACGGTTTTCCGCGACGAACGCCTTCGATAACGACTCTTCCTCCGACGACAAAGGAATCGACACCGATATTCCATGACACCGTCAACGTGCGACTATCAAGGTATGGGTTCTTGAGTTCGTTGTTTCCTTTTTATTTGACTTTCCTCAAGACTTGACGTAGAACGCTCAAGTTTCCGACGAAGAACGCCGCTCCGCTCTTCTTCGTCTTCGGTGTCAACGAGAGAGAACACCGCACCTTCCTCGGACAACCTTCGTCGGCGTACAAGGATTCGCCAACGACGTGCCTCTTCAGACGCGCCTCTTCGTCTTTGAATTTGACGAACGACGACCGCGTCGCCCGACCTCCGCGACGTCGTCTTCCGCGGAACGTAGAGCGATCTTCGAACTTATACCCGAGGTAGGGGTTGTTGTTTTGGTTTCCTTTTTCCTTTTCTTGCTCGTGGATCGCATGTCTACGTGAGACATTTAAATATTTTATTTAAGTGTTATAGTTAACGCGAGGGGGGCCGGACCGCACGAACACGGCCGAACCCCCCCTCCATTGTTCTTGTTTAATTATTTTGCGGAGGAAAGCAAGTGGCGTGGTGCCGTCGCACCACGCGGATGCACGTGTAATTATCTTACACGATGCCGTCGCACGCACCATGGAAGAAACAACAAGAACGCGACGTCGTCGCGCCGCGTTGAAGAAATATCATGGCACGGCAAAGGGGCGCGGTGCCGTCGCACCCCTCCGGATGACGAACGCCGCGGCCGGTTCCGGGCCGCGGCGGGACAAGGAGACCGCGGCCGGTTCCGGGCCGCGGCGGGACGAGAAGACCGCGGCCGGTTCCGGGCCACGGCGGAAGAGGAGACCGGCGGCCGGGCCGCCGGCGTCGGAAGTCGAGGGCGGGACCGGAATTTCCGGTCCCGTTGGTAAAAACCGGCCGGCCAGCTGGCCGCCCGGATATCTTAAAACCGGGGAATTTAATTCCCCGGCCACCTAATCAAAACCCCCCTCTTAATGAGGGGGGGCGGTTCTTGAGGGAAGGGGGCAGCCGCCCCCTTGGTCCGGCGCCAGCAGGCCCCCCCACGTGAGGGGGGGGGGGGGGGGGCGGTTTTAAGAGAACCGGCGCGGCACAAAGGCCGCGCCACTTGAAAGGACCGCGGGGCTTAGCCCCCGCGTGCGCCGCGGCCCGCCGCCGCCGCCACCGCGGCCCGCCGCCGCCGCCGCCGCCGCACCGCCGCGCCGCCGCCGCCCCGGGGGGGGGGGGGGGGGGTCGGGCCGGGTCGGCCCGGACCCGGACCCCCCCGTTTCGAACCGGATTTGGTTTTTGGCTCATAACTTGAGCCTCGGACCTCCGATCGACGAACCGTCAGCGGCAACGCGATCCTTGGATCGAAACGGTCGTTTCTGTATATCGCACTCAAGGTTTCGGGTTACTTTGAGTTCGGCCGGGTTGGTTCGTTCACGAAACCAACCGGGCCTTCGGAGCGGAAACGCTCATATCTTGAGCCACGAACGTCCGATTGACGCGCCGTCAGTCGCGTTGCGTTCCTCTTAGTGAGACGAATCTTTTGGCATACTCCGCCCGAGGTTTGGACGCAGGTGGAGTACGGTCGGGTTGGTTTTGTCTTAAAAACCAACCGGGCCCCGGAGACGAAAATGCCAATAACTCACAGACCGGGCATCCGATTGACGCGCCGTCTGTTTCGTTGACTTCCTCTTGATGAGACGGAACTTTTGACATACTCCGCCCGAGTTTTGGATACAGTCGGAGTATGGCCGGGTTGGATTGTACCCGAAATCCAACCGGGCCCCTGGAACGGGAAAGCTGATATCTTTCAGACAGGACGTCCGTTTGACGAACCGTCAGCGGCGTTGGTGGTTACGTTTAGTAACGGTCCCAATGAGTATACCCTATGGGAGTTCGGGGTACAGTTGAGATACGGCCGGGATTGGTTTCGCTCTCGAAACCAACCGGGCCCCTGGGACGAAAAGGCTAATAACTCACAGACCGGGCGTCCGATCGACGCGCCGTCTGTTGCGTTGAGACCCCTGTGACGAGACGTACTTTTGAGATACTTCTTCATGGGACTTTGAGATACTTGGAGTATCGACCAGTAGCTCGTGGAGCGGACCCTCCCGGAGACGAGCGTGCAGAGTACGGAGACCGTGTAGCCGGCTGAGACCTGACGACTGCTTGACCGACTCGACGTGGAGTGAGTCGACTAGCCCAGTGGACGGAGCGCCGGTATTTGGCTGCAGACCCACGGCGGACGGAGCGCCAGGTAGTTGGCAGCAAACCCGCGGTACTCGACAGGAGGAGTACCTCAGTAGGCTATTTGGGCGAGCGCCCGGTATTTGGCGACATACCCTCAGCGGACGGAGCGCCGGGTAGTTGGCCGCAAACCCGCAGTACTGGACAGGAGGAGTACCTCAGCAGTCTTAGGTTAGCGAGCAGTACCTCGGAGTCGTGACAGGACCACTGTACACTCTAGAGACGGATCTCTTCAGCAGTTACGGTTTCGATAATGAAAATCCTGGTTTGAGCTGAGACTTTTGACCTTGTGTTTACCTCATGATTGAGATGGGTTACTTGATAACTTAGGTATATGTATGGGCATATACCTAAGTAGAGTTTATCTGTTGAGATCTTCTTGTGTTTATCCTTGTTGGTTTTAGTGAGACCTTGAGGGTCTCGGGGTCCCTACTGAGTATCGTTATACTCACCCCTGCACGGGCTATGCCCGCACCTCGTTGTGTTGGTTGCAGACGACGGACAGTGCTGACAGAAGCCGAAGGTTCGAGGACTGGACGGTACCTGGAGGTGGACTATACGACGAGGCGGTACCCGGAGGTGGACCACTGGGCGGGACATACTCGGAGCGGATGGCGGGACCCGAGGAGCAGAGGAGCTATCTGTACCCACCCTTCAGGTGGGATTTCCAGTGGACATCTCAGCGTAGCAGCTTTACTTTTCAGTTGCTGTTTTCCCTTTCGAGTTGTACTTTACAGTTGGGCTTGTATTTCCGGCCCCTTTTTACTTTTCAGCTCTTCTTTTTGTACTTAGTGTTTTACTTCCGCTTGTACTCTGTGGTGCTTGTTTTCTTTTATAAAGGCAATGCCTTCCCAGTTATCGGGATTTTACGCCTTTGGTGCTAGTCGCCCGCCCCTGGCCTATGGAAGGCGGGCTTGGGGTAGTCACGGCACGGGCCCCGAGGACGGGTCGTGACATTCCTTGTGAAAAAGAATATCTAGCTCAAATTATTGGTACAAAGGATAGATTCGTTATTGAAGACATGCCAATTGTGAGGGATTACACTGATGTATTCCCCAAAGAGTTGCATGGTCTTCCTCTTGACTGAGAGGTTGAGTTCTCAATTTAAATTATCCTTGGATCTCTAGAAATCTCAAAGACACGTTACAGAATTGAAATAGTAGAGCTAGAAGAACTGATGAAGCGGTTATAGGAGAATATAGAGAAGGGTTTTACATGCCCGAGTGCTTCACCAAGGGGTGATCTAGTCCTATTCTTCAAGAATAAGGATGGATTAATGCGCCTCTGCATTGATTATCATGAGATCAGTAAAAGCACTATAAAGAACAAGTATCCCCTTCCAAAGGTAGATGACTTGTTCGATCAGCTTCATGGGGCCAGTTATTTCACTAAGGTGGACCTTTGGTCGGGATATCACCAATTAAAGGTGATGAAGGAAGATATTCCCAAACCTGCCTTTTTAATGAGGTATGGAGACTATGAGTTCATAGTGATGCCCTTTTTACTCAGTAATGCTCCAGAAATTTTCATGGATTTAATGAAAAGACTTGTTAGAGATTATCTCAAAAAATTTGTGGTGGTATTTATTGATAATATTCTAATATAATCCAAGATCAAAGTGGAACAAGTCGGGAATTTTGAAACTGTGTTAAAGACATTGAAAATGGAGAGGTTGTATGAAATGTATATTAAATTTCAGTTCTGGATGGAGGGAGTATCATTCTTGGGGCATGTTTTCACCAGGAAAGGGATATCTGTGGACCCTTCCAAGATGAAGGCAATTGAAGAGTGGCTGAGGCCAACTTCTGTAATGGAGATCCGCAGTATATTAAGTCTAGTTCGGTATTATCAACGATTCGTGAAGAAATTTCCATGATTGTTAGACCCAATGCCCATGCTGACACGAAAGGGAGTAAAGTTCATCTAAACACAAGAATTTGAATACTGATTCAAGGAGTTGAAAAAGAGGATTTTCACGGCACCGGTACTCAAACTCCCATCAAGTGGAGAACCCTTTATGGTGTATAGTGATGCTTCTAAGAATGATACAGGCTATGTGGAAATGAAAAATGACAATGTGATAGCCTATTCCTCAAAGAAGCTGAAAATCTATGAACAAAACAATCACACGCATGATCTTGAGTTGGAGGCTGTGATCTTTGAGTAGAAAATATGGCGGAATTATCTATATGGGGAAAATGTGAGATATATACTGACCACAAGAGAATAAAATATATATTCACACATAAAAAGATTAATATGCACTAGTGAAGATAGATAGATCTCATCAAGTATTATGACTGCTCAATCCACTACCATCCTGGTAAGGCAAACAAGGTGGAAGATGCTCTAAGTAGAAAGGATCATGCATCTTTATCAATAATGAGAATTGAAAACGATCCAATATTTGTATATTTGAAAAGGTTGGACATGGGAATAATTAAATGGGAGAACATCATAAATCATTTCTCAAATGATTTCTCAAACATCCCTCTCGGATAAAATAAAGGATGTTCAAATAAAGGATGTGGAAATTCAGAAAAGGCTGGAAGCTATTGAAAATGGGAAATCCTCTTATATCAAAATTGATTAAGAAGGAGTTTTATGATTTGGGACGAGATTATGTGTACCATATGATCCCGAGATAAAGAAGAAGATATTGAATGATGCAGATATCTCGACCTTCTCTATCCATCCTGGGAGTACCAAAATGTATCGTGATCTCTGAGAACACTTCTGGTGGGATAACATGAAGAAGAAGATTGCGTAATATATATCAAAGTGCTAGGTATGTCAGAAAGTTGATGCTGAGTGACAAAAGTCCAAAGGAATGATGCATCCATTGCATATACCCATCTGGAAATGAGAAAATATTACTATGGACATTGTCACAGGTCTCCCAAAGACGTCGAAGGGAAATAATGCCATATGGGCTGAGGTTGACCGAATCTACAAGACATCCCATTTCATCACTATTTGGGAAGATCTCTCACTTGAAAAACATGAAAAGATATATGTGAAGGATGTTGTGAGACAGCATGGTGTGCCACTCTCAATTTTCTCTGACCGTGATGCAGGGTTCACATCAAAATTTTGGAGGAGCCTTCTACTTTCTTTGAGTATGGAATTAAATTTCAGCACGACCTATCACCCCCAAACTGATGGCCAGTCTGAACGAACTATTCAGATTCTTGAAGATATGCTTAGATCTTTATCTCTAGAATTCAATGTTTGATGGGGTCATCATCTCCCATTGGTTGAGTTCTCATACAACAATATCTTCCACTCGAGTATTCAGATGGATCCATACAAAGATCTATATGGAAAGTGATGTATAAATCCAACCTGTTGGGATGAAGATGGAGAAACAAAGCTACTTGGACCTGATATTGTTCAAGAGATGATAGAGAAGGTTCAAGTAATCCAGAAACACATCAAAGGAGCTCAAAGTCAGCAAAAGAGATATGATGACAACCGTCGAAAGGACTTGGAGTTCGACATTGGAGATAAAGTCTTCATTCGAATATTTCCATGGAAGAGAGTCATGTGATTTGGGAAGAAAGGGATGCTAAGCCCAAGGTATATTGGACCCCTTGAGATCCTTGACCGCATAGGATCCATGGCCTATTGGCTTGAACTTCCACCAAATATGGCTCTAGTTCATGATGTTTTTAACGTATCACTCTTGAGGTAGTACTTACTTGATCCCTCACATGTACTAAACTCAAAGACGATGCAGCTAGAATATAATCTCTCTTATGAGGGGCAGCCAATGAAGATCTTGGATCATAGAGAAAAATTTATATGAAAAAGACTACTCATATGTTCAACGTACTATAGAGAAACAATAAGTATGAAAATGCAACATGGCAATTGGAGGAAATAATGAAGGGAAAGTACCCACACCTGTGTTTGGCTTCGAATGTAAAACAAGATTTCTAGGGAGAAATTTCATAAAGGGGGACGAATGTAATGACCCAATGTTTTCCATTGAAAATTACCTTCTCATTAGTATTTCATAAATTAACATGAAAACACAACATCATTAACTACTAAGTGCTAAGTGACCTTTAAACATAAGTTTTTCACTTCTGTGTTTGGAATTTCATAAATCCAGCTTACACAGTTGTAATATGTATGTTATTTGGAGTTCGATAAGGAACCATTTATTTTTGGTGAATAGTAACATACCCTATTTAATAGTAACATAACCTTATGAATAGTTACATACCCTAATTAAAAGTAACCTCAACTATGGTGGTATAAAAATAATATTCAAGTTGGTAGTATGATATACCGATATTTTAGAATAAGTTAATGAATGTTTTATAACTGGTTATGATAATAAATTATTATTTTAATTAAATATTAATATAATCATATTTAGAAAATTATTTTTGAAAAATGGCCTTCATTTTATGATTCAACATGTTGAAAAATGGTTAGGGTAAATTTGTGGGATTTTTCTGAAATACATGAATTTTTTATGAATAGTAGAATATGATAATTAACAATAAATGCTAAATAATGGATTAATTGAGTCATCGAGGATTTACTACTGATGTAAGCCAACATGTTTAGGGATCACATGATAAAATAACTATTCTTGATCAATCAATACTTAATATTACTTGTCTTGGTAAGAAATTATAAATTAATGATTATAATATTATGAAATCCCTCCTCTCCTCCACTATAAACCCCCCCTTCACTCACTTTTCTCTCCACTCATCTCAATCCTTTTTCCTTGCCATTATTCATCCAAAATCTCTCCCCATGGTCCTCCCCAACATCCAAAAGATCTCTGCATCCTCAAAATACCAAAACCTCTCCCCTTAAGAGGTTCTCAAAGGAGGAAGTCTCAAGTGGTAAATTCCTCTTCCCAATTTCCTGTTTTCTTTTAAGTTCTTTTATTTTGTATTCCATTCCTCACCTCCCATCACCATAATAGTATGATATATCCAGAAACATAAATTTACTATAATGTCTTCATTATAGAGGTACATTTCATTATCATCTCTTTTTTCCCCACCCTTTTTTTGAACGAAATGAATGCACCGTTTGAGATGTGCTATTTTAGCACATTCAAGGACAACAATTTATTAATTTCTATTATTATCTATAATTATGGTAATGAAACCATTTGTTTTCTGGTTGAACCATATTATTATATATGTAATATATCCTTTTTTTTCTTTAATATTTTGATACAAATGTAATTAAGTTATAAACTAGACCACATTCCTTTTGATCAAATCCACCGATTAACAAAAACGATTATCACTATGGTTATATATATATATATTAACTGAACTTCTCTCTAAGTAACCTAATTAAAATTAACACCATGTAATCTCGTATATATGAACTAAAAAAATATAACTTCAATTCTAGACAACCACTTTCATCTTTCATATAATCCAAACTTGAATATAAGTGAACTGATATTTTAAATCCAAGTAAACAAACGAGCCTAAACATTCAAATTGAACATTATAACTAATTAAAAAGGATTTGAATGAACTAAAAGGGTTATAATAAATAAATTTAAGAGGTTATAAAATTACTAATTAATAAGCCTAATTTTTTTATTCTGGTTGTTAATAATAATTGGAGTACACCAACAGATTTAAGGTAAGGGATCCTCCCCCTTTCACTCTAAATCAAGATTGTTCTTGGTGCTATGCATTTTTGTGTAATACCAAGTGATGGAGTATGTTTATAATCCTTCCCCATACTACCCTAATGTTTTATAATTTATTATAAACCCCTTATCTATCTCATCAATCCCTCTTAGTTACACTCTATATCAAGTCGATAAACCATAATAAATTATACCCAAACTTCCTTTGTTCGTTCGGGTTGCTCTATCTTTCTTTTTACCTAAATGTAGTCATCTTTTATTTTTATGTAAAACTTCACCATTATGTTTATATGCTCCAAAATCATGTTACAAGATCCATCTCTCATTCTCTTTTGGGGGTATACATGATTTTAAGTGATTCTCTACTCGACACTTCCCAATAATCACACTCGTTTTAATGGAACTTCGCGGACTTTTACCCAATTTAAAGTACACACAATATTTTGTTTTAAGAAACCATTTTCTTTTTAAATTCATTATTTTTATTGTGAAAACATTCTTAGTACAATTATGGTTTTATTTAAAACAATATCATCTTTACTCTTTCAAAAGCTCTATAGTATTTTCATTAAAACAGCGAAAAACTGTTTTAATGATAATGTCTCTCAAATACATTTCTTATGTGATGTCCCTTAAATTTGTTACCACCTTCCAAGTTATATTCTTAAATAACCTTATGATCATCCATTTATGTTCTAATCCCTTTCTTTCATAGACACTTTCATGATACACTCATTGGTTATGCTTTATGTCAAGATTGTGGTAACCAATTCTCTCCGTGGGTAACATTATGTTTATGAACAATTGATTCTGTATGATTAATATTGAGGAAAAAATATTTATGTGGTAAGAATATTTATGTGGAATAATTGTTCATGAAAATGTAGATATGGGTGCGCCCAGATAGCGCTCCAATTAAGTGGGTCAATCTGAGTCTCATGAGATGTGATGTGTAATAGAATTGGCGGTTAGCCTTGACCCATACTAAAATGGGAAACGACATTGGCAGTTTGCCTTGACCTGTAATAAAGATATGATTTATTATTCTTCTACATTTATACGATTCCATGTTTATATGATCCCATGCTTATATTAATAGATTTTATAATTTTCATTCTTTTGATATCATTATGTCATGCCTCCCAACTCATGTGCTTGAGATGTATCCTTTTGTTCATTCCCTTACTGGGATTTTTAGCTCATCCCTTTGTTCTTGTATTCCCCTGGGTACCCTGTGTAGATGTAAGGGCTCAATGGAATTTAGAATCTATTTATGGAGATTAAATAAAGATGTTTTTTAGCCCCATGTTTTATGTTATATGTACCTAGTCTTCCAAGACACTAGACTTAATGATCCTTGGTTTGTACTTTGATGATTAATTATGTTTAAATCATGAAATGTTGTTTATAAAAGGTTCGAGTTGCTATATTTTCCGTAAGAAGGTTTTTATAGAAGGATTAATTCAAGAGGAAAATTTCCCTTTCATTTCATTTAATTTATTTTCAGGTTCTTTTCATTTCATATGCTCTCGTAACCTCCCCTAATACATATTTAATGAAAAATATAGTACCTCAAAAAATATGTGTTGTTATTATTCTAATGGAAGAACCCATCACCAAAACCCTTCTCCCCTCCCTTTTATTATAAATCTAATACTACCATCTGTGAGGTGTTGATTTATATCCTTTGTGGAAAAAAAGATTTCATTTTCCGTTATCCCATTCAAATATAGTTTAAAAAAATTATAATAGTATAATATGACTGTTATATTTAATATTAATCCTTTTTTATGTTCTAGAACTAACATATATACATAGTAATAAATGATAAAAAACCAGTTAATTGTTATTGAAGACCCTCTAAAATTAATCTAATCGATTATTATTAACATATTATCTAATAATTCATTCTCATATATGAAACAAATACACAATACCAATTAGAATTAAGATTTTTCATTTATAAAATGTAATTTAAATTCTATATAATTATACCCATGAATATCCAAACTCATATAAAAGTGAACCGGTCATGAGAACTAGGAGAACAAACACTCCAAAATGAAGAAAATCAAAAATATAAGTCATAAAAAGTCAAAAATTAAATTAATTAAATTATGTAAAATATATTACATGAAAGAATGTTTTTTACTTATTAATTAATGAATTTAATTTTATTATTCATTACATTTTGATCAATTTCATAACCATTTCAGATATAATTTAAGGGATATTTTTCATGCCACCATATTACATTCGGGTCACATTTTACCTCTCTTTAGAAATTATAACTCTTATTTATTTTTATTTATTTGTTATAAATTATGTGTATATGTTTCAAAATATTTTATCCAAATTACATCTTCCTTCTTTTATGGGTACATACATGTTTTAATAAGGTTCCTTTATCTAAACTTCTCGAAAAGAAATAATGAATCAAGGGAAAATCACGATTTCTTACCCATTTTCAAGTGCACTACATAATCAATTTTAATCCAAAATTATTTCTCTAAAATAACCCATTTTATTATAAAAATATATCTTGGTTCGTATATGGTTTTATACAATCAATTATTCCATTTCTATTATAAAAAATAATTAATATTTTTCTTAAACTGCATTAAATTATTTTTTTAATTATTTTTAAACACTATTTTTATTTGTATTCACTTATGTATAACATTAATTATCAATATATATGACTATTTTCCTTTATAAATTTCCATTTATGATTTAAATTTTTCATTTCATGGACACCATCATAATTTTCCCTTATATTACTCCCTTTGATATAATTATGATACCCAATATCTTCTATAGGTATCCCTTCTGGTTATGTTTGATTTATTATGTATGATTATTTATGTGCATGTAATATTCATGAACTCGTTATGATGGGTGTTTCAAGATATTTAATCTATTCAAGGGGTAATGATTAGTCTCATGTGACATCTTGTCCAATGGTCTTAGTGGTTAGTATTGACTTGTGCTCCATGTGCATCGGTCATGGTGGTTAGACTTGGCTTGTGATCATCCATGGGAAATGAATTGTGAATCATATAAAATACATGGTTTATTTTACTACAACATTCCCATGATTCCATAATTAATATATCCCATGTTCAATATGTTATTATTATACATGTTTCTTCATTTTCCATGACTTTTTATATCATTATGTTATGCCTTCTAAACCATTTGGTAAGATTTAATCTCATTTTTACTTCTATAATGAGATTTGATTTTCATAAAATTGTTCATGTATTCCCCCAGGTAGTCCTATGTAGATATAAGTGATTAAATAGAGTTATATCACATTATGTCGATTAAATAAAAGATATTTATATTCTAGTTTCATGATGATTAATAATGGTCGTGGTCTCAAATACACTATAATTTATGATCATGGGATTGTAATTACATTTTTAATTTCAACTAAAAACATGTAATGATATGTGTAAAAGGATAGGGTTTCTAAAGTTAATTTTTTCATGATACACTACTGTACATTATATGCAATGCATGGATTTGGATATTACATAATCAAGATGTGTAGAAATGGAATTTTGAATGCATGTGGTTATGTACATGATATAAGGTGTCCAACATTATATGTTTCTCCTTACCTTGGTTTTGGTATTTAAGCGATTAACCCATCCTAGTTCTAGATGGAGTTAGAACATGATGTTTGATGTTGGGGTGTGAGAGCCAAAAATGTATGGGTATGTGTTTATTGAATTACAATATTCCAATATTCTTTATATTATGTTATTAATATTGAATGAGATATTTGGTGACTGAGCATTGGTGTGGATTAGTGGTAGTTGACTTGGTAGGTGATGGTTAATTCTATCTTCCATTGATTGAGGCAATAGTTTTTTCCTTCAAAAATAAAAAATTCTGTGTTTAGTATGATCCTTATGAGTATAATAATGTTGCTAACAACAATATATATAATGTATCATTAGTTTTATCTTGGTGATTTTGATGAATGTTTAGGAGAGTAAAATCTTAGATAATTATATTGGTTGTGGAGTTTATTTCTATGTAATTACTGGGATTTTTTCTTATGATGTTTATTTTTTAGTTATCCAAGAACTGTGGTATAATTGGGGAACTGATATTTTTTATGTTATGGTTTTTATTGTTTTTTTGTTTCTATATTAATAGGTTACATGAGGGAAATTTATCATATTTCATCTTTATAACTTTGGTTCTAAAATCTAACTGGCGTCCTATTAGATGTGGGTTTTTGGGTCATCTCTAATCATTATTGATGTCCTAGAAGGGGATCATAGTTCATGAAGGTTGGGATAAAAAATTATTTATTTTTATAGGTACTGTAAAAGTATTGCAACAGTACTGTAGTATTTACTTTAGCACTTACTATTCAGTACTGTAGTAGACAAAACTATTCACCCTAGTTGGGCCTTTGGGCCACCAGTTTGGGCCTACAAGTCTCAATGGCCTTCGAGTCATCAATGGGATTCGGGCCACAATGCCTTCAGGACACAAAGACCATAGATTGACCAGTTCACACAGAACCTTCCCCAGAAGAGGATCAGAGCAACAAGAGTAGCAGCGACCAGATGTATAGCTAACCATATTGGAAGAATGAGAGGGTATAACAGGCTCCATCAGGACCAGACACCATGTATCTCAGTATGGGTAAATGCTAGCCAATCAGCAATGTTAGGTGGGGAGCTATGTGATCAATGACACAGAAGATGGGGAGGTCCAGTTCAAGTGGGATGGGTCTGTGGGTCATTTATTGTGTATGGTATGCCTCTGGGCCTTTGGGTCATGTATTTAGAGTCAGTCGGGCCTTGTGCCTTGGGCCTATGGGTCATGTTCGGGTTCCCCTTCAACCATTAAAAGAGGGATTATCCATAATAAAATAAAAAATAATGCCTTCGGGCCATTCGTGCTGTTTATTATAAAACAAATACTTATTTAGGTTTACTTTTAATTATAACATTGGTTATTTAAATTAGTAATAGGAGAGTTAACCTGGAAGGAAATAAATTTTAAGATTAACTCAAATTTTGACATAGTGAAGACATATAAAAACATTTTAAAGGGATGGAATTATGATATGTCAAAAAATAGATAAAATGGTGATAAAATCAATAATATAATATCATTTTGGCATAACATATATTTTTTAAAAAGTTTATAGTATATTAATGTCATATATAAAATGTAATAATATAATTAAGGTTAGGTTATTTTGATATGGTAAGGGTTTATGAAAAAGAGATCGATAAAAGGAAATGTATGATATATCATTAATTATTGGTAAAAATTATTCCAATTGAATTTAATGGAAACAAAATTAATAAATAACTATAGGGTTGGATGTATATTATATCAAAGTTTAATATTCTAATATAAAAAAAATTACATTTATGGATTAAGTGAGAACCCTCACAAATTGACACCATCCCAAAAAAGCACCAACATTCCAAATCCAAATCATCACAAATCCCCTAGACATCGTAAAATAAATTTATAAATTCAAATTTTAAATAAAAAATTTCAACTTTAAAAAGTGAAAACCTGTTAGAGTTTCATCACCCTCGAGGCTTCCAAAAAAAAGTAAATATACACAAAGATACCAGATAACATCATCATGGAACTGAAACCCCTATCAGTTAACACACACTAGAACCACCAAATCATCATTGATGTTGTGAAAGTCCATGAGCCACCATCACCAGAAAAAACATCCCGGGAAGCTGAATGTCATTATGTCAATACTCTCTTCATCAATAATTGCTCAACCCCTTAACTCATCACCATCAGACATTAGAGATGAAATTATTAACACTATAGATATATCATAATAGAGTTCCATAGAATAGTTCCATTAGTCGAATTATCTCCCCAGCCATCAAGAACAGCCAGCCTAGCGAGGACCTAAGGATTGTGATGAATCCACCACAAAAGTTTCTACATAGAACCCCATCGACTGCTGAAGCATCCCATCTTAAGAAATAGTGGGAACCAGAAAGAATATTTTATCAGGAGAATATTGTTGGAATCTTAGAGAAAGAGATGATTATGGAGAAAACTATGGCCACTATAGTGATCTATGAACATTTCCATGATCAACAAGACCTACATTCAGAACCACCACTAAGTGAACAATAACCAAATAACCACAACCAGTAGGGTTGCAAAATGAATTCATATCCCAAATTCCCGGAATTCATGCTCATTTTCATAAATGAAAAAATGAATCCATACACCACTAGGACATTACCATAAACATCTAAAACAAACAGAATCTCCATCGTAGAACATTGGGAACATAAAAATAAACCCAATTTTTTTTGAGAAAAAATATCCATTGAATGTAAATTAACAATAAAAAAATTGAAACCATAAAAGGGGAAGCACAAAACATTGTGGAAAAAAGAAGATACTGAATAAATCCTATGAGGAAAAAACATCATCCTTACTTCCATCACTATCATAAACCATCCTAAAAGTCTATCTTGATTGACCAATAAATGGGTCTTTCATAGCTAGTAAGGCAATAAGGATATCATAAGAGCAAGGATAAGCATTATCTGAGTAGATATACTAAATTTCCATTATAAAGGATACTGTAATGATCAAATCTAGGAAGAGAGTAGAATATTGTTTTCACAAAATACCACCAAAAAAGAAAGGATGAACAAAAAAATTCCATCATCTAGATGAGAAATATAAAATATCTTAAGGTATTCCACCAAAACAGAATCCCCATTCATCATTGTTTTATTGAGTTATACCATGATGAAGTGTATTAATTATGGTTAAAACAACATTATTTAAAGTCAAAGTGGGTACGGCCCTGAACATTGTAACAAATATCATCTCCAAAAATATGGGAAGGGATAATGAAGAAGTCAAAGAATGAGATAAACACAGACCAGGAGGATAACGAGGGGATTAGACGGAGAGGAATATAATGATGGTATAGAATACCTCTCAATGGTGAGAGGATGGGAGATGGTGGGAGCAGAGAAACTCGAAAGGAAACCTAGTGTGTGTAGAATAGTGGGAGTCTCTGAGGGTTGAGATCTATAATCATATTTTATATAATCAATCACAAATAAGAAAGTTGTAATTGGATTCAGAACCCATATTTTTATGTAGTAACGACTTATGAAAAGGGTTTGATATAATATAATTTAATAGACTCTAATAAATTATGGATCAAATGGTGAAAACATGGATTAATATGTATATGAAAATATGTAAAGGTTTATTTAAAAATACGTTGATAACATAATCTCAAAAGAAAGGGTATGTTCTATAAATAAGAGCCCATAAATTTTTTCTTAAGAAAACGACTATAGATTGAACAAAAAACATTTAGAAAGGCATATTTTCTTATTTAAATAGATTAGGGTGGTGTAAAAAATGTTTATAGAGGTATTTGAGAAGAAATTTTTTAAAGGAAGGAATTTAATAAGTGAAGAGAAAGGGGTGAAGGATGGGTGATTATATTGTAAGGGGGAGGGTTATTATAGAATAAATTCTTTATTATTTTATTACATATGCCAAATAATATTAATAGAATATAATTTGGAAATATTTAATCGTTTATAATTTATAATTAGAGGATTATTGGTAATTAAAACTAACATGAAACTAGTTGGAATATTGGAAACACTTTTTTAAGGTAAATATTTAGGAATATGTTTTATTAGAATTAAATAAAACATAGGTTCAAAATTAAGAAATATAGGTTTAAGAATTAAAATTATTTTTTTCAAATTAATTAGTTTAATTCTTAAATAACCTTAATGTAAATAACAATGTTTTCGTAAATTTAAATGCATATTTATATTATGTTGATTTCAGAAAAATTATGGTATTTATAAATACTTCTTTCACTATCCCCCAAAAAATTTACCTTTTCATAAAAATATGAATGGATCCACATAATATAATTTAAAATTGAAGAAAATAATTTCAACATTTTATGTGGTTCTGATTCTTAAATATATATGTTTGATATCAAATTAATATCACATGATACAATGAAAATAATAAATAATTAATAAAAACCAATTATTTTGATATTAGTAGTGAAATTTAAATTTCTTGTTATTTTTTAATTATTAAATATTTGATATTCAATAATTTATACATGAAAAAATTTACATTTAACTTAATTATACATCTAATTAAGACGTATTTTTTTAAGAAACAAAAATGGGAAAAAACATTAGTGCAATAAACATTATACTCTATGAATTGAATTATATTTCCCCAAACACTTTAAATTTCTAAATAATTAAAAAAATTATTTCAAGAAAATTTTTTATTAGGAAAATATAAAATTTATGAATTATAGTTCAAAAATAAAATTTTGATAATTTCATAATGATATAATATTATTAAAAAAGCAAATTGACAATTTAAAAGGGAATTTTTAGATTAAAAAAGCATATACAGAGAATATGATACATGATAATTTGAAATTTAAAGAACTAAAATATAAATAAAAAATAAAATAAAAAATATATTTTTTCGTGTAAAGAATAATATTTAACCCTTTTTACCTTATTTTTCACAAAAATTTTCTTAATTCATTACTCTCAATGTTTATGTTTTATTATTTTTTACTTCGACATTATCTATTAAAAATTGGATTATAGTGAATTAATTACCATTTAAATGACCCAATGAATATAAAACTATTACGAAAAGTAATATATTTATTAAATAAATTTATATAGTTAAAAGGAACCATGCTTATAGTAAAGAATAATAATTATAAAATCATTTTTATTAATAAAATGTTATTATATTTAAATTGAATTATTAATTAAAATCTTACAAAGGAAACCACAATGGCGTTTAATATATATATATATAAAATTAAAAATAAATTAAATTAAATGAATATTTTATTTTAAAGTTTACTTATTGAGAAAATATATCATTAAAAAGTTATTACATATCTAGGATATCATATATATACCCAAAAAAACATTTCATATATGATATGATCTCTGTGAAATCATTATGTTGACTTTCAAAATTAGGAATTCATGTGTTATCTTCATGGATTTGATAAATATATTTTCTATCGAATAATAAGATTAATATATAATTATCATATTTAATGTTGTTAACATATATTCTAAGTGAAATAATGAATGTGAATTCTATTTAATGGTTATGTTGAAGACCTTTAAAAAGTAATTTTTTCCTATTTCATAAAGGTTGAATTTTGATTTCAATAAAATTACGATTCTTATATCATATAATCACAATAGAGGGTATATTTATTAACCCTTAAAAGAAAGCGGTCTTGAGGATTGTCATAATAAAAGCATAGTAATGAAAATCGACATATGTCCTGGATTATGTGTATATTATCAAAACATTGTGAGAAATACCATAATATTTTAAAATGAACTATAAAATGTGACTGAAAACGGAATAATGTTTCAATGGATAAAATAATATGAATAAAATATTAAGAATATTAGGAAGATGTTTTTCAAAACCCATGTCATGACACTATATAGTAATTGATTAGGGATTATGGGACACAATGATATTTCAAACTAGGGAATGTTGTGTGTTTAATTTTTGAATGAAAAAGTAATATCATATTCTTTATGTCGATCAATGAACAATGATAAAAATTACTCGATTCATGATTTCATGTTTTCAGTGTAAATATTTTTAAATAATGATTTAGAGGCTATAACAATATGGAGAAGATTTTTCATTATATATATAAGGTCCATAATATATTAGTGTATATATTTACATAAGATAATAAAAAAATTGCATTAATATATAGTTATAATTATTCATGGAATTTGATTTCACAATACATTAGTGACGTCCAACACATAGATTACGCCTAATATGTGACTTGAGCCTAGTTGGTCACATGGTGTCAAGCACATCTCTCAAAATGCCAGAGGCTTCTGATTATCAATGAGGACCTATGGGTTTTCAATGGGGAGACAATTCCTTCATCACTAGAGTATAGAACAATGTATAATTATAAATATAGATATGTATTAGAAGTAGTGTCAATAAAAAGATAGAACTATAGAAAGTGAAATTGATAACAATAACTGAATTAACTGACATAAAAAACAATATCTAATAAAGATATATGTTATGTCACTAGATTGATGGAAAAAATACATACAATGTAGTAAGAATAAATTAGAATCCCAATATAGAAAAAATGAAACACATAATCTATTCCAAGACTATTGAGCTCCATCTCAGTCATCTACTACCATCTCCATCCTAGAACAACCAGAAATCAAGTTTTGAAAGCATTACACTTTCTTTTATTGAAACATTAACACCTTTAATCTTCCATAGATACCATATTGCTCCCGGAGAAGGGGTGAGATACATATGATATATTAGGGATATGTAAAGGAAATGCAATAGTGTGAAAGAAAACATATATAAATTACATCAATAAAATGTATCTAAATTCCAGTTCCTTGCATCATCCCTCAATAGAAGCATAAAAATATAAAAACATCAATAATAAAATAATTGGGAATTTATATTAGAAAGTTGCGTGAGGCATATCCAGCACTGGCATCCCCTTATGATTTTATAGATAGTGAAGTTTCATAGGTGTCAATAGAAATCCTTGATTGATAATGATAGATGAATTGGTTATTAGTTTACCACCACAGAAACCTAATCACATGGGCCACTAACATAGTATTAACTAAGTCTATCTAAGGGGATATGAACATAATCCACGGAGGGTCATCCATGGAATTACCACAATAATATTTCTAACCGAGTTCAACGAATACATCCATATTAAAATGTGATATGAGAAGTGGCCAGTCCCAAGAATGTAACTGGGGAACCACAAGTCATGTTGGATACAAGAGTGTAACAGAGAAATCCAATAAAAATAATGATGGTATCCTACAATTTCATACAAAGCATTCAAGGGTAGACAAGGATCAGGTTCATGGGTAGGTATCACCTAAGGAAACTAGCATCCTTGAAAAAAATGATGTCCTTGATTAACCAAGGAACTCACTAAGGTATCCCATAGATAACCAAAGAAATAATTATAAAAAATAGTTCAATGTCCATGTGTATAAAGAGTCACATTACATTTAATTAAATACAATTAATTTAGTAATATAATTACTATGCCATTGGAAAATTCACATGGTTCAATCCTTGTATTTCATTGGGTCTTCAAGGAAAAGATGCATTCAACCATTTAATTAAATCCACATGTGCCAACTTCAATTAATGTGGTTCAATATGATTCTTTCCTTGAATAAGGAAAAGTTGGATATAGAAGTGCAACCAAATATTCATTTTCATTTATTAAATCAACATCACATACATCAGTATGCTTTCCATAATATCATTTGAATAAATTAAATACATTTAGATACAAAATTAAGGTTTGTCAAGTTAAAAGGAAAAGTGTTATGCTACTCAAAAGTTTACGATTCAATAGAAAAAAAATGTAAGGAGGCTTATCATTAGTGGGATTATGTTTTAACACACGAAATGGGGCTCAAAAGTGTCAAAACACAAAAAAACGAATTATGGAATATTAACTTCATTGGGGTGTTACTCATTTTTAATATAATCACATATGACTAATCAAATATGTGGAAAGATAATAACTATACACATCTAATAAATATAATCATGAAATATAAATTAAATAAACTGAACCCGATGAATTCGGCTAGCCCCACACATCAATTCCACTGTCAACGAACATGAAGGATGAGCTATAGAGCACTAACATCATACACATACGACAATCCTCATCTAGTATCAACCTTTAATTTATCCTATATTAGATTAGATCTTAAAAACATGCATAAAATCCTAAACGATGATAACTATCATGAGAGGAATAGAAACAAATAATGGATAAAAATTAATTTATTACCTATTGATGCACATCCAAAACGATAAATGGATCTTCAATATTATATTATATGAATGTAATCTCTCAATTCATAGATTTGGCCTTAAAAATCGAAAAAAATGTGAGAAAAGGAGGATCATCATGTAGGAAATATGATTAGGGAAAATGGAGGAGTATAATTAGATCATTTATGTTAAAATATTAAAATCATCCAAAAAATAGTGTGTTCACAGTTTTCCAAGCCATGCACTAACAATACAATGGTACATAGAGAAAAGGAGGCACTATCACAGTTAGGTTGCTTGGTTTGAGAAACTGTGCACCATCCATAATATATGGCTCTACCAAGAAATGAAGACGATCAACATGGTTTAGACTGACCAGGCTTCCTCCATACATAGTTCACTCTAACCATGAAACAAGACCATTATTCCAAACAATTTGTGTTCTGAGTTTTGAATGAGCCCAAAACTCCCCTGTGACCTTCTTGAACTCATAAGGCATTCAATTTAGGACCACAAAAGTTAATTTGAAATAAAATATAAGGATTTTTACCCAATTCAAAAAAAAAATTCATACAGTCTTCCCCCAATAAAGGAACTCATCCCGGAGGTTACCTTTTATGCATTGTGAAACACTATATGAGAATAAATCTGTCCATGGAGCACATGCATCAGACTCCCGCTCCCATATATCATACTGTACATGTATATTCTACAAAAATCCCATACTAGAGGGAATAACTAGACATTAAGATCATTCACGATCCTATAAAAAATTCATATAGGATACTCCTTTAAAGAGGAATTCTAATCAAGATATATTTTGCTAGGATAAAAAGAACATGATGGGTCGTAATGATACCTGCGAAGCTATGAAATGTGGAAGGCTTCTAGTATGGAATTGTACCTCCAAAGAAATAAAAAACAATAAGATAACATTCGAACTATCTCCAAAATCTCAATCGGGCCTACAAAACAAGTAAATAACTTCCCTTTCATCAGTATCCATTTATTTCCTAACATGGGTGATACCCATAGGAAAACATGATCCCCAACAATGATCTTTTTAGGTCATTAAATACTATTGACATATGATTTTTTCAAAGTCTGAGTATTATTCACACATTTCATGATTAGCTAAACTAGATCTGATTTATCCTGTATGATTGGATGACCTAGTAGGGACTCCTCACATACCTCTATCTAACACAAGGGTAAATGGAATGAACTTCTATACAAGTCCTCAAAAGTATCCATCTAAATTGGCACATGAATGTTATTATTATTGGAGAAATTGACAAGAGTGATATGATTATCCCAAGAACAACAAAAATTGAGGACACATGCCAAATGAATACCCTCTAAAACATGTATCATCTATTCCAAATACCAATCCGTCATAGGGTGAAAAACTATTCTTAGAAGAACCTTTGTACCCACAACATTTTAAAAGATCTAAGAGAACCATAATGTTAAATGGTATTCTCTATAGAAAAATATATATTACAAGGGACCCCTTTTAGTTGTATGATATCATAGTCATACAATATTCCCATATCAGCAATGTAGAATATCATCATAATAGTAATGAAGTGGGAAACATTTGTTAGTAGGTCAATAAATACACATAATATGTAGCTATCCCTCAGATACCTTGGTATTCCCACTATTAAAACCACAGACAAGTGTGACACATATTTGTAAGGCATAATATCTGAAATTTAATCCAAGGCCACCAATATTGACACTAATTATTTTGATACATTTTAAATATTCTTGGATGATCCTCCCATTGATAATCATGTGACTCCCACCTTACTCCCCTCTCTTTTTAATAGGAACCGAGACACATCAATGTATATGCAGAATGTTGCCTCTGTCCACAAACCAATGTAGATGTGGGTCATCTCCTAAGGTACCCTCATAGTGAACCAAGCCATTAATGTCATCAAATTACTTTGTATCCACATTCTCTAGGAGGGAAGATGTAACTATTAAGGATAAGATAAATTACTATTTATGAAAGTTATCCATCTCTAGATGTAGCTTAGAAAATAGCTCCATTAACATCAATGAATCCCATGATTCCCATACATTCTATACCTTTTTTAGATTCCACACATAAGAGGCTAATTTTCCCTTTTTAGGAATATATAAAAGATCAAAATTGAAGGAATGTATATATTCAAACCATCATTGTTATATGAGATTCAACTAAAATTGTGAAATGATAAATTTAAGGCCCTTGTAGTAATTTTACAACACAATGTGATCACCCAAAAGATTTTGTCTCAAACAATTTAAGGTATGGACAAAAGTTGCACGCTCAATGTCACAGATTAGAAAATTTATATCATGAGGCCTCAACTTCTTAGATTCATATTCAACAACTCTATTATTCTTAATTATCAATACTCCAAGTGTGATGCTTAATGAATCATAAAATATGATACAATATATTGAATTCTATGGGGAAATCGTAATATTTTTCAATATAAGCCTCCCTTTCTTCTCCTAAAAGGATTTCTCAGACACCTATGACAACAGGAACATAACACCCTTCGTTGGAATGTTTGTAAGAGGTGAATAAAGGAATGTAATTTCCTACAATAAATTCCAATAACATCCATCCGACCCTATGGAAATATTTATAGAATTCATGCCACTCGGTTGATCACTAGAATCCACAAAACTCACCTTCGCTTGGTCAAAAGTGACTCCTTATACTATGATAAGATGACTCAAGAAGTGAGCATTGTCGATCTATACGTGGAGATTATAAATCTCAGAATAATGTTGATGATCTCTCAGTGTACCCAAAATAATCTAACGGTTCTCTTTATGGTCTCTATAAGTGTGACAATACACCAAGATGTAATCTATGGGGACTATAACCAAAGAATCCAAATAGTCTTGGAACAAACTATTCATCAGAGCCATGAAAATGGTTGTTGAATTCATAATATCAAAATAAATAACTAGGTACTGATATAGATAATCCCTACTATAGAATGTAGTAAAAGGTATGTCTGATGTCTCAGCTCGCACCGAATGATAGCCTGATCTCCGCTCAATCATAGAGAAGTCCCATGATCCTTAGAGCTGGTCAAAGGGAACATCGATTCAATAAAATAGATACTATTTATTTAATGTAATATTGTTCAACCATCTATAATCCATGCATTGATGAAGGTTCCCACCCTAATTCTTTACAAAAAAGAACTGGACAATCCAAAGAGGATGTTTTAGTCCATATAAAATCATTGCCCACTAGATCATCATACTACCACATTTTCTCTTGGGCTCATTAGGTTCCATCCTATATAGAGAAACGGACACTGGAGATACTATTAGAAGTATATTGATCATAAACACTACCCCAATCTCAAGTGGTAATCCAAAAAATTATTCGGTAAAACATCCCTGAAACGATCAAATAGCATAGGGAATTCCAATTAGTCTAAACCATGATCCTCCATGAAGATATTGGAAATCTATGTGGTTACCCCACCATGACAATAAAGATATGGTTTGGGTATGCAATCCTTCGATCTCACTAACCCTTATGTAGATAACCACTCTAATCTGTTGATGTAAACGATACCCTTCCTATATAACAATATAAAAAGGCATGATACTGAATCAAGAAACCCATCTAGAGAATTATAACAAATCCCATCATCTCTATAATAAATAGGCCCCATAAAAATCAATATATTCTTACCTCAATGGGGAAGTCCCATCATGGTCTATGACCCCTTATTTCACCAATAATTGTGTATATAGGGACATTACACCACAATAAGAATGTATTTCTATCCCAAGGATATCCATGATAGATAATGAGATGAAAGGGTATGAACAACCTTTATCAAATAAACTTGATAATATTGTGGATGCTACTAAAATATTATATTGTAATTTAGATAATACTACAACTTGATCCTTGGGTATCAGTGGTAAATCATACATCTATCCTGATCCACGAACTTATGCTATAGATAGACAACCATGATCAAAACTATTTTTTTTGCACTGCTTGTGATCATGGGTCTAGAAAACTTTTATATGACCTTCTCCACAAATAGTCATATCGGTGGTACTCCAACACCCCACCTAACACAACATAAAAGAACCTCCCCCTAGAGTTTGGACTGGTGAATATCCTCTTCCACTAAAAGATGATGTAATGGTATGACAAAATCACTAATGAATACACATACGACCTTACACCCAGTACTCTAGTTGGTTTCTTTAAAACTGAGGCTTTATATTCCCAAAATTCCCACACTGATGGAATACTTCATATCAATTTATATGGCAAGCTCGGAAGCCATTCCATGAGGAGAAATGTTGAGGGAATTCTTCTTTCCACTAGAAGAACTACTGGCCTGATGCGGAACTCATCCTCTGTACCTGGTAATGTAACCATCCCTTAGGTTATGCTCATGGATAAGGTCTTAGATTAATATTGTAGAAAATGTAGATAGGTGAAATACATTTTACTGAGTACGAATGACATACAAGATCCCATCATCGAAGCATCTAGAATGCCAAAGGTCATCACCAGTAAGATGTTGGGTAAAACAAAAATAACTCTATGTAACATGATGAATACTCCACAACTAACGTAAAACCCTTATTTAGATACATGAACCCCTTGATCCTTTAATCTAATATCATATAAGGAAATAAATGATCATAGTATATAGGCTGGAAATCAATCCATAACATGCCCATATGTCCACCAACTTGGGTAATCACATCCCACTATAACCTGGCTGAATCACACAACATGTTAGTATCATGCTTTACCATCTTCTCTATAAGCATATCCAGATGGTCAATCATAGATAGGGTGTCCTATATCCAAGAGTAACCAGCCACATGAATACCATCCCACGAAAATGTGGTAGGATGATGTAGCTAGAAGTCATGATTCATATCATCCATCATATGTGAAAATCAAAGAGAATCATGAATGGACTACATTAGATGTATAAAAATATTATAGATTTGGAAATTCATGTACAAATCAAGTACAACAGGTGGTGCCTCATGCAGTACTCATGCATGTAAGATTGGAAGCTCAAGGTCCACCACACATGGTTGTCTCCACCTTCCTGTTGTATTACATGAGGGAATTGTGGCGCCATTGGTTTACAAATGGAATGAACAAGACTCAAAACTATTCTATGAGCCTGAAGATAACATTTCTAGTGGAAGATAAACTTAATAAAACTCACTACCCAAGGAATACAACCTCTTCTACCCACTTATATGGTCAGGTATAATAAATTTCTCATACATTAGTTTCAGGGGTTCACGTAGATGAAGGGTTAATACTACCTTTCCTCATAGGTTTCCAGACAGTTTTTCATTTTATTTGACATTAAATTAATCATTTTAATCCTATAACATTCCTATAGATGAAAATTTAAGATAAGGACTTTCAACTTTTCCAATTTCATGATTTCTTATAATTATAACATCTATCGATGTTTTTTTAAATGAATTTTCAATCCATGTGAATCAAGGTCTATAATCCTTGTTAATGAGACCAACACCCATTTGAATTTCTAGTTAGAGAAATTATTTAGTAAATTAATCATTACAACCCATGAGGTCCCATAAACATAATGAATTGAAACAAGAAATTACTCAATCACAGTACCAAATTTAGAAAAACCAACTATAACTACCATAGTAACACTTGTCAATCACAAAAATATCAAGAAATGAATTGTACTGAATTGCACCAATGAGGCATGGAAATATGCATGACAAGATAATTCTTGGTTCCCATATGATTCATATAACAATTATCCATTGCCACATATCATTGCGCCTATGATAAAATATAATAAAATTACAGGAATACTCAACAAATCCACAGAGCATGTGTTTCACACAATGGTGAAATCATATCAACTATAATAGACTAATGAAAAACAAAATTAATAATTCAGGAAACTCTGACTTTATCCCAAACATCGGTTCATGATGACCAGGAATGACACATGAACAAGTTACAATCATTAATAATCCCCAATATATAGTATACAAATAGTAATGTAATAATGAAATTCCTCTTACACATCTTTGTGACATCCTATACACGGAATCCACTTAATAAGCACCCTGTTCAGAGTCGGCCACATGGCCTCATGCATATCTCCCTAAATTTAGAGGATGCAGACTAGTAGTGTGGTCCTAGGGTATATATGTGGGGATACTATTCCCCAATCACAAACTTGTATCACGATGGATATATATATATAATCATAGGTAAGTAGAAGAAGCAGTTCAAATAAACAAATGGCATAGTGGAAAAGGGCAAGGATAGTAATAACTAAAATAATAAGAATAACAAACAATATGTTATGATTATATATGTCTTGTCACTATAATTCTAGAAAACATGGATACAATGTTTCATACATTCTTGAAATACCTAATTTAGAAAATATAACTATCCTATGATTCCTAAGCTATATCTTAGTCGTCTTATACCAAATCAATCCAAGCACAACAAGAAATTTAGTGTCTGTTGTATTATGCTTCACTTTATCAATACATGCATACATGTAATTTTCCGTGGGTCCAATGGTGCCCGAAGAGTCTATGATATAAATACCAATGGGCCACCACCAATGGTTTCTATAACATCTAGACCGTATATTGGAAATGTTACTATGTGAAAGTATGTATATATAATGATGAGAAGTACAAGTTAACTATATGTAATTTCTCTTCTTTTGCACTCGACGATTTTTTCGACATGTTACCAGTTCATTAATTAAGTAATTACCAATATATATTAATACGTCATGTGATTCATATCCATAACAGAAATCACCACATGATAGTATAAATAGTTATGTTTCCAAGATATAACAAGGTGACCATTATTTATAACTAAATTGAAAGTGCTTAGAAGGTAATCAACATGGAAACCGCGACCTCATGGATAACTATAACAGTAATAACTAACTCTAGATATGGGGTATGAGTTTTATCCAATTATCATCATCTCTGGATCTCCCTCAATAATATTTTTAACTGGGTTTAGGGAATACATCCACCGTAAAATGGGAGATAAAAAGTGGTCAGGCCCAAGGATATTACCATGGTACCTCAAGTCATGCTGAATCAAAGGATTATATTCGAGTCCTCATGAAATAATAATGAAGGGACTCTACACAGTGATACTGGGCATCCAAAGGTATAAAATGATTTGGTTCCCGGTTGGTGTAACCTAAGGCAACCGACATCATGGAATCAAAATGACACCATCAAGTACCCTAGGCATTCCATTTATATTCCAAGAGCTAACATGAGTAAAAAATTCCAATAATGTTCTAAAGGTCTATGTTCATAATAATTATACTTATATTTAATTTAGTATAAAAAATTGGTCATATAATAACTATTCCATTAAAAATTCACTTGGTTCAAGACTTTACATTCAGTAGTTTGACAGGGCCATGTAGCATGAAACTATTAATTTAAAACCATGTAACTCATGATCAATTAATGTGTTTAACTCTTCTTCCTTCTATGAAATTGGAGAGGTGTTCTATGAACATGCATAAAAAATTCATTTAAATTTAATAAGAGAACTTTATAAACATATATATACTCTCTATAAAATCATTTTAATAAATTACATTCCTTTAGGCACATACCATAGGTGGGTCAAGTGGAAATGACAAGGAACAAGCTATTAAAAATTACAGAATTCAATAAGAAATTAATGTATGGAAGATTATCATTATTATGTTCATGCTCGAACACACATGAATGGTGGATCAAAAGTTCCAAAACCCATAAAACACAAATATAGAATATTAACATACATGGGGAGTTTTATGTTATTAATATAACCACCAATAACTAATTACCTTTATAGAAAGACAATAACCCTATGGTTTTAATGAAAAAATCATTGAATATAAATTCAATAAATGATACGTAACGAAATTGGTAGGCCCAACATTTCAATTCTAAAATCATTGAAATTGAGGGATGAGTCATATACCACTACCTCATACTCGTATGACTCTATAAATTAATTATCATTCTTTAAATCATCCTATATTGGTGTGGATCTAAAAAAATCTCATAAAAACAGAAATATCAATTACTAATTTTAGAGAAACTCAAATGAAGAATAGCTTAAATGTACTCAATTACATACCATTTCGCATCTAATGTGACAAACTTATGCTCGATCAGACCTTAGATGATGGAGATATCTCAATGCATATTTGTTTTATTCAAAATATACAAAAAATTTTAAATAGAGGACAATCTTGTTGAAATTTAAATTAGGGAAGAAGGAGTATAATAATTAGATCATTAAGTGTTAAATAGTAATGTTACCCAAAAAATAGCATTTTCATAGTTTTTAAACACATTTTTCCAAACCGTGCGCCATCCCTGAACTGGTACTAAGAGAATAGGGGACACCCACATGATTAGTCTACATAGTTTGTGAAACTAATAACAAACAGTGAGATATAGATCTTCCAGAAATTGCAGAACATCAACATGATTTAGACTAACCATATTTCCTCCCCACACAACATACTATTACCGTGTGAATATAACATTTACCCTATAATGATAGGTCATATGCACTGAATGAGTTATAAACCCCCCATTAAGACCATTGTGAACTCATTTTCCATAAACTATAGGTCCATAAATGTGAATTATAAAAAAATTTGGGACTCATGCATGAGTCAAAAACCTTATTCTTACAACACTAACATTTATTTATGAGAAAATGCTGAATATGATCTTAGTAGAATGGATCATGCAACGTTATCCATGATATGGATTAAAACTGAGTTAATAATTATCGATATGTATATGATTTCCCTAGAAATTATGAATGGGTTAAATCCTTCCTTTTAAATATATTTCTGATCAATCCATCATTGATATAAATAATCGGGAATGATTGGGTAATATTATGATATAAAAGTGGGTGACAAATATATTAGTTTATACCCATGATAGATATACCTTTTTTAGATTTATACACCTGATATGATTCCACTGTATAACATAAAAGAAGAAGGATATTTTGGATGATTCACATGACTCATTAATATCCATTTATACAAGAATAAAAATTTTGTTTATAAATCAAAGAGAAAATTCTTGTAGATAATACAAAATTGGTGATTGGGGAGAATATATCCTGATGATTGGCCTTTTAGTATTTAATGGTTGAATGCAAAAATAATATGTATATTATTCAACCAATTCTTATACCAATAGAGAAATGGGATAAAAATATCATGTATTTACTCAAACACCATTACAATACCACTATTTATATCAAATCTATCATTATTCTGATTAATAAAATTAAAAGGCATGTACACTTCATTGAAATTTTAGAGGATTTTTGACTTGAATATCATTCCATGAGATAAAAACAATATGTTTTTAGAATGAATGAGATTATACTTTTAATTTAATTTTAATAGAATATATGGTTTACAATTTTATTTTATGAAGTCTTCAATATGAATTGCATATAATTTTTTTTACCACTGTTTATCTTCCTGAAACTAATAGTAGTCTAAAAGAACCATTAATACTATGGAATATATGATTAGATCTTACTCGATGAATGTTAATGGAGAATGTATACATATCATGCTTTAGATGGGTTAATATATAAAATCATTTTCAACTCAATCACTTAAAAGGAAACCTATGGGGAAATATATGTGAAAGAGTTATAGAACATTGATATTCTATTATTTTGTTAATGTCATAAATCTAATGGGACTAAATATTTCTCTTGAAATGACTTAACTGTTGAAAACATTTGATGAAAAACTAATGAATAAAAAAATTCATGAAATAAATATAACAAAAATGATCCATTTCTTCTAGAGTTCATTGTTGGTGAAAATATATTCATTAAATATTCATAATAGTAGAGGATTATGTGATTTGTGATGAAGAAAAATCTAATCCCTTTATACATTATCCATTTTAAAAACCCTTAAAATTATTATGAATATTGTAGATCGACTTTTTCATTAAACAAACATCTCAAAATTGTGTAACATGTTCTATGATAAAATTTAATAACAAAAATACCATATTAATTTCACATAGTAAACTTATAGGTTCAATGACTACATTATTATCTCTGTTATGAGGAACAACTCGTGTAGATATTAGATCAAAGATATAGTGGGTAGTAAATGTATAACACTATCAGGGTCAATATTTATAAGGAAATTCAATGTTTGAGGATGTAATTTAGGACCCCAGAAATGAAATTAAATAAATGTATCATCATATGTTCTATTATGTGTAGTGAATTTTTCAGGAATTCATTATAATGATTGGAGAATGGAACAACCAATATTTTTAGTGTGAAATTCCAATTTCTTTGATAACATTATGTACATGTTATGTAGAACTAAAATGAATAATTAAAAATAATATTATGTTACATTATTAAAATATAACATTGGATAAATAGTAAAATTCAATAATGTGAAAAATCAACACAATATTAGAAAAATGTATATAAGATGAATAAAAGCATAAAAAAAATCAGTAAGATAAAAATATTCAAAATTGTATTCTCTAAGGAAGACAATATCATCGAGATAAACTAAGTAAATAATAAAATAAGTTAAAAATAATTTATGAATTATTAGGATGGAATTAGATGAACATTTTAAAGTAAACTATATGTGGTTATATATATGAATATAAACTCATAATATAAACATTATATGGTTGTTTGTTATATTTATTTGGATATTTTTTCAATGGATATATAGTAATTGATTATAAATGTATCAAAAATGAATATTGAATTTTTTATAATTATTATGTTGTTGTTATTGATAAATTAAACTAATAAATTTGGTAAATAATTAACATAAAAATAATTATTAAATACCATATCATTTTTTATATTATTTCTTATTTTACTACAAATATTTTGTGCATTAATGTTATTAAAAATAAAATAGTTATTTAAAAAAGATTTTAATGTTATTTAATTAATGATAAGTTAAGTAAAACGTAATGTATATGAAATAGTTCAGAAAATATATGGAATAAAAAATTTATAACTCATGGTCAAAAAATATGTTTTACTAAAAAACAGTTTTTACATATAATATGTTTTTATTGAAAAGTGAAATTTCCCATATTTGGTGTGTAAAATTTAGTTGAATTCATATTTTTAATATTTTTATTATTTAATTAGCTTCATTAGAATAATTACTACTACGAATGAAATTATAATAAATACATAATGTCATTTTTCAAATAAAAGATATATATATTATGCATTTTTTAAAACTATTGTTTTGGATTTTTTTTAAAAATATAATGAAATGAATTTTGTAATTTGAATTATCATTGAAAAAATGGAAATAATTAGGGTTCTGAGTAAAATATAAGTTATTGTGTTTCAAATTCATTTACTATAAAGGAAAAAATGTAGTAAAAAATTAATATAATTATAAATGTTAAAATATATTGTAAAATGATTTAAATGATCATAAAACATACCTCTAAGCTATGTAAGTAGTTGAACTAAAACCCTATTCTAATCCTTTAACTATTTTTAAGAAACTTTGTTATTAAATAGAACTATGTACACATTGATTAATGTGCACTTGCAAATATGCCACTCAAACTCACTTATAAAATGACATCGCCTACTAAAATATCAAATTACACCTTTCCATAAGATATATATACTATAAATTCCTGAATTATATCTATAATAAAACTACATTATTAATTGATATCTCTACTCTCATGATTGGGCCCCAAACCTATGAAAAATAAATTACATTCAAAAAGAGGTTACGTCCCCATAGAGTACGTGGCAAAGTAATTTTTTAATTTTCTTTTTTTGTTATAATATTATTTATTTATATATAATATATATAATTTTTTTTAAATTAAATTAAAAAATTACAATTATGTTTCAATTATATTATAATGAAATAAGTTCGTATTCTTCTATTAAATTATTTTTTGTTTATATTTTGGTTAGTTTTAACATAAAAAAAACAATGGTACTATATTTTTGTTATAAATATTATGAATACCTAAATAAACATCATATAAATAATTTGGACTGGATTCAGGTATTACTTTCACTTATATAATTGTATTATATATAAGTATATTTATTAATTAAATTCATTTCATTTATTTTATTATTCACAAAAAGGTTAATTTCAAATAGTTTCTTTATAATCATTACATTTATATCTAAGAATGAATCATGGGTATATTTCGTAGTATAAAAAAAATATATATCATCTCCCCACCATATATAGAGATGATGAACATATAATCATAAAGAATAGACATAAACTGCCATACCAAATCTGTAATGAAATAATGGGGAAATTTTACATGTTATGAATAATATTTACAATGAATTATTAATAAATGGAGAAAATTATAAATGAATGTCTTTAATTAAAATAAATGGAATTAATTTTTTTAAATAGATGTTATATTGTTCTATGTTTGTTGTATAGTGATTTAGAGTGTATTCAAGTAATCTTAAATTCATGGTAAGTGGTTTTCTAGGCTAAATGGATTTTCACTAAGTCACACTCTTTATTATATTTCTATGTTCTTTTATGTTTATAATATTAAAACCATAATCTATCTCATATTTTATTCTACATCAATTTTTTTAATTAATTTTATATATCAAAATATTTTATTGTTTTTTTTACTATATAAAAAGGCATCGTTATAATGGAAATATTCCAACCTTTATTTCGAGTTTTTCTCACCCACAACCATATTATTCAATGATAGTTTTTTAATATATTAAATTGAAGTGTTTGTTCTATTTTATGTTTTTTGTTTTTCTATTTATCGCTATTCCAAATGAATCCTTATTTCCAATTTATTTATATTGTTTTCTTCAAAAGATTTAAAAAATCTTAAAATGCTTCCCTTTCAACTTATATATCATTTTTAATGTTTTACCCCATGGTTTTATATGTTACATTTTTTTAGAAGATTCATTTTGAAATATTTTCTTGTTAAAAGTTTTAATAATATTTTTATTATTTTTATAGTTTTTAAAATAGTAATTTTATGTTTCCTTTTACCACAATGATTCTAAATTTTAATGAAAACAATTACCTTCATTTCTATCGCATTTCAATATTTTTTTTTATTTTCGATCATTCATCTAACACTGATTCATACAACATATATATGACTTTAAAATTATGTCATGATATGTTTCATTTGGGTGATTTGAATATTTGTATCATTTGATTAAATTATAAGATGAGTCTTATGTGATACAACATTCATGTATTTATAACCCAATTTATTTCCTTGAAGGAATCAAATGATGGTGTATGATTGAAATATTGTGTTATAAATATGTGTTGATAATGATTATGTGATGGGTAAACCACGTAAAACCTCATGTCTATACATGTTTTTGAAATTATAAAGGAATTTTAATTTTATATTTGGTGGATGTATTATTATAAGAACTAGGATTCATATTGATAATCCAAGAGTCTAAACATCTCAAGATGATGTCACTGGATATGTTTTGAGGATTGATAGATTCTCTTGGTCCTCAGATAAGTATCAATAATTTTGATTTATATTATATATTTTTTGCAATATTTTTTAGGGTGAATGGTTTTTTGTTCACCTTTCTTGAGAAACCATGTAGCATCAATAGTGTGAGGTGGATATAAATTAATTTTAAAATTTTCATAGTTGTCTGGTTTGGCTAGGACATAATTCTGGGGAAATTGCTTATATTCTCGGGTGAACATTGCATCCTATTTTGGAATTGGTAATTGGAACATAGTTTTTCTATTATTGTAAATGATTAATGTGTAAGGTTCTAGTCATATATGATTAAAATTTTCATCCTTGATTCATGTGTTGGTAAATAGGGAAGAACAACCATGTGATGGGGGTAATGTTAAATCAATCCTACTAAAGGGTTATATCATAGTTTGGAAAACCATTTAGCCAAAATATATGAATTATTTAATATGTATTATTATTGTATTCCCTATTCTATTTTAATATGAGTCCCCATATTTCTTTTCATCCCCATTAATGTGACAGAACAGGCACACCAATCCTTACTCTTTTGTTCTCCCTTGGATTTAAAGATTTTTTGTGTGTTATTTATTAGTATATATGGTGAGATTAAATATCCTCCTTCTTCCTTTTCTCATTCTTCATTGTTACTTCTTATTTTGGTTTCACGGTTTTGTGGTACTAGTTCTGAGACCACCGCAACATTGTGTAATTGGTTATTTATGGTGGTTATTTTTTTCAACATATGTAGAGGACTTCCCTAGATGGTATCCACATGTTTAAACATTTAGTTTTTTTGGAGGTATATCAATGTATCAGTATTTATTTATTTTAGTATTAAATATATTTAATTTAATTTTTGATTTAGTTTTGATTATTAGTACCTTATCTCTAGTTGGTTTGTAGGTGTACATTGTTGAAATTCCATGTACTTTTAGATATTATCTATATTCAATGAGGCAGCCATATGAAATTGAGGTATATATTCCAAATTTAATTAAACAAGTAAATTAATTATAAATTATTAAAATTTATTTAATAATTAATTATAATAGTTTCATAATTTATTATTGATTTTGTTACCATGGGTTGGGGCCTCAATTGGATTAATGATATTTGTTGGACTTAAACGGCTCTCAATTTTTTCGACCCTGTGGTTGTAAAAGGGAAATAGATTAGAATTGATGTATGTGTTACCATATACATACCCATATATTATATATACCTTTTAATTATTCATGTGATATATATGGCCTAACCACCTTGGGATTTGGACCTCTTTAATTAAATAAATTACTTAATTTAAATGATAATATTGGAATTTGTAAATTATGAAAAGATGGAACCATTATAATTGGGCTGATTTTCTTAAACATTTATAGACGGGGAATTTTTACTATTTTATCACAGGAGATTAACATACACATAAGATTAGGATGTAAATAAATTTAGTGAATTGATATAGTTTTATTGTAGGTTCCATTAATGCCTCATGGAAGAGGAGAATATGGATTGATAATTAATAGTACACGCATCCCACAATATAACAATGATTTTCTTTAGATTCGTTAGGATTTTATATTGAGAATGGGGTGAGTGTATACATCCCCTTGAGATGTATGTAAAAGGAAATAGTTCTCTTAGTGATTTTTATATTGGTCAGGAGTTCAGATTGATCATCAAATGGTTTTGTTATTGAGAAGGGTTTTGAGTCATCTATCTATAGAGATGATTTTGATACTTTCCTTTGATTCCAATGAAGTCGTGATGAGAATTTATGATGTTAAGAGATGTGGTTCCTTTTGATTAGTGGTTATTTCCTAGGAGATTAGTTTGTGGTCGAGGAACTCATTTTTTTTTCTATTCTTGATGATACATAGGAGACCCTAGGTGGATCCCCACTATTATTTAGACCATATTGAGAGGTATCATAATGGGAAATGGGTATTTATGACTGTGGGTTTCAACTTTTAACCCAAATTGATTATTTAAGATTTTTAAGATAATGATTATTACAGTCCATGCACTAGAGTGGCATGGATTTATTTTATGATATGAATTGGTGTTGATGTCCACGACTTATGTGATGTCACTGGGGGAAGTTCTTCCCTCATGGATGTGTTGACAAACATGTAATGAAATGGACATGATCTGGGGATTATAGGGTAGGGGATGAGACCCCTCCACATATTTGCGTACTATGGACTTCCCTTATTCAATGTAATCTGTTGATCTTGTATAATGGGTGGGACATCAAGTAGGTGATTTTCATTTGTATATATGGTGGGTAAAACCCATGTTTTTTCCCTCATATATACCAATTAGTTCCTACCATGGTGTTTATCACATGTATACCTAGTGGGTATTCTCCTGGGTGTTTATTTCATGAATAATATGCGGTTTATCCCCTGGGTGTTTATCATATACATACTAGAATGAATTTCCCCATTGTTTTTTACCTATTATATATGGATTGATATAATCCCATGGGATATTACATTGGCTGACACTGTTATCCGGTGTACTCTTAAAAACTCTTATACCTAATAATGTATGTTTACATTTGATAATGGTTCCAAGGTTGTACATGGACCCCCTTTTTGGTTATTTATTTTTGTCACAACTACTCAGACTTCTCAAAGACATGTTATCACTGGATTATGTAGGTTTAGTTTTATTGGGGTCTATAGTCAAACCCAAGGATCTATTATAGCTATTTATTTATTCATTGATAGTTTGTTTTATTTAAATTTATAGCATATTATATGACCCTCGAAATTATAATAGCCCATAATTAATGATATATTATTTATGGGTAAATTTAATACAACACCAAAATATCTTGATGCCTATTGACTTCAGGAAATTAGTGAAGTAGCATAATAACGTGTATCATTGGCATAACAACATTAACAAAAAATCTACAAAATTCACTAAATATTATGTAGTATATATAAAAATATATGATATAACCGAGAAAAAACATGAGAAATGGATTATATATAAGTGATAGTAAGGGATTAATAGAAGCCCTATATAAGATAAATTCGAACATGTGAGTCTGCTGGTCAAAATAGTCACATAATATGAGCGAGAATCATAAAAATGTAAATAAATTTTTGAAATAAAATGATAAGATACATGTGTTTTCAAAATTTGGAAATCTCATAAAACATGAAATCATAAACATAATTCCAGTAAAATCCTCGATAAATCCTAAAATATTTATCTTAGGATAAAATTACACTCACCATTAATTTTATCTCAATATAGAGAATCATTATCAAATAAAATGGAGGGATATATAATTTTCGGCCCACCCCTGACATTCATAAAATGAAAATTCATAAATGTGCCACATATATCATACAACATAAGGAAACCATTCATCACATTTAATACAATCATTGATGAGGGTTGATTACATACCTAGATGTCCCCAATCAATGAATTACATTTACTTCTAGTTGGATACCCTAGATTGAAAATGGGGATCGCTATTTTGAAGAAAATTGTTTGGAATTTGAAATCCCAAGATCATTTTAGTAGTATAATATGTGTACATAAGAATTCATAGAATTTATTAATGAGAGTAAAATGGGTCACTTATCACTTGAACATAACAAATAAAGTAATGGGGATTTATAAAAAAACATATTCAAAATAGATCAATTTTAAATCCAAAGGTGTAACAAAAATATGATTCTTAAAAAATAGGATGATGATAGGATACCATACATTGTCATTGTAACGACTAAAGTGAATGTTATAACAAGAAGGGATAAGTAATATATCGTTATTATAAAATAAATTTGGTAGTAAAGGTATATTTATTAACTAATTAATATATAATAAATTTATAATAATGAAGCTAAATAATGAGAAGGTGATTGAATAAAAAAGAAAATAATGAGATCTGTTACGTTGACATAGTACTTTATAATATTATTTTTATAAAAGATGTGATAAATAATCCTTAATAAATTGATAAACATTTGTGTGATACATTAATATTTATAATGTCATGTAAACAAAATTAATTTCTTCTCAAAAGGATAAATAAAAATATGTTGCATGAATATAAATAAAGATTGAGAAATCCCGTTTTCCAATATAGTAAGTGCTTAATTAAGATATAATAATAGGGGATATATAATCTCTCACTATTAGTTAAAAATTTTTATTTTAAAGATAAATTTATAATGAAATGAAATAATAAAAAAAAATTCAAAATTCTAAATACAAAGAAGGCTCCTGAAACAAAAATAAGAGAGTGAAATCCCTAACCTTGAGTGGGTGCTTCTGAATACTTAATGGGAGCTTTTTAAGAGATTAGGAACACTATAGGAGGTCTTTATAGAGGAAAAGGGAGAGTAAGTTCTTGTTAAATTCATTTTTAAGGGACATTAATAAATGTTTTGGTGGGAATAAATAACAAAATGGATGGGAATTCTATATCAATATCTCATGTTTTTTTACTCTATGTGATAAAATTATCAAAACCATAAGCCTTAATATGGTTATATCGCTTGGTTTATAAGAAATATTATTATTTTTGAAATATTTTACATAGATACGAAATAGAATCATTATGAGAGTACAATTTTTGTTATTTAATTGAGTCATGTTAATAGATAATTAATTAAAAAACTGAAAATATAATATATGATTTGGAGAATTAATATAGTGTTTATAAAATTAATAAGATGTCTTAAAAAATTATTTTAAAGGGGAAACATAAAAATTCTCATGGATTACTTTTAAATTATTACCATATCACATTATGGATATTATAAAGTCATAATTTTGCCCACATATTTTTACCACATTTAATTTTAAACGTGAAATTTTGCAGCCCTCGAAAATTATAAAAAATCACCACTAGAAAATTACAACTTGTTAATTTCAGAATACATATTTATTTTATGAAAATAATTTTATAAATATATGAAATTTCAATTCTCTATAAAAATCCATATCTGTTGAAAAATAATAGGTTTTCTGATAGTAACTACATTGTATCATTTATAAAAATTAGATTGGCTTCGTTAAATTATTTTATCATTTAAATTAATATAGTTATTATATAGTAATAATATTTTTAAATATCATTTATTTAAAAAATCCTTAAATTTCTCAAAAGAGTGTAATATTTGAAATGATATATTTCCTAAAAATATAATTTATATCTCTTTGTGTGAATGTATAATGTCTATCAATCTCACTATTTAATCATTGATAATGTAATGAAATTTTTTTAACATAATTTATATTTTAATAAAAATAAAATATAAAAAATAATATTTCAATGTTTTTAACATAAAACCCATTAATAATATAGTGTCCATACTAAGAGTATGATGTGTTATGGTGACAATTTTGTAGGGTAGTTTAATGATCATGGTTTGGGTTGTGATGTCAACAATCTAAAACATCACCCATAAGAAATTTCTCTCTTGTTTTAGGTTTAGGATCTCATATTGGGCTTGGTCAAGGACAAATACTAGTGATTCAATCATCACCATAAGATCTAATAAATTGGATCCCTAGGGTGTTATCCTAATATTTAGGACAAATCATATATCATTTGTGTGAATTTAATATTATCATTAAAATTAATATATAATAATGATAATGGTATTGGTTTAACAACTACATTGTCAATGGTAATGAATCCATATTTTATTTTAAATATAAAATGATATAACATATAATTGTAAAGAAATTAAATTATTTTTTTATATTTTATAACATCATTGAATAATATGGAATATATTAACACGGAAGGGGTATTTTATTTATAAAAATCATGTTCATCGAATATTCTCCACCTTCAAAAATCTCCCCCCAAAAATTTCTTTTCAAACATTGAAATTAATGATAGTAATTATGTATCATCACCATTTTTGTTTCCCATGTTTCTTCTTCAATCCTATGGTTTATCCATATCACTTTTACCAGGTTCATATTATTGTTTCCATGAAATGTGTGTTTATGATATAAAATTACCACCCTCTACTCCTCATCTGAAAGATAATGTTACAATGTTGCCTAATCAATATTCATTACATTTTATGGTTCTGGTATATATTTCATCAATAGTTCTATATGTAACATATCATATACATAATATAGGATTAGTGGGAGTTCAATTTGGTATGATACATATCTCTTTAAATCAGAGATCTCAATGGGTTCTATATATATTCTACAATTTTACCCTTCTTCCTAAACCTGTTGATATTCTTATATGGTGATATTCAAAGGCAAATAATTTCTCTGAACTAAATAAAAAATCATTGATAATGATTATAAAGATATATTTTATCTCAAAATTACTTATATTTTCTATGAAACTGAAAGGTTTAACCCTTCTTTATCATCCATTTTATAAGATAGTGCCCCATTAGCATCTACCCTACAACATTATCCCAGCTTCTTAGACATAATAACATCTTTAGCTATAGATCCTCATAAGGTTATATATATATATATATTAAAGAAAATAAACTATTGTTACATGGTAACTACTCTATTAGAAGGTAATTATCCCAATATCCAAGGAATCCAGTTAAAATGATCTCATATTATCCACTATAGTTTAAATGGTTCCCTTAGAAAGACCATATCTCTAAGGGGGATAATCTACAATGAAACTATACTCTATATCCAACCGTTGTTAAATCCATTACTATAAAATCAATTTAAACCATAAATATCAATTATATTTAATTGAGGGCTGAACTTCATGAAGTCTTCTAGCTTTCCTTATGTATATCTTGGTGAGTAGGGTGGGAGAGAAATATTCCCCAATACATCAGAAATGTATTGAATTTTTATAGTGACTGACTACCACCCAAATGATTTTATATCCTTCATATTTCATAGGGATTCCATCAAGGATATTCATGTATATGATTTCCCATTTCTATTATGTTATAGAAAATGGTTTCATCAGACACATAGACATGTAACTTTCGGTGTTGACATGTTGGCATATAAAGCATAGAGAAAATAATTCTAAAATCTCCCACTTTAAGGGTTTACTATGATATTTTTTTATTAATTTGTTTATATATATTCTTTCATCAAATAATAATAGGGAATGGTGATCTTTTAATATATTCCTTATGATCCCTCTTTCATTTTACTTTTGATGTGACACATATCTTGGTTCATATCGTTATAATTCAATCTATAGAAAATTGAACTCTATAACATTAAATACCATTTATATTAGCACCAAATATTATTTTTGAACAAATTTATACTCTCGAGAATATGTGGGTGAAGGTTGATGAACATTTTATTATTCTCATATCAATAATAATCATGTATTAAGAGATTGGATACCTATCAATCAACATCGCAGATAGAGTTTCAGGATCTATTCTACTCATAGAATCATCAAAATTGGTCTCCTTCCCGAAATGTTTATGGATTAAAAAATTATTATACTTTATTACCATTAACCACCATTACAAGTTCAGATTTATATCCTTTTATGTGGATATATTCTTGATGATTTTATGATTCATATATATGTCACACATTTTCCAATAGAGTAATGTTCACCAAATCCTAAATATGAATATCACAAATTGAAATTATTGATAATGGGTTGGGTAGTTTTTATCTTTGATGTTTTATTTTTGGGTTGCATTGTATATTACATTTTAATCTTACATGAGTCCACATCCCAATAAATTTTTAGATGCATCATTGTAAATCAAATATCATTATCAATTGGTGGGTAAGGTGAATATAGGCGTACTTTTTAGCCTATGATTCAACTATTTAATGATATATACACATTCATCAATTGTAGAAAGCATAAATCCCTTCTAAGATAGATTTGGCATTGAGCTTGAAAATCAAGAAATATTTCTAAATAATTGTTGATAGTTCATAAATAATACAGGGAAACTATTAATTTCCATCCATGATAATTGTATTATCCTTAATTTAATAACCACAATTTTCGTAAGATCACCATATAACCTTTTTGGGGTGACAATAAATAAAATAAATTCTACTTTCTCTATTGAAAACACAGATTTACTATACTTTTCATAAAAATTTTCATTTAAAAAGATATTCAGTAGAATATCCAAATGAGCCATATTTTCCTCCCTTATTTTGGTGTAGATAAGAATATCATAAATAAATTCTTCCATAAAATCAGGGCAATCCCAAAAGTAGCAATTTATTTATTATATAAAGTTAACTAGGAAAGTTTTGAGTCCAAATGGAATAAATATGAGATTATAGTGCCCGCACCTTTTATCAAATGATGCATATAGAAAATAATACTTCTTAAATATGAATTTATATCATCCTAATTATATATACGCCATAGAGAGGTATTGGTCACCACAAAGATGTTTGAATAATAAATTAATACAAGGTAGATTTTTTTTATTATTTATCGTGATCATTTTTTCACAATAATAAATGCATAGACACTTTGACCCATCATTATTTATGATGAAGGGGACTAGTGAACACCATCGTAAAGCACTTCACCGTATAACCACTTTTACATTATTTTAATATAGATAGATATTAATCTAATTAGGTTTAATAGTATCTATTTTATATTTGAAGTTCTCTACGTATATTCTTGATTGATTACTCAACCTCATTAAATCTATTAAGACTCGATATTTTTTGGGAGGTAACATCACCATATTCCCTTACAATGGTTACGTAATCAAGGTTAATCTTTTACTGAGTCTCAATCATTGGAGCTAGATATATTTTCTCAATTGAAAACAATATCCATGTTTCAGATGATGATACCAATGAAGATTGATCCTCCTCCTTGAACTTGTATACAGTCAGAGGGAAATCGTGTTACATAGAAGAATTACCATCTTCCAGAAATTTCGTTTCCCTATATATGGAATGCCAATAAACATGCACAATTGAATCGAATTCCATGTAAGGGAGTATGTCAAGGATCACTGGGATGTTCAACCCACAAATATAGCTATGGTTTATGTTATATTAATAAGATGAAATAATTTACTTGTAAGACATTTTCACCAATATATCAAAATCTATTATTTGTTGATTTTTTATATCTTTATTCTTCTCTATTAGGCTTTCACTATGGTTTCCACTCCAAATTCCAAAAAAAATATCCTCTAATAAAAATTACAAAAAACAACATTTTAATACACTTTAATTCAGGATTTAGTAGATATATGTACCCATAATAAAATCCTAGAAGATCATCAAGAAAGTTATTTCGGAAACAATGTACATTTAAAAAAAATCATAAAACATGGATATAATAAAAATATTTAAAAATACCACAACATTCATATAAAATTATATTTGTCCTCTAATACTAGAAGCGAAAACATGGGGATGACCATAAGAAAGAGGAAATATATAAAAAATATTAAGGGAATAATAATAGAATAGAATTAATTAAAATAGTAAATGTGAGTGGAGAGGCTTATCAAGGCTATATAAGAGGGTTGATAAATATAAACATTGAAAATGACAAATGATATAAATAATAACATAAAGAAAACATGGGAATGTCGAAATAAAATAAAATATGATATTATATACATTAGTCATGGATAACCAAAGAGACATTAAAACATCAAATTTATAAGATAAAAACTTATTATTCATGGTATATCACTAGATTAAAACATTACCCAATGAATTTTAGGGCTATGAAATATTTGGGCCACCCATTACATTCATATTAATTTATATGGATATATGTGTGCTACATAGATCGTACAACATAAGGATGTTTTTTTATCACTTTTAATATAATAATTAAGAATTGTTATATATACATAATATTACTAAATCAACTATTTATAGGTACATAATAGTGGATAACCTTTAGTGCAAATGGGGATGGGTATTCACTATAAAAATATTTTTCATTAAGAATCAGAGGATGATTTCTACAACATAAGAGTGGTAAGAAATGATTCATGTAAGTGTTTAATATGTGTTAAATGGGTTATTAATCAATTGTAAATCTTAATGATAATATGAGGTATTTGTAAAAACATACTCTAACATAAAAAATTTTAAATCAGAAGGCATAATGAAAATAATGTGATTGAATTGTGTGTTGGTGGAGAGAATCCCATACTTCGGCATAGTAACAGATTGTTTGATGCCTATAACATGAAGATATAAATAATTTACAATTAATAACTCATAGATAGGAAATTAAAGTGATATTTATATACTCATGATAATATAATAAATTAATAATCAAAAGGAGAAACAAAATAATGCTTCCTGAATGGGAAATACTGTATATAAATCCCTTACTTTGGCATAGTAACAACTTATGTAAAGGTAATAACGAGAGTGGTTAACAAAAATATAATTATTATAACATTAATAGGAAATTATATGTATATTTATAAACTAATGGAATCATAATAAATTTTGATTCTAAATCTGAAATAAAAATAATTTGTTTGAATAGAAAAAGGACAGAGAAATCACATACTTCGACATAGTAATGGCTTAGGTAATGGTTAAAAAGAGAGGGGATAAATAATAACCAATTGTTATTACATACTTTGGTTATTATAGGTATATTTATAACTATAATAAAATAAAATCAATTGATATTAATAATGAAAAATACAATGAATGTGTTTGAAGGAAAAAAGAAGAGATATAATTCCTTTACCTTTAAAGGGCACATCAAAAAAGATTGAGAAAGGATTCTTATGATCAATGAAACACCTTGGGAGAAAACTAAAGAAGTAAAGGATGATTAAATTCATAATAAAAATGATTTCAGTGAAGATGAATATGGGTTTGGTCCGGTATTCCTTGAAAAATAGAGGGGTATTCTATATTAATTTCTATACTTATGTTTTGGACTATACAGTACAAAGTAATAAAAAAAAGAATACAAAATTTTTCGATGGTTTTTGACAAATAGGATTTTATTCCTTAATCTAATATGTATTTGAATGAAACTCCATAATATAATACCCATAGTGGTTTGTTAGTGAGTAATGTTATTAAATAATTTATTTTAAAACATTAAGATATAATATTGGTTAAGGGGGTTATTTAGGGTTTATAAAATCAATAAAATAACATAAAAACACAACATTTTAATGGGTAAAAATAATTTCGGTCACATATATTCTTTAATTTTTTCATTACATGATTTTTGGGTTATTATTATTTCATATTAATTACAATATATTTATACTATATTTAATTCCTATAAAGATATTCGATTATCTCAAAATGTTATGAAAGATTCATCATTTGATAATTTTGATGTGTGAATTTAAAAAATAAAATTTATTATATGAAAATAATTTTTGAAATATTAAAATGACCCCATTTAATTAAATGACCCGACATACTAAAAAACACTAGTTTTTACGATAATAACTAATTTTTAACCTATATAAAAATTACAATGTACATCATTAAATTATATTACTATTTATATTTAAATTATTATAATATAATAATAATATTTTGTAAAAAATTAATTAATTTAAAAATATAATTTCATTTATAAAAAATTCTCTTATTTTTAAATAAATATTTTCCAAAAAAAATATTTATTTATCTTTTTCAAAATAAAATATTTATCAAATTAATTATATAATAATTAATAATTTAATGATATAAATATATAATCATAATAATTATTTTATTATAAAATGAAAATATAAATTCATATTATTAGGGTATAGATATATAACTACATATTAAATTAGAATATGCAATAAAGGTTATGTGTGTGAAGGTGACACATTCATAATATCATATTGAAAACATGGTTTCTGATGTGATATAAATAAGATTGACCATATCTAGTAAATGTTTTTTCTTATATTTCTAATATAAAAATGTTTCTAAAAGAAACAATATGTTTGATAGCAGACAAGATATGGCTCAACAATCCTAAATGAATGACTAAATATTATTATTTAAATGTTACCATTATAACCTTTCAATAAAATTGATTTTAATGAATAGTAATAAATTATTTATAAAATAAATATAATGTTCCAATTTAATATTAATTTATTTCTATGTTCATTGAAATAGTCATATTTATTTTAATGTCATTTTATTCATAGAATAAATTTTCTCCATAATTTTAGTTTTCTTCTTTTTTTGAGTGAATAATATAATTTTAAGAATATTTTGATGATATAATTGAAAAAGTTAACCGCATTTTGGAATTGAGCATATTAAAATTATCTTAGTATGAATTTTTGATTATTTTCTCAGAATGTTGATTTTATAAGGAATAATAACAAATAATGATGTTTATTGAAAAATGTATTTTATTTTAATGTTTTTAAAAGTTAGAAAGTATTTGTATTAGTTTTAAATTTTATATAAATTTTAATTAAGATAATCTAATTAAGGTTATTTAATGGATTTTATACATGAATTGAGTATAAATTCCTTTTATATTTATATTGGAATTTTTCAAAAAAAGATTTTTATTGCGGTTTTCTAGTTCATATTTAATTTAAATTATGAAACTTCTATATGATAAATATTGAAATATGGACTTAATGTTTGGAATATTTTTGTACAAATATATAAAATATTCCCATTTTAATGTTGAAAAATTTGAATTGTAAATAATGTATTTTTTATTACCACTGTAATTGGGTATCTTAAGTAATTAAGGCTAAAAATAGATTCATAAGTACTAGGAAACGACCATATAACCTTCTATAATTTTTTTATATGGGTAATTTTAATGATTAATTGTTAAAGTATTAGTTATAAAATTATGTTATTTAATTCCCATATGATTTTATCCTATAAAACTATATAATGTAATGTGAATGATTCTATAGTCTTGTTTTTAATTAGTGTTATATTTATAATATAGTGTTATCTGGATGATATGTACGTTTATAATTATTATTTATCAAGATAAATTATTTATCTTCATCAAGGTGGTTTATTTTAATTTCTTGGGAAGAATTAATTATGTTAAATTCTAGAACAAAACTGATGTAGAAATTATTTAACTAATGGAAAAATTGTATAAATGTTTATAAAATTTATAAAATAAATAAATTTTGAAATAATTATTGTGTCATTGTATTTCTTACAATAGACTAGCATTTTTTGAATATAATAAAATATTATGTTCTAAAATTATTTGTTTTTTCTGTTTTTAAATTCAATGTAATGAATATTATCAAACGAAACAATAATGATATTTAATGAAATTAATATTTTTTATATTATATAAAAATAATAATAAATTTAAATAATCACAAGGGGTAATATGTGGTAAAAACATTAATCCTGTGTATATTTATAGTCCATGTGAATTATTTTGATATAGAATAGTCATATTATATTTTAATATTTTTTTGGAATTCCAAGAGTGCCCCTCCCCTCTATTATATAAGGGAAAATCTTCTTCTCAATACTACATAATTTAAAACCCATCTGTTCGGCCAATACCTACCCATATAGATTCCTGTTATCCATCCCAAAATTATAGTGGTTTTAATATATTAATAACACCAATAATATTGGTTTGACGATTTAGAAAAAGGTATTGTCTAAGGAATATGAATCTTATTTATCGGAGAATTTTTATTTTGTTTATTGTTCCACATCCATCAAACCTTACATAACCATGAAATAATAATAAATCTAGTATCATCCATAAATTTTTATTTTCTTATGTTAATTTCATGATCTATATTTATATCCCCTTCCATCAAATGGGAATACAATTATCCATCGTGTGTACAATGGACTAGTACTTCAGGAACTAATGTAATTTGTTTTCTATCACCATCTCTAAATAATTATTATAAATATGGAATTTATGTTCATATAATATATTCATGACATATTTTTAATTATTTAAATAAAATATAACACTTATATTTTGACATTTCCACATATATTAAAATGATAATTTCGTTCGTGCGAATATATGGACTACATCCTCCACAAAGCATTATGATTAGTTTTTCAGCGCCACATCAAATTTATGATATATATAAGTATAATTAATAATTTATTATAATATTTAGGATATTGTTATAATTATATATAGAAAAAAATACATACATAATTTACACAAATATTTTTGAAATTTAGAAATTATACTCATGCAAAAATACAACTTACCGACTTCATGATTGTAATATTTTAAATTTTTCATATATATTATTATGTAGATGTACTTAAAAGTATAATTTATATATATAATTTATAATTATATAATTATTATAATTTATTGGATGATGGTATAATAACCCCTTTTACCCTAGTTAAATGACCAAAGACATTTTGGACAAACGACCTGAATATTATCAAAATAGAAAACATGACATTAAATAATTTAGTAATTGTTTACAAATGGTTATAAGTCATATAAAAGGAATGAAAAAATCCTAAAAAATTATCTATATAGTAAATATTAAGCATAGTTTTTTATCATGAATATAAATACAATATGTGGCGTGTTATGCTCAATGTAAGATATTTCTTCACTCAATTTCCATTCACGGTTTTAAACATACCCTTCATTGACAACTCATGCTATGATTTTATTTTAATAGTCTCTTTATTATCTTATTTTGTATTTACAAATTTTAATTTTTATTTATAACTTATACACAATATCTAATATTTTTATTAACACTCAAAAAAATCATATGATATTTGAATGGGATTTTCATATAGAAACATTTCATTTAATGTTTTTATTTTAACTATTTTTATAATGTGTAAATGAATTTTTTTTATCTTATATAGTAGGAAACGTATTTCTCACCATCATGATTCTTTAATGCAATAATGTTTCCATTATAATATTTCATAGTTATTTTCATTGAATATTATTTCAATATCATGTTACAGAATTTAAATTTTCAAGGTTATTTTTACAGGAAAATGCTATTTTGATATTTGAATGTGTATTATACATGCATTAAAATGATTATTTAATGGTTTTAGTCATGATTAGTTCTTTTGAATTTTGATATTATGGGTGCACCAAAAAAGAACTCGGTGATCCCATTTTAAATTATTCAATGGGTTAACCCATATAGAAATCTAATACATTGAGTAATTATTTTTTCTGGAAAAAAGATGTTTGATTTTGATTGTATGATTTTCCAATTTTGAAGGCCTCTTATGAGGTTTTTAATGAGTATATGATGATGATGACTCAATAAACATACATTATTATTATATGATTTATATTTAGTTTTGATGGAAATATTTTTATCTCAATGGGTAGGATGTTTATATTTTTAGTGGGAAATTAATCTCTTTTCATAATAGAAGGTATTATTATATGATATATTTTTAATAAGTTTTCATGTTTTTCACTAGACTAAACATTTTGTTATTTTATTTTCCTATCAGAGGTTTCATTACTCATAAGTTGTTTTAAAATGGTTTTAGAGGACATTATGGATTTTTTAAGTGAAAAGAACAATTAGATTTTAAGGTGGTGAAGATTTATCATGAAAGAAAAAAATGTTTTTAAATAATTTTATTTGGTGGAATAAATGGATAATGAGTGTAAGTGTGAACATGAAATGATTGATTTTTATGAGAAATAGTTTTTTATAATTCATTAATTCTCTAAAGGGAACTCTAGTTGAATAATAATTTAATATGTAATTCTTCAGGCCGGGTCCTTACAATTGGAATCAGAGGTGGGTTAAGATAACTTTAGAAAATAATATTTTTTCAGGTGGTGTAATCTCACAAGTTATGGATACCATCACGGGGCTATAAATTTTACATTGATCATAATTTAAATTTATTGTAATCCCCTAATGAGGATATATGATATAAAATTATAAGGACACTAATGATATGTTTTGAGAAATTTATTTTTAAGGAAATTCTAGGTTTTTACATTTTGGGATAAAAAATAAAGGTATTAGATAACCTTAGAGATTAAAACTTTTATTTAATATTGAATATGTTAAAGTTACATTGATTTATTTTTCATAATTTATGGAAATATAAATATAAATATTTGGTTTTTTAAAAGGACATCCAACACACTATATGACAACCCATTACAACTAGCAAGCCCCCCGGGACTAAAACCACAACTGATGGGTGACATGTGTGCATCAACTATTACTAGAATACATGATGTACTATTTTGTATGAATTTTTTTCATTATTTGAGGTATGTTATAGATAAAGGTAAGATTCATTTTGGGAACATATATTTTATCAAATCAAAAACTAGATGATTGTAAATTTATATAGTGATTATGTCATTATTGATAATTTAGATTATGTAAACTATATTGGGATTCCAATAAGCTTAAGGAAAATGAAATGCTATAGGATTTTATTTGATTAAAAAATGAAGAATTATATTTTTGGTAATATATTATTTAATTTTGAAATTATGTTGTTTCTTGTTATTTATATAAATCATTAACATATCCTTTAGAATAACTTATTTGGAAAATTTCATGGTGGTATTAGACATTAAGTGTCATCATTTTGATATACAGAAAAATACTATGTTTATCGTGGTGGACTATGTGATCAAATCATTTTTAATTTTTGTGTTCCATTATTTGTCTAATGTTTTTGGATTTATTATATGGTTAGTTATTTATTGAATGATCTGTATTGAACTTTTGGAATTACGGTGGAATTTTGGTGATTAAAAGTAATTTCCCTACATTAGAAGGATTATTTATTTTGTACAATTATATTATCTTATAATAATTTATTTTATTAATTTTTTATTATTGGTTAATTTTTTTGGATTGTTTGATTTGTATTAGTTGATTCTTGTTCTTCATGTCTAAAGAGTAAATAATCATCATTTGGGAAAAAGATGAGTTTAAGCTAGAGATTTATTAATGTATGAAACTATACATTCCATGTAAGAATATTTACTTAATTTTATACACTAAGAATTAAAATAATTCCTCAACTCTAGTAAAAGGACTTAGAATAAAAAAAGTTATTTATTTATATCTCTTGCAAAAAAATCAATGGTCTTTTAACCCATTTCAAATTTATGGTTTTTTTAGAGGATAATATTCTCATTTCCATTTATATATCACTCTATATCATTCATGGGAAGATATCTTTTCTACCCCATGTTCCTATTTTGTTACATGTATACCTATCATGTGTTGTCTCTGGAGACGTTCACAATTTTATACTCCCATATCATGTTGATGTTTTCTAAATCCATTATTTGTTGTGGGATTTCGACAAAGATAATCTGAATAGATGAACCCTGGTTAAAATGGTCAAGTTGAAATTAAGAGGATTAATTTTTTTCTAAATGGTTTGAGAATGTAACATATAAATAGAGTTAAAGGATACATTATATTCAATAATGTAAAAGAGATTCAACATTGAGCTTAAATGAACATGCATATATTACAATTAAAATGTGACAATTATTACCTACCTATTATGTTTGGGGTTATGAATAGGAATAACATAATTATGATTTTATTTTAAATAATAAATTTTTTATTTTGGGGATATATTTTATAGGAGAATTTAGGGTCAAATCATATTATATTTTATGTTTTCATTTTTATGAAGAAAATGTTTTTTGTTATATTTTTTTTAGTTTATAATAAAATTATCTTATGAAAATATTATCTTTTGAGTCCAAAAAAATTAATTTGATGTGTTTGAATTAGTAGGAATGAATATTGAAAATAAATCCTTTTTATTTTTGAAAAATATGAATATTGAACTCAGTAATTTTTATTACCAAGATAAAAGGTAAATTAAGTAATTAAGGGTATAATGAAAATGATAAGGAATAGAAAATGAATCTCATAGTTGAAATAATATAATTGGATGAGACAGTTTCATCCATAATCATTCAATTTTTAGGTATATGATAATTTTAATCCACTTTGATATGGTTATATCTTAAAAATATTATTTAATGAATATTCAAAGATATCACACTCATATTTTTAATAAGTTTAATATTATTAATATGGATCCATCTAGAGTTTATGTTGGACTATAAATTTTATTTTGAAATCTATGATAGTTATCTTCATCAGGTTAATTTATTATCAAATATTATGGAGTACATATTTACTTTAAATGCTTTACCAATGATGATGCATTAAATATTTAATTCATATAAAAATTAAATAAATGATACTAAAAATATTAAAATAATTTTATTATTAAATAATAATTGTGATCCATGAATTTTTATATGAACATAATATTTTTCTGAAAAATCTAAACAGTTATTTCATATTTTACTTATTTTCTTGAGGATTTTAATTTAACTGAAATCAATATTATCAAATTTTATAATAATGATAATTTATTGATTTAATTTTTTATTAATTTATTTCAAAATCATAGAAATTATAAATAAGTAAAAGTGGGATAATATATGTTATAAAATGGAATCCACTGGGAATTTATTTTCCATTTTGAATAATTTTGTTCCGGAATAGTATTTTTATATTTTAATATTTTGAGAAATTCCCAAAGTACCCCTCCCATTTATTTTAAAAGGGACCCACTTTTTCTTAATCCTACACACTTCAAAACCAATTTATTTTATAATTTTATTACCCATTTACATTAATAAAATTCCAAACTACATTTTAGAGGTTTTATTTTGGGTATAATTCCAACTTTATTTGTCTTAAGGTGTTATGAAAAGAGATTGTATAATGAATAAGTAACGTATTTAATCATGATTTTTTGTTTTTTATTCTTCAACATCAATGAAACCTACTTTAAAAATGATTAATTAATTAATCTAGTATCATACAAATATATATATATATATATATATATATATATTATTTCGATTTTAGGATCTATATTAATCAATAATTTATTTAAATGGGAAAATAATTCATCAATCATGTGTATGACAAACTACCACATCACAAACCAATTTAATATATTTTCCACCGATGAATAAAAATAGTGTTTATAATGATAAAATTAATGTTATTATATGATATTAACAAAATATTTATCATTTAGGATATATTATATTACCCTTATGCTTATAAATATCCATATTTAGAAAAATGATAATGACGTTCATGTATACACGTGGACTACCACCTCTATGCAGTGATAAGATTCATTTTTCATCTCCACATCACATGGATGATATATATAAGATTATTTATTGAGTTATTATGATTATTATCTTTTAATTACTATTTTTAATGTAAAATAATAGTTACAATCTTTTCATAATAATTTTTGAAAAATGTAAGTGTTACTAATTCGTATGTACGACCTACCATCTCCATGATTGTATCATAGTTCATTTCTTATGAACACATTTAATAGATGAATTTATGAGTATAATTATTTTATGAAACTGATAATTATTTCTTCAATATTATTCTATAGAATATGGAATTATATCCTCTTTAACCATATTCGTTAGACCAAATTTATTTTGGATATATGAACCAAATATCATCAAAACAACCAAAATGAAATAAAATTCATAATAAATTATTATAACCTAGTGATAAGTGATATAAAAGGAAATATAAAAATGAAAATGTTTCTTATGAATGTAAATAATTAATATAGTTCTATTACATATGAAGAAAAATAATGTATATGATGTGTCAGACTCATGGTAAGATATTTATTAACTAATTTTACATTCATTTGGTTAAAACTATACTTCATTGATTTTATCCTAATTAGATTATGAGTGAAATGAAATTTGATTATGTAATATTTGAATTAAACTTTTTTATACGGATTAATGGATAATACCCATATTTGAATCAGTTTATTAATGCTCAATTTAATGAAATCATATTTTTAAGGGACATTATCTTTAAAAACATTCTTTTATTGTTCCTATATTTGATGATTTTACACCAGTATAATATATTTTTTCATCACATATAAAAAATGTGTATATTTTACCATCATAATTATGATTTTTGAATAAATTATTTCTGTATATAATTTCAGTGTTTTTTTAGAGAAAATTATTTCATTTTTATGTGTGTGGTCTTTATATTTTAAAAAGAAATTTTATAATAAATATGTTTTTTGATATTTAAATGTTTTTTACCCATATGTTAAAAACATATTTCAAGGATTTTATTAATTTATAGCCCCATAAAATTATTTACGATGGGTTGTCCTATATTTTACTATGTGATATCGTTATATATTATATAATGAGGGTGCCCATATAACGCACCAATGAAATGGGTATTGATTTTTTTTCTCTAAAGATTTATATTGGATGCTAACCATATGTGTATTCTAATTTTGTAGGGATCTTGAATGAGTTCATTATAGGTTTTATGTTGAGGATTTTCCAAGGAACCTATATGACTATTATCTGATTTCTAATGTTATTTCAAGGATGTATATTCATTTTAAAAGTTATGATAATGATATTTTTAAGGAAAAATGATTCTCTTTTCTAAAGAAAGTGTACTTTTTTAAAAAAAAATCACCGGTTTTATGGATTCTACTAAACAAATAGATTTTTTATTTTAGATTCCATTCTTTGTTTTTTGGGATCATAAAAAATATGATAATTATTTTCATTAGATTTGATGACATTTAAGTGAAAATAAGAATTTAATTTCATTTTTGTGATGATTTATCACAAAAATAAACCATATTTTTTTTAAAAAAATAAATTTTTGGTAGTAAAAATGAATAAGGATTATATTATTCAACTATTGATATTTAGTATCAATTAATTTTTTTTAAAAAAAAAATTAACATATCTGACTATACTTTGAGCTATTTTTTCTATTTATTTTTTTCTATTTTATTTCCATGGGTTTTTCGTTATGTTTTTAGAGAAAAATAGAAAACTTGTGTCTTGTAGTATGTGGTACATGGTTGTCACATGGTCATGTATATCCATTTTCCACTTCCTAGGTGACCATAGTGTATGTGGTGGTTTTTGCAAATAACTACCACTTGGAATACACATGGTAATTTCGGCCCTGTGGACTAACAGTCCGGTAGGTGCCTCTTGTATAGAGCGGGGTGCATAGTTTCCATGTAGTTTGGAGAACCGAGAGGGAAACTATTCAACATCTACATATCATTAAATATTGGAAAATTCCATCTGTTTCTACGTTCTATTTAACCTTAATGACACCTATCTCGACCCATATGTGATATTCTTCCATTGGAGGTCCCTCCAAGATTCCTTGGAATTCATGGGCATTAATTCATAGGTGGGTTTGACCCTGATTATTTATAGAAACATAAATTAATTCATTATACTTTTTATTTCCATACTTTTATATTGTTCTTCTCTCCAATTTCATGAGTGTTGAGTTTCCATCATATTATATGACATATAATGGGTTTAAAATTTTGTTGATGGCGATGATATTGATTTTTATTGTTAAATATTTCTTTTTTAGGATCATCTGGGGGTGATAATAATTTTTTTATAGATTTTATTATTTTTCTACAATTGAGTTTTATTTTTACATGCCATTACATTATTAAATTATATGAAATTTCATCCATTCTCTCGTGAATGTTTTGAAGGATTTAATTGTGTAGTGTGGAATATATTCTGAATGTTTTTTGGAAATAATATTTTAATAAAGTGGATTTAAAAAAATTTACTTGTTCAGTATATGATTTATTTTGGTATTTCCTTAATTTTTTTATTCCATGTGTGGATGTTGAAAAGAAATTTCAAAGGGTTTATAGGTGAAAATTTGTTGAATGGGAGTTTTATAATGGAAATGAGAATTTTTTATGATATATTATTTATTGTGAACCCTTAATATGTCTTCTGAATTTTTTAAATGATGGGAATTATGAAATAAAGTGAAATTATATTCTGTGTATCTATGAAAGGGGTTGGACCCTATAAATAGTTTATATGATATTTTTATTTTCTCATAATGTTCAGAAACTAGTTTCAGGGGTTATGGATGTGGTGTGAAATGTGGTTTCAGATGGTTTTGGTGTCTATATAAAAAGTGGATTTTTTGTAAACAAATGTTTGTTTCCATGTAATGGTATGCAAAAGTAGTGATTTCCTAGTGTGTCTATAAATCATGGAATTCTTGTTTTAATGTGGTGATTTATATGATTTGTGTTATAGAAATAGAGAATAAAGGTAATTCCTATGTATCTAGGTGGTCAGAGTAGTAATGGTGATCTATTTTACTCAGATGTGGATTTTCCCAGATTCTTCTATTAATAGTAATGATTACAAAATGAACTAAATTATGAAGATGATTGGATACAAATACAATTTTAGATGGATTTCTCTCTTATGGCTTATGAATGAGGAAGAAGATCTCTGTGTTTTTATAAAACATTTCACTGAGAAACAATGCACCTAGTATCTTAGAATAGCTAGTACCTATACGGATTTCCCATGACAGAGGGATCTATTTTTAATTTTGTACATACATTCAGTATATGGTACTCTTATTTGGATACTTCAAAAGGAAATGTATTTTTTCCATTTAATATTTTTTCTATGAAGATGGTACTCATCATTTTATTAAACATTGATTGAAAATTTTCCTATATTACTTTTAGCATGAAATATATTTTATTTGGTGGAATCCTATAGGTATTTTTCTCACACCCCGCATAGTCCTTTTGGAGTATGTATACTTGGATATTTTTGACTCATGTAATGTGAAGATATTTGGCAAGGGTGGATCATGTTTCTAGAGTTCCACAATGATTAGGTGATTATGGTGTGGTTGGAGGTTAATGTTAAAATTGTTGAATGTTTATTTTGGTGATAGTTAATTTTTTCCATTTTGTTGTAGAACCTTTTAATTTACATCATGTTTTAAATATTAAATCAGAAATTTTTTTATCTCATTTTTATGGTTATATACATATGTTTTGTTTTTATTTTTGGTTCTTTATGATTATGTAAATGGGAGAAATCATTCCAAAATCACAATGTTAATACCTGGGCACCAGTTTCCAGCCTATAAGGATTGTGAGGGCCCATTGGGCCTTACTAACGGTTGGGTCTGATATCAGGTTGGATAAAATCCCGACATGGTTTCTGAAAAAATGGTATCAGAGGATTTCACACTCTTTTTTGTTTCACGTAGATTGGGGAAAATTCATGGGTAGAATGAATGTAGTATGGTCTATTCACGATGTTCTGGTTGTGAGTTTGGTTCCTATCTAAGAAACCTCCTGAAAGGACTGGAGTTCTGAGGTGGAGTTGGGTTTTAATTGGGTTAATTTTTTATGTGACGGTTTTGCATTTGGAAAATAAAATGGTAGTTGGGCATGTGTTCTCTGTGAGACCACATGACGTGGAATGTAATTTGGAGTTGGGGATATGGTACTAGAATACTATATGTGATGGTGTTATGATTGGCATATGGTCATCAACCATATTCCCATGTCACCCATCTGCACGATTTTCCCTTTTTTCAATTTTATTGGGTCTTCATGGGATCAAACAACTAATTTGGAAACCCTTGTGCGAGAATTGTGAAAACATGATTTTAAGGATGATGTGGTTTTATTTTGGAAAGAAGGAAAATAAGTTTTTAGATTCATTTTTTGGATGCTTTAGAAACAGTTATTTTTTGTAAATGGATTTTTGTTTAAGGTGGGATTATTGAATGAAATCCTTGATGTTTTTTTAGAAAATATGAAATGATTTTATGTGTTGAATTTGAGCATTCTTTTTGACACTATGGTGAGTGAGTTTTCAGCATTTTATTTTTTGAATTTATAATAGGGATTTATGTTTAGAGGTTGATGATGTGGGTTTAATGTTCTATCATAGTGAGTCGAAAAGTTTTGTTTTTGACCTATTCTATTTCCATGAGTGACCACATGGATGGATATGAGTGGAAAAGTGGATGAGTTTCTAGTTTATAATGGGAATATGCATGTGCGAGGATCCATGGAATACTAATGGAGAGTAAGAAACCTAATAATATTATTTTCTTTTCAATAGTACCTTTTAAGAGAATATTAGATTTCATGATAAACAATAGTTGTGTGGTGTCTCTCCATCTGATTTGAGAATTTTACTTGTGAGGTGTTTTGAGTTTTAAAACTCTTTTTATTTGAATGGAGTTTCATGTTTTTGTGCTTACGGATGAGTATGTCTAGAAATAATGGTTAGTGTATTATTTTGAAAAATATTTTTGGATGCCTTTTAATTGGTTCTCTTTGTGTGTTATATGTTTTTTGTGGTTCTTTTTTCCTGATAGACTACTTTGATTGGGTTCGTGGTTTTTTTCAATGGAAAGTTTATGCCACAATAATGATTCAATGAGTTTTTAAGGACCAGCCACATATATTGAACTGTCGATAGACCCTCCATGGGATCAATCCTTAAACCTTATTATTGAGTTTAATAAATTTATATATTATCTATTTTATGGTCATGATGATCCTCTTGAAGTGGAAGAGTGGATAAATAAAAATAAAAATTGAAAAAATTAGTTTCCCTAGGTTTACAATGTCTATAAAAATAATGTTTGTTACCTTTATTCATGAAGGTGTAATAGTCTCATTTGATCTCTATTGTCGATGTGGTGAGGCATGTAGTTCATTTGGAAGATGTGTTAAGTATGAGTTCTTGCGGAATTTTGTTTTACTATCATCTATGAAAGTGTTAAAAGGGAGTTCCATTAATGAAATAAAAAATCATTCAAAATATATTGTTATCGGTTACATGATTAATATGTTACTTGATCATTCATCTACTCCTTTTAGGCATAACATCATGTTGTTCCATCATTGAGGAAATTATATTCCTTAGAAGTAATTTTTTCTAAATCTTCTAAAGTCCTATCGTGTCGGTGAAATCCTAGGACACTTATGACTGTTCTTCCTAGGTGTTTCATGGAAGAATTTGGGGTCTACATCAACCTCTTCGAAGGAAAACACTTCTTAATTGATGGTTTAGTGTGTTTTTGGGGCTCAGTTTAATGTCTGTTTCGTTATAATGAAACTTTTTATAAAATTGAAGTTTATTGTTGGGTTTTGTGGCGTCACATTTTCATTAAAATGAAATCTTTTATGTGGTGGAATATTTTGAGAACAAATAATTAAATTGTAGTGTGTTTGTCCTTTGGAAATTATGTAACATTTCTGATTTAGATTAAGGTGTGTTTGTGGGAATTTGGTTTAGATTGTTCCTCATTTGAGGTGAATGTGGATGATGCATGTGCATCGTCTTAGTCAATGTATTAGTGAATGTTCCATGTTGGAGAAAAGTGAGTCTCGTGGAGTGTTGTGTGTTTGGGTTATTCTTGGATTGTTTTACAGATTCTCATTAATCCAAAAGAATGTTTTATAATTGGGGATAATCATCCTCCGACTATGAGACATGATATTCTTCGAACATCATGGATCTACACATATGCATCAGAGTAATGCTCATGCATAGTCATAAATCCCTGGTGTGTGGGAGGGGTGGACCTTGGTCTGTATTTTATCTCCAACTCTAGAAAGAAGACTATTTATGTTCATTGTGGTTGTTTCTTTTCAAAGGAATTAATATTTTTCTTGAACGGACATTAAGGTCTCATATATTTGTTAGGATCATTAGAGTTTGAGAATTATTCATTCTAATTAAGGAATCATGTTAGTCTCAATATCATGGGACCCCAATTATATATATATATATATGGAGATATCAGATCGGTTTTCCTTGTGAAGTTGGCCTTTGTGAATTAGTTTTGGTTCTATCATGTCTCATGGGTTGGTGTTTCCCTCATCATGTTTTCTCTTTAGTTATGTGTTTTTTTCCTACGTGTTTTTGTATGTTCTATTTGGTGATGTTGGTTGGTTCTGATGGCGAGGTGACCCACAATAGGTCTCTTTAATATTTTCATGGATGTAAATTGGTTCTAGATTTTTAAAAATGGGTGGGAGTCCATTCAGGTCTTCCAATGGAAATAATCTGATTTGGTTTTTAGTATTGGTTTTGTAGTGGGTAGTCTTTTTTGGAGTAATCTTATATTTAGTTCCTTCTTAGAGTAAACATCGGTTCAGGATTGTGCCCAATGTTTTTTAGAAACAAGGCTATAAAGTATTTTGTTTAGAAGTGGTTTTAGCTATCTTGTTTGTTGTTGGTAAAAGATATGAGTTTCATTTTCTAATTTGTAATGTGTTCTTAGGTTGAGAGAATGGATTGTGCAGTTGGGATTTTTGTTCTTTTGATATACTAGTTGGAGGTGATGTGGAATTATTAGTGTTGAATGAATATAGTGGGGTGTCCATTATAGCTTCTAGAGTTAAATATTTTGAATAACCAATTTCATTCAATGTGTTCATAGATTCTCATCTTTTTTGATGTTTTTGAGTTATTTCCATGAGTTTTAGAAAAGAATTAGTTTTCATTTCGTAATCAAACATTTTAATGAATTTATTAGGGAAAAATATCTTCATAGTGGGAAGAATTGTCACATTCATTATTTTATTTTTAGGAGTTATTTTTATTTATTGTTTTCATCATTTTACCCTTGGGTACCCTTTGGGTGTTTTGATAAAAATGGATGACATGAGCCCAATATTATGTGGCACACAATTGGTTCATGGTAAGGGGAAATTGTTCACCCCTTCCCAAGTAACCATGAAATAGGTGGTGGTTTTCTATAGTAGATTTTGTACATATTGGAAACCGTAAATAAAGAATTGAAGAATAACAATGTAGTTTGTGAATCTTGGATATTGAGGGGCTCATGGATTCTACCATATTTAGAAACTTGGATCCGAAAACCATGTGACATATCCTAGTCATTAAAATTAAAATATTTAATTTTTTCCAGAAATTTAACACTAAACCACCTCATTATTCCCCACACTTGTTCTCCATCGATTACATCTCCCTACATTCTTTTGTGGACTTATTGGGAATAATTTATTTGGTTATTTTTCTCTGTTTCTTCATAGAAGAATAATTTTTGTCATTATCCTATTGATTTCACCACCTTTCTAGGGTTCTTCTACCCTCTTTCATGAGTCCCAAATTTCCAGTCAATCATTTGACCTAAAGAGGGTTCAATCATGTGTTTTTTGGTGAGATAGTTTTGATTCATGTTAAATATTTCCTTATTTGGATCTTATAGTGGTAATAATGGAGTTTCTCAAAAATTTATAGAAGTTTCTAAACGTCAGGTAGGTAGTTCTATGTCTTTACATTATTATATGATTTTGAATTTCATTATTCTTTCCGTGAAAGAGTTTTAAGATTTAATTGTGTGTGTGAACAATTTTAAGGATGTGTTTTTCAGGAATATATGACGAATGTGGATTTTCAAAAAAAATATGGTCAAGTTTTGACTATAGTTTATTATGATATTTATTTAATGTTTTTATGCAATCAACAGAAGGTCAAATAGTGGTATTCAAATGGTTTTAAAGGTGAAAATGTGTTTATTGTTACTTTTCTAAAAAAATCATATTTTTTTATGTTTTTTTTCTTTGTTTTGATCCATTAATATTAATTTTTAATTATGTCAATGATATGAAGCATGTTATAAAGTGATCATTGTTTATGTGTATATTTGGAAGGGTCATAGCCCATGGATATAATTAAAATGTTAATGTGATTTTATTGAAATGTTTCCAAATGGGTTTTATGAGTTATGGATGTGAGGTCAAATGTGATCTCAAAAGGCTTTCGTGTGTGTAAAATAAAATGTGGCTTGTTTATAAAAAATAGTGGTTTCTTTGTGATGATTTGAAAAATAAGTGATTTCCAAACATGTCTATAATACATGGAATGTTTTTGTGCTGGTTTTAATCTATGTGATGTGTGAAATGGAAATGGGGGATGATGATAATTACATGGTATCAAGGTGGGAATACTTGGACTACTAGGATAGCTGAATTAGATGTGGATTGGACCAGATTCATCTACCAATATTGAAAATTACAAGACTAACTAAATTATGATGATGATTGGATTTAACTATATGTTTTTATTTACTCCACTCTACTATATCACTCATGATGATAATGATCATTGTGGTTGTTATACAACTTTTTCCCAAGATACAATATACCTATAATCCATCTATAGCTAGTGAATATAGGGATTTCCCTTGATATAGTTATCTTTTTTTATTTCTTACTTACTATAATTTTTTTATTCCCTATTGGTTACATATAAATTCCATGTATGTTTCCCCTTAAAAATGTTTTCGATGAAAATTGTTCATTCACCTTTAAAAAAAATCATGTAAAATTATCATAAAATATTTTTAGCATGTAATATCTTTTATTAAGTGGAATCCAATAGGGATTTGGCTCAAACCTTGGATAACAATTTGGTTGTTTGTGTACATGGTTATATTTGTATCAGTTAAATGACATATGTATGATGAGAGTTAATATTTTTGAGATATTTCCACATCATGTAGGTGTTCGTATTAGTGGCCATAAAATGATGTATCTCTTGTTTCATTGAGGTTTATGGAATAGTTTTTTGTTCCCATTTTATTGTAGACCATTTGGGTTTTCTTACATGTTGTTATCATTGAAACTGAACTTTTTTTATCATGTTTGGTTTTGGTTATTCAATTATTTTTTATTTATTATTGTTGGTTTTATTATGATTATGTAAATGGGTGAACTTTTCCCCAAAGAATAATAATGAAACCCATGCACTGGTTACCAACCCATGGGGATCGAGAATACCCTTTTAACCTTTCCATGATCCATGTAGGATTTTAGGTGTGATGGAATCCTAGGGTGGTTCATGACCTAAATTCTCCAAACACTAAAATAAAAATATACTCAACATTTTATGTAAGAGAATTCTTGTTGAAAAACACTAGAATATGTAATTATTAAGGCCAAGTGCTTATAGTGGTTATGTTTTTATATATAATATTGTTATTAATCAAGGTGAAATACTTGTGATAACATCTCCCTCAAATTCATTGATGAATAATATTTATATGGTATGATCCTACTGGCCTGGGTCATCATTACATCCACTGGCGCCACATGAATTTTACCATAACCTTTAATATATAATAATCATAATGGTCACTATAAAGTTGTTATATTATCAAATATTATAATCATTAACATTTCATTATTATGGTAGGATATAAATTTTAATAATCTAAAAAACAAATAAGTACTTCTGTTTTTTATTAAACTATTTTATAATTTTGAATTTTTTCTTATGATATGGGTATTAAATATAAGAAAATTAGAGTGGTTACATATAAATTTAGTACACTGTATTTCATAATTATATATAAGAGAAGGTTATTGGTTCCGTATTATTTTGTACTCACGCCCTACTTAACTGGTCATTGATGTTGGGAAGTCATGATGAATTCCATGATCACACGTTCAGGTTGGCTAGAAGCACCATATTTATTGATTGAGATTGATAACTAAGTTTGGATTGATCATCAGGACTAGGTGTGGCATAAAAATTTTGGTAGAGCCGTTTGATTTTTTATTATAAATTCTATTTTTATTTATTATTGGGTTGGTGGAAAATCATTATTATATAAATTCATGCTTAAATATTTATTTATTTATTATTGTTGGATATGCATATACCTTATTAATTCGTTGATTGGTGTAGTTTAATTATATCATTGAAGATTTATTGTTTATATTATATTTTATTATACACTCTAATATAGTGTTATAGTCTCTCCATGGTACTGTAGTTAACCTCTACTACTTATTAGCTACCTCTTGTATGCATGAATATGTGATTGAGATCACTTGGATATGACATTAGGTTACTGTAGTGTGAAAATGGATGGTGACATTTCAATGTGGTATCATAGTACATAATTAATAGACAAAATAAATGTTTAATATTTTTGTATATTTTGTTTAATAATCCTGGGATATGGTTGAATCTATATATAAGGATGTGGTAGATCATGAGGTGAAACATGGATTGGTACATCATTACACCATTTCCAGTGCAAGTCAACGTTTCAAGGTGCATGAGATTACTATTTTTTATTTTTTATTTTTTTTGTGTAAGATTTAATCCTACGGTTATTAGAATGAGTTTCATTGATTTATGATATATAGTTTCTCTTTACCCATTGGCTACAGGAATGTTTTCATAAAGCATAATTTTCACATATCATTCACATGATATATTCCTAATTCATTATGCTTGATATCACTGATGATGAGGGTTTAATTATTTTAAATTTTATTGATGAAATTTGTGGTGTTTTTCCTTATAACAAGTAGTGGAATTATAATCATATATATTATGAAATATTTACTTATGATGATAGTTTTTGTGGAACTATAAGGACCCAATTATAAACCTGACATAATATGGGATATTTGTATAACATTTTCTTTCATGCATTATGAAATATATTATAGGATCATATTTTTAAATATTTATTCAATATCCCTAACATTAATAAATATTACATCACAACGTTAGTACTACAACTTAGTTTCTATTTTTTTTAAAACATTATGATATATCAGGTTTTATTTTCATTGAATATCATCACAATTATCTTCCTGACATAATAACTATCCATACTCATCCATAAAAATATATGAAAACAAATAAAAATGGTGTAAGGGAAAATAATATCAATAAGGGACATATAAAAATGTAAATAAACATGATTATTCCTATATACTTATACAAGGTTTTTCTTTTTCAAAATAAATATTTAGGCTAATATTAAAAAAAATACCAATGAAATAATTTTTATGTCAAATTCATATCATAAAAACTCTCATAATAATTATAAATTTCAAAAATAAAAAATAATTAAGGTTTCTATGAAATAATAGAAGTCTTATGAAAACATTTTTTAAAAAAAGATATACATTTCACCACTATAAAGTTGCACATACATTCCTTTAAATATAATTTAATGAGTAATCATATTGAACAAATACATAATGAACATGATAATATATGATCATAGAAATACAAGATATATATATTTTATAAAAAAATCATGACAAAATAATAATTTAAGGATAACTTCTAATATTCATTCCTACGGTGGAAAAATTCCGATCCTATAAATAATGTTTGAAGACAAAAAAGAATTACTCAATGAATTGGATTACTATCTAGGTTCAAAATAACATTTCCATGATTATTTGTTCAAAAAAAATGATATCAATAATAATTCATGGACATAATAACTTCCCATGGAATAAAAATAAGTTGCATATTCCTTCCACACATCATAATCAAAAGAGATTTCATAATAATGGCATCAGATAGATGATTAGAAAGGTGGTATTACCCCCTAAAAATATGGTTGAATAATCATGGTACATATGTGGGAGACATATAAAAAATATATTAAAATAATTCAATAAATTTGTAACTATACTATTTCCATTATATAAATAATGATCATAACCCAACAAAAATAGTGGATTAGAGAGATCCCTTACAACAATATGAAAAACATTTCAAGTTATCAAAATATCTGTTCTTTTTATACCTGATTTTGAAAATACATAGTATATAGGTAAAGAGGGTATTTCATTAACTAATTAATGTAATATTATAAAAATATAAAAAACCATATAATGGTTTTATTAGTGGGAATGTCCATTGATATCAGATAACATAAGATAAATATATTTCTAAAATAATTAATTTATCTATAGATAAATTCATTTCTATATACATTTATAAAATAATTAATATATCTTATATAATTAATTTATCATCATATAAATACATTTCTAGAATAATTTTAATAATATGTCCATGGAAGAGAGTTATTTAGAAAATAAATCATTAAAACCTTCAATGAATTTTTAAAAAATTATAGTGTCCCTTAAATACAAACTTAAAAAGATTTATACATAAAAAATTACCATTAAAATAATTTTTAATTAGAATTTACCTTTATAATCCCTTGAATCACATATTAAAATTTCACTAAAATATTTTTAATGACCTGGACCTTGAAGAAAAATAGTTTAATAGAAACAACAAAATATTATTTTTTAAAGATAGTTCATTACCATGAGTTTGGATCATCAGATATGTTCAATATTATCATGAATAATAAAATTATGTTGATTATTTACATTCTAAAAAACCATTTTATATTATACTATCCCTTTTATATTATATATTAAGATGTCAAATTCAACATCATAGTAATTTATGTCCACATTAGATGTTTTGATGGTATTCATATCATAAGTAAAAAATGATTTTGAAAGGTTTTATATAGTCAATGAGGATTTAATAATATAAAAATTTATAATATTGAAATACATATCATTTTAATAAATTATTGAATAATTTGAAACAAACTAAGAAATATGGATGGGAAAAATTAATAATGATACAATCATGAAGACTGTAGGTTATACATATGCATGAGTAATTAATCTATTTTTCAACGAAAATAATTGTATGAAGGTATATTTTTTATTAAAATTAAATTATGAAAATTATATCAAAAATATCATTGAATGTATTTAAATAACATTCTATGTACCATCCATGTGATTCTATAATATAAAATAAATCTCATCGCTTTATGAAAGTGTTTAGCTTTATATACACATCAACGATGGTTTTATTTCCCATTTGGTGGAAAGGGTTGTGAAAGTAGGTTATATGCCTAAGATATTATAAAATAAGTATGTGATAGATATTATTGATATTATATCAGCATAGATTAAAAATATTTGAAGGAGGTGAAGTTGAAATAATACAAAAATTCTCGTTTAATAATGCTAAATCTTCTTCAGAAAACCATATTTGGATTACACAAAAATCCATCAAATGATTTTAATTAATCATATAAAGGAATATATGATATTATAAGGGATGTAATAATGTAATTTTTAATGGTATTTTCCGAACCAATATACTTATTCTATGGGAAGAAAAGAGAAGAGGAGGTGAATTTTTATAACTGAGGCATGATACACTTTTATAATTATAGAAATAATAAATTATTTTAAATTATTTTTTAGTGATAAATATAAAAACTATTATAATTCACAAAAAAATTAGTTTATGGGTCCAAATTATCTCATACTAATAAATTTGTACATTTTTCTACTATGTTTTTACCATTAACACTTAATTTTAATCCTCACAAACCATGTTTTAATAATTTTTGTCATGAAAATGTTTTTAATTGTAAGGTGTCACGATAGTTACTGAAAAGGAAAATTGGAAAATATATTGAAAATCGTGCTTATTGTAAGACAAACCCCATTCAGTTGGAAGAGGTTTTGATTTTTAGTACATTTAAATCACCAAATAAAACATTATTTATTTTAAATTATCATAAATTTCCATTTTTGAAACTATTCATTAAATTTTTCACAAAAATCTATATTATAATAATGTAGTTAAAAAATAATCCATGAACAAAACAATAAAATGTTTAATATATATAAAAATTCATGGACCATAATAATTAATGGTATTTATATTATTTTTTATATTTTTAAAATCATTTATTTAAGTTTCTCATTAATTTATTAAATATAATTTCAGCATTACATACAAATTTAAGGTAATTATTTAATTTAAATAAATAAATAAACAAATAAAATAATTAAAAATTAATTTACATTTAAAATAAATATTTATATTAGAACATACGTTTTTACATATGTCACCAAATATTATGGTTATTAAAAGAATGAAAGGGACATTTTTGTATTTATCTTTTTCTTAAATTTAATAAATGTCAAAATTAATGAAAGATAGGGTCAAATGGATATATATTCATGAATATGATCGACATGGTTTAATTTAACTCGTAAAATACGATACATTTAACAATTATGGTCAATTTCTTGTTCTTTTCATATTTTGTTTCAACATAATTGAATGATTTAAAGATAACATGGTGATAATTATTTACTATAGTTACTATTCAAAATGGGTAAAATTAAAATGGGATTATTAAAAAAATTTACCCCCATATTTTAAATATTTAATTAATTTTTCATGGTTCAATTCCAAAAATATGAAATTTTTAATTAAATGATAATCCTAAAAAATGTAATTAAAAGCGATTTTAAAAAAAGTGTATTTTTTACAATAATTTAATTATCCCAAATTCAAGTAGAAAATAAATTATATGGAATATTATTAGATTATATTTAATAAAAAGGACCTAATTACATTTTTAAATATATAATGATAAATTATAATATTTATAACACTGTAAAATATAATATAGTTTTCAATGTGAATATATATTATTTCACTATTAATTGAAAAATTGATTATGTTAGAGAAATATCAAATAATTACACTAAGATAATTTTGGTATAAATATATTAAAAATAATGTATAATTTTAAAATAAAATGGATTAACGTTCTTAAAATAAATTTCAACATTTTCATAGAAAATGTGATAAAATCCATTTTTGTAGAAAATGCATTTTGGAAGAATAAAATGACATTACTAAAAATTTAATGGGTTTTTACTATTAATTTATGAATATATATATATATTGAGTATTGAGATTATATATTTTCTAAAAATACATTTTCCAAATTCACAGCATCTAATTTAATGGCTTGGTTTTACAATATTTTAAAACTAGTGATACTTGATTATTTGATTATCCTTCGTGTTGTATGGTGTATATATAATAAAATGTAGTTTTATTTACTAAAAATACTAGGGTGACACATTCCTCCCCCTTTGTTAAATTTAATCCTCATCATATTATCTTGGGATAAGTAATCAAGGGTTTGACATCTGAAACTATTAGTATAGAAATATTAAATTGAATAAAAGGGAAATAAAACATCCTCTTGAAAAGGGGGGAAATGAAATATTAAGGTCATCACATAACTATTTTTAAAAATTGGATAATAAAAGTGGAAAATTAAAATATTAATGTAGGGATGAAATTTTATGTCCAAATAATTATGGATAGGGATTGAGATCCTTCAACATGAGAAATGGAATGATAAAGATAATGTTAAAAACAAAAAAACCATAAATTTATGAGGTGTGAAAAATTCAATCGATTCAACAGAAATGGAGACAATATGATAATTGTTTTCATGATAATTATCCTCCAGTTGAGGAATTATATTACCCTCCAGTGTAATTACATAAATAAATTTACCTACAGGATAATAAAACTTATCCTAAATCTATTTCCACAATAATCACATAATTTTACTCAAATTATGACTATTAAAGATGAATTATTCTCCCTTAGAGCACTTAAATCAGTATCTATAGAGCCACATAATTAAACAAAATGATAAAGTACTATTCCTCCAATAGTTATACATTGATAAAAAACAAAATTGTTTTCATAAGGTATGAAAAATCTCAAAATTAATAAACATATGTATAATGAAATACAACATTAATCAATAAAGCGTCAATAATTACTCCCAAAGTTAAACGTACATATATTGATAAATAACTTTATAAGGACATGACCTTAAACACTACATATACTATTTTTTTTATTTCATGAATTTATTCTTTTAAATTTCTCGATCATTCACTCTATAGGGTTTGAGAGAATTAATTCATAACTCATTCATAAAAAATCATAAAATACAGAGTGTAAACTGCAGATTAGTATATATTTATAAAACCATATATAACATTAAAAAATTTCATGATTTATTTTCATGAAAAATATTCATGGATAAAAACTTGACCTCTTCTATTTCATTACCCACCACTTATCTGGTGGAAAACATTTTCAAAATACGGGATGAGCCCAAAAATATCAGTAATGGACCTAAAAATATAAAAATCATTATTCCATTAAAAAACTCGAAAACCCATAAAAACCATTTTTTATAACATTTTAACTGGATATTGAATTATCATTCATATAAAAAATATCTTTATACTAACATTTAAAATGAAATGATTACAATGATAAATCATTAGAAAATATAGAAAATTTATCAATGTTCCTGAAGAAATTATAGCATATAATACATGTAGAAACCATTTAAATTGTATTAACCATTAATCCAAATTTCCATTTAATTTTTGAAAGATCATAATAATTACCAAACATATTGGCGTGATATCTAAGACCACCAATAAAGTAATATATAACATCTCACCTGGTGTTATATGGGTAAACCCATCGTCAAAAATTTCATTGGACCCTACCATGAATAAATAATTTTAGTATTATATCATTTCACTATAAAAAATAGGGAATAATGTTTTGAAAAAGTATTCAAGTCACTTTCATATATCAACATAACTGTTTATTTTAAATACCCATTTTAAATACCAAAATACCAATTAATTTTAAAACCCAATTTTAAATAAAAAAGTACACATAAAAATTGAAGGGTTGTTTTTTCCATTGAATATAACATGAAATCATATAATGAATCAAAATTTCCAAAAATGGTTTTGGTTATAGAAAACAATTTTCGCTATATAAGTTATAATTTAACATTCATTTTATAATTTTCTCAAAACCTTCCTTAAAAAAATCTTGAAAATTATCCTTTTGAAATCATTTGGAATAAATTAAAAAGAGATTTAAAATTCACTATATAAATATTTTATCTGCATAAAAAAAATTATTAAATAATTTTAAAACATGGTCATCAAAACGAAATATAGTTTGAAGGAATCCTTAAAAGAAAATTATTATAATAAATATTCATTAATAAATATGAAAATATTTTCTTCATAAGACCCGTTTAAGAATATCACTAAACAAAGAATTCGATACCATTATAATATAAAAATTCATGATATAAAATGTAAAAGGGTTTTTATATGAACCTCATATAAAATATAGGTGTACTACATAAAAATATGCCCCAATAAAAGTAAATTGAGCAAAATTACCTTAAATTAAGTCTGCCTCATCACATAAGATCACTATCAACCTGAATAAAAAACATAAATTTATTATTTAATTTTATAATACAATTTTTCAATATTATTATTCCATTTATTTCACATATAGCAATGTTATAAATTTTTATATAATCAATTATGTTTAGTTTGGGTATTTTGGTGATAATTAGATCATGTTTAAAAAATGATATGTGTATATTGAATATGTTAAAAGTTGTCATTATTTAAGCATCTCATGAATATTAATCATGGTATAATTATCATTCATACAAATAAATAACACATTTACTACCAAAAAATTATTTTTATTTATAGATACGACATACCTTATGATCATGAAGATGTCAGGTCGTACATATACATGATTAACATTTATTTTTTTCAATGGTCATTATAAAAGGAGTAAAGTAATATTTTATCATTCTAGAATGATCATAAATTAATATATGACATATTATTCCTCTCTATATTTTTACATATATATCATCCTTGGGGAGTTTTGAGTAAAATAGAGCCACATTACATCATGAAGTTGGTAGTGCACATATACATGAACGACGTTATCATTCTTCATTAAGTCCAAGGTTAACAAATAAATTGATAATTTAAATTTTAATAATGATAAATATGTTTTGAATATTATAATAATGTATTGTAAAAAAATTAATTTCATTATATTTATCCTCATCTACTATATCATATATAATTATTGAAAAACGAATCACATTGTTTCACAAGGCATTTTCGTACCACATACAAGAGAGATTTTATCAAATCACCTTCAAAATAGAAATTAAAATGGCATATATTATATAATGGATCAATATATATAATTATGTGATGAATATCACAAACAAACATAGATATATATAAATATATATTTCCATATATATTAGACCATCATTATACTCAACTATGAGAGGTGTTGACGGAAAACATTTCACATCATTTTGTGTGGTGATTACCTGACACGCACATGAGTGACGTTATCATTTCCTATTCGAGGGAAGAAGGGATGGATATTGGTGATTTACCAGATGTATTAAAATATTAGTATATTATAGATTATATTGACATTATATAATCATAAATGAATATTATTTGATGCATGTGAAAGAAGAAACAAAACCAAATTCAAAGGTAGAAATATTAACACTTCTTGGACCGCCTATTTTGGATTATTCCCAAAAATATACTATAGAGAAGTTATGGATATAAAGGCTTATATAAATATTGTATTTATTTTGGGAAGGTATTTTTATAGGTTGTGGAAAACATGGGTTTATGATTTTATGAAGAGTAGAGAGGTGGTGTCCATTTATATGTGAGGTTAGTGGCACAATTGTATCTTTTGAAAAGAAAATCATGTACCCACATTGTTTGAAACGTCCCATGTATTTATAAATTAAAAAATTATCATATCTATTAATATTATTTTAATTAAATATTAATATTAGTTTATTGGGGACACTATGTACAATAGTGTACCCGACAGGTAAGAACATGTTTCTCTAAAATCTTACATTTCACCCAACAATGAGTTAAAAAAATATTACCACAATAATATTATTATTTTAAATGGTAGTTAACACCTAGTCGTTGTATTTATAGGAATGAAAATAATTATCTATATTATTATTTTACATATTTTTTAAATATTTTTAAAACTATCTAATGAATTTTAGAGTCTTAAAATGAGAATGAATCTGATTTGAAGCATAAAATACTTTAATATTTTTAAAAGGTTGTTCTAATGCCTTTGATGGTGATTAATTTTAAAATATATATATTTTTTTTCTTTTATATGGTATATTGGATAATATAATCTTGTTATTTATTATTGTAACATCAAAATTTACTTCGATTGAGATTTTTTTATTTTTCTCATAAATCCATATTTTTATGAAGTCTGAAAAATACTACATTTTAATTCAAAAATTACTTTTCATATAATTTATTTATATTGTCAGGTTATCCTTTTAATTAGGTTTAAAGTGTGATTGGATAATGTTTTTATATTTTTATTTATTTTTAGTCATTAGATGAAATTTCACATTTAAATTTTCCATAAACACGTGTCAATCGTTTGATAGTTGTTTGCTTTATAAGAACCCTATTTCTAGTTTTGACAACCTGAATTAATTTCCAATTAATTATAGAAAATTATGTCCTTGAATTTGGAAAAAACGATTCCTTATTTTAAATCATAAATTATAAATTGTGTAATTTTTTACCTTTTATTTTTGCTAAATATAAATAGTAACATAAGTAAATATATATATTTACCACAGTTAAAGGGTAAATCAGGTAATAAAGGGTAAATAAATAATATTATAATAATATAAAACTATCATAAACATGTCTTAATACTACAAGATGGGATATTTCCAACCATGGGCATCCTTGTGTTGATTTGATGACCCCATGGAGCAACATGGGTGCGATAATGGCCATTTATAATATTTAATTTAATGGAATGGGAAATATAACATAAACTTGTATTTCTTAAATAAAAAAATTTTAATTTGGTTTATATAAAGGATATAATAGACTAAAAATATTAATTAGAAAGATAAAAGTAGTTCCTAAATGAGTTTATTATATATATAATTTTTATAAATTAAATAAATCAATTAATTTATGACACAATTAAGATGAAACAATTACCTTATTAATGAAATATTCGAATAAATGATATTATAAATAATAAAATAAATATAATTTTAACATTTTTATGCCATAAAATTATTTTACAGATGATTATGACATGTGATATTTCATTTATTTCTTTTGTTTTGAAGGAATAATGATTTTATGAGTTAAAAAAATCAATTTCTAAAAAGTATCAAAATTTATATAAATGTGTCTTTTAAACAAATAATATTTTATTAAATGATATAATCATCCTAAAAATCGATGATTTGGTCAAATTATTTATATAATGTTAAAATTTCATTAAGGATCCACTTTTTGTTTAATTGGCAGTTTATTGTAACTATAATAACCATATTTGAAGAAAATACAAGAAGACATGGTAAGAGTTAATGGTTTTAACTAAGGGTTAAAGGTAATAGATAAGGTTAAACATGTAACCTAAACTTATGTAAAACCTATTTGCAGAGAGGATTTTAGCCCATACTATTCTTATCAGAATAATTTATCCAATTTTAACAATTATAATTCTAATATAAATGTATAATAAACTAATATTTCAAGAAATTCTTAATGTGCCCCTGCTCCCACTTCTGAAAAGCCACCATGCCTACCCACATACTCACACATCTCCAACCAATTGCCGCATCAAATTTATGTTAAAATAATCTCCCAACATCTCTCCCTTACTTGTAGAATCATAAACCTATAATAAAGAAACTCAAGGAATCCTTCTGGCTAAAATCATAAAGAGTTACCCATTTTTGAGGTAATTCCTTCTCTCCAACTCCTTTACTTTATTTTCCTTCTCCACCCCTATGATCATTTTATTCCATTATTTTATAAAAAAACTGGTATCTGATATATAACATGAGTCTTTTATGCTATTTTTTTGACATATACGTACACACACCTCCATTTAATGGATATAGAACATAGTGATTTTCTATACGAAGAACTATTGCATCACAAAACGACAATTGTTCAATTTTATCCTATCTCCTATATTTTTGGTTGTTATGATGGAAAAATATTTATATGTGATATATATTATAATTATATTGTCTATATTCTTATATAATTTTTACTTACAACATTCAATTATTGTAATGACACAAACTTTTATTAATTAAAATTCCACATGATCATATTTAATGTCCTAATATGTAAAATGGTGATGTAAAATATATGAACATCCTTAGATTTATATTTTTGGATTTTAGAATAATGTTATGAATTTTGACCATTTCAAATATAGTCATTGAACAATGATCAAATGATTAATATAAATATAGGGCTTTAACAAATCCATTTTACTCACACAAAAGAAGTGATGGCCTCATCTAGTAGAATTGCTCCATACGACACCCATTCGTCAGAGCTTAGAAAGAAGGTGGTGTCATTGGTCTTCTATCTCCACTAATAGAAAGCCAAACTTCAACACATTAAGCTCTAATAGAACCACATTCATGAGAAGTGGAATTTATAGATATTACCACCTGAGCGATGTTATCTGAGCCTCCCCTTGTAATACCCCAGGATTCCACGATACATTTCCCTTTGAATAATGAAATAGATTGTGTTGTATGAAACATTGAGATTCTAACAGATCGAGGCCAATAAAACTAGGAGTTTTGAATGGTAATACCCACATTTTGAAATTTTATCAATTATATCTTTCAAAATGGACTTCATTTTTGGATTTGGAATATCGAAATTAGATTAGGTTGAATTTTTGGTATTTTTCTGAGAAATTTCAATTTTCGATGAATAGTTGAAAATAATGAGTTATAGTTTAAAACCTAATTTTTATTTAAACTATTATTTATTTTATTTATATTTATTTTAGAACCAAATAGATACATAATACCTATATATGGTCATTTTAATTTTTTGGAGTCAATTTATAATAATTTTAGATATTGAAAATGATTATTGATCTTTTTTACCATCTTTTACCCACCTCCTAGGAGCATTTGAAAATTTACATAAAACATAATTTGACCACTTCTATGAGTTTAATTTTACAAAATCCTAGATACATGGTTGATATCAGTAAGTCAAATGTGGTTCAATAAGATGAAAATAATTTTTTGTAAATATTTACCTTTTAATTTTATTTACCTCTGTTAAAAGTAAATTGGGTCATTAAAGGTAAAAATGATATTATTATTATCCTCAAACAAGTCCTAATTATATTTCTTAAGTGTAATTCGACCAAAAACATCCTTAGGAATAAAATATAAACCTTTAGGTCCACCTCGATTAGATTTGGACATTTATTATTATTTAATTCAAATAAGAGTTAAAAGTGTTAAATTCAAAGCATAATAAATAAACCATTTTTAATATAGGTTATACATAATATAAATTAGATTATCAATATTAATTAGAAATATAAAATTATTTCCTTCATAATTATATTTTATTTATATTATTTGGACATTAAATGATTAAATTTATTTATGACACGATGATGATATAGTAATTACCATATTAATGAATGATTAAAATGATTGATATTATAAATATCCAAATAAATGTAATTTGATACTTTTTATGAATTAAACTAATTTTATAGGATAATATGACATATTAGGATTGGATAGATATTTTTTTCGAAGTAATATTTCTTTTATGAATTTTTCAAAATCCTAATACCAAAGAGTGTCAAAATTTACATAATCAGGTTTTTAAAACAAAAATTATATTATTAATTGATATTCTATAACTAAAAATCTCTCGTTTGGCGAAAAGACATATATAATGATTTATGTGTCATTTATGAACCAGTTGGGATTTTATTGTAATTTTATAGTAATTTTATTAACCATATATTATAAAAATGTAAAGAGACATGGTTAATGTCAAACTATTTAAATAAGAGATAAATCTAAAAGATAAGGTTAATATAGTGACCGAAACCTATCGAAAACCACTTTATTTAGAGATTTTAGACTCCTACCCACCTTATCCTATAAATAATTAATTTTTGAGGCATTTGAAAAAGAAAATTATTTTATTGTAAAAAAATATTTTTCGCTTTTCCTAAGGTGTACCTCACCCCTCTAATAAAAGGGCACTCACCCTTCCTTCAAATTGACACCTTAAAGCCTTTTTTCTCATCTGAACTCTTCCAAAATACCCTCCCAAATGTATTCCCTTCATCATAGAGGCCTTTATTTAGTAATAATTCCAAATTAAGTAGCCCTTTTGATCAAATCAAAAGGAAGAACTCGAAGAAGAGGTAAATATTTCATCACATCTTTCAAGTTCCTTTCTTCTTCCACCCCCTCTTTCTTTGTTGTTTCCATTATAAAATTATAACTATAGTATAGTATATATACTGTGATTTTATTATAAATATGGTACAACCACATTAATTTTTCTATCCATCCTTCGAATGACATGTCACCGTACGTGCATACATACGACTTACCGTCTCCACGTCGGGGTGTAGTTGTTATTCAATACATTATTTTTTGGATGTGTATAATAATGATGTGAAATTGACGTAAATAATAAATATAACATGACAATGATTATTTATATATGATATACCATCCAATTATATATTATTTTAATGTCAAAATAATGATATTGTCGCTCGTGTGTACGTATAGATTACCGTCTCCACGAACGTGATGAGATTCATTCCCCACTGTAATCCATTCAAGGATAATTTTTATTAGATGATTAAAAATAATGTTTAAAGACTTAATATCATTTTTAATATGAATAATATACATCCTATTTATAAGAAACACTACTTATACAGCAAATCATATAAAGGAAAATGAATCAGTTAACACCCAAAACGACGATAATACAAAAAATATTTTTAAGAAAGAAATATTAAAAGATCATATATGATATCATATATGATATCATATTAATAGATATGATTCCAGTATAATTTAATTAAATTTATTTCAGCATTATACTGGAGGTTAACTTACCCTTTACCAAGGAAAAGTACAATGTAAGGGGTTTCTTATCTAACTTTTAATTCTGTGAGTTTTCCATTGTTCGCCGCTTATTTATTAAATGTGGTGTATTGTGTACTGTCATTTGATATATGCATATATATATATATATTATCATTATTCTCTTTATATTCATGGTATTCTATTATTCATTTGGTTGTTATTATCTTTTTTCCTTACAACTCGATTGATTACATTAAAGTAAGGATTTTCATCTCACTTCCTATTTCCATGAGATTCATGCCATACTGCCACTATTCCCTATTGTGTGGGGTACGTACTGCCCAATAATTTTATTATTTATGTAATGTACTTTATGTTATGATTAATTACATATCCATTTTATGATCCATATTTCATGGGATTTATTATTCGTAGGATACCAAATTGGTAAGGGAATTTCAAATTTCAATTTGCACTCATTCATCATTACACATACTACATTGATTATTTTACTCCATTATTTTTTGTGGAATCACTATTTATTTATTGTGTAGTAATTTCCAATCCCCATTCATTCGATATAATATTGATACACATTATCTATCCATTGAAAAATGCTCAATTCATCGATATGAACTTGATAAATGTAATTTTAACTCAATCTTTATTTATTTACTTAAACATCCAATTCATTGGTATTGTTTTTACAGGAATATGTGTGAATGTACTCAGATTGATTTACACCGAATATCAAATAATATTGAGTGTATTTATATTTTTGACACATAATTAAGTATTTGATTTATACATAACCTAAGGATATGGTATTTATAAGAGATTTCATCTCAATTTACATTTCATTGAGATTTATTTGTTGTTATACACCAGTTAATTTTTATATGGTGTATATAATGTACTTTGAAATAGTGTATCATGAATCCCTTTATTCCCATGATATTATAATGTTTTGATTACCTCAATTATTTTTATTCAAGTGTCTCTCTTTTGATTAGGAACTCTAAATAATTTATCATTTTAAAATGTTTTAAAGATTTATTATTCTAAAACATTCTCATTAATATAAATATTTTTTAAAAAAGTTTAGGGATTTATTTATATGGACAATAAAGTTATAAAATTAAAATTCCTTTTAAATGTTTCAAAGTGTTCTGGGACACTTCGATTCAAAAATCTATTTTAAATTGCTTCTTGATAAATAGTGAGAAATTTAAATGTTTTCAAGGAAAAGGGGGATATTTCTCTCAAATAGTTTTGATGATCTATATCAATATCATTCATTACTCTCTATTGAGGTTGATCTATTAAAATACAATATTGCATATTGTATTGAATGAGTTATGTTTGACTATGGATATGCTATTTTTATATCATTCATGGTTTGTGGTTAATATATTGAAATTTTGTATGCTAGTTTTAATACGAATGTTCAGATTATGTTTCAACCTTTTCATATGAGGAATGCATTGGACATATTAAGTGAAGGGTGGAGCCCGCTTTAGCTCCTCGATGTATCGATAGGTCTGATGAGACAAACTAGTGTCTTGGCACAAGGCCTTGACAATTTTTTTTAAATCTTGGCACGAGGCCTTGACTATGTTGTTATGATGTCTGTCATTATGCATTCCATCATTATAAGATTATATATTGATATTTCATATTGTTATTAGACATGTATAATACACATGATTATGTTTTATTATGGAAATATTTACTCAACTCATATTCCTGCAATAAAGTGCTCATGTTTATTATCAGATAAGGCACATGTTTTCAATTATTACACATGCCTATTGTTTATGTTGTTTTCCGTTGAATTTCATACTCTTACTGAGCATTAGAGCTCACCCCTTTTCATGTTTCATTTTCCCAGTATATGAAGAAGTTAGTTATGTGTGACTTGCATGAATAATCTTGGAAGGTTGGATGTTTCAAATGGAATAAATTAGTATTGTTTTTATTTTCAAGTTGTAATGTTGAACTTAAGTATGTATCTTGTTTCTAATACTACTAAACAGATCAGTCCTTCAGGAATTGATTCCTTGTAATCATGCCAATGTATTAAAATAATGCACAAGCTTATGGACTATGGGGTCGGGGTGTTACAGTTGGTATCAGATAATGTTTAGTATAAACCATGGAAACTTGAATTAGATAATCTCTGATTAGAGCACATTACCCTAAGATAGACTTTAAAGATTTTTATAGATGAACTTCCTATAATCTTCGTAATGTAGAGATTTTGTGTATTTTCCAAGTAGTACATCCATTTCTGGATACGAGCAGGTAGAGGCGGCTTTTTCATAGATGTACCGAGGAGTGAATACTCCAAAAAGGAGTTTCGGGCTTGACCTGAGGTATCCTGGTACATGACAACAGGCCTTGCTCCGCTCTTGGTTACAACACTCGTGGGGGATATTCTTAGGATAATTTTCATTCTCATTAAATACCGATTTGAAGGATTTTAATATAAGAAGAGAAAGATTGACCATGGGTAATACTAAGGTGTTTCAAATTGAAAATATGGTGTCATGATATTCTATAAATGATTTTATGACTATTGTTACTCACACAATTCATTCTGGTTTAAGTCAATGGATGGATTCCAAGGAATTCATAGTAACATTGAAAACTATGTACATGGATTGGATGGTATTGGAAATGAGCAAACATTGGAATTTTGATAGGTGTAAAATATATCGTGTTCATACCGAATCAGTTTTCAAAAAATATGATCAATAAAATATATATCAACCCACTGGCGGACTCAAAAAGGAAGAGAAAAGTGTTGAATAATAAGAGCTCCAGCAATGAAGACCATGCAGAAAAGAGAGATCATTTTACATCATGCAGGATATGTGGAAGGAGACACCTTGGAAGGTGTCTTAATGTAACAATGAAATGATTTATGTGTCAGAAATAAGGGCATTAATTAATGAATTGCTGAGGAAAAATGAATAGTACTATGGAAGAAAATAAATATCATGCTTAGAATCCAATTACGGCCATTTTTCGTAAATATAAGGGACATTGGCATCACCCGAGTCAATGAACTATTCTATAGGATAACCACTTGCTCAAGGAAGAATCTATGTTGAAATTAATGGATGGGAAAATATTTAAAGGTATTAATGATCTTTGTTGATTAGATTACATTAGAAGAATTTTCTCTTGTATGTGTAACCCTTCATTTTGTTATGTGAAAATTCTATTCGAGGAATATTTATCTTTTATTTTGGGGATAGAGTTATAAATATCCATTTGGGTTTATATGACACTTGAATTTGAGGCAATTATAGGTTATTAATTTTTGGGATGAAAATGTGAGGTATTAGATAAAATTGGTTGTTAAATTATGTTATAATTATTTTGAAGAATCTCTCTCATTTATGGAATGTAATAAAATAGAGTTTTTGAAAAAGAAACACACATATTGAGTGACAACCCGCCACATCGGACAAAGCTACGAGAATCGAACCAATATCCAATGTGCGACAGGGATTTATTGCCTACCACTAGACTACATGAAGTCCCTGGTTAGTATAACTAATTATTTTTTAGTTAAATGATTTTATGGATCAAGAATATATTGAATATGTGAACTTATAATTTATCTTTAGTATAGGAAAATGATTTGGTGATTATGTGATAAATTTTATTTTGGAAGATATTCTCTTTTTTTTACACAATATGCCAAAGGACAATATAAAACTATGGGATTTCATTTGAGGAGTAATGGTGTAATTTTATCTATGTATTTATTGTGTATTTATATTGATTTGGGTCTTTTATGGAAATGATTAACCTATAATAGAGAATATGTGATTAGGATAATTAGTTTTAAGTATGTGAAATTAAGAGTAGTCGATTTCATTTGGAGATACAATTTAATGTGGAAGACCACATAACTAAATTCTTCTAATATTTGAGTTTAAATATTAGTTTGGATTATATTGAATGGTTTTAAGGAAACTTGTTTATTGAAGGATATTTATTTAACATTTGTGTATTGTTGGTTTAATTTTAGTAATTAAGATTAGTGTTTATTTCTCTAAAGGATTATCCTTTTGGGGGTTCATTTAATCTAGTACTAACCATTTTGGTTTTGATTAAAATCTAAATATAAGGTAAATATATAGTTTATCCTTTGTGGATCATGTGATTCTCTATAAGTTGATTCTAGCTCTTTCGGTGTGAGCAAGTCATCTTGAATACTCATTGTTAAAAAAATGAGTTAGTGGTAGAAATTTATTAAAGAATCAAAGTCTACATAAAAAGTAAGTATATCTCTTAATGTTATTAGTCAATATCATAAATATGTTCTTCATCTTAATAAAATGTAACTTAAAAACACTTTGATCATTTACTTTCCTACTGGGAAACTGATGACCATTTTTACCATCACAATTTTGGGGTTTTCTCATTGTTAACTTTCTTCGGATCATGTTTTCTATCCCTCTTCATTAGAACATGGCACTTAGTTTATCTTACATATCCTTATTTTCTTACATGGAATCCTAGTTTGGGTTATCTCGAGTGACCTTTTTACTTTTCTTTCTTTCTTCTAAAGTGATAGTTTTATTTACTTTTTTTCCAATGTGGGACATTCAATTATGTTCCCAATCCCAATTTTAAAAATAGCGAGGACACAATTTATAAAAGGGGGAAAGAATGTAACACCCACAGCTTCTATGGTACGATTCACATTGAATAATGCAATAGCTTGCGTTGTATGCAACTTCGAGATTCTAACACATCGTGACCAATTAAACTAGCAGTTAAGAGTCATAATTACAACTTTTTGAATTTTTTTGAATTTTATCTTTCAAAATGGACTTCATATTTGGATTTGGAATACCGAAATTAGTTAGGGTGGATTTTTGGTATTTTTCTGAAAACATTCTATTTTTGAAGAATTGGGGAAAACATTGAGTTATAGTTTAAAACCGATTTTTTATTTAAAAAATTATTTATTTAATTTAAATTAATTTTTTTTCCAAATAGATACATAATACCTATATATGTTCAATGTAATTAATTGGAGTGAGTTTTTAATAATTTGAGATATATAAAAATTTTATTGATCTTTTTAACCGTCTTTTACCCACCACCTAGGAGAATTTGAAAATTAACATAAAAAGTAATTTTACCACTTCTGTGAGTTGATTTTAAAAAATCTGAGAGACATGATTGATATTAGTAAGTAAAATTTGGTTCAATAAGATGAAAATAAATTTTTTTAGTAGTAACGTTTTCTCTTATTTACCACAGTTAAAAGTAAATAGGGAAATTAAGGGTAAAAATGATATTATTATTACACTAAGACATATAATATTTCTATTGGATAAGTGTAATTAGTCCAAAAACAACCTTAGGGAAAAAATATGATCCATTAGGTCCACTTGGATTAGATTAGTACATTTATAATTATTTTATTCAAATACGAGTTAAAAGTGTTAAAATCAATGCTTAATAACTAAACCATTTTTATACAGTGTTATACATAATATATATTCGAGTATAAATTTTCATTTGAAATATAAAAAATATTTACTACATAATTGTATTTTCTTTATATTTTTTAGACATTAAATAAAAAATTTATTTATGACATAGTGATGATACAGTAATTACCGTATTAATGAATGAATAAAATAATTGATATTATAAAAATCCAAATTAATGTAATTTGAGACTTTTTATGAATTACACTAATTTTTAAGGAAAATATGACATATTAAAGTTGGTTAGATGAATTGTTTTCTAAGTAATAATTCTGTTATGAATTTAGAAAAAAAATACTAAATAGTGTCAAAATTGACATAGAAGAGTTTTTAAAAAACATATATATTATAAATTAATATTATATTATTAAAAATCGAATGATCGGCCAAAAGACTTATATAATGATAGGTGTTTCATTAAAGAACCACTTGGGGTTCGCGTGGAATAATATAGTAAGTTTATTAACCATATATTATAAAAATACAATGAGACATGAAAAATGTCAGACTATTTTACTAATAGTTAAATATAAAAGATAAGGTTAATATAGTGAACCAAACATGTCTAAAACATATTTTTTGATCATTTTTTGAACCATCCCCACCTTATCATTTAAATAATATATTTTTTAGCCATTATAAACAAAAATTATTTTATTCTAAAATAATATTTATACCTTTTCCTAAGGTCCCCTCACCCCTCTTATAAAAGGGCACCCCCCTTCCCTCAAATTCACACCTTCAAAGCCTTTTCTCTCGGAAAGCCTTGGCCAAAATACCCTCTCAAATATCCTCCATTAATTATAGAGTCCTTAATTTAGACATAAATACAACCTAAGGAGCCCTTTTGATCAAATCAAAAAAAAGAACCTGAAGAAGAGGTAAATATTTCATCACCACTTTCATGTTCCTTTGTTCTTCCACTTCCTCTTTCATTGTTGTTTCCATTATAAAATAAAAATTCTTGCATCGTTTATATACTGTGATGTTATTATAAATATTTTACAACCATATTAATTATTCTATCCATCTATTGAATGACATGTCACCATACGCGCGTACGTACGGCTTACCGTCTCCACGTCATGGTGTAATTGTTATTCAATAAATTAGTAGTTGTATAGGTATAATAATGATGTTTAATTGATGTAAATAATAAATATAACATGAAATTTTTTTATATATGATATACCATCCAATTATATATTATTTTTTATCAGATGATTAATATTGTCCCTCGTGGGTACGTACAGATTACTGTCTCCATGAACGTGATGAGATTCATTCACCACCGTAATCCATTCAAGACTAATTTTCATTATATGATTAAAAATAATGTTTAATGACTTAATATAATTCTGAATATGAATAATATACATCCTATTAAAAACAAGCTCTTCTTGCAAAACAAATCATATAAAGGAAAATGAATCAGTTAACACCCGAAACGACCATAAAACTAAAATATTATTAAAAACTCAATATTAAAAGATCATATATGATGTCATATTAATTTATATGATTCTTTTATAATTCAATAACTATTATTTCACCATTTTAAATGAGGTTAACTTACTATCTACCAAGGAAAAGTAAAATGTAAGGTGTTTCTAATCTCACTTTTAATTACGTGAGATTTCCATTGTTCGCCACTTATTTATTAAATGTGGTGTATTGTGTACTGTCATTTGATATATATATTATCATGATTCTATTTATATTCATGGTATTATATTATTCATTTGGTTGTTATGAACTCTTTTCTATATGACCCGATTTATTACAATGAATTAAGGGTTTTCATCTCACTTCCTATTTACGCGAGATTCATGCCATACTACTAGTATTTCCTTTTTTGTTGTGTATGTACTAACCAATTATTGTATTCTTTGTTTAATATACTTTAATTTATGAGTAATTACATATTAATTTTTTGTTTTCTTTCATGGGATAAATATCTCGTAAGTTACCAAATTGGTAAGGGAATTTCAAATTTCAATTTCCACTCATTCGGCTTTACGGATACTACATTGATTATTTTTATCCATGATTATGTGTGGAATCACTATTCATTATTTGTGTAGTAATTCATAGTCACCTTTCTGTGGATATAATTTTGATACACCCAGTCACTCCATTGATAAATTCCCAATTCATCTATATGAACTTCATAAGAGTAAATTTCACTCAATCTCTATTTGTTGAGTTAAACATCCAATTCATTGGTGTTGTTTTTACAACAATATCTGTGAAGGTCCTATTAATAATTTACACTTCATATCCAATAATATTGACTGTATTTATATTTTTCAAACATAATTATGTCACTGATTTATCCTTAACCTAAGGATATAGTTTTTATAAGAGATTTCATCTCAATTTACATTCCATTAAGACTTCTTTGTTGTTATACACCAATTCACATTTAAATTGTGTATATAATGTATTTTTACATAGTATATCATGAATCCTTTTATTCAAATGATATTATAAAGCTTTGATTACCTCAATTGTTTTTATTCAAGTGTCTCTATTTTGGTTAGGAACTCTAACTAACTTATCATTTTAAATTTTTTTAAAGATTTATTATTCTAAATCATTCTTATTAATGTCCATGTTTTAAAAATGGTTTTAAGGATTTATTTATGTGGACATTAAAGTTTTAAAACTAAAATTCGTTTTAAATGTAGAAGAGTGGTATGGGACACTTTTATTAAAAAATCTATTTTAAACGTCTTCTTGATAAATTGTTAGACTTTTAAATGTTTTCAAGAAAATGGGGGATATTGCTCTCCAATAGTTTTGATGATCTATGCAAATATCATTAATTATTCTATATTGAGGGTGATCTATTATAATATGATCTGCCATATTGTGTTTAATGAGTTACGTTTGTCTTTGGATGTGCTATTTTTATACTATTCATGGTTTGTGGTAAAAATATAGACATTTCGTATGCTAGTTTTAATACGAATGTTCAGATTATGTTTCAACCTTTTCATACGAGGAATGAAGTAGACATATTATGTGACGGGTGGATCCCGATATAGCTCCTCGAAGCATCGGTAGGTCTCAGGAGAGAAACTAGTGTCTTGGAACAAGGCATTGACAAAATCTTATATGTATTCTTGGCACGAGGCCTTGACTATGTGGTTATGATGTTCGACATTATGCATCCCACAGTTATGGGATTAGCTACTGATATTTCATGTGGTTATTCGACTTGTAGAATAACCATGATTATGTTTTATTATGGCATTTTTTACTCAACTCATATTCTGGCCATAAAGTGCTCATGTTTATTATTTTCTAAGGCATGTGTTTTCAATTATTCACCATGCCTAATGTTTATGTTATCATCCACTGTATTTCATACTCTTACATAGCATCTCAGCTCAACCATTTTCTTTTTTCATTTTCCCAAAATAAGAAGAAGTTAGTTATGAGTGACTTGAAGGAATAATCTTGGAATTTTGGATGTTTCTAATGGAAGAAATGAGTTTTGTTATTGTTTTAAAGTTTTAATGTTGAACTTATGTATGTATCGTGTTTATAAGACTACAAAATTGTTAAGTCCTTCGGGATTTGATTCCTTATAATCATGCAAATGTATTAAAATAATGCACCTGCTCCTCGATTATGGGGTTGGGGCATTAGACCCCTAGAGTCTGTCACTATCACATGCCTTACCCTATGGACTTATGTTGGTGTTATAAGGGGTTATGTAATAAGACCATATCAATATTATTATGTTAATTATTTTTGTAAAAAATATACATTCATTTTAATATTGTTACATTGCAAATATATTTTAATAACAATTAATATTTTTAGTAATATTTAATTAAGAAATATATTTTGATGAATTATGCAATTTTTGAATTAAATAATATTTTATAAAATTTAATTAATAAATTAGTTTTTAATAAATATAAATTATCATATAATTTTTAAGAATACATTTTTAATTTTTATTAAGGTTTGAAAGTCATTTTTTATTCAAACCCCATGACTTTTCGATAATTGTCAGTTTTTATTTTAAAATTAAAAATTACCATATTTAGAAAATTATATGGATAAAATGAATATTATTTTTTTAATTAGAATATCCAAATTATTCAATGGTGAATTGTTCATAATTTCAATAGACAGTAAAATTTTTGGGTAAAAATTAAATATCTTTTGGGTAGATAATGTGTTTTATGACATCATAATGACCTAATAGTGATGTAATAAAATACTATAAATGGGGTGTTCAGGCAAAGTATGTTTTTCCATTAATATAATCTGACTTTATATTTGTTTTAATTATTTTACAAAGCCTTAGTGGACCCTTGTTGATTTATAGAACCTTTTAACTTTTTAAAGTGAATTCCTTGAGAGTGTGACTCATATCCACATAATAAAGACTAATATTTTTTGATGTTAGGCCATTGGACATATAAAATCATGTTTTACACTCCAATTTGGAAAAAATCATTCTAAAAAACATGGTTTTTTTTTGTGATTTTTTTAATGGGTGGTGTCCAAAACCATAATTTTATGTAATTCCCCCTCTCTTCAAATATTTACCCACCCAATATCCAACTTCTTCATCACTCAATAAATTTTGAGCTCGACCATAATTTGCCCTCCATTCTCTGGAATCCTCCCAAGTCACCCCATTCTCCCAAGAATCCTCTCTCAAGTCACTCCAAAGCCTTTGGAATCACACTTCCTAGTAAGGGACTTCTTTCATTCTCATTTTCCTCTATGTTTCTTAATGTTGTTTTACCCATTTAATTTGAATTAAAACTTTTGTGGTATTATTTAAAACATCCCCTATAATTAACTCAATATTATGAATTATGAGATACCCATTTCCCTCTCATTAATGTCTCCCATGTACACTTCCTACCATGAAAAAATTCAGTAAGAGAGTTCTCTCTTCTCATTTACATTTAAGAAATTATTGGGTAGTATGAAAGTAAATTACATTACATATATTGGAACATTAATATATATAAACCCCATTACATTCCATTTTATCTAAATATGATGGGAAACTTCTTTCTCTCTCATCATCCATTTTTATGAACTCTTATGTCACACCATTTTGCTGCCGAAATTGCACCGCAATTTTCCATGCCAAAGTCATTGTATAGTGAATACCCTGCCAATTTCCCTATCAAGGGTATTAACCTGTATGCGAATTTACATATTTATTATACAGTTTCATGTATTAATTCCACATTCCTTTATCATGGAATAAATGAAGATGTTTAATGAATCCATGTAATATGATCCATGTGGCACGCTTATGCATGAAATGAAATTATTAAGAAGGGTGCGACCTAATTGAACATTAATGCATTGGGTAAATATTAGCATCATGATACATTAATTGAAATTTGGTTTTACACATGATCGATGTGCAATGATAATTGGCTCAGGATAATATCATGTTAAGTGTTTGTTTCAACATTTCTGTGTTAGGATAATCATACAATATCGTGCCAATATTTTAATGTTTCTCTTATGCTCCATTGATATTCCTATTTCCAAACATGTAATCTATTCTCCATGTTTTAACTTTTTTAATCCCTTACTGGGATTTATAGATTACATTTTTTATGCAGGTCCTTATGCTATCACATGCAATGTTATGTAGAATGTAATGTGTGTGGTCATGTAAATGAATTTCTCAATAAAAATGTGTATTTCATGTTTTCAGTTGATATGTAATGTATCTAATACTCAATGACACTATACCTCTGAATCTTTTTTGTTGTCTCAATTGATGATTTTATGTAATAAATTATGTTTAAGTGTGAAATAAAGAGAAGGGTTTTTATATTTGGTTGGATAGGATTATTTATTTTTTGGATTTAGAATATAAAACTATTTTGAAAGTATTAGGGATACGTCTAATTATTATAAATAAAAACATTAATTTTTGTGACTATTGAGTAAGTTGTTAATCATGAAAATTAATTCATGTCTTGATATGAGGAGGTAGAGGTGGCTCTTCCACAGATGTATCATATGGGTAAAACCTCAAAACACCATTTCAAGCTAGACTCAAACGAGAACTTCTGCATGAAAACGGGCCTTGCTGCACTTTTGGTTATGAAACTCTAGGGGGATATGTTGGGTAAATGCATAACCATATTATTAAAAATTATTAAGGTAATAAGAAAATTTCCCCTAAGAATATATGTTAGGAAGTAGATCATGGATAACATAGATTGATCCCTATAAATAAATAAGTTAAGGCAATAAAAGTATTTTATAAGTCATTTTTTGTGTCATTGTATTAACCTTTATGTGATACCCCTATATTTACTTTGATTCTAGCCAGTGGTTGGTAATAATAGGACTCGGTCTTACAACCGATGCAATTATCACTATGAAAATTATTCTAATGATATTGTCAATCCGATGAGAGAAAGAATCATGAACATTATCATGATACACTCTTAGTTAACTCCTGTTTTAAAAAGAAACATGGGTCAATAAGAAAATTGAACCCCATTATGAAATAACAAGTTGTAATCGAGATCTTAATTTGAAAAGGCCCCCCATCTTTTAAAGGATAATTTGATTCCTCAATCGACAAACATTGGATCAACTCCACTGAAATGATATTATCCATACATAAATGTTTCGAAAGAGTGATGGTTTTTATGGATGCTAATTATATGGAAGGTGAAGCTGATCAATGGTGGACACTTATCATAAATATGAAGCCTGAAAAAGAGATCGAGGCATTTAAATGGAAGTATTTTTGTGAATTTTATTGATAAATATTTTACAAGCATCGTCTGACTTAAGATGGAAAGAGTCTTCCTCGTCCTCAAGAAAAAATATGAAGAATCCCTCAGAGCATACATGGAAAACATGAATAGTCATGGAGGATATGCATCTAGTTTTTTCATTAACCCGCAATTCAAGGATGACTGCTTCTTTGGTGGGACTAAACCAAGCCTACAGAAATCCCTTGTGATCCATGATTTCTAGAGCTATGAGGAAATTGTCTGATGTGACCTCAATGTCGAAATGGAGAGTTCAGAATCTCAGAGGTATCATGTGGATAAGAAGTTGAAGTTAAACATCAATTCTGGGGGTTAGATGGATAAATCCAATGGTGTTCATAAAATCCAACAACCCACATGCCAATGGTGTGGAATGAAGAACCTGAAGAATTGCCAGAAGGGGACGATAAATACATTAGGTGTGGAAGAGAAGGGATCCTAGACATTAACTGCCAATAGGAATAACCCACAGCTACGACAGAGGATATGTATGTTCCATTCGATGCTCAACATGTTTTTTATTTCTTCATGTGCAAAGAACTATGGAACATTGAAAACTAGTTCCCTAAGATAAGGGTTTTTAGAGGGAACCGACAACCTCCAAGGAAGAAAGAGAATTCTTTTTTCCATCACAACTACCAAATTGGAACCCGAACAACAACTTGGTGATAGGTACGCTAGTTATTCATTCAGTAACAATGAACATAATTTCTTATTCCAGTTCAACGTATTCATTTATAACCCAAAGTTTTTGTTGAATAGTCCCAACACTACCACTAGTAATGGATGGAAATATGTCAACGAGTATGAAAAATGGAGAAATCATTACATCCCATGAATATAACACCTCCCCTATCATAATTTATGGATTTAACATCCAAGAGAACCTCATCATATTCCCTTTAGTGTAATTTTATTCAATTCTTGGCATGGATTGGCTTTTCTTATATAGATAAACCATAAATTGTCATTAGTAGGAAATAACCCTCTATATGGAGAATAACCCCTAGTTCTGAACAATTACAAGGTAGAGGATGAAAATTATTTAGTACCATCATCTCAAAAAACTAATATTACTTCCCTATGAGAAAATGTATCCAGCTCAGATGATTACATCTAAGAAATAATCAATCCTTGAAGACAAGCCTATTGTGAGGGAATTCAATGAAGTGTTTCTAGAGGAATTTCCTAGCCTTACTCCTATAAGAGATGTGGAATTCTCAATTGATCATATTCCTTTGGAATTACCAATATCCAAGACTCCATAGAGAATGGAAGTTTTGAAGCTTGAGGAGCTGATGAATCATCAACATAAGAATCTGGATAAAGGGTTTATACACCCAAGTGCTTCAACAAGGGGTGCATCGGTCCTCTTCAACAAGAATAAGGTTTGGTCATTTCACTTTTACATTGATTATTTTGAGCACAACAACATCATGGTTAAGAACAAGTACCCTCTACCTCTAACTGATGACTTTTTCCGTCAGCTACTTGGAGCACAATACTTCTCCAAGGTAGATTTGCGGCCGGGATATTACCATGTAAGGATGGAGAAGGATAATATCACCAAGATAGCTTTTCTTACAAGATACGGGCACTCTGGATTCACTTTAATTCAATTCACACTCACTAATGATCCATAATTCTTCACGGAAATGATGAATAGTGTCTTTAGATATTACCATGGAAATTTTTTGGAATCCATTATAGATGATATTCTTATATACTGAAAAAACAAGGAGGAGGATAAAGAGCATCCAAGCACCATACTGGAGACCTTGAAAAAGGATAAGCTCTATGAAAACTACATCATGTGTGTGTTCTGGTTGAAGGAGGTCTCATTCATTAGTCATATCATCACAAGAAATGGTATATCTATAGATCCCTCAAAGACTGCTACAATTTTGGGATGGATGAGGCCAACATTGGTAACATATATTCGTAGCATCCGGGGGTTAGCTGGATTTTATCTCCGATCTGTGAGAAATTTATAACGATATTCAAACCCTATTACTAAGCTTAATTAGAAGGAAGAAATGTTTTATTGGAGTGATGAATGTGAAGAGTGCTTTATGGATCTGGAAAGAAGTCTTATCACTATGCCAATTATCACACTATGCACAAGTGAAGAACTTTTTGTGGTATTTTATGATGTTTTAAAGAAGGGGTTGGTCAATGTGTTGATGAAAAATTACAAATTCATTGAATATGATTCATGGAAATTGAATGTTCATGTGAAAAACTCTCCAACACATGATAGAGTTGAAAATGCTTCAATAAAGATGGAGCACAGGTATATATGGATCACAAAAGCCTCATGTATATATTCACATAGATAGAGTTAAACATGTTCAATGAATACGGTTAGAGCTGATCAAAGACTATGAATTCTCAATCCATTAGCACCCCAGTAAATAGAACAAGATGGAAGATTATCTAAGTAGAAAAGACCCCGCTATTCTATAATTGATGATAATTAAAAAAGATCCAATAATCATAATTTTATTAAGATGGACATGGGAATCATAAATAATTGAACATCATAATTACATTCAAAAATTATTTCCCAAACATATCTTTTGGATAGGATAAACTATGCTCAGAAGGATGATGTGGGAATTCAGAAGAAAGTGGAAAAAATCAAAAAAGGGAAATCCTAGGAGTTCAATGTCAATGAAGAATGAATTGTAAGATTTAAGACACAACTATGTGTTCCATCAATTATAGAGTTAAAGAAATTTCTTTTGGATGATGCACAAGGTTAAAATTTATCAATTCACTCATGAAACACATTGATGTATCGAAACCTCTAAAAGAATTATTAGAAGGAAGAAATGAAGATTAAGTTAACTGAGTATAATTCAAAGTTCCTACTATATTAGCAAGTGGAGGCTTTGAGGCTAATGTATAAGGGGATGATATATCCATTACCTATACCGTCATGGAATGGGAGAACATCCCCATAGACTTTGTCACTAGACATCAGAATAAATTCAAAGGAAACAATTAAATCAGAGTTGTTATGGATCATTGTACAATGATTTTAGACTTTGTTGGAATTCGGGAGGATTTATCATTGGAACATATGGAATAGATATACATTAGGGATGAAGTAAGGCTACATGGAGTACCACTATCAATTGTATCTTATCGACATCGGTGTTTCACCTCTATGTTCTGGATGAGTCTTCAACATGCTATGAATACTGAGTTGAACATCAGTACAACTTATTATCCTCAAACTAGTGGCCAATCATAGTGGTCTATCCAAACACTTGAGGATTTGTTTAGAGCATTCTCAATGGACTTCACATGAGGATGGGATCAACATATTATTCTAGTTGTGTTCTATTACAACAACAGTTTCCAATCAAGCATTCAAATGGCTCCTTCTAATGCCCTTTATGGGTAGAGGAGTAGAACAATAGGATGTTGGGATAAAGTTGGGGAGAGAAAACTCCAAGGTCCAAAAATAGTCCATGAAATGGTAGAGAGGGTTAAGATCATCCATCATCACATTAAAGCTGCTCAGAGTCAACAAAATAGCTATGGTGATAATCATTGATGAGATCTAGAGATTGAAGTTGGAAACATGGTATTCCTTTGGATATCACTGTGGAAGAGAGTTATGAGATTTGGTAAGAAGGTAAATCATAGTCCAAGGTACATCGACTCTTTGTAGATCCCTGATTCCATTTTGGCAGTGGCCAATCCACTAGAACTCCCACTAAACCTATCTCAAGTACATGATGTATTATATGTTTGAATCTTGAAGAAGTACATACATAAACCATCGCATGTACTCATTTCGGAGGAGGTACCATTGGATAATGACCTCTCCAATGATGAGAATCCGGTGTTGATCATATATTGTTGGGAAAAAGTTCAATGAAATAAGACAATTCCCCTCGTGAATGTTTTGTGGAGAGACCACACATTTGAATAAGCGACAAGGGAATTAGAGGAAGTGATGAAGTAGAGTCATCTGTATCTGTTTTAGTGTGTGAAAAAGAAAATTTCAAGGGTGAAATTTCTTAATGGGTGAAGATTTAAATGACCCAACATTTATTAATGAAAATTCTTACTGATTGAATTAAATTTATTATTTTGTAAAATGATTATGTAAAAATGATACTCATCCTTGGTTTTATGTTTTTGGATTTTAAAATACTGTTTAAAATTTGGACCAATGATTATATAACCATTTAACATGGATAACAAGAATAGTATAAATATAGGGCTTTAACAAATCCATTTTAATCAGAAAATGGATGTGATAGACTCATCAGGTATAATTATTACATACGAAACCAATTTGTCATAGCTCGAGAAGGAGGTGCCATCATTAGGATTCGCTCTTGACCAATCCCAAGATGAGATTCAACATGTTAAGCTCAAATGGAACCTCCTACGAGTTTAGGGGAAGTTGATAGAGATTACCACTCGAGCAATGTTATATGATCCATCCAAATAGATTGTTACCATCACACTCCTTAAGCATAGGTCTTTTGAATGGGTTATAAGGTGTTATGTAACAAGACCATGGCACTATTATTATATGGATTATTTTTGTAAAAATATATATTCATTTTATTATTGTTATGTTGTAAATGGTTTTTAAATCTCATATAAAATATTTAGTTAATATTCAATTAAAAAATATATTTTGATAAATTATGGAATTATTGAATTAAATAATATTTAAATAAAAATTATTAATAAATTAATTTTTATTATAGTAATATGATCATATAATATTTAAGAATATAGTGGAATTTTTTTTTAAGATCTGAAAGTTTTTTTTTCGTAAAACCCATGAATTTTTATAAATATCAGTTTTTATTTTAAAATTAAACATTCACGTATATAAAAAATAAGTTATATAAAATGAATATTATTCATGGAATTAGGATGTCAAAATTATCCAATGGTTAATTTTTCATAATTTTATACGTGTTAAATTTTGGGGAAAAATTAAATACTGTTTAATTATATAATGTATTTTATGACTTCATAATGACCTAATTTTTATGTAATAAAAAACTATAAATGGGATGTTCGGGCAATATATTTTTTACCATTAAAATAATTGGATTTTAGATTAGTTTAATTTATTTTAGAAAGCATTGTGGATCCTTCAAGCCTTATAAAATTTTACCTTTTTAAATTGATTTCAATGAGACCTTTGCTCACCTCTACATAAGCAAGCCTAATATTGTATGATTTTAGGTAATTTTATTTATAAAATTATTTTTTTCTCTAACATTTAGAAAAAATGGGCAAAAACAATGGTTTTTTGTGGTTTTGATTATTTTAATGTGTGGTGTCCAAATCCTAAATAAAAATGAATTCCCCCTCTTTTACTTTATAAACCCACCCAATATCTGATTTCCTCTTCACTAAAAGCCTTTGGTCCTTGACCAAAATATACCATCATCTCTCTTGAATCCTCCCAATCCTCCCAATGATCCCTAGAAGCCTATCAAAATTTTCTCTCAATCCATTTGTAACAAACATCAATAAAAGGGACTTCTTCGATTCTTATTTTCATCCAAGATTCTTAATGTTTCTATACCATTTTAATTTAGAATAAAAATTTTATGGTATTATTTTTCACCTCCCCTATAGAGCCGTAATTATGTTTGAATTATGAGAGTCCCCTTTCTCTCTCATTAATTCCCCCATGTACATCTGTTACCACACTGAAATTCAGTAAGGGATTTCTCTATTCTCATTTACATTCAAGTAATTATTTTGTATTATGAATCTAAATTCCATTATATATGTTATGACATGTATATATATGTCCCATTATTGTAAATTATATGTAAATATGATGAGACTCTAGTTTCTTTGACATCAATCATTTTTATAAATTCATAAGTCATGACGTTATGCTACCGAAATCACACCGTAATTTTCCAAACCAAAGTGATTAATTAGTGAATACCATGCTCATTTCTCTGTCAAGGGTATTCACCTTTATGAAAATTTACTTATTTATTATAGAGCTTCAGGTATGAATTCCAAATTCCTTTATCAAGGAATAAATTATTATGTTTAATGAATCCATGTTATATTTTTCATATGGCACACTTATAGATGAAATGAAATAATTAAGAATGGTGCACCCTGATAGCACTCCAATGCATTAGGTAATGATTAATATCATAATATGTCAAGTGAAATGAGGTTTTAATTATTCTAATTCATGTTCAATGGGTTTTTACTAATTATGCATATTCAATGATGATTGGTTCATGCTATTATCATGTTAAGTGTTATTTCCACACTTCCAGGTTATGATAACCATCCTATATCATGGATTTATGTTCATGTTTTTATCATCCTCCATTGATATGATTATTTCTTAACATGTACATCATTCTTCATGTTATTCATAGTTTACTCCCATGCTAGGCTTTATATCTCACCCTTTTATTATCCATGTCCTCAGGTTATCCCATGAAATGTAATGTTGGAAGGAATGTGTGTGGTCAATTAAAATGATGTTTTTAATAAAGATATGAATTTCATGTTTTAAGTTATTTTGTAATGTTCATAATCCCTAAAGACACTAGACCTCTCAAATTTTTATGTTGTATCCAGTGAAGATTTTATGTAATAAATCATGTTTTATTGTTAAATAATGAGTAGGGTTGTTATATTTATTCATTCCATAATTTCTATATATGATAATGTCATTTGAGGAAATGTGGACTACAGCCCCCTGAATTTGATATGACTCCTTCAGGAAATACATGGAACAGATATAGGATAGAATTAATAAAAATATATAACATATATAAAAATGATATTATACTGGAATTATAATATACCTATGTATCTTTTATTTTTTATTCCTTTAATATGGAAAAGAAATGAAAGTAGTGTTCATGAGAACTTATGGCCTACCGACTACATGATTGCAGAATTTCAATTATTATCTCCAAATGTTATGGAATATATGAAATAAATATATATTGGATATATATGATATTTAAAACATGAATAATATTATAGGGATAATGAACTTATGGCCACATGGATAATTTTCATCAAAATAAGTTCATTTTTTACTCAAATACAGTACAACAAAAAACGTCTAATATGAACTCAAATAGTTAAATAATTTAAATAACATGGTAAAAAGTGATATAAAATAAATAATAAACTTTCAATAGGTCATGAATAAATTAAAACTTAACCTATGTTTATTATTTAGGAAATTAATGAACGAATGAAATAAGTTGGACTCATGGTATGGGATTTTGTCCTAATATTATTTCATTGAGGTATTTCATAATAATAAAAATCTTTATTCTTTGTTAATGAGTCTATATAGTGTTTAAAATTTAATATCCACATTTTTTCTGCACTATTGTTATTTATTTGATCATGGAGATAACTACTTAAATGTTCAATGTGGTATGGGAAACCTTGAACGTTTAATGATTTAATTCTCAAATATTTTTCGACATGATGTTAAATTACATATTTATTTAGATGAGTATAAAAGCAATATACATGAAATTTTAAATGTATCTTGAATTTAATTAAATTTTAACAAAATGAAGATTTTTTATTTATAATTTTACTTTCTTAAAAAAATGAAAAAAGGAATGTTTTTAACATATAAATTTATGATAGCTTCTCCACTGCCATAACCATTATTTGATATTAGGATTCCTCTATATGCCATAATGTCTTTTAAATGGAAAATAAATCTGTTATTCATTTATTTGGGTATCACGGTATTTAAAATGGGTTCTTAAATGATAATGGTATTTTTATATGAATTTTTTTCATATAGGTTTAGAAGTGTTTTTCAAAAGGTTGTTTTGATGAATGTGTTTATGAAATGGTATTTGGGCATTATATGAAACGGGTGGGCCCTATATTGCGTATACAAAGGGTTGAGCCCCCTTATATGTCACAATTGATCCCGAAACAACATATATGAATGGTTGAGCCCCATTATAACTCATAAGTGTGCCCGTTATACAATATATGATTGGATGTTCCCTATTATATCTCACGAGTGAGCATAATATATCTTATAGGAATGGTGATCCCCATTAAAGATCATTACTTTGGAATTTGACCATATATTTATTCCAATTGAATGCGATATAAAAGGGTTTTATTTATATTATGGTCCCAATCATCTAAATTATTTTTACATTATTACTATTGGGTTTAAATGTTTTTCATAGAGATAAAAGTATGAATGTTATTCATACGAATTTTTTTGATTCATATGTTCAAAGAATATTAAAAGGTTACCATGTTTTAACTAGATTAATAGTTTTTAATATTCCATTTTCTGATTTTTGTGGTCAACCTGATTTTTTAAATGTTATTCATAGTATTTGAGGGAGATTAGAGTCACTAAAAGAATCAAAGAAAATTATGATGTTTAAACATGAGAGGACTCAATGTTTGTTTTTAAATTCTTTTGTGATAAGAAATAAATATATTCTATTGGAATTCTGCACATTTTAGTTCTATGGTTTTGAAATGTAATTGTTATGGAATAATTCTTTAAATATCTATGCCTCAAAATATGCTCAGTGTGAATACCTGATATAATACATTATTATGTAATGTTTATGTCTGGGGCCTTATAGTTGGTATGAAAGGTTAGTATAGACATCTTTGGAGATTAGGTTGCTTTGTTAGTGGATTGGGATATCATTGTGGGTTTATAATTTTAAGGTATATTATAAGTTTAATGACATTAAAACACCTTTTTTTCTTATAATATGAAATTTCAAGATGATTAACGGAATTTTTTGACACATTAACCTTTGAGTAAATTATGGGTTATTAGTTTTTAGGATGAATAATTTGAGGTATGAAAAAAAAACATTGATGTTAAAACATGTTATGGATATTTATGGACAGTTTTCTAAGTTTTTTTTAAATTTCATAATTATTATATTGTTTTTAAAAAAGGAAAACACGCAGACTGTTTGAGAACCCATTGTGTCGGACAAAGCTATGGGAATCGAAGCCACAATCGATGTACGACTGAGATTTCTTTCTTACCATTGGACTACGTGATATCCATGGTTAGTATCACATATTATTTTTTGATAAATTATTTATGTGTCAAGAATATGTTTATTTTGGGAATAATTGTTTTATCAAATGGATATCCTTGATATAGGAAAATTATTTGGATTTTAAGTGATAAATGTAATTTTGGAATATGTTCGATATTTTGGGAGCACAATATGCCTAATAAAAATAGAATACTATGGGATTTCATTTCTGGACTAATGTTTGAATTTTAATTTGGAATAATCTATGATTTTATTGTGGACTTATGAAGATATGTGTTATTTGTGGAAATTATTAACCTATCATGGATAATTTTTGATTAGGTTATATAATTTTATATATGATAATATAATAGTAGTGTATTTTATCTTTGTTGGTACTAATTCTGATCTTTTATAAATAGAATATTTTTTTTTTGTTATCCATCCTATAATGGATGATCGGAGAATTGTTCGCAGTGACATACCTAGTAATGAGACTTATACATAGAGCAGTTCGTATAACTGAAAATGGATTACAACAATGGTTCATGGTGAAGATGTGCGATTAGTATAATGTTAAAGGTCAGAAGGAATGTTGCGGTTCATGAAATAGGAGAAGTACACAACAGAGTCTTATAGTACGCAAAGGGAGATTAGTATACAATAAAGATTGTCCCACATTGAAAATGTGGTTAAATCAAATTTGTGATATTGGTGGACTTATGTTCCAATATAAGGATAAGTAATCCCCTTAATTATAGAGTGGGATTAGAATTAAGTTTTTCTAATAAATATGGTAATTTATGATATGGTTCATGATGAAAATGATTGTATATAGAGAGAACCATATGCATATGTAAAATAGTTCATCGAGGAAAGTGCAGTTCGCAGAGGAGGCTCTCGCAGTTCGTGTCAGAGAAAGGCATCATGTGGACCAGGGCGGTATGCGGAGTAAGGGGGCATGCGGAGTAGGTCATTTCCCATAAGATATGGATGATACAAAGAAACAATAATGGTACACTGAGGAGGTGTACATCGAACCATACATGAAACACATTACGCAGAACACCCAAGGAAGCATGAATATTGACCAAATCAGTTTGTGAAATTAATTTCAATAACCTATTAGTGTACGGGAAAATATATTAAATATATGGGTGATTATGATACATAGACATTGTATCCATTTCATATTGAGGATGATTTATTTAATGCTAAACCATTAAAGTGACCTTTAACTCAATGAACTTAGTGAAGATTCTTCCAATGTAGTGAGCAAGGGGGGGTCATTTGAAGTGATCAGAGGGATACAATGTGATTTCCCAAAAACATAGTAAAGGAAGTGCACCCAGGAGAGAGGGACTATGCCAAATCCCATGGAATCCAAATGATGAGAAGATTAGTTGTTTTTGGTATCACTGACACACTTTCATCATATGGTCCTTGGATGTAGCCCATAGTGGTGAACCAGGTAAATGTGATGTGACATTACATTGCATGTGATTGTCTGTTTTCTACTCTTCCTATTCAAATAGTTTTAACTGCTTCTTACCAATGTGGAAAGAATATAAATCAATTATAAAATAAAAAATGACACCTTGATTGACCTCACCCCTCTCAGGTTGATTGGGGGTTCATCAATTTTGAGTTAAATGTTATGATTGTTTGTGGAAGAACATGCTATCAAATACTTTGGAATTTTTTGTTTCAATCATTGTTTAGATTAATTTGAATAATTTTAATGTCAAATTTTTATTGAATGTTATTTTTTATATTTGGGTATTGATTTTTGAATTAAGGAATTAAGTGTACAATTTATTTTTATCGAGTATTATCCTTTTTGGGATTATTTGATCTTGTACTAACCATATTGGTTTTTGTTAATATCAAAAGATAGTGGAAATATATAGTTCATCTTTTTTTATTATGTCATTCTCTATTAGATGATTCTATTGGTTCGGTTGTGACCAATTCATTTTTAATACTCATCGTTTGGATAAAATTTGAGTTTGTGGTAGATATGTATTAAAGGATTAAACTGTACTTAACAAGTAAATATGATTCCTTCAGTTATTAGTCATGCTCATAAATAAATTCCCTAGATTTATGAAAAAAAATGTTTTCTATTTACTTTTACAACTGAGTAATCAAATACTATTTAAACCATCAATGGTTTTGGGTTTATGGTTGTTATCTTTCTCCTGATCATGTTTTCTATCACTCTCCATCAGAACAAGATAGTTATTTGTTATTCCATGTCCACATTTTTCTACATGGAATTAATGTATTTGTTATCTCGGGAGACATTTTTTACTTCTATTTCATTCATTTAAATTTATTTTTTATTGCCTCATTTTATGATGTGGCATTTCAATGATGTTTCCAAGGCCAATTTTAAAATTGTGCAGACGCAATTTCCAAAAGGGGGAATGATGAAACATACCATGAATGTATTGAATAAATCACTTTCATATCTATAAATTATTTTTTATTTAATATTAATTTTAGTTTAAAATGGGACACTATGTATGCTAGTGTACCTGACACATTTTAAATGGGTTCTCTAAAATCATACGTTGAACACAAGATTGAGTTGTACTGAAAAATAATACAATAATAATATTATAATTTTAAATGGTAGTTAAATAATACATATTTTAATGGTAGGAATGAACATAATTAACAATATTGTGATTTTACATATTTGGAAAAAGTTTTTACATTTATCCAATGAATTTTAGAGGCTTAAAATGATAATTAATCCAATTGTAATCATAAAAAACACAAATATTTTTAAAAGATCATGTTACAACCTTTTGTTAGAGAACCATTTTTAAAAAAATTTAACCCATTTATATGATATATTTTATAAAATAATCTTTTTTTAGATGCGGGACATCAAAATTTACATCGGGTGAATTTTTGGTATTTTTCGGATAAAATCCATATTTTTATGAATAGTGAAAAATACTGCATTTTAATTCAAAACTACATATTCATCTAATTTATTTATATTGTTAAATAATAATTTTTATTGTCATTATCTTTTATATATATATATATATTTTTATCATTTAATACAATGATATTCATTGGATTTAATTTCATATTTAAATTGGATATAAATAGATGTCAATATTTTGGTATTTTTTACTTCTTAAAAACCCACTTTCTGGTTTTAACAATGAGAATTAATTTTTAATTAATTTCTACAAATTCTATGTATTAAATTTGGATATATGGTTTCATATTTTGAAATTATTTTATCCCAATTTTGTAAATAGTATCCATTTATTTTTGGACGTTTTGAATTGCATCTTTAGTAATTATTTGTATTTACCAAGTTTAAAGTGTAAATAAGGTAAATAAAGGTAAAAATAATATTATAATAATATAAAAATACCACAACATGGGTCCTAATCAACTTTTATGAGATATGGCCAACAATTTTCATCCTTGTGTCGATTTTAGAAACCCATGGAGCCACATGGGTCTGATAATGACCTTCAATAATATTTATTTTATAGAAATTAAAAATATGACATAAACATGTATTTAATAACGAAAAAATTTATTTTTGGTCTATATAAATGATATAAATGATATATTTGACTATAAATTATAATTATAAATCTAAAAAAATTTAAAAATCATTTAATTATATTTATAGTTATTAGACATTAAATAAACAATTTTATTTATGACACCACGATGATGCAATGAATACCGTATTAATTTAATATTAAAATAAATGATATTATAAATTATAAAATAAATGTAATTTGAATATTTTTATTCCATAAATAAGTTTTCTACATTATTATGGCATGCCATAATTTTTGTAATATCTTCGTTTCAAAGAAATCAAGTAGTTATGACTTTAAACAAATCAATTTCAAAATTGTGTCAAAATTGATAGAAATGAGTTTTTAAAAAAATAATATTTTATTGAATGATATAATAGTCCTAAAATCTATGTATCACCATATGAAATGAATAATGTTACAAATATCATTAATAATTCAATTTTGTTTCTATTTTAATTATATAGTAACTATAGTAAAAATATATTTTGATAATACAAGAGGACATGGTAAGAGTTATTGTTTTTATCTAAGTGTTAAAGATAAAATATAAAGTTATATTTGGGACCTAAACTTCTAAAAAACCTATTGGATGAGAGGAATTAGACGAATCCTCATATTATCCTTTAAATATATCGCTTTTTAATTAATATAATTCGAAAATAAATATATAATAAAATAATATTTCAAGAAATTTCTAATGTGCCCCTTCTCTTTCTTATAATTGGCCACCACATATGCCCACATACTCACACTTCTCCAGCCCATTGTATTATCAATATTCTACTAAAATAATCTACTAACAACGCTCCCATACACGTAGAATCATAATATTTTTATTATGGAAACACAAAGAATTCTTTTGGCTCAAATTAAAAGGAGTTACCCAATTTTTAGTTAACACCTTCTATCAAGATATTTTACTTTAGTTTCATTATATACCATCTATGATCTATTTTATTCAATTATTTAAAAACAAAAACTGTAAAAAAAATATACCATGTTGTTTTTATGCTAAGGGTTCCACCTAAACATACACACACCACCATATAATGGATATAGAAAATATTGTTTCTATGTACGGGGAACTACTGCCTCAAGAAACGATAATTGTTCAATTATCTCCTACCACCTCTCATGGATACCATTATGATGTAACTATATTAATATATGATATATAATATAATTATATAGTCTCTATGATTCTATGATTTCTATTTGCAGAATATCATTATACATACCATAATGTGTAAATACTATAATTTCGTTTGAGGGAGAGTGGACTACCGCACCCTGAAGTGATATGACTCATTCATGCCGTACATGGAACACATATAGGATGGAGTTAATGAACATATTTAACATATATAATAAATATATTATGTTTTAATTATAATATACCAGTGTATCTTTTAATTTTTATTACATTAATATGATAAGGAAATGAAAGTAGCTTTATTGCGTACGTATGACCTACCGTCTCCATGAACGGTGCATTACATTTCTTATATATAAATGTTATGTACTATTAAAATTAATTATATAATGATATATATTATATTTAAATCATAAATTATATTATAGCGATAATGTACATATAAATAAGGATAATTTTCACCAAAACAAGTACATTTGTTACTCAAATACCGAAAATGAAAAAAACATCTGATATGAACTCAAATAATTAACTAATTGCTATAAAATAATTATAATTGATATAAAATGAATAATTAATTTTAAAAAGATAAGGAGGAAAGTAGAAATTCACATATTTAAATTATTCAGGAATGTAAATAATGAACGAGAAAAGTTGGACTCAAGGTAAGGGATGTTGTCTCAATATCTTTTTATTGAGACATTTCTTGATAATATGCACATTTATTCATTTATATGGTGTATATACATCCACTATGACATTTAATATAAAAATAACATCTATAAAAAAATTATTTATTAAATCAACGAATTCAATATTTAATTTTTCAAAGAGGTCCAGGACACCTTGAATGTTTAATTATTTAATTAAAAAATATTTTTCTTAATGATATTAAATTACATATTTACTTATATGGGAAAAATATAAATATAATAGAATTTTTATATCTATATTGAATTTTGTTCAATGCTTTTGAAAGAAATATTTTTATATGAAGTGTTTTACTTTCATTACAAATCAGAAAAAGGAATGTTTTTTAACCAATACGGTGATAGTGACTTCCCTACCTCCATAACTGTTTTATTAGATTTTGATTCCAATATAAGACCTGTTGTATTTTCAAAGTAAAATAAATCAATTATTCTTTTATTTGGGAATCTTTTTATTGATATTTTCTTCTTAAAGAAAATTGTTATTTTTTATATGGAAATGATTTTAGATGGGATTAGAATAGTTTATCAAAAGGGTTTGGTGATAAACGTGTTCTTGATCTGGTACTTAAGAATTATATGAAATGGGTGAGCCTTGTATAGATTATACAAAGGGTTGAGCCCCATTATAGGTAACAGGTGAGACAAACGTAGCTTATACGATGTGTTGAGCCCCATTTTAACTCATGGGTGAAGCCGTTATATCTTATATTAAGGGATACACCCTATTATATCTCACGAGTGAGCCTGATATAGATTATACAAAGGGTAACTCACATTAATGATATTCAATTTTGGTGCCAAAAATATGGATATTCCAATTGAGTGATATTTGAAAGGGTTTTATTCTTGTTATGCTCTTAGTTTTCTAAAGGTCGTTTAATTTTATACTATTTGTTTTAAATGTTTTTCTTTGAGAAAAATGTTTGAGAATTATTCATGTAAAAATGTTTTGATTAATTTGTTCAAATATCATTAAATGGGTTTCCATGTTTTAACTATATTAAAAGTTTTCTGTTATTTTTGTCCCTTATAGAGATTTTTGTGCACATCTCATGCTTTAAAATTTTATTCATAGGATTTGAGGGTGATTAGTGTCATGGATGGAATCAAGGAAACATATTATGAATAAACATGAAAAGAAACCATGTTTCTTTTTAAATTTTTTTTGTTATGAACGAAATTGATATTATTGGAACTATCCACTTTTTATTTATATGGTTTTGTTAAGTTATAGTTATGGAATAATTCTCAAAATCTCTATGCCAGAAAAGATCGCTAATATAAATTCTTGATATAAATCATGATTATGCAATGTTTATGGATTGGGCCTAATATTGTTCACAAGATAAATGGTTATAAATGGAATATTATAAAGATGAAGACATGATAATGTCTAAATAATTCCCAAAATAAATTTTAGAGAAGTATTTTGGTGAATTTAAGAATTAAATTTTTAAATTTAACCCATAGAAACCCCATTTTTACCTTAATTTCAGTACTTATTTTCTTTAGTTTTCTCAATACATCATTGAGAAAAAGTAAATTTACATTATTAGATTTTATAAATTATTATGATTCAAAATATTGAATCCATTTTACCCTATTCAATTCATAGAAGTTTCTATATTAAATTAAAATCAAATACCATAGACAATACTATATTGTAGGTTTTCATGAAGGGATTTTTTAAAGAAAAATATGGTTTAAAAATAATTTTATAATTATTAATAATAATTGTATGAATATAAATTATAATTTAATGATATATAGGGAAAAACGAATATAAAACATTATTAAATATGTATTATTTTAATTAATAAAAACGGAGAAACATTATGCATTATAAAACTGTTATTATTGAAAACTTGTTTTTATGCCCATTAACACAAACACTAAAATCTTATATAGTGTTGATTAAAAAGTAATTCGCTTGAATCAATATAAAAATATAATAATTATGCTACATGAAATTATATTCAAAAAATATTTTAAACTCTAAATTACAGATTTATTGAAATGAAATGACTTTTAAAAAAGTATGTATTTTTCACTAATCATTGAAAATTCAATATTTTCCAAAAAATCAAAAAATATCATCCAATGAAAATTTTTATTTGTTGATAATAAAATTAAATTCCATTTAAAAAATTAAAAATATTAAATTAATATAGAAAACATTTAAATAAATATTTATAAAAAAATGTTCTTTATTATATTATTTTATTTTTTTTCTTTAGATATTTCATAATATTTTTATAATGAATATAACCATATTAATATATATTAATGTGGTTTATTCTATTTTTACCTGGTTTGTAACATTATTCCTCCCTTTTTTAAATTGTTGCATTATAATTAAATTCAATTATTAATTAAGTGGGGATATTTTTCAATCATATAGTTTTCATATTCCCATGTTTCCTATTTAACCTTATACAGAAAATTTTAATTTTTATTCCATGAATAAATCTTATGGAAAATGTGAAATAATTAAAAAGATATGATAGCATAAAATATCAAACCACACGTGACATAATAATACCATTATTTCAAAATTAAATGGTTTTTGAATTATTTAACCTCTATGAACCCCATTCCATTTTGGATTCCTTTAATTTAGTATTATCTATGATGAGAACCTCATAGTTTTATCATATTTTATCCTCGGTTTAGACATATTCCTCAAGGAATATTTCCCCATATTTAATGGCATGAAATAAAATCTTATTTTTTATCAATCCAAGAGATTTTTTATTCATTTTAATCATCTTCCATCAGAATTTCTTGATTTCTAGAGGAATAATCCTTTGAGACCTTGATTAGGAAGAACTATTAAAGAATTTATCCATTAGAATGTAGGAGATTCTTATGGGTGTTATCTCTGTTGGATTTGTTCTTACCAATACAGCTTGAAAAAAATTAGTTTATTCCATATTTTGATATGGTATGATTTACCTATATTCATATCTTCCATATCCAACATAATATGAAATGTTATTAGCTAATCTACAATCCAAAACCATGAGACATAATTCTTTGACATATGATATTGTAGTTGGAGGACTGTGTATATTCGATTAGTCCATCCTTTTGTATAGCCTCCTCACATGTAAGATAAAACTACCATAATCAACCAGGGTAATATTACCTTAATATGAAGAGAACCAAAGGTACTCTTTTGGTTTTTCCACCGCCCAACTATTAGAAGATTCATATTCAGATTTAGATTCCTTATCTGCATATTTCCTATCAAATCTACCACCTAGAGTATTATTACCTTAATTACCTTCATCCTCACCATTTCTACATTCGATTAGGTATAATAACAATCATCAGAAATCATAAATATTATCTACATAAGATCATTATTGGATGTGTCTTCAAACCACGTAGTGGACTTGACATGATTACCCAGTCATTGTGGTTGGATAAGACCTCAGACCTCTAGCCTTCAGTCATTCCCACTCTACAAGAATGAGAGAGTTCTAATGACATTTGTGTTTTGACCTCTTCTGATGTTTCCCCGAAATTGGTGTTGATATGTGTGGTTGAATCACTGGTTCTACAAAATAATGTCGAATATACATATACAGACACACACACACACACATAGATATATATTTTTTTGGAGATATGAAGATGCTATCTATCTTCAATCATTATATCCTTTCCACATATATCCCTAGAGTGTTGTGAGACTGTATCATTAATCATATTTGATCCTAGTATTGAAATTCCCCTTGGATGAAATATTTGTGCTAAATTCTCTAATATGGAGTATAAATAGAAATACCTATTCAATGGCTCATAAATTATCAACTATCTATGCCTTTATTATTCCTAAATATCAATTTAGATTCGATAACATGGGTGTTTTTATTTATCAACCCCAATGAAAAATACAGGGTATAATGGGGTGGAAACCACTTTGGTCCTTTAATCTAAAACTAGGATGTGACTTAAATATTTTCAAGAATCTGTAATATGGAGGTATATGAAAAATAGAGTTTAAATCATGGTGGAAAACCCAAATCACCATAGTCACTAGGTCATATTTCAAGTTTGTATAAATAGACTATAGATAAAGGAGGTAATAGAAACTATTGAAAGGGTGAGAGATACGGGATCATGCGAGAGACATATAATCCTATTCAACAATAAAATTATCAATATAATATTATCCTGGTGAATAACCTTATTCTGAAACACATTCTCTCTATGGATAATATGAAGATATAGGATGCATGTATGCCTGATCCAAAAAATTATTATATAAATAAATGTTGATAAAAAAACTATATGAGGGGAGTTATAACGTCAGGTATTTGAATCGCCATAGGCATCTACATCAACTAATGCGAAAAAAATATGAAACTACAAAGGATCATCTTGAACATGTCAATATAAAAAAATGGGAAGTCACATCATAAATGTGGATTTCTTACCTTAACACATGGGGAACATCAAAGAAGAAATTCTTCATAAAATGAATACAATCAATCCATGATGGAATGATTTTCCAAGGGAAATTCCCAAAACATGCTTTAAAAATTTACACTACCACACTAGAATCCGAATAAATCCATAGATACCGCCAAAAATTATGAATTTCACACCCAGATACCATGATCTTCCCTCATAACTGAGCTTCAATTGCATGACTATACTCAATGAAATGATACATGCATGCCTTAATGAAACCCTGATGAGTAAAAAAGACACCACCACATATTAAGGGTCCCAATTCACCAAAATCCACTAAAATAACATTGAATTTCATCTAACTACATTTTAGAGGAATCAAATTGAAATATTTTTATACCAATGGACTTTTAACCTAGTCACTCACACCAATAGATATCAAAATAATTAAGTCAGAAAAATAATTCCTCATCAAACCAGTTTGGATTTTAGAGGTAATTATGACATTCCAATAAAATCCATATCCTCGAGAATGAAAGGAGGGGGGAATGATCCTAAAAAATATAACTCATTAAATTCCTTCCTAATAAAAGAAGTAATAGAAGCAATATTAGTGAATTGAAGATCTCAAAACTATTCACCGCATACCTCCTTACATATGGACGTCATCAGTACCTTGAAACATCCAAATTCAATTATTCAGTTAAAGAGTTCATACACATAAATCCAAAATTTGAAAATTAATTTGAAGAAAAAAATATGTTTGCTAACGGTGTCCTCATTCTGAAGAAATATGTATCTTGAAGTGTTTGGGTAAAGCCTTAAATGATGGATGAGACAATGAAGATGTAAACAACACATCCAAATCTTCATTAATACAAGTAATGTAGATGGTTAAATTTATGTTTTATTATTCCATAAAGAAAGGAAGTCATGGTGATACTTTTAATATAATAATTCCTATAACATTCCATTACAATGAAGTCTACATTCATGTTATATGTTTATATAAAAGTGTCTTAATCAATTTATTCATACTTGTTGAACTCTGTGTTGAGTTGCTTGGGTAGAATCACCTATGAATTTATATTTCCATTCATTTAAGAAATTGTGACATCTTTAATATAATTAGTAATGTCAACGTCCATAATAATTAGACTAGAAATCCATGGAGTACTCTTGCAATTCAAAGAAGAAGTATCGAAAACCATCTACCTTGATAATAACATTATATAAGGATGATCCATCTTTATATATTTCTAAATAGACGAATTAACATATATAGAATAGATATTATTGATCCCAAGAATAAATCTATTGGTAAGAAACTACAATGAATGTTAATTTAAATTAACATGGATCTATTTGATTTTCTTTTCAATAAAGGTGTTGTTGCAAATCCAAAGATCTTTAACTCCCATTCCAATCATATCCGTAAGACTCAATCAATATTTCCAAGACATTATTATAAACTTCCTTTCATAATTGATCCAATATAGATAAAATTACGAATCGTTATCTATAGCATGAAAATCAGAGTAATAGGCCAAATTTATAAGGAGGGAACATTGAAAATCCTATATGTTATCATTGAATTAACCAAAAAAATTATAAAATATTGTGACACAGTCATCCCATTCCATGTTTCCATTTGATTAGTAATTTTTTAGAAGGTTCCATCCAAATAAAATATTTTCACATTTCCCGAGTTCATATATACCCTATGTTATATAAATGGGAGGGATCCTCTCATAACACCATGAACCCTAACCACTCTTTTTATTAAAGATTAAAAATCCTCCCCAAATACCAGATATGACTTATTCTAGCTAATCATCTGACAAAAAATTCAATCATATTGACCAAAACAATATTTTATATATGTTGAAGTAATTATATTATCTTTCCAAAATTGATGAAAATCATCAACATATATAGAATATGAGACCGTGCAATGAATCTTTTTCCAGCTCATATTATCTAATACTAATTAGACTAAACAAATATCATTGAGTAAAGAATGAATTTAATTCCAAATAAAATATAAAATAGAAGTATATATAAAGGATCTCCCTACCTAACCCCTCTAAAGCACCTGAACAAATACCTTGGGGACCCATTAAAAAGAAAAGAGAGCCTAAAACTCTTGAGGATTTGACTAACCATGTAGATAAAATTATAAGTAAACCCAAGCATTATCAGAATGTAAAAGATAAAATTCCATATTATTGTTTCAAAATCCATTGGGATTTCTTTTTTCAAAGCTATATTTATATATTTTACCTTTTCCCTCATCATATTGACAAATTTTCATGTAGAATAATGATAGTTCTGAATGTTCTAACTAGGTACAAAACTCAAATATTTTCTAGAAATAATTCCCTTGGTAATCTCACCAATTATAGAAGTCACTATTTCACTGGTGACTTTTGAAATTTAATTCCAAATAGAAAATATCCTAAAAACCATATATTCCATAGAATTCCTTAATTTTGGATGAATAAAATAAAATCAGAGTTAACTACATATGTAATATATGGATGATTGAAGAACTCCCTTATAACATCGATAATCTCATCATGAAAAACTACCCAATTTCAAATAATGAATTTATTCACAAAACCATTGGCCTAGAAACACTGTCAATATTGATAGAAAAAACAGTATCCTATTTTTCCTTTCAATTTGGGACTTTAATGAGCATCCTATTCTGAATATCATCAATGGTAAGCACATTATAAATTATAATTTTTTGGGTATCGTCATATCTTTAATTCAAATAAAAATCTTTAATATAGCTTATTGCATCATTGGAAACATAATATATAAATATATAAAAAATAAAATTAATATTGAGATTTGTGAGGCATATTCTTTCATTCTTGTACCTATGAATGTAATGGAATTGTGTTGTGTTCCTATTGTCTTCTGTTATCCACCTAACATTAATTTTTTTATAAAGATTATCCATAAGAGAAATAAGACCATTAAGCTTGTAAATGGATTGGGTATTTTAAAAAGAGGGAGAATCATGAACCCAATAAAATAATTGATAGTGAGACAAGTGATTTTTAGATTCCTAAATATAAATTACAATATTTTAAATGGAATATTTTCTCAATTATTTGATCCATGATTTTACACCCTTCATCTTTATGGATATAATATATACCATATTACCATAACACAAATTCTTCCAAGAATCCATAACAGTATCCCTACATCTAGCCACATTAATCCAAGCATAGTTAAATTTGAAAGGAAAATTGGATGAAATTTATTTATTTAGTAAAATATCAACAAAAACTTTTATGGTCAGAATGCTACATAGGTATAATGAGGCCATAAATCTCAATTTTTTAAAACCATTCATCCACTTATAAAAAACTCTATCCATATTTTGGGTCCCCTTCCATTAAATGTAAATCAAATCCTTTTGAAATTAGATCCCATAATAGGAACGTCATCCAAACTATATTTATCAACACATAAAGGGAACTCATAGGTAGTTGGTCGAAAAAAGTTAAATCCATTTTTTTATAATGTGTTAAAAAATAATGAAATCCCCCACCAAAATCCAAGTATGGGCCATACTCTCATAGATGAATTCATGACTTCTTTATAGCTCCTATCTTCCAATATAAATATTAAAATCATAGACAACAGTCATAGAAAAATTAATACCATTCATTTTCCAATATAAATGTCGATGGACTGTTGATCACTACTGCAAGAGTTTCGATTAATGACATCATGTTTTAAAACACAATGATACTACATAGAATCATTCATCTCATTATGATAATTCAATAAGTAACCTAATAAATAACATTCATTAGATTTATAACACTCAAATATCAATCTTGGTTCAGTATGGCAATTAATAATTGGTTTTTTGGTCATAAGGAAATTACTAAGGGTTGTTACAATGGGATTTTTTCAGGCCCTTTTCAATTCAAAAATGTGTATCTTCATTGATTATGAATTTGAGCCTTATCTGAGTCCAATCCTAATTTTTCTTTCTAACTTGTTCATATTTCAGTATATATTTCGTAACAGATCCCTTATCTTTTTCACATTCATCACTATTACATCCACCTTTATCCTCTCATTTTTATCTCAATATTTATTTTATCATCCCTTGAATTCACAATAACCTCTCAAACTAATGTGGATTCTGTGTCATCTTCCTCTAGAATCCAGGAATGGTGACCAAATCCTAGTTTGTTTGTGTTTATATGCATCCTAATGGTATTACATTCAGTGGAGGAAATATCAAAAAGTATTCATTGATGATACTATAACAAATTTAATTTTCATATTTAAATACATACCTAATCAAGTCAATATATAACATTTATAGGATAGATATTTTGATCCTATCTCGGAATTTGGAGAAGCCAAATCATTAAATAAACTGATCCAAGACTCCATGCTCGCTATTTTCAATCATCAAAGGAAAAAAACTACATGATAATATCCACACCACATATCATCCATTCTTCATTCATCAAAACCCCATATCCCAATAATATATTTAGTTATCTCATTAAATCATCATAACATATCCCCATCAGAATCAAGACTCCTGAAATTATGGAATATCATCAAGGACTCACACACTCCTCATCCGAATCTTGGTTTTCCAATACATGCATAATACATCCTTTTTATAACACATACAAGAGAAGTATAAAAAAATTAGAGATGAATGACATTCCCTGCCACATTTACCAAATCAATAAATTTATTCCTTGATACAAGTATATCTTGAGTTTATATCTCAATCTGATTTGATTTTGGCCCCACATAGAGCTAAATAGATCTTTATAACCAACATAGTCGTGATCATCACCAACCATCCCACAAATATCCTTCTTCACCCCAGAATAAGAAAAACCACTTATAGAGTTTTCATTTACCTCCCCACCTATCTCCACTATCTTCCTCAGTATGGAAAATATTCTATATAGTCTATAACAAATAAGAAATATTCCCTTCTAACTAAACTACTTCATGACTAAAAAACAATATGAATCTAACAAAACACTTCATAACATCAAGACATGAAAAAAACTATACACCAAGGAAAAAAATAGTTTTAAGGCCACTCTAAAGGTGATTGAAACAAAATATTTAGTATTTGATATAGTAAATTTAACCATGTACCGAGAATCCCATTTTTTTTAAAAATCATTAATCTTTTCAAATACGACACATAATGAAAAACATGATTATCAACCATGAATGGAAGATCTCTTCCATAGTCATCCACATAATTTTTCTGCCTACTTTATACCTTCATCACATGTTCTCAATCAACTACACCTTATTAGACATTATCTCAACTATATCAATTTCCAAAACCTTCCTTTATCCTAATTTATCCCAAAAAATTATTTTCTGACAAACATTTCTATATTATTCCCAAAATGGTTTCATTTGAATACTTTATTGAGTTGTTTTTATTAAAAAACTAATGAAAGGAGAGTTTTTTCTCCCATAATCCCTGGTAATATATTTAACAAGAATGAATCATATTTTTTATTTTCTGAATCATTAACTCAAACTGACACTTAGATTGATTACTATATTTTTTACTGAAAATTAGTTCAGTTCCATAATATTTATGAATCTACTCATAAAATTTTGTGTGAATGTCAAATCATAGTTAATGACAATAGAGATATTTAATCCATGTAACCATACTATATATTTTAGTTAATGTTTAGAAATTTGATCAAAACACCTTGTATCTTGGATATGATGGAAATGTAAAACTTTTTTCAACCGATCAAAAATATCCCAAATAAATTTTTTTCTCATAGAGTCTTTGTAAATCGCACAATAAATCCATTGATTTATTTCCCCCTTATACTCTGAAAATGAAAGGATCAAATAATTCTATTTGTTAATTATCATTCTACTTCGACTATCATACATGTCAAGCAGTTTATTGTATTCTCTGTTATATCACATTTCATACCATATATGTAGTAATTCTCAGATGTTTTCTTGACATCTTAGTGTTTACCAAATTAATAGAAAATAATGAAATACAATATTCAATCAAGAACCCTTTCTTCAATTAGAAATCACAAGGCCACATAATGTTTTCCCAAATCATTGAACACCATATTTATAGATATTAATATCTATAAACATACTCTTCATCATTGATTTTAAATTTTCCTAGAAATATTGATCCCCAATTTGAGATTTCAAATCCATTTTAGAAAAAGTAATATATTGTAAAACCAAAAAAAAAAATTATTTTCATACATTGAAAACTTCTATGAAAAACTTTATCGAATGTATTATGAAATAATCACATTCGAAATGTAACATGGTCAATCTGTCATTTTTTATACTCAACGAATAATCCAATTTATTTTCACTTTGAGGATAGAAATGAATCATGTAAAAGTAATCCATGATTAGTTACAGACATATTCTCTTTCTAATGTTCAATTCTCTATATGTGAATATAAACGTCAAATATTTGTGATCAGTTTATATTTCAAACTTTTATCCATAAAAATGATGCCTCAATTTTTTCTAAAAACACCATAGAAGATAATTCTAGAACATGTTTTTGTTAAAATTCAATTGAAATAAAGCATATTGAATTTCCTGGTCATTATACACAAAAACAAAATCAATTACTTTTATAGAATCATCATTATATATCAAAATTATCAATTTATATAAGATGGTTCAAAAAAGAAATCATTCACCAATACTTTTTTAGTTGATGAAAAATATCATGAAATTATTGTTTCTAGACAATGTCACCTCCGTTTTGACTTAAAAAGACATTTGGGTAGAAAAGAAAGCCATGTTTTTTTACAAAACATTGATTTTTACAAGATAATCTAAGAAAAATAGGACTTATATGATATTTTTCGGTCTTGTCCATTATTTAAAAACTTTTGTTTTTGTAGGGTCAGTAGTTATGCCATAATTAAATGCAATAATTCCAAGGAAATAATTTACTGCAAAATCAATCATATTAACTAAATTTCATGTACATCATATTTTAATTTAATGTTTGAAAAAAAATCATGCGGATCCTTTTGTGTTCCTCTATGCATTTAGAATAATCCAAAATTTCATTAACAAAAAAACCACAAACATGTCTTAGAAATGATGAAAAAATATATTCATAGGGTTCATAAAAAAGTAGGTGATTAGGAAAATCATTATAGTTCACATATCCAATATAAAACAAAGTCTTTATAGTTTTAACCTACTTCACATTGAGCTAATTTTGAACAATCCATGAGGCATCCATCAAAAAATAGTTACCTTCTAGAATCTATTTAAACAATTCAAATATATAAATATAATGAAACTTGTTCTTAATATTGATGTTAATAACGGATCTATAATAAATTAAATGTCTCATTGAAGTAAGTTTCATTTAAATAAAAGGTAGAAGCACCCCATAGTGTAGGGTTAGTTTGAATGAAACCATTATCTAACAATTTTTACAACTTATTTTTTTAAACATAAAAGTTCCACTTGAGAAATTCAATAGTGGGATTTTGAAATAGGCTTGTCATTAGGAAATAAATAAAAAATAAACTCAACCTTACAATAAGGAATAAAAGTAAAAAGGCAAGAATGACATTTTTGAATTCATTCATTTATAGTGCATTAGTAAGTTATAAAGTCCCATTATTTTCAACAATATGTGCATGGTAACATTCACTGCATCTATAATTAATTTTGTAGATTCATGGAGTGTTATCGATGGAATTATGAAAATGTTTACAACATTATTAGATCCGTATCCAATAATAGATTGAAATTCATGATGACAATACATTAATAAAGTGATAACAACCTCTACACTAGCCAATTCAATAATATTTTTAGGAAAGGCAAACCCATTGATAAAAATTGGAAGATTCCTATAAATCTTGGTTACTTTAATATATCCTCAGATAGTTTTTAAAAATATTACATTTTATTTTCTTGTTGTGATATTCCCAATTTATTGAAAAATTTCTCAAAAATGAATGAATGAAAAGATCCAAAGTCAAACAAATATTGGTTTAATTAGCATACCCATGTAACGTACCAATCACTAGTTCAGTTGATGTACCAACACCATCTATAATAGTAAAAAATGATTTTTTTGACACCATATTTCTTCAAATAATATTTATTTTTGGCACATGTTACTAGATTTTGGAACATGATAACATAATGTATCAACTAATTGCATCTATAAGACCTCGCCATTTTGCGGGTATTGGTCACATAATTCATTGAATATTCAGGATTATTTTCAATGAAATAACATGACATATGGAAAATCTTTCCACAATAATAGAACATCAATAATTTCATAAAAAATCTCTTAGATGATTTTTCCATACTTACCACATGATGGGATCCTCATTTTCAGACCTCCATTTTTATTTGTTATATATTTCTCCACCTATTTCCATACTGACTGCTTCATACATTCATCATCATGAGGGGAAAATGTTTCATAAAACTCCATATGAAATCATTCATGTAATGAACCATTTTCATATATATTATATATTCCCTTCCAATAAAATCTATTCATAGAATAGGTTTCAATCCTGATTATAATATATTTATTTTTTCATCAATTTCATAAACAAAATTTGACACACATATGGCCTTTCCAAAATAATTTTCTCTACATGTGGGCATAAAATTTTCTTATATTTTCCTCAACTCTAGTAATTGTTTTTCCAACTACAGTCAATAAAACAGAAGAAAATATTTCTCATGTAAATTATCCTTGAATTCTTTTTATTCCATTAATTTAAGATCATCATTCATAGTGGAATTCTTAATTAAATACCACCATAAATCCACTTCAATTTCAATATGATAAATGTAATGATTAAACTTTTTAAATTCCAAACATCCAATGACATAAAATATTCTATGTAGTGCATTGATTTGTCACATGATTATCATGGGTTCGTATGATACACTGAATTATTGGGGATGTTTCCTCATGAAATGATCCATTATATACATTTCACTTAATGGTAGATTCATTTCCTCTCTTTCATTGATTGAACCATAATTTATAGCTTGTTTCAACTGGAAAATAATTACAACAAACCATTCTACCCCAAATAAAAGCATTTGTATGTACTTATTTATAAGTTTATTTTATAGTTTTGGTGTGACATATATTCATATTTTACTCTAAATTGATTCCTAATTTAGTGGGAAACATGTACTCAAGGACACCTCCCTATATGCTAGAGGATGCTAACTAACAGTGATGGACTAGGTTGTGTTTGTGGGGAGGTTATTCCCACTTTTTAGAGTTAAGTACAGTTAAGATATTACTAATGAATAAACAATATCAGAAGAAGAATAATTAATAAATTACATTGGAAGTGGATAAATAAATAATCATTCATCAATAGACAATTAACTCAATATGGATCATGATCACATAGTATTGAAAATCATCATAACTATAAATTGTAACTTTTACAAAACGATGATGGCATGTCTCTAAAAAATATGAAAAATATGTATACATGCTACTATATAATAAGTGAAACACATGTTATACAAATGAAAAAATAGACCAAATATTATCCAAGATATTCATCCTTCTTCTTGGACATATTCTACAAAGCTACCGTCATAAGGAAACCATGTGAGTTGTACAAGGTGGGATACTTCCGCTTTTCCATACGTGTGACCATATTATCCTCCAAGGTAGAAATGAAAAACCAAAAAGGGTGTGAGATAAATCTCTTTTGGAGACCTACCAAATCATATATAAAATATAGTATTTGAATATAAATTATATAGTCTGGAGGTATATGATAAAATAATACCGTTAAAAAACATGGCTCAATCCTTCTTCAGACTCAACTGCTTTATGAACACATAACCCTTTTATTAATTATTTTCTAGTTTATATAGTCAACTCATATAAAATTATCAACACACTAGATTAGAGAGTTATAATAATGAATGAGGATCCAAGGTGAAACCTATGAAACCTTGATGTCAATATTTAGCCAACTCATATTAGTTACTCATGTAGTATATTAAAAAATGGTTTGAGTGTAATATAAGGAGAAAACCCAAAGCCATTACATTATAAATGAAATTTACCCTGAATGTGGATACTATCCATGGTAGCAATTGGCTAAGAATGAATGGTCATAATTTGCTTAATCCATGGCACCAATAATCTAATGATATAATGGTGAATCCAAGGATTGTATCCAAACAATCAATTATCCAGAAATGATATCAGGTGAATTGTTGGTACCACTCTTAGGTATTCACATACAATGAAAAAGACCTTATTTCATTTTGGGTATCTCCCATATAAATCCTCTAATTTAATTAAAACGGAATACTCTAATTTCTCAAGGAATTACCACTATAATCCAAGGCTGTCTCAAGTCATAACATTCTAATAAAGAAAAAATGTTCCAATAAAACATGACCCATTAAATTATTACATTTACATGATATGTAAACATTATGATGTAAAAATAATTTTTTTATACACATAAAATATTCATTCAATTACCTTTCAACAATCATGAGATAGTTTATCAAAGACATGCAACCATTTATCATGTTAATTACATAATAATTTATTAGGATCACTCCCATACCATTCATTGAGTATGAGAGGCGGAATAATGATATACAACCATATCAATTCAATTCATTCATTTAATTATTCCATGATAAATTTAGACCATACCATTTCCATATCAAACATTGAATAATTAATTTATTATAAATGACCACATACCTTATCAAATGTTATGTCACACTCACATGAATGTATATACTGATAAAAAATACAATGGGGGAATGGAAAACATGGAATACACCATCACTTGATTTATGAATTTGATTTATCAACATTTAATTGAAAAATGATCATGTCTAAAGGGCTCTATAATATTATTTCATTAATTATTATACAAGGAAGGTGAATTTTAAGAATATCTTCAAAAGAAACATGTGTTCACCAAATGATGGAAATTTATAAACGATGTGACATTTAGGGAGAAGTAAAATTCCACCTACATTGAGCCTATAAGACTTTAAGAATATAGTATCACCCCATAGTTTGGATGATTTTGAAATAAAATGGATTAATTGATGAAATCATTTATAATAGGGCTTATGAGATTTCAAGAATATAGAATCATTAAGAGAATGGAGTATGAGAAAACGATCGTAAGGTCTAAAGAACTTATTGAGAGGAATCGAACAAGATCAATGGTTATTGAATGATAGTTTAGATGATTAAATAGTATAAAATCAATGGTTAAGGTGGATTGGGAGATCAATAATGAAAGAGGAAGGTACTTTTATCCACTAGAGGAAGTAATAAATAGTGTAGATTGATTAAAAATATTTTAAGAGAAAATGTAACATTAACCCAAAAAGTACATCATTGTATGGGTTGGTTACACGATTGTCCAAACAGAATTCCAACTGTGTTCCATGACGTTTCTTAATAGATGACTTATATGGTTCATGGGAATTGTTTTGGAAACCATGGGAAAACCATGTGTATTCACTCTTTTAAAAATTACATAGTTCTACCACAATCATGTACATGGGTACATAGTTTCTTCACTATTTGAGGCTCAATTATTCCCAATGAAAACTCCTCATGGTTATAATGATTCCTAAAGAATATGCAGTATTATTTTACTAACAATGTGTCCTAGTTATTTCTTCCACCTATTGGGGTTTCAAGCTCTGAAAAAGCCTCAAACACCATCATTTTCTCCGTAGCCTCACTAATCAATTGTATTATGTACAAACCAAAACAATTTGACATATTGTTAAATTATCCTTACCAAATTGAAAAAATTAGTTCTTTTAACCTCTTAGATTAACTCATTCTTGAGTTCTAATTAAATGGGGGTTAGACCACTTTCTGTGAACAAATCCAATCACAAATCACATATGTTGGCCTCCTACTCAGAAGTATTGTCTTATACATTGTACTATTTACATATCATCAACACCAAATGTATATACCGACCTTAGAGAGCCTTCATTCACTAGTCAATTCTAATGAATGGTGTCAGTCGGCATGATATTGGTGCAGTTGTAAAACATGGAGAAAAAAATGTAGGGATTGGTACCTATAATGTACTTACAATCAATATGATATCATATAGATTCTATAGAAGATATAAAAAGTCACAAAAAAGTGAGGATATAGCTTCCCTTTCCAATATATACTTATACTTCCCATTCTAGGTGATTCTTATAGAAAAATGTTTCCCCCACGTCGAACTATAAAGGCCAATGACATTTATAAGTATTTTATTTATCTCTATATGTACTGGTGGACATATTATTTCTAATAAACTTTACTTACTAAAAATATTAATATATAAGATAAGGAATAATCAGCACTACCTCTCTTAACTCTAACCATTATAGGGGTGAATGACATGATTTAACATATAAGGAATCATATATATATATATATATATTATCTCATGGCAGATATTATTGTTGATAATCGCGATGAGAGGTCAATGATTCTCATGAGATCATCTAAAATCCTTGATTCATTAACAATGTACAACCCACAAGACAATAATCAATCCTCTTGATTAGATATAGTTTTAAAGGGGATATGATCTACTCAGAATAACATGTGTACCCAAATCATTTTATAACCTTTCTAGAACCCTGATGTGAAAAGAACATCCTTATCTAAAATGAAAGTAAGGGGGAGCCCATGTAGTCATATGATCTCATGGACATATATTCTTCTTAGATGATCAATTTAGAAAGTTTGTTAGATAGTAATTAAGTTTTCCACTTTCAAAAATTGGTCAAGAATACCAAAAACACATCAGAACCATAGGGTGAACTCAGTAATTTGATGACAAAATACATCACAACGTATAACCATATCCATTATAAGACCGATAAAAGATTTAAATAGATTGAAAGATACTTATTCTCTATCTTTACCAATTTTTTTATTGAAAACTAGTGATAAAACATGCAATCTGACATTTCACCCTAGGCCAACTGTACAGATGATGCATTTTATGATACATCTTGGGGATGGTTTGATAAAATTACCACTGAGAAGTGTGGGACTCTCAAATAATCTCCAATCTCATTTTGTTGGAACTCAGATACTCCCATGTATATGTATGATGTCTTCTCTAAAAAAATACCAATCCATAAGAGATTCCTCTTCAGGAATACCCTTTGTAAAACCATTCCATTAGAGTATCAGAACCACATTATCATCACCATATCTAGAAGGGAAGTAGTATATACTAAATTTTTTAAGATAAGGATTCTAATATCTATAAGGAAACTCTATATGAATATTATAAATAAGGTCCATCAATTTACATTCTTCATTGAATTCTTAAATGTTATCATCCATAGTTTTTCATCTTAGTACATCAGTTACGGCTTTCCCATTTCAAACATATAGTCATTTTTAATGATAAATGAATGAAGGTATTCTAATCATGTTCACTATATAATAATCAATTAATTATACATAAATATATATCTGGGTATCCAATGGTTTGTAAACACCACAATGAAGTCACCCTTCCAATAGTGTCTACAACAACATTAGGAATGGGAAACGTTATCCATCACAGTATCATGAATTGGGTAATTATGCACATGAGGTCTGAACATGTGAGACTCATATGAAATGAATAGATCCTCCAACATCAAGACACCACCCAAATTGATTCATGATGTATCTTAAAACATGTTATGGCCTTTTCTATGCTTTGGAAGAACCAAAATCAGTACTGAGGGACACCTTTCTTTAAAATCTAATGAGCCTTCTCAAACAATTTAGAACATAATAACTTCACTACCATATTAGTAGACTTGTATGAGGTGATTAACATGTTGGAATTCCTATATAAAATAGATTGAATATCCAAATATCCCTAATGAACTCTATATATTAAAAAAATTCTTGGGATACTCCTAGGAAACCATAGCACACACCTACTTCTGGTTAACTTCTACCCTTGATATCGAGATATATGACCCAGGAATCGAACGCTTTCGATCCATAAGTGGAACTTATCAAGATTATAACTTTTCTAACACTATCTCAATGTATTCAAAATGATCTAATTATATTTAAAATGATCCATTTTAGTATAATTATTCATTGAGATATCACCCACATGAACCGTGAAAAAGGAATCTTTATAGGGTTTCAAAACCCTATTCCTTATATCCAAAAAAACATTAATAATATTAGTAAGATGGAATAGAAAAACCATAAATTCTTATAAATTGTACTGATTTCATAATTCCATATGTGGTATATATGAATTCCTTACTCACACCTACTGATAGTGGGATCTCAGGTCAATCTTCGAGAACACATTAGCTTCTCAGACCTGGTCAGAGAGATCATATATATGAGGAAATGGATACCAATTTTTTACTGTATGTTAGTTAACCAATTTTTAATCCATGAATAAATGAATGGTATTATCCACCATCATGATGAAAATCATAGGTGAACCTGAAGATTATGTTCTAGGTCTTATAAATTATTTAGATCCAATATCATCCAACTTTCTCTCACATTCATTGATATATGTAGGTGTCATCCTGAATAGAGGTACAAATAATAGAGCTTCTTCTAGAATGAGCTCAATCATAATCTCTACCTCTCTCTTAGGTGGTATGAAGTAAAAGATATTAGGAAATACATCACTGTAATGGTATATTATCAATGGCAATTCAGCCTGATGTAAACCTTTCTCCTCAATAATAAGAGTATCAATTTGGGCGGTCACTCTATCTTGACCAATTTTCTATAGTCCAAATCTATTATCCTATTAATTATTCACAACCTTGTGAACATAAATATTACCCACTTGTGAGGTAAACAATACCATACATTGATAGTAGTCAACATCGGCATAATAGGGAACCAAACAATCAATCCCAATATTGACATCAATATCAATTATCATTATGAAATAGAGGTCCCATAATATATTAAATCTTATTATATCATTAGGGTAGTACCTTTATTTGAATTTACCCTCTAACTGCATACCAAAAGGTGTTTCTATGGACATCACCCCATAGAGGTACATAATTAACTACCTGAGTCTTTCTCTGGTCAATAAAGTCATAAAAGAGTGAGAGGAACCTAGATCGAATAAGAAATTTAGAATAGTTTAGGTTATAAGAATAATACCTCATACGATTTATGGTTCTAAACTCTAATCCTAAGGTACCGGCTTTAAGGAAAGAATCTAGAATGATCCATATCCCTGAGAAATAGTTGAGCTTCCCTGAGTAGTTTCCCTCTATTGGATCTAAAAATGATAAGTCTATCTACCATGTTCATGAAATCTTCATTTTCATATTAGGCCAGTTATACCCCAACAACTAGTCAGACGTGTTGTAAATAATCCCACACCTGAAGGTGGAACTGGAAAAAAATCCTTTTCTACGTGATGAAGGTGGATAGGTCCTAAAGAAAATATGATGCTGAACCATCTGGTCAAAAGAACAACACTCAAGAGGCTCTATATTAGACATAGACTTTTGATGCCCCTATCATTCAATGTGATGGCATATAACAGAGAGATGCATCTGGATAATACAACCATCCCTAATATCATGAGAATCCTCATGAAAATTATACTTAATTCTGTAATAAATACTAACAAACCTTAGAACTAAACCTATGTACCTATTTATATCTTCTTATATTTGTTTCTAAACAGGGAATAAAATCCTGATTGATGATCTCAGAAATGGATGATAGGTGAAAAAAAACCTCACATGTGAGAGGATATAATACTTGACCATGCCCTTGAAATTCTATGACTGTGATATCTCATCACCAGATAGTAGCATTTCAAATAATTTTAACTCCGTAAAATGAATTTAATCATCCACGATGATAATTGCACCTTGATACAGGTGCATGATCAATCTGTCTTGGTCAGCTCTCAAAATCAAGGGTAAAAATATATCATAAAATATGGTCTAGAAGTTTATCCATACCATTCCATTGTGATGACCAGTCTGGGTAATCACATCCGACCAGGTTTTTCCATAATCATGAAGCACAAAGGTGGAGATATTGGGCCTAGTCTTTGTTATCATATCCATATTCTAAAATATATAATGAGGAGACTCCACCCAAAACCTGTTAGCATGTGGATTGTTATCCTATAAGATGTTTGGAGGATGTTACAGAGGTAACTCATGAGTTAGATCAGACATCACAAGTAAAGGTCAAGGAGCACCCTACATAGATAGAATAACACTTAGAAAAACCTCTCAAATTTTGTCATAAGTTCCCAATTTTAGAGTAGGAGTCAGTTCCTTAGGAGGAACTATCGGGGGTGTCACCATTGGCTCAGATTCGACAACATCCAATGAATGTTCACCACCATCCATCTAAAACATGAATTTAAGCCTTCATGGTGGTATAGATCAACATATTAAAATATAAAACCTTAAACCAAGATTTAAATAAATATTGGAACCCTATCTAAAACAATTAACATGTAAAATTGATAACTACGCAAGTTATGGTACTCCAAAAAAAATATTTTATGTGAATGCTATTGTGAAGTGTTCATGTTTTCATTTATATAGGTCTCGGAAAATGGGTGGTGGTTTACCTTTAAAGGAGGTATGTATTTTTGAAATTATAGTTAGTCTCTCCATTTACTATAAATTATTTAATTTATGTGTCAGAATTTATCTTTAATCTATTTATATAAGTTTATATAGAATATAATGTTCAATTTAATTTACTTGTATTCATATTATATAATTGTCCATAAACATTATAACATAAATTGAAACCCATTAAATCATATCAGATATTATTGAATTCAATCTCATAATGGAATGGGTAAAATATGATAAATTGTCTTAGTTAATTAACCATTTCAATTTATAAAGACCCATACACCTCGTAAATTGAACCTTGTAGTCAGTTGAACAAAGCCAAATACAGTCTCATTTAACATGGGATACAAAGAATAAAAGGTTCCAAACTGGATATTTATTATGAAAATCAATCTATGTAGGAAAAGAAATTTTTTCAGGATGTTGAAATTTTAAATAACCAATTTTGTTTCCCTATATATATTGTTTTTATAATAGGCATAAATAACATCAATCACTCACTAAAGAGTGAAAAAGATCACAGGCAATGGATGAAATAAAATGGACTTATATTTCAAAGAATAAGCCTGGAATGTTAATGAAACATCCTAATAAATATTTATATACCAATTATTATTTTCACGCCATGACAATGGGAATATTCATAAGGCATATAAAATAACAAAATTCATGTTCAATACCCAATAGTGAAAGCATATCAAGTGTAATAAGTGACTAATAGGGAAACAAATTCTCATTCAGCAGAAGATGGTATTTATCATAAACGTCTATTATATACTCCATGGAATGGATTTTAACCATGTTCCAACATTTTCTGAATATTGTATATACATTTAACAAATATTAATACCAAACAAAAGAACATTGATATAACTTGGTGGCATCCTGACCTGGGTTCCAAAAATAATTCTCCATGCTGGTGTGACACAAGCCCTAAACATACCTCCTTATATAAAAGACACCTCCAACTAGTAACAATGCCCAAGGGTGTAACTAGGTAGAGGCAATTGCCTCATCTATTAGTGGATAGAATCAGAAAAATAACAACAGAATAAAAAATTGTTGAAGAATAATAACAAATAAATAATTCTGGCCACACAAGTGAGAATAATCATCCACTAGTAAAAAATCAACTCAAGAAGGATCATAATCTTATAATAATAACCATATCAAGAAATAGAAACTATATTATATAAAAAATTATATTTTAATGTTCCCTTGAAAATAGTAAAATTCGTATACATGGAAATAAAAACATAGTAAAATAAATTCTATTCAAAAGAAAAAAAGAAGACAAAAAAATACAAGTATCCAAAGATCCTTCTTGGATATCTGGTACTATGATCCCATCCTAAAGTAAGAACATTATGTATATATGGTAGGATTATTCATGTTGAATATACCTTGGATCATATAATCTACCCAGATACCAATAATGACCCAGACTGGGTGTGATATAAATCTCTGTATTCCACCCCCAATGACATCTATACAATCTAGTCTATGGAAATTGTCTTTATAATGTACAGGTATAAGATAAAATAATATGTCACAAATAAATCCATAATAATTTTATATGCCTCAGCTAGTATATTAACACATTACCATTTAGTTAATTATGTTTTTGTTTAAATAGATAATACATATAAAAGTATCAATAATACAGGGATAGATTATAATAATAATAAAGGATAATATAAGGTTAAATCAAGGAATCCTTGACCATAGGAGTTGGCCAACTCATAATAATAACTCATGATTTTTAAAAATAAATGGGTATGAGTGTAATATAAGGTTAAATTACCAAGTCATTCCACTATAAATGAATCTAACCTTATCTATGCATCTCATACATGGTAACTACTGGCTGGGCGTGATTGGTCCCAATGGGGTGAATCTATGGCTCTACATATCTGAAGACATCAAGATGGATCCAATGAGTGAATCCAAGGAATTAAATTTCAAGGAAATTTAATTAGGTGAATCATTGATACCAAAATTGGTAATTCACATAACATGACAAGGACTATATCCTATGGTGGGTATACCCCATGACAATTATCTTAGTGAATTAGAATGGTGTCCTTTGAGTGCTCGAGGAAATCCCTTTGGAATATATGGTTGGATCAAGAATGTAAAATACTATAAGTATAAAAGGTTTAAAAACAATAATAACCATATAATAATTCTATTTATATTATATTTGATAATATAATGGTTATGCTTGTTCCATTAAGTCATTTAATAGTTTTATTTCATTATATTTTAGAAATAATGAAACTCGGTATCAAGGATGTTAAACCAATTCTCACATTAATTATAGATTAATATATTAGGTTCATTCCTTTAACATTCAATGAGAATGGTGAGGTGAATGAAGTAAATACAACAATATTAATTTAACTCATTATCATTTAATTTTGATAAGTTATAACTCTGACATATAATTTCAATTAAATACTTTAAATAATTTATTAATTATAAAAGAACACATTAATTATCCAATGTCATGTCATTTTCACCCCAATAGTTCGTCATATAATACCCCTAATGGGGTAATAAGAAAAACATGGATCACACCCTCATGAGGTGGATGACGTTCAGGTCTCAAGAAATAATGGCATAAAGAACATGTACAAAAAGGGCTTTACAATATGATTTCATCCATAATAATGAAGGATGATGAATTTTATGGGAAATTCCAAGTGAAACCAACATGCACACAATGAATGAAATTTGTAAAATATGAGTATTTTTAGTAAAATTCAAATGCCCCCTTTTTTAATACAATATCACTCCCTTCATCAATTTCTAGTGCATAGTATTTCCAGGGTTAGAAATCAAATTTAATAATAGATGAGCACCTAGAAAATTGTGCATCTGAACTGATTTTTAAATACCATAATCAAGATAAATAATATTGATTAAATGATCTTAGGGATGGAATCACATTACAATAAGTATCAAATGAGACCAAAAGAGAATGAATTGGAGCTCAAATGATGAAAAACGAGAAATGACTGGGTAATGGATGCTATGGAGAACCAATGTATAGAAGGGATGTGTCGTTGTCTTTTGGGGAAATAATTAATGTGGGTTGAGTGGTTTAAAATATTTTAATAAAAAAAATATTAAATTTACCCAAAAATTAATGGGTCGCATGGATTGGTCTCATGGATGGACAAACTATGTCAAAAATATTCACCAATAACAACCTTGAGAGAGGACCCACATAGTTTATGTGAACAGTTTCTGAAACCATGTGAAAATGATATGATTTTACACTGATACAAATTGAAGATTCATAACACGGTTGTAAGACCTATGCCACAAGATTTCATTGAAATATCAGTCCCACTTTATCCAAATTAACACCATATATAGTTAAGATAAACCATGTAGATGAGTTGACACAGTTTTCTCTAATCTTGTTCCCTAGTGAAGAATTCATTCTCTTACAATTGTGATTTTTTTCTGGTTTATAGTATCAAAGAATTATTTAATAACTCATAAAAAAACCATATTTTACAATGTGAAAACATTCTATTTCAACAACACAAGATTTATTGGTACGTTAGTTCTTCAAAGTAATTCAATAACTTACACTACACGCAACATCGAGTTCAAGCGCACCACGACTAACCAAACCAGCCGTTTAAAAGTGGTTATGAATAGTATTAAAAAATTTTGATCTTTATATAACCCTTATAAGTTTATAATCCATGTTATGAGTTTATTAGACATAATTTAAGGACAAATTGATTTTTTTCTGATAAAAGAAGTATTTTTCAAAAAAATGCAATTTTACCACATTTTAATGGGAAATCATTTTTAAATCCAATATTTGAAACGATTATATATTCAATATGACAAAAATTAAACTTTTCCATTGGGATCGGGACATAAGAATTTAGTTTCAATAATTTTTTTGTGTTATTCTGATAAGTTTCATATTTGGGTGAATAATAAAAAATAATATATTTTAACTACAAACAAATTTTTTAATCAGAATAATTTAGAGTGTTAAATAATACATATTAATGGTTTAGTTGTATAATTAGATTATACTTTTACCATTTAATCCAATATTTGTCATTGGAAGTAATTTCACTTTATAATTGGACATAAACAAATGTCAATCTTTTGGTAGTTATTATTTCATTAAAATACGCTTTTTGGTTTTGACAACGAGAATTAATTTTAAACTAATAAATTTAATTTCTATGTTTTTAATTTGGTAAAATAGACTTTATTTTTTATTTTAGAATATCAAAATTAGCTTAAGGTAAATTTTCGGTATGTTTCTGAAAAAAATTAATTTTTGAGGAATAGTGAAAAACAGTGAGTTATAGTTTAAAACCGAATTTTTATTTAAATAATTATTTATTGAATTTAAATTTATTTGAGGTAAAAATAGATACATACAAAAAATATATGTTCAATGTAATTCATTGGAGTCATTTTGTAATAATATTTGATATATTAAATTTTATTGAACTTGTCACTGTCTTTTACCCACCTCCTTGGAAAATTTGTAAATTCACATAAAACATAATTTTACCACATCTGTGAGTTGAATTTAAAACATCCAAAAGACAAGGTTAATATCAAATAATATTACGTGGTTTAATAAGATAAAAATAATATTTGATGAATAGTAACTTTTTTTACTTCTATTTACCACGGTTAAAAGTAAATAGGGTAATTAAGGGTTAAAATGATATTATTATTATCCTAAAACATGTCCTAATTCTGTTTGATAAGTATAATTAGACCAAAAATAACCTTAGGAATAAAATATGAACCACCTTCATCCACATGGATTACATTAGGCCATTTATTATTATTTTATTTAAAGAGGAGTTAAAAGAGTTAAAATCAATGTTTAATAACTAAAACATATTTAATATAGGGCTAATCATAAGATAAATTTGACTATAAATATTAATTATAAATCTAAAGATATTTAATACATTAGTTTATTTTATTTATATGTTTTAGACATTATATATTATAATTTATTTATGACACAATGATGATGCATTAATTACCAAATTAATGAAACATTAAAATAAATGATATTATAAATATCAAAATAATTTTAATTTGAGACTTTTTATGAATTATAATAATTTAATAGGTTAAAATAACATATTAGGGTTGGTTAGAAAATTTTAGTTCGCAACAATATTGGTGTTATAAGTTTAGAAAAAACAAAATACCAAATAGTGTCAAAATTGACATAATAGAGTTTTTAAAACAAATATTATATTATTAATTGATATTCTATTCAAAAAAATATAATGATTGAAAAAAGGACTTAAATAATGATAGGTGTATTATTAATGAACCACTTGGTGTTCTATTGGAAGTATATAGTATGTTTATTAACCATATAATATAAAAATACAAAGAGACATGGTAATGTCAAACTATTTAACTAAGAGTTAAATCTAAATAATAAATTTAATATAGTGACCCAAACCTATCTAAAATCTATTGGTTGAGTGTTTTTAGAACCATACCAACCTTAAACATTAAATGATCTATTTTTGATTCATTAGAAACCGAAAATTATTTTATTATAAAATAATATTTCTAGCTTTTCTTAATGTGCCCCTCACCCTCTTATAAAAGTGGACTCACCCTTATCTCTAATTCACACCTTCAAAACCATTTTTCTCAGCCAACCCTTTCCCCACTCTCAACTGTCCTTTCTTCATTCTATAGGCCTTCCTTTAGTCATAATGTGAAACTATGGTGCCCTTTTGATCATGTCAAAAGGAAGAACCCAAAGAAGAGGTAAATATCTCACCACCTCTTTCAAGTACCTTTCCTCTTCCTCTTCCTTTTTATTAGTTGTTTCCATTCTAAAATAATAATTACATTATATAATATATACTGTAATGTTGTTATAAATATAGTACAACCAAATTAATTATTATATCCATCCTTTGAATAATATGTCACTATACATGCGTACGTACGGCTTATCGTCTCCACGTCATGGTGTAATTTTTATTCAAAACATTATTATTTGGATGGGTATGATAATGATGTGTAATTCATGTAAATAATAAAATATAACATGATAATTATTTTATATATATTATACACCATCCAATTATATATTATTTTAATATCAAATGGAAGATATTGTCGCTTGTGCGTACGTACAGATTACCGTTTCCACAAACGCGATGAGATTCATTCCCCATCGTATCCATTCAAGACTAAATTTAATTTGATGATTAAAAAAAAATAGAGACATGATATAATTCTGGATATTAATAAGATACATCCCATAGGTAACATGTATTTCTCACATTATAAATAATATAAAAGAAAATGAATCTGTTAACACCCGAAACGACGATAATAGTAAGATATTATTAACAAATAAATGTTAAAAGATCTTATATGATATCATATATATGTATATGATTCTTGTATAATTAAATAAAAATTATTTCACCAATATACAGAAGGCTAAACTACCCTCTACCCAGGAAAAATAGAAAGTAAGGGGTTTCATATATCACTTTTTATTCCGTGATATTTTCATTGTTCACCGCTTATTTATTGCTTGTGGTGTGTGTACTGCCCATGATTATATTTATTGTGTAATATAATTTATTTTATGGATATTTAACTCATCATTTTATGATCCTTATTTAATGGGTGTATGTTTCTTATGTTACCAAATTGATAAAAGAATTTGAAATTTCAACTTCCACTTATTCAGCTTTACGCATACATCATTGAATATTTTACTCCCAGATTATGTATGGAATCACTATTCATTTGCTTATGCCATAATTTCTTCTCCCATTTATGTGGATATACTTTTTATACACATAATCATTCCATTGAAAAATTATCAAGTCATCGATATGAACTTGACAATTGTAATTTTAACTCAATATCCATTTGTTGAGTAAAATATCAAATACATTAGTGTTGTTTTTACACGAATATGAGTGAATGTCCTCTGATTTATTTAAACTGAATATCCAATCATATTGTGTGTATTTATATTTTTCACATAGAAATATGTCCTTGATTTATCCTTAAACTAAGGATACGGTCTTTATTAGAGATTTCATCTCAATTTACATTCCATTGAGACTTCTTTGTTGCGATACACCAAATCACTTATATTTGGTGTATATAATGTACTTTGAAATGGTATTTCATGAATCAATTTATTCTCATGATATTACAATGTTTTGATTACCTCGATTATTTGTATTCAAGTGTCTCTATTTTGGTTATGAAATCTAACTAAAATATCATTTTAAATATTTGAAATATTTATTATTCTAAATCCTTATCAGTAATGTCCATGTTTTAAAAATGGTTTTAAGGATTTATTATTATGGACATTAATGGTTTAAAATTTAAATTACTTTTAAAAGTTTCAATGTGGTATGGGACACATTGGATCAAAATTCAATTTTTAAATGGCTTCTGGACAAATAGTGTGACATTTAAATGATTTCTAGAAAAAGGGTGATATTTCTCTCTAATTGTTTTCATAATTATTTTCTTCTATGTCAATATCCTTCATTATTCTGGATTGAGGTTAATTTGATACTGTTAATTATTCCATATTATATTGAATGAGTTATGTTTGACTATGGTTGTGCTATTTTTATACCATTCATGGTTTGTGGATAATGTATTGACATTTCATATTCTAGTTTTAATACGAATGTTTATGTAATGTTTCAATCTTTTTATATGAGGAATGCATTGGACTTAGTAATTGACAGGTGGAGCCCTCTATAGCTCATCGATGCATCAGTAGGTCTCATGAGAAAAACTAGTGTCCTGGCATAAAGCCTTGAAAAAATTTTCTTTTTAGTCTTGGCATAAGGCCTTGAATATGTGGTTATGATACTCTGTCATTATTGATTCCATCAATACGAAAGTGGTTATTGATATTGAATGTGATTATTAGACTAGTAGAATATCCATGTGAATAATTAAATGGAATTATTTCATTTTATTCATTCCATATTATGATGAAGTTAATTTTTAAAAGGATTTGTTTTTGTTATTAATTGCCTTAAATGTTTATGATTATTTATGAATGTTTCTACTATAATGTTATCCTTACTAAGCATCTAATCTCACCTCTTTCTATGTTTTTATTTTCATAGGATGCAATGAAGTATTTTATGACTGAACTCTAGGGATATTCTATGGGATCATAGTGTTGTCTATGGAAACAATGTTGTTGTATTTTTTCATTTTATAATGTAATGTAAACCTTATGAATGTATCTATTACCTCTAAAGCTACTAAAATATTCGGTCATTCAAGGCATGATCTTTTTTTATCATACCAATGTTACGTAATAATGCACCGACTCTGGGTAACTAGGGTCGAGGCATTACATTTGGTATCAGAGGAACTTTCATACTATCCTTGGATGCTAGATTTAGATAAACACTATTTAGAGCACATAGCCCTAATATAGACTTTGAGGATTATTATAGAAGAACTTTCATGAATTTTGGTATTGTAGAGATTTTGTGAGTTTTCCAAGAAATACATCCCTTTCTGGATACGAGTATGTAGAGGCGGTTCTGGAAAAGATGTACCTAGGGGTAAACCCGGAAAACAATGCTTTGATCTAGACTCGAACCAGAACCGGTGCACGACAATGGGTCTTGCTGCACTCTTGGTTACGACACTCCTTGGGGATATTCTTAGGATACTTTACATTTTCTTTACAAACTGTTTTGAATGGTTTTAATATAATATGAGAATAAATGACCTTTTTCAATCCTAAGGTGTTTCAAAATTGAAAATATATTTCCATGATATTCTCTAAATGAATTTATGACTACTGTTACTCACACAATGAATTCTGGTTTTAGTCAATGGCTGGATTCCAAGGTAGTCATAGTAACATTGAGAAAGATGTACAAGGTGGGAACGGTGGTATAAAATAGCAACAAAATGGAATATTGATAGGCGTAAAAGATATCATGTTCATGTTAAATCAGTTTTCCAAAAATATGATCAACAACATATATATTAACCAACTCCAGGACTCAACAAAGAAGACAAAGTTGATGAATGATAAGAGCTCCATTAGTGGAGACCATGGAGAAAAGAATCCTCAATTTCCATCATGTAGAAAATGTGGAAGGAGACACCCAGGAAAGTGTATCAATGGAACAAATAAATGCTTTACATGTGGGAAAGAAGGACATAAAGTTAAGAATTATCTAGGAAATATGAAGATAACTATGGAAGAATATAAAAATGTTCCCAAGAACCCATTTACAATCATTTTCCATAAATGTAGGGGACTTGGCCATTACCCGAGTGAATTTCCTATTCTATAGGATATTTTATTTTTCAATGAAGAAGCTATGTGGAAATAAATGGTTGGATAAATATTTAATGTATTTGTGCTCCTTATTGATGGGATTACTTTGGAATAATTTTTTCTTGTATTTTTACCCTGCAGTTGAAATCTGAAAATGATATTTAAGGAAGAATTAACTTTTCTCTTGTGGATATAGTTATAAATAACCATTTGGTTTTATATGATCATTGGGTTTGAGGAAATTACAAGTTATTATATTTTTGGATGAAAATGAAAGGTATGAGATAACAATTGTGGTAAAATTATGTTATGGTTATTTTGGGGAATTTATCTCATTTTGGTAATGTTATAAAATATAGTTTTTGGAAAAGGACAACACGGAGACTGTGTGATAACCCGTCACGTCGAACAAAGCTGTGGGAATCGAACCCACAAAAATAGTGAGATTGGGATTTATCGCCTACCACTGGATTACATGAAGTCCCTAGTTAGTGTGACTAATTATTTTTAGTAAAATGATTTTATTGATCTATAAATAGTTTATTTGGGATGTTATGTCTTATAAAATGAATACCCTTATTATAGGAAAATGATTGGTTGATTAAGTGATAAATGGTATTTTGGAAGAAGATCGTTATGTTTGGAACACTATATGACCAAATATAATAGAATACTATGGGATTTTATTTGAGGAGTAATAGTGGATTTTTATCTATGTTTTTTACTGTGGAATTTTAGTGATTTGGGTTATTTATAGAAATGATTAACCTATAATATTGATTATGTGATTACGTTAATTAGTTTTAAGTATGTGACTTTATGAGCAGTTGATGTCATTTGGAGATACAATTTAACATGGAAGACTACATAAAAAAATTCTTCTTTTTTTGGTTTCAATATTAGTTTGGATTATAATGAAATATTATATAGACAAATGTTTATTGAATAGTATTTATTAATCTTTTGGGTATTTTTGGTTTAATTTTATTAATTCAGATTAGTGTTTCTTTCTCTAAAGGAATATCATTTTGGTGGATCATTAGATATTATACTAACAATTTTGGTTTTGATTAATCTCTAAATACAAGGTAAATATATAGTTTATCCTTTGTGGATCATGTGATTCTCTAGAAGATTATTCTAGCTCTTCTGGTGAGACTAAGTCTTCTTAAATACTCATCATTAAAAAAATGAGTCAGTGGTAGAAATTTATTAAAGAATGAAACTATACATAAAAAGTATGTATATCTCTTTATGTTCTTAGTCAATATAATAAATAAATTCCTCATCTTTATGAAATGTAACATAAATTTTAAAAAATGTGGTATGTTTACTTTTTATACTAAAAAACTAATGACCCTTTGTCCCATCACATGTTTTTTGGTTTTCTTGTTGTTAACTTTCTCAGGATCATGTTTACTATCCCTCTTCATCATAACTTAACACTTATTTTATCTTCCATATCCATGTTTTCCAACATGGAATCCTAGTATGGGTTATCCTGGGTGACCTTTGTACTTCTCTTTCTTTCTTTTAAAGTGATAGTTTTATTGTCTCTTTTTACGAAGTGGGACTTTCCATTATATTCCCGAGCCCAATTTTAAAAATTTCAAGGTTGAAATTTATTGAAGGAGGGATGAATTTAACACCCCAAGATTTCATAGTACGCTAGTTCTTCAAAGTAATTCAATAACCTACACTACACACAACATCGAGTTCCAGCGCACCACGACTTACCAAACTAGCCATTCAAAAGCAGTTATGAATAGTATTAAAAAATTTCAAACATTATATATCCCTTATAATTTTATAATCCATGTTATGAGTTTCTTAGACATAATGTAAGGACAAATTTATTTTTTTCAGATAAAAGAAGTATTTTTAAAAAAATGTAATTTGAAAACCTTTTAATGGAGAAGCATTTTTAAATCCAATATTTGAAACATTTGTAAATTAAATTTGACAAAATAAACATCTTTTTTGGGATCGATACATAAGATTTTAGTTTCAATAATTTTTTGATGTTTTTCTGATAACATTCATATTTGGCTGAATAGTGAAAAATAAAATATTTAAACTGAAAACCACTTTTTTATCAAAATAAGTCATAGTGTTCAACAATAAATATGAATGGTTTGGATGTATAATTAGATTATATTTTTACCATTTAATCCAATGTTTTCCATTGGAAGTAATTTTACTTTGAAATTGGACATAAACAAATGTCAATCTTTTGGTAGTTATTATTTCACAAAAATACGCTTTTTGGTCTTGAAACCGGGAATTAATTTTAAACTAACAAATGAAATTTATTTTTTTTAATTTGGTAAAATCGACAACATTTTTGAATTCCGAATATCAAAATTAGCTTAGGGTTAAATTTTGGTATGTTTCTGAAAACTTTTAATATTTGATGAATAGTGAAAAACATTAAGTTATAGTTTAAAACCGAATTTTTATTTAAATAATTATTTATTTTATTTAAATTTTTTTAGGCCAAAATATATACATAATTCCCATTTAAGTTAAATGTATTTTATTGGATAAATTTGGTAATAATATTAGATATATAAAATTCAATTTAACTTTTCACTATCTTTTACCCACATCCTAGGAGAATTTGTAAATTCACATAAAACATAATTTTACTACTTTTGTGAGTTGAATTTAGAAAATCAGAGAGACACAGTTTATATCAAGGAGTAAAATGTGGTTTAATATGATAAAAATAATTTTTTGTGAATAGTAAGTTTTTACTTTTATTTAACACGGTTAAAAGTAAATAAGGTTATTAAGGTTAAAAATGATATTATTTTTACCCTAACACATGTCCTAATTCTATTCGATAGGTATAATTCTACCAAAAACAACCTTAGAAATAAAATATGAACCTTTTTGGTCCACTTGGATTAGATTAGGACATTTATTATTATTTTATTTAAAGAAGATTTAAAATATTTAAAATCAATGTTTAATAACTATAACATTTTTAATATAGGGATAAAGATAAGATAAATTCAACTATAAATATTAAATATAAATTTAAAGAGATTTCCTACATAATTTTATTTTATTTATATTTTTTATACATTAAATAATTTAATTTATTTATGACACAATGATGATGGAGTAATTATTTAATTAATGATATATTAAAATAATTGACATTATAAATATCCAAATAAATTAAATTTGAGAATTTTTATAAATTACACTAATTTTATAGGTTAATACGAAATATTTTGGTTGTTAAGATGTATTTTTTTCGATGTAATAATGGTGTTATGATTTTAGAAAAATCCAAATACCATCTAGTGTCAAAATTGACATAAAATAGTTTTTAAAACAAATATTATATTATTAATTGATATTCTATACCTAAAATTCTAAGTTTCGATCAAAGAACATATATAATGATAGGTGTATCCTTAATGAACCACCTGGGGACCTCTTGGATGTATATAGTATGTTTATTAACCATATAATTTAAAAATACAAAGAGACATGGTAAATGTCAAACTATTTAACTATGAGTTCAATCTAAAAAATAAAGTTAATATAGTGACAAAAACCTATCTAAAATTTACTGTTTCAGTGTTTTTTGACCCATCCTCATATTATCCTTTAAATAATCTCTTTTTGAGCCATCAGAAACCGAAAATAATTTTATTATAAAATAATATTTCTATCTTTTCCTAAGGTGCCCCTCACCCCTCTTATAAAGGGGCACTCCCCCTTCTCTCTAATTCACACCTTCAAGGCCATTTGGCTCATCCAAACTCCTCCAAAATACCCACTCAACTCTCTTAACATAATCTTAGAGGCCTTCCTTTAGTGAGAATTCCAATCTATGGAGCCCTTTTGATCAAATCAAAAGGAAGAACCCGAGGAAGAGGTAAATATCTCACCACCTCTTTCAAGTTCATTTTTCTTCCACTTCATTTTTATTTTTTGTTTCAATTATAAAATAATAAATCCATAATATTCTATATACTATGATGTTATTATAAATATGGTCCAACCAAATTAATTATTCTATCCATCCTTTGAATAACATGTCACCATACGTGCCTACGTATGGCTTGCCGTCTCCATGTCATGGTGTAATTGTTATTCAATACATTATTATTTGAATGGGTATTATAATTATGTGTAATTAATATCAATAATAAAATATAACATGATAATTATTATTTATATATGATATATGATCCAATTATATATATTTTTAATATCAAAAGGATGATATTTTCGCTCATGCATACGTACGAATTACCGTCTCCACGAACCCGATGAGATTCATTCCCCATCATATCCATTCAAGAATAAATTTCATTTGATGATTAAAAATAATTTTTTGACGAATGATATCATTCTGGATATGTATAAGATACATCCAATCCATAACAAATATGTCTCACATAACAAAGAATATAATGGAAAACGAATATGTTAATAACCAATACGACGATAATAAGATGATTTTTTTAACAAATCAATGTTAAAAGATCATATATGATATCATATTAATGTATATGATTCTTTTATTATTAAATAACAATTACTTCACCATTATAACAGAGGTTAACTTACCCTCGACCAAATGAAAATTACAAAATAAGGGGTTTCTTATCTCACTTTTAATTCCGTGAGATTTCTGTTGTTCACCACTTATTTATTGCATGTGGTGTCTGTACTTCCCATGATTATTTTCATTGTGTAATATAATTTAATTTACGTATGTTTACAAAATCATTTTATGATAATTAATTTGTGGGTGTATGTTTCTTACGTTATCAAATCGATTAGGGAATTTGAAATATCAATTTCCACTCATTCTGCTTTACACATACATCATTGATTATTTTACTCCAAGATTATGTGTGGAATAACTATTCATTTTCTTATGCCATAATTTACAGTCCCCTTTCTGTGGATATAATTCTGATACACATAAACACTCCATTGATAAATTTTGAAGTCATCCATATGATCTTGATAAGATTAATTTTAATTCTATCTCCATTAGTTGAGTTAAATATCCAATTCATTGGTGTTGTTTTTACAAGAATATGTGTTATTTTCCTCTGATATATTTACACTAAATTTCCAATAATATTGAGTTTATTTATATTTTTCACAGATAATTATGTTTTCGATTTATCCTTAAACTTGGGATACATTCTTTATAAGAGGTTTCATCACAATTTACATTCCATTGAGACTTCTTTGTTTATACACACACAATCACTTTTATAAGGTCTATATAATATAATTTGACATAGTATATCATGAATCCCTTTATTCACATGATATTATAATTTTTTGATTACCTCAATTATTTTTATTCAAGTGTCTCTCTTTTGGTTAGGAACTCTAACTAAAATATCATTTTAAATGTTTTAAAGATTTATTATGTAACGCCCTGACCCTAGTTACCCAGAGTCGGTGTGTTATTACATAACATTGGCATGATCACAAGAAAGATCAAATCTCGAAAGACCAATTGGTTTAGTAGCCTTGGAAACACTAGATATATCCATAAGTTTTAGATTACATCATGAAATGAAAAACTATTAAAACAACATATTGTCTCCATAATCCACACTCATATCCCCACATAATGTCCCTGCAGGTCATTCATAATTTACTTCTTCACTTCCTCGGAAAATAAAACATAAAAAAGGGGTGATCTCAAATGCCCAGTAAGGATAACAATATAGTGGAAACATTCATAAATAAGAATAAAAATTTAAGGCAATGTATAACTAAAACAAAAGCTTTTCAAACTTTAACTTTCAACATGGTATGGCATAAATAAAATGAAATAATGTCATTTAATTATTCCCATGGATATTCTACTAATTGAATAATCACATGCAAAATCAATAACCACTTTCATAATGATGGAATTCATAATGCGGAACTTTAATTTCTTTGTCAAGGCCTCGTCCCAAGACCTTGGGGCTAACTGTAACCGGAACCCAACCCGGAGTGCCTCTAATAACCGGACACCAACCCGGAGTGCCTCTAATAACCCGACACCAACCCGGAGTGCCTCTAATAACCGGACACCAACCCGGAGTTCCTCTAATAACCGGAGACCAAACCGGAGTTCCTCTAATAACCGGAGACCAAACCGGAGGGCTTACTTTTACCGGTCCCCAACCCGGAACATACTTGTCTAACACATTCATCTGAATGAAAGGTTGAAATATAACATAAACATTTGGATTAAAAATAACTTATGAAATGTCAATATTTTAAACAAAAACCATGAGTGACATGAGAATAACTTATCCCCTGTGAAAAATATCAAAAAACCTTCAATAAAATATGGATGTTTTGTATCATAATAAATCAACTTCAAATAAGCTTAAAAGCCATCAAAGGATGTTGACATAGATGAAATCAAAACTATTTTAGAGAAATATCTCTTTTTTTTTAAAAATATTATTATTATCTTGTAAGGGATGCTCTGACGATTTTATAACGGCGGTAAATATCCGCACCCGCCGTATAAGTTAAAAAAACATTCTTACGTTAAATTTGTCGAAAAGGTTAAAAGTACCTTGTTTGGAAAACGACGGAATGATTCCTTTCGAAACACATAAGGGTATAAATGACTTTAACCCATATTCTTGTAAATAGTAAAAATGTTTTGAAATACATTATTATGAAACATGGATGTGGATGATAAAGAGATCCCAGTAGATTATTACATATAAACAACCTCAGATAATGAAGAGATTGTGAAATAACCCTTACCAATTTGGTAAATTATGAAACATACAACCCATCAAAGAGGTATCATTCAATGAATATGTAAATACACATAAATTAAAGTGTATTACACAAAGAATATAATTATGGGCAGTACATACACCACACAAAAGGTAATGGTGGCAATATGGCATGAATCTCACGGTAATAATAAGTGAGATGAAAACCCCTTACCACATTAATCAACTGAGTCATATGGCCAAAATTTAATAACCACCAAATGATATATAGAATAACATGAATATAATGAGAATCATGATAATATATATCAAATTGCAGTAAAAAATACACCACTTTCAATAATTTAGTGCCGAACAATGGAAATCTCACAGAATTGAAAGTGAGATAAGAAAATCCCTTACCTTGTACTATTATTTGGTTGGGGTAGGTTAACCTCCTGTATAATGGTTAAATAATTGTTATTAAATTATACAAGAATCATATACGTTAATATGATATCATATATGATCTTTTAATATTGATTTGATAATAATATCTTAGTATTATCGTTGTTTCGGGTGTTAACTTACTTGTTTTCTTTTATATGTTTTGTTACGTAAGACATGTTTATAATGGATAGGTTGTATATTATTCATATCCAGAATTATATCAAGTCCATAAACATCATTTTTAAATCATCAAATGATAATTATACTTGAATGGATACGATGGAGAATGAATCTTATCGCGTTCGTGGAGACGGTAGTCCGTACGTACGCACGATCGACAATATCATTCTTTTGATATTAAAATAAAATATAAATGGATTTTATATCATATATACAGAATCATTAACATGTTATATTTATTATTTACATGAGTTGCACATCATTATTATACCAATCCAAATAATAATATATTGAATAACAATTACACCACGACGTGGAGACTGTAAGTCGTACGTACGCACATATGGTGAAATGTTATTCAAAGGGTGGATAGAATACTGAACATGGTTATACAATATTTATAATAACATCAATGTATATATAAGATACTGGAGTTATTATTTTAGAATGCTAATAACGAAGACAGAAGAAGTGGAAGAAGAAAGGAACTTGAAAAGGGGAGGTGAAAACATTACCTCTTCTTCGGGTTCTTCCTTTTGATTTGATCAAAAGGGATCCATAGGTTGGCTTTCTGATCAAACTAAGGCCTCTAGGCTTTAGTAAGGGATGTTGGGAGAGTATTTGGGCAGAGTTTGGCCGAACCAAAAGGTTTTGAAGGTGTGAAGAAATGAGAAGGAGAGTACCCTTTTATAAGAGGGGTGAGGGGCACCTTTGGAAAAGCTAGAAATAATAGTTTATAATAAATTCATATTCGCTTTATAATGGCTCCAAAGTTGATTATTTAAATGTTAATGTGGTTATGGGTCGAAAAAAACTCATCCAACAGAATTTAGATAGGTTTGGGTACTTATATTAAATTTATCTTTAAGTATTAACTCTAAGTTAATTAGTTTCACTTTTACAATGTCTCTTTGTATTTTTATATAATATGGTTAATAAACATACTATATACATCCAAAAGACTCCCAATTGGTCCATTAATGATTAAACTATCATGATATAAGTCTCTTGTCCGAACATTATATTTTTAGGAATTTAATATCAATTAATAATATAATATTTGTTTTAAGAACTCTTTTATGTCAATTTTGACACTATTCAATAGTTGATTTTTGTGAAACTCATAACAGATTGATTACTTCGAAAAAAGTCAATTAAATAAATCCTAATATATCATTTTATCCTAGAAAATTAGTTTAATTCATTTAAAGTTACATATTATAATTATTTTGGTATTTATAATATAACTTATTTTAATTATTCACTATTATGATAATTACTGCATCATCATTGTGTCATAACTAAATTAAATTATTTATTCCTTAAAAATTTAAAATAAACTATTACCATGTAGGAAATCTGTTTATCTTTCTAATTAATATTTATAGTTTAAAATCCAACATATATAACCCTATGTAAAAATTGTTTTTCTAAAAGATATATACTTATGTCATTTTTGTACTTATTTTTACTTAATTAAAATAAAGTGTCCCTATCACCTACAACTGGATCCATGGGGTCCCAAAATCGACCCAAAGATGCCTATGGTCGAACATGTATCAACCAATAAGTCTAGGACACGTTTTAGGGTAATTTAGTATTATTATAATATTATTTTTTAACCCTTATTTATCAGATTTACCCTTAACGATGGTAAATAAAATTTTTACCGCAGTAATTATTCAAAATGTCTAAAAATAAAAGTTACCTATTTACACAATTTGAACATCCTGATTCCAAATATGGAATCCATTTTTCCAAATTCAAAACATAGAAGTGGCAGAAATTAATTTAAAATTAATTCCCGCTGTCAAAACAAAAAGCATGTTTTTAAGAGATAATAACTATCAAAAGATTGACACTTGTTTATGTTCGGTTTAATTGTAAATTTATGTCCAACGACCAAAATTATATTAAATGGTAAAAATATATTCTAAATATACTTTAAAAACACTCAAATTCATAATTTATCACTATTAATTATTTGGATTAAAAAAATTGTTTTTAATTAAAATTTAGTAATTTTCACTATTCATCAAAATATTAAAGTTATCCAAAAAGTACCAAAATTTCACCTTAGGCTAAATTCGATATTCCGAATCCAAAAATGAAGTTAATTTTGAAATATAAAATATATATAATTTCAAAAAGTAGGTATTAGTAATCATAACAACTAGTTTGGTTATGGTGTGTTAGAACTGGGTGTTGCGTACAACACACGCTAGCATACCGTGGAAGATTGGGATGTTTCATTTTAAATTTTTTATGTCCCCTTTTAGTCAAAAAGTTTAAAATATAGTATTTAAAAAGGTTTCATTATTAAAAGTTGGTAAAAGTGGAATAATGAAAATGAATTTGTTCTTACATTATATCTAAGAAACTCATAATATAGATTCTAAAATTATAAGGATTATATAAAGTTTAAAATTTAGTTAACACTATTGAGAACCTCTTTTGAACGGCTTGTTTGGTAATTCATGGTGCGATTGAACTTGGTGTTGCGTGTAGTGAAGGTTATTGAATTATTATGAAGAAATAACACACTATAAAATCATGGGGTGTTACATTCTCCCCTCCTTCAATAAATTGTGTCCTCGCAATTTGAAATTGTTCATTGAAATTAAAAGGTTGAAAATAGAAAATATCTTTGTGGGAAAACCCACATCAAAAATTAGGTTACTAAATTTTAGTCTTAAAATGAGGAAAAAAGAAATGAAAGTGTCACTACTAAATTATGATCTCTATTAGGAGAAAATTGGTGGCAATTAGAGACATATAATTGGAGGAAAAACGTAAATATTTATAGGTAGTGATTGAGGTAATCAATCACAAACAATTATAAAATTGAGGTCCTTAAATTCATAAATCTATGATGATTTGAAATACCATCGGTTCAACAAAACATAGGGTATTGGGATAACACATTTTTGAGTATTCAAAATATATTAGTTGAAATCCCACATCGAATAATGAATTAGTGAGGTCTCTATTTAAAATTAAGAGAGAAAAATATGAAGATTGCCGAAAATAACACATACTAGGGTTCCATGTAGGAAAATAAGGATATGGAACAGAAATATAACCATCAATTATCTGATGGAGAGTGGTAGAGAACATGGCTATGAAAAGGCCAACAATCCCAAAGCTATAAATTTGTGATGATTTAAGGTACCATCTAGGAAAACCTTTTTGTTCTAAGTTCCTTTTCTTAATGTTGAGGAATTTATTTATGAGATTGGCTATGATAATAAGGATATATACTTACTTTATAATTAGAGTTTTACCATTAATAAATTTCTACCACAAACTCATCTTTCACTCTAAATGATAATAGAACTTAAAAAAATTCTATTTATACTATTCATACAGGGTTCCAAGATAAACGAATTTATAATTTATCTACCAGATCTTTTAATAAAAACTACATTATTTAATCTAGGACATCTCATGGGCCAGTGGTCGGTGATACACCCTTGTCGCCCTTCGGTTGCGGGTTTATGTCTCGCGGCGACCTCCGGGTTTGTAACAACCCGAGATTTTATGAAAAATATTTTTTTTATTTCACTAATGTCTTGTGTTGTAAGCTACACCAAAAGGAGATTACACAACACGCATCCTTGACTTGCCTTGCATTACACGCAATCTCTACCTTCCTCGATAGCGTGTGTAGTACGCAATACCGAGTTTCACTAAACAACGATATGCTATTAAAATTTTATTATAACTAACCGTTATGAATAGTAATAACCACCTTTTAAAATTTTAGAAATTTTAGCTCTCAAAATGGACTTCATTTTTGGATTCGGAGTATCGAATTTAGCCTAAGGTGAAATTTTGGTACTTTTCGGATAACTTTCATATTCTGATGAATAGTGAAAATTACTAAATTATAATTAAAAACAACTATTTTAATCAAAATAATTAATAGTGATAAATTATTAATTTGAGTTGTTTTAAAGTATATTTAGAATATATTTTTACAATTTAATTCAATGTTGGTCATTGGATGTAATTTCACATTTAAACCAGACATAAACAAGTGTCAATCTTTTGATAGATATTGTTTCTTAAAAACATGCTATTTGTTTTAACAATGGGATCTAATTATAAAATTAATTAATGCAACTTCTATGTTATGAATTTGGTAAAATAGACTTCATTTTTGAATTCGGAATATGAAATATAGCTTAGGATGAAATTTTGGCATTGTTCTGAAAAACATCAATTTTTGATGAATAGTGAAACTACTAAGTGGTAGGTTAAAAACTGAATTTTGCATAAAACTTAATTTTACCGCTTTTGTGAATGGAATTTCAAAAATCTGAGAGACACAGTTAATATCAAGGACTAAAATGTGGTTCAATGAGATGAAAATAATTTTTGGTGAATAGTAACTTTTTACTTTTTTTTACCACGGTTAAAAGTAAATAGGGTAATTAAGGGTAAAAATGATATTATTATTACCCTAACACATGTCCTAATTCTATTGGATAAGTTAAATTCGATCAGAAACATACTTAGGAATAAAATATGACCATTTAGGCCCTCTTGGATTAGATTAGGACATTTATTATTAATTTATTTAAAGAAGTGTCAAAAGAGTTAAAATCAAAGTTTATTTACTAAAACATTTTTAATATGGGGTTATACATAAGATCAATTTGACTATAAATATTACTTAGAAATATAAAAAGATTTCCTACACAATGGTAATTTATTTTTAATTTTTAGACCTTAAATAATTTAATTTATTTATGACACAAAGATGATGCAGTAATTATCTTATTAATGAAATATTGACATAATTGATGTTATAAATACCAAAATAAATATAATTTGAGAATTTTTATGAATTCCACTAATTTTATAGGTTACTAAGATATCTTATTGTTGATTTAATTAACTTGGTTCGAAAATATAATTCTGTTATGACTTTCACAAAAATCATATATCAAATAGTGTCAAAATTGACACAAAATAGTTTTTGAATCAAATATTAAATTATTAATTGTTATTTTATTCCTAAAAATCTAAGGTTCGGCCAAATGACTTAGATAAGGATATATATATTAATAATAAACAATTTGGGGTTCGTTTGACATGTTATAGTAAGTGTATTAACCATATAGTGTAAGAAAACAAAAAGACGCGGTAAAAGTTAAATTATTTAACTTAGAGTTAAATCTAATTGATATGGTTAAAATAATAACCTAAACTTGTCTAAATCCTATTGGTTGATCGGATTTCGACCCATCCCCACTTTTTCTTTGAAATAAGACCCTTTGGAACCAGTATAAACCGATTTTGACTTTAATATAAAATAATATTTTGAGATATTCCTAAGGTGCCCCTCTCCTCCCTTATAAAAGGACACCTCCTCCCCCTTCTCCTCACACCAATTTGAGCACTCAAGCTCGGCCAACCTCTGCCAAAATCCCTTCTCCACTTCCCTAGAATAATCCTAGAGGTCATGGTCTTCTTCAAAGACCAATCTTAGTTCCCTAAGTGGATGATTCAAAGAGGCGTTTCAAAGAAGAGGTAATATCCATTACCGATCTTTTCAATTTCTTTCTTCTTCAACTTCTTCTTCTTTAGTTGATTCATGAAAAAATAATAACATCAGTATTACTTAAATACTGATATGTTATTATAAATATTAAACAACCCTATTTCACCATCTATCCATCCTACGGAAAAAGAAATCACCGCGCGTGCGTACGTACGGAATACCGTCTCCACACCGTGGTATAATCTATTTTCCACCACCACCTTACATGGATGGGTATAATGGTGTAAAGAATATCTATACGTAGTTATTACAACATCATATTGATTCTGATATATTGTATATTCCACTCCAATTCAATTCAATAATTATGGAAATGATATCATCGCTCGTGCGTACGTACGGACTACCGTCTCCACGACGCGATGAGATTCATTCTTAATGATTAACCATTCATGAATGATTATAAAGTATATATAATAAGTACTAATTAAATATATGACATAATAATGATACTGGATTTATGTATATATATATATATGTTTGTCATCTACTTACTTCCATTCAAGACAATAAGGAAAGAAAAACAGCGTTCATGCGTACGTACGGACTACCGTCTCCATGAACGGTGTTTTTCATTTCATTTATCTATCTATTATATATATATATACTGAATATATATGATATATAAATCATATTTTATATTCTGGAAGTATGTAAATCATGATATAAGTAATAATAATGTCAAGAACAACAAGTCAAAACACCTACGATAAATGAAACGATTTTACCCAAAACGCTTCTTTAACATGGAATTTACAAAAGAACGGGTAATATAATGTCATAAGTGAACCATATATGATATAATAACAATGAATATGATTCGGTAATAAGTCAATAACATGATTTAAATCATTATACAGGAGGTTCGGACACTTATAAAGCAAGTCGGACCTAAGGTAATGGAAATATCACAATTTCATTTTTATCTGGGATTGTTTATTCGTAAGTATTTATTGGGGTGTATTTTATCATCCACATCCATGTTCCCTAAATATGTAATATTGTTTCCATCCACTTAAAATAGTATAAATCCAATTTTACCCTTCGGTGAGTTTTTAGTAAAGAATATGAAAGGAATCTTTTGTCGTTTTTTCGTACGAGGTACTTTTTGACTTTTCCGACAAAAGTACGAAGAATGTTTTTTTAGCTTATACAGCATGAATGGATTTTTAAAACATTATTTCCAAGAAGCTTCCTTTACAAGTTTTCAAGTTTATTTTTAATCAACTTCTTTTATTTTAAAGTCGTATGACATGTTATGAAAGGAAAAATGTTTTTGATGAAGAAAGGATATTTTCCTCAAGAATGGAGTTCAAGTGTTTTATCAAAATTATTTTCCATCTAAGATAATAAAGGGTTATGTTTTTATCCCTATTATTACATTTATTTGATCATGTTGTAATGGAATTATTTTTATGAATTCCTTTATCTTATATGAATTGATTTATGATGTCATGATGTTTCAAGAATCCCATTTTTGTTACATGTGTTATGCGACGATGTATGATTATGTGGCACACATAAGAAAGGATTCATTATAAGATGGGTGGGACCTATATCTCCCTCCAATGCATTGGGTAAAGATTTTATATATCATGAGATAGACATGGCTGGAATGGTAGGTTATACCGGTTCAGTGAAATAGGACAGAAACGAGGGCTACTCAATTCAGAAAGGGACTTTGTCCACTAAGATAGTCTTGGCAATGAGTCTTGACTAACAAGAAATGATTCTCTATGATTATGTGTGAATGCCACAAAGTTTCATGTTTTAAGTTATGATTATTGTGATTACATTTCACTACCATGATTTATCCCATGTTATGAAATTATGCTCTCTTTTGCAGGCTATGATTTCCAAAATGTTATGTTCTTATAAATACGATGTTATTGATATTTCTTTTGTTTACCATTATTGAGCATTTGAGCTCACCCTTTTATGTTTTCTTTTCCCCAGGATATAAATAAAGGTTTTAGGTAAAAAAAAGGAAGATCTTTATGGGAGATGTTGAAGATCTTTCACCACGATTAGAAGATTTTATTCCGAGTTTCCAAAGACACTAAACTATTATGATCCTTGTGTGTGTGTTTTTGTTATGTACTAAGTATTCCGCAAAAGTAATGTAATGTTCATGTACGTCAAGCTTCGGGTCTCTACAGTTGGTATCAGAGGAAAGGTTTAGTCAATCTTTGGAAACTTGGATGAGGGAACTTTAGTGAGATACCTAGAGATATTTCTAAGGTATGTCTAGGGATGTCTCTAAGGTTAAGTATACGTATAGGTTATAGTCCTAGAATTGTGCTAACGATCTTAGAATTTAACCTAAGATGTTAGATATTGAGGGTGCTTCCCCTTTACTATGTTGTCTTCCATAGCATGATTACGCCTCTCACAAAATTCTTTTTGTGTTTTAGTTAATGGAGGGAACCAGAAGGAATTCGGTTAACATTGAATCCAATGGACAAATTGGTGACTATGAGCAACAAAATTTTGTAATACCTAGAGATAAAGATATTGTGATTATGATGAATCAGTCATCGTGATATATGATTAACAAGGTGAAATTTAGTGGTATGACTAATTCTTCAAAGAAGAGGAAGATAAACTATTATGCATGTTCGCATGTTGAGGAGAATAAAGAAAGGAAGATTGAGATTTCTAAAAAAGGGAAGAAGAACCTTGAGGAATACCTCAAATGGAGGGACCGATGTTATCTGTGTGGAGAAAAGGGTCATAGAGTGACAGATTGTTATGGAGTTCAATGTCTTATTTGTGGAGAACATGGGCATTACCCAACTCAATTCCCTGACCTAAAAAGTTACTTCTAAATCAAGGAAGGACTTATTCCAGGACAATCATTGAAGTGGATGGACTGAAGTGTATATGTATTGGTATTCAAGAATAATGTTGTTGAGGTACTTTTATGGTGTACTGAAATATTTATGTTTTGGTCTATTGTGGTTTTCAATAATTTAATGGAACCTGTAACCATGAAAAGTGATTGAGACATTTTTGGTAAACAGATGATATGAGCATAATGAAGGGATATGAAGATAATGAGATGTTTGATTGTATTCATGAGCTCATGATTGATATAAAGACTAAGTGATATCATGGTTTGAGTATATATAATTTTTGGATTTTGGTATGTGGAAAGAGTTAACTTTTGACAGCATTCATGTTTTCACTAAGGTTCAATGGGTATTCAAGAGAATACGTGATTAAGGCCTTTGAATGTTTGGAATGTGACCAACAAGACATATCTTATGATATATGGGGATCAACGACAGTATTAAATCTCTGGTAATCATTTTCACTATATTATGAGAGTGGACTGCAGTATTATGGATAAGCCTAAAGATTAAAATGGATTATGTTGGACATAAGTTAGTATTGTTTAAGGATAGAAGATTTTCGATATTATTGATGGGATGTTATAGTAATGTAGTTTTAGAAAAAGGACAACCTGCAGGACGGGCGACAACCCATCGCGTCGGACAAGGATGTGGGAATCAAACCCACAACCAAAGTGCGACTGGCCTTTATCGCTTACCACTGGCCTACAGGAAGTCCCTGATTATTAGAAACTAGTTTTATTATATTAAGAAGTATGATATATGAAGTATAAGTTCATTTTAGGAACCATATGTGATTAATCTCACTATAGATCGACTTATGTATATAATTTTTGCTAACCTTTTGTTTGAGACAGATGGAATGACCAGTCATTCTATCACATGATCTGCTAACACTTCACGAATAACAAATTCAACTTCATTTATTTAATAGATGAAGTGGAAATTGTTCAAGGCATGAACAACAGTGAGATTGTACCAAAATAATGAAAGTATTTATTCTAATTCAAATTTTCAACTTTAGGGAAATGATCATGAAAACCAAAAATGTTATCCTAGTGATCTTATACCTGATGAATCAGATGGTACCTTAGATCGTCACAAATTTAGGGATTTGTGATTGTTGGCTTTTCCATAGCCATGTTCTCTACCACTCTCCATAAGAACATGATGGTTAGATTTTTCTTCAATATCCATATTTTCACCTATGTGGAAACCCAGTGATTAGTTTATTTGGGTAATCGTTACATTTCATAATTTAGTTTTTAAAGCCAAGTTTTGGTATTCCTTTTTACGATGTGGGTTTCTATTAAAGAAACTTTCGAATAGTAAACCATTTATAACCCCGATGAATTTCGAGGGCGAAATTCATTTTAAGGGGGGTAGAATGTAACAACCCGAGATTTTATGAATTTTTTTTTATTTCACTAATGTCTTGTGTTGTACGCTACACCAAAAGGAGCTTGCACAACACGCATCCTTGACTTGCCTTGCATTACACGCAATCACGACCTTCCTCGATAGCGTGTGTAGTACGCAATACCGAGTTTCACTAAACAACGATATGCTATTAAAATATTATTATAACTAGCCGTTATGAATAGTAATAACCACCTTTTAAAATTTTAGAAATTTTAGCTCTCAAAATGGACTTCATTTTTGGATTCGGAGTATCGAATTTAGCATAAGGTGAAATTTTGGTACTTTTCGGATAACTTTCATATTCTGATGAATAGTGAAAATTACTAAATTATAATTAAAAACAACTTTTTTAATCAAAATAATTAATAGTGATAAATTATTAATTTGAGTTGTTTTAAAGTATATTTAGAATATATTTTTACAATTTAATACAATGTTGGTCATTGGATGTAATTTCACATTTAAACAAGACATAAACAAGTGTCAATCTTTTGATAGATATTGTTTCTTAAAAACATGCTATTTGTTTTAACAACGAGATTTAATTATAAAATTAATTAATGCAACTTCTATGTTATGAATTTGGTAAAATAGACTTCATTTTTGAATTCGGAATATGAAATATAGCTTAGGATGAAATTTTGGCATTGTTCTGAAAAACATCAATTTTTGATGAATAGTGAAACTACTAAGTGGTAGGTTAAAATATGAATTTTGCATAAAACTTAATTTTACCGCTTCTGTGAATGGAATTTCAAAAATCCGAGAGACACGGTTAATATTAAGGACTAAAATGTGGTTCAATGAGATGAAAATAATTTTTGGTGAATAGTAACTTTTTACTTTTTTTTACCACGGTTAAAAGTAAATAGTGTAATTAAGGGTAAAAATGATATTATTATCACCCTAACACATGTCCTAATTCTATTGGATAAGTGAAATTCGATCAAAAACAAACTTAGGAATAAAATATGACCATTTAGGCCCACTTGGATTAGATTAGGACATTTATTATTAATTTATTTAAAGAAGGGTTAAAAGAGTTAAAATCAAAGTTTATTTCCTAAAACATTTTTAATATGGGGTTATACATAAGATCAATTCGACTATAAATATTCATTAGAAATATAAAAAGATTTCCTACATAATGGTATTTTATTTGTAATTTTTAGACATTAAATAATTTAATTTATTTATGACACAAAGATGATGCAGTAATTATCTTATTAATGCAATATTGACATAAGTGATGTTATAAATACCAAAATAAATATAATTTGAGACTTTTTATGAATTCCACTAATTTTCTAGGTTACTATGATATATTAGTGTTTATTTAATCAAATTGGTTCGAACATATCATTCTTTTATGACTTTCACAAAAATAATATATCAAATAGTGTCAAAATTGACACAAAATAGTTTTTAAATCAAATATTATATTATTAATTGTTATTGTATTCCTAAAAATCTAAGGTGCTTCCAAATGACTTATATAAGGATATATATATTAATAATAAACAATTTGGGGTTCGTTTGGCATGATATAGTAAGTGTATTAACCATATAATGTAAGAAAATAAAAAGACGCGGTAAAAGTTAAATTATTTAACTTAGTGTTAAATCTAATTGATATGGTTAAAATAATAACCTAAACTTGTCTAAATCCTATTGGTTGATAGGATTTAGACCCATCCCCACTTTACCTTCGAAATAAGACCCTTTGGAACCATTATAAACCGATTTTGACTTTAATATAAAATAATATTTTGAGATATTCCTAAGGTGCCCATCTCCTCCCTTATAAAAGGACACCTCCTCCCCCTTCTCCTCACACCAATTTGAGCACTCAAGCTTGGAAAACCTCTGACAAAATCCCTTCTCCACTTCCCTAGAATAATCCTAGAGGTCCTGGTCTTCTTCAAAGACCAATCTTAGTTCCCTAAGTGGAGGATTCAAAGAGGCGTTTCAAAGAAGAGGTAATATCCATTACCGATCATTTGAATTTCATTCTTCTTCAACTTCTTCTTCTTTAGTTGTTTCATGAAAAAATAATAACATCAGTATTAATTACATACTGATATGTTATTATAAATATGAAACAACCCTATTTCACCATCTATCCATCCTACGGAAAAAGAAATCACCACGCGTGCGTACGTACGGAATACCGTCTCCACGTCGTGGTGTAATCTATTTTCCACCACCACCTTACATGGATGGGTATAATGGTGTAAAGAATAACTATACATAGTTATTAAAACATCATATTGATTCTGATATATTGTATAATCCACTCCAATTCAATTCAATAATTATGGAAATGATATCATCGCTCGTGCGTACGTACGGACTACTGTCTCCACGACGCGATGAGATTCATTCTTAATGATTAACCATTCATGAATGATTATAAAGTATATATAATAAGTAATAATGAAATATATGACATAATAATGATACTGGATTTATGTATATATATATATATGTATGTCATCTACTTACTTCCATTCAAGACAATAAGGAAAGAAAAACAGCGTTTATGCGTACGTACGGACTACCGTCTCCATGAACGGTGTTTTTCATTTCATTTATCTATCTATTATATATATATATACTGAATATATATGATATATAAATAATATTTTATATTCTGGAAGTAAGTAAATCATGATATAAGTAATAATAATGTCAAGAACAACAAGTGAAAACACCTACGATAAATGAAACGATTTTACCCAAAACGCTTCTTTAACATGGAATTTACAAAAGAACGGGTAATATAATGTCATAATTGAACCATATATGATATAATAACAATGAATATGATTCTGTAATAAGTTAATAACATGATTTAAGTCATTATACAGGAGGTTCAGACACCTACAAAGCAAGTCGGACCTAAGGTAAGGGAAATATCACAATCTCATTTTTATCCGAGATTGTTTATTCGTAAGTATTTATTGGGGTGTATTTTATCATCCACATCCATGTTCCCTCAATATGTAATATTGTTTCCATCCACTTAAAATAGTCTAAATCCAATTTTACCCTTCGGTGAGTTTTTAGTAAAGAATATGAAAGGAATCTTTTGTCGTTTTTTCTTACGAGGTACTTTTTGACTTTTCCGACAAAAGTACGAAGAATGTTTTTTTAGCTTATACAGCAGGAATGGATTTTTAAAACATTATTTCAAAGAAGCTTCCTTTACAAGTTTTCAAGTTTATTTTTAATCAACTTCTTTTATTTTAATGTCGTATGACATGTTATGAAAGGAAAAATGTTTTTGAAGAAGAAAGGATATTTTCCTCAAGAATGGAGTTCAAGTGTTTTATCAAAATTATTTTCCATCTACGATAATAAAGGGTTCTGTTTTTATCCCTATTATTACATTGATTTGATCATGTTGTGATGGAATTATTTTTATGAATTCCTTTATCTTATATGAATTGATTTATGATGTCATGATGTTTCAAGAATCCCATTTTTGTTACATGTGTTATGCGATGATGTATGATTATGTGGCACACATAAGAAAGGATTCATTATAAGATGGGTGGGACCTATATCTCCCTCCAATGCATTGGGTAATGATTTTATATCTCATGAGATAGACATGGCTGGAATGGTAGGTTATACCGGTTCAGTGAAACAGGACTGAAACGAGGGTTACTCGATTCAGAAAGGGACTTTGTCCACTAAGATAGTCTTGGCAATGAGTCTTGACTAACAAGAAATGATTCTCTATGATTATGTGTGAATGCCACAAAGTTTCATGTTTTAAGTTATGATTATTATGATTACATTTCACTACCATGATTTATCCCATATTATGAAATTATGCTCTCTTTTGCAGGCTATGATTTCCAAAATGTTATGTTCTTATAAATACGATGTGATTGATATTTCTTTTGTTTACCCTTACTGAGCATTTGAGCTCACCCTTTTATGTTTTATTTTCGCCAGGATATAAATAAAGTTTTAAGGTAAAAAAAAGGAAGATCTTTATGGGAGATGTTGAAGATCTTTCACCACGATTAGAAGATTTTATTCCGAGTTTCCAAAGAAACTAAACCATTACGATCCTTGTGTGTGTGTTTTTGTTATGTACTAAGTATTCCGCAAAAGTAAAGTAATGTTCATGTACGTCAAGCTTCGGGTCTCTACAGGGTTGTCCTTTTATGGAAATCCAAAATAATCCAAACTATAACTATCCAAAATACTTCAGTCCAAAATTTATAAGGAAGGTAAACACAATAAAGATCCTTTTTTCCACGCAATAACATGTGAACACATTCATCATGTATTCTTTTAAAACACTGAAACATCCTGAATTACCATAAAACCTTATTGATTACATTCATGATCCCTCATTCCTTAAAGAACAATAGATATACTCCTTCAATCCAAAAATGTTTTAAACCCCAACAATGATGGAATATACAAATCATTAATCAGCTTCAAGGTAGTCAAGAATATACAATATAATTTATCCAAATCAATCATGTATTATTCCGAAATCACTACCTCAGTATCATAACTATATTATGGTTTACCATTCTCTCAACCATATATTTTCCAAAAATTTATCCTTCTATTGAGTCACTTTTCTTTGTTCCACACAATATCAAGTCCTTAATGAAATAGTACTGCAGTAGAATCCTTATATACTCCATAATTATTATAACAAGTACATTTTTGATACAACACTCAAATGACATAATCATCATAAGATCTATAATCATTCATCTTTATCTGTGGTAGTATTATAACATGATTATTATCCAATAGCATCATTTGCGGCATAGTCTGATGACTGGGACATGGGTTCGTGTAGTGTCCAAACTCCTTGCAAATGAATCATTGTACATTTGAAACTATTTTCTTACCCTTGCAGCCACGTACTTTGTGCCCTTTTCCTCCACACTTATAAAAAACTCCCAATCCTTTCAGGCAATTTCCAAGGTGTTTCTTCCCACAGTTATCACATATGGTAAAATTCTTCTTTTCCCTCTTCCCTTTATCCATCTTTAACTCTTCCATCCTTTTCTTCTCTTGCTTCCCTTCAAATCCATAGGACTCAGTAAACTCTTTACTTATCTTATCAACACATGATATTATTTCTTCATATGATGATAATACATGGGAGACTATTTCTCTTATAAATTCTAGCTTAAGACCATGAAAGATATGATCCATCCTTCTCTTTGGATCATGTGCATCATTGGAGTTCTCATTCCTTCTACTGGGCGCCATTTCTAAATAATGGAATACACTAGATTAGTTTATGAATAACAATACCTAATCCCAAACCTGTAAAACACATAACATAAATTAAATAGTTTATGGATATAATCCATAATCAAAAAAACGTCTCCTTTGAGGATGTATATACTCATAAACCCTTCAAAATGGTTTGTAAAGAAATTGAGAATTATCCAAAACATATCCCCCGGGAGTGTCATAACCAAGAGTGCATCAAGGCCCATTGTCGTGCACCAGTTCCCGTTCGAGTCTTGCTCAAAGCGGTGTTTTTGGGTTTTACCCCTAGGTACATCTGTGCCAGAGCCGCCTCTACCTGCTCATATCCAAACAGGGATGTATTGCTCAGAAAACTCACAAAATCTCTACAATACGAAAATTTTGGAAGTTCTTCTATACTAATCCTCAAAGTTCATCTTAGGTCTACGTGCTCTAATAAGTGTTTATCTAAATCTAGCTTCCAAGGTTTGTACTAAACCTCCATCTGATACCAACTGTAACGCCCCAACCCTAGTTACCCAGAGTCAGTGCGTTATTACATAACATTGGCATGATCACAAGAAAGATCAAATCTTGAAAGTCCGATTGGTTTAGTAGCCTTGGAAACACTATATATATTCATAAGTCTAACATTACATAATAAAATGAAAAACTATTAAAACAACATATTGTCTCTATAATCCACACTCATATCCCCACATAATGTCCCTGCAGGTCATTCATAATTTACTTCTTCACTTCCTGGGAAAAATAAAACATAATAAAGGGGTGAGCTCAAATACCCAGTAAAGATAACAATATAGAGGAAACTTTCATAAATAAGAATAAACATTTAAGGCAATGTATAAATAAAACAAAATCCTTTCAAACTTGAAATTTCAACATGGTATGGCATAAATAAAATGAAATAATGCCATTTACTTATTCACATGGATATTCTACTAATCGAATAATCACATTCAAAATCAATGACCACTTTCATAATGATGGAATTCATAATGATGAACTTTAATTTCATTGTCAAGGCCTCGTCCCAAGACCTTGGGGATAACTGTAACCAGAACCCAACCCGGAGTGCCTCTAATAACCGGACACCAACCCGGAGAGCCTCTAATAACCGGACACCAACCCGGAGTGCCTCTAATAACCGGACACCAACCCGGAGTTCCTATAATAACCGGAGACCAAACCGGAGTTCCTCTAATAGCCGGAGACCAAACCGGAGGGCATACTTTTACTGGTCCCCAACCCGAAACATACTTGTCTAACACATTCATCTGAATGAAAGGTTGAAATATAACATAAACATTTGGATTAAAAATTAATTATGAAATGTCAATACTTTAAACAAAAACCGTAAGTGACATAAGAATAACTTATCCACTGTGAAAAATATCACAAAACCTTCAATAAAATATGGATGTTTTGTATCATAATAAATCAACTTCAAATAATCTTAAAAGCCATCAAAGGATGTTGAAATAGATGAAATCAAAACTATTTTTGAGAAATATATCTTTTTTTTGAAAATATTCTTATTATCTTGTAAGGGAAGCTTCGACAATTTTATAACGGCGGTAAATATCTGCACCCGCCGTATATGTTAAAAAAACATTCTTACGTTAAATTTGTCGAAAAGGTTAAAAGTGCCTTGTTTGGAAAACGACGGAAAGATTCCTTTTGAAACACATAAGGGTATAAATGACTTTAATAACCCATATTCTTGTAAATAGTAAAAATGTTTTGATATACATTATTAAGAAACATGGATGTGGATGATAAAGAGATCCCAGTAGATTATTACGTATAAACAACCTCGGATAATGAAGAGATTGTGAAATAACCCTTACCATTTTGGTAACATATGAAACATACAACCCATGAAAGATGTATCATACAATGAATATGTAAATACACATAATTAAAGTGTATTACAAAAAGAATATAATAATGGGCAGTACATACACCACACAAAAGCTAATGGTGGCAATATGGCATGAATCTCACGGGAATAAAGAGTGAGATGAAAACCCCTTACCACGTTAATCAACTTAGTCGTATGGACAAAAGTTAATAACCACCAAATGATTTACAGAATAACATGAATATAAAGAGAATCATGATAATATATATCAAATGGCAGTACACAATACACCACTTTCAATAATTTAGTGGCGAACAATGGAAATCTCACGGAATTGAAAGTGAGATAAGAAAATCTCTTACCTTGTACTTTTCCTTGATTGGGGTAGGTTAACCTCTTTTATAATGGTGAAATAATTTTTATTAAATTATACAAGAATCATATACATTAATATGATATCATATATGATCTTTTAATATTGATTTTATAATAATATCTTTGTATTATCGTTGTTTCAGGTGTTAACTTACTTGTTTTCTTTTATATGTTTTGTTACGTAAGACATGTTTATAATGGATAGGTTGTATATTATTAATATCCAGAATGATATAAAGTCCTTAAACATCATTTTTAAATCATCATATTATAATTATACTTGAATGGATACGATGGAGAATGAATCTTATCGCGTTCGTGGAGACGGTAGTCCGTACGTACGCACGAGCGACAATATCATTATTTTGATATTAAAATAATATATAAATGGATGTTATATCATATATACAGAATCATTTACATGTTATATTTATTATTTAGATGAGTTACACATCATTATTATACCCATCCGAATAATAACATATTGAATAACAATTACACCACGACGTGGAGACGGTAAGCCGTACGTACGCACGTATGGTGACTTGTTATTCAAAGGGTGGATTGAATACTGAATATGGTTATACCATATTTATAATAACATCACAAAATATATAAGATAATGGAGTTATTATTTTAGATTTCTAATAACCAAGACAGAAGATGTGGAAGAAGAAAGGAACTTGAAATGGGGAGGTGAAAACATTACCTCTTCTTCGGGTTCTTCCTTTTGATTTGATCAAAAGGGATACATAGGTTAGATTTCTAATCCAACTAAGGCCTCTAGGATGTAGTGAGGGATGTTGGGAGAGTATTTGGGCAGATTTTGGCCAAACCAAAAGGTTTTGAAGGTGTGAAGAAATGAGAAGGAGGAGTGCCCTTTTACAAGAGGGGTGAGGGGCACCTTTGGAAAAGCTAGAAATATTAGTTTATAATAAATTCATATTCAGTTTCTAATGGCTCCAATGTTGATTATTTAAATTTTAAGGTGTTTATGGTTCGAAAACTACTCAACTAATAGAATTTAGAGAGGTTTGGGTACTTATATTAACCTTATCTTTAAGTATTAACTCTATGTTAATTAGTTTCACTTTTACAATGTCTCTTTGTATTTTTATATAATATGGTTAATAAACATACTATATACATCCAAGAGACTCTCAAGTGGTCCATTAATAATTAAAATATCATGATATAAGTCTCTTTTCCGAACCATTAGATTTTTAGGAATTTAATATCAATTAATAATATAATATTTGTTTTAAGAGCTATTTTATGTCAATTTTTACACTATTCAATAGTTGATTTTTGTGAAACCCATAACAGATTGATTACTTCTAAAAACATAAATTAAAGAAATAATAATATATCATATTATCCTATAAAATTAGTTTAATTCATTAAATGTTTCATATTATATTTATTTGGGAATTTATAATATCAATTATTTTAATTGTTCACTATTATGATAATTACTGCATCATCATTGTGTCATAAATAAATTAAATTATTTAATCTCTAAAAATTGAAAATATAATATCATCATGTAGGAAATATTTTTATCTTTCTAATTTATATTTATAGTCGAAATTACAACACATATAACCCTATGTAAAAATTTTTTTTCTAAAAGATTTATACTTATGTCATTTTTGTACTTATTTTAACTTAATTAAAATAAAGTGTCCCTATCACCTACAAGTGGATCCATGGGGTCCCAAAATCGACCCAAAGATGACTATGGTCTAACATGTATCAACCAATAAGGCTAGGACACGTTTTAGGATAATTTATTATTATTATATATTATTTTTTAACCATTATTTACCAGATTTACCCTTAACGGTGGTAAATAAAATTTTTACCGCAGAAATTATTCAAAATGTCTAAAAATAAATGTTACCTATTTACACAATTTGAACATCCTGATTCCAAATATGTAATCCATTTTTACAAATTCAAAACATAGAAGTGGCATAAATTAATTTAAAATTAACTCCCGCTATCAAAACAAAAAGCGTGTTTTTAAGAGATAATAACTATCAAAAGATTGACACTTGTTTATGTTCGGTTTAGTTGTAAAATTATGTCCAATGACCAAAATTATATTAAATGGTAAAAATATATTCTAAATATACTTTAAAACCACTCAAATTCATAATTTATCACTATTAATTATTTTGATTAAAAAAGTTTTTTTTAATTTAAATTTAGTAATTTTCACTATTCATCAAAATATTAAAGTTACCCAAAAAGTACCAAAATTTCACCTTAGGCTAAATTTGATATTCTGAATCCAAAAATGAAGTTCATTTTGAAATATAAAATATATATAATTTCAAAAAGTAGGTATTAGTAATCATAACAGCTAGTTTGATTGGTTATGGTGTGTTAGAACTCAGTGTTGCGTACAACACACGCTAGCGTATCGTGGAAGATTGGGATGTTTCATTTTAAATTTTTGATGTCCCCATTTAGTCAAAAAGTATAAAATATAGTATTTAAAAAGGTTTCACTATTAAAATTTGGTAAAAGTGCAATACTGAAAATGAATTTGTTCTTACATTATGTCTAAGAAACTCATAATATGGATTCTAAAATTATAAGGATTATATAAAGTTTAAAATTTAGTTAACACTATTCATAACCTCTTTTGAATGGCTTTTTTGGTAAGTCATGGTGCGATTGATCTTGGTGTTGCGTGTAGTGAAATTTATTGAATTATTCTGAAGAAATAACACACTATAAAATCTTGGGGTGTTACATATTATTCTAAATCATTCTCATAAATTTACATGTTTTAAAAATGGTTTTAAGGATTTATTTATATAGATATTAATGTTTTAATATTAAAATTCCTTTTAAAAGTTTAAATGTGGTATGGGTCACTTTGATTCTATAATCTGTTTTTAAAATGTCTTCTTGACAAATAGTGCGACTTTTAAATGATTTCATGAAAATGGGGGATATTTCTCTCTAATAGTTTTGATGATTATTTTAATCTATGTCAATATAAATTATTATTCTAGATTGAGGTTAATCTGACACAATAAAATCTTCCATATTGTATTGAATGAGTTATGTTTGACTATGAATGTGCTATTTTTATACCATTGAGGGTTTGTGGATAAAATATTGACATTTAATATGCTAGTTTTAATACGAATGTTTATGTTATGTTTCAAACGATTAATATGAGGAATGACTTGGAATTATTAGGTGATGGGTGGAGCCCTCCATAGCTCCTCAATTCATTGGTAGGTCTCATGAGACAAACTAGTGTCTTGGAACAAGGCCTTGAAAAAATATTTTTTGTGGTCTTAGCATAAGGCCTTGACTATGTGGTTATAATAGTCTGGAATTATGAATTCCATCATTATGAAAGTGTTTATTGATATTTCATGTGATTATTAGACTATTAGAATATCCATATGATTATGTAAAGAGCATTATTTCATTTTAGTTTTTCCATATTATGCTGAAGTGTAAGTTTAAAAGTCTTTTGTTTTAGATATACATTGCCTTAACTGTTTGTGTTTATTTACGAAAGCTTCCGCTACAATGTTATCATTACTGATCATTTGAGGTCACCCCTTTCTGTGTTTTATTTTTCCCAGGATGCAAAGAAGTATATTATTACTAACCTCCAGGGATATTCTATTGGATCTTAGTGTTGTCTATGTAAATAATGTTGTTGTAGTTTTCTATTTTATGATGTAATGTAAACCTTATGAAAATATCTAATAATTCCAAGGCTACTAAAATAATTGGTCATTAGATACATGAAATTTATGATTATGACAATGATACGTAATAATGCACTGAATCTGAGTAACTGGGGTTGGGGTGTTACATCTATTATTATCCATTTTCCCATGATATTAAATATTTAAAAGAAAATATTATTTCTTTTCATAAAAAATCATAATTATTTTAAACTTGAAAACTTTTTATCCCTTATCCATCTATAAATACTATAAAAAATTTTTAAAAAAAGTGAGATAAGTGAAAAAATCGTAGTAATTGAAATAAAATTTAAACAATTTGAGTCTATTGAAAAACATGAAAACCCATAAAAAAATTTCTTGTTACATTTCACCTAGAAAGGTAATAATCATATTTAAAAAAATCACTTATATTTCCTTTTTTAAACAAATTAATTCCATGAAAACTCATTTTAATGATTATGAATTTTATATAGGTTATTTGGGAAATATTATTATAGAACCCTTACTGAACATATTTAAAAAGGAATGACTATATGAACAACTTGATATGTAATTCACTAGAGATCATAATCATCACCCAATTCATTGGAGTACTATTTAAGATCTCCCATCATAAAAGCTATAATGATATAACCAGGAATTATATGTGTACACCCCTGCCTTTCAATTTTCATGAAAAATATCATGAATAAAGCACATTAATATTGATCCTTTTTTAATAAACCATTTTAAAATTCCATTTAAACTAGTTCTCAAATCAATTTTCGATAACAAAATACATGTTTCTTTTAAAAACCCATTTTGAATACCAAAAAACCATTTCCGTTTAAAACCCCACATTCCATACTAAAATAAGTAGAGAAATATATGGAGGATTTTAATCATTGAAGAAAACATGAATGAATATAAAGGAATAAAAACATAAAATAATGATTATAGTGGTATAAAAGTCAATGTCATTTTATTCCTTAAAACAAAACATTCATTTTGTCTTTTAGAAAAACATTATGTACAAAACATGTACAAATATTACATTTGAAAACCATTTGAAGAATTTAAAGAAGTTATATGAAATTCAATTTTGAAATATTTTATTTCTATATAAAAAAATTATAAAATTTTCAAATACATGAATATGTAATATAAAGGACATTTTACGGAAAAATGTAAAGGGGATTTTTTTTATAAAAACACCTCTTATCGATTCAGATATATTTGAATCATAAGACCCATGAATAAATAAAATTAATCAATTATTAAATTCCAGGAAATAAGATAAATTCATGATATAGAAGATGAAAGGGACTAAATATACACCTTGTAAAATAATATACATACATAACCTAAAAATTATTCCCTGATAAAAGGGAAATGAGATAAAGTCCCTTACATTGACTTTGAATCAGCAGCCACATTCTTTATATTCCTAAATAATGATCTTATGTTTACTATTTACTAGCTTATGATCCAATTTCAAGTTTATTGTTACTTTAAATTTTGATATTATCGGGTTATATATGATATATTATTCAATAAATTTTATATTGGATGTTTTGAGGATATTTTTTTTCTATGTCACAAATTACTTTGGAAGGCTGACTCTGGTCATAATGGTCATTATTTAAACCTTTCACCAATAATAATCATAACATAATTATAATATTTAAACCATAATTATTCACTTAATACAAATAATTTAATACTATTTTGATAAATTAATTATGTTACAATCATAGAGATGGTAGGCAATACCTATGCATGAGTAAAAGTTCTGTTTTTCAACGATCATTATGGAATATAGGTAAGTAATATTTTATATACACATAATAATAATAATAATATCATATATACAACCTATAATTATTCATAAATTCACATATATATATTATCCATGTTTTGTGGTGATGGAAATAGATTCATGTCAATAAGGGAATGTGGTAATCCACACATACACAAATGATATTATCATTCTTTAGTGTGTGAAAGGGTACTAAATAAAATTACATATTGTTTTTTTAATAATGATAAATACGTAATGAATAAAATAATTTTATAATATATATCCTATATTTCATTGACATTATACTTATTACATTCCATGTATAGCATAGGTGAAAAACCAATCAAATATCTTCAGGAGGTAGTAGTCCTCCATATGCATGATCGACGTTATTGTATACCCTAAATAGTGGATCTTATGAAGTAATATATGATAATATTATAGTATAATTATAAATATTTTTTAGTATCAAATATTAATATTATATCCATCATCATTCCCAACCATGAGAGGTGTTGATGGAGAAAACTTTTGATCGGTTCATGGGGTGGTAGTACGCTTTAGAAATGAGCAACACTATTGTTCCCCATTTAATTGTATAAGAAATTAAATACATGATTACCTTAACTTTATAATATCTTAGAATATTAAATAATTATTTCGTTTTTTATATAATCATAAATTAATAATAATTTAATGGTGATGGAGAAGAAATAAAAGAAAGATGCATAATTAGGTATTTTACTTTATCCTTGGACACCACTCTTGGATTACACCTAAAGTATATCTAGAAAGGCTTAATGTCCAATAAAACTATTAACGTATGAAGGGATGGAGGTTGAGAAGGGATATGGGTAGTTATTGTTTGATCCCCAAAAATTTAATATTGTGAATAATAGAAGATATGTGGTTTCCTTTTATATGTGAGGTGAGTGGCACACTAGTAATTATTTAACATAATTTGGTATACCTACATTTTTTCTATTCCCAATGGTCCGTCAAATTGACACTTATCAAGACATAGAAAAAATATGCTCAGTATTAGACCACAAAATAGATTTTAGAGAAGTTTTTATTCCATTTTAACTGATATCATTTTAATTTAACCTCATACAAATTCATTTTTTCCCTATCCATGATAATTAATATTTTCTATTTTTTTGTATTTTTTTCAGAAGTAATGTGGAAAATATTAGAAATTAAAAATCAACACCATTAAAAATATGATATTGATTTTACAAAATTCAATTCAAATAATTGGAAAATTAAATTAAAAACAAAACACAAAAACAAGATGAAAAAAGAGAGTTTCTAAGAAGTCTTTATTTCTGGAGAAACTTGAATTTATTTTTACTATATGGTTATTAATAATCATTCTTTAAATATCAATTAATCATTATTTATATAGAATATATTTTTTTAAAGAAAACAATCATTGGTTATTATTTTAATTAATTAAAATGGGTATACATTATGTTTTTAAAAATTGTTTTATGAAAAATTATCTTTTAAAATTAAGAAAACATACACTAAAATATAATATATAATTGATTAAAAAATTAATTATTATTATTATATATATTTTAATAATACATATATTACATTATGCCGTATTCATAACATATTCATACTTTTAAATAAAAAAATTATTTAAAATAAAAGACATTTCTCTTCTAAAAACCATTATTTTTCACTATTCATTTAAAATTTAATATTTTTTAAAAAATAAAAACATTTCTCCCATAATTAACTTTTATAATATAATTTAAAATCATATATCCATTATTTCAATTTCAAAATCTATAATTTAGATGTAAAACATTTAAATAAGACCTTCTAATATAAGTGTGTAGATAAAACTAATTCATTTTTTTATTTTAAAATTACTTAATAATTTTATAATGAATATAACTATAAAAATAAATATGATTATTATTTATTATATATTTACATGTAATTCAATAATATGACCTTAATTCGCTTAAATAGATTCTTTATTAAGGTTATTCCTCAATGATTTGAATTATTTTATCACATATTCATCCATGATATATTTATCATTCATATATAAATAAATTAAATGACTCTTAAAGTATCTCTCCAAATTGTTTAATCCCTAATAATATATGATATTAATTTCTATAAATAACCTAAACCACTATAAATCCATAGAAATATATTACATGTTACCAAATAATAATTCTAAATTTATTCGTAAAATAAAACCCAATAATAATCTGTTTACCTTAATCAACTAAATTTCACTAAATAGTTATCCTCTTCAAAAATATCATCAATTATTAAATCTCCAAGTTAATTTTCAATAATTTTTATTATCACTGATAAAATATGTGTTCCAAAAATTAATTTAATCAATATCTATCACAACATTTATAAATAATTAAATATATACTTACTAAGATAGCATATAGTCCATTGGATTGATTTTCAGCATTACCACACTTCAGTTGGGGGTTCACTCCTCGTGGACTTTACTAATGTGAAACGTAATCCTTTTACATTTTATTTATATTTATATAAATCTTATAATTTTACAATCAAATTGACGAACATCCTAAAAATAATCATAATAATAAAATATCATATATATGTTAATGGTTATTAGTACCTTTAAAATTGGGAAATGTTAATTATTACTAAACTTATATTTCATATTAACCCTAAGGATTACATATACATCAAAGAAATAAAAACCCTAAAAAAATATCATAAATCTTATGAATGTCCAATATCCTAAAAACCATTGAGTGGGATTCTAGGAAATTGGAATTATGATCACGCTTGAAATCAAAATTTCATGATCGTATCCATAAGTCTTATGTTAAACTCACAGAAAAACATAACATTATCTAAATTTATATAATACATTTCCTTGGTAAAAACTATTATAAATCCTCCTTAAAAATACACAATTTATTTTCTTTAAAAAATATTTCATTTTCTGCTATTCTGGGAGATCATTTCGGTTTAAAGTTTTATAAAATTATGCTATCACTATAAAATAAATTAATATTACATCATAGAATTTAATTCTCCACTTACTTTCCACCCCAACTAAACGTTTGGGACAAAACTATTTTTTCATGGAATATCTTCACAGTATTCAAGTTTACCTCCTCCTGGTCATTAATCATCCTTAAAACATCAGGAAAGAAATTTTAAAATGTGTTATTTTTAAGAAATCTCATTAATGGTCATATAAAATTAAAAAAAAATTATTTATCCTTGAATACATATACAGAATATGTATTTTCAAAAATAAAAATTTCAGATCAAAATAATCATGTTTTAATAAATTAATAAAATTTTATTTCCTTAATTTCAATTAAACTTTTCATAAGAAATAATATGTAAAAAATAATACTCAGAAGGGTCCTTTTGAATAATGTAAATGTTATAAAAAAATTTATAAATGTTTATCATTTCACCATTACGATGGAGAAATAATTTTTGGTAAATATAAGTATAAGATTTATCATTTATAAGAATAACATATATTTCATGGTTAAAAAATATCATTGAAATAAGGGATTTGTAAGTAATATATTTCATAAAATAACAATGAATCATGAATTACTTCCAAAAAAATATCACATAATGGATAGATTCCCCTAATGGGACATGATAAACACCAATTCCCATAAATAACATCTCGCGAGACAAACCCTTCAATGGATGTTGTGGAGAAATGCTTGGGTAAATCGATAATAATATTCTAATTATTTGGTTTTTCCAAAAAATTTAAGTCACTCATAATGATTATAAATAATAATTTATTATGTAAATAGAATGGGTTCCATAATCATACCTCACATCATTATAAATATATATTTCATAATGAAGGAATTTGATAAATGACCATAAGGCATGTATTTACCCTTCAAATAAAGTGATATTTATCTAGGTATATTTGTGGGTGAAATATATATAAACTGTAGAAGAATTACATTATATTTGAGGCAGATAATATGATTTAGAGATAGAATGGACATACCATGAAGAAAATTTTGGTTTAGAGAGATCCGTTACACCTATAAGAAATACATTTCTTGATATCAAAATATTGATTCCTTTTAAAACCCATTTTTAAAATACATATAATTCAAGGAAGTAATGTTTTATTTGATGATGAAAATGTACTTTATAAATTTATTTAAATATCAAATAGTCGTTTTGATTCTGAGAATATACATTGACACCATATATCTGAAAATAAATTATTCCTTATGTTTTATTTTAATTAATTTCAAAATGTTCTTTAATGAATATGTAAAAAGATTATTTTTGAAATCTGGTTAAATAAATCCCAATGTGAAATAACATTTCATTTAATATTCATTTGTTTCATAAAAACACTAATTAAATAATTTAAAAATTATGTAAATGAAATTGAATTATTTACAAACAAAATGATTACTAATTTTAAAATTATGATTTGATCATAAAGTTCCCCATATATAAAACCAAATATGGATTTATGAAAAAATATAAATAATGTCAAATATGGTAAATAAGTAGAATTGTAGTCCATTAAATAATTACTAAAAATTGTATTTAATCATTTATAATAACGTGATCATAAAATGAAAATAGTATACATGGAAATGTTAAGAGTATTTTTTAAAAAATTTCTCTTGCCTCGAGTCCAAATCATTACATACATTTTTTAAATTATTGAATAATAAACATATGATTGTTATTTACTTTATTAAAAAACAATTCAATTTTTTACCTTTTTATTATATTTTTTATCTTGTTGTATTTACATAAATAATCATTTACGTTCACATCAGATGTTTTGATAATATTCAACTTAACAGTCCAAAATTAATTTAGAAGGTTATCTATGGTCAATGAGGTAATTATTTCATTATATATTGAATAATAATCATGAAATAATTGTCCTGATATATACATCTGTAATAATTTTAAAGACAACCCAGAAATAGGGATATGAAAAATAAACAAGTTCCAATCATATTTATGGGACACCATATATACACATGAGTAACATTTCTATTTTTCAACGATCCAGAATGAAAGAAGGTATGTGTTATTTTATATTCATTTAATGGTCATTCTTATATAAATATCTTTTTATCTATTGAAATACTCATATATATACCATCCATTATTCATTGTAATAAAATTAATCGCATCATTCATAGTGGTGGTAATCCATATGTACACAGAAAATACATTTTCCACTTTCAATAAATACCAAAGAAATAAAATATATGATACATTAATGTTCTAGAATTAGAAATATATAATGAATTTAATATTTATACATTAAATCCATCTTCATAATCATCATAGATATTAATGTATGGAAATGAATTACATCACTTCCCAAGATTGAAGTTTTTCATACACACGGACTGTTGTTTCATTTTCCATTTTATGGAAATGGACCTAGATATAGGTTATGAAATTGAAATAATAAAATCATTGAATATTTTATATTTTTTTTTATTATATCATTATTGTTGAATAATATTGAATGATGTTAGATAATAAATAATATATAAAACTCACGATTATTAGTGATACATCTTCATCACAAAACCACTTTATAATTACATAGTACACCTTCCTTAAGGGGTTTATAATCATTCCCAGGCCTCTAAGAAATTGGGAATTTACTGAGGAAGGGATAAAGGTAATTATTTTTTAATCAAAAAGTAATTTTTGTGTAGGGTAAAGAGTTGATGAGGAAGAGATTTATAAGTGACCGAAGGTGAAATTTTGGAATTTCATAAACTAATAAATAAATATAAATTCATTTTCAGGGAAAATTGTATCCAGACTAATATAATTATATTATTAGATGAGAATGGGGGAAAAAGATCAGAAAATAATATATTTAATACATTATATTAGGTTTTTACGCATATCCCTTTCTTTCAACCTATATCCACCACTTTTTTACAATAACCGTTATAAAAACGGTCGAAATATTTAGGGATCCAGGTCATAACTAAAAAAGAAATACTAGAAAATAAAAGTTAAATGGTTTATATATCTATTGATATTCTAAAATCATATCTCATGATATGATTTTTATAATTTTTAAATAATTTAAAAAATATTTTAGTATAAAATATATTTATTGTCATTTTTTGAAACTATTAATTTAATTTAACTTTGAGAACAACATGTTAGCAATGGAATTCATATATATTACATTAAAATGCAACTAATATCTTATATTTATTTATAAAATTCATTTCACGCAAATAATGATTTTATTTTTATGTCTTTTAATATTGTTAATGTAATATATATTATTTTTCAATTAATTGAATAATTATTATGCATCCGTTGAATAAGAATTTAATGTAATTATTTAATATATTAAAATTAATAATAAATTATCATGATAAAAAATTTATTTTTTATTTCAATTTAATAATTTCAACTAAACATATTCTTTTTAAATCTTTTAAAAAATATTATTATTTTTAACTCTTTTTAAAAAAATTATTTTTCTAAAAGTAATAACATTACATATTTATCTTTATTCTTTATATACATATTATAAAGAATAAAATAAAATCTATATGAATCTAACAGTTAATAAATTCTTGACATGGATTGATATGGAAAAAACAATCTCATCCATTAGGATAACATTACGTGTTACGGTCAATTTTAATCATCCAAACTCTGGTTCCACATAACTCCTACCCTGATCTTATTGGTGACATGGACTTAAGGGTTACTCTACAAACTCCAAAGGCTGCTGACTAGTAGTGAGGGTGTAAATATGATATGGTGGGTAGAATATACCCTCTCATAAGAGTGTAACAATGGATATAAATATAAAGAGACAATGTTGGACGGTCAATATAACATATACCATAATTATGCAGTTGAAGAATAAATAAATGAAAAACATGATAATAATATCGAAAACCACTAGGTAGTGAAATATACATGGATTCATGGCATTTTGATTTAAAAAAGGGAATCATGGAATATTTATATACCATTATGTTATAAAAGAACTAAAAAATAGTGAAAAGACGAACCAGTAGAATCTCAAGCTTATACTCTTTCCTATGCTCCTATACTACAACTATAGGTAATGCAAGTAAAAAACATGTAGTGAGGAGCTTTCCCTTATACATATATATATACATGTAATCTACTTTGGTACCAAAGGTTTCAAGAGTTGGGTGTGATATAAAATCTCAGTAGTCCACCACCAAATGTGTCTAGAAGTAATCCAAGAAGTTCTCATAGGTAATTTATGTTCAGGTATAAGTTAATAATTTGGAATTGTAAATTGATATATTCCAGCCAAATATGGCTTTTAAAGGATACCTTGCATCTTCACCCATCTAATCTTATGGATGGAATGAATTTCTTATGTGTAACTACATATATAGTAATAACATATATATGTATATATATTATAGATATTTATTACATCCATCTATAGGGACATGGTATGTGCGGATGTAAGTGGCCATATAACTATAATATTATGTGATGTATGGACATGAGTGTAACAAAATCATCCAAAACAACTCTAAACTATTTTATAATATCCAAAACAAGTTACGTTACCTATGTACCATTATGAGTGGGACATGTCATTCTCCTCCCTCAAGATGGTTGATGTGTTTTGAAGCCTAAATTTGAGCCAAAGGACATGGTGAATCCTTCCAACCATCCAATTTGATTTAATAGTGTGAAATGTCAGTCTAAACAACTGATTTAAGTGAGTGTGAATCGTCATGCACAACAATACCATTTCCATAACTCCACAACCTATATTAATGGTGTAATAAATATTTTATCAATATTTTTGAGGCATTACATCTTATAATTCATATAATTCATTCCCAAATACAAACTAGGTTTTACAATCCAATATAACCATTAGATAAAGCATGAAATAATTAGATTATAATTTCTACATTTTGCATGTCATTTCATTTATATGATTGAATTAATTTTAGAATGGATTTCCATCCTTAACAAGGAATTCAATATAATATATTCCATTTTAATCTACCAAAACATGGATATTCATTTTATAAGTCCCTATGAGTCACATAGAAGATTGCAATGTCAATTGGGTAATTAACTATATGAGAAATTCCATTTATAAGTTATCTACGAACTTCTGAGGTGATTGTTTCTGGCAAAAATGTACATGGTAGTGGGAAATTTCAATTTCAACCCAATTTGAACACATAGGATGTGTTCTCGGCATTTAATCAATTAATTACAATAAGGAAATTCATTTTGTAACACCTAAGGGGTATATATTAAATATTGGCATTTTATAATTAATAAAAAATGATCCTATGAGGTATAACAAGGCCCATATAAAACATTATATTAATGAAATCAATTTTAAGGTGATTTCTGATTATGGACGGTGTTATGACCTACTAAAAAACTATGAAAACACCATAATTGTATTGGGGAAAATGATGAGACCACCTACCTTAGGGTTGTTAATAACTCCTCTTCTAATTGAAGCCTCATCTTCGATGAAGATTGAGAAAAAATAAAGAAACAATCCAACATCATAAAAAGAGGTCCAAATAGTATCAACTTAAATATCACAAAATATCCAAATAAAAACTGAGAAATTAAGGAATATGAATTGATAACATATCACTTGTTAACAAAAACCTTCTGTAAATCTTGATTTATTATTTGTACATGGTATAAATTAATAACCTTATATGATAGAGGAGAAATATTTATTGGTGAAGGATACACGGTAGTTTTCGAGGAATGGGAGGGAAGAGAAAGAATATAATTTTTAATCATTCATTAATGGTAAAAATAAAATTTTTCACTCAAAAAACTGTCTCAGGGTTTGGCCTCAAGGTTTTGACAAACCATGAACAAATGTTTATCCCTATTGTCTCCATTGAATACCCCACATTGTTATGGGGCACAGTGTCACAAACCACATGAAAACAATGAGAAAATACAATATCAAAAACAATAGATGATCCAAATAGGTATTATCCTTGTGTTTCATGAATTTATACAAACAAATGGGCCTCAAGTCCTCAAAGGGACCCAATAGGGTTTCCACATATGATTTCTACTAATCATTTATAAATCATGTGGCCTAACAAACTATGTGATCTCATTTGTTAGTTTCTCATTCATATCTCCCATTCAATTCACATATGAACTTCCATAGAACCATTAAAAAATATAATTACCTTCTTCACAGTGTCTTGATACTCTGATCCCCAATACAAACTCGATACTCAATAAAGGATGTGTCCAACTCTAACTTAACCTCATTCGGATGAATGACATGTGAATATTCATTATAATTCAATTGATGCTCATGTATGCTGAAGAAAACATGCTAATACTAGAATATCAAAGGACATGTAATCTGGTAATTCACTAGTTTGATAGGTTTCACAACATCTACGAGTCAAACGAACCTTTGAAACCGCTTAATATACCTAAAATTGGAATATATCCCAAACATGGAGAGACTCTCAAGAAAACCCAGTCGTTTCCCTCGAACAAGAGTTGTTATTAGAAAAAATTTTAATATGAATGATATCTAGAATGACATCTCATCATGTGATTTCTAATCAATTATATTGGCTCTATAGTATCAAGAAAAAGAAATTGTCTAGGCATGACTTCCTCCTCTGTCTCTTGACATCAAAGTGGGGAACGATATGGTCTACCATATAAGGACTCATAAGGATCAATCTTGATGGTATTTTGAAATCATTTATTCCAAGAGAAATTTATGAGGGGATAGTGTTTCTCCCAAGAACCCTATAATTAAAGGACCCATGTAAGGAGTCTGTCTTTTCACACCTGAATTATATGATCTTTCTGTCCATCTGTCTGAGGGTGATAGAAAATGCCTAAAAGTGGTTTTTTACCCATGTCCTTCAGCAAACCATGTCGCAACCAAGATGTAATCCAAGAATATTTTTCAGAAATTATAGAACAAGGATCTCTCAAATGACGTATGACCTCATTGACATATATACATACACGATCTTCAACCCAATATGTCTCATGAATAATTATGAAGTGTGAGACCATCATTAAAAAATCAATGACAGCTCGCACTATTTATGATTGGTGGAATACTTAATGATACATCTGACAAAATAACTATTCATACCATGCCAAGAATACCATTATTGTATTTCATGATACATCTTATTGAAATCTATATCAAATTTACATGTCGAGGCATGAAATTCCCACATCAACTCCACTCTGATGTCTGATGGGACACATACACAACCAAGGATAATAAAAGTATCATGCCTATCCATTGTCTAAATTAAAGATGTATAATCTTCTGATATGATTTACCACGGTTAAATTCTCCTAGTATCGTATTGTTCTCTATTCTTATGAGTTCTTGAAGAGTAGAGGCCATTTAATAGGCCACAATGATGGTCTGATCTTGATTTTACTAAAACTCAATGTGCATATCTTATAATAAGGCAATGCGATTCCATTCACCACTTGCTTCCTGAACATCCTAGGTCTCAGTATTTTATCTCGGAGTACCTATTACTACATTTCCCTTATTATTTGTGTTGGAAAATTCAAAATAAATTGAATGGAGGTATACAAACCACTATCACTTCTTGAGATTTAGATCGCCCTGCAAAATAATGTACTTGAGGCTTTTGTGTTATATGAATTCCATAAAACAATCTCTAAGTAGATAGTGCCACCATCAACATAAGGGATAAACTATTGTAGCTAGATCAAGGTGATTATTTTTTTAATTATTTTCATGAGGTATCAATAGGTGAGAATCAAATGCAATGAATATATATTACTACATCAGAGTAACTATAAGACCGATATCAGATTCATAATAGTAAACTATATATATCCTTTATGGATCTAAAAGAATAATTATTGGTGTTGAATTCAAACTTATTTTCAACTCGTATAAGGATTTATTACAAGGTTCTCCCCATATGGATTTGACTCCTTTCATTTTCAACCCTATAAGGTTTGTTGATATATGTGAGCAATTCTAGATAAAGTGTCTATAATTCCCAACAATCCCCAAGTGGCTCTGGAAGTAAAAATAGTTCCGGGGATTCTTTTAGGAAACTATAGGTCTTACATTATCTGGGTTTATTGAATCTCTTCAAATTAATATAATGTTTCACAATATGTGTAGTTTGTTGATCCAAAGATTGCATTTACCAAGCATAGAATAAGGATATTTCTCTCTAAGCATATTCAAAATCATCTCATTTTGGTTTCATGGTCCAGTTTGGTGTGTGAATACACAATGATATCTTCAAAAAATACATCCACAATTGAATCATGATATAGGAATAAAACCCAATTCATAAGTTCCATAAAAATTGTACGTGTGTTTTTGAGATTGAACGTCATGACTAGGTACTCGTATAGACCATACATAATCCTAAACGTCATGTGAGCTATGTCTGATAACCTAAAATGTAATTGATGAATGTCACACCTCAAATATATATTTCAAAACAACATTTTCTCCTCACATCTGATCAATGAGGTCATATATTCTAGTAAAGGGACACTGATTTATTTTTTTGAGGTGGTTCAATCGATGTAAATATTTACAAAGAAATTAGGAACCATCATCAATCATGGAATATTGGACTACTAAAATACATGGAGAAGTGTTGGGGTATATAAATCATTTATCCTAATGAACCTCCAACTACATATTAAGCTCTATAATCTCCATAGGTTCCACCTACTATGGTTTAATAGTCACTAGTTTCATTCTTGAAACTAACACAATAGTGACCTCATCCTCTCTAACTGGAGTTGGACTAGAGAATTCATTAAGGATGATATCCATGAAATAATTAACTATTGGGGGAACAAGTCTATGAAACCCATAGTCATCAATAAATATAATGGAGTCCAGATCCATCACACTACCAAGACATTTCTTCCTGGCTCCCACTCGAGTCGAACTAATGTCACATTCTTCTTTATGTACACACATATCAACGTCTGTTTAGGTAAACATCACCCTCCGATGATAATACTCAATATAGGCTTGATATGGAACAAAATAGTACATCGTCATGATTACAGCAATGCTATTCATGATGAGGACATAAAGATTCTATACGAAGAGGCATCCATATACTGCAAGTGGATAATTCTTACATCTAAAAACACCCGATGACTAGATACCTAACTCGGTATCAAGCATCAGAACTCTATGAATGTGTTCGATCTTGAGGTCTAGACTCTCTATGATAGTCTTTGATATTAAAGGGTATGGTATGCATTTGTTAAATAATGTAGAGACGAAGGTGGATGCTGCTATAATTATATATCAAACTATAGAAGGCCTAAGAATCCCCTACTTTGGGATTGGTTAGACTTCATGTAACTTGCATATATCACAGTGATGACTCACTACTAGACTACCATGAGGAAGACAACTCTCTTGGTGTTGGTAATCACGGAAAAAAGTGTACATGATCCCATATTTATCATCAATTGACCCTAAAAGATAAAACGATCCAAAATAAGTGATCAATAATATTCCAAAAAATAATATTCATACAAAAAAAAATTTTAATTCCCATGAATAAGAGTAATTGGGCCCAAAGTGAAACTTTAACCATGAATTTCAAAATGATGTGAAATGAAGTTGAATTTGATAAAATTTACCTAAAACAGTGATTAAGGACCTTAAATCAGCTTAATATTAAAATATTAATAACAACTATTTTTCTCTTTATATGGATAATCAAAACCCCCACCATGAATTTTTATAGTCATATGGAAAAAGCATCTTAAAACACGAAATTGAATTCCATTTTTCGAAAACATATTAACATTCAATGCTCCCCAAAATTTATCATTCCATACAATCATAAAACCAATCAAAAGAATTTTAAAAAATTTTTGGTCTCATTTTCATGTTCATGGGAAAAACCTATAGTACTAGGTGTTAATCACATTAATTATTAAGTTTAGTATCAATTTTTTCCTTTTCCTTTTTTTTATTTTGTTGTTTTTTTGAAGAAAAATAGAGATGAAAAAACCCAATATTGGCTTGAAAACTATGGAGTTACAATCCCAATGTGTCCACCACCCCCCATTTTTCAATTCCATGCACTAAAATTTAGTTTTAAATCAAAAAAAAAGAGAAATAAACATTTCGAGTCATGATCCCCAAGAGTAGAACACCACACATTTGTAAGAAAATACTACTATATGCAGTCTATTATTTTAATTAATTTTATTCAATTCCAAAATTAAACTAATAGGGTCCATTAACCATATGATATGATGAAAACGTCCCAAGAACATAAATTTACAGCCAAAATCTAGTGGACATGGGTTGTGGAATTTCTATCAAGAGGAGGAAAATATAATGGTTGAAAAATCACATCGCACAACCACAGTTTCGAAAAACATTTCTCCTGAAAATAAACATGGATTGAAATAATATTAAATGAATTCAAAATAATTTGAAATTTCATTTTTGTGTTTAATAATGTATATTAATTAATGTGAGGCTAATTTATTTATTTTTTTCATTAAATTTAATTGTTATCATAAAATACCATTTTTTGAAAATACCATATAATTACTCCTCAAACATAGAATATAATATCACATAGTTTTGAAAGATAATAGAAGATAGAGACTAGAATAGTTAAGAAATATTTGGAAATGTGATTTTAAATAAAATCAGGGTATAGGAAACTGGCTTGAATTTGAGGAATCATCAATAAGAATATGATCAATTTAGATTCAGTTCACAAGTAGACTAATCAGGGATGATTGATGGTGGTTTGTGAACATTACAATGTATGGGTTTCATTTGGAAATATTAAAATACTTTAAATAATAAAACTCACACAAAAAATATATTAGATCACATTGGAAACCCCCTGGGGGTTACCTGAATAAAAAAACACAAAATAAAAACAAAATAAAATATTTAAATTAATAAAATGCCGAACCTTGATTTCCCTTAAATAATCAGTTAGTTTAATGGCTTGAGCTCGACATGGACCACCCAACATACCCAATATAAAATTTTAACATTTTTTTGAACCCTACTTTTTTCCCTTATTCAAGACTGAGATTGATTCTTTGTTTAGAATTTGTGTCATGTAGTATCTATTTTTCTATAATCAGTGCAATGACCCAGGTAAAATCGAAAATTCTTGATCAAATTGGTTTAGGTTTCTTTATGAAAACATCAAGGATCGTTATTAAATTTTTGGTTTCAATAGAATTTTTAATAAATATTTCTATATCTTCGTTATCACCTCTGAATGGGTAATTGAATGGGGAAGGAAGGATAATAATTTTTTGTCTTTCTTTATTGAAATTTCCAAAGGAATACTTGAAGTTTTAATGAAGGTTAGTTTATTATTCAAATATTTTAGAATGAATTTGTATATTGTTAATATGTGGTTTATCCTCAAAATTTGAAATTTTAATGTCTGTAGTGGGTACAGACTCATGTTTTTCATTTCACTAAATGGTGTAGTGATCGGTGGTCCATAAAAATTTATAATAGAGAAATATCCAGTAAAATAAATCCATAATGTCAAAATATCCTCTCTTGAATACAAAAACTCCATTTCCTCTAAATATAAAGACCCTTCATAAATTCTATAGCATCATTAGTTATCCCAAATTATAAATATTTTTCTTCAGTAAATTAATAATGGGATTGTGTAAAACAAGATACTTCTATCAATATTGGGGAAGGGATAGTCTTTGTGGGAATGGTGTCCATAATAATCTCTCTACTATTGGTTTTGATATTAATGATGAAACTTATGAACTCATTTATACAATTTGTTCAAACCATTTTTTATATATTTATTGGGGTTTAGGATGGATTTATGTTTGGAAATAATTAGAATCCCTATGATTGATATCTTCCACCATCCTTGAAATAATGTTCAATTTATTAAAATTTACTAAAATTTGTGTTTATGGACATTAAATCACTTGAATATAAAAATAATAAAAACAAATATTCACCTCTTGACAGGGATAATCAAATCCTGAGTATGACCCTCACAACCATAATGGCCTCCTTGACCTAAATGAGTGATGTTTCCCATATTCATACATATGATGATCTTATTGGACCCATTATAGGGTATGGGGTAGGATTAGACTCCCTCTCATTAGGTGATGATGAAAAAACATATATAAATGCTAGATATGGGTCATCCTACTACAACCCATGCATTACAATAGATCTCGAATGCTCTAAGGATTAATATGTCCAGACATCCCATAATGGTGACATATAAGAATGTTGTCAGCACATGGAGAAAAAATTATAATACATCCATGAGTAGCCTCAAAACAACTCTTTTTCCTAAATGACAGAAAACTTATGGATATATGGGTCGAACTCCCTTACTAGAAACACCATCATCACATAAATGTTTCTCAATAATAAGGTACTAGTTTACTATCTTAGATATTATCTTCAATTGAAGAATATTTTCTATGACCAGATGGATTATACTTACCCATCCTCAATTCTCTTTTTGGTCATAAGATCATCATCATCTTCAGTTGGTGCAAACCATTAAAGTGCTATAAAACAAGAAGAGTATTCAATAACAGACATATCTCCATACTATAGGTTCCTGAAATCCCTAACTCTACCTTACCTCAATGTATGGGGAATGCCTTAGTCATATAAGATAATCTTGAGATCTTCACAAACCATATATTTAAGACCACGTTCTTGGGTAATAATATCATACCCCAATATAGGATAATCATGCATCATATAAGTAGCAATATTGAACCTCTTCTATGGAAGAATCTCCTAATGATCAAATATAGAAATAATAGATTTGATATAAAACCCATCAGTGGATGTAAGGCATCACATGGATGATATATATAAGTTTTTTAAAATTATTAAAATGGTATTAATAACATTTTTATTATTATTTAACAATAACATAATACTTCCATTCTTTCCCTAATGACCAGTGATAGATGGAAACATTACACATGCATACGTACAACATACCATCTCCTAGAAAGTAACATATTTTATTTTACATTTACATATATAATTGAAGGATTTAAAATTATAATTGATGTATAAATGTGATTCTTATTTCATTAATATTATTCTGGAGATGGTGTAATAATGGAAACTTTGAATATAGACATCATACAAATTTTTTTTGGACTCATGTACCGAATATCCTCAAAATGTACAACATGAACATAAATAATTATGTAATTATAATAACTTGATTTGAAGATATAAAAAAGGAATAACGAACATAAAATTGATTCTAATGAAATTAAATAATTAACATAATTTAATTTTTCAAGAAGATAAATAACATACATGATGAGTTGGACTCACCATAAGGGACTTCGTCTCAATCACTTTTCATTGAGGCATATATTGATGTTTTAAACACTACTTCTTTTTATGAGAGGTATATACATACCCTTTAACCCACAATATCATGAATTTATTTTTCCCATTGTTATTTATTGTTTTTTAATTTAAATATTTCACATATCTTATGATTTAAATGTTCAAAGTGGTATGGAACACGTTAATGTTTTTATATTTAATTATCAAATTTTTTATCATTCCATTTCAATATTCATGATATTATATTAAATTCTTATTTATATAGATTTAAAAATATTATCTAGAAAATTTTACATCTATTTATAATATCAACCATTTTTTCAAAAAGATATATTTATATATTACTAATAAACTTTTTTTATAGAGAGTAAAATGAATGTTTTATTATTATTGTTGACAGTGAAAATTTATTTTCCTCTACAATGAAATTTTTTTGCATTAAATTCCAATATTTAATGTTTTATTGAAAACCCTCTTTATTTTTTGAGTATTTTTGTATTAAAAATGGTTATTCAAAGTATAGGTGTATTTTGTGTTTTAAATGTAATTTTGGGAGACAATTATATTTTAATAAAAGTTTAATAGTGTTTTTAAAATGTTAATTTTTTATTACATGTTGTGGTTATATTAAATTATATATTATGGGTTCACCCAAATAGTGCCATGAGAAACCATTATATATTAATTGACGGGTACACCCAGACAGCAATGGGACTTCACTTGGTTACCCAATATTGTTTCTACTAACAATGAGGTAATCGTGTTGCCTACCCTCTTTTCCCATTTTAGGAAACTTAGTCTCCAAACAAGCCCCATATGCTCATTGTAAATTGGTATTTCTAATCATATTATTTTTTTTACTAAATCCCCTTATTTACGATTACCATGGTGATAATTATTCACCATAGTTACTATTGATAAAAACTAAAAAAAGGGGACAATTTACTAAATTTCTACCTCATAATTAGAAATATGAAATAAAATTTTCAAGAATAATCCATATAATAGGTTAAATTTAATTTAAAATTAATCATACAAAATGTGACTAAATATGGGTTTTAATGAGAATTAATTGAAACATAAAAACAGTTTTTATTAAAATAAATACTAAAATCAGTATACAGACTATAATTGCAATATATTTTATCAAATTGAACTATTAAAATTTTAAAACTAATAAAAATATGACATAATATTTTTAACACTTAAAAATAAAATATACTATTCAATGAATATATGTAATTTTTCTCTATTCAAGAGAAAATAAAATTTATTATAAAAAAAAATTTCACTATAAGATAATAATCATATGATTATTTAAAAAAGATTCTCATCATTATGATATAAAATTTATAAAAATTAAATAACTTTATTATAATATTTTCTCATTAAAATAAATAAGTCATTTTTTATGAAAATATATTGTGGAATAGTAAAATGATTTTACTAAAAGTGATGATATTTTTAAAAGGAATTTATCAATACATTAATAATTTTTAGAACATATATATATATATATATACAAATTTAATAAAGTGTTTATTTATATTCATACCCACAAATTTAAGAACTCTTAAATTATGGTCATATTTAAATAATAATATTTAAATGTTCATATAGGATTGGTGTTGTGTGCTTTATAAGCTATTTAGCCTAGGTTTATTAATTTTTAAATCTTGGGGGTTCTAAAGGAACTATGGTGAAATGGTTGATGGTTATGAATATGCATTACCCCTTTAATAAGATTTGTGATGACTCTAGTTAGTATGTATTGAAACATTATTCCATATAAATTAACCAATTATACATTATTATAGTAATGGTTTTGGGAAAAAATATGTTGAGATAATTAATGGGTCAAAAAAATAATATATGTTGTTTCCCCATACATGGCCATTATAGATTCTTATATAACTAGGTTAATTTACTATGGTTCCTTTAATATTGATCATCTTTGTATTATGCCCCAATATATGTGTATATGTTACCTAATCCTCCATAGAGTTGTTTGATGAGAAGATACTCATAGAGTGTGAGTTTCGTAATAGTGGGTGTTGTTTTGAATGTGATCCTAGTTCTGTATATGTGAGAACTGAGTGAAGGTAAATTAAAATGTTGGTTACCATGTTATATTTATGGTGTGAAAATAATACGTTTCTTGTGAGATATGTATTATGAAATATATGATGTGTGGCCTAGATGAGAGGCATTAGTGATCGTTGAGAAGTGACTCAAGGTTTTAGTGAGTTGATTCATAATGTTGGTAGAGGGTGACCCGGGATGGTGGTTGTCCTGGGACTTGGACATTAAGAGGTATGTAGCATGGTTAGAGAATCAAGATAAGATTTATTTTTTTAAGCTAATGTGGGATATAATCTTTTGGCATGTATTTTAAATGATAAGTGTTTTTTACATGTTTCATAGCTTGGGTGCATGTGAATTTGGTCGGTCATTGAATTCCATAAGTGATTTAATATCCTAAAGGAATTAGGATAGTCCTATTGGATTCCTTATGATTATGAAATGTGAGAAACATTAAACTCCATGAAATAAAGGATACTTCTACATGAAGGATCATTTGAATACAAGACCCTATTGATGTTTTATATAATATTTATAAAATAGTTGATGAAAACCCTAGATAGTAGGATATATATGATGGAATGGTAGAAAATTATTCTATTTTGAAATCTTATATAGTGTTGTGGTCATTCATGTGATAAACCATCGATTTGTGGAGAAGCCTTATTTTATGAGTATGTCAAATGGTACTTCTAGGTAAATGAAACCAACATGCAGTAGGGGCTAGGTTATTTGTTTTAGATAGTTATTATATACCTAAAAATATTTCTTCATAATATTTTCACTCTAGAGGAGAAGCATGCATTTCATGATGGATTTTATTGATGTTTCAATAAATTGGTTTTATATGGTAATAAATATGGTGGATAGTGTACAATTTTATTTGGGGGTGTAAGAACATTATATAAGGAATTTTATCAATGAAGATGGCGGTGTTTCCATTAGGCGGAAATTGGTGGATATTAATTATTGAGATGACATTGAGTTGTGAGAAAAAATCCATATCAAGTCCATTTTTCTAGTAACATATTTAACAAGGGCCATGCCAATTGAGATTTATTTTAATGAAGTAATAATATAGGTACTCATATAAAATGGATTTCATATAGCTCATTTTTGTATAGTCCTAATTTCAAAAGGATTGATATGTAATAGTGATTGTATTTGGATTCTAATGAGTTGATGGATCTACAGTTCTATAGATTTCTTATTGAAATCCTACAAATTAGTTTCATATGTTTTGTTGGATTGAGTACATATTTCGACAATGATCTTAGGATGAAGTTGATATGATTGAAGGGTTCATTAGAATGTCGTTGCATCTATGCTCATGGTACTTCATGACTATAGATTTGGATGGTAGAGTATTAAAAATGTAATTAAATTAAATGGCATGTACAAAACATGGTGAGTGAGTTTAGACGAACATTGGATAACTGTCGGATTTAAGGAACCATGATTCGGTGACGTGGTATAGTATGGGTAAGAGATACTATGTTCTTTTGAAAAGTCTTCTAGAATATATCTGATAGATTTTATTTTGTAATTGGATGTGGCATGATAAAAACCATAACTGGTACATCATATAAGATATTATGATTAAACCATTAGGATGTACTAGTCATTATATTTAAAAAATATCTTATTTTTTTTTCAATGCTCAGAAAATGGAGACTCATCCTTTTAGATTTAGAATTTATAAGTGATGATAATTATCGTCATTTGTCTGGTGTTCTTAGATTTATTTGGGTGCAGTATAATAAAAACCACATAGTGTAATCCATAAGACCATTGGTATTTTATTTTATATTGTAATCCTAAAATTTGGCGTAACAACCTTATATTTTAGAATATATATCTATTTAAAAAAATTTATTTCATATTTATATTTCATAACACGTAACATAGAGTTTAACAAAACATTAATATACTATTAAAATATTTTTTATGTGAAATCTATAACATATTCATTAGATTTTTCAGTACGAATAAAAACAAATACATTATGAAAATATTATTGTTACATATTAAATTAATGACTTCAATAGTTATCAATTAATTAAATTAAAAAATCACTTCAAAAATAGAAAAGTGGGTTTTCTGAGAAATTCTTTTAGATGGATAATGTGTTTTTCTTCTAAAAAAATGAAATTAATCAATATTAGATAATGATTTTAATAATATGGATAAATTATATATTAAATTAATTTTTATCATTTATTTAATAAATTTTAATCATTCTATTAGAATAAACCTCATTTTATGATCCAAAATATATTCTTCTGAAAAGCGATTTTCATTATGTTTTTTGAGCATATTATTTATATTTATTTATTCCACATATATAAATTGAATAATAAAAATATAATCCCATAATAAGAATTAGGATTTCCAAATTCGGGAAATGTGAACATTTTATTTTTTATTAATATGAATGTAGATATTGTAAAATTAATCACATCGATAAAGGATTTATCTGGTTAATCTAGGTAAAAAATAAGCGATGATGCCATAATTTTTTCATCTTATTTATTATTGGACTTATATAATTCATTACATATCATATTACCCTCTATGTATGTATTTTTAATATAAATTCTATGTTGGAAATTAATTATATTATATATAAAGAATATTATGTTAATAAATGTCACTCTCTTGGTTTAAAATATAACTTACATGTTCACAAGTGGAAAAATCAAATATTAAATGAATATAAATTTATATTTTCTATATAATAAAAATATATACATGATGGTAATTTTTTTACTTATTTTGATAGATTATATAATTACCTTAAATTCATTCTCGAAGATGAACTAATATATAATCAATTAATATAATAATAAAAAATGACATTATGAAGAATTAAAAGTAATATAATTTAGTGATTTATAATAATTCATGATTTTTTTGGAAAACAAAAAATTATTAGAGATTAAAAAGAGGATTGTTCTAAAATATTATGTTTTTCTTAATGGATTATTATGTAATACGAAATGAATAGTGTTAAAATTGACAATATTGATAAATAATCGAAAAAATTTTATATTAAATTATTTAAAATTATAAAATAATTTTGAGATTGATAAAATTATGTTATATGGTCTAAAATGGTATATATTGGAAATTTAACAGAAAATGTATTCTTATAAAGAAAATTAAAACCATTTAAGAGTGAAAAAAACTTTCTTTATACACTGTTAAAATTGGTTAACATAGGGCTTAATCAAAAGATAAGATTTGAAAGAAATCATAAACAAGTTATTTGTGCGGTATATGGGATTTCAATCCCAGTATATAATAAAACATAATCCATGGTTTTTTAAGGGTGGGGATTTATAGAGTGTTTTTTATTTTAATCCTTCATGAAATCCCAAGAGTTCCCCTCAACACAATTATTAATGGGAACCTACCCTTTCTGTTCTTCACACCACTTTGAACATTCCAAATCGAATGTACCATATCATAATACCTTCACAAATTCCATAGGCAAATTATTTTTGTTCTCTTAATCTTAATATATGAACCATAGGGCCCATAAGATAACATCTACGTGAGTTGTTTAAAAGATGATATAATTGAATTGATCATCCCATTTATAATTTATTCTACTTTTACCCCCTATAAATCTTATAGATTCATCATAAAATAATACAATTAGTGTTCTAAATATACTGAAATTTCAGTATTATTATTTAAAAACCTTTATTCCCCCAATTTCCGTCTACTAGGAAGTGATTTTATAACCAATGCATCTGTGTGGCTAATTTTCCTCCACGTATAGATACAATTCATTTTCCATCACTATATTTTGTGAATGTTTATTATGATGAGTTTATATTTTAAATATAATAGTTATCAAAAAATTTATATTCTTTAATAATAATATCTTACTACATTATCAACATCAAAATCGTTGTAAAATGATAACATCTCTCATACATATGTGTGGGATACCACCTCCATGAACCAGTGTGATTCATTTTCAATTTCTGTTTTACATGGATGAAAAAAGGTTGTATTAATATAATGAATAATATAAATATATATATTTATATATATCTTATAATAGTTATTATCAAATGGTGAACTATTATTTACCTTTTTCTTGTTCCATTAGTTAAAAATTTAAGACAATGTTCATGTTGATGTATGACAAACAGTCTCCCCGAATGGTGTAATTAATTTTTATCTCTAAATTTTGGAAAAGAATATATTTAAATATATATATGTGTAATTAATATATATGATATTTATATCATTAATAAAATTATATATATTATTTATCTTTGAAATAATTTCAAGGTCTAGACCTACAAGACCAAAACATACATGAAATATAATGCAGATACCATGGAGAATAATGATTTTCAAAAAATAAATTGTTTATAAAATTTTTAGAAAAGGTTATTGGTTTATAATATATCGTATTTTATATATTTTTATTAATATAATTTATATATTTATAATAAATATATAAATATTATACAGTTTTATTGAAATTTTATAATGAAATTAAGAAATTATGTATGATATTTTTCTCTAACTTTTGCTTATGGGATACCCATTCCATATTCCACACATTTTTTATTAATGTGGTGTGTATAATTTTAAAAATGTATACTATGATTCTTATAATTACTTTTATTGGTATTTAAATATCCATATACTTTTATTTTATTTATAGTTCCTATTATTATAATGCTATCAAAACGGTAAGGGATTTGTGTCACAATATCATTACTTATTGTGATTGTTTATGGTTAAGTTATACTGATTATATTTTAAACTATCAATAAAAATAAACTCATTATATTACATATTATATTTTTATTTCCTGAAATGTAAAAATTAATATTCATTTTATTCTCATAATGTACTCAATATTGTAAAATCATTTTCTTTATAAAAATCAACTTTATTTATCTTTTTGAATAAAAATATTTCACCTTTCATGCCCATGATTTGAAAATATGATTTTAGAAAAGGTTTTTTCTAATCTCATATGATTGATCAAAGACGTTTTTAATCATTTTTTTCCTTTTTTTAAAAAAATTAATAGGTATCTTCAAATATTTTTTTAAATGTGTTATTTTTAATGTTTTTCCAGTAATGTGAAATGAATAGTTATTTTAACATATATGATATAAAAGTGATTTCTAGAGTCATGACCACTCAATGATTTGAAAAAAAATTATAATAATTGAAATTTAAATTCAAATAAAACTATTTCCTTAAAATTTGTTGAATGTTTTATATTTTAAATAAGAAATTTTGAAATTAAAGGTATATTTTCTTCATGAAATTTCCCATGTGATCTCGAAAATATCATTTCATTTTTTGATGAAATCTTTTGCGGTTACATTTTCATTGTTTAGGATACGATACAGGTATACCATCTTTATTATATTTCCAGATGGTTTAGGTTTTTGATGAAAATATTTTAATGTGACCTGTTTCTATTCTAGTACTAATTTTATGATGACATTTTTATGAAAAACATTTCATACTATGGGTTTTGATATGAAGAATGTTTTATGATCTCGTGTAACACATATGTTTTATTTTCATTATGTGATTAGAGGGAATGGAATTATATATCCCTCTAATTAATTAGTTAATGATTGATATCACACTAGAAAAATATAGCTATAATGCGGAGTTATCCAAGTTTCATAAATGAATATATCCATAATGATTGATTTGGGAGAAATAATTGACTAATTTAATGGTTTGAGGATTAAACCCAATCCACTATGACAGATATGGGAGTGATTATTAACTACTATGATGGTTTGGAGTGTGAACCAAATCCACGGTTATAATATTTTTTCTAAGAATATACTATTAAAGAAATAATTTTTATTCTTATATTTCTTCAACAATTACATGCCTTATGTAAATGTTAATAAATAATACATCATGTTCTTTGAGTACTTTATGATACCATTCATATGAATATAAAATAATTGAAACATATCTCATGATAAAAATCTATGATATTCCTAGTTTGGTTTCTAATTGATATGATCATATTTTAATAACCTTATACTAATATTATGCATATATTATCATTGATATCATGATTTTTTAAACTTACTAGTCATATAATATTATGTTTTTTAGGATTCCAATCCCAAATTTAGGAAGAATTATTTTATGTATGATATTTCTATGAAGGGTGATAATTTTAAATTACTTAGTGGGATATGATGCAATTCATTTCTAATCCAGTTGTTTATGATCCAATCAAACCAATGATTATAGACGGATAAGATTCGTGCTTGGATTATTATGTCATATAATTAATATTCAAAAAAAATTATTTAATATATTTGTATGAGATGTATTGGATACTATATTTGGTATTTTTGAAATGTGCAATTAGGATTTGGAAAATCAGGTGCGAAAACCTTAGTGATATGCATTGACCAATTTGAATTTATATTATATCATTATACTGATTTGGAAATTTTCATAGATGAACAAGTTTCGACCTAAGGTGACATAGATCTTAAATAAAGTGTATTTATTTAATCATCATATAATATTTTTCATGATTATTTGATGTTCCACTGTAATTATTAGTGGATTCATTCAGTGAAATCTCTTGTTATGGGAGATCAAATAAAAAATATAATTTCTACTCTCAAGTAACATTCACAATATATTAATCATTATGAACATAAAAACTATGAAATGATAGAACATCATTATATTAAGTCCATCATTAGGAAACTTCCACCATTTTAAGTGGTTCTGTTAATCCACAAGTTTGAGAGAAAATGATAAATACCATTGAAAATATATTTTTCAACCTCCATTTTTTGAAACATGAAGAAATCATTATTACTATCAATTTTTTATGGTGGAATTTATAAATGGAACACATATATTATTATTAGAATTAAATAGAACCAAACTCTCTTCATGGAGTGGAAAGAGTTTAGGATCTTATTTATAAACAACTATATTCATTATATTATTTATATGAAAATGTAGAATTAATTCCTTGTGAGAAAAAAAGTATTATTAATCTATTGGTACGTACTAAGAAAAAATATGATACATGGATGGTACACTTCTAGTATTATCATTTAACCTAAAAATAGTGGTGATGAATTATTTAGTGTCTTGAAACATTGTATCATTGTGTGTTGGCCACAATTGATATTAGCTACTATGAATAAATTGTTCGATGTTATATCATGTTTAATAGAGAGATTAGATTTACCAATTAATATAATGGTATTGCTAAGAAAATAAATATTTTTCTCAAAGGTAAAACTAAATCTGAGGGACATAATAATAGAAGCCTTCCCTTATATAGAAAGGTATGGATATTTTTTTTTAAATATATATTTAATGAGACTTCTTTTTTCTTAAATTTGAAAGTAAATTCCTCGTGGTGAAAAATACCAAATGGATGGGAAGAAGTTATCTAATGATGTGAATAGAGGGAAATCACCATATAATGATCTATCAACACTCATGAGTTTCAACTGTAAGCAGTTTCAAGATTTGGTTAACTAGTGTTCAATTTTGATGTTCAATGAAGACTATCGACATCTTCAACCTCATAAGACTTGATACAAAGTGGAATATCATGTTATCATTATTGTAGATGTGGAGTATGATAATAAAGTAGTGAAAAGAAAACATACTATATACTCTATAACTTTTCATTTATTATTTGACTCAAGTTACACCCATTCTAGTATATTTAACGTATTTTTTATGTGTATCAAGACTCCAAACCAACAATATGATGTGGAATAAGCAGTGAAAACACCTATTGGGTTGATTATCGCATCTTATGTATTTCATTATTCTATAGTTGATTTTTTTTGAAATTATCTTCCTAAAAATCATTTTATTATCCTTCTAGTTGAATTTAATGTTATTTTGGGCGTTTATATTCCATATTTACATAAATTTCACATAAATTTCCACAGAAGGGAAGTCATGTTTGATATTATGAATCATACAATGATTATATAATAGTTTGAAAAAAATGAACATTATATTGAAATTGTTTTGATTTTATTTTTTATAATTACTATCAAAACAAGGTGTTTATCTCATGTGGTTTCAGAGAAACTCAACATCACATATGTAACTATTTACCAATAATTTTTTTATGTATTTCTAGAATAATTGATTTTCCTTCCAATGAATCGTGCAGATGAGTTCTCAATAGCACTTATACCTAGTTCAACACAAATTTCAACGACTCTATACAAAATTGAAATGATTTAGTTAGGGGACTAGAAAAATTAACTATAAGACAATATTGAAAAGTGATCCTTTTTTCCATGTGATAAACCTTAGGGTGGATTTATTTATTTTCTTATGGATAAATATGATTCAAAAAGATATTGTATTGAATATCAAGTACCATACAAGATAACTATCGCTAATAAGTATCATATATACTGTAATGATGAATTAATTAATTAACTGTGATGAGATGAATACCTTTTATGGATTGACCTTAATTATAAATACCAAATATTGATGATAAGGAATGAGGATATACCCAAAATATCACTCCATACAAGTTATAGACACTATGAATTTATTATTCATCAATTTTTTCATACTAATTCCTCTAATATTTTCATGGATTTAATAAATATAGTCTTTAGAGAATACATCAATCTTTTGTTAGTAATGTTAATAGAATATGTTCATATTTACCTAAATTGAAATAAAGTGTATGGGGATCACATGAGGACTGTACTAAAGACCCTAAGGAAAGAGTTACTATAGGAAAAATTTACCATATGCGAATTTTGGCATAAAAAATATTCATTCTTGAGTCGTATATGCTCATGTGAGGGAATATTGGTGGATTTGTCGAAGAAAAAGGTTATTCAGTGATGGCCCAGACCATGATCTCTGATAGAGATATATAGTTTTCATTTATTTGTATGATTTATTCACTATGTTATGGAAAATTTCACTTGACTATTTAATACACTAAGTATGTTATCTATTAAAGGGGATATGCCCTTTTAGATAGATGATTCTGAAAAACATTTCAAGGAACATATGACAATGTTATTCAATGAACCTCTTATTACATTACTCGACAATGGAGAAGGGTTTCTAATGTATAGTGATGCATCAAATAATGGTTTCATATAGATTATTTTGTTGGGTGATATATATAAAATATATTCCAAACAAATATTAAAGGGTCATGGAAAAAATTACGCAACTCATGATTTGGATTTAGGTTATATAATTTAACAAATAATGATATAGAGAAATAATGTTTTCAGATAAATGTGTGTCATATATACTTATAAAAAAATGAATTAATATTTTCAAACGAAAAGTTATTAATATGAACCAGATATGAGTGTTATAGCTGATTATTCATTATTACTACTAAATAAATTACCCCCAATGAATGATAACAATGTTGATGTTTCAAAATGTAAAAATGATCACTCCATATTATCTTTGATAATGATCCCATAATATTTTACATTTATTTATTTGTTAGGGATGGTTCTCGAAATCATGATTGAAGCATAGAAATACTATATTGATCAAATAAATGTTTAAAAATAAATAAAATTTATTATTAATGAGGTATAGAGTGTAGATGTTGGGTTATAAAGAAGGTGAGAAATTCTCATATGTTTAACTTTGATCGGGATGTAATTATTGGGTTCAAGAACTATGGATGTGTTCCACCCATACCATATCTCATGAAGGTGTGTTTTGATGATGCTAAAAGGGCATCGTTCTCTATTAATATAGGATGTACAAAAAATATTGTCATCTGATATAGTATTTATAGTAAGATTTAATGAAGATATATATAGAAGAGTATGTATCTAGGTTCCTAGTATATCAGAAATTTATGGCTATGAGACAATTCTATATAGGGATGTTTCAACCATAAACCATACCAGAATAAAGAAGTGTAAAAATATCCATGAAAATTTTCATCAAACAACCCCAATCTTATAAGGTCCATAATTCCATTTGGGTTGTAGTAAATAACTTTATGAATCAACATGATTTACTTATATTAGATAGTATTTATTTGTAAATTTTATTTCCAGAATATATATTAATGATGTTTTGTTTCATGGAGTACTATATTATATTGTATCTTTTCCAGATCTAACATTTTTTTAGAATTTATGGAAAATTATTTAGTAGGCTCTTGATATAGGGTAGAGTTTATGTATACCATTCCATCCTTTTATAGTTTGTCCATCTTAGATAACCATATAAACACTACAATATATGTTGAGATATTTTTCTATTTATTTTAAATGTGTTCTGGATCAACATGTTCTCTTAACAATATTTTTTTTCTAAAATAGCCTTCATTAAAGAATTATGATGACTCCATATAAAGACCACATTGAAATGATATGAAGAACTAAAATGAGTGGTGATGAATTTATAGAATAATGTTATTGGGATATATCCCATCTATGAAAATGACCTAAAATCCTATCAATTAAGTTGAACATTAAGGTAGGTCAGAGTTGATAGAAAATTAATGTTGACAACTTTCGACATGATCTCAAATTAGAAGTTAGTGAGAATATTTTTTTGACAATTTATTCATTAGCTATGGTAATGATAATATAAAATAAAGAAAATATAATACCATGGTATATTTTTTCATTAGAGATTCTTGATCAAGAAGGATTGTTATCTTATCATTTTGGGCTTCCACTGAACATCTCTCATGTCCACAACATGTTTTCTGTATCTTTCTTGAGGAAGTACATACAGGATCCACACTTATACTTATCATTGAGGTTGTTAAATTAAATAATGATATTTTTAATGTTTAAAATATATTATAAATCATATATCATGGAGATAATGTGATATTAAAGAAGACTACTCAGTTGGTTAATGTCTTGTGAAGATATTAGAAATTCAAAAATGCAACATGGGTTTCTAGGGATATAATGGAATAGATATATCCTTAACTATTTTTATAAGAGTGATAAATTTTTAGGGATAAATTTATTATATGGTTTATATAATTTAAAAACCATATATTTTATAATATATTTATCCAAAAATAATTTGATTTCATTGATAGCCTTCACAACACACAACCCTGGGTTTAAATGAAGCATGATATACAATTAAAATAATATTATTTGAAAGCTATAACCGAGTCATTCGATTGGTGGTAATGAAGATGAATATCTAAGTTAACAAAGAATATGGTACCATATGTGAAAATTAATTTCATTGGATACCAAAAATTTAGAATAAAATTAAAATTAATTTAAAATAAAGAATATGTTTTTTAGAAAACAAATTTTATATGTGCAATGTATTTTCATATTGGTAATTAAATAAATAAATATATGATAATTTTTTTAGATATCTTTATATATTATATATTCAATAATTTTTTTGAAAATTACTTTAATTTTTTTTAATAATGGGATACGAATAGTCCATGTTTAATGCTTAAATTTTTTGTTTTTATTTTCTAAAATGTGGTATGAATTATTTATTTGCCTTTTTGTTTTTATAATTAATTTCTTCCACATATAGAAATTGTTTCATGATAAATAGAGTTCAGAATTTTAACCAGGATTACCAAATTTTTCAAATGGTCCCCTTTTATTATTAGACAAAATGAATAGTAACCATGGTAAAATTTATCACCTAATTAAAGGCTAAATCATGTTGATCTTGTTTAAAATTATGGGATAAGGTCCAATTATTTTATCCTATTTCTTATTAAATTTTTTTAATTTGAACCTTATAACCTTATAGACTAAATTTATTTGGATAATTCAAACTTTTCCCGGAAAATGAACATTTTAATATTTAAATGAAGAAAGTTACAAAATGCCACTCCCTTAGTTTTAAATATTTATTTTGTGCTCACAACAGGAGAAAAGAATTAAATGATTTAATATAAATATATATTTTTTCCTATAGTGAAATTTTATTAGTGAAGTTATTTGTTTTATAATTTATATTGATTATATAATTACCTTTTAAGCATGCACAAATCTAATACTGTATTAATTCAGTTATTTGAAAAGTAAAATAAATGATTTTAAAAAATATTAGAAGACATATAATTGGAATGGTTTATACATTTCAAAAGAAATTATCAAATAAATTAATCATATTAGATAAATGTAAAATTGTTTTAATATAATTATAATTATTTCCATATGTATTTTTTAAAATATAAAATGAATGATGTCCAAATTTACATTAATGTTTTTTATCAAACTCCACATTAAAAAAAATTTTAAATATGAAATAATATTCAAATAGAATAAGAATGGTAAAATATGTTCTAAACTGATAACCCACTGATGTTTATGACCCAATTGTTATATTATATATAAATTTACAACCGATTATGAGTGAAAAATATGTTTCCACTATTAATGTTAAAATGCGCTAACTAAGGGGATAAACCTAAGAAATTGTTTAAAAAATAACTAAACCTATCCAAATTTTAATAGTTGATGGTATATAGAAATAATAACAACTTATAATAGAATATCTTTTATTTTAATAGAATTTTAATTTGGAATAACATTAAATATATTAATATTTTATGAATCCCCACTAGTTCCCATCCCCTCAAATATTAAACTGAACCCTCATATATATTCTTCACACATCATTGATCATTCTATGTATAGACAAAATTAAAACACCCCTTAAAAACATTTTTTTTCATTCTATATGTTTACTTTACCCAACACGTCCTAATGTTGTACCCTTATGAGAATATCTAATATAGTTGTTACAAAGAAGAAGAAATCATATTAACTGATCAATTTCTATGAAATTATCATTTAGCCTCCTATAAATCTGAAATATTTTTCTTAAAATAATTAAATATTTATCCTAAATATTAGGTATTTTTTATGTTATTGAAACAACCATTAGTCACCCTATTTTTGTCAAATGGTGTGTGAATTAATCACTCATACATATGTAATACTTACCATCTCCACATAGTGATACAATTCATTTTACTCCACCATGTGTCAATGATGATTATTATGATGGTTTAAAATAATATATATGGTATTTATGAAATAATTATACTTCTATAATAAATATAATAATACCATATCTACTATATTACCTACCAAATAATCAAAAACTGATATTGTTTCTCAAGATATGTGTGGACAGCCACCTATGTGAAGTGATTTAATTACTTTTTCCCATCATGCATGGATTAAAAAATTATGATTTTTTCTAATATTATTTATATATATTATATAAAAAATATTATTTAAGGGTGAATAATTATTTAACATTCTTTTCTCTAATCTAGTAAAAATAGAGAAAAACATTCACGCATAAATATGACCGACCATCTCTATGAACTGTGTAATTAATTTTTATATCATTAAATTTTATGAATGTAATTGAATATATATATATATATAATCAATATATATGATATATTTGTCTATTTTTATATAGTAGATTTATAATATATCTATATTTTTTTTACACGAGGTTTTAACTTGAATGATGAATGTTATTTATTAGGTAAGGGATTTCTGTCTCACATTTACATATGTGAGGCATTTTGAATATTCACCAATTTTATTAAATTTAAATGTTGTATATAAATCCTTAATTTAAATTTGTGATGACCCATCGATATTTTATGGGGATATAAATATACATGTAAGGTTCTTCGGTTCATGGGTATTATTATTCAAATGTTACCAAAACAATAACTATTTTTTGTTACCATATCATTATTTATCAGAATTCATTATTTTTAGGTTATGATGGTAAAATATAATGATATATCTCCATGGAAACCAATTATATCTATTAAATCCTAGCCATTTATTTAATGTTAATTTTTTCCTTTAATTGTACACCCTTTTGTACTCAGGATACAAAATATTATATTTAGAAAAAGTAAATTTTTCTCCCTCTTTGGATGAATATCTTTTCACATCCCTATTAATGATATCAAAATATTATTTCATGAATTGTTTATCAAACCTCAAATGATTGGTCAAAATCATTTTTACCATGTTTTATTTTAAAAAATGGCTGAAAAGGAATATTCTTTGGGTTTTTCACATTTTATACTTTTTACTTTTTACAGACTATGATAATGGAATAATTTTTTAATGTATATGTCCGAAAATTAATTTCCCACTATCCTAATCAATAACATTAATAATGATTAATTTTTAATTATTTAATGTTATATTCAACTGAAAAAGTTTCGGAAATATTTGGGAATTTTTTTCAATTTAAACTAGAGTTTTAGAATTAAAAAATATATATTCCCCATGAAATGTTCCATGATATATTTAAAATAATTCTTCCTATAAGATGACATACATTGATAATACTTTTGATTTATTTGGGATATGATTCCAAGATACCATCATTCTTTTTTATATTAATGTTTTATGTTTTTGATAATTTTTTTTAAAAACCCATTTATTTTATATTTTTTATGTTATAATGAAATGTTTATGAAACACATATATTTCCAAGGGTTTAGATTTGAAGACTATTTTATGATATTTTGTAACACATATTTATATTTTAATTATGTGATGGGTGGGAATATAATTAGTTATCTATCATTTTAATTGCTAATGGATTGATATCTCATGAGAAAAACATGATAAGAATTGATATTGAACCTCATTCGATAACGGATGTTTTCCACAATGATTGTCTTGGTTGTGAATATTGACTACTATGATGGTTTTGGGAGTTTAACAAGACCACAATGAATGTATTTGTATTGTACTTGGACAACTACTATGGTTTTAGGAGTGAGCTCAATCAACGATGATAGTCTTGGTAGTAATAACTTAATACTAATGAAATGATATTTTATGCATATTTGTATGAAACAATTCATGGTATTGTTTCAATTTTATGCTCTCTTAGATCATGTTCATTTATTCTTTTATAAAAAATAATTTATGAACTACCTAGATTTAAGTCATGACTCATGATTAAGATCTAGGATATATAGGATATGGTTCTGAAATGTTCATCTCATGTTCGTATACCATTTTTCTCCATATTCTTCTTATATGATCATTTATATCTCCCCTATTTACCCTTACCAAGTATATGATCTCTCACTTTCTTATTTACATTTTTATAGGTGAATGAAGGAATATTTTATGTAATATATGTCTAATAGGGCCGACATTTATGAACATATATCTAGGAGATAGTGTAGATACTTTTTTTAACAAATTATTTATCAATCCATGATTACATAGAAACTAGACCTATAATATTATGTCATGGATCATTATGTTATATAATGATTATTTGTCCTAAAATATATATTATCTATGTATTAAAAGTATGGGTCACAATAGTGGGGTGGAGTGGTGGGTAGAACCACTGGACTAATGGTTAATTGGATGATGAATCTTGGGATTCTGAGGAATGGTGGGAATTGTTGAGTTTTATCTTGTCAATTTTGAGATAATTATTAAATCTTGATTAGTTGATGGTTCTTAGTGTTCCATTTGTTTAATGTTTAGATACGAAATTGTGTTTGGTTTTGATAATGGAACCTAATTTTTTATAACTAAATTGATAATCGATATTGGTTTGTATTTAATATCAATAATCCAATACTACCTTTCAGTAATGTGATGTGTTATGGTCTGTAGGTTGTAAAAATCTATGTTCAGTAATATTTTAAAAGATGTAGGTAATTTTAATTTTCTAATTTAATTATTGTTAATTTTATTAATTAGGATTCAATTATACAATATGATAGTTTGAGCATCCCGGGATAATATTTATGGATTCGTAATGGGGACTAAGAGGTACCATGGTTGTTTAGGTGAGTTTTGAGGGCATTGAGTTATGTTTTATCGGTTTTGGAGGAATATACCGAGGTAATAAGGTTTGGTGTTCATGGTTTAGAATAAACTACGTAATACCGTAACTATGATTAGGATTTAAATTCATTTATGAAATTTAATTGTTTTCTAGTATAGTTAGAACATTATTTCTTGGAAACAATGCCCATTCAAGGGAGAACCATATATCTGGGTGTGCACTTGGGGATTTGTGCAAGGTTTTCATTTGTTTGTAGACAAAGAATTTAAAATTTATCATATTGGGAAAATAATGAATTATATAGTTGGGGCCCAATTGGTAGACATTGTGTACCAACTATGAAATGCAGGATCTTCTTCTATATTTATTACCACATGATTGACACATGTTTTTGGAAATCATGTTTTCAGACCATAAGACTCATTAAAAGTGATGAATTATGTTGTTTCTCTATCAAATTTTATTTTGTGGAAGACATTTTTGTTCTCCTCCTCATGTGTGTCCCATAAAAAAATCCAATATTCTTCAATTGATCTTCATATTATTTGAGGCATCATAATGGATATTTTTTTGGCATTTATGCTTGCATTCTTCCACATTATTCTTCATTATCACTTTCTTTATACGTTAATACAATTTTAGTTTCTTCATTTTAGGATTTTTGTTCTACTTCCAGTAGATCATTGTGGAATTACCTAATTATGATTGGGAATTTTATCTACATATTTATAATATTTCATAAGTTGGTATTGTAAAGAAATTGCCCATCATTTCGATGGACATTAGTCATCATATGAGTTTTTAATGGTTTTCTGTAAAAATAAAAGAAATTTTATTTATACTGTTTTCTGATTGTTATGGATTTGGCATAGGATTATTCATGGGGAATGTTTTAGACCCACCATGTGATTTTGGTTTTGGTTTTAGTACGATGGAAGAATAAAGTATTATTTTCACCATTAGGACGAATTGAAAAAAAAATATTGTCTCAATATCAATTCAATAAAAAATTATAAATGCTTTATAAATATTTATGGGTTATTTTACTATGGGGTTGGTCTTTTATTGGTTTGAAAATTTTTATTAGACATGGATGGGTCTCTCTGAGGATGGTTTGGTGATGATAAAAGGTAAATGTATATATTGGTGGTTGTTCAACCCTTCAACATAACCGTATAGTATTCGTGGATTTTATTTATTCATGATATAGGATACGTCTCATCATTACACGATATCAATATTTTTGAATAAGTTAATCTTCATATTTAAATTAAATGTTTAAAATTTGAAAAATTGAATAGGGCTATGTTAGACCCTTGGGAACTAGCTCAATTTTATCAACATCTGAGGGTTGTGTCATTGAAAAAACTGTATACAATGAGTTGAATATAACCTAACACATGATTTTTCAATAAATTTAATGAATAGATAGGACCTTAGTGTTGGTACCCAAGATAACATGTCATTGTATAGAGAATTAATTGATATTGAGTAAACCACATAAATCCTAAAATTTCTATTATATTTTTTAGAACCATTGGGTAAATATGTTTATCTTGGAGTGAGTGTTTCCTTCCCATAATGATGTAAGAACTACATAGGGTTATTTGGGAATTTATTTATACAGTTTGGGTTCTAAAATGTTTCTTAGAATAAAATGGGTATTGGGAAGGGGTTTAAAATTTCTCTACAGAGAGGTGATTTCTATAGAGTTCTCAAAGGTCGGTGTGTCCTTTATATAGATTGAGTATTATAATTGTTTTTAATATCATTGGTGGTGGTGTTAACACAAGAGACTAGTTTTTGATAGTGTAGCCTTTGAGGTATACCTATACTCATTGAGATCTAGAGGACCTAATTTAGACCCTATTAAGATGTTAACCCTAATTATATGGTTGTATATGGAAATGGGTAATGATAATTTCTTATCTCACTGTAGAATATAAATCAATAACATGATCCTATTATGGATCTGATTATTATAGTATATGGAATTGAGAGGATGAACTCATTTATGTGATATGGTATTTGATATACAGACAACCCAAATGAGATTTCATTGGAGAAAGTACATCCCTATAAAATGTATTCACTTACATGAGATTCCTTGGACATTCTCCATAGATCTAATGGTAAGGGATGTGACCCCCCACCACATAGATTTGGGTACTACGAACTTTCAAGATTTGTAGATGTCAACTGAGCATGTACATTGGGTGGTTCACCCCAAGTTGTTTTCTTATATATAATTGGCAGTTTTCCCCCAAATATTCATCTCATGTATACTAGGTGGTACATCCCATAGGTTATTATATCATTATCCACCTATTGATTCATACAACCTATGTTTATCTCATGTATATTTAGTTGGTTATCCTATTGGTGGTAAATATCATTATATCAAGGTGTGTTTTCCCTTACGTGTTTATCTCATGTATTCAATTTTTAGTCATACCCCCTAGTGATTACATTAGTTGTATTGATTACATGAAAAACTCAAACACACTCCCAAACAACCACAAGTTTTTATGATAATAGACACTTTTTACTGTGTTAGGATTGCCTCCCTATGTGATTTACAATGATTGAAATTATTGTGGGACATATTTTGAGATATTCTAGAACTATCCCAACTATGTTTGGGTAAATTGGTGTTCCATGGTGGAACCTGATGATCAAAGGTGTATTGTTATTTAATATTCCACCAAACTATTTGTATACATGTAATAGTAATTTAACTTGTGTACACAATAAATTAAGGGTAATATGTGTGACTATATTTTTTTTCAAATGAGTTTTACTCTAAACTAGATTAGACAACAATAGTAGTTGGGTACCCGAGTAGACATCTCTGATCGCAAGTTCTAGTTGGGAAGAAGCCCACTATTATTGGATGAAGAGGAATATATAATATGGAATTGTAGAGTAGGATTATGTGTGAAAAATATATTATAGTAGATTCTTCGGTATCCCAATTTTCTCTTTGATTTGTCTATATGATCATCATGGTGAGTGGTTTTATCTATATGACAATATGTTTCTATATTAATTTGTTGTGTATTTATAGATATGTCTATTTCTTCAACATACCTTAATTATTATATAATTAATAACTTTTTGGAGGATCATTGGTTTAATTTATAAATTATTGTGCACTATGATGTGGGGGGGATATAGTCTCCCAATGGTACAACATTATAAGCCCAATTCTATATAGTAGCTTCCAGTGTATGGGGATGTTGTACTGAGGTCAAATGGATACGTGATATAGATTCTGTATAGTGAACTGTGAGGGGGACATTACAAAACCTGAATAACATATCCCTATGATTCATTGGATAAGGTTTTATATCTCATTATATTATTATTTAATCTATGGAAATGATGCGGTCAACTATGTCAAGAATGTTTTTTCGTTGACCTAATATTAATAGATATAATAACAATTATATACATTGATAGAACCCAATAAGCTGTTTCAAAATGTCGTAATGGTGTTACTATAGATTCCTCAAATATTTCTTTATTTATTTAAATTATTTTTAATCCACTCTCTTTATTTATGTCACCATAGTTCATGGTTTTCATATAATGATTTTACATTCTTATGAAATTTTATATTTTATTCCCCCATGATTTTATTTTTATGGTTCAATGTTACTGTGAGATAATCATTGGTCATTTTATCAATCATTATTGTCTCCACATCCTATTTCATTTTCTTGTTTAATGAGTCATTTAATTTCTTGAATGGTGACTATCCTATAATAATTTTGATCTAATGGAATTTTTACTATTAATATCGGATATTTTTTTCTGTTAATAAGAAATTGACCACACCCATTTCCTATGGATCCCATTCCCAAGATCTTGAAGAAAAATTTTACATATGTAAAATCTATAAAGTTATAAATTTTAAAAATGTTTCATGCAAATAAATAACCATGTATTATAGAATCAAATGGTTATGTAGATAATTTATAGTGACACATAATATTTGGATTCTAGAATTGTTTTTTATTTTATAGAAGCAATTTTTAAATAAGGGATATGATTTAAAAATGTGGAAGTTATTTATGTGTGTCACCAACTTCTTTGTAATTGATTTTTCAGTTCTATTTATTTACCTTTATTAAATTAGTTATAATTCCAATCTTTATCCAATTTTGTATTTATAACTTATAGTGTATTGACTAATTGCTAAAATATCCATTATTTTTTACATAATCTGTGTATCTTCACACACACTCTCCCTCTCTCACTACAACAAAGTGTCCATTTGTGGTGGGTTTTTATATCATAACATGTTAAAACATCTGCTATATGGTTCTACAACAGTTTCATAAAACTACAGCTAAAATTTGTGTTGAAATTCAACACAAGGTGGTTCCTTCATTTTAGTGCAATTTTTTGTAAATTGTTACAAAATGATTATTTTTCGGCGGTTTTTTAGTTTTACTAATGGTTTTAATTTAAAAATTAACTACAAAATATAAGTGGTTTTTAATATCCACTCAATATTGTTGTTTTTACCAAATCTAATCCACTAATATAGATGAAACCACTGTTAAATAAATTTGTTTCATATTTAATAGAATTTTCAAGCACCTCCCAAAATAAATACCATAATATAATGGTGGTTTAAAATGCCATGAAAAAAAATTATCTAGCAATAGTTTAATCCACCGTGAAATCATAAATTACAATAATATTTTCATATTATGATGTTTGATAACCATAACCTAGAACAACACATTAAAAAAATGAAAATGTGACGAGATCATTAAATATATCATCTATGTATAGGGAAAAACCCTAAAAATCAACACATGTTAAAAGTAAACAATCAACGTATATTTATCCTCACCAATACATAATGAATTAACCCAATAACAAAGGAAAAAACACATTGAATGAAATAAAACATTTCTCACTACTTTGAATGAATCAAATAAGTCATAGCAAATTAAAAGAATCAATATTATAGAAATACATTAAAAGAATCAACACATTGAAAGAATGTAAAATACATATCTCAATACATTGAAAAAATAAATACATTTCTCAATAAATTTCTCAATACATTTCTCATTGAAAGTACATTAATTATTTAATATGACAAAAAAACATTTATACGGGAAATTTAAATTTATTACACATAAAACTATCATTAAATAATAAACATATTTTCAATAAAATGAGTTTTCACATGTTAAAATTAAATCCACCAAAATTACAGTCAAGATAAATTAATTTATTAACAAATAAATAATTAGAAATATGAAAACATCCATCATAAATATTATTTTCCTCAAAAGGGTCATTTACGATTCAAAAATAGTATGCAATGCTTAAACAAAAGGTAAATCTCTCTAAATATTCATAAATGATCTAAACCACTTAATGATATCACAAAAAAATACATTGATTCCTCTATGTACCATGTCTAGAAATAATTCACATAGTCCGAGTTACCATATTACACTCCCTAGCCTATGAAATACCAATAATATCAAGCTCACAAAACTATGTACATGGACAAATAGAGCACAAAAATATCCCAAAATTGAGATCACCAAACACATAAATATTGATCCTTAACCATGAAGATGAAAAAATAGGATATTACTTGAATAACAGGGTTGATAGATAGGGGTTGTCTTATGTATTATAGGATTAAGATATCATTATATGGATAACTGATATAGGACCTTAGATTAGTGAGAGATAATATAGAAGTGTCATTGGTCAGTAGTAATGGGTCAAGATGTAAGAATTGGAAAAGTTTATGGACTTTGCTATAATGGTCAGTGATGGAGAGAGATTATGGTTGTTGAGAAATCTATGGGGTTTTGTGTCCTGACATGGCCTATTGGGTCCCTACAAGGGACACCAGTATGCTAAGAGTGACACCACATATACCACCTCAATAGGTGAAGGGATATAGACAAGAACAGAGTAAAAATATAATTTATGTGGTAGGATTTATCATATTTTAAATGAACACAGAGACTCCACTCCATGAAATACTATATTAAAATAGTTAAATAAGACATCTATGGTGTAGAAAAATTATGTTGTGTCCTCTAGGAAATACCTTATAATGAGATAGATAAATATATAAGAAAGGAAAAAGGGTAAAATACATGCCTATCCAAGAAAAAAAAAGTAGGGCACAATCTAGAAAAAACTGAAAGGAAAAGGAAGATGTTTTCCAAACTCAAGATCCCAAATTTTGACCAGAAAACATGGTAAGTGACTCCACTATCATATTTTTTCCATAGATACTACTTCCACTAAGGACACCACAAATCTATCAGTAGTATTTATTATAAAAAAATCATGCATGAAAGGCCCATGTAGGTGTGAGTATAAACATACTTTGTAGCGACCCCCAAACACAAGGTGCTTAATGAGACATGATATACTTAACATTTCATTACATCATCACAAATTGGATATCATGTGCCATTACTATAGAAGATCACGAGGCACAGGATTTAAACTGGAGAGATCAGACGGCCTGGAACCGACGCGGCATAAAAAGAGATGGACAACCGCGATCAGGGGGGAGGAAGATCATGCGGCCCAGGGTGAAGCGGCTTTTAAAAAACACGGTTCTCAGCAGGTTTAAAAAAATATTATTAATATTATTATTAATTTATTAAATCATTTATTTTTTTATTATTAATGAATTCAATTATTAAACCACTTTTATTATTTTAATAAAAAATCATTGGTCAATAAAATTATATAGTGGTTCAATCAAAACGCATTACCATATAAATATAAGTATATATATATATATTATTCTTAAAACTTCAATAGTTTTTATTAACCTTATTATATTATCATTACCATAATTATAAATTACTTAATATTACATTATGAAGGTCAATGATTAAAAAAATTGGGTCCTCAAAACATAACACAAGCATATATATATTTTAATTTCCTTTTTACCAAATTTCCTTAATTTTCTTAATTAAATATTATTATTAAATGTAGGTAAATTTAATCACACATAAAAGTGTGTTGATATAAATATCATCACCATGAAACACATAAGTAAATGAAACCATAATTTGACGTAGTTTCCAAAACTGTTTATCCAAGTTATAAACATTTGCATTAACATTAGCCCTTATTTTAATTTAGAGAAAAAGAGTCATTTAATTTGATGCAATATATATATATATATATAACTCAAGGGTTAACACATATTTTGACAAAATAAAAACCCATTAGCTTAAATATATTTAAAACATAACATTTTAATAGTTCAAATTAAGAAGGCTAGTGTAGTGAATACTAATATTAATCTTTCATAAAACATAATTCACATTTTTGGGAAAAGCAGAAATAAATTGATTAAATTATCATTGATATCACTTTTAAACATTAAAGCAAAAAACACAATTAGCATTCCAATCCTTTTGGGGTAAACCATTCTTATTTCCAACGGACAAAAACAAAACATAGAAGATAGGAGAATCCAACGGTCATAATTATAGCCGTTTGGGTTCAATGGTCGGATTGGTGTGCTTATAAAGGGTCTAGTCTCGGGGTATCCCTCACTCTATGTGACTGAAGGTGAAAGGAGAAGATGGCTCGTATGATTCCCTTGGTGCTCATCATAGTTTTAGTGGCTTCGTCCATCCTCATGTTCATTATGATGGATGCCAGAAACCCCTACCACATTTTTGGTCTCTTGGTGGTTTTAATCGGTCTCCCCATTATTGTAATTGGGTTCTTAGTTGGGATTTTTGGTTAGTTCATCTTCTTGTTTGGTTAGTGGAAGTTGTAGCCGAAATGTTACTTATCTAAATAAAAGTAGTTTTCATTCATTTGGTTCATTTTTCTATTTTATTATTATTTTTACCTTATAAGGTGATTGTTGGTTCACATAATGGGTGACATCGAAAAGAAAACTTGTCAAAAAATCAAAACGTGGTTTTCTCGGGTCGTTACATTACTTCCCCCTCCAAATAATTACACCCTCTCAATTATATCATAAAAAAAATTGAAACCCCATATGTAGAAAACTGCCGAAACAGTGGATCTGGCTCGGTTAACGGGATACCAAGGTTGGCACACAGCTCTTCCGTTTCCCTAGTCCAGATGCACTTCGAACAGTACTCATTGAACTCTTGTTCGTGCGTACTGCACACGGGCTTCCAAAGGGAGGCTCATGCGATGCAATGCTCGGAAACGTCCGAGTAGATAAAATCCTTGATAACTCTTTTGGCCACATCACACTCGCGGTAGTCGAGAGGGATGATGTGGTTGAGGAGACTGAGATTCAAGACTTGGAACATGTAGGTTGCACTGAGCTGGCTATTCTGAGCAGCCACGAGGAAGCACGCTCTAGCAGAAAAGTTCTGTGCCAGAGTAAAACATTGGAACATGCCCTCATGGTACCATCTCCTTCGCTTATAGCAGAGGCGTTGAGCAGTGGAAACGACGTGAATGAAATGATCATCCTCTTGACATAAGCAAAGGATCTCTGTACTGTTTCCTAGATCGAGCAAACGCTAGCAGGACCCTTGCAGGAGGAGAATGGATGGATAATCCACTACGCAAGCCCTGATCAAGATGACCTCTACTAGCTCCTCGGGTAGTGATGAGAAGTTCGTTTGACCCGCCATCTGAATGTTGACATTGAAGGGAAACACATTACAACATTGATAAGGTAGAGAAATGAAAGGAAACAAGAAACTTCAATTTATGAAAAAGTTTACATGGAAAAGTCTGAGTTTACAAGACGTATGCCACAAAGAGTGGAAAAACTTCCTAACTCTTCAAACCACACATAGGCTGAACAGATAGGACTAAACTCAAGTGAACATTTATAACGCCTCCTGAGTTTAGCGTGGGGGTATGGAGTTGGGAAACATTGGTATACACCTCTTGCTTAAGAGACAAATGGGTGGACTCATTTTCCATCGCTCTGAAGTCCATTAACGGACCCCAGAAGCTGTAGTGAAAAATCTGGCACAGGTAAGCCGCTCGGAGGTCTCCGGCAGCAACAGCTTCTTGAAATGGGTTTTCAACCATTGTGCCAAATTCCTCTCCAGTTGTGAACACTCGGAAGAGTCCTTAATGATACCTTCCCCGGCGTGCATAAGAGGGAAATTGGGTCATCATCATTAGGAGATAATCCATCCCCAATCCCTGGTGAAGACTGAGCACCCTAGGTGAGTTTGACACGTCATACAGGTTCTTACACGTCATGCGAATTTGGGCATAATTCAGAAATTTCTCACTGCTAGCTAGAGATATAATGTTCTCTAGAGCCTTAGTGGGAAGTGAGAAAAGGTCGGTAGGTACATTTTCATCAGCCATCTGAAATTTATAACATTTTTATTTAGTTAGTCATAGTAATAAATTTATATCACTTGGTTTCCAGAGTTGCCTGATCCCATCCTCTGATACCAACTGTAGCGACCCCCAAACCTAGGGTGCTTAATGAGACATGATATACTTAACATTTCATTACATTATCACAAATTGGATATCATGTCCCATTACTACAGAAGATCACGAGGCTCAAGATTTAAACCGGAGAGATCGTAATGCTTAGAACTGGTGCGGCATAAAAAGAGATGGACGGCCGCAATCAGGGGGGAGGAAGATTGGGCGGCCCAGGGTGAAGCGGCTTTTAAAAAACGCGGTTCTCAGCAGGTTTAAAAAAACTTTATTAAAATTCTTATTAATTTATTAAATCAATGATTTTTTTTATTATTAATGAATTCAATTATTAATAATATTTATTAACATTATTATATTATAATTTCCATAATTATTAATTACTTAATATTACATTATGAAGATCAATGATTAAAAACATTGGGTGCTCAAAACATAACACATGCATATATATATTTTTTAATTTCCTTTTTAGCTAATTTCCATAAATTTCTTAATTAAAGATTATTATTAAACATAATTACATTTAATCACACATAAAAGTGTGTTGATATAAATATCATCACCATGAAACACATAAGTAAAAGAAACCATAGTTTGACATAGTTTCCAAAACTGTTTATCCAAGTTATAAACATTTGCATTAACATTAGCCCTTATTTTAATTTAGAGAAAAAGAATCATTTAATTTGATGCAATATATATATATATATATAACTCAAGGGTTAATACATATTTAGACAAAATAAAAACCCATTAGCTTTAATATATTTACATCATAAAATTTTAAATGTTCAAATTAAGAAGATGAGTGTAGTGAATACTAATATTAATCTTTCATAAAACATAATTCGCATTTTTGGGAAAACCAGAAATAAAGTGATTAAATTATCATTGATGTCACTTTTAAACAATTAATAAAAAAATAGTTAGCATTCCGATCTTTTTGGGGTAAACCATTCTTATTTCCAACGGTCAAAAACAAAACATAGAAGATAGGAGAATCCAACGGTCATAATTATAGTCGTTTGGGTTCAACTGTCAGATTGGTGTGCTTATAAAGGGTCTAGTCTCATGGTGTCCCTCACTCTAAGTGACTGAAGGAGAAAAGAGATGATGGATTGTATGATTCCCTTGGTGCTCAGCACAGTTGTAGTGGCTTCGGCAATCCTCATGTTCATTATGATGGATGCCAGAAACCGATACCACATTCTTGGGCTCTTAGTGGTTTTATGCGGTCTCCCCATTATTGTAAGCGGGTTCTTAGTTGGGATTTTTGGTTAGTTTATCTTCTTGTTTGGTTAGTAAAAGTTGTAGCTGAAATGTTACTTATCTGAATAAAAGGAGTTTTCATTAATTTGGTGCATTTTTCTATTTTATTATTATTTTTACCTTATAAGTTGATTGTTGGTTCACTTAACGGGTGACATTGAAAAGAAAACATGTCAAAAATCAAAACATGGTTTTCTCGGGTCATTACATTACATCCCCCTTCAAAGAATTGCACCCTCACAATTCTATCATTAAAAAAAACTGAAACCCCATATGTAGAACACTACTGAAACAGTGGATCTGGCTTGGTTAACAGGATACTAAGGTTGGCACACAGCTCTTCTATTTCCCTAGTCCAGATGCACTTCGAACAGTACTCCTTGAACTCCTATTCATGCATAATGCACACGTGCTTCCAAAGGGAGGCTCATGCGATGCAATGCTCGGAAACTTCCGATTATATAAACTCCTTGATAACTCTTTTGGCCACATCACACTTGAGGTAGTCGAGAGGGATGATGCGGTTGAGGAGACTGAGATTCAAGACTTGGAACATGTAGGTTGCACTGAGCTAGCCATTCTGAGCAGCCACGAGGAAGCACGCTCTGGCAGAAAAGTTCTGTGCCAGGGTAAAACATTGGAACATTCTCTCATGGTACCTTCCCCTTCGCCTATAGCAGGGGAGTTAAGTAGTGGAAATGAGGTGAAAGAAACAATCATCCTCTTGACATAAGCGAAGTATCTCTGGACCGTTTCCTAGATCGATCAAATGCTAGCAGGACCCTCGCAGGTGGATAAAGGATGGATAATCCACTGCGCAAGCCCTGATCAATATGACCTCTACTAGCTCATCGGGTAGTGATGAGAAGTTCCTCTGACCCACCATCTGAATGCAGACTTCGAAGGGAAACTCTTTACGACATTGATAAGGTATAGACATGAAAGGAAACAAGAAACTTCCATTTATGCAATAGTTTACATGGAAAAGTTGGAGTTTACAAGACGTATGCCACAAAGACTGGAAAAAATTCCTAACTCTTCAAACCACACATAGGCTGAACATACAGGACTAAACTCATGGGAACATTTATATCGCCTTCTGAGTTTAGCGTGGGGGTATGAAGTTGGGAAACATCAGTATACACCTCTTGCTTAAGAGACAAACGGGTGGACTCATTTTCTAATGCTCTGAAGTCCATTAACAGGCCCCAGAAGCCGTAGTGCAAAATCTGGCACAGGTAAGCCGATCGGAGGTCTCCGGCAGCAGCAGCTTCTTGAAATGGGTTTTCAAGCATTGTGCATAATTCCTTGCCAGTTGTGAACACTCAGAAGAGTCCTTCCTAATACCTTCCTCGACGTGCATAAGAGGGAAATTGGGTCATCATCATTAGGAGATAATCCATCCCCAATCCCCGGTGAATACTAAGAACCCTAGGTGAGTTTGACACATCATATAGGTGCCTACACGTCATGCGAATTCGGGCATAATTCCAAAAGTTATCACGGCTAGCTAGAGATATAATGTTCTCTAGAGCCTCAGTGGGAAGTGACAAAAGGTCGGTAGGTACATTTTAATCAGCCATCTGAATGTTATAACATTTTTATTTAGTCAGTCATAGTAATACATTTATATCAATTGGTTTTCCAGAGTTGCCTAAACCCATCCTCTGATACCAACTGTAGCGACCCCCAAACCCAGGGTGCTTAATGAGACATGATATACATAACATTTCATTACATCATCACGAATTGTATATCGTGTCCCATTACTATAGAAGATCGCGAGGCTCAGGATTTAAACCGGAGAGATCAGACTGCCTTGAACCGGTGCGGCATAAAAAGAGATGGACGACCGCGATCAGGGGGGACGAAGATCGGGCGGCCCAGGGTGAAGTGGCTTTAAAAAAATGCTGTTCTCAGCAGGTTTAAAAAAACGTTATTAATATTATTATTAATTCATTAAATCATTGATTTTTTTATTATTAATGAATTCAATTATTAAACCACTTTTATTATTTTAATAAAAAATCATTTGTCAATAAAATTATATAATGGTTCAATCAAAACACATTACTATATAAATATAAGTATATATATATTTTATTCTTAAAACTTAAATAATATTTATTAACCTTGTTATATTATCATTACCATAATTATTAATTACTTAATATTACATTATGAAGACCAATGATTAAAAACATTGGGTGCTTAAAACATAACACATGCATATATATATATATATATATATTAATTTCATTTTTAGCTAATTTACTTAATTTTCATAATTAAATATTATTATTAAACGTAACTACATTTAATCACACATAAAAGTGTGTTGATATAAATATCATCACCATGAAACACATAAGTAAAAGAAACCATAGTTTGACGTAGTTTCCAAAACTGTTTATCCAAGTTATAAACATTTGCATTAACATTAGCCCTTATTTTAATTTAGAGAAAAAGAATCATTTAATTTGATGCAATATATATATATAACTCAAGGGTTAATACATATTTAGACAAAATAAAAACACATTAGATTTAATATATTTACAACATAAAATATTAAAATTTCAAATTAAGAAGATGAGTGTAGTGAATACTAATATTATTCTTTCATAAAACATAATTCGCATTTTTGGGAAAACTAGAAATAAATTGATTAAATTATCATTGATGTCACTTTTAAACATTAAAGAAAAAAACACAATTAGCATTCTGATCCTTTTGGGGTAAACCATTCTTATTTCCAATGGTCAAAAAACAAAACATAGATGATAGGATAATCCAACGGTCATAATTATAGCCATTTGGGTTCAACGGTCGGATTTGTGTTCTTATTAATGGTCTTGTCTCGGTGTGTGCCTCACTCCAAGTGACTGAAGGATAAAGGAGAATATGGATCGTATGATTCCATTGGTGTTCAGCATGGTTGCAGTGGCTTCAGCCATCCTCATGTTTATTATGATGGATGCCAGAAACCCCTACCACATTCTTTGGCTCTTGGTGGTTTTATGAAGTCTTCCCATTATTGTAATCGGGTTCTTAGTTGGGATTTTGTGGTTAGTTTATCTTCTTGTTTGGTCAGTGGAAGTTGTAGCTGAAATGTTACTTATCTGAATAAAAGGAGTTTTCATTCATTTGGTGCATTTTTCTATTTTATTATTATTTTTTCCGTATTAGGTGATTGTTGGTCCACTTAACGGGTGACATTGAAAAGAAATCTTGTTCAAAATCAAGACATGGATTTCTCGGGTCGTTACATACGTAGTAAGGAACCCTGAAAAACAAGTGGCAAATAGTATAAAAAATTACTTAGATCAACCTATATGTAAAAGTGTGACACAATACTAAACATCTTACATGTGAATACAGAAATATTAATCTTCATATTCATTTGAAACACATCATATAGACACATGATTATAATACACATACATATATCACCTTTTGTCCCGATCCCATCTAAAATATAAGAAAAATATAAAAAAGACACATATTGTACTTGAAAAAAACCCCTCTCCACTAATCATTTCCCAATGATTATCTTTTATCATCACACTCTTCATTTCTATATCTATTTCGGACTTCTGGCACCTATAATACAATTATATTGAAAAATAAACATTATATATATATTTATTTAAACAAAAATAAAATTTTTTATCTAAAATAAATTATTTTGAAGTCGTGTGGTTAACCTTATCACCACCAATCATCACTGAAAATTTCTTGATGACCGAACTATCCATCTTCTGAAATATATAGAAAAACGCTTTCTGCAAAATGAGTATCAAAGTACCTTATTCATGAATTTTGTTTTTTATAGAATCATACTTTCTATGAGAATATTGGGGTAGGGAGCTACTAAAACTAGAAGTAGATAAACATCCAATCATTATTTTTCAACCAAATATCCTATATGGTATTGGTACCAAACACATCACACACACTTGACTTGGATTATCCATCTAAAAGACATTACAAACTGGGGCTTCTTGGAAGAGTGTATAGGAATGGATGAAATTTGCATCCCATAGTTCAAAATGTTTTACCCATAAATCTAATATTAATCATATTAGAAGTAATACATATTAACATTGGAAAAAATTATAATAAGTTATTGTAATGAAAACTGAATTCATGCCCCAACTTCATTGACATGATCATCAACATAAATCCCATAAATATTTCTATAAACATCCATACATAGTATTGTTCAGGATTCTAGGTGGCCTGGAATCTGGGAATTCATTAAATAACAAGAAATAGAAATATTAATATATAGAATAGTTAAAATTTTATAATAAATGTTTAAACTAATGAAAAGGCTACTGGAGTCGATCATCTTCTAGTAAAAAATTTGACCATTCAATGTGAGGGTTGATCTTCTTATCCTGACTCGATACATTCTTCCGCGAAAAATCTAGAAATAAATAAAATTTATTTTAATCGTATGGTATGCAATTTCATCTCTTTTTCATATTAATTTATAAATGTAAAATGATTTCAATATGATTATATATATTTAAATACCATGTGGTTATCATCACAATTCATATCATTTAAATCATTTCATTACTATCTAGGTACCCCATTGGGTACCGTATTCTATATGTTTTGGGTTCTCAATGAAGTATATTTGGCTTCATTCCATAGTATTCATTTATAATCTTTTAATTTCTAGACCAAATTTTCAAGTATCCAATTTCATGATTTGATAATAGAAAATGTAATGTGAAAAAAAATCTATAAAGAAATATTTATTTTAAAAATATTACCATTTTAAAATAGAATGACATTAAACTTCATCATAACGTATTGAAATTAAATTTATTTCGGGAAGACAAACTTCATTTTTCCATGATGATAGCATTTGCCTCCAATATTTATATGTAATGGGAAGGGTAATGGGATCCACATCCTGATAGCCTAGAATATAGTCATGTAATCCTAAAACATCATCAGTAGGGACCCCATAAGAATCAAAAGGGACACCTATCTTTTTGATTTCAGATTCCATTCATCTAAACATTTAATATTTTTGTATGTAGTATCATTACTTCAATATTTTATGAAAATATAGTTAGTAGTATAAAAAATGAAAAAATATTGTCGATATTAATTTTTTACCTATAATTGTCACCCTCTAGTATCCCCATCAAGAATGATACGTTGCGCCCTTCCACCTCATTGCATAATGTGTAGGATTCCATCAACTGAGATGATACTAGGAAGCTATTAGAGGGTGTGAGAGATGATGAATGGGGTAATAGGATGTTGTCATAGATGTTGTATGGAGGGAAATAGATAGATCATCATCTATCGGAGTGTATAATGAAACTTTGACTAAGAGTCAAATAACATCAGTTTAACTTTTCCCCTGGGCATTCTAGTCATTTAATAAAATTATATTAATTACATACCATTTATTTAAAACAAATTATCTATTACATAATCACAAATTATAACAAATGGATAGTTATAAAAAAATAAAAAACATTGATAATGAATAACTGCACAAATTACGTAAGTTGTTGATAAATGAATGGATAACTTCACATGAATTCATTTTCTTCTTCATTCATGTGAGTTTCCTAATCTATTATTACATAATCTACATCATCCACCCATGAAAGACTAATATTTTCAATATCATGATGGAAAAATAAGTCATATTATTGTTGTTGATGGGATTAGATATCATTGATCATATCTTCCACTTCATAACTCATATCATATAGGTAACTCTGTTTTACATGAGAAACCACACACAAACCTTCATCCATCACATCATTAACATAATATACCATTTTATTTTGTGATGATGAGATATATTGATCCTGTATTTCATGATCACCAACATTTATGAAACTAGAAACGTCCACAGAATTAAATTTTATGGAACCTCTTTTAACACCCCTAATAATATCCACCAAATTTCATTTGAATAAATCTACTTAAAAATTTGTTTGGTAGTTTAATTCGATTTTATTAGTCAATATTTTCTATTAGAAGACATTAAAAACTCAAATACCCCACTATTTCAGGTTTTAAAACCCTATTACCAATGAAATGCATGAAATCTATATCCATACGCTTTTTAAGCGTCAAATATCCATGCTTATTTTTGAGGAACTCAAGAAAAAAACTTCTAATATTCAGAAAACTATACTCGATTATCAGTATTCATGATCTAAAAATTGTAATATACATTATTACACATTGTGCAACACATTCTATATGCTCTTTATTAACAACTCTTGTTATATCATTCTCATTTCATATTCATCCTTTCATTCATCTCATTTTTTATCCGAAACTATTCAAAAATAGATTATCAATTTCACTATTTATAAACACATAACTATGTGCCTGTAATAATTACATTTTAGTAACTGTAACATTTGAGCTCTTCCAAACTGCTTAGCCAATAGTATTATTTTATTTATTTCACATGTATTTCGAATTGATTAAATGTGTCATCAACACATACAACTAGATTGAATAGTGTGTCAATATCATCTATGTATCTATAACTGAGGGTTAGACACTCCTATACCAAATAGCCATCAGAAATAGAGCCTTTAGGTTTAGATTTATTTTTCATGTATGATTTCAAATGCCCAACATTATTATGAAATAAAATTAAAACATAATTATGTATTTAACGAAGTGAGAATAACCTTTTACTAAAATAAAAAACATATAAATAATATACCTCTCAATTGGATACATTTATCAATAATGTATGAGCCCTTCTAATTTATCTTTATCAAATAAATGAACAGGTAAATGCATCATTATAGTAAACACGGCATAAGAAAGATCATCTCCATTGCACATAGTGTCAATAAAAATCTATCCTGAAGGTTGTTAAGATGAAGTAGATATAGATTTTTCTCATATAGTTGTCTCCAAAATGTTCATAATTGGAGTAAATCATCAATAACATTATTTTGTAACAATGTACGGAATTCCAATGAACATATCCGGTGTAACAAAATATGCAAATCATGGATTTTCAATACATGTAACCTATGATGCTTTAAATCAATACACCTTGAGAAATTACTTAAATATGCATAATAAACCTTATCATGTTATAAAATACAATGGAATGTATCATTATCCCTATTTTTCATTGCAGAAATTTATGGAGCATACTTTCCATTCTCATTTTTCCAGAGATCATGCTTTATATTCATTTCATGTAAGTCTTTTCAAGCAATAAGATGAACACTGAACTTTCCATGAACATTAAGCATTGAAACGTTCAAATTGTCACAATCATTTTCTTCAATATGCATCACATCATAATTATGAAGTATCATGTTAAATTTAGAATATGGAAATTTGAAGAATAAACTTATTTTCATGAATTGTTGCATTTCGATTTCACTTTATGATTCACTTCGAACTCATTTCCCAATATTATTCAAAGTATGCACATGTACAAATTATGTTGAACGATTTCCAAGTGGTACCAATATTTTAGAACATAATAAAAACTTTGTAGGTATCATATTATGAATGAAAACATTTCATTTTGACTTGTTTAGAAAAAAATCTATGAGATGCGTAAATAAATTATCGATGACACAAGATTCACCACTTTCTACTATCAGGAATCTTCTTGGGATCAAAATCAACGATACAAATAAAAGAATCCCAACCCATGTATGGGTTCTTACCAGTTAAATTTACAAGTATAGGGACGTCATTAATAGTTCATATTAGAGGATTTTTTTTAAAAAATATTCTAGAAGATGAATCATATTTATCAATGCCATTTCTCTATATCTATTATAATTTATCAATTAAGGGATGAAATTATACATCAATATCATTTCCTACCATTTGTTTTCATGGAATAATAATCAAAATGATAAAATATTTTTGTTTCAAAAAAAATTATGGATGTAGATCATCTGGGATCAAAATGACCATCAGAATTCTACAAGTACCAAATGTCCAAAATGGGTAGAATCAATTGGTATCCAATCCCAGTCAAACATTCCAAAGAACATATGAGAAATCAAAATCTAATGAATCAAATGTCATCAATAATTTTTAATCTCTTAGAGTTCACATTAACCCATCTTTGTTATTATCTTAATAATACCACATATTATTTTTGTAGGTTTTTGATGACATGAAAAAAACTAAAATTACTTCATTAAAGTAATATAATAAAAAACCATTTCTGGTGTGTTCTTTTTCTTCTTCTTCATTGTAGTATGTTGATTTAGACATCCAAAATCACTCATATACTTCCACCTAGAAGAATATTATTTATAATCTGGTGTGCTTAAATCTTCTCCCCAATAAAAATACAATCATTGGGACATGAATGTGTTTTTTTATAATCCAAGCCATGCTTGTTAAAAAATTCATATAAAAAAATTACCCAAGTATCATTGCTTCCAGAAATGCATCACGGAAAAATTCCAATATCATGGACAACAACTTAATTATAATTCCACATAGTAATTTGATATGATACAACATCAACAGAAAAGATTGTTATGAATATTTCATACATCCACTATAGAACTCTTTATTTCTATCGTCAACTAAACCATGAAATGTATATATCCTCTCATTTATATTTTCTCTTACATTAGTCCCCAAATAATCATGATGAGGATCCAATTATATGTAACAATATTTATCTGGTTTTACTATTGTCTAAAAACATAACTTTTTAAATTTCTATTTGAATCACCCTCAATTGGTAGTTTTGATGTTCATTGATGTTGATGTTGGTGTCTTTCAATACTGAATGCATCATTTATAAATTTTTTTTCATTTCATTTCCCATTATCGAAGAAGATGGGAGCTCATTTTGTGGATTGACATCAATGCTCAACCATTATTTAATGTTTTATTCTATATTCCAAAAACAATATAAATACTAAGTAAGGGATTGCTTCAATATAAATTGTTTATAAACATAGACACTCTTCAACCATCATATAAATTTACAATTTGTACATTAAAGTATATTCCGTTATCAATAGATTGATTGAATATTGTAAAATCTAAAAACTCCAACAAATACTTGGAATAAAGATATGTGTTCCTCTGTAATGTGATCATGATTTTTAACATATATATAATAATGTTCCTACACATTATTAAAAAATTAAAACACATAACTATAAATATAGAGTATAATATTTTCTGATATAGTAGTGGATAAAATATGAATATTTTAAATAAGTTTTTCATATATAAATATATATGTTAAATAATGAATCTTCTAGGTAAATACTATTTAATCCAAATACTAAAGAATATTATATTTGACACATATAAAGGGTCTATTTATTATAAAAAAATCACACCTTCAGTAATGAACGAAATAAAGGTGTGGGCCATTAAATTAATGGATTAATGAATTTGGTATTCATAAATTATATTTCTTTTAAGAAAAAATATTTTTAATCATTTCAAATGATTATAAAATATAATTGATGTGGTGTATTTTTCTTATAATAGAAATGAATATATCATATTTCTTCCTAATAAAGAATGTTGATGGTTTCAAAAGAATATATCCCCTTTATTACAGAGGAATAATAAATGAATTGTTACATAGAAAAACTACCTTGTTGAAGAATCGTCGGATGGTGTTACAATAGAAGGGATCAAAAATTAGTTTTCATGACTACATGAGTTCAATAACCAAAATTATAAATAATTATATTTATTAAGGGTTAAATCATGTAGCATAAATTACATGACGTTAAATATTTTTCAATATAAAATGTAAAAATTATTTAAAACATAAAACATCATTTTTAAAACATTTTTAACATTGACATAAAATACATTGATACATGTCACATTCAAGAGAAACATTAGAAAATGTGACATGAAATATCATGTGTATCATAGTTATTGGTCTCAAATTTAAATCTTATACTACATCATATGTCAAATATAAATTCCTAGAATTGGTCCGAGTCTATGAATTATTATCTAGATGATAATATCTTGTCATCTATGGATTATTCCCCTTTCCCTTTAATATATCCATCTACAACAGATGGCATTTAGGGTGAAATGGCCCAACCATTCTTCTATAAAGATGTATCATGCATAAATGTAACATATAACCTATGTGCCGAAATTGGGGAAATATTAGAAGATTCCTAGTATTGTTGTTTGGTATGACCTATCCACCCATATTATAAACACACCAATGGCCTATAGCCTGAATGTGTCATCAGTAAAGTTACCATACATGGATTCGTGTTAATATTATATAATATGAAATACAATGTGAATAGAGTCCCACAAAATCCTAATCAATGAGTTGAAAAAACAATATCAAAATTATATACTAAATCCATGTCACTATCAATACCAAGTATTGTCATATATAACAACAAATATTATAAAAATACCTAATATATCCACAAATGATATTTATATTAAAATTATTTATCACCCATTTCCCCAAATTATTTATTTCATTATAAATATATTATTTTCCAGAATCACCAAATTCATTATTTCATGGAATTTTTCATTTCAAATTTAAAAACATTCATTAAATAAAGTCTCAGTTCAAGATATTAATCATTGAAATATATAATTCAATTATATTTTCATTCATTTAATAATATTTATAATTCATTACTAATTTTTATTTCATCTACAATCAATAAAACATTAACAACCTAAAAATTATTAGATTTATAACAACGATGATTAAAATTTTCATTAATAACATCCACATTTCACGCTACTAGGATTGTGTAAAACAACCACAAAATATATTATCTTATTAGTACCTAAATTTCCCCACTACACCTATAAATTTCCCCCACACCAGCCACAAATCCAATTCATTTCCACAAAACAAATGTTCTTGCCACTATAATAACCTTATCGTAACCCAAATATCGTTTCCATATCAATAGATATTCTACATCCACCCAACGAACTATTAAAAATTTCATATGTCTTCAAATAACTATCACATATAACCCATATAAACAAAATAAAAATTGGATGCGAAGTGGTTTTTCCAATTGAATTACCATTATTTAGAAAGTATTTATAGTCGATAAAACATTTAATGTTCAACACTATCTTAATTACTCAAGATCCCACCACAAAAAAATTATTTCCAAATATTACTTATTAAACCTATATGTTAGGGGATTCTGAAAAAAATTAATAAAATAATGTATATACCATCAAAAAAATCTTTTTCCAGAAACATCTAAAAATGTCTCATATATAATCAATATTATAGAATTTGATAAAACAAAATATGTGAGTCACCAACCTCCCATTGTTTTTCTTTTATATAATTCATTATCATTTATGTTAATCCAAACTATCAAGAAAAACATCATAATAATTCTAGTATTTTTATCAGAATAATGAAGTTAATTCCGCGAATTCCATAACTCAATAGAATTATTGACAACCAAAACATGACATGACATTGAAACCCTAATCAAACAACACTTCAAAAAAGATAATGAATCCTAAGTCCTAAATATAATTTGTTTTATAAAAATTATTACAAATGAAGAAAAAAACTGAATGAACACTAATATTCGCACTTCAATAAAAATAATAAACCCAATGTCCTGAACAGAGTTATTTATATAGAAATAATAACAAATTAAGAAAAAACCAAATATATAATACTGTTATAATGAAAAAAATAGAACTACCCAATTACTCATAATAGTTTTAAACTACATAAAAACTTATCAAAATACCCCTGAACAAAACTCAGATCAAGATTAAACTCCTAAATACCCATGGTGAATCAAATTTTTATAAAGTAAACTTCTAGACAAAAACACCATTTCACATACTACTCTACCTTTGAGGGTCGGCGAGGTGCTAGGACAAGAATGGAAGAGAGGGGTGGTGAGTGTCTTGGTTGGGACAACCAATGAGGGGTAGTGATGGTAGGTGGGGTGAGGGTTGGGATAAGTATAAAGGGATTATGAAGGGTGGGATCAGCGTCAAGTGGCTGGGAGGGTCAGGATCAGCGACAATTAATCAGGGCGTCAGGTAGGGGTTGGTCAGTTTGGGGGTCAGGGGTGAAGTGTTGGTTTTATAAAAAACATAAAAGTTTTAATGTCCATTTTTAATAAACTACCACTAAATTATTTTTAAAAAAAATTATTGAAGGTTTAATAAATTGCCGCTAAAAAATCTCCACAAAATTCTTATATTGGTGTAGTGTCTCCAAATGATTTTTCCCTTCATCACATTAAAAAAAATACACCGGTACTGTTAAAACAATATTATATATAATAAAATGAAAAATTAATAGAATTTATAAATGATAAATAATAATATATAATTTTAACATTAAACTAATATAATATTACTAGTTCTATTTGTAGTACCTTTTAGTCCATGGGAATTTCATCATCCACCCCCATCCATTATAATATGTTTTTTTCACTAGATAGAACAAAATTTAGAATCTCCACTCCACCATTAATTCCTACCTCTTGAGGATTTTTAACTACGCTTTAAATTATTACCTCATTAATAGTAGATTTTTCCTATGTAATTCATTAATTTTTTATATCAATTAAACCTACATGATAATTATAAAAATAATTTTTCATGTTCCTACAAAAATTTATTAACATGAGAAAAAATATGTTCAATTCAAGAACCTGATAGAAACATGTTACTAAAATAAAATCATAACATTGAATGTTGGTCTGTAAAAGATTAATTTAATGAAAAAATAAATAAAATATTCAAAATAATTATTGAATTAATTAAATGAATTTTCATCCTATAAGTAGTTCTGAATTTTGATAAAGGGGTAAATTTCCATGAATTTAGAAAATAGTTAACAATTTGTACCTAAATCTTATATAGTGTTTGACCTCTATGATGGTTCTCAAAATGAGGATATGAAACTTAGAACTATTTTCACTTAAAATTTATGTTTTTTTATATTATAAATATTCTATATTAAAGGAAATATAGTTTTTATATATTAGATAAATGTAGGAAAATAAATTTTTAATATTAAAGGGTATATAATGATAAAAAGAATGTTATAAAGAGCTTAACTACTCTATGGATGATTAACTAAAAACAAGGTTTATCATATTTTACGTCATGAAATTTTCCCTATAATAAAATTTAATAAATAAAATGAATTATTTCATACCTTAGGTAAGATACATCATTCCAGAAAGTGGTCATAAATTTTTAATAGGTTATGTTCTAGTTTAATGTTGTCAATTCCTTTATGTTTTATTTTTAGTCCTGTATGTCTATTTTATGAAACCACATTATATAATTTATATAAAACCATTGGTCATTAAAGGATACTATTTAGTGGAATAATTGAATTATAGTCAAGAAATTGAAAATATTAGATTGGAATTCATGGTCTATCTTCACGGTCCTTAAACGAAAAACTATACAATCATAGTATGAATTGATGAAAAACATACTGTTATAGCCATATTAAAACAAGAAAATTATTTTTACTACCTTTAAATTGATAATTGATTTAGTCCCACTTGTTTTCATATGGTATATCAGAAAAAAATGGAGAGAATAAATAAAACCTAAAAACAAAATTAACTAAAAAAATTAAATAAGTTGTGTTAACCAAGAACTATTATTTAAAAATTGACACATAACATGGGCATATGGAACAAACAAAATAAAAACATTATTTTTAATAAATAAGGGGATGAATGAAAAATAAATTTATAGAAAAATGAGATGACCTAAGAACAACATACAAATATAATACATCATTTTACATGAATATTCATTAAATTTTAAAATAATTCACACTTAAAAACCTATAGGTTATATGTTTCAAATTAATTTAATATATAAGTTACTTATTTCATAATATTTCTCCAACATCACACTCAAATAACTATACACATAATACCCTATTAGACATAATTTATATAATATATCTCTTTATTACATATGGAATATAAACTGAATAAAAATGGGTGATTATGTTCTTAGTAAGTATAGAAATATGAGATATCAATAGAATATCATATGATATCATAATAAAAACATGCTTATATGGAAATAAAATAATGGTGCACGAACATATCTTATGTAGATAATTCCCAATAAAACATGCATTATAAATCATGATTCAAAAATTATTGACTTCTATATAATATAATTGATGAGTCATAGGAGCATTGAATATTGAATTAATAATCGTGACCCATAAATAATATCATTTGAATGTGGAACAACATATAAATATGTGACTGACATATTAATAGAAATTATTTTCATATTTAAAGGCATACTATCAAGAAAATTATCATACAATGGAAAGAGTCCCATAAAATATTGGATTGGGTTAACTCCCAAACATCTTGTATTGTTTTCATTCCCCAATTTATTACAAGTCGTCACATGAGAAATAAATCATTACTAAATTCAAAAGAGGACTATATGATTCTAGGTCCACCGATCACATTACTATATCCATAAAATATTTCTTCCACATTAGCATAATGTAATTGATAAATCCATTATATCATAGTTAAACAATGATAACGAAATAGATTTCAAAAAAATTTCTACTGTAAATAAGGTGTATTTTTTCATTAAAATAATTCCCTAGTGTAATATAAGAAACGTAAAGGATAAAACATTATTTTAAAACCACTTTAATAAATTTATTTATAAAATAAATAAATATATCATTTATATGATATAAAAAATATTTAAAAAAACAAAGAATATAGTTATTTTACGAAGAAGAATGAAATAGTAAATAAAAATACTTTTAAATAGCAATAAAACTCAGAGTGGAAACTTTATACTGATAATGGTTGAAAATTGTGGTAGAAAGATGTTTTTGGGAAAATAAAGAAAATATTCCATTCATATATTTATAAAATATTATCAATTTAAAAATATATTGAACATAAGGAATCATTGTACAAGATATAAAAGAATATTTAATATTAAGAGATCATTGAAAAAAATTCATTTTTATGAAGAACTGATAAGGACTGTTCCGTATAAAGGAATACAATTTCGAAAAATATGAACCCAATAGAGGTAAAATAGTAAGATTACTTGTAAATCCTATAAAAAACATGGGGGAAGAAGAAAAATTCTAGTTTAAATAGAAATAAAATATATTTTTTCCTTGTGGTAATTCCAAAATAGAAAATCCACTTTTGAAAATTTTCTTTGAAAAGTTACCCTTTTATGTTTTAATGTGATGATGATTGGTGTTCCCTATACAATCTTGGATAGTTATTAAAAAATAAATTTTAGTATTTATTAATATTTATGAATTAGATTTTATGTTTACATAAAGGTGGACACTGTTCAAGATATCAAAATCGACACACAACAACATGTTTCTCCAAAATCTTATGTTGCACACAAGACTGAGTTATACAGAAAAAAACATTATTATATTATTATTTTTATTGGTTGTTATAGCCTAGTTATTTTATTTTTGGGAATGAAAAGAAATAACTATATAATATTTCCTAATTTTTATAATATGTTTTTCCTTTCATATAATAAATTTAATAGGTTTAAAATGAAAATAAATTCAATTTTAAGTATAAAATTACTCTATTATTTTTGAAATCTAATATTAACACCTTTTGATAGAGACCACTTTTTACATCTATTTTGGTCAAATTTGTATTTTATATTTTTCAAAACATAAATATTATTTATAATCATTACATCAAAATTTACCATGGTGGAATTTTTGTATTTATATGCTAAAATTCATTTTTTTAATGAATAATGAAAAATAATGAAATTTAATTCAAAACTCCCTTTTTGTCGAATTTTTATATATAATTCTGTTATCATTTTAATTGTTTTTAAATTTTAATTATAGTACTTTTTTACCATTCAATCCAATTTTCGTATTTGAAGTAATTTGACTTTTAAAATTTGATATAAACACATGCCAATCGTTTGATGGTTTTTAATACAAAAAAACATTTTTTCTTGTTTTGAAAATAGGGATAAATTTTAAATTAATTAATACAATATATGTGTTTTGAATTTGTAAAAATAGATTCCATATTTTTATTATTATGGTCCAAATTATGTAAATATGTCCCTTTTATTTTTGGACATTATGAATAATAACATTGGTAGTTTTTTATTTACCATTGTTAAAGGGTATATCAGGTAAATAATGGTTAAAATAATATTATAATAATATAAAACTACCCTACCACTTTTACATATCACATTTTTGAGATATGGACAACCAATAAATCCCTTGGGATGAAAATTTGGCCATTGAAAGCTGCTGGGGTGTGATTATGACACTTATAAGATTTAATTTAATGTTAAAGAAAATATGCTATAAACATATATCTTCATAGAAAAAAAATTTTAATATGGGTTTATATAAAAGATATCTTCAACTATTATTTTTATTGGAGAAATATATTTATTTACTAAATTATTGTGTTTTTTATTTATATTAATTAAATAATTAAATTTAAAAATTACATAATGATGATGCAATGATTTCTTTGTTAATTAAGAATAATATAAATGATAGGATAAATATTAAAATAAATATAATTTGTCATAATTTATGTCCTCCATGATTTTTCTAGGTGAATAAAACTTGATAGAAGACAATTATATTTTTGTTTCAATTTTTTACTTTCCTTTTAGAGTTTATTTAAATTCAATTAAATTAATAGGGTAAAAATTGACATAATTGGCGTTTTATAAAAATTTAAATTTATCAAATTATTTATAATCCAAAAAATATTTAAAAAACATGGTGTTTCTTTTATAATGTGTAAATTATCATTATGAGTCCAATTATGTTAAATTGATCACATATATATATAATTCTTAGCCTCCTATTAATTAAAATCTTAATAAAACTTTTAAAGTTTATAGAGATTAATTAGGGGTAAACTGAAATGATAATGTTTAAAATAAAATATACACATCTAAAAATTATTTGATGAGATGTTTTGAAATATCCTCATCTTATCAACTATATTTTTTAATTTCTAATCTTTTATATTTAAAATATAATTTTTTTAATTTAATATTTTGTGAATTTCCAGGGGTACCCTTCCCCTTTCCTATAATTGGTAACCTTTATAATATAATACTGACACATACAAAGCATTTTTTCTCCGCCAAGACCTGACAAAAGATCTTCCTAGAATACCTCACCACTTTTTTGAGGCCTTAGTTAATGGATAAAACCCTTCATAGAGGTGATAATGTGTTCTTCAAAGGTAATCAACTGAAGAGGTATCATTTTAAAGGGAATCAATTTTATTTCATCCCACACATCCTTTAAATATTCTTCTTCAAAGATGAATTTATAAATATAGTATAATAAATATAATAATATTTTATTCCGTTAATATCATAACCTTATTCCTTTTCTACTCTAATAAAATGTGAATGGAAATTATTTGTTATGCGTACGTTTTAAGTATCACCTCTATAAATGATTTAGTTTATTTTCCATTAAATTCTTTGAAGATCAGTAATAATAATTTAATTAATATTCATATGTGATATTCAGGATATATTTATTATTTGAAAAGTATAATAATTCTATAATTTAGTTACCGTCTATGAAAATAAGAACAATAATGTCAGTCATGCGTACGTATGAACTATCACTTCCACATAGTGATGTCAATCATTTTTATTCACCACATCACTTGTATGATATATAAGTATATTTAAATAATTGTTATTACATTAATAATATTATTTTAAATCATAAAATATTAATAAATAATTACCTTATTTCCATAATTATCAATGATAAATAAAAATGTTACTCTTTCTGAAATACGGCATACCGTCTACATGAATATAACGTTGTTCATTTTTCATAACTATAATTAATGGTTTTATTTAACAAGTATAATTAATGAATAAAATTGATGATTGTTTCATGAATACTATTCCATAGATGATGAACATATAACCTCGTGGACTAGTGACATCAAAGCCATGTTCATTTTCAACTCATGTAATGTATATAGACAAAACACCCGATATGAACATAAATGATTATATAATTTTTATAACTTGGAAATAATTGATATAAAATAAATAATAAACTCAAAATTTTCTCAAGAAATAAAAAATTAAGATAATTTTTTATTCTAGAACATAATGATTGTACGTGATGGGTAAGACTCATGGTAAGGTATCTCTTCATCATTTCTATTCATTGAGGCATATTTTGATAATATTCACCTCCTTTTATTATGAGATGTCTTTTCAAACCCTTTTACATTTTCTTTCAGTAAATATTTTTCCAAAGGAATTTTTTTATTCGAAGGGTTTTACTAAATGTAAAATGGAATCTTTTTAACTTATGCATTTATAAGGCCATTTCCACCTTTGTGACCATTATTTTGTATTTGGTTTCCTCTAAAAGCTGTAATGTTTTTTTAAAAAATAAAAACCATATTCAGTTTTTAGGTATTTTATTATCGAAAATAGTATGGAGAATGGTTTGATTATATCTATATATTGAATTGATATCTTATGATTGCAATGGGGAATGGTTATTATTTTCATTATGCGAGGTTTATGTGTTGTTATTATGTGATTGTCCTTGGGAATTGATTATAAATACAACTGCTTCTATGATAAACCAAGGGTGGGTGAGCTCCTAATAGCTCCCCAATGCATTGGGTAAGGATACATAGTTAATGGATAAGGATTCTCTTAATAGTTTTAGGGAATATATTTTCATCGATATTCCATACTAATAATTAAGGTTAAACCCTATGTATCCATTAATGCTAAAATATATGTTCGATATGAATGCCACTAGTTACAATTATGATTTATTATTTCTGTAAAGTTGTTTTCATTCTAATTATTTCGTGGGTTTATAAATATTCATGGAATATTTTTTTATTTAATTATTTTATATCCCTTAATGATCTCTTTTCCTTATACCATGTTCTTTAAATGTTTTCACCAGGTATAAGGATGGGTAAAATAAATGAAGAAGTCATGAAAATTTTTATCAAGAAAAATACATCATGATTACATTTTTAAAGTATTAAATTGTGGTTGAAATAGATACTATGGTAGTGTTATCCACATTGTATAAATTGTAATTATTATTTATTAGTTACTTTATAATGCTTTAAAACTATAAACCTGAAAAGATCCTCCGTTTGAATTTTTTACATAAATTAACATTATACAATATTTATAGTTGGGGCCTTATAGTTGGTATCGGAGGTTTGTTCATATAACATTAAGGCTTAGGATATTTTTAATAAAATATACCTAAAATATTTTTACTTTATGGTCTAATTTAAATGATAAAAATTTTGAATATTACCATGTGTATTCTTCTAAGATATGTTTTTTTCCGAATGGTTTTCCTCAGAGGAAACTGGTAAGCTATACTGGGAAGACATTAAGTGTAAAACAAACATCCAAATAAATAACCTGAAATGGTTAGAATGGAAACTGAACTATTTGTTTTAGTCATGGCATAGTTGACTCAGGCTATAAATGGTTATTGTATACATGCCTGAGATCAGTTAAATAAAGAACATAGGAACATGTTAGTAGTGGATCATTTGATGAATTTTGTCTTGAAAGATTACTATGTAGGATATTAATATAATTTGTTATAGGTGTTAAAGAAATAATCTACATCATATAGAATTAAACAACAAAAATGGTATATATTGAGTTTTAAAAAATGTTGAATTGGTTTCGAAGGGTATGTTAAGAGAATTTAACATTGATACAACTTGTTTTTAGATATTTGGGTAGAGGACATGGGTGAATTGTGATTCACATTTGATGAAGGAGATGTTATGTGAATATTGTATTTCTCAATTTTATGTTCATCCTGGTAGTAATAATATGCAAAGATACCTTAGAGGGTATTACTGTTGGATGGAATGAAAAGGGTATTTCTGACATTTCTGTGATATTTTTGACTTGTGAACATGTGAAATAATAACGATAGTTTCCAAAAGGGATGCTTCAGTATTTTCCAACATTAGACTTGAAATGGGAAAATATATCCATGGATTTCACTATAGTTCTACCAAATATTTGTCAAGTTGACAATATGATTTGGGTTATTGTTGATCAATTAACTAAATCATGCCAATTTTTTCCTATTGAAGATACACTATATCTATATAAAAATTCTCAATTATATCATAAAGAGATAGTCAGGTTACATGGAGTTCCTCTGTCCATTATATATGATCATGATCCTAGGTTCACATCTAACTTGTGGAGAGATCTTCAGAATTTTTTGGGTAAAATTAAAATTTTAGATTACATTTTCATCCTTAATCTAATGTGTAGAAAGAACTATCAATTAAAACATTTGATGATATGCTTTGTGCTTGTTCACTGAATTACCAGGGTAGTTGGGACATAAATCTTTCTTTGGTTCTGTTTTCATATAATAATTGTTTTCATTCCAGTATATAAACCATTTGAGGGATTATATGGAAAGAGGTGTCGAACTCTATCATTTTGGGATAAAGTATGGGAAAGGATGTTGATGGGACCTGAATTGTTAGGGGAGATGGAAGAAAATTTTTTGATGACATAGAAACACATGGGGATAACTCAAAGTAGGCATAAAAATTATATAGATAACCAGAGGAAGGATATTTTTTTAAGGTATGTTATCATTTCTTTCTCAATGTTTCACCATGGACATGAGTGACATGTTTTGGTATGAAGGGAATGGTGGGTCTGTGGTTTATTGGACCCAATAAAATCATAGAGAAAGTTGGATTAGTTTCCTAAAGAGTGGATGTACCTATGATTTTATCTATGGTACATAAGTTTTTTCATTTTTCAATATTAATAAAGTATTTTTATGGTACATAACACGTTTTTAGACTAGAAGTTGTTCAATAAGAAGTGAATCTTTTTTAAGAGGAACTTCTCATCCATATTCATGATGGTATATAACAAGTGTTTGAAAATAATCTGATTCATTAGGTTATAGTTTATGGAAAAACATATTTTTAAGAGGAAACATGTGTATCTAAAAATTATATGATTTAGAAATACCCCCAGTTATTTTATATGTGAATAAAATTAGGAGGACGTAATTTCCAAAATAAGGAAGGATGTAAAATGCGCAATAAATATAAAAAATATAAAAATTCCTATTTTATTAATAATTATGAATTATAAATTATGTTTAATTAAAATGGGATGCTATGTATTCTAGTGTACTCATCATGCAATAACAAGTTTCTCCGAAATCTTATGCTGCATTCAACCCTGAGTTATATCGAAAAATAATATTTATAAGTATTATTATTTTAAATTGTAGTTATCACCAAGCCCTAGTAATATTGTGAATGAATAGAACTAAATAAAATATGTTTACAAATATTTATTAAATGTTTTTAATTTCATATAATAAATTTTATAGAATTAAAATGAGAATAAACCCATTTTTATGCATAAAATACTCTAATATTTTAAAAATCTAGTCTTACCTTCTTTTTATGGAGAAACCTTTTTAAATATATATTTAATCACATTTATTTGTTTTATTTTTTAAAATATTCAATTTATTTATAGGAGAGACATGAAAATATAATTCGGTAGAATTATGGTATATTTATGAAAAAATTATTTTTTTTACTGATTAGTTGAAAATACTGCAACTTATTTCAATACTACAATTTCATATAATATATATATATAGTCAATTTATATATTAAATGGTTTTAAGGATTAATTGGAATAATTTTTTAATCATTTAAAATATTTTTGGTTATTAGAAGTAATTTCACAACCAAATTTGATATAAACACGTTTCAATCTTTTTATGGTTTTTAATTTTTGAAAAACATGTTTTTGTTGCTTTGACAAAGGGGATTAATTTCACATTAATTACTACATATTCTTTGTTTTTTATTTGAAAAAATGGATTCCATATTTTTTATTAGATGGAAAAAATTATGTAAATATCTCACTTTTATTTTTTGAATTTATGAATAGTAACTTTAATAATTTTTTTACCATCATTAAATGCTAAATCTAGTACAAAAGTTTAAAAATAATGTTATAATAAAACAATTACACAAAAATTGTTCTAATTATGAGATACGTACGACCAAGAAAACCCTTGGAATGAACTCTTGGCCTCTGGAAGCCACTAGGATAAGATTATGACAATTATAACATTTAATTTATAGTAATGTAATATATGTTATAAACATATATCGTCATTTTAAAACAACTTTAATATGGGTTCATATAAATTTTTTCATACACTTTAAAAAGTCAACTGAAAGATAAAAATATTTCAATGATCATTGTATTTTATTTATAATTTTGAGATATTAAATTATAAAATTTAATTATGACACAATGATGATGATGTGATTACTTTATTAATTAGGGAATCAAAGAAATCATATTATAAATATTAAAATAAATATTATTTAACCCAGTTTATGTCATAATATATTTTTATTGGTGAATATGACATGTTAAAAGACAATTAAAATGTTCTTATATTTTATATCCATATTTATATTTTTTTTAAATTCAAAAAATGAATAGTGTAATAATTTAAATAATTGGTGTTTTATAAACTTATTAATTTTTTGAATTAAATAAAAAACCTAAAAAAATTAAAACAATAAATTGACTATAAAAATGTCTATATTCTCATTATTTTTTCATCTATGGCACAATTATTTCATATAATCAACATTAATAGCCTCCTAATTAATAAAATGTTATCAATACTTTTAAAATTAAAATAGAATAATTAAGGGTGAAATGAAAAGATATGAATTTAAATATAATATATAAATATTTAAAAATTATAGGATGTGAGGATTTTAAAATATCACAATATCAACTTTTACATTTTTCTTTTTGGAATCATTTGAGTTAAAAAATTAATTTATATTAATTTTATATTTTAATAATTTCCAAGGCTACCCTTCTATTATCTAATAAAAATGTACCCTCTCTTATCTAATACACAAGCTTCCAAATCTGTTTAGTTTGGCCAAGATCTGACATAAGATATTATTTAAATCCTTTTTTACATTGTTGATTCCTGTTTTAGGTATAACTCCCTTCGTGAGGGTGTTAAGGTTTTTTTCAAAGTTGATCAACCAAATAAGAGTTATCATTTTTAAGAATTTATATTTTGATTATTCTTCCACTTTCTTTAAATATTATACATACAAGTTGAAATAATAAATCTAAAATAATCAATATATTGAGATTTATTTATTTTAATATCATCCACCATGTCCATCTCAACTTCTATCATATGGTAAAAGAATTAATCGTTCATGTGTATATGTGAATTATTTCCTCCAAGAACAGATTTAGTCCATTCTCCATTATCGTCTCTCAAGATCAGTTAAAATGATGGAATTGATATTAATATTCTATATTCATGATATATTTATCATTTTAGAAGAATAATATTTCAATTATGTTCTTAACCTCGATGCATATAAAGACAATGTATTCGTTAGTGTGTACATGTGAACTATCACCTCTACAAATTGATGTGAATCGTTTTTATTCACCACATTGATTTTATGATATATATATATATATATGTATATTTCAATGATTGTTAATTTAATAATATAATGATTATAATTAATATTTAAAATAATAATTACCTTATTTTTATAATGGTCTATAAAAAATGAAAATTTCACTCGTATGTACGTACGACCAACTATCTCCATTAATATAACATTTTTCATTTTTCATAACCATAATTAATGGATATATTTAATAATTTTGATCAATTTTTAAAATTGATGATTATGTATTGAATAATATTCTGGAGATTATAGATTTATGACCACATAGACAAGTTACATAAAATCCATGTTCATTGTCGACTCAAATATAGAATATTGACAAAACACCTGATATGAACTTAATTAATTTTATAAATTTATAACATGGAAATAAGTGATATAATAGAAATAATAAACATTAACAAAATTCTCAAGAATGATAAAATTAACCTAAGATTATTATTTAATAATATAATGATTGTACATGATGAGTTAGACTCAAGGTTAGTGACCACATCTGAATATTCTTTCATTAAGGAATATTTTGATAATATTCACTATGTTTTTTTATACGAGTAACATTAAACCCCTTTGAATTTTTAATTCATTCAATGGTTTTCAAAATTTATATTTTTTATACTAAGTGTTTTACTAAATGAAAAAATCAATGTTTTATTAACATATTTAGTGACAATGGCCTTTCCACCGTCGTGACTACTATTGGCTATTTGGCTTCCTTGAAAACCCATAATGTTTTTAAAAGAAAACAAACGCCATTATTCACTTTTAGGTATTTTGGTATTGAAAATTGTTATTATAATGAGTTGATTATATCAATATGTTGAAATGACATATAATGACAAAAATAATGTAATTTTATTTTTACTTTATGCACGATTTATGTGTTATGATTAAGTCATGGTTAATAGAAATTTCTTATGTATACTGGTGGTTCTATGATAAACCAAGGGTGAGTGAGCTTGTGATATCTATTCAATTCATCGGGTAATGAGATGTAGCTAAAGTATATGGTTTCAACTTAGATATTTAGGGAATATTGCGAGATGGGTATTCAAAACATAACAATGATGGTTAATCACTTGTCGATGTGAAAGCTACAGTGTAGGTATGGTATAAATGCTGCAACTCACATTTATGATTTATGAATTCTATAATGTTTTTCCAAATTCTAATGACTTCATTTGTTTAAAATATTCATGTAATAACATTTTATTTCCTTATTATATATCAATTACATATATTTTTCTTCTTTTCCCACGTTTGTATAAATGTTTCATGTGGTGTATGGATGAGTAAGAGAAGGGAATAAGTCAATAATATTATTACCATGAAAAGAAATAATGTTTAATTCTAAAATATATTTTTATTTTTTATATAATGGATATTTCTTTAGTTGTATCCACTTGGTATAAATTTTATTTACTATGTATTACTTATGTCCAAATTACCTAAATTTCTAAACCAGAAAATATCCTTAATGTGAATTCTTGACTTAACTGAAGATTATGCAATGTTTAAATATGGATCCTTATATTCCCACTCCTCAATGGTTCTTAGGGTGTATACTGTGATGATACATATCCAAGTAACACCGCTAAAATATTGTTGTATGGGTTATCTTAATGATTTCATTTCATTTAAAAAATCCAAAAATGCTCTATTATTTTTGAGGTATTATTCATTTTCCGAAAATTTCACCCATCAATTATGGATTACTAATGATCTTGAATTCAACATTAGAGTTAATGGAAAAATAGAATCACCACCGCCAATCCAATAAATATTATTTCAGTTATCATCTCCACTTAATTTACAATATTTATGGATTCATATGTGATTCTTAAGGATTGTAGGAATAGGTAGTTATGGGGGGTTTTATCAATTATATTTCCAAATTTAATTCATGAATGATGATAACCTAATTAAATATTTTTCTAGTATTCCACGTCACTACATTGGGTTACACATCTTCATTTTACAATAGTAATTTATGTTCAACATCATTCAAGATCTGCCAAATATTGAAATTTGGGTAAGGTTCTCATGATTATTCATTACATTTCAGAACCACATAATCCTCAAATTTTATGGAACTCAAAAAAATACTTTTTATGTTCAAATATTAGGACATGGGAGATTTTTAATAATATCACTTCTCATATTTTTTGATGATTAAATTTATAAATTTATGTTGGATTATATCTCAATAACAATCAAAATTGAATTTCAGTTCATTTAATTTGTTCTTTGTAATTTATAAGATAATATTTGTCCCCAAATAATGTTATAAAAAACTAAATATTTCATTTTTTCTAGATTCACTTTTATGTGTGATAATCCACAAGAGGGTAGTAATATATAAGAAAAATCAAACCATGTTAATGATATTATACAATCACCCCACTCCTATTTTTTTTAATTTGAAACTAGTATACCATTAAATAATTGAATTTAGACAAGGTGGAGATGTGAATAAATTTATTATGAGGAAGATTTTAAGGTTTTCACACACATATATGAATGATACATGTCATCAAAATTCTACGTCAACAATGAAAGAGACCAATAAAACCAAACATTATTTATAGGAACCTATAATATTTTATCATTATAGAAGATTTTAATTAGTGGGGTCCATCACAAGACTTCTTATACCATGCATATTAATTTTTGGATGATCAAAGGGGTTTTGAATAAGCTACCTCTTTACGAGTGCCTCATGAGGTCTTCAAACTGTTTTCATTAGCCACTAATTTCTAATTGGTTCCATATTCTTCAGGGTGATTTGGTTTTATTTCCAAATAATTAAATACAATAAGGATACCATTCTAGAATTTATATTTTGAATCATTTTGTTGAGTTGAAGGTGTACTCATTGGAAAAAGAGGATGATGGATGGAAAAGTAAAAACCAAGGAGGAAGAAAAAGAAGCCTTGGGAATTAGTTTGAAGTCATCAAATTGAAATAATAAATAACCATTCAATGATATTGAGGTCCTATAAATTTTTTTAGGATTTATTATTCCCTAATGCATAAATTTATTATGGAAAAAAATATACACTAGGTAATAGGATAAAAAATTGAATAAAATATATCTATGTATATAGATAATTTAAAATTAAATCAACAAATATATCATTGAATGAACATTCAATTAAATATATAATACAACCATTAATCATTAATTATATATTTAACTTCTAAAATATATATAAAAAATAGGCCCATTTGTATGATATTTTTTCTAATAAGATAAGGAACTAACCCACTAATGGGTCAAAGAAGATAATATAAAATAAACATGATCTTAAGCGAGATAATGTGATGTATCTAATTCGATAAACTTTTTACCAATGTCCTAATAAATTAGAATGTCCCTTATAAAAAATTATTATTTGGGAATTTTCCCCACCTATTTTTCAAAAACAAATACTTCAATTATCAATTTTGTGACAAAATGGAGGATAAAATCCATGAGTCCAAATGGTTTGAATTTTATTTTCATCTATAAATACCCAAAATGAATGATTGTTTGAGGAGTCAATTTATCTAATAATAACAAAGAAATTAATTTAATTACTCCCAAAGAGACAGTAATATAACAAAATCGAAGTGTGATAATAATTTATTTCATGTATATCTTGAGTTATCAAATTCCATTTTTAGAAACATTAAAGATCACTTTCGTCTATATCTTAATCATTATTCCATGGATTCGATTATTATTTTTTTGGAAAAAAATTCAATCTTTTAAAATAATGAATTAGGTTGGAAATTATTTTTAATTTTTTTGTGGATCAGAGGTCCTTCTTACTTTTATAAAATAATTTTTATAAATCTTAAATATATATGATCTATTGTATATTATTTGTATTTTAAAATTATTATTTGATTCGTGGTACACATTATGCTCAATATTATTTATTTTTTATTAAAGAAAAATTATTTAAAAACTATTTTATATTTCTAAACTAATTCTTGGAGATGATGTTATCACTGTTATAGAGGGTTGACTTTATCACTAGTACTTGTAAAGAAACTTTGGTGTGTTGAGTTAACGTTGATCAATTTCTGTAATAAAAAACAAATGTACTCAATCAGAGAGTTATTTGTTCTATTAATAGTCGAGTTTATCTAATCATATCTGGGGGAATATTTATTTCATTTTCATTACCCCTATATAATAAATGATGGAATGGTGGTGACTATGAAATATCTAAAAAAATGGACACTTATTGATCAGATGTAATTTACATATTACCGAATGGTATATTGGTTTTAAATTTGAATTTTATTATAAATATTATAGTTTATACTATATTTATTTATAAAAATGAAATAATTATATAAATGTATGGTTCAAAAATATTCTATAAATGTGTATTTCTAAAAAATAACCAATAATGAACTAATTCATATTTGAATTTCATAATTATGAATAAAATTACAATAAAATAGAGAATTGGGATGATTTTATAATCCAATAAATTAATTGAAAATTATTATTGGATATGTACATTGGGTATTATATACAAAATAAACATAGTTTGTGTTGATTTCTGATCAAAATGTTTGAGTGCATTTATTTCTTTGTTTTATTTATATTTTGTTCATATTAATATCTGGTTTTTTAGACTTTTGGATTTTTTATGTATTTGTGATAATAAATTATTACTACACTATTAGTGGATTCCATGTATATTTTCCTAGGAAACTGTTCATATCTCAGCAGTAGAATTTGAATTTCCACATAGGTGTTGTATGGTTTGTCAAACAATACAACCTATCTCTGAAACTCCGTCTGTAAGACTAGGAGGAGGTACGTAGTTGGCACCTATCGTTAAAAACCATGAAGAAGTCAATGTGAATATCTATAGAATCCCACAAGGAGGTGCACCTTTTTTGAAATTATTCATCCAAAATGTTTATCTATCTCTAGCATCCTATTATGGTGAGTATGATTAATGCATGTTTGGTCAAATCATTTGTCCAAACCAAGAGATGTGGTTTTAATTCATTAATTTTTTAAATTTTATTCTCGATCCCACCTTTATAACCCTATTTTCCTCTATGCCAAACCCAATTCTATCTTATTTTCCTCGGAGGCTCATTCTAGATTATTTTTGGTCCTTTATCGTTTATATTTAATGGATATATGTGTATGTTGGGGAATTAGATATATTCTTATAGGTTTCATCATAATTTAATTCTGAATTTGTATTTCCTATTTTCTCTACCTATTATTGTTTAGTGATTTTTCATGTTATTGAGTCATCTAGTTCTTGAACTAATGAAATGTAATACTAGCAGTCTTCTTTGACCTTTAATTCAACTTAGAATATGTCGGTGGTTCCCATGTGGGTGTTTTTGATCGTGATAATGGATCTTGGTTTCAAAATGAAAACTCTAAAAATTTAAAACATTTATTCTTATTTAATTTGAAATGTTTTTAAAAGTGATTTAAAATTATGGGATTGAGTCTCATCATAAATTATTTTAAATGGAATGGTGTGTATGATGAAAACCGTTGGAAATATATTTTGAAATTTGGTTTGATTTCCTCAAAAAAAATTAAAAATAATGATATAAAATAATGTTTTTTAATGAAAATGTGTTAAATGTTTTATTATTTGACATGAACGAAATGTTTTTTTATAATTACAATTTGAAATTGGTTTTGGGAAAGAGTATTATGTTTCGAAACATGAACATAGTAAAATTTGAATTGATTGTTTTGAATTATTTATAAAGAGAAGGGATTCAATTGTGTGTTTTATTTACCTTGAATCAAATTGTAAATTGGTTAGTATAGATTGAAGAATACACATATTGATGGTGAAATTGGTAACTAAAATATCTAAATTCTAGAGAGTTTATTCTTTATGATTTTCTCTTATTATTCTTATACATGATATATGTGGAGTGTTTTTACATTTTCACCAGTATTTCACTATGATGTGTGATAATCTCACTAAATATCTTACCCTTGTTCTCTAAACCATGGTGTTATGTCTAAAATTAATATTAAATGACATTGAATTATTGTAATTGTTTTAACTTGTTTTTTTCGAAATTATTATTCATTTATAATCTTATAAAGAGACTTAAACAACATATTCTAAGGGAAATAAATTTTTGAATCCCATTATTTAATATCCACTAATGTGTTTGGAAAATATATTCTGGATATGAATTGTGTAAATATTTCCATTAATTGTTTTATTTAAAATTTATAATGTATGATTTATTGTATACAGAATTGTTATGAAATTCTTACCCAAATCCTATTGATATTTTTTGTCACACCCAACCTTTTCCTTCAAGGGTTTATAAATTTCATTATTCTAGGTAAATAAAAATTGAACAAACCTCTCAAATGTGGTGGTTGTACATGATTATCCAAATCATTGAGGCTGATAGTAACCAATGGTATGTTAGATCTACTCGTTATATAGATATTTGGTGATGATGTATCAATATCTGTTATAACTACTCTAGTTGACATAAAAGTTTTAAACCTATATAAGTATACATGATTTTATATATTGATGGATGTATTACAAATTTATTATTTATCATTGTTTATAAACTATTTTATCTTCAAAATTAATATTTTTGGTGACATCATTCCCCCTTTCATGTTTTGATTCCAAAGAGCTAGTTTTATAGACTACAGAGATTGGGAATACCATTCCTGCCATGTAGAAAATTTATTTTGGACCACTTATGTAGATTATTCATGTAGTTTAATGAAAAATATGTATCATAGGTGGTCATGCACTTATTGATTATGGTTTTCATTTTGGGATGTGTTTATATATGTTACATAAGATAGTTAGACTTAAAGGGAAGGGTATTAGTGAGTACTTGGAAAAAAATCACAATAATGAGCCTTAAGAAATCATCAAATATTAGGAAAACGTTTCCTTGTTCATTTGTTTGATATTATTATAGAATTTTACAAAACATATCATCTATGTTTTTTATTTTACAGTTGAATTATAACTGATAGAGTTGACGACAAATTATATCTTGAATAATTTTTCTCTGAATATCTTCCAATGTTGTGTTGTAACATGCATCCAAGAAGTAATTTTAATAGGCCTCAGGAAGGATCTAATAATTAATCACAACATTTAATTACCATAGCTAATAATAACCATGATAAACTTATCATGTGTGTAAATCATTATTTGGTCCATTTAGTTGAACTTGATCGATTTACAGCTATGGAGGTTATACCTTGGAGGGATGGTAGTACATATCATACCTGATGCAATCATTTTTTGATGCCACCATCTTTCCATGATACCAATGATCCCTAGTTTGAAAAGAACCTGTCTATGATATTTGATAATATCATTAAATTTTTAGATATTCAAGATTCATTTAAGGGGAAATATATTTCCTTCAAACTTGATGAACATAGACCAAGGCTTTTAGAATCAATTTATCTAGATGAAATGAACATGTTATTACGGTGGAAATACAAAATGTATCTTTTGAAGTACTAGTTATATTCAGAATTTTTGGTCTTAGATAATTTTAATGTTTTACTCAAACATTAGAATTATATCGGGCGATGTCCAAGTATGCTAACCATATTTTGGTGATTTTTTATTTCTCACCAGAAATTGTATCAAACAAGAAGTTATAATCTCAAATTACTTAGAATGGTCATCATATTCATATATACCCTTTGTGTTTTCTTCTTTATATCTCCTCATATTTTGATTTTCTAGATATATACATAATGTAGTAACTTGACATTGAAGGTAAGCCCCTTTACACTGGTGTTCCTTCTACTAAATATTATAGTTTATGTTTTCTGTTTAAAATGAATTAGAAATTAGATGAGCCACATGGTGGAAACCCTATCAGTGGAACATAGTAGTAAACTTATTATAAAAATTCTACATTATATGGGAAATGATCACATGATTTATATAAGACCAATTTGGAAACTAAAAAAATTATATATCGAGGAACTTAATATGTGTGTCTATTATATAATCTAAGGTCACATATAAGGTATTTAACTTACGTTTTCCAATTAGTGTAGTAATATGGTCCAAAAAACACAGAAAGGACATAATCAATGGCTATATATTAATAAAATAATGGTTCCATCCAAATGAATCAGGAGAATAATCTTCTTCATGGTGATGATGAGTCTCTAGAGGAAGCTAATTTCGGTCATGCAACCGTGTGAGGAACCATTACTATTGATTAATCTCTAGGGAGGGTTATATTTAAAATTTATTCCTCTACCTCAATCATATCTACTTGAATTATTGAATTAACAAATCATACAATGGAACTCATGCCTTATGTTATAGATATTACATCAACAATCAATATTAAAAGAGAGTAGGGTCTCTATCACACTTCTTAATCATTCACTTTATCAGAATCCATGATTTGTTGGGATGATTAAATTATATTTCTGAATCCTTCTTTCATTCTAATAATGGATTGGATGATTTTTACTGAATCATATATTAACATAAATCATTGGTGGGACTTATTTAAAACCCCATATGTGTCATTCCATGTCTTTTAGAGAGAATTTGACCAAATATTGAGCTGATATAGTAAACCTCATATAGAGTATGGAAGGATGATATTTTTGTTTGACATTGAACTATATATATAATGATTGAATTTTTATCATCCTCTTTTTTTAATGTATGTTCCTTTTTTCTCCATATGAAAATAATTTTTTTCTACTATTATAGGAGGTGACATTTTTAATCAACAAGATACATGGTACCATCTAATTTATATTATCTCATATCGTATGACTCCAACCAAATTTAAGGATGTAGAGACTAAGATGGACGAATTCCATTCAATGGACATTATTGGATTTTCTCTTTTTTCATTAGAATTATCTAGTTCTTTTCTCCAACCATGATGATTGGCCCCTTCGTCTTTTTTTTACTAGGGAAATCTCAATAATTTAATTTTATATTAAAATATATATTACGATGAATTTATTATCTATTCAAACAATTGAATGGGGATAAGTGGTTTCCAAATATTGATATTCAGTTTGGTTACCAACAGATTGGGATCCAAGAGTCTAATATCCCTAAGACCTCTTTCAGGAGTAGGTTTTTACACTATGATTACCTTATTATTTATTTTTATAACCAATTATCAGGATCTGTTCATGGGATTAATGAATAGAATTTTCAGGAGTAGGTTTTTACACTATGATTACTTTATTATGTAATTTTATATCTATTTCATGTTGGACATAAAAATTAGTAATGATCATATGATATTCAAAATACCATGCTTATTTCAATGTGTTAAGGAATTTTATGACATCTGATCTATTGTTGATTCAACCCAAGGTAGAGAATGAATATGTACTCTTCTTTGATAAATCATTTCTTGGTTTGGGATGCATTTTAACACATGGTGATAATGTTCCACATTATGGTTCTCATTAACTCTGACCTCATTAGATGAACTATTCCACACAATATGTCAACTTCATAATTGTTGTGCATGAACTAACGAGTCGGATATATTAACATTTTTTTATTTTTTAACAGTATACTCTAACAATAAATGATATTGTTATATATTATTATAATATTAATTGAATCTTTAGATGTGGGAGTTGGTGGAGTGTTTGTTATCCTTTGATTTCACAATCTCCTATACTCATGGTAAGTTGTATATTATTACTATTTATTTGAGATGGAAACATCCATAAAAAGATGTGAATTATTCATTTGAGGAAGGGATTGTAATCTCTCTATTTTATCATATGCATTTGAGGTACATAGATGGTGAGACTGATGTTTTTTTATCAAATTTTCAATTAATATCCTCACTTATTGAGATGATTTTCTAGGAACAATATCTTGATGATGATTTCAGTTGAATTATTGATTTTCTTTCTGGTCATGAATCTATATGCATGAGGTTTAAATATTATTAAGGTATATTATCCATCCAATGAATGTAAAATGTTCATTCACCTTATATGAAGGATAATATGGGGTTTCTATAATTCATAGTGGGTGGTAAACCCTAGAACCAAAAATATGTATAATTTTATGAGTTGATGATTCAATTTTCTTGATAAAAAACTGAGATATTGGAGATTTTATTTTTTCATTATTATACTATTCATTATATTAAGGAATAAAATCAAAATACTTTAATAGTTTTATAACTTTTGGTTCTTAATTTCAAGTGGAATTAGATATCGAAGAATGTTTTGGTTTTTTTCATAAACATCTTGGGGAAAATTGAAACACCCCAAGATTTCATAGTACATTATTCAATAACTTGCACTACACGCAACACCGAGTTCTAGTGCACCATGACTTAACAAACAAGACATTCAAAGGAGATTATGAATATTATTAACTTAATTTTGAACATTATGTAATACTTTTAATATTAGAATCAATATTATGAATTTCATAGACATAATGTAAGAACAAATACATTTTTTTTCAGATAAAAGAATTATTTTTCTAAATATGAAATTTTACCACCTTTTAATAGAGAATCCTTTTTAAATATAGTATTAAAAACTTTTATATATTCAATTTGATAAAATAAACTTCTTCTTTAGAATCGGGACATAATAATTTAGTTTTAATAATCTTTTGGTGTTTTTTTGATAACATTCATATTAGGGTGAATAATGAAAATTACAATATTTTAACTGAAAACAACTTTTTAAATCAAAATAATTTATATTTTTAAATTATAAATTTCAATGGTTTTGAAGTATAAATAGATAATATTTTTACCATTTAATCCAATTATGGTCATTGTAAGTAATTTCACTTTGAAATTGGACATAAACAAGTGTCATATTTTGGTTGTTATTATTTCTTAAAAATACGCCTTTTGGTTTTGACAACGGGAATTAATTTTAAATTAATAAATGAAACTTATATGTTTTAAATTCGGTAAAATAGACATAATTTTTGGATTTGGAATATCGAAATTAGCCTAGGGTGAATTTTTGGTATTTTTCTGAAAACATTCAATTTTTGATGAATAGTGAAAAACACTGAGTAAATATTTAAAACCGGATTTTTTAATTAATAATTTATTTTATTTAAATTTATTTTAGGTAAAAATAGATACGTAATACCTATATAAATTCAATGTAATTCATTAGAGTCAGTTTATAATAATTTTCGATATAAATAATAATTTAGAACTTTTTACCGTCTTTTACCCACCTCCTAGGAGCTTTTGAAATTCACATAAAACATAATATTACTGCTTTTGTGAGCCGAATTTCGAAAATCCGAGAGACACGGTTAATATCAAGGAGTGAACATTTTTTCAATGAGATGGAAATAGTTTTTGGTGAATAGTAACTTTTTACTTTTATTTACCATAGTTACAAGTAAATAGGGTAATTAACGTTAAAAATGTTATTAATATTACCCTCACACATGTCCTAATTCTATTGGACAAGTTTATATACACCAAAAACAACCTTAAGAATAAAATATTTTCATTTAGGTTCACATGGATTAGATTAGGACATTTAATATTATTTAATTCAAAGAAGAGATAAAAGAGTTAAAATCAATGTTTAATAACCAATACATTTTTAATGTAGGGTTTTACATAAGATAAATTAGATTATAAATATTATTTAGAAAGATAAAATGATTTCCTAAATCATGGTAATTTATTTATAATTTTTAGACATTATATAAATAAATTCATTTATGACACAATGAGGATGCATTAATTACCTTATTCATAAAAGAATCAAATAAATGGTATTATAAATATTAATATAAATATACATTCAAAGTTTTTATGACATACACGAATTTTATAGGTGAATATGACAAGTTATTATAGATTCAATGTGTTTTTTTTGATGTAATAGTGTTGTTATTATATAACAAAAAATAAATTCCAAATAGTGTCAAAATTGACAAAAAATAGTTTTTAAAACAAATATTATATTATTAATTGATATAATGATCATAAAAATATAAGGTTCATCAAAAAAAAACTTATATAATAATATATATTTCATTAATGATCCCCTTGGGGTTCTATTGGCTTTATATAGTATGTTTATTAACCAAATAGTGTTAGAATACAAGAAGACACTGAAAAAGTTAAATTATTTAACTTAGAGTTAAATCTAAATGATAAGGTCAAAATGGTAGCCTAAACATATCGAAAACCTATTTTTTTAGTTGTTTTCAACCTATAAAACCATATAATTTAAATAATCAACTTTGGATCCATTAGAAACCGAATATGAATGTATTATAAAATAATATTTTATGTTTTTCCTAAGGTGCCCCTCACCCCTCTTATAAAAGGGCACTCCCCCTTCTCTCTAATTCACACCATCTAGGCCATTTGGATCTAAAAATCACTGCCAAATACCCTCTCAACTATCATCCATTAAACCTAGATTCCAAGGTTTTATCGGAAAGCCAACCAAAGGAGCACTTTTGATCAAATCAAAAAGAAGAACCCGAAGAAGAGGTAATGATTTCACCACCATCTTTCAAGTTCCTTTCTTATTCCACTTCCTTTTTCATTGTTGTTTCCATTATAAAATAATAACTCTGGTATATTATACATAATGTGATGTTATTATAATTATGGTACAACCAAATTCATTATTCTATCCACCCTTTGAATGGAATGTCACCATACGTGCGTACGTACGACTTATCGTCTCGACGTCGTGGTTTAATTGTTATTAAATATTTTATTATTTTGATGGGTATAATGATGATGTGTATTTTATAAATATAACATGATAAGTATTCTATATATATTATATACCATCCAATTATATATTATATTAATATCAAAATAATGATATTTTCACTATTGCGTACGTACATATTACAGTCTCCACGACGCGATGAGATTTATTTCCAAGTTCACCATTCATCGACGATTATAAAAATATATATTACAAATAAGTATGTAATATGTGACATAATAATTCTACTAGATATATATATATATATATATATGTTTATATATATAATTATTTATGTACTTACATATATCTTATTCACTTACTTCCATTCAATACTATATAAAAACGGAAACCGTGTTTATGCGTACGTATGGACTACCGTCTCCATAAACAGTGATTTCCATTTCATATATACATCTATTATAAATTTTTAAATTCTAAATATATATGATAAATAAATCATGTATTATATTTTGGAAGTATTTAAATCATGATGTAAGTGATAAAATCTTGAGTAAAAAGTTAACACACGTATGATAATGAAAGAGATTATTACACAAAATATTAATATAACATGGAAATTATTATTAAATGGGTAGTATAAAGTCATAAATGAATAATATATGATATAATAAATATTAATATGGTTCTGGTAGAATTTAATAACATACAATAGTCTTCATACAGGAGGTTAAACGTACCCTCGAATAATGGAAAGTGCAAGGTAAGGTGTTTCCATCTCACACCTTATTCCTGTAAGATTCATGCCATATTGCCACTATTACCTTTTATGTGGTGTATATACTTCCCATAATTTTATTCTTTAAGTAATACACTTTAAATAATGCATATTTACATATTCATTATATGATACCTCTTTCACGGGGAGTATGTTTCATAAGTTACCAAATTGGTAAGGGTTAATTACACAATCTCTTTATTATCCGAGGTTGTTTTTACACAAGTATCTACTGGGAAATATATATTATCTATGTACATTTCTTATGAAAGAGTTTTCAAAGGGATTATTTTAAGGGACTTTTTAGTAAAACATTATTTCAAATGTTTTAAATATTTATTCTTCTAAATCTTTCTCATTAATGTTTATGTCTTGAAAATGGTTTTTAAGAATTCATTTATATGGACATGAATGTTTTTAAAATGTTAATTCCTTTCAAAAGATTCAAATTGGTATGGGACACTTTGATTAAAAATTGTCTTTAAATGAATTATTTTCCAAATTGTTTGAATTTTAAATGTTTTATTGAAAAAGGGGTATTTCTATCAAAGAGTTTTGCAAATCATTTTCATCAACGTCAAATCGTTTAATGGATTTTAAACTTGTTTGAAGTTGATTTATCATGTTACAAATCTTCTATATTTTGTTGAAAGTTTTGTGATATGTTTGACTATGGATGTGTTATTTTTATACCATTTGTGGTTTAGGGGTAAATTATTGACATTTCGTATGCTAGTTTTAATATGAATTTTTATGTTATGTTGAGACATTTTCATATGAGGAATGCATTGGACTTAGTAAGTGACGGGTGGAGCCCGCTATAGCTCCTGAATGCATCGGTAGGTCTCATGAGACAAACTAGTGTCTTGGAAAGAGGCCTTGACAAATCTTATTTGTAGTCCTGTCATGAGGCCTTGGCTACATGGTTAGGATAGTCTGGAATTATGAATTCCATCATTATGAATGTGGTTATTGATATTTCATGTGATTATTCGATTAGTATAATATCCATGAAAATAAGTAAATGACATTATTTCATTTTATTTCTGACATATTATGCCTAAGTTCATGTTTAAAAGTATTTTGTTTTAGTTTTATACATTGCATTAAATTTTTATTCTTATTTTTGAATGTTTCCTCTGTATTCCTTACCCTTACTGAGCATTTGATATTACCCCTTTCTATGTTTTATTTTCCCAGGATTCTATGAAGTGTATTGTGATTGTTGTGCAGGGTTATGCCATGGAAATAATGGCATTCTTAAATGATTATTTATGTTGTTTTGTTATAATGTGTAATGTAACATTCATGTATGTTATATATTTTCCAAGACTTCTAAACTGATTGGTCTTTCGGGAATTAATTCCATGTAATCATGCCAATGTATTAAAATAATGCACCGACTCTGGTTAACTGAGGATGGGGCATTACAAAAATGTAGTGTGAGTGGTGATTGAAAGATTGAATGAATTAGTTCACTTTGTTCCCATTTACGACTCATCTAGTTGTTAGGACACGGGATCTCTAGGTGTATATGAGATCATCAGAGTTCACTGATATCCATGTACTATCATTTCTGATTGGGATCCCTGGTTAACATTTTAGTTTTAAATTTTCCTCCAGTAGGTGATGAGATCCAACGAAAATATGTGCACAGTGTCCCAGACTCAGTAGAAAGGTTATTTGGAATGGGTTATATATATTATTGAAGACACACTTAGATATTTTGTCATTTTATTTAATAGATCATGGGATTTCAACTTTAGTTGGTTAAGTTTTAATGTAATAATAGTTACTAGTTTTCCACCGGAAGGGAACCCTTTGAGTCATTGTATGGAGAGTTATTAAATTCAATGTTATATTTGATAGAGACTGGAGAACCATCCTGTATGGACATTGTATGGTCTAGGAGATGATAAAAAAGGATTCAGTTGATTCATTAGAGAATGAATTTAAATAATCCTATATAAGAAATATGATGATCTTCATCCATGACCATTAGAGTTCTTAGTCGGTGACCAGGTTTGTTTAGTGTTCCACAATGATTTGTTTACCAAATTCTTGTAAAACATTGATTATTATCACTAAGATATGTTAAACAATTTTGGTATATTGATATGATTGTAAATATTCCAAACCATATGAATTTACACATTAAATGACTTATATATATGAGCCTTTTCAGAAAATATAGTTAAAAAAGTATCTATCTATCCCATGTCATGTATTGAGCTTGGGGGACCTTGATATCGATTTAGATTTATTTATGATTGAGTATCCTTTTTGGATTGGTCAATCAGAGACGAATGTTTTCTATTGAAATCCCATTAAATTAGTTTAGGGGATATGGTAGCATGATTATGATTATAAAGAAATGTAGTTTATAGAGGAATTAATGTGAGATAAATGGACTCACCTCTTTTAATTAGATTGTTGTTAGTTGGATTTTTAGAAGAAATAATTTTTGGTTAGGAAAATTATAACATCATTATGTCCTACTATAGATATTTTAGATCATTTTATAAATCATAAATTTCATGCTTATATCTCTAGTTAGTTTTTGGTACCCTGTTAATTTATTTTATGTTTCAATGCCAATGAATGATTGGTATAGTGATAGTGAAAATTCCCTATCATTGCCCATGAAATAATGAAACTCCCTCTAGAAAGCAAACATGAGGTGCATAATTGGATCCCAGTTTTACTACCCTTGTTTCCAAACCATGAAAAGTTTTATCTAAGCCTAGAATAAGAAACATATAAGTTACATGGTTTGTAAACTATATGAAACAACCATCAATTTTCTCTAGAAACCTAGTAGGAGGTATAATAATTGTGCTTGGTTTTTTCAACCCATGCATCCGAACTGTGTAGCTCTCTCCTATAGAACATTAGTTGGTTCATTTTAAAAAAATTTATTATTGATTCATATTTTTTAATTTTAATTTAATCTCAGTCAAACATGATCTGATAAGTTTCTCTTTAGTTTCACTTGAGAAATGATTTTGAATTTTTAAAATTAAAATTTCATGGATTCAAGTGTTGGTTGGTGCATCTGTTACCTTCTAGAAATTATATCTCAGTTTTATCATGGATTCTTCTTTTCTCTTTTCTCCCCAACATTTAGAGGGGTGATTCTTCATATCATTTGTAAATATAGATATTATATTTATTAATTGTAATTATTAGACTCATCCTTTATATTTGTATCCATTAACACTCCATTGGTGGTTCTTGGTGTGTATTTTTTATCTTAACTGAAGTTAGTGGGTTTTAAAGTAAATATATATCAGTTGAAATATTTCACAATTGTTCACAATAATTTTTTTATAATGGATTTATATGTCTTGGATTGAGTATCTTGATGATTGATTTAATATGGTATGGTTTCAATGATAAAATCTAATTAAAACGGCTATTTAATTTAATTTTGATTTCCAAAAATATGTTTTTTATTTAAAAATAATGATTTCAAAAATGATTTATATTATATAAAGTGGAATGAAATATATTAGGATGTGAAATGAAATGATTTAAAATGAGAGGGTTGAGTTCTTGATAAAAATCATTTGATGTTCGTTTTTGAAATGGAAGGATTTTTGGCAAGCATCAAGAGAGTGTTGATTGAAATGAATATTTGTAATAATTGGAACAAAGAATAATAACCAATTATATTGGTAATTTACCTTTAAGAACATCGATTTATACGTAGTTATGAGGGATTAAAATAATAATTAACTACTAAAAAATAACTAAACTAAGATTACTGTGGATATTTTATTCTTTGAGATTCAGACATATTCACTATAGGATTGGGATCTAAGAAGTTTGTGAAAACATGGAGACATATTTCTCTATGTTTTGTAAGAATCTATATACCAATATAACCCCAAATATCAAAACGATGATGCTATGATTGATAATGATTACACATGTTTTTTGATAATTAAATATTTTTACTCATATTTTATTTTATAGAAATGAATATTCTTTTCCATTTTTATAATGATTCAGGGAACTAGTTTTTTTCATGGAAATAAAATATCAAAGAATGTCATATAATATCCATTGATATTTTTGGGAATCATATTGTTATTATTAATTATGACTATATTTTTATTCCATGTTTTATATATAATTGAGATATGTTGTTTTTTTTTGTTTTTGAATTAATATAAAATGATTAATGGGAGACTACTAGGATTTGATTTTCACACACCAACTTTTCCTTCACCAATATTAATATGTCTTTAATCCAGTTATATGAAAGGTAAGGAAACACATAGAGGATGTGTGTTTATTTTATTGGTGGGACCTTAGGTTTTAGAAGAAACAAGTGTAATGTGTGATCCACTTATAATATAAATATTTTATAATGATGGATTGATGCCCTTTTGGGGGCTCCAATTGACTTACAATTTTTTTACATTTTTATGTATACTTGTAGATTTCTTCCACTTGAAGAATGTTTGGAAAATTAACTTTTTATCATTGTTAATATATATTCTATTATCATAATGTGTTTTCTAAATGTTGAAATTTTTCCTCTTGACTGTTTTGATGACCAGGTGATAGTCTATAGCATTTGGAGATCAGAAATTACATTTCATCCATATTATAATTGATTCCAGTATCATATAGGTGGATTAACCTCATTGGTTAATCAAACATTGTAATATATAAATTTATCTCAATAAAAAGAAATTAATACATGGAACCCTTACCTTTACTCTGTATCTGCATGAATGATAATAAACAACTTGTATAATAAAAATATGAATATTATTCACTTAGTGATTAACCTTATTCATTTATATTAATATTTATACTAAAAAATTATAATAAATTTTCACATATATTCTAATCAATTTTTTTATATTAATATTGTTATTTAGGTTATTTTCAATGTCAAGTATAATTTTTTAATGGAAATACTGAACGCAATTATTTGATAAAATTTACATCCATCCAAGATTAATAAATTTATATGAATTATTATTCTATAGATAATTACATAGATCCATTTTATCTTTTTGGATTGTATGGGTATTTCTCACGAAAATATAATTTAGGATTTCTATGTTTTTGTAAATTTTACTAATAACAACAAATTCAAATTTAATGGTTAATAATTACTTTTCTTGAATGATTTATCTCTATACATAAAATATATTAATATTCGATATCTTATACTATAATAATTAATTTCATAAAACTCATTCATTTCAGAAATATTTATTATATTAAATCATCGTACATTTAGGTTGCTAGACTAACCCAAACAATAACATGTTATACCAAGATATGAGTATGTGTATTGGGTTATATTGTTGTAAAATAATTTTTATAAAGGAATAAGGATATTAACATAAGAGAAGTAAAAGGTCGAATGATATTTATACGTATTTTAAAGGTGAAGGTAATTGAAAAATTTAATTATTAACTAGATACTTACTGTAAGGAATTGAATTTTTGATCAAATAGGTTCCTTCATAAATAAGAATTTGGTCCTCTTAATTGGGAAAAATATAAATATTTATGTTGTATTTATGAGAGGGAATTTGTGAATTTATTAAAAATATAACTGAATGTAAAATATTTGTCTTATAAAGAAGAAGATGGGTCCATTTACAGTTGAGGTTGGGGGAATTCAAAGAAATACTCGTTTCTTAATGTGAAAGGACTATATTTCAATAAGGAAAGTAGATAAAAGTTTATAAATAATAGATACGGGTTTATAATACCCTCATAAATGAATATATATATAATTTTAGAAAACTATTAATCATTTACAAAGAATTATACCGAATTTACCTTTTATGCTTACTGTTGTAACTCATCCTTTAATATGGGAACTTATTGTTTTTATCAAAAAAATACTAACACTATTTTAAAAATTAAAATCTATAATAAAATAGAAATTAAATTTAATTAAGTATAATTTATAAAATTAATTATTATTTTTGAAATAATATATGTAAATAACCCAAATGTTTTAAAAAAATACATTTCATTCATAAAAGTGACTTTATTTCCATAAATTAACATGTAATAATCATTATAAAAATGAAAATAATAAATTAATATAACTAAAAATATTTAAATTTTATACTAAATATATGATTAATATATGTTTTAAATAAAAACATATAAAGAATAGTCAAATAATTTTGTTTAATTAAAACAACTTCTATTTACCTTGAATCGTTAAATTCAAAATAGATATATATCATTTGTATTAAATTATATGTTATTATTTATAAAATAATTCAATGAGAGTTTTAGTCTGTTATATTTAATTAATTGTTTAAAATAAATAAATTTAATTTGAGATAGATTATGTATGAAAGCATAGTTTTATTGAAAACATAAAAATTTTCAAAAATTATATTGTGTCATTTATTTTTATTCCTAAATAATTTATGGTAATTACACAAAAAAAATTATATTTAATAAATCGATTACATCTAACTATAAAATAGTCAATATATTTATTGGATACAAGTATAACAAATAACCATATATCAAATGAGAAAATATGCAATCACCATATATATAATAACCATAAATATAAATATCAGATTACATTCCAGTATATAAAAAAACATTGTTCATTATAACTCATTAACCATTTTAATTTACATATCTATTAAAGAATATATTGTATATTTTATTTATTATCTTTGTTTTACGAAAAAATTAAATATTTTTTTATGAATGGAAAAAGTCACCAAATACAGAATCATAGGGGTATGAAGTTGGAGAACTTGTGGACATTCTCAGGTATAATTGAAATTACATTCAATGGTAGTGTGAAATGGTAGAATATGTAGTGAGAATTTATATTTAGATACCTTCATAGAAAGATTCATCGCATAAATATTCCCCTCTTTCCATGTGCACATTATCTCTACACCATGGTTTAGCATGTTTATATGTCATTTAATTATGCAATCGCTAAACCCTGTGATGGGGATTAGTCACATATGAAATTTGACCACCAATGATTATTATGATTTAAAAATTGAAAACATGATTTTTTCTTGTAACAATCTACTATTATACTAGTAATTTCATAAGATTCATCATTGAGATATTTCCATCTACATTATAGGAACTATTATCCAACATTATGAAATCATTGTAAATGTGAATATTTTAAAATTTTTGCATGATTAGATTATCATTGTAGATAATATAATTAAGAATAAAATCCTAATTGTCCATTTTTTAAAATAATGTATTCCCTTTCACATCTCTGCTTATGTCCACTTAAAATATGACCTATTTGAAATAATATTCCCATTAGTTGGAGAGAGATCAATAACTCTTTTCAATGATATGAGTTTGAAAATAAAGGAACATGAATTTACATTTTTACAATCAGGGGTGGGTAAAAACCTTTTATTATTTGATTTGTATTGTGCCTCCCATGTAGTAAGAGAACTAGCTATAAAGATGATACTTTGATCCTGAGTGAAAAAAGATAAACATTATTTTTTTGACCATGCACATATGAAATGATACATAGAGATGTGTTTTCATTCAAATCTTCTACATCCCCTATGTAGTTAAATCATTCATTCTTCCCACTCTAATTTATTAAATAGTTTCAAAATAGTCTTAATATTTTTATTCTCATTGCATTGAAATTTCATATAAAGGAAAATTAATTTTTTTAACTCTATCATCTATAGGATTTTCATGACTCCAAGTCTGTAGAAGAAGCCTGTTATGTTTTGATGATATATATTAAAACCATATGATCTTATTCCATTATTTATTTTATTTTTCACACATATATGTTGGCGAATATTAAGAATGGTGAATGAACCCAAACATGCGGTGGTGAAAAGAAAATGAGTCATTTCCTACCCCAGCTGAATTCTAGAGAAGATAGTTATATTTTATTTACAATGGATAGTATCATTGAGGTTCACCAGTTTCCTAACATTTCAAAATACATGGCCTGGTATATGGAATCTCGGAAATAATTATAGGTTTTCATATTGGTTATGCTTTCCTAATAATATGTCTCTTCATCTAATGATCAATCATTACAGGTTATAAATAATAAATATTTATCTCCAAAATCATTTAAAAATATTTGTATCATGGAATATTTCAAAGAGATTCCTATAAGGGATTTCTATTATTCAATAGATACATTTCATGGAAGTAAATATTTTACAAAAAAACACATCCAAAGATATCTTATCCTGTATTAATTTCTTGTTTCATTTAAACCATGTGAAATTAATTCATATTTCAACTATATGATGTATTAGTCAAGAACAACATGCCTATTGGAATTTACCATACTAAAGAGAGTACCAAATTAATGTATTAAGGTTCGCATAAATATTTTTTATTATAGTCTTGAATACTCATGTGAACATCGTCACAATAAAATGCATTTAATAAATAAATAGATTATTGTCATGATCATACCCATGAAGGATAGGAAGTCAATTCCCATTACTGATACAAAACATGATTCTTTTATTTAAGCTCCTAAAATATTGAATATATTTCAATCTAGTATAAACATATGTACCCAAATGTTCCTTTTGAAACACATTCTTAAAATACCCACCCATCATTGAATGAGTTTCAAATACCAAACCACAATTTTTTTTAAATAAATACAATTACCTTGGAAATCTTTATTTTTAGCTAATCATAGAGATGTAATTATGCATGATGGATGTAAATCCTTTTATAAATTTATATATTACTTAAATGAAGAATGAAATTTCATCCATGTAAAAAAGAGAGGACATAATAACAGATCCATCCAAACCTCTATAAAGACACGCCTCACTTCTAAAAGTAATAAGGTCAAGATTCTATCTAAGAATATATTATTATAAGTTTAATGAGATAAGGGATTTTTGATCTCTATGGATAAGGATATTATATGACTTTATTATGATCAATTTTCACCCCATTAGAGAGATCAGAAACCAAATAGGGGAGTAGTAGTGGGTGAAAAATTCATAAAACATTCTCTTAGATTCTACACCACCTCAAAATTCTCCAAAAAAATATTCCATTAAATATATTCATCGGACTATTTTATTTAAATAACCCATAATATTTCTCCAACCCATATTTATATCTGTTTAACACTATTATTTTTTGATAAGCCTAATATCTCCAACATTGTTATACTATTGAGAGAACTATATTATTCCTCAAAAACCTGTTTATGGGAGAGGAGGGATAAAATTTTGATAAGGATCATTCAAATAATATTATAATAGAAAAAAAATTATAATACAATTAATCTAATTGAATACAATAACATATTTTATTTTATGAATAAGAACAAAAACTATCACACATATAACTCTAGAGAGAATTAAAACCTTGAAATAATCATGAAAATATTTTGTTATAACATTCACGGAACATTTCTAGGAAAATATATAGAATAAACCAACAAATACATCAGTGTATAGGGCGATTTTAGGGTTTAGTATAGTAGTATACTCCTTGATCTAACCTTCCTATCTTATGGATTAGATATTAATTATACTCATCTTAAAAAACTATTGGGAAATAATCTAGGATAGTCACATTGACCTCTTTCATTATGTAACCCCCTATCAATACATGTATAATCCCAAAGAGTAATATAGTTTTGTGGTAAATATCCTAATGTCTTGTTAACTCATCATCACAAATGTATGTTCATTAATTGGGGTTCTTGTTATGTTTCCACGTTAATATTATTTCCTTAGTTTTAGTGTGAAAAAAATGTATTTCCATATAGCTCTATTAACCAAAGAACAATATTTATTTTTCAATATGTTCACTAAATATCAAGAACATTTTCATGAAATATTATTTTTTTCATAGTGTTTTAAAGGTATTATCAAACTATTTTCCATGAAAATTGGTATTATGTTGATTCATCTAGGAGTGTGTCCCCTTCAATCAGGATTCCATAGATTGACTATTTTTAACAGACTGATGGAATTGTCCATTATGTATATAATTTTTTATTAATCTACCACAAATGAATTAATTTATGTGTTCCTTCCTATAAGAATAAAAAATTTCATTATTTAAAATATCTTATATCCACCAACTAGAGAAAAATAATCATTGATGGGTGTGTTGTGAGCTTTTATTATAGAACATCAATGGGTAAATTTCAAAGTTAGCCTCAGACACCTGAGTTATTATAGTTTTTAGAAAATGGATATCATTTTATTTATTATAATAACAGATATGGTGGATAAATGTTTCAATAGTTCCTGTACATTTATTAATCCCCATAATTCTATTCCATGAATACCACACATCTTTGTGATTATTAAGGGATTCAAAGGAAAACAATCACACATTTATCTCTAAAAGTATAAACATTATTTTTTCTCTTTAAAATGAACATGTAATTTTTTTAATTAACTTATTAAAATACTATGAAAATTTTTATTGGTGAAAGATGAGATCATTTTCTAATGTTTTTATATGTTTATTTCTTAAAATATCTCATAAATGATCAAAATATATGCTTAAATTGATCATAAAATGACATTTATCAAATTTTTTTGGAGAGGTACTAATAAAAACTACCTTCAGTGGATTAAAAAAAGAGATTTCTATTTATACTATCATGTATATAGTTTCACATATGAATTTTGGCTGTAAACACTTGCATATAGGATTCCATTGGTGTGTGATGGAGAACATTAATAAAATTAATATAGTTTTTTGGACCTTATTGATTTTTTAAATATTTATTTATATTACGATCCAAGACCCATGAAATTCCATAATAGTTAATTTATCATTAGGATAAGGGAGTTAGGGACATCGAACCAATGTCTCATAGGCCCTTTGGAGAAGATGAAATATTCTCATTACTTGATTGCTCTTTGGATTTATTCAAAATGACTATAAGTCCGAGATTCATAAATGATTATTCTTATTGTTTGTCATATTTTACAAAATAAATCTATAAATATTTTTGAAAAAACATCATCACCTAAAAGTATAATGTAGAATTCATATTCTCTCTGAGGATCTCAACATCGTTGGCCAATGATGGTATATTTGGAGGAGGGAATATATGTCGACCAAAAACATACCTAATAATAGAATATATATATATATATATATATTCATATATATGGGAGTCTATATCCCCTAATTATATATGAAATATGAATACCAAAACCATATAATACCAAATCCTCAATATTTATTGGATGGAATTTCTCATCAATGGCTATTGATCTCATTAAAAAGGAAAAATGTTAGATGTTTTATCCAACCAACAATAAAATAAATTTCTCACTCACAATATCATTACATGGAGGAATATGTTTTTGTTATACCTCATAAAATAAGTCATTTTCCATATCACATCATCAACCATATGATTATTCTAAAGAACATTAATAAGGTGATTTTTAATTTTTGTAGTTTTATCTATAATCTATGATTTAATTCAGTTATTCCTCATGTGAGATATAATATTCCATTTTTTGAAAATATATGTCCAATATTTTTTATATATCATGTATTAAATTTATTTAAAGTGATACATGGAATAAGTAATTCTTTTGTGGGTGGATGTATGGGAATGAAATTTTATAAGATACCATCCCCATATGATTGGGGACTTATTAATAGCCAATGTGTCTGGGGAACCACTATCCATTCATCTAGAATCTCAAAACATTGATTACTATGATATTCAATGTAACTCTATTAATGAAACATTAAACTCTATATCTCATCAATGACTAACAATACATCTCTTATATCAGGATTGTTTTATTACACTATTTTACATAATGGTTTGATTTTTTAAAAAATATTCTTGGGATTTATATTAACAAAAAATATTTTTCTTTATGGCTTCCTCCAAACTATTTAGTGTTCTACACCACTACCCATAAAAACCTCATATAGTTTATTTTAATGTGATAATGGAAAGTATTTTTTTAATACTCTACCATAGGAAGATGATAATCCAACATTAATTTGAAATATATTTAATGGTATCTTATAAAACATTTTAGAGTCTGAATAGTATTTTACGAATGTCTATTAGTATGAGGATGATACAAGTATCTAAATCTAAACAATATATTAAATATATATAAAATATTTGTCTAGAAAATTTATTTAATCCATTAATCCTTACGAGATACAAATAAATTTTTTATTTCATTTATCCTTTATAATTATTTTAGGTACATCTATTAATGTTGAAGAAATGGGTAATAATATCATATATAAATGAAGTATAATTACTTTTTAAGTTTATCTACCAGAAATCGATGGAAATATATATCCTTTATAGGTTTTTATAATACATAAAATGAAAACCATGGTGATATTCCCCCATTTCTATATAGGTATAGGAATATTTTACATCATATCCTAATGTTTATGTGGTTTAGAATTAACATATTGGAAAACCAAGGATCGTTATATTTACATTATAATCTACTTAATCATTTTTTCCCAACATAGATGCTTCTTGTGATATTTTTATTTCCATGTCATTCTATGATGGATATAAAATAATGACCTATGTGCATCATCATAATAATCCCTCTTCAATTATGGAATTTAACATTTACATATTCATTTATTGAATTTTATAATACAATCATTTTCATGTTTTTTGGTGGAATATTCCAATCATTCATTACTATATCCATAAACTATTTTTACACCTCCATGATGTTCACATGGATTGATAGAACATCTTTCATTTGGGAATTAAAGATTTTTAATAATCCACTAGGATTTAAAATACCATACTTTGGAAACCCATTAACATTAGGTCTTCTTCAATCCTCATAATTTATATAGTTGTATAATCCTTCATAATAAAATCATAATCAACCATGTTGTAATTCTTATATTGGTAATGTGTTGAGTAATCATCATCCTTTAAGAACTAAAACTATCTCTTTTAACACATGTCCAAATAATTATATATGAATATATATATTATGATCATATTATTAGTACCTGTATAAAACATTTCATAGTATATATGACATCATAATATAGATATATATAAATATTACCTCTAATGGATCCAGATATTGTTATGAAAAATTTTCACACATACAATTGATTTACAAGATGAATAAGATGCAACCATATCACTTTACATTATGTCACAACTCAATAAATTGTTTAATGAATCACGGTATATTACAAAACCTCATCCACAAAAATGTATCATGTGTGCAGGTGTAGGGAAAATCTATCTCCAAATTTCTTTAAAACAATATTAACATTCATATATCTTTTGGAAAATATACCCCATTTGATTTGACGTAGTTTTTAGGATTTTATGCTAAGAGTAATTTCTCACAACCCATCAATAGTTCACGAAATTCATGAATATTGTGGATATTAGTTAGAGTATTTGGTATGTTTGATTATTTAATTACATCCCTCATTAAATGATACACAGATATAACATTTCATGTTATGACATAGACTAAGAATGCAACAATATATACCTAGAATTAACATTTACTAAATTTGGAATATTCTATATCCTTTCTCAATTTCATCAGAACAATACTCAAATGTTCATCAAATAGTTTCTTCCCTCATGTAATATTTGATAATATCATACTTAAATAATGTTGTTAATCTATCATACCAATATATAAACTTTCTCCTCATATGTTCTATAAGGATTCTAGGGGAATTTTATAGTTTAAATGTCCTCATTAGGAATTAATAATGTACGTATCTTATATGAAAAAATATCTTGGATGCTCTACCTTAACTATTAATTGATGTTATCTAAAGAATTTTTTAACTTGGGTATGTATTTACCCCTCATAATTAATCAAAAAATCATAAAAATACTGCAAAATATAGTTATTATTTATCATGATCTTCTTTTGTGAAATATAATCAATTATAGGATGCATTGATTCATCATTAGTTTTATTAAAGATTATTGTGGCATACCATGGTGAAGAACATGGGAACCTGAAACCCTTAATCAATTTCTCCTATATTGGTTACTTTATTACCTCATATTCAACAAGGAACATTCTATATTTTTTTTATATTGGCATTTTACTATGTATGTATTCTATTGAATACTAAAACACATGATCTATGGTGTGGACAGAAAACTATTCAAGAAATCAATTATTTCATACCCACACTATATAAATACCTTCAATTTTTAACATATCCAAAACCTATTGAGATAAATATAAGTTCTTATTAGGTACTAATACAACTAATTTGGATAGAAATTTTATAGGTGGGTTTTCGATATCTATATTCCAATAAACAATCATGGTCTAACTTTGGATAAAATTTTATTTCCCTGTACAAAATTTAATATGATAATTATATTGAAAAAGACGTTACATGCCAAAAATAACATAAAAATTTAATTATTGGGGGGATATTAAAATTTTCAACAGGTAAATTACCATAGAAAATATTTAGATAATAGTTTTAGACATATGAATAAATCCTCATACCATTACTTTTTTCTCTTGATAATTAAATATAAACTCATTGGGGAATTGAAATAATTTTCATAGATAATTTTATGGATACAATGGAATTTGAAGAACTATTATAAATTAATATGATTTAAATAATGTTAATTATTTTAATCACCCAAATTATATGTTCTGGTCCTCATTTCTTTACTAAAACCAAAAAAAATTAGATAATTATTAAATAATAATATCCATATTAAATAATAAAATGAAATTGAAAATCATTCCAGCATTATTGGGACCAATGACACCATAATTTAATCTTATGTGACTTTTTTTAAAATAAAATCCCTTTTTTTATAGTGATAGATAATTTATTTTTAATCACTTTATTTCCAATCCCAAAAATTAACAAAACAACATTCTGATAAAATATAGGATAAAATGACCAAAATATATATGCATATTATATAATTTTAATAGAAAACTTTTAAGTCTCAGAAAAAGAAAACCCATGTAACTATACATTTATTTTTTATATATTTCTTGAATTTACTTAATATATCACAACATTTAATCAACATATCCCAAAAAATTCTCCAAAAATGATATCCTCAAAAAGATATTACACTTAATACTCATATTTATTATCCCAGGAATGGAAACATGGGATGAAATGAACCCACATTTACATTAATGTTAAAATTAAGTGCTATAGGTTGAATGTATTAAGTGGTAATACAATGAACCCATTATTATGGGGACAAAATCAAGGTATGAGAAGATATCATATAAAAAAAATATAGATCCTGAATAATGACTCAGGAAAATATTTATTTTTATATAAAAAATGTAATGAGTAATAAGAGGGTGGAAACATGAGTAATTAAACATTATCCATGGCATATTACATAGGAATGTGGTTTTTCAATGGAATATGGAACAAACGTAAGAAAAAAATCATTATATATATCATGGATCACTAAAAAGACTATCCCCACATTGAGGATGGGGTCCCATATCATAGAGTATTGGGTTCATTCCCCAACACCATACATTTTGTCCCATGTGACATAATGATTTTCACATTGTGTCAGAGGGATATATAATTCGGCTCAAAGCCACCACATAGTTAATACGAAACATATATATTACAAATCAATATAAAATAATCCATAAATTCCTCACATAATAATAATCCTATGATAAAGAAATTAGATTCCTAGAAATATAGACAATATATAAGTATAATCTATAAAGGTATTGGATTTGAATACGATCATTAAAACACATTCACAGTGTAATATGAAAAACATTTAACTAAATTAAACTATTACAAAAGAACATCATAAAAAAATGATTTTGAAATTAAGAATAATTATCATTAATTTTTTTATAAAAAATTTACTTTATTTAAAATACTATATATTTCAAAGGTTTGTGAAACATAATATGAAGGATGCTAAATATATCATTTATAAACCACTAAAATGTAACGCCCTGACCCAAGTTACCCAGAGTTGGTGCATTATATTAATACATTGGCATGATTAAAAGGAATCAATTTCTCAAGGACCGATCAGTTTATCTGTCTTGGAAAATAGATTACATACATGAATGTTACATTACACTTCATAACATAAAAAACAAAGTAAATAATCCTTTTTGAATGCCATTATTCACTTAGATTAACCCTGTATATCAATCAAAATACAATTATTGGAATTCTGGAAAAAAAACATAGAAAGGGGTGAGCTCAGATGCTCAGTAAGGATAACAATACAACGGAAACTTTCATAAATAAGAATAACATTTTAGACAATGTATAACTAAAAAAATCCTTTTAAACTTGAACCTCAACATAATATGGAAAAAATAAAACGATGTAATACCATTTAATTATTCACATAGATATTCTACTAGTAAAATACTCATATGCAATACTAATAACCACTTTCATAATGATCGAATGTATAATGATAGACTATCATAACCACGTAGTCAAGGCCTTGTGCCAAGACTACCAATAAGATTTTTCCAAGGCCTTGTGCCAAGACACTATTTTGTCTCCTGAGACCTACCGATGAATCGAGGAGCTATAACGTGCTCCACCCATCACTTACTAAGTCCAATTAATTTTTCATTTGAATAGTTTTAAACATAACATAAACATTCATATTAAAACTAGCATACAAAATGTCGATCCATTATCCACAAACCATGAATAGTATAAAAATAGCACATCCACGGTCAAACATAACTCATTTTATAAAATATGGATGATTTAATTGTATCATATTAACCTCAAATGTGAATAATGAATGATATTGACATAGATGAAAATAATCATCAAACCAACTAGAGAGAAATATCCCCCTTTTCTTGAAATAATTTAAAAGTCACACTATTTTTCAAGAAGCCATTTAAAAATAGATTTCTGAATCAAAGTCTCCCTTAACACTTTGAAACTCTTAAAAGGAATTTTAATTATAAAACATTATTTTCCATATAAATAAATTATTAAAACCAATTTTAAAATGTGTGCATTAATCAGAAATATTTAGAATAATAAATCTTTAAGTCATTTAAAATGATATTTTAGTTAGAGTTCCTAACCAAAAGAGAGACACTTAAATAAAAGAAATTGAGCTAATAAAAAAATTGTAATATCATGAGCATAAAGGGATTCATGATATACTATGTCAATTACATTATATACACCATATAAAAGTTATTTGGTGTATAACGACAAAGAAATATCAATGGAATGTAAATTGAGTTGAAATCTATTATATAGACTTTATCCTTAGGTTAAGGATAAATCGATGACATAATTATGTGTGAAAAATATAAATACACTCAATATGATTTTATATTATTTTTAAATCAATCAGAGGACATTCACACATATTCATGTAAAAACAACACCAAATAATTAGATATTTAACTCAACAAATGGAGACTGATTTAAAATTACTCTTATCAAGTTCATATCGAGGACTTGAGAATTTATCATTGTAGTGATTATGCGTATCAAAAGTATATCCATTGAAAGGGGAGTGGAAATTATGACATAAGAAAAAGAATAGTGATTCTACACATAATCCTATATTAAACTAATAAATGAAGTATGTATAAAGCTGAATGAGTGGAAATTGAAATTTCAAATTCACTTATCGATTTGGTAACTTATGAAACATACACCCATGAAAGAAGGATCATAAAATGATGATTTAAATATTCATAAATTAATGTATATTACACAATGAATACAATCATGGGAAGTAAACACACCAAATGGAATAAATAAGCGGTGAACAATTGAAATCTCACTTAATTAAAAGTGAGATAAGAAACCCCTTACCTTGAACTTTCCTTTAGTAGAGGGTACGCATAACTTCTTGTATGAAGACCATTGTATGTTTTTATATTATAACGGAACCATAATAATATTTATTATATCATACATTATTCATTTATGACTTTATACTAACCATTTAATAATAATTTCAATGTTAAATTAACATTTCGGATCATAATTGTTGTCATTATCGTACATGTTTTAACTTGTTACTCTTGATTGTATCACATACATCATGATCTAAAAACTTCCATAATATAAACCATGATTTATATATCATATATATTCAGAATATAAATATGTATAATAGTCATATATATGAAATGGAAAACACCATTTATAGAGACGGTAGTTCGTACGTACGCATAAATTTTGTTTACGTTTTTATAACGTGTTGAACGGAACTTAGTATATAAAATATATATAAGTACATATATATATATATGTGTGTGTGTGTGTGTGTGTCTAGTAGCATTATTATGTCATATATTACAAAAATATTAGTAATATATATTTTTATAATTGTCGATGAATGGTGAATGTGGAAATGAATCTCATCGTGTCGTGGAGACGATAATCCGTACGTATGTACGAGTAATAATACAATTCCGTTAAAGTTGTAGAATTGGATGGTATATTAATTTTACAGAGACATTATCATGTTATTTTCATTATTTATATACATATTACTCAGTATTATATCCCTCCAAATAACATATTGTTGAATAACAAATTACACCATAGTGTGGAGACGGTAAGCCGTACGAATGCAAGTATGGTAAAATTTTCATTCATAAGATGGATAGAATAATGAATATATATTTTTTAAATATTTATAATAACAAAAAATTATATAGAAGATACTGGAGTTATTATTTTAGAATGGAAATAACAAAGAAATAAGAAGTGGATGAATAAAGGAACTTGAAACAGGGTGGTGAAATCAATAACTATTATTCAGGTTCTTCCTTTTGTTTTGATCAAAAAGGCTCCTTAGGTTGGATTTCTGATCAAAATAATGCCTCTAGGTTTAAGTGAGGGACGTTGGCAGGATATTTGGGGAGGGTTTGGCCTTTTCAAATGGCTTTGGGGTGTGATTTTTATAGAAGGGGAAATTCCCTTTTATAAGAGGGGTGAGAGTCACTTTAGGGAAATATTAAAGTATTAATTTATTATACAAAACAATTTGGGTTATAATGGTTACAAATGAATTTATTTATATACTTAGGTGGTTATGGGTCGAACTAATCTCATCCAATATGTTTTAGACAAGTTTAGGTTACCATTTTAACCTTATCATTTAGATTTAACTCTTAGTTAAATATTTTAACTTTTATCATGTCTTCTTATATTCTTATTATATATAGTTAATAAACATACTATAAACTTCCAAGAGAACTTAAAGTGGCTCATTAATGACATATATAATATTATTTAACCCCTTTGGCTGAACCATACATTTTTAGGAATAATATATCAAACAATAATATAGTATTTGTTTCAAATATTAATTTATGTCAATTTTTGACAATATTTGGTATTTTGTTTTTGTGAAATTAATCACAACCTGATTACTTTTAACAAAATACATTGAATCAGCCCTAACATGTCATAGCCACCTAGAAAATTCATGGGTCAAATAAAAACATTCAAATTATAATTATTTTAAAATTTCTAATACATATTATTTGATTCTTTTATTAATAAACAATATAATCCATCATTGTTGTATCATAAATAACATTAATTATTCAATGTATAAAAATTATAAATAAAATTACATTATGTAGGAAATATTTTTTTATTTCTAATTAATATTTATAGTCTAAAATATAACATATATAGCCTTATGTAAAAATTGTTTTTCTAAAAGATATATGATTATGTCATTTTTGTATTTACTTTAACTTAATTAGTATAAAGTGTCATTATCACTTAAAAATGGCTCCATGGGGTCCCAAAATCGATCCAAAGATGCCCATTGTTGTTTATGTATCAAAATATAATGTCCTTACATGTTTTAGGGTAATTTAATATTATTATAATATTATTCTTTTACCCTTATTTACCGGATTTACCCTTTAACCAAGGTAAAAAAAATATTTACCGAAGTAATTACTCAAAATGTCTAAAAATAAATGTTACCTATTTAAAGTATTTGGACCTCCTGATTCTAAATACAGAATAAAATTTTGTAAATTCAAAACAAAGTTGTGGCAGAAATTAATTTAAAATTAATTCTCATTGTCAAAACAAAAAATGTGTTTTTAAGAAATAATAACTATCAAAAGATTGGCTCTTGCTTATGTCCAGTTTAAATGTGAAATTATGTCCAATGACTAACATTGGATTAAATGGTAAAAATATAATATAATTATACTTTAAAATCAATAAAAATAATAATTTATCACTATAAATTATTTCGATTAAAAATTTGTTTTTAATTAAAATTTAGTAATTCTCACTTTTCATCAAAATATGAAAGTTATCAGAAAATTACCAAAAATTCACCATAAGCTAATTTCGATATTCAGAATCCAAAAATGAAGTCCATTTATAATGATAAAATTTTAAAAATTTTAAAAATTTGGTATAAATATTCATAACGGCTAGTTTGATTGGTTGTGGTGTGTTAGAACTCAAAATTGCATACAACACACACTACTGTATTATTCGAAGAGTAGTGTACCGTGGAGGCTTGTGGTGTTACATCCTCCCCTCCATCAATATATTGTGTCCTCACAATTATTAAAAATTGTCTTTGGAATATAATGTAAATTCCCACATCGGAAAAAAAGTCAATAAAACTATTACATTAAAAAAATAAGGAGATGTATTGTGGTCACCTAAGATAACCTATACTAGAATTCAATGTATAAAAACATGGATGTGGATGAAAAACTATGTGTCATGTTTTGATATTGAGGTATAGAAAACATAATCAAGATAATGTTAACAAGAAGAAAACCACAAACTTGTCATAGGAAAAACGGTCATTAGTTTCCCAGTTGGAAAAGTAAATGGATTTTTTTTGTTTTAAGTTACATTACATAAGGATGAGGAATTAATTTCCGATATTCACTAAGAACATAAAGATATATACTTAATTTTTAAGTAATGTATCATTATTTAATAAATTTCTTCTACTAACTCATTTTTAAACAATGAGTATTCAAGAAGACATAGGCACACTATAAGAGCTAGAATAAACTTCTTATAGAATCACATGATCCACAAAGGATAAAATATATATTTACCTTGTCCTTAGAGATTAATCAAAACCAAAATGGTTATTATAAGATCTGATGATCCCCTAAAAGTATATTCCATTAGGGAAAGAAATAGTAATCATAATTTCAAAAACTAAACCAATAATACCATAAAGTGAAATAAATACCATTCAATAAACAATTGTCCATAAAATCCTTCAATATAATACAAAGTAATATTGAAACCCAAAACATAGAAGAATTTGGTTATGTACTCTTCCACGTTAAATTATATCTCCAAATGACATCAACTACTCTTAATGTCACAAACTTAAAAGTAATTAACCTAGTCACATATTCTATATTATTGGTTAATCATTTCCATAAATAACCCAAATCACTATAAATACACAATAAAAACATAGATAAAAATACACAATTATTCCTCAAATGAAATCCCATAGTACTCTATTTTTCTTGGGCATATAGTGTTCCCAACAAAGCGAACATCTTCCAGAATAAAATTTATCACTTAATCGCTGAATCATTTTCCTATACTAAGGGTATTCATTGGATAATACATAAGATCTAAAATCAACTTATTAATGATCAATAAAATCATTTAACTAAAAATAATTAGTCACAGTAACCAGGGACATCACGTAGTCCAGTGGTAGGTGATAAATCTCAATCGCACTTTGGTTGTGGGTTTGATTCCCACAACTTTTTCCGACGCGACAGGTTTTCACACGGTCAGCGTGTTGTCCTTTTTAAAAAACTATATTTTATAACATTTAAAAAATGAGATAAATTCCTCGAAATTAAAATAACATAATTTAACCACAACTGTTATCTCATACCCTACATTTTCATCCAAAAATATATTAACTTGTAATTGCATAAAACCCAATGATCATATAAAACCAAATGGTTATTTATAACTATATACACAAGAGAAAATATATTTCTTCCTTAAATATCATTTTCACATGACAAACTATAGGGTTACAAATACAAGATAAGATTATTCCAAAGTAATCTCATCAACAAGGAGTACAAGAACTTTTAAAAATTTCTGCAACCATTTATTTCCACATAGCTTTTTTTTGACAAATAAAATATCTTATATAATAGGGCATTCACTTTGGTAATGTCCAGGTCCCTTAAAATTATGGGAAATGACTGTAAATGGATTCTTGGGACCATTTTTATTTTCTTTCATAGTACTCTTCATTTTACTTCGCTAATTATACACTTTATGACCTTCTTTATTATGCTTAAAGAATTTCTTTCTTCCATTGGGAAATATTCCTTAGTGTTTACTTCCACATTTCTGGAATAATGGAAATTTAGGATCTTTTATCAAAGGCCTCCACTGCTGGAGCTCTTATCATTCATCACCTTTCTCTTATTTTTTGAGTATGGGAGTTGGTTAATATATATGATGTTGATCATATTTTTGGAAAACTGATTTGGCTTGAACAAAATATCTTTTAAGCCTATCAAAATTCCATTTTTTTCTCATTTCCACCATTTTTCCCACCGTTTACATCATTCTCAAAGTTATTGTGGCTTCCTTGGAATCTAGCCATTGACTAAAACCAATAAGCATTGTGTGAGAAAAAGTAGTCATAAAATCACTTTGAGAATATCATGACACCATATTCTTAATTTGAAACACCTTAGGATTATCCAAAGTCATTTATTCTCATCTTATATTAAAATACTTCTAATAAGTTTGTAATTAAAAAGTAAATTATCCTAAGAAAATCCCCTGGGAGTTTCGTAACAAAGAGTGAAGCAATGCCCGTTGTCGTGCACCAGTTTCCATTCGATTCTAGCTCAAAGCGGTGTTTTTAGGTTTTACCCCTAGGTACATCTGTTCCAGAGCCGCCTCTACCTGCTCGTATCCAAAAAGTGATGTATTCCTCAGAAAACATACAATATCTCTACAACAACAAAATTATAGGACAGTATTCTATACAAATCCTCAAAGTCCATCTTAGGTCTATGTCCTCTAATCAGAGTTTATCTAAAACTAGTATCCAAGGTTATTTCTAAACTTTCTCTAATAAAACTATAACTCCCCTACCCCATTTACCCAGAGTCAGTGTATTATTTTAATACATTGGAATGATTACAAGGAATCAATTCCCGAAGGGAAACTCAGTTTAGAAGTCTTGGAAAATAGATTACAGACATGAATGTAACATTACACTTCATAACTTACAAATATACATAAATAATCCTTTATGAATTCCATTATTCCCTTGGATTAACCCTACATATCAATCACACTACACTTCTTGGAATCCTGAAAAAAAATAAAACATAGAAAGGGATGAGCTGAGATGCTCATTAAGGATAACAACACACCAGAAACTTTCATAAAAAATCATAAACATTTACGGAAATGTTTAACTAAAACTAAATCCTTTCAAAATTGAACTTCTTCATAATATTGGAAAAATAAACTGATGTAATTCCCTTTACTTATTCACATGGATATTATACTAGTAGAATAATCACATTCAATATCAATAACCACTTTCATAATGATAGAATGCATAATTCCAGACTATCCTAACCACAATGTCAACGCTATGTGCCAAAACTACAAATAAAATTTTGTCAAGGCCTTGTTCCAAGACACTAGTTTGACTCATGAGACAAACTGATGCATTGAGGAGCTATAGCGGGCTCTACCCGTCACTTACTATTTCAAATTCATTCCTCATATGAATAGTTTGAAACTTAACAAAATCATTCATATCAAAACTAGCATGCGAAATGTCAATCCTTTATCCACTGACCATGAATGGTATAAAAATGGCACATCCACAGTAAAAAATAACTCATTCGATACAATATGGAAGATTTTATTATATCAGATTAACTTTAATCGAGAATAATGAAGGATATTGACTTAGATGAAAATAACCATCAAAACTATTAGAGAGAAATATCCCCCTTTTTCTGGAATTCATTTAAAATTCACACTATTTGTCAAGAAGCCATTTAAAAATAGATTTTTGAATCAAAGTGTCTCATACCACATTAAATCATTTAAAATGAATTTTAATTTTAAAAAATTAATGTCCATATAAATAAATTCATAAATCCATTTTTAAAACATGGACATTAATGAGAAAGATTTAGAATAATAAATCTTTAAAACATTTAAAATGATATTTTGGTTAGAGTTCCTAACAAAAATAGAGACACTTGAATAAAAATAATTGAGGTAATATAAAAATTTTAATATCATTAGAATAAAATGATTCATGATATAATATGTCAGAGTACATTATATTTACCATATAAATGTTATTTGTTGTATAACAACAAAGAAGTCTCAATGGAGTGTAAATTGAGATGAAATCTATTATAAAGACTATATCCTTAGGTTAAGGATAAATCAACGACATAATTATGTGTGAAAAATATAAATACACTGAATATGATTGGATATTTAGTGTAAATCAATCAGAGGACATTCAAACATATTCTTGTAAAAACAACACCAATGAATTAGATATTTAACTCAATAAATGGAGACTGAGTTAAAATTACTCCTATCAAGTTCATATCGATGACTTGAGAACTTATCAACTGATTGATTATGTGTGTCAAAAGTATATCCACTGAATGGGGAGTGGAAATTATGAAATATGAATATGAATAGTGATTCCACACATAATCTTGGTGTAAAATAATCAATGAAGTATGCATAAATCCGAATGTGTGGAAATTGAAATTTCAAATTCCCATTTCGATTTGGTAACTTACAAAACATACACCGATGAAATAAGTATCATACAATGAGTTTGTAAGTATCTATAAATTAAATTATATTACACAATTAATACAATCATGGGCAGTACACACACCTTATGTAACAAATATGTGGTGAACGATGGAAAATTTCACGGAATTAAAAGTGAGATAAGAAACCCCTTACCTTGCACTTTCCTTTAGAAGAAGGTACATTTAACCTCCTGTATAAAGACAATAGTGTGTTATTAAATAATAAAATAACCATATTAATATTTATGATATAATTAATTATTAATTTATGTCATTATATTACCCATTAAATAATAATTTCCATGTTAAATTAACATTTCACGTAATAATCTCTGTCAATATCGTACGTGTTTTAACTTGTTACTCATGATTGTATCAAATGGATAATTATTTAAATAATTCCAAATTATAAAAAATTATTTTTATATCATATATATTTAGAAAATAATTATGTATAGTATATATATATATGTATGAAATGGAAAACATCGTTTATGGAGATAGTAGTCCGTATGTACGCATAAATGCTGTTTCTGTTTTCATAACGTATTGAACGGAATTAAGGTGAATAAAATATATGAAAGTAAATATATATATATATATCTCCAGTATCATTATTATGTCATATATTTCAAAAATATTAGTAATATATATTTTTATAATCGTCGATGGATGGTGAATGTGGAAATTAATCTCAACGCGTTGTGGAGACGGTAATCCGTACGTACGCACGAGGGACAACATCATTTCTTTAAAAGTGTGGAATAGAATGGTATATTAATTTTACAGAGAAATTATCATGTTATTTTCATTATTTATATACATATTACTCATCATTATATCAATCCAAATAACATAGTGATGAATAACAAATTACACCACGACGTGGAGACAACAAGCCGTACGTATGCACGCATGGTGACAATATCATTCATAAGACGGATAGAATAATGAATATAGTTGTGAAATATTTATAAAAATATAAAATTATATAGAAGATATAGGAGTTATTATTTTATAATGGAAAAAACAAAGAAAGACGAAGTGGAAGAAGAAAGTAACTTGAAAGAGTGTGGTGAAATCATTAACTTTTCTTCAGGTTCTTCCATTTGATTTGATCAAAATATACCTTTAGGTTGGATTTATGATAAAAATAAGGCCTATAGGATGCATTTAGGGATGTTGGGAGGATATTTGGGCAGGGTTTGGCTGACAAAAATGGAATTGGTGGTGTGATTTTGCGAGAAGGAGAAGTGCCCTTTTATAAGAGGGGTGAGGGTCACTTTAAGAAAAGATTAAAGTATTAAATTATTATATAATCATATTCGGTTTATATTGGTTCCAAATGAATTTATTTAGATCCATAGGTGGTTATGGGATGAAATAATTTCAACCAATAGGTTTTATACAAGTTTCGGTTACAATTTTAACCTTATCATTTAGATTTAACTCATAGTTAAATAGTTTAACTTTTACTGTGTCTTCTTGTATTCTTACTATATATTGTTAATAATCGTACTCTAAACTTCCAAGAGAAACAGAAGTGGCTCATTAATGATATATATAATATTATTTAAGCCTTTTTTTGGAACCTTACAATTTTAGGAATATTATTTCAACCAATAATACAATGTTTGTTATAAATATTAATTTATGTCAATTTTGACAATATTTGGTATCTTGTTTTTGTGAAAGTCATCACAACCTGATTACTTCGAACAAGATACATTTAATCAGCCATAACATGACATTTTCACCTATAAAATTAGTGTATGTTATAAAAACAATAAAATTATATTTATTTTAACATTTATAATACAAATTATTTGATTCTTCCATTAATAAGGAAAATACTGCATCATTATTGTGTCATAGATAAATTTAATTACTCAATTTCTAAAAATTATAAATAAAATTCCATTATGTAGAAAATCTTTTTAAATTTATAATGAATATCTATAGTCTAAAATATATCATTTATAACCTTATGTAAATTTTGTTTTCTAAAAGATATATTCCTATGTCATTTTTGTATTTACTTTAACATAATTAGTATAAAGTGTCATTATCACTTACAAGTGGCTCTTTGGGGTCCCAAATTCGCCCCAAGGATGCCCATGGTCGAACATGTATCAACCAATAATGTAATGACACATTTTAGGGTAATTTAATATTATTGTAATATTAATCTTTTACCCTTATTTACCAGATTTACACTTTAACCATGATAAATAAAATATTTACCGAAGTAATTATTCAAAATGTCTAAAAATAAATGTTACCTATTTACACAATTTGGACCTCCTGATTCTAAATATGGAATCTGTTTTTCTAAATTCAAAACACAGAATTGGTAGAAAATAATTTAAAATTAATTCCCGTTGTCTAATCAAAAAACATGTTTTTAAGAAATAATAACTATTAAAAGATTGGTTGTTTATTATGTCCAGTTTAAATGTGCAATTTTGTCCAATGACCAAATTTTAATTAAATGGTAAATATATAATCTAATTATACCTTAAATTCCCTCAAATTCATAATTTATCACTATTAATTATTTCAATTAAAATATTTGTTTTTAATTAATATTTAGTAATTCTCATTGTTCATAAAAATATGAAAGTTATCGGAAATGTTCAAAAAATTTACACTAATATAATTTTGATATTAAAAATCCAAAAATGAAGTACATTTTGAAAGAGAAAATTTATAAATTTTCAAAAAGTGGGTATTACTATTCATAATGGCTAGTTTGATTGGTTGTGGTGTGTTAGAACTCGAAGTTGCGTATAACACATGCTACTGTAATATTCAAAGAGAAGTGTACGTGGAAGCTTGGGGTGCTACATAAATCATGGAAAATAAATATCATAATGAATACAAAAAAACAATGGGTGAATGTAACTATTTATTAAAATAAAAAAATGGTTAATATAAATATGTAATTGAAATTCAATGTAAATTGAAAATGGCTTTATGAAATCAGAAATTTTTATATATTGATATTTATAAAATAGTATAATATTTTTCTTTATATAATAAAATGAAATTATATAGAAAATATATATAAGGGTGCTTCCAGATATTATAATTTAGTCTAGTAATGTTTTATCCAAAAGGAGGTGAAATGGTAAGAGGACATGTAAACAATAAAATAAACATAGGTGAATAAAATAAAATATATTTATATATAAATTATATATAATCTAGGCGAATAATAATTTAGATATAGTCAATATTTATTTCAAAATGTGATTAGAAAAGAAACCATTGCTACTTTCTTAATGTTTGAATAAAATTTCATCAAAAGAAGTTAAATGTTCATAATCAATTGATATTCATGATATATATTATTAAATAATTCTAAGGTAATTTATATACACCATATAATATTAAAATGATTCTAAACATGGAAGATATCCCAGTGAATTAATATTGAGAAGAGAAACAATTTCTTTTACTTCTGAATTTCATGAATTCAATTTAACCTATTATATAATATACAGAACCATATCATTCATTCACTTTAGAGACATTTTCATATCAAAAATTTATTTTACTCAACATTTATTAAACATATATTATAAATTTGTTGTTTATTTTCAATATAAAATGGTATTTATTTTAATTTTTCCATAAAAAATCATAGTGGCTATGTTGATTCATGTTCTTTTATAACAAGTTCATTGTTATCATAATATTAAATCTAGTTAAATAAATATTTTCCACTAATTTTATGAAACATTATTTTCATATTCTGGAATATATGGCTGTGGATTTTGGGAATGTAATCCATAATGTGTAGGTTTCATATAATTTTACTAATAACAAAAAGATACATTATAGTGGACATTATTTTTTTGTTCACCATTCAAGAATCATATTAAATTCAAAAGTGACTCTATATTTTCATATATTAATACTATTAATTTTTTTATACTTATTTATGTTTAAATAATTAAATTAGTTTAATTTTTTGTGTATATGTGGTTTAACTAACAAAAACAAGGACATGTTACACTAATGAATGTATATGAGTATAGAGTTATATTTTTTTAAAATAATTGTTGTAGTATAATGTTAATTTTAATATAAAATCATTATATTGGGTTTCTAGACTTATAAATAATTTATATGAGATGTTGGATAAGAAATAATATGAATAACTAGATAATAATACTGAGAAATCCAATACATTAAATGTGTTCCTTTATAATGAAGAAATTACGCCTACCACATGATAGAAAAGATACCAAATGTTTAAAAATTATTTATGATAAAAATATAGAAATTTATTAATGGGATATGCAAAGAAATTTATTTAAGAGGGTAGAGGAGGGTATCTTTTATTTTTTAGTCAGATTACCATTTCAAAAAATAACCATATATTATGGTATATAGAATGCAATTCCCATATCATGTGCATCCAAAGTGGAAACAGAATTGATATGGGATGATAATTCCTTAATATAAACATATGGTAGATAATTTTAGATATATTTATACATTTTTTCTTCTAATTTGAAAATTTTCAACTCATTTTCATAATACTGGGGAAAGTCAGTTTCTACGTCAGTATATTATTTTTCATAAAAATTTAATTTACCCTCCAACCTAATTTCAATTACATGGTTCTAAAAATGAAATAAATTTTATTGAATTCAATTTAGATAATTGGTAAAATTTAATTCTAAAATATAAAAGTAAAATGAATAATTTTTTTTCAAAACAATATTTTAACCGTAAAAGTGACTTTATTATTATTCCATCACACATAATAACCAATAGATGAATCTAAATTAAATTTTTTGATTATATATAATAATTTCATAAAAATTTACATTATCAATATATATTATTTATTATTCTAGTAAACATATTGAATAGAAAGTAATGTTAATGATTTTAATTTAGATTTTCCACTTACCTCGAATCATAGGATTCTTATTTCCTCTATCTCATTTTTACATAATGTTATTAAATTAATTTATTAATAAATAGAGGAATATCTTCAACAAATTTAATTCAAATTATTCATTTAATGTATTAATGTTAAATTAAAATATTTTTTTAAATAGTTTCTTTTAAATATTTGATATATTTAAAAAGAAGTAATATATTTCAGATTTAATAATAAATTATTTGGGTTACTCACATGGCCAATATTTTATTTTCAACACATTAATTAATTATAAAATAAAATACTCAATATTACAATAGTTTACAAGTATACCCAAAAAATCATTTCCAATGAACAAATATCCAATAAAAAAAGTTTCTTAAGACCATATATATAATTATTATATTGAATTTATATATATACATAAACATGCACACTTCACTAAAAATAATTCCTCTTATTCATTTAAATATTTCAAAAAAATAAGTATTATAATGAACTTTTTTCACATATCATTATAGTAATAGGTTGTATGATCTTCAAGGAAACTATAAGGAAGAGGATTTTGTATTCAAATTTTTTTATTCCTCTGGATGGTTTAAAAATTATGTTTCATATTTCTTTTTCATAATAAATTAATATTAAATTAGTAACATAATAATTTATGAAAATAGAGTAAATAGTTACATTATTTAGTTTTAGGTTGCATGATAAAAAAGTTATTAAACGTGTTTAAGGGAAAAATGTTTGGTGTTAAAAAAAATTGATACCAAATGAACCTCACAACACTGGAAAAGTATAAAAATGTCCTGAATAGAATTAAAATCAGAATTTTAAAGAATTAAAATCCCAATTAATTATGGATAATATGTGGAAAAAACCCCTCTTTATAATGCTTTTCTCATCATTCATCCTTACCCAAATTCATTCCGTATAAGAATATTCAAACATATCTAGCCTACCACCAACCAATATCCAAATAGAAATATAAATGTTACAAAATCAATTCATTTTATTGAAACGTAAAAAATAAATGTTATTTTTTTGCATATATTTTCCATATTATATATATATATGTCCAAAATTTAAATTTATATTTAAATTCATTATTAATGATAAAATATAAAATCAATTCAAATATCATTGTTCCCAGAAAAAAATTAATTTTTTTAATTTGTTAATTAAACATGGTATATTAAATCAAATAATGTATTATATTCAATGAAATTAAAAATTAATATATCAATTTATTAAAAAATAACATGTTATTAGACATATAAAATATGTATCAAAAATTTTGAGACTATGATAACCATGAAAACATGTTATATTTCATATAAAGTGAATACGTGTCAAGAATTTGATCATCCAAATAGATTTGTTCCCCTAAATATAAATGCCCATGTATTATATTATGTATGTTGTGTTTGATGTGGCTAACATAATGTGTTAGAAAATATTTTACTATAGTATGAATTATTTGATACTTATCTAAGAAACCATAAGAGTTAAGATACTGGGGGAATTGTGTGTAGTTCATCGATTTGATGGAGATAATAGATTCTTTCTCCCCTTAACGATTCATGTGTGATATATAATGTAATAAAAAAAATAGAAAACCAAAAATGATTATTATTTAGAATAACTATAATGTGTACTCAAATGATATTGTAATATGGATTCTAATCACTAAATAGATACGATCTATGGGGTAATAATTTTTTAATGTAGTAATTTCAATAGTATTTTTATTTAAATGATATAAAACCCAATACTCAAATAAATATATATTATTATATATTATAGAATATATAAAAAATATCTTTTTGTGGACACATATTGGTTAGAACCATTGTTCAATAGAATTTTATCCACTATTGATAAGTGCATATAAGGAGAATAATTATATTCATATGAATAAAAGTAATACATGAATCAATTTATTTTATTCTAAATCAAGGGTATTGGATACATTGTGTGTAACATATATTTATATAAATAAATATAGACATGTATATAGGAATTAATTGATAAAAGGAGAAGTAGGTCTATGTGTAACTAATGAAGAAGTATTTTATGTTTTAAAATATATTATATTTCTACCTAGGGATTAGTTCTATAGTACAAATAACTATAAGTATGATTAAAAAATAAATAAATATATGATTTTAATTCCTTATCAAACTTCTCATTCTAGATCACTCAGTCGGTAAACTGATTATATCTCTAAAAGACATCAAATGCATCTCTCCTTATTTATGATACTATCAACATGGAACGAGGGTTTCTAGTAATTCTTTGGGGATACTATAAATTCTATTACAAACATCCCTAAGTCAGAATAGAATTAATATATCATAAATCCTCAAAATACCATGTATAAAAGAAGGAATATCTTATCCAGAGCCAACAGAAAAAAAATAATATACCACAAGCTATAATAGAACGAACTATCTAAATGTCAAACGATTCATGTTGATTCCATCAATATATCAGATATGAAGATTGTTTATGACTTAAGTAGTATTAAAAAATTAAAATAACCACTAATTTGTTTTGAATTTTTAATTGATCATATATTTCTGTATATGATCATGAAATCTATCTCAATATCCAACATCAATCCTCTACCCTACTGGAGATTATAATCACGATTCTAGCATAGGTACAGAAACATCTAGGCCACCTAGGTATGGTGTGATTTGTACTCAATGGGGAAAAACGAATGTTGTCCTGAATATATCTATTATATATTTATCATGAATAATTTGAAGTTTTAGAATTGAATAAATAGAAACTATAAACATGGTATATTTACAGACCATGAATGATATTAAAGTCACCCATGTGTAACCATACATACATCATCCTATGTCAGGGTCTCTCAAAAAAACCACTAAAATTAATTATGGGTTACATTAATTGTAAAACCACACAACCCATTATATCTACATAATGTATCCATCATTACCTAGGAGGAATCACATCCAAATCATAACTTGACTATCATCAACACATCTCATAGTACATCATAGATTTCTATGAATTTAACACTCATATAATAATCGTCCAAATATCTCAATACATATTCTATTAGTATGGACTCAGATCCATTACTTTAATAATTTCATAACTCTCTACTCATCCAGTGATTGCAATAAATCTCAAAACAAATACACATCATTTGGTAGTTGGAATGTAATTTCTACACTACCCGTATCCCCTTCTTTTGTTTTCAAAAAAACACAAAAAATAATTCTTCAATCTAATGTCCTCCATTATCCATGGTATTATTGAACATAGATACCAAATAGACAATTGGAACTAGTTTTAAATGACTCCCAACACATACATGATCACATCATTCCTTGACATGAAAACCAAATAAAAATAAAACATCACACCTCATATCACATATTTCCCATGGTTGGAATTGACACCCAAATCGAATGAGAATCTTCCCATGGTTATCATGGTTCTTAACACATAGAATAATATATCCCATATCATCATACTTCACCATAGTTGGGATGATCACCCAACATGTGAACGATATCCAATCCCATCATATCTTGTTAAAATGCAGTTGGAATAATTTCCCAACCCATGGATCCATTTTAACTTATGTGAAAAGATTTAATGGGTTACCATTAAGTGTCATAAAAAACTTTTTATCCCACAATGAATAAGAATTCACATAATATCAGCCATTTACTAAATTTGGTATACATGTATTGGAACAAATAAATGAACACACACATATATCTTGATAGTTATGATGGTTAACAACTTACATAACTCTTACACATTTCCATGGTTTTCATATCATGATTAGAACATATTTCCATATTTTACCCAATGAATGATACAACCATGTAATCATTTTATTATATTTAAATATAAAGAATAATCAAAAAAATATTATGTTAATATACATGTTATTCTATATTGATTCATAATCAAGGCACCGCATAGGGGTACCCATTATCCATTAATAAAGACTAATATCATCGATCATTTCTCAATTGGAATAATGTATCTCAACCTAAATAAATTCACATAATTCATTAATGTATTTTAATAAATAGCACAACAGCTTCAGATCATATCAATGGTCGATCATTTGGCTCGTCAGTGGATTCGGGAATATTGGAGTCTCGGGTTGTGGTAAATCTATTTGTTCTAGTTCCTCACATATATTTGTTTTCCAATTCTGTTAATGAAATTGTATCTCAATTTAGATGACTGGTGGATAGTGTTACCTAGGGTCACGATGGTGGTTGTATTTGGCATTTTTCTGTGGGTAGATTTTGTAAATATATTTTCCATGGGGGATTCAGGTAGCGATAGGGTTTTTTGGTGATCTCCTGTTAAAGGACACAATGGTTTGGTGGTTGTGTTTTAGGAAATGATATCATTGAAGATGAGGCAAGGTCTTTGGGCTTTGGTGTCCTCCCATAGTGGAAAGAAGAGTTGTAGGAAGTGGCCTGTGGATATGATGCAGTGATGGATGATAGATCAGGATGGAAATTTTGGATGGTGGTGGGAGGATTCATACATCGATGGCCTCAATGGTAGAGTGGTTTTGGCAGCAGCGTGATGAAACATTAGTTGTGTGGGGATTTGGGAATTTATTTTTTATTTTATTTAATTTTTTATTTGGATCTGTTCCTTTTGTCCTTCACACCACACAATTTTGAGGCAATGTACCCATGGCATATAGGCCTATAATGTGTTTCTCATACCTAGTTGAAAATTGTCTTCAGTTTTCTTTTTTATTTATTTAATAAAGAGGTTTTCCACAATACTTTTGGACGTACCCTCATATTTTCCATATGATAATGAGGGAGGATCAAAAACCACACACAATAACCACTTAACCTTGTCGATACAATATAAATAATATTTTCACATTAGAAATCCCATTGTAAAAAATTCATGGTCCATCATGCTCCCCTACATTGAGGGGGCTAACAGAACCCATCCAAATTTATAAAACAATTTAAAAAAGGAATGACCTTATAGGTATTAATTGTAAAATTTCTCAAAATTTTGGTCACGTCCATGACCATTAGTGATTGAGATGTCTAATATAAATAAACAATAGTCCATTATAGCCCTTGGAAAATTATACCACTCCCTTTGCTCAAATAGATACAATAAAATATTTAATTTATCGACTAACACATATATGAAGGGTGTGAACATAACACAAGTCACATTAAAAAACATGTAAACCATGTAGATAATTTATAGGGACCACCAACCTCAAATAAAATTCATCTCCTTGTTAAATCCTAGAAACTATTGTTGAATAAGCTCTAGTGGCCATTGTCCGTCAATATGATCTTATGGATCTGTTAAAATAATATTCAATAATTATGAACCAAATATAATTAATTTTACCTTTTACTTCACATAAAATTCAATTATAAAAAACTGAATATTAACTCCCAGATGGAATAAGCATGTCAAAACACTGAGGAAATCATTATAAATCACTCCCCAAAACCCCTAAAATCAGGGAACAATGTTTCCCTAAAAACCAACAATGATTCATAATTTTATTTAATTCCAATTATAAGAAATACCCAAGACAAATTAATTAATTATTTTCCTATAAAAAAAATTTCATAAAACCTCAAGAAATTATAAACTATGGAACTTCAATATCCATATTCTACTAAATATAAAATTTATATGAAGATTTCACCTATATTTTTTGGAATTATTTGTCCATCCATAACCTAAATCTATATATATTAGTGGAAAATAAATGAAAATAATAATAATTGGTAATGATGAAACTATAACAAAAAACTAGACTTAAATAAATCATAATGAAACCCCAATAATTTGGGATCTAAATTCATATAATGGTGTAGGGGATCTCACCAAATGGTCCTCTCTCAAGTTATAATTTTACATCAAACAGTAATATGGGCATATCTAGAATAGTTTGTTGTGGGAAATGATTCGAAACTCTCGTAGAAGACCGTTGTTGTGTAGAACAATGGGAACATGACACAATTCCACTCATCTGGGGTTGTCTTGGGGAATGACCCCCTTGGTCACAGTGTAACACCAACATATGGTAATCAACTATAGTTAAACACCGTGGTCATCTTCATGAAAAAAACACATGGAGTATAAAACATCATCAACCTCATTATTACCAAAAATGATTCAATCCACCAATTTTGGTTCAATCCATTCCAATTGGGAAACCATTATGACATTTCCAATAAGGCTAATATGTGATCTTTCATATACTCTAAAAATTTAATCTTACTTGTAATGTTCAGTGTCTGATATTTATCTTTCGTGGTGTGTTCCTCTAAAATTCATCAAAAATTTATCTTCTGCGATACCCAAATAATGGTAATCTATAACTGAAAACCAATATAGTTTAGGTCATACAAATAGTAAAAAATTATGATCCTAATCCACTCCATCATTCTCACTCATCCATTAAATACACTTGATAGAAACAGTCAACACAAACAACCTTTGAAAAAACCCATTGTCCTATACACTATGGTACCAACTATATCCAATAATTCCATGTTTAATCCCAAATATTTGAGATATTTATAAATATCAATTCATCAATTCCCCAGAATAGATATTTAATTTAATATTCCAAACCAGACCGTTTCCAACATAGTTTCACACTAACATTTCCACATTATTATCCTCATACATCTTTGTCACTTCCCTAAGACTATACTAATAACATGAATCCTAACATTAATATACATTTTATTATGGTTCTCATGAGCCCCAACAGGTAGTGGACCGGATTACCCTACTACCATATTTATAATACTCATGCATTGTCTTGATACTAGGACTTGACCGATAACTATTTTGTTGTTAGATATCGAATGTACAAAACTTAATTGATATTTCTCAACCAATACCCATATCTCATTATTTTTAATTTACCATTCATAAAACATCCATTTAATCTATGAATTGATACAAAAATATTACCACATCTAGGATGGGTTGAGTATTCTATTACCCCAGATACATATTTAAAACCAATAAAAATGAAAACCACATGAAAAGATCATAGATGGTGCAATTCTCACCATAGATTTCCCTTATCATCTAAGAAGGAGAAGAAAATTTCTCAATACCCACTATCATCATGTTGATGACACACAGGAGGCTAGATTATATTTCTTGAAAGGTCCCCATACTAATTACCTCTATAGGGACCAATAATAATATAACATCTAACATATCATCTTTCTTACTCAATCGATAATATTTTACCTTGAAATCATTTCATAATTGATTTCATTGATGTCACATGACCTTGTTCATTACCACCTGGATCTTGCATTCCAACATGTTGAGGAACCCGTTTGTCCCAATAGATTCATAAAATATATGGTTCATTTAAACAATATATGTGGCACTCTCATAATTCCTTAATCATCACATCAATCTACACAAACCAAAAACATCTCATTAGTCTATACAATCATAAAACCACATTTCAAGTCTCAAAAAATCTCACAACATATTAAATATACGAGTGGATCATCTTGACATATCTTTAATATCATGAACCCCTGTTCAAATTAATACTACACAATTGAGACACTAGCACACACCCCAATGGCATGACAATTCACTACATATGAATAACCAAATGCTCCAAAACATCCCCCTAGAAACCTGTTGTTTATAAAACAAGAGGTACAACATCAATTATTCCCACGGTTTACCATTCCATATACAAAAAAATGATCCTTAATCATTTCTACCATGTAATATTATTTTTTCATGAACAATGTTTGAATATTAAATGTATTCAATCCGTACCCAAAAACCCACCCCTGTACAATCAAGAAAAATAAGGTGTAATATACACCAAAAATATAAAAACCTATAATGGTCCAACCATAAATGGGTCTTAAGGGGCATCATACACACGTCTCAAAAGTGACTAACCAATAGAGCCTAAATTATTTACATGGAAATATTGTGCAATTTAAATAACATTTATGACCATAGCCTGGGAAAAACATGACATCCAAATTTATCATCTTTACATAGTACATACTACCAAAACACATGAATTTACGTGTCTCAAAATCCATAGAGAATAATCTCACATATCAAGAAACTAATCCTTCCTTCCCAATGCTATTCTAGGTGACCCCATTCTAGATACCATTTTATTTGGGTAAACATGCACTCCCATAATCCAATATTATGAGAGAATCTAATAGCAAGTCCTCAAAATAGTTCCCAAAAACACATGTTGATGATCAAATCTCATAATAAATCATACATTCACTTTAGTTAAATTCAGATACATAACAAAGGTCGATCAAAAATTAGACACATGTCAACATCAATATGTTTTATTCTCTAGTATATTGGAAAAAACATTGGGAGAAACCTATACCTTCCCAAATCATATAAGAAATGGTGACTAAAATTCCAACACATGTATCATAGGATCAATAAATTTATTTCTTTCATCATGTACCCAAAAAAACAATCCTCTCTATGCTACTAATACTCTCAATGAATCCTCACATTGATCCACCACCTCTAGTATCAATGTTAAATCCATAGGAACCACACAAATTATCATAATGAGAAACATATCATTATAACATTAAAAAATAGAAATAATATGTTCTATAAAATATGACCCATTTTTCCATACTCACTCTTCCAAAAAATGTTCTTACACCTCTAGGGTTAACCCAATCCCAATCCAAGTACCCTCTAGGATATGTGTTAGATAAATATAGGATTCATCTCATTAATTACTATATTTTCATAACAACATCAATATATGATTTCAATTAAATATAATATTTCTGACAATTGACAAAATTTAACATTATATAACACACTATATACACTTTAAAGAGCTAGACTACATATCAGAATTATGTTTCTCAATCACAAGATATATCAAAAATGTCGTGTGAATCCAACATTACTACTATGGTGAAAGACAAAAAACCACTATCCCAATAGGCCATGATAATATCAATAAATCAATAAATCCAAAACATCGCACTTTAAAACAATCATCGTAACATTAAATCTAGAAAACATGTAATTAATTCTCACTCCTTGGGAACATGGAAATCCTCTCATTCGTGTGTTGGGTAATAGTAGAACATGACATATATACCATGGTCTAACAAGTCCAATTTATTTCCAGTTATTTCTAAGAGTGTAATTAAAATGAATCAAGGATCTTAAACTAATTTATAACTACATAGCTTAGATATATATTCTAATTAACATACATATTCACTAAAGGATATCAATCATCCCACTTAGAGTTACAGAAAATTGTAACTACTAGTGACAGTCTATGGTGAATCAATTGAAAAATAAATCCTTATGGTAAGAACAACAATATTTATAGTGTATGTGATATGCAATCGTAAATCACAATCCATAATAGATTTCATAAAAACCCATATACAAATCCATCTAATTGAAAATTACAAACCATATTTCATAATAGAAATTAATACCTAAGCATCTGTTGCATTAGAAATATACCAATACTATTTCTTATGGATGGATTAGATCATATATTGATGAAAAAATAACTAATATTTAACAGTACATAGTCCTATGTATTTATCCAATCATAACCAAAACTCTGATATGGTTATCCAACTCAACATCTATCTTTGAAACACTACACTTTATATACATAAAATCTTGATCACTTCTTGAGTTCTAAAATACTTGGGTCACCTAAGATGAGTCAGACTAAAAATAAATATGAAACAAACAATGGTATAATTATCATGTTACATATATACATGCCATGAAAAAAGTCAATGTATCATAATAAATAAATATATGTTGTAATTATAAGATGATTAAAGACTACAAGTTCTACCCATTACCCCATGTAGTGACAATGCCAACATTTTCCAGTGCCTGTGTTTCTATGAACATTCCACCTTACATAGACTAGAAAAAACAACATAGATTATATTTTTTGGATCATCATTTCACCACACAGTATAAATAATCTAACTAGTTGAATCATATCTAGCTATTAATATTGCAATCATCAATAAATCTCAAAATAAATCTCCATTTATCATGAGTTCCAAAATTTTATTACAATAATCATCCATATGTGTATATATATAAATTTATCTTTGATTCTCATGAATTATGACTGTGTATCACAATTTCTTCACATGTCACCAACCCTCCATGGATTGTATTAACACCCAATCCATATACAAATTATGGAATAGTTATCATGAACTCCCAACTCATCCCCTATCCCCTTTTCTGGTTAGTATGAATTCCTAACCCAAATAACGCATAAATCAAAAGTCATCGATCATATTATGTGTGAATAAAATCAAGTAGAAAAAAAGTGATAATTGGTGTGACTAATATTTCATCCCATATCTAAAAAATGTATGGAATGAATACCCAACAAAAATTATATATCATGCTCTAAATCACATATAACCTACTGATTCCCTGAAAACCTAGAATGATTCCCAAAAATCCCATTGTTGGAAAAGGCATGAACCATTGAATAATACATCCCAAATCATTATGATTCACCAAGATTGGTATGATTACAAAAATCATTACTCAAGTCTAAATCCATTACATCCCACTTTTATTTTGTTGGAACAATATCGCAACACATCTCACCTTTTAATCTCAACTGTAATGTTTTCATGATCAGTCAACCCATACAGTGTATAAAAACATATATTAGAATAAATTATTATTTATATATTATAAATCAATTCTTATATTGACCACATTAGTAGTGAAAAAGGCCAATGAATATAGACACACACACACATACCCACTTATACATCTTATGGGATATATAGGTTGGAAACATATCCTACACAATATATATTTCCTAGAGTGTTATGTCACAAATAAAAATGATTCATATATATTTCTATATAATTATAAAACCTTTATAATCTTGTTTTATAGTTAGATCAAATGAAAACATATCAATAAACATAAGAATAATCCAAAATCCACTAGCTCGCGTCCTAATCTGGACTTCCATCATGGATTACATTATTAAATTTCCAATATCTATGGTCATTTTTTTTCTTATTTTATTTCATAAAAATTTATTATATTAACCATAAAATAAAAAACTAAATATTTTTAATATATAAACATTTTATTATTGTTTTTAATAATCCTTTTTTTATCTTCGTTTCAATATAATTGGATTCAAATATATCGCTTGTGCATATGTACAACTTACCATCTTCTTGTAGTGATGCAATACATTTTCCATCACTATCATTAATGAATGGTTAATGTGATGAGTTTTAATATATCATATGATATTAATTATATAATTATTCTTTAATTAAAATAATATCTCATCTACCTTTTTACCATCTAACCATTTGTAACATGATAACATTTCTTATGTGAAGATGTCGACTACCTCCTTCTAGAAGGGATGTGGTGATTTTTTCATATCTAATTTAAATGGATGATAATAAGGATGGGTCATATGAATATTAAATATATATATTATAAAAAAATTATTATTTAATGTTTAATTAGTACTTACCTTTATTTTATTCCATATAATGAAAACTAAAAAATAGTGTTCAAGCGTACCTATAGACCACCAACTACATGAAAGGAATAATTCATTTTTCTATATATTAATAGTTTGTATGACTATAAATATATTTATAATTTGTATATTTGATAACAATATCTTGATTAAAATCCTGGATATGATGGAACTGTTTTCAATTTTCTAGGAATGTACCATGAAAACCAAAACTCTCATTAATAATCATAAAAATTAACAACCAAAAACAACAATTTTAATAAGAACTTATTAATAAATGGTTGCTGAAATGATATGAGAGGATACTATGGGACACTATATGAATTTAAATTAATCTTTCATTGAATTATATTAAATATAATTTCATTATATTAAATATTAGATCATCATAAAATCTATTCAATTTTAACGTAAGTGATTTATAGTCTCATTTTTATTTCTTTTTGATATATTCCACATTCACCATTAATTTTTAGTGTATATAATTCCTCGTTAAAATGTAATATATTGAATATTATTATTTACGTGATATGAAATATTTCATTTTATGTTAATGTTTCATGGGTATTATTTTTTAAACGATACCATTGTGGAAGGAGTTTATCATATCACTTTGTTGTTGTGAGACGTTGGTCATATTCAGCAATTGTTTTTATTATGTGGTTTATATACTACCAATGAATTTTTTTATAATTTTTTAATGAATATATTTTGTATTTAAAACCCCCTATGAATTTTTCTATACTCTGTGGTTCTTAATCAAATATTAACAATGTAGGAAGGTTTCTTAATTATAGTATTGTTTCTTTCTAACATGATAGATGTTATATACATATTTGTATTTATTAGCTATATATAATATTCAGTTTAAAATTTATATTATCATTCTACTTAAGATCTTGAAATTTATAAATTCATTTGAGTTAACACTTTCATGTATCTTATAATTCAAAATATACAAATGTTGTAAGGGTTTTATGATAGAATCTCACTGTTTTTTTGGATTTTTTATGATTACGTTTTTAATGATCAATTATAATGATGTAAATCTCATTATGATCATTAATTTTATATTAAATTTTTTATTTCAAGAGATTATTTTTTTTCATTTGATTTTCTTCAATTATGATCTGAAGTGAATGAAAGTGTTTTTTTAGAAAATCAACATCATTTGTCTTCTGTGTCAAAGAATATTTTCATACCATTACATAATTTGTTAAATTAATTCAAGAAAACATTAAATATTCATCCATTTTTTTAAATAAATTTTCACCAATGTTATTATTCATATAAAATGTTTTAAAATTAAAATTCTGGTTTTTTTCTGAATGATTTACTTTTGAATTTTTCCTTATAATTTGAAATAAATCGTTGTTTAAATTTTTACTGAATTAAAAAAAACTATTTTCCTCATAACCTTTCAATTATTAGATAAAAACATTATAATTTTAAAAATTATATTTTCAATTAATATATTTTCACTAATATTTTGTTCTTTTAAATTTTAAATATGTGATTTAAAAGTGATAATATTATATTCATCATGATATATTCTATGTGATATTTTAAAATAATTTTCAGTCAATGATGAAATTAATTAATTATGACATACCTAAAATTTGGATATGATCTAATGACACCATCCTTATTTCCTATAAATATTTTTATGATTATGATGATATTTTTTTATGAATCATGTTCATTTTATCATGTTATGCAATGATGAATAGAAGATGTGTTTATTGAACCTATTTAATTTCCATGGTTTATACCATGATGAAATAATTATTAAACCAGTGTATTTTTCTTGGGTTATGATATGATGAATGTTTTATAATCATGTCGAACTCATCTATGTGATTATCATTATCTGAAACGTGCAACATAAATTATATATTCCTTTAATTAATTGGGTAAATATGGATATATTTTCAGATAAAAAGGTCTTGAATGGGGGTATTGAATCTATTTTAGAAAGGTACATTAACCTATAAGGTACTCTTAGGAGTGGAAAATGAGTAATAAAATTCTTTATAGAGAGAACCCTTATATTATGATATTATTAGTTATTATCCATGACTACTAAGGAAAATGTTTTTTATCCTTATATGTATTCCCCAAATGTATATTTTATTTCAATTTTATTATCTAATAGACCATATTATTTGCTTCATATATGATTCAAGTAGTATAAAATTCGAAAATTTTGTCCATGAATCAAAATTATGATCAATTTTATGTAGTGTTTTGTTTTTATATGATATTTTCATGCTCTCACACACATTTATTCATATATTGTTTATGTGATCGTTCATGTCACCCTTGTTTACCCAAACTGGGTATTTGAAATAACATTAATTTTGTTCCTTTTCATTAGATACGAAGAACATTTTTTGGTATAATATATCATAAGAAGGGTTATTATTATGAATAATTATGTAAAAGATGATATTGATATTTTATGAACAAGTTTCATATATGTATATGTTTTCAAATACACTTCACCACTATGATTATTGATTCGATAATTATTATATGTATTGAATATTTATATACTCACCTATAATATATATGTATGATAATTACGTGTCACTATAGTTGGTATCATATTATGTATATTTCAAGGTTTAGATATTTGGATTAGATATCTATGGTTTGAACCCTATTAATATTAATAAATATAGGATAACATCAAAATGATGTGGTAAGATATATATTCCTTAAATTTTATAAAATATCTCAGGATTTTAAAAGTTGAGATGGTTATAAAATATATTCATTTATGGGTAATAACACTAAAAAAGACCTATTCAAGAATATCTCATTGATAAATTTAGTGAATAGTGAGTGTTCCCTTAATACATAAATGGGTTTACACTTAAGAGGGATATGCAGGGGCTAATTCAATTTTACTTAGAAAAAATCATGAAGGACATGAATTGAAGACAATAATTGATGAAATATGTTAAAATTATGTTTTCATATATTGGAAAAAAAACTTCCTAACTTAAATCTACCTTAAATTGTTTTTCATGATTATTTGGTTTATCGGTTTTTTTATTCACACCTCAAAATTTTATTACAGTCATCATAAAGTGATTAATAATTTTACGTTAATCAAAAATGTGATAGAAAATTAAATGAATGTCATAATGAATGAATAAGTGAAATGGGAACAAGACAGAGAAACCCTACGTCTATTCCTAACCAGTTATGTCTTTATATGATTAAAATACATAACATGGGTGAGTTTCTTGAATCACATAGTTAGAGATAAATGGAGATTCATGATGTCCATATAAGAATGGTGATTCATTTTCCTATCAGTTTGGAATATTGGTAGAAGTAGAGAAGGTAATTTCTCAAAGAAACATGGATATGGTTTCTATTTGGAAATGATGGTGGGTGAGAAATTATTTGATAAAGAAAAATGAATAGTTTTATAGAGGTATGTGACGTTCATACAAAAGTGTGTTTTATTATTTTATGTCCTATATGAGGGGAATTTGGCCATTACATGAGCTCATTCCAAAAATCCATGGGTTATCACCTAGAATAAGCAAGAATATATTCTATTATAATCATTGAATTAATCATAGTATTGTGTTTATATATTAGTGCATGAGAATTTTATTTTATAGGTTTTATATGAATCATATACTAGGTAAATGAATCATTAAAAATATATAGATTTTTATATAATAGCGTTCTGTAAATATTTTAATATAGATGTTTAATGGTAAAAAAACCATCAAAACTAATTTTTTTGGTATGATATTAATGGTTAATGGGGATAAAGTGGTGATTGAAATCAATAATGTTAACGGAATTGTATTGGAGGAATATTTATTCTTTAGTTAAGTGATGTTACATTATTTATGTCAACATTAATGATGTTTACTACATTTTTATATTGTGATATTATATAATGAATAATTTTTGGGAATAATATATATTTTCATGTGAGTTTTCATTAAGAGTTATGTATATCATAATTTTTTATAGTTTCAAGGGAATCTACAATCTTATTAAGGTTTTATGTAATGTGTTTTTATTTGATTTGAGATTTTTACATGGTTTTAAGAAGAATACTCTATTACAGTTTGAATATAAAATGTGGTTATTTTATGATTTTATATTAAGTTAATTATTGACTACTAGAGTGTGGGATGTGGATAATTTTTACTGTTTAAAATTGACTCACGATAAATGATTTTTTTCAGAGATATTTATAATCAAGATAATGATTACGTTACAGGATAGTATATAAATTTTATTCTTGATGTTATTGTGAATTGCATTAAATTTTAATATATATCATTAATATTAATTATATTTGTGAATAGGGTTCATTAGGTTGGTGTATATGTAACCCTTTGGGTTGACATTTTTTCTAAAAATAAATATTAATTTTAATGAATAAAAGTAAATTTTTGGGGATGTAATTTAAAAGTTATGATATCAAAATTGAGATTAAAAATTTACAATTATTATGGTCATTGAGAACTCAGTGTTATTTATATAAATATCTAAGTATAATATTTTTTTGTCATGGTGGAAATCGTGGAGTTAGTTGAATTATTTTAATGTTTGTTACTTTTTGAATTATCTTAGATTTTTCTAACATTTTTTTGGTTTTGTAAAATGTATATTGATAGGAGGAATGAATTGAAATTATTTTATAAAACATATGATTTGTAAAAAATTAATTTTTGTTCTTCATAAATGAAAACACCATCTAAGATAATCATTTAATGGATCAATAAATTAAGTTTTAATAAATTGAAGCCCAATGACTGGAAAAAATTATTATTATGAAATGGAAATAACTCCATAAAATGTATTTTTTCATGTTCTATATATTAATATTAAAATGATCCATTATCTTTAGGAAAATAATCTTCAAATAAAACATTATAAATTTACATTAATTTCTAATGAATTGATGTTTATTTCACCAATCAATTATTTATGGTTTTTGTGGTTATTAAAATTATCCTCAAAACATACTCCATCACTCTCTATCAATCCATTGGTGTTAGTTTATTTGTGATATCCACATTTTCACTCGTGATTAATGTAATAATATTTGGAAACCAATTATTATATTATTCCAAATGACATTTTAATTTCCATTTCCCAATTTTTAAGAGGATGTATTATCAACACTTTTATTATGAGGGTTTTCTAAGAAAGGAATTCTCAAATGTGAATTCCTTGATTACTAAACAAATGTGAAAATTATAATGAGTAATATAATTAAAGGGGGATAATATAACCCTGAATATTTTAAAATAATTATATTATATTTTATATCATATATTACTCGCAATATAGATCATAAATGACCACGAAATTCTATTATTTAAATATTAACATAGAAAACAATCAATTTTGTTTGAGGTTATAAACATGAATGAAAAAATTAGGAAATATATATATTTATGACTCAATATCAGTGTTTTGGATATTTCATAAGAAATAATCATTCAATTTTTAATAAATTTTCATTTTTTATCAGAAATACATTTACATTAAAGTAGTTTTTTATTTATTTTGTAGATAAATTATTTTATCTATATATGGAAAATTTCAAAAAAATATCATTAAAAAATAAATTTCATTTTTTATATAATCATATTAAAATTACATTAGAGAGAATTTTCGAAAATGTTCTACTTGTATTGATTTTAATGAATAGTGAAAAAACTCATTTTAATTGGAAAAATTATTTTCTTCATGAATATAAAATTAAAAATGTCGTTATAAAATGATTTAAAATAAATTAAATTATTATAATGTAAGAAAAAAACTAATTATGTGCCATAGAAATAATTTTCTGTGAGAATTTGGTAAAAAATGATTTTTATGCATAAAATACATTTTCTTGAAAAACTATTTTTCATTGACTTTTATACATTTATCATAAATTAATTTATACTGATTCTAAATATTCAATCTTGAAAATACCAATACCAGAATTAAGATGATATAATTTGATAAATTTAACCCTTTGGTCAATATAAAAAAACATAATAAAAAATCACATTGTAATTGTAAAATGAGTACATTTGGGATAAAACAACATGTTAAGGTCTCAATTTTTTATATTGACTCATATTTTATGATGAAAATATGAAAATTATCCAATTAAACATTAAATTTAATTTTCTAATGGAATCATTTCAATGAAAGAGACCTGGATAATTTTTAAAACAATGAATATTACAAAATGCCAGTCTCTAACTTTTAAAAGTATCTTATTAATTAACATAGTCATGAGAAGAATTTGTTGATGAATATTAATGGTTATATTCAAAATAATGAAACTATTTCCATAGTGGTAACATATTACTAATTTTTAGTAATTATATAATTAACTTAAATTCTTATGCAATGCTGATACATTATTTCAAAAATTAATAAAAATATAAAATATATGTTTAAGAAAAATAAAAGTAATATACTTTGAGGGAGCCATATTGATACATGAATTTTATAGATGAATATAAAATATGATATATTTTTTAATGGATTTAATTTTAATTTAATACTTTTCTTGATGTATTTAATGTAAAATTAAATGGGTAGTGTAAAAAAAGAAAACAGTTATATGTTATAAAAATTATATTTTATTAAATTAAATAAATATCATATAAATATTGAAAGAGGTCGTGGGGATAATTTATAGTCGTTAATTCCATTATTTGGTGATTGATGAGCCAATTTTCACCATATTAGAAATATTAAAACTCTTTTTGAGGGGAAACATCATTACGACGATAAATTTTAAAGTTGGTTTACTATGGGATTAAATCAAAATATAAGGTTTAAAACACATAATAAAACAATTAAATTTTTATTTGAAGATGTATTGAAACCACATCCTACATTATATTATAGAATCTAGACATTTAGATCCATTTTTATAGTTATTTAATTTGTAATATGTTAAAATTTTATGAAATTCCATGAGTTCCCCTCCCCTAACTTATAAAAGGGCACCCTCTTTCCACTTCTTTAGAAAAAATTGAGACATCAAACTCAACAAAGCCCACAATGTTTCTTATATAATTCCAAATATGTGATTTAAAAGTATTTATATAATTAAAATTTCATTCTATGGGTTCTTATGATGGTAACTACTGGAGGCCTATAGAATAAGTTGTAATCAACTTACCAAAAATCATTTAAATTATTTCTTATTATACATCCTACAAATCGTTGATAATAGTAATAAAATCATAAATTATGTACAATAAATATAATTAAATGTTATTAATTAAAATAAATATTCTTAAATTTTTATATTATAATTAAACATCCTTTATTCAAACTGTTTTCTATAAAAGAGGGACTTAAATTATCGCTCATGCATATGTACGACTTACCATCTCCATATAGAGATACTGTTTATCTTCCATCACCATCATTAATGAAATAATATGATGATTTATTTAATGTTTTTTGAATGATATATAGTGTAAAATTATTCTTAAATAAACATAATATCATGTCTACATTCATACCATCAGACCAGCTAAAAAATTATAATGCCACTCAGGAATATGTGTGGACTACCAGCTCCACTTTGCGATGGGATTTGTTTTTCATTTATAATTTAAATAGGTGGTAATAATAATATATTAAATGAATATTTATGATATATATAATATTTTAATAATTATTTAATAGTGAAATATTATTTATAATTTTGTTCTTCCATTACTTAAAAATTGAAAATTGTGTCCATGCATATGTAAGTTTAATCGTCTCCAAGAACAATGTAATGAAATTTTCATTCTATATATTTTTTGGATAAGTATTAAAGTTTTTATGATAAATATATGATATTTTTGTATAATTACATACATTTCTTAAGTGATTGAACCTTGATAAACATACAAATATCTAATCTACCAAACTAAAATTTACCCTGAAGAAACTAAATAGTTGACACCTGAAAATGATAATTTAAATAAGGAAATACTAATAAATTAGTTTTGAATTGTATTGATAGGATAATATATGGAGCGATAAGTATTTATTATGTTCAATTTAAAAATATAATAAATTTAAATTTATTATACATTATTTTAGGGAAGCATTGATGAATCTTAAATAAGAGGTAAGGTATTTCGAGTCTCACATTTATTTAGGGGAGAGATGTTCGAAATTCAATACATATTTATTTTGAGTGATTTATATACATTCTCATGGAAATTTTATTTCAATATTTTTCTTATTTTAATGATATTTTATTCTTCATTTGATTTTATACATTTAGAGGGTCCAGGATTCAAAATTTATAAAGGTTTATAGGGTTTCAGGGGTAGCTTTAATTGTACTGAGACATATTCCAAATTCTATTTTTTTTATTTTTGGTTGTATTTAACAGATTTTAATGTATTTTAGGATTAATTTATTAAAAAATTTCGTAAAATAAAAATTCATATCATTTTATCTCTTTCATTTGGTTTTGATTCCAATATTACCAAATTTGTAAGTTTCTCTCATCTCAATATTGTTTAATTGTCAAAAGATACATGTTATATTCCAATTTATGTTTTTGAGATATATATACTGGTCTTTTGAAATTTTATATATTTCCCATAATTAGTTAATTATATTTAAAATTTCATATGAAGTTATACATTCATGGGACCGACTACTTTAATGTTACCTAATAATTAAGGGTATAATGTTTTAATCTCATTACTCATCAAGATTATTTATTATTATGTTTCTGATAATGATATTTTAGTATCTAACTCTCATGAAACGAATGAGTACTATTCTAGAGTGTTCAGTCTTATAGATATCTTTTTTTCATTTCTATTTACACATATTAATTACGCAAGATACCAAAAATTTAATTAAAGGAACGTCAATTTTATTTTTCAAATTGGTTGGTCAAAAAATTTCTAACATGTCCATGTTTTCAAAATTATATTTTATGAAAAGTTTTTATACTCTAAAATGATCATCTAAAATAATATTTACTCATGTTTGACTTTCCAAAATATGGGTTAAAATGAGTCTTCTTCTCATTTTATAAAAGATTTACTTTCACATTTTCACTGAAAATATAAAAGGATTATTTGATTTAATGAATAAATAATGAAATTATTTTCCCACCATCATAAAATATCAATTATTTTAATCTTCTATAAAATGTAAAAAATGTTATTTTTGATGATAATTTTTTCTTTTATATTTGGGAAATCATTAGATTATATATATATGATTTCAAACTAAAATTTTATTTTCCTAAAAAAATGTCATTTAGAAATTTTAATATAATTTTCTATATAAGATGATATCATTCATGGTCTCCATAAAATATTTGGGTATATAATCCAATGATAACATCCCTATTCGTATTTTAGATGTTTTATAATTATGATGACATGATTCATATAAAACCCATTTCATTTCATGGTGTTTCTATGAGGAATTGATTAATCAATTATGAATATGGGTTCATTTTCATGGTTAATTCAATTATAAAATATTTATAAAACCCATAGATTTTTTCACAGGTTATGATATGATGAATATCTTATGAAGCTAATTTATTTTTCAAGGTTTATGATATGATTATTTTTTAGTATCTCTTAGAACACAACTATACAATTTTTATTATGGTATGGGTGTACCCATAATTATATATCCCTATAATGCATTAGGTAAATATGGATATCCCATTAGAAAAATAAGACTTGAATGGAGAGTGAAATCCATTTCGTATGGGTCTTATTCTACTATGATAGTCTTGGGAGTGAACCTTGATAGCATTTATGGTTTTTCTGAGTGATCCCAATCCACTATGATAATATTATTATAGATTCTTGATTTCTAAAAATATATTTAAGACACATATTATTATTCAACAAACTTATGTCTTTTGAAAATTTTATTCTCTCATGGACCATGATCTTTGACTCCTTTAGGATTCATGTCTTAGGAAATTCCATGATTTATGAAATGAATCAATATAATGATTTATCATATATAAGGTATCATTTCCAAATTTAATTATCACTTTCTCATATACGTATGATCATGTAATGTTTATATTATCATTGATGTGTCCCTTTTTTACCCTTACAAAGCATCACAGCTCACCCTTTTTTAGGATTCAATTCATTGGGTTATAGAAATGGTTTTAGGAATGATATTTCTGTTAAGGACGATAGATATTTAGATTATTATGGAAGACCATGTAGATAACTTATGACAAATATAATTATGTTTCCAAGTTTCCAATAAAAATCCACCTTTTTGATTCCAGTATGTATCATTACATAATAAATATTCATTTCTTAAAGACCAATTAAATTAATTTTAACAGAATGCAGCACATGAGTGAAAAAATGGAAATTTGTATTATATATCAAAATAATCGGATTTATATTTATTTTTAATTAATTTTATATTTACTTGGTTTTATTTATTTGAAATTTGTTAGTTATTCAACTATTAACTTGGGTAACTTATTCTTCACCATTAAATGGAATTTACCATATTACATAATTTCAATGAAATTGTACTAAATATGGAATCTATTTTGATTAATTTAAACCTCTAAATAAAATGTATTTAATGTTTTTAAAGGGTTAAAAATATAAAAGTTAGTTTTTTATAAATGAAAAAACATCATTGGTAATAAATGACAGAATTTAAATTTCCAATCATTCGTAAATTACTATATTGTTGTTAACTATTATTATACATGTAACATAATATCATTCCAAATTAATTAGCCACATAATTTTGAGGAATATATTCTGTATATAACAAAAAAATATACCCATCATTTATATGTACTGCATATGACTATATAAACCTTGTGGATAAATAAAAATGACTATAACCTTTTTCATTCATATAACTGTTTATAAATTCTCTCTAAAATAATTCATCAGTATTTATTATTCAATATATATAATATATTTCTAATATATTTCATTCTTTTTAATGTTGAACTTTATTTTATTATTTTTATTATAATTAATTGGGTAAAATATTAAAATCTTTGGGTATTTTTTATTTACATGTATTTTTAATTATTTTAATATTTTAGAAATTATAATTCATACATATTTTCCTGTAAAAATAAAATTTATTTCATTATATGTGATGATTAATTACATTTAAGATCCATATTTTATATAAATTCGAAAATTAAATATCATCATATATAAAATTCATAACAATATTGTTGTTATTACATTAATCCCTGATTAATAAACATCTTACCTCAATAATATATTACATTAATAAATAGGCATACAATTTTATTAATTATATTTTCAGCTTCCAATATATTTCATTTCTGTTACCATTTCTCTGTAGATCATTATCGTTGTGAGTGGACCTATTTCATGCTATAATATCTCAATGTTCTATAATCACCAATCATTCATTCTCATAGGTGAGATCACAGTCTTATTATGAAACATCCGTGTTTGGTACATTTGATGGGTCGAGAATATAATTAATTAGAATTTATACATTCATCACACTATAAAATTTTGGTAGGATTAATGGATGAAATGGTTCATAATACAATGTTAATAAGTGATGAATAATATCAAAGGATCTAATCCATCTATAGATTAACATTCCCTTCATCTGAATTTTCACTTCACCTTAACATAGTAATATTAAAATGAATAATTATTTCCATAATCAACTCTATATCACATCGAAAACTACAAATATATATCTTTTATAGACATTATTAAATGTTAATATCTTGTTTAATATTTTATATCTTTTCTATCATTCCCTGAGTAATTTTATTTTGTCAAAATTATCAATCATAAAATTTTATGTAACATGTTACTGAATTACATATCTTCTGATATAAATTTCTATATAGATATTTTTTTTATGAGTTCAAGTTATTATTATATTATAATTTATCCTAATAGAAAAATATCTACTGTCCTTCTACAAATCCATTAATTATGGTCTAAAATTGTCATCCAATTATTAAATAGGTCTTTTAGAATTAACATTAAATTAATAATGATAAAGAGTGATAATGTTTAGTTATATATTCAATACCAACTGACGGAATCTATATAATTATATTCTATTTTTATATCATAATTTTTTTAATTTTATTGTGATATATAATATAGCATTACATACTCCATTATATATATTTTTGAAAATGTATGAAGTGAGTTATCCACACAAAAAATTAATGATTTGACAAGAATTTTTCTGTTAGTCAACTATTTCTAAATTTTAGATATTCCTTTAGAGGGGATGGGAAATATCTTAATCAAATTCATGGTGACATTCTCCCAATTTTATATTGGTTTGGGTAATGGTTCATAATTTTTTTCTATGTAAAATTATCACAAAAAACATATGGGGATTGGGTCCACATGTAAAATTAAATAGTACGATTATATTTAATCTCTAATGGCATAATAAATTTTATTATCTAGTAATTCAAATGGTTTTAATGAATTAGAATAAGAATTATTGATGTGTATTGGTGTGAGATGATATATATATATATATATTATTTTTTATATTTTTCATTAAATGAGAGTTTTGTGATTCCTCATTTCATTGAGTAGATAATAGAAATCCCACTTATGATTGAAGATATGGGAGATATATTTAGTAACAACACTTTTAAAAGTAATTTTTTTAATTATAATTGGAATTATACTAAATATTCCACTAAATATATTAACGATCTTATTCGATTCAACCTGGACTTACTGTTGACATCTTGTATTCCCATCGGTTATTATTATAACATGTATATATTGATCAAGGTAAAATTTATATTATTATGTTATCACTGAAATACTAACAACTTTCACTCCTAGAATTTAATATTCAATGTTATGATACACGGAATAGGTTTTTACATTTACTCCATAAACCTAACCCAAATGTTTTTCTATATATTGTTGTAGAAGTTATGAAATTACGTATAATAGATTAAATAACAAAAATAGGACTAATTTATATGAAATATTTTGTGAAGTCACATTCCCTTTATTTTAGAGTATAGAATCATAACATGTCAAGGAAAATATAAAAATAGAATGTGTTGAAAAAGGATCATTAGTCAATAAGCACAAATTTAATATCCCCACCTTTGAAAACAAGAGAGGTGAAATTATTTATATATATAAAACCCATTCTTGTGATTCTATATCTAATTTTAATTATATTCAATATTGTACACTAGTTTCATTTCTAAATATGATGGATTTATCATTATCAACATTAATAGTTCAAATATTCTTATACTCTATTATTTTCAATACTCCATCTTCACTTAATCTAGTCTTCTAAATTTTTTTGTAACATGTGGTTAGATTTCTCTTTCTAGGAATTATTACCATTTGTATAATTTTTTATGATTTTAATCATTTTCTAAATAACATGCATGTGATGTTTCCCACTATAAGATGTACACCCTATGTTCTCTTCTCATTAACCAGTGAATCTAATGTGCAACACAATAAAAGAAAATATATTATCAAGATCAATTTAATTTGATTTATTCATACATCACTACTTCCAAATCATGAATCCCTTATATAGAGTTTAGAAAAAAAATTAACTTATATAGATGTGTAGTTTCTTTAACATCTTCTTGTAATGTATTTAATATTAATTTACATATATCAAAAAAATTAATCATACATGGTTCATTTAAACAAATTATATAATCCTTTATAAAAATTCTTAACATTATTTAGAGTTACATGATTTTAACATCATTACCATCTATCTATAATATTGATATTTCTTTGATCATATTTTCATATAACAATTTAACTAAAATAGTATTTTTACCATTCCAATTGTCTCCAGGAATGACACCTAATCTATCTACCAATTGTTTTGTCCAAAAAATTCATTATTTTCACCTATTTGAAAAATATATCATTGATTAAAATTCAATTCCAAAATAAAAAACATAAAATAAAATATAATCAATTCAATTTTCTGAAGTGTAATAAAATTTGTGTTAATTTATTCTATTATCACTCTCCCCACACTCAACATTTTTAACTATAGGAAAAAAATAAAATTGAATGCATTTCAAGTTCCAAAAATTATCCCAAGTGATATAAGTTCTAAACCAAATAACTCTTCATGGTTTAAATTAAATATTAGACAACATTGTTTTCGTAATTTATTTATGGTTTTTTCAATTCATTATGTATGGGAAAAATTACATACAATTTCTTTCTTATATTTGTTTCATTTTTCACTATTAATTTCTTTAGGAAAAATATTTCTCTACTCTAACTCATGTAAGAGTCACAATATGCATAATATTTTTCATGCTTTAACCTTCCCATTATTTACCTATGTAGTATAATCCATTAAAATTATTCCCCTGATGAATCATTAAGGATCATAATTCATTATGTTATGAATACAATTAAAACATTATCTTAACTAAATGAATAATAATTTTTTCTTAAATTTTGAAATCAATTAATTTAATTAACCAAATGAAGAACGTAACAGGACATTGAATTTAGAAATATATCTAATATCTTATATTAAATCATTAATTTAATATCAGGTTTTTTTAATGTGGTTATTTCTACTATGATTAAGATGACATGACACCCTCCACATAAATTATAAAATATAATAATTTAATTTTCATAAGATCAGTTTCAGTATGGGTTTAAAAATTTGAATATTTTTTCTTAAATGTCTACTAATATAATTATAAAAGGATAAAATAACAAGAAATGGAATTGTTTTCTTAATTAGGTTCAATGAAATGTATATTAGAAACTATAAAATTAATTATTATAAATATAGAATTAATATCACCATCCCTGATAAGAAACACTAAAAAATAGTTTATCAAGTGATGGTTGAGACTTTTTACTAAGGTGGATACTATAAACAGAGGAAACAACTTTTGAAACCTCTATGAATGTAAATGTTTTTAAAGGATAGTAATCCATCATATAAGATTTAATATCTAGAAGAATGAGCTATAACGTCATGAGGAACATAATATAGACTAACCATACATCTAAAAAATTATGCCTAGTTATTTAGACCAAATCATTCCTTCACCTACAACCAAATGAGTCAATAATATTAGAATAATAATCATTTTATTTTCCATTAGATGATTATTTATTTCCTTCAACCAATATTTATTAATCACATCACCCTATAAGATTCATTATTTATAAATTTTTTTTGAATATTAAGAAAGAATATTTATATAATACTAAGCTAAAATATGGAAGAGATATGACTTGATAATATTCATTTATGGATTTAACAATCCAACATTTCCTAATACATAAACATACCATTTCAAACTCATAAAAGTTTTGATTTTTTCAAGTTCAGTAATGATTTAGGGGATTAATTATTGAAATAGAAAAAACCATAATTGAGGAAAATCCAGGTATTTGGATTCACCTAATGACTATTATTCTTTAGAATAAAAAACCAAATTTCTCATCAAAATATTTTTTATATGTTTACAAGATTGTATACCCCATTCGGTTTTATTTAATATGTACATCTAACCTCTATCCATTTCAATAGAATAATTTTTCTTATAATATTAAAATATTTTTAGTTGTATTATTAAAAAAATATAAACATGAAATACCCTAGAATATCTGTATAATTACAAACAAGGGTGATGTATTATACTTAAATTAAACAATTGAATTTTCTGATCATCTATGAATTCCCAAAATTTTATGTTTTCTTAATTATATTATTTATTTATATACATGATGTGTTTTATATTATAACAAGTTTAAATTTTTAACATTTAAAATTTTTAGATGAATTGGTCAACTTTTTTTCATCATAGAAATATAAATTAAATGAAAAATTTTACTAAAATGAATTGAAATATTTTTTTCATAAATATATTTTCTGAATTCCAAAACATAAATATATATGCTAGGGGATTTCTATAATGGTTTTTTGTCTTTCTATAGGCCTAGAATTCATCATTTTTGTTAATGAATCTTTCTAACCATAATCCATGATCATTTATATCCATATTTTGTTAGCATATTTCTTATACACTCATAATTTTCTAATACCCTATAAGTTATATATGTTTCTTTTTTTTCTTTAATCCATTATTTTCCATTTTAATAGTGAACACATAATTATGAATTTTAACACCATTACCTCCCATTATATTTATTTTCACTATTAATAAAATAAATGTATTTCACAAAAAAAATCCATAATTATTTATTGTTTAGTAAATATATAAGTTCAAATAAATTTCCACATAGTGACTATGACTAGTATATTCATATTCACTTGAGATTTAGAATTTGTTCCCCCAAAATCAGGGACCCATGCATAAAATACTTCCACTCTTAATATCAAATCAAATAAAAATTATTATTTTATCTATGTTATTCCAATCCTTTGAAATATATTACCTAAAAGAAGAAATTTTCTTTTATTATTGAATAATATTTTTTAATGAGATCAATATTACATTATATTTATTTGTTTATATTTATAAAACTATCGTCCATTAATATGAAATATGAGGAATTTAGTTTTTGTGAATCCATTTTCTTATATTAGAATGAACCTCTTGATAATTACATCCCCTACATTTTTTGAATTAATGTAAATCATCTCAAAAATAGTTATTTACATATTCCATGTACCTCTAGTTATGATTGAATTACGAAGTATATTATAATCAATCCTTAATACATATATGTGAACCTACACAACGATCGCAACTATATTTTTTCAATTATTTGAAAAAAACCAATTAATGATGAAATAACTAATATAATAGTCATAGTTTTTCATCCTTCTATTATATAGAGTATTTCAATGTTAAGGGATTAGTGAATACAAAAAGTCCTGAACCAATATGACATTATCTTAATTTTTCAATGGTTTATATAATTTTAAGAAATTTATTCTATAAGGATAAAAAAATTATTTGACAAATATTTTACTAGATTCTTCAATAATAAATTATATAACTACTTTTTTTCTCACCCCACACACATATTTAATGAAATAGTCATTTAAATCACATATAATATCAATTGGAAATCTATAATATTGTTAATTTAATATGAGTGATTTATTAAAATTACCTATGACAAAATAAATATCTTCAAAACATTGGTAATTGAAAATTAATTAATAATCATTTTCTAGAATGTAATAAAATTTGTTTACAGTATTTTAAATTTTTAATAAAATAATCATAAGAATCTACCATGACCCAAAACTCTTTTTTCATTTTTCACTAATTTCTTTTGCTGTTTGGGTGAAAGTTCTTCACTATTGATTAATTAAACTAAAATATAACATGTGTGATCTAAATCTCATATATAATCCCTTCTTGGAGAATAAATCGATGTTTTTTATGTTTAGAGTCAGGTTTTTATCATTATATCTTCATAGAATCACATAAATATTCTATAACCTTTCGAGAAAATATGCTTTTATGAAGAAAACTCATCTCAAAAATATCAGTTCAAATTTCTAAAAAACCAATGAAGATGAAACTGTTTAATTTTGAGAGTTTATAAGGGATACAAACAATAAAATTGGAATCCTTAACTAGAAAATTGTTACAAATATATATAATAATTCACTCCTATCATGATTGTCCTGGGAAATGGAACTATTTTATAACCAGAGTAACCATCCAAGAAAAAATATAAATTATTCCATGAATATTTCTCATTTATTATATCAATAAAATTCAATTAATTATTTTATTCATTATGCATCCTAAAAATGATTCATACTTTATAAAAAATCATAATTTGTTGGAATTTTTTCGTTATTATAATTAGTCACCAATTATTATTCAAAATATTATAAGAAACCCATGGATTGGAATAAACCGAGAACATTGGAAAATAGGATTAACTACATAAACATATATTATATTTTTTACCATGACCATAAAATCATTATCTATGTTAGAAATTAGTGTTTCTTATCACTCATCTCTTATCTTATAATCATTTTATAGAATATTCATTCAAATATATTGTAAAGGAATGTTCCAATTTATATATAAAAATAGACCTAGTAAATTTTTTATTAAGTGTCATAAGAACCTATAATATATTATCTTATATTATTTCATCAACCCTTGATGAAATTACATATGGATGTGTATAATCCATCAAAAAATAAGTAAATATCTCAAAATTAGTTTTTCTGTAAACTTTTCATAAGATAGATACATCATAATTAAATATTTTAAAAAGATCCCTTAAGGGTCCCAAATCATCAGAGTTTCCATTGAAACCATGAACATGCATTTTATCTTCCCCCCTGTGGAAATTAACTTCACTAATATTTATGACATCTTAATTGAAAAAAAACTTCAAGAGAACTATTTTTTAGAAGAACATTTTTAGAATAATTTAGAATTTTCTTAAATATATCAACTATATAAGAATAATATAACAATTTAGGTTGTTTAGCATAGAAGGAAAAAAAACATATTTTTTCCATAACCACTAAAACTTTGAATTTCTATTTAGGTATATTTGTAAAAATTTTATTCATTGATAACAATGGAAATCCAAGAATGATGGTAGCTTTACTATCTATCTCCACATCTAAAAATAATAAATCTATAGGAACAATTAGCATGAAAATATTTACTAAGACAACTATAATTAATTATATTTTATATATAATTGATCTATCAACTAATTTTGTGCCCATTTTTAAATTAATCAACTATATGAATTTTAATTCCTTGAAAAATATGAGTTGAAAAATATTAATATAATCCCTGAAATGAAAAATATCAGGTATAACTACTTATTTTAAAAAATAGGGTTAATTTAAATGATTACATTATTCTTCTACTTATTAGGATTATTTCTCTGAATAATTGAGATTCATTAATTTAATAGAAGTATAATAACATTCTTTAAATGAAATGACATATTTAAATTTCTGTTCTTTATGATTTTCTCATAGGATTACATCATTTCTTAGAATTTTTTAAAGGTAATAGTTATTTTAATATTTTGGAATTGTGGTAATAGTTATTCAATACACATAAAATAATTCATATACAATATGGAAATATTTATAGTATTAAAATAAGTGGTAAGTTATTTTAAATTTCTCTATATATAAACACTAGATCCTTCCATCATATTCTCTTATTAACCCTCAAATATTTTCCTCGAACATATTTTTTATCAATAAATTATAGATCTTTAATGCATGGAATATATTACTCAAATTATTAACTATTATATTCATTTCCTAACCAATGATTCTCTGCATTTTTTTCTCTCTTTTTTCTCTTATTACTACATTTCCTCATTTTTGCTTCTATTATTTCTCCCGGTTTTATCATATGTTCCATACATCCTTCCTATTATATTTTTATTGATACGTGTAAACATTCCATTATCTCGTATAATAACATACCCTATCATTATCCCATATTAATTTTATATTTTTAAATAAAATCTCAATTTATATAATCGAGGGATGTAATCCCTGAGATTTTTGAATTTTCATCTTAAAAAAGACATTTTGTCTCAACAAATTGTTTTTAATTTCATCCACCTCATCCAATATATTTTTAGTTCAATTATAATATTTTTTAATGTGTATGATTGTTATCCATATATATATATATATATATATATATTTCTTAACGGTTTAATATTTCATATCTAATGTTTTATTTTATATAAAATTTATGTGACCTATCCTACATGATGTTACCTTTCTGTTTTATTTAGAAATGAGGTTGTTTATTCTATCGAGGGTTTTATGAATTGGAAAAGGGTCATTTATATTATGTAATATAAAATAAATACTTTAGTAACTATCCTATTACACTTGATATAGATGCTAGTTTATTACATTCTTATAGACATTCAAGAAATATTTTTCCCTATTCTCATATATTAAGAAGCAACAACATTAACCTTTACTCAAATTTTTCCATTTCTCATGGATTTATATATATTATTGAATATTTTGAATCAATAAATGAATTCATTTATTATAGATTTGTTTTTCACAACTTCTCTCCCCCTTTGTATACATTAACTATGGATTTATATAGACCGAGTCATTTTTTTTAACTCCTCCTATGCCATTTACCCATATTGTTATATTACAGTTGAATATAAAACAAAATTATTCATATCATGCAATGCTTCATAGAATATTAAAATTAGTAAATGTTTGTAAATAATGATGTGGCCACTTATATTTGTAATCTAATAAAATATTGCATTATTTACGAAATAATTCAATATCTTTCAATTGAAATGTTAATTGTTATGTTATTAAATCAATTTTTCTTTGATTAAGCTATAATCATCTAATAAAACCATTATAAACTTCCACATATGATCCAAATGAATTTTCATCCATTAATAATAGCCATCTCCCTTTTTCAGTCATATAATATGTTAGTCATCTCTATATGAACCCTCACCCTAAGACACAATGATTTGGACCAAATTGAATATTTGTAATGACAACCTAGATAAAATCTAGGGAGTATATTTTCACTCAATTTAATATTAGTAGATACTATAAGTGGTTATGATTCAATATATAGTTCCAAGAATTTTAAATTTATCTTATGCACATTGTATTTCCATGTACCATTGGTAGTTCTAAATATCTTATATATGGGGAAGGATGACCAATATATATTAATAAACCAAGATACTATGTGGTAATTGTTTTATACTAAAACCACCATAGATCATTTTCCTCCATATTATTTCATTTTCTTCAAAATTTAATGAATTTATATCTCAATTTCATGATTCAAATTAAGTAGGAATAATTATTATATTATTACAAATCACATAAAATACTCTTATAATTAAAAATTCATTAGTTAAAAGGATAAGGAAATATATTTAATAGTTGATATATTGTAAAATCACATTGAATGTTTTTTGTTCTAAAAGTATGACGAGTGTGAATAAAATGATTAACCAGGCATTTCCATAACTATTATGCTAATAGATACATGTATTTTCTATAGTGTTGTATATAAAATAACTTAATGATTATATGGTAATTGAAACACATTATCGTTGAAAAGTACTAGGATATATCCATAGGTATATTAACGGGTTTTCCTTTTAAATTTATAGTTGAATAATGAATGAGAAGAGGAAATTGTTTTTCTTTTTGAAAGATACTAGTTAGTTTTTTGAGATCCATCCACTTTTTATTTTGTATGTTATGAAACCCTTATAGTAAAATAACTCACTTGAATAAATGGGAGGAATAAAAAGGGGAAAAATTACATCATATATGGATGAAATTTCATAAACTAAAATATCCATCTCACCATCTATACATGTATGAATACCATGCTTATCCACATAAATTCTCATCTACACTTGTCATTAGATCCCATTGTAATTTTGAATAATTCCTTGCACTACATAATCATATTTTCATTCATCATATCAACTAACTGATCTTAACTATAATTACAATCATATATCCTCCCTACTAAATTGGTTGTTCCTCTCATCATATCACATTTTATCTTTCATAATATACTACTATATATAGATCAAATACCAAACATTTGATGACCCAAATGGAATTTGGTTCTATGGCCTAATTTCATTGATTAAAATCCATTTTTTAATAGTTACAATGCTTAAATATCCCCACCAATGTACCAATTAGAATACATTAACTACTACAGTGATATAGTACTATTATAGTACCATGAATATTATGCACCTCATGGTTTGTATAATTTATTTAATGTAATATTATTGAAAGAAATATTTCCTAATGTATACCCAGAAAAAAGTTTGGGGTTTTTTATAACATTAATGTTATTTAAATTTTTTTGGTTTTCATAATTAATGTAATATTTCTGTAAATCATAATGGAATTATCTAAAAAAACATTGGCCTTAATTATAACACAATAGTGGGTAAAATTTAATACAAATAAAATTTATAGACTATTTTTTATGATATTTATTGATGTATACTAAGAATAGCATATTATATAGATAATACTATTAAATAAACCCAGTACATAATCCTATGATTGAATTTATTTCATATGGTTCTTAATGTTCTATACAAGTAATGCTCTTGTTAATAATTCTATTTTTATTTAGTTTCTAGTATCCAATAAACTCACATTCATTATATTCCAATGTTAAATATTATTTTTCATGGGTTTGGATTACAATTTATCTCCATATCCTTTATCCTAATTTTATATCATAATTGGTCATTTAGAAAAATAATTATAATATATATATATATAATATTATTTTACAAATTTAAATACTCTATAACATTAAATATCGTTCAATACCAACTATAATATCATTTACATTCATACCTAAGAGAGCGTGACTAAAAAATATTCACAAATTATACCCAAAAAATCTATTTCCTCCCTCCTAGAAACCAAAACTATAAAATTCATGAACTCGTTTTTAGAAATTTGAACTACAAACCTGTGATTCTTTCTCTAATTTTTATACAGTACTACTCTATACACCATTTACTTTACAACTGTAATGACTCCATGTGTATCTCTATTAAAATATATATTCCATGTATACATGTATGTAAATTATTAATATATCTATATATCATCACCAATAATTATCACATTCCAAGATCATTTAATTACCAACTCTCTCTATGGATTCCTTTTACACGGACAATTTTTTATGGTATTGTATAGTTTTTCCAAACAAAACAATTAGTTTATTCTCCAATCCTCTTTTATTACATGTGAACTCTTCTTATCATCAAATATATATTCTTACATAAGGAAGAACATAATTAAATCTAATATATACAGTAGCTTAATTCAACATTTTCCATATGTGACTAGTTATAATTTGTGACATTATTATTTAATGTGTTATAATAAATTTTAACTCTTACATAGATAGAAAATTATGTTAAAATTTATTTTTGAGAATAATTTCTTGTTATATAAAAATATTAAAATAATTTAATCATATTGATATAATTTTAAAAATATGTTACAAATACATGAATAGACAAGTAAAAACAATATATGAAAATTATTTCCTTCCTTTTGACATGATTTCCATTATTCTCAAAGATCATATTCCCTTCCACCATTTAATCAGTTATCAACAAATAAAAAATAAAAAATAAAATTTCATATTACATAAAAAACATAAAAAAAATCAATTATCCCAACTATTACTCTTAATATTAATAAATTGAAAATTTCACAAAAAAATCAATTATTGAATATTAACAAATAATTAACACATCCTAAATAAAATATGATAGTTGATGTTAGTTGAAATAATGTAATATAACATTAAAAAAAATCTAATCATAAGTCATTATAAATATTAAATTCAAACATTATACTTTATAATGATGATAGTGAAAGAATTTTGATTAATATTTTGGAGTCTCTGCCTTTATGATTTCCTAATAAAATTTCTCTCAAAATTCTCTATAAAATTTCTACTTCTGGCATGGATTGGAAAAGATGATCGATGTGTATTTTATTTTATTATCATCATCTTTTTTATTATAAGATAAACATATTTATGTTTCAATTATTATAACTCTATATTTTTTAAATTTGAACTCTATAATATTTTTATATCATATATAATTTATCCATATCATCCTGCTATATCTCCCTTGACTTTTCCTAGAAAAATGCTCCAGATATCTTTATGGAATTATTTGAATATTTTAATTTCTTATGATTCACAAGTTCATCCATTACATGTCTATATATATTTTGATCCTCATAATATATAATATATAAATATATTTCATTGAGCATCTCCTATTTTATTATCCTTACTTGGATTAGACTTTATTTAGAAATCATAATTCTTGAACAACTCTCACCATATCCATTGGTACTTGTTAAACTTATTATTTTTGAATATATACATTTATGTTTTGTGCCATTAATAAATCATACTTCTTTATTTTGAGATATTTTTTTCCCAATAATTACTTCAAATATTATCACTTAAAAATTCATGTTGTAAATGAAGGATATATATTGAGCCTAGGTGATATCAATTGAATTGGAATAACTCTTGAATAAGCTCAAAACATTTGTGACATAGTTTGATCATTTTTAAAAAATGGAGATAAATTAGTATAATATTGGTTCTAGACATAATATATAGGAGACAGAAATGAGGATAACAATACTTTCCTAGCTGTTGTGGTAGAAATTTCATTTTGGAAATTTCTTTACTAACTGAAAAAATGATAGTTTATGTTGTGGTATTGGATATAGTGATGATAAAAATTTGGAGGGGGATAATAATGATTGTATTTTATTTTTGTTTCGGTTTAATTATCATAGAGTCTTAATAGAAAAAATGGATACTCATATAACCATTTTCCTAGTTATGTCAAGGTGGTTTGAAAAAACAAATGCTAATTGCTATATAAAATAATGAATGCATATAAGGATCTGTAGGTCTTCATTTATATTTAAGAAAAAATGTTAAGATAGATTTTGTTATTAAATATTGGTTTCACTAGTGTCCATGAGGTCTAATGGATTGAATTAAAAATGGTAAAAAAAATTGCAAATATGAAATAGAGTATGTTGTTTTCTCTTGACATGTACCATTTTCATAAGATGATTATTCACTTGTTGTTTGCGTTATTAATTTCTGTATAATAAATAATTTATGTATTAAAATGGTTTTGGAAACAATTAATGATGTTTCTTTTTGATATGAGGATAAATGTAGACATTTCCAAGATGTGAAAATTTATTTTTATTACATGGTATACTTTTTAATATTTTTTTTTATTTTGGTGGATTTTTATTTTAGACTACAGATGGAATTTTTTGTGGAATTTAGTTGTTTCAAAATGGAAAAATTGAAGAAAATTTTTTTCTCATCACATGATTATATATATATATGAGTTAAATTAAAATGAATCTTAGAAAATAATTTTCTTCAAAAAAATTATGTATTTCTAGAGAAGATAGAGGGGATAAAATGATGCATTTTTTTTCTAAAAAAATAGTGTGTTTGAATAAATATAATTATGATATCTACATTAAAAATGAAAATTAAATAACAAATAAGTAACTTACCATACGGTATATTGAAAATTTACCAATATTTTATTATGAGGTACCATTATTTCACCATTTCTATTATTTCATGTTTTGAAGATATTGGTGGAGTGATATGTTTTGGGGTAACCCTACAATTTGTAGTGATCCCATTTAATCAATTTTAGTCATATAAATTATACAGGTAATTCTCGTATACATTAACACATCGTCAGTTTATTCCCTATGTTGTTTCAATTAGTGGTGAATTAAGGGAAATATCCATGTTGTTGTTTTTATTTTTATTTAAATATTGTTAATATATTTTACACATTTAAATAATTATATTTTTCATTATAATATTGTAAAATATCAATTAAAATTAATTAAAATAGACATCATCCCTTAATTTAACACAGGATTCTAGTGTTCCATTCTCATTTTGGATGTAATGTATTTTATATGAGCCACATTCTATTCATCGTGAATCAATAAATAATGTATTATTTTCCACAAGAATTTATTTAAAAATAATAAAGTTCAATTATTTGATGAATATATTTATCATATTGATAAGAATCAAATATGATCACATCTATAGTACCATGGAATTGACGTATACTCTACTTTTTTTCATGGAATGAATGTTAGTGTTGTCTATTATGTTTCTCTGACTAATGAAACCATGAAATTTTTCAACATAGATGAAAAAGAAAAAAAATAATTGATATTGTATCATTTTAAAATTAGATATTTAAAAAGGTGATTACTTTTACATGTTATAGACAACACTACCTGATGTATGATATAGAGCTAGAAGCTATTATTTTTTCCATAAAAATCTGGTGGCACTACCTATAATGTGAGAAGTGTGACATATATAAAAATAATAATATTGAAAACTATATATTAACAAAAAAGGATATCAACATATATAAAAGAATATTGTTAGAGATGATAGAAATATATGATTTCTCTATTCACTATCATCCTGGAAATGAGAACAATACAGTTGATTTACTTAGCATAAAACAACCTCCTTTTCTATCCATGTTTTATTTTGAAAATGATCATATCTTCAGGGACATGCAAATAATAGATTTGGAAATTGAAACATTAGGTTATACAGCCTAACTCCAAAAATGATTTTTACCAACCATCTATCTTGGAGAATATTTTTTACGCACAAAATGATGATATAAAGTAACAAAAGTAGGTGAATGTAGGAAAAGAATATAAGATAAAAGAGTAACATATTTAAGATGATGATATGATTTAATTTGGAACAAGGTTATTTGCGCCTTCATAACCTAGTATAAATAATAAGTTTTTGGATAATGAATAAATGTCACCATTCTCTATCCATCCCAGTATCACCAAGATGTATTGTGATCTCGGAGAAAACATCTATTGGGATAAAATTAAGATGGATATTATGAAATAAATCTCAAGGTGTTTGATTTTTCAGAAAGTTGAAGTAGAGTAAAAATAGACCAAAGGGATTATGAAACCATTAACAATAACCATGTGGAAATAGGAGAATTTCCCTATGGAATTTTTCACTGGACTCCCAATAACATGAAAAGGAAATAATGAGATTAGGGTTGTGGTGGGATGACTCACTATGATGGACTAGTTTAGCGCTATTTTGGAAGATCTCTCACTTGAACATCATGATGTGATATATGTGAAGGAAGTAGTGAGACTAAAGGGAGTTCCACTCTTCATTGTAACTGATCGTGATTATTGGTTCACAATAAAATTATAGAGGAATCTCCAAAATAATTTGTGTAATGAATTAAATTTCAGCATTACTTATCACCAACAAGCTAATGGACAATATGAAAGGACTATTCATGTGATCAAATATATTCATGGAGATGACTATTAAAATTAAATTGGGGATGGGATAATCATATCCAATAAGTTGATTTCTCAAACAATAATAGCTTCCACACTAGTATAAAGATGGATTCATATGATTCTTTTTATGCAAAGAGATTTAAAACTTGAACCTATTGGGATAAAGTTGGGGAATGAATGCTGATTAGACCTAATCATATATTAGATATGGCAGATAATGTCCAAACCATCCAACAACATATCAAATCTACAGAGCATTTGAAAAAGATCTATACTGACAATCATTCAAGGGACTTAGAGTTTTACATTAGAGATAAAGTATTCCATTGAATATCATCATGGAAGATATTCATGTTGATTGGAAAGAAAAGGAATCTATTCCCATGGTAAATTTGCCTTACTGAGATATTTGATCACATTGGTGTCATGGCCTATCGGCTTTCACTTCTATCATGTATAGTTAATGTTCATGATCTATTCCATGTATCACCCATGTGGATGTACATACCTAATCCCTCACATGTGTTGAACGAATATGTGTTTTAACTAGAAAATGATCTATCTTGTCAGGAGTATCCAGTAATGATTCTAGACCAGAGAGAGAATTTATTTCCAAATAGTACAACCCACCTTATCAAAGTCTGGTATAGTAACCATAGGTATGAAGAAACTACTTTGGAACCAGATGTGGAAAATAAAGGAAATGTGCCCTCACCTATCTATATATGACAAAATTTTGATAGTGAAATTTTAAAAGGGGGATGAATGAAATGACCACAACATCTATTAATGTAACATCTCCCTTATTGTAGTTATTTCACATATTTAAAATCTCATAAAATCACTTATATACTGTAAAAATATGTTATAAATGAAGAATTAATGAAATAGAAAGTATTTACAGATGTTAAGGAACCAATACTAATTAAATAATAACAGGAAATTAGGAGTAGTAATATGACCGTTATGAATTGTAAACCATCAAAATTAATTGAGGCCACACCAATGAATGTATAAATAAAATTTAATAATCTTTTAAATGAATTTAACATAAAATTATTTCATAGTATAAGTAAAATTTTTTTAATTGTTAATGAAGTTTTTGTAATTTTGTATGTCATAAATATTTAATTACATTTTTATGATTATTATAATAATTTAAAAGAAAATTTATTCTAATAAAATTTATTCATGAATTAATATTTATATGTCTTATTATTTTAATATAACTTAATGAGACCATGACAAATGTTTCCAAGGGTTATAAAATTAGTTATAACTTTCAATTCTCTATTTTCCAAGTAAATAATGATTATAAATAAAATATTATTTAATCATATATAGAAAATTATTTTCAAATAATGGATATCATTTTTTAATTCATGTCATTAAAAATTTCTTATGGTGAATTTTTAATTGTTTTCTAATATTCTTATATTTTTGATGAATTGTAATATACGATAACATACAATAAAAAATAAATACCCGAATTATGGACTCATGGATGTTGTACGGATGATGTAAGAACTTAATATTGAACAATCTAAAATTATTTCAATATAATTATAGATAATTCTCAAAATATTAATATTCCTGATCCAAAATAACAAACTAATGAAATAAATAATGAGAAGACACCATTATCCTACATTATAAACACCACCCTCACACCTTCTTCTCCACATATTTATCAAGATTTTATCCTTTACGATATTATACCATATACACTTACCTATTATCTCCCCAACTTACAAGGGATCGTTTTCTCATAAAAATATGAAAAACAAACCCTAAGTAGGTTCTCAAGGAGGATAAATTAAAGAGCAAAATCTTGTCTCACTATTTCTTTAAATTTCATTTGAATTTCATTTATTTTCTTCTATTATCTTAACCTTATCTTATCCTATAGAAATGATAACTTTAGTAAGTTGATATATTTTAATTTTATCATGTCAATGTAAGATCCATCATTAAACTCCTCCCTCTCCCTCTTTTATTCAAAAAATGAAATCGTCTCCAATGAGGTGTGGTTTTACCGACATTGTAGATGATGAATTTCCATTTTCCATTTATGAATTAAAGATGTCAATAAAAAGATTATAATGATAAAAAAATATAATAAATTTTATTATAAAGTCCTATATATTTTATTGATATTTATTATACACATAATAATAAATGATAAATCAAAAAAAGTTCATTGTAGTCAAAAAACTGCAAAAATTAACCTAAAATGATCATCATTAACATTAATATAATGATTAATCCCAATATAATATAACCAAATTCATTATAGGATCATTTCAATTTTTCAAATTTATTTAATAACTTATAATACTATTATGTATATTTATAATCATTTTACATGATATTTTATACATGAATACAAGTGAACCTATCATGGAAACTATGAAAAAACATTCTCTTGAAAAATGAAGTTAAATAGTATAACTCATCGAAAGGCCTATAAATCACATTAATAAAAAAATAAGTAATTAAAAAATCTATGAATGGTTATGGATTTTTAATTAATAAATTTAATGTTATTATATAGCATTTTAACTTAAGGGATATATTTGGATGTTGGGTATGGGGAATTCCCACACCCAAATCACTTACTTTGATTTTTCCTTATATAACAACATTTTCATTATGGATTTCCTTAAATATAATTTATTCATCATTATATTACGATTTATAGGGTATAAAAGTTATTCAATTTTTTTTATAAGAAATATAATGTTTTCCAATAGAACCATTCTTTCAAAAAACACATTTTACTTCTTGACATTATTTCTTCTTCACTCAACATTGATGATTCTCATATCATGTATGTTATTCCATATTTTATTTTGGGAGCCAATGTTTATCAATGAATTATTTTTAAATGAATCCATTTCAATTACATGGGTTTTTTTGTCAAACATATATATATGTTCTATGTAGAATGGATGATAATGAAAATGTTATGATGTGATGTGTGTTCCCGAAATTATATAGCAAAATGTAAATTTTATATTGTGATGGGTTTGACTAAAATTTATTTTCACTAGAATGTATTGGGTAATGTGATATCTTTCAAGAGAAAAGTAAAATATGTGTGAACAAGATGCTATATTTGGTTAAAACTATAACAAATAAACATGGGGTACCCTCAAACCTAACACCCGACCCAATCCAGCACATACCTAAAGGGTGTACCCAATCCCCAGGGGCTGGAGAAAAGCCCTCAGGAATCGAACAATGAACTAGAGGGGAATATTTAGGTCCACATGAACAACCACATGGAATATATTTACAAAGGAAAAAGGAATAATGGAATATAAAGAAGATATATATTCCATAACTGTAAGAAAACAATAGAAACAGACAAAAACAAATGTTTCTAAATACTCCATTTGAAAATTCCAATTCAAAACGTCCAAAAAAATAGATAATCCCAATGATGTAAGGAAAAAACTCTCACATTCTCACCCCTATGTACCCAACCAGCGGACATGAACATTTCTAACTCATTGAGGTGCCTTGTCTTTCCTTCCACTACAAGACAAAAAAAGGTCTACGCACCACTAAAAAGGTCCACAAGGTGCGAAATAACAGGATTATTAAGATCCCACCATTGTATTCAATTATAGTACTATGTATAAAAGTTATTGTATGCTAATATTATTTAAAACATGTCATGATAAGCAGTAAATTTATTTTATATAAAACATGGTAAATATTTCCCTTTTTCAATAGTTCTAAACAAAATCAGGTTTATCAATTTCAAATCACATTTCAATATCATTTTTCATGAGAATAAAAAATTTATATGAAGGATAAATTAGATATTTATGGAATCCAAAATAGAATCACAAGTATCAGAACACTAATGAATACTACTGGTCCTAGCCAAAAACTACTTATACCACAATAATAATGTTGACAAACCTTTTCATAGAACAATGATCCAAGTAAGTAGTGTAATACACCATGATTAACCCCCCCCCCCACCCAACAATGTCAATATCAATCTCATAGAACAATAGGCCTTAGAAACAGAGGAAATCCCTATGACAAACCTATTTGATAATCACAAAACAATGGATGATGTCATCAAGATAAACCATTTACATATATATCTAAGTTAACACATGTACTATTTTTCAAAAATCATTTAAATTCTTTTAAAACAATTTCAAAATCATTACAAACATTATTTCAATACTCTAAATGACACATTTTTCATTCCATTTATCAATAACCAGGGGAAAACCATTTTTTATTGAAAAATATTCTTAACATGAATAAATTATTCATTCCAATCAATTGTTTAGAATCAATTTCTAATGAGAAATCATAATATCCAATGTCATATGCTAGAGATGGAAACACATAACTATAAACATAGGTTTCACATGCCTGTAATAGGATCCAATGACAACAAAAGAAAAAAATGACAATGACGGACCTAAAATCCACTCTACCTCAAGTGGTTTATCCAAATCATAACATAAGGGGTCGGTGTAAAGGAAGAAACCTACATACCTCAAGAATGAACACACACTACACCACGACTGATAAAGTATATGGACCCCCCAAAAATATTGAACAACATATATATAAGAAACTAAGAATAAATGCCATCTTAACCCAAAAACTCCAAACTCGCCACCCAACGGTGATTTCATGATCAAATGCAATGAAGAATCAGGAATATGCCATACCTAGAAAGACACACCATAGTCTCAACGGAATTCGAAATTCAATAAAATTGATTTAGATAGAGAATAGGCTCTCAAAAATTTTTGTGGAGACCTCTAAGCCGTGTTTGAGGATTTTTGGAAAGAAAGGACCATGAAAAACTAATAATCATGTTGTTTAAAACTTGGCATAGGATATTTCAAGAAATTTAATAAACTTACATTCCAGTAAATCCACAGTTTACAAATATACCCAAACATATGTTGCCTTAAATAAAAATGATGTTATTTAAAAGATTCAAAATGTGAATCCAACATTCACAAAGATAAATATTCCATAGCTAGAATCCCCTTTCACGGCTTGTATCCAACAACAGTTAAACGACATGTAACCTAATTATGAGGCATCTAACCTATTACACAGTGTGAAATCATCCTACATCAAGAAGATATGTATGGATAAAGATGAAATTCTAAAAAATATCTATGTTCCCCATTTATAAGCATCATCCGAGTCTCAAAGGAGGGGAAACCCACAATGATTATAATGGCATACATAATAAAACAGAAATTGGATGTTTCAAACTCCCCACCATAGAGACATTCCATCCCCAGAAATTTATGTGGAAAATGAAATCCCTATAAAAAGAGGATTCCACTGATTCCTCCTCAAGGAATCATAATACAAAGTATCATTAGAATCATATCCTTGTTTCCATAGCACTCAATAAGGCAAAATCGAGTCCCCATATAAGAAATTATCCTGAGAGTCAAAAAATTCAAGCAATTTCTTCAAAATAGAAGAATATGGTTCTAACTCAATTTCTTCCCAACATAAAACATGAGATATATTATGGTGTTACATCCTGAGATGATATATATAAAAAACATCAATAAAACCTATCAAAACAACTGACAATACTAATTTATAAGAAACTTGTCCAAGATGCTCAGTCACCTCAAATGGTCCAATATATCTCTGAGCAATTATTCCCAATTTTCCAAGTCAACGGTGACCCAATTGATGATAAAATTTCAGGAAAACCTATTAACATATATTATAATCCAACGGTGGATGTTGTTGATCTACATATAATTTATTTCTCCAATGGGATATTATCATATGTCGATGTACATCCTAAATATCCAGGGAAGTATCCTGAACCAAATGTGGTCCAACTAATGATTCTTCACCCACCTATGCTGAAAAAATAGATGATCTATACATGCGACCATATCACGCCTCATATTGTGCCATTCAGATTGACAGATGATAAATATTATTATAATCAAACTCAACCAGTCGCAGTTGGTTATCCCAAGATCCTCTAAAATCCATGACATAAGGGTGGATCATATCCTCCCGGATATGAATCACAGACTTTGTGTGACTGTCTGTTTATGGACGCTATGTTGTAATCAACCTGACCGGAGTTCCCAATTCATCTTTAAGAATCATCAAGTAACTCACGGTAAACCTAGCATCGCTATCTAAAAATAATAATATAGGGACTCCCATGAAACCTCACAATCTCCCTCACTTACAGCATTCCCATATCGTTAACTTTAATGTTTCCTGTAATTAGAAGAAAATATGTAGTGTTAATAAAGCAATGAAAACCCACATAGATAGCATTAAAACGTCAAAGAGTATGTTTTAATACAACATAAAAATCAATGGATACATTTTCACATTCTATATAAGCACCAAAAGAGGATAAAGAAAACTAGAAGGCTTAAAGTTATCTTTCTTTATCCATTGGTAGGTGTAATAGAAACACACATAATCCACAATGTCACACTTCATATATGCCCACCAGAATTGTTGTTTCATGCCATAATAAATCTTCAATGTTCCTAGATGAATGGACCATGATGAGATGTGAAAATTAAATAGGACTAAACATCTCACATATGCTTGGATGACATCCCACATCCCAATGTGGAGTATACCATTTGACAAAAGAGACAAACCAGAAATTTTCTATGCACTATAAAATCGTTATCAAAATTTACTAAACACATCATCTTTCTTATAAAATTGCAAAATATACTCCATAAGAGATAATGATAACGAAACACTAGACATACCCACACATGAAGCATCATATTGAGCATCCAAGTGCAACTGAGGTAATATCACAATAAGGTTACCCTATTACATCAATTACAGAACAACCTATCACGGTACTTCCCTAATAAGAGCATCTGCAACAAAATTTACCTTCCTTAGGGTGTAGGTGATATTGATGTCAATCCTATGAAGGTTTTATACTCATAATCTCTATATAAGATTCATGTCATTCTATGAAAAGTTAGCTCTTGTAATTTTCTTATTAGATGGGACTATGAACATCCCCTTATAAAGATAGTGCTACCAACAATTGAGATCATTCATGACTGTGGAACACTCTAAATCATGAGTGGGGTAATTATTTTTATGTGGGTGAATCTGAAATGATTTTTAACTAACCCTATGGTCATCTCCCATAATCATGAATCCCAAACCGTCACCCGACTCAATGAAAACAACCATGTACCCTCACCAGGATCAGGTATGATTATAATAGGAGCTGATGTGAGAAGTCATTTTACATCATATAAAGAAGAATAAAACATTTCATCCTAGGTGAATTTCACAAATTTCTTTTAAGAGTAGTTAAAGGTGGTGCCATATTAGAGAAATCCATTAAAAAATGTTTGTAGTATCCTCTATGACCAAGTAATATTCATATCTCAAATACATTTTGTGGTTCCTTCCAGGAAAAAAAATCATTACCTTCCTTGTATCAACTGATAATATATGCTAAAATATTTTGTGCGCCAAAAACATCACTTCTTGAATCCAGAAAATTAATTTTGTACGCTTTCCTTACAAACGGTGACTTCTCAAAATTTCTTGAACCAATCATAGATGATGCTCATGCTCACACACATATTTCGAATTGGTTAGAATATACACCATGAACACTACAAAAAAGTCTCAATATATTAATGGAGTATATGATTCATCAAATCTTAAAAATTATCAGGAGAATCAGTGAGACCAAAATGAAACACAATATATTCATAATGGCCATAACTACACTAGATTGATATCTTCTATATATCAGACTCTGAAACTCTGATTTGATGATAGACCAAAAAAATATCAATCATTAAAAACCACTTTTCCCACTTTGACAGATCAAATATTTCCTCCACACAAGGAAAAGTATATTGGTTCTTAACTATCACAAGGATAAACTTCTGATATCCCAGACATAAATGAAGTGAATGTTATGATTTCATGGAAAAGAGCACAAGGGATGCCCAAGGAAAAACACAAGGTTGAACAAAACCCTTTTCCAATTGGTCATTCAACTGAATCTTAAGATCCTTTAGCTCTGCTGATTCCATATGTAAAAAAAAATTCGGTATCAGCTACATACCTGATAGAAGATCAATATTAAAATCAACCGTTATCTTTAGAGGAAGAGTGTTGAAGTATTTTTGGAAAATGATAAAAAATACTTGAAAAAAATAAAGAGATTAGGAATAATATAATTTTAATTAGGCTAAAACTCAACAATAACCGACAAGATCTTTAGCTCTGGGCAGGAAGGTCCTGCACAACCAGGCCTTGTGTCCCACTCCCCCTAAAACACATGAGTGATCCCATCAGTAGTATGAAAAGAAATAGACTGACGATAAAACTAAACCTCATGTCGATGAATGACATGACAATCCATACCAATGATGAAATAACATAGATCTTAATAAAGAAGAAAAAAATCCCAGAGAAACTCAATATCTGAAATGGTTAGCATACAAGAAGGACATCTGAACCCCTATAATTTCCTCTAACCATTATGTGTCATTAACTCCCTTGAAGAGGATATAATTTCTATTGTATTCTTAAGAATATAATAAATACAAATATATATAAATTAGTATGAGACACTAGTATCAAATAAATAAATTTCTACTGAATATGCGATAAGGATATAACCTCTCACTGTTGCTATACTATCCTCGAATTGCATCGGAAAATCATCTACTACATGTAAATGATTTACTCTTACTCCATGTGAATGGATCCCTATAGTCTTTGAAGCTTCTGACTGCACCATAGATTCATTTAAAGCAGATGATCCAAGACCATAATGAGGCATAGTCATAGCCTGAAAGAAGCATTGTAAGTGAGAAACACATCCACAACTATTTCACATCATTGAAGACATAGAAAAATAAAAACATTTGTGTCCAATATTTCCAAACTGATATCAAGTCATCATTGCATTACCCACTATAAAAATTTGTTCATTAGTGGCTCACTATTAAGAACAACCTATACTAATCTTATGGTGAACATTCAACTTCCTCTTCTTCGAATGGGTTTCACATAAGTTTCCACCATATGGAAGATAGGAGGTGGAAAATCTAACCTTTTATGCCATATTCCTTTATTCCATCATAGATATGTCTACCAAATATATACTTGTATAATTTTTCAACCAGAATAATTGTGAAATGATATCCTGTCTCAAATCCTGAAGGTACTATTGTTCAATTATATGGTCCTTCTTAATTACTATAGTAAAAAATAGACAAGATTGGAAAAACAATTGGTGTATTATGACACTGAAAACAATTCTTATTGTAAATATAGTAACTCTAAAACATATCCAATATCAAAGAATCTTGGAAAACAACTAAATGAATCGGGAATTGAATCTCTTCCAATCCAAGCCTATGTGTCTGTCCTCCTGGACCATTGAATCCCACAATCACATAATAGAACCTTTGATCCCAAACACAGTGCAGTTTACCCTAATATTCTATGGTGTCTTCAGAAATTTGATGATTTGATCGATCCTATCCAGCCATACCTCCACCACTTACTATTCATTCGTCCCTTTAAAGGATGGTGGATTATCACGTAAGAAATCTAGTGATATATTTCTCTCCTCTAGATCATGAGTGTACATGAACCAATACATTTTAAAATCATGGTACATCTATATCGTCAGTACGAACTACTCACATGATAGTCTCAATATGATTCTGATTTATCAATGGATTTCATTGAGAAGCATCAGCTTCACCTTTCTGAGTAACCTGTAGAATAAATCTCAGATATGTAATGATGAACATCAAAATATAAGAATGATCAAACAAAAAAAACAAAGCATAGTTCAAAGTAGAAAATCCATAAGAAAAAATAATTATTTTAAAACCAAAACCCAGCACTAGAGAAATATATCCCAACATACCCTGGAAACATGAGTCTCGTTAGGACACGATCTAGAAAGCCACTTTTAATAAATTTCCTCTCAATACCTAAAAATATTATCTCAATACTAATAGATTTCCCATGAAACAGGATCATAAGTATAGACCTCCTTTAATTCAAAATTTTAACAAATTGGCCTAGGGAACCCTCAAACAAGGAATCTAACCAGATCAATCACATTCCTAAAGGGTATTCTCATTCCCCACGATCTGGTGACAAGCACGCATGCATCGAAAAATGAACTAGAGGGATCAATTTCTCCCACCTGAAAAACCTCATAGAATATATGTACTAAACAAAAATTAACAATAGAAGATGAAGAATATATATAATCTATAATGTCTTGTAAACAGTGGATGAAGACAACAACATAAGTAGCTAAAAAATAAAAAGGACAAGTCCATCATCAATGGACCCAAACCAAAAAGCTTCTCCAAATTATGTAATGGACAAACTCCCCCAATTTCACCACCTGATACCCAACTAGCTGACATGAAACTCACCACCTAACTTTGGTTCCTTGCCTTTCCCTACACTGGATGAAAAAAATTTCTACACACCACAAAATTGGTGTGCATGGGGTGAGCTTACTAGAACATTAGCATCCCGCATAGTTGTTCCATAATAAGACTGTGTATAACAATTCATGTATGCTAATTTTAGGGGAAAATGGCATGATAACTGGTAATGTAGTTTTATAGAAAACATTACTAGGGATTCCATTTTACCATAGTTCAAATGAAAAGAATATATATTAATTTTAAAGAAACATTCCATATTATTTTTCGTGAGTATAAACATGAATATCAAGGCTATCTCAGAAATCCCGGAAATACAAAATAGAATCATAGGTATCAAAATCACCATGAAAGACTATTTTATAAGGCCATAGACTTCTCTTATGATAATCATCAATTGCACACAAAAAATCCCAGAACAACAAGCCTTGGAATAAGAGGATTACCCCATGAGTAAACCCTCAATAATGTCAATATCAGTCCCCAAGAAAAACGAACCTATAAAATAGGGAAAATCCTAAGGACACAACTCCTTGACAATCACCAAATAATAGATGACGGCCGCCTGCTTAACCTTCCACCCAAGTAACCAATGTATCCCATGTGACCTTTTACATAATTCATTTCATTTTTTTGAAGACCATTAGTGTAATGGACCGAATAGTAACTCATTAAAGAGTTTTCCAAAAACTCAGTTCAATCAAAATGTTCAACTAAAATGGTGGCACCAGTCACGACGGCACCAGTTACGGTCGCACATCGAAGTGGTGGAACCACTGATGGTGTTTCACTGAATCGGTGGCACCATGACAGTGGCACCGTAGTGGTCGCACTATCACGTTCTCACACAAAAAAGGTGGTAGAGTTTATGGTATTCCACTGGACTAGTGGCATTAGGGTAGTGGAACCCTTACGATGTCTCACCAAACGGTGTCCCACCTTTGTTTTTTTTCAGTTTCTGATGTTTTCTAGTTCTGCCCCTACAACGTATCTTTTGATGAAAATTTTTTTAATACTCCTTTCAGAGCCATTGAAATCCCAAAAATGATATGTAAAATCCCAAGACTGTCAGTCAACTTTTAACTTACCAAAAAATGTGGCTTTTTCCTCACTGTCATGCCCATTTTCTGTACATTCCAATTCTTCTACTATAACGAGTTTCCCTCTATTTAAAGGAAACCCTTTAACGCGTAGCAGCTATAACCACCTCTCCAATGAGAATCATTAAAAGGAAATTAATTCCATAATGTGTAACCACACAATCGCATAGAGAGACCCTGAACTGCCTATAAAGTGGTACAAGATTTCATATCCTGTATCTCTAGGATCACACCTTTTATTGCACAAGGATTATTTCTTCTTCTTGGCTGGTCTCTTTCCCTCCCTTGATGTGTTTGGAGTCTCCCGTCTCAAGGCTAGTGGTGCACCTATGCTGGAGCCTATCTAGCTCACTCTTGGAGACCTTGGAGTTCCTCCCATTCAATTTGAACATCCCCAGTTCTTTGCGTGTGGAGAAAAACCTCTATAATTAATCACCCAAGTATGGTTTTTTCTTCGTCTCTCTTTACTGTGTATCATGCGGGATATGAAATATAATTTTCCTATGGGATGGATGAAATCAAACATTAACGAAGACAATAATTGGTTTTCAAAAAATAAAATGTTGTGTTTTATGATGTTGTTTTACTCTATTACCTTTTCTTATATGTGGTTAAATTATTGGGATTATGTCCACTGAAAATTGTTGAAGTTGGTGGTCCTTTCTTGCGCACTATTGAACCTTTGTTTTCTAGATAATTTTGAGATTGAATGGTTGTAACATGGAAAATGGTTAATCACATAAACTCTATTGATTAAATTTAATCCTAATGAATAATAATCCTTGTGTGGTCACCCTCTTTAACCCAACAAGAATATGTAATTAACAGAACATTGTATTACAATTTGAAAACACCCTTGCTCTTTTCTATTATGGTGTATCATTATTCTGATTAATGATTGTAAGGTGACATGGTTTGGGATGAGATCCCCCAGTGTACAGTTGTTAGTTTTTGGATTTGGTTCTATTTGGGGTTTTATTTTGGGGCCTGGTTTGGTTATAGTATGTCAAGGGATCTCACATACCCCTTCTGTAGTTTTGACTTTTCAAGAGAACTAGTTGTGAATGCTTAATTTTCTACATGGCTGTTTTTACATTCATGGCTTGTTGCTAGGCCTGCTAGTTTTCTGGAAGTGAAGAATTATTTAAATAGAACCACTTAAATATGATATAACGAAAGGGTCAATGGGGAATTTTTTTCCAAGACCGAGTTGTGACTTAGATGTAGGTGTTGTTCTTTTTAAGAATGAATAGTAACAAGGGTGTTTGTGTTTGGAAAGGTTTTAGAACTCCTAGTTTGGGACCATTACCTGTTTACCTATATGTATAATTTAGTTCTTATGTTTCTTATTCATGCCACACCCAATTTGTGAACTCCATGTCAAACACCCACATTTCATGGGGGATGGTGTTTTCCCAACACTCTATTGAGTGGCTGGTTATTAACTCTATTTTTTCTCCCTTTCCATACTATCTCAAGACTCTTCGGGTAAGAAATCATGACATGAGGTCCATTATAGACCATAATTCTTACGGCATGGTAGATATGGGGTTGTCCTAGGTGTGTGAAGACAGCTTGTTTCCAAATTGTCTCTGGGAATGGCGTTAGTTGGTCTTGCCTAGGTGTCTTCAGGTGTGACTGTAGTTGTTCTGGCCCTAGTGTCTTCGGGCGTTATGGTGGTTGTTGTGGCCCATTAGTCAATGGGCATGGATGTGTGTTGTTGTTGTTTCCTTTGTGTATGTGGGCAGGATGCATGGCTGTGGTGGCCCAAAAGGATGTTTTTGGGGTGGTAGTGAGACTGCAGTGAAAATGGAGGTGGAGGTCTGACACATAGGATGACATTAATAACTAGTGGGAATGTCATGTGGGGTACCCCAACATAGATGTGTAATTACTATTACATTACGTACATTTCTTTATTTGGGGAGTGTTCCTTGGTGAGGTTTGGATGGATAGTTTCCTTGTTGGGTGCTTTGGTTATATACTTTTCTCAAAGGGAATTATAATTCTTCCCCACTTGTGCGTGAGATCTTTTGCTGTTCCCTACTGAGTATACCTGTATACTCACCCTAAGTATATAAATCTATTTTCGGGTTTCTAGGAGTACTTTGGGGACCGTGCGAGACTATATTAGCTCGGACGCTGGGACTGTAAGTGTTGCAGCATTACTTTTCTTTTAGTACATCCCATTGGAGTTTTCTTATACATGTAGCACTTTTTATTGGGATATTAAAATGGGAAAGCATTATTTTTTCCGTACATTTACTTCCAGTTTTTCTGTTTTATGTGATTTACTTTCTTATCCTTAGATCCTTTTAAAAAATGGGTAATGCATTCTTTATCAAATATGATTCTATATCCATGGTGCTAGTTGCCACTCCGGGGCCTATTGGAGGTGGGACTTGAGGGTTTCATTATCTCTCCTTCAACATGAAGAATGAAGGGTCTACTAGTTTTCATTCCTTTCCCTCATCTTGGTGAAGGTGGTTCATGACATAATTGTATCAAATGTTATGGGTGATAGAGAGGATGGATCCCAGGGTTAGGCATACTGAGGATTGCATGGAATGGTTGGGTAAAATGATATGTAATCTTGGTGTGTGAAATACATCTGGGAACACCAGCTAGGACACTTGATTTTAGGGCCCCCCATGATCCGATGCAGGGACACTTGACCTTTAAAATGACTAATTGAGGATACATTGATTGTAGGGTATAAACCTTAGGAAATATACATGTTTCATAATTACTAGTGTTATTGTGTTTCTTGGATATTTTGGAGATTTGAAATTAACAAAAAGTCTACGAAAAAATTAAAAAATTCTTCTACACTACTCGATCTTAGGAATTTCTTATTAACAATGGAGATATAGAATCCAAATGGTTAATACAAGTACATTAAGAAATAGAGGCCCAAAGAGATGATTTGGATAATTGGAATAGGTATGATCGGGATGAGGAGGAGGACCAGTTGTAGAGGACACTTCATGCCTTTCAGCAATAGAACCTTGGGAAGTTCGAGGGCAGCATCTCAGACATGGATATAGAGAGATGGATTGAAGATATGGAGATAACATTCATATTCATCTGGGCTCCGACATAGTATTGGGGACTTTTAGTTCTTAGACAGATGTAGGGAGCACTGTGTCAGTGGTGGATATTCTATCCTGGGGAGAAGAGGGAGGCTATGATTTCATCGACTCACATCGAGAGGGAGTTACAAGCAGAATTCCTTTATTTCATGATGATGGAGGATAAGAGTTAGAAGCTACTCTTCCTTTAACAGGTGTGATTTTAGTGAGGTATTTGGGATTCCGGTTCAAGGATCTCCATTGTTTTTCTCTAGACCTTTTTCTGGATGAGGAGTCTCGGGCAATACGTTTAGAGAAGGCACTCTGACCTTCTATTCAGTATGTTGTTACTCCCTTAACTATACTGACATAAATGGAGGTCCATAAGAAGGACTATATTGTATAGAGGATGCAATAATAGGGAGGTGTGCTACGAGATGGGATCCAGTTGGGCTCGTCAACGGGTAAGGCCATCAGGAGTATGCCTCTACCATCAAGTCCTTCCGGGTTGAGGTCAGTGGAGACCAGGCCCCAATAGTTCCATTTTCGATCTCCTGGTCCTCACCCCTTATTTGCAGCCCCAATACAGAAATGATCCATCTATTGTAGTCCTAGAAACTATCAGAACTAGTGCGTGGACTGATGGTAGAATAGTGGGGGTGGGTAGGTTCAGCGCCCACCTCATCAACAAGAGTTTCCATCGAGTCCCTTTTAGTAAGAATAGTAGGGACAATGAGTTCCCACATCTATGATAGCATACATTGTAGGAGGAGGTCATCCTTAGGGTGATCCTGAGATACTTTGACAAGGGTGTGGTCCGGGAGGTGGGTGACAGCTGAGGGGTAGAGGAGCTGGGTATGGGCAGTTACATGCCGCCAAGGTAGCAATTCCAGCAGGGCCAGAAGTCGTTCCAGGTACGATCTGATTATTTAGAACTCTTATCTATTCCTTGTTTGATTTAGGATCTTTGAAATTATTTGTTTCACTCATTCAATCCATTCATTGGGTCTAGACAGAGAGAGACTTCTAGTTCCCCTGCTTTTGAGTAAGTCAGTCACAGGTCAGAGGAGCTTGTGTAATGTTTTTCGGGGATGTAGAATGATATTGGGACCACATTAGCGTAGTGGGGACCTTATTTTGCTGCATATGTAGCCATATGAAGTCATTCTAGGCATAGAATGATTATTCTTAATGTGTTCCATTATCGTCATATTTCAAATAAGGGTCTTGTTTTAAAATATGGGAAGAAAACATGTGACTTATTCGACGAGCAGGGTTTCCAGGAAGACAGTTGTCGAGTGTAGCCCCTTCTTTCCTTGTATGTTGAGCTATCAGTGGAGTTAGTAGATACAAAGATGATGGAATTCTTTGGGATTTTTACTGAGTTCTTGGATGTCTTCCCTAAAGAGGTGGCGACTCTACCCACTTCAAATGATTTCAAGATTGGGATTGACTTGCAACCTAGTGGTCATGTGATTTCGATGTCTCCCTATTTGATGGTGCCTTCTGAGTTGTGGGAGTTACATATGAAGATTGAAGAACTGATGAAGACGGATTTTGTTGGACCAATCGTGTCACCATGGCGTGCTCCGGTCTTGTTCTCAATGAATGAAAATGGTGGTCTCGGACTGTGTATAGACTACTAGAGGCTGAACCATGTGACGATCAAGAACCATTACCCCCCAACCAAGTTCAATGGAATTTTTGATCAGCTATAGGGGGCATGATAGTTCTCCCAGATTAATATGTGGTCAGGATATCACTAGTTGAGGGTGAATGATGGTGAAATCTCAAAGACTACCTTCCACTGCAGTTATGGGCACTTTGAGTTCGTGGATACGCTATTCAGTGTTATGAACACACCATTCATGTTCATGGGGCGCATGAACTCCATCTTCATAGAATATATAGACAGGTTTGTAGTCGTGTTTATTGATGACATCTTAATTAACTCTAGATCAGAAGAGAATCAAAGAGAGTATCTGAGGATGATTTTAGTTTTCCATAGACAGCACCATATCTATGGGATATTGTCTAAGTTCATGTTCTTGACACAGTAAGAACATTTCCTTGGACACGTGGTGTCTGATCATGGGATAACAGTGGACCAATCAAAGTTTGAGGCTATTGTTTATTGGGTATCACCCAAGTATGTGGTAAAGATTCATAGTTTCCTAGGTCTAGAGGGTTACTACCAGAGATTCATGCCCAGTTTCCCTAGAGTTGAAACACCCTTAACAACCTTGACCTTGAAAGACTAGTCTTTTTATGTATTGACCAGTTCCAAGAAACCGTTAGTTATACGAATGTGATGCTATTTAGTGCCCCAGTTCTAAGGTTTCCATAAGAAGGTGTGATGTTTAAGATGTTCTGTGATGCTTCAGGCCATGCCTTGGGTTGGGTTCTGATGAAACAATATGGGGTGATCACTTATAGGTCTAGGATGTTACACCCCAATGATTTTAACAATGCCACCCACAAACTGGATCTTGGAGCGGTCGTGTTGTCAATGAAGCTTTAGTTGCATTACCTCATTGGTGAATGCTTTATGGTCTTCAAAGATTAAAAAATATTGAGTTATATCTTCCCCTGGTGGGACCTGAACATGTAGTAGCAGTGGTTGGTGGAGTTTTGTTAGGACTATGACATCGAAATTTCCTTCACCTTAAAAAATGGGAACTTGGTGGTCCATGATTTGAGATAGAATTCATAGAAGGATGTGGTTCGAAAATCGGATGATGCTTGGAAGGTGATAGAGGAGTCTGATTCCCTACACATGGATACGAGGGTAGAGGATGGAAGAGGTTGTTTGTTCCAGATGACAATGGAGTCCTCTCTCTTGCAGTTTGTGGAGGAGTCTCAGTGGGGGGACATTGAAGCTGAAGTGACGTGTGATTGTGTTATGAAGGGTGATTCTTCGGGGGGATGGTCAGAATATAGGATGAATTAGATGTTGTTTCATGGAATGTTGTTTGTCTCAGTTGAAATGCACAAGAGAGTTCTTGGTAAGTTCCACAACTCACCCCTTCCGGTACACCCAGGAGTTTCCAAGATGTACAGGGGTATGAGGGGTCAGTTTTTCTGACTTGGGTTGAAGCGGGCATTGGTAGAGTGTGTAGAATTTTTCACATTTGTCAGTTTGTGAAGGCTGAACTCTGAATCCCAGGAGGTCTGCTACAACCATTAGATGTACCAGTGTATATGTGGGATGAAATATTGGTGGATTTTATTACGATACTACCCAGAGTTCAAGGGGGTTGCAATTCTATCTAGATATTTGTGTACTGGCTGGAAAAATCATCTCACTTCCTTTCAATTAAAGATTCCAATTTTGGGATGCCTTATCATAGATGTACATGGACGAGGTGGGGAGATTGCAGGGAGTTCGTAGGTCCATAGTCTTTGATAGAGATACCCATTTTACCTCACTAGTCTGGAAAGAATTGTATCATGTATTTAGAACCCTACTATTCCTCATCACTACATTCCACCCTGAGACATATGTGTAGAGATATCGGACCCACAAGGCATTGGAGGATATGTTACGGGCATGCTTTTTGACATTAGGGGATCATGGGTACGACACTTTCATCTGGAAGAGTTTTCCAACAATAATATATATCACTCCACCATTAGCATTGTTGTGTTGTAATACTTGTATGGGAGTCTATGTGGCCCACCCGTGTGTGGGGAAAAGGTCAGGTAACTAGGTGTTCTTGGCTCGGAGGTAGTGCAGAAAATGGTAGAGAAGATTTAGATTATGCGGGAGAGGATGTAGGTGGAACAAGACTGGCATAAGTCGAATGATGGTCATAAGAGGAGACCCTAGGAGATCGATTTCATGAACCATATGTTCTTGAAGGTATCCCCTCAGCGTGGGAAACAGATTTTTGTCAGGGGTTGTATGTTTTCTCCCAGGTTCATCAGACTCATTGAGGTGTTGTGGCGGGTCGATGAAGTGGCTTATCAAATGGTGCTACCACAGCCGAAACTGAGGGTGCACTACATCTTCCATAAATATCATATCCCTAGGTATCTACACGATGATTTACACATCCTCAACAAGGGGGAGATGGATATCAAGGATGACACAACATTTGTAGATTTTCCATTGGCGATAGAGGATGATGAGGAAAAGGTGCTTCGTGGACTAAACACTCCCTTGGTTTTTATGTTATAGAGGAATGGTGGCCTCAATTAGAGTACCTAGGAATGAGAGGCATAGATGAGCACCCAGTACCCAGAGCTATTTTGAGTTCAGTTTTGTTTTGTTTTGTACTTATTTTTTATGTAGTACTTGACCTTGTTAACTATAAAATGGACTATTTCTTTTAGTCTCTGGATGAGTGTGAAGTGTCTTGACTGTGGGAGGGGAAGAACTGATCCCTAATCAAGACACATTAATGTGAATGCAGTTAAACCTGTTTGGGCGAGTTAGTGCCGCCAAAAGTGGATAGTATCTGAACATGGAAGAAGGGACTCCCAAATCCATATGACTAGACTGTATTACCTTTACATGTTTGTGTAGTTACTTGGCGGAGTGGAGTAGTATTGCAACTATTGTTTTTCAAAATATAGATGAGGGAGAGGTGTTCCAAGATTTCGATGTGTTTTACTCCTGAGAAATATCTTTCGAAGTGCTTGTTCGGACCCCTCTATTTTATTTAGGGCTTGTTTTGATTCTCAAGGGGGAGAATAGTCTGGGAGGTATATAATATAATGTCATAGATAGTGACTCATTAAGGAGTTTTCCAAAAACATGGTTCCATCAAATGGATCCACCGAAATAGATTCACCAGTCATAGTGGCACAATGATGGTTGCACCGGTCACGCTCGTACACTGAAACGGTGGCACTGCTTACTATGTTCCATTGAACAGATGGAACCATGATGGTGGCTCCAAAGCAGTTACATCATCACTGTTGCACACTGAAATAGTGGGACCAGTTACTATGTTCCACTAAACCACTAGCACCATGATAAGGGCACCACGTACGGTGTTCCACCGATCTGGTGGCACTGTGACGGTGGCACAATTATTGTGTCTCACCAAACAATTTCCCAACCTTTTGTTTTTTTCTAGCTTCATACTTTTTCTAGTTCCACCCCACAACATATATATTGATGTAAAAGTTCTTTAATACCCTTTGAAAAAACATTTAAATTCAGTAAATGATATCTAAAATCCCACAATATCTAGGCGACCCTTATCTTACCGAAACGTGTGGAATTTTCCTTGGAATCACACCCTTATTTGGTACATTCCATTTTCGCCCCTATTAAGTGTTTCCCTATGTTTAAAGGAAACCCCTTAACTCACAACCTTTATGACCACCTCACAGATGATAATTATTAAATGACAATTAATTCCATTGTGGGTAACCACCCAACTGCATGGAGAAACAACGGTCCGCCTTTAATGTGGTTTAGTAATTCATATCCCATAACTCATGGATCTCACCTTTTTTCGCATGGGGATTATTTCATCTTCTTGGATGGTCTCTTTTATTTCCTTGGTGAATTTGGAGTCCTCCTTCCTAGGGATAGTTGTGCGCCTATCCTAGAGCCTTTCCAACTCACTCTTGGAGTCCCAGGAGTTCTCCCCTGAAATTCTCACATCACATAGTCTTGGAGCATGGAGAAAATCATTGATCGTTGATCATCATGGTAGGTTTTCTCCTTCTTATCTCTTTAATGTGTATCTTGTGAGGTTTTTATGATAATATTCTTATAGAGATGGATGAAACCAAACCATAAAAAATATTATAAACATTTTTTAAAGAATGAAGGAGTGTGTTTGATGTTGTGGATTCACTATTTTACCTTGCCATAAATGATGGGAAATGAATGGTATTAGTTCAATGGAAAATCGTGGTTGATGGTGGTAGTTTCTTGCGCAGTAATGAACCTATTTTTTCGAGAAAATTCTGTGATTGAATGGTTGTAACATGGAAACATGTGAATCACATATACTCGATTGATTAAATGGATTCTCAATGAATAAGAATCATTGTGTAGTCACCCTATTTAACAAAACTAAAAGACAAATATAAAGGAATGGAGTATTTAAATATAAAAACTCTATTTCTCTATTATAGTGATGTGTATAGTTGTTCAGCGTGATTCTTGTGAGGTGACTTGGATTTGGAAGGGATCCCCTATTTTTTACATGTTAGTTTGTAGATTTAGGGCCATATGGGGATCTGTTTTGGGGTTTGGTTTGGTTCTTGTACTTTGAGGATCTCACAGATCCCTTTCAGTTGTTGTTACATTACATGATAACACGGTGGGAATGATTAATTCGCTGCATGGCTGTTTTTCCTTCCTTGGCTTGGGGCTATGCATGTAAGTTTCCCAGTAGAGAATATTTATTTATATGGAACAACATGAATGTGATAAAATTAATTGTTTCAATGGGGAATTATTTTTTAGGATTGAGTTGTGACATGGTTGTGACTGTTGTTCTTTTTCTGAATGAATAGTTATGAGGGTGTTTGTGAATGGACTTGTTTTGGAACCCCTAGGTTGGGATGAGTGCTTGTTTTCCTATATGTATAATTTAGTTCTTATGATTCATATTCGTGCCCCAACCACATTGAGCACATCATTCTGAACACCCCTACTTCATAGGGGAGGGTGTTTTTTCCCAACACTCCTACGAGTGGTTGGTTATTAGATCCTTTTTTGCTCACTTTATTGAGAAGATCAAGACTCTTTTGGCTGGTTGTGATGTATGTAGGTCCATTATATCCCATCATTCCTCGGTTAGGTTTTTGTGGTAGTTGACCAAGGTGTGTGCAGGCAGTTTGATTCCCGAGGTGTCTTCGGGCATGGCGGTAGTTGTTCTGGCCTTGGTAGATTCAGGTGTGGCAGTAGTTGTTCTAGACCATGAGTCATTGGATGTGGTGGTGTATGTTGTGTCATAAGTTTATGAGGGTTGGTATGTGTCTGGTTGTTGTGGATCAGGTGTCTATGGGTGGGATATGTGGTTGTGGTGGCCCCAAAGGGTGTTGTTGGGGTGGTAGTGATACTACAGTGAAAATGGAGGGTGAGGTCTAATGCATGGGATGTCTTCAATAACCAGTTGAAATGTGGTGCGGGGTACCCAAACATCTATGTGTTATTAATATTACTTTACTTGAATTTCATTATTTTGGGAGTGTTCCTTTCTATGGTTTGGGTGTATAGTTTTTTTCTAGGTGCTTTGGTTATCTCTTTTTCTCACAAGGCATTACAATGCCTCCCCACTTGTGCATGAGGGTTTTTGGTCTTCCCTAGTATGTATACCAATATACTCACCCTATGTATTTAAAACATATTTTAGGATTCTAGTAGGACATTGAGGACCATGATGGACTCTATTATCTCAGGCACTGAGAATATTTGTGTTGCTACATTTCATTTCTTTTGGCAGTTCCCTTTGGAGTTTTCTAGTACTTGTAGCACATTATATTGGGACATGTATATGGGAATGGATTGTTTTTTCTCTTTACTTTTAATTATAGTTTTGGTGATGTTTGGGATTTAGTATCTTGTCTCCTGATCATTTAAAAAAAATGGGTAAGACCTTCCATATCACATATAATTATATACCCTTGGTGCTACTCACTACTCCAGGGACTATTGAAGGCAGGAATCAGGGGGGTCATTATCTCTCCTTCAACTTGAAGAAGGAAGGGTCTGACAGTTTTCAGCCCCTTCCCTCATATTGGTGAAGGCGGCTCGTGAAAATTTGAAAACCATTTAAACCATCTTTTCAATAATTCAAAATAACCTTATTTCCATTCAGTTTATTAATAAGTTGGGGAAACCCATTTTTTGATGAAAACTCTTCCCAAAAAACATATAATAATCATGTCGGCCATTCATTTCAAATAATCCTGTAAATAAAAACAACAAGATCCACTATCATTGGGTTGATATTGACCCACGTACCTGCAAAATCAGGTCATCCACATCATTTATAGGATCCAAAAATAATGAAAATACAATTAAAAAAAGAATTCCCTAGAATCTACTCCACATCACATGGTTGATCCAAATCTGTACATAATGGGTTAGGGGAATGGAATAAAACTTCATATCTAAAGAACGGATGCCAGCAACACCGTGATCAAAAACGTAAAATGTCTTTAGTAAGAGATTTTCACAATTGATCATGATGAAACTAAGAGGAAACTCCATCATAGCCCAAAATATACAAACAAACCTCCCAAAGGTGATATCATGATCAAAGGAAATTAAGATAAGGTAAGACGACATACCTGAGGAGATGCACCATAATTGCAATAAAGATAAGATCTAGAACAGACTGATTTAGATGGATAGGAGACTCTCAAGAACACATATGGGGATATGTAGTTTGAGTTTTAAGGACCCTGGAAATATTTGGATAAACCAAACTGATATGCGTGTATTTAAAAACTGGGCATGGCTCATTTAAAGATGAGAAACACAGTTACATTCCCTGAAATCCATGGTGTAAAAATAAACAAAAAATGCCTTCAAAATAGATTAAAAATATTTTAATTAAAAAGTTTCAACATGAAACCACCATTCCGGATGTCTAATCATTCATAGCATCAATCCCCGATTGGATCTTGTATCCAGTAACAATTACACGATGTGTGACCCAGTTACACAATGTGAAATCTTCCTAAATCCTATATAAATGGATTGTTAATGTTGAAATTAAAAAAAGCTCTTACTTCTCCATTATAAGTATCCACCCAATCTCAAAGGTGAGGAACCCTTGATGAGGTTAAGTGAGTACCTCATAAACCATTAATGGTATGTCATAATAACTATGTGTGGTAGTTGACCCATAATGTCTAATGATTCATTTTTATTAATCTCAACATTCCCAGACTTTTCATTATTCTTCCTCTCATGGTTATTATCCCATATGTATGTAATGATGATAATGATTAGTCTCACCCTATGTTATATTGATTCACAATCTTATCTATCGTCCTAAATGGCATTTATCTCAACCTTTTTTTATGTATATCCTCATGTTAATACTTGTACAAAGGGGAATTAAAGGGACAATAAGAATATAGATAATAAGGAATTAAATAAATATTATTTGTTTTATTTTTTAAAAGACATATATTGTCCATTTGGTCCAATGATACTAATCATTTGGATCATGGTAATGTATTTTTTATTCCATTTATCAACAAAATGTTGTCATATAAATATAAGAAAAATAATGGTCGCTAAACTAAAATTTCATGCAAAGATCATAAGCATGGATCTAGAATATTTCTATATACTATTTCCAAGTTGGCACAAAAAACTCCAAACCATGCTATTAAATTGTGAATAACTATATATCCTTATTGAGGTTTTTGACCTTCATTAATTATTAAATTAATTATAATTTTATTTATTTATTATTTGACATAAATTAATTAGTATTTTTATGATGTGTGAATATTAATTGGAACAATTTTATAATTTATTTATCTAGAATAGTTAGTATTTTTTATAAAAATGATTTTATGAAATGTCTAACAATGTGAATGTGTGTTTTATAGAGTAATTTTCACATAGGAAATTTATTTTCATTCAAAATGAATATTTGGGTGAAATTTTTATTTTTTTCTATATTAAATCTAGCTTATTTGTACATGGATTATTTAATAATTTTATTTTATAAGAATATTGAGTTGTTTATTTTTTATTGACCAATTTCATGAGAATCAAGAGGTTTTTCAAATTTCATGTTATATATTAAAAAGTGTTATATAATTTCTTTAAATTTTATCATGGAAAACCTTGGATTAAATGTGTACTTAATATTGTAATTGAATTAGTAAAAAGAACTTATAAATATTTAATTGATATAATATAAGGCCCCAGCCTTAAACCTTACATAACCTTGAGTTATTACAAGATTACACATTGTGGATCTTTTCGGGTTTAGAGTTTTAGAGAATTAGATCATAAAACATGCATTACATTCCACATATAAACAAAGTGGTTACATAATGATAGTATTCTTCATTCCCATCAATGGAATCATATTTAAAATAAACATGGACTCTTTCTTGACACTTCCTTGACACTATCATCATATCATGTACCTTTCTCTTGACCTGTGAAAAACATTTCAAAAAACTTGGGATGAGCATAAAAAGCTCAGTAAGGGATATAAAAATATGGAAAGGAAACATGAGTTCATATATACATAAGAATGAAATCATAATTTACCCATAAAACATAGGCACTTGAACATACCTCATCAAATCATGAATAAATCATAGAAACCATAAGACATAAAAGGTAACTTGAGGCATTCATAACATTCTTATGTAGGGAGTAACCCTCTTGGTTACGTTTGGAATACCCATCACAGTATATTACCTAAATCTCTTCGGAGAAACCTTAATATTTCACTCCTTCATGTTACCCAATGCATTGGAGAGCTATATCGGGCTCACCCGCCCTTAGTTTATCACGGAACCACCCGTCTTCATAATAATGCCCAAGAACCTCAACATAATGGTATCACATAAAACATGCATAAAGGAAAAATAACATTCCCACCATTCAATCACAATATATCAATACAAAACATTGAAATAAAAACATTATGAAAACCATTTTCGATACCAAAATAAATGAAAAGTAAAACATGGTATTTATTTTTCTTTTAAAAAGAAGGTACGGCTTGTAGAGGAAGCCGAAACTCAAATAACGGTCACGACGACGGAGAAGTCATTGTCGCCGCATACGTACGACAAATACATTCCCTTTTTTCGTTTATTAAATGCTTCGTAGAAAAAATATTCCTTTGAATAAACATAAAAGTCAAAGGGGTTTATACACCGTATAAAAGAAAGTAGTGTATAAAATAAAATATTCCTCAATGAAAGGAGATTGAGACGAAGTCCCATACCTCGGGTCCGACTTGACTCGATCGTTCTTTAATGTCCTGAATAATAAACTTGAGTTAATCTCTACTTGCTTAAGAACCTTTTTTAAGTTCAATATTCCTTTTATACCATGTTATGAACATCATGTAATCATTTAAGTTAATAATGTTCATTTTGTCGGTATTTGGTTCTTAAGTCAAAAATAGACTTCTTACACTTACATGTTGTTAATTTGGCCAAAGGTTCGTTATATCCAGAATTATATTAATTATTTGGATAACATATATATCATATATATTCATCATATACATGTATTTATAATATTACATCACATTTAGAGGTAAGAAATGAAATGCACCGTTCATGGAGACGGTAAGCCGTACGTACGCATGAACGCTACTTCCATTTCTATTTCTTATTTTCTGGAATGGAATCATAATGATATAAGAGTGTATTATAATTCCAGTATAATGAAATATATAATATCATTAACTTTATCCTTTACACATCCCACATATGGTATTAACGAATCAAATCACTTTCAGGGGGTGGTAGTCCGCACTTCCTAAAATGAAGATATCGTGTTTACCCATAATGGAAACAATAATGGTATTCCATAAATGAAAAATACATAAGCTTAAGGAAATAATAAACATATTATATATCATATATAAAAATAGTGACATCATAATGGCCACCTTTGAAGGTGTTAAATGAGTATTGAACAATCATCGTTTCGGGAGGCAGAATTTCGCCATCCACGGAAACCATATGTTCATTAACCATTTGATGTCGTTGTGTGTGAGTGTAGCTAGAATAAATCTTATAACAACATCCTAGTATATTTAAGATACTGGTGTTGTTACCAAAGGAGTAAATAAAAGGATTTTAGGGGGTTGGAGAAGCAAAATAAAACAAATGAACATGAGAGAATGAATTACCTTTAAAAGTGTAACTTCTTTTTGATTTGAGCCTAAAGGCTTCCTTTGAAAGGATTATTCCCAAAGGTAATCCTCTAGGATGAGGATAGGGATGTGGAGAGAGTAAATGGGCAGGGGTTGGCCGAGCAAAAGGCTTGTGGAGTGTGTGAAATGAGGTAGAGGTGGGGGCCTTTTTATAAGAGGAGAGGAGGGGCACTTTTGGAAATCATGAAACTATTAATTTATTTTCAAAAGTGTTTCCAATTTCTAAGGTCCCACATTGCTTTATTTCAAAGATAAGATGATAAGCCTTCGAAATATTTCCATACAATAGTTTTTGGACAAGTTTAGGTCTTATATATTACATTATCTTTCCATTTTATTTTAATCGTTAAATAATGAGGTCATCGCTGCATCATCATGATGTCATAAATAATTTAATTTATATAATGTCTGAAAATTATAAAAAAACTAATATGATGTAGGAAAGATTTTTAGCTTTCTAATGAATATTTATAGAAAAAATTATGATTACTATAACCCCTTATAAAAATTGTTTTAGTAAAACAATTTATGTTAGTGTCATTTTCACATTTATTAAAAAAAGGCATTAAAGTCATTATCTCACCCAAGTGGCTCCATGGGGTCCCCTAAATCGACCCATGGGTTTTCCTGGTCGGCCATGACTCATCCAATAGGGTTAGGACAAGTGTCACGGTGTTTTCATATTTTTATAATATCATTTTTACCTTAAATTACACTAATTACATCTAATCGCGATTAAAAACATAATAAGTTACTATTCACCAAAAAATTATTCTAATCTCATTGAACCACATTTTACTTCTTAATGACAACCATGTATGTCGGATTTTTGAAATTCAAAACACAATGATGGAAAATTTTCATTTAAACGGAAAATCAGTTTTTATAAGTACCACTTAGTGGTTTCACTATTCATCAAAAATTGAAGTTTTTCAGAAAATTACCAAAAATTCACCCTAAGATATATTTGATATTCCGAATTCAAAAATGGAGTCTATTTTAAAAAAATTCAAAACATATAAGTCACATTAAATAATTTAATAATTAATTCCTGCTGTCAGAGCAAATAGCGTGTTTTTATAAAATAATAAGTATCAAAAGATTGACACCAGTTTAAGTCTAATTTCAAAGTGAAATTGATTCCAATGACCACCATTGGATTAAACGGTAAAAATATATTCAGATTACACATTAAGACCAATTCAAAAGATATTATAATAATATAAATAAATTAGATTAAGAAGCAGTTTGATGTAAAATGCTGTATTTTTTACTATTCATTAAAAAAATGAACATTGTCAGAAAAATACCAAAAATTCACACAAAGTAATTTTTGATGTCCCAATCATAAAGAATAAGTTTATTTTGACAAACATAGCTTATAAAATTGTCAAAATATTGATTCAAAAATTGTTTTCCATCAAAAGGCAGTAAAACAATCTTTTAAAAATATTAGTGTATTCCATGCTTAAGATTGGATTTATTTTCATATAAAGCCTCTAAAACACTATCTAATTCATTAATAGACATATATAAAAATATAAATTATTCATTACATACTTGGGATGTTACATCCTTCCCCCTTTATAAAATTGCGTCCCCGCAATTTATTTACTTATCAAATAAATGGGGGTACTTATCCCTCATCGCATTTTTAGATTCCCATGTTGCCTCTTCCATTGTGTGGTTTTTCCACAAAACCTTTACCTGCTTAATCACTTTATTCCGTAACACTTGCTACATGTGTTCAAGAATCTGGACTGGTTGTTCCTTATAAGATAGGTTCTCTTCCAGCTGAACTACCTCTGGACACAAAACATGAGATGGATCTGGCATATTCTTTCTCAACATCGATACGTGAAAAACATTGTGTACCTATGAAAAACTCGGAGGTAAAGCCACCCGGTATGCAACTGATCCAACTCTCTCCCAAATTTCATATGTTCCAATGAACCTTGGACTCAGCTTTCCTTTCTTACCATATCTCATCACACTTTTCCACGGTGAAACCTTGAGAAAAACATGATCACCTACCTCAAAAGAGAGATCCTTCCTCCAGTTGTCTGCATAACTCTTCTGCCTACTCTGAGTTGTTCTCATGTGCTTCTAAATTAGCTGAACCTTTTCTGCCAACTCTTCTACCATTTCTGGTCCCATCAACTTCCTTTCACCCACTTCATCCCAAAAAGCTGGAGATCGACACCGCTTCCCATATAATGCCTGAAATGGTGCCATCTGTATACTGGAATGAAAACTGTTATTATATGAAAATTCAACCAAAGAATGATGTTGGTTCCAACTTCCCTGATAATCCATAGAACAAGCTCGTAGCATATCCTCCAATGTATGAATTGTTCATTCTGACTGCCCATCTTATTGAGGATTAAAAAGCTGTACTAAAATTTAATTCAGTACCCACCGACTTCTGAAGGCCTTTCCAAAAGTTAGAAGTGAACCTGGGATCACGATCAGATACAATGGAGAGACGAACTCCATGTAACCTGACTATCTCTTTAAGATACAAACGGGAAATTTGATCTAGTGGAAAAGTATCTCGTATAGCAAAGAAATGAGAAGACTTGGTTAAGCGATCAACAATAACCCAGATTGCATTATTTCCTCGAGATGTCTTCGGTAATCCCACAACAAAGTCCATGGATATATTCTCCCATTTCCACTCTGAAACTGGTAAAGGCTGAAGCATCCCTTTCGGTAACTGCCACTCTGCTTTAACCTGCTGACAAGTCAAACACATCACAGTAAAATCAGCAATATCTCTTTTCATTCCATCCACCAGTAATACTCCTGTAGATCTCTGTACATCTTAGTACTGCCAGGATGAACTGAAAACGGAGAACTATGAGCTTCACATAACAACTCTCTCTTCAACTGTGAATCACAAGGCACACACAATCTCTTCCCAAATCTCAAAACGCAATCATTATCAATGTTTAATTCAGGCAACATACCTTTTTGAACCAGCTCTACCTTTTTCTGCAACTCACTGTCTTGCTTCTGTGCTTGCTTGATTCTATCTGATAGAGATGATATCACTGATACCTGAAACAAAACAGAAGAACTTCCTACACCAAAAACTTCAATGCCAAAGTTCATCAAATCCTTAACCAAAGGATCATGTTCCAAACGCAACATTGTTAATGAAGCATTACTTTTTCGACTCAAAGGATCAGCCACTTTATTTGCTTTTCCCGGATGGTAATGAATTGTACAATCATAATCCTTGATTAATTCCAGTCATCTCCTCTGTCTCATGTTTAACTCTTTATGAGTGAATATATACTTTAAACTTTTGTGATCAGCATATATTTCACACATTACTCCATACAAATGATGCCTCCAAATTTTTAAAGCAAAAACAACAGCAGCTAATTCCAAATCATGTGTAGGGTAATTTAACTCATGAGTTTTCAACTGTCGTGAAGCATAAGCAATTACCTGATCATTCTGCATTAGGACGCAACCAAGTCCTTTCAATGAAGCATCACTGTAGATAACAAACTCACCATTCCTGGAAGGTAGTGCCAAAACTGGAGCATTCACCAATCTTCTTTTTAATTTCTAAAAACAATCATCACATTCTATTGTCCAGATAAACTTAACACCCTTCAGAGTTAGCTTAGTCATTGGACTAGATAACCATGAAAAATTTCTAACAAACCTTCGGTAATAGCCTGCCAAACCAAGGAAGCTACGAATCTCGGTTACATTTGTGGGTCTTGGCCACTCTTCCACAACTTTTGTTTTTTCAGGATCAATAGTTATCCCATCTTTAGAAACAATGTGACCAAGGAAGGAAATTTGTTGCAACCAAAACTCACACTTGCTGAATTTCCCATACAATTTATTTTCTTTTAAGGTTTGCAAGATAACCCTTAAATGTCTTTCATGCTCCTCTTTACTTTTTGAAAACACCAAAATATCATCGATGAAAACAACCACAACCTTATCACCTGATTCAACTGAGCCATCACTGAAGTAAACTGCTCAATTCTGATTCTGACCATCTTAGTATGGTGATTTGGAAGGTCATTTGCCTCTTTATGCCTTCCTAGAAAAGGTGCTATGTTTCCTCTATGGAAAACCATTCTTATCACAGAAATATCATAGGCAAAGCAACATGGTAATTTGTAAATGCTATATCATTTCAATTTGACCATAAATTAACTTATAAAATAAAAAAAAATTCTAACTCCTAATGTTATCTAAACCGACCTCTGATACCAACTATAAGGCCCCAGCCTTAAACCTTACTTAACCTTGAGTTATTACAAGATTACACATTGAGGATCTTTTCGGGTTTAGAGTTTTAGAGAATTAGATCATAAAACTTGCATTACATTCCACATATAAAAAAAGTGGTTACATAAAGATAGTATTCATCATTCCCATCAATGGAAACATATTTAAAATAAACATGGACTCTTTCTTGACACTTCCTTGACACTATCATCATATCATGTACCTTTCCCATGACCTATGAAAAACATTTCAAAAAACTTGGGATGAGCATAAAAATCTCAGTAAGGGATATAAAAATATGGAAAGGAAACATGAGTTCAAATATACATAAGAATGAAATCATACTTTACCCATAAAACATAGTCACTTTAACATACCTCATCAAATCATGAATAAATCATAGAAATCATAAGACATAAAAGGTAACCGGAGGCATTCATAACATTCTTACGTAGGGAGTAACCCTCTTGGTTACGTTTGGAATACCCATCACAGTATATTCCCTAAATCTCTTCATAGAAACATTAACATTTCCCTCCATTGCGTTACCCAATGCATTGGAGAGCTATATTGGGCTCACCCACCCTTAGTTTATCACGGAACCACCCGTCTTCATAATAATGCCCAAAAACCTCAACATAATCGTATCACATAAAACATGCATAAAGGAAACATAACATTCCCACCATTCAATCACAAGATATCAATACAACACATTGATATAAAAACATTATGAAAACCATTTTCGATACCAAAATAAATGAAAAGTAACACATGGTATTTATTTTTCTTTTAAAAAGAAGGTATGGCTTGTAGAGGAAGCCGAAACTCAAATAACGGTCACGACGGCGGAGAAGTCGTTGTCGCCACATACGTACAACAAATACATTCCCTTTTTTCATTTATTAAACGCTTCATATAAAAAATATTCCTTTGAATAAATGTAAAAGTCAAAGGGGTTTATACACCGTATAAAAGAAAGTTGTGTACAAAATAAAATATGCCTCAATGAAAGGAGATTGAGACGAAGTCCCATACCTCAGGTCCGACTTGACTCGATCGTTCTTTAATGTCCTGAAAAATAAACTTGAGTTAATCTCTACTTGATTAAGAACCTTTTTCATGTTCATTATTCATTTTATACCATGTTATGAACATCATGTTATCATTTAAGTTAATAATGTTCATTTTGTCGGTATTTGGTTCTTAAGTCAAAAATAGACTTCTTACACTTACATGTTGTTAATTTGGTCAAAGGATCGTTATATACAGAATGATATTAATTATTTGGATAACATATATATCAGATATATTCATAATATACATGTATTTATAATATTACGTCACATTTAGAGGTAAGAAATGAAATGCACCGTTCATGGAGACGGTAAGCCGTACGTACGCATGGACGCTACTTCCATTTCTATTTCATATTTTCTGGAATGGAATCATAATGATATAAGAGTATATTATAATTCCAGTATAATAACATATATAATATCATTAACTTTATCCTTTACACATCCCACATATGGTATTAACGAATCAAATCACTTTCAGGGGGCTGTAGTCCCACTTCCTAAAATGAAGATACCGTGTTTACCCATAAGGGAAACAATAATGGTATGCCATAAATGAAAAATACAGAAGCTTAAGGAAAGAATAAACATATTATATATCATATATAAAAATAGTGACATCATAATGGCCAACTTTGAAGGTGTTAAATGAGTATTGAACAATCATCGTTTCGGGAGGCAGATTTTCGCCATCCACGGAAACCGTATGTTCTTTAACCATTTGATGTTGTTGTGTGAGAGTGTAGCTAGAATAAATCTTAAAAAAACATCCTAGTATATTTAATATACTGGTGTTGTTACAAAATATGTAAATAAAAAGAGTTTAGGGGGTTGGAGAAGAAAAATAAAACAAATGAACATGAGAGAATGAATTACCTTTAAAAGTGTAACTCCTTTTGATTTGAGCCTAATGGCTTCCTTTGAAAGGATTATTCCCAAAGGGAATCCTCTAGGATGAGTAGAGGGATGTGGAGAGATTAAATGGGCAGGGTTTGGCCGAGCCAAAGGCTTGAGGAGTGTGTGAAATGAGGTAGAGGTGGGGGCCTTTTATAAGAGGAGAGGAGGGTCACTTTTGGAAATCATGAAACTATTATTTTATTTTAAAAGTGTTTCGAATTTATAAGGTCCCAAATTGATATATTTCTAATATAAGATGATAAGGCTTCGAAATATTCCCATCCAATAGTTGTTGGACAAGTTTAGGTCTTATATATTACATTATCTTTCCATTTTATTTTAATCGTTAAATAATGAGGTCATCGCTGCATCATCATGATTTCATATATAATTTAATTTATTTAATGTCTAAAAATTATACAAAAAATAATATAATGTAGGATATATTTTTATCTTTCTAATGAATATTTATAGACAAAAATATGATTTTTATAACATCTTCTAAAAATTGTTTTAGTAAAACAATTTATGTTAGTGTCATTTTCACCTTTATTTTAAAAAAAGGCATTAAAGTAATTATCTCCCTCAAGTGGCTCCATGGTGTCCCCTAAATCGACCCATGGGTTGTCATGGTCGTACATGACTCATCAAATAGGTGTATGGCAAGTGTCATGGTGTTTTCATATTTTTATAATATCATTTTTACCTTAAATTACACTAATTACCTCTAATTGCGATTAAAAACTTAATAAGTTACTATTCACCAAAAACAATTTAGTCTCATTGAACGACATTTTACATCTTAATGAAAACAATTTAAGTCAGATTTTTGAAATTCAAAACACAATGATGGAAAAATTGCATTTAAACGGAAAATCAGTTTTTATAAGTACCACTTAATGGTTTCACTATTCATCAAAAATTGAAGTTTTTCAGAAAATTACCAAAAATTCACCCTAAGATATATTTGATATTACAAATTCAAAAATGAAGTCTATTTTACAAAATTCAAAAAAAAAAAAGTCAAATTATATAATTTAATAATTAATTCCCGTTGTCAGAGCAAATAGCGTGTTTTTATAAAACAATAAGTATCAATAGATTGACACTAGTTTAAGTCTAATTTCAAAGTTAAATTGATTCTAATGACCACCATTGGATTAAATGTTAAAAATATATTTAGATTAAACATTAATACCAATTCAAAAGATAATCTAATCATATAAATAAGTTAGATTAAGAAGCAGTTTTGATGTAAAATGCAGTATTTTTCACTATTCATTAAAAAAATGAACATTGTCTGAAAAATACCAAAAATTCACACAATGTAAACTTTGATGTCCCAATAATAAAGAATAGGTTTATTTTGACAAAAATAGCTTACAAAACTGTCAAAAGAAAGATTCAAAAATGGTTTTCCATCAAAAGTTAGTAAAACTATCTTTTAAAAATATTAGTGTATTCCATGCTTAAGATTGGATTTATTTTCATTTTAGGCATCTAAAACACTATATAATTCATTAATAGACATATATAAAATTATATATTATTCATTACTTACTTGGGATGTTACATATAAGTTCTCTGGATTTCATTGTTTTTAATTTTTTTAGAAATTTATTATAATTAATGTCGGTAATGTGGTTTTACCTTATGATCAAATTTTAAAATTGATTTTATTTTTTATTTCATTACTATAATATATTATAAACTTATTTATTCTATTATAATAAGATATATTTATTCTTGAAAAATAATTGGCTGATAAAGGTGTTCTTACATATATCAGAATAATATATATATATTTCTCTATGTGTGTGTTTGGGGATATAGTTAGTTAGTTTTTATTAGTTAATGGTATTTATATTTATGAAATTCCATTTGTTTGGAAGACAATGTTTTCTTGAGTATTATAAACTCATCATTCATTCAAAATATTATAATAACTTCTAATGTTGATGATGTTATATATTATTTCAAAGTTAAATTTTTTAAATATTGATAGAAAAGGGTGGTTTTTTATTTTTACTATATCATATACACTTGGATTAACATTTAGTTCCTCCATGTATTTGTTAGATTGATAAATAATTATTTTAAAAAAAATTAAAATTAAATAATGCTTTTAGAATTCCAGATGATATCACACATGATATTTTAATGAATTATGAATATTTAATACATATAATGGGTCGTTTTAATAGATTTTATTTGTTATTGAGATGATTGAATTTTGACGATATGTTCTACGCTACTTGTGTTTTTTCTCATGTTAATGTTATTTTAATGATGTTAAATTGATATTTATTTCATATTATCAAATCATATTCATATAAAGTCATATTTTTGTCCTTCTTTTTGTGTTATATAATATTTATATCCAATATATAATATTAAATAATAGTCTTAAGGGTATATTTAAATTGATCATCTATTTACATTATTTTTTTATTGTTTTATTATAAAATTATATTCTATTATTGGATTTATATTTTGTTTTGATTTTCTAAAATTTTAAAAGATATTATAGTATAGTCTATATGAATTTGTAAAAAGTACACTGTGTGTTAGAATAAGAAAACATAAGGTGTAACATTTTATATACATGTCTGTAGGAATGAAGGTGATTTTCGTTAAGTTACCCATTCTTATATTATTCATTTCAAATAAAAATGACTGAAAAAATAAAGTGCATCCTATTCTACATTGTTCACAAAAAACATTTCTAACGAGTCAATATCTAGATATTTGGAATACAATATCAATGGAACTAGTTCACAAGATTTTATTAGATTTCCTAAGAGAGATTTCAAGAGAATATAAGGGGGTCACGAAGATTTCATAAAATTCATCTAATTACATAAGGGTAATTTATAAATATTGTCATTTTCCAAACAATTTCATCTATACATTAGAATGTTAAATATTTTATATTCTAATATTTTATAAGTGTAACACCCCAAGAAAATAATGAATATGAAATTTTTATATTTATCACTATTTTTGAATAAAATGTTAATATTAATTTATAGGGAACGCTATACTCGATGGCTTACCCAATACGCAACAACGAGTTCCTTTAAAATCTTACGTTGTACTCTAATAATAAAATAATTTTATTTAAAATGGTAGTTAACACCTAACCATTGTAATGGTAGGAATGAACAGAACTAACTACCAAATGATTATATATGTTTGTCAAACTTTTTTACTTTTTATAATAAATGTTAGAGGATTAAAAATGCAAATGAATCCAATTTTATGCGTAAACATTCTAATATTCTTTAAAAGGTCGATTAACCGCCTTTGGAAGGAGAACCTCTTTTAAAACCAATTTTTTACAATTTTATGTGTAATATTTGACAAAATAAAATTCTTCTTTAAAATCGGGACATCAAAATTTACTTTGTGTAAATTTTTTGTATTTCTACGATAAAGTTCATTTTTAATGAATAAGTGAAAAATGTTGTATTTTTATTCAAACCCTCATTTTAATCTAATTTATTTATATGATTAGATCATATTTTGAATTTATTTTAAAGTTCAATTAGAATATATTTTTACCATTTAATCCAACTGTGGTCATTGGAATTAATTTCAATTTTAAATTGGACTTAAACTAGTGTTACTCTTTTAATAGAAAATTATTTCTTAAAAACACACTATTTGTTTTGACAGTGGGAATTAATTATTAAATTAATTAATGAAACTTATATGTTTTAAATTTTGTAAAATAGACATCATTTTTGAATTCAGAATATCAAATATATCTTAGGTTGAATTTTTGGTAATTTTCTGAAAAACATAATTTTTTGCTGAATAGTAAAACCACTAAGTGGTAGTTTAAAAACTGATTTTTCATTTAAATGAAACTTTACCACTTCTATGATTTGAATTTAAAAAATCTGACATACATGGTTTTCATTATGATGTAAAATGTGGTTCAATGGGATTAAAATAATTTTTTGGTGAATATTATCTTTTAAGATTTATTAATTAATATTAAAGGTAATTAGTGTAATTTAAGGTAAAGATAATGTTATAATAATATGAAATGACTTTGACACATGTCCTAGAAATATTGGATGAGTCCTGGCCGACCAATAAAATTCATGGGTCAACTTGGGGACCCCATGGAGCAACTTTGGTAGGAATAATAAAATTAATAACTTTTTATTAAAAGTTAAAAGTAAAATGTCACAAACATGTGTTGTTTTACTAAAACAATTTTTACATGGGGTTATACAAGTCATATTTTTAACTTTAAATATTCATTGGAAAGATAAAAAGATTTCCTACATCATTATATTCTGTTTATAATATTTAGACATTAAATAAATTAAATTATTTATGACACCATGATGATGCAACGATTACCTCATTATTTAATGATTTAAAAAAAATAAAAGATAATGTAAAATATAAACCCTAAACTTGTAAAAAACCTATTGAATGTGTGGATTTAGAAAACATATCACTTTATCCTCGAAATATATTATTTTGGGACCTGTAGAATCCTAAAATCATTTTATAATAATGTTACGTTTCAAGACATTCCAAGAGTGTCCCTCCTCTCCTCTTATAAAAGGCCCCCACCTCTACCACATTACCCACACCTCTCAAGACATTGGCTCGGAGAAAACCTGAAAATTTTGTCTCTAAACATCCCTCTATTACTCCTATAATTCTCACTTTGGGAAGAAGTCTTTCCAAGGAAGCCTTTGAGCACAAATCAAAATGAGTTACCCGATTTAAAGGTAATGTCTTCACTTGTGTTCTTTTGTTTTATTTTGCTTCTCCAAACCCCTAAACTCTTTTTATTCCTTTATTTTGTAACAAAACCAGTATCGTAAATATACTAGTATGTTTTTATGTAATTTATTCGAGCTACACTTACACAAACATTTGTCTAATGGTTAAAGAACATACTGTTTCTGTGGATGGCGAATTACTACCTCTCGAAATGATGATTGTTCAATATTTTCTTAACACCTTTAAAGGTGACCATTATGATGTCACTGTATTTTATATATGATATATATGGTATTTATGTTTTCTGTATTCTTCTTTATTTTATATTTAAAACATACCTTTATTCTTTTCATGTTGTGGAAATGCGATAATTTCATATGAGGAAGTGTGGACTACCACCCTCTCATGTGATGTGACTCGTTCATGCAATACATGGAATGTATAAAAAATGAAATTAATGAACATATGTGACCTATATAACATATATATTATACTGGAATTATAATATATATATCTCTCTTTTATTTATAATTCCATTAATATGACAATGAAATGAATGTAGCGTTCATGCATACAAACGGCTTACCCTCTCCATGAACGATACATTTCATTTCTTATCTCCAAATGTTATTTACTATTATAAGCACATATATATAATGTATTTATATGTCATATATTACATATAAATTATGGATATAATTTTGTAACTATAATATATATTTATCTCTTTTATTTTTAATTCCATTAATATAACAAAAAAATGAAAGTAGTGTCCATGCGTACGTACGGCCTACTATCTCCATGAACGGTGCTTTTCATTTTTTATCTCCAAATGTTATTGAATAGAATAAAATGAATTTTTGCTAGATATATATGATATTTTAATCATTAATACTAATCTATAAATGATTTACTTATAACTACATGGGATATCATTTTCAAACAAGTTCAAATTTGACTCATGTACCAAACATCAGCAAAAACGTCTGATATGAACTCACATTATTAAAAAATTATTATAACATTATAATATGTGATATGAACTAAATAATAATATTTAAAGGAGTTCCTTAAGAAATTATAAATTGAACAAAATTTATTATTCAGGAATATAAAGAAACGAACAAGACCAGTCAGACTTGAGGTAAGGGATCCTACCCCTCTCTTTCTTTTTAAGTACACTCTTTTATGACATTACTTGTATTCTTATCTTTATTTTGATTGGGATGTTCTTTTATATTACTCTTACTTTAATTTTTATTTTCATATGATTAGAGACCCTATTTTCTCTCATCAATCCATTTTAAAAGTCTTGAGTGGCGCCGTTAGGCTGCCGAATTTTCGTAAGAGATCCAACCTCTCTATTTATTTTTAAGTACTCTCCTTTATGTCACTTATATTAAGATCCTCTTTGTTAAGTTGTGGGATGTTATTTTATATTCCTCTTGCTTTAAATTTTATGTCAATATTATGATATACCCTATTTGATCTCATCAATCAATTTTTGGATGTTATAAGTGGCGTCGTTAGGCTCCGAGTTTTCTTAAGGGATTTTTCATCTCACTTTTATTTCTGTGAGATTTTAGCTACATTTTCCACCATTTCCATTGAGTGGTGTATGTACTAACCATTATTATACTCTTTGTTTATTATAATTTTATTTATGGGGTTTTACATCTTCATTGTATGACCCTTCTTCAATGGGTTGTACGTTTTGAAAGTTTCCCAAATCGGTAAGGGGACCTTTCCCCCTCCTCTTTTTAAAAGACTACTTTTTTGTTGGGTCTTTTAATTTACATATTATTGTGTTGGGATAATTTATTCTATAACCTTATTGACATAAATTTTATGTTCAAGTTATGAGATACGATTTTCTCTATCATCAACTCCTAATTTTAAATTATAAGTGTCGCCGATAGGCTGTCGAATTTTTGCAAGGAACATCTTAACCCAATTTTGATTCATTGGGTTAAACTTGTACTCCTTGAATATGTCGTTATATGAATATGTGTTAATGAACTCTGATTGTTTTACACTTAATATCCACTTATATTTGTTGTATTCTTTTGTCACACATAATTATGTAATTGATTTATCCTTAATCAAAGGATAACGTCTTTATATGGGATTTATTCTCAAATTACATTCCATTTAGACTTCATTGTTGTTATATGGAAATTCAATTTGATATGGTGTATATACTGTCCTTCAGCATATTATATCAGGAATACCATTATTCACAAGATATTATAAAATGTTGAAGCTTTAATGTGGTATGAGACACATTGATTCAAAAATCTCTTTATTAAATGGTTTTGAAAATAGTTTGATAAATAATTGATTTTGTCTATATCTTGAAATGATAAATTTTGATTTCAAATGAAATGTTAATATTGAAATGTCTATATATGTCCTATGATTTTTATAATGGTACTTGGACATTTGATGGGTGGTTACATGATCAACCATATGACAGGTGGTGCTGTGAATACCAGGATGGGTGGTTACGTTATAACCTCCAATGCATTGGGTACGGAAGTCAACTGTATGGCTATTCCATTAAGTGATATGTGAGGAAGTTGACCATATGGTTATTCCATTTAAGTATGTTTATGTACCAAGTTACCTTTATATGTTATGTATATGGGTTTTATGGTAATCTTTTGGTTAAAAAGGGTAGGTAATGATCTTTTATTCATTGAAGAGTTTATACTACTTCATAAAGGTGAAAAGTATTACATTTATAAAGTACTCATGATTTAATTGTTGTTTTGAAAAACTAACAGTTTTCCTTATTTGTGTATCCCTTACTGAGCTTTTTATGCTGATCCTAAGTTTTTTTTTAAATGTTTTTCACAGAAAATAAAGTTGAATAGGGTCAAGGATGGGATCAAGAAAATGTCAGTCTGTCTGAAACATGGAACTATATGATTTTCTTTTTAAGAGTTTTTTTATCATAGGGAATCTTATTAGAAGTGTCTACTTTGTAGTCTTTTGAGATGTAATAGTTACATCCTGATTCTCTAAAAATCTAAACCTGAAAGGATCCTCTATGTGAATTATTCATTTAATTCAATAATAAGTAATGTTTAAGGTCGGGTCCTTATAGTTGGTACCAGAGGTAGGTTTTGATAACATTAGAGGTTAGGGGATTCTCTAAGCATAAGTGACATTACCATAATGGTTAGGATTTCAGAAAGAGTCCTAGTTTTAGATAAAGTGAATGAGTAATTATATCTTAGTGTTTATCTTCCTCATTAGTACATGATAATTTTGTTGATATACTCACACTGACATTTTTTGGGGTTTTAGTAAATGGATGGATCTAGCAGGAACCAAAGTGACAATGGATTTGAAGGAAACTTTGGTGGTTCTCTAATTAAGAGTCTGGATGAAATGGGGGATTCAATGAGAAATCTAGTGGTTATTCTAAACCAACTATCAGGAGTCATGATCAACCACTTGAACCTTGGTGAGTTCACAAATGCATCTTGTATGAGGTAACCAACTCGACATAGAAGTTCATGTAATAATTATAATGGTAACCATTAGGGTTTATATGATCCTTACTTTTACGGTAATTATGGGTTACTATACGTTATGATGGAATACGAACAACATGAGATAAAATTGATGTTAAATTATGTTATGGTTATTTTGGAAGATTTTATCTCGTTTTGGGGAATTTTTTAAGTATTATATAGTTTGGGAAAAAGGACAACACGCAGACCGTGTGACAACCCGTCATGTTGGACAAAGCTACGGGAATCGAACCCACATCCAAAGTGCAACTGGTATTTATCGCCTACCACTAGACTACGTGAAGTCCCTGGTTAGTTTGACTAATTATTTTTTTAGTTATATGATTTAATGAATCATGAGGAAGTTGATTTTGAGTCATCTATGGAAATTATTAACCTATCATGGAGGATATCTGATTAGGTTAATTACTTTTCAATATGAGACTTCAAGAGCAACTGATGTTATTTGGAGATAAATTTTAATTTTTACCTTGGAAGACTATGTGATTAAATCCTTCAAATATTTGGGTTTCAATCTTAGTTTGGTTTATTTTGAAGAATTTTATGGAAAAGTTGTTTATCGAATGGTCTTCGTTGAACTTTGGGTTTTGTTGGACAAATTTTGGATATTAAGAATATATTTTATTTCTGTAAAGGGTAATCTTTTTCTGGATTATCTGATCTTGTTCTAAAAATTTTGGTTTTGGTAACGTTCTAAAGACATGGGAAATATATAGCTCTCTTTTGTGGATTAGGTGATTCTATAGAAGATGATTTTAGTACTCTTAATGTTAAAAAGTCTTCCTAAATACTGATCATTTGGGGAAAGTATGAGTTCGTGTAAGGAATCTAGTAAAAGTTGAAAGTCAACATGACAAGTAAGTATGTTTCCTTAAGATCAAAAATAAATTCCTCAGTGAAAAGTAACTTAAAAAAAATTTGTCTATTAACTTTTCCTGTTGGGGAATCGAATACCGTTTAACCGACAACAAGTTTGTGATTTTCTTGTGGTTAAGTTTCTCCTAAACATGTTTTCTATCACTCTCCCTCAGAACATGACCCTTTGGTTTTTCTTCCATATCCATGTTTTCCTATATGGAATCCTATTATGGGTTAACTCGAGTGACCTTTGTACTTCTCTTTATTTTTTTAAATGTGATTGTTTTACCAAATATTGTTTTGATGTGGGACTTTCAATGATGTTTTCGATCCTAATTTTAAAATTGCGAGGATGCAATTCCCAAAAGGGGGGAAGGATGTAACACCCCAGGTAAATAAAGAATATGAAATTTTTATATTTATCTCTATTTGTGAATAAAATGTTAATATTAATTTAAATGTACAGCTATGCTTGATGGCTTACCCAATACTCAACAATGAGTTCCTTTGAAATCTTACGTTGCACTCTAATAATAAAATAATTTTATTTTAAATGGTAATTATCACCTACCCGTTGTAATGGTGGGAATGAACAGAAATATCTACCAAATGATTATATATGTTTTTCAAACATTTTTACTTTTTACAATAAATGATATAGGATTAAAAATGTGAATGAATCCAATTTTAAGCGTAAACATTCTAATATTATTTAAAAGGTCGATTAACCGCATTTTGATGGTGAACCGCTTTTAAATCCATTTTTTGACAATTTTATGTGTTATATTTGACAAAATAAAATTATTCTTTATAATCAGGACATCAAAATTTACATTGTGTAAAATTTTGGTATATTTACAATAAAGTTCTTTTTTAATGAAGAAGTGAAAAATGTTGTATTTTTATTCAAACCCTCCATTTAATATAATTTATTTATATGATTAGATCATATTATTAATAGGTTTTAAAGTAAAATTAGAATATATTTTTACCATTTAATCCAAATGTGGTCATTGGAATTAATTTCAATTTTAAATTGGACTTAAACTAGTGGCAATCTTTTAATAGATATTGTTTCTTAAAAACTCACTATTTGTTTTGACAACGGAAATTAATTATTAAATTAATTAATGCAACTTTTATGTTTTGAATTTTGTAAAATAGAAATAATTTTTGAATTCATAATATCAAATATGGCTTAGGGTGAATTTTTGGTAATTTTCTGAAAAACATCAATTTTTGATGAATAGTGAAACCACTAAGTGGTAGTTTATGAACTGATTTTTTGATTAAATGAAACATTACCACTTCTGTGATTTTAATTACCAAAATCCGACATACATAGTTTTCATTAGGATGTAAAATGTGGTTCAACGGGATTAAAATAATATTTTGGTGAATAGTAACTTTTAAGTTTTATTAATCGCGATTAAAGTTAATTAGTGTAATTTAAGGTATAGATAATGTTATAATAATATGAAATGACTTTGACACATTTCCTAAACATAATGTATGATTCATGTCCGACCAAGACAATCCATGGGTCAACTTTGGGACCCCATGGTTCCACTTTGTAAGGAAAATGACATTAATAACTTTTTATTAAAAGTTAAAATTAAAATGTCACAAACATGTGTTGTTTTACTAAAAAAAATTTGCATGGGTTTATAAAAGTCAAATTTTTAGCTATAAATATTCATTATAAATATAAAAAGATTTCCTATATCATGATTTTTGTTTTATAATTTTTAGACATTAAATAAATTAAATTATTTATGACACCATGATGATGCAGTGATTACCTCATTATTTAACGATATAAATAAAATGAAACCATAATGTAAAATATAAGACCTAGACTTTTCAAAAACCTATTAGATGTGTGTATTTCGAAACCTTATCACTGTATCCTCGAAATATATAATTTTGGGTCCTTTAAAATCCGAAAAGCATTATATAATAAGGTTACTTTTCAAGACTTTCCAAGAGTGTCTTTCCTCTCCTCTTATAAAAGGACCCCACCTCTACCATCATACCCACACCTCTAAAGCCTTTGGCTCAGACAACCCCTGACCATTTTTCCTCTCCACATCCCTCTCTTACTCCTAGAATCCTCACTTTGCTCAGAAGTCGTTCCAAGTAAGCCTTTGAGCTCAAATCAAAAAGAGTTACCCGATTTAAAAGTAATGTATTCACTTGTGTTCTATTGTTTTATTTTGCTTCTACAAACCCCTAAACTATTTTTATTCCTTTATTTTGTAACAAAAAAAGAATATTAAATATACTAGGATGTTGTTATGTGAATTATTAGAGCTACACTTACACACACATTTTCTAATGGTTAATGAACATACTATTTCTATGGATGGAAAATTACTGCCTCACGAAACGATGATTATTCAATATTCTTTTAACACCATTAAAGGTGGACATTATGATGTCATTGTATTTTATATATGATATATATTGTATTAATGTTTTCTATATGATTATTTATTTTATATTTAAAAGATACCATTAATCTTTTCATGATGTGCAAATGTGATAATTTCATTTGAGGAAGTGTGGACTACCGCCCCCTCAAGTGATGTGACTCGTTCATGCAATACATGGAATGTATAAAGAATGAAATTAATGAACATATGTGACCTATATAAAATATATATTATACTGGAATTATAATATATATATCTCTCTTTTATTTATAATTCCCTTAATATGACAATGAAATGAAAGTAGCATTCATGCGTGCGTACGGCTTACCATCTCCATGAACGGTACATTTCATTTCTTATCTCCAAATGTTATGTACTATTAGAAGTACATATATATAATAGATATATATGTAACATATTACATATAAATTATGGATATCATTCTGGAACTATAATATATATATATATATCTCTTTTATTTTTAATTCCATTAATATGACAAAAAATGAAAGTAGCATTCATGCGTACGTACGGCCTACCGTCTCCATGAATGGTGCTTTTCATTTTTTCTCACCAAATGTTATGGAATAGTATAAAATTAATATGTACTGGATATATATGATATTTTAATCATTAATACTATTCTGGAAATTATTTACTTATAACTACATGGGAAATCATTTTCAAACAACATCATTTTTGACTCATGTACCAAACATCTGCAAAAACATCTGATATGAACTCACATTATTAACCACTTATAAAAACATTATAATATGTGATATGAACTAATAATAATATTTAAATGAGGTCCTTAAGAAATTATAAATTGACCAAAGTTTATTATTCAGGAATATAATGAAATGAACAAGACTTGTCGGACTTGAGGTACGGGATCCTAGCCCTCTCTTTCTTTTTAATTACACTCTTTTATGTCATTCATTTTAAGATAATCTTTCTTATGATTGAGATGTTATTTTATATTAATATTACTCTAATGTTTATGTTAATATGATGAGAGACCCTATTTTCTCTCATTAAACCATTTTGGATGTTTTGAGTGGCGTCGTCAAGCTGCCGAATTTTCGCAAGAGATCCAACCTCTCTATTTCTTTTTAAGTACTCTCCTTTAGATCACTTATTTTAAGATCTTCTTTGTTATACTGGGGGATGTTCCTTTATATTTCTATTGCTTTAAATTGTATGTTAATATTATGAGATACCCTATTTGATCTCATCAATCCATTTTATGAAGTTTTAAGTGGCACAGTTAGGCTGCCGAGTTTTCGTAAGGGATTTTTCATCTCACTTTTATTTACGTGAGATTTATGATACATTTTCTACCATTTCCTTTTATTAGTGTATGTAATTCTCATTATTATACTATTTGTGTAATATAATTTCATTTATGGGTTTTTTCATCTTTATTGTATGACCCACCTTCAATGGCATGTACGTTTCGAAATTTACCCAAATCAGTAAGGGGACCTTTCACCCTCCTATTTTTAAAAGACTAGTTTTTGTTGGGTATTTTAATTTACATATTATTTTGTTGGGATATGTTATTCTATATCCTTATTGACATAAATTTTATGTTCAAGTGATGAGATACCATTTTATCTCTCATCAACTCTTAATATGAAATTATAAGTGTCACCGATAGGCTATCGAAATTTTGCAAGGGAACATCTTAACCCAATTTCGATTCTTTGGGTTAAAATTGTACTCCATGAATATGTCGTTCTATGAACATGTGTGAATGAACTCTGATTGTTTTACGCTTAATATCAACTTATATTTGGTGTATTATTTTGTCACATATAATTATGTAATTGATTTATCCTTAATTAAAGGATATCGACTTTATAAGGGATTTAGTCTCAAATTACATTACATTTGGACTTTATTGTTGTTATTTTCCAATTCACTTTGATATGGTGTATATACTGTCCTTCGGCATATTATATCATGAATACCGTTATTCTCATGATATTATAAATTTTTTAAGCTTCAAAGTGGAATGGGACACATTGATTAAAAAATCTATTTATTAAATGGTTTTGAAAATAGTTTGCTAAATCATTGATTTTGTCGATATCCTGAAATGATAAATTATAATTTCAAATGAAATGTTAATAGTGAAATGTTTATATATGTGCTATGATTTTTATAACGGTACTTGGGCATTTGACGGGTGGTTACGTGATCAACCATATGACGGGTGGTGGCGTGAATACCAGGACAGGTGGTTACGTTATAACCTCCAATGAATTGGGTATGGAAGTCAGCTGTATGGCTATTCCATTAAGTGATATTTGTGGAAGTTGATCGTATGGTTATTCCATTTATGTATGTTTCTATCCCAAGTTACCTTTATATGTTATGTATATTGGTTTTAAGGTAATCTTTTGGTTAAAAAAGGGTAGGTAATTATCTTTTATTCATTGAAGAGTTTATACTACTTCATAAAGGTGAAAAGTATTACTTTGATAAAGTACTAATGGTTTACTTGTTGTTTTGAAAAACTAATAGTTTTTCTTTTTTGTGTATCCCTTACTGAGCTTTTTATGCTCATCCCATGTTTTTTTTTTGAAATGTTTTTCACAAGACATAAAGTTGGATATTGTCAAGGATGGGATCAAGAAAATTTCAGGCTGTCTGAAACATGGAACGAGATGAGTTTCTTTTTAAGAGTTTTTTTATCTTATGGAGACTTAGTAGAAGTGTCTACATTGTACTTTTTTGAGATTTAATAGTTACGTCCTAATTATATAAAACTCTAATCCTGAAAGGATCCTCTATGTTAATTATTCATTTAATTGAATAATAAATAATGTTTAAGGTCGGGTCCTTATAGTTGGTATCAGAGGTCGGTTTAGACAACTTTTGAGGTTAGGGTATTATCTAAGTATAAGTGACGTTACCATAATGGTTAGGATTTCAGAAAGAGACCTAGTTTTAGATAAAGTGAATGAGTAAGTATATCTTAGTGTTTATATTCCTCATTAGTACATGATAATTTTGTTGATATACTCACACTGACATTTGTTTTGGTTTTAGTAAATGGATGGATCTAGCAGGCACCAAAGTGACAATAGATTTGAAGGAAACTGTGGTGGTTCTCTGATTAAGAGACTGGATGAAATGGGGGATTCAATGAGAAATCTTTTGGTAATTCAAAACCAACTATCAGGAGTCATGATAAACCACTTTAACCTTGGTTAGTTCACTAATGCATCATGTATGAGAGAACAAACACGACATGGAAGTTTAGGTAATAATTATAAAGGTAACCATTTGGGTTTATATGATCCTTAGTTTTGAGGTAATTATGGGTTATTATATGTTATGATGGAATATGAACAACATGAGATAAACTTGAGGTTAAATTATGTTATGGTTATTTTTGAAGATTTTATCACATTTTGGGGATTGTTTTAAGAATTATATAGTTTTTGAAAAAGTACAACATGTAGACTGCGTGACAACCCATCGCGTCGGACAAAGCTGCGGGAATCGAACCCACAACCAAAGTGTGACTGGTATTTATCGCCTACCACTGGACTACGTGAAGTCCCTGTTTAGTTTGACTAATTTTTTTAGTTATATGATTTTATGAATCACGAGTATGTTGATTTTGGGTTATATATGGAAATTATTAACCTATCATGGAGGATATCTGATTATGTTAATTACTTTTCAATATGAGACTTCAAGAGCAACTGCTGTTATTTGGCGATAAATATTAATTTGTACCTTGGAAGACTATGTGATTAAATCCGTCAAATATTTGGGTTTCAATATTAGTTTGTTGTATTTTGTATATTTTTTTGTACAAATTGTTTCTTTAATGGTCTTCGTTGAACATTGGGTTTTGTTGGAAAAATTTTGGTGATTAAGAATAGATTTTCATTTTATAAAGGGTTATCCTTTTCTGGATTATCTAATCATGTTCTAACAATTTTGGTTTTGGTAAGGGTCTAACGAGATGGGATATATATAGTTATCCTTTGTGGATTAGGTGATTTTCTAGCAGATGATTATAGTACTCTTAATGTGAACAAGTCTTCCTAAATACTCATAATTTGGGGAAAGTATGAGCTTGTGTAAGGAATCTAGTAAAATTTGAAAGTCAACATGACATGTAAGTATGTTTTCATAAGATCAAAAATAAATTCCGCAATGAAAAGTAACTTAAAAAAATTTCTATTAACTTTTCCTACTGGGGAATCGAATACCATTTAACCCACCAGAAGTTTGTGATTTTCTTGTGGTTAACTTTCTCTTAAACATGTTTTCTATCACTCTTCCTCAGAACATGACCCTTTGGGTTTTCTTATATATCCATGTTTTCCTACATTGAATCCTAGTATGGGTTAACTCGAGTGACCTCTGTACTTATCTTTCATTATTTTAATGTGATTTTTTTACCAACTCTTGTTACGATGTGGGACTTTCAATGAAGTTTCCGATCCCAATTTTCAAATTGCGAGGACGCAATTCCCAAAATAGGGGAAGGATGTAACACCCCAGGTAAATAAAGAATTTGAAATTTTAACATTTATCAATATTTTTGAATAAAATGTAAATATTAATTTAAAGGAAACGTTATGCTCGATGGCTTCCCAATACGCAACAACGTGTTCCTTTGAAATCTTACGTTGCACTCTAATAATAAAATAATTTTATTTTAAATGAAAGTTAACACCTAGACGTTGTAATTGCAGGAATGAACAGAACTAACTAACAAATGATTACATAAGTTTGTCAAATATTTATACTTTTTACAATAAATGATAGAGGATTAAAAATGTGAATAAATCCAATTTTAGGCGTAAACACTCTAATATTATTTATAAGGTCGATTAACCGCCTTTTGATGGCGAACCTCTTTTAAATCCATTTTTTTGACACTTTTATGTGTTATATTTGACAAAATAAAATTCTTCTTTAAAATCGGGACATCAAAATTTACTTTCTGTAAAATTTTGGTATTTTTACGATAAAGTTCATTTTTAATGAATAAGTGAAAATTGTTGTATTTTTATTCAAAACCTCCTTTTAATATAATTTATTTATATGATTAGATCATTTTTTAATTGGTTTTAATGTGAAATTAGAATATATTTTTACCATTTAATCCAATTGTGGTCATTGGAATTCATTTCATTCTGAAATTGGACTTATACTAGTGTCAATCTTTTAATAGATTTCGTTTCATAAAAACACGCTATTTGTTTTGACAGCGGGAATTAATTATTAAATTAATTAATGCAACTTATATGTTTTGAATTTTGTAAAATAGACATCATTCTTGAATTCAGAATATCAAATATAGCTTAGGGTGAATTTTTGGTAATTTTCTAAAAAACAACAATTTTTGATGAATAGTGAAACAACTAAGTGGTAGTCTAAAAACTGATTTTTCGTTTAAATGAAACTTTACCACTTCGATGATTTTAATTTCAAAAATCCAACATACATTGTTTTCATTAGGATGTAAAATGTGGTTCAATGGGATTAAAATAATTTTTTGGCGAATAGTAACTTTTATGTTTTATTAATCACGATTAAAGGTAATTAGTGTAATTTAAGGTATAGATTATGTTATAATAATATGAAATGACTTTGACACATGTACTACCCTTATTGGATGAGTCATGGCTGACCAAGACAATCCATGGGTCAACTTGGGGACCCCATGGAGCCACTTTGGAAGGAAAATGACAATAATAACTTTTTATTAAAAGTTAAAATTAAAATGTCACAAACATGTGTTGTTTTACTAAAATAATTTTTACAAGGGGTTATAAAAGTCATATTTTTTACTATAAATATTCATTAGAAAAACAAAACGATTTCCTACATCGTGATATTTTTTTATAATTTTTAGGCCTTAAATAAATTAAATTATTTATGACACCATGATGATGTAGTGATTACCTCATTATTTAACGATATAAATAAAATGAAAATATAATGTAAAATATAAGACATAAACTTTTCAAAAGACTATTTTACATGTTTATTTCTAGACCTTATCACCTTTTACTCGAAATATATAATTTTGGGACCTTTAAAATCCGAATAGCATTATATAATAATGTTACTTTTCAAGACATTCCAAGAGTGCCCCTCCTCTCCTCTTATAAAAGGATCCCACCTCTACCACCTTAACCGCACCTCTAGAGCCTTTGGCTCGGCCAACCCCTGCCCATTTTATCTCTCCAAATCCCTATCTTACTCCTAGAAGCCTCACTTTGGGCAGAAGTCTTTCCAAGGAAGCCTTTCAGTTCAAATCAAAAAGAGTTACCCAATTTAATGGTAATGTCTTCACTTGTGTTCTTTTGTTTTATTTTGCTTCTCCAAAACTCTAAACTCTTTTTATTCCTTTATTTAGTAACAAAACAAGTATATTAAATATACTAGGATGTTTTTATGTGAATTATTCAAGCTACACTTACACACACCTTTGTCTAATGGTTAAAGAACATACTGTTTATGTGGAAGGGGAATTACTGCCTCACGAAACGATGATTGTTCAATATTCTTTTAACACCTTTAATGGTGGGCATTATGATGTCATTGTATTTTATATATGATATATATGGTATTTATGTTTTCTATATGCTTCTTTATTTTATATTTAAAACATAACTTTATTCTTTTCATGATGTGAAAGTGCGATAATTTGATTTGAGGAAGTGTGTACTACAGCCCCCTCAAGTGATGTGACTCGTTCATGCAATACATGGAATGTATAAAGAATGAAATTAATGAACATATTTGACCTATATAAAATATATATTATACTGGAATTATAATATATATATCTCTCATTTATTTATAATTCCATTAATATGGCAAATAATTGAAAGTAGCGTTCAAGCGTACGTACGGATTACTGTCTCCATGAACGGTACATTTTATTTCTTAGCTCCAAATGTTATGTAATATTATAAGTACATTTATATAATAGATATATATGTCATATCATACATATAAATTATGGGTATAATTCTAGAACTATAATTTATATATCTCTCTTTTATTTTTAATTCCATTAATATCACAAAGAAATGAAAGTAGAATTTATGCGTACGTACGGCCTACCATCTCCATGAACGGTGGTTTTCATTTTTTATCTCTAAATGTTATGGAATAGTATAAAATTAATATTCAGTGGCTATATATGTTATTTTAATCATTAATACTATTCTGGAAATGATTTACTTATAACTACATGGGAAGTCATTTTCAAACAAGTTTATTTTTCACTCATGTACCAAACATCGGCAGAAACGCCTGATATGAACTCACATTATTAACCAATTATTAAAAAATTATAATATGTGATATGTACTGAATAATAATATTTAAAGGAGGTCCTTAATAAATTATAAATTGACCAAAGTTTATTATTCAGGAATATAAAGAAATGAACAAGACCAGTCGGACTTGAGGTAAGGGATCCTACCCCTCTCTTTCTTTTTAAGTACACTCTTTTATGTCAATCATTTTAAGCTCATATTTCTTATGATTGGGATGTTATTTTATATTACTCTTACTGTACTTTTTATGTTAATATGATGAGGGACCCTATTTTCTCTCATCAATCCATTTTGGACGTTTTGTGTGGCGCCGTTAGGTTGCCAAATTTTCTTAGGAGATCCAACCTCTCTACTTCTTTTTAAGTACTCTCTTTTAGGTCACTTCTTTTAATATTCTCTTTGTTATGTTGGGGGATGTTATTTTATATTCCTCATTCTGTAAATTTTATGTTAATATTCTGAGATACCCTATTTGATCTCATCAATCAATTTTTGGAAATTTTAAGTGGCGTCATTTGGCTGCCGCGTTTTCGTAAGGTATTTTTCATCTCACATTTATTTCCTTGAGATTTATGCTACATTTTCCACCATTTCCTTTGAGTGGTGTCTGTACAACCCATTATTATACTATTTGTGTAATATAATTTCATTTATGGGTATTTACATCTTCATTTTATGACCCGTCTTCAATGGGGTGTACGTTTCGAATGTTACCCAAATCGGTAAGGGGAGCTTTCACCCTCCTCTTTTTAAAAAGAATACTTTTTCTTGGGTCTTTTAATTTACATATTATTATGTTATGATATGTTATGTTATATCATTATTGATGTAACTTTTATGTTCAAGTGATGAGATACCATTTTCTCTCTCATCAACTCTTAATCTGAAATTATATGTGACGCCGATAGGCTGTCGAATTTTTGCAAGGGAACTTCTTAACCCAATTTTGATTCTTTGGGTTAAACATGTACTCCTTGAATATGTCGGTCTTAAAATATGTGTGAATTAACTCTAATTGTTTTACACATAATATCCGCTTATATTTGGTGTATTATTTTTTCACACATAAATATGTAATTGATTTACCCTTAATCAAAGGATACCGTCTTCATAAGGGATTTAGTCTAAAATTACATTCCATTGAGACTTCATTGTTGTTATGTTCCAATTCACTTTGATATGGTGTATATACTATCCTTCGGCATATTATATCATGAATATTTTTATTCTCATGATATTATAAATTTTTGATGCTTCAAAGTGGTATGGGACACTTTGATTCAAAAATATCTTTATTAAATGGTTTTGAAAATGGTTTGATAAATCATTGATTTTGTTGATATCTTGAAATGATAAATTGTGATTTCAGTTGAAATGTTTATAGTGAAATGTTTATATATGTGCTATCATATTTATAATGGTACTTGGACATTTGAATGGTGGTTACGTGATAAACCATATGATGGGTGGTTCCGTGAATACCAGGACGGGTGGTTACGTTATAACCTCTAATGCATTGGGAATGGAAGCCGGTCATATGGCTATTCCATTAAGTGATATGTGTGGAAGTCGACCATATGGTTATTCCATTATAAGTATGTTTATGTCCCATGTTACCTTTATATGTTATGTATATGGTTTTTATGGTAATCTTTTGGTTACAAAAGGGTAAGTAATGATCTTTTATTCATTGAAAAGTTTATACTACTTCATAAAGGTGAAAAGTATTACTTTGATAAAGTAATCATGGTTTACTTGTTGTTTTGAAAAACTAACAGTTTTCCTTCTTTGTGTATCCCTTAATGAGCTTTTTATGATCATCCCAAATTTTTTTTTGAAATGTTGTTTCACAGGACATAAAGATTAATAGGTTCAAGGATGGGATCAAGGAAATTTCAGGCTGTCTAAAACATGGAACTAGACATGTTTATTTTTAAGAGTTTTTTTATCTTATGGAAACTTAGTATAACTGTCTACTTTGTAATATTTTGAGATGTAATAGTTACATCCTAATTCTCTAAAACTCTAAAGCTGAAAAGTTCCCCTATGTGAATTATTCATTTAATTCCATAATAAGTAATGTTTAAGGTCGGGTCCTTATAATAAGTGCCATCAAGAAAATGATTAAGGTTGTCAAGGGAATTTATAATTGTATTTTATTTACTGTGTAAAGTCCATTTGGCCAAATGTTATAATATCATTGTGCTGGGTAGAATAAGAATGAAAAAGGAATTTATTTATTTATAGTCATACAAATTATCATATGAATAATTAGAGTATGATGTAAGGGTTATTACCTTTTTGGTTTATTGATAAAACCTAGGTCATAAATAGTAAATAATATGGATATTTGTAGATAAATTAAAATATTCATATGTAAAGATCATGATTAAAAAAGAGGATATAAATGACCTAAAAATATTTTTGATTTATATGAATAATTTTTATTTTATGGGTTCTTAGATAAGAGTGAACCAAAACACTGAACTTAATATCTTGTGGGAACATAAATTTAAATATTATTTATCATAATATGTAGTGGTTAATTCTGTTAGTGTAAAAAAGAGTGATGTAGATTTTTTAATGTTTGATGTCTATGTTAATTATGGGAGATTGTGTTTAAGATAGTACCAAAATATGTAGGAATATTCTTTACATTATAGATTCATGAATTTGGGTATTATTTAATGAAATTTGGAAAAATAATTATAAAGGATAAATAATTATATTTTCATTCAATGAGATAACATATTGAATGTATTTATATTAATTATTTTTACGTGATAAATTGGTATAATATTTTTATTACATATATAAAAATATTGTTTCTAGGAAGGTAAGACTATGGAGAATGAAAGTGATGAAATTGTGTATTTATACTATGAAAATATCACATATTTTATAGTCAAGAAGTATAATAATAACACCCTCACCTGTATTTAAGTCATCATTATTATTTATAATGAATCATTATAATTGAAATTTACATCCAAAATCAAACTATGACCCTTATATCAAAATTGAGAGTATAGATAAAAAATAGGAAGTGATATTATGATCAATAGTATATTATTCTTAAAAAATGATCAGAATTGAGTGGAGTAGTATTAACATCTTATTCATTGAATAATTATTAGCATATACTCCTTAGACTAAACCTTTGTGTTGAAATATAAAAAACCCCCATGATATAGATTTTAATTGCTTTGTATTGAATTTTTTCGTCCAGGTGTTTCTATGTGTATGTGAATATTAATAGGAATAACTTATCCTTGATAACATCAGAAAAACTACAATGTTATAGTTGATGAAGAACTAGGAAATATAATTAACCCCATCTTGTGTTTTATTTGGTTTCTAATTGTAACATGTGGAATTACAGTCGTGGTTAAATCTGAAAAATCTATAATAATATTTTTTTCTGTTAAGGAGAACATAAAAAATTCAATGGGATACTAGTTATTCGATGGTAGAAAATGTCGTATATAGAAAAAAATGATAAGATCTAATTTATGTTCTCCCATACATGATGTATTGTCTATTATTGTACTTATAAAACATGTAATTGATGATTTTGATTTATCTATGACTAACTAGAATAGAAAATTACCTTGCACTAAAGAAAAATATAATAATTCATTTTTATAGTGACCCAGAAAACTAGAACAACATAATGGTGATGAGATTTACTATTAATATAACTATGTGTAATAATTTGGCTGAGATTTATAAATTAGGCTGAAAGTAGACGGAAAAAATTGTTTTTACAAAAATATTAATGATATGATTTTATATCCCAAAAAAAGTGTTGGAATAATTTAAAATTGAAAAAATGATGTTGTTTAATCCATTATCTTATAAAGGCAATTAGTGAGGGATCTGGAATTTTTTGAAGAATTAATTGTGGATGATTAAATTAAAATTCAATCTAAACAAATATACACATAGGAAAAAAAGTATGGTTGAGCTATAACTAGATGTCTTAAACAATATTTTTCTGTTTAATAAAATAAGATACTTGAAATAAGGAATGTCAAAACATACAATCAGTGATATGGAATTAAAATACATATAGAATAATAACATCACTAAATATCTATATGAGGAGGTTGATATGGATAATGAGATTCTATCACTGGTGGAATGAAAATTAAAAGGGGGAAAGGGTTTATTTAAAAGAAACCTATAATTGGATTGTTACAGTTTGGTATGGTTGGAAATGTAGTATCATGGAATCGAATGAAATTTAATAGTCTTTAATATATGATGTAATTAAAAAAACATTAATTATGTTCCCCTAAAATATTTTTTCAATCTGGGATTTTAATGCACAATGATGTTTTATAAAAAGACCCTTATCAGTTATAAATATGAAGCAAAGAAACATTACCTAGACAAAGAATATTCTAAATATAAATATGATTCAAAATATTTCATGATGGATGCTATAAAAAAGAAAAATCCAAGAGAGATAATGTCTATTTGACTAAAGGTGTTATAAATCTCAAGGTGGAAGATCTGGTAATCTTTTAATAGATAATTTTATTAATAAAAAAAATTGTGTGATGTAAAATTGTTCCTTTGAAAATGTGGATCATCATTAGATAGAGATATATTGACAACATAAAGACCTATAATACTAATCAACATTTAATATAATCATTAAAGTAATAATATATTATAAAATAAAAATTAAAGGAAAATATATGATGATTAATTAAATTAAATCTTCTTTATAGAAATATCAAAGAGAAATAATTCTATAGAAGAAGAATTGGTAATATTGAAATCTAAAAATGAATCTAAAAAAAAGTCAATTGACCTGATTTAGAAGATTTGGTGTAGAAAATTCTTTGATATAAATGAACCAGAAGTAGAAAAAATAGGCTGGATAGGTGTTGAAATAATTCTAGATGAATAGTTACCTATGTATGTTGGTAAAAGCAGATATTTATTTAATACTAAGACATGATAAATAAGAGGTGTTGTAGTGTATAATAATGGGAAACAAAATGTTTTATCAAACCTGCAATTGTGGAATGGATATAAAAATACTGGGATCTTCTCAGAACTGAGTTACATGTGTATAAATGAATGTGAAAATATATATTTCTCAATGTCATGCATGTATTGTAGAAATCAAGTCCAAACCAAGTTAAAGTTTGTAGAGTAAAATAGTTACATGAAGAGTCAAGCATCTATAATATATATTAAAAAGTAATACATATCAAAAATTAAAATGAATAACTTCATATATAAATTTATATAAATTTTAAATCATTTGGAATAAAATAATTGACTATAGGTAGAGAAGTAAGAGAAGTCCCCAGCATGGTATTCATAGAAGGTCAATTACAATGGAAATGTATAAGGATTATTTGGTAATAGTGTCTTTCCAATAAATGACACAAAATAACATGACTACACATTATGTGACTCAAAATTAAATAATAATTCATCCAATATATCATATTATTTTGTATTCTCTTGGAAGGAAACAAATCATAGTGAAAAATAAAACCTAGTCAATATTATGCACAAAGATATAATTAATAATATCACATGGGTCATCTAAGTGGGTATTTATTCCACATGAATAGAAATATGATCTCTTTAAAGAATGGTGATGGGATATTTTATGGAACACTTGTTTTTCAACAGTGATGGATCCTTGAAGATAAAAGAAATCATGGAGACTATGCTATCCAAGGATGAAGTAAAGAAAATTATAGTAATATACATGTACGTCTATCAATATAAACTCATTATCATGATATAGATATGTTTATTTGGGAGAGAAGTTACATTCTATTGGAAGGAAGTATTCATCAATGGTATGATAATGATTTATCAACGGAAGAGTTGGAGAACCAATGGTAATCTATTCATGGTAGAAAGTAAGTACTAGACATGATTTCTTATGTCTGAACAATAAAATGAATTGCGGTATTTATGGATATAAAATATTCATCTATATAAAATAGAAAAACTATCAAAACATAGAGTTTTTATTTATATCGAAAATATTCTCTGTGGTGAAGAGATGGAATGTAATTCACTAATTCTCTTGACATTAGAATATTACAATTATCAAAAAAAGAATAAAATTGTTGGAAAAATATTCAACTTGATCCATTGAATTGATTTTATTCCTATGAATCATCCTAAAACTCATCGATAAATGTAATTCATTCTCGTTGATATTATTTATAGTATAATAGATTGAATGGTGCAAAAAAGACCTAGAAGGATTTTATAGAGAGTATAATGTTGTACAAGAGGAGTGTGGGAAATGAAACCTGTAATACCATAAAACTATTAATATCAGTCTAAGGTATATAGTAAAAGAATATTAAATTATATATATTTATACTGAATATCATGAAAGTCAAACATGATAAGTCCTCAGATTAGACCCAATAGTAAAATTGATTTGTTTAGAAGGGGTACCTGATGGTGAATAACATGATTAAAATCTATTTTATTAAAATTTGTGATTAATTCCATTATAATAAGTTTGTGTCCTACGTTACAGTTCGAAAAAAATGAATTTTTAATCGTAAAATATGAAATTAACCCATAATAGATGTATCATTAAATAAATCCATTGTTAAAGAACTTATGTTTATTTGGAAGAAAAACATACATCGGGAAAAAGAAATGAAATCAACCAAAATATGGTAATTCCATATATATGGGAATATTACCACGGTACTCAAACATGAATAAAGACAATATATTCTATAATAAAATTATATGAAAACCTATTGATGTAATTATTTTAATATTTATAGAGTAAAATGATGAAAGTAATTTTTGGAGATCAATTAGTGAACTCAATGAAGAATATGAGGACATTTTTTAGATTAAAATGTTATACAAAATTAATCAAATAATGAAATCGTGAACTATAAAAGAAAGGAGGAAATAAATTCTGAATAAAATTATCCTTTACCTTATGAAAGAGGTATTAGGATGGATATAGATCCATCAATTGTAATTAGAGATAGGGTTTCACTAATACAGATAAAAATAGTGAGGGGAATATATGACATTGATCTATTTTAAACCATAGATCCCACATTGTTGGAAACAGAAAACAAAATTGGCCTCATGATTTAAATAAATGATTAAGTGGTTATATAAGTTTGAGATGTAGTAGTTGGGTGATTTTATATAGATACCTGAAATCCCAATTATGACTAGAATAATGTATTCCATATGAAAAAAAATTAGTGGAAATTGAAATGTGGTTCAAAATAATGGTAGAGTAGTATAAAAATGTTATTCTAAAGAATAATTTATGTATCATTAAGAATACATTTCACCAGTCACTCAACAGAAATCAATATAGTTTTCTGATAATTAGTTATTCAATGGTAGTTTAAATTTTGTTTCAAATGGATGTGAAAACTATATTATTCAATGGTATGCTATATTAGTATTTCCACATTTAGTGGATATTGTGATTATTGATGGGAACTGGTAAAAATAAGTAATTATAATAATTATTTGAATGGTTTAATATTGGAACTAAAATCATTGTATTCTCATCAAAACTCATATTTTAAAAAAATAGAATCGAGAAAAGGTGGTGTGGATTAGAACATTTATGTGATTACATATAACCCAAAAATATTTTTGGTTATGGATTATGTGGGTTATATAATTTTTTTAATTATAGATAAGGATATTGAGGATTTTTTTTATATAATGAAAATAAAATTTAAAATATCTATTATTAGGGATCTCACTAAATTTTTAGGGCTATAATTTATTCAGAATGAAAGTTGAGAAATTATTTCTGGGAATAAATATACTTAACAACTAATGAATAAATTCATCATGCATGTTTGAAAACCCATATCAACTAAAATTATAGTCAGCATAATGATTTGGAATCACGAGGATGAAAATATAGTGAATCCACAATTGTATAAAAGGACTATTTGAATTTTGGTGTACCAGAAAGAAATTATATAGTCATAGACTATGCATCATTTTTTGTTTCATGATTTCAATGTGATCCTCAGGTTGGGAATATCGTATTAGTCATGTGAATTATTGTACCACCCTAACCCTAGAATCCAATATATATTACATTATTTTAATAAATTGGATCGATAACAAGGAATAAAATCCCGTAGGACTGAGAAGATTAGTAATTTTGGAAATCTAGATACCTATGTGGGTTTGACATTACAATTTGATGAAAAAAACAACAAAAAGGATTTATTGAGAACATCCACAACTCTATGTTTATCCCTGATGGTCATTAATAATAAACTTCTTCATGTACTGAGAAAATGAAACATAATAAAGGGGGGAGATAAAACACTCAGTAAAGGTAACAAAAACTATGGAATATCTCGTAACATAAACATTTGGCATGTTGAATAAATAAAAACATATACCTTTAAAAAAACATGAACACATTAGGCCGAAATAATAGCTGAACAAATAATTCCATAATCATGGGTATTATATAAGTAGAATAACCACATGAACCATCAAATCTATCTTCATAATGAGATAATTCATAATGTGGGACATCATAACCATACTATCTAGGAAACCTTCCAAGACTATAAATAATAATTTTGTCAAGTCCATGTGCCAGGACCTTAGTTTTTCACATTAGACCTAACATATGAAATGAAAATAGCTTTACCTGAACATTAAACATAATCACTAACCATTTAGAGTAAATTGGTGAATGGTTTTAAGATAGAATATCAATAGTCAAACTAATAATAATCCATTCAATTAAAAAGGGTATATAATATCATTAATTATAATCCTAAATGTTTCACAATATTAAACAATGATTTTGATATAGATAAGATACTTTTAAATGATACAATTGAAAATTTCTTAATGAAATAATAATTAAACACTCCAAAATGTCCCAAACCACATTGATACATTCAAATAATAATCCCCTAGAATATATTTAGAATAAGGAGACTCTTGATATGATATACCAAAGGTCATTACATACACCACATGCATATAATATGTGGTTAACAAGGTGTATATCTCATAAAATTTAAAGCTAGACATGAAAAATCTTTTTTTTACATTGGAAGAAAGAGTTATTTTGAATTTATCATGAAATATGAGTTGTCAAAATTTATATTTTTAGAAATGAAGATATAAGAAAATTTAAATTATATTTGTGTCATAAATTTTTCCCACTATAGTGAAATCGTGTAAAAACTGTTTTTAAAGACGTGTTAGAATTAAAACATTTAAGCGCGCTTTAAGGAATTCATTTAAGAGGTTTTGAAGAAAAAATGGCATGTTTTCTTTTATAAACCCAATAATAACCCAAATATATTTTTCATGTTAATATTTGTGATTTTATAATAATAATTATGGTTTAAAATATATTATAGAGTTCTCTTAAAAATAGGTAAGAATTTGAGAAATTCCCTTGAACCAGACATGTATTTCAGAAATAATTATGAAAGTCCCTTTTAAAATGCGTAACTCCCAATAAAATAAGGAATTAATCTAGTTGGGAAAAATATATATAAAAATAACACATAATTCATGATGGGTAAATAATAATTCAAAACATTTTCATTAAGTTAATTATAAAATAAAAATAACCTAAATGAAAAAAGAGGTTCGGGTGAGAACCCAAACAATATTGTTATCAATTGAATCGTCTGCTACAAAAGTAATTATCATAAAATGATAAGTTTTATATCATTAAAATAAAGTGATTCATGATATCAAACATCAATTTAATGTATACATACACCATTCACAAGTAATGATAGTGATTACAGAATATCTCACAAAAAGGGAAGTGAGATGAAGAAACCCTTACCTTAAGTATGAATCTGTACTGCTCTTGAAAATAAGGTCTTGAAATATGAAATTATACTTATTAATAACATAATTAATAAAATATTTTACATTTAATTTTATAAAAATAATTTTATTATGTTTATTATGTCCTTATTGATAATTTATAGGACTGAATTCTGTTGTTCTGGAGTGTTCGTTTCCTTGGTTTTCATGATTAGTATATTTGTATATGGGTATGAATGATAATGTGGAATGGATTTAAATATCCATAATTGAAATTAAATAATATTTATGAACATCCAGAATTTATAATGGTAATTTCAATCATTTTTTTACATGTAATAAGGATGAATCACTATGTGAAATATTAATGACCTTCACAAAGATTATTTTAGCAGTATTTTTATTATTAAAAAATATTTTGGGGTATATTTAAAAATTTGTATGTATACTACTTACTGAATATTAAAAAGGTTATAATACATATATTATTTTCTCATTCAACAATTAAAATGGATTCATAAAGATTAATGAAGGAAAAATTGAAGATCGAAACATTGTCATCCACGAAGGATGTAAATTGGTACCTCATGGATAATAATTTAGTTTATAAAATAAAAGTGAACCATTAAGAATATTTATGATGGTTCTACTTTTAACAAGATATAATTATAAAATATAGATGATACTAGAGTTATCATGGTCATTTGTACATAGTAGGTGTGGAGAAGATAACAATAGAAAGGAACTTGAAATGAAAATAAATGAAATAAAATATGAATTTACTTCTTGAATCCACCTCCTTGAGAATCTCCTAATGGGATGGGGTTGTGTATTTTGGAAAGAACATGAGCTTCTAGGATGTTGGGAGTGACTTGTTAGTGGTATTTAGGTAGATCAAAGGGTAGAATAAAGGAATATATAAGTGATGAAAAGAGGGAGTGGTCGGGGGTTTTATATTGGAGGAGAGGAGATAATTTTTAATATTTTATTCATTATTTTATTAATTACCACAAGACTACCAATATATTTCATTCATGTGACCCCTAATAGTAACAAGTTCATATTATTTATCACCATGTGGCCTTAGATCACTAATTATATCATAAATAGTGCATTTAACTGATAATTTGTTCATAGGGTGTTTTAACATATTACACCATTCATAAAAAATTCAGAAATTTTAATAAAAATCCAAAATATTCACCATAACCATTTATCAATGTGAAGAATTTAAAAATGAACTCAATTTTTGGAAAATAACTTTTAATTTTTTAATTAAATTTTTAAATAAAATCACAATTTATTTAGGAAATAAACATTGAAACTATATTTCGTTTTATAACACCATGAGAAATTAATCTGGGTACCATAAGATAATATTATAACTAGATGAGCTGGTAAGGGGCACAATGACCTAGGTTTTCCATCATCACCGCATTCTCCCTCCATTTAGGGTTGCTATATTTCCTTCCCTCCTGGCATTTCTTCAGTCCATTACCAGCGTGGTGGCTCCTTCTTAGTGCGCTGAAGAGGGTTTCTCAGGCTATATTGTCTTATGTTCCAGTGATGGAGTTGGTCGCATTTCGTCTCATGTTTAATCTTCGGTCTTGGATGTGAGGTGACAAGGTGATGGAGATGCTCGATATCTTGTTATCAATGTCAGGGTGGTGGGGTTTCTAGCCTTACTTGTTGCGCTATGGCTTGGTGAATGGGATTTGGGTCTTCCGCGACAAGATCCATCTATTCCGAAACATGGGGTCGGGAAGAGTCTTTGGTGGCAGGCTCCTGTACCACTGGTTGTTGGGGTATTTGAGTTTGGTTTCATAGGGTAGCGACCATATGGTCCTCTTGGTGATGGGTTGTATGGCCCTATTCTAGTGGTGCGGAGGGTTCAGAATTCTACGTCGTGGGGGTTTTTACCGTCATCTGTCGTGCTCTTGCAGGGTGGTCGTGTTACTGGTTTTATGTCATGGGTTTCAAATCTTCCTCGGTGCAGGATGGTTGAGTCCCGATCATCCACGGTGTTGTAGAGATTCTGGTATACCATGTTGTGCTATGGCTGGTCGAATTCTTTGGGAGGTTTTTTGTGGTTCTGCCGTGCAGTTTTGATGGCGGCGACAGGATTTGAGTTGATTTGGTCATGGGAATTGCTGGGATGGTCCTTTGTTGCAGCGAGACTATCTTTCGATAATGGTTATGGCATACGAGTGGCTGCCTTCATTGTTGTTGATTTTATCAATGGTTTATTTATTGCATTGTGAATTTTTTTTGTGGTGGTTTTTGGATCTGCCGTGGTCTTTTGGATTTGGGTTTTCACTGCTTCAGAGCTGCTGGATAAGGGTTTGCGGAGTGGCGTTTTGTCCAAGGGTGTGTTGTGGTTACCTGTGGAGCTAGGTGCAACATCTAGATGGTCTGGACTTCCTCACTCTGTTCTGTTTGTCGCCCTTTGTGGATATGCTCTTTCATGGCCCATCTCACTTTGCTGGATGGTTGGGTGGAATCCGAATGGAATTCGCCAAAGGGTTTGTGGATTTGGGCTGGTGTCGACGATCGCATCGGTGGGCATTCGAGGAGACCGTCTCTGAGGATTGTCCAACTCTCCTGATGTTTGTTTCCCCTAGTTCGTTGTAACACATACATTCTCGGTGACTTAGACTCCATCATTGATGGATTTTCAGTTAGATGTCTTGAATTGATTTTAATAATTGTGATTGTATGTTTTCAAGTGGTGAAGTGGTGAATTGGTGATGTGATGAGGTCATGTATAGTTTCTCACTTTTTCCTAAAAAGTTTTTGCATAATAAAAGAACAATTTTCAGTCCACCATAAGAAAATAATGTAAAAATTTATGATTAAAATTTATAAAAATAAATTTCCATTTAACATTATTAAATTAATAATAAAATTGTAATTAAAATATTTTTGACCTAAAAAAATTGCAATACTTATACTTTGATTTTTTTAACTTATAAGATGTCTAATTTGTGTTTATACATTAATCGTCTATGTTAATATTTTTTGGCCAAATTACTATTCATTATTATTCAAAAGGGTATGTTACTATTTATCACAAATTTGGTTTTTCTTATCAAACTCTAAATACCATATTGAACGCAACTCTTTATGTCTTTTTTTTAATTCAAATTATAAAAGTGGAAAAATTATTTTTATTGTTTCTGTTATACTAAAGAGTTGTTTTTTAGAAATGAGTATTTCATGCATTCCATATTAAATTTATTTGTAAATTCATAGGTTGTTACATTATTCCATCATTACAAAAATTTCATCCTCGAAATTTATAATTTAAAATCGAATTTTAATGGTTGATACTTGAAAATTCCCTTATTGGAATCCAACATCATGAATATGGTTAAAATATCCTATAAATGAGTGGAAATGGAAATGCATCAGTTACTACAAAACAACTCCTTCTAATTGGACAACATAGTAATGGAAGAATAATCAAACCATCATATAGTGACATTAAAATCTAAAAACCCATACAACGATCCACAAAAATCATTTCGTAAATAGTTAAAAATTAAAAAATATAATGATTCAACACCTTATAAGGAAGGTATCTAAATTTCCATGATGATCCTATCATTAAACCTTAATAAAAAAAGTAGTACTAAAATTCACATTCCAAACATGTGAATAAATCTATCATGTATCCTCTTGAAATATGGTAATAACATGATTTACTATTAAATTAATAATGGAAACACACATTTCTCCATATTCTATAAGTAAGATACATATTATTGGATATATTACTTAAATCTGAAATCTCTGTAAACTCCATTGATGATAGCATATACCACATACCGACAATTCAATAATTAGTTCTAAGGTAGTCAGTACTTATCCAAATCAATCATTTCTTCATCATTATCTCAAAATCAAATTTATATTAATGGTTTTCTTTCCCTCAATCTAAAAAGTTTAATATTTTTACTGAATCTCTTTTCCTTTATTCCATTCATCATACGACCCCAAATCCATATTTAAATATTACTTCAATAAAATCCTTATATATTTCATATTTATAACAACCAGTACATTATGGAAAAAATATTCAAATGACATGATTCTTGACTAGGCACATTAATCATTCTACATCATCTGTAGTAGCATCATTACTTGATCATCATCCAAAATCATCATTTGGTATATATTCCTTTGACACATGGGACATTGATTCAAATAGTTTCCCATCTCCATGTAGTTGAATCATTTCATATATGAATATTCTTTCCTTGTCTTTCAATTATGAGCATGGTGGCCTTTTTCTCCATACATAAAGAAAACAACTTTTCCTCTCTTGAAAATACCAAGGTGTTTCCATCCACAATTATCACACCTGGGAAAACAAAACATTCCGTTATTCCCTTTATCCATGTTTTTCCTTTCCATACTCTTCTTCATTTTCTTCCCAAGAAATACTTTAGACATAGAGAAGTCTTTACATACCATCTCAACACATGATACTATTTCCTCATATATTGAGGATAATTGGGAGACAATATTTCTTTTAAATGATGGTTTGATACAATTAGAGATATGATCCTTCTTACTCTTTACATCACGTGAATTTGTGAAGTTACCATTCCTTCTACTAGGCTCCATTTATAATCAATTCAATATTATATATTAGATAAAAACATTAGCAACTCTCTATGACTCTAAATATTGTATAACCCATACATAAATTTATGCACCATAAATCCTTGAACCATATACATTGGTTACATTGGGGTTATAAATTCTATAAAATGGTGGGTAAATAAAATTTGAGTTATCCTTAGAATATTCCATAGTATTGTCAAATCAAGTGTGCAATATGGCCCATTTTCATGTACCAGGATACCCGGAGTCAAGCCCGAAACTCCTTGTCGGGGGTTTCCCTCCTTTGTACTTATGTTATAGAACCACATCCACTTGTAGATTCCAAACAGTGATGTATTTTCTATGAATATTGATGTAATATATTACTTACCAAGAATATAGTATGTTCTTGTATGTTTGTCTTGATAGACTATCTTTGGTGTTCGTTCCACAATTTAATTTTTTCTATAACTATTTTATATTATTCTACTAAACATCCTTTGATATCATCTATAATGGCCTGACCACAGAAGCCCAAGTCTAGTGCATTATTTTAATACATTTCCATGTATACTAGGAATAAAATCCCAAATGACCGAGTAATTTAGTATTTTTGGAAAACTAGATACACACATCTGTTCAACATTACTACATGAAGGAAAAAAACAGGATAGTAGATTTATTGAGAACATCCAAAACTCTATTTTTATCCTTATAGGTCTTTCATAATAAAAATCTTCATTTCCTGAAAAAATGGAACATGAGAAATGGGTGAGATAAAATGATTAGTAAGGGTATGAAATACAGTGGAAGATGTCATAACATTAACATTACACATGTTGAATAAACAAAAACATATGCCTTTAACCAAAAAATGAATAAATTCGGGCATGAATAAGAGATGAATAAATAATTCCACAATCAAGGGTATTCCCATAGTCAAATAACCACATGAAACATCAATAATATTTTCTTAATTAGGTAATTCATAATGAAGGACATCATAACTATACCGTCCATGCCTCATGCTAAGACAAGAAAATAATCATTTTCTCACGGCCTTGTGCCAAGACCGTAGTTTGTCTCATTAGACCTACTGATACACCGATGGGCTATAGAAGGCCCCACCCTACACGTTATATGTTAAATTAATTCCTCATATAAAAAGTATTAATATAAAAAATATATACAATCCTATTGAAATTAATATATGAAATGTAAATAGCCTTCCATGAACATTAAGAATACACACTAACAATTATGAGTAAATTAGTGAATGGTTTTAAGATTGAAAATCCATAGTCTAACTAATTATAAACCACTAAAATAAATATGGTAGATGATAAAATGAATGATAAACCTCAATGATGTACTATATTCATCAATGATGTTGACATAGATAAGATATATTTAAATGATACCTTTGAAAATTTATTAAGGAAATAATCCATAAACATTCCAAACTGTCCCATACCACCTTGAAACATTAACATCCCAATACATTAGAATATTATTAGAATAATGAGACTCTTGATATAATATTCCAAAGGGTATTACATACACTACATGAATGTACTATATGGTGAACAATGTGTATATCTCATAAAAGTTAATGTGAGGCGTGAACATTAACTTTTTTACTTTGGAAAGATGAGTTATTTTTTATTTTTTAGGAAATCATATAAGTAAGAATATATAACCTATAAAAGAAGAGGTAAAAACATTGAAATTGAATTTGAGTCATAATTTGTTTCCCACTTAAATTAAATCGTTTAAAGAGTGTTTTTAAAGAATTTTTAGAATTAAAACATTTTAGTGCAGTTTAAGGAATTCATTAAAGAGTTTTTAATGAACAAAGAAGTTTTTATTTCATAATACTAGAAACAAATAAAAATTAATTTTTCATATATTTTTTTGATTTGGAAAGATAATTGTCATTTAAAATTTATTATAGAGTTCTCTTGAAAATAGTTAAGAATTTGTGAAATTCCCTTGAATCGTGCTTGTATTTCAGAAATAATTTTGTATGTTCTATTTAAAACATATAAGTCCCCATAAAATATGGATAGACTATGTTTGGAAAACAAATATATAACACTCAAATATAATTTATGAGGTTTAAATAATAATACATTTGAATTTTATTAATGTAATTAGACAATTAATGTAACCTAGATGAAAATGGACGTTCGAGTGAAAAACCCTTACAACATTGTAATCAATTGAATCATATGCCATAAAATTATTGATAATAAAATTATACATTGAATATAATTAAAATAAATATATTCATGATATGAAACATTAATTGTATGTATACATACATCATACACAAGTAATGGTAGTTATTATATAATATCTCAGAAAAATGGATGTGTGATAAAGAAACCCATACCGTATGTCCGAATGTGTGCCTCTCATGAACATAAGATCACAGAATATGAAATTAGACATAAATATAACTTAATTAATAACATATTATAAATTTATTTTGTTTATTATAATTTTATTAAGTTCATTATGTCATTATTGATAAGTTATAATATTGAATTTTGTCATTCGAGAGTGTTTGTTTCCTTGGTTTTCATGATCAATATACATTTATATGAATATGGATGTTCATGTGGAATGGATGTAAATATTAAGAATTGAAACTGAATATTATTTATGAATATATAGAAGTATTATTGGTTATTTATATCATTGATATGGGGGGAATTATGATGAATCATTATGTGAAATATTAATGACATTCACTTACATTATATTAGCGGTATTTTGATTATTAGAAACAAGGTTGGTGATTTGATTTAATAATATGTAAAAATATAGGATCCTAATTATTAAATAGGTTATAATAAATAAATTATAGTCTACTTCACCAAAAAAATGGTTTCATGACCAGTAATCATGGAGAAATTTAAGAACAAAACTTCATTATCCACTAAGGTTGTAAATTAGAACCTCGATGACGATAATTTCATTTATAAAATAAAAGTGAGAGAGTAAGAATATTTTTTTTGATTCATTAATTTTCATGATATAATAATATTATATAGATTATACTGGAGTTATAATGGTAATTTTTATGGAGTATGTGAGAATAATATAATAGTACAAAGGAATATGAAATGAAAATGAAAGAAATAAAATTTGAATTTACCTATTGAAGTCACATCCTTGAGAATCTCTTAAAGTGAAGGGGAATTTGTTTTTTCGAAAGAAAAAGAGCTCTATGGCTGTTGGGTGTTACTATGGAAGGGTATTTCAGTATAACATTGAGGATATTCATGGATTAGAGGATTTAAGAAAAGAGAGAGAGATGGGTGGTTTTATAGTGGAGGAGAGGAGTGAATTTTGGAATATTTTATAAATAATTTTATTAATTACCTCAAGACAACTGGTAGTGTTATTTAATTTGAACCATAATGGTAGTAAGTTCATTTGAGATTGAACCATGTGGCCTTAAATTTCAAATGATGTCATATAATAGTGCATTTAACTGATAATTTGTATATACAGTATTTTAATATATTTCACTATTCATAAAAAATTCATGAATTTCAGAAAAATCCAAAAATATCACCCTAACCATTTATCAGCGTGTAGAATTCAATGATGAACTCCATTTTTTGAAAATAATTTTAAATTTTTTTATAATTTAATTTTTATATAAAATCATAATTTATTTCAAAAACCATCTTTAAAACTAGAACTCGTTCTATAACACCTTGAGTAATTAATCAGGGTCAAATATTATAATATTATAACAATAATAAAATATACCAACAATTTATGAATAGATTTTATGAAAATTCATTTTTATTTTAAAATATTATATTAATAATAATGATAATATTAACATTTTTATAACATACTAAAATACCAATACTTAAATATGATCATTATTTCACATATAAGATGTCTAAATTGTATTTATAAATTATTGGTTGAAAAAACTATTTTTTGGCCAATATACTATTAATTACTATTCATAACATTATGTTACTATTCATAAGGGTATGTACCTATTCATGAAAAATTATATGTTTCCTATCAGACTCTAAATATCTTCTTGAATGAAACTGGGTATGTCAGTTTTTTGAAATTCAAATTTGAGAAGTGGACAAATTATGCTTATTGTTTAGGTTGTAATAAAGTGTTGTTTTGTTGATAATAATTGTTTCATGCATTCTATATTAGATCTAATTTAATATTATCGAGGTTTTATAATTATGAGGTAAATACAAGGAATTATTAAAATTTGTTTCACTTTAATGTCAATAAGGGTTAACCTTCTCATATTATGACTAGCCAGTTATATATTAGAATATAAGTCTACAAGATAAGTTATATTTTACAAATTCACAATGTGTATAGGGTGTTTATGTTAGAAACAAGATATTATACATATTTGGATTGTTGTGTTTGAATACATTAGTTTACATAAAACCAAAATGAAACACCAAATCATGAAAAATAATTTGATGATCTTGTTAATAGTTGAAATAACCAAAATTGAACTTCTGTGAAAATTATAGTGATATTTCTCCCACAATGAATCTAGATCAGTAGTTCCAAACCAAACACATTGTGATTATATTTCACTTTATTAAAGAATATGTTGAGTGATTAATAATCAAGGATTGTGTCGGGAATAACTAATAAGAATAAGATTCCATGATTATGACTTTGGATAGTCTAGTATTCCTGATAAATATTTTAAACCATGGTTTTTATCCATTATTATCAAGGAATAGTGGTTGAAAATTCCCCCTCTCTCTAATATATTTAATTTTTTATTTGGTTGTTGAATTATTAAATTACAGGTGATGTATTGTTTCAATAATAATGGTTTATAAAATATGAATATGGAATGATATGGAAAATGAAATGGTTTGATGTGAATTTTGCGGTCAACATTGTAGATTATAAGCCATGTTTCTTGATTCCCACACTGTGCATCAACTCATTCAGGAATAGACACTTAGGTGAAAGCTGGTTTAATTAATTTTACATCCACCAATATGAAAATGTATGTAAAGGGAATTAATATATTGATTTTTATTTCAAAAGTGGTAGATTATAAATATTATTATGGTCCACATACGCCAAGGGATCATTGGTAGAAAGTGTTTATCATAGATAATTAAATGAAAAATACAACGAGGGAATATTTTGGAACAATATATTATATAGATGTATTTTTTTAAAATAATATAATAGGATTAGAAGATACTACATAAATCCACTGATTAATTAAGAAAATTATTAAATTTATTAGAATATAATCACTCAATGTGTAAGTGTTTTCTAGATTCAATGGTGATAATTAAGCTATGTCTGCAAGAAGTTTCATGTGGTTGTATGAGTCATTTTGAGATAAAATCACCAAATAATATTGTGATTAAAATTTTATAAGACTTACCAATACCACTTAAAATGATTAATTTTATTATATTTTTGGGAAATTTTAATGTCAATTGTTTGTTAGAGTTATTTTATGATTTTTTTAGAGTCATTCATAGATCTTTTAAGGGTTATTAGGAGTATTTAATTATGTTCATTCTATTTTTCAGTGGTTATTTGTAAATTTTTTATACGTCATTACCTTATCATCAAATATTAAAAATTTCCATAAAAATATAATATAATGTTTCATAAGGGTCATTAAGAATCCCGTATTGGACATCATTCGAATCCATAGGGGTCATTCTTCCATAGAGAAGCAAGTCATAAGAGTCAGATATTGAATGTCTAAGGGATAAATCAGTGAAATATTAAGTAAGATGGTATGGAGTAATTTTTAAATGGATGATGAATGGATCTTATAAGGTTAATTTTTTCTATCATGGGATTCATCAGTTCAATGCATAATGATTATCCCATTTTTATTTTTAGTGAAGTAACAACTCAAACATACTTATGAAATCATCATGTTAATGATCAAATCAAATTTTCACCCAGCTAGATCATGATGATATTAGTGAATAAATTTTTTCTAATATTATCTTCGATTTTAATGAATTATTTATATGGGTTTTTTTTATTTAATTTTATCCAAAAAATCATAGCTTCACTATTCATGTCATTATGAATAAAAACATTACAAATCATTTTATTTAATTATTAATCTCTTTATAGAGGAAAATGTTTATTTTGGGTTTAATTTGAGTTAAATGAATATAATATTTATGGGATATTTCAAGGATGACAATATGAAAATACATTGTTACATTTTTTGAAACTAAGAGGGTCATGAATTGTTGTATTAATTTTTGGGATATGAAGGTTAAATTTAAAAGGATAAAGTCCCATTATTTTTTTACCAAGAGTTTCCATTTTTAAAATATAGAACATATTATAGAAAATTAAATATAAATATGGAATACGAAGATGGATGATTGTAATAAAAAAGTCTGCTTTTCTAAGGATAGTACAATTGTAAATAATTACAGAGAGGGTGTTTATATCGCTAATTTGAAGAACAACATTTAAATAATGATTAAAATAAAAATAAAATAATCTTCCTTGTTCTACTATTCCCATTATTAAAAAACATTATAGGTGATCAGTGTGGTGTTATTATGTTTTCAGGTCATGGAATAATGTATTGACTTGAGATTAAAGAAGATGATGTTTTCCAATGATTGAAAATGTGTCATTCCAAAAAAATCATATGAACTTTACCAAGTTGTATTACTTCCATGTACGCCAATGTGTTTCTAAAATATCCTCCTTTTACTATCCCATTGTGGTGATCAATGTTAAAAAATTATGTCCCAATATTTATATTCAATATATGGTGCATGTGTGTGTTTGAAGATTAACATAATTGAAACTTAATTACTAAGATGAGGAAATGATTCTATGAGTGTTAAAGATGCGCTGAACACCGTGAATTACCCCAATAAGTTGTATTAATCTACAGGTGGACATTATTTTTATAACATTTGTTAGACCCTACATAATAATTATTTATTTCATAGATTATTCCATTCGATATTTCTATATAAGTCTCCTAAATATTACTCATATTTGACACATTTGTTTGGTGTGTTAGGAACATAAACTAATATAAAAATAGTGTTAATATATATAAATAATATGTTTTCATAATTTCATAATAAATAGTTATCTCATTTATTATGAAATATTATGGAATATACATGTAATGGCCCGGACCTCTCCGGTCCATTACTTTGTGAAATGTTGGTATGGGAGGTGTTCCGGGAGGTCAAGGGGACTTATCCCCAACACTTTTCCAATTTTCCGGTTCTGGGAACAGTGTTTCCAGTTTTATGAACAGTAACAGATCGGTGAGACAGATCAGTTTCACAGATCGGTGAGACAGATCGGTATCACAGATCGGTGAGACAGATCAGTTTCACAGATCGGTGAGACAGATCAGTTTCACAGATCGGTGAGACATATCGGTTTCACAGATCGGTGAGACAGATCGGTGTTACAGATCGGTGAGACAGATCGGTTTCACAGATCGGTGAGAGAGATCGGTTTCACAGATCGGTGAGACAGGTCGGTGTCACAGATCGGTGAGACAGATCGGTTTCACAGATCATTTTCACAGATCGGTGAGACAGATCTGTTTCACAGATCAGTTTCACAGATCGGTGAGACAGATCAGTTTCACAGATCGTTGTCACAGATCAGTTTCATAGATCGGTTTCACAGATCAGTTTCACAGATCGGTGAGAGAGATCGGTTTCACAGATCGGTGAGACAGGTCGGTTTCACAGATCGGTGAGACAGATCGGTTTCACAGATCAGTTCCACAGATCGGTGAGACAGATCAGTGTCACAGATCAGTGAGACAGATCAGTTTCACAGATCGGTGAGACAGATCAGTTTCACAGATCGGTGAGACAGATCAGTTTCACAGATCGGTGTGATAGATCAGTTTCAGAGATCAGTTTCACAGATCGGTGTGACAGATCAGTTTCACAGATCTGTTTCACAGATCGGTGTGACAGATCAGTTTCATGTACAGTAACGGTGGGTGAACAGTGTTTCCAGACTCCTACAGTTTTGCCCCTTTTTACGTTTCCTTTGACGTAAAATACATTTAAAGCCTTATTTTAAGGGCTCTTAAGGCGATTAAAATGCAATAAATCCTATATTAATTATTCCTAAGGCTTGGAATGTTTTACTTGGTCAAACCGCGTGGGTTAATGCGATCCGTTTTTAATGGAGAATTAACCAGATCTTAAACCGTCGCCCCATTTAATATTAAAAAGGGATGAGATATCATTCTCCCTTGTTCCATCCCTTCATTCTTAACTAAGAGGCGCTAGAACCTTTCAATCCTTTCCGTAGGAGTTGCACAAACAACCCTTACTCCTAGGATCAGTCCCGCTCTGTTGGATGCAACCAAGCTGTGTCGATCATTCTTCCACATAGGTTGTCGCGAGGGGAGGATCGTGACCCGCTGTGTGGATAAAGGACGTCAAGAACTCTTCGAGGTAGGGGATTCATGGCTTCTCAAATTATATATGTGAAATCGTAGAATTAGCATGATTTATTCCTTTGGATCACAATTAAAATTGACATAATTAAATACTTGAACCGGATTAAAAGAATTGGTTGATCGCATACTGTTGCTTTATACCATGATAACGGTTTTCCTCATGTTTTCCTAGATATAGTGATATCTATGTTTTCTTTTATTTATTGTTCGTTCATGATAGAAATTGATAACGAACGTAAAGACGGAATTAATTGTTAATTAATTGGCTAAAGATAAAGAGGCATGTAAATTAATCTGGTTATTGTCGTTTTTGTGGTTGTTCTAATTTGAGGATAATCAAATTAGGGAAGTAATCTTGGTTATTTAATGGTGATAGCTTACTGATTAGGTATCCATGATTGGAGCCTACGAATAACAAATCTGTTAATTCAATATGGATTAGAGAACAGATTATGTTGGAATTTCAAAAATGGTTCTGAGTTACCCTCTTGTTTGTTAACGGGCCGAGAGCCCACTTTGTGATGTTTTTTTTCCTGCTGCTTGTGCTGTGATGTGAGCCTGGATGGTTGTTGTGATATGTGGAGGCATGGAGACTTGTGGTTGTGGCAGCGGATGATGCCTAGTGTGGCGAGATGCATCGGATTATGCATATGGGTGTCGTGGAGGACACCAAGGGTGATGGTATGAGATGAATGTGATGGTTTGATGTTGGTGGTTTGGTTTGGTTGCTTATCTGTTTTACTTTTCCCCACTGCTCAAGGAAGCTGGTCTTGCTTACCCTCTTTCCGAAGGAGGCGAAGACACGCGGGGTATGCCACGTGCTTTCCGTGTTTGGCCTCTCGATAGAGGATGGGTCTATGCTCTTTATATAGGCGGCAAAGACTCGACGGGTAGTATATCTACTCACCGTGTTGAGCCTCCTTTGTGTTTAGAAGCATAGGATGTTTTTCTAGAATGCCTGGGAATGTGGAAAAGTAATTCCGTAATGAATGTTTGATTAAATGGTGAAAATCCACGGGGATGGAGATGCTGGAATTTAAAGGTGATGTGAATCTTAAAAAGGAGTAGTTGTTTTTGAAAGTGATGCCATTTCAGTTTAATGTGGAATTATTCATTCTTAATTAATGTTTAAAGAATTAATTAATGTACAGTAGAACTGATAAATGAGAATGGAGTAATCTAATAAAGCTCTTCATTGTTTGTGTGCTTATAGGATACCTAGTCTTAGAAGTAGCAGCCTGGAGTCTGAGAGACGTTAGGTGCAGTTGTATCTAAGACTAGGTAATGCCCATAGTGTGGATGTGAGTTACTTATATATTCTGTACTTTTTGTGTTTCTATACGCTACTCCACCCTGTCGGTAAGGGCAACTTACACCCTGGGGATTCTTAGCCCTGGGGGGTGTTTTCCCCAACATTCTGATGGGAGGTTGAATGGCTGATTACCCCCTTTGGCCCCGCTCTCTTCCCTTGGTAGATCCTGGTGCTGGTAGGCACAGTGGTTAGTTTTACCCATATATGTGTGTAGAGGGATGTAATGGCTTGTGGTTATTTCACACACATATACTCTGGATATAGTATCCTATGGAATACTATATGTGTAACGTGTATAGGCTGTGATGGCATGAGGATCCTTACTCGATGTATGGGCTGTGATGGCTTGAGGAATAATACTCGACGTATGATACACGTTATACGAGCTATGGTGGCTCCTGGAAACTACCTGGTTGCATTGGTTGTGAGGAAGGTGTGGTGCTTAGCCCAGGTGTCTGCGGGCAATTCTTTGTGGTGCACGAGGTGCAGATTGTGGAGCTTAGCCCAGGTGTCTGCAGGCAAGCCTTTGGAGAGAGATGCACAGGACATATGTCATTGGGGAAAAGCGGCAAACCAGTGGGGAAGTAGTAGCGGGGTACCCTTGATATTCTTTATTATATGCTATATTCTTGTATGCGTTACTTGGTGAGAGTAGCCATGGTGAGGTTGGGAACATAATATACCTGTTTAGGTGACGAGTTAGTTTCACTTGTTGTTCACTGGGCTTTAGCATGCTTTCTTTACTTTTGCATGAGAGGCTTGGGGAGGATCCTACTGAGTATACTGTTATACTCACCCTTGTATATATAAACTGTTTTTTAGGTCACTTGGAGCAGGTTGGAGATCAAGCTGGTTACTACTAGCTTGTGGTTGGAGGAAGAGCTGTTCCGGCTTGTGGTCGCTGCCTTTTTACTTTCTTTTGGGTACTTTTAGTTTTCCCTTTCAGTTGTAGTACTTTTGCATGACATTTCATATATGTACTTGGGTTCTTTTACATTTCAGTTATGAGTTGGAGTTGGTTGGAGTCTATTCTATCTCTCTCTTCTGCATGTGTTCTCATAGAGGGTAATGCCTCTCATTTGTGTGTGTATTATACTCTCGGTGCTAGTCGCCAACCTGGGGCCTACTGGAGGCGGGACTCAGGGGTCATTATCTATCTTTTCACATTGCCGGCCCAGGAGGGGTACACTTTGTGGGGAGGGGGTCGTGACAGAGTGGTATCAAAGGTCTGGTTGAGGGATAGGATGGAGTTTGGAGTTAGGCACAGGTGAGGATGCATGGGATGGTAGGGCAACGGTGTCCTTCATGTTTAGCAAGTGGGGTAAACACTGGAGACCGGCAGAGACATAGGCGTTCAGGGCCCCCTATGATCCGTTGCACGGACCTTTAAGTTTACGGTGGCTACTAAACAAAGTGATACTGGTTGCAGGGTAGAAACCTAGGAAAGGGTCATGCATCATTATTCTTTGTGCCTGTGTTTGAATGGGTAGACCTTGGGATAGGTAACCTAAAATTAATAAAACAAAATAATTAATTAATTAATGTTGAGTCTTCCATATTCCAGGCTTAGGAGCTCTAACAGTTTTTATTTTATAGGTATGGCTCTAGGTCGACGTCCTTGTCAGGTTTGCGCAGAAGTTGCCCAGCAGGCTGTTCCGGCAGATCACCGCCGGGTAGAGGTTGACGACGATGACACTTGGAGGAAGACACTCCGAGAGTTTCAGCGCCAGAGTCTACAGAAGTACGAGGGCTCCGTTTCAGATGCAGTCACAGAAGACTGGTTGGAGGAGGTCGAGATAGGCTTCCGTTCGATTCGTGCTCGGAAGGAACACTGGGTGTCCTTGGTTGTGACGATGTTGCGTGGAGCAGCGAGACAGTGGTGTTTCTTGTTCCTCGGGGATCGTGAGGAGTCAGAGATCTCATGGGAGGAGTTTCGAGACAGGTTTAGAGTCGAGTTTCTTTCATCGACTGCGAAGGCATCCAGTCGCCAGGAGCTTCTTACGCTTCGACAGGGGAGCTCCAGTGTTCGGGAGTTTGGAATCCGTTTCAGGAACCTTCTACGATATGCTTCAGACCTGTTACCAGATGATGAGGCCAGGGCGAGGCATTTCGAGGAGGCTTTGCGTCGAGAGATCCAGCGCCAGGTCACCCCATTTATGCTGAAGACATATTTAGAGGTTCTGGCAAGGGCATAGGTTGTTGAGAGGACTTTGACCAGGACCGGAACTTCACGAGAGGGGAATCGTCATGATTCCTCACGAAGCAGAGCTGTGGTCCGGGGTTCCCGGTTTTCAGGGCAGAAGAGTTTCCATTCACCTGGGGGTAGGTCCCAACCCTTTCCATCTCGTTTCTCCGGAGGTATCAACTCTTAGACCTATGCCAAGGGATCAGGCGCTTGTTTTTCTTGTGGTGGACGTGGTCATCAGCAGTGGGAGTGCCCAACTTTTCAGAGCAGTCATCGTGCACCAGGCGCTCCACTCTAGGTTCCTCCGTTGAGGCAGTTCCAGCCGAGGCAGCAGCAGCAGGTTGCACCAGCTTTAGATCACCAGAGGGTAGATGGAGCTGGCAGAGGACAACCCCATGACGCTCCCCGTCCTCAGAGAGCAGAGTGCGGCCGTGGTGGTGGTCGTCATCAGGGTCAGAGAGGCCGTGGAGGTGGTCGTGGTCAGCTTCATGCTCTAGCATTGCCAGCTCCAGGCGAGCCAGACGTCGTCCGAGGTACCCTTTGCTTGTTTTCTACCATGGTGTATGCCTTGTTTGATTCAGGAGAGACACACTCCTTTATATCCCCTACCCTTGTCCATGCTTTGGGACTTGAGGTAGAGATGCTTCCAGTGCCCTTGGCGTTGACTACGCCAGTTGAAGGTCGAGCTAGCTTGTTTGAAGTATGTAGAGACTGTGAGCTAGTGTTGGGGCGGCACCGCTCTTGGGGAGATTTCCTATGTTTACGAATACAACCATATGATGTCATCCTCGGCATGGATTGGTTGTATTCGGTGCAGGCTATTGTGGATTGCTACAGGAAGAAGGTCGTTTTCTTTGATGAATATGGAGAGGAAGTAGTGTTTGTTGGTGAGAGAGATCCTCGGATGAGTCATAGACGAGTTTCATCCTTATCATCCATGATGGCTGGGATGATGCTAAGTTCATCAGAGGTTCAACAGCTGGCGTTTCCTAGGGTCGTAGAAGAGTACCCTGATGTCTTTCCAGAAGAGGTTGTATCCTTACCCCCTCGACGAGAGATCAAGTTTGGGATCGAGCTATAGCCAGGAGCGTCTCCTATCTCTATGTCTCCGTACTGGATGGCCCCTTCGGAGTTACGAGAGCTACGTATTCAGCTCGATGGTCTGTTGCAGTGTGGTTTTGTTTGGCCAAGTGTGTCACCGTGGGGTGCACCGGTTTTGTTTGTGAAAAAGGCTGATGGCAGTTTGCGGTTGTGCGTCGATTATCGTCGCTTAAACAAAGTGACAATAAAGAACCGCTATCCTCTCCCGCGGATTGATGACCTATTCGATCAACTGAAGGGTGCAAGTTGGTTTTCAAAGATCGACTTGTGGTCAGGATATCATCAGATGCGTGTAAAGGATGAGGATATCCCGAAGTCTGCTTACTACTGTCGTCATGGGCATTATGAGTTTGTTGTAATGCCATTCGGCGTGACAAATGCTCCAGCTGTTTTCATGGGGTTGATGAATGCTGTGTTCCGTGAATTCCTAGACAAGTTTGTTGTGGTTTTCATTGACGACATCCTTGTGTACTCCACATCTGAAGAAGATCATGCAGAGCATCTACGAGCCGTTTTGGGAGTTCTTCGCCAACATCGGTTGTTTGGGATGTTGTCCAAGTGTGAGTTCTGGGCTCGAGAAGTTCGTTTCTTGGGACATGTTGTGTCCCAACAGGGGGTAGTTGTGGATCCTTCGAAGATAGAAGTAGTGGTGTCTTGGCCAGCCCCCAAGACCGTGTCAGAGGTGCGAAGTTTCCTTGGTCTCGCAGGCTATTATAGGAGGTTTGTGGCTAATTTCTCCCGAGTTGCGACTCCTCTGACAGCTGTGACCAGGAAGGATCAAGCGTTCATATGGACTGATCAGTATCAGACAAATTTCGAGTATCTAATGGAGAAGTTGGTAAGTGCTCCAGTCCTTTGTCTTCCAGCAGAGGGAGTTCAGTTTGATGTTTTCTGTGATGCTTCACATCTGGGGCTAGGCTGTGTTCTCATGCAGTAGAGGTCAGTTGTTTCTTATGGGTCTCGGCAGTTGCGTCCCCATGAATGCAACTATGCCACCCATGATCTTGAGTTGGCATCCGTGGTGTTTGCACTGAATTTGTGGAGACATTACCTCATTCGCGAGCGCTTTGTGGTTTTCACCGATCATAAGAGTTTGAGGTATGTTTTCTCTCAGCGGGATTTGAACTTGCAGCAGCGTCGGTGGGTGGAGTTCTTGCAGGAATACGACTTCGAAATATCATATACACCTGGGAAGGGAAATGTTGTTGCTGATGCACTGAGCCGAAAGTCACGTAATGATGTTGTGTGTGAATCTGGTGATTCCTAGAGAGGGATGGAAGAGCTAGCAGCTTTGCATCTTGATATGGGAGAAGTTTGGGGAAGAGGTTGTCTTTTCCAGATGACGGTGCAGTCATCCCTGATGCAAAAGGTGGAAGAGTCTCCGTTGGGTGATCTAGAGGTGGAAGTTTTGAGAGACATAGTCGTTTGTGGAGAGGCCCCTAATGGTTGGTCGGAGGATGAACAACACCGGGTGTTGTATCATGGCAGGCTTTTTGTTCCCTTGGCGATGCGCGAGACGGTTCTCCGAGAGTTCCATAGCTCGCCCTTAGCTGTACATCCTGGTGTGACGAAGATGTATCGATCCTTGAGGATTCAGTTTTGGTGGCCTGGGCTGAAGCGTTCAGTTGTAGAATGTGTGTCTCGATGTTTAGTCTGCCAGAAGGTGAAGGCTGAACACCGTGTTCCTGGTGGTCTTCTCCAGCACTTAGAGATTCATCAGTGGAAGTGGGAGGACATCTCAATGGACTTTGTTACAGGTTTACCTCGAGCTCCGGGAGGACATGATGCTATATGGGCGGTAGTGGATCGTTTAACTCAATCGGCCCACTTCATAGCAATCAAGGAGTCGAGCTCAGTGGAGGTTTTGTCGAGGCAGTATCTGGAGGAGGTGGTGAGGCTTCACGGAGTTCCTAAGACGATCATTTCTGATCGAGACCCTCGTTTTACCTCTAGGGTGTGGAGAGGTCTCCAGCATGCTTTTGGCTCTCAACTATGCCTTAGAACTCCTTTTCATCCTCAAATGGATGGTCAGACAGAGCGAACCATCCAAACTCTTGAAGACATGTTGCACTCTTGTGTTCTTGATTTCGGAGGTTCATGGATGAAGCAATTACCTTTGATAGAGTTCGCTTACAATAATAGTTTTCACTCTACCATCGACATGGCGCCGTTTGAATCCTTGTATGGTCGCCCATGCTGTTCTCCGTTGTGCTGGACTGGGGTCGGAGAGTCAGCAATTCTCAGACCAGAACTAGTGCAGAATACGACAGAGATGGTTCAAGTGATTCGTGAGAGGATGAAGACATCACAAGATCATCAGAAATCTTATGCTGATCAAAGAAGGAGACCCTTAGAATTTAATGTTGGGGATCATGTGTTTCTGAAGGTGACTCCCCATCGTGGGCAGCGAAGGTTTGGTCGCGGAAGTAAGCTTTCTCCCCGTTTTGTTGGGCCTTTCGAGGTGTTAGCTCGTGTTGGAGCTGTGGCATATCGAGTAGCACTTCCCCCTCAGATGAGTAGGATACATGATGTTTTCTATGTATCGCAGCTCCGTTGTTATCTTCATGATGAATCTCATGTTATCGATTGGGGAGAGATCGATATTGATGATGATGAAACCTTCGAGGAGCAACCTGTGGAGATCCAAGACCACAAGGAGAAGGTGTTGTGTGGGCGTTCTATTCCATTAGTTCGTGTCTTGTGGCGACACTACGGCATGGAGGAGAGTACCTGGGAGCATGAGTCACAGATACGTGCTCAGTACCCAGAGTTGTTTAATGTTTAACTCCTTTCATGTAATGATGTTTTCTCTGTGGTTGGACCTTTCATGTTTAATTTATGTACCATTAATGTGATTTTATGTTTGAATTGTTTTTATGGGTTGTTTTTTCTAGGATGTCGTGGTTTTGTTCCAGATTTTGAACAACTTGTGTTGGTTTTCCCCTGAGAGGTATCTTATGGGGTGGTTGTTCGGACCCCTCTTTTCTTCTAGGTTGGTTTTTAATTCTCGAGGACGAGAATGTTTTGAGAGGTATCTAATGTAATGGCCCGGACCTCTCCGGTCCATTACTTTGTGAAATGTTGGTATTGGAGGTGTTCCGGGAGGTCAAGGGGGCTTATCCCCAACACTTTGCCAATTTTCCGGTTCTGTGAACAGTGTTTCTAGTTTTATGAACAGTAACAGATCAGTGAGACAGATCAGTTTCAGAGATCGGTGAGACAGATCGGTTTCACAGATCGGTGAGACAGATCAGTTTCACAGATCGGTGAGACAGATCGGTTTCACAGATCGGTGAGACAGATCGGTTTCACAGATCGGTGAGACAGATCGGTTTCACATATCGGTGAGACAGATCGGTTTCACAGATCGGTGAGACAGATCGGTTTCAAGATCGGTGAGACAGGTCGGTTTCAGAGATCGGTGAGACAGATCGGTTTCACAGATCAGTGTCACAGATCGGTGAGACAGATAAGTTTCACAGATCAGTTTCACAGATCGGTGAGACAGATCAGTTTCACAGATCGGTGAGACAGATCAGTTTCACAGATCGGTGTGACAGATCAGTTTCACAGATCAGTTTCACAGATCAGTGTGACAGATCAGTTTCACAGATCGGTGAGACAGATCAGTTTCACAGATCAGTTTCACAGATCGGTGAGACAGATCGGTTTCACAGATCGGTGAGACAGGTCGGTTTCACAGATCGGTTTCACAGATCAGTTTCACAGATCGGTGAGACAGATCAGTTTCACAGATCGGTGAGACAGATCAGTTTCACAGATCGGTGAGACAGATCAGTTTCACCGATCGGTGAGACAGATCAGTTTCACAGATCGGTGTGACAGATCAGTTTCACAGATCAGTTTCACAGATCGGTGTGACAGATCAGTTTCATGTACAATAACGGCGGGTGAACAGTGTTTCCAGACTCCTACAGTTTTGCCCCTTTTGACGTTTCCTTTGACGTAAAATACATTTAAAGCCTTATTTTAAGGGCTCTTAAGGCGATTCAAATGCCATAAATCCTATATTAATTATTCCTAAGGCTTGGAATGTTTTACTTGGTCAAACCGCGTGGGTTAATGCGATCCGTTTTTAATGGAGAATTAACCGGATCTTAAACCTTCTCCCCATTTAATCTTAAAAAGGGATGAGATATCATTCTCCCTTGTTCCTTCCCTTTGTTCATAACTAAGAGGCGCTAGAACCTTTAAATCCTTTCCATAGGAGTTGCACAAACAACCCTTACTCCTAGGATCAGTCCCGCTCTGTTGGATGCAACCAAGCTGTGTCGATCATTCTTCCACATAGGTTGTCGCAAGGGGAGGATCGTGACCCGCTGTGTGGATAAAGGATGTCAAGAACTCTTCGAGGTAGGGGATTCATGGCTTCTCTAATTATATATGTGCAATCGTAGAATTAGCATGATTTATTCCTTTGGATCACAATGAAATTGACCTAATTAAATACTTGAACCAGATTAAAAGAATTGGTTGATCGCATACTCTTGCTTTATACCGTGATAACGGTTTGCCTCATGTTTTCCTAGATATAGTGATATCTATGTTTTCTTTGATTTATTGTTCGTTCATGATAGAAATTGATAATGAACGTAAAGCTGGAATTAATTGTTAATTAATTGGCTAAAGATAAAGAGGCATGTAAATTAATCTGGTTATTGTCGTTGTTGTAGTTGTTCTAATTTGAGGATAATCAAATTAGGGAAGTAAGCTTGGTTATTTAATGGTGATAGCTTACTGATTAGGTATCCATGATTGGAGGCTACGAATAACAAATCTGTTAATTCAATATGGATTAGAGAACAGATTATGTGGGAATTTCAAAAAGGGTTCTGAGTTACCCTCTTGTTTGTTAACGGGCCGAGAACCCACTTTGTGATGTTTGTTTTCCTGCTGCTTGTGTTGTGATGTGATCCTGGATGGCTTTTGTGATATGTGGAGGCATGGAGACTTGTGGTTGTGGCAGCGGATGACGCCTAGTGTGGCGAGATGCATCAGTTTATGCATATGGGTGTCGTGGAGGACACCAAGGGTGATGGTATGAGATGAATGTGATGGTTTGATGTTGGTGGTTTGGTTTGTTTGCTTATCTGTTTTACTTTTCCCCACTGCTCAAGGCAGCTGGTCTTGCTTACCCTCTTTCCGAAGGAGGCGAAGACATGCGGGGTATGCCACGTGCTTTCCATGTTTAGCCTCTCGATGGAGGATGGGTCTATGCTCTTTCTATAGGCGGCAAAGACTCGATGGGTAGTATATCTACTCACCGTGTTGAGCCTCCTTTGTGTTTAGAAGCATATGATGTTTTTCTAGAATGCCTGGGAATGTGGAAAAGTAATTCTGTAATGAATGTTTGATTAAATGGTGAAAATCCACGGGGATGGAGATGCTGGAATTTAAAGGTGATGTGAATCTTAAAAAGGAGCAGTTGTTTTTGAAAGTGATGCCATTTCTGTTTAATGGGGAATTCTTCATTCTTAATTAATGTTTAAAGAATTAATTAATGTACAGTGGAACTGATAAATGAGAATGGAGTAATCTAATAAAGCTCTTCATTGTTTGTGTGCTTATATGATACCTAGTCTTAGAAGTAGCAGCCTGGTGTCTGAGAGAAGTTAGGTGCAGTTGTATCTAAGACTAGGTAATTCCCATAGTGTGGATGTGAGTTACATATATATTCTGTACTTTTTGTGTTTCTATACGCTACTCCACCCTTTCGGTAAGGGCAACTGACACCCCGAGGATTCTGAGCCCTGGGGGGTGTTTTCCCCAACATTCTGATGGGAGGTTGAATGGCTGACTACCCCCTTTGGCCCCGCTCTCTTCTCTTGGTAGATCCTGGTGCTGGTAGGCACAGTGGTTAGTTTACCCATATATGTGTGTAGAGAGCTATATGGCTTGTGGTTATTTCACATACATATACTCTGGATATAGTATCCTATGGAATACTATAGGTGTAACGTGTATAGGCTGTGATGGCTTGAGGATCCTTACTCGATGTATGGGATGTGATGGCTTGAGGAATAATACTCGACGTATGATACACGTTATACGAGCTATGGTGGCTCCCGGAAACTGCCTGGTTACATTGGTTGTGAGGACGGTGTGGTGCTTCGCCCAGGTGTCTGCGGGCAATTCTTTGTGGTGCACGAGGTGCAGATTGTGGAGCTTAGCCCTGGTGTCTGCGGGCAAGCCTTTGGAGAGAGATGCACATGACGTATGTTGTTGGGGAAAAGCGGCAAACCAGTGGGGAAGTAGTAGCGGGGTACCCTTGATATTCTTTATTATATGCTATATTATTGTATGCGTTACTTGGTGAGAGTAGCCATGGTGAGGTTGGGAACATAATATACATGTTTAGGTGACGAGTTAGTTTCACTTGTTGTTCACTGGGCTTTAGCATGATTTATTTACTTTTGCACGAGAGGCTTGGGGAGGATCCTACTGAGTATACTGTTATACTCACCCTTGTATATATAAACTATTTTTCAGGTCACTTGGAGCAGGTTGGAGATCAAGCTGGCTACTACTAGCTTGTGGTTGGAGGAAGAGCTGTTCGGGCTTGTGGTCGCTGCCGTTTTACTTTCTTTTGGGTACATTTAGTTTTCCCTTTCAGTTGCAGTACTTTTGCATTACATTTCATATATGTACTTGGGTTCTTTTACATTTCAGTTATGAGTTGAAGTTGGTTGGAGTCTATTCTTTCTCTCTCTTCTACATGTGTTCTCTTAGAGGGTAATGCCTCCCATTTGTGTGTGTATTATACCCTCGGTGCTAGTCGCCAACCCGGGGCCTACTGGAGGCGGGACTCGGGGGTCATTATCTCCCTTTTCACATTGCCGGCCCAGGAGGGGTACACTTTTTGGGGAGGGGGTCGTGACAATACATGAGCAAGATTTATTCCAAAACTAGGGGTTTACATTAGGAGTGACTTTAGTTGATCAACATGGGGAATTGTTTTCAAGGCATCCCTTGGAATGTGAATTAAATAAATAAATTTAATAATTTATTTAATATATTTAATAACCTAATTCTTTTTTATACTTTATAAATAATTTTTATAAGGAATGTGAATGGATAGTTTCATTACCCATAGGTATTTGAGAGGTGTTAAGAAGGAGACGTGAGGATAAACAACAAGGGATCGTGTATTATTGATGATTATTCAAAGGAGTCATCTTCTATAATGATGCTCGTATATATCTCAAAAAAATAATACATAACTTATCATAATCAATGATTTATCCATGCTATATGTATGACACATAATTCCATGGATTTAATACATCACATTTATTAAAAAAAATCGAATGTTTATCTACTTTTATTTTTAGAGATTTTTATCTTCACAAGAACCAAACAATTTATTTATTTGTGGTTTCATGATTTATCCATTTTAATCATTGATCTCATCATCCAAAAATGGAACCCAACAACAAATTTCCCATTTTCATTCATTAACATATTGTTTGGTTTTTTCTCCCCTTGTTAAAAATAAAATTTTTATTGGGATTTCCATCATCCTATAGTTCACTAAAAATGCATGGTAGATGATCATCACACAATTTTTATTTGGAATAATCGGTCGATAACATTGGTTCAGTATTGGAATCAATATTTTGAATGATTTCTAGTGTGGTGTGATGGGAGATCATAGATATAACTAATCATGATCTAGGGTTCATTGTTGATGGGATTCAGTGTTCAGATGAGTGATGTCATGGGATTGAATCACAAATAGTTATAGTGTATGGAATTCAGAAAGTATTTTCAGATCATGAGAGGTCTTACATAGATATAAGTTCCTCACTGTGACCCAGGCAAGCAATGGTGGTGGTGGGGGCTTGGGAGAGTCACATTGAACGGAATAAAATTTCTTGGAAATCTATACCAAGATAATGTGAACTTTAGATAATAGAAATCAGGTATTCCTCATACTATAGTGTCTTGGATTTTGGGTGGATCAAAATATAACATTCTATTTATATCCCATACACTTCATGTGTTGCGGTGGTGGTGGCTCGGTGTGTACCCTAGGTGTACTTGAGCCTGGACACGACTAGTCACAGAAGCACCACAAGATTACACAGATATAAACATGTAGTAAAAAATGGATATGGTAACAAGACACAACCATGTACAATGGAATTACCATTGTACATAGGTAGTGGTCGAAGTATACAAGCATGAGATAGAAGATGAAGGTCGACCTAAGGTAGCCAGTACATTTCTTCTATACCCTATACACTCTATTTACATTTGTTTGACACTTCCATATTTTATTTATCCGTCTTTTTGAATCATATTTGGGACTTCAGTTTACCTATCTGGGGTTTTTTCATTTACATGATGTGATTTTAGCCTTTATTTTGGAATTAGAGGTGTCACACAATGCGTTACAGTTATTAATATTCCCTTATCAATTCTTGGATAATGTAAATGATCCGATATGATCATCAGATAGATAACTAGATCATGAATCCCCATTTTCAATATATAATGGGTCCCCTATACACTTTATACTGGTAGATTTGGTACCCCCACCCCCCACAGACACACAAACATTCACTAAAGAGGTTGTTGGTCCTCTATTTATGGAGTATTTACTCACATGTCATCGAGTTCCAGGGGGGATCCAATAAGGGATTCAATTCTCCCTCATAATTGGTCCACATTATTGAGGATTTAACCCATATACATATATTCTTATGTACTTTTTCATGGTGTTGGGGATTGGGGAATAAAATTAGGAGCTACATGATATGTCACCATTATTAATTGGACTACATAGACTAATATCCCCTTTCTCTCTTGATTCATTTTCTATTTATCATAGCTAATGTAGGGTTTACATGGCCTTTTTTATGAGTTGAAATAACTATTGTTGTAATTTCTATTATACACTACTTATTTTATGGGAGTCATTAAATGTATTCATATAATCACCACATCATAAGATATTTACATAGATTTTCTGTCCTATGAATATGCCATGCATATTGGTAGTAATATAAAAGGACCATAGCAGTACCTGAATGTGATGACCATGTTCAGTGACCATCTATGGAGAATTTTAGTTGGGCTATATAGTCGTTACTTCCCCCTAGTTATTTCCTCTAAGTGATCTCATTTCTATTTGGGAATTTATTTTATTTACTTAATAAAATTTTTATGATGCCAGTATACATTGATGTATTTTCCTATAGTCTGACACATGAATGTTTTACAATTTGGATAGATCATTTTTATCATATGTCAGTGCATTGTTTAATGAATCATTTTTGGTGAATTCATACAGGTATATTAGGTTAAGGCATCACATTTTTATTTCATTCTTGCAACTTTTTACTGACCCTAGGCCAATTAGAGGTGATGTTATGTTTTCTCAATTGGATTAATGACATCTTAGAGGGTATTTAGTTGGTGTTAAGAGTTGGACCAGTGCAAGTGTTGGTGTGGGGAACCTTGTGAAATGGTGTTGGAGTGTTCCAACTATGGATTGGGTCCAAGGGAATGCATTTTTGATGTAGTGGACAACATATCCATACAACAAGACTCTGACTACCCACACTATGATGTGAAATACCAATCCATCAGCTGGAGTGAATAATGGGTACTTGTATCATATTTGATTGGGTCATTTGACACCCATGTCCTTATAGATTTAGTCTTAGACTAGTTATCATCTAACCACTGTATCTCTTGTAACATTTAGAAATTATTTCGAGGTGAAATAATTCTAGGATACCGATACAGTTTCAGGATGATGATTAGTTGAGTAAAGGGGAATCAGTTCAAGTCCATACTATAGATGTATTTACCATAGTGGCGAGGTGGAAGATTGAATAGGTGCTGAGAAGACGATAGCTCCAACAAGTTTGGATAGTGATTAATTCATGATTATAATAATATGTGTGTTCTAGTTATAGAGAACACTTAAATATCATAGTGATCCATTCAAAAAAAATGTTGATTATTCTCTTTATGTGGTGGTCTAATTCAGTAGTACCTTTTCACCATGTCATATCAAATGCTTGTGCATGTAACAAATATTCTTCATAGTGGAGTTGTTCACTAGGGGAGTATAATCACAAAAAACTATTATATGGAAGTAAAATCATGGAAGTAATTCTATTAGTTTTTTAACAAAATTTATTAACCTTCACGATTTAACTAGGTGGTAATTTACAAGCTTCTCGAGCTGTAGTATGGTGATATTTCAACTTCTAGGTAATTCATGTGGTTTAAGGACCTTTTGTGTTTCTCCATTGATATTTTGAGAGAATGGTTCATTTATACAATGATGATTGATAAGGGAGTTCCAAAATTATTCATTTACATAGTGGTATCCTTAGGAATTCCCACTTATGAAAGAGTACTGCAGTAGGACATGGTAATAGAGAACTTCCTCATAGAGGGAAGTGTGTATGTGGGAGACAGTAGTGGGAATCTTTAGGTTATGTCATCTATTGCAGCTAGAAGGAATCAATTATCAGGGGCTCTTCAATTGAGATATTCCCATTTCCCTATGATACATGTTTATATTAAGTGTATCGATCATTTAGAGGGTCTAGTAATTTTTATATGATTGTATTATTCATGTGATTAGAGAGGTCATATTGATCTTGATTTCCATATCTGATGTGTTAAAGAGGGTATACATGTAGGTTATAGAACACTGTGATAGATGAAGCTCCATCATTAAGGATCTACAAGCCATTCCTAGGGAATCCCCAAGGGGGGAATACTAATAATGTCGATGGTGGAGATCCAGAGGGATGAGTAGTAGGTGGAGTAGAACACTATGAGTTACTTTCACCCCCACCACAAGGTTTCCCACACCAAGCCTATTGTACTAGAGGTAGAGGCCTTGATTAGTTAAATTTTGTGGAGGGATATGATTACTATCCACATGAGATAATTAAAAGGACAATATTTGTATTTTATTATCTTACTCAAGTACACGTTGATACAAGAATGAGTCATTCATTTATTTCCACATCCCCGGTGTGAGAGTTAGATAATCCAATTGAGATATTAACTACATATTAATGAATTTTTGTTCATATAGGGAGAGAATCTTATGTATCACACATCACATTGTAGTGTGAGTCAGTGTTTATTGGATAGTGCTTCTAAAATAACATCTTGTTCATTGAAATAAAAACATATGATGTCATCATGGGTATAGAATTGTTTTTTACGGTGCATTTCCAGACATAATTTCATCACATGAGAGTTATATTCCATCATAGGGATTATACAATTATCGCCTTTATTGGAAAGATGGGTCATATGGTTGAAAAAGAAATGAACATGATTAGTAATACTCATACCATCAAAAATTTGATTGTGATTTTATCACTTGGGGTAATGGGTTATTCATGTATCTAGATTCTAGAAGTAGTAGGGGATTATATATAGTGCTTCCGTAAATATGTCTCATAACTACCTCTGAGGTGGGAGATCAAATTATTCATTAAAATGAACCAAAAACCCATATTTTTTTATTTTTAATCATAATATATTGACTCCATTAATTTCTGATAGCTAATGGTGGAGTTGGAAGGCCTTTGAGAGAATTTATTTATCATAACAAGTGTGTCCCCAAGGGAAACCCATGTTTTGTTCAAGAAAAAACAATATGGGAGTTTTGAGGAATTTCATTACAATATTTACATGAATAATGTAATTGATAAATAAAAGGTACCCCTTACAAATGATTTATTTTCTTTTTGACCAGTCAAAATGTGAAACATGGTTTTTTAACATTGATCACCGGTCTAGCTACCACCAATTTACGGTTCATAAGGTTGATATTCCAAAGAAAAACTTATGATATCTCTATAGACACGATGAGTTCTAGGTGGTGAATTTCATTGTAACTTATCCATCACTATGTCCATTGGTCATATAAAATAGGTATTCCTACTATACATTGACAATTTCAAATTCTTCTTCATCGATGACAAACTTGTATACACCAAATCATAAGTTTAAAATATATGTAATTTTATTGTGGTTATAGTCCTACCCTAGGGACCATAGATTTATGGTATTTTCTATAAGTGTAATTTTTATATAAATGAGGTCCAATTTCTATGGCATGTAATCATTGGGAATGGTTTACCTTTTGGAATGATTAATGTTGATGATGTTATTTTTAGGGAGCCATCCTAGTGCAGGTCATTGGTGAAAGGTTTTATTGGTTTGGTGTGGTACGCCTAGAGATTCATGGATGAAATCAATTTCATAGTATCCTCTTTGAATATATTTATATATAAATGGAATATATTTAACTAGATTGATTATTTTTAGATAGAATTTTTTGATATGATGTTGAGGATGAATAGTGATCCTATTTTAAGACTACCAGATGATGGTGTTGAGTTAGTGGAAAATTGAGATACCTCTAGTCCTAGGATCTATTTCTTATTGATGGAGATTTAGGCATTTATATCTAATGGGTGAAGGTATTTGACATCCAATGAATATAATTACATGACCCATGTTTCAGAATTATCAGTGAAAGTATTCAATTTAACTATTTGGAGGAATTATCTTCTGGGAGAGTATATCATCATTTATTCAACCCACCAAATTCAAATGAACATATTCACTCATAGATACCACATATTTATATAGTGACACTTGTTAGAGTTCAAACAACACTAATTTTGGGAGACATTCCATATTCAATGGAGTAGAAATGTAGAGGAGGATTTACATAGTTGGAAATAGCATTCTCTCTTAGTAGAGGAGGTGTCTAAGAAGTTTTATCGTTACCGCTAGCCCTAATGATGGAGAGTGGTGAAGCATATCATCAGTCAATGGTTATCAATCAACCAATACTTCAGTGTGTGAGAGTTTTTTAGTTTAGAGGCATCAATAGAGACATTCTAAATGACTAGACATCCCCATGTGATGCACCAACAAAATATCCTAAAAGTGTGTAATATGTCATCCTTTGCAGAGTATATATATTTCTCCTAGTCACAATACATTATGATGTGTTGAGGGAGTTTCATTACTATCCATTTGTTATAAATCCAGTAATTGATGAAATGTATAAGAACCTTCAATGGTATTTTATTATGATGGAATGAAATAAATCGTTTTTGAGTTTGATACATGGTGTCTCACATGTCAAAAAGTAAGGGTTGAATATCATATCAATGATGTTCTGACACAACCACATAACATCACCTAATGTAATTAGTATTACATATTGATATATTTTGTGATAAGACATCATCAAATAGTTAGAGTACATGATCAAATATAAATGAATTTTTTTTCACTCACCAATTGAAAACATTTTCACGGAATTAAGAAGCATAGCATAGTTGATATTTTTGATAAGATATACACACAGGAGAGAATACGACTTCTTGGGGTACCCATGATGGTCATCTTTGGCCACAATGATTGGTTTATGTCACAATTATTGATGGGTTTTCAAGATCCCTTTCGAACCAACATAAGGATGATTACAATGATACATCATTTGAAATATTTCCCGAGAGATTTAACAATCTTGGTTTGGGATGATATGCTAAGAGAATATGTGTTATAGTTTAGTCGGAGTTAGGAGGATCACTTTTCATTATTGGAGTTTTATTTTAATAATTTTTATCACTCTACTATCAACATCACTTCTTTTGATTTCCTATAAGACACAAAATTTAGAATACCCTTATATTGGACTATGATTGGAGAGTCATCACGTATTATGATACAGTTACTTCTAGAAATGTTGGATAAGTTTTGGGTGATCGATAAGAAAATGAGGACATCTAATATCTGATAGGAATCTTACCAGGATTGATGTCATAGTCCATTTGGATTTAAATTCGGGAGACTATGGTTTCCTTAAAAAATTTCCACAATGGAGATTTTAGAGATTTTGGTGAAGAAATATGCTATCATTGAGATTCGTTGAGATATAAGAGATCCTATTGAGGGGTTTTGAGGTTTAGTTCCTCCAGAAAATTCCTCCACAATTTTACTAATTGAATAATGCATCCCATGTGTCATATTTGGGATGATATATTAAAGATCATATGAACATTGTTTACCAGGGTGAGGTAGACATACAGAATTATGAAATAATCTTAATGTTCCAAGTGGTGATCAAGGACTGATAGGAGATTACCATTAACAGAGGCACAATCAGTTTGGTTTAATTGCTTTGGTATCTTGGGGGAGTGTAACTGAGATCTTGGGATCATGAGAGTCATATGCTTGCTCAGTACCTAACCTTATTTTATAGCTACTTTTTTTAGAAAATTCTTGTAGGTGAAAGAATATAAAAGCGCTATTTATTTAAAATTAGACCTTTGAATATATCTATATGTGTTTGTATATTTTTCAACAATGTCTGAACTTTGTTTGGGGGTTGAGGGACCATGAAATTAATATATTAAAAATACTAATATGTATAAAATTCTATGATTAATTTTTTTTAAAATAAATGGGTTTCCCATTGACTAGGACCTATAATAAAAATATGTGACCATGACTGATTCTAGAATGCATGGTTTACCGTAGCCATTATAGAAGATGGTCAGTATTCGATGATTAGTTAAAGGTATCTATTGAATGTTATGTGAAATTAATTAAAATTTTAAATTATTTAAAATAGTTATTAAAATAAAAAAATTCCCCTATAAATACTTAATTATGATGATTTTTTAGGGACATCCACATAACCATAGTGGATCTGAGATGAGCCACAGAGGATTGATATTGATGAATAAATATATATTATGGAATAGAAATCATTCTTCAAATGACTCATCTTCACAAATGATGTACCTGGATCTCACAAATGAAATTGGAATATATTTATTCTTCATCAACAATTAATCCAATGTCAATGCAGGGTACATTATTTTGTGTCTTTCTACCACAATATTAACCAATAATCACAGATTGTCTATATTTTTTATGGTGAATGAAATTATTAACATGATACCAATTATTTATTTATTTTTGGTTTCATGATTTACACACCCTGATCATTGATTTATAAATAATGTAATGGAATCCAATCTAAATAATTCCAATGTATATTTATCACACTTTAGTATCATTATTTTCTCCCCAAATTCTATGCACTATCATTTTTTTGTCTTTCTACCACAATATTAACCAATAATCACAGATTGTCTATATTTTTTATGGTGAATGAAATTATTAACATGATTCCAATTATTTATTTATTTTTGGTTTCATGATTTACACACCCTGATCATTGATTTAGAAATAATGTAATGGAATCCAAAACCCCAAAAATGATAGTGCATAGAATTTGTGTCTTTCTACCACAATATTAACCAATAATCACAGATTGTCTATATTTTTTATGGTGAATGAAATTATTAACATGATACCAATTATTTATTTATTTTTGGTTTCATGATTTACACACCCTGATCATTGATTTAGAAATAATGTAATGAAATCCAATCTAAACAATTCCAATGTATATTTATCACACTTTAGTTTCATTATTTTCTCCCCAAATTCTATGCACTATCATTTTTGGGGTTTTGTGTTCCTCATGTTTCAATAAATACCTATTAGATTATATTTATGATATAATTATTTGGAAGAATGTATTGATAAAATGGGTTTGGGTTTAGGACCGAGATCACATGTGAGGTGTTTTTAGTGTGACAGGATATTAGATGGATCTATGGTTTGTTGGTGGATACCATTCATAGGAATCAATGTTCAAATAAGCAGTGCATGTAAATGGATCCTGAGTGATTTTGGTGGCTTTAATCCATCCACTATTGTTTGGTCTTGTGTGGTTATCCCTAAATCTGAGTTCCATAGTGTTATACATTGAAGAAATGGTGAAGATGGAGGCACATTCATGATGCTTTTAATGGACTAGAATTTATATAAAATCTCCACATATAAGGATTAGACTGTGGAGAACACACATTATGTAGTCCCCCTATAATGGTTTCTATCATTCTTGTATGATTTAATGATCCCATGGAATGTATTACCCACACACAAAAGACATGTGACCTATTCATGGATGCTTATAATGTTCCCAAGAGTACATGGGAGTTGACGCATCTTGGAACACAGGCGTGGCCATAGTACCTCGGAACAACAATTTATGTAAACATGGCTAGGTATAGGGTAACATAATGAGTACACATTAATGGGATAAAGTAAATAGTTATAGATTAGAAGAAATTTTTATACAATATGTAGAAAATACAGGTCATGTATACAATATACATGATTTTTACTTTTGTATGATACACCAACCATTTATATCTTTATATTGGAGACATGGATTTGCAACTACAAGAAGAATATCATTAGTAGTTCTTTATATTATATGAAATGGATTCATTTGATTTGGAATCATTGATATGTAATGATGTTTAAAAATGTAAAACATGGAAAATTGTAGTGATTTGATTTGAACCATAATGAAATTTCAGGGTTGGTACTCACCTATTGCACTAGGGTGCGGTACCCAAAATTATTTATATATGAATAGTTAGTATATCCCCATACTAATGTTGGTACAAATAAACGTTCAATTTAGTATCTAATCCCCCATAATCATGCACTATAGAGGAGTAAATCCATTACAGGATTTGGTTTTTCCGTGACTCTGGAGTGTAATTCCATGAAGAGGGACCCTCCGCTCCTAATAATGTTAGGTTTCACATGGAGATAGGAATCTAAGTTGGGAATTTAGAGTTATAGGCTTCATAATTGATCATTACTAGACTTCATAGAATGGGAAACACATACTCTCTTTCATGGGTTTATTTTGAGTATATACGATATTGGTATTCCTTAACAAATTACTGGTGGTATAACCTAAATATTGGTAAAATTTCTATTGTTCACTTTTTCCTGAGTTATCCAACTAGGTAGGTATATACTCACCCCTAAATGATATTCCCCTATATGTTCCAGGTCATATGTAGATAATGAGTATGTCGGTTCTGAGACTAGTATGGAAATTATTTATAAAACAAGTTTTTTGATCGGTTATCTATAAATGAAGTGGTAAGAAAAAATTACATATTTTGAAATTAAGGATTTAATAAATAAAGATAAAGTATGATATTTCATGTAAATTATTGAATAACAAATATTTAAAATAAATCCAATACATTTTTCATGACGGTTATTTAATAAAAGATTATAAAATCATGTTTTAGGTCATTTATTAAAGAACCAAATTGAAAAACATCATATTTAATATTGGTTATTAAATAATTCACCTGAAAAATAATAGTGGAGTAATTTTGGTTTAAATAATTTGTGTGATACCTTAATTTTTATATTAGATTAGATTTTAAAATTTTATTAGGAAGAAAAGAGGAGAAATTTTGGTTTTAATAATTGGTGGTATAACCTTCATTATTCAATCACCTGGAAAACCCTAACCCATCCCTATTCAATTTGTTGCATAAAAGCTTTTCATTGTTTGATCGGTGAACAAAATATCTTAATTCGTTGATTTGTGGCCATGGAAATGTATCATTTATAATCCACCTCCACCATCCACCAATACCCATCATCAGCATCCACTTTTTCCTTCTCCCTATTAGTGTCTCCTACTCATGCATCTCGATTACAATTAAAATTTATTGTTTGTGATTATTGTTTCAATTTTTCATGCATCAAAGGTATTTTTAATTTTTTTCATGTTAACGATTTTTGTTAATGTCAATTTGTCATTGAGTTGGAATCTAGAATCATAGTCTACTATCACCCATCATTGGATTCTACATATTCCATAATACCATTAAAGTCACCCCATAAATCATCCCTTTTATGATATCAATTAATAATTTATTAGTTTTTTCATGTATCCATGGTATTTGAATTTATTTGTGGAAATTAATTTCCATTGTTCTTTATTTATATTCAGGATAGAATCCATCATCACCATCAACCAATACTCATCACCAACTTCCACATGTGTCTTCTTCCAAGTAGTACCTCCAACAAAATCATCATGGTTCTAATAACACTTTACAATTTGTGTTCATTTTTATATTTTCAATGAATCTAAATTATTTTATTTTGTATTTTTTTGTTTAGGTTTTCCATTTATTTCATTTTATATTTTCTATTTATATTTGAAGCTCTATTTATTTTCTCATCTTATGAATATTTTATACATTTAATGAATTTTTGAGATTATGTTTTGTGATTTTTTATTAAATAGTGATAATAATATGTTTTGAAATTTATATTTTTTACCAAATATTTTTTATTTCTCTATTGTGATATATTTTATTTTTATTATTATTAATCAATGAAAATTTGAAATCTATTTATGAAAATATGGTAACCTAATTTCAATTTTATTATTTTTTATAGATAAAAATTTGTTAAATTTGGACTGATGCACTACAATCAAGTGATTAATATAAGGACGGAGTCGATACAAAGACTCATACAAATGATATTTGGTATCTTCATATAATACTCTAATAGATATATTTTTTTCAAATTAAAATGACTCATAATGTTTAATATGGATGGATTATGAGAAGATATGTGAAGGAAATTTACTCCATGTATCTGATTGTCAATAGTGGAAGAAAATTGATCACTAGTTTCATATATTCATAAATGTCTTTTGAAACCTATAAAAAGAATTTTTCACAGATTACTGAAAATTAATTTTTATTTATTAGCAAAAACATTTAAGGAATAGTGATTAACCACATAAGTTCAACCAGGAGGATGTTTTTTATAAGAGATCACAAAACAATTGAATCGAAATTTTAGCCAATTAGATGGCTACTCCATAAAGAGTTTCTAGAAGATAGAGTTCTCCCGTTTATATGGATCATCGATTAGGATTTTTTCAATTAAATCCACCAACATTTCCCTTGTTTGAGTATACCCGTCTTTACTTATCATCCATTAGTGAAAGCCCCTTTTCATAATATGGTCTTGTTTATCGATCCAAGAAGCCTACTCACTATTTACTGCCACTCAAAGCGGCTACCCATCATCTTGTCTGCCTCTTCTGGAGTATAATTGATGAAAATAAACTCATATAACATAGATTATTCTTGAATCAACAAGAAATTCTAGGGAATCCTCACTATATACATTCTCAACACTAGTATTGTCCACATTGTCCTCACCAAAATGGACTTCCACTTCTTTAGTGTCCCCATGAATATTTAATATATAATCATGCATGATTTATAACTCATTTTAATTAACTTTTTTACCTAACCATGTATCTGTTGTCTTTATAAGGTAAGAGTAATCATTGGGCACTTTTTTCTTATTTTCATGATTCAGCCTCCCGAGTCACTATCATATTTCTATCACATTATCTTCTTTGGATTGTGCAGGATTCTACTATGATTCCCTCCCATTATTTCCTCTAGAAAATAGCCATGGAGATCCTCCTTAGACACTTCCCCACCAATTATTTGAATATCAATTGCATTCTCTTGATTTATAGTGGGGACCTCTAAATCAGAAAAACGATTACATGTTTGGATGTCCTAGTGGCACTTTCGCTAGCCTACAACCCAAAAATCCACCAGCTTGATACGGGTGACATAAATTGAATATTTCTTTTCAATGTTATAAATTTCTTCTTCTATTGACATCAAAACTATCACCTCGGTATCCAAAACATTTCATGGATCATTGTAAATCTCTTTATGAACCTAAATCTGCCGAGAATTAAGATACAATTGTCCCTCTAACTCAACTCGAGTACCCAAAATTCCCTTATCACATCCATCTCCTTAAATAACCATCAAAGGCATTACCATATGGAAGGGGATAGCCTTTGAGTGAGGTGAAATCAGTCTTGTTCTTGAGGGTTATATATCATGAACCGAAACTACCTTTCTAGGATCTAGTGGTTCTTGATCGGGCACCCCTAGATCCTTATTCAGACGATTAAAAATATCCCCAATATTTGAGTCAGAAAAGTTCCTTGACACCATCTAATGTGAAATTCTAGTACCAACCATACTAAAATCACAATGAGTCAATTCCACCTTCATTTCCTTCTTCTGCTTCGTGTCCCCTTTCCTTGAACCATGTTGGCATATAGGAACCTGATATCCCAGATGCCTACATACCGAGAAAAAATCAAACCATGATTCGGAGCCCACTGCCTGTTTGAACCAATATTGTTCACCAATAATATCCCAAACCCCCTCCAATGGTGGGTCGTATACATAAACCTCCACAAAAATCCTTGGGTTAATCAGATGGATTACCGTTTGGGTTATAATGTCAGCACAATGGAAACAACAAAATAAATTCCTAATCATTTCAAGGATAATAGGATTCAGAAATAGTAATGGTAATTGAGGAAAACTAACCCATAAGGAAACAGATTGTGAATCCTTTTTCTTATGAAACTCATCGTTCCAATGGAAATGAAAGAACCTACAACCGAATTATTTTTGCAGAGCTCACACATCACACAAATCAGGTCCTCCTCCAAAGTGAACTGAACCATTAGGTGACTCTTGTATAGAATACCAACAATCTCTCAGTCATATAGACTCCATCATTAAAAAATGACCCGGTCTAACTCATCAACTGAAGTTTGACATATTCAGTATCTATCCACCAACATATATTTTAAGAGGCCTAAATATTCTATAAATTCTATAAGATATAGCGGTAGTTGAAGGATTATATAAGAAAAATATAAAACTTATGAACTAAGTGAAATAGGTGGAAATTTTGGTTGTTCATTCATATTGGAGAAGCGTGTGATGGAATGGTGCAGTGAATCAAGAGAAGTCTTCTCCCACCCTTCTAATAATGGGAAGGGGGAGGTAGAATCCATCGATATCTGGAGATAGGGCATCTCCACTGAGCGTTGAGTTAGGGCATATTCGCCACCCATACCAAGACCGATTGTTCACATATTGAATGAGTCAATATGAAATCATTAGTATCATCCATAGTTCAGTTCTTTTTAAATTTTTAATTTAAAACATATCTTATGAATTTTGTGTATATTGAAAACATTCCCTGTTGTGTTTAGTGATATTTGGACCAAAATAACTGAACTATGTTATTTATGTTTTCTTATAACCATTAATTGATGAATTGAACCACTTATGGGATTAAGGTATTCTGGTTTACGATTATTATAAAATGGAATATATTCTGCTTCATGTAAGTATTTTGTTCATTTTCAATGGTTCCCAAGCATATGGATGTTTTTATATATATATAGTTTTATGTGTAATAAAGAATTTCTAATATGGAAAGAACAAACACCATATTATCAACTAAAATATGGGTGAAAAACATTATATATTGGTCATGAGATGTTTTTCTATGCATCACTATAATTGATGATTAGAAATGGTATTCATTATCTTAGAAAAAAATTAATAATATAAAACCATTTTACTCCTATTTGAATTTTATGAGGTTGAAAAACATTTATTCCGTATTTGAATAGAAAACAAATTATGTAATTATAAAAATATTTGGATGAAATGCTCATTTTTTTTAAAAAACATTATTATATTTATCATAATTTCAAACATAACATTTTTTTCATACATTTATAGAATAATACATGTAATGAATTGGTTAGAAATTTGTTAAATGTTATATGAATGACTAATTATGTGTTCATTTCTAGATTAGACATAATATAAATGGGAATATGTTTGGAGTTATCTCCCACTCCTAATGGAAGATGAACATGCATGCCTTTTTCTTGTCAAACAATATCTATGAGGGATATAATAAAAAAAATTTGGTGTCTCCCTGGTATCAAAGAGCCATATGGTTATTTTTGAAATGTCAAAAAATTTGTGTCACTAACATATATGAATACTATAAATAGGAAATTGAAGGATTTTCACTTCATGATGTAATATCTAATAAAATTTCCATTACATGTAATATTTCTAATCCATTTTAGAATTACTAACATAATAGAATTTTACCATCCATTCTATACACCATCTACTAGAAATGGAATTTCCTCCATCTTTTTTTTGATATAATGATTCATTTAATGGTTCATTTTGTTTGATTAATAATGATTTGTGGACCAGTATATCTATGTTTAATTTTTTTTAAGGTTGGGGCCGAAGCCTCATTTTATAATTAAAGCAAAGCAAAGACCTCTTTAACTGGGTAGAGGGAGACCCATTACATAGCCCGAAGCATCATTGTATATCTACGTTTAATTTCTCATTTATATGGTATATTATGAAATTTTATTTTTATATTATGAATCAATATATTAATGAAGAATTCATTATTTTGATGTATGTTTTTAGGGAGGTTCCAGGGTTTTTCATATGCTACTTTTCTAATGTGGAGTACATAGATTTTCCAATATACCACTATGACTTAGTGAATTATAGTGGAAAGGTGATCCATGACTTGAATATAAAATAATTAATATGTGAATTAATAATAATTTTATATTTATAAACCATTAATAACATATATGATGGTAAGCACTATATAACATTCCCTATTAATGTGTTAATGAAAGGATATCCAAACAAAAATGATATTTATAATTTCAATGGTCATAAGAATGTTCTCCCTATGGATTAAAGAGACCATGATTGGTTGATCAGATGAATTGGAATCACTTAGACGATTAGTGGGTGAACAATTTTGAAATTTGATATATGGGTTTTAGTATGACATGAATTTCTATACATTTAATGTTAAATATTAGGAAAATCGAAGGAAAATTAAAAAAAACTATTGGATTAGTGTTCTAAAAAGTAATAATTATTTTATTTCCAAATAAAAACCTTCAATATATTCATTAAGTGGATGTTATGGAGTCAGTGAAGAAATATGGAGGAATATTATCTTAAATTTTGTGTTCTGGTATTTAACAATGAATAGTAGACACTACTTGTTCCATATAGAATGATCATGATGACGGTGTTTTGGAAAATTATCATTAATCAATTTGTTAACATTATAGGCAACATATATTTATTTGTTTTTTTATTTTTTATATTTCAAAATATATTAGATATATGATATTAATTATCTATATTAAAATAAAATTATAACTAATATATAAAACTATTTTGATTATATTATTTTAGATTTGTATCATTTCCAATATTTACCATTACATAACATTTGTATTTGTTGAATTTTTTAAAAAATAGAAAAATATTATCTATTATATTAAATAAAAATAAAGAAATTATAATATAGTACATTCAAAATATAATATTTTTGGGGAAAAAATAGTGTATTACATTAGATAATTTTTACAATTCACATAATTTTTTTGTATTATTTTTCATTGGGTTTTTTCATTTTATCCCTTATAAAGTTTTATTGTATTTTTATTAACTACCTTAAAAAATATGAATGGAAATGTATTCTGTTTGTTTTTTCTTTAATGGGACCATTTTTCATTTTTTATTAACTTTTATAATAAATATATTGATTTGTATTTTTTTTCTAATGGTATGTTATTCACACATCATTTTTTTTATAATTTTCAATTGAATATGCCATTAAATTTATCATAAATTTTGTTGTCTTATCTGTTAAATATTTTAAGAAAATATGAATAAAAATGTGTTTAGTTTAATTTACTTCTTTTAATTGGTTTTAATTTTTTATTTACATTCATATCTAAAAGTTGATTTTTAATATTTTGTACTATTTGTATGTTACTTTTACTCTAAGGACGATGGAAGAAAAAATATCTGATCCTCCTAATAAATATGGGTTAGAATATACACATTTTTCTAGTTTTAACAATATACATGCTACTATTGATGTTCGTCCTCGTACTTATACATAGGATCCATTTACTTTTATAGTGGAAAAAAGGGATCAAGGGTTATTGAATTTGGCTACACACATTTACCAAAATTAATAGTTGTTCTTAGCCCAAAACAAAGGATACCATTTAATTTTTATATCAAATATATTACTAGGGTTTAAAATGAAAATAATTCATTACTTTTTTTACAGATCGTGCTCAATAATAAGTTTTTATTTTGATTAATTTTTGGAGAAGTGTTGAAAAAGTGACTATATCTCAATTATCGATGAAAATACGAGTAATATCATTTGCTATAATTTTACAAAAAATGAAATATTTTTAAAAAATATTGGTTTGTTTCACATCTTATCGGATGAAACATGGTATACCTAATACTGGAGTGGGATGGAAGTAATGATTCATTTTGGATTTTGAGAGATGGATGTATTTCAAATTAACAGTCACATAAGAATTCATGTGATATACATCATTTCTATGATGAATATATGTTGATTTTCTTTAATGTTTATGAAAATATATTTTTAGTATGATTAATTTTATATTTTTTATATTTTTTATATTTATTAACTTATTAATGATGATTTTATTATTAATTTCATATAATGAAGAGATATCATCATGATATCCTATCTAAAAATTGATACCATAACAATTTACCTCATTGATGGTATATGTTATTGGAATAAAAAATGATAAATGGAATGTTTTAATAATTGAGAGATGAGTATTCCGACTCCATAATGGTTAACACTCATTCCCCAGTTCCAGACATGAAAAATTGATGACGGTCTAGGTATGAAAAAATTTAAAATCTCTTATAAATGAGTGATGTTTTGAAGTATATAGGTTTTTAAGAATATATTTAATTTATTAATTTTCCTTATCTTAAAAAAATAATTGAATATTGTGATTCATTAATTAATTTTTCAAATCATCTATACATAGTTGCCTTTAATAAAATAACACATATTGTACCTTCATGGATGAGTATCATAAGGATATGTTACCTATGATAATGGGAAATCATTAACCCTTGGTTCATGTGCGTGGATACCTTGATGTTATATCAGAATGAAAAATAATTTTATTATAATGAAACATCATCAATGGAGGACGTTAAATAAAATAATACTAGAATATATAGAAGATAAGTTTTTGGATTTGGGTCAGATGATGGAGTAATGGATCAGAGCTTTAGTGAATTTAATGTTTTTAGACATAAAAATGACATTTTAGGCTACTGATCCTATTACTCTACCTCTACCTTCAGATATCACTCCTCCACCTATAACTACCTATCTCACACCTCCAAATCCTCCAATATTTAATAATCATATACCTAATCCCCTACAGTTTATCATTTATTTTGAGTTATATGATATGAATCCCCCAACATCATACTATTTTATATGGGATTATATATTATATTGGATTTGTGATTATCAATCAGTAGATAGTGATAGAAAATAATAGGGCCATTGTACCTTATATTATAGATATATGAGAAAAATACATATTCTTATAGATGTGTTTTTTATTGTCTAAAAAAATATTTTTCATTTTTTAGTTTCTCAGTCTAGACATGTTTTGAAAATTACCGTTGGGATATATTTTGATTACATATTTTATTTAATATTGGTGTTAATCTTGTTTTAATGTTTTAATATTTATATAATTACCAATTTTTTAGAGGAGTAATAAATAGTTTAAGACATGTTTAATAGACAATAAAAAATAACAGATGTTATGAATTAATGTATCAATTCTTATCCTCATGAAAGATTATCAAGATATTCAAATTATTTTGTGGATGATTCTAACATTCCATTAGAAGATGAAATTTGTGGGTGTGAGTAGACTGTTATGATTTTAAAAAAATACCAAAAACATTAAAATATGAGTTTATTTTCCCATCAATATAATGATTTTATTTTCAATGTAATTTTATTTCCATATATATTTAATTTGCATTAATTTATCGAACCATAATACATATATTTGTTTTTTATTAGTTATATTAATGAAATTTTTATACAACATGATACAAGATCGATATATGGATTTATGAACCCACAATTTATTTCACATGTAGGGTGCAAAATGATTGATTAAAAAAATAATATTTTATATTTTCAAAATACATCAAAAAAATGAAACTATTCGTTTTTCGTTGATTCCATATCTTTATGAATATAAACAATATATCTCAGAATGTATTATATATCTTCACATAATACCCAATAAAATTATATTTTTCTTATATTTCCCACGATTGGATGTTGGGTGTTATTTCTATAATATTAAAGACATTATAATGGATATTCATTATTAACAGTGAAGTGAGAAATTTTTTTAATAATGTATTGATAATCTAATTTTAAATATTTAAAATGTGAATATATTATAATTAAATTTAAATTTATTTTATATATATTATTTTCAAATAGGGAATGATATTATAGTAGATAGATAACAGATAATCATAGTGAAAAGATCATATATGTAAATGAAAATGTGAAATTTCATTTATAATTTCTATATTTTGTATCTCTTAGAACATTAAATGTTATTTTTAATTAAAAACTTTTTTAATTTTTTTTTCACTAACTAGATAGTGTAATGGAATTTGGGTAATACATTATGATATTTTAGTATGAAAAAATTTGAACCATGATAATTAAATAATTCATAAGGTATGATTTTATGATAACCCATTCCTTTAGTTTTTCATTCTTTTTATATATAATACATGTTAAATGATTTATTAAAATTTGTAGAATTTTTATGACACTCATGATTACACCATACTAGATATTAAGCACTTAAAATGTTAATGGCTGAATTATTTCAAAGTCCTTGGTTTTTTTATTTCATTTATAATATACATTATGAAGATTGAAAATCAGATATTAAAGGTTTGTGTTACTGTTGATTTTTTTGTTTTGAGATTTATATTTACATTTTTTTGTACTATAATTGTAAATGTTTGTGTTTTTATTTCTGATTATTGTATAGAATAATTTGTGGATTTTTATTAGAATAAATTAAATTTCAGGTCTTTTAATTTATAACATAATTGATAAATCATTTTCCACCTAGGTTATATAAAATCTGACAAGGAATTACACCTCAAAAATATTACTTTTTGGGATATTTTTCTTTAATGGTTATAAAAATCCTACGTGCTAATCATTTAGCAACAATATTTTTTAAAATTATTAATGCGATAAGTTCATTTCTACATAAATTTTAATAAAAATGATGTTGAAAAACTCCTTTATATTATTTATTTCTTGCCTATTTTGTAACATTATTTTTTTTCAAAAATAAATGTTAAAAATTAAATAAAATAAATTTCCACTGTGGTTATGAAAAGACAACCACGATAAAGTATTTAAGAAATCATTAAAAAAAAACTAAAATTTAACTAAAATTTTTATACATTTTGGTATAAAAATTTGACACCCCACTTTAATGTATGTATTTATAATGTATCATATTTTTAAAAGATGTGAAATACAGATTTTCAACATCTCTGATAATAACATGATTGGGTAAATAACATTAAAAACTAGGAAAATGATGTGAAAACCACTTTTTCAGTTGTAATAATATTACCATAGTGTTTAGTAAATTCATTTATATTCCCAAATACATTATCATGGGTTGAATCTGTATTATATGTTAACAATAGAGAAGGTTCAATGATTTTTTTAATTGATTTTTATGAGCATAATGAGATTATGATCCATAGAAAGTATACCATACCAAATATGATTTTGTTTTGAATAAATTGATAATGGTCCAAACCTATTAATGGAGAATATTTGATCTACATATCATTAATTAATGGTCAACGTAGAGGAGATAACTATCTCATCCATATTTAAAATAAACATGAATTGTGAATTCATAGTGATGGCTTTTGGAAAACTAAATTCCCCATAGTACTCCATAATTTAATAATTAAAGTATTGCAAGATTATCCAGATAAATTTTTAGTACATTATATAAAATATAATATCATATATTATAATGATTGAAAGTAATTTAACCTAGAACATCACATGTTTTATCTATTTATTAGGCCATAGGCATGTTATCTTACACCCTTGGTTAGAGATCGGCAACGAGGGCTAGAAATATACCAATTGGGACTGATTTTTCCCTAAAATAAAAATATCCAAGTTGGAGAATCATAGAAAGAATCCAATACAGTTCACCCAAAAGTTAATAATCCATGAAATTAAATTTAAGAAATTAAAAAATAATAAAATAGACTTGAAAATGAAAATTAAAAAACAGGCACAATTTTAACAATAATTTGTATGTATATAAATATAATATTCATTGTATATGATATGAATTGAACCAAAATAAAAAGTGTGACCAAATTTGTCAATATATTAACAAACCAAGATAATCCATAATCCTAAACCACCAAAAATTATTTTCTTTATGACACATGGTCACCATGAAATTTGAAGACATCCATGATCAATGAGTACATGATCATGAAATAAGAACCTTTATAGAGACATAATTTCACAGTACACATGAAGATGTGTATACAAGTTATCATATAAATGTTGGATATTTCATTTATTATCCATTCAATAATTTAAAGTATAAAATTATGTTCATGAAAAAAATTGCTTTGGTGAATGAATAATCACAGTGGGGTAACTTAAAAACTTTTTTAAAAATAAAAATAGCCCATTTTGAATATATTCAATGATTTCTTATAAATACATTTCAAAAAATTTATTGAAAATAAAAAATACATTTAATCAGTGAGAAAAAAATTGATCTTAAAACCCATAATTTAACCTTACATTTTCTAAAATCATATGACAATTTGGGTTAATAACAATGAATGAGTAAAATAAGGATGAAAAATGTAATGTAGTCATGTTCATCGAATACCATAAACAATAAAAACAAAATATTTCACAATATAGAGATACAATGCTATATGAGAAAGATTATAAACACTAGTCATAATATATGTGAGGTTATAGAATCAATAATAACATCCTTAATAAAGTTAAATGAATTAACAAAATACAGCGATCATATTAAAAATATATTTAAAAAGAAATAGTACTAAAAAATGAATATAATCAATCCCCATTAATATTAACGTTAATGTAATATATATATATAAAAATTGGGAAACACCTTAAGTCCTTTTGAGATAATCATATATATACTCAAGTGAAATATAATACATGTAGGCCTGTCAGTGTGTGTTTAATAATTAAACCACCAAAGTAATTTTTATAGAATAACTGAGTTCCACGCAATATATATATAATCACATTATAAACTAAGGGATATGAAGTAGTGTATAATATAATTTACTCTACCATCCGTCTTGTGATTTTTCACCCATATACAAAAGATTCACATTAAAAACCGTATTGATGTGAAATGGTATCTTAACAAATTTTAATCAGATATAAATAACACAGAACAGGACAATTCATCCCAATTTCAACCACTCATCTCACCTATATTCACCCTTTAATATGTATCCCCATTTTTATACAATTAACAATTAAGAAATATTTAATTTCAGATAATAATAAACTCAATCCCATATAAATCATCACCTAATAGGGATCATTCTAATCGGTGTCACGAACTAACATGTTGGGGCCAATTTACCCACCAGTAATCCATGTGAGACATACAAAGCATGTATTCAATACTGCACAGGCTGGAGACAAGTACATAATATAAAATAGAAAAATGGGAGGGCATAGATTATTATACCTATATATAGATGCCGAAAAATATCCATGAAATACTGTATTGATATATGAATTTAACAAAACATCAAATGTGTATACAATGAATTCAACAACAACTAGGAAAATACATCAAATAAAAATAGCATAACACAAAAGAATAAATGTGGGAATATATAATCCTAAACATAAATGAGTTTCTAACTAAACAAAAATAGATATAAAGAGTTTACTATTGATCCATGATTACAATCAACAAGGATGACCGTACAAAATTGTTCACACCAAAAAATACATCTATACTCCTCTCATTTTCCTTTTTCGAAATCAATAGGTTACATTAAGCACTATATGATATAGTTATTTCTTTAGAAAAGAGTTTAATAATAATATAGCCTCATAATCATAGATAAATAAATTATTTACTTTGATATAATAGTAATATATTCCCATATAATTGTCAAATCCTAAATTCTGAGCATCTTTCTAGCTATTTAAGATAAATAATCGTCAGTATTGGGTAATAATTTTAGATCATGAGTCCATTTAGTGCACATAAATATGGAAAGATATATAGTATAATCTTTTTATGTATTAGTTTTTAATTTCACCTGATAAATTTCTTAACTTCTTTTTCCACTAAAACTTGAATTATGTACTCCATACTTTATAAAAATCAGAATATATAGAAATAACTGAACATAATGATTTTAAATGTTTCTCAAAAAACAAAAGGACCACTTTTCCTGAATGGTTTTTCATCCCAATCATGGTTTCCAAATTATAAACCTAGTATTTTATACCATGGACCATCTCTATTCTATCAATATAGAACATCACTATATTCTTGAACAAGACTCACATTGGAGTTTTTTAATCTTTTTTAAATCATCAATAGATATGTCATGCAAACTATAGATGTTCTCTTTTAAATATGGGTCCCATCAACACCACATGATGTAAATACCCCTCCCATGATGCAATGGATTTAGTAGTATGCTCATGGATAAAATCATCAAGAATATTGATATTCATTAGTCATGATCAAAACTGGTGGTCTCAAATACTCACCTATGATCATTTTTCGTCTGATTCTATTCAACCTTTTTACTAACCATGTATGAAGGTATTCTCGTTCTGGAATAGATACCGACTATTATGTCTTATTTATCACTTTGAAACTAAAATGATTCAAGTTCTCAACAAATCTTGTCATGTTAATTTAATTATATATTTTTTATAAATATATATTTACTATAGAATATTATGAATATTAATTTCCATACTAGAAATATCCGCACCCATTATTCCTTAGAAATATGAAACTCGGTTCTTTTCAAATTAATAAAAATTACAAATTTTATTTTCTCATTCAAATGATATGAAATTATCACAGATCATACACTATTTAATATAATAATACATAACATGTTTACTTATTGGAAAATAAACACAATTCCCAATATTTAAATTTAATTTCATTTTAACCCACATTCACATGAATTCATGCAGTGTTGTGATGTAGATCTCCCCTCTATGGTGTGGAACTCCACTCAATGCTAGATTCTTCGTCATCAATCTTCTTCTATAATTTTTTCTTCATTCACAATCATTTTTTTGTAGTATGATATATGAATCCCTAATTATTGGATAAATATATATTTTTTCTATATTTCTTCAGAAATAATATTTTATATTTACTCAAATTTCATGATTAAAATTATAAACATTCATAAAGGAATTTACTATTTCAAATACGAATCAAAAATTGGTTTAATTTTCTAAAGATGCATTTCAAAACTAGGTTTTCACATCTATATAACTAATAAATATGTCATTGTTTACTTCTAATATTTGGTAATCTTCAATGTTAAGGTTTACGCCTCTTAGATTATTCACTATCACTTATATACTCTTTTGTACTTTGTCATCTTCTCTATTTCTTCTATGAAAATTTATGTTTCTCAGCCAACATAAACTCTCACAGTTAATCTTATATGGATATGTATAGAATGATAATGAAATAAGTTGTTAATAATTATTTGGTGAGTAATAAGTAAAAATTTCACTATAGTATTTTCATAATCCTCTTGAGTAATAATGATTATATAATCTCTTCATTATAACATATTATTTGAATGTAGATTTCCTTGATTTTCATTATCAATCCTTTTTGCGTTTCATTATTCTATATAATTACAAAAATACATACTATGTTAACATTGTTCAAATATTTGGGAATTAGAACAATATTTTTTCTACACTATCATATTGACCTACCAATTTTTATCACCTAAAAAGTATTGTGCCAAATTACCTCTTCACCTGACATTTATCATTTTCTAGTTCCCCTGTAATGATTTCCCATGTTCTTCTTCCAAATTTTTTTATAATAAGATAGTTGAACATTACTTCCACCCTAGGAATTATAATTGAAACTAATAGAATCCAATTTCTTGTATTTATATATATAAAATATAGGTTTCCCAAAATATTATATAAATTACACTTTTTCATTAATAGAACATAAAAAAATATCTTTGTATCCATCAAATTCTCTATTCAATAAAACCATTTTTAGTCTTGGTTTTAATCCACTATAGAATAAATAAAATTTATTTTTATGATCAACAATAAAATAGGATGTGTACTTTTGAATATTGTGATGTTCTCTATATTTGGGATAACATAATTATTCTATTTTTAATTACATTATAGAAAATATCTTTTTTATTTGAGTGTAATAAGTATGGGAAATATTTATTGAAAAGTAATTTCATACTCTCTTCCCATTATTTGAATCAATTACATTATTTTTCTTTGACTTCTCTATCAGATCCTATAATTTACCTACTTCACCTAATAGATAATAATTGGAAAAAAACCTACCTTTCATATTAAAAAAATTATGTAATAGAAGATAAATTTTATCTCATATTGATCAATTATTCTAAAATTTGTAGATTAGAATATCCCCTAAAATATTGTTATTTTTCTTAAATAATAATTTGTTAATGATTTTTTCTATATTTATTATACTTCATGGTTTATTATGGATTATATTTTTATTCATTACTTGAGATATATGGGTTAATATAAATGACACCCATGATATTTATTTAATCCCATTGTTAAATTATTTTTTTCTATTAGTTTAGACAGGAAAATTTTAATTTATGTATTATTTCATAAAATAATGGCCAATATGAACGTTCAAACAGACTATTAAAAGGGAATATACATATAAAACACCCCACTTAATTAGGTTACCTATATTCTTATTAATAGTAATTGGAGTTATTCATGGTTCTAAGGATAATGAATTTGTGTTGGGTATTTTTTTTAAATGGTAATTTTTTTAAAACCAATTTATGGGTTTTTAGGATCAATTTTCATCTCAAAAATCCATGAATCCTTAAGGGGTGATTCACATAAAACCTCCTCCAAATTATCTCATACTTTTTTGTTTCTACACAATTTCATGATTATTCATCGATTTATGATATTTTTCTATCCTATATTATCTCTTCTCCATTATTTCCATCTAATTTACTATGATAAATTACTGATAAAAGTCTTGAGTTCCCTCTAAAGTTGATTAATTGGGTAATTTTTTGTATATTGCTAGTAATACCACCTTATTGATTTTATCTCTTATTTTTTGGTTTAACACCAATCATCCCCAAGGTCACCAATTTTAAATAGGTAATCTGATTTTATTACTCATTCTTGACATGAACTACTATGATCGTGATTCTAAATTGATGTTTCCTTAATATATACTCTTTCATATTTATATATTATTAACTAATAAGATAATTTAATGGTTCCATTTATTTTTTTAAATGTTTTAAATGAGATTTTTTAATGTTATATGTTTAATATTTCCTTTTTTTAATAATTTTCATTCATTTTTTTAATTTGTAGGGAGTAAATTACTATGGAATTTATTTTAATTATCATAGGTTAAAATGGTTTTGAATTTAAATGAAAATATATTATTAAATTTATGTTTTAAAAAACAATATAATTTTTCTTTGTAATAAACATAGTATATTTCTATATACCCATTAATATATTCCCCTTTTCATTTATCAATAAAATTTTTATTTTTTACTATTTATTTTATTGACACTAAAATTGAAGTTCTTGTTTATTTGAAGTGTGTTTCTAGGTTAGGTGTTATTTTTTTAAACTTTTTTATTTTTTTCATTCTAAGAAAAAATTGTAAAATTTCATTACGTATCTTATTGGGAAAATAGTGATACATATATACTAAATCTTTTCACACCAATTGTTTTATTAATTTAGATTACATATTAAACAAGGTCTTATCTTACAATTCTATAGGGTTATTCATAAAGGATTACTCCATTAGGATTTCAATATGTTTTAAGCATGGAGGTTAAATGAGATAATTCCAATGTTATCCCCTTAAGCCCCCAGTTATTATTTAATGCTGTTGTTTTTATGTATTTGGCATTGAATATTATTTATTTTAATGGTTTAATTTTCTGAATAATTTTATTATTATTTTAGTTATTGAAAAAAAATTTACAAAAATATTAAATTATTACTTTTCTCTGTTTATATAATTCATAAAATAAAATTTTATTTTCAATTTAAATATATTTTTAAGACTATGATGAAATTTTTTATTTTATAGAAAATCTCATTTAAATTAAGTAGTGAAATAGTCCATGTATTCACAGTGGAACCTTATATACACACTAATTTGTGCATGAAGACTTTGTTTAATGTGATTTTATAATTTTGAATGATCCACATTGATATAGTGGATGCTTTTTATCCTGATTTAGGTTTGGAAATATTTATAAGTATTAGAAAATCTTATCATACATAGGGATTGGATAGTCATTCTATAAACCTTAATATAATATTTTGGATTATATATCATTTTTATTATTATATTTCAATCCCTAAAATTAATTCTATTTATTCACTTATATATTTTTTTATTTTTCTGAATTTAACTTGAAGACTATTGTCATTTTGGGTATATATGTTTTTGTTATTACAAATATTTTACTATGAAATCATTTTCATTTTTATAAAATCTTTAGATGTAATTATAATCTATGTGGTAATTAAATCCTGTAATTTTTCAAAATTATGTTGTGGTAATTCATGATTACTTCTTGTTATATATTATTTTTTGTAATTATAATATAGTGTATCAATTCCCAATAGATAAAATTAATGTCCTTAGAGTTTTTTTCCATACTATAGGGATTGAGAACACAATTTAGTCATTGGAATGGTCTACCTCAGTTATTGGGATAGGGTGACTCTTGTTTATCTTTTATAGTATAATCCTAATATTTTTTAACCCAGCGCTGATCCAGGATAATTATAAAATAATACAATAATTTAATTGGTTATTACATTAATCATTGAATTGAATCCTCTTATATGAAAAAATTATATAAAAGAAACAACATTAGTTGGATAAATAATACACAATAAATTTTGAACTTTTGGTTAACCAAGGATATTTTAATTTGATTCTTTTTTCAATTTTTAATTAATCTATAAAATAAACTATGAACTAATCTGATACAAATTATGAGAATACATATATGAAATAAAATAGTTTAAAATATTTTCAAAAAAAAGTTATATTATAACTCATGATGCAAAACAGAGTCGTAAAACTATAATATTTAGCTTCATTGGTGTTTAGAAATATATATCATATAATCAAAAAGGCATTACTGATTAATTCCAGAAAATGTCCACATAGTAATCCTTTATACAAATATAACTACTTTTGGAATAGTGAGGAAATATCTAAAAAAATGTAATGGTGATACCACGGTCTATTATGGTAAAAATCATGGGGAATAAAAATTGGATATATTATTATGATCAAATGGTAAAACATAATTGAATGAGTTTAGGAGATCTATGTTGATATAAAAACAAGGAAATTATGCCTTAAATAAGAGTGGTAAAATCCTATTAGAGTGACCGTGAACCATTTAAAACATAACCAAACATTATAATATTCATTTTAGATAATCGAATGACAAAATAAAAATAATTAATTTATAACATCCAAGAAAATCATAAAGTTAAGGAATAAGATAGATTCCTAGGACCCATACATAGTAATCTTATAAGATTTAATTATTAAGAATTATTATTAGATGAATATGGACCTTCAATATTGGCATGGTGATGTAGGGTTGAGGTCCATACAATGGGGTGTGATTTCTGGGAGCCCTCTCTAGGGGGAATTTCTATCTCCCATGATTCGTTCACCTTCCTGGGTCACCTAGTGTCTCATTGGGTGGGATGAAGGGAGTAACCCACATAACTAATGGATTTTTATATCAAACAATCAATTATTGGGATGTTACCCCGTGGGACGCTCTTCTATATGGGTGGGAAATGGCTCCAAACGTGCTGGGGATTCTCCAAATGAACTCTTTTTTTTGAGGTGGGTTTCTGTGTGTGAAGGGATCAAAAAGTTCACTCCCAAAGATTCCATTTTCTAAAGAGAATTTAATTATAGGTATATATAATTTCTATCCTTACTATCGCATAATAGTATATCCGTTTATATTTTTACAACATAATAAGGTAAATAATATATATATATATATTGATAACATGATTTCCCTATGGAAATATAGTAGGTGGTAATAAAATTATCATGAGGTGTATTATTCAAAGGAAATAATGTCAATTATAACATGAATATATAACCAAATTGAAATAGATAAATATAAAATAAGTTATTTTCCATTATTGGAAAGTAATGTTGTGTTGGAATAATTGAAAAATAAAATGGAAAAATATCCAATTAAAATTGAGTTAAAAACATCCCCCTAACCTTAACTCCTATGTTATTGAAATACCTTCATCAATATAACATAACTAACAATATTTTGAAATTTAAAATTTCCAAATAAAATTCATTTTTTCCGTAAATATTATTCAATTATATTTATTTATTAATTATTTTCTAGTTATTCTTTGTTTTACATATCATCCATTATTAGTTGTTAAAATTACTCCATGTTTATTTATGTTTTAAAATCTTAAAAATTGTTCATTATTCCAAATTCAATTTTATTATAAATAGTTAAGGTACTACAATGATAATTTTATAATGAATTATAATTCCTTTTGATTATTCTATTAAATATATGAGTACTATTTGGGAGAATAAATCAATAACTCACCCATTTCTAGTAATGTTACCAAGATTTTGTAGTTACTTATTAATGATTACTAGTTTTTTGAACTACAAATGTAGAACATTATGAAATATTAAAATCAGCTCATATATATATACACAAAATCAATTTTTAATACCCCTTAATTATAATTACAAAAAAATGGATCATGAAAATTTGTGGGTGAATCATCCCAAATAATAACATTCATTAATAAAGAACGTATTATGAATCATTTCATATATAACATTAATACAAGTGATAAAAAGTGTAAAAACATTATTTTATATTATTAAACTGAATAATTTTCTCTAATAATGGTGTGGAAGATATGATAAAGATAACATATAATGTTATGTATGATACTTATTTTAAACAGTAAGATCCACCATTCCCTATTGTGATGGTTTTTGGATCCGTTCTTCTAATAATTTGACATAAAACATGTGAATGGATTTTATTGAATGGAATTTTATTAGATTATGGTGATAAAACTGATATTGGCACATGGTTTGGAAAGAGTGTATTATGGAATATTTTATTGATTATTTTGAGTGTCATATTTCAATATATCCATGAATTAATGGTTATATAATTTATTTGTTTTTGGTAAAGTGATGTATTAATGAAAAAATATAAAATCAAATTAAGGATTTCATTATTATATTTTAATTTCAAAATATATTTGACTATTCAAAGGATGAAAAGTACTTTTTATACATTTAATGAAGATATTTTTATGTAATGAATTATTCAATTCTTTATATGGACCACATTCTAGCTATTATGACTTAAATATACATATCCACTATTAGTGTTCTAAATGGATATATTTTCCAAATGACTATATAATTTTCATAATGACCTTCTATGTTAATATATATTTCCTGAAAAAAATCTCTAAAATTATTAACCATATTCCTTTATTTAAAATTTCTAAAAATTTAAAATAGATTTCATTCTATCTATTCTTATAATTAATGGTATGATTTTTCTGAGTGATTGCATCCAAGAATATTTCCATCTTGAAATTTTTTATATTTTATTTAATTTATTATAACACTATAGTTTTCAAATTAATATTTTAAATATATTTATTTTAATAATAATTTTCATTTCATTTTATGAAATAACGCATTTCTCATTTTAAATCTATTTTATATTAGATAAATGTTATTCCATTTAAATTATTTTGGAATTCATATTAAAATTTGGGGTGTTACAAATCTATGAGATCGTGATTTTTTTACAATCAACATGGAATAATAGAATGAATTGAACCATTAAATAATTTTATACATATTTTGTGAAACACAAAATGGAAAACATACCTCACATAGAATATATTAAAGGAAATAGTCACTAAATTGTTAATGTGGCTCATATCCACAATTATTCATATGTTTTAATAATTAAAATAATTATTTTATGAATGAATATAACTGTTCAATAGTTTTTCATTAATATTTTCTTACCACTATCGTTTGTGGGATTGTTTTTAAATAATGTTTAATATTTCAATATTATTCTTCATCATGAATTTGATGAATATATTTTTGAGAATAATACATCACAATATTGGTCAACATCACATATGATATAAGACAATATATTAGATTATGTTATGAATTCGTTAATGTCGTGAATTAACAAGGAGAGTCCAGTGACCAAGAAGTATGAAGATACTAATGACCACAATATTAGATAATGTTACCACATATAGAATCATGATCAACCACATCAATAAAAGTTATTTGATAATAAGTGAGAAATACAAAAAATTTCCCACTATTGAAGAAACCAAAAAAATAATCACTAATGAATATAAAGTATTCAATCGGTCATAACTAGAAATATGTCTATGTCATATTCAAACTATTATATTCCATGTTACCACATGAATAAATTCCAATCAACATTATGATAATTATTCATCAATCGTACGTTGAAAAAATTTCATGATCACATGTTAGAAAACCAACCAACGGCAAAATCAATTTGATTGAATGCATAAATAAAAAGGTATAACATGATTTGTGGCCCAACAAGAGAAATCAATCATACCTAAAGGGAAGAGTTTCTATGATGCTCTATTTTTCATACATTCAATCTATTGAATTTCTATAACTTTTTATGGGTTTTCATTGAAAATTTTATTTATTAAATAAAAAATAATTACCTTTATGAAAATAAATTTTATATGACATAATTTTATAAAGTATTAAATTCTTATCACATGGTTTACGAATCGTACATATTTTATGGAAAAACATGTGTATCAAATTCATAATATTTATAATTTAAATAGATTGTGTCGCATGTATTATGGAAATTTTCCAAACAAATTTCATAGTATTTATTATGGAATATTGTTCTTAGATTATTTATTCCTATGAAAACCAAATTAAATGATTCATTAATATTATAGATTATAAAATTGAACTATATGGGAACCATTTTCAAGTGAAAAAAATGAATAAATCGCATGCTGAATTAGGAAAGATGAAAATGAATGGAAATTAATAAGTGAATATGATGTTCATGAAAGAGAATTATATATTGAGTTTGAAATAATAAGTTAAGTTACATGGTTGGATTTATTTCTGGACTGTACTCTACGGTACACATTTATGATCAATTATTTCTTTTGTCTGAACCTCAATCTATTAATATATTGTTATAGTAGAGATCTAAGCTTCCTCAACACCGAAATCCTGTCTTTTTTATATATTTGATGAAGTTAATACTCATTTACAATATTTTTAATACTTAATTTAGTTTTTTATAATACTAATTAATGGTCGGATTTTGGTTATATAACACCAATAAAAGGTATTAGTTATTCCTTTATAGGTAAAAATCAAGGGAATTGGTTGCTCCATGGTATGGATAAAGGAAGGATTGAGTTTCTACCACTACATTAAAAAGTAAGTCCTAGTTTTTACCTACATTTGATAAAACGGTTGGGTGAATGGGTTTATCCTCCAATTGTGACAAAACATTATTTTGGGTTATGCATCAGCATTTATAAAATGGCATTGTAGAGGGTCATTATCTCCCTTGCAAATTCAACGATTCCAGTTTTATTTTGTATCATCTCTCTCTTTATAGGAAATAGATGAATAGCAGAGTTTGATAATTTACATATGAAATACTATAAAACCACAATATTCAATATTTATACTACATTAATTATTAAATTTGATAAAATTTATTTATATTTTTCAAAAAGTGGAAATCCCCCAACTTGAAATTTTTGTCAATCTCATATTGGGACCTATCGACTAGTATCATACATGGACTCTAGATTCAGAATATATATATATTTTTCATTATCCCAAAAAGATCCTAAAAAAATATTCAAATTAGAGGGATATTTTTTATTACTTAAGAACTACTTCATGTAATGGATAGCCACATAAAACTCTACTACACATTGATCTGTCAAATTATGGAAACTTGTAGCCTTTTATATAGGCTTTTCATAAAAATATGATCACTAATAGTTGAAAATAATACCAAAACCATAAAAACTACCAAAATATGATCCTGAATCATTAGTTCAAAATTATTTGGTAAAATATATTCTAAATTATAGGGTGTGGAGTACTCTATAATCTAAAATTAATGTATATGTATATAGTTAAGTTACTGAAATAATGACACATGAAATATGGAATATTCTGAAATTCAATAATTTATGATTATATAGTATTATAATAACATAATAAATCATGTTTTGAGTTGAGAATAAATAGTTTAAATTTTAGAATAAGTAATAGTGAATCAAATGTTTTATATATTTACAATTATTATGAATAGTATGAGTGGCTAAATAGAAAATAAAGATAATTCAATTCTAGTTGAAATAATTTTAAGATCATCAATAAGGAAATGGAATAATAAAAACATATAAATTGATGTATGTATAAATTATAGTGATTATATTTACATTATGTTATTTCAACTATATTTTAATATAAATTGGAAATGAAAAAAATACTTCTCATGAATATATTTTGAAAATGAAAGGGTCATTTTTTAATTCAAAAGTATATATTACCATTTTAAAATTTCAATATTATTTTCAATTATTTAATGATGCCAAGATGTATATGTTTATAATGGATGTATAAATAAGAATTACTTCGGATGTAAGGAAAATAATTACCTCATAATAGGGCCGAAAAAAGGGTAATGGTAATGATGATATTTTCTGTTATGAATGCAGATATAGAAAGAACAATGCACCTAACTACACAATAATAATAAGAAAAATAGATGATAGTATTTATAATAAATAAAATAAATTTTATTTCTTTAGATTCACATGTAGATTTTATATTTTAGTGATGAATTAGGTAAATCAAAAAATGAAACTAACAATTTTTTAATAGTAACATCAAAATAATTAAGTCAATCTGATTTTCATTCCACATATTATTATAATTCTTTTTCTTATAAGGATTATAAGAATTATGATATCTATAGAATAAGTCATAAGGATAACAAGATAACATGATTATTTTAGAATATTATGAATAATCATAAGAAAGATTTTGAGATTTTTTGAAAAACAGTAAATACTCTTTTCTTATAAAATAAAAAAATAGTTGTTGATCAACAAATTGTCCAACATAAAATATTAAAAATAAGGATTATTATTTGTATTTTCAAGGGGATCAAATAATAATATTTCACTATATTTCCAAAAAAAATCTTATAAATGATATTAAAATAATAATTCACATCTACATACTTTCGCTCAAGTGGATAATGTTATTAAAATTACTAGTTTACATAAGATGGTTTGAGTCAAAATATGTTTCAACTTTCCCATTGATAATTTTGTTTTGGAAGTAAAACATTACTTCTTTTTGTCAAATATTTTTTTCATATTGTAATCAGATATGTTGTTTTAGTCACAAAAATTATATTAAAATTATAACCACATGTGGTGTTTTTGTAACCAAGTTATGTACGATATTCATAATATGATTCGTAACCATGAATCGTAACCAGTTTATACATTGTATTCATATTAGGCATCGTAACCATGCATCATAATATGGATATACATCATAATCATGTTAAGCACCATAACCATGTTATGTATCATAACCATGATATGAATTGTTACCACGATATGAGTTGTAACCATGATATGCATCTTATCCATGTTAAGAATCATAAATGTGTTATGTATCATAACCAAAATATACATTGTAACAACATTAAGTATCATAATGGTATTAGGTATCATAACCACGATATGAATCATAATCCTGATAAGCATCATAATCATATTAATCATCATAACCAAGTTATGAATTGTGCTTAACTCTTACTCTAATACCGTATACATGTTTCTCATACTTATAATTTCATACATTTTTAATTAGTATATTCTAACAAAAAAAATTTCATGAAATTATTTATATACCAATAAAAATGAGGTTGTGTATTCTCATTGTTTGGACCATTATAATTCCAGGTGTCCAAGTCCCTCCAAATTTTCTAGAGAAATGTGACTATTGGAGGAAATATGACTGTTGGGAAAACAGGCCTATAAATAAGAGGTCATTCGAACTAGAGATGTTTTCTAAATCTTCCATGTTCTAGACAGATACTATGCGACATCTCAATTTCTTCATGTGAAAACATTGAACATACAAGACATGAATGGCTTTTTTCTAGTACATTTATTTCAATATGTTATCTTTTTTTCATTGTGCGACCAATCATTTTGATAACGATTGAGGGATTCTCGGGATAACAAGATGGTGATGTTGATCATTATATCAGGTGATTTCATGTTTTTGAAAGACAGAGGTATCAGTTACCTTTTCAATCAAGGGATTTTATGGATAAGAAGATAGATGTGCCAATCTTCGCATCGAGGGCTTACACGGGTGGTGGTAAGACATGCCATTTTATCCTTGGTGAAAGGATATCCTACTCTTTGGTATAAAATAATTGTAATATATTTTCTATTCCGATTCCTTTTATAATATAGAGTAAATCAGTTTTTCTTCTTCTTTCTATTCGTGTTCTTTTCTATTGTAATGATTTTAATTATGATACACTAATTTAATATTGTATTCAAATATTCCATACTCAATATGTTTGAATCATATACATTTTTATATTATATGATCATTGTATTCATTTCAAATAAAATTTTTCTTAATTACACATGGTATCATATCATACCATATCCATTGGATCCAAGACCTGTTCGATCATTTGTTTTGGTTGTGAATTTTATTAGTTTACGACCTCTTAAACTACCTTTCCTCTTAAGTGATTAAATATAAAAATATTTAACCTAATATTCACCCCCTTTTATATTCAATCTCATACACATTTATATCTCTTTTACATTACACCAATTTGTTTTAGAGAAGAAGAAGAAGAAAGAAGAAAGGAATGAAGGTGATCCTAATTTTTGTTTTCATCCAATAGAATCTGTGTAAGTGAAAATAAGAAATGAGGAAACCTTAAAAGAATAATAATGGAATAAGATAGTGGAGAAAACAATGTATTAAGATATAGATATTGGTAATATTTTTAAAAAAATGGATGAATTTAGAATTGGAATTGTTATAAGGGAACCAAATATTTATAATCAATCGGATGTAGTAGGGAAAGGGAAAAAGAATCAAGAATATAAATAATCGGTTACAAAAAGCTTCAATCTAGAAACTAATGATGAAGAAGAAAAAAACAGGGAAGAATAAAATGGTCAAGAATATAAATATTTGTAATATAATGAAGTTGAAAACCAAAGAAATCATTCAGCAGAATCATCAGTAGTTGCATATTTTATGTTTTTTTCTCCTGATCCATAGCCATCTGAAGAAGTTTCATTGAGGGTTTCTTCCATGAAATTCATTAAAATTGTAGATAAATTTGGTGACGAATAATCTAAGAAAAATTAGAATCATCGAACTTCTTTTTTCATCACCAAAATTTATTTAGGATATCTCATAGAATACAATGAAGATATTGATTCACAATAAAAAATAATAGTGAAGGGAATTCCTTACATCAAACAATATTAGAACGGATAAAAAAATATTATACTGTTATTTCAAAAAATTTAATTCTATCTTGATATCATTTCAAACATTAATATTGAAAATATATATTCTTTTAAGACAATGATGGACATGATTTGAATCATGAAGTTGATTTTAAAAATACTAAAATAATGTGATTCTGAGAATAGTAAGGCTTGTGACAAGGTTTTCAAGTGTTCATACAACATTGATGATAATCTCATGTATCATGTAGAGAATCTTGATGAATTGGTGAAGCAGGTAAATGATCTCAATTCAGTCTTCTAAAATATTGATGCTGAATTCAATGAAAAACATGATGTCTTTCAATAAAAAGGTACCTAAAAAAGAATATTCTCTAATGAGAATGATCATCTAATGTAAAATTTGGAGAATGAATATAATGAGTTTTATTATCAAATAGTGTTGTAATCCTAGAAAAGGCTTACAATATTAGATTGGATGAGTTTAATTCCCAAGAAGACAAGATTAAATAATGGGAAGAAATAAATCGGATTCATAAAGATAGGCTCTGGAAGCATGAAAATATTTTTGTTGAACATGATGTCAGGTTGATGTCTCCATAAGAAGCCACAGAAAATTTGATGTAAAATTTAAAATAATTTAAGAAGATAAATAATTCTATATTAAACCTCTTGAAAAAACAAATAGTTAAAGTATGAATTTTTGAACTCTTGTTCTTATAAAATCTTATTTCATTCCACGTAATTATTATTGTTTTGTTATTTTTTTTCTTTAACTCTTTGGAGGACATGAATGTTTTCCCTTATTATTTATGAAAATCACAATTGGGGAGAATAATTTGGAGAAGATGGAATTGATTTCATAAAAATTAAATGGGTGAATACCTTATTAAGGGGGATACGTCACATGTAAAATTGAAGAGAATACAATCCTTTCTGATATTTTTATCCTATTGTAAAATTAGTCATATTTACTATTACTTTCAGAAGATTTACTAAACTCATGGGGAGATAAGTGTTTTTTTTATTTTTTGTGGTTTCCAAATAGGGGTAGATTTGTGAGTCAAAATATGTTGCGACATTCTTATTGATATTTTTATTATGGAAATAAAAAATTACATCTGTTTTTTATTTATGTTTTTTATAGTAATCACATATGTTGTTTTAGTCACATAAATTGTTTTACAATGGAAACCACATATGATGTTTTCATAACCAGGTTAAGTATCATATTCATATTTTGCATCATAACCACGCATCATAACTAGGTTATACATCGTATTGATAATATAATGCATAACCATGCATCATACTAGGTTATAAATCGTAATCATGTTAATAATTGTAAGGCTGTTATGTACCATAACCACAATATGAATCGTATGCAAGATATGCATCTTTTCCATGTTAAGCATCATATCTCTGTTATGTATCATAACCATGATATTCATCATAACAAAATAAAGCATCATAATTGGATTACGTATCGTAACCATGATATGCATCTTAATCACGATATACATCATAATCATGTTAGAAATCGTAACCAAGTTATGAATTGTAGTCATGTCTTACTGCAATAGTGTATACATTTTTTTCATGCTTATTGTTTCATAATTTTCTACTTTCAATCTCTTAACCAAAATTTTGTCGTGAAGTGAAATATATACCAATCAAATTGAAGTCAGGTATTCTATTTGTTTTGACCGTTAAAATTGAAGATGTACAAATACCTCCAAATTTTCTAATGAAATATGATAGTTGGAGGAATGCTAGCCATTAGAACCTGATGCCAAAAAATATGTGGTCATTAGAACTAGAAAAAATAACTTTTGAATCTTCCAAGTTCTAGAGAGAGACTGTGTGGAATCTCTCAAGCTTTTTGAGAAAAGCATTGAACTAACAAGACCTAAATGATTTTTCCAAGTACCTGTATTTAAATTAGTGCTTTATTTTTCTTTGTATGAACGATCATTGTGATAACGATAGTGGGATTCATGGGATAAGAAGATGGTGATACTGTTCTTTTTATTGTGGGATTTCTAATATTCGTAAGACAGATATGCCGGTTACCATCTTAATCGAGGGCTTCCGTGGAAAGGAAGATATATGTGCAGATCAACATATTGAGGGATTACCTGGGTGGTAGTATGATAGATCTTGTATCCTAGTTGAATGGATAACATGTTCTTTGGGATAAAAGACTTGTAATACCATTACAATTCTAATAAAATTTGTAATTTAAATTGATTTAGTTTGATTCTACTTTATATACAAGTTCTTTTATATTGTATCAATTTAAATATGATACTTGTATTAAGAGATTCTATATTCTATATGATAGAATAGTTTACATTTGTTATACTATGATCATTGTATTCTATTCAAATACAATTTTTATTAATTACTTGTGGTGTCATATCAATTCATATCCGTTGAATCCAAGACTAGTTCAATAATTTGTTTTGGTTGTGAATTGTATTGGTTTAAGTCCTCCTAAACAATGTTTCTTCTTAAGAGTTTAAATAAAAAAACTTAATCCTACAATTCACCCATTTGTAATGTTCCAGCTCATATACATTTATATCTATATCACAATCCAACAAGATGAACATAAGGAAATATGTTTTAAATTTTGAAAATATTTTATACAATATTTTTAAAACATCCCTTAACAATGGATCATATGGATGTACATATAATGTTATAATTTTTAATATTAAAATGAATGGACATTTTATAAATAAAATCTCTTAATGATTTGCATAGACCCACGACCCATAGGAAGATTTTATTTTAAATAAAAATATTTTGGATTACATGTGAGCTAATGTATGATATATATAAGGGTTGCCAAATATTCATATATTAATCCCACTGGACACAAGTTTTCATGGACATGAAAAAAAATTGAATATATTATTATAGGACGTTTTTTGGATCCATGAAAACGATGGGGTATATGGAAGAAGGATGTTTAAGATATATAACTAGATATTTATCTCGGTTTATAGCATTTAATAAATCTGGTTTTAGTAATGATTCGTTCAGTGATAACATAAGGGTTTCAATAACATTGAATTTCAAATTCGACTGTTTTTTAAATGTTATATTTTAAGAATGATTAAATTGAAATTTAATAATATTTCATGGTTTTATGGTGATAAAAATATTTATAATTTGAACATAAAAATTAATTTGTATTTAATAAATAATATATCTTTTATTTTTAAAAGATAAAGGATAATATTTACTCAATTAAATTTTTATATTTTATTGAACATAATGTAAAATGTTTTAATACTATATAATATTACAATGGTTTGTGTCATAAAATATTAGTCCCTAAAAATTTAAAGTTGTTACACAATCCTTCCAACAACCAAATGTTTTTAGATCCGATCCAGTTGATACTAAACAACACATATTTATGTGATTTATTCATTAGATTCAATCAATATAAGGTTTTATTTAAATCTTTTCATGAGGAAAAAACTTCAAAATTACATCAAATTTTAAATTTGGATTTAATTTAGTCCCCTAAAAACTACAATTCATGAGGGACAATAGGTATGTAAATGTTATTATTTATCACTATAAAATATTTATATGGACATAATTCCTTGAACATAATTATAGGACTCTAAAAAAAGTATTACATACTCTAAATTGGTTTAGAATGAGACTGTATATCTAATTTTATCAAATTGATATGACATGAGTGGTGAGTATTCAAAACATGAATTTGATTAATTTTTTTTAAAAAGTTAACATAATCGTAAGTTCTCATCTCTTATGACTCTGTAATTAAATAGTGTAGTAGAATGAGAAGATATAAAATTATGGGAAATTATTTGGATAATTTTAAAGGAGTATTCTATTTTAATTCATTTATATAAAATAATAGTTAATCCATCTTGTCATGTTTCTAAAGAAACTTCATAGACCATTATTATAGTGAATACATTATGAAATATAGAAAAGGAAAAATTGTTGAATTAGATAATTTAAATTATTTCGATATAATGTTTACATTCAAAATTCTACTAATTCAATTGAAAATTTTGTTAAAATATGGGGGAAGTTTACTTGGGTATTATAATTATATACTGAAATATAAAGTCTAATAAAACTGTACTAGTGGAAGGTAATGTAATTTCTAAATTTAACGAAATAAATTTAAAGGATTAAAAATCTGATTTGGACTAAGTTGTGAATGGTCAGACATATTTATTCTTTAGAATACATGAAAATTTAGAATTCGATGCCACCAAATATGGGGAGAGAATATATATGGAAAAACATTTAAAGATCATAATGATCACTCATTTGAAATACTAATTGGGGATATCAGTATTTCTATTTAAACTAAAAAATACTCTGTAAATCCTTTTTTCTTATCAAGCATTTATTTAAGATTTGGTACCATAAAATTTGGATGATTATTTATATGATTGAAATAAGATAATGTAAATTCAAGAAGAACTAAGTCAATTTGTAATGTAGGGACCATAGTCTGACCCCTAAGGTTAAAAATATTATTTCCACATAATAAGTCATTAAAAATATGTCATAATAATCTCATCAAATAATTTTAAAAAGCAATATTATTTTCCCAATATTACAATATAGAAGACTGAATAGTATTTGGAAATAATTTACCCCTCCTAGTTTACTAGAATCAATAAGAATTATTTTTTAATATGAAACCCATTGTGGTATTGAAATATTTTATATTGATGTCAAATGTGAAATCTTGAATAAATATATTTATGAAAAAAATTCAAACATTCCACAAAAATTTTACAAATAATCTAATCCAAACTATTCATTGTAAAATTGAAATTATAATTATTGTTTGAAACAATATTCTTGAGCATTATATTACTTTTTTTTATTATTTAATTTTTTAATAATTTTTTTCAAAAGAGAAAGGTAAATCCAACTATATTAATTAAATGATATTCAAATAATTATATAATTTTTTAAATATATGTTAATGATTTTATATTTGTATCATAATTTGATTTACTTTTTAATGAATTTTGAATCAAAATTACTTTATAGTATGTAATGATATTAATAGATGAACTCAAATAATTTTTATGATTAAAAATAAATTAATCGAAAGGTGGAATCCTTTGATATAAAACAAAATATTCTGAATATATTGTTAAAAGTATTGTTTTTAATACATGTAAAAGATCAAATGTTCCAATGAGTACTTCTTGTAATTTTTATTATGACGAATCATGAAAAAATGTTTCTAATCATATGTCTAGATCTATGATTTAAATATTTCATTATTTATATGTACATAACTATATTTAATTCTTAAACTATATATATCTGTCAGATTATTATATAATATTAATGTTCTCCATTAAATGGTTTAAAAAGTGATTTCTAATTATGTTAATTCATCTATGAATCTTGAATTATTTTATCCTATAAACACATGTTTAAAAATAGAACATTTTTTATATTTAGAATTTGTTTATTAAAATGTAGAATAAAATTTACAATAGGTTTGTGTATCAATCATGGAAAATTTTCAGTTACATGGAATTAAAATAAAATAATTCAATCTCTATATAAACTATTGGGATTTAGTATATTGATACTGCTTCTTATTGATCAAAATACTTAAGGATTATAAATAAAATTCATTTATTATATTTGAAATAATACCCATTTTTTATTAAAATGAATATTCAATTCCCATCTATAAAATTTCTTTTCAGCTCTCTAGAACTATAAATTTTAATTTGAGTTAATATTTCCTTATATCTCTTGTATAAAAATTAACTATTATTCTGGAATGTATTTTTAAAGAACATCAGTTTGCAAAAATTTTAATAAACCAATGATGTTTATGATGTTTGATAAAATTAAATTTGATCATATATCTGAGAAAATATAAATTTATGGAATAGGTTTGGTGAATTTAAAATTATTTTTTCTGATAATTTTTAAGTTAGATGTTTTTTGTCAGTATAAATTTAAATATTTCATATATCTCACTAGAATGTGTTATAACTGTCTGGTTCCACTTCATTCTTTGAATATAAAAATATATATTAATACTAGAATATTTATGATAAATTTTTATAATATCATGAGTCCTGTAAAAAAAATTTCATTTTGATTTTGTACTATGGATTATGAGAATAATATTCTTTGAATATGTTATGTTTAGGTAGCCATGATATGTTTTTCACATAACAATTAAATGTGTTTGTTACATTCAATGTAATAAATAAATGGGAGAATTCTCTGTTTGATTTTAACATTATAAGGGTTAGACTCTTCCATAGTAAGAATTATCAACCAATGGGGGGAATCCATAAAAATTAATTACAATTATATTTTATATAGACTAAATGTTTTAATATAAATGATTAATTTTAAAAAGGGTAAAATTTTTGGATTTTTTATAATTATCATACATTTTGAAAATGGTTATGTGACTTAAATAGAATTATTTACAATTGGTTAATAAAAATAGTGCACTATTTTATAATTATATTTTCTCAATAGTTTTATTTCAATAATTTATTCCTTTCAATAATAGTGGGATTTATTATAAATATTTTTTTACTATTTTAATATTCTCATTTTTATGAATATTTTCAACAATTTAAGGAGAGAAATTAAACATTATATGGGATAATATCATAAGTGTTGTATGTCTATTGATTATAATACCTTAAAATTTAGTGAAAAGTATTGAATCAAGAATGAGAATCAAGTGGAATTAATAGAATAAGATACAATTTACCAAATGTATAGATTATATGACAACAAGATCAAACTCAATCAACCATCTAAACAAAAATCAAGTAACTATAAGGCATAAAACCATATTTCAGAGACTAATAAAGCTCTCACATAATGATACTTAATTGTACACATGGTATTCAATCTTATGTAACTGAAAATATAGTAATCCCAAAGACTGATAATGTCATTCAAAGTGATTGTACCAAGAAATTTAAATTGAAATGCCTATAATATTTAATTGGATATAATGTAAAATTATCTAAGGGATGAATATATGGAACAATGAATTAGATTGGAATATGTAAAACCATTCAAAAACAAGTTAATTTTATTTTTGATTTCGTATTGAAAAAAAATCAAACACTATGTGAATTTGACTAATTTCATGAAGAATGATGATCTATCATGAGTTATTACCTATCATGATAAATTAAGTGTACCTAAAGGGAAGGTATTCTATGTTTCTCATTATTTTGATAATTTTAATAATTTGATTTACTATAATTTTATTTTAAAGGTTATCATAGAATAAAAGATTTCATGAATTGTTATAAATTATTATTCAAACAATGTTTTATAATTAAAATCATATAAATTGTTAGATATTCAACTAATTGATGGAATACACTCATGTGTTTCTTGAAAAAATATATGTTTCAAAATCAAACTATTATGAATGGGAAATATTTGTCTCGCAAGAATTATAGGAATATTCTATGCGAATTTAATATTATTTATTATGGATTGTTGACTTTTTAATGAACTGATCTTATTATAGATACTAAACATATTTTTCGTAGCATTAAAGATAATAAACGTGAACCTCATTGGAATATTTTCCCAATGAATTGATTGAATAAATATCATATTGTGTTATGATAGATGAAATGAATGTCACTTTATGATATTAATATGTTGTGCATGAAATTACACTATATATTGAGTTAAATAGAACCAGTAATGTAATTAGAATGAGGTCATTAATGAACTATAATATATGATACACCTTGGTGATCAATTATTTCTCTCAGATGATCTTCTGTCTTTTGATCCCTTACTATTAGCGATAAAGTTTCTAACTTTATAGTTAGACATTCATTTATCTGGTTTCTATAGTTCTTTTTTTCGTTCTATAATTTGTTGTACTTATTCATTTTGGGTTATAATATGATGAAAAGGTAGTAGTTCGGTTATACCACCCATCAAAGATGTGCAAGTTATACCATTACTTGTAAAAGGAATGAGAAAATACAGTGCATTGGTTTAGATAAAGGTATGGTTTTGTATTTTCCACCAAATCAAATGGTATTTATTCCCTACAACTGTGAACAATGTAGGGGGGTCAGTATATGCCACCATGTGTTAATACAACATTCTTTAGGTTGTACTTCTTGGAATATTAAAAATCATTACAAAGGGTTGTGACCTCCCTTAAAATTTTAATGATTAAATTTTAATTGGGTGTCATCCATCTCTTAATTTAAGAGAGGTAAAGAGTATATTTGAATCATTAAAATATTATCTGCTATAAAAATAACTATGATATTTTATATATATTATTTTTTATACGTTAACAATAAATATTGATAATAATTCATGATTTTTTTAAATAGTCAATCCATCCCTCTCTTGCCCTTATCGCCAGTCTCACATTGAGTCCTATCCCAAATTTCAAGTTTTTAAATTGGATATGATATTTTTATGGTAAAAAATGATGTAAAACATGGGAATTTTTCCATGGAAATGATCATTTTCCTTTATTCGGTTCGTTTTGGTACTGGTCATGTTGATTTTTTTGAAATATCCTCAATACATAGTTTGATTCATCAATTGAAATGAAAATGGTAATTATATTAATTATATCCACTTAAAATAAATAAAAAAATGAAATTGAGGTCCTTGACCTCTAATAATTCATAATGAATCATTTATATTTAAATCTATTAAAGATGACTCATACCAGACTAATTGTTATGTGACACAGGATTTCGGAATTTGAACAATTTGAATATTTTAAATAATATTTTATGTATAAGATGATGACTTTTTTATATTATAATTGAAAATGATCGATTAAAATATATTGAATAAAACACACACACACACACACACACACATATATATATATATAATATGGGTTTTAGAGACCCTTGGAAAATGGAATTTCAACTTAAATGGAACCTCAGATGGAAAAAGTAATTTCATATTGCATCATGGATAATGTTTTATCTCTATGGGTGACATAAACATTGTTTAAATTTGAGGCCATTGACTGGGATTTCATAGTTTCATTGATTAGTTTAATTATTTAGTTAATCAGTTAATAAATCAATTATATCTTTGGAACCATTTTTATCCATTTTAATTCACATTTACAATCTATCTCTAATGTTATAGAGTATAACCTTAATCATGTGATGGGAAGAGAGTGAGATCATGGAGAACTAGATATCCATGGAACATAGTGTCATGTTCATCAATAATGATTTCTAATGGAGCCTTTTATGGATACAATCATCATCAATAAGTGATTCCATATAATGGAAGGGATAATTACTTTTAATTACATCCACTAATCATTCTGATTTATGAGCCATGGAAAATTAATCTTGATTTAATTGTCGCAATCACTTTTCTTTGATAATTGATCAAATTTTATCTTTATATAATAGTACATATCCATGTGTCGTTCATTATTATGAATTTGAACCGAGAAACCAGTGTGAATACCTTTAAAATGGCCACTTATAAATATCTATAGGATTTCCCCACCACATTTACACCATTTTATTTTCATGTTCACTAGTTTCCTTCACAGTGGGTAGGAATTCGGTGAATAAAAACCTGATTCAATGAATGATCATTTTCTAACTCTATGGAAGATCAATATGGGGAAAATAAAAAAGTGAATGTATTGTGGGTTGATTAATTTGGGATGATATATAATCATGTGATGAATAATTCCAGTTCCCAAAAGAAAGCAACGTAATGGGTTTTAAGTTATATTCAAATGGATTATGAGTAATTTTTTAAAAATAAATAGGAATAAAAAATTCCCACTATAGGAAAAACATTAACACATGAGTACCTTGGATATATTTAATGTTAAACTAATTTGAATAAACATTAGCATCTTAATTTTAATTTTTTGGTGTTTCTGTTTTCTTTTTACACGATCAATTGACACATAGTCCCTAGATCACATATCATTTTATCACCTTATGGAAATGTTTTAGTGATAAAAATATCAATATACAGGTGAATCTAAGTCACACATCATGTGTTCGACAAAAGACTAAATTAGTGTTCCATTAAAATACATGACATTAATTCATTAGGCTTATAGTTCATGATTAACTATCCATTAGGACAATCATATAATATAATCCATACCCAAAAATGTAGTTTATTAAATTACATGTAATATTTTATAGGGATTCCAACACAATGTGTACCTTATCAGATATTTTATATATGTAGAATTATAAATTCCCTGTGGAGGGTATTATATAACCATACATTTACTGAGGGGAAACAAACCATGTACCGCACCCCAAAACATGTCATGTTCCTTTCCAGATATTGTGAATTTTTTACTTTTTTTCAATGAACTATATTCAAAATATCAGTTGATTCTTAGGAACATTATTCAATTTAGAAAAAATAGTATATTCTTAATGAAAATAATATGTGAGACAAAAGGAGACTCAATTCAATCAGTTCATTTGATCTCTAAGGCTATTTATAGGGATATACACTGATGATTGAAGTAATCTGATGGCCATGAACACCAATATTTGTGTTCTAAAATTAGAGTCTGGGACTCTCCAATTATTATTAGTGTTTTATACACCATTTTATTCACAAAAAATTAGTCTTACATCCTTGTATTTAGGTTCTAACTAATCTAAGTTGGTCTATATTATGGGGAATTTATCCTCCACTAGGTATGGTTACTCGCTTGGCTAATACTTGACTTAGAGAGGAATGGGTCCAAATTATAGTTTTTAAGAGCTAACAAGGGTTATAAAATAGGGATTTTAGGATTATGGGGTTTCTTTATATGGATTATTATTCTTTATATAGGATACGTTATGTAGGGGATATTTTTTAATTGGCCTCAAAAGATTAAACTATGTATAGGTTCATTTCTTCCTCTTTGGTTTTTAAAAGACTTGTATTATTATCATTCCATAACTATTTTTGGTAAATTAAAATAGGTATATATATACTCAACTCTATATAGTTATTTATTCTACATGTGTTAGGTATCATATAGATGACACAATGTTGTGTGGGGATCTTTTTTGACATGATCTTAGCAGAGCATAAGAATAATGGTATTTGTATTTTGTAATTGTGGAACACATTCATGTCACGTTCTAGTTCATTATACAAGTCCCTTTACACCAGTCTCTTTATGTTATATTCCTTTGGGGTATTTTTTGAACATATTTCCCCTATTTTAATTATTTCGTATGAACATCATATTTTTTTGTGGTAACTATCATGCTTCATGCATTTTTATGCATATAAAATTGTTATTTATCAATTATATCATTATTGTTATCCATTATGGATATTATTTGTTACATACATGCATGTTATAATATGGACTCATTTTATATTATATTACTACTCAATGATAGTTACTATACCTGAAATATTATTGGTATGCTTAGGGATGGAATTATCAACTTACTACGAGTCCATGTGGTGTCCTAGTAATTTAGCTCATGTTAGAGTGGAATGAGTATTAGTTTTTCATATGAAAAACATCAAGGTATGATGTAATGTTTGGATAGGTTTTGGAACATAGGGAAAACTTTTAGGAATTTCATTGTTTTGAATTTTTGGTCTTGATACCCAATGGTTTTTTATAGACTAACATATCTAAGAAGACTATTTAATGATATTCTTAAAATTTAGAGGGGTGAAAAAATGTTGGGGAATATTTTAATAAAATTAAAAAAAATTATCCCTTTACATATAACTATAATTATTTTACGGTTAATGTGTCTCATTTTTTCATTTCACCATCATCATTTCATACAAAAAATCTTAATTCATAGAAACATGATTAAAATACTATTTAAAAGGTTCTTCTTTTGAAATGAATGGATAGTACTTTTTTATATGTCTGAATATCCATGATAAAAAAATAGATAAGTATCAAACTATGAGGTACAAATTGATAATGAATATACTTACACTCCAAATAATTATATTCTGATTGTGTATTTTTCATATAACACTATAATAAATCATATTTTTTATTTATACTACCTATGGATAGTTATACAGTAAGTATTTGGCAACAATAATAAATCCATTCAAAAATATTGAATGTTAAATGTTTTTGACATGTTTCTTTTGTTTTTATAATCTTAACCCACTTACATAATATTGTGAATGTAATACTTCAAAACTATACCAAAATTGTAAGATGTAATTTCTTTATCTTATAGAATTGTAAGACTTTTGTGTAAACATTACAGAACGAACTCTTTTATTCTTCTTCCTTATACATTTTTTTCTTCTTTACTTAGTGTGATAGAACTATTATAGAGTTTAATTTTCTTATTTAATACATAAAAAATAGAACATTTTCCAGTTAAGTGTTTTTTTAGATATGTTTTATCTTTACTTCTATGCCCCCAATGATATTTTGATCCAAAGTAGTATCAATCTTGTCATCCCATAAGAATTTATTTGTCTTTATAGAAGTGAGATTTTGAAGCACTATATATTTTTACATATAAAACATATATGATTATTGGAACCATCTATTTCATCAATTTGTTTCTCATATTTTCCTATATTCAATTAATTTCATCCTTATAATTTCAAATTTCATAATTTTTAAATTTAAAACTACATAAAAATTAATTCTCAAATAATTTTTATCCACAATTATTAATAATTTTCATGGCCATAAAAACAAATAAATAAAAAAATTCTACATATAATTGTCTATAAATTCAGATAAATATTTAAAATTCAAAATTTTGTTTCTTCCATTGAAACATGAAATCATTCCTAAAACCTTATCCTTCAACATTTACACTTGTATCATGATAGATAAAAAAATGATAATCAGAACCAAAATCTGTGATTATATAACACCGAATTATATTTTTAGGTATATCTTCTAATATAGTTACATGTCACTCTCAACCTATATTCTTACATCAAACCTCATATTTCGTTCAATAAAAATTACATCAAGATTCATAAAAACACCAATATCTATATATTGACTACTACAATAAAAACACTTCTCTTCATATAAATACTTACACCCTCTCATATGAATTCCAAAAACATACAAAAACTATAGTGTCCCTTTTTCATGTTATCATGTCCTCAATCATTAACTTCTGAAAAACTCTTTCTTCTTCTTTAGGTAATCATTGAGCATTAAATTTCATTTCTATTCTACTAAACCAAATAACATCATAAAAAATCATTAGATCCTTGTAATTAATACATGAAAAATCCTTTATGTGTGATTTCATAACTCTCTAGTAAAATCATTATCATCCTTTTATCCCCTAATATAAATATTTTTTCACAAAATAAGTGTAACCATAACATGATTCTTCTTATATTAAAATACTGGTACCAAGTAAAATACAACTAATATAGAGTCATATCTTCCTACTTCTACATGTATTTAAAATTATGAAAAATGTACAACATACATTGATATCAAAATATTTTTATATTTTGAATGAAAACATTTATATTACCATTAAAATTCATATTATAGCAGTAAAAATCCCGAAGTGTTTCATCACAATGTGGGTCTATCTTGCCACCATACACGGTGGCTCTTAACATCACTTTTCACTAACCCACACTAATCTCTGATGTCTAGTTCTAACCTACTCTTGACATTATAGTATCAAAAAAATATGGATTCCTTTATTATTTCATTTAAATGTTTCATGGCATGAAATAATTCGTTATTCAAACTTGCGGGATGTAAATATCTTTTTCATTATCATATATTTTTGGGAAAATATGTATTGTAGGAATATTATAAAAATCCTATGATCAATGAATAAAATTCAATCCTTCCAAAATCTATATTCATAATTCCTAAAAATCATTCATTGTCCTTTTATACATAAAATTTAAAAATTCCTGATATTTTAAATTACCTTCAAACAAAGTTTTCAATAGGAAAGGATCTATGAAAACTCTAAAACGAAAGCTATTCATTACATCATTTATATAATGAAAAATAACATCATAACCACATCAAATATTTCCTTTAATCCTTATTCACATTATAAAATGTAGACAACTCTTATTAATCTCTTATTCTTCAATAACAATCTGGGTTCTCTAACCATCATTCAATCTACACACACTTCTCAAAAAAAGTGAAAGTAACTTCACTTTTTATCAATATAGTGATATTAATCTCTATTAAGAAATATTTCTCATTGAAAACATTTAAAATAAAGATAAACATGGATAAAAAACACCCCCATTATATTTTGTGTTGATATCCAATAATATATATGTTAATACGTACTCCTAAAATTATATTTTATTTACCATTCCTTCTCTCCACAATTATCACAACCTTTTATTTTAATTTCCACTATATCCCTTAATTAAAAAAAAATACAACGTGTTGATCAATTGTTATATCAATTCATACATAAGTAATATGAGATAAAAATTACTACCTAACTCTAAATTTGATATTCTCAATGTTTAAACCCATTTGAATTGATTTATAAAAAATATTGTTTATCATAAAACATATGAAACCCACTAAAATGATATAATCATCACCTTTATCAAATGTTTTCCAAATATATTTGAGATAAGATTGTTGAAAAATACAAATTTTATAATTTTTATAATCAAATATTTCACAATAAATTTATGAACTAAATTCAAATCATCTTATAAAAACATTATGTTAATAAAGTATCTTGATTTATACATCAAAAAATGACTTAAAAATTCTTTTCTAACATTATAATACATTCCATTGATAAAAATTTACTCCCCACCTACACCAATCTATATATTGGTATAATATTGTTTTATCATGTATGAGATAATAATAAATCATACCTCTTATACGAACCATTTTCATGAATATTCTAGATATCAAATTTTCACGATTAAAATAAGTTATTTTATCTTCTCAAGATCTATTATATTTCCAATACCAATAGGAGAATCTTTAGGTATTCATCGTAATGGTTGATATCTACCATATATATATTTCATGATGTACCAAATAGAAAGGAACCAAAATGGGTCACTTCTATTCCAAATACATTCGTGATATATTTTATATCTTCATCAAGGATTATTTTCATCCACACACGTTCAATATAATATCAATTAATAGATCATTCAATGATGGAATATTTTTCATTTTTGACAAGTTTTTATTATTAATAAACCTTATATTGTCCTCCCATTGATAACCATATTCCCTAATATTCTGAGAATTATGAGAACACCAAAAGTATATAATAACTATTGAATTGTTTTTGAGTGAATTTTTTTCCCTTTTAATAACCTCTCATTTGGTTACTTATATCACATTCATTAAGTGGATATGTGATCATACCAATTACAAATTTTATAAAATTCACTATTAGACCTTTAGATATCATTCATTGAAAAGCACTCAATAAATTTGTATTTGTAATCGTTGATGTTAACTAAAATGCCAATATGGATATCTCATTCTTGTATTGAATCCTTATAATATTCAAACTTATTCCCTTCTTGATTTCATTTCATGGGAATCATTCAATAGTCCAACATGTGGTCTCCCCTGTTATATTAAACGAATATTTTAATTGTAGAGTTTGAATCATTCAGATCCGTATCATTTTGTATTTTTTGATGTAATTAGTTTATTATACTTTTAACTAATTAACATTTTTATGGACATATCTTCTTTACATACCTACACCTTCAAATCATATATAAATTTTTTATCAATTTCATATGATTTTTGGTTTGCTGAAATATAAAATTAGTCATTATAAAAATTTCTATATATGTATTAGTTTTAATGTACATTTACAAATCATTGAAATCTGATTTAGTATGATAAATTATTCTGATTTTATAAAAAATCCTTCTATAGAACATGTTTTCTCTTTTCATAAAATCCTCTCCCATTAATTCAATTCAGATTTGATATTCACATATTCATGTGTTATAATAAAAATATGTACCTTTCTCCAAACCTCAAAAACACCAATAATTGACTATAATCCTTCTCCATGAAAATTTAGTAACTGTTTATACATATTTTATATATTTATTTGTTTTCTTATATTAATCATAATTTAAAAATTTATTTTGATATGTTCAATTATTGGATATTTATACATCAAAACATGATTATCTTATGGGTTTCAATGAATATTTTTCTTTTTATATATTTAAATACTTATAATTTATTTATGAATTGTTAGATAAAATAGATTCTCTTAGAAAGAAAATTTACGGGAAAATGAGATATCATATTATAAAATCTTGTACTAGATTAATTTTGCGATGAATTAATGATTTTTTTGATCATTTTGTAATTTTTTAAATTAAATACCATATTCATAAATATACTTGGACAATGTTTTGTTGCCAATGGAATGTAATGATTCACCGTTGGTTTTTCTAAATTTTTCAGCTTCACATAAAACTATATAGAATCCAAATTTATGATATATTTATAGTATTTATGTAATTAAACCCTTTTTTCATAGCATTTAATAATATTTTTTGATATAACATTATGATTCTGACTTGTCTATAATAGATAATGTTTATACAATTTTTTATAATGCTTGTAACTTCTAGTTATACTTCCATGACATTCGTGGATACTTGTAGTAATTTCACTAATAAATTGAACACATTTTCAACAACAAAATCCTCAATAACATTACATTTAAATAATTATTCAATTAGTGATAATTTCTCACCATCAATAATTAAATTATTTTCATTACAAAATAAAAACCTTTTCAATGTGATACGTCTTTATACACATTTATCCGGAGTGTCTTCCCTTCCATTAGATTCCAATTTTAACTGGTATTTTCAAAATATAATCCTTATAATTAATCAAAGATATATGAAATAAACATTTTATAGATCATTTTATGATATTATTAATAACATTATAAAAATAACCACATGATTCAATTAAAACAAGATCTTCACATCAACAACATGAGCATGACTCATTGTAGGAGTTGTTTTTAATAGTTTTATCAAAAAATTAAACAGTCTGATTACATTATTATCATGATAATTCACCCTTACAATTTGATTATTTTATCATATTGTTAGATTCTTTATTATTATATTTTTTAGGGTCTTGGATAAGACCTCCATATGTATTGAAAATTGAATACAATTTAATTTTTCAATCAGAGGAGGAATAAAAATAACTTTTTAAAACAATTTAAATATTAAATTCTATACAGATTATGAAAGAGTGTCAAATTTTGCAATAGTGAAAAAATAATTATACATGAAAAAAAATCCTGGAAGAACACAGATTTGATTCCAATTCAGATTACCTTTTAATGATATATTCAACACTTAGTGGGGTGGTTGAATATGTGTTGGTTCCTTTTTGTCCAAATAAATAATCATTATCCATTTATATTTACATATTCATTTGATAAGGAACATGAACCACTTTTTTCTCATCTCACCTTCATTATAGATTATAACACAATCAAAAACACACAAACACCAGCATAAGAAAATATCAATATTTACAAGGTTATCATTTCAAAACTAAAGGTCATTCTTTTTTTGTGATTTAGTAAACACCAAATTAAAACACCCCACTTATATAAAAATGCATGATATAAAAGTGTAGGGTATATCCCTATACTCATGTAACAAATATCCCAAAATTGTTTAGTGTATACCAAACATTATAGAATAACACTTGATCTTTATAATAACTCTCAAAAAATATTAAATATCTATCTATTAACAAAAATACAATCATTCAATAAAATAATCTCTAAATTGTATTGATGTGTTATATATTCCTTTTCCCATTCCAAAACATACACAGTAGCATGAAAGTAACAATTCCTCACTGACTCAAACGTGAAAACCACCCTATCAATATATTGAGATATTTAAAGACTTATATGAAAGATATATTATATAGGACTTTATTATTATTCACCTGTCATACATTATTTCTCTTTATTTCTTCAATGCTAATTAACTGTACTTGGATAGTCTTATTTTCATTCATAATATGACACAATAAACATATTTTGGTTTCATGTTGTACTAAATATCTTTTCAACTAACTTTGATATCTTAGTGATATTAATATCAAAAATATTATAGAATATTAGATCACTCTCTATATATATTGAAGAAATTTACCTTTTAACAATTAAAATTTATGACATTATATTTTTCTATCCTTAACTAATAGATTATATATGATTCATTTTATTTCATTTTTCTTACATTATCTTTTATATATTCTCCTCTCATCAATAAATGTAAATATTAAATTTTAAATTAATATACTTTTCAATAATTATAAGGTCATGAAACATCAGATTCTTAAAGAAAAAACAACCATAATATATAAGAATTCCCATGAAGATCTTCAGATCAATAGAAAATCATTCTCCTTACAAAAAAATATATCTAAATTCTGATTTGATTAATATTCAGGGATAAAAAATCCTTGGAAACATTCCATTAATTTTAGAACCATCTTCTTCAATGTGGATAGAATCATGATTTACAACATCTTAACTTTTTGAACTCCAAGATATGAATTTTAAACATCTCCAGATATTTTAAAATATATATTCATATGATATTTGGTGACTCCAATGTAATGAATAATTACATAAATCCTATTATATGACATAATATCTATTAAATTGAGATTTTTCCTTACATTATTCATTATATGTCTACCAATATTATGTCAATCTATATATGTGGTTTCAAGACTCATCAAGGGATACATCATTTTACAAAGTTCTTATCTTTAAAAGACACGTTATTTATCATTATGATCCAATTATGTTTATAAGATCTTAATTAGAATAATACAACATACAATATCCACTTATTCTGATATACTGACCTCATAAGTGAACTTTAGCTAACTTCAATTTTTTTCCTTCATAAAAAAGGACCACGATATTTCAGTTTTATTCTCTTGAACTCAACAACACCTTCCAAAATCATGATTTCCATCTTGTGAATTAATAAAAACACTGTATGATGATGATTCATAAGATTTCAATTGACATAAGATCATACTTGTATCATTCATTCACTATAGTGGTTTAACATAAAATTCTAAGGGATGTTTGAAGATTTATATATGAAAACACTGGTACATTGAAGAAAACAACGAACATGATATCATTTAGTCCTAGTTTAGGGTGTGATTTAAATTATGAGACGTATCCCATGTGAACTAATCCAAAATATAATTTTCACTTGGTAATACACTTTTTTTTAGAATCACTTGTAATCCGAATTTTTAAATCCCATAGGGGTGCTCTCCCAGTTGTTTTTTCATGACTACCACCTCCGTGGTTCTCAAATTCACTATATACCAACCCCTTCTTAGTTATATATCCACAGGATAGTGAAGATATATGATTAAATTCAAATGTTACATATTATTTATTATCCTTTAATCATGGCCAACTATCTCTGATGTCATAGTTAATGTGGTATTACTCGCTTTAGGAGTGGACATAATATTTTCTTTCTCTTTTAAATTTCATTAGAAAATACACTATCTGTGAATAAAAAACAAATCCAAAACTCGAAGCCCCAAAAACCATCGTTCTAACATCTATTTTATTCTTTAATAAATTTCATCCATTATTATTCTATAATTCTAGTAATACACAATGTTGTATGCTTAAAATACAATAAAACTTATTTTTAAATTATTAATGGATCTCAAAGAAATTAATATAATGGTACGTCCTTCATCAATTATATAATAAATATAAATTCCAAGAAAACATAAAATTCTATATTTAATACTTATTCACATAATATAGATTAAAAAACATCTTGGTAACTCTTCATCCAAAAAAATATAATTTTCCCCAACCAAGAGACATGATACACCATTTTCTACAACCAAAATGAAAGGAACTACAACTTCACATAAAACTCAATTGATATAAAAAAGTCATTAAATAAATACCACACACAAATAAGGGGCATAAAATTATTCATTCAATAATTATATAATGACGTTATTTACAACTGAAATATACTATTCACTAGTTTTGGGGAATAATTGAATTGGAATATGCATCACATAGGAGTAATCCATTGATTTTTTATTCCTTTTTCAGTCATTTTCCCATATATAATTTAATTATAGTGATTAATGTTATCAACTATATGAAACCACCAAAAAGATAGGAAATAATAAACCCAAGGTATGTTAATAAAGTTCTTGTGATAATGATACATCATATCTTGTTTTACTAGCTATGATATTGTGATTCTATTTAGAGATATAGTTTCAAGTTGATTTTATTGATATTTCAAGAATTTGTTATCTAGCCATGGTTGATTGAGTTGAACAACCATCTATTTTTTCAGATGTTGTTATAGAACTTTTTTAGAATTATACCATTCTTGTGAGAAAAGATAACGATATAGATAGGATCCGTGCACTTCCTAATTTCTAAACATATAGTCCTCTTAGGAATAGAGGCATGCATGGCCCTCTAGAATAAAATTAATGTCTAGATGTAGAGACTTAGGTGGTCCACCTGGTTAGGATACATGTTGATCATATGGTGATACAATCATCTATCTTCATCCATGATATATAAATTCACTGGTGTGCCATAATCTCCCATACCAGAATTGTGGTGACTCATCCATTTATAGTGTTTGAGAACCTATTTCATGATGTTTATTACCTAGCATGGATATGGGATATACACATTTAAAAGAAATTGGATTTCCAATAGGTTATATTTTTTGAGAATGCATTAAAGATAATTGAATTCACATGGTATGGTATTAAAATGATTCATAATGGATTCATTCAAATGATGAAGTTTATATATTTCCTTTATAGAGAGATACAATATGAAATTATTCCTATATAAATCACCACTTTATATATGGTTCAAGAGAGATCCTTATTGATTTATAAATTATCTGTATATGAGTTGAAAATTGTAGATGATGTTGGTGCTTATCCAGGATTAGTTTCATTAGTTGGAATGGGTGGTCCTTAGGGAGATAAATATAATATGAGGGATGGTGGTGCACTAAATAGACGATATTGAGTTTTAAATTTCTCTAATCCATATCAAAAACCAATTCGCCCATGTGGTATATGAAACACTCAAGGAGCTCATTGCCATTGGTGATTCAGGTGTAGGTGAAGGGGGTAAATGACTATACATTGCATGATATCATTTGAGGTTTTATTGATTTATTCATTAAACCATCTCATATACCCATGCATACCATAGAAGTATAATCATTTATTTTTTTCACAACTGTTTATGATTATTAATTCATTTTTAATCACAAGTCCCAAAAATGTGGATAAATACTCCCCTTGGATGTGATCACACACTCAACCATATCTACTAGGGATACACAGATTCACTTAGTGGGGGTCTTTTTAATTGTGATACCAAATTTTTTTTGATGGGGTCACATGATTTTATCCTTATCAGGCACTATATATTCTTAATTTTGTAAAATAATATTTCAATATTTTGGAGTTGTGTTTTATCGATTGGATTGTTCCATACATTCATTTATGGGTGAGGGTAAAAATAATTTTCAATGACTAGTGACAATGTATAAAAGATATATATATGATCACTAATCATTGATTATTTAGTATCAATATAGAATATATGACTTCTATATGAACCTTACAATAGTTTTAAAGTAGTAGATGAATGTTTTTTTGGATCTATTTGGATTAAACCATCATTAGTAGATAGATTTATGTATTAATTAAAACTCTAGGAAAACACCAATATGTTATATGTTATATAAAATATTGGAGGCATTGATCTTAGTGGTGTGGTTAGTATACTATATATATAAGGTTTCCATTGGTCCCAATGCTTCATATTGGGTAACTTGGGTGTTTTTCACTAAGAAGGTTGACAACGTCTTCATGATTTTTTATTACAATCAATTGAATCAAGTAAAATTCATGATTAAAAACCATTTATCAATTATTAATGACCACACATTCATTTAAAGGGATATAATTGGTTTTCAAAGAGTATTATTAGTCCCAACATTCATTATATTTGGGTTAGAGTGTATGATATGTAGAATAAGGCATTATGTTATTGTTACATGGATTATAAGCTTTTATTGGTTCCTTTATGGTAAAATATTCCACATATATGTTCATAGGATTCATAAAATTGTTCATTAAACCATTCATGAACCAATTAATGGTTGAATGTATCGATGAAATCCTCATATTTTTTAGAATTAGATGACTCGAATGAGAAGCATCTAGCCATAGTCTTAGACATGATTTGAGACAACCAAATCTGTGGTAATCACTCAAAGTGTTAATTCGGGATTCAGGTGTAATAAAGAATATAGAATTCCATCTCAATGGGTAGATTATTTTTATACCTAGAAAAGATCAAAATGGTTATTTCATACTATCCACCAAAGCTTCTATCTAATCTGTATAGTTTTATTAGGTTGGAAGCACATTTCTAGAGCTTTAGGGAAGAAATATCAAGGATAACAATAGTAATGATTACATTGAACTAAAAAGGTAATATGCTAATTATTGTTGATTTATTATAGAGATATATCAAGTATTTGATGAAGATTTGGGTAAGTGTTTCAATCATTAGGATTACTAGGGTATGAGTCATGTACAAGTTATTTTGTTATTTCTTGAGATCATGTATTGGTTTTCAACAAATTTATAGGTTTGAATTCATTTATATTAATAATTGGAATATGGGACCTCTGGATCAGAACTATGTGAACTATTATTTGGTGTGGGAAATCATAGTTCTTACTATTAAATTTTGGGGATATTTTCTTCTTTGTGAGTTTTTTATATTCCACATGAACCAAAATAGCATCACATACATCCTTATCAAAGTGTTCTTAATTTGAGGTTTGCTGACTAGTTAGAGATTGTTTAGGAGTGTGGATTTAAAAATAAATAACCTCATGTATAGATAAATGGGATGGTTGATTCCTATACTAGAAAATCCTATCCTCGGTTGATAGAAGATGTGTATGAAAAATTAGATGTAATAATGTTGTCATTTATGGGTGAGGGAGAAATGGATTATCTTTGATTGATCACGATTCCTCCAAATATTATATAAATTAAGAGGGAGTCCTAGTTTTTGGAAATTGATTTTGGGATCATGTGCGACTATATATCCTCAGGATACACACTAGAGGGTATTCTTGAAGATGAGGACAATTTCATACTCTTATGTGAATGGTTTGTGGAACTAGTATTGTTGGATGATGTGCCTCTAATGGAGATATAATATTCTAACTGAATGGTACATCTAGGAATATCAATGATATACTAGGAACTCATACATCTACTTAGGAAGATATATTAAAATATAATAATTTCTACATTGATATTATGTTATCGCACCTGTCAAAATTTGAAGCTGACGTACCATGTTTTTGAATGTTTATATATACCCATTGAGGATATGGATTTAATTTTTGATAGAATAAAAATGTAAATTCCAATAATACATCCACAATTAATGAGATTCCATGACACTATATAGGTGATCCATAATTGAATGACTAATTTGGAAAATATCCTTCCCATTCAAAAAAATATTGGTAGAAATCATTTGATTTTTACATAGTGGATATCATACCACTAAATTGGATACCATTGATAATATTTTCCAACCACGAAGCATGATCCACATCTTAGTCGTGGAAGTTCATGTATAAGGAATTCAGAAATTATTAGTTGATGAGTAAATAATGACACCCATAATTTATTTTCCAAACAATGTGAATTATCTAGTTTTTAAATGATATGTTGACTGGTTATGTGGCAGATTTATTCAAAATATAGAAGGGTCAATTACCTTTAGTGGATCCATTGTAAAAATATATTTGACATTCATATTTTATAATAACAACTTTTGAGGTCATATATGAGAGGCCTTGTAAGCCGCCCCCTATGATGGATGGATGTTGCATAGACAACCTTGAGTGTGATAGATCGGATGATGTTGATTATGTGAGTGTTTCATAGATCCTAAAGTCAATTGGGACAACTCATACCCAGTATATTTCTAATATATATTGATTATAAAGGACATTAGTGGTTGAGAAGTAACATATTATGTTCCTAACTGTATCTCTATAATGTAGTTTTTAGAGGATTTCTTGGGATAAAAATCTACACCCAATGTTCAGAAATCTATTCGAGATAAATTTTATTTTAAAACATTTTGAAAACCATATAGCGTTCCCCCTATGGTTGGATCAAGTATAAAATGATTTTCAGGTCACACAGATGATTGGATACATGAATTACATTTCACATGAAATATATTAGGGAAACTAATATACAGAGGTTGATTATACATTTTTGGAGTACCATGTGTTGATCAATGAGCTGTATAAGAGGGATATTTGATGTCATAATGTACTGTTAGTGTCATTTCTATGGAAACATGTGAACCTTAATGAATTATCATGGGGCTGAGATGCCCAAATTGTATATTCCTAGCCAATATCATGTATCACTGAAAGGGTGAGGGTGAATTAGTGATATCTTTTTCTTTTATGTTTACTTCATTCAAAAACAACCTTCACCTCCCATTAAAGAGTTACCACTCTCAACGAAAAGAAAACAATCACACGTCCATAGGAACACAATAATTTTCAAGGTTCACTACTAAAAAAGATAATCTTCATTAATGTTATGGTTTGGAAACACATAAATACCACACAATTCACTGTAATTCAATCCTTATGTGTGGAATATAATGAGTAGGATATTCCCTGACACCCATCTATCATTATATTAATCACAAATATTAATGTTCTTGTTATATAACAAATGATGTAATACAATTTATGTAATCAGTTAAAAAACTCTAAAATCAAGTAATTATACTACCTTTTCAACAATTAGAAATATGATCCTAAATTCCATTATTCACATTCCTACCTAGATATAAGTAAGAATATTCTAGACTTTGTAATGATACTTAGTCTGATTTCCCTGTATGAACATCCCAATCTGATTTCTCAGTCTAACAAAATAAATCTACCAAAATACCACTCTAAAATTATAAATGGATTCTACCTCAGTCTAGTAATCCCAATATAATTCTCAATTCTCTGATCTAGACCAATATAATGAATATATGAATACAATATTTTATCTTATCATTTACTTATTCCGTCTAAGAAAACATTCTCATGTAAGCATGATCCCGAAACTTGTTCTCTATAGAATTATTTAGTTCTCCACCTTCTTCCATCGTGTGTACTTGTGTTAGATATTAATAAACTACTTATTAATTTATAAGTGACCCAACTTTTTATTAGGAGGGATTCTAAAAAACATTCCAACTAAACTAAAGTTCTCTAATCCTATAGTTTTTTAATAATTTAGATTAATCTTTGAATTATTCAATGTTTATCAACACTTTTATAACCTTCTCGAATATTTTCACATTTACAAATTATATACAAAAATAAGAAAAATATATAGTTTTATTTTGGTTCCACACTTTTATTTTCTCCTTAGGATAGAGAAATATAGTCCCATAAATTTTCTTAATGATCTTTCAATTAAATCATATCTGAACATACATCATCACGTTTCTCTGCAACAATTGATAAGAAAAACTAAATTGAAAAAACATGTATTCACATTAAGATACTCAACCCCTACCGAAGGAAATAAAATCATATTCAATCAAAACCCTTCAGTTAAACTCTTCTATACCCCTTTAACAACACTTTTGATATTTCGTGACACATTTATACATTTCTTCTTTTTCTTCAGAACCATGATCTTCTTTCTGATGATATTAAAATTACTATCCTGAATATGATAAATCATTATTTTCATCCATATAATAATTAAATTTAGTTCCAATATGGTGAATCGTGACCTAATAGAAATTATATCCGAGATATTATTTCTCTTGACCGAGGTGTTATGGAAAATAAAAAAAATCAACTTGGTGAAATACTAGACTATGTGGTTAATTGATCTATAATTTTAATCTTCCTGAAATCCCGAGCAATCTGTTATTCATTTCTTATTTATAGGTCCTAATATATATCTATACAAAAAAATTCCTTTGACTCTTTTTTGAAATCATCATGATATCTAATTTCAACGTCAGTGTAACTCCAATTATTGGAGGAACACTACATCTCATGAACCTAAGTCAGCAACTTCGTCTACAAAAACATCATTCCTTCTATGATTATGATCCTACTCTACTTATTTAATTGAATATTTATTTCTCATGGCATATTGGTATGACCAAAATTTAGCGTATTCATATCTTTACAATCCGATCAACCCTCCAGGCATTTAAAAAATCCCCTTCTAGTAATATCACTCAGGTTAACTGAGACTAGAAAAAATAATCATTATATTCCATCTTTTCTCCAAACATTACCTTTTAGAATTGAATTCCTCATTATTTTGAGTTCCTTTAATATTTGTTTCAAAATCATATGATTTGTAATGGAATGTATTTTATCTTACCATACATACATATAATTCATTATTCTAATCTAAACCTCAATATTATTAGAAGCACTTGTTATCACCCATTTAATGATAAGTATTACATCACATGTTTTTAGAAATATTATGATTCATGAGACCTTAAATCTCATTAAATCATCATCATATTTTCATCAAATCCTTAAAATATCTGATTCTCTTCCACATTGTGATTATAATCTCCTTCCAAACCTAAATTGATTTCAATGATTTTTTTCTTCCGAAAAACAACTTCCCAATAAGATAGAATTTCTAAAGAATTGTGAGTATGAAATATTGAATTCGAATGTGAGTCTGGTCACCAATAAATAAAAAGTGAGGTGATTTCTTTTGATTAACATTTCCATGATAAAAAATTTATCTTTTCAATAAACCATTCACAAAATATTTCATCATTCCCAAATAATATAATGTCATCAAAATAAACAATCATTATGTGTAAAAATTGTAGCATTATATAACGCATAGATTACTATCAATTATTTTTTTCCACAAAACTCATCTTCCTAATTTATGTATAAAAATTTGAATACCATGCCCATGGATCTTGTATTATACCATACAAGGATTTAATCAACCTATAATTATTTTTCATATTTCCCAATAACATTGGAACATGGCTGTTCATCATAAAATTTCTTTAAAAGATCACCACTCAAAAATTCATATTTCACATCTTTCTTATAAACAATTTAATTTCATTATTTTTCAATTGAAAAAAAATATTCTAATGGATTATAATCTTACCAGCAGAGAAAAAGTCTCATGAAATCATATTCCTTCATATGTGAGTATCATTTCACACTAATACTTATATGTTTCATGTAACATTACCATCTTATATTAGCTTGTTTAAGAGAACTCACATTGTAACAATAACATTTTTAACATTTTTTAGGAACAAGTTCTGATTTATTATTCTTTTTAATTTGAATAAACTATTTATTTTTAACATAAACACATTCAGGATGCTCAAAATCTTCATTCACATCATTCTTTTGAAAATTTGAATGCAATTAATTATGTGTAATTGTTCATAATTTTTTAACTATTTTATGTTGATCACCAATAATGTTTTTAGATTCAACAAAGTTTCTAATTTGTGGATAATATATTTGAGACTCTTCTTCACCACTATAATTATATGACTCTGATTATTATTATTGAGAGTGATTAAATCTGTTTTCATCCTTATCATAATTATCACCAGACATTCGTTCTTCATGTTTATTTTTTTAACAATATGAGAGTCATGAACATCTTCCCCATCATTTTAAATAAGATTAAAATCAATAAAATTAACTAATATTATTATTTAATTATGAAAACATATATATCATATTTCTTTTAGAGCATACCTATTAATGATTCCATCTTCACCTTTCAGCTGAAACATCCAAAGTTTTCAACCTTTCATCATTATTATGCATGGACTTCGAGAAAATCATTTGTCTTTTAGAATTCTATTCTTCCTATAAAACATTTGACATAGAGTTGTATCTAAATTTGGTCTGTAGAAAAATGAGTTCTGAATATACATAGTGGTTCTCATGGCTTGTCTCAAAAATTAATGATAAATACCATGTACATGTAACATAGTTCATCCAATTTCAACCAGAATTCTACTATTTCATTTTGAAAAAACATTTTTATATGGAATATATGGTGTACTAAACTCCTAAAAAATATATTCTCCTCATGATAAATTTAATATTATTCATTTTTGTAATCACCAGCATTGATTTTTCTAAAATTCATCATGGAAAACACACATTCCCTATTAGAATTTCTCCTGAAATCTTTTAAACATTTTCAATGAATCTATCCTATGTTTCATATACATAACACAAGTGATGCGAGTAAATTCACTTATTAAAGTATTGAATTACTTTTAAACATGATTTTATTTTTTGTCATTGACCTATAGATATAAGAATGAATATGTTTTAGGGGTCTCTTTTAACAAATTTTAACATTCGTTTTCACAAAATTAGTAATATTTCCTTTTTAAAAACATTTGATACACCATTGTCTTATTTTTTAAATACCATGAAGTCAATGGAATATAACTATTTTTGATAACTTTTCATTAATCTATGATACCATATTCGATGAATTTTATGCCACAAATTATTTTCTTCCACTATTCCCATTTATTTAGTATTTTGATCCTCACCAACATGGAACATGTTTACTTTTTTACGTTGGGCTTTTTTCACTATTTTTCCATCCTCCTCAACTATCACTAAAAATGACATATATTATGAAAAAAACATTGTTACCTTCATCAAAACGTTTTGAAACAATTAGATCGTCATATTTCATCCCATCAATAAACAAATCCTTTTTAGATTAAAAATTAATTCATAAATGATGGCTGACCCAACGCTTTATTTTATGTTTGATTCACCATTTCAAAATGTCACTATTCCTTCATTTAAGTCCTTCGCATTATTCAAAAAATTTATGTCTCATATCATTTGAGAGGAACTCCCACTATCCCCTTTATTTCCATTTTCATTCTTAACATACATCTTCTGAGAATTGTTAACAAACTTTTGAAATTTCCGAAAGAAAATAAGAATAGATTTTTCAATGTATTTACATGTTCTACATCTCTTGAATATATTTTTCAATGGATGGATACAATTGTCAGTTTTTACACCAACCATAATTGCTTTCTTCAGAAAATAATTCTCATATTTCTACCATTAAAGGGATAAAAACCCTTTAAAAATTTTCCTTCTACAGTTTGTGGAATAATAGTTATGTTGTTGATTAAAAAACTCATATTTAATGTATTTCTGAATCCACAATAATACAAGTAATACACATTGAAATAATATTATCCTATGAAATATCCATACAAACTTGAGTTGTGAACATGATTCTTATTAACCTTTTTATCTATATTATTAGAATTTTGTTTACCACCATAATTTTTGTTATCAACTTGAATATGATTCTTTATCTGGATGTTCTATTCTTCCTTATCAGAACAAGAATTAATTGAAACTTTTTCAGATTCAAAATTTGTAGAAGATTATGAATTCTCGACATTGTTGGTCTTGGAAACATGCCATGATTTAAAATCATTATCATTATCATTAAAAACTAAAATCTATTCTCTACCTTTCAAATTAATTTTGGATCCTTCACAATTCTACCCTTTCTAGAGCATTTACCAACATAGAGATATAATTATTGATTCTTGAAACCCAATGTACAAAATTTCAATTCTTTTTTGATGGAAATGATCTAACTCTTCATCTTTTCAATAAATATTCCTTTCATAAGTTCATTATGAGTATTTTATTTTTTGAGTTACACCTTCAAATAATAAATCTCATAATATAGATTTATATTCTTATTAGAAAAATATTCATGATTTTTTTTATGATTCATCAGTTTTCATCTTATCTATTACTTTCTCAATACTCCCTTTCTTTCTCCAACATGATTTCAATTATTCATTTTGAATAAATTCAAATTGAGTTTCTTCTTCATCAAAACTGATACTTATTAACTCATCGTTACTAACTATTGCAATGAATGTGTTTTCTCCATCCTTATTAATATACATTTTGACTCCAACTTCCCAATCCTCTTATTTATCATCTTTAGAAAAGAAACTCCTCTTATATTTGAATAAATTATTATCTATCCATTTAAAATATATATATTTTTTTCACCCTATTTGATCTTCTATCCTCTCTTCCCTCTATCATCTTCCTCGCTATCCTATTATTTATTTCTTGGTGTAAAATTAGCTAAAATTTTCCCCACGACTCGACATTTAAAATATTCCAAGTGTATTTTTTTATTATATTTCCTTGTACCGATTTTAAAATATTTATAAATAATGTTTATAATTTTATCATGACTTTTTACATTCCACATTTTCTGAATTAGATTAACCAAATTATTTTCCAGTTATAATCTTCATTGATTTCTCCTTCTTGTAAGCCATGAAATAAATTTATCTATAAAATATTAATTTTTTCCATACATAAAATTTTCCCTTATCATTTCATAAGTAATGAGAGTGATATGTGAATCATGCAGAGATAATTTTTTTGGATCTATGACTTCCAATGAGGAATCATTAGTATTAATCATTTCTTGAAGAATTATCAGTATCTTTTTACAAAATGTATAGTATTCTAAAATTTCATCAAGGCATATAATAGTTCTCAAATTTTCATTCTACCTTATAATGAATTAACAAAAAAAATTATATTCACCCATCCTACTATCTTCATACATCTACTTCCATATTGGTAAAATTTCTTTCTTTGATTTTATATTGTATTCATATGATTTTTTCATTATATCCCAGATACCTTTGGCAATGGAAATGACAATAACTCTTAAAAACTCACATTAATAAAATGATGAGAGAAATGTACACTTTTCCATTCCATGCTTCCCATGTTTTTTTATTATAAATAGATGTAAGAGGAAATTTATCATCAAAGGAAGAAATATTTCTGTTGTAGCTTCATGAACATCATACCAAGTAGACATAAGAAGAAGAAACAATCAATCTTTCCAGAGATGATTGTTTTTAAAATCGATAATCCAAATCTCATTACTGTTCACAAAATTCCGATTATCCTTTGAATCATTCATCTTCAAAACATCACATAATAGTTAACATATTGAAGCATCGGATATCATACCACATATAATTTCCAATTCATGGATATGTATCGCTAAGTGGTGGAGAGGTGAATGGGTGATATATTTTTCATCTATGTTTCCTTCTTTTTTTAAAAACATTTCCCCCTGTTAATGTGTTATAAATTTCTATGAAAACCAAATAGTAACACTACCATAGGAATATAAGTATTTACAAGGATCACTAGTGAACAATAATAGCTACATCCTTAATATTGTTTGTAAATAATCCAATACATCACAATACCCTATAAACCAATACATTTTGTGTAATAAAATGAATAGAATATGTTATTACACACATGTATCATAATCTTTAATAAAACATTGTATGTTCTTCTTCTACTAAAAGTGATTTAATAAATTTTTTTAACTAGTTAATAAAATTTTACAATTTTCTTCAAAACAAGTTATTATGATCCCACTTCAACTATTAAAAAATGATCTTGAAAAAATTTCATCAATTTACTACCCATCATTAGGTATGAACTTCATGGAATTTGTTAGGATACATAGTCTGATTTCCCATTCTGATTAACCTAGTTTGATTGATTGGTATGATAAAATAACTATATCAAAATACCACTAAAATAATTTTGAAATGCATCCACTAATGTCTAGAAATTCAAAACTGATTCATAGTTTGATAATCTATCTCAATACAATGTTCATCTAAATATGATATTTCCTATTCTCATTTACTTCTTATTTTCAGAAACCATCCCCAAGTAAACATGATCTAGAAACATTTTCCCCTTATATTTCTACATCACTCCACCTTTTCTCTTCAATAGTAAATATGTTAGAAAAGTACAAATTAATTTATTTATATATAGGAAACCTAAAAGTGGTTTAGGGGGGATTCTAAAAAAACAATACAACTAAAAAAATCTGATTCATAAATTTTTCATATATTATGGATGAATCTTTCACTTCTTCAATTCTTATTAACTCTTCTCAAACCTTCTCGAATATTCCCATATAATCTAATTTCTTTTGACATTCTTGATAGACTTGATCCCTATTTTGAATCCTAAATTTTACATTTTAATTATGATGGAGGCATAAATTCACTCTGATTTTCATGATCCTTTTGAAAATAAATCATAACTAAATATACATCATTACATATTTCCCAAAAATAGGATAAGAATTTCAAATTAGAAAAAAAAACTTTTCATCTCGTTACAATTATCTATAACAACTGATAGAAACCAAATATTGTTCAATAAACTCCATTCTGTTTAAGTATTCATGACCCCCTTGGGAACACATTTGAGACTTATTAAAATATTTATTCGTTTCTTATTTGTCTTTATATATACAATTCTGCATTTAATGATGTTATTTATGGTACCCTACAGATGATTGTTTATTCTAAGATTTACTATGGTAATTGTTTTTAGTTCCAGTCCAAATACTCTTTAACCAACCAGAAAATATTAGAGTTATTTATATGGACATTCTTTATATAGAAAGCATCCAATAATTCTACTTGATGAAAATTTTGAATACATTATTGATTGATATTTTTTTATTCTTCACATATTCCCCAAAAAAATTCTTTTTTTCATATTCATTGCTACTAACATCTCTCCCTAAAAACTATTATTTCTTCTATTCCATTTAATATCAATCAATGTATCTGATTATCAATGTCAGTGTATTACTTATTATTAGTGATACACAACATCATCTGGACTTATGTTAGTACCTTCTACATCAATAACTTATTTCTTTCTCTAATTACGATCGACATAAACTTAAGTCAACAATTATTTATTTCTGAGGGATTATTAGTCTGACTGAAAACAAACATATCTATATCTTCACATTCTAATCAACCTTCCAAGACTTCAAACAAATCTTAGGAAAACAATATCACACTGATGAACTGAGAGCAGAAAACATCAGCTTCAAAGAAATTCTTATCTTTCAAACCTCATCTTGTAATCATTCATTCCTCAACATTTTGATCACTTTTAGGATTGGATTCATAATTTACTAAATTATGATGCAATGTATTGTAACATACCAAAAATATTAAAACTTCATTATTTACAATATAATTTTAAATATGATTATAAAGAAATATTCTCAACATTTCATTAATTAGAAATGCATAATATGTTTTTAGTAGTATTATTAATTATGAAAAATGCATGATCATAAAAAAAATCAGCATATTTGAATCATATCTAGGAAGAATTGAATTCTCTTCCACATTATGATCACAACCTCATTTTGGACACCAGGTGAGTCTAATGGGACTTTCCTTCCAAAATTCCTCAATATGATGGACATTAATAAGAAATATGTGTCTGAACTCTTGAATATTCTTCAATGTCTGATCATTAAAAAATAAAAATTGAGTTGATTTTTTTTATCTATGACATTTATTTGAATACAAAAAATCAATCTTTTTCTAGCTTTAAAAAAATCATACCAACTTGGTCCCAATTAAAATGTGGTCTCAATACCCAAACCCTTATGAGTAGTTTGTGATATATCGTATAAAATTCTTTGAAGGTGGGAAAGATGTAGGGACCTTTAAGTTTATGGTCCAAACCATTGTAAAATTTAAAATAAAATTTTAGAGATAGGGAATTAATCTATTTTTTATCAGATTAAAATTATGTATTCTTGGATATAACATATTAGTAACAATATATAATTTTTACTTCTCGTTATTTTGTTCCATGGAAATGTATAATTTTCTCAGAAATGACCCATAAATTGAAAAACCAACATTGTGGTTTCATCGAAAATAAGAGATTTACCCTAGGGGTAGTGTAAAAATTGTTCTCATATGGTCCCCCTATTTGACCCATCACTAGTTTAATTACTTATATCATTTATTTAAATAAATAAATATATCTATAGAACCATAATCATACAGTTATATTGAAACGTGAATAATCTCTCTACTGTTACCTACAAAAAAAACTAGCATGAGAGAGATGTGGAGAGGGGGAGATCAAGGGAGTACCAAATACCCATGGATCGTAGGAGTGAGCTCATAAATAGACAATTCTAATATATCCCTATGAATATATGATCTTCACCAACATGTGAAGGATTCAATATATAGGTCTTCTAATTTTTAATTTCCCACTCTATTTGTTGGGATTTTAAATCCTAGTTAATTTATTCATGATTTCTTATTCCTAATCACACATTTCTATGAATTTAAAAAAATATATTATTGAATTTTAATCCCTCCTCAAGTTTTTATTGTTGTTGGGTAATTTTTAACTAGTGATTGATGTTCGAGCCTCTATAGTTTCCCTAAATAATTCCATGTATTCAATTTTTCTATTTCTCCTTTTTCTTTCAACATTCACTTTTATCAATTTTTATGGATAATATTTGGAACATCAGGATGGAGAATGATGAATGTCTAATATGTTGGTTTATAGGTGAATAATTCATTCATTTAAATGAAAAAGAAATTATTATAGAATAATTAGTGACTAAAAATTAATAACTTATGAAAAAGGAAAGTTATATAAAGCTATAAGTAAGTGGGTGTTAGGTTATGTTTTCCAAAATAGTAAATATTTTTTTAGTGAAGGATGCATAGAATAATTATTACTCAATCTACATCATTGATGGATAAGTACATTGGTGGTGTTATAGGTGCGATCAAGGGAAATATTTTTTATGGAAGTGAAATTACTATGAAATAGGAGTTTATGGGTTCAGTTCCTATGATTTCATGACATGTAGTTCATGAAACACATGTTGTGTACTCCACTATAGTAGATGCATTGGTCTAAAAAATACAACATGTATGTAGACTCTAAGTCACATGATATATTCTAATTGTAATAATGACATACTCTTCCATATATGTATGTGACATTAAATTTTGTGAACATCAGTACATGTTTAGTTGTCTATATGGATAAAAAATCAAGAAGGACATCCCTTGTGTTGTATAGACTTGGACCACATTTTTTACATGTAGTAGTTGTGTCTAAGTAAAACAAATATTTTCACACAATATGTACACTGTCAGACAATCCATGGAGGATAACTTCATAATTAATTTTTTATTGATGTACAAGGCCAAGCATTGATTGGGTGTTTATTCGATGTGAACCACTAATGTATATACCATAAAATTTTTTACACATTAATAATTTCAAAAATTTTCAAACGAGACTCATATTTGGAAATGGGTGTTTTCTATATTGATTTTTTATTAATATAATATGCAATCGTACATTGCACATAAGCATCATAAGTGATATGTGAGGTGACATATGAATTTTAATTCTTTAACATCATAGAGCTATCATCAAGGACTAAATATAATTATCACAATCTTCCAATGGTATTAACTCCTATAACAGTGGGGTATTAATTTTATTATAGTCCTCAATATTCTTTATAAAGTTTTATAAACTACTATATTCTTGATGGGGTGGTTGCAATATCTATTGATTCAGTTACTCAAATATGTGACATATTCTACACTACGAGGTGAAGGCCCCCCACCATCATAGGATACTCAGTTGATCAATACATATCTTAGTCAGGTGAAGGTTCATCATTATAGAATACTAGAAATTTTATTGGTTTCATATCAAATTATTTTTTATTCATGGATTTCTTCTTGGGTAAGATTATTCCTCAATTTCATTGTGTTGAGAATGAATTTGTTCTTGGAATCTAGTTACCTACCTTTAAATAATCTCACATTTTCTTATCATAATTATTGATTTCAATTAATTGTATTCTTATTTACTCTTTTAGTTTTTTAGGTTCCCTAATAGGCATGTATATACTCATCCCTATTTGAAAATTTGGACCAAAACTATTCTATTTTATATTGATGATGATTAGATTACTGGTAGTCTCAGTGGACATTGTATTGGAATAGTGGGAGTTTACTATTACATAGAGATTATCATTGGACATATAATTCATTACTAGTGTGATTTCATTGATGAGGTACCTTCATTCATATCATAGTATATTGGTTTTATTAGTTTTTTGTTGTTTTAATGGAATCTAATATTCCACTGTATATAATGATTTATGAACATGAGACACCTTGATGGATATTATCATATCACATTGATTTATTTTAATTCTAGTTGGTTACCTATTTCATATTTTATTATTGTTATCATTCATGGATATTTTATGCTATGTTTATATATATCAATCTATGGCCTCCCAATTTGTGTTACATTCAGACTTGGTGTCGGTCACCATCCCCTTTACTATTAGATATGGGTTAAGTGTGGTACACAAGTCTAAATACTCATGTTTATGAGATCCCAGTGGGTAATGTCTTATAGAAATTGTTAGTCCAATTTTTTTAAATATATAATAACTATAAGAATATGAATATTGTAGTTTTGGATCAATTTATTCATTTAGTTACATAAAATAGAGTTCTTAAATAAATCCACCACCTTATAGTATGATGGATCATGAATCTATAAAATAATCAAATTATGTAACAATTATTACCAATATTTTAAAAAAATTGACATCATTTTTTATTAAAACCAATTTCATAAAAATATTTGTTCGGCTTTTAAAATATTCTCATTTTAATTTCAATACTAATTAACTTTATTCTTATAGGAAAAGGGTATTTCATCTTTGAAAAACATAAAACTAATATTTTAAATCAAAAATAATAATATAAAAATATAGAGATAATTTTGAAATTCATACATTATAATATTCTAATAATATTAATGTATTATTAACAATGGATGACCATGACTTCCTCACCCAAATAATAGTGGGAAATTTTGAAATAAAAAAATATTAATTCTTAATTTAAAGAATTGTACGTTGATATTTTACAAGAGAAATTTTATAGACCTCCCTTACAAAATGATGTATACTTTTCAATTATAGATATTACAAGACACTAAATCATATCAAAGGCAACATATATTATCATTAAAATTATATTTTAGGATTTAAATAACAAACTATATGATATTATAGAAAAGGGAACTCTTTGTATCAGTGTAACACCTTTTGGTGCACCTACACTTGTATAATGAAGTTATCTAATTCAACAAGGCTACATATTTTTTACAAAAATAAAAAATAAAAAATAATAATATATTATAAATGAACTGATTTTATATTTAACTAATCTCATTCCTGTCATTATTTTTAAATTTTAAATCATGGACTTGTATATCCAAAATTTAAAGTATGAAATTATAAAACCCTAAATACAAATCATTAATTAAGTTATAAACACAATATATTTTTGAGGTGAATTTTATTCAAGAAAGTAAAGATGAATCGTTTATTAGTTAATCAATAAATTATTCAAGGATCACATCAAAAGATTTTTTATAAAGGTTTTATAATTTATTTTACATTATTAAAAAATTCATAATGTTCTTGTATGGATTTATTTATAAACAATATTTATTATTTAATTATATTAAATATTTAGTAATTGTAGTATTGGGTAACATTAAAAATGATTTTTACTGAATTCAGTAACCAATAAAAGAATTTCTATCATACCTACAAAAATAAATACTATTTTGTAACAATGAAAATGATTAAATGTAATGAAAATCCCTATTTTTCTGAACCCAACATCATATTATTAGAATTTTATAAAAACATTCCCTCTATTATCTAACTGTAAATAAGGAAATTAAGTAATGGTTCTAATATTATGTATAACATTGATTTTTTGTGTAATATATTATATTCAAATGTGGATTTTGGTTTGCTCATTAGTACTAACATTTTCTTCTATAAGAAAAAAGGCATCAACATATATAACAAATCGATAATGAAGAGGCATGGTTTTGTGATAATATAATGTTAAATAGTGATATCATATGCATCAATTTAGTTGGGGTCATGAAAAAACCAAGATAACCAATGATTTATTTTCTTAAATAATTATTTTTTGTAATATGATATGTAATATTTATACATTTGTAAATTAATATACCTATATATAAGAAAATTATGAACTTCATTTTTTAAATATAACAAGTGTAACATGAAAAAGAGGATGTGGTAGTAGTTTCCTAATTTTTATGGTCAATCCAAACATTATAGTGACATAATGGTGGAAAGGTACAAAATTTTTTAAAAAAATGGAATATTTTTCTCTATAATAAATAAGGGAATATCAAGATCCAATGATCCTCGATGTTATAAATATTTCAATGAGAATTATATTGGATTGAAAACATTATTTTCTTTATAGTATTGTTTCTCAATCACCTATTATATAAAGGATTAAAAGTTTTCCTTGAGAATATGTTTAATAGTATAGTAAAATTAAAATGATTTAAACACATATTTTACAAGAGTTTTTCATTGATTGGGAGGATTTCCAATTATTCAGAATGAGGATTCGCGTTCTATTTATCACTATGATAATGAATTCATTTTGTATTTAAATATTTCTACAATATTCCCTATTAATATTTGGAGAAAAATATATATATATATAAATATGCTTTAATGAGTTATTCTTGCCAAAACATAATATTTGAATTAACTATCTCTTTATTAAGTTTTCTAGTATATTAAAATATTAATGATGAGTGAAATATATTGAATGGGGTGATGGTAATGTATCATTTGGTTGAGTAAAAGTGATAAAATTCTATAATTTACTTTTACATAGTCCATCCAAGGATATAAAAATTGAATAATTATCAATAGTGTGTGACTAATAATTAATTTTTTTTATAAAAAACTTATTTCTATAAGAGAATATTTATCACATGATCTACATTCCATGATATATAAAAGGGATTTAGTGGGACATTATATAACACCTCATTAAATTATATAACATAATGATTCATTCTCTATGTTCATATTTTTTAGGATTCATCAAGGAGATATAAACAGATGTACATATATATATTATCTTTCATCGATCAAATTAATGGAGACTCTTAATGGAAAGTACATATGTTGGGTATGTATTTATACCATGAATGAATGATTTTCAATAAAATTAGGATCACCATATTTATTAGAATAATTTTAATTTTATTTTAGCTACAATTCAACAACATAAAGAAAACCCTTTGGGGATCCAAAAGGGAAGGATATTAAAAATCATTCTTAATATGATATAATGTAAAAAATGAAATTATTATACACAAAATTTGTTCTAGTGTAAACCACAATTTTGTAGAAATAAATAAATATTTTATTTTTTAAAAATATTATGATAATTTATTGAGTTCACATAAAGAAATATTTGATGATTGAAATTACTAATTAACTATTAATTAATTTATCTCTTTTGAAAGGTATCATGAAATATTGGATGGAATAGAAAGCTAAAACTACTGTTTATAAAATCCATTGAAATAATAGATCTAATAATATAATTTCCTTTTCATTAAAACATTATAAAAAACATTTACATGTTCTTCAATAATTAAATAAACCACTACTAAAAAAATTATATTCTTAACCCGGGGAATACCTCGTGTGTAGTTGTTTTTTAACAATTATTATATTTAATTTCTATTACATTTTCCTAGGACTTTTTTCTAACATAATTTATTTTGTTATTTTATATTTTTTCTTTGTAATATTATTAGATAATATAAATTTAAAATTAATATTATTAAAAAAAATATAGAAATATTCATGTCACTTGTGCCAATTATGGACATATTTATTCCTATGGGATTCATGAAAAATATTTCCATGCACATTCATATTCATCTCTTAACTGTTTCATGATTTAATACAATATTCCCAAAATCTTTTTTTGGATTAAATTCAAATAAAACAATATTTTATATTCGTGATTTTCATAATTATATTCATCTCATAAATTATTTTAGTTTATAAATTTAATCTATAATCCATATGACCTTCCGAACATAAAATGTTTTCACCTAAGGCTTATACTCATGAAACTTCATACCAGTGGAGTTCAAGATGTGGTGAGGGTAGTCTTCATATAATTATATAGACACTTATCATCATCCAGAAGTTATAGTGGAAAACATAAATGGATTTTAGATTTCATTGACAAAGGCCTCACACACTTTTTCGTAGGGTTGAAATGACAGGAAACAAAAGACTTCATGATGTGTGATCACGTATGATGATGAAATTATTGAAGAAGAAACTACTGTGGGTTTTTAAATTTGTACATAATACCTTCATTGATCAAAATTTATTCAATAATGTGATTTATTATTGGGCCTCTTGGTCCTATATGGTTTCCCTATAAAAATTAATATTCTCTATTTTCTATATATTTACCCAGATAACACAAAGGGTGTTTATGATGGGATCAAAATTAGTTCCTAAATTCTTAATTACAGTAAAATATTGAACCTTATATTCTCTATTTTTTATAAAATTTTGTTATATTATTCAATGTATTAATATTTTCATCAAAATAAAGGAACATGCTAATATTTCAATCTGTACTATAATTTGAAGGTAAAATATATATTTTTTTAAAAAAAGTTTTCGGTTTTATCATATTATTATTATTAATTATTCAACATTGATGAAGCTATTTATTGAAATTTTTATATTATATGATAAAAAATTTAAATTTCAATCATCTAATTTTTTTTACTAGCCATAGATAGAGATAAATTCATTTTTAGGTTAAATATATATTTCCTCTAAAAAAATTCATATTATTTATGCTAATATGAGAATTAATATTTACCGCCATTAGAAATTTAATCATTTAATTTTTAATAAAACATTTAATATTAATATTCAATTGCTCTAACAATTTAAATTTCTTATTCATAATAAAGAATATTTTTCATGGTAAAATATTGTATCCATGTTAATGAGGGGGTTAATCTATGGTATAAGGAATTAATTTACACTAAAAAGTGTCTCAAAATGGGTGGGAGTGTATATTTTTTATACACATCATCTTATATTCAATATTTGGAAATTTACTACAACTTTCCTCTGATATGAAATTTAGTTTATTTTAATATTACTCGAATTTAAAAGAGTTCCACCCTTGTAACATAAAAATGATCCATTTATCAACTAACATCTTAATAAATAATGAGCATATAAGATGTAATAATCCTCAAAAACATACATCCAAAACACTCTCTTACATTTTTTATATTTTTTTAACCCAATGTATCAATTTATGATGGAATAGTTAGAGACTAAAGTAGGATATTCATGGAAAATGTATTTTTTTCAATAAAGGCCATTTTATCTCACACCTCTACCAAATTTTCTCTCACATCCTAATATAATGGAATCAATATCATAAGTATATATAATTTTTATTATGTTCATGGAATTGACATTATATAAAACCCTTTAATCAATTATATAGATGAATATGTTTTCATGGTATATATGAGCTACCATCTCCATGTACGAAATATTTCATTTTCATCATAATCGTACATAGATGGATATAAAAATGTATTTAATGAATATATATTATTATAATAACATTATTAATGGTATGGAAATATAAATATTCCATTATATTAATAATATTTTAAATGAATATTTAATTCAAAATTTAACTGTTTAAAATAAGCATACTAAGACACATTAAAATAAATAACTTCATACCATTTTCTTCATTTATCTTCATCGTATAAAATTTTTTAAATACATTTTAGCCCTTAAATAAAATGGTTTAAAATTAATTATCTTTTTATAATAAGATATTTCAATTTTGTAATAGAATTATCTAACTCGTTCTACCATAATAGTAGGATCTTTCTTAGATCGATGTTACCATGTGCCTAAATTATGTGATAAGGATATTATCATGAATTATTAAGGAATGCTAAAAAATAAAATTAATATTATATAATAAGGATGAATTAAACAATTTTTTATTATTCAATAATGGTAATATGACTATGAATCATGGTTAATAATATAAATTACTTTCATAAAATCTATCATTTTAAAAAATATTATATTTTTAATATTTTTATGGGAATAATCTGAATTATATCAATAAAATGATTATAGAACTATTGAAACAATTTAGAAACAAATAATAAACATTAATGAACAACTAAATACTATTAAAACAACAAAAATGTGTACCGACTGGAACTGATGAATCTAAATAGTCATGGAAAATAAAATGATCAACACCAAAAATTGATTTAATCAAAAACATATTAACAAAAGTGTCATGAAATATTATAATTGAATGGTGTGAAAAAATTTAAAAAAGTGTAGTATTTTTATTTATTTATAAAAAAAATATTTATAACAAGGGGGGTTTGAATATGTTCAACCATTTAAGAATATAATGAAAGGGTTCTTTGTCACAATTTCAAATTCTTTTTCCATGTTTATTTATTCTAAATTGTTTAATATTATTTATATATTATTTATTGATCCATGATTTTATATTGAAAAATAATTTTATGAAAATAATTCTATTTATACAACCATATCATGTTATTTCTTTCAGTGGATTTTCTTTGAATGTTACCAATGTGAAAATGGTATAGTTTATGATCATAGTTTTTATCAAAGTTGTTTATGCTTCATTTCCCATTGGGAGGGAATTATATATTCATTAAATTTAATTCCATCTAAATTTGGTATAAAATAGTATTTATTGGTTTTTTATGTATTATTTCCATTTTACCACTCTTTAGTACACATGTAAACTAGGTGAAAGATTATTGGAACATCTGATCTTATTTATCTTTATTGGTCCGGGATAGTTTTCTCAAGATCCCTGTTCATTATTTTTATGAAAATTATTTATTATATACACTTCCATGATTTCATAAGTACGATTTTTGTTTACATTTAGATTCACATAGAAAATTTAAAACAATATAAAAATGTTTTCTAAATAATTTAATTTTTATATTCTCTATAAAATGATAACATAATTTAATATCAAATGTTTTTCACATTAACTAAATTTATCATCAGAAAAAACATTTTCCACTATTTAGTATCATTTCCATGTTTTTATTGTTTTCAAAATTAATATACTTTTCTGATATTCAGTAAATATTTATTTTTATTTTTCAAATGAAAAGTATGTTATTTTCTGAAAATAACATAAATTTGAGTTCATTTCACTTTTATAGATATTTATATTTCTCTCAAATATATTTTGTTAAGAAGATACTATTTTAATGATTCAATTATTGTGAATAATTTTACAAATAATTTTTTCAAATCCTCTTTTACATATTATGAATGGAGTTTCGGATGAGCGTATTAAAAAGAAATTTCGACAATGTTACAAAAGTAGTATTAATGTTTTCCAATGTTTTCATTTTCTCAGTTGTAGCAACCATAAGAATTTGCATTGAAATAAATATCTTTATTAAAGATTAATTTAAGGTTTTTTAAATAATTTATAGATTTATGGTTTAAACCTTATTATGGTCACAAAGTCTATTCTCAATCCAATATTTATTTATTGTAATGTTCTCTATAAGTCTCTATAATTCATTTAAAAATAATCCTCTCCTTTATATCCATGTGTTCATATTTTTTTACATATTCAATAACATACAAATATTGTATTAACGGTAGAAAAATTTTTCTATAGTGTTTAACTTGAAAGTGGATTTCTATGAATGTTATTCTTTCGACATAGAAATTTTTAAATTTTATATAATTGAATTAATATGGTTATATGTTGACATATAAGGTATATTAATTTTTTATTATATTATTCATTGAATATATGGGGAATTTATTGGTTATGATTAGAGACTGTTGTGGTATATAATTATATATACCCTTAATACATTGGGTACATACTCTTGAGGAAAACATCATTTCATTACTTATTATTTGGGTATTTGGTTTATGAATTACATTTATTACAATTTTCATTGATCATTCCTCAATCATAAGAGAACGATGGAATGATTTTTTAATTGCATTATTATGGAATCTAAAAAATATTTTCATGTCATTATTTATCCTGATATATTTCATAAATTATGGCAGCTATATTGTATCATTTTATTGTTGTTTTTCCTGAGAAATAATTTATATCTTGTTTATTCAACGATACCTTTCAATGTACATAACCCTTATAGGTCATCCTCATTCCAATTTCATATGTTTCCATTTGACAATGTTATGAATAATTTATTTTAAATATTAAATCCTTAGTATAAAAGATAAAATTCATATTTGGATCAAAAGAAAATGGATCTATTATGTTAATGGATTTTAATATCTATATAAAACTATAATCATTATTTTTCCTAGTTGTTTAATTGAGTAAATATTAATTATTGATATTAAAATTACCATTTCCCATATTTTTGTCAGTTTATTTGGTATGAAATCAAGTATGTAAAGATGTTTATAGAAATATATCATGTTATATTGGTCTCAGGAAGCACGGTTTATATATTAAGAGGTTTAAAAAAATTATAGATGTTAGGATTTTATTATAAGGTTATAATTTGATAGATTTAGATACCTTTATGGGTAAATAAGTTTATGTTTGATCATATGTATAGTGGCATGGATACAATAGGATTTAGTATTGGGTTGGATTTATAGGTATTTAATGATATTTTGGAAAATTTTGTTGGTTGTTATGATGAATGAATGATTGATGTGTATTTTCCCTTTTGTGATAGTGGGTGATTTAAGGCTGATCTAATTATTATTAATTTGGAAATTGTGTTAAATAATTTTAACAATATATATTGAGTAGTATAGAAAACATTGAATAGTGAAATATAATTTAATATCAAGGAAATTATATTATTTTTTTAAACTACTAATATTTTTTTTGGAAGATATATTGTTAAGGTATATATTGAAAGGATTGCGATTTTTTTAGTGATCTATGTATTTTTTGGGTAAAGGTTATGTTTATTTTTTGGAAAAAACGTTTCCATGATTTATATGTCATGAAATAATAAAGAAATTATTTTAATGGATATTGAGGTTCAATAATTTTGAATATAAAATAACATTGATTTTGGAATAAATTTTAATCAAATATTTTATATTGTACAGTTTTGAATATGTTAAAGAATTATATGAATTGTTTTTAAAAATATTTAGATTGAAATTATGGTTTTAATGTTGATCATTGGAATATTATTTATATATATATATTGGTAAAATATTGTTCTATTGATTATTTATCTAAACATGAGAAAACCATTTTTATTTTTGGAATTTCATATACATAGATGGTCAAAATTGCATTCTTTTAGGGATTTTATGATACATTAAAATTTTATTTAAATGATTTTCAAATTGAAAAAATTGGCATCTTCATTTATAATTTAAAAAATATAATATATAAGAGGTTAAAAAATAATATAAACATATCAAAATGATGATATTACACTTATAAGATGGAAATAAATCAAGTATAATATCGCATATTATATGTTGTGATGGAAAAAATAATTCATTGAACTCAACAAATATCATGATAAATCTGTTAAGTATTATCTAAAAAATATTTCATAGCAATTAGGGAATGCTTTTGGATACACATTTATAGGTAGCAATCTTATAATAGTATATACATTGTTTTAGAAATATTTATTCATGGATTTATTTTGGAAAATCATTGGAGATTGGAGTCTTATGATGGTAAATACATTGTTTCTGATATATTTATTTCAGTAACAATATGATTAATAGTAGTAACATAAAACATACATATCATCATAAATCTATAGATTATTATTATTTGAATATTCATTTCTATAAGATATAAAAAATTAAAATACTGAGAATGTAATTTATTTTAGGGAAGAATGTCTCACCCCCACAATTTTAGTATGTTTTGACATTAAAACAATACCAGTTTGTATAATAGCTTGGGATACACATGACATTAAACTAAATTGGATAATCGTATATAAAAATAAAAAATTAGTGACATTATAAGATATTTCAATGAAATATACAAGAATAAATTATTGATTTTTTAATGTTAATATGATTATATTTTATTCAACCAAATTCTTTTAATTCTAGATAAACTATTTTGATGAATATTTAATATTTGATTAATTTAATAATTCTGAAGAAGTGATATCAATAAAATATATTTATAAAAATATATTAATTATTTTTAAAATGAATTTATAACATTTCTAGAATGATTGTATAAATATAAGGAAAATTAATCTATTTACTTATCCCTAAACATAACTATTTATTTATATTATTTATAGTTTTCACTAAAAATATAATATTCATAATATTATGGTGTTAAATTTATTGAAAATAAATTTTTATACATGTAGTAAAATTAATAAACATTAATAATTTGATTATAAATTGTTAACAAATAAATATAATAACATTTGAAAGTTAAGTGATATATGTTTTTGGGAAATTATTTTCTAGTGTTATATATTAATTATTTAAATTAATAAAAATTCATGAATTATTTTCTTTAAATGATTTCACAATTAAAACAATTTACATTAGACTAATGTTTGTTACTATATAAGGATTGATAATAAAATACTTTTTATTCATAATGATAATTTGTTTCTCAAAATGGGTTTCATGTGTTCTGTGTGACAAAATTTAAATTTATTTTTACCATTATTAGAAATTGATGTTTGAAAAAAATAGATTTTCTATAAGAATGTTCATATCTGGTAAAAGCTATCTTTTTATTTTTATACATCAATATTAGTTACGATGGTAAAAATGATTCTCCATAGTGAATATTAAAAGGGTGCAAGTGGGGGTTAAACTAATATATAAGGATTCAATTATAACTAAAACATGCCTCAATTTGGTTGGTTGAGTGTATTATTGATCCAAATAATGTTATCATTGAAATTTTGAAATTTAGTGACACATTCCTTGGAGAAATAAAATTTTATAATTTTAATGTAATAAAAAGTAAGAAGATCGCTACCCCTATCACATATAAAAGGATCTATAAACCAGATCACTTATTCACTCATCATGAGAATATTAGCATAAATAGACCATAAAAAATACATCCGTATATCTAGTTAAATTTCCTTCAATATATTTTATCAATAAAATAATGATATAAGTACTCTTAAGGATATATTAAAAGTAGGATATCCACCGTAGAAAAAACTGTTCTAAATGTTATATTTTGAGTTTCATTCTTTTTATAACTCCTCTAAATCATTTTTAACTATCCTAATATAATGATATAAATATCATTAGTGTAATTAATTTATAATATCTATATTAAATAGAAATTATATTCATGCTTCCGCTCATTATTATGATTTAAACATAGCTATATTTTAGGTGAACTACAACTTCCATGAAGGAAGTATTTCATTTTTCATCATCCCGGTAAATTTATGGTTATAAAAATGGATTTAAGGGATAAATATAGTATTTATAAAATTTTGAAGTTATTCCCTTATATTATTTCATCCAAATAAATTATATTATAAATAAATGGTCGATATAAAATTAATCCTATTTAAATGATCATTCCATGACACCTGGATTGTACTAACATATTATAAAGATTTTTCATTTATCTTAATCATCCAACACTTCATACAAGTAACTTAAAAATTTTAATAATTGATCATTAAGTCATTAATATTTAGAAAAAAGATATTATCATTACGAAATATCATGTTCTCACTTATTAAGTCATTATAACACTCTCATGAGTTAGTTATCTTTAACGACTATACCAATAATAACATGATGTTAATATCATTAATGATTAATGATGTTAAATATTGATAATACCATGTAATAAGTTTATATTATAGATTTTTTTCATATTTCTTGAAAGGTAATATATCTATGTATAATGTTTAATAAATAAATTTCTTTTTATGAACTTTGAAATCATGAAAATTATATTTTTATGGTTTCTATGGGGATCCTTACCATAAGCTTGATAAAATGTATATGGACTTGTAGAACCATATAAGAACATATTAAAACCCTAAATGAATATTTAAACATTATGAACTAATGAAAAGGGAATACAAACTCAAACTGAAGAATCAAAACATGCATGCAAAATGATACAACGGACAAAAACATTGATTTTAAAAAAGTTCTATTATTAATTTGGTAATGATAAAATTTAGATGAATGGTATATAGTAAAAAATATATTAATAAATTTTTAATATATAATTTAGACAAATATAAATATAATTTTTAAGAGGTAATAATGTATCAAACCAAGAAAGATTCCAATGTAAGGGTTCTTTATCAAAATTAATATTTTTTGATAAAAGTTTAATGTTGTGAACAATAATTTATTTTATATGTGTCAATATTCCACCATGAATGTATTTGGAATTATTATTTCAAAATGATTGTATTTAAAAAACTATATATTCTTTTCAATTTAAATGGATTTTTATTTGAAAAATACTATAGTCTTATGTATTTATTTCATAATCACAAAAAAGTCAAGTTTGTTAAAATTTAAATTTATATTGGGAGGTAATTTCATTTTCATTATCTCTTTAATCCGATATATATTATTATATGTGAATTATTTCTCATATTTTAAAGTATTCATTCTATTTTCCCCAGTTCGGTACTCAAATCAATTGAAATAATGTTTATTTGAAAGTAGTCCTCATTTCTCCTTTTTTATGAGAATATTTTCATCCATTTCCATATTCATAGTTTTTATTCAACAAAATATTTCTAAAATTACATAACATCCAAAGGTTAATTACTATCAAATTTTATTTTTTATTCAGTGATTAGAAAAGTCATTTGGAAATTTTTTTGTAAACTTTATTTTTGGGATCCATTACAAAGTTGTGAAAAGAATATATTTTTATCTTTTTCTACATAAATTTTTTCCCATTTTTAATACAATTATTCATTATTTATTTTTATTTCTTTTATTTTATGGTTTTATAAATTAATATATATTACCCTTATCCTATGATTGATTTATTTTTTATACTAAATGAAAAGGATATTACTTTTTTTAAATATTTGAAATTTTTTTTTTATCACTTATATATATTTTTATATTCAACACCAAACTTGTTTAATTATTCAACATTTTTTTAAGATTAAAAAATTCAATGAGAATTTATTAATATTATAATAAAATTTTCCTTCTCCCCTTATGAATACTTTTTATAATGTAATATTTAAAAAAAAATTTAAGTAAGTTACCAAAGTCTTATGAAATTCCTTTTAATGGATTCACATCTATTTTAAACATTAACTTTTAAAAGTCATTACATTAATAATAAACAATTATTTAAGTTCTATATATGATTTTATTTCAATATTTTATACATTTATGGTTTTTACCAAATTTTTTAATTTTTTGTATTCTATGTTCAACAAATCTTTGAAGAAGGGTTCTTTATTACTCTCTATATCGGTTTCGAATTTAATTATCTCCTTTAAGTCTATGATTTATAATATATTGTATGTATTCAATATAATTTCTTTATTATATTAAATTTATACACAAACTATATATGGTGTTGGCTAATGGAATATTATTGTGAAAGTTACTGTTTCAATTGGGAAATATTAAATTTTCATATAAATTATTTAATATAGATATTTATTTATTTATAAGATATTTTGAAATTGTATTATATTTCTCAAATATATGAAGAATTAAATTAGATATTTTTAGTGGATAGTGGTTCCTGAAATTATATATCCCCTTGATGCATGAGGTGATGTTTCATGAATAAAATAAGATATCATAACTTATTAATTTGATATTTATTTTATGGATATATATTTATTAATAGTGTCTCGGTAGAGGACTCATTGGTAATAGAAATATGTATATCATTATGTATGACATCATTATGAAATTAGTTATTTTTTGATGTGATCAGTTATGTTATTATATTATATACATGTTTTTCATTATATAGAATTATTTAATTAATGGTTTTCCATCTAGATTACTCCTACCATGTTTATCCTATAATAACTACATATTTATTTGATAAACCAACCTCAATCAACTAGAAAAGTCATCCATAAAGTTATTTCATAGGTTGTGGTGAAATAAATCATTAATTATGTCCCATGAATCACAAAATTAATTAAAATATCATAGTATAATGTGGAGTACAAATAAACAACACTGAGATATAAAACATCAAGACAAAATGTTGAACTAGGAAACAACCATGAAAATAATTAAATTATCCTCCTTGTGACCATTTATCTCCACCAAACCCTCCTTCTATGAATATAATGAAATCCAAGAATATCAGGAGAACTTCATGATTCTCTTCCCTTTACCAGAGTCTGGAAAAACCAAATCTATAATTCCAAATTGAAAAAAGTAGGATGTTAGAATAATATACATTTGGATTTCACCATAGAATCTATGAATGTATAATATCATGAAAACATTAATTCTATTTTTATAAATATGTATTTTATAAAACTTTTATTATGATAAAAAGATTATGTAAATAAAAAATCATTTTCCCTCAAATAAATTCATATTGACATAAGAAATGAATATTATAACTACATTTTAGAAATCATGATAAAATATAAAAACTAATCCCTGGATACACCATAAGATATGAATACGATAAATGAACAATAAAATATCACAAAATGATTAAAAATAAGAAAAAATGAAAATTAAAAATATTTTTATTATTTCCTATGGGAATACATACTATACAAAAAATAAAGGAATAAATGAAGTAATCTTGTGACTCTAACCAATATCATGACTAGTCACATATCCTGTCAATATCAAATCCTCTTATGGTGTTACACACGCTAATATGACATGTCCATTTCTCGATTCATCATTAGCTCCAATGTTCCATGATTATCAAAACTATCTAAAAACATACTCACAATTTACGAAGAAAATTAAAATGAATCATTACAACTTATATCCTTCAGAATCATTTTTAGAATCAAATCCTCCATTTTGGAATTTCATAAAATAACACAGCCTAGGTAAAACTGTTTAAAAAAACATTAAAATGATCTTATTTTAAATAAGGTATTTTTATATCAAATCCATTAATTTTAGTTGAAAAACATATGAATTTATAAAAATTTCAAGTAGTTCATGTGTAAGAACCTTTTTATACGGACACATACCACAATAAAAGAGAGAAATATCAACAAAGGGATATTATAAAGCCCATAGTATAAATACATATTTAAGGGGATTCAATGACAATGTAATCCTATATTTGTTTTCTAAGGTTTCAGATCCAAAGTATTTAGAAGATGTGATTTTGGTGGAGTTCTTGTGTTTATTTGATTTTAGTAAAATAAAAGACTATAGGGAATCCCACAAAACCGTGACATATAGTGGTGGGAACATATCACAACCTCATAGACCAAAACACATAAGGGGACTAGAACTAGTGGGGCTATACTGAAATGAGATACACCATAAGGCATCCCATATAGTCATAAATTTGTCCCAAAATGATCGTATAGATACAATTTTCCTAGAGTGGGTACTATGGTTAAACTAACACAACCAAGAAACAGAGCAACATTTCCATATTAATGTTCATGTTCTAGTTTCCATCCACATTGTATGGGTACCAATTATGCATGAACTGAACATACTCACCCATTTAGGACTCAATTCTATAACCTCTACCTGCACTTCGCAGATCACAACTAAATATAAGGGAAACACTATAACCCCTTTTCCAAAGCTCATATATGAAAAATATATATGGGAAAGTAAAATTCATCCTATATAACTCCACATTAAATTCAGGACAACCACATCAATGTGGGTTCACTCCATTCCACAAAATACCCCTCCATTTTGTATTCCCCTGTAAAAATGCTTAAAATTTTTAGAAAACCCAATATTACCATTAAACCTAAAAGAACTCAAATTACCATATCCTAATCACTAATGGAGATCATAGAGAGTTGTGATGGGCATTAAAATTCACCCCATAGTATATGATTTATATCCCAAGAAATAAATAATGATATTTGACTCGTAAAGTGATAAGGCGACTCCTATCTCGCGAATAATTCATAATCCAAAATCATAGGATAATACCATCTATAATACAACAATAAACATACTAAGGAAATAATTTTACAGCAAAATACATTCTCCTGTAAAACTAAAATCTGAAATTGTTGTTCTACCAAAGTTGTGTTGGGTTTAAAATCAATATCTTCACTTATAATCATATGTGAGTAGTCAAAATCATACCTCCAAAACAAGTAAATATACAACACATAATTAATTAATGTCAATATAGATATCGAATCCAACTAAAAAGCCAATTGTCTAATTTTTTCAATGATCTAAAAGGGGCCAACAAACATCATTCCCTACATACCCTTCATACCTAACCAATGGTTTAATGTGTGATATGAAACATGTAGATTGACTAGATTAATAACCTCAAACACTAGAAGAAAATAATAATTATATTCATAAGATTTATGATTTCTCTTTTCCATGACCAATCTATTCTGTATCAACTTAACTATTTTCTTTATCAACTGAACATGGTTTGTTCTAACCAAGTCACTCTCTCCCACCATCACCAAACACAAGGGAGATCTACACAGATGATCATACAATTATATAATGTTTATAAATATATATAATGTTGATAACTATTTATATATGATAATTTTTCTAGAGTAATATACTCTTACTAGGAAACAAAAAAATAAATCAAAAATGTTTAGAGGATACCCTAAATAATTTGAACATCTCTCACTATCTTCCCATCTACATATGTATGATATTTCATGCTCAATTTAAATTAGGAATAAATTTATTCTTGAAAACATTCCAAAATAAATATTTTACCATATGTTAGTTTTTTAAAATATTAATTGAGTAAATCCCATGAAGTCCCAAAACAACACTGACATTCATGTGCTCAAACTGTTTAACCTACATTGTCTCCATGAAATTGTCATGATTATTGTATTTTATAAGTTGATAAATTGTCAAAAAAATATATCACCTTTAAAATGAGTATATAGAAAAATTATTATGAGTCACATGAAAATATCACCGCACATAAATAAAATAATGGAAAAATATTTCAGTAAACCAGTTGGACTTGGGTTCCCATCTTAATTATCTGACAAGAATGACATTGTTACATGCAATTGGTAATCTATGACCACATTACTAACCATAAATATAGACTTCTTAATTAATTATAAGTCATGGAAATTAGAGTTTATTTATATTAATAAGAAAAATTTCGAAAAAACTATCAGCAATTTCATCATAGATACATGAATAACCAGTCTTCCTCAGAAACACAAACCATCACTGGGAGACTGAGACCGTCTAACTGAGGTCTCATCACCATTCCAGTTTATACATTACAACTAAAAATCACTATATGACACTTTCATAATCCTAAACCACTCATTAAAAGATTATTTATCTTTCACTGTGGTGGAGAACACCTTCTCACTAGCCTCTTACACTCCCAACATCAACTTTGGGAATGTACCCCATAGATAGCACTCCTCCAATAATTACTTTTAGGCTTGATTAATTAGTTTCCTAATTAATGACACCATGAACCCATTACCATTCCTAGGGGTATAATTAACATCAAAATAAATATTTCAAGGATACTAAACCCAATTTTATTGTCATGGGTTGAGATTATTCTAATTAAAAATATACATTAGGATCATATAATCATAATATACTAGAAAACACCCCCCAAAGAGATAATGTCACTACGTTTGAGTTCATGTATATATATTAAAAACATCCTCTTAATTAAACATTAATCCATGATTTATTAAAAAATATTACACATAATTCTTCTTATAAGATCAAGAGGTCTAATGTATTTAGGAATTAGTTGAATTACCAAACAAAGTAAAATAAAGAATACATCACCATTATGGAAAACCAAAGTAACCTACTAATATTATGACATCAGACATAAAACTAAATTGGATAACCAGGGATCAAACAAAAGATACCCTTGAGCTATAAAGACAATTATGTTAATAAATTAGAAATAACATAAAAAATAATTCATGTTAGAAAATAGGCCCATAAATTATTCATAAAACTTATGAGAATCATAAATATAAAAAATGAAACATGATATAACAATATAACATAATGGAAACCTATGAAATGTTGAAACAACATAAAGCACTACATCATAAACATAGTTTAAGGTTTACATACAATACATCATAATGGAATAACTTCTATAATGTATTAGGTTCCCTCTCGGATCCCTTACATGATGTCTTGTGAGACTAAAATATAACCCAAAATATTGGAGTGCTATATAATTTTTGGTGCACCTGTTACATTCCATTCATTTACATTACAATGTGTTCTACATAGATCATATAACATTGAATAATTTTCCATAAAATTTTATTCGATTTTAAGGAGTTTTAAATAATGACATGTAAGTATAAAATAAAATAAATATATGTTTATAATGGTGAACACCCTTTACAGGAATCGAGTTTCAGTATTCAATACACATTTTTTTGGAATGGAATATAAAAATAGAATTTCAAAAGCATTACTGGGGAACAGAAGTGTTCATGGCAGGAAATAATGAGATTGAAAAGGGTATATAATCATTTATACATCATAAGGTATGTGTGGGGGATCAGGAAAAATACCCCCAAATATTAAGAATTTAAAAGAAATGTGTATAAAATGGAGATAATTATGGAATTATGGGGAGAATGATATGATCCCTTAACATGGGTTTCTATCTCCAAATGATTGTATGGATCTTCATAGAGGATTGTGGGGACCCCAAAAAAAAATATATAGAGTAGAGGTATGAATAATGGCATTAAAAATTGTTTTTTAGTGAAGATAAATGGTGTATTGCGAGGGATTATATAGGAATATATAGTGAAGTTTTTTATTATTTCCGAAATATATGTTTGAGAATATATATGATAAAATAACAAAACAAAAAAACTATATCTTAGTTTTTAACCTGAGTTTATGAAAAATATGGGTGTAATTAATTATTTTATAAGTACATTATAATAAATTTATAAAATATTACCCTTTTTTATGATTATTTGAGTAATACTCACTGGTAAATGATTTTAAAACCTTAAAATATATTTTTTTCAGGACTCAAAAAGGATTAATTTAATTAATCAAATATATCTTGAATTATGTTATTTTAAATGGGAAACACATATTTTTTCTTGGATAATCATTATATTCTTTATTACATCATATCATGGTCATTATGATGTCATAATACATACAGTATAATTATAGTATAAATAATTTTTACCTGAAAATTAGACTCTTTGGAAAATAATGAACAATTCACCATTGGATAATTTAAAAGATAATATTTCAAAGATAATAATTATTTTAATAAAAAATATTAATATATATATTTGTGTTGTCATTTTTAAAATAAAATTCACAGTTATTGTGAAATCCTAGGTTTTATTACAATAATTATTTTTCAACCCTTATAAAAATAACATTCGGCTTCATAAAAATTATATATTAATTTATGTTTTATAAAATATATGTAATAATATATTATTAAAAATATTATTTATTTCATAACAACATTAATTTATTAAAATAATTGCATTAATTGAATTTTCATTTTGACCAAAAATGAACATTATTTTTTATTGTATAAAAAATATATCCAATTATAAATAACAACAACGCATAACTAAAACCATTATTACACTAAAAATAATTTAAGTATTCATATTTATTGGTTCTTTATACATATCGATTAAATACACTAATAAACTCTATAAGGGTAAGGTGTGTGATGGTGACAAATTCAGGGGTGGTTTGGCATACGTGGTTTGGGTCAAGATCTCAACATCTATTACAAACAGTTTCGATCATGAATAAGATGTTGGATTATAGATTGGGGTTGGTCAAGTGAGAATCCCTAGGATTCTTATCTCCCTTGGATTCTTTTATTAATGGTATTCATGTTGTACAATCATATTGGTTGACGTCATCACATACTTTGTCTGTGTTAATTGGATTTTTCAAAACTCTATATTTATATGAATAATATCATCACTATTAAAAGGATATATTATCAATGCTAATGATGCCTAATGTTTGTTAAAATCTATTAATATATAAGTAATCCAAAAATTGAATGTTTTTTCTATATCAATAATATATAGTAATCCATTTAATTTAATTCCAGGGTGAATCTTATTTATAAAATTTCGAGTAATTAAAATCTTCCCCACTTCATAAATTTCACCCTAAAAATTTTCATTTCACACAATAACATAGATGAGGGTAATTATGTTACATAACTTCCTCTAACTCCCAAGTCACTTCATCAACTTTTTGTTTCTCCAAAAGGCATTGACCAGGTGAATTGCCTAATTATATAGAACTATGTCACTATGATCTATGACCCTCAACGAATACTCCTCATATGAGAGATCATTCTCCACTAGTACCACCTGTGAATTGAGTACATATGAGGGGTCTGGTATGTAATTCCTCAATTGGAATAAATGGAATACATCATGTATCTTAGATAGGTTAGGTGGGAGCTATAGCCAATATTCCACCTCTTTGATGTGATCATTGATCTTAAAGGGACCAGTGTAACATGGAATACTATTTCCACTCTTCCAAAATCTCATGAATTGATTCCTTGAGATATGCAAAGGAATACCATGTCTCCAACTCCAAACACTAGGTATTATCAATGATTTTTAGTTTCACTATATTTAAAACTCTAATCATCATGTATGTGCTGCAGAATGTTTGTAAACATTTCCACCATTTCCTCAATGATTTAATGATTTATCAGCCTATGTTCCCCAATATTATTCCATCATGAAGTTGTTATTCAACTCTTCCCATAAATGAAATTTTAGTGGAATTTGGATTCTTATGTGGAAACTAATATTTTATATGAAATAAACAAGAGGAAAATCTTAATCCTATCATCATTTGAAATCAATTGGTCATGCTCTCCATAAGCCCTTAATTTTCTAGATAGCCCACTCAGATTCACTATCATTTTGATGGTGGAAATTAATTCTGAATATTAAATCAGAATTTAGTGCATATTGGATACTCTTCCATAACATAGAGGTATAGAATGTATCATGATAAGATACCATTGATAGTGGTGTTTTGTGAAACATCACCACTTACCTAAGATATATTATTCCAAGATGATTGAGTGATAAGTCTTATTGAATTGAATTGAAGTGAGAATCATTTGTAAGATGATCCAATCTAACCCATATATCATTATTCTTTATTAATTTCTTCATAAGGACATTGAAAAAACCTCGTTTTATTTTCCCATTTCCATATAGTTATGGGTCATGGTTGCATCCCCCCTTATAATTTTTCCTTTTATCCTTGAATTATTTATACACAATACATATTGATTTGTATTCCATGATATCATTCTTTGTTTGTCTCACCAGAAGTGCTCTTATAGATCCTGATATTTCTTTGTACATCATTGATGGATAGAGAAGGTTAACCGATGTTCATCATCAATAAAATCCATCTTTAACTAGGTATTTGATTATACATATATGTATGACCAAAATACAATGAAACCAACTTCTTTGCTATTGAACTATGATGATTTTTCTTTTCCTTGTAGCTTACGATTTATTATTAATTCCCATAACATCCCTTTAAGCATCATTTAACCTCTCTATGTGATATTTTTGAGCAACAATTTGTGAAGGAACATGTGGTGTTCATTACATTATGATTACCATGTCTATCCTTTTCTAGTCTATGAAGATTGAATCCTTATCAATTCTCATTAATAATAAAATTTATGGATCCATTATACTTATAAAATCATACACATTCGTTCATTTGCAATGATAGTAGTGGATTTAGTAGTCATTTTTCTTAATCATCTCAGACCATCATCATTGGGATATATGAGGCTTTTTGTGGGAATATATACATGACACATCTGTGATCTATATGCATTTCTCACTTGTTCCCATAAATATTATATGATCATATTTTAAATGTAATGATATCTCTAGCTAACTATAGATCATGAGTCTGGTAGTTATATACGTGGACTTTCAATTTCCATGAAGCATAAGCTATCAATTTTTTATTCTTCATTAACACACTACCCAATCCCTTCTTCAATGTGTTATTGAGAAGCACAGAATGTTCTCCACTTTTTGTTAGTGTGAGTATAGGTGTAGGGATAATCCTGTTTTTCAAATCCATTAATCTCTCTATATAATCACCATTACATGAATACTTGATTCCCTTCCATGTTATTTTGGTTTTAGGGTTTTACAATCATGATTAATTTATTATAAATAGAAAATAGTACACATATAATATATAGAAACAATGGATATCTATCACATATGTGGACGTTGAACATCATTCAATTGATTCTTCCTTTGACAGGTCTACAAATATAACAATTATTGAGATAATCTTCCCAAAAAATGATAATTCCTTACAACAGAACTCATATTTTTGGTACATTGAATAATGATTCACCTTTCTTAAGGTCTTTAGAAATATTATCATATACTTTAATTTGATCCTCCTTTATTTTGGAGTATATTATAATATTATCAATAAAAATTACCAATATTTTTTTATGGTAATATATAATAAATCTATTCATCCTGTCTATGTATATTGTTGGTGTATTATTGAGTCTGAATGTCATTACTAGGAACTCATAGTGCTCGTTCCTTGTACAGAAAATTGTCTAGGGGATATCCTCCTTCTTCAAACTTATATGGTAATTACCTAAGCATAGATCCACCATGGAGAAGTATTATTCGTTACATAACTAATAGAAAAATTCATCAAATATTGGGAATAAGATACTTTTTCATTATCATGATATTTTTTAGCTCATGCAAATCAATGAAATGGTTAATTGAAACTCCATTTTTCTTGATGAAGAAGACTAGTGCACCCCATGGTGAAGCAATTGGGAATATAAACCCTTTATATAGATTCTCATTAAGTTATTTCATCATATTCTCATGTTCTCCACCTTCCATTGTCTATGGATTCATGGATAATGGAAATTTCCCACGTATTGATCTATTAAAAATTCAACCTCTCAGATAGGTGGAAGATTTGGAATTTCTTCAAAAAACATTAGCATATTCCCTCATAGTGGGAATGACTTCAAGGATGCTCTTTTCATTATACTCAATAATTTGATCTATATAAATTTTATATAGATTAGTAATATACATGATTTTGACGTAGATGCTAAAGAAGATTCATCATCCTCTATTCACTTGTTTATAATTTAATGATGATTCCTATTATATAGAGTGATTTCCTTCACATGAGAATTTATTTTAGAACTATATAGGTAAAGACTATCCATATCTATAATTGTATAAAATTTCAATAAAGAGGGTATCATAATTTTCATTTGGATGTTCATCCAACTTATTGCAACATTAGAGGAGTTGTAAACATGGGATGAAATAATTTACACATTTTTCATTGTCACCAATAACCTTATTTACAAGATTTTTTGTGGTTTTTTAATAGTTCTTCTAAACTTGTTTGATATAATGGAATGCGTAGAACTATAATAAAAAGTGAATTCTATATTATCGAATAAATAACTAGCTTACCTATCACCACTTCTTTATCATGATCCACCCTAGTGGTTGTGATTGAAAAACCTTTCCTTTGTTGTCTTGGAGATTTTTTCTCATAAATCCCTCGGTTTAGTGAATTAGATTATAAATTATCCGTGTTCATTGTAGTTGAAACAATGATAAATGTTTTTAGGGTTGATTTGAGTATTTATTTCCGGCATCACATTGGTGGAATTATACCTTTAGCAATTTATAGAATGGTTGCTTTACATTCAACACCTATAGAATATCCTTCCACCCTTAGTAAATCTCTATTCTGATTCTTTCCAAACCATTGATAAGTTTGATGTTGAAATTTCTTATTTCTATTATATTTCTCCATCAAACCACATGAATTAAACTCTTCTTTACAATTATTATCCATGTGATACCAATGAGATTCACCGAACTCCATTTGAATTTGAGGGAACCATAAAAAATTTCTTCATAGCTATCAATGTCTCAGATAATTATGCCATTTCATATACTAGTATTTATCCCACCAAATAGGTGCTCAACCATGTATTCAGGGGTGAGGTCAAAATTAGAGGCATGACATTCATGTTCTTTGGATTTTTCCTTGTACTCATTGATTGATTCATCATATATTTTCTTGTGGGTAAGGAAATACATTTGCTTTTTATTTCTTAGAGTGATAGGAAAATATTTGTCAAAGAAATATAGAATTTCATCCACCCCATAACTTTTATTTATTACATAGCCTTATTATTTTTTATCAATGTCCACCATTTATTGGATTCTGCCTCTATACGATATACAACCAATATAATCTTCTCTTCCTTGAAACATTAAAGGATGTAGATGTTCTCTTCAATGGATTTGATCCATTATTTCATGATTAAGGGATCCGACGATCCATTGAATTTCAAGGGCCTTTTTTGGTACATGTACCAATTATATCTTATTATTTATTATGGGATTTTGGGTGTTTCTCTTGATCCATTATTATATTTAGAATATGAGTTAGATTATATAGTATTTTCACAAATTTTATTATTCTAGGTCCCATTAGGTTTGGAATATTATAGGGGAATTCATCACATTTCCCCTCACATTGGTTATTTAATAGTATCATTTTATATTATTCCATTTGAAAGGAAATTGTTAATGATATGGACGATTAGTATTTCACTTTTAAACAAATAAATGGGAATCCAATGAAATTAAATAGATAACATAAAATTTTCATTTCTTACTTATGTTATGTGTTTTTAGGTTTCAATATATGTTATCCATGTTATCTATGGTCTATTTACCAACATATACTATTATTTACATTTTTGATCCCCTAATAATGGTTCGTAAAGATAATGTTGATTTACCAATGTATATTCAAAATGAGGGTTAAACTAGGTGTGAAACAAGGCCTGTTTTTGTGCACCAATTCTTACCGAGTCTATTTCAGTGCACTATTTTGGGTTTTACCACTTTATACATCTATTACATATCCCCAACCACTATAATTATCAAGGCATGGTTTTAGTTCCCTGATAAACTACATACTCTATACCTTAAATTTTTTTTGGATGTTTTCTTAATTTTATCCCTATGGATTTATGTATAGTTTTATAATCCCATTCCAAAAAAATAACTAAACATTCATTTGATGCCAACTATGACAAACCTGATCATTATTTCACTTTAATCCAAGCTTTATTAAATAGGATTAAACATAATGTAAGATGTAAGATCAAAAATTCCATTATCAATGGGAATTTGTTACATTACAAGAAAACTTAAAATAGGTAATACATTTCCATTATTGAAACTAAATTTAACATTCTCATATTATGGAATCATACTTATAATTTTTTGGGATAACCAAAGAACATACATAATAATTCTATGAGATATTTATCCTAGTAAGGGTATGCCACATCAAGGGCTTCAGGCCACCTTAAGTGAAGATGAAAACCAGAAAACCTATAGGGAATAAGCTCTACAAGGAGGATGGGCAAGGAGATTCCACAAAAATAGAAGCCAAACGGATTGCATGAATGAGAGGGTATGGCACATGCCATCGGGACAAGCCCGTTCATGCATGGGAATGCCTTGCCAATAATCCATGAGATGTTGGAGATCTGATTTCATGATGAAGATGCTGGGGAGGAGCAGTTCCATGTAGATAGTCTGAGTTGTATATAATGTTTCAAGCCTACGGGAAATGAATTCCTCTAAGGCCTATGGGCCATGTAATACTTAAGCCTACTAGCCTTGTAAGGGTTCCACCTCACCCCTTGAAAGGTGGATTATCAAAATCAATAAAAAATGAAGGCTTTCTGGACATTGGAGGTAATGGGGTGTAAAATGAGTGAGAATTGTAAAACTAAAAAATTAGGCTTGATATAACCTGATAACAAAAAATAAACATGGTAATTTTGGCGGAAAAAAACACTACGTCATAAACATAGCTAAAGCATAACTGAAAAGATTTTATAATAGAAAAATTCCTATGATTGATTAGATTACCTGTTTAATCCCTTTCTTGATGACTCATGAGACTAAAACACTACCCAATGAATTTTAGTGCTATATAATTACATGCATACCCAACACTTTCATTTCATTCTCATGCTTATGTGTTCCACATAGATGAGACAACATGGAATCATATTTCATCAAATTTTATTCAATGATCATGTAGTGTGCAGTGCATATATGTAACTCCCAAATAAATAAAATATATGTGTTGAAAGTTAAAAACCCTTGGTAGGAATTAGGTATGATTATTCATTAAAAATTTGTTTCACATGGAATCCCACATTGAAATTTCATTAGCAAAACAGGGGCCCAAATGTATTCATGAGATGGATTAATGATATTGAAAGGGGTATACAATTTTTTATACAAAACATTGATAGTATGGGGGATTCTTAAAAACCCCAAAAAAAATAAGTAATTGAAAATTAAGGGCATAAAATTAAGAAGATTGATGAATAAATAGGAGAAAGAGAGGATCTATTACCTTGAGAGTGTGACCCCAATTTCTTGAGAGGAGCTTCATGAGATCATGGGGGAACCATTGGATTACTATAGGAAAGGAAGGGTTGAGTAAGGAAATTAAGCATGGTTTATGAGTGAATTTAAAAGAAAACACGTGTTGGTTTATATTGTAAAAGAGGGGTGAGTTCTTTATTATTTCCCAAACATAGATTTTGGACTCAACATAATAAAATAAAAAAACAAAAAACCATCTCTTGGGTTTTACTCTGTTTTCTAAACAATATGGGTGTATTTCATTTTTATATAAGTCCAAGAACATATGTGATTATAGTATTAACCTTAGTGACGTGGATGAGAGTCATACTCTTAATGAAAATATTTTAAATCCGTAAAATAAATTATAGGATTTGGAGGATTGAAAAATGATTTTTAAAATTAATAAAATAAATATAATATCATTTTTTTTAAAATGGGAATCATATACATGGTCATGGAGAACCTTTATTGTTGTTATTACATAATTTTTGTCATTATGATGTCATTATAAAAACTATATTTATACCGCAATAAAAATTTAGCCAAAAATACGACTATCATAACAAAATAGTGAAAACCCCACCATTAGATAATTTTGAAGTATTGATTCCAAGAATATAATTTCATTTAATAAAATCATTTTATAAATATTATTTTATTTTATTTTAGAATAAAATAGTTATTTATTCAGAAAGGATTGGTTTAATGAAAACAATTGTTTTCGAACACTTAAAACATTATATTTGACTTTGTAAAAATTATGTTATTATTGTTATTAAATAAAAAATTATTTTCAAATAATATTTTATTAAAATATTATTTATTTTTAAAATCTATTATTTCATATAAATAAATTCCTTAATTAATGATGATTATTTCTCAGAAATACAATCTATATTTTATAATATCAAAATGAAAATAATTGTTAAAGTAAAAAATATGATGTAAATATAACTATTAATCTATTTAAAATAATCTAAACATTCATGTTGCTAATATATTGAAACAAATACCATTAATAAACCAACAAACTCCCATGTGTAAGCTATGTGGTGGTGAGAATTTCATTGGGTGTTTCTGTCTACATGGTTTTGGTTGTGATATTGATGATCTTGAAAATCTCCCATAAATATTTTCCTCATGCTTAAGTTGTGGGATCTTTGCTTGGGCTTGGTCTGGGGAAAATCCCAATGATTCTATCTCCCTCATAGGCTTTGATTAATGGGCCTCATAGGGTACAATCCTATTGGTTAAGGAAATCACTTCATTTTTATTTTTCAACTAGATTTTTCAAAACCCTATATTTATATTAATAATATAATCATTGTTCATTGGTTATATTATCAATTGTAATGAAAATTAATAGTCAATTAAATCTGATAATATAAAAAAACCAAGAATATGGTTGTGTTTTCTATATACTTTATATATAATAATTCATTTAATTAAATCGCAATGGTATTTTTATTTATAGATTTCTTGGTCATTAGAGGAAATACTTCCAACATTATGTCAATGGTAAGATAGTTATTCTGATGAGGGTGTAACAACCATGTTCCATAAAAAACCACCCACTTCCCCTCCATCAATACACAACCCAATCAATTACATAAATAATTATAATAAACATTAAAACATAGACAAAGTTATGAGATAATTAGAACTAAATCCGAAGTCTGAAATACCATCATTTCCACATAATATATATGACATGTTTTGTTCCATGCATACATTACACCCATACAGGTCATTGTATTGATCATATATGTATGAATAGAAAATTCTTGAACAAAAATCCTACTCTAACTAACCATACCACAAAATATCTAGATCTCAAAAACATTTTTGGGATGATCCTATGATATTACCACCTATATCATTTACAAACCCACTAAGACATTAGTCTCAGATAAACCATTTCCTAGATTCTACACTTATTAGATTATAATTTCACCCTTTGTATGATTACCATACATGAATTCTTCTCTCATAATTCAAAGGATAAAATCAAATTTATCCATTTACACCTCCTTTGAATTTATGTACACCAAAATTTACTTTATGAGCACAACTAATGATGAGTCAAAGAACTACTGAAAGATCTTGTTCATCAATTCCGCAAACACTATAGGAGTGTTATTGATACCCAATTTTCATAACCAGAAACCCAATATTCAAAAATTAAATATTAACCATTTTTTAGCTATATACTCTTTTAAAATTCTTATATGGTGATACCATGATTATAGGTCAATATTACAAAACCAACAGTCCCCTTTGAGTTGACCAAAAGGATCATCAATAATTTGTAATGGATACATGTTTTTAATAATCACCCAGTTTAAACTTCTATAATCCTTTAAAATTTCTATGTGGTTTTCTACCTTCATTAAAAATAGGGAAGATATACCAAAAGGTGAAAATCTTGGAGGAATTAATCCCTTTTCCACAAGGCCCCCATATTGATTAGTATGTCAATTAACTCAGTATCTTCCATGTGACAAGATCGTATGGAAGTGGTCATCATATAACAAAGATGAAAAATAGTTAGCTCGAAATATCTCTTTGATGGTAACCCTAAAAATTATCCAAAAATACCTCAGGGTTCCCATTCACAACTTCTAATAGTGGACCACTCATTTTTGGAAACAATTAAATAAAGAAAAATCTCTAAAAACATTCCTGATATTATTATGGTAAAAGGAATAACATCACTCACCCTACAATATCTAGAATACCATTTACCTTGAAATAAATGATAAACCCTATTGATAGATAAAAAATGAAGTCATTATCAATAATATTCAATTTGGGCCTCATGGCTGATCATCCAAACCATTACAATAATACGACAAAAGATATCAATATCATGGACTATGAAATTCCACCCCACGTAAAAATCAGGTAATGTCACCAGAGAATGGGAACATTTGAAACCTAATTTGGACCACTACACAAATGCATAGATGGATCCAACAATAATTTCATCACATATTGTCACAGTATGATGACTTAAAATAACACTAATGATAAAAATATTGTTTCGAACCTGTATCGAATAAAGCTAGCACCATTTAAGTTGAAATAAGCATCATAGTTCTAACTATAGCCATATCCACTTTGGATTCCACTGATGAATTCAATTACACATAAATACATATGGTACAATCTCCTCTATTAACATTCATAGATTGATGAACATTGAATATGGTATGAGAAAAATATACATCACTTCTAGAAGAATCAAAATGAACCAACAAACCATTGGTGAGAGTGGACCCATCCTTACTATATTGAGGCATCCTTACAAAAAGGGATTGAAATAAATATATTTTCAACTTTGTTGAAACTTTTGTGGTGCTTAAATAATTTTTTTAATGTTATGACTAGGTCTTCCCAACGAGTAGAAAATAAAATATTTTCTCCCTAATGAGTCCCCTAGAATTGGTTAGAAAAAAATAAGGACTCTTGTATTTCCTTTTCCGGATAGAAGGAACACCCTAGACAACAAATATAAGAATCAAACAAACAACCTGAATTTTGAAGGTCATAATAGATATATACTAGAGAACATTAACCAAATCCTTGTAGTTTCATAAAATTTCTTATTGGGAAGATCTGATACCATTTCGAAACAAACATACCCAATTTGACAACAGAAGTTTCCCATGAATTTCCACCATAGGGTGAGTATCAACATAAAATCCAATAAGTCACTTGTATAATAAATTTATGTCAAAAAATCAAAGTAAAATTAGGATTAAAATGGTAAATACATTTGTTATACAACACCAAGACAATAATTAAGCCTGAAAATAACTAATACAGGACTAAAATGATCCTCCAACTTACTATTCTTCACAACAAAAACATCCTACATTAAAAATGATGTATACCAAGGGTATCCTGTAATGTACATGATTATCTTCCCATTTTCAAAGTCCATAAAAATCACATATACCTACCCCCATATGAGAAAGAGGTGATTGATCACAAAGAGCAATATTATTTCACAAAATAGTATATATAATGTCTAGTATCATAAAAATGTTATATATGTCTTTAAAAAATTCTAGTTTATAAATATTTTTATAAGATAAAACTTTTTTGTTAAAAAAAAATTGGGTTTATGTAAAATAAATTCATAATTAGTCAAAAAATGATTTTGAAAAGTACATGTGGGAATGTATAGCATCCAGCCTTTTTATCACATAAACATTCATTAAATTATAAAAAACTGGGGATCTTTAAGTATTAGAGTCTTTGAAACGAGGAACATAATACATAAAAAAATATTCTTAATAAACAGCTGAAATGGTTCTCCTTATGTTCATCCAAGGTTCATTATTGCATATCATAACCTGGGGACATACATCAAAAGAAAGGGTGAGTAGAAGGCCCAGTAAGTGAAACAAGAAAAACATTTTACATGTGAACTTGAGATACTTCAATAAGGTCATAAAAAGAACTTTAAGGCATGAGAAAAAAATCATGAGATATATAATAATAAAAGTAACATTTTTTATAACGTGAAGATGTGGCTAAAAATTTTAATATTTACAATAATTTCGTTTCACCAAGGTCCATTCCTATGGTGCCATTAAAAATTACCAAGGTTATTCACTAAGGTATCAGTCTAAATGGTCATCTATAGAGATTAAGCCTTTACCCAATGCATTGGAGCGCTATTAGGGAGCACCCTTGACATGTATTTATTATCAGGTGAGCCACATATATCATCATCAATCATTTCATAAAAAACCCATATAGCATAAAAGGAATGGGTTTCATTTCATAATCATAACATTTTAAAAACTGCTTTAAAGACATGATCGTTGTGTCACTTTAAAACCCATAGAAAAGGAAGGTGGGTCTCATGTATGTAAATCCCAGAATTTAAAATATAACATTTAGGTATATATGTGAATACCCCTATATAAGAGAGAGATTTTATTATTCACATAATAAAATAAAAGAACTTTAGAACAAGAGAGATAGACATTTGGAGTCTAAAATTCTACAGCATAACTACTATGTTTCGGGGTTTTAGAAAACATTGAAAAAAGAGGGAACATGGGTCAACCATTCATAAATGACCCATAAAATAGTATAGGGAAAAAATAATGAAGGATATATGATCATGGTAATGAAATTTGAAGGACGTACCATTTTAAATTAAAAACATGGAAGGAAGGAAAAACAATAAGATTTCTCTTATGAAAATTCGACAGCCTAATAACGTCACTTAAACTTCAACAAAAATGAATTGACGAGATAAAATAGGGTCTCTCATAATATGAACATAAAATTTCAGTAAGATAGATATAGATATCATACCCCAAAAAAAGTAACTTGAAATACTTGACATGAAAGTAGAACTTTGAAAAATGAGAAAGTTGAACGAATCCTTTACAAATTCGGTAGCCTAACGGCGCCACTTAAAACTTCAAAATACTGAATTGAAGAGAACAAATAGGGTCTTTAATCATATGAACATAAAATATCAGTATGATTTATTTATAGATCATGCCCCAACAAAATAAAAAGGAATATGAAATACTTGAAATGAATGTAGAACCTTGAAAAATGAGAAAGGTGAACGAATCCCTTAAAAATTCGGTAGCCTAACGGCGCCACTTAAAACATCAAAATACTGAATTGAAGAGATCAAATAGGGTCTCTCAAAATATGAACATAAATGATAAGTATGATTGATTTAGAGATCATACCCCAAAAAAATAAAAAGGAACTTGAAATACTTGACATGAATGTAGAACATTGAAAAATGAGAAGGTTAATGAATCACTTAAAAATTTGGCAGCCTATCAGCACCACTTAAAACATCAAAATACTGAATTGAGGAGATCAAATAGGGCCTCTCATTTTATGAACATAAAAGATCAGTATGATAGATTTAGATATCATAGCCCAAAAAAATTAAAAGGAACTTGAAATACTTGACATGAAAATAGTACTTGAGAAGGGTGAAAGAATCCCTTAATAATCCGGCAGCCTAACGGCGCCGCATAAACATTCGTAAAATGAAATGTTGAGAGAAAGAGGAGGTCTCTCATCATATGAAAATTAAAAGGTAATTAAGATGAATATAAAACAACATCCTTCAACATAAGATCATGAATCATAAAATAAATGACATAAAAGAGATTACTTGAAAAGAAAGAGAGAGGTCGAATCCCTTACATTAAAACGTAACTCTTAAAACTCAATGATTCGGACCTTGAGGGCTTGGGGAAACTTGGGAGAACTCCTTGGGATTTAATGAGACCATAGATTCGTTGGGGGAGAGTTTGGAGTCGAAAGTATGAGAAGATTGGTTGGTATTTATAGGGAAAGTGAGGGGACAAGGCATTAATGGCGAAGGGATACCTCCTTGGTGGTTTTGGCAAAACCGTGGGCTTTCCCATGGTATTTCCCCATGGTATTGGCCACTTGGGACACCTCATACAATAATTCATCCCCTTTAGTCGACCATCCCTTAAAATATATCATGGAATCATCATGACACAGTTATGATGTCATTAAACATACCGAAACCCTAAAACTGTATTTTTTACTATTCACTGAAAATTCATCTTTCTCAGAAAAATCCCAAAATTTCACATTAACCAAATATCAATGCTCTGATTTAAAAAATGAACACCATTTTATAAAAAAAAATTTCTAAATATTTTTAAATATAATTTTTAAATAAATACACTATTCACCGAAAATTCATTTTTTTCTGAAAAAACCCCAAAAATTACCTTAACATAATATCAACGCTCTGAGTTCAAAAAATGAAATCCATTTTTCAAAAATAATTTTCTTATTATTTTTTATTTAATTTTTAATTAAAAAACACTATTCACCCAAAAGAACTAATACTTGAATAATAATTTATGAAACTGTTATTTAACCATTTTATTGAATCACATTACTTAATCAAGGTGCGTAGATTATATTAATACCTTCTTTAAGTGAGATTACTAATCCATTTGGACACATTACTAATCCTAATAATAAAATCACTATTCATAATTTACTATTCATCAAAAATCTTGTTGATCTTATTAGACTCTAAATTTCGTACTGAACATAATTATAGAATACAAGTTTTTGAAAATCATTAGAGAATTTTAATTATTTAAGGTTCAGAAAAATATTTTAAAAATATCCTTTTTCTAAAATTCATCAAAAATATGCATACTATATTTATCCGGACATTTGAAAATTCATAAACATCATCATAATAAGAAATCAAAATTTTTATTTAAAACAAAGGGTTACACAAGGAAGTTACAGTCTCCTTACATAGCCCCTTATCACACCAACATAGGACCTAAGTGTAAGGTGTGCTAAGGTGAGAGAATCCGAGGGTGGCTCGTCCAACATCACACGAGTAGTAATTTCTAACATTTTAATCTTCTTGTGAAGGTGATTCAATTCTAGCTTCACACGATGAAGTTCAGCTTGGGTTTTTTCCAGAGAAAAGCCCAGTGCGGCTACCTCTTTCACAAGTTCTGTTAGATGGGCTTCGATCGGTACAAGACTACGGGGTGAGGCCATCGAATCTTCTTTCTATATTAATTAACCAAGATCACTAGTATTTAGAGACAAATAAAATCGAAACGTTTAGTTTCTAGCAGTCATATTGACCAATGGTCATATAACAGTCAAAACCCAATGGTCTCATTTTAATCATACTCATGTTATCTAATGAAAAAGTTTTATTGAGTATAAAAATAAAATAACAAACAAAATTAGGAAATAAAATTATTCAAAATTTGGGGACGTTACAATCTTCCCCCCCTTAAGAAATTGTGTTCTCACAATTTTTATAATTGGGTTTCTAAATTTCCTTGGATGTCCCACACCGGAAAAGGAGTCAGTAAAACTATTACTTTAAAAGAAAGAAAGGGAAGTACAAAGGTCACCCGAGTTAACCCATACTAGGATTCCATGTAGGAAAATATGGATAGGGAAGAAATAAGAAAGGGTCAGGTTCGGAGGGAGAGTGATAGAAAACATGATTAGGAGAAAGTTAACCATAAGAAAATCACAAACTTATGATGTTTGTAAATAGTCATTGATTACATAGTAGGAAATTTAATCCAAAAACGTTTTTGTTTTACGTTCCTTTTCATTATTTTGAGGAATCCATTTACTACATTGAACAAAAACCCAAGGAAATGTACCTACCTTCAAGTAGAGTTTCATCCTTTAATAAGTCTCTACCAAAACTAATATTTTCTGCAAACGATGAGCATTCAAAACTACTTGGTCTCATCAAAACACAAGAATCATCTTCTAGAGAATCACATAATCCACCAAATATTAACTATCTATTTCTTCTATCTTTAAACATTATCCCAAAAACAGAAAGGTTAAGGTAAAACAACTCTTCAAAAAGAAAGAATATCAAAGGAATGGAAACTACTTTTAAATCATCAAAGATCCACGGTACTACCCAGAGTTCATCATAGACCATTCTTTAAATAACTGTCCTTAAAATTCCTCAAAATAACCCAAACTAAGATTGAAACCAAAATACAAGAAGGACTTGATAACATAGTCTTCCAAGATAAACATTATCGTTCATCTACAAACAACATCAACCACTCCAAATATCTTATAGCAAAAGTAACTAACCTAAACATATTTTCCCATGATAGGTCAATCATTTCCATAAGTAACCTATAATACCATAAGTTCAACATAAATTCATCTATTCTTCAAAATATAATTCAACCTTTACTCCTCAATGAAAATACCGTAGTAATCTATTTACATTGATCAAATAGCATTCCCAGAATAGTGAACATCTTTTAAAATAATAATCATCTTTATTCCCCTAATAATATCTGTCATATTAATACGGCAATTATCCCATTTCCTATCACATTGGTTGTTGGGACATTTTCTTCCACATCCCACAATTAACTAAGAATCCAAAGTATAATTAGGGGCTTAAATACTTAGCCAATAACAATGAAAATAATCTTAAAGCATATAAGGATAACTTGTAGAATAAAATTATACCCTAAATTGTGATCCCCTAGGTTCCCATCTATGTTGTCAATGATCATATATTCTTATGTGAATCTTTATTTTATTTTATCTTTGTTCCTTTAACAATGGTTCATACTAAGGTTATGAATTTACCAAAGCATATCTCTTCGGAGTGTCGTAACCAGGAGTGCAGCAAGGCCCGTTGTCGTGTACCAGTTCCTGTTTGAGTATAGATCAAAGTGGTGTTTTCGGGTTTTACCCCTATGTATATCTGTCCCAGAGCCACCTCAACCTGCTCGTATCCAGACAGGGATGTATTTTCTTGGAAACCCATTACTCAATACTCACCAAAATACCAGGAAGATTTCATATATATAAAATTTTCTATAGGCTTCTTCCTAAAGTTTTCATATCCTAATTTCCAAAAATAACTAAACCATCCTTTGATACCAACTATAGCATCTAGACTTTTTATCACATAAAATTTCATTACATTATACAAAACTGATGATCTTTAAGGTTTACTTTCTTGGAAACCAGGAACATAATACATAAAAAAATATTCTTCTTAAAAACTTAAAAGGATTCTCTTTATGACCATCCTAGGTTCATTACTGCATCTTATAACCTGGGGACATACATCAAACAAAAGGGTGAGCAGAAGGCCCAGTAAGGGAAACAAGTGAAACATTTTACATGTGAACTTTTGATACTTCAATAAGGCTATGAAAAGAACTTTAAGGCATGAGAAAGAAATCATGAGATATATCATAAAAATAACATTTTTCATAACATGAAGATGTGGCTACAACATTTAATATTGACAATAATTTCGTTTCACCAAGGTCCATCCCCAAGGTGTCATTAGTAATTACCAAGGTTATTCACCAAGGTATCAGTCTAAATGGTCATCTCTAGAGATTAAGTCTTTACCCAATGCATTGGAGCGCTATCAGGGCGCACCCTTGAAATGCCTTTATTATCATGCGAGCCACATATATCATCATCAATAATTTCATAAACCAACCATATATAATAAAAGTAATGGGTTTCATTTCATAATCATAACGTTTTAAAAACTACTTTAATGTCATGATCTTTGTGTCACTTTAAAACCCACAGAAAAGGAAGGTGGGTCTCAGGTATGTAAATCCAAGAATTTAAAATAGAACATTTTGGTATATATGTGAATAACCCTATAGAAGAGATATCTTTGAGTATTAACTTTATAAAATAAAATAAATTTAGAACAAGATAGAGAGACATTTTGAGACGGAAATTCTGTAGCATAACGACTATGTTTCGGGGTTTTATAAAACATTGAAAAGAGAAGGGACATGGGTCAAACATTCATAAATGACCCATAAAACAGTATAGGGACAAAATATGAAGGATATATGAACATGTTAATGAAATTTTAAGGACATGCCATTTGAAATGAAAAACATGGAAGGAAGGAAAAAAATAATATTCTCTTATGAAAATTCGGCAGCCTAACAACGTCACTTATACTTCAACAAAACTGAATTGACAAGATCAAATAGGGTCTCTCATCCTATGAACATAAAAGTTCAGTATTATAGATATAGAGATCATACCCCAACAAAAACACGAGCTTGAAATACTTTACATGAAAGTATAATTTTGATAAATGAGAAAGGTGAACGAATCCCTTAAACATTCGGCAGCCTAACAGTGCCACTTAAAACATCAAAATACTGAATTGAAGACATAAAATAGGGTCTCTCATCATATGAACATAAAATATCAGTATTATAGATTTAGATATTATACCCAACAAAATAAAAAGGAACTTGAAATACTTGACATGAAAGTACAACTTTGAAAAATGAGAATGGTGAACGAATCCTTTAAAAATCTGGCAGCCTAACGACACCACTTAAAACATCAAAATACTGAATTGAAGAGAAAAAATAGGGTCTCTCATAATATGAACATAAAGTATAAGTATGATTATTTAGAGAACATACCCCAATAAAATAAAAAAGAACTTGAAATACATGACATGATAGTAGAACTTTGAAAAATGAGAATGGTGAATGAATCCCTTAAAAATTCGGCAGCCTAACGAAACACTTAAAACATCAAAATACTGAATCGAAGAGATAAAATTGGGTCTCTCATAATATGAAAATAATATATCAGTATGATAGATTTAGAGATCATACCCCAATAAAATAAAAAGGATCATGAAATAATTGACATTAAAATAGAACTTGAGAAGGGTGAAATAATCCCTTAACAATCTGGCAGCCTAACGGCGCCACTTAAACAATCTTAAAGTGAAATGATGAGAGAAAGAGGGAGTCTATCATCATATAAACATGAAAAGGGGAGTAAGATTAATATAAAATAACATCCTTCAACATAAGATCATGGAGCATAAAATAAATGACATAAAAAAGATTTCATGAAAAGAAAGAGAGAGGTCGGATCCCTTACCTTAAAACGTAACACTTAAAACTCATAGGTTGGGACCTTGAGGGCTTAGGGGCACCTTCGGAGGACTCCTTGGGAGGTAATGATACCAGATAATTGTTGGGGGAGAGTTTGGAGTCGAAAGGATGAGAGTATTTCTTGGTATTTATAGGGAATGTGATGGGACAAGGCATTAATGGCCAAGGGACTCCTCATTGGTGGTTTTGGCAAAACCATGGGCTTTCCCATGGTATTTTCCCATGTTATTGGCCACATGGGACACCTCATACAATAATTAATCCCCTTTAGTCGAACATCCCTTAAAATATCTCATGGAATCATCATGACATAGTTATGATGTCATTAAACATACCGAAACCCTAAAACTGTATTTTTTACTATTCACTGAAAATTCAACTTTTTTCAGAAAAATCCCAAAATTTCACATTGACCAAATATCAATGCCCTGATTTCAAAAATGAACTCCATTTTATAAAAATATTTTTCTAAATATTTTTAATTTAATTTTTAAATAAATACACTATTCACCAAAAATTCATTTTTTCAGAAAAAACCCCCAAAATTACATGAACATAAAATCGATGCTCTTAGTCCAAAAATGAAATCCAATTTATGAAAATAATTTTCTAAATATTTTTAATTTAATTTTTAATTAAAAAACACTATTCACCTGAAAAAAACTAAAACTTGAATAATATTTTATGAAAACGTTATTTAACCATTTTATTGAATCACATTACTTAATCAAGGTGCCTAAGTTATATTAATACTTTCTTTAAGTGAGATTACTAATCCTTTTGGACACGTTACTAATCTTAATCATAAAATCACTATTCATAATTTACTATTCATCAAAAATCAAGTTGATCCTATTAGACTCTAAATTTCGTACTGAACATAACTGTAGAAGACCATTTTCCGAAAATCATTACACATTTTTAATTATTTAAGGTTTACCTAAAATTTTTTAAAATATCCTTTTTTATAAAATTCATAAAAAATATGCATACTATATTTATCCGGACATTTGAAAATTCATAAACTTCATCATAAGAAGAAATCAAAATTTTTATGTAAAACAAAGGGTTACACAAGGCAGTTACGGTCTCCTTACATAGCCCCTTATCACACCAGCATAGGACCTAATTGTATGGTGTGCTAAGGTGAGAGAATATGATAGTGGCTCGACCAACATCGCACGAGTAGTAATTTCTATCAGTTTGAATTTCTCGCGAATTCGATTCCATTCTAGCTTCACACGATGAAGTTTGGCTTGGGTTTGGTCCAGAGGAAAGCCCAGTTGGGCTACCTCCTTCCCAAGTTCTGTTAGATGGGCTTTGATCGGTCCAAGAAAACTGGGTGAGGCCATCGAATCTTCTTTCTATATTAATTAACCAAGATCACTTGTATTTAGAGACAAAAAAATAGAAATTTTTAGTTTCCAGTGGTCATATTGGCCAATGGTCATATAACTGTCAAAACCCAACGGTCTCATTTTAATCATACTCATGTTATCTAATGAAAAAGTTTTTCTGAGTATAAAAATAAACTAACACACAAAATTAGGAAACAAAATTTATTCAAAATTTCGGGTCGTTACAATCATCCCCCCCTTAAGAAATTGCATCCTCACAATTTTTATAATTGGGTTTTGAAATTTCATTGAATGACCCACACTAGAAAAGGAGTCAGTAAAAATATTACTTGAAAAGAAAGAAAGGGATGTACAAAGGTCACCCGAGTTACCCCATACTAGGATTCCATGTAGGAAACTATAGATATGGAAGAAAAAACAAAGGGTCAAGTTCTGAGGGAGAGTGATAGAAAACATGATTAGGAGAAAGTTAACCCCAAGAAATTCACTAACTTATGATGTGTATAAAGAGTCTTTGATTACCTAGTAGGAAACGTAAACCAACAACATTTTTGTTTTAAGTTCCTTTTCATGATTTTGAGGAATCCATTTACTACATAGAACAAAAACATAAGGAAATATAACTACCTTCATGTAGAGTTTCATCCTTTAATAAGTTTCTACCAAAACTAATCTTTTCTCTAAATGAAGAGAATTCAAAACTAATTGGTCTCATCAAAACAAAAGAATCATCTTCTAGAGAATCACATAATCCACAAAAGATTAACTATCTATTTCTTCTATCTTAAAAAATTATCCCAAAATCAGAAAGGGTAAAGTAAAACAACTCTTCAAAAAGAAAGAATCCCAAAGGAATGGAAACTAATTTTAAATCTTCAATGTTCCACAGTACTACCCAGAGTTCATCATAGACCATTCTGTAAATAACTGTCCCTAAAATTCCTCAATATAACCCAAACTAAGTTTGAAACCCAAATATAAGAAGGACTTGATAACATAGTCTTCCAAGATAAACATTATAGTTCATCTCCAAACAATATCAACCACTCCTAACATCTTATAACAAAAGTAACAAACCTAAACATATTTTCCCAAGATAGGTCAATCATTTCCATAAGTAACCTAAAATACCATAAATTTACCTTAAATTCATCGATTATTCAAAATACAATTCATCCTTTACTCCTCAATGAAAATACCCTAGTAATCTATTTACCTCGATCAAATAGGGTTCCCAAAATAGTGAACGTCTTCCAAAATAATAATCATCTTTTAATCCCCTAATCATCTCTGTCATATTAATATGGAAATCGTCACATTACTTACCACATTGTTTGTTTGGACATGTTCTTCCATTTCCCACCATTAACTAAGAAGGTATAATTAGGGGATTAAATACTTAGCCAATAATCATGAAAAGGAACTTAAATCATATAAGGATAACTTGTAGAAGCAAAGTATACGCTAACTTGCGATCCCCTATGTTCCCATTTAGGTTATCCATGATCATATATTCTTTTGTGGATCTTTATTTTGTTTTATCTTTGTCCACTTAACAATGGTTCATACTATGCTTATGAATACACCAAAGCATATCCCCCAAGAGTGTCGTAACCAAGAGTGCAGCAAGGCCCGTTGTCATGCACCAATTTCCATTTGAGTCTAGCTGAAAGTGGTGTTTTCGGGTTTTACCCCTATGTACATCTGTTCCAGAGCCAGCTATACCTGCTTGTATCCAGACAGGGATGTATTTTCTTGGAAACCCATTCCACAATACTCACCAAAATACCAAGAAGATTTCCTATATATAAACTTTTCTATAGGTTTCTTCCTAAAGTTTTCATATCCTAATTTCCACAAATAACTATACCATCCTTTGATACCAACTATTTCATCCAGCCTTTTTATCACATAAACTTTCATTACATTATACAAAACCGAGGATATTTATGGTTCAGTGTCTTGGTAACCAGGAACATAATAAATAGAAAAATATTATTCTTAAACACTTGAAAGGCTTATCCTTATGTTCATCCTAGGTTCATTAATGCATCTCATAACCTGGGGACATACATCAAACGAAAGGGTGAGAAGAAGGCCCAGTAAGGGAAACAAGAGAAACATTTTACATGTGAACTTGATATACTTCAATAATGTCATGAAAAGAACATTAAGGCATGAGAATTAAATCATGAGATATATCATAACAAAAATAAAATTTTTCATAACTTGAAGATTGGATAAAACCTTTAATATTGAAAATCATTTCGTTTCTCCAAGGTCTATTCCCAAGGTTTCATTAAAAATTACCAAGGATATTCACCAAGGTATCAGTCAAAATGGTCATCTCTAGAGATTAAGTCATTACCCAATGCATTGGAGCGCTATCAGGGCGCACCCTTGAAATTTATTTATTATCATGTGAGACAAATATTTCATCATCAATCATTTCATAAACAACCCATATAGAATAAAAGGAATGGGTTTCATTTCGTAATCATAACATTTTAAAAACTACTTTAAAGACATGATATTTGTGTCACTTTAAAACCCACAGAAACAGAAGTTGGGTCTCATGTATATAAATCCCATAATTTAGAATAGAATATTTTGGTATATATGTGAATACCCATATATAAGAGAGATATTTGAGTATTCACTTAATAAAATAAAAGAACTTTATAACAATAGAGAGAGACATTTTGAGACGGAAATTCTGCAGCATAACGACTATGTTTTGGGGTTTTAGAAAACATTGAAAAGAGAGGGGACATGGGTAGAACATTCATAAATGACCCATAAAACAGTAGAAGGACAAAATATGAAGTATATATGAACATGGTAATGAAATTTGAAGGACATACCATTTGAAATGAAAAACATGGAAGGAAGGAAAAAAATAATATTTCTCTTATGAAAATTCGGCAGCCTAACAACGTCACTTAAACATCAACAAAAATGAATTGATGAGATAAAATAGGGTCTCCAATAATATGAACATAAAATTTCAGTATGATAGATATAGATATATTAACCCAACAAAAATGGAACTTGAAATACTTTACATGAATGTAGAACATTGAAAAATGAGAAAGGTGAACGAATCCCTTAAAAATTCGGCAGCCTAACGGCACCACTTAAAACATCAAAATAATTAATTGAAGAGATCAAATAGGGTCTCTAATCATATTAACATAAAATATCAGTGTGATATATTTAGATATAATACCCCCAAAAAAATAAAAAGGAACTTGAAATACTTGACATGTAAGTATAACATTGAAAAATGGGAAAGGTGAACGAATCCCTTAAAAATTCGACATCCTAACGACGCCACTTAAAACTTCAAAAAACTGAAATGAAGAGATTTAATAGGGTTTCACATAATATAAACAAAAAATATCAGTATGATAGATTTAGAGATCATACCCCAAAAAAATAAAATGGAACTTGAAATACTTGACATGAAAGTAGAACTTTGAATAATTAGAAAGGTGAATGAATCCCTTAAAAATTCGGCAGCCTAAATGCGCCCCTTAATACTTAAAAATACTAAATTTAAGTGATAAAATAGGTTCTATCATCATATTAACATAAAATATCAGTATTATATATTTAGATATCATACCCCAACAAAAAAGGAACTTGAAATACTTGACATGAAAATAGAACTTGAGAAGGGTGAAAGAATCCCTTAAAAATCTGGCAGCCTAACGACGCCACTTAACCTTTCTTAAAATTAAATGATTAGAGAAATAGGGTGTCTCTCATCATATTAAAATGAAATGGGAAGTATGATGAATATAAAAGAACATCCTTCAACATAATACCATGGAGCATAAAAGAAATGACATAAAATAGATTACTTGAAAAGAAAGAGAGAGGTGAGATCCCTTACCATAAAACGTAACTCTTAAAACTCAACGGTTGGGACCTTGAGGGCTAGAGGCACCTGGGGAGCACTCTTTGGGAGGTAATGATACCAGATCATAGTTTGGGGAGAGTTGGTAGTCGAATGTATGAGATGGTTGCTTGGTATTTATAGGGAAAGTGAGGGGACAAGGCATTAATGGCCAAGGGACACCTCTTTGGTGGTTTTGGAAAAACCATGGGCTTGCCCATGGTATTTGCCCATGGTATTGCCCACATGGGACACCTCATACAATAATTCACCCCTTTTAGTCAACCATCCATTAAAACATCTCATGGAATCATCATGACACAGTTATGATGTCATTAAACATACCGAAACCCAAAAACTGTACTTTTTACTATTCACTGAAAATTCAACTTTCTCAGAAACATCCCAAAATATCAAATTAAGAAAATATCAATGCTCTGATTTCAAAAATGAACTCCATTTTATCAAAATATTTTTCTAAATATTTTTAATTTAATTTTTAAATAAATACATTATTCACAAAAAATTCATTTTTTTCAGAAAAAACCCCAAAAATTACCTTAACATAATATCGATGCTCTGAGTTCAAGAATGAAATCCATTTTATAAAAATAATTTTCTAAATATTTTGAGTTTATTTTTTAATTAAAAAACACTATTCACCAGAAAAAACTAATACTTGAATAATAATTTATGAAACCGTTATTTAACCATTTTATTGAATCACATTACTTAATCAAGGTGCCTAGGTTATATTAATACTTTATTTAAATGAGATTTCTAATCCATTTCGACACATTACTAATCCTAATCTTAAAATAAATATTCATAATTTACTATTCATCAAAAATAATGTTGATCTTATTAGACTCTAAATTTCGCGCTGAACATTATTATAGAAGACCATTTTTTGAAAATCATTACACATTTTTCATTATTTAAGGTTTACCTAAACATTTTTAAAATATCCTTTTTCTAAAATTCATCAAAAATTTGCATACTATATTTATTTGGTCATTTAAAAATTCATAAACATCATCATAAGAAGAAATAATTTTTTTTATTTAAAACAAAGGGTTACACAAGGCAGTTACGGTCTCCTTACATAGCCCCTTATCACACCAGCATAGGACCTAAGTGTAAGGTGTGCTAAGGTGATAGAATCTGAGGGTGGCTCGGCCAACAACGCACAAGTAGTAATTTCTATCAGTTTGAACTTCTCACGAAGGCGATTCCGTTCTAGCTTCACATGATGAAGTTCAGCATGGGATTGGTCCAGAGCAAAGCACAGTGGGGCTACCTCCTTCCCAAGTTCCGTTAGATGGGATTCGATCGGTCCAAGACTACTGGGTGAGGCCATCGAATTTTCTTTCTATATTAATTAACCAAGATCACTTGTATTTAGAGACAAAAAAATCGAAACGTTTAGTTTCCAACGGTCATATTGGCCAACGGTCATATAACAGTCAAACCACAACAGTGTCATTTTAATCATACTCATGTTATTTAATGAAAAAGTTTTGTTGAGTATAAAAATAAAATAACACACAAAATTAGGAATCAAAATTTACTCAAAATTTCAGGTCATTACAGAGAGCATGAGATAATAAGAAAACCCATCCATGGGTATAAAATAAGATAAGAAATTGAGAAACTGACATTGAAATATAAAATCATGTTTAAAACCAACCATAAATTAAAATACACAATATTTGGGATCTAGACTATGGAATTACATACTAAACATAAAAAAATATCTATGAATGGAATTATGAGAATCTAACCAATATAAGTTACTATCATATAGTCTGTTGATATCAAAACCTTGAGTAGTGTTACACGCACTCATGTGACTTGTACATTTCCAAATGCACCTAAGTATAAAAAATTCCTATTCATGTTAAAGCCATTTTAAAACCGTGATCACATTATCTAAAAACATTTTCATATTGAATCATAACTATTCTATGCTTTAAATTCTATTTTAGAACCAAACCTGCCCTAAATTAATTCCATAAAATTTCATAGTGTGCATAACACCATTTTGTAATGAAAATACACTTTCTTAATATGTACTTCATAATGATACATATTTTTACCAAATCGATCCATTTTATAAAAATATATTGAAATTACATGTGTATTATTTAAATGATGAGCTAAATATAGTTTTATAGATACACATTCCCCAAGAAGAAATAGGAACAACAATGAATTGGTCTCCAAACTCTCAGGGTAAAACATGATAAGAGTGCGAATCAAGACCATTAAAAAACAATATTTGATTCATAAGATTGTATATAAATAAAAAATAGAAGAAATGATTTCTATAGATATTGGGGTATTTTTAGGAATACTACAAAATTTATAACAATGAAAAAACCTACAACACCAAGGAAAATTATGAAAAAACCACGTCACATCATCCAACACCACGACACAGAACGAGGATGACACTAAGAGGACTATGAAACATTTTGGGGGGCCACACCACATGCATTATGGCTAAAATCCTATTGATGAACTATGATACATTTCCTTTTTTATTAGACTGGGGGTTATAGTGTAGCTAATAAATTAATTATAGTGATCCAAACTATTCTTATATATATAAATATTTCATATTATTTTATTCATATTCATTAAATATCATAAGGAGCCACAACAAATTCATATAGTTCTAGTATCATAGTAATATCAGATAAATTAATAACTATTTCCTTTGTTTCTACCATTAATTTATTCTTAAATACCACCCATCATATAAATATGATTCCTAAAAACCTTCTTTAAAACCCTGGGAAAAGAAAAAAAATAATGTGTGAGATCATATGCTCGGTAGGGGTAAAAGGGGAGATATCAATTTTCACATGATCATAACATGAACATATGGCTTTGAAAACATGATAATAACATATTAGGATCATTCCCTTAATTTCATAAATTTTAATATAGACTAGTGGAATAAAATCAGGCTATTGATAAGAAATGAATTATAAATAAACAAAATAACATGATCCATGAGATAATTACATTAGTATAATACATAACTATTTGGTATAAAATGTAATGACCCAAAAAATCATTAATGAAAATTACACTTGTAATATTTAAATAAATTATTATGGTTATGTAAAATGTATGAAGTTATTTGGTTTTATTTTTTGGATATTAAAATGCAGGTAAGAATTTTAAACGTTTCTAATATAGTCGTTGAAAAATATTCACATTATTAGTATAAATATAGCGCTTTAACAAGTCCAATTTACTCTGAAAAAGGAATTGAGGACCTCATCTAGTACAATTTCCTCATACAAAGCTCATTTGTTGGAGCTTGGAAAGGAGGTGGAATCATTTGAATTCTCTCTTGACCAATCCCAAGACGAGTTTTAATATGTAACTCTTGAGAGGAACCACCTTCGGGAGAAGTGGGTGTTGATATAGATTACCACTTGACTGGTGTTATCCAAGCCACCCCAAGAGTCCCTCACTATCTCACACCTTACCCTAAAGTCTTATGTTGGTGATTTAAGGGGTAATGTAACAAGACCCTATAATTTTGATTATGTAAATTATTTTATCTATATAACAAATAATATACTTTCATTTTAGTATTGTAAATTTTTAAATAGTTTTTAAATAACAAATAGTATTTTTTTAATTCCTCGATCTAAGTTACCCAGATTCAGTGCATTATTTTCTTAATGTGGAATGATTACAAAGAATCATGTACTAAAGGATCGATCCGTTTAGTAGTCATGGAAAATTGATTTCATACATTAACTTTACATTACAATTTCAGAAATAACATAAACCATATATTGTTCTTTGAGAAATCTATTATTCCCTTTATCTTAACCCTTCATATCATTAATAATACACTTCTTGGAATCCTAGGAATATGAAACATAAGGAAGGGGTGAGCTCAGATGCTCAGTAAGGGTAAATAATATAGCAAAAGCTCTAAAATTTGATGGAAAGATGTGTAATAAAAACAACAGCCATTTTAAATGCAATCTTGAACATAATATTTTAAACATAAATCCAACATCACCATATATACATTTACATTTATATTCTACTAGTCGAATAATCACATTAAACAACTAATTTCATAATGAGGGAATGACTAACGCTGGACATCATTACCACGTAGTCAAGTCCTTGTGCTAAGCCTACAAATACAATTTTGGTCAAGGCCTTATTCCAAGACACTAGTTTTTCTCATGAGACATACCGATGCATCGAGGGGCTATAGCAGGCTCCACTCATCACTTACTAAGTCCACGACATTCCTTATATGAAAATATTGAAACATAATATAAACATTCATACTAAAATTGACATATGAAATGTCAATACATTAACCATAAACCATGAATGGTATAAAAATATAACATAGACAGTCAAACATATCATAACTCATTCAATTAAATATATAAGATTGTATTATAATAAATCAACCTCATTCATAAATAATATCCAGTAAAAGATGTTTCCATAATTGAAAATGATCAGCAAAACATTTTGAGAGAAATATCCCATTTTGTGAAATCATTTAAATGTCACACATTTATAAAGAATGTAATTGAAAAGATTTTTTTAAATCAAAGTGTACCATACCACTTTTAAACTTTTGAAAATAATTATCATTTCAAAACATTCTTCTCCATATAAATAAATCCCTAAAAACATTTTCAAAACATGGACATTATTTAAAAAGATTTAGAAAAATAAATCATTTAAACATTTAAAATGATGATCTAGTTAAATAGACCATCCCATAAAACCATAAATGATTTCTTTTGAAAATAGTTTTTTGAAATATGGATATCGATGATAAACATGTCAGAGTGAAAACATAAACATAATCGATCGCGGATAGTAATGAGATTGAAGAAATAACACTTACCTTGTACTTTCTTTAGTTGTGGGTACATTTGAATTATTCTATGATGACCATAGTATGTTATTAAATTATACCAAAACCATATTAATATTTATTATATCATACATGACTCATTTATGACTTTATACTAACCATTTAATAATAATTTCAATGTCAAATTAACATTTTGGGTAATTATCACTTTCTTCATTGTATGTGTTTTAACTTCTTATTCTTCATCGTATCACTTATATCATGATTTAAATACATCTAGAATATTAAACATGATTTTTATATCATATATATTTAGAATATAAATATTTATAATACACAGATATTTGAAATTGAAAACACCATTTATAGAGACGGTAGGTCGTACGTTCGCATAAACGTTGTTTCCGTTTTCATATTGTATTGAACGGAAAAAACTGAATAAAATATATTTTAAAAAATAAATATATGTATATGTATATTTTCTTTCAGTAGAATTATTATGTCATATATTACATGCTTATTAAATATACATATTTTTATTATCATTGTGGAATATTGAATGTGGAAATGAATCTCATCGTGTCTTGGAGACGGTAAGCCGTACGTACACACAAGCGATGATATCATTTCAATAATGATTAAAATGTGTTGAATTTGATGGTATAATAATTTTAAAAAGACATTATAATGTTGTTTCCATTATTTATATACATATTACGCATCATTATATCCATCAAAATTATGTAGCGTTGAATAAAAAATTACACCTCGGCGTGGAGTTGGTAAGTCAAACGTACGCACGCATGGTGACATTATGATTCGTAGGATGGATAGAATAATGATTATGGTTTTACCATAAATATAATATCATTATAACAGGTTGAAATTACTGGAGTTATTATTTTTTTATTTAAATAACAAAGAACAATAATGTGGAAGAAGAAGAGAACTTTGAAAGATCTGATAAAATAATTACCTCTTCTTTGAGTGTTTCCTTTTGATTTGAAAAAAATTCTCCTTGGGATGCTTTTATTATCACGGGAAGGACACTATGTTGAAGAGAGGGAAGTTGGTAGGATATTTGAATAGGGGTTGGCCAAGACGAATGGCTTTGGAGTTCTGATTTTTAGGGAAGGGAAGTACCCTTTTATAAGAGGGGTGAAGAGGCACTTTATAAAAAGCATGAAATATTATATTATAATAAATTCATTTTTAGTTACTAATGTGTAAATAATGATTTATTTCTAATATAATGTGTGGATGGTTCTAAAAAAATTAAAATATTGGTTTTATACAGGTATAGGTCACCATATTAACCTTATCTTTTAGATTTTACTCTTTGTTAAATATTTTACCTTTTCTGTGTCTTCTTATATTCATACACTATATGGTTAATAAACAAAATCTTCACTTCTAAGAGAACCACAAGTGGTTCATTAATGACACATATAATGTAACTTAATCACTTTGGTCGTACCTTAGATTTTTAGGAATATTATATAATCTAGTAATATAATATTTGTTTCAAAAACACCTTTATGTCAATTTCGACACAATTTAGTATTTGGTTTTTTGTGAAAGTCATAAAAACATGATTACTTTGAACAAGATTCATAGAATCAACCCTTACATGTCATATTCACTTAGTAAATTCGTGGATTTCATAAAAAAATTAAAATTTTATTTATATAGGAAATAATTTTTTCATTATAATGAATAATTATAGAAGAATTTATCTTATATGTAACCCTATATTAAAAATGGTTTAGTTATTAAACATTGAATTTAACACTTTTAACTCCTCTTTAAATAAAATAATAATAAATGTATTAATCTAATACACGTGGACCTAAAGGATCATATATTATTCCAAAGAATGTTTTTGGTTGAAATACATTTATCCAATAGAATTAGGACATGTGTTAGGGTAATTATAATATCAATTTTACCATTAATTATTCTTTTTAAATTTAACAGTGGTAAATAAATGTCAAAAGTTACTATTTACCAAAAATTGTATTCATTTTATCGAACCACATTTTACTTAATAATATCAACCGTGTCTATCAGATTTTTGAAATTCGACTCATATTTTCAATAAAATCATGTTTTATACAAAATTGTAAATCCTCCAAGAAGGTGGGTAAAAGACGGTAAAAAGATCAATAAAAATTTATACATCTGATTTTTTTATAAAATTACTCTAATGAATTACTTTTAACATATAAGGTTTTATATATCTATTTTTACATAAAATAATTTTTGTATAAAATAAATATTTACTTAACTAAAAAGGCGGTTTTAAACAATAAAGAAGTGTTTTTCACTATTCATAAAAGATCGAATGTTTTCCGAAAAATACCAAAAATTCACACTAAGTTAATTTTGATATTCAAAATTCAAAAATAAATTATATGTTATCAAATTACAAACATATAATTTGTATTAATTAATTTAAAATTAATTCTTAATGTAAAAACCAATAAGCGAGTTTTTAGAAAGAAAAAACAATCTAATGATTGACATATATTTATGTCAAATTTAAATGTAAAATTACTTATAATAACCTAAATTGTGTTGAATAATACAAATATAATATAATTATAATTCAAAACCATTCAAATTCCTAATTTAACACTATAAATTATTTCAATTTAAAAAGTTGTTTTCAATTAAAACATAATATTTTTCACTATTCATAAAAATTTGAATGTTATCAAAAATGTACCAGAAATTTATCCAAAACACATTTTTATGCCCCTCTTCTAAAGAATAATTTAATTTTCTTAAATTTAATATATAAAAGATTCAAATATTTTTTTAAAAAGGGTTTTCTATTAAAAGGCGGTAAAATTGTTTTTTTTATACATCTTTTATCTGAAAAAAAATTGTTCTTATATTATGTCTAAAAACACATAATATGGATGTTAAAATTATATTTAGTATATAAGATTAAAAATTTAGTTAATACTATTCATAACTTATTTTTGAATGGCTTGTTTGTTATGTTCTGCTGCGCTCGAACTCGGTGTTGCGTGTAGCGAAATCTATTGAATTATTTTAATGAGATAATGTATTATGAAATATTGGGGTGTTACATTTTTAATGTTCAACTAAGGAATATATTTTGATAAATTAATGGTTTTAGAATTAAATAATATTTTAGTAAAATGTTATTGTTAGTAAATTTCATTTTATTAAATACAAATGATTGTAAAATAATTATGAATACAATTGTAATTTTTATTAAGGTTTGAAGGATATTTTTGTTAGAACCCTTGAATTTTAAAATAAAAGTTGTTATTTCTTTTAAAAGTGAAAATAAAAATATTTAAAAAATTATTTGGATAAAATCAATATTTTTTTTGGAATGAGGACGTCGAAATTATCCCATAGTGAATTTTTCATAATTTGATGAGAGAGTCAAATTTTTGGGTAATAATTAAATAACGTTCAAATATATATGGTGTTTTATGACATCATAATAACCCAATAGAGATTTAATAAAACTTTGTAAACATAATGTTCCAACAATATATGTTTTACCATTAAAATAATGTGATTTAATGTTTGTTTTATTTATTTTACAATGATTTAGTGGACCCTTCAAGACTTGTAAAATATTTATCTTTTTAAATTGATTTCTTTGAGAGTTTGACTCACCTACATTAAGAAACCCTATTATATTATAAAATTAGGCCATTGGCCTTAAAAAATATTTTTTTCCATAACCATTTGGAAAAAACCAAGGGCAATAACCATGGGTTGGTTTGTGGTTATGATTAGTTTAATTTGTGGTGTCCCAAACCTAAATAATTAAGAATTCCCTCTCATTTTCTATATAAACCCACCGATAATCCCCCTTCCACTTCACTCAATGCCTTTGGAGTTCATCTAACCTCTTACATAGTCTCTCTAGAATCCTACCAATGCGTCTAAGATCCCACGAAGTCTCTCTCAATCCCCTCAAAAGCCATTGGGATCACACTTTCTAGTAAGGGACTCTTATTTTCCTTATTTATGTCCATGTTTCCTTATATTGTTATTCCCTTTTTTTTCAATTATAAATGTCGGGGTATAATTTATCACCTCCCCCATACATCCCTCTTTAGGTTTTAATAAATATATACCCCCTTTCTCCCCCAATAATTCCTCCTATGTAAACCCATTCGCATCCCGAAATTCCGTAAGAAGTTTCTCCATCCGTATTTACATTCAAGAAATTCCTTTGTTTTAAAAATTTAAATCCCATTAAATTTGTTGGTAAATGTATCTATATGACCCCCTACTCTCCATTTCATGTAAACATAATAACATACCCATTTCTCTCTCATCACCCATTTTTATGAATTCTTATGTCATGTCGTTATGCTGCTGAAATTGCACCGCATTTTTCCAAGCCAAGATCATTGTTTAGTGAATACCATACCAATGTCTCTATCAAGGGTATTCAAATTTATGAACATATACATATTTAATGGTACTTTCATGTATTTATTCCAAATATTTTAATCATGTAATAACTTATGATGTTGATTGATTCTATATTTTATGATCCATGTAGAACACTTATGCATGAAATGAAATTTTTAAGAAGGGTGCGCCCTAATAGCACACCAATGCAGTGGGTAAAGATTAGTGTCATGATACATGAAGTGAAATGATGGTTTACTCATGATAATTCATGTGTAATGAGGTTTTACTAATTCTCCATGTTCAATGGGCCTTGGGTCATGATAATACCATGTTAGGTGGTGTTCCTACATTTCCATGTTTTGATAATCATGCTATATCATTAATTTATGTTTATGTCTCTATTGAGCTCCATTTATATTCCTATTTACTAACATGTATGTAAATATTCAGGTTATTCTTTTTTTACTCCCTTTTTGGGCTCTAAATCACACCCTTTTCTTATGAATTTCCTTGGGATATCCCATACAATGCTAAGTACAAGGGAATGTAGTGGTTGTGTAAAGGAAGTTTTCAATAAGATGTTGCATTTTATGTTTTAGGATGTTATGTAATATTCCCTAGACCCAAATACAATAGACCTATAGATCTTCAATGTAGTTTCATTTGAAGGTTTTATGTAATAAATTATGTTATGTGGGTAATAAATAGAAGTGTTGTCATAGTTGGTATCAGAGGATAGGTTTAGTTATTTTTGGGATTAGGATTAGAAAAACCTAGTTAAAGATGTAGGGATAAGAATAATTATAATAAATCCATCACAATGTTTTGTTTAGTATTGTGTAAGTGGTTTTTCAGGAGAATAAATCCATGTTTTGATACGAGTAGGTAGAGGCAGCACTGGAACAAATGTACCTAAAAGTAAAAACTCTGACAATGAGTTTTGGCCTTGATCCTTGGAATCCTGGTAAACAACAACATGCCTTATAGAACTTTTGGTTACAACATTCCTGTGGGATATGCTTTGGAAAATTAACAAGATTAGTATGAACCATTATTAAAGGATTTAAAAAAATTCCCCTAAGAATACATGTTTGAAATTAGAACATGGATAACATAGATTGAAGAATATAGATCCATATGTTATGGAAATAGAAGTAATTTATATGTCATCAATTTTTGTCTTTGGATTATCCTTTATGTGTTACACCTATCTTTCCAATTATTCCAGCCAATGGCTAGTAATAGGAGGACTCAGGCTAACAACCGATGCGATGATCAATCCGATGACTATTCTAATAATGTCCCCAATCCAATGGGAACAAGAATCACAAACTTTGTCATGATACTCTCTTAGTTAAATCATGTGTTGAATAGAAACATTGGTCAATAAAAACGTTCAACCCACCCAATGAAAGAAAAAGTCACAACCGAGAGCTTTATAAGACTATGGCCTTCAACTTCTAATGGAACATCTGATCCCTCAATCACCGAAAAATGGATCAAAACCATTGAAAATATTTTCCCCATCCTTCAATGTTTCGAACAAGAGATGGTTCTCTTGGATGCTAATCGTATGTGGAATTAAGCTGATCAATGGTGGACATTGATCAAAAATATGAATCCTGAGGAGGAGATCGAGGCGTTGTAATATAATGATTTCTAGAATATGTTTTTAGATAAATATTTTCCACGCACCTTCCGGCTTATGATGGAAAGGGACTTCCTTGCCCTCAAGAAAAAAGGCAATGAATCTGTCAGAGCGTACGAGGAAAACATCACAAAGAATTAATGATACGCCTCTACCTCTATTGTTACACCCCGAATGCATGGTTGGCCGCTTCTTTTGTGGGATGAATCTTAGCCTACAAATATGCTTGTTGATTCGTGACTTCGACAACTATGAGGAAATTTTCTGATGTGCCCTTAAGGTTGAAATGGAGATCAGTGAATCACAAGGGTATAATGCCGATAAGAAGCATAAGGTAGACTTTAATTATGGTGGTCTGATGGATAAATCAAAAGGTGCTAAGAATATCCACCACCCCACTTTCCCAAGGTGCTGAAAGAAGTATCCCATAAATTGTTTGAAGGGGACAAGGAAATTCATTTGGTGTGGAAGGGAAGGGTACCAAGCCGTTAACTACGGACAAGAGAAACCCACGGTTGTGACAGAGGATAGGAATGCTCCATTATAACCTCTACATGTTGTTCATTGGTTCAATTTCAAAGAACCACGACACCTTGAAAATTAGTTCCCTATGCCAAGGGTTTTCAGAGGCAAACAAAAACCTCTAAGGCATCATGGGTGATCTTTTTTCCATCACAACCACCGATGTAAACCCCGAAAAGGATGTGGTGAAAGGTAGGATAGTTAATAATTCAAGAATATCAAACATACTTTATGATTCTAGTTCTACAAATTATTTTATATCGTGATAGTTTAGTAGAAAAATCTCAACACCACCATAAATCATGGATGTAAAGATGTCGGTGAGTACGAAAAGTAGGGAAATTATTGAATCCCATGAATATTACTCCTCCCCTCTCATAATATTTTGGATTGAAATTCCCGGATATCCTCTGCATAATCCCTCTAGTGGAATTTTATACAATTCTTGGCATGTATTAGATTTACTTATATAGAGCCAAATTAAATTGCCTTGAGGGAAATCACTCTCCTTGTGGATAATCGACAGCTCATTCTGTACTGGTGCATGGAGGAGGATGAATGTAATTTAGTTTCATCATCTCAAGCATGGATATTAATAACCTATGAGAATGCATATATGGATCATATGTTTGAGTTAAATAAAGAAACTATCCTTGAAGACATGCCTGTTGTAAGGGAATTAACTGATCTTTTTCCAGGGGAATTGCCTGGTCTCCCTCTAAGAAGAGATGTTGAATTTTCAACTGACCTTATACTTGTGGAATTGCCAATATCCAAGACTTATTATAGAATGGCTATTGTGGATCTAGAGAAGCTAAAGAAACAACTATAGAAGAATCTAGATAATGTGTTTATATTCCCAAGTGCTTCACCATGGGGTGCACCAATCCTATTTTCAAGAAGAAGGATGGGTGAATGAGCCTTTGCATTGAATATCGTGAGCTCAAAAATTCACGATAAAGAACATGTATCATCTTCAATGAATTGATGACTTGTTCGATCAAATATGTGGAGTACAATACATTTCCAAGATTGATTTTCTATTAGTATATTTCCATGTAGTGGTGAAGAATGAAGATATCCATAAGACTTCTTTTCGTACATGGTACGGGCAGTATGAATTCATAATAATTCCTTTCGGACACACTAATGATCCAGTACTATTCATGGACTTGTGGAATAGTGTTTGTATAGATTACTTGCTCAAATTTGTGGTATTCTTTATAGATTATATTTTAATATACTCTAAAACCAAAGAGTATCATGATGAGAATCTAATAACTATACTAGAGTCCTTGTGAAAGGAGAAGCACTATGCAAAGTACAACAAGTGGGAGTTCTAGTTGAAGGAGGTCTCGTTATTTGTCATATTATCACTAGAAATGGGATATCAGTGGATCCCACCAGTACAGCTACAAATGAGGGATGGACAAGGCCATCATCCATAATGGATATCTATAACTTCTTGGGGATAGATGTATATTATCATTATTTTGTTATAAAATTATCACGATTGTCCACCCTCTTACCTTGTTAACTCAGAAGGGAGTAATATTTGATTGGTGTGATGAATGTGAAGAGTGATTCAAGGAGTTGAAAATAGGCTTATCACTGCACATGTGCTGACATTACCCATGAGTGGAGAACTTTTTTTGGTATTCAGTGATTCTTCGAAGATGGACTTGGTTTGTGTGTTGATGAAGAATGGAAAATTCATTTCCTATGCATCATGGAAATTGAATGTTCATGAGTAGAATTATCCAACACATGATCTATAGTTAGTGGTGGTGATATTTTCCTTAAACATTTGGCAGCATTACCATCTTCTAGAGATGTGTGAAATATTCACAGATCACAATATCCTATTGTACATATTCTCCTAGAAAGAGTTGAATATGGGCCAAAAAAGTTGGCTAGAGATAATTAAGGATTATTACTGCTTAATCCATTATAACCCTGGTAAATAAAACAAGGTGGACGATGCTCTAATTAGGTTGGATCTAGTGATCCTTCATTGAAGAAAATTGAGAAGTATCCAATCATCATATATTTCATGAATACGGAAATGAGAATCCTAAAGAAGGGAAAATAATTAATCCTTTAGTAAATGATTGCTCGGCCTAAATTTTTGGAAAGGATAAAGGATGCTCAAAGAAAGGATGTAAATTTTTTGAAAAGTGTGGAATCTATCAAAAATGAGAAATCTTTGTGTTTGTGTTTGACTAGGATGGAATTTTGAGATTGGGATCACGATTATGTGTACCATCCGATCCATAGATAAAGAAGGAGCTTCTGAATGATGCAGAAAGCTCAACCTTCTCTATTAACTCGGGGAGCACTAAGATGTTTCAAGAACTCCAAGAAAACTTTTAGTGGGACAATATGAAAATGTAGATAGCTGAATATACATCAAAATGCCTGGTATGATAGCAAGTGAAGGATGAGAGGGAAAATTCTAAGGGGATGTTGTAACCCCTACCCATAACAACATAGAATTGGGAAAACATTACCATGGACTTTGTCACTATACTTCTATGGGAATCCACAGGAAACAATTCTGTATGGGTCGTGGTGGATCATCATAAAATGACAGCTTAATTTATCGTGATTTGAGAGGAATTCTCATTATATGAACTTCCACATATTTACATCAAAGAAGTGGTAAGGGTGCATGGAGTACCACTATCAATTGTATCTGATCGTGATCCGAGATTCACCTCAATGTTCTGGAAAAGACTACAACATGCTCTAAGCATTGAACAGATCTTCAGTACAGCCTATCAGCCTCAAACTGATTTCTAATCTGAGCGAACTATTCAAATACTTAATGATATTTTAATATCATGTTCTATGGACTTCAAAGGAGGATGTGACCAACATATTCCAGTGGTTGAATTCTACCAAAAAAGCAATATCCACTCAAGCATCCAAATGGAAACATATGAATCCCTTTGTTATAGAAGGTGCAGAACACTGCCCTGTTGGGTTGAAGTCGATGAGAATAAGATTCTAGGACTTGAAATGGTTGATGAAATGGTGGAGAAGATGAAAACCATTTACCAACATATCAAGGAATCTCAAATTCGACAAAAGTGAAATACAGATAACCTTCGTTGAGACCTTGAGTTCAAAGTTGGAGACATGGTGTTTCTATACACATCTCCATGGAAGATGTTATTGAGGTTTAGGAAGAAGGGTATGTTATATCCTTGCTACATCGGGCCCTTAGAGATTCTTGATCGTGTTGGGGTAGTGTCATATCGATTAGCACTTCCACATACCATGGCCAAAGTACATGATGTCTTTTCTATATACCGTGTAAGGAAGTACACACCAGACCCTTTACATGTACACTATTCAGATTTAGTATAGTTATATGGAGATATTTCTTACAAGGAGAAACCAATAAAGATGTTGGATTGTAGATTAAATTTTCTACAGAATAATACAATTCCCATCATTAAGGTTTTGTTGAAAAACTAAAAGTGTGAAGAAGAGATGAGGGAATCAGAAGAAGTGATGAAGCAGAGTTACCCACATCTATTTTAGTGTGGTAAAAGAAAATTTCTTGTGTGAAATTTCAAAAGGGGGGAAGATTTTAACGACCCAAAAAATCGTTAATGAATAAAGATCTTGGACTATTTAGATGTCTTCGTATGGTAATTTAAAATATATGCACTTATTTGGTATTATGATTTGGATTTTAAAATACCATTATGAATTGTGACTGTTGGTAATATAGTCGATGAAAAATGATCACATGATTAGTATAAATATAGGACTTTAACAAATCCAATTTACCCAGATAAAGGATGTGATGGCCTCATCTGGTAGGCTTCCCCATACAAAGCCCATTTGTTGGAGCTTGGAATGGAGGAAGAATCATTAGACTTCACTCTTGACCAAGCCCAAGACAAGATTCAATACATTTTGATTGAGTGGAACCACCTACGGTAGATATGGAAGTTGATAGAGATTACCACTCGAGTGATGTTATCCGAGCCACCCCAAGATTCAGTCACCATCACGCACCATACCCTAGGTTCTTATGTGGGTTTTTTAAGGTGTTATGTAACTATACCTCAAAATTATGATTATTTACATTATTTTTGTATATAATAATGAATATTTTTTATTTAATTATTGTAACTTTGTAAATAGTTTTTTATGCACAAATAGTATTTTTTGTAGATGTTCAACTACGGAATCTATTTTGATAAATTAATGGAAATTTTTATTAAATATTATTTTAATAAAATATTATTATTTGTAAATTACTTTTAATTAATTATAAATGGTCATATAATTCTTATGAATACAATTTTAATTTTTAATAAGGTTTATAAGCTATTTTTGTCAAAACCCATGAATTTTGGATAAATGTCTTTTCATATTTTAAAAGTGAAAATTCACATAATTACTAAATAATTTGTATAAAATGAATAATAATTTGGGAATCAGGATGTCAAAATTATCCAATAGTGAAATTTTCATAATTTTCTGAGAAAATTGAATTTTTGGGTAAAACATAAATACCATTTAAATATATAATGTGTTTTATGACAACATAATGACCCAATAATGATGTAATAAAATACTATAAACATTATGTTTTGCCAATAAATGTTTTACCATTTAGATAATGTGAATTTAGGTTTGTTAGATTTATTTTACACAGATTTTTTGGACCCCTCAAAACTTATAAAACATTTTAGCTTTTTTAATTGATTTCCTTGAGAATGTTAATCACCCCCACATAAACAACCCTATTATTTTAAGATTTTCTCCAATTGGAATTATAAAATATTGTTTTTCAATCCCCTTTGTCAAAAACTATGGAAAAAACAATGGTTTGGTATGTGTTTTTTATTTGTTTAATGTTTGGTGTCCCAAACCTAAATAATAATGAATCCCCTCTCCTTTCCTATATAATCCCGCCCAACCTCCAACTTACTCATCACTCAAAGCCTTTGGATTTCATCCAACCTCTTCCCTACTCTCTCTAGAGTCATCCAAAGGCACTCGATGCTCCCAAGTAGTCTCTATCAAACCCATACCAATCCTTTGGGATCACACATCCAAGAATGGGGATTCTCACTTTCCTTATTTCTGTCCATGTTTCTTAATATTTTTATTCCATTTAGTTTAAAATTATTAATATTGGGGTATGATTTCTCACCTACCATATATTGCCCTATTCAAATTTGAATAACGATATATCCCCTTTCTCTCTCATTAATTCCACTCATGTACACCCATTACCATGCAAAAATTCTGTAAGGAATTTCTCTCTCTTCATTTAGATTCATGAAATTATTTTGTATTACATATCTAAATTCCATTTCATTTGTTGGGACATGTATCTATATAAACCCCCTTATTTTATATTTCATGTAAATATGAAGAGACACCCATTTCATTCTCATCAACCATTTTTGTGAATTCTTATGGTACGACATTATGCTGCCAAAATTACACCACGTTTTTCAAAGACACGATCATTGTGTAGTGAATATCTTACCCATGTCTCTATCAATGGTATTAAGCATTCATTACGTATACATATTGAAATGTACATTTATTTATTTATTCCAAATTCATTAATCGTGGAATAACTTATGGTGTTTATTGATTACATTTTATATGATCCATGTGACACACTTACTCATGAAATGAAATGTTTAAGAAAGGTGTGCCATGATATCCCTCCAATACATTGGGTAAATATTAGTATCTGGATACATCATGTGCAATGAGGGTTTACTCATGCTAATTCATTTCTAATGAGGGATTACATATGGTCCATGTGCAATGAGCCTTGTCTCATGATAATACCGTGTTAAGTGTTATTACCACATCACCATGGTTTGATAATCATGTTATATCATCCCTTTTATGTTTATGTTTCACTTTCACTCCATTGTTATTTATATTGACTAACAAGTACCGTAATATTCATGGTATGCTTTTTTTACTCCCTTACTGGTCTTTATAGATCACTATTTTCTTATGAATTCCCTCAGGTTATCCCACGCAATGTTATGTACGATGGAATGTAGTGGTTATGTAAAGGAAGTTTTAAATAAGATGTTTCATTTTATGTTTTAAGATGTTATGAAATGTTCCTAAGCCCCAAATACACAAGACCTCTCGATCATCTATTTTGTATAAGTGATGTTTTAATGTAATAAATTATGTTATGTGTTTAATAAATTGCAGGGTTGTCATATAAATATATATAATTTTTTTCCATAGTAGTCGATACTCATTATCAAGATTATAGTAGTCGAATGTATTCAATCAAAAAATCATATCATTAGTCAATTTTTACTCCCAATACTATCATAGTGGAAAATTTCACTTACTATGATTGGTTCACTACCCATTCCAACCCTATTTATGTCATCATATATTAATAATTACCAAATTCATTTGAGGTATATATATATCTCACAAATATTTGGTAATAATTCAACCTCAATCATTAGAAAAAATATAACCACTTTCCTAGGTTATAATGTTATCAATTTCCTTTGTTACAACATAAACTCTGTCCTTGGATATAACATAACCACCATAATTATATATAACGTCACAAATGTCACAATATAAAACCATATTTTTGAGTTCCACAAATTTGATAAGCATTCATTATATCATCACATCAATTCCCAAAAAAAGAAAATGGTATTTTTTTCATAATTTACATATAACATAAACCATGGAAAATAATTGGGATTCATAAATATATCATCAACATAAACATTATCTATGAAATGAAATATTAGGAATTATGTCATTGTTTCATATCCACAAAAAATTTAAATTATCATCGAAAGTTGTTTTTATATATTTAAAGTTCATTAAAATATCACTGAAAAATATATTGAGGTAAATAACCTTTCAATTTTGAAAATCACTTAAAAATAAATATATTTTCAAAATACTATGGAAAAAAATTATTTTATTTGAAACTTGTAAAACAATAAATAAATCTATAAAACATAAGTAAATTTATGGTTGTGGGAAATTTTATTCATGAATTTATGTTTGAATAAAGCATTCCTTTCACAATTTGGGTAAAAAATCAAAAAATTCCTCATTTAGAAAATGAAGAGAATATTCATTTCCAAAACGTTTTAAAAAAATAAAAAATGGTAATTATTTTCTTAAGACAATTGTTTTATAATATAAAAAACCACTTTAAAATGTTTTTAAAAAATACGAATATGGATGAAATGTTTTTCTTGACTAAAAAAATAATGTCAATTTCGATTAAAAACATATTTTTTGTCTCTCGATTACATGCAGTGAGTAAAATAAGATGAATATCAGTATTATTAATATATAAGTTTAGGATAATAAAATTAATTAATTTATTCATTATTATACCTTTATATTTCCTTATCAAAAACATAATTATAAATAATTTTGATAAACAACATTATTGTAACATTAAACCCTAACTACTTTGTTAACATTTCAGTTATAGTTACCATTAATGTAATAACCTCATATTAAATTGTAAATAATTATAAAATCCATATGAATTTCCGTAAAATTCAACCATGGGTAGTATATAATCCACTTAATACAAAAAAATTGAATATGGGATGTGTCTCACAAAATTAAAAATAGGATGAAAATACCACATCTTAGGTCTGACTTCCATTGTATGTGTTGGAACCTCATTTGTAAAAAATGTATATTAATTTTAAATAAAATATATAACAATAATTATATATATCACACAATATATTATTTAATTATAACCTTTTATCGTCCATTTTCTAACACTAGTTTATTAAAATAATTATTTCAGGACATATCTACATCGTTATTAATGAATGTTTTGGTTCATTAGATTTGGGCCTTTCATTTTCACCAGTGTTAAATCATATAAATATTTTTAATAATTATATCAATATCATATATATAGATAATATATAGGATTATAGTCATACATAATATAATCAAAAACAAAAATGAATTATTGTGTTCAAGGAGATGGTTGGTCATACTTAGGCATGAGCGCTGCATCCATTTTTCAATGGATGGAAATAAATGATTGTAAATAATATTTCACCATTATATAATAAATATATTATCATTTATATCATATATATTCATAAAATATATCCATATTTCTATCCAAATAAAAAAATATTCAAATTTGTTTTCAGAGGTGCTAGTCCACACGTACGTACATATCGATGTTCTCATTTTATAATAGTTTAAAACAGAAGAAGTTAGATGTGATATTTTCTCTCCAAAATAATAATTATTTATTAAGTATCACATATCTAAATTATACCCCTCATAATATTTTTGACACCAAGAAAATAAGCATGAGAAAATCATTAATGGAACAAATATATAAAGCATAGTTATTATTTTCCTCACAAAACAATAGAGGAACAAGAATAAAAATAACATAGATCATGAAGTATTTACAATTAAATTTGATTAATGACCTTCATAAGGATATGTTATTAGGTCTTATAGATTGATTTATCCATTTGTGATCACGTGAAACCCCTTTGAGAAGCCATCTTGTTCTAGTAAGAACATCCTGGAAAGAACTGATGATCATTTGATGGAAACCAAATGAGCTCCTCTAGGCATGTGAAATTTCAATTGATATAAAATTTATTTTGATCCAAATCCCAATATAATCTTGTGTAAAATAACGGAATCTGTATCATCTGAAGGGGAGTTACATTAATCCGTGTGATGAATGATTATACGATTCACAAGTCCGTATAGATCCCATGATGATGTACCAACATTGATAGAGAAGTGGATGTTGGAATGTCCCATTAATTATGTGAAGGACCTCAAAAAATCAATTTCAGACATGTGACACCCCATTGTCTCCATAGTTAATTATATATATTTTTTATCATTTCTCATACGTCATCACACCATCTATAATTTATCATGTGATGCATTTGAGTGAAGTAGAGTGATTTCCTACAAAAACCCTCACATGACATTTTGGGATCCATATCTATGTAAAATAATTAAGGAACCCAAACATGAAAAGGAGGAATAATATCACAATTTTATGATACATATTACTTCATGAAAATTAATTATTTGTGTCATGTGATCACGTTCAGTTGTGAAATAGACCATTAACGTATAGGCTCAGTGTCATGAAAGACCCCTATACAAGACATTTTGTTCTCATTAATGGCCTCCAACAAGCCATATTAGTCTCATAATGAACCCCATACACATTTTCCTTAGTCATTAAAATGTCTCTCCATGGGATCCACGAGCTCATAAATAATCCAGAACATGAAGTCCAAACCATAGGAAGACTCTCTAACTTGTCAACAATGTTCGGAAAAATCCCACTGATCGTCTATTTTCTGTTAATCATGTTAGTGGAATAAATTTATCATGGTTTTTGTTATCATTAAATTCCATGGATGGCCCATTACAGATTTTTTCAAAGTTCATTGTACAAAAATCCCTCCACTAACTCTAGATCACATTTTTTGAGATATACACAATGCATGAAGGCATATAACCACTATGTGTGTCCTATAAATCCTCGATCCTCCTAACAAAAAATGAACAGATGATTGATGCTACATAAAGGAGAAAGAGGTTAATTACACGAGCAGAAAGTCACTGGATCACAATGTTTTTCCACTAGGTAAAATCCATGGAATAGTCTAGGGGATGACATGGTCTGAATATGTACTGAATGTGTTCACATTACAGATCATACAAAGGAATTCCATAATATTATCTAGATTATGTTAAATACTTCCGATATTTCGATTGGGTAACATGAAACCTAAAATATTCCAATGCTTGACAAATCATGTTGAACATAAGAAATAAATACTAGAAAATGAATAAATGAACATTGAATTCTCTTGTGAATATTGATACAATAAGCTTCATGTTCTTCACATGACCTACCCTGACCATGCGACACCACAAGAGCATGTCATCTAGGTCGAATGAAACCATTCATACATGTCAAACATGTCATATAGTGAACTATGACATATCTCTCATGTCTTTCTATGTCCTCCAAAATTTCCCACGAGATCAAACGATGTCCTCTAAACATGTCACATAAGTCATGTGATACTATCAAGGAATGTCAGTAATTTCTCATAGAGTTATTTCATCTAGACACTCAATTATTGAGACACCCTTCAGACATGTCATGCAGGGTTATGTGAAATCCTCCATTCTTGTCATCCATGTCATGTGACTACCTCCAGACATATCATCTTCGATCATGTGACGTCTTTTAGAATTTTCATCCATATCATGTCACATCCTTTGGAAAATTCACCTTGATCATTTGATTTTATTTATAAATTTATTTCATGAAACCCAAACCTATCTATACATATTATGAAATGTCATATAGGCACATTGGACACATCATACAAACATCACATGCATGTGATACAGAAAATCAGGATGAGTCGGCAAGATGCCCCAAGACATGGTAACATGGTATAATGGACATATTCAGACATACCTCTAGTTAAACTACAAAAAAACTTGATTCCAATTATAATTGGTAAATGTAGGACTCCTTAATATGGATCAATCACAATGATGATCCATGAAGATGAATATCCCTACAAATCTCAAAAATTCCAACCCTTGGAACTATATATCTTCCGCGGGTTTAATATTCTTCTACATGTATCAGTAGATTAAGGATCCAATTGAACTATGTTGACATTGGTTCTTGATATGACTATGATACATAGAATTCTTTTGTAAGGCCTGATCTTCACATCAAATACCCCATCATGGCTATCTTAGTGCACAAGTCCCAACTCTATATGCGATGAGATAAAAAAATTACAATCTATTCTTTTTCACATTGATCATGTATCATGTAGGTTTAGTGAATTTCAATGATCATATATTTTTCATAATAAATATTCAACATCCAGGGAAATATTATAATGTAATCCCCACTCAAGGACATGATATATCTTCCGTTGTATGAGGGAATCCACCTTGGAGTTAGTCGTGATGGAAAATTGAAATACGATTAATATAATTCTTGTTATAAATATAATACAAAAGATTGATTATAAAAGTTTGAGCTAATATATCTGGTTCCCAAGTGTGGCCATGTATTTACTTTTGGAATGAAATTAAACTTTATGGTTTCAATTGATCATGTTGGGGTTGATTTCCAACATAAAAATGTCACAAATGATGCCTTATAGAGGATTAATGCTATTATTGAATTTTTAATCAACTCCATGTATTTCAATAAACTCATCTGTGTCTGGTTTTGTGGAATCAATATAGAATCTTCTACCCATTACTTTGAAATAATAATAAATCAATGAAAACCATATCATACATACAGATTCACTCATTAATATAATTCATCTTCAGATAAATGGATACAAAACCTTATCATTTTGTTTGGTTATTTAGTTTTGTATCAAGTCTAGGAAGTTATTTATGAAAATATATTAAATCTATCAGTGTTTCCTTAATTAGGAAATAATTCTAACCAAATGTTTGTAATAAAACAAAAAACTCATACCTTTTTCCTATGTGAATTATTAATTATCATTGGGATTGAAACCCTAATGGGCCATCTACCTTTAGAAATTAGGTTTATAATCAGTTACATATGTGGGAATTATTTGGAGATTCAATTGAGAATTAAAATTTTGAATCATTATTTAATGATTATTTAGACATTAAACCCATACAATAAACAGTCAGGATAAGCCATGTTTTCCATTTTCTTCAGAAACAACAATAGTGGACCCGATTAGAATCTCTTAAATGATAAAAATGATACATTGAAAAATAAATAAACTAGGGTTTAGATGAAATAAAATCTCATTTATATGATAATTCCACACAAGTTAGAGAGTCAAAAAAATATGAAAAAATGTGTAACTATTGCATATATAATTATATATCATACATTGGATAATTAAATAAAAAGTTACCTTCTTCGTTTTTGTCTTCATATATATTGCTATTTCTCCCATAAAAAACACATTGACATGAGATTGAGTATTTATCTATAAATCACCATGGAACCTGATCTACAAATACAAAATCTGTGGGCTTCAAAAACCAACTCACCTAGATTGCACATTCAAATTTGTGTGGTGAATGCAATGATCAGTGAATAACACAGACATGGTCAAACCCAAACCTCATGGATTCATGAAAGGGTCTCAACACACAGATGATAGTGATAACATATAATCCACAGAATGATTCAAGAAATCTAGTGGTGGTCTACTCCCCCAATGATCACATGGGAATCTTATCCCTGTACTGAAATAATCCAAAACGTTCATATCTAAGGAAGGTGAATTTTGGATCTAGCTAAGACACCCTTCTAGTTCATGAGCTACCTAGGTGGGTTGCTCTAAACTATCATCAATAGTTACATCCCACTGGTTCCCCAATGCCTTTCCTAGGGAAAACACACAACAAATTTACACAGCAGGTACTCAGGCATTGGAACCAAGGAAGTAGCATAGATTAAAAAACCCATTGATAAATAAGAGTGGGTTTATATTTCATCTCTCACAGATAAATCATACCCACATATTCCGATGGTAGATAGTGTGAATGCTCATATCCCAAACACCTCAGATCACATCTATAGGAATATTCTTGCAATAATCATTTTTTATGAGAATATCTATAACCCCAATCATGAATACCTTTATCACATTATGGTTGAACATGGAAGATAAAAGTGGATTCTTATTCATACAACAATTCAAGATAAGTTCTACTACATATTGGAGACATAAAATGTTCAAGTCTATATTCCAGTGTTGACTTTTCCAAAATTCACTACATTCTAGAATCATATGAAGAAAATTATCAGAATATTCTGGAACCAGTATAGATATAGGGACACAAACATATTCCTATCCAGATATACAGGTCATTACAACACTCTTATGGGTAGAACCAAGTGGCTTCTTCGAAGAAATCACACATTATTTCTCCTATCTAGGGGATTTAATAGAATATTTTTGTAATGGATGAGGAACTAGACCATGATCATTTCATCATTCCAACTAGGGATCACAAATTAAAAGTGGAACATTTATTGTGGAAAGAACACATTTCTATTTGAAATCACTATTGATATACATAAAGGCTCCAGAATGGGCACATATTCTCATGTTAACTGGGGATCACCAATTAAGAGTGGAACATCGCTTGAAAAAAGATAAAAAAAATAGGTTAAAAAGGATATGAGGAATACACCAAATGCATAGTATTGGGTTAATATCCCCAATCAACGAAAAGAGAAGGCTTGTATAACATCACACATTATAGAGGTATGTTGTCACATTTTTATAGGGAATACATATTTGGATTGGGCCCAATATCCCAACTTCATCCAGTGTTGATTTGAATATTATCACAACCAGGCAAATGCTGGATCATAAACATACCACCAATATAGAATCTAACTGATATACTTCAGTATATTATCAGTAAAAAGATCATATTCTTATAGAAACAGATGTTTATCTACATATTGTAGAATCTTTCATATAGTATTCTCATATCTCTACCCAAATAAAAATGTTTGGATAGCATATTTTAGCCACAATGTAGAATGAGTCCCATTTTGTGAACTAATCAATGTGAGTGTCCTTGATATTGTACGATGCTTATTAACAATAGTATGATGGTTTGTCAATTTTTCAACCAATGATAAAGTTGATCATTATATTATTAGTCCTCCTCGTGGTAGAGTTTAGATTGGACACAATAACTCTACTCCTAACATCGACCATGGTCATTATCTATATGGTGATAAATCCATCAGATAAGGAAATCATTCCCTTTTCTGAGGTACCAACATATAGAGTGGTTCTCAAAACTCTAACAACTTTGTATATAGAGTTTTTCAAAATAATGTGGTCAACAATATATGGTTCCCCATCAACTACCAACAACACATCCCCATGGTCATCTAGAGACCTCAAGAAGAATCTTATATAGTTTGAATAGGTATATGAATGTAATGTTTTATGAATAGGAAATAAAAAATGACATAAAGAGAGAGTTATCTTTGAAAAAACCTCCCAGCTATCTTCTGTCCCATATCCACTTATGAATATAAGATCTCATACAACCTAAAGATGGATTTCATTCAGTTCAAATACAAAAAATAAGTGGGTAACTCATCACCTATTAAAGTCTAGACACTAACCATATCTAGGATATGAGGGTCACTAACAGAAAAAAATTACAATTTATTTTAAAACGGGCGTAGGTACTGTCTCCATTATCTGAGACCCAAAACCAAAAAGGAATATGATAAATATACATCAATGCTTCCCCTATTGTATCACTAATCTTATGAAACTAAAAGTCAAATCCTTGTCATGTAACTATATCTTAGGTTTGGGATATTATGGAACGTATCGCTTAACCACACCCTCAGAATAGATAACCCCCCATACGTGGCATCCTCTAACATCATAGCCTCTAGAAAAATCACAGTACTAGGTAATGCACATTGATATTGGTCACTAAAATAGAATTCACCATTTATAGTGGCACTAATATGTCATAAAAATGGATAGGGGAACCAAAATTTAATGAGGATAATCCCCACATATAAAACCATTTCGTCTAGCTCATACACAAGAACAATTAATCCATGCCAAATGGATCATAACAGTTGCAGTCATCAGAGCCATCTAAGAGTGAACGATGCCCATCGGGCTAGGGGAATATTTACCAATACCTCCACACCATAGATCATCAATCCCTAACAAGATTCCTGAAAAATTTAAAGTAGCTATAAAGAAACCTCAGTAGATAGGTATGGGAAATGTTTTATCACAATCATCATCAATGGGGTCATCACACTTTGAGAGGTTCCATGGGAAATCAGTGTTAGTTCTAAATAAAGCCTGGAAAATATGACAAGGGGAATTTAAATCTCAATACCCATCCTAGGAATCATCTAATCGTTGACTAGAATAAACATATCCTATACAATAGGATTAAAAAATTCCTATCATAGCACCATATTTCATAGAACTCATAGTTCAAGGGATTATTCCTCATCATCATTATTAAAGATAGAATCATTCTTAACTAGTTTGGGAGGTAAATATCAATGGTCGACATGGCTTATGTTCAACCAAACACATGATGAACCCTTGATATTCATTATCCATGCATCAAGCATGATTTGAAACTCAGTCATTGTGAATACTCACATGACGATATGGGAGGAATGTATGGTGATGATAATCAATCCATTTTGGGGTTATAATACAAAAATGATCAATATGGCCAGGGGTCCAAAAAATAACCATGTTGCTTATAGTTATAAAATATAACTATTTTTTGGAGAGTAATATTATAAATAGAATTTACTGATATCGTAATAAAAACATAATAGATAATGCAACTGATGATAAAAATACAAGGGTATTCAATAAAGAAAAAATATCTCAAAAGGAGGGGATCCAGATGCCCCAACTGAGGCTATAAGAATATAGAAACATAGTATAATACAGAGCTGAGGATCTAAAAATATTGGGTTTCCACACCTATATTAGAACACTTCTAAGGATAAAAGGAATGAAGTGGTTATATTCCATTAATCACCCAGAAGAGTTCAAGTTCCGTCAACTAAGGATTAGTTGGAAATTTATGAGGGTAATATATAAAATCATAGAATACTATATAAGGATATAATCATGGGAAACATTCCCACTTGATATCATATATAGGCTAAGTTGAATATACCTCTTACAAAATATTAGGAATGAGTCAATACTCTTACAAGAGAATCTTCTGAGTATAAGGTCATCTATGGATCCAAGAATGTGGTCTAGATAAATTAGGTTTTCAAAATTGAACATGAAATTCCTCCATTATATTTAAAACTCGTCAGCTTATAGGGTGATCATTCAGTCTTAGAATGTATTGAGAATATATGGGTGATGTAAATTGGCCACTTTATCAATCCATTCCAACTATCTATAAATGGAATGCAGCCCAAACAACAATACCCCATGAGCTTCTCAATGACATTGTGTCTAAGGATATTTGATGGAATCCATAGAAGGGAGAAACATAACAGTGTTTTACAACTAGAATCCATATACTAAGTGGGATGATGAAACTTTTCCCCCCACCAAATTTCATAAATACGTCATTCTCTACCTCTTATAGTGTCATATATCTTGAATAGTATCTCACACACATCTTATTGAGATGAAGTCTAATATGGGACCTCATGATCAATGTGAATTTACCCAGATGGGGTGTCTTGTATAAGCTATGATAGGTTCCACTAATGTTTTGTATATTTCCATCTATAAGGATCCACTTTAGGGAAGTAATACCATCATCGTCATTTCCATTAACAGTTAATCTCTACTTTAATGAAATTGACAGTTTCCACCTGAAAAATGGTATGAAACACAAAAGGAGAGGGTATCTGACTAAATATCTAGCTGTAAATGAGAGGGTATCCCTCTATCATAGGATCAGTTATAGGAACTCTATGTTGAGAATTATTAGAATGAGATATAGAAACCCATGCTCCAGATGAAATATCATAGAGGATTCATGGAATTTTTATTAATGAAAAATCTTTTTGAATATTTCATTTAATCAACCCATGATAAATCCAATACCACACCATTGACGTAATGTAAAATCCATGGCATGGTAGACACTCCATATTTTACCCTTAAACAAGTTTTAGTTCCCATTCATGCACTTAGGAAGGCCTCAAATCACAAAAAACCTCCTCTTGAATGACATTTACAACAAAACCAACATATCCCATAAGAAAAAAAGATCATTGTCATATAGGATTTTAAGAATGGATGAATACCAAATTATTCTTCTGAAACAAGATAGTCCACCATTATTGACATATATCAATTGAAAATAACCTACCCAAGCTACCATATCTGAGGAAAAACAAAAAAAACTCACTAATCATCTTACGTACAATCGATTACATACGAGGTCAGGTCACACTATATATGATTATTTGTCTATATAGAATTCCACTAATTGATAGTATATTATGGAAAGGTGATTTTTGGAAAATTCCCCAACATGGATAACATATATAATGGTTTTCCAGTTATAAGAAGAGGGTAATAGGAAGGAAAATCTGGCCATGTGCAGGAAGAATCTCGATTACTAGATGATTCACAAGCAGTTGATCTAGATCATGCCACTATGATTGGACATATTTTAAAGCCCATAATTGATCAATATCCTAGGGATGTGACATAAAATATTCCATCCCTAAGTTAAGGTAATCACTATAAATTGGGAGAGGTAGAAGGTGTAGAGTCATATCTAGATCCTACGTATGCTTTGACTCTTATATTTTTCTTTCCAAAAACACCAGGATCACATACATTGCCCCACAAAATGGAACCCTCATCAGATGAAGTGATCATATTTCATTATTTTAACATAATATATTTGGAATAAACCTTCATTAATGTTGAATATTATTCTGATTATGATTTCTTCATACCTTAATAGGGAGTCAGAGGAAGAAGGTGTCGGAGCTGAGGATAAAAAGGATATTGTGGGTGTAGAAAACGCCCCTATATCATCCACATCCCTATAGTTGTCATTTATGATGTCAAAACCAATGGTAAATCACTAAAGCAATCCCAGTAGAAATAGGGAGGAGTTCTAAATCCCTCTAGTAGTTGTCCATGGTCAGTCATCTTATATGACCATCTACAGGGGGTTTGATTGTCTAATTAGCTTTTAAAACAAAAAAGGATGGCATAACCTTTAATAGATGAAGTAGATATTTCCTCAACCTCTACTCTAGTAATGTTACCTTATACATCAGATTATTCAACTCCCAAACCACATAATAGGAATAAAACCCATAAAAGGATGCACGAACCTTTAGATAAAAAACATGACGTTCTAGTATAGTTTTTGGTTTTACTAACCAAGATCTCAATACTAGGTGGGCTCCATAATTCATGGTAACTCAGAGAGGCATTAGTCGAAGACATCATGATTCTATATGAATTTGAGAAAAAAGTCATTGTAGTCAAGGTTTATTGAGTGGAGACTAGGCCATAATAATCCCATGTCACCGTATGATTTACATACCAGGATTAAGAAAAATTCATCCAAGGACATATAATACCCTAATAAAATTTGGTTGAAGTTGATAATTTCAATATTCAAAGGTATTTTATTGATAATGGTTCTTGTATCAACCTCAAAATAAATAAAACCCTTCAATGTTTTGGATATAGAGGTGTAGACATATCTTTTATAGAGTTAAACATTAAAGGATACGGTAAAAGAGAGATAATGAATATTATTATTGTCAATATGAAGGCTTAGTTTGGTGATCTCAAATATTATGTTATGTTAATGATTATCCAATAACTCACTAGATGTAATTTCCTTCTCAAAATACCATCACTTCATAGTGATTTGGAGGTAACCTAAAAAATCATCAATTATGTAAATACCCATCTATGAGATGGTTAGAAGATTAAATGGTGATAGAGATCCCATTGAGTCTTGGGAAACAACATATTTTGAAAAAAGATTCTATAAAAGGAACATCAAATAACCAATAGTGGAGGATGATATACATATTGAATCCACCATTTGATTGGGGACACCCCTATGAATCCCTAGAGTTTGATCGATGGGGATTATGCACTACCCATAAATCTGATATAGGTTATATAATAAATATATGATTTCCATTTTCATACTATCCCAAGTAATAATGTAACAAAAATCTTCTCCAAAATGACAGTCTAATGACTATGGTTGTTCAGGATGACAATGTTTATTCCCAAGGTCTCCCTCCATCATACTTGATAGTGACTCCCTCAAGTTACCTACCATGTATAAAAATTGTTTTATAGGATCATGGGTGGCAGAAGAATAGGATGGCCTCAAAAACTCCCCTACCACATTTGAGTAAGGCATCTCCAGTACCATTAATGAGCTCAGTAAGGTAAATGATGGATTAAAAGAAGGACTGTTGCCTATATTGATTTTTTTGTCCATGAATCTTGTATAGAAGGATATGTGTAAGTAGTTTATATAGAAACATCGATACTTGTATTCTTATAATTATATTGAAATTCCTAGATTGAACCCTGATGTGGATATACACCACATAGTCTTAATTGATGACCATCTATATTTCAATCATCCAACCATGCAGATTCACCCTTCTTATGGTACTAATGTATAATTGAATTTTGAAAAATTGTTGAAATCCATCATTTTCTAGAATGTGAAATATCCATAATGGGTCACAAAAAACATATGTGTAATGAAAAAGAATAAGAATATTATGGTCTAAATCAATTTTAGATAATCTAATAAACATTAACCGAAGATAGATTTATTATTAATGATAATAGAACTCTTAATTGATATAAATGTTATCTTATAATCCCTATCCTTCATGGAAGGCTATTCATAGAACAACCAAATAAATGTGTCCCTAAAAGATGAAGAATATGCTACATTCATAGCACCCAAGGGAGTCATTTCTAAATGTGAATTCCCATTAGAATAACATACATTGGCAGTACATATCAATTTTTCTTGCATCAAATATTTATGAAAATAGGGATATGAATTCTATAATGTTATGTTGATGACCTAGTATTCAAGTCTCAAAAGAAATACAATCTCTTCAAAGATCATAAAATAATCTTTCGAAAGTTATGGCAGGGGATTTTAAGGATTATTCTACTACTGTTAAATTTGATGTGACGTTATGGAAATTGTTTGGATTTGTGGTATACTATTGTGGCATTGAGGTCGACTGTAAAAATATTAGTACAATCTAAGAATATCACCCCGAAAAAATCTCAATGATCTAAGGGGGCACCAATGGAACCTCACTAACATTTGTAATTTCATACCATTCCTAGCTATAAATTGTTCCATATCCCCAAGTTATAAAATAATCCAATCACCTAACTATGGGGTGAGGACTTTCATGATTCCATTAATATTATTATGTTTTACTTTTTACATACAATGTTATTGATTCCACCATTTGAATAAAATTACACTCATCCCATATGTGGAAACCATGGAAAAATCACGGGGTTGCCTCCTAGAAAACATTCGACACCGGGAAGGAGAATAGTCTATGCTACCTCAGTATGATGATGATAACATATAAGATTGTATATTCTGATATTGAGAAGAATAAACTCATGATCATATTTGGTATGAAGAAGATTATGCAATACTTTCTTCATCATGAAGCACATTTGGTCCCTCATATTGACCCACTCAAGTACAACCCTGGTCGACATATTTTTTCTAGGAATTTTTTTGGATGGGTGGTTTTTCCAAAATAATAATAAATATAGTTCTTGTCGTAGAAGTCCATGAAAGGAACTGATATGGATGATTTCCTCATGGTGCATCCCACCCCAGAAAGTACACTAGTGGACACTAAACATCCAATGTTATGGGGTTTTTCCCATGACCCACCAGGAACCTAGGAGATGTATTTTCCTAGTGACTACAACAATCGTATCAAAAATGACTAGAAAACCTGAAACTCAATATAGTTGTCTTTGGGATTTTATTTGTTTCTAAAGATAATGAAATCATTGCATACTCTCTCTTAATATGAAAATTACACAAGAATAATGCTCCCAAATACTAATCCATGATTTCTTTCTTGGAACTAACCCTATAGAAACAGATATCCAACCTGAAGATTAAATGGAATTCAAAGATAGTGAGAAATTTGATCAATGGTAAATATTACATTGATAATGATGAATTATCCTTAATCATTGGATATACTAGATCTCTAATGGAGGAGTTTCCTTTTGGACCCATGGTTCATTGTGTCCCTCAAACACAGAATTCTCATGTCAATGCATTGGCTAAAGCAGACATAATTATAGACATCCTAGATCAAGAGGATGTGGACTATTCTATCATGTACTGAAGAATGGTATTATATATCAACACCTCACAAGTAATAATTCCAACAGATTAGACTTTACCCATCTTGAGATGAACTAATATTCCACCATTTTTTGTTGGATCCCATAATTTATTATCCCTAAAATGGAAAACCCCGATAAACCTAGCCGAATGGGAATTGATTTGATGTCAAGTAGTGAAATTTACACATAAAGATGCCCCAAATGATAAAAAAACATCTTTATGATAGGATATGACTACATATTCATCAAATTAATAGAAGAAAGAGATATTCATTCCATCACGGATGAATTCCATTCAGTATGTTGGGGTTCCCATCTGTTTGGGTATAGGATCTCCCACTATATCAAGAGTCTTTGATACTACATGAAATTAATGACATAGGACTATGTGGAATTCGGTATTAATGTTCTTAAATACCATTTTTAAGAAAACAACATCCCCAACCCCCCAAGATATCTACGTATAGCTAAATTTTTTTATCAATTTTTCATATGGGGAATGGATGTTGTGAGACCATATCACCCATACAGAACTAAGATGTTTAAGTACGTCATCAATACAATTGATTTCATTTCCAAATGTGATGTGGAAATACCCCTCAATAAATTCATGATGAAAAATATCATCATCTTCATGAATTCCATTTCCATCACTAGATTTGGAGTCCCTATCATGTTATTTATAGACAAAAATACGAATTTGTGTACTAAATTGACAAAAAAATTTCTCAGGATTACAACATCAGGTTCAACCATTAATCCCTCTATCATGATATGGAAAATTAATAAATTGAGTCCATTAATAAAACCTTTCTAAAGATAGTCCAGAAGATAATCTTAAATGATAAGATGTCTTAGATGGACCTAATTATCTATGTTTTGGGTTACAATAATAACACAACATGTACTACTAAAGTGGACACTCCATATACATTACTTTAGGTAACTGAGGAAGTCATACCAATAGAAATCCTATTTACCTCAATAAAAATAGATATATCCTGAAAAATATCAGATGATTATTAGTTAGAAATATGGTTGGATTAATTAGAACAACTCAGTGAGAGAAGGTAGTGTACACAACACAAATTAGAATTCCACCAGAATCAGATCACACTAGCCCTCAAAAAATAGTTTCTCATTCAATGGTTTCATAAAAGGGAATAAGTATTGACTCTTAGATCCCCATTGATTCTAATAAATATTACTCTAAATATAAAATCTAACAGGGAAGTTCCTTACATCATACATTAGGCATATTCCAACATAGCATATTCGTTCGCCATAATGGGTGGGATCATGTCAATGAACCAACTAATGGTAGGTTTCTTAAGAAATTTTTTTCATAATCTCATCATAGCCTCCCATATCTTAACCACAGGACATTAAACAATATTTAGAGCATCTTGACCATATCAAATTAAACAATAAAAAGGAAATATTAACCACATGATATTAAAACATACCGAATAATTCCTTAAAACAAGACATTGAACTGCACAATGTCTCTTATCCTAGTCACTTAATGTTAAACTGTAGTCCATTTCCTTATCAAAAAATGTTAAATTAAAAGGAAAAAATCCACACTTCATGATGTTAAATTTCATGTGAGGCATTATATCATCGTTGATTCAACCAATAAAATTTAGATGTAGGAAAAATAGAAATGATGTCACTCTATCCATGAATGAGAGTCTGATTTACATATATTATATCCCCAACTAAAACAATGTGTGTATTTATTTCTGTCATCAACAGATATGCAGCGATTCCTAGATTCCAAACACTAGCTCCATAAAAAATATATTTTCCTCATTCATAAGACATCAGAATATGTGACAATTTTCACACCTACATTTTCATGTTGTGGGATGTTCATCCTTACCACACAATGTTAAACTATGCGATGAGGTCAAGACCACATGACATTGAACTTTATGAATTTCGATTAACTAAATGTACATTGATTACTACCAATATAGGATATGACATAGAACACTAATTTACATTTCTAGGTCCAACTATGATATTACTTTATCTTGATTCTCTCTATTCCTTACCATATAATGATAAACAACATGGCTCATGTTCTCCACACTTGACACTAAACTATGCGATTTTACAAAACCATGTATGGCTTGATTCTCACACCAATTAGATAAATAAAGATGACTAAATCCAATATATTTTCCAAGCCTCCACCTGATATTAGATTCCCTTACCATTTCCTTTTAATGCCTATATGTTTTTTTTGAAACATCTAAAATTACATATTTTTCACACAAATACAAGATGGAATGGGCATAGAAATATTGGAATAGGATTCCACGTATAGTTGAGAAATATCAACGGATAATAGGGTTAGTATGGTTCTAGGATCGGTAACTCATAAGCTACACCATGAGTCAATATTGCATGAATTTAAATAGAATGTTTGATGTATCTTTTTGAATATAAAAATATGCATTACTATAGACCTCACCTGAGAGGATCACTATCACCAGTGTTGGTCTCCTACCATAGCCCCATTCAGGAAATAAAATTTTCTTGATTCTTATCATAACAACAAACATTGTGATGCTCAGATACCCAATCATGGGTTGATCTATAATAATAAATGGTAATAATTCCCCCTTTTTCTTATGGGTCAGACATGTGTGGAGAGTTTCCCTATCATGATCTATATATAGATTGATTCCTATTACCATATGATATGTAGTGATTCTTGAATTTCCAATCATAGTTCTATCCCCAACAACTACCAAGTTTCCCCATCCCTATGTATGGGTATTTCCTATACATGGAGGATTCATATAGGAACTATGTATTCCTTGACTAATATCGTCAAATGATATATATTTATGTTCATATCTCCAATATTGGGTTCATCCACAACATAAAAATTGTTACAAATGCTCCCCAAAATTCATGTGGGTTACACCTATGATATGATTTATCTAATATCCTCTCTCTGGAATCTTAGTAAAACTCCCAATTATTAATTTTTTCTCTTTCCAATAATTAATAATGTGAGCTTATGGATCAGGAAATCCATTATATCTAGTGAAACAACAATGAACTACAAATAGAGTATCTACTAGAAGAAAGACGTTAGACTCCATATCATATTTTGTCCATACCTCGTTACATTAATGTTCATTGAAGATATCCCAGAAGAAAGAAACTAAAATTTATATCATATTTAAATCCTTATTACATGATGTTAAACTACATGGAATGGAAAACAACATTTCCACATGATGATAATCTATGAATAGAATTCCCTTATTGCATGAAATTAATAAGAATGAAAAATAAACCCCCACTACATGGTGTTAAAATTTACAGGAAACCACTGATCATAATTCCTTATCGAAGGACCACAAAATAATATCCTCGGTCAACTAGAGTATTGGTTTCCACCGTCATCTTTTATGATCCTCATCCCTTAAATCCCACTCTTTTTCTTATTAAACTTTTCTAACCACAAACCATTCATGACCCTTGTAATGGAAAAGAGATCCCTGTTTTTAACCTTGATAGTGATTAATAATAGATTTTACCAATCAAACATAGGACTATTGTCCCTATATAGTGGGATTTTATGATCCTTGTGATCCAGATGTCACCATGGAAGAACTCAAAACATAAGGGTGTTCTCAGCATCCTTGATAAGATTTTCCAAATTATTACTCATGCTTGGAGAACCACATGACATTATTTACAATTTTTCATTTCCCACTTTGAAGGATTTTGGATTAATCTTGAGCATGGGTGTCCAAATTAGTCAGTTATGAAATTTTTCCCCCAGACCAGGACTACGTGAACCCTATCTATAAATGGTATACACTTTATTCGAAGATGTATGACCTTAAACATTATCCATTGATGGTATAAATCATAATACCCTAAATTTGTTAGTAAAATATACACAAAAAAAATGCATGGTTGGATGCCATTAAAAATAAAATAGAGAAAACATCTTGTCATTATTTACTAAACATTTCACATCCAGAGTTTTGGAAAAAAATATAGTGTTAATAAATGAGGAATAGAGCTCTTTGGGCACACTGTGTGGGCCATGTAAAAGTTGATTCCTTCTTTCTGGACACCAATATTCAATGAAAAATTTCATGTAATAATTTTAAACATCTCCTCATCATGATAAAATGTTCATTAGTTGGTGGCATAACCTTTACGATTCCCGAAGCCTACTAGAATATTATATTTTCATTAAATCACACATTATGATTTGAGCACCTTGGATCATCTCAGACAATCCATGGACCTTGGAAAATGACAACTAACTTCAAGGTAAACATTATTTTATATGAATATTTTCTAATATTTCATGTATATGATCTCCAATACATTAACAAAAATGATTTATTATCATGAAAAAGGAGATTTCTAATACTTTTATACCCTAAATTCACTATATTAGACCCTGGTAACTTAATCCATTCTAGTCCATCCTTATAATGATTATCCCACATCCTTACTCATGACCTAAGAACTTTGTTTGATGATTTAAAATATTTATATCTAGACTATTCAAGTGGATTATGTGTCCTCAATATTACATTATTTTGTATTGTACCCTTTATAAAAGAAAAAATACGGCACCCTATTCCTAAATATTTCGATGTCCCACACCATGTGACATGAAACCACATAGTGTAGGTCCCATTATTCCAATTTAATCATGTAGTTTCCTTAGGGTGAAAGAACCCATATTGGATTGTTCTTTTTTCCCTGTCTATTTTATTATCTAAAGATTTGAGACATTATGAATATTTTAGGACCCACAAAAATGATTGAGGATAAACTCTACTCCATTGTGCATATGATATCTATGTTCTCTGGAATTAGGACATAGACAATCCAATTAAAGTCATCCCCTCCTTTAATAAAGGAAAATAGATCACGGTGATCCTCGATAACCCAATGTTAGAGATCATCAATTTAGAGTGTTTTGGGTAATCCCTGATGTGTCTCCCCAATTGCATATTTATCAATTTAAAATTTTTGTATTTGACTTAATAAACCCAAATTACAACTGTCTAGGTGGACTCGACTTCCCTAATATTTTATCATTCAGAGATACCATTCCCAAAATCATGGATATCCCAATGAAAAGTGTTGGTAATCATCTATTTGATCATTATATTGATTCATATTACTTATAGGAATGGAACCCCAATCCTTATGTTCACTATAGCTCATCACCTTAAGGTGTTTTGGGTTATCTCGAGAATGTACACCCCATTAAATATATTTATAAATTAATTAATTGTGGAATGGAATTGAACTATAACTCATATCAATTTCTGAGTCAGAAACCCATAAACTAAAACAATATAATTTCTAAGATAAATCACCTTAAACTAAAACGATAGAAGGTATGAGCTAAAATACAGAAAAATACTGAAAAATATGGTCTTATAAAAAAGTCCCTAAACTTCAACAATAGAAGGTATAAGATAAAATATTATTAAAGAATGAAATCGAATGTATGAGATTAAATATCCTAGAATATATCAAATAGAAGGTTCAAGAAAAAAGAATATAAAATACAGAAAAAATATTTTTGTTGTAAAAGTGCATAAACAATAGAAAATGGACAGCCAAGATGAATGTCACTAAACTACATCATTAGAAGTCCCAATGTGAGAGACCCTAAACTACAATAAGAAATAGTCTGAGCTAAATGATATTAAACTAAAACAAGTGAATGTTTGAGAAATAATACCATATACTATATCAATAGAGGGTCTAAGATAAAAGTCCCTAAACTCTTAAAATAGAAGGATTTAGCTAAAATACCATAAACTAAAATAACATACACTCCAATCTAGAAGACCTTATACCAAAAAAATATAAGGTTTGAGGTAAAGGACCCTAAACTACAACAACATGCAGTGTAATCTAAAAGATCTAAACCTATAATAAAATATCATAACACCGAGGAGATACTAAATTAAAACAATAGGAGTAGAAAGTCCAAACTAAAAGATCATAAACAAAAATAATAATAATGGTCCAGTTTATAAGAATTTAAAACATCAAACTAAAAGAGACATAATGCTCACATGGTAAGAAAAATTAAAAGGGAATCCTATAAAATTCATGTCCCTACAAATAAAACATGCACTATGTGTGATCTAAGAAATATAAAGCCCTCATAAAATGGAAAAGGAACAAAACCTACCAAGATAATAAAAACAATGAGAGGACGGATTGAGAAAAATCTAGGTGCATTCTCTATAATACATCGCCTATATGATACATAAGAAAAAATAAGGGAAATATATCATAGAATTGATATAAAACATTTAGGGATCTTCATTTCAACCTATAAAAAATTATTCTACTCTCTTAAAATCCATAGATATTATAAAAAGATAAATAATTATCCCTCTATTAAATATATTTTAATGATGATATCCTTTTGAATCATGTAATCTCAAGAGGACTGGTGAGAGTACATCATTGAGAAGTAAAAAATTGTTGGTCACTAATGGGTATATCTCAAGATGTACATATTGTGAAGTAAAAAAATATAAAAAAATTATTTTATATTAACATGATGATATAAAAAGGATGGGTTTTGTTAATGATATATGTGATAATGAAATGTCTTACAAACATTGAATGAATGAAATCTAGACAACATTATGTAAATTTAGGACAATTTGTTCATTTATAATGTCTGAATGGATGAATCTCTACATTTCCATGATACTTTGAGGATTCGATAAAAACAAAAACAATTTTGAACATGCTATAGTATGATTTGTTCAGATGAATTTTCCAGGTCTTCTAGAGTATGGTGAGAATTGGAAGTGGAATTCTAGAGTGTTTCTTACTCTTCCTCTTCCTCTTCCACCATATGATGATGAGTCATTATAAAAGAAGAAAAAATATTAGGCACATTTTTTACTAGTATCCAATAACGATTATGATGTCAAAATATGGGATATGGTGGAATCATTATTGATCCATACTCATCTATTTCCATAGTCAATAGGTACATTTCAGTGAATAATTAAAATGTTTTGTGACATCTCCAGTCAAGTGCCTTTGAAAATTACCTTGGAAACACAGACATAGAACCTTCATAAAAAAACTACTCAAGAACATGTCACTATTAAATAGTTGTTGAATGGTGAGGATGGTTTGTATCATGATATCAAATATTAGTTGGAAGTCGAATCTACAGGTCCCCAAATCATGATGGAGTTGATTAAGGAGTTTCTATTTATCAAGACATACTTCCAGGGGAGTCGTAGTGATCAAGGATTGAATCTACATCCATGTTATCCAACATCTTTCATTCTTCTCTAAAACAATTGTCGTAGGAATTCCATAAGGGGGAATGAATTGATGATATAACAAATAATAGTGAGAGGAAGATCCTTGTTCACTTCTCTCAAATGATACATAGTTTGTCTCTAATTTTGATGGACCATCGTCCTCAAAAAATTATGATCCACAAATGGGATGATAATCACTATGATAAGAATTATTCATCTATGTATTTCCTGAATGATGAATCAAATTCATTTTTTTATATAAAGGGGGTTTGGTAATGCACATGGTTTGTCCATCTGACGAACCAATTCATTTCGCAAACCACTCAGGTATCTTTCTACATATTCATGGCCATAAATATAGGATTGGAAATCAGGGCAGTAATAGGTGGAAGGAAAATATTTTAATTTCTATCTTCACATGCCAATATAATTCCTCATTAGTGTATAAGACCCGGTTTTCATTCTCACTATATTCTTGTGGAAGAGAATGGAGAAACCCTTTGAGTAAAACTAAATTGTCAATAGAACTGGTAGTGGGTATATGGTTCTCAAATAACCAAATATTACACACAACACATTATAAACCCATATTGAAGTGGTATTTTATATAAATGATCATCCAGAATTATCTTTTAATTTAAAATGGGAGAAGACTCTTCAGAACCCCATTGTTAAGAAAAATGTAATATTGTGGGTGAGCATTATTATTCCCATCAATAATGGACCTCTAGCTATCTACAAATGAAGATGTATGAGAACAATAATCCATCCGTATGACAAAAAAAGAACATGTAATATGAGAAATAAATTAATCCAAAAGAGGTACACGACTTTGTAATCATCATATGAGTCTCATAAACACTCATGGAACTTGTGATCGAATGATAAGATGCAGGTATGGAAAATCAATTTACACATTAAGCATACCACAAAATAGGACCCACTGAGTGTCTCGTGATAATGTAATATATCCTGAGAATCATGATCATGTGACCCTTATATGGTCATATAAACCACATGAATGAAATGATATTATGTGACTAAACAAAATTATTATACGAATCTCACAAGATATTTATACTCCCAATAATTTGTTTCATGAATCAAGAAACATACTGAGATCTAGTTTGTGACTTATTTTATTGAAGTGCTAAGAAAAATCTGTCATGTGGCATATAAATTTTATCAAGTCACACGAATGATTCATATAAATAAGTCTTCTGATATTTTCAAGAAAAATTGATCTTACGTAAACTTCTCATAGAGCAGCCTTGTGAAACAGATCTGGCAATGCATTCTTATGAAGTGATCACATGCCTGAAGAAATGATAAGAACTCAATAAATTTAGAGTATCCAATGAAATTATCCTTCCCTATCTCCCTTATTGATAGTGCGATGCATGAAATACCAAATGTGTCATATGAGACCAAATATTACACAATAAATTGGCAGTCATTTTCCACAAATATTTATATGGGAATTTACATTCCACATAACAGATTCCTTGTTCTTGCTATCTCTAACCATGAGGGGTATATTTTTTATGCTTGAAAAATTTGAATCAATAAACTTCACATTGAATAAATACATAAATTGTTGGTATTATTTTATATATAAAAAGAATAAAATCTTGCTGAATCATGGAAATAACTTAATCTTTAAAAGCAAATGTTATCGAATGACCTTTGGATATACCTATGAATGGGACATTTTCAGTGTATAATCATATTATGATCAAGTAAACCCCCCCCCCCCTAAGAGAATCCATAATGTTTCTGGGAAGCTGTCTATATATGAACTGGTGATCATGTGAAGGCTACCATATGAGCCCTAATGATCATGCTACTTGTATACTGATAGACACCTAGAAGTCATCATATAAACCTTAGAAAATTAAGTAATATAAAATCATTTTTTTAAAATGAAGGATATTTATGTTGATATTCATATATTATGATAGTGAAATTTGAAAGAAACCATAGATCCCTTAAAAAATGTCAACCGTATTGTGGAAGATAATGGTGTTATGTTGCATTCATCAAAAGAAGGACCTCAGACATGTCCATTTCAAAATATCAATGAACAAGCATCTCCACAGTCAAGAATAATGTGCTTTAGAAGTTATCTCGCCTTATCATGAGATCCATCATTGATCATATGACATAGTGGGAATAATATAAATGATTTTCCAATACATCACCCACAAATTGACAAGAGATATCTTTTCCTTGTAATATATGGAAGGAAATAGAATGGGAAAAAGAATAAGCTTATCATAAATAGAAGATATGTTGATCTTAATTCGAAGGAGTTATGTGTCTGATGTGTTCACCATCGGTCATGTTAAGGCCAATTAGTGATACAGATTGGTCTTGAGAATGACCCCTCAATAATCCTACATGATCTCATGAATTCCCTCCCACAATCTATCATAGTCTCATGAAGAACCCCATACATATCTTATTCAATCAAGGAAATTTTATTCTTTAGGCACCCCGGTCTCTTGAAAAATCCTAAAACTTTCTTCCAAACTATGGGAATTCTTCTTGACATGTAACCATGGTTATGCGAAATCCATTTGATCAGTTTGTGTCAAGTATATAAGGAGATAGACTAATGTTATTGTAGTAGTTGTTATTATGTGACACCATAGACGACCTATGGTAGGATCATGTGAAGCATGTGATTTAAAAATACCTCCACATATTGAATCTCATATTTGTTAGATACGTACCATGTAAGGTGGTGTATAAATGAGATTTAAATTCCTATAAATCCCTCCCACATAGTATTAATAACACACAAATGACGACTTGTACATGGGATAATAGTAGTCGGCTTCTTGGTGTATAACGTGACTTGATCAAAGAGGTCATATTCTAAGAAAAATTTGATGAAAAACATAGGGGATAAAATGACATCAATATGTACATCGCATGATCACTCTATAGATCAATTTATGAAACACCATCTTGACTGATATATTGTTTGAAATATTTCCTAAATGAGAAATTTGTCATGTGAATCATAAATTATTATAATTCTTGAAAAAAAAGTTGCATGTGGAAAATAAATACATGAGATGGCCTTAAAATATGGAATCATTATTTGAATATAGATATTCTAAGTTTAAGGAGCATTGTATGACATAACTAAATGATGTTTTATCACTAGGGAATGTCGGACGTGTCTTGATACATGCATTAGACAAGTGAAGAAATTCATACGATGGCATCAGGACACGTCAACAAATTCTTGTGTGTTTCTCTTGACATTCAATATAGATTAAGCGATGAACTCCAAAAATGTTATTTTAGTCTTGTGATAGCCCCATGGAATGTCACCCGAGACTCCCTGAGTCCATTTTGTATGTCAAATAGTTATTAAAACACTCTTCTAACATGTTAATTTAAATCAAGAAACACCATTCAAACATGTCATCCAACTCATGAAATGCCCTCTGGACATGTCAGTCATGATCATGAACCATATTCTAGACAAGTCATCCTGATCATATGATTTCCTCCGGAAATACAACTAGATCTATAGATTGTATTTGGAAATGTCTATTAGGAAACCTGGACATGTCGATACATCTTCAGACATGTAGGACAGACAGTCCAAATACCTCATACAGACACCATAGTCATTCGAGGAAAATAATATGGATGCATCACGGGGATGTTCAGGGTAATTATAACCATGTTCAGTGGGAATATCCTAGAATAACCCCAATTAGATAATTTTAACTATGATTCATATTATAGACATGATATATAGGAATATTTACTATTTTTATCTCAAATGGTAATTTACCTCCATGTAACACCATATATTAGACATTATATCCTGTGAGACCCTATCTCTCCCCTATGATTACCATTCTTCCTCATTTATCACCAAATTGAGGATCCAAAATATCTATAAAGAATTGGATTTCTTATATAACTAGGATTTGTTGGATTCTGTACTAATTCCCTATATCCACATCTAACACCCCATCAGAGATACCTTAGTGAAGATGTCCCATCTACTTATGCAATGAGACTAATAAAAAGTTATTCCTTGTTTCTCACACTAAGAATGGATAATGTGGGCTGAGGAACATGGAATGATCATGTCATTCACATCATTTATTTACCCCATACAGAGAAATATTATAAATTACGACCATTTTGAAGAATACCAAGGCTACCAAAATACATTGGAATCCACCTTGGGGTATGACCTAATGACACATCTAACTACGATGACTCAGATTCTTGTTTTAAGTAGGATTGGTAAGATGGGTTCTTAAGGTATGTGATCAAATATCTAGTTCCCAATTTTCCTTATATATATCATTTATACCATAAATTATATTTTTAGTTTCAAATCAAAAATTGTGTTTTCATTCTTATATAAAATGGTATGTAGGATTCTTCATAAAGGTTCAATCCCATCATATAAATATTAATCGCCTCCCTAGATTGAAGTAAACTCTAATGTTACTAGTTATATGGATTCAAAATATATTCAACTACCCATTTATATGTAATAAAAATATGTTGATAAATAACCTTCTATTCATATAGATGTAATTGTTAAGATAATATCTTGTCAGATAAATTAATGAATCACCTAATCATTTTGTTTCGGTAAATGGTTTCACATCAGGTCTAGGAAGAGAGTTGGGAATGTATCACAAATCTATAAGTGATTACTGTAGAATGTAACAATCCACCCACCAAAGGGTCAAATGAACTTGACTTCACATTCAATCAACTAGTGTAATTCCTTAAAAAATATTAGGTCCAAAGCAGTAAAAGAATACATGCCTTTAGAAATAAGGTTCATACTCAGTTTTTCATGTGGGAATAATTGGAAGTTTCTGTAAAAAATAAATGTGGTGAACCTGACATAAATGATTATGGAGACATGAAATACCCCACAATCAACCATCAGGTGAAACTGGGTCCACGTTTTTTTTCTGAAAAAAATACACATTCATATAATATAGTGACATGAAATGGATTGTATCGCTATGTGGAGAAGGTAAGACATAAGTCCACATAACTGATACATTCGAATCCTATTTGATAAAAATATGTTAAATAAAGTTGTTTTCATAATCATAATAATATTTTAGTTTATTTTTGATAATTATGTTATTATTTTATGAAAAATATAATTGATTTTCACAATGTTAAAGAAAATAAAAAAAATGTCATCAGATAAGCTGATTAAATTTTATTTAAAATTATTCAATTAGATCTCCTCAAAAGGAAATTATGATTGGTATTTTATAAATAAGAAAACCACTAGTACGGGGATAGGGTATCTGAGAGGAGAACAATTTATATCTTAGTCAATCTTCAAGGTTCAATTGTATGTGAAGAAGAAAAAGGATTTGTCCCCTTTTTTAATTGAGGGCAGGGGCACACTTGGAATTTCTTAAAATATTAAACAATATAAATTATTTTTGAAGTCCAAATGGATAAAAATATTCAATATTCATTGTTAATATGAGTTTGAGCCCAAATACATTAATACATTAAATTTGGGACATGTTTGGATCAATTTGGTACCGTTATATTTTTGTTTCAACCATTCATGAAACTTTTGACAATTACACTAATATTATAGGTTACTACTCTTCATGGGTTAATAATGTTCAAATAAAATAATAAACATCACATAAATGGGCCATAGAAGATCATTATAGGAATATTCATTTTAATTAGATAAATATATTATTTTTATGCATAGTATATCATTTAATAAAATATTATTCTAATAATGTTTAAATAATTTATTTTTTGACACTATCCATTTAATATGAAATTAAAAACATCTTCAAAAAAATTAAAATTAGAATGTATTACAATCAAAACATCCTATTATTTCCTATTGATCTATAAAATTCATTGTATAAATTATCCCATTCAAATTATATCACTTCTAACATTTTAAAAATAATTTAATGTAATTTTTTGTTCATTCTATAAACATTTTATTTTCATTGCACAATAATTTAAGGTCATTGCATAATTTATTAAAATATTAAGTAATTTTCTTTCAAAAAAATTATTTCATTAATATAAAAATATACACTTGGATTAATTCAAAACTTGCTTTTGTCCCTTTTTTAAACATAATATATATTTAAAAGTAACAGAGTGACATTTAGAATCTTTCATTGATTTAAATATTATATAGGTAATTTTTTTAGAAAACGTTTCATTGAACAATTCAATTTTTAGAATATAGTAATAAGGGTTAAATTAAAATCAACCTATAAAAATTATTATGAAACATATTTAATTATCACCTTTTTTGGATCAATGTATTTCTAATTTACCCTTCACTGAGATGATAATGTTTTCCATAATTACTATTCACATTGACATAAAAATGAAATTGTCATATTTACCAAATTTTATAATACTTATTCCAAATATGGAATCCATTTTATCAAATTAAATACCTATAATGGGACTAATTAATTTCAAAAAACTACACAAAATTTGATAAAAACATATTTTTTGAAAACTATAGTTTCTAAGTATAAAAATAGACTAATTCATATCTGAGATTTATAAAATAATATTAATTATAAAAAAATTAATTGAGTGTATAATTTAATTTTTTATGAAAATAATTTACAATTGTTGATGAAAAAAATATTTTTTTTGATAAAACACATTGTTGGAATAAAAACAGTTTTTAGAGAAAATGCATATTTTAATATAATATTGTTCTTAAAAAAATTCCATCATTAAATTTTATTTCAATTAACATAATTTGATTATTTAAAATATAGGAACACTTATTTTACTTCATACACATTTCAAATCAAAATGGAACATTGTGCATTCCTAAAACAGAAATATATTTTTCAAAAAAAATATTATTTTTTCCACAATTACCTAGAAATATACCCTTATCCGAAATTTCTCAAAAATTAACAAAACGATAATTTCATTATGATTATTTCAAATATTTAATTATTTTAATGAAATAAGTTTTTAAAAAAATTCTTAAAATTTAATATAATAATTTCTTATAAAAATAAACTGAAATTTATTTGATGGAAATCTATTTCTTGAGCACATTATATTTTAGATAAAAAAATGAATACTTTTTGTCTACTAATTAATCAATATAAATAAATTTATTTTGATCTATTTATTAATACAATATACATGTTGAAACTATTAATAAGCTAAATTTTAATTTCTCTGTTAAATGATCAGATAAGAATATTATGATAATATAACAAAGTTTTTTTTTCAACAAAGTGTTTCATTTAATGATATATATAAAAGAAATTAAAACAATTTGACAAATATAATTCATAAAACCTTATAGAATTACATTTTACCACTGTAAAATGAATTCTTCCGAAAAAAATCCATTACTCAGATATAAAAAATAATGATATCATTGTTTATTTATATCCTCATATTCCCATGTAGCTTTGTCGATGTTTTAATTTCTATAGATAACTTTCTATAGGTGAGAAGCCGTTATATATATCACATTATACCTACAATCTAATAATTAAATTTGTTTTTAATATAATAATTATCTTATTGTAATGGTATGACCTATGAGTTTAGTATATGCGATGGATTAGGTATAAACATTATAGATACTCATGTTTTTCATCTATGACATTGGAATATTTCTTGGAATATTTCGAAAGCCAGTATTTGAGTATACATGGGATTCCAGGGTTCGAGATTTTCGTTGAGTTCATGTGAAATTTATTACATATATTTTACCATGCACAAGTAGTGTTTATATAAATTTGATGTAACTCTTAATAAGAGCCTCAAAAAAGATTTTAATGCAGTGTGGGAGTTTAGAAGATTTGTTTTACCCCTTGTGTGACATAACACTTTTCAGTGTCAAATTTAGGTCGAATGAAAGCATTGGAAGGTTGTGGAGTGGAGGTTATTCATATAAAAATATGCAATAACAATCCCCTCCCCCATTGTGTTTCATTCATGGAATAAGGGAGAGGATTACTTCTTCCTATTATGATAAATGAGCCGTAGAAGAAATAATGAGAGGAGGTTCCACCAGACCCTGTTTCTGACACTGATCTTCACTGGATCAATGAGCAGTATATTCTCGACATTATTTCTGACTCGAAGATTTAGTGTTTCAACACAAGGATGTAATATTTTAAAATTTTATGTCCATTTCACATTTCGATTTTTTATGATTTTATATATCCTAGAAGGCTGTTAGGGACACCATATAGGACGATATGTGGTCTTAAGGTGAAAATCATGGGTTTTGGGTTACTCAGATGTAATTACCATTGTATTTTCAAATCAAACGACATGTATTTCTATGTAACACAATGTGTGTTTCTCATTTTCAGTGTATATGAACTTCTGGGTAATACTCAATATGTACGATGAATAAGTTACATATAGCGATCCATAGTCATGAAAAATGAGGGATATTTGCCAGACGTTTTGTGTTAACTGACATGGTTTTTTTGGAGTAAATGGCTAGAGGACATTGGAATGGATTAAATAATATAGACATGAGAAAATGAAACATGATTTTACCTAGACAATAATAAAACACCCTTTACTTCATGCACACACTGTGTGTGGTTATACGGTAGACATTCGTTTATGGGAAAGGACACAACCAGGGGTTCGGGTGAGGTCACACACCATGGGACATGTGTTACACAGTTTTAGTCTAATTTCATACATTCCATGTACCATTACTAGACATGTCTAAGGACCTTTCATGATATACACATTGTGTACTATGGCCATGGGCCCTGTTCTTACCTAGGAGTCTTCTCTACCTCCAACATCTGCTTCGTATGGGCTCTGATGGAGGCCCTTGAGTATCCTATCATGAGTAGTTTTACACATAGAACATGATGATGGTGAATGTTTGGGATATTGAGATGTGATTGAAGGTGATGTTGTGGGTTTCTTATTTAGGGAGGTTTAGACCAATAATGTTTGAGTGAGTTCCCATAGTTTTTCATATGATTTATCTATGTGGCATCACACCCTGACCATAGAATTATTATCCCTATATGGCTACCCTGATATTTTACAGTGTGGGTTTAATCCCAGACTCAAGAGTATGCTGTCTCAAAATACTAATATTATAGACTCATCATCTTGGTGAATGCATCTATCAAGGAGGCCCAGAGTGATCCCTATATCATTCTTGTATATAATGGCTTGGTTTATGGAAACTATGTGACCAATATTTACTTGTGAGTCGTTCCACTTCTCAGGATGATGTTTCTTGTATGGTATAGAGTCCTTAGTTATCCCTTGGTGTAGACCCCTACTCTAGGCATCATGGTTGGATATTTCTAAAGGGGTAGTATTTTGATGTAGTGTTTATCTCGTATGAAAATATTTATTTTATATTACATTTATACCATGGACACAGAGACCCAAAGCATGACGGACACAGAAATTAAATTAATTTTGCGGAATAATTAATACATAACAAGAACCAACACTCATGGATCGTAATAGTTTAGTGTATTTGGAAACATGAAACATAATCTTCTAATCATGGTGAAAGTTCTTCAACATATCCCATAAAGATATTCCCCTTTATTTTCATACCTAAATCCTTTCTTTAAATCCTAGGGAAAAGAAAACATATAAAGGGTGAGCTCAAATGCTCAGTAAGGGTAAGCATGGAGAAATTTAAACAAATCATAAACATTTGAACTTAAAAACATGAACATAATGTTTAAACATCAAAATCTTCAGCAATGACATAAAAAATGGCAGAACATAAGGCATAAATCATAAAGAAACATTAATAATGATAAAATATCATGGGAATAAAACATGAAATTTTTTCAACCATTAAGAACATGATATGATTTCCATAGTATCCAATACATTGCGGCCAAGACAATCTTAGTGGAAAATGTCCCTTACTGAATTGAGTTCATTCCTCATTCCTGTCCTATATCATTGAATCAGATTAACTTTCCATTCCAGAAATGTCTATCTCATGAGATATAAATCTTTTCCCACTCCATTAGAGGGTGATATATGCCCCACCCATCTCATAATGAAATCAGTCTAACTTGTTCCACAACATACATTTAAATCATTCATAATAACCCAACGAATAAAATGGGTTTCATAAACATTATCCCATCATAAATAATCCATATAAAAAAATGGATATTATTTAATCATAATAAAAGTGAAATCATTTAAATCATTGATATATTATACTTGAAACATACACATATGAAATAATGTCATCTTAGATTGAAAATGGTTTTGATAAAACACTTGAAATTAATTCTTGAGGAAAAAATCCTTTCTTCCACAAAATCATTTTATTTTCACAAAATGACATGAAATTTTAAAATAAAACTATTTTGTTGAAAATAATAATGAAATATTGTAAATTAATTATCATGAAAATTAGGTATTGTGAAACCATAAAAATTCGTTCATGTTGTATAAGTTAAAAAAACATTCTCCTCGTACTTTTTACTGGAAAAGTCAAAAAGTACCTCATATGGTAAAAAAATATTCCTTCCATACTACAAAGTAATAGTCAAAGGGGGTAAGAATCATATTAAACATACATGGAAGAATATTAAAAACTTTGGGAAAAACATTTTAGGAACATGTATGAAAAATATAACCTAAGTAAATACTTACGAATAAATAATCTCGGATAAAAACGAGATTGCAAAACTATCCCTTACCTTGTGTCTGATATGCTTCGTTTGTATCTGAACCTCCAATATAATGATTTAAATAATGTCCTAGAATTATTAAATATTCATATTTATTGTTATGATATCATATATGGGTCACTTATGACTTTATATTACCCATTCTTTTGTAAATTCCATGTTAATGCAACGTTTTGGGTCAAATCGTTTCATTTAGCATACGTGTTTTGATTTTTTGTTCATGATATTGTTACTCATATTGTGATTTACATAATTCCAGAATGTAGAAAATTATTTATAAATAATATATATTCAATATATGAATATATATTAAAGTTCAATAAATGCAATGAAATACAACAGTCCTGGAGACAATAGGTCGTACGTACGCATAAACGCTGTTTTCATTTCCGCATTGAATTGAATGGAATTAATTAAATGAAAAATATATGTACATAAATCCAGTATCATTAATATGTAATATATTTCATGATTATTTATTATATATATACTTTATAATCAAACTTTAATGGTTAATCATGGAAAATGAATCTCATCACGTTGGTGGAGACGGTAGTCCGTACCTACGCACAAGCGATGATATCATTCCCATAATTATTGAATAGAATTGTAGTGGATGATATAATATCTCAGAATCAGTATGATGTTATAATAACCATATATAGTTATTCTTTACACCATTATAACCATCCAAGTTAGGTGGTGGTGGAAAAACTAATTACACCACGGTGTAGAGACGGTATTCCGTACGTACGTACGCGCGATGATTTCGTTTTCCGAAGGATGGATAGAAGTTGAAATTGGGTTGTTTAATATTAATAATATCATATCAGTATATTATTGATACTGACTATATTTCTTTAAAGAGAAATAACTAATGAAGAGGAAGTTGAAGAGGAAAGAAACTTGAAACAATCGGTAGAAGAGATTACCACTTCTTCGATGCACCTCATTTAAGCTTCTTATTAAGGGACTAGAGATGGTCTTTTGAGAAGACCAGAACCTCAAAAATGTTTCTAGGGAATTGGAGAAGCGAAATGGGAAGGTTTCGGCCAATCCTGGAGGCTCAATGTGTTGTTTATAGGAGAGGAAGGAGGTGCCCTTTTATAAGAGAGGAGAGGGGCACCTTTAGAAACCTCAAAAATATTAATTTATAATAAATTAAAAACCACTATAAAACTTCTAAAAATGACTCATATTCAAATATTATATGAGATAGGGTTATAATATTATAAAACAATAAAACTTAGACTCGTTGGAAATTTATTATAAACCTTATCAACTTGATTTATCCATATTTAAACTATTTAATTTTATTTGTGGTAATAAGATTCTAAATAAGAAATTGTAATAAATAATTACTTATTTGTTGTGAATTGTCCACAATTGGATAATTTATTACATTTTAGACCATTTTATTTTAATATATAATGTTTAATTTTTTTGTGATTTTTGAACAATTTTATATTATGTTATTTTTATAAAATAACAATAGTGTCAATTTTGACTATATTGATTTATTTGAATTTAAATAAACTCCACACAGAAGATATGTTTAAAATAAATTATATAATACATTTATAGCATGTCATATTTGTCTAAAATAATCATATAGAACCTTAATTAATTCATATATTAATTATTTTAATATTTTTAAAACCATTTAAATGGTATATCTCTAAATAAAATAATTACGAAAACATTTATGTAAAATTATTTAATATAGTTATTTTTTGCATAAAAATTAAAAACAAAATCTTGTGAGGGGGATAAATATAATATATTTTATAATAATGTTTTACTTGAATTTATCATATTAAAATCACAACATTTAAGTTCTTATATTTATTAAATTATGAAGGTGACATCTTTGACATCATTTAAAATAAAAAAAATATAAATGTTCTAATCAGTTTTATAAGGCCTAAAATGGTCCACAAATCGACCCTTGGATTCTTAGAGTATATATATACTCAACCAATAATGTTTTTTCAAGTTTCTAGTCCTTTTGATATGTATTGATATTTTAATAAAAACTATATTATTGATTTGTCACTAAATAAATAATTTCTACATCATTAATGTATAAGCAATTAAGATAATTAAATATTTCCTAAAAATTACAAATAAATTACCGTGATAAAAAAACATTTTATCTTTCAAATGAGTATTTATAATTGAATTTATATTTTGTATAATATTATATTAAAAATATATTAATTATTAATGTTTGAGTGAGACATGTTTCACTTTCTTTAAAATAAAATAAATTAATGGTCTTAATCACATAATAGTTGGTTCCTATGGATCACATTTCGAACCAAATATGAATTAGGACGTGATATAATAATCCAATTATATTAGGAAAAGTGTTAGGATAATTTTATAATATTATAATTACCCTTAATTACCCGATTTACCTTTAACTATGGTAAATAAAATTTTCCGTACTTACTATTCATAGTTCCCAAAAATAAAAAGTAGCCTATTAGCATAATTTAGACATAATGATTGAAAATATGGATTCCATTTTTCTAAATTCAAATAACTGAAGTTTAAGAAATTAATTTAAAATTAATCTCATTGTTAAGAAAATTAGTTTTAAAATATAAAACATTGCAAAAGATTGAAATGATATTACCTATGAATTCAATGTAAAAGTAATGATAATGAAATAAATTATATTAAATGGTAAAAATATATTATATTTATACTTTAAAACCATTAAATATTATAATTTAAACATCAAAATTATCTTGATGAAAAAATTTATTTTTAATTAAAATTTAGGGTATATTTATTATTCATCAAAATAAGATTCTTATCAGAAAAATATCAAAAATTTATCCAAAATAAATTTTTATATCCTGATTCAAAAGTAGAATGTTATTTTGTAAAAATGAACTTATAAACATGTCAAAAACTACATTTAAATTGGGTGCTCCATCAAAAGGCGAAAGAACTTCATTTTATTAAAAATGCATATTTTACTCAAAAAAATTATTTTGTTCTCATACCATGTTCTAGAAAATGTGTAAGATGAATAATAATGTTATAAATTTCAAAATTTAGTTAATATTATTCATAACGTCTAGTCCATAATAATATTATAACAATATATTGTTGTTTAGTGAAACCCAGTATTGCATACTATACACGCTATCCAGGAAGGTCGTGATTGCGTGTAATGCAAGCCAAGTAAGGGATGCATGTAGTGAAGGCTCCCTTTGGTGTTGGGTAAATCGCAAGACATCAATTAAATTAAAACTAATAATTCTCATAAAACCTTTGGTTGTTACAATGGAGTTTTCCATTGGTGATGTTTTTTATCAACTTGACCAACTCTAGGAGGAGTTCTGTTATCTGATTAATGATTTCATACAATGTTTGATGTTGGTGTGTTAACCATTATTTATTTTGAGTTCCATTTAAGGTTCTTAGTGTCCTCAGTAGTCCTAGGATTGATCACCTATATGTTGTTAGATATCATCTAGGTAATGGGATAAAATTATGTATAGAGATTCTCATTGCGTTTTCCCTCTTAGATAGGTAACACAATGGATGGATGTGGTGTGACATTATTTTATTATTACCGGTGGGAGTGATTTATATCGGTATAGTGCCATTTGGGATGGAAGTTATGAGAAATTGGCTTTTAGATGCATGATGTTTTAGATATCATGGTTTCAAGACTTCTAGTATGGTGTGTATTATGGAGTGTGTACACCTACATTAGTGATATATTGGAACCTTGAGTAGGTTGTTATGGAAAACATTATAGTTGGGACCATGAGATATTGGATTTCATTCAGTACTTTATAGATTTTCTGACCGTCCTTATGGTATGTGAAATATTGTTTGACATACCTTGGGTGATAATTAAACATTTATTGCATATTTGAGGAGTGGTCGATATGGATTTCTATCTCTCGGTTGGGTTTTCACCTATAGATTTGGGTCGAGTTAAATGACTCATATTAGTTTCTCCCTTTTTTGTTGGATTTTCGGGAACAAATATGGAATTTTTATAGTCACCATGCACATGATCTACCCAAAAAAAAGTATTTATTTTGAAGAAAAAAAGTATACTAGCATTGTCCTCAGGGGACTAGAAGTGGGTGGAGCATAGTTATGGGAATGATAGACCAAGGACAGTATAATATATGGTTTTTGAAGTATCCCCCTCCTTCTGAGAAGGTCGGAACCTTATTCATTTTTTTACTGTGCTTGAATTTTTTCCTTTTATCTCCTCCCATTACTTTTTCCTTACTCTGATGTGGTATATATTTATGTATTTTTATATTAGTTATATTATTATAACTACTCTATTTAATGATGATGGATGTGGTTTCATGAATACAACAACCTTAGGCTTAGTATTCACATATGAATAATATTCCTACTCTGTGAACTTTCTAACCCTTGGCCTGTTGGAGATAGGCAATGGGTATTGGAAGATCTGCCTTCCCCTAGCTAGAAGTACCCTAGTGTTTTGGGTGGTTACATACTTCCTAGGTATCGATACATGGAACACATTTTGGACTTGAGAGAGGTTATGTGGAAGCACCAAGTTATCATATAGCATCCCTATTCGATCTAGAATCTCAAAAGGGACAACATAACAATTGCTCAAATTTCCCTTTGGTCAAAATCTCATAGTCGTCATACATTAAGATAGTAGTGGAAAATTATTCTCACCATATTCATATTCTATGTCACACCAACACTTGGAATAATAACATCTCTATCAACTCTGAGCTCCCTTTGTAATTTCAAAAGCACAGTAGCCATGATCCAATGGTAATATACTTACGTTAGTACTAAATAGAATAAATAACATTCTAAAGGAAGGAGTAGTTTAGTAGTATTTAGAAAATAGATACCTACATGAATCGTATAATACATTTGAAAACAAAAAATATTATTTTCTTTGAGTAAAAGAATATTCCCTTTAGAGTATCCTTGAATATTAATCATAATACAACTGGTAGAATCCTAAGGAACAAAAAAGCATAAAAGGATGCTCTTTGATGCCCAATAAGGGAATTTGTACAATACAAGTTAAGATAAATAGTGAATAAATAATAAGGACAAGTAAATATCTAGAAACATATTCCCATTAATCAAATACATTAAGGTAAATAATAATATGGTTGAAATAAATTATGATAAAATAATTCCATATAACGAATATTAAGATATTAAAACATAACCATGGATAAGATAAATAATTAAATAATCACATCTATATATATAAATAATATTATCATGTGTAAATTCATAAATTTAAACACTATAAATATGACATCAATTCCTTGACCCAATACATATTACAATAATGAGTAAGTCTACATCCAATACCCAATTGAGTTTGTCACAAGAGATATACAAATGCATCGAGTGGTCATAACAGGCCACGACCATCACTTACTAATTCCAAATCATTCCACATATGGATGTTATGAAACATAATCAACATAAAAAAGTGTATTGAAACAACTATATCAAATGTTAATAATTAAATAAATCAATAAACATAATCATAATCCATACCTAGTAATGTGGAGAATGGTATCAAAATAATATATCCCTAGTCAAACTGATCAAAAACATTCCAATCAAATATATAACTTTTTTTCATATTAAAATAAATTCTATAAATAATATGATTCAAAAAATGATTTTTACAATGATGAAAACACATAAAAAACATCTTTGGAAAATTCTTGAAAAAATACATATTTGAATTTGATTTTCTAAAATATTAGAAATATAATGGAAAAACATTTATTTGGAAGGAACCTTGTAAAACATAATATTAAGATTCAAATAAAATAATTTTTCCTAAATTTAGTGAAATTAATTCATATCACATTAGCAAAAAAATATTTATTTCACACTATTTTAAAATGCTTAAAAAGGACCATGTTTGGAAAATGACAAAAATATTTCTTCAGGCAATTTTTTTAAAAGGAAAATATGGGTAAAAAAATAATTAATTAATAAATAGTGATTAATATAACTATTCATTTTTAAAAGTTATATAATATATGGATATTAAAGGAATAATCCTTCAAGTAATGACTATGACAAAGTAAATCCCAAATAATGACGAGATTTTGAAGAGACCCTTACCACTTTGGGGACTTTTGAATTGTAATCACAATGAAAGAAATTGCAACCAATGAAACATATAAATTCCATGAAAATTAATAGATTCATAAGATATAAAATTTTTATTATATAAACCACTAAATATAAATATGTGTTGTATGTGGAATATATCTCTTGAAAGTAAAAAAGTGATATGGGAAACCCATACATTTGGTTTTATTTTCATTGTATGTGTTTGAAAATCATGTGTAAAAATTATATATATTGATAAATATACTCTTAAACCATTTTCAAAAATGTCATATCATTTATTATTCAAATAAAATCATTTATTACACATTTATAAACATGTCTGTTAAAAATGCATTGTTTCTGGAAAAAACTGCTTCATTTTTCATGATTTTTTTGGTATGAATGTTTCAGTATTAATAGTTTTATCTAGGCACCATTATTTATAGAATTTTTATAATGACAGAAATATAATATTTATTCATTATATATTCATTTGTAGTAATATACAAAATTTATAGATAGAAAATTAGTAACCCATTCCACGAGATAGTATGTTTTATGTACACAAGGACATTGTTTTCAATTTTGGAATTGTATAAATAAAGAAAGGTAAATAATTATTAATCTTACTAGAGTAAATACGAAATCATATAAATTTTATATATTCATAAAAATATTCCCAATTATTATCCACAAAAAAATATAATTTATGAATGAAACGCATAACATAGTGGAGGTCGATGTCCACACATACACATGAGAGACGTTATCATCTACACATATACTAGAAGGTAAGAAAGTAGATAAGATATTATAATTTTTTAAGTATAATTATATTATAAATATCATATATATAAATTAAACTCATTATAATTTCCATTCATAAAATATTTTGAATATAAAAAAAATTATCACTATATGGAGAAGATAAGCCATACATACACACGGGTGACACATTCACTTCCAATTTGATTAGATAGAGGGTGATTAATTGTGGTTTCATAATAATAATAACATTTATGTATATTTTGGATAAAAAGTATATCATTTTATTATAAATTTAATATAACTAGAATAGGTATAAGAAAATATATATTTAAAGTGGTTGTGTAAGACAATTACCACATCTTCAAGTGAAATTATTGATATCATTTCTTAAGAAACACATGGTTACTATTTTTTGGTGGCCAATGCCTATAGAAGATGGATAAAGAAATTTAAAATATTAGTGGTTATGGTTTTGAAAATTTAGGTTGTTTAATTTGATGAATAAAAGTGAAGGAATGGGTTTTTTTATAATTGTGGTAAAGGAAAATTTTGGAATTTATGAAAATATTAAATTATAGTAAAGTAATAATCTAGGAAATATGACTCCAAATGGATTGGTATTCGAACATATGAGAATATATGGTTCCAATTTAATCAACTGATAATATTTTTATAGGAATTATGTGTGGTTCAAATCTTATCTTTTCTCTTAAGGCCCAAGTTAATATATTTTTACATTTACCATGGCTGTGTCTATTTCACCCATGAATGTATTTAATTTATCATATACGAAAAAAATGGCTCAGAAATGGTCAAGGGACAACATTTAAGACCACATATGTTCCAAATTCTATAATTTCCAAATTCTAATGATTTATAAAAATATTAATTGTATATTATATTCAAAAATTATCATTAATGTCAATTTTGACACAATTCATTTATTTTGACATCAAATACCTAAAGTATTATTTTAAATTAAAATATAATTCTTATAAAAATTGATAATATGTCATATTAATCTAATAATTTCTTTTTATAATTTTAAATCCCTTAAATTAAATCAATATTAATTTTTATAATATCAATTATATTAGTTTTCTACCGATTTCATAAATATTAAATTACTGTTATACAAGAATTTATGCTAATTATGTAATTAAAAATATATAAATAAATTATAAACATGAATATAATAAAATTTCACACAAGATTTACTTTTATATTCATTCATAACATTTTTTCCCTCTATGGACACATAATATATGCTAAAACCTAAGAGAGTGAGATTGTTGAAACTTTCATTGATTTACATATTATATTTTTCATTTTGATAGAAAAGAGTCTGTTATACATATTAATTTTGTACCTAAGATAAAAATTTTAATTTTAAATATTTTCAATAATAATTATGATGATTTGTTTTACCATATCACTTATTTTAAGCCAATAAAAACATGATTTACCCTTTCCTGAGACAATAAATCTTATTACAATTACTATTCAAAATTTATATAGATTAAAGTGGAAATATTTCCAAATTCATATATCATGGTTCCAAATATGTAAAACATATAATCAAATTAAATACCTATAAGTAAAAAAAATATTTTAAAATCAAATCCCAAAACACTAAAAAATGCTATTTTTCATAAAAATGCCTTTTACATATAAATTTTTTGATACCAAATTCATTTATACAATTGATTAAGATTGTCTTATTTTATTTATTAATATATATAATATAACTAATTTTTTGTTTTAAATTATTTGAAAACAAAATATAACATTCTAATTTCTTTGAAAAAAAGTATTTCATTTAATTAAAATATGTAATTTTAGTTATTCCTTTGAAAATCAATCTTTTGAAAAAAATAGCAATAATTATAAATAAGATAATATTAATATTATTATTTCAAATATCTATTTTATTTTATCAAATTTATTTTATAAAATTGTAAGAAAATATTTTATTTTATTTTAAAGTGAAGCAAAAAATCATTATTGAATAAAACATATTATTAAAAAATAATATGGCTACAGTAAAAATTGAATGATTATTTTTCAAAAATTAATGAATAATTTTTTTTATAATGACAGTAAATAGATTTCATTATTTGTTTTAAACTATTTACTCATACCAATTTAATTTATATGTAATAATGGTTATGTTTCAATAGTAATATTTTGTTAGTTTATTTATGTTCGGTGTTGTGTGATTTATACATTATCAAAAATGGAGTTCTTTTAAACTGTTAGGTTTTAAAATTAATCCTACACCGCTAATAAATTTACTCATCAAATTAATATCTTTTCCTAAAAAAATTAGGGTGTTTCATTTGAAAACATCCTTTTTGAAATAGATGCATCGTAAGAACGGTTAATAAAAAATCCTCTTTATAAATTGAATGAGGAGAATTTGGACACTAAAAAACTAGGATTCCCAGTAGTGGAAAATTAATAGGAAATTAAAATATGAATATTTATGAAAACTGTAATGTAAAACCCCCATTTTTTGATCTGTATCTTTTTTAATTTAATTTCTTTGATAGCATACATTGCACGTAACATCCAGCTTAAATGAACAGTGAAATTTAATTATAAGCCAGTTGTTTAATTTGAAGGAATGGTTATTATTAACGAATTATGAAATTACATATTATCTATTGAATAATATTTTGTTGAAATTAATCCAATATATTTCATAGGCGTTAGATAATAACTAATTTAATTTTATCCCTAAAAATATACATTTTACTAAAGGTAGATTTGTCTTCTATTAATAGTTAACTATTTTAAAAGAATTTTTGGAAAATTTTATAACATTTATTTGAAATAATAAACTTATTGTTTTAATTAATAATCTTGTGATTATATTAGGTTGATGTTTTAGTATTTTTTTAAAAAAATTGATTATCAACTGAATAATAAAAAAATGATATCAGCAAAACAATGATTTTTTTATTAAAAGGATATTTAGGAATTTAATTTTATCTCAATTTAACATAATTATTATTTAGTTATAAATAATATATTTTATTTTATATTAATTATTTTTAAACCATTTTTTATATGTATATTTTTGGGTTATAAAATTCATTTTATCAAGAAAACTTTTTTCAATGGATTTTTCTGGATTAATTTTGAATTAAATTCAAAAAATATTGTGTTTTGAAATATAAAAAATCAATTATATATTTGGATTTAGTTGGTTACAATTAATAAAATAGGTCCCTTTTATCTTTGTTCAATATGAATAGTAACCTCAACAAATTTTATTACCACTTATTAAGGGAAAATTGTCTAATTATGGTAAAAAATAAAATGATATGGACTAAAAATGGCTCATACACTTAATGAAAAATTGTAGGAAAAACCCATTTCATCCATAATAAATTATGTTTAGGTTATATGACCATCATATTTCAATTTGGATGAAGATATGATATTTATAATATTTTATTTAATGAAATTTCAATGATGTCACATTCATATTTTTAATAAATATATAATTTTTAATATTGTTTCATGTAAAAGAATTCTATAACTATAAATAGTAGTTTTTTAATATAATGGATTTATATTCTTGATCATTTTTTAATATTTATTAAATAAATGATTATTTTAAATGTGTTCATAATAGTGATGTAATAAATATTCTATTAATGGAAATATCAAATAAATGTTATTAAAAATATTAGAATAAATATAATTAGAGAGAAATATGGTCATCCACAATTTTTTAGATTATAAATAAATGTTATTAATTTATTAAAATAGTTTTTTCAAATAAATCTGTTGGAATTGATATTTTTAAAAGTAAATGAAATGAATAGAGTCAAAATTGATATTAATGATATATTAAAATAAATATTATTTTATTAAATGATATAAAAATATTTAAAATCATTAATTTAGTAAAATTATTTTAATAAGTTTTAACATGTAATAAATTATCCATTTATGGGTCTTTGTTCATTTTATATTACCAACATTGTCAATTAATGGGAAAAATCCATATTGTCATGGTAAGAGTTAGAAGGATTAAATAATGGTTAAAGTCAAATTATATGGGTTATAATGTAAACTAAACTAGTAAAAATATTATTTTATGAGATTATTTTGACCCATCGTCTTATTTTAGTCTAAATAAAAATTCTTTTTTCCCTTTTGAATTGAAAATTAATTTAATATTTAAACAGTTTCTAAAGGTTTCCCTCAACTCACTTATAAAATAGAACTCCTTCTATCATTACATCACACAACATTGAGCCATATTGATTAAAAAACTATAGAACATTTACCTTATCATCATATTTATCCATGTATTTTGGGCTCTTGGACTTCAAAAAGGATAAACACTAGATCCTTTATGAAAAGACCTAATGAAATCCCCCTAAAGAGGATGTAATCATTTTTACCAACACATTGAAGTCCTTTCTTCTTATACATCTTTTTACATTTTTTCCCATCCTAAAATAATAACCCCTATATCATCTATATTCATATATGTTATTAATGTTATGTTACAATTGTATTACACCTTTAATACATCCAATGAAAAAAATTACTTCACATGTGTACGTACAACTTACCATCCTCACATAGTGGCGTAAATATTTTTATCACCACATTACATGGATAGGTAAAATGTTGGATATAATTGATACATATTATAATTATTAGATTATATTATTTTTGTACAAATTAATTTACTATAGACTTATTTAGTCTTCTTCCATTATCAGGATGATATTGCCACTCGTGTCCATGTAAGTTCTACCGCCTCGACAATGAGATGAAATTAATTTTCCATTTTACCATTCATGAATGATTATAATAAATAAATATTGTATATGTGACCATAATATCATTTCATAGAGAATGTAACTATATCCAATGAAATACAACTATGAATTTTATGAAAAAACATGTGTCAGAAAAATGAACTAGTGAACACACAATATAAGGGAAATAATGAAATATTATTAATAAATGTATGATAATATTATATTATAGGATCATATATGACATCATAAATATAAATATTATTCTCTTAAATTTTAATAAAATTATTTACAACATTACATTTTTTGTTACAACACGTTCAACTAAATGAACATGCAATGAAAGGGTTTCTCATATACTTTTACATCCATAATCCATTTGCCATATACCCCACTTATTTATTTATTTTGTGTATCTTCTATCATTTGATATATTTTATCAAGAATATTTTTTTATTCATTGTAACTCATGATTCTTTTGATGATATTTATTTAATGGGTTATATGATTCAACTGATTACAAATTTTTAAGGGTTAATCTCACAATATTACCACTATTCTAGATTGTTTCTGTTTATGCCTCCACTAAGAAATAATTATCTTCCATTTCTATGTTTTCAAGAAAATAGATTTTTTTTCTCTTCTATAGATTGTTTCGATTCCATTATTGTCATTTTTTTCTTTTTAAAAAATGGGTTCAATTATATATTATTACATTTTCTAAACAATATTCTTTGGTACTTTTCAAATAAAATACATATAGAACATTTTTCTAACATATATGACATCTATGAAATCTCTCACCATTATAAAATCATAATGGTTTTAATATTTCTCCACAATATTACATTGTTATTTTTAATGAAATTAATTTTGATTTATAATTTTACATTATTTTAAACATATGTAATTTTCAATTTGAATAATGTTATTTTCAACAAATAATAGTATCATTATATCATTAAAATATTTCTATCCCTATTAACATTATTTTGTTAAATATTATGATACAGATTTACACGATGATATCATTAATCATGTTTCTTTGAATGGTTTATGACTAGTTTAAATGGGGAAGTTCTGATGTTATTTATGACTAGTTACTCGAATACAAGAGGTTTTTAATTTGTTCAGTTGTATTATTTATTCATGTGAGTGGTGAATTGGACTTAACAAGCGATGGGTGATGCCTTCTGTTTTTTCTCCATGCATCGGTAAGTGTCATCAGATGATCTAGTATATTTTCATTGAATTTCTTATCCATTTGTAAGATTCTTACCCATAATCCTTGATTTTGATAGATTCTTGGTGAAGTTCCCCAATAGTATATTACATATGTATATAATTATTAATTCCATCCTTACGAGATTAGGTATTGACTTCCATGTGATAATTCTATATTTATAATATCCATGGTTAAGATTCAAATTTCAAGGGATTATTTATTTGTAATTATTTTATTGTCTTTTATTTTTTTGAATATTATTTTCATGATACTATATAAATTCCCATTTCTTTAATTTCTTACCTTTCCATATTTTTTATTTTTTACTTATGACAGTTTTTGAGGTATTAATAACCTTACTGATCATATTAGTTCACCAGTTTCTTATTTTTTTTTACTTTTCTCTAGGATTCCAAGAATTTAATTGAGATTGATATGTAGGGCTAAGCTATAAGAATAATGGTATTCTAAATAGATTCACTATTATTTATTTTATATTTTCAAGTGTTACATATTGTTAATATATGTATCTAGTGTTAGAAAACTACTTAATTTTTTTGGCCCTTCATGATGTGATTCCTTGTTTCTTTTGATAATTTTATAATGTACCCACTATCTCTGGGCTACTAGGGTTAGGGTATTTATACTTGGTGTTAGATAAATTTATTTGAATCCTTGGAAACTAGATTTTAGAAAACATAGATTAGATATAGAAACACTGTGATTGAATTTAGAAATATATCAAAATAAACTAATCATATTATTACTTTATTAGTTATACATGAATTTTCAATTTATATTAATTGATTAAATAGTCTAATGATTATACATTTTTTCTGATAAATATATGATCTAATATAGAGTGTCCCATTTTTTAGAACTGGAACATTGTATAAGGAATGTAAACTATATCATTGCATGTAATACTTGTACAGATTACCCTCCTAGATAAAATTATCTTTCAAAGGGGCTCCATGTGGTCCTCCCGGTGTCTCCTTCCCTCCTTGCTTCCCAGTAACCCGCCCAGTCCATCCTTCGGTGTCACATGAGGGTTCTAGGTTTTTTCTAGAGTTTAGTGCTTTAGCCTTCGTGGAAGCCTCAGCGGAGCTCCGGTGGACGCTGGTAGCTCTTTTCGGTGCTTCGCTTTCTCCCCTACTAGTTTTCAAGCTTTTTTTGACTCCTGGGGTCTCTAGGAACCGGCTCGTATATCCATTATTCATTAAAACTCGTTCTTCCTAGTTCTCGCATCGGATTTGAATCTCGTCTTGGCATGGTGAAAAGCCCCTCACATCTGGGGGTGCTAGAGGTTTAGCTTGCCCCGATGGTCCATGGAGGCTCACTGGGGCAAGGAGCACTTACACGTTGTGGTCTAAATTAGTCTTTTGGGCCTCCCCCTGCCTTTCCAGAACGGCGCATTCCTCAAGGCGATATGGGATTCACTCGGTGGATTTCTATGTATGGATGATCGCACAAGCCGGGGATATTAGACTATGGTGGCCAAGATATGTGTGGAACTCGATCAATTGCTTCCCATTCTGGAGAAACTGCTCCTAAAGGTGAAAAATTTGTTCGTCTGGAACTAGGACATCATCTACCCAGTTTTTCCCAGGTATTTCTCTACCTTTCAACTCCAGAAGAATTATTTTCAACCCTGTAGGAATAGGCACTTTAGTATCTGACGACCTACACCAGGAGGTCCCTTGGCAGGTGAGGTTTCCCTGCCCAGAGGGCATGGCCCTGTTTATGTCTGTAGGGGGCTAGGGATTTCACTCCCTCCTTATGAGGGGATTGGGCTGGACCTGTGGGACACAAATGACCACCCTCCCCCTCGAGCATTCATGAACAGCTTCATAGCCTGGAAATGATAACATCCAACATGCATAACCCCCCTTCGGTCACTGATTATTTACCTCCTTTATTCAACCCCTCTCAGTGGCATCGTAATGGAGTTCTCCCATGCTGTTTCCTAATGTTTTTCCCTCTGATTCTCCCAAACCTTTTTGGCCCCTGCTACTGAATCTACACATAGGCCCCTCGATGCTCCTTGGATCCTAGCTTGGAGTGGCCAAGGATCTCTTGTATTTGCACTACGGAAGGAGGCTCGTGGCACTGGATGGAATACCATATGACTTGATAAAAAGTCGGGTCCTCCAGATGACAGGCTAACCAAAATTAATGGGCCTTTTCTCGGTCCCCGCCTAGCGGAGTGAAGGGGAAATCCGTCAAACACTCACCATTCCCTCAACGGGCGTCTCCAGAACTTGGTGCGCAGAGCACAGGAATGTGCACAAGGCTCCGTATGAAGCCAAAACAGACCCAGGAATGCGAAATTTCCCTATGCAAAGAGACCATGTCACATGTGGCCATTGTCATGCTTTACATTCCCAAATGATTTACATTTTCATATGAAACTCCCATGGCATCAGGGCATGGGTTAAAACAGACTTCATCGTATCAGAATCTGGGAAACATAAGGCCCATATAGTCGCCATCCTTGAACACAAACAGCACCCCAGGAAGATCAATGATTTTTCTCACAAAACCATGATGAAAGGCTCACTGCATGCAGACCCTATCAACAAACACATTTGGGTGTTCTTGAATAGGGATACTCTGGTTACACTCATCCAGGTAGGTGCACAACATATTACAACCAGTGTAACTCACAACACAGAGACAATCCTGGTGACCTTCATCTATGGCAGTTGTGATGCACAATGGAGGGAGAGCCTCTGGTAGGAACTTAGCAGTTTCGACCTAGGGGACCTGCCTTGGATCCTTGGGGATGACTTCAACTTGGTAATAGAACCAGTGGAGAGGAAAGGGAGAGGAGGCTTCCCCAGAAAGGTGAGCATGGACTTCATCCAGTTCATGGATGGAAATGGCTTAATGGATATGGGGTATGTGGGTGACCCTTTCACCTGGTGTAACAACCAACGTGGGAATATCTGCTGCTGGAGCATGCTGGACCGTTGCCTTGCTAACATCCATGCTCTGTCCATATTTCCAAAGGCCAAGGTCAGCCACCTTGTTCGCGTTATATCGGATCACTCCCCGCTTCTCCTTTCTCTATCCCTTGCACAGGCCACAAACGATTGTTTTAGATTTAGTAGTCGGTGGAACGATAACCCGGGCTACCTACAAGTGGTCGGGGAAGTGTGGAGAGGACCGACTCAGGGTCACTCATGGACGACCATCCACAACAAGTTGAGGAAGCTGAATCAGAGGCTGCAAGCGTGGGAGAGGGATCATCCTCCTATTGATCAGAATATGGAAGAGATCGGGAGGGATGTGGAATTTCTGGAGAACGAACTGGAAGATGACTGGGACAATGTGGTGTTTGATGAGCTTATTGAAGAAAAAATCGTCTGGCTGATCTGGTTCTGGCCCAGAAAGGCCAGGAAAGGGAGGACTCGAATATTAAATGGCTCTGCGAGGGTGGAAAAAACACAGGATTCATTAACTACTACATCAAGGAGAGGCGAAGGCCAATCAAATCCAACATAATTCTGGATGATGGCACGCACACTGATGACATCAACGTGGTAGGGGACATTACTCATTGTTATTTCAGAAACCTCCAAGCAGGTCCCAATTCCACAATGCCTAATGGATATTCAGAAGGGGGTGAGGAGTTTTGGGGGGAGGTTCCTAGCCTCTTCTCCACCCATGAGAGTAAATCTATCGAGTGGGCCCGAAGGGAGGAAGAGATCCATGAGGCCATGATGAGGCTCAACCCCGAGAGCGCACCTGGACCTTGAACACTTCACAGGTATGTTCTACAGGGGATCTTGGGAGGTGGTTAAAGATGATATTTCTGCTGCAATACAAGACTTCATCTGAGGCGGTGGTCTTCCTCATGTTGATTGTTCTATGACCCTCGTACTCATCCCAAAGACCAAGGATCCATCCTCCCCCCTCCACTATAGATGGGTAATCATGTGCAATTTCCCTTACAAGATTCTGGCCAGCATCCTCAACGCGTGGCTATCTCTTCTTCTCCCACGGTGGATCAAACCTGAGCCACATGGATTTATTAAGGGGTGCTCGATCCAAGAAACCATAGCCCTATCACATGAAATGATGAGGGATCTGAATATCAGAATGCATGGATCCAACATAGCTATCAAGGTGGATATGAATAAGGCTTATGATGGTACGGAATGGGGGTACATTAATAGGGTATTGGCAAGACCGGGCTTCTCATATTGGACATGCGACCTCCTGTTCAGGTGTTTTAGATCCTCCTGGATGGATGTCACGTTCATGGGGAGACGCTAGGGTTTTTTCAAGGCAACCTGCGGCCTTCGTCATGGTGACCCCATCTCACCCAGAATATTCATCATCGCTCAGGATTTTCTCAGTCGGATGACCTCCAATGGTGATATCCAACCTTATCATAGGAATGGGGATCATCCCTCGGTTTCCCATCTGATATTCGCCGATTACACATTCATCGTCATGAATTCTGGCAAGAAGTCGATGTGGGGGATCACCCAGATCTTAGAGACATACAGCCAATGGAGTGGACAAACGATTAACAAAGATAAAAGCCACTTATATATTTCAAGTAGCTATAACAATAGGAGGGATGCCCATCTGAGTAGAAGGCTGGGCATGCAGCGGGGCATCTTTCCCACGGATTACCTTGGCACACCAATACCCTTCGACAGGACGTGTATTTGAGACTTCAGTGAGGTGGTAAGCAGGATTGCGGGGCGGGTTCTCAACTGGAACAACTATTTCCTTTCCTTTGGAGGCCGGATTGCGCCCACCAACAATGTCATATCTGCGATACCTATCCATGCTATGGTGGCCTCCAATGTACCTAGAGGGTTCGTTAAGAATATTGATAACATGCACTCTAAATTTATTAGGGATGCCGCTTCGGAACGTATGAGACGCTGGGTCTCGCGGGAGCGGATGGAATCCCCTATCCAGGACAGAGGTATCAGCGTGAAGAGTTTGGCAGTTACCATCCACATCATGCATGCAAAACTGGCATGGTCCATGATCGATGAGCGCATGTTTTGGGGAAGGACCATGTCACATAGCCTCGGCGGTAGCACGGAAAACGCACCCCTTTCACGGTTCCCCCCTCTGGCCCTCAGTCAGCAGCCTCATCCAGACCCTTCGCCAGAACTCCCAATGGATCGCTGGAGAGGGGAACATCCGATTCGGGCATGACAATTGGGACGGTGATGTGATCAGATTCCCCAGTTGCCCCGCTCTCAACATCAGCTTCAAGGAGGTGAGCCTGTACCCTCAGTTCATAAGTATATTTCTAGATAAAGAACAACAAGAGGCCTATGATATGATCATCCTCAACTCGGAGGCGGACAGGTGTGTTTTCACCCCTTCATCTTCTGGGCTCTTCACCTTGAAGGATTTCTGATGGTTGTCTGCCCCCAGCCCCAAGACGATAGGTGGCATGAGATTTTATGGTGTATGAAAATACCCATGAATTACGGATTCCTCATATGGAGGATCATGAACCAATCCATCTTGTCGGATGACAACATTAAAAAATTGGGGATCAAGATGGCCTCGAGATTCCATTGCTGCAGCAACAGCCATTAGGAAACCAAAAAACACCTATTCTTTAATGGCGGATGGGCTCAAGAACTATGGATATTTTTTAGTGGTTTCACTACATACCAGGATTGGGACCTCTATGATGACTCCTTTGTTGAGCACTGGTATAGGGAAGCAGATAGTGTGGGACCAAAAGGATGGCGAGAACCATCATTCTCAATGCAGGATGCTGGAGTTTATGGTAGGCCAGGAATCGTAAAAGATACAAGGGGTCTAGGACTGCTGGGAGATCAATAATTGTGTGCACAAGGAACCTGATAGCCGATTGGGAAACCCACATCAGCACCTGGAGAGACGCACCCTCACTCCGGCTCATGCACGGTGTTTTTCCTGCCCCTCACCCCACACAGCAGGGCCATTGGGTATGCTGGATACCCCCAATGGATGGGCTTAACTTGAATATTGAGGGCTCCTGCTAGTCGATTATCATACAAGGAGGCGGTGTAGTGAGGGACTACACGGGAAGTACGGTCCTGGCCTTCATGGCAAACTACGGGAGGGGAAATTCATTAAAAGTAGAGGCCAATGCAGTACTAACCGGACTCACTCTTTGTATGAAAAAGCAGGTTTGACTCACTCAGGTGGAGACTAACTCAATGATCATTCATGGTGCCTTTCTTGGAGGAGCATCCACACCTTGGTCGATAGCCTACATCATTAGGTGGTTTAAGACACTCATATCCAAAAATATTAAAGTAACCTATACCTGGTGAGAGGGGAACAAAGTAGCAGACCATCTTGCTTCTCAGGTAGGAAAAAAGTTTGAGGTCACATGTCTCTATAACATCTCTTGTTTTAAACCCGAGGGGGTGAACCTGATTTGAGGGGATTCCCTCATCCTGCATTACATTAGACATCTTTAGATACCATCCACCCTTTCTTGGGCTTTGGATATTTCATCTGAAAATAAAACATACAATGATGATGATTATGATGATATTTCCTTATTTGAGACATAATTAAAGGGAAAAGGTTGTTAAGGAAGTTTATCCCCTCTTTGGAGATTGGAATCAATTTTGTTCATTGATTCAAGAAATTAATGAGGATTACAAAATATCAAACATGGAATGAAAGGATTTAAAGGAACATTTCTTGGAAAAAAAATTCTCTCACGAAGTATGAGATGACAAGGAGATAAAATTATTAAGTTAGAGTAAAAATGAGGATGATATTGTTTATACGTATGATTCCAAATTTATATGATTCCAAAAGAATTTTTGGGACTACATAGATAACCCAAAGAGCATTATTGATATTTTCATTTATTCGATAAATATATTCCACATAAGGGAACTAGTCCCAAAAATATTATAACCATATGAAAATATAGTATCATGGTTTCTCAATAATTACAATGAATTCTCTAACCCATATAAATATAAGGTAATGAATGAAAATAAGAGAATTGTGGAGTAAGTGACGAATTATGGGAATAATGGAAAGAAGGATTTTTCAAAAAGTGATACTTGAAGAAGGAAACACCAAGGTAGATTCTTAAAAGGAAAAAGAGTATGTTTTAACTATGGAGAAAGTGTCACCATACTCTCAATTACAAAGAAAATAAATAATTTTCTAATGCCAATTATATCCTCTGTGAGGATAATGGGAACTCTGGAAATGAATTTCCAAAGTGTCAAAGAAATATACCTCATAAGAAGAAAAGTGATCAATGTCATGAATATGTTGTTACTACAGATCATGTGGAATTATTAATGTATTTTTGTTTTTTATTAAATATTTATATATAAAAGTATTTTATTAATGATATTATAATATTAAGAACCATAAGGTATATAAGGATTGTAGTGAAGTTCATTAACATTGTTTATATGGAACCATATGATGAGTTGTACTGGTTACTAATAGAAGTTATTCTCTATAAAAATGATATTATACAAAACACAAGATTTTGGGACGACAAACATATAGTGTGCTTTATGTTGATAAAATAATGATAAATTAATGTTTATGGGATAATATATGTAACTTTAAAAATAGATAATTAATTTATTTTCTATGTTATATTTTTTAGGTATAATACATTTTTGTATTTAAGAATGATACCTTAGGTTTTATTATTAGAAGCATGCATGTTTTCATTATGGTTTAAAGGTGATCTAGGTATTTATATATTTAGTGTCTGGTAAGAAGAGAATAATTATGTTTTTTTGGGAAATTATATTTTTATAATGATTTTTGGAATTTAGCGACCAACCTTATAAATATTTGGTGTTGAATTTGGACACCGTTACTTTTTTACATGTGTTTGTTTGACTACATATGGGATCAATTGGGATGAATGTTGGGTATTTTTAACTGAGATTAAAAAATGAATTATCATATTTGATATCATGTGCTTTAAAGTTTTTTTTACATATGAATTTTAAGTGGTAAAATAATTAAAAATGGATTTTAAGATTCATTAATGTGATTTAGGTATAAAAAATTCCATCACGCATGTTATTTTCATGAGATAAGATATGAATTGAAAATAGATTGATGCACAAACAAATGAATAGAATATTCTTAAGACATAGAAATTAATCATGTATTTTTATTTTCTCTACATCTATTATGATGTATAATATAATGCCTAAAAATTTTTAAAAATGTCTTTGGAACAAAAACATTATATATTTACTTTTCTTTCTAAGATATCAATGTCCTTTTAACCGATAAAAATTTTAAAATTGTATTTATGGAAAAAACAATTATAACCTTATTTTTTATCATTGTCCTTCAAAACTCGATAAATAAATTTATATTTCATGTCATGGATTTTACTTCCCAATAATTTTATCTAATTCATGTGAATTTTTTTGTGTCCATCTCATTTCTCTTTCCTTATTATTAATAGGATGTTTTATTGAACCAATATAGGATGTCGGTTTCCCACGTAGAGATTTTATAGTACCAAACACTGGTTTTCAATGTGAAATTCGTAATGGAGAGTTTTAATTTGATTGAAGGTGGAGGGATATTGTAAAACCTCAATATTTTATGGAATTTATCTTTTAAAATTCAATATTTTCAATATCTTACTTTATAAACCGCACCTAGTTTAAACAAAAACTGAAATACTATTATAACATAGATGATAAACTAGTGGGTATGAATACTTTTAACCAAACTATGAATTTATATATTATATTTATAATCACTACTTTTTACATTCATCTAATATATTTGATAGGCATAAAATAATAACAAATCCAATTATATGTGTAAAAAACTACATTTCACTAATATCAGTTTTTCCTTCATTTAATTGAACATTTGTTATAAAACCATATTTTGAAACATTTATAAATTATGTTTAAAAAATAACCTCAATTTTAAAATATTAATGTCAAAATTATCTTATGGTAAATTATTTTATTTTCCTGAAATTACATATTTTCTAGTGAATTGTGAAAAATAGAGATTTCGCTAAAACTATCATTTTTTATTAAGAGTAACATTATGATTTGAATTGCTTATAAATGTTAAAAAAATTTATATTTATTTATAAATAATATAATTAACTTCATTATAATTATTCATATATCATATTTTGACATAAGTACATTTATTGGGTTTAAAATGCATTTTTCAAGAAACACTATTTTTCATTTCATTTTTCATGATTAATTGCAAATAATATTATTGATCATTTTCGATTTAAATCTTAAAAATAGGATTCAATATTTTTATTCAGATTTATAAAATTTTGTAAATTAGCCCTATTTATTTTTGAACAATATGAATAGTAACAATAGAAAATTTTATTACCACGATGAAGGAAAAAATAACTAATTTTGGTTAAAAATAAATTTTTAAGGACTAGTATGTAATAATAAAACATTTCAAAATAATATTTAACATTCCAATTTAATACAAACATAATTAACTTTTAGTCAAATAAACATTTATGGCCATTTAAAAGAAGATATGATATATACCATATTTTATTTAAAAAAAATTCAATGATGTCACATTCATGTTTTTAATAACTACAAAATTATTACTATTATTCCTTCTAGTTGGAATATTTGACTATAAATATAATTTCAAAATAATAATGAATCATATCCATCATAATAATTAATTTTTAATTTCGGTAAATAAATAATTACCTTATATAGATTCACAATAGTGATGTGGTGATTATTTTATCAATAGAAGAAAAACATTATCTGACATCGGTTTTTTTGTTTTGGTTTTAGCATCATTTTGTAACTACCTTATATTGAGGAATCATTAAAAATAATATTTTTAGTGTTTTTACATGAAATTTTATATCATAATATCTTATAAAAAGTGAGTCAATTTTTTTTAAATATTAGTTTATACATAAATTAACATTGAAAACACATTTCCAAATGTTTTTGTGAGGTAATCATAAATAGAAACTATCTGATTGATCATTCCACATCGGTTACCAAAATAATTTACATTTAAATATAATATATAAAAATTCAATTAAAAAATTAAATATCAAATTTCAAATAAAATAGATGTAAAATCATACTTTGAACATCATATTTTGACGAAGAAGAACATTGAAAATGAAGATGGTTAATAATATCAATGAAAATTTTTGATAATACCAACATTGAAATCCTCTTTCATCATTGGTTATTCATAAAAACCAATGATTAAAAACGTTGGTAAAAAAGTTTTCAATTATGAGTATTCATAATAACCGCCACAAATTATATTCCATGTCGGTTTACAAAATAACTGATGTGAAAAGTTGTTAAGTTTTTCTAAAAATAAATTAATATAGTATATTCCCCAAATCATAAATCCTGTAAAAAAACCGAAATACTATAACAATATATAAAAAAGTGAAAATAAAACTAACTTCCACTATTCAAAAACATTTTTCATCTTCTCCAAGATGAAATTCCATTGTACCATTATGAATTCTCATAAAATAATTCAAAATTGGTTCCCAATACCTCTCTAAAACCAGCATAGAGCATATATTTCAGGAATCATTCAACTAATTATATCCTCTATATCTCTCATTATCTGCTAATGGTGACCTTACCAACCGAACAATAACTCAAATACATTGTTGTCGATCTAAAAGGCTACGCCTATCTTTATTCATGTATATGTAGATAAATTTGTGAAATTCCATGAAACATATTGTGAACATGAATGTTGGGGGAGTAAATACTAAATAATACACATATAGGGAATTCTAATATCAAAAGTGATTACTAATGTGAATGTAAGAGATATTTTTTATAGGATTTAAATAATATATATCAATTGAATCTAAAAATTTTCACACATGTATAACAATAATTAATTAAATTTAAAAAAACCAAACATAAATTTATAACATAAATTTTTTTATTTTATCATTATAAATATTTATAAAATCATTATTATCTCAAAAAACTCAGCATAAAATTAATGTAACATTTAAGGAATAAACTATTTCATTAAAATAGTTAATACAATGATTTCAAACACTTATTATAAAAAAATTTAAAAAATGAGATTTATACAATTACTACAATTCTAGTGGAATTTAAGTGCCTTTCCCCTCTCACAAAATAAATTTTATAAATCAAATGAAAATTTTAAGTGGAATACTATTGTTGTTAGTTTAAAATATAAAATTATTCATGGAATATAGAAATCAATTTCATACAAAATTTACATATGCTTCCTCATATTGATTTTTATGATACTTTTAATTTTTTTCAAATCAATCTTCTTTATTATCATGGTGATCGGTAGAGATATAGGACTAAATATGACTACTTATGAACCACTATAATATTTATCTCTCAATGTATCAAACAATTCTACTTTCATTTTCTCCTAAAATTAATGATACCCTCCTCGTGATAATGTATGAGGGTATATATTCAACAACATTAACTCTTGGTGAGATCTCCTCGATTCTTATTATAGAAAAATAAGCAATTGGTTAACAAACAAAAAAATATATAAAATAATTAACTTATCATACATATCTCATCATTCCATGTCACATCTGTGGTTTCCTTTGGGATATTTATTTATTTATTTTTAGTCCATATTTTTTTCATTGGATTTCTTCTGATTCATGGAGAAAATTTAAAAAAATTGGGTTGTTATACCATGGGGCATAATTGGAACATGGTTTGTGGTAACTGTGCACCTAACCCAGGTAACTATGTGGTAAGTATATATGTTAGGTATAAGCTACTACATGACTAGTACATGGTCATTATCCTTGGCAATGGTACCCATGTAATTGATTTAATTTTTTTGGAAGAATATACCATAGGGTTTACACATGGTCATCCAGACCAAGCGGTAACTGTGTGCATGTATCTGTATGGGAATGTTTGAGTAGCCCGATCACCGTAAGGTTTTCCAAACCATATAGTCTAACCATGTGCCCTATCTAATTCATTAAAAATTGGGTTTTATGTTTTCTCTGTCCTTGATTTTAATAAATAAAACCCCTCTTTTTCATCTCACATGAGATTATAATCCTTAAGATCCTCCCCTCATCCATATTTTTACTCCATTCCGTGAATTCCAGAGAGGATTTGGTACAATTACCCCATTATTATTCATGTTAGACTACTTCTCCCATGTTTTCATCAACTAATCAAGGATTTTCTACCTATTTTATTGTAGTTTCACATCTCGAGAAATAGGTTTATGAATTTAGGGTTGAATCTTGATCTTTTGGGTTATATATTGATATTATAGCTTCGATAATGATATTATAGGTTCTATCTTTCTTCTTTATGGTTCAATTGGAGTTTCACACGTGATTTTTCAAATTTCTACACATATAGTTGGTGATTCCATGCTTAATCATTATTGGATGAATTTATTAGGCTTTCTTGAGTATTTTTACTCATCCTATGATTTATGTGTGTGCTGAAAATGGTTTTTTGAAATGATTTTACGGGAATTGTGTTTGAAAATGGTTATTATATATGTAATTGGGTTTAATTATTGTGAAAATCTTTGTTGTACCTTTTTTGAATGTTTTATAAGTAGTGAAAATGGTTTATTAAATTATGCAAGTAGTGGAAATCATGTTTCGAAATTATTTTGTTCTGTGTGTGATTTTAATTAATTATTTTGGGTGTGTAAATTGTGGAATCTTGTGTGTGTTATATCCATTATCTTAAATAATGTAAAATTTATGTGTTATTTTACATATGGAACATACTTGAGCAGAAAGGGAAACCATAGTAACTTGGTGGACATGGTATGACTTTTATGCTAGATTATTTGGATGAGGTTCATCATGATTTCATTTATGTGTATTGATGCTACAACACTAATTAAAAAAAATCTAAAGAATAGAGATTACTAGGCCTATGTGGTGTCCCCTTCAAGTGGCTTGTGAACTATAAAGCAGTGATCATTATTTCTATAAAATATTTCACTTAGATACGATGTACCTAGTGTCCCATTTTAATCTAGTTTCAAGAACAATCTCCCAACACTAGTTATCTATAGTGATATCACACTTTCTGTCACTATACAATATACTTTTTGGTTATATCAAAATAACTCATGGTTGAACCTAAATGTTTTTTCATTAAATTGTCTCTAAAACGTATTTTAAAAAACCTACATGTTTATTTGTCTTACAATTTTTATAGCATGGAATTTATTATTGGGTGGAATCCAACTTGTCTTGGCCTCACGTCCAACTAACATGTTGGGTGTAAGAATACCTAGTATTTTTTGAAAAAGGTAAAGGTAAGGAGTATGGAGATAGTGGGTCATGTTTCTAGTTTCCATCCTTGTGATGTTTTGTTGGTGGTGGCTTTAGAGTGATTCACATCTTATCATTTCATGATTTTTCAGAGATTATTTTTCTACATTTTTATAGCCCCTTTTTTGGTTTTTTCTTGGTGCTGTAAAATTAAATCTAGAAAAGTATATATGCCATCTTTGGTTGAATATTTTCAGTTTCTATTTTTTATGGTTTTTTATGATAATAAAATCAGGTAAAATCAAACCCTTTCTTTGTTATTGATAAATGTGAATTTTTTACATCTTGTGGGTATTGGAAATTCTCTTTAGGTCATTCCACAAACCGGGACAAGCACCAGTTCTGATGATGACCCATCTTGGTTTATGATGAAATGGTATCACATTAGGTATCTCTTTTGGCTCATCTAATTTGGGATGAGTCTATATAGATTGGATCTAGCAAATTTGTGGCTTGTGTAACTGGTTTCAAATATGAATTTTTTCTATAACACCATAAGCATGAAATCTAGTCACCTTGGAATGTTGGGATTTTTGTTTAAATTCTAATCGAGGTGGGACATATAGGCTATAGACATTTTGTGGACATTGGGTGGAAGTGAAGTAGTCAGGTCAATTGGTTATTGCAAAATGTTTGGATTATTTTTATTTTTTATTATTTCTTAAAATTTTCATATTTGATGTATTGATGGTTTTTTGTAGCGATTTGTTATTTTTATATCTAAATTCCACCACATGGAATTATCATGCAACTTCGGGAAGAAGCCATATAGAGTTCCCCCTTGCTACTTTATTAGAGATAACTATATGTTAAGGATCGGTTTGTTTAGGCTTTGAGATTACGAGAGGGTCTTGGTCATGCTCCCATCAAGGAAGTTGAACCTAATCCAAGGAAGGATAGATCCCATGATTATATTAATATAAATCCTTCTTCATTTTGAGGTATCACGGAGCCTCAGGAAGTGGAAGAGTGTCTTGATAATATTGAGAGAATGTTTTAATTCATTGAAACTCGTAAATAAGATAGGGTGAAATGCAGTTCATTTCTACTATAAGGTCTTAGTCAGAGGTTGTGGGACTCAATGTTCCAAACAGGAAAGCTTGTGAAGATGAGATGGATGGAATATAAGGGTATATTTAATGACAATTATTTCCCTAATGTATGGCTGTAGTGACCCGAAGCCTGACGTACATGGACATTACATTACCTTTGTGGAATACTTAGTACATAACAAAAACACACACACAAGGATCGTAATAGTTTAGTGTCTTTGGAAACTCGGAATATAATCTTCTAATCGTGGTGAAAGATCATCAACATCTCCCATAAAGATCTTCCTTTTTTTAATATCTAAAACCTTTCTTTATATCCTGGGGAAAAGAAAACATAAAAGCGTGAGCTCAAATGCTCAGTAAGGGTAAACAAAAGAAGTATCAATCACATCATTTTCATAAGAACATAACATTTTGGAAATCTTAACCTGCAAAAGAGAGCATAATTTCATAACATGGGATAAATCATAGTAGTGAAATGAAATCCCAAAAATCATAACATAAAACATGAAACATTGTGGCATACACACATAATCATAGAGAATTATTTCTTATTAGTCAAGACTCATTACCAAGACTATCTTGGTGGACAAAGTCCCTTTCTGAACCGAGTCACCCTCATTTTAGTCCTGTTTCACTGAGCCGGTATAACCTACCATTCCAGCCATGTCTATCTCATGAGATATAAAATCATTACCCAATGCAATGGATGGAGATATATGTCCCAACCATCTCATAATGATATCATTCTTATGTGTTCCACAAAATCATAAATCATACATCATTGCATAACCCATGTAATAAAAATGGGATTCCTAAACATCGTGACATTATAAAACAATTCATATAATATAAAGGAATTCATAAAAATAATTCCATCACAACATAACCAAATCAATATAATAATAGGAATAGAAATATAACCCTATGTTATCTTAGATGGAATTTTTTTTTGATAAAACACTTGAAATGAATTCTTGAGGAAACTATCCTTTCTTCTTTAAAATCAATTTCTTTTCACAAAACATCATGCAATTTTAAAAGAAATAGATTTTATTGAAAATAGTAATGAAATATTTTGGAGGAAGCTTCATGAAAATAAGGCTTTATAAAACCGTAAAAATCCATCCGTTCTGTATAAGTTAAAAAAAACATTCTTCGTACTTTTGTCGAAAAAGTCAAAAAGTACCTCGTACGAAAAACGACAAAAGATTCCTTTCATATCTTTTACTAAAAACTCACCAAAGGGTAAAATTGGATTTTAAAAATTGTAGGTGGATGGAAAAAACATTACATATTTAGGAAACATACATGTGGATGATAAAATACACCCCAGTAAATACCAACGTATAAACAATCTCGGATAAAAATGAGATGGTGATATTTCCCTTACCTTATGTCCGATATGCTTTGTACGTATCCGAACCTCCTCTATAATGATTTAAATAATTTCATTAAATTATTACAGAATCATATTCATTGTTATGATATATGGTTCACTTATGACATTATATTACTCGTTCTTTTATAGATTCCATGTTAAAGAAGCGTTTTGGGTAAAATCGTTTCATTTATCGTAGGTGTTTGGAATTGTTGTTATTGACATTATTATTACTTATATCATGATTTAATTACTTCCAGAATATAAAACATGATTTATATATCATATATATTCACTATATAAATATATAATAGATAGATAAATGAAATGAAACACACCGTTCATGGATACGGTAGTCCGTACGTACGCATGAACGCTGTTTTCCTTTCCTTATTGTCTTGAATGGAAGTAAGTAGATGACATACATATATATACATACATAAATCCAGTAGATTTAACATGTCATATATTTCATTATTATTCATCATATATACTTTATAATCATTCATGAATGGTTATTGTGGAGAATGAATCTCATCGCATCGTGGAGACGGTAGTCCGTACGTACGCATGAGTGATGATATCATTCTCATGATCGTGAACTTGTTTTGAAGTGTATGTATACTATTTCAGTATCAATATCCCTTTATAATAATCATATATAGTTACTCATTACACCATTATACCCATCCACTTAAGGTGGTGGCAGAAAATAGATTACACCACGGCGTGGAGACGGTATTCCGTACGTACGTACGCGTGGTGATTTGCTTTTTCCGTAGGATGGATGGAAGGTTAATTAGAGTTGTTTCATATTTATAATAAATATCAGTATATAAGAAATACTTATGTTATTACTTTATCATGAAACATCTAAAGAAGAAGAAGTTGAAGAAGAATGAAATTGAAAAAGATCGGTAATGGATATTACATCTTTTTGACGCGCCTTTTCTTAACCATCACTTAAAGAACTAAGGATAGTCTTTCAAGAAGACCAGGACCTCTAGGATGATACTAGGGAAGTGGAAAAGATATTTTGGCAAGGGTTGGCTGAGCTTGAATGCTCAAATTGGTCTGAGGAGGTGAGGGAGGAGGTGCCCTTTTATAAGGGAGGAGAGGGGCACCTTAGGAAAATCTCAAAATATTATTTTATATTAAGGTCAAATTCGGTTTATAATGGTTCCAAATGGTCTTATTTAAAAGATAAAGTGGGATGGGTCGATATACTCTCATCCAATAGGATTTAGACAAGTTTAGGTTATTATTTTAACCTTATCAATTAGATTTAACTCTAAGTTAAATAATTTAACTTTTACCGTGTCTTTTTGTTTTCTTACACTATATGGTTAATAAACTTACTATATCAAGCCAAACGGACCCCAAGTTGTTTATAATTAATATATATAATCTTATCTAAGTCATTTGGCCGAACCTTAGATTTTTAGGAATAAAATAACATTTAATAATATAATATTTGTTTTAAAAACTAATTTATTTCAATTTTGACACTATATGGTACATGATTTTTATGAAATTCATAACAGAATGATAAGTTCGAAAAAAGTTACTTAAATCGACAATAACATGTCCTATTAACCTATAAAATTATTTTAAGTCATAAAAATTCTCAAATAACATTTATTTGGGCATTTATAACATCAATTATATCAATATTTCATTAATAAGACAATTACTGCATCATCATTGTGTCATAATAAATGATATTTATTTAATACCTAAAAATTATAAATAAATTCCTCTGATGTATATAATTGTATTAGATTTCTGGAGACTATTCATGTTAGATGTTTCATGAAGTTTATCACTAGATTAAAATTATTATACTTATAAGATTTAAGAAAGTGACATGTTGTCACATTCATTGGTTTTAATAATAATTAAATTATTTTCATTGAAGAAATTTAATTAAATGAATATAATCAGACCCTTAGGTGATATGGGTCTACTTTTAGTCATCCAATTGGATTTTGATATTTTTTAGGGTAATTTTAAAATATTATATTTAGCCTTAATTACCCAATTTACCTTTAACTATGGTAAATAAATTTTACCGTAGTTACTATTCATAATTCCCAAAATTAAAAAGTAGCTTATTAACATACTTTGGATCAACTGATTCCAAATATGGAATCAATTTCTTCAAAATTCAATACACAAAAGTTGGATAAATTAAATTAAAATTAATCCCGTTGTCGAAAGAGAACAGGTTTTTCTTTAAAACATTGCAAAAGAATGAATTGATTTAACCTACGAAATCAAGGTAAAATCAATGCTAATGACATATATTATATTAAATGGTAAATATATATTCTATTTATACTTTAAAACCATTCTATATTATAATTTAACCACATAAGATATTACGACGAAAAAAGTAGTTTTTAATTAAAATATATCGTGTTTTTACTATTCATTAAAATATGAAAGTTATCGGAAAAAGATCAAAATTTATCTAATGTAAATTTTTATATATTTATTCAAAAGAAGAATTTTATTTTGTCAAATTGAACTTATAAACATGTAAAAAACTAGATTTAATGTGGGTGCGCCATCAAAAGGCAGCAAAACTGCATTTTTTTAAAAATACTTATTTTACCCGAAAAATTTATTTTGTTCTTATACCATGTTCTAGAAATGTGTAAGATGAATAATAATGTTATGAAATTCAAAATTTAGTTAACACTATTCATAACGGCTAGTTCATGACAATATTATAATAATATATCGTTGTTTAGTAAAACCCAGTATTGCGTACAACACACACTATCGAGGAAGGTCGTGATTGCGTGTAATGCAAGCCAAGTCAGGGTTGCGTGTTGCGCAAGAATCCTTCATTGTTTCGTATAACAGAATCCAACCCTATTTCATTTATACATTGAATATATATATATATACACTCAATGTTTCATAGAATAACTATTATCAAAATTGTGTGTAACACGATCCAAGAATAGTGTTGCGTATACTGCAAGCTAATACAGTGTTGCATATAGCGCAAGGTAATCTTGGTGTAGCACAAGACATTAATTAAATTAAAAGAATAATTTTCATAAAATCTCGGGGTGTTACATTCTACCGCCCTTAAAATGAATTTCACCCTCGAAATTCGTTGGGGTTATAAATGGTTTACTACTCGAAATTTTGTTTAATAGAACCCCACATCATAAAAAGGAATACCAAAACATGGATTTTAAAAACTAAAGTATTATATGTAATGGTTACCCAAAATAACTCATCACGGGGTTTCCACGTAGGAGAACATAGGCGAAAATATGGATATGGAAGAAAAATCTAACCATCAAGTTCTGATGGAGAGTGGTAGAGAACATGGCTATTAAAACGCCAACAATCACAAAGCTATTGATTTGTGATGATCTAAGGTACCATCTGAATAATCAGATATAAGAGCACTAGGACAACATTTTTGGTTTTCAAGATCGTTTCCCTAAAGTTGAAGAATTTGAATTAGAATAAATAATTACTTTATTTTGGTACGATCTCACTGTTGTTTGTGCCTTGAAAAATTTCCACTTCATCTCTTAAATAAATGAAGTTGAATTTGTTATTCGTGAAGTGTTAGCAGATCATGTGATAGAATGACGGGTCATTCCATCTGTCTCAAACAAAAGGTTAGAAAAAGTTATTAAATATACATAAGTCATTCTATAGTGAGATTAATCATATTTGGTTCCAAAAATGGACTTATACTTCATATGTCATACTGCTTAATATAAAAAAACTTGTTTCTACTAAACAGGGACTTCATGTAGGTCAGTGGTAGGCGATAATGGCCAGTCACACTCCGGTTGTGGGTTCGATTCCCACATCCTTGTCCGACGCGATGGGCTGTCGCCCGTCCTGCAGGTTGTCCTTTTTCTAAAACTATAACATCCCATCAATAATGTCGAAAAAACTTCTATCCTTAAACAATACTAACTTATGTCCAACATAATCCATTTCAATCTTTAGGCTTATCCATAATACTGCAGTCCACTCTCATAACATAGTGAAAACGATTACCAGAGATTTAATACCATCGTTGATCCCCATATATCATAAGATATGTTTTGTTGGCCACATTCCAAACATTCAAAGTCATTAATCATGTATTCTCTTGAATACCCATTGAGCCTTAGTGAAAACATGAATGTAGTTAAAAGTTAACACTTTCCACATACCGAAATCCTCAAAAATCTATATTCTCAAACCATGATATCACTTAGTCCTTATAACAATCATGATCTCATGAATACGGTTAAACATTTCATTTTCTCTTTATCCCTTCATTATGCGCATATCATCTGCTTTCAAAAATATTTGAATCACTTTTCATGGTTACCGGTACCTTAAAATTATTGAAAAACACAATAGAATAAAACAACAATAAAAGTACCTCAACAACATTATTCTTGAATACCAATACATAAACACTTCAATCCATCCTCTTTAATTATTTACCTGGAATAATTCCTTCCTTGATTTAGAAGTATCTTTTTAGGTCAGGGCATTGATTTGGGTAATGCCCATGTTCTCCATAAATAATACATTGAACTCCATAACAGTCTGTCACTCTATGACCCTTTTCTCCACACATATAACATCGTTCCCTCCATTTGAGGTATTCCTCAAGGTTCTTCTTCCCTTCTTTAGAAATCCCAATCTTCATTTCTTTATGCTCCTCAACATGCGAACATGCATAATAGTCTATCTTCCTCTTCTTTAATGAATTAGGCATACCACTAAATTTCACATTGTTAATCATATCTTGCGATGACTGATTCAACATAATCACAATATCATTCTCTCTAGGCATTACACAATTTTGTTCCTCATAGTCACCAATTTGTCCATTGGATTCAATGTTAACCAAATTCCTTCTGGTTCCCTCCATTAACTAAAACACAAAAATAACTCTGTGAGAGGAAAAATTCATGATAGAGAAAACAACATAGTAAAGGGGGAGTACCCTCAATATCTAACATCTTAGGTTAAATTCTAAGATCGTTAGTGTAATTCTAGGACTATAACCTATACGTATACTTAACCTTAGAGACATCCTTAGACATACCTTAGAAATATCTCTAGGGATCTCACTAAAGTTCTCGCATCCTAGTTTCCAAAGGTTGACAAAACCTTTCCTTGGATACCAACTGTAGAGACCTGAAGCCTGACGTACATGGACATTACATTACTTTTGTGGAATACTTTGTACATAACAAAAACACACACACAAGGATCGTAATAGTTTAGTGTCTTTGTAAACTCGGAATATAATCTTCTAATCGTGGTGAAAGATCTTCAACATCTCCCATAAAGATCTTCCTTTTTTTATACCTAAAACCTTTCTTTATATTCTGGGAAAAAGAAAACATAAAAGGGTGAGCTCAAATGCTCAGTAAGGGTAAACAAAAGAAATTTCAATCACATCATTTTCATAAGAACATCACATTTTGGAAATCATAACCTGCAAAAGAGAGCATAATTTCATAACATGGGATAAATCATAGTAGTGAAATGAAATCCCAATAATCATAACTTAAAACATGAAACTTTGTGGCAGGCACACATAATCATAGAGAATCATTTCTTATTAGTCAAGACTCATTGCCAAGACTATCTTAGTGGACAAAGTCCCTTTCTGAACCGAGTCACCCTCATTTCAGTCCTGTTTCACTGAACCGGTATAACCTACCATTCAGCCATGTCTATCTCATGAGATATAAAATCTTTACCCAATGCATTGGAGGGAGATATAGGTCCCACCCATCTCATAATGGTAAAATTCTTATGTGTGCCACAAAATCATAAATCATACATCATTACATAACCCATATTATAAAAATGGGATTCGTAAACATCGTGACATCATAAAACAATTCATATAAGATAAAGGAATTCATAAAAATAATTCCATCACAACATAACCAAATCAATGTAATAATAGGGATATAAATAGAACCCTATGTTATCTTAGATGGAAAATAATTTTGATAAAACACTTGAAATGAATTCTTGAGGAAAATATCCTTTCTTCTTCAAAATAAATTTCTTTTCACAAAACGTCATGCAATTTTAAAAGAAATAGATTTTATTGAAAATAGTAATGAAATATTTTGGAGGAAGCTTCATTAAAATAATGCTTTATAAAACCGTAAAAATCTGTTCGTGCCGTATAAATTAAAAAAAAACATTCTTCGTACTTTTGTCGAAAAAGTCAAAAAGTACCTCGTACGAAAAACGACAAAAGATTCATTTCATATCTTTTACTAAAAACACACCAAAAGGGTAAAATTGGATTTAAAAAATTGTAGGTGGATGGAAATAAGATTACATATTGAGGAAACATAGATGTGGATGATAAAATACACCCCAGTAAATACCAACGTATAACTAATCTCGGATAAAAATGAGATTGTGATATTTCCCTTACCTTATGTCCAATATGCTTTGTTCGTATCCGAACGTCCTGTATAATGATTAAAATAATTTCATTAACTTATTACAGAATTATATTCATTGTTATGATATATGGTTCACTTATGACTTTATATTACCCGTTCTTTTGTAAATTCCATGTTAAAGAAGCGTTTTGGGTAAAATCGTTTCATTTATCGTAGGTGTTTGGACTTGTTGTTATTGACATTATTATTACTTATATCATGATTTACTTACTTACAGAATATAAAACATGATTTATATATCATATATATTCAGTATATATATATATATATAATAGATAGATAAATGAAATGAAACACACCGTTCATGGAGACGGTAGTCTGTACGTACGCATGAACGTTGTTTTCCTTTCCTTATTGTCTTGAATGGAAGTAAGTAGATGACATACAAATATATACATAAATAAATCCAGTAGATTTAACATGTCATATATTTCATTATTATTCATCATATATACTTTATAATCATTCATTAATGGTTAATGTGGAGAATGAATCTCATCGCGTCATGGAGACGGTACTCCGTACATAGGCACGAGTGATGATATAATTCTCATGATCGTGAACTTCTGTTGAAGAGTATGTATAATATTTCAGTATCAATATCCCTTTATAATAATCATATATAGTTACTCATTACACCATAATACCCATCCAATTAAGGTGGTGGCGGAAAATAGATTACACCACGGCGTGGAGACGGTATTCCTTACGTACGCACGCGCGATGATTTCCTTTTTCCGTAGGATGGATAGAAGGTTAATTAGAGTTGTTTCATATATATAATAAAATATAAGTATATAAGAAATACTTATGTTATTACTTTATCATGAAACAACTAAAGAAGAAGAAGTTGAAGTAGAAAGAAATCGAAAAATATCGGTAATGGATATTACCTCTTTTTGACGCGCCTTTTCTTAACCTTCACTTAAAGAACTATGGATGGTCTTTGAAGAATACCAGGACTTCTAGGATGATACTAGGGAAGTGGAGAAGATATTTTGTCAGGGGTTGGAAAGCTTGAATGCTCAAATTGGTGTGAGGAGGAGAGGGAGGAGGTGCCCTTTTATAAGGGAGGAGAGGGGCACCTTAGGAAAATCTCAAAATATTATTTTATATTAAGGTCAAATTCGGTTTATAATGGTTCCAAAGGGTCTTATTTCGAAGCTAAAGTGGGGATGGGTCGAAATACTCTCGTCCAATATGATTTAGACATGTTTAGGTTATTATTTTAACCTTATCAATTAGATTTAACTCTAAGTTAAATAATTTAACTTTTACCGTGTCTTTTTGTTTTCTTACACTATATGGTTAATAAACTTACTATATCAAGACAAACGAACCCCAAGTTGTTTATTATTAATATATATAATCTTATCTAAGTCATTTGGCCGAACCTTAGATTTTTACGAATAAAATAACAATTAATAATATAATATTTGTTTTAATAACTAATTTATGTCAATTTTGACACTATTTGGTACATGATTTTTATGAAATTCATAACAGAATGATAAGTTCAAAAACAGTTACTTAAAGCAACAATAACATGTCATATTAACCTATAAAATTAGTGTAAGTCATAAAAAGTCTCATATTACATTTATTTGGGCATTTATAACATCAATTATATTAATATTTCATTAAAAAAACAATTACTGCATCATCTTTGTGTCATAATAAATGATATTTATTTAATCCCTAAAAATTATAAATAAATTCCTATGATGTAGATAATTGTATTAGATTTCTGGAGACTATTAATGTTCGAAGTTTCATGAAATGTATCACTAGATTAAAATTATTATACTTATAAGATTTAAGAAAGTGACATGTTGTCACATTCTTTGGTTTTAATAATAATTAAATTATTTTCATTGAAAAAATTTAATTAAATGAATATAATCCGACCCTTAGGTGATATGGGTCTAGTTTTAGTCATCCAATAGGATATTGACATTTTTAAGGTAATTTTAAAATATTATATTTACCCTTAATTACCTGATTTACCTTTAACTATAGTAAATAAAATTTACCGTAGTTACTATTCAAAATTCCCAAAAATAAAAAGTAGCTTATTTACATAATTTGGATCCACTGATTCCAAATATGGGATCCATTTTTTCCAAATTCAATAAACAAAAGTTGCAGAAATTTAATTAAAATTAATCCCTTTGTCGAAAGAAAACAGGTTTTTCTTTAAAACATTGCAAAAGATTGAATTGATTTAACCTACGAATTCAAGGTAAAATCAATGCTAATGACATAAATTATATTAAATGGTAAAAATATATTCTATATATACTTTAAAACCATTCTATATTATAATTTAACCCCATAATATATTATGATGAAAAAAGTTGTTTTAAATTATAATATAGCGTGTTTTTACTATTCATTAAATTATGAAAGTTATCGGAAAAATATCAAAACATTATCTAATGTAAATTTTTATATCCTGATTCAAAAGAAGAATTTTATTTTGTCAAATTGAACTTATAAACATGTCAAAAAATAGATTTAATGAGTGTGCGCCATCAAAAGGCGGCAGAACTGCATTTTTTGAAAAATACATATTTGACCCGAAAAATTTATTTTGTTCTTATACCATGTTCTAGAAATGTGTAAGATGAATAATATTGTTATAAAATTAAAAATTTAGTTAACACTATTCATAACGGCTAGTTTATGACAATATTATAATAATATATTGTTGTTTAATAAAATCCAGTATTGTGTACAACACACACTATCGAGGAAGGTCGCGATTGCGTGTAATGCAAGCCAAGTCATGGTTGCGTGTTGCGCAAGAATCCTTCATTGTTTCGTATAACAGAATCCAACCATATTTCATTTATACATTGAATATATATATATATACACATACTCAATGTTGCGTTGAATAACTATTATCAAAATTGTGTGTAACACGATCCAAGAATAGTGTTGTGTATACTGCAAGCTAATACGGTGTTGCGTATAGCGCAAGGTAATCTTGGTGTAGCACAAGACATTAATTAAATTAAAAGAATATTTTTCATAAAATCTCGGGGTGTTACACTGGCCTTATGCCAGAAGATAGTATTTTATAGATCTCGTTTAGGGGGGCCTTTTAGTAATGGATTATACTAACCACTTTTTTGAGCTAGTTTGTTATACACATGAAATAGTTTTTAATGAGAAGATGAAATATTAGAGGTTCGAAATTTCCTTTTGGATAGTAATCTATTATCAGATCTTTCAGTTTAATTTAATGACCTATGATTAAGTAGTTGATTAATCTTGTACGGATGATATACACTATAAGCATATTTCTGGTTCCTCGGGGGCTATGTTAGTGATGGGAAGTGGTAGATAATCTGAGAAAAAGGAGATGTGTGATAGAAGATGAAAAAGGGAAGTATCAGTTCAATACATCTATTCATTTAGTGTTCATATGTGGTTTCTAATGTAGGTCAAGTCATTTGAAACAATTGTGGGAGGATGGGGCACAATTGGCCCGCATGTACGTCCCCTCCTAAACCGTGTCATCAATGTGGATCTATGGGACACAAACAATGATTTTTCAAGTAGATGAGCCCATACTAGAGTAGGGATGTATCTATAGCATTCAAGAGAAGGTCAGCACGGACAGAGTCATCTAGGATAGTGGAAAAGCATTCGGTTGTCATGGAGGCTAAACCAGATATTCTTATGGTTAGAGTAAGTTACAAGAAGATCCATAGTTTAGTGGTCATGTTCAGGCATAGGCAGAGTCTAGAAATCTTAATTTTTGGGACCATGTACTAGTGGGATCAGATGTTGGGCCCAATAAAGTTTGAGGTAAAATTCCGATTACATAATCTATAGAATCTATTTCTTTAAATTATTTCTTCTGTTTCATTTATCTCAGGCCATCTTGTTAACTAGATTCATTTTACAAGCAATCTAACGTCTTATGTGATGGAGTTGGCAACATCATTGGGGAAGAATAAAGGGAAGGGTCTTAAGTGCCTATATTATGCAATCTATGGGTCAGGAGTTAAGCTGGAATTTGATTTCCTAGTCTTGGATATGGACCCTTTCGATGTAATCCTTGGAATGGATTGTATGGTACACATTTAAGCCCATATTTATTATTATAATAGGTGGGTAAGTTACATGGAACCTAATGGCAGTTCATAGGGTTTCCTTGGAGAATCACATCCTTGGTTAGGTCATGATAGACCTCCACTCCAGGTGATAGGAAATAATTTTCTTTAGTTACCGTCGATCTTTCTAGAGGTAGATGGTGGTAGTCCCAAGGGTGGACTCCCTCTAATAGTGGGTGATTTCATCGATGTATTCCCCCGATGACTTTTCATGTTTACCCCAAATGTGGGATTCATAGTTCATTATTGATTTGGAATCTGGGATTCATCTCAAATCACTATATTCATATCATATTGTCCCCATTAATACGAGGGAATTAAAGATATATATGTATAATATGGAATCCAAATGGTTCATTTTCCAAAGAGATTCTCTTTGGGCCACCCCACTTTGGTTTTCAATGAAGTTTTATGGTTCTCTCTGGTTGAGTGTCGATTACCTAAGCTGAATATGGTAGTCATTAAGAGCAAGATTCCTTTTCCCTGAATTGATAACTTATTTGATCAGTTGAAAGTGGAAATGTGGTTCTATAAGATAAAATTGTGTTTTACATACCACCAAGTCAGTGTAAAAGATGCAGATATTCAGAAAACTACTTTCCAAAGAAGGTACATATACTTCATGTAGATTATCATGCCTTTACAGTATTATTTATGGAGCTTATGAATTTTGTCTTCCACAAGTATATTGACTCATTTATTGTTATATTATTGGATGACATCATAGTGTTTTCTAGATCAAAATAAGAGCATGGGTATCATCTATGGATCATGTTGGGAAATATTTGTTATCATTTCCTCTATGAAATGTTTTTAATGTACACGTTATGGATTAGGGAAGTGATTTTTATGCTCCATGAGATTTTTGACCAAGTGGTTTCGATAGACCCCGATAAGATCAGTGTAGTTATGTACTGGAAGAAGCTAAAGAAAATGTTTGTGACCGAGTGTTTTCTTAGCCTGACTAGATTTTATGGTCTGTTTGTTCAAGACATTACATAGCTTTTTTCTTCCATAACTGTGCCCATCCATAATGGAGTGATGTTTGAATAGAGACCAGATTGTTAGGCATCCTTTGAGGAGCTAAAGATGTTGGTGGATAGCACACATGTTTTGATCTTACCCATGTCAGGAAAGGGCTATGTATTTTATTACTATTAATTAGATATGGAACATGGATCTATTCTTATTCATGATGATCATGTTGTGGAATATGGATCTCTCAAACCCCAACCACATGAAATTAAAATTCTGTCCCATGTCATGGATTTAGCAGCGGTGATTTTTTCTCTGATGACATGGTTTTATTTTATTTTTGGGGAGAAATTTGTGTTATAATCTAATTATAAAATCATAGACTTCATATTCTCTCAAAATGATGTGATCTTGAAAAAACCACGTTGGATTGAATATTTTCAGGGGTTTGTCTTTGATATCGTCTATACCCAGAAATGGGTAATGATGAGGCTGATTCCCTAAGAAGAAATGTACCAATCCAGGAATAGAGGGAGTCCAGTGATGAGTGGAATTTAATGTGAATTTTTTCTCATCTAAACGTGGAAATAAATGAGCATAGTGGAGGTGCATTCTTGTAAAGTGTTATATTGGTTCCTCTTCTTATGGAGTTGATTCAGTGGGAACACCCTCTTGATGTGCTGGGTCAAAAATCTATATAGGTTTATCATGGTGGGGAGATACCTCATGATTGGTCGTTGTCTCCCATGGGAGTTATTTGTTTCAAGTGGTGTCTTGTGGTGTTGTTATCCTTGAGGAATTTGGGGATTAAAAATATCCTCTAGTATAAGTTGGTACTTCATCCATGATCTTCCAAGATGTATTATGATGTGTTTTGGTAGTTTTGGTGGCCATGAATGATGTGAGATATAGCTAACTTCATATCGAGGTGCTAAATGTGTCAGCTGTTGAAAGAAGAGAATCCAAGGCCCTCTAGTTTTCTTCAATCGTTACCCATTAATACAATGAAGTGGGATGTGTTAACCATGGAATTTATTATTGCATTTCCTCATACAGCTCGATGAAGTAATTTCATTTTTGTTGTAATTGAATTTTTAAAAAAATCAGCCCATTCCATCTTGATCAGTGACTCAACATTGGTGGATGAGCTTGGCCGATTATATATTCTGGAAGTGGTAAGGTTCACTGTGAGACATCAATAATAATCATTAAAAGAGAACCCATTTTACCTCTCATTTCATTTAAGGCCTTTATAGGTCATTGGAGTCAAAAATCAAAATGATTACGACATTCCATCCTAAAACGAATCGTCAGACATAGCTGGAAAACCATATTCTAGACAAAATTCATGGGCATGTGTCTTAGACATAGAAGGATCCTAGGTAGCCATTTTGGACTAGTCGGGGTTTCTTATAAAAAAATCTACCAATCCAATATTCTAATGGAACCATTTGGGGAACTCTACGGTCGACCATGTTGGTATATCTTTTGTTTGACAAAGTTGGGTGATATATCTTTATTGTGGCTGATCCACATGCAATATAAATATTGGAAAGTCATGTTTATCAGGTAGTTTATTTGATATCTTAGAGTTGCAACAAGTCTTATACCTTTTAGAGGCTCTAAGACCTTGAGTTTAATGTGGGTGACTACGTTTTCTTGAAGCTAGAACCTCCTTTGGGTCATCATTGTTTGTGTAAGCAAGGGTCAATAGCAAAAAGATATGTTGGACCCCTGGGGATAACAGTGTAGATTGGAAAGGTGGCATACTGGTTATATTTTCCCTCTAAGATGAAGTAAATTCAAGAATTATTTTATGTCAACCAATTGAAGATGTATAATCCTAAACAGCCTTATGGGCTATATTGGGAAGAATTGCAAATAGAGCCTGAGATATCCATGTTTGAAAGGCTAGTTGGGTAGTGGATTTCCAAGATAAATTTATTCGGGGGAAGTATATTAGGTTGTTCTATGTCATTTGGAAGCATGGTAGTTATATGAATGAGTTTTGGTATTGGTTTTCAGGGGTTGATAAAGAATAACCCTTCTTATTTTCTGATCATGTTTCGAGGTGAATTTTGGGGGATGGAGAGATTCCATGGGGGGGGGGAGAATTTCCACATTTGTGGTTTCCATTTGAGATATTTTCCTATTTATTTTCATTTTTTATTTTTTTCATTTCAAATACTATTGGGTCTTGGTGAAATGTAGAAAATTTAGGGATAGAATACCATGGATCATGGTTCGCTAATAGTTAGTGGTAATAGTACACTCTACCTAGGTAACCATACGAATGGTAGCTTGGGGAGTCAGAAGTTCTAACATGGTCATAGCACAGTCGGGAACCTTGGACCAGGTAACAAGGAAGTCAATGGACATTTTGTGGTAGTATCCACCACACTGACAGAGAATCGATAGCCAGACTGTGCGATAGTTATGCGGTAGGTACTATTTGGGACAGAGAGGGAAGCACAGTCACCGCTCGGTTTTAAAAAGCCATGCTGAATAACCATGTAGCCAATTCAGGTCATTAAAAATTGGGTTTAAAGTTTTCTATCTCCCATATTTTTAATATTTAAACCCCCTATTTTTCTTCCCAATATTGATTTTCCACTTTAGGATCCTCCCCCCATCCCTCATCCGCCTCCAGATCATAGATTCATTTTCGGATTTGGTGTGATTCCTCCATGATTTTTTAAGTAAATCTCTTTGTCCTTTATTTTATTCCTGCCATCTAGGGATTTCTCACTATTTCATATGGGATGTATTTATTATGATTTCTTGAGTATTTTTACATGTTATATTATTTATTTTTGTGGCGAAAGAGGGGATTTTGAAATTATTTGAGGGGTATTTGGTTTAAAAATAGATCTTCTATATGAAATTCGGTTTAATTCTTGTGAAAATCATTGTTCTGTCACTTTTGGATGTTTTATAAGTTGTGAAAATGGTTTATTAAATTATTCAAGTAGTGAAAATCGGGTTTTAAATGATTTTATAGAGATTTTGTTTTTAATAGAGGATTTTGGTTGTGAAAATGATGGAAATATTTTGTTCTTAATATTTTTTCTTGAATAATTTAAAGGTTATGTGTTATTTGACATGTGGAACATACTTGAGCACAAAATTAATCCTAGGTAACTATCTAGGAGGACTAGGACTTTTATGATAGATGATTCAGAAGAGGTTTGTCCTAATTTTGTCTAGCTGAATTGGTGCTACAACACTAACTAAACATTATGATGATTAGAGAGAACTAGGCCCATGTGGGTTTCCATCCTAGTGGCTCATGCATGATAAATAATTGTTCATGGTCTTTATTCCGCTCTTTAACTGATATAAAAAGCACCTAGTTTCCCATTACTAGTAATTTCTTTGACGGTTCTCTTGGACTGGTGCACTATTGTGATATATCACTTACAATCGGCATATGGTATACTTTGTGGTTATTTCAATGGAAATAGTGGTTTTCATTAAAAAACGTTCCATAGAATTGTGTTTAGTAGTTCTTTTATAAGACCTGAAAGTCAATTTATCCTATATTATATATATCATGAAGACTTTTATTGGGTTGAATCCTACCTTTGGGTGTAAGTGGACTTGATGACGTTTGACATAGGTAAAGGCTAAGCTTTTGGAGATAGTATTTCATATTGATAATGTTCTTTCATATGATGTTATGTTGGTTGTGGATTTAGGGTGATTCTCCTCTTATCATATAGTGATTTTGGGATATTTTTGTTCTCTTTTTATCCCATTTTGGGTTGTTGTCTAGTGTTGTAAACTCATATCTAAAAAAGTGTTTATTCCCTATTTTTTATATATTTATTTTTAGTTTATTTATTTATTTTTTGGTTATGTTAATTTAAATGAGTAAAATCATTCCCTTGATTTATCATTGATACCCTGGAATATGTTCCCAAAATGTGGTGATTGGGAACGCCCTTTAGGTCATTCGACAAATTGGGATGGGGGCAGGTTAAGATGACGAACCTTCTTGGGTTGTGACATGTTGGTTACCAATAAATTTATTCCATGTAACTACATATACTACCCCTTATAAGAGGAATGAATTTTAATTCTATAATATTCCAAAATAAAAAAATATTTTCAATTCTATTTCGAAATATCTCCAATAGACAGGAGATAAATAAAAAAATCATTTCATGATTTATTTTATTTATTCAAGATTTAATGTCTTCTATAATTGAACAAATAAAATATTAATTATCTAAAAGTTATAATATTCAAAAATGAGATAAAAATAAATAAATAAAGATATTTTTCCATTATGAACTCTGAAGTCTATCCTTTCTCTATCTTATTGATGGACATCTAATCAGGTTATAAAATGCTAATCATATTACGGCATCATGACGATATAACTGGAAAATTGGGTTACAATTAGGCTACTTGGATTATAATTATTATCAAAATTAATTTTCAATTTATTGTATCAATGGGTGGGTGATTTTTTTGATAAACATGTAATCTCATGTTGACCCATTCAAGAAATCAATGTCTCTATAGAAGAATTAAAAAACTCCTTCGTAGTTACCACATCAGTAGTACTGTAATTTTTATTTTAAAATAGAGCGTTGTATTTAAGAAAATAATTATAGTTCATAATATTTAATAATATGAAAAAAAATAACATGGTAAATTCCATATTCCTCTTTATCCATTATTGAAATAAGAAAATGTAAAAAATTTATTTTTTCCTCCATACTATTTGATGAGTGAATACTTAAATACAAGTATTATGAAAATATGTATCTAAAGAAATTATTCCGCAGATGTGTAAATTATAAAAAAAATGATTTCATGAATAATAACAAAAAATATAAATTATAAATAATTATAAATAAATATTAATTCTTAAATGATACAAACATTAAAATATTTAAACATCACACTCACAAAATTTTTTTTTATATGCATAAATTTCACTAAAACATAATGATGTAAGATGGGTTTTCTAATCAAAAAATGATTTTCCAAAATAATTGAATATAATTCTTAAAAAAAATTATATATAATAATGAAATATACATAATTAATCATATAATAATTAATAGAAAATTGTTATTACAAAAATAAATTGAAAAAATATTTAAATGAATATTTCATATTGTGATTTTGTGTTTTCATATAAAACATCATCATGATATTTTCATATATCATGGACTATGGCATATTTATAGTCATTATAATCATCCGGAAATCATGTACTAGTCAAAAAATCATCATATAAATCCATAACATCGCCGTCGTATTCATCACCCAAATGGATTATTTTCCTTTGAAAAATGACTGACCAATTTTCATTCAATGAATTAAGGACAAAAAATGTTTTCTTTGAATGGATCACCTTTATAAATTGAACCTCTTTATAACTATATCATATCAAATAAACCATTTTAAACCAATAATCATCATGTTTCACATATCTATTACAATCAATTTAGTTACACATAAACACTATGACCCAAGACATAATATAATCAATTTACCATATATTATCAAGAACTCTAAAATATATTATTAACATAGAAGTTGGGTTTTTATATTTTTAATTGAAAACATGATGTGCTTTACTGATGACCATAACCTCATAGTTTTTAATGGTTATATTTTCATCCTTATTTTTTGTAAAATGTGTAACCATTAATATCATAACCTCGCCATGTTATCACATCATGAGACTATACCCCAACTAATAATTTCAATGTTTCTATTGCATATAAATCTGGGATTACATTCAATTTAAAAAATCAAAATATGTATTTTTATACTCAATAATAAACCACATTTCATTTCATTTTTGGATATGAAATCCATAATTCAAAAATATGTCATGATATATATGGTTGAACCTAATCTTGGTTGTTCAAATTATATAAATATATATGCATCACCCCGTCAATTTGAATGAAAATTATATTTAGGCCCCTAATACATCTACCATCACTATCAATAGTAATATTCCAATACATATGAAGTCCAATATAATCCCCTTGATTTATATAATTAGTATATAACTCGTTAAGATATTTTGATAAATATTTTTGTTTAAAAGAAGCCTCTAACCACTGATAATTTTTAACATGTACATTAATAAATATATGTATCTTCCATAATGATACACACTATTTAAATAAATAGGACCACATATTCTAATATCAGGCCACAAATGAATCACCAGAAGAACCATTATATCAAAAAAATATTGATGTGAAATACATTTCCATATAACAAAGATTAATAATATCTTCATTATCCAACACATCCCATAAATTTATATCAGCTATATTTCAAGAAATTTATTTTAAAAAATAGCATGACCTATTGATTCTATTTTTGACAGGTGTTAAAAATATTCAATGTAGTGAAACCAGTATCACTTGTCGCATCAGTGCATAAATGTAATGATATTTCATACCCATTACACTTAAAAACATCAATGACATAAATTTATTCAAATTTTTAGAATATTCACTATGCACTATAATATAATGTTTAAACTGACAAAAATTCACCTTCTAAATCTTGTTTAATGTGTGACATGCCAGAGGTAATTTTCTTCTTCTTCCATTCACTATAGGAGCTAAATATAAAAGCCTTGTGATTGATATTATATACAATGTAGCATTCAATCCAATTTGTGTACTCTCTTTTATGTATAAAAAATTTTAGTCAAACTATCAAATACATTTTTATAAACATTAATTATGTCAATGTTATATTTGATATCTCAAAATCAAGAATAATGTAGCATGAAAATGATAAAGTTTTTATTCCATATTTTTAAATGAATGGAACATACATTATTTTAAAATATTAAATCAATGTTTTCAGCCTATCATAATATTATTCAACTAAAAATGGTTTAGGGGAAATATTATATTACTATAAATAATAAAATTATTATTTTTAATCTATGATAAGGTTGATGGACTCACAAAATAATGATTATTCACTGTGTCCATTATCTTCCATCCATTCTATAATTGATAATGTGAAGCCTATTTTAAATAATAGGACATGCTTAATGAACCTTAACACTATATCAAGATATGTTTCAATATTATGGAAAATAATTTATATTGAAAACTATTATATTGTGAAAAATTAATTAATTTTTATTGTACGCATAAAAAATGGTTACACCTACCTCCTAGAGTGACATGAAATAATCAATCAATGATTAATGATTAATATAAATATCATTTCTTGGATGTATTTTTTCACATATAATCGGACACATTATGAAATATTTTTCTCCATAAATATATATGTGAATGGTTGTAAACTACCAATAGAAGAGGCTATGAACTATGTTGGCAACACAGGCTCAGATATCGGATTATTCCATCTATGCACAATACCATTCTGTAATTTTTAACTTCACATCCAAAATCAGGAAATTTTTTATCAAATCACATCTCAATTGATATTACTTATTAACATCAACTCATTATTTAGATATAAAAAATATCATTTAATTTAAATGATATTCAGTAATGAGTAATGACTATGTCATGATGACATCTGACAAAAGAAGTCTTCACAAAGATCATTAATATGATGAATACATGGACAACTCCCAAAGGAATATCTTATTGACCACATAAATAGATCATTAGTAATTTTGTGGAATCATAATTCCTTGGAATGTGACCTTTTTTTCACATAATTTTAATTGGTATTGTCATTTAAAAAATTATCTTTCATGATATCATTTACTTTCATGATTTTCTATCATATAAAAGTCACATGATCATTTGTCGATCATCTATAACCAATGGTAAATCATAATATTTTTTAATAAATTTTAGACCATTATGAAAAGAAAAATAAATGATAATTTATTTTCAGAAATAATATAAAAACATGAAAATTTTAGACCATGATAAATAAAAATGCATTGGGAATGTAAATAAACACAAACGATGCCTGTTGTAATAGTTGGAATTCTACAAGATTGGTGAAAATATGGGGAAATAATTAATGAAAAAAACCCTCAAGTCATGGATTCTGTTTGACAATAATACCTTTATGATCATTGAATAAGTATGATGAATCAAATATTAGAGAGAAATAAGGAAACAAATAGATGAACAATCAATTTTATCTGAAAAGTGATGGTGTATGAGGGCCTCAATGACCCTAGTACTATCGTCTGTAAAGATTTGATTATGATTTAATGATGTGATGGTTGATATAATGTTTCGAGTGAAATAAGAAAATAAAAATGTGTGTAAATACCTTCTGAGGGATAATATATGTTTATCAAAAATTTATAGGCTTTCGTCAGTAGATAATCAGCTAAGAGTGGGTGTTTAGAGTTAAAGTACAATAATTGTTTGATCCATCAGTGGAAACTTTGATAGAGTTTTAAAATTGGTTTTTATAAAAACTGATGTAATTTTTTTCATTATAGTTTAATGTATTTCTCTAAAAATTTGAATCCATGACTATATTTTTTACATTAGTGTTTATATTAACCAACATGAATGATTAACATGATTTATTTTTAATTTTAATTTTTAAAGAATCCAACATGATAAATAAATGTTAAACAATTTAAAATGATTTATTTTAAAAACAGAAATTCAAAATGTCAAATCAAGGAATTTTGATATTTTATTTTTTTTAAACGAAATCCAAGAATTGAAATATGGGGATATAAAATCGGGTTAAATAATATAATGTTAATTCCACAACATTGAATCCTATAATTTTTGAGTGTATTAATGGAATTATCAAATATATGATATTAAAAAAACTAAAATAAATATAATTTGGGGTAATTATTGCCATCCATGGGTTTAATTAATGACCATTTCATTTTACGAATTTATAATAATAATTTGTTCAAAGATAGTTTTTTTATATTAATAAAATTCAAAGTAATAAATATTTATAAAATAGATATTATTGGTATTTTAAAATAAAAAATATTTTGTTAAATTATATTAAAATCATTGAAATATTAAATTCGGAATCATTATTGGAATAAGGTATAAAATTTAATCAATGGTCTATTTATGGGTCATTTGTTATTTTATAGTGGAAATTTGATTCTTATGTAGTAAAACCCATGATGTCACAATAAGATTAAAAGAAACAATATTAGTGTTTAAACAAAAAGATATGGGAAATAATGTGAAATAAAATTATAATAAAATAATTATATTAGATTATTTTGAACCATTATAACATTAAATTAAAAATAAATCATTTTTTGATCTATTCGTAATTGAAAATTAGTTTATATTAATTTTCAATTTGTAGAGATTCAAAAGGGAACCTCACCTAATTTGTAAAAGGGAACTCATTCCTCAATATCATCACCCATAATTAATTTGGATAGATCCAAGAAAACCTTACACAATTATCTTCTAATCATCTTTATCTATGTTATGGAGGTCTTGGTCTACCAAAAAGATCAACCCGAGGTCCTTTAAGAGGAGATGTAAATGAAGTCTATCGAATAAGAGGTAATCGTTTTTACCAACTCATTTATGTTAATTTCTTAGGATACTTCATTTTTAGGTGTTTTTCCTTCCAAAAATACAATATCAATTATTATATATATATTGTGATACTTTTTTAGGATTTTGTAACAACCATAAACTTCCTTTTATCCATCCTATAAGAAATGAAAGAACCATGCATGCATACGTATGGCTTACCATCTCCATGTTGTGGAAATATTTTTTTTCATCACCACATTATATGTATGGGTATAAATATAAATATAACAGATATATATATTAATTATTAAATTATATTAATTTAATAAAAAATAATATAACATTATATTTCATACACATTCACCATTAAGAGAATGATATCATCACTCCTGCGTATATATGTCCTACCATCTTGGCGGTGCGATGTGATTCATTTTAAATTTTAATCATTAAAAACTGAAGATAAAAAATGTTTATAAAGAATAATTACAGTATCTGTGATATTAATATCATTCTGTAGATGACTGAAATATATCCTATGCATAAGCACTTGGACTTACATGACAAATCCTTCATAGGGTAGATGAATTAGTTTATATCAAAATTAATGTTAATAACTATATATTATTGACAAATATGTGATATGATAATATAATAGAAACATATATTATATAATATTTATTAATATGGTTATATTATAAATTATAAATATTGTTTAAACCATTAGAAATGAGGTCAAACAGCAATTAACTAATGTAAATAAAAAGTTATGGGATTCTCATCTCAATTTGAATTTTATGAAACATAGTTCATATTCACCACTTACTGTTTCTATTTAGTTCATATTCTACCATATGATATATTATATCATGAAAATACAGGTCATTATAGTATATTATTCTTCATTTGATTTTATTTATTTCATGGTGCATATGATTCAACTGATTACAATTTGATAAGGGTTTATTTTAAAATCTCATTATTATTCAGGATTGTTTCTTTTTATACATAAAATGGGAAGTATTTCTCTACCATGTCCATGTTTTCTAAAAAAAATATTTTCTTTATTATCCCCATATAATATTCTTAAATCACTTTTTCTCTTATTTTTTTTTCAAGAAAAATTTAATGGTACATTTTTTCATTTTCTAAAAAAGGTTCTTTGCGGCTTATCGAAAAACATACAGATGTTATATATTTTTATCTTACAATACATGACTATAATATCCCACCATCATACCTACATAATTATTTTAATCATCCTTTAAAATCATACTTTCTAATCTGTAATGAAAATATATTTTTTATAATTACATAGTGTTGTATGTCATAATTTATTTTCAAAATTAAAATGGATATTTCCCTAAAGAAATATTCTAATATTCTGTTTGAATTATTTTAATCCATGATAACATTTTTTATTAAATATATTGTTTTCTTATTCACTCTAATGATTCCATTTATAATATTTATTTTAATGATATATGACTAGTTTCACTAGGGAAGTATTGTTAATCATCATGACTAGTAACTCTAATACATATAGTTATTTAATTGATATGTTGTATAATTTATTAATTTGAGGAATGCATTAGAAATTGTAAATGATGGGTGGGGCCCACTATATACCCTTGAGGAAAAGGAAATATTATGATACCATCCAGACTGTTTTGGCCAACACCTCACACATTTATAAGATTCATGACATTCTTACATGACGTTGTTAGACTCTTGGAATGAAGCCTTAACAGTGTGTTTTAGATTTCTATAATTATTTATTATATAGATGTGATATTTGTTTTTGGTTTCCATGTGACTATTACATGTGTATAATATATATGGTTATGTTTTACAGCTCTTGTGATTATTTATTTTTCATTATTTGATCATCCTTTATTATGGGCATATTATTCTCAAGTAATTAATTAAATTTCCCATGTTTACATTATTTTCCATTCCATGATTTGATTTATTATATAAGATATCATACATTGTATATTTAAACTTACTGAGAATATAATATCACCCATTTCATAGGATTTATTTTTTGCTAGGATTCCATGTGGTTTATTATGATGAATATAGAGGGCTAAGATAGATGAATAATAGTGTTCTAAAATTATTATATATTTTTTTAATTATATATTACGGTTAATGTGTGTATCTGTATTTAAAAAACTAATAAAATATTTGGTTCTTTAATATTTGATTCCTTGGTTGTTATACCAATGTAATAATGTAACCACTAACTCTTGGCTACTGTGGTTTGGGTCTTTATATCTAACATGCAAGGAATAATAGAGAGTAATAATGAAAATGTTCATGTGAAGGTTAACAATCACAATATATTAATTTTCTGATAGGTAAAAATATCATTGATTTCTCGATAAGATAAGTAGAGAAATAATTTTTTTAATTAAAGGTAATTTTTTCTTAAAGTATTTGGACTTTTTTACTGTCTAAAAATGAACACAAAAAATGAAACATTATTCATTTCATTAAATGTAATAATTACAACATCATCCTTGGTTGTTCTTTGATCAATTTCACCTTTATTTATTATTCTATAAAATGGGATTCAATGTGAATTTTTCTTCATTATATACTAAAATAATCTCTTAACAAATCATATGATCCACAATTCATTCCATTATTCTTGAAACATTTCCAAAAAATATATATTTCCTTTTACCTTATTTAAAATCCAAATTTATCCAATCGAAAAATTTAGTAAACTCCATCTGTAATTTTTTCCAATTACTAACCATTTTCAGGGTCACGTATACTATATTGGTGATTCATTAATATCGATCATTATTTTTATACCAAAAAACATTATTATAACATCATAATTAACATATTAAATGTTTCTTTTACATTATTCATGTATTCTCAAACATGATCACTGTATAACTAAATAAATTTTCTAGGTTATGATAAAACTTCTACATAATCTTTCAAATCCATAATTAAAAACCACTACATTAGAATCCATAAACATTTCATAATTATTATAATCATAATATCATTTATAAAAACATAATTCTCACATCTAAATACCCATGAAAACTAATCATTAAACATGGGAGGTATTAATAGAATAATGTTGAACATAATCTTTAGTTTCTTCTAATTTATATTCCCTTTATGTTTAGTGAATTTAATTATATAGTTCCCCATCACATTATAGTTAATGTTTTTAAAATTTTAGGTTTCTATCTTATCATTTAATTCACGTGACTTATGTCCTTTATCTACACACTTGAATAAAAATCGCATTCCTCATATGCATGTACTAGGGTGTTTCTTTCCACACATATCACATGTGTTAAAATCCATCTTTCCCCTCCTCCTATTATCCATTTTTTCTCTTCCTTCCTTTTTTTTATTTTTTTCATTGAGGCTATAAGACATGGATGTTTAGTTCTATATATTGAAAGTACATGATACTATATCCTCAAATGATGAGAATGTTTTTGAATCTTTTACTCATCAAAGTATTGGAATTATCCCATAAAAATGGTCAATAATAATATTTATATTTTGTGCCACATCTACAACATGGATTATTGACCTTGTAATGTTGGATTCAAATATAAAAAAATTGACCTTTTCTTGTTTTCTAAACCTCAAGAATTTTCCCTCTATATCTACTTATTGTTTTCAGGAAAATATTTTCCTATGAAAAGACCCTTGAAATCCTTCTATTGAAAAATAACAATTTTTTCCTCATCCTTAGTGTTTTGTATCAACTATCACTACTGATGAACATCGCATGCGAGATGAAAATCGTCCATGAATCCCTTCTCTATTCCATTACATTCCTTAGATAGAAATATATTCTCTATGGGATTTATCCATATCCTAGTTATAAATGGTTTTTAGTCCCACTGAATTATGGAGGTTACTAATGCCTAAATATGATTAATAATGTTATATCATACTCTGGATCAGTATTATGCTTTATATGGGAATAGTTATTGGTCATAACCTGAGTCAGCTTCCCCAATATATTAACAATTTTTTTTTGATCCAACAACAGCTCCATCCCCATCATCAATATCATTCCTTATGAGGGAATCACTATAAGTATTACATGTATTAGTACAGTTTCCAATCATTCTAATAGGAATAATTTCTAAAAACAATTATCCACTAGATTAGACAGTAATATTATGAAACAAAATGTATATTTCCAAAATTAGTGAAACAAATTACATAAATTAAAAAATTTACCTAATGATAATATCGTAACTATAAACATGGTTTTTTAGGAATATAGCTAATGTAAATCATATGGTTATCATCCCTATTCTATTTTTCAGAATCATGTTCTTGAAGATTTTTCAAACTACATTTTATACAACTGATAAAAAACCAATCATTTGTATCCCATATATTGTGGGTACACTATTATATATGAACTTTATTCCAGTAATTACATCTTAATAGTCACAATAATTTTATATTATTGAACAAAAATACACATACTTGAATATTATTAAAAAAAATCAAATGCAAAATAATATTTTCTTGGAGTACACCATTATTCTATTTTTAATGTATTATTATATTAATCATTGTAAACATTATAGCATAATTAGGGAAAATCATTATTAAAAAGGGTGATATCTCATGATATGTAACGGTATGTGTACAGTGGAAGATAACATAAATATGGAATAAATATCATGGAAATATGAATAATAAAAAATATATTCTAATTAGTTAATTACATAATAATATAGAATAATATGAATGGAATAAATCATAAAACATTCCATAAAAATAATCACATCATATTGAAACTTATAAATTCATATTATAAATAATAAAATCACAACATAGTCATTAATAAATAGTCCAATAATGAAAATATTCATAGTCACATCATGAACATACTTTTTAGGCCTCATATAAAGACATATTATTTATATAGATGAGGCCTTAGCCTATATACAAACTAATTTATCTCATAAGACATATTGATGAATCAAGTTGTTATAGAAGGCCCCACACATCAATTACTATGTCCATTGAATTACTGATATAAAATTGGTGAAACAATGTCAAGATAAAAAATCATGTTGAATCTTGAATATTATTTGTTAATAATCACCCACCTCAATAACCATAGTCCTTAACCATCCATAGTAAAATGGTTAATGGTATAAAAATAGTACATTACCTGTCAAAATAATAATGAACAATACAATAAAATATTTTATACTATAATATTAGATAATTTCATCATTGAATAATAGGATTATTCATTTTACATTGACATATATACAAAAAAATAAAAAACATAATAACATTTTTTTTATGAAAACACCTTTTCACTTTGATTATGTTTTTCAAAATTTAAAAACATGAACAAAATATTCTATTTGAAAAGAAAAATAGTAACATGTAATTTAATATACAAATAAAATATTATTCATGATGAAGGGAAGTGTTTTTCATTTTGTATATGTTAAAAATAATTCCTTTTCACAATATAGTAAAATGGAATAAAATGTATGTTAGTTGTTGAACGATAAGAATATTCCTTCCATACCATTTGATAAAATGTAATACATGGGTATACTTTTCATTAGTGAGTCATTGGACTATGATATAAATATTATTTAGAACATTTTATATAAAATATGTACATGTATGGAAAATATCCCACAGTAATGACTTAATCATAATGAATCTCAAATAATGATGACATGGAAAAATAAACCAATCCCTCTTTGGTAAAATTTGAATCATATTCCCCATGAATAAAATAACATAAAATGAAAATTTTTAATTCCACAATGTTAAATACATTACTAATATGACCTATATAATTGGAATTATATATAACACACAAGAAAAATAGGTGGTGTATATGTGATATGTCTCATAGATGTAAAATTGAGATGAGAACCCTCACCCTACAACCGATTTTATTATACGTGTTCTAGCCTTCAATATAATAAATATATATTCATAATAAATCTATCAAACACCATATTACGGTGTATAATAAATTTTATTTCATACAAAAATTAATTTATCAATGGTTTATTAACAAAAATTGATAGAAATCAATGTTTGGGGTGATAACCACTTGGTTTTTCTTGTAGGTTTTTCTTTGTTAGTCTCAATATTTATACTTTTATCAAGGTTACATGATTTACATAATGTTATTGATGATATAAGTATTTTATATATTCATTATATATATTTATTTATTTATTTATATTATTCAATAAAAGTAATATATATAAACTATATTATAACATTCATGGAGATGGTAGGTCATACGTACACAAGGAAGCTTTTTTCACTTTATAGCGGAAAGAACAAAAGATGTGTAAATAAAAATTCACCTTGGAAAAAACATTAATATATCTTATATATCATATATTTTTACATAATTCATCATAATTAACATCCCTGTAAAATATAAATGAACATCAGATCGCATCACTTTCAAATATAATTTTTAAAAATTGAAACAAAAAATAATTCTCAAACATATAATTCTTTAATGAAAAATCATGTTTATTGCTCTATGGAGATGGTGAGACATACAAATGAATGAGTGATAAATTCACAATTAATTGTATGTGAATTTGGGTGGTTAATTGTTTTTTCATAATCCTAATAACATTTAAGAATATTTAAGATGATAATGTTATTATTTTAAGTTAAATTCAAGATACCTAGATGTGGTAGAATATGAAATAAACAAAAATAAATTTTTTAATAAAATTTTGTATTAATAAGGAATTATTTTGATCTTTCATTAAGTAAAATAAATATAGTATTTTAAGTTGACAAGAAACTACCAGAATTTGGATAATTTTGTTGATAAGTGTAATGGGAAGGACTTTATGAGTTAGGTTTACAAATTTGGTGTAATGAAGATAAGTAATTACTATCCTTTTCAAATAGCATATAGGGGCACTTCTGGATTATCTTATACGATTATATATATATATATTCCTTCTCTAGAACAAATTTATAAAAATGAAACAACTCATTTAATTAAAATTCGAATAAATGAAGACATTGTTTAATTTTTAAAATATTTCATTTAAAAATCACTGATATTTCATATTCATCTATGAAATTCATGGAACACTATAAATAACTCAAGTTATGTTACATGTAATATTTTTAATTTCATTTATATTAGATTCATTTAAATTAAATATATCATTGATACAATTTCACTATCATTTAAGGAATTATTGTATTTTAGAGAAAATATATATAAAATATCATAATTAATATAATTAAATTTTGGAATAAAATTGGAATATATATTCATTCATTACTTTATTATCTTTCTATTTGGACACAAAATACGTATATAAAACTAAGAGAGGGACATTTTTTTATCATTCATTGATTTGAATATTATTTTTCACATTTTCATTGAAAATTATCTCCTAAAAATAATACATTTGATCTTAATATGATAGTGGTAGTATTAACTTCATTCAATTGGATTTAAGATTAAAAAAGTTTTCTAATCGCATGGTTTTATCCTAGGATAACCCGATTTACCAATTACTGAGGTGACAAATTTTAAAAAAGTTACAATTAATAATGACATAAAATAAAATGTGATGATTTGAAAAAATTGGACCTCACGATTCCTTATAGGGACTATTAGTTTTCAAATTCAATACATATAAATGAAAAACCAAAATTTAAAATTAAAACTAAAAATTATATGAAAAAAGTGATCCAAAAAATACCTTTATGCATAAAAAATGTATAGCGAATTCAATCATAAATGATATTAAAATGATGATAATTGAATAATTCAATATATTATTAAAATAATATTTTTTTAAAAAAAATTCAAAATAATGGATCATTTAAAATACTTGAAATCAAAATACAGTTTTCAACAAAATAATGTTTTTCTCACTATTCACTAGAAACTCAATCAATTCATATAAATCCAAAAAAACAACCAATTTTTCTTAATATTTTGATATAAAATATGAAAATAATTTTATGAAAAAAAAATTTATAACAGTTAAAAAAACTGTATTATTTTCTCATATAAAACATAAAATTCAATTCTCCTGAAAAATCATTTTTGAAGAATAAAATGGCATTACTAAAAAGTGAATGTTTATTTCTTAAAAATTAAATTATAATTTCATGTAAGGAAAATTATTTACATATGTTTTATAATTTGGTTAATAACACACATTATTTCTCATTCAATATCTAGTTAATTAATATTATATTTAAATAATATTATTAAATGGTTTTTTTGAGCATGGTGTTGTGTGTGGTTAATGTTATCAAACATAGTGTTATTTGAAAATATCAATGTGTTACAGACTTATTGTATATAATAATGACTCTTTAATTATCTTTCATTTTCAGTTATTGATCATATCCCAATATCATTATTTCCCTAATCTCATCATGTGGTTATTGTTTGATAATTTTTCACTTTAAATCTTATTCGTAGAATTTATATTCAAGAATATTTTTTATACCTAAAGAATATAAATTTACTTTTTTCGAATCTTAAGATTCATAAATCAATCCTTCTACCTGTAAATATTTTCCACAACCCAAATGGTTAGTAAAAGTTATCTAATAAGATCGAAGGTTCATCTTAATCCATTCAATAAATGTTGGACCTTATGGCCTCATCAAAATTGGACTGGCAAAAAATGAATCCCAATTATTGTAATGATTTTATATCGTATCCTTCATTGATCCACATAGAGATCAAGTTTAAATAAATCATAAATATTAATACCTCAATGTAGATACCAAAATAATTTCCCAAAAATAATTCACCATATTATCATATATGCTTGTAAAATATATTTCACCTTTTATTCCTTAAATACACCCTTTCTTAAGGAAAACATTTAAATTCGACGTCTAGGTTCATAGTCGCACTAGTAGATGATCGTAAGATGTTTTTGGAATTCAATATTTGATTTCTTTTTTCAATAATCTATATATATAGAGTGAATTAACACTTAAAATCAAAACCATTTTCAACAAATGTTGAACAATAATATTAGTATAGGGTGAATTCATACATACAACAACATTAAATCCCCAACCATAGAGTAGATGATAAATAATCCCTAATTATCATTATTCACGTTAACTATACAATTTCATACAAATTCCTTATAATTTTGACAGCTATGGTCTTTGTAGATTATTATCCTTATTATCCATTATATTAGGACATTTATTCTCATAATTCCTTTACTTCGTACATTTGTAGAACTAAATTGTGGGTGATTTATTTTTTTGTAGCTTTCTCTCTTTTCAAATCCTTACCTAACATTATCTGGTCACATTGACATTTGAATTACTAGTGAAATATCTTCCCACATATAAACTATTTACTATCTACCATAAGAAACATTCCTTTTTGTTTTATTCCACACTTTTAGCATAAAGGAACACTCATATTCTCCTCTCTATAATTTTTAGAATTTACTTTGAATTTTGAAATTCCTTTCTTATAAAAACAATGAGATTTATGGCTAACCCCAATATCATTATCTGTCATGATGACACATCTATTAAATTCTTCATAGCTACTGATTTGACTTATAGATAACACCCCTCAGATACATAGTTTTAAGGCATTACATAATTCATTAAACTTTTTTATTTTTGATTGATGATAATAATAGAAGTGTAACTCACAAGTATTCTAATATATAACTAATAGGTACTAATAGATTAAAAATTTTATGTTTTAGATCAAGGAATACTTTCCCTATTTTCATGAAAATAATATGAGAACGGTAATTATTGAAAATAATACCATAAACTTATCCAACTATATGAATTAAATTTCATATTTCCTCCTAGTAATTTTTTTAAGAGTCAACCATTTATTTCCATCTCATTTAAAATGAGAAATAGGTTCAATTATTTGTCATCGTCTAAGAAATGAAGTATGGAAAATATCATTCTACTAGTACTGATCCATTGCACATCTACAAGTTGTTCGAAAAAACCACTAAAAGAAGGTTGAAATTTCCTCATGAAGGACTCAATAAAACAAAATTCCCTAATTGTCTCATTTGTAAGTTCATCATGATTCATCACTGGATAATGTTTTTAGAATAAAAATGATATTGTGTATACCACCTCTCCTAACATTTAGCTAATTAGGTGGAAAATAATTTCATTTTCTACCACATTAAATTTAAAAATAATTCTTTTGGTGTTCATCATTCTACTGAAACCAAAATCATAGTGTGAGTAACCATGACTATACTGCAATAAAAAATAATCATGTAAAATCACTTATTTGATGTCTAAATCTTGACACTTTATTTTTTTAATCCATTCTATAAACCAAGGAAATTCATGATCATTAACACAATATTATGATTGTATCTAATAAAAAAGCCTTATCCATAGGGTTTTCACTATTTTTTTATTATCATTTATTCTAATTTTTAACTAAACCTTGCTCTCATACAAACTATATAGACCCACACATTTTACACGTATATATTTGCTCATATTTTTTTCATATTAATTAAATATGATAGTTATCAATTCCAGAATCATATAGGTATTATATCATTTGATAAATCGACACATAAAAATTTTTTTATAAGATTATATGATTATTTATTTCATAACTATCACATATCTTAGAACTTTCATCCCCAAAAACTTTTTTCATGACTTAAGGAATGGAAACCAAATAAAGTGAAAGATTAGATGCTCAGTAAGGGAAAATTAAAGATATATCAATGATCACATAACTATACCAATATCATAAGGGTATGTGAATATGAAAATAACACTTTAAAATCATACAATCTATATAATAGATCATTATCTTGATTCACGTCATAAAACATGGATTTCCACAAGACATTTATCATGAAGGAATAAAATAACATGATCCTTGACTTCATATCAATGGATTATGACATTATATTTTCATGCACATATTCATTGAAATGTATTTCCTTAGTTTTCAAGGATCATATTCCAGTATATCATTGTGGAATCGGTACACTCTGAAAACCATCGTTATCGACGATGTTCATTCCTAAGACTATCATGGTGGTCAAAGTCTCTTACTAAAATATTTTCACTACCAATTAGAACCCTATATATATCACGAGATATAAATATTTAAACAGTTCATTTGAGGGAGATATATGTCCCATCCATGAATGTATATTACATTAATACCATAACTTTTTATAACATTACCAATATCATTGGTTATGACATAAAAAATATTCTTAGTCATAATATAACAACCATCCATTGTTATAAAATAACCCCCATATTTGATTATTACAAATACACCATCATATAATTAAAAACACACAGACATATATATATATATGGGTTCTATAATATCATATAGTATTCACTATATGCACACATCATACCCCAAAAAATGATTTTCCCAAACATTTCCTGAATTCACAAAAGTAGACCCCATATAATATACACGTGTATCATAAATATCTAATAAACATAATCATTAACCATATTTGAAAATAATTATTATTGTTTTATTTGATTATGTTAACATTAATTCATTATTATCGTAATATTATGTTATCAGATAAGAAAATTTCTTAAAATATCACTGAAATATTTCTTGAGGAAAATAACCATTCAATTTTTAAAGTCACATTTCATATAAAAATATTTATAATCTATTAAGGAAAAATAATTATTTGCAATAGAACAAGGAATATTTTAAATAAATATTCAAAATATTAATTGATTATGATGGATGTATACTTTATTCAATCTATATAATTTAAAAGAAATCATTCCTTTCACATTTTATAGTAAAAATTCAACAAGTACCACATTCCTAAAATGATGAGAATATTCCTCTTTAACAATAATTTAAAATACAAAAATGGGAAAATTGAAATTAATCAATCATAGTGGAATAGAAAAAATAATTAATTCAGTTTTCGAAAACATGTATATATAAGAAAATTTCTATTTGATCGAGATAAAAATTAATCTAATTTTATTTAAACACGTGTTTTCAATATATTTTGAATAAAATATGTGTGAAATTAATGGAAAAAATTATTATCGAGAAATAAATAGAGTTTAATAAATTTATTTAATTTATTGAGTGCTATGTCCTATGATTTCCTCACCATAAACATAATCATGAATAATGTTGATAAACAATGACATTTTAACATAAACCCCTTCTCACTCTAGTGATATTGTAATCATAATTACAATGAAATAAATATCAATATATTGATAGTTAAATCCCTAAAAAATTCAAAATAATCATCATAGAATTCATTAATAGGTCGTATATACACATCATAGTACAAATATGTGTTTAATATAAATATTGTCCCCTAAAAATTGAAGTTACAAGAAAAATCCTAACATTCAGTTTGGATTCCTTTATAGGTGTTGGAAACTCCCATATAATAAATATAAATTTACCATAAATAAATTATTAAACCATTAAAACATATATCATAATACATATTTTTTTAATTATATCAATTTATATCATCGATTTTTTAATAGTTTCTTATTAAAATCAGTGTTCTGGGTGATATCTATTTCAATTTTCATATTTTCTGGAATAACAGTTTTGGTCCTTGAATTTTGATCATGGATAAATCATAAAACTAATGTTTATAAATAAATAAAGATCATATATATTAATTTTATATGTATTTATATTCATTCATAAAATATAGATATTGAAAAAGTAATTACACCATTCATAGAGATAGTTGGTTATACGTACATATAAGAGCTATTTCAATTTTTTTAACAGATGGAATTAGAAAAAAAATAATTACTTAATAAACTTTCACGAATCATTAATATATCTTATATATAACATATACACACAAAATCTATCCTTATTACCATATTAATAAAACAGAAATGGAAAATGAATCATATCACTTTGTAGAGGTGGTAGTCCACACATACGCCCGATCAACATTATTATTTTACAAAGGGTTGGAAGGTTAAAAGGTATATATGATATTATAATTACATAATTATAATTTTTTCATAATTATATTATATATAAATTAAACACATCCTTATACAATTCCAAAATATATGGTGATGATAAAGAGATTGTATCTCTATGTGGATATGGTATGTTGTATGCTTGCATGAGTGATACATTCACATCCCATTTGAAAGGAGTTTAAATAAAGGGGTTTCATAATTATAATAAAAATTATATTTTATTTTTTTATTGATGTTATTATTTTATTTGAAATATAATAGATTTATATGAGGTGAAATAAAAGTTAATAAATGTTATTGGTTAATGTGATTACCTCATCCTTTAAATAACTTCCTTCTATTTCTCCTTTATGGAATTAGGTTCTGCTATTTGTGAATAACTGAACCACTATAACGTGTATAGTGGAGTCGAGAAGATAAATTGGTAGAGTTTGGTCAATTTAGAAATATGAATGTGGTGTGAAGAATAAAAAATATGGGTGCCCTTTTATAATTGTGGAGAGGGGAACTCTTCGAGTTTCATAAAATATTACATTACTGTAAATTTATTTTGTTGCAAAAATGGATTTATTTGATTATATTTTTATATAATCTAATAATCTGTAGAAATAATCCCAGAAAATAATATTTTTACATACTTAAATAACATTAGTTCCCTTATATTTTTGTCTTAACCCTTAATTTACTCATTTGCAAATTACTAAAATATTAATGTTTTCTATAAAATATGTGTTACTATTGAAACTAAAAATCTGGAAAATAACCATAAATGGACGATGGATTATTATTATAACAATAAAAAATATTTTTGTTTAACCTATGAATATATTCGATTTTATAGCATTTATTGGAATATTATTCATTAAAAAATATCATTAAAATCATTTTTAACACAATCCAATTATTTTGGCATTAAATAATTATAGAAAATAATGGAATTAGAATATAATGCCGAAACAATTCTCTATTATTTCATATACATCTATAAAATTATTGTTACACATTAACACATTCAAATTATATAATGATTACTAATTTTAAAATCATTTATTTTATTTTTTTATAATTCAGTATATAATATATTAGTGTTTCAAAAGAATTTATGGTCATTATATCGTATATAAAAATTCGAAATAAATTTATATAGTTAAAATAATTTCATTTATCTTAATATAGACACTTATATTCATTCATAAAATGGTTTTCCACTATGTGGACACATTAGATATTTTTAAAATTAAGAGAGTGACATTTTGTAACATTTTTTTATTTAAATAATATATAGGCCATTTTCATAGAAATATGCCCCTTAAAAATAAATTTTAGAGTCTAAGGTGGTATGTGTAAATAACTGTAATCTCTCAGAATTTCCATGTAAATTTTTTATTTTTTTAAATATATGTGAATTTTATAAGTCTGCAAAAATTGATGGCATGTGATTCGGTGGCTCGGAGTGCCTGAAATGAATTTCTGAACATCTTATCAGGTATGTTTAGTGAATGTATGAGTGAGTTTTTATACATTTTAAATCGGTGCTTGGAATTCAAATCTGAGGGCATCATTGAACTCACAGTGCCAATATTCTCTTAAGGAGCCTTTCATCTCGACGACAGTGGGTTGAGAGAGAATTATAGTTTTGGGTTTTTTGTGAATGAATAAAATAAAATAAAGTTGTGTAGCTTTATTTTTATTTTTATTTGTTAAAACCTCCAAGTGGAGGTTGAGGTGGGGACCACCCGAAAAAAACATCCCCTGAGAGGTTATGGTGTTGGGGACCACCAAAACCTAACCCTCCATGAGAGGTTATGGTGTTGGGGACCACCATTTGCCTAAACCTCTTAACTCCCACAATAAATTAGGGAGAGCCTCCTGACCTCCTCCACCTTAATGGTGCCAACGCACACACCATTGATCATGCCAACACACCACTTAACTAAGCCAATTTAATCTAATCAATTTGAATTGTGACAATGATTAAATTGGGGAGACAATTTTTATTGTTTGATATCTCTTTAATTTGGTGGAATTGGGGAGAGGTGGAGCTCTTGGGAGAAAGCTTCTCCAATGAAGAATACATCCTCCACGAAGAACATTGAAGACTTCGACCTTCTTCCTCAGAACATCCTTTGACGTAGGATGTGTTCATCTACAACAAATCGATGTCCACCTTCTCACACCAACATCAACCAACATAGAACACGGTAGGGTTTTTAATTATGTATGATTTTAATCCCTTGATTATTTCCATCTTATAACAAAGAAATCAGATCAACTTAATATCAAGTTGATGCATGGATGATTTCCATGATGGTTGCGAATAAATTGTTACTGGAAGTTGTAGGGGTTTATTTATTATTTTATTTTCACTTCACATGTTCTCCCATGTTTTTCCTTTGTGGGGTTGGGAATAGAAATTATCAAGGGATTATGGGAATAGATTTTTTAAAATATATTCCATGATCATTCTTTGTTTATGTTCTTGATGAACCACTTGCTACCACTCTAAATGTGAAGGGTGCGGGCCAAACAAACATGGCCCGACCCCCCGCCATTATTCTTTGTAGTGTTCTTCTAAATGGAGAAAGGTGAAAACAGCATCAAATAAGACAAAGGCAACAACCACACCACATGATACCTCTGCGGCCCGCGCCACCCCCAACAGTTTTGGCGCCCCAGGAAAACAAGCTTCACCATCCCCGGCCTGAACCGCGTCGCCCGCTGCCTACTCCACCCACCGGCCTCTCGAGCCACCCCTGCCATATCGGACCGCTGGCCTTCCAAACCACCCTAGCCGCACCAGCCCCCAGCTTTCATGCCCTTGGACAAACCGGCACCCCATGGCGCCCCAGCCGAGCCAGCCCACACCCTCGTGGTGCCCCTATCAAACCGGATGGTGCCCTCACGGGGCCCTGGCCAAACCTACCACGGGACGACCGATACTCACGATTCCCTCTGAGCTGAGATTCCCTTGTTTTAACCAGTGGCCGGTCCGTGCCCTCCGTAGGATCGAAATAATAATTTAGATGCTGAATATATAAGAGGGGGGTGAATTGTATACTTTAAAAATTCCATTGGAACCTTTAATGTTTTTTACGAATAACTATGGTCTCCTTAAACAATGGAAAGAACTAAGTTTAACAAAGTTAAACTAAACAAATTCACAATACCTCTAACACCAAATGAAATCATGGAATAAAGAATGAAGTTATAAACATCATGTTCTATGAACTTCCTTAAAATAAGAAAGAGATTCTGAATGTAGGTTCCGGAAATATGGTTCCGGAAGTTGAAACTTAACTAAAGATTACAGTATGAGATTCTACCTTAAAGCGTATAGAATTTAAATGAAACAGAGTACAATTAAGGAAGTATAAGAAATTTATACATTCCTTACAATAAAAATGCAGCGGAAATAAACAAGTAGTAAAACTACAAGTAACAAAATATAATCTTTTAACCCAAAGAGAAGGGTATCCAACAACCTTGGATAAAGTTCTCTTGATTTATACTTTCAAGAAAGTCTATCTTACCCACACCAGGGTATTCCCTCAATACGAATATCGGAATCTCTGTCTTGCTATCCCAGCAAGCCCTCAACTTCAAGGTAGTTGGTAACCTCTGTCTTCCTCAGAAAGGAATCCCTCGAACTTCAAGGTAGTCGGCACATTTGTCTTCCTATTCCCAAAGGTCCTCGAATGTAATTACCAACATTCGAAGATGTATGAAGCAAAAAATCTGAACAAGCAGTTCAGTACACACAAGGCATGAAAAGCTTTCTCTCTCTAGAAGTCACTATAGCAGCGTGTGGTCTCTAGATTGATCAACTTCTATGTTATTTTGAGCTATTTCAAATGAGCTCCTATTTATAGGCAAGGTCGGCCTCCTTTCCAACGGTCATATTTTCCTTAAAAATCGGATGGAACTGTACACGTGTCACCTAGCCAACAGTTAGTTTATAACGGAATAGACGACATCATTCTATAACAAAAAAATGTGTAACAGAATGTACAAAATCATTTTAAGTCTAACACAAAAGTGCGGAGTGAAGGTTCAGAGTGTAAGAAAAAATGATATTGAATGTCTAAATAAATTCGGAGTGTATAAAGTAAAGATGTTCATATTCTGTTTAATTGGTGAATTCGGAATGGGAATTCGGAATGAGAATTCATCATCAGAATTCATAATGAGAAATCTTAATCAGGATTCATCATTACATTTTTATGTCGAACTTCATGAGGATTCGTATCCAGAATTCGGAGTAGAACTTTATTAGAGTTCGTATCCAGAATTTGGAATGAAATTTCATTACAGTTCTCATCCAGAATTTGGAACCAAAAACAGAATTCTTCATATCAATGTTTCAAACGATTCTGAGAATATGGAAATGAATCCGATTCTTATACTTAAGAAAAATATGGATGAAAATATGATAAGAATAATTTTCCTTATAAAATAAATTTTCCTTATAAATGCGACTTTTTTATAACAGCGATTTTCCTGATAAAAGCGATTTTCCTTATAAAATCAATTTTCCTTATAAAAGTAATTCTCCTTAAAGATAAGGTGTTTGTGATTTTCAAAACAAGAATTAACGGAAAAAGTCATAAGAAAACCTTATTGACTCAACAATCTCCCCCTTTTTGGAAAGCACAAACATCCTTACGAAAAAGAAATTCTAAGAAGAAAGAAAACATTAAGTCTTATCTCCCTTTGCATATGAATAATGATGAATACGACTAACTCCCCCTTAGTCTTTGAAACTCTAAGTATCGTATTCTAGATTTTGGGAACGGTATTTCATTAAGAATAAGAGTGTATTCTTTAATGAAAAACTCCTCCTTAGATAATCTCTATTAGAGTTCTTTTTCTTTCTCACCCCTTTGTTAAGATTATTTTTCGTTTTCCCCTTTTATTAGGGTTCTTTACCATTTCCCCCTTTGTGATTTTCAAAAAGAATTCGAGGCAATGGAAAATATAACAAAGTACCTGAAAAATTAGTTACAACAACAAAAGAAACGAGCAAGCAATATTTTCATTAAGTTTGAAAGTTCAAAAACAAGAAATTTAAGATACAACAACAGATCGGATTTGTCTATTTTGGATCTTTATCCTTCGCCATGAGACCCTTAAGAATAGTATTTAACTTCTTGAAGTCTTTATGGTCTTCCTCAGCTTGCTTCTCTAACACAAATATCCTTGCACTTTGAGCTTCAATCTTTTCTTCCTGGGCTTTAAGCTTTTATTCCTGAGCCTTCAAGGTTTGTTCTTGCTTTAACAAGTTCTCTTCAAACTCAATCTGATGATCCTTTTCAAACCTCCAGTTTTGAGCAACAGAATTCAGCTTTCCATTTAGATCTCTAACTTCTTGAATCCAGAAATTTTTTCATCTTTCAACTTTTCTTCAAAGTAAGAGGTAAGTTCATTTATCTTCCTATCTTCTATCTCAAAAGCATCCTTAACATTATCTTGAAATTCATCAAAGAGCCTCATCTCTTCTACAGTTTTCCTCGACCAACTAGTCATTATTTTACAAGAACTTTTGTGGGCTTCATTGCCAACAAAAAAGGTTTTGAACTGAGCCTCTATCTCACCACATTTGTCCATATCCATGGATACATAGTCTGTTTTCTGATTCAATGTATGTTGAAGCATCTGGCATCTTGAATCAATATTTGAGATGGTCGGAATAGTACCTACCAACTTCTTTAATTACTGAACAATAAATTCATGCCCCAATGAAGATGACTCCAAATCCGAGACTTTTCTAGGAGAATTTCCTTCTTCAATTTTCTCATCATTTTTCTTAGAAGAATCCACAACTTCCCTTCTCTTTACAACCACTGAGCTTGGGGTATCAACAAAAAGTTGTTTTCCCTTTTCCTTTTTCATAATGGATTCATGTTCTGGGGTTCTCTTTTCACTGTCAGACACTTGAACAACATTGTCTTCATCATCAATAACTTTTTGAGCACCATCCTCTACATTCTAAATTTGAGAAATATCATGTAGAAGTTGTTCTTCCTCTGCATGATAAGCTACTTCTTCTTCTCCTTTCTCCTCATCCTTCCCTAGAGTGACTAACTTAGATGATTCAGCTTCTGACGTTCGGAGTGACAAATGTTCCGATGGTGTCCCCTTATAATCATCTACTTTCTTCAAAATGTATCTGGTCTCACCACTACCTTTAGCCACTGCTTCTTCCTCTTGAACTTGCTCAATCCGCTCAACTTCCTCAACAGGCTTAGAAATTGTCTCTTCCGGAGTGACATAGTTTATTCCTGGATTCTCAGGTAGATATTCCAAATAAAAAGATCTCGGAATGGGAATGTTTCTGGATACCATCTCATTAAATTTAATCAATGTCTGAACAACCTCAGCTTCAAACATCTTCTTCTTTAGCTTCTATTCTTTCACTTGTTTTTCTAGTTCATCTTCTGTTCTTTCCTTCAAGGCCTTATCCTCTACAGGATCCAATCCAAACTGAGGCTCCCCTTGCCCCCTCTTCTCTTTGATTTCCTTCCACTTAGAAACTACCTCATCAGGGTAATCTTTCTTCTTCATTGGTTTTGGAGGTGCAGAATGAAATTCATTTGATTTGGGATTCCCTGCTTCAACTTCAACTTCTTTCAACTTTCTCTTTTTCACTGGCTTAGAAGATTCCAGATCAGCAACATTTGGAACCTCTTCTTCTTGAAATGACATATCAAATAACTCACCAGTCTTCTTGTCAAAGGCAACATCCATCCTTTTGAGGGTACCATCACTCACCAACATAATTTTGAAAATTCTTGGTTTAGACTTGAAAGCCTCATTGAAAGACTCAAGGCACCGAATTATTAACTTTGAGATGATTGTTGGATACATTATGATCTGACCACTCAAATTCCCTTTCTTAACATTCTCAATTATAATAAGAATGCGTTTCATCAGATTAAACTTACTTATATTTATCAGAAAATCTAGAATATAGATCTCGCTTTTCTTCAAACTACCTTTGTCACCCTTTCTCGGTACGATAAAGCCCTGTACCCATAACTCTAGAATCCAAAAATTCGTAGACAGACTAGAAATCATTGGAGCCCTATCATCTAAAAGTCCGAGAGTTTCCAAAGCCTTTTCCTTGTCGAAGTTTCCCTTTGAATCTGGCAAAACATGATAAATGAACTCAGCTTCTCCTTCATATGTTAGCCCTACCAAGTTAGCTTCCTTGACATAAGAAGGTTTATAAGTCTTTCCATAAGACTTGAATGACAATTTCTCCCTACCATCTTCCTTAACGAAGGAAACTGTCTCATAGAACTCTACAGAAAAATCCGAAAATACTTCATCTTGATTCCCCGGATTGGACACAACAACATATTCCCATCCGTTAAGCTTAATATTCTTGGATATAAGATAATCATACTTGTTGAAGAAATTAGGATGAACCAAAATTTCTATATATAATAACCACATGGAAATCGGCTTAGAGAAATACATGTCATGAGAAGCTACATCCACAGACATTCGGATCTGAAGACTTTTGAGAAGTTCGGAACGGAGATTGTTGAAGTTCGGAACGGCTCTAAAACCAATAGACAGACCTTCGGGATGCTGGAGAATGAATAACCGATGTGGGAAAACCATTTGGGGTCCCCGTTATATGGGAAACGAAAAGACGGTTCACCATCCTCAGTTGATCAAACAGTTGTAACAAGTTGAGATCAGATCTATTGGTTAAAGACCAATTCTCAAGAAAACATGAATCTGATCTTTTGAGGGTTTTATTAAAACAAATATTTATGTAAATCATATTCCAAAAATAAAATATAAAAAAAAATATTAGCAAATAATATATGATTACGAAAACTATGAGTAAGGAAATCATACCTTTCGGATTGGCTTAGGAGGATTATTCGTAATGGCTAATATTATTTTTGAAGAAAAATTAACTACAAAAAACTTTATTATTACGAAAAGCCATAGTTCGCAAAAATCACTACGAAAAACTCAACAAAGAAAACAAAAAATCATTACAAGATTTTCAACATGAAAATTTCATTACAAAAGTTTGAAAACGAAAAACTCATTATGAAAGTCTCGGTACGAAAATCTCGTTATGGAAATACCCGTACGAAATTTTCCATTCCGGATGTTTTTAATATGAAAATTTCCATTCCATAATTTTTATATACGAATATTTCCATTTTGAAAATTTCAGTTCCGGAAATTTCCATTCCGGAAATTTTGTTCTGAAAAGTTTGAAAAAAAACTTTGAAAAATTTAGTTACTCTAACAATCAAATGTACTCCCCCTATGAAAAGGAGTTTATTACTGTAAGGAGACTTTTTCAACAGAAAGTTAATTAAGAAATATTACCTTACAGTTATCATTCTTAACTTCTGTTTAATGTATTCAAATCTATCAGAAGGAAACGTTTTTGTGAAAATATCAGCAAGTTGATCTTGTGATCCGATAAAATGAAGAATAATATCTCCTTTTAGTGTTTGATTCCTAAGAAAGTGATGCCTAATATCTATTTTCTTTGCATGAGAGTGATGTTTAGGGTTCTTACATAAGTCAGTGGCACTTGTGTTATCACACAAAATATGAGTTTTAGTAAAACTCAAGCCATAGTCTGTGAGTGTGTGTTGCATCCACAACACTTGAGCACAACAACTTCCAGCTGCTACATATTCAGCTTCAGCAGTGGAAAGTGCTATAGAATGTTGCTTCTTGTAGGACCAAGAAACAAATGAATCTCCTAATAAATGACAAATTACGTATGTACAATTTCTATCCATTCTACGTCCACCAAAGTCAGTATCAAATAATCTTTTTAGAACAAAATCATTTCCAGATGTATAAAATAATCCTAGATCCATGGTTCCCTTAAGGTAGCGAAAAATTCTTTTTACTGCCTTTAAGTGAAACTCTTTAGGATTGGATTGATATCTTGCACATAAGCATACTGAAAACATTAAGTCTGGTCGACTAGATGTTAAGAAAAGTATACTTCTTATCATCCATCTAATAGATGTTTGATCTACTGGTTTCCCAGGTTCATCAAGATCTAAAGATTTTGAGGTACCAATGGGAGTAATTATACTCTTAGTGTTGTCATAACCATAATTTTTGAGAAGATATTTTATATACATATGTTGATATATGTAGGTTCCTTCTAGTTTTTGAGAAATTAGAAAACCAAGGAAAAAAGTTAACTCACCCATCATACTCATTTCAAACTCAGATTTCATTAGACTTGCAAAAGATTCGGTTAAATATAGCTGAGTTGAACCAAATATAATGTCATCAACATAAATTTGAACAATCAAAATATTTTTCTTATCTATCTTTATAAAAAGGGTTGGATCTGCATTTCCCTTAACATAGTTATTTTGAAGCAAAAATCCAGTGAGTCTATCATACCATGCTTGTGGGGCTTGATTAAGACCATACATAGCTTTGGTAAGTATAAAAATATAATCAAGATGTTTCGTATCTTCAAATCCAGAAGGTTGTTCAACAAAAACTTCCTCATGTACAAAACCGTTCAGAAAAGCACATTTCACATCCATTTGAAAAAGTTTAAAATTAATGAATTCTACAAAGGAAAGTAGAATACGAATAGATTCAAGTCTAGTTACTGGAGAATTGGTTTCTTCATAGTCTATTCCCTCTTGATGATTATAGCCTTTAGCAACAAGTCTAGATTTATTTCTTACTATGACTCCATTTTCATCACATTTGTTTATGGAGACCCACTTTGCTCCAATAACAGAATTTTCCTTAGGTCTTTCAACCAACGTCCAAACATTATTCCTTTCAAATTCATTTAGTTTATCTTTCATGGCTTTGATCCAATCATCATCACCTAAAGCTTCATCAATGATTTTCAGTTTTAATTGGGAAAGAAATGCTAGATGTTCTACTTCATTTCATAAGGAACTTCTAGTCCTTACTAGTTGATTTACATCACCAATGATACTATCACTGAGATGATTCTTAAGAAACACCTGATTTGGGTTTTGCAAAGCCTGTTCATCAACATAGGGTAGAAAGTCTTATGGGGTAAATGTTTCGGAAGTATTTTCTTGAACATTTTCCTTATCAGAAGGATCTTCTATCAAAGGTTGATAATCAGTTTTTGAAAACACATATGAGGATGTAGGCTGGGATGGTTTAAAAACAAAAGGATCAGATTCATCAAATTTTACATGTACTGTTTCTTCAACAGTACAAGTATTTTTATTAAATACTCTATAATCCTTAGAAGTTGTGGAATAACCTAAGAAAATTCCTTCATCAGATTTTGGTGTGAATTTATGTAGGTTATCTTTAGTATTCAAAATGAATACTTTGCAACAAAAAACCTTGAAGTAGGATAGTCTTGGTTTTCTACCATTCCATAACTCATAAGGAGTTTTATTAAGAAAAGGTCTAATCAAAAATCGATTTATAGTATAACAAGCAGTACTTACAGGTTCAGCCCAGAAATGTCTAGCTATAGAATATTCACTCAACATGGTTCTGGTTATCTCTTGAATAATTCTATTTTTTCTCTCAACTACACCATTTTGCTGAGGAGTTCTAGGTGCTGAAAAATTGTTAGTAATACCTTTTCTGCTACAAAAAGTTTCAAATTCAGAATTTTGAAATTCTCCTCCATTATCACTATGATTAGTTCTTAATGGAAGGTTTTTCTTGTTTTTAACTTGAGCTCTAAAACTTTTGAAATAAGAAAAAGCTTCAGACTTCCTTGCTATAAAATAAACCCAAGTAAATCTAGTGTAATCATCAACTAGAACAAACACATAGTATTTTCTTCCAATACTTCCAGTTTGTGTTGGACCAAAAAGATCCATGTGTACTAACTATAATGCATCAGTTGTTGAGACTTCACCGATTGATCTAAAACTATATTTATGTTTCTTACCATATTGACAAGGATCAAAAACTTTAGAATGATCAAATCTATGCTCCGATAGATCCTTAGAAAGTTTCATCTTATAGAGTTTACATAAGTTTCTAAGGTTACAGTGACCTAGTCTTCTATGCCATAACTAGGAATGATCTTTCATTGCACTTAAACAAGTTTAATCTTGGCTCCTGAGGTATTCTACGTTTAAGGTGTAAACATTCTCTTGCCTATTTGCTGAGAGAATAAATTCTTCCGTGGAATTTTGAACTAAGCACTTATCATTCCTAAAATTCACAAGGTACCCTTCATCACATAACTGACTTATGCTAATGAGGTTGTGCTTAAGACCCTTAACAAAAAGAACATTTGAAATCATTGTTTTACCTAGAAGAACAATATTACCAATACCAACAATCTCTCCCTTAGCATTATCTCTAAAAGTTACCTTTCCTCGTTTTGTTTTGATAATCTTTTCAAAATATCTTTTGTTTCCAGTCATGTGCTGGGAACATCCACTATCCATATACCATGTATTGTTGCTGGTACTCTCTTTATTTTCCTGAAATCAAGAATAGAATTAGACTTTTGGAATCTAAACTTGTTTGGATCAGAGATTTCTAGATAACAAAATTTTAGGTACCCACATATTCTTAGAGAAATAAGCTTTGTGAAATCCTAGATATTTGGTTTTTGTTTAAGGAACAATCCTTTGCCCAGTGACCACCACATTGACACTCAGTAAAAAATGGGGCACTTTGAGGAACAAAATATTTGTTACTGAATATTGGTTTTTCATGGGTATAACCAAAACCGGATTTATTTCTTAAAGGTCGTATTGGAGAATACATTTTATCAAAATTTTCCTTACCATGGGTAAAGTTTGATAAACACATCTTTAAGGAAAAAATTTCAGAATTGAGTTTTATAACCAAGTTTTTATTCTCAAAATCATTAGTTTTAGAACTAGAGCTAGGCTCGATAATATTTTTCTTAGAAATTACTTTTTCTAATTCTTTAGAAAGTTTTTTATTCTCAGAACATACTTCCTCAAGATTTTTTGAAATACTTTCAAAATTAGCATTTTTCTTATAAAGATATTTAGAGAGATCTGATATCCCTTTTGTAAGAATAGAATTACTAGAGTTTGCCTTATCAAGTTTCTTATTGAGTTTAGAGTTCTCAATCTCAATAAGTTCACCAAACCTAGAAACTTCTTCATAAGTAGGTAAAGTATTTTCTTCATCAGAAGAGGGTTCTTCATCTGAGGAATTATAATAATTACTATCATTAGAATTTAAAGATACAATGGTCAATGATTCAGAATTTCATACCTTAGCCATAAAACAATGATTATCAATAGGTAATACGGCTATAAGACCAAGATTCTTCTGTCCTGAAGATTCATAATCAGAAGATTCATATAAAGAGTCACCACCACTGGCACTCCAGGTGTCATTTGCTTTCAGAACATTCTTATCATTGGCTTTATAATACTTCTTTCAGTTCCTATCGGAATGCCTTTCTTTCCTTTATTTCTTTTTAATAAAAGGGTAATCTAGTCTAATATGTCCAGCTCTCTTGCATTCATAACAAGTAACTTCTCCATCTTTCTTATCTTTCCTGTCCATTTTTTTATACTTGGATTGGAAATATCTCTGGCCAGCTATCTTGTTCATCCTTCGAGCAAAATTTTCTAACTCATTTTCAGAGACTTCACTTTCACTAGAATATGATTGAATAACCACATTCTAAGACTTGATCTAGTTACTCTCTCAGAAGTCTTAGCTTTCATATGATTTGATGTTGTTGTAAAAGAAACAGTACCATTCCCATTTTTCTTCATGATGTTCTCAACATCTCTCTTCATTATTTTTTCATATTGGAGAAGAGTTCCAAATATCTCATCAAGAGAAATTTGAGTGACCTTCATGTTCTCATATATAGTAGTTCTCTTTGATTCCCACTCATTGGGAAAAATATCAATTATCTTATCCACAATTGCTTCATCATCAAACCCTTTCTCTCCCATAGACTGTAAGCTATTGACGATAGTCATAAACCTCTGTTGAACTTTACAAATCGGTTCACCATAAGGAAAATTGAAGCCATGGTATTCAGATCTATGCATAACTCTCATAGTTTCAATTACTTTAGAAGTTCCAAAGTGTGTAACCTCTAACTTCTTCTAGATACAATTAGCTACTTCACAAGACGAAATTTGGATATATATATTTCTAGTCATTGAACAATGTAAAGTATTTCGTACCTTATAATTGAGTTGATACTCTTTCTTTTCCTGGTTAGTAAATGTTCTAACTTCCTTATTAGGAATTTTATAATCTCAAGTAAGCATAACAAAGTTGTCCACTCCAGTATTGATAACAAATCTCTTCATTCGATCTCTCGAGTACTCATAATCATTACTATCAAAGATTTGTGGTCTTGTAGGATTTAGATTATCAATGGAACCAAAATTGACTCCTGCCATACTTAAAATAACCTTCGGCACACAAACGTTTTAGTAGAAAGAAGTTCGTAACCACAGCGTTCGGAATGACAAAGTTCGGAATTACAAAGTTCAGAATGAGAAAGTTCGGAATGATAAAGTTCGTAATGATAAAGTGAGAAAGAAAAACTTATATGTGAATATAAGTATTTCAGAGACCTACTCTGATACCAATTGTAGGATCGGAATAATGATGTAGATGCTCAATATAAAAGAGGGGGTGAATTATATAATTTAAAAATTCATTTGGAACCTTTAAAGTTAGTTATGAATAATTATGTTTTCCTCAAACAAAAGAAAGAGCCTTGTTTAACAAATTTAAACTAAAAAAATTCACAACACCTCTAACACCAAATGAAAACATGGAATAAATAATGATGTTATAAACCTCATGTTCTGCGAACTTTCTTAAATTAAGAAATATATTCTGAAAGTAGGTTCCGAAAATATGGTTTCGGAAGTTGAAACTTAACTAAAGATTACAATATGAGATTCTACCTTAAAGAATATAGAATCTAAATGAAACAGAGTACTAGTAAGGAAGTATAAGAATGTTATACATTCCTTACAATAAAAAATGCAGCAGAAATAAACAAGTAGTAAAACTACAAGTAACAAGATATAAGTCTTTTAACCCAATGTGAAGGGTATCCAACAACCTTGGATAAAGGTCTCTTGATTTATACATTCAAGAAAGTCCATCTTACCCACACCAGTGTAAGCCCTCGATACGAATATTGGAATCTCTGTCTTGCTATCCCCACAAGCCCTCAACTTCAAGGTGGTTGGTAACCTTTGTCTTCCTCAGCATGGAAGCCCTCGAACTTCAACTTAGTCGGCACCTCTGTCTTCCTATCCCCGAAAGTCCTCGAATGTAATCACCAACATTCGAAGTCTCATGAAGAAAAAAACCGAACAAGCGGTTATGTACGCACAAGGAATGAAAAGATTTCTCTCTCTATAAATCACCTTAGCAGTGTGTGGTCTCTAGATTGATCAACTTCTATGTTATTTTGATCTATTTAAAATGAGCTCCTATTTATAGGCACGGTCGTCCTCCTTTCCAACACTGATATTTTCCTTAAAAATCGGAGGGACCTGTACATGTGTCACTTAGCCAATGGTTAGTTTATAACGGAATAGATGACATCGTTTTGTAACAAAAAAAGTGTAATAGTATGTACGACATCGTTTTAAGTCTAACACAAAAGTTCGGAGTGAAGGTTCAGAGTGTAAGAAAAAATGATATTTGGAGTCTAAATAAATTCGGAGTGTATAAAGCAAAGATGATCAGATTTTGTTTAATAGGTGAATTCGGATTGGGAATGCGGAATGAGAATTCATCATCAGAATTCATAATGAGAAATCATAATCAGGATTCGTCATTAGATTTCGATGTCTAACTTCATGAGGATTAGTATCCAGAATTCGGAGTAGAACATTATCAGAGTTTATATCCAGAATTCGGAATGAAACTTCATTACAGTTGTCATCCAAAATTCGGAACCTAAAACAGAATGCTTCATATCAAAGTTTCAAACGATTCCGAGAATATAGAAATTAATCCCATTCTTATACATTAGAAAAATATGGATTAAAATATGATAAGAATAATTTTCCTTATAAAAGAAATTTTCCTTATAAAAGCGATTTTCCTTATAAAAGTGATTTTCCTTATAAAATCAATTTTACTTAAAGATAAGGTGTTTGTGATTTTCAAAACATGAAGGAATGGAAAATTCATAAGAATAACCTTATTGAATCAACACCCTCGCATCCATTTCGTGCCCTCGCGGCCGTTCCATGCCCTCTCGGCCCTCCGTGGCCCCTCGTGGCCTTCTAGGCTGGGCCCAGTGAGCCGGGCCGAACCCGACGAGCTGGCATGTCCAACGGGTCGAGTCAACCTGAAACGAGTCATCCCGGACAGGGTCAGGCTGGGGGGGTCTGACCAGGTCAGACCAGACCTGAGCCCACAATGACCCTTTACTTTATTTTGGCGATATCATTGGCACCAGACATCCTTTTATGAACATTCAGCAACACCGAAAATCATGGAGCATGACAGTACCTTTGAATCTACCCCATTAGAGTTTGGAGTATAGTTCAGATATGATCAGGTTGGATCTTGCACAAATCCAATCGGGCCCCCGGACTAAAAGGCTAATAACTCACAGATTGAGAATTTGATTGACGCAACGTCTGTTGAGTTGAGACCTCTATGACGTGGGGGACCATTGAGATACTTCTTCATGGAACATTGTGACAGTTGGAGTATCGACCAGTAGCTCATGGAGCAGATCCTCCTGTAGACGAGCGAGCATAGTGTGGAGATGTAGTAGTTAGATGAGACTAGAAGACTGCTGACCCTTTGACTTGGAGTGATTCTACTAGCCCAGTGGGGAGTGCATTTGTGTCGCGGCAGACCCACAGTGGAGATATGCGCTTGGTGACACGGAAGACCCATGGTACTTGATAAGAGCAGTACCTCAGTAGGCTATGAGGGGGATCATTCTTGGTCACCTGGCAGACCCACGGTGGGGAGCACCACTGTGTGACGCATCAGACCCATTGTACTCAACAGGAGGAGTGCCTCAGCAATCCAAGGTTAGTGGGAAGTGTGCTTGGTGTCACCGCAGGCCCACTTTACTAGTCTAAGTCGGATATCATCAATATAAAAGGTTTAAATGATGTGACTTGGGATGTTACTTGATACTACCACTAAAAAAATTGGGGTTGAGCCGAGTTAGTACTTTTATGTTTTCCTCATGATTGAGATGGATTACATAATAACTTATGTATATGTATGTGCATATATCTAAGTAGGGTTATCTGTGGATTTCATAATTTTTGGATTATCATTGTTTGATTTTGTGATACATTGAGGGTCTCAGGTTCCCTACTGAGTATCGTTATACTCACACCGGGATGGGCTATGCCCGCACCTTGTTGTATTGGATGCAGACGACGGACAACCATGACTGAGGCTGAGAGTACCAGGATGGGATGGTACCCGGAGGTGGACCGTACAGCTTGTCGGTACATGGAGGAGACATACGGACGTGGAGTGCTAAGTAGATGATCAGTCCCTATACTTTAGGTCGGAACCTCATAGGACGATCCAGTATCTATCTTTCCTTTCTCATTAGTTTTATTGCATTTCAGTTGTACTTGAACTTTATTGTTGGGCTTGTATCTTGGCCTCTGATACTTTCAAAACTCTTTTGTTATATAGTTAAATGGTCTTTCGTCTAGCTATGTGCTTTCTTCTCTATGTGTTACAGGTTATAAAGGCAATTCCTTCCAAGATTTAGAAAATTACGCCTTTGGTGCTAGTCACCTTCCCCTGGCCTACGGATGTTGGGCTTGGGGTAGTCATGGAACGGGCCCAAAGGGACAGTTCATGATGATAACCATCATCCATTAGTAATTTATATAATTATATATGGTCTAATCACAATGAATTAACATATATTAAACTAATATTAAATTTTCCAAGGTATTTAATATATCCACCATTTCAATCCATGTTGATCCAAAATAAAAGTGCCATGTTAAAAAATTGAAATCCATGATTAAAAATATCTAATAAAATTTATCAAATTAAATACCTATTATTCGGTGTAGTTAGTTTTAAAATAAATGTGTATAATATGATGAAAATCACTGTTTAGAAAAAAAATTCTTTTTTTTGTATAAAACTGTAAATATTTTTATACAATGAGTATTAAAATGTTATATGAATGTTAAAACAAATTTTTATTAATATATATATATTTATATTTGAAATCATTCACCAACAGTAATAAGTTAAATTTATTATGAAATAAAATTATCTGCATACGAATTGATTTTTAAGAAAAATCATTTTTCCCTATAAAAATGTTTTCATTATAAATGTAAAGGTAAAGGTTGATTTGATTTATCTTAATTATATTATTTTATATATTATAATACATAAATTAGTTCAAAAAAAATTATATAACTGGAATATTTTACTTAACATAACTAAAAATAATGCTCTAAATAAAATTATTTTTTTTTACACTATTCACAAGAAAAAAAATATTTTGAGAAAGTTATCAAAACATCACATTAACATTATATTGATTTAATTATTTCAAAAAATATTTTTTTTATGTTATTTTTATTATTTTCGTAAAAAATATATATAATATTCTATCAAATAAATGATTAAATATCATTATAAAAGATATAAAATTTTTAAGAATATTATTACATTGAAAAAAATGAATATTTATTTCTTCATAAATAATTCCTAAATTTAAATTTAGTCGTTTTTTTTATATTTCTCATAATGAAATTACTCATAGTCATACCCACCAATTTAATGGATAGGTAATAACGGTTACAAAATATTATTATAATAATTTGTTTTTATTTTTTGAATCTCAATGTTTCATGTAATGAAAGCTGTTGATGAAATTAAATCTATTTGAAAATAATAGATCACAAAATATTTGTGTGTTATATCCATGTCGTAGATCCCCACTACTAAATTAAATGATGTTCCACAACAATCATCCATGTCATAGAGGTACCAATTTAGAAAAACCGACCAAAATCACCCATTCAAGACACTATGTTGCATCTTATTTTTCCTAGAAACAAAGATTAATCCTATAGGATTCCTATATTGTGGAATGTATTCCATATTTAATATAGTCTTGATATGAATATGGAATGAAAAATATTCCTCGATTAATCTTCGTTAAATCATGTACATCCAATCCATGGTGACCCCACTGCACAGCATAGATGGCCCCTCTATAGTGTAGTCAACATTAACAATCCTGAAAAATTACAAAAATTCGAAGCTCACATCAAAATATCATGGAACTAAAACTAATATCTTTTAAACATTAAAGGATATAATTCCATATTTTGGAGTTCATCCTAATTTATGCTACCCGTAATGGGTGTTTTAGCTTACTCTTCTTATGTTTATATATCCCTTGATTATAAATAAGATTAATTAGAATTATATTTCACGACAAGTATAATTTGTCGATAATTGTTTTTGGATATTTCTCATAATATATTTGTAAAAAATTAAATTTTTTATATGAAATGATAAATTCCCATATGGTTTTAATGAAATGGGTTTATACATTAAAGATTTTTCTCGACTCTATAAAACTAAAAAAATTAAATATATTTGGTATGTAAGTATATCAATATTTAATATTTATATTTTGATTAGGGTTTGTTATTTATTTTTCTAATTATTTTTTTATTGATTTATATAAGGAATATATATTTTTCATCAGATTTGAGTGTATGGGGGTCATGTGTTTGAAATACTTTTAGGGGAGTTACTAATTACCTAACAAATGAGTTTATATTTTGTAACTAGTTAGGATTAAATATTAGTACAAGGTATGTTTGGACATATAAGAACAAATTTACCATTTCGTATTATGTCAATAAATTCAAATATTATATTTATAAATTCATGAAATTGAGATACATGAAAAAATCGAACTTGCTTTAAATTGAATATTTTATATTTTTTTTTAAATTCTTGTGGATTTCTATATGCAATAGAAATTTTTTAATTAAATATTCTGGATATGAAATCCTAATAAATCTTAAATTCATTTAATTAGTTTGGAATTCAATCCATTCTTTCATAATGATTTATATTGAAATTATTTATTTTAGTTTTAACGAAAATATATTCTACTTTTTATGTATAGATTTTAAATTGTAATAAATATTTAAATTGTAAGTATTCTTATCAGAAATTCAACATTTTCCTCCCATATAAACAGTTATATAATACATATAGGGTATATTTTAATTTATATAACTCCTATTAAACAACAAAAATGAGAAATGAATACGTTTCTCTAACATTTGTAGAATGTATAGACAAAATAAAATACTATAAAAGGATAATTTTATGCATAATTAAAAAAAGTATTCTTTTCATTTATATTTTGTACAATATTACTCTTATGTGATATGCTCTATGCAATGTGTCTCTTTAGAATAGGTTTTATCTAAATATAAATATGGCATAGTAATTATAGTGGAAAATATGATTTTTTATCTGAAACATCAGATTTAAATTCTATTGAAACAATATACAAATTAATATAATAGTGGATACTCAAAATCCGAAATCCTATATATGATATAGATATAAATTATATTACATGGAAAAAATTAATTTGTTATGTAATTGCATTAAAAATTGGAATATAATGTCTACTTATTATAAAATTTATAACTTAGAAATTAATTATTTTGTTATTCATATGACTTAAATTAATTAATGGTTATGAGGTTTTGAAATAGGTGACACAAATTTACATTTTTAAATTTCTTGCAAATATTTGATGTGTCCATAATAAATGGAGTGTAAATAATATAGTTAACTTTTTTACATTAATTATTTATACAATAGTTAAGAAAAATATTTGGTTGAGTATGGTTCATATTTAATATATTAACACAAGATATGATATTATAATAAATATTCCTACTGAATATTTAATGTTTTCATATTTTTTTAATTTTGTAGATAAGAATTGGTAATTTAAAATTTGAGTGGTTGAGCCAATTTTTTAATTTTAAAAGACATTTAAATCTATATTATGGTTATTTAAATACAATTTTAAAAAATTATATATTTTTGATTTGATAGTTTATGTAGGTTTAATGAATAGTAAATGATATATTTATTATATCTCAACGAGTATATTTTTTAATACTAATTCATCATAACATTTTTCTAACACACCAGATGGGAAGACATTGATAATGTTTTAATGCTCGTAGGGAGAAGTTTTTATAGAAGATAAAATCTAGAGGTATATCATGTAACCGTGTATAAAGAAAAGCTAGAGGATAGAGAAAATTGATTATATTCTTTTAAGATAATAGCACATAATAAATTGAATATAAATCTAAGTCTATATTGTCAAAGATAGGGTGGAGTATATAATCCCAATGAATAATAATGTCATCATGGTTCATTGTAAGACCCTGAGATATTATGAAAAATATTCTTTTGATTTCATTGATGTATTCTATTATACACTATACCAAGTTTAGCTTGTACTATATGCAACTTCGTATTAGCTTGCAGTATATTCAACACTATTCTTGGCTCGTGTTAAACACAATTTCAAGTTCGTTTTGTGGAAATTATTCTACGCAACATTAAGTATATATTTTTTTAATGTATAAATGTAATAATTTTGATTATGTTATACACAACACCAAATGGTGATTTCACTACACGCAGCCCTGACATGGCTTTCATTACAGGCAATCAAGACCTTCCTCGATAGTGTGTGTAGTATGCAAAACCGAGTTTCACTAAACGAGATATTATAATAATATTATTATAAACTAGCCGTTATGAATAGTACTACCCAATTTTTGAAATTTTAGAAATTTTATTTTTGAAAATGGACTTTATTTTTAGATTTGGAATATCTAAATTAGCCTCGGGTGAATTTTTGGAATTTTTCGGAAAACATTCAATTTTTTATGAATAGTGAAAACACTCGGTTACTATTTAAAAACTGACTTTTTATTTAAATAATTATTTATTTTATTTAAATTTATTTTAGGTAAAAATTGATACATAATACCTATATAAGTTCAATGTAATTCATTAGAGTCATTTTATAATAATTTTCGATATATAAAAATTTTATTGAACTTTTCACCGTCTTTTACCTACCTCCTATGAGCTTTTTGCAAACCTGCATAAAACATACTTTTACCGCTTCTGTGAGTGGAATTTTGAAAATACGAGAGACATGGTTAATATCCTAGACTAAAATGTGCTTCAATGAGATGAAAATAAATTTTGGTGAATGGTATCTTTTTAGTTTTATTTACCATGGTTAAAAGTAAATAGGGTAGTTAAGGGTAAAAATGATATTATTATTACCCTAACACATGTCATAATTCTATTGGATAAATTTAAATCGACCAAAAAAAACCTTAGGAATAAAATATGACCATTTAGGTCCACATGGATTAGATTAGGACATTTATTATTAATTTATTTAAAGAAGGGTTAAAATTGTTAAAATCAATGTTTAAAAACTAAATCATTTTTAATGTTGGGTTATACAAAAGATAAATTATACTATAAATATTAATTATAAAGATACCAATATTTCCTACATAATTGTATTTTATTTATGATTTTTAGATATTAAATAATTTAATTTATTTATGATACAATGATGATGCAGTAATTATCTTACTAATGAAATATTAACATAATTGATGTTATAATCACCCAAATAAATGTAATTTGAGAATTTTTAGGAATTAAACTAATTTTATTGGTTAATATGACATGTTAGTATTTATTTAATTAATTTTTTGCGAACTAATCATGCTGTTATGATTTTCAAAAAAATAAATTACCAAATACTATGAAAATTGACATAAAATATTTTTTAAAACAAATATTATATTATTAATTTTTATTATATTCATAAAAATGTATGGATCGGCCAAGATACTAATATCATGATAGGTGTAACATTAATGGACCAATTGAGTGTCTCTTGGATGTATATGGTATGTTAATTAACTATATAATATAAAAATACCAAGTGACATGGTAAATGTCAATCTAATTAACATAGATTTTAAACTAATGATAAGGTTAATATAATGCCCTAAACCGGTATAAAATCTATTGGTTGAGATTATTTCGACCCATCCTCACTTTAACTTCCAAATAAATCACTTTTGAGCTATTTTTAACTGAAAATGACTTTATTATTAAATAATATTTTAAGTTGTTCAAAAGGTGCCCCTCTCCTCCTTTATAAAAAGGGCACCCCTTTCTTCTTCTCTTCAAACCTTTTTGAGCCTTGAATCTCGTCCAAACCCTGACCATTTCCCTTCTCAAATTCCTTAGAAAAATTCTGGAGGTTATGGTCTTCTCAAAAGACCAAATCTACTTCATTAAGAGGAAGCTTAAAGGAGGTGCGTCGAAGAAGAGGTAATCTCTTCTTCCGATTATCTCAAGATTCTTTCTTCTTCTACTTCTTCTTCTTTAGTTTTATCATTATAAAGTTATAACATAAGTATTACTTATTTACTGATATTTTATTATAAATATGAAACAACCCTATTTAACCTTCTATCCATCCTACAGAAAACAAAATCACCGCGCGTGCGTACATAGGAATACCGTCTCCACGCCGTGGAGTAATCTGTTTTCGACCACCACCTTACTTGGATGGGTATAATGGGGTAAATAAATAACTATTTATGATTATTTTAAAGTTATTTTTATTATTAAATATTATAAATACACTTCAATACAATTCCACGATCATGGGAATGACATCATCGCACGTGCGTACGTACGGACTACCGTCTCCACGACGCGATGAGATTCATTCTCCATGTTATCCTTTAATGAATATTTATAAAGTATGTATAATTAATAATAACGAGATATATGACATAATAATGATACTGGATTTATGTATATATATATATATATATTTAATCTTCTTAATTCAATTCAATTTAATAAGGAAACTAAAACAACGTTCATGGGTACGTACGACATATCGTCTCCATGAACGATGTATTTCATTCCATTTATCGATCTATCATATATATATGTATATGATGAATATATATTATATATAAATAATTTTTTACATTCTGGAATTAAGTAAATCAGGATACATGTAATAATATCAAGAATAACAAGTCGAAACATGTACAATAAATGAATCGATTTTACCCAAATCACTGCTTTTACATCGAATTTACAAATGAATGGGTATTATAAAGTCATAAGTAAACTATTTATGATATAATAACAATGAATATGATTCTGTAATAAGTTAATGACATTATTTAAATCATTATATAGGAGGTACGGATACATACAAATCATATCGGACATAAGGTAAGGGATAATTATTCCAATCTCATTCTTATCCGAGATTGTTTATTCGTAAGTATTTACTGGGGTTATATTTATTATCCATGTTCATATATTCTCAAAATGTTTTCATAAAATGTTTAAATTTCATTCATGTATGTTTAAAGTCATTTTTAGCTTTTTTTACTTTTACCACATCATATGGAAAGAATCTATGTTTTCTTTACCATACGAGGTACTTTTTGACTTTTCCGAAAAAAGTACGAGGAGAATGTTTTTTTAACTTATACGGCATGAAATGATTTTTACTGTTTCATAACACCTTATTTTCATGAATCTTACTCTACATGATTTAATTATTATTTTCAACAAAATCTTTTTCTTTTAAAATAGCATGATATTTTGTGAAAAGAAAATGATATTGATAAAGAAAGGATATTTTGCTCAACAGTTCAATTCAAGTGTTTAATCAAAACTATTATCCATCTAAAATGACATTATTTAATATGATTATGTTGAAATTATAATGTCTCCATTATTTACAGGGTTTTATTTTTCTTATGATGAATTGATATCCATTTTTTTAAATGGATTGTGTTATGATTGCATAATGTTTAAGAATCATATTCTATTACATGGGTTATGCTATTATGTATGATTTATGATTTTGTGGCACACGAAAGAATGATTTCATTATGAGATGGGTGGGACCTATATCTCCATCTAATGCATTGGGTAAAGAATTATATCTCATGATATAGACATGGCTAGAATGGTAAGTTAATCTGGTTCAGTGATACAGGACTAGAACGAGGAGTGAAACCGATTCATAAAGGGACTGTGTCTACTAAGATGGTCTTGGCAGCAATGCCTTGGCTAGTATGGAAATCATATCATGTTATTAATGGTTTCCACAATAACATGTTTTATTCCCATTCTATTTTATCATGATGAAAGTTTTTTTATGATCTATGCCTTATGTACTTCCATGTTTTATGTAATTGCCCATGATTTTGATGTTTAAACATTATGTTCATGTTTTTATGTTCAAATGTATATGATTTGTTTTATTTTATCCATGCATACCCTTACTGAGTATTTGAGCTCACCCTTTTAATGTTTTCTTTTCCCATGATTTAAATAAATGTTTTAGGTAAGAAAACCAAAAGGGGAAGTTGTTTATGGGAGATGTTGAAGATCTTTCACTATGATTAGAAGATTACGTTCCTAGTTTCCAAAGACACTAAACTATTACGGTCCTTTGGTGTCTGTTTTTGTTATCTATTATGTATTCCGCAAATGTAATGTAATGTCCATGTACATCAAGATTTGGGTATCTAGAGTTGGTATCAGAGGAAAGGATTAGTTAACCTTTGGAAACTAGGATGCGAAAACTTTAGTGAGATCCCTAGAGATATTTCTAAGGTATTTCTAGGGATGTCCCTAAGGTTAAGTATATGTATAGTTTATAGTCCTAGAATTATGGAAATGATTTTAGAATTAAACCTAAGATGTTAGATATCGAAGGCACTCCCCTTTATTTTGTTGTTATCCCTAGCATGATTTTTTCCTCTCACACTATTCTTTTTGTGATTTAGACGATGGCTGGAACCCAAAGGAACCGTGTTGATCAAGGTAATGAAAAATGCAATGATTTTCCTCCTGACCAAACCAATGTTATGGGAGATGGAGTGAAAAATCTTATTTCTATACTTACAAAAGATATGAATCATTCTGGACTTCCAAATGAGAAAAGAAGGGAAAAATATTCTATTAAGTCCTTCATGAGGAAACGCCCACCTTCTTTTTGTGGGTCTTCTAATCCACTTGTTGCTGAACAATGGATTAGTACCTTTGAAAAGGTATTTTCCATACATCTTTATTCGGAACATGAAAAAATCATTCTGGCTATTTACCATTTAGAAGCGGAAGCAGATCAATGGTGGACTCTAATTAAGAATACGAGGCCCCGAGATGAAATTGAATCCATGGAATGGGATGAGTTCAAGAAGTTATTGTTCAATATGTACTTCCCTCATATTCTTAGAACAATGGTGGAAAATTATTTCCATGAGCTTAAGAAAAAGGATGATGAATCTATTGGTATATAAAAAGCGAATTTTACAAGGCTTGCAAGGTATGCATTTGTCTTTATCATCCAACCTGAATGTAAGGTTGATCGATTCTTCTATGGATTAAAACCAAGTCTTTGAAGGGCATTAGATATAAGATACTTCAGTATCTATGAAGAAATTGTGCATTCTGATATCAAGGTAGAAATGGATGTTTGAGTTATATATCCATGTCATGGTTTGGACAAGAAATTAAAGATGGAGTTCAAGGAGAAATCTCAGAACAATGGTGAAAAAAGATGAATGTTTCGTTATGATCAAATTGTGGAAGGAAGCATGGTGGAGATTGTCTTAAAGGGACTAGAAAATGTTTTATGTGTGGAAAAGAAGCTCATCGAGCAGCTGAGTGTCAAAGTAATGGAAAAAGGGTTGCTATGATGTGAATAAAGAAAATACTGCAGAGAACGCACCACCAACACTTCAATGCTTCAAGTGCAAGGAAATGGGGCATTATGTTAATGAATTCCCCAATCCAAGGGTTAATGATGATCAACATGAGCAACCAATTAAGGCATTGGACAAAGGGAAGTCACATGCGATCACTATTGGCGATGCTGAATATGACAATGATGTGGTGGAATGATTAAGTGTTTATGTAATGGGATTCCAAAATAAGGTTGTATATAGTATCATGGAATATTGGAATATTTATGTATTGGTCTATTGTGGTTTTCAATAATTTTATGGTACCGGAAACCATGGAAAGTGATTGATATATTTTTGGAAAGAAGATGATATGCGCATAATGAAGGGATAAGGATAAAATGAAATATTTCACAGTATTCATGAACTCATTACTGATATAAGGAAAAAGTTATATCTTGGTTTGAGTATATAGAATTTTTGGATTTTGGTATTTGGAAAGAGTTAACTTTTGACATCATTCATGTTTTCACTAAGATTCAATGGGTATTCATTTTTCAAGAGAATACATGATTAAGGTATTCACATGTTTGGGATGTGACCAGCAAGATATATCTTATATGGGGGATAAATTACGGTATTCACATGCTCGGTAGATGATATTTCTAATAATTGTTTTCTGTATACTATGAGCTTGGACATAAGTATTTTAAATAATCCTAAAGATTGGAATGGATTATGTTGGACATATTTTAGTATTCTTTAAGGATAGAACTTTTTTTGATTTTGTTGATGGGATGTTATAGTAATGTAGTTATAGAAAAAGGAAAACCTGCAAGACGGGCGAAAACCCAACACGTCGGACAAGGATGTGGGAATCAAACCCACTACCGATGTGCTACTGGCCTTTATCACCTACCACTAGCCTATAGGAAGTCCCTGGTTAGTAGAAACTAGTTTTATTTTTTTAATCTCTATGATAGATGAAGTATAAGTCATTTTTAGCAACCATATATGATTAATCTCAACATAGATGGACTTCTGCCTATTTAATAAATTGTGCTAAACTTTTTGCGATATAAATAGATGGAATGACCTATCATTCTATCTCATAATCTGATAACACATCATAGACAAAAAATTCAACAGTATTTATTTAAGAGATGAAGTGAAAATTGTTTGTGGCACGAGCAACAGTGATATTGTACCACAATAAAGTAAGTATTTCTTTTAATTCAACAATTCTTCAACTTTAGGGAAATGATCTTGGAAAAGAAATGTTTTCCCAGTGCTCTCATATCTGATGAATTAGATGGTACCTTAGATCATAAAAAATTTATAGATTTCTGATTTTTGGCTTTTTCATAGCCATGTCCTCTACCACTCTTCATTAGAAGTTGATGGTTATATTTCTCTTCCATATCCATATTTTCACCTATGTTCTACTATGTGGAATCCCAGTGATTAGTTAATTTGGGTAACCGTTAGGTTTCATTCTTTAGTTTTAAAGTCATGTTTTGGTATTCCTTTTTACGATGTGGGTTTCTATTAAATAAACATTCAAGTATTGAACCATTTATAACCCCTGATGAATTTTGAGGGAGATGTTCATTTTAAGGGGGGTAGAATGTAACACCCCGAGATTTTGTGAAAAATATTCTTTTAATTTCATAGATGTCTTATATTATACACGAAACCATGTTTAGATTGTACTATACTAAACACCGTATTAGCTTTCAGTATACGGAACACTATTCTTGGCTCGTGTTACACACAATTTATTGTTTGTTTTGTGGAAATTATTCTACACAACATTAAGTATAGATTTTGTTTAATGTATAAATGAAATAAGTTTTGATTATGTTATATGCAACACCAAATGGTGCTTTCACTACACACATCCCTGACTTGGCTTTCATTACACACAATCAAGACCTTACTCGATAGTGTGTGTAGTATGAAATACCAAGTTTCACTAAACGAGATATTATTATAATATAATTATGAACTAGCCGTTATTAATAGAAATACCCAATTTTTGAAATTTTATAAATTTTATTTTTCAAAATGGCCTTAATTTTTGGATTTGGAATATCTGAATTAGCCTAGGGTGAATTTTTGGTATTTTTCTGAATATTTTCAATTTTTGATGAATAGTGAAAACACTGGGTGACTATTTAAAAACCGCCTATTTATTTAAATTAATATTTATTTTATTTAAATTTATTTTAGGTCAAAATTGATACATAATACCTATATAAGTTCAATGTAATTCATTGGAGTCATTTTATAATAATTTTCGATATAAAAAAATTTTGTTGAACTTTTCACCGTCTTTCACCTAACTCTTAGGAGTTTTTTGCAAACATACATAAAACATAATTTTACCATTTCTGTGAGTGTAATTTATAAATTCCGAGAAACATGGTTAATATCAAGGACTAAAATATGGTTCAATGAGATGAAAATAAGTTTTGTTGAATACTAACTTTTTAATTTTATTTACCACGATTAAAAGTAAATAGGGTAATTAAGGGTAAAAATGTTATTATTATTACCCTAACACATGTCCTAATTATATTGGATAAGTTTAATTAAGCCGAAAACAACCCTAAGAATACAATATGACCATTTAGGTCCACTTGGTTTGGAATAGGACATTTATTATTAATTTATTTAAAGAAGGGTTAAAAAAGTAAAATTCAATGTTTAATAACTAAATCATTTGAAATATAGAGTTATAGATAAGATAAATTAGATTGTAATTATTAATTATAAAGATAAAAATATTTCCTAAATAATGGTATTTTATTTATGATTTTTAGACATTAAATAATTTAATTTATTTATGACACAATGATGATACAGTAATTATCTTATTAATAAAATTTTAACATAATTGATGTTATAAATACCCAAATAAATGTAATTTCATACTTTTTATGAATTACACTAATTTTATAGGTTAATATGTCATGTTAGTATTGATTTAATTAACTTTTTTAGAACTAATCATGTTGTTATGATTTTCAAAAAAATCAATTACCAAATAGTGTCAAAATTGACATAAAATAGTTTTTAAAAAAAATATTATATTAGTATTTGTTATTATATTAATGAAAATATAAGGTTAGGCAAAGATACATATATAAATATAGGTGTATCATTTATGGACCACTTTTGGGTCGCTGGGTTGTATATGGTATGTTAATTAACTATATAATATAAAAATACAAAGTGACATGGTAAATGTCAATCTATTTAACTAAGAGTTAAAACTAAAACATAATGTTAATATAAGGAGCCAAACCTATATAAAATATATTGGTTGAGATTAATTCGTCCCATACTCACTTTATCTTTGAAATAAATCAATTTGGAGCTATTATAAACCGAATATGACTTTATTATTAAATAATATTTTAAGTTGTTCCAAAGGTCCCCCTCTACTCCCTTATAAAAAGGGCACCCCTTCCCTCTTCTCTTCACACCCTTTTGAGCCTTGAATCTCGGCCAAAACTGACTGATTTATCTTATCTAATTCCCTGAAACATTCTGGAGGTTCTAGACTTCTCAAAACACCAACTCTACTTCCTTAAGAGGAAGCTTAAAGGAGGTGCGTCGAAGAAGAGGTAATCTCCTCTTCTGATTCTCTCAAGTTTCCTTCTTCTTCTACTTCTTCTTCTTTAGTTGTATAATTATAATGTAATAAAATATGTATTAATTATATACTGATATGTTATTATAAATATGAAACAAACCTATTTCACCTTCTATCCATCCTACGGAAAATGAAATCACCGCACGTGTGTACGTACAAAATTCCGTCTCCACGTCGTGGTGTAATCTGTTTTCAACCACCGCCTTACTTGGATGGGTATAATGGTGTAAATAAATAAATATATATGATCATTGTAATGTGATATTGATTCTGAAATATTATACATACACTTCAATACAATTCCATGATCATGGGAATGATGTCATCACTCGTGCGTACGTACGGACTACCGTCTCCACGACGCGATGAGATTCATTCTCCATGTTAACCTTTCATGAATGATTATAAAGTATATATAATGAATAATAATGAGATATATTACATAATAATTATACTGTAAATGTATATGTATATATATGTATGTATGTCATCTACCTAATTCCATTCAATTCAATAAGGAAACAAAAACCGCTTTCATGCGTACGTACGGCCTACCGCCTCCACGAATGTTGTATTTCATTCCATTTATCGATCTATCATATATATATATATATGTATTTGATGAATATATATTATATATAAATAATGTTTTAGATTTTTTAATTAATTAAGTCAGGATATAAGTAATAATATCAAGAACAACAAGTCTAAACACGTACAATAAAGGAAACGATTTTACCTAAATCGCTACTTTTACATCGAATTTACAAAAGAACGGGTAATATAAAGTCATAAGTAAACTATATATGATATCATAACAATGAATATGATTCTATAATAAGTCAATGACATTATTTAAATCATTATACAGGAGGTTCGGATACATATGAATTATATCAGACATAAGTTAAGGGATACTTATTCTAATCTCAATTTTATCTGAGATTGTTTATTCATAAGTATTTACTGGGGTTATGTTTATTTTACATGTCCATATATTCTCAAATTTTTTTCATAAAATATTTAAATTTCATCCATGTATGTTTAATGTCATTTAACCTTTTTTTACTTTTACCACATCGTATGGAAGGAATCTTTCTATTGTTTACCATACGAGGTACTTTTTGACTTTTCTGACAAAAGTACGAGGATAATGTTTTTTAACTTAAACAGAAAGAACAGATTTTTAGTGTTTCATAATGCCTTACTTTTATGAAGCTTAATATATAGGATTTAATGACTATTTTCTACAAAATCCTTTTCTTTTAAAATTTCATGGAATTTTGGGAAAAGAAATTGATTTTGCAGAAGAAAGGATTTGTTCCTCAAGAATTCATTTCAAGTGTTTTATGAAAACTATTTTCCATCTAAAATTACATTATTTAATATGTTTATGTTGCAATTAAAATGTCTCCATTATTTAAATGGTTTGATTTTTCTTATGATTATGTGATATTGTTTTTTTATATGGATTATCTTATGATGGCATGATGTTTAAGAATCCCATTCTATTACATGGGTTATGCTATGATGTATGATTTATGATTTTGTAGCACACGAAAGAATGATTTCATTATGAGATGGGTGGGACCAATATCTCCATCCATTGGATTAGGTAAATATTTATATATCATGAGATAGACATGACTGGAATGGTAAGTTAATCTGGTTCAGTGATACAGGATTGGAACAAGGAGTGAACTCGATTCCGAAAGGGACATTGTCCACCAAGATGGTCTTGGCAGTAATGCCTTGGCTACTATGGAAATAATATCATGGGATTAATGGTTCCCACAATCAAATGTTTTATTCCCATGATATTTTATCATGATTAACGTTTCTTTATGATCTCTGCCTTATGTACTGCCATGTTTTATGTCATTGCCCATGATTTATGTGTTTAAACATTATGTTCAAGTTTTTAAGTTCAAATGTGTATGATTTGTTTAATTTTATCCATGATTACCCTTACTAGGAATTTGAGCTCACCCTTTAAATGTTTTCCTTTTCCCAGGATTTAAATAAAAATTTTAGGTATGAAAACCAATAGGGTAAGATCTTTATGGGAGATATTGAAGATATTTCACCATGATTAGAAGATTACGTTCTGAGTTTCCAAACACACTAAACTATTAAGGTCCTTTGGTGTCTGTTTCTGTTATGTATTAAGTATTACACAAAAGTATTGTAATGACCCTGTACGTCTTGCTTTGGGTCTCTATAGTTGGTATCAGAGGAAAGGTTTAGTTAAACTCTAGAAAATAGGATGGAAAAACCTTAGTGATATCCCTAGAGATATTTATAATGTATGTATAGGGATTTATCTATGGTTATGTATACATATAGGTTATAGTCCTAGAATTAAGGAAATATTATTTGAATTAAACCTAAGATGTTTGATATTGAAGGCACTCCCCCTTTATTATATTCTTTTCCCTAGCATGATTTTTTCCTCTCACCCTAATCGTATTGGGATTTAGAAGATGGATGGAACCTAAAGGAACCATGTTGATCAATGTAATGGACAATTCAAATATTGTACTCCTGAAAAAAACAATGTTATTGTAGATGGAGTGCAAAATCTTATTGCTATACTTACACAAGCTATGAATGTTTCTGGACTTCCAAATGATTAGATAAGGGAACAATATTCTATTGAGTCCTTCATGAGGAATCTTCCACCTTCTTTTAGTAGTGCTTTTGGTCCACTAGTTGCTGAAAAATGGAATAATACCATTGAAAAGATATTTTCCATACTTCTTTATTCGGAACATGAAAAAGTCATTTTGTCTATTTACCGTTTAGAAGTTGATGCAGATCAATGGTGGACTCTAATTAAGAATATGATGCCCCGAGATAAAATTGAATCTATGGAATGTGATGAGTTCAAGAACTTATTTTTGAATAAGTACTTCCCTCGTATTCTTCAATCATATATGGAAAAAAATTTCCATGAGCTTAAGCAAAAGTATGATGAATCTATTTGTATATATGAATGGAATTTTACCATGCTTGCAAGGAATGCATCTGGCATTATCATCCAACCTAAAAGTAAAGTTGATTGATTCTTCAGTGGTTTAAAACCAAGTTTCGAAGGGTATTAGCTATAAGAGACATTAGTAGCTATGAAGAAATTGTGTGTTGTGCTATAAAGGTAGAAATGGAAGTTAGTGTTACATATCCATCTCATGGTTTGGACAATAAATGAAATATGGAGTTTAAGGGGAAATCTATGAACAATGGTGAAAAGAGGATGAATGTTTCTTTATGCTCAATGTGTGGAAAGAAGCTTAGTTGAGATTGTCTTAAAGGGACTAGAAAATGTTTTATGTTTGGAAAAGAATGCCATCGAGTAGCTGAGTATCGAAGTAATGTAAAAAGGGTTGCTAATGATGTGAATAAAGAAAAGACTGCAGAGAACGCACCACCAACACTTTAATGCTTCATGTGCAATGAAATGGGGCATTATGCTAATCAATGCCCTAATCCAAGGGTTGATGATGATCGACATGAGCAACCACTTAAGGCAAAGGACAATGGGAAGTCTCATGCGATCACTATTGGTGATGTCGAATATGAAAATGATGTAGTGGAATGATTATGTGTTTATGTAATGGGATTCCAAAATTATGTTGATATAGTATCGTTGAATATTGGAATATTTATTTATTGGTCTATTGTGGTTTTCAATAATTTTATGGTACTAGTTACCATGGAATGTGATTGAGATATTTTTGGAAGGAATATGATATGCACATAATGAAGGGATAAAGAGAAAATGAAATGTTTGACAGTATTCATGAGCTCATGGCAGTTATAAGGAAAGAGTTATATCATGGTTTGAGTATATAGAATTTTTGGATTTTGGTCTGGGAAAGAGTTAACTTTTGAGAGCATTCATGTTTACACTGTGATTCGATGGGTATTCAATTTTCAAGATAATACATGATTAAGGTATTCACATGTTTGGAATGTGACCAACAAGATATATCTTATATGGGGGATAAATAATGGTATTCACATGCTCGGAAGATGACATTTATAATAATTGTTTTCTTTATACTATGAGCTTGGATAGAAGTATTTTAAATAAGCCTAAAGATTGGAAAGGATTATGTTGGACATATGTTAGTATTGTTTAAGGATAGTACTTTTTTCGATATTATTGATGGGATGTTATAGTAATGTAGTTTTAGACAATGGAAAACCTGCAGGACGGGAGACAACCCATCGCATCGGACAAGGTTGTGGGAATCGAACCCACAACCGAAGTGAGACTCGCCTTTATCGCCTACCACTAGCCTAAAGGAAGTCCCTGGTCAGTAGAAACTAGTTTCATTTTATTAAGATCTATGATATATGAAGTATAAGTACATTTTAGCCACCATATATGATTAATCTCAGCATAGATGGACTTCTGTATATTTAATAAATTGTGCTAAACTTTTTGCGATAGAAATAGATATGAACTAACATTCTATCGCATAATCTGCAAACACTTCACAGAAAACAAATTCAACTTCATTTCTTTAAGAGATGAAGTGGAAATTGTTCGAGGCACGAGCAACAGTGAGATTGTACAAAAATCAATTAAGTATTTCTTTAAATTCAACAATTCTTCAACTTTAGGGAAATGATCTTGAAAACAAAAATGTTTTCCTAGTGCTCTCATATCTGATGAATCAGATGGTACCTTAGATAATCACAAATTTATGGCTTTGTGATTGTTGTCTTTTTCATAGCCATGTCCTCTACCACTCATCATCATAAGTTGATGGTTATATTTCTCTTCCATATCTATATTTTCACATATGTTCTACTATATGGAAACATAGTTATTAGTTAATTTGGGTAACCGTTACATTTCATACTTTAGTTTTAAAGTCAAGTTTTGGTATTCCTTTTTACGATGTGGGTTTCTATTAATGAAACAAGTAGTAAACCATTTATAACCCGGATGAATTTCGAGGGAGAAATTAATTTTAAGGGGGTAGAATGCAACACTCCGAGATTTTATGAAAAATATTCTTTTAATTTCATAGATGCCTTCTATTATACACAACACCAGGTTTATCTTGTACTATACGCAACACCGTATTAGCCTGCAGTATACGCAACAATATTCTTGGCTTTTATTACACACAATTTCAAGTTTGTTTTTTGGAAATTATTCTAGGCAACATTAAGTATAGATTTTGTTTAATGTATAAATGAAATATGTTATGATTATTTTATACGCAACACCAAACAGTGCTTTCACTACATGCATCCTTGACCTGGCTTGCTTTACACACAATCAAGTCCTTCCTCGATAGTGTGTGTAGTATGCAATACCGAGTTTCACTAAACGATATATTATTATAATATTATTATGAACTAGCCATTATGAATATTAATACCAAATTTTTGAAATTTTATAAATTTCATTTTTCAAAATGGACTTCATTTTTGGATTTGGAATATCAAAATTATCCTAGGGTGAATTTTTGGGATTTTTCTGAAAACTTTCAATTTTTAATGAATAGTGAAAACACTAGGTTACTATTTTAAAACCGACTTTTTATCTAAATAATTATTTATTTTTTTAAAATTTATTTTTGGTATATATTGATACATAATACTTATATAAGTTCAATGTAATTCATTGTATTCATTTTATAATAATTTTCGATATATAAAATTTTTATTGAACTTTTCACCGTCTTTTACCTACCTGCTAGGAGCTTTTTACAAACTTACATAAAACTTAATTTTACCGCTTCTGTGAGTGGAATTTCGAAAATCCGAGAAACACGGTTAATATCAAGGACTAAAATGTGGTTCAATGGGATGAAAATAATTTTTGGTGAATAGTAAATGTTTACTTTTATTTACCAGAGTTAAAAGAAAATAGGGTAATTAAGGGTAAAAATGATATTATTATTACCCTAACACATGTCCTAATTCTGTTGGATAAGTGTAATTCGACCAAAAAAACCTTATGAATAAAATATGACTATTTATGTCCACATGGAATAGATTAGGACATTTATTAATAATTTATTTAAAGAAGGATTAAAATAGTTAAAATTAGTGTTTAATAACTAAATCATTTTTATTATAGGGTTATATATGAGATAAATTAGACTATAAATATTAATTGGAAATATAAAATGATTTCCTACATAATGGTATTTTATTTATGATTTTTAGACCTTAAATAATTTAATTTATTTAGGACACAATGATGATTCAGTAATTATCTTATTAATTAAATATTAACATAATTGATGTTATAAATACCCAAATAAATGTAATTTGAGACATTTTATGAATTCCACTAATTTTATAGGTTAATATGACATGTAATTAATGATTTAATAAACTTTTTTCTAACTAATCGGGCTGTTATTATTTTCAAAAAAATTGATTACCAAATAGTTTCAAAATTTACATAAAATAGTTTTTAAAACACATATTATATTATTTATAGTTATTATATTCCTAAAAATATAATGTTCGGCCAAGATACTTATATCAAGACAGGTGTATCATTATTTGAACACTTGGGTGTTGCTTGGAAGTATATGGTTTGTTAAATAACAATATAATATAAAAATACAAAGTGACATGTTAAATGTCAATCTAATTAACTAAGAGTTAAAACTAAATGATAAGGTTAATATAAGGAGCCAAACCTATCTAAAATCTATTGGTTGAGACGATTTAAACCCATACTCACTTTATCATCTATATAAATCAATTTGGAGCTACTATAAACATAATATGACTCTATTATTAAATTATATTTTTAGTTGTTCCAAAGGTGCCCCTCTCCTCCCTTATAAAAAGGGCACCGCTTCCCTCTTCCCTTCACACAATTTTGAGCCTTGATGCTCGGCCAAACCCTACCCATTTCTCTTCTCCAATTTCCTAGAAACATTCTCGTGTTTCTGGTCTTCTCAAAATACCAACTCTACTTCCTTAATAGGAATCTTAAAGGAGGTACATTGAAGAAGAGGTAATCTCTTCTTCTGATTCTCTCAAGTTTCTTTTTTCATATAATTCTTCTTCATTAGATGTATCATTATAAATTAATAAATTCAGTATTACATATATACTGATATATTATTATAAATATGAAACAACCCTATTTCACCTTCTATCCATCCTCCGCAAAATGAAATCACCGCGCGTGCGTATGTACAGAATACCGTCTCCACGCCGTGGTGTAATCGGTTTTCCACCACCACCTTACTTGGATGGGTATAATGGTGTAAATAAATAACTATATATTATTATTGTAATTTGATATTGATTCTGAAATATTATACATACACTTCAATACAATTCCATGATCATGGGAATGATATCATCGCTCATGCGTACTTACGGACTACCGTCTCCACGACACGATGAGATTCATTTTCCTTGTTAACCTTTCATGAATGATTATAAAGCATGTATAATGAATAATAATGAGATATATGACATAATAATTATACTATATTTATGTGTATATATATATGTCATCTACTTAATTCCATTCAATTCAATAAAGAAACAAAAACAGCGTCCATGTGTACGTACGGCCTACCGTCTCCATGAACGGTGTATTTCATTCCATTTATCGATCTATCATATATATAGGTATATGCTGAATTTATATTTTATATAAATAATGTGTTAAATTCTGGAATTAGGTAAATTAGGATATAATTAATAATATCAAGAACAATAAGTCGAAACACGTACTATAAATGAAACGATTTTACCCAAATCGATGCTTTTACATAGAATTTACAAAAGAACGGGTAATATAAAGTCATAAGTCAACTATATATGCTATCATAACAATGAATATAATTTTTTAATAAGTCAATGACATTATTAAAATCATTATACCGGTGGTTTTGATACATACGAAGCATATCAGACATAAGGTAAGGGATAATTATTCCAATCTCATTCTTATCCGAGATTGTTTATTCCTAAGTATTTAATGGGGTTATGTTAATTATCCATGTCCATATGTTATCAAAATGTTTTCATAAAATGTTTAAATTTAATCCATTTATGTTTAATGAAATTTTTATCTTTTTTTACTTTTACCACATCATATGGAAGGAATAATTCTTTTGTTTACCACACAAGGTACTTTTTGACTTTTCCGACAAAAGTACGAGAAGAATGTTTTTTTAACTTATATGGTATGAACGGATTTTTACGGTTTAATGAGGCCTTACATTCATGAAGCATACTTTACATTATTTAATTAATATTTTCAACAAAATCCATTTATTTTAAAATTGCATGGCATGTTGTGAAAAGAAAATGATTTTGAAGAAGAAAGGATATTTTCCTCAAGAATTCATTTCATGTGTTTCATCAAAAATATTTTCCATCTAAAATGACATTATTTGATATGTTTATGTTGCAATTATAATTTCTCCATTTTTTACATGGTTTTATTTTTCTTATGATGAAATGATTTCCATTTTTTATATGGATTATGTTATGATGGCATGATGTTTAAGAATCCCATTTTATTACATGGGTTATCCTATGATCTATGATTTATGATATTGTGGCACAAGAAATAATGATTTCCTTATGAGATGGGTGGGACCTATATATCCCTCCAATGCATTGGGTAAAGATTTATATCTTAGGAGATAGACATGGATGTAACAGTAAGTTAATACGGTTCTGTGATACATTACTGGAATGAGGAGTGAACGTGATTCAGAAAGGGACTTTGTCCACTAAGATGGTCTTGGTAGAAATGCCTTGTCTACTATGGAAATCATATCATGTGCTTAATGGTCTCCACAATCACATGATTTATTCCCATTCTAGTTTAACATGATTAATGTTTTTTTATGATCTATGCCTTATGTACTCCCATGTTTTATGTCATTGCCCAAGATTTTGATGTTTAAACATTATGTTCAAATTTTTAGTTCAACTGTATATGATTTGTTTTATTTTATCCATGCTTAACCTTAATGATCATTGGAGCTCAACCTTTATATGTTTTCTTCTCCCCAAGATTTAAAGAAAGGTTTTATGTATGAAAAGCAAAAGGGATAGATCTTTATGGGAGATGTTGAAGATCTTTCACCATGATTAGACGATTACGTTACGAGTATCCAAAGACACTAAACTATTATGGTCTTTTGGTGTATATTTTTGTTATGTATTAAATATTACACAAAATTAATGTAATTTCCCTGTACGTCAATCTTTGGTTCTCTACATTCATTATAAAAAATATTCCATTTAAAAGTAATAATTTTAAAAATGTACCATCATTTTTCACAACAAAACATAACTTTAAGTGAAGTGAATAATGAACTGTATTTTCATATTAACAACAACATTATCAATACTATCAATATACTCAATATCAAAATCTTTTTTTTATAAACTAAAACCATAGGAAGTGAAATATTTAATTAGATATTTATTGCAATATTTGGTATGATTTATTAATTCTTTGAGTAATAAATTAGCAAAAATCTAAACATATAAATATTATTTTTTATGATAAAATTAGAACACAATATAATATATATTAAAAAATGGGTTTTTTAGAAAAGTTAATAGTTCCAATAAATATTTAATGAAACTAAAGAGTGAAATTCATTGAAATAATTCATAAAATATAAAGACATCGTGAATAAAATATAGTTTGTTTAAATATCAAATTGATGTATTTGGTAGTCGATAATCATAACAATAATAATGAAAAAGGGAAAACTAGAATATATAGATTATATTATAAATTTTTTCAATAAGGAACTTCAAGAGAAAATATATATAAGTCAAATTTTATATTATACAACATTGTTTATATATGAGTTTAATAATATAAAATAAATAATTTCAGTTTTCAATATTTTTAAAGACTCACGATAATAAAAGGGAATTTTTATTACCAAGAAAAATTTCACCCTACAGTGAGAATATTAAATGTGAGACTCAAAACAAGTCATTCTACACATTCTAAATATAAGATCTCAAGTATCTATTTAAATGAAAAAATCTTATTCAAATTCCACATTGATTATAAATATTAAACATGATGGATAATGAACACACATTTTCTTCATATTTCCCTAAAATTTTGATATCTCCATTACATAATAATTAGTTTTATATCGGAGGTACAATAAATAAAAACATGACTAAAACAATTGAATATGTGATAAATATAACGAATAAATAAATAAATAGATATGGAAAATTGTATTATACCTCACACTATTGTAGTTCTAGATTCATATTTTATAGGAGCTTTCATAGAAATATAATATCATATATTATCTTAACACAATATATTTTTACCAGTTTGATAATACTCCTTCTTTATTTAAACTGTTTTTGTGTTAGTCTCTTAGTCTTCTTAAGTCAGTTTTAACTTGTTATTTGTTGTTATTATTAAATATCTCATGGTTTCATCATATCCAGAATGTAATCAATGAATATGTTATTATATATATTTATATATATTCAATACATAATTATTTGGAGTAGTCTATGTCATTTGGAGATTATTAATAAAATGAACCGTTCATGGAGATTGGTAGGATGAACGTAAGCATTAATGCTACTTTCATATCTATGTTGAATTAAAATAATTTAAATTAAATAATACATATGTATTTTATAATTTCCTGTATAATATGAATGTTATATATGTTTCACAGGTTTATTATAAGAATCCATTATAAGTTTTATGAATAGAATGAAAGAGTCACATCGCTTTATGGGGGTGGTAGTCCACACTTAATCAAATGAAAATTCCATATTTACAAATGAAGGAATCATAAAGTTATGTTATAAAAAAATTAAAAAATCATAAAGAGAATATAAATTACTTAAATACTATACATAAATAGAGTGGCTATAATGATATCCACCATGAGAGGAGGTATTGAAAGTTGAACAATCATCGTTTCATAAGGTAGTATTTCATCATACAAAGAAAAAATATGCATGTTACCCATTAGATGGAGGCGTGTGTATGTATAGGTCAAAATAATTACATAACAGGATTCTACTATATTTAGGATATGGTATTTTCTATTAAATAATATAATAATTAATTTATAGGGAGTATAGAAGGGAAATGAACCGAGAGAGCTTGAGAGAACACATTGCCTCTTATTCGGGTTACTTCATTGGATGTATTCCAATTTGATTTCTTGGAAAGCTTTATTCCCAATGTATGGCTTCTAGGATGAGATTAGGGATATTTGGAGACTATTTGGGAATTGATTGGCCAAAATTATGTTGTTTTATAGGTGTTATAAATGTGAAGAGGCGGTGGCCTTTTATAGGGAAGGGGGAGTGGCAGTTTTGTAAATACCAAATTGTATTTAATAATGGGCGATGTATCTTACCTAGTGATCCTCAAATATGAAAAAATAATAAATTGAAGGATAAAAATGGCCTATAAAAACCTCATACACAAAAAAATATTTTCATTTTAATAATTTTGTTCCTTAACTTCTATGATTCACAAATTTTATCATTTTGGTTTTTATTAAAGCATATAGTTTTCTAATATAATTAGTTTCTTGATTAAGTCTAAATTTATTTGAGATTTATTCTAATATATTGAGCCACTGAATTAATTTTATTACTTCCAATTTAAAAAATACAATTCCCATGTGTTTTGGAAATTAAATTCGCAACAAGCTTTTGTGATTCGCTAAAACTCTCCATGAACCAGGTTTGTGTTAACAGCATATTTATAGTATATTGGAAAATATGTTTATTATAAAAGATTAATTGGTCCATTTATATAAAATATTTAATATTTATTAAATATTAAAGACAAATATTCAGAATATAATATTTTTGTTAATGTTTAATCATTTTATAAGACTCATTTATTATAAAATAACAATAATGTCGATTTTGATAATATTTATTTAATGTTAATTTTAAAATATCAATCTAATATTTTAATTAAAATATAATACATTTAAATATTTCTAACATGATATTTTAATCATAAAAAAATAAAGACAATAATTTGATCAATTAGCTTCAATTTTAATATATATATAGTATCATTTATTTCAGTTAATTATTAATTAAATAATAACAATGTTGTTATTTCCTAATCATTTTAAGTAAATAAATAATATCTAAAAATTAATTAAAAATTATTATGATAAAAAATAAAATATTCACCCTAACAATGGTTATGTATAAAATAATATTTGATTTTTTGTGCATATCTCAAAATAATATAACTATTTAAGTTAAAGGAAGTTCCATTTTTTTCCTTTTTCCTGGCATGACATTTTATATGGGGAAATTTCACTTAATAATATCCCAATAACCATATGGTTATAGCCAAGTGGTGAAATGGTGAAATTATTTTCACCAATGGATTATAGACAAGTTCTCATGTCATTTTTCTCTCTAATATTATGGTTTAGGCCCTTATTAAGCATAATCACACATTAATGAACCTAATTAATCTTAATCACATTCACTATTTTTTTTGGTTAGAAAATTAATTTTTTCATATTATACTAAAAATATCTAACAAATTATATCCACATATGCAGTAATTTCAAAATTCAAATCACATTAGTGGGAAAATTATGATTAATGTTAATCCCATAGATGAGGTGAAATTATGGGTTTGTATTGATTAAAAACGTTCAAAATTTAGTTTTTTTTACAATAAAATTGAATTTAAACTTAATTATAATTAAAATAATTGTATAAATTGGTGTATAAATGAACTAATGAGGATTGAAACCAAATAATAAATTTATTTTAGTGTTAATAATTATTTAAATGAAAGGAAAAAATTTTAACTAAATTTCAATAATTTTAACTATTAATAAAAAATTATTGTTTCTCATAAAAATCCTAAAAATGTACCATAAGCTAAATTATAATGTCTAAATTAAAAATTATAATTTATTTTTAAAAAAAAATTCAATAAAGTGTCAAATTTTACTTTTAAAATATTTTCTCTAATAAAAGGTAGTAACACTTAGTCTTGTGTGTAACGCAAGAAAATTCATTGTTGTATGTGTGACAATTTAAACATTGTATATAAAAAAATCCCAAAAAAATATTTAATCTAAAATTAATATATTATTTTATCTTGTTGTGTTACAATTAAAGATCAAACTAGAATATTTTGGATCTATCCAAAAGGAGGAATACATCATGACAAAGTTGTTACCCACTCCATTATTCGAGAAACATAAATTAATCCATAGTGTTTAACCACATCCCTCAACATAAGGAGGTTTATTCATCTCAATATGTATTTGAATCTAATATTTTATCTATAATGTATCATTATTGGATGGCCACATTTAGTTTATTTTTAATAAGGGATAAATGTTTGTGAAATTCAATGGGGATGAACCAACATTAGAGTGATCAGAATTTTGTTTATGTGAAAGAATCGAACATTCGAAGAGTTAATATAGTCTAAATGTCTATAAGAGATATGGTCCATTAAAAATAGATAATTAGATTATTTTTCTTATGGAATTTAGTGGGATCAATGGAATTATTAATATCATGAGGCCTGGCATTCTCCCATGAACTATTTTTCACTATATCAAGAATTTATCATATAGACTTTGAGTGATCGAAGTGATATTTGATAACTATTATGTAAAAGAATGATTTTTGTGATAATTTTAATTTCTCATTTAATTTCTAACAAATCCAATGTGTTTGAATTATGTAACATCTGCGATTCAAGATAAATGTGGATATTGTATTTGTTTTCACTGCATTTATGGGGTTTTAAATGTGTTTGATGACCATGGGAGATGGAAAATTCATTAGTAGTTAACCAAGTTAAAAATTCATGTCCCTAAATTATGTCTAAATTTTGGTTTTTGGACAATGTTTGTTCCAATAAGGTAGTTCTAACATGTTATTTAAATCCTAGGAATAATATCTTTTTTAATATAATGAATTTTTAGGAATGTGTTTTTCCCAAAATGTTATTCTGAATTATCATTGATTTTGATGTTCACAAATACCCATATTTATTATTAGTAAGACTTCATTAACTAATTTTTAGGATCCTATATCTTGAGAAATTTATCTTGATCTAAAATTATTTCGGGATAATGTTTTACCAAAATTAGTTTGGATTTATTTTTTATAAATCTAGAAACCTAGTTTATACCCTATGTTAAAAAGGAAACATAATGTTTATTATCCCTGCATTTGTATGGAATTCCCCATTTTCACCTAACGATTAGAGTATCCATATGGACCAAGAACCCTAAATCTCGAGTAAAATAATAAATTATGAACCTTATTTTATATATCAACCCAATTTTTTAGGATGTGATTTAATGTTCATTAAACTTTTTTTTAGAAATCAAGAATATGTTTTATATTATATATTTGATGACACCCCATGATTTGTACCATACATTTAACTCAGAAAACCATTTTTTATAAAATATATATCTCCCATGGTTTATTTTATGGAATCTCCCTAAATAATATATATTTCAAATATATTTAAATGATCATTCGAAGTTACTTATTTAATGTATTAATTTTTTTTATACGATGTTTTTATTTACTCTTGGATTTTAAAATAAAACTATTAAGATTTATCATGCTTATTTTATGGATCTTGTTTATCATTAGTAAATATTTTTTTCTTATTAAATACCATGATATTTAACTTCAATAATGGTTAGGTTTCTATATATTTATATATAATTATTTATCTTATATTATAAAGCTCTACAACTTGGAGACATACTTTTTTTTACCTTTTTTTGATAGTCATGTTGGTGTTTCTACTATAGTCTTTCGTTTGTGGTATTTATTTAATGATTTTGTGTAACTAGGACATTTTTGGAGCTATAATTATTTAAATACTATTTCCATTGAAAATGAATATCCACATTTTTTATTTGATACTACTTTTATGAGATGAATTTATTTCTCAACAAAAAAACTATTCTAGTTCTACTAAAGTATTGAATTATTATACTCAGTTATAGTGAAGTCTAACATTCTCATACTAAGATGTAGATAATTATGTTCCCCATAAAATAACTATAAGGACATTTTGATGCATTTTTATGAGGTTTCAAATTCCATCACTCAATTATATCATTCTCCGGATAAGAGGACCTATTTACTAGAGATCACCCACAGTGCAGAGTGAGTGTTGGTGGAGTGGAATAAGGGACCCTTGTGCACCAAACTACTATAAAAATAATTGTGTTCTTTTTATATATTTCTTCACTTAATAATAATTTTAACAAAAACACTTATGTATATATCAACTATATAATAAAAGGGATACAATCTTCATTTATCCTGTATTTCTAAAATGAAAAAATTCACACCCCTCTTATGTGTCTCCATATTATTATTACATAAAAATTGGTATTATATGATTTTTTTTTGAAATAATATGATCATAACTAGCATGATTGAGTCAAATTTCTATACAAAGAAAAATTTCTATGGTTGAACTCAAATAAGTCATGTCAATGGTCTGAGTATCACACATCAATGTCTAAAATAATGACTATTGGAATGAAATAATTATTATATATTTATTAAATATTAGTTTTAATGTCTATATGACAATTTTAAAACATTTTAATGTACTTATAGATCCAAAGAACTGGGATGCTATCAAGGAAGAAGAAAATGATTTCAATTCATGATCCATGAATTATATTATATGTGGTCTTGGTCTAGAATACTTGAATCCACTATCAAAATGTGATATTACCAATGATATGTGTAAAACGATCATAGTTTCTCTAAAGTTACAAGAAATTTTAGTAAATTAAGATATAAGACTACAATACTGATATACACCTTCAAAATTTATTATGTTTAAAGAAACAACCGGATAAATGGATGATTGATATAAATATTTAATTGTGTTTCATTCTTGGAAGATCAAATAAATCACCTTGATCAAGATTTAAAAGTGATGAGAGTATTAATATCAAATTATAATTTCAAAAAAAATTTATTCATGTAATCAACTCCTGTCAAAAATATTGTATTAAAGAAATTTATTTAAACACTATTGATGTATGAGTCATAAATGGATTTTGAATTAGTAGATAATTGAATGATAAAAAATTAAAATTTCACCCTTAAATTTAATTCCCAATAACATGATAATAAGTAAAATAAGAGGTTATATTCTCAAGTGATTTAGAATCATATAAATCTAGAAGGGAACTATCTCATAAAACTAAAATATTTGGTAAATTTTTTATGAAGAATAACCTATTTGAAAGGCATTAAAAATTGAAATAAAGATATTATAGGAAATAAATTAATATGATTATAAGAATAAATGAATGTGGGGAATATCAAAATTGATTTTCCATCGTTAAAAGAGGAGAAAAAAATATGGAAGAGAAAAAAAGTATCTAATGAAAAATGATGTTCAGTGAAAATAAATGAAATAATTGAAGGCTAATTGGATTTCTTATAATACCTACATCATCTCAACTATGTTTTATTAATAAAAAAAGATAAAAATGTAAAATAAAATATTATCATTATGGATAAAAAAAGATGTGGTAAAATTCCATAAGAATAGAAATACATTTTGGTATATGTATAGTAGCTACATAGGTGACATGAGTGGAGTCACATCTAATTTTGATACTCTGTGAGGATTATATAGAGGCTCGGTTACCTTTGGTGATAATTAAAAGGTAAAATAACATCATTTTCATTTATTTGTGATCCAAAATCAATTCTATTCAACAATGTCCTATATATTCAATTATTGAATCACTATTAGATAAGTAACTCTATGCTCTATTGATGATTCCGTTTCTATGGATTTTTCAAATATTACATGATCTTTATTTAATTATAAAATTATTATGATTATATCACCATAAATTGAAAATGATTATACATTGGGTCTTAATTACTTATGTGAATAAAAGGCGAATTGTTTAATTGTTGAGACAATTGATTTTAGGATTTGGAAATTGTTACTAGGACATTTTAATGTATTTTATAAACAAAACATATCTATGAAACATTATGTTTCTAATTTTACTTATCTTAAATATGATAAAGATTGATTTTTTAAATGAATTTAAAATAATCAAGAATTCTAATTAGTCCTTCAAATATGTTAAAAAGGATGGTACATAGAAACCATTAGAGCTAAAAAATACATATATGTTTGTACCATCTAGAGTATAATGTTTTGTTAATAGTTTGTTTGTTTATGTTTTCATAGACTATTTATCAAGACTTAATTTTTTTTAATTCATAAAATTTAAAAGTGAAATTTTATCAATTTGTGCGGTCTATTGAAAAAATGGTTCAAAAAAAGATTTTAAAAATAAAATCATTAAGAAGGGGTTATGATGTAGAGTTTGGGAAACAATAATTTACATATTTTTTTCTTTGAAATAGGTATTAAACATACATTTAATTCTCTAAGAAGACCTCAAAAATGTAATTTTGGAAATAATAAATAAAAATCCTCATGAAATGGAATGAAAGGTTACATAAATAGATTATTCATACTATTTTTTGGATATATGTTATAATCACATTTTCCCATATCATGAATAGTTATTTAGAAACACCCTTTGATAAAAAGAAACCATTTGAGTTATACAATTATAGAAAACCTAAAGTATGAAAATTTATTGTTTTTGAATGTAGAGTATATATCTTTAATTATAAGGGATAAATTATTAAATTTTATCTAAAACCTCATGAGGGAATAATTTTAGGATTTTATTCTACTTTTAAATCCATTAATGTGAATATTAAAAAATCATGGATAGATGGAGAACTGAACATGTGGTGTTTAATGAAAGAGATCATTTTTATCATTGATAGAATTCAATAGATAAAGTTAAAAATTATTTAGAAATTTTTAGACTTGAATACACTGAATATGATTTTGATAAAATATTAGATTATGATGACTTTTAGTCTAGGTATAAAGAATGTGAATCTAGTGACCCTAAAAAATCTTACCAGTAAAGAAAGAATAATATAGGGGTACCATTTAGAAACTATTATAGTAGATCTAGATACATGTGGTAGGACAATGAGTAATGTAGGAAAAATATGAATTTTATTCCTTCCAATTTCAATTATAACCTAAAACCATTAGATAAGCATTATAATTTGAAAGATGACTAAAATGTGTCCAAGAATAACTGAAATTTTTAGAAGAAATAATTTGAGGGAATTAGTTAATTGTCCATTGAATTTCCCTATAATTGGATAAAATGGGTTCTTAGAAAAAATAAATATGACCAAGGGATAATTGCATGAAATAAATAAATATTTATAGGTAAATGATATATTCAAGAAGAATGGATTAATTATGAGGAAGCCTTTACTCATGCGGCCAGATTAGAATAAAATATAATGAATTTAGCTTATTCATCTTATACTAATTTTATCTTATATCATATGGATGTGAAATTTATGTTTTTAAATGGATCTTTAGGGGAGGAATTCTATAGGGAATAAGATCATGGTTATAAAAATACTAATTTAAAAAATTAGATTTTCCAACTTACTAAATATCCTTATTGACTTAAAGAAGAAAAAATACATTACTAAAGAAAATTTAAATTATTTTCTACAGAAAAATAACTTTTATTAAGTGTTTCCATATCATATTCTCTATAATTAAACTATTTCTTGGGTTATTTATCATGTAAAAATTTACATACATCATATTATCTTTATTTTTACTAATAAAAAACGTTGAAATGATATTGAAAGATGAATGGGAAATGAATTTGATATCACTTTGATGGGTTAATTAAATTTCCTTCAAGGTTTTTTAATATATCAAAAATATTCTGGGAATATTTTATGTAGGAGTAAATAAATCATTGACTCCCTGAAAATTTATGGACTTGGAAACTAGTATAGCTAATACAAATATTTTTATTACTAATAAAAAAATTATTATAATGATTCTAGAAGTCCAATTGAATTTTTTTATAAATATGCATGATTATAAGTTTTCAATATCCTACTACTAGTAGACGAGATATTAAATGGCCTACCAGTCTTTGTTTTGAATTTCAATAAAAAAATGAATCTCATCTTACTAATGTAAAATGATTTTTTTGATATTTAAAATTAACTAGTTCATTATCATTACATTATACAATGCCTTTTTATTTTTCTTTAATTTCATATTCGTGGTTATTTTAGAGGTTTTAGGTTAGATATAATAAGTACCTCATAAACATGTCACTTTGTAGGAATGTCCAAAGATACACATTCTTATAAAAACAACCTTCAGTTATGTTGCCAATAGTAAAGTAAGAATATATTCCTACTAATAGTTTTTGTGCATAGGTGACGTTGATGAGACCCACACTTCCATCCATTAGAATAAATTTTAATTAAATTCATTTGTTATTATAAATTACATGTATAATTAATAGTTCAAAAAACATGAGGAGTCATTTAATGAATATATATATTAATATAAGGAATCATTTTCTATAAGATAATGTCCTAAAATAGGATATATCTTTTAAATTTATCACATTATTAATTCATTCGTTGAACTACTTAACACTTCTATTTCATAATCTAATATGTTAGAACTATGTATATATAATTCTAAATGATTTTTATTTTTTCATTAAATAATCATATAATTTCCTATTAATAATAATTTTACCTTAACAGGACTTGTTTATTTGAACGATTATGTTTGTTGAAATTTATAATTTTTAAACCAATGATAGGTTTATTTGTTCATATTTAATAATTTATTAAATAAATTATGTATATATTATTCTATTGGTAAATGTTTTATTTTCAATGTTAAATTATAAAATAATTACTATAAATACATTTTCTAGAGAAGAATAAATGATGTAAAGAAAATAGTTAGAAATTAACCCCTAGTATTATATCCTCAATTTATCCCCCATTCATCTTCCAAATATATTATTTTTTATTCAACCATGGAAATAAAAATATCAAACCTTAATATATTGTAATATGGATAAGACAAATAGAATAAAATAAGGGTTTTTTATTGAATTCAAGTGCTAGTTATCCTAGTGATCTAAAATAATAGTCCTTCAAAGAATTCTCATTGATTCTATGTGCTTTTAAAAAATATATAACTTTAACACATATTATGGCCTTTAAAAGTTTGAAATATATTTTTAATGGAGAGAATACAAAGTACATTTTTTAAAACAAAGTGAAAGTTCTAAATGAATCTTCCCATTTTATATTTTTTAAAATAGAGGATGTATTCTCGTAAAAGGTAAACCATGTAGAGTTTGATGTTTCAATATTAGAAATATACATATTTTATATTAACCCCATAAATAGATATTTTACTTCAATATTTGAACAATTGGAGATGAATTATATGTCTGAGGATATTATTGGTATAATTATTTGATATACTAATATAAAGAATATGCATAGGATAATTCACAATGATGGCCAAAAAGTGATCATAATGATTATCGAATCTATTATAGTTCCTAGGATAGATGTGTAGGAAGAAATTATTTCTCCTTACATGTATTTTATGTTTATTTTTAGTTTATATTAATTTCAATTTATCTTGTTATATGGTAACATATATGAATCCATAGTGTGAAAAAGACACATGATTTCCCTTTAATACGTATAGATGGTTTGTTTCTTATTTTTTATATAAAAAATAATATTGGTTAAATTCATTAAATTATCATAGGTCGCCACATCAAGATTCTTTCTTCAAGAATAATGAAATAATTTCGATTTTTTGGGAGAACTATGTTGGAAAATTTGATTCCCATGGTTGACGATGATAAAAAAGAATATTTTTCTATTGGTTTGCATGAGAAAAAAATCATATGTCTTCAGGATCAGAAATGTTTTTGGCCAAATATTTGGTGAATATTGAATATAAGGTGTTACTAAGGAAACCGGAAGAAGACTCAGAGTATTTGTAAGTGATCAATCCACACAAATAGGTATCACTAATTCTTTCAAAAAAACATTAAAGAGAAGACATTATTTTATCTCTTATACAATGATCTTGAAGAAGATAATAGCCTATGATCCAGGAATAAGAATAAGAGGTTACAGAAGTAGTCAAATGATTTTTTATAGAAAAAGTGGATGTAGAAGTGGATTCTTTTTTTTTTGAAATAATAGAAGGACATAATGTGTTTGTTACATTATTTTAATGAATAATATGAATACGATATGAGAATGATTCTCATGGTTAAGTTCATATTTATAATAATTATCAATATGGTCAAAAGGTTGACACATTTTAGGTTTTAAAAATTATTTTTAATAAAATCGATAAATTATATTTTATTGCATATTCTTTTGAGAACACTATGGTTGAATATAGTGAGAATACATAAGTTCATGAAATTTTTTCATCCTTATCCAGTGAATGAATAAAAGGAAAGTACCTCCCCTTAGTTGAACCAAGATAACACTATAGAAATACAGAATAGTAATATTTGTATTCTTATAATTCTAATATTTTGTGATAATTTTTTTAAATTATATCAATTGAAAAGATTAAAACTCATTAGCAAGATGACCTGTGTGTTTTGAGATAATATTTTAATGATTCTAAATGAATAATTACTCCAAGAGAATATTTTGAATCAGTCTAGGTTCTATTGTAAATTTTGAGAAAAAAATCATTTTCTTTATCATATATTGACACCTTTAAGGAAAAATGGTTGACCAAATTATAAAATATAGATCATATTATATAATAAAAAAGAATTTGGAGAGGTAATGAAGAATATAAGAAATTATTTTTAATTAGTAAGATGTGGTTCAACTCATGAATGGTCTTATACTTATGCTCATAAAACTTATCAGGATTTAATAATGATATTTGAATCTTTTTTAATTGTTTTTACTTCAATATGTTATCTGATTCAAAGCCTACAGTGTGATTTTTTTCCCATGCACACTCATTTTGACAATCAAATGGATATTTTTGTTATATTAACATATAATGAATAAATATTTCAAATCACTATCTCTAACATGAGTAATATAATGTTTAATATTATGATGTAAGTATAGACTATACATGAATTTATGAAAGTGAATTTTGTTGAATTTTTATAAATGTGTTAGGAATCAAATCAATTAGTGGAGAAATGAGCAGGAACCTCAAATCATAATCATTGGAAGATACTGCAGGAACTCAAGGCTAGTAATTAGAATATTTGTGATTCTTTTACATTAAAACATTCATCTGATCTAGAGCCTTCACCCTCAACCAATATCCCTTAATAGACTTTTTAATAAACATATGTCAAGAAATAAAAGACAATATTTAAATAGTTTTTTCAAATATTATATTATGTTTATATATTTTCTATTTTTCTGACTGAAAATTATTTTAATTTGATTATCAAATCACTTTTAAGGAGCAAGTGATAAACCACCATGTTCAACAAAACATCTAAATGAAAATCAAAGAAAAACCAAAACAAGTTACCGGTTCCACCTCTCCCTAGAAACTATAACAAGTGAAGGTCCTCCAAAAAATCATGATCACTCAGCATACAGTCCCGTGCAAAGATTCACGTGCATGGAACGGATGGCCAAGCCATACCCTTATGAGCTATTGTATTTTCTAGAAACATAATGTTCTATCTTTATAAAATATTCACTACCAGTCTTATGAAACAATAATTCTTTTATATTCCATTTTTTCACATAATTTTTTATATCACAATAATTGGAGAAATTATAGTAAACAAAACATTCTTATGAATATGATATTACATGGGATGAAATTTTCATACTTATATAAATTCAAATAAATAAATCTCTTTGTTTTCAATAATGTTACTTTTTTATGATAGTCTTTATTTATTTATAGGATATTGAATTAAAAATGAGAAATAAAATATGGGTTATATAAATTAATAATTTATTCTATTTTATTTATATGTCCAATACATTCTATGGGTTTTGTGATCCTCAAAATGGGGTAGAAAATGGATAATTTTTTGTTCCCACAATATTCTTTGAATTCTTGATGATTTTGATTCCCATAAACACACCAATATATTTTTCTAACGAATCTAATTTATATTATTATCATGATTATACTTTATTATTAATGTATATTGTATTATAGTTATTTGAGGTAAAAGTTTTATAAATATATTCTACATTGGTTTCTTAGTAGTATTGAAATAATTTTTATAACCTAAATTTTAAGACGAAATTAATATTTGAGAACATTAATTTCCTAATGAATTATACTTTTATACCATACTTGTGGAGTAAACATATTGATCGAGTACCGTATATTTGGAATAAAAAAGTGGATCAGAAACCAAATATTAGGTATTAACCATATATTTAAGGAAGTAGTATATGGTTTATTGAATCATGATTTTGAAGTCATCCATACATTCTCAAAAATACTTTTAATGATACCCAACATCTGACTTAGTTAACTATAGAGTTTAAACTAAATACATCTTCTATAATTTTTGAAATGGTATCACTAAAATAAATATATATGTTTATTATTTTAATGATTGGATCAAAGTTCAATATTCAATGGAATAAATAATTTATATTCCATTGCAACGTAACAGTTTACTTTGGGTTTTTTCAAATTAAAATGATCATGATTACTAAGGACAACATATTAAGTAAATTTGATCAAAAGAATGTAATTTTTTTGTTAAATATAAAATGTTTTATCTTTGAAAAATAGAAGTTTTTTCTATATTTAATGATGCCTCTTCTATTCATAAGTGTTACACCTTTTAGATAGACATGTTTTTCCGTTTTTTCTTCCACTATTGTGTTGTTGTTACTTGCTGTAATCATTCTGTTACTGTATTTCATTGAAGATCATCTACAAAAAGGTTTTAGTTAGATTTATTCTTAAATAAATAATATTTTATTTTAGATAACATGACCCATCATTTTATAGTTTATATTTCTCCTATTAGAAGAATTTTTTTATAAATAAATAAAAAATCATATAATGTTGAATTTTTTAAGACACATACTTGGTCGTAGTTGACTGTCATCTTCTCATAATAAGTGGAGGATAATTTATTTCCCTATAAAAGAATTGTAAGTCCATATAAAATCATTTTGGAATGTTTCAACTTCTGACACTCTATTGTAGAGGCCTGAGGATAAGGGGGAATTTTTTTTAAAATCACTATGCACATATATAGAGTGTCGGTGGAGTGGACTATGTGATATTTATACTATGAACCACTATAAAAATTTCTTTATATTTTACTCTATTTTTATAATTCATAATTTCATTAAAGAAAAGATATGAAAAATTCTTTACAATGTACACTGAGGGATAAAATTGGATTTATTCAATGTTTTCAAAAAGGAAATATTTTATCCCCAAACTATTTTTTGTCTTCATGTTATTCTAATATATAATGAAAAACATGACACTCTAATTCACAGCTTCCCTCTCAAGTAATTCCATTATACAACACATATTCCTCATAATCTCTATGAATAAAATAAGATAATAAATAAATATACATTTTAAGGTTAACATATATATAAATATATTGACTTCTATTCTGGAAAATGTATTAGGATTATGATAAAATATAAAAATAAAAATTACTTTACTAATTTATAGACATATTTTTAAAGAAATTTATAACCCTAAGAGACATTTGATGGAATTTAACATGTTGATTTTTTATAGAATCTTGCTGACTGTACAAGAAGTAAATTAAAAAAATGATTACTACGTAAACATTTGAATAATAATTTTATATTTATATGTAACTTAAAAAATTAATTATGCGATGGTGTAAACAAATTTTAATATATATCTTAATTCGAAAAAAATCACTATGAATGTTATCATATAATAAGAAAATTACAATTAATTTTTATGTAATATCCAACACCAGAAAACACTATTTTATGAGTGATTTGATATCTTTATTAAATAATTAAAATTTTCATATATAGAATTTTAATTTCTTGAAATTTATTATAATTTTTTATCCATCATTTTGACATTTTCAAAGGGATATTTTTTTAGATCATTTTTATGATAATAAATTTTGGAGGTGATTAATAATAAAATTTAGGTGTATAAAAAATATTATATGATTAGATAATATTATAAATGTTTTATAATAAATAAATTAATAATTAAATTAATATAAAATATATTTACTTCGTGAAAAAATATTTTTCAAAATATTAAATTTAATTTATAAATCTAATATAACTTCTAATGTCAAAAACACCATTTGTAAATTTAAATCATTTTTTATATAAAAATTATTCTTCATATGGTTTAATTAATAATAAATATGGTATTATAAAATTAAAAATTCTACAAATAAAAAATAAGTGCTAAATTTATAATACATATTTCTAAAAATAATTTTAAAATAATTTGAAATGGGTTACCTTTGATTGCGGTTTCTAAGAGATGGATTAAAATTTTATCAAACTATTCTTGTTTAAGTAAAAATATTATGATGAGGTATTTGTTTTGTGTTCTATTTGTTATCAATCGTGTGAAAATTTAATTAATGAATATTTAATTTTTTTATTAAATAAAGGATTCCATAATGGATGATTGGTTTGTTACCTTACCACATTGTTTATGATTCAGGTGGAGTTATAATATAGATATTTTTTATGATGTCCTTTACATTCTACTTTATAAAATATTAGAGGGATATAAAGAAATGTCATGGACTATGTAAATCTTTATTTTTTTATGAAATGTTTTGGGGTGAAAAAAAATACACTATGATAATGTTATAATTTAAATTGAAACTATTTATAAATTTACCATACGAATTATAAAATGTCCTTTAATTATTAGATAAATATTTGGAGAGGATTGAATATTAATAAATAATTTTGAAAAATAAAAATCATTTATAGAAAAAGAAGTTGTTGTGGTAAATTAAATTATGTCATGGGTAAAGAATAATGGTTAAAGTATTAGAATTTTTTTAGTGTTGTATATATTAAAAAGTATTTAGATATGGTAATTTAATAAAAAATAAATTTTATGTTTAGATATAATGGTTTCCAAAAATTCATTTTAGTGATGGTGCTTTAATATTTATATTAGATTTTTTTACAGTTGATCTATAAATGTCTAGTTAATTTTTCTGGAAAATAATATAACCCATAATTCTATATGGTATCCCTGGTAATATATTCCATTATAAAATGTGATAATGAAGATATTTATTTTGGAAGGTAAAAAATTCCATTGTATCTTGATATGTGATCATAGTCACCATGTTTAGTTAAAATGTTACTTGAGTCGAATAAAAAAAATAAGAGATAATGAAAAGTGTTATAGTGTATTAAAATGTGAGATTTATCATCAATTATATTTTAATACTGAATAAAAACTAATATATTTATCAAGACATAATGTGATCAATCATTTTAGTCAAGATGATTAAAAACCTATATTGTTAGTCAGTTGAAGAGAGATGTATTTTTCTGTTGACACCATAAAAAAATATAGAAATATATTAGTAATGATTCATAGTGAAGAAGATTATTTGGAGGAATCAAAAGATGAGAAATTGTGTAAAATGTACAGAACAAGAATTAAATATCACAGTGTGATGGAATTTTATTATAATGAAGTAAAATAAGATTTGTGAAATGGGATAAATGAAAATACAATAATAAGGTAGATAAACCGTTTAAAAATTAATTATGAAATGTTGAAATTGAAAATATAATTCCCTTTTAAAATTGTTATTTTACTCAGTTCAATGGAAGAGATATTACGAAATGAAAAAAAATATTTGGGAATACAATTTTTTTTAATTCCTTGGATAACTTTTATTGAATGGTACTCGATTCATTGGAACCACATGAAATTAGGCACAAATCACCATATTAAATACGATGGTGACTACCAGCCAGGGTATATGTTCTAATTAAGTACACTAGACTATAAATATTATGTTCCTAAACATGAAAAAATAACTAAATACCATCCACAACTACATATCAGATTAAAATTTAATATTATAAATAAAAAATATTATTTCAAAATAATTGTTCACTGTTTTTATAATAATGAGTAAATATTTCATACATTCATCAGTCCCAACAATATCCCTCATCAATTTGGTCCTTCATGCTGTAAAATTGTTAATGGAAAAACAATAGAGGTTCCACCACAGGCCATTATCTGAACATCAATCCAATCTTCAAACCCAGTTGAGAAACTATGGCTTCATTGTCTGTACAACATGGGATTAAACCTATTTTTTAGTCCTAAGGCCCACAAATTCAACAATATTTTCATGAATGTTTTGAGAAAAATATAATAGTGGGGAACCACCAATGGTTTCTATTATATTCTACAATCTTATTTAGAAAAATATAATGTTAGAATAAACATTGTATATAATAATACATTTAAGGTCATCATATGCTAGCCTAAAAACAAAAAAACCCAACTTTATCTGGGTGTTCACATCTACTAAACCAAATGATCCACTCTAATATAGGCCAAGGGGATGTAAAATTAATTCAAAAAGAGAATATTGTCCAAAAATTAGATATTTAAGAATATAAAATGGAGTTGTGTGAACATTTCATGTCAAAAGATGGGTGATAATACATGTGAGATGAAACCTCATGCACTCAGTTCACATAGTACATGTGGTCATATATACTAAATTAATGATTAAAGCTAAAAATAATTTTTGGTTTTACCATTGTTGATAATAATGGTAGATGGGATCCCAACTCTTCGACAACTTCAAAATAGATAACAATAATTATTGAGAATAGCTTATCTCCCATTTTGTGCAACCATTGGCTATAAGAATGATATATTAAATATTATCTCGCAACCAATAGGACCCTGGGTAATTAAAATGTTATGTGGAAGCCATGATCATTGTAATTTTGAACTCGTGTAATAACAATTCAGTATGTTATCCTAACTCTCAACCAATATATCTACGGTAAATTAAAACTCATATTTAGATAATGGCTGTTAGACAGGCAATCCATTGGAGATAAAATTGGAAATGAATCTTAGGATATGACCACCTCGTTGGTGTACAAATAAAACTTTATACCTATGGACCCATGTTAACATAATCTTAGTAAAATTATTATAATAATTATAGTAGACCAAATAAATTTTGTTACACAGTTGTATAAACACACACATACCACACTTCCCAAATTATGACTCATTGTGACATCCAGAGATTTAATGTAATACATTATTTCAAGTTAATTGAAATTAATTAATTGATTGTGTTATAGGAAACAACGATGACAATTGATGACAAATGTTATACTCATTCCAGATCTTTACCATAGATGAATATAATATTAAAATTATCATTATTGTTCTCACCTAGGCTCTACAATATATTAAACTAATTACACTTTCTAAAATTATGAAAATTTTAGTTTACACCTCATTATAAGATGAATTGATTAGTTTCCAATTCATTATAAATGAAAATAATGACTAATTAAATATGGAGGTTGTGACATCCATGCTAATGATAGAATAGTTCATTTTCATATTTATTAATATATTTGAAAATGATATTAACATAACCTTAAAAGTGACTCTATCCTCAAAAGTGTACCTGAGATGAAATATTGACTTTCTTAAAAATCATATATTGCACATAAGACTGCATTATATCAAACAAATAATATATTATTAACATTATTATTCATCATGGAAGTTATTTCCTAAATATATTATTAGTGGGAATGTATAGGAAAAAAGTATTATTTTTATTAATTTTTATAAAATGTTTTTACATTCCTCCAAAAATTTGTTTAGGCTTAATATAATAATAAAATCAATTTTAAGCATAAATATATCATTATTTTTAAAAGGTAATCTTACCAACTTTTGATGGATAATTCATGTTAAATATAAATTTTGAAACTTTTAATATTTTTTAATATTTAATGTTAAAATTAAATTTTTTTAAATACATATTATGTTAGGTGGAAATTTTGGAATTTTTCTATAAAGCTTTATTTTTAATGAATATTTAGAAATATTGAATTTTAATTCCAAACTGTTTTTCAACTAATTTATTTATAAGTTTAAATTATATTAATAAATGGTTTAAAAGTTTTATTAGATTAATTTTTCTTAATTATCCAAATTTTTGTCATTGGAATCAATTTCACTTTGAAATTGAATATTAAAACATAGCCAACATTAGAATGTTTTTACATTATAAACCTCAAACTATCAACCCATCTAGAGGATTAATTTTAAAATAATTAATAGCAATTCTGTGATTTTAATTTGGAAAACTATATTACATATTTTTAATAGTTAAAATTTATAATGTATAATAATGTCAACATATTTTTTATCTAAAATTATTAGTGATATTAATTAAAATGATTCACACCAATTAAACAAAAATTAAGCTGAATAAGGGACTAAACTATAATCTTTAAGAAAAAATAGGATGGATACACTTGTCCAAAAACTATTGTATGGAATTAGATCATCCCTTTTACCTCTATGTTTCTTGAATGATTGATTTTAACACTTACGGAACAAATAATACTTTGGGAACACACAATTATTTTTAAAAATACCAAATATTTCATTTCCCACCCCCATAAAAAGAACTCAACCTTCCCATCTCTTTACACCTCTAAAGCTCAATTTTCTTTACCAAAACATGCCCAAATAAGCACCCATCTTCCCTCAAATAATCCTATATTCTTCAACTAGTTAGTAAATCTAACCACGAATCCTTTTGGAACAATCCAAAAAGAATTACATGAAAAAGGAGGCAACATTTATTAATTTCCATTTATGATTTATTTCATTCTCAAACCATTTATTTTTTATTAGACCATTATTTAATAAAAACATAACTATCCTAAATATATTAATATTGATATTTATTATGTTTTATACCATCACCAACAAACACTTCCATATAATGGGTAACAAACTTACTATTTATGTGTATAATGAACTATTGTCTCATGAAATGATGATTATTCATTCCTCCATTACTAACAATCATGGTGTTAATTATGATGGCCATATAGTTTATATATTATATATGTGATATTTATTATTCCTTTATTCTTTGGTAATAATTTTATAACCCATACCTTTATACATTCCATTTTTTCAATATGATAACATCATTTGTGGAAGTGTGGACTACCGCACCATCAAAGTGATGTGATACGTTAACATACTACATGGAATATACTCAGTAGAAGTTTCATTAAATATATGTAACCTATATAAATTTTTTATGTGAAATTTAGAAATTATTTATTTTATTCATGAAATGGTAACCTTTATTGAAATATTACACATCAATTTCTTTAACACACATCCACACAGTTATAATGTGATAACATCATTTGTATACATGTGGAATATCGCTTACTCGAAGTGATGGGATTACTTTTACATCCCTAGAAGTATATATATATTTATATATGATTAACTAATATGGATTATATGATATAATTATCACTCTATAATGATTTATTTTTACTTACATTATTTCAATAATGATTATAGAAAAATGATAACATTAATAATGTGTACATATAGACTAGCATCTCTATGATTTTAATGTTGGTACATTTTTCATAACCATATTTCCTGATTGGTTTTAAAATTGAAATATATATATATATATATAATTATTCCATGATTATTATTCTATATATTTTCATATAATAACCACTTTGACCATAGTTTACCAACCAAAGTCGTTTTTACCCATTAAAAGAATATGTTCAAAACATCCAATGTAAAATTAATTGATTATGTAGTAGTAAAAACATTCATATAAGTGAAATAAAAGAAATAAAAAATATGAAAAGGGTTATTATGAACTTAGATAATTAACATGGGTTTAATATTCAGGAATATAATGAATCAGAATGACAAATCAACCTCACATTTAGGGATTTCACCGCTATTTTATTTCCATGAAGAATCTTGTATTCTTATGAATATAGTTTAACATATATGATGTATATACTATTTTTATGAAATTAATTTGTTGAATTTAATTTATTTAATGCTATTAAATTTTTTAAATGATTTTATTCTTTCACTGATCTCATGATTCAAAAGTTAATCGATCAGTAAGGGATTTTCATTTCACATTTTACATGTGGGGGATAAATGTCGTATTCACAACTTACATCCTCCATGTGGTGTTTCTACATCCATTTTTATATACTATATCACGAATTAATTTATCTTAATTTTATTTAAATGTTTAATTTAATTATTATTCATTCACGAGTTTTATGGTTTCAAAGTTACCAAAGTGGTAAAAGACTCTTGTAACAATATTCCTTCTTCAAGACATTTTATATGTTATACACCTATCTTATTTTAAAAGTAATATATAATTCTTATTTGAAATTTTATATCCTGAATTTAATTAATCTCTTGATAATATATGTTTCATTTATTTTCATTACTTTTATGTGGTTAATTGATTAAATGATTCAAAATGGTATAGGATTCTTTGGAATATTTAATGATTGTTTTCCTCAAGAATAATTTCTATGATATTTCATTTCCATTTAATGAAATTATATGACCATTCCTAAATAAACTGTTTATCATTATTCTCCCAAAGTTATTCAATAATTTTTCAAGTATTTGTTCTATTTTCAACTATTTTTTACTAAAAATGTTTTATAATATTCTTAAAGAAAACCTGACTTCATTCATTATTTAGTCATGGAACGTATTTTCTTATAAAACCCTTATTTTATAAATAGGATTCATAGAAATGTTTTTACCCATTCAAAAATTAATTATTAAATACTTTTTTACCATTTACACTTTTTCTAGTCTCTTCAAAAGAATATCCTTTCCACATTTTGAAAAATTCATTATTCTATCTTTTTTACCGTGAAAAAGGAATGTTTGTTTTTCTTCGTACAAAATATATGAATTTACCCACCAAACTTTCTTTGATTATTAATTTTTATTGTAAAATTATTACTTTTTAATAAAATGATTTTCAAATTTTTTATTCAAATAAAATAATTAAAAAAACAATACCAAAAAATACTTTCCACAAAAATGGTTTAATGAAATTTTAATTGTATTTTTCTTCTTAAACATTAGAAACCCCTATTTTTACATATCCTCCATAAATAATATTTCATATTGTTTTCATCGACATTCATTCCTTGGATGGATTATGTATTTTCAATGATATTTTTATTTACCTTGTTTCCTTTTCAATGGGGTAATTATGTTTCAAAGAGAATAATATTTAACCCATTTGGTTTCCATCAGTTAGTCTTTTTTCAAACATAGTTTCATTAAACCCATTTTATTTACCAGGTTTTAGTTTGAGTGGGGATATTTTGATGGTACTTGGACATTTTATCAGCAGTTACTCAATAGATCAACAATTAGCGGGTGTGTGATAGCCCTCCAATTCACTGGTTATAGTAGTCGTCTATATGGATAGTCCATTTGTATGAGTGAAATTTAAGGAAGCTAAAAACATGGGTATTAAATTTATATGTTCAAAAAGTATAATGATTTACCAAGGTACTTTTATGGGTTTCTTTATGATAAATATATGATTATAATGATTCAAATAATCTATATTTATATCACATATCTCATTATTATTAATTATTTTGACTCATTCATTTCCCATTTTTTCATATTTCATGGTCTAGGTATTGATAGGAATGTGTTCTTATATGATTAACTCAAGAACATTTATTAATTAATCATTACCTTATGCATTTGTATATTTATTAATGAACATTAATTTTCAATACTTGTGTTTACCCTTACTAAGAATTTGAGCTCACCCTTCTAATGTTTCCATTTCCCCAAGATTTAAAGAATTATGATGAAATATTTAAGCCTATAAAGGATATCATAAGGATGATGTTGATGAACATTTCTAAAATAAGAAAATATTGGTTAAATATTATTACTTTACATTTAATGAATTATGATTCCATGTTGATATGTGTTTTTTATGTAGGAGTTTTTTCTAAATCCCTAAAACTATAATCCAAAAATATCTTCTAGTATTTAATTGATCTATATTCTCGTTTTTATGTTGTGAGGATTTGAAAAAAAAATTGGGTCATAATAATTGACATCATATATGGGAATGTATATATTTAGATATAATCGTAGGATCGGTGAGTGTGGGTTCTGGAATGTTTTAGTTGGTATAAATGTTCAGTTTAGATATCATTGGAGACTATAAGGATTTAATGTGAGGTTATTTTAGTGTTATGGATACCGTCATATGTATATAATCATAAGGAAAATAAAAATATTAAAATTATTAGACACCTCTATGTGGTTTTATATAGTGAGAGGTCATATAGATTTTGGGAGACATTTTATTGGGATGCCATATTTTTATCCCTGAGGAAAAAAACTAACTGTTTCCTATGAGGATTTACTTTTCATGTAAAAAGAAAAAAATGAAAAAATGTATGATTTTTTAAAACCCATCTCATATAGATTATTATTTGGGATTGAACCAATGGATAAAGGGGATAATGATTTTATTCAAAAACACTTCGCTAATTAATTTTTTTGTTTTGAAAACATATGGTTTTTAATTTTAGAAATAATTTTATATTTTATTTTGATGAATATGTGATAACATCCTTATAATTTCTTGGTTTCAATCTTATTCAAGAATTGATTAAAAAATCTTTAGGATATCTTTAATAGAATAAATTAGTTTCAACATTGGGTATTACTATTTAATTAATGTGTTTAGTGTATAATTTGAATCCTCAATCATTTTAGGAATTATCATACAATTTTATAATAATTTTTGGTATTGTATAAAGTTTATTGATAGGTAGAATATCTCGAATATATCTTTTATGAATATTATGTCTCTAATAGTTAATTTTAGTGCTTCAAGAATTAAAAAATCATCTCAAATAGACATCATTTGGAGAAAAATATGAGATTCTGGAAAAATTATACTCATCAAGTATGTATATTTCCCCTTGGACTAGATGGTAAGAGAATTATTTTTACTCTAGTATAATGATCCTAAATATTAATTAATTATTCTAGTACCATAAATTATGATGAACTTATGTACTATTCAATCATCTGAAATTTGTGTATCTATGGACCTTAACTTTATATTGATCATTCACTTGTAAATGATTGATGACCTTAATTACCCTATATAATTATTTTTTTATTTTCCAACATTCATACCTAGTATACCCCTTTATTGAATCCTAGTAACTTTTAAATTCTTGTGACCTTAGTGATTTCTAATTTCCCTTTTTAAGAGGATGTTTTATTTAACCTTTAGTACGATGAGGGTTTCAATAAAGGAATATTGAAAATGATAGTCATTTGATAACTAAGATAAATTTCAAGGGAAATTTTATTTTAAGGGGGGTAATATGTTACATCACATGATTTTATACAATAAATTTATTCAAATTAATTTAATTTATTTAATGTATTATGTTACATGAAATAATATTTTTGACTTGCAACATATGTAACAGTATATTTTTTCTTGTGCTGCACAGAACATCGACTATGTTAAAAGAAATATGTAACATAGAATCCATAGTCTTAGTAGAAAATAATATACTATTAATATCATTATTATAGTCATCACCTAGCCTCTCTAATGGAGTAAATTAAATAGTCCAACTAAAATTATGAAAATTATAGCTTACATATATTTATAAGTTGAATTCTTCAGTTACCAATTCATTATAAAATAAAATAATTACCAGTTGAATATGAATGATAATATACCCCATGTAATTATCAAATATGTACTTTTTATATTTATCAATATTTATTAATATTTATTAATATTTATTAATTAGATATTAATTTTTACTTCATTGGGATGATTTCCCCAATAATTTATTTAACATGCAATAATGGGTTTCTTTGGAATCTTACGTTGCACACAAGACTGAGTAATACTATAGAATAATATGTTATTAGCATTAGTATTTAATATGGTAGTTATTTCAAAGCATTTATATTAGTGGGAATGAATATATAATACTATATAATATTTATACATTTTTATAAAATGTTCTTTCCTTTGACCAATAAGTTTTATTGGATTAAAATAAGAATAAAACAAATTTTAAGCACAAAAAACTCTACATTTTGATAATTTAATTTTACCACTTTTTGATCAGGAATTTTTTTTAAATAAACATTTTGACACTTTATTAATTAATATATATTAATATAACCTAATTTTTATAAGTCAAATAAAAAAAATTATGTTTGGGTAAATTTTTTATATTTTCTGTGATGTTTCATTTTTAATGAATATAGAAAAGTAGTGCATTTTAATTGAAAACGTCATTTTTATATAATTTATTTATGAAGATAAATAATATATTTAGAAGTATTTACCATCTAAATAGATTAATTTTTTATAAATTAAACCATTTAGTTCATTGGAATCAATTACACTATGAAATTTATTTTAAAAAGTTAGCAATCTTTTTAACGTTTTTACATTAAAAACTCTCATTGTTGGCCTATCTTGGGAATTAATTTAAAATTAATTTCATCCAATATTTTGATTGTAATTTTGAAAATTGAATCCATATTTGGAATTATAATAATTTATAATGATTAAAATAATCAACATTTTTTTAAACAAAATTATTTTTGAATCTATTCAAAATTAATTACATCAACTAAGTTAAATTAATATTAACAAGGGAAGAAACCTTAATCGTAAGGGGTAAAATGACCTATATACATGAAAACAACTATTTTATAGCCATATTTCTCCCATTCCACCACTTATTTTTCATAGTGGTTCTTTTTGACTATTGGGGAACACAGAATTCATTTATAAAAATTCCAAGTGTGTCATTTCGCCCTAATTTAAAAAGGCAGTCACCCTTCCCATTTCATTACACATATAAATAAATTTTGAATTTCCCAACCCCTAACCAAATAATCTCTTAAATTACCTTCCCTAACAAAATAGGCTTCTCTTTGAGAATATATCCAACTAAGGAGTCCTTTGTTACAATCCCAAATGAGTTAACTAAAAAATACTAGTAACATTCTTCAATGTCCATTTATGTTTTATTTCCTTCTCCAACAATTTATCTATTATTATTAAATGATTAAAAAAAACCTAAAATCCAAAATATATTAATATGTTATTATATTAAGGATTTCACCTATATTTACACCCAATTTTATCTAATGGGTATTGAACTTACCGTTTAAGTGTATGGAAAACTACCATCTCATGAAATTATGATTGTTCAATCTTCCATTACCACCTATCATGGTGGTAATTATGATGAAAAAACTATTTATATATGATATAAATGATACTTATTATTCTTTTATTATTATTTAATTCTTTTATAACACATACATTTAATCTTTATAGTTTGTGTAAATATGATAACATCTATTGTGAAAGTGTGGACTATCGCCCCCTCAAAGAGATATAACACATTCACACACTACATGGAAAATATTAAGGATGTGTGTAATTAAATATATTCTACATACATAAATATTATTTATTATTCATAGTATAATTACCTTTCTTGATGTATAATACTTAATTTTATTTAAAAGATTTTTTCTCACTGAAAAATTTATAACGTCATTCGTGGATGTGTGGACTACTGCCTGCTCAATGTAAAGAGATTCCTTTTAAACCATTATAAATATATATATGTCTGTGTTTATATGATTAATTAATATGGTATATGTCATATTTTTATAATTATGTAAATATAAATATTTAATGACATAAATAAAAATCATTGTATTTTTTATCAAAAGAAGGAAGTTTAAAATAGAAAGGTAAAACAAAATTAAAAACAAAACAGAAAATAGCAAAAGCCAACATTTATGGAGGCATAATGAACTGAATCCCAATAGATTCCTCCTCCATGTTTCTTTTTCCTTTTTGCAGTAAACAATCAATGTTATGAATACAATAAGACATAACACCATCCTCTAACTTTTATTCCATAAAATATGCCACATTGTTACACTCATTCTAGGAGTGTAGAAAACTCATCTATTCGTTAATAAGTTTCATCCATTTCAAAATAATTTAATCAATCAAACAAGTGATAATATCTAAATGAAACATGGTGATTTTAAGTGTTGTTATATCTATTTAAAATATCTATTAGGCTGATATTGTGAGGATTTTATATATAGAGACCTATGAACATAGCCATTGCCTTCTCTTGTAGTGAATCCCTATGGAATAAGACTACCGAAAACTCTATGATAGTTGTCCCCCATTGATCTCTGACCACAAATCCTCTATTTATCGAACCCATATAATAAGATCCATCAATGTTCAGTTTTAATCTAGAAAGGGGAGGTTTTCAACACACCTTCCATCGCTTATTTTCAATCAAGAAAATAGGATTGGGGGTCGACCTGTTAGAAGTGGATATAGCATACATGCTTCTTCCTAGCTACGAACAAGGTAGGTTAGAACAACCAGGTCATTAGTGGTTCTGATCACTATAGTTCTTTCTGTATAGGAGGGCCCATTCACCCAAACCATGTTCCACACCTACTAAAGGATCAAACAACCTAAATTTAGGACTATAACTATTTACTTTCATTAAACATCCATTGTTCCCACACCCTGAAACCATAATTCTAAAAAATTTATACACTTCATGATAAAGTAAGAGATAACTATGATGTCTATGAATGTGATCCAAACTTCATAGGACCAATCTCCTTTAGGAAAAACATATACTCAAAGATCGACTCATTATAGATTCTACAACACAAACATCTAGAGGCCAAATTTATCTTTATATGCATTATATTTCATTAGTTCGTGGGGATCAGTTTCTGAATCTCCAATGAAAAAAGTTGTATTTCGCAAGTATCTCCATACACTATAGCATCTCCCCCAAATCTATCCTAACTATCTGGAGACATCATCACTCCCCTGTAGTCCATCGTTAAGAATTTTTCAGTGGAGGAAGCCTTATTCCAACACATATCTAGTTCGCTATTCAATTCAATATGAACAATTTAATCCTACTTCTATTTTTCCATAATGAAATGAATAAATTTCTAATGCATGGATGAATTCATTAAGGTAATACCCAGAATTGGGAAGGTAGGGAATCGATGTTTCGCTCTAACCAAATTGAATTTCCACAAAGACATATCCCCCTTCCAACTATCCATCGTGAAGGGTCATGGAGTATCGGGATGTCAGTTTGAATGGTGAACCAAAGAGATAGAGGAACACCTCTTGGAAATTCACTGTCTCCATTTTATTTCTTTTCCATAAACCTACCCCAACGTGACTGCTTCTCAGTAATATCCCACGCCAACACCACATGCTTGCTTTAGAGAGTGTCTGATAATATATAGTATATAATACATAACATATAACACATAACAAATAACATATAAGTAATTTATGAGTAATAAATTATTTAAAAATCAATTTAATAAATGATATGTAAATATAAATTTAATAATAAAATAATAAATAATAGATAAATGAATATATAATAAATTAATATTAAATATTAAATATTAAATATTAAATATTAAATATTAAATATTAAATATTAAATATTAAATATTAAAAGATAGATAATTAATAATTAATAATTAATTATTTATTATTAATAATTAAAAATAATTAACAATTGATCATTGATCATTAATAATAGAGAATTTGTAATTAATAATTAATATTTAAATATCTATAAATAATGAATACATTATTAAGAAATAATTAATAACCAATTAATTAATAATTCAAAAAAAATGAATATTCATTAAATAAATAATAAATAAATAAATAATAAATTAATTATAAATTAATATTTATTAAATTTAAAATAATAATAAATAATAAATAATAAATAATGAATAATAAAGAATAAAGAATAAAGAATAAAGAATAAAGAATAAAGAATAAAGAATAAAGAATAAAGAATAACAAATAACAAATAACAAATAACTAATAACGAATAACAAATAACTAATAACGAATAAAGAATAAATAATAAGTAACAAAGAATAAAGAATAAATAAATAAAAATAAATAATAAATAAATATATAAAGAAATAAATTACTAATAACTAATAATTAATAATTAATAATCAATAATAATTAATAATTAATAATTCATGATTAATAATTAATAATTAATAATTAATAATTTAATATTGAATATTGAATATTAATTAATTAATTATTAATTAATATTTAATTATTTAATATTTAATATTTAATAGTTAATAGTTAATTAAAAAATAATGAATAAAGAATAAATAAAGAATAAATAAATAAAGAATAAATGAATAATAAAGTACTTAGAAGTAATTAATTGATAACAAATTATTAAATTAAAAATAATTTTATATTTAATGTGTACAATGTAACTAAATAATAAATAAATAAATAGATAAATAATAAATATATAAATATATAAATACATAAATAATGTTATCAATAAATAAATTGATAAATTAATAAATAAATATTAAATATTTAATAAAAGATAATAGATAAATAAGTTTTTATTTATTAATTATTTAATGTTAAATAAGTATGTTAATAACAAATGAATTAATAATTAAATAAATAATTTATTAATGATTAAGAACCCTTGAAAATTCTAAAACACTAAAGTGATCATAAAATATGATTTAGGACTCCTTTTTTAGTGCCAGAACTAGTCGAATCCAAGATCAGGAAATGATCTTTGATCTGTTATTAGGTACAGGCCGAATGGACACCAAGATCAAAAGTTATAACTATTTTAATTTTAACAAAATCGAGGTCTGTAACTAAAACAGTTATTTCAGAGACCTTCTGATAAAAATTTGGGACTAAAAAGCTTGAAATACTTGAAAAGTTGGTATAAGACATAAATGGCCTAGATCTCAACATAGGATTTGACTAGATATGTGGTACAACTCAAACAGACGCCAAGTTTAAAGGTTATGGTCGTTTGATGTTTGTGTATGATTTTGAACTTTTGAAATTTGAATGTATATTTCCATTCATAATCACATTATTTAAATATAACTTTGTTTTGGATCAATTCACAAGCTTCGATTTGATTTGTTTATGAAGTCAAAATGGACTCCTAGATCAGATGTTATAGTCATTTGATGTCGAATACTATTTTTCAACTTATTGGAGATTTATTTTCAGTTTAATAATAATATTAAATAATAATAATAAATATTTACTAATTGAAAAATTATAAATAAATAAAATTATAAATTAAAAACTATATTTTATTATAAATAATAATTAAATAATAAAAATTAATAATTAAATATTTTTTTAAATTATCATTTTTGTGCTGGTTTTTTTTAAACTTCTGCTAAAAACAATGTTTACATTTTTTCGAAAGAATGTTTTAAAAGTTTAGGAATTCAATTATAAAAACATTTAGTGGCGGTTTATTCACAGTAGTTTTCAAAACCAACACTAAATTTTTTTGATCAAAAATTTAGCGGTGGTTTTGTAAAAAGTTGTTAAAAACCCATTTTCTTGTATTGATCTCATAACTACGAACCATAATTTTTTTCAATATGAAAGGTGAATTTTTTTGTGACTTTAGTCGACGAGAGGGAATGGATTAGATTAGATGCAAGAACATTATTAACCATGGTAATTATACCACCAATGGAATGTAAATGGTTATTCAAATTCAAAATCCTACCATTTATCTTGACGATTTTATAAATGTTTTGAATATGAGGCATTATTGAAAAAGTGTTTTGACTAATGTATTCCATGGGGAAAACTCTCCTATGTATTTCACGTTCAATGGTGTGAGAGGAGATCCTTTTTTCCAAACAACTATTATAAACATATAAACTAATTGTAATTAGATTGATTATATGACCCCTCCATTTAAAATAATATTCAATGGATATAGTTATTCATCCAATTGATATATTATTAAAATTGGAAAAAAGGGTGTCATCAGCAAAAATGTGGTGAGAGATAGTACATGAGTGTTTCTTGTATTTATAAGTTCATATGTCCCCCTATTTGATGCTCATATTTATTAATAGGCAAAGATCATACTAGGGGATAATAAATATGGTTGGGGATAAAGGGCCACCGTACCTTAGTCCTCTATTAGATTTAAGAAATTTGGAAATATTCCCCAAGAAATAAAGTGTTCCCAAAAGGATCTGATTCACCTAAACATGATATCGTTAACCCAAGAGTAAAATACCATTTTTTCTTGCACCATTATAATTAAATTCAATTCAACTTGATCATAATATTTCTCCATGTACATCTTGATTTCCATATTAGATCCATGAACCTTTCGATGATGTCATTAATCTTTTATTGAGCTAGTCTCCTCACCCCTTGAATGGGCCTCCCTTTGAAAAAACCTTGTTTTTCATTATATATTCCTTTGGGGAGATGTGAGGAAACACTTCTATTATTCACATGATTAGGCACATTGTAAGAATAGTTCTGCATGCCAATCAGGTGGTAATGATGTATAGATGATGGGTTTTTTACTTTGGGAATCAGCACTAGAGTGGTGGAACCTACCACCCGAGGTAGGTACCCCCCCCCCCCAAATTCTGGAATAGCTCACACAAAATCCCTCCAAAAAATGTCCCTTGAGCCTTATAAAAGGATCGAGAGAATTCTTCTAGCCCCGGGGGACTCTCTAGGTTGGGCCCTTTCGAAACATCATAAATTTCATCCTAATCTCGTATGTATTCAAAGAAAGAATTTTCCTAAAAACATAACATATGAGGAACCATATCAATAATTTCTATACAGCCTCTTGGTTAGCCATCATGAATTCATGGACTAGGACATGCATGCAAAGCAATGAAATAGTATTCTTCCATACCTCTGACCACCCATCTATCATTAGATTAGGATCCGTCTTCCAACATGATATTTTGTCTTATAAACCACCTCTTATCTTCAATTCATGCATGAAAGTATGTTGTGATCCATTCACCATCTCATAACCTTTTTAATCTCTTTTTAATATGATCTAGATGCTCGTATGTTTTTATAATGCTAGCCTTGTTTCCATTATTTTTAGAGATCTTGCAAAACAAGGCCGCATCCCAATCACCTTCCAATTTATCTTCTAACCCTATAACCCCCATATTCATATTATTAATGTCTTTAGTGTTGGATGGAATAGATATATAATCTCGTACCAGAGGTCACCTTTGAGACTTAGATGTTTATTATGTAGCATAGACCTTGCATTCCCTTGAAATAAATTTCCCCAACCTGTGTGCACTACTTTATTATAGCCAGGGGTGTTGATTCATTTTGGAGAGAAAGAGAAACTACAACCATAGTTATTCCTGGTCGAAAAATTTACCAAAAGAGGATAATAGTCAAAAAACTCCTCAAAAGATGAGTAAAAATTATATCTGGGTAAGTGGATATGCCCTGGAAATTGTTGATACAAAGATACATTAGATGCCAAGTTTGAATTTCCCATTATTGGTTGTTGCATATTATAAAATATTATATAATATATCACAAGTAAATTTGTCTATTCCTTGAAAAAAAAAATTCATAGATATCCTAACATGTGAATTCCCCTCTTCCTTTTTTTTCTTTTCGGTCGGAAACAATATTGAAGTCTCCACCAAGTACCATGAGTACTCCGCTGAATTGAAAAGTCCAATATAATTACATAATGTTTCCTTTACCTATTCATCATAATACCCATAATCAATTGTTTTGAATAAGCCTAATTCTACAGCAAAGATCATTATTGGGACATAATGATATAACTTTTTAATGGGACTTATTGATAATTCGGTATTCCAGAAGATCCATATGTAATGATTTCTATGATTCACAAGAAAATAACCACTCTTTCTTACGTTAAATGTGATGTAGGAAATTTTGGGAGGAATCTTATTTACCATTGATTTATATCACTAAAGATAAATTCCTTGATTGAAACTCATTCACTATAAAATTTGACATAATCCTAGTTCCCAAGCCTCTAGAGATCAAGAAAAAAACTAAATGATAGAACTAGGGAACACCTGGTGCCGGCCCCAAGCAACATGGCTCACTAATGCTGGGAATATATTTGTGCTGAAGAAGATTTTAATTTATGCCTAGTGAAAATCCCCATGGATATTGGTGACATAAATAGTTCATTAGAAGAAGAAACATCATTTTTTGGGGTTGAACCCCTTCGAATAATCCTAGGAAAGGGGGGATAGAAAAGTTACAACCTCTATTGGATGGGATGATAAGACCATGTTTTCTAATGGGGAGGATAGAGAGTCCTTTGTCTGGTGAAATATTTGGGATCAAATCCAAATATTGATACTCCATCCATTCCACATGTTTTTGATTATCATAATCCTATAGAACCACAGATATCTAAGAGTGAACTCCATGAGCTTCATTCTAAACCCTTTCCCCATCTTACTCCCTCTGGGATGATTTTCTGAAAACAAATTCTGCAAGATGGGGATCCACAACATCACAAGTAGAAATCATTTGACCAACCCCTAAATTGGTTCATTGGTATTTCCTAAAAATGGTTTATAGTTCCCATATAAACAATAGTATATGTAGTATCTGGGCATTGCGGGGTACATAAGAACTTGGGACTGGACAAACAAATCTTAGACTTGCAACTAGATATTATGAGGTGTTTTTTTGATATTAAGATCTTGACATAAATACTAGTTATTGAAGGCTCACCAAGAGTAATGGTAAAATCTTCTTCACAAAGAAAATCCCATATTGAATCTCTGATATCACAAAGGATATTAAAGTTCAAAAAAGGGAGAGGTAGCCTTGGTAGAGATAACCATAATAACTTCTGGAAATATTCTTTTCCAAAATGGTATTCCACAGACCATCTTGATGTATAAAAATTTCATCTACCTAAGGATATATGGGATTATCTCAAGGCGTACACAAGGTCCTTCTATGATAAAATCACCATAAAAAATGTGTTTCAGTTATGGGAGGAGACCTACACTAGAGAATCCAAACCCTAAGTGGTCATGAAATGATAGATGTAGGGAATCTCTGGATTTTCCACTCCAAACCATGCCACCAAATTACTCTTCAGAAAATCAAAAGCCTTTATGAAAAAGGAATCTGAGATATCCATCATTGGAGAGGTACCTTCATTTGCTTTATCCAAGATCATCATCGAGAGTTTGGAGAAGCACATCTAAGTAGACTGATAGGGACAAAAAAGGTAGTCTCTTAAAGAAAATGAAGGATATTATATTGAAGCATTTTTGGAAGGGACCTAGAGTTGTTAGGGTGAGGTTTATTCTCATAGGTTTCATTTGTGTGATGTATATGGGAGGGACTGACCAATGATGAGTCCACCAACTTGGTGGAGCTGACCATTAGAGAAGCAACAGGAAGAACCGTTTAAAAATATTGATACTCAAGAAGCACATTCTTTTGAGAGAGATCCATCCAAATTCACCACTTCACCTCATTCCTAGTTACATTATTTCCATAATGATCACTAAAAAATGAGACCATTACTCATGAATATGTACATCATACCATCCCTCTGATGGATAAAACACCTAACATACAGTTAAATGATTAATTAGCTGTATACAAAATTCTTATAATTGAAATAAAAGTAATAATAAATATACAAATTATATAATGAAAGTATATAATTAAAATTAAATTATTATTCAGTAATATAGAGAAGATGTATGACAAATCAGACTCGAGGTAATATATTTCATCTAAATTTCATTTCATTATGTCATGTTGTATATTTATGAACCAAATTTATTTTGTATTGTGTATATAATTCTTCTATGAAATTTTTATCATGAAATTAATTTATTTCATATTTTTTAATGTTTTCATTGATATTATTCTTTCATGGATCTCATGATTCAAAATTTTATAGTGTAGTAATGGATTTTCATCTCAATTTTTATATTTGTGAGATAAATGTCGTATTCACCACTTATTTCTTTTTTGTGATGTATATACTACCATTTTTATATATTATGTAATTATTTCATTTATGTTGATGTTATTTAAAATTTACATTTAATGATTATTATTTCATTGTGTTTATGGTTTCAATGTTATTAATGTTGTATTAGACTATTTTCATAAAGTTCATTCTTTGAGTTGTTTGGTACATTATACAGCTGTGTTATTTTATGACTTGTATATCCTTCTCTTTTGATATGTTTTATCATGAATTTCATTATTATTTTTATATTATATGTTTCATTTATTTATATTCCATTCCTAGGGTTAATGGTTTTCATATTTTAAAGTGGTATTGGGATCATTGGTATATTTAATAAATATTTTCCTCAGATATAATTTCTATGACCTTTAATTTCCACTCAAGTAAATTGTATGACCACTGATCAATTAACCATTTAATTTTCCACTCATATGGTTATTTGTGAACATATTCATGAAATAATATGATTTTACCCTTTTTTGTACTCAAATTGTTTTATAAAATGATTTTAATAAAACCTGACTTCATTCTCTTTTTTGTCGGAGAACTTGTTTTCTTAAAAAAACCCTATTTTCTAAAATTATTTTCAAAACAAATTTTTAACCATTCAAAAATGATTTATTAATGAAACTTATACCCTTTTCACTTTTACAAAAAAAATTCAATGGATTCTTCTTATCACATTATGAAAAATGCATTTTTCTATCCTTTTAACCAAGAAAAAGGAATTTACTTTTTACCATGTACATAATGTATGTATTTACCCCCAATCATTTCATGTAATCAACATTTTCATGTCTAAAAAGTTAATTTTTAATAAAATTGTTTTCAAAAGTGATTTTTGATGAAAAGGATTTTTAAAATGTTTTTCATTATCAAAAGTATATTTTCCTAAAGAATGGATTAATGATCTTTCAATGGGTTTTCCATTTATCAACATGAACAACCCTTGATTTTACTTATACACCAATTGGGATATTTTTTACTGATACCATTTTTATTCATTTATTTTATGGATTACATTTTTTTAAATAGATTTTCATTTAAATCATTTCTTTTACATGGGATAATCATGTTTCAAAGAGATTATCAATTAACCCGATTCATTTCTATGGGTGAAACTTATTTTAATGAGATTTTCATTAAAATATTTATATTTACAAGGGTAAATTTTGTGTGATGATGTTTAAAGGTACTTGAAAATTGGAAGTGAGATCCCAAAATAGACCAAGGATGAGCGGGTTTGTGATATCCCTCCAATGAAAAGGGTATGTAAGTTGACTATATGTCTATATCATTTATAATAGTGACATGTATAGAATTCGACCACATGGTTATTTCATTTATAATTTAGAAAATTATAATGATATCCCACAATTCATTTATGTGTTCCTTTATTCTTTCTATAAGTTTATAATGATTATAATGACTGATATTGATATCACATGACATGATTACTCATTTATATATCTGTTTACAATTCATTGTTATCATGTGTGAAGGTCCAGGTATTGAGGGGTATGAGTTCTTTTATGATTTTCTCATAAACATTTATTATTTCATCATTCCCTTATGCACTCTTATGCATATTAATGACATTGAATTTCTAATGATTTTTTTACCCATACTGGGAATTTATGGTCAACATTTTCATATTTCCTCTTTTATTAGTTTAAAAAAAATTGAACTATTTATGCCTATAAATCATATCATAAGGTTGAGGTTGAGGTTCTTTTTTTAAATATGAAAAATCTGGGTTAAATGGGAGAAATGTAATTTCGAAAACATATGAGTCCATGTTGATATGAGTTATTTTTGTAGAATTTTGTAAAATTACCTTAAATTCTAAACCTAAAAGTCCCACAAGTATGTATGTGATCGATGTTATCCTTTTAATGTTTTATGTATTTGATTGAAAATGTTTCATCATTGTTTTCAAAATTAATTATGTGAAGGTAATGTAATGAATTTTTGCACATGATCTAGGAGTTTGAGTTATTGGATCTTATCATCATTTCCCATGTGCTAGTTGTGATCATATATCACCATGGCACAACTGAAAAAAATCTATAATTGTTCCTTATAGTACAATCATTACATGAAAAACCCTATCACAAAAGTAATAATAAGATCAACTAATTAGCATACCCATCACAATCTAGAATGAAACCACTCAATTACAGAATCCTCACATAGTATTTAACCAACATTTTGGCTAATATATATTACCTAAATATTAATTTCCTAGAATTTAGATCATAACTAATACCTATCTAAATATTAATATAAAATAACTAATTTTAATTACCAATCCCATAACTCCTCATGATACAAAAGAACTGACTCTTCCAATATCTCAGCAATGCCCATCAATAACTAACATCCAAGTCATAAGAAAACATTTCACACTACCCATTATGTGGTAGACATTCGTCTTCTACAATCTACCATTCAAAATACTATTACCTTTTAAGGGTAAATACTCAAAATTCTACTCTAACATCTATAAATATTACACTCTTCACAAGATCCAATAATCCTACTCACCCTCATGTTGGTTTTTTTGACCAATTTGGATAAATATAGCTATATCCTCCAATACTATCATGATGAATCCCACCATATATTATATAAAACCTCTCTATGTGTATCTATGATAATTAAAAACTCATTCCAAGCATGATGATATATTCTAATCACTCATCTTCCATACTTTCACCTTCACCCTATTGTGAAGAAGTCGTCGAGTGTTTAACCACCACTTGATTATGGGTGAATAGTTGACTCCAATTCATTGAGACATTATTTGAAAAAAATTATCAACTTAGGTAACTCAAATTACTTAAATAAATTACCTAAAACCAATCCTTAATATGGTAATGAACAAAAATATTTAACAATTCATATGTTAATGTTCCATATGGACCACCTATATGGATACGATGTTGCACACCTAAATCTATTTTCATGAATGCCTCTTAAATGTTCACACGAAGCCATGACACAATCTCAATCCCCAATATCATACCAAAAAACTCAAATAATTAATTATAAAAATTATAATTTATTAAAAATATATTTTCAAGGAAGAGCTACACTTAAAAATCAAATTTGGTAGCATCCATTCTACAAAACCATGGCTCATGAAATGTCAAAATATTCATGATATACAAAAATATCAACTAATATTAATTATATAATTTGTGAAAAAATACATTTTACTTGTCTAGAAATAATCTACGCATTGTTCACAAAATCCCCATAGTTTAATATGATCTCATTATTAATTGATTGAATTGTCATCAAATACATATTCGAAAACTATAACAAACTATATAGAACCAAAAATAGTGAATTATATAGGGAGAAGAGGAATGAAATATACCTTTAATCACCCTAGAATACCCATATAAAACAATCTCAATAAATGTGTATCAAATTGAGAGATATGATGGGAGGATGTGATCAAAATAAACCTCCATAGATCCATTTCATTGATAAATTTGGTTGGGGTTGGCTACGAGACAACCCAATTTTCATGAAATAACCAAACTAATTCATGATTTCAATATTACACTTCTAAACAACATGTACCCTCCATAGAGGATCCATATCCCTAATAACACCATCTAGTAAATAATTACACACCATTATATATTCAATTGTTTTTTATTTCTAGTTTTCACCATTAAGACATCACTGAGTTCTGGGTACACCACTACTGTACTCTATCTTATAAAAAGGGTATGGATATAAAATAATTCGAATATATCCTTTTTTGATATCCTAATACACTTATCCACGCTATGAATATAAAAAACATTATTCATTCAATAATGGACACTTTTGGAATCCATATGAATACTTAAATTAAATATGACCCACTTTTTTAATAGATATTAAAAATTCCTCAATGATTCGTCTATATATAAAAGTTTGGCACATTAATATAACACCCCAAATTTTTATTCCATAAATATATTGAATTAAAATTTCCACATGAATCCGAAAACAAAAATGAAAAAAAATGAAATTTCATATTAATAAATCACAAGATACAGATTAATTAATTATTAGAATTTAATTTCTAAAATCATTTTGAATAATAAAAGGAGAATAATAACCTTAGTAAATAACGACCACAAGTGTGAAATAACCATCCTATTAGTTTTATTGAAAGAACATACTATCAATTGAAAGAGTGGAAATTATATAATGAAATTCAATCATTGTACACATTTTGATAGTTAAATAAAAAAATTGTAGGAATTAATATATTTTTCGTAAAAATATTAATTTTTGTACAATATAAAAATGATATAAATTTCTGTAGAAAAATACCATTTAAATTAATAATATTTTTTCTAAATAATGTATTTTTAATTAAATTTACTAGTTTTAAATATTTATTCAAATTAAATAGACAAAAAAACCTTGAATTTTTATTAATATAAATGACTAACATCCAATAAATAATTAAGGAATTAGTAGGGAAAATATTTAGTTATTGATGGCCAAGGAAAAAAATTTTGTTGAAAAAAATTATTTATATTATATATGGAATTAAATTATTTAAAATTTAATAATATCAAATGTTGATTATGAAATTTAAAAAATATATTTATTTAATTATAATCAATTAGTTTAACAATTAAATAAGGGTTTTAATTGGTTTTACTATTGAATAAAATAATAATTTCATAAACCGTTGTATTAATATTTTTTTCAATATAATATTAAAATTAATTTATGTGAAATATATAAAGTAATTAAAATATCATGGAATTCATATTTGGGAACATCATTTAAATATATGGTAATATAGTCAATTACATTTTTCTCAAAAACAAAAAATTTTATGAGGTAAAAATTTTGTTACCATGAGTAAGGGTAATAAGCAGTAAAATAGTTAAAAATAAGCAATAAAATCCTAAAAATCATGAATAATTACCTTAAGTTCTGTTAATATTTTGATGAATTATATACACCTATCATTTCTCTATTTGGATCAAATTTCCCTATAAAATGACATTCTGTACATGTTAAGGAGATAGTTTTTATGAAAATTTCACTCAAACTCACCTATAAAAGGGTATATACTATATCCATAAAACCCAACATATCTATTTGGGTTCCCCTCAAATTAATTCCACAATATCTTCCCCAAAATTTATATTCAATTCTAGGAGGCTTATAGTGCAATTAAATAGGCATAAATACATTATTATGAATGAACCCTTTTTGAGAATGAGACAATTCATCAAAGTATCAATTTATTTTATATTTTTTTCAATAAAATTCCCATATCCAATATTAAAAAAACTCAGCCACCAATGTAATGATGTTATATTAACATCTATATGATTCTTTATCATAACAAATTATTATTTTTGTCATTTCAACCACCTATATGGATGATATTATACTATATTCATATAATTTCATAAATGGGTAAAAATAATAATGTGTTGTAATATATGGTATTTTAAATTAATTTATTTTTTGATTATTTTTATTCTAGTGTGACAAAAAATGAAATATTAATAGTAAATTACTCTTTATTATTGTTAAATTTACCCAAAACATGTGATTTGTAAATCTCATTCCTATGAACCATACCCATACCCTCTATCAATGAACTTCATATATATAAATAATTATAATAATATAATTCCACTCTGGATAATAATCATAGATTGATTATTCATTATTAATGAAATAATATTGATATAACCACACTGAAACATAGATGATATAATCAAAACTATTAAATACATATGATGAAAATATGTTATGAGAATCTAATATATTTGTTAAAAATGTTTACAATAGAATTTTTTTGAAAGGTGATATATATTAATTTGGATTTTTAATAAGTTGTTAATCATTTTATGTTCTTTTATAATAAGGATTTAATTGTATTCATTGTAATTTTATATAATGGTAAGGGTTCTCTCCAAATATTTATCATCATTTGGATTATTGATTTATAAACTTTTCTTGTAGGAATATAAAAGGAATTTCAATTAAATACCCCATTTTCCTTCTCGTTTAGTTATAAAAGGTTCAAACATGACATTTTAACTTCTACTTTATCTTTGGTTCATAATTAATAATAAAAGATGATTGTAAGGGGAATTTTCTTTCTCTTTTTTTGGTATGGAATATTTTCACTCCATATTAATATACATTATAATAATTCAAAAAATTCATTCTATATACCAAATTATTAATTATGGACATTGATTTTCAAATTCCATTGCATAAAAAATGTAATAAAGTTAAATATATATTTCACATACATTATTTTTCTTGGTCAGTATTTTCGCACATATTTTTCTTTGTTTTTTCATAACAAATACTTATTTTCAATTTTTCAGGATTCATCAATGTAATTTTTTCTCATTTTCAATTCATTTTTAAAATATATAATTTATTAATTATTTACTTTTAAAATTTTCCAAATGTATGATTGGTTTCTTCTTATATTCTAAAGATTTTTCCAATTTATTTTAAAGTTTTATTCACCAAATTCAATATCCTTAAATACTTCTTATAATTAATTGGGGGTGTGTTTTAGTGGAATCATTAACTTTTTTTATATTTATGGTTTATTCTTATTTCATGTGATGATTGGTATAAAACCCATTTAATTTTCATTATTTAATTTTCTAATGATGTATTTGTGAATTGTTTGTAATATATTGCATAAATATGTATGGTAAAACATTATATAATGGGTAGGTTAAGAAACATATAGCCATAGAATCCACTATGTTGTTATTTTTATCTCTTGATCTGATATGTGATGATATAGTGGAGGTTATCTTAGTCAACAATGTATTGATTCATGATTTTATGTATTTTATAATCATATTGGTAGTGGACATTGATATAAGATATATTTTTCAATACTAATAAATTTTTCATCTTTCAATTTTACGTGAAATAATTATGCGCAATTTAAAATGTTATTCCTATATACTTATTCTGTGAATCGTGTTTTATGATACTTGTTTTATTTTCCACGATATATTTGAGTTTGGATGTATATCATGATAATATCCCCGCTATTAAATGATTAGCTTACGGAAATATAAGATATTTAATATAGTCTCGTATATTTTTCAAATTGATATCTCATATGTTTTACTCATTACAAAGTTCCCGATCTTAATATTTCCATGTGTTTTCATTACTAATGTAATGAAGAAGAGTATTAAGTATGTTATGTCTATAAGGGTGTCATGCATGGATTTTTTCCATATATACTGAAGAATTATTCTAATAAAAGATAGTTACACATATTATCAATAAAATAACTAGAACTAATTCTTGGGGGGTTGTGATTTATTTAGTGTTTTAATGAATAAATAATGTAATATGTTTCTTTTTTAGGATTGGATCATATATGTTTCTATTTGAGTGAGGATTAGTAAATTTTATGGGATGAATTATATATACTAATATAATAAATATAAATGAGACCATGTTTTAACATTTTGGGTCACAATATGAAATTAAGGTGAAATATTTGAGGGATTTATAGAAATATGTTTTTTATCATACTTCTTTTCTTATGAATGTTATTTTTTATCACTGACCATGTGAGATTTAGAAAATGAAAGAAAAGATTAGAAAATTAGTGAACAATGAGTTTGATGAAAAATGAAATGATTTTACCAATGGGGAACCAAACGTTATTGGATATGGTGTGAAAAAATCTTATGGATTTACATAAGGAGGGGTACCAAGTTCATGAGATTAGTTAATAAAAAACCCATCATAAGAAACAGGTTTCATTCACAAGAAATTCACCTTCACCAGACATCAATCTCACTAAACATGCCAAAATCCTGAAATTAAAACCAGTAGTATAATAGAAGGATCAATTCCCCATGAATCATAAAACATAATGTTAATTAAAATAAATTTAGAAAAACATAATAAAAATATGTGAATTAACTAAAGAAATGATAACTATAATTATACATGGTTCAGATTGTCATTATTTGTCTGTATGAGAAAATTTTAGTGATTTCATTTCATTAGATGTAAAAATATTAAAAAAATTATTTTTCAGAAGCAGATATAAAAATAGTAATTGATTGTGTTATAGCTCAACATGTGGTATCACCCACCCATATATAGTGGAGTACAATATATGATTAAATTTTATTATTATCTAAAAAATGTGGGCCTTCATCTAGTCACAATAGTGACTAGAAATATCATTAAAAAATAATGAATTAAATATAAACATCTCGTAAAACAAATGACTCACCTTAATCCTATATTCAAAATATCATCATGATTTAACAACTTCTAAACACATCACATCCCTAAGATAACTCCATCAGATCAATTTTTTGTTCAACAAATTCTTAATACCTCAGTCATCATATGGTGAAATAAATCAAGAACAACGAATCATATTACTCTTGTGACTTTCACAATCCTTGATAATAAACCACATAAAGATTCCTTTTTGGGTAACCTTATGGACACCGTCAAAACATGAACAATTCAACATAGAAACCATTATTAATTATATTTGTATTACTTACAAGCACCCCTAGTCACCCTATTCTCAAGGATACACCCTGTATTTTATAATTTCCTAGATTAGAAACTTAGCCAACATATCCACTAGATTTTACCTTCCTCTAATCATGCATGGCTCAAACAACCAATTATCATCAAATTAATAAAGTTAACATTACTTTTGGTTTATATTTGTATCCTCTCAACTAAAACATTGATTATTCTCTAAGTGAATAGAACATTTACTATCACAGTTTAGTATCTAACCTTCAAAGTCATATACATGATTTAACAGAATATTCCTTAATAAGATATTCTCATTCAATACTTAATTTATAAATACACACGTATTTCATTATATAGTGTGAATGTAATGATTATAAAATCGTCTCTAAGTTGATTTTTATTCCACAAAATTTTGTCTAAAATCCCATTTTACCTTTTACATGAATTATATTCACCCTAAAAATTCCCATCTTTATACACTTGAAATAGTTTTAAAAGGTCATAAAATATGAAATTATCTTCTATTCATTTTAGATATCTGACAATCAACATCATGACTTCCAAGTGTCCTTTTCATATATTAATCATATATCAGATAACCACTCCCAATAAAAATGAAAATTTAGGGAGAGTGTAAACCATAACATGCATTAAAATGGTTACTATGGATGTTAATGGATATTTATCCATATATCATGGATCATATATTGTTTTTATATTTCCCAATTGAAAATTTGAATTACATGGAAATAATATTTGAAAATGATATATATAAAATTGATAAAAAACAACTTTTATGACTTTATGGATATTCAACCTTTGAGAAAATACAACAAATCCTTGTTATTTTATCTATTTCTATCATCATTCCAAAAATGTTCATTACAACACTAAGATCACTCAAATCAAAAGTATAAAAAACAAGCTTTATGTAAAGACCCTGAAATTTCATTGAAATTTTTTTCCTAATTTTTTGGAATTTTACAAGTCCGCAGTTTCTGACGGCGCATGATTCTGAGGCCCAGTGTGACCGAAAACAATTTTTGATGTTTTGTTCAGGTACATTCAATGAACGTATGAGTGGTATTTTCTAACTTTTGAAACGGTTCTCGGAATCGAAATACGAGGTCACTGATTAACTCGCAGCGGCAGTATTTCCCTAAGGGGACCTTTAACGTAGTTGAATTTTATCGGGAGGAGAAATTGTGTTTTGGGGATTTATCTTTAATTAAATAAAATTATGGCGATACACAGTTTTATTTTAGGAGGTGGTTATTTCCTCTAAGAGAATGTTAGTGGTGGGTCCCACACCCCACATAACCTCTCGTGTGAGGATTTAGTGTAATAGGGCCCACACAAACCCAAACCCTTTCACTTCCCCAAAACTCTCATAAACACCCCATTAACCCCCCTCTTTAATTGTGACTTTCCACCTCCTTCTCACTCCCATAAATTTTTGCCAACACATTTCAATTATTTAATGGAATTCTTCAATAAATTAATTAATGTGTTTGAATTTTTAAATTCTTGTGTAAATAAAATAATAGACTTAGCTATTATTTTTTTGGCACTCGTTTTGATGAGAAGACCTTGGGAAAGCTCTGCAGAAACAGATGAATAGTGTTCTTCTCTCAACGAAGAACATCGTCCTTCTAACGAAGAACCGCTGAAGACTGATGATCATCTCCTTTGATCATTGTCCAAGCCAAAGGAGAAGGAGCCACCCGAAAGGAACGCTAATGAGGTGCCATCCTCAGCTTCTTCTTCCCCGACATCAACGAGTTGACGCCGCCACCCCACGACTCTGACTAAGAACGAACTTTTTTAGTGGTAGGGTGTTTTTATAATTTAATTTGTGTAAATTATACCTTCATTCTTGATGAATTAAATTGAACATCTATGGCCAATTGATACCATCTAATGCAGAGGGCGCGGGCCGAATGAACACGGCTCGATGACCCTCCGTAGTTTATTTTTTGATTCGTGATGGAAACTGTGTTGGAAGAGTTGGCCACAATCGGGGGCGGCAACGACTGAAGGCGGCGACGGCAATGGAAACTGCACACCGGCCTGAAGAGGACTGCGACACTGGGTGCCACACGGAGAGGGAAAGACCGCGACCCGTAACTGCGGGCTGCTCGGCCGAAGAAGAACTGGCCGCCTAAAGCCAATCGGATCAAAGAAACTGGGGCTCCACGATGGCGCCGCGCTGTAGAGGACCATGACCTGTGTTCTGTGAGCCAGAAGGCGGATGAACCGGCTGGCAGGTGGCAGGACGGGCTGGGAAGACCCCCTGATGCCAGGAGGGCGCCGAGACGGGGGAACAGAGGCCCACCAATGTAGGCTGGTCATTCTGAGAAAATCGGTTGGCTTTGGCCGGCCGGACTGGAGGTCGATGCCGCTCGGCGCCGTCGGTTCAGGAAGTCTGGGGGGGTCCCCCCCACCCCGAACTGGCTCAACTAGCTAGCCAAGTTGCGGCCACCAACGGGCCGCGCCAGTCGGGCTGGGCCTCACCCCGCAGTGTCGGGCTCTGCCAGCCGGATTGGGACGTGCCCAGCTGGGCCCTTTTCCATTCAGCACTTACTTTTGTATTCAGTATTACATAGTGCATAAGTCTGTTGTGTACTCTGTTGTGTTTGTTTACTTTTAAAAATGCAATTCATTCAATTTTTATCGGGAGTTATGCCTTTGGTGCTAGTCGCCAGCCCCTTTCCTTTGGGAGGTGGGCTTATGGTAGTCACGACATGAGCCCCAAGGACGGGTCATGACAAATTGGTACCAGAGGAGTCAGTTCTACCGCAGAACTCAAGACTCTGATCATTCTTTTCTGTGAAGTAATATTGTTATGAGTATTGAATGTGGTTTTCAGTCCATGGAGTCAAGTGTTGGTGCGGTAGCCTACGTATCCATACACAAGGACCTTGATCTATGAATCCCATCTTAGTGCACGAAAATGCTGATTGCATGTGTGTTTCCTTTGAAAAATTTTTGTCAATGATTTCATTTTCTCAGCTCACCAGGTATAATGTTTAAACTATGGCGCACCTATTCCTTTTCAAGATGGCCCCACGAAGGTAGCCAGAAAAGGTTCCAAGTTACGTACATGATGGTAGCCAACTGAGTGACGAGGCCTCGGTGCAGGGCCCCATCACAGTGGAGGAAACAGTAGTACCACTACCCACTGGGCCACCGTTAACACCAGCTCTAGTAGGAGAGAGTGCATTCCACCCGAGTGCTTTACACGAGTTCTAGTGACAGAGGCCACCCAGGTTCTAGGGAGAGACAGACCCCCAGGAAATTGAGGATTGGCTAGAGTTTGTCGTTAGAGTTTTCATATTGATAGGGACACCATCCAACCATATGGTGATCCTTGCCGCTAGTCTCCTGTATCAAGCGATAGGCAGATGGTGGATCCTGATGCTCCAGGTGCATGATGAGGCATCACTACTCTAGACAGACTTCTAGAGCCTGCTTCGGGCATAGTTTTTTTCCATCCACCCTTCGTGTGGTGCAGATTCAAGAGTTACTTCATTTGCGGTAAGGCATCATGACAGTAGCTCAATACTCAACGAGGTTCACTGACCTCTTGTGATACTCCACAAATATGATGCGGGACCCATTCTTCAGGGCCCAGTACTTTGAGCAGGGAATCAGACATGAGATCAGAGCTTCGATGATCTCCCTCAGCATTCTGACGCAGGTGGGAGTGCTGGAGCGAGCCCTTCTTGTGGAGAGCTTTCTTGCTGAGCTGACACCAGCTATGAGACCCACCATAGGGCGACATGTAGTATAGTATTCTGTAGCCTGTAGTAGAGAGATGTCGCAGAGGTCTAAAGAGACTAGGCCATTAGGTGGGCGACCACAGGATATAGGTTTGGTTGTGGTGGGAACATGAAACAGAGCCAATTATATGAGTAGTAGGCAGTGATATGCATGCGGTGGGTAGGGTCACATGGATTGAGACTGCCTGACCCGTCCATTAGATGAGCAGCAGGCGGTAGAGGAACCATCAAGTCAGAGGCAGAGGTTTGACCGTGGAGGTCCGCTGGGAGCGGGCGGACGTGGCCGTGGAGCTGATCGAGCAATAAGTGGACAGGAGCGAGACTACCATCATTGTAGTCGTTGTTTGTGGATGATTTTTGTGTTTTTGCTTTGAGCTGGAGTAATAAAAGAAACATGTCCTCATGAAATTTGCCTTCTATTCCTTTTTGTATGGTTGATACTGAGATGTTCTGGTTAAAACTGTTGACTTGTCCCTCACGTTCGAGATTTCTATTTGAGAAGACCCAGTGACCAAACACTATTGTCGATAGTGTGACTCGACCCTTGGAGGAGAGCATAAGGGTTGGTTCTCTTGGTAGTAGAGTCGAGGTCTTACGACATCGTCCATGGCATCAAATAGTACAGTTCATGTCAGGATTGACTGTATTAGGCAAAGAATGTGGTTCATTCGGGGGATGAGACCAGATATATCATTTCGGCAAAGGATAAATATTAACATCTCTTGTAGTATGTATGTGAAAAAGGGTGTAGTTGAGTTCTTTACAAGTGGCTAGTCACAACCATAGTTCATTGAGCGAACGATTTACGGTTTAATCTAATCTCAAAAGTCTCATGTGTGTTTTCTTGAAGAAGGACTTGGACCTAATACTGTAATGTTGGATTGAGTTCCTCTGGAAATATGACCTTGTGATAGCCTATACTCTTGGGAAGGGGAACAGTGTAGCATATTCTCTCAGAAGGAGATCAGGCATTCAGCTGCTAGAAGAGGCGATAGATCAGCTGGCTGCATTGCAGATATCCTTTGTGGATAAGGATGGAACAACCTTTCTGCAGTCCGTCACAGTTACTCCTCCACTACATCAGCGAGTCAGAGAGTCATTGTACGACCGACCTTGCAGGTCACCTCTGTGCTGGACTAGCCCTTGGGAGTCAGTAGTTGCCGGACTAGAGATCATTCAGGATATGAAGAAGAAGGTGCAGATCATCCAAGAGTGGATGAAGACAGTATAGAGCAGATAGAAGTCCTAAGCTAATAGAAGGCGGAGACCACTGGAGTTCAAGGATGGCGACCACGTCTTCCTACGAGTCTCACCTCAACGAGGTCTACAGATATTTAGTCAGGGTGACAAGTTATCATCACGCTTCATCTGACCTTTACAGGTCCTCAGCAGAGTAGGAGAGATGGCTTACCACCTAGCCCTTCCACCTCAGTTTCATCGGGTGCATGACGTCTTCCACGTATCTCAGTTGAAGAGATACGTGCACGACCCGTCCCACATAATCGACCAGAGGGAGCTGTACATCGATGACGGGGAGAAATTCACAGAAGTTCCGGTGGAGATCAAGGATCGATATGAGCTGGTCCTATGTGAACAGTCGATTCCTCTGGTGCGCATTCGTTGGGAGTACAGGAACCTCCAGGAGAGAACCTGGGAGTGGGAGGCTCAGATGCGATCTATGTACAACCATTTTTCCCATATTTTGTGTTGTATATTGACAGGGACATAAATTCCTGGGAGGGAGTAATGTAAATACCCGAAAATTTCAATGGATTTTTTTCATAATTATTTGGAATTTTACGAGTCTACAGTTTCTGACGGCGCTTGATTTCGAGGCCCGGTGTGTGCAGAATCAATTTCTAATGTTTTTTTCGAGCACCTTCATTAAATGTTTGAGTATTATTTCCTAACTTATGAACCGGTGCTCGGAATCAAAATCCGAGGGAACCGATGAACTCACAGCACCGGTATTCACCTAAGGAGACCTTTACTGTAGATGCGTTTTTTTGGTAAGAGAAGTTAATTTTTGGGGATTTATCTTAAATTAAATAAAATTATGGTGATACACAATATTTTTTTAGGAGGTGGATATTTCCTCCAAGAGGAAGTTAGGGGTGGGGCCCACGCCCCACATAACCTCCCAGGTGAAGATTTAGTGTGGTGGGTCTCACACGAACCCAAACCCTTTCACTTCCCCTCAAATCCCTTAAACTACCCATTAACTCCCCCCTTTAATTGTGACTTTCCACCACCTTCTCACTCCCAGAAATTTTTTCCAACACATTTCAATTAATTTATTGAATTATTCAATTAATCAAATAAAGTGTTTGAATTTTGAAATTCTTGTGGGAATAAAATAATAGCCTTAGCTATTTTTTTTGGTTGGAACTCGTTGAGTTGGGAGAACCTTGGGAAAGCTATGAAAAAAATAGAAGAATAGTGTTCATATCTCAATTAAGAACATCGTCCTTACAACGAAGAACCGTTGAAGAACGATGATCATCTCCTTCAATCATCGGCGAAGCTAAAGTAGAAGGAGCCACCCACAAGGAACACCGATGATGCGCCATCCTATTCTTCTTCTCCCCCGATGTCAACGAGTTGACGCTACCACCCCTCGACTCCGAATATGAACAAAACATATTTTGAGGTTGGGTGTTTTTATAATTTAATTTGAGTAAATTGTTCCTTAATTCTTGTTGAATGCATGTGAACGTCTATGGCCAATTGATACCTCCTAATGTAGAGGGCATGGTCTGAACGAACACGGCCTAACGGCCCTCCGTATTTTATTTTTTATATTCATAATGGAAACCGTGTTGGAAGGGTTGGTGAACATCGGGGGTGGAAACGACCAAAGGTGGAAGTGGAAATGGCAGCCACACGCCGGCCTGAAGAGGACCACGACACCGGGTGCCACGCGGAGAGGGAAAGACCACAACCTGCAACCGCGGGCCACTCGGCCGAAGTAGAACATGTTGGCTAGAGCCAGCTAAACCAAAGAAACCATGGTGCCACACTGCGGAGGACTGCGGCCCACGTTCTGTGGGCCCCTCAGCGGACGAACCGGCCAGCATGCGGCCGACCGGACTGGGAACACCCTGCGGCGCCACGAGGGCGCAACGGTAGGGGAACATCAGCCTGTCCATGAGAGACGCTCGTGTAGGGATGACCAACCAACTTCGGTCAGCCAGAAAGGGGGGTGGTGCTGCTCGGCGCCACAAGTTTGGGAATTCAGGGGGGTCTCACCAGCTGGGCCTGCTGGTGGAGCCACGAACCGCTTCGGGTCAGGCTGCGCCACGCTGAGCCAGGCCATGCCCAGTCGGGTCAGGCTACCTACCCCGGCCCGTGCCATGCCCCACTAGGCCGAGCCGCGCAATATCGGTCCCGGAAGACCCCATAGCCAGGTCGGACCCACTGAACCAAGACGGGCGGACCCACCAGCCCACCGGGCTTGATGGAACAGGCCCGTTACACTTAATTGCAGAATAACATCATGACCGTTCGTCCGATCTACGCGCCGTTTGTGACACTGGTACCCTTGCGACGAGGTGGTCCTTTTGCGATACTCTAACTGAGTTTTGGATTACTTTAAAAATGGACGGGTTTGGAATGAGTATATTTCCAACCGGGCCCCTGGAACGAAAATGCTAATAACTCTCAGACTGTGCGTCTGATTAACGCGTCGTCTGTCGCATTGGGTTCCTTATGATGAGACGGATCTTCAGGAGACATCAAATCAGTACTTTTTTATAGTTTATTTATTGACCCCTTTGCTCGAGAAGCGGACCCTCTCAAATTCGAGTGTGTAGTGTGCATGAACACTAGATTGTACTGAATCCTCCGTGGGTTCGACAACAACGAGATTGTACTGAATCCTTCGTGGGTTCGACAGCAATGAGACTATATTGGAATCCTCCATGGGTTTGGTAGTGATGAAAACTGTACTGGAATCCACCGTGGGTTTGGTAGGGGGAAAAACTGTACTGGAATCCTCCGTGGGTTCGGTAGCGACGACCACTGTACTGGAATCCACTGTGGGTTCGACAACGATGACTACTGTACTTGTATCCTAAGTGGGTCTGAAAGTTTGACATTTGTGCTTGTATCCTGAGTGGGTTTGACAGAGTAGCTGGTCTAATATCCTGTGTGGGTCTGAAAGCTTAGCTGGTCTAGTATCCTATGTGGGTCTGACAACTTTTTTTAGATGAATCAGCCACTACATCTAATCTTTTATATCTCTATACAAAATATGTATAACTGTGTGAGATGAGTCTTGACATTCAATCGTTAACATTGATGTGATTGACTTCTTTCCTGTGTGGACTGGGTAGTGCTTGGTCTCGAGAGTTGGAGGTGAACTAGGATTGATGACTTAGGTATATGTATGGGTATATACCTAAGTAGAGTTTGTTGATACTTTGTGATTGTATCTTTATTCTGTTGTTTATCCTTCTTGGAATCTAAGAGACCTTCGGGGTCTCGTGGTCCCTACTGAGTATCGTATACTCACCCCTACAAAGGCTATGCTTGCACTACGTTGTGTTGGATGCAGACGACGGACAACACTGACCGAGGAGGAGACTTCTGGAGTTGGACGGTACGCGGAGGTGGACCACCTAGTGAGACGCACACAGAGTGGACGGATGGACCTGGGGTGCTAAGGAGGCAATATGTACCCACCCTTCAGGTGGGATTCCCATAGGAAGAATAAATTGTTGTTATTTTACTTTATTGCAGTTTTACTAGATTTTCAGTGATACTGTACTTACTGTTGGGCTTGTATTTCTGGCCCCATTTCCAATCATCACTTACTTTTGTATTCAGTATTACATAGGTCTTACTTCTGCTACATACTCTGTTGTTTTTTTACTTTAATAAAGGAAATTCCTTCTTTTTTTATATAGATTTACGCCTTTGGTGCAAGTCACCAGCTCGTGGCCTATGGGGGTGGGCTTGGTGTAGTCACCGCACGGGCCTTGAGGGCGGGTTGTGACACTTCATATCCTAGATCTATTGAATGAATGGACTGATAAGAATAATATAATTAATATATAAGAGTGTGATGATAATTATATTACCCATAAGAACTTTCTCATAGAAACAATAATATATTTTTCTTGGTATGTAACCCATTTCAAATATAATTGAGTCATAATTCTCATTCCACTGATGCAGTGATTGTTTCAGGTCATAGAGACCACAATTATACTTACACACCTGGCCCTTCTTTGGAATCATCTTAAACCCAGCGTGATTATTTATGAAAATGAATTCTTCTAAAAACCATTAAAAAATGTTTTCTTTACATCATTTTGTTCTATACATAAATTCTTAATTGTAACAAAACACAAGAGTACCTATATTTTGATTTATTTAACTGGTGATGAAAAAAATCATAGCAGGTTACATTCCCTATTTCTATTAAAATATTTTCATAAAAACATTATATTTGTACCTTTTATATCTATCCATGTCATCCTTCAGCTAGAAAACCTGTTTATTCTCAGGTTTTTTCATTCCTCTTGATGGTTATGTTAACTTCCATGTTTCGTATCCATATAATGTATCCATTTCGTCTATTGTAGAAAACTTCCACTAATCAGAATGAATGAGTGATGCCTATAATGTTTAGCATTGAATTTCAACTCTATAAGTTAAAAGTAGACAGTCAATGTTAGGAATATATCATTCTAATATTTATTTGAATCTATAGGAATATTTAAACTCAACATGTTATTCCTCTACTTCTGATGCTAAATTTCATAGTGCCTAATGTTTTATCATCTAAACATTCAAATTTTTACCATGACCCTGTGTAGACCTTGATAATTCATGTATATATTTCAATGTCCTTTTCTCTTGACTACTTATATTTTCATATCAAATCACTGGAATAAGAGCACTTATACTGATCCCATATAGATCAAATTGAGTCTATCCAACTGAATCATAAAACTCAACTTCAACAACTACCAAATTTTGTTCATTGTTCTACACCTCCTCCTTAATGAAAAGTTTTTGATATATGATGATCTTTTGATAATTATAATCCTAGAGTTGATACCATTTTTTCAACTCTATAGATCACATGGATATTATTTTAAGACTATTCATCATGATTATCACACTCTTTGGTAGTAATATGAATATATGCTAATTTTTTGAAAACATTAAAATGACGAATCTCCACTTAAGATGAAACACCATTACTATTCTAGAGTCTCTTATCCCACTCATGTCAGCATACATTAATTGACTAAGTATGCATTGTAATTTTTTATTTCCACCCAAATTCCTTTTGACACATTGGAATTTAGTATCATTCATTTTTACTAGTTTTCCATCATTATATTTATGTATTCAACCACATAAATTTTTTACTATTTTATAGGAAATATGTTTCTCATAAATAATTCCCTTCATATAGAAATACCCTTTGATGTGACTTAATTGGTATTCCCCACCATTTTCAACCAAAGATAGATCATCCTTTTATTTAACTCTATAAAAATATGAATTTACTATAAGTTATAAATTCTGAAATATTTAACTATGCATAGACCGCAAATATTAGTGTGAACATGATCCTAATTATAGCTTGGTGGTTTTATTCAATTTATTTGAAACAAAAAAATCCTCTACTACCTAACTATAAAACACAAAAACAATATAATACTGACTTGGCTAACATTTAGTACCCTATATTACACTATAAATTTCATGTTTCTCTCAAATAGATGAACAAATTTATAGTTAAATAATTCCAAACATCCAAAAGAATTAGTTTTTTCCCAAGAACACCTATATGAAAATTTTCTTATATATAAAATCACATCATGAACTCCCCTTTTACTGATTACTAATTATATAGTCCTTTTTAATACTCCAATATTAGAAATTGTAACATATCCATATTCGTCTAATTTTGACATGGAACTAATATTTTCCCACAATCTAGGAGGTTCCATACATCCATCAACATGATACTATTTTTATTAGATATCTGAATATCCACATAACCCTTTCTAACAAATTCAAAATCATCATTATTAAAAAAATATTTCATGGTTAGTGATTTAGAGAAATAATTTCCCTCAAATCATTACTCGGTTATAGAATAGAATGATTCACCTAAATAAATGTCCCATTACTCTGATAGAGTATTGAGGCTCCAAATAGAAAATGTTAATTATATTTTTCTAAATTTAATGAAGATGAAAATATAAAATATAATATTCTAAAACACACAATATAAATTTTTAAATCCTTTCCTGAGTTTAACGTTTATCCTATAATGACATAATGTAATTCTTGTTCAAGTATATTTTCCTAATATATTATTTTCTTTTTCTTTTTTTTCATTGAAATTAATCAATTTTTAGTTGTGCGGTCTCCACAAACCATTTATATTCAGTGTATTATCATTGGATTCTGGGGCTTCTCTCCTCCCGAGTACTTAATTCGAGGTTATATTCTCAAAATCTTCAATTAATAAGATTTTTTCCACAGTAATTTTTAAATTTCTGGGAAATGGATTCCCAACTCTATTATTGGTATGATGAAAGTATAAATTACCAAAATCATACACAGAATATACTTTATCTAACATGATATAGTTTTAAAACATATTAAAGTAATTGAAATGCTAAGAAACTGGTATTTCTTCAAAAAATCTCTTGTTTAATAACCACCATATCATAAAATATTTTTTACATATTATTGTTTCTTCATACATGTCATTCAAATAATCCATTAATTAGGTTGTAGTTTTCATATCCCTGATGTTGAAATAATCATTAATATCCAACAAAATCTATATTCCATCAAGTGCCTTATGATCTGGCCAATCTTATTCAACAAGATCCATCATCTCAAGATTAACTCTAGTTATCATAATTTGATGTTTCTTATGGGTAATATAATCTTTCATCTATGAACGACATAATCTAATTACATTTCCATCAAACTTATCAGTAATGATATTTCCATATTCAAAAGACAATATATCAATGTAGTAACTACCACGAAATCAAATAATGTCAATGAAATAATTTAATAGAAGATCATTTAATATATTACTTAAAGTCCCTTTACAATAACTAATTTTTGATATGATTAATTTAGAGTCGAACCATGTGTGATTTTGGATTTCATAAAAAATAACCCATTCGAAAAATGATATTGCAACCACTGAAATCTCTCATCCTCAAGACATCACACACAGTGGATTTGGCTAACCCCTGGCCATAAATTCACTAAATAATATGTATTTTGAATCCATCCAAAATAACCAAACATAAATTATACCATGAAACATAATAACAAACATATAATACAAACAAGAAAAGTATCAAATCATATGAAACTTTTATTTTATATGGATTTTATTTTCTTCCAATGTACATGGGATGAACAATAATTATTTCATTTTATATATATGTATAAAAAATAATACTATGAATTTTCATCCACATGGATATAATGTTCAGTTATTTCATTACAACCCAATTGGTGGTCCCATATATAATATAGAGTTGAGTCTAATCAGCAATTTTCTTGTATTATACTCCTATAAATGTGTGCATTTATCCAATAAAAATAAAGATTGCCGATGTTTTATATAATTTATAAACTACTAGATACATGGAGTAAAATAATAATATCAACTTAATCATAGAAACCCAAAACCATATTGGATGAACTTCCACTTAACTCATTACTCCCATCAAAAAATTCTATCTGAATAATTTGTCATTTTTTTATGTCTTTCCACCACAAAAAACCTCTAGTGAACTAAATCTTGAGAATATGGTGAATTGGATACAAAGACCATAATAGGTCACAAAATCCCAAAAATATACTCTCCTAAAGCTCTAAATCACAGTGATATTATAAAAACCTTGTCACGTTCCCAAATTAACAGAAAAATAACGAACCTAATACTATGTCATTCATGTGACAATGTAAAAAAATCATAGAAGGACATACATTTCACTAACATTTGATAAAATTAAAAACATGAATGAAAAGAAATTTCATATTATTTATTTCTAAAAAATTAAAATATTTTTAAATGTTTATTATTTGGAATGTTAAACTGATCAACTATGGACACTCATTAATAACACAATTTAAATGAATAAATTGACATCCTGAAGTTGGATGAGTGTAATGAAATATTCTTAAACATATAATTTACCTAAAATATTCATTTCAAATGGTGATATAATTCCTTATGCAAATGAAAAGGGCTAATGGATCATTTTATACATATCAAAAAAACATAATGAGAAGTGCAAGGAACCTCTTTTTTTCATCCGTGACTAAGATTTCTAAATTTATTCTTTCATTAATGTTTCAAAACCAAGTCTACAAAAAAGTGTTTTCTACAAGTTACGTTTGAATATATGAAAATATTAATCAATGTTGATTTAAAAAAATTATATTGCCTCAATTATCTTACATTTGGGGAAAGAGTAAAATGAAATTTTGTGGATAATAAAATTATAATACCAATAATGGAAATAAGATATATCATAACATATGCTATAAATATTGTCAAAATAGAATATAAAATCCCCCTAGATGAAGGAAAAAATGATTTATGTGTGTAAAGTAATGTAAAAAATAACATTTAATCAAAATATATACGATGGGGCTTACAAAAACATTGGGATAAAAAAAGGTATCAACTAAAGGACCACAAAATCATCAATGATTTTACGGTAAATAGTGCGTAAATGATAATACCACATGATTTTTGGTATTATTCATTATCAATAAAGGAACATAATGTTTGAATATATCAATATGTGTTACGGAATATATCATATTGGGTTTTACATCCCAATTATATGTGTCAAAATAATGTTCCCAAGCAATCTAGGATTACATTATTAATTTTTTTATACATGAAAACTGAATAGTCACCCAAAATCTCGTAATTTAGTTGTGATCATATTTTAAATGGAAAAAATAGTAAGTTTATTATCATTAATTAATTGAAATAGGATATGATATTCCACCATTTAATAATTATATAGATCCATTTACATATAGAAAATCATGAATGTTTTTGTTTCATTTATTGCCAACATTTAAATTTCATGGAGATTGTTCAGTTGGAAAATTTTGTTCAGGATTATAGATGTTAGAACAATAAATTCGATAAAAAATATTTATTTTATATTATCTAAGTAGGATAAATATATTTTTAGTTCCATGGAGAATGTAGATTGATTAATTCCATAACCTTGTAAATATTTTGTGAATGAAATCTCTAAAGTTCCATCCAGTAGAATATAATTTATATAGGTAGGATACTATATAAATTAAACATAGTATATTATTTAAGATTAACTAATGATTGGTAAAGATAATGGAAAATATATTGAAAAACTCGAGGTAGTATTGATTTACAACATTAGAACTTTATTATCTCAATGTTGTTTAATGTTTCTTTAATGGTAATTCATCAAAATGTGAGTTATTTAACATTGTTTGATAGGTTTTTTATTTCAGTTGAGTATTCACTATGGATACATAAAGAGGATCTAGGTTAATTTTAATATGGTTATATTTTTCTATGTATAAGGATTAATGTTTATTAGGAAAATATTTTTTATGGATCTGATAAAGATACCATAAGAGTTATTCAGAGTTTTAAATAAAAAATAGAAAAGGAATGTAAATTCATAAGAGTTCTTTGGAAGTATGTAAGAGCCAATCTATGGAAGAATAACATTATATAATAAAGTATAGTGTTTTTCATAAGGCTTATTATAGGAAATTTTAGGTTTAATTATATATCTCATAAGAGTAATTTGACATTTCTTATGTGTCATGAGAATTTCAAATAAGTCATTCAAGGAATTAAAACCAGAAATTTCAGAGTGACAATTGCATAATATTCATTTTCATACTTCATAAAATTAATTTGGTATCCAATAAATTCTTTTTGGTAATTTCATAAGGGTAATCTATTTTCAAATATATTTAGTTTCCTAGAATGAAATATTAAACTGAATGCTAAATCATATGATGCATGAACTATTCATCATGTTTGTAAACATCACAATGTATGAGTATGTGAGTAATTTTTAGATGAAGAGAAAGTCGTTGTTTTTGGGAAATTAGTTTATCCCCCCACAAAGGAAGTGTTACACCATGAAGATTAATGCATGAATTCATAAATTCCATCATGGACTAAATTGAATTAAATTTTGTATGTATATTTTATTGGTGATAATTATAATATCATGTGGAAATTGTGAGTTATTAGCCTCACAGAAAAAATATGTGAAAATATTAATGGTGATTTAAATGAGTTTTAAATGACAAGTAAGATAAATAAAATGTTGATGAGTATAATTTATGATAATATAATGTTACCACAAATCATTGAGATACATATATTCATATATATAAAATATACTGATGTGATTTTTTTCATTTATTATAAAAATAATAAATAGAAATAAAATAAAATAACTTGTCCTTTTATCTACCAATAACTACGAGTTTTATAGTAATAACTAACATTACATACATTAAAATGATCTTTATGGTTTAGAGTCTTATTGTTTTTATAAAAACTCTAACATATCATAACTTTATAATACAAAGTGGACACCCTAAAAAAATGTACATTTCCTCCATAAAATGTTTTTAAAAAATTTAATCTATTCAAAAAATTATTTTTTAATGAAAATCCCTATTAAAAAAGACATACATTTAGTAATTAATACCTATCATAAATCCCCTTGAAAAACATTTTAAAACATTGGATGTTAAAAAACTCCAAAATTAATAATACAAATAATGAAACACAATAGTCCATTTTTAAAACAATGAAATCCCATAGTTAATTTTTCTTTTATTTTATAAACCATTTGCTCAATATAGCCATTTATTTAGAAAATAAATCAAATTCAGTTCCCAACTAATTTCATAAAACATCTCTTAAGAAATATAAAATTAAATAATCATAATCATGAGAGATTAACATAAAAAATAAGTACTCATGAAACCAGTTTTTATGAAAACCTACTTTTCACCTTTAAAAGGGTAATAAAGAAATATTTAAAACGTAATCTCATTGTCATACGTAATGAAATAAAAATACATCCATGAAAAATCAATTTCAATCATGGAAACATAATGTAGGTAACATCAGATATAATATTAATATCACTCATAGAATCATACATACAAGAACTATTATTGAGTGAATAACCTACTAGGTTAATTACTACTTATATTTTTTAAAGAAGAAAATCGTTAACCAACTCATTAGAATGAAATATCGAGCAAACCCATCATCATGAAAAACATATAATGACCAAAAAATATAAAACCCCCATATAATATTTCATTAACATCCTAATATATCATATAATATTCTATTCAACACATATAAAAATTATCTTTTGGCCTTTATGTAAATATAAGGAAAAATCCCTCTTCACTTTGAAAGCTATTTTAAAAAATATAAAATTATCGAAAATATGATATTCACTATAAAACAATGAATGTTTTTTGAGTAATATTAATAAATAATAATTACTATTATCATGGTAAATTTCTTATAAACATTATATTCTTAAAATATTCTTTTTATACTTTTTCAAAAATTAATTGTTTAGAAAATGTAAAATTATAACATTTAAAAAAAACATTATGAAAGTAGAATAAAATTATTAAATGAATTTAAAAAACCATTTGATTATAAAATAAATATTCCTAAATTTTTTTTAACACACATAGATATAGAGGGAAAATATTCTTAATGATAATATTAAAATATTATAAACAACGTTTTACCGAAAATCTATTACCTAGAGTTTAACTCAACATGTATATACATTACGTCATATATAGTGAACTTATAATAAATATCTATTTATTAAGAAAAAATATTCTACATATTACATTAATGTTATGTAATTTATTCCTATTATTACTGTCTTTATTTAATTATTAAATCAGTTATTTTGATGTTGGATGTGTTGAGGACGTTCGATACATAATCCCAAAGCAATATTCATAGGATTACCAGGGTCAAAGGGATAATGATTCTATCAACTCAGAAATATTATTCATTATATAATTATCATTTTTATACACAATATATAATTTTATAACCATACCTTAATGTAGATATGATAATAGAATGACATAGTTTCTTAGAGGTAGTAGTGCACACATACGCATGAGGAAAAAATGATTTTACAAAAGATGAAAAAGTATCAAGGTATGTGATATATTATCTTCCCAAAATCATATTTCTTCTATCATACTATCTATCCAAGTAAGGGGTAATGAAAAATAGTATACATCATTTCATGGAGGTGTAAGTCCACATGAACACATCGATGATTTTTTCATTTCTCATTGTAAGGAAAAGATGATTAAAAATAGTAGTAACATATACATAATAACATTTAGATATATTTTAGAAAATTATGTTTTTATATCAAAATATTTATAAAATGTTTTAAGAAGGTATAAGAAGAAATAATCCTGAAATAATTCGGTTATTTTTTATAAATATTATTCAGAAAATCTACATTGGATTACAAATTAATCTATTAAACATTTTCTTTTGGATAGTAAAAAACCAATATGTTGTGTTTAATACCATTTGGGAGTCATTTCGGATGATATTAATAATAATAATGTGATATTGTGGAGTGCGTAAGTGAGGATATGAGGATATCTTTTATATGTGAGGGGATTTAAACTCTAGTAATTTATTATAACTTTTAATTGTTAAAAATGTCATATATATGGTCATGTGTCACTAAATTCATCCCCATTTAATTAAATGTTATTTGGATTGAAATTATATCTTCTAATCAGAATTAATATGAGATTTTCTAAAACTAACAAAAAAAATTAACCTTTATTAACAAAGTTTACCAAATAATATATTTAGTTTTAGGAATAAATAATACTTTAAAACAAATATAAAATAGATTGCTAGTTTTTTAAATATTGAAAATAAATGACAGTTTTTATAATAAATGTAATTTTCACAATTCACCCAATATTAAATATTTTCATAAAAATTCAAAAAAAAAATATTCATTATACTCATATAATATATTAGTTCTATTAATTAAATATTAAAGTCTAAAATTTATAAATTTTACATTAAAATATAACGACATTATACATCTAACACATATTAGATTGAAAATAAATTTTGTTTATTCGATTTGAAAAATAATTTACAATTCTTATAATGAATGGAAATTCATAAAAAAATCAAAAATAAAAATGAGACATGAAATTTAAAAGTTATTAAAAATAACTAGGTTTTCACATCCTTATAACCATAATGAAAAGTTTCCCTCCAAATATTATTCATATGTTAAATTTGTGAATATTTTTTTCCTCCATAGCCTTTTTATATTTCCTTGTTCATCCCCCAATCATGTGGTTCATCAAAAAAACTAACCAGGTTTGATATCATATTCTATAACACTTGGTCCCCAATATATAGACACTTTCCTAGTATTTCCACATAGGAAATATTCTCCTCCTATAGAAATAATTCAAGAATAAAATCATGAGATGCATCAGGAATATACTTTCTTAATAAGGAATCATGAAACACATAATGTAACTATGAAAAATATGATATCCTACATAGTAGTAAAATGATCCCATGATTTATTTAATTTAAAATGGACTAATAAATCAGGATACTTATTTATCATTCATTTATAAAATTCATAACACCTTCCCAAGGTGGTATTTTAGAAAATATGATATCCTACCTCATAAAAATAACATTCCACATTTTATCTACATGACTCTTGTTTTTGTGATTTTCCCTAGTGTATTTTGGAATCATATTTATCTTATCATCCATTTCTTCAAACAGTTCTGTTCCCAACAACTCACACTCATTTACTTCATCCAAACATTTTGTATTTCAATATCGATTTCCATATAATGACTCAAAATGTGACATTTGTATACTAAAATTAATTATATTATTAAAATAAAATTAAACTTATGAATGTTTTTAATACCAACACCCCAGTCATCTAATGATTTTTCTCATAGAATATCCTTTAAATTCACAATAATTCTCTCTAACTGTCAATCAAATTTTGGATACAAGTTTGTTCTAAAATATAATTTAGTACCTAATGACTTCTAGCATCCATTGAAAAAATAATAATGGTAAATATGAAATCAAAACATATTATAATATAGAGAGGTACTCCATTTAACCAATATATAATCTTATTATAAATTTTCGAAGTATGTTAAAATGAAATAGTATCTCAATTGTGAAGAAATTATATCGATTTAATCAATCTATCATAAATAACCATAATCACATTATTACCAGGAGATGTATTTGGTAATACCACCAAGAAATCACTTACAATAAAATGTTTACACTTCCAATAAATGTTCATTTATTCACAAAAGAATGATTATTAAATTTTAACTTATGTTGCATTCAAAATATGTTCACTTATATTAAGATGTATCCATATAGTGAGATAATAGACATAAAAGTAGTTCCAAAACATACATAATACGTAGGAAGAAAGTTTTAATATTTGGGAAGAGAAAAAAATATTATATAAACAATTATTTACATTATTCTAGTTTCAATATCACAAAATCCTATTGATAATAATATTTTCATATAATTATTCTTTATATGAAGATAATAATTTACTTACTCAAGAAATCAAATTAAATTTCCAAATATTTTCATAAAAGATATCATAAGAAATATTAAAGGAAAAATAATAGTCATGATTGTTTCTTATAAAAAATGAGTACTCGTGAAATCATTTTCTAAAACAAAGACATTCCACCCTTTAAATGGTAATAGACATTCCTTTAAACATATTCTCATTATCATAACTTCAGAAATAAAAATACTTCCTTAAAAACTAATTTCCATGAAAAATAATGTTTGTTAAGAACCCTGGAACATTATCACTATGTGACTCTAACAATCACCCTAAAAACTCTTATAAATGGAATAACCTACCTTGATAATTCAAACATATATTCCCGAAAGGACAAAATTATTACCGAAATCATTAGAGTTATATATCAACCCCACCTATAATTGGGATATATTTACAACGATATTAATATTAATAAACATATATAATCTTCCATTTCCATTATCTAATGTCATACAATATTCTTTTTATCAAATATATAGAATCACTTTTAGGATTCATATCAAAATAAGGATAAAAATAATTCTTTCTTTTGAAAAATCTGAAAATGAAAAAATTTATGAAGATATGGGAATAATATTTTTTTTTAAAATGAAATTTTTTGTAGGAATACTCTTAAATAATATCACTCATGATGTAGGAAACTATATTCATGATACATACATTAAAAATATTCATTTTAAAATTTATCAAAAAGAACATATATAAATTACATTAAAAAGATAATTTTTTAATATATTATAAGCGAAGTCAAATATAGTTTTAAAATTAATTTAAAAAATCATTTGAGTGTAATAATAAAATTCTTATTTAATTTTGAGAAACATGGATATGAATTAAATGTATTTGAAGAAAAACATAAAAACATTTTTAATATTTTTTCAAGAATATCAATCACCTCTATTATTCCTATCCATGTATATACATTAATTACTATATAATAGAAATACAATTGTTAAAATGTTTTTTAATAACAATTTTAATATTATTTCTATTATTATAATCACATTTATTTAACATATTACCATGTCTTATATAGTTAATAATTTTTTTAATTTCATATCATATATTTTGCGGATGTTCGAATAATAATCTTAAAAAGATTCACTATGTTTATCATAGTCAAAACGATTATTATTAAATATTATATAAAATATTAATAATTATGTAGATTTAATTTTTATAAATTAAAGTAACTTTTAGAATCATTCATGAATGTAGGAAATGAATGATGAATCACATCGCTCAGTGGAGGAGGATGTTCACACGTACAATAGAGCGGCATTATTATTTTCCAAATTTTGGAATAGTAACAAGATAAGTAATAAATTATTTGGAAAAATAATAATTATCTAATAAATATAATATATGTTAATTCAATCAAAAATAAACACTATCACTATTAGGTAATTATGAAAAAATGAAACACATCACCCCATAGAGGTGCTAGTCCATATGTACACAAGAGTGATGTTATCATTTCCCATAGAATAGAAAAAGATATGAACAAGTGTTTTAAAAAAAACATAACAAAATGTAATTATATTAAAGGAATATGTGTTACTACATTTTAATGGATAGTATTTTTTCAAGGAGGTATTATTATAAATAAAAATTAAATAACTATTTTAAGAGGTATACAAATTATTTGGAAAAATATTATTGATTATACCATAAGTTATCTAGGTTGGTTTTTGAAGAGAGAATAGCCCATATGATGTGGTGAGGAAGGTTGGAGGATTTGTTAAGTGTTTTATCAAGTAATATTTCTCAGGTTTTCACGACCCATCCCCTAGGACCCATGCTGTGACTACCCCAAGCCCACCTTCCATCTGCAAGGGGATGGAGACTAGCACTAAAGGCATAAATCCCAAAAATAGGAAGGCATTGCATTTATAACATGAAAATTTAAACAAAAAAGTATGAGTTGGAAACAAAACACAAAATAAAACTATATACAAAAGGTGTGCTGAAAAGTAAAAGGGGGCCAAAAATATAATACCAAATGTAAAGTACAAGGAAACTGAAAGTACAAGTACTGAAAAAAGGGAAAACGACTTCTGGATTGTCCACCGGGAAATCATACCTAAAGGGTAGGTAAAGATAGCCTCCACATCACTCCACGTCCATCCGTCTCCTCTGTGTACCATCACACAGTGTGGTCCACCTCTGGGTACTGTCCAGTCCTGGTACAATCAGCCTCGATCAGTGTTGTCTGTCACCTTCATCCAACACAATGAGTTGTAGACATAGCCTGTGTAGGGATGAGTATAATGATACATAGTAGGGACCCCGATACTGTCAAAGTCTCACAAAACTAACAATTATAAACCAAAAAGTATGAAATCAAAAGATATACCTACTTAGTTATATGATCATACATATACCTAAGTTATCAAGTAATCCATCTAAATATTGTGGTAAAAAAGTTACTGACTCAACTCATTCTAGGATTTTATTATATGGGTATAATCATGTAACATCCCCAGTCACACTATCAAAACCTCGGTTGCTGGAGAACTGCTCCTCTATCGAGTACAGTGGGCCTGCCGCGTCACCAAGGCACTTCCCACTAACCATAGACTGCTTAGGTACTCCCCCGGTCGAGTATCGTGGGTCTGCTACATCACCAAGGCACTCCCCCCTGTGGGTATGCTGCATCACCAAGGCACTCCCCCTTGTACCTCTTTGAGGTACTACTCTTGTCGTGTACAGTAGGTCTGTCACGACACCAAGATACTCCCCACTATGGGTCTTCTGTGACTCCAAGGCACTCCCCACTGGGCTAGTCGAATCACTACGAGCTGAATCAGTCAGCAGTCGTTAGGTCTCAGCTAGCTACTATGTCTCTGCACTAAGCTCCCTCGGCTTTGGGAGGATCCGCTCCACGAGATACTAGTCGATACTCCAACTGTCACAAAGCCCCACATAGAAGTATCTCAAAGGTCTTCCATGCCATATAGGTCTCAACACGACAGATGATGCGTCAATCAGATGCCCGGTCTGTGAGATATTAGCATTTTAGTCCCAGGGGCCTTGTTGGATTCGTACAAGATCCAACCTGACCGTATGTCAACTTTACCCCGAACTCTAGTGGGGTATACTCAAAGGGACGTTTATGCTTGAAGAATACAAGATCCATTGACAGTTCACCAAATTTTCATTCGGGGCCAAAGATATGGCCAAATAATGTAAAAGGTCAGTAGTGTGCCCGGGTCCAGTCCGACCCAGTCAGACCGACCCGGTCTGACCCCGTCTGTGCCGACCCCGACTCGGTCGCCCGGTCAGAATAGTTGGGTCTAGCCCGGCCCATTGTACTGTCCAGCCTATTCAGCCTAGCCCATTGTGTGGGACATCCTGATGGGTGCGGCCCGGTATGGCTCGGCGCGGTGGGCATGGCCAGGCCGGTTTGGCGAGGGCGCCGTGAGGGGGGTCGCGGGCCGAATCGGGAGGCAGGCGCGGGCATGGCCACGATTTGGTCAGGTGGCGGCTTAGTAGGCCAGGCGGCTGAGAGCTGGGAGGCAGCCGACATGCTAGAAGGCATGAAATCAGGCAGTTGGGAGGTGGTCGTGCAGGCTAGAAGGTGGGCCGGTGGGAGGCCAGACAGGTCGGGAGGTGTATGAGTAAGTGGGTGGGCCAGCGGCCAGGATGCGGTTGGGCAGGCCAGCAGGCGGGCCGGATGGTGGCCGGGAGGGGCCGGGTAGGGCGGCGGGCGGCTAGGGATGCCGGTAGTGGTGCAAGTTGGGGTGGCGCAGCTGTTTCGACCAGCGGACGGCATGGCTGGGGCGCGACGTGACTCGAGGAGGCCACGAGAAGTGCGACCATTGAATGTTTCCTTCCTCGCATTCAACATTTCTTCGTTGTTTTGTCGCCATGCGGAAGATCATCACAAAAAAGAACGGCGGAGGGGTCAGGCCATGATGGTTTGGTCCGCACCCTCGGCGTTAAGGGTGGTAAAATTTGTCTCATCAAGAAGTAAGAAAGAAGAAATTAAATTGTTTCACAGCCTCCGCAACGATTCTTTTCTTACCGAAGAAGAGAGTAACTAAGGTAATATTACTCAAATTAACCCCGTACCTTTATCGTTGGTGGTCGATGGAGTTGCTGGTAAGAAGACGGAGGATATATTCATTCGTCGCATCCACCGCACAGTTTCAATCCTGATCTCATGCGTCGATTCTTTGACAACGATGAGGAGGAATGTTAGTCATCAAAGATGTCCCATGTCGGTTTCCTCCATGGAAGAATTTGACGACGCTCCTTGTCGGAATTCATCGTTGGAAGAACACATTCTTCATTCTTCGTTGGGAGATGTGGTTCTTCATTGGAGAACTCTAATTCTCCCAAGCTCTCCTCTCCCCAGTATACCACCCAGATGCCAAAAGTGAATACATAGCCCCTCCAAATAATAGATTGTATATTATTTTATATTTTTGGCATTAAAATTTAAATTGTAGCATTTAATTAAAAGAGATGTCTCAATTAATTAATGGGTAGGATTTGGAAAAATAAATTATGTGTTGGCTCAAATAATTAAAGTGGAGGTGGTGGCACCATAAATTGTATATAAGATTAAGGGGATCCACCTCATAAATGAGGAGAGTTGAGAGATTTTATCTCCTCCCATTAATAGGGTTCGGGTGGTCCCCACTCCTATTATTCAAATTGGGAGGTTATGTGGTCTCAGTTGGTCCCCACCACATTAACCCCACAAGAGATGTTGAGGCGTGGTAATCACCACCACCATAACCTCTCATGGGAGGTTATGGCCTAGAGGTCCCCACTTCCAACCCCCACAAGGAGGTTATAGATCTAGTGGGACCCACCTCCAAACACCCTCATGGTGGATCAAATAAAAATAAAGTGAAGCTCACATAATTTTATTATTTTCCACTAAAACCCAAAAACTAACATTTATTATATACCCACTATTATCGAAGTGAAAGTCTCCTTCAGAGAAAACTGGCGCTGCGAGTTCAATGGTGCCCACAGATTTCAATTCCGAGCACAAGTTCAAAAGATATAAAAACATGCTCATCTGTTTATTAAAAATACCTAAAAAAACTTTAGAAATTGATTCTGGGAACACCAGGCCTCAGAATCATGCATCATCAGTTTTCATGGACTCATAAAATTCCCATGTATTTAAGAAAAAAATTTCCATGGAAATTCAGAGTCTTTACATTCTCCTGACCTCATGTCTTTACGTCCCCGGAAGCTACAACTCGAACTATAGAAACAAATGGGGGTACTTAGAATGTATCTTACCCTCCCAATCCCATGTAGTCTCCTGGAGGTTCTCATGCTGCCAAAAAACGCGCACCAGAGGTATCGACTGTCCACGTAGTACCCTCTCATGTCAATCCCCAATATTCACTGGATCGTCCATAAATGTCCCCCATCATCGGTTTCCAGCTCTCCATGGTCGATGATGTGAGAAGGGTCATGCACGTAACTCCGTAGCTGAGATACGTGGAAGACGTCATGCACAGTGCACAGTTTAGGTGGAAGAGCTAAACGGTAAGCCACCTCACCAACTCTTCTGAGGACCTAAAACGGTCCGATGAATCTTGGAGATAACTTACCGCCTCGGCCAAATATCTGTAGTCCTCTTCGAGGTGAGACCCGTATAAAGGTGTGGTCTCCATCCTCAATTTCCAGAGGTCTCCTTCTCTTGTCATCTTATGGATCTTGTCAGTTATGTGGAGTCTTCATCCGCTCCTGGATGATCTTCACCTTCTCTAGGGTAGCCCGAACCATCTTTGTTCCCACTACTGCTGACTCCCCAAGGTCAGTCCAGCCCAAAGGTGATCTTCAAGTTCATCTAAATAACACCTTAAATGTTGTCATCTCTATGGTGGAGTGATAACTGTTATTGTATGAAAACTCCACCCAAGGTAAGTGATACTCCCAACTACGACCGAAGTCGATTACACAAGCACGCAACATGTCCTCGAGGTTCTCAATGGTTTGATCAGTCTGGCCATCCGTTTGAGGAAGGAAGGGGGTGCTCAGATGAAGTTATGTCACAAAATCCTCCTACAACCCCTTCCATATCTGGGAAGTAAACCATGCATCACGATCAGAGAAAATAGATAAAGTTATTCCATATATCTGCACAATCTCTTTCACGTAGACGCATCCCAATCTTTCTGCTGAACCCTTCTCTCTAATCCGTAGTGAGTGGTCCGACTTGGTGAGTCGATCGATGATCTCCCAAATCGAGTCGTGTCCCCAGGATGTATGAGGAAGTCCTAACACAAAGCCCATGGATATCCCTTCGCACTTCCACTCTGGGACCTATAAAGGTTGAACCAAGCCTGCTGGTACCTAGTTCTCCAACTTCACATGATGACAAGTGAATAATTGAGAGACAAACTCCGCTACTGCCTTCTTCGTACCTGGCCACTACTGCTGTCGTTGAAGGTCCCAGTAAATCTTCACCACACATGGATGTACCGCTAAAGGGGATGTGTGGAAATCCCTAAAAACATCCTCCTAAAGTGACACTAGTACCATAGTACGTCCTCTAAAGTGGATGACATGCTCCCCACCTTTAGAAAATCCATCATGTGCCTCCCATGTGGATATCTGAACACGTCGTGTCTTGCAGTCAGTGTCTCCACACCATGCCTCCCTGACTCGCTGAAGAAGTGGAGGAGTGACTGTAAGAGACTAAAGGAAATCTATTCCATCTCGGTCCACAATGGATATCTGTAAAAAAGCCAGCTTCTATATCGCCTCTTCTAGAAGATGTATACCAGATCTTCTATGGAGTTAATCTGCAATTATGTTCCCCTTCCTAGTTGTATATACTATCTCGAAGTCGTAGTCCAGACCGAACTCAAGACAATGTTGATGTCTGAGGTTGAGGGCCTTATGAGATAAGATATACCTGAGACTCTTGTGATCAGATTATATGGTAAAACGCTCGGCCATCAAGTATTGCCACCACATCTTCAAGGTGAAGACCCCTGCTGCTAACTCTAGGTCATGGGTAGCATAGTTTTTCTCATGTTTTCTTAGCTGCCGAGAACCATACATAATCAAAACTATCTCCTACATCAACACAAACCTGAGTCCAGTCCCAGATGTGTTGTAGTAGACTATGTACCCTATTCCCTCCTCTAGAAGCCTCAAGATGGGGGCACTAGTCAGCCTCTACCTCCACTCCTGAATGCTCCAGTGACATGTCTCCGACCACACAATGGGTTTCGCCACCTTCATCAAGGCTGATAGTGGTGCAAAATCTCTTAATAAGTCTGGTACGAACCTCCGGTAATATCCAGCCAAACCCAGGAAACTCAGTTGCTTCGTCACACTCTAGGGGGGCTCCCAAGCATGTACCACCTCAATCTTCACTGGATCTAATACAAATCCAGCCTCTGAGATGACATGTCCTAAAAAGTGAACCTCCCAGATCCAAAACTGGAACTTTGAGAGATTACCATAAAGATGGAGCTCTCAGAGTGTGTCCAGTAATAACTGCAAATGATAGGCATGCTCCTCCTCAGTAGTCGAGTAGATCATAATGTCATCAATGAAAACTATGACAATGTGATCGAGGTATGGAAGAATGTTACTGTTAATGAGTCCTATGAATACTACTCGAGTGTTGGTTATGCCGAAAGGCATAACCAGGAACTCATAGTGGCCATACTGACATCTGAAGGTCGTGTTCTACCCATCCTCATCTGAAAATCTAAGCTGGTGATAGCCTGATCTGAAGTCTATCTTCAAGAACCACCATGCTCCCTTCAGCTGATCAAAGAGGTCGTCAATCCTTGGGAGTGGGATCTTGTTCTTCAATATCACATGGTTCAAGAGATGGTAGTCTATACAAAGTCTCAAGCATCCATCTGCCTTCTTGGCGAACAAAATCGAAGCTGGCCAGGGAGAAATACTGGGCTGGATGAGTCCCTTCTCCAGCAAGTCCTCTAGTTATACTTGCATCTCATGATGATCCACTGGAGATATCCGATATGCTGGTATAGATATCAGTGTCATCCCGGGGTGTAGGTAAATGTAGAAGTCCACCTCTCGGTGAGGAGGTAGTCCTGGAACATCATCAGGGAAAACATCCACGTGCTGTTCCACCACTACCAGATAGCTCGAACTCGCCACAACAATTTCTATGAGGGTAAGGTAGGCCAACTGATGAGTGATCAGCTGCTCCCTCCACTGAGTATGTCTGTCCAGTGCTGCAGATGATCCATTATCACCAGTGAAGGTAAAACTAGTCTCATCCATGCAGACACACCACACTTTGTGCCTAATATAATTGATCTGAGCATTGAATGTAGATAACCTGTCCATACCCAAGATGATGTTGTATGTCCTTGACGCCGCTATGGGGAGATCCCAGCCGATGCTCTCACCTCCTAGAGTAATCTCACACTACCGACACCAGTGTGTAATCGGTGAGTCTACTCCCATAAGAGTCTCTAGCTGTAAGGATCGAGCCAATGAATTCATTGGAATCTCAGAGCTCCGAAAGAGGGAATTGGAAAAGAAAGATTGATTGGAACCTGGGTCTATAAGTACTATGGATAATGTAGAGAAAACACAGATCGTACCTCAAATAATCTCTGGAGCGCCGTGATCATAAGCCTCAGCTTCTTGGAACTGAGCTCTTTCCTGTCCACCTACTTCCTGCGGTTAGGGTGGACCTCCTGGTAGTGGTGGCAGTAACACCTCGAAACGTTTCCCACCTATAGCTGCTCGACCAGATCTTCTGTAACGTCCTCCTTTGCCCTACGGACTTCCTTAATCAAATCTCTGTGTCTTCCTGGGTAGTCCATAAACCGTCTACTGATCATCCGAATGGTTGGCCGGATAGTCACGAGCCATGTGATCCTACCTGCCGGATGAGAAACACTACCCACTCCTGGAATGTATGTCTCTGCACCATTTGCCCTGCACAACTGATCTTGAGTCTTGTGGTCATCCACCCATGGTTCTGGTCCTCTTGGACCTCTACGACATCTATCTAATGCCAGCTGTAGAAGACTCTGCTGCATGTCGACTTGTGGGGGGTCTCACTACTGGAGACTTCTCAGCAAGGAAACTCTCCATTAAGAGGGCTCTCACCAACACCCCTGCCAGCGTTGGGATGTTGAGTGAGTTCATCGAATCCCTGGTCTCTTTCCTAAGCCCTACTCAAAGGTTGAGGCCCTACAAAATGGGTCCCTTACAATATCTGTGGAGTAGCACGAGAGGTTGGTGAACCTCGCTGAGTACTATGCCACCATCATGCTACCCTGCTGCAGGTGAAGTAGCTCTTGTATCCGCACTTCATGTAGGGTGGCTGGGACAAACTCCACCTGAAATAGGCTCTTGATGTCTTCCCAGATTGGTGTCTCCTCGTCATGCACCTGGAGTATTAGGCTCCACCATCTACATGCTTCTTCCTGGAGGATACTCGCTACATGGATCATGATAATATCGGCTGGTGTCCCTACCATTCTAAAGACTCTCACCACAGCCTCAATCCGATCCTCAGCTGCCTGTGGGTTCATCTCTCCCCTGAACCTAGGCGGCCTATGGCGCTGGAACTTGTGCAGTGTGCATCATTGGCTACTGGGGCTGGTGGAATTGGTGGCCCAACGGGTAGTGGTACCGGTTGTTCCTCTGCTGGAAAAGGGCCCCGTAACGAGGCCTCGTCGCTCGGTGCGTTATCTGTGCGTACAACTCTAGGGACTCACACTGGTTGTCTATGGGGAGGCATCCTGAAAGAAAAAGATGTGACACAGTCAAAATATTATACCTGATGAGCTGACTTGGTTGAGCTGACATAAGGAAAACTTTTGAAAACAAACACACAATCAGTTTTTTCGTGCACCGAGTTAGAAATTAGTAGTCAGGGTCCTGGTGTATGGATATGTCGGCCACCGCACCAACACTAGACTCCTTGAACTGAAAACCACACTCAGTACCGTTCACACAATTGCTTCCCAGAAAAGATCGGATTCCTGAGTTTTGAGGTAGAACGGATGCCTCAAATACCAATTTTTCACGACCCGTCCCTCAGGGCCCATGTCGTGACTACACCAAGACCACCTTACATAGGCCAGGGGCTAGCGACTAGCGCCAAAGGAATAAATATCTAAACTGAGAAGGCATTTGTTTTATAACTTGAAAAATAAAACAACATAGTACGAGCAGGAAACAAAACAATAAATAAAATTGTATACAAAAGGAGTGCTGAAAAGTATAAGGTGGATGTAAATAAAATCCAAACTGTAATGTACAAGGAAACTGAAAGTAAAAGTACTTAAAAAATAGAAAATGGCACCTGGATCATCCACCGGGAAATCCTACGCGATGGGTAGTTACATATAGCCTCTACCGCACTCCACGTCTACCTGTCTCCTCTGTGTACCGTCACGTCATGTGGTCCACCTCCGGGTACCGTACAGTCCTGGTACACTCAACCTTGGTCAGTGATGTCCATCTTCTAAATCCAACAAAACGAGGTGCGGGTATAGCCCGTGCAGGGATGAGTATACCAATACTTGGTAGGGAGCCCAAGACACTCAAGGTATCACAAAACCAACAACGATAAACCACAAATTATGAAATCAACATATATCCCCACTTAGGTATATTCCCATACATATACCTATGTTATCAAGTAATCTATCTCAATCATGTGGTAAACACAAAAGTTACTAACTCTACTCAAACTAGAATTTTATTCTATTGGTAGTATCTAGTAACATCCCCAGTCACACTGTCAAATCCTCGGCTGCTGGAGAACTCCTCCTCTACCGATTACAGTGGGCATTCCACGTCACCAAGATGCTTCCCACTAACCTTGGACTACTGAGGTACACCTCCTGTCGAGAACCGTGGGTCTTCTGCATCACCAAGGCGCTCCCCACAATGGTTCTACCGCATCACAAAGGTTCTCCCCTCGTAGTCAGCTGATGTACTCCTCCTGTCGTGTTTCGGGGGTCTACCACGACACCATGGAGCTCCCCATTGTGGGTCAGCCCCGACTCCAAGGCGCTCCCCACTAGTCTAGTCGAATCACTCTGAGTCAAATCGGTCAGCAGTTGTCAGGTCTCATCCAGTTACTAGGTCTTCACACTAAGATCACTCATCTCCGAGAGGATCCATTCAATGAGCTACATTTCGATACTCCAACTGTCACGAAGTACCATGTAGAAGTATTTCAATGGCCCTCCACGTCATAGAGGCCTCAACGCAACAGACCACGCTTCAATAGGACGCCCTGTCTATGAGTTATTAGCATTTTAGTCCCGACATCCCGGTGGGATTCGTTCATGATCCAACCTGGCTGTATCTCAACTTTACCCCAAACTCCAATAGTGTATACTCAAAGGGACTGCCGCACGCAAAGAATACTAGTCCCACTGATAGTTCGTCAAACAGTCATCTGGTGCCAAGATATGGCCATAGAAATTAAAGGGTCGTTAGTGGACCCATGTCCGGTCCGACCTAGTCTAGGTCAACCCAGTTAGACCTAGTGGATCTAGCCGGTCCATTGGGTAGGCCAGCCTATTAGGTTGGGCCCAGCCTAGCAGGCCACGTGGGCGGTTCGGCACGGGCTCGGGGCCAGTTCAGCCCGGAGCGCCGTGAGGGTTCCACCCTGCACTGCTCGACTCAATTGGTGTGGTCGGGCCAGATCGGCCAGGGCGCTGCGGGCCGTCTCGGGAGGCCAGCGCGGCAAGGGCGCCGGTTCGGTTGGGTGGCGGCTCGGGAGGTCTGACGGGAGGGATCCGGGTTGGCAGGCCGACAGGAGGGACGACGTGTGGTCGGACAGCCCGGGAGGCGGCCGAGATGGACCGAAAGGGGGGTGGCGGGCGGCCGGGAGGTGGCCGTGTGGTTAAAAGGCGGTTGGGCTGGCCGGCAGGCGGCCAGGGATGCCGGCGGCGGTGCGGGAAGGGGTGGCTCGACTGGTTCGACCGACGGAAGGCACGTCCGTGGCGCAGCACGGCTCATGGAGGCCACGGGAAGCGTGGCCTTTTCCAGATTCCTTTGTAGCCTTCAACGCTGCTTCGTTGTTACGTTGCCATTCCCATGATCATCACAAACAAGAATGGAAGAGGGGTCAGTCCATGTTGGGTTGGCCCACACCCTCTGCGTTAAGGGTGGTAACATTTGGCTCAACAAGAAGTAAGAATGATGAACTTCAATTATTTCACAACCTTCACAATGATTCCTTTCCAACCTAATAAGATAATAAGGAAGGTAATATTACTCAAATTAACACCATACCTTGATCGTTGGTCATCAACGGAGTCATGGGGAAGAAGATGGAGGAGATCATCGTTCATCGCGTTTGCTATAAACATTCAATCCCGAGCTCGTGCGTTAGATCGTTGACAACGATGAGGAGGGAAGTCGGTCTTCGAAGACATCCCATGTCAGTGGCCTCTAAGGAAGAAGTCGAAGTCACTCATTTCCGATGTTCTTCAATGGAAGAACACCTTCTTCGATCTTCTTTGGAAGACAGGGTTCTTCGTTGGAGAACCCTAATTCCCCCAAGCTCTCCTCTCCCCAATATTCCACCCAAATGCCAAAAGTGAATAGATACCTGCTCCAAATAATAGATTGTATAATATTTTAGATTTTTGGGTTTAAAATTTTAATTTTTTCATTTAATTAAATGAGATGGCTCAATTAAATAATTGGTAGGATTTGGTATAATAAATTATGTGTCGGCTCAAATAATTAAAGGGGTGGTGGTTGCACCATAAATGGTAGAGGAGATCAAGGGGATCCCCCTCATTAATGAGGGGAGTTGAGATATTTTCCACTCCTCCCATTAATAGTGGTCGGGTGGTCCAAACCCATATTATTAAAATTGGGAGCTTATCTGGTATCGGGGGGTCCCCACTACATTAACCCCACATGGGAGGTTGGGGAATATTGTCCCCACCACCATAACCTCTCATGGGAGGTTATGGCATGGTGGTCCCCACTTCCAACCTCACTAAGGTGGTAATAGATCCAATGAGACCCTCCTCCAAACACCCACATGGAGGTTCAAATAAAAATAAAGTGAATCTCACTTTATTTTATTATTTTCCATGAAAACCCAAAAGCGAACATTTATTCTCGACCCACTTTCATCGAGGTGAAAGTCTCCTTAAACGAAATCCGGCGCTGCGAGTTCCACGGTGCCCTTGAATTTCAACCTGAGCACTGGTTAAAAACATATAAAAACCCGGTACTATGTAAACTGAACATACCGAGAATAACATCAGAAATTGATTCCGGGCACACCGAGCCTCCGAATCATGCGCCTTAATTATTCGAGGACTCGTAAAATTCCCATTTATTTAAGATAAAAAAATCCCTGGAAATTCTGGGTCTTTACATAGGTTATGTAAGGAAACAACTTTTTATATTTTTTTCTAGTATCATTAAAATAGAATTCATTTTCCTACCATCCCAATGATCATTTTAGTTTTTAGTTTTACATATTTAGGATAAACACTTTCATTGTACACTTATAATTTAAAAGTGGAAACTTATACTATGTATATATTTTTTCCACTGAATAAATATTTTTAAATATTTTTTCTCACTTCATGAAAAATATTCAGAATTTTAATCTTTACCTCATCCTTTTATCTACACTTCATTAATCCCTATAGAAATCTTTTTTAAAACATGTCTTGTGCACAAAAGTAAAAGTAGGGGACAAAAAAAAGAAATTAAGTATTCAAGTGAAACCCATAAAATTCCATAGTATACTTACATTTATAACATTATTTATTGATCATGTTGAGTAAATTATTTACATATGAAAAACGCACATTTTATTCTCAAATAAAGAAAATAAAACAAATAAAAAGCTAGATAAAATGTGTTAGGAACATGGGGAATCATTGGAGTTACCACCATAGATAGTAATGGAAGACCATCATTATTATCTCTCAAAAACTAAATTAGAGTAAACATCACTACTAATCATGGATTATCCATTGTATCTAATTTGGGAATAGTCATCACAATATATTTCCATTATCTCATAGAAGAAGCCTAATAGGGTTAAATCTAACTCATGTTTGGAATGACCATTTGATTGACTTCCATACCCAGTGAATTGGATGTTATACCATAACCAACTATCCTTGGTTTATCATGGAACCACCCATCATCATATAAATTATGAAGAACTATAACAAAAACATAAATAACGAAAATTATCATCATAAAAACATTAAGAATAAAAATAGAATTTTCTATTTGAAATCAATTATTTTTAGAAAAATTGAGCACATATAACGAATGAAATTTTGTTTGAAAATTACCACATAAGGGTTTAAATGAATATTAAAATGAGATATTATCCATTAATATGGTAAATTCCTCTCATTATGTATCTGTAAAAAAACACATTTTCATGTTTTTTTTGAAAAATCCACAATGTACTTTGTTTGGGAAATGTGAAAAATATTTTTTTCAAAATAATTTTGTGAAAAATAAATCACAGTTAAAACAAATTTAAATAATCATATGAGGAGAGTAATATAACATTTAGAAAATTATTTTAAAAAATATTTATTGGAAATAAAAATATAGTTTAATTTGATTCTTTAAAAATATAGTTTTTTAAAACAAAGTCCCTTACCTTGGGTCTGATTTATCACATAGGATATTTATAATTCAGATTAATAAATTGCGACTAATTATTTAATTATGTAATTAATTGTTTAAATCTTATTATACTATTTGTATCACTTATTTTAATTTTATGTATAATTTATTAATCATTTTACTTCACGTCGGATGTTTTGATAAAATTCATAACTCATGTCCGAAATTACATCTATTAATTACCTATGGATAATGTTTTCATCATTACATCATCTCAAAAAAGATATAAATGAAACCATTAACTACATTATATATCATTCACACTTCTAAATCCAACCATAAAATATGGTTTTTAAAATGATCTGCGTTATAATCATGAAGATGTTAGGTCATACATACACTTGAGAAAATTTTCCATTTTTCTACAGTCATTATTGAAATAAGGTAACTATTATTTTAAATTAATAAAATGATCATAACATCATTAATATCATATTAATTATACAAATATAATTTTATATAATCCATGTGAGATGGTTATGAAAATGAATCACATCGCTTCATAGAGGTTGTAGTCCACACGTACCCACAAATGATGTTATAGTTTTTCTATATATGGAATGATAAAATCATAAATGAAATGTTATATTTATGGAATGATAAATATTTATTTTATATAATATATAAATAATAATTATTTCAAATATATTTCCCAAAATTTATCAAATTTAATTATAAATACCAACCCAAAAATGCATTGAAATCATCTTAGAGAAATTTTTTGAAGATTTTAATGACTTCAACAAAAATATAGTACATAATTAATAATAATTTATTAATAAATTATAAATCAATAAGACCATTATACAATTAAATATTTAGTTAATACTACTCATTATCTCTAATTTAACGACTAGTTTATAACTTTCACATTTAAATAATAATATTTTGGTGATTGTTTAGGATAAGTGTTGTGTATATTATATTCTATTGATAATAGTTTTTTCTTTTAAAATGTTGGGATGTAACATTCTCCACCCCAACCCCACTTAATAAATTTAATCCCACAATTTGTACATGTGTTTAGTACCAGGTTTTAATTGTTCAAAAAAACTATTGGAAACCTAACTTATACCGACGGTTTTAAACCGTTGGAATAGCTTCAAAAACCGTTGGAATAGGGTATCCCAATGGTTTGAAAAACTGTTGGCATGGTGACCATTGGGAAACTGTAAGAGAATAGTTTATGGAAAATTGTTGGTATAGGATGGTCAGAATATCAATTTCCCAACGGTTCCATCTGAAATTTTGGAATAGGGTTATACTAATTTTTTATAATAGTTAGTGTATCAGATGTGGAAATTTATTTTACCAATAGTTCATAACTATTAGTATATAGGATGTTGCAGTTTATTTTTCCAATAGTTCAAATGGAACCATTGGTCTAGGACATTGCAAGGTAATTTTACAAATAGTTCAAATAGAGCTGTTGGTATAGGATTGTACAATTTGTTTTTACCAAAAATTCAAGCTAAACTGTTGGAATAGATAGATACCAACGGTTTTATAACTGTTAGAATAGACCCCCCACCATAATAGTAATTTTCATCCCCCTAAATGCACCTGAAACAACTAAAATGAATCACAGAATACCCCCATTATATCCTTCATTCCCTACACCAGCAACATTAGAAATGAATCACCCCATACCCTACTCCACTCCCACCGCATCCAACACAAAAAATATTTTCCAATCATAATTCTTGGATCCCCAACTCCATATGCATCCCCCACTTCCCATACAATGAATAAGAATCCAACATAGAGAACATAACATATGAATCCCACACTATTCACTCAATGTATATGCATCCAACATATGCATCTGCCATGCTATAAGTCTCCTATTGAGTTGCAGAAGTTCATGAATTTTGAGTGAAGTTAGAAATACTCAGTACACACAAAAGTATAACACCACCTAACAACATGATAAGAATACACAAAAATGTAATAACAGTCTCCAATTCCCAACTCTAATATAGAAAAACACTTACATGAACATGAAATTACACTAAAACATTCAATGCCAAGACAACACACCACACTTATCAATCAAATAAAGTTAATAAATAATGGTTTGATCCATATACAATATCTTAATATCTAATTTGTCCAGGTTGAGTATGATTTTGTTAAAAACTATCTTATGAGACAGAACTATAGTTATCAGGGACTTAGAAGTGAAAGAAATTTGATAAGATATGACTAGATGAGGGTGGGATGTGTTGGATGTCATATTGGCTAGGGACTTAATGAGTTTAATTGTTTTTGGTTACTAAAATGAAGAATAATTTGTTTGGATGCTAATAATAAATGAATAATAAACACCCCCTACTCTAACTGAATGGTTATTACTAGAAAATAAGTGGTTTTGATGAATAAACAGAAACTATATTCCTCCCTATATTGAATTTATGTCCAAAATCATTGAACTAGAGACTCCACCGAAGTAATCTACCATTATTTCTATTTCAGTAGTTCATACACTATGATGTAAATAATTTATATAAATAATTCAAGTAGTGTGTACTGAGATTCATGTACACATGGACTATAATGTGTACTAGAAGTGTGTGATGTGACATATAGAGGCCATGCAGAGTAGTTTTAATCATAATAGGACGTTAGGATATAATTTGTGTCCAAATAGTTTCTATTTAGAAATATATAGGTTTAGAAGACCTCTATGCTTTATAATTCAGGCCAAAATTTGTGTACGGGGAAATAAAGATGCCAATGATTAAAATTTTTGTACCCATACAACCCAAAAAACACATTTCATTAGGTGGAATAAGGGTCCCTACATGAGAAACTATGGTCTAGAAAGGAAAAAACACATCTTGTTTGTTTTTAACAACCCTCACAACTATTTTTTAGGATCCCCACATGAGGAATAATGTGAGGTGAGGTAGTTATAAGAGGGCTATTAAGAGAGTGGGGTAAAAATTTCCTGAAGGTATCAGACCATTGGTTTTGGTGGGAGTGAGGAAATGGACTATTTTGTAAGATGAACTTGAACTCTTATTGCATTTTTTTACATTGATATCCTAGAGGTTTTTTCATGTGAGATTATTTTATAATGTTTTATGTTTTAAATAATTGGTGGTGATCTATAATGATTATGAATGTGTTTGGTTACTCATATTTTGGGGTGAAAAACACAAACTACTCACACTGAAAACTTATTATTGGGCAACGAGTGGTTTTTTTTATGAACATCTTGGGACTTCATTTCTACCTCTAATGAATTTAATTCTTGGATCATAGAATAAGAGACTCTATAGTTGTAATCTTCCATGATTTTTTAATTCAATTTAAACTATATATGGTTATAGAAGAGTGATATACAAAAAACAAATAATGTTCATTATGATGCATTTACATAGTCTATGAAATACGTACAATATGTTTGGAATGTTATATATATAATCCAAACAACATACTAAAACACAGAATATGCAGTTGAGAAAGAATTAGAGGCTAAGAAGCATGTAATAGGAAATATACAGGCCCTATATAATACCATTATTTCTATTTATGGATATAGAGTGTGTACTAAAAAAAATAAGAAATCCAATGATAGATCATGTGAAACTCTTATAGAGTGGAAAGAAATTTCAAAAAGGTGGGAACATGGTTACTATAGGAGAAACTATAACATCGATTAAAAATACAGCAACTGTGTTTTTCATTGTCCCCATTGTTATTTCTTTATGATCATGTGTGATGAATAATGGGAGGAAAGGCTATAAAAAAGTGATGGGAACCATGATCTTTTATCAATGAAATTATTGAACAAAAAATCTACTAATGTGAGTGAATGACATATATATCTCACCAGAACTAACTATAAAACTATTCAGGGAATCACCATAGGTAATGTGTTTGGAACCAATAAAATATAGGATATTATTATACTATATGAGGTTGTATGGGATTAATTCATTATAGTTAGATTCGTTAATATTCATTTTGTATTTGTTTGAATATTTTTTTGTGAGCTCAATATGAGTTAGAACTATTTAGGTTCTTCTTTTAGATCTGATTCTTCTTTTTTATTTATTTATGTATAAAATATTCTAGTTCTATATCGTTTGTTTAATTATGGTTTATATTTGTTTTCTGCAGTTTAGTTTAGGTTAATTTTGATTGGTTTATTATGTTTTGGTTCAATTTATAGTTCTCGTGTGGTGTCTAATTCCAATCTTATTTGGAAATATTGATTAAATTTATGTTTTTTTGTTTCAATTTAATTACAGTCACTTTTTTTGTTCAATTCAATCCCATTTGGTGAAATTAAAATAAAAAAAAATAGTATTTAGAATATCTTTTATATATTTAGTTTATTTATAGTTAAGTTAATGTATAGTTCATGTCAATCAAGGTTTATTTTAATTGATATTTTTTCATTTTAATTTTATTCAATTCATTCCCATTTGGTGAAATTAAAATTAAAAAAAATAGTATTTAGAATGTTTTTTTTGTTTCATTTTAGATCCGATTCTTCTTTTTTATTTATTTATGTTTATTTATTGTTAGGTTCATTGTATTCATGCTGGGTTGGTTTGACTTTATATGTCACGACATTAATTTTTTATATTAAATGTATCTATTCAGGTGCTTAAATGTAAATATTAATTGGAACTGTGTAAACTTAATATAATTTAAATATTAACATGTAAAAATATAAATTATTTATATATTAATTTGTATACTAAATTGATATGTAAACTATATTAATATATATAATGTTAGTTCATTAATAAAATTTATAGTTTTTATATTCATTTATTTAGTTTACACATTAAAGAAAACAAAAAAAATATAACTATTTAATGAACATATTAACCCCTTAAAGACTACTATTTATAGTTTTTAGTTTTTATATAAATTATAAATTCATTATATTTTAATTAAAGCTATTAAATTTTTATAATTTATTTAAAATTTAATAGTTTTTTAATAAATGTAGTTTACTATAAAAAATAAATTCATTCTATATATTCACAACCCATATATCTGTTCATAAATATTTACAATCATGAGAACTCATAGTTGGAATTTTTATTAATTTTATAGTAAGCTATTTTGGAGACTTAATTCACCAAATTTATCCCTTGATTTTCTAAATTAAAGAACTTATATATTCATGAAAATTAAACATGCTTGATCACCAAAACAACCTACCACCTAGAGTAAAATAATTTTAATATATCTATATAAATTTTATATGAAAAATATTAATTAATATTATCAAAACATTAGAGACCTATAAATATTCCAAGTGAGTGTGAATCAATCATGGATCAATTTTCCACCCAGGAAAGGATTTATTATCTTATGAACCTTTATTTAATGTTGCTATCATAATTCAATTGTGCAATAAATACTTGGTAAATATTTAAATAAACCATGGAAGAAAAACTCATAAATTCATGATGAGAGGTGGAATCAGTCGGTATTAGATCCTGATTGGAGTACGGAGCCGCGTGCTAGGGCTAAAGATGAAACGAAGCGAGTGGGGGTGCTGGGAGTTTGGATCCGAGTAGGGGAGAGAGGCTGCAATGAGTCAGGATCAAAGTTTATACCCTCATTAAATGGTGTAATAAACACATACTAAAAATAAGAAATAAAGCATGGAATATTGACTCATAAATTCATGATGGGAGGAGGAATCGCTCAAGATGGGATCACGATGGGATGAAGGAGGTGTGTTCTAGGGCTACATAAGGGAGGAGTGGAGAATGGCTGATGGGAGGAGGGTAGCAGGGCTGCAGGGAGTCAATATCAAAGAAGGGAAGGGGAGAAGTTGAAGCATGAGGGGTGTCGTGTTCTCGGGTTGGGAATGAGAGGAGGGGATTGGGTGCTAGGAGTCAGGATAGGAGAAAGGGGTATCACTAGTAATTAGGGAAATGAGGTATCCCTATTCCAACAGTTTTTAAAAATTTTGGAATATAGTATCATATCCCAATAGTTTATAGAAAGCCGTTGGAATGGACCTAATATAAATACATATATCAATGGTTAGAGAAAACCATTTGGATAAGTCCATTTAGAAAACACCAACTTCTAGTAGTGAATACTAATGATTAAATCACCCAATGAAAAATAAATCAATAAAACATCCACTTGATAAGAGAGAGAATTGATGTAAGAAGGTCATTTTGAGTAACACATAAGAGGTTTCCATGTACTAGAAATATGTTTCAATGTGAAAACATTAATATAGAATATAATTATACCTCACAAGGACTAATAGAGATTTACGGAGAACATGGTCATGAAAATTTTACCTCGTAAAAAACCATAAATTTTCTATGGGATGAATTCATTTTTAATTCTATGAAAGAAAAGTAATTAATATTTTTCTTTTTAATAAATATTTTCCTAAATAAGATTAGTTTTATTACTATGGAAAGTAATAACAGAAGGAAATATACTCAATAGAAATATTTAATTTTTTCTTATAGTCAATTTCCACCATAATTTATACATTCTCTAAACGATGAGTATTCAAGAAGATTTTTATCTTGAAAAATTATATTCAACTTCTACTAATCATAAAATAAGAAAAAGAATAACAATATATTTATCCTACCATTATGCATTAACAAAAACCAAATTTTTTAGTATAATATAATATAATTAACCCAAATATATAAACCTTAATATATATAAAAAATAATTTTAATCTCCTAAATTCAATCGTAATACCAAAAAATCTATTTAGACCATTAAATAAATAAGTATCCATAAATTTACTCAAAAACATTCTATACTAAGAATGAAATCAAAAAATCAGAAGGATTGGATAACATAGTCTTTTAAGATAAATTTTAATATTTTTCTCTAAAAAATAGCAATAACTCTAGATGTCCCATACCAAAATGAAATTCCCCTAATCACATAACTTCTAATATATGTTAATCATTTCCATAAATTACACGAATCACTATAAGCACACATTATGATAATATATGCTTCCAAATAATAAATAAACCCTAAATCCTGAAATAAAACACCATAATAATCTATTTAACTTAATAATATATTATTCCCCAAAAATTATAAGAATATTATTGAGAAATAATTGTAATGACTTAATCTCCAAATTATTTTCTATTCATGATGGTTATATATAAGATAAAAAAATGATTCCAAAATCTAATTATTCTCCATTCCTCAAATTATTTAACTAAAAATACAATTTCATACAAATTGGGACTTCATGTAGGCTAGTGGTGTTGAATTCACCCTTGATGACTTATGTTGTGGGTTCCAACCACAAAAAAAAAATTGGGATGTCATGGGTTATCACTGGACAAGCGTGTTTTCTTTATTAGAAAGTTTTACTAATATAATTCTTATATTATTCATAGAAATATGATATAATCCTAAACATAACCTTAATATAATCGATGTTATATGATTGTTTTAACCCCAAAGGTTATCTCATACCTCTCATCCCAAAATATAATTACCATTAATTATTGAAAAATAAATAAATTTCACTAGAAATACCATTATTTTAATTTTTATTTCATAACATAGGCCTCAAAAAAATATTATAGGAGATTTGAATTATGATAAACCATAAAATTATAAAATCCTAATGATATCAATTACTCTTAAGAAAACAACACAATAAAAAATCCCAATATTCTATGTTTTCTAAACCCTTATCTACCAACTATATAGAACCAACCATATTAATTACATTTTCTAGTGTCTTTGAACAAGAATTCACTTTCTTACAATTTTGATAAATTTTTTGGTTTATAGTATTTGGGAATTTTGACAAAATCATACATAGTAAAATAATATATTACAGGTGGAAACATATATTATGTATTATTTTTTCCATGAAAACAAAACCATTTAAATAAAATATGTTTTCATTTCAAGAAAAACATCATAGTTTTAATTAAGACCTCATCTATGTCCCAACTCAGCCTTAAAACTAATGAAAAACATTTTAAACATATTGGATGAGAAAAAGTATCATAGTGATGGGCATAAAAGAAAGAAATTTGTTATTCCATTGAAAAACAAAAAAATTCAAAATATACATACCATTATCACATTAATTTTTGAGATTATCAAATAATTTATTTACATTTTAAAAAAATTGTTCTCAATTAAAACATTTAAAATCAATAGTACCATGTTGGAAAATTGGGGAATCATTAGAGTAGCCACCACATTTACTCAATGAAGAATATAATTGTTAATTTATGAAAAATAATTTAGAGTTACCATCAGATATACTATTTTATTAATGATCACAGTAAATATTGGAGTAAAACTAATAGTACATTCCAATTATCTTGTTGGAAAAAGTTAACTGGTTATCTCTGTATCATATATATAATAACTATACGATTGACTTCCATACAAAATTCATTTGAGGGTAAAATGTAACCACCAATCATTTTTTTATTATATAACCACATGTCATCATAACAATGCCCAATAACCTCAAAATAAGCATAAATCATGAACTCATTAAACATAAAAACTTTTTTATGTAAAATAAAATGTCCATTTTTTTAAAATTTATTTTTAAAAAAACACACACAGAATCAAATAAAATAATTTTTTTAGAATTTTCATGTAATCATAAAATTTAAAATTTAAATAAATTTCAAGTCATTGTGAAGGGAAACTCCAATAATGATGTGTACGATAAAAACAATTCTTTCTATTTTTTTAGAAAATAATCAATGTACCACATCTGGAAAATGAAAAAAAAATTATTCATAACAGCTTATAAAAATAAAAAACAAGTTAAAATGAAATTTAATAGTTATAGGATAATACTAAACCATTTTTTCTAAAAAAAATTAAGGAATGTCAACAAGGAAGTAAATTATAGTTTCAAGGGAATATTTTAAAAGATTGTTTCTTAAGGGTAACTAACATTGAGTTTGATTCATCATTTTGGTTCCAAATATTCATAAAAAATAAAAATGGGTTATATATGTAAATTATAAATATCATTATTATATTTTATTATTCTTTCTATATCAGTTATTTCCTTGTTCTATACAATTGCATAATAACTAAAATTTGTGTCATATGTTTTAATGATATTTGGAACTTATGTCAAAAATTACATTGATTAGTGGACAATTTTCAAATATTTCATTATTAAATAATCTCTAGGAAAATATTCATTACATAATTATAATTTTTAATCATAAAATATACTTTAAATACATCCGTTAATTGTGGTTTTGAGTAATGAACTATGTTACAATTGTGGAGATTGTAGGTCGCACGTACCGAAGAGTAACATTTACATTTTTAAACAATAATTATAGATATAAGTTAATTTCTACATTATAATTATATAATTATCATAATTTAGTTTTTATAATATTTATTAATCATAAATATATATATATATATATACTAAATAAAAGTTTTTGATGAAAAATTAATCACATCACTTTGTGAACGTGGTAATATACACGTTCACACGAACGATGTTATCATTTTTATTTTCAATGAAAATAATGAAAATAAAAGATATATTTTATTTTAATAATGATGAATATTTCATTAATATAATATATATATGTTAATTCATTTTGTTATAAATAGTCTTGAGAGATGGTGATGGAAAATGAATTCCTTAGTTCACGAGGCAGCAGTCTGCCATAATCATGAATGATGAGTTATTTTCTTATCTACTGGAAGAGGAGATGGATAAGGGACATTCCAATAACATTATAAAACATAATTATATTTATTATTTTGGTGTTAAAATTTTATCATGTTTTATGATGTTTTGAGGGATGTGAAAGTATAAATAAAACTAACGTATGAAGATAAAAACTATACCTCGTCTTTGGAAATCCTCATTTTTTAACACCGTAAGACATATTAGATTGTAATTAAGACTAAAAAATATCTAGAAACTTTTAAGGTATTATATAATGGTACATGGGAAGGTATTTTCTATTAAAAATGATTATCAAGTGTGAATAAATGGGAAGAATATATGCCCTTTATAATAGAGGGGAGGGGCACTCTTGGAATTTCACAAAATATTATATTAGTGGAATTAAATATAAAATTATAAATGGATACAAATATATTTATTTATAATTAAGTATGATTATTTCTATAAATATTCTTACCAAACAAGTAGTAGACATTTCTTACTATATTTTTACCCTTACCTTTAGGTTTTGACCAATATTTATATTCTTTTATTCCAGAACATAACAACATTATTGTTTACTCTTTGAGGGTCACTATAGTTACAATAAAATTAAAGGTTACAGTAAGTGGTTAATGGTTGATATTTTAAACCTTATCCTAATCAATTTGAATTATTTAATATTTATTATGAATTTGATGTCATTTTATTAAATATTATTTACCATAAAATATCCCGAATATCAGTATTTAGTACCATTAATTAATATGACTTTAGTAAAGTAAATAATTAAATATAAGAGACAAAATATTAAATTATATCCCTAATATATGAAATTTAAAAATAAATTTTGAATATTTAATTATTTTTACAAAATTGTATTTATTTTAAAATTTTAATACCTTTTATTTTCTTGACCTATTAATTAATTTAATACTACATCAACATTATGAAAGCATTTAAGTTAATTATTTTTTATTAAAAACAAAAAAAAAACCATTTCCATGATGAATATAAACATTTTATATTTGAAAATACAATTTAACATTGAACATATCGTTTGAATAACACTATAATAAAAATATTACAGTTATTAAAAAAAATAGTGAGCCTTGTTTGACATTTCATTATATGGAATATTATAAAGGTCATAATCACATCCAAGTGTCCTAAAAAGGTCATAAATTATACACTTGGATGATAATGGTTGATAAATTCTAATAAAATATCACTTATATAAGTTTTTGGGTATTTTTATCAGTTTTATCATTTTATTTTTTACCATTAATTACCTGATTTACCCTTGATGGTGGGAAAAAGATTACAGTGTTTACTATATATATAAATAGAAAATAAAATGGAACTATTTAAATCATGTATAATAATAAAATATTCATTAGTTAGTGGTGTAATAAATTATATCATGTTTATTTCATTACTATTATCTCTTTTATCTCATTTATTAAAAATTTTTATAATGTTCCAAAATAAATTATTTTCATGTCGGGTGTTTTGAGGATGTTCAGTTCATAATCCCAAAATAACATTGGTAGGTTAACTATGTAAAATAGGCTTGTTTTCCATCATCTCTATAATATTAATAACTGTATAATAATAATTTGTATATATTATATAAAAATTTATCACCAATCGTTAAAGGTGGAAATGAAAAATGATTCATGTCGCTTTATTGATGTGGTATTCCACGCATATTCTTGAAAGATGTTATCCTCTTCCAAAAAACGAAGGGGTAATAAAGTAAGTAATATATTATCTTTATATAATAATTGTTTAATAAATAGAATATATATTTATTTAATCCTTCAAAATAACAAGGCATATAGGTGGTGATGAAAAATTAAAAAACACTACTTCAAGGAAGTGGTTCCCAACACATACACACGATTGATGTTTCCATTTCTCTTAGGTTGTATAAGGAGATAAAAATGGTTATAACAATAAATTATTTACAAGAATATTGGAAATATTGAGGTTATTATATAATCATGGTTATGAGAATTTTGAAAGAGGTAAAAGAAAAAATTAACATGAAATAACCCATTTAAGAGTCATGGATCTTCTTTGGAAAACCCTGATGTATAACACAGTTATCTTTCTAGGATGCTCTTTTGTAGAGAACAATACCTTAAGGATATGTAGATGAATAATGTTAATGGATTGTAGTAGATATTGTTTGAGGTAAAGTTCTCATGTGTTGTTAATTAGTGAGTATATTTGGTTCCATTTTATATGTGTGGGGGTGACACTATATTAGTCGTTCATTAATTTTATTTATTTTAAATGAATTAATAACTGTAATATGGAAATAAATTTAATGGAATTATAATATATGTTTATTTTATGTTATATCATGACATATAATGATAATAAATATGATAATGTGTTGTTATATCAAAAAAATTATCCATGTTCAACTTGTTTTACCCTTTATCAACTTGATAACAATTTACCATAGATAAAATTGAATAGGGCCAAAAATAAAATTTAAATATTTAATAAATTTTATCCCCATTTTTCCATATGCTAATTCAATTCTTCATGATTCTATCTATAAATGTGTTTTAAATTTAATTAATATAATAATGTGAAACATAGGGGAAATTTTTTTTCAGAAAAATCCCATTTAACCCAAAAAAAATGAATTTTTACTAAATTCAAGTATAATTATGATTTCTATAAACATAATTTTTCTATGATTAGTAATATGGGACTACATTTACATTAAATCCTATTAAAAATATAGACATTTTTTAAAATAATTAAAAAAATCATAATTTTTAAGAAAATATGTGTTCTTAATTATTCTCCTAATATTAATAACTATTGAAAATTCATTAAAATTTACCCAATAATAAAAATGATATTATAATTACCAAAAATATTTCATTTTATAAAATTAGAAGCCTAAAATTAATATAAATAATTATTAAATGTAACCATATATTACATGTAAAAATAATTTACACAAATTACAAAAAATTTCATTTTTGAATTAAAAATCATACTCTTGTTCTACAAGTTGATAAATGTTAATTATTAAAAATAATACCTTTTAAAATAAATATAATCCCTATATTTTTTAGAAGAAATTATATCTATAAAATATCTAATAATTCTTTAATTCCATAAAAATTTCAGAATTCAAATCATGTTAAGGGGATATTTAACCTTTAAATATAACATATTTTATGTCTACTGGTAACGATAAAAATTTTTAATGTTTGTGGGTATATAATGTTATTTAATGATATCCACTATGATATAAAATATATATTTAGAATAGATGATGTAACTAGGACATCTTGTAGGCTAGTGGTAGGTGTTGTTCCCTTATCATTGTTAGTTTGGGGGTTTGAGCCCCATGTAATTACTAGACATTACATGTTATCACCCGACCTATAAGAAACACATTTTATATAAAATAAAAAATATTAAAAAATAAAATATTGATATATGACATGAATATATATTGAGTAAAATAATAAAAATGATATTTCTTTGGTGATAAATATGGGTTTACTTTCTTTTTTTTAATTAAATAAATTTATTTCAAATTGACATTGATATCTTAAATAAAAAAATTTATAAAAATATTCCTTCATATTCTTGGGATATTACATTATCAACATGTTAAAGAAATTTATTCCCCGTAATTTTATCTTTTTTCCAATATAGATGGGATTATGATGTTTATATGTAATATAAAGAATTTTCAAATTCCTTTTTAAAGGACAAATGTGGCCATTGAAAACCAAAATATTTTTTTTAATTACCATTAATAGCACCCGGAATTCCTATAATAGTGGAGTGTAATATTAAATGAAAAATTCAAAAGAGTAATGAAATACATTTTATTATTTCTGAATGGTTTTATGGAAACCCACATTAGAAATGAAACAGATCTATTAAGGAATTGAAATTGAGACAACGAATCCAAATGAATATTAAGAAAGAAATGTTAATCCATATAAATTAAAGGGGAATAAAATATTATCTTAGGGTAGGGTAAATTAGTATTATAAAAATATATTCAAATAATATATTTCATTTCATTAATAATGGAAGTTTAGTTAACATGGTGCATGAAATATAATTCCAATTGTGATGAGAAGATACCATGAATTCATAATAATGGATTTTACTCTAATAAAAAAACATATTGATAGGTAAATGAAAATAATTCATACCATAAATCTCGATATAATATAATTATATTATATATTTTATATTCCCTTTATCTTTTTATCATGACGTTATATCCTTAGAAAATAAATTATGATTCCCATGGTAGTTTTTACCTTATTGAATGGGATGGATGAGTTGAGAATTTGAAATCAAATCGATGAGTTACATTGATCCATTGAAAATTTATAGAATTTAATGTATTAGATAGATTATATCATGTATTTTTTCATGTTGGATATTAAAAAGTTTTTGAAAATCATTTGAATAATCTTTCTCAAATATATTGTTATGTAACTCACCAGGAAGGGAAAAATGTTTTCAAGGACCATTTTTATTATATCTTGAAATAAAATCCTACTCTGTTGAAAATAACTTCATTAAAACCTATAATAAAATAATATATCTTTTAATGAAGATGGTATATGTGAATAATAAAAATACCCTCATAAATTATATAATACATTTACCTTTTGAATCATTTATAACTAGGTTGACTATCTGTCTAAATCCAATCCCCAGAAATTCCCATTATTCCCCCATTAGGAAATAACCCTTAATATTATGTCATACTACTATATTATGACCCAAAATGTACAAATTAACACCTTATGTGTTATAAATATTTTAATTATACAATTTTAAAAATATCGTAACTTCTAATGTTATCTAAAATAAACATTGATTCAAAATATATGGACTTGTACAATAATTAACCCAAATATATAAGTTCAATTTAAATGATAAATTTTGTTATATTACCCCAATTTTTTAGGTTTTTAGTTATATTGAATTAGAAGGAACTCTTAAATATCAAACACCTTTAATACATCTTAAAAATGTAATAACACAATCCACTAATTCTAATATAATTATTTTGAGAAGTAATTCATTACCCAAGACATTTGATAGCTCCACCGGGTCACCGATCATCTTAACAAATATTCCATTGAAAAAAATACTAATATTATAATATTTTAATTTTCATGAAATCTTGAAATTCAATTCGTGTCACATACATTTTGAAAATGACTTTTTCAACATCTTTAAAAACACTAAATAGAAAATGCTAAAAGACAACCTTTTAAATCATAATAATCAATTTTAAACCTATCATAAATTAATTTAATCAATAATTATAATATATTACAGTAATATTAAAATAAATTTATGAAATGTAGATATCGATGAAAAAATTTCCAAAAGAAAACATCAAATCATTTTAAATAGGGTTTTAATGAAAATCCATTTTCTCATGTCAGAATCTCAATGACAATATTTAACTCTTATATAATAAACATATATTATATATATTATTGTCTAAAATTCACTCTTAAATTATATCCACTTATTATTATTCCATTTTATTCATTTATTACCATGTCTTATGTAGTTACTAAATCGGTTATTTTCATGTCGGCCTTTTTAAAGTGATTTGGTTCATAATCCAAAAAAATCAGAACATTGATCAAGATCAATGAAGTAATTTTTAATTCATCTACATAATAATAATAATTACATGAGTATAGTTTTTATATATTAAATATATTTCTATACGTATCCCTGGAATGCATAAATGAAAAATGAATCGGATCTCCTCATCGTGATGGTAGTCCACATATACGAATGAGTGACATAATCATTTCCCAAATAAATGACTAGTAATAAAGAATGGATCATATTATATATAAATAATAATAATTTTATAAATTTAATATATATTTATTTCATTCATTTTAATAACAATCCTTGTTCGGCCATGATGAAAAAATAAACACATAACTTCATGGAAGTGGTAATCCACACATATGTACTGGCAATGTTTTCATTTCCTAGTAAATATAAAATGATATAAAAAAGTGTTTTAACAAAAAAATTATAAAAGTTTAGTATATTTTATAAAATTATGTTATTATATCATCATGGTCATGATAGGATATAATTAGGTAGAATCTTAAATGGATATGAAAAAACATAGTTAAGAGTTATACCTCTTGGTTGGAAAAACAAATTTCGATTATATGTTAATCCTTATATGTTGATATTTTATTGTTAAAAAACCACTAATACATTGGTAAGATGTTTGGGGGGTATTATGGTGGATAGTTTTTGAAACATCGTGTTTATAAGATGTGTTTAATTGAGGGTAGTTTGTAAGAATTTATATGTGACAGTAGTCGTAGACATGTAATTATTCATAAGAATTAAATATTTTAAATGTATTAATCCACTTCAAGGAGAAATAATCTATCCAATTTATAAAACTAGGTGATAAGGTTAAAATCATATCATATAATAAGAATTAAACTAATGTTTTATAAACTTAAGAAAAAAATTAACTGTAAATAATTTTATTTACCCTTTACAATGTTAATAATAGTTTATTGTGGTAACAATTTATTGTTTAAAAAACATTAATAAATTTGAACCCCATTATTCGTAATATAATATAAATTTATAAATGTTCAATCAATGTAGGTCAAAATAATAAATTTTAATATAATAGTGGAAAATAGAAATATAATGTGTTTTGTAAAATGTTTTTAAGCCTAAAAATGAATTTTTACCAAAATAAAGTATAATTTGAATTCATAGGTAATTAATTTGAATATATTATTCTAAAGGAACTTAAATTTACAATAAAAAATATAAAATATAATGGATATTTCTAAATACGTGATTAAAAATTATATTTTTTATAAAAAACTTCATTTTCATTATTCACCATAAAATGAATATTCTAAGATAAACCCAAAAAAGGCACTCTAAGAAAAATTTAATATACGTAATCTAAAATTTATTTCATTTTTATTGATTTCAAATTTTGACATTTATAAATTTAAAATTTACAAGAAAACAAATAATAGATGGAAAATAAATTTCATAAAATTATAATATATTTCATTTTTTATTAAAAAACAATAACATTAATTAACTACAGGATAAAAATATTTATTGAAATTAATAATAAAAAATATAAATATAAATCCCTAAATGTATCATTTATTTACATTTTATAAAATACTATTATTACATAATTTCATAAATGTGTTAAAATAAAAATCATGTTAATGGAATGTCTAAGATTTATGTTTAAAATATTATATGTCATAAAGTAAAAATAATAATTATACATATATTATAATCATTTAATTTTTTTATATTACGTCTTGTAAGAAATCAAATGGATATATATTAATAGGATGGAAGATGGTAGGGGAAATATGTTTGGTAGGGGTAGGTGGTGAACCCTTGTTTCCCTTCAATTATGGGTTCAAACCCCACAATCATTTAAAATGTGAGGGATTATTTCCCGACATATGGGTTGACATTTTTATATAAAAGAATCATTTCAATGAATAAATTATAATTATATATAAAAAATTTGTTTTGATGAAATATAAAATATAGAATCTCATTTGGTATTAAATATGTGTATAAATGTATAGTTTATAAAGAAATAAATTCATTAACCATATATATTTCAATTTGTTAAACGTATCCTTTTATAAATATTCATTGAATGTCTTAGTATGTTGCATGAAATGGTAAAAAAAGATGATGAAGATCTGAAAATTTCAATATATTTTATATTTTCCATGTCAGAAAGAAGAAGAAGATAAGATTGATACTTTATACCCAAGAGTAATGTTTGTATCGAAGAAATAGATAAATAATTTATATCATAATATATATTTTTTATCATTGAAAATTACTCTTATAATACCATTACATGTGTTGATATCAATGCACTGAATAAGAAGAAAAATGTGAGAGAAAACTAGATTATTCTTATTTATTACCATTCAAATAAAAGAATTCGTATTTTGAAGAAAGGATTATGATATTATTATATGATAATGTATGATGAAGATGTTACAGTCTATTATACACTTATATCGTAAGGATTAATGTATTGTTTTGATAAAGATATCATTTTTATGATTGAAGAAGATTTCCTGGTCCATATAGTTTACGAGGGACACAATCTCATTTTATTTATCTTATAATAACGAGTTGAAGTTATTATCTTCTATTCAAAAAATCATTATTCTTCACATAATACACTTACTCGATCCAAGAAATATATGTCCAATTATATACCCGTGGTAAATATTTTATTTATAATAGATAATTAGTTGTATTTAGGTGGGATAAAAACTAACATACACCATGAATATAATAATCCATATTGAATATGATCCATATTAAAAAAAACTAGTGTCTTTTGTGACATGTTTTTGATTTAATTCTACGTGTATACTAAACCAGGGTGAGATATGGATAATGATATAGACTTATTAAATTTTTATATAAGTAAGATAGTCAAATCATTTTTAAAGCCTTAATAATTCGTACCCACTGATTCACCACACCCTCTATGTGTACTGCACAACCAATGTGATACCAACAATTTGTATCAAATAAACATTCCCCCCATGATTGGATACAAGAATATCTCAAAATTTAATGTTTTTTAGTCTTGTTTATTTTAATTCATAACAATGTAAAGAATAGTAGAATAGGTATGTTTCATCAATAAATATTTTCTCTCTTCTATATTTCGAAGGAATAAGATAAAGAATGATATGAATAATTAAAGAATATATCCCACTTATGAAAACAAAAATAGGAATCAATTCCCCTATATCTAAACCCAATTCAGATAGATCAACTATTACAGAATATTTGTCTGTAAAATCAAATAGAATAGATATAGATTGTTTTTCTACAACATGTAGTTTAGGAAATATTTATAATTATAATGAGGTAACTAATATTTATTATAAAAAGTTTCATATTGAAGAACCAAGAAAAATATTCAAATGTTTTATTTATAATGTTTTCATGTGAATAATTATTTACATGAAAAAAAATCATTCATAATTTTTTAAAATATATATTCACATCTATTTGTGACAATTTTATAATTTTGAAAGTTTAGATATACCATAATGAAAAATAATCTAAAAAATGAGGGAAATAACCCGAATAAATGATTATTATAACTATATATCCCACTATGAAATGTAATTCTATGAGTGAAAAATTGAATAACCTGTCTAAATAGTCTATAAATTTATAATTTATTGGTTTTAATCCTTCCTTAACAATAATGAGCCCATTTAATGGGTTCATTTGTGGTTTCATACATTGTATAAAAGTCATTACAAAATAATTTAGGCAAAAAAATTCAATATAAGATCAAAGAAACATTTATAAATTCTCTTTTTAGGGAATTACTTGAAAACAATTATAAACATAAAATAAAAAATATTTAAAGAGATTGTGAAGAAATAATAAAATCCATTCTAAATCAGAAGACCACTCTTAACAAGAGGTGAGTATAATTGAAAATCATTCATGACTATCTATAAAAACCTCATCATGAGTCTTTACCATATGGAGAAAAAAATAGTTTCATCCATACACAATTCAAAGTAATATTATTGAAAATAATGTCCTCTATTATGTTGAAACAATTAGTTGAGATTATTTAATGATAAATAAATTCCATTCTCAACAAAAATTGTAACATATATCGGATGTGTTATTATTTTTCAAAATCCTAGATTCATACATAGTTTGGTTTAATCTCAAGACATGTAAAAATATAAATGATGAAAAAGTAAAGAAATCCCACAACTACACGTGTAGTGGATCAGGTAATGTGAAGAATAACATATTTACAAAATGAATCCCAAATGATGAAAACAATACCACAAAAATATTCATCATTAAATATTGGATGGATTATAGTTCCAAAGAATAGAAAAATATTTATTAGAAATTATTCGTATAGTGGTTTATTGGTGTAAAGGGTATAATTTCTTTATAATATATGAAATTATATAAATTATAAATAAATCCAACATCAATGGGAAGAAAGGGTGAGATTATGAAATGTTAAAAAATTGTCAAAAATACTATTATCTAAAATAGGATTTAGATCATTGTAAGATTATATGCAATATTCTTTTATATTGACACATAGAAGATTCATACTTTTTCATATCATCTAAGTATGTTTTATAGAAAATAAAGAAATTAGGTTTATTGATGTTGAAGTAATATAAGGAAACATTATGAATAATGCATAAAATCGTGATAAATACTGAATTCCTAAGATATTGGAAAAAATTCATTGGATATTTTAACACTAAAAAGGAAGTTATAATTATTTTAAGTATAATAGGATATTCCATAGAAATTTTCAAACAATCAACGGGAGATGATTTTAATGGATTTGAGAAATTTCATAATTGATGAATAATATAAGATAATAAAAATGGTATATGTTTTTGTAAAAAAATTCATAATAATTTTTTTCACGACCTAAGAGACTCGACCATCCTTCTATAGATTGAAAGATCATTTTTATAGAAAAATTGGAAATTTAACTTTTTATAGAGGAAAAATGAGTAAATTCAAGTGACAAAGGGATATAATTAATTCCACATGTATTATTTCATGACTAGTTCCATGAAATGATGAATTGGTAATTTTAAATGTTTTATATGGGATATATCATACATATTTATACATTTCAAATGATTTATTGATCATGATTATATAAAATATGGTTATTTTAATGATGATAATTATTACTCTAAATTATGAATGTTCTTTGGTAGCTCGTGTTAATAATGAGATCTCACACAAAGATAAATTCGGAAGATCCATGGAAACCATCCCTTCCCAATAAAGTAATATAGAAAAAAGATATTTAAGCATGAATAGTTCACTGTAAATGGTGATAGAAAAAATGAGTATATTGTTTGAGAAGAAATTTTCAATCTTTTTTATATTTCTAGAAAATTTAAGTTACAAATTATACCCATGAATTGTATTTAGATGTAATATTAAATGAATTAATTGCCATGCATATATTCAAAGCATTAACTAAGGAAATGTATGTGCTATCAAATTTTTATAGTAGGATAGAGAAGTTACCATCTTTTAAAGGTGAGAAAAAAATTATCTCAAAGTATATATGATAATTTAATTATCCCTAATGAATTGGTGTTACAATTTCTAATTGAGCAGACAAATAGAGAATCATTTGAAGATTCTAGAGTTATATATTTTATTAAAATTTTGATGTTATGGAAATTAAATAAAATATATTATTAAACAATTATGTATAAAAATTATAACATTATTATTTTAGAATCCATTAATTCTGATGTTAATGGAGATAAAATAATGTGATAAGTGATATGAAAATTAAAAAATCATGTTCTGGTTTTTAAATCATATCCTATAAACTGTTATTTTGGTTTCTAAATTCTGTGGTAAAAGGGATACCACAATTTTAGGTTAAAAAATATAATGAATATTATTTAATCCATTGGTATCATATGAATATAGATAGTAATTTGGTATCATATAGAAAAAAATATGAACAACCCTTGAAAACATAATTTTAGTTTGTTTTATATTTTTTGAATTATGGATAAATATGTTGTTAAAATTTGAACCTCTTTATTTCTACAACAATAATGGATTAATTAGATATAATGTGGAATAATTGAATGAAAAATGCTTTAATTGAATTGACACCACCATCAATCAAATGCATTTTTTTATTTTTAATATGGGTAGATTGAAGATAAATAACAAATATGTTGATAAATATTTTCTATATTTGTAATAAAAAAAATAAAATGTTTGATAATGTTGAAAATAATTAGTTTTTAGTTATAAATTTTATCAATAAATGAAAAAACGTTTCATGATTCAAGTACCTATAACATTTTCAAGATTGGATGTTTGGGCTTATCATCACTTTTTTGAGAAGGCAGTTCCCAAGAATGGTGTGAATATATGATAAGTTGTTTTCATGATTGACAAGAAAATATACACCATAGATTATGGAATTTGGTTACATCAACTTATTAGTTTCCTTTAATTAATCATATGGATGCAGTGTAATATTTTTTCATTGCATATTTTTATAGATCTACTCAAATATAGAAAAGGATGGAACAGTGTTCAAGTTGTATAAAATAATTATATTTCATGAAGATTATTTTGTTGGAAAATCCGGATCAAGATTATAGTTTTTTCTACATAATATTTCATAAAAATAATTTTTTTTAATATTTTAGTTTGTTGGATAAGAGTTTGTTCAATTTAAAAAATAAATTGATAAATTTTATATCTCTATTATGAATTTATGAAAGCAGTATATGATGTTTTATCCTATAAGATATAATATAAATAGGTTGTATTATTACTATATTATACTTGTACTATATATTAAAATGAACTGAATATTGGTTGAGGTAGTTCACAGCCTTTTTGAATACTCAAAGGATAATTTAAATACTTAATTATATTTTAAATTATTTTTGTTTTGATTGAAGTAAATTTGATGGGATTAAAATGTTATATGATGATTTAATTGTCTCTTATAGACTCTTGTTGGTATTTATAATACACATATGAATCATGAAGATGTATTAAGTGGATTTGAATAAAATTATACAATTATATGTACTAGTATAAAACTGTACAAAGTATATATTCTATAATTGTCATATAAAGACATGAATGGAGTCATTCATAGTTGTAAGATGAAAAATAAAAAAGGAATGAAAATTTGTAAGATTCATTTGGGAGTGAGTAAGAGTCGTTCTAGGTTAGGGAAATAGAGTATAGTAAAGGAATTCAGTTTCTATAGGTTTTAATACAGAAATTGTAAGGTTATATTACATATTGAATATGTTAAATTTTAGATATCCTAATAGTCATTTAATCTTTATAATATTCATTCAGATAATGTAGATTAGAAATTAAACTAATTGACGCTTTCGTAAGAGTGATTTTGTCTCTTTAAAAGAGTGATCTACAAATTTTTAAGATTAATTTTTCCATTTTTTGAGATTCGATTTATTTTAAAAAATAATGTGTTTTAAAAAATGAAATATTCTCGAGAAAACAAAAATTGATGATTCAAGAACAATTTTTTATATAAGTAATTAGAATAATAAAGGAGTTTTTCAATAAATTTGATATGAGGAACTAGCTAAATCTAATTTTTTGGAATGTTTTTTGTCTCTATAGGAATGATGTTTATTATTGAGAATCTACATGAATGAAACAGTGTATTACTCAATGAACTAAATGGTTGTGAATTTAATGTAGTAGATAGTTGCCATAATTAATTTAATTCATATACAGAGTTTCAATCCCAATTATCATGGAAGATAGAATTGAATATATTGAATGTATTTGTGTGTGTTTTATAAGATAAGTGATGTGGAGTATTTTTTACTATTTTTCATTATCAGAAAATCATGTTATCATAAATAAGGAAGATATTATAATTTAAATTTGGAAATACACTGATATGATTTTGTGAATGTATTTGAAAGAATAGAACCAAAATATAGAGAAAATGATGAAGGATGCCATATGTTGTTACTGATTTTAACCAAGTATAAGACACATAAATATTACATCATTTTAATTGAATATAAAATACATGACATAATTATACATGACCCACCATGAAGGATTATTGTATTTCTAGAATATATATATATATATATATATAATTTATTTCATAAAGGATCCTAGATAAATTATATAATTTTATTCACATTATAAACCTCTTAAACATATCATATATTGAAGAATCCTTCGAAACATGTGGTAGGAAAAACCGAATGGGTGAGCATATATTCATAGTAAGTTTTAAAATATGAAATATCAATAAATGGTCACACCTAAGGATTAAGGTTTGAAAACATGATAATAACATAAGAAAATCATATCTAATCAATTAAATACCAATAATAATGTGTCATAGAATACACATTTTCCATAACAAAAGTCCAAACTCATAATTATGTGAAATCATCAATAATAAAAAATGACTTATGAGAGCATATCATAAACACAGAAAAATTTAATATTCAACACCCCAAAATCACACTCCTAGATCCAATTTCATAAGCATATTCTATACATATTAGCTTCAATTCCAATTATAGATTAATAGACATAATTTTACCTTAATTATTTCATTTAAAAAAATTCAATATAAAAAATCTCAGGAAAATTTAGGTTTGGAGATTTAGAGTATTAATAAATATCATAAACTAGTAAATACCATGACATTATCATCTAATGGATATTTTCACTAAATAATAATTTACATAATCCATAATAAGTCTTCAAAGAATCCCATAAATTTTCAACAAAAGCTATCAGGTTAGATAGATCATGCCTAATTATTTTCTTTATATAATGAGGAAATGTAAACATATGATGGTGTGAGATCAAACACAAAATAAGGTAAAATATACAACTGAGAAAAATCATGGTGTAAACATGGTATAAATATCAGGATAAGAATAATTAAGCAACATAAATCTATAATCAACTAAAATTGATAGAATAATTTATCAATGGATATAATTGAAAATAAATAGATCATATTTATAAATATAATTGAATTTAAGGTGAAAAAATGTATAATAATGGATATTTTAATCTTAATATCATGCCATTAGACAATATGTCATTATTTACACCAATGACATAGATAAAGAATATTTCTTTTCTTCAAGATCAAATTTTAGGAATCATGAAAAATTATAAAGGCATACACCAAGTACCATAACATGTTTGTCTTATGGGGCTTATTAATGTGTAATAAAATATTCCAACAATAATTTGTGTTGGGACAACAAAATAAGAAATGGAACTATTTTTTCTATAAAAAAGGGTTATTAGTACCATATTATATCTATATAAAGAACACAGAGGGATAAAAAATTCATAGTTAAATTTCCAAAATAATGAATAACAATCCATATTGGGATAACACATATATTAATTTTCAACTGGTCAAAAATTATTTAATGAAATACCTTCCTATGTAAGTATCCATAAAACTAACAATATATAGAGTAATGGTTATACAGTTAAGTCTATAATTCCAAAAAATAATCAATGTATGAATCCATTTGAAGAATCTTCAATAAAAAGAATAGAAAATGGAATATTCATAATATAATTACACTGCAAGAAAATTTATTCCCATTCATTATGAATTGTTAGGAAATAGATAGAAAGGGATGCATCATATTATTGATTGGAAAAAAAATTATATAATCCATCCAATGAAATAAGAATACTTGTTTCAAGGGAACATATCTTCATTTTAACAAGGTAAACATAAAAGGAAATTGACATAAATGAAAATCAGCCTTACAAAAAAATCTTTTAATTGTATCAAAAACAAATGGAATAGAAATCTACTTATTTAATACCACGAATTATGTCCCCAAAATTATAAATAATTATAATTTTTATTGGATAAATGATGTCACACAAACCCATAATTGAAATTCCTATTTTGTGAGAAATGGAAAATTTAGTTAAAACATATGAGACCTTTTCGAAAAAATGAACATTGGTGAAAAATGGAAATATATGTAACACTTTCAAAAGTAATTTTTTAAATGTTTAGGTGAATGTTTTTGAAAAAAATTACATTGGAAAGATATATCCAAATAGGGAGACAAGAAATTTAATTTAATACTTCTACTAGAAATATAGGCCCAAAGATAAAACCATTGATAATTAAAAGATATGAAGCTCCCAAATACTTTGAAAACCCAACTTTTAAAATCCAAATTTTAAAATAGTAATCAAATATTATTTATATAGAAAATATTTTTACCGATGTGAAATATAAAATAATATATAATAAAATATTAGGGTAGGTGAACCCATGTATGGATGAACCTAGTTCACCAAAAAACATTATATCATGAATACAATGTTTTGATATACCAATATAACTTACGGGTAACATATCCCAAGAAGTGAGTAATATTTTTCGAATTTTTTTATGGTAATAATTTATATCCATAAAAAATTGATATAATAACACATAATAAATTAAAAAGGAATAATTTACGCAACTTATTGAAAATAATTTTAAGAAAAAAATCATAACTAAATTATCAAAATTAATGTTCCCTAAACTCCATAATGTTATGGAAAAAATTGAATTATAATAAAATTTAATAATGAAATATGATTTTTCTCAAAAATCTGTTGGAAATAAAAAATTACATTAAGAATTCATCCATGGGTATTAAACATGCGATATGAAGAATTTTTTTAGAAAAATGTATTATGTCTTAATGAATTATAATTGAGATTCATAACATAACACCCAAATATTTTATGAAATATTTTTGTCAAAATTGTTTTAATTAAATTTTAATGAAATTTGAATTCATCATAAACAACATACTTCAAGTTTTCTTATGTTTTACTATGGATATAGTCTGAGTGTAAAATCCTTATACTTTTTATGGATATTTTATGATTATGATGTTGAGATGTTCATAAAACCAATAATTTTCCATGGCTTATAATATGATGGATTGATGAAAATTTCATAATACCTATTTCATTTCATGGGTTATGATATGTTGATATGATGGTTGTTTCTGATATTATGGAATATATGTGTATGGTTTTCCATATGTGATAGTTGAGCCTGGAATTATATATGTCAGCAATGGATTGGGTAATGTTTTGTATATAATTATAAAATTAGGTTGAAATAGTTTGTGTACATTATCTTCTATAAGAAACTAGTCAATGTTCATGATATGTTTAGGGAAAAAATTGGATTTTCTTATTCCATTATGGGAAATAGTTTTTAATGATTTATCCATTTTGATTTGATGATATTGTTAGTTGAATATTGAAATTTGAAATATTTTCTATACTTATAATGGAGCCAAAGTTATTTTACATGAACTTATGGTTCATGACCTATTTTTGATGATTTATCTCTCTGAAGATTCTTGTATGTATAATTGAAATTGTTCAATGAAATGACACATGTTTATGGTTCATGATAGATTGGGAATGAAAATCTTATGTTATATTCATGATCTCACAGCCTTATTCATATCATATTCTTTAATATGATTGTTGATTTGTATCTTCTATGTTTGTCCTTACTGGGAATTTGAGCTACATCGTCTTACATTTCCTTTCCCATGGTTATGAACAATGGTTTTTAGTGGGGTTTTTCTATCGGGAATACGAAATAGAAATATATTTTTGGGAGATATTGAACATATTTTATTAATTAGGAAATGTTTTATCTAGTTTCCATAGGCACACAAACTTTATGTTCCTAATGGGAGTATTTATAAACTGGATAAACTATTCATCTAAAAATATATAATATCTCTGTTGATAATATTTTATCACTACAGTAACTATCTAGGAAAGGTTTATTCCACACACTTTACTTTTTATTTTAGTCAATTCAATGAAACCTAATTAATTATAATAAAGCTGAATGTGATTTATAAAGAAATTATTTTCCACATAAAACACAAATTTTGTGGGATCTATTTTTAAAAATAACATATGAAAATATATCATGATATAAATATTTATAAACATCCAAACAAGAAAAGGTGGGAACATCATTATGGTGGGTCCTTCATGAGGCATCATACACCTTTCCTTAAAGGGACTACATGACCATTAGTGGATGACAAAAGGATTAGTAACAATAAAAATATACTTTTCATTCTCTAGTGTTCATATCAAGAGAGTGTGATTTTTATGGTCTTCAATTTATAAGGTATAGAATATCAATGGTGGAATTTTACTAAGAATGGAATGAAATAATAAGAAATTAACTCCATGTATTGGGAATACATTAAGAGGTTATTTTTTTATATGTCATTCCTTGTATTCTTCATAAAATAAATTGAAAAGGAATTCTTTGAGATTAAGAGAAAGAATGTTGAATATATTGTTTTCAATGTTGATAATGTTACATGATTTGATATGTACTCTTCTAGTATTATCACCAAACCTAAAATTAAGGTTAATTGATTCATTGGTGGCAAAAAACAATGTCTGAAAAAGTTTTTATCTAAAATAATTGTAATTAGATGTCAAAAAATTGTTTTATGTGAATTCATGATTGAAGTAAACATCAGAGATTCTCACAATTCCTATTATTTTGATAATAAAAGTAAGATTAAATCTCTAAAAAACATTAATAAATAACATTGTGGAATGAAATTATATACTTAAATGTTTTGGAAATGTGGGAAGAAACACAAATGGAACTAAAAAATAGATCTATGAGTTGATTTCAATATGGAAGGATAGGTTAAAAATCCTGTGAATTTGTAAATGAAATGAATGGTCTTATTAATATAAAGGAAGACAAGAAGTTTCACATGATATCACCCCCCCTGTAGACACATCAATAATATAAATTCAGTGCTTATAAAAATTATTCCATTTGGTTCTTGAATATGAATTTTTATAATGATTATTGATGTCTGAAACATTTTTAGATAAAATATAAATGGAATTATCATTTTATTATGACTCGTGAAGTGGGTTATAATCATGGCATGGTGAAAGTTAAATTTATTATTCACTCTATAAAATCTATTGTCTTATTTGATTATAGATCTTACCAGAATTTTTTATCTAAGAAATTTTCAAAGGGTATTGAATTAGGGATTCAATGATTGGATATTGAGTTAGTAGTATAAAATATTAATTATATGATGGTCACATCTCATTTCTATAGTTCCCGTAATATTGAATTTAGTGGGAATGTGTTTCCTAAAAATTTTGTGATTTTTCTTATGTTATATTTTATGTGATTATAAGAATGGTTTATATTTCTATATATTCTACCCATATCAATTTCTATGTGATGTATGTCACCTTTTTTTTTACAAAAATAAACATTCTCATTGATAGGTGTGAGGATGGATACAAACATTCAATCGAAATATAATCCATTGAATGGGTCATGAACCCTCTTCAAATGGTGTGGTTAACACATTAGGGTGGTGAAAAACTCAATATTAATGGTATAACTATTATGAGGTATTTTCTGATATCTTTATAGAGGGGTTTCCAATATTCCCTCTAAATTGTGATGTTTATTTCCCAACATAAATCGAACTCGGTGCAACACCTAATTCATTGAGTCCTTATAAAATGGACTACATTGAGTAGTGGGAATTAATGATACAATATGGGAAGAATATTGAATTATATTTTTTCATATAGGTGTGTCACCATGAAGTTCACCAATTCATTTTTAATAATAAAATATAGATCATTTTGAATTTTCAATGATTATCAAGAATTGATCAAAAACAAAATATAGAACTTATATCAACTACCCCATATTGATTACTTGTTTAATCAACTATATGGACCAGAATAATTTTACAGGACTGGCCTTCGCTCTGGATATCATCAATTAAGGTTCAAAAAGGATAGTAAAACCAAAACAATATTCTATTAAATGTATAGATGAGATGAATATATAAATATTCCATTTGGTCTTACTAATTCAACTATTATATTCATGTATTCTTTTTATAGAGACTTTTGATATTATCATAATTAGTTTGTGGTAATATTTATTGATGATATTATTATATATTCCAAGAGTAATGAAATGTATGAATATAATAAAAGAATATAACTGAATACACCAAGGAAAGAAAATTTTTATAAAAATTTACCAAATGTGAATTTTGTAAAGAGAAATTTTATTTTTGGATCATATATTCTCAAGATAAAGTATATTTATGGATTCATCAATGAAAAATGTTATTGAATATTGGAACAAACTGACCACTATGAATGAGATTCAATGTTTTCTTAGTTTGGATATATGTTGTGAATTATTTATGTAATATTAATTATTACAATATAATCCACAATAAAATTTAACTTGAATGTGAGATAATTTATTTTATTCGAATGAATAGGTAAAATCTTTCATGGAATTAAATTAAATGTTAGTCAGTGCATGTGTTCTTAAATTTCCATACAATGGATAAGGGTTTATAATCTATAGGGATGCATCTAATAATGGATTTTTTTATTTATCATGATGGATGATATGGATATATCCTACACCTCATGACATTTGATGTTTCATGAGGTAAATTAACTAGCTCATTATTTGTAGTATCTTGAGGCAACGTTTCATTAATTATATGGATGGATTATCCTTAAAGAGAAAAATGTGCTATGTATGTACTGATAGTAAACATTTAAATTCAATAATCTCTAAGAAATGTTTGAATATGAACATTGGAATATTGATATATTTTATTGATGATTATGACTACTAAATAAAGTTCCACCCTAGGAAGATTTCTAAGGTGGATGATTCTTTGATTCAAAGGGATTATAATAGAATTTCTATGTTGAGGATAACAAAAGATCTAATAATTCTATATTTTCCTTAGATGGATCATGAAATCTTGTATGAATGGGATGAAACAATTATATCTCAAATTATTGTTTTACCATCCATCCATGTGAGGATTAAAGTGGTGTAGAAAGAAGATGTAGATATTCAAATGGTGAGAAATGTTATTGATATTAACATTGATTACTGTTGAAATATATGGTTTAGGAACTGTGTATGTGTTCAATCAAAACCATATTTAAAGTAGGAGCTTTTGGATGAGGCTCATAGTTTTTTATTATTTATTCATCATAGAAATACAAAAATGTATATAGATTCTAAAGAATATTTTTTTTGGAACAACATGAGGAGTGATATTTCTATACATGTAATTAGTTCTTGGTTTGTAAGAGAGTCACAATTCAGAGATAGAGGTATAAGGGTATGTTAAAACCATTACCCATTATAAAACGGATATGGTAAAATTATAACATTGAGTAGCCATCGAACTCCCCAAAATGTCTGATGGATATAATGATATTTTGGTTGTATTCCATCACCTTAAAAATTAAGCACACATCAATAGTATTAGATAAAATATCCCATTGGATAAGATATTCATAATATAAACTAGATAGGTGGTAAAGTATAATGGAGTACCAAATTTGTTTATATATTCTTAGGTTATGAGGTTTACTACAAATATCTGTATAAGTATTAAACAATCCCTAGATACATAGAAATGTTTATGTAAAATATATCATCCTCAAATAGATGGTCAGTATAATAGAACCATTCAAACCCTATAGGATTTACTAAGATCTTATTATATTGATATAAATGGTGGTTGGGATCATAAACTTAACATAGTTGCGTTTTTTTACAACTATATACTTCAATCAATCATTCACAGGTCTCTATATAAGGAACATTATGGAAAGAAGTGTACAACTCCACCATTCTAGGATTAATATATAGAGATAAATACATTGGTTCCTAATAAAGCTGAGGAAATAGTAGAGAAAGTAAGAAGAATTGAATTTTACATCATGGAATCTCATACTCAACATTAAATTTATGTTAATTTTCATCGATATTTCCTAGAATTTGAAGTTAGTGGAAAGGTTTTTATAAGAATTTAACCCTAGAAAAACATTTTGAGATTCAGAAATAAAGAAACGTTGAGCGCTAATTTTATTTTCCAATACAATATTTTTATTACTATAGGGATGGTATTGTATCACTTTTCATTACCTCCAATCCCTTATCTGGTCTATCATATGTTCCATGTTTCTTTCTAGAGGATGTACATACCTTACAATTAACATTTACTAAACACTGATGTCACAAAAATAGACTAATATATCTCTTTTGATTAAAAAAAGATGGAAATGATAGATTTTAGATATTTATTTAAATTAATAAAATCAATTACAACTCATACTTTTCATACATTTATATCACATCATTATTGATGACTTTTCATTTCATAATACAATTATTAATGTCAGAATAATATATTTTAAGTTTCATTGGATACAAAAACACATATCGAACTAGTTCATAAAATATCTACATATTCTCCCACTATGATCTTCATAACAATAACCCTTAAAATACATATCATAAATTTTACCATTTTTCATAACCTGGTGAATGTGAACATAAGAAATGGTGAGCTCAGAAAATCGGTAAGGTTAAAAAATGGGAGATATCAATTATCACTTTGGAGTAACTTTAATATGAGGGTATATGAACATGGGGATAAAATTTGAATATCATTACCAACATATCATAAATCATAATATTGAGTCATTTCATAAATAGAGTACGTTCATAAGAGATGAATCATAAAGGTATCAAAGATCTTGAACCATTATAGACTAACATTTATTTAACAAATAAGTTTGTCGAATATAAATATGAGTTGAAAATAATATCCTTAGTTTACAAGGCCGATTTATGAGACTATAAATGTGTAATGGGTTCACACCCCAAACTATCATATTATTCTAAATTCACTACCATGTTTATGATAGAAAACAAAGTACCTTACTAAGCAGGGTTTACTCTGTAGTCATGTCCTGTTTATCTCATGAGATATCAATATTTACACAATTCATTGTATTTAGTTATAGGTACCACCCATCAATTATTATAATGTGACCTCCATCATTAGTTATAACTTAACCACCAACCTTGGTTATAACATCACCAACATCCTAGGTTATCATGTAACAACCATCCCTGGTTATAATTTATCCATCACAGCAGAATAAAAACCATAAATATGACTTCCAAAATATCATAAAACATTCAATTGTAATAACCAATGAAAATAAATGGATTATATAAAAAATACATTATATAATAACCCACTTAAAATAAATTGGTTTCATAAACGTTTAAAAAGATAATCATAGTATAGTCCTCAGAAAAGAAACATATTTCATACACATATTTTCATTGTAATCATAAACCATATAGATACATATTATAGATTGTATCCTTAGATAATATCCCTTGTAAATCATATGTGAATTCAATGTTTTTTTCCATTTATGAATAGAAATACCATTAAAAGGTCATTAAACATTAATAAGGAAAATATAATTTCCATTTTGAAATCATAATTTTAAATTAAAGATAATTTAGAAAATATTATGGAACATTTTTTATGAAAATAAACATGGAAACATGTAATGGAATTAAAAAAATTGAAAACGATTGATGGATAGAAATTTAATTCTTTATGTATAAGTTAATAGATAACTTTACATTCACTATCATATTAAATGTAAACAAATACCCTTTTTAGAAAATAAGAAGAATATTACTTTTAATTTTTTTTAACAGAAAATCATGGCTTAAAATGAATATAATAAAAATATTAGAATAGTAAAACCATTATCTAAATCATTTTTAGAAAATATAGATACTGAAGAAAAAATTGACTGAAAATGAAAATAAAGTTCATATTTATTAATAGATGATTTTGGTATCATGAGTACGTAAAATGAGGAAAATTAAATGAAAACAATGATTCTCAAGAAAAAAAATTTAATAAAATTATAGGACTTATTGTGTGTTATATCATAATTTTTAATCATATTAAATGCAATCAAAATTAATTTAGATCAATAACGAGATTGTAAGAAAAACTATTGCAACATTGGAAATATATGAATCATAAGCCATGTGATTGAAAAAACCAATGATCAAGATTAATATCATTAATTATTAGTATAATAATAATAACTGAATTAATTTTAATTATAGCCACCACACAAAAGAAACAAGTGGTGTATAAGGAATATGTCCCATAAATATAAAAGTGACATGAAAATCCACTAACATAGAATAGACTTCCATTAAACACATTATAAACTCTTATATAATAAATATATATTTATTAATTATAAATCATTGAACCATAATAATAAATATCAATCCATTTATTATTTATTTATGACCCTTTATTAATGATTTTTTTACACTCCATTATTTATATAACTATTGAGGGTGATATCCACTTTATTGTTCATGTATGTTTTGATTCAGTTGTTTCGGTACTTGAATTTTGATTATATTCACATTATATCATAATTATTTTCCATCATATAAATATTTTATATATTAATTATGTACATTTTTCGATTCATTAATAAAATTAGATATAGAAAAATGAATTACAACATTCATAGAGACAATATGTTGTATGTATGAATGTATATTACATTAATTTTTCAAATGATATAATGAAAAAAATATATAAATTAACATTACCAGAATAATTTTTAATATTTATATATCATATATATTCATTAATATAATCCTTATTATTATCAATGTGAAACATAAATGAAAAATATATCACATTGCTTCAGGGGGGAGGTAGTCCATGTGTAGGCATGTGTGACGTAATAATTTTACAACAGTGGGGAAGGTAAGAAGGTAGATATGATATTATCATTAAATAAGTATAAGTATTTAATAATTGTAATATATATCTATTATACCCATAAAATTTATGATCCATAAATTGTGGTGATTGAAAATAAATTATATTATTATGTGCAGATGGTAATTTGTATGTATTCACAAGTAATAATTTTCCATCCAATTTGATTGATAGTGGGTCAATAAAGGTGGTTTGTTAAAAAAATTAAAAATTATTTATTATGAGGTTACCAAATTTAATATTATATAAAATTCATAATAGGCTACTAAGATTTAAAATAATAATTAAAAATAATGTGTTCGGTTAAGGTGAATACATCTTATTTGAAATTTCCCATCTATATCACCTCTTAAGGGCTCTAGGGTTTTCCTTTTAGGAATATCTTCACATATATAATATTTATATGGAATTTCAGAATAGAACGTGTAATCTTTTTTCAATCTAAAATGATAAAATTAGTGTGAATAAAAAAAGGAGGGGTTACCTTTTATAATTTAGGGGAGGGGCACTCTTGTAATTTCTTAAAGGATTAAAATATATTAAATTAATTCAATAGAAAAATGGTTCCAAATGGCATATAAATGTGTAATGGGTGACATTTTAGACTATATATTAACCCTATTATCTCTTTTTTACATTTTAATTATTTTTATATAAATTAATACAGTATTTCTCCTATAAAATACCATTATTCTGAATTATATATTACTCATTTAATTTCACTTGAATTACAAAAAAAATTATAAATTTAATATATATATATATTAAATAACAATAATATTTCAAATTAACATAAAAAATTATGGTTGGACATTAAATAAATCAAATTATATTAATTTTAATATTTTAATAATCATTTCTTATATATTTTAATTAATTGGAGAAATAATGTATCAGTTTTGCATAAGAATTTAAGGTCATTATATATGTTCTAAAAATTGAAAATAAATTTATGTAATATAAATAATATCATTAATCTAAAAATAGGCACATATATTAATTCATGACATTATATTTCCCAATTCACACACATATTATATATTTAAACCTAAGAGAATGACATTTTGTAACATTCATTGATTCCAATATTACATCGGTCATCGTCATAGACAAGTGTCTATTAACCAACTCAATTTCAATACTATAATGATAGTGGTAAAATATAATTCATCAAATAATAATTATGAAAAAAAAATATGTCTTTATAACTTATTTATAACCTAGAATAACTTGTAATACCGTTTACTGAGGTGATAAATTTTACAATGGCTATTATTCATATTTTAAAAAAATTCATATTTACCAAATTTAAATCACACATTTCCAAATATAAAATTATTTTTATCAAATTAAATTTTTAAAGGTGGGTGAATTTAATTTTAAAATAAGCGCAAAATATGTGACAAAAAAACATTTTAGAAAGAATACATTTTTATGCATAAACCATTGTTTATTCTTATCCCGTGACTAGAAAAATAATAAATGAAAGATAAAACACAAAATTATATTCATTATATATATATCCTTAAAATCATTCACCAAAAGTTAATAATATTATTTATTATGTTAAAACTACTTTGTGCGCATCATAACTATTTTTCAGAAAAATGACATTTTATAAATAAAAATGTTTTTTAATAAGATCAATCATAACATTAATTCACTAATTTTTTTTATTTTTTCAACAGAGTTATATCTAATGGTAGTGGAAATTTTTTTGGGTAATTATTTTAACCAATCATTATTTCATTGTCGCTAAATTGTTTGAGATAAATTTTTTGCTAAATGTTACCACGATAGATAAAATGATTTTGTTGTAATTATAAAAATACAAAAAGATAATATATATATTGGTAAAAAAATTATCAATAGACAAATATCACTTATATATATGTTGGTAATATTATTAACATATATATAAAATTCCATCAATTAATTTGTGTTTATAAATTATATTTTAAGTAAAATGTTATGTGCTGGTATTCCAATATCATTCATAAAAATTTTGTACTATGTTTATTAATATAATTACATATAGTATATTACTATATTTATTATATAATAGTCATAAGAATAGTTTATATTAAATATTTAAAAAATGATAATTTATTTAAAAAACCACAACCACATATCATTAATAAAAATGTTCAAATTTCATGAAAAGGAATGAATCACCAAGAAAAAATGTTCAAACATGTTCATACAGTAAGATATTTTACATTGAACTCATTGAAAATTCATATACAATCTATTTCCCATAAATATCAGATAGGGATGGCCTAAATGCCCATTTATTCACATAAGCTGTTATCTACTATTGTGGATCTGAACACCCCTAGTGTCACCACTATCTCTTTGATTGAAGTGGACCACCCTTCTATGTTTAAATAAACACCTGACCCCGCTCCCTCCAATTTAGACATCCACAATCCGGATCAGGGTTCTAATAAAAAAACAAAAAAATTGTTCTCATTTAAATACAAGATATTAAAATCATAATGCATGACATATCATGTCAAAAAAACAACAACTGTAATAATCAAGTAAATTTTATTTTTAAACTATAATAGTTCTACATCTCAATTGGGAATTCAAAGGATATTGTGACCACATTATCAAATAGATAACCTTCCAATTCAATATTGTATTATCTAGATTGACTATATTTAGGGGTTTAGTGAAAACCCTCACAAATAAACCTTCCCGATTTCAATGTTTAGAAATAACGGTATAAAAATTTAGACAATGAAGAATAAAAATCTAGGTCATCACACTTGAATAGGATTAGAGGTGTCTTCAAGGGTAGAAAAAAACTCTTATCTTTGATAAATATGATAATTAAATTATAATATTTTATACCTTCATGTAAAAAATTATATCATAATGATTCCATTTATAAGCATGAAGACTAATCATGGGCACTCATTATTATTCAGAGGGGAAACCACTATACAAAACCAATTATTGCCACACCATTTCACAACATTCAACTCCTTCATTAAGAAACTAAAAAATTAGTTGTGAACCTAAATCTTGTGATGAAACTCCACATATAACTTCCCTACAATTATGGAATTTAGTATAATCCTCAAAAACCCAAAGGAATCAAGAACCAATACTAAATCCATTTTGGAAAAATTGAGACATACCATAAAAAATAACACCACAAACTAAAAGACATAACAAAACCAAAATTAAAAATAACTTATATATAGATAATATTATTCAATATAATGCATGAAAATTATTTAATATTTAAATACACCAACCTACGTAAGTTTGAAATTTAAAGGATATAAATTTTAATCCAATAATTTTATGTTATATGATAACCAGTGACCACAAAAAACAATAACTTACAATGCATGATATAAAAATAATATGAATATGATATAAATAATGACAATAAACTAAAATATTACCAATGAAAATTTTAATATAATATAAAAAGTGACCACATTATCTACTATGTGACCATAATTAGATCATTATCTTACCTATGGAAATAACCTCAACTAAAATATCATCCATCTAGTGACCACAACAAGAATATTTAACCAATCATCACAAAACATCCCATAAGACATGATACAAAAATGAACATTGAGAAAATAAAACATAAAAAATAATATATGAAACAATTTTTGACAAAAAATTACACATGGCCACATTAACATAATATAATCAAAGAAAAAAACAAAAAATAGCAAGGCATAAAATAAAAATAATAAGAATATTATCATACCACTGACCAAAAACCATGTAAAATGATTCTAATTTTATTTAATAGTGAAACATAACATATAAATATATAATTTTTTAGAAATAAATTAAATTCTATAATCATGTAAAGATTCTTTCAATTTATAATGACAAAAATTTTTAATATAAAATGACATAACACCTCTTTGGATCCTGGTTTCTATTTTAACATCCCAATGTATTGAGATAATGAAAGCATGAAACTAAATTTGTTGACTTTTAAAGATATATTCACTTTTCATGTTCTATATATTGGTGAACAAAACCCCAACAATAGCACTACGACAAGTTCAATCAAGAAAGAAAAGAAATTTTTCAAAAAAGTCATCACTTTGATTGCTCACGGAACCCCATTTCATGTCAAGATCAAATGGCATAGAAACACTTTTTATATATAGGGTTACTTGTGATGCTAAACATGAGGGTCATATGGAATGTTAAATATGGTACTTAGTGTCACGGACAGTTGGATCATAGAACATCATCATTGGGTGATTATTTACCACCAGAAATATATCATAGAATATGAACCCTAACATCACTGATGAACTCTAGAGGGGAAGAGATAAATCACACATGATCGGATATAAAGACACAAGACATCAATAACTCAAGATGTACAAATTATTGACTGAAAAATCAAACCTGATGATGAAGAAATCCAAACAATCATATACCACCCCCAACATCATTTGAGAAGAAGATAGCTCTACAAAAGATCTCAACTAAAGCCAAGAGCCTCACCTATGACCAGAACTTGCATTTAAATATCTATCAACCAAGACCCTCGTTAATGATGATAATTATTCATGTAATTAAATTTCTATATGGTTTCGGGGGAATCTCTGATTAAGAGATTCCAATAAATGGATATCTCCTGATTGAAAAAGCTTTTTTTGGCCGAGATACACTTGAGTGGGAGGGAGCTTGAAAAATTAATTTTTCTATCTATTTAATAAATTTGAATAAATTATTTTTTAAATTTATTTTGATAAAATTTCATTATGTTTATTATATATAATTTTACAAAAAATATGTTATATTTTTTTATGGGAATGTAAAAAACATTTTTAAATATATCATAAGTTGTAATAATTTATATTTTTATTTTCTAAAAAAATATAATAATATTTTTATTAAATGAAAAATAGTAAAAAATAAAAACACTACTGATATTTAGAATAAAATTGATAATTAATATCAATTAATTATATATCTAATTAAGACCATAAAAAATACACATTGACTTTGGTTATAAAAATAATAACATAAAAAATATTTGGCTACAATTTATTGGATATCAATAAAATATTTTTTTCATTGAATTTTTTATTGTAATCATGTGAATTAATGGTAAATTAATTTATTTTATCTATTATTATTATAAAAAAATTAATTTATTTCAAAAAATAATTGGTATTGTTATGAAAAATAAATTTAATTAACCATTGTTAAAATATATGTTGCTATTAAATTATCAATACCAAAAGATATATATATTTGAAAAAACAGTTTCCATTACATAAAATTTAATACATTTATATTGTGTTAAATATTTTTATATATTAAAAAAATTATTTAATACTATTAAAAAATAATAATTTAAATTCTATGTTATAATTCTAATATTTAAATAATAATATTTCATTGTTCCTTTAGGATCATTGTTTCATTTCATATATACTATTAAACATATTATCACTTTTATATCAGGGGATTTTACATTTTCCCCCACACCTTTAATAAATTTAATTCTCCAAATATGAACTTGTTTTTGGTAATCAATGGTTTTATATTTTGAAATTCCATTTCCCAAACCCACAACATTAAAATGGTTAATAAAAAATCCTCCTAAAAAGTGTAGAATGGAAGTATTAAGGTCGCAAAAAAACTAGGTTTCTAAATAAGAGAATGTCATTGAGGTGTTAAAACATAGACATTAAATATAAAATAGATTTCCAGTAACTTTTAGAGTGAGATATGGAATATGGTTAGGAGAAAGACAACATCAACGAAAAATTAAATCAGTTAGGGTTAAAAAATGTAATCAATTAATCATAGTTGACTGTAAGAGAAAAAAATTCATATTAAAATCATTTTACTAAATTTAAGGAAATACATTACCATTTGGACTAAGAACATAAAGACATATACTTATATATAATGTATAATTTAATCCTTCATTCAATATCAACCACATGTTTACCTATTTCTCCCAATGATGAGTATTTGATATTAATTTTTTTAAGCATGATGCATTAAAATAAGAATCTAATTGATTGAAATATTACATGATGATATTCAAAAAATATTCAGGAATTAACCAAAACTAAATAAAATTCTTCCCAATTTTAGATATTTCCTAAGATGAATAAATAATGATATAAATATATAACTACAAAATTTTGAAAATAATATCAATTCTTTCACTTAGATAATTGTATAAATTTACCAACATCCCCAATAAACCTAATGAAATCAATATTAAATAATTTTTTAAACTCAATATTTATATCATTCATATAATCTTATATTTCCAAATTTTAAAATGTATTCTTCCCAATAATTTTGTTTTAAGTCACAGGTTAAACCAAAGGTTACATATAAATCAACCAAATGAAACATCTACCAAAAACATTATTTTCCCTGATAAATCACAACATGAACTTTTAATATAGTTATCCTCACCAAAAAATCAGGAATTAACATTATATACAAACCTAAATGGTAATACTTTATATAACAATAAATATCTCGGAAAATGTCACATCGTCAATGATTCACTTTTCAACCACCAAGATTATCTATATAATATAATACATTGGTCTATAATTAACATAACCTAAAAACTTTTTCCAAAACCAAATGGTAAATTATAAATTAATATTTTATTCTCCTTTATAACCATTAAATGTTTCAAATCAATTTAAAATATAATAACATATAATTATAAAATGTTATTAATGTTGTTGAATTTATGATCAATTATAAACTTATAAACTCTTGATGGTACCCATAAATTTCATTTTAACATCACAATAAAACATATATTCTCTAGAAAATTAACACAAGACTCATTCCTCAAATAAGTTAAAAAAAATATTGAATATATGCAAAAAATCCAAAACAAATCACAATAAGTATTATCAATGATAGCCTATATTAATTTTCATCAACGGATCAATTTCTTGGTCACTAATATTATCCTATAAATGTTGACCATATCATTATACCAACTAAACATGTGTTTTAAATTTATACTATGGAAATGTCCTTTGATGTTTTATAATCCTTATATCCAAAACATCTTTAATAAAACACTCTCACAATATAATTCATGAGTCAAAATACATAAACACTTCCCTCCTTTCACTTGATTCTTAATCCGGCAACTAGGTTCCATCATGGTATTCACTAATACATACTTTTTACAATATGAAATATAATTCACTTATTAAGATTCATCAATAAAAATGTAATAATTTTTTTTTCTTTTAACATAAGTAATACTATTATTTTATCCACTATTATTCATAAGATATTCATAGTCTCTTCATAGTTATTGGTAAAACCATTACTCTTACAACATTATTGATTATCTTATATATATTTATCTATACATTATGAATTTTCATAATTACCATACATTTCCCATTTAAATCATTCAAACATCAAGGATACATTTGTTAAAATATTATTCTCGTCCATTACATTTACTTATCTTTACAATTTTCTTTTGTAATTATTTTCTTTATGTCAGCCTTTTACACAAACAAAAAAATATCCTATTACTCTAAGAAAAAAACTTGAGTGCTTCATCCCACATTCTAGAAATATTGTATGTTGAATCTTCATTCCTCTATAATCTTTATCGAAATCCATATTTATCTTATTAGGCGTGTCAGGAAAATAACCAAATTTTATATTATTAATCACACAATTATATATTATATTAGGAATAATCCTATGGTTTTGAATTCCTGGTCTTAATTTCATTAGTTTCACACATGATAAATCATTCTGTTTGCCATCACATTCAACATTAACATGATTCATTAATATTCAATCCAATGGATAAAACCAAAAATCAGAGTTTTTGAAATAACAATCATTGTGTTAAACCACATAATCAAGAAAAAATATTCTAAGACTGCCTAAATAATGAAACCTTCATTTATGGTTATTCATGATCGATACCAAAAAATTATTATTCTATCTAATTCATGGTATTGAACCTAAATTTCTCATAAAAAATAAATTTTTTAAAAGGATAACTAAACCTTTCTCTAATACTGCCTATAATTACCCATACAATTGATCCATATATATCAAATCATTATAAATGAATTTTCATGACATAATATAACGATCTACCCCAGAATCATAATGGTCTATTGAATTTGTAAAAATGGACTCATTAAAACTAGTTCATAAAATATCTACATCATCTTCCACTAAAATACTAAAAACTAGAAACCTTCTAAGGCATATAATAATTCGAACCATTCATTAAAAATTGTTGAAAGTAAAAATAATAAAGTGTCATCTCATATGATCTGTAAGGGTAAAGAAGGGAAATATTAGTGATAACTTGAGAATAACATGGACATAATTCTTTGATAACATGGGAATAGCATTTCAAAATCAGACACTGGATATAATAAATCATGGTGGTTAATAAGACATGAATCTTAATGGAGTAAAATAAAATGATCCATGATAAAATAACATTGGACTAATACATTTCTGTGTGGAGTACACATAATATTATAAACTATTTCTTTAGTATTCAAGGCTCACATCTAAGGTTATCATAGTGTTTGATACTTCCCCCCAAACCAATATTGTATTCATGGTTTATTCCCAAGACTATCATAGTGTAAAAAGTTCCTTACTGAACAATGTTCACTCCACATTATAGTCATATGTATCTCATTTGATATCCATCTATACCCAATGAATTGGAGGGTGAAATAGGTCTCACACGTCCTTGGATATAATGTGACCATATTTTTTGGTTATAACATAACCATCCTCCTTTGCTATAATGTAGCCACTATCATTGGATATAAAGTAACTACCATCTTTGGTTACAATGTAACCAACAAAATATCATGAATACCACACTTAAGTGTGTAACAAGATTATTGAATTTTCTTCATATAAAATCACAAGAATATAATTGATTTATATAAACATTTCATCATTGAATAACCCATGTAAATGAATATAAATACTATTAAAATTTCCATAAACATTTTTTATGAAAATAACAATTCAATTTTGAAATAAATTCTTTAAAAAATAAAAAATTTCAAATTATTATTGAAGATTTTTTCATTGAAAATAACCATGGAATTTTTTAGTGTAATATTGAAAAACATTGGTAGGTCAAGACAAAGTTAAATTTCATTCATTCTTTATATGTTATATGAAATCCTTATTTTCATATTTTTGGTAAAAAGTAATAAAGTAATTTGAATGGAAAATGAAAAGAAGATTCATTTTAATAAATTTTTTAAAAAGTAAAACATGGTTAAATATTATTTTGAAATATCATATAACAATGTTAATAAGATTCTCTAAATCATTTTTATAAAATTTGGATATTGGAGAAAATGGGGATTTAACTAAAAAGAGAAATAATGTTGATTTTTCTTAAGTTAAAAGTTTTATAGCTTCTGTACATAAGATATGGAAAAATAATGGAAATTATTTTTCTCATGAAATAGTAAATATTGAAGAAAATTATTTAATTTCTTTATTGTTGGATAATAATATTTCAATATCGAAAATATCATCATAAACAATCTTTGTGAACAATGAGATTGATGCATAAAACACTTACCACATTGGTAACATATGAATAATAAGACCCCAAAAAATCTTATATGTATATATATATACCATTATTTTAATGAGAAGAAAAAAAAAATACATTCATGGGAAGTTTATATAACACAAAAAAATAAGTAAGTGGTGTATAAGGTATTTGTCCCACAGAAATAAAAGTCAGAAGAAATCTCGTAACTTAGTTATGAATTCATTTATATGAATTAGAATCATTTGAATAATATATAGTGATTTAATATATTCTATTAAAAATATAATTATATATATTATATCCAAAACTATTTAATTATAACCTTTTATCCCACTTTTGTTATCATATTTTAATAAAAATCACTAATCCTGGTTATATCAACACCATTTTTCATTTATGTATTGGTTTGGTAGATTTAGTACCTCTATTTTAATAATTTTTATACAATTTATAGAATTTTTATAATGAAATAAATATCATTTATTTTCAATAAATACATGATTAGAGTCATTCAAAATAATAGATATGAAAAAAATGTGTTCCACCCATCATCGATATGATAGTTTAGAAGTACACATGAACACTGCTTTCATTTTTTAATATAAGGAATGAAATAAATGTAAATAATATATAACCATTAAAGAATAAATATTAATTTTTATATCATATATATTAATTACATCCAACTTTTTTTATCATCCATGTAAAACATAAAAGAATAACTAATCACTTCACTTCATAGAGGTGGTAGTCCACACGTACACATGAGTGACATAATCAATTTAAAATGGTTTGGAAGGTACGAAGGTTGATATTATATTATAATTATAGAAGAATAATTATGTCATATATTTATAATATAATCCTTTAACCAATCAAAAAACATATCAACAATTGACAGTGATTAAAATGATTGTATCGCTATATGTAGACGGTATGTCATACCTATGTAGAAGGGACAATTTCACTTCCCATTTTATGGGAAGCGGGTGAGTAAAGTTTGTTTAATAAAAATGAAAACATTTATGGGTATTTTTTATACATGATATAATATTTTATGAAGATAATAACAGACTTAGAGGGGTAAATGTATAATTAAAAATAGTGATCTGTTATGGTGATTACCTTTTCCTTGAAATAACTCATTTATATATCCTCTTAAGTGCTCTAGGGTTGGTATTTTGGATATAAAAACACCTATATATTTTTCATAGTTGATTTTCAAAGATAACACGGTAGATCATTCTCAAGAGGGAGGGCTCAATGTGGTGTGAAGAAGAGAATGGAAGAGGGCGGTGAATTCTTAGAATTTCATAAAATATTATAATATATTAATGTAATTATAAAAACTAGTCCAAATGGATATAAATGGTTAGTGGATGAAGGTTTAGCCAATATATTATCCCCATCATCTTATTGATGCATTTTTATTATTTTCATGTAATTTAATGTAATATTATTAACATAAAATATCATCATTCAGAATTTATAAATTATTCATTTAATTTGACATAAAATACATAAACTCAACGGTCAAATTTTAATAAAATTATATAAAAATAAAAAAATCGTTTATATTAATCTAAAACAATGTTTCAAAAACTAACTCACTCAAATAATATTTTTTAAATCATTTATTATAATATTTTATTAATTAGATAAATACTGCATTAGAGATACAAAAAATTTTAATTTCATTATATATTTTATAAAAAATTAAAATTAATAAATATAATGAAAAAAAGTATTAAAATTTTAATAGACACCTATATTCTTTAATAATTTGGATTTTCCCTATTAATACACATAATATATATATTTAAAACTAAGAGAGTGACATTTTGTAGCTTTCATCGAATTAAGTATTATATTGGTGATACTCATGGAATGGTGTTAAATAAATAATTAAATATCAATAATAATGTGATATGGTTCTAACTAATTTAATCCATTATGACTTACAATGAAAATTTACTTCCTTGTCACTTACTTTTAACCTAGAGTTAGCTATTTTACCCTTTAATGAGTTTAAAATTTTTACCCCCATTACAATTCAAATTGGTCAAACATAAAAGGTTATTATTTACCAAATATTAAGCTATTGATTATAAATATGAATCCATTTAATCAATTAAATTTTCTAAAAGTGGTTGAACATAATTTTAAAATAATCATGAAACATGTGAAAAAACCATCATTTCAAAAAATATTTTTAAGGATTATACTTCATAATTCTTATCTATTGCCTATAAAAATATTAAATAAATTTTAAAGAATAATATTAAATATAAATTATATGCATCTAATTAAAATAAGTCATTATTAATTAATATATAATTTAATTAATGCCAAAACACATTGTGTTCAAAAAACAGTATTCAGAAAAAATGCCACTTTTCATATTGAAATGTTTGAATCTAAAATTAAAACATAAAAATTACTCCAATGTAAATTATTTAATTATTTATTTTATAATATAAATAATTATAATAAAAATGCATTTTAAAAAATATGGATCCTTTAACATGATTGAAATAAAAGATGGCATTCAATAAAAATCAATATTTTTCATTATTTAAAAGAAAATAAATCTATTTAGAAAAGATCCAAGAAATTATCCCTACTATAATTTGGATATGATTATTTAAAAAATTTATTTAATTTTACTCAATTAAATATTTAAAAGTGTAAAAATTTTAATATAATATTTTCTCAAAAAAATTTCAAATTAATGTTTTTACTGAAATATTATATTAACCGTAATATAACATCTCTAAAAATGAACTCTTATTTCCTAAGAATTGTTCATGACATTTAAAATGAGTAGAATATTTTTATATATTCCATAAATAATTTAATAATTTTCAAACCCACAAATTTAATGAGTAGGTTATGATAATCAAATTTAAATAATAACATCCCATGGTTCATTTAGCCTCAATATTGTGTATGTTGTACGCTATTGAACATAATGTTCTATTAAAATCTCATGGTGTTAAAAGTACACTTATCTGGTCAATTCTTTCTGGTAAAACCACCAATTTTAGGAAGCCACATGGGAACCTGGGGATAATATGAGGCGTTAGTATCTTCAATTATTCTTATCAGAGTAATGTAACTTCAAGGGAAAATTCCATTTCAGAGGGGTTGAATGTAACCCCCCATGATTTTATGAATTATTTTTTTCAAAGTGGAAAGGATGTTTACCTCATGAATGATCTAATCATCTTTTTATTAATTTTCTCCTCATCAACAATAAAATGCTTTTGCGTTGAATATTATTACTAGGGATATGATCGAGTAGTACAATCCTTATCTTTTCTCCAGATGGTTAATGATTATCATGATGATATGTTTAATAAAATGATTTATTTTCCATTGGTTATTATAATAATTATTGATGAAATTTTTATAAATCTCTATTACTTTTTATGTGTTATGAAATAATAATTTAATGAATTTTTAATGATTTTATGGAACACATATGTATGGTTCTCATCATATGACACGTGGGCCTAGAATTATATATCCCTCAAATACATTTTGTAAAGTGTCAAATCTCATGATATAATAAATGGAAACAAGTCGATTTTCTTGATTTACTCTGAAAACAGGTCTATGTTCTTCATCTATTATGGGAAATAAGTCAATGTCTTTGATCCACTATGGGAAATAGATGTTGATTCCTAACATGTTAGTATTTGATGGTCTCAACCGTTAACGATCACACATGAAATGGTTTTTATACATATGATAGTGCCACACATATATGACATGAACTTATAGTTCATGATTAATTTGTGAGGATCTCACACTCTGATAATTCACATCTAATGATATGTAATATTTTATTACATTACTCATGTATATTGTCCATGGATGATTTGGTACAAAAATTTGATGTCATATTCCAGACCTCATACCCTTCTTCATATCATATTCATTCATATAATCATATATAGATATCCATCATTTTTACCCTTAATGATCATATAAGCTCCCAGATTATTATTTTTCCTTTACCCAGGTTATGAAGAAAGGATACAAGTAGGATATGTCTTTGAAGAGTACTATTAGTGAACATATTTGTGGGAGATATGATCATATTTTATGAAATAAGAATATTTTTTATATAATCCATAAATTCACTAATCTGTTATAGTCCTCATGGGTGTATTTTAGAAATGTATTGAATATTCAACTAAAAATATGTTATATTTATATATCCAAATGTTGGGTGACTATAAAGAATTCAAGTAACCTTTATCTTTTCTTCTATGAACACACACTAACATCCTATATCAAAAAGCTTATTTATCTTAATAACATTACTGGACACACTAGTTTCGATAATCCAAAATCATGTTTCCATTCCTTGATAATAATAAGTAAATTATATGATAACGTTTTTATAGTTTTTATCATGAAAATAGTATGTATCTTCATGCTCATAACTAACTGGAATCAGTTTGCAGTATAAAATATTATAAGTAAATGGTCACTTTTGAGAGTTACAATTATGATCCTTCTGTCGAAAGGTCACCGGTATAGGTTACTATAAAGGTTACCATTGAGGAACTCACATGTAGAGGTCAGTAATAGGAACGTCAACATTTTAGACCGTACTCTTTAAGGACACTACAGGTTCACTACTGCAAGCCTATCTCTCAAGAGCATTAGTTATGGAGTTACTATTGAATGTTATCAGTACAGGGTTACAGTTATAAAGCCTACTATTGGAATACTTATCGAAGTACACAGATAAAGAATTACTATCAGAAGGTTATTGTTTCCAACCTATAATAACAAGGTTACTATTACAAAGAGTTTCTGTTGGATGTCTTCAGTTGAATGACATACCATTCAGTGTCTGCCGCTAAAAGACTTACCACTGAAAGTCTGCAGGAGTAGATCTACTGCTATCTACTTGATAACATAGGGTCACTGATGGAAATCAACCGCTAGAGGTCTACCAATGTAAGTCAACTGTTGGAAGTCTACAGCTGAGAAGTTCACCATTGGAGAAGTCTACTACTGATACAAGCCTACCATTGGGAAAGCTACTACTATGGGTCTGCCATTACTAGTCTACCAGTGGTTGCTCTTCCATACTTTTTCAAAATTCATGATATTATTATAATGGTCACCGTTGATAAATTAAATGATTCTGACATTAATTAATTATGATTGTAGAAATTTCAGGATAGCGTATCTAGGGATAGTACAAGGTATGAGAATGATCGCATGTGATCTACTCCTTCCTATTATTTTACATCAACTATAAAAGTTTGAATGGTAGAAACAAAAGAACATTTGTACATATTAAAGAGCTTACGTTCTATATAAAACATTAACTCTCTAGTGCTTACATTGATAATCCAGGAGCACCACAAAGATCATATTGAAGAACATACTCAAGGTTGTCCTCTTGTGCTGCATCAACTCCCTAAACCTAGAAGTTGAACATATCATTACCTAGACCTCGACTTGCAACAGTCTGTTTTGGAGACAACATGCATGAAAGGACTAAAACTTCTCTTTCCTCATCACAAGTAGTACAGAGCTAAACATCAAACACATAGAGCATTCTAAACTAGACCTTAATATATTTTCCTTTATTGTGTCTTCGTTTTACATTTCTGAGTATAGTGTGGTTAGTAGACACAGACTATCTCATGTACTTAATTTGAGGGATATATAAAATCTTCACTCAATGCTCTCTCCAGCTGTTGTTTCCCAAGCATAACTGTGGAAGAATCCCGGGGTGGCTTGGTTAGTTTTTTTCCCATAATGAACTATGGAAGTGGTTGGAAAACCGAAACAGTTTTTTAAAACTATTGTAATGCTCGATACAGGATTTGTATCTAGTTTTAATATAAACTTCTTAGTGTAAGGTGATCACTAAGTGGAGAGGATTATGCCTCTGCTTGAGACTAAACCCCTTGTTTAAATTATGGTGTGCTATACATTCAAGGGCTCTGTTTTTCATTTATCCGCTTCTTATCTTTTCAAAGATAGAAAAACTATTGTTTCATTCACTCTAATAGTTAGTTTGGGTTAGTGTATGTATTTTCATAATTTAAATGTTTTTTTAAAATCTTAATATGTTTTCGCACTTATTCCACGGAGGACTAATCAACATTTGAGAAACTCATTGAGCAATTAAACATTTATATATCTAATGCCTTAATTAACTGGGCGGTTTTTATTTGTGGGTTTTAATCATTATGTTTTTAACAGAAATTTTACGTAGGAACACAATTCACCCCCTTCTTAAGATTCCACTTTGACCAACTTTTTGTATCATAGGTTCTTTATATTCATGTTTTCAAATTCTTTTCAACTATGATTTTAGTTGTATCTTAAAGATCATAAAATTTATGTCATGTCTAAATTTTGAGTTCATTAAATTCTAATTAACTATGGATAATAGAGTTTAGGGTGAAGCTAATAACATGCCACCTTTCTTTAATTGTAATAAATATGATCTGGGGAAATTAAAAATGAAAATGTATCTAGAGAGAATGGGACCTGAAATCTGGGACACAATTGAAGAACAACATATATTGTCTGCTACTACTAGGGACACATGGTCTCAACTTACTAAAGCCTCATATAACAATAACTGTAAAGACATAAATTCATTGTACTACTCTCTAGGTGATTACAAAATAAATAGAATATCTTCTTGTAAAGATGCATATGAAATTTGGGATACTTTTGTTTTTTCTCATTAGGGAAAAACTAATGTTAAAGAAATGATATTAAATAAAAATACTATTAAATGAGATAATTTTAAAATATGGACTAATGAACCTATATCTGAAATGTATCTCTGGTTCAATGAATTATTGAATACCGTGGGTCTACTTCAGAAACCAGTTGACCTCAAAGATTAGATTATGAGACTACTTTAATTCTTACCTGACAAATAGAGAGGAACCCATGTTTTTATTTGAGAATATAGTGACATAGGCAAGCTACCAGTAATGAAATAAATTGGAATGATTATGATTTGTGAAGAATATCTTAAGGTGAATGCAGATGAAGAACCAAGGAATAAATTTGTAGCATTCAATACTACTACCTCAAAGAACAAAGAAAAATAAAAATTTCAAGCTCTTGAAGACACCTCCACAAGTGAAGACTCAAACTCTGGCAGCGAAGATAAGATTGCTCATTTATCATGAAGATTCAAGAAGTTCTTCCAAAAGAAAAAGTTCTTTAGAAAATATAACTACAATGTAAGGTATGATAATAAAGGATTGTGGAAAAAGGACAAAAAATGGAATGATAATACAACTGATATAGTCTGTTATGAGTGTAAAAAAAATGGCCATGTGAAGGATGATTACACCAATATCATGTTTCAGAAGAAGTATGAAGACAAGGGAAATGGTTATAAAAAGGCTATAAAGGCCACCTGGAGTGCCTCAGAAGTTATCTCTAGTGGATCTGACAATTCTGATGCTGAAAAGATCAAACATGAAAATCTATGTTCCATGATAGAAACATCTGAGGTAACACCCAATTTCCCTATACCAAATTATTATTATTCTAGGAATGAATGTGACTCAAAAAATGATAAAATTTGACTAAGGATTAACTATTTTAATATTGTGTAATTCATGAGGATACCTTTGATGAGATCAAGGATAAATATAATCTATTGAAAAAGTAATATTCTTTTAATGCTAAATAATAATCTAATCTGGCTATTGGGAAAGAAAAATTTGATTAGCTATTTAAAGAAAATATTGTACTCAAATTATCAAATGAGAAATTAAAAATTAACTTGGAAAAGTTAACTTCTGGTAGAAATACCTTGACTCAGTTGCTAAGAAAACAAATTTCCCCAAATTACACAACTAGTCTAGGATATCAACCAAGATAGAGAAGAATTATTACAACTTTTTTTTATTTCAAAATATGGATAGTTCACTGCTAGTTACAATTATGGAACATCTTTTGAAAGAAAATTATCCAAATGACCTAGCAATTTTCTTATTTCTCAAAATGTACCTGTTGATAATATAAAATCATTAAAACAAATATGTGTTCCTAATGTTTTACTGGCTAACCTCCCTGCACCCAAGAAAATCTGGGTACCAAAGATACCCCAAGATTAATATATCTTACTGGAAACATTCTTAAAGAGTTCCTATAAGAACTTATAGTACATGGATAGTGGATGTTCACAAAATTTTACAGAATACTATTCTTGATTAAAGAGCTTAATCAATGTTGATGGTGGACAAGTCACCTTTGGTTACAAACCCAAAGGCAAAAATCATTTGATTTGTCTATATTGGTAACCCTAATACAATATAAATTCCCAAAGTATTGTTTTTTGATGGATTAAAGTAACATTTACTTAGTATCACTTAGTTATGTGATGATGTTTTAAATTTTAAATTTGAAAATGATGCATGCAATTTTTTTGATTCTAAAAATGATAAAGTTAACACTGCCTGTAGAAATGAAAATGTGTATGCTGTTTATTTAAATTATTTTTCCAAGAAAAATGTTTCTTGGTTAAATAATTTTTATAAGGAATCTTGGTTATGGAACAGAAGATTAGGACACTACAATGTGCACTCTCTTAAGAAACTATCTAATAAAGGTTTAGTTAGAGACTTACCAAATTTGGAATTCCCACTTGAGAAAGTGTGTAATCTCTGTCAAAAGGGAAAACAATACAAATTTTCCTTTAAAAAAATGAATAAAGTCTCTTCTTCCCAACCACTTGAGTTGGTTCACATGGATTTTATTGGAGCATCAAGAGTTTCAAGTTTAAATGGGAAGCCCTATGTTTATGTGCTTATAGATGATTTTTCTAGGCACACATGGGTATACATTCTGTCTCACAAAAGTGAAGATTGTTCTTATTTTATCAAATACTCTAAGCCTATATAAAATCTTACTAGACTTAGAATTAAGACCATGAGAAGTGATCATGGCCTTGAGTTTGAAAATAAGGATTTTGAATCTTATTTCTCACACAATGGCTATAGTGACAATTTCGCTACTCTTAGAACGCCTCAACAGAATGGAGTCATGGAAAGAAAAAATAGGACCCTTCAATAGATTTCCAGCAAAATGCTCGTTGAATATAATTTTCCAATTTATATTTGGGTTGAGGCTATAAATACAGCTTGTTATATCATCAATAGAGATTTAATTAAACCTCTTCTTAAGAACACCTCTTATGAGATGTGCAATAATAGGAAGCCTGAGGGTAATTACTTTAGAGTCATTGGTTGAAAAGTCTTTATTCATAACACTAAAAATATTCTGGACAAGTTTTATCCCATATGTTATTAGGGAATTTCTCTAGGTTACTAAATCTCGAGTAAAGCCAATAGAGTATTCAATACGAAATCCAAATGTGTGGAAGAATTAGTTCATGCCAAATTTTATGAGACTGATCCACATGAACCTAAAACCTCTCTTGAAAATCTTGAGGAATATATGTCAGTTCGGGACCACAATGATAATGATAGTGAACACCCTATTAAATTAACATGTTTTAGGAATCTTCTAGAATCCACACCTTTTGAGTCTTAACTAGTAGACAACATTGAGGAATCTAGTTCGACCCTTTATAGAGACATTAAGACTCTTCAGAATCATCCTTTAGATGTTATAGTTGGTGATCTAAATAGGGAAACACAGACTTGAGCTTCTTAGAGAAACCAGGTTGAATATCATGTTTTTATTTCACAAATGGAACCCAAAAATATTAATGATGTAATAAATCATGAATTTTAAATGATTTCTATGCTAGAAGAATTAAATCAGTTTGGATGAAACAATGTTTAGGAATTATTGGAGAGACCTAAGGACACTTTGATAATAGGCACTCAATGAGAATTTAGGAAAAAAATTTATAAGTCTAGAAATATAGTTAGAATCAAAGATAGGTTATTTTCATAAGGGTATAGTCAAGAGGAAGGAATAGACTATGAGGATACCTTGGCACCTATATCTTGGTTAGAGGCCATTAGGATACTACATTTGTATACAGCTCATCTAAATTTTAAACATTATCAAATGGATGTTAAAAGTTCTTCTCTAAATAGGTATACAGTTGAGGATGTGTTTGTTGAAAAACCCATGGATTTACAAATACTCATTTTTCAAATCATGTTTTTAAAAATTCTAAAGCCTTATAAGGGATGAAAAAAGCTCCTAGAGCTTGGTTTGATAGGCTTAGCTCTTTTATTTTTTCAAAAGATTTTACAAAATGGATATTTGATCCTACACTTTTATTAATAGAATTTCCAATGATGTTTTAATAGTAAAAATTTATGTAGACGGCATTATTTTTGGATTCACTAAAAATTCATTAGTTTCTAATTTTTTAAAGGTAATGAAAAATGAATTTGAAATGAGTTTAATGGGGGAACATAATTTTTCCATAGAAATCAGATTTTTCAAAAAAAAATGGAATTGTTCTGAATCAAAGTAAATAAATTAATGATCCCTTAAAATGTTTTGATTTGGATATTATTAAAGGTAGTGATATACCTATTAGTATCACTTGTATGTTGGATGCTAATGAAATTGGTGAACTAGTGGATCAATCCAACAATAGAGGTATGATGTAGAGCCTCATATACCTTACTTCTAGTATTCCAGATATTATGTTCAGTGTATGCATGTGTGATCATTTTCAAGATAATAAAAAGAGACTCATTTAACCGATGATAAAAATATTTTTAAATAACTCAAGTGTACTAAAAATTAGGACTGTTTTATCCAAGAGGATAATCATTTGATTTAATGAGTTATTCAGTTACTGATTTTTCTGGTTGCAAGTTAGACAGAAAGAAAACCTCTAGAACATGTCACAATTTAGGCAAGTCACTAGTTTCATGGTGTAGTAAGGAAAATAATTTTATTGCATTATCTATTGCTGAAGCCGAATATATATCTACTGGTAGTTGTTGTGCTCAAAATTTGTGGATGGAAGACAATTTTCTAGATTTTGGATGTCAATTCAAGCCTATCTCTATAAAATGTGATAATACAATTTCTATTAACATCTCAAAAAATCCTGTATCTCAAGCTTGGACAAAGAACGTTGATGTGAGACATCACTTTTTGAGAGATAATTATCAAAATGGTGATATCACCCATGAATTCATTGGCACTGAACATCAATTGTTTGGTATATTCACAAATCCCTTGAATTCCAAAAAGTTAAATTTCATCATATAGGATTTATGTATGATTAATTTCTGTTAGAACACCTCACCCATAGACCTCGCTGTTAGAACACCTCACCATTATACCACATTGTTATAACACCTCAATTGGAGACCTCACTGTTATAACACCTCACTCTCAGACCTCACTTTTAGAACAACTCACTATTAGAACACCTCACTGTTATACCTCACTATTATAACACTACACTATTAGAGCTCACTATTAGAACACTACACTGTTATACCTCCCTATTAGAAAACCTCAACGTTAGACCTCACTGTTAAAAAACCTCACCGTTAGACCTCACAGTTAGAACACCTCATTCTTAGACCTCACTATTAGAACACCTCACCATTATACCTAAAAATTATAACACCTCACCTTTAGACATCCCTATTAGAACACCTCACTATTAGACCACACTGTTAGAATTCCTCACCGTTAGAACACACTATTAGAACACCTCACCATTGGACCTGACTATTAGTACACTTGACCATCATACATCATTGTTGGACACCGCACTGTTGGATTTTATTGTTAATTTACTTTGTTTTTTATGTGGAATCTGAACTGTTTTGTTTTATTCCTTTTATTGATTTGTTTTCATTTTTACCCTGAAATGATAACATCATAATACAAGTACATTTCATTCCACTTTTTTCTTTACTCTCTAACAAATGATCACAAAATCCTTAATCCATAACACTCTGCTAAACCCTCTAACCTCATCATCTCGCAAGTGGAAAGAGTAAAATGACAAATTGATGGTGATAAAGATGCACCAAAACCCAAGAGATATCAAGTCGAGTACATTGGTGGATGCAGTACTACTAAAAATTTGGTTAATCTATATCTATCAAAGAGAGATATCTTTCTAGAAAAGGTACTGAGTGAGATCTGGTTGCTTTCGAGAAAATCATTGGTGCTGAAAGAGCTAAAAACTCAATGTTGGGTGGAGTGTTACACAAACAACAATGGGCCTTATTATAAAAAGTTACTCAAAGAATTTTTTGAGTTTTTGAGTTTTGAGAAGTCTGATGAAGAGAACCGAATGTTGTCTATAGTAAATGGGATTGAAGTAAGCTTCTCATCTTTAAAATGGGCGGAATGTTTGAGAGTCCCACATGTGGGAATATTTGATTACTAGTCTAGAGTAGCTCCACCGGATAGTGACTTATTTTTCTATGAAGAATATTTGACTGAACTAATGGGTAATGGATTCCCTAGGAAGGTGATTGCTGATGAAATGAATGTGGAAGATAAATTGCTATTTAAGTTTATCTAGCATGTTGTGAGTCCCATGAGAGGGGACTTTGCTATAATGAAGTATCAAGACGTGTTTCTAATGCATCTAATGAAACATGGTCATAGGATCAATCTTCAGAGACTACTGAGGGTTAAGTTAGAAGATATGACCAAGCCATGTTGTAAGTCAAATGCTATGTTCCCTGAAAAGCTAATTTCTATGATGCTAAAGCTAAAGGGTATTGCTGGATATAAATAAGAAATCATTATGTCCCAGAATAGCTTTTTCATCTCAAAGCTAATTTTTAAGTACGTCAAGATAAACTGGAATCCCTAGAAAAGGGAATGTGTGAATGATGAGGGCTTTCTTTATGAGGATTTTAAGCTTTTTATCCAACCTTCTTGGCTAATAGAAAAAAGTGATCTAGGTCTGAAACCTAATGAGGAAGAGTGTGAGTATTCTGATAAATAAATAGAGGAGGTTGTGGAACATGGGAGAGAAGATACCCAAATAGATGATAGGAGTGATCATGATCTACCAACTGGTCCTCCAAGAGTGTTCCCTAGAAGAGAATTTATGATAAAGAATGATGAGGATGAAGAAACCAGTAAAGAAGAGTATGATGAGGCTCATATAACAGTAATATATTCCTCATAATTGGAGGAAGATACTAATTCCAGTCATTCTGACCATGAGGAATACGAATGTGCTGCTGATGAGGACAGTAAAAGAGAGAAACTCAGTTTGAGTCTTCTTATAGGAGTCACCAAAAGGGCAGTAAGTGAAGAATAAGAAGAAGTTGTATATAGGGACCTTGCTACAGAAATTGTGGAAGACATAGAAGAATCAGTTGTTCACTCTACCGATGAGTCAGTTGATCAAGAAGGATCCGCAGTTGAGGGTGAAAGACTAGTATAGGATGATATAGTTGTCTAAGAGGTACATCCATGTGAGGGGGAGCATGCTTTTTCCCAAGATCAGTAATTTTTGTGCATGAAATTGAAGTTTGGGAAGACGACCCTAGGTTTTTGGTGTTGGGTCTAGATTATGATGACTCAAAAGATGAAATAACAAACAGAAGTCCATCATTTCCTTTTGTTTTAGACTTCATTTTCATACCTCTAGTAATCTATCTCCCTCAGGACTATGTCAGAAATGATGACCTTGAATCCATGAAATCCAACCTTCATAAAATGTTTAAAGATATGTCCTCTATCATGTAAAATGATGTTTCTCTAGTTCAAGAGAATTCAATATCTGAGTTGTCTAAAATACAATAAAATATTCAATCTAATCTGCTCCATGAAGTAATGAAGTGTAAGAGTCAAATGAGTGAGCTGATAGAGTCTCTGGAGCTTCTGAAACAATCTGTTGTTAGCCTGAATTCTAGCATGGCCTCAAGAGCATAGATGTGCAAGGATGTTCGATTTAACAGATGTGTAGTGAAAAAAATGGTTATCGTCATTGAGGAATTTAAGAAGTCCATGGCATCCCATGTGCAGAGCCAAGATGATGAGGTGAAGAGACTGATAAGTGCAATGACCAAATCCTTCAAGGAAATTGTAGCTTTCACTGTAGAACCTCTCAGTGGTTCTGCCTCATCGTCAGCCTCACCTCAAATTTACCTCTCAGCCTTCAGGTCTATGGTTACTGAAGAAGTGGCCAATATTTCTGGGGCAAGTGCACCTGATCCTCAATCCCTGACTGGGGTTATTACAATCACCAGAGACATTCAAAATGTTGTAAGTAATTTACTTAAAGAGGATGCTCCAGACTAGAAGACTATCAAATTAAAAATTGAGTTTTATTACAAAAGTGTTTTTCCATGCATTAGATGAATCGGAACGTCATGTTTCTCTTGGAAAACCAAAGGATCCCTCCTATCACAAGAGATTTTGAGGATCAGGTCAGTGGACTGGAATAGTTGACTCCTACATTAGAGAAATTAATTCAGAGTAAAGATGACTTTATCTCATCCATGGAAATAGGTGGAAACCTAATCATGGACTACAAGAACCTTCTCTTACATTTCCTCCATGTGGATTGCACCCCCATCATTGTTCCCAACCTATTACCCTCTACCTCCACTCGTTTAGCCACAACCAATGCTACTACTGTGAGGTCTCCTGCTCAAGCCATTAGAAGCTTGAATCCAATTATTCCTTAGCAAGTCACTCACTATAGAGCCATTGAAGCTTCTGTTTTAGCCCCTCCTACCATCCTTGCTGCTAATCCTGGGCCTAAACCTCCACCTATAGACCCTACCCCTTCTTCTTCTAAGGGCACAAACTCTTTGAATGTTTCTGATGGGGATTGAATGTGCCTAAATCTTTTGATAGTTCTTTTGACATTATTTTTGTGTCTTGTACTCGTGTTTCATTAATACAAACACACTCTCTTTTGTCTCTTCTTTTAATTATTTTTGTTAATCACGATGGGGTAGAACATCAACCAAAAGTGTTTTTTTGTCCATGATCTGCAATATCATGTGCTTATTTCTCCTACAATATTTAATTTCATAAGTTATCTCTACGCTTCATTATCTCTATTAAAGTTGTAATTGTTTTTAATTTTAGTGGCATAATTTGTGATTATCACAAAGGGGGAGATTTTTGGAATCACCTATTTTGATAATACAAAATCATATTTCGATTCATTGACAATAATATGTAAATTATAAGATAATTTTATTATAGTTTCTATCATGTACAAATTATCTATCTTCAATCTCACAACGTTAGTGGAATCAGGTTACAGTATAAAATTTTCTAAGTAAAAGTCACTATTGAGAGTTACAGTTAAGAGCCTTTTATCAAAAGGTCGCTGGTATAGGTTACAGTCAGGGTTACCATTAACGAATTCACTGATAGAGGTCACTGTTGGAAATGTCACCATTATAGACCCTACTGTTGAAGGTTGCTGCAAGTTCATTACTACAAGCCTGTCACTCAAGATCTTCTTTTATAGAGTTATTGTTGAACGTTATTAGTACAAGGTTACTTTTATAAATCCTACCATTTTAATGCTTGTAAAAGTACACAGATGCATAGTTACTATCACAAGGTCATTGTTATCAACCTACAGTAACAAGGATACTGTTATAAAGAGTTACTATTGGAAGTCTTCACCTGAAAGACTTACCATTGATTGTCTACTACTAAAATACTTACCGCTGAAATCTTTGGGTATAGAGGTACCACTAGATTCTTGCTGATATAGTGTCAATGATGGACGTCTCCCACTAGAATTCTACAACTCCTAAGTTCACCATTGTGGAAGTCTACAGCTGATATAAGTTTACCATTGAGAAGGCTACTACTATGGGTCTACCATTACTAGTCTACCTATCCAAACTCTACCATACTTTGTGAAAATTCATGATATTATTAAAACTCTACCATTTGATAAATTAAATGCTTTTGACATTAATTAATGTAGAATGTAGACATTTGAAGAGACCGTATCTGGGGATAGTATGAGGTACGAGAAAGACCGCATGTGATCTACTCATCCCGATTGTCGGACCTCAAGTATAAAAGGGTGTCTGGTTGATAAAAAAGAATGTATGTACATGTTAAGGAGGTTCCTTTCTGGATAAAATAATATCTCTCAAGTGCTTACTCTAAAAATACAAGAGCTTCATAAAGATCATATTGATGTATATACCCAGGGCTATCCTATTGTGCTACATCAACTCCCTAACCAAGAAGCTGAACATCTCAATACCTGAACCTCGAGTTGCAATACTCTGTTTTGGAGGCAACTTGCTGAAAAGGACTAAAAATTCTCTTACCTAATTACAGTAAGTCCAGAGCTGCTCTACAAACCCATAGATCATTCAAATCATGACCATAATATATTTAACTCTATTGATTTCTCCTTTTACATTTCTGAGAAAAATGTACATGTTACACACACTGTCTCCTGTAGTTAATCTGGGGGATAATGAAAATATTTACTCTACGCTCTCTTTAACTTTTGTTTCACACACATAAATGTGGAAGAAGCATAGTGTGGTTTGGTTAGTTTTTTTCCAACAAAGAATTGTGGTAGAGGTAGAAAAACTTTGACAGTTTGTTAAAACTATTTTAAATCCCAATATAGTCTGTGTAACATGTTTTAATATAAATTGCTTGGTGGAAGGTGATCAACAAGTGGAGAGGATTTAATGTCAGCTTGAGACTGAAATTCTAGTTTAAAATTTTGTGTGCTTTACTTTAATGTGCTCTATTTTTCAATTATCCGTTGATTATATTTTCACGGACAGAAAACATTTTCATCATTCACTCTGATAGTTAGTTTTGGTAAGTGTATGTAAATGCTTAATTTAGTAAATCTATTTCAAAAGCAGAATAAATATTCAAACTGATTCCACTGAGTACTAATAAACATTTGTGAAACTCATTGAGAAATTAAACCTTTACATCTATTATTCCTTAATTAACTAGGCTATTTTAATTTTTGGTTTTTAGTCATTATGTTTTTAACGGAAATTTTAAGCAGGAACTCAATTAACCCCCCCCCCCTCTTGAGATTCCACTCCAACAAACAAAATTTTTTCTAAACCACACTCATATCATTTCCATTTGAACTCTCCATTTATAATCATTCTCACTATGAATTATAGATAGTTATTATCTATTTTAAATATTATGTGTTTGTAATCTTTATATTATTGAAATAGTTTCATAGAAATAATATTTTTATTAATTCTTGTTATCAATTTCATCATTACATGATCTTTAAATATTTAATAATTGATATTTCATTATGGTTTTAAATATATAATTTCATTACAATTTAGCTTTAGATACAAACCATAGAAGTCAAATTAGTGATTTTTGTGTTTCAGTGATTCTTATTGAATGAATTTTTTTTTGTTCATTACCATGTTTAATAATAATTTTACCATTACAAAACCACAACATTATCATTTATTAACATATTTATACAAATTATTACATGAAATTATATTCCTATATTCATATATGATATAAATTTATTTCATTGTTTTGGTAGTTGGTTAGACCAACTCGAACTAGAACATACTAAAACTAATAAACTATTATTATGGGATTTAGTTTGAATATCACTATAAAAATTAATAATATTATTATTTATCATCTATTACTGTAATATATTTTAATTATAAATAATTAGAAGAATAAAATAACCTATACAATGTTATTTGAAGGAATAATTAAATAATTCTTTTCTCTTAGAATGCTCTTTTGGACTGTTGAATTTACAATAGCTGTTTACTACTCATATTATTAGGAACATGTCCAATTTGAATTTCCATAACCATAATAAGTTCATAAGATTATATTTCATTCATTAAAAAAATTCTACATAACACCCATGAATGGTGGTTATTAGTAGAAATAGACAATCATTCCATTGAGGCAGTGGTCCACATATATGCATGCATAAATTATTTCATTTATATTGAATAGGATAAAGGAGTGATTTGGTTTATAATTATGGAATTTTACCTAAGTTATAAATAAAAAAACTATACATTATATTTCCTATTTGGTGTACCTCTGATAAGTAGTGGAGGAAAATAATGTAATTATTTGTTGAGGTGGTAGTCAACATATACAAATGAATCATGTGTTTGTTTTTCCTTAACAGAAGAAGGAAAATGTGGTTAATGATTATTCCATTAACATAATTACAATAATTATATAACCAATATTGATGTTATCATATAGGGATGAGAAAATTATAATTTTAAAGGTAATATAGAAACTAAAACATTTATCTAAAAAGCATTACTTACATTGAGTACATTGATATTTTCTTTACGTATCCTATATAAATGTAAGGATTAATATAAAATATTATGAAAAGAAGCTAATTTAAGGATAAAATGATTCAAGGGAATGTAAAAATGGAATGGTTTTAGGTTGAAACCTGTTTTAATGAGTATTATAATATATTTGTTAAGAGGCCCCTTTTAAATGTTAAAAGGGGTGGAATATTTGTAAATACTAATAAATGTTTTCTTTTGTGAAGTCACACTCAAGGAAAGTGCCTTCATAAATTCAAAACATGGGAGTGGGATGTGATAATGTTGATAATTCCACAAACATGTATCATAACACATTTTTTTATAACTATTAATCCTTTTTCACTAGGTTTTACCCTTAAACCCATAATTCACTCCTGACATATTAACTAGTTTTTAACAATGTAATTTATTATTTTGGAATAAAAATAAAATTATCCTTAATAAATAAATTAGACATAATTATTAATAATTTTAAAATTATTTTGTTTGATATATTAATAAATGTGATAAAACGTAATTTTAAAATTAAAATTCTATAATGTACTAAAACTGTTTTAGATTAAAATATAACAAAAGTTGAAATGTATCAAATATTGGTCTTTAAAATAAACATAATATTTTAAACTATATAATGGTAGATGTAAAATAAATATATTTTATAGAAAAAGGTTTCACAAAATTCATTGACATGCTTACATACTCATAATGTAATAAAATCAAAATATTTGTAACAGTGGTATATTACAAAAATCACGTTAAAATAATTTTTTTTTAAAAATAATAATAATTAATATTAATAAAATATTACTTTAATGAATATTGGAATAATTTTCATTTTTTGAAAATTTATATTATAAGAGTTTGAAATTTAACATTACAATATTAGTAAATCAAATGATAAACTATTTATTATAGGATTAAATCTTTGTTAGAATATTAAAGATTATCTTTCCTATTTCCATTCATTTAATAATTAAATTAAAATTATCAAATTATTTATATCAAATATAAATTCATCATTAATCACATGTATCATTGAATAGAAATGCATATCGCATAGAAAGTCAGTCTTTATTAAAATATTTTATCAATCCTAAACTGATTGTATTTGATTTTTAACTATATGAATTGATTTTAGTAGAAATTTAATATAACTAATAAATTCTATTATAAAAATATTTTATAAATCAGATACTTATATTAAATTTTTATAATTAAATTTTTTTGTTTTAGGGGTTATAATTATTATTTATATTTTTATCTAAATATATTATAGTTTCATTTAAAATCTGTGTGTCATAGGATGAAAGCTAAAAAACATATTAAAATAAAAAAAGGTAATATTATATTGAAATATCAGTGTGTCGCATCTCCCCCTAAATAAATTAAATCCTCTTAATTTTAATTATTACCCACAAAAAAAATGTTGTTGAGAAAATTCTTAACATTTTTGTCAATAAGGATATAAATTCAAATATGAAATAAAACTTACTATATTAATCTAGATTATGTTACTTATATTAACTAAAAAAAATTATATTTCATACAATCATATACCCAGGTAAGAATATACCCTAATCATACCTTCTCCAAAATATATATTCTGAAAATCATCTAAATCTCCAAGGAATAAAATCATATTGAAACCATATATGCTTCCAAAAATTAACACAATCATTAACTTTTAAATGATATTATCCCCTTGTTGACAAGTTCACACACTATTCCATATATATCATTATCCCAAAATGATATAAAATTCTGAAAAAAAAAATCATTGAATAATTTTTCATTGAATAAATAATCAATTCCAAGGCTATCAATTCTATCTAAATACCCGATCTCAATATCAATCTACCCTTTATTTCTTGAACATCAAGATTATTTTAAGCATAAGTTTTATCCACCCCTTAATCATGTTTTCTATTATAATTATCCCTAAATATATAACTTCATCATAAAATTACATTCCATTGTTATTTAAACTGTTTAATAATTGTTTCCAAAACATTAAATCTGAACTACTATTCAAAACTTCATATATGATCCATAAATGGATCAAGTATTTTTTTATATAAAATATCATTGCCGATAAATTTTACTCACAATTAAATATTTCTATGAGTTTCTAGAAAAATGTCGATCTCACAACCTAAGCTATGATGAGGAAGCATACATTCCCCCTAATAATTATCTCCAACTAAAATTATCAACCATTTATGTTTTCTCCCTTATTCGGTTATAAGAGATAGTGGTTTTCGGGCACATTCCATTCATAAATACATCTTCATGATTTTGTTTCAACTAAATTATAAAAAAAATGGTTATGATAATATTTAAATATGAATATTAAATCATCAATAACCAAACTTTTTCTATTAAAAAACCATTATATTTAACACATGATATTATCGATTCCACCTAAAACTCTCATTCCTCAATACTATATTCCCCATGTCCATTTCTTTGTTATGTTATCTAAAATAATTATTTAACATCATACTTAAATATATTATACTGGTTTGTGAAGATATTGTGATTAAGAAAACCATATACCTCAGGAGAGTCAATCTAGGTCTGCAATTAGTCCTTATTATTGTGCACCATGTTTCAATCGAGGTAATACCCAATCAATTATTTTTATGTTATTACCCATACAAATATATATTCTCAGGTTTAAATCCTCTTATATAATATGGAATTTTATGTCATTTCTGAAAAAAAATACTCCAAGCAACAGAAAAATTTCTTTATGTTAGCCTATATGTAGACTTATCTAATAAACAAGATAATATTATTTTATGTTCATCCCTATAATATTCAAAATTAAAAAAATATAACATGAAGGGTAATATATAAAAGTTAAATTATGATAAAACATCAATTTTCAACCCATAAATTATCCCAAAAATCACCTATTATCTAATGTTTTCAAAAGCTTTCTCTGATACCAACTAAAACACCCCAAACCTTCACTCCAAGATCATATTCCATAAAAACATATTATAAATATTAGCTTCCAAACCAATAATATATTCCTAGAAATAACAATCCCATATTTACATTACATAAAATAATATTTTTTTTATAATTATTCGAAATTCCTATTTTGGATTTTATCTTTTTATAATTAAAAAAATCATAAACTAATACATCAAATTTCATTATTAAAAAAATGTTATTTTTTCACAATATAAGCAACTATATAATCCCTAAAAATTATGTAATAACTCAAAAATAATATCAAAAAAATAAATATAACATGTCATTTAATGTTTAATAATTTTCTTCATAACCTAGGTAAATGGAAACATAAAAATTGGGGTGATAAAACACTCTGTAAGGTAAAAAATATAAAAAAAATCCAGGAATAAAAATGGCATAAATATTTTGGTAGGAATGTGGGAGAATCATCAATCTATAATGAAATGAAACTATGAGAATCATATATTCATAGAAAATAATTAAATTAAATATATATCATGGATAACAATAACTAAATTCTTGGTTATGGAATGCATAAAGAGGGAAATATTAATCATTCCATTAAGGCATCATTCAAGAAATCTTTTTTTCCTCAAGTCCTAATACAAGACATGTTTCTTGTTTTCTAGACTATAACTAATAAATCATGCTAAATTAAGAATGTATACACCAAATACCTAGATATATTTACCTCATTATACATATCAATCCATCAAGGGGATATATAACGTTAGCCCACACCTGTCAATTATTTTCATCCAATGAATTCATCAAATGATAATACATAACTATCTTTTAAAATAATCATCCATGTTTAAATAACAACATATGTACCAACCTTGATTTTCCCCAAAAAAGTGATAACATATCCATAACCCATCTAGATAATTAATATGGATTTTCAAAAAATATGTAGTCAACTTTAAATAGTTACTAAATCAATAAATATAATATATATCTACATAATAATCACTGAAAACCCATATAAAGAAACGGTTTTTTGGTTACACCAACAATTTCCCCAATAAATTGATTTATGATATCTTGGTAAACACCCTTAAATCAACAGAATGGAAAATAAGGTATTCAAAAAATAAAGGTATTAGAAGTATGTATATGCTAATTCATGGTGGATTGTTTGGAAAGAAGAAGGAGATGATGATACATATATTTCATTGAAAATTACACTACATAAAATTACTAATAAAGCAATGTGTATGGTTGGAAAATTACATACCTTCAGTCTATAAAATGAAAAACAAAAGAATTTTTAATTAGATGACAAACATCCGTGAAAAATAATGTTTCTAAAGGTATCACACAAGAAAATATCAATAAAAAAATTATACCTTGATTTCAATTACCAAAATTATAAATAATTAATTTTTAGATGGTAAATTATTCAACATAAACCCATGGACTATAAATCATCATGAATATGAAAAGGAAAACTCATATGAATATGTATAAGAAATAATTTAAAACAAAATAAAACTGATGTACATTGTTAACATACCAATCACATTCAAAAAGTGTATTTTGAAAAGGCTATGCAAATGATTTTTAAAATTTTACTTCTAAAAATTGTATACAATAATTAATATGTGAAATCATATAATGAATTTTATTAGAAATTTAACATACCAGGTAAATTAAGAATAATATATTTTCATATTTATTAATATTTGTGAATTAAATATTAATTTTACCTTAAAGGGGTTGCTATGTTTGATATCGCACCCGATACGCAACAACAGGTTTCTTTGGAATCATACGTTGCACACTAGTAATATAATATTATTATTTTAAATGGTAGCAAACTCCTAGATGTTTTATTGGAATGAATTAAAAAAACTAACTATAATATGATTATACATGTAATTATATTTATCCAAGAAAAGTTAGAGACTTAATATATGAATGAATCTAATTTTAAGCATAATTTACATTAAAAGGCCGATTTACCGCCTTTTAATGACGAACCCTTTTGAAATATAGTTTTTGTCTCTTTAATACATTATATATGACCAAATAAAATCCTTCTTTAGAATTAGGACATCACAATTTACTTTGGATAATTTTTTGGTATTTTTCTGATAATGTTCATTTTTGAAGGAATAGTGAAAATATTGTATTTTAATTAAAAACTATGTTTTAATCAAATTTATTTATATGGTTAGCTTATATTTTTAATTTTTTTACAACGGAATTGAAATATATTTTTACCATTCAATCCACCGTTGTTCGTTGGAATTAATTTCACTTTGAAATTGGACATAAATAAGTATCAATCTTTTGATAGTTTTTAATTCTTAAAAGCATGCTCTTTGTTTTGAGAGAGGGAATTAATTTTAAATTAATTTCTACTGCTTATGTGTTATGATTTTGGAAAAATGGGTTCCATATTTTAAATCTAGAGGCCCAAATTGTTTAAATAGGTAACTTTTATTTTTAGACCTTTTAAATATTTACTTCAGTAAATATTTTATTTACTGTGGTTAAAGGGTAAATCAGGTAAATAAGGGTAAACAAATAATATTATAATAATATATAATTTACCTTAAACGTGTCCTAATACTATTGTATGAGTCATGTCCGACCATGGCCATATTTGGGCCGATTTTGGGACTCCATTGAGCCACTTGGGAGTGATAATGACAATTTAGATTAATTAATTTAATGTAAAGGCAAAAGTGACATTAACAAAAATCGTTTAGTAATTAATTTTTTTATGATGTTATATAATTTATATTTTTCACTATAAATATTCATTGGAAAGATAACAGTATTTCCTACATCATGGTATTTTTTTTATAATTTTTAGACGTCAAATAAACAAAATAATTAATGACATAATAATGATCCAGTTTTTTCCTCATTAATAAATGATTTAAATAAATAAGATTATAATGATTACAATATAATCCAAAACATTTCCAATTGTGATTGGATGATTTTATTTCGAATATGAGTCATATTATCTTCGACATAAATGATTTATTTACCATTATAAACAGAATATATGTTTATTATGAAATAATATTTTCACTCTTTCCTAAAGAGCCCCTCCTCTCCCTTATAAAAAAATACCACTTATAACCAATTCTTCACACATATCAAGCCATTTGGCTCGTCCAAAATCTACCCAATTAATATCCCTACATCCCTCTCATCCTCCTAGAAGCCTTAACGTAGGTAGAAGGCACTTAATAAGTCCTTTGGTTCAAACAAAGTGAGTTACCCAAATTAAAGGTAATAGTTTCTCTTAAATTGTTTTCTTTTATTTTGCTTCTCCAACCCCAAAAATATTTTTATTTCATTTATTTTGTAACAACACCAGTATCCTAAATATACTAGTATGTTTTTATGAGATGTTTTATAACTACACTTACACAAACCTCTATATAATGGATGAAGAACATAATGTTTCTATGGATGGAAAACTAATGACTCACGAAACGATGATTGTTCAATTACATCTTACCACCTCTCATGGTGACCATTATGATGTAAATGTATTTATATATGATATATATATTTTTTATTATTTCCTTATGATTCTGTAGTTCCCATTTATATCAAGCGTTTATGGTTTCCATAGTGGATAAATACGATAATCTAATTTGAGGAAGGGCGGACTACCGCCCCCTCAAAGTGATGTGACTCGTAAATTCCCTATGTGGGATGTATAAATGATAGAGTTAATGATATTTTATGTGATATTATACTGTAATTACAATATACCTATGTATCATTATATTTTAATTCCATTAAAATAATAAATAGAAGGGAAAGTAGCATTCATGCGTACGTAGGGCTTACCGTCTCCATGAACGGTGCATTTCATTTCTTACCTCCAATTGTTATGTACTACTATAAATACACATATCTACTGGATATATATTATATATATGATTTCTAAAATCATGAATACCATTCTGGATATAATGGACTATTGACCACATGGACAACTTGTAAATATAAGGTGTTCATTTTTGACCCAAGTACCAAATATCGCCAAAATGAACATTATTAACTAAAATGATTACATAATGTTTATAACATGGTAATAAGTGATATGAAAGGAATAATAAACTTTGAAAAGGTTATTAAGAAAGTAGAAATTAATTTTACTTTATTATTCAAGAGATTAATCAACGAACGGGTCAAGTCGGACACAAGGTAAGGAACTTCATCTCAATCTTCATTCATTGTGGCATTTTTAATTTTATACACGAATTTATTTTACACGGTGTATAAACTCCTTTTACTTTTAATTTTATTCACAGGGAATATTTTAATTCAACGTTTTTTACTAAACGACAAAAAAGAATGTTTTTTTAACATAAGCTGTGACAACAACATTTTCGCCGCCGCGAGTGTTATTCGATCTTTGGATTCCTTAACAAGGCTGAATGTTTTTTTTGGAAAAATAAATACCATATACTCTTTTTGCGTATATTGGAATTGAAAATAATTTTGAGAATGGATTTTTTATTTCAATATCTTGAAATGATATTTTATTATATTAATGTGGAAATGTTATCTTTCCTTTATGCTTATGTTAGGTGTAATGAACATTTTATGGTTCTTGGACATTATTTATGTATACGGGTGGTTCCGTGATAAACCTAGGGTGGGTGAGCCCGAGATAGCTCTACAATGCATTGGGTAACGTGATGGAGGTAAACGTGAATGTTACTCCTAAGTGATTAAGGGAATATATTGTGATGGGTATTCCAAAGTAACTCCCTATGTAGCTGTGATAGCTACAATTTAAATATGATATGGATGCCACAAGTTACCTTTATTATTTGTGATTTCTATGTTTCTTTCATAAATCTTATGATTTCACGAGGTAAGCAAAAGATTTCATGTTTTGAATTTATTTATGAAAAAATGTTTTCATTCATTGATTTATAATCCTTACTGAGATTTTTATGCTCATCCCATGTTTGAAATGTTTTCACAGAACATAAAGATGAATAGGGTCAAGGATGGGATCAAGGAAAATTCATGCTCTCTAAAACATGGATCTAGACATGACTCTTTTTTAAGAATTCCTGTTTTTGAAAAAAAATGGAAACTGTGTAGAAATGTCTAATTTGTAATTTTTTCAGATGTAATGTAATTGTTATGCCTAATTCTCTAAAACTCTAAACCAGAAAAGATCATCAATGTGAATTATCCATTTAATTCAATATTAAGTAATGTTTAAGGTCGGTTCATTATAGTTGGAATCAGATGTTGGTTTAGATAACATTAAAATTTTGGATATTGTTAAAGTAATATACATAAAGTAATTTATTTTAATACTGATATCACATACCATTTATAGATTACCATGTTGCTTCGCCCAAGATATTTCTTTGTTTAGAATGGTTTTCCGTAGAGGAATCAAGGTAGCTATGTTGGGACGACATCAGGAGGAAGACAACCTTCCAAATCAGCAACCTGAGATGGTTGGAATCGGAACTGAACAGTTTTATGCAGTGATGGAACAGTTGACTCTGGATATAAATGGTAGTGGTATCTATGTACGAGATCAGCCAGTTTAGTAGTGGAGCATTTCATGAGGCAACATCCACCATCATTCAGAGGATCATCTGATCCAGTGCTAGCTAAAGGGAGGATTAAAGCATAGTAAAATATTTTTGATGTCATGGGTTGTTCGAAACATTAAAATGTTAGTGTTATTGTTTACTATTTTGAAGGTGAAGCTGATCAGTGGTGGTCGATGGTGAAAAATATCTAGGATAGTGAGGATATTTATTATCTTGATTGGGATTAATTCAACGGTATGTTTCTGGAGAAATATTTTCCTAAGGTGGTTCATCTTAGGATGGAAAAACTATTCCTGGAATTGAGGTAGGAGGATGACTCAGTGGATGCTTATCAAGAAAAATTCACTAGAATGGAAAGGTATGCTCCAAATTTCATATGATATATTGATAGTAAATTCATCCTTTTTTACTCAGGATTATATCCAAAGTATCTAAGGACATTAGCATCTTGTGAGTTCAAAAGATATGAAAATCTTGTTCATTTTGCAGAAAAGGTGGAAACGGAGTTTGCCGATAATGAGCTATTCATTGAAAAACAACAAAATAAGAGGTCGAGGTGGCAGGTGAAAGGGAATAACTCTTCAAAAAAGTCTAATGGTAAGAAACTTCTGTTTATATTGTGATAATTTTGGTAAAAACCATTATGGGGAATGTCTTTTGAATTCTGGTAAGTGCTACCTATGTGGTAAAATGGGACATAAGGCTCGTAATTTCACTGAAAAAGATCAGGGTAATAGTCAGAAAAAATATGATTTACATTTAGTAAAATTTTTTAAGTGCAATTAAATGGGTCATTATGAAAATCAATGTCCGATAAAGAGCTAGAGTGATTGGAAGAATTCTGTTAGGTCCACAAGGCTGAATACCCTAAGAGGGGGGGTGAATCAAGGTATAACTAATTAAAATTAATGCCTGTTCTGATCTTGTTTCGCTGTTAAGAAAAACACTCTTCTCGCTCTTTCCTGTAGCACAATATAAACATAATGTAAAGCAAGAACATGAAACATCAATTTTACTTGGTTCACCGATAAGGGCTATGTCCAAGGAGCATACGACGACATGTTTCCGGTCGTACCAAATTCCACTATACTTCACTAGTTGTGGATTACAATGTTCGGTTACAGTCACTCTGTCCCAGGCTCACTACCTTTGCAAGGTTTAGGGTCAGCACACTGCTTTCCCAAGGATCACTCCCTATTTCTCTCTCTCTGGCTCACTGCCGGTGGAGAGGATCACCAACTTCCTCTTCCTAAGCTCACTGCTCTGGAAGGGAATCCACTCACAGTTTGTAGACCTATAGGTCTCTTCATTTGCCTGAAATAATGCATCTTCAACTGTTTATAGATTCTCTGTTGAAGTCCAACTTTCATCCAGTGATGAATACCACTTTTCCTCTAACCACTGGGAAACTACCTTTGGAAAGTACCTTCACAAAGCACCCTACTTCGCGAGGTTCCCAATTTCGCGGAGCTCAAACAAGCCTTCGCAAAGCTCCTACCTTTTTGCGAAGCACTTTTCTGAAGTACTCTCACGAAGCTCAAGCCATCGCAAAGCAACGAACCTCGCGAAGCATACTAAGTCAATGCGGAGCTTGAAGGATTCACAGAGCTACAATAGACGTCATGTAGCTCCTCTTTCGCGAAGCACACTGGCACCGCGAACCACCTTTCTTAAAACGAGAGAAAATGATCTTCTATAAAAATAATATCTACTTCTCTCGAGGGGTTCAACCTCTATTTATAGGCGATTCCACCGACCCTCGAACTTTCCGCACGAAGTCAACGCCACATCATCTCAAATCGCGAAGCTCCAATGTTTCCGCCAGAATTCTGTACAAATCGTGAAGCACCACAACAATTTTCCGTTCGTGGAGCTCGTTGTAATCACGGAGCATCCCGTCAATTCCTTTGTGCCTTCTCCGTGAAGATCCCTCGCAATTCCCTTCATCTCCATGAAGCTCCCATGGAAAGACCTTCACCGCCGCAATGCGGTTCAGCCTCTACCATTCGCGAAGGTCGTCGTAATCGCAAAGACTCACCGTCTCCATTCTTCTGGTCTTTGCGATTTCCAAACCATGCATCCTCTCTTCGCAAAATTCATGCCTTTTCCATATTAAATTATGATCTTCATGGAAATCCTATTTTCTTGATGCTCCCCAAAATCCAAATTTTGGACCCCAAAAATTTGGCAAACACTGGGAAACGGCGCCACCTTGTACTGCTCTTTTGTACCACCTCCAGATCGTCATTTCCTTTGTCATCATTCTTTGTCAACAAGGTTTGTCAACACCTTCTCAGTAACTCGAAAATTCTCCATAGAAACCTGCTTTATCAACAAACACAATCAACCCAAAAATTCTTCAATGTTACCTTGAGGGATTTTTTCCCAACACAGTCAGACTACAAGCAGAAATGGGTGGTGAAATCATTTGCAACTACTTCAGCAGATTTTGGGCCATCAAATGAATTAGTATCAGGTACATTGTTTGTTTGTTCAGATTATGCCAATGTGTTTTTTGATTCAGGGTCTACAGATTCATTCATTTCTAAAAAGTATTCTAGTAAATTGGGAATTCCATCTCATGATATGAATATTGAACTTATAGTAAAAACACCTGGAGGAAATTTTGAGACAAAAAAAACATAAGAACATTCATTTCCTTGTGTGCAGAAAGAATCTACCTGCAAACCTTATTGTTTTGCCTCTAGTAGAGTTTCATGTTATATTGGGAATGGATTAGCTTTCTGTTTATCCTTCTAATATTGACTGCAGTGCTAAAGAGGTTTCTTTTTAGAATGATTTTCAGTTTGTGTACAAGAATGAACCCTTTATTTTGATAACATATCAGGCATTCGAAAAAACTAGTAAAAGATGGAAATGACTGTTACCTTGCACATATTGTTGAAAACAAAGGAACTGTTCAGATTAATGACGTGCCAGTGGTAAATGAGTACCTTGATGTTTTTCATGATGAGTTTCTTGGTATTATACCTGATCGGGAAGTTGAATTTACTGTTGACTTAGTTCCTGGTGCTAAGAGAATTTCAAAACCCCCGTATTGAATGGCTCAAATTGAACTTTTAGAGTTAAAGAAGCAATTTCAGGTGTTATTAGATAAAGGTTTCATTAGACCTAGCACATCACAATGGGGTTCTCCTGTCCTGTTTGTTAAAAAAAGATGGTTCAATGAGACTTTTCATTTATTATAGAGCATTTAATAACATTATTGTTAAGAATAAGTATCATTTTCCTCATATCGATGATTTGTTTGATCAGCTCCAGGGAGCTCAGTATTTTTTAATGATTGACTTGAGGTCGGGGTACCATCAGTTGAAAGTAAAGGAAGAAGACGTTCCAAATACCGCATTTCGTACTAGATATGGCCATTATGAATTTGTAGTTATGCCTTTAGGAATAACTAATGCACCTGCTGTATTCATGGATCTTATGAATAGATTTTTCCGAGAGTTCTTGGATAATTTTATGGTTATGTTCATTGATGATATTTTGGTTTATTCAAAAAGTAAATAGGAGCATGAATTTCATTTAAGGGTTGTCTTTAAAACATTAAAAGAAAAGAAATTTTTTGGGAAATTTAGTAAGTGTGAGTTTTGTTTACAACATATTTCTTTCCTTAGTCACATTATTACAAAAAATGGCACAACTGTTGATCCTAAAAAACAAAAGTTGTTGAAGAATGGACAAGACCCAAAAATATAACCTAGATCCATAGTTTTCTTGGTTTGGAACGATATTACCGGAGGTTTTTTGATAATTTTTCACGGTTATCTAGTCTAATGACTAAGTTAACTAGAAAAGGTGTTAAGTTAATCTGGAAAAAAGAATGTGATTATTGTTATAAAGAATTTAAAAGATGATTGGTGAATACTCTAGTTTTGGCACTGCCTTCAAGAAATGGTGAGTTTGTTATCTATAGTGATTCTTCGTTGAAAGGATTGGGTTGCGTCCTAATGCAAAATGATCAGGAAATTGTTTATGCTTCACGTCAGTTGAAACCAAATGAGTTAAATTACCCTACACATGATTTGGAAATAGCTGCTGTTGTTTTTGCTAAAAAAATTTGGAGGCATCATTTGCATGGAGTGAAGTGTGAAATATATACTGATCACAAAATTTTAAAGTATGTATTCACTCGGAAATAATTGAACATGAGACAGAGGAGATGGCTATAATTAATCAAGGATTATGATAGCATGATCCATTACCATCCCGGAAAAGCAAATAAAGTGGCTGATGCTTCGAGTCAGAAATGTAATGTCTCATTAGACATGCTATGTTTGGAACAAGATCCATTGGTTTTTGATTTGATGAAATTTGGAATAGAAGTTGTTGGTGCAGGAAATTCTTATGTTTTGTTTCTGGTGTTAGTGAGATCATCTATATGAGACAGAATAATGCAAGCACAGAAGGAAGATAGTGAGTTGCAAAAAAAGGTAGAGTTGGTTCTGAAGGGTTAGTTGGGGAATTTAACATTGATAATGATTGTGTTCTGAGGTTTGGAAAGAGATTATGTGTGCATTGTGATTCACAGTTGAAGAATTAGTAGTTATGTGAAGCTCATAGTTATCCGTTTTCAGTTCACCCTGGCAGTACTAAGATATACATAGATCTTCAGGAGTATTACTAGTGGGATCGAATGAAAAAGATATTGATGGTTTTACTGTGAAGTGTTTGACTTTTCAGCAGGTTAAAGCAGAGCGACAGTTACCGAATGGAATGCTTCAACCTCTACCGGTTCCAGAGTGGAAATGGAAAAATATATTCATGATCTTTGTTGTGGGATTACCAAAGACATCTCTAGGTAATAATGCAATCTGGGTTATAGTTGAATGATTGAATAAATCTGCTCATTTCCTTCCTATTAGAGATACTCTGTCTCTAGATCAACTTGCTCGGTTGTATGTTAGAGAGATAGTCAGGTTGCATGGAGTTCCCCACTCTATTGTATCTCATTGTGATCCCAGGTTCACTTCTAACATTTGGAAAGGCCTTCAAAAGTCATTTGGTAATGAATTAAATTTTAGTACAGCTTTTCATCCTCAATCAGATGGGCAGTTAGAACGAACAATTCAGACCTTGGAGGATATGTTATGTGATTGCTTGATGGACTACCAGGGAAGTTGAGACCAACATCTTTCTTTGTTTGAATTTTCTTATAATAACAGTTTTCAATGAAGTACATAGATGGCCTCATTTGAGGCATTGTACAAAAAGCGTTGTCAAACACTAGCTTTTTGGGATGATGTAGGTGAAAGAAAGCTGATGGGACCAGAATTGGTAGAAGAGATGGCAGAGAAAGTTCAGTTGATTCAGAAGAAAATGAGAACAGCTCAGAGTAGACAGAAACATTATGTAGATAACCAGAGGAAAGATATTTCTTTTAAGGTAGGTGATCATGTCTTTCTAAAAGTTTCTCCTTGGAAAAGTGTGATTCATTTTTGTAAGAAGGGAAAGATGAGTCCATGGTTCACCGGACCTTATGAAATTCTAGATAATATTGGATCAGTTGCGTACATAGTAGTCTTACCTCAATGTTTTCCCAGGTACACAATGTTTTTCATGTTTTGATGTTGAGAAAGTATATGCTAGATCCCTCTCATGTTTTGAGCCCATAGGTAGTTCAGTTGGAAGAGAATCTCTCTTATGAAGAACAACTAGTCCAAATTCTTGACCATAGAGAGAAAGTGTTGTGGAATAAGTTAATTCACCAGGTAAAGTTTTTGTAGAAAAACCATATGGTTGAAGAGGCAACATGTGAATCTGAAAATGCTATGAGGGATAAATACCCCCATTTATTTTGATAAGTGGATAAAAATTGCGAGGACACAATTTCCAAATGTGGGGAAGGATGTAACATCCCAGGTAAATGAATATTAAAAGATTTTCATATTTATTAATATTTGGGAATTAAATATTAATTTTAGCATAAAGGGGTTGCTTTGTGGGATAGCGTACCCGATACTCAACAATGGGTTTCTTTGGAATCTTACATTGCATACTGATAATATAATATTATGATTTTGAATGGTCGTTAACTCCTATCCTTTGTATTGGCAGGAATGGAAAAAACTAACTATAATATTATTATAAATGAATTTATATTTATCCAATAAAAGTTAGAGGCTTAAAATATGAATGAATCAAATTTGATGCATAATTTACATTAAAAGGATGATTTACTGCCTTTTAATGGAAAACCCTTTTTAAATCTAGTTATGGTAACTTTAATACATTCTATATGGACTAATAAAATACTTATTTAGAATGAGGACATCAGAATTTACTTTGGGTAATTTTTTGGTATTTTTCTGATAAAGTTCATTTTTTTAATGAATAGTTAAAATATTGTATTTTAATTCAAAACTGTGTTTTAATCTATTTTATTTATATGATTAGATTATATTTTAATTGGTTTTAAAGTGAAATTGAAATATATTTTTACCATTTAAATCAATGTTGGTCATTGGAATTAATTTCACTTTGAAATTGTACATAAATAAGTATCAATCTTTTGATAGTTTTTAATTCTTGAAAACACACTCTTTGTTTTGATAGCAGAAATTAATTTTAAATTAATTTCTAACACTACTATGTTTCGATTTTGGAAAAATGGATTCCATATTTGGAATCAGGAGGACCAAATTGTGTGAGTAGGTAACTTTTATTTTCAGACATTTTTAATATTTACTTCAGTAAATATTTTATTTACCTTGGTTAATGGGTAAATCAGGTAAATAAGGGTAATTAAATAATATTATAATAATATAAAATTACCCTTAAACGTGTCATAATCCTATTGGATGTGTAATATCCGACGATGGGCATCTTTGGGTCGATTTTGGGACCCCATTGAGCCACTTGGGAGTGATAATGACAATTTAGATTAATTAATTTAATGTGAAGACAAAAGTGACATTAACAAAAATCTATTATTAATTCATTTTTATATGGTGTTATATAAGTCCTATTGTCGTCTATAAATATTCATTAAAAATATAACACTATTTCCTACATCATGGTTTCTGTTTTATAATTTTTAGACATCAAATAAATTAAATTATTTATGACACAATAATGATGCATTTTTTTCCTCATTAATAAATGATTTAAATAAATAAGATTATAATGATTAAAATATTATCTAAAACATGTCCAATTATGATTGGATGATTTTATTTCAAATATGAGTCATCTTATATTCAACATAAATTATTTTGGGACCATTATACACCGAATATAATATTATTATAAAATAATATTTTCACTCTTTCCTAAAGAGCCCCTCCTCTCCCTTATAAAAAGAGACCACTTCTAACTAATTCATCACACCTCTCAAGCCATTTGTATCATCCAACCTCTTCTTAATTGCATTCCCTACATCCCTCTACTCTACCTAGAATATTTACTTAAGGCAGACGGCACTTAAGAAGCCCTTTGGTTCAAACCAAAGTGAGTTACCCGAATTAAAGGTAACGATTTCTCTTAAATTCATTTCTTTTATTTTGCTTCTCCAAAACCTAAACTATTTTTATTTCCATTATTTTGTAACAACACTAGTATCCTAAATATATTTGGATGTTTTAATGAGAATTATTCGAACTACATTTACACACACCTCCATATAATGGATGAAGAACATAATGTTTCTGTGGATGGCAAACTAATGCCTCACGAAACGATGATTGTTCAATTACATCTTACCGCCTCTCTTGGTGGCCAATATGATGGAACTGTATTTATATATGATATATATTATTTTTATGATTTCATTATCCTTCTATACTTCCCATTTATATCAAGACTTTATGGTTTCCATAGTGGGTAAATACGATAATCTTATTTGAGGAAGTGCGGACTACCGCTACCTCAAAGTGATGTGACTCATTAGTGCCCTATGTGGGATGTATAAAGGAGAGAGTTAATGATATTATATATGATATTATAATGTAATTATAATATACCTATGTATCATTATGTTTTAATTCCATAAAAATATGAAATATAAGTGAATGTAGCGTTCATGCGTAGGTACAACTTACCGTCTCCATAAACGGTGCATTTCATTTCTTACCGCCAAATGTTTTATACTATTATAAATACATGTATATACTGGATATATATTATATATATTACATCTAAAATCATGAATACCATTCTGGATATAATGGACTATTTACCACATGGACAACTTGTAAATATAAGTTGTTCATTTTTGAACCAAGTACCAAATATCGGCAAAATGAACATTATTAACTAAAATGATTACATAATGTTTATAACATTGTAATAAGTGATATGAAAGGAATAATAAACTTTAAAGAGGTTCTTAAGAAATTAGAAATTAAATTTACTTTATTATTCAGGAGATTAATGAACGAACGGATCAATTCGGACACGAGGTAAGGGACTTTGTCTCAATCTTATTTCATTGAGGAATTTTTAGTTTTATACACGACTTTATTTTATACAGTGTATAAAACCCTTTGACTTTTCATTTTATTCAAAAGAAATTTTTTTATACGTAGCATTTTACTAAACAACAAGAAGGAATTTTTTTTAACATAAGCGGTGACAATGACCTTTCCGCCGCCGCAGGTATTATTTGATCTTTTCCTTCCTTAACAAGCCGAATGTTTTTTTTGAAAAATAAATACCATATACTCTTTTAACGTATTTTGGTATTGAAAATGATTTTTAGAATGGATTTATTATATCAATATCTTGAAATGATATTTTATTATTGCAATGTGGAAATTTTATCTTTCCTTCATGATTATGTTATATGTAAAGATCATGTTATGGATCTTGGGAATTATTTACGTATATGAGTGGTTCCATGACAAACCTAGGGCGGGTGACCCTGAGATAGCTCTCTAATGTATTGGGTAACATGATGGAGGTAAATGTGAATGTTACTCATAAGAGATTAATGGAATATACTGTGATGGGTATTCCAAAGTAACTCCCTATGTAGCTATGATAGCTACAATGTAAGTATGATATGGATGCCACCAGTTACCTTTTCGTTTTGTGATATCTATGTTTCTTTGATAAATCTTATTATTTCATGAGGTATGTAAAAGATTTCAGGATTTGAATTCATTTTTGAACAAATGTTTTCATTCTTTGATTTATAACCCTTACTGATCTTTTTATGCTCATCCCATGTTTGAAATGTTTTCACAGGACTTAAAGATGAATAGAGACAAGGATGGGATCAAGGAAAAGTAATGATGTCTAAAACATGGATCTAGACATGACTCTTTTTTAAGAGTTCATGATTTGTAAAAGAAATGGAAACTCTGTAGAAATGTCTACTTTGTAATTTTTTGATAAGTAATGTAATTGTTATGCCCAATTCTCTTAAACTCTAAACCAGAAAAGATCCTCAATGTGAATTATCCATTTAATTCAATATTATGTAATTTTTAAGGCATGATATTTATAACAAATGCAGATCTAATGATAAAACATTTATCAATTAGAGGAATGGATTATTTTTAATAATTTGAAAATACATCTATTAACAACCAAAATTGTAAAATACTAATTTTTTTTTAAGGTTTCATTTTCCAAATTGGGATAAAAAATATAATATAAGGTCGATGATCTATAAATGGAATCACATAGTTCATGATATAACATGGTAAATCTTAGATGTGTATTTGAGTGACCAATATCCCTTATGCGTAGTATATCTCACGAAGTGAGAAATATTTATCAATAGGTTTATGGGGTAATAACTTATATCCCCCAAAAATAAATACTTAAAATCATATAATATCATTAAATCATGGAATTTAACAAACATTATGAAATAGCTCCAAGAGAATGATCGTAAGTCAATGATATGAAATTGAGTTACCAAAGATCCATACTACTTGGGAAAAACCAAACAATAGAAAATTTAATAAAGAACATTTTTTGGATAGTAAATATCATGTAAATATAGATATCATGACTAAAGTAAATCCATAGTATATAAATTTTACATTCAAATAAAACATGTATCAAAATATGTATTACGTATAAAATTGAGACCAATAAAACCAATATCTTTTATCATTCAGTCCATGAACACAAACTAACCAAATTCATAAAAAATATATATTATAATAATATATTTTTAAACCTTAATAATATCTTTTCCATTTCTAATCATTATTTACCATCATTATATATATGAATTATGGAAATTCGTTACCGATTTTCAATATAGGGAGTTTGTAATCTTAATATTTTGTGAATAGTTTTGTTAACAAAGTGTATGAATTAATTATAATTAACAATTTCATCATTAAAATTTAATTAAATATTATTTAATATATGTTACATGATATTTAAAAATATACCATTTCATTCCATAGTAGTTTTTTAATGAACAATGGAGTTGATATCTGCGATGATCACGTCTTGTTGATTTATAAAGAATAAAAGTTGTTTTGTAAATTAATGATGAAAATTATATTTTTACCATTATATAACCAAAAAAGAAATCATTTACATATTTATATGATATATTAATTGAAATTAAATTCCCATGTTCATCAATGATAGAAATTTCCATCGTATTTAAGTAGATGGGTAAACCAACACAAATATGGTCATTCCACAATTAAAGAATGATTATGATGGGATTTAGTTGAAATATCATTATACCAAAAATAATTATCATTTTATTTTGTATATATTAGTGTAAAATATCATCATTATTGATCATTTAAATAATAATATAATATATAATCTGTTATTTCTTAGTATAAATAAATATTTTTTGTACAAAGAATGCTCTTTTGGATGGTTGAATTTACCAAGGTTCTTTACAAATCATATTGTTAACGAGTTGTTAAAAATTTCATTTTAGAAACATAATAATTTCAGAATAATAATCTTTATACATTAACACCATTCCCATTAGAATCCACATATGATTTTTATAAAAGTAAAAAATGAATTCAATCATTTCGTGGATGTGGTAGTCAACATGTAAAACTATATAATGATTTCATTTTATTAAAAAGGAAGAAAGGGGAAATATGATTTATTATTTCAGAATAATTAATAATTTATACATATCATAATTTTATATTAAATTACCTATTTGGATTATCCACAATAGGCGGTGAAGTGAAACGAAGGTGTTGCTTCTTGGAAATTATATTCTATATATACGCACAAATCAAGTTTTTGTTTTTCATAAGGGAAGAGGGGAATGGTGTCTAATAATTATTCCCCAAACATAATAAAATTAAATACATGACTAATAATTTTGTTAAAATATAGTCATAAAAAATAATAATTGTAAATATATGGTAAGAATAAGATAGATGGATTACTTAGGCTTATCACATTGAGATTTCTTTGAATAATCCCTTATATATAGAGGGATTAATGTATAATATAGACACTGGTAGCTCTTCAAAGAAATATAGGATTTAAGAATAAGTAAAAATGGTTTTGGTTTATGTGTAATAAAACATTTAAAATTGTAATTGAATGGGTTCTTAGAGGGCCCATTTTAAGTTAAAAGAAATGGATTTAATGTAAATACCCATTTCATTTTACTTATGGCAGTTGACTCTCAAGGAATGTGCCTCTAAAAGTTTTTAATAATGGATCTTGGAAGAGATAACGTTGAAAAATTTATTTAAAACACACAATAACATATGTTTTTAACATGGTTTGTGTTTTTTCACTCTTTTTACCACATTAACCCTAAATTACTATAACTGTGGTAACTGGTTTTTACCTATGTAATTTATCCTTTATGCATTCAAATAAAATATACCTAATTAAATAATTTGGAATTAATGATTTAAAATTTTAAATTCCCATTATTTGTTAAAATCCATAAATTTTAAAAAAAAATATTTTAAAATACTAATTTTATAATGTAATAAAACAATTTAATAGAGAAATATAACTTATGTTCTAAAATATAAAATATAAGTCGATAAATTAAACTTAATATTTATAAATGTTTAATGTTACTTATAAAATAAATATTTTTGTGGAAAAAGGTTTCACAAATTTCTATTATATACTTATATACTATATATTTCTTTAAGTAATGGTATTTTTAATAATGGTTTGTTTAACTATTCACCTTAAAATCAATATTTTTATGAAATATTAAAAAAACTACTTTCAGAAAATATTAATATGATTAATACAAGAATAATTATAATTATTTATAATTAAAATTGTAAAATCAATCAATTTAACTATCAAAAAATTATAAAACATAATGAAAAATTTATTGTTCCATTATATATATATTTAGAATATTTACCATACTAATTCAAATGAACTATCATTTAATAATTTAATTATTAATAAAAAATAATTTATATAAACTATATTTTATCATAATTAATCATCACATTCGTGGATTATAAAATAATACAACATAAAAATTTAATATTTAGAGGAATTTATTTTCATACATAATGATTATATTAGTTGTTTTACATATATCAATTTAATTTCATTGGTATTATAAGTAATAATTATATTCATTTCCATAAAAAATTCATAAATAAGATACTCATATTTATTACATCAAATTTAATGACTATATTTTAATGACCACAATAAATTTTTAAATTTTTATGTAAATATTTTATAATTTATTTTTATTTTAGTCTTTCATGTAGAGTAAGCTAGAAACACGTTTAAAATCATATATTAAAATCTAAATGAGTTACAGCACAAGAAAATTATTATAACATTGTGAAAATTTATAAATAGTAACTAGTTCACTCATTATGTTGTGGATATAAAATTTAGTCCTCTCATAAACTTATGGAAAAGAAATATTGTCCATACATAAACTGATGGACATGAAACCAGGACCATAAAAAACACATGGAATTAATACCATGCTCATTTTTAATGTTGTGGACCGAAATCAGGTTCAAACATAATATTATCATCGCAGAAGTATCCATTCTAATCCAATACATTAAAGGGATATAATTAACCAACACGTCACATAACCTTGAACCATAAATGTTACAAAATGTAATAAAAAAATTCATCATTTGATCATCATATGACCCATGGGAAGCAAATAAGTTTTAGAAATTTTAAATCTAAACATAGTTAAGATGTTGAATAGAAATGTTATTCATTGGATCAATTAAAAATATTCTTCATTATAAATTATCTAGTGAGAAGAAGTGTATGGTAACATTAGATAATATCCTCAGGGAAATATAACTATTTTCAAAGGGTGTAATAAGTGATGAAAAAATCCATTAATATATTATTGGAATATTTGTTCAGAAAAATAGCCTTTATATATTCAAATTAATTATTTAAAATCCAAATATTTCCAAAATTTCATGGAAATAAATTTCTTTGAAAATAATAATTGAATATTTTAAATGGAGATTCACACTGAATATTAGTTATGATTGATGGAGAATTTTTTACGTCTTATATTTTAAAACAAATATTGTGTCCATACATTTGGAAAAAAGTACCTCGTTCTGTAAGAGAAAAGGAAAATATTTATAAAACTATTTATTGAAATTATAATATGGGATAAAATTACTTTAATTATTTATTGGAAAATAGTAAGAATATTATTTTTGATATTTTAAAGGAAATATGGACCTAGAAAAAAGCATTCATTGGCCAAAGATGATGTAAAGATGGTTTCTCTTCAAAACATTTTTTTCTCATTATAAGTACCCAAGATATAATAATGGTATTATTACATTAAAATTAAATGAATAACTATAATATAAGAGAATAAAATGGTTTTATTATATAATTATAGTAAAATATCCCTCAATATAAATTCAATTATAAATAATCCACATTGTATTTAGATTGAAATATAAATTTTATAAATCATGATTCTTATTGCTTCATAAATGTGTGAACCTATTTTATAATAAATATATTTTCTATATATTAATTAAAAATCCATAATAACATATCCAATATGATATATTATTTACTTATGACAACTTATCTCTCCTTTATAATCAATTCATTATTAATTTCAATGCTCTATGTGATAACAACTTCATTTTTAATTTTTTTTTAGTTCAATGGTCCTGGTATGTTTACATTAATCAAGGTTCCAAAATATCTATAAATATTATAAATTAATGACTATCATATATTAAAATTATATAAATTTTATAACAAGTCATATAAAGTTAGGATGAAAATTTAATTACATCCCTTCGTTGAGATTCTATTCCATTCATATTCATGAGTGACCTATCCACCATTCTGTGAATAGAACTAAAGAAAAATACATAGTAATTCAAATTAAAATAAATATATATTTATCATTAATTACATAAAAATTCACTAAATCTATTATTATAACAATCAATGTGATCCAGGGATGAAAAATGAATCACATCATCTCATGGAGGTATTAATCCACACATATACACGGGTGTTGTTTTCTTTTCCCATGGGAGGGAAAGGAGTTGTATAATGGTTGTTAAATAAAAATAAAAATAATTAAATATATGTAGGATAATAAATTAATTATTTTAGAGTGTGTAAAATAAATTTAGGGAGTTATAAGAATAAATATTATTGAATGTACTTGGTCAAGAGTCACACTTCTCCATTATGAAACATCATTTAGATTTATCCTTAAGCCTTGAACTGATAGTTTATTTGAAAGACCAAATGATATAGGACCTGAGTATGTAATATATTATGGTATTAGGATAGGTATGTAATGAGATAAAATATAAGATTTTGTGATTAAGGGAAAAAATGAGGTTCCCTTTTATAAGCGTGGGAATGGACAAACTTGAAGTTATTTTAAAAATAAAATAATATTATAAATCATCATACTACAAATTGGGAAAAAATCCCACAAAATTATAAGATAATATGTTTTAGGGATGAATTAATATAAACCCGTAACATTTTTTGATGTTTGGGATAAATTTTGATCTTTATCTCTTAGTTAAAAAAAATTAAACCTATTTTAACCCTAACTGTGACAACTTATCCTTTAACTGATATAATATAATTTTGAGAACCTATATAAAAAGGGGATTATAAGAAATTTAGAATGATAATTCTAAATTATGAATAAATTTTATCAGATTTAAATTTGATAGATGGTAGAAATTATTTTTAACATAATAACAGAAAACATGTGAAAATCGTTCTTTAATACCTAATTTATGTGTAAAATTCATTTTAAATTAAAATGATATAAAAATTCAGTTTCTATGAATTTTTTGGATTATTTTATAAAAATGGGATATTTTAAACTCGTTTATATCAAAAAATAATAGATTGGAACCTATTAATCATATTATTATATGAAAATACAATATAGTTCGTTTTAATTCTAATAAACTATAACTTATTTTCACAAAACATAATATTGGATTACCATGTTCAAAATAATGTTTTAAAAAATTATATGACTCTGTAAAAATATATTTTATTGAACCATAGGATCAAAGAAATATTAATTCATTCTTAAATAATTAAAATATCTTAAAAATGGTAGTATTTGAAAAATTGTAAATTTCACTATTTACTCAAAATAAATATTTTAATAAAATTCAAAATAAATCATCCAAACATTATTATGTAATTATTTATTAAAAATTATATCCATTTTATAAAATTAAATTTAAAAATTTGGAAAAAATAAATATAATATTTCCTTATAAAATGCAATAAAACCCATTTTCATGAAAATGTATTTTTTCAGGACAAAATGACTTCATTATAATTTATTTGTTAATAAAAATAATTAAATTAATGATAAAATGTTTGGTCAGATATATTATATGAAATTTTCATTAATATTATTCAATTCTATTTATTAATTTATTTTATTTATTAAAATTCCCATTGCATAGATAAAAATATTTTTTTGTAAAACACCAATTTTATCTTTCAAAGGATTTTATTTTCTATTCTATAAAATATATAAATAGATCGTTTTATAGAAGTAAAAAATATTAATTTTTCATATTTTATTTTGTCTTATTTATTCCCACCATCATTAATGTGATGTTATAACATCCAAATTAAAAAATACTATATTTATAATGTATTAGAGTCTTCTTAAAGCCTAATTCGATATGTTAAGAAATCTATGAAACACATAAAATTTATATGAGAAGAAATTTATTTTAAAACAACTAGATGTAATGCTCTATACATGTCGTAAACCATACCAAATATCATGGTACATTGATACCCATTCTGACACTGATATTGCCTAAAGGGAATTCCCAATCCCCATGGGTATGTGACTAACACCATACATCATTCAAGATAAGAAATGGGTGAAATTTTACACCAAATTGCAGAAGATAAAGATACATATTAGTGTTCTCAAAACTCCCAAGGGAGATAATACTAGAAAAAAAACATTTGTATCATAATCCAAAACATTTCATCATCAATGTACCCAATAACTAGAAACAAAAAAAACACAAATATCCTAAAGGAAACACCACTCTAAATGTAATACCTCAATAACATCCCCCACCTTTAAGTAGAACATTCCATTTTCTCAGACCTAGAAGAAGGAAATCTATAAATTCCCAATGGAAAAGTTATGGTGTCAGCTATAATTCCCTATAGGGTATCACCAAGTATTCCAAAATAACATAAAAAATTTCACATTCAATTTAAAATAAAAATAGGCATAGATTTATAATTTTCTATTTAAATAAAAAACTTGTATTCTTTTTAAAATGATAGAAAACGTTTCAATGATTTATTAAATAAATGTTTTATTTAAAATTCTATAGACAAATCATAAGGCATTAGTAAAATCATTTCATAATCAATGGAACATATATCAAAATAATCACAACAAGCACCATGGTCATCTACCCTACATTATTATATTTCCTCATTATAGTATCCCAATCCATATTATATCAGTAACAATGGAAATATATGTATTCACATTCCCCAAGATCAGGCCAAATTGGACTCATCAACATCTCATCGATGATAAGATCTACCTAACATAGTTTTTTTAGAGTTCCCATCATCAATCCAATATAAGGGAATTACCATCCTATAGTTCTTGTCCTAAATATCCCAATAACTACCTAGTATCATAATTTCTTAATAAATCAATCAATAACGGGAAAAGCATCTCATTTCAAGTCAAATCATCACTGATAATTTAAATTCCTTGTTTTCTTTTTCAATATTACAAATCAATTTCAAAACCAAAACATTGGTTTTTGTTATTTTATGTTTTTAAATACAAAACCAATCATTATTTTCATCAATTAACACTAATCAATTTTTTTAAGTAAATTATCAAATCATTTTATAATTATATCAAATTTAAAATACTAACCAAATTTCATTTTTATTATAATTTGGAGTTTTCACAAAATTCAAGGAAAATCAAATTCCAAATCTTTTAAATTTGAGATTTAAAAAATAAATGGAATTTTATTTAAAACAAAAAATATATATTAATTATATGGAATAATCTAAAATGGAAGAACCTATTATTATCATGGAAATCATAACACAGAACACCAATAATGGGTTTTCCTAATAAAGAATAATGGGAAAAGATATCATGAAATCAATACTAGAATAAATATTCAAATACAATATTTTTAGATTAATCAAATGTTTTATGATCTATAGAACCATAATTTAAACAAAAAGACAGATTTGGGTAGCCTAGGAGAGGTGATTCATATACATGGTAGGATATTGAACAAGATCTTCCACGCTTTGATCTTCTAATTAATGGGTTTTGAGGAGCCAAATTTTTTTCTTGAGAGCCTCCAAATCCTAGAAAATAGATTTAGGTCAAGTTAGGTCTGATTTATCAATTAAATGGTGGTTAAATTAATTTTGATAAAATTTCAGAATAATATTATCTGTCAGACACAGTAATTTGTACATGGCTACATGGTTGGACAAACCATGCACCCAAACTGTGTTCCTCCTCTAAAATCAGTGTGCAGGGAACATGGTTTCTAATAGGTGGGAATATTTTTTTAAACAATGTTCCAACCATGATAACCCTAACTATCAAAGGTTGAATGATTTTTACTAAGGGGGAACATTTTTATAAAACTATGCACCAAGCCTGCGCAGCCCAGAAACATTCAAACTTTTCTAAAATTCTCCCAAAACTACCGGAGAGAAGCCTAAACCATATAATAATAAAAAGGAGGGTTATGTAGTACCTAAATAATAGTAATATGATGTTCATCATTCCCATTAAAATAAACATTATGGCCCCATAAATCCTATCAAGAATCTTCCATAACAATAAGAGGAGGTCACTACTCTCTCATAAGTGCCCCCATCTCCTAAATCTCATGGGTACCAGAACCATGTTTCCATAGTACACAAACCCAAGGTATCATCCTCCCATGAGTTACCCTTATATTAGAATCAATATTCATAATTGGATGCTGAATAAAAGATATATTAGTCTCAACATCAAGATCCTCCAAACTCCGGACATAAGATGGGTCACAATGATAATTCAGAAGATACGAATCATTGAAGACATTAGGTGTCGACGTTTATTATGGTGGATGTTCAAAAAAGTAATCCACTATTCCCTAATTCTAAACAACCTATGAAGGTCCCAGTGAACAATGATAAATCATTTTTTCCTTTAATGTAATTGATGACCCAATAGGGGTTAAATGATCAAGAATAACAAATCAACAACAATGTAGTCCAATGGTCTACAATGATGATCAACATAGGATTTATATAGGCTCTGTGCCATCAAATGTTTTTATGAATCCACTGAATCATTTAGTACATCTATTATAATAGGATTGGTACAACCAAGGAACATTCACCATTCTCTAACCAATACAGTGATGATTTAAATGGTCTTCCATATATGTCCTCAAAAGGCTCCATTCTGATCACAAAATGATAAATATTTATATTTGAAAACTCAACTAGTCTATAATGGTTATCCCAAGCCAAAAAAAAATTAGGGCACGGGCATGAAGCATATCCTCAAGAATCTATATATCCATCTTGGTTAACAAATCTATAAATGGACGTTATTTAATACTCAAATGAATTGTATATCACACTACCTCCTAAAGGGTTTTCCAGAAATGAGTGGTAAAATGGGGATATCTATCACATAAAATTGTAGAAGAAACAATTTAATATTTAAAAAACATGTTCACATTTATATTTCATAAATCCTAAAAATCATTTATATCACAAATGTGTATAAATTGATCTTATTTCATCAGCCTATGGACTGTAATCTATATTACAATCTTTTTTCACTAGATATACGATAACCCAACCAGAAATTCCATATGAATGTCGTCAAAATATCAAGTCGAAAGTAGATGTAGTTTGAGAAAACTGGTGGGACTCTGGTAGTCATCCATGACATGTTGGATAGTATATTATCATGAAAGAAGATAGAAATGTCCCAACACATACCTAGTAACCAGGATCATCATCTCATGTCATGACACATCATTATGGTTATTGGGTGAATATCCCATTAAAAATTATAGACATCCCCCATCATTTATTTTCTCTAATATAAAGGTACAAAATTCTAAAATAATAATCATAAGAAACCCTCTATGGAGAATGACCACTCAATAATGGAATACACCCATAATGATAGTTCCTAATGATGTGTAATTCATCATTAGGATAATGTTTCTATAGAATCATCTTGAGAAGAAAAGAGGTGAACTAAATACAATCCAAGAAAATCTTTGACCATGATCCCTAACCTAGTATAATAATATATAAAAAAATCCATCAATTTCCAGTCATCTAATCGTTCTTTAAAATTATGTGTTAGTAGTTTCCTTCCCAATTAATTATAAATTAAATAAAATTTCCTTATGTCATATGTGATGTTTATGTAAAAATACTATAGGTACACTACCCAATGTCGATTCTGGAGATTAAAATATATTTGAGAAAATATGTCACTGATGATTTTGTGGTTAGAATACATGGTAAATCATTCTTTGAAAAGGTATTGCCACCATCTCTTCTGTGCATGCATCATATTTGAGAGTTGATGGTCATGGATTGGGTAATGCTTCTCATTTGGCCTAAGCTATCTAGAGACATAAGACACCTTGTGATCACCCTGTATAAGAAGACAAACCAAACCTAAACATGATACCTTACAAAATACAAAACATCCCTTCATATCCTTTAGAAGATTAAAGAGGGATGCAGAAGTTAAAATAGGTTTCGAATCAACAAAAAAATTATTAAATATCTCATCCCTTGGAATATTCACTCCCATATGAGTGTGTTTCATCATCGTAGAATCCATCACAAACAAATCATTTATAATCAATCCATGATACCCCTCTAAACATAATAATCTATGAACTTGAAATACATTCTGATGTTGTTCCCTTGTTATAACATCTTCCACCATCAAAGGGTAAACAGAGAAACCATGATCTGACAACTTGTGTCCCTTGAGCATCACTTCCCAAAAACAAAAATACCATTGGATAACTTAACATAAACTCAGTGATCTCACAAAAATTAGACAAATTCTGTCAGATGAAGCATGTGATCCACCATTGACTTAGAGAAAACTATTATGTCATCTACAAAGATGACCATGAATGTTTCAAGATACACATGGAATATATTGCTCAAAAAACCATAAATTCACAATGATAATTTTTTATACCAAATGGAATTGCAATATAATCATAACATATATAACATCTCAGGGAGGATGTTTTCTTAATTTTAGTTTCCTCATTATCATTCAGTGATAATGATATTGAATATCAATCTTTGAGAACCACTTCACCACTATCTAATTTTCAGAAATATACTCAATCCATGGAAAAGGATACTTGTTCTTTATCATAACTTGGTTGAGTTTCAGGTAATCAACACATTAGAAAATTTTCCCATAAACTATCATATAATATAGAAAAATTGTCACCCAAGGTGACTAACTCCAGTATATAAAGCCTTTCTCGAAGTGATCATCCAAAAGAGTCCTCAACACTATCCTTTCATCTATTCATGTGTGGTAAGAAGTAATAGAAATGGGTTGGATACCATGAAATATATTATTAGAAAACTCTACATCTCTTCACAGTAGAAAACCATATAAATCTTAATGAAACACATCAATAAATTTGATGACAACTGGAGGGAGATCATCAATCAAATATTCTTGATTCGGATCAAAAGTTAACACTAATATTATATTCTCTAACTATGGATAATAAGGTATGTATATACTCAACCCCTGTTCCCATTCAACTTGAATGATATAACACACCCAATCGGGCGTATTAAAGTAGTCCCAAGAAGAAATATGTCAGTTTTGGCCTTTCTAGAAATGATCCAATCGATCCTCAAACTGATATCAAGAGGTTTTCTGTAGATAACCAAAAATTCCAAAGTAATATTTTTATCTAAAAAAGAGGCAACACACACAGGACAAAGAAGATCCTACTTTTTCTTTATTATAAAAGGAATAGTAATATCCATAATGTAAGATAAAATATTATTCAGATGATTTAGTAGGTTTACAATAAGATTTTATATAAATGAGTTAGCTGCAGCGATATCAAATAAATCAGTAACTAAAGATGAACTATAATCATGGTACCTCTAAAACAAGTTAGACCTATATCAGCTTGTTTTGGATTCCCTTCCACTACAAGGTCTAGCTTTGTTCTTGATGTCTATGGTTGAAAGCCCTTTTTTCATGTAGCATATTATTACATTGTAATACATTTAGGATCTGATGATCATGTGAATCTATGTGGAGTAGAAATGATACAACAAAAATACTTCATGTTACCTGAGTGTCTTCAAAAATTACTTATCTTGGGTACCTCAGTGAAACCCTATTTCAAATGCCTAGGCTTACCACACTGGAAGAAAGTCAAAGGGCCTATTTGAGGGACTCGATGAGGTTTGTAAGAACCCTAACATCTAGAACCACCACAAGACATATCACACATCCTCCCTCCATTAGAATAAATAATAAAAATAAACATTGTGAGAAGAAAGAACTCTCGTAAACCCAGACATACCGGCAATCTCATGCTCAACCATTATCCCTTATCCAACACGTTAATATAAGAATTGATATTCATCATGAAAAATTGGGAAAAATTATTAGATGTAAGACCAATCTTGAACCGTCGTGTCTTTATCATCTCATTCGATACAATCTTAGTTGAAAATGAACATGTTTGTCAATGTGGTTCATATACTCCATCATAGTCCTTTTATCCTCCTATAGATTGAAAAACTCTATAGCCTTATCAAAGTTCATACACTCTAGATAGAACTAATTTTTGAATATAACTTTATAGTCACTCCAACTATAAACATGAATTCTTCTTAACCACCACCATCAAGTCCCACAATCTCCATTTAGATCCCTCTAGCATGAATTTGAATTCTTTCACCTTAATTGAAAAATTATTTTCCAATAAATAAAATAGATTACATTCCTTTATCAACCAATCCTATGACTATGGAGGATCATTAAATCCTTGTGAATAATGTGGTTTCTGGTGAAGTAACTGCTAACAACAATTCCAATATTCATCTCTATGATATTCCATAACATGACCATAAATGGGAATGTGTTTTTCTGCCTGTCTCATATCATGGACAAAAAACCAAATCATCTTGTCATGATTCTAGTCCATCGTAGGATTGTCTTATTTTGCTTCACCAATAGCTTCTCCGTATAACATATTACCATGTATTCTTATATCCTTGATGATAAAAAATATTATCCAACAACATTGAATACATCAAAAGTTTTCATAGGTCAAAAACATAATCAAGATAAATGAAAATATTAATCCCATCAGGTAAGATATCAATATTTTCATTTCAGCAAATCTAAATAAATTGCAACAAAAATATATATTTAGATCAAATTGTTCCTCAATATGTTTTTCCCAAACCGCCCATGATAACTTATGTCCTTCTATGATGAGATATGGCTGGGAACTCACTCATAAATACCACCAAATTCATAATATGATACTCTAAATTGTATACTTACTTCATAGAGGGATTCCTAACCTGCCCCTTTGATACTAGTTTTTCATGATCTATCCAAGATACCCTGGTACTCCAGTACTTTATCCAAAATTGGAATAGCCTGAACATTGTTCTTGATACCCATAGGTTGGATACTAGCACCTAGAATCATAAAAGATAAAATAGGAATCCAGTTTTCCACAATATAATGGGAGATAATGAAAAATGTTTGTGTTATAAAAACACAAGAGGGTGATACTACGAGAAACCGAACACGTATATAAAAAAACAAAATTGTATATCATTAAAGTTCCAAAAACATGAAAAAAAATTCAAATGTATAAAAAGAGATACCACTCCAATCCCAAAAGATGTAGAACATCCACTACCTCTATGTGATTCTTTCCCTTTTCTCATATTTGGATGATGTAAATATAAAAAATCATGTAGAAAAAGTTATGCTGTCATATCTGAAGCCTTTTCGGGTCTCACTAAGTGTTCAATAATATTATTTCATAATAATAAACCAAATCAAGAATTAAATTTTAAATAGAAAATTTAATGGAATTAAAATTACATATTTTAATAAAAACAATTGTTCAATTAAAAATGATAGAAATTTTTTTGACCATTTCCTAAATAAATAGTTTATATAATATAGTTTATAAACATTAGTAGGCTTTAGAATAATAGTATCATAGTTAATGGAATATATATCACAAAAACAAAAGCAGCATGGTCATCTATCCTATGTTATGATAGTCCTTGATTATATGGTCCTCGCACAACATATATCAGAGATCATGGATATATGTGTACACACATACCTCAGGATCAGATAGGATAGGACTGATGAACATCCTATCGAGGATATTATATGCTTAATTAGGTTTTTTGAGACACTCCATAATCAGTCTAATACTAGGATATTTTCAACCTAGTGTTCTTGTCTAAAATAACCCACAAACTACCTAGTCTCACATATGCTCAATCAATCAACCAATAATGGGAAAATCATCTCTTTTCAAATCAAATCAGCATTTACAATTCAATTTCCCAATTTTACATTTGAATATGAAAAATCAATTTCAATACCATTTCATGGGGGTATCATCATTTCATAAATTCCATCGATTTCAAAATATTCCAAAAATTTAATTTTTTTTTGGAATTTGAGGTTTTCAACACAAATTCCATTCAAAAAATTTCAATTCCAAATCATATAAACATGGGTTTTGATAAATTAATTAAAATATATTTAAAAAATCATGAAAATAAATGTTTAATTATGTGGCATAATCTAAAAGGGAACAGCCTACTTTTTATGGAAATTACAATATACAACACAAAAAATGGGATTTACCAATGTGGAATGGGGGAAACAGTGATACTGAAATCAAAAAACGAATAAATATTAATATAAAAATAGTTTATATGCATAAATTCTTTGATCATATAACCAACTCAAAAGAGGATAAAAGTACATAATTGGATAAAAAAAGGAGATGAGATTCAATTTCTTGGAGGATATTGGATGAGATTTTCCACACATTAATCTTTTAATGAATGGGTATGGAGCATCCAAAATCCTATTCTAAGAGCCTGAAAAGTCTAAGAAATTGATTTATTCCAATTTAGTGTTGATAATGGATATAAAAATGGTTTGAATAATTATTTTAAATAAATTATAATAAAAGTTTCTCATTTACATGTTTAGCATACCAGGCCTACGAGGTTAGAAAGACCATGAGCCCTAACCTTACACCCCTATAAAATCACAATTCAAGGAGAATAATTTTTACAAGGTGGGTGAAATATTTTTAAAATAGTGAAACAGTCATTCAAACCCTCTCTATTTAAGCTAATATGACTTACATTGAGGGACTCACAGTTTGTGAAAATTGTATACCAACCGTACACAACCAAAAACTACCAACAATATTCAAAATTATCTCAAAGAAACTAGAGAAAATCACCAAACATATAATTACAAATTTAATGGTTTAAGAGTACCTAATAACTATTAAAATGATTCTATAATCCAAAAAACCCCATACAAGACCAAACCAAATTATAATCAAAAGGAGGGTCGAGGAGTACCTGAAAATCGGTAACCTTATTTTATAGTACACCTAATAATAATTTCTCCCTCTAAATTTTTTCACTCTAATATAAAAAAATTAGGACACTTCTTCTTCATAAACTACATAGGTTCCCATATACCTTTCTCAAATTTATGGTTTCTCCACAACATGTTGACAAGGAGAGTTTTCTAATCATGTATCACGTTCTCTCTTTTATCCCAACTCAATACCTGTTTTACATCATAATTAAGATCATGATCAAGTTTTATGTCCTCTTACATTAGTAAATTTTAATGATTGTTCATGAACATCCTCATAATATTTTCATGGTACACATCGTGAACTTATGAAAGATTCATTGGATGCCCCATGAGATAAATTAACATCCAGATATAATCAAGAATTTGGATGTGCCCCACATATTTAGGTCTCAAATTTACCATATTTTTGAATCTCATAGCCATGTTCCAAATATATATGAATTGTAGTAGCTTGTTCCATGATTTTAACAGGGGATATAATCAACGATAGTTAGAAATATGTTTTTCCAATTTTAGCTGCCTTGACGTGATGATGAATAGATCCATCCTTCATTATAATTTCCTTATCTAGACCGAGTCCCAATAGATTTAATTCTCCAAAATCATCATAACACATCGTACTTTTCCCATCCTATAATATATTTATTTAAAATGATGAATTATGAATTCTTGAGTGAATGTTATTTTTGTAATAACATTCCACAAAAGGAAGGTTCTGATCCCAACCAGCATTCAAATCCAAATAGTATACTCTCAATATGTCTTATTGATTTTTAATGTTACATTTATAATAAATATAAATTTGAGGATAATATGTTGTACAAAAACATACCTATGTATCCAGATCTTAATGAAGAGTTCTCAAGAAAATCTAGGAAAACATTAGATCCATTAGTATACAATTTAGAGTGGTACACCCTGAAATGTAACACCTTAATTAACGTATTCCCAAATTCATTTGATCAAGAGAAAAGTCTTATCAAATGGAAAAAACACATTTATTTCTTAAATACATCAACTATATCCCTAATTGAATTATGTAATTTTTTGTTTTTGGGAGTCAAATGATGATATCCATGGTGATGTTGCCAAATTTAAATTTTGTTTTGGGTTGGGATTGTTATAAACCATTAGAATTATATCTACCAAAAATAACTTTTTTATATACCAAGAATTAACTTGAATACTATAAAATATCTCTTTTTATGTTTTCCCGCAAGAAATACTCTTTCATAACATTGTGACATTACACCCATATATGATGAATATATAATATTGAACTGTGAGATTCTTCAAACAACTCATTCAAGTATAGTATTGATAGTAAAATACATGGTTCTTGAAATTTATCATTCCATCAAGATCATAGTTTAACTTAAGAACATTCTACACATTCTTTGGTAATTCTAAATAAACTTTTATAGCTTCTAAATTCACTAATGGATGGATGTTTGAACCATCAACTAAAAAATATAATATATTTTCTCTTTACTTATTATTTAAATATACATATTCAATAAATCTAAAAAATGGATATCTTTAAATCCCCCTTATAGAAATACTAACATATTCTTTTCAAAAAATCGGCACTAACCACATTGTTCTCCATTTCAAAGTTATATTGTATTGAGTAGCCATAATTAGTGATCAACACCAACCATATTCTCAATATATAATTAAAATATAACTATTTTAATATATATTTCATTATTTTATGTTATGTGTATATATCACACCTTTAATAATATAGATGATTAAAACGTGTATTTTATGAAAAAATTCCCACTTCTCGTTCTGAATCATCTTTCATGCAATTTTTTCCAATATTTTTCAATTTCTGAGAGGAAAAATATATCATTATACCATTCTATAATAGGATTCATCCATTTTCATTCATTGATGCATAATTATAGATAAAAACCCTTCCCTACTATAGGGTAGTTTAATCACAAGAGCATAGGCCAACCTTCTCTTCGGCTCATGTAAATTTCTTCCAAATTCATCAGTATTAACTAACTTGGCTCCATTTTAGGTCAACATGGTTAGTGGATTTGAAAAACATGATTAATGTTTAACAATTCATATGGATTCTCATTCTAAACAAAGAAATCTATGGATATCCAACACTGTTGTTGGTCTAAGTAATTTTTCATTGACTTACTTATTTTATGGATCAACCAATATACCCTCGCTTGAAATTATTTGACCTAGGGATGCGACTTTCTGTAGACAAAATTCTGACATTGTAAATTTTTTATATATAATATCCTTCATTAGGATCTTATTAAAAATCATAAAATGTTACAAATGATCTTCCTTTATCATTGAATATATAATAATATCTTCTTTAAAGACTTCCAAAAAATTATTATAGAAATTCTTAAAAAATCTATTCATAATATCCATGATAAGAGTTGGATTAGTGGTATGTCAAAATGGAATTAATAACAATTAATAATGACCACACATCATAAAAAACATTCTTGTATATCTCCTCCATCATTACCCATATATGATAATATCAAGATCAATGATCAATATAATAAATGTACTAAGCTCCAAATAATTGATCAAACAAATCATCGATAAAAGGTATGGAATACTTTTTTATAATAGTGATATTTTTATGTTACCAATAATAAATTAAAATACTATATGATCCATATTTATTCATAAAATATGAATAGGTTAACCTCTTGTTGAATCACAATACTGAATGATTCCCTTATCGAGATTCTCTTGTATTTTCATCTTTAACCCATACAACTCATTTAAGAACATTCTATATAGATCAGTTGAAATGATTGTAGCACAAGTTTTGAGTTAAAGAGAAATCTCAACATCATGAGTTTTTCAAAGACTGGGAGAATCTGTTGGAAGAAAATTATCATATTCATTGACAACAAAAAAATTTAACATTTTGAGTTTCTTAGTAACCATTTGATATAAATTTGCCTCATTTGTAAGTAGTAAATCCCATATAATGGATGAAATTTCCCTTTAAATTATAATTTTATCTGAGAACTTATATATGATCATAGTTTGATTTCAAATACCAAATGTAAATTTTCTTCCTCAATAATTGATATAGTTTCTATATTGGGAGATATATCCATTAACAATATAACAACCAATTCAACCAGGGAATGAATAAAAATAATTATCGGAAAAAACAACCCATAAATTTCATTAATAGATAAGGTATACACCTTATATGTGATAATTATACCTCTATGAGTTTTCTATACCAAATAAAAATAATATATTTTCGGTGGTGATGTCATACCATTAGAAAATTTATCTGATATAAAATATTGTGTATAACCAAAATATAATAAATAATTTTCCATTCTAGATTTGAATAAATGATTACATTTCAAAAAATCATTCTCTTGACCAACTTATGTAGTTTTTATTTTACAATATTTACCTTTTTTCAGTGGCATCATAGATTTTTTCGGATTATTATCACTTTTACCCTTGGATTTGTGAATTAATTATAATAATTATAAACAACTTGAATATAAGGAAATAAAATATTGTTGATGTATTTAGTTGTGGTTTATATCTATTAATTTCATTGATAATCCCCTTAATATCACATTGAAATTCATTTACTCTATGGACAGGCCTCCCAAACTAGGAATATATTCTCTTTCACATGAAGAGAGTACCTGGTTTCTCCTTCCGTTTTTTGTATTGTTAGAGTTTGAAATATATTATCCACTATATGTGACACATCACTAGAGCTTCCATAGGGAATTGTCTCACTTTTCTTATCACTATATCCATCAATTTGTGGGTAACAAACTTCTATTTACAATTTGAGTGCACATCAAACAAAACTATTGCAGCTTCTAGTGTCCCTTATGGCTAATTGTTTTTTAATAACTGGTTTCAATCCATTAATAATAAATCAATCATGTATCTTGGGTTGATGATACAAAAATCAAAAATCTTGTAAATGATTCTTCATAGGAACCGATGGATCCATCAACCTTCTGCATCAACTATAGAAATACCATCTATATTTCAGTATTGAGTGGATAAGGATATTAATTTTTGAAAAATTCCCTCATAGACTCTTCACATTCCGTAGAGTTGATCTCTCCCATATTCATATTATTATTCAAAAATATTCCACTAAGGATGTTCTTTTCCTTCCAAGAGATGGATGACTAAGAAAACATTCCCATGATCTAAAAACCATATAATAAAAAGTATTTTTTCTATCACATTGATCCATTTCTAGTATGTAATGGGATAGATGACCAATGGAAATGGAATGGGAATTTTTGAATGAATGTTTTAATGGAATGTTTTTCTATCCTTATTGTTTTAAGGTAAATATAGTCTATTATAATACCCATATCTTGTTAAACAGTTGAAATAATTAATATTCAATAATAATATTGAATAATCATATATTGATGAATCATATTCCTGATATTTTCTCCATTATGGTAACTTATTATCAACCTACAAAACTTTAGTTTTAACCTATGTCTTCCATAGTAACCATATATTCAAATCCCTCTTTACAAATTTCAATGAAAATTTGAATTAACCAAAAAATATCCCTAGGGATATTCAATCTTGGTGTCCAATCGTAGTCCCAATCATCGTGAACTGGTGATTATTGTGTAATACTAAATCCACCTCTTTCAAAGTTGTTATCCCAAGGATCATCTATGACATAAGAGGTTCCACATTTAATTATTTTTAGAGTGATTAATTATCATGTAAAAAGTGTAATTTATTCTTTACCAAAACTCCGGTTGATATCTTATACATAGGATTGTCCCTAAGGTTTTCACCAATGTTTTCTAACATTAATCTGTATAAATATCTAAACACTAATTTGATAGAAATTGAGGTGACAAAGTAATATCATACAAAAATTTTTTCTCTTTCAAGATGAATATACAATACATAACAAAATTATAAATTCCCATTTACAATAAAGGATTTGTTTATTTGGATAAAATATACATTAAAATATCATTTCATAAAGTATCTTCAATATCTTTTATAATTTTATTTTTATTGGTACCCTACTAGTCAAATCGCCTATAAAACCTTCCCGTAAAACATGATGAAGGAAAACATTATAATGTGGGAGATAAAATTATTTATAAGAATTAACCTAGGAGATACCAATTCATGATCATACTTAGGAATTACTATATTATGATATATTGAAAATATATAAAAGACATACCCCATTAATACAATAACATTAATGATGATTCATTATGCTAGTATTTTTAATAAAAAAAGAAGATGTATTAACCATGAAGAATAATTAATAATAAATCCTAATCCATGAGATTAAATAATAAACATATGAACATCAAACAAGGATAATATTATAACATGTTGAACATGTATAAATAGTATAATATTCACTCATTTAGTTAAGGAAATGAAATAAAGTCCTCTGAGAAACTTATGTTTTTGAAACCAAGTCTATGAATAAATTTATGAACATAAAAAAACGTCTAGAATTTAAAATATGAACATGAAATCAGGTCCATGTATGATTTTGTGAATATAACATTAGGTTCTTCCATTACATGGTTATATAATGATTTATCCATATTTACCCAATTAATTAGAGGGTTATAAAGGACCCAAAAGTCATAGAACATAAGACCATAAATTTTACAAAATATCATAAAATTATTTATTGTTTAATCATTGTATAAACCATGTAAAAGAAAAGGGTTTTCGAAAGATTTCATCTTAATATATTTAATATATAGACAAGCTACGGGTTTCATATAATCATCCATAAGAATTATTTATCTATAAATATCCAGAGTAAAAAAATTGGTTGGTAACATTGGATCATATCTTTTATGAGACATATGTAACTTAAATGGATGTTTTATTTGATGAAAAATTCCATTAAATTAAAATTGGAATATTTTTTGGGGAAAATACCCATTTCATTTTTACCTATATTATTTAAAATAAAATATAGATTCCAAAGTATTAAATAAATATTTTATTTGAAAACAAACCATGTATTATGGAAAATTAGTGTTTAAATAATATATTATTCATAGTGGTAGAAACACTCTACCATACGGAATATGTTAAAATAAATACTTTGTTTACATATTTGGTAAAAGGTACCTCATTCAAAATATAACAAGAATATTTTTTTAATCCATTTATATAAAAACAAATTGGAAAAAATAATGATAATAAATAATATTATAATATTAAAAACACTCTTGGGATCATTTATAATGAATATTTAGGCATGGAATAAAAATTTCACTGACAAAAAAGGATATAAGGTTTGTTTTTCTTAAAAAATTATCATTCATTTTTTTTTAAAAAGAAAAGAAAATTGTAATATTATATGAAAAATACATGTGTAAACATTTGAGATGAAAATAAAATGTGTTTATCATATAATTATAACATAAATTTTATCAAAATAAATTCAAGCATAAATAATCTCAATTAAAATGAGATTGAAACATAAATCCCTTTACCTTAAGCCACATCATTCTTCTAACATGTTTGATGGTCAATTATAATAAATATTAATTTGTTATAAAACTATTATAGAAACATTATCATATAAAAAAATATATTATATACTTATAACAACATATCACCTATTTATTAGTAGTAATTTATTAAAATCACTATTCTAGGCAACAATTTCTCTTTTTTCATGCATATTTTGGTTCGGAAATATGAGTCATTGTAAATTTATTAGGGTTCCGTCATCAACCAAAATTTTAATCAAGTCATGAATATAATATATATTCATTTTATACACTTTTAGAATATTTTATATAAATTTATAATGAAAAATATGTTACTTCCCTTTATGGAGAGGGTAATATATACGTACGTACCAGTGATGTTTACACTTTTTGATGGATTGAATAAAATATAATAAAATAATAATTCACCATTAAATAACTATAGTAATATCGTAAATATAATATTTTTTCATTAAATCAGTAATTAGCACCATATATATGATGTGGTCATGAAATACGAAACACATAACCTCCTGGAGGTGGTAATCAACAACTATACACGAGCGATGTTATCCTTTAAAATATGATGTAAAAGATGTGGATAACTGTTGTTACATCATCATAATAAAAATTTCATATTTTTTATAGTAATAAATTAAGTATTTTAAAATATATTTCATAGGATAAGAGGTGGAAGGAGAAGAAATATACTTGAAAGTGTTCAGTTAATTATTGTTAGTGCCCATTGAGACCCCTCCTATGTCTTACACCATAAGCCTCAAAATTGTATTTAAGAAATAAAACGATTCTCTTAAACATAGGAATGGAATATATTATGGAATTATAGAAGGTATTGGTTAAGATAAAAGTCTAAAAATTTATAAAAAATAGATAAGTGTTGTATACTTTTATATGTGTGGGAACAATCACACTTGTAATTACATAAAAGTTTCATTATAATATAAATCATAATTATGTCTAGTAGAACCAAGGAACTAAAAAATAAAATATAAGAACTTTTTAGGAATAAATATACTCAAAAAATTACATTTATACTTTTATATAGAAAATTTTATCAGTTTCTTGTACTCAACCCAGTTTAAACCCATTTTAACCTTAGCCATCATAACATAACATTTTAAAATTATAACAAAAAAACAAGAAAAAAAGTGGAATTATAATAAAACCTGTAATTAGTAATATGAAATTTGAAAACCATGTAATAATATTAAATTTATATATATGGAAGTAATTACATATAATTTAATAATTGAAAAAATAATGAAAAACTACCGTTAGGTAAACTCCAAATTTAAGCATAAAACGAAAACAACATTGACATAAATTAAAAAAGTGGTATTCCATGATTTATTTTGTTATTTCCTAAACATTGAATGTTGTTTATACATTTGGATCAAAAAAAATTTAAATGGAACCTTCCAATCACACAATTAAGAAAAAAATTGTTTTGAATTTGAATAAAATATTACTTATGTTCACAAACATCCTGATATGTTCAAAAATTAAAAAAATGTTTTAAAATACATTATTTAACTCATTAAACATATATTTATTCAACAAAAAGATTTTAAAATTTATTTATTCATGCATACATTATAATAATTTCTTAAAATATATAGTATTTTAAAAATTAACATTTTTCACTGATCTCTAAAAAATCAATAGTTTAGACGAGGTCCCAAAATTTATATATAAACCTTATTTTGACATAATCAATTCAAAAAATTATACCTTATTATTATAACTAAGACTTATAATTGTGATAGAAAGTAATAATAAAATTCATTCATAAAATTTAATAAAAATCATTCTGATGAAAATATATTTTTGATGTACAAAAGGAATTTATTGAAATCCCTTTCATAATTACCATAATTAAATAAATGGTAATATATTTTTATGAATATATTATAAAAAAATAATTAAAATAATTCATCAATGTTGATTGATTTAATTTATTTAGATAAGTGAATATTGAGAATATAAAAACATTTTATAAAAAAACAAATCCTTTACGCTTCAAGTGAATTTAGTTTCACTTCTAAAAATTTTATAATGAAATCTTTTTCTTTATTTATAAGAATTAAAATTTTAAAAGCATGTTGGTCATATTCAGACCTAGAAATATTATAGATAGTCAATAAATAACATTTCAAATACTAATATATTTATAGTATATTATTATTCATTTAATTCTTGGTGTTTCAGGTTAACAAAGATATGGAACACATCAAAATTATATAATGAGAAATATATCCTAAAATATTTAGGTACTATATTCTACCCGATTATTTTAATTTATAACATGAAATTATATCACAAGATTACAAATATATTCGGTTTCCTATTCCATATAACATCCTCAATTTCCCATATAGAATCCTTAAATTAAGGGATTCACACTAAAAATGTTGACCAGGTTACTAGTCTTGTTATGAATCACTATTTATCTTTAAAATATAATCCCCACTAGTTGTTCTTTATATGATATATCTTTTTCCAGTGTTATTCCATTTGAGTTGTGTACATGTAAAAGACCGATTATGTAATTCATCTACTGAGATACATGGAAATCATCCTGAACTTGAGAGAAATTTAGTGGAAGAACATAGAATAAGCTATCATTCCATTAGGATCATGAATTCGAAATGGAACAATATATCTAGGGATTTTTTCATATTCTTTCAAAAATCATAATCTTATTTTGAGGAGATATTAATAATAATTCCTTGTCTGTCACTTTCACCATAAGATCTCACTGAAAAATCATCTGCATAAATTTTAAATAAACATTGATCCATCCTAATATGTGGTTGAATGGAAATAAATTTCATTAACACTTCTTAGATTGATCAAGTACCATTAGTTTTATTTATCCAAATTTATCTTAGTATGTTAGATTTATGAACTTATTTCCATAGTGGGAATTGTAAGGAGCCATCTTAATGCTCATGTGAAATCTAATATTATAACAAAATTCCACTAAAGGAAGTTATTTATCCCAAAAACCTTTTAAATCCATAGATAAATATATTAACATGTAGTCTAGAGTTTTAATATTCCTCTTTTAAAAAACATCATTCTAAGGAAGAACTATTGTATTGAAAGACTACATTATATCTAGATCATTCAAAATACATCACTACAAGTATGGAGTAAATATCAGATCTCAACTACACAAAATTTAAGGTGGTACTACATGAAATATAAAATGTTCCTTATTTTATTACCATGTAATTTGATCAAGGGGTAAATATTATATAATGTAAATAAAATTAGTTGATCTCATAAAGTGATTGACTAAAACCACAATATAAATATGGAATTATGATGTTTTCAGTATACCAAAGATGAAATCCATGGGGAGATTTTCCAATTTATATTCAAGTGTTGTTAAGGGTTATAATATCCCCTTAGTCATATTCATATCACCCCTAACATATTGATGTTTTATAAATCAAGAAAAACATTCTATAATATCTCTTTTTAGGTTATCCCACTATAAATACTCTTACAGAAATATATACATATTCCGAATTCTCAGATTAATAGTAAATGATGACTTATGATATTCATCCAAGATAATGTTATTCACGTCTAGTATTGCTAGTACACAAAACCAGCCTTGAACCATATATTTCAATAATAGTCATAACTAAAAAAATTTAAATTTTCTACCTTCTTCTATAATTCCACTTCTTCCTTTTTCTCATTTTTAATCCTCTCAAGGATGGATGGTTGAACATTCATCTAATAAATATTTTATTTTCATATTTTCAACATGATTTCTAGATCCATAGTTTAATTTTTTTTAAATTTTATATCTATTTCAATAGTCATTAGGGAAATAATAGCATGGTCTTTCTGACATTGAGTATCAGACAACTTGTTTTCCTTCTAGGCGTGGTAATGTATTAAGGCTTCATAATTTTTTATGAACCCCAACATTCATCTATGGTGCATATTCATATAATTATATGTAAATATATTCTTTAGTATTTTATAATCGGGGAATATAAAACACATTTCACCATATAGGTAATGAATCCCTATATTCAATAAAAAATACAACAGCAAGCATCAAATAATGAGTCAGATAATTTTTCTCAAAAAATTTCAAGTAGAAGGAGGCATAACTTATCCATATATTAGTCTATATGATTATAAATCACATTAACCTCATTTATTAATCTATATAAATCACAAAACCTTATCTATAGTAAGGTATTGTATGCATAATGACATTGACCATATATTTACCTATTTACATGAAATTCTCCTCACATTCATTTGTTTACAAGAACAAGCATCCCTTATAGGTCAAATTGGTTAACAGATTTTATATTAAAGTGACATTTTGGAAAATAATTTGAAATATCCACTCTACTTTAGAGAACTATGGATATTGAAAACCATGGTTATTAAATTCTAGTGTTCAATAACTCCCATAATTGATTGACCCACCGATACACATTTAATTATAATTATATCAAAAAAGAATGCAAATTTCTACAACCAAGATTCACCCATGGTATATTTGGAATATATCTTTTCCAACATTGGGGTATTTGAAACAATAATCAATAATTATTCACTCTCTTTAAATATCACTAAATATAGAATAATAAATCCAAGCAAAACAGCCAAAAATAAAAAATGGTAATTTCTATAGAATATATTCCTTAAATCTATGAAGATTGTATGAGAATTGGAAATTCAAAATGGAATTAATATAAATCCAGAATGACCATACATTATATGGATAGGTATATTGGGTATATCCTCTTTATCCATTAAAATATGATATCCATATTAATGATCTATCTTTCCAAAATATTGAATTCCTCATAATTTATAAATAACCCAATGATATTTGGTAGTGTATACTTGTTGTTAAAATTTTCTTAATAATATTTCAACAATATATTAGAATATTCACTAACTCATGTTTCTTATAAAAAAAATTCATCACATGGGGTAACACTATTTTGAATTAATCCTTTATCTAGATTCTCTGGTAATTTTTTCCTTAATTCTTATAACTCAGTTAGGTTCATTATATATAGTGTCTTTGAGATATGTGTTGCACCAGGTATGAGTTCTATTGAAAACTCAACATCATTATTTTATGTAATACTATTCTATTCCATATGAAATAAAATATAGTATTCTTCAAAAATAGTTAAATTTTAATATCAAGTTTCTCCTAAATATAGTTTTTATAAATATCCCTCTTGATTAGGATAAAATTAAATTATAATTGAATTAATTTCTATATGAAATTATGATTTATAATCACCTTGATATACAATCATAGGTTTCTTCAAAATATACAATATAAAATTCATTCCTCCAAAATTATGATAATATGTATTCCGGAAGTGCTAATCCATGGCATAAATATAAAAATCATCTAGAGGAAGTCTAAAAAAACTATTATAAAGTAAAATCCCAAACATTTATTTCTAATAATAGTTATAGACTTGATGTACGATCATCATACCATTTTAAATTTTTATTTCCAACTTAACATCTAATCATTAAGATGGTGATCTGATAGTGTTAAAAATTTCAATATATGTAAAATAGTGTGTATAAAAATAATATAAAACATTTTCAATTATATAGTTGAAGATATTTTTACATTTATCAACATAATTCTTTTAAAACACTTTTTTAGTGTTGATTCGAGAGTATTTTTCTTTTTTATTGACTTTATAGGTTGTTTAATCTTATTAAACTCAACAAACCATAGATTAGGGAATTTATTCTTATAATTCCAAAACTCTCAGTATCTAAAAAACTAAAGTGTGTTTTTTATTTAACATAGATATCTCTCTATTAATTTCATTGAATGGACCATTCACATCACTTAATCATTCTTTTTCTCATTGACTATGACTCCTACACTTGAATTCTCTTATCTTTCCAATAAGGAAATTACCAAAACTCTTATTTCAATATTATATACATTTAGTAGGATGTAAATTATTATTCCATCCATGTTACATACAACTAGAGGTTCTATGAATCCTCATATTCGTTTTCTTATCATCAGTGTCTTTAAAATGAGGTCTTCCAACTTCTATGTCTACCCAGTCTGGTCATTAAATAATATATTTATATCTTTCAATGTCCATGACAAGAAATTTTTTCTTCTGACTTGGATTCAAATCACTAAAAATCATTCATTAATTCTTTTTTGGTCAATGAACAAACCTAAATATTACCTCACATGTATTTTAAATGTTTCTTCATAGATATCGATGGATTCATTATCCTTATTCTTCAACTCTAAAAAGACAATCCTCATTTTAGTAAAATGATTTTGGGGGTACTGAATTTTGGAAAATTCTATCTTATAATATCTTTATTCTATATTGATGTTGTCATACACATTAATTTTATTCTTAATAAGATACCACCAATAATAAACTTCTCATACCAAGTGATAAAAAAGTAGGAAAACCTTCTCTTGTTATAATCATTGTTGAATTAAAAATATGTTTCCCATCGCATTAATAATTTTTTAGAAACTAGTGGATCACAAGACCCATAGAAACCGGATATACATTATCATATTATTGATTAAATGTCATGTTTCTATCTCCTTAGGGAAATTAAAATCCAAATATGTTCTGCAATAAATTCTATAACATGAGAATGCTTACTAAGAGTAGTCGCAATATATTACATCCCATCTATAAGGACATGAAGTGTCTCATGAGAATAGTAATTGGATCAAAGATTGAATTATTTTATCACATTATTCCTTCAAGTTATATTTTTTAAAAAACAAAAAAACATATAATGTAATAATAAAGCTACAATGACCATAGTGAATAGTCATATATTCAAGAAAATTATTGTAGAGATTTCTAATAGTATGACATATTGTTATCAAACAAGATCACTTTAAGATTTTACAAGGTTATCCAAGGTCATCGTTTTTTAATATACCTCTTAATGGGTTATAAAGTGAATTAGAATTAACAAATTAATATACTACAAGAGGTTCTATCCATGCGATCAGTATTAGGGTCACTCATCCAGAAATGGAGATGGTCTAGTTAATACATAATCTCCCCTAATCAAAATTTGGGCATGTAAGTGCATTTATGCTATAACCTCATCCACTTTACATTATCCACAGAATGGTCTACTTTCAAGGAAAACACATCATATCTACTTTACCATAACTCTTGGATATTATCCAATAATACTAGTAATATAATTGATTTAACCAAAATTTTCTATTCCTAATATCCAAAAATATCAAAACCCAACTCTAAAGATAATTGAGGGGACCAAAGCATATCATTTTTAAATATTGCATTATTTTAGAAGAATATAAAACAAATCACACAATTATATACACCCTATAACCATAAAATGTTTATTGTATTTATATACTAGACACATAAACATAAATTTAATACTCTTCTAGATGTATCATAATTGGAACCTTCCATTAAAACATGTGGAATAAAATCATAAGAAATAGAGAGATCATGTCCTCAAAAAGGGTAAACATAGGAGATAATATTCAATGATCATATGAGAGTATAAGGGTATGAGAAAATTATAATAAACAATTAATTCAAACATAAATAATAATATATATAATCATAATTTAGTACAAAATTCATTGTAATGTAATAATAAAACCATCATACCTCTATGGAATCATCAATAATCATTCATGTTCCATCAATCCATTTCATAGGAATTGAAATGCGGAAAAGAATTATCTTATAATAAGTTGATCATTTTTAAATTGTTACATCTTTACTCACTAAGTTACGAAAATGAAATAATGTTCCTATATAATTTTATGGACTGGAAACTGGGTCCATGCATTATTTTATATATATAGAACCAATTTCATTCATAAAAGTAATGACATGAAACTTTGTCAACACATAATGTTGTGAACATGAAATCAGGTTCCTGAATAACACAATTATACAATGATTTTTCAATATTTTTCCAATGCACTCAAGAGATATAATGAACTCTACCACTATATAACATTAAACCGTAAATGATCCACAACATCATAAAAAATTAATCATTTCTTCTTCCTATAACCCATTGAAGAGATAAATGATTCAAATTTCATCTTAACATATTTAACCTTTTGATAAGAAGTGAGTTTCGTAGAATCATCCATGACACTTCTTCAACAAAAACTATCCATTGGAATGATATGGATTTTATCATTGGATCATATATATATATATATATATATATATAAGTAACATCAAAAAATAATAATTGAAAAATTCCATTACCAGATTAATGGAATAATTCATTATAAAAATAAACTTTTTATATTGAAACCACTTATATAAAATCAAAAAATTACAAAAAAATAGGGAAAACAATTTATTTTAAAATAACCACATAATATTATAAATGAATATTCAGTGAAAATAGTATTCCTGACGTTGGAATAATCCATTCATGTCGTATACAATAAAAAATATTTCATTCAAACCTTTAGTTAAAAGTACAACATTTTGAAAAAGACAAGATGATTCCATTAAAAAACTTATAGAAATTAAAATATCCTAAAACATTAATTTAACCATTAAAAGGAGTGGACTAAAAATATTCTTGAAATCATATTAAATAATATATGGACATGGGGGAAAAGGTTCATCTACTCAATTTGGTATTTGGTCTGTTTTCATAAAAACATTTTCTAATTCATATTATAAACCAAATAGAGTAAAATGGTACTATTATATAAAATTACATGAATTTCCATATTATAAAAAGCTGAATATTATTTATCATATACTGATAACCTTATTTTCCTCAATGTAAATTCCATCATAAAATATTTGAATTAAAATGTGATTGAAACATAATTCTCTTACCTAAAATCTCATCTTGTTTCATATGTGTTCAAACCTCCTATATAATAAATATAGATTTAATATATATATATATATATATATATATTAGAACCATACTAATCTATATTGTAACATGAATTAATTGGTATTAAAAATATTAATTACACACTAATTGGTATTACAATACCACACACATATATATAATACAGACTAATTGGTATTACAGAACCATAATCATATATATATATATTAGACAATAATTGTTATAATATAACCATACTGATATATATATATTACACACGAATTGAATTATCACAGAACCATATATATATTATAGAACCGTGTATATATTTTAAAATGATACTCGTATATATATATTATAGAAAAATGTAAATATTGTATAATAATTGGTATCACATAACCATACACATATATATATTATACACTAATTGGAATTATAAAACCATACTTATAAATATATTACACACTGATTGTAATTTTACATAACAATACTCATATATATATATATTACATACTAATTGATATATATATATATAGCACAGTAATTGATATATATATATATATATATATATTACTCACAAGTTGATATATTACATAACCATACTCATATATATATTACAAACTCATTGGTATTAAAGAACTATACTCATATATATGATACTTAAATAAATTAGACAAATAATTAGTTGGTATTATAGAACCATAATCATAAATTCATATTTAAAATATATATTCTACACATATATGTAATATATTTTAATATCTTTAGTTTATCTAACCATTGAATAGATGTTGAATTGTCATAAAAAATAATGTTGAATTGATTGACTTCCAAGTCTATAACTATTTCATGATTGATTTGTTTTAAAATTTATTCCCAAAAATTTTATTATTCTCTCTATGTTAAAATTTAATTTGATTTTTGGGCATGGATTATCTCATTTAACATAGATCCGACAATAATTTCCATGATAGGAAAATAATAATTCATATCCAAAATCAACCCATTGTCATCAATCAATGGAGATATGACTATGAGATCCCTATGGATGTTTAAACCCTTATGAGGATATTAATACCTTATAATAAGTGATATCTAAAGAAAATAATTGTAGAGAAAAAAAAATTTAGAATATAAAAATTATAATAGAATATTTTAATTTAACACCTAAAGTGTTACCTAGGTTTCATGATATTATAAAGATTTGTTTTCAATAGAACCCAAACTGTGACCCATAACTATATATAATATTCCCTATTAAATGAACCTAATTTAATTATAGGAATTATATACGTAACTATAAGAGGCTCTAGATAAGGGTATTATATGGCCATGTGATTCACTATGGTGTACACAAAACCTATATACTAATAAGATATATATATCAATATATTTTTAATTATTTATAAAAAATATAAAAAGATCAAGATAAAGAAAAATAATCACAACCCCTGTATTAATAATTTTTTTATATGCACTTTCACTTTCAACACTTCTCAATGATGAAAATTTAAAACATATAACATCAATTAAAGGTGAAAATATAGGATATACCTAATAAAACATTCCATATAACATTAATAATCTAGTAATTCATATTCATTCCTATCAAACCTAAGAAAACCATGGGCTATGTTCATCGATATGTTGTATATATCTGGTAGAAATTATGTTAATCAATTTTTGATAGTCTTTACAGATGATATAATAATATCTGACATGGTAAAAGAATAACTTGAAGAGTATTTTAGGACTGCTTAAAATCATTTATAAATGGATATTAAGTATGAAAAATTGATATGAATAATCAAAAATAAGAATTTGAACTTTCACTAAAGAAAATATAATATATTATATACTCAAAAATAAGAATTTGATCTTTCGCTAAAGAAAATGGTTTGAGTTGAACAATGGATATAAATAATCAATACATTATCACCTATGGAAAATAAAAAAGGTGGATAATTCTCTCTTATTGAAGGATCATTCAACCATGTACATGATGACGAAAAAAAGTGATAAAATACTCCCATTTTTTAATGGGATAGACCTAGAAATCATAATGTAATGGGGGAAATCCTATCTTTCTCAAATATATTCTCAACCATCAACCCATATGAAGATTATTTAAATGTAGAATTTTAATATAGTGTTATATAAGGTGGTTGGAAATATTCTAGATATCAATCATAAATCTTAAATTATATTAATTGGGAAATTAACATGTGTCCACTCAAAATCAAAATTGAAGTTGATGTTATTAGATGGAAAAAACTTCTCATCATTTTTTATATATCTCAGAAACACATTGATATATAAATACACCTCAGATAACTTATGGTACAACAACATATAGATAGATATTTTAGAGTATGAATCAACATTATTGGTCAAAAAGTAACTTATCGGTGAATTATAGATGTATAAGGGGATGATAAAACCATTATATATATCTGTGGAAATGAGAGATTGTCAAAATAAAATTTTTCATTTTAATTCTAAATAAATCTAAAGTTTATAATTAAATTTATGTTTTTTTGAGAACCTATTGATTTGATCCTGTTTTATTGCTATTTGAGAAGACTTTCTACTCAATACACTTGTTTAAATATACATAAAAGAAGTATTAATATTGTATGAAGTACTAATTTTAATTATATTGGACCATGATATGTGTTTTACCAAAAAAAATCGATATGTATTAAACAACCATTAAATACAGAGCTAATATTTATCACTATTTATCATCCACAAACTGAGGGATAATATGAGATTGTGGTTAAAACTATTGAACTTCTACTGAGATAATATTTATTATATTTCAAGTTTGTTTTCGACCAACATATTCCATAGTTATAATTCTTATATAATAATAACTTCTAATCTAGAAATAATTTATCATCATATGAGTTTACATAAGTGATTTGGTGGTGAACTCAAACATGTTGGGATGTATTCATGTATTAGAAGTTTTTGAGAAAACTTATTTCTCTGGATATATTATATAATATTAATACCATTTAGGGAAATATTAAAAAAATCACAGAATTGATAAATCATTTAAGATTAAAATCATGAGTGAGAATTTTAATTTGATGTAAGAGACATGGTATTCCATTTAACATAACCATCAAAGAGGGTCTAGGGAATTATGAATAATGGAAATTGGGACCATATATATATTGGGTACTTCAGGAAACAAGATCAAATAGGTACCATAACTTGTAACCTAGGGATTAAATCAAAACTCTCACATGTTCACATTGTATTCCATGAGTTAATTTTATTGAAGTGTTGAATATATCAATTACATGTATTAAACTTTGAGGTTTCACAAATAGATAATTAAATCCCTTATATAGAACTAAAAATGTGGTAATTGAATTTTAGAAACAAAGTACTATGACATAATACCATTCACATGGTGTATCTTCAGAGGAGAAATCATATGTTTGTGTAAGTGATTTGAGAAACCTGATAATAATGGGGAGAAATTAACATCAACTTTTTTATATGACTAATGAAGTTTTGGGGATAAAATATTTCTATTGGATTCAATTTCACACCTAACATTTTTATCCAATAAATATTTTTAAAAATGTGTTTCAAATGCATCACCAAACTAAAAAATGAATGTTATATTTTATTAATATTAATTTTGATAATTTAGGATAACCATAAATAATTTGGTTAGAAATTTACATGAAAATGTTTTCTGAAAATTACTTTATTAATAAAAATACAAGTATTTAAAAAGACCATGTAAATGAAATCTAAATCCATATAGATTTCCTTGAAGCCCGTAATACCAAGTAAATATCTTTAAATAATATACTATGTTATAAATATGACATACACATTGAGAGATAAATAAAAAATTCTATGAATAAATTTTAATGTAGTATTTAAATTCTTATCTTTGGGATAATGTAAATATGGTCAATATAAGACCATTGGATATATGGGAGTTATATAAATAGTCATTGGATATATTGTAATTTGTTATACTTAAATTAAATTATTATATTGAATATTTAATAATTTTAGTTGACTAATGTGTTAAAAATAAAAAATTTGGTACCTAATAAAAAATAATTGCGTAAAATAAACAATATAAGAATCCATATATTAATATATATATATATATATATATATTTCCTATTTTAATTAAATTTGTCTACGTAATGTAGTTAAAATTAAATTTACTTATTTTATAGAATCATTTTTTGAAAATTGATTAATAAAATAAAAGGAATATCATTTAAAATAATTAAGTAACACAGATTAAGTATTTATGTGATTGTTTGTAGTAGAAATTTAATGATTTGTGTTTGAAGAAATATATTTTATGTAGCAAATATTATTTTTTATAAATTTTTTATTTCTATATAAAGGCCCAAAATATAATATTTGGATTGTTATATTTGATAAAATATATTATATATATATTTTCAGATTCATTCACTATCATGTAATTATTAGTACTTGGTTATAAGTAAAAATAATATTATTTAATGTTTAAAAGAACGATATTCTAAAAAACGTTTTTTTGTGGTGAATTATTCTATTAAAATTAATTTTTTTCTCACTTTGAGATAGTGAATCTAATAAAATGGATTTATAGTTGGTAATTAAAATTTTATAATTATCTAATATGTTTAATTTTATATTTATAAAAAATATGACATCGGGGTGAAAAGTGAGTTACGCTGGTTAAATGTAAATTATGGTTTAAGGGTTAAAATTATCTGGTAAAGTATAATAATTTATATATTCCTGTAACTAGATTGTATTAATTTGTTGATAAATTCCCCATCTCAATTATATTTTCACTTTGGAACAAATTTCCCTTCAAAATTTCATTTCCTACACATTAAGGAATGGGGATTTTGAAAGGACCACTTATTTCGCCAATAAACGGATTCCTAAAATACCTATCTCAAAAAAATTATTACATGCTTCTTCCTCTTTAATACATACCAAAACTCGCTATAATTATGTATTATTTCACATTAATTATATTATGGTGTTGTTAATGAGTCATAAATGTTTTATTACAATGGCATTTAATTTGAGAATGGGTGAATCCATCATTGTCTGTATCTGGAAAATATTTATCTCTTCTGATTACCACATGTTATACACTATTATAATTTATAATTTATATTCTCCCATTATGTGATATTAACCACATTATATTTGTTTAAAATTTATATAAATGTAATATAACAATATATTTTTTCCTGTTCACGAGTATATCATTTTCTTGTGTCGGTTATTTCAAAAATCTGTGTCAACGAAGCTTTATTATCATCATAATTTCAATCATGAATGTATATAAAAACATTAATGGTGGTAATTAATTATATTATTGATTAATTTTTGTTATTATTATATTTCATGAAGTATAACACACACAAAAAAGGTAATTATATTTTAACTTATTATTATCAATAAACATACCCGAAGAATAATGGTTGTGAATTACATTCTGGAAAAAAATACCCATAAAATCTATAAAAATATCATGGGAAATTTAAAATAAAAAAATGATTTCATATCCTTGAAAATTATTTAATAATGAAAACTTTAACAAAGAATGATAATAAATAACCATATTGAAACTATTACAGCACAATCCAAACTAATATTGTGTGAAAATAATAATAAACTACATATAAATTATATTTCTTTAATAAATTATTTTTATTTAATACTTTATATGGTTATATATAAATAAGATTCTAAAATTAGTGATTAATATGATTATGATTATTATTTAAGGAAAAAACCACATTCAAATGAGTATGGTGTATTCGTATGTGTTTCTCTCCCAATATGTTTTTCCATGAGATTATCTATTTCAAAATGATGGTTAGGTGATAATATATATATTAAAATTCATTATAAATACCAATTTATAATCTCGTATGATCACTATATATTTTTATATGAATTTTTAAAATCCCATCATCATTAGATTCAATGTTCATAAAAAATTATATTTCTTAGAAAAATTTTCATTACATTTTATTTTTTATGTGAAACATTTCTACTCCTTAACAATATTAATAACACTATTTTATAATTGAAATCATTTTTTACTTCAATGATTTAATGAGGTCAAATTATATTGACATTGGATAACTGAAAATGGTTTGAATGGTATATTTTTATCTCTCTTCAATTATGGTTCTCTCTTTTTTTCTCCAACTATTTTTTAAACATCTCTTAACAAATATTCCCTTGGAATTTTTCTTTATTCATTAATTTTATTTTTATTCATATTCTCACATATTTTCATCCAATAATTTCCAAACATTTAATTCCCAAAAAATATTAAAATATAAAGGATATTTCTTTTTATTTTATAAATAATTTTTTAATTTTTTTTCTATATTATTTATTATCTATGTCAATATCCTTTATTGCTTATTATAGTTCATGGATGATATATTTAAATGTAATGATTCACTTTATTTCATTGGATTATTGATTTTAATAAGTTAAGATGTTTTTTTATGATTCCCATTTCATTCTCATGGGTATATTATTTATTTTATATACTTATAAATTATCTTCTTTTCATATGGCACACATATGTATAGATTATATGTATATAATTAGTTATCTCTGAATTGTATATGCCTTCAATGAATGGGGTAACAATTTTTATTTCATGAGATGTTATGTTTTGGTAAAATGGCATGTCATCCTAATACACTATTTCATGGGATATGTTTTCCAAAATTTGATGATGGTCTTGGCTATGAGCCTTGGAATAAGATATGATTTTCTATGTCTAGGTGTGTTCCAAATTTCAATGTTATTATAGATTAATATGGATCATTTAATATGTTATTCTAGAATCCTTATGTTATGATTCAATTTTTTGGATTATTATTTCATTGGATATTATTTCCTTTTTTATGGTCATATACCTTGATTATATCTGAATAACCACTTGTGGAACTTATGCTCACTTATGATATTAAGTATGGTTTCTTATGTAGTTAAAACATTTATTGTATATGTCTTACCCCTTACATATAATATTATATCATTTTTTATTATTTTTACATTCACATGGAAATGAAGAGGAAAGTTTGTATTTTATGTCTAGAATGGTAGAAGCTATAGAGATGATTTAGGGGATAATTATTTTTAAACCAATTATAAAATAATATTGACTTGTTTATAATCTCCAATAATAAAATAAATTTTCATCCTTGGGGTGTAATTAATTGTGGATTATAATATATTTTCATGACTAATAATACTATATGTTGGAATGATATGGTCAGATTATATAAATTAAGAAAATTTATTTTGTATGAATTCTCATCCTTGAGAATCTGTTGCCAACATATATAAATTTTATATCTAACTGTCATAATTGGGTAACACTCCCTATTGGCGGTCCAAAATTGAGTTGTAGATAAATATATTTCCCACAAATATGTCCAAGAAAACCCATATATACTCAATAAATAATGGTTTGACCATAGAAACATTGCATAAATATATTAAATAATGCTTCTTATTATTTGTATACATCATAAAATCTGATTACATATTAAAATAACAATCATTACTTAATCAATAAAAATAAAATACACTCTTATGTTGGGGTAGTAACACATTAACTTAATTCTGATACCTTAAATCCTAAATCCATCTTAGAAACACAAAAACGATTGGAATTTATTCCCTAGAATATACTACTTTGTAAATTAGATTACATTTATATTTATATGCTTCAATTTTAATTACTACATCATAACATATTTATTTTTTCTTTATAAATGTAATGAGATAATAATATAGAGTATCAGTCAAAACCAAAAATTCCTAGAATTTAACAATTATGATGAGATCCTTAAATTGGTATAATGATATTCATTAAATAATAGTCTTTCAGTAATATGAAATCATCTAATGAGAAAGAGTGTAGATTGTCCTATTTGATTAATCATTGTGGGATGAAACTTCATCTCATGAATTTCTCACTTGGTAATCTCCAAGAAAAAATATTAAGAGGGTAGATCCATCAGTATGAAACCCATATGATACCTATCATTAGATATTTCTTTCAGTGAATGTGTTTAATGATACTTAGACATTAGGATTGGTATTAATACATTTCATGAGTCTAATACATTAATGTATTTCCATATACTATGAATTCTTATATTGTTGGTGATTTTGGGTATGCTGGTTGTGCCATGAATGATATGTTCACAATGAATAATTCATGAATGTATTTTTCTCAAAAAAAATTTATAAAATGATATAACATCCCTTTGATTTAATAGAAATAATAAAACTAAATATAAATTTCTATGGGGTATTGATTGTTTTACATCAATAATTAAACGAAAGATATATCATGTATATAAATCATTGACAAGAGTTTTGTAATTTTTTGGATATTTAAACTTATTACTTTGATAAACCATCTCAGATACCCTGATACCCTGATAATCAAGACAACACTAACCTACCTTGAAGGGGTTCCCAATACCTGTGGGTTTCTGAATTTAACAAAAAATAATAAAATATCAGTATCGAAATTTATTTCTCATATATGTATTGGAAGAAATTGACACAATTCAGTATACTCATAAGAAAAATATATAGGGATAAAAACACTGGAAGTAAACGAGGTATTTAAACCAAAAGTACATCAACAATATACCATAATAAACAATAACAAATAGCCCATGTCCCAAAAACAAAAACTCCAAAACCATATGCTCAATAAATACTTCTTCCTCCCAGTGGTTCCATCCCCTACCTCAATCCTATATGGAGGAAATATAAAAATTATAGAAGGAAAAAAGTAGGGTATGAGCTAAAAGCCGGGTGGGGTCCCACCAGGTGTTCTATAATAATACTCCAATAATAATAGATGATTAAATAAGTTAAATTAATTAATTGGCTTGGAAGTTTATTTTTATATGTAAAACAAAACATTATAGACATTTCAAATAATTTAAACATTTAAAACAATGGATTAAAAAATATTTAATATAAAATAGATTTGATAAATAACAATGCATTAGTAAATATGTTTCACATAAAATATTATATATATATATATCAAAGTAAATAAAAAATGAGAAACATGTTTATCTTGAAGTACTTAGGATACTTTTAAGTTATATAATCTTAAACTTCACATATTAATGATCATGGTAATTTGGGTACCCACTTACCTCATAAGTTGTTCAAATAGGACTCATCAATACTCCGTTGAGGATAATATCCACCACACTATATTTTTTATAGTTATAACGAATTAATACCATGATTGAGATTTACATAACTATCATGTTTGTCCCAAATAACCCACTTACTATCAGGGATTTCATGTTCTTAAAAAAAATAGTGACAAAAAAATTTTCAAAATCGTTTAAGATATAATTTCGCCATTTCATATTTTAATATATGAATTTCTCTTTACAAACCAAAAAATAGGTTTTTTTATCAATTCATTAATATTTCTATGATAAGGGCAGATGGGTTTATATCAAAAAAATAAATTCATTTTCTCAATTTCAATTTCAAAGATCAATTTTCCAAATCAAATTCCACAATTTCCATCAAATCCAAATCACATCCCAAATCATTGGAAATGTGGATTTTCCTAAAAAACCATACCATTTCACATTAAATCCCAATTCAAATCAAATTGTGTTATCATAATATAATAAAATAAAATAATAGAAATCAATCTATCAATGGTTTTATTAATTGACCAATTTTATATGGAACCACCTTCCATAACACAAAGAATGCATATCACAACTCTCACAATGAGAAAACCCAATGAAGTACGTCTAAAATGAATATACATGGATCAATCCATGATCCAAAATCCAAAACAAAATAGTTTAGATCCCTCAAAAATATTAATATTTAAAAATCCCTAATGAGTATAGAAGGAGATGTTGGGGAAAATAATTATGAGAAGAACTCTTAGATAAGAGGAATTAGATTATGATCACCAAGATTGGATATACCTTGGAAAGGGTTTGAAGGATCTAAAATGGGTCCATTTGTGAAATATCATCCATGGAAATTGAGATATAGTGTTTGAGGGTTTACATGGGGATCACATGGAGGGGTCATGAATCTAAAAACTTATTGTAGAATTAAAAACAATTTTTGTTCATGATTATCAGAGAAGTGTCACATAGTTTGTCACACCAAACACCCAAATTGTAACCCTCTGCTATAGGGTGAATGATTTCTACTTAGTGGGAGTATTGTTTTTCAATACATTCTCCAGCCATGAAAAACCCCACAATGGGGGATTATGTGGTTTACCCTAGGTTGGCACATGGTTTGGGAAAATTTTGCACATACCAAAAACATCTGAAATTTCCAAATTTTTACATGAATCTACCAAAAAAACTCCCAAACAATGAATGATTCAAAATTTTAATGAGGTGTAACTAAAAATATTAACATGATGTTATAACATCCCCAACATATAATCTTTCTATTATTAGAAGACCTATCAAGATGTCTACAAGTCAGAAGGATAAGTCCACTACTCTCCCGTTAGTTCTACCCTCTCCCATGTCTCATGATTCTAGGAACTGTGATTCCATAGAAATCAAAACAAGGGTATCATCCTCCCACCAAGTACATTGGTTTTAGAATAAAAATCTTAACTAGATTCTAACTCATAGATAAATGAGTCCCAACATCCGAATAACTTCAGCATAAAACATGAGATAGATTAAAAATATACTTTCAATGTTGATACACATGGAACATGTTATGTATTGATGTCAATTATAGAAGAAGTAAAAATTTATAAGCCACTTTATACACCACCCAAAAAAACCCAAAAATTTCCCAATAAATGAGGATAAATCATCATCTTCCTCTCAAAAAATATATGACACAAATAGGGTAAAATATTCTTGAACACCTTGACACTAACTGAAAATTCCAATGAACTATGACAAGGATTAACATAAGATTTATACCATCTCCCTGCTATCAAAATTTTCTAGTGAATATAATAAATTTTTGTTGTTGTCTCTTGAAACAATCTCAATCTTACTAAAGAGCTTTCACAAATATATGACCACCACAATAAAGATTTTTAATGTATTCCAAAAAAGTCCTCAAAAGGATCTATTTTTGTTAAGTAATGGTGACTATTATTATAAGAAAAATCAACCATCCCAAAATGGATCTTTAATATCATGCTACATGAGAGGGGTGGGTGTCATCAGAAATCGTTGGGGCTCAGTTGTTTTGGTATTCTCAATTCAGTTAGACATTGGTGATTCACTACATGTTAAGGATCAGGATTTTCTCAACAGTTACACTATATTCAGATAGAGGCACAAAATTATTAATGCAATAGACAATTATTCTCTAATGGTCTTCAAAGCTCTTCTCAGCCATGGTCACATGCCATTGTCTTTGAATACACCATACATAGATGTAATCTATTTAAGAACAAAATTATTGTGGTTATACATACATAGTATGGATGGAACATAGTGGCAGAATTCATGGCCTCAAATGTTAATTATGAAGAATATGTTTACCTTTTCTCATGTCTGGGATCCATTCCAGGGGAGGGGGATATATTGGTCATAGTAGACACCTTTTTTCTTCATCATTTCTAGATACCTGTACTCCATGTGGGATAGCGTTTTGTATTTTCATTCCTTTATTGTGGCTTTAAACTCGGTTTTTTACATTTATAGACCTATTATCTATATATTAAAAATGTAGTTTTGGCCAAATGGTAATCCAAAGATCCACCTAATATGAGAGTGCATGAATTAAGAGTATCTTCAATAATATATATATTTCTTTCTATCTATAAATTCATAAGAGGATGTTATGTCACACTAAAAAGACATGAAATCCCAGTCTCGCTTCAAGGCTTATCCAAAATCAAGATGTTAATCAAGGATCCCTATTTAAGACTATGGAAAATAGTACTCCATGAAAATGATAAATCTCTATCACATGGAGTTTCCCATACTCCTTAGAATTGTTTTTATTATGAATGGGTATAAAGTGAGATGATATGGTCAGCCTATCGATCACAACCTATATTTCATTTTTCTTTATCCTGTGACTTAGAAAGCCAACCACAATGTCCATTTAGATCTCACCCCACTTACAAGTTATCACTGAAGTGGATGAATAAAACCCAAAGGTCTCTACTGCTCATCCTTCACTTGTTGAAATTTATAGCAATGAGAGTCAAAATCAGGAATTCATTGTCTCATACCTTCCCAAGAAAACATCCACCACATTCCATATAACATTATCATGGTTCCTCGGTGTAGATACCACTAGGAATTATGAAAATAAAATACGACAACAATATTTATATGTAAAGTTATAGTGTATTAGTTCTAGAAATATAGAATACCATCCACTTAGAATTACCACTCGAAAACTATCTTCGCGCCCGAAAGAGACTTCCAAATGCCTTCGAATTCATCATCATGTTATTATTCCCTAATAATCATCTCAATAACATAGGAGCTCATCCGAACATTGTAAAATATAACCTTAGACGGTGTTCTGAGAAATCTTTTACAAAACAATGAAATAGATTTTCCATCAAGTTCCAACATTCTCAGAATTCTTCTATGGTACGGTTCAGAATATGAATGCTCTACCCTTCTAGAATGACATTCTATTTCCCGATTTTATAAGTGATATAAAAAATAGAGTTACTAGTACACCCCCCAATTCCACTGGTAGAGATTTAAATCATTTTGATATAATATATATCTCATCCTCTTGTAGTTGAAATAAACGATAAATATTTATATGAATAGGTAATACCGATAAATCATAAGCTCATGCACAACAGCTATTAGTTCAAGGTCATTGGTTGGATTATTCTCCTCATGTGGCGTATGTTTCTGAGATCAATATTCTTTCATGTGATCACCCTACTTAAAAACACAACCCAAACCTAAACATGATGCATTAAAAAAGACCATATAACCCCACTTAGCCTCTAGGATAGTCAACAACAGCGTAGTTGTCGAAAGGCATCTGAGTTAAACAAAAGAACTCTTCCACTTATCCTCCAAAACAATATTTACACCATTCTAATTTAAAGACGTCATCAGAGAAGCCATCATTGTGAATTCATTTATAAACTATTGATAATATCTAGTAAAACCCAGTAAGCATTAAATCTTAAAAACATTAATCATATTCTCCATTTTCATAGTAGATTTCATCTTATTAGGATCAATTAAGATACCATGTTATGATACCACATGTCCCATGAAATTCATTTCATGGGTATTAAAATTTAATTTCAATACCTTGTCATATAGACTGTGATTTCTAAACAATTTCAGAACTGCTCTCATATGATGCATGTGATCCACCCCAGACATAGAGTAAAAAGGGTTTTAATATTTAAATACTACCATGAAATTATCAATATTCTCATGTAAGATCATATTTATAAATTCTATAAATATTGAAGCATCATTTTTTAGACCAAATGGTATAACAAGTTTCTTATAATGGACATACCTACTCCAGAAGGTGGTTTCTAGAATATCATATTGTTTTATTCTCAACTAATGATAACCAGATCAAAGATAAATATTTTAAAAAAAATCACCCCTTTTAACTCTTAAAATAGATCATCAATTAATGGTAGTGGATACTTTTTTTACAATGACTCAATTGAGTTTTAGTAATCTATACAAAGGATAAGTGTTCCATTAGCTTTCTTATCAAACAGAACTGGCACCACCCTTAGTGGAACACTTAGGTGAATAAATCCTTTCTCAAAAAGATCATCCAAATGAGCCTTCAACTCTTTCATTTTAGATGGTTCCCTATAGTAAGAAGAAGATAAAATGGTAGAGTAAGAGGTAAAAAATCAATATAATAGTATACCCCCATATCAGTGGAAAACTGGAGATGTCACATGGAGAAACAATCGTATAATCAGTGTAAACTATATAGAGGCCCTTAGTAAAATATTCTCACACTAGATCAAAAGAGAGAAGAAATATTACATTCATTGTCTATGGATTAGAAGGTTCAGATATTCTTAAACATGGGTCCCATTATCCATGAATGACAAGGCACACTCCATAGAGTGAATTAAAGGAGACCCATCAAAGATAGTGGACAATTTGGGATTTTTTTGAATGATTCAATCCATCCTAAATATGACATCAAGTTGTTTCAGGTCAAGAACTAGAAAATACAAAGAAATAATAATCTATGATAAATAAAATGCACAAACAATAAAATAGAGACTCGTCTATCTCTTTGTTTAGAAAGGTGTAGTAATATTAATCATGTAAGATAAAATACAAAAACAAAGACATATCATAATTAAAATATGGATTAAAATCAATTAATGTCATGAATTTTTATAAAATAAAGAAGACAGTAAAGAAGAAGATATATTGATGGTACCTCTCAGGGTTCTTTAAACTATACATGATTCCTCTATAGACTTTTCTATAGCATAGACCAGATTCATTCTATATTCTTATGGCTAGAATACCTTAGTTCCTAAATCATTTGATTCAGCTAAAATACTTTTTTTATTATGATATTGGTCCACTTTGTGGTGTAGAATTGAAATAACGGAGCATAATCAGGTGAGATGAGCATATGTAGAAAAAATATTCCTTTGATGCTGCAGTGAAACCCCATTTTGAGTGCCCAAGCATACCACACTAGTTGACAATAAAATGGGGTTTTCCAATCACTGTATATGTTCTAGAATAACACAACTATTAAGAACCATAATTATAATCATCACCCTTCATCTTTCATTTGGAGGAACTCGTAGAACATCCCCTGTAAGATAAAGTAACTCCCAATGGACATGAATTACCATCCAGATCATGGACAACCATCAACTCTTTATCTACCAACTCATCATAAGAAGATATATCCAACAAGAAAACCTGATAATGAATATCATAATGAAGTCCCAATTCTAACTATCATTTATTCATCTTCTCATTCGATATTATCTCTAGTAAAACTTTCAAAATCTTATAAAAGAGATTTGAATATTCTATCATAGTTTTATTAGCCTTCTTGAATTTGAAAAACATGATAGCCCTAGAAAACACCATTGACTCTTGAAAGAACTAGTTAGTGAAAGTAACCATAACATTTATCCACTATAATCCACTGTTCTACTTTTCAAATCAATTTTTTTCAACTACCATGATAGGTCATTCCATATTAAAAGGGGCACATTTCATCATGATTGAATCATTCATATCAAAGAATTGAAAAAAAATGTTTAATTCTTCTATACCATTTCTTAGCCGCCTAAGGGTCATTTGAGGCTTGGAATGTCAGGCGCTACTAATGAAAGAACTCATGAACATGATTCTAATATTCATCCCTATAAGGTTCCATGGCTATATCCTAGATAGGAATGTGTGTAGGTGATTATCAAAGAGCCAGGACAACATAAACAAATTCCTCAATCAGATTCGGGTCCATGGGAGGATTTTCTCATTGTGGTTAATAAAAATCATCTTCTTGGATCTGATGCACATCTATTCTTAATGGAATGATACTACACATCATCATAAGGAAACATTGAATACATTAGAGTGTTACATAGATCAACACTCAAATAAGATCAAGAGAGAAATTAATCTAATTAGATAGTTATATAAGACATGGATCTCAAATACATAAATCAAAAGCATGGAAAAGAGTAGAACTAATCCTAAAGTAAAATTTCAAAAACAACCCATGGTGACTTAAGATTCATTTCGATGATAGCTACCCTATAACTCACACATAAAAACCTCATAATTATTTAGAATATTTGAAACTAAATAATAACATCAAAGAATGATGCTTAACCTACACCTTTGATACCACATTGTCACAAACCGGACCGAATTCCCTTTTACCTAGATAACTGATCTGATCTAATAATCGTCTAAGGGGAATTACCAATACTCATAGTTTGGAGACTAGATCATGACATCATAAAATATAATGTGGGAATATTTTTTCACATAAACAAATAAAGAAATATATATAAGATAGTATACTCAAGAGAAACATCCATAGGGAGAACACTACTAGAATCCAAATATGTATGTTAACAAAGTACATCCATAATGTTTAATAGATATCAAAACAAAACAAACTGTTAACTAATGTACATAGCACTAAAAACATGTATGATCAAAAAAACATCCACCTTCACATTGAGTTTTCCCCTTCCTCAATCCTGGAAGGAGGAAATCTAAAAATGCACAAAGGTAATGGTTGGGTGTGAGATAAAATATCAGTTGGGTCTCAAAAACTATTCCATAATAAGATTCCAATAATTAGAAACTATAAAAATCATTCAATTAAAAATTAAAAATTTATTGGATTATAGTTTCATATTTAAAACAAAATATGTTAATCATTTCAATTGAAGGAGGTATTTAAAACAGTGGATAAATGATCATATTACATAAAAAAGTTTATATAAATCCCAAAAATGTATAAATATGTTTTAAAAACAATAGAATATACATATATCAGTGTAATTAAATAAATGAGAAACATTTTCATCAACCCAGATATACAATAATTCTGATTCATGGGATCCTCAGTTATCTCATATTTTTAATCATGGTAATGTGTGTGCACACATCCCTCAAACACCGATCAAAGGGTACTCGTCAACATCCCATCGCTGATAATACCCACAAAAATATTTTTTTAGAGTTGTAAAACATCAATCAATTTATAGTTAATTACCAACCTTGTGTGTTTTTCCAAAATAACACCAAAATTACTCAGCCTTTTTAATTCTTAAAAATAAATGATAAAGGGAAAATTAATTTTTTTAATATACCAGCTATTTTCCAATGATATAGACCATATTTTTGGTTTACCTTATTTTTTGGCCATAGTGAGGATTTCTATTTAAGTAAATAATGTTTTGGATGTGTTTGAGGATTTCTCAAAGCATGGATCCTGGGAATGTTATGAGGGAGACTGGGTGGCATGGTCAGTAAAAATTTCACTGCCAAACCTACACAGATTCCCTAAATCATGCTAATGTAGATAATGGGCACCGATGGGGAATATGGTTTTTCAAAAACTGTGCGAGCTACAGAGGATTTCCAAGTGATCTACGTACTACTTTTATTATATGATTTTTGTATCCATTAAAAAATTATTAAATGAAACGTGAACCTAATCATGAGAGCTTCCCCTTTGAAGCTATTTCTTGGGGAATGGTTAGTGCATGTTTTGGCCAAGAGCAAGGCCAAATCATGTGTACATATGTTTGATATGGAAATTCCAATTTTACCCTAATTTAATTATTTAATCTAACGATTTCTTCCTCCCCATTATTCTCCCATGGATATTTATCCCCCCCTAATGTTCAAATCATATCTTATTCCAATCAAAGGGTTTTTGAAACTCCAATATCTGGAACTTATTCCTCTCCCCATAAAATCCATCAGGAATCTACAAGTAATACCTTCCATTCTCTCCATTCTATTTCATTTTTCCCTTCACATATGTTGTCTTATCTCTAATCAAGCTTATTTTTCCTATTTTTCTTGGAATTTTATGATTTGTCTATTTTCATCTGATCTAGCCTGAATAAAAGGTCATAACTAGATGAGGGAAGCTCTATGAGGCTAAGGTAGGTGGACTAGGTTGGTTCCCCCTATTTTGTTGAAATATTTAATTTGTTTCACTGTGTCGTGAGCTGGACCATCCTGGTGTCACCTATAAATTATTAATTAAGTTAAATTGAATATCTTACCATTCCATATGTGACCTGATTCAGTAGTGAATCAACCCCTTTAGATGATCACTGAGATTAATGTCACCCTGATGGGTGTTCTTTGCCTTTGGGAATTTATTTTCTTCTCTACATTAGGGTTAAATTGCCTAAAGGTTGTTACCTTCAAGTAATTAATTGAATTAATTACCTAATTTGAACTTGTTGAATTAGCCGTAAGAATAGTTCAGAAGGCATATGACTTATAATATACATAGTTTTCCCAATGGAAATTTCCTGAAGAATATTCCAACTCTGATATAAAGATATGAAATAATGAAATGGTCCCTCTTTCAAGACATGTTATGTAAGTAAATTATGAGATTAGTTCATTAGCCTTAGTTGTGATGGTGAAGCAAGGGGTTCTAACTTAAGGAACCATTGGATGTAATTTTTCCATCTTTTGTTATAATTTTAAATGATTGGTAAACACGTCCTGTGTGAAATAATCTATACCTATAAGGGTCTTTCCAAGAATTATTGATTTTACCTCTTAATGAGTGCCACTTGTTATTTCCAGGAGACTCCTTGTACAGGATCGATGAAATGATGGTTTTACTATGCAACAAGAGAGACTTGGGCCCCTACTTATGATACCAGGTACAAACTCGGAGGTTAGTTCTTGATGTTATCTCACCATTCTTGGAGTGAAACACGGGACATCATTCTCATGTCACTTGGATGGAATCCATGGGATTGAACATATATCAATCCCCTCAAGTGATAATTAGAATGTCTATATGCATTTCCAAGGATGGGCTTTGGGTGAATCGTAATATTTTGATAAAAAAGGATAAATTTTATTGAAATTTGAATAAATTTTTTTAAATGTGAAATGAACCATTAGTTTTGGAAACATATGGAAATATCATCCAAGCCCACACACAATCTTGGGGATAGTCCACCTACTTAAATATTATCCCACCCACTTTACCTTCTCAATTTACCTTGAATCCAACTCCTAGAATTAAGATGAAGTGGGTAAATGGGATGGATATCATACCAAAACCTAGATCCATTTTTATTTATATATTTATATTGTTCATTAATTAATTAGGGCACATTGTTAATTGAATATTGAACAGAATCGATTTTCTGTGAAAATTTTGGCTGGAGACCTATTGAGATTGTATCTTACACGCTGAATCAGTCAACTTTTGTACCCCATAAGTCTTTATGATCACATATATTGATAATGGGAAGTGTGTGGATTATGATGCTTGATTAATTAATAGTTCTAAGATGGATATAAGAGTAGAGGAACGAGACTATAATTGTTACTCTAGTTGTCGTAGTATTTGGAAATTTTTATATTTTGTTATCATATGATATATGGTTTTTTCCTTTACCATTTGCATATTTATTTTTTATAGCATACACAATATTTTTATTTGTTATTTCTCTGTTTCCACCTAGTGTTCATTTAGATTTAATGTTTTATTATTTATGTTCCAATTCAATTTGATTATTATTTTTGACATGTTGATTTTATATATTTTATATTTTTGTGATCAATCTTATTGATGATGGTGTAGTCTCTCCATTAACACACCACATTCCCCCACAGGTAGTATATATCATATTTTGTTTAGGGAGGTGTGGTTGAGGTATTGTGGCCCACCATCTCAAGGCACTATGGAGTGTCATTTGGGGATGGATGATACAAAGAGGAATCATATGAGCTTTTCCTTTTTTATTATATTTTGGGTCTAGAAATGGGACGAGGAAATTGGGATTTGGTAATGAGAATGTCCATAGGAGTATCTAACCCAGGTATAGGGGAAACCCAAAATACATGGGATGTGTGAATGCTGTTGTTGTTTGTGTTGCTACTGTTTCATGGATTTCACCATTGGGTGACTCACTTGAGTTATGTTGTTATATATGTTTATACTAGTATACTTCTTTTTTTAGTCTTGTCATAATTATATTATGGAATATGAGAATCATTCATCATAATATGGACCATAGGATATAAATTCCATGTGTTATTCCATTCCGTATTTACCTTCCTACATGCATTGTCTCTATTGTATGTGATTTATATTTATTCTTTATTTTTCATGACTTTAATTAGATTGACTGTTATATTTGAAAATGTTCCATCATTATTTATATAAATGAGAAAATACAATTAGAATTTAATTTATATTCATTAACCTAGCCGTGTTTTCTTATATGTTATATATATACATTAAGCAGTAAATTATGGAATTTGGAGCCATTGTTCATTGGTCTCATGGGATGGAAGATGATATGGTTTGGATTAAATGGACACCACCAAAAAATTTATACGTTTTACTAGCCCATTTAAATTAGAGGTGGTGATTCATATAATTCAACTACATAAAGTAAATTTAAAGACATTAAGGAATCAAAATAAATGCATCCTTCAAAATTAAATGGTTACCTTATATGAGAAATATGAGACATTGACCCTGACGTGACCTTAGTATTGGGTAGTCAGATGGGTCTCTACTTGTCTTTATGTTACATTTATTCTCACCTAGACCTACTAAAAGTGTAGGGAAAGGGGTGTGCTTCTTAGTATGTGTGACTTATAAATTTCCTTATTTATAACTTTTCATATCTACTATATATCCTATCTAAGGTATCATATAGAAAATTTTATTGTTATGCCACTATGAATACCTCATATTATATTCGAGGAGAGTAGTTGTGAGAATAATATTATGATGGTGGGCCCCCATCCACCCATGATTCCACTTATATGGCACCTGATGCACCTATTGATGATATTCTGCTAGCTATCAATTCCCAGTTCTGGGGTATCTTCTTTCAGTTCATGTATGCCTTTTAACATGCTCTTTGACCTAACCCTTCTATGTCAGAGCTGACACACATGTTCCCGAAGCATAATTCTACCACCATATCCTAGAATGGTGGACCTCAAGTTTTGGATTCATTGATAGAGGCAATGTTGTCTATATTTGAGCATATTAAGATGCCTCCGGAGTGGAGGGTCATTATTCTGACCTATATATTGTGTGACCCTATTATGAATTGGTTGTATGTCTTGATATAGGCTGGATAACCTCAAGGTATGGGCTGGGTAGACTTCCAAACAAACTTCTCGGACTACTACTTATCTTAGACCATGATAACCAATCGAATTTATAAATTCATGATCCTTTGGTACGGTGATATATGAGTAATGAAATATTTAGATTGCTTCAATGAATTACAGTGCTTCGCAAGGTCCTTGTCTGGTGATGAGAATGATTCTATGAGGTGATTCCTGGATTGGATTACTTATTACATCCACTCATAGTTATACATATTTAGGCTGGCCACCATTTCAAAGATACAGAACATGTCCCATATCATTGTGCGAAATGTGAGGGATTATGGAGACGTGAAATTGAGAATTTTGGTTTCCAATTATATAAATGTTTTCTCCATCACCATTAACTGATTCATCGAGGATACACACAAGGGTAGTTCAATCTAGGTGGAATGCATTGACATCTATGGGGCATTCGACCAGTGCATCATGATAGGATAAAAATTCCCCAGGGTATGAGGAACTTGACTGAGTGTCGACCTCACTGATGTATGGGTAACGTCCATGATTTCTACCAAACATTTCCTCTTGTACCAAGTGATTGGGGATCTATGACAACAATATCATCAATTCTAGGATCAACGACCCCTCATTAGGTAGTAAGATGGTCTTCTCCATGTCGTTTGGGGAATGTGGGTGGTCGTTGTTGAGGTAGTCAAGCCTCAGAGTTTCTACAATAGAATAATGGTTCTACTCAGGAAATTTTGAAATTTATCATCATCATAGTTCAGGACTTAATTATGAAATTAATCACATGCAATAGGATCATAGAATGTGGCCATATATTGTTAGAGGTACTATTTTGTTAGCCTCTACTCTAGTTTCAACCCTTTTGATACCTAGGTGTCACACTATATTCTTTTATCTACAACTATGGGATGATTGTTCTTAGTGATAGAATGATTCATTGGTATTATGAACCCTTAACAACCATTAGAAGATCAATCTAACAGTATAAAATAGTTTAGGGAGTTCCCCATTAAGATAAGTTGGTACTGTTATTTGTTGTGATTTTTATCTTTGAGAGGATAGGATTCATGGTCATTCACAAAATGGAATGGATTGTGCCTTATCAAGAAAAAGTGGATTGATTTACCCATCATCTGTATATTAAATTTCTTGTGGGAAAAACATATATCCAACACTTTAAATGGGTTATCCATGAAATTCTAGTTGTACCCATGCCTATTGGTCAAGGTAGAGTAACATCCCAGATGGACAGTATTTTTATGAGCGATCAGGTAATGTAGCTCATGGAATTAACTTTTTTCATGGATCATTTAGGGAAATATATATAAATGATTTATTTGAAATAAACTTTATGAGAGAGGTCATGGACACCATTGAGCTTTTTCTTGTTTTGGCACCTATTTCCATTCCTCTCTATAGGATAGAACCTACAGAGCTCTAAGAAAAAAAGAAGCAGCTTAAAGACTTAGTGTCCAAGGGTATTATTGGACCTAGCACACCTCCATGTCATTCACCTATACTTTTCATATATAAGTCAAATGGTAACATTATATTTTATGTGGGTTATCACTGAATAAACTTGAATATGGTAAGGGACAATTATCCACTTACTCAAATATATGACCACTTCATCCATCTCTATGGAGTGATAGTTATCTCTATTATTAATTTGAGGTTAGTCGAGAATTATGTGTGAGTGAAAATATCATACAATCAACCTAAAATGTTCCAGATATGGTACGGTCTATATAAGTATCTGGTCATGGTGTTTGGTCTGACGAAAGCATCAGGCATATGCATGGCTATGATGAATTAGGTTTCCTAACGTTATCTTGATTCCTTTGTGTTAGTCTTCTTAAATAGAATATTAGTGTATTATCCCACCCTAAATGACCATTCCTATCATCTTGAGATTGTTTTGAGAATATAAGAGATAACAACCTATATGTGAAGCTTAGTACATGACACATTAGTATTAGAAAGGATCAATTATTGGGTCATATAATATCTGAGACAAGCGTTTACATTAACCCAGATAAGGTGAGAACCATGGTTTCTTGGGATCACCCAAGGAATGTATTTGATATACATAGTTTTTAGGTATGGTTGGATATTATATTTGATTCATCCTAAAATTTTTATTAATTTCAGTGCCGCTTATAGGCTTGAACAAGAAGGGTGTGAAATTTGACTAGACTGAAACATGTGAGATATTTTTTGATGAGATAAATGAGAGACACTATTTAGTGATTATCATGATAATTATTGATCTGAAAAGAAGATATATTATTTTATATGATGCATCAGGAATCGGGATATGATCTTGATTGGGATATAGCATATGGATCTCAAAAATTATGGCCTCATGAGTGGAACCATCCTATGAACAAACTCGATCTGGCAGTCGTGGTTCAAACTCAAAACTATTTAAGGAATTATTTTGTTTGGTGAGGGGTTCTTTTTCTACAAGAAACAGTTATGTCTCAAATACATCTCTACTTAGTGAGTCTTGAATCTGAGATACTACAAGTGGGTGAAATACCAGCAATATTTCAACATTAGACATGCATAAACACCTTATAAGGGAAATAAAATAGTTGATTCCTTGATATGGAATATTTGGATGAACAATTTCAAGGAGGCCATCAATGAGTTGTAGTTTCTGGTTATGTTTTCTTAAATGAACCTAGTGTTTCTGAAGTAGCACGTGCAGGAAATATTTGTAGATCTAGCTGTGTTGTCCTCTAAACTAGAGCTACTTCGGATGAGGAAGTTATCTAAGTCTAAGTTTATTCTCTTGAGTGATAGTGGAAAATGAGAGAATTATCCTCTTTATTTGGTTATTATTGGGATGAAAACCGAACTCTCATGTGGGAATGTTTGAGTTCCATCTGATATGTCAAGAATGTATATGAGGGAATCTCATGATTCTACATAAAAATTTCATTCTATTCAAAATATTATGTTCACTGATATATGTTTTCAGTATTAGTGGTTATGAATGAAGAGACAGATAGTGAAGATCATCACTCTGTGTTCCGCCTGTCAGCATGAGAAGGTTGAGCACCAATGACATGTTGGAATTATATTGCCTCTCTCCATTCATGAATGGAAATGGAATGATGTCACCATTAATTTCATGATGGGATTTGTAAATCCCCTCGATTCAGCGATTCGGTATAGGTGATCATTGATAGGCTAACCTAGGTCACACACTTTCTTCAAATTTGGGAGACCTTCTCATTTAATGATCTATAAAGTATTTATATCCCTTAGATAGTATGAATTCCTGGTTTTCCTCAATCTATCGTATAATTAAGATACACCCACTATACATCACGGTTTAGGAAAGGGTTCCATAAGGAATTGGGTACACAAGTTCTCCTGAGTAAATCATATCTCCCTCATACTAAAGGGAAATTTGAGTGTAAATTATGGGTGTTAGAGGATATTCCTTGGCCCTAAATCCTCGACTTTAGATGTTTATGGGAAAAGAATATTCCTCTGGTTGATTTTTCCTAAAATAGAATCATTCATTAAACTATTCATATGGAACTGTATAAGGCCCTTTATGGTAGGATGTGACATTCACCGCTATATTGGTTAGAGGTGGGTGAGGAAGCTCAAATAGGTCCTTACCTAATCTAAAATTCTTTGGAGAAATTCGAGCTGATTCAAAATCGTGTGGCTATAGCTCAATCAATAAAAAATTCATATAACAATAATCATCATCAGCCTCTAGAGTTTTTGGTGGGACATTATTTACTTCAACAAAAATAACCTAGATTGGATCATAGATGAATCTGGAGATGTTGAAAGTTATCACGTTCATATTTTGGGCCTTTCAATAAAGTGATGAGATTCGGGCTGGTATCCACCTAGTTTTTGTAACCTCAAAGGTATTATTCCATGCATAAAATCATATATGTTTCAGAAATTTGATAGTATCGTGCTAAATCATATCATTTATTTGATACCATGGATATTGAGATGGAGTTGGATGTGTCCTTTGAGTATCATATGATATGTATCATTGATCAGATCATGTAGGCTCTCTACGGAAAGGGAGTTCCTATGGTCCAGGTGATATGGCATCATGGACACATACCGGACGATACCATAGATAAGGAGGATAATGTATATTTTTAGTGGCCTGAACATTTCTTAGATAATGTTTTTCCACTGTCAAAATGGTAAATCAAGGACAATTTTTCTTAATGGGGGTTGTAATGTCATGTATTTTTTCCAAAGGTATGAACCATTCATTTTTTTGTTTAAATTATTTTATTTTTCTTAAGGATGATTCCTAATTATGTCAATGAGGTGTAGGATGTGTATGGGGATCACTTGGAGTTTGGATCCCCAAAATGGAAAAATGGGGATTGCATTACAGAGTTAGTGGAAACTATGATGCCCATACTACAAGGTCCCCCTAAACAATGTAGTAGTAGAAAGTGGTCACCTAGGGGCCACGTAGTTTTTATAGAACTGTGATACCCATAGAGAATGGCCTTGTAATTAAATTTTAGTTTTTAGTTGAGTATTTTTAAATGTTTGGGGCATTTTTAATTATAATGTGCACCAAACTGTGTTGGGTTCCCCTTAGAAATAGTGGAATAGTGCATGGTTGACACAAATTTTATCCAACTATGTTACCAAACTGAGCATAGATATGTTTGAGGTTGAATTTATTATTGTGAACCTTTTTAATGATTTTACATATTTCTTTCTTCCCCATAATTATTCTCTAGTTGTGTCCTCTTCTCCACCACGTTCGAAGTCTATCCTTATCCTTTCATAGGGTGTTTTATAGCTCCTCCATTCGATATCTATTTCTATCATCATTAGACACATTTAGAATCTATAGGTATGATATTCAATATAATTTTTTTTATTTCATGTTTATTTTTTCATATGTTACACTATCTCAATACATACTCATTTTCCCCATTTTTCATGGAATTTTACAATTTTTTTATTTTCATATGAATTTTCTTAAATCAAAGGTATGCACTGGATAATGTAAACTATGTGAGTCTAATGTAGGTGGTCTAGGTTCTTTCCCCTCCTTTCATTTCACATTATAATTTTCACCTTTGTTAGGTGATGCATACCAATTCGAGGAGGCTTTTAAATTATTACATAAATTTATTTAAAAGCATTACCTTTCCATTTGTGACCTATGTTAGTGAAGAATCAACCACTTGGGATAATCTTCATTATTAATGCCACCATGATGGGTGTGCATCACTTCTGAGCCTTATTTCATTTCTGACAATGTTGTAAACTCCCATCAGGTTGTTTCCTTATAGTAATTCCATGAATTAATTACTTAAACTGAACTAGTTGAATTTGACATCAGATTAAGCCATGACACATATTCCACATGATATGCATGATTTTCCTAATGGATATTCCTTAACCAATATTCATACTAAAATTTACAGTCTGGAAAAAATGAAATTAACCCTATATCTAGATATATTATGTAAGTACACATCAGGTTTATTGTATTCACCTTAGTGGTAAGGATGAAACACGGGGTTCAGAATTAAGGAACTCTTGGAAGAACTCTTTATAACATTATTTATAATTTTAAATGTTTGGTAAACATAGCAGGGATGAAATAATCTATGCATTGGACATACTCATTGAGATTTATGAGGTTTTCCTACAGAAGAGTGACACTGGTTCCCTAGGAGATACCCCTTTGATTGTCTTTATGGCACGATGGTTTTACCATGACACAAGGGAGACTCAGTCCCCGATGTGTGATACCAGGTATGTGCTTGGATGTTAGTTCATAATGTTATCAAAACTTTCTGGGAGTGACACATGGGACTTCATTCATGGGACACATGGACAAACACCGTGGAACATATAACGAGCCCCCCGACCAATATTTGGATAGTCATTTTAGATTTTCATGAATGGGTTTAGGGTGAATCATAATATTTTGATAAACAAAGTAAAATTGTTTTGAGAAGTAAATAAATGATTTTTTATAGTGAAATAAACCTTTCGGTTTTAAAAAATTTGGACATGTATTCCAATAAAAATAACATGTTGGGGATAGTCTATCTTCATAATTATTATCTCACTCACTTTACCTAAAAAGGGTCCCTTGACTTTGACTCTCCAGCTTAGGATGAAGTATGTGAATTGGATGGGTATCCCAATAGAACCCATTCTGATTGTTTATTTATTTATGGTTAGAATTTATTAATTATGAAAAATGTTAATTTTATATTGCAAAGAATGGATTGTCCTAGACATTGTTGGGGGTAATCCTTAAAATATTGTAACTCACATCCTACTTGTGATGCCTTTATTAGCCGAGATGACTTTAGTATTTTAGGTATTGATAAAGGGTTTCCAGCATCTTCTGATGCTTGACTAATTAATAGTTCTAGGATGGGGATTAAGTTCGAGGATTAATCCCTTTATTGATATTATAATTTTAGTGGTTTTTTCCTTACTGTATATGTTCTTAGAATGTTTTATATACTTGCATCCCCTACCCCTTTCATATTAAATTTTTAATAAAATCATTGTCATTTGTATCTATTATAACTCAACCTCCGCTAACTGTTCGTTTTCCTTTCATGTTTTATTGTTATTGTTCTAATTCCATGTTTTTATTTTTTCCATCATGATTTATTATTTATTACTTTATTCTGTGATCACTCTGATCTATAAGGTAATTGTATCACCATGGACCCATTTTAGGCCCTTACAGCTAGTCATAATTATTTAACATTTAGTGAGGTGTGCTTGAGGTCTTTTGGCCCACCGTCTCAAGGAACTATTATGTTGCCTCCAATGTGGGGTCATACTCTTTTATAACTATTTAAGATACAATTTCTTCATTTTTTATTACAATATTTCTATTAATCTACAAAAAAATTGGGTTTTTATTGAATTCATTCCTTTACCTAGTATAAAACCAAATGGGTTATTTTCAAAAAAATAATAGTCCATTTTCTCAAAATCTGAATCACAAATCAAGATCACAATCAAATTCCAATATTTCAATCAAATCAAAATCACCGCCAATTCATTGGAATTCAGGATTTTCCCAATAATCCATACTATATAAATATAATCCCAATTCTAATAAAATTGGTATTTCAAAATACAATTGAAATTAATTAAAATAATAAATCAACTCAAGGTTAAATTAATTTGAAGAACATATATGGAACCACCTACATTAATATAGAGGACACATATCGCAATACAAACAATGGAAAAACCAGGGAAGAATGTCAAAAATGGATATCAAAGAATCCAACCTAGATCCATGTTCCAAAACAAAGGAGTTTAGTTCAATTGACAATAATAAGATCTAATAAACCCAAGGGATGATAGTAGGAGAGAGTGATAGATAAAGAACGATTGAATAACACTTATCAAATGTGAATTATATGACTTTATCTCAGATTCAATCTGCCTTGTAAAGGGTTTTTAGGATCAAAAATGGGTCCCTAATATCCATAGCAACCTATGAAATCATGACATGTATCGTTAGAGTTAATAAGGGGTTCAAACGGGGGAGGGGATTTAGTTGTTTTGAAACATTTTTTGGAATTATGTTTTTTTCACACATGGTAAGTTAGGAAGGGTCCCATAGTTTGTAAAAATTTTCACCCTAACAGCGTACCAAAATTGTGAGTGAACATTATATGTGTGGTGGTTGCATAGTTTTTCAAACCATTTGACAACCAGAAAACCCCCATAGTGTGGTTTTGAATAGTTCACCCAGGGTGGGCACACTGTTTGGGGAAACCATGAACCACCATTGCACAGTACAAAAAAATCTAAAAAATTACAAATTTTATTCGAAGCACCACTGAATAATACCCAAAATAAATTAAAAATATGCTCGAGGAGTACCTCAAACTTGTATAAAAAAAATAAAATTCCATTGATAGTTTTTTGGATATAGATTCATTGGGATGTGTTTTGATCATAGACAGGAAGTGTTTGAATTTTTATTTTAGCTGGGAAGCTGATTATGACATAGCAGATTGGGTTACGCCATGGGGATAATTTGGGAGGGTAGAATGGATATTTTTTTAATGGTATAGTATTTGTATTTTTACAAAACATATAATATAATTTTAAGACATTTAGAAAAAATTTCATGGTGATGGGTGCATCTTAGTGAATGAAACTAATCAGGCTTAGGCACTACATCATTGGAAGATGTCGTGGTAGCAAGCGGTTGAAGAATAGTTTAGTTTTCACCCTATGTGGAAGAGGTGGTGAAGGGACCACCATGATATATATTAGGGTGTGGTGGGTTCAGAGTCTACTGAGTAGTTATAACAAACCAACCTGAGATGTCATCAAATATGGCACTCGACACGGTCATCTACAGGGTTTGAAGGGAAATACCGATCACCAAGGGCAGAAAATTATTTCATGGTAATCTTAAGATACACCATCATAATGATTTCACCATCAAAAAATATTACTGAATAATAGTTGGAATAAAACATTGGGTAAAATATCAAATATGAGATAAAAAATTCATGTATCCCATATAATATATACAACTAACGCATAACAAACATACAATTAAAGAAAATACATAAAAGGCAAAAAATATCACAGGAAAAGAGGGTGACACAAAACCCAAAGTAGAATACTTGTTCCAAACAAGATCTAAAGATCTGTAGCATGACCCATAGTCACCATACCTGTAAACATCTTCCTCGCAATATCAATAGAGGTGAAAATAATTATAATAATCCAATATCAATAAAATATTGGGGTGACGTAAATGACCTAGTAGGTTACCACCAACCAAGTCTATGAAGTTTTCATTCATATTACATTTAGAAAATACTTGTTTTGAAAAAAAAACTCATTTTCTATAATCCATTACATAATGAAAAAATCAACACATCATCACAATGTTAAAAAAATTCATTATTTTTCATAAAATAAAAACAATCGCTCAAAAGATGGATTTCCCCTACTAACACCACTTAGTGGAACCGATATTTTTAATACCCACATTAAAAACTTCTCCTAAACACATCTATATAAAATACACATTTTGAAACTAAATATAAGTAACCATAATTCAAATAGTTTCCAAAAAATACATTTGAAAACAAAATTCCAATCCAAACCAGGAATCATGACATAAAAACACATTCTAAAAGACCAAAAATTCAGAAATTTATATGGAAATAAATTCTTTACAATTAAAGATCAATCTTTTAAAACCATTATTAAAAAAACTTTGAAACTATATTGAAAAAAATAAAAGTTATTTTTCTAAATACATTTAGAAAACCATTTAAAAACATTTTATTAGAAACCCATAGCACAATAACGGAGGAAAGCACACAATCTTTCACTAATATTGAGAAGACACTTAAAAATTATTAACAAATAATATGTTAATTCATGCCAAGAAGTAATTATATAATTATGGGATAAAATCAAAGAGCATGGTGAAATCCCCTAAAATAATACTAAATAGGATCTTAGTGTCATGGGGTTTAACCAATTGGATCTAATAAAAATATCACAATCATTACATGAATAAACCTTGATTCACTAGGAACTAAGAATGCATGATGGATTATAGAAGCACCCTCAGTATTCCCAATGCTCCCAATCCTAGGGGAAATCCTGATCCCAACCTCTAATGAGCTTATTTAAACCCAATGGGACTTCTTCCTTCATAGGCTCTATTGATTCCTTGTGAAAAAACATATATCACATCAACCACCATGATTTTGTGATCAGTTTCCTAATAAACTAAACTAGATGTCATAATATGACTACCCTAATCCAAGAACCTAGTCACCTAACCATGTGGGTCATGAAATACAATAGTTTCTTTGCTATCAAAACTTTGGACATAACCCATCATTTTATCTTATCAAAATAATCATTTCTGCACAAGACAATACATGTTATTTCAATGTTCATTGTACGCACTCCCAAATTCATAGAGAAACATCCTAAGATATAACCCATCATAAAATTACTCCATTCCATGACTTACATATCTATGAATTTATAATCAGGTAGGTGAGTAAACGGAATGGTTCACTTGAAGGACATGGGTAATTCCATTTTTTCCTTTAGATCTAATTTTTTTTACAACATAACCTCCTCATGCCAGGAATCAAGTCACCTAATCCCAGGAGTATCTTATAATATCATAGATTCCTTCCTATATCACCACAGAATATTAACCATTGGGGTATCTAATAAGATTAATTAATGTACCCAATATCAAATAAATGTTCTTTTAATGTTATTTTTTTCACATACACACTCCTTGAGAAACATTAGAGGAGTGTACCCATCCTAAAAATAATCCGAACGATGACTTTCTAAACTATAGAGTTCTACTCATGTAGGATCCGAAATAAAAAGGTGAACAATATTGACATGGTAGTACTATTTATCATTTTTAAGTCCCACTTTTCTAGGTGTGTAACACCCAATCCCTAAGGTCTTCCATGACATGCCAAAATTTTTGATCCCAAATGAACAATTACATATATTAAATATAAAAAATTCTAATAACACACAAATCACCTCCCACACCGTCAAAAAAACATCCCAATTTATATCGAATAACATGTTGTGAAAAAAAATGAGTCAATATAAGGAATCCCCTCACATGATCAGAAGAAAAAATGATAAAACAAGAATAACATGTGACTTAATATGGTTTCACAAGGTTTCTAAAAACTCATTTATCATAAAATACCATATTCAAATGTTTTCTTACCAATATTAGAATTCATATACAGTCTCATACTATTTTCAAAACATCCTTAAATCCACTCTTTAGAATAGTTTGATAAAATATTTCTGAACCCATTTGGAAGACAAAAAATCCATTAAAACCAATAATGAATACTTCATATCTAAAAAAAATTATTATAACATAATCATGGTTTAAAATACACTATTTAATTCATAAAAATACATTTACCCATTTCTACCAGTTTTAAACAAACAAAAAATATGGATTGAATATAAATTTATGAAAACAAAACATTTTAAAATCCTAAGTTAGTACTCATCATAAATTTTAAATCAAAAATTATCCCTTAAAATCCATTAAACAATTTCCACAAACACAGGACATGTAATCCCATATAGTTCCAATGTTTAGATCCTTAATAAATACTCTTTCCCTTATAGATTATAAATATTTTCATATTTGTGACCCAAAAACATTTTAAATTCGACAGGAATACATTATAATGTAATATAAAGAGATAATAAAGAAATACCTACCTCATTTCAATAGAAAACAAGTCGAAATTTGATTCCTATGACAGAGAACACTACAATAAGCAATGATACATCATCTAATAGACCCAAATAAAAAATTATCCTTGATTAACTCTAGAACCAGTCGTAAATTACCCTAACATATTACATAGGGTATATGGATGTGTAGAGAAATGAGGTCACAAGAAAAACAAAATAGATGAAGGGTTTTATGGGAATGTACCAAGGATGAAACCACTTGAAAAAATGAGAGAATCCATCATAAATGATATAAAAATGATGTAGATTCCCACATGAGAGGTTGTGGTGCATTCAAATGATCGGGAAATGGAAATGTATAGACTTATATTTTAAATCAAAATAGTGAATTTTTGGAGTTAAATATTTTAATTAATATTGGTTGATGGCATGGTTTTTCTATATTGTTTTCAGATCATTGTTAATAATTTGCAAATGTTGCTTCCATGACAAAAACCTACTCACAAAGTTTACCAATGGGTCCACATGTTGGGAGAAACCATTTAACAACCATGATAAATGTAATTGTAAAATTATAGAATTTATTCTCATGTATGAATAACGGTTTAACCAAATTTGTTAATGACATGCACCCTCACCCTTACACACCAAACTCCCAATATGGTTACCCCTAGGATCTAGATGAATTATACCCAACCATGTTCCTAACATGAAGACCAACTATGGAAAGAGATAATATATAATATATTCCACCATATAATGGAAACAACATGAACCCCTCTAAACCATTTATAAAACCAATGTATAGTATAAAAACCCAATAAATATAGGTTTCTATCTAAAAATCCATTGAAACATAAAAACCCTAAAACATATAAAATAATGAAACATAGATACTACAATGATATGGTGGGTGTCTCAATTATACCCTCCATTCAACTTTATTCCCATACAATGTCTCATGACAATGTATATGACAATTAAATAGTAACTAAAACAATCCATAAAGAATAAAAAAATGTAATTTAACAATTAGAATAATCATCAAGAAACAAAAAATATCCACAATTAGAACTAATCAACAACTACTTAACAACATGATCAACGGTGATGAAAACTTATAATATCCCCCCCCCCCACAACATAGAATTTATTTACAATCGTGAGACAACCAATTATCTTATTTTAACAAAATAAGAGGTTTCGACCAAAAAAAATCAAAAAATATCGAAAGAGAATTTATGAATCTCTACTAACTATAGATAATGACAAAACAAGAACTCAAAACCACTTAGCTAGTCACTCCACTCTGAAACATCCAAATAAACCACAAACCGAAAAACCAAACAAATGATATCCCAAAACCAAGGATCATAAAAAATGGGAACACACCTTCTGAGGTTCACATGAATGATATGGGGGAGTTTACATTGGAACCCATGAAACATTGTCCTATATTGATTTTGATGGAAACCACATCCCAATAGATTCTATACTCTAAATGTAAGTAAAAATTCTCCGCCATGTATCCATGTACAAATTTTTTTTTCACTATATCCAAACAAAAAACAACAACCTTTCCACATGTCTATACAATGAAAAGGTAGTAATAAACATCATCCAACAATGAGTCTTGAACATATGATCACAGAATTCCAACTCTTATAGGGTATCCAAATAAAACGCTAATAAGGATTTCCTTGAATCAAAACTATTAGAAAGTCACAAAGAATAAATCCTAAAATGGATCTTCATCCAAAAATGGAAACATCTAAAAACCATATGGATACATGAAACAATAGTTGATCCCTCAATATCAATTGGATTCAAAATCCAAAAACCAACATTTCGAACTAGGTACCACACAAGATTCTCTGAAAAAATTGACCTTCTCTAGTCCAACATCACACTAAGGCTCATTGGTAAAAGCCAATTCAAAAACATGATTCCCATGTCTGGTATAAGATACTTCAACAACATGATTCCCATGTAAATATGATAAACTAACATGACCTAGAATCACTCAATGGAACACTGGAAATACTAGAAGATGAGCTATGCCACTACACATTCAGTCTCGGCATTATTAAAACTAGAATGATCATAGACACCTAAGACAAAGAAAACATTTCCACACTAGAAATTTTAGGTGGATTATATCAAACAATGTCATAAATAATATCAACAGGTCATGTCTCGAAAATCAGATCAAGAATTCACCTATATTAAATATGTGATAAATCAAAAACCACACATTTTTGAAAATAATGAATTATCTTTTTAAACACCCATATTTTAAAATGATGGTTCCCATAAAGAATTGAACAAAACAATATTTCAAAAAATAAAGATCCATTAAATTTGGGCTATCTTTAGCTACAAAAAAATAGATACCATTATAAAATTTCAACCACAAGCCCTTATTCAACTTGTTCATTTCAAAACATTTCAGAAATATAATTTTAAAAAAACATAAAAATGTTTTAAAACAATTAAACTCATATAGATTTCTTAATAAAAAAAATCATGTTTTTGAACCATTTTATATAACTTTAAATTTTCAAACACATAATGGTTGAAACCCTAAAACCCACAGAAACCATTTTGGAAATTCATTAGTTTCACTTAAAATATGAAACCCAAATTTTAAAACATTATGTCCACATGATTTTAGATTCAATAATACATAAAAAAATCACATTTATTAAATAGAAATATCGTATTTCCCAAAAATTCATGAAACCAAACTAATTAAATAAACAATCTTAAAGGCCTTGTTTTAAAAATTTAAAAAAATCACCTAACAACCATTTTCACAGTCCCAAAAATAATATCATATCACACAAGAAATCATATATATTAATATGTGACACATTCCATGAAACAGTTGTATCCAAACATGAAAAATATAACAAGAAACACATTGACCATTTTCCCATTTCTTGAACACACTTGGAAATCCAACTGTCAATGTTTATATGTAGAAAAATAATGATGTAAGTAGAACTGTACCCAATATGAACACATCACTTATGAACATAATCCAATCATTAAACTGTCCCTAAACCAAATATAATATCACTCATTTCACAATCATATGTCCTATCAAACCCAATATTCCAACCACATGCTTTGATTACCTTCTCCATTTCTATCCCAAACACTAGACTTGACCCCCAAGGAAATTCAATCAACTAAACTGAGGATTGAAACCCCACAACTAATGGAATGAAACCATAATCCAATAATTCCATTAAAATAATATATAATCAAGACAAAAATTCTAGATAACAATGGAAACTTGTGAATAATGGAGATAAAGTGCTCTGGTCACACTCCCTTAACTCACCTCTATAATCTTAATAACCATTTCTCCATATAAAAAAATCCTAAACAATAAGATGGAATCAAAAAACCTAGGAATGACTATAAAAAAAAGAGCTATAAATAAATTTTTTAATGAATTGTCCAATACATTCATCTAACTATGAACTAGACCTTTTCCACCATAATACCCAAAGGGAATTCCCGATCCCTATGGGTGGGAAACATTTTTTGTGGAATCACACTAAGAACTATTATAATGATTTCACCCTGTTGAAAGAATAATGAATAATATATCGAAAAAATTAGAATTAAACTTTCCAACATGAGATAAAGAATGCATAAATACCATCCTAAATTAAAAACTACCAAAAATCATTCATAAAACATGAAAAAATATATAAAAGGAAAAATGAAAACATCAACTATACAAAGTGGATGATACAAAACAAAAAGATAAATACATGTACTGAACCATCTCTAATGTGAATTTTTTTACCCACAACAATCATCCAACCATTAATATCTAATTAAATATCAATATAGGTGAAATATTAGAGCAAACTATGTCGAATAAAATATAGTTGGGAGTTAAATGGCCCATTAGGCCATCACCCTTATAATCTAAGAATTATCTTCCATATTAAATCATAAAAAATCAATTTTAAAATAATCTATAAAAATAAATATTTTCATAAACCATTAAATAAGGGAAAAAGAAACTCATCATGACCATGTTAAAACACATTTTCATTATTTTCCTAAAATGGAAATAGTCAATCAAAAAACACTTCCCCCCATCCAACGCCACTTTTAAATACACCTGTTTTAAATTCCCACATTAAAAAAACCTCATAAACGCCCCTTTTGGAAATAAAAAATTTAGAAAACAAAATACATTCCAAAATTTCAAATGGTTTTTCTAAATATATCATTAACAAACATCCAAAAAATAATATAAGGGAACTAAAAATGGTATTTCTATAACCTAGACACATCAGAGTTTCAATTAAATCCCATTTTCAATTTTCTTTTAAAATAATACAAACCTATTTAGAAATAAAATGTTGACATTTTATTATCATTCATTTTAAAACCATATTAATAATAGTTTGATATTATATTAAAATCACACATTTTACTTCCATATTTCTAATAAATTTCAAAATAATATTTTAAATGAATTTGGAATGAAAATTATAACAACATTAAGCGGTAAAGAAGTCAAGAAAGAACTATAATATCAATGTCACATAGTAATGTGTAATAAAATATAAGTGCATAGGTTCCAAGAAATTATCCACAAAGTTGGGTATAAAATCTAATCATAAGGTGAAATCACCTAAAATGATGATAAATATGATTTTAGGGTCATGGGAGCTAACCAATGGTCTCTAACAAAAGGGATATAGAATGAAATAAATAACCCAATGTTCAAAAGTAACTATGTGTGTATGATACATTTTTGAAGATCACTTTATCTTCCTTAACATCACTCAGTCCCCTGGGATCTCTTCATCCTAGCCTCCAATGACTTATCTTAATCACATGTAGAATGTTACTTTCATATTATGTCTCATTGCCATGGAATAAATTTTATGACATGATAATGAGTTGATCACAAATAAACAACCTAAGACTACTGCCCCAATACCCAATGAATCCCATGAAAAGTAAAAGGAGGTGAGCACAAATAACTCATTATATATGTTAGATATAAAATATTTGAAATAACTCAAGCCTCATATCTCACACCCTCATAAGAAAACGTCATCATTCATATCAATGTATATGTATCACATTATTATTTTTTAAATAAGGATTACCCTATAGGACCTCAATACAGGACAACCTAATAAGAATCACATAGGGGCACAAGATGATTTCATACCATTTTTAATGATTCAATTATCATAAAATGTCAAAAAACCACTTTCCAAAACATTACCGGAATACCATGACTGACTCACAAAATTTAAAAAAACCTCTCAATCCACTATTAAGACTAATTTGATTAGTATGAATCTTGAAATGAATTTGGATATCCATGCATCCTTTAAAATAAGTTTGGAATCATTCAAATACCTAAAAAGGATTCAATATTGTATGATCATGGGTTAACACACCCATTTAAAACCCAATATACCATATAAAATGTTTTAAATACATCAAACACTGAAAACCCTTTTTTGAAAATTATTTAATGGAAATAACATGACTAAAATTACCTATTTTATACTAATAATTACTTTTATGAACAAAAAAATCTAGTAAAACCCATTTAGTCATTTTTACAACCAGTTGTAATGAAATACCATAATATTAAAATGGTTAAAAAAACATTAAATCCACTTGCCCCCTCATGGGTCATACACATGTACATATATTTTACAAATAATCATTTTAAAATCAATATTCATCAATTCAATTGTAATATAGTTTGAAAACATAGAAACACCCAGCTTTGGTGAATGTAAAACAAGCCAGAAGTCAAAACATGTGAAAATAAAAACTCTGAAAAGTCAAGAAACACACTCTAAAACACAAATATTGATAAAATCCATGTTATTACGTCCAACCCATACTCTGAAATCTACCTTATTCCCAAGGGATTATCACATGAATGAAAATAAAAGGTACAACATTAACAGAAGATAGAAATGAGTTTATAAAAACATTCCAACGACGAAATCCATCAAAATAGAATGAATACAGGATGAGACTCCAAATGGAGAAGCACTTGGTTTTTTAAAATGAGAGGGAAAATTAAAAGGGTATTAAATATAAAAATAAGAAAGGAAATTTAAGGAACATTATCTTGTAATTAATCTAGGAATGTCACACTGTTTGATAATATATGCTCCAAACATGCATAAGTCACTACCAAGATCAAAACCCATTAACATGGTTTTCCTATGACATTGCATGTTTTTAAAGACCTTGTGCAAATTATGAAAATGGAACTATCAAATTACATAGTTGATAAGAATGCTTGCCGCATGGGTTACCAAATTGTACACAAGTTGTGCACCCTCGCCTTTGCACACAAAATGTACCACATCGGTTTCCCTATGACCATCATGGTTTGGAATCAACCATGATTCACATATGAAGACTAATTTTGGATTGATAAAAATGATGTAGAAACTCCACAATGTATGGTTGACTGCATTATCTCCCCTAGAACAGGAATTGAATAAAAAAACATTAAAAGATTCATGTTTTAGACCCCGAATTCCTATATACTTTAAATTATCCTCATCCACATAAAATGAAAAAAAATAAACACTGCAGTTATATGTTAGGCTTTATGTGGGTTCACCAGTATAAAATGGGAATGGGAAATGCACTTGGTATTTAGGAATATCAGCATGAAATGATGTAATGATTACAAGTGCCTCAATAATTTATGAAATAATGAGTATGAGTTCTCTTTGTCGTTTTCATTAATATAGAATATAAAAATTTCTAGGGGCCTTTTACTACAACACAGAGGTTGGTTATATGGCTTGTTGGGAATTTTAAACCACATGATATATGTCATAGTGCATAGAGTTGGGGTAGTCAGGGGTAGTTTCTATGTTGGGATATGTAGCACCCAAAACCTAGTAAGCATGGAGTTAATGTCTACTACCATTAAATTGTCATGATTACAATAAAACAAATACTAATGGACAAAAGTGTTTAGTTTCTTTTGATAAACTAGATACATACATGAGTATTATTTTAGAAATAAATACACTAATCATAATATATTTTTTATTTCGAGGATAAAATTATTTCCATATCACATATACTTTCATATAATTATAAGTACACATCTGGGATTTCTAGGTGAGGAATAAAAATAAGGTTGAGATCAAAAGATTAGTTAGGTGTAAATATAGTTTATTCCATAATGAATCATTTTGAGTTGTCAATATCGAAAGGTATTAAATGAAGACACATGCCATGTTGTTAAAAAACTGAGAGGAAGTGTGTAACGAACATGGAACGCAAAATAAAAAAAAATTCCTTTTAATTTAATAGATAATTCTTAATCAATATGAAGTGGAAAATAATTGAAACACTGTTTTTTAATTAATAAAATGAGAAAGAAATACATCCATGGATAATATCAATAAAACATTCTCATGTATAATTATAACTTAAATGAAGTAAATGCTTAATTATCGAATTTCAAGTTTCCTAGGAATATGATACCTTCCCCGTTAAGACTTATTCATAAGATAATTTAAATATATTTGTAGAAACCCATTTATTATTCTTGGAAATGAACTCGAATTGTTTTTCAGCAAAAAATTTCATCTCATGATACTAATGATTCATTGAGGGGATTGTATTAATTGGTCCCCAAACTGTATAGTTCTTATCCATATAATTCCTCACATATCGAATAACTGATTGAATTTATAAATAATCTTACTTTTCAAATAATATTAGAGAGTATATGATATGAATTTAACATTATTTCCTAACCTAATTGCATAAAATTCAAAGTGTACACCGTATATAATAATGTTATGTGGTTTATGAAATATTCACATCTATGGTAAATTATATGGATAATTAGGGGATATTTAATTTTAATAGAACATAGGAAATTTAATATTTCTAGGGGAAAACTGAGTGAAGGAAGTGAATTTCAACACTATATTTGGCCAAATCAATCATAATCCATCCAGAGGAAGAAAAATAATGGTATCAATGAAACATATCCCAAGTGAAGTAATATATATATATATATATTGTCATTGATTAATGGGAATATTATAAAAAGTTTTTAAAAAAACATGAGCAAAATATACTTTTCATTTCGAAAAATAGGATGAAGATCATTTTCTTTCAAAAATAACATTAAAAAATATTCTCTTTAAAAAAATTAACTATTTAGTCTTGTAAATGTATTTTTAAATAAATGATAGAAGATAATTCTGTACAATCCATATAATGTAAATATAAAATTACATTTCTAAGGTAAAAAGGTTATAAATGTTCCTTGTTCAATAAGTGATAATAATATTCGATTTAAAAAACTGTAATAGAAAAAAAGGGGACATTTTATTGAATAAACAATTTCTTAAAGGTCTTCAAAATTGTGAAATCAATTTTAGATAACATGGTTTTTTTAAGAAAACAAGTTCTCCGACTAAATAAGGAAATGAAGTTGGGTTTTCATAAAAGAATTTTCTAAAACATTTTGAGTGCCAAATAGTGTAAAATTTTACTATTAAATGTAAATGTTCATGGATATTAATAGGGTAGTAAAATTTATAGTTTTAATAAACAATTATCATATAAATCATTTTAAAGAAATTTCATGAATAAGCACTCTCGATGAGAATGATTTGGTCAAATAAACCCTTAAAATGATCCTAGAATTGAAGAGATAATTGATCAATGAATTTATTATATATATCATATTTAAATACAAAAGTTAGATTATTAAAAAAATTAATATAAATTATAATCAAATACACATATAATCATATTATATTATTGAAAATGAGGTTGTTATATAACCCAATAAAAATGAATTGAGTTATGAAATTTTTCATCAACTTGGTTATTTTAATTTCAAAATCCATTTGATTAAAAAAATCAAATTGAAACTAAAAATACCATTTTTAAGATATTATTAATTATAGTACATGTCAAAGTGAGATTGTGTATACCATATATAAAACCTTATGTTTACAATAATAAATTCACCTCTATAAATGGAAATTGAGACGACGTCCCTTACCTTGGATTTCCTTTTGGGTGAACATCATTTAACCACATGTATTATTGTTTTAATAATGAAACTGACTAATAAATAAACCGTAATAATATTTAAAAAATCATATTTTATCTTATTATAATATCTTATTACTCATTTGTTAATAATCGTTCATTATTTTCACTATTTCATGTGTTAATTTCAATGTTTTTTAGTATGTTTTGAATTGTTATTTTTGTTCTAATTACCTAATTCATGATATTATAATATCTAGGACATAAAAAATTATTTAAATATAATATATATAAATTTTAGATGTATTTATAATAATCCATAATATTTTGAGATATGAAATTAAATGCATCGTTCATGGAGACACAAGGTAGTGCGTATGAATAAACACTACTTCCACTTCATTGACTTATTTAAAAGAATAAAAAGTAAATGATATATATGTATATTATAATTCTACCATAATATATATTTCATATATTTCACATATTTTTATTGAAAACATATTTATATATTCCATGTATATAATGAATGAATCACATCGCTTTGAGGAGGCAGTAGTCCACACATCCACAAAAGATGTTATCGTATTCCCAAAAAATAGAAAGAATGAAGTTATGAATTATATAATAACTTCATAATAATAAATACATAATAAATAATATATATATATAATATTTCATAAATCAATCATTATTTCCCACTATGAAAGGTGGTAATGGAAGAATGAACAACATCAGTTCGCGAGGTTCTAGTCTTCCAAACACAGGAACGATTATTATGTATCCCATTTGAAGTATGTGCATGAAATTGTTTATAAAAATATTATAAAAACAAAAAATCAGTATATATAAGATACATATATTATTTTTAATTCTTATATAAAAATAATTTAATGGGTGGATATGTAAATGAATCAAAAGTGATTGTTGAGATATGTAACCTCTTATTCTGGAGACACTGTTTGGTTTATAACAAAATACTCTGTTCGGTTATTTTTTCCCAAAATTTAAGACTATGGTATGCGTTATGTGGTTTTTTGAGCATATTTAATGATTTTATTATGAGATAGATGGCTTTATAGGTGTTAAATTTGGTAGGGGTGAGTGACTTTTTATAGTGGAGGAGGAGTGGCATTGTTGTAAATATAAAAAGGTAAACATTATTCAGAGGTCTTCGTTACATCATGTTCCTCCAATAATGAACCTGATTCTATAAAATTTCATATATGGTTGAAATGTGGCCATAAAATAGTTTTTTGACATGACACTAGGGCATTTTTTCCCTTATGTTTATGGTTTACTGACATGTTAAATTATTGTTTCTCTTAATTATTTTAATTAATTTTAATTATATTCACTTACATATTTTCTGGATATATAATATTTACTTAATAGGAAATAAAAACTATTTTGATTCCAAATATAGAATTCATTTTTCCAAATTAAAATCACAAAAGTTTATGAAATTAATTTAAATTTAATCTCATAGACTTGACGACAAAGATGGTTTTTTAGGTAAAGAATTTCAAAAGTTTGAAATGTGTTTATATACAATTTCAATGTTATATTGATTAAAATTATACAAATTTTATTAAATTATGTATTATTTCACTAAATATAATTTAATACCAAATTAAAATATAATTTATCCTAATAAATTATTGAGATGAAAATTCGGTTTCCCATTAAAATTATGTAATTTTCACTATTTATCAACAAATGAAAATTCTAAAAAAATCCAAAAATTTACCGAATGTAAATTTTTATATTACTCTTAAATAATTAATCTTATTTTAAATTTTAAATTTATAAAATTTTCAAAATTTTCATTTAAGACAGGTGCGCCATTAAAAGGCGGCAAAACTGCCTTTATAAAACTGTTGTTTTTCTATGCATAATATTAGATTTTTTCTTTTCTTATGATTTTTTAAATATATTGGATGATTTAAAAAATTATTTCATTGAATATATAACATATAAATTTCTTTACTATCATTCATTAATAGTAGTTAATATAACATTTTTTATACAAACCCTTTTTGAGAATAAAAAATTTTCCTTTTTATTCAGTTGTCTTCTATATTCATTTCTAATTAATTGGTAACCAATAAATTTATTTTATATTTTTATCAAACTTTTATTTTAGTAATTCAGATAATAGTATTCATGAACACTAATTTAAAATCAATTTAATATCATATTATATTAAATAATAATATTTTAATAATATATTGTTTCTCTGTAAAACTTCGTCTTGTATGTAACTCAATCTTTCGAGGTCACTTATTATTGTGTGTGATGCATGATAACACTATATTTCATGCAATAAAATGGATATAATATATATAATTTATTTCATATATTAAATATACCATAATTTATTGAGAGGTTATATTCTTTTCAAATTTGGGTGTTGGGCTTCATACATGCTATCGAATAAAAAGTCACCCTTTTTAGAATTTTCAAGGTGTTACGTTATCCACACATTAAATAAATTATGTCCTCTCAATATAAACATAATATTGATAGTTGTATAATTTATATTTGGAATCTATTTTAAAAAAAAATTGACAACGTAAATTGTTTTATAAATTATACCCTTAATAAGAAAGAGTGAGAATAATAAAGGTCACATGGAATAACATATAACCAGGTTTCTACGTAGGATAACATTAGTGGAAGGTTAAAATATAGACTAGTTTAAAAAGAATAATTCTCTATATGGAGTGATTTTTATCATTGATAAAAAGAACAAGTGATTGATCAATGGAGTGTTTAGGGTATCAAATCCATAAATCGTTGATAATGTTATTTTTTATTCTAAAAGCTATGAATACCATGAGAATCACATATGGATAATTCTTAATACACTTTGAAGGGATGAGATATATAAGAAATTTGAAAGCGTTATTTCTAACTTCCATAATTTACATTTGTTAGAAATATTTTCTCAAAATATGCAATATCAATTAATACTACAAAGATAAAGGTTTTCAGAGAATGTCTTTTGTGAACAAAATTTACTGAGGATCCTAGTTTCATTGGTTTGGTAGGCCACTATTAGTGATTCATTCATAATTTTTTTCTATGGGCTTACATTTTATCAAATCTTACACATAAATGGGTTAAGTTTGTTTCGATAAAGGAATGTGAAATTTTTTTTATTAAAAAAATATAAGACTTTTCATTGATAAAATTTTTACTCAATCTTCTATAAGTGATCTGATTGTCATATATAGTGATTCATCAAATAAGGGACTTGTTTTTTGTATTATTATAAAATATTAATGTTATTGCATATGAATTGAGGAAATTCAAGAGTCACCAAAAAATAATATAACCCCTGATGTCGATTTTACTGTTGTAATAATTGCATTGAAAATATGGAAATGTTTTCTCTATAGTGAAATATGTGAGATATACACTGATCATAAAATCCAGAAATACATAATCTCACTGAATTTGCGGAATATGAGAGATATGAGATGCCTCAAACTACTCTAGGATAATTATTTATCAATACACTACCACCCAGGGAATGAAAATAAGATGCGGATTCCTTCAGTAGAATGGATCATAGAGTTCAAACCTAAATGATAATTGATAAGGATCTTATGTTCAAGGATATTTAAAAAATGGATATGGTAATTTCTAAGGAATGGGAGATATAAAACATTTTTTAATGATTTCAAAACCATCTTTATTAAATAGGATAATGAATTCTTAATCTGATGCGGAGAAGTGTCAATGAAAATTAAATATCTAAATTAATTAAAATTAGTAGAATTTTGGGGATCTTTACCTCGATGGATAGTTATCTGGTGATTTAGTGTTTCAAACCCCGGCGGTGTTCTAGTTGTGATGAGTATAGGAGTGATTACCCTCTATGAAAGATGCATGATCGAGTGTAAGGAAGCTTGGATCTGGTGGAGTTGGTTGTGGTTTGGTTATATTTGGGTGCGCGAGGACGGGATCTGGCTTCGGGGGTGTGGTGTCGTAGCTTGAGGTGTATATCTGTCTATGTAAAGATCATGGTATGATGTAGCGACGGTGTAGCGTGGTGATGGAGGTAGCATGTGTCGGAACTGACGGTTTGTGTGGTGTGGGTTTCTGGAGTTGTGATAAAGCAATTTTGGTGTGTATGGCATCATGGATCGGTAGAAGCAGGCATCGACCCTAATGGTGGTGGGGATGGAATTGGTGGCATCTCTTATGGGGGTCATGGCTGTGAAGTCTCCTCTAGTGTGGCGGGGTGGGGTATTCAGTCAGCATGCAATCGAGTAGGCGGCAGTGGAATTTTTGGACTGATATTTATAATTTTTCCTAGGGTGGACTTGTTGGGATTTTTTTTATAATGGGGTTGGTCCCACTAGGCTTTCGGTCCACTCTTTTTTTGAAAGGAAATATGCCTCTGGGCCTGTGGGTCGGTTTTGTTTGTGGTCCAACCTTACCTAGTTTAAAGGGGTTCCTATTTAATTTTTCTTAATAAAGGGTATTTACCCCAATCAATTTCATAAAATTAGTAGAATTGGTTTGTGAAGATGGTGTTCCAAAATTTTGAAACATGTATATGTGTTTCATTTATACCTGATCTAAACATTAAATTTTTGGATAATTATCATGATTAAATTTCTATATTCACCCTATAAATAAAAGGATGTTTATGGACTTGAATGAAAATGTTTTTTGCAATAACATGATGTAGGAAATTTCTTATTGTGTGCCTAGTAGTTTAGTTTGTCCACAAATGAAAGTGGTGAGGTTTCATCCTAAAGGATCTCTAACATCTTCCTATTCCTATGTGGATATAATATTAAATTACTATGGACATCATCACGGGACTACAGAAGACTCCCTGAAGGAATGATGCAATATGCATTATTATTGATCACCTTACAAAATCTGCACATTTCATTGATATAAGTGAAGATTTTCCTCTTGAGTTACAAACAAGACTCCATATTAATGATGTCTAAAAACATCATAGTTCACCTTTATCAATTATTTCTAATTGAGATCCAAAAATTTCATCAAATTTTTGGAAAATACTTCAGATATATCATTGAACTGTTCTTCATTTGAATAATTCCTACCACGCTCAAACTAATGGAAATATTAAAGAACAATTCATAAAATGGAATAATTTTTTATTTCAGTCTCACTTTAATTTCAAGATATTTCTAATTAGTACTTATCTTTGGTATAGTTTTCTTCTAATAATAATTTCTATTCAAGTATTTAAATGGTGTTCAATAATGCATTATAAGTAAAGAGGTCTTTTATCCAACTTGTTTGGATGATGTTTCTAAAAGTACACTCGTAGGCCTAGAATTTGTTGAGGACATGACAAAAAAGTTATAGGAAATTTAGTCTCGTATTAATGTATCACAATTTAGGAAAAATAGTTGCATAAATAATCAGTAGAAATATTTAGATTCCCATGTGGGAATAAATGTTTTATAGAAATTTTATCCATGGAAGGGTGTTATTAGATTTGGATGGAAATGTAAATTGAGTCCTAGGTATATAGAACACTTAGAGATTATTTAAAAAGATAGTGATATTTCATATCATTTGGAAATATTTCCAAATCATTCAAAGGTACAAGATGTGTTCCATATATCTATACTAAATAAGTACATTCCTAAACAAACACATTTTACCACCTCATGGTAAGTAGAGTTGTAAGCATACCATTCAAATAGTGAATAACCCTTCTATATTCTTGAAATCATCGAGAAAGTATTGAGGAATAGGCCAACTTGTCTGGTAAAGGTACTCTGGAGAAATCACAAAATGAATGAAGCAACATGGGTATGACAGGAGTCAATGAAGTGGAACTACCAACATATTTTTAAAATTAAATAACCCTAAAATTTCAATGAATAGATTTATGTAAGAGTTAAAAATGTATCACCCCAAGATGTTACCATATTTTCCATTGATAATATATTTAATTTTGATTATATAATTTACAATGCCCACAATGCCTAGTTTAAAAAACACTATTTATTCAGGTCTTGCACTATCAATTAAATTACAACACTCTTAGAGAATTTTTATAGTAATTTTATATGTTATATATCCAATCCAACATTTTTATATTCATTCAATTTATTTGATAGTAATAATATAACAACAAACCCTATTATATGTTTATAAACCATAATTTTATAATGTATTTTTACTGCCTTTTAATAGAGAATGTATTTCATAATAGATTTTTTACACTTTTATAAATTTAATATGAACAAATAAAATTGATTTATTTTAAAATATATTAAAATTAGGTTATGGTGATTTTTTTTGGTTTTTTTTGAAATATATCATTTTCTTGATGAATAGTGAAAATACTGAATTTAAATTTTTAAAAAATCAGCTAATTTTTTAAAAAGGTTATATTATATATTAAATTAGTTTTAATGTATCGTTAGGTTAATAATATAAAAATTAATAAATTTTAGTTCACTTTAAACTATATCACTTTTAAATTGGATATAAAAACATAGAAAACAATTGAAAATATATTACTTTAAAACCCAACAGTGATGTCCTGTCTATAGGATTAATTTTAAATTAATTTCTTCCAATTATCTGATTTGAATTTAGAATAAAGGATTATATATTTGTAATCATCCTAATTTATACTATATAACTTGTTCAACGTAGTTTTTTACCTAAAATATGATTGAATGTGATTAAAATAAATTATAGCAATTAAAAGGAAAATTAGATTAACAAGATATTAATCCTTAATCTTAATTCCCAAAATGACATATACACTTGTAAAAATTCATTTCATATACATATTGATACTCTATCATCCCTTTAATAGAAATAGGATCATTATTGGACCCACATTCAATTTAAAAAACATTGTTGGAATTCCCTTTCCAAAAATTTTGAAGAATACCAATCCACCTTCTCTATAAAAAGGTACTCACCCCCCCCCCACTTCCTCACACCTCCCAATACATTTTCCTCACAATAAAATAAACTCAAATAATCTCCCAAAATCCGTAACATCAAATTATAATCCTATAGTTGGGACAAATCCACCCAAAGATGTGCTTCTGTGAAAACCAAAAGGAGCTACCAAAAGAAGAGGTAACGTCAATCATCGTGCTCTTTTAATATTATTTTCATTCTACACCATCGCAAATATTTTCACTCCATTATTACATAATAATACTAAATAAAATATGATATTTTTAAATTATGGATTCAACCAACACTTGCACACACTATAATCAAATGGTTAATGAACATTCTATTCATGTGTTTGGTGAACTACCACCTCACGAAAAGATGTCCTTTTTTCAATTACTATCATTCATGGTTGGGAAATAGGATGGAAAATCTATTTATATACTATATATATGAACTTTAACGTCTCTATATGGTTTTTAATTATAATATAAAATTTACCATTATGATTTAATTGTTTTGGGAATATGATTACATCATTTGTGGGAAGTGTGGTGTAATTTCTCCTCAAAGTGATGTGATTCATTCATGTTATACATTGAATGTATTAAGGATGGTTTTAGTAAAAATATGATACATATATGAAATAGATATTATAATATAATTATAATATAAATGTATATCATTAAATTTTCATTCTTTTAATATTAAAATAACTTAAATTATCATTTATGCATACGTACGGTCTACCATCTCCATGAATTGTGCCTTTCATTTATTATATCCAAATATTATATATTAAGCTAAATAAATATATACTGAATATATAAATATATATGATAATTAAATTATTTTTTACATTTTTGAGATGATTAAATCATGACTTGTTAATTGGAAAAAAAAATTACATGTCAAAACCTACTCGAGAAACCAGGCAATTAACACCTAAAATAGTGAATGTAAGGAATGATTTATAAAAAGGGAAATAAGATATTATTATAGGATCAAATATTAATATGTTTATGAAATAAATTATTAACAATATTAAAACAATTATATAGGGCATTAATTTAAGTTCACACAAATTTAAATGCAAGCCAAGGGAATCATGTCTTGCTTTTCTATCTGTGAGGCATACAACAATTTCACGAAATATTTCATTTATATGGTGTACATACATACCGTTGACATGTTATATCATGAATATAATTATTATAATGATTTTATAAGTTTCATTTTATTTTATTCATTCAATGGTTTTAGGAGGTGTATGGGAGACTTTGGTATGTTTTAAAGTTATTTTCATCAAAAATGTTTTCAGCGGTCATTCAATGGTATTTTATTTCTTCAACACCTAAAACCCTTGTTGACACTTATACTCTACTAGGGAATTGTTTTCAAGTACATATTACATATTCAATATGGATATTTTATCATAATTCACATTTTTTTATTAATATATTATTCGATATGTGAGTAATGCTTTGGATGTGTTTGATACAAGTGGGCTCGATTATAGATATCCCTCGACGCATCAGTTGTCTCATGAGATAAATCAGTTGGCTAAATTAGATGGGTTTTTACTCAATATGCTAAACCATCTTGTGAAAGGCCTTGATGATAAAGGTTCCATGTACATTGGAAACATGGCATCCAAAAAATAATATGTTCTCTCATTCAGATTCAGTTACTATTCATCCATGATACTTTTATTCCTCATATCTATATATTCATTTTATTAACAGTTTATTGAGTAAATGGAATGTGTTTCCAATTTCTTACATTTCCATTTTCATTATTCCATATACAGTTACTTAAATAGAATTTTTTATCAGTTATTTACCTTTTGAAGTTTATTTAATCTCATAAATTAATTATTACTTCCTCTTTACATACCCTTACTGATCATTTTAACTCACCCTTATTATGTTTCATTTCCCTAGGTTATCAATGAGATTAGTTTAAATGAGATTCAGGGATGTTTTTTATTTCTTTTGATTTTGTATTATCTTTTTATTTAAATTCCTAATGTATTATGGGTATCATGAATGTAATCTGGTTTTCTAAAACTACTAAATTGTTGAATTTTTTGGGATTTAAATCTTATATCTATGCCAATTTTATAAAGTAATGCATCAGTTTTGGGCTTCTATGGTCAGGTCATTACATGATGGTTCTACAATTTACTCAAACAAGCATTTGAATTAATTTATTTTATTTTCTTATAAATAATTAAGTAGGATCTCACTATGTATACATATATACTCACGCACCATAGACACATACATTTTCAAGGTAATCAAGAAGACTTTGGTGATCAACAAGGACAATACTATCATGGATTGGTGTGTTATTATTACTAAAACATCTAAAGATCTGTTTTGGAATTTGATATTTGATATATAACTCGTATTTTCACATAATTCATTATATAAATGTCTTATGTGGGATCATTGATTGTTTTATATGAAATGGTGTTTATTTAATTATTTCATATATATTTTCATTAACAAAAATTATGAGAGTAGTGTCTCATATTTTCGGTTATATACCCTCATTAATAGTCTCCAACTAAGGGGATATTTGAGGAATGCTTTGGGGTCACTATTTCACATCATTTACAGGCCATTAGGGGCATCGGTGACGGTGGGTTGTAATATAGTAGAATCAATGTTAAGGATTGATATATATGATATATATTAGAGTTAGAAACTAAAGGGTCGCATGGATTTGTAATAAAACTGTATATTTTTATCTAGGGTCACAAAATAGTCTTGGGATACCATATATGACTTCTGATTTTAGGTCCCTCTACTTCTTATGTAAGGATTCCAAGTCTTCCAAATAACTAAGTGAAGTGGTAATTTTTATAGGGTAGAGACCAAGGAAAGGTATATGCATCATGATTATTGTTTATTATTTATTAATTATAATCGTTTAAAAGAAATTAAATGATAATTGATTAATCAATATAGTTTAATTTGATTATATTGGTCTAAAAATTCCTTGTCTTAATGATCCAAAATAATTTTAATTTAGTATATTCAATTATGCGATTTGTGGTAGTAATTTTCTCAAGAAATGTAATGAAAATTAGCAAAGTGTTGAAGAAACTGTATGTTATAGAATGAAAATAAATAACAACATATTACCTATCTCATGAAGTGACCATGGATGATGGATAAAATTCAACTGAGTATTGGAGCTACCACAAAAAGGCACTGATCAATCATAAGTTAAGTTAAGTGCTCGCATGAAAATTGATGCAAGTGTGAAGATAGTTATTCATGTGATGGATTAACTACATGATGAGGTAAAATAACTATAAAAAGTATTTCTATCAACTTTAATAATATGCGAAAAGTTTTCAAAGTTCTGAAGTGACCACATGATAGAATCCAATTGACCATACATTAAGATTAGGTGACTTTCCATCAATTGTGAGTAACATAGATATCATAGATAAGGATTGAAATCCTAATGAATAGATTTTTCATTTAAGGATATATCATAGTAGCTAGGATATATCGTTCTGAGATTGATTATTCATCAATAGATATCTTATTAAAAATGATATTTAAATAAAAGGAATACTCCCTCATGAAAAATATGTGTGATATTTGTGGTTTTCTTTAATTTTCATTCAACTATAATACTTTGTTTTCTATATGAAAATTGAAACACCAAAAATAATATTGAAATTATTGCAATATTCATTACCGAGACCAATACAGAATAATACTAGATGAGAACCTTATTGATCAACCGAAATTTTATCAGAGATTGAGAAGGGACAAACATCACAAGATTTCATTATTTTCTTTATATTTTTCTTTATTGACTAGTAATTATATTTATTGGACATTTATTGAGTTTCTATCATATATAATACTATGGAGAACTATGATACTCCTTTATATGGTTTATTTACACATTTTATCCCACATATAATTGTGGAAAATTGTTTATATATCCTAGACTTCTATGTAAGTAGTTTTTCTGAAAACATCTTTATACATCTTGTGGATTTATTTGTTATTTTTTGATAAACATGATTAGAAATGTATAACTATTATAGGGAGAGGACTAAGATACTTCTCAGAGCTATCCTCTAATTAAATTTAGTTGTGAGTACCACTTTTATTTAGCTTCATATTTTTAACATCACTCAATAATTGTTTTAAACATATTTATTTTCACTGAGTACCCTTCAAACTATGTTTATAAAATATATATTTTTATAGATTATATTTACAATGATATATATATATATATATGATATAAGTAGAGTATATCCAAAGATGGAATAATTTAAATTTTTTTAAATTGGTTTTTATCAATCCTTTGAAAAACAATATTAATGTATTGAATTATATGTACCTGCTTCATTTAAAAACTGGGCCACTATTTTAAATTGGGGGAATAAAATTTATAATTTTGAAAAAAAATATAGGAAGCTCAAATCCCCCCCCCATCTCGAGAATTTCTCTTGGACCAATAAATTATATTCTTAAATATATTAGATGATTTTCTTATGTTGATAACATGTGTTATATATTTATGTAAATAAAAAATTGTGGGAAATTCACCCATGAAGATTCAATATTTTCATGATATGTTTCAAAGCCACATTGATGATTTAGGGCCATTCAAAGTGGATAATATCATGGGGTGGTGGATGTGATCCCTTGATTATTATTCTTGTGACTAAAGTATTTATTTTATCATATGTGGTTCTAAATTTTGTGTAATATAATGTGGTTACCACATAAAACACTGTGATGTAATGGAATTTACCTTATGTAATGTAAAATGGAAATATTAAATAATTGTAGTGTTTACATAGGTGTAATTTATTGTAATTATGTTTTTTTTGATAAAACATGAGGTTCATAAACATAATATAATAAAAAAGTTCATCCTTATGTTTTCTGAAGCATATTAGGTGACAATTGTTTTTCAAGTTTTAATGTTATAAACATTGGAATTAAATTGAAATAGTTCCTAAAAAGGATAAATTAGTTGAATAAGAAAACTATAGTAAAACCATTATTAATGTTTTGATGTAGTAATGGATCTAATATTAATATCCTTTTTTGAATGATAATATAAGATATTTACGATATTTATTATTGTATGTTTAAATTTATTTAGTCTATGATCTGTTGTGTTTATCAATACAAGACGCATGTTCCTTTAATGATAGTTATATTGATTTTTAATTTGGTTGTGTACCTGGTTAAGAGTATTTTATAAAAAAAGTATTCAGAGACACATGAATTAAAATAAAATTTGAGAGTTTATGATTTTTATTGTAGGATGAATTAAAATATGAAAATCATAAAGTTTTGGATCCTTATAATGAATTTTATACATTAGTATTTTGAATTATTATTATTAATTTAATATTTTTGATTTATATCAAGGTATTTTTATGTTTGTTTTAAGTGATGAAAAAATTATATAGGGTTCCTAGACTGTTTTAATACATGAATATATTATTTAAAATTTGAATATATAGAGAGTGTTTATTTATTTTAATGTTTATAGATATGTGTCATATTTTGTAATCAAGATGCACACATTTTAAATTGATTCATACAAGTTAAAACAATTTTCATTTCATGTTATGAATTGATGAGGATATTCATTTTCATTAATAATATAAAATATAAATTTTAATAATACAAATTAATGTATGATAATTACCCATAATTTATGTAAATGTCAAAAATTGAAAATATTGGATAAACCTAATATAAGTAGTAGGTTACTGTGTTTTCACTTATAGGAATGTGGAATATAATTTCCATCACAACATATTCTAAAATCATTTCTTAATTAAATAATCCTTTAATGGTTATTTTTTTGAAATAAATAATTACAAAAACATTTTTAGATTATTAAATTCCTTGGAATGGAATTCTTTTCCATGTCCTATATAAAATTTATTGATGTTTGTTTCATGTTATGCCTATGATTCATATAGTGACTAAAGACTAAAACTTACTTTATTTGAAAAAAATTAACATTGATTGTTGACATAAAAAAACAAATGATATATATGTCTAGTGTATTTGGCGGATTAAATGAAAACATAAATAAAATTAGTCATAAAAATATCCTTTTATTTAAATATCTATATATAAATCCTTAACCTTATAGATCCTCTAAAATTTCAAAGGATACCTCGGTGAAAATAAATAAGAAAAGGGCCTATTAATAAACCAATTAGGGAATAAACATATAAGTAATGCCTAAAATGAGATTTTATTGGCATAAAATGTAGTTATAAATGGAATTTTCATAATTTTGGGAACATGGAATATATAATTTAAACCATAAGATCATTTAATTAGGAAATATTTTGAAATAATATATGACATAACATCAAAAACAAAAGTCATGGGTCACTCCCAAAGCTATAATCATAAAGTGGGAAAAAATTCCATGGTCGATTAGGTTCCCTCCCTAATTCCATAAATAGAATCTCAAGAGATATGAAGATTTAACATATTCATTTGAGTTAAATATAATTCTAGTCCCACTCACCACATAACATTATATGGTTAGGCAAACCACATCTACACCATACATAGTGGCAAAATTACAATAGTGGATGTGGTCCACTCTCTAGTCCCATATATATGAAATCATGAGATACACGACATTAATAAATGAATTAATATTATATATAATTCTAGTTCCAAACATAACATAAATAAAAATCATACATATTCTTGTCATATGAGGAAAATAAATCATATATAATTCATAAATATGATCAAACACATGATAAATAATTGTGATTAATAAATTTGATTCATGGAATAATTGAAGGTAAAATCATAAGAATTACAAGTATAAGGAAGGAGTTAATACATTTGTATATTCATATTTAAAAATTAAACATAGTTCATTATCATTTACTTCTAATTTTGTGATTTCATGAGAAGGATCTAGGAGAATAAAGAATAAAACCGTAGAACTTGTGTGAAGATTTATAAAATACGTAAAATGATATTTATAAACAATAAATGGACTTATTTTTTCCCCATAAAACTATAATTTAACTAATATAGTTATTCATAAAATAAGGGAGGCTTTAAAATCTATTTAATGTTAAAAAATATTTTATTACGGTGATTCTAAATGTGAGATAAGAAAGAAGAAAATTATCTTAAACTCAGTTTGTATAAAATTGTAAATTTAAATAGAAAAAAATATTTTTAACCCCAAAAATATTAATATTATTTAACTAGTTATATATTTATGGGTCATATATTCCAAAAATCCACAGGCACACAAGATGAATATTGAATAAAATTATGAAATAGACAGGGAATGTTTAACTAGAAAGTCGTAAAATATGAATGGAATATCCCATAAATCATGAATGAATGTTATCTATAATGTATATTAACATCCTAAATAAATAAATTATATTAATTAAATATATACCCACGAACCTTATCAATCTACCTTTTATTTTATATGGTCCATTTATAATCATTTGTTTTAATATAGTTTCCTCTTACATCGATTACTCAGGGTTGTTCGGTTAACATCTCTGTAACACTTTCAGTTTGTTGATCAAGGTAAATGTTAATATAAAATAGATTAATGATCTTAAAATTAAATAAAAATTATTTTCCTTATTATTACATTATAAAAATACATATATATTATCAAATGATATCCCAAACTAGACACAAATAATGAATTTTTCTTGATAATTCTATTTAAGGATGTTGGTGTTACTACGACAATTGTTTATTGATCACATATATAGAATGGAAAATATTATGAAAAATAAAGATTAATGGTGCGATAAAAATAATTTTCCCAAATTAAAAAAATATTTAATGTCAACCATGTTAAGTGGTCATGATAAATTTAACATACCATTTCGAGAAGGCTGAGGTCTGAACGTAGTCATAGATGACACATTAATTTTCAATTGAAAAGGATGCGGTAAGAAATTAAATAATTATCATTTGAAAATTAAAAAAAATTCATAAATTACATATTAGATAAATAAATAACCTTTTTATACCTTTTATTTGAATGAGAGGTAGGAAATTATACACATTATTCATAGAGGTGATAGTCTGCACACACACATGATGATGTTATTATTTCTCTCAATGATTATGGAGGAATTTATAAAATTGATATTACAATATTATAATAAAAAAAATTAACATTAAAAAATTTGTTTTATCATACAATAATGTATGTGTGGGACATGAGTTGTTTAGAATAATAAAATAACATAAAAATATGTGTTCAGTGTATTTCCACTCCCTTGGATGCTCTCCCTTGGGAAACATCTTAATTCCACTTATATTAGTATTTTGGATATAACAAGCCATCAAAGGAATGTGGATTTTTATTATGATAGAATAGGGAAAGTTTTTGGTTGAGAACTATATTTCGAATGGGTGGATATATGGAGAGTAGTTGAGGTAATTTTATAGGTAAAGATGGTGCCAATTTTGTAAAATCTATATATTTTACAAATATATCAATCCATTACCCAAGGAACAAGTCTCCAAAAATGTTTTATAATTTGGTGGTGAAAAATAAAATGTTTAAAATCCCCCCACAATTCAATATTATGAATTTTTTCACATGTTCATTCCACTTAAACAAGGATTAAATAATTTTCCCTTAATTTACCATTATTAGGGTAACATCACTATCACACATCCTAACTAATTTTTGTGTCCAAAATTAAAATTGAAAATAATTACAAATTATAAAATTATTATTAAAAACATGGAAATAATTTTCTAAAATAATAATACAATGAGTTATAGAAATTAATTATAATATTAATTATTGCATATAATGTGTAAACGTATTTTTAATGAAAAAGATCATTTTAAAACTAAAATTTATTTGTGGGAAAGTATTATCATGGTTTTTAATTTTGAAGACATATATTGATTTATTATAAATCAAATAAATTTCTTGTGGTCTTTATATAAATCCAAAAATGAGTTATACTAAAATAAATTTTATTTAAATTAAAAGACCAAAAAACCTTTTTTAATTAGAATTAAAATATTAGTTTTGTTTTATATGTTTATAAAAATATTTTATAAATATAAAAATTTATATAATTATAATAAAATAAATTATTCACCAAATAAATTATAATTTTTAGTAAAAATTATAATTCACTATTCTATACTAATATGGTAATAAAAGTAACTTTTTGGAGAAAACATTACTTTTCAATATTCAACTAATAATAAATTCGTACAGAAAAATACAAAAAAAATTAATTTTAAGATCATTGTAAGATGATGTGTCCAAAAACTAAATTCATTTAACTATATTCAACTTATGTAATAGATTTTAAATAATTATAAAATACTAAATGTATAGTGTACTAAATTCAATTTTTGAAAAATATTACATAAGTTGTAAAATGTCATAAATGGTTTTAGAAAACAAAAAAACATTACTGAAATTATTATTTAACTTAAATAATACGTATTAGGTACTCTAAAAATGTTTTATAAGTTTTTAATTCATAATTATAATCTAACAATTCCATAAAAATCATGATTTTTGAAGAAAAAAAATAATTTACCTGAAAAATCATTTTCAAGGAAACTAAAATTTTTAACATAAACATATATTGAAATTATAAATATAAAGATTAATTTTCGTTTCACATTCTATTTTTCTAACTTTATATTTTTTCGTTTTAAATAAAATAATAAAATTTGATGAGAAATTTTTTTATAGGAAAATAAAATTTTAAAATAAAAGTTGTTATAGTTATTATATTCTATAAAACAATAACAAAGATAATTGTAATAAATCCATGTCATATTTTAATAAAATGTTTCGATTAAAAATAATATACATTGTACTTTTTAACAAAAAGTGAAATGCATAAAAATAAATATTAATAAACACAGTAATGAAATTGGTAATTTTTTATAAAGTAACCCATATATAAATTAATACAAAAAATTAATATATTTCATATTTCAATTACTCTCATGAATAACTTATTATTTATCATTTAGGTTTTAATGGACTAAGAACATCACGTTTTCATATTGAATTCAGTATTCCATGTGGATAATGTTATTGTTTCACACCCATTTCTAGCCGGATTATAATTGGTTTTATTCATGAAACCATAAACACCCAAGGGTTCCTATATTAGTTTTATGGATTTTTTATGCATATGCAATGGTAACTAGGAACTTTACTGATGATTCATAAAAAACATCATTAGTTTAGAGGAAGGGAGGTTAGGCTAATTTCACCCTTTTGATGGGAATTAATGATGAATATGGGACACTCATGTATATTTATATCATATATGTGAGTCCTTTATAAACTCTAATGCAAGGCTGGTAACCCTTCACATCTTTTTTCTATCATCTATACATTTGTGAGTAATCATATATAAGTATATGATCTTCTCAATTTATAAATCCATATATCTATATAAGAGGTTCATTATCTCATCATGTTATTTACGTATTGAAACTATATTTTATTGAATTATAATTTAAAACCTCATGATCGGTCACACTAAAATGTATAGTCATTCAAGAAGGATATTGGTGTTTTGATGACTTGGTAGACACCATGAAAAGGTCTTCTTTAATATCCACATGAATTGAATCTAATCCCACATAGTTTGGTGCCACTTAATTTGAGACATCATACAAATTTAGGTCATGTGATAAAGACCATAACATATAACTTAATTTTATTTAGAATGGATGTTTATGTGAAAGGATCATATAGAATGTTAGTGGGAGAATTACACACGTCGTTCTGTTTTAAAGGTGATCTTGTGGGAGATATGCCTGGGTAAGGATGGATTGATCTTATAAGAGATATAACCCTGTATAGGGGGATAATACTCGGAATAAGGGATGCAGATGATGATATGTAAAAGGACTTGGTATGAATATTGTTTCCCATGAAAAAGATGTTCTTACTTGGAATATATCTTAATAAAAGTTGTATTATATATGGGATGTTGTGTTTGAACCTCATAGAGTCTTCATATGTATTCCATTAAGATAGGAATCAATCCCCATGTATTTCCTGAATTTCTTAGGATTACACCTATGAGGAAGGCTGTAACACCCCAAGCTACCATGGTACGCTCCTCTTTGAATAATAGAGCAGCGTGTGTTGTACGCAACCTCGAGTTCTAACACACCGCTCCCAATAAAAGTAGCAGTTATGAATAGTAATAACCACTTTTTGAAATTATATATTTTTTACATTTCAAAATGTACTTCATTTTTGGATTCGTAATATCGAAATTAGCCTATATTGAATTTTTGGTATTTTTCTGAGAAATTCCAATTTTTTATGAATTGTGAAAAATACTTAAAAACAACTTTTTTAATCAAAATAATTTATAGTGATAAATTATACTATTGAGTGGTTTTAAAGTATAATTATAATATAGTTTTACCATTTTATCCAATGGTGTTCATTAGAATTAATTTAACATTGAAAATGGACATAAACAATTGTCGATCTTTTGATATATATTGTTTCATAAAAACATGCTATTAGTTGTTATAGCGGGAGTCAATTAGAAAATTAATAAATGCAGCTTATATGTTTGGAATTTTTAAAAATAGACATCATTTTTGAATTCATAATATCAATTATAGCTTAAGGTAAAATTTTGGCATTGTTCTGAAAAACTTCAATTTTTGATGAATAGTGAAACCACTAAGTGGTAGTTAAATAACTAATTTTTCATTTAAATGAAATATTACCACTTCTGTGATATGATTTTCAAAAATCCGACATACATGGTTGTCATTATGATGTAAAATGTGGTTCAATGGGATTAAAATAATTTTTTGGTGAATAGTAACTTTTAAGTTTAATTAATCGCGATTAAAGGTAATTAGTGAAATTTAAGGTAAAAATGATATTATAAAAATATGAAAATACCTTTACACTTGTCCTACCCCTATTGGATGAGTCATGGCCGACCAAGAAAATACATGAGTCAACTTGGGGACCCCATGGAGCCACTTTGGTAGAAAAATGACATAAATAACTTTTATTTAAAGTTAAAATAAAAATGTCACAAACATAAGTTGTTTTACTAAAACAATTTTTAAATGGGGTTATACAAGTCATATATTTGACTATAAATATTCATCAGAAAGATAAAATGATATCCTATATAATGATATTTTTTTATAATTTTTAGACATTAAAAAAATTAAATTATTTATGACACCATAATGTTGCAGCGATTACATCATTAATTAACGATTTAAATAAAATGAAAAGATAATGTAAAATCTAAGACTTAAACTTGTCAAAAACCTATTGGATGAGAATATTTAGAACCCTTATCACCGTATACTAGAATTATATATGTTTGGTACCTTTAGAATCTGAAACTCATTGTATAATAAAGTAACATTTCAATCTTTCCAAGAGTACCCCTTCTCTCCTCTTATAAAAGGTCCCACACCACTACCACCTTACTCACACCATCAAAGCCTTTTGTCTCAGCCAACCTCTGCCCAAATACTCTCCCAACTTCCCTCCCTTACTCCTAGAAGCCTCACTTTGGTCAGAATTCTTCCCAATAAAGCCTTTGGCTCAAATCAAAAGAGTTACCCGCTTTTAAGGTAATGTCTTCTCTTATGTTATTTTGTTTTATTTTTATTCTCCAACCCCTTAAACTCTTTTTATTCCTTTATTTTGTAACAAAACCAGTATCTAAAATATACTAGGATGTTTTAATGATATGGATTTGGTTTAAACTCACACACACCTTCATCTAATGGTTAAAGAACATACTGTTTCTGTGGGTGGCGAAATACTGCCTCACGAAACGATGATTGTTCAATATTCTTTTAACACCTCTAACGGTGGCCATTTTGATGACACTATTTTCATATATGATATATATATTATTTTTATGTATTCATTATGCTTCTTTATTTCTAATTTATGTCATACTTTATGATTTCCATTATGGGTAAACGCGATAATCTCATTCTAGGAAGGGCGGACTACCGCCCCCTCAAAGTGATTTGAATCATTAATGCCATATGTGGGATGTATAAAGGATAGAGTAAATCGTATAATACATTATATTACACCTTTATATAAATATAACTTCATTCCATTAAATACGAAATCGAAATGAAAGTAGCGTTCATGCATACGTATGGCTTACCGTCTCCATGAACGATGCATTTCATTTCTTACCTCTAAATGTTATGTAATATTATAAAATAATGTATATACTAGATATATATGATGTATATCATATATATGTCATGAATATAATTATGGATATAATGTATATATTACCACATGAACAAATTGTAATTATAAGATGTTTATTTTTGACTCAAGTAACTAAGATCGACAAAACGACCGTTATAAACTTAAATAATTACATAATGTTCATGAATTGGTAATAAGTGATATAAAAGGAATAATGAACTTGAAAAAGGTTCGTGAGCAGGTAGAGATTAACTCTAGTTTATTATTCAGGAGGTTAAATAATGGTCGAATCAAGTCGGACACGAGGTAAGGGAACTTCTTAACCCAATTTCTATTCTTTGGGTTAATCTCCTACTTTCAAATTATGTCATGATATTATTATTTCTCATCTTGTATTTGTACTTTATTTATGGTACTTATAGTGAATACACATAATAGATGTACTTTATTTAAAAAATGATCTTTTTAAGGGTCTTCGTCTCAATCTCCTTTCATTGAGGCATATTTTGTTTTTTACACAAATCCCTTTTATACGGTGTATAAACCCCTTTGAATTTTACATTTATTCAAAAGGAATATTTTTATAAGAAGCATTTTACTAAATGGCAAAAAGGAATGTTTTTCTTGTCGTACGTATGCGGTGACAACGACTTCTCTGCCGCCGTAACCATTATTTGAATTTCGAATTCCTCTACAAGCCATAACTTTTTTTAAATGAAAAATAAATACCAAGTTTTAGATTTCTTTTATTTTGGTATTGAAAATGGTTTTGATATGGTTTTTATTATATCAATGTTTTGTATTGATATCTTGTGATTGAAATGTGGAAATATTATGTTTCCTTTATGCACATTTTATGTGATACGATTATGTTATGGTTTATGATATGTTTAAACCTGTTAATATGAGGAATGCATTAGACTTAATAAGTGACGGGTGGAGCCCGCTATAGCTCCTCGATGCATCGGTAGGTCTCATGAGACAAACTATTATCTTGGCACGAGGCCTTGACAAAATCTTATTTGTGGTCTTGGCATGAGACCTTGGCTACGTGGTTATGATAGTCTGGCATTATGCATTCCATCATTATGAAAGTGGTTATTGATATTGCATGAGATTATTCGACTAGTAGAATATCCATTGAGTAAGTAAATGGAATTATTTAATTTTATTTTTTCCATATTATGTTGAAGTTCAAGTTTAAAAAGGATTTTGTTTTAGTTATACATTTCCTTAAATGTTAATGTTTATTTATGAAAGCTTCCGCAATATTGTTATCCTTACTGATAATCTGAGCTCACCCCTTTCAATGTTTTAATATTTTCCAGGATGTGAAGAAGTATTTTATGAATAACCTGCAGGGATAGTCAGAAGAGGATATGAGTGTGGACTATGGGGACTTTGTTATTGTAGTTTTTCACTTTAGGATGTAATGTAAAATTTATGAATGTATCTAGTGTTTCCAAGGCTACAAAACTAATCGGTCATTCGAGACTTGATCTTTTGTGATCATGCCAATGTTACACAATAATGCACCGACTCCGGGTAACTGGTGTCGGGGCGTTACAGTTGGTATCAGAGGCAGTTTAGTACTAACCTTGGAAGCTAGATTTAGATAAACTCTGATTAGAGGACATATCCCAAAGATAGAATTTGAGGATTAGTATATAAGAACTTCCTAGAATTTTGGTATTATAGATATTTTGTGAGTTTTCCGAGCAATACATACCTATCTAGATACGAACAGGTAGAGATGGCTCTGGCACAGATGTACCTAGGGGTAAAACCTGAAAACACCGCTTTGAGCTAGACTCAAACAAGAACTGGTGCACGACAATGGGCCTTGCTGCACTATTGGTTACGACACTCCCGGGGGATATGCTTAGGATAATTCTCATTTTCTTTACAAACCACTATGAAGGGTTATGAGTATATACTTCCTCAAAGAATTTTTTTTTATGAATATGGATTATATCCATAAATAGTTCAATTAGTGTTAAGTGTTTTACAAGTGTTGAATTATGTATTTTGATTCATAAACTAATCTAGTTTATTCCATTGTTTAGAAATGGTGCCTAGTGGAAGGAATGGAAACTATATCAATGCATGCAATCCGTGTAGGGATTTTCCTCCTGCTCAATATAATTATTGTGGATCTGGAGATACAACTGGTGTTGATCAACTTATTCCCATACTGGGATAACTCACTCAGGTTTTGAATAATAACCTTACTCGTATGGAGCACCCTGATCCGCAATGTGGATGATCAATGATAGACCGCAAACATTTAATGGGGGTATAAATCCATTAGTATCTGAGCAATGGATAAACTCCTTAGAGAAAATATTCCACGCCTTGGGGAGTAACGAAAAAAGAAAGCTATCATGGCTGTTTACCTCCTCACTGGAGATGCCGATCAATGGTGGTCATTGATTCAAAATACAAAGGATGATGAAGAAGTATCAAGTATGGAATGGAGAGAGTTTAAAGATCTTTTCTTAGAAAAATACATTCCACATGACCATCGAGCAGATATGGAAAGGTAATTTCTGAGTCTGAGACAAAAGGAGGATGAGAATGTCGCAAAGTATGAGGATAACTTTACAAGGTTAGCGAGGCATGCTGCAGATTATATATGTAACCCAAGAAGTAAGATTGATCGTTTCTTTGATGGGTTAAAACCATTTCTCCATCGAGATTTAGTATCACAATCTTTCTCAACATAGGAGGATATAGTCTCGTGTGCTATCAAGACTGAAAAGGAATTCTCTACATCTTATGACAACAATGTAAAGCAAGAGAAGAAGAGAACGGTGGAACAAGAGATAGATAAAGGGAAAAAGGGAAAGAAGGATTTTCCATTATGTGATAATTGTGGGAAGAATCACCCTGGTACATGCCTAAAAGGAATGGGAGTTTGTTACAAATGTGGAGAAAAAGGTCACCAGGCTCGTGATTGTAAGGGAAAGAATGAGGTTATCAATGTTGAATGCTACAATTTTAGGGAAATGTTTCATTATGCAAATGAATGTACTACGCGTCAGGGAAACTTACCTTAGAAAAGGCCAAGGTATCAAGGCCAATCTTTTGTTGTGACTACAGTTGAAGAAGAATAATTAATGTATTGATGCTTTTGGACTCAAGTATTATATTCTGGTTATAAGAAAAATGTGATATATATAAGGATTGTACTGCAGTACTTTTTGATTTCATTAAGGGTTTAATATGATTAAGGTAATCATATTTTTTGTATGTGACAATAAGAGAAACTTTACTTTGTTTGGGGAATCTGATGTTACAATTGATTTTGGAATTTTGAGACATTTTAGAAAAAGTCTGGACGGAGGTATTTTGGATAACTATAAAGGTTGGAATGGATTAAGATGAACTTTGGATAGTATGGTTGTAACGCCCTGACCCCAGCTACCCAGAGTCGGTGCATTAATTACATAACATTGGCATGATCACAAGAAGATCAAATCTCGAAAGACCGATTGGTTTAGTAGCCTTGGAAACACTAGATATAATCATAAAGTTTTACATTACATTTCAAAGTGAAAAACTACTACAACAACAAAGTCTTCATATCCACACTATTAACCCCTCATAATATCCCTGCAAGTCATTCATAATTTACTTCTTCACTACCTGGGAAAAATAAAACATAGAGAAGGGGTGAGCTCAAATGCCCAGTAAGGATAACAATATAGCGGAACATTCAAAATAAGCATAAACATTTAAGGCAATGAATTACTAAAACAAAAGCCTTTTAAAATTATACTTCAACATAGTATGGCAAAAGTAAAATGAAATAATGCCATTTACTTGTTCACATGGATATTCTACTAATCGAATAATCACATGCAAAAATCAATAACCACTTTCATAATTATGGAATGCATAATTCCAGACTATCATAACCACATAGCCAAGGCCTCGTGCCAAGACTACAAATAAGATTTTGTCAAGGCCTTGTGCCAAGACACTAGTTTGCCTCATGAGACCTACCGATGCATCGAGGAGCTATAGCGGGCTCCACCCGTCACTTATTAAGTCCAATGCATTCCCATATGAAAACGTTTAAACATAACATAAACATTCGTATTAAAACTAGCATACGAAATGTCAATAATTTCACCATAAACTATGAATGGTATAAAAATAGCACATCCATAGTCAAACATATCACAAAACCTTCAATACAATATAGAAGTTTTGTATCATAATAAATCAACTTCAAATAATCTTAAAATCCATCAAAGGATGTTGACATAGATGAAATCAAAATTCTTTTTAAAGAAATATCTCCTTTTATTTTGAAATCATTTAAGATCCATATAAAATAAAACATTTTCTTTAAAAATATTCTTATAAGCTTGTAAGGAAAGCTTTGAAGATTTTATAACGGCGTAAAATAACCGCACCCGCCGTATAAGTTAAAAAAAACATACTTACCTCAATTCTGTCAAAAAGGTTAAAAAGGACCTTGTTTTGAAGACGACGGAAAGATTCCTTTATAAACCTCTTATAAAAAGTCAAACAAGGGTATAAATGACTTTAACACATATTCTTGTAAAAATGTTTTGAAATAAATTTTGAAGAAACATGGATGTGGATGATAACGAGATCCCAGTAGATTTTTACGTAAAAACAACCTCGGATAATGAAGAGATTGTGAAATAACCCTTACCTTGTACTTTTCCTTGGTTGGGGTAGGTTAACCTCCTGTATAATGGTGAAATAATTGTTATTAAATTATACAAGAATCATATATATTAATATGATATCATATATGATCTTTTAACATTGATTTGTTAATAATATCTTAGAATTATCGTCGTTTCGGGTGTTAACTTACTCATTTTCTTTTATATGTTTGGTTACATAAGTCATGTTTGTTGTATCTTATTCATATCCAGAATTATATCAAGTCCTTAAACATCATTTTTAAATCATTAAATGATAATTATACTTGAATGGATACGATGGAGAATGAATCTCATCGCGTTCGTGGAGACGGTAGTCCGTACGTACGCACGAACGCTACTTCCATTTAATTTTTATTTTTTAAAAGAATCGAATCCAAATGATACATAGGTATATTACTATTCCAGTATAATATAATATTTTATATATGTTACTTAAGTTCATTAACACCATCCTTTATACGTTCCATGTGTGGTATGAACGAGTCATATCATTTTAAGGGGGCGGTAGTCCGCACTTCCTCAAATGAAATTATCGTATGTATATACAACATGAAACGAATAATGATATGAAATAAAATGGAATTACAGAAGCTTATATATAAAATATATATCATTAATATCATATTTAATTACATTTCCATCATAATGGCCACCATGAGAGGCGGTAAGATGTATTTGAACAATCATCGTTTCGTGAGGCGTTAGTTTTCCATCCATAGAAACATTATGTTCATCATCCATTAGATGGAGTTGTGTGTATGTGTAGTTTGAATCCTTCTTATAACAACATCCTAGTATATTTTGGATACTGGTGTTGTTACAAAAGAAAGGAAATAAAAAGAGTTTGGGGGTTGGAGAAGCAAAATAAATGAAAATAATTTAAGAGAAATCGTTACCTTTAATTTAGGTAACTCACTTTGGTTGGAACCAAAAGACTTCTTGAAATGCTTTCTGCCTAAGGGGAAGCTTCAAGGAGGAGGAGAGGGATGTGGGGAGCTTATTTGGGCAGGGTTTGGACGAGCCAAGTGGCTTGAGAGATGTGAGGAATGAGTAGAAGTGGTCTCCTTTTATAAGGGAGAGGAGGGGCTCTTTAAGAAAGAGTGAAAGTATTACTTTATAATATAATTATATTCGGTTTATAATGGTCCAAAAATCATTGAGGTCGAAGATAAGATGACTCATATTCTAAATAACATCAACCAATAAGAATTGGACAGGTTTTAGATAATATTTTAATCATTATAATCTTATTTATTTAAATGATTTATTAATGAGGTAAACATTGCATCATTATTGTGTCATTAATAATTTATATTATTTGATGTCTAAAAATTATAAATAAAATATCATTATGTAGGAAATCTTTTTAGATTTCTAATTAATATTTATAATCGAAAATCCAACATGTATAACCCTATGTAAAAATTGTTCTTCTAAAAGATATATGCTTGTGTCATTTTTGTATTCATTTTAACTTAATTAAAATAAAGTGTCATTATCACTTACAAGTGGATCCATGGGGTCCCAAAATCGACCCAAAGATGCCCATGGTCGACCATGTATCAACCAATAGGGTTAGGACACGTTTTAGGGTAATTTACTATTATTATAATATTATTTTTTAACCCTTATTTACCGGATTTACCCCTTAACCATGGTAAATAAAATATTTACCGCAGTAATTATTCAAAATGTCTAAAAATAAAAGTTACCTATTTACACAATTTGAACATCCTGATTCCAAATATGGAATCCATTTTCCTATATTCAAAACACAGAAGTGGCAGAAATTAATTTAAAATTAATTCCCGTTGTCAAAATAAAAAGCGTGTTTTTAAGAGATAATAACTATCAAAAGATTGACACTTGTTTATGTTCGGTTTAATTGTAAAATTATGTCCAATGATCAAAATTATATTAAATGGTAAAAATATATTCTAAATATACTTTAAAACTACTAAAATTCATAATTTATCACTATTAATTATTTTGATTAAAAAGGTTGTTTTTAATTAAAATTTAGAAATTTTCACTATTCATCAAAATATAAAAGTTATCCGAAAAGTACCAAAATTTCACCCTAGGCTAATTTCGATATTTCGAATCCAAAAATGAAGTCCATTTTAAAATATAAAATATATATAATTTCGAAAAGTACGTATTACTATTCATGACGGCTAGTTTGATTGGTTGTGGTGTGTGTTAAAACTCAGGGTTGCGTACAACACACGCTACTGTATTATTCAAAGAAAGCGTACCGTGGAAGCTTGGGATGTTTCATTTTAAATTTTGATGTCCCCATTTAGTCAAAAAGTTTAAAATATTGTATTTAAAAAGGGTTCACTATTAAAAGTTGATAAAAGTGCAATACTGAAAATGAATTTGTTCTTGCATTATATCTAAGAAACTCATAATATGGATTCTAAAATTATAAAGATTATATAAAGTTTAAAATTTATATAATACTATTCATAACCTCTTTTGAATGGCTTTTTTTTTGTAAGTCATGGTGTGATTGAACTCAGTGTTGCGTGTAGTGCAAGTTATTGAATTATTTTGAAAAATAACACACTATGAAATCTTGGGGTGTTACATTCTCCCCTCCTTCAATAAATTGCGTCCTCGCAATTTGAAATTGTTCTTCGAAAATAAAAGGTTGAAAATAGAAAATATATTTGTGGGAAAACCCACATCGGAAATTGGTTTACTAAAATTTAGTCTTAGTATGAGGAAAAGAGAAATGAAAGGGTCACCACCAAATTATGATCTCGATTAGGAGAACATTGGTGGCAATTAGAGACATATAATTGGAGGAAAAACGTAAATATTTATAGGTAGTGATTGAGTTCATCAATCACAAACAAGTGTATAATTGAGGTCCTTAAATTCATCAATCTATGATGATTTGAAATACCATCGGTTCAACAAAACATAGGGTATTAGGATAACACATTTTTGACGTTTCAAAATATCATAGTTGAAATCCCACATCGAAAAATGAATTAACGAGGCCTCTATTTAAAATAAAGAGTGGAAAGTATGAAGATTACCGAAAATAACACATACTAGGGTTACATGTAGGAAAATATGGATATGGAAGAGAAATCTAACCATCAATTATCTGATGGAGAGTGGTAGAGATAATGGCTATGAAAAGGCCAACAATCCCAAATCCATAAATTAGTGATGATTTAAGGTACCATCTAGGACAACATTTTTTTTTTAAAGTTACATTACATAAGGAAGAGGAATTAATTTATGATATTGACTAAGAACATTATGAGATATACTTAAATTTTAAGTAGATTTTCATTCTTTAATAAATTTCCACCACTAACTCAATTTTTTTTTAAACAATTAGTATTCAAGAAGACTTGGTCACACTGGAAGAGCTAGAATAAAATTATATAGAATCACATGATCCATGCAGGATAATCCATATATTTACATTGTCTTTGAAGATTAATCAAAACCAAAATGGTTAGTGAATGATCTAATGATCCCCCAAAAGGATATTCATTGAGATAAATATGCACTAATCTTAATTTCTAAAATTAAACCAACAATACCCCAAAGTTAAATAGATACCATTCAATAACCAATTGTCCTTAAAATCCTTTAATATAATCCAAACTAATATTGAAACCCAAAACATAGAAGAATTTGATTATGTAGTCTCCCATGTTACATTGTATCTCCAAATGACATCAAATACTCTTAAAGTCACATACTTAAAAGTAATTAACATCATCACATATTCTCTGTTATAGGTTAATCATTTCCATAAATAACCCAAATCACTATAAATCAACAATAAAAATGTAGATAAAAATCCACCATTACTCTACAAATGAAACCTCATTGTATTCTATTTTCCTTGGGCATATAGTGTTCCTAACAAAACGAACATCTTCCCAAATAACATTTATCACTTAATCACCAAATCATTTTCCTATACCAAGGGTATTCATTTAATAAGACATAAGAACCCAAATCATCTTACTATTGATCAATAAAATCATTTAACATAAAAAACAAAAAAATAGTCATACTAACCAGGGACTTCACGTAGTCCAGTGGTAGGCGATAAATCCCAATCGCACTTTGGTTGTGGGTTCGATTCCCACAGATTTGTCCGACGCGACGGGTTGTCACACGGTCTACGTGTTGTCCTTTTTCAAAAACTATAATTTATAATATTTCAAAAATGAGATAAATTCCTCAAAATACTATAACATAAATTTAACCACAAATGTTATATCATTCCTTGCATTTTCATCCAAAATTATAATAACTTATCATTTTCTCAAACCCCAATGATCATATAAAACCAAATGGTTATTTATACCTACATCCACAAGAGAAGAGACAATTCTTCCTCAAATATCATCTTCACATGACAAACTGCGGGGTTACAAATACACGAGAAAATTATTCCAAAGTAAACCCATCAACAAGGAGTGCTAATTTTTCTCCAACCATTTATTTCCACATAACATCTTCTTTGACCAAGAAATATCCTGTAGAATAGGACATTCACTCGGGTAATGTCCAGGTCCCCTACATTTACGGCAAATGACTGTAAATGGACTCTTGGGACCATTTTTATCTTCTTCCATAGTACTCTTCATTTTTCTTCGGCAATTCTTCACTTTATGTCCTTCCTTCCCGCACGTAAAACATTTCATTGTCCCATTGAGACACTTTCCTGGGTGTCTCTTTCCACATTTCCTGCATGATGAAAATTGAGGTTTCTTTTCTCCATGGTCTCCATTGCTGGAGATCTTATCATTTATCACCTTTCTCTTCCTTGTTGAGTCTGGGAGTTGGTTAATATATTTGTTGTTGATCATATTTTTGGAAAACTGATTTGGCATAAAGACGATATCTTTTACGCCTATCAACATTCCATTTTGTTGCTCATCACCACCATCGTTCCCACCTTGTACATCATTCTCAAAGTCACTATGACTTCCTTGGAATCCATCCATTGACTAAAACCAGAAAGCATTGTGTGAGTAATAGTAGTCATAAAATCATTTAGAGATTAAAATGTCACCATATTCTCAATTTGAAACATATTAGGATTAACCAAGGTCATTTACTCTCATCTTATGTATATATTACTTAAATCGGTTTGTAAATTATCCTAAGCATATCCCCCGGGAGTATCGTAACCAAGAGTGCATCAAGGCCCGTTGTCGTGCACCAGTTCCCGTTCGAGTCTAGCTCAAAGCGGTGTTTTCGGGTTTTACCCCTAGGTACATCTGTGCCAGAGCCGCCTCTACCTGCTCGTATCCAGACAGGGATGTATTGTTCGGAAAACTCACAAAATCTCTACAATACCAAAATTCTAGGAAGTTCTTTTATACTAATCCTCAAAGTTCATCTTAGGTCTACGTGCTCTAATCAGAGTATATCTAAATCTAGCTACCAAGGTTTGTACTAAACTTCCTCTGATACCAACTGTAACGCCCCGACCCCAGCTACCCAGAGTCGGTGCATTAATTACATAACATTGGCATGATCACAAGAAGATCAAATCTCGAAAGACCGATTGGTTTAGTAGCCTTGGAAACACTAGATATAATCATAAAGTTTTACATTACATTTCAAAGTGAAAAACTACAACAACAACAAAGTCTTCATATCCACACTATTAACCCCTCATAATATCCCTGCAATTCATTCATAATTTACTTCTTCACTACCTGGGAAAAATAAAACATAGAAAAGGGGTGAGCTCAAATGCCCAGTAAGGATAACAATATAGCGGAACATTCAAAATAAGCATAAACATTTAAGGCAATGAATTACTAAAACAAAAGCCTTTTAAAATTGTACTTCAACATAGTATGGCAAAAGTAAAATGAAATAATTCCATTTACTTGTTCACATGGATATTCTACTAATCGAATAATCACATGCAAAAATCAATAACCACTTTCATAATTATGGAATGCATAATGCCAGACTATCATAACCACATAGCCAAGGCCTCGTGTCAAGACTACAAATAAGATTTTGTCAAGTCCTTGTGCCAAGACACTAGTTTTCCTCATGAGACCTACCGATTCATCGAGGAGCTGTAGCGGGCTCCACCCGTCACTTATTAAGTCCAATGCATTCCCATATGAAAAGGTTTAAACATAACATAAACATTCGTATTAAAACTAGCATACGAAATGTCAATAATTTCACCATAAACTATGAATGGTATAAAAATATCACATCCATATTCAAACATATCACAAAACCTTCAATACAATATAGAAGTTTTGTATCATAATAAATCAACTTCAAATAATCTTAAAATCCATCAAAGGATGTTGACATAGATGAAATCAAAATTCTTTTTAAAGAAATATCTCCTTTTATTTTGAAATCATTTAAGATCCATATAAAATAAAAAATTTTCTTTAAAAATATTCTTATAATCTTGTAAGGAAAGCTTTGAAGATTTTATAACGGCGTAAAATAACCGCACCCGCCGTATAAGTTAAAAAAAACATACTTACCTCAATTCTGTCAAAAAGGTTAAAAAGGACCTTGTTTTGAAGACGACAGAAAGATTCCTTTATAAACCTCTTATAAAAAGTCAAACAAGGGTATAAATGACATTAACACATATTCTTGTAAAAATGTTTTGAAATAAATTTTGAAGAAACATGGATGTGGATGATAACGAGATCCCAGTAGATTTTTACGTAAAAACAACCTCGGATAATGAAGAGATTGTGAAATAACCCTTACCTTGTACTTTTCCTTGGTTGGGGTAGGTTAACCTCCTGTATAATGGTGAAATAATTGTTATTAAATTATACAAGAATCATATATATTAATATGATATCATATATGATCTTTTAACATTGATTTGTTAATAATATCTTAGAATTATCGTCGTTTCGGGTGTTAACTTACTCATTTTCTTTTATATGTTTTGTTACATAAGTCATGTTTGTTGTATCTTATTCATATCCAGAATTATATCAAGTCCTTAAACATCATTTTTATATCATTAAATGATAATTATACTTGAATGGATACGATGGAGAATGAATCTCATCGCGTTCGTGGAGACGGTAGTCTGTACGTACGCACGAACGCTACTTCCATTTAATTTTTATTTTTTAAAAGAATCGAATCCAAATGATACATAGGTATATTACTATTCCAGTATAATATAATATTTTATATATGTTACTTAATTTAATTAACACCATCCTTTATACGTTCCATGTGTGGAATGAACGAGTCATATCATTTTAAGGGGGCGGTAGTCCGCACTTCCTCAAATGAAATTATCGTATGTATATACAACATGAAACAAATAATGATATGAAATAAAATGGAATTACAGAAGCTTATATATAAAATATATATCATTAATATCATATTTAATTACATTTCCATCATAATGGCCACCATGAGAGGCGGTAAGATGTATTTGAACAATCATCGTTTCATGAGGCGTTAGTTTGCCATCTACAGAAACATTATGTTCATCATCCATTAGATGGAGTTGTGTGTATGTGTAGTTTGAATCCTTCTTATAACAACATCCTAGTATATTTTGGATACTGGTGTTGTTACAAAAGAAAGGAAATAAAAAGAGTTTGGGGGTTGGAGAAGCAAAATAAATGAAAATAATTTAAGAGAAATCGTTACCTTTAATTTAGGTAACTCACTTTGGTTGGAACCAAAGGACTTCTTGAAATTCTTTCTGCCTAAGGGGAAGCTTCAAGGAGGAGGATAGGGATGTGGGGAGATTATTTGGGCAGGGTTTGGACGAGCCAAGTGGCTTGAGAGGTGTGAGGAATGAGTAGAAGTGGTCTCCTTTTATAAGGGAGAGGAGGGGCTCTTTAGGAAAGAGTGAAAGTATTACTTTATAATATAATTATATTCGGTTTATAATGGTCCAAAAATCATTGAGGTCGAAGCTAAGATGACTCATATTCTAAATAACATCAAACAATAAGAATTGGACAGGTTTTAGATAATATTTTAATCATTATAATCTTATTTATTTAAATGATTTATTAATGAGGTAAACATTGCATCATTATTGTGTCATTACTAATTTAAATTATTTGATGTCTAAAAATTATAAATAAAATATCATTATGTAGGAAATCTTTTTAGCTTTCTAATTAATATTTATAATCGAAAATCCAACATGTATAACCCTATGTAAAAATTGTTCTTCTAAAAGATATATGCTTGTGTCATTTTTGTATTCATTTTAACTTAATTAAAATAAAGTGTCATTATCACTTACAAGTGGATCCATGGGGTCCCAAAATCGACCCAAAGATGCCCATGGTCGACCATGTATCAACCAATAGGGTTAGGACACGTTTTAGGGTAATTTAGTATTATTATAATATTATTTTTTAACCCTTATTTACCGGATTTACCCTTAACCATGGTAAATAAAATATTTACCGCAGTAATTATTCAAAATGTCTAAAAATAAAAGTTACCTATTTACACAATTTCAACATCCTGATTCCAAATATGGAATCCATTTTCCTATATTCAAAACACAGAAGTGGCAGAAATTAATTTAAAATTAATTCCCGCTGTCAAAATAAAAAGCATGTTTTTAAGAGATAATAACTATCAAAAGATTGACACTTGTTTATGTTCGGTTTAATTGTAAAATTATGTCCAATGATCAAAATTATATTAAATGGTAAAAATATATTCTAAATATACTTTAAAACTACTAAAATTCATAATTTATCACTATTAATTATTTTGATTAAAAAGGTTGTTTTTAATTAAAATTTAGTAATTTTCACTATTCATCAAAATATAAAAGTTATCCGAAAAGTACCAAAATTTCACCCTAGGCTAATTTCGATATTCTGAATCCAAAAATAAAGTCCATTTTAAAATATAAAATATATATAATTTCGAAAAGTAGGTATTACTATTCATGACGGCTAGTTTGATTGGTTGTGGTGTGTGTTAAAACTCAAGGTTGCGTACAACACACGCTACTGTATTATTCAAAGAAAGCGTACCGTGGAAGCTTGGGATGTTTCATTTTAAATTTTGATGTCCCCATTTAGTCAAAAAGTTTAAAATATTGTATTTAAAAAGGGTTCACTATTAAAAGTTGATAAAAGTGCAATACTGAAAATGAATTTGTTCTTGCATTATATCTAAGAAACTCATAATATGGATTCTAAAATTATAAAGATTATATAAAGTTTAAAATTTATATAATACTATTCATAACCTCTTTTGAATGGCTTTTTTTTGTAAGTCATGGTGTGATTGAACTCAGTGTTGCGTGTAGTGCAAGTTATTGAATTATTTTGAAGAAATAACACACTATGAAATCTTGGGGTGTTACAATGGTTTAAGGTTAAAACATTTTTGAAGATTATTTTTCAAATATTATAATACTATAGTTTTAGAAAAGGACAACCTGCAGGGTGGGGCATAACCCGTCGCGTCGGACAAAGCTGTAGGAATCGAACCCACAACCATAGTGTGACAAGCCTTTATTACCTACCACTGTCCTACAGGAAGTCCCTGGTTATTACATAATAGTTTTACTAATCTAAATTGTATGTGGTAATATTTAGAACCTTATACAATTAGGATAAAGAGAATATTTTTGAGTTCTGTTACCATTTGGAGTGAAAGATGGGTTTGTGGTAAAAAAATTTTAAAGAACGAAAATCTACACACAAGTAAGTAAATTTCCTTACATTCTTAGTAAATCTCTTAAATAAGTTCCTCAACTTTATGAAAGGTAACATAAAACAAAAATGTTTCCAGTTAACTTTTCGAACTGAGGATTCAATGATCGTTTAACCAATCGCATGTTTGTGATTTTCTTATTGTTAACTTTTTCCAAATCCAGTTTTCTAAAACTCTCCATCAGACCTTGATGGTTTGTTTCTCTTCCATATCCATATTTTCATAGAATCTTAGTATGGGCTATCTCGGGTGACCTTTGTACTTATCTTTCTTTCTTTTAATGTTATATTTTTATTAACCTTATTTCCAATGTGGGTTTTACACAAAGGTATTTTCTATTTTCAACCTTTTATTTTCAAAGAAAAATTTCAAATTGCGAGGATGAAATTTATTGAAGTAAGGGAGAATGTAACACCCCAAGATTCCATGGTACACTCCTCTTTGAATAATAGAGCAGCGTGTGTTGTACGCAACCTCGAGTTCTAACACACTTCGACCAATAAAAGTAGTAGTTATGAATAGTAATAACCACTTTTTGACATTATATATATTTTAAATTTCGAAATGGAATTCATTTTTGGATTCGTAATATCGAAATTATCCTATGTTGAATTTTTGGTATTTTTCTGAGAAATTCCAATTTTTTATGAATAGTGAAAAATACTTAAAAACAACTTTTTTAATCAAAATAATTTATATTGATAAATTATACTATTGAGTGGTTTTAAAGTATAATTATAATATATTTTTACCATTTTATCCAATGGTGTTCATTAGAATTAATTTAACATTGAAATTGGACATAAAAAATTGTCGATCTTTTGATATATATTGTTTCTTAAAAACACACTATTTGTTGTTATATCGTGAATCAATTAGAAAATTAATTAATGCAACTTATATTTTTGTAATTTTTCAAAATATACATAATTTTTGAATTCATAATATCAATTATATCTTAGGGTAAAATTTTGGCATTGTTCTGAAAAACTTCAATTTTCAATTAATAGTGAAACCACTAAGTGGTAGTTAAATAACTGATTTTTCGTTTAAATGAAATATTACCACTTCTGTGATTTGATTTTCAAAAATCCGACATAAATGGTTGTCATTAGGAAGTAAAATGTTGTTCAATGGGATTAAAATAATTTTTTGGTGAATAGTAACATTTAAGTTTAATTAATCACGATTAAAGGTAATTAGTGAAATTTAAGGTAAAAATGATATTATAAAAATATGAAAATACATCTACACTTGTCCTACCCATATTGGATGAGTCATGGCCGACCAAGACAATACATGGATCAACTAGGGGACCCCATGGAGCCACTTTGGTAGGAAAATGACATAAATAACTTTTATATAAAGTTAGAATAAAAATGTCACAAACATAAGTTTTTTTACTAAAACAATTTTTAAATGGGGTTATACAATTCATCTTTTTGACTATAAATATTCATTAGCAAGGTAAAAAGATTTCATACATAATGATATTTTTTTATAATTTTTATACATTAAATAAATTAAATTATTTATGACACCATGATATTGCAGTGATTACCTCATTACTTAATGATTTAAATAAAATTAAAAGATAATGTAACATATAAGAATTAAACTTGTCAAAAACCAATTGGATGAGTTGATTTCGAATCCTTATCACCTTATCCATGAATTATATAAGTTTTTTAACTTTAGAATCCGAAAATCATTGTATAATAAAGTAACATTTCAATCTTTCCAAGAGTTCCCCTTCTCTCCTCTTATAAAAGGCCCCCACCACTACCACCTTACTCACACCTTGAAAGCCTTTTGGATCGGCAAACCTCTGCCCAAATACTCTCCCAACTTCCCTCCCTTACTCCTAGAAGCCTCACTTTGGGCCGAATCCTTCCCAATGAAGCATTTGGCTCAAATCAAAAGAGTTACCTGATTTTAAGGTAATGTCTTCTCTTATGTTATTTTGTTTTATTTTTCTTCTCCAACCCCTTAAACTATTTTTATTACTTTATTTTGTAACAACACCAGTATATAAAATATACTAGGATGTTGCTATGATAAGGATTTGGTTTACACTTACACACACCTTTGTCTAATGGTTAAATAACACACTGTTTCTGTGGGTGGCGAAATACTGCCTCACGAAACGATGATTGTTCAATATTCTTTTAACACCTCTAATGGTGGCCATTTTGATGACACTATTTTCATATATGATATATATATTATGTTTATTTTATCATTATGCTTATTTATTTCTCATTTATGGCATACTTTATGATTTCCATTATGGGTAAACGTGATAATATCATTTTAGGAAGTGCGGACTACTGCCCCCTCAAAGTGATTTGAATCGTTAAGGCCATATGTGGGATGTATAAAGGATGGAGTAAATGGTATTATAAATTATATTATACCTTTATATAATTATAACTTCATTCCATTAAATACGAAATAGAAATGAAAGTAGTGTTCATGCGTACATACGGCTTATTGTCTCCATGAACGGTGCATTTCATTTCTTACCTCTAAATGTTATGTAACATTATAAATGAATTTATATACCGGATATATATTATGTATATGATATATTCATCATGAATATAATTATGGATATAATGGATATATTACAAAATGAACAAATTGTAATTATAAGAAGTTTATTTTTGACTCAAGTACCTAAGATCGACAAAACGACCGTTATAAACTTAAATAATTACATAACGTTCATGACATGGTAATTAGTGATATAAAAGGAATAATTAACTTTAAAATGGTTCTTAAGAAGGTAGAGATTAACTCTAGTTTATTATTTAGGAGGTTAAAGAACAGTCAAGTCAACTCGGACACGAGGTAAGGGAACTTCTTAACCCAATTTCTATTCTTTGGGTTAATCTCCTACTTTCAAATTATGTAATGATATTATTATGTCCTATCTTGTATTTGTACTTTATTTATGTGTACTTATAGTGAATACACAAAATATATGTACTTTATTTAAAAAAATGATCGTTTTAAGGGTCTTCGTCTCAATCTCCTTTCATTGAGGCATATTTTGTTTTATACACAAATATCTTTTATACGGTGTATAAACCGCATTGACTTCTACGTTTATTCAAAAAGAATATTTTTATAAGAAGTGTTTTACTAAATGAAAAAAAGGAATGTTTTTCTTGTCGTACGTATGCGGCGACAACGAATTCTCTGCCGCCGTAACCATTATTTGATTTTCGGCTTCCTCTATAAGCCATAACTTTTTTTAAATGAAAAATAAATACCAACTTTTGATTTTATTTTATTTTGGTATTGAAAATTGTTTTGATAAGGTTTTTATTATATCGATGTGTTGTATTGATATCTTGTTATTGAAATGTGGAAATGTTATGTTTCATTTATGCACATTTTATGTGATAATATTATGTTATTGATTATGATATGTTTAAACCTGTTCATATGAGGAATGCATTGAACTTATTAAGTGACAGGTGGAGCCCGCTATAGCTCCTCGATGCATCGGTAGGTCTCATGAGACAAACTAGTGTCTTGGCACGAGCCCTTGACAAAATCTTATTTGTGGTCTTAGCACGAGGCCTTGGATACGTGGTTATGATAGTCTGGCATTATGCATTCCATCATTATGAAAGTGGTTATTGATATTGCAATAGATTATTCGACTAGTAGAATATCCTTGTGAGTAAGTAAATGGCATTATTTAATTTTATTTTTCCCATATTATGTTGAAGTTTGAGTTTAAAAAGGCTTTTGTTTTAGTTATACATTGCCTTAAATGTTAATTTTTATTTATGAAAGCATCGGCAAGATTTTTATCCTTACTGAGCATCTTAGCTCACCCCTTTCAATGTTTTAATATTTTCCTGGATGTGATGAAGTATTTTATGAATGACCTGCAGGGATAGTCAGAAGAGGATATGAGTGTGGACTATGGAGACTTTGTTATTGTAGTTTTTCACTTTATGATGTAATGTAACATTTATGAATGTATCTAGTGTTTCCAAAGCTACTAAACTAATCGGTCTTTCGAGACTTGATCTTTTGTGATCATGCCAATGTTACACAATAATGCACCAACTCTGGGTAACTGGGGTCAGGCCGTTACAAAGGCCCATTGGTTACATCGTTATTAACATGTCCTTCAAAAAGTTTTTCTTGCATGGAATATAGCCCTTTGAGAAGACTTAAACATTACATTGGTCTTATAACTAGTGGGAGGCCCAATAGATATTTTTTAATCATACTAGTTTTAGTATCATCAATTATCATTAATACTAATTGTGCCATTCTCATTTTAATAAACAAGATACAACAGAATATTTCCACGTCCGTAAAATACTAATTGGGATGGACATACACCAGAATTAGAATCACATATGGAACTTCCTTCCTTGTCCACTAGGGTACTTGGGTTTATGAATGGAAGGAATAATGAATATTATATCCTATAAGAAACATTAGGATATTAATTCAAGTGGTATCCCAAATATATAATGTATTTCCCCATCCACTAGATGATGGGGGAGGGTCAACAACAGACCAGGGGAGATTAATCCATGAAAGACACCCATTTTAATCTTTTTAATAGTTTAAAATCCCATATTAGGTATTATGAATCCATTGAGTGTGTATATTTTTTTATTATTCTCTTAATGTTGCAAGAGTAATTTTTCTTAGCTCGAACTGGGAAATATCCCACCACGACCCCTAAAACAGGTACACTTTTTTACACAAGTATGTTTGATTTTAGTCATTTCGAGGTCCCAAGATATTAGTGTGGATAAATTTAGGTACTTAATATACCATGTTAATGGATGATGAATGGGATATTCTAGTTTTTCCATTTCCCTACGATATAGATCTAGAGTTCAAGGGGGAGGATAACCAGATTGAATTCCGAGATAGGTAAAGTGGTATTTCAATATCTTGGTAAAAGTTGTGTGAGATAAAGATTTTCTATCTTGTGGGACATAAATGACTAGAAGATAATTGTCTAATATGATACTTGGGTGGTTAATGAGAATTTAACCATGTGATACCTGGAATTCCAGTTGGTCTTTTCCCATGTTATAACTAAATAGTCAAATAGACTTCTCCCATGGGATACATAAACAATTATAAGGGATCCAAGGCCAATTGACACTTGGGTGACCATATTGTTCTTGGTTACATGACTTGGTAAAGACTTATAAATGATAGTAGTGGGTCTCCCCGAAAGCACTCGGAAGGATATCAATCAATTTTTGAGTTTGGAATGGGTCATCCACCCAAGTGTCTTTGGAATAAGGGCTATGTGGTTCCTTTTGTATGTACTCAACATTTTATATCATTGTAGAACTCTAATAACTTGTTTATTTAGATAAAACCCTACTATATTATTATATTCCATAACCACCTATGGGATTTTTGATCTTGGGTGAGGGAATTGGGCTTGTAGAGATTTATATGTCTACCCATTCTTCCAAATTTACCAAATGTGGATCCAAATGGGTCAATTTATTATAAAATATAAGACCATAATCCAAGGATTCTATTCACACAAATCTTATACACTAAGGGGTCACATAGTTTAACTAGCACTATGTGTCAGATCAGGAAAGTTTACTTTGAAATAATAATCTAGGTAAACTCAAAGGGTTTTGGGAGAAGGGTTTTTCTCATATATTTCTCATTTTCCGCTACCATATACCTGAGTTACTTTTCATTTAAACTTTTTTATTCTCATGTAAAAGGGAGAGTATTGATAAATTCACCCCACAACCTAGGGTGGGATCTAATTGGGAATGTATGATCTAATCCCGAGGTACAAATAAATTGATGTATATTAACCGTTATGAATTAGTCAGTTTTCCTCCTTGTTTTCCTTTGATTAAATTTACCATTTTCATTTAAATTCGGTGAAATATGCTTGCATAAATCATTTATGCATTCAGGATCTGAGAAATATTACCGTTCTTATATCTCACTCATGTATTTCAAGTAAGTAATTCATAAAAGTGGTTTATATAAGTGATTTTTTATTTTTTATTATCGGTTCATAGGTTTTCCTATAAATAGTGATGTTTTCCTACCCCCCCCCCTATTTCACAATGTTCAGATCACTTTGGTAGAGAAATTCCACTACATTCATTGCTATTTTGAGATTCCTTTTTATATTACCTTCTTGTATATGTTTAATTATAAGACATTCTTATGTTTCATGAATTCTTGTCATCAAATTTTGATGAATTGATTTTAATATAGTTCCCTCATGAGGTACTTGGGTGGAGTATCCTACATGAGGAACATCAGAAGTGTGTCATGCATTACGCACTTTGGAAAATTGGTATCCATGAAGAACATGGTAGGAATGGTATGCGCATGGCACTAGGGAAGAATTATTTCCTTTCTAAATTCTTATCCAATGATGGGTGAACTACTTGTGTAGCAATTGAACAACTTTATATAAAATTCTCCTCAAATATATGGATTACATTAAGCTAATAACTAATAGATAATTATTAATATAATCTGTATCCTAATAGTCTTCGAATGTCCGAACAAGATACTACCATTATTTACGACAAATATATTTCATTTAAAGAAGAAATCGTGGATATTTTCGAGCGGAGATATTCTCAATTATATTATCACATTATTATAAACCACACAAATAATTTAAATTGGTACCATTTTGATTATTTAGAGGGAATGAAATTGTTATTAAATGATAAATAACTTCTGAAATATGTGCTCATCCCGTGGATGGAAGAGTACTTCCTAAACTCCCAATTCAGAAGATATACAAATCATATGGTAGACAATATTTCTTCCATGTTCATGTATATTTATAAAAGAACCAAATCCCCTATGTTCTTGATTCACCAAAGAATAAGTAATCTTAACCTGAAACCTTAGATTTTTGAGTAAAAGAATCATTTTTTCTCTTACATTGTTCAATGATCTACCACTAACCCATTCAGAAGATAGAATAAATATTTATATTTCCATTCCAGAGGGGTAGTCAATCAGAATAGATGTGGTCCTATTAGTTAAGTCAAATGTGCATCAATTTTGTGAATGAGATAACGAAGGTCAGTATCTGTGAAGCAATCTGGGTGGCCCAGAACTATGTATAAAAGAATCCAAATATAATCCTAGACATTATCTATAGATGGAATTATAAAACAAACCCTTTACACCTACCAATTGTGGATTTGAAATTAGTTTATGCAATATTTACAATATATATGTAGTTTCTAAAATTGATCCATGTTAGATGAATTCAATACGCTAAAGGTGAATTCGAATGATTCGAACAAGTAAACAACTTTGATAAAAAATTATTGAAAATAACCCATAAGGTCATTGAAAAAGACACTTTCCCAAGGATAAATTTTCATCCCAAAGTGCGAATGAATGATTTGATATATCCCAATGTATGGGGACCTTGCTATACGCATCCAACAATGTTTACATCAAAAGTAAAGTGTCCATCCTTTGGGAATGTTATCGTGTATTAGAAAAAGTAAAATATTAAAGGTACCTGTTTACAATCAAATCTGACATGAAATCTATGATCCACCATTTCAAATTTCTAGTGATGTTTTTCCGTACCCATATGATATGGATTAATGAGTCAAATTTTGGCATGATTCTAAGAACATTCATTATAACAAAAAAAGTTGGAAAAGGGAATGAATATGGGATTGGAAGCCCCACATCCTACCAAAGATCTATTATTACATAACACGTGTATATTATGGTAAGGAACCTTTATACATTATTGGGATGTTCCACATACTTTGTGGGTGGAAATAATCACACATAAACTCTTATACTCTATTTGATAAATTTAATATTCTTAGATAATGGTTCTATCCATTTTTTCATGTTGTCATTGGAATAAGACCTCTTTACTGGAAATCGAGATTGGATATGATGATTCTAGGTCAATCTATGAATTTTGACTTATTGTCTTGTAGGTATCCTCCTAATTGAATTATTTTTGATAATGGCCTTAGGTATTATGAGTTGATATCATATATATTGGCATTTAGGGATTGTGTTTTAGTGATTTTGATAAATGGTAAATTCAATTTTAGTCTAATTATTTGTATAAATTTTCATGCTAATTTATGTTCCTATAACAACAAAAAATTTTAGCTCCTATGGATGTCTGAGTAGAGAAGCATCTAATTGTGTCTAGGAAGATCTGGGTACTCATGTCCCAATAAGTCTCTAAAGTGGTGATTCTACTTCCAATTTTAACTGCATTCATCAAGATAACACCTAGGTACACTAAATCTTGGATCTCCTCAATTCCTTTAGAGTTTTTAACAATGATTATTACCCAAGTCATTGGTTTAATAACCAATAGACAATTAAATCAGGGTATGTGTGTTTTTCTACAGAGTATAAGTGCTGAATATCTAAGATCAACTCCACATAACCATTAATAGGATTCTTAGTGAGAAAAGTTTTAGAAGGATTTTACTATTGAAGCTGAGCTGAGGTGGTCAAGTCAACATTGGCAAGAAGAGGTCTGGTGTCCATTAGTTTATACTTCTATTTTCTAGAAAAGTCTCAGAAAAACCCTCATGTTGGGGGATGTTGAGTCTTCTTCAAAATCAACCAGGGAGGAATTATATCATTTGAAGTGTGAGGAAGATAAATTTAGAAAACAAAAACCTTCTAATTTTAAAGATTTGTTAACATTTGTCTGATATTTCATGTTCATTATGAAACTCAGATATATTTGAGAACCCTCAAGCATCCAATATGATACTAATACAACCACAGTAAAAAAATAGACAAGAGATATAGATTCTCATTTACACAACCAATAGATATATTCTCACCATGAAATGGGTGGATAATTTGATTGATTAGTTCATTTCCAATGGGTGGGTGATCAAACACCTAGACAATGTGATGAGTTCATAAATATTGATGATGTAAGCCTATTTCCATCTCTACCCTCCCCTCCCCCATTTTTTATAAACAAGGGGATACTACTAATAAAAATAATTAATTTTATAGTAAGTGGGAAGAGGAAGATAAAGAGGAATAGTCAATAGGATTGAAATCACTAAGATATACATTGGTTGGAACCTAGATACGGGTCAAGGGATCAACTCCCTTTAATCCATGATATTTATAAATAGGATAGAGGCTCATGGGGAAAAATAGATAGATAAAATTATCACACACCAATCCAATACCCATATATTAGGAAGATAATTATACTCTCACCCTTCATAGAAAAAACACCGGTGGAATGGAAGATTATTTTCTAATCAGGTCACCACTCACTGTTAGTTTTCACAACCCATCATTATTATGACTCATCAATGAAATTCATTTAACCATATTCATGAACATAAAATAATTACATCTCCCTCTTCTATTAATGGATCCAGCACTAGTACTTCCGGAAAAGAGGAAGATGTATGGGATTAAGTGTAGACCCTTTCTTGAGAGTCCACAACTTCTGCAAGCGTAGCATCAAAGGATAAACCCCCACATTCTACCACTACCCATCAGTAAGAAGATGATCCTAGTAATTATGTTTTTCCAAAAAAATATTTCTTTTAGTGGCTATTGGAATTACCCTCTATGATATTTACATATTCATTTACCACATAGGAATATCCCTGGATAAGCACTATAGATCCTCTTTCCACATTAAATAATGCTAACCAGGAGACTTGACCCACTAATGTAGGTGGTGATAGTGATCCCAATTCAATGGGGACTAATGAGGTAGAAACTAATGGTCTATCAGAGTATCTTTTTTGGAAAAACATTGTTTTCCAAGAATTGGACCATAAACGTTGTTTGTAAGTGTAAATAAGTACACTTATTATAAAACTATTCTTCCATAGATTCTAGGGAACTGGACCCATCAATGTTTTTGACCCCTCACTATATGAGGGGATGTTGGGTGAAGTTACAATGAGTGCGATTGGTGGAGGATTGTATTTTTTACCATGATACAGGTTCCCTAAGAAACCTACTCATTTGGATGGAAAGAGTCTTATGATATTATTTAATTATGTGATGGAAAAATAGGGAGACCACTAAGGTATTGAGTGTCTTTAGTGGGTATGATAGAATCTTGATCTCTGGTAAAATTTGATCTCCCCCCATTCAAGTACCCTCCTAACCCTAATCTAAATTCTTCAATCATGGAACCTTCGTTAGAAATGATAAGGGGATATCCTAGTCCTACCTTCTCCTAGTTTTGGCATTCTGTTGATTATCTAGGGTGTTAGCTCAAACATTTAAGGATTCATTTATGGGTCCTTCTAGTTTATTACTTAGATTTACTATCCCTTCTATCGTATCCATTTATATAGATCCATGTTGTGTTGAAAAAGTACCGGGATTCCATGTGGTGGAATTACAAGAGAAGAATCTCAAAGAATAAACTATGTTTCATCAACTAACTAGGAAGGCAAGTTCTAGTCAAAAAAAATCTCACTATTGTGTTTAGTATGTTTGTAAACTCATGGGGTTCATGAAATTTCGCAGTGGTATTGGTGTTTTCTATATCATCTTTTGTATTAACATACTCATAATAGAAAACATTTTCAAGGCCTAGTGAATGGAATATTTTTTCTTACGGGAAATGGAATTTCTCACTAAAGATGTGGTCCTAGGATGCCTATTTTTTAAAAGAGGATATCTCAGAAGTGGTTTGGGTTCACATATGATCGATCCCTATACTATTTTTCAATCCATTGATTTTTTGGAGGAGGGAAATGCCTTGGGGATGTTTTTTTGCATAGATACAAGAACCAGATGCTTACAAGCAGACCACTTCCAATGAATTTTCATTGAAATAGATCTGGAAAAATAATTTCCATTCAGTATTATTCTAAGTGTAATGGATCGATTTTTCTAGTTGAATTGGTTACCCTATAAACTATTTCCTATGGTTTTCAATAATTTTCATATACATTTCCATTCAATTTATTAGTGTAGGAGCATAAAGTAGGTCACTTATATTTCTCTATTAGGAGGATTAACTGATTCTATGGAGGGTACTTCCCCCTCATAAATAGAAGGGTCAATGGGTATATTGTTTCTAATGATAGTCACTTAGGGTACCTTCCCCCAATCCAATTATACACTATTAATAGGTCTGGTATTTTCAAATTTATATTGATCTTATTGGGTGACTATTTTAATTTTTTCTCCACTGGTGATTTCTATAGTAAATGAGTATGTCCCTTTTCCTAGCATGAGTCGAACATCATCAGGTGGTTCTATAATCTCCTCGTTCTAGGTCACATCCTTTTTGTCATTTCATGGAAGGTAATATCCCATCCTAGATCTTTTTTTTACTCCTATAGTTGAATCCTTTCACTTTATAGTTTTTATGCCATCTGAGCTTAGTCGATCTCTATCAGGAAATGCGAAGAACACTATTCACCTGGTAGCATCAAACCATGGTTGTTCTGTGAGGTCCCTCAAAATTGAGGTTTTAGATGAGAAAGATGTTTCGGTATTTACTTCCATAGGGAAGGTTTTATCCCTTCATGGAGTTTGGATGATTTATTATGGTCCCCAGTCTCTTTGGATTCATGTTTGGAAAGTAAGATTTGGGGCCATCGGTTTCCCCAATCAACATTTGTACCACTCGACATCAATCTAAAGTGTACTATGGATGTAGTAAAATGTCTTTTTAGGTATTTCTTCTTTTATCAAGGCCACCAAATTTAGTTTTTAAATTAATAATTCATCATATGAAAATTGTGGCATTTGGGTGCTCTAGAAGAAACGTATTTCATTCATAATTACACTAAATTTATGCAACACTATGTGAACATTATTTTAGAGAAAAAATAGACAACTGGTCGTATATTGTCACTTGTCTAGGAGATGGGTTTCTATTATTATTTTCATGCATGTATGAATAACATTCATATTTGTATTTTCTGGAAGAAGGGAGTTTATGTGGAGTTATTTGAAGATTCACAATCGTATATATCAAAGAAAATAAGTGTGGGTGGACTCAAGTTCACTATCAATGTAAGATATGATGTGGTAGAAATGAAAATTCTATTATAGCTATTAATATGGTTTCAATCAGGGTGTTTAGTGTTGTTTTTTGGGAGGAAATAAACATGATAATAGAGATGTTCGAAAAAAAGCGGTGGTGTACCCTTTTCCAGGTGTCCTATATAAGACATTAGAATCTCATTTTGTGATAAGGGTCTGGTGAAACTATGATTATATGGGAGTAGGTATACCTAGTGCAACAACTGGAATGTAAATAGTATAATCTAGTGTAGGCTTTACTAATGTCTCTCTAATATATAAGTCCTTAACACCTTATCGCTATCCACTGTTATGCATCTCACAAGATCCATATATAATCATAGGACCATTGATGTTCACTTTAATAGGGAAAGGAGAATAGGCATCTTCTTTGTATATTAAATGAGTTGGGTGAGTTTAGAAGGAATCATGTGGATGGTCAAAGAAACATGGGATAATGTGGAGGTTTGGGAATCTTGGGACGAACTTTATCATCACCTTTAATGTTTGAAGAAAAATATACAAGATTGGATGGATGGAAGTGATGGAAATTAGGATATCTTAGAGGAGTTGGATTATGATATTGAGAGACTAGAGGAAATCATTCAAGACATGTCGGGTGGAAATATGTTTTTTTAACCTGATGGACAAAAAATAATTCTTGGTGATATAATTATAGAAACAGAAACAATAAGGAGGGAGAAATCTTGAGTTATATGGATCAAGGAGGGGGATAGGAATATGGGATTCTTCTAAGATTTAATTATGGAATGTAATGTGAATATAAAGATTAATTTAAATCCAGAGGATGGCTCTTTCACATCAAAGATGGATGTGGTGGGTAAATTGGATCTCAATCACTTTTGGGAGAATCTGCCAACAAATAACTCCCTCGAAAATGGGAGGATAATATGTGACAATATAAAGGAGGACATCCTAATTTGTATCCCAAAATTATTTGATGATTTGTACCATTAAGTTTTGGTAGAAGTGATTAATGAGGAAGAGATAATAGAGGAAATATGCATTCAAAATCCAAAGAGTTCACCTGGTCCAGATGGTTTTATAGGGAAATTATTTTATTGATTTATATGATTTTATTTTTGATCGGGTAAGAGAAGTTATACAATTCCATTTTAGATGAAGAAGTGTTTCAAGGGATGTATCATCCTCTAGGTTATTGAACATTCCAAAGAGGGAGGACCCCATGAATCTCATTCATTACATGATAATTTGTCTATACAATATTATCTATAAGATTTTGGCATGCATCATCAATAAAAGATTAAGAATATTTATTCAGAAAATAGTCTCAAGGGAGTAGCATGGATTTGTTAAAGGGATAAACATTCATGTATAAATTGGGATATACAAGGATATGGTTATGGAATCAATAAATAAATATATAGGATCAAAAACCATGATCAACGATGATATGGAAATGATATATTATCAGCTATAATGGAATTTCATTTTCGAAGTCATGTTGGAGTTTGGACATATGGAATGGGATGTTGATATCTATTTTTAGATGTTCCACCTGCCTATGTATTTCTATTACCAAGGTAGAGAAGGGTTTTAGATTATTTAATACTTTTAGAGGCCTTATAAAATGAGACACTTTTTCACCATGTCTCTTTATTCACACTTATGAAGCCCTTATAAGAAAAATGAAATGTTGTATAGACAAAGGGAAGAAAAGACCCTTCATAAATGTGAGCATGAAGGGCTTGGCCTCTCGCATTATGTTTTTTTGACAATATAATTTCATTATTGAATAGAATTAGATGTTCCATCAATTTGTTCAACAATTTATTGAAGTCTTATGGTAAATAGAGTGTGGAAAAGATTAATTTTTAGGAAAATTAATGTTTTTATTTCAGAAATATGTTCAAACAGGTGGTTTAGATCCTGTTAGGATAGGTCATGGATGCAGAGGTGTGATATTCATATCATGTACCACCCAAAACCCATCTCAAATATTGGATTAAAAATGATTTATTTGAAGACATTATAAATCTGGTAATGGGGTGAATTGAAAATGTGAAGATTCTTCCTCTCTCATTCATACAAAGAACAGATCTCATCAATAGAGTCCAGACATATATTTAGTTCGATGTGTTATCTATTCTCAAGGCTATGAAAGGAACCGTATAGCGGATTAAAAAGTAACATTCACATTTTATTTTGGATAATAATAAAAAAGGTAGATGTCACCTATTATCATGGATGAAGATAGCCAATCATTCTGTGGAGGGTTATTTTGACATGAGGATCATGTTAGAGGTAATTTTTTATATAAGAGAAAGTATAGATTGTGATATAATTGAAGGGAATATGATGCAAGAAAAGGACATGAGGCACTTGAATGGGGATAAACGATACCATTGTGTTATTAAATCAAGAATATTACCTTACCTGGTGAATAAAATGTTCAATTATTTTGAGAGGATATATAGAGATGCTCGGTGCATGGTAGGAAAGAGAAATATTAACTATTGATATGATAATTGGGTAGGTGAGGTTATGTACTTTCTAGGCTGTCCATTTATAGAAAATATGTTTCAGGAAGCCTAAAAATGAAATGGGTTGATCAAATCCATGCTGGAATCCCAAAAAATGCATTTTGACAACATTTTCCAAAATATGGAACATGAAGGATGCATTTATTCAAGATCCAAGTCAAGTAAATTCAATATCCGAGATTATTTGTGTTCAACGCATGGAGCTCAAGAGCATGACATTTGGGAAATAATATATCGTAGAGAGATGTCATTAAAATTAACTTTCTAGTTTAGAGTCTGAGAAATCTTGCATTAGCAGCTACTGAAAATTTTCAAAGCAGGGGAGTCACTCCCACATCAAGGTGTAGATTTTGTGCTCATACGAGTGTAGAATCATATTGACATCTATTTTATGGTAACACAGGGGCAGATGGATTATTGGGGTTTATGGGCCATGAGTGGGGGTTCTCAAGTTGAAAAAACAAAGTCCCTAAATTTAAATGGGATGGTTACAATGTGTGGAATTTTAGGGATTGAGAACAATGTTCATAGCTATATTTTCACATCACCATGCTAGATTATTTGGTAGGAAAGGAATAAAATGAGGTAAAGATGGAGGATTTCTTTTATTGTTCTAAAATCATTCATTATGTCTTCAATTTCAGAGCTAGGGAATCTCATTAAGGGAACCAATTATTCTAGGACACTTAATAAAATGCTACCAAGTTCATTACTACCAGTGGGGAAGGTGGTTGTCATAATACATACAGATGAATTAATGGTACTCCCATCGTTTGGGGATATAAATGAATGTTGATGTTTCATGTGCCTTTTAGGAAATTAGATGTGGTGACTAAATAAGGGATAGAAATTGCTCAGTCATCCTAGGGTTTAGTGCCTATTATAGATTGGGATCTTTTTTTGGTGTGGAGGTCTTGGTTATAGAAACTGGCTTGTCGATATGAAGGCCCTATAATGTTAGAATTGCGGAAGTGGATTCAGACTCCAGTGTTCTATTCAGGCTTCTACAAGTCAAAGGGAAATGACCATGAGACTTAATATACTTTATTTTTATGTTTAGTTAATTCATCTGTCATCATATTAGTGTATGTAATATATATATAGAAGGGAATAATATAGAGAACTTATTATCCAATAATGGAAATCCTAGTGAAGGTATTTCTATTTATTTTCATACCGGGACATTACTTAATGATTGGTATCTCATTGAAATAGTCTACAATATTGATATCCACCATTATAATAACCCATAGTCTAGAAAAAAGGGACATTAAAATTGAAATTTATATCCCCAACTCTCTATATGAGTTCCTGGACTTCAATAAGGCATAGTAAAAAAAGTTTGTCTTTATTTATGAACATTAAATATTTATATGTCTAATTTATTAATCAAGACCCCTGAATTTTTAATATTTTTCTATAGAAAATATTATCATATAAATCCATGATCTGGGTGATCATTTATTCATGCTCTATAAATTGATGAAATATCATCTCAAGATACTGAAGTGGGAGATTTTTTTGAGTCTTCTATCATAGGATCCATGAAAACATATGAAGTTCCTCCTTCTCAATGAGTCCCCATTCAAAGATACAAGGTTGGGAATGCCAGGGGAGACTTATAGTAATTTTATGTTCCATAATTGGGTGATAAGTATCAATTTTTTAACTATCTCCATACACTTCCATTTATTGTCTTTAATGTTTTCTAAAAAATATCATATTTCCTTCAGTTCCGTCTACATCAAGAGCCCATCATGGGGAGGAATACACTACTCTTATCTAACCAATGGTGCATGGTGAGTCTAATTTCACTGTAAAAAGTAGGTCATATGTTTCTTCTTTTAGTGAATTTGTTTCCAGGTATATTTTCCCTCTCATAAGTGGTTATAAGGAGAATCTAGAGTCCCAAAATTCTTTTTTTGTGTCTCACATCAATTTATTTGTAAAGATATATGGAGGCTATCCATGGAAACTTCCATGGATGACTTTCCATTAGATAATTTCCATCTCTATATGTTGTTCACTGCACTAGGATATTGATGGTTCGCCTATCGAGAATTACACTCTAGTTTTGAAAAGGTCCTCGGAAAATGAGTACAAAAGTAGGACGCATGAATTATTTCTATCAGAGAGAAAATTCTTATCAAATTTGATAACCATCGATAAAAAATATCCTAGGAAGAGTCTAGTCATTCATTGTATTTCTAGGAGTGTCAGGACTAAGTCTATGAGAAGTCCCACCAAATGATATGTTTATAGAAATTGTTTCACACCATAAAATGGGATCAAGTGTAGAATCAGTAATAACTATAGGATATTCATGCCCAAGGAAATTAATATATAGCTACTTTAAACTAAAACCTATGTCTCACTGAAGTGTTCAAATATAATGAGAAAAACCAGATTCAACATACTGATAATGAACCTTGAGTATCAATCAAATGACTTAAATTATATGGTTATAGCATAAATATAACTCTTAAATATATTATATAGACACTCAAACATGTACATCCGCATCTTATTTTTTATCCAAGATTAAGAAGAAAAAAAATTGTTCTTTCTTGTTCATTTCCATATTCATGCTTTCCATTAAGGAATAACTATGAATATTTTAGTATGTTGATACATATGAGGTAGGTTGTATGTTCATGGGGTGATGGGATTTTTATGAATAGTTCTTTTCCCTCGAAAATATTATCACCATGCATGGGATGAATACTCATTGTGGGTAAATTTTATTTGAAATTATACAGACATGAGGGGTGCTTGTAGTTTATTGAGATGGTATTAGGACCATTGAAATGGTGGTAATGACCAAAATAGACTCAACAAGTGGGGATGCTTTATAATTCTCTTGAGTGTGGAAGAGGTATGTTAGAGTCTTATGAATCTCATATATGAGATGGTATCATAGAATAAGTACGTAAAGAATGACCATGGTCCAAATTTAAAATAAGGATCCTATTTAGATATTGTTAGTGTGTACAGAGACAAGGGGACTTTCTCTTAAGGATGAAGATTCTCCTATTTGATAGGAGACATTGGGAAAATATTATGTAGAGCTATATTGGGGAATAGTGTTCATGGAAAAATAAAAGATTTCATTTAGAGTTCGATACTTTTTCACTAATTTCTAGGGAAAACATATGGGGACCCGAATATCTAGAGACATTGAGGATGGTTAATTTACAGAAATATCAAGTTCATAAGTGAAGGAACATGTGTACGAACCTCAATTACTGATTGGGGAAGTGTTCATGAGAGGGTGAATTTTTTTCTATCCCTATAATGAGGGTTTTGGGTATCGCTATAAGTCTTATCTGAGAGACTATAATGCGACACATTGTTTTGGGATGAACTTCCCTACACTAACTATGTTCTTTTATAGGGAGAAGTTATTTTTCTCATATGGGGATTGGGATATTATATAGGATTTTCTCATCACTACATATCATATATGGATATGAATCCAGAAACATGTATTTCATGAAAAGAGAACCCATGTGCTAAGAGGATGACATAGAGAAAAATGATCCCTTCATATGAGGGTCTACATATCACATAGCTTTACGACATCTACCTTATAGTTGAACATATTTTGGTGAGGATGGTGTTTCATATAATTTAATTTCTTATAACATAGAAATATTTTCATATAGTGTAACATCATTTTACATGGATGATGTCTTTTGGATTAATGTCAGATGACTATGAAACTCAGCCTTTTTTTGGTCTTTTAACTCGGACTATAGGTACAGGTTAGACAGTGTAATTGCCCAGTAATAATGAAACTGATGTTAATAAAGGCCTTAGGTGATTAATGTAGCTCAGGGAAGTCTTACCTACACGGAAGGATCAGTGGTTGGTCCTAAGATAGGGAGTCTAGGCATCAGTATATATCTTATTTAAATGGAATCAAACTGCACATGGGTCTAATAATTTCCTTACATAGATCTGGTTCACATTTGTTTAAGAATATTCCATGTGATAGGGGACACTATATATGGTTTATGTTCACATAGGATATACCAATTAATCATTAACTCAGGGTGTGGTTTAACTGCAAATATAGGAATAATCAACTAAAATCACGAATCTCATGAGAGACTTTATCGATTAGAAAAACAATAATAGATTATAGTTATATTCAAATCACAAAACAATTCTAGTATAATATTGCTTGGTTGAGAAAAATTGTGGCTCGATTCTATGGTCATATAGATTTGACCGTGGATTATGGAAATACTTACTTCAGTGGTTATTTCAATCCAAGTATAGTCTGGTGACCTTCCAATGTGAGGAGGGAAATTGTAAATCACATCTATGGTAATTGTGGAATAGGAATAATGTCATGCGAAATGAATGTAAGGAGTTATCGTAGAACATTTTTGAAAGTCGATTTCCCATTTTGATAATGTAATGGAATATAGAGGCAAAAAGGATTATCCGGAGGATGAATATGCATCAGATTTATAAACCATCATGGGTGTATTATAAAGATCCAAAGAGGATTATAAGTGAATAGTCGAAAGAATAGGGTCCTTAAAAATCAAACATTTTTATCACTAATATCCATGGATATGTTTTGGTGATCTGGATTTCCCAAGATATAAATTGTGGTTTATAAAAATATGATATTTCAAAGGTCTTACATATTTATTTCTACTTAATCATTCCCTATCTAGGTTATTCTGATCCCCATTGGGACACCAGGTCTAAAAATCGAATATCTCTTGTAAAAAGGGATTTCTTATCCAAGGTGTAGATTAGATGCCTAGGAAAATGAATAATTGTATCACTTTGATTTATTTTGGACCATGAAAAATAATTTAGTAATCATTATATATCACTTATAAAGGAGAATCATGACACATGATGTTTTGTATACAGAATCTGATGCATAGGTTAAGAAACCAATGCCAAGATCAAGGATCATCTCAGAAGCAGTTAATTGTATCATGCAGTTTTACATCATGTGATTGGAACAGAAACTATGAAGTTTAAAAAATTATAGTAAGGATTTTGTGTCATAGATATTAACATCATATGATATGCAAGTTGTGTCATATAGATTAAAATAGTTTGACATGTATTTTATCCATTATTTTAACATCATGTGACCAAGAAGTACAGTTTATTAAATTAAATGTCATATATATTTTAGAAAATACTTCTATAGTTTCATGTCTCATAGATTTTGATATAGAAGTTTAGTGAGGTTGTCTATAAAACATTTGAATGGAGTAAAAAATGATGCAAATAATGTGCTTGGTGCTACTATAAAACATTTTAGGGATTGGTGCACAAATTTTAATTTCATATTTCTATAAAATATGGGTGACTAGAGATTAAGGTCACACATATTTGACCAATAGTGTGAATTTTATAATATTGTATCCAACAAATAGTAGTTTATTATGGTTATGTAATCACATAACTTGTAAACTATAACAATCTCCCAAAATTTATTTGATCATGTGTGTTCCAATCAGGGTGAAAAATAAGAGAATTTCAGGAGTTATCCAATTCATAAAAAAACTCTTATCAAGGAACGTTTATAGCATGACCACTTGATTTTTTATTTCCCAGTGGTCTCGAAGAATGCTCTAGACTTTTTTGGATGTGAAGTGGTAATGTTGCATACCATGATCTCGATGCCCTCAAATCTAAAAAAATGATACGTGAACAGTACTCTAGGAATGGCCACTGAACAAATTTGAATGTTATCTTTTGTTGCAATGTATTCATGGTGTACGAAGGTAAAATTACATTCTCTTGAGTGTGTTGACGCCTCTAGCAAACATGACACTTATGGAGTGTAATTTATTGATCCATATTAGGGAGTATTATGTATATTCAAAATAAGGGTGTCATTCAATGTCAAATGATATTACTTCCTATATATAGATAATGATTATAGATATCTAAAATTCTTATGAACAAAGTGTGATTAATGAATTGAAGGGTTTCATAGAGAATGATGGTATCATTTATGATGCAATTGGCCATAAATGGGAAATATCATATATATATATATATATATCTAATTTGTATATAAGTAATTATGTGATTTCTTTAATCATGTATTTGTAAGTGGGGGAGCCTATGTTAGGATCTGTAGTGAAGATCGAGGTCATGTTCATGAGGGATAGAATTGTTTTTTCATTCATGGTCCTAGAATGAGATATCTGGGCATCAATATGTATCCCAAGAAATGGTGATCAATCCAAACATATTTTTGATAAGAATTGTGGTAAATGAATGATACTAGGAATATTTGTCCTCTATGAAAAGGTTCATAACAATGTGTAGTTTTATTTCTTTTGAAAGGGACACCCACCAAGTAGTTTAACATCTTATATAAAGGAAGAGGTTTAGTTGTATAACACCTTCGAACATGGAAGTTTTTTCTTATAATTTAGCATCTTATGTCATGGATGTTTCCCTCGACATTAATTCCAAGTGACTGGAACATTCGTTCTGTCCATTTAGGTCTTGTTGAATTAACTACGGGTGATTGTCTTAGTTGCATGAAATATTTCTTTGGAAACATTTCATTAGTAGTGTGAATTATGTTATCAAATTAGATGGTAATTAGTGAATATACCTCATTTTAATTTTTTATTGATTAGAAAAAGGCCCCACCCATTTTAGGATAATCATTGAAGGTTTCACTCTATGTAACATTAGGGTTTGGGGAAAAACTAGTTCTCCATAGAAAAATCAATGGAGGAGAAATTTCATTTTAAAATCAAACTCTATTTAGATTTAAGGAATATATAATTGATGAAAGGTAAACAGTATTATATCGTTGAGTTGTTCCAATTCATCTAATAGCATTTTTTTTTTCTTGTTTGTGGATAGATGATCATTAATAATTAGGTGAGGTGAAGAAAATTGGACATCAATGGGCATAAATTCTTGTGTCCCATATAGTAGTTAATACGGAGTAGCTCTTGGGTATGTATAGTTTATAGTATGACAAACCCCTAAGGCAAAATAATTTTTATCGGTATAAGATTTAAATTAATTGTCTGCCATTTTATAGAGAATATTTTATAGAGTTTTCTTGAAGCCTCTATATGTTCCTTATCCACTACATAATAGAAAGAAAAATGGTTTTCCACAATGTTTTAATCTTGGCACAACCTTTTTAGTTTGTAAAATCATAAATTTTCATCATTTTCCATCAATATTTTATGATAGACACAAAATCTGGTCATGGTGTTGGACTTCTATAAATTGATGATTCTCTTTATCCAAACTACCTTGAAGAGTATTTCCTCAGCCTATTTTTTAAACAAGTCAACAGTAGTAATAATACACTTAAACTAAATAACTATAGTGGGAGTACATGTCCTCACCACATCCATTAATTATATGGAAAATGGACAGTAGTATTTTTTTAGTATTCCACAAATCTGGGAATTGATGGATGATGTTAGAATATATTTCACAGGGATGCAACCCCTTTGTAAATTTCATGCAATCCAACATCATTGAAGGCCATAAATACTAAAGGGTTCTTATTTGATGAAAAATTGTGTTCCCTTATATATGGAAACCACATCTGATAGTATGTACTTATTTCATAATAGAAACAAACACTTCTCAATCAATACACCTAATAAGAACACCATCAATGTTTGATTTATAGAGTACCTTCTATTGATTAATACTAACATAATGTGTAACGTTAACTATCTGCCAAAAAAATTTAACTTTTAGGGGGATTATTACATAAGTTCCATATATAGGAGGCAGTCCATCATAAAAATAATCCATCCATTTATATGAATATTTTATATGGGGATTGAATTGACCTCATTGATCTTTTCCAAGTTATCATTGACAAGAAGTTATACCATCCTACAATTAAAAATGTAGATGGAAGTTTCATCTTAGTTTTTATATATAAAATCTATAGTGGATTTTGATAATGCATCTTTTTAGGCACTCTGTGAGTTTGGGATGTCATTTAATGTTGGAGATAAATGTAATTCCACTATCAACCCCAATAAATTATCAAATACAGGGGGGTTACTTATTACTTTCTAGTTTAATACTCACCATTGATATTCTTGATTAACAACTATTAATCACCTTCGACCCTCTAGTATTCCACTTTCATTTGAAGTGCTCATTGTAGACCTTCAATGGGGGCATGGTACTCTACCTTTATATAGTTGTATCATTCTGAATATAGGATGGGATAAGTAGAAATATATTTTCCTAGATTGATAAAAATGACACCCAATATATCTTTTTTTATCATGGGGTCTTCCATTCTATTTATTTTTTGGCTTTTGGACACACCAACAAAATACATATCCCATTTTGAGCGTCTATATTGAAAATAAAGAATAATTTCATCAGAAATAAAGTATTTAATGGAATTATTTCAACATAGGAATGTTCTATAAGGTTTTGGTGCTTTCCCATTTATCATTTTCTATAGTGTTAAATTAATGTGAAACTATTACAATATGACTAACCACCATTCCAAGTGACCATTCTAGATAGGGTGGTTTATGATGTATTTGGGATTGTTATCATGGGAGACCAAATAGACCATGTGTTATTTTAAGTCCCAAACCTTAAACCTTACTCAATATTGAGTTATTACAAGATTACACATTGAGGATATTTTCAGGATTAGAGTTTTAGAGAATTAGATCATAAAACATGCATTACATTCCACATTTCAACAAAGTGGTTACATAAAAGATAGTATTCATTTTTCCCATCAATGAAAACATATTTAAAATAAAACAAGGATTCTTTCTTGACACTTCCTTGACAATATCATCATATCATGTACCCCTCCCTTGACCTGTTAAAAACATTTCAAAAACATGGGATTAGAATAAAACGCTCAGTAAGGGATATAAAAATATGGAAAGGAAACATGAGTACATGTATACACAAGAATCAATGAAATCATACTCTACTCATAACACATAAGAAAATTAACATACCTCATCAAATCATTAATAAATCAAAGAAATCCTAAGAAATAAAGGTAACTTGAGGAATTCATAACATTCTTACGTAGGGAGTAACCCTCTTGGTTACGTTTGGAATACCCATCATAGTATATTCCCTAAATCTCTTCGGAGAAACCATAACGTTTAACTCCTTCACATTTCCCAATGCATTGGAGAGCTATATCAGGCTCACCCGCCCTTAGTTTATCATGGAACCACCCATCTTCATAATAATGCCCAAGAAACATAACATAATCTTATCACATAAAACAAGCATAAAGGAAACATAACAATTCCACTTTTCAATCACAAGATATCAATACAACACATTGATATAAAAACACTATGAAAACCATTTTCAATACCAAAATAAAAGAAAAGTAAAACATGGTATTTATTTTTCTTTTAAAAAAAAGGTATGTCGTGTAGAGGAAGATGAAACTCAAATAATGGTCACGGCGGTGGAGAAGTCGTTGTCACCGCATACGTATGACAAAAACATTCCCTTTTGTCGTTTATTAAAACGCTTTGTATAAAAAAAATTCCTTTCGGATAAACGTAAAAGTCAAAGGGGTTTATACACTTTATAAAAGAAGGTTTTGTATAAAACAAAATATGCCTCAATGAAAGGAGATTGAGACGATGTCCCATACCTTGGGTCTGACTTGACTCGATCGGTCTTTAATGACTTGAATAATAAACTTGAGTTAATTTCTACTTTCTTAAGAACATTTTTCAATTTCATTATTCCTTTTATATCACTTATTACCATGTCATGAACACTATGTAATTATTTAAGGTAATAATGGTCATTTTATCGATCATTGGTACTTGAGTCAAAAATAAAATATTTATAATTACAAGTTGTTCATGTATCCATTATATACAGAGTTATACTCACGAAGAAGATATCATATATATCATATATATCCAGTATATATATGAATTTATAATATTACAAAATCATTTAGAGGTAAGAAATGAAATGCACCGTTCATGGAGACGGTAAGCCGTACGTACGCATGAATGCTACTTCCATTTCTATTCCATATTTAATGGAATTAAAACATAATGATACATGATAGTATTATAACTAATGTATTGTATAATATATATTATCATTCAATCTATCCTTTATACATACCACATATGGTATTAACGAATCAAATCACTTGGAGGGGGCGGTAGTCCGCACTTCCTAAAATAAAGATTTCACGTTTACCTATAATGGAAACCATAAAGGTATGCCATAAATTAAAAATACATAAGCTTAAGTAAAAAATAATCATATTATATATCATATATAAATATAGTGACATCTTAATGGCCACCTTTGAAGGTGTTATATGAGTTTTGAACAATCATCATTTCATGAGACAGAAATTCGCCATCCACAGAAACAGTATGTTCTTTAACCATTAGATGTAGGTGTGTGTAAGTGTAGCTTGAATAATTGATATAAAAACATCCTAGTATATTGAAGATACTTGTGTTGTTACAAAATAAAGTAATAAAAATAGTTTATAGGGTTGGAGAAGAAAAATAAAACATAAGAACACAAGAGAGAACACGACCTTTCAAACAGGTAACTCTTTTTGATTTGAGCTCAAGGGCTTCCTTGGTAAGACTTTTGCCCAAAGTGAGGCTTCAAGGAGTAATAGAGTGATGTGGAGAGACAGAATGGGCAGGGTTTGGCTGCTCCAAAGGCTTTGGAAGTGTGGGTAAGGTGGTAGAGGTGGGGGCCTTTTATAAGAGGAGAGGAGGGTCACACTTAGAATGTTAAGAAAATATACTTTGTTATAAAATGATTTTTGGATAAAAAAGGTCCCACAATTATACATTTGGAGGATAAGGTGATAATGGTTTGAAATCCACCCATCCAATAGGTTTTTGACAAGTGTAGGTCTTATATTTTACATTATATTTTCATTTTATTTAAATCGTTAAATAATGAGGTAATCACTGCATCATCATGGTGTCATAAATAATTTAATTTATTTAATATCTAAAAATTAAAAACAAAATACTATGATGTATGAAATATTTTTATATTTCTAATGAATATTTATAGTCAAAAATATGACTTGTATAACTCCATTTAAAAATTGTTTTATTAAAACGACTCATGTTTGTGTCATTTTTACTTTTACTTTAAATAAAAGGCATTAATGTCTTTATCTTACCCAAGTGGCTCCATGGGGTCCCAAAAATTGACACATGGGTTGTCTGGGTTGGACATGATACATCCAATAAAGGTAGAACATGTGTCTAGGTGTTTTCATTTTATTATAATATAATATTTTCCTTAAATGGCACTAATTACCTCTAATCGCGATTAAAAACTTAAAAGTTACAATTCACCAAAAATATATTTTAATCCCATTGAACCACATTTTACATCTTAATGAAAACCATGTATGTCCGATTTTTGAAATTCAAAACACATAGGTGGTAAAATTTCATTTAAACGAATAATCAGTTTTTTAAGTACCACTTAGTGGTTTCACTATTCATTAAAAATTGAAGTTTTTCAGAAAAAATACCAAAACATCACCCTAACCTATATTTGATATTCCGAATTAAAAAATGATGTCTATTTTAAAAAATTCAAAACATATAAGTTACATTAATTAATTTAATAATTAATTCCCGCTGTCAGAGCAAATAGTGTGTTTTTATGAAACAATAACTATCAAAAGATTGACACTAGTTTAAGTCCAATTTCAAAGTGAAGTTAATTCCAACGACCACTATTGGATTAAATGGTAAAAATATATTCTAGTTGATCTTTAAAAACAATTAAAATGATAAGCTAATCATATAAATAAATTATATTAAAAAGAGGTTTTGAATTAAAATACAATATTTTTCACTATTCATTAAAAAAATGAACTTTATCGGAAAAATACCAAAAATTTACCCAAAGTAAATTTCATTGTCCCAATCATAAATAATAAGTTTATTTAGACAAATAGAGCTTATAAAATTGTCAAACTTTTGATTTAATAATGGTTTTCCATCAAAAGGAAGTAAAACAATATTTTAAAAATATTAGTGTATTCCATGCTTAAGATTGGATTTATTCTCATTTTAAGCCTCTAAAACACTATCTAATTCATTAATAGACATAGATAAAAAATATCTATTATTCATTACTTACTTGGGATGTTACATCCTTCCCCCCTTTAGAAAATTTTGTCCCCGCAATTTATTTACTTATCGAATAAGTGGGGGTATTTAGCCCTCGTTCCATTTTCAGATTACCATGTTGCCTCTTCAATCATTTGGTTTTTACACAAAACCTTTACCTGATGAATCACCTTATTCCGTAACACTTGCTCCATGTGGTCAAGAATCTGGACCATTTGTTCCTCATAAGATAGGTTCTCTTCCAGCTGAACTACCTCTGGACTCAAAACATGAGATGGATCTGGCATATACTTTCTCAACATCGAAACATGAAAAACATTGTGTACCTAAGATAAACTCGAAGGTAAATCCACTCGGCAAGCAACTGATCCAACTCTCTCCAGAATTTCATATGGTCCAATGAACCTTGGACTCAGCTTTCCTTTCATACCAAATCGCATCACACTTTTCCATGGTGAGACTTTGAGAAAAACATGATCACCTACCTCAAAATAGAGATCCTTCCTCCTGTTTTCCTCATAACTCTTCTACCTACTCTTAGCGGTTCTTAGGTGTTTCTATATCAGCTGAACCTTTTCTGCCAAATCTTCTACCAATTCTGGTCCCATCAGCTTCTTTTCACCCACTTCATCCCAGAAAGCTGGAGTTCGGAACTGCTTCCCTTATAACACCTCAAATGGTGCCATCTGTATACTGGAATGAACACTATTATTATAAGAAAACTCAACCAAGGAAAGATGGTGGTCCCAACATCCATGATAATCCATAGAACAAGAACGTGGAATATCTTCTAAAATCTGAATTTTTTGTTCTAACTGCCCATCTGATTGGAGATGAAAAGCTGTACTAAAATTTAATTCAGTACCCAACGACTTCTGAAGGCCTTTCCAAAAGTTAGAAGTGAAACTGGGATCATGGTCAGATAAAATGGAGAGAGGAACTCCATGTAACCTGACTATCTATTTAAAATACAAATGGAAAAGTTGATCTAGGGAAAAATTATCTCGTATAGCAAGGAAATTAGTAGATTTAGCCCAGCAGTCAACAATAACCCAGATTGCATTATTACCTCGAGGTGTCTTCGGTAATACCACAACGAAGTCCATGGATATATTTTCCCATTTCCACTAAGGTACTGGTAAAGGCTGAAGCATCCCTTTCGGTAACTGTCACTCTGCTTTGACCTGTTTACAAGTCAAACACTTCACTATAAAATCACCAATATCTCTTTTCATTCTGTCCTACTAGTAATACTCCCGAAGATCTCTATACATCTTAGTACTGCCTGGATGAACTGAAAACGGAGAACTATGAGCTTCACATAAAAAATCTCTCTTCAACTGTGAATCACACAGTACACACAATCTTTTCCCAAATCTCAAAATCAAATCATTATCAATATTGAATTCAGGCAACATCCCTTTGTGAACTAGCTCTACCTTTTTCTGCAACTCACTGTCTTTCTTCTGTGCTTGCTTAATTCTTTCTAATAGAGAAGATTTCACTAATACCTGAAACAAAATAGAAGGACATCATACACCAACAACTTCTATGCCAAATTCCATCAAATCCTTAACCAAAGGATCACTTTTCAAATGCAACATTTCTAATGAAGCATTACTTTTTCGACTCAAAGCATCAGCCACTTTATTTTCTTTCCCCGGATGGTAATGAATTGTACAATCATACTCTTTGATTAATTCTAGCAATATCCTCTATCTCATGTTCAATTCTTTATGAGTGAATATATACTTTAAAATTTTTTGATCGGTATATATTTTACACTTTACTCCATACAAATGACGCCTCCAAATTTTTAAAGCGAAAACAACAGAAGCTAATTCAAAATCAGGTGTAGGATTATTTACCTCATGAGTTTTCAACTGACGTGAAGCATAAGAAATTACCTGATCATTCTGCATTAGGATGCAACCAAGTCCTTTCAATGAAGAATCACTGTAGATAACAAACTCCCCATTCCTGGAAGGTAGTGCCAAAACTGCATCATTCACCAATCTTCTTTTCAGTTCCTGAAAACAATCATCACTTTATTTTGTCCAGATAAACATAACAAAATTCCGAGTTATCTTGGTCATTGGACTAGATAACCATGAAATATTTCTGACAACCATTCGGTAATATCTTGCCAAACCAAGGATGCTACAAATCTCAGTTTCATTTGTGGGTCTTGGACATTCTTCAACAACCTTTTTTTTGCAGGATCGACAGTTATACCATCTTTAGAAACAATTTGACCAAGGGAAGAAGTTTGTTGAAACCAAAACTCACACTTGCCGAATTTCCCATAAAATTTCTTTTCTTTTCAGGTTTGCAAAATAACCCTAAAATGTCTTTCATGCTCCTATTTACTTTTAGAAAACACCAAAATATCATCAATGAAAACCACCACAAACTTATCCAAGAACTCATGGAAAATTCTATTCATTAAGTCCATGAATACAGAAGGTGCATTGGTTAGCCCAAAAGGCATTAATAAAAATTCATAATGGCTATATGTTGTATGAAACGCTGTCTTCAGAACATCATCTTCCTTTACCTTCAGTTGATGGTACCCCGATCTCAGGTCAATCATTGAAAAATACTGAGCTCCCTGGAGCTGATCAAACAAATCATCAATATGAGGGAAACGATATTTGTTCTTAACAGTGATATTATTCAAGGCTCTATAATCAATGAAAAGTCTCATAGAACCATATTTTTTTTAACAAATAAAACAAGATCGCCCCATGGTCATGTTCTAGGTCGAATGAAACCTTTCTCTAATAAATCATGCAATTTCTCCGTCAGCTATAAAAGTACAATTTGATCCATTCGATAAGGGTGTTTTGAAATTGGCTTAGCATAATGAACTAAGTCAATAGTAAACTCAACTTCCCGATCTGGTATTATTCCAGGAAACTCATCAGGAAAAACATCAGGATACTCATTTACCACTGGCACAACATTAATCTGAACAGTTCCCTTGTTTTCAACAATGTGAGAAAGGTAACATTCATTTCCATCTTTTACAAGTTTCTTGGCATCTTGATTTGTTATCAACAATAAGGGTTCATTCTTGTGCACAAACTGAAAGTCTTTCTGAAAAGAAACTTCTTTAGCTCTATAGTCAATCTTAGCATGGTAAACAGAGAGCCAATCCATACCCAGGATAACATCAAACTCTACTAGAGGTAAAACAATAAGGTTACCAAGTAGGTTCTTTCCATAGATACGGATAGGAAGATTCCTATAAATTGTTTTTGCCTCATCATTTCCCCCAGTTGTTTTTTCCAGAAGTTCTGGAGTCATTTCTTGAGATGGTATTCCCATTTTACTAGAAAATCTTTCCGAGATGAATGAATGTGTAGACCCTGAATCAAACAACACACTAGAATAATCTGAAAAAACAAACAAAGTAACTGATACAACTTCATTTGATGGCCTGACATCTGCTGAATTAGTTGCAAAGGATTTCACCACCCCTTTCTGCTTGTAGTCTAACTGCTTCCCATCACTCAAGCTCTTTTTCAGACACTCGTTTGGATAGTGACCCATCTCATTGCACTTAAAACATTTCAGTAACTGTAAATCAAATTTGGACTTACCATCACCTTGATCATTTCAGTGCAATCACGAGCCTTATGTCCCATCTTACCACATCGGTAGCACTTTCCAGAATTTAGAATACATTCCCCAACATTCCTTTTACCACATTTATCACAAACTAGAAACTTAGTTTTCTTACCATCAAACCTTTTTGTAGAATTATTTCCTTTCTCCTACCACCTCGATCTCTTCTTCTACTGGTTGTTATAGAACACTTGATCATCAAAAAACTCCATTTCCACCTTCTCAACACATCGAACAATCTTTTCATAACTTTTAAACTCACGAGAAGCCAATGCCCTTTGATATTTTGGCTTTAATCCTGAGTAAAAAGGATTGATTTTACTATCAAGCTCTTGGATAAAATTTGGAGCATACCTTGCAAATCGAGTGAACCTTTCTTCATATGTAGCCACTGAGTCTTCCTCTTTCCTCAATTCCAAGAATTGTTTTTCCATCCTAAGTTGAACAGCCTTAGGAAAATACTTCTCAAGAAACATACCTTTGATTTCATCCTAGCTGAGAGCATCACTCTCATCAGTGTCCCTGATATTTTTAGCCATCGACCACCACTGATCTGCTTCACCCTCCAAACGGTAAATAGAAAGACTAACCTTTTGATTGTCTGAACACCCCATGACATCGAAAATCTTCTCCAGTGCATTAATCCACCCTTCAGCTAGAACAGGGTCATATGATCCTCTGAATTATGGGGGATGTTTCCTCATGAAATGTTCCACCACTGAAATGTTCCTCTGCGGTTGATCTGGCTGATCTCGTGTATGGATACCACAACCATTTATTGCTTGAGTCAACTGCGCCATTACTGCAACAAACTATTCAGTTCCAATTCCGACCATCTCAGGATGTTGATTTGGAAGGTTATTTCCTTCTGTATTCCTTCCTAGCACTACTTCCATGTTTCCTCTGCGGAAAACCATTCTGAACAAACATGTCTTAGAGGAAGCAACATGGTAATATTCAAATGCTATATCATTTCAATTTGACCATAAAAAATATTTTTGGATAATCATTTAATATAATTATAACTCATAAAGTTATCTAAACCGACCTCTGATACCAACTATAAGGCCCCAGCCTTAAACCTTACTTAATCATGAGTTATTACAAGATTACACATTGAGTATCTTTCCAGGTTTAGAGTTTTATAGAATTAGATCATAAAACTTGCATTACATTCCACATTTAAACAAAGTGGTTACATAAAAGATAGTATTCATTTTTCCCATCAAGGGAAACATATTTAAAATAAAACATGGATTCTTTCTTGACACATCCTTGACATTATCATCATATCATGTACCCTTCCCTTGACCTGTGAAAAACATTTCAAAAACTTGGGATGAGCATAAAAAACTCAGTAAGGGATATAAAAATATGGTAAGGAAACATGAGTACATGTATACAAAAGAATCAATGAAATCATACACTACTCATAAAACATAAGCACTTTAACATACCTCATCAAATCATGAATAAATCATAGAAATCATAAGACATAAAGGTAACATGATGCATTCATAACATTTTTGTGTAGGGCGTACCTCTCTTGGTTATGTTTGGAATACCCATCATAGTATATTACCTAAATCTCTTCGAAAAAAACCTTAGCCTTTAACTCCTTCACATAACCCAGTGCATTGGAGAGCTATATCGGGATCACCCGCACTTAGATTATCACGGAACCACTTGTCTTCATAATAATGCCCAAGAACCATAATATAATCGTATCGCATAAAACATGCATAAAGAAAACATAACATTTCCACTTTTCAATCACAAGATATCAATACAACACATTTATATAAAAATTCTATGAAAACAATTTTAAATTCCAAAATAAAAGAAAATTAAAACATGGTATTTATTTTTCTTTTAAAAAAGGTATGGCTTGTAGAGGAAGGTGAAACTCAAATAATGGTCATGGCGGTGGATAAGTCGTTGTCGCCGCATACGTATGACAAAAACATTCCCTTTTGTCATTTATTAAAACACATTGTATAAAAAATATTCCTTTCGGATAAACGTAAAATTAAAAGGGGTTTATACACCATCTAAAAGAAGGTTGTGTATATAACAAAATATGCCTCAATGAAAGGAGATTGAGACGAAGTCCTATCCCTCGGGTCCGACTTGACTCGATCATTCATTAATATCCTAGATAATAAAATTGAGTTAATTTCTACTTGGTTAAGAACCTTTTTCAAGTTCATTATTCCTTTCATATCACTTATTACTATGTCATGGACACTATGTAATTATTTAAGTTAATAACGGTAATTTTATCGATCATTGGTACTTGAGTCAAAAATATACTCTTCATAATTACAAGTTGTTCATTTATCCATTATATACAGAGTTATACTCATGATGTAGATATCATATATATCTATATATCCAGTATATACATGCATTTATAATATTACATAATCATTTAGAGGTATGAAATCAAATGCACCGTTCCTGGAGACGGTAATCCGTACTTACGCATGAACGCTACTTCCATTTCTATTTCATATTTAATGGAATTAAAACATAATGATACATAATAGTACTATAATTCTAGTATTGTATCATATATAATATCATTCAATCTATCCTTTTTACATACCACATATGGTATTAACTAATCAAATCACTTTGAGGGGGCGGTAGTCCACACATTCTAAAATGAAGATATCGCGTTTACCCATAATGGAAACCATAAATGTATGCCATAAATGAAAAATACAGAAGCTTAAATAAAACATAAACATATTATATATCATATATAAATATATTGACATCTTAATGGCCACATTTTATGGTGTTATATGAGTGTTGAACAATCATCATTTCGTGATGAGAAATTCACCATCCACAGAAACAGTATATTCTTTAACCATTAGATGTAGGTGTGTGTAAGTGTCTCTCAAATGCATCTTATAAAAAAATCCTAGTATATTTAAGATACTTGTGTTGTTACAAAATAAAGTAATAAAAAGAGTTTAGAGGATTGGAGAAGCAAAATAAAACATAATAACACAAGAGAAAACACTACCTTTAAAAGATGTAACTCTTTTTGATTTGAGCTCAAAGGCTTCCTTGGGAAGACTTCTGCCCAAAGTGAGGCTTCAAGGAGTACGAGAGGGATGTGGAGAGACAAAATGGGCAGGGTTTGGCCGAACCAAAGGCTTTGGAAGTGTAGGTAAGGTGGTAGAGATGGGGGCCATTTATAAGAGGAGAGGAGGCGCACTCTTGGAAAGTTAAGAAAAGATACATTGTTATAAAATGATTTTCGGATAAAAAACATCCCACAATTATAAATTTCGAGGATAAGGTGATAAGGGTTTTAAATCCTCCCATACAATAGGTTTTTGAAATGTGTAGGTCTTAGAGTTTACATTATATTTTTATTTTATTTAAATCGTTAAATAATGTGGTAATCGCTGCATCATCATGGTGTCATAAATAACATTATTTATTTAATATCTAAAATTTTTAAAAAAATAATATGATGTAGGAAATATTTTTATCTTTCTAATGAATATTTATAGTAAAAAATATGACCTGTATAAACCCAATTAAAAATTGTTTTATTAAAACAACTCATGTTTGGTTCATTTTTACTTTTACTTTAAATAAAAGGCATTAATGTATATATCTTACCCATGTGGCTCCATGGGGTCCCAAAAATCGACCCATGGGTTATCTGGGTCGGCCATGACACATCCAATAAGGGTAGGACATGAGTCTAGGTATTTTCATTTTATTATAATATCATTTTTTCCTTAAATTGCACTAATTACCTCTAATCGCGATTAAAAACTTAAAAGTTACTATTCACCAAAAAAAATATTTTCATCCCATTGAACCAAATTTTAATTCCTAATGACAAACATGTAGGTCAGACTTTTAAAATTCAAAAAACATATGTGGTAAAATTTCATTTAAACGAATAATCAGTTTTTAAGTACCACTTAGTGGTTTCACTATTCATCAAAAATTGACGTTTTTCAGAAAAATACCAAAACTTCACCCTAAGATATATTTGATATTCTGAATTCAAAAATGATGTCTATTTTAAAAAATTCAAAACACATATGTTACATTAATTAATTTAATAATTAATTCCCTATGTCGGAGCAAATAGCGTGTTTTTATGAAACAATAAGTATCAAAAGATTGACACTAGTTTAAGTCCAATTTCAAAGTGAAATTAATTCCAACGACCACTATTGGATTAAATGGTTAAATTATATTCTAATTGAACATTAAAACCAGTTCAAAAGATAATCTAATCATATAAATAAATTATATTAAAAAGAGGTTTTGAATTAAAATACAACATTTTCACTATTCATTAAAGAAAATGATATTTATCAGAAAAATACCAAAAATTTACCCAAAGTAAATTTCAATGTCTCAATCATAAAGAATAAGTTTATTTTGACAAATAGATCTTATAAAATTTTAAAAAGTTTGATTTAAAAATTGTTTTCCATCAAAAGGCAGTAAAACAATCTTTTAAAAATATTAGTGTATTCCATGCTTAAGATTGGATTTATTCTCATTTTAAGCCTCTAAAACACTATCTAATTCATTAATAGACATAGATAAAAAAATATCTATTATTCATTACTTACTTGGGATGTTATAGTTATTATAAGTTGTGTCCTAGTTCTTGATCTGAAAAGATTTGTGTGAGGAAACTCTTCTAAATTTATAATTACCATGTAAAAGTATTGATAATAGTTCGGCTAGGATAATTGAGGTGGTTCTCACATCCAAAATGATTATTCTATGTAAGTAAAGTTCATAATGATCTCTCAAAGTTTTTCACATACCAAAGGTGTGGCCTCCATTTGAAAAGGGCCATTAAAACAGGTGAACTCAAAAGATACTTCTTTAGAATACCAAAGTCCGATTTACTATAATTTTTCCTCTCATATGTTACTCTATTCCTAATTATTTTTGCGAAAGGTATATATTTTCAAACCATATTTTCTATAAAGATTTGGATTTAGTATATGTTCCATTGAAATCATTTAAACTCCTTGAGGTATGAAGGAGGTTGAGTATCAAGTATATCCTTAGTATTTTCTAGATAAAATTTTATGTCGCGATGGTGTACCATGAATCCAAAAAATATTTTTTAGCTCACATTGAAAAAACATTTGAATGGATTAATTTTTAAGATATGTTTTCATAGCTTAATAAAAATTCTATTTACATGTGGGAGATGATTAGAGAACTTATGTAATTTCACCATTAAATCATCGATGTTGAATTCAATGGAATTTCCTAAGAAGGATCTCAAAATTAGATGCATGGAATATTTGCATATACACCTAGTATTCATCTAACTGAAATAAATTTCCTAATAATTGTATATCACTTGGGGTTCCCAAAATTTAGTGGCCTTTTCATCTTCATTTTATATCTAGAATTTTTTTATACCCTAAATATTTTTCTGTGAATGAGAGGTATTGATAACGAGCCATTGTGACAATGGAAATTAATGTGATGTTGATAGGGAAATTATATTTCATACATTGACCTTTAATGTCCATGAAATGAATGAAAACTCAAAACTATATGTTCTTCATGAATATTAAAATATTTTCAATCCACATCATGTATTGTACCACCAAAAAACGGTTTCCATTATGAGATTATCAACATGAACTAAAACATTGGTAGTGTGAATTAGTTGTATCCATATGAAATCCTACTTGTAAACCCAATTGTCTTCCGATAGACCTCGGTTCGGGGTAGATATGTTAAAATCAAGAAACATTAATTCTATATAGTTCCAAGAGAACCATCCAGGTGATGTTATAAAACATAGGTGTACATCTCGTATTCTTTAGAAGACATGGTTGCACTAATCAATGCTGGTCAGAGAGAATCTTATATACCCATTATTATCTTACAGAGTTCATCAATAGTAGTAGAGACACCTACCATGAATGTTAGTGGGGAATATCTGATATCCTCTTCCTCTTAATATTCCTCTTCCTCCTAATCCATAGAGGAGTAAGTGATGAAGGAATTTATTTTAAGGTAGAAGAAGTGCTAAAATCGTGGTGTTAAAAAAATGACATAAGGGTGTCCCAACCCCTATGGGTAGTGTGAGAGATCCTTCGGATTTACCCTTTTATATAAGAAATTAATGATGATATGGGGAAAATATGACATCACCAATTGGGGTGACACCAACTTTTTGGATCCGGAAAATATATTTGGTGCTGTTAGATATTGTTGACACAACTGATATCAACAGTGTTTATGAACACACCTGAAGACCCAAAATTTTGATTTAGAATTAAATAATTTTTAGTATGTATTCATCTTAATGTTATTTTAATTGGTTAGATGAGGATCTCTATAAACTATATGAGGTAGTGGACCGTGTAAAATTTTCAATCAAATGTTTTCTTACCTCTCTCCAGTAAAATCTTGTAATAATATTTAGATATTCCTAAGACACATATAGAGATTTATCACCATAAAATGTAATGATCTATAAATTCACCAGGTATTAGAGACCTAAGTGTTATAATAAAGGGTCTTCCACATGTTGATAAAACCAATAAATTATCATCAATATGTTGAAATTTATTTCTTTATAAAAATATAGGAATTCAAAGTATGATATAAGGATTTCAAATTGAGTATTTAATTTAACCCAATTCAGGGTATTTTGGTTACTCTTTCCATAACCATGGAGTGTTGTGGTGGATTTGAATAAATCAATATCATTATAACCCTAGTGAGGGATAATTTTAACTTGAATGGTGTTTAATCCCAAGCTAATAACCATGAAATATCATTGTGTTTCAATGTTTTCTCACTTTCTTGACATTTATAAGGGACTAATATGACCCTGAATAAAATCATACATGTCCATATTAATGAAATATATAATCCTATGTAATTTTTTTGGTATGATATCTAAATGATACACTTCATTAATTATGGCCTCAATTTGAACATTTTATGGATTACTATATTCACTATGAGGGTTTCTCAAAGGATTTTAGATATATTATAAGCACCTACGATTGACATATCAGATGAACCATGGCCACTTCTTCCATCTTGTCGTGTTTTTGAGATAATAATATACATTTATAGGTAATAGATTTATCGATATTATCTAATTGAAGGGATGAAGTGACTACAATATTGTGTTTAGATCTTTGAACAAGAGTTGGAGTGCTCCTGTCATTGGTGAATTTTATTGACGTGGAAAACCTAGTCACCATGTTCGATTAGATGGTTTCACCCATCAAGATTATCTTTTGAAACAATCAACTAAAGAAGAATATTTTGAAATGTTGGTTTATTTTCATTCCCATATTGTTCACACTACAAATATTTCCAAGGATTTTCAATATCATAAAAAGCTACGATGGGGATACATTCAAAATATTATGATTTTCAATAACTGTTGCTTCCCCTAATACTATGAAAATACTTCTTCTTCCTCTACTACTGAACTAATTCATCAGGAACTTATATTCATTAACATTTTATTCATCATAAAATGGTTTTGTTATATGAATGAAATTAATATAATATAAGATTATTTCTTCTTATGATGATGATTCTTTTTGATTTGCGGTAAATCGAGGTGGTTGGATTAGAGGCATAAACTCCATAAGCGAAAGGGTTACATTTGTAGATATTGTGGGTTTATATTCATTTTAAAACCATTTTTTTAGTTAATATGTATGAAGATCATCTATTAGATTGTTGTGGTGCTTTTTTGGCTGGTCGTGTTGTAGAATAAAAGAATGAGTGTACATTTGGATTGTTTAAATCTTCCATAAGGATAACATGAGCCCATATGATCATATTAATAGTCATCCAATCATTGATCTTCTACACATCAATTTTGGTAACATATTACCATTTACCTTTTTTATAGGGATTTTGTATAAACATATTACACTTTTTTTGTGGTTTTCATAATTTTACCTTCCCAAAACTGAAAAATTACATAGAGAACATGTTTAAAGAAAAAAATCTAAATAGTGGGGCCTAATAATCGATGTAAGGGTAAATACATTGGACGATCACTAAGAGAAACAAGAGTATGCCTCTTGGGATCTAAAAATTTTAACCTAATTTCCTCCATATCTTCTATAAATATAGAACGCACTTTCTTATATTGAAAGGAATCAAACCTTATTATTTTGATCCAAAAAAATATTTCCTCTCTTGTCACTTATCTGGTCATAATGAGGATATAGTTTTTTTATTATTGATTAGGAGTATGAGTTGCTTGATAGGGTGCAATATTTCTAAATGGAGCTAGTGTAGGATCTAGATTAAGAGTAACTCTCTAAATTTCAGATTTACCCATTCACATTCATTGAGATTCTAGGATTAGATTAGGATTGTATTTGGTTTACAATATGGAGGGTTCAAATCTTTGAGAAATTAAAGAAAGGTATCAAAACCAACATAATGATAAAATAAAGGACCCTTTTATTTTCCTCCTGTATTAAATTTGAGTGTTCGATGATTTATGTCTTTTTTAGAATTTGGTAGAATTTATAGAGAAATTCAGAATAGTATATTCCATCCATTGGTCGAATGGGATGGTAAGATGTTATACAATATTAAGTTAGGTCCTTCCAAGATATATAAAAATCACCTAAAATTATATACTTATTCCTTTTATAAGGTCATCATTATGTAACCAAAATGGGATGAAGTGAATAAAATAAGGTTTTAGATCAACTGACCCATTGAATTTTGGAAATTTAGGATTTACAAAGTCAGTCGGTGGAAGCGTCATGTCTTCCCATTCTAGGTAAGGATTCCTATATAGATGTACCGGTTCACGACATAATTTCATAGATTAAAATTGATACTTTAGTGACTCGATATAGTTAATAATCTCTGGCAGGATAGCCAACTAAGCAAGAGCAGGAACTTGGACAGTGACTAGTGGGGATATATGTGAAAACTCTATTTATATGTGTAGTTGAAAAACTATATGGGATGGCCTATAATAATTGGTATAACCTAGGTCATGTTTATTTCAAAATATAGGGGACCCCAAGTATCCCTTTTTCTTGTGATCAAATTAAATTGGTTTTCTAGATCCTATGCCAATAAAATTCCCCAGTTGTACTCTCATTAGCATGATGATTCCATATTGTTGAGGGTATCTATAATTGAAATTCATGTGAGAATCTTGTAGAGGATCATATTTATCAGGGATATTTCTTATCAGTTTTTCAATATTATGTATCGTTAACTCCTTCATCTCATCCTTGTACTATGAAAATCTTTCATAAACCATAAGTGGTTAAACTTATCTAGGAAAATGTCAGTATGTGGCCATAAAATTTCCATTTTAATTTGTTTAATTACGTTGAGTTAGTGGTAAAAAATCATCCATTGGTGCCCCTAAATTTTTTACAATCCATTTAGATCGGGTATGCAGACATTCCTCGAGCATTTTGGTGTTGACCATGTTTTGAATAGAAACATACTCATCTTATTCTACAACACTGGTTTCATTCTCTATAGCATATTTAGGGATATAAATAATTATTTTTATCAAATCATAATACCAATTAGGTATTTCATCCCAACTAGGACAATATTATGCTCAATGTTCTTTTGGGATAACCCTAAGAGAAATTGTGATCATTAGAAGTGATTTTTCATGTGGAAGATCACTTTAACTAGTGTCCTATTTGGGACATTATCATGTATCATGAGGATTAATTTATGGAGTAATTATAAAGGATGACCCAAATATAGTCCCTAGATAATATCATTATATTAAATCACTTATATGAAGGTGGGGAAACAAATGAAGCATGTTGTGAGGTCCTAGATTTTGACCGACCTTCTAGCCAAGAGAAGATAGACATCCATGGGGTGGAAATTGAGATAACAATTCTCCCATTCAAATATGATGGGGATATCTCTAATACACTTTTACATCACCTTGAACTAGATTTGGAAATCGTGAAGGATACTATTGTGGTAAAAATTCACCTAGCCCTGTTGGATAATAATGATCATGTTTTATTTTGTCAATGACTATTGTGGTGACTCTCTTGATTTTTTTGATCCTTTAATAAAACATGAGTTGGGTGTTATTTATGATATTTATATGAGAAACATGTTATAAAATACATCATTGTTACTCAATGATTGGATTCTCTCAGAAAATAGGCCAACTAAATCTTTTCATACACATCACACAATAGTCATTCAATGGATTTCTCTCACTGAGTCTGATGATTCTAATATTTAGGCATTGACCACTACAACTGAGCTTTCCCTCTCTTTTATGTAGATCCCACTTCTGAGAGTTGTCTCGAAGAAATGAAATTTCAAGAAGCCACTTTGTATGGGATTTTTCAATCCATGTGTGATGTGAAATGTGGCACTCCATTCTTGACCGAACCTCTAATATGGGTAGTGGATGGGGAATCATTGATCAGTGGAAATAGATTATCCAAGGCATCTAGAAATATGCATATAAATAACTCACAGTTATTTTACAAATTAAAGAATCACATAGATGAAAGGGTCATTGATTTGATCTGATGATAAGGTTTGTCTATTTCATTGGAATGGTCACTATATCCTTCATAGGGTAATAAATGTGGTTGCAAATTCTGAAGATTTATCCCTAGATTAACCCAAAAATGATGTATTAATCCCTTTTAAAAAATTTCATAAAATCATAGAGAGGAGTGGACAAGGGCCAAAACAAGGCTCGTACATTATCATTATCCAGTTGTTTCATTAAGAGTAACATATTCTCCATGCGTTATATACGATGTTACTACAATTTATTTTACCAAATTTTTGGTTTCTTATTTTTCATTATTGTATGTTGTGGTATTTATAGGAATCTCTTCTACTGTTCTAGAAGTCATGTGCTCCAAGGGTGGTTTGGAGAAATATTTTTTCCGCTAGCTATTTTCTGATTAAAAAATATTATCACTTATAAATGAAAAGACATTAAAAAGGTTAGGAATTTATTCCCATGTGTCAAAGGATGTGAGTTTTTTTCCACCATTGAGTTACAAAGGGTAGGTACATTTTTTCATAATAAAACATCACTATGGGAAGGACCTTCATAGTTAACATCATCATGGGGAGGACTAAAATTATAGCTCAACTTCCAATTATACTGAACATTTCTGTAGTGTATACCCTAGAGAATTCTATCAAGTTGGACATTAGAAAGGGGTGACCCTTTATTTCACTTGATCATATGACCATAGATAGGTTTTATATGGTACTCATCAAGATAAAAATTATCAATGTTGATTTTAGTGTAGCCAAAAATGAAATATTTGTGGTTGATATTCTGGGGAGGACCTCTAGAGTTTCTTGTAGCAATGAAGTGGGGAAAAAATTCAAAAAAAAACTGCTTCTCACTTGAATTTTTAAATGGATAATTGGCTCTTTGGAAACCATTCATAGATGTTAACGGGACTCAAGAACACAAGCATTGAGCATAGTTGGATTGTGGGTATAATTTTGGATTTTTGATCTCCATTGGCGAGTATTATTATTTTTTGTTTTCTATTAGGTTGTTAGAGTTACACGGTTTTTGAATCATCATTCATGTGAAATATCCCACCTAAAGTAGTGTCTTGTTATTATCATAGTATGTAGATTGGTTTCTATGGTATTTAAATGTATATGTTCTTTCCTTAGATTGGTCATTGAAATAGACCCATGATCTCCACTTCGAACCGAAATGTGTGCACAATTCGGTCATTCATTTGTCATGGGAGTGTATCAAGGACACCCCTAGATGAATGTGGGAATATGTTTCTTCTCTTTTATATATCTGTCATTGTAATAATGAAATACCCCAATTTCAAGGGCGGGGTTCTGTACCTTGCCTTTAACTACTAAAACTGCAATCATTATGTCTTGGTTGATCAATATAATGTGGTTAGGGACATGTGCCATCCCGTTTATTACTGACAACATGAGTGGGGTGACATTAATAGATAGAATTGAAATATTTTCCCATTACATGGTTTGGTTAAGGATATGTGCCTACTTTTTTCCTTCATTTACTACTATAATATTCTTGAAGAGGTCTTGTGTCAGAGTAGAAGAATAGGTTCCCCCAGCTTGTTGTTAGGGTATGATGATGATTATCTCAGGGTGTTTCCAGATTGTGGAGGAAGGATTACTTGATAATGTTATTGGTATATTAAAAACAAAAAATTTCCAATGTAAATTTTTGGGATTCCTTTGTGGGAACAAGGTTGTGTTCCATCTCCTTGTTGATTGTGTTCTACCATTGGCGAGCCATATTGGACACCCATTCTTGGGTGTCCTAATACAGGGCCAACAGAGAGGTATCAATACCAAGCTAAGGACATGAAGATATGTGGTGATGGTGGAAATACATGTTGGAAAGGTTCCATCTTGGAAAATCCTACATTGGAGTGATGAGTCTATTTCTAACCTCTAGATATGCCTCCCTCAGATAAGGGAGGAACTTTTTGTAGGGTTTTAGGAAGAGGACCCAAAAATGATTTGAAATGATGATGGGAACTTCTTGTTTCTTTGACTCAATATGTCTTTTTTTCAACGGATAGTAGGGTTACATATCCTAGATTTCTTCTCATGAAACTTGCATCATCCAGATAGTAACATTTAGATATTACTCCATGATTATTGTATTTTCCACCTATTTCTGAAGGTGTTGTGTGGGTAATAACATCCTTTTACATGATAGGGATCCATCTTGTTCATCTTCTACTGTATATGTTTATTTAGATTGATAAAATTCCATTTTGGATTTAATTGAGTGAGGTTGAAATTTCCTGATTCAAATAAACAAGAACAAGCAATGAGACTCCTTAAAGTAGAATAAAAAGTATGTAAACACATACTAATTTATTTCATTCAAAGATCCATGTTTGACATAATTTCATGTCATATAAATAAATTATATGAAATTTTATAACAAATTAGTGACAAATATGTTTCAATTAATTATGTTATTCATGTCCAATTTACCAATTTTTGATTTACACCCATTCTCGGGAGGTTTATAATATAATTTATTCATGGAATTGGAGTGACCCAATTGTTAAAATATCACTATAATGGACCTAATTATAAAGCAAGGTGATTTTCATGAACTTTACCGATGATACATATGTACTCACATTTTTTGAAATAATTAGATTTTGGGATCATCACACCATTTTTGGAGAAATTATATTCCTATTCCGGGGCACTCTTATAGATTTATGTCATATTAATGAGTCCTTTATAGACCAATAGTTTAGGCTAATCAACATTCCCATTTTATCATTCAAATATAAATAAACAATTAACCATACATTTATATATGAGGTTCTCCATTGACAGAACCATTAGTATGTATCTTAGGGTATCCATCTTATTTTCTTTTTTTACTTACTAATGCATTATTTTATAGAATTGTGATTTGAAGCCTCATAAATGGAAACATCAAAATTTATAGACATCTAAGGAGGGGGTTGGAATTTTTATGTCACGATCCATCCCTTCAAAAGGGAATACTATATAACATTTTGAAATAAATAAAAACCACCATATTTTGGTTCCACTTAAAGATAAACATCATACTTATTATGGTCAAGTGATGAAGACCGGTATATATAGTTTAACATCAGGAAATAATAAAATTTGGGTGAAATATTCTTATCAGAATATGGTTTGAAACTTATGTAGTAGGATCCCTTTGTTGGTTTATCCCAGTGGAAATAATTCATAACAGGAACAGATTGATATTACAAGTGATATAGACTTATAGAAGTAGCTCTTACCGAGAATAAAAGCCGATGAGGATGATATTGAAATGTATATGGAATGATTATGGATTCGTGAGTGAATAATGATCATAATGGTAAAAATGTTTAATAAATGTGGTAGTGGTTTGTGATTTTAATTTTGAACCTCATAGATAATTCATACATATCCATTTGAGTGGGGAATCAAAAAACACATATTTTATGATGTTCTGTGCTTACTTCTATGATGGTGGCCTTTTTTTATTCATTTTAAAAATATTCCTCAAAAGGTTTGTCTCACTGGTAATATGGACCTCTAAAAATATGGTAACATGATCTGGGGATTACACCTAATGGGAATACAAATATATATTTTTGATCGTGGTGGGTAACTAATTTCAAATCTCACATGATTCATGATCATTGTGATAAAAAAGATACAGTATAATATTGACATGTCACACAATCCTGTCTATGAGGGACTTAAACATAAATCAAAATCAAATAAGGATCATTATTCATCATAAAATAGTTCATGAGGGTATAGTTATATGATATAGGAGTAGTATGACATCATGTAATAAAGTATTGTGGATTTATACAATATGTATGCCCAAGATCAAGTGTATTTCCCTATCTGTTGGGGGATGAGGGAAGGGATATGGTTGACTCTTATAGATTAATCATGGAATTATGCCCAACTATGTCATCTTTTTTGATCCAAAATACATAATTAATTATTATGATTCCACTGATTTCATAGATATTTCCTAATTCAACTCCCATTTCATGCATTAGATGTCGTTGCATGAACTGATAAGTCTATAAGATCTCATTTTTTCATTTATGTAAATATTTGATATTTTCTTTGAACCTTGGTGGTTGAGTCTTGTTTAGAGATAGGGATTATTTATTGTGGAAAATGAATTAAATTTGAATTATATATGTTTAATTTAAATAATAGAGTCGAGGAATAAACATTTTAAATGGGTTTATGTGAGTATTTTATCTTTTCGAATCCTTTAGATGTGGTCCATGTCCTCATAGTGATTCTTTGCTAGATACTCTCTAAAAAGAATTTAAAAACCTTGTACATGTCACATACTATGTAACTAATACCTGAAACATATCATGAATGGGGTTATTACGTGATGTAGTTACACATCATGAACCTACTTCACACCACATAAATTGAAATCGGGAAAACATTTTACCCGAGGGAATTGTACTCTTCAGTGTTTTTCTTCAAAAATAAATACACGATGTGTAAATGTATTACCCGCCATGTATTTATCCTGAGTATTGATTTTTTTGGGAAGTGTGGCTGATTCATTTATCATTCCTTTGTTACAGCCCCTCTACTTGAACCTTGGTAAATTATAAGAAACTTTGATGCCTTATTTTCCATTCTGCATGTTCTGTTTCCACATTTGATCCCTAGTATGTGTTTCTTATTTGGTTTCCCTTATTTATCATCATCCCTTGTTCATTATATTGTAATATTTGGACCAAGTTTTTATTAATTTTTATATATTTAACTAGGTTAATCTAGGTTCTAATTTTGATATTCTACACCTTTTTCCCTATTGGTGATTTCTATTATAAATGATGCATTAATTATTGCTTAAATAGAGGTAATATGAAACTAACCTTATGGAATTTTTAATTGAAAAGTATATTAAATATTGTGTTTACATTTATTAAACATGAATTTTAATTTTTTAAAATCATTTATTAGTGGTAAATCAGGGAATGGAATGTTGGTTGGATCCAATTTGATTCAACTGTTGATATGACATGGATTTTGGCTACCCCACCGGGTGAGAGAACCATATGATTAATATAAATTCTTTGGTTTCCTAAAGTGTGTTTAGCAGGACATGAGATTCAGGTGATTACTTGATAGGGATTCACCTGGGAAATGGATTTTTATATTGATATGATTTTTGTAGACTCACAAAATAATAAAATTGAAATTGAATGATAAATGATAATTTTTATAATTTACCATCAATCCATCTGATTTGATATTGTGATATACTTTTTTTAATTCTTATATACCAAAAAATTCCCTACAACATGTTGTAATAATTTTATACTATGATATACCTTGAAACATGTCATAATTCCTATATACCATGTTTTTTATTAACATATGCTACAATTAATATATAACATGTTATGCCACGACACGTGATATAATCCATATATAATGGGAAATTCCATAAAAGATACTAAAATACATATATACAATATAATTCCATGACCCATGGTTAAATTATTATATAGTATATTTGGCCCATATTAGTGTGATTTTTCCGTGGAAATGAAGATATTGGTTATCATGGTTGTGCTACATTCTCATATATATTCTGGCACGGTGCCTAAGTAGGCTGATTATTATATTATAATAATAGATAAATTAATACACTTGATTATCATTTATTATACACAATAATTATCAGACTATATTTTTTTAGACACGGAAGTGTCTACCTATAGTGTTATACTCGTACCTTATTTGGGAGTAATTTAGTCCATATATAGACTTCATGGATTTATTTTTGGAAAAGGGATAGGGACCTTGTAGGTGATTTCATTTTTTCCTTGTGGGGATGGAGTTCGAAGATTTATCCGACATCGTATTCTAGACCACAATCTTTTGGGTTATTTTTTGTCAGCTAATTGTTTTATTTTTACTATTTTCTATTTGACATTAAGAAACATCTCATCATTTAATAACATGATTCATAACTATTTGTTTATTTGTTCCTAATTTTATTTCTTAGATGTAAGTGATATTGTTTCCACTTGTCTATTATTTATATTATAATATGTATGTTGTCTATTTACACTGTTATCTAACACCATGATAGGGGGTAACGTCTCCCCACTATATCATCACACCCATAGCCTCTGGAGTATGGGGAGGCATTATTTTGGTCTCGTAACTAACCCATTTCAGCAACATGAGTGAATTTTGGATTGGGGTTGTTATAAATTGGTATTAAAGAAGTATGTTATTATTTACTATTTATTTACAATTTTTAGAATGGTAAAAAGAGTCTAGGAAGTATCGGGACTTGGTAATGATATTTTTTATGGGATTATTTAACTAGTTTCTACGAGAAAATATAAGGACCTAGGGGTGGGAATGCTATATATGTTCTTTTTCTTGTTATAGTTGATATTATTTCACTGATGGTTATTCACATGTTGTTTGATGTTATTATTTTTTGATATTTTATATGCATGGACATGTATGGAATTGATGGGTATGAATGCCTCATTATAGGCACATAGGTATATATATTGACATGTTCTTTTCATGATAATGACCTATTTATCTCATGTGTTATGTACATGCCTATATGAGATCGTAAATGATATATATCTTATATCTAATAAATTAAATGAAATAGATTGATATGCCCTATTAAAACACTTGTAAGTCATGTTTAGAAAAACTGAGAGAATTGGTTCTCTATTTTGGTCACCATTTGAAGTTCACTTTGTTTGTTACAGACAGTGTTCAAAGGAGTGTGTTTTTATTTTAGAGAAAATGAATCCTTGTCATCTTCCCGTTGATTGTTAGGAGAGTGGAAATTAATATGCTCCAATCTTAGTTGAACTGGAGATTCTTATAACTCATGAGGATCAAATTTATTTTCATCTTCATGATATATTCATGAGAATCAGGTGATCTATGGAATGATAGATGGTTCACATCATGCATTTGATGTGTGACATGATGAGAGAGTTATAGCTTCAACAACCTCCTACGTTCACTAGGGATCAAGGTTCCAATGCAACCGAGTTCTAGATTCTATTAGTCCAGATGATCATTATGAATCTTGGAAAACCAACCGATCGGAGTGATAAGTTCACTGCATATATGGCCCATGGACCTACCAATCCTTGGTACGGTATTCTAGAGAAGGCTAGGGAGTAAGAGGAGTTATCTTGAAAGGACATTCAGGAGAACATATTGAGCAAATTCTATCATGATACATTACGGGGTGAGAAGGCTCATTGAGGGATGAGAAGTACCGGGATGTTAGTGATGGACTATGTTGAAATTATTAATGGCCTGAAACACTTTTGGACATCATCATCAATTGATGATATCTCCAGGGTGAGTTGTTTTTTAGGATGGATTTCACTATGAGATCAGGTCTGAGTTTAATGTTTTTTTATCAAAGTATATTTTCAAACGTGATGAATCAAGGACTAAACTAAGAAGGAAATTTGATAGAGGCACCAAGAAGAATCCTAAATATTACATTAGGGAGAACCATTAATTTTTATTCTAGTGGAGAGATGCTTCGTTATTCTATTTTTCACCAAGGAAATTGAATATAGAGTAGTTAGGGATGTGGATATCCATCTTAGGACAATGTTTCGTTATAGTGCTTTTAGTGTGGAGTGATTGGACACAAGAAGACTTAGATTCCATACCCTAGTTAGGAGTGTCATACATTTGGGGGGGGGATATGATACCTATATATGATTCATATGGGAATGTAGTAGAAGAGTATTGGAAGGGGACCCTGATAGTTACAAGGGTCTGGTAAGAACACAACTAACCCACATCGTACTACTAGTTTGAGTACTATTTTATGTTCGTGTAAATGTAGGGGATATGGAACTCTAATGTTAGAGTAGAAAGTTCAAGTAGAGGGAACATCGTTGGGGAGTCATACCGAATCCCATAGAAGATGCGATAGTAAGTTTCAGGTTATGAAGAGAGCTTTAGAAAGTTTGGATGGAAGACTATCCACAATGAGAGGTACAAATCTTGTATCTTCTTCCCATTCTTGATATCTTTTTTATACCATAGCATCACAATCCTTTTTAGATGTTATTTTTTAAAATGTTATGGTATTGGTTGTGGAAATCATGGTTGGGTCCATAACCATCAACACACCATTCAGAGTGTGGTAATAAAATATCAAACTTTATAAACTGTATTCTCTAGATTTTGGTGGTTACCTTTTCTTTTAGGAATAATTTGTTCTAGGTATAAGGACCTGACCTTAAACATTAAATAATATTGAATTAAATGAATAATTCACATTGAAGATCTTTTCAGGTTTAGAGTTTTAAAGAATTAAGACATAACTATTAAATCTCAAAAGATTTCAAGGTAGATATATCTAAACAGTTTCCATTTTTTCATAAAATAATAACTCTTAAAAAAAGTCTTGTCTAGTTTCATGTTTTATACAGCATTAATTTTCCTTGATCCCATCCTTGACCCTCTTCATCTTTAAGTCCTGTGAAAACATTGCAAAACATGGGATGACCATCAAAAACTCAGTAAGGGTTATAACACATAGAATGAAAACATTTGTTCATAAATTCATAAAAAACATGAAATCATTTACATACCTCATAAAATCAAAAGATTTATGAAATACACATAGAAGTCATTAATAATAAAGGTAACTTGTGGCATCCATATCATACTTACATTGTAGCTATCGCAACTACATAGAGAGTTACTTTGGAATACTCATCACATTATATTCCATAAATCTCTTAGGAGAAACATTCATGTTTGCCTATGTCATGTTACCCAATGCAATGGAGAGCTATCTTGGTCACACCCCTAGTTTTATCACGAAATCACCCATATACATAAATAATGCCCAAGAACCATAACGTGATCATAACACATAACATAGGCATAAAGGAAAGATAACATTTGCACATTGCAATATTATTTCAATATATTGAAATAAAAAATCCATTTTCAAAATCATTTTCAATACCAAAATACATAAAAATAGTATATGGTATTTATTTTTCCTTTTAAAAACATTACGGCTTGTTAAGGAATCCAAAGATCAAATAATACTCGTGGCGGCAGAGAGGTCTTTGTCACTGCTTATGTTAAAAAGAACATTCCTTTTTTTCATTTAGTAAAATGTGTTGTATAAAAATATTCCCTTTGAATAAAACGAATATTCAATGGGGTTTATACACTGTATAAAATAATGTCGTGTATAAAAAAAATTCCTTAATGAAAGGAGATTGAGACGAAGTCCCTAACCTCGTGTCCGACTTGACTCGATCATTCTTTAATCGCCTAAATAATAAACTAAAGTTAATTTCTACTTTCTTAATAACCTTTTCAGGTTTAATATTCTTTTTATATCACTTATTATCATGTTATAAACATTATGCAATCATTTAAGTTAATAACGTCCATTTTATAGATATTTGGTACTCGAGTAATAAATGAACACCTTATATTTACAAGTTGTCCATTTTGTCAAAGGTTCATTTTATCCAGAATGATATTCAAGATTTGGATATCATATATATCATATATATCCATTATATACATGTCTTTATAATAGTACATAGCATTTAGAGGTAAGAAATGAAATGCACCGTTCATGGAGACGGTAAGTCGTACGTACGCATGAATGAAACTTTCAATTCTATTACTTATTTTAATGGAAATAAAACATAATGATACATAGGTATATTATAATTCAAGTATAATATAGTATATAATATTGTTAACTCTATCCTTTATACATCCCATATAATGCATTAACGAATAAAATCACTTTGAGGGGGTGGTAGTCCGCACTTCCTCAAATGGGATTATCATATTTACCCACTATGGAAACATAACGGAATGTTATAAATGGGAATTACTTAAGCCTAATGAAATAATAAAAATAATATATATCATATATAAATATAGTTTCATCATAATAGCCATCATGAGATGTAGTAATATGTAATTGAACAATCATCGTTTCGTGAGGCCTTAGTTTCCCATCCACAGAAACATTATGTTTTTCATCCATTAGATGGAGGTGTGTGTAAGTGTAGTTATAATCCTTCTCATAACAATATCCTAGTATATTGAGGATACTGTTGTTGTTTCAAAATAAAGGAAGAAAAAGAGTTTTGGGGTTGGATAAGTAAAATAAAAGAAAACAATTTAAGAGTAATCGTTACCTTTAATTTAGGTAGCTTCGTTTGGATTGAACCAAACAGACTTCTTGAAGTGCCTTATGGATACGTTAAGGCTTCTAGAATGAGGAGAGTGATGTTGGGAGCTTAATTGAGAAGAGTGTGGATGAGCCCAATGGCTTGAATGGTTTATGGAATTGGTTATAAGTGGTCTCCTTTTACAAGGGAGAGGAGGGGCTCTTTAGGAAACTGTGAAAACATTATTTTATTATGTAATTATATTCGGTTTCTAAAGGTCCAAAAATCATTATAGTCGAAGATCATATGAATCATGGTCGAAATAAAATCAGCCAATCAGAATTGGAAATGTTTTGGAAAATATTATAATCATTATAATATTATTTTAATCATTATAGCATAAGTTTTAAAATGGAAAATATTATTTTTTAAATTAAAAACAACATTTTAAAAATTATAAATTCAGATATAAAAAACATAATAAGTATTAAATTTTTTTAATAATTTAGGATTAATACTTATATACTAATAATTTAAAAAAAGATATGTTATATAAGAAATAGAATTTTTCAATATTTACTAAAAAATCAATAGTATTTGAAAAAACAAAAAAAAACCTATATTAATGTAATATTTTAATAAGAAATTCCATAATAAATTTTAGTTTTTAAAATTAAATTTCAAAAAAATTCATAATAAACTTTTTAATAAAATTTTAAATTTTGACAATAAACTTATTTATAGGAAAATAATATCTTAAAAACTATTTATTATTATCATGAATTTCTATAAGACACTAATAATTATAATAATTAGTAATTAATAAATATTTTACTTATTTAAAATCATCTCTTCACCATCAGATACATAGATGTATTTTGTAAAAAACAGAACATAAAAATATATATTCTTAAACACAATAATAAAATAAGTAATTATATATAAAATTTCCCTTATATAGAAATATATAAATTTATATATTTTTGTAACTCGGTAACTCATTTTCGTACCTATAAATTCAAGGGCTATGTTTTAACATCCTAAAAATATCACAGTTTTTTTCTTTGTTTCATGTGAATCATTTTATTGAACATATTTTTCTTAATAAGAGAAAAACATATATTAAAATCTCAAGTTGTAACAATTAAATAAATTAAAGAGCATGTTAAGAGTTGTGAATTCTTTTGATTATATGGGATGACTTAAGGAAGAGTTGTAATTTCTGCCTATATCATATTGTTTTTTAAATGGAATGGATGAAATATTATATAAATTTAGAAATGATGTATTTAATGTTATTAAATTTCTATACCAGTATACTAACTTCTAAGACATAACTTTTATTCTTTGTAAATCATGATTTGTTTAAAGTGTATAAACTAAATAGATGCAATATTTTTTACAATATGTTTTTATTAATTGGAAATCATTAAAATAGGAACATATATAATTTTAGTGATAAATTAAAATAATTATAAGACATTAATAAAAAAATTAATACAGTGAAAATATTATGATTTCGGTTGTGTAAGTATAATATAATTATTAAAGTACTGGACATGAAATATTCTATTAGCACCATAAATTATATGTGATTATAATATTCTGTTTTGGTTGTTAATATCTTTCATTCCAAAACATGTATTATCTTAAATTGAATTCCATTACTGCTGTTAAGATCTATAACCTATAAAATTACTTCTCTGATAGTAAAGAGTAAAAAATGTGTACATGTTGTTTTATTTTTAAACCCTTCATAAAAAATACCCTTAATATATTCCATGTTGTGTGGTTAAAATTAATTTCTTTGGAGACATTTTTAGGTACTCCTTATGGGTTATATGATTTCATTCCCTTTGTTACATTCCTCTATTGATCAATTATATTCTACTGTCAAGTATTTATTTCATGTCTAAATTTAAGAAATTTAATTATGAAATTCATGAAATTTGACAAGATTAATTTTTGATGATCTATATAAGTTTCAATAAAAAATCAAATGAATGATCTTGTTTATTCCAAAAATAGATAATCTCATTAATACTAAAATATTAATTTTTTGATGTTGGACTGTGGATGTAATTCATGTGTATTGTGTTAAACTAAAATAATACACGATTAAAAATTGTGTTTTAAATTTAAAAAATAACGTGACATAAAAAAAGAAACAAGGAATTATTGTTCTAGGAACAATGTTCAATACGAGAATAAATATTTTGACAGTTATTGTGAAAGTATTAATCAATGATCTTTACATGTTAACTTTGTTCAAATTTAAATTCTGTGTTTTCATTCACAATGCTCTAATATTGTGTTGTATTGAGAATTTAATACCTAATTATGGAATAAAAAACATATCACCCCAAATATAACATGGAAGAATGTTCTTTTTTTTTATATAATGTATAAAGAAGATTTAATTCGAACATATCAAGAATGGTATATAAGGATAAATAATTTGATCATTTAATTTGAGATCATTCCTAAGTAAAATTGATAGAATGTTGGATATGTTGATTTCTTGCAAATGAATTTAATAAAATTATGATTGTACCCTGATGTGTTTCTTGGTTCATGATTATCATTATTTATTAATATGATTTTTCTAAAACATATTTTATGAACCATAAATAGTTATACTAATGGATAAATTACATGAGGTTTTCCCAAATAAATTTTCTGAATTAAAACACAATTCATATATTCAAAATCTATATAATTTTATTGTTTATGTGACTAATATGATTATATTTATGAAATCACATTACATAAAATGATAAAAATTTAAATCTGGTAATGGAAATAATTAGTGGTTAATATTATGTTGGGTAATGGCCTTATTTCTAAGAACAACATATTCATGTGAAAATAATGACAAGAAAGATGGTATATATACATTTATGGATCAATTTTTGTGGATTTTTTAGTGAAATTATTTTTGTATATATAACATTAATTTTATAATTAATGGGGATGCCCGAAATCCTAGACATAATGATCATCGGTTACTGCCTATTTTCTTAATCTTATGACTAAATTGTTTCTCATTTATGAAATATATTTGATCCACTTATAGTATTTTATTTTTTTAGTAATGTTTAAAAAATAATTTGATTACTCACTAGTATCGAGACATATGTTTTTTTTGACTTCCCAAACAAATTTCACTCATTTCCATGTTTCCTTTGATTCTAGTTGGTGATATTCAATTAATAGTTTTCCAATGTAATTGTATTTATCTTCTAATAAGTTAAATTTCATGTTTATGTGTGATTATGGTTTCAATAAGTGTTTCTAGAATGGATTGGAGGATATAGATCTAAAATATAATCATGTAAGTAGATAACAACATGAAATTCTGGTTTTTCCATAGGAGATCATACATTTGGTTAAAATGGTTCTTTTATAAAGTTTGAGTTTAGATAAGATTATGATTAATCTCATGTGATGGTGATTAATTTTAGAATTGGGGGAGTGGTTTTGGGATCACTATGATGAGTGTAATGGTTAAGGTTTGGGTACAACAACATAGGAAGAGGTCATTATATCATGTTGTTGAAGAGGATATCGTTGTCTTCCATATGGGAAACAAGAAATGAAGATATCACTGAGTGATAGATATGGGAGAGGTATCTTGATAGGTCTTGGTGAAGTCCACCAATGTAAAACAATAAAGGGAAATTTCCATGGTGTTTGCTGTTTATTCATGTAACAGCATAGTGAGTTCAAGTATCTGAATGATGGATGAAATAGAGAACATGGGTCCCTATGTGGTTTTATTTTTCTTGGAAGTTAAAAATTGATAAATCCATGTTGTTGTTGCCTAAATACATATCATGGAGAATTTAGGGTGTTTGAAATGTCGTGCCCCATAGCATAGTTCATATCATTGTGGCAATAAGGGGTAGATTAAAATTCTACAAAAACATAGTCTTTAGTTAGTCTGAGGGTATGTTCTTAAGTATAATATCTAGTAGTCTTGGTCTTCTTATATACTATGTGTGGTTTATATTCATCCACCTCATGTTAGATTATTGAATTCTTATGTGAGGGTCCTCCTATTAGAATAATGGTAATTAGGCTCATGTTTGAATAGTAATGATGTGTAAGGGTAGACATAAATCTTGTATAATGGTATTTTCTTCAAATATAGGGGAAATATAGCATATTTCAATCTCTAATAAGGGTATTTCATTGTTTTTGAAGATCAATTTATGGAATCTCGAAAAACCTTATCTTTAAACGTTAATGTTGTGAACAATTAAAAAAATTATTTTTCCTTCAAAAATTTATTTTTAGTGATTTTTAATGGAAATAAATGGAAATAATAATTTAAAATACTAGATTAAATAATAACCTTATTATCCTAATAATTGGAAATAATAATTGATATTTTATTTTATTTTCTTTCTTCACCCTGTAAGATATTATTATTACATTATTAAATAATAAGATTATTATCCTAATTATACAAATATGTCTTTATATAATGGTTTCTACCTACACTTACACATAATTCCCTCAAATGGGTAGGGAACGTATCATTTGTGTGTTTGGTGAACTTCTGCCTCATGAAACGATGTCAACCATTTTTTTACCACCTTTATTAGATGGGTATTATGATGGACACTCTATTTAGATACTATATATATTATATTTATAATTTATTTGTTCTTATTTAATGATTATATAACACATACATATATATTTTATATTTTTTGGGAATACGATAACATCGTTTGTGGAAGTGTGGACTATCTTCTTCTCATAGCGATGTGATTCATTCACATTATACATGGAATGTATAAAGAATGGTTTTAATAAAAATGTGACAAGTGAATTAATTTAATATGATAATTTAATTGTAATTTAAATATATACCATTAACTTTTCATTATTTTAATATAAAAAAGGAATTAATGTAGTGTTCTTATGCACGTACATCCAACTGTCTCTAGGAACAGTGCAATTCATTTATTATCTCCAAATATTATGGATTATTATAAATACATATATAATGAATATATATGATAATAAAATAATTTTTTAAATATTTTATATGATTAAATCATGATATGTGTAATAGGAACAATAGATAATAAGTCAAAACTAACAAAAAAACTAAGAAATTAACAATAGAAATAGTAAAAATAATGAATGATTTATAAAAAATGGGTAATAAGAAATTATAATTGGATCATATATGACATAATAAGTATTAATATTATTCTATAAAAAGTTATTAGCAATAATCAAAACCATTATACATTGGATTAATGGTTTTTTCACACAAAAGGAAATGCTAGGTAACTGATTTATGTCTCACTTTTTCTTTCCCTGAGGGATACACCATTTTTACAAGTTATCTATTTTTATGGTTTATAAACTACCCTTTATCAAATTATATCATGAATATCCTTATTATCATTTTATTATAAGTTTTATTAATGGTAATCCTTCAAGGGTTTTATGATTACAAATGATTCAAAGTTGTATGGAACACTTTGGAGTGTGTAAAGATTGTTATTTGAGATAATTTTGTTAATATTCATTCCATGGTATTTTCAATAATAAAAATCTACTACCCTTGTTTATACATATCCTCAACCAGAGAATTGTTGAAAGATATATATTATTTATTCAATATGTATATTTGATGATATCAAATATTATTTACTAATTGATTATTTGATATATAAGGAATGCTTTGGAAAGGTATCCCATAGGTGGACTCATTCATAGATATCCCATTGAGGTATCAGTAGCATCAATAGATTAATCGTCTAGCCAAATTAGTTAGGTTTTTACCTAATATACAAAATTTTCTTGTTAATGTTCTTAATGGTAAATGTATTATCTACATTGGAAACATGGTGTCCAATAATAATTATTTTTCCTCAGTTCGACTCAGTTAAAATATATCATGAGATTTCTGCTTTGACGTATCTATGGATGCATTTTATTATCTGTTCATCAAGTAAATGGTATGTTTTTCTAGTTTCATACATTTCCATAATCATTATTCTATATATAGTTATTTGAATTAGTTGTGTTAACCATTATTTACCTTTCTATACTGATTTAAACTCATCAATTCATTATTGATTTCTCTTTACATACCCTTACTGATCATTTTAAATCATACTTATTATGTTTCCTTCCTCAGGTTTATGAAGAAGATTCCATTGAATGAGTTTCAAGGGTTATATTTATTTCATTATATTTTCTATCATGTTTTTATTTTCCATTCCAAATGTATTATGGGTATAATATATGTAATCATGTATTCCAAAAATGCTAAAACCTTCAGTCCCTTGGAATTTGATGTTTATATCTAAGTCAATATAATAAAGTATGGCACCAGATCTATCCTTCCGGGGTTGGGAGTTACATTTGGTATTAGAGGAGGTTTAGTGGAAGTCATAGAAACTAGATTTAGAAAACATATATTATTAAACATAACCATAATATAGACTTTGAGGATACGTATAAAAGAATATCAATGAATTTTGGTAATGTATAGATTATGTGGTTATTCCTAAAAATAAAAATTTTTCTGGATGTAATTAGTTGATGTGATTCAAGCATAAATGCAACTAGGGATAAAAACTACAACAATGTTCATTAGTCTTGACTCGGTGTAACCTGGTACAGTACAATGGGACTTACTACGCACATGGTTTGATACTCCATAGGAATATGCGTAGGATAATTTTCATTATTTTTACAATCCATTGTGAAGGATATACATGAAAATATGTCCCAAAAAACATGAATTTATGATTCTAATACCTATGATACCTAAATTTTTGTTATGTTATATACCATACATGGAATTATACATTATTATTTTACGAGATGATCTATAATATTTCAATATTTAGCAATGGTTCCTAGAATGAATAATGGAATCAATGCTAATTATAAATATAGAGAATTATCAATTGATGAAACCAACATAGTTTGTAATAGAATGAAGAAAATTCTAGTTCTACTTGGGTAAAATAATCATGTTATGAAAATAAGCATTCCGAAATTGATTAAATTATTCCATAGAGAGAATCTCTAATGCTGGATCTCTATATATGAAAAAATCCTCAATGGTTTAGAGGGAAAACTAATCCAAATATACCTGAAATGGGATTAAATTAAGGGAGGATATATTTATAGCATCGAGATTTGGTGAAAAGGATATGGTTACACATTAGGTATATTATCTTAAATGTGTTTTTGATTAATGGTGGTACATGATCCAGAATACTAGGGAAGAAGAAGAAATAAAACTCATGAGATAGAGATCTTTTTAGGATTAATTATTTGATAAATACTTCTATCATGGCCAACAAATTGATATATGTTTAAAATTATTTATCATACAACAAAAAGAATAATATATTTTTAACATATTAAGAATTTAACATTACCTGATTATCCAAGTATTCTAAAAATTACATATGTGACATAGAGTGCACGATTGACCACTTCTTCGAAGGTCACAAGCGAAATCTCCAAAGGGCCATAATCTCCCAAAATGTTTCATCAAACAAATAAATAGTATTTTGTTCCAAATATATGAGGATGTAATTTTCAAGGATCAATATATTCAAATGGAACCACGAAAATAATATTTAAACTTAACAATACGAAAAATGGAATCGATCAAAGAAGAAGGAAATGTTTGAGCAATTTCAATTTGTGAAACCTATGGATGGAGTAAGCTAGGTAAATACATGAAACATATCAGAGTTTATTAAAATTTTTGGTAAAAGGATCATCACATCAAGGAATGAGAAGGGAATAAAGAAAAAACATATATTTAATGTTACAACTACAATGAGATGGGGTCTTATAAAAACGAATGCTTCAAGTGTCTAGTGAATCTGTCACAGAAGAGCCCGAGGGGAGATGGCCATTATTATCTAATCACTATAATTGAGATAGAATTTCTAAATAATGTGGTGGTAGGTATATTAATCATATTTTCATATTTATCCAATTCTTTATCTGATTCTTTATCTTCACACTCTTTTATATCTACTTAGTATTCTATGAAATTAGACATTTTCTTTTTGATTAAATAACAAAGTTGTTAGTTAAAATTCTTCTAGTAAGTATCATTGAAACAAATAAATTTTGTATAACCCAAATTATTACATATAAACATGATTTACATTATGAACTTATTTCCTTACCTATGTTTGACATGGATATCATCCTCGTTGTGGAATGGATCTCAAAATATGATGCAAAACATTGTTGAAAAAAAAAGGAAATTGGGATTTCTAAAGAAGATGTACAATACCCCATCATAATAGAAGATTATTACTCAACTAATTCTCATCTATATCCACCCCAAATAGATTTATTAAATGAAACTCTGAGGGAAGAATATAAAACAACACCTAGGGATGAATAAGGTAATATTTAAATTGAGGATGTGCATATTGTGAAGGAATATAATTATGTATTTCTTATGTATTTACAAAGATATACCCTCATTGTGTGAGGTTGAATTTTCAATTAAATTAATCCATAATACAAGTCCAATATCAAAGGTTATTATATAATGGACACTATATTCTTAGTGGAGTTAAAGAAACAACAATAGGCTTTGGGTAATAAGGAATTTCATTGCACCACTATTCTGCCATGGGGATCCCCTTTCCACATTGTTAAGAATAATGATGGTTCCCTAAATTTTTTCATTGATTATAGGGAAATCAATGTTATTACAATGAAACAAGATTGCCCTCTTTCTTGAATTGATGATTTTTTTTATGAACATCCTAGAGCCCAATATTACATATATATTTATCTTTGTTTTGGGAATCAACAATTGTGAGTCTAGATGGAAGGTATTCTGGAATAATATTTTTGAATGAGGCATGTAATTTACGAGTTTATAGTAATTCCATTTGAATTCACCAATGAATCCTTTTTTATAGACCTAATGAATAGAGTGTTTAAGAAATATATATTTGATTATTCTGTGGTATTCATTGATGATATTGTGTTTTATTCTAAAAGCTATGAATACCATTTGAATCCCATACAGATAATTCTTAATACACTTTAAAGGGAAGAGATATATATGAAATTGGAAATCGTGATTTCTAACTTCCATGATTTAAATTTGTTATAAATATTTACTCAAAAGATGCAATATCAATTAATACTACAAAGATAAAGGTTTTCAGATAATTTCTTATGTGAAAAAATATTATTGAGGATCCTAGTTTCATTGGTTTTCTAGGACACTATCGGTGATTCATTCATAATTTTTTCCTATGGGATAACATTTAGACAAATCATACACATAAATGGGTTAAGTTTGTTTCGAAAAAGGAAAGTGAAATTTTTTTATTAAAAAAATATAAGACTTTTCATTGATAAAATTTTTACTCAATCATCAAGAAATGATGTGATTGTCATATATAGTGATGCATCAAAGAAGGGATTTGGTTTTTCCTTATTATAAAATATTAATGTTATTGCATATGAATTGAGGAAATTGAAGACTCGCCAAAAAATAATATAACCCCTGATCTTGATCTAGCAGTTGTAATATTTTCTTTGAAAATATAGAATTGTTATCTCTATAGTGAAATATGTGAGATATACACTGATCATAAAATCCAGAAATACATAATCTCACCGAATGTGAAGAATATGAGAAATATGAGATGCCTCAAACTACCCTAGGATAATTATTTCTCAATACACTACCACCCAGGGAATGAAAATAAGATGCAGATTCCTTCAGTAGAATGGATCATAGAGTTCAAACCCAAATGGTAATTGATAAAGATATTATGTTCATGGATATTGAAAAAATGGATAGGGTAATTTATAAGGAATGGGAGATATAAAATATTTTTAAATGATTTTAAAACCATCATTATTAAATAGGATAATGAATTCTTAATCTGATGCAGAGAAGTGTCAATGAAAATTAAATATCTAAATGAATTAAAATAAGTAGAATTTTGGGGATCTTTACCTCGGAGGATAGTTATCTAGTGATTTAGTGTTTCAAACCCCTGTGGTGTGCCAGTCGTGATGAGTGGAGGAGTGATTCCCCTATGTGAAAGATGCAAGATCGAGTGTAGGGAAGCATGGATCTGGCGGTGTTGGTTGTGGTTCGGTCAGATTTGGATGTGCGAGGACGGGATCTAGCTTCAGCAGTGTGGTGTTGTAGCTTGAGGTGAATATCTATCTATGGAGAGATCATGGTATGATGTTGCGATGGTGTAGTGGGGTGAAGGAGGTTGCATGTGTCGGAACTGACGGTTTGTGTCGTGTGGGTTTCTGGAGTTGTGGTGAAGCAATGTTGGTGTGTATGGCGTCGTGGATCAGTAGCGGCATGCATCGGTCCCAATGGTGGTGGGGTTTGAATTGGTGGCATCTCTTATGGGGGTCATGGTGGTGAAGTCTCCTCTTGTGCGGCGGGGTGGGGTATTCAGTCAATAGGCAGTCGAGCTGGTGGTAGTGGAATTGTTGGACTAATATTTGTAATTTTTCCTAGGCTAGACTTGTTGGGATTTGTTTTATAATGGGTTTTGTCCCATTAGGATTTTGGACCACTCTTTTTTTAAAGGAAATATGCCTTTGGGCCTGTGGGTTGGTTTTGTTTGGGGTCCTCCTTTACCTAGTTTAAAAGGGTTCATATTCAATTTTTCTTAATAAAGGGGATTTCCCCCAATCAATTTCATAAAATTAGTAGAATTGGTTTGTGAAGATGGTGTTCTAAAAATTTGAAACTTGTATATGTGTTTCATTTATACCTGATATAAAAATTAAATGTTTGGATAATTATCATGATTTAATTTATATATTCACCCTATAAATAAAAAGATGTATATGGACTTGAATGAAAATGTTTTGTGCGATAACATGGTGTAAGAAATTTCTTATTATGTGCCTAGTAGTTTTGTTTGTCCACAAATGAAAGTGGCGAGGTTTCATCCTAAAAGATCTCTAACGTCTTCTTATTCCTATGTGGATATAATATTAAATTACTATGGACATCATCACGAGACTACAGATGACTCCCTGAAGGAATGATACAATATACATTATTATTGATCACCTAACAAAATCTGCACATTTCATGGATATAAGTGAAAATTTTCATCTTGAGTGACAAACAAGACTCAATATTAATGATGTCTCAAATCTTCATAGTGCACCTCTATCAATTATTTCTAATTGAGATCCAAAAATTTCATCAATTTTTTGGAAAATATTTTATATATACCATTGAACTGATCTTCATTTGAATAATTCCTACCACCCTCAAACTAATGGAAAATATTAAAGAACAATTGAAAAAATGGAACACTTTTTTATTTCATTCTCACATTAATTTCAATATATTTTTAATTAGTACTTATCTTTTGTAGAGTGTTCCTCTAATAATAATTTCTATTCAAGTATTGAAATGGTGTTCTATGATGCATTATAAAGAAAGAGGTCTTTTCTCCAACTTGTTTGGATGAAGTCTCTGAAATTACACATGTAGGCCTAGAATTTGTTGAGGACATGACAAAAAAGTGAAAGGCAATTTAGTCTTGTATTAAAGTGGCACAATTTAGGAAAAATAGTAACATAAATAATGAGAGGAAATATTTTGATTTACAAGTGGGAATAAATGTTATTTAGAAATTCTATCCATGGAAGGGTGTTATTAGAATTGGTTGGAAATGTAAATTGAGTCCTAGGTATATAGAACCCTTATAGATTATTTAAAAAGATAGTGATATTTCTTATCATTTGGAAATGTTTCCAAATCATTCAAAGGTATAGGATGCATTCCATATATCTATGTTAAATTTGTACATTCCTATCCAAACACATTTTCTCACCTCATGGGAAGTAGAGTTGTAAGCTTACCATTCATATAGTGAATAACCCATCTATATTCTTGATATCATCGAGAAACTATTGAGTAATCCTCCAACTTGTCTGGTAAACGTACTCTGGAGAAATCACAAAATAAAAGAAGCAACTTGAGTATGACAGGATTAAATGAAGTGGAACTACCCACATATTTTTATAAGGAAATAACCCAAAAATTTTAATGGCTAAATTTATGTAATAGGTAAAAATGTATCACCCTAAGACGTTACCATATTTTCCATTTATAATATATCTAATTTTGATTATATAACTTGCAATGCCCACAATGCCTAGTTTAAAAAACACTATTTATTAAGGTCGTGCACTATCAATTAAATTAGAACACTCTTAGAGAATTTGTATAGTAATTTTATATGTTATATATCCAATGCAACATTTTTAAATTCATTCAATTTATTTGATAGTCATAACATAACAACAACCCCTATTATATATTTATAAAAAATATTTTTATAAAGTATTTTTACCAGCTTTTAACAGAGAACCTATTTTATAATAGATTTTTTACACTTTTATAAATTTAATTTGAAAAAATAAAATTGATTTATTTTAAAATATATTAAAATTAGGTTAGGGTGATTGATTTGGTTTTTTTGAAATATTTCATTTTCTGATGAAAAGTGAAAATACTGAATTTAAATTTTTAAAAAATCATCGAATTTATTAAAAAGGTTATATTATATATTAAATTAGTTTTAATGTATCATTAAGTTAATAAAATAAAAATTAATAAAATTTAGTTCACTTTAAACAATTTCACTTTTAAATTGGATATAGAAACATAGAAAGCAATTGAAAATATTTTACATTAAAACCCAACATTGATGTCCGGTCTACAGGATTAATTTTAAATTAATTTCTTCCAATTATCAGATTAGAATTTTAATTAAAGGATTAAATATTTGTAATCATCCTAATGAAAACTATCTAACTTGTTCAATGAAGTTTTTTACCTAAAATATTATTGAATCTGATTAAAATAAATTATAGTGATTTAGAAGAATATTAGATTAACAAGATATTAATCCTTAATCTTAATTCCCAAAATGACCTATACACCTGTAAAAATTCATTTTATATACATATTGAGACTCTATCCTCCCTTTAATCGAAATAGTAGCATTATTGGATCCACATTGAATTTAAAAAACGTTGTTGGAATTCCCTTTCCAAAAATTTTGAAGAATACCACTCCACCTTCTCTATAAAAAGGTACTCACCCCTCCCACTTCCTCACACCTCCCAATCCCTTTATCTCACAAAAAAATAAACTCAAATAATCTCCCAAAATCTGTAACATCAATGTATAATCCTATAGTTGGGAGAAATCCATCCAAGGATGTCCTTTTCTGCAAACCAAAAGGAGTTACCAAAAGAAGAGGTAACATCATTCATCATTATCTTTTAATATTATCTTCATTCTACACCACCGCAAATATTTTTACTCTATGATTACATAATAATACTAAATAAACTAAGATATTTTTAAATTATTGATTCAACCGACACTTACACACACTGCAATCAAATGGGTAATGAACATTCTATTCATGTGTTTGGTGAACTACCACCTCACGAAAAGATGTCCTTTTTTCAATTACTATCATTCATGGTTGGGAATTAGGATGGAAAATCTATTTATATAATATATATATGATCTTTAAAATGCCTATATAATTTTTAGTTATAATATAAAATATACCATTATGATTTTATTATTTTGGGAATATGATAACATCATTTGTGGGAAGTGTGTTGTAATTTCTGCTCAAAGTGATGTGATTCATTCATGTTATAAATTGAATGTATTAAGGATGATTTTAGTAAACATATGATACATATATGAAATATATATTATAATATATTTATAATATAAATGTATATCATTAAGTTTTCATTCTTCTAATATTAAAACAAATTAAATTATCATTTATGCGTACGTACGGTCTACCATCTCCATGAACTGTGCATTTCGTTTATTATCTCCAAATATTATATATTAATCTAAATTAATATATACTGAATATATATATATATATGATAATTAAATTATTTTTTACATTTTAGAGATGACTAAATCATGACTTGGTAATTGGAACAAAAAATTACATGTCAAAACCTACTCGATAAACCAGGAAATTAACACCTGAAATAGTGAACATAAGGAAAGATTTATAAAAAGGAAATAAGATATTATTGTAGGATCCAATATTAATATGGTTATGAAATAGATTATTAAAACAATTATATAGGGCGTTAATTTAAGTTCACACAAATTTAAATGCTAGCCAAGGGGATATTTTCTTGCTTTTCATTCTGTGACGCATACAACAATTTCACGACTTATTTCTTTTATATGGTGTACATACATAATTTTGAAATGTTATATCATGAATATAATTTTTCTAATGATTTTATAAGTCTCATTTTATTTTATTTATTCAGGGGTTTTAGGAGGGGTATGGGATACTTTGGTATGTTTTAAGGTTATTTTCATCGAGAATGTTTTTAATGGTCATTCAATGGTATTTTAATTCATCAACACCTACAACCCTTGTTGACACTTTACTCCACTAGGGAATTGTTTTCAGATACATATTACATATTAAATATGGATATTTTATCATAATTCACATTTTTTTATTAATAGATTATTTGACATGTCAGTAATGATTTGGATGGGTTTGATACAGGTGGGCCCGATTATAGATATCCCCCGACGCATCAGTTGTCTCATGAGATGGATCAGTTGGCTAAATTAGATGGGTTTTTACTCAATATGTTAAACCATCTTGTAAAATGCCTTGATGATAAAGGTTCCATGTACATTGGAAACATGGAATCGAATAACTAATATGTTCTCTCATTTAAACTCAATTACTATTCATCCATGATAATTTTATTCCTCATATCTATATATTCATTTTATTATCAGTTTATTGAGTAAATGGAATATGATTCCAATTTCATACATTTCCATATTCATTATTCCATATACATCAACTTAAATGGAATTTTTTATCAGTTATTTACCTTTTGATGTTTATTTAATCTCATAGATTAATTATTACTTCCTCTTTACTTACCATTACTGATCATTTTAACTCACCCTTATTATGTTTCTTTACCCTAGGTTATCAATTATGTTAGTTTAAATGAGTTTTAGGGATTTTGTTTATTTTTTTTATTTTGTATTATCTTTTTATTAAAATTCTTAATGTGTTATGGGTATGATGAATGTAATATGGTTTTTAAAAACGACTAAATTGTTCAAACCATTGATATTTAAAGCTTATATTTACGCCAATTTTATAAAGTAAGGCATCTGTTTTGGGCTTCTATGGCCAGGTCATTACATGATGGTTCTACAATTTACTCAAAGAAGCATTTGTATTAATTTATTTTATTTTCTTATGAATAATAAAGTAGGATCTCACTAACTATACATATATACTCACGCACCATAGACACATACATTTTCAAGGTAATCAAGAAGACTTTGGTGATCGACATGGACAATACTATAATGGATTGGTGTGTTATTATTACTAAAACATTTAAAGAGTTGTTTTGGAATTTCATTTTAGATATATAACTCATATTTTCAAATAATTCATTATATAAATTTCTTATATGGGATCATTGATTGTTTTATATGAAATGGTGTTTATTTAATTAATTCTTATCTATTTTCATTAACAAAAATTATGAGAGTAGTGCCTCATATTTTATGTTATATACCCTCATTTATAGTATCCAAATAAGGGAATATTTGAGGAATACTTTGGGGTCACTCTTTCACATCATTTACAGGCCATTAGGGGAACCGGTGGGGGTGGGTTGTAATATAGTAAAATCAATGTTGAGTATTGATATATATGATATATATTAGAGTTAGAAACTAAAAGGTTGCATGGATTTGTAATAAAACAGTATCTTTTTATCTAGGGTCATGAAATAGTCTTGGGATACCATATATGACATGGGATTTTAGGTCCCTCTACTTCTTATGTAAGGATTCCAAGTCTTCCAAATAACTAAGTGATGTGGTAATTTTTATAGGGTAGAGACCAAGGAAAGGTATATGCATCATGATTATTGTTGATTATTTTTTAATTATTGTGGCTTAAAGGAAATTAAATGATAATTTTTTAATGAATATAGTTGAATTTGATTATATTGGTCTATAAATTCCTTGTTTTAATGATCCAAAATAATTTTAATTTTGTATATTCAATTATGTGATTTGTGGTAGTAATTTTATCAGGAAATGATATGAAAAATAGCAAAGTGTTGAAGAAACTGTATGGTATAGAATGAAAATAAATAACAACATATTACCTATCTCATGAAGTGACCATGGATGTTGGATAAAATTCAACTGAGTATTGCAGATACCACAAAAATGCATTGATCAATCATAAGTTATGTTAAGTGCTCGCATGACAATTGATGCAAGTGTGAAGATAGTTATTCATGTGATGGATTAACTACATGATGAGGTAAAATAACTATAAATATTATTTCAATCAACTTTAACAATATGAGAAAAGTTTTCAAAGTTCTGAAGTGACCACAACATAGAATCCAATTGACCATACATTGAGATTAGGTGACATTATAATGAACATTTTATTGACTACTCTCAACTATAGAGTTTTCTCAGTGCTTAATCTACCTCTCTAAGAAGCACATCTAACTTATGAAATTATTAATCTACTACATGGTGACTTTCCATCAATTGTGAGTAACATAGATATCATGGATAATGTTTGAAATCCTAATGAATAGATTTTTCATTTAAGGACATATCATAGTAGATAAGATATATCATTTCGAGAATAATTATTAATCAATAGATATCTTATTAAAAAGGGTATTTAAATACAAGGAATACTCCCTCATAAAAAATATGTGTGATATTGGTGGTTTGCTTTAATTTTCATTCAACTATAATACTTTGTTTCTTAGATGACTATTGAAACACCAAATATAATATTGAAATTATTGCAACATTCATTACTGAGACCGATACAAAATAATACTAGATGAGAACCTTGTTGATCAATAGATATTTTATCAGAGATTGAGAAGTGACAAACTTCACATGATTTTATTATTTTCTTTATATTTTTACTTATTGACTTGTAATTATATTTATTGGACATTTATTGAGTTGTTATCATATATAATACTATGGATAACTATGATACACCTTTATACTTTTTATTTACATATTTTATCCAACATATAATTGTGGAAAATTATTTATGTATCCTAGACTTCTATGTTGGTAGTTTTTCTGAAAAATTCCTTATACATCTTGTGGATATATTTTTTAGGTATTGATAGACATGATTAGAAATGTATAACTATTATGGGGAGAGGACTAAGCTACTTCTCAGAGGTAACCTCAAATTAAATTTAGTTATGAGTACCATTTTTTTAGATTCATATTTTTAACATCACTCAATAATTGTTTTAAATATATTTATTTTCACTAAGTACCTTTCAAACTATGTTTATAAAATATATATTTTTATATCGTATATTTACAATAATATATATATATATATAATATAAGTAGAGTATATTCAAAGATGGAATAATTTAAATTTTTTTAAATTGGTTTTCATCAATACGTTGAGAAACTATATTCATGTATTGAATTATATATACCTTCTTCATGTATAAACTGGGCCACTATTTTAAATGGGGGGAATAAAATTTATAATTTTGAAAACAATATAGGGAGCTCAAATCCCCCACCCATCTCAAGAATTCTTCTTGTACCAATAAATTATATACTTAAATATATTAGATTATTTTCTTCTGTTGATAACATATGTTATATATTAATGTAAATAAAAAATTTGGGGAAATTCACCCATGAAGATTCAATATTTTCATGATACGTTCCAAAATCACATTGATGATCTAGGGCCATTCAAAGTGGATAATATCATGGGGTGGTGGATATGTTCCCCTGATTTTTATTCTTGTGACTAAAGTATTTATTTTATCATATGTGGTTCTAAATTTTGAGGAATATAATGTGGTTACCAAATAAAACTCTGTGATGTAATGGAATTTACCATAAGTAATGTAAAATGGAAATATTAAATCATTTCAGTGTTTACATAGGTGTAATTGTGGTAATTATGTATTTGTTGATAAAAATTGATGGTCATAAACATAATATAATAAAAATTTTCATCCTTATGTTTTATGAAGCTTATTGTGTGATAATTTTAATTTTAATGTTTTAATGTTATAAAAATTGGCATTAAATAGAAATAGTTCATGAAAATGATACATTATATGAATAAGAAAACTATAGTAAAACCATTATTAATGTTTTTATGTAGTAATGGTTGTAATATTAATAAGCTTTTTTCAATGATAATTTAAGATATTTATGATATTTATTATTGTATGTTTGAATTTATTTAGTCTATGATCTGTTGTGTTTATTAATACAACAAACATGTTCCTTTAAAGATAGTTATATTGATTTTCAATTTGGTTGTGTACCTGGTTAAGAGTATTTAATAAAAAAAGTATTCAATGACACATGAATTGAAATAAAATTTGAGAGTTTATGATTTTTTTTGTGGATGAATTAAAATATCAAAATCATAAGGTTTTGGATCCTTATAATTAATTTTATAAATTAGTATCTTGAATTATTATTGTTAATTTAAATTTTATGATTTATATCAAGGTATTTTTATTTTTGTTTTAAGTGATGAAAAATGATATAGGGTTCCTATACTTTTTTAATACTTCAATATATTATTTAAAATTTGAATATATAGAGAGTGTTTATTTTTTCTAATGTTTATAGATATGAGTCATATTTTGTAATCAAGATGCACACATTTTAAATTGATTCGTACAAGTTAAAACAATTTTATTTTCATGTTATGAATTGATCAAGAGATTCATTTTCATTAATAATATAAAATATAAATTTTAATAATAAAAATTAATGTATGATAATTACCCATCATTTATGTAAAGGTCAGAAATTGACAAAATTGGACAAACCTATTATAAGTTGTATGTTACTATGTTTTCACTTATGGTAAAGTGGAATACAATTTCCATCACAACATATTCTAAAATCATTTCTTAATTAAATAATCCTTTAATGGTTAGTTTTTTTAAAATAAATAATTAAAAAAACATATTTATATTATTAAATTCCTTAGAATGAAATTCTTTTCCATGTCCTATATAAAATTTATTGATGTTAGCTTCATGTTATTCCTATGATTCATATAGTGACTAAAGAATAAAAATTACTTTATTTGAAGAACAAATAACATTAATTTTTCACATAAAAAACAAATGATATATATGTCTAGTGTATTTGGTGGATTAAATGAATACATAAATAAAATTAGTCATAAAAACATCGCTTTATTTAAATATCTATATATAAATCCTTACCCCTATAGATCCTCAAAATTTTAAAATGATACTTCGCTGAAAATATATAAGAAAAGGGCCTATTAATAAACCAATTAGGGAATAAACATATAAGAAATGCCTAAGATGAGAGTTTATTGGCATAATATGTAGTTATAAACGGAATTTTGAAAATTTTGGGAACTTGGAATATAAAATTTAAACCATAAGATCCTTTAATTTGGAAATATGTTGAAATAATATATAACATGACATCAAAAACAGAAGTCATGGGTCACTCCCAAAGTAATAATCATAAAGTGGAAAAAAGACCATGGTGGATTAGGTTCCCTCCCTAATTCCATAAATTGAATCTCAAGAGATATGAATATTTAAAAGACTCATTTGAGGTAAATATAATTCTTGTCCCAATCACCAAATAACATTATATGGTTAGGATTACAACATGAACACCATACATAGTGGACAAATTACCATAGTGGATGTGGTCTACTATTTAGTCCCATATATATGAAATCATGAGATACAAGACGTTAATAAATGAATTACTGGGATATATAATTCTAGGGCCAAACATAACATAAATAAAAACCATACATATTCTTGTCATATGAGGAAAATAAATCATATATAATTCATAAATATGATCAAACACATGATAAATATTTGTGATTAATAAATTTGATTCATGTAATAATTGAAGGTAAAATAATAATAATTGAAATTATAAGGAAAGAGTTAATAAATTTATATATTCAAATTTAAAAATTAATCATAGTTCATTATCATTTACTTCTAATATAGTGATTTCATAAGAATGATCTAGGAGAATAAAGAATGAATACGTAGAACTTGTGTGAAGATTTATAAAACACGTAAAAAGATATTTATAAACTATAAATAGACTTATTTTTTCCCCCTAAAACTATAATTTAACTAATATATTTATTCATAAAATAAGGGAGGCTTTAAAATCTATTGAATGTTAAAAAATATTTTATTATGGTGATGTAAATGTGAGATAAGAAAGAGGAAACTAATCTTAAACGCAGTTTATATAAAATTGTAAATTTAAATAGAAAAAAATATTTTTAACCCCAAAATTATAAATATTATTTAACTAGTTGTCTATTTATGGGTCATATGTTGAAAAAATCCACAGGCACACAAGATTAATATTGAATAAAATTATGAAATTGAAAGGGAATGTTTAACTAGAAAGTCGTAAAATATGAATGGAATATCCCATACATCATGTATGAATGTTATCTGTAATGTATATTGTCTTCCTAAATAAATAAATTGTGTTAATTAAATATATACCCATGAACCTTATCAATATACCTTTTTTTTCTATGGTCGATTTATAATATTTTGTTTTAATATAGTTTCCGCTTACATCGGTTACTCAGGGTTGTTCGGTTAACATCTCTGTAACACTTTTAGTTTGTTGATCAAGGTAAATGTTAATATAAAATATATTAGTGATCTTAAAATTACAGATATTTATTTTATTTATTATTACATTATAAAAATACGTATATATTATCAAATGATATCCCAATATAGACCCAAATAAAGAATTTTGTTTTATATTTCCATTTAAGGATGTTGGTGTTACTATGACAATTGTTTATTGATCACATATATAGAATGGAAAATATTATGATAAATAAATATTAATGGTGCCATAAAAATAATTTTCCCAAATTAAAATAATATTTAATGTCAACCATGTTATGTTGTCATGATAAATTTAACATATCGTTTCGAGAAGGCAGAGGTCTGAACCTAATCATAGATGACGCATTAATTTTCAATTGAAAAGGATGGGGTAAGAAATTAAATAATTATCATTTAAAAATCATAACCAGTTTATAAATTACATATTAGTTAAATAAATAACCTTTTTGTACCATTCATTTGAATAAGAGATAAGAAATTGTTCATGTTATTAATAGAGGTGATAGTCTGCACACACACATGATGATGTTATTATTTCTATCAATGATTTTGGAGGAATTTATAAAATTGATATTACAATATTATAATAAAAAAAATTTATATTAAAAAACATGGTTTTATCAAAAAATAATTTCTGTGTGGGACATGAGTTGTTTAGAATAAGTAAATAACATAAAAATATGTGTTCAGTGTATTTCCACTCCCTTAGATGTTCTCCCTCATAAAACATCTTAATTCCACTTATATCAGTATTTTGGATATAATAATGCTTCAAAGAAATGTGGATTTTTATTATAATAGAATAGGGAAAAGTTTTGGTTGAGAACTATATTTCGAATGGGTGGATATATGGAGAGTAGTTAGGGTAATTTTATAGGTAAAGAGGGTGTCAATTTTGTAAAATCTATTTATTTTACAATTATATAAATCCATTATCCAAGGAACAAGTCCCAAAAATTGGTTTATAATTGGGTGGTGAAAAATAAAATGTTTAAAATCCCCCCACCATTCAATATTATGAATTTTTTTCACATGTTCATTCCACTTAAACAAGGATTAAATAATTTTCCCTTAATTTACCATTATTATGGTAACTTCACTTTCACACATCCTAACTAATTTTTGTATCGATAATTAAAATTGAAAATAATTAAAATTATATCATTATTATTTAATACATAGAAATAATTTTTTAAAATAATAATCCAACGAGTTAGACATATTAATTATAATATTATCGCACATAATGTGTAAAAGTCATTTTAATGAAAAAGATCATTTTAAACATAAAATTTATTTGTGGGAAAGTATTATCATAGTTTTTAATTTTGAAGAAATATATATATTTATTATAAATCAAATAAATTTCTTGTGGTCTTTATATAAATCCAAAATTGAGTTATACTAAAATAAATTTTAATTAAATTAAAAGACCAAAAAACATTTTTTTATTAGAATTAAAATGTTAGTTTTGTTTTATAAGTTTATAAAAATATTTTATAAATATTAAAAATTATATAATTATAATAAAATAAATTATTCACTAAATGTTTTAAAATTTTTAGTAAAAATTATAATTCACTCTTTTATACTAATATGGAAAAAAAAAGTAAATTTTTGGAGAAAACATTACATTTCACTATTCATCTAATAATAAATTAGGACAGAAAAATAAAAAACAAATAATTCTAAGATCAGTGTCACATGATGAGTCCAAAAATTAAATTCATTTAATTAAATTCAACTTATGTAATCTATTTTAAATAATTCTAAAATACTAAATGTATAGTTTATTAAATAGAATTTTTGAAAAATATTTCATAAGTTATAAAATGTCATAAATGGATTTATAAAATAAAAAACATTATTAAAATTGTAAATTAACTTAAAAAATATGTATTAGGTACTCTAAAAATGTTTCATGAATTTTTAATTCATACTTATAAACAAACAATTTCATAAAATACATGATTTTTGAAAAAAAAATTAAAATTTACCTAAAAAATCATTTTCAAAGAAAATAAATTTTTTAACATAAACATATATTGATATTATAAATCCAAATATTAATTGTTTTTTTCAAATTCTAATTTTCTAATTTTATTTTTTTTCATTTTAAATAAAATAATAAAATTTGATGAGAAATTGTTTTATAGGAAAATAAAATTTTAAAATAAAATATTTCATAGTTATTATATTCTATAAAACAATAAAAAAGATAATTGTAATCAATCCATGTTATATTTTAATAAAATGTTTCGATTAAAAATAATATACATTGAACTTTTTAACAAAAATAGAAATGCATAAAAATAAATATTCATAAACACAGTAATGAAATTGGTAATTTTTTATAAAGTAACCCATATATAAATTAATACAAAAAATTAATATATTTTGTAGTTCAATTACTCTCATGAATGACTTATTATTTATCATTTAGGTTTTAATGGACTAAGAACATCACGTTTTCATTTTGAATTCAGTATTCCATGTGGATAATGTTATTGTTTCACACCCATTTCTAGCCGGTTTATAATTGGTTTTATTCATGAAACTACAAACACCCAAGGGTTCCTATATCCGGTTTATGGACTTTTTATGCATATGAAATGGTAACTAGGAACTTTACTAATGATTATTAAGAACCAACATTAGTTTAGAGGAAGGGAGGTTTGGCTAATTTCACCCTTTTGATCAGAATTACTGCAGAATATGGGACACTCATGTATATTTATGTCATATATATGAGTCATTTATAAAGCCTAATGTAGGGCTGGTAACCCTTCACATCTTTTTTCTCTCATCTATACATTTTTGAGTAATCATATTTAAGTATATTATGTTCTCCATTGATGAATCCATATATATGTATCAGAGGTTCATTATCTCATCATGTTATTTAATTATTGAAACTATATTCTAATGAATTATAATTTAAAACCTCATGATCGGTCACTCTAAAATGTATAGTCATTCTAGAAGGCTATTGGTGTTTTTATGTCATGGTAGACCCCCTGAAAATGTATTCTTTAATATCCACATGAATTGAATCTTAACCCACATAGTTTGGTGCCACTTAATTTGAGACTTCATACCACTTTAGGTCATGTGATAAAGACTATAACATATAACTTAATTTTATTTGGAATGGATGATTATGTAAAAGGATCATTTAGAATGTTAGTTGGAGAATTACACACATCGTTCAGTTTTAAAGTTGATCTTGTGGGAGAAATTGCTGAGTAAGGATGGATTGATCTTATAAGATATATAACCCAGTTTAGGGGGATAATACTAGAAATAAGGGATGCTGATGATGATATGTAAAAGGAATTGGTATTCATATTGTTTCCCATGAATAAGGTGTTCTTACTTGGAATCTATCTTAATAAAAGTTGTATTGTATATGGGATGTTGTGTTTTAACCTCATAGAGTCTTTCTATGTATTCGATTAATACTAATTGTGCCATTCTCATTTTAATAATCAAGATACAACATAATATTTCCATGTCAGAAAAATACTAATTGGGATGGACTTACAGCAGAATTAGAATCACATATGGAACGTTCTTCCATGTCCACTAGGGTACTAAGGTTTATGAATGGAAGGAATAATGAATATTATATCCTATAAGAAACATTAGGATATTAATTCAAGTGGTATCCCAAATATATAATGTATTTCCCCATCCACTAGATGATGTGGGAGGGGATACAACAGACCCGGGGAGCTTACTCCATAAAAGACACCCATTTTAATCGTTTTAATGGTTTAAAACCCCCTATTAGGGATTATGAATCCACTGAGTGTGTATATTTTTTTTTATTCACTTAATATTGCGTGAGTAATATTTCTTAGCTCGAACTAGGAAATCTCCCACCACCACCCCTAAAACAGGTACACTTTTTTACACAAGAATGTTTGATTTTAATCATTTCGAGGTCCCAAGATATTATTGTGGATAAATTTAGGTACTTAATATTTCATGATAATGGATGATGAATGGGATATGCTAGTTTTTTCATTACCCTACTATATAGATCTACGGTTTAAGGGGGAGGATAACCCGATGGAATTCCAAGATAGGTAAAGGGGTATTTCAGTATCATGGTAAAAGTTATGTGAGCTTAAGTATTTCTTTCTAGTAGGACATAAATGACAAGAAGGAAATTGTGTAATATGATACTTGGGTGGTTAATGAGACTTTAACCATGTGATACCTGGAATGTCAATTGTACTTTTCCCATGTGATAACTAAATGGTCAAATAGACTTCTCCCATCAGATACATAAACAATTATAAGGGTTCGAAGGCCAATTGAGACTTGGGTGACCATATTGTTCTGGGTTACATGACATGTTAAAGGCTTATAAATGATATTAATGGGTCTCCCCATAATCACTCAGAAGGATAGTAATAAATTTTTTAGTTTGGAATGGGTCATCCACCCTAGTGTCTTTGAAATAAGGGCCAAGTGGTTCCTTGTGTATGTACTCAACATTTTATATCATTGTAGAACTCGAATAACTTGTTTCTTTTGATAAAACCCTACTATATTATAATATTAAAAACCCACCTAAGGGATTTTTGCACATGGGTGGGTGAATTGGGATTTTAGAGATTTATATGTCAACCCATTCTTCCAAATTTACCAAATGTGGATCCAAATGGGTCTATTTATAATAAAATATAATACTAGAATCCAAGGATTCTATTCACAAAAATCTTATACAATAAGGGGTCACATAGTTTAAACATTCAATATGTGTCAGATCATGCAAGTATACTTTGAAATATTAATCTAGGTAAACTCAAAGGGTTTGGGGAGAAGGGTTTTTCTCATATATTTGTCATTTTCCTCCACCATATACATGAGTTACTTTTCATTTAAACTTTTTATTCTCATGTAAAGGGAGAGTATTAATAAATTCACCCCACCACCTAGGGTGGGATCTAATTGGGGACGTATGATCTAATCCCGAGGTAAAAATACATTGGTGTATATTAACCATTATGAATTGGTCAGTTTTTCCTCCTTGTTTTCCTTTGACTAAATTTATCATTTTCATTTCAATTGGGTGAAACATGCTCGCATAAATCATATATGAATTCGGGATTCACGAAATATTACCGTTCTTATATCTCACTCATGTATTTGATGTAAGTAATTCATAAAAGTGGTTTATACAAGTGTTTTTATATGTTTTATGCTCGGTTCATAGGTTTGCATATAAATATTGAAGTTTTTCTACCCCCCCCCCCTTCTTTCACACTGTTCAGATCACTTTGGTAGAAAAATTCCACTACATTCATAGCTCTTTTGAGAATCTTTTTTATATTACCTTCTAGTATATGTTTACTTATAATACATTCTTCTGTTACATGAATTATTGTAATCAAATTTAGATGAATTGATTTTAATGTAGTTCCATCATGAGGTACTTGGGTGGAGTATCCTATATGAGGAACTTCAGAAGAGTGTCATGCATTAGGCACTTTGGAAAAGTGGTCTCTATGAAGAACATGAGTGGAATGGTATGCACATGGCACTAGGGTAGAATTATTTCCTTTCTAAATTATTATCCAAGGATGGGTGAACTACTTGTGTGGGAATTGAACAACTTTATATATAATTCTCCTTAAAGTTATGGATTACATTAAGCTAATAATAAATTGATAATATTAATATAATCTGTATTCTACCAGTTTTCCAATGTCCGAACAAGATACTAGCATTATTTATGACAAATATATTTCAGTTATAGACGAAATGGTGGATACTTTAAAGTGAAGATATTCTCAATTATATTATCCCATTATTATAAACCATGAAAATAATTTTAATTGGTAACATTTTGATTATCTGTAGGGAATGAAATTATTATTAAATGAGAAATAACTTCTAAAATATGTGCTCTCCCATGGATGGACAAGTACTGCCTACACTCCTAGTTTAGTTGATATACAAATCAGATGGTAGATAATATTTCTTCCATGTTATTCTACATTTTTAAAAGAACCAGATCCCATATTTTCTTGATTCACCACGGAATAAGTAATCTTAACCTGAAGCCTTAGATTTTTGAGTTAAAGAATCATTTGTTCTCTTACATTATTCAATGATCTACCACTAACCCATTCAAAAGATGGAATAAATATTTATATTTCCATTCCAGAGGGGTAGTCAATCAGAATAGATGTGGTCCTATTAGATAAGTCAAATGTGCATCAATTTTGCGAATGTGATAAAGAAGGTTAGTATCTGTGAAGCAATCTTGGTGGACCAAACATATGTATACAGCAATCCAAATATAATCTTAGACATTATCTATAGATGGAATTAGAAAACAAACCCTTTAAACCTACCACATGTGGATTTGACATTAGTTTATGCAATATTTACAATATATCAGTAGTTCCTAAGTTTGATCCATGTAAGATTAATTCAATATGCTTAAGGTGAATTCGAATGATTCCAAACAAGTAAACAACTTTGCTAAAAAATTATTGAAAATAACCCATAAGTTCATTGAGAAAGACTCTCTCCCAAGGATAAATTTTCATCCAAAAGTGAGAATGAATGATTTATTAGATCCCAATGTATGGGGACCATGATATACGCATCCAACAGTGTTTTCATCAAAAGGAAAGTGGCCATCCTTTGGGAATATTATCCTATATTGGAAAAAGTAAAATATTAAAGGTACCGGTTTATAGTCAAGTCTGACATGAAATCTATGATCCACCATTTCAAATTTCTATTGATGTTTTTGAGTACCTATATGCTATGGATTAATGAGTCAAATTTTGGAATGATTCTAAGAACATTCATTGTAACAAAAAAGTTGGAAAAGGGAATGAATATGGGATTGGAAGCCCGAAATCCTACCAAAGATCTATTATTACATAACACGTGTATATTATGGGAAGGATCCTTTATACATTATTGGGATGTTCCAAGTACTTCGGGGGTGGAAATAATCACACATAAACTCTTATACTCTATTTGATAAATTTAATATTCTTAGATAATTATTCTGTCCATTTTTTAGGTTGTCATTGGAATAATTCCCCTTACCTAAAAATCAATATTGGCTATGATGATTCTAGGTCTATCTATGAATTTTGACTTCTTCCCTTGTTGGTATCCTCCTAATTGAATGATTGTTGATAATGGACTTAGGGATTATGAGTTGAGATCATATATATTGGCTTTTAGGGATTGTGTTTTAGTTATTCAGATAAATGGTAATGTCATTTTATCCTAATTATTTGTATAAATTTTCATGCTATTTTATGTTCCTATAACAACAAACAATTTTAGCTCCTATGGATGTCTGAGTAGAGAAGCATCTAATTGTGTCTAGGAAGATCCGGGTACTCATGTCCCTTTATATCTCTAAAGTGGTGATCATACTTCCTATTTCAACTGCATTCATCAAGATAACAACTAGGTACACTAAATCATGGATCTCCTCAATTCCTTTAGGGGGTTTGACAAAGATTATTCCCCAAGTCGTTGGTTTAATAACCAATAGACAATTAAATCATGGTAAGTGTGTTTTTCTACATAGTAGAAGTGGTGAATCTCTAAGATCAACTCCTTATAACCATTAATTGGATTCTTAGTGAGAAATGTTTTAGAATGATGCTACTATTGAAGCTGAGATGAGGTGATCAAGTAAAAATCAGCAATATGAGGTCTGGTGTCCATTAGTTCATACTTCTATTTGCTAGAAAAGGCTCAGAAAACCCCTCATGTTGGGGGATGTTGAGTCTTCTTCAAAATAAACCAGGGAGGAATTATATCATTTGAAGTGTAAGTAAGATCAACTTAGGAAACAAAAAACCTTCTAATTTCAAGGATTTGTTAACATTTGTCTGATATTTCATGTTCATTATGAAACTCAGATATATTTGATAACCCTCAAACATCCAATATGATAATAATCCCTCCACAGTAAAAAAAATATTCAAGAGATATAGATTCTCAATTACACCACCAATAGATATATTCTCACCATGAAATGGGTGGATAATCTGATTGATTAATTCATTTCCAATGGGTGGGTGATCAAACCCCTAAAGAATGTGATGAGTTCATAAATATTGATGATGTAAGCCTATTTCCATCTCTCCCCACCCCTCCCCAATTTTTTATGAACAAGGGGATACTACTAAGGAAGATACATAATTTTTATAGGAAGAGGGAAGAGGAAGATGAAGAGGAATAGTCAATAGGATTGGAATCAGCAAGATATAACTTGGTTGGAACCTAGATATGTTTCAAGGGATCAACTCCCTTTAAGACGTGATATTTATAAATGGGATAAAGGCTCATGGGGAAAAAATAGATAGATAACATTATCACATACCTATCCAATACCCATATTTTAGGAAGATAATTCTACTCTCCCCCTTCTTAGAGAAAACACTGGTGGAATGGAATATTATTTTCTAATTAGGTCACCACTCACAGTTAGTTTTCACATCACAACTTTATTATGTCTCATCAATTAAATTCATTTAACCATATTCATGAACATAAAAAAATTACATCTCCCTCTTCTATTAATGGATCCGACACTGATACTTCCAAAACTGAAGAAGATGTATGGGATGAAGTATCGAGCATTGCTTGAGAGTCCACAACTTCAGCAAGAGTTGCATCAAAGGATAAAACCCCACATTCTCCCACTACCCATCAGTGAGAATATGATCCTAGTAATTATAGTTTTTCAAAAAAATTATTTCTTTTATTGTCTATTGGAATTCCTCTCTATGACATTTACATATTCATTTACAACATAGGAATATCCTTGTATAAGCACTATAGATCCTCTTTCCACATTAAATAATGCTAACCAAGAGACTGGACCCTCCAATGTAGGTGCTGATAGTGATCCCAATTCAATGGGGACTAATTAGGTAGAAACTAATGGTCTATCAGAGTATCTTTTTTGGAAAAACATTTTTTTACAAGCAATAGACCACAAACGATGTCTGTATGTGTAAATAAGCACACTTATTATAAAACTATTCTTCCATGGATTCTAGGGAATTGGCCCCTTAAAATTTTTTGACCCCTCACCATATGAGGGGATATTGGGTGAAGTTACAATGAGTGGGATTGGTGGAGGATTGGATTTTTTTTCCATGATCCAGGTTCCCTGAGAAACCAAATCATGAGGATGGAAAGAGTCTTACGATATTATTTAATGATGTGATGGAAAATAGGGAGACCATTGAGGTATTGAGTGTCTTTAGTGGGTATGATAGAATATTGATCTCTGGAAAAATTTGATCTCCTTCCATTCATGTTTCCTCCTACCCCTGATCCAAATTCTTCAATCATGGAACCTTCGTTAGAAATGATAAGGGGATATCCTAGTCCCACCTTCTCCTAGTTTAGGCATTCTGTTTATTATCCGGGGTGTTAGCTCAAACATTTAAGGTTTCATATATGGGTCCTTCTAGTTTATTACTTATATATACTATCCCTTCTATCCTAGCCATTTATATAGATCCATGTTGTGTAGAAAAAGTACAGGGATTCCATGTGTTGTAATTACAAGAGAATAATCTCGAAGAATAAACTATGTTTCATCAATTAACTATAGAGGCAAGTTCTAGTCACAAAAAATCTCACGATTGTGTTTAGTATGTTTGTAAACTCATGGGGTTTATGAAATTTCACAGTGGTATTGGTGTTTTCTAGATCATCTTTTCTGTTAACATACTCATAATAGAAAACAATTTCAAGGCCTAGTGAATGGAATCTTTTTTCTTACGGGAAATGGAATTTCACACTAAAGAGGTGGTCCTAGGATTCCCATTTTTTAAAAGGGGATTTCTCAGAAGTGGTTTGGGTTCAAATATGATCTATCCCTATACTATTTTTCAATCCTTTGATTTTTTGGAGGTGGGAAATGCCTTGGGGATGTTTTTTTTGCACAGATGCAAGAACCAGATGCTTACAAGCAGCCTACTTCCAATGTATTTTCACTGAAATAGATCTGGAAAAATAATTTCCATTGAGTATTATTCTAATTGTAATTGATAGATTTTTCTAGTGGAAGTGGTTACTCTATCAACTATTTCCTAGGGTTTTCAATAATTTTCATATACATTTCCATTCAATGTTTTATTGTAGGAGCATAAAGTAGGTCACCTGTAGTTCTCTATTAGGAGGCGTAACTGATATTATGGAGGGTACTTCCCCCTCATAAATGGAAGGTTCAATGGGTATATTGTTTTTGATGATAGTCACTTAGGATACCTTCCCCAAATCCAATTATACACTATTAATGGGTTTGGAATTTTCAAATTTATATTGATCTTATTGGGTGACTATTTCAATTTTGTCTCTATTGGTGGTTTCTCTAGTAAATGAGTATGTCACTTTTCCTAACACGATTCGGACATTGTCGGGTGGTTCTATAATCTCCTCTTTCTAGGTCACATCATTTTTGACATTTCATGAAAGGTAATATCCCATCCTAGATCTTTTTTTTACTCTCTAGTTGAATCCTTTCTATTTATAGTTTTTATTCCATCTGAATTTAGTCGATCCTTATCGAGAAATGCAAAGAACACTATTCACCTGGTAGCATCAAACCATGGTTGTTCTATAAGGTCCCTCAAAATAGAGGTTTCAGATGAGAAATATGATTAGGTATTTACTTCCATGGGTAAGGTTTTATCCCTTCATGGAGTTTGGTTGATTTATTATGGTCCCAAGTCTCTTTGGATTCATGTTTGGAAAGGAAGATGTGGGGCCATCGGTTTCCCCAATCAACATCTGTATCACTCAGTATCAATCTAAAGTGTACTTTGGATGTAGTAAAATGTCTTTTTAGGAATTTATTCTTTTATCAAACCCACTAAATCTAGTTTTTAAATTAATACATTCATCATATGAAAATTATGGCATTTGGGTGCTCTAGAAGAAACATATTTCACTCATAATTACATTAAATTTATGAGACATTAAGTGAACATTATGTTTGAGAAAAAATAGACAACTGATCGTATATTGTAACCTGGCTAAGATATGGGTTTCTATTATTATTTTCATGCATGTCTGAATAACATTCATATTTGTTTTTTCTGGAAGGAGGGAGTGTATGTGGAGTTATTTGAAGATTCACAATCATATATATCAATGAAAATAATGGTGGGTGGCCTCAAGTTCATTTTCACTATTATCAATGTAATATGTGATGTGGTATAAATAAAATTTCTATTGTAGCTATTAATACGGTTTCAATCAGGGTGTTTAGTGTGGTTTTTTGGGAGGAATTCAACATGATAATAGAGATGTTCAAAAAAAGGATGGGGTACCCTTTTCCATGTGTCCTATATAAGACATTAAAATCTTATTTTGTGATAAGGGTCTGGTGAAACTAGGATTCTCTGGGAGTAGGTATACCTAGTTCAACAACTGAAATGTAAATATGAGAATCTAGTGTAGGCTTTACTAATGTCTCTCTAATCTATAAGTCCTTGACACCTTCTTGCAATCCACAGTTATGCATTTCACAAGATCCATATATAACCATAGGACTATTAATGTTCACTTTAATAGGGAAAGGATAATAGGCATCTTCTTTGTATATTAAATGAGTTGGGTGAGTTTGGAAGGAATCATTTGTATGGTCAAAGACACATGGGATAAGGTGGAGGTTAGGGCATCTTGGGTCTAACTTTATCATCACCTTTAATGTTTGAAGACTAATATACAAGATTGGATGGATGAAAGTGATGGCAATGAGGATATCTTAGAGGAGTTGGATGATGATATTGAGAGACTAGAGGAAATCATACAAGGCATGTTAGGTAGAAATATGTTTTAACCCTGATGGACAAAAAATAATTCTTGTTGATATAATTATAGAAACAAAAACAATAAGGAGGGAGAAATCCTGAGTTCTATAAATCAAGGAGGGGGATAGGAATATGGGATTCTTTTAAGTTTTAATGATGGAATTGAATGGGAATATAAAGATTAATTTAAATCCAAAGGATGTCTCTTTCAAATAAAAGATGGTTGTGGTGGGTAAAATGTATCTCAATCACTTTTAGGAGAATCTTCCCATAGATAACTCCCTCAAAAATGGGAGGATAATAGGTGAAAACATAAAGGATGACTTCCTAAGTTGTATCTCGAGATTATTTGATGATTTGGACCATTACATTTTGGTAGTAGTGATGAATGAGGAAGAGATAAAGGAGGCAGTATGCAGTCAAAATCCGAAGAGTTCACCTGGTCCAGATGGTTTTCTAGGGAAATTATTTTTTGATTCATATGATTTCATTTTTGATCAGGTAAGAGAGGTTATACAATGCCATTTTAGAGGAAGAAGTTTTTCAAGGGATGTATCTTCCACTAGGTTTTTGAACATTCCAAAGAGGGAGTACCCCATGAATCTCATTGATTACATGATAATTTGTCTATACAACATTATCTATAAGATTTTGGTATGCATCATCAATAAAATATTAAGAATATTTATTCCAAAAATAGTCTCAAGGGAGTAGAATGGCTTTGTTAAAGGGGAAAACATTAATGGATAAATTATTATAGACAAGGAGATGGTTATGGAATCAATAAAAACATATATAGGATCAAAAATCATGATCAAAGTTGATATGGAAATGATATATTATCAGATATAATGGAATTTCATTTTGGAAGTCATGTTGGGTTTGGACTTATGGAATGGGTTGTTGATATCTGTTTTCAGATGTTCCACCTCCCTATGTATTTTTGTTACCAAGATAGAGAAGGGTTTTAGATTATTTAACGCTTTTAGAGGCCTTATAAAATGAGGCACTTTTTCACAATGTCTCTTTATTCACTCCTATGAAGCCCTTATAAGAAAATTGAAATGATTTATAGACCAAGGGAAGAAAAGAAACTTCATAAATAGGAGCATGAAGGGCTTGGTCTCTCTCATTATGTTTTTTGACGATATAATTTTATTATTGAATGGAATTAAATGTTCCATCAATTAGTTCAACAAGTTATTGGAGTCTTATTGTAAATAGAGTGGGGAAAAGATTAATTTTTAGGAAAATTAATGTTTTTATTTGAGAAATATGTTCAAATAGGTGGTTTATATCCTTTTAGGATAGGTCATGGATGCAGAGGTTTGATATTCCTATCGTGTACCTCTGAAAACCCATCTCAAATAGTGGATTAAAAAATGATTTATTCAATGATATTAAAAATCTAGTAATGGGGTGAATTAGAAATGTGAAGAATCTTCCTCTCTCATTCATACAATGAATAGAGCTCATCAATAGAGTCCAGACATCTATTTAGTTCCATGTGTAATTTATTCTCAAAGCTATGAAAGGAACCGTAGAGAGGATTCAAAAGTAACATACATATTTTATTTTGGATAACAATAAAAAATGGGAGATATCACCTGTTATCATGGATGAAGATAGCTAAACATTCTACGGTGTGGTATTTTGACATGGGGATCATGTTAGAGGTAATTTTGTATATAAAAGAAAAGATATATTGTGAGATAATTGAAGGTAATATGATGAGTGAAAGGCCCATAAGGCACATGAATGGGGATAAATAACACCATTCGGTTATTAAATCTAGAATATTACCTTACCTGGTGAATAAAATGTTCAATTATTTTGATAGGCTATATAGAGATGCTCGGTGAATGGTGGGAAAGTGAAATATTAACTATTGTGATGATAATTGGGTAGGTGAGGTTATGTACTTTATAGGGTGTCCATTTATAGATAATATGTCTTAGGAAGCCTACAAATAACATGGGTTGATCAAATACAAGCTGGAATCCCAAAAAAATGCATTTTGACAACATTTTCCAAAATATGGAACATGAAGGATGCATTTATTCAAGATCCAAGTCATGGGAATTCAATATCCGAGATTATTTGGGTTCAACGCATGCATCTAAAGAGCACGACATATGGGAAAAAATACGGCATAGAGAGATGTCGTTAAAATTAATTTTCTAGTTTGAGTCTGAGAAATATTTCCTTACCAACTGCTGAAAATTTTCAAAGCAGGGGCGTCACTCCTACATCAAGGTGTAGATGTTGTGCTCATATCAGTGCAGAATCATATTAACATCTATTTTTTGGTAGCACAGGGGCAGATGGATTATTGGTGTTTATGGGCCACGAGTGGGGGTTCTCAAGTGGAAAAATCATAATCCCTAAATTTAAATGGGATGGATCCAATGTGTGGAATAATATAGATTGAGAGGAATGTTCATAGCTATATTTTCACTTCACCATGCTGGATTATTTAGCATGAAAGGAATAACATGAGTTAAAGATGGAGGATTTCTTTTATTGTTCTAAAATAATTTGTTATGTCTTCAATTTCAGAGCTACGAAATCTCATTAAGGGAAACAATTATTCTAGGACATTTCATAAAATGCTACCAAGTTCATTACTACCAGTGGGGAAGGTGGTTGTCATATTACATACAGATGAATTAATGGGACTCCCCTCATTTGGGGATATAAATGAATGTTGATGTTTCATGTGCCTTTTGGGAAATGATATGTGGTGATAAAATAAGGGATAGAAATGGATATATCATCCTGGGGTTTAGTGCCTACTATATATTGGGATCTTTTTTGGGTGTGGAGGTCTTGGTTATAGAAACTGGCTCATCGATATGCAGGCTAAATAATATCAGAATTTCGGAAGTGCAGTCAGACTCTAGTGTTCTAGTAAGGCTTCTAAAAGTCAAAGATAAATGACTATGAGACTTAATATACTTTATTTGTATGTATAGTTCATTCATCAGTCATCATATTAGTGTATGTAATATATATAGAGAAGGGAATAATATAGAGAACTTATTGTCCAATAACGGAAATCCTATTGGAGGTATTTCTATTTATTTTCATACCGGGACATTACATAATGATTGGTACCTCATTGAAATAGTCTACAATCTTGATATCCACCATTATAATAACCCATAGTCTAGAAAAAAGGGACATTAAAATTGAAATTTATATCCCCAACTCTCTATAGGAGTTCCTGGACTTCAATATGGAGTAGTAAAAAAAAGCAAGTCTATATTTATTCACATTCAATATTCTTATGTCTACTTTTTTAATCAAGACTCCGGAATTTTTAATATTTTTCTATAGAAAATATTATCATATAAATCCATGATTAGGTTGATCATTTATTCATGAACTATAAATAGATGAAATATCATCTCAAGATACTGAAGTGGTAGATTTTTTGAGTCTTCTATCTTCAGATCCATGAAAACATATGATGTTCCTCCCTCTCAATGAGTCCCCATTCAAGGATACAAGGTTGGGAATGTCAGGGGATACATATACTAATTTTATGATCCATAATTGGGTGATAAGTATCAATTTTTTTTCTATCTCTATACACTTCCATTTATTGTCTTTAATGTTTTCTGAAAAATATCATATTTCCTTCAGTTCTGTCTACATCAAGAGCCCATCATGGGGAGGAATACACTACTCTTATCTAACCAATGGTGCAAGGTGAGGCTATTGTCACTGTAAAAAGTAGGTCATATGTTTCTTCTATTATTGAATTAGTTTCAAGGTATATTGTCCCACCCATAAGTGGTTCTAATGAGAATATAGAGTCCCAAAATTCTTTTTTTTGTGTCTCACATCAATTTATTTCTAAGGATATATGGAGTCTAGCCATGGAAACTTCCATGGATGACTTTCCATTAGATAATTTACATCTCTATATAATGTTCACTGCACTAGGATATTGACGGTTTCAGTACCGATAATTACACTCTGTTTTTGAAAAGGTCCTCAGATAATGAGTACAAAACTAGGATGCATGAATTATTTCTATCAAAGAGAAAATTATACTCAAATTTGATAACCATCGATAAAAAAATATCCTAGGAAGAGTCTAGTCATTCTATGTATTTCTAGGAGTGTTGGGACTAAGTCTATGAGAAGTCCCACCAAATGATATGTCTATAGAAAGTGTTTCACACCATAAAATGGGATCAAGTTTATAATCAGTAATAACTATAGGAGATTCATGCCCATGGAAAATAAGTTATTTCTAATTTAAACTAAAACCTATGTCTCACTAAAGTGTTCAAAACTAAAGAGTTGAACCAGATTCAACAGACTGATAATGAACCTCGAGTATCAATCAAATGACTTAAATTATATGGTTATAGCATAAATATAACTCTTAAATATATTATATAGACACTCAAACATGTACATCCGCATCTAATGTGTTATCCAAGATTCACAAAAAAATTGTTCTTTCTTGTTCATTTCCATATTCTTGCTTTCCATTAATGAATAACTTTGAATTTTTGGGTATTTTGATACATATGAGGTAGGTTGTACGTTTATGGGGTGTAGGAATGTATATGAATGGTTCTTTTCCCTCAAAAATATTATCACCATGCATGGGATGAATACTCATTGTGGGTAAATGTCATTTGATATTATATATACAAGAGGGGTGCTTGTAGTTTATTGACATGGTATTCGGACCATTGAAATGGTGGTAATTACCAATGTAGACTCAACAAGTGGGTATGCTTCATAAACCTCTTTAGTGTGGAAGAGGAATGTTATAGTCTTATGAATCTCATATATGAGATGTAACATAGAATAAGTACGAAAAGAATGACCATGGACCAAATTCAAAATAACGATCCCATTTCGATATAGTTAGGGTGTACAGAGACAAGAGTACATTCTCTTAAGGATGAAGATTCTCCAATTTGATATGCGACATTGGGAAAATATTATGTAGAGCTATATTGGGGAATAGTTTTCATGGAAAAATAAATGTTTTCATTTAGAGTTCGATACTTTTTTCACAAATTTCTTGGGAAAACTTATGCAGACCCGAATATCTAGAGACATAGAGGATGAGGAATTTACAAAAATATCAAGTTCATAAGTGAAGGAGCATGTGTACGAACCTCAAGTACTAATCGGGGAAGTGTTCATGAGATGGTGAATTTTTTTCTATCCCTATAATGAGGGTTCTTGGTGTCGCTATAAATCATATCTAAGAGACTATAAGGCCACACATCATTTTGGGATGAAGTTCCCTACACTAACTATGTTCTTTTATAGTAAGAGGTTATTTTTATCATATAGGGATTGGGATATTATATAGGATTTTTTAATCACTACATATCATATGTGGATAGGAATAAAGAAACAAGTATTTCATGAAAAGAGAACCCATGTGTTAAGAGGATGACACAGAGAAAAATGATCCCTTCATATGAGGGTCAACGTATCACAAAGCATTATGACATATACCTAATAGTTTAACATATTTTGGTGAGGATGGTGATTCATATAATTTAATTTCATATAACATAGAAATATTTTCATATAGTGTAACATCATTTTACATGGATTATGTCCTATGGTTTAATGTCATATGACTATAAAACTCAGCCTTTTCTTTTTTGGTCTTTTAACAGGGACTATAGGTGCAGGTGAGACAGTGTAATTACCTAGTAATAATGAGATTGATGTTAATAAGGGCCTTAGGTGATTAATGTAGCTAAGGCCTATCTTACCTACATGGAAGGATCAGTAGTTGGTCCTGATATAGGGAGTCCATGCATCACTATATATCTTATTTAAATGGAATCAAACTGCACATGGGTCTAATAATTTCCTTAAATAGATCTGGTTCACATTTAATTAAGAATATTCCATGTGATAGGGGACACTATATATGGTTTATGTTCATATAGGATAGACCAATAAATCATTAACTCAGGGTGTGGTTTAACTACACAAATTGGAATAATCACCTAAAATCATGAAGCTCATGAGAGTCTTTCTCGATAAGAAAAACAATAAAATATTATAGTTATATTCAAATCACAAAAATATTATAGTATAATATTTCATTATTGAGAAAAATTGTGGCTCGATTCTATGGTCATATAGTTTTGACCGTGGATTATGGAAATACATACTTCAGTGGTTTTTCAATCCAAGGATAGTCTGTTGACCTTTTAATGTGAGGAGGGAAATTGTAAATCACAACCATGGTAATTGTGGTCCAGGGATAATTTCATGGGAAATGAATGTAATGAGTTATCGTAGAACATTTTTGAAAGTAAATTTAACATTTAGATAATGTAATGGAATATAGAGACAAAAAGGATTCTCCTGAGGATGAATATGCCTCAGATTTATAAACCATCATGGCTGTATTATAAAGATCCAAAGAGGATTATAAGTGAATAGTCGAAAGAGCGGGGTCCTTAAAAATCAAACATTATTATCACCGATATCCATGGATATTTATTTGTGATCTGGATTTCCCAAGATATAAACTTTGGTTTTTGAAGATATAATATTTCAAAGGTCGTACAAATATATTTCTACATGATCATTCCCTATCTAGGTTATTATGATCCCCATAGGGACACTAGGTCTAAACATCGCATATCTCTTGTAAAAAGGGATTTCTTATCCATGGTGTATATTAGATTCCTAGGAAAAGGAATAATTGTATCACTTTGATTGTTTTTGGACCATAAAAAATAATTTAGTAATCACTATATATATCTTTGAAAGGATAATCATGACACATGTAGTTTTGGATACAGAATTTGATGCATAGGTTAAGAAACTAATGCCAAGAACAAGGATTATCTCAGAAGAGGTTAATTGTATCATGTAGTTTTACATCATGTGATTGGAACATGATCTATGCAATTTAATATCTTATAGTGATGATTTTGTGTCATATATATTATCATCATATGATAAGGAAGTTGTTTTATGTAGATTAAAATAGTTTTACATGGATTTTCTCCTTTATTTTAACATCATGTGACCAAGAAGTACAATTTATTAAATTAAATGTCATATATATTTTAGAAAATACTTCTATAGTTTCATGTCTCATAGATTTTGATATAGAAGTTTAGTGAGGTTATCTATAAAACATTTGAATTGAGTACAAAAGGATGCAAATAAAGTGCTTGGTGCTACTATAAAACATTTTATGGATTTGTGTACAAAGTTCAATTTCATATTTCTACAAAATATGGGTGACTAGAGATTAAGGCCACAAATATTTGACCAATAGTGTGAATTTTATAATATTGTATCCAAAAAATAGTAGTTGATTATGGTTGTGTAATCACATAACCTTGTAAACTATAACAATCACCTAAAATTTATATGATCATGTGTGTTCGAATCAGGGTGAAAAATAAGAGAATTCCAGGAGTTATCCAATTAATAAAAAAAACTCTTATCAAGGTACGTTTATATCATGACCACTTGATTTTTTATTTCACAGTGGTCTCCAAGAATGCTCTATAATATTTTGGATGTGAAGTGGTAATGTTGCATTCCTTGATCTCGATGACTTCAAATCCAAAAAAAAATGATACGGGAATAGTACTCCAGGAATGACCATTGAACAAATTTGAGTGTTATATTTTGTTGCAATGTAGTCATGGTGTACGAAGGTAAAATTACATTCTCTTAAGTGTGTTGACGCCTCTAGCTAACACGAAACAGTTGGAGTGTACTTTATAGAGCCATATTAGGGAATATTATGTATATTCAAAATAATGGTGTCATTTAAAGTCAAATGATATTAAATCCAATATATAGATAATGATTATAGATATCTAAAATTCTTATGAACAAAGTGTGATTAATGAGTTGAAGGGTTTCATAGAGAATGATGGTATCATTTATGATGGAATTGGCCATAAATGGGAAATATCATATATATATATATATCTAATTTTTTTTGTTAGTAATTATGTGATTTATTTAATCATGGATTTGTAAGTGGGGAGCCTATGTTAGGATCTCTAGTGAAGATCGAGGTCTTGTTCATGAGGGATAGAATTGTTTTTTCATTCATGGTCCTAGAATGAGATATATGGGCATCAATATGTATCCCAAGAAATTGTGATCAATCCAAACATTGTTTTGATAAGAATTGTGGTAAAAGAATGATACTAGGAATAGTGGTCCTCTATGACAAGGTTCATAACAATGTGTAGTTTTTTTTCTTTTGAAAGGGAAATCCACCATTTAGTTTAACATATTATATAAAGGAAGAGGTTTAGTTGTATAACACCTTCGAACATGGAAGTTTTTTCTTATAATTTAGCATCTTATGTCATGGATATTTCCCACCAATTTAATTCCAGGTGACTGGAACATTCAGTCTGGCCATTTAGATCTTGTTGAATTAACTACGGGTGATTGTCTTAGTTTCATGAAATATTTATTTGGAAATTTTTCATTAGTAGTGTGAATTATGTTATCAAATTACATGTTAATTAGTGAATATAACTCATTTTAAGTCGTTATTGATGAGAAAAAGGCCCCACCCATTTTAGTTAAATCATTGAAGGTTTCACTCCATGTATCATTAGGGTTTGGGGAAAAACTAGTTCTCCATAGAGAAATGAATGGAGGAGAAATTTCATTTTAAAATCGCACTCTATTTAAATTTAAGGAACATATAATTCATGAAAGGTAAACAGTATTATATCATTGAGTTGCTCCAATTCATCTAATAGCTTTTTTTATTTCATGTTTTTTGATAGATGATCATAAATAATGATGTGATTTGAAGAAAATTGGACCTCAATGGGCATAAATTCTTTTTTCCCGTATAGTAGTTAATACGGAGTAGCTCTTAGGTATGTATAGTTTATAGTATGACAATCCCACAAGGGAAAATAAATTTTATCGGTATAAGATTTAAATTAATTGTCTGCCATTTTATAGAGAATATTTGATAGGGTTTTCTAAAAGCCTCTATATGTTCATTCACCACTACATAATAGCAATAAAAATGGTTTTCCACAATTTTTTAATCTTGGTACAACCTTTTAAGTTTGTAAAAACATAAATTTTCATCATTTTCCATCAATATTTTATGAAGGACACAAAATATGGTCACAGTGTTGGACTTCTATAAATTGATGATTCTCATTATCCAAACTACCTTGAAGGGTATTTCCTCATCTTATTTTTTAAACAAGTCAACAGTAGTAAGAATACACTTAAAATACACAACTATAGTGGGAGTACATGTCCTCACCACATCCATTAATTATTTGGAAAATGGACAGTAGTATTTTTTTTAGTATTCAACAACTCTGGGAATTGATGGATGATGTTAGAATATATTTCACAGGAATTCAACCCCTTTGTAAATTTCATGCAATCCAACATCATCCAAGTCCATAAATACCAAAGGTTTCTTATTTGATGAGAAATTGTGTTCCAATATATATGGAAACCACATCCGATAGTATGTACTTATTGCATAATAGAAACAAACACTTCTCAATCAATACACCTAATAAGAACTCCATCAATGTTTTATTTATAGAGGACCTTCTATTGATTAATACTAACATAATGTGTATCATTAACTATCTGTCAAAAAAAATTAACTTTTAGGGGGATTCTTACATAAGATCCATATATAGGAGGCAGTCCATCATCGAAATCATCCAACCATTTATATGAATATTTTATATGGGGATTGAATTGACATCATTGATCTCTTCAAAGTTGTCATTGACAAGCGGTTATACCATCCTACAATGAAAAATTTAGATGGAGGTTTCATCATAGTTTTTATATACCAAATCTATAGTGGATTTTGATAATGCATCTTTTTAGGCACTCTGTGAGTTTGGGATGTGATTTAATGTTGGATATAAATGTAATTCCACTATCAACCCTAATAAATATTCAAATACGGGGGGGGGGGGGGGGGGTTACTTATTCCTTTATAGTTGAATACTCACCATTGATATTCTTGATTACCAACTATTAATCAACTTTGACCCTCCAGTATTCCACTATCAGTTGAAGTTCTCATTTTAGACCTTCAATGGGGGCATGGTACTCAACCTTTTTGTTGTTGTAGATTTCTGAAAATAGGAAGGGTTAGGTAGAAATAGATTTTCCTAGATTGATAAAAATGACTCCCAGTCTATCTTTATTGATCTTGGTGTCTTCCATTCTATTTCTTTTTGGCATTTTGGACCCACCGCCAAAATACTTATCCCATTTTGAGCATCTATCTTGAAAATAAAGAATAATTTCATCCGAAATACTGTATTTAATGGAATTATTTCTACATAGGTATGTTCTATAAGGTTTTGGTGCTTTCCCATTTATCATTCTCTATAGTGTTAAATGAACGTGAAACTATTACAATATGACTACCCACCATTCCAAGTTACCATTCTGGATAGGGTGGTTTAGGATGTATTTGGGATGGTCATTATGGGAGACCAAATAGACCATGTGTTATTATAAGTTGTGTGCTAGTTCTTGAACTGAAAAGATTAGTGTGAAAAAACTCTTCTCAATTAATAGTTACCATGTAAAAGTATTGAGAATAGTTCGTCTAGGATAATTGAGGTGTTTGTCACATCCAAAATGATTCGTATATGTAAGTAAAGTTCATAATGATCTCTCTAGGTTTATCAAATACCGAAGGTGTGGCCTCCATTTGAAAAGGGGTATTAAAATAGGTGAACTCAAAAGATACTTCTTTGGAATACCAAAGTCTGATTTACTATAATTTTTCCTTTGATATGTTACTATTTTCCTCATTATTTTTGCGAAAGGAATATATTTTCAAACCATATTTTCTATAATGAGTTGGATTTAGGATATGTTCCATTGAAATCATCTACACTCCTTGAGGTATCAAGGTGGTTGAGTATCATGTGTATCCTTAGTATTTTCTAGATCAAATTTTATGTCGCGATGGTGTACCATGAATCCAAAAAATATTTTTTAGCTCACATTGAAGGAACATTTCAATAGATTAATTTTTAAGATATGTTTTTATAGCTTATTAAAAATTCTCTTTACATGTGGGATTTGATTAGAGAACTTATGTAATTTCACCACTAAATCATCGACATTGAATTCAATGGAATCTCCTAAGAAGGATCTGAAAATTAGATGCATGGAATATTTGCATATACACCTAGTATTCATCTAACGGAAATAAATTTCCTAATAAATTTATATCACTTGGGTTTCCCAAAATTTAGTGGCTTTTTTATATTCATTTTATATCTTTAATTTTTTTATACCCTAAATATTTTTCTGTGAATGAGAGGTATTGATAACGATCCATTTTGACAATGGAAATTATTGTGATGTAGATAGTGAAATTATATTTCATACATTGACTATTAATGTCCTTTAAATCAATGAAAACTCAAAACTATATGTTATTCATGGATATTTAAATATTTTCAAGCCACATCATGTATTGTACCACCAAAAAACCATTTCCATTATGATATATTCAACATCAACAATAACTTGGGTAGTGTGAATTAGATGTACCCTTAAGAAATCATCCTTGTAAACACAATTGTCTTCTGATAGACCCAGGTTCTGGGTAGATATGTTAAAATCAAGAAACATTAATTCTATTTATTTCCAAGAGAACAATCTAGGTGATGTTATAATACATAGGTTTACATCCCTTATTCTTTAGAAGACATGGTTGCACTAATCAATGCTGGTCAGAGAGATTCTTATGTACCCAGTATTATCTAATAGAGTTTATCAATAGTAGTAGAGACACCTACCATGAATGTTGGAGGGGAATATTTGATATCCTCTTACTATTACTATTCCTCTTCCTCCTAATCCTTAGAGGAGTAAGTGATGAAGGAATTTATTTTAAGGTAGATGAAGTGCTAAAATCTTGGTGTTAAAAAATATGACATAAGGGTGTACCCACCCCTATGGGTAGTGTGAGAGATCCTCCAGATTCATCCTTTTATATGGGGGCTTAATGATTATATGGGGAAAAAATATGACATCACCAATTGGGGGGACACCATCTTTTTGGATCAGGAAAATATATTTGGTGCTGTTAGATTTTGTTGACACAACTGATATCAACAGTGTTTATGAACAAACCCGAAGACCCAAAATTTTGATTTAGAATTAAATAATTTGTAGTATGTATTCAACTTAATGTTCCTTGAATTGGTTAGATGAGGCTCTCTATATACTATATGGGGTAGTGGACCGTGTAAGATTTTCAATCATATGTTCGCTTACCACTCTCCAGTAAAATCTTGTAATAATGTTTAGATATTCCTAAGACTCATGTAGAGATTTATGACCATAAAATGTAATGATCTAGAAATTAACCAGGTATTAGAGACCTATGTGTTATAATAAAGGGTCTTCCACATGTTGATAAAACCAATAAATTCTCATCAATATGTTGAAATCTATTTCTTTATAAAAATATTGTAATTCAAAGTATGATATATGGATTTCCAATTAAGTATTTAATTTTACCCAATTGAGGGTATTTTGGTTACTCTTGTCATACCCATGGACTGTTGTGTTGTATTTGAATAAATCAATATCATTGTAACCCTTTTGGGGGATCATTTTAAATTGAATGATGTTTAATCCTGAGCTATTAACCATGAAATATCATTATGTTTCAATGTTTTGTCACTTTCTATACATTTATAAGGGACTAATATGACCCCTAATAAAATAATCCTTGTCCTTATTTATGAAATATATAATCCTATGTAATTTTGTAGGTATGATATCTGAATGATACACTTCATCAATGATTGCCTCATATTTGAAAATTTTATGGATTACCATATTCACTATGAGGGTTTCTCAAAGGATTATAGATAAATTATAAGCACCTAGTATTGACATATCGGATGAACCATGGACACTTCTTCCATATTGTCATGTTGTTTAGATAATTTTATACATTTATAGGTAGTTGTTTTATCCACATTATCTAATTTACGAGATGAAGTGCCTACAATATTTTGTTTAGATCTTTGAACAAGGGTTGGAGTGCTCCTGTCATTGGTGAATTTTATTGACTTGGAAAACCTACTCACCATGTATGATTAGATGGTTTCACCCCTCAAGATTATCTTATGAAACAATCAACACTAAAAGAATATTATAAAATTTGGGTTCATTTTCATTCCCATATTGTTCACACTACAAATATTTAAAAGGATTTTCAGTAGCATAAATAGTTACGGTGTGGATGCATTCAAAATATTATGATTTTCCATAACTGTTCCTTCCCCTACTACTATGACCATACTTCTTCTTCCTCTACTACCGAACTAATTCATTAGGAACTTAGATTCATTATCATATTATTCATCATAAAAGTATTTTGTTATATGAATGACATTAATATAACATAAGATTAGTTCTTATTATGATGACCATTCTTTTTGATTTGCGGTAAATCGAGGTGGTTGGATTATAGGCATATAATCCATAAGCGAAAGGGTTGGATTTTTAGATAATGTTGGTTTATATTCATTTTAGAACCATTTGTTTTTAGTTAATATGTATGAAGATCATCAATTAGATTGTTGTGGTGCTTTTTCGGCTGGTCGTGTTGTAGAATAAAATAATGAGTGTACTTTTGGATTGTTTTAATCTTCCATAATAATAACATGATCCCATATGATCATATTTATAGTCATCCAATAATTGATCTTCTACACAAAAATTTTGGTAACATATTACCATTTAGCTTTTTTAGGGATGTTGTCTAAACATATTACACTATTTTTGGTTGTTTTCCATATTTTACTTTCCCAAAATTGAACAGTTTCTTAGAGAACATGTATGAAGAAACAAATTCTAAATAGTGGAGTCTAATAATCGATGTAAGGGTAAATACTTTGGTCGATCACTAAGGGAAACAAGAGTATGACTCTTGGGATATAAAAATCTTAACCTAATTTCCTCCATATCTTCTATAAATCTAGAAGGTACTTTCTTATATTGAAGGGAATAAAACCTTATTATTTTAATTCAAAAAATGATTTCATGCCTTGTCACTTATCTGGTCATGATGAGGATATAGTTTTTCTTATTATTGTTTAGGAGGATGAGTTTCTTGATAGGGTGAATTATTTCCAAATGGATCTAGTGTAGGATCTAGATTAAGAGTAACTCTTTAAATTTCAGATTATCCATTCACATTCATTGAGATTCTAGGATTAGATTAGGCTTGTATTTGGTTTACAAGATGGACGGTTCGAATCTTTGAAAAATTAATGAAAGGTATCAAAACCAACATAGTGATAAAATACAGGACCCTTTTATTTTCCTCATGTATTAAATTTGAGAGTTAGATGATTTATGCCTTTTTTAGAATTTGGAAGAAATTATAGAGAAATTAAAAATAGTTATATTCCCATCCTTTGGTCGAATGGGATGGTAAGATGTTATACAATATTAAGTTAGGTCCTTCCAAGATCTATAAAAAGAACCTAACATTATATACTCATTACTTTTATAAGGTCCTCATTATGTAACCAAAACGGGATGAAGTGAATAAAATAATGTTTTAGTTCAACTGAACCATTGAATTTTGGAAATTTATGATTTAAAAAGTCAGTCGGTGGAAGAGTCGTGTCTTCCCATTCTAGTTAAGGCTTCAAATATAGATGTACCAGTGCACAACATAATTTCATAGCTTCAAATTGAGACTTTAGTGACTCAATATATTTAACAATCTCTGGAAAAATATCCAACTAAGCAAGAGAAAGAACATGGATAGTGACTGGTAGGGATAAATGTGGAACCTCTATTTATATGTGTTGTTGGAAAACTATATGGGATGGCCTATAATAATTGGTATAACCTAGGTCATGTTTATTTCAAAATATATGGGACTCCAAGTATCCCTTTTTCTTGTGATCAAATTTAATTGGTTTTCTGGATCCTATGCCAATCAAATTCTCTAGTTTTACTCTCATTAGCATGATGATTCCATCATGTTGATGGTCTCTATAATTGAAAGTCATGTTAGCATCCTACTGAAGATCATATTTATCAGGGATATTTCTTATCAGTTTTTCAATATTATATCTCGTTAACTCCTTAATCTCTTCCTTGTACTAAGAAAATCTCTCATAAACCATAAGCAGTTAAGCTTATCTAGGAAAATTTAGCATGTGGCCATATAATTACCATTTTCATTTGTTTAATTATGTTGAGGTAGTGGTAGAAAATAATCTATTCGATCCCCTAAATTTTTTACAATCCATTTATATCTGGTATGCAGACATTCCACGAGCATTTTGGTGTTGACCATGTTTTGAATTGAAACATACTCCCCTTATTCTACAACACTAGTTTCATGCTCTATAGCATATTTATGGATATAAAGAATTATTTTTATCAAATCATAATACCAATTGGGTATTTCATCCCTACTAAGACAATATAATGGTCAATGTTCTTTTGGGATAACCCTAAGAGATATTTTGATCATTAGAAATGATTGTTCATGTGGTAGATCACTTCAAATATTGTCCTATTTGGGTCATTATCATGTATCATGCAGATTAATTCAGGGATTCATTATAAAGGATGTCCCAAATATAGTCTATATAGAATATCTTTATATTAATTCACATAGATGAAGTTGGGGAAACATATGAAGCTTGTTGTGAGGTCCAAGATTGTGACCGGCCTTCTAGCCAAGAGAAGACAGACATCCCGGGGGGTAGAAATTGAGATAAAAATTCCCCCATAACTATATGATGGGGATATCTCTAATGCACTTTTACATCATCTTGAACTAGATTTGGAAATCATGAAGGATACTATTGTGGAAAAACTTTACCTGGCCTTGTTGGATAAGAATGATCATGTTTAATTTAGTCTATAACTATTATGGCGACTCTCTTGATTTTTTTGATCCTTTAATAAAACATGAGTTGGGTGTAATTTAAGATATTTATATGAGAAACATGTTATCAATTACATCATTGTTACTCAATGGTTGGATTGTCTTAGATAATAGGTCAACTTAATCTTTTCATACACCTCACACAATAGTCATTCAATGTCTTTCTCTCACTAAGTCTGATGCTTCTAATATTTAGGCATGGAAGACTACAACTGAGCATTCCCTCTCTTTTATATAGATCCCACTTATGAGAGTTGTCTCGAAGAAATTAAATTTCAAGAAGCCACTTCATATGGGATTTTTCAAGCCATGAGTGATGTGAAATGTGGCACTCCATTCTTGACCGAACCTCTAATATGGGTAGTGGATGGGAAATTATCGATCATTGGAAATAGATTATCCAAGGCGTCTAAAAATATTCATATAAGGAAGTCACGGTTCTTTTACAAATTCAAGAATCACATAGCTGAAAGGGTCATTTATTTGATCTGATGATAAGGTTTGTCTATTTCATTGGAATGGTCACTATATCCTTCAAAAGGTAATAAATTTGGTTCAAAATTATGATGAGTTTCCCCTAGATTCACCCAAAAATTATGTATTAATCCCCTTAAAAAATTTTCTTAATATCATATAGAGGAGTGGACAAGGGCCAAAACAAGGCTCGTATATTATCATTATCCAGTTGTTTCCTTAAGAGTAACATATTCTCCATGCCTTATATAGGATGTTACTCCAATTTATTTGACCAAATTTTTGGTTTCTTAGTTTTCATTATTGTATGCAGTTGTATTTATAGGAATCTCTTCTACTATTCTAGAAGTCAGGTGCTCCAAGGGTGGTTTGGAGAAATATTGTTTCCGCTAGATATTTTCTGATTGAAAAATATTATCACTTGTAAATGAAAAGACATAAAAAAGGTTAGGAATTTATTCCCATGTGTAAAAGGATATGAGTTTTTTTCACCATTGAGTTACAAAGGATTGGTCCATTTTTTCAAAATAAAACATCACTATGGGAAGGACCTTCATAGTTAACATCATCATGGGGAGGAATAAAATTATAGCTCAACTTCTAATGATAGTGAACATTTGTGTAGTGTATACCCTAGAGAATTCTATCAAGTTGGGCATTAGAAAAGGGTGACCCTTTATTTCACTTGATCATATGACCATAGATAGGTTTTACATGGTACTCATCAAGATAAAAACTATTAATGTTGATTTTAGTGTAGCCAAAAAAGAAATATTTGTGTTTGATATTCTGGGGAGGAAATTTAGAGTTTCTTGTAGTAATGAAGTGTGGATAAAATTCAAAAACAAAAATGCTTCTCACTTGAATTTTTGAATTGTTGATTGGCTCTTTGGAAACCATTGATAGATGTTAACAGGACTCAAGAACACCAGCATTGAGCATAGTTGGATTGTGGGTATTATTTTGTATTTTTGACCTCCATTGGCGAGTATTCTTTTTTTTTCTATTTGGTTTTCAGAGTTACACAGTTTTTAAATCACCATTCATGTGAAATATCCCACATAAAGCAGTATCATGCTATTATCATAGTATGTCGATTGGTTTCTATGGTATTTGAATGGATATGTTCTTTCCTTAAAGTGGTCATTAAAATAGACCCATAATCTCCAGTTCGAAAGGAAATGTGTGCACAATCCGGTTATTAATTTATCATGGGAGTGTATCAAGGAAACCCCTAGATAGATGTGGGAATATGTTTCTTCTCTTTTATATATCTGTCATTGTGATAATGAGATAACCCAATTTCAAGGGAGGGGTTTTGTACCTTCCCTTTAACTACTAAAACTGCAATCATTATGTCTTGGCTGATCTATATAATGTGGTTTGGGACATGTGCCATCCCATTTATTACTGAAAACATGAGTGGGGTGACATTAATAGATTGAATAGAAATATGTTCCCATTACATGGTTAGGTAAAGGATATGATCCTACTTTTTTCCTTTATTTACTACTATAATATTCTAGAATAGGTCTTCTGTTGGAGTAGAAGCATAGGTTCCCCAAGATTGTTGTTTGGGAATGATGATGATCATCTCAGGTTGTTTCCAGATTGTGGAGGAAGGATTACTTGCAAATTTTATGGGTATATTAAAAACAAAAAAATTCGAATGTAAATTTTTGGGATTCCTTTGTGGGAACAAGGTTGTGTTCCATCTCCTTGTTGATTGTGTTCTACGATTAGTGAGCCGTATTGGACCCCCATTCTTGGGTGTCCTAATACAGGGCCAACAGAGAGGTATCAATATCATTCTAAGGACATGAAGATATGTGGTGACAGTGTAAATGTATGTTGGAAAGGTTCCATCATGGAAAATCCTACATTGGAGTGATGAGTCTATTTCTAACCTCTAGATATGCCTCCCTCACCTTAGGGAGGAACTTTTTGTAGGGTCTCAGGAAGAGGAACCAAAAATGATTTGAAATGATGATGGGTGCTTCTTGTTTCTTTGACCCCATATGTCTTTTGTTCAATGGATAGTAGGGTTACATATCCTAGATTTCATCTCATGAAACTTGCATCATCCAAATAGTAACATTTAGATATTACTCCTTGATTATTGTATTTTCCACCTATTGCTGAAGGTGTTGTGTGGGTGATGACATCCTTTGACATGATGGGGATACATCTTGTTCATCTACTACTCTATATGTTTATTTAGATTGATAAGATTCCATTTTGGATTTAATGGAGTTAGGTTGAAATTTCCTGAGTCAAATAAACAAGAACAAGCAGTGAGACTCCTTAAAGTAGAATAAAAATTATGTAAACACATACTAATTGATTTCATTGAAAGATCCATGTTTGACCTAATTTCTTGTCATATAAATGAATTATATGAACTCTTATAACACATTGGTGACATATATATTTCAATTAATTATGTTATTCATGTCCAATTTACCATTCATTGTTTTACACCCATTCTCGGGAGGATTATAATCTGATTTATTCATGGAATTGGAGTGACCATATTGTTCAAGTATCATTGGAATGGACCTAATTCTAAAGAAAGGTGATTATAATGAACTTTTCCGATGATACTTATGTACTCATATTTTTTGAAATAATTGGTTTTTGGGATCATCACACCATTTTTGGGGAAATTATATTCCTATTTTGGGTCACTCTTATAGATTTATGTCATATTAATGAGTCCTTTATAGACCAATAGTTAAAGATGATCAACCTTCACATTTGTTCATTCAAATATAAATAAAAAATTAAATATACCTGTATATATGAGGTTCTCCATTGATATAACCATTAGTATGAATCTTATGGTCTCCATCTTTATTTTTACTTACTAATGCATTATTTTATAGAATTTCAATTTGAAGCCTCATAAATGGAAACTTCGTAATTTATGGAAATATAAGGAGGGGGTTGGTATTTTTATTTCATTATTCGGCCCTTCAGAATGGAATACTATATAACATTGTGAAACAAATAAAAACTCACATATTTTGGTTCCACTTAAAGATAAACATCATACTTATTATAATCAAGTGATGAAGACCAGTACATCTAGTTTAACATTAGAAATTAACAAAATTTGGGTGAAAGATTCTTATCAAACTATGGTTTGAAACTTATATATCAGCATCCCTTTCTTGGTTGATCCTAGTGGAGATAATTCATAACAGGAACAGATTGATATTACAGGTGATATAGACTTACAGAAGTAGCTCTTACTGAGAATGAAAGCCGATGAGTATGATATTGAAATGTATATGGAAGGATTTTAGATTTTTGAGTGAATAATGATCATAATGTAAAAAATGTTTAATAAAAGTGGTAGGGGTTTGTGATTTTAATATCGAACCTTATAGAGAATTCATTCATATCCATTTGAGTGGGGAATCAAAACACGTATAGTTTATGATATTCCGGGATTACTTATATGAGGGTGGCCTATTTTTTAAATTCATTATAAATATAGTCCTAGAATGGTTTGTCTCACTAGTAATACGGACCTCTAAAAAATGGTAACATGATCAGGGGATTACACCTAATGGGAATACAAATATATATTTTTGATCATGGTGGGGTAACTAATTTCAAATCTCACATGATTCATGATCATTATGATAAAACAAGATATAGTATAATATTTACATGTCACACAATCATGTCTATGAGGGACTTAAACATGAATAAAAATAAAATAAGTATCATTATTCATCATCACATAATTCATGAGGGTATAGTTATATGATATAGGAGTAGTATGACATCATGTAATAAAGTATTGCGGATTTATCCAATATGTATGCCCAAGATCAAGTGTATTTCCCTATCTTTTGGGGGATGAGGGATGGGATATGGTTTAATCTTATAGATTACTCATGGAAGTATGCCCAACTATGTCATCTTTTTTGTTCCAAAATCCCTAACTAGTGATTATGATACCACTGATTTCATAGATATTACCTAATTCGACTCGAGTTTCACGCATTAGATGTCGTTGCTTGAACTGATAAGTCCATAAGATATCATTTTTTCAGGTATGTACCTATTTAATATTTTCTTTGATCCTTGGTGGTTGAGTCTTATTTAGAGAGAGAGATCATTTATTGTGGAAAATGAATTATATTTGAATTATATTTGTATAATTTAACTAATAGAGTCCCTGAATAGAAATTTTAAATGGGTTTATGGGATTTTTTTATCTTTTGGAAGCCTTTAGATGTGGTCCAAGTCCTCATAGTGATTTTTGGCTAGAAACCCTCTAAAAAGAATTTGAAAACCTTGTACATGTCACATTCTATGTAAATGCTGCCAAAAACATATCATGAATGGGGTCATGATGTGATGTATTTACACATCGTGAACCTACATCACACCACATAAATTGAAATCAGGAAAACATTTTACCTGAGGGAATTTTACTCTTTAGTGTTTTTCTTCAAAAATAAATACACGATGCGTAAATGTATTACCCGCCATATATTTATCATGAGTAGTGATTTTTTTGTGGGAAGTGTGGATGATTCATTTATCATTCCTTTGTTACAGCCCCTCCACTTAAACCTTGGTAAATTAAAAGAAACTTTGATGCCATATTTTCCATTCCGGATGTTCTGTTTCCACATTTGATCCCTAGTACGTGTTTCTTCTTTGGTTTCCCTTATTTATCATCATTCCTTGTTCATTCTAGTGTAATATTTTGACCATGTTTTTATTAATTTTTATATATTGAACTAATTTAATCTAGGTTCTAATTTTGATATTCTACACCTTTTTTCCTGTTGGTGGTTTCTATTAGAAATGATGCATTAATTTTTTCTTAAATAGAGGTAATATGAAACTAACCTTATGGAACGTTTAATTGAAATATATATTAAATATTGTGTTTAAATTTATGAAATATGAAGTTTAATTTTTTAAAATCATTTATTAGTGGTAAATCATGGAATGGAATGTTAGTTGGATCCAATTTGATTCAATTGTTGATATGAAATTGATTTTGGCTACCCAATAGGGTGAGGGAACCATATGATTAATATAAAAGTTCTGTTGTCCTAAAGTGTGTTTAACAGGACATGAGATTCAGGGGATTACATGATAGGGATTCACCTTAGAAATGGATTTTTTATTGATATGATTTTTGCGGACTGACAAAATAATAAAATTGAAATTGAATGATAAATGATAATTTTCATAATTTACCTTCGAGCAATCATATTTGATATTGTGATATCCTTTTTGTAATTATTGTATACCAACAAATTCCCAAAAACATGTTGTAATACTTTTATACTATGATATTCCTTGAAACATGTCATAATTCCTATATACCATGTTTTTCATTGAAATATGCTACAATTCATATATAACATGTTATGCCCCGACACGTGATGTAATCCATATATAATGGGAAATTCAATAAAAGATAATAAAAAACATATATACAATGTAATTCCATGAACCATGATTAAATGATTATATAGAAGGTTTGGCCTATATTAGTTTCATTTTTGCATGGAAATGAAGATATTGGTTATCATAGTTGTTCTACATTCTCATATATATTCTAGAATAGTGCCTAAGTAGGCTGATTATTATATTATAATAAAAGATTAATTAATACACTTGATTATCGCTTATTATACACACTAATTATCAAACTATATTTGTTTAGGCATGTCAGTTTCTACCTATAGTGTTATACTCATACCTTATTTGGGAGTTATTTAGTCCATATATAGACTTCATGTAATTAGGTTTGTAAAAGGGAAAGGGACCTTGTAGGTGATTTCATTTTTTTCTTGTGGGGATGGAGTTCTATGATTTATCAGACATGGTATTCTAGACCACAATATTTTGGGTTATTTTTTGTCAGCTAATTCTTTTATTTTTACTGTTTTCTATTTGACATTAAGATACATCTCATCATTTAATAACATGATTCAAAACTATTGGTTTATTTTTTCCTCCTTTTATATCACAAATGTAAGAGATATTGTTTCCACTTGTCTATTATTCATATTATAATATGTATATTGTTTATTTCCATAGTTATGTTATAAGGCCCCAGCCTTAAACCTTAATTAATCTTGAGTTATTACAAGATTACACATTGAGGATCTTTTCGGGTTTAGAGTTTTAGAGAATTATTTCATAAAACTTGCATTACATTCCACATATAAACAAAGTGGTTACATAAAGATAGTATTCTTCATTCCCATCAATGGAAACATATTTAAAATAAACATGGATTCTTTATTAACACTTCCTTGACACTATCATCATATCATGTACCTTTCCCTTGACCTGTGAAAAACATTTCAAAAAAAACATGGGATGAGCATAAAAAGCTCAGTAAGGGATATAAAAATATGGAAAGGAAACATGGGTACATATATACATAAGGATGAGATCATACTTTACCCATAAAACATAAGCACTTTAACATACCTCATCAAATCATGAATAAATCATAGAAATCATAAGACATAAAGGTAACATGAGGCATTCATAACATTCTTACGTAGGGAGTAACCCTCTTGGTTACGTTTGGAATACCCATCACAGTATATTCCCTAAATCTCTTCGGAGAAACCTTAACGTTTCACTCCTTCGCATTACCCAATGCATTGGAGAGCTATATCGGGCTCACCCGCCCATAGTTTATCACAGAACCACCCGTTTTCATAATAATGCCCAAGAACCTCAACATAATCATATCACATAAAACATGCATAAAGGAAACATAACATTCCCACCTTTCAATCACAAGATATCAATACAACACATTGATATAAAAACATTATGAAAACCATTTTCGATACCAAAATAAAAGAAAAGTAAAACATGGTATTTATTTTTCTTTTAAAAAGAATGTATGGCTTATAGAGGAAGCCGAAACTCAAATAACGGTCACGACGACAGAGAAGTCATTGTCACCGCATACGTATGACAAAAAACAATCCCTTTTGTCGTTTAGTAAAATGCTTCGTATAAAAAAGATTCTTTTTGGATAAACGTAAATGTCAAAGGGGTTTATACACCGTATAAAAGAAGGTTGTGTATAAAGCAGAATATGCCTCAATGAAAGGAGATTGAGACGAAGTCCATTACCTCATATCCGACTTGACCTGACCGTTCTTTAATATCCTGAATAATAAACTTGAGTTAATATCTACTTTCTTAATAACCTTTTTCATGTTCATTATTCCTTTTATACCATGTTATGAACATCATGTAATCATTTATGTTAACAATGTTCATTTTTTCGGTATTTGGTTCTTAAGTCAAAAATAGACTTCTTACACTTACATGTTGTTAATTTGGTCAAAGGATAGTAATATCCAGAATGATATTAATGATTTGGGTAACATATATATCATATATATTCATCATATACATGTATTTATAATATTACATCACATTTAGAGGTAAGAATTGAAATGCACCGTTCATGGAGATGGTAAGCCGAACGTACGCATGAACGCTAATTCCATTTCGATATCGTATTTCTGGAATGGAATCATAATGATATAAGAGTATATTATAAATCCAGTATAATAACATATATAATATCATTAACTTTATCCTTTACACATCCCATATATGGTATTAACGAATCAAATCACTTTCAGGGGGCGGTAGTCCGCACTTCCTAAAATGAAGATATCGTGTTTACCCATAATGGAAACAATAATGGTATGCCATAAATGAAACATACAGAAGCTTAAGGAAATAATAAACATATTATATATCATATATAAAAATAGTTACATCATAATGGAAACCTTTTATGGTGTTAAATGAGTATTGAACAATCATCGTTTCAGAAGGCAGAATTTCGCCATCCACGGAAACCGTATGTTCTTTAACCAGTTGATTATTTGTGTGAAAGTGTAGCTCGAATAAATATTATAACAACATCCTAGTATATTGAAGATACTGTTGTTGTTACAAAAGATATAAATAAAAAGAGTTTAGGGGGTTGGAGAAGCAAAATAAAACAAATGATCATGAGAGAATGAATTGCCTTTAAAAGTGTAACTCCTTTTGATTTGAGCCTAAAGGCTTCCTTTGAAAGGATTCTTCCCAACGGTAATCCTCTAGGATGAGTATAGGGATGTGGAGAGAGTAAATGGGTAGGGGATGGCCGAGCCAAAGGCTTTAGGAGATTGTGAAATGAGGTAGAGGTGGGGGCCTTTTATAAGAGGAGAGGAGGGGCACTTTTGGAAATCATGAAACTATTATTTTATTTTCAAAAGTGTTTCGAATTTCTAAGGTCCCACATTAATATATTTCGAAGATAAGATGATAAGGCTTCTAAATATACCCAACCAATAGGTTTTGGACATGTTTATATTTTAGATATTACATTATATTTCCATTTTATTTAAATCGTTAAATAATGAGATCATCGCTGCATCATCATGATGTCATAAATAATTTAATTTATTTAAAGTCTAAAAATTATAAACAAAATAATATGATGTTGGAAATATTTTTATCTTTAAAATGAGTATTTATAAACAAAAATATGATTAGTATAACCCCTTCTAAAAATTGATTTAGTAAAACAATTTATGTTAGTGTCATTTTCACCTTTATTTTAAAAAAAGGCATTAAAGTCATTATCTCACCCAAGTGGCTCCATAGGGTCCCCTAAATCGTCCCATGGGTTATCTTGGTCGGTCATGACTCATCCAATTGGGGTAGGACAAGTGTCATGGTGTTTTCATATTTTTATCATATCATTTTTACCTTAAATTACTCTAATTACATCTAATTGCGATTAAAAACTTAATAAGTTACTATTCACCAAAAAATTATTTTAATCTCATTGAACCACATTTTACTTTTTAATGAAAACCATGTATGTCGGATTTTTGAAATTCAAAACACAATGATGGAAAAATTTCATTTAAACGGAAAATCAGTTTTTATAAGTACCACTTAGTGGTTTCACTATTCATCAAAAATTGAAGTTTTTCAGAAAATTACCAAAAATTCACCCTAAGCTATATTTGATATGCCGAATTCAAAAATGAAGTCTATTTTAAAAAATTCAAAACATATAAGTCACATTAATTTATTTAATAATTAATTCCTGCTGTCAGAGCAAATAGCGTGTTTTTATGAAACAATAAGTATCAAAAGATTGACACCAGTTTAAATCCAATTTCAAAGTGAAATTGATTCCAATGACCACAATTGGATTAAATGGTAAAAATATATTCTAATTACACATTAAGACCAATTCAAAAGATAATCTAATCATATAAATAAATTAGATTAAGAAGCAGTTTTGATGTAAAATGCAGTATTTTTCACTATTCATTAAAAAAAATTAACATAGTCAGAAAAATACCAAAAATTCACAAAAAGTAAATTTTGATGTCCCAATCATAAAGAATAATTTTATTTTGACAAACATAGCTTATAAAATTGTCAAAAGATAGATTCAAAAATGGTTTTCCATCAAAAGGCAGTAAAACAATCTTTTAAAAATATTAGTGTATTACATGCTTAAGATTTGATTTATTTTCATTTTAAGCCTCTAAAACACTATCTTAATCATTAATAGACATGGATAAAAATATATATTATTAATTACTTTCTTGGGATGCTACATCCTTCCTTCCTTTAGAAAATTGCGTCCCCGCAATTTATTTACTTATCAAATAAATGGGGGTACTTATCTCTCATTGCATTTTCAGAATCCCATGTTGCCTCTTCCATCATGTGGTTTTTCCACAAAACCTTTACCTGCTTAATCACCTTATTCCGTAACACTTTCTCCCTGTGGTCAAGAATCTGGACCGGTTGTTCCTCATAAGATAGGTTCTCTTCCAACAGAACTTCCTCTAGACTCAAAAAATGAGATGGATCTGGCATATACTTTCTCAACATCGAAACGTGAAAAACATTGTGTACCTGAGATAAACTCGGAGGTAAAGCCACTCGGTATGCAACTGATCCAACTCTCTCTAGAATTTCATATGGTCCAATGAACCTTGGACCCATCTTTCCTTTCTTACCAAATCGCATAACACTTTTCCATGGTGATACTTTGAGAAAAACATGATCACCTACCTCAAAAGAGAGATCCTTCCTCCTATTGTCCGCATTACTCTTCTGCCTGCTCTAAGCTGTTCTCATGTACTTCTGAATCAGCTGAACTTTTTTTGCCAACTCTTCTACCAATTCTGGTCCCATCAACTTCCTTTCACCCACTTCATCCTAGAAAGCTAGAGTTCGACACTACTACCCATATAAAACCTGAAATGGTGCCATCTGTATACTAGAATGAAATCTGTTATTATATGAAAATTCAACCAACGAAAGATGATGGTCCCAACTTCCCTGATAATCCATAGAAAAAGCTCGTAGCATATCCTCCAATGTCTGAATTGTTCGTTCTGACTGCCCATCTGATTGAGGATGAAAAGCTGTACTAAAATTTAATTAAGTACCCAATGACTTCTGAAGGCCGTTCCAAAAGTTAGAAGTGATCCTGGGATCACGATCAGATACAATGGAGAGAGGAACTCCATATAACCTGACTATCTCTTTAAGATACAAACGGGAAGGTTGATCTAGGGAAAAATTATCTCGTATAGCAAGGAAATGAGCAGATTTAGTCAAGCGATCAACAATAACCCAGATTGCATTATTACCTCGAGATGTCTTCGGTAATCCCACAACAAATTCCATGGATATATTCTCCCATTTCCACTCTGGAACTGGTAAGGCTGAAGCATCCCTTTCGGTAACCGCCGCTCTGCTTTAACCTGTTGACATGTCAAACACTTCACAGTAAAATCAGCAATATCTCTTTTCATTTGATCCCACCAGAAATACTCCCGCAGATCTCTGTACATCTTAGTACTGCCAGGATGAACTGAAAATGGAGAACTATGAGCTTCACATAAAAACTCTCTATTCAACTGTGAATCACAAGGCACACACAATCTCTTCCCAAATCTCAAAACGCATTCATTATCAATGTTGAATTCAGGCAACTTACCTTTCTGATCCAGCTCTACCTTTTTCTGCAACTCACTGTCTTGCTTCTGTGCTTGCTTGATTCTATCTGATAGAGATGATCTCACTGATACCTAAAACAAAACAGAAGAACTTCCTGCATCAACAACATCTATGCCAAAGTTCATCAAATCCTTAACCAAAGGATCACGTTCCAAACACAACATTGCTAATGAAGCATTACTTTTTCGACTCAAAGAATCATCCACTTTATCTGCTTTTCCCGGATGGTAATGAATTGTACAATCATAATCCTTGATTAATTCTAGCCATATCCTTTGTCTCATGTTCAATTCTTTCTGAGTGAATATATACTTTAAACTTTTGTGATCGGTATATATTTCCACTTTACTCCATACAAATGATGCCTCTAAATTTTTAAAGCAAAAACAATATCAGCTAATTCCAAATCATGTGTAGGGTAATTTACCTCATGAGTTTTCAACTATCATGAAGCTTAAGAAATCACCTGATCATTCTGCATTAGGACGTAACCAAGTCCCTTCAATGAAGCATCACTGTATATAACAAACTCACGATTCCTGGAAGGTAGTGCCAAAACTGGAGCATTCACCAATCTTCTTTTCAATTCTTGAAAAAATCATCACATTCTTTTGTCCAGATAAACTTAACACCCTTCCGAGTTATCTTATTCATTGGACTAGATAACCATGAAGAATTTCTAACAAACCTTCGGTAATAGCCGGCCAAACCAAGCAAGCTACGAATCTCGGTTACATTTGTGGGTCTTGGCCAGTATTCCACAACTTTTGTTTTTGCAGGATCAACAGTTATCCCATCTTTAGAAACAATGTGACCAAGGAAAGAAATTTGTTGCAACCAAAACTCACACTTGATGAATTTTCCATACAGTTTCTTTTCCTTTAAGGTTTGCAAGATAACCCTTAAATGTCTTTCATGCTCCTCTTTACTTTTTGAAAACACCAAAATATCGTCAACGAAAACCACCACAAACTTATCCAATAACTCATGGAAAATTCTATTCATTAAGTCCATGAATACAGCAGGTGAATTGGTTATCCCAAAAGGCATTACTACAAATTCATAATGGCCATATCTCGTACGGAATGCAGTCTTCGGAATATCTACCTCCTTTACCTTCAGCTGATGGTACCCCGATCTCAAGTCAATCTTTGAAAAAAACTGAGCTCCCTGGATATGATCAAACAAATAATCGATATGAGGCAAAGGATATTTGTTCTTAACAGTGATATTATTCAAGTCCCTATAATCAATGCAAAGTCTCATTGAACCATCTTTCTTTTTAACAAATAAAACAGGAGCACCCCAAGGTGATGTGCTAGGTCGAATGAAACCTTTCTCTAATAAATCTTGCAATTGCTCCTTCAACTCTAAAAGTTCAATTTGATCCATTCGATAAGGGGGTTTTGAAATTGGGTTAACATCATGAACTAAGTCAACAGTAAACTCAACTTCCCGATCTGGTATTATTCCATGCAACTCATAAGGAAAAACATCAGGATACTCATTTACCACTGGCACATCATTAATCTGAACAGTTCCTTTATTTTCAACGATGTGTGCAAGGTAACATTCATTTCCATATTTTACAAGTTTCTCGGCCTCTTGATTAGTTATCAACAGTAAGGGTTCATTCTTGTACACAAACTAAAAGTCTTTCTGAAAATAAACTTATTTAGCTCTACAGTCAATCTTAGCATGGTAAATAGAGAGCGAATCTATACCCAGGATAACATCAAACTCTACTAGAGGTATAACAATAAGGTTTGCAAGTAGGTTCTTTCCACAGATAAGGATAGGAAGATTATTATAAATTCTTTTTGCCTCAACATTCCCCCAATGTGTTTTTACCAAAAGTTAAGGAGTCATTTCTTGAGATGGTATTCCCATTTTACTAGAAAAGTTTTCACAGATGAACGAATGTGTAGACCCCGAATCAAACAACACACTGGCATAATCTGAAAAAACAAACAAAGTACCTGATACAACTTCATTTGATCGCCCGACATCTGCTGAAGTAGTTGCAAAGGATTTCACCACCCCTTTCTGCTTATAGTCTAACTGCATCCCATCACTCAAGCTCTTTTTCGGACACTCATTTGCATAGTGACCCATCTCATTGCACTTAAAACATTTCACAAACTGTAAATAAAATTTGGTCTTACCTTCACCTTGATCCTTTTCAGTGCAATCACGAGCCTTATGTCCCATCTTACCACATCGGTAGCACATTCCAGAATTCAGAAGACATTCCCCAGCATGCCTTTTGCCACATTTATCACAAACTGGAAAATTAGTTTTCTTACCATCAGACTTTTTTGAAGAATTCTTACCTTTCTCCTGCCACCTCAGTCTCTTCTTCTGTTGGTTGTTATAGAACACTTGATCATCGGCAAACTCCATTTCCACCTTCTCAGCACATCGAACAATTTTTTCATAACTTTTAAACTCACGAGAAGTTAATGCCCTTCCATATTTTGGATTTAATCCGGAGTAAAAACGATTGATTTTACTATCGAGGTCTCGGATAAAATTTGGAGCATACCTTTCCAATCGAGTGAACCTTTCTTCATAGGTAGCCACTGAGTCTTCCTCTTGCCTCAATTACAAGAATTGATTTTCCATCCTTAGTCGAACAGCTTTAGGAAAATAATTCTCAAGAAACATACCTTTGAATTCATCCCAGTCAAGTGCATCAATCTCATCGGTGTCCCTGATATTTTTAACCATCGACCACCACTGATCTACTTCACCCTCCAAACGGTAAATAGCAAGACTAACCTTTTGATTTTCTGAACACCCCATGACATCGAAAATCTTCTCCAGTGCTTTAATCCACCCTTCATCTAGCACATAGTCAGATGATCCTCTGAATGATGGGGGATGTTTCCTCATGAAATGTTCCACCACTGACATGTTCCTCTGCAGTTGATCTGGCTAATCTCGTACATGGATAACACCACCATTTATAGCCTGAGTCAATTGTGCCATCACTGCAACAAACTATTCAGTTCCAATTCCGACCATCTCGGGATGCTGATTTGGATGGTTATTTCCTTCTATATGCCTTCCTAGCACTGCTTCCCTGTTTCCTCTGTGGAAAACCATTCTGAACAAACATGTCTTAGATGAAGCAACATGGTAATCTTCAAATGCTATATCACTTCAATTTGACCATAAAAAAATAGTTTTTGGATAATCATTTAATAGAATTCTAACTCCTAAAGTTATCTAAACCGACCTTTGATACCAACTATAAGTCCCCAGCCTTAAACCTTACTTAATCTTGAGTTATTACAAGATTACACATTGAGGATCTTTTCGGGTTTAGAGTTTTAGAGAATTAGATCATAAAACTTGCATTACATTCCACATATAAACAAAGTGGTTACATAAAGATAGTATTCTTCATTCGCATCAATGGAAACATATTTAAAATAAACATGGATTCTTTCTTGACACTTCCTTGACACTATCATCATATCATGTAACTTTCCCTTGACCTGTGAAAAACATTTCAAAAAAAACATGGGATGAGCATAAAAAGCTCAGTAAGGGATATAAAAATATGGAAAGGAAACATGGGTGCATATATACATAAGGATGAGATCATACTTTACCCATAAAACATAAGCACTTTAACATACCTCATCAAATCATGAATAAATCATAGAAATCATAAGACATAAAGGTAACTTGAGGCATTCAAAACATTTTTACGTAGGGAGTAACCTTCTTGGTTACGTTTGGAATACCCATCACAGTATATTCCCTAAATCTCTTCGGAGAAACCTTAATGTTTCACTCCTTCGCGTTACCCAATGCATTGGAGAGCTATATCGGGCTCACCTGCCCTTAGTTTATCACAGAACCACCCGTTTTCATAATAATTCCCAAGAACCTCAACATAATCATATCACATAAAACATGCATAAAGGAAACATAACATTCCCACCTTTCAATCACAAGATATCAATACAACACATTGATATACAAACATTTTGAAAACCATTTTCGATACCAAAAGAAAAGAAAAGTAAAACATGGTATTTATTTTTCTATTAAAAAGAAGGTATCGCTTATAGAGGAAGCCGAAACTCAAATAACGGTCACGATGACAGAGAAGTCGTTGTCGCCGCATACGTATGACAAAAAACATTTCCTTTTGTCATTTAGTAAAACGCTTCGTATAAAAAAGATTCCTTTTGGATAAATGTAAAAGTCAAAGGGGTTTATACACCGTATAAAAGAAGGTTGTGTATAAAATAGAATATGCCTCAATGAAAGGAGATTGAGACGAAGTCCCATACCTCATATTCGACATGACCCGACCGTTCTTTAATCTCCCGAATAATAAACTTGAGTTAATCTATACTTGCTTAAGAACCTTTTTCAAGTTCATTATTCCTTTTATACCATTTTATGAACATCATGTAATCATTTAAGTTAATAATGTTCATTTTGTCGGTATTTGGTTCTTAAGTCAAAAATAGACTTCTTGCACTTACATTTTGTTAATTTGGTCAAAGGCTCATTATATCCAGAGTGATATTAATTATTTGGGTAACATATATATCATATATATTCAGCATATACATGTATTTATAATATTACATCACATTTAGAGGTAAGAAATGAAATGCACCGTTCATGGAGACGGTAAGCCGTACGTACGCATGAACGCTACTTCCATTTCTATTTCATATTTATGGAATGGAATCATAATGATATAAGAGTATATTATAATTCCAGTATAATAACATATATAATATCATTAACTTTATCCTTCACACATCCCACATATGGTCTTAACGAATCAAATCACTTTCAGGGGCGGTAGTCTGCACTTCCTAAAATGAAGATATCGTGTTTACCCATAATGGAAACAATAATGGCATGACATAAATGAAAAATACAGAAGCATAAGGAAATAATAAACATATTATATATCATATATAAAAATATTGACATCATAATGGCCACCTTTGAAGGTGTTAAATGAGTATTGAACAATCATCGTTTCGGGAGGCAGAATTTCACCATCCACGGAAACCGTATGTTCATTAACCATTTGATGTATTTGTGTGAGAGTGTAGCTCGAATAAATATTATAACAACATCCTAGTATATTGAAGATACTGTTGTTGTTACAAAATAAGTAAATAAAAAGAGTTTAGGGGGTTGGAGAAGCAAAATAAAACAAATGATCATGAGAGAATGAATTACCTTTAAAAGTGTTACTCCTTTTGATTTGAGCCTAAAGGCTTCCTTTGAAAGGATTATGACCAAAGGGAATCCTCTAGGACGAGGAGAGGGATGTGGAGAGAGTAAATGGGTAGGGGATGGCCGAGCCAAAGGCTTGAGGAGTGTGTGAAATGAGGTAGAGGTGGGGGCCTTTTATAAGAGAAGAGGAGGGGCACTTTGGGAAATCATGAAACTATTATTTTATTTTCAAAAGTGTTTCGAATTTATAAGGTCCCACATTGATATATTTCGAAGATAAGATGATAAGGCTTCGAAATCTACACAACAAATAGGTTTTGGAAATGTGTAGGTTTTAGATATTACATTATCTTTCCATTTTTTTAAATCGTTAAATAATGAGGTCATCGCTCCATCCTCATTATGTCATAAATAATTTAATTTATTTAAAGTCTAAAAATTATAAAAAAATACTATGATGTAGGAAATAGTTTTTTCTTTCCAATTAATATTTATAAACAAAAATATGATTAGTATAACCCCTTCTAAAAATTGTTTTAGTAAAACAATTTATGTTAGTGTCATTTTCACCTTTATTTAAAAAAAGGCATTAAAGTCATTATCTCACCCAAGAGGCTCCATAGGGTCCCCTAAATCGACCCATGGGTTGTCTTGGTCGTTCATGACTCATCCAATAGAGGTAGGACAAGTGTCATGGTGTTTTTATATTTTTATCATATCATTTTTACCTTAAATTACACTAATTACCTCTAATTGCGATTAAAAACTTAATAAGTTACTATTCACCAAAAAATTATTTTAATCTCATTGAACCACATTTTACTTCTTAATGACAACCATGTATGTCGTATTTTTGAAATTCAAAACACAATGATGGAAAAATTTCATTTAACCGGAAAACCAGTTTTTATAAGTACCACTTAGTGGTTTCACTATTCATCAAAAATTGAAGTTTTTAGAAAATTACCAAAAATTCACCCTAAACTATATTTGATATTCCGAATTCAAAAATGAAGTCTATTTTACAAAATTCAAAACATATAAGTCACATTAATTAATTTAATAATTAATTCCCGCTGTCAGAGCAAATTGGGTGTTTTTGTGAAACAATAAGTATCAAAAGATTGACACCAGTTTAAGTCCAATTTCAAAGTGAAATTTATTTCAATGACCACCATGGGATTAAATGGTAAAAATATATTCTAATTGCACATTAAGACCAATTCAAAAGATAATCTAATCGTATAAATAAATTAGATTAAGAAGCAGTTTTGATGTAAAATGCAGTATTTTTCACTATTCATTAAAAAAAGGAACATTGTCAGAAAAATACCAAAAATTCACACAAAGTAAATTTTGATGTACCAATCATAAATAATAAGTTTATTTTGACAAACATATCTTATAAAATTGTCAAAAGATAGATTCAAAAATGGTTTTCCATCAAAAGGCAGTAAAACAATCTTTTAAAAATATTAGTGTATTACATGCTTAAGATTGGATTTATTTTCATTTTAAGCCTCTAAAAAAATATCTTAATCATTAATAGACATAGATAAAAATATCTATTATTCATTACTTACTTGGGATGTTAGATATGTTACACCATGATAGGGGGTAACGTCTCCCCACTATATCATCACACCTGTAGCCTCTGGAGTATGGGGAGGCATGCTTTTGGTCTCGTAACTAACCCATTTCAGCGACATGAGTGAATTCTGGATTGGGGTTGTAATAAATTGGTATTAAAGAATCATGTTATTATTTTCTATTTATTAAAAAAATTTGGAATGGTAAAAAGAGTCTAGGAAGTATCAGGACTTGGTAATGAGATTTTTGAATGGATTATCTAACTAATTTCTGGGAGAAAAAATAAGGACCTAAGGGTGGGAATACTATATATGTTCTTTTTCTTATTATAGTTGATGTTATTTCACTGATGGTTATTCACATGTTGTTTGATGTTATCATTTCTTGATATTTTATATGCATGGCCATGTATGGCATTGATGAGTATGAATGTGTAATTATAGGCACATAGGTATATATTTTGACATGTTATTTTCATGATAAAGTCAAATTTATTTCATGTGTTATGTACGTGGCTAGATGAGATGTTAAACGATATATATCTTATATATAATAAATGAAATGAAATAGATTGATATTCCCTATTAAAACACTTATAAGACATGTTTAGAAAAACTAAGATAATTGGTTCTCTATTTTGGTCACCATTTGAATTTCACTTTGTTTGTTACAGATAGTGTTCAAAGGAGTGTGTTTTTATTTTAGAGAAAATGCATCCTTGTCATCTTCAAATTGATTGTTAGGAGAGTGGAAATTAATATGCTCCTATCCTAGTTGAACTGGAGATTCCTATAACTCTTGAGGATAAAATTTATTTTCATCTTCATGATATATTCTTGATCATCAGGTGATCTATGGAATGATAGATGGTTCACGTCATGCATTTAATGTGTGATATGATAAGAGAGTTATAGTTTCAGTAACCTCCTACGTTCACTAGGGAGCAAGGTTCCAATGCAATAGAGTTCTAGATTTTATTGGTCCATATGATCTTTATGAATCGTGGGACACCAACTGATAGGAGTGAGAAGTTCACTGCATATATGGCCCATGGACCTACCAATCCTTGGTAAGGTATTCTAGAGAATTATAGGGAGTAAGGGGAGTTATCTTGGAAGGAATTTCAGGAGAACATATTGAGCCAATTCTATCCAGATACATTACGGGGTGAGAAGGCTCAATGAGGGATGAGAAGTCTCGTAATGTTAGTGATGGACTATGTTGATATTATTAATGTCCTACAACACTTTTGGACATCATAATCAACTGATGATATCTCCAGGGTGAGTTGTTTTTTATGTTGGATTTCACTATGAGATCAGGTCTGAGTTTAGTGTTTTTTATCTAAGTATATTTTCAAATGTGATGAATCAAGGACTAAACCGAGAAGGAAATTTGAGAGAGGCACCAAGAAGTATCCTAAATATTACATTAGAGAGAACTATAAATTTTTATTCGAGTAGAGATATGTTTCTTTATTCTATTTTTTACCAAGTAAATGGAATATAGAGTAGTTATGTATATGGATATCCATCTTAGGACAATGTTTCGTTATAGTGTTTTTAGTGTGGAATGATTGGCCCCAAGAAGCCTTAGATTCCATACCCTAGTTAGGAGTGTCATAATTTGGGGGGGGATAAGATACCTATATATGATTTGTATGGGAATTCAGTAGAAGAGTAGTGGAAGGGGACCATGATATTTTCAAGGGTCTGGTAAGAACACAACTAACCCTCATCGTACTACTAGTTCGAGATCTATTTTATGTTCATGTAAATGTAGGGGATATGGAACCCTAATTTTGGAGTAGAAATTTCAAGAAGAGGGAATAACATAGGGGAGTCATATCGAATCTCAGAAAATATGGGATAGTCAGTTTTAGGTTATGCAGACAGCTTTAGAAAGTTTGGAGGAAAGACTATCCACCAAGAGAGGTAAAAATTTTGTATCTTCTTCCCATTATTGATCTCTTTTTTTATACCAGATCGTCAAATTCCTCTTTAGATGTTATTTTTTAAAATGTTATGGTATTGGTTGTGGAAATCATGGTTGGGTCCATAACCATCAACACACCATTCGGAGTGTGGTAATAAAATATCAAACATTATAAACTATATTCTCTAATTTTTAGTGGTTACCTTTTCTTTTAGGAATCATTTGTTCTAGGTATAAGGACCTGACCTTAAACATTACATAATATTGAATTAAATGAATAATTCACATTGAAGATCTTTTCAGGTTTATAGTTTTTATAGAATTAAGACATAACTATTAAATCTCAAAATATTGTATGGTAGATATATCTAAACAGTTTCCATTTTTTTAAGAAAATAAAAACTCTTAAAATTAGTCATGTCTAGATTCATGTTTTATATAGCATTAATTTTCTTTGATCCCATCCTTGACCCTATTCATCTTTAAGTCCTGTGAAAACATTTCAAAACATGGGATGAGCATAAAAATCTTAGTAAGGGTTATAAAACAAAGTATGAAAACAATTTTTCATAAATTCATAAAAAAACATGAAATCATTTACATACCTTATGAAATCAAATGAATTATGAAATACACATAGAAATCATTAATCATAAAGGTAACTTTTGGCATCCATATCATACTTACATTGTAGCTATCACAGCTATATAGGAAGTTACTTTGGAAAACCTATCACATTATATTCCCTAAATCTCTTAGGAGAAACATTCACATTTACCTCTATCATGTTACCCATTGCATTGGAGAGCTATCTCGGGCTCACCCCTTGGTTTATCACAGAATCACCCATATACGTAAATAATACCCAAGAACCATAACATGATCATAACAGATAACATAAGCATAAAGGAAAGATAACATTTCCACATTTAAATATTATTTCAATATATTGAAATAATAAAACCATTTTAAAAATCATTTTCAATACCAAAATACATAAAAAGAGTATATGGTATTTATTTTTACTTTTAAAAACATTACGTCTTGTTAAGGAAGTCAAAGATCAAATAATACTCACGGTGGTAGAAAGGTCTTTGTCACAACTTATGTTAAAAAGAACATTTCTTTTTGTCATTTAGTAAAATACTTTGTATAAAAATATTCCCTTTGAATAAAATGAAATGTCAGTGGGGTTTATACACCCTATAAAATAAATTCTTTTATAAAACTAAAAATTCCTCAATGAAAGGAGATTGAGATGAAGTCCCTAACCTCGTGTCTGACTTGACTCGATTGTTCTTTAATCTTCTGAATAATAAAATAAAGTTAATTTATACTTTCTTAAGAACATTTTTCAAGTTTATTATTCTTTTTATATCACTTATTACCATGTTATAGACATTATGCAATCATTTAAGTTAATAACATTCATTTTATCGATATTTGGTACTTGAGTAAAAAATGAGCACCTTATATTTACAATTTCTCCATGTTGTCAATGGTTCATTATATCCAGAATGATATTCATTATTTGGATATCATATATATCATATATATCCATTATATACATGTTTTTATAATAGTACATAGCATTTAGAGGTAAGAAATGAAATGCACCGTTCATGGAGACAGTAAGCCACACGTACGCATGAACGCAACTTTCAATTCTATTTTTTATTTTAATGGAAATAAAACATAATGATACATAGGTATATTATAATTCCAGTATAATATATTATATAATATCATTAACTCTATCCTTTATACATCCCACATAAGGCATTAACGAATCAAATCACTTTGAGGGGTGGTAGTCCGCACTTCCTCAAATGAGATTATCGTAATTACCCACTAGGGAAACCATAAATTCATGCTATAAGTGGGAAGTACATAAGAATAAGGAAGTCATAAACATAATATATATCATATATAAATATAGTTCCATTATAATGGCCACCATGAGATGCAGTAAGATGTAATTGAACAATTATCGTTTCGTGAGGCCTTAGTTTTCCATCCACAGAAACATTATGTTTTTCATCCATTAGATGGATGTGTGTAAGTGAAGTTCTAATCCTTATCATAACAACATACTAGTATATTGAGGATACTGGTGTTGTTACTAAATAAAGGAATAAAAATATTTTAGGGGTTGGAGAAGTAAAATAAAAGAAAACAATTTAAGAGTAATTGTTAACTTTAATTTAGGTAACTTCCTTTGGTTTGAACCAAAAAGACTTCTTGAAGTGCCTTATAAATAAGGTAAGGCTTCTAGGGTGGGGAGATGGATGTTGGAATCTTAATTGGGAAGAGTGTGGACGAGCCCAATGGCTTGAAAGGTGTATGGAATTGGTTAGAAGTGGACACCATTTGTTAGGGAGTGGAGGGGCTCTTTATGAAACTGTGAAAACATTATTTGATTATATATTCATATTCTATTTATAAAGGTCCAAAAATCATTATAGTAGAAGATAAGATGACTAATTTTCGAAATAAAATAATCCAATAAGAATTGGACATGTTTTGGAAAATATTTTAATCATTATAATCTTATTTATTTAAATTATTTATTAATGAGGTAAATACTGCATCATTTTTGTGTCATGAATAATTTAATTTATTCGATGTCTAAAAATTATATAAAAAATAATATCACGTAGAAAATCGTTTACCATTCCATGTAATATTCATAGTCAAAAAGATAATTTATATAACCCCTTCTAAAAATTAATTTAATAAAGGATATTTTCTTTTATCATATTTTCCTTTACTTTAAGTTAATTAATCTAAATTGTCATTATCACTCCCATGTGGCTCAATGGGGTCCCAAAATCGACTCAAAGATTCCCATGGTCATAAATGACTCAACAAAAAAGGTTTGGACAAGTGTTAAGGTAATTTTGAATCATTATAATATTCATTTAACCTTGATTTACCCTATTTACCTTTAACTGCAGTAAATAAGTCAAAAGTTACTATTCACCAAAAATTATTTTCATCATACTGAACCCAAAATTCAGCCTAAGAATTATTTGATTTTCTGAATTCAAAATTGATTTCTATTTTTTCAAATTCAATACATAGAATTGGAATTAATTAATTTAAAAATTATTTCCCGTTGTTAAATCAAATAACGTGTTTTTAAGAAACAACAATTATCAAAAGATTGATACTTGTTTATGTCCAATTTCAAAGTGAAATTAATTCCAATGACCAACATTGGATTTAATAGTAAATATATATTTTAATGTCACTCTAAAACCAATTAAAAATATAATCTATCTATATAAATAAATTATATTAGAAGGCACTTTTGAATTAAAATGCAATATTTTTCACTATTCATTAAAAATGAACTTTATCAGAAAATACCAAAAAATTACCCAATGTAAAATTTGATGTCCCCATTCTAAATAAAGATTTTATTTGGTCAATTATAATATATTAATGTGACCAAAACTATATTTATAGAGCTTTATCCATTAAAAGGTGATAAATCAGCCTTTTAATGTAAATTATGCTTAAAATTAGATTCATTCACATTTTAAGCCACTAACTTTTTATTGGATAATGTAAATACATTTAACAAACATGTATAATCATATTGTAGTTAGTTTCATTCATTCCTGCCAATACAATGGCTAGGAGTTAACTATCATTTAAAATAATAATATTATATTATTAGTGTGTAACGTAAGATTCCAAAGAAACCCGTTGTTGTGTATCTGGTACACTATCAAGAATAGAAACCCATTTAAAGTAAAATTAATATTTAATTCATAAATATTAATAAATATGAAATATGTCTTATTATTCATTTACATGGGATGTTACATCCTTCCACCCTTTTAGGAATTGCTTCCTCGCAATTTTTATTCCCTTATCAAAATAAGTGGGGGTATTTATCCATCATAGCATTATCAGATTCCCACATTTCGTCCTAAACCATATGGTTTTTTCACAAAACTTTTACCTGGTTAATCACCTTATTCCACAACACTTGCTCTCTATGGTCAAGAATCCAAACCAGTTGTTCTTCAAAGGAGAAATTCTCTTCTAACTAAACTACCTCTGCGCTCAAAACATGAGATGGATCTGGCATATACTTTCTCAACATCGAAACATGAAAAACATTATGTACCTGGGATAAACATGGACTTAAAGCCACTCTATACTCAACTGATCCAACTTTCTCTAGAATTTCATAAGGTCCAATGAACCTCATACTCAAATTTCCCTTCTTACCAAAACGCTTCACACTTTTCCATAGAGAAACTTTGAGAAAGAAATTATCACTTAGCTCAAAGGAAATATCCTTCCTCTAGTTATATGCATAACTTTTCTATCTGCTCTGAGCGGTTCTCATGTGCTTATGAATCAACTAAACTTTCTCTGCCATCTCATCTACCAATTCTGGTCCCATCAGCTTCCTTTCACCTACTTCATCCAAGAATGCTGGAGTTCAAAAATACTTTCCATATAATCCCTCAAATGGAGCCATCTGTATAATGGAATGAAAGCTTTTATTTTAAGAAAATTCAACCAAAGAAAGATGTTTGTCCCAACTTCCCTGGTAATCCCTCGAGCAAGTACGTAACATATCCTCCAAGGTCTGATTTTTTTCGTTCTGACTGCCCATCTGATTAAGGATTAAAAGCTGTACTAAAATTTAATAAAGTACCTAATGACTTCTGAAGGCCTTTCCAAAAGTTAGAAGTGAACCTGGGATCACGATCAGATACAATGGAGAGGGGAACTCCATGCAACCTGACTATATCTTTAACATACAACTGAGCAAGTTGATCTAGAGACAAAGTTACTCTAATAGGATGGAAATATGTAGATTTATTTAATCAGTAAACTATAAACCAGATTGTATTATTACCTCGAGATGTCTTTGGTAATCCCACAACAAATTCCATTGATATATTTTCACATTTCCACTCTAGCACTGGTAAAGGCTGAGGAATTCCTTTTGGTAACTATCCCTCTACTTTAACCTGGTGACAAGTCAAACACTTCACATTAAAATCAGCAATATCTCCTTTTGTTCCATTCCACCAGTAATACTCCCAAAGATCTCTGTATATCTTAGTACTGCCAGGATGAACTGAAAACAGATAACTATGAGCTTCACATAACAACTCATTCTTCAACTGTGAATCACGAGGCACACATAATCTCTTTCCAAATCTCAAAACACAACCATTATCAACGTTAAACTCATGGAACATACCCCTCTGAACAAACACAACCTTTTTTTACATCTCACTATCTTCCTTCTGCCCTTGCTTAATTCTTTCAGATAGAGATGATTTCACTAACACCTGAAACAAAACATAAGAACTTCCTATAACAACAAATTTTATGCCAAATTACATCAAATCAAAAACCATGGGATCTCATTCCAAACGTAACATGGTTAATGAAGTATTAATTTTTCGACTCAAAGCATCAGCCACTTTATTTTCTTTCCCTGAATGATAAAGGATCGTGCAATCATAATCCGTGATTAATTCCAACCATCTCCTATATCTCATGTTCAATTCTTTCTATGTGAATATATACTTAAAAATTTTGTGATCAGTATATATTTCACACTTCACTCCATCAAAATGATGCCTCCAAATTTTTAAATCAAAAACAACTGCAGCTAATTCAAATCATGTGTAGGTTAATTTAACTCATGTGGTTTCAAATATCATGATGCATAAGCAATTACCTTATCATTTTGCATTACGACACAACCCAGTTCTTTAAACGAAGCGTCACTGTAGATAACAAACTCACCGTTTCTAGAAGGCAGTGCCAAAACTGTAGCGTTCTCCAATCTTCTTCTCAATTTCCAAAAACAATCATCACATTTTTTTGTCCAGATGAACTTAACACCATTTCGAGTTAACTTATTCATTGGACTAGATAATCGTGGAAAATATTCAACAAACCTTCGGTAATAACCTGCCAAACCAAGAAAACTATGACTCTTGGTTTTATTTTTTGGTCTTGGCCATTCTTCAACAACTTTCGTTTCAGTAGGATCAACAGTTCTGCAATTTTTTTAAACAATGTGACCAAGGAAAGAAATTTTTTGTAACCAAATCTCATGCTTTCTAAATTTCAAAATAGTTTATTTTCTTTTAAGGTTTGCAAGACCACCCTTATATGACTTTCATGTTCCTCCTTAAATTTGGAATAAACCAAGATATCATCAATGAACACAACCACAGACTTATCCAAGAACACATGGAAAACTCTATTCAGAAGATCCATGAATACAGCAGGTGCATTGGTTAACCCAAAAGCCTAAACTAAAAATTCATAATGGCTATATCTTGTATGAAACACAGTCTTTGGAACGTCTTCTTCCTTTAATTTCAACTGATGGTACCCCGACCTCAAGTTATTTTTTGAAAAATACTGAGCTCCCAGGAACTGATCAAACAAATAATTGATATGAGGCAAATGATACTTATTCTTAACAGTGATGTTATTCAATGCTCTATAATCAATGAAAAGTCTCATTGAACTATCTTTATTTTTAACAAACAAGACAGGAGAACCCCATGGTGATGTTCTAGGTTGAATGAAACCTTTATCTAATAACTCTTGCAATTCCTTCTTTAACTCTAAAAGTTCAATTTGAGCCATTCGATAAGGGGGTTTTGAAATTGGATTAGCATCAAGAACTATGTCAACAGTAAATTCATCTTTTCGATCAGCTTTAATACCAGGAAACTCGTCAGGAAAAACATCAAGTTACTCATTTACCACTAGAAAATCATTAATCTGAACAGTTCCTTTGTTTTCAACAATATGTGCAAGGTAACATTCATTTCTATATTTTACTAGTTTCCCAGCTTCCTGATATGTTATCAATAGTAAGGGTACATTTTTTATACTAACTAAAAATATTTATGAAAAGAAACCTCTTTATCTCTATATATAATCTTAGCATGATAATCAGAAAGCCAATCCATGCCCAATATAACATCAAATTCTACTCGAGGAAAAACAATATGGTTTTCATGTAGATTCTTTCCACACACAAGGGAAAAAATGTTCTTATGTTTTCTTTTGGTCTCAAAATTTTATCGAGGTGTTTTTACCGTAAGTTCATTATTCATATCATGGGAAGGAATTCCAAATTTACTAGAAAACTTCTCAGAAATGGAAGATTGTGTAGAACCTGAATCAAACAACACATTGGCATAATCTGAACAAATAAATAGTGTACCTGACACAACTTCATTTGATGGCCCAACATCTTCTGAAGTAGTTGAAAAGGGTTTCACCACCCCTTTCTACTTGTAGTCTGGCAGCTTTCCGTTGGTTGAGTTCTCTGTTGGACACTCATTTGCATAATGACCCATTTCATTGTAATTAAAACATTTTACTGACTGTAAATCAGATTTTTTCTTACCATTACCCTAATCTTTTTCAGTGAAATTACGAGCCTTTTGTCCCATTTTACCACATTTGTAGCACTGACCAGAATTCAAAAGACACTCCCCATCATGCTTTTTACCACAATTTTCACAAACTGTAAACTTAAGTTTTTTACCATCTTACTTTTTTGAAGAGTTCTTCCCTTTCACCTACCACCCCGACCTCTTATTATGTTGTTTTTCAAAGAATACATGATCATCAGCAAACTCCATTTCCACCTTCTCCACACAACGATCAAGTTTTTCATAACATTTTAACTCACGAGAATCTATAGCCCTTCGATACTTTTTCTTTAATCTTGAGTAAAAACGGTGTATTTTACTATCAATATCTCGTATGAAATTTGGAGCATACCTTGCCAGTCGAGTGAATTTTTCTTCATAAGCAGCCACTGAGTCATCCTCCTACCTCAATTCCAAGAATTGTATTTCCATCCTAAGACGAACCACCTTAGGAAAATATTTCTCAAAAAACATACCTTTGAATTCATCCCAATCGAGAGCATCAATCTCCTCACTATCCCTGATATTTTTCACCATCAACCACCACAGATCAGCTTCACCTTCAAAATGGTAAACAGTAAGACTAGCCTTTTGATGTTCTGAACAACCCATGACATCAAAAATATTCTCTAGTTCTTTAGTCCACCCTTCAGCTAGAATAGGGTTAGATGATCCTCTGAATTATGGGGGATGTTTCCTCATAAAATACTCTACTACTAACATGTACCTCTGTGGTTGATCTGGCTGATCTTGTACATGGATACCACCACCATTTATAGCCCGAGTCAACTATTCCATCACTGTAACAAACTATTCATTTCCTATTCCGACCATCCAAGGTTGCTGATTTTGACGGTCGTCTTCCTCTTGATGTCTTCCCAACAGAGCTGCCATGTTTCCTCTGCGGAAACCCATTCTAAACACAAAAATATCTTAGGCGAAGCATCATGGTTATCTGGAAATGCTATATGATGTCAATATTAACATAAATTACTTTATGGATATTACTTTAACAATACCCTAACACCTAGAGTTATCTAAACCAACCTCTGATACAAAATATAAGGACTCAACCTTAAACATTACATAATATTGAATTAAATAAATAATTCACATTGAGGATATTTTTAGGAATTGTGTTTTAGAAAATTAGGGCATAACTATTAAATCTCAAAATATTACAAGGTAGAAATATCTATATAGTTTCCATTTTTTTCATAAAATAAAAACTCTTAAAAAAATCCATGTCTAGATTCATGTTTTAGACAGCATGACTTTTCCTTGATCCCATCCTTGACTTTATTCATCTTTATGTCCTGTGAAAACATTTCAAAACATGGGATGAGCAGAAAGAGCTCATTAAGGGTTATAAAACAAAGAATAAAAACATTTGTTCATAAATACATACAAAACATGAAATCATTTACTTACCACATGAAGTCATAAAATTTATGAAAGACACATAGAAATCATTAATCATTAAGGTAACTTGTGGCATCCATATCATACTTACATTATAGCTATCACAGCTACATAGGGAGTTACATTTGAATACCCATCAAAGTATATTTCCTAAATATCTTATGAGAAACATTCACATTTACCTCTCTCATGTTACCCAATGCATTGGAGAGCAATCTCGGGCTCAACCACCCTAGGTTTTCATGGAACCACCCGTATACATAAATAATGCCCAAAAACCATAACTTGATCATAACACATAACCTAAGCATAAAAGGAAAGATAACATTTCCACATTGAGATATTATTTCATGATATTGAAATAATAAATCCATTTTAAAAATCATTTTCAATACCAAAATACATAATAAGAGTTATGGTATTTATTTTTCATTTTAAAAACATTCTGTCTTGTTAAGGAAGCCAAAGATCAAATAATACTCGCGATGGTGGAAAGGTTGTTGTCACCGCTTACGTTAAAAAAACATTCCTTTTTGTCTTTTAGTAAAACTCTTCGTATAAATTATTCCCTTTGAATAAAATGAAATGTCAAATGGGGTTATGCACCATATAAAATAAAGTCGTGTATAAAACTAAAAATTCCTCAATGAAAGGAGATTGAGATGAAGTCCATTTTCTCATGTTCGAGTTGACTCGAACGTTCTTTAATCTCCACAATAATAAACTAAAAGTAATTTATATTTGCTTAAGAACCCTTTTCAGGTTTATTATTCCTTTTATATCACTTATTACCATATTATAAACAGTATTCAATCATTTAAGTTAATAACGTTCATTTTGTCGATATTTGGTACTTGAGTGAAAAATTAACACCTTATATTTACAACATGTCCATGTGGTAAAAGGTACATTATATCCAGAAATATATTGAAGATTTTGATATCATATATATCATATATATCCATTATATACATGTTTTTATAATAGTACATAACATTTAGAGGTAAGAAATGAAGTGCACCGTTCAAGGAGATGAGAAGCCATACGTACGCATGAACTCTACTTTCATTTGTATTTCTTATTTTAATGGAAATAAATCAAAATGATAATTAGGTATATTATAATTCTAGTATAATATCAAATATAATATCGTTAAATCCATCCTTTATACATCCCACATAAGGCATTAACGAATCAAATCACATTGAGGGGTCGGTAGACCACACTTCCTCAAATGAGATTATCGTATTTACCCACTATGGAAACCATAAAGGCATGCTAAAAATGGGAGCTACAGAATTATAAGGAAATAATAAACATAATATATATCATATATAAATATAGTGATATCATAATGGCCACCATGAGAAGCGATAAGATGTAATTGAACAATCATCGTTTTGTGAGGCCTTAGTTTTCCATCCATGGAAACATTATCTTCTTCATCCATTAGATGGAGGTGTGTGAAAGTGTATGTTCAAATCCTTATCATAACAGAATCCTAGTATATTTAGGATACTGGTGTTGTTACATAAGAAATGAATAAAAGGATTTTAGGGGTTGGAGAAGTAAAATAAAAGAAAACAATTTAAGAGAAATCGTTACATTTAATTTAGGTAACTTCTTTTGGTTTGAACCAAAAGGACTTCTTGAAGTTCCTTCTGCCTAAGGTAAGGCTTCTATGGTGAGGAGATGGATTTTGGGAGCTTAATTGGGAAGATTTTGGACTAGCCAAATGGCTTGATAGGTGTGTAGAATTGGATATAAGTGGTCTCTTTTTATAAGGGATAAGAGGGGCTCTTTAGGAAAGTGTGAAAACATTATTTTATTATATAATTATATTCGGTTTATAAAGGCCAAAAAATCATTATAGTCGAAGATAAGGTGACTCATGGTTGAAATAAATTCATCCAATGAAAATTGGACATGTTTTAGATAATATTTTAATCATTAAAGTCTTATTTATTTAACTTAATTATTAATGTGGTGAATACTGCATCATTATTGTGTCATGAATAATTTAATTTATTAGATGTCTAAAAATTATAAAACATATAATATCATGTAGGAAATATTTTTATCTTTCTAATGAATAATTTTAGTCAAAAAGATAATTTATATAACCCCTTCTAAAAATTAATTTAATAAATGATATTTGCTTTTATCATATTTTCCTTTACTTTATGTTAATTAATCTAAATTGTCATTATCACTCCCAAGTGGCTCAATGGTGTCCCAAAATCAACCCAAATATGTCCATGGTCGTAAATGACTCAAAAAATAAGGTTTGGACAAGTGTTAAGGTAATTTTGTATCATTATAATATTCTTTTAACATTGAATTGCTCTATTTACATTTAACCGCGGTAAATAAAAGTCAAAAGTTAATATTCACCAAAAATTATTTTTGTCTTATTGAATCACATTTTACTTCTGGATAACAACCATGTATGTCAAATTTTAGAAATTAAATTCACATAAATGGTAAAATTTCATATAAATGAAAAAGTCAGTTTTTTAACTACTACTAAGTGGTTTCACTATTCATCTAAAATTGAAGTTTTTCAGAAAAATACCAACAATTCAGCCTAAGCATTATTTGATATTCAGAATTAAAAATTGATTTCTATTTAGCCAAATTCAAAAAATATAGCTGGAGTTAATTAATTTAAAACATAGTTCTCGTTGTTAAAACAAATAGCGTGTTTTTAAGAAACAATAACTATCAAAAGATTGATACTTGTTTATGTCCAATTTCAAAATGAAAATAATTTAAATGACCAACATTAGATTAAATGGTAAAAATATATTTTAATTTCACTTTAAACTCAACTAAAAAAAATAATCTAACCATATAAATAAATAATATTAAAAGGCACTTTTGAATTAAAATGCAATATTTATCACTATTCATTAAAAATGAACTTTATCATAAAAATACCGAAAACATACCCAAAGTACAATTTGATGTCCCCACTGTAAAGAAGTATTTTATTTGGTCAATTAAAATGTATTAATGTGACCAAAACTATATTTAAAAAGGTTTTTCCATTAAAAGGCGATAAATCGTCCTTTTAATGTAAATTATTCTTAAAATTAGATTCATTCAATTTTTAAGCCTCTAACTTTTTATTAGATAATGTAAATACATTTAAAAAACATGTATAATCATATTGTAGTCAGTTTCATTCATTCCCGCCAATACAATGGCTAGGTGTTAACTACCATTTAAAATAATAATATTATATTATTAGTGTGCAATGTAAGATTCCAAAGAAACCTGTTGTTGCGTAACGAGTACGATATCGAGAATAGAAACCCCTTTAATGTAAAATTAATATTTAATTCACAAATATTAATAAATATGAAATATGTCTTATTCTTCATTTATCTGGGATGTTACACTAGGAATGGCAGTTTTTTATTTGATTCTCAGTATGGATTAGTTAGTTATATACTAGGATCATGATGACTATTACCGAAGGTGTGTTTACATTTTATCTCCAAGGGGAGGAATATATTTTCAATGAGGTGGGTGTGATATTCAGGCTGGTCATGGACGATCAATTTAGTGTAAATTGAATTCTCTCATGGTTCATATATTCATTATTTCTCAATATAATTTTGGAATATATTTTGTTTCTTTTCCTCTAGTGGTATACCATTTTTAAGTTGTAATTTATTAGGATTTATATGGATTAATGATTGAGTGTAAGATCACGTTCACAGTCGAGTTGGTGTTAGGAGAAGGGCCAGTTTCTATTACCATGTATAGAAGGGGACTAAGAGAGATTGATGATTCCAATGTTATGTTGGAATATCTAGATGGAACTGGTTTCATATATCCCAGTACATATCCTTGGGGTTCTATAGATTTTTCAACAAGAAGTATGAAGGGTAAATTCACTTATATGTGGATTATAAGAGACTGTACTAGATAAAAATAAAAAACAGGTACCATATTCCATGTATCAATGATATATTAAATACCACCAGTTGATTTTGATACAATCAAAGATACCTCAAATGGATTTTCGGTGTCTATATGGTATATATGAGTTCGTAGTTATGCCTTTTGATTTTACCAACACACCATCGGTATTTATGGCCCTGATGAATATAATAGTTCACCCTTTTCGAAGATATTTTTTGGTGGATTTGTGATAATAATATCCTTGTAATCCCAGTTAGTATAGGATTATTCCAAACATCATGAAATTGTCTTGAATAAATTGAGAGGGCATCATATTTATAAAAATATAACCAATTACAGTTCAGAGATTCATAAATTTCACTAATTAAGCCATATCATCATAGATGTAGGAGTATTGGTGGACCCATAGTAGGTTTAAATTGAGTTATCCTAGGAAAATCCTAATAATTATTCGATATATGGAGTTTTCTGGGTTTAGTAGGTTATTATCATTGATTTATCCATGAATTATATCATCTATCAACACTGATATCCATGAATTCCATGAAGGGATTAATTTTTTTAATCTGATTCTCACAAGAGATTGTTTTAGAAGTTTAGAGATTTTATGAACTAAAAGCATATCCTCACATTACCTATATTAAGTAAAGATCATAATGCTTATTGTAATGCATCTGGAGTTATAATTAGAGCATTTTTGATGCCGGAGGATCGATTGGGTGCTTATAGATCCATAAATCAGAGACATCATGAGAGGAATTACAAAATTTATAATCTCGAGTTGTAGTGGTGGTACTTGACCTGAGAAGATGGATATATTATCTCATGGGTGAGAGGTTTTTGTGATATACAAACCACATGTGCCTAGGGTATATCTTTTCTCAATGGGACCTAATCCTTCGGAAGAGTTGGTGCGTCGAGTATCTGTAGTCTTTCAAAATTTCCTTGGATTATACTATACGTAAGGTAAATGTTTCTACTGATACATTGATCTAGAAGATGAATACATTAGCAGTGTGGGAGTCATGTGAGGATTGGTGGATGATGGACTTCTTTAAAAACATGCATCTTGATATTTAGGAGTCTTAGGTTTATGTATATTTGAATTCGACATATGTTATAACTATGGTTTTGGACCAAATCATGATATACAATTTCTCTAATTTAGATGGATTTGTTTTGAGAGACAGAATATATATTGGGGGACACCATCATGGGTTTCTCTTTTTGGAACTGATTCTATTCTTTTAAGTTCCATGTATGTGTTCCTACATGTTTTCAGGTGTTTCATATTAGAGAATTTCATTCTTCTAGATTGGAAATACATACTGGTTTGAAAATATTTATCATTAAAATCATATATAACATCAATGATCGTGAATGAATAATGAGTTATTAATATTTTTGGGGAGATGATTCCCCTTTTTGTTGGTGAATATCAAGGATTAGATATATGTTGGATGTTCTATCCTTTTCCAATTCTAGAATGGAAATGGGATGTCGTCACTATGTATTTTGTGATAGGTTTTTCAAAAACAATGCATAATAATGATATAGTATGGTTGATCATGTATCAACTGAAAAATGAATCCCACTTGATTCCCATTATGGATAATTTAATAGTTGATTATCTGGGTAGTCTTTAAGTGCATGAGGAAGTTCATATGCCTAGTGTTCCAAGGAGTTTTGTTTAAATGAGATATCATGGTTTCATGTCATGATTATAGAAGGGTCATCATAATTATTTAGGTTCATAAGTTTTTTTGATCATACTCTCTTAACTTCAGACTAATGTTAATCTAAGAAAACTATTTAGGTTCTAGATGATATGATATGATATAAGCCTAGTTTTTGAATTTTTTTGGATTATGGGGGAAACATATTGAACTCATAGATATTCCATATAATAACAGCTTCAAGGTATTGATCCAGATGGAACCTCTAGAGGAATTTTATGGTAGGCCATTTCATTCACCTCTTTGTTCGTCATAGTTTGGTAAGCCAGTTCTTGTAGGGCCTAGTCTCATACATGAGACATCAAAGTATCCTTAGTTTATCAACAGGTTTTTAGGGACTTTGTTGTGTAGTTAGAAATATTATGATGACCATTAGAGATAGTCTATTGAGTCTCAGTTTTTTTATCATCTTCTACATTATGTGTCACCTAGGTTGGGGAAATAACAAATTATGAAATACGAAAATTTATAGAGCATGTTTTTTACTCTGTTTGAGATAGTGAATAGGGTCGGTCAATTGGTGTACCAATTATCCCTTCCACAGTTCTCTAGTTCCGTGTGCAATGTGTTTCACATGTCATAGCTTCTGAGTTATTATCCTAACCCTTCTCATGCAGCTGACATCAAGGTCATTCGGAATTTTGATGATTCATCATTTGATGAGAATCTAATATGGACTTTTTATTATATTTAGAAGTATCTCAAGTTTAGGATTATTGCTTTGGTCCAAGTAAAGTGGAAACATGGGAGTGTTTGGGAGGAGACAGAGAATAGGGATTCTGATATGTGATCAAAATGGCCAAACATGTTTTGTGAGACCCATATTGATTCTTGGAGAATCTCGGGGATGATATATTATATGTTGCGGAGTTTTTAAGACCTCATATTCCCTAGGTAAATCCCTCTTTTCGTATTTCATGAGCCCATGGTGGCTGAGTCTTTTTCATAGACAGAGAGACTTTAGTGGGGAAATTACTTAATGTTCAAGGATGTATGTTTATTTGTATTAATAGAGTTCATGTATAATATTGTAAATAAGTTTATGAGTTTTTTATATTATTTGTATGTCTTTGGAGGTGGTTCGAGTCCTTATCTATATATTGGTCTGAAAACTATCATTTGAGAATTTACACATTGTGTACACATTACAAATCAAGTAACTATCACCAAGGACATGTTATGAACTAGTTCATGATATGAAGTAGTTACACATCGTGAACCTAATTCACACTGTGTAAATTTATATCTGTATAAATATTATCATGAGGGGATGGAATTATCAAAGTATCTCTTCAAAAATAAATACATGATTTCTTAACGGATTACAGGTCATGATTTTATTCTGATCGTTTATTTTAAGTGGGCATTACAAGTGGTTATTTTATCATTCATTAATTACATCCCCTCCTCTCGAACCAATACAACTTCCAAGTTTATTTTCATCTTCTTTTTCCTTTTCATACATTCTTAACACACATATGATCCATTGTAATTGTTTCTGTTTAGGATTACATTATGTTTTTTCACCCATTGTTCATTATGGTTTAATCTTTTCACCATGGGGTTGTTTTGGTGATTGAAAATTGAATCACTGTTGTGATCTTTGTTTAATGGTAGGGATTCTAAACCTAACCTTATGGTCCATTTAACTTTGAATTTTATTTCATATTTTGATTGAACTGACACAAAGTGAGATTTAATTTATTTAGGACATTCATTAATGGAAAATAATGTAATGGAATATTGGTTGGATCCTATTGGATTCAATTGTCGATGTGACCAGGGTTATGGATACCTTGTTGGGTGAGTAAACTAAATGATTAATTTGAATTGGATAGTGTATTAAAGTGTGTTTGGGATGACATGAGATTCATTCTCTTTTTGATATAGAATCACCAAGGAAATTGATCTGTTTTTTAACATGGCTGTTGATGATTGACATATTTAATTAAAGTGAAACTGGATTGTAAATGGTTATTAGAATAATTAACCATTAATCCAATTGATGTGATATTGTGAAATTATTTATATAATTATAATATATTGGGTTATTCCTTTACATGTTTTGTAGTGATTATAAACTATGTTACTCTCTAACCCATGTTTTAATTCTTATATACCTTGATATGCCCAGATCAATTCTATAATACTTACATACTAAGATATGACATGACTCATTAATTTTTTAATGCTTATATATCGGTATATTCCCTGACTCATGCCAAAATTCTTATATACTGTGAAATTCACTAACATATACTAAAATGATATATAATGGGATTATCCTGGATTTGTGTGATTTTTTCATGGATATATCGACACTGGTTGGTATGGTTGTGTTATATGATTAGAGATATTATAAAATTGTGTTAATATGGTTGACTATAATATTTTATTTATTTACGAACAAATATAGTTCTTTATCACCTATTTCATACACTTATTGTTAGATTGGTTTTGTCTAGACATGGTGGATTCAACCAACTGAGTTATAATCACACACTATTTGGGCATTGTTTGGTACCAAAGTAGGCTTCATTGATGCAGGTTTGCACAAGAGAAAGTGACCTTTTTGCTGATTTTGTTGCTTGTTGTATGGGAAGTAGTTTGGATATAGGTCCAACATGGGGTTCAAGATTAGAAAAATTCGGGCAAATTTCTACAAGTTTAATGTTATTTTTCTATTAATTTCATTTTGATATTTTGATACATCTCATCTTTTCATTCAATGATTCATTAAAATTGGCTTTTTTGTTCCACTTATTATAACCCAGTTATATGAAATATTATTTATTCTGGAATATTCCTATGATTAAAATATTTATATTTTTTGTTTCTTCTGTTATATAACTTCGTCACTAGGGTTATAGTCTCCCAAGTCTATCATTACTTCCCCCACTTCTAGTTGGTAGCCTTTAATATATGGAGAGTCACACATGAGGTCTCATAACAAAACTATTTTGGACATGTGATAGAATATCGGATATCGGGATATGAAAATTCTCTCCCCACTTCCCCCAACACTACTCTCTTAATTACAATAGTAAATCATGATTTGTAAATATTACAAGGTCCCTAGCTATTAGGTAGGTTAATGGAATGGATATACTTTTCCATGGAAATGCATGATCAGGAGGACATTCTAGTGTGTCTATACCCTAAAATTTTAGATCTGGTAGTCATGGGGGAGTCCTTTGAGGTTTCATTATTAGTTATGTAGTGGATGGTTTCATCTCATTGATAAATGACATGTGATCTGAAGTGTTTCACACAAGTGTCTCGTAGGTAACCAGAAGAAACCACTCAAGGGTGATACATGGGAAGTAAATTATTATTCAAATAATTTATACATGGGTGGTCAACATGTCTCAACCCAAGTGATATATGGATGCTAAATTAAAATTCACCCATGTGATACATTTGTATTCATTAGTGAGCTCATCCAAGTGGTACTTGGGTGACCAAATTGATCCAAGAAACCCAAATGGGGCAAGGCTTATAGTTGAATGAAAGTATTCTCCATATAATCTCTTGGAAATATATCCTGATGGTTTGATTTGGGGATGGGTACATCAACCTAATTTTTTTTGGAATAATAGTAATGTGGTTCCCCTCATTGTTCATCACTGTTTTAGACCATTGTATAACTCAAATTCATTTCTTCTTTTGTAAAATCCTTGATATTTTATAATCTTAGGAAGCTAACTATGGTATATGAGAACATGAATAATGAAGTTCGGCGAGCATATCTTTTATTTCCTTTTTGTTCTTCCAAGAGTCTCAAATGATTATCCCAAGGGGTCAATTTATAGGAATATATAGGCCCCTAGGTAAATGATGTTTTTCACATAAGGGTTCTATATTAGTGGGTCAAACAAGTTGAACTTTCCCAAGGTGTATAACTATATATTTTTAACATGAAATATTCATCTAGGTGAACTCTGGATGGTTGGGTAAACGGGTGTTGCTCATATTTTTTTCATTTTCCACTTATATAAACCTAAGGTTGTTTTCCTTTACAAATTTTATTCTTCTGTAAAAAAGGTAGTTCTAATAGTTTTCAAATATATCTGACATAATTTGAAGAAAACATATATTAAAATCCAAGTTCATAATATTCTATCCCCATTAAATAAGTTATGTCATATCCATTTTAAAAGTCATATATTGGGAGTAATTTCTATAGGGAGCTCCTAATTTACCATAAAATAGTAGTATATCATGGGATGAATTAGGATATTAAGTGAAATTTCCCTATATTTAATTTGATATGACCCCTTTATAAAAATATATAGTACACCCCTAATATAATATTAATAAATAAAGGAGCAATAAATTTATATGGAATAACATTCTTCAAACCATGAATAAGTTCCCTATACCGTTGATATAATAATTATACCAGTAAAAAAACATTTGTAGCTCAAATCCTTATCTACCTCAAAATCTATTTGTTACATATTATTTTCCATATTCTAATGATCAATGATGTGTTTGGTCTTAGACATACACTTTACCCACTTGTTTGTTCCTTTAGGTTTCATAGTGACAAAATTAATCACCTCTAAAACATTGAATCACTAGTGAATCCTTATAAATAAATATATCTTCTTTAATTTTCTCCTTATTTTTCTCTCAATAGTTTTTTACTTGATTACCTCATGTACCACAAGAAAATTATCTTCCAATATCCTTTAAAAAATCATTAAGGTGCTTCTTGCTAATTTTTTGACTTGTAGGTTGTTGAATATTCTTTCCATCACCATATTTATCTATCGAGTTCCCAGGATTCTACATCCTTGTATTCTTTTTTGGGGTCATTATTTAAATTATAATAACATGTTTAATCATATTTTTGGATAGTTGAATTGTAATAATCAACATGTTTTTCCTTTTATCTCACATTTCAATGAATTGATCATTTATACAATTACTATATTTTCCCTCACAAATATAGTTAAATTGGTTCATTCTAATTCTATCCATTACTAAATTAAAATGTGTTTAACATGAATAATTAAAATTTATAATCATATGAGATTTTTCCAAGATATAATAATAGAAACATAACCATAGGATGTCTCTCTTTATAATATCATCATATTATCCAATAATCCATTTATTTCAGGTCACATCACTCATTATTTAACCTATACTATTCACAATTTAAATTATATCATTCATACATAAAATTATATCATCCTTAGTTCAACCTGTATCATTTTTGATTCATGAAATGTTTCATTATGTTTCATTATCTTTTACTGAAACTACCTAGGATACCTTGGGTAAAATCAATAAGGAAAAGTGTGAGCTAGAAAGAGCAATAAGGAAATAAATACTGAAATAAATAATAACATTCGAGTTAAGATTCATGAAATTATATCTAAATTTAAATTATCATAAATATTGAAACATGTAATAAAGAAATTAAATCATAAAATCATGTAATCCTAGATTATGTAGAAACAACATAAGATGTGAAATCTTGCTAATATTTCAAGGTCCACTCCCAAGACCATCATCATAATGTAGATAAAGTCGCACGGTGGATTAGAATGACACCATAATCCCTTACATATCATATCATGATGTATAAAGATTTACCAAATTAATTAGAGATCTATATAATTTTTAGCCCATCCTTGACATAACAATGTATTCTTAGGATAATCTCCAGTGCACCATATATAGTGATCAATGTCACATTGTATATTATGTTCACTCCCTTGTCTCATACATAATATCTCATGATATAAAAAATGTAAAATAATTTATTAGAGTGATATATAATTCTAAACCTTCCCATTAAATAAATAAAAATCATACATATGTGTTCCACATGATGAGAAAAAACCATATATAAATCATTATCATTATCAACCCCATGAGAATGAACTGAGTTTCATAATTCCAATTCAAGGAATAACTGATGGAAAAAATAAAATTTATTCAAAATATTTGGATGTATAAAAAAAATTGGATATTAAAATTGTAAAATAAATAATATGTCATGATTATTGATTTCTAATATATATATATATATATATATATATATATATATAATTATAACGGTCAATGAGAAATAAGAATAAAAGCACACCACTTGGGTGAAGATTTATGAAATAATTATCTTTTTAAAGAAAGAAAGACCATATTATTTTTCATAAAACCAATATATTACAAAGAGGTTTATATATAAAGTAATGAGGTATTTAATAATCTATTTATGGTTTTAAAAATAATTTATTTTGGTGGTTCTCAATGTGGCGCATGAAATAGGAACATTCTTTTCAATCGTGTTGATTTAAAACTGTAAATTTTAAAAGGAACTAAAAAAATTATATAACCCTAGAAAATAAGGGGATATTTAACTAGGTATATGTAAGCACCAAAAACAAATAACCTATATCAAGTTCCTTATTTAATTACATATTCATCTAAACATGGATATCGTATTTAGAGGGAACGAATAGTTTAGTAGCGTTGGAAAACAGGATACATATATATGTTCAACATTAAAATGTTAAAGGAAATAAAACATATCAACTTATTTTGAATCAACCATAATCTCCTAGATTAAAAATAAAATTCAATAATAATATACTTATTCACAACCAAGGGAAAATAAATCATGTGAATGGGGTGAGATAAGATGCTCAGTAAAGGTAAATAATATAGTAGAATAAAATAAAAACCTAAAAACTAGGCATGATGAATAACTAAAAAAATCCATTAAGAATTTACATAAGCATAATATAGAAGTAATAAACACTAATTAAATAATTCCATAAAACAAAACCATGGATATTCTACTAGTCTAATAATCCCATGGACGATCAATCTCATGTTTCGAAATCAAAAAATGCATAATTTCGGAAAAAAACATATCCTCAAGGCCTCGACCAGGATGTATGAAAATACAAGTGTAAGGGTAAAAAATACAGTAGAAGATATCATAAATATAAACATTTGGCATGGTGAATAACTAAAACTACATACCTCTATAAATTAATTTGAACATAATATGGAAGGAAAAGGGAAGAATAAATAATTCCATAATAAATCATTAATATGGGTATTATACTAGTCTAATAAACTCATTGACTATCAATTTTCATAATGAGGTAAATTCATAATTCCATACATTCTGAAATATAACTTCAAGGCCTAGTCCAAGACCTATGAAATGATTAAGGCCTTGGCTAAAAATATATCTGAAAATGGGAAAGCCCTCTTATAGGTCCATATATGTTTTGTCTCATAAGACCTACCGATGAATCATGGGGCTATAGTGGGCCCCACCAATCACATAGTAAGTTAATTAATTCTTCATATGAATAGGGATAAACATAAATATTATATATATTCATATTTAAACTAACATATGAAATGTATATAGCTCTCCCCAATCCTCAAGAATAAACACTAACCATTCAGAGTAATATGGGGAATAATATCAAGATATCACATCCATTGTCAAACCAATAATAAAAAATAAAATAAAATATTTTAGATTATATCATAAAATAGTAATCCCAACTGAACATAATAAAAAACAAGAGTTTCGAAATAGATGAAAATACTCATATGAAATCATCTAGTAATTCTGAAGGTAAATACGCGTTTACATTGAAATGAAAGGGTATTTTAGAAAAATAATCATATAGAACTAGATGTGAATAAATTTTGTTTTTTATACTAAATTATAGATATTTTAGAAATAATGGTTACTAAAAACAAATTATATAGTGCCCTTAAAAATAGGTAATAATTCAAGAAATTCTGTTAAATATGTCATGTATTTTTAGGATTAATTTTTGAAATATCATTTTAAAAATGAATCTATCCATAAAAGAAAGAGGTATTCCAGTCGGTAAACATATATATAACATTAAAAAAGAATTTATGATGATTAAATAAGAATAAATTATAATTTATTATGATTAATAATTACATAGAGTAACCCGAAATAAAATAGATGTTTGGGTAAAAAACCCTTAATATATGTTTGAATATGTTCCTCTCTTGAAATTAAAGTCTTATAATATAAAATTATAATTATTGATAACATTATTAATAAACTTTTAAATATTTATTTGATTTACTATTTTATTATGTTCATTTATTTTTGTTTTTATGGATTATGAGATCATTCGTGAGTGCTCATTTCATTTGTTTTCATGATCAGTTTGTTTGTATTGAAGTTAATGTCAAATAAGAACTGAATTGAAGAATTTTTGTTATATTTTATTAATGTAAATAAATGATTTGAAATTATCATATATTTCATTTGTTTACTTTGGGTGAGGATGAATCATTAGATAAAATTTTAATGATTCATGCTTGGATTAATTTGGTTGTTTTTGGATCACTGTGAATTCATTTTGTTTTATAAATTAGTACCAAGTGTACAGAATGATTCCAAAACATTACATAGGATATATTACATATATAGTAATCTGGTTAAACCATATAAATGGTTTCATGACCAGAATTGAAGACATTAATTGAAGTTGAAAACATATCATCCTTGATTGCGATAAATTAAAACATCTCATATGGTGTTTTCATTTCTAGTATAAAATGAGGGGAAATGAGAGACGATGATGAATTATTTCATGATCATAACCACATTAAAATAAATGTACAGAACTGTTGTTTTAATAAAAATTTTACTAAAGGAGGGCAGGAAAGAAAAAAGAAATAAAGGAACTTGAATGAAAAATAAATGAAATGAAAAGAGGAATTTACCTCTTGAATTTATCTTCCTTGGGAGCCTCTTTAGGGGAGAAGATATGGAATTTTGAAGAGACCAAGGGATGGTGGAAGTTAGGAGGATATTGGGAGGATATTTTATCTAAATTGGTACAAGCAACTAGGGTTGAGAGGAGTGAAGAGAAGACTGAGTGATGGGTGGTTTTTACAGTGGAGGAGAGGAGTGATTTTTGAATATTTTATTCATTATTCTATAATTTTTCTCAAGATAAAAAATAGTGTAGATTGTCACGAACAAAAATTGTAATAATTTTATGTGAGGTCTAACTAAGTGTGATTACATCAGCCTTACCTCACCTATGACTCAATAAATCATGTATTTACATTTATCATAAATTACTGTATTTTACTATTCACCAAAAAATCAAATATTTTAGAAAAATCACCAAAAATTCACTCCAAGAATTATTCATAATTTATAATTCAAATATGGACACAATTTTACCCAAAAAAATTTCTAAATATGTGAAATTTTATTTTCAAATAAAATCATCATTTACTCGAAAAATGGAGTTTTTATTACTAAAATGGATTTCATAATGAGAAAAACAATTAACTAAGGTCTTATTAAATTATCCAAAAATATAGGACAATGAAATATATATTTAGGATGATATTTTATGAAAATAAATTTTCATTTAAATAAATTTTTTATTTTCAAATTATAATTAAATATTTATTACTCAAGAAAATACCAACACTTAATTAACAACTTCTAAAATACATCATTTCCAATATAAATTTTCTAAATTTTTTTTTACATTCATGCGAGATGTTACTATTCATAAGGGTGCATTAATAATTATAATGGTCATGTTACTATTCACCAAAAATGTAATTTTATCTTCTCAGACTCTAAATATCTTACTAAATGCATTAGTGTATATCGGTTATTCGAAATTCAAATAACAGTGGTGGATGATTTATGTTTAATAGCTATGTTATAACAAGGTGTGGTTTTGTAGTGGATCAGTGTATCATGCAGTAAATATTGAATTTATTTATAAATATTTGGGGTGTTATATTCTCCCCCTCTCCAAAAACATCATCCTCTATGTTCCAGAATGTTACCTCATAAAACGATTTAGGCAGTTCTTCATCATAAGCTCATTAAGCTCCCATGTTCTTTTATAAATTTTATGATGTTACCAAATTTCCATTACCAGTCATGTCAACTGATTTCTAAACACTTGTGTCTACAATATGTATAGGCTCTTCACAAAAATATAAGCCAGGTTCCAATTATATACCATTATATTTCAGGACATGTGTTGGTTGTGGAATATACATTATGAACAATGAGACATGGAAAAAATATTGTACTTTATGTTTAGGTGGTATGGTAAACAATAAGACATAACATAAATTCTTTCTATAATTTCTAGAGGGCTAACATATGTAGGGCTCAATTTCTCTTTCTTCCCCAATCTTCTGACTCCCTTCCATAGAGATACTGTCAAGATAACTTAGTCTCCCACTTTAAATTCCAAATAATTCCTTCGATAATCAACATATCACTTTTTTCTACATTGAGATACTTTGATATGGGATTGAAAATAATATAGCATCATTGTTGTTTCTTCTAAAAAACCACGGCCCAAAAGTATCCATTCACCATCTTCATCCCAAACCATTAGTGTACAACATCTATATCCATACAATGCTTCATGTAGTTCCATTTAAATTCTTGAATGGAAAATGTTTTTGTTGGAAAACTCCATAGAAGGTAAATAATGATACCACATACCTTTACAATCAATTGAGAATGATTTGAACAAGTATTCTAAATTTTGGATCAACCTTTCTAATTTCTATTCATTTTGTGGGTGATAAGAAGTAAAAAAAAGCTCAGTATCCAAATAATTTTTAAAAGTTTTCTATAATTTTAATTTAGATCATGGAACATGATTAGACATTATCGAGATAGTTTCTCCATGAACTGGATCAAAAAAATCATCAGTGTGAGGTATTGGATACGTATTCTTTATTATCACAATATTTATCTCCCTATAGTCAATTTGCAACTGCATAGATCCATCGTTCATCTTAACGAAAAGAACAGTGGCTCCCCATGGAGAGAAACTAGGGGAAATAAATCTTTTATCACTCAATTCCACTAGTTTTTTATTTGTTTATACTAATTCCATAGAGGCCATTTAATATGTTGCCTTCGATATTGGTCTAAACTAGGAATTAAATCAATATAAAACTCAACTTCCCACTCTGTAGTATGTCCATGAAAATCCTCAAAAAACATGTCAACATATTCTTGCACAATAGGTATGTCCTCTATTAGAACATTCCTTTCCACACCCATAGATATTAAATTCTATTACTCCCCATTAATTGAATTCAGTTGATCTACTGGGGGTGGATCTAGATGAGAATCAGGTAGTGAGGTTTCTACTCTAAAGAGAAGGGATTCTACACCGTTCTCAAAAATTGTGACCTCTTTCTTCATATAAGAGATTTTTGCATCCTAATTTGAAATCAAATTCCTTACAAGAATAATATAAATTTAAACATGGGTATGATGATATGTTCAGAAACTAAAGCATGTTAATGTGTTATAAAGGGGATTGAATGACCCATAATTATTGAAATGATACTTCCCTTAGTATTTTTCACTGACAATTCCTTTATTAAATCAAATTGGAAATATCTAATTTTCATGGAAAACTGCGAAGATATAAAATAATTTGATGATCCAGAATAAAATAAAGCATTTTCTATGTTTTAGGAAACTATTAAAATACATGCCACTATTTCATTACGAGATTCAATCTCAGCTATTGTGATCGCATAACCTTTTCCATTCACTCTTTGACTTTTCTCAAGAAATCTCCCATGATTATTAGGACAATAATTTTCCTAATATACCATCTCTTTGTAATTTTAGCATTGATATTTGGTAGCTTCTTTATTTCCCTTTCAATAATGAGATTGGTGGAACTTTTATCCACACTTGTGAAAGACTATTGTTATATTTATGTAGGGTCTCAAGAGTTTCCTTTCACATTTATCACATTTTGGAAAACTCCCCGTCTTATTCTCCACTTTATCCATTATTACCTCTTCCACCATCATTCTCAAATTGTTCCCTTAAAGTCATAAGACATAGATAATTCTTCCTCTATCTTGATAGCACATGAGATGATGTCATCAGATGATGAGAATTTATAACTGACTAGTGACCTTTAGAGGAATGGTTTTATGCCACCAAATAATTGATCAATCGTTCTCCTAGGATTTTGTTTTTTGTTTACGACTTCACATGATAACATTGTTAAATTAGCTTCACAATTTGTAACATTCTCATCCTCTATTTTCATTAGGTTTAGAAACTTTTTTCCATATCTATTCTCTACTAATGAGGGAATGATTTCTATATGAATACTTATATAAAATCCCTAAATTTCATTTCATCTATTGCTTCTTTCTCCTTTTTGTTTTGAATTAAGGACCACTACTGATTCACATCTCCTACTAAATGATAATCTAACATGGCAACCTTCTCTCTTTTGTTACACCCAAAGTGAGAAATACCTTCTCTAATGAACTTATCCACTGCTCCTCTACAAATGGGTTTTTATTCCCATTGAATGATAGAGGTTGTTGTCTCCTAAAGCAGCCTAATATAGCTACATCATATTGTGGATTTGGATTCTCCATAAGGGTAAGGTTATTGTTTAGAACTTGAGTAAACAGCCCCAGTATATTTATAATATTATTAGAACTAATCGTAGCATGATATACAACATCATTATCTGGAATTTAAGGGAAATACCTACATAGTATAGGTGTCTTCATGCAATTTCAATTCCTTCTATTAGGAACCATTTCTAAATAATGGTAAACACATGATTAGTTTATGAATCTTAATTTATAATATCAACATAGAAAAATACTTAGCAAAAATTAAAATCCTATCCACTGATAATCTCTTAATCATAAACATGGTTTCTTGGTGAAAAATTTTACATTTAATTCCTTCATAATTTTTTGTAAATAAAATGTGATTTATCATAACAATATCCCACGAATGAATCTAACGAGGTGTGTAGTAAGTCTCGTTCTCGTGTACCAAGATACCATAAGTCAAGCCCACAACATCATGTCAAATTTTTTACTCTTAGGTACATTTATTCTAGAATCATTTCCAATTGTAGTATCTACATAAGGATTTATTTTATAGAATGATCCACATAATCTATTCCTTACAAAAATTCTAGGATGTTCTGTATGTTTTTCATCAAATACTCTCTTAGTATTTTGTTTCCCTAGTCTACCTTTTCTAAATATAGTTTCCAAGTTTCCAAATAAAATTATTCAGATAACAACTATAAGGACTCAACTCCAGTTTCCCATAGTTGGTGCCTTAATTTATTACTTTGTCATATAAACAAGGAAGCCATATCTTGAAGGAAAGAATAGTTTTGTAGCTTTGGAAAATAAGATACAAACATAAGTTCAACATTACAAGTTGAAAGGAAATAAAAAATATCAACTTCTTTTGAATCACACATAATCTTTTAGATTATCATTTTAGGTCATTAATAATATATATATTCAAAACCTGGGGAAAATAAAACATGTGAAAGTGGTGATCTTATATTCTCACTAAGGTTAAATAACACAGTGTAAGGAAATATAAACATAACCACTGTGAATGCATAATATATAAAAATTAATTCCTTCAAAAATATACTTTAGTGTAATATTGAATGAATTAAATGATTATTTAATGACATATAACATAACCATGGATATTCTACAAGTATAATAATCACATTGACTATTAATCTCTAGTTTCATAGTGAGGGAATCCATAATGTCGGAAAACTGGAAAATATCTTTGAGGATTTGGCAATGATGTCTAGAAAAAATAGGGTAAGGTTAAGAAATACAGTGGAAGATATCATAAACACAAACATTAGGCATGGTGAATAACAAATAAAACATGCTGTTAAAAATTAACATGAACATTATATGGACGAAATAATTCCTGAATAAATAATTCTCTAATAAAGAAAAAAACATGTGTATTATTCTTATAAAATAACCTCATAGACCATAAATTTTTCTAATGAGTTAAGTGAATAATTTAGGAAATTATGAAATATATCATCAAGGATTAATCCAAGGAATCTAAAAATCATTATGGCCTCAACCGAAACCATATCAGAAAATGAGCAAGGCCTCAGTGAAATCTATATTTGTTTTGTCTCTTGAGACATACCAATGCATAAAGGGGGTATAGTAGCCCCACTCATAATGTAATAAGTACAATAATTTTCTCATATGAATAGGGATAAAAAACAACATATACTTTCATATTTTAACTGACATATGAAATGTAAATAGTTTTCCCCAATAATTAGGCATATATCTTAACTATTCAGAATAATATGGTGAATGTTATTAAGATAGAACATCCACAGTCAAAATAATAATTAAAAAATCTATAAAATATGGTAGATTATATCATAAATTATTAATAAAAATTGAATATATTAATCAACAAGAGTGTGAAAATAGATGAAAATACCCATATAAAATCACCGAGTAATTCTTAAGAAAAATATTCATTTACTTTGAAAAGAAGAGTTATTTGGAAAAAATCTTTATATAGAACAAAAATTTAAGTAAGGTTTTTTTTAATAAAAAAATGATTTATTTTAGAAAAATAATGGTCGCTAAAAAAATATATAGTTCCTATGAAAATTGGTAAGAATTCAAGAAATTACCTTGAATCGAGCTGGTATTTCAGGAAGTATTTTTGAAAGACCCTTTTAAAAAAAGTATTTCTCCAAAAAAAATACGAAGTATTATGGTATATAATCTTATTTAACACCCACACATAACTTTTTATGAGTACATCATAATAAATAAGAATTTAATTTGTATTAATAAATTTGAAGTGTAACAAAAATAGAGAGGTTCGGGTAGAAACCCCTTACATTTTGTCTGAATATGTTCTACCCATGAACATATGGTCATGGAATATTAAATTATATATAATAAGACATTAATTATGATCCTTTTAGAAATTTAATTAATTTAGTATATTTTTTTAAGTTCATTTATGGTAGTCTTTATGTGATAAGATATCATTTCTGAGTGCTCGTTCCATTAGTTTTCAGGATCGGTTTGTTTGTATTGATGTTAAATAAAAATGATAGTTTAATTAAAGAATTGATGTTATATGTCATTAATTTTTATATATGAGTTAAAATGATATTATAAGTCAATTTGTTACTTTTTTTAGGTTGAATATTTACATATAATTTTAATGTGAAACGCTTAGATTAATTTGGTCGTTTTTGGAACACCACAAAATCATTTTGTTTTATAAACTAATACCAGGTGTAAACATTCTTAATAGAATATTAAATAGGATATAATACATATATAATTATCTGATTAAATGATAATAATGGTTTCATGACCCAAATTGAATATGGTAATAGAAGTTGAAAACCTGTCGTGCTTGAATGTAAAAAATTAACACATCCTGGAAGGTGTTCACATTTTTAGTATAAAGGGAGGAGAAAGTTGAGATGATGATGAATTATTCCATTATAATAACAAAATTATTGCCTATATAAGGTAATTTAGTAATAACATTTTTATGAGAGGAGGTGAAGAGAAAAAACAAAAAAAAGAACACAAAATAAAATAATTGAAATGAAAAGAGAAATTTGCCTCTTGAATTTATCTTTTTTGAGGGCCTATTTATGGGAGATAATTTGGTTTTTTTAAGATAAGAAAGACTAATGGACGTGGGTAGGATCTTGGGAGTATATTTTATCATAATTTTGAAAATTAAAAGGGCATGATATTATTTAAGATAAACGGGGAAGGGTGGTTTTTATAGTGGAGGAGAGGAGTGATTTTTGAATATTTTATTCATTGTTTTATTTTTTTTATCCAGAGAATAAATAATGTTGATTATTCTGAAAAACAATATTAACAAGTTCATATGAGTTTGAAACAAGTGATATTACATAACTATTACCTCACCTATGACTCAATAAACCATGTATTTAGCATTGATTGTAAATTATCGTATTTCACTATTCACCCAAAATCAAGTATTTTAGAAAACATCCAAAAATTCTCCTCAACAATTTTTTGATGTGTAAATTTCAAATATAGACACCATTTTATCAAAATAATTTTATAAATATGTAATATTTAATTTTTAAATAAAATCATCATTTTCTTGACAAATATCGTTTTTAAAACTAAAACTAATTTTATAAAAGCCTGAAGATTTATCTGAGGTCCTTTTAACTTTTTCTAAAATTATAGGACCAAAAAATATTTATTTGAGAATATATTTGATGAAAATAAATTTACATTTAAAAAAATTATTTTAAATTTTTAATTAAATATTTGTTACTCACAAAAATACCAACAATTATTTATTAATTTCTTAAATAGTACATTTCATTTATAAGGATTCTAAATTTTATTTATACATTCATGGGTGATATTACTACTCATAATGGTACATTATTATTCATAAGGGTCAAGTTACTATTCACCAACTATGTAATTTGATCCTATCGGACTTTAAATATCATACGGAATGCAACTGTGTATCTGAGTTTTTTGAAATTTAAATCATATAGGTGGAAAAATAATGTTTATGAGCATGGTTATAATAATTTGGTGTTTGTAGAGAATTAATGTTTTGTGAATTAAATAATAAATTTATTTACAAATCTTTTGGGTGTTATAGTATATATTTAAGGTAAATATATAAAAATATATAAGTATTTGTTAAGAATATTATTTCATAAATGAACAAAATTAAAGATAATGTGTAATGGGTGATTCATGAACATGGAATGAAAGATCCCATTCCTCATGTTAAAATGTGCTCTACATATTAACTTTATTTTTTAAATAATTAAATTAGGTTCATTAAATATATAACCAAGAACCATATTCATTTCTATTTAATTATATATAGACCAATTATTTTCTTTTAGGATTCATTTTTAATATAGTTCCCACATAAGTAAGTTAATCATGGTTATTTGGTTAATATCTTCATAAATCGTTCAATTTATTTGGGTTGGTGGTAATCGGGGTTTTAGGCGTGAATAGAGATGGGAATGATTCTTGTTTGTGGCCTATTCGATAATGGTGACATTTGGGTTCATATTTGAAAACTTCAATGGAGTTGTTTCATTTATCTAGTTCACTTGATTGTTCATTTTTTTCTTCCTAAAAGTGGTGTTAGGGGCGATGATGATGAGTTGAATTTTGGGTGCTTCTTCCTCGAAGCCATCCATGATGATTTGCTGTGGTTTTTTATGAGAAATACAATGTTATCCTTTTGATGATGTTCATTTTTTGGATGGTTTTTGTTTACACTGGTCATTGGTTTTGCTGTTTTTGGTGGTGTTGTATTTGGATTCCCATGTGAATTATAGGGTTCTCTCTTATCCTTAAAGTGGTTATCTTTAAAATAAAAAATTGAATTTTTTTAGTATGTTGGGAAAGGTGTCTTGATAAGTTTATTTAAGGTGGTTAATAACACCATGGTCAATTATTGATGATAAAACATATACAATTTTCAATATTATAATTCTAAAATATTAATGGTTTACAAAATATAACTCTTTAAATATAAATACAATATTAAATTTTATCCATTTTAGGTGGTTATGGAAAACAAAAATGTCATTTCATGAAGGCAATTGTCTACATGAATGCACATATGAAACTTTTATTTTCCATGGAATGGGTTGTCGTATTAAATGAAATAACTATAATTTAAAAAATATGATTATTTCATAAATATATAATTATTAAATTAAATTACTTTTTGTACATTCAATTAAATTCAGTGATAAGAAATAGAAAACATGTTTCATGTAGTTGGTAGTCCACACACACGCATGACGATGTTTTCCTTCTATCTCACTGATTTTTGAGGAAGGTATAAATGGATCTTATATTAGTATTATAATACTTCATAATAGTAACCAAGATTTTTCATCATAAATTCATGGATATATGGGACTTGAGGGCTATATAAGAAGAAAATAAAAAATAAACGTGGGTAGAGAGTTTTACATATCCTACACAAGTTCCCCTTTGGGTAACACATTATGAACCTTAGACAAATATTTTAGTGAGACCAAGTCTTGCAGATAATGGGGATGATGTTGAGAAAACACTAGTATAGAGATTCAGTTTAGAAAAAGACCTCTTATGGGTGCATAATTGGGGATTAGATTATCTTTTTTTAAAATTAAATGATGTGGATTATTTGTGAAATCAATTTACATTTAAATAATTCCACTAACTTATTCAAGGTTAAAGGATCCAAAAATTAACAATAATGGAGTGTGGAAAAAGGTAAGGTTTATAATCCCTCCAAAATCGAATATCAAAAAAAATTTACTTGTTCTAGCCACTTGCACAAGGTGTAAACTTTTTTTCCAAATTTAACCCTACTGTTGTAATTGCACTTTCACCCTCAGTAACATGATTTAATGGAAAAAATTTAAAAAAGAATTATCTAAAATTTTGAAAATCATAATTTAAAATATGAACATAATTATATAAAAGAAAAAACCTATGATTTAGAGAAAATAATTTTATTATTATGGAATATAAGATGTAAAAACAATTTCTTATTAATTTTCATGTTAAACATGGAATTTAATTATCCGAAAAAGGCCACAGTTGGGGATTCCCTTTCAAAAAGGAATGCATTGGAAAAGACTATAAAATTTCTTTATTTTGAATTCATAAATTATTTTATTGTAAAAAAATTCATTTGGCTTTCAAATAAATCCTAAACATTATTTTTCTAAAATAATGTTTAAAGAAATAAAAACTAACAAAAGTAGTTTTTATTATAATTAAAATATTACTTTTGTTTTATAAGCTCATATATTAGTTTTATAAAATTAAAATGATATATATAAAGTATAATAAAATACTCCTCCAAAAAAATTAAATGTTTTTATAAAATTCTATGTCTCTATTATATACTGATAACATAATAGCTGCCATTTTCATGAAAAAACAATATTTTTCTCAATTCATCTAAAAATTGGTTATTTTATAAATAAATAAAAAATTAATCTTATGCTCATTTTCACATGAATAATCCAAAAATGAAATTCATTTTATTATATTCAACTATATAAGTGATAAAAAATAATTTTGAAACACTAAATGCATAATTTATTTACAACAAATTTTCATCTAAAATATAGCATATGTTTTAAAATGGAAAATATTATTTTTTAAATTAAAAACAACATTATTAAATTTATAAATTCAGTTATAAAATACATAATTGGTATTAAAAAAATTGAATAATTTAGGATTAATACATATATACTAATAATTTCATAAAATATATGTTAAATAAGAAATAGTATTTTTCCATATTTACTAAAAAATCAATCGATTTTGAAAAAACAAAAAAAATCCTATATTAATGTAATATTTTAATAAGAAATTCCATAATAAATTTTAGTTGTCAAAATTAAATTTCAAAAAAAAATCTTATTTAACTTTTTAAGAAAATTTTAAATTTGGACAATAAAATTATTAATGGGAAAATAATATCTTAAAAACTATTTATTATTATCAATAATTTCTATAAGACACTAATAATGATAATAATTAGTAACTAATAAATATATAATTTTATTAAAATCATCTTTTCACCATTTGATACTTAGATCTATTTTTTTAAAACAAAACATAAAAATATATATTCTTAAACACAATAATAAAATAAGAAATTATATATAAAATTTCCATTATATATAAATATATAAATTTATATATTTTTGTAACTAGGTAACTCATTTTCTTACATAAAAATTCAAGAGCTGTGTTTTAAAATCCTAAAAATATCACGGTTTTTTTTCTTTATTTCATGTGAATCATTTTATTGAACATTTTTTTCTTAATAACAGAAAAACATATATTAAAATCTCAAGTTGTAATAATTAAATAAATTAATGAGTATGTTAAGAGTTGTGAATTCTTGTTGATTATATGGGGTGACTTAAGGAAGAGTTGTAATTTCTGCCTAAAGAATATTGTATCTTAAACGGAATGGATGAAATATTATATAAATTTAGAAATGATGTATTTAATGTTATTAAATTTCTATACCATTATACTAACTTCTAAGAGATAACTTTTGTTCTTTGTAAATCCTGATTTATTTAAAGTGTATAAATTAAATAGATGCAATATTTTGTACAATATGTTTTTATTAACTGTAAATCCTTAAAATAAGAACATATATAATTTTAGTGATAAATTAAAATAATTATAAGACACTAATAAAAAAATTAATATAGTGAAAATATTATGAATTGTGTTGTGTAAGTATATTATAATTATAGAAGTACTGGACATGAAATATTATATTAGCACCTTAAATGATATGTGATTATAATATTCTGTTTTGGTTCATAATATCTTTCCTTCCAAAACATATATTATCATAAATTGAATTCCATTGTTGTTGTTGAGATCTATAACCTATAAAATTACTTCTCTGAAAGTAAAGAGTAAAAAATGTGTACATGTTGTTTTATTAGGAAACCCTTCATAAAAAATACCCTTAATATATTCAGTGTCGTGTGGTTAAAATTAATTTCTTTGGAGACATGTTTAGGTACTCCTTATAGGTTATATGATTTCATTCCTTTTGTTACATTCCTCTCTTGATCAATTATCTTCCACTTTCAGTTATTTATTTCATGACTAAATTTAATAAATTTAATTATGAAATTCATGAAATATGACAAGATTAATTTTTGGTGATCTATATAAGGTTCAATAAAAAATATAATGAATGATCATGTTTATTCCAAAAATAGATAACCTCAGTATTACTAAAATATTAATTTTTTGATGTTGGATTGTGGATTTAATTCATGTGTATTGTGTTAAACTAAAAATATCCATGTTTAAAAATTGTGTTTTATATTTAAAAAATAATGTGACATAAAAAAATAAACAAGGAATTCTTCTTCTAGGAATAATGTTCAATGCGGGAATAAATTTTTTGACAGTTATTGTGAAAGTATTAATCAATGATCTTTACATGTTAATTTTGTTCAAATTTAAATGGTGTATTTTCATTCACAATGCTCTAATATTGTGTTGTATTGAAAATTTCATACCTAATTATGGAATAAAAAACACATCACCCCAAATATAACATGGAAGAATGTTCTAATGTTTAATAATGTATAAAGAAGATATAATATGATCATATAAAGAATGGTATATAAGGATAAATAATTTGAACATTTAATTTGTGATCATTCCTAAGTAAAATTTATAGAATGTCGGATATGTTGATTTCCTGAAAATGAATTTAATAAAATTATGATTGTACCCTGATGTGTTTTTTGGTTCATGATTATCATTATTTTTTAATATGATTTTTCTAAAACATATTTTATAAACCATAAATAGTCATACTAATGGATAGATAAAATAATGTGTTTCCCAAATAAATTTTATGATTTAAAACACAATTCATATATTCAAAATCTATATAATTTGATTGTTTATGTTACTACTATGACTATATTTATGAAATCACATTACATAAAAGGATACTAATTTAAATCTTGTAATGGAAATAGTTAGTGGTTAATATTATGTTAGGTAATGGCCTTATTTCTAAGAACACCATATTCATGTAAAAATAATGACAAGAAAGGTGGTATATATACATTTATGGATCAATTTTTTTGGATTTTTCAGTGACATTATTTTTGTTTTTATTATATTAATTGTAAAATTATAGGGGATGCACGAAATCTTTAGACATAATGATCATCAATTACTGCCTATTTTCTTAATCTTATGACTAAATTGTTTCTCACTTATGAAATATATTTAATCCAATTACCTTATTTTATTTTTTTAGTAATATTTAAAAAATAATTTGATTACTCACTAGTATCGAGACATATGATTTTTTTGACTTCCAAAACCATTTTCACTCATTTTCATGTTTCCTTTGATTATAGTTGGTGATAATCATTTAAGAGTTTTAAAATGTAATTGTATTTATCTTCTAATAAGTCAAATTTCATTTTTATGTGTGATTAAGGTTTCAATAAGTGTTTCTAGAATGGATATGAAGATATAGATCCAAAATATAATCATGTAAGTAGATAACAACATGAAAATTGGGTTATTCCATAGGATATTGTACATTTGGTTAGAATGGTTCTTGTATAAAGATTGAGTTTATATAATATTATGATTAATCTCATGTGATGGTGATTAATTTTAAAATGGGGGAGTGGTTTTTGGTGCACTATGATGAGTGAAATGGTTAAGGTTTGGGAAAAACAACATAGGAAGAGGACATTATATCATGTTGTTGAAGAGGATATCATTGTTTTCCATATGGGAAACAAGAAATTAGGATATCACTGAGTGATATATATGGGAAAGGTATCTTGAGAGGTCTTGGTGAAGTCCACCAATGTAAAACAATAAAGGGAAATTTCCATGGTGTTTGGTGATCATTCATGTAACGGCATAGTGAGTTCAAGCATGTGAGTGACGGGTGAACTAGAGACCATGGGGTCCCTAAGTGGTTTCATTTTTCATGGAAGTTAAAAATTGATAAATCCATGTTGTTTTTTCCTAAATATAGATCATGGTGAATTTAGGGTATTTGAAATTCCATTCCCCATAGCATAGTTCATAGCATTGTGGAAATAAGGGGTAGTTTAAAATTCTACCAAAACATAGTCTTTAGTTAGTCTGAGGGTATGTTCTTAAGTATAATATCTATTAATCTTGGTCTTCTTATCTACTATGTATGGTTTATATTCATCCACCTCATTTTATAGTGTTGAATTCTAATTTGAGGGTCCTCCTATTAGAATAATGGTAATTAGGCTCATGTTTGAATAGTAAGGATGTGTAAGGGTAGACATAAATCTTGTATAGCGGTATTTTCTTCTAATGTAGGGGAAATATAGCATATTTCAATGTCCAATAAGGGTATTTCATTGTTTTGAAGCTCAATATATGGAATCTCACAAAAACTTCTCTTTAAACGTTAATGATGTGAATCATTAATAGAAAAAATTATTTTTCCATCAGAAAATTATTTTTAGTGATTTTTAATGGAAATAAATTGAAATAATAATTTAAAATACTGGATTTAACGTATATTGAAATTAATATGGTTAAAATCTTTATCTTCCTCAAATTTGGGAGACTAAAATTGATCATTTGAGGGATTTAAATAAAATATATATTTAGTGTTAACATTGTTTGGAATGTTTTTCTCCGCATTTTGATGTAATTACTACCACAATAGGTTTATCCAGTGGTGATAAAGGTTCATTTTTTAGTGCATGTAAAAAATGTGTAGATAACCCCACTATCTACATGAGAAATAAAGAACTAATAATGGGGACCTTTATTAGCACTTCTAAATAATAAATGATAAAGTTTATCTATCATTAAAATTTTATATTCCGTTTAAAATAAAATTTTAATATGTATATATATTTTTATTGATATAAAAATAATATATATATTATAAATATTTACTCTTAATTTATAATATATTTAGTAAAAATGGATAATAAAATAATTATAAAATGTTATAAATTAAAAATAAACTAATTTTTATTTAGTAATACTCAATTAATAACAATTGGATGGAATAAAAATAAATGAATTAATAATGATCTAAGATATTTTAAAAACCTGACATGACCGTCAAATAGAAATAACATTTGATCTGGGTGTCTGTTTGGGATCTACCAAATATTTAATTGAAAACTGCGACAAGATCTAAACAATGGGGCCAGTAGGGCCCCAAATGCCTCAAAAATATATTCTTTAGTCATGTTATTTCATTTTTTTAATATTCAATGGAATTTTATCCTCATTTAAGGGGTTAATATTTTCATTTTTTGATGGAGACTAAACTTACATCCAGGGACTACACATATATATATATATATATATTATGGTTTTGAATTTTTATCATTTTAACAAAATAGTTCTATTTATAATTAAATATATTCATTTTTTTAAATGTTTTTTACCTATAATCAATTAGTGGTATCAATACATATATCAACATATTTACGTAAAAATGTTTTTTAAAATATATAAAATAAATATTTATTATTTATTATATTTAATATAAAAAATTATCCATTTTATTTACCTTATACAAATGTGTTAATATGTATATATATACAAATTCATGTAATGTTTACATATAATCATGTCTGTGTTAATAAACAAATATATATGTATATATATATTCTAATATTTTTGAAACAAATTTTCTAAAAATGTCTTTAAAACAATAAATAACCATTTTTTATATTATAAAAATATATGAATAGATATATATACATATAAAAAATTATATATAATTTTTATATATACAAATATATTTGTATGGGTAAATATATATATATATATATATATTATATTTATATATTTAAATTAATATAATATATAATATATTTAAAAACATATATGTATATATATATCCCCCACACACACACAAAACATATATTTTAAAGATGTATTTAAAAATACATATATAAATATATGAATAAAAATATACATGTAAATATTTATATATATATATAAACAGATATATCATAAAATAGACCATAAAACATCTTGGTGTTGTCGCAAATACATTTGAGTTCCAAAGGAGAGGAACAAGGATCAAATCTATGCCGCACATGAGGCTGGAATTTTGAAAATCCCTAATAAAGGGGTGGAAAAGGGAAAATAATGGGGTGGTTGGGGATTGGGTCAAATTTTCTAATAAATAGGGGAAGCACTAATAAATAGTGGAGCTAGAGGTGTCTGGAAAAAATAATTCCACCCTCCCCTTATCATTGATTAAAAAAGCGCTATTAAAGACCTCCTTTATAATCACTTTTTTAGCATTGTTAAATAGTGCCTTTATCAGCACATTTTTTAAGAATTGACTTAGCCTTCCCTTTAAATTATATTTTCCAGTATGTGCTTTATAAGTTTTGATAAAGAATATTTTCTAGAATTGGTAAAATCCAATATTGTAGTGGTGGATATTTGAGTGTTGTGATCATTTTTTTATAAACCTAAGATTTTTAAACTCATTATTTTTCTAGTTTCTTCATATAGGTTGGTAAATATTGAATTTTCAATTCATAGCCACAACGTCTTTTTAAAAATCATCAAATCCCTTCCCCAAATATTCCAAAAATGTTAACCATCTTCCCACTCTTCAATTCATAGTGAATCATATGTAGGATTCTGTCGAGTTAGTGGATTACAGACATCCCTATTTTATTTTGTATAAAATGTAAGGATATAATTCTTATACATTTTATTGTTTTAATATTAGTAATTAATATAATAATATATAAATAAAATAAGAATAATGTAATTTAACAAATCAATACACACAAATTTTATTCATACAGTTTTTTTTATTTTTATGTACTATTTATTTTACCAATATATAAGATCTTAGTATGGATTATAGAAGGGAAATATGAAAACAAAATAAGTGGTGGGAGATTTATGTAATTAAGTTTTATTTTCTAGAATTTATTATATGTTTACACATTTAATTAAAAATTTTGTTTCATGTTTGTTTATTGACATGAGCCAGTATTAATGTTTTTGAATTGATTACCATTGAAATATTTTTTTCCCTTGTTTTTTGATACTAAAATAACCTCACATTACCGAATAATGAACAAATATGGTAAATAAAAATAAATAATTAATTAATCTAAATATAGTGGTTGATTAATCTTAAAATATTTGGTTTATTAACCTCAACTAACCTCTTATATTCTCATGGTGTCTGTGCTAGACATATATATTATCCATGCACCTAAATATAGTGGTTATTTTTTCTAATTTTTGAAATATGTAAATGTTTTGAAACTATTTTCAAGTATAATTGTTGTTTTTGAGTTATGTAACCACCTCAATTAATTAATTAATAAGAAAATTGTGAAAATAAAGCTGATTCTTGGATATTTGATAATTAAAAGATTTGGATATTTTTCCCATGAATTATATAAGCATGAAAATATGGTTTTAGTTCTGTTGGTGGTGATTCCTAATGAATATCGATTATTTTGTGGTATTTTCTAGTGGTGATGGATTAGTTGGTGGATAATCTATGTTGTGATGGATTATTTGTGGTGATTCCAAGTAATGGTGTCTTAGTTGGGGGTGATGCCAAATTATGAAGGATTAGTTTGTGGTGATTCCTAGTGATAATGGCATAGTTGGCGGTGATTCATATTAAAGATAGATTAGTTTTTGTGGATTCCTAGGGAGGATGTATTTTTTAGTGGAGAGCCCTTATAATGGTTCCTTAGTCGAAGGAAATTTCTAGTGATAATAGATTTGTTAGTGGTGATTCCTAGTTGGGATGGATTCTTTGGTTGGTGGTAGTTTTGATGTTCTTCTTGGAGGGGGTCAAGCATAATTGGGGGAGGGATCACGGATGATATCTTTTAGGTCCATGATACCCTACTAAATCGAAATTTTCTATTTTGATATTATATTATTAAATTGGATGTATTACTTGGGTAGTGGAACCTGGTGTTGCTAGGATTGAGAAGTTGACCAAATAGGAGCATGATGGTTCTAGTAATTACTCACTGTAGCAATATTTTTTTTATCACACTTTCATGAGAGTTTAGGTGGAGGATCCTTCTGAATATACATTTTACCCTCATCATATATATATATATAATATTTTTTGGTATTTTGGAATCATTTCATGTGATTTTTCATCATTCATCAAGGTATTTTATTATATAATATCATGGATTATATTTATATTACATGGGTTTCAATAGTGGTACCATTTTATACCATTCCCTTACATTATGTTATGAGGAAAATGCCTCCCACTATATGTTCTATACCTTCAATGCTAATCTCCAAGTACATGCCAATTACAAGAGGTAGTCATGGCTCACCCCTTCTCTTCATTGACATCATAGAAGGTGAATTAGTAGATGGGGTGGAGAAATTATACATCATTTTTGATGAGATATCCAGAAAAAGTGATTATATAATTTGTTGAGAATTAAAATGAACGTTTTAAATTTACAACATTAAATTATTCCTCTTCGGTGCCTTTACATATTTCTCTATGCTAATAATATACTTTAAGAAATCTGGCCTTATCACACTAAGGAACAAGTCTAGAGGTTTTGAAACTTATTGTTTCTATTGATCTCAATTAAAACCAATCCAAATTTAACTATTAGAATATATATTATTCTACCACCGAAGGCACAATATTAATTCAAAATTTACTAATCTAAAATATCTGGTGTGGATATTTTGTGTCAGTTGAATAAAAAATAAATATTTATTCACAATCCAGAGGATATTATAAACATTGATTTTCTTATCAAATGAATAATATTAATTATTCAAGGATATGAAATATGTATAAGAAAAATGGACCTTGACAATGGGTCTGGTGGGAATAATATATTAAATAACATTTAAATAGATAATTATTTATTTCTTTATTAAATGATATTTATTTTATCTATAAGAAATTATGATATTATGAATATAATAATATTGTAATTATTTCCACTGTTAGATGTGGGGTTCTCTAAGAATTATTAGAATCCTTAAAGGATAATATGAAATTATTATTTTCTAATCTAGGACTATAAATAGCCAAATTATATCATTTCCTAGGATTATATGTGTTTGTAGCCAATACATCCTCTTTAGTGATTCTCCCAAAACTAGAGAGATATGTCTCTATAATGCTATCAAAATCTAATATAATTAAGTCTCCTCCTACATCACTAACCCCGAGAGAACAAAAATCAATCTTTCCAGTCTTGAAGGAATGTTTTTTGATCATAGGAAGTAATTCTAGATGATTGGTACCACTATTTTATCTCCTAGAGTACCTTTGGAAATGATTTAGTATCAAAATAGCACATTCTTATAACTGATTGACGGATTAAATCCTTGAATCCTCTCAATGTAATGATAGTACAAACTAAATTACAACCAAACAATAAATAACATCTTAGAATAAAGTACTCACTTCTGATCCAATCATAGATATTAAATTAATTATAAATTTAACATGAAAAAACTCGTTTCTTCGTTCCGATGATCTTTATCAATTTTCATTACAAATATTCATTGGTCAGGATGTTTTTCAATATGTTTATTTCATATTATCCATCAAAAGAAACAATATTCAAGTTGGGAATGACCTCAATGGTTGTCTCTAATATACATGGAACCTACAAGTGGTCTCAAAGTAATCATATTTAAAATTATTATTATTTGATAATCATTGATCGTTATATGAATTTTTTTCATTTTTATTTTTATTATTTAATCTGAAGTTCAAGATATTTTTTTCATTCATCGTCTTAAAACCAAGAACTAATATATAACACTTACTATACAAAGGTGACACATCGTTTTCATTATTACATGGAATGTAACTCGCCTACATATCATGTAATAGAACAAAACATATTAGTTGTGTGGTCCAAATATGTAGTTTGTAATCCATACACTATTTGGGTGATTAATTAATACACATTCACCATGTATGTAATGAAAAATATTACGATTTGGATGAATCTGGTCCTAGAAGGGTCTTCATAATTATATTTGTTCATATGCCTAGTGTTCCAAGGAGTTTTGTTTAAATGAGATATCATGGTTTCATGTCACGGTTTAAGAAGGGTATTCATAATTATATAGGTTCATAAGTTTTTTGATCATAGTCTCTCATCTTCATACTAATGTATAATCTAAGAAAACTATTTAGGATCTTGATGATATTATATGATATAATCCTATGTTTTGTATTTTTTTGGATTATGGGGGGAAACATATGGAACTGATGGATCTTCCATATAATAACAGCTTCTAGGTATTGATCCAGAATGAACCTCTAGAGGTATTTTATGGAGGGCCATTTCATTCACCTCTTTGTTGGTCAAAGGTAGGTAAGCAAGTTCTTGTAGGGCCTAGTCACATAGAGGAGACATCAATGCAGCCTTAGTTGATCAACAGGGTATTAGGGACTATGTCGTGTAGGCAGAAATATTATGATGAACATCAGAAATAATCTATTGAGTCCCAATTTTTTTTCATTTTATACATTAGGTGTCACCTAGGTTGGGGAAATAACAAATTAGGAAATATGAAAAGTTAGAGAGCATGTTTTTACTCTGTTTGAGATAGTGGATAGGGTCGGTCAATTGGTGTACCAATTATCCCTTCCATAGTTCCCGAGTTCCGTGCGCAATGTGTTTCACATGTCATCGCTTCTGAGATATTATCCTGACCCTTCTCATGTGGCTGTCATCCAGGTCATTGGGATTTTTGATGATGCATCATTTGATGATCGTCTAATATGGGCTTTCAATTATAGTGAGAAGTATTTCAAGGGTAGGATTATTCCTTTGGTCCATGTAAAGTGGAAACATGGGAGCATTTGGGAGGAGACATGGAAGAGGGATTATGATATGTGATCAAAATGGCCAAACATGTTTCATGAGACCCATAATGATTCTTGGAAAATCTCGAGGATGAGATATTATATAGTGGGGAGTTTGTAAGATCTCATATTCTCTAGGTAAATCCATCTTTGAGTATTTCATGAGCCCATGGTGGCTGAGTCTTTTTCATAAACAGAGAGCCTTTAGTGGGGAAATGACTTAAACTTCAAGGATGTATGTTTATTTGAATTAATGGAGTTTAGGTATAATTGTGTTAAATAGGTTTATGAGTGTTTTCTATTATTTGTAAGTCTTTAGAGGCGGTTCGAGTCCGTATCTATATTTTGGGCTGAAAACTATCTTCGAAGATTTTTCACATCACGTACACATTACTATTCATGTAACTATCACTAAGGACTTGTTGTGAACGAGTTCATGATATGAAGTAGTTACACATCGTGAACCTAATTCACACAGTGTAAATTTATATCTATATAAATATTATCCTGAGGGTATGGAATTATCGAAGTATATCTTCAAAAATAAATACATGATTTCTTAACGGATTACAGGTCATGATTTTATTATGATCATTTATTTTAAGTGGGAATTTCCAGTGATTATTTTATCATTCATTCATTACAGCCCCTCCTCTCAATCCAATACACCTTCCAAGTTAATTTTCATCTTCCTTTTCCTTTTCAGACATTCTCATTACACATATGATCCATTTTAATTGTTTCTGTTTAGGAATACATTATCTCTTGTCACCCCTTTTTCATTATGGTTTAATATTTTCACCATGGGTTTGTTTTGGTGATTGAAAATTGGAGCACTATTGTAATCTCTGTTTAATGGTAGGTATTATAAACATATACTTATGGTCTATTTAACATTTTATTGAATTCCATATTGTGATTGAACCGACACAAAGTGAGCTTTAAATTATTTAAGACATTCATTAATGGAAAATAATGTAATGTAATATTGGTTGGATCCTATTGGATTCAATTCTCGATGTGACCAGGGTTATAGCTACCCTATTGGGTGAGTAAACTAAAATATTAATTTGAATTGGATAGTTTATTAAATTGTGTTTATAATGTCATGAGATTCATTATCTTTTTGATATATAATCACCTAGGAAATTGATCTGTTTTTTAACATGGTTGTAGATGATTGACATGTTTAATGAAAGTGAAACTGGATAATAAATGGTTATTAGAATAAATAACCATTAATCCAATTGATGTGATATTGTGAAATTCTTTATATAATTATAATATACTGTTTTATTCCTTGACATGTTTTGTAGTGATGATATACTCTGTTATTCTCTCACCCATGTTCTAATGCTTATATACTGGGATATTCCCTAATCGATTCTATAATTCTTACATACTAAGATATGCCAGGACTTGTTTTGTAATACTTATATATTAGTATATTCTCTGACTCATGCCAAAATTCTTATATACTGTGAAATTCACTAACATATACTAAAATGATATATAATGGGATTATCCCAGATTTGTGTGATTTTTTCATGGATATATCGACACGAGTTGGCATGGTTGTGTTACATGATTAGAGATATTCTAAAATAGTGTTAATATGATTGATAGTAGTATTTTATTAATTTACTAACTAATATAGTAGTTTATCACCTATTTCATACAATTATTATTATATTGGTTTTGTCTAGACATGGTGGTTTCAACAAACAGGGTTATAATCACACCCTATTTGGGAATTGTTTGGTACCCAAGTAGGATTCATGAATGTAGGTTTGGATAAAAGAATGTGACATTGTTGCTGATTTTGATGCTTGTTGTAGGGGATGTAGTTTGGATATAGGTCCAACATGGGGTTCAATATTAGAAAATTTTGTGTTAATTTATTCCAGTTTAATATTATTTTATTATTAATTTCATTTTGATATTTTGATACATATCAACTTTTCATTCAATTATTCATTAAAATTGGTTTTCAAGTTCCTCTTTTTATAACAATGTTATATGAAATATTGTTTCTTCTTGAATATTCCAATGATTATAATATTTATAATTTTTTGTTTCTTCTCTTATATAACTTTATGAATAGGGTTATAGTCTCCCAACTCCATCATTACTTCCCCAACTTCTAGTTGTTATCCTTTAATATATGGAGAGTCACACTTGAGGTCTCATAACCGAACTATTTTGGACATGTGAGAGAATGTCGGATTTAGGGATCTGAAAATTCTTTCCCCACTTCCCCCAATACTAATCTCTTAATTATAATAGGAAATAATGATTTTAAATATTACAAGATCCCTAGATATTAGGTAGGTTAAAGGAATGAACATAAATTTCCATGGTAATGCACGATCAGGAGGACATGCTAGTCTGTCTATACCCTCAAAATTTTGATCTGGTAGTCATGGGGGAGGCCTTTGAGGTTTCATTATTGGTTATGTAATGGAGGGTTTCATCTCATTGATAAATGTCAAGTGATCCGAAGGGTTTCACACAAGTGTCTCCTGGGTAACCAAAAGCAACCTCCCAAGAGTGATACTTGGGAAGTAAATTATTATTCAAATAATTTATACATGGGTGGTCAACATGTCTCAACCCAAGTGATATATGAATTCTCAATTAAAATTTACCCATGTGATATATTTGTATTCAAAAGTGAGCTCAACCAAGTGGTACTTGGGTGACCAGATTGATCCAGGAAACCCAAACTGGGCAAGGCTTATCCTTGATTGTAAGGGTTCTCCATATATTATCATGGAAATATATCCTGATGGTTTGAGTTCGGATGGTTCCATCAACCTAATGTTTTTGGAATAAGGGTAATTTGGTTCCCCTCATAGTTCATCAGGGTTTCAGACCATTGTATAACTCAAATTCCTTTCTTATTTTGTAAACTCCCTGATATTTTATAACCTTAGGAAGATAAATAAGGTATATGAGGACTTGAGTGGTGAGGTTCGGCGAGCATATATTTTGTTGTCTTTTTGTTCATCCAATAGTCTAAAATTATTATCCCAAGGGGTCAATTTATATTAATATATACGCCCCTAGGTAAATGATGTTTTTCACATAAGTGTTCTACATTAGTGGGTGAAACATGTTGAACTTTCCCAAGGTGTACAACTATATATGTTTAACATGAAATCTTCATCTAGGTGAACTCTTCCGGGTTTGGTAGAATGGTTTTGCTCATATTTTTTTCATTTTCTACATATATAAACCTAAGGCTGATTTCCTTTAAAAATTTTATTCTACTGTAAAAAATGTAGTTCTAATTGTTATAAAATATATCACTCATAATTTGAGGAAAAAATATATTAAAATCCTAGTTCATTATAGTCTATCCCGATTAGATAAGTTATCTTATATCCATTTTAAAAATCATATATTGGGAGTAATTTCTATAGGGAGATCCTAATTTACCATACACTAGTAGTATATCATGGGATGAATTAGGATATTAAGTGAAATTTCCCTATATTTAATTTTATATGACCCCTTTATAAAAATATATAGTACACCCCTAATATAATTTTAATAAATGAAGAAGAGATAAATTTATATGGAATAACATTCTTCAAACCATGAATAATTTACCTATACCCTTGATATAATAATTATACAACTAAAAAATTTTATTTATAGCTCAAATCCTTATCTACCTCAAAATCTATTGTTACATATAATTTTCCTTATTCTAATGATCTATGAGGTGGATGGTGTTAGACATCCACTTTAACCACTCGTTTGTTCCTTTCGGTTTCATAGTGACCAAATCAATCACATCTAAAACATCAAATCACTAGTGAATCCTTTAAAATAAATTTATCTTCTTTAATTTTATCCCTATTTTCTCTCAATAGATTGTTAAATTATTACCTCATGTACCACAGGCAAATAATCCTCCAATATCCCTCAAAAAATTCTTAATGTGCTTCTTCCTAATTTATAACTTGTAGGTTGTTGGATATTCTTTCCCTCTCCATCTTTATCTATCGAGTTCCTAGGATTCTACATCCCTATTTTTTTGGTTTTTATTTAAATTATAATCACATGTTTAATTGTATTTTTGGATAGTTGAATTGGAATAATCAACATATTTCTCCTTTTATCTCACATTTCAATGAATTGGTCATTTATACAATTACTATATTGTCCCTCGCATATATAGTTAAATTGGTTCCTTCTAATTCTATCCATTACTAAAACAAAATGGGTTTAACATGAATAATGAAAAATTATAATCATATGAAAATTATCCACGATATCCTAATATAAACATAACCATATGATGTCTCTCTTTATAATATCATCATATTATCCTATAATTCACTTATTCCATGTCACATCACTCATTATTTAACCTATACTATTCAAAATTTAAAATATATCATTATTACCTAAAATTATATCATCCTTATTTGGACCTGTATAATTTTTTATTCATGAACTTTTTTCTTATGTTTCATTAACTTTTACTAAAACAACCTAGGATACCTAGGGGAAAATCTATAAGGAAAAGTGTGAGCTATAAAGAACAATAAGTAAATAAATACCAAAAGAAATAATAACATTCGAGTTAAGATTCACGACATTATATATAAAATTGAATGATCATAAAGATTGAAACATGTAATAAGAAAATTAAATCATAAAATGATTTAATCCTAGATTATGTGGAAATGACATAAGATATGAAATCATGTTGATATGTCAAGGGACACTCCCAAGACCATCATCATAATATAGATAAAGTACCACGGTGGATTAGAATGACACATTAATCCCTTACATATCATATCATGATATATATATATTTACCTAATTAATTAGAGATCTATATAATTTTTATCCCATCCCTGACATAACAAATTATTCTTAGGATAATCGCTAGTGCACCATATATAGTGAATAAATTCCCATTGTAGATTATGTTCACTCCCTTGTCTCATATATAACATCTGATGATATAAAAATTGTTAATTAATTTATTAAAGGGATATATAATTCTAAAATATCCCATTACACAAATAAAAATCATAAATATGTGTTCCACATGATGAGAATAAACCATATATAAATCATAATCATGATCAAACCCAAGATAATGAACTGAGTTTCATAATTCCAATTCACGGAATAACTGATGGAAAAAATAAAATTTATTCAAAATATATGGATGTATTAAATAATTTGGATATTAAATTTGTAAAATAAATAAAATGTCATGATCATTGATTCATAATATATATATCATTATAAGGGTCATGGAGAAAAAATAATAAAAGCAAACCACATGGGTGTAGATTTATGAAATAATTATCTTTTTAAAGAAAGAAAGGCCATATTATTTTTCATAAAACCAACATCTTACAAAGAGGATTATATATAAATTAATGAGTTATTTCATAATCTATTTATGGTTTTAAAAATAATTAATTTGGGTGGTTCTCAATGTGTCACATTAAATAGGAACATTCTTTTCAATCGGGTTCACTTAAAAGTGTAAATTTTAAAAGGAACTAAAAAAATTATATAACCCTAGAAAATAAAAGGATATTTAACTAGGTATATGTAAGGACCAAAACCCAATAATGTAGATCCAGTTCCTTATTTTATTACATAGGCATATAAACAAGGATATCATATCTAGAAGGAACAAACAGTTTAGTAGCTTTGGAAAACAAGATACATATATAAGTTCAAAATTAAAACATTAAAGGAAATAAAACATATCAACTTATTTTAAATCAAACATAATCTCCCATATTATAAATACAATTCAATCATAATATACTTATTTCCAACCAAGGGAAAATAAATCACGTAAATGGGGTGAGGTCAGATGCTCAGTAAAGGAAAATAATATAGTAGAAGAAAATAAAAACATAAAAACTAGGCATGATGAATAACTAAAAATGAATGTAAATAAAAATATACTTCAGCATAATATGGAAGTAATAAAAACTGATTAAATAATTCCATAAAACATAAACATGGATATTCTACTAGTCTAATAATCCCATGGACTATCAATATCATGTTTTATAATCACAAAATGAATAACGTCGGCAAAAAAACATATCCTCAAGGCCTCGACTAAGATTCTTGAAAACACAAGTGTAAGGGTAAAAGATATAGTAGAAAATTTCATAAATATAAACATTTGGCATGATTAATAACTAAAACTACATGCCTCTAAAAATGAATTTGAACATAATATGGAAGGAAAAGGGCAGAATAAATAATTCCATAATAAATCATTAATATGGGTATTCTACTAGTCGAATAACCTCATCGAATATCAATTTTCATAATGAGGTAAATTCATAATTCCATACATTCTGAAATATAGCTTTAAGGCCTCATTAAGACCTAGGAAAATGATTATGGCCTTGGCCAAAAATGTATCAGAAAATGGGAAAGCCCTCGTACAGTTCCATATATATTTTGTCTCATGAGACCTACAGATGCATCAAGGGACTATAGTGGGCCCCACCAATCACATAGTAAGTTAATTAATTATTAATATGAATGGGGATAAACATAAATAGTATATATATTTGTATTTAAACTAACATATGAAACGTATATATCTCTCCCCAATCATTAGGAATAAACACTAACCATTCGGAGTAATATGAGGAATACTATCAAGATAGCACATCCATTATCATACTATTAATAAAAAATTAAATAAAATATTTTAGACTATATCATAAAATAGTAATCCCAACTGAACATAATAATAAAAAATAGTGTCGAAATAGATGAAAATACTCATATTAAATCATCAAGTAATTCTTAAGGTAAATACTCCTTTACATTGAAAAGAAAGCGTATTTTGGAAAAATAATCATATAGAACAAGATGTGAATAAATGTAGATTTTTATACAAAATTATTGATATTTTAAAATAATGGTTTCTAAAAACATATTATAGAGTGCCCTTAAAATAGGTAATAATTCAAGAAATTCTGTTAAATCTTTCATGCATTTTGGGATTAATTTTTGAAATATCATTTTAAAAATGAATCTATCAATAAAAGAAAGATGAATTGCGGTCGATAAACATATATATAACATTGAAACCTAATTTATGATTAGTAAATAAGAATAAATTTTTATTTATTGGTATTAAGAAAGACATAGAGTAACCCTAAATAAAATGGACGTTCGGTAGAAAACCCTTACCATATGACTGAATATGTTCCTCTCTTGAACTTAAAGCCTTGAAATATGAAATTATAATTAATGAAACATTATTCATAAAATTTTAAATATGTATTTTATTTAGTGTAATTTTATTATGTTCATTTATTGTTGTTTTTATGGATTAAGAGATCATTCATGAGTGCTCATTTCATTTGTTTTTGTGATCAGTTCGTTTTATCGAAGTTAATGTGAAATAAGAATTTAATTGAAGAATTATTATTATATGTTGTTAATTTTAATAAATAATTTTAAATTATCATATATTTCATTTTTTTACTTTGGGTGAGGATGAATCATTAGATAAAATTTTAATGAAACATGCTTGGATTAATTTGGTTGTTTTTCGATCACTGTGAATTCCTTTTGTTTTATAAATTAGTACCATGTGTACATAATGACTCCAAAACATTACATATGATATATTACATATACAGTAATCAGGTAAAACTATATAAACGGTTTCTTAACTAGATTTTAATACATTAATTGATGTTGAAAACTCATCATCCTTGAATGCGATAAATTAAAACATCTAAGATGGTGTTTTAATTTCTAGTATAAAATGAGAGGAAATGAGATATGATGATGAATTATTCCATTATCATAACCAAATTAAAATAAATGTAAGGTAATTTAGTTTTAATAAAAAATTTAGTGAAGGAGGGAAGGAAAGAAAAAAGAAATAAAGGAACTTGAATGAAAAATAAGATAAATGAAAAGAGGAATTTACCTCTTGAATTTATCTTCCTTGGGAGCCTCTTGAGGGGAGAGTATAGAGTCTTTTGAAGAGAGAAATGGATGATGGAAGTTTGGAGGATATTGGGAGGATATTTTATCTGAATGGGGATAAGAAACTAGGGTTGAGAGGACTGAAGAGAAGACCGAGTGACGGGTGGTTTTACAGTGAAGGAGAGGAGTGATTTTTGAATATTTTATTCATTATTATATTATTTTCCTCAAGATAATAAATAATGTTGATTGTAATGACAAAAAATAGTAATAAGTGCATGTGAGTTCTAACCAAGTGTGATTACATCAGCCTTACCTCACCTATGACTCAATAAATCATGTATTTATCAGTTATCATAAATTACCGTATTTTACTATTCACCAAAAAGTCAAATATTTTAAAAAAATGACAACTATTTCACTACAACCATTTTTAATAATTTATAATTCAAATATGGAGTCAATTTTACAAAAATTATTTTCTAAATATGTGAAATTTTATTTTCAAATAAAATCATCATTTACTCGAAAAATAGAGTTTTTATTACTAAAAGGATTTTTTAATGACCAAAAAAATTAACTAAGGTATTATTAAATTATCCAAAAAGTATAAGACAATGAATTATTTATTTAGGATGATATTTTATGAAAATAAATTTTCTTTTAAAAATTTTTTTATTTTCAAATTATAATTAAATATTTATTACTCAAAAAAATACCAACACTTAATTAACAATTTCTAAAATACTTCGTTTCAAATATAAATTTTCTAAATTTTATTTATACTTTCATGTGAGATATCAATATTCATAAGGGTGCATTAATATATATATTGGTCAAGTTACTATTCACAAAAAATGTAATTTTATCCTATCAGACTCTAAATATCTTACTAAATGCAATAGTGTATATCAGTTTTTCGAAATTCAAATCACAGTAGTGGAAAAGTTTTGTTTACTAGCTAGGTTATAACAAGGTGTGGTGTCACGACCCGTCCTAGGGACCCATGCAGTGACTACCCCAATCCCGCCATCAATAGGCTAAGGGTTGGCAACTAGCACCAAAGACGTAAATCCCGATAAAAAGGGAAGGTATTTCCTTTATGATAGTAAAAAAACACAACAGAGTATGCAAGTTGAAGAAAGCACAATGTAACACTGAATACAAAGTAAGTGCTAAAAGGTAAAAGGGCCAGAATACAAACCCAACTGAAAAGTACAATACAACTAAAATTCTAGTACAACAGCAGTAAAGTAAAGCAGCAACCACCGAGTCATCCTCTGGGAGTCCCACTTGAAGGGTGGGTACAGATAGTCTCCCCAGCACCACGAGTCCATCCATTTACTCCATGTATGTCTCACCAAGTGGTCCACCTCTATGTACCATCCATCTCTACAAGCCTCTACCACGATCAGCGATGTTCGTCGTTTGCATCCAACACAACGTAGTGTGGATATCACCCGTGCAGGGGTGAGTATAACAATACTCAGTAGGGACCTCGAGACCCCCGAAGGACTCCCAGAATCCACGAAGGATAATCCACAAAGAAAATTTACAATCACAATGTATCAACCAACTCTACTTAGGTATATGCACATACATATACTTATGTCATCATTCCCAGTTCAGCTCCAACTCTCAAACCCAAGCATTGCCTTGTCCACACAGGAAAGAAGTCAATCGCACAGATGGTAATGATTTATAGTCAAGACTCAGATCACACAGGTATACATCTTTCATAAATTGATAATGATGATCAGATGCAGTCACTGATTCATCTAAGCTGTCAAACCCACGTAGGATACTAGTCCAGCTAAGCTGTCGGACCCACGTAGGATAACAGACCAGCAACTCTGCCAGACCCACGTAGGATACTAGTACAGAAGTCGAACTGTCAGACCCACGTAGGACACAAGTACAGTAGCTGAACTGTTGCACCCACGTAGGATACAAGTACAGTAGTCGAACTGTAGGACCCACGTAGGATACAAGAATAGTAATCATCATCATCGAACCCACAGAGGATTCCAGTATGGTAGATGTCGTCACCGAACCCACGGAGGATTCTAGTATGGAGTCTTCATTTCTGATCCCACGGAGGATTCCAGTATGATAGTCATTGAAGTCGCATCCAACTCTAGGGTTCCTGCACACAACATGCTCGATTCCGGGAGGGTCTGCTCCTCAAGCCAAGGGTCAATACATCAATTGTCACGAAGTCCAGAGTTGATGTATCCAAACTTCCGTCTCGTCAAAAGGAACACGACGCGAGAGACGGTGCTTCAATCGGGCGCCCGGTCTGAGAGATATTGGATTTTCCATTCTAGGGGCCCGATTGGAAATACGATCATTCCAAACCTGGCCACAATCCTATGTCATAAAAAACTTACTTAGAGTATTATAAAAGGACCTCCATGTCACGAGGGTCCTAGTGCTATAGATGGCATGTCGATCGAACGCGCGGTCTTCATATTATTCACCATTAAGTGAAAATGGGCTTGACCCATTAACCCCAATGGGCTGGCGGGTCGACTCAACCCAGTTTTGGCTGTTCCAACCCAAATGAAGGTCGGACCAGCCCAGTGAATCGTGTGGTGTGGCCCAGCCCGAAGGGGCACAACTCGGCTGGTCGAGCGGTCTGAGGTGGGGGGGCGCTTTCCTGAACCTGCGGCGCCAAGCGGTGCCGGCCGGCCTTCCTGGCACAAGCTTCCCACCCGGGCAGGCCGCGGTCCGTATGCGCGGCACCTTCGGGTGTCGCGGCTTCTTCATCTGGCCGGCTGACGAGCCAGCTGGTTCACCGCAGAAGCGGCCCGCAGTTTGGGGTATGTGGTCTTCCACAGTGAGGTGCCCCTTGTGACGTCGAGGTCCTCCTTGTGGTGTCGCGGTCCTCCTTCGGCCCCTTGTGGCGCCACGGTCCTCCTTCATCGAAGGATGAAGCTCACTTCTAATTCCAAAGGTTCCAACGAAATATTTTCCAAGAAAATTTTAAAATGATTCATTCCCCTATTTTTATTAAATTTCCATGACATTTCAAAAAGATTTAAATCCCCCAAAAATAATTAATTAGTTTGTGTTGTAAAAACTAATTAAATCATTGATTTGCCATATTAATGACCATGTGGAAGGTGGAGAGTTTAAGAATAAGGGGGGGGGGGGGTTGTCAAGAATTATACAATGGGTATAAGGGAGTTGAAGAGAGTTATGGGGAGATGAAAGGTGGGGGCTTGTGTGGGACCCACCTCACAAATATCCACACATGGGAAGTTATTTGGGTGTGGACCCCTCCAATAACATCCCCATTGGAGGAAATAACTAACTCTCAAAATAAAATTGTGTACCACACAATTTTATTTAATTTAAGACTAAACCCCAAAAATTAGCTCTCAACCTACATGAAACACAACTGTGGTATAGGTACTCTTAAGCAAATACTGGTGCTGTGAGTTCATTGGTGTCCTCATATTTCAATTCTGAGTAACGGTTCAAAAGATATAAAAACCTGCACATACATTTACTGAAGGTACCTGAACAAAACTTCAGAAATAGATTCTGGGCAGACCGGGCCTCAGAATCAAGTGTCGTCAGAAACTAATGACTCGTAAAATTCCAAAGCATTTATGGAAAAAAATCCGTGAAATTTCCAGGTCTTTACATTACTCCCACCTCATGGATTTATGTCCCTGTAAATCTATAACACACACTAGGAAAACAAATGGGGGTATTGAGCTCGCATCTAAGCCTCCTGCTCCCAAATGCTCTCCTAGAGGATATTGTGCTTCCACCAGAGGAATCGACCATCCACGTAGTACCCTCTCCTATCGATCCTCGATCTCCACAAGGACCTCCTTGAATGTCGCCCCATCATCGATGTCTATCTCCCCATGGTCGATGATGTGGGATGGGTCATGCACTTATCTCCTCAGCTAAGATACGTGGAAGACGTCATACACCCAATGCAACTGAGGTGGAAGGGAAAGGTGGTAAGCCACCTCACCTACTCTTTTGTGGACCTGGAACGGCTCGATAAAATATAGAGATAACATGCCACCTCGGCCAAATATCTGTAGACCTCGTCGAGGTGAGACTTGTAAGAAAACATGGTCGCCATCCTCGAACTCCAGTGGTCTCCGTCTCATATCAGTATAGACCTTCTGTCTGCTCTGACCTGTAGGAAGTGGGCTGACATGGTGAGTCGGTTGAAAATCACCCAGATAGAGTCGTTTCCTCTGAATGTACATGGAAGCCCCATCAAAAAATCCATGGATATCCCATCCCACTTCCACTCTAGAACCTCTAAGGGTTGTACCAAGCCTGCTGGTACTTGGTGATCCACCTTCACTTGCTAAAAAGTGAGGCATCGTGAAATGAATTCTGCTATATCCTTCTTCATACTTGGCCACCAGTGTTGTCGGCTGAGGTCTTGGTACATCTTCACCACTCCTGGATGTACCGCTAGAGGGGAAGTGTGAAACTCCCTCAGCACATCCTCCTGTAGTGAAACTGGTACCGTGGAACGTCCTATGAAAAGGATGACGTGTCTCCCTCATTCAAAAAATCCATTAGGTGCCTGCCCTATGGATATCTGAGCACGTCGCGTCTCACAGTCAACTTCCCCATGTTGTTCCTCTCTAACTTGCTGAAGGAGTGGAGGAGTAGCTGTGATAGACTCAAGATAGGCTGCTCAATCTCTATCCACAAAGGATATCTGCAACGCGACTAGCTGTTCAGTCACCACTCCTAGCAGCTGAATTACTGATCTCTTGTTGAGAGCATATGCTACTACGTTCCCCTTCCCATGAGAATAGACTATCTGGAAGTTATAGTCCTGGAGAACTGAAAACTGAAAACTCCTACTGCCATGAGGGTAAGACTGGCCGACTAATGAGTGATCGGATGTGCCCTCCTAAGCATGAGTTTATCCTATGTTGCCTAGGTTTCCCTTTTCCCTGACCAAGGGAAACCTCATCCAAACATTTTATATAAACCACAACCTTTTTTCCTAACACAGTTAATCTGTGTATGAACTGTGGTTTCCCAGTCCATACCCAAACTAACGTTGTATGGCCTCGACACTGCCACCAAGAGGTTCTAACCAAAACTCTCACCTCAAGGGTCAGATCACACCATCGGAGTAAGTGTGATTATCGAGTCTCCTCCCAAAGGTATCTCCAGAAGTGAGGATCAAGTCAACGGGTTATCTGGAAACTCTAGGTATGGGACAAGATTCGTGGAAGGAAGGAATGATTGGTACCTATGTCTATTGATATGACAACTACTAGTAGACACAGACCATACCTTGAATAATTCCTAGAGCCCTTGGATCACACTCCTTGACCGCATACGGCTACTCTCTTTCACTTACCTCCTGCTCCCTATGCCTGGCAGGAACTACAATGGTGGGTGGTTGTAACATGTCGAAATGTACCCCACCTCATGCTGCTCTCCTGGCTCTGTTTCCATGTCTGCTGCCCTACAGATTTATCTGTCCATGTCACATCCACTTCCTGATACTTCTTTCACACCCCAAGTCTCTGATACTGGTGTTATTTCCCTGCTTTCCCACTACTAGCATTCACCAGCTGTATCCCTTCAGCCAAAGAACATTCAACCACAATGTTTCTCCCTAGAACCCTAGCATAAGTTTTAATGCATAGAGGAAAATCAATGGATCAGATGTCCTTTAAACACACCACATTGGGTAGTCCGAGCCCCAAAGCACTGATCGTATCGTATTCATCGAGTATCCATAATGATCGGTAAGTCTCAATGAATACTCATCTTCCGACATGTCGTCCTGACAAAGCTGTATAAGTTCTAGAGAACTCTCATCCACCTCCTTAAGCCAGTCCTCATCCGCCTTTGAGTTGGGATCGCCTTGGAACCTGAGGGGTATCTGATGCTAAAACACATGTAAGGCACTAAGCCTACATGTGTCATCTACCGGTACCACAGGTTGTAACTGCTGACCAACAGGAAGTGATATAGCTGACACACTACCTGAAGATACAACTCGGGAAACGATCCACATACCGATGCCTCATCACTATGCAGAACAACCTCATGGTAAGTCACTGGAAAACACTAGTAGCTAAGTCCACCATCCGCTCTACTGGTGTCTCAACTAGGTGAAAAACTCTAGCAACTCCAGCCAGTCCTATGCTACCTGGGAAGCTATCTCACCTCGTATCCTCAGAGGCCTCTGCTGCTAGAACCCGTGCAATGCACTCTATCAGTGTGCACCGTCTGCTACTACGGCCAGTTGCATCTACGGCCCAATGGGTGGCGCTTCTGCTGGTACACCACCCGAAGTGCCTACATAGTAAGAGGTCCCTGAACCGGAGCCTCATCGCTCGGTGGGTCGTCATCATGTACTCTCTCAGGAACCCAAGATGTATTTATTCATAGTGGCATGCTGATAAGGAATAGGTGCACCACGTTCAATATTTTATACCTAGTGAGATGACTTAAAGAGACCACAAAGGAAACTCTTGAAACAGACACGCAATCTGTGTTTTCGTGCACTGAGTCAGAAATCAGAGTTCAGGGTCCTGGTGTATGGATATGTTGGCCACCGCACCAACACTGGACTCCTTGGACAGAAAACCACACTCAATACTCTTAAAAATATTGATTCACAGAAAATAATGATCAAAGTTCTATGTTTTACAGTTTAACTGACTCCTCTAATACCAACTTGTCACGACCCGTCCTCGAGGCTCGTGTCATGACTACCCCAAGCCCGAGTTCCATAGGACTGGGACTGGCGACAAGCACCAAAGGCGTAAATCCTAATAAAAAGGGAAAGAATTTCATTTATGATAGTAAACAAACACAACAGAGTACACAATCTGAATTAATCACAAAGTAACAATGAATACAATGTAAGTGCTGAAAGGTAAATGGGCCAGAATACAAACCCAACTGAAAAGGACAGTACAACTGAAAGTCTAGTACAACAACATTAAACTAAAGAAGCAACCACCGAGTCATCCTCTGGGAATCCCACCTGAAGGGTGGGTACAGATAGTCTCCCTAGCATCGTGGGTCCTTCTGTCTGCTCCGTGTGCATCTTGCCAAGTGGTCCACCACCGGGTACCATCTAGCTCTACAAGCCTCTACCACGATCAGTGTTGTTGGTCATCTGCATCCAACACAACGTAGTGCGGTAATTGGTAGTGCAGGGGTGAGTATAGCGATACTCAGTTGGGACCTCGAGACCCCCGAAGGTCTCCTAGAATCCATGAAGGATAATCTACAAAGAAAAGATACAATCACAAAGTACTAACCAACACTACTTAGGTATCTGCCCATACATATACCTAAGACATCATTCCCAGAACAGCTCCAAATCTCGAGCCCAAGAACAACCAAGTCCACACAGGAAAGAAGTAAATAAAACCGATTATAATGATGGAAAGTCAAGACTCAGCTCACATAGGTATACATATTTCGAAAAGTGATAAAGCTGATTAGATGCATTAACTGATTCATCTAAGTTGTCAGACCAACGTAGGATACTAGTCCAGCTAAGCTATCAGACCCACGTAGGATACTAGACCAGCTACTCTATCGGTCCCATGTAGGATACTAGTATAGAAGTAGAACTGTCATACTCACGTAGGATACAATTACAGTAGTCGAACTGTCGGACCCACGTAGGGTACAAGTACGGTTGTCGAACTGTCGGACCCAAGTAGGATACAAGTACAGTAGCCGAACTGTCGGCCCCATGTAGGATACAAGAACAATAATCATTGTCATCGAACCCACAGTAGATTCCAGAATGGTAGTCGTCATCACCGAACCCACGGATAATTCCAGTATGGTAGTCTTCCTCGCTGAACCCACAGGTTATTCCAGTACGATAGTCATTGCAGTCGCAACCAGCTCTAGGGTTCCCGCACACAGAATGCTTGATTCTTGGAGGTTCCACTCCTCGAGCCAAGGGGTTGATATATAAACTGTCACGAAGTCCATATTTGATGTATCTAATGTTCTGTCTCATAAAAAAGAACCCGATTTGATAGACGACATGTCAATCGGACGCCCGGTCTGAGAGATATTGGCTTTTCCGTTCCAGGGGCCCGGTTGGAAATATGCACGATCCAAACCTAGAAATTTTCCAAATTCATGAAAAACTCACTTAGAGTATCTCAAAAGGACCAACACATCACGAGGTTCTCAGTGCTGCAGATGGCGCGTCGATCAGATGTGTGGCCTTTAAGTTATTCACCTTTAACGGAAAACGGTCACGACCCGTTTTGGCGATTCTAACCTAGCATAGGTTCGGAACGGCCCAATGAATCTTGTGGCCCGACCCAGCATGGTGCAGCCCAGCCTTGCTCGGTGCGTCCCAGCCCGGCGGGGCGCGGCCTGGCTGGCCGAGCGGTCTGAAGGGCGTGAGGCCCGATTTCCTGTACCGGCGGCGCTAAGTGGCTCTGCCCTCCCAACCGGTCGACCGAATCCAGATGGCCATCCTAGCGCAAGAGTCCCACTTGGTGGCTCAGGGTCTGGCTGCGTGGCACCTTTAGGTGCCACGGCTTCTTCACCCGGCCGGCCGACGAGGTGGCCGGTTCCCCACCGAAGCGGCCCGCGGATTGCAGGTCATGATCCTCTGCAGTGTGGCACCCCTTGTGGCACCATAGTTCTCCTTCGGCACGGCCGGCTTTAGCCAGCCAGTTCTTCGTCGGCCGACTGACCCATGGTTACGGGCCACAGTTCCTCCTCATGCGACCGGCGCATGGCTGCCGCCTTTGATCGTCGCAACTTCCTGATTGCAAATTAAACCAGACACGTAGGAGGGTTGTCAGGCCATGTTTGTTCGGCCAACGCCCTCTGTGTTAGGTTGTAACAATCAGCCATTGTCAATTCCAAAAATTAACAAATAATATGGTATAATTTAATCACTCAATGAATATAAAAAACCACTACCTCGAGAATTGACGTCACAAGTCGTCGAGCCGCGGAAGATGAGCATCATGGAGAACGGCGTCCTGGAGAACGGACGTTGATTCTGTGGACGTCGGGGTGCATTCGAGGAGGTACCAGAATCTCCTCACCTGTGACGGAGAAAGGTAAGGAAGGCACGTCGTCGTTCTTCATTGAATCGGCATTATTCATCAAAGATGGTATCGTTCTTCGTGGAAGGATGAAGCTCTCTTCTAATTCCAAAGTTTCCACTGAAATATTTTCCAAGAAAATATTAAAATGAGGCTTTCCCCTATTTTAATCAAATTCCCATGCCATTTCAAAAAGATTCAAATCCCCCCAAAATAATTAAATAATTTGTAGTGTATAAAATAATTAATTCACTGAGTTGTCATGTTAATGACCACGTGGAAGGTGGAGAGTTTAGCAATTAAAGGGGGGGGGGGGTTGTTAAGAATTAAACATGGGGTTTAAGGTATTTGAAGAGAGTTATGGGGAGATAAACGGTTGGGGCTCGTGTGGGCCCCACCTCACAAATATCCACACATGGGAAGTTATTTGGGTGTGGGCCCCACAAATTACATCCCCATGGGTGGAAATAACCAACTCTCAAAATAAAATTGTGTACCACACAATTTTATTTCATTTATTGTTAAACCCCAAAAACTAACTTTCAAGCCGCATGAAACACAACTGCAGTAAAGGTCCACTTAAGAAAATACTAGTGATGTGATTTCATCGGTGTCCTCAGATTTCAATTCTAAGTACCGGTTCAAAAGATAGAAAACTCACATGTACTTTTACTGGACAAACACGAAAAAAACATTAGAAATTGATTATGGGCACACCAGGCCTCAGAATCAATTGTAGTCAGAAACCACAGACTCGTAAAATTCCAAAGCATTTAAGAAAAAAATTTCCTTGAAATTTCTAGGTCTTCATATTACTCTCACCTTAGGACTTTAAGTCGCCGTAAAGCTACAACACACACTAGGAAAACAAATGGGGGTACTGAGCTCGCATCTAAGCCTCCTGCTCCCAAGTGCTCTCCTGGAGGTTCCCGTGATGCTAGAAAATGCGCACCAGAGGAATCCACCATCAACGTAGGACCCACTCTTGTCGATCCTCGATCTCCACTAGTACCTCCTTTAATGTCTCCCCCATCATCGATCTCCACTATTCATATGTTTTCCTTAATATTTATAATGTTCAAGTTAATATTCACAAAAAATGTAATTTTATCCTATCAGACTCTAAATATCTTCCTAAATGCAATATTGTATATCTTTTTTTTGAAATTCAAATCACAGTGGTGGAAAATTTATTTTTACTAGCTATGTTATAACAAGGTGTGATTTTGTAGAGGCTCAATGTATCATGAATTAAATATTGAATTTATTTATAAATATTTGGAGTATTATATTCTCCCCCTCTCTAAAAACATAATCCTCTATGTTCCAGAATGTTAACTCATAAAAAAATTTGGGTAGTTCTTCATCATAAGCTCATTAAGCTCCAATGTTGCTTCTTCATTTTTATGATGTTTCCAATGTACCATTACTAGTCATGTCAACCAATTCCTAAAAACTTATTATTTTGTGTCTAGAATATCTATAGGCTCTTCACAAAAAGATAACTCGGGTTCCAATTGTATACCATTATATGTGAGGACATGTGTTGGTTGTGTAATGTACATTATGAACAATGAGACATGGAAAACATTTTTTACTTTAAGGTTAGGTGAAATTGTAAACAATAAGACATAACATAAATTCTGTCTATATTTTGTAGAGGGACAATATACCTAGGGCTCATTTTCCCTTTCTTCACAAATCATATAACACCCTTCCACAGAGATACTTTCAAGAAAACTTGATCTCCCACTTGAAATTCCAAATACATCCTTCGATTATCAACATCGCACTTTTTCCTATATTGAGCTACATTGATATGGGTTTGAAAATTATGTACAATCATTGTTGTTTCTTCTAAAACACCTAGGCCCACAAGTATCCATTCCCCAACTTCATCCCAACCCATTAGTGTACAACATCTCTTTCCATACAATGCTTCATGTAGTTCCATTTAAATTCTTGAATATAAAATATTTTTGTTGGAGAACTCCACCAAAGGAAAATACTGATACCACATACCTTTACAATCAATTGAGAATGATCTAAACAAGTATTTTAATGTTTGGATCTTCCTTTATAATTACATGTCAGTTTGTGGGAGATAAGAAGTACTAAAAAAACTCAGTTTCTAATTCTTTCTGAAAACATTTCAAGAATTTCAATTTAAATCATGGAACATGATTAGAAGATATTGAGATAGGTTATCCTTGAAGTCGATAAAATAAATCATCAGTGTGAGGTAGTGGATACTTGTTCTTTGTTATCACAGAATTGATCTCTCTATATTCAATTCACAACCTCATATATCCATCGTTCATCTTAACGAAAAGAACAAGGTGTCCCCATGGAGAAACAATAGGGAATATAAATCTTTTATCACTCCATTCCACTAGTTTTTTTTCATTTATACTATATACATAGTGGCCATTTGATAAGGAGCCTTTGATATTGGTCTAAAACTAGAAATTAAATCATTAGATAACTCAACATCCCACTTTGTATGAGGTCCATGTAAATCCTTTGGAAACATGTCAACATATTATTTCACAATAGGTACGTCCTCTATTAGAACATTCCTTTCCACACCCATAGATACTGAATTATCTTCCTCACCATTAGTTGAATTCAGTTGATCTATTGGGGGTGGATCTAGATGAGAACCAGGTGGCGAGATTTCTACTCTAAAGAGAATGGATTCTACACTGTTCTCAAAAAATTTGACCTCTTTCTTCATATAATAGATTTTTTCATCATAATATGAAATCAAATTCCTTACAAGAATTATATCAAAGGCAAACATGGTTATGATGATATGTTCAGAAACTAAATCATGTTAATGTCTTATAAAGGGGATTGAATGAGCCATCTTTATTGAAATGAAACTTCACTTAGGATTATTTACTGATAACTCCTTTATTAAATCAAATTGTAAATATCTAATTTTCCTCGAAAATTTTGAAGATATAAAAAAATTTGATGAACCAGAATAAAATAAAGCATTTTCTATGTTTGAGGAAACTATTAAAATACATGCCACCATATCATTATGAGCTTCCATATCTGGTATTATGATCGCATAACCTTGTCCATTCACTATTGGACATTTCTTTAGAAATATTCCCTGATTATTAGGACAATAATTTGCCTCATGTACCGTCTCATTGTAATTTTAGAATTGAATATTGGCATCTTCTTTATTTCCCTTTCAATCATGGGATTGGTGGAACTTTTCTCCACACTTGTAAAAGACTATTTTTCTATTTCTGCAGGCTCTTGGGCCTTTCTTTCCACATGTATCACATTTTGTAAAACTCCCTTTATTATTCTCCACTTTATCCATTCTTTCCTCTTCCACCATGTTTATAAAAAATTTCCCTTAAATTCAAAAGAAATAGATAATTCTTCTTCTTTATTGATAGCACATGAGATTATATCATCATATTATGAGGATTTATAAGTGACTAGTGACCTTCAGAGGAATGGTTTTATGCAACCAAATAATTGATCAATAGTTCTCCTAGTAGTATGTTTTTTGTTTACTAATTGACATGCTAACATTGTTAAATTAGATTCACACTTTGCAACATTCTCATCTTCTATTCTCCTTTAATTTGGAAAATTCTTTTCCATATCTATTATTTATTAATGAAGGAATGATTTTTCTACGAATAGTTACTTAAAATCCCTACACTTCATTTCTTATATTTGTTCTTTGTCATTTTTGTTTTGAATTAAGGACCACCACAGATTCAGATCTCCTACTAAACAATAATCTACCATGAAAACCTTCTCTCTTTTGTTACACCCAAAGTGAGAAATATCTTCTATAAAGAACTTATCCATTGATCCTCTACGAATGGGTTTGTATTCTCATTGAATGATTGTGGTTGTAGTCTCCTAATGAAACCTAACATAGCTACTTCATGTTATAGATTTGGATGCTCCATACGGGTAAGGATATTGTTCATAACTAGAGTAAACAGTCCCAGTATAATTATAAGTTTCTTAGCACTAATCGTAGCACAATATCCAACATCCTTATCTTGCATTGAAGGGAAATCCCAACATAGTATAGGTTTGTTCATACAGTTTCAATTCCTTCCATTATACACCATTTCTAAATAATGGTAGACACTTGATTAGTTTATGAATCATCATTTATAATCACAACATAGAATGATACTAAGCATAAATTAAAATCATATCCACCGATGATATATTAATCATAAACATGGATTCTTGGGGAAAAAAATTACATTTAATTATTTCTTAATTTTTTGAAAAGAAAATGTGAGTTATCCTAACAATATCCCACGAACGAATCAAACAAGGTGTTTAGTAAGGCCCGTTGTCATGTACCAACATACCCTATGTCAAGCCCATAACTCCATGTCAAATTTTTTACTCCTAGGTACATTTGGTCTAGAATCATTTCCAATTTAATATCTAGATAAGGATTTATTTTATAAAAAGACCCTTATAATCAATTCCTTACCAAAATTCTAGGATGTTATGTATGTTTTTAATCAAATACTCTCTTAGTATTTTTTTCCCAAATCAACCTTTTCTAAATCTTGTTTTCCATGTTTTCAACTAAAATTCTTCAGATAACAACTATAAGGACTCGACTTCAGTTTCCCATAGTTGGTGCCTTATTTTATTTCTTTGGCATATATATGAAGCTGTCATATATTAAAGGAACGAATAGTTTTGTAGCTTTGGGAAACAAGATATATACATAAGATCAACATTACAAATTGAAAGGAAATAAAACAAATAATCTTCTTTTGAATCACACATAATCTTTTAGATTATCATTTCATGTCATTAATAATATATATATTCAAAACTTGGGGAAAATAAAACATGTGAAAGGGTTGATCTTATATTCTCACTAAGTTCAAATAACACAGCGTAAGAAAATATAAACATAACCACCATGAATGCTGAATATATAAAAATTAATTCCTGAAAAAAAAATTCTTTAGTGTAATATTAAAGGAATTAAGTGATTATATAATGACATAAAACATAAACATGGAAATTCTAAAAGTCTAATAATCACATTGACTATTAATATCTAGTTTCTTAGTGAGGGAATCTATAATGTCGGAAAACTGGAAAATATCTTTGAGGGTTTGGCCATGATGTCTAAAAATACTAGGGTGTGGTTATGAAATATAGTGGAAGATATCATAAACACAAACATTAGTCATGGTGAATAACAAATAAAACACACCTTTAAAATTAAAATTAACATTATATGGAAGAAATATTTCCTGAATAAATAATTCCCTAATAAAGAAAAAAACATGTGTATTCTACTTGTCAAATAACCTCATACTGTATCAATTTTTATAATGAGTGAAATGAATAATTTAGGAAACTATGAAATATATCATCAAGTATTCATCCAAGGAATTTGAAAATGATTAAGGCCTCAACTGAAACCATATCTTAAAATGGGAAAGGCCTTAGTCAAATCTATATTTGTTTTGTCTCTTGAGACCTACCAATGCATCGAGGGGATATGGTAGGCCCCACCCATAATGTAATAAGTCAAATAATTTCCTCATATGAATAGGGATAAAAAACAACAAATAAATTCATATTGAAACTGACATATGAAATTTAAATAGTTTTCCCCAATTATTAGGCATATATCTTAACTATTCGGAGTAATATGGTGAATGTTATTAAAATAGCACATCCACAGTCAAACTAATCATTAAAAATCTATAAAATATGGTAGATTATATCATAAATTATTAATCAAAATTGAATATATTAATCAAAAAGAGTGTCAAAATTGATAAAAATACCCATAAAAATCACCGAGTAATTCTTAAGAAAAATTCGGATTTACTTTGAAAAGAAGAGTTATTTGAAAAAATCATTATATAGAACAAAATATTAATTAAGGTTGTTTTTTAAGATTAAAATGATTGATTCTAAAAAAATAATGGTTGATAAAAATAGATTATATAGTTCCCATGAAAATTGGTAAGAATTCGAGAAATTCCCTTGAATCGAGCGGGTATTTCCAGAATTATTTTTGAAAGACCCTTTTAAAACATGAATTTCTCAAAAACAAATAATAAATATTATGGTTTTTAATCTTATATAAAACTCACATAGAAATTTTTATGAGTACATCATAATAAATAAGAATTTAATTTGGATTAATAAATATAATGTGTAACAAAAAAAGAGAGGTTCGGGTAGAAACCCCTTACCTTATGTTTGAATATGTTCTTCCCTTGAACATATGGTTGTGGAATATTAAATTATACATTTTAATAACATAATTCAGATCCTTTTTGAAATTAATATAATTTAGTATATTTTTTTAAGTTCATTTATGGAATTATTTATGTGATAGGATATCGTTTTTGAGTACTCGTTTCATTAGTTTCCATGATCAGTTTGTTTGTATTGAAGTTAAAGAAAAATGACAGTTGAATTCTAGAAATGATGTTATATGTTATAAATTTTTCTATAGAAGGTTGAATAAAATTATAAGTCATTTTTTTAATATTTTTAGGATGAATCGTTAGATAAAATTTTAATGTGAAACACTTGGATTAATTTGGTCGTTTTTTGAACACCACAAACTCATTTTGTTTTATAAACTAATACCATGTGTAAACATTTATTATATAATATTAAATAGGATATAATACATATATAATAATCTATTTCAATGTTAAAAATGGTTTCATGACCCAAATTTGTGATGGTAATAGAAGTTGAAAACACTTCATCCTTGAATGTGATAAATTAACACATCCTAGACGGTGTTCTCATTTTCAGTATAAAAGGAGGGGAAAGTTGAGATGATGATGAATTATTCCATTATTATAAAAAAAGTATAGCCTATATAAGTTAATTTAGTAATAGTAACATTTTTATGAGAGGATGTGAGGAGAGAAAACAAAAAAAGAACTCGAAATAAAATAATTGAAATGTAAAGAGAAATTTACCACTTGAATTTATCTTCCTTCAGGGCCTCTTTATGGGAGATAATTTGGTCTTTTTAAGATATAGAAGACTAATGGACTTGGGTAGGATCTTGGGAGTAGATTTTATCATACTTTGGAAAAGTAAAAGGGCATGATAGGAGTGATGACAAAAGGGGAAGGGTGGTTTTTATAGTGGATGAGAGGAGTGATTTTTGAATATTTTATTCATTGTTTTATTGTTTTTCTCCAGAGAATAAATAATTTTGATTATTCTGAAAACAATAGTAAAAAGTTCACATTAGTTTCAAACAAGTGATATTACATAACTATTACCTCACCTATGACTCAATAAATCATGTATTTAGCATTTATTGCATATTATTCTATTTTACTATTCACCCAAAATCAAGTATTTTAGAAAAAACCCAAAAATTCAGCATGACAATTTTTTTTATGGATAAAATTAAAATATGGACACCATTATATAAAAAAATTATAAATATGCGATATTTAAATTTTTAATAAAATCATCATTTACTCGACAAATACAGTTTTTAAAACAAAAAATGATTTTATAATAGCCTGAAGATTTAACTGAGGTATTTTTAAATTTTCTCAAAATTATATTACCAAAAAATATTTATTTTGGAATATATTTGATGAAAATAAATTTACATTTAATAAAATTATTTATTTTAAAATTTTAATTAAATATTTGTTACTCAGAAAAATACCAACAATTAATTATTAATTTCTTAAATGCTCCATTTCATTTATAAGGTATCCAAATTTAATTTATACTTTAATGGGAGATATTAATACTCATAAAGGTACATTACTATTAATAAGGGTCAAGTTACTATTCACCAACTATGTAATTTGATCCTACCAAACTCTAAATATCATACTTAATGCAACCGTGTATCTTAGTTTTTAAAAATTTAAATCATATAGGTGGTAAAAGAATGTTTACGAGCATGGTTATAACAATGTGGTATTTTTAGAGACTTAGTGATTCCTGAGTTAAATATTAAATTTATTTAAAAATCATTGGGGTGTTATGGTATATATTTAAGGTAAATATATAAAAATATATAAGAAGTTGTTATGAATATTATTTCATAAAATGAACAAAATGAAAGAGAATGTGTAAAGGGTGATTCATGAACGTGGTATGAAAGATCCCATTCCTCATGTTAAAATGTGCTCTACATATTAACTTTAATTTTTAAATAATTTAATTGTGTTCATTAAATATATAACCAAGAACCATATTCATCTCTATTTAATTATATATAGACCAATTATTTTCTTTAAGGATTCATTTTTAATATAGTTCCCACTTAATTTAGTTAATCATGGTACTTTAGATAATATCTTCATAAATATATCAGTTTATTTGGGTTGGTGGTCATCATGGTTCTATGCATGAACATTGTTGGGAAGGACTCTAGTCTGTGGCCTCTTTGATAATGGTGACGTTTGGTTTCATCTTTGAAAACTAAAATTGAGTTGTTTTCTATTTCTGGTTCACCTGATTATTAATTTTTTCTTCCTAAAAGTGGTGTTAGGGATGATTACGATGAGTTGAATTTTGGGTGCTTCTTCCTCGAAGCCATCCATGATGGTTTTCTATTTTTTATGAGAAATACAATGTTTTCTTTTTAATGATTTTCATTTTTTGTTGGTTTTTGTTTACTCTGGTCATTTGTTTTGGTGTTTTTGGTGCTGGTGTATTTGGATTTCCATGTGAATTATAGGGTTCCCTCTTATCCTTAAAGTGGTTATCTTAAAAATAAAAAATTGAATTTTTTAGTAAGTTGGGAAAGGTGTCTTGATAAGTCCATTTAAGGTGGTTTATATTACCATGGACAATTATTGATGATCAAACAAATAGAATTTTCAATATTATTATTCCAAAAAATTAATGGTTTCAAAAATATAATTCTTGAAATATAAATACATTATAAAATTAAGTCCATGTTAGGTGGTCATGGAAAACAAAACATCACTACTAGCGGCCACCATTTGGCGGTCTCTAATACTGAAATAAAATTCGGTGGGATTTTTCCCGCCTTTTGGTTGCATGTATAAGTGACTGCCATTTGGCAGCCGCTAAAGGGTGTATTAGCATCTGCTAATACTAAAGTAAAAAATAAGTAGGATTTTCACCCTCATCCTCTTCAACAAGACCAGCAACACCACCGCTTCGTCACCCGGCATCGTGCTGCACCATACCGCCCCAACCCCCTCCTCACTTACAGTCATCTCGAACACATCAGTGGACCTACAATTACCCTATGGTCTCCCCCCGACATCACCCCTCCACAAAACGACTCCCCCTAACTGAAATGAACCCTCCCCGACTGTTTTTCATATGCTGGGCCGGTGATCCAAGCTGGTGGACAACATCCGTGTTGCCTACTACATCACGAACAAAAAATATCATTTTTTAGGGTTGATCTTTAGCGGCTGCCGTTTGGCGGTTGCTAAAGCCTTTAGCGATAGGCCAAAAACATTTGACGTTTGACGGATGCTAGGCGGGCGCTAAAGGGCTTTAGCAGCCGCCAAACGGCAGCCGCTAAAGTCCATATTTCCAGTAGTGCATGTCGTTTCATGAAGGCAATAGTCTACATGAATTCCCATATGACACTTTCATATTCCATGGAATGGGTTGTGGTATGAAATAAAATAACTATCATTTAACAAATATGATTATTTCATAAATATATAATTACTCAATTAAATAACTTTTTTGACCTTTTATAAAATTCGGTGATAAGAAATAGAAAACATGTTTCATGGAGTTGGTAGTCAACACACACTCATGATGATGTTTTCCTTTTTCTCAATGATTTTTGAGGAAGGTATAAAGGGATCTTCTATTACTATTGTAAAATTTCATAATAGTATCCATGATTTTTCATCATACATTCATGGATATATGGGACTTGAGGGCTCTATAAGAATAAAAGAACTAATAAATGCGGGTAGAGAGTTTTGCATCTCCCACATAAGTTCCCCTTTGGGTAACTCATTATGACCCTTAGAAATATATTTTAGTGAGTAGATGATGGGGATGATGTTGAGAAAACACTAGTATAGGGATTCAATTTAGATAAAGTCTTCTTATGGGTGCATAATTGGAGATTATATTATATCTTTTTAAATGTAAATGAAGTGGAATATTTGTAAAATCAATTTACATTTAAATAATGTCACTAACTTATTCAAGGTTAAAGGATCTAAAAATTCTGAAGTGGAGTGTGTCAAGATGTAAGCTTTATAATCCCTCCAAAATCAAATATCAATGAAAATTACTTGTTCTAGCCACCTGCACATGGTGTAATGAAGTTTTCTAATTTTAACCCTACTGTTGTAATTGCACTTTCACCCTCAATAAAAGAATTTATTGGAAAAAATTTAAATTAAAATTATTTAAAAATTTTAAAATCATAATTTAAAATATGAACACAATTATATAAACTAAAAAACCTATGATTTAGAGGAATTTTTTTAGTATTAGGGAATATAAGATGTAAAAACAATTTCATAATAAATGATCATGTTATACATGGAATTCAATTATCGGAAAAAGGACACAGATGGGGATTCCATTTTAAGAAGGAATGCATGAGAAGAGACTATTAATTTTTATGATTCTGAAGACATAAATTATTTTATTGTAAAAAATTTCATTTGGCTTTCAAATAAATCCAAAACATTTTTTAACTAAAATAATGTTTAATTAACTAAAAATTAACAAAATTAGTTTGTATTATAATTAAAAAATTACTTTTGTTTTGTATGGTCGTATATTAGTTTTATAAAATTAAAATGATTTATTTATATTACAATAAATTACTCCTCCAAATAAAGTAAAATTTTAAATAAATTATATGTCTCTCTTATATACTGATAACATAATAACTGTCATTTTTATGAAAAAAATAATATTTTTCTCAATTCATCTAAAAATTGGTTATTTTATAAATAAATAAAAAATTAATCTTATTCTTATTTTCACATGAATAATCCAAAAATGTAAGCGATTTTTTATATTCAACTATATAAGTGATAAAAACTAATTTTGAAACACTAAATGCATAATTCATTTACAAAAAAATTTCAAATAAAATATAGCATAAGTTTTAGAATGAAAAATATTATTTTGAAAATTAAAAACAACATTTTTAAAATTATAAATTCATTTATAAAATACATAATTGGTATTTAAAAAATTAATTAATATAGGATTAATAATGATATACTAATAATTTCATAAAAGCTATGTGATATAAGAAATAGTATTTTTCAATATTTACTAAAAAATCAATCATTTTCAAAAATACAAAAACAAATTCTATATTAATGTAATATTTAAATACGAAATTCCTTAATAAATTTTATTTTTTCAAATTAAATTACAAAATGATTGTTATTTAACTTTTTAATAAAATTTTAAATATTTACAATAAACTTTTTAATAGTAAAATAATATCTTAAAAACTAGTTATTATATCATGAATTTCTATAAGACACTAATAATTATAATAATTAGTAATTGGTAAATATTTTATTTTATTAAAATATTCATTTAACCATCAGATACTTTGATTTATTTTGTAAAAAACAACACATAAAAATATATATTCTTATACACAATAATAAAATAAGTAATTATATATAAAATTTCCCATATATATATATAAATTTATGTATTTTTGTAACTTGATAACTCATTTTCATACCTAATAATTCAAGAGTTAGGTTTTAACATCCTAAAAATATCATAGTTTTTTGTTCTTTGTTTCATGTGGAGCATTTTATTGAACAATTGTTTCTAAATTAGAAAAAAAACATATATTAAAATCTCAAATTTTAATAATTAAATAAATTAAAGAGTATGTTAAGAGTTATGAATTCTTTTTGATTATTTGGGGTGACTTAAGGAAGAGTAGTAATTTCTGCATAATGCATTTTATATTTTAAAGGAAATGGGTGAAATATTATATAAATTGAGAAATGATGTATTTAATGTTATTAAATTTCTATACCAGTATACTAACTTCTAATACATAACTTTTTTTTTAATCATGATTTGTTTAAAGTGTATAAATAAAATAGATGCAATATTTTTTACAATATTTTTTCATTATGATTAAATCATTAAAATAGAAACATATATAATTTGAGAGATAAATTAAAATAATTAGAATACATTAATAATAAAAATTAATATATTGAAAATATTATGATTTGGGTTGTGTAAGTATATTATAAATATAGAAGTACTGGACATGAAATATTCTATTAGCACCTTAAATGATATGTTATTATAATATCTTGTTTTGGTTTTTAATATATTTCCTTCCAAAACATGTATTATCTTAAATTGAATTCCATTACTGTTATTGATATCTATAACCTTTAAAATTACTTCTCAGATAGTAAAGTGTAACAAATGTGTACATGTTTGATTTTGAAACCCTTCATAAAAAATACCCTTAATATATTCTATGTTGTGTGGTTAAAATTAATTTCGTTGGAGACATGTTTAGGTACTCTTTATGGGTTATAGGATTTCATTACCATTGTTACATTACTCTCTTGATCAATTATATTCTACTGTCAAGTATTTATTTCTGGACTAATTTTAAGAAATTTAATTGTGAAATTCGTGAAATATGACAATATTAATTTTTGATGATCTATATAAGGTTCAATAAAAAATCTAATGAATGATCAAGTTTATTTTAAAAATAGATAATCTCAATAATACTAAAATATTAATATTCTAGTGTTGGATTGTGGATGTAATTCATGTATATATTGTTCAAATAAAAGTAATGATGATTAAAAATCGTGTTTTACATATAAAAAATAACTTGACATAAAAAAAGAAAGAAGTAATTCTTGTTCTAGGAACATTGTTCAATGCGGGAATAATGTTTTTGACAGTTATTGTGAAATTATTAATCAATGATCTCCGCATGTTAACTTTGTTCACATTTAAATTGTGTATTTTCATTCATAATTTTATAATTTTGGGTTGTATTGAGAATTTCAAACCTAATTATGGAAGAAAAAACACATCACCCCAAATATAACATGGAAGAATGTTATTTTGTGTTATAATTTATAAAGAAGATTTAATTTGAACATATCAAGAATACTATATAAGGATAAATAATTTGAACATTTATTTTGAGATCATTTGTAAGTAAAATTGATAGAATGTCGGATATGTTGATTTCTTGTAAATTAATTTAATACAATTATGATTGTTTCCTGATGTGTTTTTTAATTCATGATTATCATTATTTTATAATATGATTTTGTTAAAACATATTTTTTGATCCAAAAATAATCATACTAAAGGATAGATTACATAAAGTGTTTCCCAAAAAACTTTCTAAATTAAAAAAGATTTTATATATTTAAAATCTATATAATTTGATTGTTTATGTTACTACTATGAATATATTGATTAAATCACATTACATAAAAGGATACTAATTTAAATCTGGTAATGGAAACAGTTATTGGTTAATATTAAGTTGGGTAACGACCTTCTTTCTAAGAACAACATATTCATGTGAAAATAATGACCAGAAAGGTGGTAGATATACATTTATGGATCAATTATTGTGGATTTTTCAGTGACATTTTTTTTATAACATTAATTGAATAATTATTTGGGATGTGTGAAATTTTAGACATAATGATCATCAGTTACTTCATATTTTCTTAATCTTATGACTAAATTGTTTCTCATTTATGAAATATATTTGATCCTCTTACTGTATGTTCTTTGTTGTTAGTAATGTTTCAAAAATAATTAGATTACTCACTACTATCGAGACATATGATTTTTTTGACATCCCAAAAAAATTTCACTAATTTACAGGTTTCCTTTTATTCTAGTTGGTGAGAATAATTTAAGAGTTTTTTGATGTAATTGTACTGATTGTATAATAAGTTATATTTCATGTTTTTGTGTTATTATGGTTTCAATAAGTGTTTCTAGAATGGAGAGGAGGATTTAGATCTAAAATATAATCATGTAGGTAGATAACAACATGAAATTTTGGGTTATTCCATAGGGGATCTTACATTTGGTTAGAATGGTTCTTGTATAATGTTTGATTTTACATAAGATTATGATTAATCTCATGTGATGGTGATTAATTTTAAAATTGGGGGAGTGGTTTTGGGTGCACTATTATGAGTGAAATGGTTAAGGTTTGGGTACAACAACATAAGAAGAGGTCATTGTATCATGTTGTTGAAGAGGTTATTGTTGTTTTTTATATGGGAAACAAGAAATGATGATATCACTGAGTGATAGATATGGGAAAGGTATCTTGAGAGGTCCTGTTGAAGTCCACTAATGTAAAAAAATAAAGGGTAATTTTCATGTTGTTTGGTGTTTATTCATGTAACGACATAGTGAGTTCAAGCATGTGAGTGGGGTGGAAATAGAGACAATGGGGTCCCTAAGTGGTTTCATTTTTCATGGAAGTTAAAAATTGATAAATCCATGTTTTTGTTGCCAAAATATATATCATGGTGAATTTAGGGTATTTGAAATGCCATTCCCCATAGCATAGTTCATAGCATTGTGGCAATAAGGGGTAGTTTAAAATTCTACAAAAACATAGTCTTTAGTTAGTCTGAGGGTATGTCCTTCAGTATAATATCTATTAAGATTGGTCTTCTTCTCTACTATGTAAGGTTTATATTCATCCACTTCATGTTAGAGTATTGAATTCTTATGTGAGGGTCCTCCTATTATAATAATGGTAATTAGGCTCATGTTTGAATAGTAATGATGTGTAAGCGTAGAAATAAATCTTGTATAATGGTATTTTATTCCAATATAGGGGAAATATAGCATATTTCAATCTAAAATAAGGGCATTTAATTGTTTTTTAAGCTCACTTTATGGAATCTCACAAAAAGTTCTCTTTAATGGTTAGTGTTGTGAATCATTAATAGATAAAATTATTTTCCCTTCAGAAATTTATTTTTAGTGATTCTTAATGTAAAAAAATTGAAATAATAATTGAAAATACTAGATTTAATGTATATTGAAATTAATATGGTTAAAATCTTTATCTTCCTCAAATTAGGGAGACTAAAATTGATCATTTGAGGGATTTGAATAAAATATATATTTAGTGTAAAATTTGATTGGAATGTTTTTCTCATTATTTTGATGTAACTACTACAACAATAGGTTTATCCAGTGGTGACAATGGGGGAATTTTTTAGTGCATGTAAAAAATGTGCAGATAACCCCACTATCTACATGAGAAATAAAGAACTAATAAAGGGGGTCCTTTATTAGCGCTTCTAAATAATAACTAAGAAAGGTTATCTATCATTAAAATTTTATATTTCATTTAAAATAAAATTGTAATATGTATATATATTTTTATTGACATAAAAATAATATATATATTTTGAATATTTACATTTAATTTATAATATATTTATTGAAAATGGATAATAAAATAATTATAAAATTTTATAAATTAAAAACATTTTAATTTTTATTTATTAATAGTCAATTAATAACAATTGGATGAAATAAAAATATAAACCAATTAATAATGATCTAAGATATTTTAAAAACCTGACATGAACGTCTAATGGAAATAACATTTGATCTGGGTGTCTGTTTGGATCTACCAAATATCAAATTGAAAACCGCGACAATATCTAAAAAGAGGTGCCCGAAGGGCCCAAAATGCCTCAAATATATATATATATATATATAATATGGTTTTGAAATTTTATCATTTTAACAAAATAGTTTTATTTATAATTAAATATATTCATATTTTCATTTATTTACATAGAATATATTAGTGGTATCAATACATATATAAACATATTTACATAAAAAATGTTTTTTAATATATATAAAATAAATATTTATTATTCAATTTATTTAATGTAAAAAATTATCCATTTTATTTACCTTATACAAATGCATTAATATGTATTTATATACAAATTCATGTAATGTTTATATATAATCATGTGTGTCTTATGAAACAAGTATATATTTGTATATGTATATTCTAAAATATTTTTTAAAACACATATTCTAAAAATGTATTTAAGATAATAAATAACCATTTATTATATTATAAAAATATATGAATAGTTATATATACTTATAAAAAAATTTATATAATGTTTATATTTACAAATATGTTTGTATTGATAAATATATATACATTTATATTATATATATATATTTAAATGAATATATTATATAATATATTTTAATAAATATATGTATATATATCCCACACACACACACAAAATATATATTTTATAGATGTATTTAAGAATTAATATATATATATATATATGAATAAAAATATACATGTAAATATTTATATATATATATATAAATACATCATAAAATAGACCATAAAATATCGTGGTGTTGTCGCAAATACATTTGAGTTCCAAAGGAGAGGAACAAGGATCAAATCTATGCCGCAAATGAGGCTGGAATTTTGAAAATCCTTGATAATGGGGTGGAGAATTGAAAATAAAGGGGTGGTTGGGGAATGGGTAAAATTTTCTAATAAATAGGGGAAGCACTAAAAAATTGGGGGAGCTAGAGGTGTCTGAAAAAAATAATTCCACCCTTCCCTTATCATTGATTAAAAAATCGTTAATAAAGACTAATGACCTCCTTTATAATCAGTTTTTTAGCATTGATAAATAGTGCCTTTATCAGCACATATTTCAAGAATTTATTTAGCCTTCCCTTTAAATTATCTTTGTCAGTTTGTTATTTATAAGTGTTGATGAATGAACTTTTCTAGAAGTGGTCAAATCCAATATTATAGTGGTGGATATTTTAGTGTTGTGATCATTTTTTTATAAACCTAATATTTTTAAACAAATTATTTTTCTAGTTTCATCATATAGGTTGGGAAATCATGAATTTTCAATTCATAGACACAAAGTCTTTTAAAAACACATCGAATGCCTTCCCCAAATATTTGGAAAATGTTAACCATCTTCCCTCTCTTCAATTCGTAGTGTATTATATGTTTGATTCCATCGAGTTAGAGGATTCCAGACTTCTCTATTTTATTTTGTATAAATTGTGAGGATATTATTCTTATACTTTTTATTGGTTGAATATTAGTATTCAATATAATAAGATATAAATAAAATAAAAATAATGTAATTTAACAAATTATTATGCACACATTTTATTTATACAGTTTTTTTATTTTTATTTACTATTTATTTTAAAAATATATAAGATATTAGTATGGATTATAGAAGGGAAATATGAAAAAAATAAGTGGTGGGAGATGTTTGTAATAAAGTTTTATTTTTTGGAATTTATGATATTTTTACCTATTGAATTAAAGATATTTTTTTATATTTGTTTGTTGACATGAGCCACTATTTATAGTTTTAAATTGATTACCATTGAAATATTTTCATTTTTTGTTGTGTCTGGATACTAAAATAAACTCACATTACCGAAAAATAAGCAAATATGGTAAATAAAAATGAATATTTAATTAATATATATATTGTGGTTGATTTATCTTAAAATATGTGGTTTATTAACCTAACCTAACCTCTAATATTTTCATTGTGTATGTGATAGACATATATATTATCCATGCACATAAATATAGTGGTTATTATTTCTAATTTGTCAAAGATGTAAATGTTTTGAAACTATATTCAAGAATGGTTGTTGTGTTTGAGTTGTGTAACAGCCACAATTAATTAATTAATAAGAAAATTTGGAAAATAAAGGTGATGCTTGGATATTAAATAATTAAAAGATTTGGATATTTTTCCCATGAATTATATAAGCATGAAAATATGTTTTTAGTTTTATTATTGGTGATTCCTAATGAATATGGATAATATTGTGGTATTTTATAGTGGTGATGGATTATTATGTGGATAATCAATCTTGCTATAGATTAGTTGGGGGTGATTCCTAGTAATGGTGTCTTTGTGGGGGGTGATGCCAAATTGTGAAGGATTAGTTGGTGGTGATCTATAGTGATGATGGAATAGTTGGTGGTGATTCGTATTAAAGATAGATTAGTTTTTGGTAATTCCTAGTGAGGATGTATTTGTTGGTGTAGAGTCCTTATAATGGTTCCTTAGTCGAAGGAAATTTCTAGTGATAATGGATTTGTTTGTGGTGATTCCAAGTTGGGATGGATTTTTTTGGTTGGTGGTAGTTTTGATGTTTTTCTTGGAGGGGGTCAAGGATAATTGGAGTAGGGAACATGGATGATTTCTTTTAGGTCCATGATACCCTACTTAATTGAAATTCTATATTTTGATATTATATTATTAGATTGGATGTATTACTTGGGAAGTGGACCTTGGTGTTTCTAGGATTGAGAAGTTGACCAAATAGGTGCACGATGGTTCTAGTCATTACTAACTGTTGCGTTATTATGTTTTTATCACATTTTCATGAGAGTTTAGGTGGAGGATCCTACTGAATATACATTTTACCCTCATCCTACATATATATAAAATATTTTTTGGTATTTTGAAAACATTTCATGTATTTTTTCATCATTCATCGAGGTTTATTATTATATAATATCATGGATTATTTTTACATTACATGGGTTTCAATAGTGGTACCATTTTATATCTTTCTCTTACATTATGTTATGGGTAAAATGGCTCCCACTATATGTTTTATACCTTCAATGCTAATCTCTAACTACATTCCAATTACAAGAGGTAGTCTTGGGTCACCCCTTCTCTTCATTGACATCCTAGAAGGGGAATTAGTAGATTGGGTGTAGAGATTATACATCATTTTTTATGAGATATCTGGGAAATGTGATTATGTTATATAGTGAGCATTCAAATTAACGTTTTAACTTTACAACATTAAATTAATCTTCTTCAGTGCCTTTGCATAATTCTATATGCTAATAATATACTTTAAGAAAACTGGACTAATGACACTAAGGAACAAGTCTAGAGGTTTTGAAACTTATTTTTTCTATTGATATCAATTAAAACCTATCCAAATTTAATTATTAGAATATATATTATTCTACCACCCAAGGGAAAATATTAATTCAAAATTTACTAATATAAAATATTTAGTCTTGATATTTTTGTGTGAGTTGAATAATAAAATAAATATTTATTCACAATCCCGAGGATATTATAAATATTGATTTTCTTTTCAAATGAATAATATTTATTATTCAAGGTTATGAAAATATGTAAGTAAAAAATGGACCTTTATAATGGGTCTGGTGGGAATAATATATTAAATAACATTTTAATAAAAAAGTATTTATTAATTTATTAAATGATATTTATTGTATCTATAAGAAATGAGGAGATTATGAAAATAATAATATTTTAATTATTTCTACTGTTAAATGTGGGGTTATTTAAGAATTATTAGAATCATTAAAGGCTAATATGCAATTATTATTTTCTAACCTAGGACTATAAATAGCCAAATTATATCATTTACTAGGATTATATGCGTTTGTAACCAATACATCCTCTCTAGTGATTCTCTCAAAACTAGAGAGATATGTCTCTAGAATTATATCAAAATCTAAGAAAATTAATTCTCCTCCTACATCACTAACCCTAAGAGTACAAAAATATATCATTACATTCTTGAAGGAATGTTTTTGGATCATAGGAAGTAATGCTAGATGATCGGTACCATTTTGTTATCTCCTAGAGTACCTTTGGAAATGATTTAGTATCAAAATAGCACATTCTTTTAACTACTTGAAAGATTAAATTCGTGGATCCTCTCAATGTAATGATAGTACAGACTAAATTACAACCAAATGATAAATAAAATCTTAGAATAAAGTTCTCACTACTGATCCAATCATTGAAATTAAATTAATGATAAATTTAACATGAAAAAACTTGTCTCTTCTTTTCGATGATATTTGTCAATTTTCATTAGAAAATTCATTGGTCATGATGTTTTTCAATATGTGCATTTAAAATTATTCTTTAAAACAAAAATTATTCAAGTTGGGAATTATGTCAATGGTTGTCTCTAATACACATGGAACCTACAAGTAGTCTCAATGTAATCATATTTAAATTTATTATTATTTGATAATCATTGATCGTTATATGAATTTTTTTTATTTTTTATTTAATCTGAAATTCAAGTTATTTTTTTCATTCATCATCTTAAAACCAATAAATAATGTATAACACTTACTATACATAGGTGACACATCATTTTCACTATTACATGGAATGTAACATTCCTACATATCGTGTAATAGCACAAAACGAAGTCGTTGTGTGGTCCAAAGATGTAGTTTGTAATCAGTACACTATTTGGGTGATTAATTAATAAACATTCACCATGTAAGTACTGAAAAATGTTACAATCTTGAATATTCTGGTCTTAAACATTAATTAAAAATGAAAATAAAATATTTTGTAAATATAAGGAAGTATTACATTGTTGAGAGTGTGTAACTCCCTTCATATCTGCAACAACATGAACCATGTAATTAACCTTCATGTGTTGTGTAATTAATACTCACATAGTATGTATCTTATTAATATACATGTGGAGTATATATAATTAAAACCCATAAGATGTGTAATTTATATGAACATTGTGTATAATTAATTCTCATGTGGTGTATAAATAACTAATACCCAGGTGATGTATAAATAATCTGGATTAATGAAATGTCAATTAATATATCGGTGTTGTGTAATTAATATTGTTATCGTCCCAACCCCATTTATAAAGAGTACATTCCAAGTGATAATGAATACCTCATAAATAAATTTACATGTAATGAAATTTAATTACATCATCAAACATCATTAACACATTTATTTGTGTCATTATTGATAGTTATTTTCATGTTATGATTTTTTAACAATATCAAATTCTTACATAATTATTGTATTAAATAAAATGGAATTACATTTATTGTTATCATTATACAATATTAACTCTATGTGTATTAAAATCAGTATATGATACATAAATTAACATGGGTTCATGGGCGATTTATTGACAGTACAATTGTGAGATTACATGGGATTTTGTGAACACATTATGTTGTGTTAGTTAACAGTACCATATGATGACCATGATGTGTAGTTTAGATGGTTACCCACCATTTTCCCTCCATATACATGTCATGTACATGTTTAATTTTAAATATAATTAAAATAGTTGGTTTTTTTAAAGGTATAGTTGATGAGAATCATAAGGCCTATTTGGTGGGATATCAAGATAAGTGAATTAATTAATTGTATAGGATAATTATTTTATTTAAATTTATTTTATATTAACTAATAAAAAAATAAATGAATTATAGATTTTTATATTTTTATTAATACCATATCTAGAATATCATGAGCTTTAATGACCTAAGTGTGTTTTAAATTTCCATTAATTTAATTTTTTCATTTGGTTTAGTAGTTATTTTTATTAAATTTAAATGATTTCCTACAAGTCATCCCCTCATCTTATTATGTAAGGACATGGGATCTCGTTGTTTCTATTATTTAAACCTCATAACCATTACATTGGTTCACCACACATGTGTGTGAATAAAGTATATGTGAGGACGGAGATCTGAGACTATGAGAGGCAGCTAACGACAGAGCTGATGTGAAATCAACCTAGGTGAAACTCATAAAAGAAGAGGAATTATGCAACTTAAGCCAATAAATAGTCATATATTTTTCCCCTATAATCAATGGTTTCTCTATTATCTATTCAATAAAAAAACTAGTCGATAAAGAACATGATTATGAAAAAACAACTATTCATTCATTTTCATGGTTTTTTATTTTATGGATTAAATTCAGTGATATCATAAATAAATAAATTAAAGAACAATTATTATTAGGTAGAATAAAATAAAATTATTTTTTATAAATATTTTATCTACACCTGGTTAATCACTTAATTAAAATAACTTTAATATTAAAAAAAGGATAATTACAAAATTAATAAATTTTGACATAACAAAACAAAAAACCTATCAATTGAAAATCAAATTTTACTATTACTTCTAACATATGAATTGTGATGCTCCCATGGTCAAAGTATTTGTCTAATCCTTCATTGGGGGAAATTTATTTATCAATAAGTTTTAACAAATATAATTGGATGAATGAAGAAAATATTTATTTGATTTACTATCCTATGTATTTTCATTACAAATCTGGTGGAAAGTGTTATGTAAATATGAATCTAGATTTCAAGACTGGGGAGCCCAAAAATTGTTTCATGGAGCTATAAGTTATTAGTTTATAAGGAGACCTACCTGAATCTTTCTTAGGAATTTCTTGGACTTCGGGTACAATATAACAAGAGAACTTTGAATCATTTCCACTTGATTATCCATGCGATTGGAAATTTCAAGTCCAATGTTGGAAGATTCTTTAACTTGAAAAAATAATGGGAGACTAATAATAAAACTATAATTATATCATATCAAATTTTGTTAAATAATAGAAAGTACTAAATCGTTTATTAAACTATTAAACTATAGAAAACTTTAATTTCATATAACATTATGACACTATGATATATCCATTACATAGGTATTTTCAATGCAAGCATTAATTTGACATTGTAAGTATAATTTTTTAAACATTACATTACTTTGGAGAAAAATTTATATGTGTTAGAATCCCTAATTTATGGTCTTCTTTATATGAAATCGATTGAGGAAGTCATTTTTATATGATATAAACTTGAATCATGGGCTATATTTCTAATGTTTTATGAATTCATATATGTTTAATGCACTCATAGAATCTTATATGGGAATTGATGAATATAATGTTCAAGATTATATATAATCTCTAATAGGAGAGAGCTACATAGGAGAGAACTCTGATATTAAAAGAATTATTTAATATTATTTTTAGAGAAGTATATCCAGCTAGACGTCACATGAGTATGTTGATTGGATATATTGGGGATTTATACATGATATATTATATACTGATGAACTATTCATCGTTCCCAATCATGCTTTACTCCTAGAGATATTCACAATATTTTTGTGAATTTTAAGATGGACAACATTGAGAGGTCCCCACATAATCTCTTTACTCTACACCACCAATAATATATGGGGATAAATATTTATATAATATTATATACTTATAACGATTATAAGAATGGGAAAAGAGAAATAACTAGTGACTAACTCTATATATAAGGTATAAATTCAATTCTCAACCAATAGAAGAATGATTAAGGGAAAAGGAGTACTAATTTAATGATAATTTCTTATCCTGAGGTCAAAATGGTCATTCGATGAAAATTTATAATGAAGTGCTTTTGATTCTTATACTTAATGTATATTTATCAATGTAATTATTTTATATTTTTTCTTGTGTAATAAATATAATATGTTTCATATGCATATTCAAAGACTGGAATCATAGAATTATAGAGAGATTATTGCATGTTTTGTACATTCATAAAAGAAGTTGAATAAGGGTTATTCCTTGATCAGTGTAGATATGATAATGACTTAAATATTTCCTAATAGATTCACATTTAGCTAATGTCTTATATTAATAATTAAAATAAAAATTATCTCATTGTCTCATTTTACACAACAAGATATTGTTTAATATATATAATAAATACTATAATTTTATTTATTACTCAACTAGTAGTTCATTACAGCTTCAATGATAGATATTATAAAAAAGAAAATATAATATGAATATAAATATAAGAATTATAAGTCCTCATTATGGGATGAAAAATATTTTTCTAGTAAAACTAATTTTATTTTCAAATTTGAAATCTAGAAGGGTATGATAGTGTTTTTTGATCTAAGAAACTTAGTATACTATCTAATTCACTATCATTGTTTTGATGAATAAATATTTATAAATAATGGTACCCCAAAATGAAATTAGATTTAGTTCAGAAATAATCTCTGAAATATTCTAAGGTTGCAGCAAAGAGTAATGTTTATATAAAACAGGAGATTCAATCAATTGATATTAGGAATTATCAATGAAAAATTAATACAATTGGTAAAGGATACATAATCCTGTTACCTATCTTATCTAAGTGATCATAACCATGTATCCAACTACCATTACTATTTTGTGTGAATGTAATTTCAAACTCAGGCTAACGTATACATTAATTTATTTATTGTAGTAAAAGGTGATCAATGAAGGGTCTTCTATTTTGTTCAAAATATTACAATAAGTTCTTCCAAGACACGTTTCCAAAAATCGGAAAATAAGAACTAACCATAATCCAATTATAATGACTTTTGGATATCTACTTAATTTCAATATTATATTAAATCCATTAGTTATATATTATAGTATTTTATGATAACCATTGGATATAATCTAGATTTATCATCAAATTAATATCAACGAGAACATTAAATACAACTCGGTTAATATTCTATTATATAAGGAGGGTATCAAATTTCCTTATTATTCTAGACTCGATATAATTTAAATATAAGAAAACCTCATTTAAATATAGATATAGTGGGATGATATTTGGCGAATTCTAGAGTCTAAATGAATATGAGTTGGCATAGAAATATACACTTCACTATGCTCTGTGGGAGGAGTTTTTTCAAGAGATGCATACTATGTAATAAGTTAAAATGAAAATTTTATTTTATATTCTCTAAGACCATGGAATATTATTCAATTTTAATAATAAATCATATAAATAAACCACCAATGGAAACCTACTGGGACCCAATTATAGGTATTCAGTAATGAGATCAACATACCAAATTTCATCTATATTGTATTTTGGATGTTCCTAGACTTGATACTACAAGTTAGTATTGAAGAGAAACATTATATAGATGGTTCAAATCTAAGCCCATAAATATTGAGTGATTAAAAAAGGTTTTTTGAGATATATTAAATGAAAAAAACTACTCTTTAATCATCCTGATAAAATCCATTTGAATCATAATTGTCTTCAAATAATTCTACTGTTTATCTATTATGTACATGGATGTCAAGGAATGATTCCTTAATTCAAGCCCTATGAAACATTTCTTTATGACCTAACTAAAATGGTTTGTGGGAACATAGGAATTAGAATAATATATCAAAAGTGTATATATCCTTTTATAGATATATGTAATCTTGGTGTTCATAAAATTGACATTTCGAATGTGGGAATCTTTTGTGTATACAGATGGATTGTATGAGAACTATTTTTTTTTGGAGTGATGTGTTGAATGCATATAAAAATTGATAGTCAGCGTTTCTATCATTATTTGAATACATAAATTCATTTCTCAAGTAATTATATAAATAAAAATCTAGTTCATTAGATCAAAATCTAAAAATCTAGATCTATGAGGTTGATTAACCTATTAATAGTTTATTCGTTGATTTTTTGTTTATAATATATAATAGAAAAAATAATATATGAGAATTATATTTATCCATATAATCTAATATCTCTCCAAGATAATTTTCATAAGCTTAGGAGGATATTGCTAATAATATTTCAAAATCATATGTTCAGGAAATATATCTTAAAAAGTATGATATTTATGTGTCCTTGATATTTCATATGATTAAAATATAAGGATAAAATATCATAACCCTTCATATTAATAACACAAACTTTTATTTAGAACTATCTGATGGTACTTAAATTGTATAGGTGGATAAGTTATTGGATTATATATAAATCGGAATACTAGTGTCTAAGGGGGTGAAATACTATTGTTACGTAATATTAGTTTTTATAACCATAAATATAATTTAATATGCATGAAAACTTATTAAATATAATGGCATACATATGTATAAAAATCAACTATGTTATGGATTCTAAGGCATCTAATGAAGTTATTTAGTAGTGACCTATTTCATATTTTTAATTATACTAATAGTAAGAGTATTACAACAATACTAATAATTCTTTATTGTGGTGTTACCCATGATGTCATGTTTTTTGATGATGAAATAAGTTATATACCTTGGGATGTTATTAATTGAGTTATTTTCTCATGTTTGTAAGGCTGCAATGAGAAGACATGTAATAAAGACATGTTATAACATTAATCCTAACCATCGAAATGTGTTAGGCCTAGCAGCTATAGAAACTCTCAACAAATTCATTCTTAATATGCAAGAACTAACATATCCCTTATAATTTGGATCTATTGAACGTGGGGTTCTATTTCATCTTGTCTCTTATAACCAACAGTTTTATACATTAGATCATCTATATATTTATAGAATTGAATATTAATAAATACATGATCACAAATTGATTGGTATTTTGGAAAACATTAATATGATAATGTCTTCTATTATATATCACATTAATAAGGCCATAGAATCTCCCCACTATGATGACAACCTTCATTTTCTATGATGATATTATTTAACTTCATGTCTTATGGTCATATGATGTCATCATATAGAGTACAGATAATAAATACTACCAGGTGTGAGTACACATAATAGGGAAACAGTTTACGTCATGATGTCTTCACATGGTAATCTCCATGATCAAATATTATGAGTACATACCCGCTAATAAGAAATCCACATATTACGTGTCATTGGGTACTCTAATCTATGAATGTGTGTAATGAACCTTATAATTTAATAATATTATTAATATATATCATGATCGATATATATAGATTCATTTTAATAAAATATCATGACATATGTTCTCGGTGATTTTTAGAATTTTGGTTATATCACTTATGATAGGTTATTAATAAATATTTTGAGGAAGGATTGTATCTTCTATAATTCTAGAAGATGGTATCTCATCCCTTTGATTTAATGGGAACTATCAAACAAAATTCCATTACCATGGTTTATTGACAGGTTTATTTTAAGAAGTCAATGAAAGATCTATCTAGTATATTTGTCGATAAAACAAGTCTGGAACCTACTTGTTGAGATATTTGGACAAAGGGGATATATTTCACAGTCATCATTCATTTGTGTCCATCGATTTTAGGGCATAAAATTCATCCTCTTGGTGATTTTATGTGTTCTTAGATGATGATATTAGACTTTAACTAAACCGTCCTAATTCTACCGAGGAAGAAAATTAGAGGGCCATGAACATAGTGGGTCTATTGATAAAATTTAAATTTTATCTCAATTTAATTATTTGAATAAATATTTTTATCCATTCTATAGAAGAATATTTATTTGGTATTTAATAATAGAAAATATAGATACAATATTTATGTATGATTTGAATATTAAAAAAAATAAAGATAGTGAATACTATAAATGTTTATTTATTTATATAATGAATAATATTTATCATTAATGGTTTCATAAATAATGAGAAAAAATAGATTCAGTTAACAGGTCTAGTTGGAATGATATATTAAATTTTTTTGTAAATACAAATTTATTTATTTATTTTCATAATGAATCATATTTATTTTCACTACATGACATGATAAAGTCAAGAAAATAATAATATTATTATTATTATTATTATTATTATATATGGGATTCAATAAGTATTATTTAATTAATTAATGGTCCAAATGAAATTATTTTTTCTCTAATCTAAATACCCAATTATATTATTTCCTAGGGTTAAAAATGGATGTGCCCATGAAATGCTCCCTAAAGATTCTATCTTACATATAGTACAAATTCCCTAGAATTCACACAATAAGTGAGATAAAGAACCCTACCCCAACATCCCCATTCCTTAGAGAACTATACTCAATCATTCAATTCATGAATGATTTTTTGTATATTAAAGGGATAATTTCAAGATGATCGTTTCCTCCATGATAGCACTTAAATTATCATCAATAGTTCTTTGATATCAAATGATAGATCACTAATATGTGGATTATATTCTTGTAACCTCTATAAGTATTGATAGTAATTCATGAATGATGTTCGAACAATCAACCTCTTCTTTGAAGATAATACTCCTGAGTGAGGTAATTTATTCTTTATATTAATTATAAATTTAATAAGAAAAGATCATATCTCGTGGTCTTAGTTATAGTTTTTAATTCTAATTAGATAAATTATTTGGTCTAGATGTTTATCAATATATACAATGTAGATTATTCTTTGAAACCAAAAATAGACAAATTGGTCTTTCTACCTATAGTTATTTGCAATATTCTGGAAACCTAAAAAAGCACCCATTTCTGATTTCAACATTAACTCTTAGTGTGATATAATTTGGAATATGATAACACTAGTAAACATACACTCTACTCTCACTATGTGTTTCGAGGTACCCTCAATCTAAGTCCCTCTTGGAGTAATTTAATTTCACCATAATTTAATTACTATAACCCTAAATCCACTAAACACAACATCCATGTCCCAAATCTAGTATTTAATAAGGAATATATTATATTTATCTATATGAAAACTTGTATTCTAGTAAGATCACAATAAACCAGTTTCACCATATCTATAACCCTTCTAACAAAATGTCCATATGTGAAATTATATAATACTCCCCACTATAGGGTTATCAAAATAATAATCGAGTTGAACTAATATGACTCATAAATACCCTTTGGAAGCTTACAAACATGATAACCAAATTTATTGAACATGGTTTGACATGAGTTCCAATCCTTAGTCTCAAAGGCCAGATCCTTGAACATTCAATGGTATACTCCACACGATATAATATCCACTTAAAATATATTTTAGGTACTGATATAGTCATATCAAAACAATAATCAAACTCATATGCTCCTAATACATTGACATCCCATCCCAAAAAATCCCTGACATTCCACGCACTCATATCTATAACATCATGACTATTTAACCCTTTATGGCTCAATCATACAGACAGTTTGTTACCCAATACAATAGACTCAATAAACATTCCATGAATTGATACAATTAATCACCATTAAAATTATTATCAGGATTCCAACCTTATTGAGCTTTATCTTGTCTCGTAACAATATAAGACCCCTATAAGGCACTATCATACCATATATTACACATCCTCATGGTACTTCAAACTATTATTAAAATCTTAAGATACAAAACCCCCTGGTATCCCTGAGATATCATCAGTAATCTCACTTTATTCACAATAACAACCTAATTATGATCCCTAATTGTACTTCACTAAAGCCTCATGATGTAATCAATATATATTATCCATTATCCACCAAAACCACACAAATAAAACACTCTAATTGGTTATTATCCAGCATTCAAACCTCAAATTATTCACAATAATGAACAGTGTACTCACCTATATAACCCAATCACAAGGAATGAATCACTCTTCCATGAGTAAGATATCCCAAATATTAGGCCGACACATTAAGTCAACAAACTTTGAAACCATTTATTATCTGTAAACCCAACCATAATAACCATCAGTGACTTATTTCCAAAATTCCCCAGGCTTCTCACGAATTCCAAGATCAAAAATATGATTAATTTTACTTTTTTCCTTTTAAAACTATAAGTAATATATTCATTCTATACTCAATCTACAGTCGACCATCTCGGATTACCTATCATTATTTAATATAAAATCACAACCTCATCAAGCATGTCTAGTAAATTAAGAAATCTTTCCCACTAAACATATCAATGAAACAATAAGAACTATAAGTGTTTTACATATCCATAGCCTGACGTATCCCAAATTACCTATTATACCCACTCAATCATTGTAACTTGTGCCCATTCTAATCCACAAGTCAACAATACTTCACATGTACCAATCTACACCCAACGAATCAAAAGAAAATCTTACACTATAAGGGTTTAAATAAAAAAACCTATACATATATAATTTATCATAAGTATACTAAAACAATGATATGATCCACATAAAATTCATTTAATAATACTAGCATATAAAAATGTTCGAGAACAAAAAACAATGGTAAGGTTGAGTATAATTGCACAAAAAATTATATAATAAAACACAATATAATTTTTTTGTAACATTAAACGAATAAAATGTTCATTATATAAATAATTTAAATTACAAAAAAAAACAATATCATTTTAATCGTATGTTCCATGTATGATTTATCTATGCATTCCTCTTACCACACAAATCCAAAAAAATATCATGTTAATACTATGTGCTATGTTTCATTCATGTATTCATGCATATTCCCACATAATTTTGAGGGTAAAAATATCAATATAATCATATGACCAACATGCCATACATGAATTAATATCTCAATTTTAATAATTAAAATAAGAAATAAGAAACTCATACCCCAAGTTTCTTGGGCCTTCACCAAATAGGTGATCATGAAGCATGAACCTAATGTCAGTCACATAATCAGAAACAACTTATCTCTATCCACTGTGTTTTAATTATTAAAAAAACAATAAATTGTTTCCATTTTATCTTTCCCTGCTTAAAATTTCTCAAATATAACCACATGTATTGATGCCAAATGACCATTGACATGACTCCCCACACACCATATATTTCCAATATGTGTAGAGAATCTGTAATCAAATTTAAGAGATTATAATTCCAATATCCAAGCCCTAAAAATATATAAATAACCTAAGTTTAATCTACAACCACGTATCAAATTTTTTTATATGGATTTATAGCTAGGATGGACATATAAAGTAATCATACACCAATTTTATATGAATGAATATTGATGTCATATATTCATTTATCTTAACATAATATCCCACCAAGATAATAATATTTTATATAAAATATAGAAAATGATACATTAGGGGCTATACTATATACTTCAATCCTTATGTCAAACCCATATGCAAATAGTATCAAGAATCTCATGCTTGTTCCCTTATAAAATATGTGCTCTTCCTAATCATATAATATAACTTCTGCATGTCCAAAATAGTACTTGTGTGGAGTGTGATAAATATATCTCAAGAGGGATATACCAATGTGTACTCTAATATAAATTCTGACATACTAGTGAATGCATGTGAAAATAAATAAAAAATGATGGAACACATACATTATGTATGAATGCATGTGAGATCATTGTGTTCTAATGATGCCACTGTGACACCTGACATTATGTGATCATTCACCACTAGGTAATCTCAACCACAACTCAATTAATTACCATTCTGATTTCGTATGTAATCCTTTACTGACTTCTAGTATAACCATTGATGCTAATAAATTGTGATTGGAAACATAGACTCGTTGAAAATATAAGATTGGCTGATAATAGTTTCCAAATGGAATCCATAGCTATATATTGGTCTAGCCTAGGTAGATAAACACTAGTTGTTATCCAAATAGAACTTCAATCCAACCATGGGTGATAATATTTTCATATGTTAATATGGCCTTGATATGTCCTATCCATAGGTGATAACAATGTTATATAAAATCTTATTTTATCTGACCAGGAGCGATAACAATGATAAATAGAATCCCAACTCTCTACTAGTATGACCATGGGTGATAATAATGTGAGATGGAATATTTTAACTCATCCTTAATATACATTATTGATACAAATAAAATGGGGAATCTTGACTCTAGGATAATTTGTTAATGGGTGATATCAATTATGGATATAATACCATACCTTGGATATAATACCATACCTGGGGAACTAAACCTATATATATATACACATTCTAACAACCTGGATCTCAGCTAGTAACCCATATATATAATGTGTCACATGATATAACATATATCTTAGATGTTAATCAATGTAGATAAGATACATCACTAGCATCACAACTCAACGAATATCTATCCCCATTGGAGAAGAATTCCAATATATTAATAAATGAAAAATTTACAATTACCTAGACTAATTAGTGCGCCAATCATGCTTGAGAAAGAACCCACTTAGTTCTTTAATATTCACTTCATCCTTAGCCATGTTACCAACTCCACTAAATAACCCAACCAATAATCCTATAGCATGTATAGCCTACCTAATTTAGAAATAATAGGATTATAAAATCCTCAATTTCAATTTCCCATCTCATAATATGTCATAGTACCTATGAACTAACCAAGTCTATAATTAAACCAATCCCATTGAATACTCATTGTTAATAGCTAAAAACAAATTTCACACCTCCCATGCTTTGATCCCCATTGAAATTGTCTCAAATATAAATCATAATTAAATCACCTCTAAATAATTATTCATCACCACACTACACGTATCTCTATAGGACCTCTCATGATCATGCAATGATCCAAGACTCCTACTCACCCTAAAAAGTGTGATCCCAGTCATTTGTGATACGTATGAATAAATAATTAATCATAAATAGGCTTAAGACCATTATTCTATCCATACAAAACTCTGGAAGTCTAAACAATGCTATTAAAAACACATCCTAAACTATAAGACCTATTTTCCCTCTTATTCCCTAATCTATCACCCTTTCACCTTTGGGATTAAGACATAGGATGATTATACACCCCTTAATAAAATGGTGGAGAACTCATTTTGAGTCTCGAAGACTTGATTCCACCTAGATATATACATATAAAATCCTTTATAAGTCCCCAACATTTAATTTTACATAATCTTATCTTAATTCAATAATTCAAAATAAAGATCTTTTCTGGTTTAGAGATTTAGATAATTAGGCCATAACTATTACATAACAAAAACCAAGAAATTCAAATTGTACACTTCCTAAAGTATCTGTTTCTTCCATAACATAAAATATCTTAAAATTAAATGTGGTTTCTTTTCATGTTTAACCATCATAACACTTCTTTGATTCCATCCTGGACCCTATTCTCCCTTAAATCCTGTGAAAATAATTATAAACATGGGATGAAAGAAAAAATCATAGAATGGGATATAAAAATAATGAAAACCATTAGTCTAGTTACAATCCAATAACCATTTCAATGTTCATTGAGCTAATGAAACAAAATATTTACACATGAATGACACTAATACTTTCTTCTCAATGAAATAAATCACTAAAACCAATAGTAATAAATGAAAACTCTTTTAGGCGACTTAGAGAATAATATACATAAAACCCTTTAAAACATATTCCAATTTGAATGAATATATGTTTGACTTCCAAATTGGAGATCAATAAGTGGGATCACCCTTCGTATAAGCTATATCAGGGTCACCGGTGAGCTATAATGAGGCTCAACCCTTCATATAAGCTCTGTTGGGCTCACCTGTAATATATAATGGAGATAAATCATTCATATAAGCTATATCAGGCTCACCCATGAGATACAATGGAGCTCAACCCTTCCTATAAGCTATATCGGGCTCACTTGTTTCATATAATGCTCATATACCATTTCATGAATTAAACACATTCATCACAAACCACTTTTTTGGAAATCATCTTCTAATCCCATATAAAAATATTTCTGTATAAAAATACCATTTTGATTTAAGAAACTATTTTCAATACCAACATACCCAAATAATATAATAATGGATTTATTTTAATTTAAAAAGTCATTAATGCTTATAGAGGAATCCAAAAATTAAATAACGGTTATGGAGGTAGAGAAGTCATTGTCAACGTATATGATAAAAACTATTCCTTTTATCATTTTCTTATTAAATTATTACTCTTTATATAAAAATATTCTTTTTGAATACATTGAATGAAATTCAACATTGACATAATATTTATTGTATATTCCTTTTATACCCATATATATAAATATATAATTTAATACCATGAAGAAAAAGAATAGATAATTATATCTCTAAATGTTAAAGGTGTCCCATACCACTGTGAAAATTTAAATATTAATCTCCTTGATTTAATAAATAACATTATTATTGATACAATATAGAGTTTAAATGTCATTGTGTCTCTATATACACCTTATAAATGAATAAATTTGTATATTATCAAGAAATGCCTCAATGAAAGGAGATGGAGACAAAGTCCCTTACCATGAGTTCGACTTGTCTCATTCGTTCTTTAATTTCATGAATAATAAACATAAGTTAATTTAAAATTTATGTATAAACTTTTATAGATTATTATTCATTTTATATCACTTATTACCATTCTATACCAATTAGTTAATTATTTGTGTTCATATCATACAATTTGTTACTGTTTGGTATTTGAGTCCAAACTGATGTTATTTTGATGCAAATTATCCATGTGTTCATAAGCCCATTACCTAGATAATATTATTCTAGATTTAAATATCATATATATCACGTATATGTTTATTTTATAATATTCCATAAAATTTTGATATAATAAATGAAATGCATCGTTCATGGATACGGTAGTCCATATGTGCGCATGAACGCTACTTTAATTCCATTGTCATGTTAACAGAAAGAAAAATGAATGACACATAGGTATATTATAATTATAGTATTATATCTATGTTAAATATGTTATATATTCTTATTTACATAATAATTTATACATTCCATGTATGGTATGAAAGAGTCAAATCACTTTGAGGGGGCGGTAGTCTACACTTCTTCAAATGAAATTATCATATTTAGACATTATAGAAAGCATAAAACTTTGTTCTAAAAAGTTATAGAAGCATAGAGACAATATAAATATAATATATATCATATATAAATACAGTTCTGTCAAAATGGCCCCCGTGAGAGGTGCTAGGAGAAAATTGAACAGTCATTATTTTGTGAGGTAGTAGTTCATCGTACACAGAAAAAATATGTTTGTATCCATTAGTTGTAGAAGAGTTTAAGTGTAGTTTAAATAATTCTAATAAAAAATACTATAATATTCAGGATATTGGATTCATTATTTAATCATATAATAATATTATAAAAGGAGTGTAGATGGAAAATAAGGAAAACGAGCTTGAGAGAAGGCGTTACCTCTAAAGCGAGTAACTCCTATTGATTTGTTCAAAAAGGTTTTTTTTTGAATTTCATTCTAACGATGGTAATGATTCTAGGAGGAATTGTGGTGTGTTTTGAGATTATTTTTGTAGATTTTTTATAGTAAAAGGGGCTTGAGAGGCGCATTTAATTGGGTAGAGGTGTTGGCCTTTTATAAGAGGGTGGAGGGGAACTTTAGGGATGCCTTGAAATATTATTTTATTATAAATTCATTTTATAATTATAATAGTTCCCAAGTAATAAATTTCTAGGATAAGATTAACATGGGTCCTAATCCTTTCATCCAATAGGTTTAAACAAGTTTAGGTAGTAAATATAACATTATTTTTTAGCTTTAACCCTTAGTTTGAAAACATTAACTCTTACTATGTCTTCTTGTTTTCTCATAATATATGGTTACTATATTTAATATAAAATTACATGAAATCAAAATACTGACCATTAATTAAATTTTTAATATTATATACCTATTTTTTATTAATATTATATTTTTAGAAAGTTATATCATTTAGTAAAATATTATTGGTTTTAAAAACCCATTTATGTCAATTCTGACACTATTTATGAATTTATTTTTGTCAAAGTCATCAAAACGTAATTCCTTCAAACCAAAAGAAATACATCATCCCTAACATGTCAATGTCATCCAAAAGATCATGTATGGCATCAAAATGTCAAAATTACATTTATTTTATTATTAATAATATCATTTATTTTAATATTTCATTAATAAGGTAATTGTTGCATCATCGTTGTGTCATAAATATATTTATTTATATAATTTCTAAAAATTATATATAAAAATAATGATTTAGAAAATATATTTATTTTTATAATTACTATTTATAGCCTATGATATCATTTATAAAAACGAAATTAAAATTGTTTTAGTTAGGAGTTACATGTTTATTTTATATTTCCCTTTTCTTTAAATTAAATATTTTAAAATGTCATTATCACACCCATGTTGTGCCCTAGGGTCTTAAATTTTACCAGAGGATTCTCATGGTCAAACAAATTTCATCCAATAGGATTAGGATATGTGTTAGGTTAGATTTATGTTATTATATTATTATTTTTTGACCCTTATTTTCCATATTTACCCTTTATCTATTGTAAATAAAAATATTTGCTGAGGTTACAATTCATAATGACCAAAAATAAAAGGTACCTACTTACATAACATGGACCATTTGATTCCATATATAGGATTCCCTTTTCCAAATTCAAAGCACAGAATTTTCAGAATTTCATTTAAATTAAATTCCCTTTAACAAAACCAAAAAAAACTGATTTTTAAAAAGTAAAAACTATCAAAAACTGATACACAAAAAAACCAAGCATATTCATAACCCCACAAAACATCTCCTATAAATGTCCATAATTACTTATTATCTCATTACATAAAACCTCAAAAGGTGTGTCTAAAACCATGAACTTATTGTAATCCTTCAAAAAATAACAGGATCTTAAGAGCCTCCATAACTTCACCAGATATCTAAGCATAAACTATAGTATAAGAAAATGATTTTCCCAAACCTTTTTGTTTCTGATCATGCTGATTTACTCAAGGTGCAATTAACTTTAGGAACTTATTTTCATAATGTTCCTAATCATTGTAGCTAATGCATCTTACTATAGGCTAAATATATGTTATCTCATTATTGGAATTTTCTGGATCCTTTTCCTCGTAGTCATGAACCTTGTCACCAAACTTACTACAATAGTAACACATTCCATATTCTTACATACATTCCCCCAAAATGTATTTTACCAAAACATAGAACATGTTTTGGGCTTTCCTTCAGAATTATTTGTTGTTTGATTATCTATTTCTAAGAACCTTGACCGTCTCTTACTCTTATCTTCTCATGGAATTTAAGTGTTGTAAAAATCGACTTCAACTTTCTTGTCACATTGAACCACTTTTTCTTACCATTTAAATTTTCAGGAGGCCAAATCTCTTCATAGCCCTAGTTTCAATCTAGAATAAATTCTATTAATTTTTCTGTCAATTATTCGAATAAAATATGGAACATGCCATGAAAATATAGTGAAGGATAATTCATATCCAGCAACTGAATCAGCATAATGTTTCTTTAATTCTAATAAATGTTTCTCCAACCAATGGTGAACATCCTTAGGGAAATATTTCTCAAGGAAAATATCCTTAAATTCTTCTCATTCCATGGCATCAAGATCATTTTTCTCTCTAGTATTCTTGACTAATGACCACAATAAATCATCTTACCCTTCAATATGATAGATGTAAAGTGTTACCTTTTGATGATCCAAACATCTCATGAATTCAAATATCTTCTCTAGGGTATTGATCCGTCCTTCAACTACCACTGGGTCAGATGATCTATTGGATGATGTGGGATGTTGCCTTAAAAAATGTTTCCCTATAAAAATATTCTTTGGTGGTTGATCAGGATAATCTCGTTCATGGATACCACTATAATTTTTATCCTAATTCAAATGCTCCATCACTGAAACAAACTGTTCTGATCCAATTCTCACGAACTCATGTTGTTTATTTGAATGGTTGTTCTCCTCTCAATGCCTTCCCATGTGGATTTCATGTTTCTTATATGGAAAACCATTATAAACAGAAATAATTTAGATTGAGCAACATGTTAATCGTAAAGTTATTAATCATTTCAACTTAAATATAAAGTAAAATACTTTAATGGAGAGAAATTATTATCATCCAAAACTCTGATGTTATCTATACCGACCTATGATACCAACTATAAGGCCTCATCCTTACATTACATAATCATATGTTAATTCAAGAATTCACATTGATGATCTTTTCAGGTATAGATATTTTGATAATGAGGCCATAATAATAACATAAAAAACATAGAAATACATGGTGGAAACATCCAATAGTATCCAGTTCCTTCATAACATAAAATCATATAAAAACAAAGATGGTTTCTTTTCATTTTCAATCATCATAACTTTTCCTTGATTTCATCCGTGAATCTATTTTCTTTAAATCATGTGAAAATATTTAAAAACATGGGATGAGAACAACAAGATTAGTTAGGGACATAAAAATAAATATAACCCATTAGTATAGTTAAAATATTTTAACCCATTCAATGTTCTTCGAGAATATGAAACACAACATTTTCACATGAATAAAACTCATACATTTTTCTCAATGAAAAAAATATTAAAACCAATAGGAAGAAATTAAAACACTTCTATGTGATGTAAATCATCATATACATAAAACCCATTCATACATATTCCTATTAAAATAACCATATGGTTCACATCCAAATAAGATATCCATAATGGGGATCACCATTCATATAAGCTATATTAGGCTCACCTGTGAGAAATAATTGGGATTAACCCTTCGTATAAGCTATGTTAGGCTCACTCGTGATCTATCATGGGGGTCAAAACTTCATATAAGCTATATTGGGATTTCCTAGGAGCTATAATGGGGATCAACCCTTCAAATAAGATATATAAGGCTCACCTATTTCATATAATACTCATGTACCATTCCATAAATACAACATGTCCATCACAAATCCCATTTTTTGAAACCTTTTTCTAATCCCATATAAAAACATATTTCCATATATAAATACCATTTTTATTTAAGAAGTAATTTTCAATACCAAGATACCCAAATAAATCAATAAAGGATTTACTTTTATTTTAAATGAAATTACGGTAGATATAAGATACCAAAAATCAAATAACAATTATGGTGGCAGAGAACTTGTTATTGACATATACGTTAAAAAACATTCCTTTTTTCATTTTGTTAAGAATGTAAAATTCTTAGAATAAAAATATACCTTTGGAAAACATTGAATTAAATTCATTATTGAAATAAAATTTTATATATATTCCTTTTATACCAATATTAATTAATATGTAATTTAATATCAGGAAGAAAATGATTTGATAATTAAATATTTATATGTTCATGGTGTCCCATACCACATTGAACATTTAAATATTAATCTCCCTGATTTAATAAATAATATTAGTTTAGAAAAAAATAATTTATTTTAAATTTCATAGTGTATGTATATACACCATATAAAAGGATAAAGGTGCGTATTATCAATATATTTCTCAATGAATGGAGATTGAGACGAAGACCCTTACCTTGAGTATGACTTGTCTCGTTCATTATTTATTTTCTAGAATAATAATATTATGCTAATTTATACTTTCTATAGAAAATTATTAAAGTTTATTATTCATTTTATATCACATATGACCATGTTATAGAAATTGGTTAATTATTTTATTTCATATCAGACGTTTGGTTGATGTGTGTATTTGAGTCAAAAATGAACTTGTTTTGATGAAAATTATACATCTGGTCATAGGTCCAGTATATAAATAATATTATTCATGATTTAAATGTCATATATTTATAATATATATATATATATATTTTATAATATTCCAAAAAAATTTTAGATAATAAATGAAATGCACCGTTCATGGAGATTGTAGGTTGTACATACGCATGAATAGTACTTCTTTGACATATTAATGGAATTAATACTAAATGATAAATTGGTATATTATAATCCATTATAATATAAATGTAATATATATTACATAATGTCATTAATCTTATACTTTATATGTTCCATGTATGGAATGTACAAGTCATATCACTTTTTGGGGGTGGTGGTCTACATTTCCTGAAATGAAATTATCGTATTTACACTTTTTGAAAAGAAAAAAGTAATGTTGTAAATAAAAATTATTGAATAATATATACAATATAAATATAATATATCTCATAAATAAATACAGTTCTATCATAATTTCCACCATGAGTGGTGGTAGGAGAAAATTGAACAATCATCGTTTCGTGGGGCAGTAGTTCGCCGTACATAGAAACAGTATGTTCGTATCTATTTGATGGAGGTGTGTTTAAGTGTTGTCAAAATTATTATAATAAAAACATCCCAATATATTGAGTATAATATATTTGTTATTTAATCCTATAATAATAATATCATACAGAGTGGTGAAGGAAAATAAAGAAAAGGAGCTTGAGAAAAGAAGCAACCTCTAAATCGGATAAGTCCTTTTGATTTGTGCCAAAATGCTTTCTTGAATTACCTTCTACCAAAGGTAATGATTCTAAGAGTAAGGGATGGATTTAAGGGGATTATGTGATCTTAATTTGGTTGATCCAAGGGGAACAAGTGGTTTTTTTAAGTGGGTATAGGTGGTGGTCTTTCATAAGAGGGAGGAGGGGCACTTGAGGAAAGCCTCGAAATATTATTTTATTATAAATTTATTTTAAAATTTTAACAGTTCAAAACTGATATTTTTTGTTGAAATGATGAATATGGCCTTGAATACAATCAGAAATAGGTTTTAGACATGTTTAGGTCACAAAAATATTCTTATATTATAGCATAAACCCTTAGTTAAAAACATTAACCCTTTCTATGTCTTCTTGTATTTTCATAATATATGGTTACTATAGTTACTATACAATGTCAAGAGAACAACAAGTGGATCATTTCTAATTTATGGTACATTATATAAGTCATTTTCCTGAATTTTATATTTTTATAACTACTATATCATTTATTAAAATAATAGTTGTTTTAAAAACTCATTTATGTAAATTTTGACAGCAATTAGAAATAGATTTCTGTTTAATCCAGAAAAACATTATTGCTCTCCAAAAAAGATATTAACTAATCTATAACAGGTCAATATAATCTAAAAACTCCTTGAATGGAATCAAAGTGTCCAAATTTCATTTATTGTTATATTTATAATATCCCATATTTTAATATTTCAATAATAATGTAATCACTGCATTATCATTTTGTCAAATATATATATATATATATATTTATTTAATGTCTAAAAATTATAAATAAAATAACATGAGATATTAATTATTTTTATATTTCCAATTAGTATTTATATTCAAATATTTAATTTATATAAACCAAATTAAACTTGTTTTAGTTATGAGATACATGTTTATGTTATATTTCCCTTTTCATTAAATTAAATATTATAGAATGTCATTATCACTCCCAAGTGGCTCCGTGGGGTCCAAAAGTCGACCCAAGGACTCTCATGGTCGGAAGTATTTCATCAAATAGTATTAGGACACATGTTATGGTAGTTTTATATTGTTATAATATTATTTTTTTACCATTATTTACCTGATCTACCCTTTAACCATGGTAAATAAAAATAATTACCGAAGTTGCAATTCATAATGTCCAAAAATAAAAGTTACCTATTTACATAATATGGACCCTATGATTATAAATATTGAAAACAATTTTCCATATTCAAAAAACCTAATTGGAAGAAATTAATTTAAATTTAATTCTCATTCTTAAAACCAGAAAACCGGTTTTTAGGATGTAAAAACAATCAAAAGATTCTCAAGTCTTTATGTATAATTAAAATTTGAAATTACTTTCAATGGACATTATTGGATTAAATGATAAAAAAATAATAAAATAACATGTTAAAACCAATTAAATGTAAAATCTAACTATATAAATAAATTACATGAAAATCTAGTTTTGAATTAAAATACTGTATTTTTCACTATTCAGAAAAATATGTATTTTATCAAAAAAATACCAAAATTTCAACCGAAGTAAATTTTGATTTCCCTATTCTAAATAAAAATTTTATTTCATAAATTAGAACATATGAAAGTGAAAAAAAAATATTTTTTAATAAAAGGGTTCTCCATCAAAAGACAATAACACGACCTTTTAAAAATATTAGATTATTTTATGCTTAAAATTGGATTTATTCATGTTTTAAGCCTCTAATGTTCATTGGATAAATGTAAAAGCATTTTAAAATTATGAAAAATCATAATATAGTTATTTATGTTCATTCGACCAATACAATGGATTTGCAATAACTACCTTTTAAAATAACAATATTATTGTTGTATTATTTTTCGGTATTACTTAGTATTGTTTGTAACGTAAGATTTTAGAAAAACTTTTTGTTGTGCTATTAGTACACTATCATACATAGTGTACCCTTTAAACTAAAATTAATATTAAATTCAAAAATATTAATAGATATGAAAATTTTTTATTCTATAAATACCTAGGATATTACACACTTGATCAATATCTGTACAAGATTGACTAAGACTCCATGCAGCAAATAATGATCACATCAAAACAATATTATGGTTAAAAATCCAATGGACCATTTACCGAGATATGAAGTTACACTCATTCATAAAAATTAATTCAATAATCGTACAAGATCACAAAATGTAATTACATTCTCCCATGCCATTATCTCTTACCAAAACCATCACTTAATTAATAATGAAAATTTATAATTCGTTAAAAATCCATTTAGGTGGGATATACTTTAAATATAATTGGATGTTCTCTATTCATCAAAACCTTCACATATGACACATAAATGATACATAGAGTAACCCCAACATAACAATGAGGAAACCCCCCATCAACTGATATTTAATTTATTCCCAAATTTAAAAGTATTTATAAAATTAATAACTATACCCAAATGATAGTGTTTCTAAAAATTAGGAATGAGTGGTCGATTACATTTATCATACCATGATGATCTATATCCATCACATGAAAAAGGCACTCGGTTTGGGATAATTTCAACATAGCCATGTGGAATCATCATAAAATCTAAAAGAACCAATGAATATCATAAAAAATATTATAACATTATGGATTAATGTTTAATACATTTCATAATTATACATCCACAAGAACTATGATGGTACATTTTATTTTGATACTAAATACATAATGAACTTATATTTCAAAATATATTTAACATATCCCATAAATATATTATAATTAGTACCCTTCTATAAATTTTATACTTTGAGCCTTACAAAAAAACCTAGGAAATTAAAACATTTGAAAGTGTTAGATCAAGTTCTCAGAAAGGTTAAACAAGAATTATATTAGTCAAAAGAGAATAAAATGATCTTATGTCTTTGATTACATAATCAAGTGCATACGCTCAGTATAAAATATTCTAACCTAAAAATATTATATCAAAAACTGCAAAAATGAAGTAACAACCAAATTCAGGACTAATAAATATGTAAAATTAGTTATCATCATTTAAGAGTCATGCTTTAGGCATGTGGAACTATAAGAATTAGAAATCACAATCATGTGAATTGTACAATTTGAAAACATGTCCCCACATAGTATTGGGACAGTATCCAAAATATAACACACTCATATATCAAAATTTGAATATATTAATTCACAAAAATGTACATGTATATCTTGTGTGTTATCTAGAACTAATCATAATCAGAAATCACAATTAAAACATATTCATTTTCAAACATGTCTATTTTTAATCTTAAGATCATTGCAACAAAGCGATCATACTCACACATCAAAATGTGAAAATTGTTATTCTTGATTATGTACAAACTTATCTTTATCATCTCAGGAGATATCTACATCCCATCACTAACTTTATAGGAGGAAAAAATTGACCCAATAGTCACATAATCATAATTCATTCATACGAACACAACAATATCGTGAAGAAATTCATATTTTATCATAATTGAACACAATGAAAAGAAAACTAGTTTCGTCAAAATATCATCATAATATTTAATAACCATATAGAGAAGGAATAACTGTGGTATCATTGGATCATTTCCATGGGGAATAAAAATTAAAATGAAAGCATGTTTGCACAGATTATATTTCCTTTAAAATATTACTCAAAAATTTCTTAACCAAATACCCTTTCCATTTTAAAATCACTAGTTTAAAATCCAAAAAATTACAAAATTTTAGGAAAAACATTTTTTTGAAAAGTTCCATGGAATATTATAAAGTATTATTCAATGAATTTTTTTCCTTAATAGTTCGATAATACGGTCATGATGTATACATTAAAACCAATTTTATATTAACAACTTTGTTAAAAAGTACCTCGTTTTTTGGAAAACAACATAAAAATTCCTTTTCTAAAAATTATATAAAAAATGCATAAAAGTTTGTTGAATAATTCATCTAATAATGGTAATTAAATTATTAAAAAAATGAAATGAAAATAGGGCCATGAGAGAAAACTATTCCCATCCATAGAATACATAAGGTTAGTTTATCTTAATAGACTTTTATCAATCATTTTACATAACGAAGAAAAGAAAATAGTACTATAACATGGTAATTCCATGAATAACTAGTGGGGAATACAATATATTTTTTTATAGTATAAGGATCAAATAATTTCTCTAATTATAAATTTGACAAAAACAATTTTGAAAATATATGATATTGTAACATAAATATCTTACCTCAAGTCTCATCTTTCTCCATACAAATTAAAAACTTATTTTTAATAAAATTAGTTTTATTATACATATATTCAGAACCATTTTTATAAATAAATTTCCATGTAACATTAATTTATAATTTCAAAATATCCTTTTATTAATAATTCTACTTTAAAATTTACACTGCTATGGAAACGTGTCCACTTTCCAAACTTATTTTAGTTAGATAGTCATAGTACTTACACCATGCACATTGATACATAATATTGATATTGTAAATGTGGAAATAAGTTATTATTTATTCATTATATAAAATTTTAAAACCATTGGCATGAATTAGTGATGAAAAATGAATTAAAAAACATTGTGGATACGGTCGTCCGTATACGTACATAGGTGATGTTTTCAAATTTCTATACATGGAAAGAAATAAAGAAAAATTATAATTCAGATTCCTAGAATAATTATTATATCATAAATATCATATATATAAATATATTAATTAAATATTACCATATTACCATCAATATAAAAATAAACAAAAAATGGATCATATCGTCTCGGGGGCTGGTAGTCCACATGTATGCACGAGCGACATTATCATCTTGTAACTGGTGGGAAGGTGAGAAGGTAAATAATATGTTATAATTAAGTAAGAAGAAATATTTCAAAATTATCATATATATATAAACATTAAATTCATTATAATAACCAAAAATAAATTTTTTTGATAAAAAATACATTCCTTCACTAGGTGAATTTTATTCACTTACATAGGAATGATGATTTATTTTCCCATTTAATGGATATGGAGATGAATGATATATGTTCCATCAATAAAATTACATGTAATTACATTTATTATAATATTGTATTCATGTTATTATGAATAATGTATTTTTATATAATGTCTAAGATGAAATAAAACTGAAAGCATTCATTTAAGAGTTATGTCATTTCATTGAGAAACATCATATGGATTACACATCCGGCCTTGAAAAGATGGTATTTTTAACAAAGTAGGACCTATAGAACATCGGGAGGTATTTTTTAAAAACATTTTTTATGTTTTTTTGGATTAACTCTGAGGAATATACGATGGTTTGTGTCCTTTTATGAGGGGGAGAACACTATTGAAATTTTTCAAAAGATTAAAATATATTAGTGCATTAACAAAGAAAAATGTATCCTAAATGACACATATTCAAAATAATAGCTATTATTGGGTCAAAATATGGCCATGAAATTTGAATCATACTTGTTTTTATTTCATTTTAACTCTTATATATTTAGTTTTACCACAGTTAATCCCTTTTATCATTTATCATAGTAATGAATTTTTAACTCGGTTATAATTCATAATGAGAAAAAATTAATTTAAACATATTACATAATATTAAGTCTTATGATTTAAAATATGGAATTCAATTTACATGATTTAATCACAATAATATTAATAAATTACTTTTAAAATAACTAAATAAAATGTGATGAAAAACTGTCTTCCAAAAAAATCATTTTTAGGTATAAAAGTGATTTATACCAAATTTAATCATAATGTAGGTTATAATGAATTTAATTGAATTTTATTTTCTAAAAATTAACTTACTAAATTTTAAAATCAAATAAAAACAAAATAACACTTTTTAAAATCTTTATTGGAAAAGGAAGTATTCATTAAAATCGGTAATTTTTAACAATTCACTAAAAAATAAATCTTTCGAGAAAAATCCAAAAAAGATTTTTCTTGAGATATTGTTGATATGAAAATTTAAAAAATTGTAGCATTTTTTCGAAAATAATTTTTCATTAAGTTAAAGAAATAAACTATATTTTTTCTCACATAAATAAAAAACTATATATAAAGAAAAAATATTTTTGAAGTATAAAATGAGTTCACTATATATTGAGTGATTTATTCCTAATAATTAGTAAATAAGTTTTTTTATAGTTGGACCATTAAACATATATTTCATAATGTAGTTACATATATTCTTACCCATATATTCAATTGAATGTTTTTATTAGTCATATTTAAAATAATAATATTTCATCAATATATTATTGTCTCTTTGAACTCATTGTTGTGTGTAAATTAATCTATCAATAAAATAAAAATTATTTTAAGAGAAGTATATCACAAAATATCAGGGTGTTATAATCATAACATATTATAGTAATTTCACCAAAAATATTTATTTTATTTTATATAAGAAACCAAGGATACATTTATCTCATCACTTCCAAACTTTCCCACATAGCTTCCTCAAATTTATCGTTTCACCACATAACATTTATCTAGTGATTGGTCCTGTTTCTCAACATTTTCTACCTTTGATCTGGAATATCAACTAATGTTTTCCTAAAGGATAGATCATACACAAGTGGTTCAACCTCTAAATTTATTACATTTGAATGATATTGAGTGTACGTCCTTTGGAGATACACATGGAACACATCATGAACATAAGTGTTATTCAGTGGAAGCACCAAAGATAAGAAAATACCCCAATATAATAAATAATTTTAATTGAATAATATCTCTAGGATTCTATTTTACATTTTTTATAAATCTCATAACCTTCTTCCAAGGATATATTATTATAAATACATTATATCGAACTTTAAACTATATATATTGTCTTTGATTGTCATCTTGACTTTGTTATTGATTTTGAGCTACCTTGATGTGTCGTATAATGGCACTAACTATTTCTACTACTTCATTTGCTAGAAAAAATCCCAATTGATTTGATTCTTCAACTTCATCCTAGTTTTTTTAGTTTCAATCTTTTTACCATATAGGACATATAATGACCCGGACATAACATACAGGGATATCACATCATTTTAGGTGAATATTTAGTACATTACAAAAACACTAGCCCAAGGACTGTAATAATTTTTTGTCATTTGAAACATGGAAAAAATAATTCTATTTTTTGAAATATCATCAACATCTCCATAAAATTATATCCCCTTTATTACTCCTTATTAAAACCTTTCATCATAACCTAGAAAAAGGAAACATAATAAAAGTGTGGTCTCAAAATTATAGAAACGGTAAATAAAGAAAATACATAATCAAAACATGAATATAAGGGTATGAGAACATGATCATAACATTTGAAGATCATACCATACATAAAAATATTATAATCATGAGACATAGAATAAATATTTTTATTTCATAATACCTAAATCACAAGATAATAGATAACATGAACCCTGTGATCATATCAATTGAATAAGACATAGAATTTGTGGAAGATGCATAAAAATGTAACATCATTCTTTATAAGTCAAGGTTCATTTCTGAAAACATATTTGGGCACATCATGGGAAATTACCCTACTAGGAGGGATACACCACCATCCCCAGTTGTAGTATTTTTCTAAGGCATCACCCTTAAACATTACATAATCTTTATTTTCGTCAAGAATTCACATTAAGAATCTTTTCAGGTGTATAGTTCTATAAAATTATGACATAACTATAATATAAAAACTCAAATTTATAAAAAGTGGACACAAATACACCATTATCCATTTCTTACACAATATAAATCTTTGTAAAGTAAACATGGTTTTTTTCATGAAAACAAATTAGCATAACTTCATCCTTTCTCTTAATATTTCTTATAACCTAAGAAAATATTTTAAAAACATGGGATGAGCACAAAACGATAATTAAGGGATATAAAATAATGAAATAAAATGTTATTCGGTGAATAATTATAATCCCGTTAAAACATAAGAATCCTGAAAAGATTTACAGTAATCATAAATCATAAATGTAACTTAAGGAATCCATATGATACTTACATTGTTGTTTTCACAGATATATAGGGAGTAACATTCATGGTTACATTTGGAATACCCATCACATTATATTCCCTAAATCTATTCGAAGAAAAATTATTGTTTTACAATATCTAGTAACCCAATTAATTGGACAGTTATCACAGACTCACCGACCCTCAGTTTATAATGGAACCACCCATATACAAAAGCAATTCCCAAGAGCCATAACATAATCATAACACATTAACAAGATTAAAATATAAAATAACATTTCTACATTACAATCACATGATATAATTTAAAAATATTGAAATCATAAATCCATTATCGAAATCATTTTCAATAAAAATATATATGAAAATTGAATATAGCTTTTATTTTTATTTTAGAAACATTAAGGCTTACAGAGGAAGAAAAATATCAAATAATGGACACTACGCTGGAAAAGTCATTATCACTGTGTATGTGAACAAAACACCATTTTTCATTTAGTAAAACGCTTCATAGAAAAGGATTCATTTTGAATAACATTAAATGAAATTAAAATTTAATGGGGTTTATTATACACTGTATAAAAGAAGGTTTTCCATATTATCAAAATATGCCTCAACGAAAGAAGATTGAAACGATGTCCCTTACCTTGAGTCTGACGCTTCATGTTCAATCATAATATTCCTAAATAATAATTGTTGGATAATTTTATACTTTATTGAGAACCTTTTTAATTTTTATTAATCATTTTCAATAACTTATTACTATGTTATAATACATACATAATTATTTTAGTTCATATTGAACATTTGGTCGATATTCGGTACATAAGTTGAAAATGAAGATGATTTTGATGTCAGTTGTCCATGTGGCCATAATTACAAAAAATATAGAATAGTATTTAATATATAATAATAAATTATATAAATTAATCAAACTTTTCAAATCATACCATTAGTTATGGTTATGAAAAACTAACAACGTTATAATCATGCAGATGGTAGGCCAGACATACACATGAGTATCATTTTTCATTTTTCATTGATCATTATAGAAACATTTTAATTATTTTACTATATTTATAAAATTATAAAAACATCATTAATATCATATTAATCCTTAAAATATACTTATATATATCATAAAACTGATATAATGAATAAAAATGAGTCACATTGCTCTGGGGAGGTGATTGTTCATAAGTATGAAAGAATGTTGTTATCATTTTAATGTGCTTGGAAAGTAAGAATTTAATAGTTATTTTATTATAATATGATTATTAATATTTAAATAATATCACATATGGAAATTAATTCCATTATTATAACCATTCTTGATAGATGGTTATGAAAAGAGAATTAGAAAGGTTTGTGTAGGTGATAGTTCACACATACACAGGAATGATTACTTCCTTTATAATTTTACGGAACTGAATGAAGATTTAGGTGATAATATTTACATACTAATATCTAATTATATTTATCATACTGGATTTATTATATCATCCTTGTTGGAGTATATTGGAAGGATTTTTAAGATGAAATAAAATAGAAATACTTAAAGAAAATGATACCTCTTCTTCGGTTTATCAGCATTGAAGAACACCTTAACACCTTTATGCGTGGTGTTCTAACTAAAATAAGACCTCAATAACATGGTGAGGGATTATATGAATCTGTATAAGTAGATATTGGCAAATCAAGTTGGTTCTTGTGGTATGAGTATTAGAGAAGAGTGAGTACCTTTTTATAAGAGAGGGGAAGGACACCCAATGAAACTCTTAAAATATTAAATTAATATAAATTAATTTTTTAAATAAAAATAAATCTTACATGATACATGTTGAATATATGATTATATTTTTGTAAATAAACACATAAAATATTTATTATAAATTTATTTAATTTAATATAAACCCAATTATTTTGGTTCACCCTTAATTATTATCTTCAAATTTTAATTGTGGTAACAACATTTTAAATATTATGATGTTATAAATAGTACTTATATGAGGTAAATTCACCATAATTTGACACTTAAAAAAATTTGAGACCTTATAATAGTCACTTAGTGAATTTAGATTTTTTTAGTATTTTTTAATAATTTAATAAGTTATTGTGTTTATAAAATATTAATTATGTCAATTTTTACACTATTCAATTCACGGAATTTAAATAAAATCAAAACAACAAGATAACACCAAAAAACCATTTTAATAAATTAATAACATGTCATGGTCACCTATAAAATTCATGGATGATGTAAATTATGTAAAATAATATTTATTTTAATATTTATAATATCATTTATTGGATTCCTTCATTAATAAATAAATCACTCCATTAACATTGGGTAATAATTAAATTTAATTATTTAATTTATAAAAATTATAAGTAAAATAAGATGATTTAGGTAATATTTTAGTATTTCTAAAAACTATTTATAGTTGAATATATTTCTTATATAACCCCATTTTAAAAAAACTAGCAACAAGAGTCATGTTTGTGATAATTTTGTTTTTACATTAAATTAAAAGATATAAATGTCATAATCAAAACCAAGTGGCTTCCAAAGGACATATTTTCATTCCAACGGTTTTTTTGGTTTTGAAAATCTCATCCAATAATATTATGACAAGTTTTAGGGATGCTTTAAATTATTATAATATTATTTTTACCCATATTTACCTGATTTACCCTTTAACCTTGGTAAATAAAAATAATTACTAATGTTACTATTCATAATTTTCTAAAATAAAATGTATATTATTTAAATAATTTTTTACCCTTTGATTGAAAATATGGAATCCATTTTTCCAAATTCAAAACACATAATTAACGCAAATTAATTAAAAATTAATCATGTTGATGGAATAAAAAACGGTTTTTTAAGTAAAACCATTAAAAGATTGACATGTTTTTATATACAATTTAAATGGTAAATTACTTCCAAAAACCGAAATTATTTTAAATGATAAATAAATAATTCAATTAATCTTAAAACCATTTAAAATTATAACCTTGCGATATAACTAAATTAGATGAAAAACAAGTTTAAAACTAAAATGGAGTATTTTTCACTATTCATTAAAATATGAATTTTATCATAGAAATACCGAAACATCAAACAAAGGAAATTTTTATGACATGATTCCAAATAAGAAATTTAATTTGTTTAATATAACTTATAAAATGATAAAAACTATATTTAAAATGGTTTCTCCAACAAAATACAATAAACTACATTTTAAAAATATTAGAGTATTTTATGCTTAAAATTGGTTTTTTTCACATTTTAATCCATTAAAATTTATTAGAAGGAATTAAATACATTTAATAAGAATGTGTAAACATAATATAGATAGTTATATTCATTCCCTACAATATAATAGAAATGAAATAACTAACATTTATCATAATAATATTAATAATGTGTTATATTTCGGTAATTCTATATCTTGCCTGAAACATAAGATTTTGGAGAGACCCATTATTAGATATCGGTTATGCTATCATACATACCATACATTTTATGAAAAATTAATATCTAATTCATAAATATTAATAGATATGAAAATTTATTATTTTATAATTAACTGAGATGTTACACTTTTCCCTCTAAGGGATCAGCTTCCCTTACATTATAATTGTGGATCGGGTTTCCCTACCTTCCCATAGTGGATAGGGTTTCTCCATCTTCCTATAGTGGATCAGTTTTCCCAAACATCCCATTGTGGGTTTGGTTTCCATATATTTCCTTAGTGGATCATGTTTCCTTATCTTCCCATAGTGGATCGTGTTTCTCCATCTCCCCATAGTGGATTGAGTTTCCCCACCTTCCCATAGTGGATCAATCCCATCAACTTGAGTCCCATCATTACCTCATAAGATATAAATCTGTACCCCAGTATTTAGAGATATATATAAGTCTCACTCATCACTTAATAATATCATATATACATATGAAAAATATAATAAAACGTGCATTATATCATAACCCATCAAAATATATGGGTTTCATAAAGATCATATCATATCCCAAGAAATAAAATGTGTATCCTAACACTTAATCATATCATTAACTATGGAAAAGTGATTTGTTTCATAATATTTTCATCAAAGAATAACCCGTGAAAATGAGCATGTTTCAAAAGCATATAACCTGTGAAAGAGATACATGTGTCAGAAACATTATTCCATCAAAACATAAACCATTCAAGAAAGAATATGAATGGTATAATTGGATCATATCCTATGTTAATAATAGCCTATAAAAATCATGTCATCATAGATGGATAATTACATTCAAATATTGCATAGAAATTTTCATTAAGAAAATAACATTTCATTGAAAATCCATTTCATAAAACAAATTCAAAAATATTTTTCATATAATTTTATTTTATAATTTCATTAAAATGAATTTTTCAATAAAATATATGTTATGATTTGAATAATTATCTCCAGAACAAAAAACGTTTTGAAAACTTTTTTCCTTAAAAATAGATTTCCAAACATATAAAGGAATCTTAAAAAATATTAATTTATTTAACAATGAAAATAGACATAAAAATTATAAATTGTTATGTAAATACTAATAAATTTGACTATAGGGATAAAAGAAAACATTCATGGGTAGTATATACACCACACTAAATAAATGTGTATAGAATAAGGCAGAAGTCTCAGAGAAATAAAAGTGAGATGAGAAAACATTTACTACTTGTGTAATTTTATAAACATGATCCCCATGAAATAAAATCATCAATTAGAGCTCTTAATAAAATTAAATGAATTAAATTAATGATATAACATTTCATAGGGAAGTATATACACCACACAAAAGAATCCAGTGTTGAATAGGACATGTATCTCAAGGAAATAAAAAGTGAGATTAAATTCCCTTACCTAATGTATTATCTTTCTTCGTACATGTTCCAAACTCGTGTATAGTAAATCTAAATTTATTATAAATATACCAAAGAATATTTTTATATATAATACCTTATACTATTTCTTATGATTTCATATTACCCTTTTTTTAACACCTCTATGTTATTGTTACGTTTTGGGTAATATCTACTTTGTTTTTCATATATGTTTTGGCGTGTTATTCTTAACCTTTTACATAGATCATGATTTTATTATTTCCAAAATTTATAAAAAAGATATAAATATCGTATATGTTTTATATATATATATATATATTTATAATAATCTATAAAATAGATAAATATAATATAGAATACGTTGTTCATAGAGATTATAGGTCGTACAAACACATGAACATTTTTCTGTTTTATTTTTATATTGAAATAAATAAATTAAACGAAATATATGTACATATATATATATAATATCATTAATATAGAATTATTCTAACACGTATATATATATAATAATTTCACTTAACCAGTCATTAACACTTTCCATGTAGAGTGGGAACGAATCACATCAATTTGGGGAGGTGGTAGTCAACACTTCCCCAAACTTAATTATCGTAATTAGAAAAAATGGAAATCATGAAGTTGTGTGTTATATAATTATCCATGAAGCATAAATATATCATATATATCATATTTTTCAAATATAATAGATTTTCCAATATATTTCCCAAGAATGATATGTGGAAATGGAAAAACGAACAACATCATTTCACGATGTTGTAGTTCACCGTACACAAGAACAGTAAGTTCATTACGCATTATATGGATGTGTCTGTAATTGTATGTGTAAACCATATAATGAAAAAAAAATAGTATATTTATTATATTTATTTCATTATAAAATCCTGGAATATGAAGATTATTTGGGGGGGACAATCAAGATCAAACAAATGTGGTTGAGGAAGGATGTTAACACATCTTGGGTAACTTTTTTTGGTCTGTACCAAATAGCTTCCTCATGTGGATTTCTGCAGAAATAGAGGCTTCTAAGATATAGTTATTGATTTTTGGAGGATATTTTAGAAGATTTTGTTTTATAAATATGACTTCAGTGTTGTGAATAATTGGAAAGTTTGAGTTCCTTTTAATAGTGGAGGAGGATGGGAATTCTTGTAAATTTTGGAAAAAGGAATATCACCCATGTTTTTCCTTTGACAGTTGTTTCCAATAATGAACTAAATTATATAAAATGGGTTATAAGGTCTAAATATGTCTATCCAATGGATTTTGTACAAGTTTATTAGTCATTTTTTCTAATAAGTGTAATGTTTATTCCCTTTTTAAGATAATTTTCCTCCTAATTATTGTATTTAATTTTAATTACATTCACTATTTTCTTTCAAAAACTCAGTTTGACGTATTTTAAATTATATATTATGCTAATTTTAATTATTTAATCCATTTTTCCAAATTAAAATCAGAAAATTTTCTAAAATTTATTCAAAATTAATCATGTAAATGGGACGAAAACATAGGGTTTTGAAGTAAAAATACATAAGAGTTGGGTAATTTTTTATCCAATTTAAAATTGAAATTTATTCTAATGAAAAAATTGGATTAATTGATGTGAAATTTATATAAATTAACTTTAAAAATAATCAAAAACATATTTAAACCTTATAGATACATCAAACGAAAATGCAGATATTAATTATAATTTAGTATTATTCACTTTTCATGAAAAAAATGAAACTTCAAAGAAACCTACACTAATTTCAGACCACTCTAGTTTTTATGTTCCTATTAAAAAATTAATTTTTATTCTATCAAATAAAAATTATAAATTTTTCAAAAATAATATTTATAATGGGTTCCACATTAAAAGGTGGTAAAATTTCTTTTTAGAAGACTGTATCTTCTTATTCATAAAATTAGATTTATTATTATCATAACCCTATCAAATATACTGTATGAGAATAAAAAATATTAATTGAATATATAATATAAAATTTTTATTTAAAACCATAATAAAAATTGGTTTGTTTAATTTACTAAGACAACATTGTGTTTCTACCAAAAAATAGTTTTCTTTGGAAATTAATTTCTTTACTTACAAATTGTTCTTATATTCAATTCTAGAAATTTATTATCAAAAGATTCATTTTAAATTAATGTATAAATAATATTTTAACAATTTAGTTAATATTATTTTAATATCCTATCCCAATGACGAGGTGGTCAGTGTAAAAATATTTTAATAATAATAATATTATTATATTGTAATTTGGTAAAACTCATCCATGCATGTATTGAATGAAATTAAAGGGACTCTATATTGTGTGTAATACAATCTAAGCATAGTATTATGTGTGTTTCAAGGTAATCTAAATTTTTCATGTAGTGATTTTTTTACTTGGTGTGGTGTATAACGTAAAACATACATAGTTATTTAATATAATAAAAGCTATATTTAGAGTTTTGTGGATTAAATAATATCAAAATGATTAAATTAATTTGAAAAATTAATTACCAATACCTCGGGGAGTTACATTCTACCCCCATTAACATGAATTTTTCCTTTGAAGTTATTCTACGTTATGAAAGAGTTAATAATTGAAATCCCATTCATAATGACCCATATCATAAAAATTATGTGAAAACATGGACATTGAAGAATGTTTTAAATACTCATAAATATTGATACAGATAAATTATCACAATAAAGTAGGTGATCCAAATAATGTTATCAACCACAAAACCATAAATTGAAGATGCATGAAAGAGGTCCATGATATCATCAAAAATGTTGATAAAATGAAAAAATTCATTTTCAGACCCTTTCCCAAAATTTTAATAATATTTTTCACAATAAGATATAGTCACCTGATTTTACTCCCTTTCATAAGTAAAATCCCACCATTTAGTATGGTCCAGACCAATTTTCACTTGACCTCTTCCTTCAAAAAGGAAAATTGATTTTTTCCTTTCTAAAGAACTAATATTTCATGATATCAACGATAATCCCTCCTATATGTCATTAGTTACAATCAATACAATATTTTATTAATGGGTTATGAAATATGTATAAATCCTCATGTGGGGATAACAAACATTAATCTCAAAAACATCATTTGAAGTTTAACTAAAACATTCCATAAATGGTTAACCATATAACACTTCCAAAATATGAATATCCAAAACTCGAGAAACAAGGTCATGAAATATTTTTAACATTGATCTCTATATATCCAAAATAATCTCTAGGTTGTCACATTCCAAAATTGTAAATACAGTCATATAATATTCTCTTGAAATATGGTAATAACCTGGATTACCATAGGTCATTTTGTAAAACATTCATACATCCATATTACAAATATTACATGATATATTACTTAAATATAAGAAGTTATAAACTTAATTCATGATGATATAGATCACTTTTTCAACAAATCAATATTAATTTCCATGGTAACTGGTACTATCCAATTTAATTTTTCCATATAAATCATCTATTTATCTCAACTAAACACAATTTTCTCAACATCAAGGACACCTTAAGGAATACCTTCCCATAATTAAAATATCATATTTTCATTAAATCACTTTTCTATGTCTTCAACACCTTTAAAAATATCATTTTTAATCCTTAATTAAAACCACATCAATGACACATTAAGGGATACCTGTTGTCTTCCTCTTCTAAGGGAGATGCGGGTTCGTTGTCTGATGTTGTTGCTAAAGGTAAAGGGAAAGCCCTGATGGAGGATGATTCTTACTCTTTCAAAAAGGTGGTTCTTACTCCCAAATCAGCGCCCCTCGAGGCAGTGTTTTCAGGTCCCATTACTCGTTCCAGATCCAAAGATTCTGGCCGTTTTTCTCCTGTCGTATTCTCTTTGTCCTCCCCTTATAGATCCCGGAAGGGCCTACCTTGATGCTTCCCATCCTCATCTGGAATGCATGGGGATTAGGGGCTCAATCCAAATGTTCTTTCCTGGCCTCTGAGGCCAGGAGTTTTCATGTTCATGTTTTGGTGATCTTGGGACCCAAACAGGCACATAGTAAAGGCGTTACGCTTACCAGGAAAATGGGTTTCCCCAACTTATTCCATGGCGGTGCTGAGAACTCCCACACCTGGATTGGCTGGAAGATCCACGTTTCTGTTGAGATTTTGAGTCTCTCTTCTCAATGCATCAATGCTAAGATCTCCGCAGCAAGTCACGATTTGGTGTTTTCCTTCGTTTATGCGGCCACTGAGGTCTCCAAGAGGAGGGAACTTTGGAATCTTCTGGGAAACTTGCAAACAAGACCTCTCCCTTGGTTCGTGGGTGGTGAGTTCAACTCTATTTCAGACGTATCTAAGAAAACGGGGGGGGGGGGCGTTGGCTTTAATTTTGGCTGCATGTATGATTTCAATGATTTCATGAGGAGCGTTGGGCTTTTGGACCTTGGATTCTCTGGACCTAAGTTCACCTGGTGCAACCACCCCAAGGGCGCAGATCGCATTTGGTTCCGGTTGGACCGTTGCCTTTCCAATTTTCATGTGTTGGACATTTTCCCAAAGACGTATGTCACTTATCTTCAGCGGGTGCTCTCTAACCATAACCCGATCCTGATCAACATCAAGAGGGAGGAGGCGGCGAGTTCTTTCTTCTCCTACTCGGCAGCATGGAATGTGGATGACTATTTTTTAAACGTTATCAGGACGAATTGGATTAAATAAGATGGTTCTAGATCGTGGGGTGGCCCGGTGAACCACCTTAGGCATCTTAAAACGGACATACAAAGCTGGGTGAGGACCAGGCCCGTTGTTTCTCAGGGTATCAACAGCCCCAGGCTGGAAGTCGACAGGTTGGAGGATTTTATTCAGAATTTTTGGGATGAGAATTTTTTTGTTACCCTGTGTGACAAAAAGGATATCTTGGCCGAGAGGATACTTTCTATGGAGAGAGATTTTAAATAGAGGTCAAGGGTTAGATGGCTCAAGTAAGGAGATAGAAAGAGTTCTTTTTTCCATGCTTTCATTAAAGAGAGGAAATGATCAAGGATGACTCTGAGAATGGAGAACGGGGATTACACTTTGAATGTGATCACTATGGGGAAGTTTTCTTTGGACTACTTCGAAAAAACCCTTGCAGGGGAGACTGTCTCTTCCTTTGTGAGGGGGAATAAATCCACTAAGGAATTCATCAGCCATATCCCCTCAACGGTTAACCAGGTGGAAAACGGTGCTCTCTCCTCCATCCCCTCAGCCGAGGAGATCTGTGTGGCAATCAAAATCATGCCACAGGACAACGCGCCTGGTCCCGATGGCTTCCCTGCCAGCTTCTTTAGCTTCGCATGGGAGATTGTCGGCTATCATGTAGTGGAGTCGATCTAGGACTTCTTTATTGGTGGCCCTCTCACCATGGGCATTTCGGCCTCCAGATTGCTCCTCATTCTGTAGATCAGAAATCCCACCCTTGTTAGGCAGTACAAGCCAATTTATCTTTTCAACGTTGCATATAAAATACTATCCTCCATCCTCGTTAGAAGGCTCGACAAAGTTATTCCTCACCTGGTCTCATTGGAGCAACACAGTTTCATCAAGGGAATGAGTCTTCAAGGGGCGGTGGGCATCGTTAATGAAATGGTGTAGGACATTAACAGAAAATCGTTTGGTTACAATTTCATCTTCCAAGTCGACATGAACAAGGCTTATGACATGTTTGAATGGGGTTTCATCATCCGGGTCATGAGGAGCTTTTGGTTCAGTGAGGTTTTTTTGCGATATCTACTTCAGATGCTATTCATCGCCGTGGATTTCCATTGCCCTGATGGGAAAGACTTTTGGCTTATTCAAGACAGTCTGCAGTGTTCTTCAAGGGGATCCCATGTCTCCATTTCTCTTTGTTCTCACCCTGGATGCGCTCACCAGAAATTTGAAACATGGGATTGATTCAGGCCTCATGCTCCCCTTCCATGGAAGGAATAGTGTTAATATTACCCATCTTATGTTTGTGGATGATATTTTAATCTTTATCAATGGCAGGAAAAGGTCGTTGAAGGCTCTTATGGATTCCTTATCCACCTATGGCATATTGAGCGGGCAGAGCATCAACTCTGCTAAAAGCCATTTCTTCACCACAGAAAAATGCCCAGTTCCAAGGAATAAGGAGATTCAAAAGATCCTGGGTTGTTGTAGGATGTCTCTTCCCAATTCTTACCTCGGGGTGTCGATCTCCTCTGGTCGCATTAAGAAGGTGCACTTCTCTGCGATCCTTGATCACATTGTGGGTAGAATCTATAACTGGAAGAATAAGCTTCTCTCATTCGGTGGACAGATTACGTTGATCAATAGTGTCCTCACGTCCATTCCCATGCACGTCTTCTCGGTGATCCACCCTCCTAAGGGTACTGTGCAGAGAATGTAACATATCCTTAAATCTTTTCTGTGGGACGCCAAGAAGGAGGGTAGATACCACTGGGTATTATGGAAGCGCCTGGCCAGACCAGTGGTGGCAGGAGGAGTTGGTCTCCGCAATATTCAAGGCACTCTTCAAAGTCGTCAGGCATGACTCACTTGAGAAGTTATCATCGGGGATTCGATGTGGGCGAAGTTTTTCAAAGAACGTTACCCGGGGAATGAAACACGGGGCCCATACAGTTCCACGAGGCTGGCAAGGTGCATCTTATCTCTTATTGACACATTGTCTGGTCATGCGATATGGATCATCGGTGCTGGGAGGATCAGTTTTTGGGACACTAATTGGTCGGGGGAACCCTTGGGATACCCCGACTATCCTTTTCTGGATATCAACTTTAGTAGTGCATGAGAGGCGTTCAACATGATCAATACTTATTTTAATGCTAATCAGATGTTTGTGTTCAAAAATATTGTCATGAGTGAGGAACCCAATAGGTGTTTCTTCTCGGCAACCAGCTCAGGCAGGCTTACCTCGCAAGGTTTCAGGAGTATCATTCAGACAGATAGCGCCACCAACTCTTGGGCGCCAGCACACTGGTGAAATAAAATCCCTATTAGAATTAACTTTTTACTGTGTATAATCAGGAAAATGGCATTACCTATAGAGAACAACATCCAGCGTTGTGGCATTTCTTTGGCCTCTAGATGTTTCTGCTGCACTAATCACGCGAGCGAGTCGGTGAAGCACATGTTCTATCAAAGTAATTGGGTGCTTCATCTTTGTTCCCTGTTCACGTATACTCCATACAGAAATTATGAAGATTATTCTTTACAGGAATACATGGAGTGCTGGTTTTCTGGATCGGGGTCTTCTGGCCAGGAGAAAATGGTTAGAACGATCATCATTCTGGATTTGTGTTGGGTGCTTTGGGAGCCTCTCAATCAGGTTCGGAGGGGAGGAAATCATTTGTTGTTGTTCCTCCATGCTAGTATCAAATGCCTCATCTTAAATCTTACTTCTCAAATCAAAGGTGGTTCGACGTCAACTACGGTTAGCAATCTTCTCAACCACCATTGTTTTCTGAGAAATGGGACTGGTCAGTGGGTTAAATGGCACCCGCCGGTTCTGGGATTCAAACTCAACATTGATGGTTACTACATGGGGGGAATCATGAGAGGGGGAGGAGTGCTGCGAGATCCCTCAAGCTCATTTTTCATCACCTTTAGTGACTTTTATGGGCCAGGAAACTCCCTGAGTGTAGAGGTCCATGCACTGGCTTCAGGTATGTCGGTGTGTAGATGAGGGAAGTTTATAGCATCCGAAATTGAGACGGACTCAGAAACCCTTGAAAATTTCATGAAAGGGAACATTGGGGTTCCTTGGGATCTCACTTACCTTATCAGAAGATGCAAGATCAGAACCTCACATGGGAAGCTTATTCATCACAGTTGGAGGGAGGCTAACTTCGCGGCGGACTCCCTTTCTCACTTGGGTAGGCAGGACGTACCTCTCATCATTTATGACTCTCTTCTCTCCCTCCCTCCTGAATGTGCCTCTATTGTGCTGGGGAATGATCTTGGGCACCACTATTTATGACCCCCTTGAGGGGATCTTGTCTTCCTTGACCTTTTTGTTTCGAATAAAAAATAAACTAATACTACTATACATTACTAACCATTTTCCTTTAATATGAATTATTAATCAAGTCTTAAAGATCGGCAGGGTTAATATAATAATGCTTCTTACTTTTAGTGTAAATAACACTATATAAACATCTCATACCTTTCACATTTCATCTGTTGTCTCTTTATCTTCTATAGTAAAACCAATACTCATAGACCTTCTTCATTCTATTAATGATATTTGAACTTATAGACCAATTTTCATCATTCCCATACAATCCACATATGAAATATTCAATGTTAACATAGTTTCTTATAGTTTTCTCTACGGAATAAAACCAGAAAGAATAGGGTGACAAGCACTTAACATAGCAGAAAACCACATAATCATGAAAATTACTTAAAATATGTCTAAATAAAGACAAATATTGTTTTAATATATGAAACCATTGGATTAAAAAATTTTCTACATTGTTATATTGTATTTAAATCCATTATTATGGTTTATATGGAGTTAGTTAATTTCCAAAGAATATACCTTGATAGTGTAAAACTAGGTGTGCATCAAGTCCTTTGGTCAGGTACTAGTTTCTAGCCGAGTCTAAATAAATGAGTTTTTTTTTTTGCGGTTTCTACCCCTATGAACATTTTTTCCAGAGGAACATCCACTAAATGTATCCAGAAAAGGACTTATTTCTAGGAAACCACTCACTGCCTCTTTTATCAAAATTCAAGGGTAATTTTCCATGATTTAACTAATCGTTAGACTTATCCTAAGGGACATCCTTATAAATATCATTAGAAATATCCCTAGGGATATCACTAATGTTTTCGCATACTAGTTTTTAAAGGATGACTAAACCATTCCATTAATAGAAAATATTGTGACCCATGATTAAAATACATAGATATTCTAATATTTTAGATCAATATTCACCACATTACAAAAAAAAATCATGGGGAGTATACTAGTTTAGTGTCAATGAAAACATTGAACACGTTCTTCTAGTTTGGTTAAATATATTCAACATCTCACTAAAATATCTTCCCCTTTAGTAATCCTAATTAAATTCTTTATTCATTACCTAGGGAAAGGAAACAGAAGAAATGGGTGACCTCAAATTCGCAGTCAGGGTAAATAATTGAAATAAGTAAGTGCAACATGAACATAAGGGTTTGAGAACATGGTTATAACATTTTGATATGATACCCTTCATAAAAAGATCATAATCCTGAGACATGGCATAATTATTGGAAGTACATAAGACATGAATCATAAGATAATCAATAATGTGAACCATTTTAGTATATTAAAGAAATAAGATGTAGAAGTTTTGTCAAGCACATAAACATGTAACATCATTCTCTATAATTCAGGCCATGTTGCCAAAAAAATAATCCTTTAAATTTAGGAGGACTACATGCACTATGCTAGACACACCACCATTCACTATTTCAATCCACTCTTTATAAGGGATTAGATTTCCCCAAACTCCCATAGTGGATCAGGTTTCCTTATCATTCCATATTTTATCATGTTACCCCATATTCCCATAGTGTATTGAGGTTCCAAATATTTTCATAGTGGATCGGGATTCCCCATATTCCCATAGTGGATTGGGTTTCCTCATCTTCCGATAGGGGATGAGGTTTCCCTATCTTCCCAGAGTGGATCAATCCTATCGACTTGAATCCCATCATTATCTCATGAAATTTTAATCTTTACTCAATGAATTAGAGGTAGATATATGTCCCAAAATTCACATAATATAATCATATATACACATAACACATGATAATAAAACATTCATCATATCATGGCCTATAAAAATATTTGGGTTTTATAAACAACATATCATAACCTATGAAAATAAATGAGTATCATTATATATGGAAAAAATTAATGTATTCATAATCATTCCATCAAATCATACCCCATGAAATGAAACTGGTTTCAAAATCATATAACTTGTGGAAAATGAATGGGAATCATAAAAAAGATTCCATCAAACATAAACCATTTATGAAATAATATGAATGGTATTATCGAATCATATTCCTATATAAGAACAAAATATAACAAAGTATGTAATATCATATAGAGAATCATTTTGAAATATCACACAGAACGTTTCTTAGGTAAAATAACCTTTCTTTGAAAATATCATTCATAAAACCATTCAAAAAATATTTTTCTTATAATGATAGATTTTAAATTTAATTTTAAATATTTCATTAGGAAAAAATATTTTCCAATTTGATAAATCTCTTTAAAAAATAAAGCATTTTTAAAAACATTTTATTTGAAAATATATTTCAAAAATTATAACAAAATATTACAAACATAAATAATTCATTTTAATTAGAAAATATATTGAAAATTTAAAAAGAAATATTAAAAAAATTGAAAAAGTATTTCATTGAAAACAGATAAAAGGGAATTGAAAATTTTTAAAACACGTTTTAAAGATATATCATTTTTTTAAAACCATTTTAGAAATCATGGTTTTGATATAACATATAATTTTTACTAAAAGGAGAAATTAAGTCATATTTTAATAAAAACATTTCATTACTAATATTATATACCAAAGATTTGAAAAATGGTACCAATAATTAAAGATACAATTAATTTCCATATGATAATAACATTCATCAGTTTTCATGAGATATGTATCACAATATGACATCAATTGAATCATAATAATAAAAAAATCCTGAAAAAATAAGGTTGTAGAAATGAACCATTACATCATTTGTAACTTTGACTCATAATACACATGATATAATTTCATTTCATGAATCTTAAAATTTCATGAGTAAACGTATATTCATTAGATATCATTTCAAAGGTAAATATATAAACCTAATTGAAAAGTATTGGTGCAAAACATGGAATTTATCTCAAAGAAGGAAAATTGAGACAAAAATTACATTACCGATTTGGTGACTTTTAAACCATATCAGCATAAAAGAAATATCATAAAATGGTTATGTAAATAACCATAAATATACATATAAGATTCATAGAAAACATTTATGTGAATTATATACACCACACACAAAAATGAGTGGTGCATAAGGAATAAGTCTCACAGAAATAAATGTGAGCTATGAAATCCCTTACTAATTGAGTTACATTAGAATAATGATCCCCATGAAATAATAACCTAAAATTAAAACTTTTAATATCATTAAATTAAATAAAATATTGATATAAAATTTCATATGTTAGTATATTCACCACACAAAATAATATAGTGGGGAATATAGCATGTGTCTCACGAAAATAAAAACCGAGATTATATGCCCATACCTTAAGCCTTTCCTTTCATCGTACACATTCAAAATTACTATATACTTAAAATAAGGTTCTTATAGATATACCAAATAACCATATTATCAAATCTGATACAATAAATTATATTTATATGATATTATATTACCCTTTTATTTACAACTCTATGCTATTATTACGTTTTGGGGAATATCTGCTTTGTTTTTCATATATGTGTTGGCTTGTTATTCTTGATCTTCTTACTTAGATCATGATTTAATTATTTACAAAATTTAAATAATGAAACACATATCATATATATTCAGTTTATATTTATTTATGATAATCGAAAATTTATATAAATATGAAATGAAAGACACCATTTATAGAGATGGTAGGTCGTACGTACACCTGAATGGTATTTTTCTTTTATTATCATATTGAAAGAAAATAATTAAATTAAATATATATATATAATATATATAATTAATGTAGAATTATTATATCATATATATCATAAAATTTACTAAACCCTAACTTAATATATTCCATGTAGATTATAAATGAATCACATTGCTTTGAGGAGGCGGTAGCCCACACTTCCCCAAATGAAATTATTGTATTTACGCAAAATATAAAGCATGAAGGTATGTTTTCTATAATAATTAAATAATCGTAAATATCATACATATCATATAAAAATATTTTTTCTATCATAATTCCAAACCATTAGAGATGGAAATGGAAAAATAAACCACATCATTTCTTGAGGAGGTAGTTCGCAGTACAAAGGAAGGGAAAGTTCCTTACCCATTAGATGAATTTTTTTTAAGTGTTGGTTGAAACGGAAGAATAAAAACATATTGGTATATTTTTAATACTACATTTATTATATAATCTTTAAATATAAATATTACGACCCATACATTACATACATTGTTAATACTTCAAAATTGAAGTACACTTATTACAACATATAAAAAAACCATGAAAGGACCGTATAGGTATAGTGTCTTTAGAAATTTGGAAACATAATGAAGTGGTTCATAAATCATCTACACTATCTCCCTTTTATTTTATCATATCTAGAGTCACTTTTGGCATTTCTTACTTAATACCCTTCTTCCTGTCCTGGGGAAAAGAAAATATACAAAAGGGTGAGCTCAAATGCTCAGTAAAGGGTAAACAAAAGAAATATCAATCACATCATATTCATAATAACATAAAATTTGGAAGTCTAACCTTCAAAAGAGATCATAATTTCATAACATGGGATAAATCATAGTAGTGAAATGTAATCCCAATAATCATAACATAAAATATGAAACTTTATGGCATACACACATAATTATAGAGAATCATTTCTTAGTAGTCAAGACTCATTTACAAGACTATCCTAGTGGACAATGTCCATTTTAGAACCGAGTTCACTCCTCATTTTAGTCCTGTATCACTGAACCGGATTAACCTGTCATTCTAGCCATGTCTATCTCATGTGATATAAATCTTTACCCAATGCATTGGAGGGAGATATAGGTCCCACCCATCTCATAATGATACCATTCTTATGTGTTCCACAAGATCATAAATCATACATCATAGCATAACCCATGTAATAAAAATGGGATTCTTCAACATCATGCCATCATAACATAATCCATTAAAGATAAAAGGACATCATAAAAATAATTCCATCATAACATAATCAAATAAATGTAAAAATAGGGATAGAAACAGAACCCTATATTATCATAGATGGAAAATAATTTTGATAAAATGCTTGAAATCCATTCTTGAGGAAAATATCCTTTCTTCTTCAAAAACGTTTTTCCTTTCTTAAAAGGTCATATAATTTTAAAATAAATGAAGTTGATTAAAAATAAACTTGAAATCATTTAAATGATGCTTCATGGAAATAATTCTCTAAATGTCCATTCAAGCCGTATAAATTTAAAAATCATTCTTCTCGTACTTTGGCCGGAAAAGACAAAAAGTACCTCATACTAAAAATGACAAAAGATTCCTTTCATATCCTTTACTAAAAACAAACAAATAGGTAAAATTGGATTTAAAAAATTGTAGGTGGATGGAAATAATATTACATATTGAGTAAACATGGATGTGGATGATAAATATTCCCCAGTAAATTCTAAAGTATAAACAATTTGGATAAAAATGAGATTGTGAGACTTTCCCTTACCTTAGGTCTGATTTGCTTCGTACGTGTCCAAACCTCCTGTATAATAATTTAAATAATTTTATTAACTTATTCAAGAATCTTACTTATTGTTATGATATCATATATGGTCATATTCTTAGCTTCTTATTAGTAATATTTCATTGCTACTTGTTATTCGGGTGTTTATTGCTTTTTGTTCTTATGTGTGTTTCATAGAATAAATTATTATTATTCTTTTTATGTTATAGATACCTCTTTTAAATAATGGTATTAGTAGAATATATATCATATTTATTCATTCAATTCATTTATATTATCATTATTCATTGACGATCATGTATAACAAGTCGCGTCACATCGTGGAGACGGTAGGCCGTAAGTACGCACGAGCGATGATATCATTCCCATGATCGTGTAATTGTATTGAATTGTATGTTTAATTTTTAATAATAAATATCACTTTAAAATAATCATATATAGTTATTCTTTACACAATTATACCCATCCAAGTAAGGTGGTGGTGCAAAACAGATAACACCACGGCGTGGAGACGGTATTCTGTATGTACGCACGTGCGGTGATTTTGTTTTCCATAGGATGGATAGAAGGTGAAATAGGTTTGTTTCATATTTATAATAACATATCAGTACATTATTGATACTTATGTTATTACTTCATAATGAAAGTACTAAATAAGAAGAATAAGATGAAGAAGAAATAAAGATGAAAGAATCGGCAACGGACATTACCTCGTCTTTGAAGCGACTTTTCATAACCTTCTATTAGGGCACTAAAGATGGTCTTTGAAGAATACCAAGAACTATAGGATGTTTCTAGGGAAGTTTAGAATGAAAATGGACAGGTTTTGGCCGAGCTTGAAGGCTCAAAGTGGTGTGAGGAGGAGAGGGAGGAGGTGCCCTTTTATAAGGGAGGGGAGGGGCACCTTTGGAAAAACTAAAAATATTATTCTATTATAAAGTCATATTCGGTTTTTAATAGCTCAAAATTTATTTATTTCGAATCTAAGGTGGGGATGGGTCGCAATACTCTCAACCAATAGATTTTAGACAAGTTTAGGTTACTATGTTAACCTTATCATTTAGATTTAACTCTATGTTAAATAATTTAACTTTTACTGTATCTTCTTGTTTTCTTACACTATATGGTTAATAAACTTACTATAACAAGCCAAAAGAACCCCATGTGGTTCATTATTAATATATATATCCTTATATAAGTCATTTGGCCAAACCTTATATTTTTATAAATAAAATATCAATTAATAATATAATATTTGTTTGAAAAACTATTTTATGTCACTTTTTGACAGTATTTGGTATTTGATTTTTGTGAAAGTCATAATAGCATGATTAGTTCGAACAAAGTTAATTAAATCAATAATAACATGTCATATTAACCTATGAAATTTTGTAATTCATAAAAAGTCTAAAATTACATTTATTTGGGTATTTATAATATCAATTGTGTTAATATTTCATTAATAAAGAAATTATTGCATCATCATTGTGTCATAAATAAATTAAATTATATAATGTCTAAAAATTATAAATAAAATACCATTATGTAGGAAATAGTTTTATATTTCTAATTAATATTTATAGTCTAAATTATATTTTGTATAACCCTATAATAAAAATGTTATAGTTATTAAACATTGATTTTAACTTTTTTAACTCTTATTTAAATAAAATAATAATAAATGTCCTAATCTAATCCAAGTTGACCTAAATGGTAATATTTTATCCTTACGGTTATTTTTGGTCTAATTAAACTTATCAAATATAATTAGGACATGTGTTAGGGTAATAATAATATCATTGTTACCATTAATTACCCTATTTACTTTTAACTGTGGTAAATAAAATTAAAACGATACTATTCACCAAAAATTATTTTTATCTTATTGAACCACATTTTACTCTGTGATATTAACTGTGTCTCTCTGATTTTATAAATTCTACTCATAGAAGCAATAAAATTACATTTTATGTAAATTTTCAAACTATCATAGGAGGTGGTAAAAGACGGTGAGAAGTTCAATAAAATTTTTATATATCTAAAATTATTGAAAATGAATCCAATGAATTACATTGAAAATATATATGTATTATGTATCAATTTTTACCTAAAATAAATTTAAATAAAATAAATAATTATTTAAATAAAATGTCGATTTTTAAATAGTAACCGAGTGTTTTCTCTATTCATAAAAAATTGAATGTTTTCATTAAAATACCAAAATTTCACCCTATGATAATTTCGATATTCCGAATCCAAAAATGAAGTCTATTTTGTAAGATAAATTTTATAAAATTTAAAAAAGTGGGTATTACTATTTATAACGGCTATTTTTAATAATATTTCAATAGCATATCATTGTTTAGTGAAACTCGGTGTTGCGTACAACACAAGCTATTGGGGAAGGTCGCGATTGCATGTAAAGCAAGACAAGCTAGTGTTGTGTGTAGTGATAGATTCATTTGATGATTTATATGACATAAAAACAAAATATTTCTCATAAAAATATCAGGTGTTACATTCTACCCCCCTTAAAATGAATTTCGCCCTGGAAATTCGTCACTTTGTAACAAACAGATGAGGTTAACTCTCCCACATAATATCCTCAAGCTCCCATGTAGCTTATTCTAATTGGTGGTTCCCCCATAAAAATTTCACCTAGCAAGTGGTCTTGTTCCGTAGGACATTTTCACTATGATCTAGAATCTCTATTGGCTATTCTTTATAGGAAAGATCTTTCTCCAGTGGTACAACTTCTGAGCTGAGTACATGTGAAGGATCGGGTATGTACTTTATCAGAAGAGATACATTGAACACATCAAGAACTTGAGAGAGATTCTGTGGAAGCGCCAATCGGAAAGCTACCTTCCCAATACGATCTAGTATTTCGAAAGGACTACTATACCTAGGGCTCAGCATTCCCTTCTTTCCAAATCTCATTACTCTATTCCAAGGAGATATTCGTAAGAACACATTATCACCCACTTCAAACTCTAGGTCTTTTCTTTGGTTATCATCATAACTTTTTTGTCGACTCTGAGCAGATCTTATGTGTTGTTGAATAGATCAGACCTTTTCTTCCATCTCATCAACAATATTAGGTCCTAATAAATTTCTTTTCCCAACTTCATCCCTGCAAGTTGGAGTTCGGTATTTTTTTTTCCATTGAGAGCATCATAAGGAGACATATGAATACTGGAGTGAAAGATATTATTATAAGAAAATTACAACCAAGGTAGGTGTTGATCCCAACCTCCATTGAAATCCATATATCAAGCTCTCAACATATATTCTAGAGTTTGAATTTTCCTCTCAGACTGACTGTCTATCTGAGGATGATAAGCAATCCTGAAACTCAACTCTGTATCCAGAGTATGCTGAATACTTTGCCAAAACATTGAGGTAAACCTCAGATCCCGATCAGATATAATGGAAATTGGTACTCCATGAAATTTTACCACTTCCTTTACATATATCCTGGATATCTGATCTAGAGAGAAATCTTCTATAATAGAAATGAAGAGTGCCGACTTCGTAAGACGATCAACTATGACCCAGATAGAATTATTTCCTTTGGAGGTTTTAGGAAGTCTTGTGAAAAATTCCATAGTGATGTTTTCCCATATCCATTCGGGTATTGTAATGTTTGTAAAATCCCCTTAGACATCTGTATCTCAGCATTAACTTGCTGAGAAACCAAGCATCGAGAGACATATTCAGCAACATCTCTTTTCATACCATCCCACCAGAAGTACTCTTTCATGTCCTTATACATCTTCGTGCTTCTAGGATGAATAGAGAATAATGAACTACGAGCATCATCTAGCAGCTCCTTATTTTATTCTGGGATGGGAGGAACACAACCCTGATTCCTGAACCTTATTATCCCATCACAATCAAGGTTTAATTCAGGAACATTTATCACCTTCTTTTGTAACTCTACATCTTCTTTCTGTGCCTCTTTAATCTTCTCATGTATAGATGGCTGAACATTCATTTGATAAAGATAATATTTTTCTGCTTCCATTATAATCCCAAGATCCATCCTTTGTAAATACATAAATATTGGATCTTTTGTGATCCTCATCATGGATAAGCTGTAATGGTCTTGTTGACTTAATGCATCTTCCACCTTGTTTTCTTTCCTAGGGTGGTAATGAATTTAGCTGTCGTAATCCTTAATCAGCTCCAACCATCTTCTTTGGTGCATATTCATCTCCTTTTGTGTGAAAATATAATTTAAACTTTTATGATCAGTATAAATATCACACCTTTCTCCATAAAGATAATTCCTCCAAATCATTAATTCAAATATTACCACAGCTAACATCAAATCATGAGTTGGGTAATTTTGCTCATGGATTTTAAATTGTCGTGAGGCATAAGCTATCACCATATCATTTTCATGAGAACACACCCCCAGTCCCTTCTTGGATGCATCACTGTAAATCACAAACCTTTCTCCACTACATGGTAGTGTGAGCACAGGTGCACTGGATAACCTTCTTTTTAACTCCTTCAAATTATCTTCACACGCCTCTGTCCAAACGAACTTAACTCCTTTTCGAGTCAACCTGGTGAGTGGATTAGATAATCGTGAAAAATATTTCACCAAAAATCAATAATATTAAGCCAAACAAAAAAAACTTCGGATCTCAGTTACTGTTGTTGGTTTCGACCATCTTTCGATAACCTCTGTTTTTGCTGGATCCAATGATATCCCCTCTTTCTAGATTATGTGACCCAAAAATGCATCTTTTTGAAGCCAAAATTCACACTTGGTAAATTTTCCATAAAGCTTATCCTTCCTTAGGGTCTTGAATACTATTATCAAGTGATCTTCATCTTCTTCCTTGCTCTTTGAATAGACAAGAATATCGTCTATAAATACTACCACAAACTGATCAGGATAGTCTCTGAAAACGCTATCCAATAGATTCATAGAGATAGTATGGGCATTAGTAAGACCAAATGGCATCACTATAAATTCATAGTGTCCATACCTTGTATGGAAATCCTTCTTTGGTATATCCTCCCCTTTGACCCATAATTGATGATACCATGAATGAAGATCAATCTTGGAAAAGTATTGAGCTCCGAATTGTTGGTCAAATAAATCATCAATGCGTGGGAGAGGATATTTGTTCTTGATAGTGATCTTATTATGTTCTCGATAATCAATGTGGAGTCTCATTGATCCATCTTTCTTCATAACAAACAGTTTAGGTGCTCCCCAAGGTGATGCACTAGGGAGTATGAATCCCTTATCAAGATTCTATTTGAGTTGATTCTTCAATTCCTTCAACTCCATTGGGGCCATTCTATAAGGTTTATTTTAAATAGGTAAAGCACCCGGTACGAGTTATATTGAAAACTCAACTTCACGAATTGGTGGAAGACCACGAAATTCCTTCGGAAAGACATCATCAAACTCCAATACAATGGGAATATTATTAATCATGAGTTTCTCTCCAACCATTTGAGATAAATATCCATCATTTAGTGGAATCAAGACCCATAATATGGAAGAAATTTCTACTGGAAGGTAATGTTCATCCTTGCATCGATAGACGATCATAGATTGATATGGAATATGAAATGTGACTTCATTTATTTGGAAATTGATATGAGATACATATAAAGAAAGATAGTCCATGCCAAGAATCACATCAAATTCCACTATAGGAAGGATCACAAGATTTGTAGGAATCACTTTCCCACAAACTTCAGTCAGAGAAGAATTGTAAAATTTTTATGCGACTGTTGTGCCATTAGGGGTTGTCCCAGCTAACTCAACATCTAATTTTTGAGGTAATATGGCGATACCCTTAGAAAATTATTTATATATAAAGGAATGGGTGGATCCAGAATCAAATAAAACATTAGATACTATGGAGTGGATGGTAAGTTTACCTTTCACCACTTTGTTATCTTACTCCACATCACTGATAGAAATTACATGTGAATTTACTTTGTCTTTAGCCTTAAGAGTTTATTGACGTCGATCATCATCAATAAATCTTGGATTAGGGCATTGATTAGCATAATGCCCAATTTCCATTCACTTGTAACATTGAAGTGTAGGAGGTTCACTCTATGTAGCCTTTTCTTTGTTCGCATCACTATACATCTTCTTCCTATCATTGCGGCATTCAAATGCCCGATGACCTTCCTTTCCACATTTGAAACATTTACTTCTCCCATTAAGACAACTCTATCCATGTTTATTTCCACACTTTGAGAATAAGGTAAAAATCATCTTCTTTTCAGTGTGGTCTTTATATTTCCCTTTGAATTCCATTTTCCTCTTCTTATCAAACGCATATGACTGCTTGGTTACTCCAATCTCCATCAAAACCATAAGAGCACATAGAATTATTTCTTTGTATCTATTTAAGTCCCTTATGGCTAACGACCCTCGAATACTTGGTTTTAATCCACTGAAGAATTGATCGATCCTACTCTCAGGTTGGATAATAATCCCAGAAGCGTACCTTGCAAGTCTTGTAAAAGTTTCTTCGTAGGTACCAACAGATTCATCATCCTTTTGCTTTAGTTCAAGAAACTCCTTCTCCGTCTTTGTTCAAATAATACAAGGGAAGTACTTATTGAAAAATTAGTTCTTGAACTCTTCCCATTCCATGGACTCAATTTCATCTCTTGGCCTCATATTCTTGATAAGATTCAACCATTGATAAGCTTCACCTTCCAAACGATATACTGTTAAGATGAATTTATCATGTTCAGAACATTGAAGAACTGAAAATATCTTTTCAGTAGTACTGATCCATTTTTCAGCAACTAATGGGTCATTAGACCCGTTGGAATAGGGTGGACACTGCCTCATGAAGGATTCAACAAAATGTTTCTCTTTTATTTTCTCGTTTGGAAGTCCTTCATGATTCATAGCTTGAGAAAGTTGTGTCATCATGGCTATATGATTTTTCATTCCACCTCCCATAACGTTTGGATTCTCAGAGGGACAATAATTTCATTGCCCATCACATTCCGCATTAACACGGTTCCTTTGGGTTCCAGCCATTGACTAAAACCAAGAAGAATAATGTGAGCAACATTAATTATAATATGAAAACCACATAATCAAGAATAAAATTTCACACTTAAGGTCTTATCATAGGTTATTCATGGCCATTTCTAAAACACTAAGATTGTGTTCTATCCTTAGACTTATCCTTAGGGTTCTTACTAAGGATTTCAAATCCAAGTTTCCAAAGGTTGACTATACCTTTCCTCTGATACCAACTATAATGACCCATAATTTACATACATTTTTAATACTTCAAAATTGAATTACACTAATTACAACATATAAAAAACCATGAAAGGACCGTATAGGTATAGTGTCTTTTGAAACTGGGAATCATAAACAAATGGTTCATAAATCGTCTACATTTTCTCCCTTTTATTGTATCATATCTAGAGTCCCTTTTGGAATATCATACATAATAACATTCTTCCTGACCTATGGAAAAGAAAAATACAAAAGGGTGAGCTCAAATGGTCAGTAAGGTTAAACAAAAGAAATATCAATCACATCATATTCATAATATCATAACATTTTGGAAATCATAACCTGCAAAAGAGATCATAATTTCATAACATGGGATAAATCATAGTAGTGAAATGTAATCCCAATAATCATAACATAATTCATGAAACTTTGTGGCATACACAAACAATCATAGAGAATCATTTCTTAGTATTCAAGACTCATTTCCATGACTATCCTAGTGGACAATGTCCATTTCTGAACCGAGTTCACTCCTCATTTCAGTCCTGTATCACTGAACCGGATTAACCTGTAGTTCCAGCCATGTCTATCTCATGAGATATAAAAATCTTTACCCAATGCATTGTAGGGAGATATAGGTCTCGCCCATCTCATAATGATACCATTCTTTTGTGTTCCACAAGATCATAAATCATACATCATAGCATATCCCATGTAATAAAAATGGGATTCTTAAACATCATGCCCTCATAACAAAATCCATATAAGATAAAAGGACATAATAAAAATAATTCCATCATAACATAATCAAATCAATGTAAAAATAATGATAGAAACAGAACCCTATATTATCTTAGATGGAAAATAATTTTGATAAAACGCCTGAACTCCATTCTTGAGGAAAATATCCTCTCTACTTCAAATTTTTTTTCCTTTAATAAAATGTCATATAATTTAAAACTAAAAGAAGTTGATTAAAAATAAACATGAAAACTTGTAACGTAAGCTTCATGGAAATAATGTTCTAAAAGTACATTCAGGCCGTATAAGTTTAAAAAAACATTCTTCTCGTACTTTGGCTGGAAAACTCAAAAGTACCTCGTACTAAAAACGACAGAACATTCCTTTCATATCTTTTACTAAAAAATCAAAAATGGGTAAAATTGGATATAAAAAATTGTAGGTGGATGGAAATAATATTACATATTTAGGAAACATGTATATGGATGATAAATATGCCCTAGTAAATTCTGATGTATAAACAATCTCGGATAAAAATGAGATTGTGAGATTTTCCCTTACCTTAGGTTTGATTTTCTTCATACATGTCTGAACCTCCTGTATAATGATTTAAATAATGTTATTGACTTATTCGAATCGTACATATTGTTATAATATCATATAGGGTCATATTATTATCTTTTTATTAGTAATATTTCACTACTACTTGTTATTCGGGTGTTTATTTCTTTTTGTTCTTACGTGTGTTTCGTCGAATAAACTGTTATTCTTATTTTTAGGTTATTGATACCTCATTTAAAGAATGTAATTAGTGTAGTATATATCATATTTATTCATTAAATTCATTTATATAATCATTATTCATTGAAGATCATGCAGAATGAGTAGCATCACATCGTGGAGACGGTAGGTCGTACATACGCACGAGTGATGATATTGTTCCCATGATCGTTTAATTGTATTTAAGTGTATTTATAATAGTTCAGAATCAATATCACTTTAAAATAATTATATATAGTTATTCTGTACACAATTATACCCATCCAAGTATGTTTGTGGTGGAAAACAGATTACACCACGGTGTGGAGACGGTATTCCGTACGGACGCACGCACGGTGATTTCATTTTCCGTATGATGGATAGAAGGTGAAATAGGGTTGTTTCATATTTATAATAACATATCAGTATATTATTGATACTTATGTTATTACTTCATAATGAAACAACTAAATAAGAAGAAGTACAAGAAAAAATAAAGTTGAAAGAATCAGTAATGGACATTACCTCTTTTTTGAAGCGACTCTTCCTAACCTCCTCTTAGGGAACTAAATATGGTATTTGAAGAAGACCAGGACCACTATGATATTTATAGGGAACATTATAAGGAAAATTGGAAGGTTTTGGACGAACATGAAGGCTCAATGTGGTTTGAGGAGGAGAGGGAGGAGGTACCCTTTTATAAGGCATGAGAGGGGCACCTTAGGAAAAACGTAAAATATTATTTTATTATAAAGTCATATTCGGTTTTTAATAGTTCCAAATTGATTTATTTATAATATATGGTGGGTATGGGTCTAAATCCTCTCAAACAATATATTTTAGACAAGTTTAGGTTACTATTTTAACCTTATCATTTAGATTTAACTCTATGTTTAATAATTTAACTTTTACCATGTCTTCTGGTTTTCTTACACTATATGGTTAATAAACTTACTATAACAAGAAAAAATAACACCATGTGGTTCATTATTAATATATATATATAACCCTATATAAGTCATTTGTCTGAACCTTATATTTTTATGAATAAAATTAATATTAATAATATAATAATTGTTTTAAAAACTATTTTATGTCACTTTTGACACTATTTGGTATTTGATTTTTGTGAAACTCATAACAGCATGATTAGTTCTAAAAAAGTTAATTAAATCAATAATAACATGTCATATTAACCTATAAAATTAGGGTAATTCATAAGAAGTCTCAAATTACTTTTATTTGGGTATTTATAATATCAATTATGTTAATATTTCACTAATAAGGTAATTATTGCATTATCATTGTGTCATAAATAAATTAAATTATTTAACATCTAAAATTTATAAATAAAATACCATTATGTAGGAAATGTTTTTATATTTCTAATTTATATTTATATTCGAAATTATCCTATGTATAACCCTATATTAAAAATGTTTTATTTATTAAACTTGGATTTTATCTTTTTTAACTCTTCTTTAAATAAAATAATAATAAATGTCCTAATCTGATAGAAGTGGACCTAAATGGTCATATTTTGACCCTAAGGTTTTTTTTGGTCGAATTAAACTTATCCAATAGAAATAGGACATCTGTTAGGATAATAATAATATCATTTTTACCCTTAATTACCCTATTTACTTTTAACTGTGGTAAATAAAAGTAAAAAGTTACTATTCACCAAAAATTATTTTTATCTTATTGAACCACATTTTACTACTTGATATTAACTGTGTCTCTTAGATTTTATAAATTTTACTCAAAGAAGTGGTAAAATTATGTTTTCTCTATATTTTCAAACTCTCCTAGGAAGTGGGTAAAAGACGGTGAAAAGTTCAATAAAATTTTAATATATCTAAAATTATTAAAAATGACTCCAATGAATTACTTTGAACTTATATAGGTATTATGTATAAATTTTGACCTAAAATAAATTTAAATAAAATAAATAACTATTTAAATAAAAAGTCGGTTTTAAAATAGCAACCGAGTGTTTTCTCTATTCATCAAAAATTGAAAGTTTTCAAAAAAATACCAAAATTTCACCATTGGCTAATTTCGATATTCCAAATCCAAAAATGAAGTCCATTTTGAAAGATAAAATTCATGAAATTTAAAAAAGTGGATATCACTATTCATAATGGGTGAGTGTCTACTTATAGTGGAGGAGGAGTGACATTCTTGTAATATTTGAAAAGTGAATTCCACCAACGTTTTTCCAATGAAAAATGGTTTCAACAATGAACCCAATTCTATATAAGGTATGATAGGTTACAAATATGTCTGTAAAATGGTTTTTGAAAAATTTTCTAGGACCTTGTGGCCCTTAAATGTAAGTTTTATTCCATTGTTGTGAATATTTTCCTCTTAATTATTGTGATTAATTTTATGTACTTTCACTAATTGTTTCTTAAAAAACTCAGTTAAACATATTTGAAATTATATATTATTCTTATTATAAATTTGGAATCCATTTTTCAAAATATCCTATCAGATAAGTGGAAGAAATTAATTTAAATTTAATCACGTAGATGGGATAACAAAGAGGGTTTTTTTATGTAAAAATGTTCAAATGTTTGGCATGATTTTATATCCACTTTCATATATAAATTGATTATAATTACCTAATTTGGATTAATTTATGTATAAGTGATCTAATTTAACATTCAAAACAATCAAAAATTTAATCTATCTTTATAGATAAATTAGACGAAAAAAATTAAAATTAAAATTTAGTATAATTCATTACTCATTAAAAAAATTAAACTTCAAAGAAAAATACCAATAAAAATAACATTAATCTAATTGTTTTTATTCCACTTTAAAAAATTATATATATTTTTTAATAAATAATTAAATAATTTTATATAGTAAGATATAAAATGGATTCACCAATAAAAGACGATAAAATTGCCTTTAAAAAGAATACAACTTTTTGTGCATGAAGTTGATTTTTTTCTTATATTATACTAATAGAATATATTATATGAGAATAAAAAAATGTTGATTGAATATATTTAATATAAATTTATTTAATACATTAATAAAATTTGGTTTGTTATATTTATTGAGATAAACTTGGGTTTGTACAAAAAATAGTTTTCTTAGAAAAATAATTTATTTATTATGAAATAGTTTTCACATTAACTTCTAGTAATTGATAGAAAACTGATTCATTTTTTAAAACATTATTAAATAATATTTTTCCAATTTAGTTAATCTTATTCATAACTTCCATTCCAATGTCAAGGTGTTAACTATAATAATATGTTAATAATAATAATAATAATAATTGTATATTGTTGTTTGGTAAAACTCATCCTTACATGTAATGAAAGATATCGAAGAGACTCGGTATTGTGTGTAACAGAGTAAAACATATTGTTGCATGTGTCATGTTCTAATATAAATGTTTCATGTAGTGAAATCTATTCTTGGTGTTATGTATAATGAAATACAAGCTTAGTTATTTTGTATAATAAAACCAATATTCAGTGTTGTGTGAAATGAAAAATATCAAAAATATTAAATTAATTAAAATAATAATAATTATCAAAATCTTATTGTGTTATAGGGAATTATATAGAGCGATCTGAATGCTCAAGTGAAAACTACTATTCTAATAAAACTCTGATAATGGAAGTTTTTTAACTAATACATATTTGAAATCTATAAACAGTGTGTATGATATGCTCTAGGGTTCAATGATTAATCTTATATTGATCATTTGTTTGAGGGTGATAAAAAATGCTAAAGTTCATCTTTATATTAAAGGAATGTTGACAAATTCTAAAAATCATTGATGTAAACCTTAGATCCGGATCAGATACATTAGGGTGTAGTACTTCATAAAACATTAACACTTCGGTAATTTATACCTAGGTAGGCTGATCAATTGATTTTTCTTCTCTTATTTCAATAAAATGTGTTAACTTCAAAAGGTGATCCACTAAAAGAAAAATATATCACTCCCTTTTGAAGTTATAGTGAGTCTAACAATGAAGTCCATGTAATGGTTTCCCATTTACATTCAAGTAGGGGTAATGGTTCTAAAATACCCTTAGACTTTTATCTCATAACCTTATCTTATTGACATACCAGGATTCAAGATGTACACTCCAAAATATCCTTTTTTATGTAATCTCTACAGAAACACTCTTTCAATCTCGAAACATATTCATACTTTCATGATGAATTTGGTATGATAAACTATAAGCTACACCCAAATACAGCTTCATGTATTGTATTGACTAGACACATACACAATTTCTGAAACTTTTAAATCCTTCACAATCCTGACAAAATCAAGAATGTGTATCACCTTCTTTTATAATTTAATATCTTCATTATACGCATCTTTTGTCATCACATGGATTGATTTTTGAATATTCATCATAGAAATACATGATTTCTCCCCTTTCCTCGTGATTTCCAGATGCATCTTCTGTGAATCCATAAATATTTGTTCACTTTCAATCCTAATCAAGTACATACTATCACTTTCCTTTTAACTGAGCTCATCATCCACCTTGTTCACATTATTAGGTTGGCAGTGTATTCATCAGTAAAAATATTTAATCAATTACAATAATGTCATTTGGTTTATATTAAAATATGTCTATGTAAATATATACTTCATGCTTTTATGATTATTATATGTATCACATATTTCATAATAAATATGACATCTCTACATTTTAAATTACAAAAAATAATGCTTCCTGCTCCAAATTATTTGTTACGTAATGTTTCACATGAATTATCATTTATCGTGAGAAAAATTATATAACCATATAATTTTACATGTGGAATAATCCTAGTATCTTCTTATATGTATTTTTGTAGATAAAAAAACATTGACCACCATAGGGTTTTGTGACCACAAGTGTGCTCACCAACCTTCTTTTCATTTCCATATAATTTTTCTCACCTTTATTTATCTATAAGAACGTGGATCACATCCATTACAATATGGTTATTTTATTAGATACATGTAATAAATTATCGACAAATTGTTTTTAATGTCCAAACAAACTATGAAATCAATATACCTCAGTAACAATGGTTAGTCTGGGCCATTGGTAAATAACTCATGTGGTTGACTGATCATTCCGTATATAATCACATATTACTATATGACTCAATAATTAAAACATTTATATCCAAAAATCAAACATGATAAATTTTGAATAAAATTATTATTCCTCATGGTATTAAATAAAATCTCAAATGTTCTTTATGATCATCCTATCTATTTGAATATAAATTGATATCATATAAAAATTATTCCCCAAAATAATGAAGCTAATATCTAAAGTTTCTATTAATTAGATATGTAAAGATAGTGGGGGAATTATTATATTCAAATTGTATTAATATAAATTCATATTGATCATACCTCATTTAAAATGTTTTTTAATCGATCCATCTTATTGACCCTATGTTAATGATATCTAGAACAAATTTCAATCATTAGACAATTATTCATCTCCACATACCTGATCAAACAATGAATCAATATGGGTTAATGGATAATTGTTCAGCACAATAATCATATTATGCTCCCAATAATCAATGAAAAGACATATTGACATATCTTTCATCTTAAAAATTTAATAGACTCTTCTCATGGTGATTCAAAAGAACAAAAAAATCCTTTATCAAAATACTCATTGAGTCGCATCTTTGATTATTGAAACACCATTGTGGATATTATATACTGTGTATTTTAAATATTTATAACACTAGATATGGCTTCTATTGAAGACTCTAGTTCTTGATTTAAGGTAAGTCTAGGAATGTATTCTAGAAGGACACAAATGTATTCCTGAAAAATATGAATATCTTGAATGTTGAGTTTCTCCCCAAAAATTAGAGGTACATAACCTTCGTGAAAAGGTAGTAACACACATATAATAGAATTAACATCCATTAGGATTTCATTTTAATACTCACATTGAAAAAAATCATAGGTTAATTCAAAATATCACTTATGAAATCCTTTCCTTGGAAAATAATATGGGATATATATAAAGAAGGTCAATACATAACCAAAATCACATAAAATCCCACTTGAGGATGAATCATGAGATTTGAAGGAAGCAAATTCTCAGACACTTATATCAGATAGGAGTGGTAGAAATGAGTTTTTATCATCATTCCATAGGGGGGTTTACTTTCAGAACAATGTATAATCATTGAGGTTGTCATTTGATGCTATTAGAAAATTCTTCAGGTATTACAAAGCCGCTAACTCCAGAATCAAATAACACATCTTCGGTTATAGAGTTTATAGAATTTGTACCTTTAACCACATCATTCTCATAACCCACTTCAGTAGTGATAGTAAAGGACATCCATCTACCCTTTTTCTTAGAGGTGGTTATAGCCCATCATCCTTGCTAGATTATCAATTAGGGAATTGATTCACATAATTCCCAAGTACACCACACATATAACATTGAACTAAGAGTGTCACCCTTGGATAAACATAATTTAACTACACTAAAATATTTTTTTATAACTAACTGAATATTCATACAAAAATTCACTTTTAAAATGAATAAATATTTTATTTCGTAATGTGGTTATAGAAAATACACCCACTACATAGGTTATTATGGTCCATTATCACCTGTAAATTTTAAAAGACTATTATGCATCATATCTATTGATTATAATTTCATTGTATAGAGACTGTTATTATTAGTAAATATTAAGGGTTATAATAAATTTCAATAGACAAAAAATAAAGAATAAATAGCCACGACTAGTATGATTATACCCTTTGAATCCCATTTATCCAAGCTTCTAATGGAGATATCATCACAGGGATTTACCCAGGACCAAGACTAAACTAATATTTCATAAAAGACACGATTAAAACAATTTATGGGAGAACATAAATCTAATCATGATCATAGATCAAACCATTTTTTTAACCACCCATGAATGTGTCACCATCAAACACTATAACCTTAGGGTTTATCTTAACATAATAAGGGTTATGTATGGAGAACATTGTAATATCAATTTTTATATTTTATTTTAAAATAATAATAATTATATTTATTTCTTTTTATTGTTAATTAATAAATAATTATATAATGATTTTGATAAAAAAAAATATTTTGATATAAAGATATCAAAATATAATTTCTTGGAAATATTGAGTTTCAATTAAAACACACTTTTCATAAATTCAATAATTTTTTAACAAAATTTTATTTTCCTAAAATAATCTTATTAAATAATAGTTTTTTCAATATAATTGATAATAAAATTTAATAAAGTCCATTTTAATTTTTATTAGGGTCAAAATGTTCTTAATTTTGTAAAAAAAATTAGTTTCCATAAACTAAATATATTTATTTAAAAGTGTAAATTATGATATTTACAAATTTACCTCAATAAAATAAATATACTTTTTAAAATCAACATGTTGAAATTATCCAATGGTCAATTTTCACATCTTTCTAAGGTAGTAATATTTTGGGTGAAAATTAAATACAAAATAAATATATAGTATGTATTATGTCATAATAAAAGCCCAAGGGTAAGGTATTACATTCTAAAAAAATAATAAATGGAAAAATATCAATTTCACCCCTAAAATAATTTTTTTAAAATTTATTTTATTTATATTATAAACCTTTAATGAACCCATCAAAACATTTATTATATTATAATGTCTAAAATTCAATTATTTATGAAGATGACAAACATACACTTCACCGTGCTATAATTTTAATGAGTTTGGTTCTTAGACTTATAAAATAATTAATAACATGTCATTGTGTTTTAAATCATCCACAACCACATTGAAAGTTTTTTGGTTTTTATTATTCAATGATATAGAGTCAAAAAACCAAGTTTAGAAATTAATAAATAATTCCCCTCTATTACTATATATACCCAACCAACTGCCAAGTCTTTTACACTAAAAATCCATTGATCTTCAATTTCATATCCCTATATTTTCTTTAATTCCCTCCCATTGTATTACCAATGTAGTAAGTTGCTCCTCCCGAGCTTTTATAAGTACCCTCTAAAGCTAAGGAATCATCTACTACTCCTCTTTATTCATGTAATTTATTTGTATTTTTCACATTAATTTCCAGTTTTTCTTTTTGAAATATGTTTGTGAAAATCCCACTAAAAATACATGATATTTTTCATGTAATTATAGACCAACACTCACTCACTTTAAACCCTTCCAGAAATATTTATGTACGACCATTATGATATTTAAATTATTGTATTATTTCTCAATTACAAAAATTTCAAAAATGAATACCCATCCCATGTCCACACAAAGGTAATTTCCAAGATGTACCTATTATTAATTGATTGGATAATTATATTTATGTAACCCACAATAAATAATGTTGGGAAAAAATTTATTAATTGTGTTCATATGTTGTATGACTTATGTGTAACACATATTAATTTCCTTGATATGAATGTGATGGAGTGGAATGAAATTATATAGCCCTCCAAGGTAATGTTTTTATCTCATGAGATACTAGGTATGTTGCATGGAAGGTTATCCCATATATCCAATATTATGAAATGTTGGTGTTTAACCCTGACTTATTCTTAGGAGGCCATGTTTTATATTGTTTCCACATTTCTATGTTTCCATGATTTAATCATATTATAACATGATTAATTATTTAGTTTTATTATTACAACCCATTTGATGTAACCTTGATATCCCTATTGACTCACATATATTTAATTTCATCTTGTTATTCTTTGAATACTACCCTACTAGTCTTTATAGCTCACCCCATTATTGTTTACATCCCTAGGTAATCTCATGTTTTTCTAAAAGGGAACGTGAATTTAAGATGAAATTTAAGGAATTTTAAATAATGTTATTTTTTCCATGTTTTATTTTATTATTATATATAGCTAATTTTACAAATTCACTAGGCACCTCAATCATATAGGACTTTTTTATTTTTTTCATTTTTAATTAATCGTGAAATAATATGTATAAAGACCTAGTTTTCATTATTAGTATCTGAGTAAGGTCTTCTTATTTGGGTGATTATGATTAGAAAGAACAAGTAAAAGTGTTATAAATAAGACTAAACATATGAAAATAACCCAAATTTTTTGTAAATCATAGAGTTAGTGGTTTCAACGAATAAAATTACTTGTCTGTATAATACAAGTGTATGTGCCTATGACATATTTTCTCATTGGGATAATAAACCATAGAAGGTTACATTGGTCTGTAACACCATCATCACCCTATACATGAAAGATAAGACTTTCTACACACCTAGTCTGACAAACCTGGTGGATATTCATTGGTACAATCACTATATCTTTATGAACCATATGAATTCAATAAAAATTCCAATAAAATTTTATATTGGAAAATTGACCATTGGTAACTTATATTGAAATATATAAATTCATAGGATAATTAATGTATATCATTGATGATTTATATCTAAAAAATTCGTGGTTGTTTGTTAATGTGATTAATATTTTGCAACTTCTCATCCCTAAGTCTATTTTGGATAAAGTAAATAATTAAAACCAGAATCGAATAGTGAAAGGTATGCTTCTCTTTACATTGTGAATTTCTAATAATAAATGTGACTACTGTTGTATGCATTCTTACGTATCGGGAAAGTTTAGTAAAACTATTCAAACACCACCAAAATACACTAAAGTCAATCTATGAGTGAAAATAAAAAATAGTGGAATAATTACGTCCTAAGAATATAACTCATCCCCTATAAGAATATTTTTGATTAGTTTTCCAAATAACCTTATGATACTCCCTTTATAATAATTTGATACAATTATTGTTTTAAATTTGATTTCATCATATAGAGCCAAAATAAATTTTTAAGAAAAATAAATAACACTCTGTATAACAAATTTCCCTCTAATTCAATACAAGTGAAAGGATTAGGATGAATATTTATTGGAATCATCATCTCCACCATGTATGTTATTGAATTTTGAGCTATAATATCTATATCTAATGATTAATACTATGTAAAATATCATCCTTCAGGATGTGCCCATTGTGAGGTAATTCCATAACATATTTTCTAAATAATTTTACGGTCTTCCTCCTATAAAATAGGTTGATTTATCAACCCAAATTAAAAAGATATATATATAATATCCAACACTTGACATATAATATCCACTATTGAACATGGAATTGTGAAGAAGAAACTATATGATAATCTATATAATGGGTTTATAAACCCAAGTTCTTCACCATGGGGAGATTCAGTTCTTTTAATCTAGAAAAAGAATTATTCAATTCTCCTCTACATTGAGTTTCATGAGGTCCACAAGATCACAATAAAACACAAGTATTCTCTACATCATATTTACTACATGTTTGATCATTTAAATTGATCCAATTACTTCTCTATGTTGGATATTCTGACAGGATATTATCATGTAGAGGTGATGCATATGAATATCCCCAAGAATTCATTTTTCACATGGTATGAATACTATGACTTCATATTTATTCTATTTTAACTCACTAATGCTATAAATATCATTATGGTGTTGATTAATATATTCTTTTGGTGTTACCATGATAAATTTGAGGTAGTCTTTGTAAATGATATATTATATACTCTAATAGCAAGGATGAATATAAGGTATATTTTAATGTTGAACCGAAGACCCTAGAAAAAGAATATTTATTTGTGAATAATACTAAATGGTTGTTTTGGATTAAGAAAGTAACATTACTAAGGTATGTTATCACCAATAAAGGGATACTTTTTGATTCTCGCAAAATAGAGGAACTTGAAGGAGGGATCAGTCCAACATCATGGATAAAGTCACAATGCTTCCTTGGATTTGTTGGGTACTATTATATTTTTGTGAGAAAATTATCACACTGGTAAATAACAATAACCAAGATCACATGGAAGGGAATGACGTTTTTATGGACTAATGTACGTGAGGAGACCATTAATGAGTTAAAGAGGAGTATAATCAGTACACATGTTCTCACATTATCCATCAGTTGGGAATGATTTTTGATATATAGTGATCCATCAAAAAACAAATTTGGTTGTGTACTCAAGAATGATGATAAATTGGTAACTTATTACATCCTCTAATTAGTGACCCCAAAGTATAACTAACCAACACATTGTCCAGAATTGTATATAGGTATCTTCACATTAAATATTTGGTGACATTATCTATACAAGGAGAAGTGTGACATATATATTTATCCTATAATCCTCGAGTATATATTCACACAAAATTAGATTAATATACACTAATATAGTTGGTTACAAATGATCAAGGATTATGATTTTTCAATCCATGTCCATCATACAGAACTTGAATAATGTGAATGAAGATCGATATAGAAAAGATCTTGAAACACTATCCATGAGGAGGATTTAAAGGGATCCAATATTCTTAGAACTGAAAAGGATGGATACTGTAATAATAAATGGATCTTCATCCTACCTTACTCAAATAAATTCTAAACCATCCATTATTATGAGGATATTAGAGGACCAAAAATGTAATGAAGTTCTATAAAAAATCTCAATTTTTTTTGGATTTTAACTTTTTTAAAGATGGATTTGTGAGTTTTTGAACTCAAATATGTGTCACATAAAAACCATATATGATTAGGGAACTTTAATATGATCAAAATAGTTATTCCTTCTCTATAAATCTATGAATAATATATATATATATATCTCTCTCTTTTAAGAAAGACTTTTGGTGGTATATATTAATGAGGAATATTGAAAATTTGTATCCTTTTACATATTATGCCAATAAGTCCAGGTTGAATGACAGAAGCATAATTTTACAATGAAACCATTACTCATACCATTTTGGAAGTAGAAAAATATTAAATTTATTTCATCATAGGTTCCTCCAGACAAATAAAGGAAACAATATCATCTGGGTGGTAGTTTATCTTTTTAAAAATTAGGTGCATTTCAACTTTATCAACGAAAATATATATCTTGAAAAAATCAACAAGATGTGAATAATATAAATGGTATAACTTCTTGGAGATCAAATTATCATTATATCTGATCAAGATACAAGGTGTACCATGAGAATTTGGATAAGTGTTCAAATTTTTTTGGATATAGATATTTTTTCTAAACATTTTATCACCCACAAATGGATGGCATATCTGAAAGAACTATTCAAACTATAGAGAGTCTACTGAGATCAAGTTAAAATGATTTTCAAGTATGTTGGGTTTAACACCATCCCCAAGTGGAGTTATCATATAATAGAAGTTTCAGTTATAAAATTTAAATGTAGCCTAATGAGGCTCTCAATGGGAAGAGGTTCCAGACTCAGACATGCTGAGATAAAGTTCGAGAGTATAATTTGATGGAACCTAGTCTTATACAACAAATGATAGGGAAGTTTTAATCCATTATAATTTATATAAAATACATAAAATTTTAGTATAAAATTTATACAGATAATCATTTATGTGACCTGGAGTTTGAATTTGTAGATAAATTGATCCATCATATGTCTCCATTAAAGAAATTATTGTGGTTTGGGAAGAAATGAAATTTTAATCCTAGATACAATGGCCCTTTGAGATCCTTGATCACATTAGAGTTGTGGCTTATTGACTATCACTCCCACCTAACATATCTCAATTTTATTATTTATTCCATGTATCCCTCTTGGTAATGTACATACCGGACACCACATATGTACTAAATCCATAGATGGTATCCTTTGAGAATGATCATTCATGTGAGGAGCAGTCAGTGTAAATATAAGTTCATCAAGATAATGTTCTATGAAACAATATAGCTAGCCAGACCAATGTATTTTGGTGGAACAACATATTTGAGGAAGAAACTAGACATATCATATATAAAAACTAACATCAAAACATGGGGATGGAAAAAAATAAATGGTGGTCTTAGATTCTCAATAAGAGTAACCACAGGAGATGTCAATCATAAGATAATAGGATGATCATAAGGGAATGTCAACATAATCTTGTCTATGTTCTCAATATAAAATACTAATACCTAGAAACTTTTAGATCATAAACTCCTAAATAAATTCACTTTTATAATCCCAGTTAAAAATGGCTTCCAATCAGTAATAATCATTGATGAGTCCTAGCATAGGATGGTGGAAATATAAGCATATGAAATCATAATCTTGTAAACATGACTATTCGTAATCATGTAAACCTAAAATATTGAAATAATATCTATATGAAATCAAACTCACACATCAAAATGTGATAATTTCCATTAAAAATGATATCTATGCATAATATTGTGAGAATAGAAATAAAATAATCGTACACATAAATAAAAATATGAACATATTTATTCATAATAATATCCACACATATCTTAATAACATCATTATATGTCTATATCACATTACCCAATGCATTTGATGGATATTATTGATCCAACTATCACATAATCATAATTTTTTCATAATTATTCCACATGATCATGAAAAAAGTATTATAATGTGATCATAAAATTATGAGATCATACCTTGAATATCAATGGTCATAAAGATGAGTAATGGGATAAATCTGGGGATTTCATAAGACAAGAATCATAAAGAAATAAACATCATGATCCATGAAATCATAAATATGGAATAAGACATATGATTTGTGGAATAAATATAAGAATAGAATATTTTAGGTTAGGGATGCCAACTAAAACCATTATAACATGTTAGGATTGTTCTATGACCTGTGTACCTACTTCAAGTTTCGGATAACAACCCATGTACCCACATTATTTTAGGCTTAGGCTACAACCCATGAACCTTATTGTTTCCAAGCTCCGGCTATAACCTGTGTACCCTCTTTCTTTGAAGCTTTGGCTACAACACTTGTACCTTCCTATTTTTTATTATTAGGCTAAAACCCTTGTACCATCATTCTATCAGGCATGATATACATCCCATGTACCATCTTCTTTTTGGGATTGGGATACAATATTCATTTCCAACTTGGGCGACAACTTGTATACCCTTTGAGCTCATATAAAAATTATCATTATCCAATGAATTGGAAGGATATATATTTCTCATAAATATCATAATATAATCATTCACACATGTTCCACATTATAATAAAACATTAATCATATCATGAACCATTAAAAGATATAGGTCTTATAAACATCAAATCATAACCCATTATATGAAATGGGTATCATTAAAAATTCATAACATCCTAAAATATGGAAAATAGATAGGTTTCATAACCATTTCATAGAAGCGAAACCTGTGAAAGAGAAATGGATTTAATAAAAATACAAACTAAGAAAGAGAAATGGGTTTCATAAAACCAAGACATTATGTGGGACCCATTCATATAAAGGATTTGAAAGGAACCTTTAGAGAATTTATAAAAATGGTACAAGTAAATTCAATGGATGTCATCATAGATGGAAAATAGTTTTGAAAATTATTTCCAAAATATTTTTTGAGGAAAGTATCCTTTCTGCTTTGAAAAAAGGTTTGTTAATATATACATCCATTTTAAAATTATTTTTCAAAAAATAACTTAAAAACAAATAAAAAATATTTGAAACCTTTTTTAAAACATTTTTCCTTAAAAATTACTTTTAATACAATTTATTAATGATCATACATTTAAAATTTAAATGTAATCTTCAAAGTAACTATAGTGGGTAAATGTATACATGTCGTACAAACTAAAAAAAAGAAAATTCATTTTTCAATGTAAAATGGTTAGAAGGAATTCCTTGTTGGGAAAACAGTAAAAGGATTCTTCTGAAGAGATTGGTAAAATAAAAAAAGGCTAAATATTTCTTTCAAATATTATATGATAATGTTATAATATTATTTGAAACCCTTTTTAAATAAAATATGTTTCCCACTGAAGAAAGGGTAAAGTGAGGATTTCCAAAAAACACTTTCTTCACTATCTTATGTACTAAAGGGTATAATTTGGTTAAGATACATGAGTATATCAGGAAATAATAGAGGATAAAGATTATAATGAATATTCTAGTGAGAGGTATGATAATATTTAATCAAGGGAAGTAATAACATAAACGATATCAGAATGCGATAAGATCGTCTAAATAAATTCTTATAACTCGGTAACTTGGGATTATACTCTCCAAGTAAAAAACAAGTTACAAAAGATTTAAGGTATCTTTAGAATAAGTTGATTCATGATATAACATGTATAATGTAAGTATATACACCTATAATAAGTATTTAGGTTTATAAAAAACATGAATCGTAATGAATCCAATTTGAGACAAAATTGTTTTACCGATTTGGTATCTTTTGAAAGCTAAACCCTATGAGAGAAGGATGAAAAAATGGGCATGTGAGTTTGCAAAAATTTAAGTAAAATATTCATATATTACAATAGTGGGAAGTAAATACCCCACCAAAAAAGTAAATAGTGGTGAACATAACATGTATCTCACGAAAATTAAATGTGAGATGAAATCCCCTTGCCTTCTATCTTGACACTCTCTGTACTCGTACAAGATTCCTCTAAATTGGGAAACTCCTTTTAGTTTCTTCCAAAGGATTCCTTGAGAATATTTCTTCCCATAGGGAGGCTTTAAGGAAGAAGGGTGGAATTTTGGGAGTCTACTTGAGAAGATAATTAATGAACATAAATGTTTTATGAGGTGTGAGGAAAGGGGAGGTGGTGGCCGTTTATAAGGACGGAAAATGACTGAAATGGAATTTTTAGAAACAAGTTAGGTGTCCACAAGTTATTTACTTAACAAATTAAGATCAGACCAAAACAATTCAATAATGGATGTTGTATGAAAGAACTATGGAAATCCAATCATTTTTGGACATGTTTCTAGGTCATTTAGGCCCTTAATTTTGTGGATTAGTCCCTAATAAAGTTTAATTTGTCATTAACTACTGTAATTAATTTTAATCACTTTTACTAATAATTTTGGTCAAAAATTAACATGGTTTCTAAGAATATAAATGTTACACTGAATATAATGGTTTACGTTTGAGTTTTGAAATTCAAATCACAGAAGTGGAAAAATTAAGATTAGTGATAATCCTGGAGACGAGAAGAAATAACGAGGTTTTAAAATATGAAAAATGGGAAATGGTTGTTAATATTTTATATTCAATTTCTTAGTGAAATTTATTATAAAGAATTTACTTTTTTAATAGAATTAATATTTTATTATTTCACCTAAAAAATATTTATAATACCATTTATCATTAATAATTAATTAGAAAAAGGGTATTTTTTAACAAAAAAAATCTGTATTTTTTACTATTCATCAAAAAAAGAAGTTTCTTAGAAAAATCCTAAAAATTCACCCTAAGGTAATTTCTAGATTTTAAATTTATAAAATATCATTATTTTGTCAAATTATGTTTATGAATGTGTCTAATATTACTTTCATTATTATCAGTGGTCCATTTTAGAAAATAAGGTTTTTAAACATAAAATGACTTTAAAAAAATCATGCCTTTCAATATAAATATGATTTATTTATATAAAACAATAATAAGAAATATTTTTAAAGTTCTTATTACTATTACTATACATATGTTTAATGTTTAGGTTATAATTTACTCTTTTAATTAATTATATTTATATAAAAATATATTTCATTGAAAATCAATGGTGTGTGCATAGTACACCAAGTCATTGTTACGTGTAGCACAAGACAAGTCAGTATTACATGTGGATGGAATGCTCAACTTATTGTTTTAATATATATATATATATATACATATATATAAATATATATATTTCTAGTGTATTGTGAAATGAGAAAATATCAAAAAGATAAATTAATTTTAAAAAAAAATTCACAAAATATGGGGGTGTTACATTCTACCCCCCTTAAAATGAATTTCTCTATTGAAATTCATCTATTTCTCAAAGGTTAAATACTTGAAAGTTCCATTCATATAATCTCACATAGTAAAAATTAATACTCAATCATTCTTTAAGAAGGGTCATTTGTATCCATACTGGTTACCCAAAGTAACATATAACTAGGTTTTCACAAGGGACACCATGGGTGGAAAGTGAAAACATGTATATGGAAGAAAAATCTAACCATCATGTTCAGATAGAGAGTGGTAGATGAAAATTTTAGGAGAAAGTTAACAATCATAAAGTCATAAAATTTTTGAGTAAATGAGGGACCCTCTGATTCATAGGAAATGATAGTATGAGAATAACATTTTGGAATTAAAGAACCATTTTCCTAATGTTAAATAATTTTCATGAAAGGGAATACATTATTTCAAGATATCATCCCTCTTTATTGTTTATTGATCCAATTGCCATCATTCTCTAAAAAGAAAGGTGAATTTTTTTCATTCCTAATGTACAAACAGACCATTATATCCATGATATTCCATCCCATTTTTCATAAGTTACCACCATCACAGGGTAGTTTGAACATGCTATCCTATATAAATAAATCCTTATATAGAATATAACACTTTAATCTTATTGAAATAATCTTATTTTTAACTTATACTTTTCATAAATGGATATAATTGACAATTTATTCTTTATATAGGATATTTCTATTACCCAAAATCTTTTATATTAAAACCTTCGGTCCATCATTGAAATAAAAGAATGCCAAATATGATTTTATTATTCCATAATTCATGTATGTAAAGGTAATCACATGAAATCACACAAAATGGTGTACAATAAGACTTTCAAAGGGATTATTCATACATGGTCAAGCATAAAATTCCCAACTAAGGAGGGATAAGTAATTCTTAATTATCTGGGTTCACTTAATCCATTATGAATGAATATGCATCCACTTTTCCCATGGTCTTTAGAGGTTATCAATTCTGATCATCATTATTAACACTTGTATTTAGAAACATTCTAGTGAAATGACCAAACACCCTATTAATGAAACACTGAAGTGTATTATGTTCATCTTGAGTAGTTATCTCATTATTTTCGTCATTATATAACTTTTTCCAATCACTTCGTCATTCAACTGATTTATTTAATTACTTTAGAAACATGAATCATTTACATGTCCCATTAAGACAATTCCCACTATGCCTCTTTCCACTTGTTAAGCACAAAGGAAGTCTCATCTTCTTCTCTCTACGTTTCATTGATTATCCTTTGAACTCCATCTTGCTCTTCTTGTTAACACAATGATATTGATCCATAACTACAACTTCCATTTCGACTTTTATTTGCATAACTCAAAATATATTCGTAGATACCAATGTATCTTATGGTCAATGCCCTCCTGAGACTTTTCATTAATCCACTTCAGAACCTATCAAACATTCATTTATGTTGGGTTATAAATCCATAAGCATATCTCGCATGTCTTGTGAAATTAGCCTCATTGGTATCGATAGGTTTATCATCCTTTTTCATTAACTCAAGTAAATCCTTTTCAATATTTTTTACGAAGGACATGAGGAAAATATTTATGGAATAAGAATTTCTTGAACTCATCCTGATCCATGGATTCAATTTCATCTGGATTATTCCTATTCTTTATTAGAGTCCACCACTGGCCAGCTTCACCTTCTAACTGATAAATAGCCAGAAAGACAATCTCATGATCTGAACACTATATAAAGGAAAATATATTTTTAGTGGTACTGATCTAGTGTTCAGTAATAAGAGGATTAGATGACTCGCTGAAAGAAGGTGGATAATGCCTCATGAAGGACTCAATAGAACATTTTTCCCTCTTTTTTAGTTTGGAAACTCTTAATTATTCATATATTGAGAAAGCTATGATAGTATGGAAACATGGTTTTGTATTCTATCCCCCATAGCACTCAGACATTTATAATGTAATTCATTGTACTATCCATGACAATCTCAATTAACATGGTTCCTTTAGGTTCCATCAATTGACTAATCCATATTCATAGAGTAATAAATAGTTATCATAATAATGAACCACATAATCATGAAGAGTCACATATTGGATTTCTAATGTATGAATCCTTCCTTAATAAATGACCACTTAGGTTTATCCTTGCTTTTTCAAAACAAAAATTATGATTAAATCATTCTTGATGGTTTTTCAGGATTTTCTGAATTTCTAAACCATATCCCCCTAGAGTGTCAAACCAAGTGTGCAGCATGGCCTATATTCGTGTACCAGATTATCCGGATTCAAACGCAAAACTTCTTATCAGAGTTTTTACCCCAATGTATATCTATTCTAGAGCCACATAAACTTGTAGTATCTAGACAGGTATGTGTTTCTAGTAAACCACATACTCTACCCTTTACCAAAATTCTATGAGATTTTATTAAATTTTAACTTATACTTCTACTTATCCTTAGAGTCCTCCCTAGTCATATACATAGAAATATACCTATGGATATCACTATGGTTTTCTCATCCTTGGTTCAAATGGTTGAATAAACCATTCCATTGATACCAACTATAACAACCCATGCTTAACAAATATGGATATTACATCCTTTTAGATGAATATTAAGTACATTAAAAAATTACCTAACATGAGACTATAATGGTTTAGTATCTTTGGAAGAAAGTAAACATAATATTCTATCATGGTGAAAGATCTTGAACATCTCCTAGAAATATCTCCACCTTTAGTACTTCTACCTAAAACCATTCTTCATAACATAGATCAAGAAAATAAAATAAAGGGGTGATCTCACATGATCAGTAAGGGTAAAAAAGGGAGAAATGTAGGCATAAACGTAAACATAAAAGTATCATTACGTGATTGTAACATTAGGATATCATACCCTGCATATCAAAGTCCATAAAAATGATTTATGGGATAATTCTTATCAGTTCATAAAACATGAATCATAAGGAAATAAACATCATGATCCAGGAAATCATAAATAAAGAATAAGACATTGGATTTGTGGAACACATATAAATATAGAAACTTTCATGTCAACGAAACCTTTCAAGACCAATATAACATGATAGGATTGGGATATAACCCATGTACCTATATAGGTCTTGGGATAGTAACCCTTGTACCCACATTCATTTAGGCTTGGCATATAACCCATGTACCTTCTTGTTTTTGGTCTTGGGCTATAACCCTTGTACCCACTTTCTTTTAGTCTTTGGATACAACCCGTGTACCTTTTTTATGGGTCTTCAGCTACAACCCATGTACCATCTTAGTATTAGTCTTGGTCTATAACCCATACATCTTACTTATTTTTAGTCTTTGGCTACAACCCTTGTACCATTAGAGATCATGTAAAACATAACATTACCCAATGCATTGGAGGTAGAAATATGTCCCACCCATATCATAGTAAATTCATTTACACATGTTCCAAAAGATAAAAAAACATTTATCATATCATGACCCATAAAAAGATATAGGTCATATAAATATAAAATCATAACCCCTAAAATTAAATCGGTATCTTTACAATTTCATTACAAAATAACATATTGAAAATAGATAGATTTCGTAACCGTTCATCGATGAATAAACCATGAATGAGAAATGAATCCCATAAACATATAATTTAGGAAGGACAAAAAGGTTTCATAATGACCAGGACTATAAGCATGACCCACTCAGAGAAAGGACATGAATGGGACCTTTAGAGAATTTCCAAAAAGGGAATGACTAACATCAATGGATGTCATCATAGATGGAAATTAGTTTTGAAATATATTTAAAAACATACCTTGACGAAAATTTCCTTTCTTATTTTAAAAAGGAATGTCGATACATAAAACAATTTAAAAACATTTTCTCATAAAATAACTTAAAATATATAAAAAATACTTGAAAAAAATTTCAATAAAATTTCCTTGAAAATTAATTTTAAAAAATTTTATTAATGATTATACTTTTAATAATTAAAAATGAATATTCAATGTAATGATGGTAGGAAAATCCATACATGTCATACAAGGTAAAAAAAGAACACTCTTTTTGCACAGGAAAAGGGTTAGAAGGAATGCCTTGTTCAGAAAAAGACAAGAATATTCCCTTGAATAGATTGGTAAAAGAAAAAAAGGGTAAAAATGTATTTAAAATCTTTTAGTATAATGGTATAATGGTCTTCAAAACAGTTTTTAGAAAACATAGTTTTTTGACCAATGAATGGGTAAAGTTACACTTTCTTAAAAACACTTTCTTAACAATCCTATGTATGAAAGAGTATAATATGGTACAAATATAGGATAATTTCATAGAATAGAAGAAGAAAAATAAAACTAATGAATATTCCATAGATATGGTCATAATATTCCATCTACGGAGGCAAAAACGTAAACAATCTTGGAAATTGATGAGATTGTCTCAACAAACTCTTGTAACTCGGTAACTTAGGATCATACTCTACATGTAAAAAAATTACATGAAGCTCAAGATATCATAAAAAGAAGTAGATTCATGATATAACCTATAAAATGAAAGTATATACACCTTGAATAAGATATTAGGTGTAGAAAAAATATGAATATCCAATAAGTCAATTATAGAGAACACTATTTTTTACTGATTTGGTAAATTTTTTATATTAAACACTAGGAAAGAAGGATCCTAAAAAAGGCATGTCAATACCCAGAAATTTAACTAATATATATATATAATAAAATAATTAGAATATCATATAGAAAACTAGAGGAAATAGTGGATAACATAACATGTATCTCATGGAAATTAAAAGTGAGATAAAATCCTCTAACCTTGTCTCTTGACTCTCTCTGTACTCATACAAGTTTCCTCTAAATCAGGTAACTCCATTGTGTTTGTGCGAAAAGGATTCCTTGAGAATATTTATTCTTAAATTGAGTCTTCAATGATAATGGGAGGGTTTTTAGGCTACTTTGGCAGATCATGGATGAACTTAAAAGGCTTGAGTAGTGGGAAGAATGGGTAGAGGTGGTGTCCTTTTTTTAGGAAGAAAAAGGACCCAGTTAGAATTTTTAGAAACAAGTTAGGTATGATCTTTTTGTTACCTATAAAAAGTCATAAAAAACCAAAAAAATCAATACTAGATGTTTAATGGAAGAACTATGGACATCCAATGGGTGTTGGACAAGTTTCTAGTTCATTTGGACCATCAATTTTAAGGTTTAGTACCTAATTAAGTTTAATTTGGCCTTAAAAATTGTGAATAATTTTATTCACGTATACTGATAAATATGTTCAAAAATTAACATCGTATTATTAGACTCAAAATATTATAATGAATAAATGTTTTTATGTCAGATTTTTAAAAATAGAATCACAAAAACAGAAAAATAAATACTAGTGTTAATCCAGCATTCATGACGGAATAATGAGTTTTTAAAGCAGAAAAAAGCTGAAATGTTTTCTAAGATATTATTTTTATTTTCAAATTGATGTTTATTATAAATAATTAAATTTTATTAATATATGTAATATTTATCTAATGTTACCTTAAAATATATATTAAATATAATTTATCATTAATAATTAATTATTCAAAAATGTCATTTTAAACTAAAAAGCAGTATTTTCACTATTCCTCAAAATACAAATTATCTCATAAAATCCCAATAATTCACCCTATAATAATTTATACACTCTAAATTCAAAAATAAACATTATTTTATGAAATTAAATTTATAAAGTTTTCGAAAATTACTTTCATTATTATAAGAATTCCATTCGTAAAAATGAGGTTTTTAAACATCAAAGGACGTTACTAAAAATCATATCTTTCATTATCAATGTGTTTTAGTTATATAAAACCATTATAAACTATGTTTGTAATGTAGTTATTACTATTAATATAAATATTTTTAATTTTTAGGTTATAATTATCTCATTTAATTAATTACATATATAATGATGTTTCATAGAAATTTAGTGTTGTGTGCATCTTATACCAAGTCGGTATTGCGTGTATTGCAATCCATGTCGATATTGTGTATGGATTGAATGTTTGAATTAGTGTTTTAATGTAAGGCTCAGAACTAAACATAACATAATATTGATTTTGGATCAATAATTTACTTTTATTCACATTGAGGATCTCTTTAGGTATAGAGTTTTAGAGAACTATTCCATAAATATGACATTACATATCAAATATTACAAGGTAGAAACTTTTACTCTATAAACTTTTTTCATAAAATAAAAACTTTTTTAAAAAGAAAGAAGGTTCATTCCATGTTTAAACAGCATGAAATTTCCTTGATCCAATCCTTGACTCTATACTTCATTATGTCATGTGAAAACCATTTCAAAATATGGTATGGGCATAAAATTCTCATTAAGGGGTATAAAATAATGCAAGAAAACATTAGTCCATGAATACATACAAATAAATGAAATCATACTTCTTACTCATAAGACATAATATCTTTAATCAACCTCATGAAATCATAATATTTATGAATAACACATATAAATCTTAAATCATTATTGTAACTTTTGTAATCCATAACATACTTTCATTGTAGCTTTAACAGCCATATAGGGAGTAACCTTCATTGTTATGTTTGGAATACCCATCACAATATATTCCATAAATCTATTAGAATAAACCTCAACATATACCTCCAAAATGTTGCCCAATTCATTGAAGATATATCATGGGCTCATCCACCATCAGTTTATCATGGAACCACCTATATACATAATCAATTCCCAAGAACCATAACATAATCAAAACACATGAAAAGACTTAATGGAAAAAATAACATTTACACCTTTTAATCATAAGAAATAATTTCAAGATATTAATATAACAAATCCAATTTCAAAACCCATTTTCAATGAAAATTTACATAACGGTTAATATGGTATTTATATTTCTTTTTTACAAAACATTATGGATTATAGAAGAATCCAAATATCAAATAATTCTTGTAGCCGCAGAATGGTCGTTTTTGCCACTTACCTTAAAAAGAAATAGTAATTTTTTTATTTAATAAAAAATTTCATAAAAAAATAATCCTTCTGAAAACCATTTAAATAATTTAAAATTCAAATGTTTTGATTTTACACCATATAAAATATATTTTTGTACAAACCAAGTTATGCTTAAATGAAAGTAGATTGAGACGAAGTACCTTACCTTGAGTCTAAATTACATTGTTCATTCTATATCTTCCTAAATAAAAAACATATGTTAATTTATAGTTTCTTTAGAATCTTTTTATTATTCTTTATATCACTTATTACCATGTTATAGCAATTTGTTATTTGTTCGAGTTCATATCGAACGTTTTGTCGATGTTCGATATTTGAGTAAAATATTGAACTTGTTTTGATGCCAATTATCTATGTGGTCGTAAGTCCATTATCTCAATAATATCATTCATGATTTAAATATAATATGGATCCAGTATATATGTAATTATAATAATCCCTAAAATTTGGATATAAGAAATGAAACACTCCTTCTATGGATATGGTAGGTCGTACGTATGCATAAACACTACTTTCATTTCTTTGTCATATTAATGTAATATTAAAGGAATAAAAAATAAATGATACATAGGTCTATTATAATTCTAGTATAAAATATATGTTATATATGTCACATATTTTCATTAACATCCTCCTTTATACCTTCCAGGTATGGAATGAATGAGTCATATCATTTTGAGGGGACGGTAGTCAAAACTTCTTCAAATGAAATTATGATATTTTACGCATTATGGAAATCATAAAGGGTTTTTATAAATAAAAATTATATAATAATATGTACAATATACTATATATAATATATAAATACATTTCCATTATAATGACCACCATGATAGGTGGTTGGAGAAAATTGAACAATCATTGTTTCGTGAGGCAGTAGTTCACCGTACATTAAAATAGTATGTTCTATGTCCATTAGATGGAGGTGTGAGTAAGTGTAGGTAAGAAACATTGAATAAAAAAATCCTAGTATATTTGGGATAAAGGTTTTGTTATAAAATAATTTAATTAAATTGTCATAGGTTTGGAAAAGGAAAATAAATGAATGATGTTTGAGAGAAGACATTACCTCTAAATCGGGTAATGCCTTTTGGTTTGATACAAAATGCTTTCTTTAATTACCTTATTCCCAAATTAAGGATTATAGGAGTAAGGAAGGGATGTTGGGATATTTGTTTAATAATATTTAAATGATCCAAGTTTATTTATAGATGTGATTAAGTGGTAGAGGTGGTGGCCTTTTATAAGAGGGATGAGGGGAACTTTAGGAATGTCTTGAAATGTTATATTATTAAAAATTTATTTTCTAATTATAATAGACCTAAAGTGTTATAATTATAGGATAATATGATTATTGTTATAAATCCTCTCAACCAATAGGGTTTAGACAAGTTTCGGTTTTAAAATTAAACTTGTCTTTGAGCTTTAACACATAGTTAAAAACATTTACTCTTAATATGTCTTCTGGTATTTTCATAATATGTGGTTTCTATAGTTACTGTAAAATACCAATAAAACAACAAGTGGATAGTTAATGAAATTATTAGAATTATATAATTTAGTTGTCCGAATATTAGATTTTTAGGAGTATTATATCATTTAATAAAATAGTATTTGTTTTCAAAACACATTTTTGCCAATTTTGCCACTATTTAGTAATTGATTCTTTTTAAGTCATAACTACATGATTTCTCTGAAAAAAAATTAACACAAAGATAATATATAATTATAATCCAAAAATTCATGGATGGCATAGAAATGTTAAAATAATATTTATTTTAATATTTATAATATTTTTTATTTGAATCCTTTTTGATAAGGTAGTTAATGCATCATCATTGTGTCATAAATAAATTTATCTATTTAATGTCTAAAAATTATAAATAAAATAAAAGTAGTCATAAATATTTTGAAATTTAAAATTAATATTTTAAGTCATATATATCAGTTATATAACCTTATATTAAAATTGATTTAGTAAAAGATACATGTTTATGGTATATTTTTCCTTTTCATTAAGTAAAATATTATAAAATGTCATTTTTACACCCTAGTGGCTCCAAAATGCTAGAATTTCTGCCTTAGGATGATAATGGTAAACAATATCTCATCCAATAGGATTAGGAAATATTTTAAGAAAGTTTTATATTATTATAATAATATTATTTACCCTTATTTAACTGATTTACCCTTTAGTGATGGTAAATTAAAATAATTACTGAAGTTTCTATTAATAATGCGTAAAAATAATAGGTTCTTATTTAAATAATTTTGACCTCATAATTAAAAATATAAAATCCATATTTATAAATTGAAATCATAGAATATGAAGTAATTATTTTAAGATTAATTCTTGTTGTGAAAACTAGAAAGCGGGTTTTTAAGAAGTAAAATTTTCAAAAGATTGACATGTGTTCACGTCCAATCTAAATGTGAAATTATTTAAAATTAACAAAATTAAATTAAATTGTAAAAATATACCCCATTAAAACTCTAAAACCATAAAATAATATTATTTAACAGTATAAATTATCTCAATTGAAAAATTTGTTTTCAATTAAAATTTAGCTTATCTTTACTATTCATAAAAACATTGTAGTTATTAGAAAAAAAATCATCCAAATTAAATTTTGATGTCCCTCTTCAAAATAAGAAGTTTATTTTCTATAATTGAATATATAAAAGTGTAAAACAATAAATTTGAAAAAGGGTTCTCCATCAAAATGTGTTAAAACTGTATTATTAGAAAAATACTTATTTTATCTGAAACACTGAATGTTTTCTTATATCATATCGATAAAACATATAAAATTAATTTAAAACATTCAATTGAAAATATAACCTATATTTTTCATTAAATAATATTCCATAAATAGTGATATGATTTTATAAACATAATCATTCTCTTTTTAAATAGGTTTTCATAAAAACACATCCATTATATTCAATTAGTTTTTATTTCCATTTCTAATAAATTTGGTGACCAATGAATCATTATTTAAGCATGTGTAAACAAGTTTTCCATAATTCCATTTATACTATTAATTCTAACATTTCAAATGGCTTGGTTATAATGGAAACATTGAAATACTAATATTTAGTTGTTCGTCTAAGCTCAATGTAATGTATCATGTATGATATTGAACATATTGATTCATTCTTAAAACTCAGGATGTTACATTATTCCCCCATTTTAGAAATTTTATGCTCTCAATGTTTTTTAAAAAATCGGTATGTTTATTGAAAATCCCACATCGGAGAAAGTATTAATAAAACTACCACATTAAAAGAATAAAATATTAGTGAAAAGGTCTCCTGAGATAACAAATACTAAGATACCATGTTGGAAAACATGGATATGGAAGAAAAACAAACAATATTGTTCTGATGGAGAGTAATAGAAAAAATTATTAGGAGAAAGTTAACAACTAGAAAACCACAAACATGTAATGGGTTAAATGGTCATTGATTTCACACTAGGAAATGTAAATAGAAAACATTTTTTAAGATCCTTTTCTTAAATTTGATGAATTCTTTTATTACTTAGAATTAGAACATAAAGAAATATACTTACATGAAAATTATAAATTCATAGATTAATAAATTTCTACCACACACTCATCCTTTCTATATATAATCATATAATCCACAAAAGATAAACTATATATTTCCCCCATTATCAGACATTAACCAAAACCCTAACGGTTAGTACAAGATAAGATAATCCCCTAAAAATAGTAATCCATTATAAGGAAAAGGACTACATTTAATCTCCAAAATTCAATATTAATACAAAAGTTATACATATAGTTTTCAATAAATAAAATTCATTAAAATTAGACAAAATAATCTAACTAATATTGAAACCCAAATGACATATATAATATAAAAAATGTCATTAATTATAACTTTTGGTTTTATTGGAATTTTATAGTAACTATAGTAACCATATATTATATAATAAATCTATTTATATTTATAAGGACTTTTCATATTCATAGAGATCAGTTATATAAACCAATATTAAAATTTAGTAATTAAAAGATACATTTATATGTTATATTACACTTTTCATTAAATGAAATATTACAAAATGTGATTTTAAAAACCAAGTGACCCCCGAATGCAAAAAGTTTGGCCTAAGGATTCTCATGCTTAGAAATATCTCTTCTAATTTTATTAGTTTATGTGTGAGAGTAGTTTTATGTTATATTATCTTATTTTTTACACTTATTTACCTGATTTAAGTTTTATCTATGGTAAATAAAAATAATTATTCAAGTTACAATTCCTAATGTCCAAATATAAAACATACATATTTATATAATTTGTGAATTCTAAATAAAAATAATGAATCCATTTTTCCAAATTCAAAAATCAGAAGATTCATTTATTAATTTAAAATTAATTCTCATTTCCAAAACCAGAAATCATGTTTTTAAGAAGTAAAAACTAACAAATGATTGACATGTGTTTATGTCCAAAAAAATGTAAAAATAATTCCAATGACCAAAAATTAATTAAATGATATAAATATATTCCATTTATACCTTAAAACCATTAAATAATTTGATATATCCAAATCAATTATCTTGATTGAAAATTTTATTTTCAATTTAAATTTAGCATATTTTAACTATTCATCAAAACATATTTGTTATCAAAAAATACCAAAAAATTATTAAAAGTAAATTTTGATGTCCCTATACTAAATAAGATGTTTATTTTTTCAATTAGTACATATAAATTTTTCAAAAAATATATTTAAAAAGGGTTCTCCATCAAAAGGAATAACAATGAATTTTTTGAAAAATACTTCTTTTTATCCAGAAAAATGAATGTGTTGTTATTTCATATCTATAAAACATATAATATTAATTTAAAACATTAAATTTAATATATAACATATATTTTTCATTGAATAAAAACCCATAAAAAGTGATTTCATTTTATAAACAAAATTATTCTATTTTTAAATATCTTTTCATAAAAAACATCCATTATATTCATTTGGTTTTTATTTTCATTTATAATAAATTTGGTAACCAGTGAATCATTATTTAAACATGTTTAAATCATATTTTCATAATTCCATTGATATTATTCATTCCAACCCATCCACTAGCTTAGCTTTAATGGTAACATTTAATTGATAATAATTAGTTTTTTGTTTAAGCTCGGTGTAGCGTATCATGTATGATATTGAACATAATTCTTCTTTCATAAAACATAGGATTTTAAATTTAATATATATTTATACAAAGAAATATTTATAGTGTCTTGTAAAATTTAAAAAAAATATCAAAAATATAAATTAATTTGAAAAACATATTTCAAAAAATCTCAGGGTGTTACAATATTTCTTCACAGACATTCAAAAAACATGAATAATAAATATCTATTTATTAAAAATCTAATTTAGAACCATATTAAAACATAACATATTTTTGGCTAGAGTGATAGGCTTAAGAGGTGGTGAATAATGTTCCATAAAATATTTCTATTAAAAACAAGTTTAATTAAATTCCCTAATTAAAATAAAAACAAATAGTGAATCAAAAGAGTAGTTTAATATAACTTTGATATTTTTAAAGATTTTATGAAATGTGATTAGTGATAAATTTAAACAAAATATAAATTACTTGACCTTTTTAAATCAATTTATTCAATCAAATAATTAAATAAAAACTAGTTATGATTAACTATTAAAGAATTGTTTTTAATATTTTGAGAATAATGAAATATAAAACTTTTTAAAAAATGAAAAATCAGAAAATAAATAGAATAATAACACAAGAGGTTCAATATCAAGCTAAGACCTAATCCCCTCTACATGAAAAGTCACCCACTTCTAAGAAGATTATATAAATATAATCTGTTCCATAACATAGATTAGGTATGGGGACAACATCTTACAACCTATCCCATCTTCGAAAGGACTTCTTCCATAATAATTATGGGAAGAAAACAAAAAAAATCTAACACAAGGAAAAATTCCAAAAAAACTATGGGTAAGAAGATAAAAATATAGTTGAGAGAATATCTAGTATTTTCTAGTTATGGTGTAAGAGAAAATTTTAGTTGATAAAAATAAAAACAACACACTTCTCCAAAATTAAATGCAATGAATAGAAAGAGAAAGAAGTAAGATATAAAAAAAAATTTGTTTCTCGATCTGAAGTGATTTAAAATAATGAAACACCTTGTATGTAACCTGGAGAGGATCTTGAACTAGTCCTCTGAAAATAGTAGTAAAATAGTGCAGTTTATATGTTCCATGTTCTAAATGTATGAAAGGATTCGTATGTTCTATATACTCCACTCACTCATAGTTTAAGTGTAGGTATGAATTTTTTGTGTATTTTTTTCAATATATTTCAAACATTATAATATGTTCACACTCATTCAAGATCACGTATATATATATATACATGGGGGTAACTTCTTTTGAATATAAATCACAGTATGAGGGAGAGCCCATTTAAGAATATTATCCTATAATAAATCATTTCAATAATGGAATTAATACAGTTGTTGGGAGAATTTAATTCAAAATTCCCAAAATAGAGATGGTGGCTCAAGAAAACAGTGAGTTAGGCCAATGGCAAGTCATTCTGCTTGTATATCATTTGCAGTTAGGTCATGCTCATTGGTGACTCATGCTCAGTTGTGACTCAGGTCTGACTACAGTAAATCATTAATGGTGACTCATCTTAGAAGCGACTCATCTCAATGGTGATTCATTTCAATAATTATTCATCTTAATGGTTAATCATCTCAATGGTGACTCATCTCAATGGTGACTCCTCTCAATAGTGACTCATCTCTACAGTGAGTTGCCTCAATAGTGACTCATCTCAATAGTGAATCATCTCAATGGTAAATTTCCTGATGGTGACTCATCTCTAGTGGAATGTAAAGTCAGGGGTAGTTATTTTCAAAACATATCCAAATTTTTACCAAATTTATTTATATTATAAAATGGTTTCATAAAACAAAAAAAATCATTTAAAACCTAATTAATATTTTTTGTGATTAATAAAAAAAGTATGTACTAATATTCTCCCTCTTATTGATGATCACAAATTATTTCATTTTAGAAACCATATAAATAATAAACTTCAGCACTAAATTTATCTTCTTAACACTTTAAAAAGATAATGTCATAGGATAGAATATAATGTCTAAAAAACTAAAATAAATAAATTCAGTATCAAGGATTTTGAATAAAAATGTCATCAAGGGTATTGTTTCAAAGAATAACATAAATGGAAAGGTAAAATCCCATAATTAATCATCTAAAATAAATTCCATATTTATTCTCCCCATTTTAGGATTATCAAAAAATGAAAATAAAAATTGGAAATGCAAAGAGACAAAAGTTGAAAAATAAGAGAGATTCCATTAATGAATAAAGTTATTGAAATACATCAAAAATACATTGAAAATATTAAAAAACAATGTCATATCATACAAAAAAACTATTATATCAAAGAATATTATCCTATGAGGTGGAATTATTAGGAGCTTTTACCTTATTAAAAAGAGATGGTGTAGAAGTAGAAGTTGTAGTAGCTGTGGTGGTGGTTATAGAGAGTTGATGTAGATAAAGATATTCTAGGATGATAATCATCAAGTTATTATATACATATTATCTAGGATACATGATAAAGGGTTATAACTGAGTAGGTAATGGAGCATTTGGATCCTAGGTAGTTGCAAGTATGAACATATATGTAGTAGTTGAAGGAGTTTTTAAATTTTCAGTCACTAGAATGTCCTCCTTAGCTATAATTGTTGTACTAGACACATGGAGAAATGGACTCATTATATTTATTAAGTCTTTGATGATATTTCCTCCACAATCCATGGAACCAAAGGAGTCTTTTTTCTCAACCATGAACAACTTAAGAACTGTATTAATTACTTATATCTGATTAACATTCCATTTGAAGGCTTGAGTAATGGGTGGAATTTATAGGTTATCAACAAGGAAGTTGATATGAGAGTTGATCTCGTGTTTTTTATTTATCTAAGGTAGATAATACTTAATTTCATTTTTATGGTTTTTGTTTGATCTCTAACATCATTTAAGAATTACCTAACCATCTTATACCCAAGATCATTATTATGCCTAATCTTCCTCAAACACATTGGAGGATTAGTAGGAACAGTAACTGGGAAAGCTTAAATTTTCTCTCTAAAAACTGATCTAATAAACTCAATATTCAAGGGATTTGGAGAACTATAAGTGGATTCTATAGAAGGAAGATTATAAAATATTTCCAACACATTATATAAACTCTTAGAAAAATAAGACTTCATCTCCTCCATAATTTTCCTCAATGACTCCAACTCACCAGCCAAGTGCTTATTTGATATCTCAACTTCTAGGATGTGAAACTTCATTTTTAGAAGAATATGGCATACCACTAGAATAAATATTATATATCATCTCCAACACTAAGAATTGTGAACATAGGTGCTTAATCCCTAATAATACTATTAAAATATTATAGGATCCTTTCTCTGAAGGACTCCACATCATCTCTAGAAACAATAACTATAGGAACAAGAGCAATAGTAGGTGGCATTGTAGCCAATGTTTTCTGAAATATTGCACGTATGACTGGTTTAATTCTTTGAATATCCTCTACATAATCTATATCCAAAACCATTGATCCCTTAGGATCCTTATCTACTCAATCTATGCTAGTTGTATCACCATTCTTTAGTGGACTGATAACACCATCATCAAATGAATAGTAGTCCAATATAATGCTTGCAAAACATTTGAATCTTTCCCATTCATCCATAGGAGTGACACCAAACATGATAGAGGATAAAATTACTATTTCAACAAGTTCTCCATCATCAGGGTCAATATGGTGGCTAATTAAACAAGGAGTTTCCTCCACCTCAACTGATGATCCCATCTCATATCTATAAAAATAGCTTCATAAACATATTGAACAACAATTTTCCTTTCCTTATACCTAGAATAAACATAAAATCCAAGAGAAGATACATATTCATGATCCGTATTTTTGTCATATGGATCACCATTCTTGGTCTCCATCACCAATTTATTCACTGTTATCATCCCTTTCATCATTATCAACTTCGTCACATTATCCTATCCAACACTACCATCACCTTCTTTCTCTTTTTCATTTCTATTTTCTTTATCATTATCACTTTCAAAATTTCCATTACCATTATAAATTCCTTTTTCTTTTTCAAATAAATCTACAATTTCTTTATAGGATTTCTAAGTGTAACTCTTGAACTTCCCTTCTTCTGAAACATTAGATTCGTCATCTTCACTTCATTCACTCTAAATAGTTTCTCTTATAGGTAGAGATATAGGAGGACTATCTAGAAAAAACGTAATAGTTTGACTTGTAAGAATATTTGGGTCATTACCCACCTCAAGTGAGAACTCTTCCTCATCACCAGGTGAAGAAACCTCCTCTTACTCTTGATAATCCTATGAGTATTCAACATCTTCATCTAGTTCCATTCCAGGATCAAAAAGACCTTTTGGTCTATAAGGTTCTTCAATAGGATTAAAATACTGATATATTTTTTCCATATCATCGACCCATTCTTCATCCACATGTTCCAATTTATCTTTGTTATTCCATAAATAACTTTTGTAAACTAAAGCCTTCACACATCACAACATATTCCTCATAATAATTAATGAATCCCCTAGACTCATTAATGACCGAAATGAGATTATGAAAAATGAGGGAGGATGACCTATAATATGGTTTCAAAATTTTCATCATATGAACAATTAGAAATTTACAAAGCTTGATTTTAACTCCTCATTTCATAATGTGTAATTGATATATACCCGGGTATCACATTGTACTGAAATATCGTTTTCCTTACCATAACATATACAGTGTAAACATGAACGAAAAATGGAACACAGCATCAAATTCGGTTAAAGCTCATATCCTTATGGTTACATCTTCGATAATATAATCCATTGAAGTTACATAATCAAACATATCAATGTTATTCGTAATTGATCAGTGATAATCATCTGACACTCCATCAGGAGGGACTTTAAGACACCTATCCCATTATCTCAAAGATAAAAAAAACCTTTGACTATCTATCCTTCATTGAATCTTATAATTATCTTATATAGAACTAAACTTGATAAAATAGTAAAACATCGTTACCATCCTAGAATAGATTAGTCTCTCATTGTTAGAGGAAAAATATATCCATCCCTAGTCCATGATTACACTAAAACCATCAACATGTCTAGATAAAAACCACTCAGTATTAACTTATTTATTAGAAACAACTGTATGATTTACAATTTGTGGGGTTTTTGGATCGACCACAATTCAGATCAAATCTACCATTTCCTTCTTCGAAGGATGTGACTCTTCAATAGTCGACTCAATTTCTCCCTTCACTCTTCCCATTTAAAACAAAGTGGAATGTCCGGGTAACATCAAGGTTAGGCTAAAGGTTGGGAGTGAAAGGGTCACAAAAATGTTCAAAGGGAAAGGCTTGAGGCTGAGAATGCATCAAAATTAGACTAAGGGTGAAATTTATTTCACTTAGGGATTTTGAAATTGTAAACTGAAATAATATATTAAAAATTAATCAAAATAAATTAAATTGAAAATTGAAAATTAGAAAATGTAGCTTAATATCAATGGAAATTCTTTTTAAACATAGGGTTATCCAATAATGGCTAATACAATGGTGGTTAATTTCTTGCGGTGGGTAATTTCCATTTGTGGGTAATTTCCATTAGTGGGTAATTTCCAATGATGGGTACCCAAAATTATGCTCTAAAAACAATTATCACACCTAATTTCTTTTTTATGTAGTTAAATCTCTAATAATTGTATGGAATGTTTGAAATATTACAAATATAATTTTTTGTTACAATGAATTGAAGAGTTATAACGCACTTTTGTAAATTCTTTCAAAAAGTGATGAATTACATCAATGTGCTTTGTTCTAGGGTGAGACATAGGGTTTTTAAAGATACTTATTACTATTATGTTGTAACAATTGATATGGTCATGGATTAATTGATATCCATACTATAGTAGAGTTTATTTCATTCAAAACATTTGAGCATAATAACTACCTGCAGCTATATATTCATCATTTTCAATAGCTAGTGAAATTTAAATTTTTTTCTAAATTCTCTAAGATATAAGTGAATTTCCCAAAATATGACATGATCCATAGGTTATTTTTCTAATTAATATTTAACCACAAAAATCATCATCCAAATAACTATGTAAAATATTATCCTGTACGGTAGAGAAATCATTAATTGGTTATATATTTGAGGCATTTGAAAACTCCTTTATGAAATGTAAATTTGAATATTTTTTATTCGTTTGAAAAGAAAAAAGTACCCACACTAAACATAATATCAAGCCTTGTATAAGTCAAATATAGTAAACTTCCAATTATACCAAGGAAACATGTTTGATCCACTGGCTTCCCTATTTCATGAAGATCCAACTCTCATGTGGTTCTCGTGATAGTGTCACTATTTTTAGTTCTATCGAAGTCAAAAAAAAATTAGAAGATATTTTGTGTATTTAATTTCATTTAAAATAATTCCTTAATTATTTTTAAAAAACTCTAATAATAAAAAGAATTTAATTTCACCAATTCAACACATTTGAAATTCATTTTTCATCATATTTGAAAACTCTGTACAGAAAAAAAATTTGTTAGATCCAAAGATAATATCATCAATATTTATTTGACAAACTAAAACATGTTTTGAACTTATTTTCATAAAAAGGGTCGGATTAGTCATAACTTTTGAAAACCCATTAGAAATAAGAAAATAGATGAACATATAACACCAACCATTTGGAGCCTATTTTATACCTTATAAAGAGATTTTTAGTTTCGAAACCTAAATTAGAAAATGAGGATTTTAAAAACTGGAGGGTTGTTCAAAAAAACATAATCAACTATGTAATCATTAAATAATTAACTTTGGATATTAATTTTCTATATTTTAGAATTAAATAGTGTTGTATAGGAAATAAGGATTCTAATGGCCTAAAGTCTAGAAACATGTGAAGAGGTTTCCTCATAGTCAAACCTATCTCCATGAATATACCTTTCTGCAACTAATCTATACTTCTTTCTTTTTTTCTGGATTCATTGTCTTTGTTTCTAAAAACCAATTTACTTCCAATAGTCATAGTGTTTTTAGGTATAACCACATGTTCTCAATAATTTATTTCTTTAAAATTGGTTATGTTTTCTTTCATATCCATTATATAGAATTTTTCTTTAATTGAAACAACGAAGTTCTTAGGTTCCATATATGATAATAATGCTTGATATTCTACATGATTCCTAAGAGAAATTCTAGTCTGTATACTTCTATCTAGGTATCCAACAATAGAATATAGAGGATGGAATGAATTAATACATTCTATAGTGGTATTAGGAATATCTAGATCTGTATTATAAAACATGGAATGAATACATTCTTCCATAGTGTTGGTTATTTTTTTAGACACTCGATAAGATTTAATATAATTTTAATAACTAAGTAAAATTCATTTATATCTCTTGGATGAAAACTTATCAGTATAATTCTTAGTGTTAATAATAAATACTTTTCAATAAAATATAATGTAATTAACCTTAAGATTTCTATTATTCCAATCATCATAAGGGTTTTTCTTTAAAATAGTTCTAACAAACACTCAATTTATTTTATAGTTTTCTATATTCAAGGGAACTACCCAAAAGCAAAAAAAAAGTTAATTTCCATTAAGCACTGTCATAGAAATCTCTTAAAGGGTTTTATTTCTTCTTTCTACAACACCGTTTTGTTATGGGGTCCTAGGAGAAAATGAATTGTGAGTATATACACTTTGTGATAAAAAGGATTCAAAGGATTAATTTTTAAAATCATGCCCATGATTAGTTCTCAAGGTTTTAATCCTCTATCCACTAAGAATACATACTGATTTATAAACCATGGTAATGTAAGAGAATGCTTCACTTATGTGGGATAAAAACAATACCGAAGTATACCTAGAAGAGTCATCTACAAGTTCATATACAAAGTTATTCCCATTTAACCAAGAAATTTTAGATTGTCCAAACAAATCCATGTAGACCAATTCTGGGGTTTGAGAAGTTACAGCTTCTTTCATTGTTAGGAAGGATACGTTTTATTTATACACTTTTTAATAGGGGTCAAAAACATTATTATTTGTCCAAGGATAATGATTTTACATTTATCATTATCACCATAGGTGAAATGTACACCATAAAATATATTATACTGTAGAAACATGAGTAATCACCAGCTATTGGACTAATATAGATGATTTTTAGGAACTATATAATTCTACTGGATCTTTTCAAGCAGTATTCCTTGAAAAAAATGATACTGAAAAATTATTTTGGTACCATAATATTCTTGGGTCTAGATATATCAAGTATTAAAGCTTTAGGAACCCATATTTCCTTAATGGGTTTGTTATAGGTAAATTTTAAAATCTTATAAATAGAAAATTAGTTGGACTTATTAAATAATAACTAGTAGTATAATTTATGGAACCGGATTTAGGAATAAATGTTCTCTTAACAATTATTCTCTATCTAGGTTAATAACCTAGATCATTGAAGTAATTCGGTGCAATCAGTTTTCATAGTATCTGAGTGAGAGAATCTATACCATTATTGAATCTACCTTAGTCCTTCATTAACTTATTATTTAAAATTTTTAATGTATTTTTCTTCTTTAGTAGTTAATCATTTTTCTCATTTTCAATAGTATAATCGTATTTAATATTAAATGATAATACTTGTTGTACTTTTAGAATATTATACTTATCATTCAAGTTATTGAAAGTATCTGTTAGCATGTTAAAATACAAAAAAAAATTATTATTCAATATATTTTCATCATAAGTATCCTCTTCAAAAATATTACTTTTATTTTTAAGAGAAGAAGTACGTGAAAGAGATTCCTAAGATTTTTTTTACATGAAACATATGCTTTCTCAGTCATTTTGACCTTCATGAATTGAGTATGGGTTACTGGATATATCTTCGAATAATCTAATGGCTTATTTAACTGATTTATATTATTTCATATAATTTTCAACATACATATTCTTATACTTCTACTTGGGATATTTAGCTTCAACATGCCCATTACTGTTACACTCATATGATATGTTCACATTTTTTTTATCATCACTCTTCTAATCCTTTTTCTAATTTACTATTGATATATATTTACCTTTATATCTTATTTTATTAAATAATTTTTTATTCTTGTAAAATATATTAATCCTACGAGGTAAATGGTCTATTTATTCCCCACTTTTGGCAGGTACTTCCTCATCACTGGAACTTTCATCTTGAACTTTTTCATTCACTTTTTAAGTATTATACTTGAATACAACATACTTTATTTTAGGTTAACCATCATATTCTAAATTTACATTAAGTGTTTCCTCATACATCATAAAATTTTTAATTATCTCTTTGTTATATTGCTTACTAATTTCACATGATTCTTTTACTGAAACGGATGTTCCTCTCTATCATTCCAGGAGAAACCACATCATCGCATGATTTGATCATTCTCAGAAACTAGATTTCCAAAAGAATACATAGTGTTCACTATCTCATTGAACTTGAGATACATATCAGAAATAAGTTCAACATGTTTCATCTCAAATATATCATATTTAATTGTTTATGTATTTAAATTATTTTCATGAAAATTAGTTTTTTCTTCATGAGAAATAGCTAATCCCTTCAAAATTTCATATGATTTTTTTATAGAAGATAATCTCTTAAACTGTTCATGTCTTATATAACATTAAATTGAATTAATTGAATTATAATTTTTGTTATAATAATGTTTAGTAAAATCATCCTTTCCCCTGTAGGTGGTCTTAGGTATTTCATATTTATCTTTAATAGAAATACATATTTCAATGCCCATGCTTACAATGTTCATTTTAATCATTATTTTCCATTGAGAAGAGTTATTTTGATTAATTAAATGTTTTGTATTGGTTTTAAAACCTTCATTTCTATTATCCATTTAATGATATAAATTTAGAACGAAGAGAAATTTGGGATCATTAAAACAAAACAAAAATAATAGATAAAAAATTTTAAAACCATTAATATCAAATTTTGTTCGATGTTCTATGATCAAGAGGGGGTGAATTGAGTTCCCAATAAAGATTTTTATTAAAATCTAGTTTAAATAAAATCCGATAATTAAAATTTAAACACCCATTTAATCAAAATAGTAATTTAAAATAACAATTTTCATTTAAAATATTTCTAGAAGAATTATTAGTTCTTAGTCAACATAATATAGAGATAACATTAGAATTTGTAATATATTTACTCGATCAAATACTTACATTTAGACTAGTGAATATTAACCTAAAAAAGTAGGATTTCATTGTAGTTTAAAAATAATTATATTTAAAGAAATTAAAGAAGGAAACAAAAAAATATATATAGTGGAACAAAAGTAGAGGTTTAGTCTAAAGCCGAGACATAATACCATCCACTTGAAAGTCACCACTTAATTGAAAATTATATAAATATAATATGATCCACAACCTGGATTGGGTATAAAAACAACAACATAGAAGTTATATAGGCCATGCAGGGACCTCTTCTACAATAATCACGTGAAGAAAAAAATATAGGTCAGACATGGTAAAATTCCATTACAATGTGGGTAAGAAGATAAAGAGAGAGTGGAGAGAATATCTAGTATTATCCATTTAAGGTATAGGGGACAATGTGTGTTGATAAATAAGACAAACAACTCAATGCATAAAATTTGAATGCAATAAACAAAAAGATCAACTGGTAAGATATAAATGAATTAGTGTATCATTATTTGAAGTGCTTCAGATTCTTAAAACTCCTCAGATGTGGCTTGGAGATGATATATATTTAGTTCACTAATAATAGAAGTAATGCATAGAATCATAATCTCTTTTTTGTGATTGTTGGAAAGGATTTGTATGATCTGTGTACTCCACTCATTCAAAGTTGAAATGTAGGTAAGAATGTGGAATGTAAGCTCTTAAGTAAGTGGAACATGTCATCATATGTCCATACCCAGCCAAGATAATTTATAGGTATGTCCACATGGGTGAACCTTATTTGTAATATAACACAGAGTAGGAAGGAGAGTTTATTTGAAGAATAATACTCACGATTAATTACTTCCTCGTACTAAGATCTGATATTATCTGATGTTCCCTATAATAGATAATAATATAATCATAGAATAAATCTTCTCGTTAAATAATTAATAAAACCATTGTGATTATAACATTCAAATGTCATAGAATAACAAAGATGTCTTAAGCTGGCGATGAGTGAGGTAAACTATGAGATAAGATGGTGGTTGGCCTTTTTTCTAGTAGGTCATTATTAGTGGCTAATCATGATCAGTTGTTATTCATGTTTGGTGATAGGTCATCTTAATTAGTGACTCATCTTATTGGTGACTTCTCTTAATGGTGACTCGTTTGACCAGTGACTCATCTCAATGGTGGCTCTTCTCAATTGTGACTCATCCCTGCGGTGACTCATCTCAACTGTGACTGGTCTGAACAGTAACCTATATCAATAGTGATCCATCTCAATATTGACTCATCTCAATGTTGAATCATCTCAATTTTTACTCATTTAATTATGCCTCAACTCCGGTGGTAGGTATTGTCTAGTGGTATGTTTTTTCAACACTTAGCCAACTTTTCCCCATATTGCTATAATGTTAAAATTCTATCATAAAACATAAAAAATATTTAAAAAAATAATCAAAATGATTTGTGATTAATAAAACACGTAGTATCTGACACATAATATTTATTATTACTTTATAATTTCAAATTATCCTTCAGTTAACAATTCTTCTATAAAATGGACATTCGGGTGAAAATGGGTCTATTTTCCAAGAGGGTTTTAGGTAGATCATTATGGTACATGCACATTGATCATGGTTTAATCATATATAGAATATTAATTCTGAAATAAATATCATATTTATTCATTATATATAGGTTTTTGATCATTCAAATAAATTATAAAAGAAAAAATAATTACCTAACTTCATTGAAAGATTGTTTTGTATGTACATGGAGTGATGTTTTCACTTATTGATAAATAAAATGAATGAAAAATATATAAGAAATCTACTAAATGAAATAATTATTATCCTCTAAATATTATATATATTCATTAAATATATTTTTATTACCTTCCATATAAATCTTAAATGAAAAATAATATATAGATTTGTGGAGGTGGTAGTCTTGTTGTATGATTGAGAAACATTATCATTATCCACTATAGGGGAAGGTAAAAAACGATAATCAGATATTATAATTAAAAAATATAAAATATTTTATAAATATAAAATATAAACAATAAATACATCCTAATAACTAACCATAAATTATGGTGATGAAAAAGAATTGCATCGCTTCGTGAGGCGGAAATAAGTACGTATGCACAAATTATGGTTTTGTTTCCCATTTGATGGACAAAGAAATAGAATAAATTGAATATAATAGTTATTAAAAATTCATAGTATATTTATGATACTATTTTAATCATGTCATTATTTATAAAAAGTTTTTATAGAAGGTGTAATAAGTACTAAAATTTAAAGTATTGAGTTATGTTTTATACAACTTTATTGAGAAACTATTATTTAGTTTCACCTTAAAACATGAAAGGATTATATTATAAAAAAGACATGACCTATAGGAAGTGGGAAGGGATGGTAATAAAATATATTTTTAGGGGTTTTTTGAACTATTCTTCTCAGGAACCTTTAGGAAGAGAGGATATCTTGTATCCATTTATAGGGGAGAAAGTGGACACACTGGGAATTTTTCAAATGAATTAAATATATAAGTATGTTAATCAAGAAAAATGAATCTAAAATTACTCATATTTGAATAATAAATGAGATAGGATAGAAATATGACTAAAAAATATGATTTAGAAATGTTTATCTGGTAATTTCAACCCTTATCACTTTAGTTTAAACTGCCATTAACCCACTTTTAACCTTTATTGTAATTATAAATTTTTACGTCGGTTTCAATTAATATTGGAAAAAAACTAAGTGGAAATTATTACACAATATAAATTATTATGTTTTCTTATATGGAATAAATTTTCCAATAAAAAATTTCAAAAAAAATTAAAATTACGTTAAAAATATTCTATCAAAACATGATGAAAATTATTTTTAAAAAAATTCCTTTTTAAGTAAACATATATTTACAAATAAATAATAAGCATAATGTTGATTATAATGACCTTAATTGTATTTTTTTAATTGAATTAAATAAATAATTATAAACTAGTTTCAATAAATAGGATATTGTAAATAGTTCAATGGAAAAGAATATTTTTTTAAAATAGGTATTTTTTATTATTATTGAAATATTTTAACTTTAAAAAGACAAAAATTCCACCATAACCCAAATTTTATATTATAATTTAATAAATTAAATCCATTTTATTAAATAAAATTTCAAAAATTGGCAGAAATAAATTATAATATTTTCTCACAAAATGTAATAAAGCCCATTTTTTTAATAAAGCCTATTGTTGAAGCATAAAATGACTTCCCTAAAAATTATGTTCTTATTTACTAAAAATTAATCAAAAAAATCATTTTTTAGAATACTTATATATATATATATATATATCATAATTTAATCACTCATATTCATTTCTACCAATTAAATGGGTAGGTTTTCAAAATCATTTTAAAATAATAATATTTGAATAGTATATTGTGGTCCTCTTAAACACATTTTTGTGTGTACAAAAAAAGATATATGAAATATAATTTATTTAAATAGAAGTATATAATTAAAACACATGATCTAATGAAATCAATAAATATAAGGAACCATATATCTTTGGGAACGGGAAACAAGAAAAATTATTATACAAGAAAGCGGAACCATGCCTTACATCGTCATAGAATTCTCATTGAAAACTCCGCATAAAAAGGGGGAAAATAAAGTATAGGTGTAGAGTAACTAGGAATGATTGATCTCAAAAGTTTCATTTTCAACATAAATTTCAATTATCGTTAACTATAATGTTCTAATTTTCCCCTCTTTTTAAAATATGGTTATAATTGCAACATGTGCTTAGTACCCCCCCCCCCCAATGAATACATTTCTCACTCAATATTGTGTCTACCTATTTGGGTGAACTATCTGGTTCATGGTTCCCCACCAATGGGTACATGTTCATAGCTAAAAAAATTTTGGAACCAACAGTCGAGCATTAGGTACCCAATCTACCACCATCAGGTTCCTAGTGGAGTCTACATCACTTGGTTTTAACACCACCCTACTCCAACACTTTTCATCTCACCTGATACACCTCCCAAAAATTTAATATTATAAAAACATTATATTTTCTACGAACCCCGGCCAGGCACTCCATATAAATAAATAAATTAAAAAATATATATGTTCTAACTCTTAAATGTACAAAATTTTACGGAATTTCATTGATCTGTAATGACATGGGTCATTGTAAAATCATATTTCATAAATTCTTATATTTAGAAACTCAATATGGATTTCTAATATCCCAAATTTGAAATAATTATTCTATAATATTTATTTTAAAAAATTAACTATATAATAATTTATAAGAAAGTGCACTATTTGATGTAAATAATGTCAAAATCAAATTTTATATGTCTTGTTATTTTTTAATGTGTGGGATATGACTTGTTGCATCCTAGTTGAATTAATTTGATTTCATTATATATGAATATGTACCAATTTCAATTTAATTAATATTTTAGAATGATTTTAATGGAAAATAAACCTAACCCTTTTTACAAGCCCATGTCATCTATAAGAATATATATTTTCAACAATGAAGAAATAAATACAAAAAATGTTGAACTAAAATTAAAATATAAGACTTAGTAATAAGGAGTTAAAAGAGTTAAAAATATTTAAAGTCAATAATCCTATGATGGAATTTTTCTTATTGGACTCTTGATGATTGAATCTCTTCCTTATAAAAGACAAATTGGTTTGAACACTTGAATGATATTATATATACTCTTTTGATGGGGAGTTTTTCATATATGATTCATGAAGTAGAGGTTTTATTACATCGAATATTCAAATTAAAATTTATAACATACAGAGAACTGATTTATTATTTTTTTATAATATATGAGTTTATATATATATATATATATATATGAATTTATATAGAACCTATTGAATAATGAGTGGATTTTTTCTAATTCAAAGTAGAGTAAGTTGAGATATTACAAGATGGAATAACACTATTATGTAGTAGTTTAAAAATCCTAATAATTAAATAAAATTCCTTGAAATGTTTTATTATTAAATAGTGGGGATAGTTCATATACACACCTTTTATTAACCATTTTATTTTTGAGGTAAACAATGTAAAATTTTTTGTGTCCTTTTATACTTTTTTTATTTAAAATTATAATTTATCCCTTTTCAGAGATATAATAAAACATTTCCTTCTAAAAATGTAACAATATTTAATAAAGTGTTTTATTATTAAATAATTATAAAAAATGTGATCAACCTTAATAAATCCCAATCTTCATGTGATTCAACCTTTTCTACGCCATGGTGATAAAAATGACCAGTTACCACTTAATTCCATTTTTATTAAGTCCAATCATTATAACCTTATATATAAAATACTCTCTCTTTTTATCTCTCTTATATCCCATGAATAAAATTCAATGTTTTGAAGTTTATAAATTACTAAAGGTATTGAATGATAAATAATGAAATAATTCTCTTACTTATGACCTTTTAGTTTTCTGAGAAAACATTTTATAGATGTAATGTTCCTATTAATTTTAGTTTTATCCCTATAATAACTATTTCAAAATATATATGTGTGTGAACTTATACATATGATATTATTTTTATAAAAAATATAATAGGATTCATTAATAAAATGTTTTTTTATAATTGGTCCAACCCTTATAGGGACTTTTGAGATTATTCATTGTATCAGAATGAAATAAACATTTGATCAAAAAACAAATGTCCTAGATATTATTCATTTGGTAATATCTATATATGATAATTCCATTAATTGTATGGACATATATGCTTTTCATTCAATTGAACATTTTTCCTCACATTAAAAAACCTAAATACAATCCTTTGAAAAGATTCCCATTGATGTGGTGTATTGCCACTATGTAACCTTGTACAACATAGAATTTATTATTCACTTAATTAATTATATTTCTTATTTCTAGAAACGCCATCACTTATTTAGTTTGCCTTAATATAACTTCCAAATTCCTTACATCTGGTATTATCTTGTGGATTAATCACATGGTTTAAAATAATTATCTATTACTATTATGTATTTAATTATTTTTAGTGTTTCATTATGATTTAGGAAAAATATATAATTTTTTAAAAATATATTTATATATCCCACAATATCATAGTGAAATATTGTATCTCTATTGAGACAATATATGGACAACTACTAAATAACATTACCTATGAGGATATAACTTTTTGGCCAGTGGATTCTCTATATAATGTTTTACTAGTAAAGATTTAAAACTTGTTTACGATATCTAACGACCATATTAATTTTTCATTTAATTATCATATTTCATATAAATTAAAATTATTTAAAAAACAACCATGATGTTACAAAACCCATACTGAGATTTTAAGTTCATCCATTTAATTATTAGGTAAAATATTAATAAATATATTAATATTTAATCCCTACGGTTCGTGCCTAAAATTTGGTAATATTGAAAACAATTGAAGAAGTTATGTTTTTAAAGGGAGGAATTAATGTTTTTGTTGTGATCTAACATCAAATTTCATGACCCAGCCTGACAGGGCTTCTTCCAAAACTACCCCAATCCTACCTCCAATAGGCCAGGGGCTAGCAAATAGTGCTAAGATGGTATATATTACACTAAATAGGAAAAACCTAATTAACATGTACACATAGCTATTTAATCCCAAAGAATGATGAAATTTAAAACAAATGATAACAATGCATTCATACATCTATAATCCCAATGTTAAAGTACGACATAAAGTACTATAAATTATAAAAAGGGGATAAATACAAGGCCACCAAAAACTAGAAAATAAAGTCTAGATTCTTAGAAGGAGGGTACCATTTTCAATGAAACACTAGTAAACACCTCAGTCAATATATCCCAAACAAAGTTATAGCTGATCCTAATAATCAAAAGACTCAATAAATTGGCCATACTTCTTCATAATAAATGACATATGTGTTCAAATACCATGTAGGGGTGAGTATAAAAATACCCTACATGATACCTTAAAACTACAAAAACCCATTAATAGTAGATATATCAACAAATAAATGTATGTAAATTCAGATAAAAGACATAAATATAAACAAGGATACGCTAAATATACTGGTAAAAGGCATTAAGTTACAAATGCTCTCAACATGGAGATCCACTAGTGGTTTCAAGGTAACACTCTTCTAGGAGATCTTACTAAACAATGATTTCCATACCTAGTGGAACACAACTGAGATATATCACTCATGGGGTATTGCTAAGATAATGGAACAACCCAACCAACCTATAGGTCATTCTCCTCTGGGACGAATTGCACTTCATATTGTACTTCCATCGATGAAACGCATCCCAGAGGTTATTCCCATAAGGCCTGTCCAATAAGATGAAAATAGGAAACTGAGAGAGTTCATCCAATATACACACTCTAATATAATAATACCTCATCAAAAAGATCATATATTGATATACATATATGAATTCAATGCACCTAGCTCACTTGGGGGACACCAAAACCTATTGGAAACAACCTCTACGATAGGGGATCTATGATCATGTAAATATTTGTCACACTAATTCCCCAAACTCTACCTAAATAATCATTAATGAAATTTGGATAACTCTAGGCTTCTTGTATATATACATTCTCCATGCCATTAAGGGGTCTAGTAAAAAAGGTTGAGATGACTCATTCAAGAATAAGAGAACTTTCTCACAATATACAAATCATATGGAAGCTGTAGAGGGGTCACTCAATATGATGAGAGTGGGAAGCTGAACAAAACCATCATAATAATAGTGCAAGGGAAAAAACTCAATTAATACTTGTCCAAGGAATCTAAAAAGGATCACAATGAAGCTAAACTGAGGATAAAGGGGACTATAAACTATAATCAAAGGAGTGTATAATGTGTCAGTGGGGATACACAGCGTGTATCTTGAGGAAAGTCACTTCCCATGTATCTTTATCACATGGAATTCACATCTTCCCAATAGACGAAATTTCAATTGAGGCAAACTGCATGTAGAAGTATCCATAGCACTCATCCTATTGTTCTATGTATTCCCTTGTTCACCAGGTTGTTCCTGTGTACTTGGTTGTAATCGAGTACCCAGATTTTCACATATACACTATCTTGCCCATGAACATCCCATGTAAATAGTAAGTGGGGCTGCAAAGCCACCTAGGTGTGTACTCCATGTAAATACAATGTCCGTAACCATATGTTACATGACAAGTGACTAAGAACACATGGTGTATAACACTACCTGGCCTCCTGAGAATGTTCTCCCTATACACATAAATCTTTTCAGATTAGGGTCACATGGATTGTGACAGGTTTCAATCAATATCTAATATTTATCTCCATGCAGAAACACTATCACCACAAAGAAGGGTGTATATTGCGTGTGTTTATAATATTTTATTCCATTTAGTTGAGTTTTTCATAGAACATGTAAAGGACTCATGTGTCTTCCAATTTCGATTTTCATGCCACCAATTCCACCCAAAGAGATAAGATTTAGTTCAATCAAGTCCCTCCATCGACTTCTCTCTAGATTCTAGCCACAAAATCATCAAAATCGACCCTCCTATCATCTCTACTCATCAGGACATGAGAAAACATTCCCAAGGAAATCGGATCTGCCCAATCATGACATCAAAATCTCCATTCTAAACTTGTGGTATTGATATATTTCAGTGAATACTGAATGTGAAATGGTCATTCAACGAGTATTCATCAAATCGTTGGATAAAGGAAAATACCAATGACGAATGTAGGTAGAATGGGGGTTAAAATGTACAAACATAAAAATATGTAATATACCACATATATTTTTTGAATTTTCCTCTATTTATTATCATGTGGTGAAGAATGAAAATTAAAAAATAAATCGATAGATTATCAATTCATGTACCATAGGAAGATAAATAAATTACCTAAATTTAATGATCAATCCGTGAATTAATTTATTAGTTGATTAATTCATGTTCTTCATTAATAAAACAAAAATAAGGATAAATCAAAAAAAATATCCTACCTCAATTTTGATTAATCATTGATTAATAATGACAACGCATCGTTGTCACTAGGGATATCCACAAGCTGTGTTGGGCCATGATCCTCAATCTCGGTCCACTAATGTTCACCAAGAATTACTTCCTCCAATGGTCCTTTAGATCTCCAATGTTATATTGATAACCCTGATGTATCTTTATAAATGTGTATTTATATAAGAACAATGGTTGTTGTATTAACATTATCAAATAAATATATTTATTTATTTATTTTACTATATTCCCCAAAGATAAATTTTTCATTAACGCTTGATGTAAACAAAGATCATATCACACCAAGGCTAAACCCCTAATTTTGAACTCATCGATGGTGTCACATTTCTAATCCAATAATTCTTTTTTGGAGATATTATACCATTGAGAAAAACTACATGTGTGTGATATTAATATATTTAGTGTCTTTAAAACATCAATTTCAGGCACATAGAGCCTTAAAATCTCACACTATCTTAGTTCCTAGATCTATATATATTCCAAGAAATATTTAAAAGTCATACACAACAAAAAAAGATACATTACATTATCCCCCCCCTTCAGTATTTTCATCCATTAGAAGAAAAAACGATACAAAATGTGTGGATAATAAACTTCAAATTGGGTCTCCCACTCCCACGGGATTCCCAGATGGTTTCATATGCTTCAAAAAAACATGTACCCAAGGAAAAAACTTTCCAATAAGTGAAATTATTCTTCTGGTACTCAATGCCACCAGATCTAAAGGAAACATGAAAAATCCACCCTCATAGCCCATCTTTCCCATGTTAATATTGGGTAACGATTCATGTTCATACCTTCTCAGCTACAACATGTGGAGAACACCATGCAACAAAAAATCTTATCTTTAAGAGGTTATGAAGTGCACCAAATTGCTAACTAGACACGGTAGTCGGAACAATAAAGGGCATCATAACATTAGGGGTAGCTTATCGCCCTATGTAATACTTCTGAACTCTTGAAATCCAAAGGCCTATTTTGTTGGTCTATAATGAAATATCAACATTTTATAGGTAGTCTTTATCCATCTTTGGATGAACATAACCCTCAAAACCACCATTATCTATAAATTTAGGGCCCAATCATTTTCACCCACGGGTTCCAACCAATACGACAGTAACATGATAGGTCTCACATACATGGCCTAAAAAATGTTCTACATTGATGGTGGTGTGGTAGTCATTATGATACACAAATTACATTGAAGGTTCTTGATCCTCCTAGATATGTCTCAAAACCAACTTGCAAACCCAAATCATGTCCATCAGAACCCAAATGGTCTATATTAGTTGGCGAGATGACATGGGTAAAACACTATTCTCAATTGAAACTAAGATCTCGAAGACTTATAACATCCTCATCTTATTCATATCGTGAAGTAAAATTATATTCTATAAATATCATAACGGGATTTCTATGAATTTAGACAACCTATGATATGCACAAGAGTCCCAAACTCTCTACAAAGATTTTTTGTCATCACCCTCGTACAGGAGAGACAAAAAGGGTATTTCTTGAAAAATTTATATAACTCCTTTGGCTTACCAACTGATGGCAAGTGATTTTGGTACATCCTAACCACTACCAGTTGTACGTCTATGGTAAAATAACCTCCTCATCACCTCCTCTCATAGTGTGACTGGTGTCACCATCCATCCTCAAACAAGAATTATGAGCTCCACACCTTTGTAAAATCTTTTTAGAACTTATCTAGTGGATATCTACTCACAAAGCAACACACAATAGATCTACCTAGGTTGTGACTCCTAGAATCCTTGAAGAAAGAGAGGGGTGATAGGTACCAATTGGAGCTAAACTACACTATCTTCAAGCTCTCATTTTCCTCTCAATAAAACAACACTATGCTACCTCAGTGATCACATTTGGTCTTAACAATACCCACTCTCTATAAACACCCAACTACACCTTCATGTTCTTAAACTCAATTAGTTCCATTTTATGTGCTATCAAAAAATTATTAGGGAGAACCCTAGTACCAATACTTATAGTATCTTAAATCTTGATGATGAGATAAACCCCACATGCCCATAGAAAATACGTCCTCTTACTCCACCACCACTACTAGAAAACAAAATCTCATAACATCCACTGCTCCATACTTATCACTAATAAATTGATAAGATGTTAGTCACGACATATTGAACATTAGATCTTCATGTACTATCTAGGATTACTTCTTATCAAAGTATGAAAACTCCTTCCAAAAAAGATAAAACATCGGTACACCAACTAGTAGCAACCAATTTATAATTGAAGGTGGGAAACTAGTGTACACCGAGGAATATATCATAGTGCTTTAATTCCCCCATAAAGAGATTGCACATGATGATATCTCTCCTTCTACATTCTAGTTACACCATTGGTTAAAGAATATGATCCCTGATCCACTCTACCTAAGCCTCAATGCACAAGGGTCGATTAAAAAGTCTTTATTAATACCCCTGGGTGTCGAATAGGTGATATTATCATAGATAAGGACCTCATGGATCAATGTGAAAACTATAGCCATGGAAATAAATATACAAATTATTTCTCAAACTACACTCAAAGACTATATAATCTTGTACTTATTAGAGCACATTATTTCTCATTCCTTCTTATTTACCAAAAATCATTGTCCGAAATTTTCTCTATACCCATGGTTTGAAACCATGGATGTATTACTTAAAATAGTGGGTATAGGTTATACCCATGGTTTCAAGGAAAGGAGGGAAACTGAGGCATTAGTATATCCCCTAAGATATAGCCATGGATTAGGAAACTAGGGGTTTAAGTCCATTCCACCCTATCACACAACATTCCACTGTGTGATTCACCTATACCCGTAGTTTTAAAACCATGGGTATAACTTTGAAAAAAAAATGTGGTCGCGGGTTTCGATCCACATACCACTCATTTATTCCTCCCGCTCCTAACCAAAATACCACTTGTAATATTAATATATAAATATATATTTAGTTATATAAATTTATACAAACTGTGGCTATATGTAGAAAGTAGGGGTAATAGGTTCTCCTTCGAAAACATTTTTATGCCCCATGAAAAACAAAATTTGCAGCATAAGGAAAGAAACCTATACCCACGATTTTGTTAAACTATGGGAATAGATCTTTAAAAAAATCTACCCTATACCCACTATTTTTTAAAACCATTGGCATAGGTCTAGAAAATATACCATGTACTAATGGTTTCCTAGAACTGTGCGTATAGGGGTGCCTATACAAATAATTTGGGTAAAACCGTCAGTATAGGATCCCATACAATACATATACTAAAGGATTTTTCAAAACCATGGGTATTGGTCCGTTTTCCAATATTGATAAGGTTTCTCAATGGGGGATGTATCTCTCTTCATTGAATATCTAAAGTCACATCAACAATCACTAAAATAGCGCTCTAATGAGGCCCAATGTCTCTCTGTAAAAAGTTTCGAACAAAGGAGGAAGAAGACTAGCTCTTACCTATGTCATACAACACAACAAAAATTGTTTAAGAAACAAATATTATACCTCAAAAAACTCCTAGAGCCTCTACGTAACGAATTTCTAGTGACTTCAGCTATTAAAGATCATAACCACCAACTTCCCAAGACAATATTTTTTCAACTGGGGGAAGTGTTTGCTACATCAATCCATAGTTCCAGCCACCTCTGTCTGCTCCTATGTCATGTATTCAACCCTTAATAGCTCCATGCTCCAACTATTTCCCCTAACCATGCGGTTCATTTACCGCCTCTCTAATTATAGAACAATGGGTAAAAAAATCACTCAAGAAATATCTTCCCCCATCCTAAGCATAGAAATGTATCACCTCTAGAGAATCAATATTTCATCAAGATCTTTGATAAAACCTCATGTTTCGTTTATTCCATCACATGCCTAATATAGATGGGTCTGGTTGACCATGCATCCTAGGTGATTCCTACCACAGAATCACATTATACTTTCTCAAACACTACGCATCATTACCCTACCATAAAATATCTATCCATGAATTAGTCCATCATTTTGTGTCCCCCTCAAACATTGAATGTGGGTCTACAACCTAAACAAAAATATAAAGAACCACCTATTGACCAACATAAAAAATGAATGCCTTAGTATGAACCCCCTTCAGGGATGCCTCATCACTCATCAGATCAAACTCTTGACCCTCCTGCAGAATCCTCAATGGATTTCGTCATGAATACTTCCTAAAAGAAAACACGACATACCACATTCAATGAGTTTATCAGGTCAGATAACTCAATAAGGACATATAAACCACAAAACAATCATATATGATTCATGTACTAATTTTTTCCCCTGAACCCATTTCCTACATGCTTGAAATCAAAAAGAATGTTATTAGAGTCTGGGTGAATATATACATTAGTCGCTACAGCAACACTAGAGTCCATGTCCTATGAGCCAAAATCGAGACACTCATCACTATTTCCACAAATCCTAAACCAATCCTCATCATGGGTTTAACTATAAACACAGGCCCAAGGATAAACCTCCTTTGATACCAATATATCACGAACCGACATGATAGGGCTCGAGTTTCAACTACCCCAAGCTCGCCTCTAAAAACCTAGGGGCTTGGAATAATCACTATGTAGGTATATCATACACTTGGGAGGAATTAGCATAACATTACTATACACACACACACATCTCCAATCCCATAGAAATATAAAATGTAAAAAATTGATACAAATTCATGCATACATATATTATCCCATAATCAGAGTACAAAAAATAGTACTGTAATGCATAACATTTTCCCAAATTCATAACCATCCAAAATTGGAAAATAGTTTCTAACATGCTTAGAAGGAGGGTACTGTTATCAATAAAACATAGGAATACACCATGTTCTGTATAAGGCCCCAGCCTTAAACCATACTTAATCTTGAGTTATTACAAGATTACACATTGAGGATCATTTCAGGTTTAGAGTTTTAGAGGATTAGATCATGAAACTTGCATTACATTCCACATTTAAACAAAGTGGTTACATAAAAGACAGTATTCATTCTTCCCATCAACGGAAACATTTATAAAATAAAACATGGATTCTTTCTTGACACATCCTTGACACTATCATCACATCATGTACCCTTCCCTTGACCTGTGAAAAACATTTCAAAAACTTGGGATGAGCATAAAAATCGCAGTAAGGGGTATAGAAATATGGAAAGCAAACATGAGTACATGTATACATAAGAATGAAATCATACTTTACCCATAAAACATAAGCACTTTATCGTACCTCATAAAATCATGAATAAATCATAGTAATCATATGACATAATGGTAACTTCAGGCATTCATAACATTCTTACGTAGGGAGTAAACCTCTTGGTTACGTTTGGAATACCCATCACAATATATTCCATAATTCTCTTCGGAGAAACCTTAACGTTTCACTCCTTTGCGTTACCCAATGCATTGGAGAGCTATATTGGGCTCACCCACCCTTAGTTTATCACGGAACCACCCGTTTTCATAACAATGCCCAAGAACCCTAACATAAACATATCACATAAAACATGCATAAAGGAAACATAACATTTCCACATTTCAATCACAATATAACATTTTAGTATTTTGAAATAATGAATCCATACAAAAAGAAACCATTTCCAAAACCATTTAAAACATTTGATAAGGAGAATTTTGAATCAAAGTGTCTCATACCACCTTGAAGCTTTTAACATTTTAAAACATTAATATCCATATAAATAAATCCTTAAAACCATTTTTAAAACATGGATATTAATAACAACAAGTCATTAAATCATTTAAATCGATATTTTGGTCAAAGGGTTTTTACCAAAATTAGAGACAGTTGAATACAATAATTGAGGAATAACATTTAATCAGAACATTATAATATCATGAGAATAAATGGATTCATGATATAATATTCCAAAGGATATTATATACACCATATAAGAGTGAATTGGTGCATAACAACAATTAATTCTCTATAGGGATGTAAAATGTGATGAAATCCCTTATAAGGAAGGTATCCTTAAATTAAGGATAAATCAATATCAAAATTATGTGTGACAAATATAAATACACCCAATATAATTGGATATTAAGTGTAAAACAATAAATGGTCATTCACACATATTCAAAGGATGACATATTCAATAACTACATGTTGAACCCAAAGAAATCGAAATTGGGTTAAAACGTTCCCTTGGTAAAATTCGACAGCCTAAACAGCGTCACTTCAAAAATTCAGAAAATGAGTTTATGAGAGATAAAAAGGGAATCTCATCACTTGGAAATAAAATTTACATAAATAAGGATATATAATAACATATCCCAACATAATAGTATGTGAATTAAAAGACATAACAAACAAAGCCTTTTAAAATGAGGAGGGTGAAAGGCTCCTTTACCGACTTGGGTAACTTTTGAAAAGTACACTCCGTTGAAGAAGTGTCATACAATGAATATGTAAATACCCATAAATGGAATTATATTACAAAATGAGTTTAATAATGTGAATTACATAAACCACTCAAATGAAATTGTGGCAAATGTAGCATAAATCTCACGGGAATAAAAGTGAGATGAAAAATCTCTTACGAAAACTCGGCAGTCTAACGACGCCACATAAAACATCCAAAATGGATTGATGAGAGGAAATAGGGTCTCTCATCATATCAACATAAAGTTTACATAAATATTAATACAAAATAACATCCCCCAACATAACAAAAATTAGCTTAAAAGAAGTGACATAAAGGAGAGTACTTAAAATGAAAGAGAGAGGTTAGATCTCTTACGAAAACTCGGCAGCCTAACGGCGCCACTTAATACTTCCAAAATGGATTGATGATAGGAAATAGGGTCTCTCGTCATATTAACATAATAAGTACAGTGTGATTAATATAAAATAACATCCCAATCATAAGAAATATGAGCTTAAAAGGAATGACATAAAAGGCTGTACTTAAAAAGAAAGAGAGGTGTAGGATCCCTTACCTTGGGTCCGACTTGACTCGACCATTCTTTAACATCCTGAATAACAAATTCTAGTTAATTTATACTTTCTTATGAACCTTCATAAAGTTCATTATTCCTTTTATATCACTTATTTCAATGTTATAAACATTATTTAATCATTTACGTTAATAATGTTTGTTTTTTCAATATTTGGTTCTTTAGTCGAAAATGGACTTCTTACAATTACATGTTGTTTGTGTGGTCAAAGTTTCATTATATCCAGAATGATATTCATGATTTGTATATCATATATATCATATATATCCAGCATATACATGTATTTATAATATTACATAATCATTTAGAGGTAAGAAATGAAATGCACCGTTCATGGAGACGGTAAGCCGTACGTACGCATGAACGCTACTTTCATTTCTATCTCATACTTTAATGGAAAGAAACAATAATGATATAGAGGTATATTATAATTCCAGTATAAAATCATATATAATAACTTTAAATCCATCCTTTATATGTCCCACGTATGGCATTAACGAATCAAATCACTTTGAGGGGGCGGTAGTCCCCACTTCCTAAAATGAAATTATCGGGTTTACCCACAACGGAAACCATAAAGGTCTGAAACAAATGAAAATACAGAAGATTAAGTAAACCATAAACATATTATATATCATATATAAAAATAGTGACATCATAATGGCCAACTTTTAAGGTGTTAAATGAGTATTGAACAATCATCGTTTCGGGAGGCAGAATTTCGCCATCCACGGAAACCGTATGTTCTTTAACCATATGATGTAGTTGTGTGAGATTGTAGCTTGAATAAATATTATAACAACTTCCAAGATTATTTAAGATACTGGTGTTGTTACAAAAGAAGTAAAAAAAAGAGTTTAGGGGGTTGGAGAGGCAAAATAAAACAAATGAACATGAGAGAATGAATTACCTTTAAAAGTGTAACTCCATTTGATTTGAGCCTAAAGGCTTCCATTGAAAGGATTATTCCAAAAGGGAATCCTCTAGGATTAGGAGAGGGATGTGGAGAGAGTAAATGGGCAGAGTATGGCCGAGCCAAAGGCTTGAGGAGTGTGTGAAATGAGGTAGAGGTGGGGGCCATTTATAAGAGGAGAGGAGGGGCACTTTTGGAAATCATGAAACTATTATTTTATTTTCAAAAGTGTTTCGAATTTATAAGGTCCCACATTGATTTATTTTGACTCTAAGATGATAAGTCTTCTATATATTCCCATACAATAGTTTTTGGACAAGTGTAGGTCTTAGATTTTATATTATCGTTTCATTTTATTTAAACTGTTCATTAATGAGGTCATTGTTGCATCATCATGATGTCGTAATTAAATTAATTTATTTAATATCTAAAAATTATATAAAAAATAATATGATGTAGGAAATAGTTTTATCTTTCTAATTAATATTTATAGTCAAAATTTGGACTTCTGTAACCCCACTTAAAAACTATTTTAGTAAAACAACTCATGTTTGTGTCAATTTAATTTTAACATTAAATAAATATATATTAATGTCATTTTCCAACCAAAGTGGCTCCATGGGGTCCCCAAGTTGACCCATGGGTTGTCTTGGTCGGCCATGACTCATCCAATAGGGGTAGGACAAGTGTCATGGTGTTTTCATATTTTTATAATATCATTTTTACCTAAAATTACACTAATTACCTCTAATCGCGATTAATGAAAAAAGTTACTATTCACCAAAAAATTATTTTCATCCCATTGAACCACATTTTACATACTAATGACAACCATGTATGTCGGATTTTCAAAATTCAATACACATTAGTGGTAAACTTTCATTTAACTGAAAAATCAGTTTGCTTGATTACCACTTAGTGGTTTCACTATTCATCAAAAATTGAAGTTTTTCAGAAAATTACCAAAAATTCACCCTAAGATATATTTGATATTCTGAATTCAAAAATGAAGTCTTTTTTAAAAAATTTCAAAACATATATGTCACATTAATTAATTTAATAATTAATTCCCGTTGTCATAGCAAATAACGTGTTTTTATAAAACAATAAGTATCAAAAGATTGACACTAGTTTAAGTCTGATTTCAAAGTGAAATTAATTCCAACGACCACTATTGGATTTAATGGTAAAAATATATTCTCATTTCACTTTAAAACCAATTAAAAAGATAATATAATCATATAAATAAATTAGATTAAAAAGAGGTTTTGAATTAAAATACAACATTTTACACTTCCTTAAAAAATGAACTTTATCAGAAAAATACCAAAAATTAACCCATGGTAAATTTCGATGTCCCAATTCTTAAGAAGAGTTTTATTTGGTCCAAAAGAATGTATAATAGTGATCAAAACTATATTTAAGACGGTTCGCCATCAAAAGACGATAAGTGAACCTTTAGTGAAAACTAGGGCATATACGCCTAAAATTGAATTCTTTCTATATTTTATGCCTTTATCTTTTATTGGATAAATTTAAAAATATATAAAAACATATATAATCATATTTTAGTTATTTCTATCCACTCCCGCCAATACAACGGCTACATGTTAACTACCATTTAAAATAATATAATTTTATTATTAGAGTGCAACGTAAGATTCCCAAGAAAATCGTTGTTGCGTGTTGGGTACGCCATCGAGCATAGCGGCCCCTTTAAAGACATATTAATATTTTATTCACAAATATGGATAAATATGAAAATGTCATATTCTTTATTTACCTGGGGTGTTACATTCTATCTATCCCAAACTAAGATCCACCTTCTCTCAGTCCTATAAGGGCTCCTTAAGAAGTCCCATAATCAGTATAAGACATGAAAATTGTGGGAAGATCCCATATAGGGGTGAGTACAATAATACCTTATTGTACACCCCCGAAAACATTAAACATAAAGCATCAAAATAATTCATCTCAACAAACACAGGTATTTCAATCAAGACATGAGAAATAAAGATAACAAAGGATATCAATAATGTACTAATAAAAGACTCTAAGTCATAAATTGTATCAACCACTAATATCCATAAACCCGGTCCAGGTTTCAATGTAACACTCATCTAGGATATCTTACTCCAAGAGCCCCAACATCCCTCATGGAACTAAAAGGAGAGATATCAATCATCAAGTTTCACTAATTAAATGGAACATCCCTATAATCCTAGAGGTCACACTCATCTAAGAGGTAATGGACACCCCACCTAGATAATAAGAATAATGTAATAAACTAAGAGGGTCTATCAAAGAGACAAACTTCAACAAGCTAATACCCCATCAGATAGATCAGATGTCGATAAATAGAAAGGGGTTCAATTCCCAAGTCCCACCAGGTGGACACCTAAAACTAATAGAAATATCATCATAGATTGGGGATTGATGGTCAAGTAAATATTGGTCATTCCAATTTCACAAACCCTTTCTTTTAAAACATGATGGAAATGAGGATCACTCTAGACCTCTCAGAGGGACACATTCTCTAAGTCACCTTGGGGTATAGTTGAAGGAGACTAAGAAGAGTCTTTCTAAAATAAGAGTTCTCCCCACATTTTTCTGATCATCAGGAACCTACATAAAACTCACCCCCTATGATCAGAATTGGATAATACACTAAAACCTTATAATAATGGACTAAGGGAACACACAAAACTGATATTGGTCGAAAGATTATCACAGAAGATCACAAAAAAAACTCAAATGAGGAGAAATATGAATTCAGCCAATCCTCAATGGAGTACACCACCTATCACTTGGGGTACATGATGTGTATCCAAAATCCAGGCACTACCTGTGTCTTTCTCTCACTTGGAATTCACTTTTGGGCAATACACAATGTGTCCCTTGAGGTACACAACATGTATATGTGTCCCTGGAACCCGGTGTTCCATTCTGACCATTACAATGTAGATCAGTTCGTGCTTATATACATTAACTATTATAAATTCCAATATTTTATATGGCCATTTGAAATGGAATGGTGACCCGCAACAAATAGACCTTGAAATTGGACTATTTTCAATGGGAAAATTATTTCATCACAAATAATCACTAATTGTAACAGATAAAACTATTTTGTCACTAAATGTTTCTGCGGGAACTCTCACCACCTGGTGCCAAACTCATTTACAACAGGTATTTTTTATGGACCTCAACTTCCATCACAAATACCTTACGACTCGAATGTATTTGTGATGAAATTCAATTCTCATTGCAAATACTATTCACTGAATGACTATTTGCAACAGAATTAATACCGTTGAAAATAATAAATTAATTTAAACTAAATGACCCATATTCATCCTCCTATCATCTTCCTCCTCTCTCGCACATCCAACATGACTCATCCCCTCCTCCACGACGTTGAACAACTCAACTGCACTGCTCCAACATGTGGCTCTGTCATGCCAATGCACCACCCCACCACTCTGTTGGTCCATCTCCCACAAAACCCTGATGTAGTGTTGCCTCGGGTATCCCCACTCCGTGAAACTACAACCATACCCATTTCTTCTTTTTTCTGGCTGATTTAGACTCACATCAGCTATGTATGGACTTCTCATCTACCCTCCGTCATTATTTCTTGTGTAATTTTTTTCATTGTTGTAAATATTATATTAGTGAAAACCTAGGATTGTAAACTACACCAATTTTTATTATTTATTTGAGATTTTGGGTTTATCTAAATTTATTATTCCCAATTTTGTGGTTCTAGTTTTGCACTTGTTGTTTTAATTTGATTTTTGGTATTTTGGCCAATGTTTGATCTTTAGATTTATGATATTGTTTTTTTGTATAGGGTTGTTAGAATTTGATTATTTTATATCATTATTTGAAATTTGATGATTTTTGAAAAATTATGGATGTTTATAATTGTTTGGTACTTGGGGTTTGTTGTGTTTTGGATTGATGAAAATTTTTTATTCTCTATTATTGAAAACACTGGGTTAAGCATTTTATTACATGATTTATTTTTTTGGCGATCCCTAGGTCGACCAATTTACAAACCCGTCTTTTATTTGACTTGTTTATTATTCCTTATTTATTTTTTATATTTTTCGATGTGTGTTTGTGTGTGTATAAATTATTATAAATTATTAGAAAAGTGGAAATGAAATAGTCTGTCAACTTTCAGGTCATGAGAAACAAAAAATTTGATTTTCAATTGGACATGATTGACCCAAATTTGTTCTTGTTATGACCTAAAAATTAAAAATTCTAGGATTTACACCTCTATATTAATTAAAAATATATTTTATTTATTACTATTCAATTATAATAAATTTTTATTAATTATTTATATATCATTTTTTCCATTATTTGTTATTTTTTTAATAATTGTAATGATTTGTAATTTTTTAATTATTTTTTTTTATTTTAATATTTTTAATGAATTGTAATGTTATAAATTTTTTTATTTTTTGTATTTTTTTTAATTATTTGTAATTTTTTATTTTTTAAATTTTTTAAACTTTTATTAAATGTTTTTATTTTTTTTATCAGTTTATAATATTTTTGAATATGTATAAATATTTTAAAATATATGTGACTTTTTTTAATAATTTATAATTATTTATAAATGTTTATAATTGCATATAATGAATTTTTATTATTCTCAATATTTTAATATAGTTAATAATTTTAATTTTTTTATTTATTTATAATTTTTTTGATATTTTTAATGATTTTTAATTTATTAAAAACTTAATAATTTGTACATTTTTTAATTTTTTGGAATTTTTTTATATTTTTAATGATATGTACTTTATTAAAAAAATTGGTATTTGTAAATTTTTTAATTAACTGTAACTTTTTATATATTTTTAATTTCATTAAATGTTTTATTTTTTTATAATTTTAAAATATTTTAAAGTACGTATAAATATTTTTAATTTCTTTTTAATTTTTTTAATTATATTTAATAATTATTAATTTTTTTTAATTTTTTTTATATTTTTAATGATTTATTATTATCTTAATATTTTTAATTATTCAAAATTTTCTAATAAAAAATATTAATTTTTTGTAATTTTTTTCATTATTTATCATTTTTTTAATTATTTCATAATATTTTTTAAAAAACATAATTATTTTTAAATATTTATAAATTTTTTAATTATTTTTTAATATATTTAATGTTTAATCTTATTTTAATTGATTTTAAACTGTTTAATTACTTTTAAATACATTTAATTTTTCAATTATTTTCATTATTCTTAAATTTTAAAATAATTTTCATATTTTATTTTATTTTAATTAATTGTAAATGAATGTATTTTTAAAATTTTAAAATTATTATAATTTTTTTAATATTTGAATTGTTTCTAAAAATACATATATTTAAAAATTAATAAATAATTTTAATCATTTTTTTTAAAAATTATTTATTTTAAATGTTTATGTTTGTTTAAGTTTTATCTATTATTGGCAACCGAATATACCTCGGCCACAAATGTTTTTTAAAAAAATATATGTTTTTTATTTGCAAAGGATGATTCAACTGTCGTAAATAACCACTATTTATAGAAAATCGTCACAATTAACCATAATTGTGATGCCATATGTTGTTACAGACTCCTGTCACAAATAACTATTTATGATGGGATTCCATCGCAAAAAATCAAAACATTAGTTGTGTTGGTCGTGTCTGAGTACAATGCTCTTCCCATATTCTTCAGCTTGCCTCTATACTTCCCAAGTATACAATGTTTGGGGCTACAAGCACACCTGGTTGAGTACTCTAAGTACATTATGATACATCCATGACAAGTTACACGGTTTGTGACCAGGTTCAAATGGCGTGTAAGACTACATGGCTACCTGTGTGTGTGCTTATTAGACACTTCATGCAAGTGGACAAAGGGTAACACAACATGTGACATAGGTCACATTATGTGTGATACTTTTCTCAGCATGGAAACCATTTTGCCCCATAGAATGGACTACATGGAACATGTTCATAGAACTACACACTATATAGTCTGATTTTTCATAAAACCCACAAAAGACTCCCAAATATATGGATTTTGATGTTGCATCCACTGATTCTGCCCCATAGAACTCAGATCATGTTTAATCGAGTCCCACCACCACTTTAACACTGGAAGATATCAATGTAATCATCAAAATCACTCCTCACATTTTTTCTTCTCTTCGGGATGTGAAAACCCATGCATGAGGAACTCTATTCTACACCTGATGCATCCATGGATCTATTATCATCATCATATACCACAACTGTGACATAGGATCTCCATTCTAAACCTGTAGTAGTGATATTTTAGCCAAAGATCAATTGTTAAATGATCATTCACAAGGTATTCATCAAATTATTAACCATAGGAAAATCCCAAATATGAACATGCATAGAACAGGGAGGGAAAATGCAAAAACACAAACAAGAGTAACAGACCTCAACTAAATTTCATATTGGCCGCGATTTATTGTTATAGGGGTGAATGAGAATATATAAACTAATCAGGAAAATACCAATTCTCATACCACTAGAAGATATAGAAATTCCTCAAATATAATATCTAATATGCTATTTGACTAGTTAGATGATTAATTCACATTCATAATGGTTAAAATCAGAATGAAAATAAATCGACAAACAAATATCCTACCTCAAATTGGATCAACCATTGATGAAGAAAAAATCATATTCCATTGTCCTTGATGAGATCCACAGGCTGCATTATAGAACAATCCTTTATTAGGATCCATTATCATTCTCCAAGAATTGTCCCCTCTAAAAGTCCTCTAGATCTCCAAGGTTATATAGTTGTCCCAATGGTCTCTTAATAACTATGTATTTATAGAGGAAAACACGTTATTATGTCAACATAAAAAACAAATAAATTGGTTAATTCATTTTATTATTATTTTCCATGATTAATTTCTCTCAAATGCCCAATGTTTACCAATATTTGGTCATATCTACAGTAAACCACATGTTCTGATCTCAATAGTGGTTTCAGACTTCTAATCAAAGTCATTTTTTGGGATTTATTTCATTTTTTTAGGATAAATATGTGTTTTTGATATTAATATATTTAATATCATTAAAACATTAATTTTGGGCTCACCGGCCCTTGAAAACTCATTCACTTTCAATTCCTTTCTCTTGAAATATTCCAAAAAATATTCCAAAATATTGTATAGAAAAAATAGGGACATCACATCAATACACTATTGAATTTTATCAACATGAATAGGATATATTTTCGTCGGTTGGTTTTATTCCATTTAGACTTAGGTATCTTGATAAAAAATTATATTAATGTTGGGAGAAATTTCTTAATAAATCTGTTCAAACAAACCATAGTTTATCTAATATAAAAATAGATTCTGAAGGTCCAAAAATACTTTATGGGTTTATAATCATACTTTTGTTAAAAAAAATATCATTGGGAAATATAAACTGTTCCATTAGTCTTGTAGGATTGGTGATGGTTTCTAACCAAAGAAGAAAAAACACGAACCCGCCATAATATGATGTATCAATTATGGTCATGGATTCATAGTGAATACATCATGGAACATCAAACCATGTCGAACAGATGACCATTGTTTTATTGGGAATAAATAAAAAATTTAAAGACTATGTGATATATTTTTAGAGATTGTCAGGATTTTGGATTTCATAAGAGAAGATTAAAATTTTTCATTGTAGTTGAGAAAAACATGTTGTGGTTCAAGTTAGACCATAGTATAGTATGTTTAAAAGTTTAATTTTGATGTTATTATTGATATGTGTATAGGTACATAAATAATGGGCCTCTCTTTCCCTACATTGAACATCTTGTTTCGATAAAATAGGTGTATAGTAGATAATGGATAATCCTAGGACTGAGATGGAAGACGGAGATGATGGAATTTACTTTTGAAGGTTAATTTTATTTTTCAAATTTATAAATGTAACATAAAAAAAATTATTTTTTTTCATCAAGGATATATTGTAAAATAGTTGATTAATAATGGAGAGAGGATGGATTAGTGGAAGGAAAAATTAATATGAATAATAATAGAGGATGAAGTGTAAAATAAGCATGTTTGATTGAATATAAAATCAAAAAACTATTATTGTTTGGTAAAGAAGTGTAATATTTCCCACATGTTAAAAAATATGAGAAGTATAGAATAATTATAGATTGTTAGGAAAATTTTATACTATCCTGAGTTCAATGATAAACCCTACTCATTGTATATATTTTTTTGATTTCTTATGGATCGAATAATCTTCGGCTTTTAATATCATGAAAATGATGTATCTATTCGGGTTGAATTGCTAACCTTATACATTTGGGTTCCTTTGATGACTGTTTTAATATAGTGTGTTTGTAATCAATCGCTCAAAAGGATAAATCCGAAAAATAATAGAATAACCCCCACCCCCTATCGGTAAAATATCAACATGTGTGGTACTTTTAATTGTAATTATATCATGCCTATGTTTTTTCCTTTGAAAAAAACGATTTTTTAGAGTTTTAATGAAGTATTTGTTGATTTAAAGTATTATAAATATATATATATACTCTATAATATTAATTTATTAAATTTCAATGTTGTTTCTACAATTGATGGAGTAAACTATCATATATGAAAGGATTTGATGTTGTTATATCTTGGGTAAATTATCATTAATTTTCTTAATGTTTCAATAAATTGTTATATTATTCATGTTGATGGTGTATAAATGATTATATTATATGGAAATAATCATGTAAATGAAATTAATTATAGTAATATTGTATATATATATATATATATATTAAGGAAATATATGTTGAATGTATTGGGGATAAAGATAACAAAAGGAATATTGGATAATTTAGTTATTATCTATTAAAGTAATGAAAATATAAAATAGGAAAAGATATTGACTTAGCATGATATGCCCAAAGACATGGAATTCAATGAAGGTAAAATTGTTGATGAATTACTTACAAGATTAAATGTGATGGAAACCACCACAACATGAATTTAAGAGACTCTTATAAATTCCCCAGTAGTAAAAAATCTACTTTATATTTTGGAGGAAATGTTTGAAACCAAGGTAACTATGCTTGAAAATCACTATCAAAATTCATTTCCCAAAGATTATTTGAGTATCATTTTAATTTTTATAAAATGAGAATATGAGTTTCAATTAAAAATATTGGTAAGGATAGAACAGAAATTTCATTTAATAAATCAATATGGGACAAATATTTAAGATAATTATATAAATAATTTGAATATTTAAAATATGGTTATAAATTCGGGAGGAAATTTGACAAGTTGAATTCATTTATCTCAAGGGTTGTACAAAAGTAAAAAAATGTAAAGTATCTTGGTATTCCTCATATATAGTGTTATAAATATGAAGATATTATATATTCCACTATGAATAATAAAAAAGTTTAAATAAGAAGAAATTGAAGATTATGATGACTCGCCAAAATGATTATCTATGATAAAAATTTCTAAATTATTCAAAGAGAATTTTCCCTAAAGGAAAAGGATTATAATATATCAGAAATAAATAAATGAGAAATTTTATATCTACATTAGTTGATGAAGAATGTTTTTATGATGAAACTAAAGTCTAAGTTTCATGTGAGATAGAAGAGAATTTATATATTTTCAATGTGAATTTTGATTAATTTACTAGTGATGGGGATTATTCGGAAGACAATGATTAATAAACACAAATGGATTTTTCATTAATGTGGTTTTTGATGTAGTATTTTTCAATGATCTATAAGACAATGGAGGAGAATAATAATTTGTTAAATGTAACTCAAAATTACCTTAATGGTTTTCAAAAGATAGGGGGGATACACAAGATCTATTTAAAAATATAATGTTTAATTTGAGAATAATCCACCCAATAGCATTGTAAAGGTTAACAATGAAAAAAATAACACTTTTAGAGTGTATAAGGATGTTTTCAATAAAACAATCAACAAAATTTTTTATATATTAATAAATTTATAAATAAGGTCAGAATAATTTTTATGTTAAATAAAAAGGAGATAATAAAAAAATAGTTTCAATAGGAGAATTCCAAAATTCTAAAAATTATGAAAATAATGTCATGGAGATGAAATATAATACAACTAAAATGGTAAAAAATATATGGAACATGTCTCAAATTTATAAAATAATATCTAGTACATCATATAATTTTGGTTTTCAAAATATATTTTATATCAATGGTAAGCATGATATTGAAATATATAATCTAAAATATGATAAGGTAGTAGTTTTTTCTAAAAGATTGACATTATTTGGTTGTTTGTATTATTATATTGAATAATGGAATACGAGTAGAATTTTTTGATTTACAATAACATATTTCAATAATTATATAATAATTGAAGGTAATATTTTGGAGTATGAAACAACCCACTCAAAGAAGAAAATATAAAATATTGGTTGGAAATTAATTAGTTTCAGTCAAGAATCACTTTCAATATTTTAATGACTATTGTGGAAGACGTGATGAATCTGGTAACCTGGTTATGAGATTACTATCTTTGAAAAATAATAAATAATTCCATAATAAAGAGAATGTGTAAATAAGAAATGGAATGTTGTGGAAATTTCATTTAATGATTCTCAAATGGAATAACATGAATTTTAGAAAATGGATGTCCATATCATATTATAGAGAATATATGTCTTCGGAAAGAATTTGAAAAGTGAATATGTGGGTTAGTCGTGTTTTTATTGTACTGGATCACTCAAAATTGGAGGATTTAGCTCAACCAAGATTTGAGATACTAATTTAATGATGAAAAGTACTCTATTTTCTTGATGGATTTGATCATAACTTATTGAGTGTTTCACAATAATGTGATATTAGAAATTAAGTTATTTTCTTGATATATGATTTTTTAGATGATTTTGAAAATTCATGTTATATAATTATTTATAAATAAAATTAATTGTTTCATAGAATTGTTTTTCACATTGGATTAAATAAAATAAAATATCTCACTTGGGGAGGCAATGTCTTGGATGTCCATATATTTAATAGAGATAGAAACTAGATTTTTTTATATGCTGAAAATGGAATATTGTCACATTTATCCTAGAATTTAAATGAATTACATGAATTATGTTCATGAATCATAAATATAGGATTTCAAAAATGTTTAATATTTCTAATATTTATGTTGAAAAGGAATCAAAATATTTTTTATGATAATTTTAATAGCTAATGGATCTTGTTACACCAATTAATTATTTAAATTTTTTATTGTGGAATATTTTATTTGAATTTATCTAATTAGGAAATATAAACAATTAAAATGGTGTTTCTAGTGAAAAAATGGGATTTTTAGAGATGGGTTGAATTTTTTTTGTGGAGGATCAAACAAAACAATTCCATTAGAATAAAGTGATTGGGAATTTGGTTCACATTAAAAAACCATTTTATGAATCATTTAAATTTTAATATTTCTCTATATAATATAAATTACAACAAGACTCCAAGAATAAAATACTTTCAATTTCTTAGAATCCCATATGTTATCAAAGTGAAATGTACTGACATAGGAATTTTGAACAAAGAGGTTTGAATGGAATATTTCTATTTTATCCACCCAACAAATGATGATTAAAATATTATAATAAATAATGAGACAATATTTTTTATTTATTTATTTTAAGTTGATTAGATACTTAAATAAATATTTTGTACACCAACGTTTTTCTAATGAAGATAAAAATATTCTATAGATTAGTTTGAACAAAATCCAATGATTTTTTAGAATTTTCAAGTGTCTTTTTGTGGGAATGAAGAATATTTTGATTTAATCTTATCCAATGATGATAAAAAAATTAATTATAATTATGAAATGGTAATAAAGTTGGTTGAATCCGAAACAATAATTATAATCATGGAAAATATACTCAAATTATAAGATATTTGAGGAAAATATCTCACACCACATTAATTTATGAGAATGTGGTTGATAGAATTAAGAAACTAGATATGACTCATACCATGAATGATTAATTATATTATATCATGAATTAAAATATAGATGATTTGTTTTATTGATAAAGATATTTTTTATTAGAACAAAGTGGGTGTTCTATAAAAAGGATAATGAGAAATCAAAAGTGATGTGGAACAAGGAAATGCATGTTTAAAAAGGGTATTATTAGGTAGAATGTTTTGAATTGAATGACACATTTTCAATGGTTTCTAGACATAATATCATAAATATATTTCTTATAATCTATTCTCAATAGAAATTCATGATATTTTAATTGGATTCCATGTTATCCTTTATTAGTAGAGAACATGTAGTATAAGTATATATTGAGAAACTAAATATTACTATTCATAGAGATGTTTAAAGATATGTTTTTTGCTTTAAAAATTCACATTATTTTTTATAAAACCCATAGAGAAAGTTATTCAGTTCTTGAATCATTCTTGAATTCATAGAATTTCAATAAATGATTAGAAGAAAACAACATTGATATTAAATAAATAAAGGTGGTATCTCTCATTATTATCATTTATATTTATGGAATTATCATCAAGTTATATAAATAAATATTTTCATAAAATCTTAAACACAACTTAAATATATTTTTATGATTTATATAAATTGATAAAAAATCACATCTTTGAGCTTCTAATTTATTAAGAGAATAATCACAACATTATTTCTCAAAAAATATACTAATAAAATGTTGAATAAGTTTGGAATGGTGGTTGATATTCTTTTAAATACTCCAATTGTAATGTGAATATATATATTATTAAATAAATATATAAATTTGTATTATAAAAATTAGTTTAGGAAACTTATTTTTAGTTTTCTATACTTGAAATCATTGAGACAATATGTTGCCTATATTATTACATTAGAAACATGGTATAAATGTGTACCTAGTGAATTTAAATATATAGTAGTTAATATGTTTCTAAGTTACAATGAAGACACTATGAAACATAAATTTTTATATAACCATTAATTTAATCTCAATTTATTTTGTTATGGTTATGTAGATTTTGGCTTGTTGTGTAGATGATTAGAAGACCACATTTGTTGCGATGATTTTATTGGGAGAAATTTGTGTTGAAAGGAATAATAATTAGTATAATCTCATAAAAATATGAATAATTTTAAGTATAATATGTTACCTGCAACCAATAAATAATTAAATTTACCAATATTAAGACACAGGTTACATATCTCAATATATAAGTGAAGATTCCATTTTAGGTGGACTATGATAATCAAAGTTCCATAAATCTCTTAAAAAATCTCATTTAATCATCCATATAAAATAACATTTATATAAGTACCATTAATCAAGAATAATGTTTAATAATTATTTTCCCTGATAGAGTATATTCCTATAAATGAACTTGTGATGGTAGTTTTTATCAAACTTTTTATTAATGATTCATTTCAAAAATTAATATTGATTGTTTAGGTTCATGATTAATATTCTTAAGGATAAGGTGTCTTCATATGAACCCTTCTCTGTTGTCTTTAAAGAATTATTTTAAAAGTCATAAATATTCGTATAAATTCTCATTATATGTTTTTCCTTAAGTAATGGTGTTTTATATGATAGAGAATTGATTTATAAAGAGTTTTTAAAATGGGTAAATTGTTGATTTTACCATACACATGTGGTTATTTATGTTTTAAGCTTTTATTTTAAAATATTTTTTGTCTTATCTATATGTATTATTATATTTTTTTAAATTATTATTTTTTAGAGATTTTATTATTTAGTAGATACACATTGATATATATGAGTTGAGTTTGGACAATAAATGGGTAATTAATTAGTCATTATTATCTTAAACATCAATTAATCTCATATAGGTTTTTAATTGATTAAATAACCAGGATTTTATAATTATGTGAGTATATGGAGTAAAGAATATGTTTAATGTGTATTTTATAACTAAATCCAAAGTTAAATATTGATGAAACCATTTTAAGAAGTTAATGTTTTTGAATGAAGATGTTGCTTTCTATGTTAATTTCTACTAGAAAAACGTGAATCACATTTATAAACACATAAAAAAAAGCTTTTTGAGGTTATTTTAACTATATTTAGAGTTAATTATGTGATTATATATTTTTGGATGTGAAGGGTGAAGTTAGAGTCTATTTTTTACGAAACAGAACAAACCACATGGTGGTGTTGACCATAACTTGCTATGTTTTATGTATCATAAAAATATATTATCGAGAAACATGGAAGTTATCTAGATATATGACTATTATTTATATTAAATTCATAGTTTTCCTTTGATGAATATGAACCACATCATGGTTTTGGTAGGATAGGTGATGGTTTGTTCCTGAGGCTAAAAAATAGTCATTCCAAAAGGTCGTCATATATCCATCATGGTTTCAATTTTAAAATGAATTTGTCAGGGTTCATCCAACCACATATAATTAATAGTTGTATATCTATTGAGAATAAAAAATTAGGAAATCCATTTCATGGTTTTTTATAGATGTTCATGGTTTTTGAGTTTAAAGGATCAGTTCTAAGCAGTTCTTAGAATATGTCATCCCTATGATATAGTGTAATATAGGTCATGAATGATTTAAGGAAAGTTATTGAAGTATAATGTTATTAGTGATACATTTGATATTGGATTTATAAATTAAAATTTATAAATTTGATATATATATATATATATATATTAGTTTTTCTGTCCAAGTGTATGATATATAACTAAAGAGAGTAAAATGATGGAATATGAAGAATTAAAAAAATAAAAAATAATAATAATAATAGGGGTAGAAGTATGCACTCCCATTTTTCTGTTTAAAGATGGAATGATAACACCGTTGTTGTGTTTTTGGGAAGGATCTAATTTCACACCAATTCTAAAATATTGAAATGTGCATTAACACAAATGTTTTTTTGGATACATTTTTTCTTATATGTTCCAGGATAAGCACTATTTATTATATCAATTTTTATGGTTTTTAGTTAATTTTATGACTTTTTTGTGATAATACCAAGGAAATAACCCTTACTGTTAAGTAGTTACAATATATATCGATTATCTCATTGAAAACTCCTTCTTTTGGGTTTGTGTGTGTGTGTGTTTCATCATCATGACTTGTCACTTTAATAAGTAATAGAGTTTGATTTTGAATAAGTCTAAATTGGAAAAAACAAAAAAAATCTATGATTCACCCCATATTTTTGAACCTTAACCTTGTGTGGTACCCAATATATGAATATAGATGAATCTATAAGAAAATTATATAATAAATTTTATCTTCTAATGTTGTTTTATAACTAAAATTTAATGAAATTTTGAGTGTTTTAATCATTTATATGTAATATATTTTTTAATTTATTTAATAAAAGTTTCCTTTTTTAACACCATATTCTAAATTGTGGTTCTGGGTATAATATTATATATATATATAATATATCTTATTTTATTAATAATTTGTAAATATAATATGTCAAATTCTCCAATGAGCTCCATTAGTTCTTAAATCCAATAATTAATAACACCATAAGAAAAAAGGTTTATGTTATTAGAAAAACATTGAAAATTAAATTAATGATTTTTATAATTCTCATTAAAGATAACTACATTAATTATTAAATAACTATCAATAAAGATTCTTCCACTCATCCTATCATTTTTATTAACATCCTTTTTTAGAGGATAAAATTCTTTTTATTAACAATATGAATATATTACTATGTGAACAAATGTAATTTATTTTATATGTAATATTTATAATATTCAAAAAAATAATTTATAAAATATTCAATATAATATTATTTTAAAAGTAATTCTATGTTTAATACCATAAAAAATAAAAAACAGATAGTTAAATTAGACCACAAAATATTATTATTTAAAAATGACCATTATAACATAGCTGATGAATTGGAAGGTATGAATAGGACTAATTGAATTACAAAATATATATTGGACGTAATAATTAATGATTAGTAAATAAGCACTTAATTTTTAAAAAAAATATTTTATTCTTCAAAAATATTATTTCGTAAAAAATTAATTATATATCTTTTTTTGAGAAATATTATTATTAATTTGTCAAAAAAAATTTAAATGGTATTTGATAAAAAAAATTATCAATTTTAAATCACCATTTCAAAATTATCTTAGAATTATTTTTTTGACAGTTTTCTGAAATGTTGGAATAATAAATGAAAAGTGAAAAATACTGATTTTTATTCAAAATTGCATTTTATTTTAAAATATTTAGAATGTAAAATTATATTTTAGTTTAGTTTTAAATTATAATTAGTTTTTTTATTTCAAATAATCCAATTATTATTTTTGAAAGAAATTTAATACTTCAATATAATATAAATACATGTTATACTTAAAAATCGCATTTTTCAGAAAAACTATTTTTCATTGGGTATTAAGAGTTTAATTTTAAATAAAATTCTGAAACTTTTTGTTTCTAATTTTAAAATATTATTAAATACGTGGAATCATGGGATCTAAATTATATAAATATTTCTTTTTTATATTTGGTTATTAATAATAATAACCATTATAATATTTATTACCACGGTAAAGGATTAATCCAGAAATTATGTTTATAAATAATATATTAATGATTAAAGAATAAACCTAACATATTACTTAATAATATTGTATGATTATACCTCATCTATAATATTAAAAATGTATAATATATTTTATTTTTCTAGTTTTATGTGACTGTATACATTAAAATAATTTATGAAAAAAAAGTAAAAAATATGACACTCTTATTTTTAATTACAGTATTATTTTTAACATAGAGATAAAAATAGGTTATGTTAATTTATAAATATATATTTTTAATTAAAATAATTTTTATTCATCATTATAATATATTTTTATTTTTAGTGAATAAATAGTTACCTTAAATGCTTAAACAACAATGACACATTAATAATTTAGTTAATGGTAAATTTTAAATAATTCATATTACAAAATATTAAAATAAATTAATATGGAAGAATTAATGTTACCTATGGTTTTAATAGGTAAAAATTACACATTATATAGGTTTTAATTCAATTTATTTGAATTTTTTGTTTTGAAATTATTAAAGATCTAGTAAATTAACAGTTATAAATCTATCATTAATGATAATTTATAATAAATATTGTATTATTAAATGACTTAAAATTAATAAGAATGTTATATTAAGATGTATTATTAGGATATGGTTAATTATATCATCCATGGTCTGTTTATGGGTTAATATTTATTTTTTAGTAAAATTATTAACCATTCAAGGGTAGAAAATCTTAATATTATAATGGTGGTCTAGGTAGACTTCCCTGAACTTCCCTTAAAATATCAAAACCCTATAATTTTTCACATGATAGGGAATCTAGTAAGTGGTATCTATGCTCACAAAGCAGGAACCAATCTATTTTCCCTCCTGTGGCTCCAATAATTTTCAAGGAAGTTGATGTTTCTATGTTTCCAACCGAGTATGTTTGGATTTTTCTTGGGGAGGGGTTCCAATGGAAACAATGCGTCGAATTTGATTCATGGTTTGATTTATGTTCTATCTGTAAGAAAATTAGACATGCTATAATTCATTATAGGTGAAGAGACAATAAAAATGATTTAACAAGGATGGGGGATTTGGAAGTTAGTGGGAAAGGGGAAAGGTCTTGTAGGAGGTCTGGAAAAAAGTACCATCTTGATGCAAGTTTCTTTCTGGTGTTATACCATGATGTTCATCCTCCTAATCTAGAGGGTAACATTATGGTATCTAGTGTTTTCAATCAACTCGAGAAATACTTGGGTGTTACTAATATTGATGTTCAAGGTTCTTCAGGAAAAGTTGGCCCTAATGTGTATTCTTATACAAATGTATGTGTTATGGACACTTTATATTTATAGTCCTCAAGAAGTTTGACTGGTTGTAGTCTTAATCAGGAAGTGGAAAAAAGGGGATGAGGGAAGTAAAAAGGCCATTAAGTTTTATTCTTTTGCAGAGTTACTTCTTTTAGGAAATGGAAACAATGGAAGAGAGGGATCTTCAGAAGATGAGGATATTCGAGTGAAAATTTCATGTCTGGGAAGTGAGTTACCCAACATTAAGGTGGGGAACTGCTTCGATTGACTAGGGAATAAAGGGTCTGATTATGAATTAGACACGGCCGAGAACCTCATTGAGGTGTATGGATTTCACAAGGATAAGAATGGTGATGATTCACTTGGTATATTCTTATAATAAAGTGAACATGTATTAAACATTAAAGACCACTACGATCTGAGGAGGAGGAAGGGTTGACAAGACAGGAAGAAAGGACAAAAGGATTACTCCTATTTATCACTACCTATGGGGACTCAATATGCAAAAATAGAAATAAAAGGTAAATTAAGGTGATACTAATTATACTGTGAAGTCTTTTGGATTTTAATATGTGGATTTCTAGATAGTTTCCCCTAGGGATGACTTGTAGGTGATAGTCGTGGAAGCTCCTATGGATCTCCTCTTATATTCTGGAGAAACTTTAGAAGAGGAATTCCTTCTGATAAATGCCTCCATAGAAGTTATTTTTAAGATCATGGGAAGGATAATTCTTGTGGTTACCACCTATGAAAAGAGTGGTTGGATAAAAAGTAAGAACCTAATTTTAGTAACATGCTTCAATAAAGACAAGATCACCCAATAAGAGTACATTTAAACATAGGACAAGATGGTGATTCACTTTAAAGACCTTATAACGGATGATCCTAAAATATTGGTAGCATCTATTTTCTATAATCTTTTTATGGATATGAATGATAATGGTACCAGGTTACATGTTAACAACTATGTTTTTTCCATTAGTGCTTGTTCTAGATGGACCTATGGTTTCTCACATTTTCCAAAAAAAATATTTGATAATAAAAAAATTATTTTTTAGTCAAATCCTTTTGTTTCATCCAAAACCTACCAAAATTCCTTCATATTATCCCTGACCATGTTATATAGGCATCATGTTCTATAATAATACAAATATTTAAGGCCTTAAGGTATTAAGTATTGGATAGTTCTCAAAGAAGAGGAATAATTTTTAACAGCATATTGTAGTTTTATTTCTTCTTCCACCTCCATCAAATATTCTTCAACCAGGAAAAAATAATTTCACTATTATAATATATATATTGATATTTTATTATGTTAATGGAATAACATATATCCATCTCCAACATCCATCAATTGGGAATGGAATTCTTTATTTGAGTGTATGGAAGACCACCGCCTATTTTCCCAATTTATTTTGTTTTCCATCAATACCTTTTACAAATGGTTTTAATGATCAAATTAATATTAATATATGACAGTTATTACATATTTATCATTTTTATAAGATAGTATATCAATTAACTTCTTAACTTTATTCATGTGTAAGTGTGGACTTCCACATCCATGAAGACATGTGATTTATTTTTCATTAACATGTCGCATGGATGATATATGTAAGTATAAATAAAGAAATAATATGAGACATGATATTATAATAATTATTTGAAGGTAAAATTATACTTAACATATTTCCATAATTATAATTGGAAAATGTAAATGTTACACTTGTTTATGTAAGAATTATGTCTTCATGAATGAGCATAGTTCATTTTTTATAACAATATTTCAGTATAAGTTATAAAATAATAATTGATGTATAAAAGTGATAATTATTTCATTAATATTTATGATGTAATAATGAAATAATTTACTATAGTTAACTTAATAATCTCATTTCATTCTTATTAACCCGATATCTGGGAAACATTCAATGAGAACATAATAAATTAACTAATTATTATAAAATGTTAAAATGTGAGATAAATTAAATAATGAACATGAAAAGTTTCTGAAGAAATTAAAAAAAATAACATAATTTCGTTATTCAAGAAAGATAAAGAACATATTAAATGATTCAGACTCATTGTAAAGGAATTTTATTTTTAAAAATCCTCATTTAAAATTTCCCTTAAAACTATATTTTTCTTCGAGTTCAATAATTTTAATACTATTGTATGGATTTATTTGTATGGATATAAAAGAATTATTAAGTAATCATTATGTATCATTTGAAATCATTTCAATGTTTTTAAAAAGGAATATTTTTATGGAATGTATATATTTTCTTTACAAAAGACTATAGAAATGTTTTATTTTAATTATATGGTGACAACAACTTTAGTAGCCACAGTAATAGTTATTTGATATTTGGATTCATTTATAACATTTCATATCGTATTCAAATAAATATTATCATTATCATTATTCATGGAATTTTCTTTTTTAAAATTGGATTGAAACTAAATGAATATAAAAATATTTGAAATATATATATTATGGGTGAAACAAATGTTTTTTGATGCAAGATTTTACATATTGATTTATGGTTCTTGGGAATTACTTATTATGATGGATGTTTATTACATAAAAAAGGCTTGGGGATCTCCTTATATCCCTTTGATTCATTGGGTAAAAGGAACGATATAACTAATTGGGTTTCTCCTTAGAGAATATGGGAATATACTACGATGATTATTCTAAATATGATACATAGTTAACCAATTATGTCCCCACATATATATTATAGGAATATATTGTATTGGTTGTTTCAAGTATAAATATGATGGTTATTTCATGTGTAACCTTGAGGGTTTCTCTATATGTAATAGGGACATGAAAATGAGTATAGGTTTTCCTACATGTTTTATTTATTCTTGCTATGGGTTTTAAAGTTTCCTTTGAGAAAAAATTGTGCTTTTCATGTGGATATTATTTATTTTATAATCTCAAAGAATACTATAAAAATGTTAATAATTTAATGGGATTTAATGATTGTCACTATACTAGTAGATTTATTTCTTTATATACACCTTACTGAGGTTTTGGTTTCTATACAACATTTTAAAATGTTTTTCACAGGTATAAGGATGGGTATGGGAAAAAAGGAAGTCACATTGAATTTCCTAAAGATTTTATATGAAAACAAATATTTTTCTTTATAGAGGGAAAAATGTTACTGAATCAAAGTTTACACTTTTTGTTATATGGGATTTTTAATGTAATACTCGAAATACCCTAAACCTAAACATCATTTGAGAATGAAATAAAATGAATTATAGTCTATATAACTTGAATATGTTATGTATTATTCAATTTCCATATATATTATATGAGATTATGGGTATATATTACTTTATAGGTTAGGATATTATTTTATCATTGTAATAAGTCCTATATAACCAAAAAAGGAGATTTTGTTAAAGAGAATTATGATTCTTTTGGATAAATCAATGTAGTTGAATAAAAACATCTATGGCTAAGGATATCTTAGTATTTTTCTATTCATAATATTGTTTATTATGATTGAAATAGTCAAACTAACTATTCCTGGTTTTATTAAATTTATGGAAGTAGTAGAAACCAAATTAAAAATAGATGTGAAGTATAATGTATTGGTTTTTATAATGGGAAACACAAATGAATGGTATATGAAGTTAAATATCTAATAGTTATTATTAACCATATATCATGAGTTATGATAGGAAAAATAAACATTGGTGAGTCTCCAAAAAACCACAAAAGGTGAAAACGAGAGTTCCATGGATGATCTATAGATAAATATCATAAATATTAAAAGAATAAACAATTTTTGTATCAAGAATATGTGAATAATAACCTTGGTGAATGTATTAAAGGAATTTAAAGTTGTTCTGTATGTGGTAAAGGAGGGAATATAGCTATAATCATTCAAGGAAAAATGAAGTTTTTAGTTTATACTTTTGTGATGACCCGTCCTCGGGACTCGTGTCGTGACTACCCTAAGCCTGCCTCCCATAAGACAGGGGCTGGCGACTAGCACCAAGGCATAAATCCCAACAAAAAGGGGAGGCATTGCCTTTATAAATTAAAAAAACACCACAGAGTAAGAAGTAATAAGTAAACACTAAGTAAACTGAGTACAAAAGAAAGTGTGGAATTGTAAGTGGGCCAAAATACAAACCCAAACTGAAAGTAAAGTACAACTGGAAGGAAAGTACAGTGACTAAAAAGTAAAGCAGCAAGGTCGAGTCGTCCACAGGAAGTCCCACCTGACGGTTGGGTACAGATTGTTTCCTCAGCCCCATGGGTCCAGCCGTCCGCTCCGTGTACGTCCCGCCCAGTGGTCCACCTCCAAGTACCAACTTTCTCCACAAGCCTCAACCACGATCAGCGTTGTTTGTCGTCTACATCCAACACAATGTAGTACGGGCATATCCCGTGCAGGGGTGAGTATACGCTACTCAGTAGGGACCTTGAGACCCCTGAAGGTCTCCCTGAATCCACAAAGGATAATCCACAAAGGAAAGATACAATCACGAAGTAACAACCAACACTACTTAGGTATATGCCCAAACATATACCAAAGTCATCAATTCCAGTTCGGCTCCAACATCCGAGCCCCAGATCGATCACATCTACACCGGATATTACAACCCAATCCACACAAGAAAGCACAACTCAATCCACAGAGGAAAGAAAATCAATCATATCGGAGATAATGATTGAAAGTCAAGACTCAGCTCACACAGGTATACATTATTTGTAAAGCAAATGGATATGATCAAATGTAGTTACTGATTCATCTAGATGGGACCCACATAGGATACTAGACCAGGTAAGCTGTTGGACCCATGTAGTATACTACAATAGTGGTCAATACTATCGGACCCACGTAGGATACAAGTATTGTAGTCGTCACCGCCGAAACCACGTAGGATTCCAGTACGGTTGTCATCATCGTCGAACCCACGGAGGATTCCAATACGGTAGTCTTCACCATAGAACCCACAGAGGATTCAAGTATGGTTGTCCTCATCGTTGAACACATGGAGGATTCCAGTATGAAAGTCTTCACCATCGAACCCACGGAGGATTCCAGTACGGTTTTCATCGTTGTCGAACCCACAGAGGATTCCAATATAAAATTATTCACCATCAAACCCACGGAGGATTCCAGTACAGTTGTCATCGTCGTCGAACCCAGGGAGGATTATAGTATGAAAGTATTCACCATCGAACCCACGGAGGATTCCAGTATGGTTGTCATCGTCTTCGAACCCACAGAGGATTCTAGTACGAAAGTCTTCACCATCGAACCCATGGAGGATTCCAATACGGTTGTCGTCGTCGTCGCAGCCTGCTCTAGGGTTCCCGCACACAACATGCTCGTTTCTGAGAGGGTCCGCTCAATGAACCAAGGGGTCGATACATCAACTAACACGTATTCTGGAGTTGATGTATCCCAAAGTTCTGCCTCATCGATAGGAACACAACGTGACAGACGGCGCGTCAATCGAACGCCCGGTCTGAGAGTTAATGGCTTTTTCGTTCCAGGGGCCCGGTTGGTTTTTAAGTCAAAACCAACCCGACTGTACTCCAACAGCATCCAAACCTCAAGAGGAGTAATCCAAACGGTCCGTATCACTTAGAGGAATCCAACAAAGTCGAATGCACGTCAATCAGACGTCCGGAGCCCAAGTTATAAGCTTTTCCGCTCCGAGGGCCCGGTTGGTTTCGTGTTCGAACCAACCCAGCCATATGAAAAGTTCACTGCAACCTTCAGTGTAATATAATGAAACGAGCGTCTTGATCCAGGTATTTCATCGCAATAGACGGTGCGTCGATCGGAGGTCCGTAGCCCAAGTTACGAGAATTTAAACGAACATGTCCGGTTTTAGGCGGTTTTGGGCCCGGACCGACCCGGCCCAAGACCCCTTGGGTCGTCCCGAACCGGGTCAACCCGACCCGGGTCCCGGCCCGGCCCAGCCAGTGCGGCCCGGCATGGTGCGGCCGGTCTAGTCTGGGCGGCTCGGCGCTATCCGAGCAGACGCTCAAAAGGGGGTGGTGCTGTCTCCCCCTCCCCCGGTCATCCAGTGAACCTGCGAGGCTTTAATGTCGCACCTCTCTCCCAAAATTCAGAATGACAAAGCCGTTCCGGTCCGCCGCGGCACACTGCTGCCTTTCTCGGACCACCGGACGCGCACCAGTGGTCTGTTTCACCCACCATCTGCGCCTGGAGTCCTTATGGGACACAAAATTCACTGCAGAGTCTTCCAATCGCCTCTGTGGCCTGATCCGTCATTCCCCATCGATCCGCACATCAATAAACAAACTGCGGAGGGTTATCGGTCCGTGTTTGTTCAGCCCGCTCCCTCCGCGTTAGGTGTTCTCAAATGGCAGTCATTAAAAAGCATGCTTTTAGTATCGATGAGGTTATAATTTATTCGAGTGTAAATTATACTAACTTCAGACCATTAAACACTTTAGTATGTGAGATTAAATCACTCGAAGAGTATTAAACAAAATCCCCTTACATTTTTCCCACAATCAAAATTTCCCAACCCGCAAACATATTCTTTGGCGAATCAACGTAATATTATGTTGATCCGCGCTCTTTGATTTAGAAGGAAAATAAACAAGGGTTTATTATTATTCACAAACTAGTCCCCTACCTTGAAAAAGTCGTCGAACGAGGATCGTCGCGGGAAGAAGACGTCACAGAAGACGACGTCACAGAATGGGGCTCCGTAAGAATCGTCGGTGATCACCCGATGAAGGAAGCGGCGCATCGTCGTTCCCCGAAGAAGGCGTCTCTCACCGGCTGCGGAGAGGAGAGGAGATGGCATGGTGATTTCCTTGCGGTGACGGAGTTATTTGCGTTCTTCAACGAGGAAGAATGTTTTTCAAGACTAGATATTTCTCTCCTTGTCTCCGCACAACAAATCAACCCCCCATAAAATAAGACATTGTCTTATTTTATTAACACAGACACATGCCAACATTAAATTTGAAAATCAATATATCACATTCAATTAAATGATTTAATTGAAGAGCGTTTAATAATCATATTAACTTTGAGGGTTGACTTTCCATTAAATGTGGGGTGTGGGTGAGTTACAAATTAATGGGGGGTTTACAAAATTAATGGGAGGATTGAGGAAATTGAAAAGTTGGGGCTTGTGTGGGCCCCACCCCAACATCCTTGAAAATTCTTATTCTGCAACGCTTAAAAATCAGTTAAAGAAATAAAAATAAATTGTAAAACAATTTTATTTTTATTCCTCACATTTTTAAAATCTCCTCCCGATCCAACGCAACTCCAGGAAAAGTCTTCCTAAGAAATTACTGGTGTTACGGTTTCTTCGGTGCCCTCGGATTTCGATTCCGAGCACCGCTTCAAATGTTAGGAAAACATGCTTTTTTGTTCACTGAACGTACCCGAGCGAAACTTCGGAAATCGATTCCGGGCACACCAGGCCACAAAATCAGGTGCCATCATAAACTGCGCACTAGTAAAATTACAAATAAAATTACGAAAAAAAATTCACTTGAAATTTGCAGGTCTTTAAATTACTCCCACCTCAGAGCTTTGTGTCCCCGTAAAGATACATCACAAACTAGGGAAACAAAATAGGGTAATGAGCACGTATCTGAGCCTCCTGCTCCCATGTGCTATCCTGAAGGTTCCCGTGCTACCTCTCGAGGCACATTAAAGGAATCCACTGTCCACATAGGACTCAATCCTGTCGAACCTCGATCATCACGGAACTTCTGGATAAATCACCCCATTGTCAAAGTCCATCTCCTCATGGTTGATGATATGCATCGGGTCATGCACGTATCTCCTCAACTGAGATATGTGGAAGTCATCGTGCACCTGGTGCAACTAAGGTGGAAGGGTCAAGTGGTAAACCACCTCTCCAACCCTATTGAGAACCTAGAAGGGTCCGATGATGTGCGGAGATAGCTTGCTACCCTATCCAATACTCCGTAATCCACATCGAGGTGAGACCCATAGGAAAACGTGGTCACCATCCTCAAACTCTAGTGGTCTCCACCTTCTATCAGCATATGACTTTTGTCGGTTCTGAGCAGTCCTCATACGCTCTTGGATGACCTGGACCTTCTCTAGTCCTATAAGAGCTGCTAAGATATTTTCTTTGCCGATAAGAGAAATCCGGTCTCATCCCCAGGGTAAACCACATTCTTTGCCTAATACAGTCAATCCTGACATGGATGATACTAATCCATACCAAGGATGACGTCATAAGGCCTCGAAGCTACTACCAAGAGATCCAACCGTTACTCTCGCCTCCAAGGTTTGAGTCAAACTGTCGGCATCAGTAGGTGGTCACTAGGTCTCCTCCAGTAGGTATCTCAAAAGGGAGGGTCAAGTCAATGGTTTTTAAACTGGAACCTCCTAATTACCACATATAGAGAGGACAAGAAAGTAAAAGCCACAAAGAAAGGTTTCTTTTATTACTACAGCTCAAAGTACAAAGACACCTACAACCACAACATCAACAAAAAAAAGCTAGAAGCACCAATAACAAAGGCCTCCATGACTGGAACTAGTCCCGCACCTATCCATCAGCTCCCCGGAGCTCCATGGTCGTAAGCCTTAGCTACCTAAAGTTGACCTCTCCCCTGTCCACCTGTTCCCTGCGGTCGGGGTGGTCTTCCTGGTGGTGGTGGTGGTAAGGCCTCAAAGTGTCGCCCACCACCCGCTACTCGGCCAGCTCCTCTGCCTCATCCGCTTGCTCTATGTGGACCACCATGGCCGAACATCTTCTTGGGAGGTCCCTCTATTGCCTGCTGCTCATCTATATGACGATTCAGGTAGTCTAGAGCCATGTGACCATGCCCGCTGCATGCGTAGCACTGCTTGCTCCTCGTGTAGCTGTCTCATCTTCGTGTGCCCCTCACAACCAAATCTGCATCCTGAGATTTCCCATCTGATGGTCTGGCCCACTTGGACCTCTGTGTCATTTGTCTACTGCTAGCTGTAGAAGACTCCGCTACGTGTCATACTGCAGAGGGTCCCACCGCTGGTGACTGATCAGCGAGAAAACTCTACACTAGAATGGATCTCTCCAACACCCCTGCATGCGTCGGAATGTTGAGGGAGATCATTGAAGCCCTGATCTCATGCCTCAGTCCCTGCTCGAAGGTCCGGGACCTGAAGAACGGGTCCCGTACCATATCCGTGGAGTAGCGTTTGAGGTCAGTAAACCTCACCGAGTACTGGGCCACAGTCATGCTGCCCTGCCGTAGCTATAGTAACTCTTGAATTCTCACCACACCGAGGGTGGATGGGATGAACCTTGAGCGTAAGAGGTTCTCGAAGTCCTTCTAGAGGATAGATGCCTCATTGTGCACCTGGAGCATCAAGCTCCACCATCTGCCTGCTGTCGCGTGCAGGATTCTCGCTGCAAGGATCATCATGAGGTCAGCTGGTGTCCCCACTAATGCTGAAACTCATGCAGTGCACTAAGGCGATGTGCACTCTTAGCATCTCGGGCTGGTGGCATCGGTGGTTTGGCGGGTAGAGGTACAGTCGATGCCTATGCTAAAAAATGGACTTGCACTGAGGCCTTGTCGCTCAGTGGGCTGCCGTCTAGCTCAAAGCTTGAAACCCTAGCTGGCTGCCATCATGGGGTCATCCTGAAAAGAAACAGGTGCGCCGCGGTCAAAAAAATATACCTTGTGAGCTGACACAAAGTAATCTCAAAGAAAACTTTTTAAACACACATGAAATCAGTGTTTTCATGCACTAAGTTGGAAATCAGAAGTCAGGGTCCTGGTGTACAGATACATCGGCCTCCGAACCAACACTGGACTCCCCTGACTGATAACCACCCTCAATACCCCTAACACTATTGCTTCACATAGAATAAATTTCAGAGTCCTGAGTTCTACGGTAGAACATAAACTCCTCTGATACCAATTTGTCACGACCCATCCTCAGGACCCGTGCCGTGACTACCCCAAGCCCGCCTCCCATAGGCCAGGGGCTGGTAATTATAACCAAGGCATAAATCCCGACAAAAAGGGGAAGGCTTTTCCTTAATAAAGTAAACAAACACCACAGAGTATGCAAGCAGAAGTAAACACTAAGTAAACTGAGTACAAAAGAAAGTGCGAAAAAGTAATTTGGCCAGAATACAAACCCAAAATGAAAGTAAATTACAACTGGAAAGAAAGTACAGTGACTGAAAAGTAAAGAAGAAACGTCGAGCCATCCACTAGAAGTCCCACATGAAGGGTGGGTACCGATAGTCTCCTCATCTCCACGGGTCCAGTCGTCTGCTCCGTGTACCTCCCGCCCAGTGGTCCACCTCCAGGTACCGACTTGCTCCACAAGCCTCAACCAAAATCAGCGATGTCCGTCATCTGCATCCAACACAACGTAGTGCGGCCATAGCCCATGCAGGGGTGAGTATACACTTCTCAGTAGGGACCCTGAGACCCCCAAAGGTCTCCTAGAATCCACAAAGGATAATCCACAAAGGAAAGATACAATCACGAAGTAACAACCAACACTACTTAGGTATATTCCCATACATATCCCTAAGTCATCAATTCCAGTTCGTCTCCAACATCCAAGCCCAAGATCGATCACATCCACAAAAGATAGTACAAACCAATCCACACAGGAAAGCACAACTCAATCCACATAGGAATGCAAGTCAATCCTATCAGAGATAATGATTAAAAGTCAAGACTCAGCTCACACAGGTATACATAATTTGTAAAGCAAAAGGAGATGATCAGATGTAGTTACTGATTCATCCAGCTAGGAACCACGTAGGATACTAGACCAGCTAAGTTTTAAAACCAACATAGGATACTACAATAGTGGTCAATACTGTTGGACCAACGTTGGATACAAGTATTGTAGTCGTCACCGCCGAACCCACGGAGGATTCCAGTATGGTTTTCGTCGTCGTCGAACCCACGGAGGATTTCAGTACAATAGTATTCTCCATCGAACCCACGGAGGATTCCAGTAAGGTTGTCCTCATCGTCGAACCCACAGAGGATTCCAGTTCAAAAGCCTTCACCGTCAAACCCATGGAGGATTCCAGTACGGTTGTCCTCGTCATCGAACCCACGGAGGATTCCAGTACGAAAGTCTTCACTGTCGAACCCACGGAGGATTCCAGTACGGTAGTCATCGTTGTCGAACCCGGGGAGGATTCCAGTTCGAAAGTCTTCACCATCGAACCCACTGAGTATTCCAGTATGGTTTTCATCGTCGTCGAACCCACGGAGGATTCCAGTACGAAAATCTTCACTGTCGAACCCACGGAGGATTCCAATACGGTTGTCATCGTCGTCGCAGCCAGCTCTAGGGTTTCCGCACACAGCATTCTCGTTTCCGGGAGGGTCCGCTCCACGAGGAAAAGGGTCGATACATCAACTGACACGTAGTCCGGAGTTAATGTATCCCAAAGATCCGCATCGTCGATAGGAACTCAACCTGACAGACGACACGTCAATCGGACACCTAGTCTGAGAGTTAATGGCTTTTTCGTTCCAGGGTCCCGGTTGGTTTTTAGATCAAAACCAACCTGACCGTACTCCAACTGTGTCCAAACCATCATAGTAGTAATTCAAAGGGTCCGTGTCACTAAGAGTAATCCAACAAAGTCGACGGCACGTCAATCCGACGTCCAGAGCTCAAGATATAAGCGTTTCCGCTCCGAGGGCCCGGTTAGATTCGTGTTCGAACCAACCCTGCCATATGAAGAGTTCTCCAAAACCTTGAGTGTAATATACCGAAACGACTGTCTCGATCCATGGATCGCATCACAACTAACGGTGCATCAATCGAAGGTCTATAGCCCATGTTATGGGCATTTAAACGAACCTATCCGGTTTTAGGAGGTTTTGGGCCCAGAAGGACCCAGCCCAAGACCCCCTAGGTCGGCTCGAACCGGGTCGACCCGACCCGGGTCCGGGTCCGGCCCATTTGGGAGCGGCCCGACCTTGTATGCGCGGCCCGGCCCGGCTTGGGCAGCCCGGCCCAGTGCGGCCGGTCCGGTCTAGGCGGCTCGGCGCTCGCCGAGCGGACATGCAAAAGGGGCGTCGTGCTGTCCCCCCCCCCTCCGGTAGTCCAGCGAACTGGCACGACCTTAATGTCATGCTGATCCCCCAAAATCTAGAAGGGAAAATCCGTTCTATTCCACCATAGCTCAGCTGCGGCGGTCTTCTCCGGCGGCGTGCCGCTGCCGCTTTCCACAGACCACCGGACGCGCACTAGTGGTTCGTTTCACCTACCGTCTCCTCCTAGAGTCCTTATGGGACCCAAACTTCACTGTGTATTCTTCAAATAGCCTCTTCATCCCGATCTGTCTTTCCCCGTTGATCCGCACATCAATAAACAAACTGCGGTGGGTTGTCGGGCCGTGCATGTTCGGCCCGCTCCATCCGCGTTAGGTGTTCTCAAATGGTAGTCATTAAAACACATGATTTTAGTATCGACGAGGGTATAATTTATTCAAGTGTAAATTATACTAACTTCATACCATTAAATGCTTTATCATGTGAGATTAAATCACTCGGAGAGTATTAAAAAAATCCCCTTACGTTTTTCCTGCAATCAAAATTTCCCTACCTACAAACATATTCTTTCGCGAATCGACGTAATATTATGTTGATCTATGCTCTTTGATTTAGAATGAAAATAAACATGGGTTTATTATTATTCACAAACTAATCCCCTAACTTGAAGAAGTCGTCGAACAAGGATCGTCACGGGATGAAGACGTCGCGGAAGACGGCATCGCAGAACGAGGCTCTGTAAGCGCCGTCGGTGTTCGCCCAATGAAGGATGCGACACGTCATCATTCTTCGAAGAAGGCGTCTCTCACTGGCTGCGGAGAGGAGAGGAGACGGCACGACAATTTCCTTGCAGCGATGGAGTTATTCGCGTTCTTCAATGAGGAAGAACATCTTTCAAGAATAGAGAGTTCTCTCCTTGTTTCCGCACAACGAATCTACCCCCCATAAAATAAGACATTGTCTTATTTTATTAACACACACACCTCCCAACATTAAATTTGAAAAATCAAAATATCACATTCAATTAAATGATTTAATTGAAGATAATTTAATAATCATATAAACTTTGAGGGTTGACTTTCCATTAAATTTGGGGTGTGGTTGAGTTAAAAATTAATGGGGGGTTTACAAACGTAATGGGAGGTTTGAGGAAATTGAAAAGGTGGGGCTCATATGGTCCCCACCCCAAATTCCTTGCATCTTCCTATTCCACAATGCTTAACCATTGGTTAAAGAAATAAAAATAAATTGTAAAACAATTTTATTTTTATTCCTCACATTTTTTAACATCTCCTCCCAAGAAAATGCAACTCCAGGAAAAGTCTTCCTAAGTAATTACTAGTGATGCAGTTTCATCGGTGCCCTCATATTTCGATTCCAAGCACTGGTTGAAAAGTTAGGAAAACCCACTCGTTCATTCACTGAACGTACCTGAGCGAAACTTCGGAAATTGATTCTGGGAAAACCGGGTCTCGAAATCAGGTGCCATCAGAAACTGCGCACTCGTAAAATTCTAAAGAAAATTAAGAAAAACATTTCCCTTGAAATTTATGGGTCTTTACAGCTTTGAAGTGGAAAAATTATCGTCTGAAGGCATCAACAGATTCTCTAATTTTGTGTACTATAGGCATTATTCAAATCAATATCATATGTGGAAATCTCAATGAATGATCAGTTGTACCATATATATAAATTTATAGAAATGTCAACTGTAATTATTATTGAATATGATGAAACTAAAAATTACATACAAAATGTATGGTCTTCAACTTGGCTTATGAAATTATATTTTTGAATCTTAGGAAATGGTTCCTATTTTTGTATATAATAAGGATGTATTATTGAAAGAAAAATTAAATCAATATTAGTGAATTATTAATAACATTGAATGATTAAGGTGACTACATATATGGATTCAATAGTTATGGTATATCGTTAGATTTAAGGATGATCATGTGTTTAAAATCATTAATAATATTTTGATGCTTTAGGTGATGGTAGTAAATTGAAAATATTTTAAAGTATATTGATATATTTTATGATATATGTATAACCCAAATGATTAATGTGTGAGAATATCTATGAGAAAGAATGATTTTATCATTTTGTGGACATAAGTTTAAAATTATGGATAACCTTTATGGTTTATATGATCATGGATGATGTAGTTTAATTTTTTAGGGTGTTAATCATATTTTTGGGAATGTTATAGGACTTATATAAAATTTGAATTATAAAAAGAACAACCCACAAGATGGTAGATGACCCGTCAGATCAAAAAATCTTATAGGGCTTGTATGCACAACCGAAGGGAGACAAGGGTGAAGCTCCTATGACAAGATAATGTGATTTTCTAATTAGAATGACATTTTTTTATAATTATGATGATTTTGGGCACATATGTTTTATCATATAAATAACCAGGATATTTAAAATTGATTTTGTTATTAAGATATTTATGTAATTTTGGAATATGTCCACTATTTTTGGAACCATGTATGATTACGGTAAATAGAACAATATTTGATTAAAATTGAGGATTAAAGGTATAATTATCTTCTGGAGGAATATGTTATTTTAATGTGAATTTATAGTTTCTTAGGTTTTTTAAGGAAATTATTATCATATTTTGGATATTATATGATTATGACAAATATATTTTTGTTTGAGATGTTAGCAGTGATTTTTTGTATTTAGAGATAAATGTTAAGTTTGTTTTTGAAGAATATGTGACTGAATCATTTTAAAATTTAGTGTTTCAGTATTAGTTTGAATTATTTTTGAAAATATCAAGGTTATTTATTTATCAAATGAACTATGTTAATATTCAGGTAGTCTTTCTAGATTAATGTTGTGTTGAGGATTATTCATTAGCTTGTTATAACAATTTTGGTTTTGTTTAATGTTTAAATATGGGATTGATATATTTTTGTCATTTAGAGAAATTATATGATCATATGGAAGTTTATTTTAGTTCTTTAGGAATAATAATCATTTTAATACTTTTCATTTGGAGAATAATTGAGATAGTTGTGGAAATTGATTAAATAATTAAATTATATATATATATTATAAGTATATTTCCAGAGAATTTTTGTCTATATGGAAAAGTAATTCATTTACTCTATGGAAAAAGATCATGAAAAAAATTATCCTATTACATTCATTTTGGATGAATTTAGTCTTCTTCTCCCATTACATATTTATAAAATTATTGTCATGAACCAACCTGGGTACCCTGGTAACCCGATAACTGAGCCTGCCCTGACATAGCCTGAAGGGCATTCCTGATCCCCACGGGTCGAAGACTAGAACCTGGTATCGTACAACATACAAGTGGGAACTATTTTTTCCACAAGAATGCAGAACAAAAAGGAAACAAAGTAGTATACATAACAAAAAAAAACTCCAATGCGAGTGATGTACCATAATACAACATGGCATGAAAACTCAATGTAATACAACCCAAGTACTAAAATGGGAAAAAAACCCCAAGTTCCCAAAGAACCGAACTCACAAAGACCAAAACTCAATAGTTGGATTCACCTCTAAGAGATCCCTTCCCTCTTCTAGAACCTAGAAGAAGAAAGTCCACAAACACCTGAAGGAAAAAGTATGCTATGAGCCTAAGCCTAGTAGGATACCACCAAAGATTCCGTAATAGATGCGAAATATAGATTATCCAAAGAAAAGCTATCAATTTTCAAATGAACAGGTTTGACAATTCAAAATCATATTTAAACGAAACATGCTATACATTTTCAAATGATGGAAATAAATATTTAAAGTAATGATTTTACAAATGATGGAATATTTCTAAAACAATGCCTTAAATAAAACATTTATATAAAACTGTTTATATAAATTTAGGAGGAATGTAAAGTAGTTCAAAATCATTGGAATACATTTATATCTCAAATATAAATAAACAAGGGAGCAACATGGTCATCTGCCAAATGGTACGGTAGTATTAACCAGTTATAGGATTCTGCACTCTCTATGTTAACTCAGAAAAATGTGTATACACATGTCCCAATGACACTCACTACCACAAAACTGGGAAAGGAAGGCTCCTGCCTTTATCAGCACTAATATAAAAGCGCTGATAAAGGGGTAGGCCTTCATCATCGCTAAAAAAAGCACTGATAAAGGTCTCGTTTATCAGCGCTAAAACTAGCACTGATAAAGCAGAACACTTTATCAGCGCTTTAAATATCCCATTATCAGTGCTTTTCTTAGTGCTGATAAATGTTACATTTATCAACGCTTTGCTTAGCGCTGATAATATTTATTGTATACGTTAAATAAAAAACACATTTTATAACTAAATATATATATATAATTAAATAATTATAAGATTAATAATAAATATATTTATTAGATTTATAAGGTTTATTATATTTATTAATTAATTATATATTTATTAGATTTATTAATTCATTATATTTATTAGATTTATTAATTCATTGTATTTATTAGATTTATTAATACATTATATTTAATATATTTCTTTATTATATTTCATTATATTTAATTAATTTGTTTTATTTATAAATATATAATACGTTTTAATATATATGTATAATTAAAATTATTGAATATATACGTGTTTTCCAATTAATTGGGGTCAATGAATATATCATACATGCGTATATATATGTGTTTTCCAATGAATTGGGGTCAATGAATATATCATACATGCGTATATATATATATATATATGCATATTGAATAGTGTTCATTTATATATTATAATTCATTATGTTACCCATATAATATATATGTTACAAAAAATATACAGTTATAATTAAAATTAAATTGTATTTAAAATATAAATATATATTTTATTATATCTTCAATGATATATATATAACTATACCTTTCATATAATTTTATAAGTATAAATAGGGATATATATATTTCGAGTTAAATAAATATATAATAATTTAAAAAAATCTTAAATTTATACATTTATCAGCACTTTTCTTTGCTCTAATAAACTACGTATTTATCAGCACTACAAAAGTGCTCATAAAGTCCAACCTTTATCAGTGTTAAAAAAGTTCTGATAAAGGTGGTCTTTATTAGTGCTTTTCATTTTAGCGCTGATAAAGGTCCACACGGGATTTATAAAATCCACCGGGTCCTCCTCCTCCTCCCCGCACCCTGTCAAGCTTTCGTGGAAGCCCTACTTTACGCCACTGCCTCCTCTCCACCGCTGCCACTGCCTCCTTTTCCTCCTCCTCCTCCGCAGCCGCCGCCTCCTCCTCCTCCTCCGTCACCTACTTCTCCTCCTCCTCCTCCTCCTCAATCGCGTCTCCTCCTCTTCCTCCTCCTCTTGCGCTGCGGTCTCCACTTCACCACTGCTCCTCCTCCCCCTCCTCTACCGCAGCCTCCTCCTCCTCCTCCACTGGCGCCTCCTCCTCCTCCTCCTCCGCCTACTCGGATGCCTCCTCTCCACCGTGGCTACTCCTGCTCCTGCTCCTCCATCGTGGCCTCCTCCTTCTCCATATCCTCCTCCTCTGCTGCCTCCGCTACCTCTGATCTACCTCGGCTTCCTCCGCTGCCTCCACGCTGCCTCTGCGCTGCCTCTTCTACCTCTGCTACCTCTAGTTCCTCCGCTGTCGATGCCTCCTTCTCCTCCTCCATCGACTCCTCCTCCTTAAGGTGAGTAAAATTGAATTTTCATTAATTAATTATTTTTTCATTTATTGTCAATATTGAGATAAAATATGATTTGGCGTGATTCTTGTGTGTGATTATTGTGTGTGCGAAACGTGTATATGTGGTTGGTTACATGTTTTATCTTGATTACCTCTCCCCACTTATAGTTGTTTTACTTGTGAATAGATCCTTTTGAGTGGGTTTTGGTTCCTTTTATGCTTTGGTTCATTGTGTAAACCCTTGTGGTTAATTATAATTCCCCTTGTGTTTATTTAATTATAATTTTTTGTATTATTTTGGCCTCTATAAGTGAACTATTGGATGTAGGCATATTCATATGTGCACAGGGTGAAAATATGGATTGGTACACAAATTTTAATGGCTTTATAAAATTATGCTCACTTTAAACCCTATATTTTGAAACAATTTTTCTCCTTTCCTCCTTATTTTTCTTATCCCTCCTCCTTTCAAATGGTTCTTATAAAACCCCAATGTCTCAAAAATGGATCCTTGGTTCCCAAATTTCAAATGTAGTTTCAAATGTGTTCCCTAAATCTAGGTATGTTTGGCTTCTTGAGGTGTGGTTTGGCTTATAAATAGCATAAAGGCCCGTTTGGAATCTTCAGATCTTACATGGTGTTTTCCCCTCGGATTTGAAAATGGAATTTTATTTGTAAATTTTAAATATCTATTGGTATTTTGTGGTGGTTTGGAAATTGGTTTTTGAAACTCATGTGATGTATAGGCCCGGTTGGCACTTGTGTGTGACTTGATATGTGATGGGAACCTCTGTGGTTGTCCCTCTGTGGAGAGTTTTTCCACATAGTTGGTGTGGGAGCTTGAGAAAGACATGCATAGAGTCATCGGGGTGTTATTGGTTTATATTGTGCATGTGATGGCCTCTTCATTCTCTAGTATACTAGTGTAATGGAGCATCAATGTTGGTTGTTTACTATGGAGGTACACCATATGTCTGCAGGTGACTTTGAACCTAGTAAGTCTAGGGATTTCTTCTTGGTATGTTTAGGTATTTCTAATTATTACCTATCTATATGTTCTTCTTTATTTTTATGCACTTTGTATATCTATGTTTCTAGTATTTTTCTACTTTTATTGTCTCAATTAATTTCATCATGGCTCTATGATCACCTAGTATGGATTCTTATATTGAATTTTGAATTCATTTTTTAAAGTATATATCTATTTTAAAAAGATAATTCATCATTTGTTTTGAAAATGGATTTTCTAAAAAATATTTGTTGGTTCTTTAAATGATGAAAACCTATTTTATAAAAGTATTTCAAACTATTGTTTTTGTATTATTTCAAGAAAGGTAATGTATGGATTTTTTGGTGCTTACCTACTATGTTGTTTTATGCTCACACCCTACTTGTGACACTCAACATCTGTAGACCCAAGTTATTTTTATGTTTGGGTTTCTTGTTTAAGTTTCCTTTAAAGAAGGTCGGTCTTATAGTTAGTTTTAACCCAAAGGTCACAGGGATATCTGGTCGAGTTCAGATTTATTCTATCTCTATTTTTAGTTTCTATTTTGTTCATTTGATGCTGTATATGGATCATGTTTATGTATTCTTTATGTTCTATGCTTATGGATCCTCAAGGGTTTGTTGTGTGCTCTATTTGGTTTATATATATCCCCATTTATATATCACACATCATATTATCACACAATGACTCTTATATATCCTTAAGAGGTTGTTCCTCATCATACGTGAGATATAAAACTATACGATCCATCTTCTTTAGGCCTAAGACTCTAATACTTACTCAAATAGCCTTAGAAAACCTAACTAGGCTATACAAATCTCATACCAAACTCGGTCCTCTCATAAACACAACTACTCCATGGAGACATAATCTCTAGATGATCACAAAATAACAAACATTCAATAGAACCCTCACTCTATCTCTTGGTGGATCAAAAACATCCTATTTATTTACCTTGGTTTCTCTTGATTTCTATCCCTATCACTGGAACACATATACTCATGAATGAATGCACAATCATGCATAAATTGGAACATGGTTTTGTATTATAGGGTCCACCTACCTCAAAAAATGGAGTAACCCCTCACCAAGATCAACTCATCCTCAACCAATACTATACATGCCTTATCTAATCTTGTATCAATGATTGAGACCCAATCTCAAGGCACAATTCCCAAATAATTAATTATAGAAACTTATAATTAATTATTCACCTTAATATAATTAAGAATAATCTTTTAAAAACTCACTGGGAAACACAACACCACCTAAACCACAAAAAACATGGTGTGTTCATCATATGAGGATAACCTCTATCCAGTACAATCAAAATCTACATCATCTGAATTAATTTGAAGATGATATAGTGAAATCATCACACAAATCATAGTTAAAATCATCCCAAATCATAGGAAAAAAAGGATAATAGTAATGGAGGAAGTATGAGGGAAGACCTCACTAACGCACTATAAAAAACTCCCCAGAACCACCCCTCATCAGGGGGGATCGAAGAGAGAAAGATATTGGATGAATCCTCAGAATCAGCCAAGATTTACTATTAATGAGAACACCCACCCCCCCCCACCCGTTTTGAAGTATCTAGTTTTTTATCTAAATTATACTCATATTCCTTCGACTCTAAACTATATACCCATCCTATGGATATTAAATAAGATTAATATTAGAAAAATAATGGATGAATGCCAATCGGTTGACAAAAGAGTATGAAGAAGGCATGAAAGAGTTTATCATGTTTGAAAAAGATCATACATGTGACCCTTCTCAAATCCTTTTTCCGTGTTTACGTTGTTGTTGTTATTCAAAACAAATTAGTCCAGATGAGTTAGAAGAACACTTGATCTGTCACGGAATAGATCAGAGTTATACATCTTGGAATAAACACTAGGAAACAACGAATATAGGTAGTGGCCTGGATGACACTGCGTTTTATGGATCATCTGATATGATTACAAAAATGAAAAATGAAGATGATTGTATGGAGGATATGATTACAAATGTGAATGATGATTAAGATCGTATTGAGGAAATGACAAGGACCATCAAAGAGGAACTTCGTGATTGCCCAAAATTGTTTGAGAATTTAAAAAGGTGTGCAAAGATGCCATTATATGCTGGTTGCACTAAATATACAGCATTGTCAACCGTACTAAATCTGTATAATTTGAAAGCAGAAATTGGGTGGAGTGACGCTATTTTTACGAAACTACTTGCTCTCATGAATTACATGCTCCCAGAAGATAATGAGCTCCCGAGCTGAACATATGATGCCAACTGAATGCTACGATCGATGGGTATGATCTCTAAAATAATACACACCTTCTAGACAGATTTTATACTATTTTGTAAGGTCCAAAAATCACATAAAGAATACCCAAAGTGTGTTTCTGCTCGATACAAGAAAGATGAATCCAGTCATACAAAAGTTGTATGGTAATTTCAAATCATTCAAAGGTTTAGGCTCCTATATGGAAGTGACGAGACTGCAGAACAATTAACATGGCATGCAGATACATGAATTAAAGATGGGATACTACATCAACCGGCAGAATCTCCTTAGTGGTAGAGAATTGATCATGAGTATCCTGAAAATGGAAACGAGTCAAGAAAACTCCTCTTGCGTTATCTACAGATGGAGTGAATCCTTTTGGTTTTCAAAGAAACTGTCACAATACATAGCCGGTTATGTTGATAAATTATAACTTACCACTGTGGTTATGCATGAAACGAAAATACATAATGTTATCTATGCTTATATCAGGACCAAAACAACAGGGTCATGATATTGATGTTTATTTATATCCATTGATCCAAAATTTGAAATTATTTTGGGATTTAGGTGTTACATTGTATGATGCTTACAGAAAGGAAGATTTCACATTGAGATCCATGTTGTATGGGATGATAAATGACTTCCCTGCTTATGGAAATTTTTCAGGATATAGCATTAAATGAACTCCAGGGGGTCCCGTTTTCGAACAAGGTACACAATAAATTAGGTTGAAACATTAATCAAAAGACGTGTTTCTAGGACATCGCAGATTTCTACCGTGACGACATAAGTACCATTCTTGGATGACATCATTCGATCGAAGTTCATAAGAACGTACAGCACCATCTCTACTAACAGCCGATCAATTGTTTGACAATGTTAAAAATGTGGACACTACTTTTGGTAAACCGGCTTCGAAAAACCTTACAAAAATAGGTTGAAAAAAGAGATCAGTTTTTTTTTGAGTTAAAATACTGGAATTGTCTGTACGTCAGACATTTTCTTAACGTTATGCATGTCGAAAAAAATGTATTTGATAGTGTCATCGGCACGTTGCTAAATACATCTGAAAAAACAGATGATGGAATTAAGGCTAGGTTGGACATGGCTGAGATGGGAATACGACCAGAGTTGGCACCATAGAAGGGTGAAAAACGAATATTTCTTCATCCTACTGCTTATAATCTTTCCAGGCAGGAGAGATATTAGTTTTTCAACTTCTTGAATGATGTAAAGGTTCCAGAGGGGTATTCGTCAAATATCAGTAACCTTGTGTCAATGAGCGACTTGAAGTAAAATGTTCTGAAATCACATGATTGTCATGTTTTGATGCAAGATCTCATTCCAATTTCTTTACGTTGCATTTTTCCCAAGAATTTCCACCATACATTAATGAAACTGTGTTTCTTCCTCAAATCTATATGCAGCAAAGTTATAGACCTGGCGAAATTTCCAACTATGGAAAGATAAATTTCCATCATATTATGTGAGTTATAAATATTCTTCCCACCTTCATTTTCTGATATGATGGTTCATTTGATGGTCCACTTGGTGAGAGAGATTCGACTATGTGGTCCTGTACATTACAGATGGATGTACCCCATTGAACGGTATATGAAGATTTTGAAAGGGTATGTCAAAAATCGAAGTCGGCCAGAGGGTTGTATTACAGAGTGATATATTGTTGAGGAAGCCGTTGAATTCTGTACTGAATACTAGTATGGTGTGGAATGCATTGGCCTACCAAAATCTCGTCACACTAGGTGGCTTGAGGGTGAAGTAATTTCTAGAAGATAGGTTGTCACAATCAATATTACAGATTAGGATCAGGCCCACATTTAGGTTTTTCATAATAGTTTCGATGTTGACCCGTATGTTGAAATCCACAAAGAAATTTGTAGGCTTTTGAATCCATCTAGGTCTGAAAGATGGATATCAGATACACATAATTGATAGTTTATAGGATGGTTTCGAGATAATATTTTTAAAAAGTCAGATGAAAATCCAGAGTCAATTTTAGAATGACTTCGATGGCTAGTTGGAGGACCAAGGGTGTATGCATTATCTTTCAATGATTATGTAATTAATGGTTATACATTTTATACTAATGAACATGATAAAGATAGTACCATGTAGAATAGTGGGGTTACACTAGTGGATATAGTGATGCATGGTTCCAGTGCTAAGGACAGAAATCTAATTTATGTGAATATGTCATACTTTGGCATCATCAAACAGATATGGGAGTTGGATTATATGGAATTTCATGTTTTGATATTTCAATGCAAGTGGGTTGATAACAATACTGCTGTTAAAATAGATGATTTGGGATTCGTGAAAGTTTATTTCAGTAAGGAAGGGGAGAAAGACAAACTATTTATAATGGAATCACAGGTAGTGCAGGTATTTTATGTTTCAGATCCCAGAAACCAAAACTAGTCAATCATTCTGTTATTGACCAAAACAGCTGAAGGGTCAGATGAAAATTCAATGGATGATGACCCTTTCATTGGGACATCGCAATCATTTCATAGTGTCCCCAATGTAGACGATGTTTTGTATGTAAGAGGAGACCACAATGATGGTATATGGATAGTTGATAGAGGGGAAAATCCCTTCATCCTTTAAAAAAAGAGATTTCAATAATCATGTTATTTTTTTTGTAATATAGATTGTGTTACATTATGTTATTATCTGTTCGCTGCTGCTTTTATGTGATCTAAATTAAATGTTAAACCAGTTCTGCAGATAATGACTTATGTACCGACTGATGCACCCAATCCCGAGACACAACAGGTCTTTCAACCTGTTGCAACTGGTCCCACTGCTGAGGTACAATAGGTCTCTCAACCTGTTGAAGTTGTTCCCACTGCTGAGGTACAACAGGTTTCTAAACCTGTTGTTGCTGGTCCCAGTGCCGATGCTAGCACTTCGGAGGAAAAAAATGATGATGCAGAAACTGAGGAAATTGTAGGCAATGAAACCCCAACGACAAATAAAACATGTGCGTTGTAGTTTGACAGTTTTAGCCAGAATCCTTAAGGAAAAAGCAAAAGTCATCAACTATGAGGTTGGATGGAATAAACAAGGCAAGCATGTAAACCCCAAAAAATCCATGTTTAGAAGCTACATTGGAATTGTCACTCATCAACGCATGCCGATTGATGTAGAGTCATGGCACCATGTTTTCAGCGGGCTGAAAACATAAATGTGGGAAGAGATTACAATAACATTAGTATATCATTTATTTAATTTATTAAAATAAAATAAAATAAAATACTGAAATATTGACTAACTCTTCATCATCTCTTATAGAGTGCATTTATAGTAGATGTTTCGCACAAAGAATATGTATTAAGACTGGGAGGAAGGGTTCATAGAGGCATTCACACCGTTTTAACAAAACATCTTCTAAAAGATGCTGAAGGGAAAATAAAGCAACACCCACCTCCTCTTTATGCACACTTGATATCCCAAGGAGTGTGGGATGCGTTTTGCAACCATCGTATAGAACATAATTTTCAGGTACATTGTGTTTGGTTACACATTGTTTAACATTTCTTGTATTCATCATGTTGATTGACACTTTTTTATTTATGAAACAGTAACTGAGTGCTGAAAATAAATAACAGGCAGCAAAACCAGCGTACCCCTACCGTAAAGCAAGGATGGAGTACGCTTCAATTGAAAAACAATTAGTACATATTTTAAAAATATTGTAATACTTTTATGTGACAGAAAACAAAATTGTAACCATGTTTCTCTGTTTTTTTGCAGATTGATGAATCAAAATCTCAAGCCACTTCCATTCCACGCCATGTTCTATGGAAGGAGTCTTGTGTTAATAAATAGGGGAAACTGATAGATGAAAACACACAAAAAGTGTGGGAAACATGTGTAAGTATGACATAATATAAAATTGTTTTTGTTTAAATCACTATTACATAACGATGATTACTTATTTTTACATATTTTCAATTTGACATAGTCATAGGAATTAACAACACCCACACCAGATGAAGACATACTTTCAGCGGCCTTGAAATAGCCAGAACAGTATGGTCGCGTCAGAGGTGTGGGTTTTGGGGTGACACCCTGGGCATATTTTCAGAAAAAAAACAAAAGGATGAAAAAACTAAAGAATTGAATTTAATGAGAGATAGAGTGGCAACCCTTGATGAAAAATTCTAAAGTCAGGGAGAGATTCTAGGAACTTTGATGGAGGATAGGAGAAGAGAACAAACAACTCAAGAACAACCCGCACGAGAAGATCTCGCCCCACTCCCCACCTGCTTTGAGGTGAGCCATTCCCCTCAAAGACCTGACATAACCGAGGTAATCAATGTTCTAGTATTCGTTTCTGTGAAATTTGAATCACATAGACACTAATACCTTTCTTTTAATTATATTATATAGGGTGAAAATGGATGTGATTTATATCTATCAACTCCCACCCATCGCCTTGTAGTGTGGGCTATGATGTTCAATATGAAGAATGAAATGATACACTCTAGACCACTTCCAACCGGTCATGTCATAGTCTCGATTAACGTAGATCATGAGCCAACTTCCGAGCTACCCATGCCAAATGATGATGACGACATTCATACGGTGGAAAAATCTGTTGGAACATTCGTTGCATGGCCATCGAATCTTGTAAAAAACATGTCGACCAGGAGCTATTCATTTCCAATTAATTTTTCATGCATAACCTTTAACATTAAATTATAAAATGGCTCAACCTAGGAATGTTATTATTGAAGAACAAAATGGAGTAGCTAAAATGAAAGAGCGGCTCAAAAGGATTAACCAACCGAGAAAAACAATCTACTGAGAGCATGTTCACCCCACCCATTCTATATCCACATTTAATATCATTTCATGCTCATGCGGATACGAAAATGATATGTGGAAAGAGTCACACAATTATTTATGAAAAAGATATGTACAGAGAGAAAACATTAGATTTCATTAGTGTTTATGTTGTTGCTGAAATCATCACATATGACTGGCTAGGAGCCTCAGTTGTAAATTTATACAAGACGTATGTTTTCATGATTTGATTTTACAGAAGCTGGTATACTATGATAATTATGGATAAATACATTTCATATTTTTCACAGTCATATATATAAAAAACAATTGAAGGTGTTTTCCCATGAATACAATTTTTAACTCATTAGTCCTCACACCATTTCTACACAACGAGAAGAAATAGATTTTGATTTTCACGCTGAATTAATGCCAAATCTGCTCAGAACATTTCAAAGCAGAATTACCACTGATAGACTCTTTTTAATACCAATGTTGAACAGTTAAAACTCTACATTTTAATCATATCAATTATATTTTTATTTCTATCAGTACTTATTCCTTTTTGTGTTTTCAGGGAACATTGTATGCTCATTGCAGTCCATTTGGATACTCCAAAGATTTATTTTCTGGATTCACTGCATGGATATCCAACAAACTGACCACACATGATGGCGATTGCCAATTCTTAATAAATTAGATCCAACATTTTAGAACTAAAAATCTAGTTATATAATATATATTATTTTTCATGAGGATTCTGTTATGATAGGGCAGTGTATGAATATTTTCTAAATGTTGGAATGAATCCAGGGCCTAAGGACGATAATGCGCACACGATATACAAATGGAGAAATATATAGGTATATATAATTATATTTCAATATCCAAATACATATAAAAAAATTAACTATTTTTCTCGATGTTTCTGCATTGTCTAAAACAAACAAACGACAAGGACTATGGATATTATGCTTGTAAATTTATGAAAGAGATCATATTTCATGAACAAACTAGCATCCCTGAAGAGGTATTTTTGAAAATAATTACTACTTAATTTAAAATAATTATTTATCCTTTGTTTATTTATGTTTTTTAGTACCACTATGACTGTCGTGAAAACTCATATTCAGAAGATCATATAAATGTGTTTAGAAACAAATGGGCAGCGTTCCTGATGGAAGAATGTAAACAAATAGGACAATGAAGCTTAATTCCTAATACATATGTTATCTTTATATGGTCATTGATATCTCCCTTGTTTAAATTTATTGAGAATCTATGATCACCCTTTCTTATGTTTCATATCCTTAGATTAGTGAATTCCTACTACTCAGTTTGAAATTGACATTAACTTTAGAAAACAACAAAAGTGACATACGGAAAACCGAGAAAACACATTCGGATTGTTTTAATACTTTAGGAAAACAATCCATTAGTCATTTTGGATGTGTACGAATCGACCACACCTCAATACGATGCACGATGTGACCGGCATGGCTAAAAGTGTCTGATATCTGTTTGAACTTGACATTAACTTTAGAAAACAACACAAATGACATACATAATACCAATAAAATGTGATCAGATTGTTTTGATACTTTAGTAAAATGAACAATGAGTCGTTTTGGACGTGTACGAATTGACCGAACGTCCATCCGACGCACGGTGTGATCGGTATGGATAATAGTGTCTAATATCAATTTCAAATTGACATAAACTTTAGAAAACAACACAAGTAACATACGGAATACCAAGCAAACACGTTCGGATTATTTTGATACTCTAGGAAAATGATCCATGAGTCATTTTTGAGGTGTACGTATCGACCGCACCTCAATCTGATGCACGGTGTGACCGGCATGCCTAAAAGTGTCTGATATCAGTTTGAAATTAACATTAACTTTTGAAAACAACACAAATGACATACGGAATACCGAGAAAACGTATTCGGATTTTTTTGATACTTTATTAAAAAGATCCATGAGTCATTTTTGACATGTACAAATTGACCGCACCTCAATCTGATGCACGGTGTGATCGGCATGGATAAAAGTGTCTGATATAAGTTTGAAATTGACATTAACTTTATAAAATAAGAAAAATGACATAATTAATATTGAGAAAATGCGTTCGGATTGTTTCGATACATTAGTAAAATGATCCATGAGTCATTTGTGACGTGTACGAATCGACCGCACCTCAATCCGACGCACGGTGTGACCGGCATGGCTAAAAGTGTCTGATATCAGTTTGAAATTGACATTAACATTAGAAAACAACACAAATGACATACATAATTCTGAGAAAATGAATTTGGATTGTTTTTATACTTTATTACAATGATCCATAAGTCATTTTTGACATTTACGAATTGACCACACTTCTATCTGACGCACGGTATGACAGGTATGACTAAAAGTTTCTGATATTAGTTTGAAATTGACATAAACTTTAGAAAACAATGCTACTGACATACAGAATGCTGAGTTAACGGGTTAGGATTGTTTTGATACTTTAGGAAAATGATCCATGAGTCATTTTTTAGGTGTATGATTTGACCGCACCTCAATCTGATGCACAGTGTGACCGGTATGGCTAAACGTGTCTGATATCAGTTTCAAGTTCACATAATCATTAGAAAAAAATACAAGTGACATATAGAAAATAGATAAAACACATTCAGATTTTATTGATACTTTATTAAAACGATCCATGAGTAATTTTTGATGTGTACGAATTGACCGCACCTCAATTCGACGCACATTGTGACCGGTATGGCTAAAAGTGTCTGATATCAGTTTCCAATTGACATAAAATTTAGAAAAGAACACAAGTGACATATGGAATAAAAAGAAAACGTGTTCAGATTGTTTTGATACATTAGTAAAACGATCCATGACTCATTTTTTACGTGTACGAATCGACCACACCACAATCCGACGCACGGTGTGACCGGGATGGATAAAATTGTCTGATATCAGTTTGAAATTGACATTAACTTTAGAAAACAAAAATAATAACATTCAGAATACCAATAAAATGCATTCGTATTATTTTTATACTTTAGGAAAACAATCCATGAGTCATTTTTGATGTGTACGAATCAGCCGCACCTCAATCGGACGCACAGTGTGACTGGTATGGCTAAAAGTGTTTGATATCAGTTTGAAATTGACATAAACATTGGAAAACAACACTACTGACATATGAAATACTGATAAAATGTGTTCTGATTGTTTTTATACTTTAGGACAACATTCCATGATTCATTTTTGACATGTACAAATCGACCGCACCTCAATACGACACACGGTGTGACCGTCATGGCTAAAAGTGTCTACTATCAGTTTGAAATTGACATTAACTTTTAAAAATAACACAAGTGACATACGGAATACCAATCAAACACGTTAAGATTGTTTTGATACTTTATTAAAACGATCCATGGGTCATTTGTGACGTGTAAGAATCGACCACACCTCAATCCGATGCATGGTGTGGCCTATATGGATAAAAGTGTCTGATTTCAGTTTCAAATTGACATAAACTTTAGAAAACAACACTATTGACATACGGAATACTGATCAAAAGCGTTTGGATTGTTTTGATACATTTGTAAAATGATCCATGAGTCATTTTTGACATGTAAAAATTGACCACACCTCAATCCGATGCACGGTGTGACCGTTATGGATAAAAGTGTCTGATATGAGTTTCAAATTGACATAAACTTTAGAAAACAAGAGAAGTGACATACGGAAAATAGAAAAAACGAGTTCGGATTGTTTTGATAATTTTTTAAAACAATCCATGAGTCATTTTTGACATGTAGAAATCAACCTCACCTCAATCCGAGGCACGGTGTGACCGGTATGGCTAAAAGTGTCTGATATCAGTTTCAAATTGACATAAACTTTAGAAAACAACACAAGTGACATACGGAAAACCAATCAAATGGGTTAGGATTTTTTTGATACTTTAGGAGAAAGATCCATGATTCATTCTTGAAGTGTACGAATCGACCACACCTCAATCTGACACATGGTGTGACTGACATTGCTAAAAGTGTTTGATATCAGTTTGAATTTGACATTACTTTTGAAAACAACACAAATGACATACGGAATACTGAAAAAACGCATTCTGATTGTTTTGATACTTTATGACAATGATCCCTGAGTCATATTTTATGTGTAAGAATTGACCTCACCTTAATCCGATGCACGGTGTGACCGGTATGGATAAAAGTGTCTGATATCAGTTTGAAATTGACATAAACATTAGAAAACAACACTACTAACTTACAAAATACTGAGAAAACTCGTTTGAATTTTTTTGATACTTTAGGAAAATGATCCATGAGTCATTTTTGATGTGTACGAATTGACCGCACCTCAATTTGAAGCACGTTGTGACCGGTATGGCTAAAAGTGTCTGATATCAGTTTCAAATTGACATAAACTTTAGAAAACAACACAAGTGACATACAGAAACTGAGAAAACGCGTTCGGATTGTTTTGATACTTTAGTAAAATGATCCATGAGTCATTTTTGACATGTACAAATTGACCAAACCTCAATCATATGCATAGTGTGACTGGTATGGATACAAGTGTCTGCTATCAGTTTCAAATTGAGATAAACATTAGAAAACAACACAAGTGACATACGGAAAACCGAGAAAATGCATTCGTATTGTTTTGATACTTTAGGAAAATGATCCATGAGTCATTTGTGACATGTAAGAATTGACGGCACCTCAATCTGATGCACAGTGTGACCATTAAATCTTTTCATTAGATAAAGAATCGGTATTTATTAAATGAGATAAATCATCCAAAAACATATTGATTTTACATTATTCCCTTTAATTGTTATCAGAATGAAAATATTTGAGTTTAAAATTTCATATTTTAGTTTCAGATTTCCATATTAATGTATTCTTTCATATTAATGTTTTAATTTATTTCATTATTGTATTACTAACATAATATTTGTTTTCTTATATTGGTGGATTTTTTTTCTTCATTTCAGATGCTTTGTTAGGTAACAAATACCGTGGACGAAAATTTTTGAGAGTAGATCACGGATATCAAAGGATGAAACAAGAATTTTTATAACTATTGTTGAATAATTTTAATTATAACCATGTAAAACAATGTTTGAAATGTATATAGCAGTGTTTTTTTTTTGTATTCATGATGTTTAAGTAAATGTATATACCACTATGTGTCAAAATATTGTGTGTGGGTGCTATTTTGTGCAGGTGTGCATGTGCTATTTTGTGCAGGTATTCTGGTTTTTGTAGGTGTGCATGTGTGCAGGTTCTGTTCTACAGGTGTAGAGGAAGGTTCCTTTATCAGCTCTTTTCTGAGCGCTGATAAAGGACACCTTTATCAGCGCTAATAGAGGACCCCCTTTATCAGTGCTTTTCGGAGCGCTGGAAAATGGGACCCCCCCCCCCCCCCTTTATCTACGCCAACATTAATAATTATTTTCTAGCGCTCTTAATGTTGGTTTTTAGCGTTGATAAAAGGCCAAGTTGTAGTAGTGACTGGCCAAAGGAGACTCGTCACTAACCCATCGGGGATGTGACCCGCCACAAGTATGTTTTAGAACGTTGTCGTAGCGTTGAGTATATCCAAATAACTAACCAACTACCTAAGACTTGCATGTTCTCTTACATGATGGGTGAACTATTTTAAGACTTCTTAAAAATAAGATCAATCTCATTCTTCCATTTCAAAATTTCCAATTTCTATCCATTTAAAACCAAAACCGGTTTTATTCAAAACATGCATTCTCAGAAGATAAAACCAATGAGTTTCTATCAAATCATATTAAGCCATTTTCACCAGTTTTAAAGCCATTCGAAACCAATTCCATCATTACACAATTTATTTCAACAATTAAATTAAATAATTTAATTAAAATCATTTCCATCAAATCCAAAATTTAAATTAAACATTTTAAATTAGACAATTTTCATAAACACACCCAATTCAATGGAATTGGGGGTTTTCCAAATTTCCGTGCCAAAACCATTTCAAATACCTTGATTCATTGGAATCGGGTTTTTATCAACTTAATTGAAGGAAAATTTGATCAATTGAATTTAAATCACTAATTGAAATAAATCAAGAAATACAAGGATAATCAATTTGGATATACAGAATGGAACCACCTACCTCATGGTCGCTGATATCAGCGGCAACGATAATCCACACAGAGTGTCTCAATACACCTCCTCATGACATTTTTATCAGAAGCATCGATACACAAATGATCGACGCTCGACAAGGGTTCCTAGAACCAAAACATCTATTATATTTCATAAGTAAAAATATTACACGTGATTACATTTTATCTCTCTTGAATAATTTATGGACTATTGTTTTAAATTATCACATGCGAAGATAATTATTACATGTGATGATATTTATCTTTCAATGATAAATTTTCAACTTATCATTATCACATGCAATGATAATTATAACATGCCATAATATTTATCTTTCATGGATAAATTTTCAACTTATCATTTAAATTGTCACATGCGTTGATAATTATCACATGCGATAATATTTATATTTTGATGATCAAAATAATTATCATTTTGATAATTTTAAACAATTATCCATTCAATAATTTCATCATTGTAATTTCAAACAAATTATCTATCGAAATTTATCTTATGACAATATGTATAAATTATCCATTGATAAAATGATGTGATTATCGATCGACGATTCCATACAATTATTTATGATAATATACATGTAGATATATATTTAGATATATATATATTATGAATTACCAATTATTCCTAGATAGCTTTGGTTTATCAATTTATTTTTTTAAACAACCACTTATTTTATTCATTTGAAAAAGATAAGAAGTGATGAAGGAATATATTAAAAGATAAAAAAAAAAAAGAAAAAAAAAAGACAAACCAGTTAAAATAATCGGAATAGGCGATGTGCACAGAGAAGATGGGAAGAACTGTGCCACGCCGTGATCTACAAATGGCTTGAATCAATCCCACCAATGCATGCAAAATGAATGGAAAGGTTGCTTGAACTCGACGACTAAATATAACAGGAAGGACCGATTGGTTTGGATGATTTAAAACCCCAAAATGTGTAATCCTTTGGAAAATCCAAAACACCAAATTAATCCAATTTTTTTCATGAATCATGATTGAGGAGTCATTAATTTCAGACTTTTAATGTGTTTATAAAACTTTCTGATCAAAAATGATTCAAAATCATTTTCTTCGAAAACTCTGGCGTCCAAAAATGATGGAAACGCCTAAGGGGGAAGATGGCGAACAGTAAATACAGGAATATTTAATGTTTTAAAAATAATAAAATTAATTATTTTATATAAAAATTAAATAATCATAAAACGTTCATTTTACATAAAAACTTATAACTTATCAAGGTAAAACACCCCATTCTGGACCCAACAGTGGTCTCGGATTTTCAATACGACATACCATTTATGAGATATTAATTTTTTTTAATATTCAAAAAATGGATTAAATTATGAGAGTAAATTAATTATTTCATATAAAGATTAAATAATATAAAACGTTCGATGCGAACAAATTTATACCTTGTCTAGGGTAAACCCCTCATTCCGGTCCCCTTGGTGGTCTCATATTTCACATACGCTGCACCGTTTGAATGATATTTAATTATATTTAATAAATGATATTTTAAATATTATTCAATAACATTATCTCACGAGAAAGGCATTTAAATTCCCGATGTCTTTGAATGTTGTACCCCTCCTAAGGTAAACACTATATTTCGGATATAATCGTAGTCTCAAATTTCTCATATAATGAGCTAATTTGGAGTTGTTGAATTATTTTGAATAAATTGCTCATGCTTAAAATAATAAATTTAATATTTTTATTTTGTCCTCTTCGAGACAATACAGACCCCAAAAACTCGTACTTACATAGTTTTTAACTTATAAAATATTTAATTGTATATTCCAGAGCATTAATTGGGTCTTTTACCATTCTATGACGTGTTTTAATAAAAACACAACTTTTCACTGATAAACCATTTTTTCCCAACTAACATTATAAAAATTTAACACAAGAAGGGTTTGGAATACCTGAAACAGTAACGTGATGTTACAACCTCCCCACCATAGGATCTTTCTGTCCCTAGAAAGCCTATGAAGAAACCTCCAGGTTAAAAAGATGATTCCACTACTCTCTCACACGTGCCTCCCTTTCCCATGTCTAATGATAATCTGAACCATGATGACATAGTACATGGACCAGAGGTATCGTCCTCCCACGAAGTACCTTGGTCTCAGAATCAACAACCCTAACTAGTCGTTCAGTCATAGATAAATTTGGTGCTATCTCAAGATCATTCCAACTCAAAACATGAGAGAGATTAGAGAGATACTTTCATAGCTGCGATACATGGAACATGTTATAAATCTACATCAGGTGTGGTGGTAGAGTTAGACGGTAAGCAACTTTCCCTACATGACCAACAACCTCTAAAGATCCCACAAAACGAGGAGAAAGCATCCCTTGCCTGCCAAGCAGTCGATGAACGAATCAGGTTGAATCTTTCATGAAAACCTGGTCACCAACTAAGAACTCTAAAGGTCTACGGTGACGATCAACATAAGACTTGTACTGACTCTGTTCTGTCAACATTCTCTGACAAACCAACTAGATCTTAGTTGTCGTCACTTTGACCAAAATCGGTCCTACCAAGGGAATTTTCCCAATCTATGACCAACATAAAGGAGATTTACAAGGACGACCATCCAATGCCTCAAAACGAGCCATTTTGATCGCAGACTGATAACTGTTATCATAAGAAAACTCAAATAGCCCAAAATGATCATCCCATTACCCACTAAAGTCAAGAACACATGCACGGAGAATATCCTCAAGGATCTGAATAGCTCTCTCTGTTTTTCCATATGAATGTGGATGGTAGGATGTGCTCAAACGGACCTGAGATCCCAGTGCCTCTAGAAGGCCTCTCCAAAAGTGATAAGTAAGCCGATTATCCCTATCAGAGACTATAACAGATGGAACTCTGTGCAGACGAACAACTTCTTTCACATAGATATTTCCCAACTACTCAACTTTGGTTGTATCTAGAATAGGTATAAAGTGAGACGACTTGGTCAGCCTATCGATCAAAACCTATATCACTTTTTTTCTTCCTCTGGGTTGGAGGAAACCCAACCACATAGTACATAGAGATTTCATACCACTTCCATGTAGGTACTGGAAGTGGTTGAAGCAAACCCGAAGGTTTCTGGTGCTCGTCTTTCACCTACTTGCATGTATAGCAACGAGATACAAACTCAGAAATGTCTCATATCATACCTGGAAACCAGAACTCTCACCGCATATCATAGAATATCATTGTGGTTCCTAGGTGCACAGCCCACTGAGAGTTATGGAAATCCCCCATCACATTCTTCCTTGCTGATAACGGCACAACGTAACGGTTTTGATAAAATAGAACACCCTCTTTAGAGAACAACCATTGGGTATCAGTCTCCCCACCATAAAGAGTGTCCCTAATTATATGGAATTCATTATCTAGTTGTTGTTCTTGAAAAATTAACTCAAGGAGAGTAGATTTCAACTGGACACTGGATAAAGAAACTTCATTCCCCTTCCACTGAACTCCAATATGCAACTGAGCAAAAAGAGCCATCAAAATCCACTCTTCTGAAGATTCTTTCAGAGCCTGTTATGGGATTTTCCTGCTTAATGCATCTGCAACTACATTCCCTTTCCTCGGGGTATAGGCAATATCAAATTATAAAGATTGCAGGTACTCCACCCAACGCCTTTGGCCGAGATTCAAATATTTTTTATAGAATATATAACTCAATCTCTTTTGGTATGAATACACAGTAAACCTTTCTCCATAATGTTAATGTCTCCAACACATAAGTGCATACATTACAGCTGCATGTTCAAGGTCATGGGTAGGATATTTCTTCTCATGAGGCTTAAGATGATGAGATCAATAGGCAACAACCTTATTACATTACATAAGGACACATCCCAAACCTGAACCCGGTACATCACAGAAGACCACATAACCTATCCCAGCCTCAGGAAGAGTTAACACCAGTGCATCAGTGAAAATACGTTTTAGCTCAACAAAATAACTCTGACATTTATCATTCCAGGAAAAATTCACTCCCTTTAGAGTCAGATCTCTCATTAGAGAAGCTAACATTGAGAAGTCTTTAACAAATCGACAATAATATCCTGCTAAAACTAAGATGGCCTGAATCTCGAAAAAATTTCATGGTTGTTTCCAAGTCATAAGAGCCTTCACCTTCTCAAGATCAACTGATATTCCTAGTTCGGACATGACATGTCAAATGAATTTTACTTCCTGAATCCAGAAATCGCACATTGAAATCATGGCATAAATTCAGTAATTCTTTAGAAGACTTAGAACTATTCTTTGATGAAGCATATGATCCTCCTCAGACTTGGAGTAGACAAGAATGTCATCCACAAAGACTACCACAAAAGTATCTATATACACATGGAAAACCCTTTTCATCAATGCCATGAAAACTGAAGGAGAATTTGTTAGGCCTAAGGGCATAACAAAGTACTCATAATGGCCAAACCTACTCTAAAAATCGATCTTATGAATGTCATATTATTTTATACCCAGCTGATGATAACCAGATCAAAGATCAATTTTTGAAAACCACTTCACCCCTTTAAATTGATCAAACAAATCATCAATTCGTGGTAACAGATTTTTTTTCTTTATCGTAACTCGATTGAGCTTTCAATAATCAACACATAAGCAAAGAGAAACATCATCCTTCTTGGTGAAGAGAACTGGTGCTGCCCAAGGTGACACACTCGGGATTATAAATCCTTTTTCAAGAAGATCATCTAACTAAGACATCAGTTCTTTTAGATCATCTAGAGCTATTCGGTAAGAGGGAATAGAAACTGGTTGAGTACTAGGCATTAAGTCAATATAAAAATCAACCTCCCTTTCTCATGGAAAACCAGAGAAGTCAGAAGGAAACATGTCGGGAATCTCAGTGACGACTGAAGTAAGATCACCACACATTGAATCTCTCTTTAGATCAAAAGAGAAAAATGATATAACCTTACCCAATTTTGGATAAGAGGGTCTGGCTCTTGTTAACCTTGGGTCCCATTCTCCTTGTAAAATAAGAGGTGCACCACTTGGTTTAGTAAGGTAGACCTGTTGAAGGTAACAATCGACCTGTTCTTTATTGGAAATGAGCAAATCCATCCCAAATATGACCGAAAAATATTTCAGGTCGAGAACCAAAAATCTCCAAGCATGATCAAAATCTGATAGAGAGAAGACACAAGCACGACTACGTAGACCCTTCTCTCTCATTGTACCAAGGGGTGTAGTAATATCCATCACACAAGATAAAATCACCATAGGTAGATTAAGCATATTAAAAATATGGGTTGAAATAAATGAGTGAGATGAACTTGTATCAAAAAGAGAAATCACTAAAGATGAAGCTATAGTAATGGTACATCTCACAGTTACAGGACTTGTATCAACTACCTCTGGCGACTCTTCCACTACGTGAAGAAGCTTTGTTCTTGATTCCTGTGGCAGGAACCCTTTTGTACGTGAATCATTTGATTGCCCTGTAGTTTTTCGAGGTGTTGATGATTCTGTTCTACTACGTGGAGTAGAGAAGTGATGGAATAATCTTTGTAAGTGCCCTAAACGTCCGCAAGAGCTACAGTTCTTGGGTGCCTCAGTGCAAACCCTCTTAGAATTTCCTTGCTTACCACACTGATAGCAAGTCAATTAATTCCCTTCTGGTGCTACTAGAGGTCTAGAATGACTCCATTGTCGAGAACTACCATGACAAACATAGCGCTTCCATTTTCCTTTAAAGGAACCAACACTTCCACTAGAAGGAAAAGGAACTCACCTCAACCCTGACATTCCTGCTAGGTGCATCTCAACCATCATCGCCCTATCTAGCACATCAACATGAGTGGGTAGCTTTAGTAAGAAAACTTGAGAACAGATATCTGATCGAAGTCCCAACATGAATCGCCATGCCTTCATCTTCTCATTAGATAAAATCTTAGGAGCAAACTGAACCAACTCAAAAAATCAATTTGAGTACTCAGTCGTGGTTTTGTTGGCCATCTCAAGCTTGAAAAACTCCACAACCTTTGCCAACACCATTGATTCTTGATAGAACTGGTTAGTGAGAAGAACCCTAAAGACTTTCCACTCCAAACCCTCGTGTTTCCCAGACGTCACCATCATATCCCAGCATCTCTTACTTGGTCCCTCCAGCACGAAGGTGGAACACTTCACCTTGATCACATCAGGTGTCCCCAAGAACCCAAATAGACGTTCAATCTTACTCAACCATTACTCAGCATGTTGACGGTCAGTGAAGCCTTTGAAAACTGGTGGCTTCTGGCATAGGAACTCTTGAGAATGATTTTGGAGAATATCACTATGAGGATCTATAGCAGGAGCCTGAATAGGAACTGTAGGAGGTGCATATCCCAAAGCATGGACAGTGGGAACAATCACCTTACCCAGACATGGATCCACAATAGGACTCGCTTGTTGAGATTCAGTAGCAGCCTTTTTTTGGATATGATTCTCACGTCTTCTCAAAGGCATGATGTTCCACAAGATCAGAAAATAAAAAGACATTAGATTAACACTCAAACTGAGTAATAAGGAAAACTATTCTTAATAGAAGGGATAACAAGATTTGTATTCCACTCTATCCAAGTCAAAACAGGTAAAATACTAGAACTAATCCACAAGTAATATTTTCCAAACCAAACATGGTGACTTATGGTTCATTACGGTGAGAGCTGACCAGGCACTCTATCACAACTACCTCTTATGTCCCGACAAGAATACTCAAATGCATACTGTCATCAAGGAAATATGCTTAAACCTCCCTATGATACCATTTTGTCACGAACCAACCCAGTTACACTGGTAACCCGATAACCGAGCTAACCCTGACATAGCCCGAAGGGCATTCCCGATCACCACGGGTCGACGACTAGCACCTGGCTTCATACAACTTACAAGTGGGAACAATTTTTTCCAAAAGAATGCGGAACAAAATGGAAACAAAGTAGTATTCATAACAAAAGAAACTATAATGGGAGTGATGTACCAGAATACAACAAGTCATGAAAAATCAAAGTAATACAACCCAAGTACTAAAATGGGAAAAATAACCCCAAGGTCCCAAAGAACACAACTCACCAAGACCAAAACTCAACAGCTGGATTCACCTCCAAGAGATCCCTTCCCATTGCTCGAACCTGGAAGAAGAAAGTCTACAAACACCTGAAGTAAAAATTAGGGTCTGAGCCTAAGCCCAGTAGGATACCACCAAAGATTCCGTAACAGATGGAAAATATTGATTATCCAAATAATAGCTATCAATTTTCAAACAAACAGGTTTGGCAATTCAAAATCATATTTAAACAAAACATGCTATACATTTTCAAATGATGGGAATAAATATTTTAAGTAATGATTTTACAAATGACGGAATATTTCTAAAGAAATGGCTTAAATAAAACTTTTATATAAAACTATTTATATAAATTTAGCAGGCATGTAAAGTAGTTCAAAATAATTGGAATACATTTATATCTCAAATATAAATAAACAAGGGACCAACATGGTCATCTGCCAAAAGGTACGGTAGTATTAACCAGTTATAGGATTCCACACTCTCTATGTGAACTCATAAAAATGTGTATACACATGTCCCTATGACACGTACCAAAGGATACTCGTCACCAACCCATCGGGGATGTGACCCACCGTAAGTATGTTTTAGAACGTTATCATAGCATAGAGTGTATACAAATAACTCACTAACTACCTAAGGTTTGCATGCGCTCTTACATGATGGGTGAACTATTTTAAGACTGCTTAAAAATACGAGCAATCCCATTCTTCCATTTCAAAAGTTCCAATTTCTATACATTTAAAACCAAAATAGGTTTTGTTCAAAACAAGCCTTTTCACAAGATAAAACCAATGAGTTTATATCAAATCATTTTAAGCCATTTTCACCAGTTTTAAATCCATGCAAAACCAATTCCATCATTACACAATTTATTTCCACAATTAAATTCAACAATTTAATTAAATTCATTTCCATCAAATCCAAAATTTAAATTAAATAGTTTAAATTAGACAATTTTCATAAACACACCCAATTCAATGGAATTGGGGGTTTTCCAAATTTCTATTCCAAAACCATTTCAAATACCTTGATTCATTGGTATCAGGTTTTTATCAAATTAATTGAAGCCAAATTTGATCAATTGAATTTAAATCATTAATTGAAATAAATCAAGAAATAATAGGATAATCAATTTGGATAAACAGAATGGAACCACCTACCTCAAGGTCACTGAAATCAGCGGCAACGATAATCCACACAGAGTGGCTCAACACACCTCCTCGCGACATTTTTATAGAAAGCATCGACACACCAATGATCGATGCTCGACAAGGGTTCCTAGAACCTAAACATCTATTATATTTCATAAGGAAGTAAAAATATTACACCTGACTACATTTTCTCTCTCTTGAATAATTTATGGATTATCGTTTTAAATTATAACAGGGAAAGATAATTATTACATGCGATGATATTTATCTTTTATTGATAAATTTTCATCTTATCATTATCGCATAAAATAATAATTATTACATGCGATAATATTTATCTTTCATGGATAAATTTTCAACTTATCATTTAAATTATCACATGCATTGATAATTATCACATGCGATAATATATATCTATTAATGATCCAAATAATTATCGTTTTGATAATTTTTAAGCAATTATCCATTCAATAATTGCATCGTTGGAATTTCGAACAAATTATCTATTTAAAATTATCTTATGAAAATATTTATAAATTATCCATTGATAAAATGATGTGACCATCGCTCGACGATTCCATACAATTATTTGTGATAATATACATGTATATATATATATATATTATGAATTACCAATTATTTCTAGATAGATTTGGTTTATAAATTTATTTTTTTCAAACAAAGATTTATTTTTGTTATTTCAAAAGAAAATAAGGGATGAAGGAATAAATTAAAAGAGAAAAAAAAAGGAAAAAAATAAAAATAAAAGACAAACCAAGTAAAATAATCTGAATAGGCGTTGTGCACTGAGATGATGGGAATAATCGTGCCATGCGAGGATCTGCAAATGGCTTGAATCGGTCCCACCAATGCGTGAAAAATGAATGGAAAGGTTTCTTGAACTCGACGACTAAATATACCAAGAAGTACTGATTGGTTTGGATAATTTAAAACCCTAAAATGTGTAATCCTTTGGAAAACCCAAAACTCCCAATTAATCCACCGTTTTACTTGAATCTTGATTGAGAAGTCATTAATTTCAGACTTTTAATGAGTTTATAAAACTTTTTGGTCAAAACCGCTTCAAAATCATGTTATTAGAAAACCCCCACATCCAAAAATAGAGGAAACGCCTAAGGGGGAAGTTGGTGAACAGTAAAAACTGGAATATTTAATGTTTTCAAAATAATAAAATTAATTATTTAATATAAAAATTAAATAATCATCAAATGTTCGTTGAACATATAAAATTATACCTTGTATAGGTAAAACACTCCATTTTGGACCCAACAGTGGTCTCAGATTTTCAATACGATGTACCGTTTATGAGATATTAATTTTTTTTAATATTAAAAAAATGGATTTAATTATTAAATTAAATTAATTATTTAATATAAAGATTAAATAATATCAAACGTTCGATCCGAACAAAAGTTATACCTTGTCTAGGGTAAAGCCGCCATTCTTGACACTTTGATTGTCTCAGATTTCCCATACGTCACACTGTTTGAATGATATTTAATTATCTTTAATAAATGATATATTAAATATTATTCATCGGTTTTATCTCACGACCGAGACATCTAAATTTCCATCGTCGTCGAATGTTATACCCCTCCTATGGTAAACACTATATTTCAGACATAATTGTGGTCTCAGATATCTCATACAACGAGATGATTTGGAGTTATTGAATTATTTTGAATAAATTGCTCATGCTTAAAATAATAAATTTAATATTTTTATTCTGTCCTCTTCGAGACTTTGCAGACCTCAAAAACTCATACTTACACAGGGTTTAACTTAGAGAACATTTAATTCAATATTCCAGAGCATTAATAGGGTGTTTTACCATTCAACGACGTGTTTTAACAAAAACACAACGTTTGACTGATTAACCATTTTCCCCAACTAACATATTACAAATTTAACACACGAAGGTTTAGGAATAACTGAAATAGTAACGTGACATTACAATTATGGTTCTTAAATTTCTCATGACCATGTTCTAAATAACTCTCTATTATTCCTTGGGTGTTATTTCTCTCTTACATGATTATATTTTTACTTTCCAATAATTTTTCCCAGCTTGGTAACTGATATATTTGTTATTCTAGATGACCTTCATACTTCTCATTCACTATTATCAAGAGAATGTTTTATTATCCTTTTTCAATTTTGAATTTCAAAAAAAAGTATTTTTCTTATGTAAAACAATTTATTATTGATCACAATATAAAATTATGATGGTGACATTTACTAAAGGGGGATAATGTAATATCCTAATATTTTAAAATTAGGACTATGTTTGAAAACATAAAAAACATGCAACACCAAGCATAAACAGGCCGTGAAATATTATTATTTAAATATGACTGTTAGAACGTAGATTTTGGATTATTGGGTGTTAATATAATTCATAGAATTATGAAATATTTAATATTTCTACTCATGACTAATATATTAATAAATATTTTGGAAATTTGCACCCAATTTTTTGTAAAGATAGTTTATTCCAAAAAAATATGTTTTCTTCAAAAATGATTTTTGTTTCATTTTATGAATGAATATTATAATTAAATTTTTAGAAATTTTATAAATTTTATTTTTAAAAACTATTATCAATTTTTAAATTATCATTTCAAAATTATCTATGGATTAATATTTCAAAAAATTCTGAAAATTTTGACTTTTAGGCCAATAGAGAAAAATACAAATTTATATTGAAAATATATTTTCTTTTAATGTATTTATTAAAAAAGGTAATATATTATATTAATTTTAATATTTAATTATATCATTTCTATTTAAAATAATCTAATTATGAATTTTAAAATTAATTTTATACATCAAATTTCTATAAAACCATTTTATACTTAAAATGAACAAGTTTCTAAAAAACTTTTTCATTATGGTTTTCTCGATTATTTTAAAATAAATTCTTTCATTTTAGTGTTTTTCATTTTGAAAAATGGATTTATATTTTTAATTTATGGGTCCAAAATTTTTAAATATTTCCCATTCAATTTTGGTTAATATGAATAATAACATTACTAATTTTTGTTACCAATGCAAAGGGTAAATTAGGTAATTAAAGTTAAAAATAAAATTATATGGACTAAATAAGGACAATAACACTTGAATAAACTTTATTAGATGATTATACCTCATCTATAATCATCAAAAGATGGAATATTTGGCCTTTTGTTTATATTTTTTATTATAACCATTATAATATTTTTTGTAATGAATAGTCAAAAGTATGACACTTTTCGGTTTAATAACCAAAATATTTTTTACATGGGGATAACAAGAGAATATTTTTAGTTATAAATAATAATTTGAAATATAAATGATTTATATTTATCGTGATAATTATTTTTAATTTTTAGTGAATAAATAATTACTTTAAATTCATACGTAAAAGAGGTATAGTAATTATTCAATTAATGGAATAATAAAATAAATGAGTTTAAAAATATTAAAATAATATAATTTTAAACCATAATGTTTCCAAATAATTTTATAAACAAAAATTAAATATCATGTAGTTTTTTAATAATTATATTTTAATTTATCTGTTGTATTGATGTTATTAAGTTCATAGTAAATGCATAGTTTTAAAAGTGACATTATTGATTTTAAATAACAAATATTAATTTATTAAATGATATAAAATTAATAAAAAATAGATTCAGAAAAATTAATGTGGTACGGAAAATTATATCAACCATGGCCCATTTATTTGTCTTTTCTAATTTAATAGTAACATAATTTACTCTTAAACTTTAATACATTAATATTACAGTGATTGTAAAAAGGGTTGATGAATTGTTAAAAATGATAAGTTAACATATGTTATCTACAATTTTCATAAAAATTTTGGATGAGACTATTCAGGCTAATAAATATCTTATATTAAAATATTATCAACTTTGATATATTTTTACATATAAATTAATTTAAATTAAATAAATATGTTAACAAATTTCAAGAGGTCCCCTCACCTCTCTTATAAAAGAGCATAACATCTTCTCATTCATTCACACGTAAATGGATTTTGGATTAGAAAATAAAATCCCAAAATCATTCTGATAATTCCTACCCATATTCTAGAGCCAATATTTTGGTAATAAAAACAATCGTAGAGGTCTTAAGGAATTTAGGAAATGTGTCTTTCTTTAGAAGAGGGATAGCTTTTAACTGCATGTTTTAGTTTTATTTGTTCTTAAACTTCCTTGAAATACCCTTCAAACATAAAAAAAATAACACCAATATCATCTATATATTAATATATAATTATTTTAATGTAATAACCTATAACCATCTACAACATCCATCAATTGCGAAAGGAATTCATCATTCATGTCTATTGTGGACAGTCGTCTCACGAACCGATGTTATTTTTTTTGCATCACCACCTCTCATGGATGGTTATAATGATGGTATTAATTTGTATATGGGATATTAATTACATATTTATTTTTTCCGATAGATAATATATCATTTAATTTCATACATTTTTTTCCACTGAAAAATAATAACGTCATTCGTCCATAGGTGTGGATTACCACTTTAACAAAGTGATGTGATTCATTTTTAAACACCGTGTCAGGTGGATGATATATACATATATTATTAAGTTAAAAATATTATATTTATGATATTATTATCATTATAGAATGATATAATGATACTAAACTTCTTCCAATAATTATCATTTGAAAATGGAAACATCACTCATTCGTATATATGACCTACAATCTTCTTGATAATAACGTAGTTCATCTTTCATAACTATCATTCATAATTGGTTTTAAAAGTATAATTTTTATTTAAAATGGTTATTATTCCATTATTATTATTATTTTTATTTAATAATTACCACATTTAATAAATTTAAATTACCGATGTCATTTTGGACTTATGAACCAAATATCATCAACTCATTTTCCATGAACTTAAATGATAAAGTAATTATTAAAACAGGGTAATAATTTAGATAAAAGGAATAATAAACACGGAAAAGGTTAAAAATAAAGTAAATTATTATAATTAGTTTATTATTTTGGAATATAAAAAAGTATATTTCCTGAGTTAGAGTCAATGTAAAGGACTTTTAGTTTTAAAATTCATCTTTTAATGTTTCCCCTAAAACTATCTTTATGTAGCATGACCATATTTTTCAAATTACTTTTCTGATGTATTTATATAGTGAAAAAACTATTTTAAGGTATATTTAATTTCTTTTTTTAATTTATTTCATGTTTTTAAAAATGGAATATTTTTATGGATTGTTTGGAATATCTTTACGAAAGAAAAAAAGTGTTCTATTTTAACACATATGGCAACAAGGAATTTTAACACCATCATAACTGTTATTTGATTTTTGGTTAATTTATAATATTTAATGTTTTATCAAAATAAAAAAACCTATTGCCCATTGTTCTTGTATTTTTCATTTAAAAAAAATTCAAGGAAATGGATATACCAATATCAAAAAAAATGTTTTTTATGGGTACAAATAACGTTTTATAATGCAAGATTTTAAATATTCAGTTATCGCTTATAGGAATTTTTTATGAGGATAGGTGGTTATATTATAAAGATAGTATATATAAAACCATTATATAACTCCATTGGATTGGTTAAAGGTATGAAGTTAACTTATTGGGTTTCTCCTAAGATTATATGGTAATATATTAGAATGGTTCTTCCAGATATGGGATGGAGTTAAACCTAAAACAATTTTTTATTATTTTAATAAGACACCTTTTGGAAAGTGGGAACCTTACAAAACCACCGCAACACCAAAAAAAATCCACATAAACCAATTCAAATTTCCAATTTCAAATTTTAAAATTGAAAATTACAAATTTCAAATTCAAAATTAAAAATTTATCATTCAAACTACAACAAACATCACCGCCTCATGCCACCAACCACCTCATGACGCTTACCTTAACACAAATAGACTATTCCTCTTAATAGATCACCAGAAAGGAAGACCACTAGAGTCCATCATAATCTTTATTATAGAACCATCATTGTTATTGAGAAACACCCAACTGAACACCATAGAACATCAGAGTCCTCATATATGGACAAACACCTCAACTAACGAGGCCAATTTTAATCCCAAATGTCATTTTCTCTACAACTCACCGAAAAAAAATCCAAAGAGAATACTATTCAACAATGCAGTAATTATTCAAAAAATGGGTTACCAATATTGTTTTCACTAACCATCACCACGTCATCATCACCGTCCATCCACAACACCAAACACCAAAGCAGTCAAAAACAATGCACTATATCATCATTGTTTCATATCAAACCAGAAGCAATGGAAACACAAAATCCATGAAATCACACCGTATCCAAAATCATAAACCATTAAGAAGCCACCGTCATGATCAAATAAAGAAAACCTTCTCAAAAAAATGAATAACAAAACCTAGAAACAACAAACTTAGTGGAAGAGTCTCGCGTGGAATGTGATGGAATATAAACTGCACCTCCCAAAACCTGATTGTTACTGCCACTCAGGATCCAACCATGATTGGAGGAGAAGAACTTCAGGTTAGATTAGTGGATGAGAGGCCAATAGCTCCAAGCGTTAGCAATGATGAAGTGTTATAAAACTAGGGACAAACCAAAAAGGAGCAAGTGGCCCAGTAACAGCATGAGATCTGTCGACCGGTGAACTATAAAACCCAAAACCTCCTTGAACCACCGCTCCATATTTAAACTGAAGAGTTGCTGGGGAGAAAAAGGTCAGAGACACCAAATGAGTATCGGAATGCATTTGAAGTAGATAGTCATTGTATGAGAAGACTAACCGAAGAGCCTTCACAGGAGAGAAAGTGAGAAACATGACCCAAAAGAAGCAGGAGAAGATAGGAGAAGATAAATAGAAGGGAGGAAAGAAACAAAAGAGGAGGAGAAGTGCTCAAATGATCCACTAACTCTGAATCTAATGGTTTTGACATTAAACCCTAGGGAGATCTGAGAGCGAGAGGAGGAGGAATCCATGAGAGAAAGGATCCATCAGGGAGGAGAGAACACTAGAGATGCTCTTATGGTGCAAAGTTAACAAATTAGGTTTCTCCTAAGAGATTATGGGAATATATAGTTATTATTATTCTATGTATAACCATGATGATTATTCCATGAGTAACTGTGAGGGTTACTCTAAATGTATGAGTGATATGAAAATGATTTCCAACCTTCCTACATGTTTTATTTTTTCTTGTTATGAGTTTCAAATGCTTCCATTGAGAAACACATCTGTGGTTTTCCCATATAAAAAATTGAATACAATTCTTATTATGTTTAATAAATAATTCATAAGTTTTTTATCAAATTAAAATTTATTAATATATTTTTAGGGTGGCACATAATAATTCAATTAAAAATTGGGAATTTAGATAGACCATTTGTGTTTCTAGATAAATTATTAAAGTCTTTAGTTTGGAAAGGGGTTGTATATTGATATTTAATATTTGTTAGCAATTGATAAAAAATATATTGGATGGTAATATAGTTTTAAATAACTACAATACACATATTTTTTTAATTGAATATCCAAGATATTATTTTATGTCTTGGTTTGGATTAACAAACATTCTATGATATAAAATAGTTTCATATATATACTTTTGTAAACTATACAAAAACATTCATAATGGAAAAGGTTAATTCAATTGGATATAACATATTGAGAACTTCTAAATAATGTTTGAGTGACTTTGAAGACTGGAAGATAATTTTTTTTTCAAGATTCCGTGAATTATTTTATGCCATGATTAAATAAATTTATTTTTATTTGAAATTGTCTAAGATAGATATATCAAATAAATGGTCCATAAAACATATATTTATGTTGAGATATAAATATATAATTATAATTTAAAACAAACTATATAGAACATCAGACAAAAAAATATTTTCTATACAAGTTATCCATGAATTCAATGATACATAAAATTAAAATATCTCAGTAATATTTGATGATTTTATTGGGGATAGATTTAAAAAAATCAAAAAGAGACTAAAATAATGGGATTTATTTTATAAAATTGATAGATTTTGAATGAATGTTTCCTAGATATGTTAATAGAGTATATATTTGAAATTTTAAGTTATAACCTATATTTAAATTGGTAATGATCTCTGGTGATTTGAGATATTTTGAACATGGATATAGATTTTTTGATATAATTATATAAAATATGGTTCATTGATATATATCAAGTCAGTAGCAGTAGAAACAATTTTTAGTAGACTTCAATTTAGAAATAATTGATTTTTATTTCCAAATACATATTTAAAAAAATTCAAAAAAATAATACATAATAATGTATATGAATTCACTGTTGTAAAAATTAAAAAATTGATCAAATAACATGACTGATATTTTACATCAACTAAAAAATAATGATAAAAATTGATAAAAAAAGTATATTGTATAATTTAGAAGAAAAATAAGAATGAGATTTCAAATTTTGATAATTATTAAGTGGTTTGACCTTGATCTCTCATATCTATATTTAATTGAATCATTATTTCATTGTCAGAATAAGATAATTTTAATAATAATTCAATGAGGGTAGAAATAAATGATTTCTTCCCATTAGATGATATCTATCAATAAATATTGTCAGAATATCTGAAGAATATCAAATGAGATATTCTTCACTAATATTGCAACAATAAAAACGTACGAAAATAAAAAAGGTCCCTAAAATAAGAAATACTCTTTAAAAAACTTATGTGGCTCCTATAATAGGTTCATATACAATTACTCCCCCACAAAAACCTTGTAAATGTGAATAAAAATTGAGTAAAACCCAATTTCATGGATAATATTATACCTAAAATGGATTAATTCTTCCCAACTATAAGAACTACCCTATAAAAATAAATACTTTTTATAATCATGATTCTATTTATTACATTGAGGTAAATTTTAATGATATTATTAAGATAGATAATTCCATATAAAAAGTGAAATATGTACTGTTATTTTAAAACACATAAAAATGAATTCATATTTTAATACTAAATTAAAATTAAATACGAAAAATCCACCTTCAATTGAGTGTTCATCAAACTAAACTTGTGTACCAATGTTTGTATAAGATTTTTTTCTAAACTGATGAAATATATATGGTAATTATATCAAGTAAAATTATTACAATTATATAAGTTTCATTAATATAAGATATAAGAAATTATATAAATTTCAATTATTTAAAATCATTATGTGTCATTTATCTTATATTTTGAAGGATATATTTGTATTTACTTAATTTTCAAAAAATTAAATTAAATTATTAATTTTTTTAACATATTATTTATTTATTTTAGTATGCATTATGATTTTACTTTTGATAAAAATATAGAAATATAAAAGATATATCTGCTCATAAATTAATAATAATATCAAACAAATTATTAGAGAATAAATTTTCTAAAGAGATGAAAAATTAATTAAAAAATAAAAAATACTATCACAACTTAAGGGTGAACTATGAAGAAAAATTAGTCATTATTGGAATTTAAAAATTTAGTTTTATACCTAATGATAATTTTAATGATCAATTTATAAAAATAAAAAACTTCATGTAAAAGTTATAATGATCTCAAATTTGAGAAATTTAAACCCAATATTTCATGGGTAATTCTTAAATATCTTTTTTAAGAGTTCCATTATGAAAATAGTTCATGAAGATAAGAAGGATTTAAAATTGTTGGTCATTTCAATATAAATTTGAATATTCATAATATATTGAAATGTTTTTTCTCTATAAGAAAATATCTATGGAAATGATTCTTATTTATCTTCAATTGTTTTCAAATTGAATAAACATGAAGGATATTTTTTATGGTTTTTTAGACTATGTTAAAGGATAAATATATTGAGAGTTTCACGAGTGGAACTATCATTATTTATTGAAGGCAATGGTTCTTATTATTGTTACGTTTTTAAGAACTTATGTCAAATTTTGTTAACATTTTGAATAAAAAATATTGAAATTTTTTTTGCTCCATGTTTTAGTTATCATAAAGTTTTTATAAGTGTTAACAAGGTTTTGATCAATTTAGTAGGATGTTTTCATGGTAAAAAGGACTTGAAAGCTTTACCCCAATAGTTAAATGTTTAAAATTCAATGGTGACTATTCATAAAATATTTTGATGAATGAGAATATATTTTTTTAATACTGGACACATTTTGGATAACTATATTCCTAATAAACCTCAGGTTGTACTCAGTTGTAGTTATAAATGGGTAGGTTTTAGTTGGTTGTTTCTATTATTTAACCATTTGTTCCCTATGGGTACATATTACAGTTTTTATGGTAAATTCATTGATAATTTGGCTATGTTTTGTTCTATATATGATGATCCACACACAACCAAATAACGCCATAGAACCTATCGAAGGTGATTTTATACCTATTTTAATTTATAAAATTTTAGTATATATACATTATATAAAATCTTAATAAAGGTTATATGGAATTTATTTATAAATTAAAATTTTAATGTGTTACAAGTTCTAAATGATTGTAATACATAGTAATAATGATATCTTGTGGCAATAGAGAAAGGGAGAGTATTTCAAACCCAACACAAACAATAATTCGTTGTAGAAATATTTATATTCATTTACAAAATTTTTATTCTTTGAAAGTTATTAATTAACTAATTCTATAAGAATAATGAAGGATACATTCACTTGTCTGATGATACTATATGGTTTATATTATTATTCTGAAATTTAAAAAAATTATATATCATTTATTCATGTAATTTTAAAGCATAAGATGTATTTCAATCATATTGAATAATTTTTTTTCTAAAATTTGAATATTTAGAAATTAAATATTTAAAATAGATATAATTTTGTGAATTCAAATGATTATCAAGCTTATTATTTAATATTATTCTACAATAAAGATTACTCAATGAACTAGTGTTTATTAGAATAAATTTAACTGATATATTAATCATTGTTACAAATAATATCAATATTTTATTTTTGTAGGAACACATTTTTAATATACAATAATTACTTGTAATTATTGAAAACATATAAAAATGTCATAAGAATATGATGGTTATGAAAGTGATAAAATTATAGACACATTTTTATAGAACACTTTTTCTAATTTTTTTAATGGAGAAGGCAGTAAAATTTTATTAGGTTAGTATTTAATTCAAAAATAAAGTTGAAAATATAGTTAATAAAGATATGTAAAAAAATTTGTATGAAAAATTTAAAGAAATTTTCATATGTTAAGATAAAATCATTAAATAGTTATTTTCATAAAACATTGATATTTTCATCTCTATCAAATTTTTTAGAGTGGAATCATAAGTTCTTATTTTTCTTAAAAATTTAATTTATATATTTCAAAAAATATATTTTTAGAAATATATATTTATGAAGAATATGGTTTATAATCATTTATAATATATTATTTTTATAACGTAATGAAATAATATATGATGTGTAAAGGTGATTATATAAATAGGAATGTAAAATGGGATAAGGAAATATTTTTAGATTCTAAGAATCAGTAAAAGAATCAAAAAGAGATCAAGCATGAAGAATGATCGGATTTCAATAAATATGATATCAATCTAACGTTTTATGAGATTTTTTCACTTATCTCATTGAATATTTGAAAAGTAATGGTTATTTATTATGTCCAAATTCTAATAATGAATTCTTGTTGTGCTGAAATTGGTTACTTTTTGGAAGACTATCTATAGTTGGAAGATGAGGAAAAAAAATAAAAGTTGGTATCCTAAAAATATTTTCCTGGTGAAAATCAATAGAAAATAAAAAATTAAGGATTCATTTTAAAAAGAAACATATAATTTTATCTAGGATAAAAAATAAATTTAATATCCAAAATAAAGTAATAATCTTGAGGTGAATGTAAGAATGATGTTTGTACAACATGTAAAATCAGAGAGAATTTATTTATAGTAAAATTGAATAAATGGTAGTTTATAATTAATATTACTGATTATTGAATATATGAAAATATTGATAAATAAATGGAATTAATATTATAATATTTTTTGTTTTATTATATTTCAATTTAATTTTTGGAAAAGGAAAACATGAATTTGAATAATCTATCACAAATAATTGATTGTAATAATGCTAAATGTGAATCTTATTTTCTATTATAAATTGAAATAATAATGGTTTCACTTAAAGAGGTGAAAATTAAATAATAACTGGGAGGTTTATTGTTAAGGATAAATAATCTAAAATTACTCAGCTAAGGTTTTTGGGTGATGATTACCATATAAATATGTCCATGTTAAAATTTTAGAAATCCTTATTAAAAGTTAGATTGTTTTTTAAGAGGAATTTTATAGTTGATAATGATTTTAATATTATTTATTACTTTATTAGTTATAAAATATCTCATTAATATGGAAAATATGTTATTTGAATTGTTATTTTTTAGATTGGCCATCAACTGGAGATAAAATAAGTTATGTTTGAATTTTAAAAATATTATGTCCAAGAAAATAATTTTTGGAATGTGAACATTGATGTAAAAATTGCTAAATTTTTTAGGGATAAAATGTAGGAAAAAAATCATCATAGTTAGGGATATGTTTATAAATATCCTAATTATGGTATACAAAATGAATCCCAATATATTATAACATATTTTAAGAATATGTAAGGAACTTCTACTAGAATGAATGATTTTTTTAAAATAATATTCACCTTTTACAACTAATATTGGTTTTATATTGGCTAATAGAATATTTCAATGAGATTTTTTTCCATTTTACATCATCCCAAACTCATTGAATAATATTATGGTGTGATTTTATGTAGTGAAAACCCACTCAATGTAAGAAAGTTAGATTAAAAGTCAAGAATTCCCAAGTGATGTTAGAGAAACAATTTCAGCTGGTGAATGTATTTTATTGATGATTTCACAAACCACGTTATATTTTTAAAGTCTTAAACAATATATTTTGGGATTAATTTTTCATGAATAATACTACTCAAATCATTATTAGGAATGTAAATTGAATATTGAAATTATATATTGTTGAGATTAAAAAAGAAAAGATTATAGGTTTTTAGTACTGGATATATATCCCATATGAAGGGTGATTTAAATATACTAAAGGGAATTATATGTTAAATTATGGATCCATTACATTTTATAGTGATTTATATTTTATTTAAATTGATCTTGGTTAACTAAAATTTGTAATAAGATAATAAAGTCTAACAAAACATTTTATGTTGAGGGCTCTGGAAATATCTTTCCTAGGAATGACCATGCCACTAAGGTGAAACACCACATGTCCTCAAAGTCACTACTTTATCACTAATGTTTAGTGACCAACACTAAGGTTCTATGAGTATCTATTGATAATAAATTTACATCATCCTGTATAAAATTACTTATAAATCAAAGTAATATAAAATTCATTATAAAATGATGATATTAAATGTCAAAAAATCTATAATGTAAATCCCAACAACTATCCACCTATAAAGATAATATAAAAAGTAATAATCATGTTAAAAACTATTTTCATTAACAAATATAATTTAAATAACTATCAAATAGCTTTCTAAAATACTTCCCCCCATCTTTTTCAAACCCCTCTAAAATATTTACAAATATATTAGTCTCAAGCTCCCAACTACACAATGTCCTAACACATAGCTACATGAGACAAGTGAAACTAAATGTTCAAAAGATATAAATGTATATGCTGTGGGAAATATATATCAATAGGTTTCACCTAATGATAACTAATGACTCTGGGTTCTTAATGTACGCATTCATATGTAGTGAAATTTATGGTATGAAATTGAAATAAAAATAAAAAATAATTAGTATGGTCGTGTGGTAACTAATACAACTTGGAATTGTATTATACCTTTTTTATCCAACCTCAATATAATTTTTGAATCCTTGTTGGGATATGCAAACCCAAATATATTTCTCATGTAGCAAACATACCAAACACGTGGAATAAATTTATTATTGTTAAAATTATAAACTGAAAAAACACATGGAATAATATTATAGTCCCTAAAATCATGGTACAACCACACCTAGGATCATCTCAACATATCCAATCACGATTTCTATCTTACATAATAATAGAACACATGGTTATCCTAAATTTTCAACTAAATATTTACTTGAAAAATAATTTAACACATATCATTTTACAAAATCATCAACATATCAAAATGTTGTATGATCACTTTAATAAACCCATCACATTGCTTAAAATAAAATAAATCCATTCATCATCTTATAATGAGAAAATAAGAAGTATAACTTAACATGGTGATTTTTGGAACATTGTTACAATTTAATAATTTAAAATTAACACTTGAAATTTATTATAACTTATCTTGCGTACTATTTTGCGAAAAATATTCAAGAACGATCCCCTCTTTATTTGGCATGTGTATGTTATTTAACAATCCACACTTTAAGAAATAAAAAACACATTTGCATTTGTTTTTCGCACATATGAAACATAATTATACTTCCCTCATTCATTAAAAATTCATTTCTTGTTAATGAAAATAACTTTATATATCTTAATCCATTAAACATCAATAAAATTCATTATAAATATTAAATGACTTTAACAACCCAAAAAATTATTTAAAAATAAATTGTTGTTTTTTATTAATTATTCACCAGTTCATTCTATGTAATTTTTCATTTTAATAAGTTTTAAACAAATTAAAATATTTTTCCTTTTTCATAAGATTAACCAATTATATAATTACTCATTCTATTGTATTCAAAAAATCACAATATTTAACAAAACTCAAAAGTGATTTCAATATTCAAAATTTAAAAAATGGAATTATAAATCCATAATTTATAGCACATTGTAATTATAGAAAATCCTGGAACAATCATCTGCATATCCCAAACAAATTACCATATATATTTAATTCTTAAAATGTTATCCCATGAATTATTTAAAAATTAGAAAAAAAATCAAAAATTATTATTCACTAATTTCAGAAAAAATAAGCAAGAACACGTGCACTAAAACTCACGATTCATTATATAAATTATCATTTACTTATAAATAAGTTATATAATAAATATCATAGACCATTAAAAATAAATAAATACTATTTATCAACCAAAATAATTATAAATAAATTTAACACACCTAGATAAATTTTTTACACATAATTTTTTGAATTAATATTCTATTAAATTCCAAATTGTAATCCACCATGAGATTTTAATTATTCTGTAGTTAGGATTATTTTTAATGCAATAATATTTAATTACAGTGAATATTAAAAATAAATTCACTTTGTTAATTAAAAAAATCATCCCATTAGTTGATATGATAAATAAGGGTTCTAGTTCAAACCAAATGACAAAATTATTGTTACATTCAAATATTAAATAAATCATAATACACTAAATCATAAAATTACAAAACTAGAGAATATCAAGACCACCTTCTATATGTCATGTAAATAATTCACAAATGAATTGGATTTTTAATTCTCCACCCCATTATTTAATTCAAAACATTCATTCCAAATAATAAGTCATGAATTTAAACAAAATTAAAAATAAACCTGAGATACCATATAGTAAAATGATATAGAAAATGTTTTATTCAATATCTCGGTTCTAATGAAATAAAGTTATTTTAAATACATCAAGATACAATCTATTAATATCTAATGTATAAAACAGTGAGATATTAGGCAATAGAAATCACATATAACAGTCAGATAAAAATAGAAAAAACAATATATCATGACTGGAAAATAGTTAACTGACATTTATTAAAGGGTAGTCAGTTCATGTAACTAGTGTCCCAAAGGACCCCTATATAAATTTTGGTGGATTTCTTGGGTCTTGATACCTAGTTACTGGCCTTGTAGGGGTTTTATGTGAGTTGTTTTACCTCTTTCATGGCTATAAGACTCCTTGTGGCCTCCATAATAGGTCAAATGGCCTACTATAATGGGAATTTAGTTCAATAAGTAATAAAAATCCCCTAAAAATTTGTTTTAATCCTATATTAACATACATATATAATTTAAATAAAAATAATTAAATTATAGAAAAATATATTTATATCATAGTTTAAAAACTGATATTCAATAAACATTTTCCACAATGATGTTTTTCATCCAAAAGAATAATCATTTGGAATCTATTGTAAATGACTCATCCGCTTTGATATAAATTTTCCTTTATTTTGAAAAAATAACTAAAAAATACTAAATAATATAAGTAAATCTATTAGTTTTTCATTTTATAAATTCCCAATTTCTCCCTTATCAAATTCTTACTCAAAAACAATATTTGATCAGTCTCTCTAACAAAGTTCTCTCTATACCAAAATTAAAATTATATCATATTATCTTATTAAGATGGAACCCCCTTTTAAATAAAAATATATTACAAACTAAAAAAATCATAGTTTGGTGGTAACACGAAATAATAGTGATTCCCCATGGAATCACTTTATATTTGAAAATAATACCAAATAATTTAAAATACTAATCTCAACATTAAATATACCATTATAAAAAATATATAATTCATTTAGAAAGTTAAAGTTATAAAAAATCCCAAAACATCGACCTAAAAATACACTTCAGACACATCCAAAAGTGATTTACCAAACATGGTTTATACCCTATCTTAAATATATTTTAATTTATACTTCTCAGAATTTCCTTTACATTAAAAAATGAATCATTATTATAATAATTATTACCCAGGGAGAATTAATCCATAAAATTGATTTACTAGGTTAATAATACAATTATAATAAAACAAATTATTTAGAAGTGGATCTTTAGAAAACAAGAGTGTTTATTTGGTGGAAGTTTGGATTTGATTAAATGGGTTTTCCTGAAGCTAAATGGCTACATGAGAATGTATGGTACATGACCTTACAACTAAGTCAAATCAATAGATGAAAAAATCAGGTACATTAAAAAAATCAGTTATATAAAAAAAATTGTAAAACAATGAGCTTTTAAAAGAAGAACATTATTTTAGACAGCATATATGACTAACAATGTTGAGCTTAAATGGCCTATGAAATATATCATTCAAATATGACCGATATAATCTTTCTATTTATTTAGAAAGTATAAATATTATTAAACACATTATGAAATATTTATAATGTTCATAATAAATATAAATATATTGATTAATTATTTGGAAATAAGCACACAATTTTAAGAAGTCAGTTTATCCTTTAAAAATATGTTTTTTTCAATAATGATTTTTATTATTTTTGGCATAAAAAATATTTAATTTATAAAATACTTAGTAATTTTATTTTATAAAGTGGATATAATTTTTTTAATACTCATATAATAATTATAATATAATATTTTTTTTATTTTTTTGAAATGATTTTTTTTTCAATGAATAGTTACCAATATGAATTTTGATAAAACAGTCATTTATTTTCATTAAATCAAGTAATTTGAATCGTTGTTGTATTTTTTATTTCATTTTTAATTAAAATTGATCATTTTTAGAATAATTTAATTAAATTCATTTTAATCATAAATTTTCATGATTTTGTTATAAATCTATTTTTATGTTTAAAAACACATATTTATAAAAACCATTTTTATGTGAATAATGTCTTTAAATTTTTATTCATTAAAATAAAAAATATAGATGAATTATTTAAATGATATTTATATATTATATATATTTTTATATTAATTTAAATATATATAGTTAAGCTTAATAATCATAATTTTAACGTAAAATCATCTTCTCTTTGAAAAGAGTATTTTCCTAATAAACCATTACTCATCGCACTTTGTGAGTTTAATTTTAAATTAAATTTTGTGATTTTTTTAATCATTAAAAATGGACTCCCTATTTATAATTATGAGTGAAAAATTAATTAAATAGGCCCATTTTATTTTTTTCATTATGAATAGTAACTATAGTAAATAATTATCTCAATGGTTAGGGTAAATATGGTTATTAAGGTTTAAAAATATGATAAGGGCAAAAAAAGACAATACAACTTGGATTATTTTTATTTTATGAATATATTTCCTTGATAAACATACAAAATTCAAATATATGACATTTTTTCTAGTTTCTGATGATTTTCACCTATATATTATTTTATATAAAGAAATGTCAAAAAATATCACTTTCTTGCTTTTATTTTCTAAAATATTTATTAATAGGGAACAAATGAATTTTTTATTCTCTTATATACTAATATTTAAAAAATTATTTTTTATTAGGGTATTTTACTTTTAATTATTAGAGATGAAATAATTACCTTTAATTTTTACACAACAGAAACAAAGTATGTATTCATTTAATGAAAGGGAAATAAATGATTGTAAAAATGTTAAAATTAATATAGCTTTCAATAATTATTGTGTTCCATAATTTTTTTAGAAACATATATCATATTAAATATGTTTTCATTGATTATATTCAAATTCTTTTTGTGTCTTGATGTTATTGAAATCATGGTAGATGAATATATCCAAAAATTACATTAATGATATTCTATAAAAAATAATATTTATTAAATGATTTAATTCTCCTAAAAATACTATATTTAGATAGCTGATGGTTATATGGTTTTACATATTAATAATGGCTAATTATTTTTCTAATTTTTCTTTTATAGTATCTATCTTGACACCAAAGTTGTAAAAACTTTGTTTTGATGGTAATTATTAAGAAGTGTTAACATAGGTTAAAACAAAAATATAAGGACAAAAACATAATTTAAACATGTTGAAATTTTATTGGATGATATTATTTCTACCAATGATCATTATATATTCAAAATATATCATTTTGGAAACATTTTTATTTGATAAATAATTTATATTAATTTAATAATTTATGAAATTCCAAAGTGCCCCTCCCCTCACTTATAAAAGGGATCCTCATCTCCACTTTTCTTCACACTTAAAAATCCTTCTCATTCATCCAACTGAAAAAAAATCTCTTATTAACTTCCCTTAATATTTACTAGATTCTTTCTTATTAGAACACCATCCTATGTAGAATTTTTGTGTAAACCTAAATAGGTTGTCTAAGGAACCAGTATAGTTCTTAGCCAATAGTTTTTTTCTTATTTCTTCATCTAGATCCGAAATTTCATATTACCCCATAATTATATAGTAAAATTAGAATCTAATATATATGTATATATATTATTTTAATGTTATAACTTATATACATCTACTCATTCATCAAATGGGAAGAAAATCTATCATTTGTGTGTATGGTAAACTATTTCCTAGAGACCTAATCTAATTCATTTTCCATCCCCACTACTCGCTGATGGTTTTAATGATGGATTTAATATATATATATATATATATATATATATATATATTATTTTCATAAAATATTTATAATTATAAACATATATTATATCAAATAATTTCTTACCATTTCATTTATTTAAAATGATAATATTTTTTGTGCGTATATACGTGTGAATTACAACATCTACAAAGTGATGTGATTGTTTTTTAGAAACCACATCAGAGGAATTATATATATAATTTTATTTAATGAAATAATATTATATATATGTTATAATTATCTTTATATAATGATAAAATATCATCTATTCTCTTTCCATCATGGTCGTTGAAAAATGGAAACTTTATTTATGCCTATGTATAGATCATTGTCTCCATAATTTTAACATAGTTAATTTCCATGGACATATTTCATGGTTGGTTTAAAAATAATATTTAATTTATGAAAATTATAATTATTTATTTATTATTATTCTAGATTTTATGTAACAATTTCTTCTTTTATCATAGTAAAGGTCATTTTGGACATATAAACTAAATATCCTCAAATCATATTATTTGAACTTGATTGATTAAGTAATTACATATAAAAATGTATTAATTAAAATAAAAGGAATAATAGAAATTAATTTTTTTTTAATCAATTAAATTAATCATATAAATTTATTATTCTGGAAGATAAATAATTTATGTGACAAGTCAGTCAGGAGGTAAGGGGTTTCATAACTCATTTTCCATTAATTGGACTATACTACTTCTTTATTAACACTACTATGGTAGTATTATTTCTGAAATTAACAATGGTTGTATTATGTTGTATTTCAACTATTTTTTTGTATTTATATTATTCACACCTAATCACTTCTTTGATTAATTAAACCATTAATGATATAATCTTTATAACATATTTCATCTCAATTTCCCTTCATTGGGGAATATTTGAATGTTATGCACACAATTTATTTTATATGGTTTACATAATTCTCTATTTACAAAATGTATATTGAATCCCACATAATTAATCATATTTTATATTAAAATTTATTTCACTTAATCCAAGGGAATTTAATATAAAAGTTACCAAGTCATAAGGTGCTCATAACTCAATTTTTTCATTTGTTCATATTACTTAATAAATTTCATGAATATTATAAGATTATGCATGTATTTTATTTTTATTATTTTATACTATATTTAAAAAATTATATGGTTTTATATTTTATACAAATAATCAATTTTCTAATTAATTTTTTCTTCAATGGTATTATCATTGTAAGATATTTCATCTCAATTTCTATTCGATTGAGACATATGTTTTATAATGCACATAATTATTTTTATAAAGTGTATATACTACACATTTGATAATTTATATCATGAAAAAGTTTTTTAATGGTATTTAATATTTCATTTGAAGTTATTTCTTTCAAGAGGGTTATGATTCAAAAGTAATCAAAGTGGCAGGGTTTTATTTCACAATCTCATTATTATTAGGGATTATTTATGTTTAAGTCTCAAATGGGGGGATTATTTTGAATTTCTATCAAAAAACCAAACTATATTGGTATCCTATGGTATTTTATAGAAACTATAAGTTTTAATTTAATTTTACACTACTGAATTAATCCAGACACTGAAATCATATTTCAGAGGAAAACAATCTTTTTTCTAATCTATTGGGAATATTTTTCTTCCATATATATATATATAGTACTTAAACAAATAACATACATTTTTAATATTATTAAATTATTTATTAAATATATATTTTTATATGTTTAAATTTTTTAAAAATGGTTTTAATGGGATCTTCCTTTTATTTTCCAAACAAGGTACTTTTAATCTTTTTATTGAAAATGTGAAAGGAGTATTTGTTTACCATACACATAATAAATGGAATTTTTCTAATTTCATAACCACTCATTGATTTTAATCTTAAATTACAATTTTCCTTGAAAATTTTCAAATAAGATTTTTTCCTTGATATTCTGGAAATTTTGAATTTTGGAAATCAGATTTCAATGTCGAAAGGGTATTTTCCTCAATAATGCGTTTAATTATCATTTACGGTCTTTATATTCATCAACAATAATGTACATTTTATTCTGTTTTGTAGAAATTTTGAAATGATACCATTCTAATTCTTTCTCTATATTGTTTTTGATGAGTTTGATTGGGGAAAATATTGACATATTATATACAGGTTTCTCCTCTATGTAGAGTATTTGTAGACAGAATGTTAATTAATTTGTATTATTTATTCATCTAATTATTGCATTGGACATATAAATGATGGTAGGGGACTAGAATTAAATATACCCTTGATGTATCAGTAGGTCTCATGAGACAATCCATTTAGATACCCTTATTAAATGGGTTTGTTATGTACGACTATCCATAGTTTAGACTATCTTGGAATAAGTCCTTGATGGTATCTTACATATGTCCATAAATAGGAATTATATAATTAAGAAATCAGTTAGTAATATATATAAATATATATATATATTTGTGTGTCTGTGTGTGTGTGTGTCTGTGTGTAATTATGTTAAATAATCTCCCTGGATATGTTCCATCATCATGTGATTAATTATATGGAATCATTTGATATTTATTTTTTCATTTCATATTATTCTTCATGAATAAGTTATTAATTAAATTGCAATAAATTTTAGTTATTTAAAATAGAATATTGATTATTATCTATATAATAATGATATATTTCATTATATGTAATCCTTGTTTAGAATTTGGGCTCACCCTTGTTTTTTTACTTTCCCCATGATATGAAGAATTAATCTATTGTTGAGTTCAAGGGTTTATAATATTTATTGTCATTGTGTTTTTTGTTTTTTATTTGAAAATTTAATATGAGACTCAGGTATTCATTTATATTAATAAGACTAATATAATATTCAGTCCTTTTGGATTCAATAACATGTATTTATTGCAGATTTAAAAAAGTAACCACTATATCAGGAATACTAGGGTCAGTTTCATTATTGTTTGTTTCAAATTAATTTTAGTAGAAACCTTTAGAATTGGATTTAAGAAAACATAGATTAACACCATAATAATGAAACTGAATTTGAGTATAATTTTAAGTATAGGATAACATCTTAGAATTTTTCTAATTTACATATTTTTTAGCTTTATTATCAATACATATATTTTTTGATACTAAAATTGGTTTTTTTGTTATAGATGAATCTCATTGTAATAACCCTAAAGATAATAGGTCTAGTATATATTTATTCATCATTATAGTGAATTTTATGTGTTCCCTTACTATTAAGTTGGTTTTAAACTCCAAGGGGATATGCTAGGGTCAATTCAAATTTTCTATGTGAACAATTTTAATGATTTAATGAATAAACCCTACGGAAACCTATGATATTCTCTAGTTATATGTGATAAACCTAAAGTTTCCTGTGATGAGATGTATAAGGTTAATAATATGTTTAAAAGTATTGAAACTCTTTTTTAAGTATTATGTGATAGGATTTTAACATGATTATGGATATATTGGGACACATTTATGATAAATGGCCCTTGTGTTTAGTATGTATTTTAGTTAAAAGTTCATTTGTGTAATTATGCTTTAATATTTTATAGAAATAATTTTGAATTTAGGGTTTATTAGATCATTGATGTCAAGTTAATAATATTGAATTGTGACTATTTTATTCTATGGAAAAATTAATCTTTATTAAAAACCATAGTTATTAAAAATTAACAAGATGATTAATGTTCTTTTTGTGGATCTTCATCATATTTTTTGGAACATAATATGAATTTTATAGATATATTTTTATAAAATAAACAACCTATATGCAGGTATATAACCCATTTCCTCTTCTAAGGTTTTGTGGATTGAACCAACAATAGAAGGGAGACAAGGTTGTAGTGCATACCACTATCCTACCTGATACACTGGTTAATAAAACATTGTTTTTACTTATATGGTTTGATGGATAAATATTAAGTTGATTTAGGGAAACAAATTATAGTATCAAGTATTTTTTAATTTTTATGATTTTTAGGTGATTAAGGATATTTCAAGAGATGTTTTATTAGGTTGAGATATAAATATGAAAATTAGGTTTAACGTAAAGGATTATTTAGGAAGAATCATATTATGTACATTGAGGTGTGAGATGAAGCATCTGATATGACCTATGAGGATAAAAAATTATTTAATTTGGAGGTTATTGAGGTTAATTGGGAGATAGGGTTATTAAATTATAGAATGATCTATATCAAGCCATCAGTTTTTTGTGGATTTTTAGAGATTAATGTATTATTTATTAATATGAAGGTTTATTCATTTTGGGAATTATCTTACATTGTGTGAGACTTTTTATATTAAAGAAAGGTGGAATAGTTTTTTATCCTTTTATAGACAATACGATCCTTTAAATTTTAATTTTAGTTCATCAGGCATTAAAAATAATCATTTTGAATATTCATTTCTTAGAGTAATAGATGACGTTGACATTGATAGAAGCACATCCAAAGGAAAGAATTATTCTAACTAAATATAAATATTTCAAGTGAATATATTTTCTAGTATTATCTATATTGATATTAAAATAATACCTCAACACCTTGAAAAAGATCCTGAAAAAACATGTCATCCAATTTTGATCATTTCTGATGAATTTATGGTCTTTTCACGCATTGCATATTCATTTATTTTTTCATTAACTTTATCCTAACCATGTTCTCTATCACTCTATTATTCCATGGGTGTTAGTTCTCCCATCCAATTAGATATTTTCATTTTCTATAAATTTTTTAATATATTAAAACACAGTTTTGTGTTACTTTATTAGACCTTCTTATTTCTATTTCCATATTTTTAAGTGGAAGTTTTATTAACCATTTTATGATGTGAGTTTCCCAAAAAAGAATTTTCAAATTTCAAAACATTTATTTATGAATCTGAGCTTATAGATACCCTTTATTCACTTAAAACATTTAAATATATAATGATTTGTTTTATGAGCTAGCCGTTGAGACTACATTAAATTCCAAGGCCTTATTATCCAAGAATAAATTTTATAAAAATTTTAAATATATTTTATAACTTCCAGACATGGTTTTTCGAAAATAATGAGATATATCAAAAATATAGGATGGGATAAAACATTGTAACCATAATTGAAACATGGAATTAGAGATTAAACATAGTCGTGAACAAATGTTGGTATGTGTGGGACATCTGCTAGAGGAAATTGGTTGTGAGTGTTTTTAATTAAAATAAATAATTTATATATTTACTCTAAAATAAATTACCTAAAAATTTTTCCTCTATAAATATTCTTTTATGAAAAATATATATGGTTAGCCGCATAACCCTGGGATCATTGAGAAGAGCTTCCACCCATTTTTGGTTGCAATATTGACATCAAACCACAACCAGTAACTGGATGAAGGTGAATAAAGTAAAAAAATGCTAAGAGTATTCTCCATCTTTGGAAACTAAATTTTTTATCAATAAATGATCAAATATTGTAGGACGTCTAGTCAATTGTGGTTTCCAACCTTGATTAAAATATTTATGATGGTCTATTTTTTTATTCTTTGATCTATATCTAGTTGAATACTTCACATGATCCCATGTATCAAAATAAATAATTCATTCAATTTATTATCCATAATTTTTGATGTTTCTCCCCATGATTATATCAAATCCTTTAACCATTTCAAATAACACTTGAACAATGGTTGTTTCACCTATGATATTAATATTTCATGACCTGTCAGAAACCAACCCAAGTCAACCTAGAACTGGTCACCCGAACTGATCTATGGAATGTGGTAAAGGTCATTCATGATCCCAATGGGCAGGAAACTAGTGTCGGGCATCAACAGATTGCACAAAAGTGAAGAATTTTTCACAATAATAAATAAAAGTAGCAGCAAAAGAAAAAGACTATTCAAAAATAAACACAGTTTTCAAACTGTATATCATTACATAGCAACAGAAAATACCAAAACTGAAAAATAAGGCTATATAAGAAAAACCAAAACTGAACCTCTCAACCATGACATCTCCATGTGAACCTAAAGGTCACTCTCTAACCCATAACCAAAAATCTCCTAAGGTGATCAAACCCAAGCTAGAAACTACAACATATACTAAAAAACAAAGAACTGTAGGCATGAGTATTAAAAATAAGTGGGTAATCCTGAATAAATCTATTCTGGATGCATATACTTTAAATAAATAACCATTCATTTTTTAGGTTTAAAATAATATATATAAACATAGGTTTTCCGCACTTTTCATTTTAAATAAGACAAATCACAATCCATTTCCTAATAATTTTAAAACAAGCATCCATTTATGTAGGATAATTATGTTATTAGAGAGGGGGAAAGGAATACAAATATAAAACATTCACTTTTCATAAAATTGAAAAATGGGAGAGAACTTTTTTATCAAACATCTTTCTTTAAGACCTTGTTAACAAAACCTAACATTAACAACTTACAAAGGAAACACCAAAACCTAGAACAAAGAACATAGAATACTCATAGGGGAAATGGTATAATGATACTATAGTTGGAGAAACATGGGAAAACCTAGTATCTTAGAGGAGTACCAGAAAAAACTATAAATGTCACTCATCTTGAAGGCATACCCTACCTGATGACATCATAATACCTGATTGTCAACCTACCTGGTGACATTATAACAACCCATCGTTTCCCTACCTAACCTGGATAAGGGGCCCAATCCCATTGAAATAATAAATATATATCCCCCTACAATGGGACATGAGCTAGTGCATGATCTAGATTAGTGCAGAAAACATTCTTATAATTCCTCTCTGCTATTCTAGTTTCCCATGTTATGTCCACAAAGGGGTGTGAAAAGTAACCCAATAAACAATCCACATACAGATGCAATTATACATATCAAACAAACCATCACCACCTTGACCAAATCAAGATGTATTCCCTTTCCATAACTTAATTATTACCGTAGTAAGGTCCCATATCGAGGAAACTCCCATTTCATAGACATCTCACAAGGTAAGGCTCACTCCTAGAATGGTTTTCCAAACAAACCATTTCAAAGGTGAAAATGGGCCTCACAACATTTTCAAATAACAATCCATTTCCCAAATAACCACACCCAGCCATTTTAAATACTAAAACAACTTTTTAAAATAATTTAATCAATACATACCACCATTTATGTTTAAAACACATTTATAGAGGCCAAAGAGGACTTCACAAACTACATAAAACCCCCAACCAGGACATTTAAAAAACACAAGGTGTTTGAAGCAACAAAAAAACACTACATATTCAACATAATTTATAAAAATAAATTATTTCACCTGAAATAGTTGTTCTAAAAATCATATATTACTATTTAACTATCAAGGAGTGTGAAATAATCAAGAAATCGATGAAATCTTAAATATAAAGGTAATGTGAGAAGGGATCCTACCTCAAATGATGAAGAACATATGGAAACTAGTGTGAAATCTGAATCACACCCAAAAGTATATAGATACAACCTAAAAAACAATATTGAACATAAAATTTTAGGATTCAGCCAAATAAATCAAACCCTAGTAACTGAATAAATGAGATCCCAAGAAAGAGATAAGATACCCCTAAAAAGGTGGAAGAAAACAAGGGAGAGAGGACTTACATGAAGATCAATGGAACAATCTTCACCAAAATGACAAAACTGGAGGTCTAATAGAGGAAATATAGTTGTAGGTGGAATCTACGGCATAGGGTCTAAAATGGGGAAGATAGAGGGTTGTTTGGGGTTTAAAATTGGGGTAACAGAAAGCAAATCCCAAATTTTTTTAATGAGATGGATTAGACACACAATTTGTCAGCACTGTTTATCAAACCATGCGGAAACCATGTGACCAACTCTAACAAGAAGGATACCTACCGTACAGGAGAACCATATAGTCTAACTAACCATGTGGTAGTCGTGTAGTCGCTTATGGGTGAGACCTGACCAAACACATGATTACTTGGGATGAGGTGCATGGTTTCCACAAATCGTGTGCCAACCATCCTTTAGAGTCTACCCACCCCAAAAAAACCCATTTTGTCTAAAATATCAAGTGGAACCCATGTAGGAAGGCTAATCCAAGGAAATAATGTACCAACATCCAAAAAATTCAAACCCATCTCACTCAGTTCCCTAGTAAAGAACTGATGACCAAACCCGAACCAAAACCAAAGTTGGATTCTAACCCGCATATGTGACAATTCTCCCACCCAAAATGCTATCTGCACCTAGAAATCCTACCCAAGGCTTACCCCAAAAGGAAAAATCACCACACAATTAAAACACAAGGAGGCTTCCAACGAATAATAAACAAATACATCACAAAAAACACCACTTGTGAGAAAATGTATCATAAGATAATATTAGGAGACCAAAATAGACTCCCCTCTAAGTGCCACCCGACTCCAAACTATTAACCAAATTCAATTGATCAATCTAAAAATCCATAGAAATTTCACGATACTAAATCCATCATTAATACACGAACACCTTAAACAACCCTAAGAAAAAGAAAAACTTGTCACATAAAACAACTGAACTAATTCAAACCACACCTGACGAAAACCTCCATAACCTTACATCAAAAAAATTGTTGGGAACAATTCTATACCAACCTTCACTCAAGGGATGAACTTATAATTAGGTGGTTTCAAACAATACCACGCCCCATCAAACTAATATCAAAAATGAAATCGAGATAATGACATGAGGAGGCCCAAATGAACTCCCCAGCTTAAGGAACGGGAAAGAAATGACTTTATTTTGGAGTGATATCAACAAGACCCATAGTTTGTCACCTCTAACACCACAATATTTCAAATTACATTATCTCTTCAAAGTAATTCAATATCATGTTCTACACGCAACACCAAGTTCGAGCGCACCACGACTTACCAAACTAACCGTTCAGGTGGTTGTGAATAGTATTACCTAAATTTTGAAGTTTATATACTTTATATAATTTTAGAATCTATATTATGTGTTTCATAGATATAATATAAGAAAAGAATCATTTTTTCAGTTAAAAGAAGTATTTTCCAAAAAATGAAATTTTACCACCTTTTGATGATGTACCCTTTTTAAAACCAAGATTTGACACTTTTATATTTTCAATTTAATGAAATTAAATTCATCTTTATAATAGGGACATAAAAATTTAGTTTGGATAAATTTTTTGTACTTTTCTGATAGCTTTCATATTTTAATGAATAGTAAAAAATAATAAATTTTAATTGAAAACAACCTTTTTAATAGAAATAATTTATAGTAATAAATTATGAATTTGAATGGTTTGGAACTATAATTAGATTATATTTTTATAACTTAATACAATTTTGGTCATTGTATGTAATTTCACATTTAAATTTGACATAAACACATGTCATTTTTTGATAGTTTTTACATTTGAAAAATTCACTTCTTGGTTTGGACAACGAAAATTAATTTTAAATTAATTAATATAACTTCTATGTTTTGAATTTGGTAAAATATAATTCATTTTTGAATTTTTAAAATCATAAATTAAATTATGGTGAATTTTAGGTATTTTTCTAAAAACATTCGATTTTTGATGAATAGTGAAAAACATTGCGTTATTCTTTAAAACCGACTTTTTATTTAAATAATTATTTATTTTATTTAAATTTATTTTAAATAAAAATAGATATATAATACCTATATAATTTCAATGTAATTATTTTGTGTCATTTTATAATAAAATTAGACGTATAAAATTTTATTGAACTTTTTAACGTATTTTACCCACCTTCTAGGCACATTTGAAAATTTGCATAAAACGTAATTTTAACACTTCATTTAATTGAATTTCAAAAATCTAAGAGACATGGTAGACATCGGTAAGAAAAATTTGGTTCAATAAGATGAAAATAATTTTTTTGTGAATAGTAACTTTTGAATTTTATTTACAATAGTTAAAAGTTAATAGGGTAATTAAACTGAAAAATGATATTATAGTTACCCTAACACGTGTCCTGATTCTATTGGATGACTCTATTTCGACAAAAACCAAGCTTATAAATAAAATATGATCATTTTCATCCACATGGATTAGATTAGTACATTTATTATTATTTTATTTAAAGAAGAGATAAAAGTGTTTAATTAAATGTTTAATACAAAACCAATTTTAATATAGGGTTATACATAAGATAAATTTGACTATATATATTCATTATACAGATAAAACTATTTCCTAAACAATTGTATTTTATTTTTAAATTTTAGATATTAAATAATAAAATTTATTTATGACATAATGATGATGCGGTAATTAATTTATCAATTAAAAAATAAAATAATTGATATTATAAATATAAAAATAAATGTAAATTGAGTATTTTGATTCCATCCAATAATTTTATAGTTTAATATGACATTTTATGGTAGATTAAATAAATTGTTTTTGAAGTGATAAAGTTTTTATGACTTGAACAAAAACAAAATACCCAATAGTATAAAAATTGACATAAATGATATTTGAAAACAAATACAATATTACTAATTGATATAATATTACTAAGTATATATGGTTCAAAAAAAGGAATTATAAAATTTTATTTATATCCACAATTAACCACTTGGTGTTTTCTTGGCTTTTTATGGTATGTTTATTAACCATTTATTATAATAATATAAGAGGACATGGTAAAACTTAAACTATTTAAATAAGATTTGAATCTAAAATATAGGGTTAATATGGAGACCTAAACATGTCTAAAACCTATTTTTTAGAGTATTTCGTCCCATCCCCACCTATTCTTCCAAATAAATCAATTTTGAGCCATTAGTAACCGAACATATTTAATAATAAAATAATATTTCAAACTTTTCCTAAAGTGACCCTCTCCTCTCTTATAAAAGGGAACTTCCCCTTCCCTCTAAATCACACCTCCAAAGCCATTTGTCTTGGCCAGACGTTGTACAAATATCCTCCCAACTTCCCTCACTTAAACCTAGAGGCCTTACCTTGATCATAAACTCATCCTAAGTACCCCTTTTGTTCGAATCAAAAGGAAACACCCAAAGAAGAGGTAATTTGGTTTTCACCTCTTTCAAAGTTCTTTTCTTCTTCCAGTTTCTCTTTCTTTGGTATTTCCATACCAATATAATAATTATAGTACCTTACAATTACTGTGATTTTATTATAAATATGGTACAACCATACTCATTATTTTATCCATCCTATAAATGATAATGTCACCAAGCGATCATATGTATGGCTTGCCGTCTCCACACCATGGTGTAATTTGTTATTCAATACTATGTTATTTTTATGGATATAATTAAGAGTAATATATTTATATAAAAAATCAAAATATCATGAAAATTTTACTTTAAAATTAATATACTGTCCAATTCCACACCTTTTAATCATTAATAAAGTGATATTGTCACCCGTGTGTACGTACGGCTTATCGTCTCCACGACACGATTGAGATTCATTTCCAGGATATCCATTCAATGATGATTATAAAAATATATACTATTAATAAGTATTTAATATATGACATAATAATTCTACTGTATATATATATATATATAAATCTCTATGTGTGTGTGTACTTACATATATCTTATTCACTTACTTTCGTTCAATATGATATGAAAAATGAAATAGTGTTTTTGCGTATATACAGCCTACCATCTCCATAAACAGTGTTATCCATTTCATATATCTATCTATTAAAAATATTTATATTCTAAATATATATTATATATAAATCATTTTTTATATACTATAAGTATTTAAATCATTATCTAAATGATAAAATCTAGAATAAGAAGTTAAAACACGTACGATAAAGAAATCGATTATTACCTGAAATGTTAATTTAAATGGAAATCATTATTAAATGGGTAGTATAAAGTCATAAATGAATCATGTATGATATAATATATATGAATATGGTTCTTGGATAATTTAATAACATATTATGGTCATTATAAAAATGGTTAAACGTACACTCAACCAAAAGAAAGTGTAATATGAGGGTTAATTCCTGAATCCCATTATTATTTTAAATTGTTTATGTGTAAGTATTTTCTAGGAAATATTTATTTTACATGTCCATGTTTCATAAAAGATATTTTATATTTATTATTTTAAGGTACTCTTTAACTAAAACATCATTTTAAATGTTTTAAATATTTATTCTTCTAAATTTTTCTCATTGGTGTTCATGTTTCCAAAATGGTTTTAAGGATTTATTTACATGAACATGACTGTTTTAAAATTTTAATTCCTTAAAAAAGTTTCAAAGTGCTATGGGATACTTTAATTAAAAAAATTATTTAATGTCTTCCTTTATAAATTGTGTGACATTTAAATGTTTTCATGAAAAATGGATATTACTATCAAAGAGTTTTACTAATCATTTTCAACTATGTCAACATCATTTTTGGATATTATTCTTGATTGAAATTGATTTATTACAAATACAATTTTTAATATTTTATTTAATGAGTTATGATATATATGACTATGAATGTTCTACTCTTTATACCATTCATGGTTTATGGTTAATTTATTAACATTTCATATGCAAGTTTTAATATGAATGTTTATGTTAGGTTTCAACATTTTCATATGAGGAATGTTTTGGACTTAGTAAGTGAAAAGTAGAGACCATTATTTCCCCTCGATGCATCGGTAGGTCTCATGAGATAGAATAGTGTCTTCGCATAAGGCCTTGACAAAACTTTTATTTTTAGCCTTGGCATGAGGCCTTGATTTTGTTGCAATGATGTCCGGTGTGAGGCATTCTCTCATTAAGAAATTAATTATTAAATGTGATTATTCAACTAGTAGAATATCAATATTTATGTTTATATGGTAATTTTTGAATTATTTCCTCCATATTATGTTCAAGTTTATTTATAAATGGATGATGTTTTTTTACACATCTAGCCTTAAACTTTTATAGCTTCCGCTAAATTATTTACACGTACTATGCATCTGAGCTCACACTTTTCTTATGTTTTGTTTTCCCAGGATTCCGAGAGGTGTATTATGTTTAATATGAAGGGTTAAGATTGGGGAATAATGGTATTCTCAATGGTTTATTTATGTTGTGTTTTATGTTGGAATTTTTAATGTAACGATCATGTATGTAATCTCTTTTCAATGACTACTAAAACTGATCGGTCCTTTGGGACTTGATTCCTTGTAATCATGCTAATGTAGTAAAATAATGCACCGGCTCTTGGCTTCTGAGGTCGGGGAGTTACAGCTGGTATCAGAAAAGTTTTAGTAAAACCATGGAAACTATATTTAGAAAAACATTGATTAGAGAACATTACCATAAGATAGAATATGGGGATTAGTATAGAAAAACATCCTAGAATTTTGGTAATGTAGACATTTTGTGTATTTTCCAAAAAATACATCCACGTCTGGATACGAGCTGGTAGAGGCAGCTCTGGCACAGATTTACCTAGCAGTAAAAACCTTGTGAAGGTGTTTCGGGCTTGACCCAGGGTATCTTAGTACATGACAAAGGGCCTTGCTACACTATTGGTTACGACACTCGTGGGGGATATGGTTAGGATAATTCACATTTTTATAAGCCATTATGAAGGATTTAGGAGTAAATAAATCCTCAGTGAGAACATTTTTTATGATTATATATTATATTCATAACATTTCCAATTTATATTAGGTATTTTAAACATTTGTAATTATGCATTGAGATTCATAAACTAACCTAATGTATTCCATTGTTTAGAAATGGTGCCCAGTATAAGTAATGAGACCTCCATCAATACATATGATCCAATGAGTAAGAAGGATCAAATCATTCATGGTATTAATCAAACATTTAGAAGGGAAACAGTCTTCCATGTATTCTCATCATATGAGGAGATAATATCATGTGTTAATAAGATAAGTAAATAATTCTCTAAGTCTTTTGGATTTGAAGGAAAGAAAGAGAAGAAAAGGATGGTAGAGAGAAATATAGATAAATTGAAGAGGGGGAAAGAGGGTTTTTACATATGTGATAACAGTGGAAAGAATCACCTTTGTAAATTCTTGTAGGGAATGGGAGTTTTTTATAAGTGTTGAGAAAAAAGGACACCAAGTATGTGATTGAAAGGGTAAGAAAAAGGTTTCAAATGTACAATGATTCATCTACATGGAGTTGGGACACAATGTGAATCAATGTCCAAATCATCAGAGTATGCCCCGAATGATTCTTTTGGATAATAATCAAGTTATGATAATAACACAGATGAAAATGAATGACTAGTGTTATTATGTTGTTATCACATATGGGAAAATACTTCTTTCCCCTCTTCCATTTATCCATCTCTCTCCACTACTAGAAATGGGTATTTTACCTATGGTTCTGAACTATTGGGAAAGGCTGCAGAACTGTTGGTATAACATATACCAACGGTTCTGAAAACCATGGGGAAGTAAGTCATTGGGAAAACCTATCCCAATGGTTTAAAATGAACTGTTGGTATATGTTAGATAAATTAACCTATGTCAATGGTTTGGTTAAACCGTTGGTAAAGCTAATGAAAATTCTGTCTTCCCCAACGGTTCAAAACCGTTAGGAAAGGTTTTTACCGACGGTTCTCTTTGAATCATTGGTAAAAAATCCATAGAAACCTTTCCCAATGGTTTGTAAACCATTGGGAAAGGGTTATTATAAGCCTATTCCAACGTTTTGAAACTGTTGTCATAGGCTATGTTGTGCAAATTGCACAGCAGCCTGCAAATTGCACAGCAGCCATCAATTTTCTCACCAGCCTCTAATTTTTCACAACAGCCTCCATCCCATTCTTTTACCTGCAATAACAAACTAATACATACATATAGAGAACAAATTCATACACATTTAACATATAATGCATTCTTGAACTATACACATCCATAATTAAATCAAAATTTATAACCTAATTATAAACATACATAATTGATTTAGAATTCAATTTAAAATTTAGATAAAAATTTTATGTGGAATATGGAATTCAATTAATAATTAAATACATACATGATTTAATTATCAATTATCAATAAAAAACATAAAAAACTGAATAAGTATCAACATAATACAAATACGTTTGTTTGTATTTTTGTATACCAGTTGTTTTTACTAAAAAAGATCTCCATTTTAAACAAAATACATACACTTGGAGTGATACCGGGAACATCGTTTCTCGAATTGAGGCGGGGTTGACTCGTACACGTTACATATGACCCATGGATCATTTTCCAAAATTATCGACATATTCTGAAAGCATTTGGTCTGTTTTTCATATTCCATTTACTATTTTTACTTAAAATGTTGTTCATTTCAAAAAAAAATGAGACACTTTGAGTGGTGCTGCCCACACTAGGACTCAGATTGATGCAGGGTTGACTTGTACACGTCACATATGACCCAAGAATCATTGTCCTAAAGTTTTAACGGAATTGGAATGCATTTGGTTGGTTTTCCGTATGTCATTTATTGTCTTCCCTTAAAATGAAGTCTATTTTAAACAAAAGAGAGCATATTTGAGTGGTTTTGGCCACACCGTGCCTCGGATTGAGGTGGGGTGGACTTATACACGTGAAAAATGACCCATAGATCATTCTTCTAAATGTTCAATAGAATCAGAATGAGTTTGGTTGGTTTTCCGTGTGTCAGTTGTTGTTTTCAATTAAAATTAAGTCCATTTTAAACTAAATAGAGACACATTGAGTGGTGTCGGCCACACCGCACCTCGAATTGAGGAGGGGTTGACTCATACACATCATATATTTCCCATGGATCTTTTTACTAAAGTATAAACATAATAATAATCTGTTGGGTCGGTTTTTCATATGTAATTAAAATGTTTTCCATTTTAAACAAAAGAAAGACACTTAGAGTGATCACGGACACACTGCGACTCGGATTGAGGCGCGGTTGACTCTTACACATCACATATTACCTAGGGACCTTTTTCCTAAAGTTTAAATAGAATCCGAATGTGTTTGGTCAGTTTATCGTACGTCAGTTTTTGTTTTCAATTAAAAGGAAGTCCATTTTAAACTATAGAGAGACACTTCGAGTGGTGTCGGCCACTCTGTGCCTCAGATTGAGGCTGGGTTGTAACGTAAATGTCACATACAACCCATGGATCGTTGTACTAAAGTTTCAACTGAATATGAATGTGTTTAGTTGGTTTTCCGTATGTCAGTTGTTGTTTTCATTTAAAATGTTGTCTATTTCAAATAATCCTAAGACACTTAGAGTGGTGTCAGCCACACCTGGCCTCGAATTTGAGCGGGGTTGACTTTTACACATCACAAATGACTATTGGAACGTTGTCCGAAAGTTTCAACAGTATCTAAATGCGTTTGGTCAGTTTTTTGTATGTCACTTGTTGTTTTCAATTAAAATGAAGTCCATTTTAAACTATAGAGAGACACTTGGAGTGGTTCTGGACACTCCGCACCTCGGATTGAGGATGGGTTGACTCATACACGTCAAAAATTACCCAAAGATCATTTTCCTAAAGTATCAACATAATACTAATGAGTTTGGTTTGTTTTTCCTATGTAAGTTGTAATTTTCACGTAAAATGTTATTTATTTCAACCAAAAGTGAGACACTTTCAATGATGCCGGCCACATCGCGGTTCAGATTGAGGTGGGTTTGACTTGTACATGTCACAAATGACCCATGGATCGTTATCCTAAAGGTTCAATAGAATCTAAATGTGTTTATTCGGTTTTCCGCATGTCAGTTGTTGTTTTCACTTAAAATGAAGTCCATTTTAAACTAAAGAGAGACACATTGAGTGGAGATGGCCACACCATGCCTCGGATTGAGGTCGGGTTGACTCTTTCACATCATATATTACACATGGAACATTGTGCTAATGATTCAACACAATCAGAATCCGTTTGGTCGATTTTCCATATGTACTTAAAATGTTTTCCATTTTAAACAAAAGAGAGACACTTAGAGTGATCTCGGCCACACTGCGACTCAGATTGAGGCGTGGTTGACTCGTACACATCACATATGACCCATGGATCGTTGTTCTAATGTTTCAATAGAATCAAAAATTCAATTCATAATTTGATCGGTTTTTCATATACCATATGTTTTTACTAGAAATGATGTCCACTTTAAACAAAATACAAACACCCGGAGTGATACTGGCCACACCATGCCTCAGATTGAGGCGAGGTTATCTCTTACAGGTCAAAAAATGACCCATGTATCATTGTCATAAAGTATCAACATATTATGAAAGATTTTGGTCAGTTTTCCGTATGTCAGTTGTTGTTTCCAATTAAAATGAAGTGCTTTTTAAATAAAAGAGATACACTTTGAGTGGTGACGGCCAGATCGCGCCTCGGATTGAGGTGGGGTTGACTCGTACAAATCACAAATGACCCATGGATCATTGTGCAAAAATATCAACACAATAAGAATCATTTTGGTCAGTTTTCCATATGTACATAAAATGTTGTCCATTTTAAACATAAGAGAGACACTTTGGGTGGTCTCAACCACACCGCGACTTGGATTGAGTTGCGGTTGACTTGTACATGTAACATATGACTCATGGATCGTTGTATTAAAATTTCAACAGATTCCGAATGTTTTTGGTCGGTTTTTCATATGACAGTTGTTCTTTTCCCTTATAATCCTATCCATTTTAAACAAAAGAGACACAGTTAGAGTGGTACCGACCACACCGCATCTTGGATTTAGATGGGGTTGACTCGTACACATCTCAAATTACCCATATATCATTGTCTTAAAGTATCAACACAATCTGAATGCATTTGGTCAGATTTCTGTAAGCCAGTTGATGTTTTCACTTAAAATGATGTCCTTTTGAAACAAAAGACAGACACTTTGTGTGGTTCCAACCACACTGCATCTCAAATTTAAGTGGGGTTGATTCGTACACGTCACATAGGACCCATGGATCATTGTGCTAAAGTATCAACACAATAAGAATCTTTTTGGTTAGTTTTCCATATGTACTTAATTTTTTTTCCATTTTAAACAAAAGAGAGACACATTGAGTGATCCCGGCCACACAACGACTCGGATTGAGCCCGGGTTGGCTCATAAAAGTTACATATGACCCATGGATCATTTTGATAAATTATCAACATATTTCGAATGCGTTTGGTCAGTTTTTTGTATGCCAGTTGTTCTTTTCACTTATAATCGTGTCCATTTTAAACAAAAGAGACACAATTAGAGTGTTACCGTCCATACCACATCTCCGATTTAGATAGGGCTGACTCATACACATCTCAAATGACCCATGGATCATTTTCATAAAGTATAAACACAATCCGAATGTGTTTGGTCAGTTTTCTATATACCAGTTGATGTTTTCACTTAAAATGATGTCCTTTCAAAACAAAAGATAGACACTTTGAGAGGTTGCGGCCACACCGTGTCTCAGATGAGGCGGGGTTGATTCTTACACGTCACATATGACCCACGGATCATTGTTCTAAAGTATCAACACAACCAGAATCTGTTTGGTCAATTTTCCGTATGTACTTAAAATGTTGTCCATTTTAAAAAAAAGAGAGGCACTTAGAGTGATCCCGGCCACATTGTGCCTTGGATTGAGGCAGGGTTGACTCGTACACCTCACATATGACCCATGGATCGTTCTCCTAAATCATCAACACATTTAGAATGTGTTTGGTCAGTTTTTCATATGTCGGTTGTAGTTTCACTCAAAATGATGTCCATTTTAAACAAAAGAGAGACACTCTGAATGGTATCGACCACACTGCACCTCAGATTGAGGTGGGGTTTACTTGTAAACGTCACATATGACCCATGGATCTTTTTTCTAAAGTATAGACACAATCAGAATCCGTTTGGTTGGTTTTCTGTATGCTAGTTGTTGTTTTCTCTTAAAATGAAGTCCATTTTAAACAAAAGAGAGACACTATGAGAGGTGTCGGCCACACCGCGCCTCGGATTTAGCCCGGGTTAGATCTTACACATCACATATGACCCATGGATCATTGTGATAAATTATGTTAGTTTTTTATTCACATTATTCAAATACACTATTTGAAACATTTCAGAGCTAACAATGCCATGCCCAATGAATACATCCCTTTTATAACATACGAAGAATCTATGATATTGATAAGTTGTGTAAATGTGATTTACATTGATTATCATGATGAAAATAAATAAAATATATATTATAGATTTTCTAGTAGTAAATGAAATCATGGAGGGTGGGGGGGCTGTCCGGGGGGGTTGTCTGGGGGCTGTCCGGTGGGTGTCTGGGGGGCTGTCTGGGGAACAAGGAGGAGGGTGGGGGCTATCTGGGGGGCTGTCTGGGGGGGGGGGTGTTTGGGGGGTTGTCCAGGGTCCAAGGAGGAGGGTGGGGGTTGTCCAGGGGGATGCTCGGGGGGATGTCCGGGGGGCTGTCTGGGGGATGTCCAAGGTTCAAGGAGGAGGGTGGGGGGCTGTCTGAGGGGCTGTCCGGGGACCACGGAGGATGGTGGGGGGTTTTCCAGGGTCCAAGAAGGAGGGGGCTATCCAGGGAGTTCCCAAACACACAACCACTAAAAGACAACAACATCCATAAAAACAGATGATATATAAAAATAACTCAACTCCAATACTATACTACGGGTCTAGATAAAACCAACTACTAGAATATATTAAACATCAAATATCAGTAATATTAGTCAAAAATATAACGGATCAATTTTTCCAACATCACCATCACCATCATCACCATCATCATCACCCTTTTCCTTGTCCCCATCATCATCCTCACCCTCCTCAGCACCCTCCTCCTCACCCTCGCCCTCCCCCTCGCCCTTTCTATCCACCCCGCCCTCCTCCTCTCCCTCATCTTCCTCATCATACTCCTCGCCGTCATCATCATCAAGTTGGAAATTGTCTTGACCACCACTATAACTTCCACCTGGTGCACCATATATAGAATGTATCGACGAAATATATTCATCAAAAGCTAGGATGGCCTCTGCTGGAAGTGTTGGAAGTAGAACTTCAATAAATTTCATAAATGCACTGTTTTCCCTAGTAGACTTTTCCGCCATCTCTATGGCCCTTTTCTCAGCCTGCTCTTCTTGTGCCCTAACTTTTTGCAGCTCGATGGCACTAAAACTCGTACCTAAGGAGGGCCAATACCTCATTGGGGCTATCCTAGGTCAGCAGCATACTCTTCCAGGATGCTCCTCTCCCAACACCAGATGTAAGTGATCAGTTGGCCCAAAATTGTCTTGTTCTTGGGCATCGAGGGCGTCGAAAGAATCTCTATTACAAATATAAATATATTACTAAGTTACAAAATAGATATTAAAATATATAATCAACAGATTAAAACATACAATCTGCTTCTGAGTCGCTTCGTTGACAGCACTTCCATCCTTTTTCTGTCAACTCGAGAAAAAACAGTTTTGCTTGAGGCACACGTCCTTCAGTATTCTGTATTTTCTTCTACAATGACATTGAAAACTAATTTTATATGAATACATTAGAAAATGATTAAATAATTTGGGAAACAAAATAAAATTTAAGTCGTAAACAAAACTTATAAACAATTTTCATACCTGCTTCCTCTCGTGATTCGGTATCGAAGTATATCCTAGTGTGTGGAGGTATTTTTTTGCATCAATGTTTTTTTTATTTTTTCCAGATGATTCCTAAATAAAATTAAATAATGAAAAGGATAATATTAATTAAAAACATGAATGTTATTATTTAAATACCTAAAATGTAATTCATACCTTAAACTGGGTACTCGTCCAATGAGTAATCATCTGACGATACTGCTCTATAAGACAATCATCCACGATTGGTACAGCCTCTAACTAAGTGAAAACTCTAGCACGCCAGACAATATAAAACTCATGATTTTAGACTCTCCAAAGCTCACCTAAATCCTTTAGATGTTCCGGTCATGCACCCTCACCATTGGGAAAATTAAATCGAAGCTGACATCAAAGTATTAATTCATATAAATACAAAAATAATTCATGGAATTAAATACAATAGATTTGTTTACCCATATCTCTTCCCAAGCTCTATCCATGACCTCATGTGGAAACTTTCTCCATGATAGCGAATGTATGGGAATGATGTCGGAGTATTTGGAAAGCATCGCCAAAAAACTCATACATTGCTGCCCTGTTTTCTCAACCATTTGGTTGTCTTCATTGTAATCCACCATAAACTGTGTGCGGTGGTTCCACAGTAAACGCATGCATGTACACCCCCACCCCTACCTCCTATCAGTAGATGTATCTTTCCTGAAATAAAAACAAATATTTTATGAAAACATGTTATAATGAAAATAAATATTGGTATAAAAATTTGTTACGGCTCTATAAATATACCTGCACCAGTCTGATCACTGAGCACCGCTGGATCCATAGAAACTGATGGAAAACCCTATGGTGGAACAAGAGTTGAAGACGATGGAATATAGAATCTTGGAGAGACATAAGTAAAAGGAAAATAATATGGGACAGTTGTATGACCGGATTCTGACTGGGGAGTGGGAATCATCATTGGGATGTGAAAATGATGGGCCAGATGATACCAAAGGGGGCAAAAACATGGGAGGCCTAAATATCCCGTGTGTCCTTAATGACTCACCAGGATCAGAATGTGGGAAGGGTGACATGTCAGTGGGAGGGTCAGGGTCTAGTCAAGCACGTCCAACTGCTCGTCCACCTCTTGTACGAACCCTCCTCGTACCACCAGCCTGAGTACTAGGACTAGTACTAGGCTCCTCAGCGAATAACTGTCGACGTATAGGTGGACTCTATAAAATTGTTTATAAAAAATTAATCAAATGACATTATATATTCTTTTAATATATATATATTTGAAATAAATTACTCAATGTAGGAAATAATGGTGGAATTCCCAACTCCACCATTCGATGATTGTTCTTCATCATTTTTTTCCTTTGTCTCTCTTCAATTGGCTGCATTTCCTGCTTTTGAAAACAAATATGTAATTAATTAAAAAAAGGAAACATATGTGTTACCCAATATACTAAATATATGAGGGAATAAGGGGATTCATTGGTAATTTAGCTATCAATTGTTTTAGAAGAGCTTGAATGTATTTAATAAATCATACAAGTTGTAATGTTCACCAAGTTGGAAATATTGTTTGAATAGGTTTGAATACAGTTCAATTCCAAATTAGAAAATAAAATTCAAATAAAACTAAAACCAACAAACATTGAAAATTCACATAATGGTCAAGTCAGCTAAAACATATTTGTGATCAATACTAAATCAATTTGAATATTACTAACCATAACAACCCAACTCGAGGTGAATCAAAAGAATTGAGAACATGGATGAATGATTCTATATATTTTCAACCACAACTTCAGGTTCACAATCAACTTTGACAATTAATCTATTGGATTCATCAAAAGAAATAAATGGATTGGTTCCAATGGAACTAGGGATAGTGTCAATTCCATCATCACCATCATCAAAAATAGGTCTTGGAATTACTTCAACTATGACACCAAATTCAGGTCGAAGTTGGTCTTGGACATAAAAAACATTTTTATCCATTTATGCCAACACATATGGTTCTTTGGTAGAAAGAGTGCGAGTTATATTAATTACTCAAAATAAAAAATCATCAATATATGTTCCATGTCTCATCATCGAATCAAACCAATGAAATTTCATCATTGTGACTCGTCCATGAGAGTAATAATCCAACATTATTATTTTCTCAACAACTCCATAATAACCCACATTTTCAAATCGCGGTCTACTATCTGATGCACTGGGATAACAATCTGTAGTGGTTGTAACCATAACACCATCATGTTGTGTTATCATGTTCTTTTCTCATTCAGTGACAATAAATTTGTACCCATTGATAACAATTGATTTACAGTCAGGAACCACGGTATTAGGACCAAAATCCAAAGCTCTTATTTCCTCAGACACTGAGTCAGCAGAAAAACTCAATACCTGCAATATAAATGACTATTAAACTTAATTAAATATTGATATAATTATTTTAAATAGTAATATTTTTACCTTCAAGTTTAACTAATCAGAAAACTCTTTGTTATGCAAAGTCTCTGTCCTTCTCAAAGATAAAGAACGATACTTCCTATTTATAATTGTTTTATGTTCCCTATAGATAAAAATATGAATATTTTTATATATATATATATATATAAGATTTACATATTCAATTTAGTTACCTGATATAGTCATCGAAAAAATCACAGTTGAACAAAACTGTGCGATGTGCCATCTCCCACTCTTCATGGCTTAATGTCTTCAATGTATATGATCCACGAATTCCTCCTGTTTGAGGAAGTAATGGAAAACTGGGTTCAATTTGAACATACTTTTCTTCTTCATTTCTCATTGGTCTATTCATTCTTGTAGTAATATCAGACAAATACATCGAGCAGAAATCTGTACATTCTTGATCCAAGTAACCGTTCATGATAGAACCTTCGGGATGATTCCTATTTCAGAAATAAGACTTTAATGTGTACATATTTCTTTCAGTTGGATACATCCCATGAAAAGAAATAGGTCCTCTAAGAAGTATTTCAGTGGGAATATGGATAGTCAGATGCAGCATGCATGTGAAAAAATGATGGAGGAAATATTTTATCTAACTCACACAAAATTAATGGGGCATTTGTCAATAGTTTTTGCAAGAAAGACTTGGATAACTTCTTAGCACAAAGATCTCTAAACAAATGTCACAACTGAATAACAGTCACCCTTACATTATTGGTAAAAAGATGATGGATTGATATTAGAAGAAACTCATACAATAGGACGTGATAATCATGAGTATTCAAATATTTTAGCTTCAACTCTCTTCTATTGACCCATTTAGATATATTGCTTGAATATCCATCGATAACTCTAATAGTCTCTAATACTTCCAGAAAATGTTTTTTGTTCGTAGGTGTCATCACATAAGAAGCACATTTATGCGGACATTTATTTTCACTAATATGCACAGGATGCAATTTTGGTCTGATGCCCCAATTCACCAAGTCACGCCGAGATCCTAAATCATCTTTTGTCTTCCCATTGCCATTTAGAAGAAATGAAAGAAACATTTCACATATATTCTTTTCAATATGCATTAAGTCTAAGAAATGACGTAACAAATTGGTTGACGAATAAGGCAAATAAAAAAAGATACTCCATTTCTTCCAATTGTAACAGGTTTTAGTGGAAACATTCTTTCTCATTCTAGATTTCATTTGACCCTTACCGAATGAAAAACTGAAATCTTTCAATTCATTAAGCACATCAGTTCCAGACATACGCTAAGGTGGAGCATCGGTCTCTATGGTATTATCAAATCTTCAATGATTTGTTTTATATGGATGATCGTTTGGCAGGAATCATCGATATACCATAAATATGAAACTACAGCGATGTTTCAGTCTTCTGGATCATGTATTCTTCATAAAAACTGGGCATTATAGTTTTCCCTTCATGCTCCATCCAGAAATCATTGCATAAGCTGGAAAATCATGGATCGTCCACATAAGAGTAACATGCATCTGAAATATTTTTTTCGAACATGCATCGTATGTGCACCCACCCACATCCCAAAGAAGTTTCAACTCTTTTATTAAAGGTTGCATGTATACATCAATATCAATGCCAGGATCAGAAGCACCAGATATGAGTATACTCATGAAAGTGAAAGGTTTTCTCATACACAACCATGGGGGAAAATTATAAATGTGTATAAAAACTGGCCATGTGTAGTGCGAAGTAAGAATCTTCCCGAACGGATTAAAACTGTCACATGAAAGACCTAGCCTCACATTACGCACGTTAGTTGAAAAATCAGGATGTCGAGCATCAAATCTCTGCCATGAAAATCCATCTGCAGGATGAACCAACTCATCATTAGTCTTCTTTCACTCAGTATCATTCCATATCATTTTTATGGATATGTCATCAGACATTAAAAGATTCTGGTGTCTAGGGGTCAATGGAAAGTGTCACATTACTTTCTGTGGAACACGGGATGGTGTTCTATCAGATTTTGACATCCAGTGCGATGTGACACATTTTATACAATCATTTCATTCAGCAGTTTCCTCCCATAATAAACTGCAAACTTTTGGGAAAGTATGAATTTTGTTTCATGCAAATCCAAGTTCGTCAACTAACTTCCATGCCATATTATGGTTTGAGGGAATATTTTCATCATATGGAAGTAAATCCATCAAGAGTGTAAGAATTTAATCGATTGTTGTATTAGAAATCCAATACATTGTTTTCCCATGAAACAATCGGATTAAAAATTCCGGATTTTTCATTTTATCGCATTGTCGATATACTGGAGTCGAGGCAGCATTATTGAATTTTTTCACGCTATCAATATCATCATTTTCACTAGAAGCATAAGCTGTCCTCATATCAAAGTCTTCTTGAGTCGAAAACCTTTCTTTTTCATGATGACGAATAAATGGAAACTGATCATCTAAAAAAATCTCCATTCTAGTCCTTTCATTTCGATCATCACCAATTTTAGATTTTATTTTATCCCCATTGTGATACCACACAAATTAGTTTGCTTGAAAACCATTTTTGGTTATGTGGTAGCTGACTTCTTCATGGTGCACCCAAGGTCTACCAACACAATTGGAAAATGAGAGGTGTATGCAACCACTATCTGAAGCATTCTGAAATGAAAAATCTATAAAGATCTCCAAATTGTTTTGAAAATTGCTTGAGATCTGATCGGTTTCATACATCCAATTTCTGTCCATTCTGTAAAAAGAATTTATATAAGTCATTTTGTCATAAACAATTCAATAGGATTGAACATTAATAGAAAAATCATTTAAGTAAACGATAAAGGAAGAAGAATCTAGTAAATGTATTGAACTATTAAAATAATGTAAAGAACAGGTACTCATAAATTAAATTAAAATTTATTTATATTCATTTTCATTCGGTCTATAAGAGGCACATGCCTCAGGTCCCATCTTGTGGTATAGTCATCCCAAATCATTCAATCATGTTCAATAACTCATTATTGGCACCTCTATGGACATACCTTTCATTACCCAATTACTTCCCCAAGTAAAGCACACCCCATGGGTGAATAAATTTTAGGCTTCTACGCTAATAGGTTGTTCATGGATTTTAAAAAGATTTAATTTCATTAAGTATTGACAAAAACATTTATTTTTTAATTTGAAATTAATAATAAAGTATGTCAATGTTAACAACATTCCTGAATTAAACTTGTGACTTATCTAACATTTTTATGGATGTCTACACATGCCAGCATGGGTAGTGAAAAGCATCCCACCCTCATAAAAGTGAGTATTGGCCAAGAAGGACACATAATATACAACATTCAATGAGAACCATATTTAGTTGACCCTAAATTTATATTAGTACAGTCATCTTGGGGGAAATGGAATATATGATCCTGGTTAACTGATGAATTCAAAAGCTCGTATTCCATATGTTGGACACTATCTAAGGTAAGAAATCATGTGAGGATGGGATTACATCATTCAATTTATTACATGCTAGTGAAAATGAAGGCTTAAATTAATGACTTGAGTTCATTGATACCTTTTCAACCGTTATAGACACCAATTGAACCCTTATACACACCATATGAACCCTTATACCATGTTGTCATTATTACAACCATTAATAACAACTTATTAAACAACATCACTTGTTAAAGATAATAAAATTGAACATAAATCAATAATAATATTGTATATATCAAGTAAAATGTAGTCATAATATCTTACATACTAAATGACCACCCACAACCATGATTAATGACCACAAAGATCCCTTTTCGGCCAAATCAAAAGTGAAAACAAAAACACATAGTTGCAGAAAACAACTTCATTTGTGTGAAGAATAATAATCTCATGGTCCTCATGATATTTGAACCACGCAGTCATGATTTTCGAGATGAACTTGTATCCATGAAACCATATGAGAAACATGATTCAATACATGCATTTTTCTGATTTTTCCAAGCATTTAGAGGAACCCCAAATAAGTGAAAATGGTCATTGTGTTTTAAAAAGGTGATTGAATAACACATGTATCATTTTGAAGGAAAAATGATTAATGGTTTTATTAGAAAAACTAATATTCACTAATATTGTGAATTTGACATTCTGTGAATTAGTTTCATGAAGAAGGATGAAGTACTAATTAGGGACCACATACTATTTTGCGACGTTCAAGAAGATACACCATATGTTCTATTGTGAAAAGTATAAGTGAACAGTGTTCCATTTTATATATATATAGATTTTGATAGAAATATGGTACATACTTGATATGTAATACACATAGTGTACAAAAATTTACATGAACAAGATCTTCATGTTTGACATGATCTTAATGAAAGGAGTGATTTTCATGAAATAATATTAATAAATATTACAAACAATTTCTTATGATTTCACATACATGAAGCTGTAATATTTGAAGAAATGAGATTAAAAAAACTATGAATCTTTAAAATTAGAACACAATAAAGAGACCCCATGCCCTTATAAATGTAAATGGGTAACGAAATCATTAATTGGACATACACCGATGTAGTTATTTGAGTACACAATTCATGGAGTAGTGTATCATAAAATTTTAAAAAAAACACAAAAATTGAGAATAAATAAATCCTTGAGAATAGAAGGATATGATTGATAAGAGGTGGAACTATGTCCTTGATAAAATATGAAAGGAGTCTAACCTGGCAGCAGCTGATCTGATAGAAGAGGTGGGGCTTCTCAAGTTCTTCTGCGAAGGAATCGCTTCTGGAGAGAAGCGGAATGGTTCTAGAATCTTGGGGAGGTGGCTTCCTGGTTTTGGAGAATTTGGGGAATATTTTCACAATGGTTTTTAAAAACTATTGGGAAAACTCAATCTTTCCCAACGGTTTAATGAAAGTGTTGGGAAAAATCATTTTTCCCACTCTTTCCTAACGGTTTCATCAAACTTCTGGGAAAAGTGATTTTTTACCCATATTCCCAATGGTTTCATCAAAATGTTTGGAAAAGTCACTTGTTACAGATCATTACCAATGGTTTATATAGACCTTTGGTAAAGATAACCTATACCAATGTTTCTTTGAACCGTTGGTATACAAGTCTTGGGAAAAGTCTGATTTCCAGCAATGCTCCCTACCATCCTTTTCCTCTCTTACTTCCCTTCAAAGCCATAGGACTCAGAGAATTATTTACTTATCTTATTAACACGTGATAATATTTCTTTATATGATGAGAATATGGGGGATACTCTTTCCCTTCTAATTTCATTTGAGTGTTTTATCAATGATATAATGGTTATATGAATTATAGAAATAAATAAGGATTAAACTGCAGTACCATTTCATTGAGGATTTGTGATTATATAGTTCTAAGAAAAGTGACAAAATAGAAAGTTAATGTTTTTGAAAAATACATGGTTGAAGGAAAGATAAACTTTAATATGGTTCTGATACTGAGGTAGTGATTTTGGAATAATATATGATTAATTTGGATAAATTATATTTGATATTATTCACTACATTGAAACTAATTAATTGTTTGTTTATTCCATTATTGTTGGAGTTTACCACATTTTTTGGATTTAAGGAGTATATACAGTATTTTGTAATGAATAAGGGAGGAAGAATGTAATAAATAAGGATTTATGGAAATTATGGGTGTTACCATGTTTTAAAAGAATACATGATGAAGGTACTCACATGTTATTATGTGGAAAAAGAGATCTTCATTATGTTTACCTTCCTTATAAATTTTGGACTATGAGTTTGGAAAAAGTATTTTGGATAAGTATAAAGGTTGGAATGAATAAATTTGTGCATTGGATACTATTGTTTATGGTTAAAACATTTCATAAGATTATTTTTGTACTATTATAAAAAGGACAGCCCAAAGGTCGGGCGACAACCCGTCGTGTCTGGTAAAGGTGCGAGACTTGAACATGAGACTGAAAGGTGAAAATGGTGCATCACCTACCACGAGCCTACGTGATGTATGGGTTTGTATAAAGTAGTTTTTGTAAAATATTCTGAAAAATGAATTATAAATTAATTATTTTTGTAATCCTATATTATTATGATAAATAGAATATTTTTGAATTCTATTATCTATTGGAGTAAAAGAAGAGTTTTTGGTAGTAATTAGTTGAAGGATGAAACTATACTTGTCAGGTATATTTTTTCCTCTTATTCTATGAATAAATTAATTCTTAAAATATTGGGAGGGGATCATAAAACCCAAAATTAGTTATCCTAGTACCTTATTTTTTGTGTAATCGATGATATTTTAAATCATCATAGATTGATGTCTTTGAGGCCCTCAATTTTAGAATTTTTTGTGATTAATGACCTCAATCACTCCCTAAAAATATTTATGTTTTTTCTCCAATTATGTGTCTCTAATTGCCACAAATTTTTTCCTAATTTTTATCCTAATTTGGTGATGACTTTTTCATTTCCTTTTCCCTCTTTTTAATACTAAATTTTGTTAACCCAATTTCTGATGTGGGTTTTCTACAAAGGTATTTTTCTATTTTTAACCTTTTATTTTCGAAGACCTATTTCAAATTGTGAGGTTGAAATTTATTAAAGTAGGGGAGAATGTAACTCTCCAATATTTTGTAGTATTTTATCTCTTCAATGTAATTCAATAACATGTGTTACACGCAACACCGAGTTCGAGCGCACCCCAACATACCAAACTAGCCGTTCAAAAAGCATTTATTAATAGCATTAACGGAATTTTGAATTTTATATACTACATATAATTTTATAATACATATTTTGTGTTCTATAGACATAATTTAACAAAAAATTCATTTCTTCAGATAAAATAAGTATTTTTCAAAAAGTGCAATTTTACCGCATTTTGGTGGTGAATCCTTTTTAAAACCAATATTTGACACTTTTATATATTCAATTTAATGAAATTAAATTATTTTTTAGAATAGGGATATAAAAATTTAGTTTGGAAAAAATTTTGGTACTCTTATGATAACATTAATATTTTAATAAATAGTGAAAAATACTAAATTTTAATTAAAAAGAACTTTTTAATCGAAATAATTTATATTGTTAAATTATTAATTTTAATTATTTGGTAGTATAATTTGATTATATTTTTATCATTTAATACAATTTAGGTCATTATAAGTAATTTTAGATTTAAATTTTACATAAACACATGTCAATCATTTGATATTTTTTACTTTTGAAAAATCTGCTTTTTTGGTTTTTTACAACTGAAATTAATATTAAATTAATTAATGAAAATTCCATGTTTTGAATTTGGTAAAATAGAATTAATTTTTAAATTTATAATATCATAATTATATTATGGTGAATTTTTGGTATTTTTCTGAAAACATTCAATTTTTGATAAATAGTGAAATATATTGCGTTATTATTTAAAACCAGCATTTTATTTAAATAATTACTTATTTTATTTACATTTATTTTAAGTCAAAATAGATATATAATATATATATAAGTTCAATGAAGTTCATTTGAGTCATTTTATAATAAAATTAAACGTATAAAATTTTATTGAACTTTTTAACGTCTTTTACCCACCTTCTAGGCATAGTTGCAAATTTATATAAAACGTAATTTTACCTCTTTTGTGAATTGAATTTCCAAAATATGAGAGAAATGGTAGACATTAGTAAGTAAAATGTGGTTCAATAATATGAAAATATTTTTTGGTGAATAGAAACTTTTGATTTTTATTTACCACAGTTAAAAATAAATATGGTAATTAAAGCTAAAAATGATAGTATAATGACCCTAACACATGTCCTAATTCTATTGGATAAGTGTATTTAGACCCAAAAAACACTAGGAATAAAATATGATCCTTTTGGTTCACTTGGATTATATTAGGACATTTATTATTATTTTATTTAACGAATAGCTAAAAGTGTTTAATTCCAAGTTTAATAACTAAACTATATTTAATATAGGGTTATGCATTAGATAAACTGGACTATAAATATTAATTTGTAATATAAAATGATTTCTTACATAATTTTATTTTATTTATAATTTTTAGATACTAAATAATTAAATTTATTTATGACACAATGATGATGCAGTAATTACTTTATCATTGAAAGAATAAAATAATTGATATTATAAATATAAAAATAAATATAAATTGAGAAGTTTTATTTCATACCCAAATTTTATAGGTTAATATGAAATTTTTGGGTTGATTAAATAAATTTTTTTATGTGATAATTTTTTAATGACTATAACAAAAACAAAATACCAAATAGTGACAAAATTGACATAAATGAGTTTTTAAAACAAATACCCTATTATTAATTGATATAATATTACGAAAAATCTAAGGTTCTAACAATGTACTTATATGGGTTTATATATATCAAAAATGAACTACTTGGGTTTCTCTTGTCTTTTTATAGTATGTTTATTAACCATTTATTATAATAATACAAGAGGACATGGTAAAAGTTAAATTATTTAACTAAGAGTTAAATCTAAACTATAGGGTTAATATGGTGAACTAAACTTATATAAAACCAATTTGTTAATAGTATTTAGACCCCTCCCTACATTATATTTTAATGGAATCAATTTGGAACTATTAGAAACTGAAAATGATCTTATAATAATTAATATTTCAGATATTTCCTAAAGTGACCCTCACCTCTCTTATAAAAGTGCACTTCCCCTTCTCCCAAAATCACACCTCCAAAGCCATTTATCTCGGCCAAACCCTGACCAAATCACCTCCCAAATTCCCTCACTTCAACCTAGATGCCTTCCCTTGTGCATAAATCCATAATAAGGATCCCTTTTTTTCGAATAAAAAGGAAACACCCAAATAAGAGACAATTATTTTATCACCTCTTTAAAAGTTCTTTTCTTCTTCCACATTCTTATTCTTTGTTATTTCCATACCAAAATAATAACTCCAGTTCCTTTGACATACTGTGATGTTATTATAAATATGGTATAACCATACTCATTATTCTATCCATCTTATTAATGATATTGTCACCATGCGTGCGTACGTATGACTTACCATCTCCACGCCGTGGTGTAATTTTTTATTCAACACTATATTATTTGTATGGATATAATGATGAGTAATATGTATATAAATAATGAAAATAACATGATAATTTCTCAGTACAATTAATATTCCATCAAATTCCACTCCTTTTAATCATTAATGAAATGATATCATCGCTCATGTGTATGTACAGCTTACTGTCTCCACGACGCGAAGATATTCATTTCCAGGTTCACCATTCAATGATGATTATAAATATATATATTATTAATAAGTATGTATTTTATGACATAATAATTCTACTGGATATATATATATATATTTAATTCCATATATCCTGTTCACTTACTTCAATTTAATACGATATGAAAATAGAAAGAGAATTTATGCATATGTAAGGCCTCCCATCTCCAAAAATGGTGTTTTCAATTTCACAAATATTTCTATAATACATATTTAAATTATAAATATATATTATATATAAATAATTTTTTATATTCTGGATGTATTTAAATCATGATCTAAATGAAACAATCCAGAATAACAAAATAAAACTCAAACGATAAAGAAAGTGACTGTTACAAGAAATGTTAACTGAAAATGGGAATATTTATTAAATGGACTGTATAAAGTAATAAATGAATCATGTATGATATAATAAATATGAATATGGTTCTATTATAATTTAATAACATAATATGGTCATTATACAAGAGGTTAAATGTACCCTTTACCAAAGGAAAGTGCAAGGTAAGGGTTAATTCCTCAATCTACTTATTATGAGAGATTGTTTATGTGTAAGTATTTTCAGGGAAATATTAATTATCCATGTCCATGCTTCAAAAAATACACTTCAAAATGATTATTTTAAGGTAATATTTAACTAAAACCTCATTTTAAATGTTTTAAATGTGTAATATTCTAAATATTTCTCATTAATGTCCATGTTTTTTAAAATGGTTTTAAGGATTTATTTATATGGACATGATTATTTTAAAATTTTAATTCCTTTCAAAAGTTTCAAAGTGGTATGGGACACTATGATTCAAAAATTTCATTAAATTTCTTCTTTTCTAAATTGTGTGACTTTTAAATGTTTTCACGAAAAATGGATATTTCTCTCAAAGAGTTTTATTAATAATTTTCAACTATTTCAACATCCTTTTTCGATATTATTCTTGTCTGAAGTTGATTTATTAAAAATAAAATCATCAATATTATATTGAAAGAGTTATGATATGTTTGACTGTGAATGTTCTATTATTTATACCAGTCATGGTTTATGGTTAATGTATTGAAATTTTGTATGCTAGTTTCAATATGAATTTTTAAGTTACGTTTCCAAATTTTCTTTTGAGGAATTTCGTGGACTTAGTAAGTGACTGGTGGAGCCCATTGTAGCTCCTTGATTCATCGGTAAGTCTCATGAGACATACTAGTTTCTTGGCCCAAGGCCTTGAAAAAAATTATTTTTAGTCTTTCCACAAGGCCTTGAATATTTGTTAATGATGTCTGGCATTAGGTGTTCCCTCATTATGAAATTAATTATTACATTTGATTATTTGACTAGTAGAATATCCATGTGCATGTTTATATGGTAATGTTTGATTTATTTTCTCCAAATTAAGCTCAAGTATATGTTTAAAAGGCATTTGTTTTTATAACACATCTTTCCTTAATGGTTTATAGATTTCTCTAAATTATTTACCCTTACTAAGCATCTGAGCTCACCCCATTATTATGTTTTGTTTCCCTAGGATTCCAAGAAGTGTTTTATGTTTGATCTGTAGGGTTAAGCTAGGGGAATAATGGCGTTCTAAACGGATTATTTATGTTGTCTTTTATGTTTTAATGTATAATTTGACATTTATGTATGTAATCTATTTTCCAAGAATACTAAAACTAATCGGTCCTTCGGGACTTGATTCCTTGTAATCATGCCAATGTATTAAAATAATGCACTGGCTCCAGGCTTCTGGGGTCGGGGTGTTACATCACCCCACCATAAGAACTAACGAGATTTAACAAACCCAATATTCCTACCAAACGGAACAAAAAACCCCATCACAAGGAGATGGGAAGAAAGGAATACCATCTAATGGACCATAAAAACTTCAAATGATTCCTACCAACATATTAACATCTCCAGATGACCACAAATCAAAACGGAGACCGATTCAAACAAGCAATCCACACAAGGGCCATTAAATAGAGGCCTAAATCCAGTGAGACACAACCATCATTGTTTTAAGATAATTATATGATTATGCCTCCTTATAAAAAAGTTAAAACCCATAAAAACAATGGGTCATAATGTGGAAAAAAGGTATGCACACCTCTTCCCACCAAACGGGATCAATTAAAACAGAACAGCTACATCAAACGCTTAAATTATCTCCATCTTCATCACGGAGAAGATAACTTTGACCAAAGCCTTTCACACTACTAGGGTTCTTCTAAAAATATTCCAACTGCACTATGAGACCTATGGCTAGAGCACTGAGTATTAAAGCATCTCATGTTTCATAGTCAGGATTTCGAAATCCCCAAACCGAACACACGTAACAAAAACTCATAAATGAACTTCCATTTAAATGGATTTCTTCAAGCATTTAACAACATTTATCCTTAAAATTTAATGAGAAAAAACATCACACAACTCCATCATATATAACTATTACATCTGATGAAAATTTCAATGATAAAGAATCTAAACTGATATGAAGGACCGCTTTACTTTAATAAACTGATTGGGGTGTCCTTCAAAAGGGTGTTTCTAGCTACATAAATCCTCTTTGAAACTCCTCCACAGAACCACTTAAAGTGTCCCAGTTTTCAAAAAGTGTGGCACTGTTTAAGAACACTGAGGAACAACAACTTCTTATAGCTCCTCTTACCATACTGATGACATGTCATGATATTACTCCTTATATAGGTTGATGAGTGATTTGAATGCCTATTAATACCAACACCACCAGCATCAAGCATCTTCCAATTTTTGTTAATGGAATCTAATTAACCATTTCCAAATATCAAAGGATGATTAGCTATATCTAGCCCTCTTATTAACTCAACTTTATCATGAAAGGCTTGCCTCACCACATCAGATAAATTGGTTAGGTTAAGCTCTTTCACCATCAACTACAAATCAAGATGGAGTCCAAACATGAAATGTGAAGCCTTCATGAGGGAATTTTCAACATATCCTGGATCATATGGAACTAGGCATAATATGTGATGATATGTCTCCAATAATGATCTAACACCTTACTAAATACTGCACATCTCCAACTTCTTCCTCATGTTCATCATCTCAAAGAAATATTTTTGGATAAATGAAAACATGATGAACTACTAGGTAAGATATTTTTGGGTATTTTGTTGAGAAATAAACCTACACAATTTCCATGTTGGACCTTCGAATACAAATGTTGAAAAATTTACCTTTAATGAATCTAGAAACAGAAGGAAACTAAAGTCCATATCAATCCTACACATCCACTCCGCTACCTTAAGAGGATCATCATGACCACAAAAGTGAGGAGGGTTCAACTTCTGGAATTCAAGAACATAGTCTATTTTTTGATAAATTGAGTGTTTACTAATGGTGTCCCACCTGAATCTGCACCTTGAGAATCCATCAATTCTTTGTGGGGGCGGGCACTAAGAATAAGGAAACAAGGAAATCAATCAAGGCAAATCGAATAACAAGGATCCTCTATCTCGAACATCACAATATAAAAACCATTTCCAATACAAAAGGTAAAAACCACTCCATTACAAGATACCAAAACATCACATTTTAATTTAAAAAACTTTTGGAAAGGATATAATTTTAAAGGATCACACACCCACCAATGGTGTCCCATGGAGCCTTACAAATTAACATCCTTATTCCATATTGGCACCCATCCACTTTCACACACACATATATTCATGTCGTCACTCATGGAAGTACCAATGGAAAAAACCCTTACAAGGAAAATAATTTAACCCGCATTAAATTCAAAATTTAACAGAAAAATCAATTCCTTGATTTTCACATAAAATCTATGAAATTTCATTCATTTTAAAAATGAATAATTCTTTCAAGATTCAATAAACACCAAATAAAAAACCATCTTCAAACTCCATATCATTATTTTTAAAATATCCCATCCCATTTAAAACCATTTCCAAATACCAATTTATCCATTTCAAAAAACAATCAACTTTGAAAGAACCCACCTTTCTAAACCATTCTTAAAGTAATTTATGAAAATCAATTTTTACACTCTCCAAAACAAACCATTACAATTTTAAATTCATATTTTCACAATTCATAAATAGGATGTTTCAAACAAATCTACAATAAATAAATATCTAAAATGGTTCACAAGGGAATCTAGTATCGATGGGTGACTTGGCCATATGGTTGGAAACCATATTCCAATCACACCACTAACATGTGAAGTTATTTAGGACCATGTCCCCATATCCGCATGGATTTTAAGGCCCTGTGAGCTCATAGATTCCACTTTCCCAACTCCCTCTTCATTTCCCAAAACCAAACAATCCACATGGACCAAAGGACACAAACATACTCTGACCTCACATTCTAACCTGATCTTTGGAACGAGCAAGTTTTAATGACATCCTTACCATTCCTACACCTTGAGATCGAAAAATTATACTCCTTATAACATGAGATACCCAATTAATAATGGTCTCTCTAAAAACTAAGGACCTCCAAAGACCCAACCTCTCCAATACCATTTTGTCACAAAGCAACCTGGGTCCACCCAGAACTGGCCACCCAATCCGATATGTGGCATGGCCGGAAGGGCATTCCCGATCCCCATGACATCTCCAAGTGACCATGAGGGTTACTCTCCAACCCATAACAAACCATCGACCAAGGATATCAAACCTAAAATGGAACCTACATCATAAATGAAAAACAAGAAAGAACTATTGGTGTGAGTATTAAAACTCAGTAGGTAAGCCGGAATAATTCTATTCCCAATGTATATCCTTTAAATAAAGATACATTTATTTTTTAAGTTTGAAATAAAATATATAAATATAAGTTTTCCATACTTTTATTTTTAAACAATATATATTATAATTCATTTCCCTCACATATTTTAAAACAAGAATCCATTCATGGGGGAGAATTGGGTACATAAGGAAGAGGGGGAAATGGAACCAAATAGGAAACGTTCATTTTTTTATAAAAGTGAAAATGGGGTGAACAATTTTTCTTTCAATAATTATTCTTGAAAACCTTTTTAAGAAAACCACTCATTCATAATTTTCTATAAAAAACACTAAAACCAAGAATAAGGAATATATTATCCTCATGAGGTAAATGGGATAATGATACTAGTGTTCGTGAAACATGAGAGCACCTAGTAACTTAGGGGAGAATCCAAACATACTATACATGTGAAACATCTCTAAAGAATTCCCTACCTGATGAAATCATAATGCCCAAACACTCGATCATTTCCCAACTTGGCCTATCTGAGGGTCCCAATATCGTATCAGTAATAACAAAATATCCCCTACTATGGGCCACTATCTAGTGCATGACCTAGAAAAGTGTAGAGAATGTTCTCAAAATTCCTCTTTACTATAATAGGTTCCCATGTTATTTTCACAAAGGGGTGGGCCAAATAATCCAAACAACAAGACACATACACATGCCATTATACGTATCACACAAACCGGCACCACCCTAGACACCTCATGGAGTATTCCCATACTTTAATTTAATTATTACCCAATGGAGGTCCCATACCCAAGAAAATCCTAAATTATATCCAAATAATAAGGCCAGTATCACTCCCTGAAGGCCTTTCCAAACAAAACCTTTCTAATAAGCCAAATGGGCCTTAAATTATTTTCACATAACAATCCTTGTCCCAAATAACCATACCAAACCATTTTAAAAATCAAACACAAATTTGGAAACCTATTTAATCGATACAAACCACCATTTAAGTCAAAAACATAATTACAAAGGCCAAATAGGACTTCAAAAACTGTTTAAAAAATAAAACCAAGAAATCTAACAAACACAGGATGTGCACAATAATAAAACCACACCACATATTCAAAAAAAATCAAAAGACATTATATCACTTAAAACAATTTTTGTAAAAATAAATTATCACTATTAAACTATCTAGGAGGGTGTGAAAAAAAAATAAATTAATGAAATCTTAAATTTAAAGGCAACGTGCAAAGGGATCCTACCTTATATGTTGATGAAATTATGGAAACCAGTGTCAAATCTCAATCAAACCTCAAATGCGCACAAAAGAAACTTAATCCAACCTAAAAAATAAATATTAAACCCAGAATTTTATTATTCAACCCTAAAATATGATCCCTTCTTTGTGGAGAAAAGAGATCCTGAGAAAGAGGGAATAAAACCATGGAAATATGGAAGAAAAAATGGATAGATTATTTACTTGAAGATCCCTTGAAGAATACGCACCCCCACCCCAAATAGAGTTCCAAGAGATAAAATAAGGGGGAGGAGGTTTTTAGGGAATAGGGTCCTGAATGGGGAAGATAGAGGGGTGTTTGGGTTTAAAATCAGGGAGAGAGAATAGAAACCCCAAAACTATTTAATGATCTAGACAGACCTCAGGGTTAGTCAGTAGGGTTTTCCAAACACTACAGAAATCGTGTGAAAACCTCTACCAAGAAGGAGAACAACCACATAGGTAACCTATATGGTCTAACTAATTGTGCGGTAGTTGTGTGGTCACTTTTATCTATGGCCCAACCTACCACACAATTTCTTGGATTGAGGAAAACGGTTACCACTAATTATGCACCAACCATGCTAAAGAGTATGATTTCCACAAAAAAACTATTTTTTACAATAATTCTATGGGAATCTGGGGAGGAAGTCTAGACAAATAAGGTTGGGAAAACCTCCAAAAAATTCAGACATGTCCCGCCTCATTCCCAATAAACGAACCAAGGACCATTCCCAAACCAGAACCAAAGATGAATTTCAAAACATAGATGTGACATGACCTGACCAATCAGGGATGGATTCCTCTATATTATATTTTTAGATACATTTTTAGATGTTTTGAGTTTGATGCTTCTTTATGTGGTTCTTTATTTTGGTAGTGATCAGGTTGGGTAATCCGAGAGAGACCTGAGTAGTACCCCCCTGACAGACGAGTGTGTGGGTCCTCTATTTATCTAACAACCACTAATAGACTAGGGTTTGGGTTCTCTACCTACTAATAGGCACATACTTATAGACAAGGATATGGGTCCTCTATTTACCTACTAAGTGGTATCCCACTAAAAGACTAGGGAGTGGATCATCTATCGATCGGCTCAGTGGTACCCCTGAGATAATATGGCATGGGTCCACTACCAAAAAAATGGTGAGGTGTGGGTTTTTTAAATGGTTACTTATTAGAATAGATGAATGAAATGATGGGAATTGATGATGGAATCCTTTCAAACTATTTCTAGACTCATCATCCTATGATGAGATGTGAGATGGGCATCCCCTTTCTCTCTCATCTAGGTTTCTCTTATGGGAATATTACTCAATTTTTGGGTTTTTTCCCTTATTTCTTGGGATATGGTGACTTCCTCTATTGTGTATTCAATTTATCTACCTTGAATTTTTGGGGTGTCCTACTGGTTATGCATATACACCCCCCCCCCCCAAATCTTCTTTTACCACATGTGTCATGTCTTATGAAAATTATAGAGAGGTCAGAGGTAATTTTAGAGGATAATAGGGATACGGTACTACATTTCACCATGTATAGTGGTTAGGGCTTGTAGATCTAGAGCTTGGTACACTCAGTATTTACTTTACAATTATTTTTGGTTTTGGACATCTTTTCTGGTTGCCCATGAATTTTTTCCCTTTACTTTTTGGATTGCAAGGTTACACTCTTTTGAATTCCCTAGACATTATTCCATCTTTTTTTTACTCTAAATATTAAATTCTTTTATATTTATTCCTATGAACTTCATCAAAAAGGTAGTTGGGTGTGTTCATATAGGAAATTTAGGAAAAAACCTCACATTTTAGTTATTCCTTTGAAATCTATTCGCTGACCCTTAGTCTATGGATGTCAGCTTGAGGTTGTTTTAGTTTAGTCTTTTTCCAGCCATCCTGGCTCAAATAGATTAGGTTGTGATAGATTGATGTCAGAGGTTGTTTGACCTTAGTGTGGTTTTTTGAGTTTTTTCCATTATATGATGTTATTGGGAACTTAAGGAAACTATGATAAAGTTTCTCGAGTGAAGATTTTAGGCCAGGGAACCCAGTGTTTATTATGGTGCCCTATTTATACATTCCCCAAGACAATAAATACCAAAATTATGAAGTGGAATACCAAGACAATTATTATATGGAATATTAGTGCATTAATCTTATAGAATTTATTCCTTTTATTGTCCTCCAATCAGATCCACATATATATTTTCTCATCTGACCATGGTATGTCTTAATTAAATTTTCATGATGCCTTCATGAAGACAACCATCCGGGTTACAGATTCATGATTTTGTTGACAATCTGATGAGTGACGTGCCCTTAGTTTGAGGGGTTTCACATGAGATTATTCCTCTAGGAAGATAGGTAGAATCACCCCCACCTATGGAGTAGTATATTATACTATAAAATCAGGTGACGATGCACGTAGACTTAGAGAATACACATGTTCCAGCATTAAAAGGTGTTGAGGTCCCATGGTGATCTAAATCTCAAAGAAGTGGAGGATTAGATTTAGTCGGTGATCCATGATTTAGGATCATGTAGACATTATTGGATCAAATCGTTATGTTAGAATCCGGACTTTTCCATGGAGCAGCTAGGTGCTTCTAGAGTTTAGTCATGTAGATGCATGATGAGTTGACACTCTCATGGTCCAACTCTAAATATTTGTTTCCTGAGAAGTACAACCCCTTGTGCATATGATAATTTTGTATTAATAATCATTTTGAGCTATAGAAGGGATGGATGATAGTAGTTTAGTATGGTGAGAGGTTCACAACACTTATGCGGTACTCCCTTGACATGATTCGGGATGGTTACTTCTTGGTGCAGAAGTTTAATCAGGGTCTCTGTAGAAATATCCATTCCAGTTTGGTACCCCTAAGCATTCCCACTTATGTTGGAGTGCCAGAGTGGGTGCCAGTGATGGAGATATTTCTATCTGTGGGGAGCCATGTTGTTTAAGATATCAGTGTGTTTCACAGTTTTGAGTTGTCTGTAGCAGCTATCATGTTCTATTCATCCAGGTCTAGATGTATGAGATCCCATCATGGAGAGACGCAAGAGCATGGTAACATAGTACAAGGGACATAAAAAAGTACATGGAATCCCTGAGAGGGTTGGTTCTATGCATGTGACTAGTGAGTCCACATACAATGTTATTGTTAACATGATGTTATAATGATGAGAGAAATATGAGTGGACTAGTTTGGGTTATACCTAAAACTGAGAGGGGGTGAATAAGTGTTGGGTATTTTGTAAACCAATTACAATTATCTATCCATGTACCTCTTCACCTGTTAGGATCCTATTTCTCTTATTCTCTTTTCTATGTAGCATGCAATAATAAAAATAAGTAAAAATATGAACGCAATATTTTTACAAGGTTCACCACTCAATAAGATTAGCTACCTCATTTCCATTCTGGATTATGAAATGTGTATGGATTCTCCACTATGATGTGATATGTTGTTACAGTGGAGTAGCTAGGAAAACAATCCTCTAGCCTGTGTAAGTCCCTATACTTTTTGAGGGGTGGTAAACTATCATATTCCTTGGACAGCTGATAGCCAAGTCCAACATGCAGCCTCTAGCTGGTTCTTTATTTTCCCTATAAAGATAGTCTTATTCCTTCTTGATAATGTAGGTTCTGCTCTTGGTCTTCTTTAGTTCTCTTCACTTGATTACTTGCAAAGTATCAGGAAAGAAATTCATCCTTCTTTATTTCTCTTCTTCCCTAGTGAAACACCAATTGCACTAGACTTCTTCTTTCTTCTTCTTAGTGAATCAACCAAATGCACTAAAAATTATTCTCTCTTCTTGGCTAGAATCATATATACCAATGTGATTATTCCAGCAATGAAGATCGGATAATTGGCATCATCATAATCAATTATTCTCACTTGTTCATGAATGAATGTGATCATGCATATGGAATTCAGATTGAACCTTTATTCCCTTCCTTTCTTCTTCTTCTTTACACACGTGCACATAGATGTTTGATTCTTTTATTTAAGTGTCTTCACATATGCATGTGTATGCATGTGAATGCATTCATGCATGTACTCACCTCTTATTCTTATTATGTGAGAACCCTTGATGGGTTTTGTTCTTCAAGCACACACAAAACCTCTTTATTTTTCTTCCTTTTCTTATTATCCTCTTCACTTTTCACTTTGTTCAAGTTACTTTACATCATACACATATGTTCTTGTGTGTGTTTTTCCTAAAACCAGAATGGGTATGACCCTTTCCTTGTGAAAATATCTTCATCAAGGCCTCATGCTTCTTCAAATAATGCACATGGGTGTATGCAACATGAACTACCCCTTTCTTGGACTCTCATTCTCCACCAAAACTCAAACCCCTTTAAACAGATGGACAAATATGAAAATAGAAGGGTGTTCACCATTGGGAAGGCTGTGAGATTCACGATTCTTCTTCATGCACTAGGGGACCGGTTCATTCCCTTCATAGGGTATAACAAGGGTGCGGTTGCACCAGTTGTGTGCCTGTGAGAACTTCCTCATGAACCACACTGAGGGTTTTTAGAAAATATATCGGCTCTTTGATGGGGTTGATTCTTCTCAATGTTGTTAGAGGATGTGTATCACCTATCGAAGGCTTTCGGAAACTCTTCTTCTCATAGAAGAATGATAGCGAGACACATGGTTTCTCTTCGCAATTTGATGTGCGGAGATGCTCTATTTTCAAGAACACGAGCTCACGAGAATGAAAGAGCATCACCTATATTGGCTTGTTTCCTATCCATTTATTGGTGAGGTTCACTTCTTCATCCATGTTCAAGTCTATCCTCTGAATCAGTAGAGATTAATTCATTGAATAATTGAGATATTCTATTCTTTAAAACATTCAACACCATGTTTGAGATATATTTGGATTTGTGGAAGTTTCCTTTTTTGAACTCGGTATCCTTTCTTTGTGCATGAGATCAAGAACATGTGGATGAGTCTCTTTCAAATCCACACTCCAATCCACATGGCATCGGCAACATCAATTTCCTCAGATGAACCTCTGTCCTGGATATATCGCATGGATGCAATAGGAAAATTGCATGCATGGTATCGATTCCATCTGACAGTCCTCATTATGTCAAAATAATAACACATGATGGATCATACGTGATCATCCATCTACTCCGGTAGAATGTACTGGCACTGGTGATCATTGGATTTTAAAGACGACGGCACAGGATGGATCGAATTCCACAAGAGGATAGTACAATCATAGTTAAACCATACACGGTGTGAGAACAGATGAGCAGAAAAGATTAGATCCATCTGCCACATATTTATCGAACAGTGGAGCAAGATGTGAGATTGGATGGACGGTGAAGATTACATTCACATTTTTGAAAATGTATCCCGCATCAAAATGGACATGCAGGAAATCCACAGACTATCAATAAAATTCTCCCAAACACAATTCAGAATTCTCATATCCCCCCTCTGGTGCCACTGTACACCAGTTCTCTGCGGGCACGCTTTGGCGCCCGCCTATGCCTCCTACGGGTACACTCATGGCGCCCAATATGCATCCCTGTGCACAGGTTGATCGTTGTGCATGCACTCCTGCAAGCATATAAACTTCCTGCACATGCCTCTTGCGAGATAGCACTATCCTAGCTTCACCATGGGTGTGGTCAACCCCCTATGGTCCCACATGTGCCTTGGGTTGAGGCCGAGTAACTATCTCGTGTGTTGGCCCCAATGTTTTTAGTAAGCTGCATAATAAATATGTGGTAAAAATCGAGTATACACAAAAATTCATTGCAATCATTAAACACAAACCATCCTCATGCATGGCCACTTTAAAAAAAACTAACATGCCCATATACCACCTTCACGTTCCAAGCTCATTCCACTCCCTTCTTTTCTCCTTCTACCTTTCCTTTTTGGATTATCAAATCCAAACGCTACATAAATGTTGTAAACATTGTATCACACATGATATAAGTTCAATGAACATAAGAGCTCCCATTCACTTAGGATAGTGCTTGTAACCACAATTTACATTCATAAACAACATTAACAACTAATAAAACTCAATTACTAAAGAAGTCCCAAAAATCTCACACTTTGTATTTTTTCAAAATACCCCAAGTTTTTCTACTAAATGAATATGTCAATGTCAGTAGTGAGTATTAACATATTTCACTCCCTTAATCTTTAATTTCACATCACTCCACCTTAATGAAAAGAAATAAAAAATTTCATGGAAGAGAGGGTATAATTTGATACATAATCAATATGCCAACAATCATTTCACTCAAAGTCTACTTGAGCAATGATCGATGTTGAAAACAAGATGATTTTATTTAGATGACAAAGTTATCCATTACCTAATGAATATGACACCTCATGATATGAGAACTCATAACCTTTACTTCAAGGGGTTTCTACTTTCATTCCAAGATTTGGATAATAAGGTCAATATGAGATAATCAACCTGAAACTCCTACACTCACTTCAAAAAATGTATCAAAAACATTCAGGTGTAATTGGAAAGATATGTGACCCTGGAACACTTTTATTCTTCTTATGTCACTGAGTAATTTAGTTACTCCCCCTTTGAAAAAATTATTTATCTTGAGTAACCAAGGATGAGATATTGAGAAATGACATACATTTTCCAATGAAATGATATTCAAACAATCTTTAGAGTAATTGAATTTTGATATCAACTAAAGTTGAAACTGATTAAGATAATTACTCTGGAAGCTTCTTCATGTGTCTCCCATTCAAGGGAACAATTCTCACCATTGATTCTTAGGTTCTCCCTCTGAGAGAATGCCTCACCATAAATTTCCTATATGATAATAACAAATACAATACGCAAAGATTTAAGGGAAGAAGGTGGATCATTCTTCCTCCATCAATGCGAACAACAAGGATGAGATAATTTTCTCAACCCAAATGCTCTATTCTTCACACATTCAAAAATAATATTTTATGCTGACTATGATTGTATAGACATTTGTATTTCTTCCATTTCTTTGTGTGTAATCTTATTTCCTTAATAGATTTCAAAGAACTGGAATCTCCTAGTGCAACTTTCATCTTTTTGAGTAATTCCTATTTCGATGGAGTAATTTCAAAGCATCTTCTAATAGTACAACCAGACTTGTTGCACCTCACATGAAAAATATCTTTATCTTCATTTAGAATCTTATTTTTTTCTTTTAGCAGAAGTCTTAGCCTATGCAACTTCCATATTTCTCATTCTTTCCAAATCTTCAAGCCAAATCACCAACATATCATTAGGGACTAAGGCATCTAGATTGGATCTTATACATGTAATATTCTAAGTGGCATCATTATTAGTAGTTCTTTTGGATGCACCACCCTTCTCCTTCTTGGATTTAGAATCCAAGGACTTCTCAAATTTCCTCCACGGAATATTCTTTAGAGTGTTTTCCTTTCCAATATTATTATGACTAATTCCGAAGGATGATTCTTCTTTTCTTAGACAGCTCCTGTAATCTTCTTTTCACATCAGCATTGGGTACCTATTGAAAGGAACATGCACCATTCATTTGACCACTCATATTGCATATATCACAGATGTTATCTATAATTCCAAATCTATTTGCAGTATACATATGCTTTTGCATCTATGGATGTTTCTTTTTCTTCTTAGTATTTATCTCCCTTAAGATGGTCTTTCTCTGTGCTTTTACATTTAATGGGTCTTCCCAACAATCTAGTGCGTAATGGCCAAATATATTATAGCACCATCATTGAAAAAAAAAACCCTGAATTCTTCCCAACTTTTTTATAAGGTTGCTAAATCTTCTTATTGAATTGTAGTGATTTCTGTGGAGAGTTAACTTCCACACTCTTTCCCCTATCCACCATAGCCATGGTGGATGGTTTTTTCTCACATTTCATTATCCATATTTGTTTAGAATTTTTCTTCCAACCTGTAATTTTTGTTCAAAAAATTTTAGAAACATTAGTAAATGTTGGTATGGATGGTACCATTACTTTCTCCGCTACTTGTGATAGATCAATAATTGAAGTCATGATCTTCTTGTCACATTTAGGGGTCTTTTGAGAGTATAATCCTCTATTGAGAATTGAGTACTAGCAGGAACTATTTCCTTCTTTTGGAGAGACTAAAAATGTGTCTTCTCAAGTCTGGTCAACTTAGCTTCAAATTCTAGACATCTCATATTGAGGATGACTTCCTGGTCTTCAATAATAGTCATCTTCTCTTCACAAGCCTTCTTTAATATTTCAAAATCATCTTCATTCATTCTTACATTGTTTTGTTACAAATAGTCAAGTTCTTTGATCTTCTTGGAGTTTTCTTCAAAATAAAACTCCTTCACTTCAGTGCCCTTTTCAAGATCATATTCAAGTGCATGGATATTCTCATCTATATTATTATTGACTCCCTATTTTTCATAAACATCTTTGAGCCACATTGAAGAGCTTACTTTAAATCCCCTCTTTTTTGCTTCAAAGGATCCAACCTATCTGGAGAGATTTAGACATTCAACAATTTTTGCTTGTAATCTTTTCTCCAAAACATCAGTTTCTTCTTCTAGCTGAGTGATATTTTCCTACATGCATTGAAATACTCCACAAACTAGGGTAGTACTCTCTTCATGAATACCATGTAGAATCATTATTATTCTATCAACAGATATTTTTTGTGATCCTATATATTGATCATCACCACTCGTGCTATCATTTTCATAAGGAGAATAATTTCCAAATGTGCGAACACATACCTCATGATCCATTGAGCCAGGAAGGTTTTCCATCTTCATGGTGGAATATTGGGCCACCTTCTCATTAATTTCCATGTTTGGTGTGTCTTCAATGTCAACTAGATATGGATAACCATATGCTTCCACTTCTTTAGATAAGAGGAACTTCTTCTTCAAATTTATCTTCTCCTTATTTTTCCTATTGATAATGGTCTTGTTAGACATAGCCTTCTACTCAGAGATAATTTAATCTTCATTAAAATGTAAAATCATTGATTACTTAGGAAAGAGACTCAGGTCTTCAAAAGAGAATAACTTCACTGTAGAGAATCCAACAGAGGTGTACCTGTCCCTCTACTACCAATTGAGAGGACCAATTTGGGATATACCTACCACTAAGTGGGGGAGTCAATAAAAGTTGGGGACTTTTTCAACCAATTCCTTCTTTTTATCCCTCTACCTCTTGACCTATTAGGATCATGATTCTCTTATTCTATTTTCCATGTCGCATATAATAATAGAAAGTAGAAAAAATATACACATGATATTTTTATAAGGTTCACCACTCAATAAGATTAGATACATCCTTTCCATGCATGGATTTTCCCAGTGCATGGATTATAGACAATGATGTGATATGATGTTATAGTGGAGTGCCTAGGGAAAAAATCCTTTAGCAAGTATGAGTCCCTACAATTGGGGGGGGGTGTGGGAAAAAATTTGCTTCCCTGAACTGATGATATCCTAGTCCAACATTCAACCTCAAGATGGTTCATTATACTACCTATAGAGACAGTATTCTTCCTTATTACTAAATTTGGTTCTACTCTTGGCCTTCTTTAGTGATATTCACTTGATTACTCACAAAGTAGTTGGCATGAAATTTTTCCTTCTTTTTTTATATTCTTCTCTAGTGTAACACCAACTGCACTGGACTTCTTCTTTATTCTTCTTAGTGCATCAACAAACTACACTAAAACTTATTCTCTCTTATTGGATAGAATCAAATATACCAATGTTATTATTAAAGCAATGAAGATTGTCTTACTTGGAATCATATGAATCAATTCTTCTCTCTTGTTCAGTAATTCATGTGATCATGCATATAGAATTCAGGTTGAACCTTTCTTCCCTTCCTTTATTATTCTTATTTACACATGAGCACACTCTTGTTTGATAATTTTATTTATGTGCCTTCATATATTCATGTGTATGCATGAAAGCATGGCCTCACCTCTTCTTCTTTTTATGTGATAAGCCTTAATGGGTATGGTTATTTAAGCAGACACACAACCTCTTTCTTTTCATTCCTTTTCTTCTTCTCCCTTTCACATTGCACTTGGTTCAAGTTCCTTTACATCATAAAAATATGTGCATGTGTGTGTTTTTGTTCCAAGATGAATGGGTATGACACTTTCTTTGTGCAAACTTCCTCTTCAAGGCTTCATGCTTCTTCAAACAGTGCATAGGGGTGCATGCAACACGTACTACCCCTTTCGTAGACTCTCCTTCTTCACCAAAACTCAAACCCCTGAAAATAGTAGGATAATTATGAAAATATGAGGGTTTTAACCTTTGGGAAGGCCGTGAGATCCACAGTTCCTCTTCTTGCACAAGGGGCCCGGTTCTTTCACTTCACAGGGTACAATAAGGGTGTGGTTTCTCCGGTAGTGTACCCATGGGAATTTCCTCCTGAAACACACTAAGGGTTTTTATAAAACCAATTAGGTGTTTGAAGGTGTTGGTTCTTCACAAAGTTGTTCGAGGGTGTGTAGAACCTATCGAAGGGATGTGGAAACTATTCTTCACAGAGTAGAATGCTCACGGGACTCCTGGTGGCTCTTTGTGAGGTGATGTGTGGAGATCCTCTATTTTTTCGAGAACATGAACTCTCAAAAATAAGGGATCAGCACCTATCTCGGCTTGGTTACTCTCCTTCTATATGCGAGGATCAATTTTTAATCAACATTCCAATCTATCCTCTAAATCAGCTGAGTTTCATTCATTGAATAATTAGGATATTTGGTTTTTTAAAACATTCAAAACCGTGTTTGAGATAAATTAGCATTTGTGGATGTTTCCTCTCTTTTTTTGAATGAGAGCTACTTTCTTTGTGCATGAGATCGGGAACAAGTGTAGGAGTCTCTTTCAAATCCACACTCCAAACCACATAAACTTGGAAACTTTTTTTTCCTCGGTCGGAACTCCATCCTCGATATATCACGTGCATGCAAAATACAGATTGCATGGATTGTCTCGGTTCGATCTTCTGATCCTCATGGTGTCAAAATAATAAGGCATGATGGCTCATATGTGATAATTCCTCAACTCTGGATGAATACAGTAGTTCTGGTGATCATAGGAGGTTGAAGAAGATGATGTAGGATAGATCGAATGTCGTCGAAGGATTGGAAGGTCTGGTTCAACAATACATGGCATGAGAATAGATGAGTGGTGAAAATTAGATACATATACCATGGATAGATTGAATGGTGGAGTGAGACGTAAGATTGGTTAAATGGTGGATATAACCTATGTGTTTTTTAAAACATATCCCACATCGAAACGGACATGAGGGAAAGCCGCAATTTATCAATCAACTTCTCCAAAACACCGCTCAGAATTTTCCTCTCCCCCCTCCAGTGTCGGCCTGCACCGGTTCTCTGCAGGCGCGCGCCTGCACCCACCTTTGCCTCCTCCAGGCATGCTCCTAGCGCCCACTATGCATCCCTGTGCATGGGTTGATCACTGTGTGCGCACTCTTACGGGCTTATACAAGGCCCGAACATGCCTCTTGTGGGAGGGCTCTGCCTTGGCTTCCCCATGGGTGCGGTCAATCCCCTATGGTCCTGCATGTGCCTCGGGTTGAGGTTGAGTAGCTATCTTATAGGAGAGCCAAAAATTTTTTAGTATGCCACATAATAAATACTTGGTAGAAGACCGATTATAAACAAAAATTCATAGCCATCATTAAATAGTAACCATCCTCTTGCATGGCCACTTCAAAACATAACACACATGCATGGATACCACCTTCATGTGCCAAGCTCATGACACTCCATTAATTTCTCCTATTACCTTTCCTTTTTGGATTATCAAATCCAAATTCTACTTAAATGTTGTAAAGATTGTATCCAACATGATACATGTTCTTTGAACTTAGGATCTCCATTTCTCTTAGGAGAGTGTTTGTAACCATCATTGACATTAATTGACAACATTGACACATATATAACTCAATTACTAATGTTGTCCCAAAAAAATATAATGGATAGAAAATATGATAGAGATGGCACCGTGATAATTGATCTCCTAGGTGTGGCCAGAGAAGCCCCAGGGAAATGAATCTAATAGAGGAGCATGTGGTTCTACCACAAGAGGAGATTCTGGGGGTGGATTATTTTATGAGCTACTTCCACCCCCACCCCTACATGTCCCATGCTAGGCTCAGGGAGTTAGTTTTCAGGGTCCTGGGTAACTATAGTCTATGGATGAATATGATTCTTTAAATCATGAGATGATTAAAGGTATAATATGTGTTTATTCAACTCTTGATTCCTTACTAGTAGAAATGGTTGTGGTTTATTACTGCGTCTCCCTATATCTGGAGAACGATATGGAGCTTCTAGTTGAGTCTTTCGACTAGCAATGTTTCCTTTAGGTTCATAAAGGTAATTATTATCTGATATCATCTATCCTCTGGTAGTGTGAGCTATCTCTTGGTGGAGAGAGATTATTATGGGACCTCTTGGTCGTCATGATGATACCATATAACATCATCATTGGTATGGATTAGTTTTCCACAATCTGATCCCAATCAACTCTCTCCATAAACAAGTCAGATTCCTTTAGAGAGATGGTATGAGATTATCCATTTTTGGTTAGAAATATTTCATGGTGGTGTGAGTGGGACACATGATCAAGAAGTTATAGCCCATCACCCAATAGTTTTTTATTTTATCCTTTAGAAAAGTAGGATATTAAACTATCTGGATTCCTTCAATCATGGGGGATTATATAAACATCTTCCTAGAGGTTGTTTTAAGACTACCTCACTACTAAAAAATAGGCCTTTAACAGTTCTATAAATGGCCTTTATTAGTTCTAGAAAATAACTGATAACATTAGTGACATTAAAATCCCAAGAATTTTATTAGCACTAAAAAATCACTCATAAATGTTCTATTTATCCGTGCTTTTTAAAGCACTGAAAAAGATCACATTTATCAACACCTAAATTCAGTGATGCTAAAGGATTACTTTATCAGTGCTGGTAGAAGTGATGATAAAGTAGACCTTTATCAGTGCTTTTAGAAGCACAGATAAATGTATCTTTTATTGATGCTTCTAAAAGAACTGATAAAACAACATACTACAGTGTGATGTTATAGCCCACTACATCACAAAAAACACACAAAAACCCCATATAATATCAATAAAAACAAGTCCTAATACAGAATTTAAATAAAATTAAATATTAAAAAAATTACAGAAAAAAACACTATATTATAGACATTTCAAACTTTGGATAATACAATTACACAAATATAATTATTACATACATTTAAAAACGTCAATGTTCCTTTGTCTTTTAATCCTTACTTGACTCATGCTATATTCGAACAAACCACCCCACACTCAAGTAAAATAACACACCAATATAAGAAAAATATTCTTCTATTTGTAATAATATAAACCAACTCTTCAAGGAATAATGAAAATTAAATTAATGTTCCTTTATATTATTTTTCTGTAAAATAGAGAAAGAATATGATAGAATTAACTTTACATCTTTCCAAAGGGTTTACTTAATTATAGTTTGTTCTTTTAAGGGATTTGTAACATCATCATGTAAAGAAGACATTTTATACAAGATTAGTCGAACATTAAATTTCAATTATGTTAATATAGTAAATAACATAAAATATTATGAGTAAAACATAATATATTAAAAAACACATAACTTATCATTGAACTCACTTAATTGTTTTTAAATGTTTTGAGGATTTTTTTTTTAATTAATCCTAATTACCTCTTTGTGGTCTCCTCTAATGTACAAGACATTGTCTACATTAGGACCAACATGAATTGGTTGTGATGTCCTAATGAAAGGGTCATCCTCGATTGAATTTTCATCTAACTCAACATTTGTTTTAGTCACCAACAGGACAATTGAACAATTATTATTTTTTGTATCAGAGTCATAAATTACTTTCACTACTTATGATTCCATTATGAAGAGCTCGTTTTCCCCTTCTACATTGAGATTGACCTTCAAAAATCCCACTTCATCAACTTTCACTCAATTGATATTTTCAACCCATTTGAAATGGAAAAGTGGAATGCTAAATGTTTTAGAATTAAACTCATATATCTATTCCATAATTCAAAAATATGACATATTTTCATCAATTATATTTCTATCCTTGGAACCAAATATGTGCATCACTTTAGGCACAAGCACAACACTATTTTTCATCATACTAAATTAATCGTGTTCTTTTGTATAGAATGTATAACCATTGATTACAAACCCAATGTAAGATATAGAATTTTCATTCAGTCCTATGGCAAGACATTGATTTCATTCGACAATTGAATTCATATTTTCAGATTATTTCTTATAAATTTGATCTCTGAACCATCCTATAAATTATTGATTATGTGTATCTGATATCTATCATGCAGCCCTTGATAGATTCAAATATATTTGAATTTATTATTAGGCTTCAATATATATATCAACATCTTCGATGTTATGTAATATGTTAATATTTGTATTCTCCTACTCTGTCAAGGTAATTATAACAATATCTCTTCCAGAAATCCCTTCACCCATAAGGTTTTCACTATGATGAGACTTTATGAGGCTGATGATTTCAATATCTGATAGTTAATCAGTACAGAATTCAATTACTTCTTAAATAATATATCCTTCTGCAATACAACCTTCAAGTTGACATCGATTCATGACATAACCTTTCAAAATATTCATATACCATTCATCTATAATGGATAGGACCACATAGTTGAACCTCTCTGACCAAGTGATTAATCAGGTGTACCATTATATCAAAGAACCATGGTGGGAAGAACATTTCTAATTCACATAATATAATTGAAATCTCCCTATTCGTGATGGGAAACATATCCAAGTCTATAACATTACAGAATGTGGCTTTGAAAAAGAAGAAGATTTTACTTAATGTGTGTTATACATTTTGAGGTAGAATGCAACGGAAAACAACGGGCAGTACATCTTGAATCAAAACATGATAGTTGTGTGAATTTATTCTTTTTAACTTAAAATAAGTCATTGAAACAACATTCTTGATATTTGATGAATACCCCTGTGGAAATTTTACACTTGTAATGAAAAGGTAAAATTCCAATTTTTCCTATCTGGATAGATTGTAAGCTTTTGGAGGAAGAAAAGTCTACCTTCTACCCTTTACCAGTGCCAATTCTTCTCTTATCCCCATTTTATTTAATTCCAACCAAGCATTGATTCTATCTTTCATTTTGTAGTAAAATTTAGTAATGTTCCCATAATACTAACAAATAAATTTTTTCTACATTCATGACATCAAGAAAATGTTTGACATACAAACATTTCCAATACGATAATTCAATAAATATTGATCTCTTCTTCCATCCTGGTTTTGTGAGGTTTTTTTAAAATGGTTTACTGGAAACAATGTCAATATTTTTTACTTTTTTATAGTTTATTACCCATTACTAGAGATGGTGTTGTACCTTGTACAATATTCCCATAAAATGTTGTCATCTATGATCTTTATTCATTTTATTGAGGTTAAAAATTTCAATTTCCTAAAATCACAGTCTTTGAGGAATGTTTCAATCAAACTAAGTATGTTCATTTTTTCACAAACGGGGCACCCCAAAATGCATTTAAAACTATGGCCTAATAAATTTCTATAACTGGGGAAGTCAATTATCAATCAGTACAACATGGCCCACAATGAGAATTCTTCACTTCTATGAGTATTATGCATTACAACACTTGTATCCCCCATCAATTTCTGACCTTTTATGAATCGAGCGAAATAGAAATCAATATCATTATCTGGTTTCATGGGTCTAAATATAAATAGAGACAACATAATGTATTTTCGCTTCATGCATAACCATGGTACCATGTTATAATTTACCAACATGACAGGCCATGTAACGTGTGTACTACTCTATATACCAAAAGGACTTATTCTATATATAGGTAACACAAGACTAAAGTTTCTAAACTCATCTCCAAATTCAGGAAACTCATAATCAATTTTCTTCAACTGAGAAGAATCTTATGGATGTTGTAGCTTCCCATCTTTAATTATTGTATCTGAATTCCTTGTTAATTGTCTTGTGGTTTCCTAACATCTATATAGTCTTCTAAACTATGGAATGATATGAAACTACCATAGATATTTAAAAGGAATTGATTCATTTTTTTGTATCGATTCATGCCACACTTAAGGAATTTCAAGAGCGATTCATGGTCCTTGTGAAACAATATGAAATAATTTAATGAAAATGTATTTTTTAGAGATCATTACCAATAAAAATAACGTTTGTTTAGTTTCATATGTTCAGCAAGGTAGATCCTTTTTTTCTGGTAGCATATCTTTTAGAATGCCAAGTAGTTCTGTAATGATGGTTTCACTCCATACGTTTACAGGTTTCACATTATATAACTTCAATATAGATGACAATGTTGGATATTTAGTACAACCAGTATACAATGGTTTTGTGGAATAGATATTTAACTCCTCAAAAATCTTTTTTCAATCATTATGGTCACCCTTCATATCCATTGTCATTTGTTCCATGAAATCTCCATTATCTTTTAAAAAGGTATTCATATCAAATGATTCATAAACCGTGGTATCATCCCAATCGATATCCACATCAGTTTTTCTTCATGTTTAGTTCAAAATATATATCTTTAATCTATTTCATGACAAATAATATGTTCTTCCAAATCATCTAGACAAATTTTTCTTGAATAACAACAGAGTAAACATTGACAAAGGATTTTACAAGGTTTGTCTACATGGTCTTTTGAAAACTTGATGAACACCTTAAATATATATTCATATTAGTTTGTCAAAAGATTAGAATGCATCCATTTTCAGTTCATATTCATCCTATTAGGTTCAAAAATATATTTTTTTACATTCTCATTTATAGTTAAAATATAGGATATGTTTTAAATACACTAAAGATGACCCGTATGAAAATTAAGGATAACTAAATGATCTATATAGGAAGGTAAAAATACTTGTGATTTTATTTTTGACTACAGGGGTATTTTTCTATTTTTCCCTTAATTGTATGGCTTATATTCACTATTTTGATTTCAAAGGAATATTTATAAAATAATGTTACCAATTATTCTATTGATGTTATGGATTTTATTGAAAAAAATTATTTACTTGTTAAAAGTGTCTCTAGTGTATGTACCAGGTTATGTTTAACAAGAGTAGAAGTAGGGACCCAATGTAATATCAATGAAAAGTATATTCCTTTTAAAAATAGATTTCATGTGATGCTTATTGAGGATCACTAGGCTGAAAATAGGTATCAAGAAGAGGACTAAAGGACAAAAATTGCATCAAAAGATGAAAATTCTTGTTAATAAATTCCATAATGTTATAAATCATTATTGGAAGCAGTGAATGTTTTTGAGAAATTTTCAGCATGAATTGGTTGACAAACACACACCCCCTAAAATTATTAAATAATAATTTAATGAGGATGGATGAGGTTCAATTTTCTTGCACCCGCAATGAGTTTAAAGAAGAAATATGAGAAGATAAAAAGGGCCGGAAGAATCAAAAAGAGGAGAAAAATTCATCATGATGCAAACTAAAGTTAACAGAAAGCCTAATCCTAACCTTCCCACAGATTTACATAGAATATCAGCAGTATGTGAAAATAGTAAAAGCTCCCATTATCAATCCACCACCCTGATCAAAAAATGAGCAGTATCATTGGATAACGGTTTCATTGGAACAATTCAAACAAATAAAACAACTAGTGGCCTGCAAGATATGGATAGATATATTAAACCCTCCATCTATTTGGACAATAGGAGCACCCAAATTGAAATTAGTGAATAATATGTCTTGATATATCTAAAATTTCATGTGAATAAGTGCAACAAAAAACATCATAACAACCAAAAGTAGTGTCCTATTTTTCATAAAGATCAAATTGATGAGTTGTTATAAAAACCCAATCATATAACGGTAGTCAATACAATCAACGGACCAAAAATAGTTCCCGTAAAAATGGTCCACTAACAAATTGTAAACAATGGAACATAAACAACAAATCGTAAACAAGTGGTATAAGAAGAAATCAAAAATGAAACAAAAAATACATAAAGAAAATTGGAAGGCCTACCTCTCTAGGTTGAATAAAATCTGAGTCCCTCTTTGAATGTCCGACAAGATGCTTGAAGGATGTCGAGTGGTGGGATTCGAGATTTTATTCATTGCGGATAGGCACCGGCAGTAGGTGGATTCCAAGAGAATCTTCTAATATCGCAATGTGTTTTCAAATGATTATAGCTTTTAAAATAGATCAGGACACTAATATCAGTGATTATAACATAAGCTCTCATAGAACAAATATTTATCAGCGCTAAAATTAGAGTGTTGATAAATCCTCCATTTATCAGCACATTATTTAGAGCTGATAAATCATTATCTTTATCAAAGTGGAAAAGTGCTGATAAAGATTTTTTATCTGTGCTAATTACTGAAGCATTGTTAAAGGATTTATAATCATAAGCATATATAATTTTTTTTAAAAATTTAGAAATACTTAATAAATAAATATATAAATATCTATATAGTAAATATATTCGTTTTTAAATGTATTTATTATAATTTTATAATTTTATAATTATTTTATTCTATTTGTATAAATATTTTTAAAAAATATTATATATCATTAAATATATTTATAAAATTATTCATATATACTTAATATAAATATATAAATTTTAATATATTAAATATATTCATTATTTAAGAAAATTTATTACAAATTTAATAATTATTTATTTATAACTATATAAATACTTTTAAAAATATATTTATTTATTTATAATTATAAATAAATAATTGTATAAATATAGTGAATATACATTTATAAATAAATTTATTTATAAATATTTCTTAAAAATATATTTTTAACATTATTAATTAATATCCAATTTTGAGTTGATGCATATATATTATAAATGAGTGAAATTAAATAAATTATGAATATATGTACACTTTAACAATATTGAAGAAATGGATAAGTTCATTTTCTGTGCATATTGTATACAAAAATGCATTAATTACATATATATGAAATCAATATAACAAACATTTAATCTATATTAAATTGGAAAATAAAACGACATTCAATTATATGTCGTGTAATATGCAATTAGTCAATATGTTTAATTCATATTATTTTTTAATTATATACCATTACTCAACAAATATATGACTTTTTAATGTAAAGTGCATAAATATTTTTAATATATAAATCACATTTATATACTTAAATATATATCAATATTTTAAATATATACAATTCAATTACATTAATTATCATAATTATATAATTAATAAATGTTTTACTATTTAAAAATGTATAATCAATCAATTCGTTTTTATGAATAATTTAATTAATAATTTTTTTAATAAACACATTTTTTAGTTATTATTTATTTAATTATTTCATTTTATTGTTGTTGAAAATGCATTGGTGAATGAATTATTTATCATTGCTAATCATAAAGAGCAGAAAAAGTGTACCCTTTATCAATGCTAAAACTTAAGCACTAACAAAGGAAAACATTTATCAATGCTAAAAATAAAGTGATGATAAAGGTTTCCTTTATCAATGGTGAAATAAATGCATTGATACATGTTTTAATGTATCAGTGATATCTTTAGCGATGATAAATATGCCATTTGTTTGTGTTTTCTTCTAGTACTGATAAAGAACAACACTGTTAAAGGATAGTTTTGTAGTAGTGATTCCAAAGGGGCTGCAGTTTTGCATCATGTCTCACCCCATGACTAATCTGATATCTTTTGTGGCATATCAAATGGCCCCTATCAATATCTGGGAGTTGAGGGTTTTATTTTAGGACCATCCAAAGGTATTTATCAAACCTGGTGTGTCCACTTGGGTTGCTCTGATTTTGTTCATGAAAAAATGTGGATAGGAGCATACAACTTTATATTGATGAGAATCACCTGAGCTTGGAAAAAATAAAGAACGCGTACCAATTTTCAAGGATTTACGGCCTCTTTGATCAGTTTTGAGGTGTGAGATGGTTCTCAAAGTTCAATCTGAAGTCTGGTTAGAACCAGTTGAGAGTTATGAAGGCTGATATTTTGAATCAGACATTGTAATGAAGTTACAAAAACAATGAGTTCCTTGTGATTCATTTTGGTGTGAAAAATGGCCCCATTGTGTGTATGGCTTTAATGAACCCAATCTTAAATCCATACTTGGACCAATTTATAGTTGTCTCCATTAACGACATATTCATCAGGTTTGCATCAAAGGAGAGGCATGCAGAGATCTTGAGGATGATCTTAGACATTCATTTAGAGCATAAATGTTTTGGTAAGATCTTGAAGTCCCAGTTATGGATCCATAAGATCCACTTTCTATAGAATTTTATCTCTAAGAAATGTTTTTTTTATCCACCCAATGAATATTGATAAAGTGATTTCTTTGGAGCCACCCAAAAAAAAGAAATATTTATAGAGATTTCTTATCTTGGAATGGTACCACATGATGTTCATAGAGGAATTATCTAAGAATTCATCCCCTTTCACCACCTTGATGTGGAAAGGGAAGTCGTTTACCTTAACTAAGAAATTCTAGAGGGACTTTATGTAGTTGAGGATGAGGCTTATGAGTTACCCTGTTTTGAGACTATCAAAGGAGGTTGTGGAGTACGTTGTGTATTATAATGCCTCTAGAGTTGGAATCTGCTGTGTATTGATGTAGAGGTTGATCATGATCTCATATGGATCAATTTAGTTAAGAATCCACAAGAAGAACTACATGAATCATGACTAAGAGTTGGTAGATATAGTTTTCGATCTGATGATGTGAAAGCATTATCTTTTTTGGAGAGATATTTTTTTCACTCAGACCATTACATTATCGAGAATTTTATCACACAGAGATACCGAGACCTGAGATAAATTTACTGGTTGGATTTCCTACAAAAAATTTATTTCATAAATTCTATACTCTTAAAAAGGGAACATAGTGACAGATTCCCTTAGCAGTAAGTTTCATTCTCTCCTACTGGAGGGGGCATCTAATTAATTGGATTCCTTGCAGTCGACCCTAGTAGAGGAGGATGGTGAAAATATTATTTAGTTGAGGGTATTGATGAATCATCTTCTTTAGCTTATGAGGGAGGCTCAGTTGGGGGGCATCGATTGTGATGTCATGCGAGAACAAATATACTCTTGTGATTAACAAGATGGATTTCGTAGTGGGAATCACATCATACTATTTAGGGATTTATGGTGATCTAGGTCGGGATGTGAGAGGTGGTTATGGGGTAGTTTCACACTTTTTCTTGGGATGTATGTACTAATGTGGGTAAGATGTACCAACACCTTAATTAGCAGTTTTGGTAGGCCTGAATATTGAAGAACATGGTGGAGTTCTTTTTAGGTTCCACACATGTCAGTAGATAAATGCTAAGATCATGGTCATGGTATGTTTTTTGTATCATATTGAGATCCTAGAGTTGAAATGGTATGTAATATCCATGGAAATTGTGACAGGACTTCGATGGATATTGAGATTCCACGATTCCATTAGTACAATTTTTTTCTAACATAAAAATGTTGTGCACTTCCTTACTATCAAGGAGAAGATTTTGGTGGGGATTTTGTGGTAGTTGTATATAAGGGATATCATACACATTCATGGGGTTCCCTCAACTATTTTATCTGACTGTGATGTATAGTTCATGACATGGTTGTGGAGAGACCAGGAGGAGGTATTCAGGACCTCATTGAGGATGAGTATAGCTTTTAACCCCCTGACAGATGGGTTAACCAAGAACATTAACCAGGTGTTGGAGTATATGTTCAGATCTGTCCTATTAGACATCATCTAGTGTATCTAAAAATAATATAATTTGGTAGAGTTTTATTATAATAATATTTATCACTCTACTATCGTCATCGAAAATTTCATGTCCCTGAATGGGAGACCGAGCAGAGCACCCTTATGCTAGATTGAAGATAATAGATAAGGCCCATATGATCCCTTAGTGGATGAGTATAGACCATAGATAACAAATATCTTATGCAGATAGATATCATAGACCCTTAGAGTTTGAGTAGTGAGAACACATCCTCCTAAGAGTCCCCGCACAATAAGGACTCTGGAGATTTTGTTGGTGTGGAAAGATATCCAAGAGGTGAATCAATCCTTACAATATATTTATGAGGTTTGGATAGGTTAATTATAGCCTCATCATACCTCCACAGTTTGGGTGGGTGCATGACATCTTCCATGTGTCATAGTTGAGGATAAACATGAATGATCCTATGCACATTATTGACTGGGGGGATCCTGCAATCATGGATGGATCCTCCTTCATGGAGTACCCAGTGGATATTAAGGAATTGAAAGATAGGATCCTATGTGGATGGACCGTTCCCTTGGGTTTTGTGCTATAGCAACATGGGAGCATAAAGGTGAGCTCCTGGGAATAGGAGAGCCAGACGTGGGCTATGTGTTCCCATCATTTTTCTTAGTCTATTATTTTAGAGGATGCAAATATTAAATAAATAATAATATTGACACTATTTTCCATTGTATATGTTGAAACATATTATGAATTATCTTAGGATCTAGACACTAAAACGGTGCATGGTTTTAAGGCCCAAGGATCTCAGAATTAATTTTATAAAAACATTAATTATATTTTATATGACATTTACACATATTTTTTGAGATAATGTGATATCTCTTAAATAGTTTCTTGGATAGAAAATTTGACACCACTCTTGAATTTTTATTGCAGGATTTACCCTTTGAACGACCTAATGTTGGGTAGTACAGGACCTCCGGTAGAGGTGACCGTTGGAAATTCCATTTACCTGAAATCGTTATTTATTTTGAATAAAATAACTTAACAAATTTTACACTTTAAATAAGATACTATGAAAAAAAATAAAAGGTTATCTGCATAACCCTATAATCGTTGAGAGGATATTTCATCTGTTCTTTAATGCTTAATTGATATCAAATTATGACCAACAACCAAATCAAGGAGAATCGAGACCGAGTGAATGAAATGGGTCTTCTGAATTATTGGGTATATAATTCTTCACCCAAAAAAATATAATATTTAGGTAGGCATCCTTAATTATGGTTTCTTCCATTTTTAACATATTTAACATTATCTAATTTCTTATTCCATGACTGATGTCTAATTAAATCCTTTGCAAGAGCCTGTGTATCAAAATAAATTATTTATTTGATTTATTATTCTTGCTATAGAATTTTTATCTCTCAAAATATTTTTCAACCTCTTCCATTGTCCAATGATGCTTGGCCAGTGATTTTTTTACATTTTTTCTTATGTTTCCCCCGTATTTCTTCATATTCTTTTCTACAGGATTCTGGTGTCATTGTTTGATATTTATAGGGTGGATTAGAGCAAATTGATCCCTCAGAATCATGGTGGTTACATGAATGGTGATTTTGATTTTGATTTTTTGGAGGATAGGGAATATTTGTGGGATATAATTGGTTATTCTCAGGGAACTATGATTCAGGAATGATTATCAATGACACAAGGGGTGCATGGGGTGATGGTTTCTTCAAGAGAACGAATCGGGAACCGTTTTCTTGCTACTAGAGGGGAAGAATCTACATCACTATCGTTAAATATATATTAGGCTTGAAGGAAGAACCGGTACAAGGTACATGTGAAAACAACAGGTATAAAACAAAAATGGTCCTAAAGAGGCATAAAATAATGAAGTCTAAGTTAACCCCCTTTTATCAGATTGACCCCCTCCAGTGTAAGGAAAGTGGTGCTTGAGAAGCATGTGATGAAGGGACCCTAGTCCCCCACTGCTAGAGAAGAAAAATGTTCCACCACCCTATTTCCTTCATGCCATGTATGAACCACCTAAGTGTTTCTGCTGAGAGTATATTTTAATTTTATAATGATGTACATAATCGACCAGGGAATGTATCCTTTTTGGTGAATTACATCATGGATAATCATGGAATCTATTTCCAGGTGATCAAGCGTAATACACTGCTGGGAAAAGTGAGATAGCCCTATTTGTAGGGCTTTGGCCTCTACCTGGATAGAACTCCCATGTCCATAATATAATGAAATCGAAAGTAGAACACTCCTCGAGTAATCTCAAACTACAGCTCCACTGCACAAGATTCCTGAGATGCACGAACCATCGATATTTAATTTATATCCCAAATTTCATTGTTTCCACCACACCCAATGCCACTACTGACCAGATGGGGGAGGTTTTCTAGATGAAGATCTCACATGTAGTAACCTTAGGGATTTCTAGCCATGCCAATTGATGATACAACTAACCATATACACTAGAAGAGACCTAGTTTGTGAGATAATGGATCTTCCTGTGGATGAGACTCCCTCATACCTAGCCTCATTTTTGGACTTCCAAATTCACCAGCACCCCAAAATCAATATAACCTACCTTTACATTCTTTAAAAGTTGACTATAAACAATCCCTAAAACCATATCTCCAAAAACTGGCACCCTAACAATGCGAGGAAGATAGTTTCATGAAATCCCCAAAGAGATTACATGCTACTGGGGCCCATTCCCCCTCAAATAACAGGTGATCTTTGTCCTCCTCATGTTGAGTGTTGAAACAGTCAGAGTAAATTAACACCCTTTTTGTGTGGTCCCATGGTGGATTCAATGAAAAAATAGTGGATTTCATATTCATATTATATATCTATAATTCTATGAAAAGCCCAATAACACGTCGTGTACTCTAAAGAATACAGGGAGTGTAGTCCCCTAGTCAAAATAGCTAGGTTTTCCAGGTGAGTAAAATATCACACATAGTGTGGGACCCCCACATTCCATGTGACTCATTGTTGGTGTCCCAGAATACACTATGGGAGTATAGAGACCTAGATACATCTAGGAACATACCATGTACTAGAAGATGGCCAACATACAGAAGCACAACATAGAGAGCATGGGAATGCCATGGGTTTTCAAGACATGATTTTCAGTGACCTTACACACCATATAGAACTACATGGGCATCGATCCACATACTACAAATGACATGTCCAGGAATAGGAGTGGGTTCACACAATGTATGGACTGTTGGGTTCCATGTTCTTCCTTTTTAGGAATCTTATGCATCTCATATCTCCTTTGTTTTGACTTTGATTTTGGCCCTTGAGTAGCCAATCCTAACTTTTTTTTTCTTCACATATAATGTTATTGTGTACACCATTGTGTATTTTGAGATATGATGTAATATTTTTTGAGTGTGACACTTCTTTAGGCAGTGCTCGATGATGTCAATGATCAATAAAGTTCACCATAGAGAGACCTGAGTGGTACTCCATGAATGACTATATTGTGGGCCCCTACCAAATGAGTATTTCCCCAAACAGACTAGTTTATAGTTTCTCTATCTATTTATTAAGTGATACCCACCCACCCACCCCCCACCTCCAATGAAATAGGGTGTGGATTCTCTACCTTCTGATTAGTAACCCTTACCTGACTAGGGTGTGGGTCCTCTACCTATCTACTATGTAATACCCCTAGAGGAATATGGTGTGGGACCTATATATATCTACTGAGTGATACCCCCTAACAGACTAGGTAATGGGTCGTATACCTACTGAGTAGTACCCCATTGGTTTACTAGGGAATGGGTACTGTACATACTGCACAACACTCCCCTAACGGACTAGGTAATATGTCCTCTATTTGAAGTTGTACACCCTCAGTTGTATGACGCAATGGTGAGGTGAGGGTCCTCCACACGATTATTTCTTCCAATAGATGCATGAGATGTCTGGCATCATTATTATACCACTTTGAAAGTATTGGCGGACTCATCGTCTTTGGTTGGCCTGCCATATGGAGATCCCCTTCCTCTCTCTTATGGGTTTCTTTTGTGATCATATATTTTGGTTTTTTATGTTTCATTTCCCTCTATATTGGGATGAGATAAATTCTTCTATAATGTCTCTTGTTTCTCCCTATATAGTTCTTTGGAAATATTACATGGAATGTATATACTAACCCCTATATAGTCTTTTCTTTCACATTTTGTGTCTTACATAGATGATGGACAAGTCGTCTACAATTGTAGAGGTTTGTAGGGATACCCAATAGAATGAGACCCCATATGGGTGTTGGGGGTAAAGAATCTAAAGATAAGTTATCTCATAATTTAAATTTCCATTTACTTTAGGTTGGGACATATTTTATGTTTGAGAGTGTGTTTATCCCCTTTACTTTTAATATTGCATTGTTGTGCTCTTTTGTATTCCATAAAGGTTATTACATGCACGGTTTTTGCGGTAGAAGTTACCTTCCTTATTTTTATTCCTACAAACTTATACATTGAGATGGTTTGGTCCTTCAATACAGGTGCATAAGGAAACTTCCTCCCACATTAGTTATGACTTTCGGTGATGGTCACCACCCCATGGCCTATAGAAGTTAGTTTAGGGAAGTCGCGGCTCAGTCATCTACCAACCAGGTAGGCCCCAGTTGTTCGGGTCATTCGAAAGTTCAAAATTTGAGGATACAATTTAATAAAATTGGGGTGAATTAAATGCCCTAATATTTTTAAAGAACAAAATTATTTTCAAAAGCTTATACAACAGGCATCACTGAGCTTAAATGACCGGTGAAATATATTATTTAAATATGACTGTTATAACAAAGTCGTTGAATTAGTGGGTAAAACTTTTATTAGATCAATTATGAAATATATATATATATACATATATAAGGGTCCTAATAAATAAAAATTTATTGATTAATTATTAGTAAATAATCATGAAATTCTCCGTAAATTCATTTTATGCACTAAAAATGCGTTCTCTTCAAATATTATTCTCAATGTGTATGTGCACTGATTATATAATTAATTCCATAAAACATGGTAATTATATTGTATAGAAGGTATATAATTTTTTTAAATCAGCACATCAGACTATTCATAGTGTTAAATTTTTTTATTTTTCTGAGAATGTTTTTTTCATTGAATGGTGAAAAATATCGATTTTTGTAAAATTGTCCCTTCCTTTAATTTAATTAAGTTATTTAAAGATTAATTATATTTTAGATTTTGTATTAAAACCAAATATTATCTATTTTTTTATAATAATATAATTAATTTCATTTTAATCAGTAAATTTCATGATTTTTACATAAATCAATTTTTATTCATAATAATGTATTGGTCGGAAAACTGTTTTAAGTGAATAATGTATTTCTATTTTAATTATTTAAAATATCCCCAGAAGAAATTATTTAAATAAAAAATTGAGATTATATATCTATTTATATTAATTTAAAAACATTTAATGAACTGTAGTAGACAAAGATTTAAATTAAAATCATCTTTTCCTTGAAAAATGTATTTTCTTGAAAACCTGCTTTTCTTCAGGCTATGGGAGTTTAGTTTTAAATAAAATTATTTCTATTATATGAATTGAATCTTAAAAATTTTGCTGTTATTTTGAATCAAAATATCCATGTTTGGTAAATATTCCCCTTTTATTTTTAGTCATTTTGAATTGTAATTATTGTAAATAATTATCACTATAGTAAGGGTAAATCGGGTAATTAAGGTTAATAATAATAATATAATGACACAAAAATACCATAAAACATGCATTAGTTTTATTGGATTAGTATATCACATCCATAACCATCTAATCTTAGAATATATGACATTTTTTATATGACCGTGATTTTGACCATTATATTATTTTATATACGGAAAAGTAAAAAATGTCATATTCTTGAGTTTAATTTATATGTTATATTATTAGAGAGATAAATAAAAATTATGTACTATTATAAAAAATTATTTTAAATATGAATTATCTTTTTATCATGTTAATTTATTTTTCTAGTTTTACGAACTTAGGAATTACCTTAAATTCTTACACAATGTCGACATGGTATTAATTCTATTAATAGAAAAAGAAAATAAATGATTCTAAAAATGTTAAATTTAATATAATTTGAATGAATTATTATGTTAAAATAAATTTATATACACATATAGCATGTTATAGAATTTTTAATTGATTATTTACATTTCAATCTAAATGTAATTAAGGGGAATGTGGATAAATAATACAAAAAAGTAAATAAATGATATTTTATAATAAAAATATTTTATTAAATGGTATAAAATTCTTAAAAAAATATAATTTATTTCATGTTATTGGAATATAGTTCAAAATATCAAAAATATTCCATTTATTAGACAATTACCCTTTTTAGTAACTATCTTGACCCCTAAATTGTAAAAACATTGTTATCATGGTAATTTTCACAATGGGTTTACAAGATTTAAAATTAAATTTTAAGTGTAAAAAACTAAATTTAAACTTGTCCATATTTTATTTTATGATGTTATTTTGACTCATAATAACTGTATCATTTAAATATATCATTTTCTAACCATTTTTCTATGAGAAAAAATTTTATATTAATTTAATACATTAAGATATTTAAAATGGTTCACCTCCCATCACTTATTAATGGAAACCACCTATACTCATTTATTAGAACTTTAAAAAGTATTTAGGTTCATCCAATACCTACCCAAACCCCTTACTTACATCGCTTAATAGTTTATATAAGCCTTTTTTTATTACAAAACCCACCTATGAAGGCTTTTGGTGCAAACCTAAAGAGGTTGTCCAATGAAGAGGTTTAATTCTTGACTAGTCATTTTTGTTTTATTTCTTATCCCACCACCTTCAAATATAATTAAACCCATATGATATTATAATATATTTATATACCATATATTTATATATTTTTATGTTATTCTCAAACCCTATATCCATCTTCAATTCCATAAAATGGGAAATGAAACCATCGTTTATGTGTACGGCCGACTACCAGCTCATGAACTGATGAAATTCATTTTCCATCAACATGGCTCACAAATGGTTTTAATGTTAGATTTACCTTTCCATTCATTTAAAAATGATAATGTTGGCCATGTGTACATCTGGATTACCACCTACCCAAAGTGATATGATTTGTTTTTCATAAAAAATCAAATGAATTATATAAATAAGTGTATTTTAATAAATAATATTAAATTTTAGTTGTAATTATTATTATTACAAAAAATAATAATTATGATCTTTCCATCATGATCATTGAAAAATGGAAACATCACTCATGTGTATATATGATTTTCCACCTCCAAGATTTTAAAATAAATAATTTTTCATTAACATATTTCATGATGGGTTTAAAAATTCTAATTTATTTATAAAAATTTTAAATATTTCAGGATTATTATTTTGTAGAAGATGGAATAATTTACTCTTTTATTATATTCAAACTACATAATCCATTTTATAGTTATAAACTGAATATTTTCAAAGCATCTAATGTTAATTAATTTATTATGTAATTAAATATAACCTCATATTAAATAAAATAAAATTATAATTAACATGGATAATTTTATTGAGAAATAAAATAATTAACATCATCACAGTATTCAAAAAGATAAATTACATATGCAATATACAGAACCTCAGGTAAGGGTTTTTTAACTTAATTTCAATTCAATACGTTATAATTCTACTTCATTTAATATGTTATGACATGATTATGTGTGAATTGAACTCTAATTTTAGTATTATTTAATTACACTTTTTTATTTAAATTTTGTACACATAATATCTTCCTTGATTATTTCTCACTTCAATGGTATTAGCTTTTTAAGGGTGTCTCAATTTCACTAGATTAAGGCATATTTCAATGACTTGTTACTAATTTCATTTATAGAGTGAATATAATTCCACATTTACATATTATATTCTCTATAATTTATACTTCATGGTTATTTAGGATTAAATTTATTTTAATGCATCCAATGGGATTTTTCATAAAATTTACATAGGAGTAAGGGTTTTTATATGTCAATTTATTTTCATTGGGTTAAAGTAATTCATCATTTCCTGTGATATTATATGATTATGTTTGTTTTTTTATTATTTTATAAATTATTTCCAATTTTTTTATGTGGATTTAAATTTGGTACACATAATCAATACATTTATTAATTATTACTTCAATTGTATGATCTTCATAAATGATTTCTTCTCAATTTCTACTCCATTAAGACAAATTTGGTATTAAGAAACTATTTATTTTTATACTTTATTTCTATTGAACCTTTGATATATTATACCATTAATATATTTAAATTATATATATTTAATGATTCATTTTATTTTATTTCATTCATGGGGTTTATGATAAAAAATTTACCAAACTAGTCAGGGTTTATTTCACAATCTCAACATTATTTGAGATTATTTATATTTAAGTCTCTGATGGGAGTATTAATTGATCTTTCCATATTAAAACTAAACTATTTTCTTATCCTATATTTATTTTTATAAATTATAAGTTTCTTTTTAATTTTTTTCTCTTTAAGAAATCAATATAATAAAATAACATTTTTTATGGAAAATGACTTTTTTTCTACTCAGCGAAAAATATTTTTATTCCATATCTATATTTTCTTAAAGTGTCTTAAAAAATATTTATTATATTACACAATTATTTAGTAAATACATTTATACCCATATATTACTTTATACAAAATTGTTTAAAAAGAATATACTTGTCATTTTGTGAACAATATACATTTCTACTTTTTACCAAATATGTGAATGCAATCTTTGTTTTAATGTACTTCAAATAAATGGAAGTTTTTTTATATCCTCACCAATAATTTCTTTGAATTTTCAATACATGTTTAAATTATTATTTTCAAATAAATTAATTTTTTTAATATTCTATAAATTTTATGTTTTTTAAAATATGATTTCAAAATGAAAATTGTATTTTCCCTAATAATGTTTTTAATAATCTTTTTTAGGGAATTTAAAATAATTAGAAACAAAATACCTTTTATTATCCATTGGGGGTATGTTTTAATGATTCCATACAAATTATTTCACAAGATGGTTTATCATCGTATTAACTATGGAATTTATTGACATTTTATATTCTAGTTCTTCCTATGTAGATAAATTTAGAATAAGACGTGTTGATTAAGTTATATAGTTTATTTGTATAACGAATATATTAGACTTATTAATAGATTGGTGGGGATTAAAATTACATTTACTGTCACGACCCGTCCCCTAGGGCCCATATCGTGGCTACCCCAAGCCCTCCTTCCATAGGCCTGGGGTTGGCAACTAGCACCAAAGGCGTAAACCCCTATACTCTGAAGGCATTGCCTTTATAATTATAAACAAACACATCAGAGAACACAAATGGAAGAAAAAAACTGTGTAAAACTATAAACCAAAAAATTGATGGAAAGTAAAAGGGGATGGAAATACAACCCCAATAGGAAATTACAAGTACAAATGAAAGCATTTACAACTGAAGAAAACATTAGCAACTACTGGGTCATCCTCCGGGGTTCCAACCTGAAGGGTAGGTAATGATGTCCTCCTCAGCACTCTCGTCTTTCTGTCTCCTCCGTGTACCATCACATCAAGTGGTCCACCTCCGGGTACCGTCCAGTCATGCTGCTTTGGTTGTGTGTGTTTACGTTTCATAAAGGCAATTACTTCCCATTTATCAGGATTTACGCCTTTGGTGATAGTCACCAGCCCCTGGCCTATGGAAGGTGGGCTTGGCGTAGTCACGGCACGGGCCTTGAGGATGGGTCGTGAAAAATTGGTATCATAGGATTCGGTTCTACCGCAGAACATAGAACTCTGATATTTCTTTTCTTTGAAGAAATAGTGTTAAGCATATAAAGTGGGGTTTTCAGTTCAGGGAGTCCATTTTTGGTGCGGGCGGTAGACATATCCATACACCAGGACCCTGACTTCTGATTTCCGACTCAGTTCACGAAAACACTGATTATGTGTGTGTTTTCAAAAGTTTCTTTTAAATCAGCTCAAACCATGTCATCTCACCAGGAATAGTCTTTTGACCGTGTCACATATGTTTCTTTCAGGATGTCTTCACCCAGTCAGTCAGTGTGGGTACTGAGTGGAGAGCGCGATAATAGCCCACCAAGCAGCAAGCCATCAGTACAAGGACCTCTTCTAGTTGAGACTCCAGCAGAGAGTGCATGCCTCCTGAGCGTGTTGCATGAGTTCCAGCGACAGAGGCCTCAGAGTTTTCGAGGCGAGTCAGATTTTTAGACGGTTGGGTACTGGATAGAGTTTGTAGCATGAGCATTCCACACAACTGGGACACCCGCTGAATTGATGGTGTACCTAGCTATTAGTTTCTTTCAGGGAGCAGCTGAGATGTGGTGGAGCCAGATGCTCCAGTTTTGTGACGAGACGACTTTCACCTAGGGAAACATTGAGAGTTTTTTCAGGGCAGAGTTTATACCAGTGACTCTACACTCTGAGAGTGCTCAAGAGATACTACCCTTTCCGTAGGGTTTTCTGACCGTAGAAGATTCTTCTGCAGCCGGTAGTAGACAGATGACACAGAAGTCCAATCGGACTAGGCCAACTGGTGGGCATCCATGGGATACAGGTTCGGTTGTGCGAGGCACACAAAATAGAGCCAGCCATTCGAGGAGAAAGAATTTCTATGCATGCGGCAAGCAGGTTCACATGGCTCGAGACTGCCCGACCTGTCCAGCAGATGAGTAGCAGGCGGTAGAGGAACCTACCAGACCGAGTCAGAGGAGATGGACATACATTCGGTGGGGTATGATGCTTCGAGGTGTTGCCACCACCACCACCAGGAGATCCACCCAGACCGTAAGGAACAGGTGGATATGGGAGAGCACAGCTTTAGGCAGCTGAAGCATATGACTATGGAGCTCCGGAAGTAGGTGGACAAGAGAGTGACTAGTTCCAGGCTTGGAGTCCTTTGTTCATGGTGCTTCTAGTTTTCAGGTTGTTTTTGTTTGTGGTTTTTATGTGTCTTTGTACTTTGAGCTGCAGTAATAAAAGACACTTATCTTTGTGACGTTTACATTCCTATTCATTTTGTATACTTGATACTAAGAGGTTCTGGTTAATACTGTTGACTTGACCCTCACTTGTGAGATTCCTACTGGAGTAGACCCAGTAACCATGCACTGATGCCGACAGTGTGACCCAACCCTCGGAGGTGAGAGTAATGGTTGGATTTCTTGGGAGTAGCATCGAGGCCTTAAGACGTCGTCTATGGCATGAAATAGTACCGTTCATTTCAGGATTGACTGTATTTGGAAAAGAACATGGTTTATCCATGGAATGATACCAGATTTCTCTTTTCCGCAGAGGACAAATCTCAGTAGCTCTTGTAGAACGTAGACGAAGAAGGGTAGATATGAGTTCTTACAATTGGCTAGTCGCACCCATTGTTTGTTGATCAAACGGTTTATAGTTCTCAGAAACTCAATAGTCTCAGGTGTATCTTCTGTTAGAAGGACATGAACTTGAGACAGTGGTGATGGCTTGAATTCCTCATAGGACTATGACTTAAAGATAGTCCATACTCTAGGGAAGGGGAATGTAGTAGTAGATTCACTCAGCAGGAGATCAGGCATTCAACTACTAGGAGAGGTGAGACAGTAGCTGGCCACATTTCACATATCCGTTGTGGATAGTGATGGAGTCAGAATGTGTAGAACCAGAGATGGTTCAGGATACGATGGAGAAGGTGCAGATCATCCAGGAGTAGATGAAGACTGCATAGAGTAGATAAAAGTCTTATGCTGATAGGAGACGAGACCACTGGAGTTCGTGGGTGATGACCACGTTTTCTTACGGGTCTCACCTTGATGAGGTCTATGGATATTTTGTCGGGGCAACAGGTTTTCTCCATGATTCATTGGACCTTTCCAGGTCCTCAGTATAGTAGGCAAGGTTGCTGACCACCTGGTCCTTCCACCTCAATTGCACTAGGTGCATGACATCTTCCAAGTATCTCAACTGAGGAGATGCATGCAAGATCTGTACCACATCATCGATCGCGGGGAGCTGGACATCAATGACGGGGCAGCATTCGCGGAGGTCCCGATGGAGATCGAGGATCGAAAGAAGGGGGTCCTAGATGGATGGTCAATTCCTCTGGTGCACATTCGTTGGTAGCATGGGAACCTCCAGGTAAGAACCTGGGAGTGGGAGGCTCAGATTCATGCTCAGTACCCTCATTTGTTTTCCTAGTTTATGTCGTAGATTTATGGGGACGTAAATCCCTGAGGTGGGAGTAATGTAAATACCTTGAAATTTAAAGGAAAATTTCTATTTTCGTAAATACTTTGGAATTTTACGAGTCTGTGGCTTCTGACGGAACCTGATTCTAAGGCCCGGTGTGCCCGGAATCAATTTCTGATGTTTTGTTTGGGTACGTTCGGTAAACATACGTGCGGGTTTTTTTATCTTTTTAACCGGTGCTCGGAATTGAAATATGAGGGCACTGATGAACTCGCAGTGCCGATAATTTCTTAAGGGGACCTTTACCATAGTTGCGTTTTATGCAGGTTGTAATTTAAAAATTGGGGTTCAGTTAAGATGATTAATAAAATTGTTGGAACAATATTATGTCTTTGGAAGTTTATCCCTCTCATGGGAAGTTATTGGTGGGTCCCACAAACACCCAACTTCCCATGTGTGGATATTTGAGATGTGGGTCCCACACAAGCACCAACCCTTCATCTTCCCATAACCACCCTTAAACCCCTTTTAAATTCCTTGTTTAATGTGACAACCCCCTTATTTAATGAGACTCTTCCTCCACCCTCTGTCTCTCATTATTTTTTCCAACATACCTTAATTAATTAAATGAACCTCTTCATTTAATTAATTAAGTGTTTTGAAATTTTGAATTGGATTTTTTAATAAAATATTATCCAAGCCTAATATTTTATTTTGGGAGGAGCATTGCTATGTTGGAAAAACATTGGGCGAGAGCTCTTGAGAAAAGAGAGAGAAGTGTTCTTCTCCCCGACGAAGAACAGATTTCTTCTCCGACATAGAACACCCATCCTTCTACAAGGAATGATGCCTCTTCGATGAAGAACACTGACTCTACAAAGAGCGACCATGTCCCTTTCTTCTTCTTCTTCTCCACAACTAGTGTAGAGATGCCGCTTCCTCCTCGGACGCACTCAGACGTCGTCTATGAATCCTCTCCCCACGATGCCATCTTCCGGGACGCCCGAAGTGCAACATCAATTATTGAGGTAGGGTTTTAATTTCAATATGTTTATATTCCCACATTCTTCCCTTATAAAACAAAGAACGTAGATCAACTCATTAAAAAGTTGATCCGAAATTGTTTTCTTTTGCGGGTTGGGAAATACTTATTTTCAGGGGAATTATAGAATGGATTGTTTCAATTTTATTTGAATAAAATTTTTATTCGTTATACGTGAAACCATGTTTATTTTTAACCAATTGATAACGCCTAACGTGGAGGGCGCGGGCCGAACAAACACAGCTCCACGAACCTCTACTGGTTGTTCTTCTGTGTGCGGGTTGATAGGTGACGAAAAAACGGGACTGCAACGACGATTTGAAGCAGTCGTAGTGAAGATCAGGTCCCGGAAGAGCTACAGGCACAAACGGTGGGTGAATCGGACCACCGGAGCACGTCTGGTTGTCCACGGAAGCCGGCGGCAGTGGCACGCCGTCGGAGAAGACTGCCGCGACTGAGTTGCGATAGTGGAAGAAACCGGAACGACTTTTTCCATTTCGGAAGCAAGGAGACACGACATTAACTTGTGCCAGCTGGGGAGGCCATTCCCGCCACTCTTCCAGGCTGGCTGAGCCACGGTCGGGCCGCACCAAGCTGGGTCGCGCCGCACCCAGCCGAGCCGCGCCGTGCCGGCCGCGGGACGGGCAATGCTAGCCGGGCTGGGCCTCACCACGCCAGGCCGGGCCATGCCCAACCGGGCCGGACCCAGACTCGGAACGGGTCGACCCGGTTCGGGCTGACCAAGGGTGGGTTGGGCCAGGTCGGATCGGGCCCATACCGCCCTTTTTTGGGCCATTTTCTGTTAAACGGCCATAACATGAGCTAAAAACCTCTGATCGATGCACCGTCAGTTGCATAGGATTACTCGGATCGAGGTGGTCATTTTGGTATATTGCACTCAATATTTCAGCGATGTCTGGGTATGGACGGTTTGGTTCGAACCCGAAACCAACGGGGCCCTCGGAGCGGAAACGCTTACAATTTAAGGTCTGGAGGTCCGATTGACATGTCGTCAATTACGTTAGTTTCCTTTTGTTGAGATGGATATTTTTTCTTAATCTACTCGAGTTTTGGATGCAGTTGGAGTATGGTCGGGTTGGTTTTACCCTAAAAACCAACCGGGCCCCTGGAATGGAAAATCCAATGACTCTCAGACCGACCGTCTGTTTGACGAACAATTAGCGGTGTTGGTAATCTTGTTGAGAAATGGTTCCTTAGAGTATACCCCAAGGGAGTTCAGGGTACAGTTGAGATACGGTCGGGTTGGTTCGTACACGAAACCAAACTGGCCCCGGGATAGAAAGACTAATAACTCACAGACCGGGCGTCCGATTGATGCGCCATCTATTGCGTTGAGACCCCAATGACGAGGCGGTCCTTTGAGATACTTACATGTTAGATTTAGTGACACTTGGACATATCCACCAGTAGCTCATGGAGTAGATCCTCTCAGAGACGAGCGTACGGAGTACAGAGACCTTGTAGCTAACTGAGACCTGATGACTGCTTGTCTGATTCGATTCGGAGTGACTTGACTAGCCCAGTGGGGAGCACTAATGTGTTGGGGTGGCATACCCATGGCGGAGGAGAGCTACTGTGTTGGGGCGGTAGACTTGTGGTACTTGACAGAAGGAGTACCTATATAGGCTATGAGGGGTGTGCTTAGTTGTAGCGGCAGACCCATATCGGGGAATCACTACTGTGTTGGGGCGACAGACCCGCGATACTCGATAGAGGAGGAGTACCTCAGTAGTATAAGGTTAGAGAGTAGTGCCTTAGAGTCACAACAGGATCACTGTACTCGACAGAGGAGGTGCTCTCCAGCAGTTATGGTTTCGATAATGAAAATCCTTTTTTGAGCTAAGACAATAACCTTTGTATTTTCCTCATGATTGAGATAGGTTACTTGATAACTTAGGTCTATGTATGGGCATATACCTAAGTAAATGTTATCTATTGAGATACTACTTTGTGGTTTATCCTTGTTGGATTTAGTGAGACCTTTAGGGTCTCGGGGTCCCTACTGAGTATCATTATACTCATCCCTGCACGGGCTATGCCCGCACCTCGTTGTGTTTGATGCAGATGACGGACATCGCTAATCGAGGCAGAGCGTACGAGGACTGGACAGGACCCGAAGGTGGACACTCGGTGTGACGGCACACTGAGAGGACCGATTAACACGGAGTGTTGAGGAGGAAATCTGTAACTACCCTTAAGGTAGGAACCCAGAGGACAATCCAGGAGTTGCCTCACTATTCAGATACTTGTCTTTTCAGTTGTACTTTCTTTCAGTTATAGTTGTTCCTTTCTGTTGGGCTTGTATTCTGGCCCCCTTGTACCTTCAGCGCACTTATTATACTACTTTACTTTTTGTTTCCTTTTTCTTGTACTCTGGTTATGTGTGTTTACATTTCATAAAGGAAATGTCTTCCCTTTTTATCACGATTTACGCCTTTGGTGCTAGTCGCTACCCCCTGGCCTATGGAAGGCGGGCTTGGGGGTTGTCATGGCACGGGCCCGAGGACAGGTCGTGACATTTACTCTAAAATATTTGGTAAGTATCATGAGACAAACTAGTTTCTTATCCTTATTAAATGAATTTTTTTGTACATCTACCCATAGTTTAAGTTACCTCAGCACAAGGCCTTGATGGTATGTTTCAGATATATAGAATTATTCCTTCCAGAATTATTAATTCATTAATTAATTTAAAAGTAATTATTTTGAATAATATACATGGATATGTTTTAGGGTCATGTGATTATTTATATGGAGTCATTTGATCTTTATTTACTCCTTCCAAATTATTCTACATGCTTAAGTTATTAATTAAATATCATGTAATTTCAGTTATTTACCATGCAATGATGATTATTCCTTATTTATTTATGATATCTTATATTATATTTAACCTTTATTATGCATCCAATAACACCCATATTTTATTTTATTTCCCTATGATATATGGAATGAATCTTTAAATGAGTTCCAAGATGTAAAATATTTACTTTCACCCTGTTTTTAATTTTATGTTTTCAAATTAATTGTGAGATTCAAGTATGTATCTTGTTTACTAAGAATTCTATGAAATTCAGTCTATAGGTATACGATTTCATGAATCTAGTTAAAATGTAATAAATTAACCCATGAATCTAGATAACTAGAGTTGGGGTCATTATAAAAACTATCTATGGGAAACAGCTTCATGAGAAAATTTTTTATGTTTCCAGAACCGTTACATAAATCAGCTACATCGCAACATCGGCTATGTGAGGAATGTGACTACATTTCCATCCTCCATAAATTTCCTATGTCAACATTTGGTAAAATTGAGTTCAAATACTTGTTTTTTTATATCTTTCGATTTAGTTATTTCACAACATGGCTATGCGACTTTGGATATAGAGACTATACATTATTGTAGGATTTTGTTACGCAATTACTTACTTTTAGAAAATGTAAAAACGTGTATGGTTTTCTATATTTTAAAGGAAAAATCACTCATTAGTGGCTCTATGATATTGGTTCCATATAGATATGGTTTTCTATATATTATGTACATTCTTTATGGAAAAAATATATATTCTCAGCGAGTGATTTTAGAATGAAATATTGATGTAGATGCAATTTGAGTTACATAAATAAATTTATGAAACTTTTTTGCTTGGAATTGAAAGGTTTAATCAGATGTGATAATAATTATATAATATTATAATATCCAAATCATATGATTCCTCTCTCACAAAAATAAATATAGGGAGATAAATGAAGGGGAGCATTTGAGGAGGCATTATAGAAGGTGTTTACATATCTTTTATGGAAGGTTGAAGGTCTAAAATGCTGTTATTCTAGGTGACCATTTCCTTATTGAAGTCTATTTTATTCATTCTGAGGATAGAAACCATACTTGTTGTTTATATACGTTTTATTCATGTGAAGAATGATGTGTAAAATAGATAGAGCACTGTGTTCCTTATTGTAGGATAACAGTGAGTTCTCTAATTGTTCATGGTAGTGAACCAGGAGGGTCAGTGAGACCACTTCAATATTACAGACATAAAGTAGTGATATTAGCTAATCGGGGGAACAAGATCATTTTTATACAAGCTTCTTAATCTATCCCGATGTGGGTAAACCATGTAAAATTCTTTGTGTTATTTACTACTATTATCTCTCTTGGATAGGAAAGATATATAATATTTTAAGTGTTACTTTAGGTGAGATAAACAGGTCCTCATTAGAGTGGTATTTTTTTAACTTCTATTCCCTAATTCACCCCCACCCTCTTAGGTTGTAATCTTTTAGAGTTCTGACCATATTTTTACATGAATTACAACTAGTCCACATATTTTTAAAAAATAAATAATATAATGAATGGTCATAAAATGATGAATTTTGTTCAATATCCCACTTTAAAATATCTGGGCATCCTTACTAAAACAAAATTTATCATTATTTTAACATTCTTATCATGAGAATAAAAAATTGATATTATTTTAAATTCAAATTTTATATCATATTTCAATGTAATCTTTGACAAGTTAAGTGATTCATCATAATTTAGAATCTGCTAAACAATATCCCCAATAAAAATACATGGAATATTAATATATTTAAATTTTTCATGTACAAATAAATATTTGAACATTTAAATATGTAAAATAAATATTTAATACAATCAATAATATTCCATTATACCTCTTCTTCATACCCAATTTAATTTCATCATAATTATAAAGCAATTACTATTTAATTTATTAAACTCATAATGAAAAACAAAATTCTAGTTTTTATATACAACTCACAATATTTTATATTCTTCAACACATGATTAAATTATTCATATAACTCAAATTATCAAACCAAAGGTGTCATACCCGTCTTTTATATATATATATATATTATATATTTTAATTTTTTCTGTTGGGCATTAGATAGTTTGGGTTAAGGTCTGAATTAAATTTTACTTGAGGATATATTTTAAAACGGATGTTTATTTTTCTTTTCCTTGGTTGCATCCAACACGCTGCGGTTGAAGCCGCGCGACCTCGCATGGGTCGCCGCGTGACCTCGCCCCGCTCACCGCAAGCTCTGCCCAGTGTTTAAGGCAGTTAAAGACAATTTAGTGAATAATAAAATGTAGATAAAATAAAAACAAGTGTGGTAAAATTTGACAAATTATTTTAATAAAAAAAAAATATTATTTGAGATTATTATTATTATTATTATTATTGTTATTTATATTTTAGTTTATTGCAAATATTATTGTTTTGTTAATTTTACTATAATTATTATTATGCTAATTATTATCATTAGTATTATTATTTTTACCACTTGTTTTGGTTTTGAGTTTGTTTTAAGTTTTTATTTAGTTTTATTTCAAACTGAATTTTGTTTCAAGTTTCTATTTAGTTTATTTTTCTCATCCTTTTTTTTCTTTCCCACTTGCGTGACCTAGCTCTCACCTTTCCCTGTTGCTTTTTTTTTCTTTCTTCTTCTTCATCCCGTCGAGCTCCCTGGTTCTGCGCCGCCTCCCTCTGCACCAGTCCGGCGGCCTCCCCCTATCAGCCCGGTCGAGGCGCGACCACCCCCCCTGCCCTGTCCGCCTTAGCAGGCCGCCACCCATCTCCCTCGCACCTGGTTTTTTTCCCCGATCGGAATCGCTAAACCCTCGCAGGAAGCCTCCTCCTGCCAGCCGCCCTTGCCGTCGCACGAACCCCCTTGGCCTCTCCCCGGATTTCGCAGTTTGGCCGAACCCCCCTTTCCCGCCCCCCCTTGCTGTCCGCTCGAGTAGCGCCCTCCCGGCTCGGAACCACTGCTTCCTTTTGGAAGCCCGCCGGACCCCCTGTTTCTAGCCCGAAACCCCACCGGACCTCCCCTTTGGTGCCCCCTCCCGTGACCGCCGCTGTCCAGCCGACCCGCTGCTCCGCGACCCCCTTCGTGCAACCACACAGCCGCCCCGCACCCCCTTTTCGGTATTGGACAGTGACAAAGCGGGGATTTGTCGCAGATCCCCGATCAAAATATTATTTACCTAAGAATGCAATATAGTGCACTCCCAGGGTCGGTCTCATGGAGGCAACTTACACAACACCAAAATTCTATTGTCACTATTTATTTTCTAACTAATATATAATATAAAGATGAGTTTGAAATATGCATAAAATATTAATATATATATATATATATGTAATGAAAACAATATGATGTTAAAAAGAAGAAAGAAGAAATTTATTCTTGGAGGATCATAATGGTTGATATCATTGTTTATTAAAATATTCTCTATATCAATTCAATGTAGTGATCAAAATCTATCACTCTACACCCTCCTATTTGAAATGTTATTTCCCCAACACCGAGATCTCTGCATGTGGGTAAATACTCTTCCTAAAGTAGGCTAGGAGATCTCTTTGCTGACCATCGCTATACAAGCCATACTCCATCGTATGCATGACTTATATAGTGAAGGGAATGATAAATGATGAATGAGAAGAAGAACTTGGTGATAGAGAAAATGGGGCAATCGCACATCATAATCAATTTAACCACCACCAATATTCTTAGAATTAAATAAAGATATTTAAATTGAAGCACAATGAAACTCAAACAACCACATTCTCCTCCTCAAACAAACATCGAGGTTAGTTCCCCATTTTCATGGAGTTAGAAGAGAATACGGTGGGAGAAACACATAAAAGTAAAAATGGAAGAATGAGGTATGAAGAAGAAGAATAAAATAATGTATATTAAAAACATGAATAAAAATCACAGAAATAAGCTCCACCTTATCCCCCCTGGAATGGATATATCATAAACTGGGAGAAGGGACACATATTTATAGGGAGACGGGGTGACAAATTCACACACAAAACAATAAATCCAAAAGATCCCGCGTAGAGAAGCCCTTAAATGACCGAATATGTAATAGGTGTCTTCAATAATGTTGTTCCTTAATGTCTCCTCCGTTTCCTACCCAAATTTGAGCTTCATTGGACATGTCTAGAAAGAGTTATGAATTTAATATTGGAGGTTTCCTTTTTGCGAGGCAGCTTCCAGGCAGCTTCCTCCACATGTATGTCATTCAATGTCCCTCATAATGAATTATAAACGACTTGAAATTTATTGTATAAACGCTCCCATGAGTCACCGTACATCTCCAAGTGGAATCATATAATTTGGAGTTGTGTAGACCGAATTGAGATTCCATTATGGAAGTGAGGTCCGTTCTGTCCGCCCCGAAAACTCTTCAATTTCATGGAATTTTTACGGCTTCTAGAGGATCGAATCAGCTCCTGGTCCAGAAGACAAAAATGAAGTAAATATAATAAGGATTCTAACAAAATTTGAATCAGAAAATTTGGAATTTTATTTTTCCGGAAATGACCAAAATACCCCTTACGTAAAATTCTGTCAAAAATCCAGAATTAGTCGTTTTTCTCATTTATGCTCAAAATAACACTAAAACCTAAAAACAAGATAATTACCCATTCAATAACACTTTTGTGGGATTATAAACAATGTTTTACAGTATAAAATATATGAAAATGTGAGCTTCATCACTCCCCCACACTTAAACATTTCACTCCTGGGCAATCATCTTACATCCAAATCAAAATCCACACAACAATCAAAAATGAGAAAATATCAACGATTTTGTCCAAAATAAAATTCCATCATGTCTCATTTATGAATAATAATTCTCTTATTTTCATTTCAATCATTAAAATTTGTTCAACCTCATAAATCAATCCACGGCCCAATCACAACCTACCTCACATTGAATTTTATGTCACTCTTCACTCAAGAGAAATTGAATCTAGAGTTATACTCATACTTGAAAATAGCATGTATCACCATAGGTTTGTGAAAATTATCATTTCTCCATAGCGTGAAACATGAAAATGAATTTAATCATGAGGGATTTAATTAAAGGTTCAAATGATTTTGTGGCTTAGGGTCGGTGGTAGAATGATTGAAAAATGTTCCAAGCTAGAAAGAGGAGGTTGAACTTTTAAGTACAATGCATGATTAAATCAATTGAAAACTCAGGAAATCTCTCACTCAATACTGCTTGTAAATGTGAAAAACAACCCCACCCCTCTTTATGACATGGTACATGAGCCAATAAGTGATGATATCATCTATGTTCTCCTCTCTTTTTTTTCAAAGCTCCAGAAAGGCACAACTTTATTTTTTTCTTTTTTTATAGAGGATGAGCTGAAAATTGAATACAATGAATGAATGACAATTCATGCCCTTGATTTTTTTGGGAGGGACATGAGTCATAAAAGAATGTACAATGATGAATTCAAGCTCATCTCCATTTTTTTGCTTTCTTTTTTTAGGAGAAATGGATGAAACAAATAAAGCACAATGAAATGACGACACATGCCCAATTCTCTTGTTATCCACAACCCAAAATATTGACACACACTTCACATTACCCATAAATGATACAAATCCCAAGGAACGCACACGAAAGGCCCTTCCCCCACACTCAAACTTGAAATATCCATGCAAAAATACTAAAAGTGCGGGTAGGTAAGGAAAATTGGCTTGTAATGTGGCTTAAACCTATAAGGTAATTCATGGCATCTAAGGGCTTATGAAGGATAAATGTAAAGGTGGGTATCAAGATAAAATGTGGCTAGCCAAAGCGATACCTCAATCATTTTAAATACATTCCATGAAATCCAAAGTTTCGAAAGAGAATTAATCACAAATTCTGGTTCTCACACAATATTCATGTTTCCCTCAAGAAAGTGTGGGTATTAGGAAGAATATGTAAAAGTGGTTTAGAATACCTCACAGGATTGGGAAAAAAATATTTTGAGTCAGTTGTTTCATGGTCATGGATTTCAAAAATCAGTCAAACTCATAAAAATGATTGAAAATCCAATTCAAGAAAAAAAATTTCACATCAACAATCATTTAAAATCCATTATTTCAAAAATCATTTCAACTCTTTATAATAAATTGATGTGTGAAAAGTGATAATAATATTCATTAAAGCTCAAAAATCCTAAAAAAATGAAAAGAACACAAGAAGAACGAAGCAAGTTGACACTCCCCCACACTTAAATTTAACTACCCCTTATTTCAACTCAACAAAATATAAATATAATGGTAGAAAATCAAAGTTAAGGAAAGATACAACCTGACATTATTTTAGAGGTGGATGCCTTGAGTTAAGCTCCTAGAAGCAACCACTTTAAAACTACAAGAAAGTAATGAAAATAAACAAGAAAAATAAATAAAAAGAATGAGAAAAGGAAAAGAAAAGAGATAATGCTTGGTTTAGACACCCAAGCGGGTGCTAGGTTTTTACTGCCCCTAGTCAGGCAGTTTCAGTAGATTATCCCCAATCAGAAGGTGGGTGTGGTTTCTTTGAGATGAACCACCACATGTGAGTTTTCCCGATGTCCATGATTAAACACTGAAAGTAGAGAACCCCAAATAAGATAAGAATGTTCCCAACCACCGAGAAAGAATAAAGAAGAAATTTGAGGTTCGAAGTGGGAGGGAATAAAAGATAAGGATTCTCCCTGTTAACTTCAGCGGTGTCCTCCTCCATATGGTATGCAAATTTTTGTTGAGGAGGTAGTCGCACCACCACCAGCTTCTTCAGATCTTCTTCCTCGATTACCACCACATTGGTGGTATCATCATCAAAATCCAAGGCCTGATCCATTTGTGTTGTATCTGAAATTTCAGGAAAGGAGAAGTCAGAAAACAATTCAGTTTGAATAAAATTAAAACATGACGAATCAATAAAGAAATCTTCCATTTCAAGTAATTCAACTTGGTAATTGATCTCTTCAGGCATGACCATTGGAAACTCCATCTCAGCAGGTGAATCTTCTTCTTCATCTTCCAAAGAAATAGTGAGGTCAAAAGGTACTGATTGTTCAATATCAAGCATGGGAAGATCATGTTTCAAGTTATCTTCGACAATGTTATTCCAAGATTCTTTGAAAAAATGTTGACCTCCCATCAGTGCATCAGTTGGAATGTGTACTTCTAGGACCTCCTTGAGCAATGGTTGAGTGCGGGATGATGTGATAAGTTCTTTTAGAAGTTCTTTCTCACCCGCCTCAGGTTCTTTAACATAAAATGTGATTGGTGAAATCAATTTCACCTCTCGTTCTGGTTCAGGTTCGGGCTCAGTTTCAGATTGCTCTTGGGATGTGCGCACATTTTCAGAAATCCATTCAATTTGGCTCTCTAGTTTTTGAACTTTATCACTAATCCTATGAAATTGAGCATCAATTTCATTGCAAACATTTTCTTGCACCTGAGATTGGCCAGTCCATGCAGAATAATCACAATTGAAATACATCATGAACAAAAAGTTTTTTTTGTATTTTTTTTGAAATTTATGATTTTTTTTGTTTTTTTATGAATAACGGTGTGTGCAAGTGTTGCGCCTCCCCGGCAACGGCGCCAATTTGACGAAGTGTGGATTTGTCGCAGATCCCCGATCAAAATATTATTTACCTAAGAATGCAATATAGTGCACTCACAGGGTCGGTCTCAAGGAGGCAACTCACACAACACCAAAATTCTATTGTCACTATTTATTTTCTAACTAATATATATTATAAAGATGAGTTTGAAATATGCATAAAATATGAATATATATATATATATATATGTAATGCAAACAATATGATGTTAAAAAGAAGAAAGAAGAAATTTATTCTTGGAGGATCATAATGGTTGATATCATTGTTTATTAAAATATTCTCTATATCAATTAAATGTAGTGATCAAAATCTATCACACTACACCCTCCTATTTGAAATGTTATTTCCCCAACACCGAGATCTCTGCATGTGGGGAAATACTCTTCCTAAAGTCGGCTAGGAGATCTCTTTGCTGACCATCGCTATACAAGCCATACTCCATCGTATGCATGACTTATATAGTAAAGGGAAGGATAAATGATGAATGAGAAGAAGAACTTGGTGATAGAGAAAATGGGGCAATCGCACATCATAATCAATTTAACCACCACCAATATTCTTAGAATTAAATAAAGATATTTAAATTGAAGCACAATGAAACTCAAACAACCACATTCTCCTCCTCAAACAAACATCGAGGTTAGTTCCCCATTTTCATGGAGTTAGAAGAGAATACGGTGGGAGAAACACATAAAAGTAAAAATGGAAGAATGAGGTATGAAGAAGAAGAATAAAATAATGTATATTAAAAACATGAATAAAAATTACATAAATAAGCTCCACCTTATCCCCCCTGGAATGGATATATCATAAACTGGGAGAAGGTACACATATTTATAGGGAGACGGGGTGACAAATTCACACACAAAACAATAAATCCTAAAGATTCCGCGTAGCGAAGCCCATAAATGACAGAATATGTAATAGGTGTCTTCATAAATGTTGTTCCTTAATGTCTCCGCCGTTTCCTCCCCAAATTTGAGCTTCATTGGACATGACTAGAAAGAGTTATGAATTTAATATTGGAGGTTTCCTTTTTGCGAGGCAGCTTCCAGGCAGCTTCCTTCACATGTATGTCATTCAATGTCCCTCATAATGAATTATAAACGACTTGAAATTTATTGTATAAACGCTCCCATGAGTCCCCGTACATCTCCAAGTGGAATCATATAATTTGGAGTTGTGTAGACCGAATTGAGATTCCCTTATGGAAGTGAGGTCCGTTCTGTCCGCCCCGAAAACTCTTCAATTTCATGGAATTTTTACGGCTTCTAGAGGATCGAATCAGCTCCTGGTCCAGAAGACAAAAATGAAGAGAATATAATAAGTATTCTAACAAAATTTGAATCAGAAAATTTGGAATTTTATTTTTCCGGAAATGACCAAAATACCCCTTACGTAAAATTCTGTCAAAAATCCAGAATTAGTCGTTTTTCTCATTTATGCTCAAAATAACACTAAAACCTAAAAACAAGATAATTACCCATTCAATAACACTTTTGTGGGATTATAAACAATGTTTTACAGTATAAAATATATGAAAATGTGAGCTTCATCACTCCCCCACACTTAAACATTTCACTCCTGGGCAATCATCTTACATCCAAATCAAAATCCACACAACAATCAAAAATGAGAAAATATCAACGATTTTATCCAAAATAAAATTCCATCATGTCTCATTTATGAATAATAATTCTCTTATTTTCATTTCAATCATTAAAATTTGTTCAACCTCATAAATGAATCCACGGCCCAATCACAACCTACCTCACATTGAATTTTATGTCACTCTTCACTCAAGAGAAATTGAATCTAGAGTTATACTCATACTTGAAAATAGCATGTATCACCATAGGTTTGTGAAAATTATCATTTCTCCACAGCGTGAAACATGAAAATGAATTTAATCATGAGGGATTTAATTAAAGGTTCAAATGATTTTGTGGCTTAGGGTCGGTGGTAGAATGATTGAAAAATGTTCCAAGCTAGAAAGAGGAGGTTGAACTTTTAAGTACAATGCATGATTAAATCAATTGAAAACTCAGGAAATCTCTCACTCAATACTGCTTGTAAATGTGAAAAACAACCCCACCCCTCTTTATGACATGGTACATGAGCCAATAAGTGATGATATCATCTATGTTCTCCTCTCTTTTTTTTCAAAGCTCCAGAAAGGCACAACTTTATTTTTTTCTTTTTTTATAGAGGATGAGCTGAAAATTGAATACAATGAATGAATGACAATTCATGCCCTTGATTTTTTTGGGAGGGACATGAGTCATAAAAGAATGTACAATGATGAATTCAAGCTCATCTCCATTTTTTTGCTTTCTTTTTTTAGGAGAAATGGATGAAACAAATAAAGCACAATGAAATGACGACACATGCCCAATTCTCTTGTTATCCACAACCCAAAATATTGACACACACTTCACATTACCCATAAATGATACAAATCCCAAGGAACGCACACGAAAGGCCCTTCCCCCACACTCAAACTTGAAATATCCATGCAAAAATACTAAAAGTGCGGGTAGGTAAGGAAATTTGGCTTGTAATGTGGCTTAAACCTATAAGGTAATTCATGGCATCTAAGGGCTTATGAAGGATAAATGTAAAGGTGGGTCTCAAGATAAAATGTGGCTAGCCAAAGCGATACCTCAATCATTTTAAATACATTCCATGAAATCCAAAGTTTCGAAAGAGAATTAATCACAAATTCTGGTTCTCACACAATATTCATGTTTCCCTCAAGAAAGTGTGGGTATTAGGAAGAATATGTAAAAGTGGTTTAGAATACCTCACAGGATTGGGAAAAAAATATTTTGAGTCAGTTGTTTCATGGTCATGGATTTCAAAAATCAGTCAAACTCATAAAAATGATTGAAAATCCAATTCAAGAAAAAAAAATTCACATCAACAATCATTTAAAATCCATTATTTCAAAAATCATTTCAACTCTTTATAATAAATTTATGTGTGAAAAGTGATAATAATATTCATTAAAGCTCAAAAATCCTAAAAAAATGAAAAGAACACAAGAAGAACGAAGCAAGTTGACACTCCCCCACACTTAAATTTAACTACCCCTTATTTCAACTCAACAAAATATAAATATAATGGTAGAAAATCAAAGTTAAGGAAAGATACAACCTGACATTATTTTAGAGGTGGATGCCTTGAGTTAAGCTCCTAGAAGCAACCACTTTAAAACTACAAGAAAGTAATGAAAATAAACAAGAAAAATAAATAAAAAGAATGAGAAAAGGAAAAGAAAAGAGATAATGCTTGGTTTAGACACCCAAGCGGGTGCTAGGTTTTTACTGCCCCTAGTCAGGCAGTTTCAGTAGATTATCCCCAATCAGAAGGTGGGTATGGTTTCTTTGAGATGAACCACCACATGTGAGTTTTCCCGATGTCCATGATTAAACACTGAAAGTAGAGAACCCCAAATAATATAAGAATGTTCCCAACCACCGAGAAAGAATAAAGAAGAAATTTGAGGTTTGAAGTGGGAGGGAATAAAAGATAAGGATTCTCTCTGTTAACTTCAGCGGTGTCCTCCTCCATATGGTATGCAAATTTTTGTTGAGGAGGTAGTCGCACCACCACCAGCTTCTTCAGATCTTCTTCCTCGATTACCACCACATTGGTGGTATCATCATCAAAATCCAAGGCCTGATCCATTTGTGTTGTATCTGAAATTTCAGGAAAGGAGAAGTCAGAAAACAATTCAGTTTGAATAAAATTAAAACATGACGAATCAATAAAGAAATCTTCCATTTCAAGTAATTCAACTTGGTAATTGATCTCTTCAGGCATGACCATTGGAAACTCCATCTCAGCAGGTGAATCTTCTTCTTCATCTTCCAAAGAAATAGTGAGGTCAAAAGGTACTGATTGTTCAATATCAAGCATGGGAAGATCATGTTTCAAGTTATCTTCGACAATGTTATTCCAAGATTCTTTGAAAAAATATTGACCTCCCATCAGTGCATCAGTTGGAATGTGTACTTCTAGGACCTCCTTGAGCAATGGTTGAGTGCGGGATGATGTGATAAGTTCTTTTAGAAGTTCTTTCTCACCCGCCTCAGGTTCTTTAACATAAAATGTGATTGGTGAAATCAATTTCACCTCTCGTTCTGGTTCAGGTTCGGGCTCAGTTTCAGATTGCTCTTGGGATGTGCGCACATATTCAGAAATCCATTCAATTTGGCTCTCTAGTTTTTGAACTTTATCACTAATCCTATGAAATTGAGCATCAATTTCATTGCAAACATTTTCTTGCACCTGAGATTGGCCAGTCCATGCAGAATAATCACAATTGAAATACATCATGAACAAAAAGTTTTTTTTGTATTTTTTTTGAAATTTATGATTTTTTTTGTTTTTTTATGAATAACGGTGTGTGCAAGTGTTGCGCCTCCCCGGCAACGGCGCCAATTTGACGAAGTGTGGATTTGTCGCAGATCCCCGATCAAAATATTATTTACCTAAGAATGCAATATAGTTCACTCACAGGGTCGGTCTCAAGGAGGCAACTCACACAACACCAAAATTCTATTGTCACTATTTATTTTCTAACTAATATATAATATAAAGATGAGTTTGAAATATGCATAAAATATGAATATATATATATATATATGTAATGCAAACAATATGATGTTAAAAAGAAGAAAGAAGAAATTTATTCTTGGAGGATCATAATGGTTGATATCATTGTTTATTAAAATATTCTCTATATCAATTAAATGTAGTGATCAAAATCTATCACACTACACCCTCCTATTTGAAATGTTATTTGCCCAACACCGAGATCTCTGCATGTGGGGAAATACTCTTCCTAAAGTCGGCTAGGAGATCTCTTTGCTGACCATCGCTATACAAGCCATACTCCATCGTATGCATGACTTATATAGTAAAGGGAAGGATAAATGATGAATGAGAAGAAGAACTTGGTGATAGAGAAAATGGGGCAATCGCACATCATAATCAATTTAACCACCACCAATATTCTTAGAATTAAATAAAGATATTTAAATTGAAGCACAATGAAACTCAAACAACCACATTCTCCTCCTCAAACAAACATCGAGGTTAGTTCCCCATTTTCATGGAGTTAGAAGAGAATACGGTGGGAGAAACACATAAAAGTAAAAATGGAAGAATGAGGTATGAAGAAGAAGAATAAAATAATGTATATTAAAAACATGAATAAAAATTACATAAATAAGCTCCACCTTATCCCCCCTGGAATGGATATATCATAAACTGGGAGAAGGGACACATATTTATAGGGAGACGGGGTGACAAATTCACACACAAAACAATAAATCCTAAAGATTCCGCGTAGCGAAGCCCATAAATGACAGAATATGTAATAGGTGTCTTCATAAATGTTGTTCCTTAATGTCTCCGCCGTTTCCTCCCCAAATTTGAGCTTCATTGGACATGACTAGAAAGAGTTATGAATTTAATATTGGAGGTTTCCTTTTTGCGAGGCAGCTTCCAGGCAGCTTCCTTCACATGTATGTCATTCAATGTCCCTCATAATGAATTATAAACGACTTGAAATTTATTGTATAAACGCTCCCATGAGTCCCCGTACATCTCCAAGTGGAATCATATAATTTGGAGTTGTGTAGACCGAATTGAGATTCCCTTATGGAAGTGAGGTCCGTTCTGTCCGCCCCGAAAACTCTTCAATTTCATGGAATTTTTACGGCTTCTAGAGGATCGAATCAGCTCCTGGTCCAGAAGACAAAAATGAAGGAAATATAATAAGTATTCTAACAAAATTTGAATCAGAAAATTTGGAATTTTATTTTTCCGGAAATGACCAAAATACCCCTTACGTAAAATTCTGTCAAAAATCCAGAATTAGTCGTTTTTCTCATTTATGCTCAAAATAACACTAAAACCTAAAAACAAGATAATTACCCATTCAATAACACTTTTGTGGGATTATAAACAATGTTTTACAGTATAAAATATATGAAAATGTGAGCTTCATCACTCCCCCACACTTAAACATTTCACTCCTGGGTAATCATCTTACATCCAAATCAAAATCCACACAACAATCAAAAATGAGAAAATATCAACGATTTTATCCAAAATAAAATTCCATCATGTCTCATTTATGAATAATAATTCTCTTATTTTCATTTCAATCATTAAAATTTGTTCAACCTCATAAATCAATCCACGGCCCAATCACAACCTACCTCACATTGAATTTTATGTCACTCTTCACTCAAGAGAAATTGAATCTAGAGTTATACTCATACTTGAAAATAGCATGTATCACCATAGGTTTGTGAAAATTATCATTTCTCCACAGCGTGAAACATGAAAATGAATTTAATCATGAGGGATTTAATTAAAGGTTCAAATGATTTTGTGGCTTAGGGTCGGTGGTAGAATGATTGAAAAATGTTCCAAGCTAGAAAGAGGAGGTTGAACTTTTAAGTACAATGCATGATTAAATCAATTGAAAACTCAGGAAATCTCTCACTCAATACTGCTTGTAAATGTGAAAAACAACCCCACCCCTCTTTATGACATGGTACATGAGCCAATAAGTGATGATATCATCTATGTTCTCCTCTCTTTTTTTTCAAAGCTCCAGAAAGGCACAACTTTATTTTTTTCTTTTTTTATAGAGGATGAGATGAAAATTGAATACAATGAATGAATGACAATTCATGCCCTTGATTTTTTTGGGAGGGACATGAGTCATAAAAGAATGTACAATGATGAATTCAAGCTCATCTCCATTTTTTTGCTTTCTTTTTTTAGGAGAAATGGATGAAACAAATAAAGCACAATGAAATGACGACACATGCCCAATTCTCTTGTTATCCACAACCCAAAATATTGACACACACTTCACATTACCCATAAATGATACAAATCCCAAGGAACGCACACGAAAGGCCCTTCCCCCACACTCAAACTTGAAATATCCATGCAAAAATACTAAAAGTGCGGGTAGGTAAGGAAAATTGGCTTGTAATGTGGCTTAAACCTATAAGGTAATTCATGGCATCTAAGGGCTTATGAAGGATAAATGTAAAGGTGGGTCTCAAGATAAAATGTGGCTAGCCAAAGCGATACCTCAATCATTTTAAATATATTCCATGAAATCCAATGTTTCGAAAGAGAATTAATCACAAATTATGGTTCTCACACAATATTCATGTTTCCCTCAAGAAAGTGTGGGTATTAGGAAGAATATGTAAAAGTGGTTTAGAATACCTCACAGGATTGAGAAAAAAATATTTTGAGTCAGTTGTTTCATGGTCATGGATTTCAAAAATCAGTCAAACTCATAAAAATGATTGAAAATCCAATTCAAGAAAAAAAAATTCACATCAACAATCATTTAAAATCCATTATTTCAAAAATCATTTCAACTCTTTATAATAAATTTATGTGTGAAAAGTGATAATAATATTCATTAAAGCTCAAAAATCCTAAAAAAATGAAAAGAACACAAGAAGAACGAAGCAAGTTGACACTCCCCCACACTTAAATTTAACTACCCCTTATTTCAACTCAACAAAATATAAATATAATGGTAGAAAATCAAAGTTAAGGAAAGATACAACCTGACATTATTTTAGAGGTGGATGCCTTGAGTTAAGCTCCTAGAAGCAACCACTTTAAAACTACAAGAAAGTAATGAAAATAAACAAGAAAAATAAATAAAAAGAATGAGAAAAGGAAAAGAAAAGAGATAATGCTTGGTTTAGACACCCAAGCGGGTGCTAGGTTTTTACTGCCCCTAGTCAGGCAGTTTCAGTAGATTATCCCCAATCAGAAGGTGGGTGTGGTTTCTTTGAGATGAACCACCACATGTGAGTTTTCCCGATGTCCATGATTAAACACTGAAAGTAGAGAACCCCAAATAAGATAAGAATGTTCCCAACCACCGAGAAAGAATAAAGAAGAAATTTGAGGTTCGAAGTGGGAGGGAATAAAAGATAAGGATTCTCCCTGTTAACTTCAGCGGTGTCCTCCTCCATATGGTATGCAAATTTTTGTTGAGGAGGTAGTCGCACCACCACCAGCTTCTTCAGATCTTCTTCCTCGATTACCACCACATTGGTGGTATCATCATCAAAATCCAAGGCCTGATCCATTTGTGTTGTATCTGAAATTTCAGGAAAGGAGAAGTCAGAAAACAATTCAGTTTGAATAAAATTAAAACATGACGAATCAATAAAGAAATCTTCCATTTCAAGTAATTCAACTTGGTAATTGATCTCTTCAGGCATGACCATTGGAAACTCCATCTCAGCAGGTGAATCTTCTTCTTCATCTTCCAAAGAAATAGTGAGGTCAAAAGGTACTGATTGTTCAATATCAAGCATGGGAAGATCATGTTTCAAGTTATCTTCGACAATGTTATTCCAAGATTCTTTGAAAAAATGTTGACCTCCCATCAGTGCATCAGTTGGAATGTGTACTTCTAGGACCTCCTTGAGCAATGGTTGAGTGCGGGATGATGTGATAAGTTCTTTTAGAAGTTCTTTCTCACCCGCCTCAGGTTCTTTAACATAAAATGTGATTGGTGAAATCAATTTCACCTCTCGTTCTGGTTCAGGTTCGGGCTCAGTTTCAGATTGCTCTTGGGATGTGCGCACATATTCAGAAATCCATTCAATTTGGCTCTCTAGTTTTTGAACTTTATCACTAATCCTATGAAATTGAGCATCAATTTCATTGCAAACATTTTCTTGCACCTGAGATTGGCCAGTCCATGCAGAATAATCACAATTGAAATACATCATGAACAAAAAGTTTTTTTTGTATTTTTTTTGAAATTTATGATTTTTTTTGTTTTTTTATGAATAACGGTGTGTGCAAGTGTTGCGCCTCCCCGGCAACGGCACCAATTTGACGAAGTGTGGATTTGTCGCAGATCCCCGATCAAAATATTATTTACCTAAGAATGCAATATAGTGCACTCACAGGGTCGGTCTCAAGGAGGCAACTCACACAACACCAAAATTCTATTGTCACTATTTATTTTCTAACTAATATATAATATAAAGATGAGTTTGAAATATGCATAAAATATGAATATATATATATATATATGTAATGCAAACAATATGATGTTAAAAAGAAGAAAGAAGAAATTTATTCTTGGAGGATCATAATGGTTGATATCATTGTTTATTAAAATATTCTCTATATCAATTAAATGTAGTGATCAAAATCTATCACACTACACCCTCCTATTTGAAATGTTATTTCCCCAACACCGAGATCTCTGCATGTGGGGAAATACTCTTCCTAAAGTCGGCTAGGAGATCTCTTTGCTGACCATCGCTATACAAGCCATACTCCATCGTATGCATGACTTATATAGTAAAGGGAAGGATAAATGATGAATGAGAAGAAGAACTTGGTGATAGAGAAAATGGGGCAATCGCACATCATAATCAATTTAACCACCACCAATATTCTTAGAATTAAATAAAGATATTTAAATTGAAGCACAATGAAACTCAAACAACCACATTCTCCTCCTCAAACAAACATCGAGGTTAGTTCCCCATTTTCATGGAGTTAGAAGAGAATACGGTGGGAGAAACACATAAAAGTAAAAATGGAAGAATGAGGTATGAAGAAGAAGAATAAAATAATGTATATTAAAAACATGAATAAAAATTACATAAATAAGCTCCACCTTATCCCCCCTGGAATGGATATATCATAAACTGGGAGAAGGGACACATATTTATAGGGAGACGGGGTGACAAATTCACACACAAAACAATAAATCCTAAAGATTCCGCGTAGCGAAGCCCATAAATGACAGAATATGTAATAGGTGTCTTCATAAATGTTGTTCCTTAATGTCTCCGCCGTTTCCTCCCCAAATTTGAGCTTCATTGGACATGACTAGAAAGAGTTATGAATTTAATATTGGAGGTTTCCTTTTTGCGAGGCAGCTTCCAGGCAGCTTCCTTCACATGTATGTCATTCAATGTCCCTCATAATGAATTATAAACGACTTGAAATTTATTGTATAAACGCTCCCATGAGTCCCCGTACATCTCCAAGTGGAATCATATAATTTGGAGTTGTGTAGACCGAATTGAGATTCCCTTATGGAAGTGAGGTCCGTTCTGTCCGCCCCGAAAACTCTTCAATTTCATGGAATTTTTACGGCTTCTAGAGGATCGAATCAGCTCCTGGTCCAGAAGACAAAAATGAAGGAAATATAATAAGTATTCTAACAAAATTTGAATCAGAAAATTTGGAATTTTATTTTTCCGGAAATGACCAAAATACCCCTTACGTAAAATTCTGTCAAAAATCCAGAATTAGTCGTTTTTCTCATTTATGCTCAAAATAACACTAAAACCTAAAAACAAGATAATTACCCATTCAATAACACTTTTGTGGGATTATAAACAATGTTTTACAGTATAAAATATATGAAAATGTGAGCTTCATCACTCCCCCACACTTAAACATTTCACTCCTGGGCAATCATCTTACATCCAAATCAAAATCCACACAACAATCAAAAATGAGAAAATATCAACGATTTTATCCAAAATAAAATTCCATCATGTCTCATTTATGAATAATAATTCTCTTATTTTCATTTCAATCATTAAAATTTGTTCAACCTCATAAATCAATCCACGGCCCAATCACAACCTACCTCACATTGAATTTTATGTCACTCTTCACTCAAGAGAAATTGAATCTAGAGTTATACTCATACTTGAAAATAGCATGTATCACCATAGGTTTGTGAAAATTATCATTTCTCCACAGCGTGAAACATGAAAATGAATTTAATCATGAGGGATTTAATTAAAGGTTCAAATGATTTTGTGGCTTAGGGTCGGTGGTAGAATGATTGAAAAATGTTCCAAGCTAGAAAGAGGAGGTTGAACTTTTAAGTACAATGCATGATTAAATCAATTGAAAACTCAGGAAATCTCTCACTCAATACTGCTTGTAAATGTGAAAAACAACCCCACCCCTCTTTATGACATGGTACATGAGCCAATAAGTGATGATATCATCTATGTTCTCCTCTCTTTTTTTTCAAAGCTCCAGAAAGGCACAACTTTAAGTTTTTCTTTTTTTATAGAGGATGAGCTGAAAATTGAATACAATGAATGAATGACAATTCATGCCCTTGATTTTTTTGGGAGGGACATGAGTCATAAAAGAATGTACAATGATGAATTCAAGCTCATCTCCATTTTTTTGCTTTCTTTTTTTAGGAGAAATGGATGAAACAAATAAAGCACAATGAAATGACGACACATGCCCAATTCTCTTGTTATCCACAACCCAAAATATTGAAACACACTTCACATTACCCATAAATGATACAAATCCCAAGGAACGCACACGAAAGGCCCTTCCCCCACACTCAAACTTGAAATATCCATGCAAAAATACTAAAAGTGCGGGTAGGTAAGGAAAATTGGCTTGTAATGTGGCTTAAACCTATAAGGTAATTCATGGCATCTAAGGGCTTATGAAGGATAAATGTAAAGGTGGGTCTCAAGATAAAATGTGGCTAGCCAAAGCGATACCTCAATCATTTTAAATACATTCCATGAAATCCAAAGTTTCGAAAGAGAATTAATCACAAATTCTGGTTCTGACACAATATTCATGTTTCCCTCAAGAAAGTGTGGGTATTAGGAAGAATATGTAAAAGTGGTTTAGAATACCTCACAGGATTGGGAAAAAAATATTTTGAGTCAGTTGTTTCATGGTCATGGATTTCAAAAATCAGTCAAACTCATAAAAATGATTGAAAATCCAATTCAAGAAAAAAAATTTCACATCAACAATCATTTAAAATCCATTATTTCAAAAATCATTTCAACTCTTTATAATAAATTGATGTGTGAAAAGTGATAATAATATTCATTAAAGCTCAAAAATCCTAAAAAAATGAAAAGAACACAAGAAGAACGAAGCAAGTTGACACTCCCCCACACTTAAATTTAACTACCCCTTATTTCAACTCAACAAAATATAAATATAATGGTAGAAAATCAAAGTTAAGGAAAGATACAACCTGACATTATTTTAGAGGTGGATGCCTTGAGTTAAGCTCCTAGAAGCAACCACTTTAAAACTACAAGAAAGTAATGAAAATAAACAAGAAAAATAAATAAAAAGAATGAGAAAAGGAAAAGAAAAGAGATAATGCTTGGTTTAGACACCCAAGCGGGTGCTAGGTTTTTACTGCCCCTAGTCAGGCAGTTTCAGTAGATTATCCCCAATCAGAAGGTGGGTGTGGTTTCTTTGAGATGAACCACCACATGTGAGTTTTCCCGATGTCCATGATTAAACACTGAAAGTAGAGAACCCCAAATAAGATAAGAATGTTCCCAACCACCGAGAAAGAATAAAGAAGAAATTTGAGGTTCGAAGTGGGAGGGAATAAAAGATAAGGATTCTCCCTGTTAACTTCAGCGGTGTCCTCCTCCATATGGTATGCAAATTTTTGTTGAGGAGGTAGTCGCACCACCACCAGCTTCTTCAGATCTTCTTCCTCGATTACCACCACATTGGTGGTATCATCATCAAAATCCAAGGCCTGATCCATTTGTGTTGTATCTGAAATTTCAGGAAAGGAGAAGTCAGAAAACAATTCAGTTTGAATAAAATTAAAACATGACGAATCAATAAAGAAATCTTCCATTTCAAGTAATTCCACTTGGTAATTGATCTCTTCAGGCATGACCATTGGAAACTCCATCTCAGCAGGTGAATCTTCTTCTTCATCTTCCAAAGAAATAGTGAGGTCAAAAGGTACTGATTGTTCAATATCAAGCATGGGAAGATCATGTTTCAAGTTATCTTCGACAATGTTATTCCAAGATTCTTTGAAAAAATGTTGACCTCCCATCAGTGCATCAGTTGGAATGTGTACTTCTAGAACCTCCTTGAGCAATGGTTGAGTGCGGGATGATGTGATAAGTTCTTTTAGAAGTTCTTTCTCACCCGCCTCAGGTTCTTTAACATAAAATGTGATTGGTGAAATCAATTTCACCTCTCGTTCTGGTTCAGGTTCGGGCTCAGTTTCAGATTGCTCTTGGGATGTGCGCACATATTCAGAAATCCATTCAATTTGGCTCTCTAGTTTTTGAACTCTATCACTAATCCTATGAAATTGAGCATCAATTTCATTACAAACATTTTCTTGCACCTGAGATTGGTCAGTCCATGCAGAATAATCACAATTGAAATACATCATGAACAAAAAGTTTTTTTTGTATTTTTTTTGAAATTTATGATTTTTTTTGTTTTTTTATGAATAACGGTGTGTGCAAGTGTTGCGCCTCCCCGGCAACGGCGCCAATTTGACGAAGTGTGGATTTGTCGCAGATCCCCGATCAAAATATTATTTACCTAAGAATGAAATATAGTGCACTCACAGGGTCGGTCTCAGGGAGGCAACTCACACAACACCAAAATTCTATTGTCACTATTTATTTTCTAACTAATATATAATATAAAGATGAGTTTGAAATATGCATAAAATATGAATATATATATATATATATGTAATGCAAACAATATGATGTTAAAAAGAAGAAAGAAGAAATTTATTCTTGGAGGATCATAATGGTTGATATCATTGTTTATTAAAATATTCTCTATATCAATTAAATGTAGTGATCAAAATCTATCACACTACACCCTCCTATTTGAAATGTTATTTCCCCAACACCGAGATCTCTGCATGTGGGGAAATACTCTTCCTAAAGTCGTCTAGGAGATCTCTTTGCTGACCATCGCTATACAAGCCATACTCCATCGTATGCATGACTTATATAGTAAAGGGAAGGATAAATGATGAATGAGAAGAAGAACTTGGTGATAGAGAAAATGGGGAAATCGCACATCATAATCAATTTAACCACCACCAATATTCTTAGAATTAAATAAAGATATTTAAATTGAAGCACAATGAAACTCAAACAACCACATTCTCCTCCTCAAACAAACATCGAGGTTAGTTCCCCATTTTCATGGAGTTAGAAGAGAATACAGTGGGAGAAACACATAAAAGTAAAAATGGAAGAATGAGGTATGAAGAAGAAGAATAAAATAATGTATATTAAAAACATGAATAAAAATTACAGAAATAATCTCCACCTTATCCCCCCTGGAATGGATATATCATAAACTGGGAGAAGGGACACATATTTATAGGGAGACGGGGTGACAAATTCACACACAAAACAATAAATCCTAAAGATTCCGCGTAGCGAAGCCCATAAATGACCGAATATGTAATAGGTGTCTTCATAAATGTTGTTCCTTAATGTCTCCGCCGTTTCCTCCCCAAATTTGAGCTTCATTGGACATGGCTAGAAAGAGTTATGAATTTAATATTGGAGGTTTCCTTTTTGGGAGGCAGCTTCCAGGCAGCTTCCTTCATATGTATGTCATTCAATGTCCCTCATAATGAATTCTAAACGACTTTCAATTTATTGTATAAACGCTACCATGAGTCCCCGTACATCTCCAAGTGGAATCATATAATTTGGAGTTGTGTAGACCAAATTGAGATTCCGTTATGGAAGTGAGGTTCGTTCTGTCCGCCCCGAAAACTCTTCAACTTCATGGAATTTGTACGGCTTCTAGAGGATCGAATCAGCTCCTGGTCCAGAAGACAAAAATGAAGGAAATATAATAAGGATTCTAAAAAAATTTGTATCAGAAAATTTGGAATTTTATTTTTCCGGAAATGACCAAAATACCCCTTACGTAAAATTCTGTCAAAAATCCAGAATTAGTCGTTTTTCTCATTTATGCTCAAAATAACACTAAAACCTAAAAACAAGATAATTACCCATTCAATAACACTTTTGTGGGATTATAAACAATGTTTTACAGTATAAAATATATGAAAATGTGAGCTTCATCACTCCCCCACACTTAAACATTTCACTCCTGGGCAATCATCTTACATCCAAATCAAAATCCACACAACAATCAAAAATGAGAAAATATCAACGATTTTATCCAAAATAAAATTCCATCATGTCTCATTTATGAATAATAATTCTCTTATTTTCATTTCAATCATTAAAATTTGTTCAACCTCATAAATCAATCCACGTCCCAATCACAACCTACCTCACATTGAATTTTATGTCACTCTTCACTCAAGAGAAATTGAATCTAGAGTTATACTCATACTTGAAAATAGCATGTATCACCATAGGTTTGTGAAAATTATCATTTCTCCACAGCGTGAAACATGAAAATGAATTTAATCATGAGGGATTTAATTAAAGGTTCAAATGATTTTGTGGCTTAGGGTCGGTGGTAGAATGATTGAAAAATGTTCCAAGCTAGAAAGAGGAGGTTGAACTTTTAAGTACAATGCATGATTAAATCAAGTGAAAACTCAGGAAATCTCTCACTCAATACTGCTTGTAAATGTGAAAAACAACCCCACCCCTCTTTATGACATGGTACATGAGCCAATAAGTGATGATATCATCTATGTTCTCCTCTCTTTTTTTTCAAAGCTCCAGAAAGGCAGAACTTTATTTTTTTCTTTTTTTATAGAGGATGAGCTGAAAATTGAATACAATGAATGAATGACAATTCATGCCCTTGATTTTTTTGGGAGGGACATGAGTCATAAAAGAATGTACAATGATGAATTCAAGCTCATCTCCATTTTTTTGCTTTCTTTTTTTAGGAGAAATGGATGAAACAAATAAAGCACAATGAAATGACGACACATGCCCAATTCTCTTGTTATCCACAACCCAAAATATTGACACACACTTCACATTACCCATAAATGATACAAATCCCAAGGAACGCACACGAAAGGCCCTTCCCCCACACTCAAACTTGAAATATCCATGCAAAAATACTAAAAGTGCGGGTAGGTAAGGAAAATTGGCTTGTAATGTGGCTTAAACCTATAAGGTAATTCATGGCATCTAAGGGCTTACGAAGGATAAATGTAAAGCTGGGTCTCAAGATAAAATGTGGCTAGCCAAAGCGATACCTCAATCATTTTAAATACATTCCATGAAATCCAAAGTTTCGAAATAGAATTAATCACAAATTCTGGTTCTCACACAATATTCATGTTTCCCTCAAGAAAGTGTGTGTATTAGGAAGAATATGTAAAAGTGGTTTAGAATACCTCACAGGATTGGGAAAAAAATATTTTGAGTCAGTTGTTTCATGGTCATGGATTTCAAAAATCAGTCAAACTCATAAAAATGATTGAAAATCCAATTCAAGAAAAAAAAATTCACATCAACAATCATTTAAAATCCATTATTTCAAAAATCATTTCAACTCTTTATAATAAATTGATGTGTGAAAAGTGATAATAATATTCATTAAAGCTCAAAAATCCTAAAAAAATGAAAAGAACACAAGAAGAACAAAGCAAGTTGACACTCCCCCACACTTAAATTTAACTACCCCTTATTTCAACTCAACAAAATATAAATATAATGGTAGAAAATCAAAGGTAAGGAAAGATACAACCTGACATTATTTTAGAGGTGGATGCCTTGAGTTAAGCTCCTAGAAGCAACCACTTTAAAACTACAAGAAAGTAATGAAAATAAATAAGAAAAATAAATAAAAAGAATGAGAAAAGGAAAAGAAAAGAGATAATGCTTGGTTTAGACACCCAAGCGGGTGCTAGGTTTTTACTGCCCCTAGTCAGGCAGTTTCAGTAGATTATCCCCAATCAGAAGGTGGGTGTGGTTTCTTTGAGATGAACCACCACATGTGTGTTTTCCCGATGTCCATGATTAAACACTGAAAGTAGAGAACCCCAAGTAAGATAAGAATGTTCCCAACCACCGAGAAAGAATAAAGAAGAAATTTGAGGTTCGAAGTGGGAGGGAATAAAAGATAAGGATTCTCCCTGTTAACTTCAGCGGTGTCCTCCTCCATATGGTATGCAAATTTTTTTTGAGGAGGTAGTCGCACCACCACCAGCTTCTTCAGATCTTCTTCCTCGATTACCACCACATTGGTGGTATCATCATCAAAATCCAAGGCCTGATCCATTTGTGTTGTATCTGAAATTTCAGGAAAGGAGAAGTCAGAAAACAATTCAGTTTGAATAAAATTAAAACATGACGAATCAATAAAGAAATCTTCCATTTCAAGTAATTCCACTTGGTAATTGATCTCTTCAGGCATGACCATTGGAAACTCCATCTCAGCAGGTGAATCTTCTTCTTCATCTTCCAAAGAAATAGTGAGGTCAAAAGGTACTGATTGTTCAATATCAAGCATGGGAAGATCATGTTTCAAGTTATCATCGACAATGTTATTCCAAGATGCTTTGAAAAAATGTTGACCTCCCATCAGTGCATCAGTTGGAATGTGTACTTCTAGGACCTCCTTGAGCAATGGTTGAGTGCGGGATGATGTGATAAGTTCTTTTAGAAGTTCTTTCTCACCCGCCTCAGGTTCTTTAACATAAAATGTGATTGGTGAAATCAATTTCACCTCTCGTTCTGGTTCAGGTTCGGGCTCAGTTTCAGATTGCTCTTGGGATGTGCGCACATATTCAGAAATCCATTCAATTTGGCTCTCTAGTTTTTGAACTTTATCACTAATCCTATGAAATTGAGCATCAATTTCATTGCAAATATTTTCTTGCACCTGAGATTGGTCAGTCCATGCAGAATAATCACAATTGAAATACATCATGAACAAAAAGTTTTTTTTGTATTTTTTTTGAAATTTATGATTTTTTTTGTTTTTTTATGAATAACGGTGTGTGCAAGTGTTGCGCCTCCCCGGCAACGGCGCCAATTTGACGAAGTGTGGATTTGTCGCAGATCCCCGGTCAAAATATTATTTACCTAAGAATGCAATATAGTGCACTCCCTGGGTCGGTCTCAAGGAGGCAACTCACACAACACCAAAATTCTATTGTCACTATTTATTTTCTAACTAATATATAATATAAAGATGAGTTTGAAATATGCATAAAATATGAATATATATATATATATGTAATGCAAACAATATGATGTTAAAAAGAAGAAAGAAGAAATTTATTCTTGGAGGATCATAATGGTTGATATCATTGTTTATTAAAATATTCTCTATATCAATTAAATGTAGTGATCAAAATCTATCACACTACACCCTCCTATTTGAAATGTTATTTCCCCAACACCGAGATCTCTGCATGTGGGGAAATACTCTTCCTAAAGTCGTCTAGGAGATCTCTTTGCTGACCATCGCTATACAAGCCATACTCCATCGTATGCATGACTTATATAGTAAAGGGAAGGATAAATGATGAATGAGAAGAAGAACTTGGTGATAGAGAAAATGGGGAAATCGCACATCATAATCAATTTAACCACCACCAATATTCTTAGAATTAAATAAAGATATTTAAATTGAAGCACAATGAAACTCAAACAACCACATTCTCCTCCTCAAACAAACATCGAGGTTAGTTCCCCATTTTCATGGAGTTAGAAGAGAATACGGTGGGAGAAACACATAAAAGTAAAAATGGAAGAATGAGGTATGAAGAAGAAGAATAAAATAATGTATATTAAAAACATGAATAAAAATTACAGAAATAATCTCCACCTTATCCCCCCTGGAATGGATATATCATAAACTGGGAGAAGGGACACATATTTATAGGGAGACGGGGTGACAAATTCACACACAAAACAATAAATCCTAAAGATTCCGCGTAGCGAAGCCCATAAATGACCGAATATGTAATAGGTGTCTTCATAAATGTTGTTCCTTAATGTCTCCGCCGTTTCCTCCCCAAATTTGAGCTTCATTGGACATGGCTAGAAAGAGTTATGAATTTAATATTGGAGGTTTCCTTTTTGGGAGGCAGCTTCCAGGCAGCTTCCTTCATATGTATGTCATTCAATGTCCCTCATAATGAATTCTAAACGACTTTCAATTTATTGTATAAACGCTACCATGAGTCCCCGTACATCTCCAAGTGGAATCATATAATTTGGAGTTGTGTAGACCAAATTGAGATTCCGTTATGGAAGTGAGGTTCGTTCTGTCCGCCCCGAAAACTCTTCAACTTCATGGAATTTGTACGGCTTCTAGAGGATCGAATCAGCTCCTGGTCCAGAAGACAAAAATGAAGGAAATATAATAAGGATTCTAAAAAAATTTGTATCAGAAAATTTGGAATTTTATTTTTCCGGAAATGACCAAAATACCCCTTACGTAAAATTCTGTCAAAAATCCAGAATTAGTCGTTTTTCTCATTTATGCTCAAAATAACACTAAAACCTAAAAACAAGATAATTACCCATTCAATAACACTTTTGTGGGATTATAAACAATGTTTTACAGTATAAAATATATGAAAATGTGAGCTTCATCACTCCCCCACACTTAAACATTTCACTCCTGGGCAATCATCTTACATCCAAATCAAAATCCACACAACAATCAAAAATGAGAAAACATCAACGATTTTATCCAAAATAAAATTCCATCATGTCTCATTTATGAATAATAATTCTCTTATTTTCATTTCAATCATTAAAATTTGTTCAACCTCATAAATCAATCCACGTCCCAATCACAACCTACCTCACATTGAATTTTATGTCACTCTTCACTCAAGAGAAATTGAATCTAGAGTTATACTCATACTTGAAAATAGCATGTATCACCATAGGTTTGTGAAAATTATCATTTCTCCACAGCGTGAAACATGAAAATGAATTTAATCATGAGGGATTTAATTAAAGGTTCAAATGATTTTGTGGCTTAGGGTCGGTGGTAGAATGATTGAAAAATGTTCCAAGCTAGAAAGAGGAGGTTGAACTTTTAAGTACAATGCATGATTAAATCAAGTGAAAACTCAGGAAATCTCTCACTCAATACTGCTTGTAAATGTGAAAAACAACCCCACCCCTCTTTATGACATGGTACATGAGCCAATAAGTGATGATATCATCTATGTTCTCCTCTCTTTTTTTTCAAAGCTCCAGAAAGGCAGAACTTTATTTTTTTCTTTTTTTATAGAGGATGAGCTGAAAATTGAATACAATGAATGAATGACAATTCATGCCCTTGATTTTTTTGGGAGGGACATGAGTCATAAAAGAATGTACAATGATGAATTCAAGCTCATCTCCATTTTTTTGCTTTCTTTTTTTAGGAGAAATGGATGAAACAAATAAAGCACAATGAAATGACGACACATGCCCAATTCTCTTGTTATCCACAACCCAAAATATTGACACACACTTCACATTACCCATAAATGATACAAATCCCAAGGAACGCACACGAAAGGCCCTTCCCCCACACTCAAACTTGAAATATCCATGCAAAAATACTAAAAGTGCGGGTAGGTAAGGAAAATTGGCTTGTAATGTGGCTTAAACCTATAAGGTAATTCATGGCATCTAAGGGCTTACGAAGGATAAATGTAAAGCTGGGTCTCAAGATAAAATGTGGCTAGCCAAAGCGATACCTCAATCATTTTAAATACATTCCATGAAATCCAAAGTTTTGAAATAGAATTAATCACAAATTCTGGTTCTCACACAATATTCATGTTTCCCTCAAGAAAGTGTGTGTATTAGGAAGAATATGTAAAAGTGGTTTAGAATACCTCACAGGATTGGGAAAAAAATATTTTGAGTCAGTTGTTTCATGGTCATGGATTTCAAAAATCAGTCAAACTCATAAAAATGATTGAAAATCCAATTCAAGAAAAAAAAATTCACATCAACAATCATTTAAAATCCATTATTTCAAAAATCATTTCAACTCTTTATAATAAATTGATGTGTGAAAAGTGATAATAATATTCATTAAAGCTCAAAAATCCTAAAAAAATGAAAAGAACACAAGAAGAACAAAGCAAGTTGACACTCCCCCACACTTAAATTTAACTACCCCTTATTTCAACTCAACAAAATATAAATATAATGGTAGAAAATCAAAGGTAAGGAAAGATACAACCTGACATTATTTTAGAGGTGGATGCCTTGAGTTAAGCTCCTAGAAGCAACCACTTTAAAACTACAAGAAAGTAATGAAAATAAATAAGAAAAATAAATAAAAAGAATGAGAAAAGGAAAAGAAAAGAGATAATGCTTGGTTTAGACACCCAAGCGGGTGCTAGGTTTTTACTGCCCCTAGTCAGGCAGTTTCAGTAGATTATCCCCAATCAGAAGGTGGGTGTGGTTTCTTTGAGATGAACCACCACATGTGTGTTTTCCCGATGTCCATGATTAAACACTGAAAGTAGAGAACCCCAAGTAAGATAAGAATGTTCCCAACCACCGAGAAAGAATAAAGAAGAAATTTGAGGTTCGAAGTGGGAGGGAATAAAAGATAAGGATTCTCCCTGTTAACTTCAGCGGTGTCCTCCTCCATATGGTATGCAAATTTTTTTTGAGGAGGTAGTCGCACCACCACCAGCTTCTTCAGATCTTCTTCCTCGATTACCACCACATTGGTGGTATCATCATCAAAATCCAAGGCCTGATCCATTTGTGTTGTATCTGAAATTTCAGGAAAGGAGAAGTCAGAAAACAATTCAGTTTGAATAAAATTAAAACATGACGAATCAATAAAGAAATCTTCCATTTCAAGTAATTCCACTTGGTAATTGATCTCTTCAGGCATGACCATTGGAAACTCCATCTCAGCAGGTGAATCTTCTTCTTCATCTTCCAAAGAAATAGTGAGGTCAAAAGGTACTGATTGTTCAATATCAAGCATGGGAAGATCATGTTTCAAGTTATCATCGACAATGTTATTCCAAGATGCTTTGAAAAAATGTTGACCTCCCATCAGTGCATCAGTTGGAATGTGTACTTCTAGGACCTCCTTGAGCAATGGTTGAGTGCGGGATGATGTGATAAGTTCTTTTAGAAGTTCTTTCTCACCCGCCTCAGGTTCTTTAACATAAAATGTGATTGGTGAAATCAATTTCACCTCTCGTTCTGGTTCAGGTTCGGGCTCATTTTCAGATTGCTCTTGGGATGTGCGCACATATTCAGAAATCCATTCAATTTGGCTCTCTAGTTTTTGAACTTTATCACTAATCCTATGAAATTGAGCATCAATTTCATTGCAAACATTTTCTTGCACCTAAGATTGGTCAGTCCATGCAGAATAATCACAATTGAAATACATCATGAACAAAAAGTTTTTTTTTGTATTTTTTTTGAAATTTATGATTTTTTTTTATTTTTTTATGAATAACGGTGTGTGCAACTGTTGCGCCTCCCCGGCAACGGCGCCAATTTGACGAAGTGTGGATTTGTCGCAGATCCCCGGTCAAAATATTATTTACCTAAGAATGCAATATAGTGCACTCCCTGGGTCGGTCTCAAGGAGGCAACTCACACAACACCAAAATTCTATTGTCACTATTTATTTTCTAACTAATATATAATATAAAGATGAGTTTGAAATATGCATAAAATATGAATATATATATATATGTAATGCAAACAATATGATGTTAAAAAGAAGAAAGAAGAAATTTATTCTTGGAGGATCATAATGGTTGATATCATTGTTTATTAAAATATTCTCTATATCAATTAAATGTAGTGATCAAAATCTATCACACTACACCCTCCTATTTGAAATGTTATTTCCCCAACACCGAGATCTCTGCATGTGGGGAAATACTCTTCCTAAAGTCGGCTAGGATATCTCTTTGCTAACCATCGCTATACAAGCCATACTCCATCGTATGCATGACTTATATAGTAAAGGGAAGGATAAATGATGAATGAGAAGAAGAACTTGGTGATAGAGAAAATGGGGCAATCGCACATCATAATAAATTTAACCACCACCAATATTCTTAGAATTAAATAAAGATATTTAAATTGAAGCACAATGAAACTCAAACAACCACATTCTCCTCCTCAAACAAACATCGAGGTTAGTTCCCCATTTTCATGGAGTTAGAAGAGAATACGGTGGGAGAAACACATAAAAGTAAAAATGGAAGAATGAGGTATGAAGAAGAAGAATAAAATAATGTATATTAAAAACATGAATAAAAATTACAGAAATAATCTCCACCTTATCCCCCCTGGAATGGATATATCATAAACTGGGAGAAGGGACACATATTTATAGGGAGACGGGGTGACAAATTCACACACAAAACAATAAATCCTAAAGATTCCGCGTAGCGAAGCCCATAAATGACAGAATATGTAATAGGTGTCTTCATAAATGTTGTTCCTTAATGTCTCCGCCGTTTCCTCCCCAAATTTGAGCTTCATTGGACATGGCTAGAAAGAGTTATGAATTTAATATTGGAGGTTTCCTTTTTGGGAGGCAGCTTCCAGGCAGCTTCCTTCATATGTATGTCATTCAATTTCCCTCATAATGAATTCTAAACGACTTTAAATTTATTGTATAAACGCTACCATGAGTCCCCGTACATCTCCAAGTGGAATCATATAATTTGGAGTTGTGTAGACCAAATTGAGATTCCGTTATGGAAGTGAGGTCCGTTCTGTCCGCCCCGAAAACTCTTCAACTTCATGGAATTTTTACGGCTTCTAGAGGATCGAATCAGCTCCTGGTCCAGAAGACAAAAATGAAGGAAATATAATAAGGATTCTAAAAAAATTTGTATCAGAAAATTTGGAATTTTATTGTTCCGGAAATGACCAAAATACCCCTTACGTAAAATTCTGTCAAAAATCCAGAATTAGTCGTTTTTCTCATTTATGCTCAAAATAACACTAAAACCTAAAAACAAGATAATTACCCATTCAATAACACTTTTGTTGGATTATAAACAATGTTTTACAGTATAAAATATATGAAAATGTGAGCTTCATCAGACATCCTCCCCACACCTCCTCGCATGACTCCGGCAGCCTCTATCGACCTCTGGCCGACCTCCCGCACCCCCCTTTGTAAGTGTGTTTTCCTTGTTTGCTTGTTGTTTAATCATGGTTGAGTACGTCTAGAGTTCTGAATCGATTTTGGATCAATTTTGGTATAATTGGTCCGATGCGTTTTTTTTAGGTTCTATTTGGACTTTGTTTGAGTTGCAGTTGGTGTGCGACGGTTCGTGTGCACCATATTTGCGAAGTCTTCTATGACAAGGTAGGTGGTTCCATGCCATACCATCTTTAGATAATTTAAATTGCTCATTAATTAAATTATAATGTGTTCTAGTGATAAATTTCGTGATTCGAATTTTATTTTTGGACATGATTCAATATTCATATTGATGAATTTGAGTTGTTTTAAGTAAACGCCAATGGTTTTCATGCGCGTTGTGTTGTTGAAATTTTCAGACATGTTTTAGTTAACCGTTTAAGGTGTGCAAATTGTGTTTTCAAGAACGCTTGAGGTACGAATGTTATTAAACTGAGTTTTTCAAAAGAAGACAAACTATTTTTGACGCGTTAATTTTTATTATGAACATTGAGTATGTTTTAGGGGTGCAAATGAGGTTTTAGAAGGGTTGAGATGTGCAATTGATTTTCAAAGGGTTCTGGCATTTAAAATATGTGTGTTTTAATGTGAGGCCTTGTGGTATGCATATGTGATGTTTTATTAATTGAGCAACTGTTTAATTAAGTGTCATTTGAAATGCAGAGTATGGTTGGGAAGGTTTTAGGGGTTGTTTGGTACGTGTGAAATGTGTTTTCAAGTTCTTTGAGGTGTCTGTGTAATTAAGTGTAGATTCCAATGAAAATGAGTCACTTTGGGTGTGTTTGTTGTGTTTCGTACTATTGGAATTTAATTGAAAATTTTTTGCACAATGGGAAAACATGTTTTAGTTTGTATAAGATGCACCTTTTGTTTTAAAGTGACGTTCATATATGAAATCGAGTTCATCGTTCTGGTGCAAACCTTTGCTTTCAAATTTTATGTGTTTTTATAATTTGTTAATTGCACTTATTAAATTATATGTGGAGCGCGGCAGTTGTGTTTGACAGAATTATGTTTGCGTTAAGTTTTTAAAGGTATTATTACATGTGAAATTGGACATGTCTCATGTGAAAACTCTTATTGTGTGTTTTTTTATGTTCTTCAAATCGTTTAAATATTTTATCAAGTCATGCAAGTGATTTGAACTATGTTATAAAATGGTTTTGGTGTGCGTGTGTTTTTTTATGGTGTTTGGGTATGCAAACAGTGACGTGTGTGTGTAATTTTTTGTTGGGTTTGGGATATGTGAAAGCGACATACATTATGTGAATGTTAATCTTGTTTGAGCACAAGGGAAAACCCTGAGTATCTAGGTGGGCGGACTAGAACTAGTGCGCTAGTGAACCGGATGGGTTTCGTCCCTATTTCACTTAGCTGGATTGACGATTGCAACACTAACTAAACATATGATATCTGAGGGTCGTGGCCTTCTAAGCCACGTGTTCTGAGGGTCGTGGCCTTCTAAGCCATGTTTTCTGAGGTTCGTGGCCTTCTAAGCCACGTTTCACTGAGACACGAGGTTTCTAGGGTCCCACTCGAGCTATATGAACCTTAGGGGATTTACCCACAGTGCTCTACCATCAATGGTGGTGCCTTCCGTCGGCATATGGGGGACCACTTGGGTGTTAGCGTGTGTCTGTGTGTGAGAGAGTGTGTGGATGTGCATGTGTGTGTGTGAGAGTGTGTGTGTGTGTGTGCCCATAATGAACTTCTCTCATCTTTTTTTTAAATCGTGTCTATGAAATGAGTTATTTTTAGTGTTTTCCTTTAGCATTTGGTTTGTAACTGTTTTCTTTAAAAGTATTTTGAAAGTATAATTTTGAATAATCACTTTAAATTGTCTTTTGATGTTGTGGCATGGAACTTTTTCTCGGTGGCATCCTACTGGGCTTTTAGCTCACACCCTACATACACCTTTGGGTGTATGTAGATTCTTGTTTCTTGTGTATTCCAGGTTGTGCGTCGTGCTTAGTGATGGTGGTTGGTCGTTGGCGGTCTTCTCGTGCAGGTTAACGTTTGTGACGTGTGGATGTCGCACTTCTCCTGTTGCTTGGAGGTTTGAGTTTGAGTTGAATTTCTTTTGTTGTCGTTTTCTTTTGGATGTTGGTTCATGTTGTAATCCTTTAAAGTCGATTTTAGTTAAGGTTATGTTTGGTGGTCAGTTCATAGTTTTATTTTATTCAACTTATCAGGGGTTTTTTTTTATTATTTCGGGTAAATCGTTCCCACGTGCTAGTTTTGATACCCAGGCACTTGTGCCAGCCCGTAGGGATCGGGAACACCCTTCGGGCCTTGCCGCGGACCGGGTCGGGCGCCGGGTCGGATGGCGACCCGGCCTGGTTCGTGACAAAAGTAATTTAAGAAATTTTAAAGCAAATATAATTAATTTAAAGTCATTACTTCATGTTGAAAAAATTTATCCTTTTAAATTTTAAAAACATAAATTCCGAACCATTTACATAAATTTTTTAATACTATAAAATAATCATGAGAAATCTTCATTTAGAAAATTTATCTACGTGTATCAAATGAATCATATAAATATTATATGATTTTTAGATTTTTCTCCATAATATATAAACCTAAACATCTATACAACCTATATTTTATTTTATCTATTAAACTTATAATTTCATAGCCCATATTATTTTCAAAAAAGATTTAAAATCACCCCATACATTTAAAAATGAATAAAGAATATGTATACATAGTTTTTCTCACACACCTACTCATAAATATATTCCCAATTAAAACTTCCAACGTCACAAATTTTTCTAATTATCTAATAAACATTTTAATATACTAACTCAATTCAAAAAATTACAAAATAAAAACATTGTTTCAAATAAACCATGGTAAAAGTATTTAATAATTTTTTTACAATAAACCATGGTAAAAGTATTTAATAATTTTTTAATTATTGAAATTACTCATTTAATATTATGTTACATAAAAAACATATAATATATAAATATAATTTTTATTTAACAATATTTCCATCTCTATATCATTAACAAATATAACCTTATAATACAATAAATTCAAAATTCATCATAATATTATATTATTATAAAAACATATGATAAATGACAGGAAAAAAATCAATCATGTAAATAACTAACAAATTTAGAAAAAACTCTCAACATATCGACCTCTATTTTTTGAATCATTATAGTGATCTTAGCATGAACCTCATAGATATTCATAATCCTTTCCCGTATATTTGGGAAATATATTAAACCACTTGTTCTCAAAATGTGAATGTATTGTTTTTGTGAAATACAACTCAGTAGGATACCATCATATATTCCAATAATCTTATGGTTATTAATGCACTCTTATATATATAGTTTAATGTATGTAGTTGATATAATAAAAACAAACAATCATCAAAAGTATTATTAAATGCTAAAAAATCAATCTTGGAAAAATTTTATACCTTATTCAGCCAATACTAGCTTAATCATAGATTCTCTATTATGATATTTCATAGATACGTACATGGATAAATCAGAAACCTTACCACACAAATGGAATAAATCCTATTTTTAAAAACTAATGGCATAAAAACCACAAAAAAAATAATCGAGTTACTGAAATCATGGCATAGTCAAACCCATGTATCGTCAACATACCATATCATAATAATATCGTGCATCATATCCAAACACATGGTTATCCTATAGTATAATTTAAGGATTTAAAAGAAAAATTATTCAATATATATTTTAACAATAACATTAACATATCACATTGGTATATAATCCCTTTAGTGAATAGATCACATTTTGTAATATAAAATCAAGTAATTCACTATCTTATACTACTAAAAAAATAATTATATATTAACATAGTGGTTTTCTATGCTTTATTTTTATTATATAATTTGAACAAACAAAATTAAAAAATTCTAGCACTTAACATTCATGCAAGTTTTTCAAAATATAGAAAGTATAATCCCTTTCTTAACTTAAAGTATGTTCTTTCTCATTATGTTCATTCAAAAAATTAAATGATTAAATTTCATGAATTTTACACATATACACAAAATTAATTCATTACCTCCAATTAAAATATAATTCACATTTTTAAAAAAATCATAATTCACTTTTTAGTCAACTATACTTCAGTTTTGTTTATTTTAAATTATAAAATATTTTTGACAAAACCAAAAAATTGATTTAAAAATTAATTATTATATAAAATTCGATATTCCATGATTGATTATCATTAATTAATTATTTTAACATTTTATAAAAATTATAATATTACTATTTTTGAATAATGTTTATACAATATGGTTTTATTCCCTTTTATGTTTATAAAAAATCACCAGAATATACAAAATATAATTGATACCAATAAGTGATATTCATAAACCTAAATGGGATTATTTGATTGTAGATATTTTATTTAAAATAATTAAAAGTAATTAAAAATAATATAAAACTTATATACATGAATAAACTTAATTTCCTTAGTATTTAAATTCCCATCCTTTAATACCATAAGTTATTTTAACTCTTAAAATCAAATTTATTAATACAATATTTAATAATTTTAATAAATTAAGATGATATTCATGAATTATAATTTAATATTACTCATGTAAATTATCTTTTTCACATATAATAATCTATTTAACAAGTTCTATAATCCACCAAAAATAATTAATGATTATATATAGCCTAATTAAATAAATTTATAATCTAATTTAACACGCTTAGATGAAGTTTCAGGCCAGAAATTTTCAAATTAATGTTCAAATAAATTATAAATATTGATCTCTAACACCATTTAATTTAATATTAATGTATTATTGTTTTTTAACAAATAATCATGTAATTGTAGAATAAATTATCTTTTATCCCACCTAATAAATACCTAATAAATCATCTCATTAACTTTTTTAAAATTTGACATTTAATTCATTTTCGAACGACCACTATAAGGTTAAATTATAATATAAAACTAATTAGAATACCATAAATAATTTAATGGAAAACTAAAAGATAATTAAGCAATTTGTCATTTGTTTATGTACATAGTATACCTTAGGATATAATGTTTTATTCCTCCTAGAAAAAAACTTAAAATAATTTTTCATAATCTAGAAGGAAAAAACAGTTCATAATAATAATGAAAATAAAATCTTAACACATTATAATAAAATGTTTCAGAAAATTTTATATTCACTATCTCAATTGAAATAAAATATGAATATTACTAATCATTAGTAAAAATGAGTGAGTAATTACTAGTTATTGATATGGGAAAAGTGAGGGAGATAAATTATAGAGAAGAAATTAGATCAAATAATTATCCTTGAATATGAAAGTATAAATAAAAATAATTTCCTTTGATATTAAAATAACCAACGTATATTTCCTTAAAATTGTAGTCAAGTTAAATCACTGAATTACTATCAAACCCCAACCAAACTTTTAGTAGATCACGAGGGTCCAAGTTCATAGTCACCAACCTCTTGATGGAAATATAAAACCATTCTCCTTATTTTTTGGATATAAGACTCCAAATAGATTATAATGATGTTTCGTTTTCCTAATTTTGTGAATATTTAGTTTAAAAAAATTCTTAAAACCACCAAATTAATATCAAATATTCCATTTACACCCAAAAAAATATGAAAAAAATTAATTTTCAAAATTCTAAATTTTATGTTGAAATCATACCTAAAGGCATGGAGCCATTACAGCATGAATAAACTCATTCCTAGTGTATCACTATGCAGTTATTAAGAATATTATTTAACAATATTAAATAATTATTCTTGTTGGAGAGGTTTAAATATAGAAAATTTTTATACAATGGAATCAAAATGAGAGTTAATATTTTTCTTGTGTGTGCTAATAAAAATTTATGTAACTTAAACATGATAGTGGATAGTTCATTTTAACATAGAGGACGTAGTCATATAGGATATTATAGAATGAAAATAGAAACTTGTGAATATGAAATATGTGATTCATGATAAGTATTGAAAATAGATTATAAACACATGTAAAAAAGATAAATATCTTAAATTATTCTCAAAGGAGGTTTAACATTCAAACATCTAAACCATTGGAGCTCACTCACTCTAATTTATTTAAACTCATAAAGAAAAACTCATAAAATAATGAAAATTGCATTACCTAATTAAAAGATTAATTTATTTGAATAACTTTTATCATGTTTATGATGAAAGTTATTGATAGCTGTCAACAAGATCAATTTGTTTTCACAATTGTTAAAAATTAAGTTGTCTTTATCTTGAAGATATTTAGAATAGATAATGGCATTAATACAATAGTTGAAATGTTAATTCTTATTTGGATATTCATTTTAAATTTTATAAATATAGTTTCCCTATTTCTAAGGTTTTTCCTCATATTTATTAATTTTATTCCTTTTGAAAAAGAAAACGGAATCACGGTATATTGGGTTGTAAATACTAAAAAAATTAGATGGGAGGTCGAGTCAGGTCATCAATGATTTTTTTCATTTCTAGATTTTTCATATAGATTTTTGACATGGTAGGTAAATTTTTTCCAATTATAAAACCAATCTAATTAAAACACATTTATTTTTAGAGGATGAACACGTATAATGAAATTGATTGAATAGAATGGATTCATTTAGTGTAAATTACAAAATATTAAATCATTTTATTCTCAATGTATTGGGTATCACATACTAATCAAAAAATGAGGTGTTTGTACAATTTTTTAAAGCAACAAATGAGACACTACAGTATATAATTCCAAAAATTAAATCTATTAAATATTATTTCACAAATTAAATCCAAATGTGATAGATTTAAAGGGGTACCCTGGATTTTATGTCCATCTTTGAAGGATTAAAAGGATTACATCATAGTGAAAATCTAGAGGGGAATACAAGAAGATATAATAGAGTTTTTTGTTTTATAAAATGTGGAAAGGTTAAATTGGAGATCTGTGATAGATAATAGTATTTAAGTTGTATGTAAGAGTTTTTTCAAAATTATATTATAAATATTTACATTAGAATTTATTTTTATCCTTGAATAAATTAAGGTTACACCAATGTTTTTAACAATCTTGGAAAGTGAAATATTTTCAACAGAGCATAAGTCCTTCATTGAATATATATTGGATACATTAGAGTTTTATTCAATAAATAAAATATGTATACTATTGGTTAATGGAATCTATAAGTTTTAATTTTCATAATGATGTTATATATATCTAATAAGGTGAATGATTTTGGATATAGAAATTGAAGAATGCTTAACAGGAATTATAGAACATTGTGTTTTTTTTGGATGTTGAAACATTAAATTTAGGTTTTAAGGTCATCTAGGAAATATTAAATGGTTTTATAGAGTTTTTTTTATATATTGTAAGGTGAAGAGTTTACGAAAGAGGGTTGATAAATCATTGTGTTGCAATTGAAATTTCAGATTTCTTTCTGCTTATCACAAGTTGGGGGAATAAAAATATATAGAGTTTATGGTTATTGTTTAAAGTTGTATATCCAAAGGTGACAATTGATCTTTAAAAACATATCAATTAATTTTATGTAAAAAAACAATGAAAAATATCTAGTTTTAATAAATCTATATAAGGTGTGAAAATCATCCTTAATAAAGACACATATAGTTTAAATTTGTGTAAGGGGATGCACCTAGTAGTTTATCATCATGTTGGGTGGATTATATTCCATGAATTTTACTATGATATTATATATACTAATCCAGTTAGTTTAACGTCATTCTAGAAGGTCCATTTTTTTCCATTTGAAGTTGTTGTATAAGGGCTAAATGTATTTTAATTTGAGGGCATATGATAAGAACTGCTAGACGATAGATTCATACAAATGATTATAGGACATAAATATGATAAAAACTATATATTATAACATAATGATTTTAAGGGTGGTAGTTTTGGATTTTCACTAAGAGAAGTGTCCCAAAAACCCATGAATAGTACATAGGAAAAAAGTTTCTTTTAGGGGAATTTTTTAATGATTTAGTTCATTTTGTAGGGTTTACGAAATGAATACAACCTATAAGTCAAAAAACCCACTTGAATAACAACACTATATTTCATGGTAAGGATTCATTCCTTGGTCTCATTAAGATAAAGGAATTTTACTATCATGGTGGTACACAGTTGAATACTCCCTGAGGACCAAGGTAAGAATAGGAACACAGTGTGGAATATATTTAATTGTATTAATAATAAAATTTATCAAGGTGTTATATGACAACATAAACCAACATGTTGTTGTAAAGTAACACACATAAATATTCCTTAGTGGAAAGGCAAAACGCATCCCCTGGGGTGTTACAAATCATGGAGGTAGGAATTTTCAATGCTTAAAGGGACATGTGAATAATAGCCTTTATGTAAAGACAGGAGGCCGTAAGGGAATCCATCATTATCTTAAAGGGTTCATGTGGTGGTTAATTGACATTAATCATAAATCACTTTGAAGAAACATTGTGTAATCATCATAAGGGTCACATTGGGGCTTACATAGTGGAATAATTTTATAATTGATAGAGTGAAAAGTTATGCAGAGTCTCGACCAATGATCATGATGTAATGTTGTAGGGATCTTACCTGTGGTAGAATAGTTTTCCCCTAAAGGGTATTTGTGTTCTTCTTTCATGTTGATGATAAAACATTGAGCTACTTCTTTAATAATTATAAGTCATGAAACTGTGTATTGGATTATGTATTTATATGAAATTTCATTTCTTATGTATTAGTGGGGGTAACATCCTAGGAAAATAAAGAATATGACATTTTTTAATTTATTAATATTTTTTAATTAAATATTAATTTTATTTTAAAGGGTATGATATATTCATGTACGTACTTGACACACAACAATGGGGTTCTCCGAAGTCTTATGTTGCAAACAACGCTGAGTCATACTGAAAAATAATATATTATTATTATTTCAAAAGATAATTAATTCCAATCCATTTTATTAGAGGGAATGAATAGAAAAAACTACAATATTATTATACATATTTTTTAAATGTTGTTACATTTATCTAATAAAAGTTAGAGGCTTAAAATGTGAATGAATCTATTTTTAAGCATAATTTATTTTAAAAGGTTGATTTAATGCCTTTTGATGAACAAACCTCTTAAAATATAGTTTTTGTAACTTTTATGAGATCTATTTTACAAAATAGAATTCTTTTTTTGAATCAAGACATCAAAATTCACTTTGGGTAAAATTTTGGTATTTTTATGATAAAATTAATTTTTAGATGAATAGTGAAAAATAATATATTTTACTTCAAAACTAACATTTAATCTAATTTATTTGTATGCATAAATTATCTTTATAATTGGTCTTAAAGTTTAATTAGATTATATTTTTTCCAGTTAATCCAATGTTGGTCATTAGAATTAATTTCACTTTGAAATTGGACATAAACACGTGTCAATCTTTTGATAGTTAATATTTCCTAAAAAGCCTTTTATTTTGAAAATGGGAATTAATTTGAAATTAATTATTCCAACTTTTATGTTTTTAAATTGGTAAAATAGACATCTGTTTTGAGTTTGGAATATCAAATATAACTTAGGATAAATTGTTAGTATTTTTCTGAAAAACTTCAATTTTTGATGAATAAAAAAACCACTAAGTAGTAGTTAAAAACCGAGTTTTTCATTTAAATGAAACATTACCGCTAATTTAAATTGAATTTAAAAAATCCGACTTACATTCTTGTTATTATTAATTAAAATTTGGTTCAATAATATGAAAACATTTTTTTTGAATAGTAAGTTTTGATTTTTATTTATCGCGGTTAAAGGTAAAAAGGGTAATTCAATGTAAAAATAATATCATAATAACACAAAATTACCTTAACACTTGTCATAACCTTATTGGATGAGTCAATTCTGACCATGGGAATCCTTGGGTCTATTTATTGACCCCATGGAGTCACTTGGGAGTGATAATGAAACTTTAAATTAATTAATTTAAAGTAAAGACAAAAACAACATAAACAAATATCATTTAGTAACTTAATTTTTACATAGGGTTATATAAGTTATATTTTAGAATATAAATATTAATTTGACATATAAAAAGATTTAATACATGATGGTATTTTTTTGTAATTGTCATACATCATGTAAATAAAATTATTTATGACACAAAAATGATGCAGTATTTATCTCATTAATTAATGATTTAAATAAATAAGATTATAAATATTAAAACATATCTGAAACCTGTGAAAATATTATTGGGTTATTTTATTTTGAACATGAGGCATCTTATCTTAGACTTTAATGAGTTTTTGACCTTTATAAACTGATTATATGTTTATAATAAAATAATTCTTCAAAACTTTCCTAAAGAGCCCCTCCTCTCCCTTATAAAAGGACACAACTACTAGCCCATTCATGACAGCTCTCAAGCCCCTTGTCTCATCCAAACCCTGCCCAAATAATCTCTAAATATCTCTCTCTTACTCTTATAAAACTTTCCTTAGGAATGAGGCCCTTAAATAAGTCCTTTTGGTCCAAACCAAATGGAGTTCCTCAATTAAAGGTAGCAGTTTCTCTTAAATTCATTAGTTTTATTTTGTTTTATTTTACTTCTCCAACCCCATAAACTCTTTTTATTACTTTATATTATAAAAAAACTGAATAATAAATATAATAGGTTGTTTTTATGAGACTTATTTGAACTACACTTACACACACCTCCGTCTAACGGGTAAAGAACATATTGTTTCTATGGACGGAAAACTACTGCCTCACGAAACGATGAATGTTAAAAATTCTCCAACCGCCTCTCATTGTGGAAATTATTATGGAAGTGTATTTATATATTATATTTATTATATTTATATTATTTCTATGCTTCTGTATTTTTCATTTAAATAATACTTTTATGGTTTCCATAGTCGGTAAATACAGTTATTTCATTTGAGGAAGTGCGGACTACCGCCCCCTCAAACTGATATAACTCTTTCAGGCCATATGTAGAACATATAAAGAGTGGAGTTAATAAAATTATATATTATATTATACTGGATTTATAATATTATTATTTATAATTAAGTTTCTATTCCATTACAATATGAAATAGAAATGGAAGTAGCATTCATGTGTACGTATGGCTTACCGTCTCCGTGAACAGTACATTTATTTTCTTATCTCCAAATATAATGAACTATTATAAATACTTTTTTATACTAGATATATATGATATAAATGATATCTAAATTATTAATATCATTTTGGATATAATTAACTTTTGACCACATGAACAACTTGTAATTATAAGAAGTCCATTTTTGACTCAAGTACAAAATATCGACAGAATAACCATTATTAACTTAAATGATTACATAATAATTATAACATGGTAATAAGTGATTTAAAAGGAATTATAAACTTGAAAAAGGTTCTTAAGAAAGTATAAATTATCTTTAGCTTATTATTTGGAGATTACAGAACGAATGGGTCATGTCAGACATAGGGTAAGGGATTTCTTATCTCACTTTTAATTTCGTGAGATTTCCATTGTTCGCCACTTACTTATTGAATGTGGTGTATTTTTTACTGAAATTTGATATATATTATCATTATTCTCTTTATATTCATGGTATTATGTGAATAAATTGGTGTTTATTAACTTTTTTCATATGACTTTTTTGATTACAATGTGGTAAGGGGTTTTCATCTCACTTCTTATTCCCATGAGATTCGTGCTATATTGCCACTATTTCCTTTTGTAAACTATATGTACTACCCATGATTGTATTCATTGTGTAATATACATTAATTTATCTGTAATTAAATCTTCATTTGATGATCCTTCTTTCATATGGTGAATGTTTCATAAGTTACCAAATCATTAAGGGAACCTTTCACCCTCCTCTTTTTTAAAGTCTTCTTTTTTGATTGGTCCTTTAATTTACATATTCAAATGTTGGGATATGTAAATATATATCCTTAATGATGTAAATTTTATTTCCAAGAGATGAGATACCATTTTCCTCTCACTTAAAATTATTATTTTTTAATTATAAAGTGACGTTGTTAGGTTGTCGAATTACAGTATGGGAATTTCTTAACCCAATTTCAATTATTTGGGTTAAACTTATACTTATTTATTATTCTGTGTTATAAATATGTGGAAATGACCTCTGATTGTTTCACACTTAATATACACATATATTGAGTGTATTATTATTTTTCCCATATAATTTTGTAATTGATTTGATCTTAATATAAGGATACCATCTTTATAAGGGATTTCGTCTCAATTTACATTCCCTAGAGTCTTCATTATTGTTATGAGCCAATTCACTTTTATATGGGGTATATACTTCCCTTTGGAATATTATATCATGAACATCCTTATTCTCGTGATATTATAAGTTTTTTTATTCTGTTAATCAATTATGTTTATTCAAGTGTTTCTCAAGTGTTACGAGACTCAAAACTAAAACATCGTTTCCAAAGAATTAGAGAATTAATCTTTTAAAAATTTCCCCTTATTGTCCATGTTTTCAAACTGCTTTTTATATTTTTTTATGGACATAAATGATTCAAAACATTAATTCTTTTAAAATCTTCTAAGTGGTATGGGACACATTGATTCAAAAATCTCTTTATTAAATGTTTTAAATGGTTTTAAAAATGGTTTGTTTAAGAATTGATTATGTAAATATATTGAAATGATATATTGTATTTTCAATGGGGAAGTGTTATTAGTGAAATGTTTCTATATACAATATTTTATGTGTTATGCTTTTATAATGGTACTTGGACATTTGATGGGTGGTTACGTGATAAACCAAATAACGGGTCGTGTCATGATAAATGAGGATGGGTGGTTAAGTTATAACCTCCAATGCATAGGGTATGGAAGTCGGCCACATGGCTATTCCATTTAGAGATATGTGTGGAAGTTGACTGTATGGTTATTCCATTTATGTATGTTTATGTACCAAGTTATCTATATATGTTATGTGGGCTTTCTATGGGTTTTATGGTAATATTTGGGTTACAAAAGGGTAAGAAATGATCTTTTATTCAGAGAAGAGTATTTATTACTTAATAAAGGTAAAAATTATTAAATATGATAAAGTATTCATGGATTAATTTCTGCTTTGAAAAACTAATAGTTTTCCTTCTTTGTGTATCCCTTATTGATCTTTTTCCTCATCCAAAGTTTTTGAAATTTTTTTCACAGGGCATGAAGAGGAATAGAGAAAAGGATGTGATCAAGGAAATGTCATGATGTCTTAAACATGGAACTGGACATGTTTCATTTTAAGAGATTATATTTCATGAAAAAAAAGGATACTGAGTAGTAGTGTCTACTTGTAATATTCAAGATGATATGTAATAGTTATGGCCTAATTCTTTAAAACTCTAAACCAGAAAAGATCCTTTATGTGAATTCTTGATTTAACTCAAAATTATGAAATGATTAAGGATCGGTCCTTATAGTTGGTATCAGAGGTCAGTTTAGATAACTTTAGAGGTTAGGGTATAATTTAAACATAAGTGACATAACCATAATGGTTATCATATTAGAAAGAGTCATAGTTATTTTAGAGGTGATAAATTGGTATTACATTTTGGTGTACAAAATTAAAGGTATTAGACAACATTTGAAGATAAATTATGTTATGGTTATTTTTAGGGAATTTGTATCTTTTTTTTATTGTTTTAGAATTTTATAGTTTTATAAAAAGGACAACATTTAGATCGTGTGACAACCCATCGCATCGGACAAAGCTGTGGGAATCAAACCCACAACCAAAGTGTGATAGAGATTTATCACCTACCACTGGACTAAGTGAAGTCCCGGGTTAGTATGACTATTTTTCTAGTTAAATTATTTTATTGATCAAGATTAAATTTATTTGGGATTATCTGTTTTATCAAATGGACATCCTTAGTATAGGAAAATTATTTGGTGATTAAGTGATAAAGGTTATTTTGGAAGACATTCTCTCTTTTGGAAACACTATATGCTTAAGGAAAATAGAATACCTTGGGATTTAATTTGTGGATTAATGGTTGAAATATTATTTTGGAAGAATCTATGTTTTTATTGTGGATATAAGTGATTTTAGTTATTTATGGAAAAGATTATCGTATCATATATAATATGTTTTTATGTTAATTACACTTCAGTATGAGACTTTAAGAGTATTATATGTTTTTGGAGATAAATATTACGATTTACTATGGAAGACTACGTGATTTAAATCCTTCTGATTTTTGGGTTTCACTATTATTTTTGATTATTTTGAAGAATTTTAAGGAAAATTGTGTATTGAATGGTCTTTCTTGAACTTTGGGTACTTTTGTTGGATTTTGGAGATTAAGAGTTGTATTTCTTTTTATAAAGGATTATCCTTTTAGGGATTAACTAATCTCATAATAACCAATTTTGGTTTTGGTTAATATATAAAGATAGGGGAAATATATGCTTCACATTTTGTGGATCATGTTATTCTCTAGAACTTGATTTTGGCACTTTTGATGTGTCCAAGACAACTAGAATACTCATCGTTTTGAGAAAATATTAGTTTGTGGTAGAAATTTAGTAAAGGGTTAAAGTCTAGATGATAACTAAGTATGTATCCTTATGTTCTTATTCAGGTTTATAAATAAATTCCTGAACATTATGAAAAGAAACTTGAAACAAAACGTTCACTACCGCAAAACTGGGTAAGGCTAGCACCACCCTTTATCAGCGCTAACGAAAAAGCGCTGATAATGGGGGTAGCTTTATCAGATCTAAAAAAATCCCTCATAAAGGGTACATTTATCTGCGCTAAAAAAGAGCTGATAAAAGTACCCCTTTATCAGCGCTTTTTTTAGCACTGATAAGGGTACCCCCTTTAACAGCGCTTTTTTAGCGCTGTTAAAATGTACCCCTTTATCAGCGCTTTTTTTAGTAGTGCTGATAAAGGGGGGACTTTATCAATGCTTTTTTTAAAAGATCTGATAAAGGGGGGACTTCCAAAAAAATTTATTAAAAAAATATATTAATATTTAAATATATAGATATAGTTATATTGATATAAATATTATATATATTTTTTAAGTATAATTTTAAATATGTTTTAGATAAGTATAAATATACAGTCACACATAATATATATAAAATTTAGTGAAACTGGCTTATAAAAAATTAAAAAAAAAGTACTTTTAATTAACAATTTTCTAATTATTATGGAGTAATAGTCATTTAATAACAATTTGAAGACTAAAAAAATTAAAAAAATTTAAAAAAAATCCAAAATTTGTTAAAAACGCAACTCAAACTTCAAACGACCATAACTTTTGATTCGGGTGTCTTTTTAAGCTCTAACACATATAAAATCGAAACCTGTGACGAGCTCTACACAACTATGACTTGGGTGCACCCCGTTCAAGGCAAGTTCGAGGCCAAAAAAATCCAAGAAGGCCTCCAAAACTGAGTTTTTAGTCGGGGTACCACGGTTTTTTAACATTTTGTGGGTTTTTAGCCTCGTTTAAGGGGGTATTGTTGGATTTTTATATGGGGACTGAATTTATTCCAAGGTATTACATTCATATTGATATTATTTCTTTGAAAGTTTGTCATTTTTTATAATGCACAACTATTTATAATCATATATATAAATATATGTAAATATTTTTTTTATTCACACCTAAAACATTAATTATAAATATAAATAATAAAATATATTTACATATAAAATAAATTAGCTTTATCTAAATAATAAATAATATCCATTTTATTTAAAATACAAATATATTAATATTTATATACCTATATCTTAATCTAACTATATATATATATATTTTAATATAACTAGATACATATAATAATATAATTATAAATATGTATATTAATATCACTATAAATATATATATATATTAATATAACTATATATTTACATTAATATAACTATATATATTAATATATACATATATTACTATACGAATAAATATAAATAAATATATATAAATAAATAGATATATCACTAATAGAAGAACAAATCGATGTAGCGGAATGGAAAAGGCTTCAGGCGTACAGGGAGGAGGTCTTGGGATCAAATCTGGGTGCAGGAAGGGAGGCGCACGCATGGGTGAATCTGGGGATAGCGTTGATAAAGGGTGGAGGGGTGGGTGCGGGCGCAGGATGTGGCAGAAAAGTATTGTAAAATGGGGGCTCAAGCGCTAAAAAATCCCCCCGATTGGCAGGATTTTTTTAATTTTTTTAATTTTTTAATTTTTTAACTTTTAGTAGCGCTAAAAAAAGTGCTGATAAAGGACCCTTTTATAAGAGCTTTGTTTTAGAACTGATAAAATACTCCTTTTATCAATGCTTTTTTGAGCACTGATAAAATGGGTCTTTATCAGTGATTTTTGGAGCGCTGATAAAGGGGACCCCTTATCTTCGCCGACATTAATAGTGCTTTTCTAGCGTTATTAAAGGAAATTTTTAGCACTGATAAAAGCCGTATTTCTAGTAGTGTTTGTCCATTTAATTTTCTTACTGGGAAACCGATGACCATTTAACCCATCACAAATTTTTGGTTTTCTTGTTGTTAACATTATCCTAATCATGTTTTCCATCATTCTGCATCAGAAAATGACACTTAGTTTCTCTTTCATGTCCATGTTTTCATGGAATCCTAGTATGGGTTATCTCGGGTGACCTTTGTACATATCATTATTTATTTTAATGTGATAATTTTATTTACCCTTTTTTAGATGTGGGAATTTCAATGATGTTTCCAAGCCCAATTTTAAAATTGTGAGGAGGCAATTTCCAATAGGGGGAAGGATGTAACATCCCATAAAAATAAAGAATTTGACATTTTCATATTTATTAATATTTTTGAATTAAATATTAATTTTATTTTAAAAGATATGTTATATTCATGGGCATACTTGACATGCAACAAAGGGGTTCTCTAAAGTCTTATGTTGCAAACAATGCTGAGTCATACTGAAAAATAATATATTATTATTATATTAAATGATAATTAACGCCTAGACGTTTTATTATCAGAAATGAATATAAATAACTACAATATGATTATACATATTTGTTAAATGGTTTTGCATTTATCCAATAAAATTTATAGGCTTAAAATGTGAATGAATCTAATTTAAAGCATAATTTACTTTAAAAGGTTTATTTACCACCTTTTGATGGAGAACCCTCTTTAAATATAGTTTTGTTTACTTTTATATGTTATATTTTAAAAAATAAAATTCTTCTTTGTAATCGGGACATCAAAATTCACATTGGGTAAAATTTTGGTATTTTTCTGAAAAAATTAGTTTTATAATGAATAGTGAATAATATTGTATTCTAATTAAAAAATACTTCTTAATATAATTTATTTTTATGGTTATATTATATTTTTAATTTGTTTTAAAGTTTAATTGGATTATATTTTTAGCATTTAATCCAATGGTGGTCATTGAAATTAATTTCACTTTGAAATTGGACATAAACAAGTGTCAATCTTTTGATAGTTAATAATTTTTAAAAACACGCCTTTTATTTTGACAATGGGAATTAATTTTAAATTAATTAATCCAAATTATATGTTTTGAATTTGGTAAAATATACTTCATTTATTAATTCGGAATATAAAATATATCTTAGGGTGAATTTTTGGTATTTTTCTGAAAAACTACAATTTTTGATGAATAATGAAACTACCAAGTAATAGTTAAAAACTGACTTTTCATTTAAATGAAATTTTACCGTTTATTTGAATTGAATTTAGAAAATATTACATACATTGTGGTTATTAGTATGTAAAATTTTTTTCAATAAGATAAAAACTTTTTTTTGTTGAATAGTAATTTTTGACTTTTACTTACTGTGGTTAAAGGTAAATAGGGTGATTCAAGGTAAAAATAATATCCTAAAAATACACAGTTACCTTAAAACATGTCCTAAACTTATTCAATGAGTCATGGAAGACCATGGGAATCCTTGGGTATATTTAGGGACCCCATGGAGCCCCTTGTGAGTGATAATGACACTTTAGATTAATTAATTTAATGTAATGACAAAAATGACATAAAAATATATTTTAGTAATTTAATTTTTTACATAGCTATATATAAGTTATCTTTTTGAATATAAATATTAATTGGAAATATATAACTATTTCATACATCATGGTTTTTTTATAATTGTTAGACATCATATAAATAAAATTATTTATGACATAAAAATGATGCAGTATTTATCACATTAATAAATGATTTAAAAAATAAGATTATAAATGTTAAAACAATAGCAAAAACCCATCCAGTTCTTATTGGATGATTTTATTTAGAACATGGGTCACCTAATATTAGACATTAATGAGTTTGGGACCTTTTTAAACCAAATATAGGTTTATAATAAAATAATTGATTCAAACTTTCCTAAAGAGCCCCTCCTCTCCCTTATAATAGGACACCACTACTAACCCATTCCTAACACCTCTCAAGCCCCTTGTCTCATTTAACCCCTTAGAAAATAATCTCTAAATATCCCTATATTTCTCCTATAATCCTTACATTTGTCCTAAAGAACTTCATGAAGTCCTTTTGTTTCTAACCAAAGGGAGTTACCCTAATTAAAGGTTGTTGTTTCTCTTAAATAATTTTTTTTTATCTTTATTTATTTTACTTCAACAACCCCATAAACTCTTATTATTACTTTATTTTATAACAACACCGATATCTAAAGTATACTAGTTTGTTGTTATGGGAATTATTCTTACTACACTTACACACATCATTTTCTAAAGGGTAAAGAACATACTATTTCTGTGGACAGAAAACTACTGCCTCACGAAACCATGATTGTTCAAATATCACCAACCACCTATAATGGTGGAAATTATGATGGTACTGTATTTATATATGATATATATTATATTTATATTGTTTATATTCTTAGGTATTTTTCATTTATAGAATACTTTATTGTTTCAATAGTTGGTAAATACGATAATCTCATTTGAGGAAGTGTGGACTACCGCCCCCTCAAAGTGATATGACTCATTCATGCCTTATGTGGAACATATAAAGGTTAAAGTTAATGAAATTATATATGATATTATAATGTAATTATAATATACTTATTTATCATTAATTTTCCATTCCATTACAATATGAAATAGAAATGGAAGTAGCGTTCATGCCTACGTACGGCTTACCGTCTCGATGAACGGTGCATTTCATTTCATATATCCAAATGTTATGAACTATTATAAATACATGTATATAATGGATATATATAATATGTATGACATCTAAATCACTAATATAATTCTGGATATAATGAACTTTTGACCACATGAACAACTTGTAATTATAAGAAGTCCATTTTTTGACTCTAGTGCCAAATATCGACAAAACGACCATTATTAACATAAATGATAAAATAATGTTTATAACATGGTAATAAGTGATTTAAAAAGAAATTATAACCCTAAAAAGGTTATTAATAAAGTATACATTAACTTTAGTTTATTATTCAAGAGATTAAAGAACAAACGGGTCAAGTCGGACACGAGGTAAGGGATTTCTTATCACACTTTCAATTCCGTGAGATTTCCATTGTTCACCACATATTTATTGCATGTTTTCTATTCTGTAATGAAATTTGATATATAATATCATGATTATATTTATATTCATGGTATTCTATTATTCAATTGGTGTTTATTAACTTTTCTTCATATGACTCATTTGATTATAATGTGGTAAGGGGTTTTCATCTCACTATTATTCCAGTGAGATTTGTGATATATTTCCACTATTTCCTTTTTTGTGTTGTATGTACTACCCATGATTGTATTAATTTTGTAATATACATTAATTAATTGGTAATTAAATCTTCATTTTATGATCCTTATTTCATATGGTGAGTGTTTTATAATTTACCAAATCGTTAAGGGAGCCATTCACCCTTCTCTTTTTTAAAGACTTATTTTTGTTATATATTTTAATTTACATATTAAAATGTTGGAATATGTTCATATACATCCTTAATGATGAAATTTTTATTTCCAATAGATGATATACTCTATTCCCTCTCGTAAAATTATTTTTTTGAATTTTAAAGTGACATCGTTAGGCTGACGAATTTCTGTAAGGGAACTTCTTAATCCAATTTCAATTATTTGTGTTAATCTTATACTCCTTGATTATGTCGTGTTATAAATATGTGTTAATGTCCTCTGATTTTATCACACTTAATATCCACTTATATTGAGTGTATTCATATTTTTCACTCATAATTATGTAATTGATTTATCATTAGTCTAAGGATGTTGTCTTTATAAGGGATTTCGTATCAATTTACATCCCCTTGAGACGTCATTGTTATTATGAACCAATTCACTTTTATATGGTGTATATACTTCCCATTGGAATATTATATCATTAATATCCTTATTCGCATGATAAATTAAGTTTTTTTATTCTACTATTCAATTATGTTTAGTCAAGTGTTTCTCATGTGTTACGAGACTCTTTGACTAAAACATCGTTCTAAAAGCTTTAAAGAATTATTCTTCTAAATATTTCTCATTAATGTCCAAGTTTAAAAAAATCTTATTTATTTATATGGACATTAATTTTTTAAAACATTCATTCCTTTAAAATCTTTAATGTGGTATGGGACACTTGGATTCCAAAATCTCATTATTAAATGTTTAAAATGGTTTTGAAAATTGTTTTATTAAGCATTGATTATGTCAATATCTTGAAATGATATATTTTATTTGAAATTTTGAAATGTTATTGGTGAAATGTTTATTTTTATAGTATTTTATGTGTTATGATTTTGTAATGGTACATGGACATTTGATGGGTGGTTACGTGATAAACCAAATGATGGGTGGTGCCATGATAAACCAGGATGGGTGGTTACATTATAACCACCAATGCATTGGGTATGGAAATTGGTTATATGGCTATTCCATTTTGTGATATGTGGTGTAGTAAACCATATGGTTATTCCATTTAAGTATGTTTATGTCACAAGTTATCTATATATGTTATGTGTACTATCTATGGGTTTTAGGGTAATATTTTTGTTACAAAAGGGTAAGAAATGATCTTTTATTTAGAGAAGAGTATTTACTACTTCAAAAAGGTAAAAAGTATTACTTATGATAAATTAGACATGTATTACCTGTTTTTTTGAAAAAATAATAGTTTTTATTCTTTGTGAATACCTTACTGAGATTTTTTCTCATCCCAAGTTTTTGAAATGTTTTTCACATGACATGAAGTGGAATAGGGACAAGGATGTGATCAAGGAAACATCATGATGTCTAAAACATAAAACTGAACATGTTTTTTTAAGAGTTTTTATTTTATGAAAAAATGGATATTGAGTATTAGGTTCTACTTGTAATATTCAAGCAGATATGTAATAGTTATGGCCTAATTCTCTAAAAATCTAATCCTAAAAAGATCCTCAATGTGAATTCTTTATTTAACTCAAGATTATGAATTGTTTAAGGTCGGGTCCTTGTAGTTGGTATCATAGGTCGGTTTATAAAATTTAGAGGATAGGTTGTAATTTAAGCATAAGTGACATACCAATAATTGTTAGCATATTAGAAAGATTCATAGTTATTTTAGAGGTGATAACTGGTTATTACATTTTGGGGTGAAAAATGAAAGGTATTAGATAACCTTTGAGGATAAATTATGTTATGTTTATTTTTAAGGAATTTGTATCTTTTTTTTGGAATGTTAAGAAATTGAATATTTTTTGAAAAAGGACAACACACGGACCATGTAACAAACCTTTATGTTGAATAACGTTGCGGGAATTGAGCCCACAACCAAACTGCTATTGGGATTTGTCACCTACCACTGGACTACGTGAAGTAATTATTTTTAGTCAAGTGATTATATTGATCAAGAATAAGTTTGTTTGGGATTATATTTTTTATAAAATGGACATCTTTAGTATAGGAAAATGATTTGGGGATTGAGTGATAAAGGTTATTTTAGAAGCCATTCTCTCTTTTGGAAACACTATATGCTTAAGGAAAATAGAATACCTTGGGATTTAATTTTTTGAGTAATGGTTGAAATATTATTTTGGAAGAATATATGTTTTTATTTTGTACATAATGTGATTTGGGTTATTTATGGAAATGATTTACCTATCATAGAGAATATATTATTAGATTAATTACACTTCAGTATGAGACTTTTAGAGTAGTGGATGATTTTGGAGATAAATATTATGATTTACTGTGGAAGACTATGTGATTTAAATCCTTCTGAGTTTTGGGTTTCAATATAAGTTTTTGTTATTTTGAAGAATGTTATGGAAAATTTTATATTTAATGGTCTTTCTTGAACTTTGGGTACTTTTGTTGGATTTTGGAGATTAAGAGTACTATTTATTTTTATAAAGTATTATCCTTTTAGGGATTATCTGATCTCATACTAACCAATTTTGGTTTGGTTAAGATAACAAGATAGGGGAAATATATGGTTCATATTTTTTGGAATGTTATTCTCGATAACATGACTTTTGCGCTTTTGATGTGTCCAAGTCAACATGAATTCTCATAGTTTGTAGAAAAGAAGAGTTTGTGGAAGAAATTTAGTGAAGGATGAAAGTCTACATGAAAAGTAAGTATGTGTCCTTATGTTATTAGTCCGGCTCATAAATAAATTCGTCAACATTATGAAAAAGAAATTAAAACTAAAATGTTGTCCATTCACTTTTCCTACTGGGAAACAAATGACCAATTAACCCATCACAAATTAGTGGTGTTATTATTGTTAACTTTCTCCTAATAATGGATTCTATCACACTGCATCAAAACTTGACACTTATTTTCTTTTCCATATCCTTGTTTTCATGGAATCCTAGTATGGGTTATCTCGGGTAACCTTTGTACATATCTTTCTTTATCTTAAAGGGATAGTTTTATTTACCCTCTTTTTGATGTAGGACTTTCAATGAAGTTTCTAAGCCCAATTTCAAAATTATGAGGACCTAATTTCCGAAAGGGGGAAGGATGTAACATCCAAAGAAAATATAGAATATGATATTTTCATATTTATTAGTATTTTTTATTAAAATATTAAATTTATTCTAATGGGGATGTTATATTCAAAGGTGTACTTGACACGATATGATGGGGTTCTCCGAAGTCTTATGTTGCAAACAATGCTGAGTCATGTTGAAAAATAATATATTATTATTATTTTAAATGGTAATTAAATCCTAGACATTTTATTAGTGAGAATGAGTATAACTAACTACAATATGATTATACATATTTTTTAATTTTTTTTACATTTATCCAATAAAAGTTAAAGGATTAAAATATGTATGAATCTAATTTTAAGCATAATTTACTTTAAAAGGATGATTTACCACCATTTGATTGAAATCCCTCTTTAAATATAGTTTTGGTCACTTTTATATGTTACATTTTACAAAATAAAATTCTTATTTTGAATTGGGACATCATAATTCACTCAGGGTAAAATTTTGGTATTTTTCTGATAAAATTAATTTTTGATGAATAGTGAAAAATACTGTATTTTAATTCAAAAATACCTTTTAATCTAATTTATTTTTCTGTTTACATTATGTTTTTAATTGGTTTTAAAGTTTAATTATATTATATGTTTACTATTTAATCCAATGGTGGTCATTGGAATTAATTTCACTTTGAAATTGGACAAAAACAATTGTCAATCTTTAGATAGTAAATATTTCTTAAAAACACGCCTTTTGTTTTGACAATAGGAATTAATTTTAAATTAATTAATCCAACTTATGTGTTTTTAAATTTGTATAATAGACATTGTTTTTGAATTCGTGATATCAAATGTATCTTAGGCAGAATTTTTGATATTTTTCAGAAAAACTTCAATTTTTGATAAATAGTGAAACCACTAAATAGTAGTTAAAAATTGACTTTTTCATTTAAATGAAATTTTTCCGCTTATGTGAATTGAATTTCTAAAATCTGACATATATTTTTGTTATTAGTAAGCAAAATTTGGTTCAATAAGATGAAAACATTTTTTGTTAAATAGTAACTTTTGACTTTTATTTTCCACAGTTAAAGGTAAATAGGGTAATTCAAGGTAAAAATAATATCATAATAATACAAAATTACCTTAACACTTATCCAAAACTTATTAGATTAGTCTTTTATGACCATGGGAATCCTTCGGTCTATTTTTGGACCCCATGGAGCCACTTGGGAGTGATAATGACACTTTAGATTAGTTAATTTAACATACAGTAAAAAATGACACAAACAAATATCTTTTAGTAAATTAATGTTTACATAAGTTTATATAAGTTATCATTTCAAATAAAAATATTCATTTTAAATATAAAACGATTTTTTATGTTTTGGTAGTTTTTTTATAATTGTTTTACATCATATAAATAAATTTTTTATGACACAAAAATGATGCAGTATTTATCTCAGTAATAAATGATTTAAATAAATAAAATTAGAAATATTAAAACAATATCCAAAAACTATCAAATTGTTATTGGATGATTTTATTTCAAATATGGTTCTTCTTATATTCAACATTAATGAGTTTTGGACATTTTTAAATGGATGATAAGTTTATAATAAAATAATTGTATAAAGCATTCCTAAAGATCCCCCCCTCTCCCTTATAAAAGGACACCACTACTAACTCATTCCTCACACCTATCAAGCCCATTTCCTCATAAAACTCCTGACCAAGTAATCTCTCAAGATACCTATCTACCTCCAATAAGCCTTAACTTTGTAAGGAGGAACTTCAAGACTTCATTTTGGTTCAATCTAATGGGAGTTACCCGAATTAATGGTTAGAGTTTCTATTAAATTATTTTGTTTTTTTTTGTTTTATTTTACTTTTCCAACCCCCTAAACGCTTTTTATTACTTTATTTTATAAAAATACCAGTATCCTCAATATACTAGGTTATTTTTATGAGAATTATTCAAACAAAAAATACACACACCTTCTTCTAATGGGTAAAGAACAAATTGTTTCTGTGGACGGCGAACAACTACCTCATGAAATGATGATTATTCAAATATCTCAAACCAACTCTCATGGTGGCCATTATGATGGAAATTTATTTATATATGATATATATTATATTTATTTTGTTTCTATTCTTCCATATTTTTCATTTATAGAATACTTTTATGTCTTCCATAGTGGGTAAATACGATAATCTCATTTGAGGAAGTTTGGACTACCACCCCCTCAAAGTGATATGACTCGTTCATGCATTATGTAGAACATATAAAGGGTATAGTTAATGATATTTTATATGATATTATACTTGGATAATAATATACTTATTTATCATTATTTTTCTATTCCATTACAATAAAAAAAGAAATGGAAGTAGCGTTCATGCGTACGTACGGCTTACCGGCTCCATGAACGGTGCATTTCATTTCTTATCTCCAAATGTTATGAACTATTATAAATACATGTATATAATTGATATATATGATATCTAAATCATGAATATAATTCTGTATATAATTAACTTTTGACCCCATGAACAACTTTTAATTATAAGAATTCCATTTTTGACTCAAGTCCCAATTATTGACAAAATGACAATTATTAACTTAAATGATTACATAATGTTTATAACATGGTAATAAGTTATTTAAAAGGAATTATAAACATGAAAAGTGTTCTTAAGAAATTATAAATTATATTTAGTTTATTAGTCAGGATATTAAATAATGGACGGGTCAAGTCAGACATGAGGTAAGGGATTTCTTATCTCACTTTTAATTCCATGAGATTTCCATTGTCTTCCACCTAGTTATTGCATGTGGTGTATTGTGTACAGCCATTTGATATATATTATCATGATTCTATTTATATTCATGTTATTTTGTGATTAAAATGTTGTTTATTATCTTTTTTTCATATGACTTGTTTGATTACAATATGGTAATGGGTTTTCATCTCACTTATTATTCTCATGAGATTCTTGATATATTGCCACTATTTCCTTTTGTGTGGTGTATGTACTGCACATTATTGTATTCATTTTGTAATATAAATTAATTTATGGGTAATTAAATCTTCATTTTATGATCATTCTTTCATATGGTGAATGTTTCACAAGTTACCAAATTGTTAAGGGAACCTTTCACCCTCCAATTTTTTAAAGACTTATTTTTGGTTATGCCTTTTAATTAACAGCTTCTAATATTGGGATATGTTCTTCTATATCTTTAATGAATTAAATTTTATGTCCCAGAGATGAGATACCCTTTTCTCTCTCATCAAATTACATTTTTTAATTTTAAAGTGATGTCTTTAGGATCTCTAATTTCTGTAAGGGAAATTCTTAAACCAATTTAAATTATTTGGGTTAAACTTTTACTTATTGATTATATTGTGTTATAAATATGTTTGAATGACCTATGATTGTTTCACAATTAATATCCACTTATGTTTAGTGTATTATTATTTTTCACACATAATTATGTAGTTGATTTATCCTTAATATAAGGATATCATCTTTATAAGGGATTCCATCTCAATTTACATTCCCTTGAGACCTCATTAATGTTATGCACCAATTCACTTTTATATGGTGTATATACTTCCATCTGGAATATTATATCATGAATATCCTTATTATCATGATATCATAAGTTTTGTTTTATTATATTTTTACATTATTTTTATTCATGTTTTTCTCAAGTGTTGCGAGGCTCTTTAACTAAAACATTGTTTTAAATTATTTAAAGAATTATTCTTCTAAATATTTATCATTAATGTACATGTTTTGAAAATGGTTTTTAGTATTTATTTATATGGACATTAATGTTTTAAAACATTAATTCCTTTAAAATCTTCAAAGTGGTATGGGACACTTTGATTCAAAAATATGTTAATTAATTTTTTTAAATGGTTTTGAAAATGGTTTGATTAAGAATTGATTATGTCAATATCATGAAATGATATATTTTATTTTCAATGTGGAAATTTTATTAGAGAAATTTTTATATTTACAATATTTTATGTGTTATGATTTTATAATGGTACGTCAACATTTAATGGGTGGTTACATGATAAACCAAATGACGGGTGGTACTATAATAAACAAGGACGGGTGGTTACGTTATAACCTCCCGTGCATTGGGTATGGAAGTCCGCCCCATGGCTATTCCTTTTAGTGATATGTGTGGAAGTCGACCGTATGGTTATTCCATTTAAGTATTTTTATGTCCCAAGTAATCTATATTTGTTATGTGTGCTTTCTATGGGTTTTATGGTAATTTTTGGTTACAAAAGGGTAAGCAATGATCTTTTATTCAAAGATGAGTATTTACTACTTCATGAAGGTAAAAAGTATTACTTATGATAAAGTATTCATGTCTTACTTTTTTTTTAGAAAAACTAATAGTTTTCATTCTCTGTGTATCCCTTATTGAGATTTTAGCTCATCCTATGTTTTTGAAATGTTTTTCAGAGGAAATGAAGAGGAATAGGGAAAAGGATTTGATCAAGAGAGTGTCATGATGTCTAAAACATGGAACTCGACATGTTTCTCTTTAAGATTTTATATTTTATGAAAAAAATGGATACTGAGTAGTAGTGTCTACTTGTAATATTCAAGCTGATATGTAATAGTTATGGCCTAATTATCTAAAACTCTAAACCTGAAAAGATACTAAAAGTGAATTCTTGATTTAACTCAAGATTATGTAATGATTAATTCTGGGTCTCTATAGTGGTAGTGTGAAACATTTTATGTTTAAGTGATCATTTAGCCCACCTAGTGATACATGGTCTTGTTTTTGGGTCCTTTCATTAATTTTTTCTCTAAGAAAAGAAATAAGCCTTATAAATTCTTCACAGTATTCATAATAATTTATAAACCATATTTTTTAGAATATACAACTTCCACAATAAAAATTTTATTTTTTTATGATGAAAGAAATCATATAATATAGAAAAATAAAAAAAATCTAATTTATAGGGAAATTGAGAAACGATAAAATTCTTAATATATCCCCTATACACATGATTGCATTCCCTAATTATGTATTTTTGTGATTGGGTTACCCAATAATTGTGAACCATCGCTATTCAAATCATTATCAATATTATATTTTGATTAATCAAATCATTTATCATTTACAAAATTCATCATTAAATACCGTACAATGACTAAATTGTTATCCACATCTATATTGTTTGGGGATATATTGGGCTCAAAGTAGTTGTCAATGGAATCATATTAATAATCTCTCAAGGATTTTATATTAAAGGGACTTATAAAATCGTGTCCATTATGGAGTTTTACCTTTACAATATGCTATACACTCAAGGTAAACCAAACAGTTCCTCATTTCAAGTGATTCATATACAATTACCTCAAATATCTACCTCACATGGTAAAAATGAATAAATAAATTATAGGCCATATTTGGGGGTTTCCATAGCCTTGATGACATATAATTTAAATCTAATGACAAAATAAACTGACATATTTATAAGTGTTGGTTATGGTGGTTGGGATAAAAATTCTCTCATATCGGGGAGAAAGGTTTGTTCCTTGGATTTCACCATGGTAGTTGTTCCTCTTTAGGATTCAAATGCTCTAAATATGATAAGAACATAAAATAGGGTATTTCCTATATCAGTTCCCCCAAACAATGAGTACCCTTTATAGGGGAATGCCTAATATAAATAGATTTCACCCTCCTTGAATTGGATGTTTTATTTTCTATGTAGAGAACTCTCTGAATGAGTTTGTAAATTATTTGATATCATTGGGAACACATATTTTTTGTTTTGTAGAAAATGAATTCACTTTGAGCTATATATTTAGTATTTTCTTATCAAATATTTAATCCATGATTATGTGTGAATAAATTTCATTCCCTATTTTTTGGTCCCTTTTAGGAAGGAGTTAATCATAAACTCTCTGTATTCTTAAAATGATAAATTAGAGCAGCATTGTGTATCATAATATATCTCCCCTAGTACATAATATGTATATAGGGGGAATATTAATTAAAAATGTATTAGTTTACCTATATGGTTTCAGTAAAATTATTTTTTGAAGATATCATAATATTTGGTAGACATTTTTTTTAAAGACCCTTTTTTGCCGTACAAGACTTTGTAATATTTTTGAGAATATTTCTAGAGTCTGGCACTGAGACCGCAAGTCATTTCGAGGCCTAGTGTGCCCAGAATTAATATTATAAAAACAATTAGTATATTTTAATCAATTCATTTAAAAAAATCCAAATATCTCTTAAAAATAATCTTGGAACATAAATTTGAGTCCACTGTTGAATTAGGAGCATGGTGTTTACCCGAGGTAGGGCATAACTTTTTTCGGTACAGGTCTTCTATAGAAAAAATAACTAATGATGTAACCGTAAATAAAATTATTAAATAAATTATTTTAATTTTGAAACTATTTTGAATAAATATTGAATGAGTACTTGGATTGGAAATATGAGAAAATTGTTGAGTTCGTAATGCGGTGTTTCACCTAAGCACGGCCTAAAGGGAGAGGGTGATGGATGTTCGGATCCTGAGACCATTACATGGTGACCTAATTAAATTCTATGAACTGGTCATTATGGAAATGACCAGGGGTTCAATCATAAACCTCCCACCCATGCCTGATCTCTCTCCCTTCCTCCCTTTGTAAAATCATCATCATATCCTTCACGGATCGCGGCATCACTGTAGATATGAGTAGATCATACCATGGAAAACATAAATATTATTGGTAGGCTTTTTCATCGGGAAAAAATGGATCCAAATCTTGGTAAGTTTATTTCATCTGAATTCTGCATCCCTACTTTCAATTCTTGAATTAAAATTGATTCTTCTTCGATTTCACTTCTTTAAACATCAATGTTTATGGCCAAACTAACACAGCCATCGAACAATCTATCTTTTTTCCTCTGCTCATCGCACGTTATTAATCATATACATTTTGATACGATGAAACAACAACAAATAATTGAGAGGGACATGGATCTATCTAGATCTGAGGCCAAGGATTCTAGATCTATATCCATTTCTTCATTTTTATTAGGATCAGATATGATGTGGTGTGCGGAAGGCGGCGACGGTGTGAGTTGTTCAGGATAGAGGTGTGTGGTCCAGTGAGGCAACGGCAGTAGGGAGACCTAGAGAGCCCATGGTGGATGGTCTCGGTGCCCAAAGTAGTGACTATATTTCATGGTCTCCCATGACAGTAAGGTGAGGTTGTTTGAGGCGGTCCGGCAAATAGGGATGCCGCAGCGGTAGGAGGCCGATGGGGTGTGCAGGCGGTGGCGTGGTAGGTGGTCGGCAGAGGCTGCTGGCAGAGCGGGATCCAGGTTGTGGTTGACCGCATTGCAGTAAGGGGTGGGGGATAAATTTTTATTAAAAATTTTAAATTAATAATATTATTATTATTAAATTATTATTATTTTCATAACTCTCAAATGGAGCGTCTGATTGACGCATCGTCAGTGAGGATGTGACCCTGTATTCAAGAAGATATTTTTAAGGCCAATTCTAGATACCATTCTCTGACCCATTGATCAATCCTAAAAAATACCCAAAAAATAATTTTATTATTATTTTCAAACGTTGATTCGACTGTAACTCCTACATGGAGTGTCTGATTGATGTGTCGTCTATGACAGCACGACCTAATTTTCTAGACGGTATTTTTGATGCCAATGTTGGATGCCTTTTAGGATTTTTGGATTGGGTCCATGAAACACCCAGATAATAATATTATTATCACGACCTATCCCTCGGGGCATGTGTCGTGACTACCCCAAGTCGTCCTACCATAGGCCAGGTGCTAGCGACCAGCACTGGAAAGTCGTATCCCTATAATGGGAAGGAATTTCTTTTAAACCGTTACGAATACACATACTATTTTGAAACAAGATGAAACCACAGAGTAATCTGTTGTAGGAAAAGAGTGCTGAAAGTAAACAGGCCGGAATACATGCCCAACTAGAAGTACAAGTACAACATAAAAGTACAAATACAACTGAAGTGGGAAAAACAGCACCTGGATCATCCACCAAGGATCCTGCCTAAAGTGTAGGTATAGCTCACGATCAGTAGTCCCAACATCATGTAACACCAAATAGTCCACCCCTGAGTACCATCCAGTCCTGGCTCCCTCAGCCTTGATCAATGATGTCTGTCGTCTGCACAAGACACAATAAGGTGCGTGCATAGCCCGTGCAGGGGTGAGTATAAAGATACTCAATAGGGACCTCGATACCGAGTAGGTCTCCTAGAGTTCCAAAAAATAAATACCACAAAGAAATACATCCAATCAACTTAGGTATTTGCCCATACGTATACCTAAGTTACCAAGATATACCCATCTCATTCAGGAAGGAATAATACCACAAAGGTAACACCACAAAGTATAGATACCACACAGGTAAAACCATTGAGAAAGAAGTACGACACAATCAACACCACTGTGATTGAGGTACCACACAGGTAACACCCCGAATACAACATCACAAAGGTATATTTACCACATAGGTAAAACAATGAAGATAGAAGTACTACATAGGTAACACCATGATGATAGAAGTACCACACAGGTAACACCATGAAGATAGAAGTGAATAAGCCCACAATCAGGTATAACTTAAGTACAAAAGCGCATATGACTAGTCTCAAGGCTAAATCATCTTATTCTGTTAAGTAGTACTACTTTTTTCCCACACAGGATCGATAGGTAACTAACCCCCTCTGACCCACACAGTATTGGTATGCACTGACCCACAAAGGATCACTGAACACTAACCCACACAGGATCTGACCAACATGGGATCGGTATGTGCTGACACACATAGGATCGTTGAGCACTGACCCACACCAGATCAATGTTCTTTCTTCATGTTACTTCCAGCCACAAGATTCCTCACACTCCGTGCGCTTGAGCTATGTAAAATATTACCCTTGAGATACCAGTCGTACCTCGACTTTCACTAAGCTCCACAAAAAAGTAACCCAATGGACTTCCATGTCGTAAGGGTTCCAACACAACAGAAAACGTTTCTACTGGATGCTTGGTCTATTAGTTATATTCATTTTAGTACCATGGACCCAGTTGGATTTCTGTTTAGTCCAACCATTCCATACTTCAAATGGTATTGGTTAACTAAACAGGTCACACTATTGTGATCCACATGGAAAAACACACGATATGGACTGCCCATTTTTTCAAAAATGATACCTGGTGAAAAAGACACATTTCCCCACAACACGCACGCACCAAGACACATGGTACCCATGAATCATCCTCAACATAAACATCAAAAATTGGTCTTCAAATGTTCATCTTTATTTCAAGATCACAACACTGCTTACGGTTCACCAATCTGACGTCGTATGAATAAGTTACGACCTAAGAAAAATTCTGCAATAAAAATAATAACATTATTATTGGGCATTTTGTAAAACCAATTCACCGTCTAGAATTTAATATCCAATAATTATAATTGAATCAACCGTCTTAATGACAGGATCATGTCGCCAGTGATGGTAATTCCATCGGACGTCGCATGAAGGATTTATGGCTGGTCGAAGATTTAATAATAATAATATATTATTATTATTTGAGTGTTTTGAGTACCAAATCCAAAAAACTGAAAAAGACATCCAATATAGGACTGATAATTTTGGTCTTGAAGTTAGGGTCAAACTTCCGCTGACGGTTCATGAAACCGAGGTCATACGGATAAGTTACGGATGAAACACAGCTTTCCCAACGAAAATAAAAATAAGATTATTATATTATTTTTAATTTTAATTCAATTTAATTCCCTAAATACTCATACCCAAAACTTCTACTCACCACCAAAATAGGTGCCTCCTTGCTCCATACTTATCACACTATACTCTTCTATGCCTTTTATGATTTTTCTTATTATTTCACTTCTTTAATTTCTCTCTCTCCAATCAAACCATTCTTCCTCCATGGTTTATCATACTCCAATTAACTCATTCCCCAAATGGTAGGGTTCCTCCGCAAGTCCAGAACTGACGGCACCACCTCCATCTCGCCGCACCGCCATGACTCCAGCCCGCCACAATGCTGCGCCTCAAGCCAACTGCACCGCCTATCCCCCCTGGTTCACTTGCCCATTCCATTGACCGAGTCGGCTCCACCGCTAAACCACATGACATCGTTCTGCCACCGTGAGCTGCCTCTACTCTCCGCACAGACCACTGCAGTATGTCGCACCGCCTTTCCCACCTGGAGCTGTGCCCCAAATATATTCCTGAATAGGTCCACCACATTTCCCCTTCTTTGGGTCACTGCATCTTTGTTATAAGCTCAAAAAATATGAAAATCATATATTCACGATCCTCGGGCTAAGATCTCTACATATGTATGTCACGCTCAATGAAACATTGTGTTTTTACCAAGATTAATTATTTGGCTATGAAGAACGCGTGCAGAACGCATGAAGAATGAAATAGAACATATCCTGGTATATGTGCAGATCAATGGTCATTTTTGTTTACCATGATCGTTGAGAATCAAGAACAAGGGGAATCAACAAATAGATATTTATCATACTTAAAAATAAACCCCCTATGTCATAAATCCATTAGAGAACGTTCGCGATTAAAGTGGGTCAGTGTTCATCATTCCTGCAATAAGAATCCGACGATGTTGCTTGAACGATGATCTTTAGTTCTCGATTGCGATATCAATTCTTCTCCAAGAGCCTCAAGATCCTACCAACGGAAACCAACACTCAACCCCAAGGAAGAGTTAATATAACTCTTAGTTTAATAGGTGATTCATTTATTTAAATTAATGAATCATATAAATTAAAGGGATTTGTGGTCACACATTTTGGGTAACCGGGCATTTAACGCCCAGCATTTAAATGACCAACCACCCTCTTGTGGTCCTCGCCACCAAAAATTAAAATGAGTTGTGGGAGGATATTTAATATAAAATATATTTATTTTATTTAATCCTCCATGAAAATTGAACAAAACCAACTTCTTCTCTCGACCCAATATGGTCGAGCATAAACCTCCCTTAAGCAAATTCTGACAATGCAATTTCAACAGTGCATTCAGATTTTTAATCCGACAACCGGTTCAAAAGTTATAAAATGTCACTCACATGTTTAACGAATGTACCTTAAAAAAGTTCAATAAATAAATAATGTTCACCCACCGCCTAGGTCGATCGAGGTTAGGCTCTACCAAAGGAGAACATGCTCCCAACAAATCCAATGGTACTCTCAGATTTTTAATCTGAGTTACCATTTAGAAATTATGGATTTTAAAAATAAAATAATTGTCATTTAATTATTTTATTTATAGGCAAATACTAACTTTCATTGGTGTCTCACACCAGACTATGTTAGTATCTACCTAAAGAGATAATACCCTCATGAGCACAGTGGTAGTCTTGGATTTTTAATCTGAGTAACCATTCATGATTAATAAGCATTTGACTAATAAAATAACTTTATTAAATTATTTTATTAACAGTTATTCCATTTTCGGGTTTTCCCACAGGAGGCCTACACTAAATATACTTAAGTCGGGCCTAGGGTAAACCCACCATCTTGAACAAAATGGTGCCCTCGGATTTATGTTCTGGGAAACTGTTTAAGAGTTATTCAACTTCTTTAGGAAAACTACTTAGGCGTGTTAATTAAATCTTAACAAAACTTCGACGAATCATTTCGGGCACTCCAGGCCTTGGAATCACTCGCTGTCAGATTTTGCAGTCTCGAAATAATTCAATATAATTAAAAAATTATAAGGAAATTTTGGGACATTACATTCTCCCCACAATAGGGTTTTACGTCTTCATAATAAAAGTCAAAAAAACAAACAAATGAGGGTATTTAGCATGAATACGTGCCTCCTACTCCCCTGTACTCTCCTGGAGGTACCCGTACTACCATGGAACTTGCACCAGAGGGATTGACCATCTACAAAGGACTCACTCCTATTGATCCTCTATCTCCACCGGGAACTCAGTTAAAGGCACCCGATCATCAAAACTCAACTCACCCTAGTTGATAACGTGCGATAGATCATGCATGAATCTCCTCAGCTGGGACACATGGAAAACATTATGCATGTGGTGCATCTGTGAGGAAAGAGATTGACGTTACACAACCTCGTTCACTCTGTTAGAATCTAGAAAGGGCCGATGAACCTCAGAGATAGCTTGTCACCCATCCAAACCTCTGCAATCCTTGTCAGTGTGAGACCCGTAGGAAGACATGGTATCCCATAACAACTCCTCCTAAAGTTTCATTGGTACAAAGGTGCATCCTTTGAATAGGATGACATGCTACCAACCTTCATAAAAATCCTTATGAGACTGTCCTGAGGATATATGAGGAAGTCGGGCCTCGCAGTCAACGTCCCAATACATGCCTCCCGAATTCACTGACGAATTGGGGGAGTGACAGTCATAGACTAGAAGTAAGCTACTCCATCATTATCCATAAAGTATATCTAAAGTTCCACTAGCTGATCTAACGCCTAACTCAGTAGCTGTAGACCAGAGCTCTTGTTGAGTGTGTCTGCTACCATGTTTCCCTTCCTTGGAGTATAGACTATCTCAATGTGATAGTACTAGAGGAACTCTAGTCATTTTCACTGTCTCCACTTCTAAAAGCTCTGCTGACACTTCTCTGACAATAGGAATGGCACCCCCTTCTTTTTCAAAGCTGAAAAGGGTGCTGCTACCCTGGAGAAGTCTAGTTCAAAACTCCGGTAGTACACATCCAAAGAAGAAGTTTCTCACCCTTTAGAGAGGTATTCTTGGGAAAATCTTTTGAAAATATTTCCCCAAACTCTACCACTCCTGATTGGAATTAAAATATAAAAACTCATACTTCCACTAGGGTAAGGTTGGTCGACTCAAGAGTGATCGGATGCACCCTCTTTTGCATGAGTTTATCATGTGCTGCCTTGGATTCCTTTTTTTCGACCATTGAAAACCCCATTCCATAGATGTAGATAAATCACAACCTTTTTTCCTAATACAGTCAATATGAGCATGAACTGTATATGTCTAATCCATACCAAAAATAACATCGTAAGGCATCGAAACTACCACCCAGATGTTCTAATCGAGACTATCTCCTCAACGGTAAGATCACGCCATTGGTATAAGTGTGATTATAGAGTCTCCTTCCAAAGTTCTATCCATACGTAATTGTCAAGTCAATGGTTTAACAAGAAACTCTAGGCCTTATAAAATATTCACAGAAAGAATAAGTGTTTAATTCATATGTCTATTAATACGGTAGCTATTAGTAGACACATACCGTACCTCTAATCATTCATGGAGCCCTTGGGTCACACTCCTTGACTGCATACATCTACTCCCTTCCCCTATCCTCCAACTCCCTGAGCCTGTTGGGGGCCACATTGTGGTAGTGGTTGTAACATGTCGAAATGTATACCACCTCATGCTACTTTCCTTGCTCAACTTCCATGTCTACTACCCTACAGATTCATCTATCCATGTCACTTCCTCTTCCTGAAACATTTTACACACCCAAGTCTCTGAGACTGGCGTCGGTTTCCTACTTTCCCACTAGTAACATTCGCTGGTTGTATTCTATCAGCCGAAGAACATTCAACCACAAAGGTTATCTCTAGTACCCTAACATATATAGAAATGCATAGAGTAATAGTGCTGGATTGGTTGTCCCTAAACACACCTCGCTCATAGGATCGAGCCCTGATGCACTAGTCGTACTGTATTCATCGAGTGCCAGTAATGGTCGGTACACCTCGATGAATACTCAGCTACTGACATGTAATCCTGGCGAAGTCGTAGAAGCTCTAAGGAACTCTCATCCACCTCCTGAAGTGAGTCCTTAGCCACCTGTGAGTCAGGATTGCCTTGGAACCTGAGGGGTATCTGATTCTGAAACACATGTAAGGCTCTAAGATTACATCTGTCCTCTACCGGTATCGCCGGTTGTAACTACTGGCCAATGGGCAGTGATATAGCTAGAACACTACCTGAAGGTACCATATTTGGAAACAGTACATGTATCTAAGCCTCGTTATCCTACAGACCATCCTCATGGTCAGATACTGGAAAAGACGAGCAGCTAGGATCACCATCTACTCAACTGGTGTTCCAACTAGGCAGAAAACTCTAGCCACAACCTCCAGCCAGTGCTCAACGACCTGGAAATCTGTCTCACCTCAATACCTCAGAGGACTCTACCACTAGAAGTCATGCAACACGCTCAGTCATCATGCACCTTCCGCCAGTGCGGTTGGTGGTAACTTATACCCAATGGGTTGTGGTGCTGTTAGTACACCACCCTAAGGTGCCAACATAGTAAGAGGGCCCTGCACTGTAGCCTCATCACTCAGTGGGCCATCATCATGTACTCTCTCAGGAATCCTAGCTGGCTGTCTATACGGAAGCATCCTATTAAGGAACAAGTGCACCATGGTCATTAAGTTATATCTGTTGAGATGACTCCAATGAAACCAAGGAAAAAAATTCCAAACACACGCAATCATTGTTTTCATGCACTGAATCAGAAATCAGAATTCAGGGACTTAGTGTCAGGATACGTCAGCCATCGCATCAACACTAGAATCCCCAAACTAAAAATCATAGTCATAAAACATAACACTATTTCCAAATAGAAAAGATTAGAGTCCTAGTTCTTCGGTAGAACTAAACTTCTTTGATACGACTTTGTCACCACCCGTCCCTCAGGACCCGTGCCATGACTACCCCAAGCCCACATTCCATAGGAATGGGGTAGGCGACTACCACTAGAAAGGTGTATCCTTGTAATAGGAAGGCATTTATTTTAAACATGAACCAGCACACATACTAGTATGCAACAAGATGCAACCACAAATTAATATGTTGTACTAATAGAGTGCTGGAAGTAAAGGAGATAGAATACAATCCCAACTAGTAGTACAAGTAAAACAGAAAAGTACAAATACAAATGAAAATTGGGGAAAAATAGCTCATATATCATCCACCAAGGATCCTACCTAAAGGGTAGGTAGAACACATGATGAGTAGTCCCTACCTCACGTCACGCCAAATAGGTCACCCCTACGTACCATCCAGTCCTAGCTCCCACATCCTTGATCAATGATGTCAGTTTTCTACACAAGAAACAACAAGGTGCGGGCATAGCCCGTGCAGGGGTGAGTATAACGATACTCATTAGGGACCCCGAGACCCCGTAGGTCTCCTAGAGTTCCAAAAATGAAATACCACAATGAAATACATCAACTCTACTTAGGTATATTCCCATACATATACCTAAGTTATCAAGATATACCCATATCATTCCTGAAAGAAGTATTAAAAAAAGGTAAAACAACAAAGGTGGGGATACCACACAGATAAAACCCCTAAGATAGAAGTACAACACAGGTAACACCACTGAGATAGAAGTACTACACATGTAACAAAAATACAACACCACAAAGGTAGAAGAACCACACAGGTAACACCACGAAGATAGAAGTGACTCAGCTCACAATCAGGTATAACTTAAGTACATAAGTACAGATGATTAGTCATAAGGCTAAATCATCTTTTCTTCTTAAGTAGCACTGCTTATGACCCTCATAGGATCAATAGGAAACTGACCCACTCTGACCCACATAGGATCAGTATGCACAGACCCACACAAGATCACTGAGCATTGACCCACACAGTATCTGACCCACACAAGATTGGTATGCACTGACTCACACAGGATCACTGAGTACTGACCCACACTAGATTGATGTTCTTTCATCATGTTACAGCCAGCCACAGAATTCCTCACACTTGGTTCACTCAATCTTCATAAAATATTCCCGTCAAGAAATCGGTCATACCTCAACCACCACTAATCTCCACAAAGGAGTAACCCAAAAGACCACAATGTCATAAGGGTTCCAATGCAACAGACAGCATGTCAACCGGACGCCCGGTCTATATGTTATAGGCATTTTAGTGCCGAGGGTCCGATTGGATTCATGTTCAATCCAACCCTTACATACTTCAAATGGCACTAGATAACCAAACAGGTCACACCATTGTGAACCACATGAAAAAACACATTATATGGACTACCCATTTGTCCAAAATAGATACCCGGTGAAAAAGTTGAATTTCACTACAACACGCGTGAACCGGGCCTCATGTGGCCCACGCCTCGACCTCTATTTAAATATACAAAATTATTCTTGAAATGTAGGTCTTAATCTCAAGATCACAACACTGATTACGGTTCGTCGATCTGATGTCATGGGAATGAGTTACGACATAAGCAAAATTCTGCAACAATAATAATAACATTATTATTGGGTGTTTTGTGAAACTGAGTCACTGTCTAGAATTTAATATTCACTCATTAAACTTGAATTGATTTTCTAAATGACAGGATCATGTCACCATTGATGGTATGTCAATCGGACGTCGCACGAAGGAGTTATGGAAAGTCGAAGATTTAATAATAATAAAATATTATTATTATTTGAGGGTTTTAGGTACCTGATCCAAAAACTTGAAAAAGATATCCAATATTTGGCTCATAATTTCGGTCTTGAAGTCATGGTCATACTACCGCTGACGGTTCATGAAACCGAGGTCGCACTGATAAGTTACATACAAAACACAGTTTTCCCAATGAAAATAAGAAAAACATTATTATATTATTATTATTAATAATTTAATTTAATTCATTATATACTCGTACCCAAAAAATCCACGCACCTCCCAAATGGGCACCTCCTTGCTCCATGCCCAGCACAATACATTCTTCTATGCCTTTTATGATTTTTATTATTATTTCATCCCATTAATTTTTCTGTCTCCAATAAACCCTTTCTTCTTCCACGGTTTCTCACACTCCAATTAACTCCTTCCCCAAATCGTAAGGCTCCTCCACTCATCCAAAACCGACACCACCACCTCTGTCTAGCCACGCCACCATGCCTCCATCCTACTACGCCTCTACGCATCAAGCCAGCCGCACTGCCTAGCCCCCCTGGTCCACTCACCCACACCATCGACCGATTCAGGTCTGCCACTCTACCATGGGTCATCCTTCCACTATCATGAGCCGCCTCGAATCTCCACACAGACCGCTGCAGTATGTCGCACCACCTATCCCTCCCGCAGTCATTCCCCAAGGACATGTCAGAATAGGGACGCCACATTGCCCCTTTCGCGGGCCACTGCATCTTTGTATTAAGCCCAGAAAATGTGACAATCGCAGATTCACAATCCTCGGGATGAGATCTCTGCGTCTGTATGTCACCCTCAACAAAAAAATTGTTTTTTTATCATGCATAATTATTTGGCGATGAAGAAAGCATGCATAACCCAGGAAGAACGAAATAGAAAAGATCATGGTATATGTGCAGATCAATGGCCATGTTTTATTGGACATCATAATTGAGAATCAAGAACAAGGGGAATCAACAAATAGATATTTATCATACTTCAAAATAAACCCCATTCCTCATAAATCCATTGTTTAACATTCACGATTGATGGTGGGTCAGTGTTCATCATTCCCACAACAAGTGTCCAATGATGTCGCTTGAACAATGATATTGGGCTCTCGATTGTGTGATCCACTCAACGTCAAGAGCCTCGAGATCATGTTCCTCTTTATGCCAATAGAATCAATCACTCAACCCCATAAATGAGTTAATATAAATCTTATTTTAAGAGGTGATTAATTTATTTTGAATTAATGAATCTTATTAATTAATGGGATTTTTTGTTACACATTTTTTGCAATCGTACATTTAATTCCTAGCATTTAAATGCCAAACCACCCTCTTATGGTCCCCACAACCAAAAATTGAAAGGGGAGGTGAGAGGATATTTAAAACAAAATACATTTATTTTATTTAATCCTCAACAAAAATTGAAAAAACCAACTTCTTCTCTCGACCCACTACAGTCGAGGTTAAACCTCCCTTAAGCGAATCCTGACACTGCGAGATCATTGGTGCCTTCATATATTTAATCCGAGCACCCGTTCAAAAGTTATAAAACACCACTCGTTCATGTACTGAACATACCTAAACAAAATTTCAATAAATTAATAACTTTCACCCTCAACCCACATCAGTCGAGGTTAGGCTCTTCCTAAGAACAACACGCCCCAACTAACCCAATGGTACTCTTGGGTTTTTAATATGAGTTACTATTTGGATGTTATGGATTTTAACAATAAAATAGTTGTCACTTAATTATTTTATTTACGGCCAAAAACTAAATTTCACTAGTGGCATGCGCCGGCCAATGTTATAATCTTCTTAAAGATAAAATACCCTCATGAGCTCAGTGGTGGTCTCATATTGTTTATCTAAATAACTGTTCGTGAGATATAACTATTTGAAAAATAAAATAACATTTTTAAATTAATTTATTTCCGGTTATTCCATTTTTGGGTTTTTCCCATAAGAGGCATGTTCCGACTAAACATAAGTAATGCCTAGGGTAATACCACCATCTTGAACACAATGGTCCCCTCAGATTTCTGATCTAGGAAACCGTTTAAGAGTTCTTCCACTTTTTTAGTAAAATTGTTTACACTCACTAATTAAAGCTTAATAAAACTTCGCCGGATCATTTCGGGCACTTCAGTCCTCGGAATCACACGCTGTCATATTTCACGATCTCAAAATAATTCCATATAATTAAAAAATATTATATTGAAATTATGAAATATTAAAAATATATAATTATTATTAAAACTTTAACTTGACAAAATTTATGCATGTGACATACAATCGATGTGACTGCAATGGGGTTTTGATCCAGATATTAAGTTGGATGCTTTGATATCAATTTCATCAATTTAAATTTAGATCGAGGCATAGACCCTTGTAGCCTTGTTTGGTCATGCTATAGTGAAATGTAACCTTTTCACTAGGTGTCCAGTTTCGACAGATGAATAGTCGATCCCATGTGTTCTCCCATGATGATCACAAAGGTTTGGTATGTATGTTTAAATTTGGGATTGATATGTGGGACCCATGAGGTTCTATTTGTGCACAATGTGATGAAATGCTACTTATTCACTGGGTGTCTAATTGGGGTGAATGAATAGACAACCTTGTGCACTTATCCACAAGTATTGCAACCGTTTGATCTATTTGATTCTCTAGGGCCTCCCAATTTTATGCACACTCTAATGTGTGGAGCCTTATTTGTGATCTCATTCAATGTGGAAACATAGAGGGAATATCAAAGGAAGATCCTTCTAATGTGTTTGAAGAGAACGCACAACATAGGTTAGAACTGGATCTTGTCAGAGTAGATAATATGTATGAAGAGATGTGGTCAAAGCTTCTCGGTCCGTTTGAGGAGGCATCTTAGTGAAATTTATGGTTTCCCTTTGGGCCAATGATGGGAATCACGTGATCGTGTGCATTTTGGATTGATATTCCATGTACTCTGGGAGTACACTAGCATGCCTAGGGGTAAATTACACAGTTTAGTTCCTAACTATGGATAGGTAAATGGTCAGGTGACGAGGTGGGGTCATACATCGTTTGAGCCCTATACCCGTCGTGTACCTCATTATGAATCTTCTATCTTTCATATCTCCTTCATTTTGAATTTGATTTTGGACCACGAATAGCCTATCCTGACTTTTTTTCCAGTAGAATTAATTTATTCACTCCATAGTTGAATTAGAGAGATGATGGTATATCATTTAGGAAGTGTTTGGGAAGGTTATCATATTCTTCTTTCTGGGTGATGATCCCCCTGACGTATGAGGGAGATATCCCTGATGACCAGAGTGTTGACCCCCTATAGGCATGGGAGTGGGTTTTATACAACTACTTCTAGGTTTTTATCCCCATGATGTACTAGGGAGTCAATCCCTAATGACTAGAGTGTTTCCCCCCCCCCTCATCAGAATGGGTGTGGGTCCTTTTATGCTACTTGATGAGCATCACCCTCCGTCGTATACCCTTCAGTGGGGCTGGGCAGTGGGTCCCCCTCAACATCAAGGTGTTGCTCCCCTTGATGTACTAGGGAATGAATCCATTATGATTGGACTGAAATATCCCTCCCCCCCAACGCACTAGAGTGAAGTTCTTCTAAAGTTCTTGACCCCTCAACTATGCGGCATAGTGAGGAGATGTGGTTTGGCGTACCTTTGGACTCATAAGAAAGACGGACGATGTCCCCACTGAGATGCATCCTTGTGACGACACCTAAAGTTGTGCAGGAAAGTAAGTTCCACCCAAAAGGGATAGTATCAATGTGTTGGGATTCAGTCCCTTAGACTTGTGTGTTCAGGGTAGATGTGTGAGGTGTTGGGCATTGATATATTGACTTACCTTGGAACTTTTGGTGACTCTTCTTATTGGGTTTAGATTTGAGATAGATATCCCATTACTCTCTTATTTGGGTTTATTTGGATAATAATATATATATCCTATTCAGTAGCCACTCCATGGGTTTTGGTTACTCTCCTTCTAGGAGAGGTGAAGATGCATGGGTTATGCCATGTGCTTTCCATGTCTAGCTTCTCATGGTTGGATGAGTCTACTCTCCTTCTATAGATAGAAAAAAAATAATGGGAAGTTCATCTTCTCAACATTTTGGCTCCTTATGTTTTGATGAGTCTAATTTCACTCTCTCTCTGGGTTGAGAAGTTCTCTTTTACCAAACCTTGTTCTATCAACTGTATCAATCTTCAATATATCTCTAATTTCTTCCTAATTTCCTTTTCAGGGCATCATACTGATTATTTTTATACTCACCCCAATGTTGGATTTTCTCACATGTGTCAAGCCTTTTGATAATGACGGACAGGTTGATCGTGATTTCAAATGAGCATAGGGATACGGGGTTCATCGACTATGTATGGTGGTTTTAGCATGGGATCTAGGAGTGGGGATCTCTAAACTATTTTAACTTTCTAGTTTCTTTCATATTCGGACACTTTTCTAACTGGGTGTGTATTTTTTCCCTTTTCTTTTCAGTTTACTATACCATACATGTACTATTCATAGGTCCATCCATGGTTGGTTTATTTATAGCATTGTTGCATCTTTTTTTCCTTTTTTCCTACTCACTTTTTCATTGAGTCGGTTGTGTGAATGAGTACAGGTACTTTGAAAAATTACTCCTAGATATTTTTGTGCCTTCAGAGCTTTTCACCACCCCCTGGCTAGTAGAGGCAGGGTTGGGGTAGTTATATCTTGAGCCACGACTAGGTTTGGGTCATGAATGTGTGGTATTATTGGTGGTTCATTCTTTGGGATGTTTTTTGTATGCTCACTAAATAGGAATTGGTTGGTATCTAGGGAAATTGTGTCAAAGTGTCTTGAATGTGGCTCTCAGGTCCGAGAGTCTAATTTTGGTGTGGGTGACTAACATATCCATTCACCAAGACCTTTAATGCCTACTTTTTAACTCAATATGCGGAGACATTTGTTGTAGGGAACAGTGGTACAAGCATCATATAGGATTGAGTCATTGATTGTGCTACCTGATTCCACTCCCTATTATTTTTTTCAATATATATATATATACTCATATGATTGTAGTACTTATTGATAATTTTTAGGAGGCCTCTACAATTAAACCCTGCCAGGATACCAGCTCTGGTTCATGACGAGAACCCTATGAGAGACTAGGTGTTAGTTCAGGGTGCATCCCATGATCCCCTACCTCTAGGTGGGTAAGTAGAAGCACCTACACCTATTTGGAAATAGATAGTTCCGCCAATGTAGGCAGATGACATGGACAGGATGACCGCACTCCACGAGTTGTACCATTAGAGACCTTTGACATTCCATGGTGATCCAGATCCCCAAGAAACAAAAGATTTTATATAGTCGATGGTCCATATAATTAGGAATTTCTAGACACTGACAAATTATATGGTGGTTTTTGAATCCATTCATTTAAATAGAGAATATGGGTTTTGGTGGAGCTTAGTTACCCAAAGGAACGATGATTTCATACTCTCTTGGATGACTACTAGTAGCTATTTCTTGAGGAGTACTACCGCTCCTGCTTATGCTCCATCACAATTTTGGTGCTTCTGGATCTTCAATAAGGAGGGATGATTATGGCAGAGTATATGGTGAGATTCACAGACCTTACGTGCTACTGTCTCGAAATTATGAAATATGGATACATCCAAACATAAAAGATCAAGTAGGGACTCCAATGAGATATCTGAGCCAGCATGGTTCCCTTGTAAATCCACACCTATATCGGGGTGTTACAGTATGCACTCGTAATAGAGATATTTATATCAATGGGTTTCCAGATCAGTGAAGATTGCAGTGGGTGAAACAGATCGGAGACGTCTTTGACAGTTAGTAGACGTCAGTCGACAAGATCTTGATGTAGGAGGCCTCCCCATAATCGGACTCAGGCACATGGTCAAGGACAACGCATGGGACCAGGACATCCTAGAGAAGTAAAATGCTAAAAATGTGACAGATGAGGTCAGATGTGTTTTATTTCCAAATATGATATGTTTAGGAGAGTAGGTTGATTGGTGATGGACCTCCAAAACAAATAAAACACTATTATCAGGGATCACCAAGAAGGGGACATAGTGGTTCCTAGGGAGGCGGAGCTAGTGCTATAGAGCAGGAAGAGCTCTGGGTGGTGGATGCCAGTATGATATCCTTCTACCACCACATGGTGGCCCACGTTAGGCTCATGGAGCTGCCAGCAAAGACCGTAGATAGACACATGGTTTGGATTTCAAATACCCAATAGTGAACGAGATATTAAGAGGTACACTCTATGTGGTGTCTATATTTTTCAGTATAAATTTACAGACACTCTTTTGATTTGTACTTTTTTTCACTCTTTTCTCGAGGTTCAGTAGGGGTGACGCGGGGTGTCAGTGTAACCATATGTTAATGTTATTTTACATAGTTTGTGTTGTGGTTAATCCCTAACAAGGTATCTTTTATATTGGACGATTTTTTTTTTGAAATTCAAATTGGAGCCTTTTTTGTATCTATCTGGATGAGATATTGGTGATACCTCATGAGATATTTTTTGTGGTATTTTTCATATATCTATTTCAAACAAGATAAGTGGCATATGGGATCCTATAAAAGGGGAGGCAGAGATTCAAGGAAAGAGAAACATTTGTGGTGCGTAAAAACCTAAGGATAGAAAATACTAGATTGATGGTTTTGGGGCATGAGCAGCAGTGAGCTGCCGAAAATAAGTTTGTGTGATCAGGTGTTGAAATGATGTAGCAAGTTTTATTTTGATCTATAAAGGCTGAGGTCTTTTCACAGATGATTATCAGATAGGTGAAGGAAGCATATTAGGGTGTGGTTTTTACATGGTTTTATTACACTGTATTTTTTAATTCAACGATCGGGTTTTACTTGTATTTTTGTACACTCTCATTCATAGTGGATATCTCGAAGTTGTCCCATGGTTTTTTAATCCTTCACAAGGAGGGGTTTTTCATGTTAAGAATCTGTGTCCCCATTTTTTATTCTACCATTTGGTTTTTTTTCTTTGCTTACATTGATAATTCTCAAAATTATTTCTATTTCAACTGAGATTTTTTTGGGTCGATCCACTTCTAACCCAACATCTTTTATCAGAGGAGGATATCCATGTTTTATCAATGATTAAATATTGGGGATTAATATCATCGGATTTATACTCACATTGAACTATTTAATGGGAAAAATTATTTTACACTTTGGAAACAAAGATTTAAAAGTATTCAGGTCTGTGAGAAGATAGTGAAGGAGTGGAAAAAAACTAGAGAAGAGGGATACAATGAGCGATGTCGATTGGTAGGATATGATAAAGTTGGTGAAGAGCACAATTCTAATGTATTTGGGTGAAAAGACACTATAGGAAGTTATGAATCTAATAGATCTAGAAATTATCTGGATGAATCTTGAATGTATATATAAATCAAAATCCCTCACAAATCATTTATATCTAAAAAACAGTTGTATTGACTATGAATTCTCAAGAATGGATAATTAGGAAATCATCTAGATGGGTTCACCAAGATTCTAATGAAGGTTTCTTCGGTGATAGTCAGGATCGATGATAAGGTTAATGTGTAGCCTATTGAGATAGAAGAAGGAAAATATTTTCTTCTTTTGGATTCATTACAAGATTCTTATGATAATATCATCACTACATTGCTATTTGAGAGAGACATACAGAAGTTGGATGGTTTTATTTCATCATTCTTGATGAAAGATACTCAATGAAAACCAATGATGGTGAATCTTCATGTAATTGTGGTACTCTGGTTGTGATAGATGGAGGTGTTAATTAGAGAGATTGGTTGAAGAAAAGAAGAAAGGTCAATTTATTCTTTTGCAACAAGAAGGGTCAGGTGTAGAGATACTGTTATGAATTGAAAGAGATTAAGGAGGATAAAATGTTCATGACACTGATCTTGAGGATACCGGGATAACTCTTATTCAGGGTGTGGGTGACTTCCTTTCAATTGTAATTGATTTTCATAGGTACTATTTGTACACTGAATGGGTGGTTGATTCAGCAGTATCTAGTCCTATTACACCGATGATGGATTTATTTTCGTCACACCCAGAAAGAGACTTTGCTATTTGGAAAATGGGAAATAGATATTCTGCTAATTTCATTGGCATTTGGGATATTTGAATCACTACGAATTCAGATTGTAAGTTGATGTTGAGGGATGTGTGGAATGTACTAGGTATAATCCATAATGTGTTATCTTCTTATACTGTTGATAATGATGGACTGAATAGTTCATTTTTTGTTGGAAGATAGACCTTTTATATAGTATCAATGGTTTATGCGTGAGAAAAAATGGATGAAACACTTTACAATAAAAATCTAAAGGCATGCGGTGATGTGACCAAAATAGTTACGAATATGACTTTGTATGATCTGTGGCACAAATCATCATTGTGCATGAGTCAAATACCATCGAATATAATGAATAAGGTTCGGAAGACGAAGCATGTCAGGTTAGGTGTTTTAGGTCTTACACCATATTATTTCTCATCATAGAATGTCACAAGTGAGGAAAGAATTGAAATCAAATATCAGGGTGATGTGACGAGAGTTTTGGACTGCTTGAAGGATATTGAGTAGAGAGATTAGTTAATTATTGTACGTACTCTAGATTATTTGGCGATCAAAATTATAGGGGAGCTAGATATTGTTGATTCTAGTATTGATGGTGCAGACATAGGTATGAATAATACTTCTGTATTTGGATTTATTTTACAGGGCGAGATTTCAAGTTTCCATCATAGATCCAAAATGGGGATGTCATATTTTCTACAAAGGATGGTGGTTGGTGCGATACCAACCAGTTTTATATCCAAATGATTTTGGTGGATGTGATCTTCTTATTTTATGGGATGAAGGGGGAGATTGTTGGGTTTCATCCCACATGTGGTATCTTTTGGATTTGAAGATATATTTTTTGGAAATTCAAATTAGAACCTTCAATTTTGTATCTCCCATCATGAAAAACTGAGGATATCTCATGATATCTTTTTTTGAGATATTTATCAGATATCTATTTCGAACAATATTTTTGGGATATGGAAGACTATAAAAAGGGAGTCTTATACTAATGGAAGGATATGATTTTGTAGGGCACGGTAGCCCAAGGAGAGTAGATAGATAGGTGATGGTTTATGGGTGTGAGTAGCAGCGAGCAATGGAAAATCAGGTTATGTAATGAGGTGCTACAATGACACTACGAGTTTGATTTTGATCTATGAAGGGTGATGTATTATCACAGATTATTATAATAGAGGAGATGGAGGCGTATAAGGGTGTTTTTTTCACACATGCTTTTACGCTCTATTTTTTAATTCATGTCTTGTGTTTTACTTGTATTTTTGTACTCTATGATTAATTGTGGATATTACTCGGAGTTTCCCCCTTGTTTTTAATCGTTTGTGAGGAAGGTTTTTCCATGTAAAAATGTGTGTCCCATTTTTTATTCATCTATTTGGTTTTACACTTCACTTACATTGGTTATTCTCACAATTATTGTTCTCTCAACATAGTTTTATTTTGGGGCGGATCCACTTTTGACCCAACTCTTCGAATGCTGGAGGAAGAGGGGTGCTTCCCCCATAGATATGTGTTTTTGAGATACAAGAAAAGTTGTGAAGGAGATTTAGTGATTCCTGAAGCGGATAGTATCATGTTGAGTTGGATAAGTACCTATGACTTGTACATTCAGGGCAAGGTTGTTCAATGGTGTGTTTGATCATGTCCTACAATTTCAAGTAGATTTTTTCTGCTTGACACTTCTTTCTCAGGATTCCACTAGTGAGTGCTGTGGAATTTTTGGTTTGGGGTTACTCTCCTTACAAGAGAGGCGAAGACATGCGGGGTATTCGATGTGATTTCCATGTCTAGATTCTCATGGTTGGATGAGTTAACTTTTCTTCCTTGTTCATTGGTACATGCGTGCTTATCCTCAACCTAGATGCGGTGACATATAGTCATCAAATAAAGGTCAAGGTAGATGAGACACCATGAACAACACTATGAGACTAATGACCCAGAGTTGGAAATAGTAGTCTTCATCCTAAGAATGTGGAGACACTACCTTCTAGGAGAGAACATTGTGGTTTACACAGACCACCAGAGTATCATATCTGTCTTCATTCATAGTGACCAGAACCTAACGTAGTGACACTGGTTGGAGTTTCTAGAGGACTATGACTCTGAGTTAGTCTATACACTAGTAAAGGGTAAAATTGTAGCAGATTCTCTTAACTGGAAGTCCAAAACTCATATAGTGAGGGATGTTTTAGAGCAGTTTCTTTTCCCTACAGTTTACCTTGATGGAGAAGAAGGGTACAATTTTTATTTAGTTGATGGTTTTGACTCCTTTTCCACATGAGCATGTTAGAGAGTCTCGGCAGGGAGACATCGACTGTGAAGTAATTCATGACCAGATATCCTTAAAAGCTTCACCTAATGTATTTTTATGAAAAAGGGAATCAATTCATCCTTTTTAGGTCTGAACATTGATTTTTTTCATGATGCTAGAGGAGGAGATGAGGGAGTTTCACACTTCTCATCTAGAAATACATCTCGGTGTAGGGTAGAGCTAGCTACAAGCTTAGTGTCCACACCTCTTTTCTTAGTTTGTACTTTTCGGGGTTGAAAATAATTGAATAAGGGAATCACAACTACAAAAATCACTTTTATCAGTGCTAAAATACCCCTTTATCAGCGCTTTTATGAGCACTGTAAAGCGCGGAACTAATAAAGGGGGGCTCCCTTTTATCAGCACTCAAAAAGCACTGATAAAGGGTACTTTTATCAGTGCTATTTTTTAGTGCTGATAAATGTAAAAAAAATTTAAAAATTTAAAAATATATATATAATTCATGGGCGGTTAGCATGATGCACCTCGCTTCGCTGTGCCTACGCCCCCCTCAACCCGCACGCTACACCCCGCTTCTCTGTGCCCATGTGACCCTACTGCCGCTGGAATTCGAACACAAGACCTCCCCCATTGCGCACTGCAACTTTACCACATAGCCATTTTGTTTTGTTCTCCCTTTAATGATATATCAAGTTATATATATATATATATTTATATGTATTCGTATATTAATACATATCCATATTAATATAAATTTATTTAGTTATATTAATATATATATATATATATGTATATATATGTATTTGTATATTAATATATATTTATATATAGATATATTTATAATTTTTTATCAGTATATTTATTTGTATATTAATATATATTTATAAGATTAATTTCAAATACATTTATAGCATATGTGTTTTTACGTGTGTTTATAAATAAATAAATTCATACATACATATATACAACACGCACACACAGATATATATATATATATATATATGTATATAGTTATGAATGAATACAAAGAAATGTCGATGTGAAAAGTCATCAAGAATGTTAAAACAGATATAACTTCTAATCTAGAAGTCCATTTCAACTCCAAAACCAGTCAAATCGACAAAAATTAAATGATCTTCGATATGATATGTGGTACAAGCAAAACGAACATCCAGATCAGAAGTTAGAGGCGTTTGAATGTTAAAAAGACCATAACTTCTAATCCAGGAGTCCGTTTCAAATCCACAATCTATAAAATCGAGGAAAATAAATGATCTTCATTATGATATATGGTACAAATTTATCAGACATTGGTATCAAAAGTTATAGCTGTTTAATTGATAAACAATCGAAGTACCACAACTAAAAACTGAGTTTTGGAGGCCTTCTAGGCCTTTTTGGCCTTGAAAAAACCTATGATGGGTTCCACCCATCTGTAAGGCTGTAGAGATCGTCGCATGATTCGATTTGATATGCTCCAGATCTCAAACAGAGTCTCAGATCAAAAGTTATGGCCGTTTGAAGTTTGAGTTGTGTTTTCAACATATTTTTGTTCTTTTATTTATTTATTTATTTATTTTATACTCAAAGTGTTATTACATGACTATTGGTGGATAAAAATTACATAATTATTAATTAAACATATTTTTTAAATTATTTTATAAGCCTCTTTTACTAAATATCATATACATTCATATTTGATTTCCATTCATCATTTCTAAAACATATGGAAAAAATAAATATTATATTTATATCAATATAAATAGATTTATAGATTTATATATTAATAATTTTTTTTAATTTTTTTTTGAATTTTACCATTTATCACTGCTTTTAAAAAGCGCTGATAAATGTGTAGTGATTCCCTTGCCCCGTTTTGTAGTAGTGAATAATGTAGAGACCATAGTTTTCCCTTGTAAGACTTTGGAATATTTCAAGCAATATTTCTAGTTCTTGGTACTATGAGAGCATGTAATTCAGAGCCCCATTGTGACCGGAATTAATTTTACAAAAATATTAAGTATATTTTATACTTTTAATGAAAAGGAAGAGATATAAATATTCAAAAAATTCTCGGATCAGAAATCCAAGGCCATTGTTTAGTTTAGAGCATTGCTTTTACCCCAATAGGGGCATAACTTTTGTCATCACGGGTATTTTATAGAAAAAGTCAATGGGTAAGTAACCATAAATAAAATAATTAAATAGAATTATTTTATTTTGGAAATTATTTCAAATTACTCTTCAACAAGTACTTGGATTGGAAATCTAAGTCTACTATTGAGTTCATAATGCGGTGTTTTACCATTGCACGACCTAAAGTGAGAGGGCACAGGATGTTTGGATCTCACGAATATTGGTGGGTGACCTTATTAAATGAAATACATAGTTCATTATGGAAATGACCTAGGGTTTTAATACTAATCCTCACTCCCATGGGAGAGCTCTCTCCCCTCCTCCCTTTGTCAAATCAATTCAAAATCCTTTATGGATCAGAGCGTCACTGCACATCTGAGCAGATCAGAGCGCTGAAAATGCAACGATTGATGGAAGGCGTGTTCATCGGTAAAGAACGGATCTGAATCTATGTAGGAAACTTTATTTTGAATTCCTCATCATTGATTTCAATTCCTAAATCATAATTGATTCGTTATCAATTTTGTTACTTTGAACATCAATGTCAATGGCCAAACTAAAACAGTCATCAATCGATCTATCTTTTCTTCCTCTGTTCATTACATGTTATTCATCGTCTACTTTTTGATTGGATGAAACAATAACAAATCATTGATTAAGGCATGGATATGTGTAGATTTGGAAATAAGGATTCCATGTCTACGTTTATTTATTCCTTTTGAGTTGGATTGGAGGTAACACAGTGTGAGAAAGGCGGCGGCAGCGTGAGTTGGCTGGGACATCGGTGTGTGGTTTGTTGAAGTCGCGACAACAGGGCAACATAGTGAGTCTATGATTGCTAGTCTAGGTATCTGGTGGAGTGGTGATCTATTGAGGTGGCTCCTGGCTATAAGAGAGGTAGCGAGAGGTGGTCTGGAATGTTGGGTCAGCACCGCAACAGGAATACAGCGGGGCACACAGGCAATGGCTTCGCAAGTGGCCAGTAGAGGCAGCCAGTGGAGCAGGATCCAGGTGGTGGAAAACCATGTACCAGAAAGTGGTGTGGGGGATAAATTTAATTTAAATAATTTAAATAATAATAATTATTATAATAATAATATAATAATTGTTAAATTTTTTATCTACCATAACTCCCCCATGGAGTGTCCGATCGACGTGCTGTTAACAAGGATATGACCCTATCTTTTAGATGGTATTTTTATGAAAAATATTTGATACCTTCCTATGACCTAGGGATCCGGCCTATAAAACACCCTAAAAATATTAATATTATTATTATTTTCAAATGCTGATTTCATCATAACAATTAAAAAGAGTGTCATATAGATGTGTTGTTTGCGGCAGCATGACCCAGTTTTGAAGACTGTATTTTTGAGACAAATATTGGATTCCTTTTTCGGATTTGCAGATCAAGTCCATGTAATTCACAATTAAAAATAACAATATATTATTACTAGAACTTTGACCAACCATATTTTTTGCAAGTGATACCTAATAAATGGGTGTTCAGTGGTGTTGGGATCCCCATATTGAGACAAATTTTTTTAGATCAATTTCATTAATTTAAATTCAGATCATTGTGTCAGCCCCATGAAGCTCGTTTTGTGTGTGTTACGGTGAAATGTGGCTTTTTTACTGGGTTTCTGATTTGCAAAAATGAATAGTCGATCCCATGTGTTTTTCTTTGAAGATCAAAAATGTGCAATTTGTATGTTTTATTTCAGGATTTATTCGTGGACCTCAAGAGGTGTTATTCATGCACAATGCGGTGAACTGTTGCTTCTTCACCAGGTATCTAATTGGGGTGACTGAATAGATGATCTTGTGCACTTTCCACAATGATCCCAAAAGTGTGATCAATTTGATTATTTAAGCCCTCCAAATTTCCTTCCCACTATGATGTGTGAAGCCTTATTAATGATCTCATTAAATTTGGTAACATTAAAAGAATATAGATGGAAGATCCTTCTTATGTTTTTAAGAGAACCCATAGCTTAGGTTAGCAGCAGCTCTTGTGATATTAGAGATTATATTTGAAGAGATGTGATGAAATATTCTTGGGCTATTTGAGAAGGTATGTTAAGGAAATTAACATTTTTTCCTTTCGGACCAACGAAGAGTATCATTCTCTCGCCAACCTTTTGGCCAGATATTCCATGTACTCTGGGAGTAAACTGGAACGCATAGGGTTACATGTACATATCTTTGTACCCGATTATGGATAGGTACAAGGTTAGGCGGTGAGGTAGGGTCACATGTCATGTGGGCCCCATATGCATCATTTACCTCATTATGAATATTCTATCTTCTCAATCTCCTTCGTTTGGACTCAGATTTTGGCCTCTGAATAGCCTATCCAGAGTATTTATCCACATAGAATGTTATGGTTCTCTACATAGTGGCTTTTAATATCCAACGAGGTTTCATTCAGGCAGTATTTAGTATGTTATCATATTCTTCTTTCCTGATGATGATCCCCCTAACATGCTAGGGCGCAGATCCCGGATGACCTAAGTGTTGACCCCCCCATTGGCATGGGATTGGGTCCACTATAACTAATTATTGTTATTAATCCCCAAACATAATAGGGAAAGGATACCTGAGGACCAGAGTGTTGACCCCACATCGGAATTGGTGCGGGTCCTCTGTAGCTACATGACGAGTAGTACCCTCCAACATATATCCCTTAGTCGGGTTGGGAAGTGGGTACCTACTGACTTTCATGTGTTTATCCCCCTGATGTTCTAGGGTGTGAATCCTTAAGGGATATAGTGAACCCCAGCCCCCCCCCCCCCCCAATGTAGTAGGGTTCTAGTCTACAATAGTTTGTGACCCCTCGACTGTGAGGCATAATGAAGAGATGTGGTTTTACTTACCTTTGGTCTCATGGTAAAGATGGATGTTTTCCCCACTCAGACGTGTCATTTTGACATGACCATAAACTGTTCTAGAATGTCAGTGTCTCCCAAAGTGGATAGTATGAATATGTGGTGATTTACTCCCTTAGACATGGGTGTTCTAGGTAGATGTGTGAGGTGTTGGGAATTGACAGATAGACGTACCCTGGAAGTGTTTGTGACTCTTCTTCTTGGGTTGAGCTATGATATGTAGATCCCCTTACTCTCTTGTTTGGGATTATTTGGATGAGAATATATATATATATATATATATTGTTTCATTACTCACTCCTTGGGTTTTTTTGACTCTCCTTCCATGAGAGGCGAAGATGTGTGGGGTATGTTAGGTGCTTTTTGTGTCCATCTTCTCATGGTTGGAAGAGTTCACTCTTCTACTATAGGTAGATAAGACTCAATGAGAAGTTCATATTCTCACTTTTTCAGGCTTCTTGTGTTTGGATTAATCTACTTTCACGGTCTTGTTGGGTTGAGCTGTTCATTATTATTGTACCTTGTTCTATCAACTTTTTTTCACTTCATTGTATCTCTTACTACACCTTTTTGGGGTGAACTACTAAGTATTTTTATACTCACACCTCCATGCTCTTTTCCCACAAGTTTCATGCCTTTTACATATGATGGAATGCTTTATCATGATTTCAGAGGAGATGATGGGTATGGGGTGCTTGGACAACATAAGGTGGTCGTAGCTTGGGATCAAGGAGCGGGGCTCTCTTTGGTTTCTTACTGTTGCAATTTTTTTCAGGTTGAGACACTTTTCTGGTTGGATGTGTACTTATCCCCTTTTCTTTTCAATTTACTTTACCATCCTTATAATGTTCAGGGTTCCATGGATGATTTTTGTATTTATAGAACTGTTTTATCTTTTTTACCTTTTTTCCTCTATACGTTTTCATTAAGTTGGTTGTGTTTATCTGTATAGGTACTTATGAGAAGGACTATAGGATTTATTTATGCCTTCAGTGCTTGTCACCACCCCTTGGCCAATGGAGGCAGGCTTGGTGTAGTTTTAGCTTGAGCCTTGGCTTGGGTCAGGTTGTGAAATAGGGTTTGATGATACTAATAACATTGTGAGGTAAACTTTTCAACATTTTTTATTAAGAATTTTTAAGATTTTGATATACGTGACATATGGTATACATCTAGATTAATGTTTATTGGGTTTCACCAAAATATTTTGACTTATGAATGGTATATATTAATATATGATGAGATTATATATGAAATAATTTTTGGTGGTGAGGGGATAAAATGGAATTGATATATTTTTTACCCATCAATTTATCCAATATATTTTCAAGGAATCCATCATCTCTAAAGGATAGATAATCAAGAAATTTTGACCAAAGAATAAATTTTATGGTCATTTTTTAAATTGAGGAAGGGTACCTATTTTCATATAAAACATTAACTAAATTTTAATGACCTGGTGGGGGTGGAGGTAAATGAATACCACTTCTTCTATTTTACATTTAATCATTTTAGGAATCCCTTAACTATTAGCGGGGTATTTTGTGGAGTCAAATCCAATTTTGAAAGTTTTTCGTAATAAGTGTATATTTTCTTCATGATTGCGAATACCAACTTCATATGGTAGTTTGGTAATAGTGGTTTAGATTATGACTCTTTAATATTTAAGGAACACATAGAAGAGATTTATACCCTAAACCCCTTGAAAATGTACTATAGAGGGATTATAGGACATGATGCCTCTCTTACAATGGTATGAAAACAATTATGAACCAGGGAACTAGTGATAGGTTCAAAGGGACTAATTTTTTTTTGGGATTTTCGTCATTATGGTGGGGAGTTTCTCTATGGTATTTGTTTTCCTTGATCATGGCTATAATCTCTACAATGGGTCCATTACATAGCATTAAGATGACATCCACATTTGATGGATTCTTAATTGTGAGGAGTACCTTAATAGTGGCCATTGGTATTTCCTTGGGGTGGACCTATATAGTGAATTAATTCCTCCTCTTCATGAAGATTAACTATATATAAACTAATATATTATCATAAGGGGCACCACTATAGTGCTTTTTTCTGTAGTGGTGGAAAGGACCTCTATGACGCATGATGCCTACATTTCCATATGGATGACGATTATATGAGATGGTTTCTTTAATGTGGAAGGATTAAACTATTCTTATCAATGATACATTACATATTTATTAATGGGGCTTCCAGATCAATTTTATTAACTCTCTCTGGGTTTCTATTAGAATAAGATTTCAAACATTGAGGGTTTTATAGTAATAAGAGAAGCGAATTACCCTTCAATAATTGGGATATTTTTCCCCTATGAGAAATCATTCTAGGTAGTTATTAAATAATTGATAGGTAAGGAGTATATTAAATAACCTATAGGAACTTTTGGGGTTATTTTTCATTGACTATTGAACAATAGATGGGATCCCTCTTAAGAAATTCCCTATCAACTAGCTATCCATTTGTGACATTATGATCTTCATCCTCTAAGTAAAAAATGAGGGTATTGTCTCTATTGGGGGGAAAGATCCTAAAGAAATGGGTCTTAATGACAGGGTTTGTATACTGACTATATCTCTATCTATATGATTATTATTTTCAAAATCTCATTTCAGCTATGTTCTCCCATACTGCTCAGCAAGTCAACATCGTACCTTCCTATATATACTTCTATACTAGTGAATTGACTATCTTGAAATTCAAAAGGTGATTTTTGTGAGAGCATTCATTGAAAACTTTTTTCCAGAGTGGTTGTGGTATAAATTGTTGAATAAATGTGGGGAACTATGGAGTAGTAGTCAATATAAGGGTAAAAAATGGTGAAATGGTTCTACCATCCCACCAAATAGGAGCTTCATTGATTTTAGACATGTATTAAAAGAAATGAAATTTATAATATGGGTCACCATAAACAAGAAACTCATCGTTATGGTATTATAGGAAAATATTATTGGAAATTACACCTTCATCAAAGGTGAATGATTTCATATCAATTTCACAATTTTCTAATTATAGAATTATTTCCACCACCTCAGTCGAATGCTCTTCTGTGTGAGAGAGAAAATTGGATCATGAACATATTCCGAAATTAAAGCCAAAATCCAAAGTATAAAAAGTGGATAAATCCCAAGAATGAGAATGTTTCCTATTCCATGGAGCTCTTATATATTTATACTTTGTTTATGAAATATTTCTTGATAAAAGTTATAGTTTTTTTACATCACATTCCACCTTCATAAAGAAACCACCAATAATAAATTTGATAAACAAATTATGATGTATTTGGGGAACATTATATAATATTAGATCATTATAAATTCAAGTCATAAGGCATATCATAACAATCATATGAGGATGTGTTTATGATACTATTTAAATCTATATAAGAAGACACCCTTGACATTAACAACATCTTGAATGGTTTGTATAGTACACCTCAATTTATACCCAGTTAAAAAAATAAAGTGATATATTGGTGTTTATAACCATTAGGGAAAGGTTAAAAGAGTTAAACTACATATTAAATCTATATAGGAAGGAATGAAGGAATTTTTGGATTTTGTTTATTCCATGAATGTGAGAGGATATCCTTTTTTGGCTATCATATTGGAAGACCTAAAGGGAATGCCATTTTTCTTTCTATTTATAATGGTAATAAATTTAATCTAAAATTTAGATTCATCCATGAACATATAAAGTTCATGAAAAATTTATAATCCCTCTTTGAGGGTTAAATATTTATATTGGTGATCAAGTTCATAAAGGAAGATTTAAAGGGTATGTTGGAGTTCTCTGCTATCTAGGAAGGTGTAGGATTAAGAATGATTTTAAATTAATTGAGGAATACATAATGGGAGTGTCAAATTATTATACTATTCAGTAAGTAGAGAGATTTATATTGGTGTTTACTGTTATCATGAAGGGCATAAAGGCAATACCATAATTTTTTACCATCCAAGATGATGAAAGAGTAATGTTAATGTTTAAGGATTTCCAATAAGTATTAAAGGGTATGCTAGGGTTTTATTCCATCAAGGAAGGTGTAGTCAGGGTTTAGAAAATAGGTGTGAGTTTCCATCATGCTGGGATGGAACCCAAATAGGTATTGTTATATATCCCAAAAATGTAAAATTAGAACCCATATTGCCTAGGTTCATAGTTTAAATCTATATTAAAAGGTGCGACAGTCATCCTTGAAAAACAAGGATTAAAATCTTAGTCTAAGAAAGAAGGCACACCATGGGTTTTAAATCCATGTGAGTCAAGAGTGAAGCTCATCCATGATAATGAGTATTTATCTTTAATCAAATATATGGGGTTTTTCCATTTAGTTTACCATTTTATCATGAAATACTTTATATCATATAGTTACGGCCATGTAGTAAGGACCACTCTATATTGTTTAAGGTTATATGAGACATAGAATTATTAATATTTTTTGTTCATGGTACAAGGACCAGATTTATTATATTTTATTTTTATATAACTAGGAACATAAGTCAAGAGGTGACTAAGGATGTAATAAGTGTGTGACTTGTACAAGAGAAGCCCCAGAAAATAATACAATGCATTGTGCTAAATGAATGTGTCTAGAATTCCTCTGAGATAGGTATCCCATAATCATAGGAATGATAGATATTCATAATCATCCTCAATAGGATACCATGTATTTATTGGAAAAAGTGGTAGGTCATAGTCAATTAATCAACCTATGAGTGTAGGAGTTCAAGTGAACAAATGCGATAGAAATTTTGGTATGGAGTCATGTAATGTGTTATTTAAGATAAAAGATCCTTGCTATATAAGAGGTAAGATATTTTACATCCCATAATAACCCACAGTAGGAAGAGTTACACCATTAAAGTCATGTTCAATCGGACAAAAGATATCATTTATCAAGGGGGAATGTTTTCATGTAAACCCATGGCGCAACTGTAATTGAACTTATATGAATCATTCTTGAAGGTATAATACAATCATTATGTTATATAAAAACAACCACCAAGGTAATTTGGATCACAATAGAAGGTGTATCAGATGAAAAAATGGAGTGTATACAATGTACTTTAAATGAATATCGGAGGCCTTAAGAAAATATATCCTCCATGGAAACTAGGAATCTGGTTGTTGTGCCATGTGGATTAGTCTTCATGGTGAAGAAACTATCTATCTATAATGTATGTCTCTATTTTAGGATTATATGAAGTGAAAATTTCATAAGTGAAAAATCTAATGGATATATGGAGTGAAACCCAAAATCATGACTTTATGTTTCGTGGTCCATACCGGTTTAGGTAATGTAATCCCTTATAGGGAATGTGAGGTCTATTCTTGTGGATGAGAAATGTTTCAGCATCCTCATAAAAACGTCAAAGTTAAAATAATTTGTGGCAATATATTTATTTATATAAAATTTATTTTCCTATTAAATATTGTTGTATGAAATCTCTAATGATTAGGTTATTTCATATACTTTATTGTGATACACTATCATATATGTTGGGCATTGTCATAATTTTCTATTAAAGATGAAAAACAATCTCCAAACTTCTTATCAATATTAACGTGGATGGATCAACAATATTTATAGAGTCTATAAAATCATACACCCCCTAATAAATTTATTATATTGATTGGAAATAACTATAGTTTATTGGTGATATATTATATGATTTTAGTTGAACTTGGTACTTCACATTTCTTTTAAAGAAAAAAAATATAAACATAATGAAACATTAAAAAACATTATTTTCATCCTTGATTTAGAAATTTACCGTTATAAATAATAATAATGTAAGTATCAAAGATTCAAATACCTTTAGATTTCTTAAAATTCCATGTGTTTTCAAATTCATAAGTATAAATATGGGAATGTTTGAATTGTGAGGAGTTTGTTTTATTTTAATGAAATATCATTCAAATTTAATAGGTTAAAAAAATTACAAAAAAATTAAAAGTTCCTAGATTTTTCAAATGTAAAGTTAATTTTACACTATTTTTAGGTTTCTACGTGATAAGAGACTACTTAATAAGATAATTAATAATATGATGAAATTCGATGAAAATAATATGGTTATTTTCAAAAATATGTAAGATTTATTTGAATATTAAGATTACAGTTATTATTAATACTTATGAAATGATAAATATATACCTAATTCAATTGATCAAATATTGAGAGAAAAGCTAGAGGTTAAAACAATCATCATAGAATATAGAGCGTCACTTTGAAAAAGTATATCATTGAGGATTGAAACACACCCTTTTTGGTATTTTTTTAGTTGAATTGAACTGATTATAATATTATTAAGGCATAAAAATTTATTGATTTAATGAAAATTTTATTATATTATATTAATCAAAACCAAAAATAGAATATTTTTCCTAAGACAAGAAATAAGAATAACATTGGAACAAAGTAAGTGTTTAAAACTAAGTCAAATAAAAAAATAAGTTGAAATAATGAATCACTAATAGTGTAGAACAAATACTCATATCTAAGAGAGGTTAATTTGGTTTATAAATTTTCACTTGTATTGATAATTAAAAATTAATATTCTTTCACGCTATTTCCACTCAAGTAAGATATATAATTTTTAAAATGGTTATTTTTTTTTGAATTTTTGAATGTATATTTTGTGGAAGAGGTATACATTGGGATATACAATGGACATGAGAATGGAAAATATAGCACATATGTTTATTTATTAAATAATTACTTCTATAACATAAAGTAATCTTCATGACTTGGTATTAAATCTTTGAAATATACCTGAATCTAATAGTATTTTTAATGGAATAATATAAAATAACATATATATCAAGATAATGTGAATATAATAACTAATTTTGATTGTCTGTATAGATTCTATTGTATTTTTAGTAAATAATAATATAAATTCCTAGATTTTTACCCATATAATAATAATTTGATATATATTTCAATGATTGGATAAATGAGATAATTATTATCCCTCCTAATTTTCCAATTAAGATATCATATATTTTTATTCAAGAAAAATACACTCTCTAATTATTGAAGAAGATAGTAATAAAGGATGACAAGATTTTTTCTACACCAAAATTGATGGGTATAAAATTAAATATTGTAAGGACGAAATTTGTGAACAAATAAAGGTTAAAAGATTTATTTTATGTCTCTTATAATTGAGAAGTTTGTGGTTGGACATAATGTTTTTTGTTATATATAATCATCATTTCCAACATGTACTAAAGGGATCTCATGTCATTGTGTATTCATTGGTTAATCAAAGGTATAAGGAAATATGGGTTTTTTATAATAAAAATAAACAAATTATTTTCATGTTTTTTCCAATACAATTTTTTATGAAATATTCATAATCAAAATTTTTCTTTTGTATGTGTTTAACTGATTAGATAAAGGTGTATAACATGGAACATGAAGAATAAATATTTTTTATAATTGATTTTAATATATGTTGTTTATATTTATGTGAAATTATTTACAATTCAATTATTACATATATAAACATAACTTGAGGATCTCATTGTTGAAGGGAAGTTACCTCTTCTTATGGGCTTCAATAATGTGATAAAACTGTTAGAAAATAATGTTTAGTATTATTTATTAAAGTACATATATATCTAGAAAAACTATATAAAAATAGAGGGTTTTCCAGGGATTCATAATGTTTTATTTTTATCCAAACATATAACTAGTGGTATAAATGAATACTAAACCACTACAAAAATATTATTTATAAAAATTAATGTTGATGAGAGGTTTTGAACCTCTTTTTAAGAAATATTTATATATATATTATCATACTTGTACCATTTTTCCTTTATATTACTATTTTACAAAATATAGAATGAAAAAATCAAAAATGAATGTTAATGATTTTTCAAAAAATAGAAGAAATTAATAAAAGTGGATAATGTATTAAATGATTTATATAAATTGGTTATTATTTTTATTCTATTTGTTTTCAATGATTTTTTTGGAATAATTTATTATGTTTCTTGATGTAAGTGTTCATGAAATGTTCGTTTTATAAAAAGAGGGGTCTAAAAATTGACTAGAGGAAGATGAGAATATTATGAAATATTTTTTGAGTAATTTTTTAGGGATAGCATTTTTTTATATAATTAATCATTCTTTTTTAACACTTATTTCACTTATATTGGACTGTAATTAATTAATTAATAGTTAATAGGTTTTTAATGATAGTGATTGAGGTTTTTCTAATATTTTAAAATGTGTATGAGTTAGGGATTGTTATTACGATGTTCAAAATTGGTTTTAAATTAGAGATAATTTTCTCAATTGGTATGAAATATGGGTATTATTCCTATTTATAAAGGTTATAATGATGGTGTTGGATTTATTTTAAGTTAAAATATGGTTGGTTTCCAAAAAAAATCAAAAGGGGGATATTATTGAGACCATGTTAATGGAATTTAAGACTAAGAATGATTCTTTTAGTCATATATTTTATTTTTAATGGTGATGGTCTTCATTTTTTATTTTATTTTTCAACTCAAGTCAATATTTTTTCACTTATAAATGAAGAGATATAAAATTTCCATTGATCATTTTTTTAATTATCATGATGTTTTATTAAAAAATAATAATGTTTGGAGCATAGTAGAATATTTTTTTGTCTTCAAAAGTATTAGATTTTTTAGTTTCCTACATTATCAAGATAGTGAAATCCAAATATATACCTCTTTAATAGTACATTGAGAAAAGGATATGGAAATTTTTCTTAAAGGATCCCATTTGGTTAACATGGGATACCCAATGGATACCCTAATGCCCTTTAAACCTTAGTGTCACTCAATAGTAGACAAAAAGAGGTGATTTTAAATTAATTGTTAATGATTTATACTAAATGGTTCATGGTGACTACATTGTAGGGTTTTGAAAAAAAACATTACTAATATGTGGTTTTGATGATGTGGCCATGTGTTTTCCACACAATAAGGACCATTATAAACCAAATATACCAAAAATATCATATTGAATTGATTTGATGATTATTTTCAGTGGGAGAATTCAAATTTTCATTGTATTATTTTGTGTTTTATGGTTGTTTTATACTTTTTAAATTTCAATTTATATTTTAATGGGTTGGGGAATGTGAAAATGTCATCTACAAAGGATTTAACAATTTTTATGTGAGTTGTGACGATGGTAAGGTCTTTAACACCCCAAACTAATAAAAATACAAGGTTTATATTCAATAATTCATTATATGAAATGTGATTACTTAAAATTGATGATATAATTATTTCAATTAAGAGTATGAAATATATTTCATATTTTGTAGAGTTATTCTGAGGTTTATCTTTTTTACTCGAAGATATATATTAATTCTATGTGTTAAATTTAATATCTTGACCAAACCTAGCTACTAAAGCCCTGATCCTAAGACAAATTTTAATTATACTTTTCCCTTATAGTTTTCTATAAACTTGCAATTCCTAAATAATGATATAGAAATAGTAACACATACCATAGTAAATGATTAATCAACCAAATACATTACCCCTGTATCCATGTGCAATAATATGCAATAGATATTTAAAAATAAATACATATAAAAAATCATACATCATTAATAAAAATAAAATTTCATCTAAAAATGTAAAAAATATACCAATAACCCAAAATAGTGACTAACACGAACTCTAAAATTCTCCAATATTCACAATATAATACTCCACTAAATCTAATTATGTTTTACACCAATAAATATACAAATAAATCCAAAAACCATATACATGTGCCTCAATATACACATATATATTACTTAAAATAAATATAATAATATTTTCATAAAACTTTGAGTTAAACTATCCATAAAATTTATATTCCTACACAACCACCCAAATAAATTCCAAAAAAATTCACATTTCCTAGAAAAAATAGTCCTATACATAAAATAAAATTTATATTTCCTATATATCCACACACACCAATAATAAGTAACACAACATACAGATCTACATTCATATATCATTTTAACAAAAATTAATATTTATATCAAAATATTTCATGTATTCGAGTATCATTTTTCACATGATATCATATAAGTTAATATACTTATAACAATCATGATTTCAACGTAAACCCCACATTTCATGGCCACGATCTTTCCTTCCTCTTATTATAATCATAGTCTAAACACAAAATCATAAAAATATAATCCAAAAATGAAATCCTAGAAATATGAAATCACTATGATTTATTGAAACAATTAATGGATATCATAAAAAATATAATCAATGATGAAACAATTTCAAATCACTCAAATATAGAGTACATTATCTTTTATAAAAATAATTCATAACCCTGAGAGGTTTTTTCTTTACATCAATGAACCCCTCGCACATGAAATCGTATATTTGACCACCAACATGATAGGTAGGAAAAAATTAAAGTAAAATAAGGGGAAGAGGTACTCACCATAGATGTATGATAATTTTAGTGGAATAAATCATACAAATCCTTAAAAAATCACACAGGGTGGGCCTTTCTCATGTTAGTGTTCATATAAGGCATATAGGGGAGTATTTTAGATTCAAATACTAATTTTGAGTTCAATCTTTAAAATATAGATATCTAGAGTCAAAGGACCTAGGAATAACCACATTTTATAAAACTAAAGATTCATGATAATCTATTATGGTCTCCAGGATAATGAAAACCACTGTGAAATTTCCCTTATTTCCCCTTTTACCAAAAATTTACTCTAAACATCACCAGACATATATGAATTTCTTTAAAAAACAAAAAAAACTCCAAAAACAATTTTAATGTTTCCAAAAACTTTTTAGTACATTAAAACACCTCACAACAAAACTCTATTAGCCTTAGTGAGACTCCTCAAATCCATTAATTCCCTCTAATGTGGATTTAAACCAAATAAACCCAAATATTATTCTTTTCTCCCCAGAAATTATGGGCTATAACCCTTTACCCATTTAATATTTTTTACCTCCAAAATATCTAAAATTTGATCTATCAAACCAACAGTTAAAATATATGGTATAAAAATTTCACTAACCATTATTATTTTCATCCTTAAAATTTTATTATTCGATAGATTGTAATAATTTCATTTGAAAGTAACCACAACCTTCTATTCACTTACCACTCTAAATATCCTTGGTTAAAAAAATGGATACCAATTAATTTAAAAAAATCACACTCCACCAAAAATATATAAACATCCATTTTTAAATTAAATCACACCATGGTGGAGACTAATATATTTATCTGAATTCAAATAAACAGATTTATAAACAAATGTACATTGTACCATGAAAAATAGTTTCAACCAAAAGAGATATGTACCAAACACAAAAAAGTCAATTGATACATTTCTTTGGCATAAGATTGTAAAAGTGGAATCAAAACCATATCTAAAAATTTTAATGTTAAATCACCTTAAACCCATTTACCACAAAATCCATGGGATATCCTAACTCGGTTTTCAATGCAAATTTTAAAAACCATACCCAAAATCCAATTATCCTTACATTATATACTAGTATAATAATACCAAATATCATTCTAAATATCATTATTCTCATGAAACCATCAAAACAAACCTCTTTTTAGCATCATTTTCATGAAAATCTAAAATTAGTAACCTAAAAATAACATTTTAATCCAAAATTTTCTCCCACAGTCAGTATACACATATTTATGATTGAATGAAAAATATTTTTTAAAATAAACTAACCACCAATGAAAATGACCAACTATTAATTGAACATTTAATAGAACCTTATCCTCCTACCAAAAATCCACAATGGAAAATCAATTCAAATGAATCATGGGCACAATAAATCTAAAAAATCAACTCACCTCACATTCACCTTTAAAACCCAAACCAAAAACTCATATAATTTCCTTTAGTTTCCAAATCAGAAACAACATTCTAGCTATTTTTCAATACCCAAAGTTATAATAACACAGAATATTTTTTCAAATTATTACCTACATATAATTAAATTACATATGCACAACTATATAGCCAATGATTCGCAAAATATTCCATAAAACATCCAGTTGATACCAATTCACAAAAATAAATGCTCCCCAATAAAAAATATTATTCCCAATTCTACATACTCATGCCAAAATTTTCTCTTCTACTTAGAGAATACAATAGAATATTATAATATATATCCATATATATATATATGATTATCATGTTATTAACTTCTATTCAACTAGTCTATTTTGGAAATATCAATGTATCTTATAAAAATGGATGATCATCATATATATAGTGAAAATTGAATCTTTTGGGAATCTTTAGAAGGTGTAGTGTCAATTGACAAGGACTGAGACTGTCTATTTTTTATCTAGGTGAGTTTTATTAGCTAAAGTGGACTAAGATAGACTTTTCATCTCATGTATCATGTAGTATCATGATATATAATTCATGGAATATATTTCAATTTATATATTTATTTAAATTGTTTGGAAATGATTGAGCATAAAATTAGATAAATGGAATTATTTTTTCTTCATTGTTAAATATTGAAAAAATCTATTTGATTTTTTTTCATAGTATGATTTTACTAAATTTGAAAAAGGGGTTTTAATGTGGGTATATTTCTATATAATGTACATTTGTATTATTGTATTATTATTGGAATTATTTTAATGAAATTAGTTTATTCAACAATATATTTTTTTGGTGGTTGTATGAGCTCTAACCTAGGTAAGATATACTATTATCTTTGGTTATGTGTTGGTTGTTATATTTTTATTATTGAACCTTTGAAATTTGGTGGATAGAACCATGGGTTGAGTAAAATATTGATTTTTTTTGTAAGAGTATGGTATAGGTACATATTTTACATCATGACCTATAAAAAATTATTAGGTGAAGATGTTGGAATATAATATTGAGTGATTGTTCAATAAAATTAGATAATCCAATGATTGAAGAGTTAATAAAGAAATATTTGTGAGTAGAAGTGATTATATTCTTCTTCTATAAATATTAATATATGAAAAATAGTTTTATGATTTATCATACTCCATTTTTATTTCTTATCATAGAAAAATACATTTTTTAACAAGGTTGATAGGGAACTCTCTCAAGACATTAAATCCATAGAATACAAGGCTCAATGGCCTAGCGGCACAAAGGAATTGAGATGTATCCTAAAGGAACAAAACCTAAATAACACATCTCTACTTACCACCACTCATACATTCCTATCAATTTCACACTAAAGGCTCATCATATATTACACACTAAAATTTTATGATATAGTTCTCTCGAAAAAAATTAATTTCTTTGATATCTTAATTGAAACCCGACACCCAGTCTAAATGAACCATTATATAGTATATTTTTATAACCTAGCCATTAAAATTAATGGTATGTATATAAATAAATACATTTTTAAGAATATATATAAATGTCCTACTCAATAAAAATTTATTGATTAATTATTAGGATAAAAGCTCACAATTTTTTAATAAATTCATTTTATACATTAAAAATATGTTTTATTCAAAAAATAATTTTATTACTTTTGTGAGGAAATAATGTTATTAATTATTGGAATAATTATAAACATTATTTTAGGTAATTTATATCATTTTAGAAATAAAAATATAAAAATTATCTTAGATTTAATTTTTGATCATTTTTTGAAAAGTTTTATTTTTCGATGAATAGTGAAAAATACTGATTTTCATTGAAGACTATATTTTATATCCCATAATTTTCAAAGTTTTACATTTTTCAATTGGTTTAAAATGAAAATTAGGTTAATTATATTATTAATAATCCAAGTATGGTCTTTTGAATCAATATAATTCTTTATTTTCATATAAAAACATTTTATACTTAAGATAACTTTTTCTCTTGAAAACCTTTTTTCATCACATTTTTTGGGTTTAATTTTAAATTAAATTATGAAACTTATGTGAATTGAATTTAATAAAATGGTTTAAATATTTATAATTAGTAGTATCATATTATTAAAATATTTCCCATTTTTTCAATATGAATAGAAACATTGGTAAATATTTATCACATCGGTAAGGGTAAAACCGGTTGAATATGATTAAAACTTTTGGATAGGGCCTTAAATTTTCAATAACACATTACATAATCCTTTTTTTCAGTATTATTCAACAATTATAAACAAATTATTTAAATTATTTCTACTTTATTCCATTTTTCTTTAATATTAACCCTCATCTTATTTTGTGAAAGGAATACGTAAAAAACATCACTCTCCCGACTTTAATATCTCAAAAATTCAATTATTTAGAGAAAAATAAGTTATTCAAGGTTTTAAATATTTAATTGAAATTTGAATTAATTTTTTTAACAATATTATTTTTTTTAATTTGTAGTTATTGAATAATTAGCTTAAATGATTATGGACACCGACATAGTATTTATTCAATTAATATAAAAATAAAATAAATGGTTTTAAGAATATTAAAAGAACAATATTTTTATAAATAATTGTGTTATATTAATTTTATAGATTAATATAACAAAATTGGGATGTTTTTAAGGTTTATATTATAGTTATATTACAATTTTGATGACTTTAAAGTCGAAGTAAATGAATAGTTCCAACAATGAAATTAATGATATTTAATAATAAATAATATATTATAAAATGGATAAAAATTAATAAAAAACATATATTCAGAAAATATAAAGATATATGGTTTAGAATATCTACCATGTTAAATTTATGTTTCACTTTTCCTTTTATGGTAAAATCAATTCCCCATAAAAATTAAAAAACATTGATGTTATGTTGATTGAAAAAATGGTTAACATGGGTTAAAACTAAACGTTAAGGGTTAAAACATCTCAAAAAAATTTCTAAATATTATTTCATGAGAGTATGTAGAAATATATTCATCATATATTTTAAATATATTAATTTGGATCCATTTTATTGTGATATTTTTTATATAAATCGAATACTTTATATAATTCCAAGACTTCCCCTCCCCTCACTTATAGAAGGGTGCATATTATCCTCTCTTCCTCAGACATTTTTCCCTACTAGATCAAATTATCCCTATCATAAAAAATTCCCAGATTCCTTCTCCATGATTTAAATATTATTTTATTTCTAAAATATCTTCATTTTTTAAGCTTAAGTTGTATACCAAAAGTGGATTCTCAATGATGAGGTATGACTCGTAACGAAGTACTTTCAATTTTATTTATTATTACACATCTTATAAATAAATGGAAGACATTATAAAATAATGAATCCAATATAATAAATATATTTACATGTTATTATTATTATTGGAAAAGCATTTTTACCTCTTTTTTGTCCTAAGAAAAAACAAAAATATCAATTGTGGGTATGTATGTCTTGTCGTCTCCATATAACGGTGTAATTAATTATTGAGTATTATTTTAATTGGTTAGTTATAAAGATGAAAATAAGGAATAAATAAAAGTATAGTGTCATAATTATAATTTTTTCACTATAATATATCATATACTACTTACCCTTCCACCTATTAAAAAAAGATAACGTCGCTTGGGTGTTGGTATGACCCACTGTCTCCACGGAGCGATGTGATTCATTTTTCCATGTTCATTACCCAAAAATGATTTAAAATAATTATAAAATGAATATTTATGATTATAATTTAATGATTAAATTTTTTTAAATTATATTATCAATATCAAGATACAAGTACCATAACTCTTGTATAAAACGTACATGAAAATAAAGTAGTTAACACCCAAAACCAAGTTATTAATAAAATATTGTTACCAAATATTTCATAAGATCTTATTAATAGTTCATATGTGACATTATAGTGATTTATATTGATTTGGTATTTACTTATAATAAATATAAAATTATTATACAATACCTTAAATTCACTTATAAAAAAATTCAAACTTTAGGAAAATGATTTCCTCTAAATTTATACTCCATTAAGATGTATTTGGTATTATAAACCTATTAAATTTTATGTGGATTATAAAATTAAAATTTTATTTATTTAATAGGAATATTTATTTATTCATGATGATTAAAGTTTTAATTCAATTGTTACTTTCAAGGGGTTATAATTTAAAAGTCGCCAAAGAGGTATGAATTTATTTTACAACCTCATTTTCTTTTGAGATTTATTATATTTTCATTAAAGTAATATTATAATATTTCTTTTATATAATCGAACTATTTTATTATCCTCTAGATTTTTAAGAAAATTCTATTTTCTCTTCCAAAACTTCTTATATTTTTCACTTGAATAAATTAAACATATTTGTAAAATAAAATCTAATATTATTTCTCTTCTAATTGGGTTAATTATTCTTCCAGGTCTATATTTATCTAAAAAAATTACAGAAGTCATTTTTGTTTACTCAAAATATTTATTAGTGAAATTTAATGTTATCCTTGAATTTTTACATGGTTTGAAAGGAGTATTTCTATATTTTTTCCAAACAATTCTTTTTTAAAAAGTCAAAATGCATGTTTCTTTTTTAATATAAATGGTGTTAACATATTTTATCGCCACCATAATAATTTTATGATCTTTAGATTCTTTAATAAGATTTAATGTATTTTCAAAATAATTTTATCAAGGAAAATTTAATTTAAATTTTTTATTCCATTTTCATTGATTATTTAAAATAATGGATTTTACTATATAATCTAAATTACTAATGAATTGATGTATCTCTATCATCTCTTATTAATTTGTTAGTTATTACATTTCTCAAGAAATATTCACATTTTTATCATCTTGGGGCACTAAATATCAATTAAATATCTATATTCTATATATCATAGATATTATTATTTCATAAACCATGTACCATTTCTACATGTTGTGTTTTTGTTTTAAGTTATTTGATTGATTATGAAAATATTGAAATTTTACATTCTTTACTCAATATGTACAGTTATTGATAAGGCATATTATTTATGAATTAAATTGATCATTTAATACATGAGTAATGAAATAGACATGAAGTGACATATGGGGCCTAGTTATAGATATTCCTTTGATGCATTGGTAGGTCTCATGAGACAATACAATTGGAAAAATATATTAAATGGTTTCTTAATGTATATCTACCCATCAATTAAACATCCTTGGAGTAAGTTCTTGACTGTAAATATATCATGATGTCTAAGATAATGACATCTACCATTAATTATTTTCATCTATGAGAATTAAATTATTATTATCATGGATATTATTACATTGATATTATCAATGGATGCATTTTTTACAAAATTTATTGATTAAGTGTCATGTGATTTCATTTATTTACCATTCCATATTGATTTCTAATTATGTATAGTGGTGAATCATTGTTGATATATAGTGATACAACATACAAGGTACAAGGATGTATCATCATGTAAAATGATATCATGATATCTTATACCACTCACAAATTTAACATTCATAAGAAAAATTACCTAACTCGTGATTTAGATTTTGAAGTGGAAATTCTTGCACTAAAAATATAGAGGATTTTTGGTTATGGTGAATGGTATGATATATATATATTTCTCATAAAATCGTTAATTATATATTTACAAAGAAAAAGTAGAATATTTTCTGGATAAGCTGGTTTTATTTGATCAAAGATTATGAGTGGTTAATACATTATGACTTTGGAATGGTGAATAGGGTAGATAATACTATAGGTTGGATAGACCACGCTAGTTTTTTCATGATGAGGATTGAAATAGATGCAATATTTATGGATTTTCATAATTTAGATCTTGAAATATTAAGGAAAGGGTATGGATATTATATTTATATGATGAATGATCATCCATCCAACCATGGGAGGATTAAATAGGTGCATAAGGAAGATGTGGAATTAAAAAAAAGTTCATGAATGTTTTTGAGTTCAACCTTGAATATAATAGAATAATTAGGTTTAAGAAAAAATTAAGTGTACCATAAATACCATATTTTAAAGAGACATTTAATGAACCTTATAGTTCATCTCTCTATATTCATCCTAGGAGTGAGTAGATATATAGGTATCTGAAAGAGTATTTCTGTTGGGATAACATAAAAAGGGATATTGCAAATTCTGTCTCTTGATGCCAAATGTGTTAATAAGTAAAGGATGTGAGACAAAATCTTAGGGTTATGTAGCACCCATTACCCATAGAATAATTTAAATGTGAAAGAATTACAACGGATTTCATTATTGGAGTCCTCAAAAAATCTAACGGGAGGAATTCTATTTGGGTTTTAGCTGATCGCCTTAAAAAATAAACACATTTTATCACTGTTAAATAAGAATTATATCTTGGTCATATTACTCAATTATAAATTAATGAATTTGTGATATTTCTTATAGTACCACACTCAATTGTATCTTATAAATTTTTGAGGTTTTTCTAGATGTTCTTGAGAAGCCTTCAGTAGGCTCTAATTACATAATTAAGTTCTAGTAGTTCTTATCATCATATAGAAAATAATCAGTCTAAGGGGATGATCTAAACACAATATTGAATTCAGATATCTCTATCTATATATTTCAAAGATGTTTGAGATCAGAACCATGTGTTGGTAGAATTTTCAAGTAATAATAGTTTTCACCCGAAAATTTATATATCTCTTTATAAGTCCCTCTATGGAAGGAAGTTCATAAATAATATGTTTTGGGATGAAGTTAGAGGAATAAATATATTTTTACCTTACCAAGATAATGTAATGATATAAAATTTTAGATCTATTAAACCGCAAAAATTTGTAGCTCGGAGTCGACACAAAAATAATTCGGACAATCAACGATGAGATCTATAGTTTGAAGTTGTTAAAAAATTATTCCTATGTATATATCCTTGTAAGAAGGTTATGAAATTTTAAAATATAATAAATATAATCCCTAGATATATTTTTCCCCTTGAAATTATTTAACATATCGGTATGGTAGATTATCTCTTGGAAATTCCACTAAATCACTCTCAATTTCATGATATATTACATGTATCTCTATAAAGAAAGTAAATTCCTAATATTTCACTTGTATAAAACATTGAGTCCATATCAAGGGATAAAAAAAATATTGTAAGGGAAAACTGGTAGATATTAGGGATCGTGGATAGAAATTTAAATGAAATAAGGCCACTCATGGGGTCAATGTTTTGTGAAGAAACCATGAATTTGAGGAAGCTACGTGGGAACTTGGGGATTTGATGAGGTAAAAGTTTCCTCAGTTATAAATATCATAGTGATGAAATTCATGAGGTTTAAATTTTTATATGGTGGGTATAATGTAACACCCAAATATTTTATGAAATGTTTATCTTTAAATAAATTTAATTTATTGGAAAAATTTCTTTACATACTACACAGAGTCTAAATGAGCCATTATGTAGTATATTGTTATAACATAACCTTTAAAATTTGTGTTATAAATAAAAATAAAGACATTATGAAAAATATTCATAAATTTTCAACTCATTATAAATGTATTTATTAATAATTATAAAATAAACACTTAATTTTTTAGAAATGTCATTTTATGTCTCAAAGATTTGTTTTCATTAAAAATGATTTTTATTAATTTTAGTGAGTAAGTATTAAAATTAATTTCTATAAATTTTATAAATTTTATTTTATAAAAAGGATTTATATTTTTAAATTATCATATAAAAATTATCTTATAATAAATTTTTTATAATTTTCTGAAAAGAATGATTATTCGATGAGTAGTGAAAAAATATTACTTTTCATTCCAAACTGTCAATCTATTTCTAGAATTTACAAATTTATACATAATTTTAAAATGGTTTCAATGTATAATTATTTCATTTATATTATTAATAATCCAATTAATGTTGTCAGAATAAATATTATTCTTAATTTTGGTATAAAAATATTTTATAATTAATAATAAATGTTTTTTCGGGAAACCGCTTTTTGTCACATGATTTATACAAAAAAAAATTAATTTAATTTGATATATTTTAATATATAATTTAAATCATGATGATACATTTATTTTAACATGAAGCATTGAATTTTTATCATTATGAATAGTAACGTTAGTAAATATTTGTCATCTCGGTAAAGGTAAAATAGGTAAAATAGGGTTAAAACCTTGAGATACATCATTAAAATATCTCTAAAAATTAAAAATATCCTATTATATGAGTGGATTTAAAAATTTACATTAAAACCTTGAAAATATGTTCATTTAGTTCTTTTTTTCATATTGACCTTAAATTTTTTTAAGAAAAGAATAGATATAAAATGTCATTCTCTTGACATTAATATCTCAAATATTTTTTCATAATGGTAAAATGAGGTTATATTAAATTTTATATATTTATTTAAAATATGAGTTAATTTTTTTAACTTGTTAATTTATTTTTAATATTTAGTGATGGAATTATTGGCTTAAATTCTTACACACTGTCAACACAGTCCCTATTCAATTGATAGAAAACAAAAATTTCTGATATTAGAAATATTAAAATTAATATAATTTGGATTAATTATTATGTTCAAAAAATTTATATATTGATATAACATATTTGATATGTGTTAAATGATTTTATTTTAATTCCATTACTATCTTGATGAATTTAATGTTAAAGTAGATGAATACTTCCAAAATGACATTAATGATAATATAATAAAAAAATATTATATCCAATGTTTTAAAATTTAAAAACACTATATTACACCAAGATAATGGAATATGGTTAGAAATATAATTCATGGTCCATCTATGAGTCACTTTTCCTTTTATGTAATAATTATTGACATTTTAAAAGTAAGAAACCTTGATATTGTGATTATTGTCAAAAGGGTTAATGGGATTAAAACAAGGAAATAATGATTAAAACATCACCTAAATTTGTTTAAATATTATTATAATATATGATTCAGAATTATATTTATCCTATTTTTCAAATATATTAATTTGGAGGGACTTGATTAAGAAAATAATTTTACATTAGTTTAATACATTGAGTAATTCTTAGAGTGTCCCTCCACTTACTTATATAAGGGAACTTCATGTTATCACTTCCTCACACCTTTTAAGTATTCAATATCATATAATACCTACTATAATAACATAATATATCACTCCACAATTTTCTATATCTTTTTTTCTTTCCAATATACCATCCTTTAAAGGCTTAAGGTGTAAGCTAAAAGTAGTTTCTCAATAAAGAGGTACAACTCTTAACCAAGTAATTTCAATTTATTCTTCTTATACCTTCAATAAATCTATTATAACCATTATAAAATAATTATTACAATATTATAAATATGATAAGATATCATTATTATTATTTTTAAACCATATTTCACCTCTTTTCAAACCTAGGAAAGATGAAAACATCACTTGTGCATACACACAACTTATCATCTATACATGGCTATATAATTCATTTTTCATCACCATTTTTCTTGGATGTTTATAATAATGGAACTAATGAAAATATATTATAATTATGAAATAATTATAAGAATGTAAGTATAATCTATTCAATAATTCCTTACCCTTCCACCCATTAAAAAATTGAAAATTTCATTCAGGCGTGTGTATGTTCTACCGTCTCCAAAAAAATGATGTGATTAGTTTTTCATGTTTGTTACCCATAGATGATTTGAAATATATATATATATATATATATATAATGAAAATGTATTATTATTATATCATGATTAAAATTATATATATTAAATAACTTTGATCAAGATACAAGGACCATAACTATTAAATCAAAACATACATGAAGACGAAGTAGTTAACCAAAAAAACAAATAAAATAATAAAAGATCTGTAAAAACACATGTGATAATATATATTAAATGGTAAATATATTATTTTACAGATATGAATATATTTCTCATGTTTAATTATAAAAAACTATATAAATTTATTACATAAGAGTTTAAAATCACTTACAAGACAAGTTGAACTTGAGAGAAGATATTGTGTTTCAATTTCCTCTCTATTGGGACATATTTATTATTATACACCTATTTAATTTTATGTAGTTTATATAATGAACCATTAATTTATTTAACGTGAATATATATTTTTTCATAATGGTTTAATTTTTAATTCAATTTACCCTTTCAAAGTGTTATAATTTAAAAGATATCAAAGTGGTGTGAATTTATTTTACAATCTTGTTTTCTTTTGGGATATCTTATATTTTGATAAGAGGAATATTATAATATTTTCTTTATAAATTCAATTTATCTACATTTCCTCTAGATATTTAAAGACTTTTCATGATTTCTTATAAATTTTATCTCTTCGTTACTTGAATATATTAAATATGGGATTAAAATAAAAATCGTTCAAATTTCTTTTTGTATCGGGTTTATTTTTCTTCCATGTCCATATTTTTATAAAATTATTTTACAAAAGTTATTTTTATTTAATAAAATGAATAATTAAGGTAATTTTTTTCTTATCAACGAATATTTAGGTTCTTTAAAAGAAATATTTCTAAATATTTCTATAATATTCATCTTTGCATTTCTTATTAAAAAGTCAAGAGGAATGTTTCATTTTTAATACATACAATGTTAAAGGGTTTTCTCACTGATATAACCATTTAATGCACTTTATCTTTCTATTCAAGATTTAGATGATTTTAAAAATAAATCTATTTAGGGATAATTATTTTAAATTTTTCACTTTTACTTTATTTTATTCTTTAAAATACTTTATTGTTCAATAAAATCTAATTTTCTAATAAATTTATGGTCATCTATCATCTATTTTCATTTTATAGTCATTAAATTTATCTTAAAACATTAAATTTATTGTGATCATTGGAAATTACATTTATAATAAATATTTATATTATTTTTATCATGGATAAGATTATTTTTTAAATCATATACCATTTCAACATACTATGTTTTTGTTTGAATGTTATTTAATTGACTAGGGACATGTTCATATTTTTTATTCTTTAAACAATAACGAAATTTATTGATACTGAATATTGTTAAAAAATTAAATAAATCCTTAAATATATAACGAATTCATTGTAAATGTAGTGATGGGTGGGAATGGTTATAAATTTCCCCTTGATACATTTACCAGTCTCGTGAGAAAACCTAATCTGTTAGATTTATTAAACAATGTTTCAGTGTATACCTAACCATCAATTAAACTATCTTGGTGAAAGGTATAAATGGTAAACATTTCATGATTTATGAGTTAATGGTGACCAAGATTAAGTATTTCTTTCATTGATAATTCAATTATTATTATCCATGATATTACTACATTGGAATTATCCATTGATGCATTTTTTTCTCAAGTTATTGATTAAATGAATTTTATTTTTAGTTATTTTGATTCCCATATTTATTATTCCTTATTTACTCATGATATCATCTATAGTACGTAACCCTTAATGATAATCTAATCTCAAATTTATTTTATTTCCTTTCCCCAAGATATGAAGAATGATATTATGAATAATATCAAGGAAATGGGAATGCTTATTATATTGTGTATTCGATACTTCTATTTTAATATGGCAATGAGGAATATATATGGTTATCTAAGACTAGTAAACTGATCATTCATTTAATATTCGGTCCCTTGTATCCTTTTACAATCTAATAAAATAGACACTAACTCTGAGTTATTGGAGTCTAGGTTTTTTCATCTATATCCCACCATTTTAGTCCATGGTAGAAGTGTGTGAGGCCTTTATCCTAAAGCGTGATCTAATAGTCATTCACTACAACCCATGACTGATCACTTCATTAAGGACTATTCCATAAACATCCAACATACCAAGAACCATCATCACTTCATACTACACTGCACTAGTCAAAATATACTCTATTAAATAGCCTGAGGCCCAATAATTAATGGTTTGGAGGCCCATTATCCTAAAGGCCCAATTTCACATCCCAAAATCCCATTTTAGGTTAATAGTACCACTAATAAAAATAATTCTACTATACCTACTGTAGTGACTACACTTTTGTTCTACTTCAATATTTCTATAATATCATGGAAATTTATTGCCACTTGGATTTTAATCGATGTATGATACTTACTAACAGGGTGACTATAACACTGAGGTTGGCCTATAATTTTATAAAAAATAATAGAATTATTATTGGTGATTCAATATGATGTAATGGATATCATTATTTTTTTTATACATTATATAAACAGTGAATTTGTGTGGGAGTTCCTATTTTATCTAGATACATTATCTATCATTTATATAGGGATATCCCTTACTAATTTTTGTTTATTAGATCATATAATTGAATCATGTGGATATAAATTATTCTAAGTGATTCTAAATATATAAAAAACTATAATTAATATTGTAACTTTTACAATCAATTTTTTTTGATTTGGGATTTCATTACTTTCTACAAAATTTCATTTAAGAATAAAAGTATTTCATATAAATTTTGGCTAATAAATATATATAGGAAGGAAAAAATTATTATTCCAAGAATTCAATATAATTAAATAAATTTATACACAGATTAACCCCTATTAGAATATTTTAATCCTACATAGACTGTTATTATACTGATATGAATATGTAATTAGAATAAAGTAACATTATAAATGACAGAATCATTTTATTAATATAATAATAAAATGTTTCAAAATTCAATTGGCTATTTGATTTTATTATTGATAAAGAAAGGATGATTTTTAATATTGATGATAAAATAATTTGTTAGACAAAAAAGTGGAGATGTATAGAAATATCACCCACAATATTAAGTCTGAGGAGTAATATATAATGGATCTTAAATGAAAATACTTCATGTGTGAATAGACCTTCTAGGTTAAAAAATATTAATTACTAAATAATTAAACATTCATACCAAATATTTATTGTATATAAAATAATATATTAAATATGTTAATGAAAATTTAATTACATGAGAGGTTGATTGAGCTATTTAAAAGAAGACATTAAGGATCCAATGTGAATTTTAGAATCTATGAAGAAAATAAAATTCAAGATACTGAATAAAGATATTTAAGACTTCCAAAACTAACAAGAGTATGTAATTACATTCAAATGAATTTTAGTATTGTGAAATATATTAAAGATATCATGTGATGAAATAATAATACATTGATTTATTAAAAAACCAAGTAAACATCTACTGAAAACAAATATAATTTGTCATTATCAAAGTGGGATATTCCAAGATTGTATACACTTTAAATGAAATGTATCACAAGTTTTATTTTGCTTAAATTAAGTTTATGACTCTATGAAATCCATATTTTGGAAGGCCTTTTGATTTCAAAAAAAGTAAAATAGTATAAGAATATTGAATAAAATTCGTAATCCAATACAAAAGTTATCAACTCTTAAAAGAATAAAATATTCCAAGTATAATCTTGGGATTCTAGTACATGCTATAGAAAATGAAGGTATAGTGGAGAATTATAATCAAATAATATTGGTACATTATATCACATAATTTCCAATTTGAAATACTTTATAACCCACTGGATATTGTAGAAAATGTGAGTAGGATAAAACCACAGAGAGTAGAAGATATAGTTCCCAAAATTTTCTCATTTGGAATTTTTCATGCAAGCAATCAACATAGGTAATTTATATTTCTCATTATTTGTATAAAAATAAAAAATAATAAATTAGGTAATATATGGGAAAATGAAATTAAAACAATGGTGATGAACTCTAAACTGGTAAAATGTGTTTGTGGTGCTAACATTATAATCAAACTACTACACAGCCATGTAAAATATTTTTATTATCATTAAATTCTTCTTTAGGTCAATTATCGCATGTTCGAGAAATATAATCCCTTTTTAGAGGATAATTTTTTTATATATCCTAATTTATTTAATGTATTATTATTTTTTGTTATAGATAAATTATGGCATACATTATAGTACCAAACCAATCAATGAAATGACACAGCCCGTTTTTCATAAAGTTTTTCCACTTATTTGAACTACAACCAGTCAAAATGGTTTACCATCTTGGGATTATAGATTCAAATAAAGATAATGATTTAAAGTTTTAATTTCAAAAATAACTTTAGTGGAAATATAATTTAACAGATAAAAATTCATTTAGAAATAAATTCAATTTACATATTAACCACAAAATAAAATTTCAACATCGAATACGTAAAATTTAAAATATTCAATCAATATCCTGATAAAACTAAAAATATCCCAACATCATGACCAAAAGATTCATGTAATAAATTTATAATGTATAAAATTTATAACATCACCATCCATATGAAGATCGTATCAGCTTTCACTCCAATAGTGTGAAGAAACATGATGCTTTTATATCTCTGAAAGCAAGTGAATCTCCACAATTATCTATTTTAATTGAAAACAACGGAACTCTAAAAAAATCACCCACCTAGAATTAAGGGGTGTGGTTAGGATGTGGTGATGTTGGATTCTTCTATAGAGGTCAATGTGATATTGGTGGCTAGTGTTGATATGTAGTGGGGGATCACACCTTGTTGGGTTGAACTGGGAGGAGGCTTGTACCTAGTTTTTTCTATTTTAGAAAGGTGTGTGTGCTACATGGGGGGATTGAATTATCCCAATGCGGGGAGCTTGGTGTGCTTAATTGGGAGTAGGTGCTACGTTGTGCTTAGATAAATTCACATGATGGAGGTTGTTATCATGGTTTTCATGTATGAGTAGGATGTTTATGTATCCCTGGTGTGATGCGCAAGAGGGTGGAGTTGTCTAGGATGTGCGCATGGTCGAGGAGGGTGGGGGAGACATCGTTTTATACTATAGGAGGTGGGAGGAGGTGTGAAATTATGGATTGTTATTGCAGTAGAGATCGGTGAAGTGTACTAGTATGGATATTTGTAGTAATAGAAGAGGTTCATGTCGTTTGGTGTTACAATTAGGTTTTTTATTTTTTTATTGAATATATGATGGAGAAGTTTTAGTAATATGTTTTCTGGAAAAGAAATTAAAACATGTACAGATTAAAAATAATTTTTTCTATGTTAGAAAATCACTATTCCCCCTGCCATGTGTCGAATTAATTGTAAGGTGGTAGACCCCCCACCGCCTTTGCCCTGGACTGGTGATATTGAAAAGGTGGATAGGGGTGGTTGCCTTTCGCTTATAAAGAGAGTGAATGGCAGACGTGGAGCCAGTTTTTTCCTTTATGTTAGGAAAAATGCGGCCCTTCTACAACCTTTTGATTAACACCTTATAAAAGGTAACCCTTCATCTACCTCACTTAAAAATACACCCTTCTCTCTACATTTCACCCTCTCTCTCTCTCTAGAATAAGTCTTATTCATGTGCAGTGGATCTGATAGACTAGAAAATCCTATTTTTTTGAAGCAACATTTAGAGGTATTTTTTGATATTTAATTTAATATTATTTATTTAATATTTTAATTCTTTTTAGTTAGTTATAAATATTTTATTTGTTAATTATTTTAGTTAATTCTATATAAATTATAAATAATAGTTATTATTATTAATGATTATGTATAGATTAACTAATGAATAACTAAGGATTAAAAAATTATTACATATCATTATGAGCTAATAATAATTAACTAAGGAATATCATATGATTAACTTATTATAAAGGAATAATTAATTAAGTATTTAGTGCTATTTATCTAATTATTATAGAATTTTTTAAATAATGATTAACTAGTGATTATTTATTCATTGAATTATGATTAAATTGTGATTTATTAATGATTAAAGATTGAATAACGAATGACAATTAGGAAGTAATGATTAACTAATTATTAACTAATGATTAAGAGATGATTAAATAACGAATAAATATTGTTTAACTAATGTACATTTAATAGTTAACTAAGGATTAAATAATGATAAAATAATGATTAACTAATTATTAACTAATGAAAACTAATGTATTGAAAACTTTACTAAGAATATTTCACATTCAAGGGCACTATAGATATTTGTTTTAGGAATCAAGATATAAAAAATACATCATACAATGTGACAAGTATGGTGATGATTGTAAATTCTACTTGTAAATGATTCTAGACATTACATTTAGACGTTGGAGAATCTCGAAGATTGAGGCAGCTCATACTTATTTTCATCCAAACCTGACACAAGATCATACCTCATTAGATGCTAAATTTGTGTCATATATTGTCGTTGAGATAATTTGGACCTATGAAGATGTTATTATTTCCCTTATGCAAGAGAGGATACAACATAATTTTGTTTATGATATTTCCTATAATAAGGAATTTTTGGTGAAACAGAAATCTATTTTGATGGTCTGTGGTGTTTGGGATGAAACGTATCTTTTTTTGAAAATATTTATAGCCATACTGAGACATAATGACAAGGTTTTCTTCCAAATTATTATGAACTAACATGTTCCTCATTATAATAAACATGATCCATCTTGTGTTTGATTTGATCTGTTGTTCTGGACATTCCTCCCATGTATTTACACGTTTTTTAGAAAATAATTTATAAAAATTGATGCAATGTTTCTATATGAAAAATAAAAGGTCATATTGTTTATTGCGAGAACCCAAGATGGAAATCGTTCACCTCTTCTTCTTACCTTTGAAATTATAAGAAGGAAAACTATGAATCATGGAGTTGTTTTTTAGCAGTTATCAGTAACCATTTCACCAGCATTCCGGGTGTCTGTTTGATATTTGATCACCATCGGGCAACCAATGAGGTAATCAATGCAGATCATAATAAATAGAGACCCCCTAATGCACATCATTAGTACTGCATCAAACACATTTCTAGAAACTTGTGAAAAATATTACATAATGATCCTATGAATAAGGAAATCATGAGGCATGGTATACATTGCCTTTGTTATTTTTTACCATTTCAACATATAGATAAAATCAATTTATATGAAATATTATGACTTATGTGTAGAATATGATATGGATTAATGGAGGTTTAAATAATGTTTTGGACAAATACAAACACTTTAAAGTCCATTAATAGTGCATTGATGGGGATTCACAAGTTACCTATAACATCTCTAGTTCAAGAGAAATTTTATTTATGTTTGAATTACTTTTTTGATATACAAAAACTAGAATCAAATGATATTCGGTTGGGGCTATGGTATGGAAGGTGCTTTCAATGAGAGATTAAAAAGAACATCGAAGAAGATTCTGGACATCATGTCTATTTTTTCCATTGATAACACTCTCGATTTGATGTTCAAGAGAATTTAAACCACATTACAAATATCATCAGCGAAAAAATGGTCATGCTACTAAAAGTGAGGCAATGTCAATATGGAAAATTCTAGGAATTACAGTTTCAATGCATTCACGCCATCAGAGCATGTGTATCTATAAACATATCATGGGAAGCATATGTTGATTCATTGCATCATCTGCATGCCATTTATAACTATTATGTTGCACCATGGATTCTAATTGGGGAGTTTTGATATTTCACAATATGAAAATACCATCCAATAGTGATACCTGACATCAACAGCTTATGTATAGAGGGATACCGAAGTCTAGTAGGATGCAGAATGAGATGGAATGACCTCATGAATAGAGGAAAAGATTTAGATGCATCATATGTCATCAAGAATGTCACAATTAGAAAAAAAAATACCCAACACTGTTTGATCGAGTTCATACTCTCAGCCAAAATGATGTAGTGTATCCAATGTCATCTTCTCTTATTGTTAATTATATGGTGTTAATATTTTATCCATTATTTTGTATAATTGTATGAAAACTCTGAACACTTTTACTATTAAATGAAAATAAGCCTTCCATATTCACATTAGAATGATTATGACAAGTGTATTTGAGGGTACATTAATTCATAATCAATATTTATACGGCTAAAACATAAAGTAAGCATATGGGAAAATAATCATGAAACATACCATCATGTGGGAAGTCATAAATAAATTAAAAACCACATAATTTTCTAATAAACATTTAGATAATGCAGACAAAATGTTTAAATATATAAACATGCCCTTATCTTTTGGTAAAAACATCATAAAACAATGGTAATAAACATTTTGTCTCTTACATTCTGCTGACCATAATGTTATATTTAAATTTTACTCTTACCACTTTTTTCACTTTTTTACATACAGATGGAGGATACAATACTACTAATGGATAGGGTTACAAATTTTTCTGGGGCCATGATAGAGGGTTGTCAAGTTCGATGGATCAGGGTGCGTCGAGTACACCATCATCATCACTTGTTGCCTCTACCTGCCATTATACTATACCGATGTCCTATTGGATTATAAAGAATTTTATTATTAAATTTCACATTTTTTTTATCATCGCCTTTTTGATAACGTTGTATAGAGGTGGAGACTAGAGACACACACATTTCACCTACTTAAGGGAGAGATGACTATCACACTCAATGATGTGGAGGTCCTTCCTGGTCTTCCTATCGGGGGGAAGCAGTTATTGGACCCACCCATTTATATTGTCTTGATATTTTTATAGATTTACAGGTGTCGACATTTTTTCCAAATATGATGCTACAAATGGCGGGTAGATCTTTATGGGATAGCTTGAAGTAAACTTTATAGATTTACCCAATGAAGCTGATGAGTAGACAATCATGTGGCATGCCCAGGCATATATATTATGGATCATCAGAAGGACCCTATGAACTAATCACTAGGGTAAGCATGTTGACATGATGTATCTAGGGTTACTGGAGGAATTTGACCTAGATGAGATATACATCTTGGGATTTTCATTCTTGGAATACACATACTATGCATTATGCATGGAATTCCACATGGAAAATATAGTTCTTCTGGGATACATCTTCTTTATTTAGATGTGGGAATGGGAGTATATCCCCTCACTCTTCCCTCAGCTTGATATTCAGTTGATACCTGTAGAGTTATGGCACAATGCTTCATGTGGATGCTGTTATGATCACTCTTCTCTATTGGGTTTGGATGGTAATATGATTTATTGAATTTAAAATCTTATTATTTATCACTTTTTATGTTTTATTTTTTAGGTGGAGTCAAAAAACAACTTCATCAGCATTCTGACACACCATTTTGGTACATACCACCTCATTTAAATAGTCTCCTACCCAATGAGGGGAGTATATATAATCTATCATTAACTCAAAAATTTAATAATATCATCATTTTTTGTGTCTTATTAGGGAACATTTTTTGACAAATCTCTCATGTCGTTTTATATTTCATGGATGTCATACAGAGCTTTATTGGACCAGTTTCCATCATACAACACTAATACACTTCATCATACTATGGTTTTAGTGCCTCTAATTAAACATCATATTATTGAGTTGTGGAAGCCAGATAGATTCATGCTCCATTTTAGCTATATTCAATTCATTCCATTTCTATCGAGATAGATAAAGAAGCTTCAAGTCTTGATGCTAACAAGGAGTTAGTATGAGGAATGGCACTGACAACATTCTGAATATCTTCACCTCTAGGTCATATGAGTAGGGCTTCATATCTAGGGTGTACCTATGATGTGATTCCATCTTTTATAGCATGTCAAGTATGAGGCATGGAATAACTAAAGTCTACAATGTATTTTACTCAACATGACAGAGGGTTTCATGATATGGTAGGTCAATAAATTTCCATTAGTTTTTTTTGACCTATTTTTTAATTTATTTTGAATCTCTTTATAGTATACTCGATCAGAGAAACTTATGTGCATGATTGATCTATAGGAGGAGGGGTTTTTAACCTATCAGTGATACATGCTACAATATTGGTTCTAAGGCTAGATTATCATGTGATTTATGATAGAATCTTCAATAATCCACCATAGAGAGTGGAGTTTCCTGCTAAGGAACCTCCTCTAGTAGCTGTTGATGCTATGGATACATGACAAAGAAGATATAGACTATTTTTTCCTACACGTGAGGCCTCGCCTATTCCACAAATAGAGGTTGGGCCTCTTGTAGTCCAGACTCAGGTGATTGTGGATGATCATAAGGTGGAATGGGATCCATCTTTTTTTATCAAATATACACATATTTTTTTAGCTTAAAGTCTTGATCCTTCGCGGACTATATGGTTCCCCTAGGAGATTATTGTAGTTCCTTCTATGACACTACTGGGAGAAGGATTAGGTCCACATGATTATATCTAGTTGATAGATCCTCACAATGGGACATGAGAATATTATGTAATGGTCAATGTTCCAATTCTTGAGGATCATCCCTCTATAGGTTATCAGACTCTACCTCAGCATGGAGATCAGAAATCTTGATACTATTGGACCATTTTCACACCACCATGTGGGATAGAATGTCACCATATACATGGATTGTATGCATTCGTTCATATGATTTATGTCTTATGAAATGAAGAAATTGTTTTTACTATCATCCATTTTTGTAGGTTTAATCAGTGTTTCAACTTTCATTTATATTTTTCTCCAAGATTATATTTTATAACTTTTAATAGTCGACCACTTTAAACATAGGAAAACTTATTAAATTTCAAGTAGACTACATTAAAATATTATCAATTTTTCACTATAAAATAAATAAAAATAAAATTTAAAAAATAGCCTAAACATCTAAAAACTTGTTGAATATAAAAGGAACTTGATATGTAGAATAAATAAATTAAAATGAATGGAATTTAAAAAAAATTATTATAAATACAAATGTAATGGTTTAAAAAATACTAAAATTTATTTTCAAAAAATATTGATGAAGTTTAAACATTATAGATTCAAACAAAACCGAGATATTGAACCCCACTAAAATGAATACATTTTACTAAAACCACATCTTTTATTAGTATATTATAATTCTATGTAATAGACTGACATACAAACTTTAAAATGGGAGATATGTATCATAATAATAATAGTCATAAACAAAATAAAAAAATATTTCAAGATAACAGCACATCAAGTCCTATAGAAATGGCAGATATTTAAAAAAATACACAATTCACATGTCCTTCATTCAAGTCACACATTGATTTCTTATGAGTTTTACTGAAACAAATGAATTAAAATATTGAAAGAAAATATTACAAGATATATTGAAAATAAAGTGATTAAATTAGTCAGATTTCCATGTAAAAAAATAACAGGAAACATTCTTTTAAATAAAACATTACTGAAAATAAAAATGACAATAAATATAATATTTAAAAGCTTATTTACATGTCCAAAAAACTATTGTTCAAAAACATAACATTTTCACTTTCAAATATTCATGATACAATTATAAACAACATAAAACAAACACAATATATATATATATATATATCATAATATAAAAAACTAAATATTTATAAACATATAAACATATATAATTAATTAATTTTTCATTTTATTTTTGTTGAAAGGTGGAAAACACCATACCACCTTTCTGACATAGAAAGAAAAATATTTTTTACCTTAACATGTTTTAAAAAATAATAAAACACATAAAAACAATAGGGTGGTTCATGTAGTGTCAAATGGAGAGTATTCATCCAAAAATGGAAACCTCACAAGTCACATGCCTCATATCCTTGCATTTTGAATTAAACAAAAAAATATGGTAAAGATAAAAATAAAAATAATAAATACTACGTGATATAAAAATATTATTGTTATAAGATATATGAAATATATATATATATACATATATATCATTAGATGACCTTTAATATTAATATAGGTAGATAAAATTGTAATTATACACATGATAAAAAAACTAAAATTTCATATTAATCTAATTTAATAATAATAATAAATTAATAATATTAATACTATTATTATTATAACTAATATATAAATTTATATACAGTAATATGTGATGAAAATGTATAAAAGTTATATATATACTAATAAATATTAATAAAATTATAATAAAAATAATTTTTGTGAAAAAAAAAATGCTCAAAAATATATATATATAATTAATGTCAAATAATAAAAAAAATACTAAAAATTATACAATTAACGAAAATTATTAAGAAACACAAAAAACCTAGAGAAATAAACAAAAAATACTAAACATGGTTAAACTATTTAATTAAAACTAAGATAAAAATTATAAAAATGTTAGTGAAATCCATGTGTATCAAGTCCCCCAAACATAAAATTTTGCAATCCTAAGCTAAGAAATCAGAAATAATATAAAACTAGGCACGTAGATAAGTCAAAACATAAAAATTACAAGTTCAAAAAAATTCATTCTATTTTACCAACAAAATATCATGATTCTTTTAATTTTCCAATTTACAAATACAGTTTCCATTCCACTCACACTATTTCAAAAATAAATACCTACACTCATGCATCATAGTGACCTGCCTCTCCATCACTCACATCTCTCAAGATAATATATAGAAAAAGTTATGCTCAATTATTTTGCACATGTATTATTTCTATAGTCTTTCAATAAATTTTATATCTCCCCTAGAGGAAATAAAAATAATTCCCCAATCTTGATGACTTCACATTAGGATCAAATGTCTATGAGGCTGTGGGATGGGGGGCTGTAAAAGTTTGTCTATTTTTGAAACAAATTCAGCTTTAATCGTAAAATATTTTCATGATAAATTTTAATCCAAATTTCTCCATCAAAATATCACATACCCACACTTAAAATGCTTTTTATCACCAAGAATATGATAATCCAATTCCCCTAAAAAAATTGATTTTTGTTTCATTTTAGAACACAAATCACTCGATCATAATGGAAAGGTAAACAAGTCAACATCATCTCCCAAAACCCATTAAATATATATAATACAGTTTATTAAGAATATTTACACAAGCGTATCGTACTCAGTCGAATCATAGTGAAAATAGGTCTTATAGAGAACACTCAAGATCTGTAATGGGTCATCACTTTTATAGGTTTCCCTATAGGTGTGGGTTACTGTGTAATGACCATAAATTTATCATTATTGAAACAAAAAATAATATATAATCCCATATCAAAATAGATTCAATGAATGTTTCAAATTTGAAAACCGATCACATAAAACATGGTGAGATAATGTCAAACCATGTGCATAAAATAATTAATTATCCCTCAAACAACACTCTATATGAAAAAATCACTCCCCTACACTTTTTTTTGAAAATCATGATGAAAATATTCCAGAAATGGTAAGGGAAGGTTATTGGTAGTGGGATCATCCTAAAAAGGGATCATTTATTTATTCTAAGGGATACACACTAGAAAAAATGAAATATTGGATCAACAGTTCAAATGGGATAAAGAATTCCAAAAAATTCCTCATACATATCTGTGAAACTTTCAAAATTCCTATCGATTTGATGAAAAACATGGAAGGTTATAAAAGACATATAATGTCCAATAATCCCTTAATAAAAATAGAAACAAAATATTATTGGAAAATGGGCTAGATTCCTCATGTGTATTGAAATATAATGTTGGACATCACAAATGACCGTAAGTGAAAATAAGTGTCTAAAAAATAAATGAGAACTGGTAAAAAAAATAAAATCATGGACTAATATTAGTCATAATCTAAAACAAGGTGTTACGAATCAAATCTTTTCAAAAAAAACCCATGTGCTCAAAATATCCATATATATAAATGTTATTCCTTAAATTTTTTTATGACACAATAATGATAGCGTTCATGTGGGTTCAACCATGAAAGTAATGTTTTTTTCATTTTTAAAATTTTTCTTATTACTTATTTATTTTACATAGTGTTTTTAGAAGCATAAAATAAAACATAAAATAAAACACTTCCCTGAGTAAGTGTAGATAGAATAGGAAAGGATTCACGTGTTCGATGAAGGTACAGAAATGATGTCCCTATAAAATCTATAGATATATAGTTCATACATGCATCATATCATATAGATAACAATAAAGATCACATATACAAATAGAGATATGTAGGAGAATAAAAAATAGCACAAAATTTCAGGAGTAGCTAAAAATGTTCTTCACCTAACAGGTTTATTTCTTAAAAAAACAAGTACTAATAATAAAAAATGATACAAAATAAAAAAACATGGGTTACCTCCTTTGAAGTGATAAGTTTTAAATCTTCATCTAGACTGATAGACAAAGGTCAATCAGCATGGTCCATTGAATTAGAATTCATTAACCACTTATTTATATAAGTATTGGTATCATCCAACTCCAAATATATATTCATGAGGTTAAAATTCTCTATATTTACAACATGAAACCATTAATGGATAAATTAATTTATCCTCTTAACTCTCTTATGTCGTGGGAACATCTCATGTTCTATATTTCCTTGAATTTCTTCCAATATTAACATCTTGTGTGGTAGTTTCCCTCCCGATAAGCATTAAGTTTAACATCTTTATCTAAATAAGAACCTTCCCATTTTAAATGAACTTTTTCAATGAATCCAATTGTATCTAAATTGTGACAAAATTTCATGAATTTACTATTAACCTTAAATGGAGGAATCTATGCATCAAAATTTTCAACAGCACCATGAGGATAAACAATTGTGACTGTGTAATCACCTGACCACTATTATTTCATCTCTCATACCATGAACTGAAGTCTTTAGGTGAAGATTAGAACTTTTTTCTCAAAAAAAATTTTCTTTTATGAATTTTTTTCCATTTCAGGCTTCGGTTTTATCTTTATAAATCAAACAGTTTTCATTTCCTTCCCTCATCATCTCATCTAATTCATTAATCTATAGAAACCACATTTCTTAGGCTTTTTTGAAATCAAAATTCAAATTCCTATCAATCTTGTAAGTTTTGTCTTCCATTTATAATGGTCATTAGTATGTAATATTGAAAACCAAGTATTATATGGATATTTTAATTAGTGTTTTTATGTATTCTTCTAGTACCAAAGTCTGTCATAATGTTTGGTGGCACAATATATTTATGATGTACTTATAGTCTTAAGTAAATCCTCTTAATTTCACTATTTGGAAATTAATTTTTTACATTTTTCTTTGGATGGTAAGGGGTTCTTATGTATTAGTGACATCCATGTAGATTCATTATCTACTAAAACAAATAATTATTAAAGTCGTTACCATGGTCACAAATGATTATCCACAAAATTTTGACCAGGTAAAATGTGTTCATTCAAAAATTTAATGACATATCGAGCATTATTTTCCATTGATGATTCATCTTCCACCCAATTTAATAATTAGTTAACACATAAAGGGATTTATGATTTTCCAAATGATTTGGGTAAAGGACCCTTGAATTTGATTCCCCTTATTTCAAAAATTTCAATGCCTTTGATTGGATGAGGTGGCATCTCGCGCTTATAACTTATTCCTCTAGTTTTTTATCATTTATCACAATTCATGATGAACTCATGAATATCCTAAATCATGGTAAGGCATTATAAATAAAATTTTAACTCTTTTATAATTGTATGATGAATTCCATGGTTTCCTCCATCTTCTCCAATATTGACCAAATTCAAAACACCATCAAGTATCGCTTCAAGATTATAAGATTTAATCATTTCATCAGTAGTTTCCTAGAAAATTAATAGATCATCCCAGTACTAATGGTGTGCTTTATTCAAAAATATTTTTCTCTCCTCCTTTGATAAATATGGTTGTACCACATCTGAACCTAAGTAATTATCAAAATCATTATACCAAGGTTTGATATTCATGGTGGTGTATATTTTTACATCGGTAAATGATTAATTGATTAATTCTATATTTAATTCACTTGTTTCATGACATACTAATGATAAATGATCCGAAAAAAAATTCTTTGTATAGTTTTTTCCATTAGTTCAAGGTAAAATTCTTGAAGAAACAATATCTATCAAATTGTGGAGTCAGTAAGGTTTCCTTATGTATTTTCCATTTTTTTCTGTTTGGGGAGATTTTTTAGTCAATAAGGTTTCCTTATGAATTTTCCATTTCTTTATGTATTGAAAATCACAAACACCTTATCTTAAGGAAAATTTCATTTACCCTATGTTTTACATTCATAAGGAAAATTTTCCTTTCCCAAGGAAATTTATCCTTACCATGTTTTTCATTGTTAATTATATCTAAGTATAAAATTCAGTTTCGTATACCAAACCTCGGGATCATATATATTCTTAGATATAAATAATTATATCTTTAGGATACGGATTAAGGTTCCAAACTCTCAAATTCAGACACCAAACTTTTATGAGTTCTGGTTCTGAGTTCTCTGAATTCAGAATCTGAACTCTTCTGAGTTCTGACTTCGAGTTCTCTGAATTTAGAATCTGAACTCTTTTGAGTTTTGACTCCAAGTTCTCTGAATTCAGACTCCGAACATTCTAATTTAAGACTCCTATTTCTAATGAATTCATACTTTGAACTTTCTATGTTCAGACTCTGAATTCTAATGAATTCAGACTTTGAACTTTCTAATTTCATGTTCTGAATTCTTGTTAATTCAGATTCTGAATTTCCTTGAAATTCGGAATCCAGAATTCTATATAATTTAGGTTCCAAATTCCTTGGAAAACAGAATCCAAATATACTTATATTATAGACACCGAATTTGGTTTTGGTTGGACTTTGAACTTTTATTAATTACATTCCGAACAATTTATTTTTGGTTAAGTAACCATATTTTTGAGTACTCTTTTTTTGGTTATAAAACGATGTTGTGCATTCAGTTACAAACTAACCGTTGTTTGACTGACACATGTACAAGTCTCTCTGAAATTCAAGGAAAAATATGACCATTGTAGGAGGGGAGCTGACCATTGAGAATGTTCCTATAAATAGGATATCATTAGAAAGAGCTCATAACTTTGATGAACTATTTTATGACTCTAGAGATTACATGTTGCTGAAGTGATTTCTAGAGAGAGACATTCATGCTTAGTGTGTACTGAAAATCTTCTTCAGTTTTGATTTGTGTGACTCTGGATGTTGGTGAGTACATTCAAGGAAATTCAGGGATAGTAAGATAGAGGTGTCGACTAACTTAACTTTCGAAGACATACTTGTTGAGGAAGGAAGAGGTGTTGACTACCTTAAAGTTGAGGGCTTGTAGGGATAGCAAGACAGACTCCGATCTTCATATCCAGGGCTTACCCTAGTGTGGGTAAGAGAGACTTTCTTGTAAGTATAAATCAAGGGACCTTTATCCAAGTTTGTTGGATACCCTTCTATTTAGGTTAAAATATTTACTACTTGTTACTTGTATTGTTTCATGTTTTCCACTGCATTTTGATTGTTGAGGAAAGTATAACTATCTTATACTTCCTTATACTTTTACACTCGGATTTAGTAAGATTCTATATGCTTTAAGGTAGAATCTTTATCTTTGTAAACTTTTGTGTAGTTTCATTTCTGGAACTACATTTCTGAAACCTCATTCTTAGAATCACATTTCCGGAATCAAGAAAGTTTTTAGAACTAGAGGTTTTTTCAATTAACCTTTTTTAACCTTGTTAAACAATATAAAGTGATCAAACCAATGTAAAAAAGTTCCGAGATAATTTTTAAAGTATACAATTCACCCCCCCCCCCCTCTTTTTATTGAGCATCGTTATTAGGAAACTACAATCAGTAATGTCTATCATATCGATCCTACAATTGGTATCAGAACAGGTCTCTAAAATACCTATATTCACAGATAAGTTATCCTTGATCATATTTTTCATTGTTTCGCTCTATCCTTTTCGATGAATATTTTCCTTGTTTACAAACTTTTATTACTTACAAGTTTGTGTGGAAAGACTTTCTTTAAGATGGAATGAATCATTGTTGGATCCATAGACAACCTAAATCCAACTAGACCACCTATTTTTTATGGTAATGATTATGAATACTGGAGAGATCACATTAAGACATTTATTATCAATACTGGAGTGTATAATTTTGTTATGCTTACTGGAGGATATAAAATCTCTGAAAAGGAAGTTAGTACCTTCACTAATCAAGAAAATCATGAATATGAACTAAATTATAAGGTATGAAATACTTTACCTTGTTCTATGACTAGAAATATATATATCCAGATTTCATCTTGTGAAGTAGCAAATTGTATTTGGAAGAAACTTGAAGTTACACACTTTGGAACTTCCAAAGTTATTGAAACTAGAAGAGCCATGCTCAGAGATGAATATCATGGTTTCTACTTTCCTTATGGAGAACCCATATATAAGTTGAAACAAATATTCATGACTATTGTTAATATTTTACAATCTATGGGTGAGAAATGATTAGTTGATGAAGCTCTTGTGGATAAAATCAAATACATCATGCCGAATGAGTGGTAATCCAAGAGGACATCTATAGATGAGAATAGAAAAGTTTCACATATTTCTCTTGATGATATTTTTGGAACTCTTCTTCCACATGAGACTAGAATGAATCGAGAAGCTGAAAATATTAAGAAAAAGAATGGAAATGGAAGTGTTGTTTTTACTACAACTTCAAATCATATTAAAGACAAGACTCCTAAGAGAGTTGAAAGATCTAAATATAAGAAGGTTGATATGCAATCCGATTCTAGTGGAAGTGAATCTTCAGAAAATGAGTTGTCCAATCTTGCTCAAAGAATGAACAAGATTTTTAGACAGAAGAACATTCAATCTAGATACAAGAAGAAAGAAAGAAAAGATAAGAAAGATTCATAAGTCACATGTTGTAAATGAAAAAGAGCTAGACATATAAGACATGATTGTCCTATGATTAAGACAAAAGGAAGAAAAGAGAATCATTCTGAGAGAAATCGAAATAAGTACTAAAAATAAAAGATAAGAAAGTTTTTAAAGCTAATGAAACCTGGAGTTCCAGTGGAGGAGACTCTTCAGATGAATCATTAGATGACGAATCTTCTAGACAGAAGAATCTTGGTATAATTGCCAGACTACCTATTGAAAATCAATGTCTAATGGCTAAGGTACAAAATTCTGAATCTATGACCAATGTATCCCTAAATGCTAATTATAGTAATTGTAAATATTATGAATCGTTGGATGAAGAATCTTTTTATAATGAGGATAATACTTTACCTACCTATGAATAAGTTTCTAGGTTTTCTATGCTTTTTGAGAATGAGAATTCAAAACTCAAGAAAAATCCGGAGAAGGAAAATTCTATAAATACTATTCTTATTAAGGAAATGTCTGATCTTTTTAATGATCTTGATAAGAAAAACCTTTATTTTGAAAGTATTTCAAAAAACCTTGAGTAATTATATTATTAGAAGGATAAACTTTCTAAGGATCTAGAAAAGGCAATTTCTAATAAAAATGTTTTCGAGCCTAAATGTAGTTCTAAAGCTAATGTTTTGGTAGAAAATAACTTAGTTATTAGACTAAAGTCAAAAATATTTTCCTTGTGGATGTGTTTTTCAAACATTATCTTAGGTAAGGAAAATTTTGATGACATGCATTCTCAAATATGACCTCATAAGAATAATTCTGGTTTTGGTTATACAAGTTCAAAACAGATTTTTAATAATAATTATTTTTTTCCTCAAAGTGCTCCATTCTACACCAAGTGTCAGTGTGATATACACTAGGCAAAAAGTTGTCCCTTAAAAGAAAATCAATATTTATGTTTTCATAAATCTTATTTTTCTAAGAAAATGTGGGTGCCTAAGATTTTTCTTTCTTAAGTATCCGGATCCATAAAAGTTTGGGTTTTGAAAGTCTAAAACTATTATTTTCATGAAAGCAAGGAAAGTACCAACAGCAGTACTTTGTACATGGATAGTGGATGTTACCGACATATGACTGGTAACAAAAAATAATTTGAAAAGATTATCAAGACAAAAGGAGGAAAAGTAACTTTCGGAGATAATGCTAAGGGAGAAATTATTAGTATATGTAACATCATTCTTCTTGGAAAAACTTTGATTTCAAATGTTTTATTTGTTAAGGGTCTTAAGCACAACCACATCAGCATAAGTCAATTATTTGATGAAGTTTGCCTTGTGAATTTTAGGAATGAAAAGTGCTTAGTATACAATTCCATGGAAGAATTTATTATTTCTTCCCATAGGTAAGAGAATGTATATACACTAAACTTAGAAGATCTTAGAAGCTAAGACTTACCTTGCCTTAGTGAAATGGAAGATCATTCTTGGTTATGGAATAAAAGGTTAGGACACTGTAAACTTAAGAACCTATGAAAACTCTCTAAGAAAATACTATTTGAGGATCTACCAGATCTTAGATTTAATTCTTCAAAAGTTTGTGATCCTTGTTAATATGGAAAACAACATAAATCAAGTTTTAAATAAGTCAGTGAAGTCTCAACCACTGATGCATTACAGTTAGTTTATATGTATCCTTTTGGTCCAACACAAACTGGAAGCATTGGAGGAAAATATTATATATTTTTCTTAGTTGATGATTACAATAGATTTACGTGGGTCTATTTTCTAGCAATGAAATCTGAAGATTTTCTTATTTCAAGACTTTTATAGCCCATGTTAAAAATGGGAAAAACCTTCCTGTGATAACTATTCATGGAGATCATGGAGGAGAATTTCAGAATTATGATTTTGAAACATTTTGTTGTAGAAAAGGCATTACTCATAACTTCTCAGCACCCAGAACACCTCAACAGAATGGTGTTGTTGAAATATGAAATATAATTCTTCAAGAGATAACAAGAACCATGTTGAGTGAATATTCTATAGACAAACATTTTTGGGTTGAAGCTGTAAGTACTTCTTATTATACTATAAATCGTGTTTTGATCAGACCTATTCTTAATAAAAACTCCTTATGAGTTATAGAATGTTAGAAAACCTAGACTTTCCTACTTCAAGTTTTTTGGTTATAAGGTATTAATTTTGAATACTAAAGATAATTTAAAAAAATTCTCACCAAAATCTGATGAAAGAATTTTATTAGGATGCTCCATAACATATAGGGATTATAGAGTTTTTCAATAAAAACACTAGTAGTATTGAAGAAACAGTTCATGCCAAATTTGAAGAAACTGATCCCTTTGTTTTTAAAAAACCTCAACATACATCTTCGGATCTTTTTTCAAAAACTGATTATCAAACATTGTTAGAAGACCCTTCTAATAAGGAAAATGTTTGAGAAAATATTCCTGAAACATTTACACCAAAATACTTTCTACCTTATGTTGTTGAACAGCTTTTAAAAAACTCAAATAAGTTGTTTCTAAAGAATCATCCCAGTGATAGTATCATTGGTGATGTAAATAAACCTGTAAGGACTATAAGTTCCTTATGGAAGAAAGTAGAATATCAAGCATTCCTTTCACAATTAGAAAAAAATAAATGATGATTCTTTAGGTGATGATGTTTGGATAAAAGCTATGCAATATGAGCTAAATGAATTCAAAAGGAATAATGTCTAGACCTTGGTTGAAAGACCTAATGAAACTTCTGTTATTAGAGTAAAATGGGTTTTCATAAATAAGTGTAAAGAAAATGGAATCACAGTTAGAAATAAAGCTAGATTGGTTACTAAAGGCTATAATCAACAAGAAGGAATAGACTATGAAGAAACCAAAGCTCAAGTAGCTAGACTTGAATCTATTCGTATTCAACTTGTATTTGTATCATTCTTCAATTTCAAATATTTTAAAATGGATGTGAAATGTACTTTCTTTTATGTTTATGTTCAACAGGATGTTTTGGTTGAACAACCTCTTAGTTTTTAAGATCTAAAACATACTGATCATTTTTACAAACATACCAAAGCATTGTATGAACATAAACAAGCCTCTTGAGCTTGGTATGATAGACTTACAAGATTCTTTCTTAAAAATAATTACGTTAAGGGAAATGCATATCCAACTCTTTTTATAAAGAAATATAGGAAAAATGTTTTGATTTTTAAAATTTATGTTGATGACAGTATATTTGGTTCAACTCACCAATCTTTAACAGATTCCTTCACAGATCTAATGAAATCTGAGTTTGAAATGAGTATGATGGGTGAGTTAACATTTTTCCTTGGTTTTTAAATTTCTCAAAAACTAGAAGGAATCTATATATCAAAACATAAGTATATTAAATGCCTTTTTAAAAAGTATGGATATGACAACACTAAACGTATTAGTACTCCCATTTGTTCCTCAAACACACTTGATCTTGATGATGCTGGGAAACCAGAAGATCAGACATCTTTTATAGGTATGATAATAAGTTTACATTAGTTGATATCTAGTCATCCAGAATTAATGTTTTCAGTATTCTTATTTGCAAGATATCAATCCAATCTTAAGTAATCTCATTTAAAGACAGTGAAAAGAATTTTTCAATACATAAAGGGAACCATGGATTTAGGACACTTTTATACTTCTAGAAATAACTTTGTTCTAAAAAGTTTTTCGGATGCTGAATTTGGTGGATGTAGACTAGATAGAAAAAGTACATCTGAAACATGTCATTTCTTAAGAGATTCATTAGTTTCTCAGTCATGAGGGAATCAATACTAAATAGAACTTTCCACTGCTAAAGATGGATATGTAGCAGCTGGAAGTTGTTGTGCTCAAATGTTGTGGATGCAACACACACTCACAGACAATGGTATGAGTTTTACCAAAACACAAATTATGTGTGATAATACCAGATCCAATTCCCTAAGTAAAAACATTGCACATCACTCTTCTCAAAAAACACATATATATTAGGCATCACATTCTTTGGGATCACACACAAAAAGGGGATATCATTCTTCATTTTATCAGAACACAATATCAACGTTCTGATATTTTCACAAAATCCTTACCCTCTAATATATTTTAATATATTAAACAGAAGTTAGTAATGATAACCATAAGGTAATCATCCTTGTTAACTTTCTGTTGAAACCAATCTCCTTACAGTAATAAACTCTTTTTCATAGGGGGAGTACATTTTCTTGTTAGTTAGATCCAAATATTTCATAATGAAAATTTTCGTAGTAAGATTTTCTAAATCTTTCGTAATGAAAATTTTCATAGTCATATTTTTATAATAATTCGTAATAAAATTTTCCGTAGAAATATTTTTCAAATCTTTCGTTATAAAAATTTTTGAAGATAGATTTTCTAAATATTTCGTAATGAAAATTTTCGTAGTCAGATTTTCCAAATCTTTCATAATAGAAATTTTCATAGTCCAATTTTCCAAATCTTTCGTCATGGAAATTTTTGTAGTCAGATTTTTCAAATCTTTCATAATGGGAATTTTCATAGTCAGATTTTACAAATCATTCGTAATGAAAACTTTTGTAGTATGATTTTTCAAGTCTTTCGTAATTAAAATATTCATAGTAAGATTTTATAAATTTTTCATAATGATGTTTTTTTATATATATAGTTTTTCTAAAAAATATTTTAGTATTTTGTTTTTTTAAATCACAATCAAAAGTTTGTTTACAGAATCTAAAGTTCTTCAAGAAGAATTTTCCACACAACAAATAATCTTCCTAACAATCCAAGAGGTATGTTTCATTTCTTGAGTATTTGTAATCATCTTTTAGTTATTGGTATTTTCATTTGTTTTTTAAATTTTTGGATTATCTTTTCCTTAAATCCGAATGTTTTTTTAAAAAACCTCAAAAGATAGGATTCTACCAAGTTTTCCTTGCGGTTGTCATATCAACTGTCAGATCCGATCAGAAGGATTTTCAGCCATTAGATTGAGTTTAGAAGATGAATCGTCACATCAAACACCTATATAAAAGACCCTCGATGGTTATCCCACATTGAAACTTAGGCTCTCGTGTGATGAAGTTCTTCCCTTCCAATTAAGCCCGTTTCGAACTTCTAAAATCTTACATAAATCCAAATGTCTGTCAAAGAATCATCTCAGAAAGACATGTAAACTATCAAGCCAATCTCAGAGTGGCAGGTTTATAGAGATAGGTGGTTCATCCAAACTTCATCACCAAGTATGATTCTATAATCTTTAAAAACATCAAGCTGAATGGATGGGAGAGTGTTTGCGTATCGAAGCTAGGAGCTCAAGATTTAGTTTATCCGGATCTGTTAGTTGAATTCTATGAAATAGTAAGTTTTTTTAAGGAATAAGGTAGAGATAAGTTCTCTTTTAAAAGCTATGGGAAGACTTATTCTCTCTCGTACAGCAAGGCTGCAGATTTAATTGGAGTTCCTTATGAGGGTGAGGCAGAGTTCTTCTCACATAAGTTGTCAGATGTTCAAGGATTCTTTGTTAAGGTGAAAGATATGGATTTCCTCAGTCTTACTGATGTTAAGACTCTGAAGATTGTTCACCTCACTACAAACTTTCAGATTCTTGAATTATGGGTTCAAGGTTTCATAATTTCGAGAAAAAGGGACAAGGATACATTGAATAAGAGTGACATTTATATCCTGGATTTCCTGGTGAATCTAAGGAAAATTAATCTGGTCAAGAATATTCTAATTACGATCGAGAATATAATGAATGGAAATATGAAGGCTCAGATCATTATGTATCCATCCGTTCATTCAAAGATGATTTTTTGGTGATTAGAGTCTTTCCAAATTCATTTCAGTTCAAAACAAAGGAATTGAAAAGTCATGTAGGTTAGTGATTATACCTTGAGAAGGATGAATGTTGGATTTTCCAGAGAATCCATAGAATTTTATGACTTTCTAGAAGAAGAAGCTGAATCCATACCTAAGAAACAGGAAGAGTCTGAGACTTCCAAAAAAGGTGCAAGGAAGAGGAAATTGAAGGAAGTGGAAGAAAAGGAAAAAACTCCATTGGCTAAGGAAGTTCAGTCAGCACCTTCAAATATGAAAAAACCAAAAGCCTATTCGGATGAGGTAGTAGCTAAGTAGAGGGAAGACAAGAAAAACAGGAAAGAAGGGGATCCCAAGATTGCACTAGACCCTGCTAAAGAAAAATCTCTAAAGGAGAAGAAAAATGAGTATGTAGAAAGGGAACAGAAAGAAAAGAAACAAAAGAAGAAAATGGATGAAGTAGAGATTGTGCAATCCCTTCTGAGGGATACTGAGAAAGCTTCCAAAAATTATTCCTATACCAGAATCCATCTAGGAATAAGCTTTACCTGAAACTCCAGGGAAGAAATTTTTGACTCTAGAAAAATTCAAAGAAGTATAATAAGAAGAATAAGTTGAAGAAGAAGTAGAAATAAGTGGTGACACCACCAAGTTGACTAAAAAATTAGAATATTTTTATGAGAAAGAAAGCACATCTGAGAATCTCTCAATCCAAAATTCTGAAGCAGAATCTTCAAAGCCGGCTATACAAGGGAAATATGACAAAGGATAAGATTAAAATATTGAAAAATAAGTGAATAAGTTGTCTGAAGAATAATGTTTTAATCATCATTTCATACACCCTGAGGATGATGAGGCAAGAGCTAAGAAAGAAGAGATAGATGAAGATAAAATTGTTCAGCTGTCTAACAGTGAACCTGAATCTCCAGATGAGAAAGCCATTGTGAAAACTGATAAGGGAGAACAGGTGGTTGTTGACATACCTAGTAAAGCTGTTGTAAAGAAGAAAGAAGCTGGTGGATCTTCAAAGTGGAAACATGGTGAGCTAGAAAAAGAAACCTCACCGAGAAGAATTCCATAATTAGAATCATCATCTCTTGGACATGATTTTGTGGTTCAGTCATTGAAGAATCTTGTTGGGACCATTTAGATTTTTCCAAGAATTGACTCGAGATTTCATATGCTTCAACACACCTTGAACCAGAAATCGAATTCAGTATCCATGATGATAGATAATAGTGTCAAGCTTGAGGTTGATTTCAATAATTTTTTCATCAACTATGAAGCCCATTAAAGATCATACATGAAGATGACCGGTTGGTCATGGAAAACCATATAGGACATGAGAAATATTTATGAGTTCCAAGATAGTGTCAAGGAGGCATTTGACATCGAAGATAGTAAGATCAAGGATCTCAAAAATAGCTTTTAGGAGATGCTTACTCTGGAACAAAATACCTGGATGCATGAGGTAGAATATTTGAATGGGAAACTATATTCAGATTCTCAAAGCTGGAAGAGAGAAAGAGATCTCAGTATTGAGATTAAAGAGAAGCTATTAAATCAGGAAGAAACCTTGAAGGCTCAGGTTGAAATTCGTAAGGCTCAAGAAGAAAAGATCAAAACCATAGAAAAGAAAGCAGAGGGTCAGGATCAGATTCTTAAGTGAGCAGACGAAGACAACAAGGAGCTCAAAAAGCTAAATACAATAGTGAAGAATCTGATACCCAAGTAAAATGAAGGATTATTTTTTTAAATCCGATCTTTTATTGTATTTTCCTTGTTGTATAAATTTTTTCCAATCTTAATGAAATTTTGGTTGCTCGTTTTTGTTTGGATGTTTTGTACTAATATTTCAAGTACCATATTTACTTTTCCATTCCCTGTATTTCTTTTTGAAAATCACAAATGTGGAGAAAGGAAAACTAATAATATGAAAGGAATAAATTTCAATAAGTAAGGGGGAGTTCTTATACAAGAAGATTTTAGTACGAAATAAAATGCTAAGTCTCATTCTGAAAATCTTGAATATGATCCTTAGTGTTCCAAATCCTAAGGGGGATTTATTCATATTCATAATTTCCCATATGAAAATGGAGATAAGTTTTGTATCCAAAATATTGGAAAATATTTTCTAAGACCTTATATTCTTTTTCTAAAAAATGTTTGTACTTTCCAAAAAGGGGGAGATTGTTGAGTAAATAAGGTTTCCTTATGAATTTTCCATTTATTCATGTTTGGAGAGATTGTTGAGTCAATAAGGTTTCCTTATGACTTTACCATTTCTTCATGTTTTAAAATCGCAAACACCTTATCTTAAGGAAAATTTAATTTAGCCTATGTTTTACTTTCATAAGGAAGATTTTCCATCCCCAAGGAAAGTTATCCTTACCATGTTTTTCATTGTTCATTCTACCTAAGTATAAAATTTGGTTCCGTATCCAAAACCACGGAATCATATATATACTTAGATATAAAGAATTATATTTTTAGGATAAAAATTAAGGTTTCAAACTCTCTGAATTTAGACACCGAACATTTATGAGTTCAGGTTTCGAGTTCTATGAATTTAGAATCCGAACTCTTCTAAGTTCTGACTCCGAATTCTCTGAATTCAGACTCCAAACTCTTCTGAGTTCTAACTCTGTGTTCTCTAAATTCAGATTCTGAACTCTTCTGATTTCTGAATCCGAGTTCTCTAAATTCAGAATCTGAACATTCTAAGCTCAGAATCTGAATTCTTATGAATTCAAACTCTGAACATTCTATGTTCAGACTATGAATTATAATGAATTCATACTTTGAACTTTCTAAGTTCAGACTCCAAATTCTAATGAATTCAGACATAGAACTTTCTATGTTCAGGTTCAGAATTCTTTTGAATTCAGATTCTGAATTTCCTTGAAATTCAGACTCTAGAATTATATATAATTCAGGTTCTAAATTCCTTGGAAATAGAATCTGAACATCCATATATTATAGACACCTAATTTGGTTTTGGATAGACTCTGAACTTTTATTCCTCACATTCCGAACATTTTATTTTGGTTAAGTAACCATTTTTTGCATACTCTTTTTTTGGTTATAAAATGATTTCGTGCATTTAGTTACTAACTAACTGTTGTTTGAGTGACACGTGTACAGGTCCCTCCAAAATTCAAGTAAAAATATGACCATTGGAGGAGGGTGAAAATCATAGCGAATGTTTCTATAAATAAGAGATCTTTTGAGAGAGCTCAGAACATTGATGAACTATTCTACGACTCTAGATATTACATGCTTCTGATTTGATTTCTAGAGATAGACTATAATGGTTAGTGCATACTGAACATCTTGTTCAGTTTTTCTTTGTGCGACTTAGAATGTTTCTGAGTACATTTGAGGGCTTCCAGAGATTGGAAGACAGAGGTGTCGACTACCTTAAAATTTGAGGGCTTCCTTGCTGAGGAAGAAAGAGGTGACGACTACCTTGAAGTTGTGGGCTTGTGGGGAGGTGTGGGTAAGATAGACTTTCTAGAAAGTATAAATCATGGTACCTTTATCCAAGGTTTTTGGATACCCTTCTCTTTGGGTTAAAAGATTTACTACTTATTACTTGTATTGTTTCAAGTTTTCTGCCACATTTTGATTGTCTAGGAAAGTATAACTATCTTACACTTCCTTATATGTGTACACTTTGATTTAGTAAGATTCTATATTCTTTAAAGTATAATATTTATCTTTGTAAAAAAATTTATAGTTTCATTTTCGTAAACACATTTCTGAAATCACACTCTCGGAATCACATTTTCGGAATCAAGCAAGTTTATAGAACTATAGGTTTTATAAATTAACCTTGTTAAACCATATAGAGACTTAAAAACAACTTTAAAGGTTCTCAGATAATTTTTAAAGTATACAATTCACCCCCCCCCCTCTTGTTATTGAGCATCATTATTACGATACTATAATCAATATCATCTATCATATCGATCCTACACAAATTAGTTTGGGGTTTTTAAATTTCTTGGTCATAAAATACAATGTGGTAGATTATTCGTATAAATAGTAACTTTAGAGAAAAGTAGGTAAGATCAAAATTTATCAAATCCAAAGACAACTGCTATCAACACTTTTTAGTTTTTGTGTAATTGTGTTAAGCCTAATTCAATGTATATGATTCGTAATATGTTATCCTAATGCTCCTTTCATTCCATTTTTTAAAGAAATCACCAATAGCTTAGCCACTAGCATTACACATTAACCCAAATGGTTTCTCTCAATCTAGTGAATTCATTATTGGGGAAGTCACAAAGCATTTCCAAAAAATTGAAATGTTCCTGGACAGTTATTCCTAATGTAGAATATGACATCATTTCCAAATATGGTTTCATGGGTATGGGATACAACTTATTAATACTTAATGAAACATCCTTAGAATCTGACATTCCAAGGAAACCTCTAATTTAATGAACTGAAGTTGGTAAGCTTAGAGACTGTACTGATCTTTCTTTCATCAACTTCAGTGAATTTATTTGAAATTTTATGACCTAAAACTATCCAACTTTACACCATGAAGTGTGATTTTTTCCAATTTAGAACTCTATTTTTTACTTCACATCTCACCAAAAAAAATTCCAAATTTTATTGACATTTATAAAAAGAATTCCCACTAATAGAGAATTCATCCATGAATATATCCAAGAAATATTCAGTCATGTCACGGATTATTAACATCATTAATTATAAAAGTGTTGTTGGTGCATCACACATTCCAAAAGGCATTCGCGGATAAGTGAATGTTCGATATATACAAGTGAACATGTTTCTCTCTTAACATTCTGGTGTAACCACAATTTGATTATAACCTGAGTATCCATCTTGAAAAAAATATAAATCTATTTTTACATATCATTTATATATTTAATCAATAAATGGTAATTGGAAAGGATCCTTTCTAGTGGCATCATTAAAATTTTGAAAATTGTTGCAAACTCCCCATCTATTCATTATTCTAGTAGGTATCAATTATACTATATCATTGTCATCCATTTTGGTCTTGCTATTTTTAGGTACAACATGCAGTTGGATGAACCACTGACTATCATAGATAGGAAATATTAAACCATTATTGATAAATTTGATGAATTTTTTCTTTACTACTTCTTTCATTATAGGTGTTAAATGGATTTTTTGTTTCCTACATAGTTTTGAATTATATTCCATATTTATTCTAGGAATACATATGGTAGGAATTATAACTTTTAAATTGGTAATAGATATATCTATCATTAGCTTCCTTTTTGAAAAGATATTGAGCAATTTACTTTCTTCCTCACTTAAAAGATAATAATTTTTTATCACTTTTATGGTGTTTAAATCTCCAAAAAAATATATACCTCATCCTTGGTGTAAGATTTTTAAGCTTAAGTGTTGGAGGATTTTCATTTGATGGAGTTAATGAGGTAAACTCTTCTCTATCCAATGGATTGAATATGTTTCTAATGAATTCTAATTCTTATATTGGTTTAGTTAACTCATCTTTTTCCTTGTGTACATCCATGAGATTCTGCTTGTTCTTTGATAATTCATCCCATTAATTAATATTATCTAATAAATTATTGTCAAATAGAGAATATTTTCCCATAGCTTTTAGGAAATCAAAAGTTATGTTTTCTTCCCCAACTCAACAAATTAATTTTCCCTCCTAGACTTCAATATGAGCTCTACATATAACTAATTATGGTCTCCCAAGAATGAGTGGTGTGTTTTTATTTTCTTATATATCAAGGACAACAAAATTAATAGGGAATAAAAATTTATAAACCTTGAAAATAACGACCTATATAACTCCTCATGGACACATCATTGATCGATCTTCTATTTCCAAGGAAACCCTAGTTGGTATATATTTTTTGATTTTTAGTTCTTCAAGAACTCCAAACGGAATGATGTTTACACTAGCTACAAGAATTCATAAATCTCTCCCAAATTTACATTATCTAATATTTCATGGTATATTTAAACTTATTTTGTCTCTTATTTTATGATATATAGATCTGGTTTTGACTGTCTAACATTACTCAAACATTATAACTATTCTCATTTTATTTAATTTTCTTATTTTTAATAGAATCTCTTTGAGAAATTCTGAAAATTGATTCATTTGTGTGATCAATTTTGAAAAGGGAACATTTATATGAAGCTTATTGAACATCTCCAAGAATTTAAAAAAATGGAAATTAGACTTCTTTTGATTCAGACTTTGTAAAATTAGAGGTGGAGTGTGTGATCCTTAACAATTTCATTGATTAATTCATTTTCCTTTTATTTCCTTTCCTTTTCAATTTTGCAATGTTTTTTTTGATCATCCCCCTCTTTATCTTTGTCTTGAATTGATTTTTCTCTTGAGTTATCATTTTTCAGTGGTAGGTGTTGGTGGATCTTCTTTTGGTAGAGTAACAAGCATTTATAGCCCTATAACTTTTTATCCACTGTATAATTTTATAGATTCTTCCTCTTCACTTATGTTTTATCTTGTGTTACTCAATAGAGTTCCCTATTTTCGATCCTCCATTTGTGTAGCTAACTGACTAAATTGATTATCAATGTTTTTCATGGATTCTTGTAAGTTGGTGCATATATTTTAAAATTTTATTTTCCATCAATTGTGACTCAAACCTTGATAAACTAATCATCATTAGTTTTTATATATTTTCGCTACAACCTGGTTTACTTTTTGTTGATGTATGAGTATAGGATTTTTTTTCTATATGTATTTTTGTTTTCAATTAAATGGTTATTGATATTTTTTTGAGATCATTTCTCTTGATACTTCCTGTAAGCTCAGAAATAATAATGAGCTGGACACCCAGATGGACCCATGTTATGGTTCATTAGTTGAGTATCCCCTAGTTCCTTCCAAACCATATTTTGGTTATTGTTTTTAAAGTATGTATTGTAATTGTTTCAATAAATTAATTTTTTGAAAATAAAAATTTTATCTTAAATTATATTTCTCTCAAATGTGTTATATGGAAACATGGGATAATCATTTGGATAACCACAGTATGATAGTGTTCAGCTTCAGCAACATAGAATTTTTTCAGTGGACTCAGTGAAAATTTTTATATCCCATTATTTAGAAAATCAAATTGTGTGGCGATGAATGTGTAAAAATCAAATTGATTCACTCTAACATTACTTCATGAAAAAACTAGTGGCAAATAGAAACATTGTTCTACCATATTTTGAATTAACACGTACAGATCTTCAGGATCCATCTCCCTAATCACATTTCTTTTAGAATTTTTGATAGTTGACTTACTCTCTAGATTGATTCCATAGTATAAGTCCTACAACTAGTTCTCAAACCTCATCCCATGATTAGAACAAAGCCATAACGTGGACTTAAATCTTTCCATTTCCTCTCTTAGTGATTCATTTCATTTTGGAAAATGATTTGAGGACTTTCATTTTTTCAAATTTTTTATTTTTTGTAATTTTGATCAAGAAATTTTATTCTTAGTAATTCCCAGGTGAATAATGTATTAGGCTAAAGAATTTATAACTAGTCCTTAGATATTCTTTGTAATGAGAATGGAAATTAGCTAAGGATCGATGCACCATCAGTCACCCCATTATATTAAAATATGTCATAAACATCAAGAAATATATTCACATGAATATAAGGAAATTCAGTGTTCAAGACATGAAATTTAAAAGGATTTTGGAGAAGGTTGATCATCATTAACTTAAATTAAAAATGTGTTTAGAAAATGTTGGTGTACTTATCAATTAGGAAGCATTGGAATGTTAGTTTCAATGATTTCCACATGTAGATGCATTTTATTTTTGAAAGATATCCAATTTGAGCTTTCTATTTTCTTTGGTGTTTAGGTTTAGGATCAATAGGTTTCTCATTTTTGATAGATCTTAATTATGAGTAGTCACTATCTAGTCAAATGATTCCAAAATCAAGGTCTACTTGACTTTTTTAATGAATTATGTGAATGTGTTCCCTGATAATGGCTCCATGAATATGGTTCCTTTTATTATAGAATGTCTAATTTGAAAATTTTTATTACCCAATCGCTATTGAAAAAGTAGTGACTATGGTTGATCCACAAAGATCAAAATATCTATTTCACTAAAATTGTCTATTTTGGAAGTTTTCTGGTGGGAAATCAGCTGAGGGAATTCCCATTTTATTTTTTTATTAAAACTAAAAATTAAGAAATAGAGTGAAATAATGAAAAATAAAATTAAAAAAATCATGATGAACATTGAATTGGTAAAAATATGAATGGGATAATAAAATTATAATTGAAATGTTCCACATCCATGAAAAATAATTATTCTATTATCAAATATTTATCTAGGTCAATTAAAAAGAGTTTCTAAAATAAAATCCTATTATAGAGGCTCATTTTTACTTCACATAATTTATTTTATGTCCCAATCTCAGGTTTTATAAATTAATTAGGAGATGTGTTGAAGGATCAAACCAATCAAAAAATGGAATAACCCGTTTCTCAAAAAGTTGTGGGACCAATTTTCACTACAATCAGTCAAAATGGATAAATTTCTCTATATCACTATATAAACTAAGAATTATAATTGTCGTTTTTTATTTCAAAAATAATTTTATAGAAAAAATATTTCAAACATAAAAAAACTAAACTAAAAATAAATTTAATCAATAAATTAACCAAAAATAAAATTTCTCCATAGAATTCATATCAATTTAGATTATTCATTCTAAATCCCATCACAACTAAAACTATTCCAACATCAATACCAAAAAAATAAACACAATAATAAAATAATAATGTATAAAATTTATAATTGTGTTACCTAGATGAAGATTGTATGGGTCTACACACCCATAGTGTGAAGTAATTTGATGCTCATCATTCATTGAATGTAAGAGAAACATTTTTATTATCCACATCGATTGTGAAAAATGGAAACAAAAAAAATCACCCTCCAAAAATTGTCGGGCATGGTTTGAACATGGTGATGCTGGGTTTGGAAATGAAGTTTGGTGCAAAGGTGGTTTCTAGTGGTTATGTGCAACATGGAGGATGGGGATAGGTGCATTGTACAAGGAGGATACCACACCTATTTTTTCCTTCTATAATGTGGTGTGTGCAGTATAGGGGGTATGGAGTATCCTTGTGTGGTGAACAAGAAGGGGGTGTGATTTAAAGAGGGAGTTTGGAAACATGGTGTGCATGCATGAGGAGGAGGTCAATACACTCCTGGTGTATTGAATAGTAGGGTGGAATTGGCTAGGATATACACCTAGTGGAGGATGGTGGTGGTAAAGTCGACTACTACAAAATGAGTAAGTATGAGGCGTGCTAGTGTGGATCTTTACTGTAGAGTAGGTTAGTGGTGTGTACTTGTGTGTATCACTCCTACAGTAGAGGAGAGAGGTGTCATCAGGTGGTTCACCTAGGGTATTTTATTTTTTTATGTAATACATTTTGGTCAAAGTAAAATGTAGTGTGGTCATCCAGAAAAGAGAAACTTCCTGGGTGGCATGCCTCATAACTATACAGATGATAAAAAAACTTATATTACATAGTAGTCTAATTTAATAATAATTATAAATTAATCATATTAATACTACTATTATTAACACTACAAATATATAGAACGATATAAAATAATATGTGATTCTAATATAGAAAATTAATATATAAATATATTAATAAATATAAATTAACTAACAATAAAACTAATATTAGTGAAACTAAAAAACAATTAGTGTTTAACTATTATATATATAAATAATATAAACTAATAAAAAATTTACTGATGATTATAAAAATTACTAAAATTATAAAAAAACACTTAAAAACATCATAAACAAACTAAAAATACTGATGAAGTTTAAACTATTTAAATAAAACTAAGTTAGAAAATTATGAAAATGTTAGTGAAATATGTGTGAATTGAATCCCCCTCACTTAAATTTTCCCACTCTTGGGGAAAATAATCAAAAATAATACATAACTGGACTCATAGAAAAATCAAAACATCATAATTACAAGTTCATAATTTTTTAGTCATTTTTACCCACAAAATATCATGTGTCATTGAAAATTTCCTTATTCAAATTCAATTTCCCTTCCAATTAAATTATTTCCAAAATAAGTACCTATATGTGTTCATCAATGTGACCTAACTTTCCATCACTCGCACCACTCAAGGCAATTCATTAAAAAAGTTACTCTCAATTTTCATACACATGCATGCTTACCATTATATTTCCATGAATTTCACATCTTTGATAGTGGAAATAAAAATAATGCATTAATATCAAGGACTTCACTGTAGGTCCAAATGTCTCTAACATTTTGCGATAGTGGGTTATAGAAAAAATCGGTTTTTAGAAAAATTGTTATTAAATACAAAAATATTCATATGATAAATATGAATCCAAATGTCTCCCAAGAAATTTCACTCTCCCAAAATTAAAACATTTCTTATCCTCAAGCATATGATAATTTAATGCTTCTAAAATATTTGATGACTTTTATTTTAAGGGTAGAACTCACTCAATCATAATGAATAGGAAAACAAGTGAGTATTACCACTTGAACCCCATAAAATATATATAATAATATATCCCAAAAAACTACACAAGTAGCTCATAATCAATTGAATCATAGTGAAAATATTCCATATAGAAAAACTCTCAAGGGACTAGATTAATGGGTCATCGTTTTTATAGGTATTCCTAAAGGTGAGTGTTTCTTTATAATGATCACAAATGTACTGTTTTTATAACAAAGAAGAACCTATATTCCCATATCAAAATACATGTAATAAATAGATAAAATTTGAAAAGGGATAACATAAAACATAGAGGGATAATTTCAATCCATGTACATCAAAGTAATAATTATCCCTCCAAAAAACCCCTCCAAGAATAAATTGCACCCCCATACTTGGATTGTAAATCATCCTTAAATTATTCAAGAAATGGGTAGAGAAGGGTATCGACTATAAGATCATCCTGAAAAGTATTATTCATAGATTATAAAGGAAACATTATAGAGAAATTCAAAGGTGGATTAGTGGATCAAAGGGGATTATTAAATCCAACAAATCCTCATTAATTTTAGTGAAACTTTAAAAATTCCAATAACATTGATTGAAAGCATGGAATGTTCTATAATACATAGCATGAACAATATTCCCTCAACAAAAATTGAAAAAATGGTTGATATGGAAATGTTATAGAGACATCACGGGTATGGAAATATAATGTTGAACAACATGGATGATGATGATTGAAAATAAGTGTCTAAAAACTAAACGAACATCAGGAAAACACTTTCAAAAAAGGGATGATGTCAGCGATCATCTAAATCAAGTTATCAAGAATCAATGATTATTAGGTAGGATTCATGTGATCTAACTATCCAAATATACAAGTGTTGTGCCTCCAACTGTGTTATAAAAAAAATAAAATGACTTTCATTTAGGTTCAATAATTATAAGAATATTGTTTCTTAAATGTTTAGGTAAAAATTAATAGTAATTTTTTTAAAATATTATTTTTGGAAGCATAAAATATAATAGAAAATAAAACACTACCCTGAGTAAGTGCATATATACATGGGAATGATTTTGGAATTTGATGAACGTTCATAAAAGATGTGCCTATAAAATCTACACATGAAAATCACATACCTACATCATATCATAAAGATAACACAAAATATCACATAGATGAAAGAAGATACATAGGAGAATAAAAAAGTGAAACAAATGCTGGGATAAGATTAAAATGTTCCACACATGCCATGTTTATTTACAAAAAAACTAGAAATAAAAAAAATGGTGTATAAGAAAAAACAAGGGTTGCCTCCCATGAAGTTCTATGTTTAATGTCTTTAGCTATACTGACAGACAATTGTCAATCAACTTTGTCAGTCAGATCAAAATTCCTCATCCTCTTAACCATTCTAGAGGTAGTGTCTTCCAAACACAAAAATTTATTCATTAGGTTAAAACATTCCATATTTATAAAATAGAATCACTCATGGGAATATCTATTCATACTCTCATATCTTTCATCTCTTGGGAATATCCCATGCAACAGCTTTCCTCGAATTTTATACATTCAAAACATCTCCTAAGAAAGGTTTACTTGACTTCCAATAGGAGACTCAATTTTTATTTCTTAGTAATTAAATAAGGAAATTAAATGGGGAATATAACATCATGTAGGATTCATTTGATTGATCCATTTATTTAACGACACCCACAAATAGAGAGAGAGATAGAGAGTAAGAAAATAGATACTAATGAAGGTAGAAGTAGTTGGGTTGCCTTGTGATTAATGTCAGGTTTAACATCTTTATCCAAATGAGCACCTTATCAATTTAACTAAACTTATTCATTGATGAATATTTTATTTGAGTTGTGATAAACTTTTATGTGTTTACCATAAACATTGAAGGTATGCAGCTTCACATCAAAAGTTTCTATGGTACTGTGGTTATAGAAAACTGATACAACCTAAGGACCTGACCACTCTTATTTGAGCTTTCCTACCATGACATTATGTATTGAGTTGAAGATTATAACGTTTTATCTTCGAAAAAAATTTGGGATCTATTTATCTTGTTAGGATCATGTTTTATCTTTATAGATTAAACCATTTCCCTATGCTTCCCGCCTAATCTCAGATAAATCATTCATCTGTAGAAAATGAATTACTTGGGATGTTTTGAAATTTAAATAAATATTCTTCATAGCCTAATAAGAATTATGTTATAGTTATAATGGGATCTGGTAGGTCTTTCAAAAAAACAATTGATACAGGGATATTCAAATATGTGTACTATACATAGTCCTATAATCCCAAAGTGCATCTTCATGTTTAGTGGCCTAGTCTTTTCATGATGTACTTATAGTTTTCTCTAAAATTCAATGAATATCTCTATTTGAAACTTCATCTTGGACCTTGTTATATGGATAATATGTGGTGATTATGTAGTGGTGAAATCCATTATGAGTCTTTCTCTACTGAAATAGAGGATTGTTAAATTCAGTAACATGGCCACTAGTGATGATCCTTAGAATTCCAAACCGGGGTTATAATGAGTAGCTTCAAAATTTTAATTAAATATCAAGAATTATTTTTTGTAAATGCATTATATTACACCCAATTTGATATGTATCCAACAAATTCAAAGATTTATAATTTTCAAAATGATTTGTGAAAAGGAACCTTGAAGTTAATTCCCCATATTTCAAAAATTTCTACCCCCATGATTTGATATTATGGAATCTCATGATTCCAACTTTTGTGTAATGTTCTTTATCATTTATAATATTTCATTATGGACTCATGACTATCCTGATGCATGGTAACCGACTAAAAATTACATTGTAATACATTTTTAATCGTATATTTAAATATTTGTGTCCTACAGTTTCACTATAATGACTCAAATTCAAAAAATTATCAACTTACTATTTAGTGAGACATATTTTAATAATTACATCTAAACTTTCCTTGAAATATAACAGATCATCCTTGTAGTAATGGTGTGATTCATTCAAAAATATTTTCATTTTATCGCTTGATAAATTTTGATATACCACACCTAATGCCAAGTAATTCATGAAATCGGCATTCCATGATTTGATAATATCAATGTCATATAGTTTTTCGTAATTTAATGTTTTATTGATTAATTACATATTGATTTCACTAGTTTTATGGTCTATGTGGGATAACTTATCAAAAATGAAATTCTCAGTACCCCTTTTCCTTAATATTAATGTAAAATTCATAAAACAAAAATATCCATCAAATAAGTATAGTTTTTATATCTTTTATAGTCATTATATATTGTATGGTAGAGTGATTAGTATACATAATGAATTAAAATAAATTTTGGTGAGATCAAAATTTATAAAATGAAAAGACATCTACAGGAAACTCTTTTTGAGTTGTTTTGTAGTTTTCTTAACCTCATTCAATGTGTATATATCATAGTAGATTGTTCTAATGATACTTTCTTAACCTTTTACTAATACAGAACCAACTCCCCATTTGATGTTGTGACACATTTACTCAAATTTACACTCCTAGTTTGGTGAAATCATTATAGGGGCCTTGACTGAGTGTTACCTTAACAATGGAAATGTGGAATGATAGTCAAGACCAAAGTCAATTTTTATATCCTTTCTTAACATGGGTGTATGGGGATGGAAGATAACAAAAAAATAATCGATGAAACTTTGGTAGAATCCAAAATTCCTAATAAAATATCTAATTGAACAAAACTGAAGAAAACCTGGGTAACTCGGAGATGGAATATATCATTCTTGCATCGACTGCAGTTGAACCATGATGTGTGATCCTTCCCAATTGATCACTAGATTCTTTTCATCACATCTCGCCAAAACCATATCCAAATGTTCAAGATATTCATCAAAAGAATTCCCATAAACAAATATTTCATCCATGTATATTTTCAATTAACTCTTCAATCATGTCATGGAATATTACCATCTTGCATCATAGAAATTCTATTGGTGAATTTGACATTCCAACAGGCATTCTCGAGTAATTGAATGTATAATATGGAAAAGTTAAGGTGGTTTTATATTAATATTCTAGTGAAACCACTATTTGATAATAACCTATCTATCTATCTATGAAAAAATAATAATATCTTCATGCTTGTTATTCATGGATCTCACCAATAAATGGTAATGGGAAGTGATCCTTTCTGGTGGAATCATTCATTTTTTGTTAATTGACACATACTATCCATCTAAGCACTGTTATAGGGGGTATAAATTATCTTTTTTTATTCTCAACTACTGTGTCCCAAACTTTTTACATAACACTTTCAATGGGATGAACAACTAAATATCAAGGATAGAATATATGAATCCATCATTGAGAGGTTTAATGATTTCTTTCTTGACTACTTCTTTCGTTCCAGGTGTTAATCACTTTTAAAGTTTCCTACAACATTTTGAATTATCTTCCATAAGTATTCTCTGAGTGCATATGGAAGGAATTATGTGTTTAAATCAGTGATCTTCAATTATATCATTGGATTCTTTTGTGATGATACATTGAGAAATTTACTTTCTTTTTCTATCAAAATATATATATTTATAATGACAAGTAAGGTCTTTAAATAATCCAACTTGTTATACCTTTGTTTTGGAAAAAGATAATTAAGCACAATTGTTGGACTCTTTTCAAGTGATGGAGTCAATGAGGTGAACTATTACATATCCAAAGGATTGACTATATATCTATTAAATTCCAATTTTTCTATTGTTTCAATTAACTCCTAATTTTCCTTGTCTGAATCCTTAAGATTCAATATGTCTTATTTTATCTCATCATATTCTTCAATCACATCCACGAAATGATTGTATGATATAGAGGGTTTTCCATATCAGTTTGGACATAAAAATTTATATTTTTTCCCCAACTCTAAAAATAGCATTCCCTCTTAGACATCTTCAAGAGTTCCATATGTATCTAAGAAATGCCTCCCAAGAATGAGTGGGATGCTGTTATCTTCTTACATATCAAGGAAAATGAAATCAGTTGGGAAGATAAATTTATCAACCTTGAAAAGAACATCCTCTATATTTCCTTCAGGATGATTCACAAATTGGTCCTCCATTTTCATGGTGACCTTTATTTCCTTTAAATTTTTCTATTACTTGTTCTTCAAAAAATTATATTTAATGAGGTTTACACTATATTTAAGGTCACATAAAGCTCCTGAAAATTCACATACCCCAATATTTCAAGGTATAGTGAATCTTTTTGGTCTCTTAGTTTTGTTGGTATAAATCTTGGTATGACTATCAAAAATTCCTTGTGTATTAAGAAATCTCCCACATAATCTAGTTTTCTACTTTTTGGAAAAATAAGTTTGAGAAATTCAGCATAGTAAGTAATTTTTATGATAGCTTACGCAAATGGAATATTTTTGAAAAGCTTCTTCAACATATCCATGAATTTCAGAAATTGAGAATCCAACTTTCTTTGCTTTATTCTTTGTGGAAATATTGGATATGGTTTTTCGGATTTCACTATTCCATTGAGTGCTTCTTTTTTATTTTATTTTACTTCTTTTTCATTTTTGAAATGTTCATTTTGATCTTCCCCCACTGTATATAAAGCTTGAATCATTTTTCTTTTGAATCACCATTCTCAATAGAAGGAGTATGTGTCTATTATATTGGTTGAGTAGCAGGAATTTCGAAATATAGAAATTTTGTTCTATTGTATAATGTGGAATATATTTCATCTTCTCTTTGGATGACTCATGTGTTACCCGAAAGAGTTCCCTACTATTGGTATTTCATTTGTGCAGTTAACTTACTAAATTTATTTCCAATTTTTTTATATAGATGTTTGTATTTTTGTGGTTTTTTCATGTTTTTTGTTTCCATATCTTTTGAATCAAAACTTGATTGATTTGAAATCCTTAATTTATCTACATCTTCTCCCGAGTCAAGTTGAATTTGTGTTGTGGGAGGAGTATAGTCTGTTGTTTTTAGTTTCTACTTATATTTTTATTATTAATGAAATGGTGGTCAATATTTCCATTGAGATCCTTGATCATGAAATTTTAAGGTGGGTTAGAAAGTTTATCGAGCATGAAAACTAGGTGGTCCCATATTCTAGTTCATTGGGTGAGTATCCACTGGTTCCTTCCAACCCTGATTTTTGGATATTTGTTTCATATTTTTTCTGTAATTGCTTCAAGAATTTCCTTTATCGTAGTAGAAAAAGTTGTCCTCTAACATTTTTTTCTCAGATCTGTTATATGGACACATAGGAAAATCATATGGTCTACAGTAGTGTGGGTATTGTTCTGAGTGAACATAATGTACTAGATTAGGAATACTTAGTGACAAGTTGTATATACTCTTATTTAGAGCTTTAAATTTTTCATCCATGAATGTGTTAGAATCAATATTATTCACTCCTATATTCCTTCTTGCAAATTATTCTGGCAACTGAAAACTATGTTTTTTCATGTTTTGAATTAATGTGTATATATCTTTAGGATCCGCCTCCATCAACACATTTTTAGTAGCTCTATTGACTTCTAACTTACTCTCTAGTGGGTTTCCATTGTAGAAATCCTACAGCAGGTTTTCCAACTTCAACGCATATTGAGGAAAATTCCTTAAAATGGGATTGAATCTTTCCCAATCATCTCCATTTGATTTGTAATATTTTTTGGAAAATGGAGTGGGATCTTTGTTTTTTTCAACGATTATGTTGTTTAATAATATTAGTCAATAAATTTTCTTCTTAGCACTTCCTAGGTAAAGACTATATCTAGATCAAGACAATACATCTAATCCATAAATTTTCCTTGCAATGAGAATGGAAACAGTCTCAGGATCAATACATCATAGGTCATATTTAAATTTTTCAAAAACATTAAGAAATTGTTTCTCATGCATATAGGGGAATTCACTACTCAAGACATGAAATTGAACAAGTTTTTGGAGAGGGTTGATCATTAATGGCTTCAGTTAAAAATGTGTTTCTTTAATTCTTTGTCCGGTTGTACTTGAGATTACTCTCACAGTGTTGGGTCTCAATTATTGTCTCATAGTAGTCCTTCACCTTGGATTGTTGAGGGAGTTTTGAAAATTTTAGTGGAAATGATCCCTAGGAAGAATCAGAGTATGAGCCTCAATGCTTTCCTCCCATTGAGGCATTTTATTTTTAAAAGAGGTACCAATTTGAGTTTTCCCTTTTCTTTGTTGATCTAGTTCTTAATAAAGAGGTGGTGCGATTTTTGGGGGATTTAAATTATGAGTTCTCAATATCAAGGAAAATGATTCCTAAAGAAATTTCTATTTGATATTTTTTAATTTTATATGTCGGCGTGCTCCTTGGAAATAGTGCTAAGAATTTGGTGCATGTTTTCATAGCACACCCCATTTGAAAATTTTTATAACCCACTAGATATCGTAGATGTGCCGATCTAGGTTGAATGATAAAGAACATGAGATCTACATCACTAAAATTTTCTATTTTGATAGTTTCTAGGAAAGTGATCAATTGAGTAAATTACTATTTTTTATAAAAAAATGTAGGTGATGCAAACAAAAATGAAATTAGGATAATGAGGATGAACTATAAATCATAAAAATATGTCTGGTATACTGACATTGTAAACAAAAACTGCAAATCTAGGAAGAATTTTTTTTCTTTGATCAAATATTTATCTTGTTCAATTATCATCATTTTCAAAAATATTATCATTTTTAAGAGGCTAATTTTTATATCTCAAAAATTATTTAACATCCCACTATCCAATGTTATAAATAATTTTGGATATGTGTTTGAGTACTGAACGAACTCGTGAAATGACACAACATATTTTTTATGAAGTCGTGCCACTTATTTTCATACAATCGATCAAAAAGGATAACCTTCTCAACATCATCGAATCAACTATGAATTTAAATGGATATTTTTAATTTCAAAAAAAATAGTGAAAATATAATATAAGAAGATAAAAATTAAAATAAAAATAATTTTAATTAATAAATTAACATCCAAATAAAATGTCAACTTGGCATGCATAGAAATTTAAATTATTTAATCAATATCCCAAAATAAATAAATCCAGCCCAACATCACGATTTAAAAAATACACATGGTAATAAAATAATATAATTAAAAATTATATCCATGTTAACTCGATGAAATTCATATTTGTATACACACCCATCACGTGAAGAAACAAGATTCTCGTCGATATCCGAATGCAAGCAAACCTCCATGATTTTCCACATCAATAGTGAATAACGGGCCCCTAGTAATTTTTCACCCACCCCAAATTATGGGGTGTGGCTCAAGTATGGATATGTAGGTTGTGAGAGAAATGGTGGAACCAAGTGCTGATGAATAGCAGGGGTTATGGCATGGTGCGTTGAATAGGGAGGGGGTTTGCACCTATCTTTTGCTGCTGTATTAAGGTGTGAGAAGTGTAGAGGAGTGAAGCATCCTATTGTAGTGAACATGGAGGAGGCATTAAATTGTTCTTGGTGTTATGCCTACCCCACATGTGGTCAAGGGAAGTTCTTTGGTTTTATCAGTGCTCATCATAAAGCACTGATAAAAGGGGTGCTTTTATCATCACTAAAAAAGCGCTCATACATCTACCCTTTATCAGCGCTAATAGAAAGTGCTAAAAAATGAGACTTTATCAGCACTAATAATAGCACTGATAAAAGTTTTTAATAGAAATTATTATTAATTTATATAAAAATATTTTAAATATATTCAAAATTAATGTTTATATGTATGAATTAAATAAAAAAACAGGTTTCTTATGATTAAGTTTTATTTATGTTCGTTATTTTTATTTGTTTTAGTTATAAATTTATTATATATTTATTATAATATGTATTTATAATATTATATATAAATAATTTTTAATATATATATATAAATACTTATTAAATATATATATATATATATATATATATTTATGTATCCAAATTAATGTGTCGATTGATGCGTAGTGGATGTTCATATTCATTTCATGAATATGTTCATTGTTTTTCCTAATTTTGGATATATATATTCATTTATAAATATATTTATTTAATGAATATATACATAGACAGAGACATATATATATATATATATTTAAATTATTAAGAAATTAAAATTAAATTTCATATATCAATATATATATATATATATTTAATTATAATTTATACATAGACACAAAAATAAATATTTATTTATTTATTTACTTACTTATTTATATATTTAATTATAATTTAAATTATTAAATTATAATAAATATATTAATTATATATTCTTATAAAATTATTAATGTAATAAATATATTGGATATAATTTTTTAAATTTTGAATAAATGGTATGTTTTATCAACGATAATTAAAAATCACTAATAAAGGTGTGTTTTATAAGCACTACTCAATTTAGTGCTAATAAAGAATACATTTATCATTTCTATTTACTAGTGCTGATAAATGTTTCCCCAATTTTATAATTGAACCCAAACTGTGCCCCTTTCTTTCACACCCCTCAAGCTCCAAGAAAAGCCTAACTTCCTGCAACCGGATCCTCCCCCACCTCTACTGATGCATTCGTTGACTTTTCCTCCTCCTCCTCCTCCTTTGCGGACTCCTCCTCCTTCTCCTCTTCTATTTCCGCTACTGTGAATGTGTCCTCCTGCTCCTCCACCATCGTTGCCACCTCTTATTACTCCTCTCCCACTACTACAGCCTCCTTCTCCTCCTCCTCTACCACTACCATCATTGCTGCCTCCGCTGCTGCCACTACCGCTGACTCCGCCACCTCTTCTGCTGCTACTACTGCTAGTAAGGATACTCTCCCTACTGGAGTAACTTTATTTCTTTTTCTTCTTCTGGAAATAATAATATCCACTTCTGTTTTTCTGTTCTCCTAGTTTTCTTTTACAATATTTTTTCATATCTATTCTCAATGATTTGTGATATTATATTGTGTTATTTTAATCCATATTTTGTATATAGGTGATTTTGGGGTCAGTTTGATCTTTTGGGGTGAAAGTAGGAAAATATCCCAAGTTTTTGGGTTAACTCGCATGGTCTAGAAAACTATACATACCCCATGAAGATGGTTTTGTAACCATTGCGATGGTTTTTTCATGCTTAGTTCATGGTTATATAACCCTTGTGGTCAAACCATGCAAAATTATTCTTCCCCCTAGATTTTTAGATTTGGATACCTTGTATTTTTCATTAACCACAAATGTTCCTACAATTGGTGTGTGGTTGAAAGAGGGATTTTTTTGGAGGTTTTATATTGCTAATTGACGTTTATATTAATTATCTGGGCCTTGTTGTGTGGTCTTGTGTTTTTAAAAGTTGGTTTTATGTTATAGAAAATTTTATTTTTTGAATGTAAAACGTGATTTTAGTGTTCATAAAAGGTTTTAAAATGGTAGTCTTCCTATTATTTTTTAATTAGGTGATTTTTTTAATATAAATTGTTTAATGTGTCTTGGTTTTTAAAACTAGGCATAATGGTTTATTTTTAAGAGAAATTTTTATTATCTTAATGTTTATAAAAACTGTTGGATTTCATTATGGAAATTTTAAAAGAAATTAGGATTGAAAGAAATGTTTTTGAATTTTTTTATTTTTATTAAAAATAATTAGAAGTTATGGTGGATTTTTATTTTAAAGTAAAATGAAATATTTTCAAATAAAGAGTGTGATTTGGGTGAAAAGATTCCTTATACTCCTTTTAAATGTTGAAATCTTAGGGAAATTTATTTTTGTGAGTGCTCAAATTTAAGTTAAGAATTTTTATAAGGGGTTATATTTTTTTCAAAGAGTGTATATATTTTAAAATAATTAACATGGAACTTTTATATAAGGGTTGTTGTTTATAGAATATTTAACATATTTAAATAATTTTTTGAATGTTTTGGGATCAATAAATTTTGTTTATTTTCAATGTGTGTATTATGATTCTTTGGTTTAGCTTGGGAAACATGGATATGATAAATTCATATTTACTATGAGTTATTTTATTCTCTCATAAATTTATTGAGAGTATGTGAAGAAACATCCCCTAAGGTGAATTATTTTCATGAATAGGTATATTTATTTGGCTTATGAGATTTACCTAAACATCAGATGGGGTGGAGAATCCAGATCATCTTTTTCTTTAGGGTTTCTTAAATTTAATTCCTTAATTCCATTGTTATTAAGGTCCTACTAATGTTTTGAAGTGGTTAGGTTATTTTCTAGAATCCATTTAGTTTAATTCTCCAATGTGGTCTGGGGTGGGGTTTTTTTGGAATATGTTCTTGTTGAGTTTGAATATCTTTAGGCTTTGAGGTAGATGTAATTTCATGTATTCCTTTTTGTTTATTGGTTCCTCTTACCTGAGGGTTCGTTTATTGATGTTTTGAATATTATTTAGGATCCACATATGGATTAGAATGAGGTGTAGAAGAAATCCTCTACTAAATATAGAATGCCTTAATTATGTTGGAAAATAGTCCACTAATGAAATTTAAGCCCACATTATCCATGATCGGTGTGGAAAATAGGTCGTATATAACATTACCTATGTTATAAAAGATTGTTTGAATGGGTCAAATGTGTTGGGGTTGGAATGATGTATTTATCAATAGAGGAATACCAAAAACCTATTAGGTTGGTTAGGGAAAGACCCTACAAGAATGACTTGATTTACAATTATGTATAGTTACTTGAGGGGTATGTCTAAGGGCATTTGAATTATTGTAGAATAAAGGAGTGTAAAAATTATGACACTTTGAATTGGGAACATCATGTGGCGTGTCAGTATAAGTGAGGGTCAAAACATTATAGAGGATCATTGTGAGAGTGTTAAGAATGGGGAGGGATCCCAAAAAAGGGGGATCTAACATAATGTGTCAACTTTGGTTGTGAAGTTTGGAACGAAGTGTTTATAGTTAAACATAATTTATAAACTGTCTCTCTTGGGATTTATGCCTTTGTGAAAATGCCTAAGTGGCTCTTTAAAAATGATTCAAGTGTTGTGAAATGTTTCATAAATAATTATATGTGATAAACATACCCTTTTTTGTTTTAAAAATCTTTAAATGGTTTAAAAAATGAATTGGGGTTTTGATAAAGGATGTTTTGAACTAATTGATTTATTTTATAAAGAATGTTTTGTTTTAAAGGGGAATATGTGTAAATGGATGGTTTTTTAATGGGATATCAACTATGATTTTTAAGGTTATTTTAACTGTTATTTTCAAAGACTGTTCTTTTTTATAAATAATTTTTTAATGGGATTTCAACTGTGTGAATGGTTTGTCTAAATTAGCTCTTACTTATTTTATAAATAGTTTTAAAAGGAGTTTATTATTTTAGCCTTGGTCATTTTTTATATCAACGTTTTGTGAATTTATTTTTTAAAATATTAATATCATGGATTCAAATAGGATGGATATGAATAAAGAGTAGTTGGATACCAATCATCTGACAAAAGAGTATAAAGATAGAGTGAAAGAGATGATCAAGTTTGCAAAAGATCATGCATATGAACCTTCTCAAATATTTTTATGTGATTACACTGTTGTTATTCAAGAAAAATTAGTATAGAGGAGTTGATAGAACACTTGATCTATCACAAAATAGATTGAATTTAAAAATGTGGGAATAAACATGGGGAAAAGTGAATATAGCTAGTAACTAGGATGACTCTATGTTTTATGGATCATTTGATATGATTACAAGTGAGGAAAATGAAGAAGACCGTATCGAGGATGTGATTACATACGTGCATTATGATGAATATTGTACTAAGGAAATTACAAGGACAGTTGAAAATGGACTCTGTGATTGCCCAAAATTGTATGAGCAGTTAAAGAGTTGTGAAAAGATACCACTGTATGATGGTTGGAGTAAATATGTAGCATTGTTATCCATACTAAATCAATATAATTTGAAAGTAGGAAACAGATGGAGTGATTCCTGTTTTATAGAACTACTTGCTTTTTTGAATCACATTCTCCCAAAAGATAATGAGCTCATGAACAAAACATATGATAGCAAATGAATGCTACGCTCGATGGGTATGATATCTAAAAGAATACATGCCTACCCAAATGACTGTATACTATTTTTAAGGACCAAAAATTACTTAGAGAATTCCCAAAGTGTGGTGCATCTTGATATAATAAATATGAATCTGGTCATAAGAAAGTTTCATGGTACATTCCAATCATTCCAAGGTTTAGGAACCTACATGGAACTGTGAATATTGTAGGTCAATTTATGGGTCACGTAGACCTAATTAATAAATATGGAAAACTATGACACCCAACAGACTCTCCTTAGTTTAATATAATTGATCATGAGTGTCCTAACTTTGGAAACAAGTTGAGAAACATTTGTCTTGCAATATCTTTATATGGAGTGAATATTTTTGGTTTTCAAATAAGCACTCACAGTACATGGCCAGTTATGTTGGTAAATTATAAATTTCCACCATGGTTATGCATGAAACGAAAGCATATCATGTTATCTATGCTTATATCAGGACAAAAACAACCAAGAAATTATATATATTTTTATTTGTCTCCATTGATCAAGGATTTGAAATTATTGTGGGATTTATGTGTTACGATGTATGATGCTTACAAAAATAAATATTTCACATTGAGAGTCATGTTATACATGACGATAAATGACTTTCCTGCTTATAGAAATTTGTTAGGATATAGAATTAAATGAAATCTTCGGTGTCCCATCTGTGAACAAGGTACATAATCAATTCGAATAAAACATTCATCAAAAACTGTGTTTCTAAGAAATCATAGATTTCTACCCCAATAACATAAGTACCGATCTGGGATGACATCATTAAATGGAAGCTCATAAGAATGCACATCTTTGTCTTCACTAACAGGTGATCAACTGTTTGAAAAAGTTAAAGATGTGGACACTACTTTTGGTAAACTGTATTTGATAAACCTTATGAAGACAAGTTGGAAAATGAAATCAGTTTTTTTTTGAATTACCATACTGGAATTTTCTGTACATCATAAATTTTCATGATGTTATGCATGTTGAAAAACTGTATGTGATAGTGTCATAGGAACATTGAAAAATTCACCCCTCAAAACAAAGGATGGAATTAAGGCTAGGTTGGACACAGTTGACTTGGGAATACGATAAGAGTTGGCACTAGTAAAGGGTTAAAATTAAGATTTCTTCCTCCTAATGCTTATACTATTTCTGTTAAGGAGAGATATCGGTTTGGTAGCTTCTTTAGTGATGTAAAGGTTCCAGAGGGGTATTCATCGAATATCAAGAACATCCTGTCATTTTACAACTTAAAGTTAAAAGGTATGAAATCACAATACTTCCATGTTATGATGCAAGATCTAATTCATGTAACTTTACGTTGAATTTTTTCAATTAATGTTTGTCAAACATTAACGAACCTATGTTTCTTCTTCAAAGCTATATGTATCAAAGTTATAGACGAGGCTAAATTGTCGACTATAGAAAGAGAAATTTTCTTCATATTATATGAATTAGAAATTATTTTCCCACTAATATTATTTGATATAATGGTTCATTTGATTGTTAAATTGGTGAGAGTTATTTGGCTATGTGGTCATGTGCACTATAGATGGATGTACCCCACTGAACAGTATATGAAGATTTTGAAAGGGTATGTCAAAAATCAATGTCAACCAGAGGGTTGTATTTCAGAGTGATATATTGTTTGGGAAACCGTTGAATTATGTGTAGAATACCTATCTAGTGTGAAAAGCATTGGTCTAAATAAATCTCATCACACTTGGAAACTTGTGGGTGAAGGAATTTTTGGAATGGAGGTTGTCACAATCAATATTACAAATCGGTAGTAGGATCGCCTTTATGTTTTTCATAATAGTTTGGATATTGAACTATATTTTGAAACCCAAAAAGAAATTATTAGGCATTCGAATACATCAAGGGATGAAAAATGGATACCAAATAAACATAATAAACATTTTTTAGGATGGTTTCAATACAATATTTTTAATGAGTGAGATGAAAATCCCGACTCAATTTCAGAATGACATTGATGGCTAGCCAGAGGACCATGTGTGTATGTGTTATTTTATAATTCTTATGTAATTAATGGTTATACACTCTATACTAATGAACATGATGAAGATAATACCAAACAGAATAGTGGAGTTACACTTGTGGTTTAGGTGATGCATGTTTCAGGTACTAAGGATAGAAATCCAATTTACATGAATTTGTCATACTTTGGTATCATCAAAAAAATATGGGTGTTAGATTATACAACATTACAAGTGTCAATTTTTCAATGTAAGTGGGTTGTTAACAGATGTGTTGTAAAATAGATGAGTTGGGATTTATGAATGTTGATTTTTAGAAAGGAAGGGTACAAATATTAACCATTTATAATGGAATCATAGGTAGTAAAAGTATTTTATGTTCCAGATCCCGCAAACCAAGACAATTCAATTGTTATGTTATCGACCAAAAAATTGAAAATTCAGATGAGAATTCAATAGAGGATGTCCCTTTCATTGGGATGTCACAATCATTTCGCAGTGTTCCAAGTGTAGATGGAATTTTGTATGTCAGAGGAGACAAGAATAAAGGGATTTAGATAGTTGATAGTTGGGTCAAATCCCTTAAACCATTAAAAAACAGAGTTCAATAATCATGTTATATTTTTTTCTAATATAAATCGTGTTACTTTATGTTGATATATGTTCATTGGTGATTTTATGTTATCAAAATTAAATGTTGAAACACTTTTTTAGATAATGACTTCTGCACATCATGATGCTCCCAATCCGAAGGTACAACAGGTTTCTCAACCTGTAGCTACTCGCAGTGCAGATGAATAATAGGTTTCTCAACATGTTTATGCTCCCAGTGCAAAGGTACAACCACCATCTTCACATGCCCATGCTATCACTTTGGATCTTGAGAAACATACTGATGGTGGTGGATCTGAGGAAGGTGAAAGGTGATGAAACACCGGTGGTGCAGAATAAAAGTAGAGCATCGTAGTTTGACGGTATTAGTAAAAAAAATTAAGGCTAAAGAGAATGGAATTAAATACAACATTTTATGGAATAAGTGGGGACAACATGTTAACCCCAAAAAGGTAATGTTCAGTAGTTACATTGGAATCATCACTCAGAAATACTTTCCGATTGATGTAACTTCATGGAACCATGTTGTGGATGAGATTAATACACTGATGTGAGGAGATATTATGGTTACATTTTCATATCATTTTTTTAATTTACTATAAATTATATAATGAAACATTGACTTAAACATAATCATCTCTTGTAGTGTGCATTTATAGTATATGACTCACACAATGACTATGTCTTTGGGGTTGCTGAAAGTATTTATAGGGGTTTTTGCACACTTTTAATGAAATATCATCTTAAAGATACTGAAGGGAAAATAAAACTGCTTCCACCTCTTCTTTATGAACACCTGATAACCCAAGCATCATGGTATGCATTTACTGGTCATCATGTGAAGCATTATTTTAAGGTACATTGTTTTCGGTAATACGTTTTTTGATGGTACATGTATTAATCACTTCGATTGATAGTGTTTTATTTAAGAACCACTAACTGAGCACTAAAATTAATCAACGAGCATCAAAACCAATGCACCCCTACCATAAAGAAAGGATTGGGAATACATCACTTGAAAAAAAACTAGTGCGTATTTTAAATATACCATAATAATATTATGTGACATAAAACTACACAATAACTTTGTTCTTTTGTTTATATGCAGCTTGAAGAGTCCAAATACAAAGCCTCCTCCATCCCACTCCAGGTGATATGGAAGGATGCATGTGTAACTAAAGATGGAAAACTAATAGATGAAAACACACAAAAAGTTTGTGAAACATATGTAAGTATGAAATAATAAAAATTTGTTTTCATTTAAATCTATATTACATAAAAATGGTTACTTATTTTCCTATATTTTCTATCTAACGTAGTCACAATTATCAAAAACACCCACACAAGATGAAGACATACTTTCAGTGTCCTTAATGTAGCTAGAAAAGTATGTCTGCGTCAGAGGTGCGGGTTTTGGGGTGACACCCCAAACATATTTTGAGAAAAAAGTGGAGGATCAAACTGAGTAAAGGAAGAAGATGAAAGAAATATTAGATATCTTTGAAGAATAATTAAAATACCAAAGAGTGGAGATATCATGTTTGATTGGGGGAGGCAAAGAGAAGAAACAACTCAAGAACAACCCATGCGTGAAGACCCTACCCCATCCCCACCAGTTTTTAGGTGATCCATTCCTCTCAAAAATATTTATTAATTGAGGTAGTAAATTTTCTAATAATTGTTTCTTCTAAATGTGAATATGATAGACACTAGACACAAATACATTTCCTGTATTGATATTATATAGGGTGAAAATGCCTTTGATTTATATCAATCAACACCCACCCACCACCTTGTAGCGAGGGCTACAGTGTTCAATATCCAGAACGACATGCTAAAAAATAGACCACTTCTGACATGTCATGTTAGAGTGTCAATTACTGTATCCCTAGAGCTAACCACTGAGATACATATTAAAATTGATGATGAAAATATTCATTCAGCCGAACAAGCTCTTGGAACATTCATCACATGGACGTCACATCTTGTAAAAAACGTTTCAACAATGAGGTATTCATTTCCAATTTCATTTTAAAGCTAAACCTTAAACATTTAATGAAAAGTGGTATGAACTGATTCGTTTTATTATAGAAGGGAAAAGGAAAGGGGTGAAATGAAAGACTAGTTCAAAACCATCTCAAGGATCAACCAACTGATCAAAATGATCTACCCAAAGCACCTTAACCCCCCCCCCCCAACCCACCCATTCTATATCCACATTGATTATCCTTGAAGGCTCATGTGGATATGAAGTTGAAATATGGTGGTAATCACATTATTGATTTTGAAGAAAATATGCGTGGAGGGGGGAAGATCCACACATCAATAGTATTGAGAGTGAAACTGAAATCCTCGACTATGAATCCTTATGTTTCTTAGTTGTAAATGTTTACATGAGGTATTATTTCATGATTTGATTTTCCAAAATCTTATATACTATTATAATTATGACTAAATAAATTTCATATTTTTCTCAGGTGTATATTTGAAAAACAATTGAATGGATTTCCACATAAACTAAAATTTGTACTTGTTAGTCCTCATGTCACCACTACAACACTAACAAATATAAATTCTCAGAAATAGTGTAAAATAGTGGTAGGCCTGCTAAAATTATTTAACAGAAAAATTATGGATGACAGACTCTTCTTAATACCAACTATGTATATTGTAAAACTATAAAATTTAACCATATCAAATATATTTTAATTTCTTTCATTACTTATTCCTTTTTGTGTTTTTAGAAAGCATTGAATGCTTATAACGGTCAATTTAGACACTCCAATGATTTATTTCTTGGATTCAAAACATGAATATCCCAAAAATCGATCACAAATGATGACATTTGTCAATTTTTAATACACTACATCTAATATTTTAGAACTAAACATATAGTTATATAATTTATATTAAATTTTAATGTGGATTCTATTATAATTGGGAGTTGTGTGACTATCGTTTACATCATGGAATAAGGGTAGGGGAAAACGATGAGAAACATGAAAAGTACTATGACTGGATATAAACTAGGGTATAATTAATAATATTTCACTATCCAAACACATATAAAAAAGTACTTATTTTTCTCAATGTTTCTGTAGTTCCTGGAATAAATAAATGATAAAGACTGTTGTTATTATGTTTGTAAAATTATGAAAGCGATCGAATTCCATGAACAATCTAGAATCCCTAAAGAGGTATTTTCAAATATAACTATTATTTCATTTAAAATTATTATTATTCCTTCATGTATTTTTATTTTATCAGTACTACCATGACTTCCAAAAATAGTCATATTCACAAGACAATATAGATATTCTTAGAAACGAATGAGCACCATACCTGTTGGAAGAATGTACAAAAAATAGATTGAAGATCGTAAAATTCTAAAATAATATTGACATTAATGATAGTTTATATCCTATCTTTCACTTTTTTTATGGCCATGTTGTGATTCATATGGACTAAATGCCCCGCTGAAAATCATGGTTGTTGGTGGTCCTGGTTTGCACACTAAATGAATTGCATGTTGGTTGGTTTTTGAAAAGAAATCAGAGGTCCCCATTTATAGGGTATGTGTGTTGTTGATAGACCACAAATGATAAAGAGTATCCATAAGGGGTTCCCCATACCTTGCATTTGATGATACATCTTGATACATAGCCGGCATAGGATCTTACTCCACACTTCTCGTTCTCAACAATGAGATGTGTTTTTCTTCAAAAAACATCTATTCAATCTGAAACATTGGTAGTTACCCTATTTAGATGACCAAGTAAAGAACTGACTGCAATATATTACTTTAGAGGTCCTGAATATATGACAGTTGGTTCTTCACTAAGTCGTTTAATGATATGCTGCAGAAGGGGGATGTTATTTTGTGTTATCCATACAGTGATCAAAGGTTTTTTCCATAATCCTTCTAAATTAGGTAGATTGAGCATATTGAGAAGGTCAGGTCTCTTTTTTAGGTTTCAGAGACAAGGGTGAATTGATTTTCAGGAAGCAAAATGTACATAAAGTTTTATCTAATCATTTATGATAATGATCCATGAGTCATTTCTGATGTGTAGGAATCAATCGCACCTCAATATAACACACAGTGTCACCGGTATGACTCCAAATGTGTCTTTATTTAAAAATGGAATTAATTCAAGCAAAAAAATAAAAATAATGTACTAAAAATTAATTAAATGCTTTCCTATTGTTTTTATACATTATCAAAATGAAATATCAGTCATTTGTGACATGTAGAAATCAACCACACCTCAATCCGATGTATGGTGCCACTAGTATAACCCCAAATTTGTCTTATTATTTAAAATTGACATTAATTCAAGTAAAAAAACACAACTGACATACTAAAATCTGATAAAACACATTCATATAGTTTTCATACTTTCAGAAAATAATCCACGAGTTCATTGTGATGTGTAAGAATCAACCCCACCTCAATCTGACACACTGTGTGATCATTATGACTAAAGGTGTCTATTACGAGATTAAATTGGCAGTTTACTTCAAAATATGTCACTCACTGAAAAAGAAGAAAATGTGCTTTGATTTTTATCCAAATTAGGGATAGTGATTCGTAAGTCCTTTGTGATGTGTATGAAGCAGTCTCATATCAAACTGAAGCACGATGAGACCGGTATGACTCGAATTGCATGTTTTCAGTTTCAAATTACATTTTAGTAAAAAAACTCCACTGCCATTATGAAAACTAAAGAAATGAATTATGATTATTTTGATACAAAATGAAAATGATCTATTATTCATTTTTAACATGTAGGAATAAACCTCACCTCAATATGATGCACGGTGTCACCACTATGACTCTAAATGTGTTTTGTTATTTAAAATCAACATTAATTCAAGTAAAAAAACACAACTGACATACTAGAAACTGAGAAAATGCATTAATATCATTATGATACATTTGGAGAAAAATTAATGAGTCAGTTTTGACATGTACGAATCAACCAAACCTCAATCAAATGCATTGTGTGATCAGTATGACTAAAAGTGTTTGTTATAAGATTAAAATTGACATTTTTGTTCAAAACATGTCACTCACTAAAAATGAAGCAAACATGCTCTGATTTTATTCCAAATTAAGGATAGTTATTCATGATTCCTTTTGGACTTGTTTGAAGTAGTCTCACATCAAACTGACACATGATACTACTAATATGACTAAAATTGTGTGTTTTTGGTTTGAAGTGACATTTTAGTAAAAAAACACAACTAACAAACTGAAAACCAAGGAAATTCATTCTTTATGTTTTGATACTTTAGTAAAACGATCTATCGGTCATTTTTGACTATTCGGAATCAGCCATACATCAATCTGATGCACAGTTTCACTAGTATAACTCCAAATCTATCTTGTTATTTAAAATTGACATTAATTTAAGTAAAAACCAAAACTAACATACTGAAAACCAAGAAAACACATTCATATTATTTTTACACTTTAGGAAAAAAATCCATGAGTCAGTTGTAATGTGTAGAAATCAACCCCACCACAATCTGATGCACCATGTGGTCATTATGACTAAAAGTGTCTGTTAAGAGTTTAAAATTGACTTTTTAGTTCAAAACATGTCCCGCACTAAAAATGAAGAAAATAAGCTCTAATTGACTCCCAAATTAAGTATAGTGATCTGTATTTTTTTTTGACTTGTATAAAGCAGTCTCACATTATTCTGACGCATGATGCGACCGGTATGACTCAAATTGCATGTTTTTGGTTTGAAATGACATTTTAGTAAAAAACACAGTTGACACATTGAAAACTAAGGAAACGAATTACGATTGTTTTGATACATTAGAAAAATTATCTATAAGTAATTTGTGATGTACAGAAATTAATTGTTCCTCAATCTGATGCACTACGTCACCGGTATGACTCCAAATGTGTCTTTTTATTTAAAGCTGATAATAATTTAAGTAAAAAAAGACAACTAATAGACTAAAAACTCAACAAATTCAGTTGGATTGTTTTGATATAATAGGAAAACAATCTATGAGTAAGTTGTGGCATTTAGGAATCAACCAAACCATAATCTGATGCACTGTGTGATCAGTATGACTAAAAGTGTTCATTATGAGTTTAAAATTGACATTTTAGTTCAAAACATGTCACTCAATGAAAATGAATAAAACATGCACAAATTTCCTTCCAAATTAAGGACAATTATTTGTATGTCCTTTGTGATATGTATGAAGCAATCCCATGTAAAACTGAGGCACGATGCAACTGGTATGACTCAAATTGCTTGTTTTTGGTTTGAAATTTCATTTTTGTAAAAAACAAAACTAACATACTGAAAACTGAGAAAACACATTAGGATTGTTTTGATAATTTAATAAAACAATCCATTATTAATTTGTGACATGTATTATTCAATACCACCTCAATATGATGCACGGTGTGACCAGTATAACTCCAAATGTGCCATTTTAATTAAAAACAAGCATTTTTTAATGTATTCTTCATATTAATGTTTAATTTACGTATTTATAGTATTACTAACGTAATATTTGGTTTATTACATAGGTGGAACCTTTTTCTAGATTTGGGATGATTTTTTCGGAGACTATTAACCTTGGAGGAAATTTTTTAGAGGGGACCATAGAGGTTAAAAGAGAAAGCATTAATGTTTTTAACTATTTGGTGGATAATTGTAAATGTAATTTTAAAAAACACTATTTGAAATATATATAGAAGTATTTATTTGGTATATTCAATGGGTGAATGTTTTTTGTATTCAATATGTCAATTAAGTGTATATAGTATTGTTTTCCAAACCATTGTGTGCACTGCTTTTTTTATCATTTTCGTCGTGTATGTGGTTATTTTGTATACACTATGGGTAGTTATTTTTCAGCATGTTTTTTGTTAGTTTTTCTGGGTTATTTTTGATGGTTTGGTTATTTTGGCCTTCTATCTGTGTGATGTTGGTTTTTTCAGAAGGTTTTTGGGTGTTCTTTTATATAAACAACACACCGAGACAATGAATCCTTTATCATCTCTTCAAATAGAGCTGATAAAGGGGACCCCTAATATAAACTCTATTATCAGTGCCTTTTTAGCACTGATAAAAGCCTTTTTAATGGTGATAAAATACTGTTTTGTGGTAGTGTATGTGAAGGAGGAAGGGTGGAGGCATTGTGGGGTGACAATGTTTACTGGTGTGGATCACTATTGTTGTAGAGGACAGTGGTACCATGCGGGGTTGATGCTCGTGTTTTCTATTTTTAAAAAATTAACGATGGTGAGTATGGTACCAAATGCAGGGCAGTCATCCAAAATATTGAGACCTCCCTAGTCGCATGCGTCAAATCCCTACATTTATATTTTAAAACAAAATCCATTCATATTAAAAATAAAAAATAATAAGGTAAGTGTTAATAAAATAATTATAGATAAAATTATAATTGTTATAAAATATAAGAAATATATATATATATAGTTAAATAAACATAAATATGAATATATATACATAAAATCATAATTATAAAAATGATAAAATAAAAAAGAATATTTTATGTTAATCTAATTTGATAATAATAATTAATTAATAATATTAATACTACTAATATTCAAAATGATATAAAATAATATATTGTACTAATATACAAAATTAATAAATATACTAATAAATTTTAACAAACTAATAATTTAAATATTATTAGTGAAATAAAAAAATAGTGTTAAACTATTACATATTAAATTAATATTAGCTATAAAATTAAAAATATTACTAAAAATTATAGAATTAACTTCAATTATAAAAATAATAAAAACACATTAAAACAATAGAAATAAACTGATAATGCTAAAAATGGTTAATCTATTTAATTAAAACTTATTTATAAAATTCTAAAAATGTGAGTGAAAGCCATGTGCATCAAATATCATAATTTAAATTTAACCCTAAGGTAAATAATAGTTCATGTATTTATTTGGAGAATTTTTCACACCCATCTATTTTGATAGACATTTCCACCTATGGATGGAGTATGGATCACAGGTATATTGGTGTGTATTACAAAAAAAACTAGTAGAATGGGTGCACTACCAAAAAAATGGTTTTTTGCAATGCTACCCTTTAACAGTGCTGTTAAAGTGCCCCTTTATCTGTAATTTTTTTAGCACTCTTAAAGGTACCACCTTTATCAACGCTTTTTTTACTAGCGCTGATATGGGGTATATCCCAAAAAAATATTAATAAAATATTTCATAAAAAACAATATATTTATATATAAATACTAAAGAATATTTATATTGATATAAATATAATATATATTTTTTAAATATGTTTTAAATAAGTATAAATAGAAATTTTCACTTAATATATATATTATGTAATGAAAATGACTTAAAAATATATTAAAAAATTATTAATTTGTAATTGGAGGATTATTATCAAATAATAGAAATTTAATAGCAATTTGAAGACACAAAAAATAAAAAATTAATAAAAGATCTAAAAGAAGTTGAAAACATAACTCAAACATCAAACGACCGTAAATTTTGATTCGGGTGTCCATTTGAGCTCTACAACATATCAAATCAAAGACTGCGATGAACTCTACACTGTCATCACCTAAGGTTACCACAATAACTATTTGTTCAATGAACAAAATGACTGAGAAGTCCTCCAAAACTGAGTTTTTAGTCCTAATAACCAAATTTTTTAACATCTTATGGAATTTTAACCTCGTTTAACGGGGGATTTTTTTTAAGTGGGGAATAAATTTATTCTGATTGATTACATTCATATTGATATTATAGATCTGAAATTGTATCATTTTTCACAATGTACTGTTATTTATATTCAAATATATAACAATATATACATATTTTTTATATATTCACACATAAAAAATTTAATTTTATAAATAAATAATTAAACTTTTTTACATATAAAATATATTTCTCAATATATAAAAACTATCTAAATAAAAAACTAATATCCATTTTATTTAAAATAAAAATATATGAATATTTATATACTTATATAATGTGTGTGTGTGTGTATTTGTTTGTGTCTTTACTAAAAACTAATATATATTAATATATGAATAAATATACTAATAAAAAAATTAACTAAATATATAAAATTAGATACATATATATATATATAAATATATGAATAAATAAATATAAATAAATATAAATATAAAAATTTATAAATATAACTATACATGTATATATATATATATATATTAATATAACTAAATATATATTTTAATATAAATATATATATGTTAATATAAATATATATTAATTTACGAATAAATATTACTAATTATATATATATATATATATACATTGATATATCATTAAATGGATAGAAAAGCAATATAGAGGAGTGGTAAAGGGTCTAGATGCATAGTGGGAGGTCTAAAGTTCAAATCTTAGGGGGGGAAGGGGCATGCGTGTTGGTGAAGGGATATGCTAGCACTTTTAAAGAGTTGGGGTGGGGGGATGGGGCATGTTGGGTGGAAGGGGCAGGCGGGGGTGCTTCATAGCATTGTGGAAGGGACGGTCAAGCATTATTAAAACACCCATCCGATCTGTAGATTTTTTCTTATTTTGTTAAAGTTTTTTCAGCGTTTTTAAAAAAGTGCTGATAAAAGTTATATTCTAGAAATTCTAAAAAGAAGCTCTGATAAAGGACCCTTTTATGAGTGATTTTTTAGCACTATTAAAAGGGTTCTTTATCATAAATTTTTTTAGCGATGATAAAAGGCCCCCGTTATCTTCACTGAGATTAACATCACTTTTTTATCACTATAAATAGCCTTTTCTATAGCTTTTAAAGGACATATCTGCATTAGTGGAGGTAGAGTTATCCCATAAAGGAGATTTTTTCCTTCAACTCTCTTATATTTTTATGTCATATTACTAAAATATTTCTTAATTACAATTCTAGATTACATTAAAACATTTTCTTCCTTATTAGGGTGAACACCCATTATAAAAGTAATCGAATGTTTGTGACATTAAATGAATTATATAATTATGGTGAATCATCACACACTAACGATGTAATTAATTTCATTATTTTTTCATGAGGACATGCATGTGTGTGTGTGATCATGCTATAGTAAAAAAAATAAAAGTCAAAATAAAATTAAAATCCAAATAATATGTCTTAAATATATTTTATGTGAATTATTGTCACTTGAACATATATGTTGTTTAATTATATCATTACTTAAAAATTTAACTATTGTCACATCACCAATATGGATATGTGTTTATTGTATCGTCACTAGTGGATTGATTTTGTTGTCTCATCACTAACAAGCATATGTATTCATCATATCAATATTAGTTGAATGATCTATTATCTTATCAAAAACAAATATTGGATTTACTAGACCATCACCTTTAGTTTAATCCATTTCATTTTCACCAAAATTGATAGGGTATTCTAGCACATAACCAACAAATTTGGTTTTTCTGCCTTAACACTAATAGGTATATATTTTTTTGGGTTGTTACAAAAATATTGACCCATTTTATCAACACTAATAGAGTTATGGGTTAGGAATGGTATCTTATTTACAGGATATCTGGTAATAATGGTTATGCTGGAGTTTTTTATCACAAAATTATTAATGGTTTCAATGGACTGGTAAGTGAAATTTTATTCAGATTGGGCCCCGGAAATGGTTTTCTATGTGTCTCGATAGAGGTAATCATAATGATATTAATTTTGTGGAATAATTTCATAGGCATGTGATCAGAAATTATATGCCTTTTAAATTCACGCATCTAGGACATTTGTGTCTCATAATTTATGGTCATGAAACTAGGAACTATGGTGTCTTATAGATTAAGGTCATATTATAAGGAAAACTATGTGAAAGCTATTTAGAAATGGTTCAACTATATAAATTTTACATGAGGTAATGTTCTGTAGTTTCTTTTAACAAATGAGTTTATGGAATGAATGAAGTGACTTATTCTAGAATGGTAACCTAATTATAATAACCTATTATCTGTAATTGGGGAGAGAATGATTAGTCCCATGGGATGTTGGACCCTAAGGGAGAATAGATGGTATTATACTATATATTGGGATATTTAAATATTAATATATGAAATTTCATCAGTTCAAAAAATATATGTAAGTATATGAATCTCTCCATCCATGCTAATAACATTTGTACAGATGTACCAATGTGAATTAAAGCAAAACTGGTAAGAAGTAGTTGGTAAATGACCATGTCATAGGGTAATATGACATTTGTGGGGATTATAAAATAGAAACCAAGAGTTTTAGTCTTACATAAAAACCTTTGGAATGGATGGTGAGATCTCCAAAAAGAATCTATAGTATTCCTTAGTCCATGGGTGATGGATAGAGAAACGATAAATTTCATGGATAGTTTCAATCCCTTTGATAATAGGGAATATATAAATGTGTAAATGACTTTCCCTAATGTGATAAAGTTGGTATTTATACTCTAGGAACACCATTTTTGTGTCTCATTAATACATAAGGTCATTATGGATGATAGAAACTTCATTTGTATGTTATGGTTTCTTATGTTTTCAAACAAAGTCATACGGTATAATAATTATGCTCTTCGATTACAATTTTTTGGGGTTTATAAAGTATACATGAAGCATAGGTCCATTGATATATATCTATTTGGGTGACATGAGAATAATAGTTCCAGTTATTGTTAGAGGGGATTTTCAATAAGTCCCATTTAAAAACACATACAAGGTTCATAATACATATGTTTAGTTTATTTTTCAACAAACTATGCATCAATGAGAGATAGAGTATAATTATATATTTTCTCTCCTAAGGGATTATGAATAAGTGACTGGTATGCAGAAGTGGGAATTCCATATTTCAAAGAGAATTTCACTTTTGGTCAGATGGATAAAAGTATCCCCATGTGACTATTAGGATTTTATAATATTGTTTCATTTGGTTTGTTCAAGTTACAGTGATAAAAGGGTGTTTAAATAACTTATGTGTTCCAAATTGAAAATTGTAGATGTGAGACTATTATGTGTGTGATTATGATCACACAAGAATCCTATCTTATAATGATTGAATATACATCATCATCGGTAAAGCTCAAACTCTTATAACTTTTATGATGGTGAACTTTGACAAGATTGGATTTAGTAGAGCTCAAGTACATGATATGAGATCATCTCAATGGCGCTACAACATTTAATCACCCTACATATTTTGCACATGTTAATTTTAGTGTCGCATAACTTATGTATACCCACAATGTTTTCACAATTATCTTCCTGTGAATGATGAAATATTTCTTTTAGTGGTCAATTTTACTTTTCTTTGTTGTATGGTAGATCACTATTTTCACAAATAAATTTTGTTTTAGACCACTTTTTTGTAGCAAAAAAAATCCATGAGAATTGATTTTTTTTTTGTTTCGAAAATAATCTAATTCCAAGTAAAACTCTGTTTTTAGGGGGTATTTGTTACTTTCTAATTCATTATAGAAATAAAAAAAGGCCTCTTATACACCTTTTATATATATTTGTTTACTATTTTGGATGGATCACAACTTTTTAGTGAATCATGTAGAAAAAAATTCTCTTTTTGAAAAACTTCTTCCTCACATATGTCATTACATGTATAACTAATTTGCTTCAAAATTAACATTATACCATTTTTTGGGTATGTTACTTAGGTGACTTTATTTCAACAAGATCTTTTAGGTGCATCAGAGAACATCATCATGGATGTAAAATTTGCTATGATTCATTTACTTCTTCATTGTTCAATCCATTAATTTTTTTTATAATTCACGCTACTCTAATATTTTATTTTATGGTTTTTTTATTTGATACAACAAATGGAAACTAGATCATTTCAGCATTCTAATTTTTATTTCCTTTAAGATATGAGCTATAATTTTTAACAATGTTAGTAATTATCATGTCGTAGTATTCCATTTCAATACTAATTACTCATTTGAATTATAGGAATATATATATAATAAAACCCATTTTCGAATAATCTACCCCTATATGGATTAGGACATTAAGAAGATTCTCTAATCACAACCCCTAATTACACCCTACCATCAACTTAATTTGTAACATTATTTGGTAATGCTTATGAAAATATTCCTATAAATGGACAACTATTTTGAGTTCAAAATGAAGATGTGATAAAAATTATAAGTCTGTCTTTGTAAAATATGGATTATCAAGAATAAATTAACTACCCATCACATTAAACTAATCCATAATTATTTGTTCCTCTCTAAAGCATTCATAGGATGGATGAATCTTACAGTAGGATCATTAACATTGTTGTATTTAGATCCCAAGAAGCAACTTATTTAGTACATGATTACATGTTTTTAATGTTGTTTTCTTTTCACATTATTATTATTTCTCTGCATGATATTTGTATGTGACAATGTATTAACAATACATGTCTCATTGAAAGGTTATAGCAGTTCTCCACTATAATGAGAACCTAAAGGTTTCATGATATTATTCTTGAATCTTTTTCTATAGCTGGATAATATTTTTTGTAGGGACATGGTTATAAAATATATTAGGGTTAGGAGGCTCATAATACATTGACAAAACTTGTCCTAGTTTTTCCCATGGTAATATTGAAGATTGGAGGTTATGAGAATAGACCTATCAAATAGGAAATACAAATTTATATGTGTAGTTGGATATTCCAATATGCAGACATGTGTACTGATCCTTGGACTTTAAGATTATCAATAATGGATATCTTGACTCATGTGATTCTATGTATTAATAAAAACCATGTGGCATGTTAGTATAAGTGAGGGTTAAACCTTTATAGAGGATCACTGTGAGAGTGTTAAGCATGGGGAGGGATCCCAACAAAGGGGGATCTAACAAAATGTGTCAAATATGGTAGTGAAGTTTGGAATGAATTTTTTATAGTTAAACATAATTTATAAACTATCTCTCTTGGGATTTATGCCCTTGTGAAAATGCCCAAGTGGCTCTTTTATAATGATTAAAGTGTTTTGAAATGTTTCATAAATAATTATATATGTTAAACATACCCTTTTTTGTTTTAAATAGAATTAAATGGTTTAAAAAGGAATTGGGGTTTTGATAAAGTATGTTTGGAACTAATTGATTTATTTTATAAAGAATTTTTGGTTTTAAAGGGGAATGTGTGTAAATGGTTGGTTTTTTAATGGGATATCAACTATGATTTTTAAGGGGATTTTAACTGATATTTTCAAAGAGTGTTCTTTTTTATAAATAATTTTTTAATGGGATTTCAACTGTGTGAATGGTTTTTCTAAATTAGCTCTTACTTATTTTATAAAAAAGATGTTTATGAGGAACATTTGGAAGATTTGGAGGAACAAGCTATTCCAGAGGTTATCCCATCTGTTGAAGAGAGAATGGAGCAGGACCTTCAATTGGCTATAAATGAATTGGGTGAGGCTATTGGGGATGAAATCATAGAATTAGATCATGTTTATAAATCTCTTAGTCCTAAGAAAGATGCACTTGTTGATGGGGAATAACACTGAAATCTGGAAACTATTGATATTCCTAATTTAGTTGATCCAAGATCTATGGATACATGGTATAAATTCCCTAGTTATTTTGATGTTAATGATTCCCAAGAAGTGTCAATTAAAGGTAAAAAACTATCTACTATTTTTCAATTGAAATCAGTCTCTGATCTTGTCTCTGAAAAGGACCATGATCCTATATCATCTCATATCCCTGAACATTCACAAGAACCTTCCACCTTGGGGAGTAAGGATGATATGAAAGCCTTTGGAGCTGCCCTATTGGTAGGATTTGAAAATCCCATGAGCACTCAACCTGGTCCAATGAAAAACGTGGGTGAACAAGATGTTGCCCTGCTGTTAGAGAAGATTATTTGGTAGATTCAGCCCAAAATGCTTCATGATATTCAAGAAGTCAGATTTTAGAACAAACAGTTAACTGATGAAGTGAAGTCTCTTAGAGGTATGGTTAAATATTTGCAGATAATGATGAACTCAAGACCAGAACCTATTTCTCATCTTGTTGAGGATGTTGGTAGTTAGATTCCACAGCAAGTTTCCACCCAGATTCATCCTAACCTAACTTCCTTAGCTGACAAGGTGGCTGAAATAAATAAGAAAATATTTCAAGAAATGTGTAAGCTAGTTATTGGTCGTATCTAGTTGACCGATGAGTATAAGGGTTGTCTCTAAAAAATTTTGAATCAACTGAAGTCCCTTACATCATATGTTACATCTTCTAGTGCCTCTGGACAGTTATTTCAACCTTCCTTGGATATTGATCTCCTCAGAACAGTAGTTAAGTAAGAACTTTAGTCAGTGCTCAATGTATTTGACAAAAAGTCTTTATCTGTGGTTGTCAATAATAGTTATAGAGTTCTTGATATGGTAAGAATTCATTCCAAGATTTCCAATGATGCTCAATAATAAATTACTAAGAAGGTTTATTTTTACTTCAATAGAATTATCTCTAATCATGATATAACAAACCATTTGAAGTGCCTTGTAGAGAATCTAAAAATTCCTCCTTTCACTCAAGATTTCAAAACTCAAGTTCAAAAGATGAAAAATTTCACTACTTTGTTGGAAAATTTCATAGAGAAAAAGTATGACTATGAAAAATCCATGCAGTATGGTGGTGAGATTATTGCTGACTTCATAAAGTTATTGGGGCCTTATATTCATGTACAGAGCACTACTATTGTGGCTCCTGCAGCTGCACCCTTGATACCCGATTTTCTTACCTTCTTATCCTCTGCCCTTGCCTTAACTTCTATGTCCATCTCTTAGGCTCTAAGTCAAATCAAACCTGTTATTCTTGACAAATAATTCTCTAGGTATTCCACTACACCAACCTTGGCCCCTCTATTTTTGAAGGTATCCCTCTACCTTCTCTGTCAGTTGGTTCACTTCCTTCTTCCACTTCTACAACTACCCCTATCTCTTCAAGTGATATTGCTACCAAGGGAAAATAGAAGACATCTGGTGCTAAAGAAAAGTGAAAACTATATTTTGATAGGGAAAATTTTCTGTATTTTTGTTTCTTACTGATTGTAATAACACCTCTTTCTCAATCTAATGCATTTTGAACTTTTATTTTCTCTATATTATTTCATTTTTTACGCATTTTGACATTCAAAAAGGGGGAGAGACATGCACTCTAACTGCACACTAAGGGAGAGACACATTCACTAGGAATATATATCTCACTCACATTATTTTTGATCATAAAAAAGATAGCAATTGTTGGACTCCTCATGTGATAATCATGTTTTAATGATCAAAAATCCTATAAATTCTATAAATTTTGTTAATCATGTTTAATCTATCTCAAATCATGTGTACAGATGGTTGGTTTATTTATGATTTAAATAAACATGTCCAAGATCTTATGTGATATGTTTGATTTTGTAAACTATTTTTAATTAGTGTCATAATGGATTTCCGTGATAAATGATTAAGTATAATCCATTCTTTGAATATCACTGTTTAAGTCAGTATACATATATTTGGCTAAGTCTGAGAAACCGTGTGTTAGCCACCGATTATATTTTTCTAGAAAAGGACCCAGACACAATGAACAGACACTGTGACCAGACACCATGACCAGAAACCATGACAGAGACACCATGACCAGAAACTGTAACCAGACATTGTGACCCAGACACAGTGACCAGACACCCTGACCAGACACCATGACTAGAAACCATGACCAGACTATGTGACCCAGACATCATGACCCAGAAACTATAACCTGTTTCAGATCTATTTGATGTATGTGACACTGGTTCCTTGCTAAGACATTGTTCAAAGTTTGGAAAAGGACCAAACACCGTGATCCTCACACCACATCAGTGCTACCGGTTCCTGATCTCTATAAAACTATGCCAACATAATTGTCTCGCCACTCAAAGGCAAAGAAGGAGACACCATTTCATGGAGACACCATTTCCTAGTAACACCTTTTCCAGACAAATTGTGACACCATTCTTTAATCTATTTTCTTTTTTTCAATTTAATTTCTAATAGTCATATTTGAGTCTTTTAAATGCACTAACATAATTAATATTTCATTTTAGACATGTCACCTAACATTATGATGCATGAGGTGTAGAATACTTGCATCCTGTCAGCTCCAACACATGAACTCCAAGAATAAAAAGATAAGTGTGGACCAGAAACAAAGAAACAAGATAACGAAGAAGCAAGGGCATTCTTGAGAAAGGAACTAACACATGAAACAAGATACATCTGATGAATACAAGAATAATTCATGAATCCAAAAGCTGAGATACCATAGATCAGAGTTAAGAACAACTTAAAAATACCAAATACACGAAGAACATGATCCATATCTAATAGACTTGTAATACTCTATTTCTCACAAGAGGACTTGATTCCTTCATCTGCTTCATCCTAGAAGTCCAGAGCTATATAGACTAACACTCATAGCACTTCTAACCACATCTCATCATTTTTTATCTGTTGTGTATTGTTTTTAGCTTTCGAGAAGTGTGTACATGTATCTGTATAAAAACACACACTATATCCTATATTAAACTATAAGATACAGGATAGCCTTCCTATCACATCTTTTTACACTTGTTTACTCCCACAGATAAGTGTGGAAGAGGTCCCTGTGTAACCTTTAGTTTATATCCATGAAGAAATGTGGAAGAGGTCGGGAGACTTGGATAGTCCTATGTACTGTTGTTTTCCCCGATTTAGGTTGTGGATCAAGTTTATTAATATAAACTGCTTGGTGGTGGGTGATCACCAAGTGGAGTGGATTAGGTTTTGGCTTGAGACTAAACCAATTGTTTTATATTCGCTGTTTTGTTTGATTTAGTTTTCTCTACTTTACTTTATAATTCAGAAATAACTAAATTTACTTTGATAGTTAATCTTGGAAAGAATTTATAATTGTTTTCCCTTATTATAATTGCTTCAAAACTAATGTTAATAACTTATATTATGATTATTTAGAATTAATCAATCTTCTAAGAAGTTATTTAAACAATAAAACTTTCATAACCATATTACTTTGATTAACTGGGCTATATTTATTTTTATTAAAGAACCTTTTAAGATTACATTTAAAATAGAAATTTTTATAGATACTCAATTCACCCCCCCTCTTAAGTAATCTACTCTAACTAACAACCAGTAATATTTTAATAATGGATAATGCAAGAAAGTATTTATCGCTTTGGTTATATAATGAAATTTGATATCTCAAGCCCTTTTATAGAATATAGTTTCTTATATAAATCCATGTTCATGATGTTAAATTGGATAGTTCATTCCAAAACATCAAATATAAATCAAGTATATAGGTTGTGGCACTAGCATGAAACATTCTTGGTTAGAGATATCATGATAGAAGGATTATATTACATGGTAATAATTTATAGGAGGTTGGATTTCATTGAGACATTAACTTCATTCTCTATGGGAGCCTTAGAGTGTGTCTAGATGAAAACCTTATACTTTAGATAATTATGCCTAATGCCACCGAGATGGAATCCTAGAAGGTCAAAAACTAAGTGTAATTGAAATCTCAGTTAAATTAAAGTAATTAATTTAATAAGTTAAAATAAATAATATTTATTCAGGTATGGTTGATTTCCATAATTTAGTCACAAGTTATTTGAAATAATAAAGTGAGTTAAATAATAAATAATAAATATTAGTTTTCATGTTTGATGAAAATAATATATATTATATTTATCTTATAAATAATTCAGTGATATTTTTTTAATTAAATAGTCATTATTTAAGGATCAATAAATCTTGATGAGGGAAACTAGACTGAGTTTAATTTACCATTTTTAAATAATTGATATTTATTTATATTCTTATAGTGGTTTACATGTAAAGAAATTAATAATAATAATATTTTTAGTATTAATGGACATGGAGTCAAATAATAATATTAAAAATGGTTAAATTATTTTGTTAAATTTTCCAACCCTAAAAAAGCCATAATAAATATCTAATTATAACTAAATATATCACATTCCTAAAGTTACTTTTTGGGTGTGGACAAAGGATAAGAGTGATATATCTAGAAAATTATATATAGATATATATAGAAATATATCTAAAGATATATCTAGGTATATTTATCTAGAGATATATCTAGAAAGATATATCTGGAGTGATATATTAAGTTCTATTAATTTGTCTCTTTTCCTCCTATCTCATGTATTTGATAGAGAACCAAGTGTTATCCCTCTTTGAGAATAAAATTATTGCACTCAACCACTAATAATGCATGTAATTAGGATCGGTTGTGATAGAACATGAAAATTCAAATGTATTGATTAGAGACTGTGGTGCACATATGGATCACCACTAGAGGGATTCTACACTTTAATCCTATAGAATAATGATGGTGCAATGAATTCTATTCAATTGTATTATCAATGAAAGATGAATTATAAGTTGAGGTAATGATTTATCTTCTCATAAATTAATTAGAAATTACTTGTTATGATCCTATCACTATAGTTATATCATATTAATATTTCCCATTGATATAATATTTTCAATGGGTGTGATTTCATGATCATGTAAATAAATGATTACATGTGGTTTAAGAATAAAAGTCAGGTTTTTCATCCCTTCAAAGGACACTTACATTAAATACAAAACCTACAAACCTAGGGGAAACTAATCTAATGAATTGGGGTTGTAATTTTGGTCCACTATAGATGGAATAATCGTTTGATAAATCTATAAAACTTAAAATTCCCTATTTATTAAGAGACTAACCTTTTTCCAAATTTGATTTTACAGTAATGCTAAGAGTGGAACACTATTCATCTTCAAAATCTGAAGATCAGAATCATATATTTGGATATAAGTTTAATTAGTATCAACCTCATCCTTAGTGACATGTATGAGTAATTTATGTCAATATCTACCATCTAAGAATCCACTGAGAAAATTACTTATTTGGTTCAAGATTTACTAGAAACAATAGAGAGACAAAGCCCACCTAAATTATCCCATTTAGGGAATGGGTTAGAAAATTTAAAAGCCTCATTGTTACAGAAATGGTGTTGTTTTCAAGTGTGAAAACTTATATTTATTTATAAATTTTGATTATATGTTTTTAGGATTTTATTCCTATAGATCATTTAAATTTTGGAAACTTTTTTAAATCATGTAATCTACAAAAATTAGTCTATAGTTTTTTTGTCTCAAGTTTGACTCAGTGTGACCTCTATGTCCAAGTAACTGGGAACCACGCAATTAGAGGGGTTTTATTGTATATCAAGGGGTTATTCAATTGAGAACCACCTCCACAAGTGTTGTGTTATTGTAACACAAGTTACCTTTATGTAGCACACATTATCCACGATGTGGACACTCTGGCCATGTCATGAGGTAACTTGGACTATGTAAGGGTAACATTGGTTTCCATTATATAGCCCCAACCAAATAATGTTAATTATGAAAGGCTATATTGGAGAATTTGAAATTAAATTGTGGATTTCTGTGGGTGGGAGAGGATTTTAGATTTCCTGGCCATGTCATGGTGTGACTCTATATGATTCTTAATTATTTAATTTTAACATTTTACCCACTCCCAAAAATTATATCATTAACCATCATTTTTATATCATTGATGACCTCCAGCTCTTCCCTATGAATTATTCACATTCCCCCTTCACTAAGGATGCATTTTTAGGTGTATTTTACCTAGTTTCTTCCATCAATTGTCAAATAAGTGTCTCTTATTCCATCCTCTTGGATGTTTCTTCCCTATTTATTTGATTTCACCCTTCTATAACATCCCAATGGCATAGGGTTTGTATTGGATGAATTTTATGGTGTTATTTTTTGTGTTTACAGATTGTCTATACCTTTTTAGGAAATTACCTTCCACTCAAAGTGGATTTCAACAACTTTCAAGAGGTTTCTACTAGTTTCTATAGGTTTAATATTGATAAAGGTATGTGGTTTCATGTAGCATTCTTTTTTTATGAATTAATTATTCTTTACATGGTTTCTAAAGTTAGTTTTATTTAATCTAAGTTGTGTTATGGTGGTTTTAAAAGTGTATTATATATTTTTTGAATGTTTTAATTTTTTTCCCTTGAAATATATATAAATAATGATATTTGAAGTCATTTTTTGGAAAAGAAAAATAGAATCAACTGAAGATTTATTGATGGAAAATAGTTGGAAATAAATTGTGATGTGTATAAAAATGGGAATGGAACATGGAAACCCATGTATTTGAAAGGGTAATAAAAGTGCTAACTATACATTGTCGACTACCCCACATTAATGAAACATGTTTAACTAGAAAAATTCATGGTGTCATGGATGGAATCACCACACCACATGGTCAGGGCATGTACTATGTAGAGATTGGATAAAATTGGTTTCTTGGGATGGGTGATACCATGCCACTAATCCTGGATTGACCTCTGTAATGGTTTGATCACAAAAAATGATTAAACATTAGTTCACAAGATGATATAAGAAATTTGGTTGCCTGAGATCTTAGATTTCATAGGTATATCCCATGTAACCTGTTATGGAATGTTTATTTTCTTGGAACTTATTTATATATTACCAAATTGTTAAAGAATCTTACTTTTTTAAAAAAATTTAAAATTCAAAGAGTAATTTATAATAATTTATTTCAAGTTATAATTATGTTTTTTATATAACAATTGTTTCCCATGGAGAACATGGTATAATCCTACTGGGCTAGTGTTTCTCATAAACTGTATACACCCAATGGGTGAAGGTAGACTTTTTTTCAAAGGTTCTGGTATTGTAAATGTGTCACATGGATGCGGAGGGTATTCTTGTTTAAAGATCTATATTCTATGGTAGAGATATGGTTTCGAATTGACCCTAATTTCACATGAATATGGGTATCCATATTTTTATTTATTATTGGTTTGTTTATTCCTGTTTTGTATCACCTACTAGGCATTCATCCAAGACTTATTTTGAACTTGTATAAATGTGACTCTCCCATATTACTCTTATTGTGGATTAATGTATATATTTTTTTCTTATGGTTAAAAGTTTTATTTATGTTATTAAATTTGATTTATATTTTTCATTGCATCTTATATTTTAGATAATGAATTTGAAAGATATATAAGGTTCATGTTGGGTTCATTGTGCAAATCCATTTGATGGTTCCATTAAGAAAACTATTCCCAAAGGACACTAGTGCAGAAAACATTTTTTACGTCGGTTATCTATGATTATTTACGTCGGTTTTTAGGCGACGTTAATACGAACGACGTTATAAATAACGTTTTTTACGTCGGTTATTTAAAACCCGACGTAACATCCCAAACATCACGGTGTTTATCACGTCGGTTCATTAATAACCGACGTGATAAATATGCGCGGGGGGGGGGGGGGGGGGGTTTATCACGTCGGTTATTTCTAAACCGACGTGATAAAACGCCTGGGATATCGTTTATCATGTCGGATATGACATAACCGACATGATTAACCCTTCCCCGGGCCTATTATCACGTCAGTTTCTTAAATAACGGACGTGATAAAAAGGCCTGGGAAACGTTTTAGCATGTCGGTTATCCAATAACCGACGTGGTAAATCGATTCCCAGGCCTTTTAGCATGTCGGTTATATTAAGAACTGACGTGATAAAAGGCCCGGGAACGGTTTATCACGTCGGTTCTCGAAAAAACCGACGTGATAAACCCCTACCGATTTATTTACCACATCGATTATAAAATAACCGACGTGAAAGCGATATTTTTTTTTAAATAATTGCCCTGCTCTCACCAAAAAGCAACCAGAAACCAAACAACAAAAATAACCATGCCAGCCCTCCCCCAAGCCCCAACTGAACCCCACCCTCATCTATACCCACCTAACAACCTGGCCAGCCCTCCCCCACCACATTGGAGCCCCACCACAACCCTTGGACACCCCCCACCCCTTGGACATCCCCCCCCCACCCTCATTTACACCCCCACGACCCCTAGTACAGCCTCAAACACCCATTGGACACCCCTCCCATATCCTGTGGACACCCCCCACCCATTGGACACCCCCACCCCTTGGACAGCCCCCCCCCCCCCACCCTCATTTACACCCCCAAGACCCCTAGTACAGCCTCAAACACCCATTGGACACCCCCCCACACCTTGACAGCCCTCCCAGACCCCTTGGACACCCCCCCCCCACCCGACCCCTGGACACCCCCCCGAGCCCTTGGACAGCCCCAAACACCCCTTGGACACCCCTCCTATATCCCTTGGACACCCCCCCCCCCACCCCTTGGACACCCCCCACCCCTTGGACAGCCCCCCCACCCTCATTTACACCCAACCGACCCCTTGGACAGAACTCCCAGACACCTTGGACACCACTCCCATATCCCTTGGACACCCCCCCACCCCTTGGACACCCCCACACCTTCGACAGCCCCTCCACCCTCATTTACACCCCCCAAACACTAGGACAGCCCCAAACACCCCTTGGACACCCCTCCCATATCCCTTGGACACCCCCCCCCACCCCTTGGACATCCCCCACCCCTTGGACAGCCCCCCTCCCCCTAGACACCCCCCCCCCCGACCCCTTGGAAACCCCCCATCCCCTTGGACAGCCCCAAACAACCCTTGGACACCCCTCCTATATCCCTTGGACACCCCCCCACCACTTGGACACCCCCCCCCCCCACCCCTTGGACAGCCCCCCCCCCCACCCTCATTTACACCCAACTGACCCCTTGGATAGCCCCAAACACACCTTGGACACCCCTCCCATATCCCTTGGACACCCCCACCCTCATTTACCCCCCCCCCCCCCCCGACCCCTAGGACAGCCCCAAACACACCTTGGACACCCCTCCCATATCCCTTGGACACCCCCCAAACACCCACCCACCCCCTTGGAACCTCTCCCCCCATACCAAAATCCAGACCAGAAAAACCATCAACAGTAGACCAAAACAAGAAGTAGAGAAAAATTAAACATTCACTTATATAACATTCAAAACTTACACTGTCAACTTCAAAAAAAACTAAATCCAACCTAAACGACTATGAAATACACAATTACATTGACAATATTCAAAATTACATTTTACATTACAAACAACTAAAAGTCAATCAAACCTGTAAAATAATTTGACCACTCCACTTGTAAGTGTTTGATATCTTCAGCAGTAAAGGGTTGAGGGTCATCAAAAAGCTACAAAGGAAAAGGATAGTAGTCAACGTGTATAATGAATAAATCAAATTGAAATATTATGAGAAAGAGGAAATCTTACCAGGTCAAAACTCAGAACTGTCCCAGTTGTTATTATTTCATACATAAATCTTAACATGTAATATCCGCATTCGATGATGCCTTGTTGCTCATGACATTTCTGTTTGAATGAGTGTAAATTCAATATATTATTTTTATGTAATAAATCAAAATGTAAAAATTATAAATGGATATTTACCTTCGCATGTACATATTTGATCTTGAAATTCCTTTTCTTTGCGCTTTTTCGAAAGTGGACCCATGCCCTGTTAGAAAATAATACGAATGGGGTAAATTTAAAATTCATTATAATATATAAAACTATTGGGAAATTGAAACTTACGTTTCCAATATATTCTTAAAACTTTCTCGCACATCATCATGGAGAGAGCATATCCAATAAAGTGCTTTCACCCTAGGGCAAAAAACCCCTAACATCCAATGATCCCTGATAAAAGGAAATTTAACGTTACTGGTTTTTTATGTTAAAAGATAATTAACTCTTTTAGAGGGATGTGTTTCATACCTCTCACAAAAAGGCATCATCCAACACTGTGTGATTACATTCTTTTCAAATCTATCAGCAATATAAATCATTCTTTGTTCCTCATCCAATGCACATGCTTCAGGGGAAATCAATTGTGTGTCCACGAATCAATATACATCTGTCAGCTCATTCCTCTCACAAATTTTATACAGATACCTAATACAAAGCAGACATAAGTATACATTTTTAATAAATATAACGCAATGAAAAGGTGTTAAGACTTACATGATAAAAATTTGCACCACGTTGATGCCCAACTTATCTCCAGTGACAAACTCCATGATATCAGTTTTCATAATCCCCACACTTAGTTCACGTCCACAGACATGATATTCCATTGTAAAGTCATAATGATCCGCCAACAAATTTGAATATCTTGACAATTTGTCAAGACTGCTAGTATCTGCATCTGATGTCATAGCTATCTGTCTTTGTTGTGGTCTATACAGTATTTCTTTACCTTTGAAGTATTCCTGTAAAAATAAATTGAAAAATATATTAGTTTTCAAATGATAAAACATTAATAAAAATATAAAATAAAAGATATAACATCCAAACCTCTACGGTAATGAGTCGAAGAAGTCTGGATGGCCAAAGTAAAAAATGGTCAATACTATGTCCAACTGTCGTCACCTCATCTGTAGGTAATGGTATCCGAGCAGATCTATCTATAATATCCTGTACAGTGACCTCTGATTCTCTACCTCTAACTGTTGATGATGAACTGTATCTCCTATACAATATATCATCCCATATGCAACTATATGATGTTGAGGATCATCAACATACAACTCACAATAAGTAGGTAGCTGCGGTGGAGGAGGAGGATCAAAAATGGGGTCCGCAGGCTGAGGTGGGGGAGTGGGAGCTACTGGGAGAGGTGGAGTGGGAGCTGCACCCTGAAATTGTCTTTGCAAGTATGCAAACATAAATTGCATCGATGCTCTAATCTTGTCCTCCATTGTTGCATTAATATTATGGACTTAAGCCTCCAAGGATTCTATTTTTTTATAAACTCCCTCAATGTTAGAAGTTGAGGAACGTGGCAACACTTTTCTTACCGATACACCTGCCAGATATCCTCTTACACGGCCAGGATGTTCGGGCTTTCTCAATGCCACAGATAAAATATCTTCCCTCCCAGATGGTGTAAATGTCCCCTGTGAACTCTGCTCCTCAAGAGAGTCCTGTAATAATTAATTGAACATTTCTATAATGATTGTAAATATATGACGAAAATAGTAAACTTAAATAAATAAAATAGATATCTTACAATCCTCTCAACTACGAGTCTCGATTCTTCCGAAAGATATTGTCCTTTTTTGCCCTTCCGAGCTCTTTTCCATTTCTCATGTCTAGATGGAGGGGATGGAGGGGCCACCTCTCCAGAGCTTGAAGACTCAGCTCTTATTTGTTGAAATTTTTCTGCCATCATTTGTTCATCCAATAATGCATACCCTCCCCGAGATAAACTATGTGGGTATACATTTTTAGATTGTATCTCTTGATGAGCTTTCCTTGTTTGTTGTAAATTAAGAATAAGTAATCATTAACAAAACAGTAATAAGATCATTTATATAAGAAAGCTTATAAAAGTTTACATTGCCCTTACCAAAAATGATTCTTTTCTTCTTCTTTCAAAAAATTGTCTCCATGTCTCTTCATCTATAAAAGGATATATACGACATGGATTCTCACGACTCCTATGACCATAAATGAAATCAGATGAGAGGGTTGATTTGAAATCCCTCCATCTCCTAGCAGCCAACGATAAGCATTTCTTCCTGACTCCTCCAGTGTCAGGAATATCAAATGTCATCTGATAAAAAAGAGGTTAAAAATATTATATATACTAGAAACATTTAAAGAACAGTCAAACAATAGCAAAAGATCTTACCAAAATGGTCTCCCACAGCTAAGAAATTATCGCCTTATCCACACTTCTCCAATCATCATAGAGAATGCTTACTTTGCTATTAGCCTGAGTTGCTACAAAACCCTTAAAATCTTTAGCATTTGGACCTCTAGGAAGATCATCATCATCAAACTCCACGACAATCCTCTCCTCCTTCGTACGGGCAAGTGATAATTTTGGTAAACGTGTGCACCCACGCTTACCAACCTTTGAACTCTTTTTCGTAATAGGAGCATGTGAATGTTCCTCCCCAGATGTATGACCAATATGATCATCTCCAGAATCATGTGGCTGATCAACTGATTGATCTGTCATTTTCCTTCAAATCAAAAAAACAAACATTAGTTCACAAATATACAAATTCAAATATTGTAATACTACTTAATCAGAAAATAGAAAAGTGTACTAAATTATATAATAGTAAACATTGGTAATATGGTAAGCATGTTAAACAATGATAAACATGGTAAACACAGTCTGTTGTACCCCTATCTCTTGGATTTTAATGATCACAATCACTCTTATTATGTTCTAACTTGTTTTCAAGTGTTTTTGTTGATAGGCAAAAGGTTGCCAAGGAGTTAGCCCAATAAAGCTGAAAAGTGGACTCACTGAGTCCACCGGTCAGCCGGTGTGAGCTCACCAGCCAGCCGGAGGACCCAGGCAGTAGACTTGCCCACTGCCTGGTGTCACCGGCCGGTCGGTGGCTCACCACCGGCCGGCCGGTGGACCAGACAGAGAGCCTTCCTCTCTGTCTGGACCACCGGCCACCCGGTGCTCCACCACCGGCCACCTGGTGCTCCACCACCGGCCAGCCGGTGCACCCAGGACTTCTCCTCTTTACGGTTTCTATTGTTTTATCATTTTGGTTTGATACATGTTTTAATAAGTAAAAAATTTACAATATCTAACATTATATGAAAAAACTAAATGTAAACAAGAAATAAACATGTGTTACCTGTAATTTTAGGAATGTACAGTTGGATTGTTTTCCCAAATTCCTTCGTCGTGATCGTTCCTTATGGCACAAACCATGTCTTCAACATACCCATCATTATGTTCTGTTAATCTTTCCATGGAAGTAGGGATCTCACATAAATCATCATCTTCATCAAATTCATCCTCACCAACATATTGTTTTTCCCTGGTAAAACAACAGCCCACTGTATATCTGATTGATCTACTACATAGAAAATTTGTTTGGCATGTGTTGCCATTATAAAAGAATCAGCTGTGTCTTCCAATCTATTCAGATTAACAAGTGTCATTCCAAATTCATCGTGTCTGACACTGTTGTTACCGATAAACCATTTACAGTTAAAAACATGAACTTTAATTTTAAAGTAATCAGCCTCTCATATGTCTTCAATCACTCCATAATATGCACTTGATGCCGAAATTGGGTTTCTGTCCTTAGCACTCGAAAAATGCATTGCTTCTGCAAACACCAATACACCACTATTCTGAACTGCACTTCTGTTGTCCTGAGCTTTCGTATGAAATGTATAGCCATTATTGTCATAAGTGGACCATGTTATCACATTTAAAGATGGACCACCCACTATCCATTTTAATGTCTCTGATACATCTGATCTACCAAGCAAAGTCTTTTTAAACCATGGAAAAAAAAATTTGTTGTGCTCATTCAAAATCCACATTTCTTTCTTCTTTGGATGAAATTGTTTCAACTCATTAATATGCAATGTGATATACGGTTGAACATCAGCTATGTTATTCAAGATGTATGATTCTAACTTCTTCATCTGTTCAGCTGACAGTGATTTGACTTTCAAGCCACGAATCCCCTTTCCCTCATTATTAACCCGTTCATGGCGAGATGGAGGCAAACCTATGTGTTGCACCGTAGCCAAGTAGCTCGTACAAAACTCTGCTACCTCCTCAGAAATATACTTTTCAATAATGGAGGCTTCAGGTCGATATGGATTTTTAACATATCCCTTTAATATTTTCATATACCTTTCAAAAGGATACATCCAACAAAGATATACAGGTCCACAAAGCTTTATTTCTCGAACCAGATGAATCATTAAATGCACCATCATATCAAAAAAAGTTGGAGGAAAATACATTTCCAAATGACAAAGTATAAAAATTGCATCCTTTTCCAAAATTTTCAAAGCATTCACATCAATCTCCTTGTTACAAATTGAATTGAAAAAATAACACAACCTCATTATAGTCTTTCTGACACGGATGGGCAATATTCCACGCAGTGCAACTGGTAGAATTTGTTGCATCATGACGTGACAATCATGTGATTTCATACCTATCAACTTCAAGTCTTTCAATGAGACAAAAATTTTTACATTTGAAGAATAACCTTGAGGCACTTTGATATCATGAAGACACTGACAGAAGCTACTTTTCTCCCTCTTCGATAATGTATGACAAGCCGGGGGAAGAAATGTTCATCTTCCTTTAGGAGTGGGAGCTAACTCCAAACGTATTCCCATTGATAGTAGGTCTAACCTTGCATTCAACCCATCTTTTGTCTTTCCTTTAATATCTAGCAATGTTCCGATCAAAGAATCACAGATATTCTTCTCCACGTGCATGACATCAATATTATGTTTGACTTCATGATACCTCCAATATGGTAGCCCAAAAAATATTGACCTTTTCTTCCAAATATGTCTATCATTACCAGATTTCTGTGTCTTTCCCAATGTCACATCAAGGTTTTTCACCCTCTCAAAATACAAATCTGGGGATAAAGGTTTTGGAGCAGTATCAAATTCTTGTGAGCCATTGAATTCCTTTTTTAGTCTTCTATAAGGGTGATCCATAGGCAAAAACTTTCGATGACCCATGTACACTGTTTTCCTCCCATGATGAAATTGACAATATGACGTCTGTTGTTCGCAAATTGGACATGCTTTATGCCCTTTAACACTGTATCCAGACAAATTTCCTTATGCTGGGAAGTCATTTATAGTGAATAGAAGCACTGCATGCAGTTGAAAATATTCCATTTTATAAGAATCATACACCCTAATACCATCAGCCCATAACAGTTTCAAATCATCAATCAGCAGTGACAAGTATACATCAATATCATTGCCGGGTTGCTTTGGACCAGAGATCATGATACTCAACATGACATATTTGCGCTTCATACAAACTTCAAGAGAGAGGTTGTAAATTTCCAATAAAACAGGCCATGAACTATGTGTGCTACTGAGGGTTCGGTATGGATTCATTCCATCTGTGCACAAGCCTAGTCTCAGATTTCTAATTTCATTTCCAAATGTAGGGTACTGGGCATCAATTTTCTTCCATTGTGGACAATCAGCTGGATGACGTATTTTTCCATCACATACCCGCTCATCAGCATGCCATCTTAACCTTTTTGCATCATGTGAATTAGCAAATAAACGTTTGAAATGAGGAATTATAGAACGATACCAAAATACCTTTGAAGGGAGCTTTGTAATCTCTACACCAGCTTGTGATTTTTCTTTCACGTTATACCGTGATGTCCCACATTTAGGACACTCTTTCAGAAATTCATATTCATTCCTATATATAATGCAGTCATTCGGACAGGCATGTATTTTCCTGTATCCCAATCCCATCGGGCATAATATTTTTTTGGCCTTATAATGTGAATCTGGAAGATCGTTATCTTTTGGAAGAATGTCTTTCATCAATTGTAGCAGCTCTGTAAAACTTTTGTCACTCTATCCATGTTTCGCCTTCAGGTTAATCAATCTTAACACCGCCGACAAAACCGTAAAATCTGTACAACCAGGATATAATGGTTTTTCGGCATCACCATATAGACGTGAAACTATCGGTTCTATCTCAATTTGTTCTGCTACAATATCGCGAATCATTTCTTCAATTCCATCGGAGTTACCATCTTGCGATTCATTATCATCAGTGACATTCTGTCCAGTTTCTCCATGCCAAATCCAAGGGTTGTAAATCGGATTGAAACCATGGCAAATCAGATGATCTTTTATCTCTCTACTTTTCAACTTCTTCATATTCAGACATTTTAGGCATGGACAGAAAAAAATGTCACTACTTGGAACATTTTGTTTAGAAAATTCCAAAAAGGCATCAACACCTTCCTCATATTCATTGCTCATTCGATGTGCCATAATCCAACTTCGACTCATTATTACCTATAACAAATAGCAAAAATATATATATTTTTTAGATAAGACAAATATATGTTTATATGAAAAAAATCATAATTTGAATGTAAACAATTTTGAAATATAAAACAAATCGATGTGTATTTAAAAAAATATGCTTGAATATTATTTTTTAAACAAAATATAGTAAGATATAACACCCCCCCTGGACACCCCCCGACCCCTCTGGACAGCCCCCCACCCCTCCTGGACACCACCCCCTACCCCCTTGGACACCCCCCTGGACACCCCCCAACCCTCCGGGCAGCCCCCCACCCACCCGGACAACCCCAAATACCCACTAGAGAGGCCGCCACCCACTTGGACAGCCCCCCACACCCATCCACCCCCTTGGACACCCCCCTGGACACCCCACCAACCCCTCTGGACAGGCCGCCACCCCCTTGGACAGCCCCCCACACCCACCCATCCCCTTGGACACCACCCTGGACACCCCCCGACCCCTCTGGACAGCCCCTGACCCCTCTAGAAAGCACCCCCACCCCTCCTGGACACAACCCCCCACCCCCGACCTGCTTGGACACCCCCCTGGACACCCCCCAACCCTCTGGACAACACCCCCCCCCCCCCTCCTAAACACCACCCCCCACCCCCTACCCCCTTGGACACCCCCCAACACCCACCCACACCCTTGGACAGCCCCCCACACCCACCCACCCCCTTGTAAACCCCCCTGGACACCCCCCGACCCCTCTGGACAGCCCCCCGCCCCTCCTGGACACCAGCCCCCACCCCCTACCCCCTTGGACACCCCCCTGGACATCCCCCAACCCTCTGGACAGCCCCCCCACCCACCCGGACAACCCCAAATACCCTCTGGAGAGGCCGCCACCCACTTGGACAGCCCCCCACACCCATCCAACCCCTTGGACACCCCCCTGGACACCCCACCGACCCCTCTGGACAGGCCGCCACCCCCTTGGACAGCCCCCCACACCCACCCATCCCCTTGGACACCACCCTAGACACCCCCGACCCCTCTGGACAGCCCCCGAACCCTCTAGAAAGCACCCCCACCCCTCCTGGACACAACCCCCCACCCCCGACCTGCTTGGACACCCCCCTGGACACCCCCTGTCCCTCTGGACAGCCCCCCCACCCCTCATAAACACCACCCCCACCCCCTACCCCTTGGACACCCCCCTGGACACCCCCCAACACCCACCCACACCCTTGGACAGCCCCCCACACCCACCCACCCCCTTGTAAACCCCCCTGGACACCCCCCGACCCCTCTGGACAGCCCCCCGCCCCTCCTGGACACCACCCCCACCCCCTACCCCCTTGGACACCCCCCTGGACATCCCCCAACCCTCTAGACAGCCCCCCCCCCCCCCACCCACCCGGACAACCCCAAATACCCTCTGGAGAGGCCGCCACCCACTTGGACAGCCCCCCACACCCATCCAACCCCTTGGACACCCCCCTGGACACCCCCACCGACCCCTCTGGACAGGCCGCCACCCCCTTGGACAGCCCCCCACACCCACCCATCCCCTTGGACACCACCCTGGACACCCCCCGACCCCTCTGGACAGCCCCCGACCCTTCTAGAAAGCACCCCCACCCCTCCTGGACACAACCCCCCACCCCCGACCTGCTTGGACACCCACCAGGACACCCCCCGACCCTCTGGACAGCCCCCCCCCCTCCTAAACACCACCCCCACCCCCTACCCCCTTGGACACCCCCCTGGACACCCCCAACACCCACCCACACCCTTGGACAGCCCCCCACACCCACCCACCCCCTTGTAAACCCCCCTGGACACCCCCTGACCCCTCTGGACAGCCCCCCACCCCTCCTGGACACCACCCCCCACCCCCTACCCCCTTGGACACCCCCTGGACATCCCCCAACCCTCTGGGCAGCCCCCCCACCCACCCGGACAACCCCAAATACCCTCTGGAGAGGCCGCCACCCACTTGGACAGCCCCCACACCCATCCACCCCCTTGGCCACCCCCCTGGACACCCCACCGACCCCTCTGGACAGGCCGCCACCCCCTTGGACAGCCCCCCGCACCCACCCATCCCCTTGGACACCACCCTGGACACCCCCCGACCCCTCTGGACAGCCCCCGACCCCTCTAGAAAGCACCCCCACCCCTCCTGGACACAACCCCCCACCCCGACCTGCTTGGACACCCCCCAACCCACTGGACAGCCCCCCCACCCCTCCTAAACACCACCCCCACCCGCTACCCCCTTGGACACCCCCCTGGACACCCCGCAACACCCACCCACACCCTTGGACAGCCCCCCACACCCACCCACCCCCTTGTAAACCCCCCTGGACACACCCCGACCCCTCTGGACAGCCCCCCACCCCTCCTGGACACCACCCCCCACCCCCTACCCCCTTGGACACCCCCCTGGACATCCCCCAACCCTCTGGACAGCCCCCCCCCCCCCCCCCCACCCACCCGGACAACCCCAAATACCCTCTGGAGAGGCCGCCACCCACTTGGACAGCCCCCCACACCCATCCAACCCCTTGGACACCCCCCTGGACACCCCACTGACCCCTCTGGACAGGCCGCCACCCCCTTGGACAGCCCCCCACACCCACCCATCCCCTTGGACACCACCCTGGACACCCCCCGACCCCTCTGGACAGCCCCCGACCCCTCTAGAAAGCACCCCCACCCCTCCTGGACACAACCCCCCACCCCCGACCTGCTTGGACACCCCCCTGGACACCCCCCAACCCTCTAGACAGCCCCCCCACCCCTCCTAAACACCACCCCCACCCCCTGCCCCCTTGGACACCCCCCTGGACACCCCCCAACACCCACTCACACCCTTGGACAGCCCCCCCCACACCCACCCACCCCCTTGTAAACCCCCCTGGACACCCCCCGACCCCTCTGGACAGCCCCCCACCCCTCCTGGACACCACCCCCCACACCCTACCCCCTTGGACACCCCCCTGGACACCCCCCAACCCTCTTGATAGCCCTCCCACCCCCCTGGAATCACTGAAAATTTACCATAACAAGAATTTGGGCCATTTAAAGAATGTTTTTAGGTGTGGAGGAAGAACTGAGTTTCAATAGATAGAGAAGGAACTCGACATTAGGTTGTCTATTCCAGGTGTGGATTTGAAGGAGTTAATGTTTTTTCAGTGACCCAAGAGATTGAATCATAAATTCAGATGTTGTGCCATTTTCTCATGATGAGTATGAATAATTGGTGGGGTTTGACTTTTAAATGGAGAGCTTAGAAGACCATCATATTTTCTATAGATCAGTAAAGGATGTTAGCATCGAACATAAGGCTTAAGGGATGATTTCAGATCCAAATATGTATGTTGATGGATGCAATGGATCTAGTAGAGGTTCTAGAAAGAATGGTGGTTTTATTTGTTTAGGATAAGTAGTGAAGAAAAAACTAGTTAATTTTTTACTTGTTGAGAAGAGGGTATCTAAAATTTTTAACATGTTGAGGGGAAATCTGGTGAGTCCTCCTCGTGAAACTTTGTTTGCAGGGGGTGAAAATGGTGATGTGATCCCAAATCCATGCACCTATGCCATGGTTGTGTGTGAATAATGTAGTAACAACTGTAAAAGGGCAACCCATCCAAATGGACACGCCCCAAACCTCTCGGGGATTTATAGAAAACGATGAAAAATTAGTGAAATCATAAAATTAGTCAATATTGCAAGTCGAACTAATAGATCTAGGGATGATAAATAAGATTATAGTGCCAAAATGAGTTAAAAGGGTTCGCAATCGAAGAATCTTAGCTAGTTTCACAAAAAAATCACAACACATATATATATACTATCCGCGAAAAAAAACGAACGAGTGGGAGGATTACCTGAGTGCTGCGAGTTTAGATGATTGATCCGAGGAGATTAAATATGAGAAATGATGATCGCCAAACGAATCTAAACCAACCAAATTGACGAGCCGATTCGGTTTTACGCGCGAGAGAGACGAGTCGCGACTGTCGAAGGTAAACTCGCGAATGACAATCCATGGGTCTGGGTAAATTTTTAAATGAGTTATCACGTCGGTTATTCAATAACCGACGTTATAATTTTTTAAAAAACATTTATAACGTCGGTTATTCAATAACCGACGTAAAAACCTTCCTCCGATTCTTATTTTACATCGGTTATTTTATAACCGACGTTATAAAGGGCTCAAAATCCGCGTTTTTTTACATCGGTTATGGAATAACCGACGTCAAAAACATCTGCGGATTCTTTTTTTACGTCGGTTTTAAAATAACTGACATAAAAAGGCCTTCAAAAAACGCGTTTTTTACGTCGGTTATTGAATAACCGACGTAACAAACACCCCCCGCTTCTGTTTTTTACGGCGGTTAATGTATAACCGACGTAAAAAACGAAGCCGCGCGATTAATAACGTCGGTTATAAAAATAACCGACGTTAAAGGTGTACTAAACACAGGTTTTTATGTCGGTTAGTAAATAACCGACGTAAAAAACCTCGTTTTACATATTATGACGTCGGTTTTATATAACCGACGTAAAAAATGGTGACGTAAAAAACGTTTTCTGCACTAGTGGGAGTTTTTTGATTTCTAAACAATGGGTTTCATCCTATGAGTATTAGGAATAACCTATGAACTATAAAATGAATTAATCCAGGTTCCTAGTGTAGGGATTCTAGGGGTTGGTTCCTCAAAAAATAGTATTAGAGCCCTTGGTTTTTTATTTATAATAATTGGGATGTTAGGTAGACAGAAGATGGGATTTTGAGGGATCAAGTGAGGGGAATTAACAATTTTATAGCCAATAATTTTAGTACCTAGGATTGTGTATCTAGTGGATATTGGGAATGTGATTTTGATTTTGAATTTTTCATACCCCTACATTTTGGGCTAGGTAAGCGGGTTTTAGACCATGCATGTAGGCTATGTATCATGGATGGGTGAGGTTTGAAATGTTTCTTGGTTAATCATGTATTTGGTTATTTCAAATATTTTATGAATTTAAACTAATATTTATTATCTATTTTTTGGTTTCTAATTTATTCAACATAATATAGTATATTTCCCCCACATATACAACCTCTGAACCATCTCAAAGGGGAAGTATAAAAATTTCAGTGAGAGAATCACTAGTGAACCTTATTTTTATAAATTTTGGGGTTAGAAAAGTCTAGAATATCAACCAAAGAGAATTCCCCAGGACCATTCAAGATAAAGAAAAAGTTTCTTACCTATAGGATAATTTATCTCAAGTATTTCTCTATTATAAGATACCATATTTTTGAGAAAATAACAATCCTCAATATTTTGAGGATATGATGGAAGATACTAAGAGAATTTTTGAGCTTCTTGAGACTCCAACTTCCATTCAGGTTTAATGGGTTTACTTTATTCTTGATGTCCCTAACCAAAAATTATGGGAGACTATCATTTTAGAAAATTAGAATGAAAACTTTGAATAAAATGATTTTAAGTTGATATTTACCCATAAGTTTTATCTCGGTATGACAGTGGTGGAAAAGTCTCAAGAATTTTCTACTCTTCAGAAAGGTAAGAGAAAATATATAGATTATATGAATATATTTTGTGAGCTTATTAATTTTTCTCCATAATTGATATAGAATTAAATATTTAAGTCTTGGATGTTTGAAGAGTGTATTCATATTTCCAAATTATCTCTTGAATTTGTTTTGAAACTCTTAACCTATGATGAGGTTATAGATCCATCCCTGATAGAAAAGATTAAATAGTATGGGATGTCAGGTATGAATGGTGTTCCTATCATGTATTTTGTGAGTGGTTGTATCCATTTTAAGAAGAATATAGATCATGAAGAGCTGATAGGGCAGGGTATAGCTGGCTCCAATAACATTTCTCAGCTGTCAACAAAAGTTGTCTCATATGGTGGATCCCCTATCTATTATATTTATAGAATGTATAGGAATAAAAGTTCCTAATGAAAAGATTATCCACTGTATTCCAATTATTTCAATAATCTTGGCCATTTACATAGGTTTTTTAAATTTATTCACTCTCCTTAAAGTGGCGAGGTCTCCTTAGCACCTAAGGGATATTCTAATCAATTAGATTCCACTGAGGTAGTAGGACCTCAGCCACAAGGGCATAAAGGTAGGACTTTCTCATCTTACAATTAGATTCAACTAAGGGGAAAACCCTATCTAGAAGAAGATCTCATACTTATACTAATACTAATAAATTTAACACTATAGAGGCAGTATCCATGGATTCTGAAACTAAGATGATGAAAGTAATTAGTACCATACTTATTGCATCATCTATGGTTATTTCTATATTTTATAATGGTTATTATAACTCATTTATTTATTTTCATTTGGAGTAATTTTTGAAAATTCCTTCAAATATAATTCTATAGAAGATTGATATTTCAAAACCCTTGAGGAAAAATAAATATTGGGGCCTCGTATATTCTTACTATATTTTTCTATCTCAAAATTTGAGCTAGAATGGGATATACTCATCATTGAGATTTGTTCTCCTTATTTAATATTTAGGATGGATTGGACGGTTTCCATCAAAGATATTTTATATTGATATCATTGTAGGGTACCTTCACTACTAAAAATTGGAACTTTCATATGTTTCAAGACTATTAGGTTACACAATCCAATTGGGAAAGCATGCCCCTTCCTGAAGTGGGTCGTCTTTTATATCATGTAGTGTCTCTCTTGGATGAGGATGGTTAATAGATTATCTAAGTTGAGTTTACTCTAGTCACAATTTATTTTCAATTGGTATTCCTATATGACTTCTTAGGTTTACCAAAACATGGAATGAATAATTGTTCTTTTAACTTGGGTCATGAAACTCATAATATTTACTGTACCTAATATAGTATGGAACTCATAGTTTTGGAAGAGTTAAATATCTAAGTAGATGATTTTTAAGCTAAATAATTTATCAATACTATCATGTATGCTTGGGAAAATATGGTCCTCTTCACTTAGAAAATGGATGGGACACTCTAATTTTTATATATTATCAAAAATTTAATTAGGTGATTATTAAGAACAATCACCCTTTCCCCATATTTATTACCTATTCGATTTATTAAAATGGGTGAGGTGGTTCCCAAAAATCAATCTCAAATATAAATTCCAACATCTCATTGTGAACTAAATCTAATGCTTCCAAGATCGAATTCAGAAGAATGTAAAATAATATTTTTACCTGTGGATGATGTTTGGGATAACTAATGTCCCAAGAGTCATTATTTCATAGATAAATTGGATATTTCACCAATACATTGATTTCTTTATGTTGTTTTTTTTTTGAAAAAATTCTAGATTATTCTATGTTGTAGTTATATTGCGAGCATCATTTTAGGGTTATGTTGGAAATGTTGTGTGATAAAAATCTCAATATTAATCTATCTAAATATTGTTTTTGGCTCCAAGAAATCAAATTCATGTGACATGTGGTGTCAGAATAGAGTGTATTTTTTGATCCAAGGATGGTAATGACTTTTATATCCTGATAAGAATAAAGTAATTTCTTTGATATTGGAAACTTCCTTAGTCTAGTAGGTAATTACTTGCATTCTATGAAAGAATCCTCCAGTTTTTCATCTACCATAACATGTATCACCTAGAAATGGGTGAAGCTTATTTGGAACTTTAAAATATAGGAACCCTTTGATGATTTGAATTGGTTTCTAACTTTATCTCCAAACTGGATCATTCCATAATCTGGATAAGGTTATATGATGTACTATGATTCATTAAGTATAGGATTGGGTTATCTTATTATTTATAGGATCCACAAGATTTAACTACATTATAGAAACTACTGAAACCATGATCTTTTGATCACATCACTTATGCATTCTCTGAAGGGTGGGGATTCTATCTATTTTGGGGAAAGATTCACTATCTATTCTAATTATAAAATCTTAAGCTATATCATTTTTTAGAAGGAAATGAAACATTGTAAAAGTTAGTGGGTTGAGTATCTCTATAAATTTGACTTTTATATTCATAACATTCTAGGAACCAGAATGTTATCACTAACACACATAGTTAAAATTTCCTTATATGAAGTAAAATAGTCCAACAATGAATGAACCCTTGTGGTCATTTTCTATTGGATGCACATGGAGTTTAAATTAGATAAATATGATATGATCCTTGTCAATTTTCATTTTACACCATATATTATAGAGATAATTATTTAAAATTATCCAAAATATGAAGACTGTCATTATATATGGAGTTTTATATATGTTAGGGATACCACTGGTGACTAGTCATTATCTACGAAGGGAAATTTCTATTTTTATATTTATTATGTGTCCTCACTATTTATGAGTAACATTGTTATGTAAGATTTTAATTATTATTATAGGGTTTTCCACCTTGGCACCACTAAGTTGTATTACTATATGAGGCACTGATTCTGGTGGAAAGTTATGAGTCATGAAATTGCAGAAATCATGTCACAATGCTATACATGATAGTAAATCAAAGAAGATCCCAAAATACATCTATTATACTTTATCCCATTCCTATACCTAGATGGAATTTGGAGTAGATATTCATTGAATTTTTCTTAGTCTTACCTTGGACCACCTGGGTTATGAATGCTATCTGGCTCATTATTGATTGGCTAATGAAATAATACCATTTCCTTATAATCAAAGATACCACTATGGTAAATGATATTGGGAGGTTTTATGTATAAGAGGCCCTGAGGCTAAATGTAGTTCCTTATACTATTATATCGGGAAGATAGCTATTATTCACCTCTCTTTTTTGGAAGGGAATTCAATAGGTGATGGAATATCAAGTAAGGCTAAGAATGGACTATCACCCATAGGAAAATGGCATGAAGAAGCAAAAATTATATATCTTGGAGGATATGACCCATTCCTATGTCCTGGACTTCAAAGGTTCTTGGGATATCCTTTTTTGACATGTGTATTTTTCCTCTAATAAAAATTACCAATCACTAATTAGGATGGACCTTTTAAATATTTATATGATTTTTCAAGTCGATCTCTTACCAACTAGAATGAGATTGGTCAGATGTTCTCATTAGGTCATGGATATTTTCACAAGATGATAGAAAATAATCCACTAATTCAACATTGGTTAGTGGTAGCTCAAATCTTCTAAAATACATATGATGGTTTTTTTATCATCCCATAGATTTTTCAGTTGATAACTGTATTTTCTTGAATTTATCACCTTTATTTGCCCACCTGAGATTTGGGAAGTAGAGGAAACATTCCCTGAGGTATGAAGTAACCTTATAGATCACTAATAAGATCATAAAGTTTTCTTATATATTTTATTTTCCTCCTAATTTTTAATATATCCTCAATGTTTTAATTGTTTATCATCCCTAAAAGTAACACCCTAATCCATCACATGTTCAAAATTGGGAAGATCTCAAGCTAGAGCTAGGTGTATGTGTAACTAAGAATCTTGATAATATTTTTGACTCCTAAGATAATGTGATGTGAGGGAATTATATTTGGTTTGTTTATGTCATTGGTATCATGGATTTGGTTCACATGAAACGTTTTACTGGGAGGCTCACAAGTAGGACAAATTGAATCATCTTTTCATAATCAAGTAGTGGAATGACTTTCTGAAGAGAAAATTGATATGGTGGAAATAATTCTCACAACCATATTTTTATTTTCATATACATAACATTTTATTAATTAATTAATATTTATTATACATTTTTGGCCTTTTATTTTTGATAATATTCTAATTTTGAAAACCATTTTGAATTTTTTGATCTATAGTTTTTTAGATGTATGTAGTTGTTATGTCTAAAGTAGTATATTGATTAACCTCTAGGGATACACCATAAGGCACCCTTCTAATGAATGGGAAGCAACATATCTGAAGAGGATATGCTATGGAGACCACATCTTCTTATGTTGCAAAAATGTAACATGGGTTACCTTTACAAAGTACAAGAAGGACATGGCATGAAAACTATAACTACACCATGGGTCACCTTGTGCTATATAAGGGTTTCATTAGTTACACATATGTAGAACCACATGTGTAAGAGTAAATGGGTGATGCTATGTCATAGCCAATGAGGCTTCTCCATGGAGGCCTCTACTAGGTGCACCATGCCGCAACCCAAAATCCTACACCATAGAGGCATGTAGATGGGAGGGGATCCATCCCTACAAAAGGATGAACCATGGTCTGGATCAAGGGGCTATATTATAGATGTTTCATGGGAGGAATACAAAATTTTGGAAAGTGGGGGATGTTACGGTGCACCTCTTCTAGGTTTTTAATTCTATAATTTTATAGTTTTACCCCTTTCTCAAATTAATTCTCTAACCCTAATTTTTTTCCCAACTCTCAACCTCCAGCTCTTCCCAACTGAGAATTTTCCTTCACCCTTCCCTCTAGGTATGATTTCTGTGTCAATTAAAGAAATTTTATTCCATGAATCATCAAGTTTCTCCCCTTGCTTCCTATTTAAATCACCTTCCTTCTTGGATTTTTCTATTACCTATAGTCTTAGAGACCCAGGTTTTATGTTAACCAAGTTAACAATGTGAGTTTGGGTGTTTATGGTTTCTTATTTCTAATCAAGGATCCATATTTCCATATTTAGTATATTTCCATCATAGGAGAGTGGTTTCTAGTAGTTTCTAAGAATTTTTTCAGTTAAAGGTTGGTGTATTTGTGTGGGACTATTTTTTTATGAAAAAAATATAATTTACATTTTTCCAAAAAGGAGGGTTATTTTATCTAAGATTTGTTATAGTGATTATAAAGGCTGATTATATACATTGAAGTTGATTTAAATTTTTTCCATTAAATGGAAAGTTAAGCCAAAATTTTAATAGAATGCTTTGGAAATAATAAATGAAATCTAATTGTGATGTATTCATGGATAAGCGTTGGAAATGAATTGTGAATTGTTTAAAAATAGAAATAAAACAATGGAACATTAGTATCTAAGTTGGGAATACAAGTTTTATGTATCCATTTTGGATTATGAAACACTAACTAAACATATTGGTCTTTGATAAAGGTTTTGGTTCCGTGGAAGATCATCACCACACCCTTAGGAAAAGGTATGTACTCATTAGTGATTGGATAGACATGGTGTTGTGGGATAGAGGAATCCATGTTGTTAGGCCAAGGAATGACCTCCTTAGTGGTTTATGAGTACATTTTTATTTACCATTAGTTCACAATATGATGCAAGGACCATGGGTTCCCAAAACATTAAATGATCTAGGTATCTCCTTATTTCATGATTATGGAATGCTTATTTTCATGGAACTTATTTTTTATCTCCAAATTATTAGAGAATATTATTGCTTTCATACCAATAAAATTAAAATATTAATTTTTATAATTTCTTTAAAACTAAAATTATTGTCTTCATCTAACAAGGTTTACTGATGAAAGGTGTGATCCAACTAGGATTGTGTTTCTAACACACTACATTCTCCCAATGGGTGTATGTAGACCATGTTTTGGTGGATTCAGGTAAAGTTAGTGTGCCAGATGAAGATGGTGGGTATTCATATTAGTATATCTATAATCGGAGGTAGGTAAATGGTGGGGAATTGACCATCATATCACATAGAGATCGGTAGTGATCTCTTTTTTTTATTTTTGGTTAGTTTTGAAAATTTTGTATCACCTACTCATCATCCATCATGTATTTATTTTAAGCCTACATACATGTGACTTCCCATTTTACTCTTATTTTGGTTAATGTATATATTATTATCTTATGGGTTGAATTTTTATTTATTTTTCTGTATTTTATTAATATTTTTCATGACTAAATATATTTTGGAGTCTGACTTGATAAGTTATTAAAATGTTTCGTTAGATGAATCCATTGTAAAAACCATTCCCAAAGTTGATCCATGATTCCTATATAATATTTTTCAGACCTTGGGAATTGGGAACACTCATTGGTCCATATAAGGGTCTAGCTCATGTGCCCATATTAGGGGTATATTATGTTGGTTTGTGACACTTATGATTAGAAATCCAAGTAACGTTTCATAAAGAACTATCAATTTTAAAAAAACCTGAAACATAAAAGGTTTATATTTGTCAATTTTAGATATGGGCTAATGTACACATTAGATTTATAGTGTTAATCCATAGGTTTCTCTAGGTACTTGGATACGAGTATTTCTAATTATATTCCTTAGTACATGACCTTTACCATAAAAAATATTTCTTCTTAGGAGTCAAGGTTAGAACTATTGTGATGATTTCTAAAAAACTAAAAGGATGATCGATCAATCTTGAAATACAAGTCTTGGTTTGTATTTTAAAAGTTTGGGCCATATATAATGTGGTATACAGTATAATAAATTTTAAACCCACTCATATTTTTATATGGTAAGGTAGTAAATAAGTTTGGTTCTTTTGAGTCTAAAAATACTATACTAATTCCCCATTCCATCTCCCTCTTAGAGTTTCCCAACATAACTGGTGTTTGAATAGTACCATTGGAAACTGAGGTAGTTTTACATCTGATGATGTATCATTCACACTTAATTTTAATACCCTATGATACGCCATTCCATATGATTTATTATGAAAACATTGGCACTCTCATGGAGTGTAATTATATAATTTTAGTATGATATATAGTGTTGGAGTTTCATATTGTTGTTTCTATTATTTAATAACACTATAAAATAAACAAGCTTGCACGATTATTTAAATGCCTAAATGGGTTTTAGGATGAGTAGTATCCAAGAGTGTTGTGCCATTTTTAATTAATAATGTTTTGTGAAGATACAAATGCTGAAGTTATTTTTCATTACAATGATGATCGAACTAATTATTTTGAGAGTATGTCAAATCCTGGATAAAATGCCTTCAAAATATGATGTTAAGAGAACATAGGGATCCCTTATGTAAGGTGGGAACCTCAGGCATAAAGTAGAAGGTGTAGCCTAATGAAGTATACTAAGGAGAAACTCAAGATACCATACACACCTCTAATATTGGTTTGGGTGTGTTTGAAGATTTTTTCCATTAATATAGGAACCTTCCATTGAATCATTCATATAGGATAGATAAAATCTAGATATTATGGATTAAACCCATATTATTTGGATCTCATCATCAACTATGTTTCTATATTGGTGAGTGTGAAAGGTCCAATACCTGAATTTATGAAACAAAATAGGTCTTTGAGGATATATAATTAACATAACATTTGCACAGTGAAAAATAATACCCATTTTAAGAAATTAGTTGCAAGCAAAATTTTATCTATTAGCGGTTCAAGGGTGTGGGTATTAGTGGATTTGTAAATGGGGAGTTCTAAAATAGAATTTAGGTAGTGATTTTAATTTTTTTATGTTTTATACTCTAGTGAAATATTATTATGAGGGATATATTTGGAAGTGGATACAATGAATGGTTATTATTGGCTGGATAAGTGTTAGTCCAAGAGGAGGAGACCAAAGGATAACTTTATGTTATGTATAATGATAAATAGGCCAAGATAAGTCATCATTAAATCTAAATATACTCTATCAGGTTACAATTTATTGAGGTGAGGGATTTAATTGAAATATTTCATTTGTGTTGAGACATGCTAACCATGGAGGTAGAATAACTACCTTAAGAAAGGGATTGAAGGAATATAGAATTAAAAGTTATACAAAAATAGGTTATTTATTCTTAATATATGTTAGAACAATAGAATCAATTAGCTAAGAAACTTTGATAGTAACAATCTTGTTAATTATAAGAGGTAAAACATTGGTAGAATTACATTACCTACTCAAAAAATGGGAATTATATTCAATCATTAATTATTTATCTTCTATAATCCCATTTCAAACTCTTAAATACTTTGAGTGAGGAGTAACATCAAAGATTACATGATTTAGGATGGAATGGTGAATTATTCACCAGATTCATTTTTTTTTTGAGTAAGTAATACTTCATGACAGGGTATATGAATCTAAATCAATGCCTTATAATGATACATAAGGAATACTTCCAAAGAAAAATAAATTCCCCTGAACATGAGTAAAATGAAGTTTATTATAATTTATGACTTAATACACTTGAATCAAGGGTTTAAAAGGGGATAGACCAGTCATCCATGAGCCACATTCACATAGACATGTACTGGAAATTTATGTATACTTATGAAATGACTAGGATCTAAGGTTAGTTTGTTTGATAACAGATGAAAGTATTTGTAATTCCCATATGTGTACACATGGAAGATATTGGATAGTCATGTCTGATTATGATTTCACTATACACCATGGTTTATATATTTGGTTAAATAATAAGGATGGATCCCTATATTATTTTTTTCACTTGGGTGAGTATAGGCTAGTTATATATATGGCACATGGGTCATCATAATATTCCAATGTTGGTCTATTTTTGTATGAACAATTTTGGTGACTTAAGAAAATCATTATCCTAAAGTTTGGTTGTTTGTAAAGGAGAATATTATCCAGAGAATTTTAGGAAACTCAAGTTAGTATTATTGTGTGCTTTTATATCCATTGTGATAAATTCATATAAAATACCATAAAATATATTCTTTTTTCCTATATTCATATACCTAGTTAGCTTAACCAACTCTGGTAAATTATAGTTATTTGCATCATGAAATATGTTTATTTTTCAATCATAATGATTAATTTTTTCCTAATCCTTATAATGAATTTTTATTAGAAAAGAATAAATGACTTTTATATATGCTGTCCATTTTAGTTTTTTAACCTAAAAATTTATGTGTCCCTTTTAGAGATTATGGTCATGTGTTTTAAAAAAAATTCTTTTAATTTATGGTCTTAAAATTTCTATGAGGTTGTTTTTTAAGATTAATTACATGTAGTATTGAGAAAAAAAAATATGGAAGTTGAAGGATACAAAACCATTACCAAAAGTTCAAGTAGTTTAAGGGCTTATAACATTGGTAAAAAAACGTTACCTGGGTTATATAGTTATTGATATTAGACAATAATGGAAGCATTTTACTTTCCATGTATGATGAAAAATATTCTAATGTGATTAAATCATTAAATACTAGTGAGAATAAACTTAAAGTGGTATTTGACTAAAAATTTTCTTGATCCATATACCTGGAGTGCATGGATAAATTCTTTTTTAGGACAGATATAATGTCCCTAGCCTGGAGGCCACTAGACTGCTGCCCCAATCTAGGTTACCGCATGACCAAAGGCATGCTTCCTCGTATTCTAAGGGCAATTGATTAGTATTGAGGGTCCAACAGATAATATTGTGAGACTATACCCTTTTTAATCAGAGTGATCCACATGAGATAAAAAATAGAAATAAAGAAAAAAACTAAAAATAAGCATTACCAACATTTCCCAAAACTTGGTATAAGCCCACAACCAAATAGTAAATATTTCATGTCATGCCATACAATTCCAAGTATAAAGAAAAACCAAAAGTAAAGGCAAATTGAATAATCCCCAAAATAGGTTATGGTGCTAATTTAATTCCCTCCCCCATGCACATCACATGCCCAATCATCCATCTATCATATAGACTTTTCCCATATCGTGACCTACCACCATGAAGTCTGCTCAGGTACCCCACGGAGGCCTGAGAAGGGTGTGAGTAAAACTCAGTAGGCCACCACCAATGACATCTACAAAATATCTAGTTTAAATGTATAGTTTATGCATGTACTAAAATAAAAACAATGTGAAAAAGATAAAATAGGCCATTAATTAACAAAATTCACTAAAACTATTTACATCATTTTATCTAAAGGATAGACAAATAATTTATAACACAACGGTCGATACTGTCCAACCACTAAATATAAGGATAATAAATCAAGTTTTCTATATTACTAGGGTAACTATTTCATAATAAATTACCTCACACTAAATTGGAGCCTTATTACAAGTAGTATCATTTATTGAATTCATTAGGGGCCTAGATCATTAATCTATCTCCCTAACCCATGCATTCTAGGGGTGGGGTTTAGAGACTCAGTCCAACCCCACCCATGGGAGAAGCCTCAGAATAATACCCCATATACCACTAATCCATGTGCACATGCTGTATTAACCATCCACCAAATGAACCATAATCAAACAATACACACAATATTCCCAATTCATTGTTTATTCAATGCATAAATGATCTTCATATCTTACCCTTTTTATGCATTCTAATTTACAACCACAATTCATTTATCATATTCACTTCCATCCTTTATGCCATGTTAATCAACCAAATAAATCTCCATTAGTTTCCAATTAATTACCCAAGATAACATGTCAAACCCTTTATTTTTACTCTATGTTATAACAATTTCAATACAAAACCTACCATGTCAACTTCCATGTACAAGGAGCGACACACCCCATAGTTTTCCTAAACTCCGATAAATCAACCTCAACACATCCCACAAGGATCATGAGGTATTCAATTAAACCTTTACCCAACCAATTCACCATTACATCCAAGTAAAACCTAAAAGGAAAACATAACCACCCCAAATCACATCAACAAACTCATAAGTATCCAAAACTCCTATGGGATATTACTTCTAGAAAACCTCCCTCAGTTCTAAATCTGAACAGTCACTTAACCATCACCTTTGACTAGAATTTGAACACCCCTCAAATCCCCAACCTAATATCCATAGTAAAAAGAGTGTCTCTAGGATTTGAAATAATAATTGAAGCTACATAATCCCTAATCTAAAAATAGAATTAAATGGATTGTTAAACTCACCCAAAGCTTCAATTTTAAACCAACATCACTCCAAACACCCTAGAAATGAAGGTGATCAATCCTTGGGAATAATGGGAGTTTTGGATCACCCCTGGGGAAATAGGAGGAATAAATGAGGGAAATTATGATTTAGAACACTTAAGGCCCCATTGGGAAAAGTGGTAAATTTCCACATTTAATGGGGTGCATATTTTATCCACGTTGTTGGCCAACTGTGGGACAATCGTGCGCCATCCTCTATCCAAGAGGGGTCCAGGTTGCATGGTTACCTAGGGATCAAACATGGTTTATAAAATCATGCATAGACCATGCAAGGTGGATATGTCATGGCCCAGATGCCTTGTCCTTCCCCCTTGCAAGGTTTGTTCAAATCATGTACCCCACCTTTAATCATTCACCATTAGGGTGAAAAGTTACTTATAACCATATGAAAACCATGCAACATGCACTAAATGACCATTTTCCCCTTATTTCAAGTCCCAAACCCCTAGAACACCCCTCATACTCCATTCACATTCGGAAACATTCCTTTAAAAAAAATAATGACTTAAACCAAAACTTAAACAAGAACATTCCTCAAGAAATATTGGGATCTTACTACCACCCCCACCTTATAAAGGTTCGTCCTCAAGTAGAATTCGCAAGCATCACTGATCTTCCAAATAAAAGTGATAAGGCCAATGATCTCGAATATCCATATCCCTCTCGTAAGCTTTTTCTTGAACATAACCATGGTTCTACAAAACATGAACCAAAGGAATAGTCTTACCACGCAATACTTTCTCATTATGATCCACAATACGAACTGGATGCTCCATAAAGGATGCATCTCCCTTAACCTCATCATCATCAAAATAAATTATATGATAAGGGTCAGGTTGATCTTTCCAAATCAATGTCATATTAAAAACATTGTGCATACCACTACACCATAGTAGAATATTCAACTGATATGCCACCGATCTGATCCTCTTCACTATCTCAAATGATCCCCATACCTAGGTGCCAATGTTTATTTCTTCTAAATCAAATGGTTCCACAACCTTTGTGACACCTAGAAAAACACATTATCACACACTGTAAACTGAATAGGTCGAAGATGCCAATCCGTATATGAATTTTTCCTACTCGATGACGTATCCATCAACTGAACCGATTTTGATGTCTTCTACATGAGACTTGGTCCCCAAAACTCTGATTCCCTAGCCTTCATCAAACATAATAGAGATCTACAAGATCTTAGATATAGTACCTCATATGGTTCCATCTCAACTATCACCTGATGACTATTGTAATAGGAAAACCCAACAAGTTACAAGTTCTTCTCCCAAGATCCATTGAAATCTAGTACATAGTCCATGAACATTTCCTCCATCCCTTGAATAATGGGATCTTACTTAGAATCCATCTACGGGTGGAAATACATACGCAAAAAAACATGGGTACCATGATCAATCTATAACTCTTACCAGAAGTGCGATGTAAAATATGAATCTTGATCTAAAATAATCATTCTTGGAACCCCATGAAACTGAACTATCTCTGGAATTTACAATTCTCCCAACCAATCTATGGTAATGGTCTCCAAAATCTGTAATAAATGTGTTACTATGGTCAAATGATCCACAACAACCCATATTCCATCATTCCTATTACGTATCCTTGGGAGTCCCACCACAAAATCCATTGTCTCATAATCCCATTTCAATTCCAGAATGGGAAAATACTATAAAAACCCACCCGATCACTAATGCCCGGCCTTTACCTACTGATAGGTGTAACATCAGTCAATGAAACCTCCCACCACTTTCTTCATCCCTGGAAACCAATACTATCTATGAAGGACACAATAGATTTTGGTTAATCCAAGATGCACCATCCAATTTGAGGCATAGAACTTATTATTCATCCCTTCATGTATACATGTAGGCATGATAACAAGACCATGAACATAACCGATATCATCATTACCAACAATCCAATAGGAAACCTTCTTCAAGACTTTCCTTCAAGGCCAAGATCTTCAGATCATCATAATGCCTCTCCTTGATCCGGATCACATGAGTAAACTCAACTGTCAAGGATGACTGGTCCATAACCCTTTTCCATCCTAAACCTCCATATGCATCTCAGTAAACAACACTATCATCCTCCACATAGAACTAAATTCATGTACTTCTTGATTTTGATTCTTTTGACTCAAGGCATCTGAAACACAATTCACCTTTCTCAGTGTGTAAAATATCTCAAAATTAAAGAAAATAATGTATTAAACCCTTATTCTATTCCAAAGAATAAAATTATCCTGGGAGAAGATTTATTTAAGTCTCTTATGATCAGTATACATAATAAACTTCTCTATCAACAAGTAATTCTACCAAAAAGTTAAGGAATAAACCACTGTTACCAATTCAAGATCTTGCGTATGGTAATTTCATTCATGAGGACTCAACTACTCTGAACCATACATTATAGTATTGTCATCTTGTATCAACATTTCCACAAGAAAATAATTCTCACATGCTTCAAACAACAAAAACCTGATGCCTTTTTCGATTAAACTTTAAAGTGGTGCTGCCAAGTGGGATAAATCCTTGATGAACCTTTGATAATATCCCACTAAACCCATAAAAATTCAGATATCAAAGACATTCATAGGATTCTACCAAGATTCAAAGGCTATCACCTTCTCTATTTCCACAGACTTACCTTCCTTAGAGATTATGTGGTCCCTGAAATTCACATTTTCAATCCAAAAATGACAGTTGGATAGCTTGGCATATAGCATATTCTCTCTTACTGTACTCAGGATGATGTAAATATGTTTAACATGATCATCATGAGTCTTGGATTACACCAAGATGTCATCCACAAATAAAACTACAAACTGATCTAGGTATAGATGAAACATCAAAATCATTAGAGATATAAATATTGTCAATGCATTGGTCAACCCAAACAACATCACAAAAAACTCATACAATAGAAAACTTCTTCTGAAGGGAGACTGCGGTAAATCAAAAAGTCTCACCCTCATCTGATGATATCCTTATCTAAAATAAATCTTAGGAAACATAGAAGCACCCCTCCACTAGACAAAAAAACATCGATTATTGAGAGAGGGTATTGATTCTTAACTTTTATCTGGTTCAACTTCTTATAATTGACACAAAACCATATGAACCCATCAGCCTTCTTAGAAAACAATTGTAGATATCCCCATGGTGATGTACTCATGTGTATAAACACTTTGTTATCATATTCCTCCAACTGATTTGTATTTTCCTGGAGTTATGTCTATGTAATTCTATATAGTGTAATAGAAATCAGTTTTACATCCAATTGAAACTCTATCAATAACTCAACCCCCTCTCAAGTGATAGACCTAAGAAGTATTAATGGTATAAAACCTAAAACTAATCAACCATAGGAGGAAAGATAAGCTGCTCTACTCCCCCATCATCAAATACCAGAAAAGATAAATTGGCTATAATTTTCCCAACTGCTGAAAAACTGGACCTGCATATATTTCTTGGATATAACATTCCCTGTAGTGAATATATGAACTCCCCTATAGTTATTTAAATGTTACACTACCATAGTAATATTCAATAGATTCTTGGTATATCACTAGCCAATCCATTCCCAAAATCAAATCAAAACCTGAAATCTCTATCACAAACAAGTCCCAAAGAAAATGGTACACATGAACATTGAGGGCACACCCATTACACATCCATATATTTTCTTTTAGAACTCCCAACTATGTATTGATCAATATAATTCCTAACATATATTCCACTTCTGGGACCAACACACTCAAAAATTGAGAATATAAAATAATATGAGGCACATGTATCAAACAAATGACTAGAAAGAGTGGAAGCTATAAGAATCATACCTAGAACTGTCGATGGCCCAACCTCACCATCTCTAGGTCCAGGTAAAATTTCATGAAGATGAACCACCCATCTACCCTGAACTCTGGTCTAATTTAATATCATTTCACTTCCTAGAAGATATATACACTCTTTTCCTAGATTACCATGCCCATTACCCCTACAGGTATGACCAGTAAAGCTTGAAATTTCTGCCTGATATGGGGTAACTTCCCCCCTACCTGCACTCTACATCGACCTTGATCCTCCTTCAGTACCCATTTGTCATGTGTTTCTATAGAACCTCTACAATTTCCCCATTGTGCTTCACACATGTCACTCAAAAGGTGGTTAGGGACACTATTTTCTCATGTCTCCCTGCCTTCCACACTAACAGCAGAAAACTCCGTCACTGCCCTGAGAAACTAGTTCTCTCTTCTGATTACCCTGTCTACCACTATGTTGATTTAAAATCTCATAGTCGCATTTCCAAACATCAAAAGCTGCACCACTGGATATCCAAACCATAAATGCATTCCCACCACCAAAAACCACCTAGGGATTTCGTTATTAAATAAGGTCATGATCCATGCCCCAAAAAACCTATTTAAGTGTAAGATATTAACTAGGGACTTAATATCTTGTCTAAGTCCATCCAAGAAATTTCTCTCTATGGTTGCCTCATCCCCTTCCAAATTTGGAACAAATCATTGAAAGTTAGTGAAGAATCCACCATAATACAACACTAACATGGACCACTAGTTCAACCTCATAATCTCCAGAACCTTCTCTTGTATCAAGGTCTCCAGATAGAAATGTTCGAGAAACTTTACCAAGAAATATTTCCATATCATACCATCTGCCATAGGGGTATGAAACAGAACATCCAACTGGGAATTTTCCTTTCCTCATAATGTGTAAGCTTCTAAATTTACTCTCTTCTCAGTAGGGGTCTCTAGGTGATCAAGAATCATCTGAATGGACTTTATCCAGAATATGGCTGTATTAGGTCCGCCCTCTAAACAAATTTGGAGGGTGTTGTCGCTAAAACTTCTTACTAAGCTTGAACATACTCATCACAACCCGTCCTGGGTCATAGTCCATCATTTTCTTAAAAGGAGTGAAGTTGTCATGGAACCACCCCTCTCCCTTATTACCTTGGATCATATGGTGTTCTTTCTCAACTTCTAGAGGATAACTCTCGGAAACATACTCTTTTTGTATAACCAGCACAGGATTTCATGGTGGAATATTCCTATGATTCAATAAAAACATCTCAGAACACATAAAACATAACATCCATAGACTGCACAAATGAAGCACTTCTAGAAAACTGGCCTTTAATAGTGCTACAAATAGCCTTTATATGTGCTAGAAAAGCACTGACTACATGATCGAAGTTAAAAGCCTTGGTCTTTTATCATTCCTGAAAAAGAACTGGTCAAAGTACTGATAAAGGAATCATTTGTAATGTAGACATTTATCATCTCTTTTAAAATCACTAATAAATGTGGCCTCTATTAGCGCTTTTAAAAGCAGTGATAAAGGGTCACACTACAATGTACTACAACAGCACATTACAGCACCACTATAGTGTGCTTGTACAGCACACTGCAGCACCAAAAAAAACTAGATATCAAAAAAATATAATAGAGTATTTAAATGAGATGAAATTTTCACAAAAACACAAGAACAAAACACTTTATTATAGACATTTCAAATATTCCTTCATACAATTACAGACATAAAAATTATTACATTCATTCAAAAACATCGATGTTCATTTATCTTTTAATCCTAACCTAACACATGGTGTTTCCAAAATAATACCCCTACTCGAGAAAAAGAAAACACAAAAACAATTCTTATGTTAGTATTAATTTAAAGAAATAAATTAACATAAAGTATCAATTTTACTTAAATCGATGTCAATTTTAAATAAAACTACGCACTTCGAGTCATATCATTCACATCATGAATCGTATTGAGGTGTGAATGATTCCAATACATCTCAAATGAATTTTGGATCATTTTCTTAAAGTATCAAAACAATATGAATATTTTTTATTATTTTTTAGTACGTCATATGTCTTTTTTACGAAAATGTAATTTTAAATAGGAAACACGCACTTTTGACTCATTCTGACCACATCCTTTATCTGTTTGACATGTAATAGATTCCAACACGTCATAAATGAATTATGAATCATTATATTATATTATTAAGAAAATATGAGCATGTTTTATCAGTTTTTAGTGAGTAACACTTTTTGAACTAAAATGTCAATTTTAAACTGATAACGGACACTTTGAGTCATACTAGGCACATCGTGTATCAGATTGAGGTTTAGCTAATTTTTATACCTCAAAAATTATTCATGGATTCTTTTTATAAATTTTTGAAAATAATTTTAATGTGTTTTTTTAGTTTTGAGTAGAAAATTTCTCCATTTTACTAAAATTGAAGACAATTTTAAATAAAAAGATGAAATTTGAGCCATAATGATCAGACTGTTTGTCGGATTGAGGTTTGGATGATTCCTACATGTCCCAAATGACATGTTGATATTTTTCCTAAACTATCAATATAATATGAATGTGTTTTATTAGTTTTTAGTACGTCACTTGTACTCTTTACTAAAATTTCATTTAAGAATTTTATCATGCACTCTGACACATACTGATCACATTATGTATCAGATTCTGGTGAGGATAATTTCTATACATCAAAAATGACTTATGAATCATTTTCCTAAAGTATTTAAAAAAATTAATGGGTTTTCTTTGTTTTGAGTAGGACAGTTGGCCTTTTTACTAAAATTGATGTCAATTTTAAATAAAAACAAACTTGGAGTCATATTAGTCATACCATGCATCATATTGAGGTGATGTTGATTCATGCATGTCTCAAATTAGTTATGGAACATTTTATTAAATTATCAAAACAACATAAATGTTTTTGTTCAGTTTTTAGTAGGTTAGTTTGTTTTTTTAATAAAATTGATGTCAATTTTAAATAAATATGCACTTCGAGCCATATTGGTCACACCATGAATTGGATTGAGGTGCGGATGATTCCTACACATTAAAAATTACTTATGAATTTTTTACCTAAAGTATCAAAAAAAATATGAATGTGTTTTCTCAATTTTGAATGTGTCACTTCTCTTCTTTACTAAAATTTCATTTTAAAATAGAAACATTAACTGTGACTCATATGGATCACATTATGTATTGGATTAATGTGAGACTGATTCATACACATCACAAATGATTTATTAATCAATTCCCTAAATTATAAAGAAAATATAAGAGGTCTCTCTCAGTTTTCAGTGAGTGAAACTTTTTTAAATCAAATTTTTATTTTAAACTAAAAACGAACACATTGAGTTAGTTGTAGTTTTTAATAAAATTAATATCAATTTAATATAGAAAAAATTGTGTGGAGTCATACAAGTCACATTGTGTGTCTGATTGAGGTGTGATTCATTCCTATATATCCCAAAGTCTCAAAATAATCCCATTAGTGTTATAATGATTTCCAGTGACTTTTTTTGTCAAAATTCCAATACTACATGAGCAGCTTCGAACAAACCACATCAACTCAAAAAATATTACCCACCTATATAAGAAAACACTTATTATGAGTAATACTAAAAATAAATAAACTAAATATAAATATTAAATAATACATTAATTCTATGGTAAATTATTTTATTGTGAAAATATAAATATTACCTCTGTGATTGAGTAGTGGAAGTAAATTGAAGAAAATTGATAAATGGAAACACTATAGGGGTGAAAGGTTTTGAGGGAGAATAATTTAGTGGAAGTTCTGGTGCAGAAAGGGATGAAATATGGACAAATCACCCCAACTTGAACAAAATAATCCACCTGTATAAAAAGAAAATTATTATGTGATTAATACTAAAAATAAATAAATAAAACATATCTATGAAAAAATACATTAATTATATGGATAATGATTTTACTATAAAAACATCAAGATTACATCGGTAATTGAGTATAGGTAGTTTCGTTTCTCTTCCTACAAAGGCAGTGGAGGTAATATAAAAGAAAGTGATAAATGAACCCCTGCATGGGTGAAAATGTTTTAAGGGAGAAGAATCATGAACGTTGGAAAGAGCTCCCCAACTTGAACAAAAGAATATACCTGTATAAGAAAACAATTATTATGTGAGTAATACTAAAAAGAAATAAATTAAACATAAATATTAAAGAGTATATTAATTCTATTGGCAATGATTTTACTATGAAAACATCAAGATTTTATCTTTGATTAAGCTGAGGCGGCGTCATTGCTCTTCCTGCAAAGGAAGTCGAGGTAATTTGAAGGAATGTGATAAATGAACCATTGGAGCAGTGAAAATGTTTTAAGGGAGAATAAGATTAAAATTTTGATAGATCTCCCCAACTAGAACAAAATAATCCACTTGTATATGAAAACAATTACTATGTGAGTAATACTAAAAACAAACAAATAAAACATAAATATGAATCAATACATTAATTCTATGGAAAATGATTTTACTATGAAAACATCAAGATTACCTCTATGATTGGGTAGAGATGGAATTGTTTCTCTTCCTATAAAAGAAGTGGAGGTGATTTTAAAGAATGTGATAAATGCACCACTTGAGGGGTGAAATGTTTTTAAGGGAGAATAAACTTTAATATTAGAAAGAGCACCCCAAATCGAACAAAACAATACACCTATAAAAGAAAACAATTATTAACTGATTAATACTATAAATAAATAAATTAAACATAAATATGAAACAATATATTGATTCTATAGACAAAAATTTTACTATAAAAACATCAATATTACCTCAATTATTTAGTTGAGGTGGAATCGTTTCTCTTCATACAAAGGAATTGGAGGTAATTTGAAAGAAACTTATAAATGAACTACTATAGGGATGAAAAGTTTTTGTCATATAAGAAGCATGAAAGTTGGAATGATCACTCCAAATAAAACAAAATAATCCACATGTATATGAAAAATTTATTATAGACAAATACTAAAAATAAATAAATAAAACATAAATATTAAGTAATACATTAATTATATGTATAATGATTTTATTGTGAAAACATTATGATTACCTCTATGAGTAGGGGAGGTTTTGTTTCTCTTCCTACAAAGGCAGTGGAGGAACTTTGATAGAAAATGATAAATGCACCACTGTAGGGGTGAAAGGTTTTAAGGGAGAAGAAACATGAAAGTTGGATAGAGCACCCCAACTCGAACAATTGAATCCACCTATATAAGAAAGAAATTATTTTGTGATTCATACTAAAAATATATATTAAACATAAATATGAACAAATACATTAATTCTATAGTCAATGATTTTAATATGTGAAAATCAAGATTACATATGTGATTGAATAGACAAAAATTCATATCTCTTCCCTCAAAGGCATGACACATGGATAGAAATATTCTAAAATAAATGAAATTCCCAAGGAATAATGAATTTTCTATAAAAATAGAGAATGTATATTGTAACATTACCTTTACATCTTTCCAAATGGTTTATTTAGTCCAAATATAAGCTAATAACAAAACTAAAGATTCTTTGTGCACTTTATTATAGTTTATAAGACAATATGGATGTCAGGAAACCATGAGAAAATTAATGATATTGATATATATTTGTATCCATTAATCAATGGATCTAAAATGAGGATTTGTTGTGAATCAATCACAAATTTAATAAAAAAAGGGTTCTCTATGTACTTCCCTATTATTGGTTAATGACTGATTAGCATAGCATATCGCCTAAACTTCATATCTAGTTTCCATGTGATGCTCTCATTCCACACATGCTCGCCACCATCTCTATTATATCACAATAAATCAATCACTTTCCCATCTCTTCCTCAAAATTTTATTCATTATTTAAACAAGTGGGAATATTTTTCCTTAATATCATTTTTTGATACTCAAGTTTCTTCTTCAATCATATTTGTTTTCACAAAACCATTACCCATTGAATTTGCATATTCTATTAAATTTTCTTTCTATGTTCAATAATCTAATTTGTTTGTTTTAATTATATGTGTAGGGTGAGACCATCATTGGGATTCAAGTTAGGATGTTTAATTCATGTTCTATTCTAAGCAGTAGTTAACTAACAGTAGTGAAGTGCACATAGAATCCATAGTTTTGTTATTATCATTATGAGTGATGATAAACCAATCCTTATTTTGGCTCCATTGATTAATGCATACAAATAGACATCAATATTCTTCCAACTCTTATAGACTGATTTTTCTTTAATGAAAACAATGTAAATACAAACATAGGATTTTAGAAGGGTCATTTACATGATCTATTAAAAACTTGATGAACTCTTTAACTCCATCTTCATATTAGTTTGTCAAATAATTAGTGTGAATCAATTTTCAGTTCATATCCATCATATTGGGTTTATAAAAGATTAATTTTATAAAACATATAAATAAATAGACATAATATATTCATTATAGAATGTGAAATCTATATACAATTCAAATTAGGGAAACTCTGCCATTGATTGTTTCAAATAATTTAAGTATTTTGAAGAAAATGGGCAATTGAATTTAAGAAAAGAATTACTCCACATAAAATCATTCATAAATCCTCTAAAGAAATTAAAATATAATATAGTAAATTAAGGACTAATATGAAACTAAAATATGACAAACAAGAATAATAAACTCTCATTCAATCAACAAGAAGAGATAATAATGTATTGGAACAAGTGATGTAGACACCTATGTAATTTTTAAAATTTATAATTAATGGCATATCAATATTTGAAAACATCTAAAGACACTTGGGATGTCATATCATCACAGAGGCACATCCCAAGGAAATTCAAGGTACCCCAACTGGATTTAAATTATCATTTACTAATGGATTACATGAATAGGAATTATGTCAAACAAAAAAATTGTTTTATCATTATTTAATATGAGAATAATGTTTGTAAATTCAAAAAGGTGATGTATGAATTGAAACAACAACTACGAGCATGGTACTGATGTTTAGATTAATTAATAAAGAAACTTTAATTTAAAAAATGAGGAATTGATCATAATCATTACATAAAAAATAATTTTATAGATATATTGAAATTGTTTATCAATGTGGATGTAATAATATTTAGAGTTTCATGAGATGAACGATGATAATAATATTATACACTAACAATGACCAATATTTAAATGGTGATTATTAGTGAGTTCACATTTTCCTTCTTTTATAGGAGACTCATGGAATTCATGGGAAATTTATTTCCCAATCCAGGTATGTAACAGAAGTGGTTTATAGATTTTAAAAGGACGATTGAAAAACCATGTTTACACCCATTGAAAATTGAATAAAAATTTAAAATGTTGTGGGTAAAATGTCAATCTATATCATGATAATGTCCAAGGGACATTCTTGATCCCCCCTCAGGTAGGTAATAAGAACTGAGGAATGAAAAGCACCATAGTAGGAATAAGTTTTCCCAAAAAATAAATAAAAATAGTATCAATAAAATTTAAATAAAAACTTCCATGATGAATTTATAAATTTGATAATCAAAACAACCCAAATATGTATAAAAAAGAATATGTGAAGAAGTATAATATAAAATAAATCTCTTAACCCACCTTTACCTCCCTTACACACAAAATCCCTAGTTTCAATTTCTAAAATTTCACACGTATGGAATACATAGATAAAATAAATAATGGACAATATGTATGATTACTTAGGGTGATCAATTTGGGAAATGTAAACAAAATAAAGAAACCAATTAAAATATATATGAATCCATCTATTTCCATCAAGTCCAGAAACAATAAACACTCCATAGGCGATCAATTGTTGAATCAAATTGGGAAAATGAGAAAATTGAAAGGCTAACCCCACTAGTATACAATCACTGGACCACAAATAAGGACATCATAGAAGAAGTCAAAAAAGAAACCAAAAATAAACAAAGAAAATACAAAGGAAACCCTCGCTGGGATGAAGAAAACATGATACCCTATTTGAAAACCCTAATTCCTATCAAACACTAGATGTTAGACGAGATGTTTGAGCAACTGGAGGTAGTCGAGTGGTGTGATTTGAGTTTCGATTCCCCATGGAGGAGCACGGGCTACGGGTGGCTTCTGCAGAAAGCTTTTGATATCGTGAGGGTTTCGCAAATGGTTAGGGTTTCTTAAATATATCAGGAAACTTCTATCATCACTTACAAAAAATTACTGATAAAGATTCCTTTTATCACCACTTATTACCTAAGCACTGAAAAATAACTCTTTATCTATGCTAAAAATTCCTGATAAAACCAAAAATTATCAGCTCTAAACTTAAAGCACTGTTACATTTTCATTTTATCAGCTCTTTGTTTAGCGTCAATAAAGCCTCATTTTTATCATCCTTAAAAAAGTTATGATAAGTATTCTTTTATTAGCACTTAATACTTAAGCAATGTTAAATTATTTATAATTTTAACTATAAATAAAAAAATTAAATATTTATATATAGTTAATAATTAAATATAAATAAAAATGTAGTAAATATATTCATTTTTAAATATATTTATTATAATTTTATTATTATTTATTTATAATTATTTATTTACAATTATTTATTTATAATTATAGATATATTTTTTAAAAATAATGTTTATATCATTACATAAATTTATATAATTATACATATATATATTTTATAAATATAGATATATATATATAGTAGATATATTACTTATCTAACTAAATTTATTATAAATTGAATAATTATTTAAATATATATAATTATTAATTTATAATAATATTAATTCTTTTATAAAAATATTTATTTATTATAAATATATAATTGTATAAGTATAGTAAATATACATTTACTAATACACTTATTTATAAATACTTTTTATAAATAAATTTTTAACATTTTTAATGAGTGTCTAATTTTAATTACATGAAAATATGTTAAAAATGAGTGAATTTGAATAAATTAATAATGAGTACACATTAACAATATATAAAAAATGATTAATTTTTATGTGTGTGAATTGTATATAAAAATTCATTAATTATGTATATATTAAGTTAATGCAACACATATTTTATCTATGTTAAATTGAAAAGTCAAACGACAAACAATTATATCTCGATTACTAAACAATTATTCATTATTTTTTATTCATATAAATTTTTAATTATAAACCATTAATCGATAAATTTATGACTATTTAATGTAAAGCATATAAATATTTTGTAATATATAAATCATATTTATGTACAATAATATATATCTAAATATTTAATATATACAATTTAATAACTTTAATTATCATGATTATATAATTAATAAAATGTTTAATGTTTAATAATTTATAATCAATTTATTCATTTTTATCAATAATTATTTAATTAATCAAATTTATCATATTTTTTAATAAAATCAATTTTTATTTTTTATTTATTTCATTATTTCATTTTATTTATTTGGACCTTTATCATTGCAAAAAAGAGATGATGAAATAAATATTTATCAGCAATAAAAATGAAGCACCGAGAAGGGGTACCACTTATCAGTGAAAAAAAAAGAAGAATTGATAAATGTTACCCTTTATTAGCACTAAAAATAAAGTGTTGATAAAGGATACCCTATATCATCACTTAAAATATAGCTATGATAATGGTGTCCTTTATCAGTTCCCAAAAAAGCACTAATAAAGGGTTCAATTTATCTGCTCTTTTCTTAGCATTGATAAATATTCTCCTTATCAACATTTTTTTGTAGCTTTGATGAATACATGTGCTATTAATGGGTAGTTTTTTAGTAGTGAAGGCTCTCCGCTTGACATAAACATCCCATTTCGCATACAACATCCCGAAGGATATCATTACACCTCAATTACAGCCTTTGGTCATCCCAAACATGGTTCATGGTTAATATGGGGTAAACTAACTCACATGACCACAAATCTTTTCATTAGACGTCCACTTTTAACTGATCTCATCACCCCCAATGCAAATCCTTTTTTGTCTCCTATCCAACTTTACCATTTATTACAACCAAAATTTTAACCCAATTTTTTAACTATTCATTTGGCACAAGTCTTTAACCATTCATTTTATTTCATTCCATTTACCCATTTACATCATCTTTATTAAACACTATTTATTTTGAATTTTAAAGAAAGAGAAATTCATTCTATCTTCATATTCACACACAACATCCCCTTGTGTGCCAACAATGATTCATACCACCTATATCCCTAGGTGCCTAAATTTATGTATGAATTCACAAACTTGTTCCATTTTAGCAATGTGAAAAATATTATAAAATAGTCAAATAACACAACATGTGAGTCACTCAATGGTGAAATATTATCCAATTGTAACAACACCCATCAAGAACAACAATCTCACCAAGGGTAATTGGGTTTTCCGTCATACATGGGTTAGATACACCCATGAATGAGCTCATTGTCAAGACCCAACATGTTTGAGTCTCCTTTCTAACTTTTCCAAATAGTAAGACAACATAAAAGATCCCATTTTATACCACTTTTTAGCATCCCCATCCCTGATTCTACTATACGGATACTTCCAGATGGGTCACCACATGACTTTAGGTGCACCTCCCTGTATGCTAAAGGCTTCCAACTAGTAGTGAGGGTCTAGGACATACCATAGAGAGACTATACCCTCTTTATCAGAGTGATCCTCAATAGATAACAAATATAAATAAAGGAAACAAAACAACCAACAACATGTATTACCAACATTTCCCAAAATTGGGTACAATCCCAAAACCTAATAGTAAATATGCAATGTAATTTCATATAGATCCATATATAATGAAAACCCTAGAAAAATAAAAATGGAAGAATCCAGAAAAAAGGTTATGACGCCAAATCTGGACCCCTCTTCCATTTACATCCCATGATCAATAAAAAATCAAGCATAGGTCAGTTTACTTCATCCTAGCCAACAACCATAAAGTCTACTCTGATACCCCATGGTGGCTCAAGCAGGGTGTGAGTAAAACACAATAGGCCACCACAATTGGTTTTTAGAAAATATACACTACACAGAGAGTTTATACAAGTACTAAAACAACATTAAGGTAAACAAAAGATAAACTAGGACATCATTTAACAACATTCACTTAAACCATTTACATCATTTAATCTAAGGGTTAAAAAAATATTTATAACATAATGGATGATTTTATTCAACCACTAAATATAAGGAGAATAAATCATGTTTCATGTATCACTAGGTATCCCATTTTATTATCAATTACATCACAATAACATGGAGCCTAATTCTAGGTAGTATCATCCAATTCATCCATTAGGGTACAAGAAAATATGATTATTACATACCTTTCTTATAACATTATACATGATAAAATAATATCATGGAAACCATATAGATAAAATAACTATTAGGAAATTAATAATATTCAATTCTTATGAACATAATTAATATGAATAAAATTAGAACAAAAAATATTTCATTTCCTTTATAAAATAATTTATAAAAAACATTCTTAATCGAAATCATTTTGTTATAATTTAATCATTACGCCCAATACCTTTATTCTACAAACTCTCTATATATATGAGAGGAAGAATGGTTTACTGATTAGATCAAATAGAAAACACTTCTTTATTTTATAAATGGAGAATATAATCCACCATGAGAATTATTAAACCATAATATGGTGATGGAAATTTTTTCTATAAAACTTTTCCATAAGGAAGATGAAATTAAAAAGGTAAAACCAAATAAATACCTTATTTTTTATTTGGTTAAACCCATAAAATAGCCAGTCTTATAGAAAAATTAAGGAATTAAAGTATTTAAAAAGTTTTAATTTTGGAAAATAAAAGATTGCATTTGTTTCCATGATAAAAATAAGAAGAATGTAATATTTGAGGAAGATTTAACCCATCCATCACTAATGATGATTTTATATAAAATAGTAGACGTGATCAATCAATGGATTTAAGTTAGATTCATTTTAGATGAGAGGGATATGAAATAGTGATTAGTATAGTAGTTATTGAGGAAAGAAGGAGATAAAACTCAATTTTAATAAGGTTTTATTGATTATGTTTTCAGGTTTAATGACATAATTTCCAAAAAAAATAAAAACAAAATAAAACTATAGTTTCATTGGGTGCCCGATCCAAATTTACCAAGTATGAATTGTTTCTAAAATAAGTCCTCAAGTACACTAAACACCACCATGTACCAAATATTTGTCCAATAGGTACCTAGTGTTGTCCCAACACCTTGGTTCCTTTCCTCCTCCTCTTTTCTTCCAACTACCTCTAATTCTTCTTTTAACTTCAAACATGACTCAAAAATGGAATTAAAAGACCAGAATTTCAAGGGAATGATAACCTATAAATTTAAATGTATTTATAACCTCCTAACCATCTGTATTATCATAGTAGAAAATATTTTACAAGATTTATTAGGGAATAAGTATTTCCATTGAATATTCATTTCATCTTCCTTCTCAAAATTTTCATTTTTTATTTTTCTATGCTTCCGGCTAAAATGAACAAGAAGTATTTCCTTTCCCTATAACATATAATCATTACGATTGATGATAAAAAAATAGATTTATCTACATAGTATCCATCATCTTCAAACTTGGTATCATTATATAAGATCAACGGTGTAGGTTCATCTACATACTCTTTATTTGTGAAATATGTAATATATTTGAATTTGAAAGGGAGAAAAATACGGTAAGAAATTTTAATAACTCTATTAAATAATTCAAAAAAATAAAAAAATATTATGGTTAACTTCAATTTATTACCCATTCATTGGGGACATAATAATATTGAATCATATAGAAATATAAAATCATAAACAATAAATTCAAGGGGTTTTAATTGGTCATAAATATAATATTTTTATAATATTTTACATATATATAATTGTTTCCAAATATATTTTACCTTTTTATTCATCTCTTAGAAAATTATAAGATTGATCATAAAAGATTTTTCTATTTCATTCTATCAAACTCGATAATGGTAAGGCTTTCCAAATAGTTCCTCAAAGGTGACATTTATATCAATGATAGTATATATTTTTATAATGTAATTACACCAATAATAGATGAACCTCTCATGGGAAACATAAGTGAAGAACATTTTCTCATTATATATCTTATGGTTATGATGGTTTTTCTTTAAATTTCATTGGTTTAAAGATAAAAAATTTGTCCACAATTCCACCTTAGAACCCAATGATTTTTGAAACCCTAGGAAGAACTGAGACGTTTTTCCTAGATTCCTGTAAGATAAAATTTTGGTTGTTACCCCATAAATATTTAAAATATCTCATATATACATAATTCCAAGAAAATCAATAAAATAGGCTTCTTTGATAGGTAAAAATTCCTTTTTTATAGTCTCTTGATCCATAGTTACCTAAACTATATCCATGCCTCCATAAGTTCTTGTAAAGCTGGTTAAAAATTACATACAAATATTATCTCATTTATATATTAGTAGAGTAGTTGGATAATAAAAAATCAAAAGTATTTACCTCTCAAATTTTACTTACTGATATGTAAATAATATATAAATGAACCCTATGATATATTCTTCCATTCTCATCCACTAAACCCAGCAATGAACATCAGAGTACATATTCTTGATTCTTGGATAAAAAACCCATCGACATAGATGATACTTCATTAATTCTTCTCTTATAATATTTGTAATTAAAAGTCTTTCATATGCATATAATAAATAATAGGTTTCTTGAAACTAGTAATCAAGGATCTCCCCACATTTCATTTCACTCTAATATTGCTACAATGGTGGTTAGAGATTTGGGAATCCTTGATATGATCCATGATATATGATGTAAATATAATGTGGTATAAATATGTCCAAGATTAATCCACCACAATATCCAAGTGAAATTCTATAAATAGTGGCATCAACTTTCATTTCTCCTCTGCTTAGTCAATTTTTTGGGGTAAACCTTCTTATTGTTAGGATCTGTAACTACATTGAATTATATAGGAGTATAATGACACAAAAATCAATTGATTGGGGATATTATTCGTAGAGTAACTACCTAGAAATAAAATATCACAATAAAAAATATATATTTAAGTATTGTGTAGTTTCATAACCCCATGAAGTAATCACTAAATAGGAAATGTCTCTGATATATTAAATCATGAACAACTATAACTAACTCTAAACCATGGGTTGGGTAGTCCCTTAGACAGGGATGTATTTGTCTAGAACCATATGTTATAACTTGATAGTCCAACAAGGTAATAAAATTGAGAATGAAAAATAATGGATAACAATACACCTAAAATCCTTTAGCAGACTGATGTAAAATAAATATCAAAGTAGTGGTCACCCTATTCTTCTTATCATTGAAATCTCCCTCATAGTGGTCAGGATATATAAACTATATTCCTTTATTTCTTAAAGATTTAATAGAAGTATTTATATTCATTAAATCATGAATCAAATGTCTATAATATCCTATAATTATAAGTAAATAATTATTTGAAATACATTTGTGGGTTCTTTCTATGTCATCATTAATTATACCCCATATTTCTCCAATAGGATACCAACTTCAGAAATTACATGCCTATAGAACATGACTTTCATAACCAAAATGAATATTTTGAAATATTAGAATATAATAAGTTCTCTCGTATATTTTCCAAGATAATTTCAATATTTCAATCATGATCTTCTCATGATTTAGAATAAAGGAGGATATTAACCAAAAGTAATATAATGAAATAGTCCAAAAAAGGATGAAATATTTTTTTTCATAAATACCATAAACATGGGTAAAGCATTATAAAATCCAAAAGGACAACCCTATTACTCAATGTGTCCAAGGAACATATAAAGAATAATAGTTTTAATATCTTCTAACCTTAGTCCAATATAATAATAACATGAGCATAGATAAATTTTTTAAATACACTACTCCCCCTATAACTGATCAAATATATCATTAAATTCTTATAGAGAATAATGATTGTTAATTGAGATCTAGTTTCACACCTGATAGTATATTCACAACCTTAGACTTACATTGGATTTCTTTATAAAGGGAACTAAAGTATATTGAGGATACATTCTCAGTCTAATAAAAACTTTTTCCCCAAGTTCATCCAATATAATTTTAATTCCCTCAATTCGGATAGTTCCAAGTCATTTAAAGGAATTTAGATAGGTTTAGTGCCCAAAAATACACCGATGTTAAATTATACATCTTGTTTAAGCGAAAGCCTGAAAAAATCATTTAGCACCTTTAATGTCTTAATCTCAGTTTCCCAAATAAAGTGGGTTATTTATTTCATGGAAAATAGAGTAAAAGATATTACATTCCATGGATAAGGTTTATAATTCCTCAAGAGACTAGATACATTACATTAAATTTTTATAAGATAAAAGTAAAAATCATTATTCCACAATTTGATCATTTTTCAATCATAGTATTCCACTTCACTACTTGGGGAAATGGGGAAACATAATACAGGTTGGGAGATTAAATTCTTGTTAAGGGAAAAAAGTAAAGATGAAGATAATAAAGGATAAATAGGGCATAAAAACATCATGAGTACAATTAAATCCATAAAAATGAAAACATAAGTGTAATACATGGAATAAAGAGAAATTCATAATAACATCATTTACAAAATAATATAAAATAAGAAATTTAATAATTCAAAACATTGATACCTTAATCTAATGAAATATACAAAATGGGTCAATACACTCTCATTACCCTATTTCAATTGTCCCATGTGACTGACCAGGGAACTAAGGGGATATATAATTCTATGAACCACCTATCACATAAAATTAAATTTCATTCCATCAAATTTCAAATGAGTATAGGTTATACATGGAATAATTTTCAATGATGAACAACTTATAAATATATGGAACATTTTCCCAATAGAACTTATCATATATAATCTTCCCATATGTAACAATTGATTATATGGGTAATTAATATATTTACCCAATAAATGAATTAATAATAATACCTATGGGAATTCCCTCAACATGTATATGGAATAATTTTGGATTCACATTTTTCATAAGGGACCCAAAATAAGTGATTTATAAAACAATTAGCTAATAGGTACTTATCAAGATTATGGATCTTCGATGTGTTTAGGAAGTTGTTTTCAATGTTACTATACCAAATAAACACATGAATTATACACCACTATATAAATTCTATTTTTTGGTTTATAAAGAGTATAATAATTATATATATCATATCTTATTGGAGTGTCAAATTAGGTGCGTAGTAAGGGCCCACTCACTATGCACTGGGATGATGACTAGGATATACACAACCAAATATTTTTGGGGTTATTACACCTAGATACATCTCATCTAAAACCAAGTCCAATTGTAGAATCCAAAAAGTGATTTATTTTTTTTGTAAAATCAAAAAAAAAATTACATAACCAATCTATAGGATTTATATGGCTATGTGGAGGATTAGACATTGTAACAGGTTATGAATTAGGAATAATGTGGTTGAAATAAATTTCTCACATTGGATAGATATATTAGTAATGGAACATAAAATTACATCAACACAATAATGGGTTAAAAATTTTTGATTATAACTTATATAAAAATGGTAAAGAAAATATGAATTATTAAGAGAGAGAAAATCAATACTTACATCAGTATAGTGATAGATTACAAAAAGCGTATAAAGAAACGTGTTTGGATAAATTTTCAATAATAATAGTTTAATTGATATATAGTAAAATGGATACATATCATGGAATCATATAAAATAAAAAATTTAAAAGTGATTAAAGATAGGGAAATTTAAATAGGAAATGAAGAGAGGAAACTAGGAACCTTTACCTCCATTTAGATTCTTAGATTGGAACTCATCCATATATCTCACCAAAATATTGAAGAATCAATAGAGGTATAAGGGATAAACTCTTTGAGATAAAAATAATATGGTACTTCAAATATTGTGTGTAATAATGAAAGTATGGGTGGGTTTTATAGGTTTGGTGAAGGGAATTTGATAGGATAATTTTTTTGTTATTTTATTATTCCATATTCCTTCATTGATCCATTATTACCATTGTACTCCACTAACACCATTAACATCGAATTATCATTTATAGTAACAGAAATAGTTAAATAGCACTTACATGCCTAAAATGAGTAATTCTTATATAAATATGATTTCATATATATCGTATATTTTGTTTTCCACCATTTTCACCGTATTTTACTATTCTAATAAAAAATTAAAAAATTTCACACCATGGATAATTTAAACATCTTGATTTAAAATATGAATTAAATTTTGTAAAATTAATTATCTATTACCAAAATTGTACCTATTATTTTAGGTTGATACATTCATAAAAAATAATTTATTATAGTAAGAATCTCTTAAATATCCTAAATAACTTACATAAAAACCCAACTAAACCCTTGGATACATAACATATAATCATAACAGTATATTCCCTAGTGATAAGGTCTGAAATGGCGGTACTTTTATGGAGATGTTCATCCAAAATTTATTGGGTGGTTATCTCCACTAACTTGAACTTCTCTAATAGATAGTTCTATTCCAACTTCACTTTATGGAGTTCAACTTAGACTTGGTCAAGAGTAAACCCCCATGATGCTACCTCCTTATCAAACTTTTATATATAAACTTCATAAGGTTTTTCCCTACTATTAAAAGCTATATTTCCACCCTTATTTGATAATTAATATTCATCATTACACTTAACATATACAAATATTGACAATATGTTCTTAATCACTATACTACCAATGGTCATAATACACATCAGTCATATTAACCAATGCTCAGGAATTAAAATGGTAATATTAACCAAAAATAAAAATTAAAAATAGTCATATTGATCCTTATTTATACAAAAATATCTAAAACCCTTCATTAAATAATCTAAGTTCTTCTATCATTTCAATTATAAATTTTATTTTTTTTTCTTATTAACAGTAATGTATCTAATATACTTGTTCTTCCATTTCAAGTACGATCCACTAGAGTACAATATTATACTGTTTCCATACATTATAACATTATTTATTGTATTTTTTCAGATTATGTTATAAATTTAATTATTTATTGTTATGTTGTGTCAATATTTTTTGTATTATTTTTATGAGATAATAAATTTTCATTTTAAAACAATATTTGGGTCAAAGGTTCATATACTTGTACTGAATATTGGGTATTATATTCTGTACTCTTTAAAAAAATATTCAAAATTCTAAATCAATACACAAAAAAATATGGATAATAGTTTTTCATAGTATCTTCTATTTCCAATATTTTCTTTTCCACAAGATAATTCCACTAAAGAACCTTAACCAGTTGAGTCACTCTATTTTTTAGTACTTATTCTCTTAAATCAAGAATATGAACTGGTGATTATTCATATGATTATTATACATATAAATAAAATGATAAATTTTTATAAAATATATTTCCTTTAACATATAATTCTTTAACAGTGATATATAGAAGACATCATGAACTTGGGATAGGTTTGGTGGTCTGGCCAAATGATATTCGACTCATTCTATCCACTACAACATTTCAAATAGCCCAATATATCTTGGAGAAATTCCCCCTTATTTCAAAATATTATAACCCCTATCCATGTATATATATTTATGAATACATAGTCTCCCACTTAGAATTAAATATTCTTTTGTAGGGATTTATCACCACATTAAGATTTCATAATCTACTCTAATAATGATGGTTGGGTAATTAAATATAATAAGAGTAATGATTTTATTCCATTATAATTCCCAAGTCCATCCATACTAGGTATTTGAGAATTGGATGTTTTTTTCCCTCAATAAGGATAAAGAACCATGTCCAATTCTAATCAATAAATATTCCACCTTTTTTTACATTCCCTAGATTATAATCGATTTTATAGTCATAATCCTTGAGAAGTTCTAACCATCTTATTTTCCTCATATAAATATCTTTTTGAGTAACTATATATTTCAAATTCTTATGGTTTGTATATATAACACATTTCTACACATAGTGTTAATGTCTCTATATCATCAAATAGAATATTATTACCGCCTATTCTAAATCATGAGTTGGATATTTATTCTCATGGGGTTTCAACTATATTTATTTTTAGTCTACAACTCTGTCATTTTTCATTAAAACACTTTCAATATCTCTCTTTGAAGCATCATTTGAAATAAAAAACATTCTCTACCATATAGAAGATTCAATACATGCATATTCACTAATATTCTCTTTAATTCCCCAAAAATATTTTTATACTATAGTTCCCAAGTAAACATAACCCCCTTACATGTTATCTTGGTAAAAGGATTATATATTCAAGAAAAAGTTTCAATAAAACATCAATAGTATCCCATTAACCGAAGAAAACATTGAATTTATTCTATGTTGGTGGGTCGTAGTCATTCTTTGACTATATTTTTCTTTGAAGGGTTAGCAGATATACCATACTTGGACATAATATGACTATGTAAAGAAACATGTTGAATCCAATATTTACATTTACTAAATTTTCCGTATAACTCTTCTTTCCTCAACACCTTATGAACAATTCATAAATGATTATCACAATCCTCATAACTCTTAGTGTATATAAGAATGGAATTAATAAATACCACCAAAAATGTATCAAGGTAGTCTTTGAGTAATCTTTCCATCAAGACTGTAGACACATATGGTGAATTTCATAGTCCAAATGGAATTCTAGTCAAATCATAATGGCCATACCTCGTATGAAATGTTTTTTTTAATATCCACTCTCTTAACTTGTAACTTCTAGTATCTATAATAGAGATCAATCTTTGAAAATAATTGATCCCCTTTATAGTTATCAAAGATTTAATCAAATTGAGTCAATGGAAACATGTTCTTTATAGTACTTCCACTTATTTCCTTATAATCGATGCATAATCTCATTGTCTCATCCTTCCTCTTTACAAGCAACATAACAAATCCCCATGGAGAAAAACATGGATTAATTAACCCTTTATCACAAAAGTATTTTATTTTCTTGTTTAACTCAAATAACTCTACTAGACCCTTCTAGTATGATGTCTTTGATATTGTCTTCTCATCGGAGATGAGATCAATGAAAATTCAAATTCTCAGTCAAGGGGAAGTATAGGTAATTCTTCTAGAAATGAATCAATATATTATTGCATAATTGGGAACTCATTTATTATCTAAAAACTCTTACCCAACATAGATTTAAATATATTTATATGCTTCCCAATAATTTCATGAATTTTGGAAACATGGTATATTTCAAGAAATTATCCATGTAATTAAATTATCCCTTGAAAAAAATACCTTATTTAACTCACAAATTATAACTTTTTATCCCTGAAATACATTATTTTTTTATAGGTAAAGATCCAGTCCATACCCATGATTATATCAAAGTAAACCATATGTACAATGATCAAGTCTTCAAGTAGGATAAGTATATGTTCCATAATGGGGACTGACTAAAACATCCTTCTCACAATATGATTTCTTCTTGAAATCTTGATTTAAAACACCATTATTAAGGTTCTAGGAAAAAATATGGTTTCCTTGGAAAACATGTTGGATATAAAATAGTGTGAAGATCTAGAATAAAATAAATAATTATCTAAATTTTTAATTATGATTAATGTACGTACCACTCTATCCTCGGAACTCTTACATCCAATGTAGTGATTTCATAAGCTTGGCTTTTCTCCCTTGACCTCTTCTAAGGTGGATTTCCATGGAACATGGGGTATCGATTAGTTTAATTCCCTACATCTCTTTAGGGATCAAGAATTTTCTTTCCTTCTATGACTTTTTCTCTTGAGGAAAATATTTTTCCTGAAAAATGAATTTAAATACATTCCATTCCATCTTATCATTCTCTTATTATTCATTAGTATTTTAAATTGAGGACCACTATTGGTTAGTATCACCTCTTAGATAATACAAATAAATAATGACTTTTTCCCTCTCAAAGATTCATAATGTAAAAAATATTTTCTATATATACTTATTTCATTGTCCTTCGTCTATAAGATTAGTGGTGTTGTTAAATGGTATAGTTTTGTGTCTAATAAAATGATCTAACGAGGTAGATCCCTATAGAGGAAAGCTGGTTTATCTATGTGGGAAATGTTATTTTTCATAACCTAAGTCAATTTTCCAATAATGGTCATAATTTTCTTAAAAAAATATTAACTCTATTATCTAGATTATTCCAATAGTCATTGTATTGTGCGTGGTTATTTGCCTGGTTTCTAATTGTTTTAGCAGTTTCCATTATTTAAAAATAATTTTATCAGTCAATTAGTAAAATTGTAACATGAGTTATATATTATACTATAAAAATAATTGTAGAATACTATATATCATTTCCTTCTATAGGTAAAATCTATTACCTCTACTCATGTTTTGTAATTTCTGGATCCTAAGGTTTCTACTCAACCTTCTTCTAACACAAAATATAATGACCCAGCCTTAGTTTCTCAAAGTTAGTGGGTTATTTATAAAATGGAAAATATATTACAATATATTATATTACAATGATAAATTCTTAGTGTTCCTCAAGAGACTAAATAAATTACATTAAAATATTAAAACATAAAAATTAAAATTATTTATTCAAAAATTATACCTTTTTTAATCATATAATTCCACTTAATTACCTAGGGAACAAGGTAAATAGAGTAAAGGTGGTGAGATAAAAATTTTAGTAGTGGGGAAATATATATAAGAAGATAATAAAGGACAAATATGGCATATGAAACATCATGAAAATAATTGAATCAATAAATATGAATATGAAAGTTATATATGGAAGAAATGTAAATTAATAATCACATGGATCAAAAAATAATTTGAGAAATGGTATTGAAAATGTTAATAGATCATAAAAATATCATTGATGCCTTTTTCCAAGACTTTATACATAAAGGTTAAGGACACCCCCATTACTCTCCCTTAGATTTCCCATGAGACCCACCAGTTCACTAAGGGGATATATAATTCTAGGCCCCATCCATCACAAAATATTATAATGCATTATGTTACATACCAAATTATTATAGGATATACATGGTATACTATTTATGGATGAAAAATATAGAAATACATGGAACATTTTCCCGATGGAACTTATCATATATGATCTTTCTATATAGAATAGTAGATTATATGAGTCATTAACATATTTCCTTAGTCAATTAATTAATAATAATGTATAATATAATTCCCTCAATACATATGAGGAATAATTAGGGATTAATTGTTTTCAGAAATAACACACAATAACTTATCTATATGAATTTATATCGTACAAGTACATATCAAGATTAAGGATTTGAAATGTGTTTAGGAAAATTTTATTTACAATGGTAAAAGGACAAAGAGACACATACATTATACACCACCAGATAAATTTTATTTTTTTGTTTTACTAAGGGTAATACAATTATATATAGCATGTCCTATGGTAGTGTCAAATCATGATTGAAGTAAGGGCCCACTCAACATGCATGAGGATGATAACTGAGTTATACCCGACCAACAGTTTTCAGGTTTATCACCCAAAGATACATCTGATCCTAAACCAAATCCACATAAAGTATCCATATTAGTATGTATTTTCTTCAAAAATCACACACTTTTAATCAAAGTGTAGGATTTTTATGGCTATGATGAGGTTATGGCAAGGTAATAGATTATGAATTGGGCATAATGTGAGTGAAAGGAATGATCTAATGGTTTAAATATCTTAATAATAGAACATAAAAACAATAATAGGATAATAAATTGGTCATCGAAATGGATATAGAAATGGTGATGTAAATAAGAATTGTAAAGAAAGAGAAAATAAACCCTTATTTTGGCATATTAACAACTTTTAAAAATGGTATAAAGTAAGGGGTTTGGGTAATGTTTAAATGGGTAGATAATAACATTGATAAATATCATGTAATAATATGAAATTAAAATTAAAATTAAAATTGGATTAAAATAAGTAAATTCAAATAGGAAATGAAGAGAGAGAGAAGTCAGAAACTATGCCACTCCTGTGCTTCACAGCTTGGAACCCGACCTTAAGTCTTGCCAAATCTTAAATAATGAAGACATATCTAGGGGAGATTCTCTTTTAGAGATAAATTAAGGGGTAGGTTTTAATTTAGATAGTAAAAATGAGATTATGGGGTGTGTATTTATATATTTGGTCAGGGGAATTTCAAAGAATAATATATTAATAATTTTATTATTACACTTTCCTTTAGTTCTCCACTATAATCATTGTTCTATACTACTAACCTTTATGTCCAAATATAAATTTTAGTTCCAAAAATATTGAAATATGACTTCCTTGGATGAGATGAGTCATTCTTACAAAAATAAGATGTCATATATACAATATTTACCATATTTTACTTTATTTCACCATTTTCACCATATTTTTCTATTTTAATAAAAAATTACAAAATTTCACCCATTGGATAATTTTAGTATCCTAATTCTAAATATTCATTCAATTTTATAAGATTAAATCTTTATTTACCATAATTTCACATTTTATTTTAGGTTGTTACATTTATCAAAAATAAAGTATAACTGTAAAAATCCTTTAAATTTCATAAATAATTAACATTATAACACAAATAAAACCATATATACATAACCTTTAATAAAACCATTAAATAACCAAATAGTATGGATTGAAATGATGGTACCTTCATGGGGTGTTTTGGCCAACATTGACCGAGTGGAGATCTCCACTAACATGAACTTCACTCATAGAGGATTCCACTCCAACTTCACATGTGATAGTTCTATTAGGTATTTCTTAAGGGATAACCCCAATGATGCTAAATCATTTTCAAGATCTAGGAGATGAAATTCATAATTGATTTTCCAACTAGTTGAATCCATATCTCCTCCATTCTATGATAATTAATATTCATAATTACCATTAATATAGACTAATCATAGTAGTCAATTCTTAATTTATATTCCACTGATAAGCATAATTCCAAACATTCATATTAACCAATTGTCATAATTCCCAATGTTTATATTAACTAATGGTCATAATTTCCAATATTCATAATGATCATTATATATACCCCAACATCTAAATCCCTTCATAACATTTTATAAAATCTTACAACATGTCAATTCTGATATTTGTTATTTTCTTTTTAATATCAAGGAATATGTTATACTTGTTATTTCTTTTCAAGTATGATCTTCCATAGTAAAATATTACTATGTTTTCTCACATTGCTTCATAAATTATGTTACTGGTTTTATCTTTTTTTATAAATTTAATAACTTATTATTTTTTTGTATCAATATGGATTATACTATTATGAGGAGTTAATAAAGTGTACACTGTGGAATAATATTTTGATGAAATATTTATTTACTATTACAAAATTGAAGGTATTATAATTACACGTCAAGATTAAGGTCTATTATAGAAGTTAAAGCCTTTCACAATTTAGTATCAACTACTCCAAAGATATGACTAGCCATTAAAGTAGTGATCACTCCTACATTCATATAATCAATGCCTACTTGACTCACCTGAGACCCCCACTATCCATGGATTATATATTTAATACCTTCATATGATGATAAAAACTCATTCTACTTATAAAAAAAATTAAAGGATTGGTGATGGGATAACATATCCATTTCCAAGATGGAATCAAACAATTTCATATTAAGGAATATAGATCATAAAGATTCACATATAACACCACTATCAATATGAAAGATTGAAACTTAATTAATATATCAATTTTATTCCCAATAGGGTTATCAAGACTTATAAACATAATATATTCTTCAAAATTGTGTTTAAGAATATAATCCAATTGTTTAGAGACAAATAAATTTGAAGAACATAGATCAAATAAGGCACAATACAAAGTGGTGGATACCAAAATTGTACCTTTAATAGTAAAAATACCTTCTACTACATCGATAATAGATTTATCTTATTGAATATCCCTCCTTAATACCTAATTCAAAAATTTATTTAGGAATATATACTCAAATGAATTCATAGTTGAAAAATGTCCCTAAATTCCCCAACAGCCTCCTTGGCCAGATCTCCCAAAGGGTGGTCAGGTACCACTTGTATAATAAAAAATAGACTATAAATGTAATAGCTAGGTTGTATATGGAGTTTGAATAATAATAAATAATATTATTTATTAGAAAAAATTTAAAATATGTTCATACTTACTATTATAATCGCACTACTTTACCTAGATGGTACAATTAGAATTTATATAGAATAAACACAACCACTAATGACACTAAATGAAAGGATTCCCGGAACTAGGAGATGGAGGAACACTAATTACCTATACACCATGTAAAGAGACATTTCCACCAATATCCTCTAACTAATGCTTCAAGTTGTTATATGAAATATCACTTTGGTATTTCCCATCTAGTGAGATACTTTCTCTTGAGCCTCCCTTAGATCTTATATCAGAGAAGAAGGAATGCTTTAATTCATTAAATAATATTGATTAAATTAAGAGCATTACCTTATTATAAATCTAGTATTTTAGACCCAAATTAATATACGTTTCCTTTGATTCATTACCTCCTATCATATAAAGATTGAAGTGATGTAAATCTATTAATTTATTAGTGTACTCTATAATAGAAATTGAACCCTTATTCTGATCCAAAAACTACTTTTCATTAATTTAATATATATATTATGGGTAGAATTTCTATAATAATTTCTTTTAAAGGTTATTATATATATGTCTCTTTTCCTTATTATATTTTACCCTAACCTCACACCTTGGTTGATATACCCATTCTTGCATAAATATTTCCATTCTATCCTCTTGTTTCTCTATAGTTTCTTGAGAATATGATGGAGGTGATCAACTAATACTTGGATTCCTATGAATATGAATTTACTAAAAAGGATTGTGGATGATAGAATCATAAATCCATCATGATATCATCTATAATGGGAATCTTTTAAGTAGCTCTATAACTAACCTCTTAAAGGAGTTAAGAAATCCATTCTAGAATATAAGGATTAACTATGGGTTGAGTTGGTAGTGGATGATTGTCCACCCCTTTATGTATGATAGTTAGTGATCATATAGGAAGAATACTCTAAAAATAAGTAAAGAATATCATTAAAACCTTCTTCCCACGGGTAAAAAAATAAATGTTAAAAATAGAAATACAAAGGCTAAGTCTTACCACATTCCCTCTAACATTACTTCCCCATTATTAGAATCATAATTTAATATTTAAAACATTTTATGAAATGATGGATAATGTATGACCAATGGTTCTTCTACCCATATTTAAAAACCCTCTACATGCATTAGAATATCAATTTAATGTTATATAAAAACATATATTAATGATAACCATGAAAGGTATTGTTATAAATATAAACAAATAAAGTTTTTGATATTCAATAGAATCAATTATTATTCATATTATACTAGAAAAAAACATTTAATATATCAGAAAACACTATTTATTTTTTTGTGGATATTTGAGTTAATGTAAATCACTAATCAGTTCGGATAACAAATTAATAAATCATAAATGGTAAATAATACATTGTGTCTTGATTCCCTACTTTTTCCAATGAAATAATTCATAGAATAGTGTCTGAAACTCTATATCATTGAAAAAACTCAATGAATAAATAAAAATAAATCCCGAAAACCATTGGTAATTCAATATTCTACCATGATTGTGATGGATGGAAATATTAATTGGTTTCTTCATGGTCAAGAAAGTACTATATTATATTAAATATCATTTCCTATACCCATGATCCCTTAGTGTGATTTAATTTCATTTTTCAATAATCATGATCCAAATACATAAATAGTACCAAAATAGGTCACCACAAAACCTAAAGTACATATCTCTATAGCCATAGACTTGCATAAATTTCTAGGGTTAAATGAAATCTGAGTGGGAGATGGTTTTATCCCTTATAATGACATAATAAAAAATATACAATGTACAAAATATTTATAATGACTTAATATAATCAAAAGTATACCCAATGTGTACTTAGTTAATTAAAGGATGCATGCGAATAATAAAACATTGCAAAATTAGTGAAATAATTTGAAGGCGTGAGATCACACATTATCTGATTAAAAACAAAAAAATATTGTATAAAATGAGTGGAAATAGATAAAATCCATATATACATATAACAATAAAACTAAATTTATTCAAAGTGACCAAAAATTATAATATCATGAGTGGAATCTCCTCTATAGATACTTGTGGACTAACCATATGTTCATACCTAATAGGTTAAAAAAACACTTGAAAAGAATCCTTCAGAACTCCATGCTCCATGTACTATACTGACCCATTTTCCAGTACTATTACCTTACATAAATTACCTATAAAGGAATATTTTCACAACCCAAATATTAATGTGTATAGAAGTATTATAATATAAATAGTATTCAGTCACCATTAGACCCCTTAAAAAATAACATAAATTAAAGGTTATGTCACAATAATGAAAATATAGAGGAATAAGAAGAATGGATGTCAACATGATATATAAAATATGTCTATCATAAATATAAATATGACATTTATCTCTTAGAATTGGGAGTTTCCAAACCTTTTTACCTATTTCAAGCCTCAACTTGGAATCAGTTGGGATTTAACATAACTGAGTTATGGTATAATTATCCTATTATCAAGGGGAAATGGCATCGTAAAGACCATGTTTGAAAACCCTTGTAGCTCATCACTTCATGGATAGGGTAAATAGAATTATATTTCAGGTCATTATGTGCCCATATCATTCTATCCAAAAAAAAATCAACATCTAGGTATATTCTTATGCTTATATACAAAAATATACCCATAGTAACATGCCCAACACAACTACTAGGTCAGATAAGAGACTATGAACTATGTTAATAAATATAAGAGATATTTTATAAACAAAAAAATGTAGTTTAATATAGAGTGGATAGAAAAAAAACATATATGTGAAGTGAATGGACTTGTTTTTTCCACCAGAGTAGTGCTCCAGCCAAGTTCCACACTAGGCCTTAGGCACTCCTCTCTGTATGCCAAAGGTTGTCAACTAATAGTGAGGTTCTGATGTGGTGATAGTGGGAAGACTATAACCTCTGGTGGTGACGATAATAATGGTCCATATTTATATAGCAGAATGTAATAATGTCCATAAATAGTATAGGCAACAAAAGAAACTCAATAGAAGCATAAATAACTACAATCGTAAAACAATAAGACCAAAGGAATACCATTTATATAATTGAACATTACAATTCATAACATGCCCTAAATAATAGTATACAAGTAGGTTCACCCATGTCCGACCATACCAGTACATATATATGGATGAAAAAGAAAAAAATGAAAATTCTTGTTGATGTATAGAAACCACCTTGCCCACTGCCATCCATCCCTTGCAAAAGGTACATCAAAGATCACTATGGTCTAGCTCCTAAACCTTAATCCTTACATAATATCAAAAGAATAAAGTCTAAATGCATCTTGAGGGTCTCGTGTAGGGTGAGTATGAACTCAGTAGGCCACCACCAACTTTTTTCTACCTTACATCCAAAATTATCCAGGTGTTTGAAAAATATAAATAAAATGACATGCATGAACATTTAGTAAATAACTTACTTCCCCTATGCTCAACATCTATATGGAAACAGTCACATGATTTAGTGATTTTTGGTATGTATATGAACATGTGCCCCCAAATATATATATATATATATATATATATATGGAATACACTACATGTCTACATATATATTTGTAGTGTTGAGGACCCATGGATTAGTTCCCAAGTTTTCCCCTAACATGTATCATACCTGGTCAATAATTTGGTTCTACACATAACCATGTCAATATATCCTCATTACTCCATTATGTTCTAGAAGTCCACATGCCATTCCAAACATGTCCCTGGTCCCTCATAACTTTTCTCAGAAAATCACTATCAGCTCAAAGCCCGATTTTTTAAGGTAAGATGATGTCCATCCAATAATATATATACAATCACTATCGTCTCAACAGATGATGTCCTAAGGCATGGAGATATCTTCCCTCACATAATTATAGACCACTGGTCTCAAGTGTAATGGAAATCCTCCTCCCTCAATCAATGGTCTCAAAATAATCACATGATGGTCCATCACCATCCCCATGGCTTTCTACGGTGATAACATCCAACATATTTGATGGCCAACACCATCCCATAAATTGTAATATCTATGGAGGCCTCCACCCACATATTGTAGTAAACATCACCTCAAATGAGTTTCATCAGTGTGCACATGAATCCAATAGTGAATCGACCAACAATGGTGAGTAGCATCACCAATCAATTTAATCAACATCATTGGATACATTGTTCCCCTACAACTATGTCACTATGACCTAATGGTCAACACCACAGAAAGTCACATAGGACATTCCCTCATCTTAATGACCTCATCACCTCAATCTGATGACCATATCTCCTCAACATGGTGATCAACATCACCCCAAGTATCTTAGTCAATGCCCTCAGCCCGATGACTTTGTCACCTACGTAGAGGTGATCATTATCATCTCAATCCTTAGGATGATCTCGTCATATTTCCATGGAAATAATGTAATAAATATTATTAATTTAATTAATTAAACTAACTAACTAGTCTATGCTTCAAAAATGGTCCAAAGACCCTTACCCATCATAACAAATATAAAAAGGTTAGGGCATACCCAACAACATCCCATGAAATCATTTAATCAAATTTAAACCATAAATTTAATTATTAGGGGTCTCTCTCGGACTACCCACATGGGTGTATATAGAACAAACCCCCAAAACACTTATAAAATTAAAGATAAATCTAGGGTAAATTAGACCACTCGACTGATATCGACCTCTAATTGAAGACAAAATAAGAGAAATTGGAATTTTAGATAAGATCCCAGAAAATAGGGTAAAGGAAATCACATGGATTTATAATTATGTATAGAGAGAGATAAAATAAAAAGAGAATCCAGTGGATTAAATCCTTAATTGATATGCTTCTAATGAGACTAACAGATCTCATATCATAGATTGGATAACGAACATCTCTCAAAGCCTAGGGAGATATGAAAATGGAGAACCACCTATATTGTATGTGGAATAGAGGAGAAAGCAGGAATAAAAGAAGAAATAAAAAGTATTATAAAATTAATTTCAACCCTTTAAATGAACCACATGGTTTGGCTACATGGTTTTCTTAATCGTCTTCCAAACGTGTGGCTCTCACTATCTAAGAATCACACATGCATGATCTAAACACGCGATTTTCCAAACCATGTGAATACCATGTGAAACCCCTCTGTTAAAAATTACAAAGTTATCGCACATATAATGATAAATATTTTACTCCAATTTTATTTTTATAAATTAATTGGGAAAATTATAAGACAAGAAGCTGAGACAACATGAGATTTCGAGGCCAAGTGTGTCTGGGGAAAATTAATGAAAAATGTTTAGTTTTAATAAAGTATGTAGGTAGTTTTTATTTAAATTAGAATAACTCTTAAATGGGTGGTTGTATCAGAAATCCAAGGGAAATATTGTGTTTAGAATAATGACTTTACCTTAGGTGGGACCTAACCTCGACTAGTGTAGTTCGAGGGTAGAAGTTATTTTTTGGATTTAAAAGTCATTAAAATATTTAATAGAAATATTTTATATGATGTTGAATTGGATTCTTTTAAGAATGGAATATTGTTAAGAATCTTGGGTTACGACCTAACCCCGAAAATATTCTATGTAAATAAGATGGATATTCCTCCAATGAACATCAAAAATTGGTGAATCAAGATCAACAAACCTTAGATTCGATGGATCGAAAAACAATGATGATGCATCTTCACCCTTCGTCAATTATCAATCCAGACCTCAAAGTAGCATGTTGATCTCTTTATGATTTTCTATTACCTTATTAGATTCAATGAAGAACATATACCAAACAACTAATAGGTTGATCTATGGTATGATCATTCTTGTTGGATGGATAATTTATCATGGGTTTGTCAGGTGATAGATATTAGTGATTATCCTCCCCCTTTTTCCCTTCTAACAAGGATGACTCAAGGAAGAAAAAAAACAAGGCCAAGATCTATTATTAGGGTGTTCTATGTGTTCTTAAAATACCCATTCATTGATTTCTTCACCATTGGACCCTCTTTGTCAAGGCACAATTTTTTTTGAGAGTCTCTGAACACGATCAGAGCCCCAGTGTACTAGCAAGACGGATCAAATCCCAAGGCAATGAAGGTCGCGACCAAAGGATCACCGATGTGTATCCATTTAGAAAAAGAGAGCAATGGGGGGAACCTACTAAACTACATACACTGGAGTCTAGTGGAAGTTCCTGGTTTAATGTGGTGGTGGCTGCATGTGGGTGTGGTAGAGGACGGTGAGCACCTGTAGTGGAGGTCGGACTGCGCAGGTGGTGTGGTCGGACGGCGTGGAGCCACAGTGGGGACTGGGAATTTGGCATCCAACCACATTGAATGTGTTAGTGCCACATTAACTGAGGGACAAGGGGGGAGCCACACAATCGCAGCGGACTGTGTGGACCAGGGGACAAAGCATGGGTGGGTCGCATCCGATGAAGCCAATTGTCCCACATACAGCGAGCTGGACATGGGTGGCCATACCACTCTAGATGCCTAGACCCAGTGGCCCAGCTGGCCTAGTCCAGCTGGCCAAGAAGATCGAAATGGACCGAACCTAGCTTGGTGGGTCAACTAGTAGGTTAGGTGAGGTTTGGCAGGTCAAATTGGACTTGGACCGGACCTAGGTTGGACCTTCTTAGTAAAACAGACATAATTTTCAAACGGTGTGTCTGCTTGATGAGACATTTGTGGATTTGGGATGATTATGACAAGATGGTACTTTTATATACGCTATGGGAGTCTTTGTAAAAGTTGGAATATGACCTTTTGGCTTGAGGGGTACGTCCTCTCGAAACAACTGTGCTATGAGCGGATTCCTATGGCTAGCTGTGAAGTTGAAACAATGTGACTTAGTGACTATGTGATTTGGGGGCTGTAAGACCTATTGACACTTGGTGTCTTATCAACACTTCATGTGTTATCAACACTCTGTGTGTTATCGACACTACATGTGTTATCGACACTCCGTGTGTTATAGACACTCTGTGTGTTATCGACACTCCGTGTGTTATCGACACTTTGTGTTTTATCGACACTCTGTGTGTTATCGACACTCCGAGGGTTATCGAAACTCCCTCTATTATCGGCAATTCATGTATTATTGACACTCTGTGTGTCATTTAAACTTTGTGTCTTACCGATACTAGGTATTCTATGGACTACATTTGATAATCCCACTTTTCGTGCTATAGACTTATACATGTGTGAGTTAACTATACTTTATATGTTTATTTGTGGTATAATTCTTGAATTTTCTTGCAGTGTACTTTTTGTATTTATTTTTATTATTCATTTAAGCATTTCAATCTTGGAGATATGTGCTTTTTTACAGGTACTTAGGCAAATACCTCCCATTTGTGGGATTTACTTACTCGGCGCTAATCACCATCCCCTAGCCTATCAGGGGAAATCCTAGTGCATTCACGGAACCGACCACTTTGGGATGGGTCATGACATATTGGTATCAGAGGTTGTCAGTTCTACTTAAGGATTGAGAATTTTTTTGATTGGTTTGGGGATACGGTGTTAAGTATTTCCAGTTCATATTTCAGGACAGGGAATCCAATGTTGGTGCAGTGGTTGGCGTATCAATACACAAGGACTCTGGACACCTTCTTTTCAACTCAGTACAATAAAATGATGGTTTTAGAGAAATTTAAGGTACATTACTCATATAGGATTTGGATTTGTTCTCATGTCCTTCTTGAGTCAGCTAACCAGATATATTCTATTGATCGTACACCATCTAGATCTGTTTTAGGATGACTCGCCATAGACATCCATCCAGGATTCTATTGCGTGATCATAAGGATAATCCAATTAGTGAGGAGGTTTCGGTACTGGGGCTTGTACTGGAGATACTACCTACACCAAAGATAGAACCTATGGGTGGTTTACCAGTGATTCCACCACCTGTTGAGTATCAGTTACTCCCAGTGCTACCTATTGAGGATGCACGCAGGCTGAGTGTGTTTCTTGGGTTCCATAGGGACCGAGCTCCAAGTTTTAGGGGTGAGCCAAACCCATTGATAGTTGAGGATTGGATAGAGGCAGTGACTCATGTATTCCACCTTGTGAGGACACATGCCGACCAGATGGCAGTCCTAGCTGTGAGTCTTCTTTATGTCTCATTGGGATAATGGTGAATCTTATTGACCCAGACACATGATGTGATCACTCTCCCTTGGGGGTAATTCGAGCAACTCGTCAAAAAGGATTTATTTCCGGCTATATCACACTAAGTGTTCATATAGGAGCTCCATCATCTGCAGTAGGGCAGTTAGACTATGGTGGAGTACTCAGCGAGGTTTACTGATCTTTCTTACTACTCTAAGGATATGGTGTGAGACCTATTATTTAGAGATAAGACCTAAAAGAAGGGGTTACATCGGGATATCATTGCATCCATGATATCCCTTATAACGCCCCGACCCCAGTTACCGAGAGTCGGTGCATTATTGTGTAACATTGGCAGGATCACAAAAGAACAAGTTTCGAAAGACTGATTAGTTTAGTAGCCTTGGAAACACGAGATACATTCATAAATGTTACATTACATCATAAAGTGAAAAACTACGATAACAAAGTCTTCATAGTCCACACTCATATCCTCTTCTGACTATCCCTGCAGGTCATTCATAAAATACTTCTTCACATCTTGGAAAATATTAAAACATTGAAAGGGGTGAGCTCAGATGCTCAGTAAGGATAACAATATTGAGGAAGCTTTCATAAATAAACATTAACGTTTAAGGCAATGTATAACTAAAACAAAAGCCTTTTTAAACTTTAACCTCATCATAATATGGCAAAAAAATAAAATTAAATAATGCCATTTACATAATCACATGGATATTCTACTAGTCGAATAATCCATTGCAAGATCAATAACCACTTTCATAATAATGGAATGCATAATGCCAGACTATCATAACCACGTAGCCAAGGCCTCATTCCAAGACCGCAAATAAGATTTTGTCAAGGCCTCGTGCCAAGACACTAGTTTGTCTCATGAGACCTACCGATGCATCGAGGAGCTGTAGCGGGCTCCACCCGTCACTTATTAAGTCCAATGTATTCCTCATATGAATAGGTTTAAGCATATCATAAACCATCACATAAAACATGCATAAAGGAAACATAACATTTCCACATTTCAATCACAAGATATCAATACAACACATTGATGTAATAAAAACACTTTCAAAACCATTTTCAATACCAAAATTAAAGAAAATTAAAACTTTGTATTTATTTTTCATAATTATGGCTTGTAGAGGAAGCTGAAACTCAAATAATGGTTACGGTGGCGGAGAAGTCGTTGTCGCCGCATATGTATGGCAAGAAAAACATTCCTTTTTGTCGTTTAGTAAAACTCTTTGTATAAAAAATATTCCTTTTGAATAAACATAAAAGTCGAAGGGGTTTATACACCGTATAAAAGAAAGTTGTGTATAAAACCAAATATGCCTCAATGAAAGGAGATTGAGACGAAGTCCTTACAAAGATAATTTTTAAAATAAAATAGGTCTATTGTGTGTATTCACTATAATTACACATAAAGAAAGTAAAAATACAAGATATAACATAATAATATCATGACATAATTTGAAATTAGGAGATTAACCCAAAGAATGGAAATTGGGTTAAGAAATTCCCTTACCTCGCATCCGAATTCACTTGACCGTTCATTGATCTCATAAATAATAAACTAGAGTTAATCTCTACCTTCTTAATAACCTTTTTCATGTTCATTATTCCTTTTATATCACCTTTTACCATGTCATTAACATTATTTAATTATTTAATTTTATAACGGTCGTTTTGTCGATCTTAGGTACTTGAGTCAAAAATAAACTTCTTATAATTAAAAGCTGGTCATGTGGTGAAATATCCATTATATCCAGAATTATATTCATGATTTAGATATCATATATCTCATATATATCCATTATATACAAGAATTTATAATATTCCATAACGTTAAGAGGTAAGAAATTAAATGCACCATTCATGGAGACGGTAAGCCGTACGTACGCATGAACGCTACTTTCATTTCTATTTCATATTTAATGGAATGAAGTTATAATTATATAAAGGTATAATATAATTCCAGTATAATATAATGTATAATACCATTTACTCCATCCTTTATACATCCCACATATGGAATTTACGATTCAAATCACTTTGAGGGGGTGGTAGTCCGCACTTCCTAAAATGAAATTATCGCGTTTACCCATAATGGAAATCATAAAGTTTTCCATAAATGAGAAATACAGAAGCATAATGAAATCATAAACATAATATATATATCATATATGAAAATAGTTTCATCAAAATGGCCACCATTAGAGGTGTTAAAAGAATATTGAACAATCATCGTTTCGTGAGGCAGTATTTCGCCACCCACAGAAACAGTATGTTCTTTAACCATTAGATGAAGGTGTGTGTAAGTGTAAACCAAATCCTTATCATAAAAACATCATAGTATATTGTAGATACTATTGTTGTTACAAAATAAAGGAATAAAAATAGTTTAAGTTGTTGGAGAAGCAAAATAAACAAAACACATTAGAGAAGACATTACCTTAAAATCGGGTAACTCTTTTTTGATTTGAGACAAAGGCTTCATTGGGAAGCATTCTTCCCAAAGGGAGGCTTCTAAGAGTAATATAGGGAATTTGGGAGAGTATTTGGGCAGATTTTGGCCGATCCAAATGGCTTGAAGGTGTGAATAAGGTGGTAGTGGTGGGGGCCTTTTATAAGAGGAGAGGAGGGGCACTCTTGGAATGATTGAAATGTTACTTTATTATACAATGCTTTTCGGATTCTAAAGGTCCCACACTTATATAATTCTAGGATAAGGTGATAAGGGTTCAAAATATTCTCATCCAATAGTCTTTGTACAAGTGTAATGCTTAGATTTTACATTATCCTTCCATTTTATTAAAATCGTTAATTAATGAGGTAATCGTTGCATCATCATGGTGTCATAAATAATTAAATCTATTTAATGTCTAAAAATTATATAAAAAAACATCATGATGTAGGAAAGCTTTTTATATTTCTAATGAATATTTATAGTCAAAAATATGACTTTTATAACCCCATTTAAAAATTGTTTTAGTAAAATAACTCTTGTTTGTGACATTTTTATTTTAACTTTAAATAAAAGTAATTTATGTCATTTTCCTACCAAAGTGGCTCCATGGGGTCCCCAAGTTGACCCATGGATTTTCATGGTCGTCCATGACACATAAAATAGGGGTAGGACAAGTGTAAAGGTATTTTCATATTTTTATAATATCATTTTTACCTTAAATTTCACTAATTACCTTTAATCGCGATTAATTAAACTTAAAAGTTACTATTCACCAAAAAATTATTTTAATCCCATTGAACCACATTTTACTTCCTAAGTACAACCATTTATGTCAAATTTTTTGAAAATAAAATCACAGAAGTGGTAATATTTCATTTAAAAGAAAAATCAGTTATTTAACTACCACTTAGTGGTTTCACTATTCATCAAAAATTGAAGTTTTTCAGAACAATGCCAAAATTTCACCCTAAGCTATAATTGATATTCCAAATTCAAAAATGATGTCTATTTTAAAAAATTCCAAACATATAAGTTGCATTAATTAATTTTATAATTAATTCCCGCTGTCACAAAAAATAGCGTGTTTTTAAGAAACAATATATATCAAAAGATTGACAATTGTTTATGTCCAATTTTAAAGTGAAATTAATTCTAATGACCACCATTGTATAAAATAGTAAAAAAATATTCTAATTATACTTTAAAACCACTCAATAGTATAATTTATCACTATAAAATACTTTGATTAAAAAAGTTTTTTTAAGTATTTTTCACTATTCATAAAAATTGGAAGTTCTCAGAAAATTACAAAAAATTCAACTTTGGATAATTTCGATACTAAGAATAAAAAAATGAAGTACATTTTGAAATATAAAATTTCTATAATTTTAAAAAGTGGGTATTACTATTCATAATGGCTACTTTGATTAGTTTTGGTGTGTTAGAACTCGAAGTTGCGTACAATGCAAGCTATTGCATTATTGAATGAGAAGCGTATCGTGGAAGCTCGGGGTGTTACATTCTCCCCTCATTAAATAAATTTCTTCCTCGCAATTTGAAGTTTTTCTTTGAAAATAAAAGGTTGAAAATAGAAAATACCTTTGTGGAAAACCCACATCGGAAATAAGGTTAATAAAAATATAACATTAAAAGAAAGAAAGAGAAGTACAAAGGTCACTCGAGATAGCCCATACTAGGATTATATGAAAATATGGATATGGAGGAGAAAAAAACCATCAAGGTCTGATGGAGAGTTGTAGAAATCAGGATTAGGATAAATTTAACCATACGAAAATCACAAACTTGTGATTGGTTAAATAGTCATTGAATCCCCAGTTGGAAAAGTTAACCGGCAACGTTTTTGTTTTAGGTTACCTTTTATAAAGTTGAGGAATTTATTTAGGAGATTTACTTAAAATGTAAGGGAATATACATACTTGTCATGTAGACTTTCATTCTTAAATAAATTTTTACCACAAACCCATCTTTCACTCTAAAAGGTAATAGAACTCAAAAATATTTTATTTATCCTAATTGTATAAGGTTCCAAATATTAACACATACCATTTAGATTATTAAAACTATTTTGTAATAACCAGGGACTTCCTATAGGCTAGTGGTAGGTAATAAAGGCCTATCACACAATGGTTATGGGTTCGATTCATGCAGCTTTGTCCGATGTGACAGGTTATGCCCCACCCTGCAAGTTGTCCTTTTCCTAAAACTATTGTATAATAATATTCCAAAAATAATCTTTATAAATTTTTTAACCTTAAACAATACTATCCAAAGTTCAACTTAATCCATTCCAACCTTTATAGTTATCCAAAATACCTCCGTCTAGACTTTCTCTAAAAGGTCTCTAAATTCCAAAATCAATTGTATCATCAGATTCCTCAAACAAGGTAAAGTTTCTCTTATTGTCACATACAAAAATATGATTACCTTCATCATATTAAAACCTTAATGAAATCAACAAGTACTGCAGTACAATCCTTATATATATATATCACATTATTCTAATAACCAGAATATAATCCATGAGTCCAAAAGCACCAATACATTAATTACTCTGCTTCAATTGTAGTAACAGCATAAGATTGTCCTTGATCCCTTGGCCTTTTATGAGTTAATTTTCCCGGATGCTTAGGACATTCATTTGAATAATGACCCACTTCCCTAAAATTGTATCATTCAACATTGATAGCCTCTTTCTTTCCCTTACAATCACGAGCCTGGTGACCTTTTTCTCCACATTTGTAACAAACTCCCATTCCTTTTAGGCAAGTACCAGGGTGATTCTTCCCACAATTATCACATAATGGAAAATCCTTCTTTCCCTTTTTCCCTTTATCTGTCTCTTGTTCCACCGTTCTCTTCTTCTCTTGCTTTACTTTGTTGTCATAAGACTTAGAGAATTCCTTTTATATCTTGATAGCACACGAGACTATATCCTCGTATGTTGAGAAATATTTTGATACTAAATCTAGACGGAGAAATGGTTTTAACCCATCAAAGAAACGATCAATCTTACTTCTTGGGTTACTTATATAATTTGTTGCATTCCTCGCTAAACTTGTAAAGTTAGCCTCATACTTTGCGACATTCTCATCCTCCTTTTGTCTGAGACTCAGAAATTGCCTTTCCATATCTGCTAGATGGTCATGTGGAAAGTATTTTTCTAAGAAAAGATCTTTGAACTCTCTCCATTCCAAACTTGATACTTCTTCATCTTCCTTTGTATTTTGAATCAATGACCACCATTGATTGGCATCTCCAGTGAGGCAGTAAACTGCCATGATAACCTTCTCTCGTTCGCTACTCCCCAAGGCGTGGAATATTTTCTCTAAGGAGTTTATCCATTGCTCAGCTACTAATGGATTTGTACCCACATTAAATGTTGGCGGTTGTTGCCTCATGAAGCGGTCTAACATTGATCCTCCACGTTGCAGATCAGGATGCTCCATACGAGTAAGGTTATTATTCATAACCTGAGTGAGTTGTCCCAGTATGGTAATAAGTTGATCAGCACCAGTTGTATCTCCAGCTCCACAATAATTATCTTGAGCAGGAGGGAAATCCCTACACGGAGTGCATGCATTGATACGGTTTCCATTCCTTCCACTAGGGGTTATTTCCAAACAATGGCATAAACTAGATTAGTTTATGAATCAAAACACATAATTCTATACTTGTAAAAAACTTAAAACTAATTGAACTATTTATGGATATAATCCATAATCATAAAAAAAGTTTTCTTTGAGGAAGTATATACTCATAACCCTTCATAGTGGTTTGTAAGGAAAAAGAGAATTATCCTAAGCATATCCCCCGGGACTGTCATAACCAAGAGTGCAGCAAGGGCCATTATCGTGCACCAGTTCCCGTTCGAGTCTATCTCAAAGTGGTGTTTTCGGGTTTTATCACTAGGTACATCTATGCCAGACCCACCTCTACCTTCTTGTATCCAGACATGGATTTATTGCTCAGAAAACTCACAAAATCTCTATAATACCAAAATTCTAGGAAATTCTTCTATACTAATCCTCAATGTCTATCTTTGAGCTATGTGCTCTAATTAGAGTTTATCTAAATCTAGCTTCCAAGGTTAGTACTAAACTGCCTCTGATACCAACTGTAACTCCCCGACCCCAGTTACCGAGAGTCGGTGAATTATTGAGTAACATTGGCATGATCACAAAAGATCAAATCTCGAAAGACCGATTAGTTTAGTAGCCTTGTAAACACTAGATACATTCATAAATGTTACATTACATCATAAAGTGAAAAACTACAATAACAAAGTCTCCATATTCTACACTCATATCCTCTTCTGACTATCCCTGTAGGTCATTCATAAAATACATCTTCACATCCTGGAAAATATTAAAACATTGAAAGGGGTGAGCTCAGATGCTCAGTAAGGATAAAAATATTGCGGAAGCTTTCATAAATAAACATTAACGTTTAAGGCAATGTATAACTAAAACAAAAGCCTTTTTAAACTTGAACCTCAGAATAATATGGCAAAAAAATAAAATTAAATAATGCCATTTACTTACTCACATGGATATTCTACTAGTTGAATAATCCCATGCAAGATCAATAACCACTTTCATAATGATAGAATGCATAATGCCAGACTATCATAACCATGTAGCCAAGGCCTCGTGCCAAGACCACAAATAAGATTTTGTCAAGGCCTCGTGCCAAGACACTAGTTTGTCTCATGAGACCTACCGATGCATCGAGGAGCTGTAGCGGGCTCCACTCGTCACTTATTAAGTCCAATGCATTCCTCATATGAATAGGTTTAAACATATCATAAACCATCACATAAAACATGCATAAAGGAAACATAACATTTCCACATTTCAATCACAAGATATCAATACAACACATTGATGTAATAAAAAGACTTTCAAAACCATTTTCAATACCAAAATTAAAGAAAATTAAAACTTTGTATTTATTTTTCATTTAAAAATAATTATGGCTTGTGGAGGAATCCGGAACTCAAATAATGGTTACGGTGGTGGAGAAGTCGTTGTCACCGCAAACGTATGGCAAGAAAAACATTCCTTTTTGTCATTTAGTAAAACTCTTCGTATGAAAAAGATTCCTTTTGAATAAATGTAAAAGTCAAATGGGTTTATACACCGTATAAAAGAAAGTTGTGTATAAAACCAAATATGCATCAATGAAAGGAGATTGAGACGAAGTCCTTACAAAGATAATTTTTAAAATAAAATAGGTCTATTAATCTGTATTCACTATAATTACACATAAAGAAAGTACAAATACAAGATATGACATAATAATATCATGACATAATTTGAAAGTAGGAGATTAACCCAATTAATGGAAATTGGGTTAGGAAATTTCCTTACCTCGCATCTGAATTCACTCGACCGTTCTGTGATCTCCTGAATAATAAACTAGAGTTAATATCTACCTTCTTAATAACCTTTTTCAAGTTCATTATTCCTTTTATTTCACCTATTACCATGTCATGAACATTATGTAATTATTTGAGTTTATAACGGTCGTTTTTTCAATCTTAGGTACTTGAGTAAAAAATAAACTTCTTATTATTAAAAGTTGGTCATGTGGTGAAATATCCATTATATCCAGAATTATATTCATGATTTAGATATCATATATCTCATATATATCCAGTATATACATGCATTTATAATATTCCATAACGTTAGGAGGTAAGAAATGAAATGCACCGTTCATGGAGACGGTAAGCCGTACGTACGCATGAACGCTACTTTCATTTCTATTTCATATTTAATGGAATGAAGTTATAATTATATAAAGGTATAATATAATTCCAGTATAATATAATGTATAATACCATTTACTCCATCCTTTATACATCCCACATATGGCATTTACGATTCAAATCACTTTGAGGGGACGGTAGTCCGCACTTCCTAAAATGAAATTATCGCGTTTACCCATAATGGAAATCATAAATTTTGCCATAGATGAGAAATACATAAGCATAAGGAAAACATAAAAATAATATATATATCATATATGAAAATAGTTTCATCAAAATGGCCACCATTAGAGGTGTTAAAAGAATATTGAACAATCATCGTTTCGTGAGGTAGTATTTTTCCACCCACAGAAACAGTATGTTCTTTTACCATTAGATAAAGGTGTGTGTAAGTTTAAACCAAATCCTTGTCATAAAAACATCCTAGTATATTGTAGATACTGTTTTTGTTACAAAATAAAGGAATAAAAATAGTTTAAGGGGTTGGAGAAGCAAAACAAACAAAACACATTAGAGAAGACATTACCTTAAAATCGGGTAACTCTTTTTTGATTTGAGCCAAAGGCTTCCTTGGGAAGAATTATTCCCAAAGGGAGGCTTCTAGGAGTAAGAGAGGGAAGTTGGGAGAGTATTTGGGCAGAGGTTGGCCGATCCAAATGGCTTGAAGGTGTGAATAAGGTGGTAGTGGTGGGGGCCTTTTATAAGAGGAGAGGAGGGGCACTCTTGGAAAGATTGAAATGTTACTTTATTATACAATGCTTTTCGCATTCTAAAGGTCCCACACATATATAATTCGAGGATAAGGTGATAAGGGTTCTAAATATTCTCATCCAATAGTCTTTGGACAAGTTTAATGCTTAGATTTTACATTATCCTTCCATTTTATTAAAAGTTTTAATTAATGAGGTAATCGCTGCATCATCCTGGTGTCATAAATAATTAAATCTATTTAATGTATAAAAATTATAAAAAAAATCATGGTGTATGAAATCTTTTTATATTTCTAATGAATATTTATAGTCAAAAATATGACTTGTATAACCCCATTTAAAGAAACTTTTAGTAAAATAACTCATGTTTGTGACATTTTTATTTTAACTTTAAATAAAAGTAATTTATGTCATTTTCCTACCAAAGTGGCTCCATGGGGTCCCCAAGTTGACCCATGGATTTTATTGGTCGCCCATGACACATACAATAGGGGTAGGACAAGTGTAAAGGTATTTTCATATTTTTATAATATCATTTTTACCTTAAATTTCACTAATTACCTTTATTCGCGATTAATTAAACTTAAAAGTTACTATTCACCAAAAAAATTATTTTAATCCAATTGAACCACATTTTACTTCCTAATGACAACCATGTATGTCGGATTTTTGAAAATCAAATCACAGATGTGGTATTATTTCATTTAAACGAAAAATCAGTTATTTAACTACCACTTAGTGGTTTCACTATTCATCAAAAATTGAAGTTTTTCAGAACAATGCCAAAATTTCACCCTAATCTATAATTGATATTCCAAATTCAAAAATGATGTATATTTTACAAAATTCCAAACATTTAAGTTGCATTAATTAATTTTATAATTAATTCCCGTTGTCACAACAAATAGCGTGTTTTTAAGAAACAATATATATCAAAAGATTGACAATTGTTTATGTCCAATTTCAAAGTGAAATTATTTCTAATGACCACCATTAGATAAAATAGTAAAAATATATTCTAATTATACTTTAAAACCACTCAATAGTATAATTTATCACTATAAAATACTTTGATTAAAAAAGTTGTTTTTAAGTATTTTTCGCTATTCATAAAAATTGGAAGTTCTCAGAAAGTTACAAAAAATTCAACTTTATATAATTTCTATACTACGAATACAAAAATGAAGTCCATTTTGAAATATAAAATTTCTATAATTTTAAAAATTGGGTATTACTATTCATAACGGCTACTTTGATTAGTTGTGGTGTGTTAGAACTCGAATTTGCGTACAATGCAAGCTGTTTCATTATTGAATGAGAAGCGTATCGTGGAAGCTCAGGGTGTTACATCCCTTATAATCCCTACATATGTTAGGGTACTAAAGTGATCTCTTCTAGTAGAGGTATTTTTGGTAGAGCAGACGTTGGCAGTGGGAGCAACCAGAAGGCACCAGGTAGATGAGTCTTCAGTGGTAGGTAGTTGATAGTAGATGCAGTGACCCAAGAGGGTCAACAACTCTAGGGGAAAACCCCAGGAAATTGGATCAGTGGTGTGGAGCTCCCCTAGTAGAGTGATTCAGCTAAAGGATAGACAATGTTACTCGTGTGGTAGTCAGGGACATCTGGAACTAGATTGCCCGACCCCCTGTACGGATGATCAGGAGACAGTCGAGGGACCACTGATGTAGAAGAGAAAGCATGAGAATAGTGTTTTGTAGGTTGGAGGACGTGGAAAAGGAGAAGGTATGTAAGAAAGAGGTGGATGGAGGTTTGACATATTACCACCATAACCCCCATGTGGTCCACCATGGGATCATGAAGCTGGTGGACATGGACGAATCCAGCTATAGGTGATAAAAGCTTATAAACCCGATGCTTCAAGATTTATTAGAGGTAAAAACTATATATTTTAAACCATATATGTTGTTTTTATAGACACTAGTTCCAGTCATTCTTTTCATTACATGACCCTTATTTGAGACTCATATATTCTAGTGGAACCGTTTACTCAACCCTAATGTTTAGAGACTCCTAAGATAGTGGATTCTATGATCACACAGTGGTTCCAATAGTGTGACCTTGATCTTGGAGGTGAGAGTTTCAGTTGGCATATCTTGGTAGTGGCATCAAGGCCTTATGACTTCATTCTCAGTATGGATGGGTTTTCTATAGTCCATACTTAGATTGACTATTTTAGGTGCAGAGTGTGGTGTGTCTGCAGTGATGGGACAAGGTTTTTCTTTTCTAGTGAAAAGGAAACACATATAGTGTAGGATTGACTCAATGATACATGGGTGGTTCTGATTACCCATCAGTTTTCGAGCCTCACCCTCGGTGTAGTGGATGTAATGAGTCATCAATTTCCAACAGTTGTGGTGGAGTATGAGGATGTCTTTTCTAAGGTTGTCCTCATAATACCTCACTACAGTCAGGTAGATGTATGCATTGATTGATACTCTAGGATAGAGCCAATATCAACAACTACATATCAAGTGGATCCCACAGAGCTTGGTGAGTTGAGGGTATAGTTGGATGAATTATAATGGAAGGGATTCACGAGACACAATGATTCTCCCTTGGCAGCCCTAGTTTTGTTTTCTAATAAGGCATACGTGATCTTGATATTATGTGTGGACTTCCAATGCCTAAAACAGTTGACTATGAAAAATAAGTATCCACTAATGAGTATTGAAGACCTCTTTGATCAGTTGAAGGGAGCGAGGTGGTCCTCAAAGATATACCTCAGATCATACTATCACCATCTTTGAGTATAGGATGAGGACATCCCGAACACATCTTTTAGATGTCGGTGTGACCACTAAGAGTACTTGGTGATGTTGTTTGGCATGAAAAACACCTCATCAGTATTCAGGGACATCCTGGTGTTCTCAGCGACCAAGTAGGAGCACACGATACACTTGAGGATGGTCATAGACATACTCCGAGAGAACCAGTTTTATGGGAACATCTCGGAGTATCATTTTTGGATTCGAGAGGTCCAATTTCTAGGAAACATAATTTTAAATGATAGAGTTGCAGTTGATACAGCGAAGATTGAGGCGGTTCTTGCTTGGGAGCCACCCAAGAGTGTTACCTAGGTGCGCAGTTTCCTAGGATTGTCTAGGTACTATGGGAGGTTTGCACCTAACTTTTCCAGAGTATCAGTACCCTTTATGACTTTGACATGGAAGGGTATTACGTTTTTTTGGATAAATAATATCCAATAGTTATTTCAAGAGTTGAGGTAGAGGTTGATGAGCACTCCCATTTTGAGATTTCTAGGGGGGATTCAGGTCCTTACTATTATGCGATGTATCCGGGTTCGAGCTTCGTTGTGTCTTTAATCAGGGTAAATAGGTTAATGTATATGGTTCATGACAGCTGATACCACATGAGAAGAACTACTCAACCCATGATTTTGAGCTAGCGGTGGTATTCTTTGCATTGAAGATGTAGCGACACTGCGTGGTGGGCGAGTAGTTTATCATGTACACTCACTAGAAGAGTCTCAAGTATATCTTCTCTTAGAAGGATCAAAAATATAGATAAAGATGATGGATAGAGTTCATCCAAGACTATGACGCTGATATTGTCTATAATCCTAGTAATGGCGATGTAGTGACAGATACTCTCATCAGGAGATCCATCTTACAGTTGTTGAGGGAGGCATCTCAGTAGCTGGACATGCTACAGATATCCTTTGTAGATGGAGATGGAGTATCTTAACACCAGTCGATGGTTGTCATCCCTCTACTATTACATTGATTCAAGGAGGCACAACTTGGTGATATCGACTGTGAGACTCGATGAGATCATTTTTCCACAGGTCATTCCCCTGATGGATATTCGATTGGTGGGGATCACGTCGTTCTTTTCAGAGGTCACATAGTTATACCAGTGGAGTTGGGGGTGAGGTTCTAAAGGATTTCCACAAATACCCTTTGGAAGTACATCCTAGTGTGGTGAAGATGTACCAATACCTCTAACGTCATTTCTGGTGGATAGGGATGAAGAAGGTGGAGGAAGATATTGTTTCTTGATTCCTCACTTGTCAAAAAGTGAAGTCTAAGCACAAGGTTCTATCAGGCTTGACGAAACCACATGAGGTTCTAGAGTGGAAGTGGAATAGTATATATATGGACTTCATGATGAGTTTTCCATGCATGTCTAGGGGAATTGATACAATCTAGGTGATCATTGACCGACTCACCAAGTTGGCCCACTACCTAGTGATCCGGGATCAGAGTTCAATAGAGAGATTTGGACGCCTCTATGTACAGGAGATAGTACAGATTCATGGAGTTCCACCGATGACCATTTTATATTTTTATGCTCGTTTCACATACCAGCTATGGAAGGTATTTCAAGCGGAATTCAGGAATTAGTTGTGCTTGAGAATGATGTTCTATCCCTAGCTAGATGGCTAAATGGAGAGGACCATTAAGGTTCTTGAAGATACGCTAAAGGCATGCATCTTAGACATTGGCTGCAGTTGTGAGGACCACCTACCAATGGTGGAGTTTGGATACAAAAATAGCTACCACTCCTCCATTAGTATGAAACTATTTGAGGCCTTTTATGGGTGACCATATAGGTCAACAGTCTACTGGACTGGCCTAGGACAGTCAGTACTCATGGGTCTAGAGTTTGTGAGGGAAACCACTGCGAAGGTGTAGATCATCCAAGAGCGGATGAGGATGGTATAGAGCCAACAAAAGTCATATGATGATAGGAGATGGAGGCACTTGGAGTTTTATTAGAGAGACCATGTGTTCCTTTTGTTCTCTCCTTGATGGGTATTGCAGAGATTTGACTAGGGAGGAAAATTATCTTTGATATATAAGACCTTTTCATATTTTGATTAGAGTTGGAGAGGTGGAATACCGCCTAGTTATAACCTCGTAGTTTCATCAGGTGCATGATTTCTTCAATGTTTCACAGTTAAGGAGGTAAATTCATGATTTATTGCATGTCATTGACTAGGGAGAGCTGTACATTGATGATGGGGTGACTTTTTTAGAGTACCGAGTAGAGAAGGAGGATTGATAAGAGAGGATCCTTTATATCCGGTTTATTCCTCTATTATTTGTTCAGTGGTATCATGAGAATCTATAGTAGAGAACATGGGAGTGGGAGGCTTAGATTCGTACTCAGTATCCTCACCTTTTTTTTGAGTATCCCAGGTTTTTCCTTTCAGGGATAAAAATCCATAAGTTGGGGAGAATGTAATGACTTAGATTTTTAAGTGGTCTTATTTTTATAAATTAATTTGGAAAATTGAAATACAAGGAACTGAGATGGTGTGAGATTATAACACCCGGTTTGCCTGGGTAAAATCAATGTAAAATTTTTAGTTTTTAATAAAGCACATAGGTAATTTTTCTTTAAACCATAATAACTCTTAAACGGGTTCTCGGATCAAAAAACTAAGGGCACCGTTGTATTCAGAACAGTGACTTTACCATCTGCGAGTCCTAACATTGATCAGCATAGGTCGAGGGTGGAAGTAATTTTTTGGATTTAAACGTCATTAAAATATTTATCAAAAAAAATTTATTTGACATTGTGTTGGTTTATTTTAAGTATGGAATATTGTTATGAATCCATGGTTACATCCTAACCATAGAAATACTCTAAGGCAAGGAGATTGATCTTCCTCCAATTAACATCTATGGATTAGAAAATTGAGTTCGATGAACCTAATATTCAATGAATCAATGAATTCAGATGACACAAATTTTCCCTTATTCAACGATCGGTATAAACCTTGAGGTAGGATGTTGATCTCTTTGTGATTTACTCTTCCCCTCTAAGACTTAACAGTGAACGTGGAGTAACCAACAAACAAGTTGATCTGTGGTTTTATCATTATTTTGGGATCGATAATTTATCATGGGGTTTTCATGTGATAGATCTTAGTGATTATACCCCCCCCCCCCCTCCCCTTATAACAATGATGACCCAAGGCTGACACAAAAATAGATAAGATATGTTCTTCGGGCGTCCTATGTGTTCTTCATATCCCTTTTCTTGGTGTTATTCACCATTGAACCCTTGTGGTCATAACAAAATTTTTCCCGGAGGCTCCGAACATGATTACACCTTTAGAGTACTAGAAAGACAGATCAAAGACCAAGGTAGGGAATGTTGCAACCTAAGGATCGCGGATGTGGATTTGTTTCAAAAAATAGAGCACTGAAGCAATGGGGGAGACCTGAAAACTAGAGAAGCTGACGGTTGATGCCGGTGGTGGTTCACAGAAGCTCCCAGGGGCATGTCGTAGCATCTGTGTATGGGTGCAAGGGAGAACGAAGGCCGACTGTGGTGGTGGAGGCAGGACTGCATAGGCAGAACAGTCGCACCGCATGGAGCAGCGATGGTAGGGGACATGGTGGTGAACGACATTGAATGTGGTGTCTCCACGTTGATTGGGAGACACGAGGGGAGCCACTCAGTCAGAGAATCCACGTGGATAGGGGACAAAGCCATGCCAGGCTATGTCTAGCAAAGTAAACTGGCCCACATGCAGCGGCCCAGACCAGGGCGATCGGGATACTCCAATGGCCTAGTGGGCCAGGTCTCGCCGAGCCCAGTGGACCTGACCAGACCAGGCCTGGTCAGGTCAGGTCATCTAGACCATGTTGGGTCTGGTAAAGTCATACAAACCGGGTCGATTCGGGACTGTGTGGGTCCGATCGGACTTGAGTTTGACCTTTTTAGTAAACCAGTTGTAACTTTCAACCCATGTGCCTATTTGGAAAGTCATTTGAAGCATTGGGATACTTATGATGAGATGGTCCTTTTGAGATACTCTATGTGAGTCTTATTTAATGTCAGCATACAACCTTTTGGCTTGATATGTAATTCCTCCCAGAAAAAGTACGCTACGAGCAGAATCCTATGGCTAGATGTGATCTTGAGACCATAGTACTTGGTGACTACATGATTTTGGGCTTCATGACATATCAACACTTCATGTGTTATGGACACTCCATGTGTTATGGACACTCCGTGTGTTATTGACACTCCATGTGTTATCCACACTCTGTGTATTACCATCACTCTATGTTTTATCGACACTCCATGTGTTATCAACACTCTGTACCTTATGGACACTCCTTGTGTTACTGACACTCCGTGTGTTTTTGACACTCCATGTGTTCTAGATACTCCGTGTGTTATCGATACTCCATGTGTTATCAACACTCAGTGTGTTATCGACACTCCATATTTTATCGACACTCTTTGTGTTATTGACACTCTGTGTTATCGATACTTTGTGTGTTATCGACACTCAATGTGTTATTGAAACTCGATGTCTTACGGATATTGGGTGTTATGTAGACTACGTCTGATAATCCTACTTTTCCTGATATAGAGTTATACCTATGTGAGCTAACTATACTTTGTGTATTTCCTTGTGGTATACTTCATGTATTTCCATGTGGTGTACTTCATGTATTTTTTTGTGGTATTCCTTTCAAATTCTTGGGTATCCTATTGAGTATTGTATAACTCACCCCCATATGAGCTTTTCCCGCATGTGAAATGTCTTGTGTAGACAATCGATGCTTTAATAGAGTCCTAGGTGGACCTAGACCAGGTGGTGCTTAGGGTGATCATACATATGAGGAGTGCCTCTATAGCTTCAGGAAACTATTCTACACCTACCCATCATGTGGTATTTTCTAAGGATGAGTTTCCGGAACTTTTACATTCACTTTTGCACCCTCTTTCTTTTTGTAGGCTTGAATTCAGGCCCTTTTTACCCTCCATTATTTTTACTATCATACACTTTGGTTGGTATCCTAGTGTATGAATTATTTTTCTACTTAGTGTTTTTACATTTCATCATTTGGTGCTTAGAGATGTTTGTGTGTGTAGGTACATAGGAAAATTCCTCCGATTTATTGGATATTCGTACTCGGTTCTAACCACCAGCCCCTATCCTATCAGAGGTGGGCTTAGGGTAGTCACGACACATGCCCCTCTATGAGTGTTCATGACAAAAAAACCATGCACCCCCACCTGCATAGTTTGAAAGAGTGTGTCCAGTGCAGAATTGGTTCATATGGTTTCTCCTGGGAGGCCTCATGATTAAATCTAACTATGCACCTCTATCTATGATTTCCTAAAATAGAGTTTCATATCCCCATGCACCAGAAACTCACTTGAAACCAAAATGAAAATAACATGCCTTAAATACCATCTAAAAAATCCTTGGCTCAATCAAACTCATAGAATTAGGTTCTGAAGATCAATAGAAGCATTGGTCTGACCACCAAACATAAAAATTTAAAAAGGATGGAGAATTTAAACTTGATAAAAAACCTAGAATGTTACAATATCCCCATTTTATATTATCTTATCCCTAATCTATCAATATTTACTTGAAGATGATACTGAACATACTCATCTCATTTACATAAACCATGTATACCATGGTTATTTAGTCATATGTCAACTCCCCTAGTAGTGCACCCCACGTTAGGAGTTCCCTACCTGGACACTTACTGACCCAAAATTATACACTATAATAGTCCAATGACCATTCTAGGGCCTACTAGTCCTCTCATGAAATATCGTCATTCCTTCACCTCATTGGGTGCTCAATGTTTTCTCATGTATTACCTACCACTAATGAAGTCCTGCATCTCATCATATGACCATAATCTCTATACCTGAATAGATTCTCATAAATAATATCACATTATATATACATATCCATTCCCACATAGTCCTGATACCTATGAACCTCGTAATCTTACCTTATAGACTCAACAACATGAACTTGTCTTGAATCATGACTTGTAGAGACCCGAAACTTGACGTACATTGACATTACATTATATTTGCGGAATACTTAGTACATAACAAAAACACACACACAAGGATCGTAATAGTTTAGTGTCTTTGGAAACTCGGAACGTAATCTTCTAATCGTGGTGAAAGACCTTCAACGTCTCCTATAAAGATCTTCCCTTTTTTTTACCTAAAACCTGTCTTTACATCCTGGGGAAAAGAAAACATAAAAGGGTGAGCTCAAATGCTCAGTAAGGGTAAACAAAAGAAATATCAATCACATCATATTCATAAGAACATAACATTTTGGAAATCTTAACCTGCAAAAGAGAGCATAATTTCATAACATGGGATAAATCATGGTAGTGAAATGTAATCACAATAATCATAACTTAAAACATGAAACTTTGTGGCATTCACACATAATCATAGAGAATCATTTCTTGTTAGTCAAGACTCATTGCCAAGACTATCTTAGTGGACAAAGTCCCTTTATGAATCGAGTAACCCTCGTTTCAGTCCTGTTTCACTGAACCGGTATAACCTACCGTTCCAGCCCTGTCTATCTCATGAGATATAAAATCTTTACCCAATGCATTGGAGGGAGATATAGGTCCCACCCATCTTATAATGAATCCTTTCTTATGTGTGCCACATAATCATAAATCATACATCATCGCATAACCCATGTAATAAAAATGGGATTCTTAAACAACATGACATCATAAAACAATTCATATAAGATAAAGGAATTCATAAAAATGTTTCCATCACAACATAATCAAATCCATGTAATAATAGGGATAAAAACAGAACCCTTTTATTATCTTAGATGGAAAATAATTTTGATAAAATACTTGAAATCCATTCTTGAGGAAAATATCCTTTCTACTTCAAAAACATTTTTCCTTTCATAACATGTCATACGACTTTAAAATAAAAGAATTTGATTAAAAATAAACTTGAAAACTTGTAATGGAAGCTTCTTGTAAATAATGTTTTAAAAATCCATTCATGTTGTATAAGCTAAAAAAAACATTCTTCGTACTTTTTTCGGAAAAGTCAAAAAGTACCTCGTACGAAAAACGACAAAAGATTCCTTTCATTTCTTTTACTAAAAACTCACCGAAGGGTAAAAATGGATTTAAAAAATTGTAGGTGGATGGAAATAATATTACATATTTATGAAACATGGATGTGGATGATAAAATACACCCCAGTAAATACTTACGAATAAACAATCTCGGATAAAAATGAGATTGTGATAATTCCCTTACCTTAGGTCTGATTTGCTTCGTATGTGTCCGAACCTCCTGTATAATGATTTAAATAATGTCATTGACTTATTACAGAATCATATTCATTGTTATGATATCATATATGGTTTACTTATGACTTTATATTACCTGTTCTTTTGTAAATTCCATGTTAAAGAAGCGTTTTGGGTAAAATCGTTTCATTTATCGTAGGTGTTTTGACTTGTTGTTCTTGACATTATTATTACTTATATCATGATTTACTTACTTCCAGAATATAAAATATGATTTATATATCATATATATTCAGTATATATATATATATAATAGATAGATAAATGAAATGAAAAACACCGTTCATGGAGACGGTAGTCCGTACGTACGCATGAACGCTGTTTTTCTTTCCTTATTGTCTTGAATGGAAGTAAGTAGATGACATAAATATATATATATACATAAATCCAGTATCATTATTATGTCATATATTTCATTAGTACTTATTATATATACTTTATAATCATTCATGAATGGTTAATCATTAAGAATGAATCTCATCGTGTCGTGGAGACGGTAGTCCGTACGTACGCACGAGCGATGATATCATTTCCATAATTATTGAATTGAATTGGAGTGGATTATACAATATATCAGAATCAATATGATGTTGTAATAACTATGTATAGTTATTCTTTACACCATTATACCCATCCATGTAAGGTGGTGCTGGAAAATAGATTACACCACGGCGTGGAGACGGTATTCCATACGTACGCACGCGCGGTGATTCCTTTTTCCGTAGGATGGATAGATGGTGAAATAGGGTTGTTTCATAGTTAAAATAACATATCAGTATATGATTGATACTGATGTTATTACTTCATAATGAAACAACCTAAGAAGAAGAAGTGGAAGAAGAAATAAAGATGAAAGAATTGGTAACGGTAATTACCACTTCTTTGAAGCGCCTCTTTGAGACATCCTCTTAGGGCACTAAAATTGGTCTTTGAGGAAGACCAGAACCTCTAGGATGTTTCTAGGGAAGTGGAGAAGAGATTTTGTCAGGGGTTGGCCGATCTTGAGTGCTCAAATTGGTGTGAGGAGGAGGGGGAGGAGGTGTCCTTTTATAAGGGAGGAGAGGGGCACCTTAGGAATACCTCAAAATATTATTTTATATTAAAGTCAAAATCGGTTTATAATGGTTCCAAAGGGTCTTATTTCGGAGATAAAGTGGGTATGGGTAGAAATCCTATCAACCAATAAGATTTAGAAAAGTTTAGGGTATTATTTTAACCTTATCAATTAGATTTAACTCTAAGTTAAATAATTTAACTTTTACCGTGTCTTTTTGTTTTCTTTCACTATATGGTTAATACACTTACAATAACATGCCAAAAGAACCCCAAATTGTTTATTATTAATACATATATCCTTATCTAAGTCATTTGGCTGAACCTTAGATTTTTAGGAATAAAATAACAATTAATAATATAATATTTGATTTAAAAACTATTTTGTGTCAATTTTGACACTATTTGATATATGATTTTTTTGAAAGTCATAAAAGAATTATATGTTCGAACCAAGTTGATTAAATCAACAATAATATATCATAGTAACATAGAAAATTAGTGGAAATCATAAAAAGTCTTAAATTACATTTAGTTTGGTATTTATAATATCAATTATGTCAATATTTCATTAATAAGATAATTACTACATCATCTTTGTGTCATAAATAAATTAAATTATTTGATGTCTAAAAATTACAAATAAAATACCATTATGTAGGAACTCTTTCTGTATTTCTAATGAATATTTATAGTCTAATTTATCTTATGTATAACCCCATATTAAAAATGTTTTAGTAAATAAACATTGATTTTATCTCTTTTAACCCATCTTTAAATAATATAATAATAAATGTCTTAATCCAATCCAAGTGGGCCTAAATGATAATATTTTACACTTAAGGTTGTTTTTGGTCGAGATACACTTGTCCAATAGAATTAGGACATGTGTTAGGGTAATATTAATATCATTCTTACCCTTAATTACCCTATTTACTTTTAACCGTGGTAAATAAAGGTAAAACGTTACTATTCACCAAAAATTATGTTCATCTCATTGAACAACATTTTACTTACTGACATCAACCGTGTCTCTCGGATTTTTGAAATTCCATTAACAGAAGTGGTAAAATTACGTTTTATGAAAAATTCAGTTTTTTTTTAACTACCACTTAGTAGTTTCACTATTAATCAAAAATTGATGTTTTTCAGAACAATGCCAAATTTTCATCCTAAGCTATATTTCATATTCCGAATTCAAAAATGAAGTCTATTTTATCAAATTCATAACATAGAAATTTCATTAATTAATTTTATAATTAAATCCCGTTGTTAAAACAAATAGCGTGTTTTTAAGAAACAATATCTATCAAAAGATTGACACTTGATTATGTCTGGTTTAAATTTGAAATTATATCCAATGACCAACATTGTATTAAATTGTAAAAATATATTCTAAATATACTTTAAAACCACTCAAATTAATGATTTATCACTATTAATTATTTCGATTAAAAAAGTTTTTTTTAATTATAATTTAGTAATTTTCACTATTCATCAGAATATGAAAGTTATCCGAAAAGTACCAAAATTTCACCCTAAGCTAATTTCGATATTACGAATCCAAAAATGAATTCCATTTTGAAAAATAAAATTTAAAAAATTTCAAAAAGTGGTTATTACTATTCGTAACGGCTAGTTTTAATAATATCTTAATAGTATATCGTTGTTTAGCGAAACTCGGTGTTGCGTACAACACACGCTATCGTGGAAGGTGGCGATTGCGTATAATTCAAGCCAGGTCAGAGATGTGTATTGTGAAAGCTCCTTTTGGTGTAGCGTATAACACAAGATATTAATAAAATTAAAAAGAATTATTTCATAAAATCTCGGGCTGTTACATTCTACCCCCCTTAAAATGAATTTCGCCTTCGAAATTCGTCGGGGTTATAAATGGTTTACTATTCGAAAGTTTCTCTAATAGAAACTCACATCGTAAAAAGGAATACCAAAACTTGGCTTTAAAAACTAAAGTATGAAATGTAAAGATTACCCAAATAAACTAATCACTGGGTTTCCACATAGGTGAAAATATGGATATGGAAGAGAAATCTAACCATCATGTTCTGATGGAGAGTGGTAGAGAACATGGCTATGGAAAATCCAGCAATAACAAAGCCATAAATTTGTGACGATCTAAGGTACCATTTGATTCATCAGATATAAGATCACTAGGACAACATTTTTGGTTTTCAAGATCGTTTCCCTAAAGTTAAAGAATTTGAATTAGAATAAATACTTACTTTATTTTGGTACAATCTTACTGTTGTTCGTGCCTTTAACAATTTCCACTTCATCTCTTAAATAAATGAAGTTGAATTTGTTATTCGTGAAGTGTTAGCAGATCATGTGATAGAATGACGGGTCATTCCATCTGTCTCAAACAAAAGGTTAGCAAAAATTATATACATAAGTCGATCTATAGTGAGATTAATCATATATGGTTCCTAAAATGGACTTTATACATCATATATCATACTGCATAATATAATAAAACTAGTTTCTAATAAACAGGGACTTCCTGTAGGCCAGTGGTAGGCGATAAAGGCCAGTCGCACTTCGGTTGTGGGTTCGATTCCTACAGCCTTGTCTGACGCGATGGGTTGTCGCCCGTCCTGCAGGTTGTCCTTTTTTTAAAACTACATTACTATAACATCCCATAACTAACTTATGTCCAACATAATCTATTCCAATCTTTAGGATTATCCATAATACTGCAGTCCACTCTCATAACATAGTGAAAACGATTACCAGAGATTTAACACCATCGTCGATCCCCATATATCATAAGATATGTTTTGTTGGTCACATTCCAAACATTCAAAGTCCTTAATCATGTATTCTCTTGAATACCTTAGTGAAAACATGAATGCAGTTAAAAGTTAACACTTTCCACATACCAAAATCCTCAAAATTCTATATACTCAAACAATGATATCACTTAGTCCTTATATCAATCATGAGCTCATGAATAATGTCAAACATTTCATTTTCTCATTATCCCTTCATTATGTGCGTATCATCTACATTCTAGAATATTTGAATAACTTTTCCTGGTTACCGATACCTTAAAATTACTGAAAACCACAATAGACCAATACATAAATATTTCAATACACCATAAAAGTACCTCAACAACATTATTCTTGAATACCAATACATAAACACTTTAGTCCATCCACTTCAATGATTGTCCTGGAATAAGTCCTTCCTTGATTTAGAAGTAACTTTTTAGGTCAGGGCATTGAGTTGGGTAATGCCCATGTTCTCCGCAAATAAGACATTGAACTCCATAATAGTCTGTCACTCTATGACCCTTTTCTCCACATAGATAACATCGGTCCCTCCATTTTAGGTATTCCTCAAGGTTCTTCTTCCCTTCTTTAGAAATCTCAATCTTCCTTTCTTTATGCTCCTCAACATGCGAACATGAATAATAGTTTATCTTCCTCTTCTTTGATGAATTAGGCATAACACTAAATTTCACCTTGTTAATCATATATCGCGATGACTGATTCGGCATAATCGCAATATCATTCTCTCTCAGAATTACACAATTTTGTTGCTCATAGTCACCAATTTGTCCATTGGATTCAATGTTAACCGAATTCCTTCTGGTTCCCTCCATTAACTAAAACACAAAAAGAATCTTGTGAGACGCAAAAATCATGCTAGAGAAAACAACATTATAAAGGGGGAGTATCCTCAGTATCTAACTTCTTAGGTTAAATTCTATTATCGTTACCGTAGTTCTAGGACTGTATCTTATACGTATACTTATCCTTAGGGACATCCCTAGACATACCTTAGAAATATCTCTAGGGATCTCACTAACGTTTTCGCATCCTAGTTTCCAAAGGTTGACTAAATCTTTCCTCTGATACCAACTGTAGAGACCCGAAACTTGACGTACATTGACATTACATTACATTTGCGGAATACTTAGTACATAACAAAAATACACACACAAGGATCGTAATAGTTTAGTGTCTTTGGAAACTCGGAACGTAATCTTCTAATCGTGGTGAAAGATCTTCAACATCTCCTATAAAGATCTTCCCTTTTCTTTACCTAAAACCTTTCTTTACATCCTGGGGAAAAGAAAACACAAAAGGGTGAGCTCAAATGCTCAGTAAGGGTAAACAAAAGAAATATCAATCACATCGTATTCATAAGAACATAACATTTTGGAAATCTTAACCTGCAAAAGAGAGCATAATTTCATAACATGGGATAAATCATGGCAGTGAAATGTAATCACAATAATCATAACATAAAACATGAAACTTTCTGGAATTCACACATAATCATAGAGAATCATTTCTTGTTAGTCAAGACTCATTGCCAAGACTATCTTAGTGGACAAAGTCCCTTTCTGAATCGAGTAACCCTCGTTTCAGTCCTGTTTCATTGAACCGGTATAACCTACCGTTCCAGCCCTGTCTATCTCATGAGATATAAAATCTTTACCCAATGCATTGTAGGGAGATATAGGTCCCACCCATCTTATAATGAATCCTTTCTTATGTGTGCCACATAATCATAAATCATACATCATCGCATAACCCATGTAATAAAAATGGGATTCTTAAACAACATGACATCATAAAACAATTCATATAAGATAAAGGAATTCATAAAAATGTTTCCATCACAACATAATCAAATCCATGTAATAATAGGGATAAAAACAGAACCCTTTTATTATCTTAGATGGAAAATAATTTTGATAAAATACTTGAAATCCATTCTTGAGGAAAATATCCTTTCTACTTAAAAAACATTTTTCCTTTCATAACATGTCATACGACTTTAAAATAAAATAATTTGATTAAAAATAAACTTGAAAACTTGTAATGGAAGCTTCTTGTAAATAATGTTTTAAAAATCCATTCATGCTGTATAAGCTAAAAAACATTCTTCGTACTTTTTTCAGAAAAGTCAAAAAGTACCTCGTACGAAAAACGACAAAAGATTCCTTTCATTTCTTTTACTAAAAACTCACCGAAGGGTAAAAATGGATTTAAAAAATTGTAGGTGTATGGAAATAATATTACATATTTATGAAACATGGATGTGGATGATAAAATACACCCCAGTAAATACTTACGAATAAACAATCTCGAATAAAAATGAGATTGTGATAATTCCGTTACCTTAGGTCCGATTTGCTTCGTATGTGTCCGAACCTCCTGTATAATGATTTAAATAATGTCATTGACTTATTACAGAATCATATTCATTGTTATGATATCATATATGGTTCACTTATGACTTTATATTACCCGTTCTTTTGTAAATTCCATGTTAAAGAAGCGTTTTGGGTAAAATCGTTTCATTTATCGTAGGTGTTTTAACTTGTTGTTCTTGACATTATTATTACATATATCATGATTTACTTACTTCCAGAATATAAAATATGATTTATATATCATATATTTTCAGTATATATATATATAAAATATAGATAAATGAAATGAAAAACACCGTTCATGGAGACGGTAGTCCGTACGTACGCATGAACGCTGTTTTTCTTTCCTTATTGTCTTGAATGGAAGTAAGTAGATGACATACATATATATATATATACATAAATCCAGTATCATTATTATGTCATATGTTTCATTATTACTTATTATATATACTTTATAATCATTCATGAATGGTTAATCATTAAGAATGAATCTCATTGCGTCGTGGAGACGGTAGTCCGTACGTACGCACGAGCGATGATATCATTTCCATAATTATTGAATTGAATTGGAGTGGATTATACAATATATCAGAATCAATATGATGTTTTAATAACTATGTATAGTTATTCTTTACACCATTATACCCATCCATGTAAGGTGGTGCTGGAAAATAGATTACACCACGGCGTGGAGACGGTATTCCGTACGTACGCACGCGCGGTGATTTATTTTTCCGTAGGATGGATAGATGGTGAAATAGGGTTGTTTCATAATTAAAATATCATATCAGTATATGAGTGATACTGATTTTATTACTTCATAATGAAACAACCTAAGAAGAAGAAGTTGAAGAAGAAATAAAGATGAAAGAATTGGTAACGGTAATTACCACTTCTTTGAAACGCCTCTTTGAGACCTCCTCTTAGGGCACTAAAATTGGTCTCTGAGGAAGACCAGAACCTCTAGGATGTTGCTAGGGAAGTGGAGAAGAGATTTTGTCAGGGGTTGGCCGAGCTTGAGTGCTCAAATTGGTGTGAGGAGGAGGGGGAGGAGGTGTCCTTTTATAAGGGAGGAGAGGGGCACCTTAGGAATACCTCAAAATATTATTTTATACTAAAGTCAAAATCGGTTTATAATGGTTCCAAAGGGTCTTATTTCGGAGATAAAGTTGGTATGGGTCGAAATCATATCAACCAAAAAGATTTAGACAAGTTTAGGGTATTATTTTAACCTTATCAATTAGATTTAACTCTAAGTTAAATAATTTAACTTTTACCGTGTCTTTTTGTTTTCTTTCCCTATATGGTTAATACACTTACAATAACATGCCAAACGAACCCCAAATTGTTTATTATTAATACATATATCCTTATCTAAGTAATTTGGCCGAACCTTAGATTTTTAGGAATAAAATAACAATTAATAATATAATATTTTATTTAAAAACTATTTTGTGTCAATTTTGACACTATTTGATATATGATTTTTGTGAAAGTCATAACAGAATTATATGTTCGAACCAAGTTGATTAAATCAACACTAATATATCATATTAACCTAGAAAATTAGTGGAATTCATAAAAAGTCTTAAATTACATTTAGTTTGGTATTTATAATATCAATTATGTCAATATTTCATTAATAAGATAATTACTGCATCATCTTTGTGTCATAAATAAATTAAATTATTTGATGTCTAAAAATTACAAATAAAATACCATTATGTAGGAATTCTTTTTATCTTTCTAATGAATATTTATAGTCGAATTTATCTTATGTATAACCCCATATTAAAAATGTCTTAGTAAATAAACATTGATTTTAACTCTTTTAACCCTTCTTTAAATAATATAATAATAAATGTCCTAATCCAATCCAAGTGGGCCTAAATGATAATATTTTACACTTAAGGTTGTTTTTGGTCGAGATACAATTGTCCAATAGAATTAGGACATGTGTTAGGGTAATATTAATATCATTCTTACCCTTAATTACCCTATTTACTTTTAACCGTGGTAAATAAAGGTAAAAAGTTACTATTCACCAAAAATTATTTTCATCTCATTGAACCACATTTTACTTACTGAAATCAACCGTGTCTCTCGTATTTTTGAAATTCCATTCACAGAAGCTGTAAAATTAAGTTTTATGAAAAATTCAGTTTTTTTTAACTACCACTTAGTAGTTTCACTATTCATCAAAAATTGATGTTTTTCAGAACAATGCCAAAATTTCATCCTAGGCTATATTTCATATTCTGAATTCAAAAATGAAGTCTATTTTACCAAATTAATAACATAGAAATTGCATTAATTAATTTTATAATTAAATCCCGCTGTTAAAACAAATAGCGTGTTTTTAAGAAACAATATCTATCAAAAGATTGACACTTGATTATGTCTGGTTTAAATGTGAAATTATATCCAATGACCAACATTGTATTAAATTGTAAAAATATATTCTAAATATACTTTAAAACCACTCAAATTAATGATTTATCACTATTAATTATTTCAATTAAAAAAGTTGTTTTTTATTATAATTTAGTAATTTTCACTATTCATCAGAATATGAAAGTTATCCGAAAAGTACCAAAATTTCACCCTAAGCTAATTTCGATATTACGAATCCAAAAATGAATTCCATTTTGGAAAATAAAATTTACAAAATTTCAAAAAGTGGTTATTACTATTCGTAACGGCTAGTTTTAATAATATCTTAATAGCATATCGTTGTTTAGCGAAACTCGGTGTTGCGTACAACACACGCTATCGTGGAAGGTCGCGATTGCGTATAATTCAAGCCAGGTCAGAGATGTGTATTGTGAAAGCTCCTTTTGGTGTAGCGTATAACACAAGACATTAATAAAATTAAAAAGAATTTTTTTCATAAAATCTCGGGCTATTACATGACTACTTGACTCCTAGCCTCCATGTGAAGCTAAACCATTTTCGGACCACTAAAACCAATGTTGGATCTCTCTATATCTTCCACAACCTCCACATCTAGCAAAATCCCAGCTTCCAGCTCCTAGTACCACTCCTAGTCTGACCTCGGATCCTTAAGTCTACCCTGGTTGCTGATTCTCAGTTATCCAAGAATACATTCTACATAGGCTCTCTAAATGTACCACCTTACTACATGTATAAAACTCATTCGAAACCCAATCCCATTAATTTGGGCATGCCGTAGCTACCCACACTGTAATCTCAATAATAAAGACCCACTACTTAGTTTGCTGCCTAAATATTTGGCCTGAATTTACTGTTGAGATTCCTCATGACCCCACTTCCTTATACCTAACACATCATTACTTATCTCACTTAACACTGGAATCCAAATAGATTAAGACCAGGACGTCGAGTTACCCTTGATTATTAGAACCTAATTGACCACCTCAGAAATAGATGTCAATCTGAAGATGTTCACCTTCACTATAATAATGTTTCATAAACCATATTTGAAGCATCTCACCCTATAGAAGTCGTTTCCCATTATAGTAGGTGAAAATCGTGATAGGTCTATGAAATTAGTCACATAATCCATGAAAGATGTATCACCCTATTAAATATTCTTGAATTCATTGGATATAACTTCCCTCAGCATCTCTAGGAAGAATTTATCAAAGAAACTGTCCTCTAAATCCTTCCAATAAAGTTCCTCATTACTTTATTCTTGATCCTATACATATCACCAGTGATTTTATGGTCCTCTGAGCATGTTCATTTCCTGCTTCACCCTCCATCCCAGGGATTTTGCAAGCTGATCAAATATATGTTTTACTGAATCGATCCAATTCTCTTCTACCTAAGGTCCACCCTCACCCTAAAATAGTTGTGGATGATGAGGCTACAACTCAAGAGTCAAATATTACTTAGATGGATTAGATCCCTGATCTCCCATGTCGATACCTTGTATGCCCCAAACAAAGCATACCTTGAGCATCTCTTTTATCCATGCCCCAAAATTATCCATTTATTATGGCTATCCAACCTATACCAAAGCTTGAACCTATAGATAATGATCATATCAACCCTCAAGGGCATTATCCTAACCCTTATAGACCTCATCCCGTATAGACTCATGTGACACCATATCACTACCCTCTTGATGCACCACTAGAGGCCATCAAGGTGGCATCCCTCTAGACACTAATAAAATGGTAAAATATCATTAAAAGTATATATATATATATCATATATAGGTAAATTTTTAATAGGAAGTGCTTCTTACCATCCTTACACACCCCTACCACACCCGGTCACATGACATCCATCCTCATGGCCCCTCACATACCCATATCAGTGTCAAGTTTCAAGTATCATCAGGCCTCATGGAAATTTTCCTACCCATAACAGAATTAATAATCACATATAATATGAACTTGTGGCCCCTTTCCAACCCACATAATGTTTTTGAAACACATATCTTGTATCAATCTATGGTAGGATAGTAGAATTCCCCCAAAGATGCTATAAAATAAAATATTTTTATCTTCTTTATTGACACTCTAAGAAACTCACCCCCTTTTCTCATCCCATATTACACTTATCAGGGTTAGGCCCATACATACTATATAAAGTAATAATAATATAAAATCTAATCAGGATCCTTGTGCCTCAGATATCTATATAGAATTCCACCAAAAAGGCTAAGTAGGAAAACATAGTTTATCTTCTTTATTGAAACATTAAAAATCCCCACCCAATGTATTTTTGTTTCCTAATGATAATCATAAGAAAAAAACATCCTATGAACCTAAGTGTCTATTATTTTGTATAAATAATACTCCCTTCACATACCAAGACAAGGGTTAAACCACATAACAGATAACCATCACACCCAAGTGCACTAATTTAGGTGGATACTAATCAACTAAAAAAGCAGACTGCATAACGTAAATTTTCCACCCCTTTCAACATGGTATGTCCATAGTGCATGGGCCTGTAGGCACCCAAACATGAACTTTTATCCAGTTATGAATACATATTAGTCTATGGTCTACCATATCCCAAATATTAATACAAAAAGGAAAATAAACACCTATGATACCCTCAGTGGCATCCCGACCTGATTTCACACTGGAGCAGTGCTCGAGGCTGGTTGTCCTCTAGGCCATAGGAGCACCTCCCTATATGAAAAATGATATTGACGAATATTGAGGTTGTGATGAGATGATATTTGGGATATTATACCATCTAGAGGTTATTATACTAATGGTTCATATGTTTATAGCACAGACGAAGGAGGACCATAAACAAAAGAAGAAACAATAGAAACTCATTAGACAAATAAATAACAACATCAACAAGAATTAATCCTAAAGTCATAAAATTTTCAGAACAGAACATGCCAAGACATAACAGGTCATACAAATAATATAGAAGTAGGGTTTCCCATGGTCGACCATAATAGTTCACATTAAAGGCATGAAAAAGAAAAAATGAAAATCCATTTCTATGCATATTACCCACTTATCCAACTCCCACCCATCCCATAAAAAAGGTACCTATACAATAAATAAGTTCCATATCTTGATCCTAAATACTTACCTAATATCAAAAGAAAAAATTCTATATGATTCCTAAGGGGAAAATTTAGCATATGACTATTAACTTTGTAGGCCACCACCAACATGTTCTTGTCTTACATCTGTAATTATGTTGGTGCTTGAAAAATGTAAATAAAAGGTAACAATTTAAAATTTAGTAAATTACCCACTACCCTTATTCTCATTCCATCCATAAATTACCTAGAATCTTTACCACATGCTAAACAATTCTCTGGTCCCTTGGACCTCTGCTCTAAAAGTCATTGTTGTCTCAATTCCTAATGTCACAAGGCATTGTGATGTCCACCCTCTAATATATATACAATCATTGTCGGCTCAATACCTGATGTAATGATTCCTGGTGATATCATTCCTCTAATAAATAATCACCATCATCTCAAGAGTCGATGTCCTGAGGCACGATAATATTTTTCCTCCCATAATCCCATTCTATCGTTGTTGGGTGTAATATAGAGCCTCATACCCCAACCTATGGTCTCAACACCATCACATGATGTTTCATCCCCATGCACATGGATTTATATGGTGAAAACCTCCAACATATCTAATGGTTAACCCCATACCCTAAGTCTCAATATCTCTAGAGTCCTCCACCAACAATAAGGTCAAAAACTCCTCAATTAAGTCCCATCTGTGTGCACATGAATCCAATGGCCGATTGAATAAAAATAGAGAGTGACATCACCAAACATCCTAAGACACATCATATAGAACCACATGACCCTATGACAATGTCACTATGTCTCAATGGTTAAAATCATCCAAAGTCACATGGTCCATTCCCTAATCTTGATGACCTCATCACCTCAATCTGATGACCATGTTACCTCAACCTGGTGATCAATATCACCCTAGGTATTTGGGGACATGCCCTCAGCCTGGAGACCTTATTGCCTCAGTCCAATTAATCATAATAACCACTATCATTAGGACATTCCTATCATGTTCCCAATGAACCAATTAAATCAATATAAATAATTTAATTAATTAAATTACCCATATTTCCTAAGCTTCCCAAATTTTTCAAATCCCCTTACTCAGACTAAAAAATATAAAAAGGTTAGAGAATACTTAAAAACATCCCATGGAATCATTTAATCAAATTAAAAACATAAATTTAATTATTAGGGGTCTCTATCAAACTATTTACATGGGAATATATAGAACAAACCTCCAAAACACCCATAACATTAAGGAGAAATCATGGTATCACCTACCATGTACTCATAGGTTCTCGCTTGTCTGATATTGGCATCTAAATAGAGACAAAATGAGAGAAACCAGAATTTTTGATGAATTCCCAGAAAATAAGATAAAATTCCTCACATAGATTTAGCATTATTTATTTAAAGATAAACTAAAAATAGAAGCTAGTGGATTTAATCCATTACGATACACTTCTAACAAGATTTAAGGAGCTTGGAATGGAGATCATATGAAAAAGATTCCTCAAAGCCTATGGGAGGATAGGAAAATAGAGAACCCCGTATGATATGTCTAGAATAGGGGATAAATAAGGAAGAAAAGAAGAAATAGTGATGAGGGGAAAAATTAATTTTACCCAATTAAATGCCCTGTGTAGTTTGGCTGCACATTTTTCCCAACCATGTGCCAACCGTGTGGTGCTCACTATTCAAGAACCAAACATGTGCAAACTAAGAACATGTTTTTGAAACCATGACCAGACCAAGTGAATCACCTCTATTAAAAATTTCATACGTCTCACACATCCATTCACCCCCACCTATACCATTTAAAAAACCGTGTCCAATTTACTTGGTTGGTATGATATTTGTGTTCACATGTAGAGTGTTATATGAAAGATTTCAACCATATTATAACATCTTGTGTTTTTGGGTGGGTATAAATTCCTCAATCTTTTTATATTTATACCCATACCTTGTTGATGTTTATTTACCATGATAGATCAAAGGAAATTCATACAATAATTTCGGTTGGATTATTTTAATATAAGAGAGAAATGATTTAAGTACTAAGGGAGTATCTACCATGGATCAAATGAGTTGAAATTAAAAATGAATGGGTTTTTAGAAATTTATTTTTAATGTAAAATTATATAAATGTAACCAATTTTTTTTAAAAAAATATATAGTTTCACAGGGTTCCTAGTATAATTCCATTGGGTATTTGGCGCAGTTAAAAAATCTCTACATCCCACTAGGTATCATCGAGTACCTGGTATAATTCCACTAGGTACCCAATGTTGTATTATGACCAGGGATACCTTCCACATTCATACCTCTTCAACGAACATCTTGTATTTATTATTTGAACATCGAAGGTACCATAAAATTTTGTTAGAATATTTAAAGGGTAACATTAGAAAATAAAGCTTGTGATCTATACATGTTAATCCATTCATTTTATGATAACCAATAAAAGATTAAATAACTTTCAAGAAACCTAATCAATAAAATTTTGTGAAATTTTTATTGTAACTCATGTTATTCTCTTTATTATTTTTAAAGGACAAGACGATATGTTTCAAGTACCTCTAGGCTATCCAACACTACTCTTACATCATCCTCTAAATTTTGGATTATGTATTTCAAGAAAAGGAATTACTTAATTTTGTTATCCAATATCCAATGATAAGGGTAGTAGTTAGGGAGATCATCATAACCTACCTAATTATGATTCTTGAAAATAGGTAATATGGTCATGTTATACTATAAGGATGACAAAAAATAGAACCTAAGAACTTTCTTTTGATAGAAGGAATATGTTATATTCTCCCTACTCTTGAATCCTTGAAACTTATACTCCCCATGGTTATCTTGTGTGTTGGGGTTAGAGTATGTGTATTTTTCATTTTTAAGATGAGATAAATATGGTAGTGATGTATGAAATATGTTAGATTTTGTTGTTGACATTTTTTTCATTGTCTCTAAAAAGGTTATAGTAGTTGAATTTCCATTCCCATTTATTTTATTTTTCAGGTTGATGTTTCACCTTGGTTTAAATAATTGCATCTTACAAGTGTTATGTTATATTAAAAATCTTATATACTATTCCATGTATATTCTATATGATCAATATTTTGGATAACTAAACCTATTTGTTTTCTATAAATATCACTAAAAATACATCTAAGGAAATTGTATTTTTAGGAAATGTTCGAAACCCTTCTATCATGCAATAAAGATTGAAAATATATAATTTTATTTATATTTACAATTTAAGAGGTCACATATCAATGTTATATTAAATGTTGAATTCAAATAGTATATGAACTATATAAAAATATATTTTTGAATAGATTTTGACTCAGCTACCATGTTTTTATATGAGATGAATATGTGTCCTTGAAGCATTTGGGAAATTCATCTAGGTTTTTTAACCTCCTATTTCTCAGGGGTCCCCACTATGGGGATATATTGGGAGGAAAAAATGATTAGATACCACTGTAGGTACATTGTTTCATCAAAGGTATAGAAATTAGTGTTTCCAATATTTTTCAGTGGAGGAATTAATTTATCTAATTTTTGAAATGGATTATTTTATAGTTGTATTCTGATTAAATTTTACAAATTAATATAACTATGTTGTAATGGACTCATGTATTTTTGGAATGTTATGTCACTCCCTTTATTGGGGTTCGTCATGGATATCTCACTTAAATATGGGCAGATTATAGTTCAAGGAGTAATGTCTTCATGTTCAACTGGAATTAATTTTTATTGAACATATTACTATTTTCTATAGCCTTTTTAATATGCATATTCTATCCTTACTAGATGAGCAGTCCCTTCCGACCAAGGTAGATCATCTGGAAAAAGTTAATCTTTTTCTTGAATTTTTTAAATGCTAGAAATGTTTCTTTATTGTATTTTATTGTTAATTCATCAAACCCTTTAAATTTATTTCTTCTGTTTATAAATTTCTCCCTTAGCTAAGAGTATCTCGACATTTCCGATTGGTGGGTGGGTTGAAGATTCAACAAGTCCATTCCCTTATCCTTGTTCAATTTATATTGAGTAGCTACTGAAGTAAAATTCTTGAAGTTACCATAGGTACAATTTCTTCATTTTTTAACAATTATGAAATCCTTTCCAAACTACTTCAGTATCAGTGTTATTTCCAACTAAAGGGTCTTCTTCACATGGATCATTACTAGTGTTGTGTTCAGATACATTGGAAATATCAAGAGTGATAACACCCAAAAATGAATACATTATAAGTATTAAATTATATCTAGTATTGGATTATCTATAGTGACTTTTTGGTTAGACGGTTTTATGAATTTGGGGACCTTATGATGTATCACTTTTCCATGAGAGAATGATTTCCTGGATGTGAAAAGATATTCTATATGAAACATTATCATGGGGTAATCCCCACAATTTTCCACTGAACTTGGACCAAATAAATAGATTAGTTTAAAAGAAGCATGATGGGTTTCCCCCACCTTTTCAAACATGGATTTCCTTAGGTGAGATTACATCACTATTGAATTCACCTTCATCTTGATTTGTGGTATATGGGGTGATGGTGGTGGGTTAAAAAATAAACCCAACCCATTGTACTAAAAAAATTATAATTTTTACAATTTTTATTATATCTATGGAACTTTTATTATATTAGGTTCATATCCAAAAAATATATATTTGGATAAAGGGTGTTTCCTATTGGTTCCCTTAGGGTCACCAATATCACGTGAAGGGGAATTTTATGTGGAATGTGTTTTAGTCTAAATGTTATTTAAATTATTATATTAAAACCCTTTATAATGTATATATGTTAATTAATGTTTCTATAGATTCCTTGAAACCAATAATCATGTCTATTATAAATAATAAATATAATATGGAATAATGGAGAAGACTGACTGGTGGCTTGCCTAAAGTTAAATGTACCAAAATGTATCATAAAATTTCATGAATACTATGATGGTTTATTTAATGAGGTATTTAAAACAAAGATCTCTACTTAATTATAATTTCTTATGAGAGGGTAAAGCCAAGGGTAACATATCTCCCCTATACTATAATGCATAGATAGTGTAGTCCTCCTGAATGGCTCAATGGATTGTGTTGAGTCCATCTATGAAACAATGTTGAAGACACTCACATTTCTTATTATACTTTAGGATTCCTACAGGTGATATGATAGTGAGTTTAACCATCTTGTATCACTTATTAATTATCATGATATTTTTCATTTATCATGTATACGAAACATGTAGGTTGTTAAAGAAATTTATGGTTTTCTACAAGTTGTGGGGATAGTTTGGAATGTATTCCACCTTCATTTGTTTAGGCATCACATGCTGATGGGTGGAAATAGGTCAATACATAACTAGAATATTATAATCTAAAATCTCTTCCAATATTCCATCCAATTCATATTTATATTCCTTATATGATTTATCTAGCACTCCCACTTGTATCATTTGTGTCCTAATGAATTTATCAAGTATGGTCAAACACCTTAGTGAATTTTCTACCACACCCAAATTTAAGTGATCTAATTGAAGATAAAATGACAATAGTTGCTTTGGTGTATTGGTTTTTTGAATTAGAAAATAATTATCCATTATGGATACACTTATCATAGATAGATCTAGTACTATGATGATATCTTAATAATATGGTGATTTCATGGTAATTGTGATGAATATAAATTGATTAGAAACCAATGGAATTTGATAATACTCTAAATATTTAGGGCCAAATAAGAACATGGTTGATATTGGAACGATGTTACTAAATTGGATATCTTTTTGAAGTAACTCTTGGATATTAAGAATTACCCATCTTCTCTAAGTAACTACATGAAATATGATGTAGTTTTCAAAGCTTTTGTAACTATCTCTCATTTTAAATCTAGGATATGTTTATAATAAGGGCCATCATATTTGTTGGTTTCAACATGGAAATGGACTCCATGGGGTATATCTTTATTGGAATTAGTGTTTTTCTCATACTGGTATCTTCCATAGTCTTCGAGGCTATTGGGGACTCTCGGTGATAATTATAGACATGATCAGAAGGATGCCTTCTAGATGAATCCTACGAAACTAATAGAACATAATTTATATCATCATCATCCACCATAAAATATTAGAGGAGGGTGTTTTCATGTTCTAGGGATAAAATATTGAATTTTTTGAGAATATAACAGGGGCCACCATCCCCTACTAATAATTTTTCATTAGGACAACATTCATGGACTCATTCTCTCAATGTTTAAAAATTCAAAAATATCATTAGGATCATTCCTTTGTGTATATATTCCAATAAAAATAAAATAACAATCTTCTAATAGCGACATTGGGTGGGATAGAATAGATGATGACATGAAGTTTTTGAAGTAGAAGAGATGGTAGAAGCATCAATATAGGTTAGAGAGATTATGGAAGGATTGTGGTGAATCCTAGAACCACCACTAGAATTTTTATTTCCTCCAAACCTATTCTAGGACTTAATAGTGTGGTTTCTACCAGAATATAACTTGATTAAAAAGTAAATTAAAAAATATATCATCATTGCATTTTCATAAGTAATCATTTTTTATCAATTAGTATCATCCATAGTTATAGGTTTATACTTCCTATTAACAATTTTTTGTTTCACAATTTTCCTACCCCAACTTTTTTAATATCCCATTTCTAATATATAAGGAGTAGAGATCATGGTTTTATTGGGGTGTACATGTTAAAACTTATAGGATAGGTGGTTAAATCAACCCATAAATTTTCTTTTTGTCTAGACTAGGATACTCTTGTAGATTTAAGTCATGTTCATTAATTAATTCCAGATAAAAAAGAATAGTTTTTTACATTTCTTTCCAACTTAGTTGGGGAACAACCATTATAAAAGGTATCAATCAATTGAGAATTTGTATAGACACTAAAAATTATATAAATCTTCCAACACACACAACATAGGGAATCCTATTCATTTTTCATGAGGTCATGTATGTGTGATCGCACTGTTGTTTGAAGACATGTTGTAGGGAACAATCATATTTAATGACATATTGGAATGAATTAATGTGTTTAATGTGGGAACTCCACTTGAACAATCAAATTTAGGTTTAATAGCTCTTCACTAAGGGATTAATACATTATCTCACCACCAACAAGGATATGGGATTACTAAATTTTCACTAGTAGAATGACACATTTTTTGGTCATAAATGGAGATATAGATTTATTGGTACCAAGAGATGATTAAAAAATATTGTACTATTTGGGGATTTTTAAGACCCAAGGAGAGTTTTATGAAATCTAATGTTAAATAAGAATCCAGAACATTATGATTTTTTATAAGATGGAAGTATAATTGGAGAAGATAATATGTGGGTATGGTTATTATGTATTATTTTATTTTAAAAAAATAAATCATGTGAAAACTCAAGTGTTTCATAGTGTTTAATTTTAGGTTATGTTCATTCCATGGTTTTAGAATGGTTGAAGAAACATTGAAGAAGTTTGGAGGTTATAGGATGAATTTAAAAAGAGTTTTAGTGTTGGTAAAAAATGGATCTTAAATTTATAAAATTCCTTAATATGCAAGATTTTTACCTTTAATTTGTTATGGTTACTCTGATCAGACTTGGTCAAAAAATGTTGAATTCCTGAGATCATACTATTTTCTATATGAAAGGTTTTTACATTCATTAAATAAGCATTTTTTATATTTATGGTTTTTCTCTCTAGTTGTAAAAGTAGTAGACTACACATAAGGTAAGGTCTTCCTATCATAGTTTTTTAGTTTCAATACATAAGTAATTATGTAATGTGATGTTTTTCTTTTATGTTGGTAAATTTTAAAAGACCTTAGAAAGTAAGTTTTCCAAACTATGATACATATGGTTTTTTATCTTTGACTATAAAATTAGAAAAGACCTAAAATATTTGGGTTCAAAAATAAATTTTTTTCATACATGTGACTTTCCATACATAATTATTTTCTATGAGGCATAAGGATGTTTACTTTAACAAAAATTGAGTTTGATTGGATAAAAAATAATTGAAAAAAACATCATGGAAACTATCTTTGTATGATTTATAAAAATCATAGGGGATCAAATATCATCCAAAATGTACTATAACTAAATCAAAGGTGAATAAAAAGTCTAACGTGATATTTTGGATCATATTTCATTGTCATGAGCTGTCCTCAGGTCTCGTGTCCTGACTACCCCAAGCCTTTCTTCCATAGGTCAGGGGCTAGCGACTAGCACCAAAGGCGAATCCCTGATAAAAAGGGAAGGCATTTCCTTTAAACTTGTAACACACACACAGTATGAACAAAAGAATTAGAAGAAACAAGTACTAAAATAGGAAAGTAAGGTGTGTTGAAAGTAAGTGGCTCAGTATACAAACCCAACTGAACAAGAAGTACAAGTACAAATAAAAAGGGAAAGCAGCTCCAGGATCATCCACCGAGGAATCCTACATGAAGGGTAGGTACAGAACTCGAAAAACTCGTCCCTATGGTACGTCCCATCTAGTCCAGCTCTAAGAAACCTTCGTCCGTCAACCTCACCCTCGATCACTGTTGTCCGTCGTCTGCACAAAACGCAACAAGGTGCGGGAGAAGTCTGTGCAGGGGTCAGTATAATATTACTCAGTAGGGGACCCCGAGACCCCCGAAGGTCTCCTAGAATCTACAAAGGATAAAACATAGTATAAATATACAAACAAAAAGTATCAACCAAACCTACTTAGGCATATGCCCATACATATACCTAATTTACCAGATATAGTCCCGACTCCAACTCTCGAGCCCAAACACAACCCAGTCCACAAAGGAAGTAAAGTCAATCACCAAGATGATAATAGTTGAAATACATGACTCAACTCACACAGGTATACATATTTTGTAGAGTGATAGAGATGATCAGTTGTAGTCACTGATTCATCTAAGCTGTCGAACGCACACAGGATACAGGACTAGCTAAACTATCGAACCCACACAAGATATAGGACCAGCTATTCTGTCGGACCCACACAATATATAAGAAAATAAGTCATTACTGTCGGACCCACGGAGGATCTTGGTACAGTGGTCATCATTGTCAAACCCAAGGAGGATTTCGGTTCAGTAGTCATCGCTGTAGAAAACACATAGGATTCCAGTACAATAGTCGTTGCAGCCATCTCTAGGGTTCTCGCACAAAGCATGCTCTATTCTGGGATGGTCCACCCCTCGAGTCAAGTGTCAAAACATCAACTATCATTAATTCTTGAGTTGACGTATCCCGTAGTTCCGTCTCATCAAAGGAACCCAACGTGACAGACGGTGCGTCAATTGAACGCTCGATCTGAAAGTTATTAGCATTTCCGTTCCAGGAGCCTGGTTGGATTTACGCATGATCCAAACCCAGTAATTTTCCAAATTTTTGAAAAACTGACTTAGATTATTGAAAAAGGACCGCTTCTTCATGATGGTCCCAGTTCCGTAGACGACACGTCAATCGGTCACACGGTCTAGGAGTTATTCGCATTTAAGCGCAGATGGGCCCGACCCATCAAACCTAGTGGGCTGGCGGGTCGGCCCGACCCGGCTTGGTGGGTTCGACCCGGCCCGGTGGGGTGTGGCACACCTAAGGACCCAGCCCGTGCTACGGGCCGGTCCGGTTCGCCTGTCGGCACCGCCTCTCCCCTGCCCGGCTGGCGGTAGCCGGCCAGTTCTGCCTGGTGCAAATGGCACACACAACGGGACACGGTTATTCCCACACGGTGCCTACGGGTGTCGTGATTCTCCAGCCCGGAAAGTCGGTTCGCCCAGCTGAGCAGCCCGCGGGAAGCAGGTTGCGGTCTCCTCCGCACAGCACTTGCGGGCACCGCAGTTTTCCAGCCCAGCCGGCAGGCAGCTGGCCGTTTCTTCCAGCCAAGCGGCCAGTGGATGCGGCCCACGGTTTCCCTCCACGCGACAGGTGCGATGGAGCCTGTCCACCACTGTCATGGGCCAACTTGGTCGTGGCCTTCGTCTCCACAGCGTGGCACGACAGCACCGCACCTCTTCATCCACTGCAGCCCTCCCGGTCACAGTTCCTCTTTCGTCCGTCGTGATCCTCCTGGTTGTGGTTATTCTCCGGCGCGGTGTGATGGCACCGTGCCCTTTCGGCTCCACCTCCAACATCATCAAATGGAAACAACAAAGGGGAGGGTCAGGCAGTGTTCGTGTGGTCCGAACCCTCCTCGTCATATGATATCATTTGGTTTTCCTAGCAAGAATTTTGTACGACAAAGAATGAAGGTGTATTCTCATATTTAAAAATTAATAGAAAATTCCGCTACCTCCAACTAAAGAACGCTTGATGGTGTCGCGGGAAGACGGTGTCGTTCCTTTTACGTCGGAAGAGGTAGAGAGGTACTCATCGTTGGTGGATGGTCGTATAGAGGTGATGAAGTCGAAGACGATGTCGGTGCTCCTCACGGGCATCGCTTCCCTTTCCTTGCGTTGGTTGAATAAGGAAGAAGACAACATTGATTATTGGTGGAGGAAGCATTCTTCGTGTTCTTCGCGGAGAGGATGAAGTTCTCCAAAGGTTTTCCAGGCTCCACCTAAAGAATGCTCAACCAAAATAATAGAGGAAGTCTCTATTATTTTTATGGCATGACAACACATAAGTTTCACTTAATTAAATGAGGAAACTCATTTAATTAAATGTTGTGGAAAGGATTCAAAAAGATTTCAATTAAATTTAATTAATTCTCTTCATTAATGGTGGAGAGTTGGCAAGAATTAAACCATGGAAGTTTAAAGGCTTCACCACTTATGGAGAGTTACAAGGGTTAGAGCTTGTGTGGGTCCCACAATAAATATCCTCCCTAGGGAGGTTAGGGTGTGGTGCGCGCCACCACTAACCTCCACATGGAGGTTTTAACCACCAATCCAATAAAAAATGTGTCTCACATGTTTTTATTTAATTTATTTAGAATCCCCAAATATTAACTTCCACTCTCGATGAAATGAAACAACAGTAAAGGTATCCTTAGGTGAATACTGGTGCTGCGAGTTCATCGGTGTCCTCGGATTTTAATTTCGAGCACCGGTTCAAAAGATATAAAATCCCGCACGTACGTTTACTGAACGTACCTGAACAAAACTTCAGAAATTGATTCCGAGCACACTGGGCCTCAGAATCAGGTGCCGTCAGAAACTGCGAACTCAAATATTCCCGTGTATTTAAGAAAAAAAATTCCACAGGATTTTAGAGTCTTTAAATTCTCCCCAACTCAGTGATTTATTTCCCCATAAGATACTACATAGACTAGGAAAACCAATGGGTGTAATGAGTATGCATCTGAGCCTCCCGCTCCCATGTGCTCTCTTGGAGGTTCTCGTGCTGCCAGCGAATGCGCACCAGAGGAATCACTTATCCACATAGGACATGCTCCTGTAGATCCCCAATCTCCACTGGAACCTCCGTGAATGTCACCCCGTCATCGATTTCTAGCTCCCCATGGTCAATAATGTGGGATGGGTCATGCACGTATCTCCTCAGTTGTGATACGTGGAAGACGTCATGCACCCGGGGCAACTGAGGTGGAAGGGCCAGGTGGTATGCCACCTCACCTACTCTACCGAGGACCCGAAAAGGTCTGATGAAATGCAGAGATAACTTGTCGACTCATCCAAATCTCCATAGACCTCATTGAGGTGAGACCCGTAGGAAAACGTGGTCACCATTCTCGAACTCCAGTGGTCTCCGTCACTTATCAGCATAGGACTATTGCTTGCTCTTTGCAGTATTCATCCTCTCATGGATGATCTGTACCTTCTCTGTCATAGCATGTATCATCTCTGGTCCTAATAGTACTGACTCCCCTAGGTCAGTCCAGCACAGTGGTGATCTTCAAGGTCAGTCGTACAGTTCCACGTAAGGTGTCATCCTGATGGTGGAGTGATAGCTGTTGTTGTAAGAAAACTCCACCAAGGGTAAGTTATCCTCCCGGCTGCGACCAAAGTTGAGGATGCATGCACGGAGCATGTCCTCGAGAGTCTAAATGGTCCTCTCAATCTGACCATCCATCTGAGGATGAAAGGCGGTGCTCAAGTGAAGTTGCATCCTGAAAGACTCCTACAACCTCTTCCATAGCTGGGAAGTGAAATGGGAATCTCGATTGGAGACGATCGTCGATGGAACACCATGAATTCTTAAGATCTCCAGTATGTAAAGGCATCCCATACTCTCTACTGATCCCTACTCCCTGATCGATAGGAAGTGGGATGACTTGGTGAGTTGGTCAACAATCACCCAGATAGAGTCAGGTCCTCTAGATGTATGTGGAAGTCCCGTTATGAAATCCATTGATATCTCATCCCACCTCCACTCTGGGACGTCTAAGGGCTGAACCAAGCCTGCTGGAACCTAGTGCTCCACCTTCACTTGCTGACAAGTGAGGCATCATGAGACAAATTCTACTTCAGCCTTCTTCATACCCAACCACCAGTGTTGTCGTCTGAGGCCCTGATACATCTTCACCACTCCTGGATGTACCGCTAGAGGGGAAGTGTGGAACTCCCTCAACACCTCCTCCTGTAGTGAAACTGGTACCATGGTACGTCCTCTGAAGAGGATGATGTGCTCTCCACCTTCAAAAACCCATTAGGCGCCTGACCTAAGGATATCTGAGGTCGTCACGTCTCATAGTCAACAGCCCCATGCTATGCCTCTCTAAATCACTGAAGAAGTGGTGGAGTGACTATGAGAGACTATAGAAAGGCTACTCCATCTCTATCTAGAAAGGATATCTGCAACACAGCCAGCTGCACTATCGCCTCTCCTAGCAGCTGAATGTCTGATCTCTTGCTGAGAGATTATGCTACAACGTTCCCCTTCTCGGGAGTATAGACTATCTCGAATTCATAGTCCTGGAGGAACTCGAGCCATCATCACTGTCTCAGGTTCAGTTCCTTCTGTGAGAAGATATACCTGAGACTCTAGTGGTCATAGTAGATTATCAAACACTAACCCATTAGATAGTGTCACCACATCTTTAAGGCAAAGACCATTGCTGCTAACTCCAGGTCATGGGTAGCATAGTTATACTCTTGTTGTCTCAAATTTCTTGAACCATACGCGATCACTTCTCTTTCCTGCATCAGGACACACCCAAGTTCGGTCCCTGATGCGTCGCAGTAAACTACGTACCCTACACCCTCCTCTGGAAGCCTCAAGCTGGGCACACTGGTCAACCTCTGCCTCAGCTCCTGAAAGCTCCGCTGGAATCTATCTGACCACAAAAAGGGTTTCCCCTTATATTTCAATGCTGAAAACAGTGCTGCAACTCTGGAGAAGTTTGGCACAAATATCCGATAGTACTCAGCCCGTCCCAGGAAACTCTGCACCTCTGTCACACTCATGGGTGGCTCCCAAGCAAGTACTGCCTCGATCTTCACTGGATCCACTACAACTCCAGACTCTGAGATGACGTGTCCCAGAAATTGAACCTCTCAAATCTATAACTAGCACTTCGAGAGATTAATATAAAGCCGGTGCTCTCAGAGTGTGTCTAGTACAACCTGAAAATGGTAGGTATGCTCCTCCTCAGTAAGAGAGTAAATCAGTATGTCGTCGATGAAGACTCTGACAAAACGATCGAGGTATGGCTAGAAGATCTTGTTCATGAGACTCATGAACACTACTGGTGCATTGGTTATTCCAAAGGGCAAAACCAAGAACTTGTAGAGGTCATACCGACACCTGAAGTCCATCTTATGCACATCCTCATCTCGAACTCTGAGATAGTGATTGCCTGATCTAAGGTCTATCTTCGAGAACCATCGTGCTCCCTTGAGCTCATAAAATAGGTCTTCAATCCTTGAGAGTGGGTACTTGCTTTTAAGGTCACCTGATTCAGGCGACGGTAGTCGACACACATTCGCAAGCTCCCATCTTCCTTCTTGGCGAACAAAATTGGAGATGCCCAGGGTGAAACACTGGGTCGGATAAATCTCTTCCCTTGCAAGTCCTCCAGCTGTACCCACATCTCACGAAACTCAGCGGGAGCCATCCAATATTCTGGAGTATATATCGGTGTTTTCCAAGGGTACAGGTCAATGTAGAAGTCTACCTCTCTTCGAGGAGGTAGTCCTGGAATGTCGTCAGGGAAAACATCCGTGTACTAATCCACCACAACAGGAAAACTCAGACTCCGCATGTCAACCGCTCCAAGGATGATACTAGCCAACTGATGTGTGATCGGATGCCCCCTCCTCTTCATAAGTACATCTTGCGCGGAAAAGTCTCCCTTCTTACTAGTGAAGGTGAACCTGGTTCCATCCGTGTAGATACACCGCACTTTGTGCCTAATACAGTCAATATGAGCATGAACTGTGGATAACCAGTCCATACCCAAGATGACATCGTAAGGCCTCGACGCCTCTACAAGAAGATCCCAACTGAATATCTCACCTCCTAGATTAAGATCACACTGCTAGAACTAGTGTGTAATCATCGAGTCTGCTCTCGTAGGAGTCTCTAGCTGTAAGAATCGAGCCAACGAATCTATCGGAATCTCTGAGCTCCGAATGAGGGCAGTAGCAATAAAATAATAACTCACACCTGTGTCTAAATGTACTTCATCAAGGGTAGAGTAGACATAGATAGTACCTAGAATAATCTCAGGTACGCCGTGGTTGTAGGCCTTGACTTCCTAGAGTTGATCCCACCTCTGTCCGCCAGCTCCCGGTGGTCGTTGTGGACCTCCTGGCTGTGGTGGTGGTGGTAGAGCCTTGAAATGCCGTCCACCGCCAGCTGCTCGGCCAGCTCCACTGCCATGTCCGCCTGCCCCGGGCGAACAACCATAGTCAAACCTCTGCCTCTGCTTGGGAGGTCCCTCTACTGTCTACTACTCATCTTCATGGTGGGTTAGGCAGTCATGAGCCATGTGGCCTTGCCCCCCGCATGCATAGCACTGCCTGCTCCTCGTATAGATGGCTCTATCTCATGTTCCATGCACAACTAAGCCTATATCCTAGTGTTTCCCACCTGATGGACTGGTTTTCTTAGACCTCTATGTCATTTGTCTACTTCCGGTTGCAGAATACTTTTCTATGTGTCGCCATGTGGTGGGTCTCTCCGCTACTGACTGGTTAGCGAGAAAACTCTCCACTTGAAGGGCTCGCTTCAGCACCCCCACCTGCATCAGAATGCTAAGGGGAATCATCGCAGACCTGATCTCATGCCTGAGACCCTGGTCGAAGATCCGAGCCTTCAAGAATAGGTCTCGTACCATATACGTGGAGTATCTCAAGAGTTCGGTGAACCTCGCTGAGTACTGAGCTACTATCATGTTGCCCTGCTGCAGATGAAGTAACTATTGAATCCGCACCGCACAAAGGGTGGCTGGAACAATATCTGAGCGGAAGAGACTCTCGAAGTCTGTCCAAAGTAATGATTCCTTTTAATTCACCTGGAGCATCAGGCTCCACCATCTTCCTGCCGCTGCATGAAAGAGACTCGCGGCAAGGATCACCATGAGGTCGGCTGGTGTCCCTGCCAATCTAAAAACTCTCACGACAACCTCCATCAAATCCTCAACTCCCTATGGTTCCGTCTCTCCCTGGAACCTGGGCGGCCTCTGGAGCTGGAACTTGTTCAACACACTCAGGTGGTGTGCACTCTCTACTGCTGGAGCTGGTGGAATCGGTGGCCCATCGGGTAGTGGTACTGCTGGTACCTCCACTGTGATGGGGCCCTAAATCGAGGCATCATCGCTCAGTGGGATACCATCTCGTACGTAACTCGGAACACTAGCTAGCTGCCTTTGTGGGGCCATCCTAAAAACAAATAGGTGCACTATGGTTAAAATAGTATACCGGGTTAGCTGACACAAAGTAATCATGAAGAAAACTTTTTTTAAAAGGAAACACACAAACAATCAGTGTTTTCGTTAACTGAGTCAGAGATCAGAAGTCAGAGTCCTAGTGTATGGATACATCGGTTGCCGCACCAACACCAGTTTCCCTAAACTGATAACCACAGCCAAAACACTTAAAACTATTGTTGGTAAAATAATCAGAGTCCAAGTTCTGTGGTAGAACTGACTCCTTTGATATCAATTTGTCACGACCGATCCTCGGGGCTCGTGCCGTGACTACCCCAAACCCGCCTTCCATAGGCCAGGGGCTGGCGACTAGCACCAAAGGTGAATCCCGGATAAAAATTGAAGGCATTTCCTATTAACCTATAACACACACACAGTATGAACACAAGCAGTAGAGGAAACAAGTACTAAAATAGGAAAGTAAGGTGTGATGAATGTAAGTGGTCCAGTATACAAACCCAACTGAACAACAATTACAAGTACAAGTAAAAAAGGGAAAACAGCTCCTGGATCATCCACTGAGGAATCCTACCTAAAGGGTAGGTACAGAACTCAAACAACTCGTCCCTATAGTATGTCCTATCTAGTCCAGCTATGAGCATCCTCCGTCTGTCACCCTCAGCCTCGATCACTGTTGTTAGTGATCTACACAGAACACAACAAGGTGCGGGCGAAACCTGTGCAGGATTGAGTATAAAAATACTCAGTAGGGGACCCCGAGACCCCCGAAGGTCTCCCAGAATCCACAAAGGATAAACCATGATACAAAGATACAAACATAAAGTATCAACCAAACCTACTTAGGTATATGCCCATATATATACATAAGTTACCAGTCACAGTCCCGACTCCAACTCTCGAGCCCAAACACAACCCATTACACAAAGGAAGTAGATTCAATCACCATGATGATAATGGTTGAAAGACATGACTCAGATCACATAGGTATATATATTTCATAGAGTGGTAGAGATGATTGGTTGTAGTCACTGATTCACCTAAGCTATTAGACTCACACAGGATACAGGACCAGCTAATCTGTCAGACCGACACAGGATACAGGACCAGCTATTCTATCATACCCACATAGGATACAGGAATATAAGTCAGTACTGTCGGACCCACGGAGGATCCTGGTATTGTAATCATCTCTTTCGAACCCACGTAGGATTTTGGTTCAGTAGTCATCGTTGTCAAACCCACGTAGGATTCCGGTATGGTAGTCGTCGCAGCCAGCTCTAGGGTTCCCTCACATAGCACGCTCGATTCTGGGAGGGTCTTCTCCTCGAGTCAAGAGTCGATACATTAACTATCATGAAGTCTTGAGTTTATATATCTCATAGTTTTTTCTAATCAAAGGAACCCAACGTGACAGAGGGCGCGTCAATCGGATGCACTGCCTGAAAGTTATTGGCATTTTCGTTCCAGGGACCCGGTTGGAATTACGCTCGATCCAAACCCATCCATTTTTCAAATTTATCCAAAACTCACTTAGATTATTTCAAAAGTACTGCTTTATCATGAGGGTCCCAGTTCCGTATACAGCATGTCGATCGGACGCGTGGTCTAGGAATTATTCGCATTTAAGCGAAGACGGGTCCGGCCCGTCAAACCCAGTGGGCTGGCGGGTTGGCCCGACCCAGCTCGGCGGGTCCGACCTGGCTGGGGGGTCAGCTCGGCCTGGTGGGGCACGACCCACCTACGAACTCGTCTTGCACTGCGGGTCGGTTTGGTTCGCATGGCAGCGCCATGTGCTGCCCCCTCTCCCCTGCCCGACCGGCAGTAGCCAGCCCGTTCTGCCCGGTGCACGTGGCCCGTACAGTGGGTCGTGGTTCTTCCCATGCGGTGCCTGCGGGCGCCGCGATTCTCCAGCCCAGAAGGCAGGAGGTTGGCTGGTTCGACTAGTCGATCGGCCCGCAGATGAGGGTTGCGGTATCCTTCGAGCGGCGCATGCGGGTGCTGTGGTTTTCCACCCTGATCGACAGGCGGCATGCCGGTTCTTCCAGCTGAGTGGCCCACGGATGCGGGCCGTCGTTTCTCTCCACGTGGCCGACACGACAACACCGGTCCACCACCGCCGTGGACCGGCCTGGAAGCGGCCTTCGGCTCCATAGCGCAGCGCGAAGGCGCTGCGCCTCTTTATCCACCGAGGCCCTCCCAGCCACGGTTCCGCTTTCGTCTATTGCGGTCCTCCTGGACGTGGTTATTCTCCGTCGCGGTGCGATGGCACCGTTCCCTTTTGGCTCCACCACCGACATCATCAAATGGAAACAACAAAGGGTAGGGTCGGGCCGTGTTTGTGTGGTCCAAACCCTCCTCGTCATATGATATCATTTGGTTTTCCTAACCAAAATTTTTTATGATGAAGAACGGAGGTGTAATCTCATATTTAAAAATTAATACCAAATTCCCCTACCTCACAACCGGAGATCTCTTGACGGTGTTGCGGGAAGATGGAGTCATTCCATTAACGTCGGAAGTGGTAGAGAGGTACTCATCATTGGAAGACGGGTGTTTGGAGGTGACGACGTCGAAGACGATGTCGGCATTCCTCACGGGCATCACTTCCCTTTCCTTTCCTTGGTTGAGGAAGGAAGAAGACGATGTTGATTATCGATGGAAGAAGAATTCTTCGCGTTCTTCGCAGAGAGAATGAAGTTCTCCAAAGGTTTTCCCTGCTCCACCAAAAGAATTCTCAACCAAAATAATAAAGTAATCTCTATTATTTTTATGGCACCACAACATATTAGTTACGCTTAATTAAATGAGGTAACGTATTTAATTAAATGGGGTGGAAAAGATTCAAAAATATTTGAATTAAATTGAATTAATTCTCTTCAATAATGGTGGAGAGTTGGAAAAAATTAAACCATGGAAGTTTAAAGGTTTCACCACTTATATAGAGTTACAAGGGTAAAATATCGTGTGGGTCCCACCACTAACCTCCACTTGGATGTTTTAACCACTAATCAAATAAAAAATGTTTCTCACATGTTTTTATTTAATTTATTTAGAAACCCCAAAAATTAACTTCCACTCTCGATGAAACGCAACAGCGGTAAAGGTCTCCTTAGGCGAATACCAGCGTTGCGAGTTTATCGGTGTCCTCGGATTTCAATTCTGAGCACTGTTTCAAAATATATAAAATTCTACACGTATGTTTACTGAACATACCCGAACAAAACTTCAGAAATTCATTTCGGGCACACCGGGCCTCGGAATACAGCGCCGTCAAAAACTACGGGCTCGTAAAATTCCCATGTATTTAAGAAAAAAATTTCCACGGCATTTATGGGTCTTTACATTTAATGAAAATAGGTTGAGAAAAAAATTAAAATTTATTACTTGTCTTAATTTTGAAGATCAAAGTAAAATTTAAAATGCGATGTTTTTTTTTATTTTTGAGAATATACATTTTTTGTTGTGGTGAATTTTTTTTGGTGTAGCTGTATAGAGGAAGAAATAGATGAAGAATAAGAATATAGAAACGAATCTCTTATTGGGTAAGATATATTTTTAGCAATATTCTTTCATAATTATATAATGGAGATAATATATGAGAAGATACTAGAGAAAGAGTATATAGAGAGGTGCACATAGAAAAAAATAAGAAAATAATAATAATAAGAGTACTTGAATTTTGGAAAATATAAGAAAAACAATAGGAAGAGTACACATAAAATTTGGTGCATTTAAAGTTGTGTTCAGAGAAAGATTGTTTATTTTTTGCATTGATAAATTCTGGGAGAAATCATAGATATTCTAAATTGGATACGTGCAGAAATATGATAAATTTTTGCGAGACAATATTATCATTTGAATAAAGATAATCCATACCTTACCAATATACAATACAACACTATAAATTATTAGGGTTCTTTTTGGGAGATGGCACTATAGACATTCTTATATTGTGAGTTAAGGATATACCATGATCGTTGTATCCATATTAATGATTCTAGGGGATCTTGTGGTTAGAAGTTCTACAAAATAATACTAAGGAGTATATGATCATTTTTAGTAGTGAACCATTTACATCAGGTTCTCTTTGTCTTTCACTTTCCTATGTTTGTGATAATTCAATACTAACATCATTCTCAAGTGACAGAGGTTGAATTCACAAAAAAATAATAATAAAATGGGAAACTTAATATTGTTCACTAATCCCCCCTCCAACCTAGGTAAATAATAACATGCTTGTGACCATAAAAAGTGGTATCTGAATAGTCTTGGTTTCCACTAAAGATCAATAGTTATAAGTTATTTCCTCTGAAGGTTTTAAACATAGTTGGTATTTGAGTTATTCACTCTCTAAGAATAAAGGTTGTGTCTGAGTTTTTTTAAAGGAGTTTAATAAAGTTAGACTTGTGATCTTCATTTTTATATATTTTATATATAATACTAATTTGGTGAATAGTAAAGGATATCACACGTTCAATGGGGAGTATTAAAACTTTTCTAGGGAAATAATTATACCCTACTTACCTCAATTGGGTATGGATGTTTTTCTAATTATGGATGATATTTTTAAACTTATTTCATAAAGATTTTCATTGAATTCAGATGATATAAATAATTTAGAGATTAATGGGTGTTAATGAATTGTAAATGTTTCCTAAATTTCAGAGATAAAGTTTCTAATGGTTATGGGGATCAAATTTTTGAATGATATTAAAGACAATATATATAATATCCATGATAGAAATTTCAATGTAAAAGGGATAAATTATCAATTTAGTCATTGGACTATGAAGATATGTTTATTCTTAAATGAGAATATATTAATGAATTATATATATGGTTTAATGAGGTGGTGATAAGAATTAATTTGTTTTTTGAGACTCTTAATAATTCAATAGTTGTTTATAAGATACTCTATATCCTACTAAATATATTTGATGCCAAAATTTTATCACTATAGGATCTTGATATTGATACACTTATTTTGGATGGCTTATATATAATATTGGTTAAATATTAGATGAGAAAGGAATACACTCTAAATTAAAAGAGTTTTTCTAAAAGAAAATCTCACTCAAATCCTCGATGAATAAATTTAACTTAATAAAACTTTAGGAAGAATATGAATATAAAGTTGTAAGTTAATAGTAAAATAAATATATCTATGTCAATTTTGACAAGATCATATCTGCCATCTCAAAATGAATCTATAGGAAAAGTTAAATTTTCTAGAATGTTAAATTTTAAGTGTTTTAGCAATGGACATGTTGGAATTTTCTCTAAAAAATACAATTATTAAATAAGATAAAATTAAAAGATAAATTGGATTCCTCTCATGATTTTTTGAGGAATGATTACAAAAACTCTCAGAAGGGGTACGTTATTATCAAAGAGTTTAAGAAAGAATTCCTATTTTACTAAAATAATGATTTATTTATCCAGGAAGTATAAGAAAACAAGATAAGTTAGTAATATTGGTTATTCTTAAAGTGTTATAGAAAATAATACATTCATTTCATTAATGGATTCCAAGGATTCGAGTAGTGAATATGACTCAAAAAAAGAACAGGTTTCATCAAGCATTGATGAAGATTTACCTAAATCTCAAAGGTAATTCCTGTTGAATAATGAGTTAAATAATATAATATAAGTTTTTTTAAGATGGGAAAAGAAATTATGAGAATGAATAATTCATATAATATGGTTTAATAGGATAATTCTAAATTTAGAAAGAGGTAATTCAAGTTTCTCCTAAGTTTTGAGGGAGTAAGATACTTACTCACCAAGTAGAAGAAAATTTTGAATTGATGAAATAAAATAGTATTTTATGGGACAAAGAACATAAATATACCAAATTTCACTTGGAAAATAATTAAAATTAAATCAAAAAATTTAGATATCATTTTTCAAGTTCTATGTATAAAGTGGGAGACTGCTCAAAGAAAGTAAAGTCTGTTGTAGCTGAACTGAGAGTTAAAGATTGTGAAAATAAAAAAGTTTCTCAAACAATTATTCTTATTATTCATATAATCATAATTGAAATTAATTATTCCCAATATAATGTGAAAAAAATTTAGATAATCAAAAAATATAATACAATTTCAAAATATTTTTTCTTCAGAAAATTATACATTTGAGTGTAAATATATTATTACGTTTGTATATAAAAAATAGGAAAATTAAATAAATTGAATAAAAAATGTGTAGAGTATCCTAGATTTTGTTTTTATTAAAAGGAGGCCAATAAGGATTTAAAAATTATGAATTTCCAAAAATCACTACTACTAGATAGAATAGAGGTTTAGGAAAATGATTGGATTTTAATGGACACTATTGGCATTACGGAGGCTATAGGCATATGATTGGATATATTTTGTTTATAGTAAGTATATTTTAGTCTATGAAGAGTTATGGAAAGAACAAATTTATGTTTATATAACCCTTTTAAACAAAAAAATCAATAAGGATGTTATTAAATAACCAAGTGGCATGTTGAATAATTTCTTCGTTGGCTTGTTTGAAGTGCATATAATTTGTATTAAATAAGGTCATATTTTTAAAAGTATCTCATGATATTACTAGCTTAGTAGTATGCATAAAAATATCCAAGATAATTTTAGTTCAGAGACAAGATAAATAAATTTTTGGAGAATAATGTGCATCGCAAAAAGAACAACTTATTAAGAAATTAGAGATTCTTTACTACAAAAGGGGTGCAAATGTTTCAACTCAAAAAGAAGGATGAATAAGTGATCTAAATTTGAAGATATTATAATAGGAATGATATAAAACTTTATTTTATTTTATAAAAATAGTTAAAGAGTAATAAAAATGAATAAGTCAAGAGAATAAAGGTGAATGAGTCTTTAGTGGGTAATATTACTGAAGTAAATAAGATGGTAAGTACTACCAATCTAAAATGGGAGTTGAAGCGGATTTTTTCTAATCAATGTGATTGTCAATAAAATTATTAGTTGAGTAAAAATCCATGATGGATGAATAATAATTCACATACATCACTCATAAAAGGATGTGGTATTATTATTTCATCGCCTCTCTCACTTATTCCTTGAATATTTGTTATCAAATGGGCGGAAGACAATATAAACGCATTTATGTATATCACTTTATATAGGGGTAGAAATATGATATTATGAGATAATCCAAGGATATTTTTCTATCCTAATGGCTGATAGATATTTTATTCAAGGGGGGATATATTTATAGTGTTTTTTTAAATGGAGTGTTCTGTGAAAGTAAAAAGGTTTTATTCATTTTAAACTATTCTAACATATTTTTTGGTCATGTATGTAAGAACATATAATACATAGGTTCAAAAAAATAGTTTTATAGAGTGGTTTAATGTTTTTGAAATTGGATTAAAGTCACATTAATGGAAAACATGAAGTTATTGTTCAATATTCTTATTTTATACACTAATATGGTCACATAGGGTTATAATTATTGAAAACTGATTCATTACTAAGTGTGATTATTTTAAAAGTGATCAATATTCAATGGTTTCTAAAAAATATAAAGGGGCAGATTATTGATAGCAAGAGGTTAATAATGAATATTATGATATTTGGTGTTTGTTTATAACTATGGTGGGTTTTATTAAATCATGAGCTAAATAATAATACATTATATTGTGATAGTTTTTCAAATGTAATGTGATTTATAGAAAATAATATGTGAATAAGGTTCTTTTTTTTTCTTTTTTCTTAACACATAAATCATGTTCATACTAAAATTTCGCAAAGTTTTTTATTTGAGGTGATTTTCATTACAAGGGTTTAGATCGTATCAAAAAACATGGAAGAAGTCAAATGGTGTTTGTATAAAGAACTTAAAACATAAGGATTCCCATATGTTAGGTTTTTTACTTTCAATACATAAGTATTTCTAATATGTGATTTTTTATTTTTTGCTTGTAAAATTGGAAAATTCAAATGAATTTAGTGTTTTATGTACTATTATATTTAAGTTTTTATATTTTTCTTGAAAACTAGAAAATTCATTGAATGTAAGGGTTTATGAAAAAAATTTGTTTTCATACATGATATTTTTCATACCTAAGGTTTTTCCCTAATGTGTGTGGATTTTTAATTTTACATATATTAAGTTTGATGGAGAAAATTTATTTAATGAAAATTTATTTTGAAACTGAATCTTTATTATCTAGATAGATTATAGGTATAAATCTCATAAAAATTTAGTTAAAAAATAAAATGTGTCTAAAAAGTATAGTTAGATTCCTGGGATCTAATTTTAATGAGAAAAAGTTAAGAAATATTTAATAGTTGTTACTTATCTATATTTTTTATTTTTTATTTAAATTTTACGAGTTAATATAATTATTTAAACTTTTGAATATATATTTATATATATATATATATATTTTTTTAAATATGTTTTGTGTAGTACTATAAAATAAGGAAGGTAAAATGAAGAAGAATAGTCTCTTTTTTGAGTAAGATATATTTTAAACAAGATTCTTTCATGATTATTCATAAGATAGAGAGTGGAAGAGAAAAAAGTGGATAGATAGTGTTTATAGAAGTGTATAAAAAATAAATAATATGAGAAGAAGAAAAATAAATGCACTTGAAACTGTGAAAGTAGAACAAGAAGAGTACACAATAAGTTTTTATGTTGGACGAGTGTTCATCACATCATTCTTTGTGTGTGAAGTGAATAAGTATAGAATAAGTCACACATATTATACATTGAACATGTGTGGGATCATTATACAATTTTTGGGAGATAATCTAATTAGAAAACAAAGGATAATCCATGCCTCATCAAAGTACATTACAATTGCCTAAATTTTTAAGATAATTATTAGGAGATAGAATTATTAACATTCATGTCTTATGATTCAAAGATACACCCTTCTCATTGTATCCACCATTATGTTTCCAAGGGATCATTTGTTATCAGATTTTACCATATCATTCCAAGGGGTAACTACTCACTTTGAGTGGTGAGACGTATACATTAGGTGTTATTTATTTGTTTTATCTCATTGGTGTGTGAGAATTAAGTAGTGATATCATTGACATTGACAAGTGATAGAAATTAATTTCATAAGAAATTAAAAAAGGTAAAATGGAATATTGTTTACTAATTCACCCCCCCCCCCTCTAATTAAACCAACGACATGATTGGGTCCATCATGAGAAGTATCAGAGTTGTCTAGCTTTCTTATAAATATAGAAAAGTGTGGAGTTTGTTGATGTGAATATTGTTGAACTCAGTTGGAATTTCAGTTCTTCTCTCTATTTAATAATTTATGTACATTCAGAGTCTCTTTACTGAATATATTTTGTGAATTTTTATTTTTTGAAATGATTTTTATATTTATTATGGAAAATATTAGTACAAGGACACATTAAATTAGAAAAATTATAATGTTTTGAAGGAAAAAATGATATTCTACTTAGTTTTTTTAGGTATGTATGTTCTTTAAATAATTTCAAATATTTTTACACCAATTACACAAGGATACTCTTTGAATATAGATGCTAGAGAGAATTTATAAATTTATGGGTGTGATAGAAATTAAATATTTACTTAAATTTTAGAGAATAAATTTTTAAACCTTATGGAGATAAAGAATATAAATGGAATTTGGGACAATATAAAAAATATTTATGATGTAAAGGTCAAATTAAAAAAAATGATAAATTGAAAATTTAGAGATTTCTGTAGGAAGATATGTGTATTATTAAAGGAAAATATGTTTGTGAATTATTTACAGTGTTTAATAATGTGGTGATAACTATTATAGTATATAGTGATACTATTAAATATCTAACTATGGTAGATAATATAAATTGCATCTTACCTTATATATTTCATGCCAAATATTAAGCTGTATTGGATTGTGATCTTTACACACTTCCGTTTGATGAATTATAAGATTCCTAGTTTTATATAAGAATATAAATAAATGTACTCTTAATAATAAAATTTTGTTTGAGAAGTAAATATAATTCAATGAAGTGAATAATGAATGGACCTCAAGGAAAATTGATGAAGAAGACAAAGATTATGTTCAATGTTTAGATTCTGATTAATTTTTTGTAGGGAGGTTTAAATAACTCATATCATTCATATAGAAAGTATTATAAATTTTAAAATTAATATTTAATCTATATTTATCTCAGAATAATTTTATTTGTGGTGGTGTTAGATATTTTTATGAAATTTTTTAAATATGTCATAAGATGAAAGTGAAAAATAAGTAGATTTTTTTCACGTTGTTTTGAGGAACATTTTAAAGAATTTTCGAAGGGGGAAGTTGTGAAGAAGGATTTTATGAAAGAATTTTTATTTTACCAAAAAGGAGGAGTTATTAATCCAATAATTATATAATATCAAGTGATTTTAGAAATAACAGTTGCTCCTCAAGTGGTATAGGTGATAATACATTCAATACAATAATAGATTTCAAGGAGTCAAGCAGTGAAGATGACTCAAAGAAAGAATAAGAGGTTTCATCAAGTAATGATAAATAGATAAATGAATCTAAAGTATAGTTTATATTAAAGAAAATATTTTATAAGATAATATCTAAGGTTACTAAATTGGGGAAATATAGTATAATAATGAACAATTCATCCAATTTGGTTGAATTTGATAAGGATGAATTTAGAAAAAAATGCTAAGTTGCTCCTAAGTATTGAGGAATTGTGATACTTACTCACTAAGGATAATAAGATATTTGAATTGTTGAAAGAAAATAGCTTTTCAAGGGATAAATAACTTAAATATTTTAAAATTGGAATCATGATAAAAAAAATAAAAAAAAATCAGATATCATTTTTCTAGTTACAAGTATGGAGTGGGTGGTTACTCGAAGAAAGAGGAAGGTTTTGTTGAAGAAGTGAGACTTGTAAATTTTTCAAATAAATAATGACCACACCCAATGATCTATAAATACAATGTAATCACTAGATTAAAGGTTAGGTCCCAATGTAAGTTGAAAAGGTTGAACAAAATCACATAAAAGAAGACAATTCAAAATCTATTTTCTTATAAATAGTTTATTTTTGAACGAAAATATGCTATTATGTTGGATATAATAAATATTGATAAAAATATTTAAAATTAATAAGAACCTTTTTATATTATCTTTGAATTATATTTCATCAAACATATGTAACTAACGCATTCAAAATGATGAATTTAAGAAAAGTATTGGTGCTGGACAGACTGGTAGTCCAAGAAAAACATTTTCATTTTATTATCTTTATTGGTTTTACAAATGATACTGGCATATATTTCTATTTTTTTAGTTTTTATTATGTAAATATTAGTATATTAAGAGTGATTAAAGGCAAATATTTATGGGGATATAACCCTTGAAAATAAATAAATTTATATATTGTGTTATTTAACAATAAATTAACATGTTGGATAATTTCTTTGATATATTGAATGAACTATATATGATATTTGACCAAAAATTAATTTTTCAAAATATTTTACAATTATCATATAAGATCATTAGTCTAATAATATGATCTTAGAAAATTTTATTTTAGATACAGATTAAATAAATAAATGAAGAAGCCGGGGTCTCGCAAGAAGAATAAGGGAGTTGTTGAAAATCCATTGTATATTATTCACTCTCAAGAGGGTTGAAAACTTTTTTAATAAAAATGAAGGTTTAAGTAATGATATCAAATAAAATATATCATAAAAGGTTTGATAAATAAGGTTTTTTTAGGATAATGGTGTCAATGTTCCTAAAAAATAATTAAAGTGAACAATAATAAATATACTTTTGGCGTGTAATGTTGTAGAATTAAATAATAAGATAAGTTATCTTAATCTAAAATAATATTTTAAGAAGTGTTTGATTGATCAGAGTGATTTCCATTAAAATAAGGTGACTAAGACCAATCCATCGAATATAGATAACAAATTTAATCATGTATACATAAAAGGATAAGGTATGATGAGTTTTCCCTTCTATCACTATTTATTTTGATATTTATTATCAAAGGGGGAGAAATACTACAAAAATTACTTTATATTTATCCGAAAATGTATTTAAAAATTGATAGAAAACAATAATGGTGGTGAACTATTCAAAAAAAAATTTAGGAATATATGTTCGAATTTGTAACACACTGCATAAAATAATAATTTTTTTAAATTGGTTGACTTTTTAAAGAAGAGTATCTAAGTCATGTTAATGGATAGAATGGTGTTATTATTCAAAAAAAATTACACCATGTTCTCTCACCTAGGGTTAGGATTATTTAATGATGATTCATTTCTTATTGTGTTGATTTTCAATAGTAATTTATATTCAAGGGTATCCAAAAAAATATAAAGGGGGTATTATTGATATTAAGAACTTATTAAGTAATATTATGTGATTTGGAGTTTCCTAAGACCAGGGGAGTGTTTTCTAAAACACATAGTTGATAAATAATCCCTTTAATTATGATTATTTTTCACGGGGAATAAAATTTGGGAAAGAGAAGAAGTGAATATGGTTATTGTGATGTCATTTTTTTCAATATATAAATCATGTTAAAACTCAAGTGTTACATGGTGTTTTATTTGGGGGGGGTGAATTAATTCCATGGTTTTAGCGTGATTGAAGGTGAATAGAATAATTCTAGAAGTGTTTAGATGAATTCTAAATAGGGATTGGTCTAGAGGGGAATTGGGTCTAAGATTTTGGAAAGTCCTCAATATATAATATTTTTATCTTCAGTATATAAGGATTAATTTGAGTGGATTGGGTCCAAAAATTGTAAAGTCCTCATAATATATGGTTTTCCTTATACAAGGTTTTTATTTTCATTGCATAAGGATTTCTGATATGTGAAGTTTTTCTCTCGAGTAGGAAAATTAAAAACATCCTTTAAATGTAAGGTTTTCTATACATATGGTTTTTTGATTCAATATTTAAGGATTTATGATGCGTTTGTTTTTTTATCTATAGTTAGAAAATTAACAAAGACTATATAACATGTAGATTTCCATAGTCTGATAAATAAGGTTTTACCTTTGAATATAAAATTTGAAAATTCATCTAGCGTAATGTTTGATACGTGAGTTTTTTTCGTACATGTGATTTTTAATAGAAAATGTTTTTATTTGATGTGTAAGGATTTTGAATTTCCTAAAAACGGGTTCAATGAGAAAAAAAATTGAGGAAAAAAAGATTTTAAACTGTCTCTTTATTCTCTCGATGACTCAAATTAAATAAAATATCTTCTGAAATGTCACTTAAATAAAGCAAAAGTGAATAAAAAGGCTGAGATTATCAGTTAGATCATATAATAATGAATATAAGTTAACAAATAATTAAAGGTTGTTACTTGTATAAATTTTGAATTAGAAATTCAAATTTTAAGATGTGATATTATCTTTTTTGAAATATAATATATATTTTTTATTTTTTAAAAAATAATTTGTATATAAAAGTACATAGGAAGAAAGAGAATAAAAAGAAGAATAAAAACATTATCTTACTATGTCATATATATTTTTAATAGGAGTCTTGAATTTTTATTAAAGAGAGGAATAATAGAAGAGAAGAAATTTTAGATAGAGTGTGTAGAGAAGTTTTCATAGAAAGAGATAATAAGAGAATAATGAGAAGTGTTCTTGTAGTAGTTTAGGTAGAAGAATAAGAAGTATATTAAGAGTACAAAAATATTTTTTGTGTCAGAAGAGTGTCTATCACACTAATTTTGTGTGTGTGTTTAGGAAGTGTAGAAAAAGTTCCACATTTTCTACATTGATAAAGTGTGTGAGAAATATATAACTTTTAGTATACAATATAATCATAAGATGAAGAATAATCCCTATATTATCAAAATACAAGATAATAGTTCTCCTTGTCGGGTGACTTGTTGGGAGACGGTATTAGTGGAAACATTTTATTATGTGCCAAGGATATTCCCTAATAATTTTATCCAACATAATAATTCAATTAGACTATGTATTCATATTATTAACCGGATCATTCTGAGGAATATATTGTCATTTTGATAATTTAATTCTACACATTGAGTGTTATTTTCTTATTTTCTTTCCTTGGTGAATAAAAATTCACCAATGAGATGTTTCACTCTAACAAGTGAGTAATGTTAATTTTATAATAAATCATAATAGGTAAAATGAATTATTTTTAACTAATATACACCCAACTCTCACTGAACTAGGGTCCATCATAGGACTTACTAGTTCATAGCTAATATATTGATTCATTAGCTCATCACCAAAAATGATATGATTTGTAGATTTATTGATTATCTATTCAGAATTTGATATAGGGTTACTTGACTCATAAATAATTAATTTATGGGTAATTAGATCATCTTCAAGATTTTAATGTTTTACTTTATTATCACCAATAGATTGGTCCATTAGCTCATCGCCAATTGGGAGGATACTAGATAATAATGTGTGCATTGGTATTTTATACTGTTAAATAAGTATTTAATGTCTAAAATAGGTGATGGGTGAGGTATTGTTGGGATCAGGTCCATGAATTGGGATTTATTTGTATCATTGTAAAGGGAATCAAAAACCACAAAGTAAGAGGGTATGATTTCATATCCATGTGATAGGGAATGTCATACATTTTATGGTTAAGTGACGAGGACCAATAATGGTTCTTTTTATGGTCATGCAACCTGAACCATTTTTGTGACTTATATGGCCATGTAACATGGACATATATATTTATTTATTTACAATTATGTGATCAATACCTATAGTTTCTTATATTTTATGGTCATATGATAAGTACATCCAGTTGAAATGTAGTTTTCAATGATTTTAGTGTTAAAGTTATACATGATTGGGCCTATTATAGTTTCTGCTAACATATGATTCAAGTGAAGGAATGAAATTATATACACTATAATAGTATCCCATTAGTAATAACGTTTTATCTAGAATAGGGGAAGAAGTACTAAAAAATGGGAGGTAGGAAGGAGTGGGAAAAAGGATGAGCATACCCAAAATATGCAACCATTTAAACATGATTTTCAAAAATGTTGGAATTTAAAAAATATATATATAATTAGTTGGTTCCCTTATAAAAAGACTAGTAATTATATAGATAATTCCTATTATGAATTAGAGATCATGTGTCGGGGGGTGGTTGGTAACCAACCACATGAGTGGGGATAATGTAAAAAAGCAACTATGTGTTTAGAGTACTTAGATGAAATTAGATAAAGGAATATGACCTCACTAATAACATATCATTATATTCACCAATATATATATTTTGGAAAAGTATGAGAGATATTTTATAAAAGTGTAAAATCCGTTTGATATAGGGGTATACATAAATATTAAAATATTTCCCTCATTTTTGTGGAATTTGGATTTATGATTAAGGGTATCACTTAATTTTCAATATTGAAACACATGGTCTATGTAGATTGTGGAAAATTTATGCATAATTTAAGGTTTAAAATGATATAGAAATTGGGAATGGTGTATGAGAATTATAATTGATCATTTATAGAATTGAATGATCATATAAGTTAATGTGGTGCATAGGTCATACTATCCTTAGTCCTTTTAGAGATTCAGTCATAAGTGTCCCATACTATGATCTAAGGGACATGAGAATTTGTCCCATTTTGGAACCCATTAATTTTCTTTGGTGCATATGTTTTCTTTATTTTTGGATAATCTATTCCCCTATGGGGTATGGGGTTAAGTTTATGATTTTTTCTCTTGAAATATCTTGGAAAATTTCTTATTATGTCAATTTGGGGTTTCAACTTAAACCAATAATTTATTCCTTTGTTAGGTGGATAAAATTATTCCACCAACCCAAAACTGCACCCCATTACTGTTGGGATTTCTGAATTTTGATTGGATTTTGGGCCACATGTACTCAAGTGGGGATATAAGTTATGTAAAATCACATTCATGAAAAGGTGAAATACAAGGATATGATATTACCATACACATATAAATGGAAAATAATTGATCCTCTCCCACTCATGCCAAAGTAATATTGGTGTTATTGAATCTTGGAAATTTCAAACATATTTGATGGTGGAATTCAGGAATCAGAAATTAACAAAATGTAATTATTTGGAATGGGAATTTCTCAATGTAACCCTTGCATTTGAGTATCCCAAAAAAATTATAATATATAAATTTAGTGTCATTATATTTACATGTTTCTATATTTTCGGTTTACACTTATCTTTACATGTGTCTCTGGATTATCATTTTGGTGCACGTTTTTTCATTTCTTCGATCTTTGATGGATCATAACTTGTATCATTGAATTAAGATTCATAGAACTTGTTTAGGAAAACCTAGAATTGAGGTGATCTAATAAAACATGTTCTATAATCATTTAGGCTCATTCATAATTTAATAAAAATGATAATTCTTCTTTATGGTAGAATTTAATTCTAAAATTGGTCATGTTTACTAAAATGGTTATGAAATTTCTATAATAACTCATTAATGAAAAAGTGAAATACATGGATATGAGATTCTCATACATAGAGAAATGGTCAATTTTGGATCCCCCCCCCCAATTAGGCCAAATGAGTATTGGTTCTAGTGAATCTTGGAAACTTATAACAAATGTGATGGTAGAATTCAGTTATCAAACTTCAACAACATGTAACTATTTGGTGTCGCATTATCTCAATGGAACCCTTGCATTTGAGTCTCCCGCATTAATTATGCTAGATAATTTTAGTGGTATTCCATTTACATGGTTCTATATTTTAGGTTTACACTTATCTTTACATGTGTGTCAAGAGTATCATTTGAATGCATGTTTCTTCATTACATAGATCTTTGATGGATCATCACTTTGATCATTGAATTAAGATTCAGGCCACATTTTTAGGAAATAGCATCATTGAAGAGGGTTACTAAAATTTATTTTATAATTATGTAATCTGATTCTTACTTGTTGTTCTAAGTAGAGTACTCTAAAGGGAGGGTGAATTGAGTATCCATAAAAATTTATATTATAAATAGGTTCTTTGAAAATTTCCCCTAATTAAAAGTCTAATATAAGTCAGTTTGTAGTGAATTTATAAGAGTATAGAATGTTTAATTAATTTATCAAAATATTGATATTTATTAGCTATACTAATCTAAAATATTAATATAACTCTTGAAACTTTTATTCTATTTCAAATTAGTTATAAACACTTTCTTAACTAACTATCAAAGTTCAATTTAGTTTTATGAAATATGTGATCAAAACATGGTAAAAACTAAAATGTAAAAACACAACGGATAAAACAAGGGGATCAGTCTCAAGTTGAGACTTAGTCCTCTCTAATTGGTGATCAATTTTTACCAAGTATTTTAAATTAATAAACAATTTTTCATCCACACCCTGGATCGGGGTTCACAATAACACACCAGGCTTTCCATGTCACACATGACCTCTACCATAGTTCTTCATGGGAATATAGCAAACAGTACACACCTGACCTCTTCCACAGTTCAACGTGGGATACAAAAGGATAAATAGAGTGAGAGTTTGAGAATATCAAGTATCCTCTAGTTATGCACAGGAATCATTGTGTGTGTAATAGATAGCTACACACACTCGTCAAAATGTAAATAAAAGAATACAACAAAGATAAGGATGTAGAGAAAAGGTTTAAAAGTATTTGTGAGTTATGAAGTGTATCTCTAGTCTCATTTGATGTTGTGGAGTAGAAGTTTGGGTGCTCTTCTGTAAGTTGACTCCAAAACAGTGTGTTGTAGCCTCTGTGTTCTAGCTTCCAAGAGGAGAAATGTTTAGCTTCTTATTAGAAAGATGTTCAGATCAGCTAAATAGGATTATATTGTCTTGTTGATCTCCCCATATGTTCTACCTTTGAATTCTTCGGTTGTAGAAGTATCTATAGGGTTACCAGAGTTATCTGGTTTTCTTATTTTTTTTATTCTTCTGTATGCATCGAATGATCCAGTTTATAATTTATTTATACTTCAAGCTCTATTAGGCATAATGATCTCTCCATGTGGATGTACCTCATACTATCTCTTGAATATCCTACAGAAAACATTAAATAATTTCAGAAACATTAATTTGTCTAAATATGACCATTAGATATAAATTTGAATTAATAAATTAAAAAAGTTACTATGACTATTAGTGATTCATAAGTATTGGTGAGTCATTGGCATCAGTATGCCAGCATTAGTCTATCGTCATTGTTGACTCTTTGTATTGGTGAGTCCTTTCCATTGGTATTGGGGACTATGGGCATCAGTGAGTCATTTATACTATCAGTCTATCCAATCATTGGTGGGTCGACATCGGTAACTCATTTATAACTATCGGTGTATCTTCCTTCGATGACTCATCCATCGGTAAGTCCTTTCAACGAACGGTGTATCGTCTATCAGTGACTCATCCATCGGTAAGTCCTTTGAACTAACGGTGCATCAACCATCGGTGACTCATCCATCAGTGAGTTTCTTGAACTATCGGTGTGACCGATCATTGGTGACTTGTCCTTCAGTGTGTCACTTGTTCTATCGGTGAGTCCTACATCGGTGTCTTCTTAAATCGGTTACTTATTCATCAGAGAGTCAGCATCAGTGAGTCATCAATCGGTGGCTCTTTTGAACTATCGGTGTCAGGGACTCTAAAAAAAACTTACAAAGTGTCTATTTTAAAAAGAAAAGTATCAGATTAAGTGAAATTCATAAATACATGTAAATATTCACTTGTAAATATATGGAAACATAAATATCCATAAATTATTGACTTATTGAAATGTATTATACCATGGGACATAATTTATTCATTTATAAATATTCATTTACCTGATTAACATGAGTTATAACTTAAAATTTGAATTAATAGGATTTATATATTGTCATGATTTGTGATTATTAAAAAACTATATCAAAAATGGTCCAATAATCTCTCTCATTTTGATAATCACAAATCATGGAATTAATGATTTATACAAGATGTTAAAGAATAAAAATTACTTGACTTAGCATATAAATAGTCAGTATGAATTCTAAATATAACTATAAGTTCCTTCCTTTAATGATCACCTAAATTATTATATTAGAGGATATATATATATATAAGGTTCCTTTTAAGAGAGTTTTATCAAGTCATTTTTATATTCCCCCTTATTAAGTTGTATTAGAACAGTCTGAGTTATTTGGATCAGAGGTGGGATATATATATATATATATATATATATATTATGTTGATTACATGCAATATTTTTTATACCAGAGTTCCCCCCCTTAGGTTAAGAGTTGATGCCATGCATTTTCCCCATTTTATCTTGCGACATGATTCCATATTTCCTATACTAGAGTTCTCCCCTTAGATTAAGAGTTGATGCCATCCATTTAACCACTTTTAGATTAAGATTTGATGTCATCCATATAGTTCTCACCCTTTTGGGATTAGCAAAAACATGAAAAGAAAAAAAGAATAAAGAAACATAACACAAAGAAAACTGGAAACATAGTGAAGGAGAAATTGATTTTAATTAAAGGTAAAAAGAGTAAAAACCCTATCAAATAAATGATCCATAGCTATGGCTTGGAATTTTGAGGAGAATTACCTTTGTCTAAAGGGTATAGAGAAGGTTTCATAGGGGGTGTTGTATATTGAGGAAGGTTTGGTTGAATCGCAACAGCAGGTAAGGCAACACATGTAAGAACATTAGCTACATAGCTTTGTCTCCTCTCTAATAGAACATGACTTTGAGGATGCTCTTTGATTACTGGAATGATCTGAGATAAGGATTGATATACTATCATCAAATTAGGAGGTATAGAACTAGATGTCATGGTAATAGCTACTGGGAACACTATTGCTTCAGCATGTACATGAAGGTAAGGCTTAAAAATCTTGATGAAATCATTGATGATTTCACCCCCTTATTGCATAGCCTTTTCAAAGTCAACCATTTCCACCATGAGATTTTCCAATGTAGGTGTAAAATCCTTCAACTGACTAACTTTCATCTTGAATTCCTTTTTCACTGGTGGAATCTGAAGCTTCTCATCCAAGTAATTAATGCTATTAATCTTGTCATACTTGGTATAGATTTTCAATATATAATTTTCCACCTTTTCTCTAATCTCATTATGAGCAGTAGATACCACATTGGTACACTATATCACCATTTAATAAACAATATCAGTTTTTCTATGCACATTAGAAAGGGTTTATTTATCAGAATCACATTGAATAGACCTCAGATCCTCTCTCATCACAGTCCTGAGGGAATCCATATATGTATCCATAGACCTGGTACCTTTTGAACAAGAGGCACCAAAAATCATCTTACCAAGATCATCCTTTAACTTTTTCAAATCTTCACTCAGGAGATGTGTAATTAGGTTCCTAAGAACCTCTATAACACCACCAAGTGTGGTCTTAAAATTAGTGGTTATAGATTCCAATTCCTTACTCATTCTCTCCGCTTATTATCTCAACATTATATTATTTTTAATAATTGTATCAGTTGTAGTGATTAGGTTAGGATGAATCTATTGAATCCCCATAATTAAAATCCTAATTGAATATTCCTCTGAAATACTCAAGGATGTAGAAGATTCATTTCTGACTCTAATAGAAGATCTCACTGACTCACAAAAGTCTGCTTTGAATTGCTTATGATCAGCCTTAGTGACATAGTCACTAGGCCCTACAAGGAAAACAGGCTCATTAACAGGAGGTACTATAGGTGAAGTTGGAGAAAACTATTCCACTTCATCTTGTGGGGTAGGACGAGGAGGACCTACCATCTCCTTATCTGAGTCATAATCAACCCAAATAGGATATAACGTGGGTTTCTATTCCACTCACCAGAATAAGTCTAGTCTCTTGGATCCATAGTGATAATCCATACTCTTGTTACTTAGGGATCATCCTAAAATTGTGCTTTATATTCTTCTTAGTTTTTTCCTCTATCCAAAAGAGCATTTCGAGGCACTGGTACTAACTGAACTTCAACTTCTTCTTGGACTCCATTCATTACTGCTACTCCAGCCACTTGAGGCTCTTCCTCAATCTGAGGCATATGTGTAATCTGATCCTTAGCCTCTTCCTCTTGTCCTTCTGTCATGATATCATTAATCTCTATAATAATTATTTAAGCATCATCGGTAGTGTGGTCAGGCCTGTCCTCATTTCTGGAATCTCCATCATCATGATGACGAGCAGCATCCTGTCTAACAGGATCATCCCCATCCAGCCTATTAGTCTGATCAACCACTCCATCCACTGAAAACTCACTATAATTAACATCTTCTTGACCTTATTTCAATGAGTCACTTAGATGTTCACCTTTTTCATTCTCATCATCATCATTATCATCATTTTTTATTACATATACTTCAGCTTCAGAGAAATCAATCCCTTCCTCATCTTCATCACCTAATAAGGGTTCTCAATAAGGTAGTTCTATTGGTGGACTCGCAGGTCCATATGACATGTCCTTAAGGATTTCAGATATATATGGTTCACTCCTATCATCTATAGGATATACCTTTTCCCTTAGAAGCTCAGTCTCTACATGTTCCTCTTCATCAAAATAAACCTCATTCTTACTAGGTTTAATACCTGGATCAGCTTGATACCTTGTTCTGGTAAGATGATCTATGGGATTGTAATCCTCAAATATTTTATCCACATCTTCCACCCAACATCTCTTCCATGGGTTCCAAAATATCTTCACCCTCTTGCAGATTCTTTGTGTTGGTAGAATCCACTATAAGCAATAATCATCTTATCTCCATCTTGCACACATTCTAGCATCTTCAACATTGCTAAGATCATCCTTGGATAGTAAAATTTGGTTTCCTTATTATATGGGTTGATCATCTCAGAAATATGTAACATAAGTTACCTAAATAAATTCACTTTAACCCCATTTTTCAATAAATAAATTAGGTAAACATCCTGATACTTCACAACTACAAAATCTCCCTTCCTTGGGAAGATTTTATGTTGAAGGAACTTGAAAAGGGATATGGCCTCTCCATCTAACTCTGTAGTTATTTCACTTCTTGACTCCTCCTTCCCTGTAAATTCTTTCAAATCATTTTCATATGAAAACAAATCTGAGAATGGTGGAATATTACCCTAGTAATTATATATATTCCCTCATGTGGCATCTCTAACCATTTATCCCACTCCATTTAAGAAAAAAGATATTTCTTTTTCTTTTACTACTTAATTAATCCAAGCCTCCTCAACTCATTCCAAATACAATTTCATATTGATATAGAATAGATGTACCAAATGATGATAGGATGGTCACTCATTGTTTGAAAACTAGCTATTCCACTATTAATATTCCCACACTTTCAACAATAGTGATTTTCTCAAAAACATCCACTCAGCTGACACTTCCTTCTCAGAAATTACCACATGGTTTTCTAATCCTAGATTCTTGGAACATACGGCACTACTAGATTCACCTTTATGGCTCTAAGATGATGATTACTCACTATTTCCTTCTATTTCATGCTTCTTTCTTTCCATTTGAAAGGTTTGGGATTGAAGAAGGGAGTTGAAAGGTCGAATGTTTGAAAGGTATAGTGTGTGTAGTGAAAGGAAAAAGTGTTGATCGAATTAATTTTTTCATTTAGGGATTGTACTTTGTAGAATATAGAATAATGGTAAAATAAGAAACAACTAAACTGTGTCATTTTATTTAAAATAAAACAGACAAACAAAATTACTAAAAAGACCCTATCGGTATCTGTTTTATACCAAAGGTATTACATGATCGTCTTCATGTGATTGGATTCAACTGATCAGTTTTACTCACCAGTTTCACACAATAATTTTCACTATTTGGCTTCACTGGATCAGTTTCACTAATCGGTTTCACTAGATTGGTTTCACTGATGAGTTTCACTTGATCGGTTTCACTGATCAGTGTGACAGACAAACATATCTTTCTAAAGGGATATGGTTGGATAGTCTTTATAGATTTATTATTCCTAGTTCATGTTTGGTGTAGCTTATTCACTCAGAGTTTAAAAGTTTGGTGAAAATGTCATCAAGCTGATGCTCAGTCCCAATAAACTCAATATTTATGTCATCTTTTAGATAATGGTCTCTCAAAAATTGATGTCTTACATCAATATTTTTTTTCTGGAATGTGAAATTGGATTTTTGGAAATGTTAATAGCTCTTTTATTGTCACAATTTTTATAGATATGTCTTAATTAAAATCCATAGTCTAATAAAATGTGTTTCATCCACAAAATTTGTGCACACCAACTACCAGCAGCAATGTACTCTGCTTCTGCAGTTGATAATGAAACCAAAATTTTTCGTTTTACTACACCATGAAATTTTAGACCTTCCCAAAAATTGAAATGTTCCATAGGTTCTATTTCTATGTAATTTACACCCACCAAAGTTAGCATCATTATAACTGGCAACATCAAATGGTTGTCCTCTCGGGTAGAACAATCCTAAATTAGTTGTATATTTGAGGTATTTGAAAACTCTTTTAACAGTATTTAAATGAGATTATTTTAGGATTTATTAAAATCTTGCACACATACATAAACTAAACATTATGTCTAGGCTACTAGAAATTAGGTACAACAAACTCCCAATCATTCCTCTTTAAGCTATTTGATCAATAGGTTTCTCATTTTCATCAACATTGAGATTACATGTAGAACTCATAGGTGTTTCACTACTCTTAATGTTATCAAAACCATATCTTTTCAAAATATATTTAGTATATTTACTTTGATTAATAATAATACCTTATTTTTTCTAAAATATTTGAAATACATGAAAATATTTAAGTTCACCCAACAAACTCTCTTCAAACTGACTTTGCATCATTGTTGAGAAATCATTACCTAAAAAATTTAGAAGATCCAAAGATAATATCATCTATATATATATATGATATATTAAAACTTCTTTAAAATTATTTTTATAAATAAAGTTGGATCTGCAACTCCATTTGTAAGACCTCTAGAAATAATAAAGTTACATAACCTTTCATAACAAGATCTTGGAGCTTGTTTCAAACCATATAAATCTTTAGATAACTTAAAAACATGATTTTGAAAATGTGGATTTGTAAAACCTGGTGGTTGTTCAACAAAAAAATCCCCAATTATATAACCATTTAAGAATTTACTTTTATCATCCATTTAAAAAAGTTTCAAATATAAGTGTGTTGTATAGGCAAGTTGAATTATAATGGATTCAAGCTTAGCTTCCAGTGCAAAGGTATCCTCATAATCAATTCCCTATTCTTAATTATAGACTTTTGAAACCAATATAGCTTGGTTTCTAACTATATTTCTAGCTTCATCTACTTTATTCCTAAAAACCCATTTAGTTCATATGGTTAAGGTTTCTTCTGGTCTATCAACTAGCTTGCGTACTTTATTTCTATCAAAATGATTAAGCTCTTGTTATATATCCATTACTGAAAATTGTTCATTGATAGAACCATAGTTATTTTTAGGTTCAAGTTATGATAAGAATTCTTGATGTTCAACTTGATTTCTTAAAGAAGTTATAGTTTGTGTTCCCTTATCTAAATCAAAAAACTACAGTAACTATGGGATGGGTTTTAAGAGATCTAGTTGATCAAGTAAAATTAGGGATGGTTATTTCATGTTCATCACATAGTTCTTGTTCATTATGGCTAGATTTTGGAGAATTTTCAGAAGTGTAGGTTTTAACAGATTATTGGTAGGATGGTTTGAGGGTTTAACATTAATTTCTTGATTTGACATATACCCTTCTAGATTCTCTAGTGAGGTATTAGGTTCATGTTGATCTATTTCATCAAAATTGACATGTACAGATTCCTCCACACATTTGTTTATTTTATTAAAGACTCTATAAGCTTTTCTTGATGTTGAATATCCAAGGAATATTTCCTCATCAGTTTTTTAGGAAAATTTATCTAGATTATCTTTATTACTAAGAATATAAACTTTTCATCTAAACACTTTAAAATAATTTACCTTAGGTTTCCTATTATTCCAAAACTCCTAAAGATTTTTCTTAAGGATAGGTCTGATTAATACTCTATTTATTATGTATTAAGTTTTATTAATAGCCTAATCCCAAAAATATATCTACAGGTCAAATTCATTAATCATTGTTCAGGAAATTTCATATAGGGTTCTATTTATTCTTTATACTACACCATTGTTTTAGGTGTCCTAGGGGCAGAAAAGTTGTGCCTATATCCATTTTGTGAGAAAAAAGATTCAATGTCTTGATTTTCAAACTCACAGCCATGGTCACTTCTTAAGGATTTAATTTTTAAGTCCACTAATATTTTCTATAGTCCTAGAATACGTGGTAAAATGATAGTAAGATTTACTTTTTTGGGCTAAGAAAAATGTCCAAGTATACCTAGAAAATTCAACAATAAGAATATAAACACAGTGGTTCCCATTAAGACTTGAAAATCTAGATGGTCCAAACAATTCCATGTTAACCAAATTGAGAGGTTGAGAAATTGTAACTTTATTCTTTGGTTTGAAAGTGTTTTTATGTTGCTTTCCTTTTTGACAAGGATTTCACACTTTGTTGTCTGGAAACTCTAGTTTGGGTAGGTCTTTAACTAAGCCTTTTCTGGTCAATTTATAAAAGGATTGTACATTATAATGTCATAGTCTTCTGCACCAGATACGAGACTCCTTGTGAAAGGCGCTAAGACAAGAAACATTCTATAATTCTAGTTTTTCTAAGTTTACAGCATATACATTATCATTTTTAAGAGTGGTAAATACTATGTTATTCATGGAATCAAAAACATGGCATGCATCATTTTTAAATTAGACATTAAATCCATCATCACACATTTGATATATTCTAATCAATTTATACTTTAATCCATCAACATAAAGTACTTCAGAAATTTAAACAGAGTTAGAGTTACCAATCTAACCTAAGCTGATGATTTTTCCTTTACCATTGTTACCAAATGTGACAGGTCCTTTATGAATTTTGATGAGATTATTAAAACTTTAGTAGTACCTAGTCATGTTTCTTGAATATACACTATCCAAGTACCAAATTTTTTTACAGGAACTCTTTAGGAAATTTACCTATAAAACAATTCATCCAAAAAATGATCTTGGTACCCATATTTGTTTGGGTCCAGAAAAAATCGTTATAAAAGCTTTAGTAACACACAATTGTCTTATGGGTTTCCTGTATATAGAATATAAGGTATTTTAAAAATAAACCAGGTTTGGTCTAGAAAAACTCAATGCAGTAAAGGATTTTTAAGAAGTAGAACTTGTAGTAAAATCATGATTTCAAGGCAACGAAGAATATTATCCATATTTAATCACAAAATGTTTTTTTGATAAAAAATTTTGTCCATGCTGATATCCAACACCAAAAGTGTACTTAGGAGCTATTTTTTACCAATATTTTTATTAAGAGTATCTTTCCCATTGTTAATCTTTTCTAAATCCTTTAATTTCTCATTAGACATTTTTCATTCATTGTTTTCTTTGACCAGTTGAACATTCTTTTACTTTTTAGTAGTAAGTTTAGACTTAATAGTTACAGAAAGATCATGTTGATTCTTTAAGGATTTATATTTATCTTTTAGTTCATTACAAGTATCTTCCAACATGTTACAGTATTTAAATAGTTCATTACATGACATATTTTTAGACTCACTTTCATTTTCAGAATAGTAAGAATTGTGTGATAGAGAGTCTAAGGTTACCTCAGATGTGTTTTTCAGAAAACACATATTTTAGATGTCATATTTCTCATCATGATATGATATTTATTCACTATAGATATCATCAAAGGAACTTCAGGTTTCCTTCATAGATTTATTATACTTATTTTCTTTGTTTTCATACTTCTTTTTGTATTTAAACTTTGGACAATCAGCTTTGACAGGTCCTCTCCTCTTGCATTCATATTAGGCAATATCTTATGATTTTTCATTTATTTTCCGGTCCTTTTCCCAGTTTCCCTTTTTGTCATATTTTCCTTTAAAGTTTGGTCTCTTAATAATATTTTCTCTCTACAAACTTTTATGAATCTCTAGGCCAGTTGGTCCATTTCCTCTTCACTTTCTGAAGCTGATTCTTTAATACTTGTGCTCTCAATATTATCTTGAACTTTATCTTTTTCTTTAACCTTGGAAGTGGTTGTCGTGAAGGATAAAAAGTTTCCCTTGGGTTCATCCTCTTCCTCATTGTTTTCTTTCGTCTCTTCTTCATACAACATCAGTTTTCCAATGAGTTCTTTGATAGGTAATTTTTTGATGTCACCTGATTCAATAATAGAGACAGAAGTTTCTATCCATCTATTAGGTAAACATCTATGAATCCTCATAATTTATTCTTTTGCAGTAACATATGTTCTTAGAGAAATCATCATGTTCACTATTTCATTAAACCTGAGATACATATCATAAATAGTATTTGAAGGCACCATATTAAAGTTATCGTATTTAATAGTATATGTGTTAAGTATCATTTCATTAATTATAGAAGATCCTTAAAATGAAATAGAAAAAGTATCCCAAATTTCATGGGTTATTTTACATGTAGAAGTTCTATTAAATTCCTCATCATCTAAAGAGTAGTATAAGGCATTCATGGCTCTAAAATTATTGTTATAATAAATTATATTCCTTAACACTTAACCTCTACCATATTTATTTGCGGGAAAATAGAAAACAAGTCACACTTGAACTCTTCCACAGTTCAACATGGGATATAAAAGTATAAATAGAGTGAGAGTTTCAGGATATCAAGTATCCTCCAGTTATGCACAGAATTCAGTGAGTGTGTCACAGAAAGATACACACACTTCTTAGAAATGTAAATAAAAGAAATCAGTAGAGATAAGTATATAGAGAAAAGGTTTAGAAGTCTCTGTGTGCTATTCAGTGAAGCTCTAGACTCATTTGATGTAGTGGAGTTGAATTTTGAGTCCTCTTCTATAAGTTCACTCCAAAACAGAGTTTCGTAGCCTCTGTGTTCTAGATTACAGGATGTCAAATTTTTAGCTTCTTGTTGGTAAGGTGTTTAGATCAGATTAGCTATATTAGATAGTCTTTTTTATCTCCTTTATGTGTTTCCTTTTAGTTCTTGGGTTTTGGAAGTAGCTTGAGAGTTGCAGGAGTTCTCTAGTTTCCTTATTTTTTCTATTCTTCTGCATGCATCGAATGATCCAGTGTGTAATTTATATATACTTTGTGTTCCAGTAGTCATAATGATCTCCCCATGTGCACGTACCTAATATTGTCTCCTTAATATCCTACATACAACATTAAAAAATGTCAAAAACATTAATTTTTCTAAATATGACCATTAGATAAAAATTTGAATTAATAAATTAAAAATAGTTTCTTTGACTATCAGTGAGTCATATATATCAGTGAGTCATTGGCATTGGTCTGTCATCATTGGTGATACTCTGTGTTGGTGAGTTCTTTCCATCATTATTGGTGACTCTGGTCATTGATGAATCTTTTATATTGTCGGTCTGTCTCGGAATCGGTGAGTTATAATCGGTAACTCATTTAGAACTATCGGTGTGTCGCCCATCGATGAATCATCCATCAGTAATTCCTTTGAACTAATGGTGCATCTCCCATCGATGACTCATCCATCATAAATTCATTTGAACTAACGGTGTGTCGCCCATCGGTGACTCATCCATCGGTGAGTTGCATGAACTATCAATGTGACCGATCATCTGTGACTTATCCATCGGTGTGTCACTTGTTTTATCAGTGAGTCCTAAATCGATGTCTTCTGCGATCTGTGACTTCTTAATCGATGAGTCTTCATTGGTGAGTCAGTCATCGGTGAGTTTTTTGAACTATTAGTGTCAGGGACTCTTAAAAAACGTACAAAGTGTCATTCTTATACAAAACATTATCAGATTAAGTGAATTTCATAAACACATGTAAATATACACTTTTAAATATTTTGAAACATAAATATCAATAAATTATCGACTTATTTAAATTTATTATACCATGTGACATAATTCATTAATTCATAAATATTCATTGACATGATTAACATGATTTATAACTTAATATTTGAGTTAATATGATTTGTAGATTGGCATGATTTGGGATTATTAAAACAACTATCTCACAAAGGGTCTGACACTACTTGCATAACAAAAGAATTATTTTTAAGTCATAACTAAAATTCTTAAATTCAAAATGATTTCATAATGAATCACCTTATAATAATAGAATTAAAGAAAATAGTATCAAAATATTATGAAATTAAAAGGTTAACAAGGTTATTGAGGTTAATTTTGTTGAATAACATGTTTTTCATTTTATTCCCATAAAATTAGTATTTAAACTTAGATAAAATATGATGTATTTATTTTAAAATATTTCTTAATGATAACTTTTTCTATATTTATAATTCATGGATATTATAAAGACGGCCTCCACCACCATAGTGTTGATGTATGAGTTCATGGGATCGGTTCACTAGTTTCATTTGTGTCCTTATCTGGACACCATTACTGGATTTAAATCCAAAGAAAATATATAAAAAATAGATATATTTTAAGTATTTACTTAGGAGGGAACCATAAAAACAAAATCTTTTGAAACATTTCATGGTGTTAATTGATATCAATTCATCATTCTATTTGTATTAATTTCAAATTGGTATCATGAAGTTTGATCACATGAGAATTGTATAAGGATAATATATATAACATTATAATATTGATTGGTTAATCATGTATCCTATAATTCATTTTCTCAATAAGTATCAATGTGATTATTGAATTTACACTTTCTAAAAATTAAATAAATCATAATAAATTGTTAAAAATTGTTTGTCACATTTTACTCCAAAGGGAGAGGAAGAATTAAGTGATAGTATGAGTTATGTTTTAAGGGGGAGAAAAAAATTCAACTACTAAAAGTGGGATAAAATTATAATATTTATACACACACTTTTACCTCTATATTTTATTTGAATTATATTTTCAAAGGGATAATATTTAACACAAACATAAAATTTGGGAGAGTAATATAAAGGGGTGGTACAGTTTTTGTGATTACTATCATATATTTGTATGCTTACATGTGGGTTTCACAAGATAAAATGAATATATGATGATATTTTATTATATATTGTGGGATTTTGTTTTTATAAGAGTTTCAAATAAATTAAAATAAATATATTGAATAACCCAACAGATTTGGGGGGATATTGACATGTCCAGGGATGCTTCATGTTGTATTAATTATCTATATGTTACAACCATCACATATATGATAGGTTAAAGCATCATACACGATTTAACGATAAAATAATAGGTCTACCAGATATGAATATGAGCATAGGTTAGTATGAGTAATGTTTAATAAGATTTTGATAGAATATAGTGAGAATAAAATGAAGAACTTTTTTACAGAACAAGCATAAAAAAATATTTTTAAACACCTAAATATGAGAGTAAAAAACCTTAATAAAATAATTGGGAAAATTGTAAGTATAAATAATTATATTAGAGGAATAAGATAATTTTTTATGTATTTTGTGAATCCTGGCGTTCAATTAAAGACCAAATAAAATAATTCTCAACAGAGAACATTTAAAATGTAGATCATGGGGTAATAGTACATAATATTTATTGGGAATACCTTAAAGGTATTAAAATGGATAAATAATGATAGGAATATTGTAATTTTCATATATCACAGATATATTGATGAGGTGAAAGTAAAATTTCATTTAGTGCAATAAGTTTTTAAGCAAAGAACATGTACATTTTAATATTTCCAATCTAAGTGCACAAAAAATATTATATGTAGGACATGATGAATTTTCAAAGAATACATATTAATAAACCACTCAGTGGCGATTCAAATTTCTATTACAACAAATGAATCTTTATTTTTCAAGGTATTGAAGAAATATTGATGCATTTGAATTGTGTATCACTCTGTACAACAATTTGTAAAGTATAAAACATGAACTATCCAAAATAAATTCAAATCCATAATAAGTTTATTGTTATAGTATTGTATAATTTTTTATGTTGTGAATATCACTAAATAACATAGCTCCAAACACGACATGGGAAAACAAAAAATGTCTGCATAATAAGACAAACCTTTTTTTTTGAAAACCAAAAAACATATTCATTGATTTGAATTTATATGATATTTCATTAAAAATTTAATAAAAAAATGTTATCAAACATTTTTCTAAATATTATGTAATAAATAATTTGATGTTAAATATTTATGTTCACTTTTTAAGAGAATAGAAAATGTAATGATGTTCATAAAACATATGGTCTTAAATTATATAAAGATAGAGAAAATTTTAATTGAACTATATAAATACCAAGGTAAAACACTAAATAAAATTATTAATATGTGTTGAAATAAATTCATAGTTTTTCTAATATATAGATTTATATGCCTAATGTTTGAAGTTGCATAATACATTTCAATTTAGGATTCAAATTTTGATGTAACAATTAGGTTTCCTAATATATTTTTGAAGATAACGTTTAAAGAGTGTTGAATTTTGATATGTACTGTACTTAAATGTTTTAGAAACACGCTAATTTATGAGAAGATAAGTTTAGGAAATTTTTTATTATACATTAAATTTTGACGTACGCAGTATAAAACATTTTATTTGAATAAGTTATAACTAGTGTTTTAAATTTTATTGATTGATGGGATATCTATGATCTATAAAAATTCTAAAAAAAAATTTTGATGGATTGGAAAAATAATTCTTGAAGTTATAAGGTGACAAATTTGAAATAATATATGGAAAATGTTTTTAAAATATAATAGTTTTCGCAATAGTTTTCATAAAGAAATTATTTCTGGACTATACCTAAATCATTTAGTGGGTGAACAACATTAATGTATTTGATTTTTTTTTATTTTCTATTCTACGGAACATTACTCAAAAATGTATTCCATATAACACAAAAAAAAGGAAAAAAATAAAATATAAGTACGGTAGATGTTATATTCCATAAATAACCAGTTAGAAAAATATTCCCTATAGAAACTATACACATGTCCACATATACTTCCCATTAAAATATTCCTAGAATGTTTTATTATTTAATTATAGATTATTTGAGATGAAAACTTGGGACAAATTAAGGATATAATCCTTTTATTTATTTTTTAAGTTAGATATAATTTAAATATGATATTTTTAAATATTTTATTAAAGATATTACTTGTGAATTAATGTGAAAACCTGTATTTAAATTGATTAATATCTATTATGATTTATAAGAATAACACTTTTATAAGATATTTTAGATATAATTATTAAATATATTCTTCCATAATTTAGGTAAGTTCAGTTAATGGTGATCTTATTTTTTAAATTATTTTAATGTTAATTTAGTTGATGATTCTTGATAAATCATTCTGAGAGATAAAAGAGTCAAAATAATATAATTAGGTATATGAGTTCATTTATATTAGTGTACAATAATTTATAAAATAATTCAAGAGAAAATTTAAATAAACAATTAAAATTTAGGGACTGATTTGGATGGATAAAGAGTTATTAAATTGAGAAGAAGATTTAAAATAAGTTAACCAATTCTAAATCTGAGATAAAGGGTTAATATTTAGATCTCATAGCCATTATTATTTGTTTTCATACATTGATATGAGAATTAAATCCTGATTTCTATTCATAAAGAGAAACATGGAATCAATACTTCCAAATATATAATCTCTATCGATAGTAACAGGAAGAAGATCCAGAAAACATGATAGGGTTGTTATTTAGTAATGGTATATTTTTTCCTATTATAGATAATTGGTTGGATACTATAAAACAAATGGGGTGTACATACCAATTACTCATTGTTAGATAATAGATTCCTGAATATTACCCTACCCTTAAAAATCATTCTAATTATTATAGAAAATTTAGTGAAAATTTTATCCCAGAACGATACCATTCAATGAAAGGATGCAGTCTCCAAAACTGGGAGATAAATCTCATAAAAAATTATCCTCACATTTTTCTTGAATTTATATCTTCCATAAGGGTTAGTTTTGGTGAAAATAAAAGGATATAAAAATAATCCTAATAGGTGAATACATATTTTTTATTTAAAAACTCGTAAAAATTTTAATAATGAATTAATAATAAAGAAAATTTAGAGAACTTTGATTCATCACCCCCATTAGTATATTTCATCATTAAACTGGGAACATTAATTTTATAATATATAATAAATTATATTATTTTTAATAGTATATTATGTTTAGTAATATAATTAATAATAATCTAAATGATTATATCAAGAATTTGATATTGTGAAATTGAATTCAAATTAAACTATTCTTTATTGTTAAACCATATTTTTCAAGATCGTAAAATGAGGGGAAATTTTTAATATTGAACTACCAATGTCAAGACTAAACATTGTATATTAATATTAATATTATATCCATGGTAAAGTTATAAGTGTCTAATAATATTCTAATTGTGCTAGTAGAGTACATCAACTTCCCTAGTCTCTAGTTGAAATCATATGACACACTGACATTGGAATTTAATTATTCTCTTCATATATGTTTTAAAAAGTTTATCAATAATTAAAATGATAATGTAGAATCTATATATATTTTAAACATAAATCTTACATTAAATTTATAAAAATAATTATACCATCACTGTCAATAATTTTGAATATACAGTCCTTTTCCACATTGAGGGCAAATTAGTTTGCCCTCAAATCGAATCCTTAGGTAGAGTTAGTAAATTTACAGGGGAAAACACATCTACAATATGAGGAATAAAAAATTATAAGTGATTCATTCACCATACTATTCATACATATATGAACTTATGATAATTATGGTATATTTTAATATTGATAATAATAGCATTTTTAGATATATGTAGTTTTTATTTTGTAATTACGAGGAGAATGATTCCCTAATAAGTAATTCTTATTTAACTCTAAAACACATATTGTGTACTAATAAATAGATTGGGGTACCTATTAGTTATAGGTTACATTACTTGGGTTCTTAGATCCTTGTTATTAAACAAGGGTATTATTCATTAAATTTTATTAACCTAATAGAAGTGATGGATGAGGAATTGGTGGGAATATGACTATTTAGAGTAAATTAAATCATTGTAAATTAGATATTATGATATAAGAGGAGGAGGAGGAAGTGTTTCATCATCAAAATATTCCACATCTAAAGGGGTATCATCAAATACAGACCTAGTTTTCACTAAACCCATTTCAACTATCACTAAGAAGTTTTTGATTTTAGATTTCTACTTCATTACCACTCATATGCCACAATGAGCTCAACCATGATATTCTTGTACTAAAATGAGACATGAAACATCTTTATCAATTCATGATATTTTTATATGTGACTTTTTATAAAATTAGGAATGTGGTTACATGATTTTATGAAGTATTTATTCAACCATTCTTCTATATTTTGTAGTATATTAATGATTCCTATGAACCAAAATAATTTTTTGGGATAAAAATTTACATTATTTTAGGATTGAATAAAATTTCATTTGTTTTACGTTTAATTTTTTTTAGAATTAACACTATATGATAATCAAAATAATTGAATCAATATTATGTAAAACTAAAATCTTGAACCATTTATTAAATGATAAAAAACAAATTATAATGGGAGATAAGGTGTTGTGATTGAAAAAGAAAGTATATACCAATATATAAAAAATTATTCTAAATAATATCCTTATTAAAATAATATTTTTCCACAATTTTTATTCATATTTATATAGAAACTTACTTCCATAGTTATGATCTCATTCACTTTGATTTTCCTCGACTTTAAAAGTCCTAAAGAATTTATCCCTATCCAGTTTTACTTGGGGTATAAGACGAAAATTTGTAGTAATAGTATACATAGTTCTTTGAAATGATAAATAAAACTGCCTTTATCTTTTTTTTTTATTTTGAAGTGGAATCATCAACAAAGGTTATCTTCCCTTTTATAATAGCATTCTTGTAATAATATTAATCCTCAACTTTAGCGTTAGTCACATCAACCTAGTTTTCAAAAAATTTACGTCTTTCTTTTTGTTTATTAATAGAAAATTTTAAAATTTATACTTATTAGAAACATTATATAAAAAAGAATATAATCACATTAAACTAACTTTTACCAGATCACTTTTCTCCACTGTTGTTCTATCCACCTCTTGTATGACTTAATCAGCCTATACTATAGGCAACTAATCCTCTAAGGTTTGAGTGTCCAGAATTGTTTGGCCTAAAACCTGCTTAGATAAAGATTGATTATAATTTTCCACCATCTAAATAATGTTCTCTTGAATTAATTACTTATTTTCATCCCCATTCTCGCATTAATTAACCTTATATGTGACCATTTTATCCTACACTAACTTCCCCCCTGATGTTTTAGTGGATAAATTTGGTTCACCATGAACTTTTTTAGATGAATAAGAATTTCCCACCTTCTATAACTACTAATCTGATTTATAGAAATCTAGAGTTGGAATATTGACACCTGATTAATAAGATCTTACTTCTATATTGAAATATACAAATTTAGATCATGAATAGTTTCTCGTAATTTAATTTTTTAACTTTAAAATATGCTCAGAGATACCATGATAACTTCCCTCTCCATGTAGAGGTTACATTCATTAACCTATACTAATTCAAAAAAATCCATCAAATAGAAATGTAAAAAATTGATATACTCGCAACATTTTGAATTTTAATGTATAATAATTCTAAAGATATAACAAGAAGGGGGACCATTTAAAATTCAACTATAAGATTTACTTCATTACTATGAGTGTAGAGAACTGTTTTATTAGTAAGTGAATAACAAAGGTATACTTCAACCAAAACCCTTGTATAATGACAAAAATAAGATAATTTTTTTTTATAAAATTTTAATGGAAAACCAATCAAGGAAGAAATTTTATATAGTTTCTTAAGGTTCTATAAGATCTGATTCAATCCATGTATTCTGACCTAAATTAGTGCACATGTTTCATTCTAATAAAAAGGGTTAAAAATCATATTTCGTTTTTGAAATCACAAAATATCATTCGTTAAATTGATTTATCCAATTCCCTAGGACTTCACTTTCAATCTGTTGATTGGAAAATAATATGAAAAAATCGACAACCAGTTGAGTTGCACTTCAAATTTTATGAGCCCCAAATAAAAGATAAATGATATAATATATCTTACACCTTCTAAGACCTCATCCCCCTTGAAAAAGAGATTCACATGAAAATATAATTATTAAATAGTTCCATTCACTAAAATATTGAACTATTATTGGAAAATACATGAGGCGCATTAACTTTATTGATGATTCTCTTATTATTTTTAAAATATGAAAAGGATCATCTATTATAAAAGTCATTAGATTTATTCTACATATTCAATGTCCCATATTTATGAGTCTTATTTTCACAATCTAGGATATTTTTTTTCATTAAAAACCCTTATCATAGAACCAATGAGAAATAACTTGAGGTTGATATCCCCATATTGTGAAAAACCCATGGGAACCCCTTATCACTATCTTTAACCCAATATTCACAACTCTCCCCCATGATATTTATCTAATTAATAAATAACTATATAAAAATAATAATATTAATATAATTATTTATTTAGGGATACGAGTATATAAAACAACACAAAGGCCCTGCTAGATTGACTAGGTCTCCAACCCACCCCACCCTAAAGGGTTATCTAAATCCCTATTGAACCAAAAATAGACGCACCTAAACAAGGCTCGAAAGGATTTCAATTAGTCCCTAAAGCCTTACATAAAAGGATCTTTAGTCTTGGAATTAATCTCACAAAACGGGTAGTTTCAATCATTTTTTATGTGTTTTACTATCGAATATGTGCCTTTTAAATTAAACACTATACTACCTTTTATAATAAAAATATTTAACCTATAGAAAATTAACTTTCATGAACTAGTATAAGCTACACCTAAACTGGGCACTTGATACGGCTTGTAAAATGACCTGAGTTGTATTCCTAATCACCCCCAGATGATAACATGCATAAATAAACTCGAATAAACACATTGGGAATGATTTTTTCTAAATAAATAATATTCAGGGGATCGAAAAGTTTTACAAATAATCTATTAGGGTGTATCTATACATTGGATGTCCATGCATAATCACAATATGAATATCAAATATAAATAAACCAAACCAAACCAAATATGAATAGAAAACCAACCCAATTATAATAAATCTATAGATATAATCCTGATACAAATGAAATATGACTTGGAAAATAAAACTACCACCCAAAATAAAATAAGAATACCTGAATAGATCTCTAAGTGACTCTAAGTTGCATCATATCCTCAAGACCAAATATAATTCTTCACTAGAGATCCAAATACAAAACACGAACCTATAAAAATATATTTATCCAATAAACATTTAGTGGAGTCAAAAGGGTGTGAGAATAAATTCCCATTATGATTTCACCAAAGTTTCCACTCATTTCGTTTTCAAAAACCTTCAATAAACCCCAATTTGAAATAAAATATTTAAATATGTTTTTCTCTATTATGAGAAAGAGAACTCATAAAAAAAATTTACCCCCTCTTCCAAAACCCAAACAAGCTTAATAGAATTTAAAAAAAATCTGTATTTGTCTCATTTAAAGTATTACTTTGAAAATCCATTTTTAAAATTATTCCTTAAAAACTACTAAATAATTAACTCAAATAATAAATAATAGAAACTATAAGTAAAAAAAATGGAGTGATAAATTTGGGAGAAACCAAAAAAAATTGAAACTAATATAATAGTAAAATAAAGGAAACAACACTGAGAGGAATAACAACACAAGTATAATAGATTCATATCATGAGTTTGGAATAGAAATAAAACTACTATGTAATTAATAGAAAAGAACAAGTGCACATATACGATCTTTGGAAGCTCTTAATCATATATTAAGATGGTCCTCATCGTACTTAGATTGAATCATTTGTCAAAATATTGGTTCATTTCTAGTCTACAACCAACTGATTACTCTCAACTTTCCTCATTGGTGGAACTCCCCTAGGGCCTAGGCCAATTCCATACCAAGGGGGTTCTAATCTACATAATAAATACTAGATAGTATCCATATCTCTATCTTTCACTAAAACTCCAATATCCCTATGATATTTTTAGTATATGGTGAGGAATAACGTTTGAATTACCAAATAAACACTAGTGATATAACACAATGAAAACCATTCCCATTTCAGAACTCAAATCATGCTCAGACACACTCCTCAGTAAATCACTCATTCTTAATCATATAAACAAAACAATAATAATCATATCCATAATCAGAAAAATTACAAACATATATCATTGGGTATTTATATTAGGGTGTTGGGAATTTGTAATGGAAACCCGTTTACACAAATTTTTAACAGATCATAGAGTTTTGAAACTAAGAAAGTGTTTTTTCCAAATTTACTTGAAATCCATTTCTAAAGCAATAACATCTAAAATATCCATTATAAGTATCAAACAAGCATTTTATTTTTAAATTAATAGTTATATGTTTATATATAGTTAGGTAAGTATACATGTGTGTGTATATATATGCATATTAGTATATAGATAGACATATATATATACCTTATTAAAAATACTAACTTGAAATCATGTTCCATTTGGAAACACATTTGTAACCAAGTATAAATCCTTCTTTAAAACCAATATGGATCATAGGGACCGTAAAGAAATATGTCACTACTTCATTAAACTATTATAGAATCAATAAAATATTTGTCATCAAGATAAAATATGAGAATGAGCACAGAACTCATAATGAAGTTCACTAAATGAAAAGTCTCAAACCAAAACCCCTTAAAACCTATGAATTGTTCATATAAAACTATTATAAAATGAAGAAAACCTTTTTATAAAACCATTTTAATTGAAAATTTCCTTCTTGGAATATAAATAAATCCATAACATATATAATTTATAAGGAAAATAGATTATAAAACCCATGAATGACATGGATTTATATGAAATTGGAAAAACATGGAAACACTTATCTAGGTGAACCATAGATTAATATAACCCTTCAAAATGAGGAGTGGAAGTCTGGATGATGAATCCACGCGCACTGGGGACCAAACCCATAGGGAAGTCGCACCAAGGTTTTAACCCAAACCAACCCATGGTATGATGAAGAATAAGAAACAATAATGAAAAAAATTAAGGAAGATAAAGAGATCCAAAACTTAAAATAAATTACCAAAAATCAAAGAGGAAGGCCAAAAATCAAGTGAGGAGGCATTTAGAGATTACCTTTGGGATCCTCTATCTGGTGAGGAGAGGAGAGAGTGGGGGAGTTTTATTTGAGAGGGGAAGTTTAGAAAATTCTAATTTTTCAAATATGAGGCAGGTCACATAGGTTTGGAACAAGGTTTACTGAACCATGCACTAATAGTGTATAAAATATACATAATTTTATCAACATAATTTCACTTATTATTATTATTTCATATTTAATAATTCAGTATAAATCACATGAATTACATAATGGACCTAAAAAAATTATTATATTAATTTGGAATTTACATTTAGAGAATAAATATATACATGATAATTAAAAGTATTACAATGGGAAAAAAATATAAAATAAGATAATGATAATTGGAAAATTTTGATATACTCAATCCCAATGAATAATCACACTCACGAACAACACTGAAGAAATGAAAAAGAATATTAGTATTGAAATATGAATTTTGAAAATGAAAATATTTATATAACCTGGAGACATAATATAATTGAATGTTTAATTAATGAATTTTGTGGTATTTATATGAATTATTGAAACCAAATGACCATTATAGATCTAACCATTGGAATAAAAATCTGAATGTTGGAATAGTAACATAACTATTATGATAGAAATATGACCATTAGGAATAGTAACCTAACTGTTGGAATAATATCCTCACATAAGAAAGTGTAAATTAATATTTATGTATCTTATAAAAATGATATATTTATAGTATGGTGCAGGTAAATAAATTGTTAAAAATGATAAATTGCGTATTTTTATATTTATAAAACAAAAAAATTAATTACACTTTTATAATAAATATTATGATTTAGAATAATTTTTTTCATAATATATATTTATAAGGTAATATTACATTGTATTATATTGATAAGATAATTTTATGAGACTATAAATTAATTTTTCAAAGGGTTAAGAAATTTATTATAATATTAAAATTAGTATTTTTTCCAATAAATGAGGGTTTAATTTCAAAATTAAAATTTTCATATTTAGAAAATTATTTCTGTAAAATAGATTCCATTTTTGAAATCAAAACATCAAAAAATGGTAACAGTAAATTTTTGGAATTTTTCTAAAATAATACATTTTTTGCTGAATAGTAGAATATGGTAAAATATAGTATTTATAATTATAAACTAAATACAAGAATTATTGATTCATGGATGAGGTAATCACCCATTAGTTCAAATAACATGCATAATTTACTATATATAGTCCTAATAATCAATACTATTTGTATTCTTGATCCAAAATCTTAGACTAATAAATATAATATTCAAAAACACCCCTCCCCTCATAAATACCACCCCTCACTACCCCATATATTCCCAACTTATAATCCATGTATCTTTCAAAATTTATGCCCAGTTCCCTTAAATATCCTCTCTCTCCATGTATAAGTGTTTCTAGTATCATCCAAAGACCATTTCAAGGATCCTTAAGGGGTGGCCTAAGAAGAGACAACCAAAAGAAGATGTAAAATTATTGACTAACCTATTTCAATTTTATTCTCCTTATACCACCACAATAAATTTTCTATCCTCTTAGAATTAGTAACAGAAGTATCTGAAATATTATTATATGTTATTATTATGGTGTAATATCTAACTTTTACCCTCCCTTAGTTAGATTATAAAATGATAATATTGTTTATAATATGGTACATTCACAGCCTCCATGAACAACGTACTTCATTTTTGTCCTCTTCTTTCAAGTATGGTCATAAAAATTTCAATAAGGCCAAATAAGAGTATAATAAGTATATTATAACTTATTTAATGTTCAGGAGTGAATATAAATATATAATTTTTAATAAAACAAAATTTTTTGTGACGAACTGTAAAAATAGAAAAATTAACTAACCATTTAATGTCAATATTTTTATTGTCATACCCCAACTTTTGAAACGGCTTTATTGCATTACTTTCCTGTCTTTGGATAACTTTTTCGGGGTTTGGATTGAGTCCCAGTTTTATTTTTTTTAAATGGGTATTTTGGGCTTGGCGGCATCTGGTGCATCGGTAGAGCATGTTTTTGGGACCCTGCAATAGTGCCTAGGTTACGTGGGGAATACACAGTGTTCAAAATAAATTAAAAGTTAAATGAACAACAAAACAAAATTAAATTAAAGTTAAAATAAAATAATTATAAGTAAAATAAAAATATAAAAGTGTTTTTTGATAATAATAATAATATTATTATTATTATTTATTAATTGATATTATTATTATTAATTAGAATTCTTGTTTGGTTTTAGGCAAGTGAATGGGCATCACACAATTAGGAGAGACCGTTCGGTCAAACCAGGTACCCGTGTAGCAGCTTCTGGAGTGGACAAAACCAACCACACGGTTCAAGCATGGTCGCTTGAGCTATGCACAGACCACATAGTAGTAGTATTTAAATAAATAAAATAAAATAAAGAATATGAGATAAAAAATTAAAATGGAAAAAATAAATGTTTTAACTATAATAATAATAATATTATTATTATTATTGTAGTTAAATATATAATTGTTATTAAAAAATTTATTGTTGTTATTATAAAAAAATTATTAATATTATTAATATTATTATTATAATTATTATAATTGTTATTATGAATATTATAATTATTCATATTAATTAATATTATTATTAAGAGTTCTATTATTATTAATTATATTATTATTATTATTCAGTTAGTTTTATTTTTTTAGGGTTTCCTTTTTATTTTTATTTTTTCCCTTCTTCCCCATTCCCCCCTACCCCTCCAGTGTGCACCCCCCCCCCTTCCTTCACATGGACAGTGTGACCCCCCTGGTGTGCACCCTATGCTTTGGTGACCTCCACATTCGATGACCTCCACCTCCGACTCCTCCTCTCCTACGCGCACCACCCATCCCACACAACCTACTACTCACGCACAACCTAGACAGTGCGACCTCCCCACTAGTGAACTCCCCTCTCTGGTAACCTTCCCTATGGGTGCGTGGACACTCTGACCACACCCTTCTGACATGACCATCCCCTCTAGTACTCCCTCATTCTCTTCCTTTTATTTTTTCCCATTTTCTTCTTCTTCATAACCATAGTGTCCATGTTGGCTGATTTTCTTAGGTAGGGTTGCTCTATTTTTTGGGGGGTTTCCATCATAGGGTTCTTTGAGGTCAGATCTTTCCTCTGATGGGTGTGGTTGAGGTGTGATCATATTTTCACACCAGTTACCATAAGTACTTCATCATTGGAGTTAGGACCCCTTTGCACATAGCCTTTGAATTTCTGATTTCATTTATTTCTTATTTTTCACAGCTTCTATGATAGTTAATTAGTTACCTATGATTTTTAAAGTAATTGTTTCATGTGCAATTGGATTGAGAATAATTTTTCCATGTGAAATTGGGTATATTTTGTATGAAAATCTTGTTGTGTTTCTTACCAAAATATTATTAATTGTTTAATTGATTTATTAAATAATGTAGATTTTTTGAATCATAATTTTAGATAGTTTTGATGTGTGATTGAACTTAAAGAGATGATGTTGGGTGTATTTTGGCTATAAAACCTTATGGTGATTCTTGAAATGATTTTATAAATAGTTTAATTGATTTAATGAATTATTTAGGTGGTGAAAATCATGTTTTGAAATTATTTTGGTGTGCGTTTGGTATTTAAAGAGGTTTTTGGGTGTATTTTTTATGTAAAAGCCTTAGGGAGTTTATTGTAATTTTTTATAATTTTTTTAATGGTTTATTAAATTATAAAAAAGGTTTGAAGCATTTTTTTGAGACTGTTTTGGGGTGTTTATGATTTAAAAATGGATTTTGAACGTGTGGTGTATTTTTTAGGGTTTTTCACACCAAGTGTTGGTTATGTTGCTCAATTGTCTTTTCTAAGTAGTTTATGATTTCTAAAAGCATGGTTTGGTTTTTTAAATGATATTTTGACATTAAAATGGTGGTTGGTGGTTCCAAAGTGGATTTATAAATTGTCTTGGTATTAAAAATGGCTTGTGTGTAGTTGTATATTATAGGCTTGATGCAAGAAAATGACATGAGGCCCATTTGGAATTTGTAGTAAATGGTCGTTTGGAAAACCCTCCGTAGAGTGAGTATTTCTTTATTAGTTGGACATGGTATGGGAGTTTCCTTGGTATGGGACCTCCTGTGGATAATTATTGTTTTAAGGTAAGGACTACTCCTTGAGAAGACCGGGGTGGTGTCGACTTGTGTGTGTTATGTGTGGTGGCATATATATATCTTATTGCTTGATCTTGTTTGGAACACCCTTTTATGAACATAACATGGGAACCTATCATAGCTATGATGATTTCTAAGAAATATTTTTCACTGGTAGCTTACGCACTGACCAGTGCCCCATATGAGGTGGATATCTGGGTTTATTACTGTGGGATTGGGCCCCTCGATTAGTCCTGATTTTTGGTGGTTGGGAATTTGGGAGTATTGATTTCTGCATGTGTGGTATTATACCGGGGATTAGGTCTCATGTATTAGTATATTCTGGTTCTCCTCGGATTTCCTAGGTATTCATGTGTTTCTCTGATACTATTAATGTTATTTCATTTTCCCTCGTTGTGTGGACATATGATCCTGGTTTTTGGTTTTTGGTGTTCCATTGGTAAATTGGGAAAGTGTGTTTTTGTTAACAAGGTTTCAAGAAATATATTTGAAATATCAAGTGTTCCCCTTTTTCTCTTTCTTTAAAAATAAATATTTTCAAACTGGTTCCTTTTTCCTTCCACTATATGAACTTAACTCTCCCCCATGTGTGAAGACTATTTCAAAAATGTGAGGAAATGGATTTCTGAAAAGTATTCTTTAAAATTAAAAGTGTGTAAATCCAATATTTTTATATTTTATTTAAAACATGAAAATCAATGTTTATTTATTTAAATCATGTGCATTAGGAATAGAACTGTTCAGGCCTACTTACCGAGTTTTAACACTCATACCCATAATGTTTTCTTGTTTTAGATTCTATTGTAAGTTACAGCTTTGGTTAAATATCCTTGGGATATAGAAGGTTGTGGATTAGATAGAGACACTTGGGATCACATGGAGTTGTTGTCTTGGGTTTCAGGTTTAGTTCGGTATTTTTGTTTTAGTTTTCTCTTTGGATTATTATATCTCTAATCATTATATAAATGATGTAAGGTTTAAAAAACCATAACTGGTTGGTTTTATCTTTATTTTGTTCCACTATTTTTGTTTTATGTGTTTTATATTGGTTTAAACTATTTCCTTTGTCACTCTGATGATTCCCTTAATGTTTTTCGCTAGCCCGATAGGATATGGAATGCCTCTCAGACCTTGCCATAGATCGGCTTGGGTGACCGGTTTAAGGTTGACCTGGGTTGGTTCGTGACATTTAATAAATGAATCGTCCCTTTTCTATAACCCAAAAGGATATTTTGGACCATTTAAGCACATATAATGACATAAATACCGTTTCATTTAACTTATGAAATTTTATTCCCATTTTATAATAACATTAATAATTATCCACAAGTGACCTGACCTTGGAACCATGAAATAAATGCCCAAAAAACAACAAAATCAGTCTTTATATCTCAATGAAATGATTTTAAACTAATATAATATAATTATAATAAATAAAATATAGATGGAAATTTTTTTAAATTAAGTAATTAATTAATTTTATTTTATTATTAAGAACATTAAGTACTAGTGCAGAACGGTTCTGGAACATAAGGTAAGGGATATCTTTGAACTACCATTTTTATTTGGATTATGGTTTTTCTCTGTATAAGTCACTTTATCTCTCTCTTTTATTTTATTAATACATTTTAAATTCTTTATACATGTCTCTAACTTATATACAAATGAAATTACCCCTTCCTTTTATGGGGTAATACATACCTTAAGTTCATTTCTCAAATGCCTTCTCTAAAATCAAACCAGATTAGTGAGAACTCTTATATCCATTAATCCTTTAATATAATGTTCATTTAAATTCCTTGTTCTCATTCATGATTTCATTAAATAAATATTTTATGTATAATAATTATTTTATATTTCTAGTTTTCAAATAAAATACCATACTTATTCTTTCTCCAAGAGACTTTAACTAATTCCTTAAAACATTATTTTGAAAGTTCATTTCTATACCCAATTATCCACCCTCCATCGTGATGTTTTTTCCAAATGAACACTATATTTTTAAACCCATTATTATTTAGTCATATATGAATGTCCAAAATCATTAATTTCTTATTCTATTTGGAATAATTATGAAATATCCTTTGATTATGATATGAGGAAAGATTATGAAACCCATTTACTTATTTTATTTAATGGATGGAAGTGGGAGGAACCATGCCAAAAAACCAACATGGTAGGAATGTGATGATTTAACTCCTATGATACCTAACCTTATTAGAGTTGGAGATGAGAACATCATGTTAGTATTGGCTCAGCTAACTCATTTTATGAATAAAAACTTTAATCATGTAAAACACCCTCCTTCTACTAAGAAATAGCAAGTTGATGTCAAGTTCATTATAGTAAAAAGGCCTCATACCTTTAGTGGGTATTTGAATCCCATAATCAAGTAATAATGGATTAACTCTATTTAAAATATATCTTATTTCGTCAAATTATTAGAAAAAGAGATAGTTTTACTGGCCATTTATTACATTGAGGGGGAAGATGATCAATGGTGGACACTAATTAAGAACATGAATTCAAAATAGAAAATTAATTCCATGGAAAGGGGTGGATTCAAGAAAATATTTTTTTAATAAATATTTTCCCCAAACTTTTCATCGTTAAATAGATATTTAGTTCCTCATACTGAACCAAAAGTAAGATGATTCTATCGGGGAGTACAAGGAAACCTTCCCCATGGCTTGCACAGTACACCTTCAACTTTTTCATTATCCCTAAAATTAAAGTGGACAACTTCATTAGTGGAATAATGATAAGTCTATGAAAATATTAGTCATTTCATGAGAGAGATATAAATATATTTTTTCCCCTTAATGTTGAGTTGGATATTGGAGACTCTTAGTTATTTCATGGGTCGGGAGATAGAGAAGAGTAAAATGGGGTTTTTATGGGAGGATCAATGAATAAATTCTATGGGGGAATGAAATATAACCTGACTATGTGTTAAAAGTGTTGAAAGAATCATCCCATAAACTAACTCAGGGTAACTACGAGATGTTTCAAGTGGGTAAAATATTTTAATAGGCTAATCAATGTTGAAGGGAGATGAATAAGACCGCAAATAAGGTAGAAGAAAAGAATGTTCAGATCAACACTCAACTTGTATTCCAATGTTTCAACTTCAAGGAGCAATAGAATTACATGAACCAATGTCCTAACCCAAGGGTTATCAGATAAAATCAATTAGAGAAACCTAAAAGGACTAAAGAGAAAGGAAGGTCATATTCTACCACTACTACTGAGATGAATCCTAAAAATGATGTTGTTATAGGTATTCTGGTTATTTATTCAAGAATAGTGAAAGTACTATTTGATTCTGGTTATATGAATTTTTTTATATCTTGAAACTTTAGTAGAACTATTCAAAAACCACCTCAAAATATGGGGGTTGGGCTATCTATGATAATAGGAAACATAGAAATTATTTTATCCCATGTATATAAATCCTCTCTGGTCATTTTCTGTGGACTTTACCTCCAAGAACATCTTTTCATACTTCCTTTAGTGGAATTTGATGCAATATTATGAATGTATTGGCTATCCATGTATAAATCCAAAATTTAATATTGGGAGAGGGAGATAACTCTTCACATACTTATTCATCCTATGATTTTGTATCATTTTAAGGGGGAGGATATATCTCTTTTGGAATCTTCTTCTCAAACATAGGTATTATTGCCTTATAAGAAAGCATGTCTAGCTCAAATGATTGAGACAATAGATAGAATCACCCTTGAATACATTCCGATTATGAGGGAATACATTTATATATATATATGTAGAATTGTTTTCTAGTCTTTCTCTTGATAGAGAGGATGAGGTCTTAAATTAACTTATACCTAGATCTCTACCCATATCCAATACTCCTTACATAATTTAAAACATTGAGTTAGAAGAAATAAAGAATAAATTACTAGAGAATTTGTAAAAGGGTTTTATATGCTCGAGTTCATCACTATGGGGTGTGTCGGTCCTATTTATCAAGAAGGATGGTTCAATAAACCTCTTTATTGATTATCATGAACTCAAAAAATCATGATAAAGAACAAGTGTCCTTGAAATGCATTTATGACTTTTTCGATCAACTATGTGGTTCCCATTATTTCTTTAAGTTGAACCTTTATTGGGGATATCACTAATTAAAGCTGGAGATGGAAGATATCCCCAAAAATACCTTTTGAACAAGGTATAGAAACTATAAGTTCAGAGTGATTCCCTTCTGACTCACTAATTCTTAGAAATATTTATAGACACAATGAACATAGTCTTTATATACTATCTTTGTGGTAATATTTATAGATGATATTTTTTAATAATCTAAAATAGAGGAGTATAAGGAGCATTTAAATATTTTGTTAAAGATATTATGAAAGTATAATCCAAAATAAAATTATATTAAATGTAATTTTTAGATGGAGAAAGTAACATTGTTGTTGTATGTTATCACTCGTAAAGGGATATCTATATACCCTTATATGAAAAAGTAAATTAATGAGGGGCCCACACCAAAATCTGTAATGGAGATATGTAGTTTCATTGGACTTGGTGGGTATTAACAATGATTTTTGTAATACTTATTTCGATTATCAAACCTACTAACCAAGATGAATCAAAAAGGATTAATGTTTTTCTAGAGTGATTAATGTGAATAAAGGTTCATGTAATTGAAAAAGAGAATTATCACGGCACCAATCCTCACTCTTCCATAAATTGGGAAACTTTTCATGGAATAAAATGGTGATTAAAATAATGGCTTCGTATGTGTACTAATGCAAAATGATAAATTGATATCATATCCCTCAAGTCATTTTAAAGTTCATGAGTAGAACTACCCAATGCATGATCTGACATTGGATGCAGTAATCTTCATGTATAAAATCTTATAGAACTACCTTTGTGGGGATAATTTTGAAATGTATATAGAACATAAGATCACCAAAAATATATTCACACTAAATGAGAATAATCTATTCCATAGAAGATGGATAGAGGTGATCAAGAGGTATGAATTATCAATAAATTACCATCCTAGTAAAGTAAATAAAATGGTATATATTCTAAGTAGAAAGGATACAATAACCTTGTCAATGAACAAAATTAATAAGGATCCTATATTAAAATACATGAAATGGATTGACATGGGGATCATAAAGGAAGGAACATCATCATTCCATTCTAAAATTATTGATCAACCATCCCTTTTAGAGATAATAAAGGTTGCTTAAAGAGATGATGTGAAAATATAGAAGAATGTGGAATCTATAAAGAAAGGGAAATAATCATAGCTCAAAATTAATGAAAAATGAATTTTAATATTTGGGTCACAATGATGTGCACTATCAAGTAAAGAGTTAAATAAAGAGTTTTTGAATGATTCAAATAGCTTGAACTTCTCTATCCACCTAGGGGTAATGAAGTTGTATTGAGATCTCCAAGAACACTATTTTTTGGACAATATGAAGAGGGATATCATGGAATATACATCCAAGTTCCTTGTATTTCATCAAGTGAAGGGAAATAGGAAGAAATATAAGGGGGTGATGCAACCATTACAAATACCTACATTGAAATGGGAACAATCACCATGGACTTTGTCCTAGGTATTTCAAATACATACAATCGAAATAATGATATATGGTTTATGGTGGCTCATCTTACAAAGACTACTCACTTCATTTCAATTCAATGTGACTTATCACTCAATCAAATGGTAATGATATACATTATAGAATTGGTAATGTTGTATGGAACACCTCTATCGATTGTATCCTATCAAGATATATGGTTTAATTCATAGGTCTGTAAAAGTATAAAACATTCTCTAAATACATAGTTGAACTATAGTATGGTTTATCATCCCCAAACTAATGTCCAGGATAAGTGGACTATCATGACACTAGAATATATGTTGTGAGAATTCTCAATAAACTTTAAAATAGGATGGGATAAACATATTAGGCTAGTTGAGTTCTAATAAAATAATAGCTTTCACTCAAGAATCATAATGGATCCATTTGAATCCCTTTATAAGAATATATGCATAACACCTGCATGTTGGGATGAAGCTAGTGAACTCAAGATGTTGGTACCAGAAATGGTTGATAAAATGGTAGATAAGGTCAAGGCAATTTGGCTAGCACATCAAGGCTACTAAAAGTAGATAGAGGAGTAATACTAACATTTTTTTATGAGACATGAAGTTTGAGGTAGGATATAAAGTGTTACTATGAATATCTACATGGAATAGATTCGTGATATTTTGGAAGATGATAAATCTAAGACCCAGGTACATCAACCCCTTTTAAATTATTGATTGTGTTAGACTTGTGGCTTATCGACTAGTACTCCCACCAACCTTGTCTCAACTATATGATGTATTCCATATATCCAACTTGAGAAAGTACATAGCATATCCCTTACATCTACTAAATTTAGAGGTTTTACAACTAAAAAATGATCTCTCTTATAAATAGAGGTCAGTGAAGATATTGGAATATAAAGATAAAATTATACAAAACATGACAACTCGCCTAGTCAAAGCACTATGACGAAACCATAAGTATGACTAGGAGACATGGAAATCAGAGGAATCCATGAATTAGAATTACCCTCACATGTTTTCACCTTAGTATGTAAAACAAAATTTTCATGGTGAAATTTTTAATAGGGGAAGAATGTAACGACTCATAATTTTGTTAATGGAATTTCCCTTCTTATAATTGTATTATATTTAGTGATTTGTTATAAATAAAATACACTAAATGATGAAACCAATAAATTTTTATTAAATTAATTTGAACATTACATTTGGAGAATAAATATGACCATAATAATTAAAGTTATTACAAGGGGCGAAATAATAAATAATATAATAATAATAGGAAGATTTAGATCTGCTCGATCACCCTGAATAATCACATTTATTAACAACATAGTATAAATGAAGCATAATATTAGTAATGAAATATTCATTTTGAAATGGAATTATATATAACCTAGAGAAAAAAATATAATTTAATGATGAATTAATGAAATATGAGTATTTAAAGGAAGTAAGGAACTTGCATGACCATTAAAATGTGACCATTGGAATAGTAATCTGACCTTTGGAATAGTAACCTAGTCATTAGAACAACAATAAGACGGTTACAAATATGACTGTTAGAATAGTTATATGACTATTAGAATAGTAACTTGATAGATGTGATACTAATATGACCATTAAAAAAGGTAACCTGAATGCTAGAATAGTATCTCAAACTATGGAAGTGTCAAATAATATTTAGATAAATTATAAAATGAAAATTTGATTGATTTATACTATGCTACTAATAAATAAATATTTTAAAAAATATAAATTATGTGTTTCAATTTTTTTAAAACATAAATATTTTAATTACACTTTTATAATAAATATAATTATTTAAAAAAAATTATTTTCACAAGATATATTTATAAATTAATGTTAAGTTGTATTATAATTAAAAAATAATTTTATGAGACCCTAAAGTAACATTTCAAAGGGTCAAAAAATTGGTTATAATATTAAAAATGGTATTTTTCAAATTAATAATGATTTTATTTAAAAATTAAAATTTTTATATTTATAAAATTATTTTTATAAAATATATTTCATTTTAAAATCATCACATTATAAAATGGTTAGCATGAATTTTTTTTATTTTTTTTAACATAGTTGAATTTATTGAAAAAATGATTATTAATGAAGGCCTTTGGGCCATGTAATTTTCTCTGAGCCTTTGGGCTTTATAAGGGTTACACCTCACCCCTTGAAAGGTGGATTATCAAATTAATAAGAAATGAAGGCCTTCGGGCTATTCCGACTGAATTTAACATTCCAAAACCCCACTTTCCTCCCATCATAAATACCACCCCTTATCCTCGAAACGTATAAACCTTGTATATTTCCAAATTTATACCCAATGAAATCCTCAATCCTATCCCTCGCATAATATTTCTACTAGTCTCATCCAAAGTTCTTTTCAAGGAGCCTTATGGGGTATACTAAAAAGAGACACCCATAGGTAGAGGTAAAATTCTTGACTAATATCTTTCATTTTTTTAATTTTCTACCACCCCATTATTTTTTAAATCCTCCTAGAAATAATAAAATTAGTATCCTAAATATGCATATATTTTATTATTATAGTGGAATATCCATCTTATACCATCCCTTATTTTGATTCTAAAATGAAAAAATTGTTTGGAATATTGTTTGTTCACCGTCTCCAAGAACAACATACTTCATTTTTCTAAACCACCTTCAAGGATGGTAATAAAAATATTAATATGGTTAAATAAGATTATAATTAGTATATTATAACTTATTTCATGTTCTTTAGTGAATATATAGACATAATTTTAAATAAAATGAAGCTATTTCCTGATGGTTGGTAAAATGGCCTAAATGAACTAACCATATAACATTAACATTTTTACTAAATAAATCCTCCATATATTGGAATAAATAAGGATATTTTGAACAACTTAAAAATATTAAATTAAATTAATACCATTTCATTTTGATTATGGATTTATAGTCCCATTTGATAAGAACATCAACAATTATCCACAGGTGATCTGACCTTGGAACCATGGAACAAACACCCTTAGAACAATGAAATTAGTCGTTATATCTCAATGGAATGGTTTTGAATGAACATAAAATAATAATAAAAAATAAAATATAGATGGAACAGGTTATAAATTAATTAATTAATTAATTTAACTTGATTACTCAAGTCATTTGTTGTAATTGAAAAATGGTTTTGGAATAGAATGTAAGGGATCTCTCTGAACCACCCTTTTTATGTGGGTCATAACCTTTCTCTTTGGTAAATCACTTTCTATATCAATTTTATCTTATATAAATATTATAAATTATATATATATTTCTCTTATATATATACCTAGCTTATTGTCCCATCTTTTGACAAGGTAATACATTCCTTAAGTTCATTTTTCGAATGTATTCTTTAAAATCAAACCCAATTATGGGGAATTTTTCTATCCCTTAATCATTTTATGTACCACCCATTTAAAGTATTTATTCTCAATCATAATTTCATTAAATAAAAGAATATTTTTCAGACAACCATGTTGGTTTAACTATGGTTTTCAAAAAAAATAAATCTTATTATTTCTCTAAATTTCTTTAACTAATCCCTTAAAATATTGTTTTGAATGTTCATTTTTATACCCAATTATCTACCCTCTCTCGAGATTTTTTTAATAAACACCATATTTTGAGACCCATACTTAAGAAATTAAATATTAATTTCCAAAATATTTAATTCCTTCTTCTCTTTAGAATCTTTATGAAATATCTTTTCATTACAATAACAGGCAAGATTATGATACCTATATTTTCCATGGGTAATTCTTATGATTGATTTCCTTTTGTGGAAAACATGACCTTGTATAAGTTATAATGGGTGTGACCGGATGGAAATATGAAAAATTGGGTGATTTTTTTGACTCATGAAATGGTCTATATGGGATTAGTGAGAAAACATAATCCATAATGCGGCCCTTTCCACCATGTGATGTTGTCCTGGTAGTCAGGCATGACTTATTTTTGTATGAGGTTTTATATTACTTCCACTTTACTATGATTCCATGGTCCTATGATAACCTGTTCATTATTTTCTGGTACAATTTTATTATTCATGATAAAAATCCTTTATGGTATCATGTTCTGTCATTTGACTCACATGTTATGTTTCGTTATCTTATTTATTACTTTACTAGGATTTTTAGCTCTCCCCTTTTGTTTACGTATTACCTAGGCTATCCAATATATTTTTAGGAGATCAAAGGGAGTTAGAAGCTCATTATAGAGATTAAAATAAATTCATTTAGGCTAAATAAATATTTATTTTATTTTAAAAGTTCATGTAAAGGATAACATATAAAGAAATAATTAAACAAATTATGTGTGTCTAATGTAGTGAAGTCCAAGAGCATCCCCTAATACTATGATCACTCCCTCAAGGGGGAAAGAACCCAATATGGAGAATAATGTAATCTAAAAACCTTGGGAAATTGTGTAGGAAAGTAATTTGGATACTTTTTTCCATTCTATCTTGGTATTAAGGACTTCCATGTGGTTTCAGATAAGGCCCATACAACTTCATATAATATATTATATGGTACAGGGAACTAGGGTGAGGCCAATAAGAGAGTGAAGAATAATAGAGGAGTTTGTTTCAACCACCAAAAGTTAAATATTCTTCAAGATACACAATATAAGACCTGCAATAATTTTTTTCACTTCAACATATAAAGAGTTGTAACTTCAAAAAAAACAAAAAATACTAGAATAAAAAAACCACTAGGATCCCAAAAAATCCCACTGCCCCACATGACTCACATTATACATGATCTATCTATGTTATTATTAGGACTGGTGGAGTGAGGAAACCAACAAATCCACTGTTCCTCTGTTACACTGGGGAAGGAGTGGTGAGGGGATCTAGTGGAAAACAAATATCGAAGGGAGAGAGATTACTCCCAATTAGTAAGGAGTCATATCAGATAAATCATAATTTTATTTGTTCTCAATGAAATGGATGTACTATAACTATGGGTACAATCATGATGAGTTTTATTCCTCTCATTATATATAAACCAAAATCCCACTGAGAGGATCATGGATATGACCTTTTTCTCAAGACTGAATCTCCCCACTCCCTGGAACCATAGGTTGTGGAAAGAGTTAACTAAAGGCCCTTGATAAGGGAGTCTAGTGAATTCACTAAAGGAACTCCACACTAAACAGGCCCAATATTCTAAAAAGAATATATGAGTCATAGTTTCTTCTTGAGGATCATTACAGAAGGGGAAACTTGAAAAAATATCTTTGTTTAAATGATTAATATTTACATTGGTAGGAAGATACTAGTTCCTGAATCTCCGTGTGAGGAAGTTAAACTTCATTTGGATCTTCTTACACTATATAACCTCTCCCCAATTAGATCCATCAAGGTTCTATGGTAGTCTTTCATAGAGAAATCACCCGATGCGGAGACAGTTAAGGAATATTTGTTTGGCTCGGCATTCATCACAATGATATTGAATAAATCATATTGATTCTCATCCAGAATAACAAGGATGAAATATGGATGACTATTTTCTTTCATGAATGATATGTTTGGTATTGTGATCTTGGAAATCTGAGTTTAGTTCCAATCTATTTATGGTGCCAAAAATTGATATCACCTCTACCCACTATCTATCGAGTATAGATATGGAGGGTTGAGAAGTGAGGATGAATCATGAGACAAACAGAAGAAGGAAACCATATCATCATCTTCACATTGATCCTATATTTTCCATCATTTATCTACCCTACAATGTTTATCCCTTAAAAATATCTCCTATCATCTTTTCATGTAGGAACTTCATTGTGCCTGGTATACTCCTAACATTAATTCTTAACTCCTTAAAAGTCTTTTCCATCCTTACCTATAAGTCCCAATGGTGTTTAATATCTGAATTTGAATCCCATATGAATAAATCCAAATAGTTTTCAATACCATATAAAATACTTTTTATAACCTTGAGGGTTGAAAGGAAGTGTATGGGTATGGAGGAAAGGATGATATTCACCAATGTTATTCTACCTCCAAATGATAATGTAATGACCCAAACTTTTGAATAATATTTGTTTCATAATTTTTTGTTTTATTTTATTTTATACTCAACAAAACTATATACTTTAATTAATGAAGTGTGTATAATTAAAATAATACCACAAGGTCTTCACTGTTATATGATCATTGGTCATTATGATCATTGGAAACTAAATTGTTAACATTGTGATTATTGTTTATAAATATAAGTGATCATGGTTAATTAATAAAGAAAGAAGAGTTGATGGCCTCATCCAACAGACTTGAGCTATACTAAGATCATCTTCCAGAGCTTGGGAAGGAGGTTGTATCACTGGGATTTGTTCTGGACCAAGCCCAAGCTGAACTCCAATATGTGAAGCTTGAACGGAATCTCCTATGGGAGAAGTTAAAGCTAATAGAAATCACCACTCGGGAAATGTTGTCTAAGCCTCCCCAAGATTCTATCTCCATAGCACATCTTACACTTAGGTTCTATGCAGGTGTAATAAGGGGCTATGTAAAAAGACCTTAGTTACATTTTGTAATCCTTTTGTATAAATTTTTTTTTATTTCTTATTATGTTAAATTTGTGAATTTTAAATTTTTGGATAAATGTAGGATGAATTTATATAAGCTCTATAATATTGATGAATTTTGGAAAAAGGGAATTTTAAAGTATTTTTTGTATACTTTAAATAATTAATAATGTAAAATGATTTTCAAAAAATGGTCTTCCACTGTTGTGAATTGTAAGAAATTTAGAGTCTAAAAAGATCAACTTAATTTTTAGAGAATAGTAAAGTATGAATACTAATATAACCCTTATGAATAGTAATGAATAGTAATGAATAGTAAATCATCCAAAAAAATAGAAACTTCACCCATGAATGTATAAATAAAAGGTAGACATCTTAAAAGTGAAAAAATGATCTTAGTATAAGTTTTGGTATTTTTGTATGTCATAAATATTTTATTTAAAAATTTATAATTTATTTAATAATTTAAAATGGAATTATTTTTTCATAAAATTTAATCATAAATTTTTACTTTATTGTCTTATGGTTATACGATAATTTTGTGGGACCTTGATTACTTTTTCAAGATGTTACAAAATAAGTTACAATTTCAGAGTTGTTTTTTATGAATAAATAATGATTTTATTTAAAAAATAAATTAAAAATATTTAGAAAATTATCTTCATAAAATGGAGTTCATTTTTGAATTCATAGCATAGATATTAGGTTTTTATGAATTTAAGATATTTTTATAAAATGTTTTCTTTTTCGGTGAATAGTGAAAATACAGTTTTGAGTTTCAGTGTGTTTAATGATATCATTAATGGTGTAATAATGATGTAATAAATCTGGTAGACTTTTTAATAGTAAGATATGTTATGAGGTTCCATAAGTGTCCAATACCATGGGAAAATACCATGGGAAAGCCCATGGTTTTTCAAATACCACCGATGAGGTGTCCCTTGGAAATTAATTAAATATTCCCTGACTTTTTCTATAAATACCAAGACATTCCCTCATTAATTTCATTCCAAAATCCACCTCAATTAAGATCTGGTATTTTTACCTCACAATTAGTCTTCCAAAGGTTCCCTAAAGCCCCTCAAGGTCCCAACCTTCGAGCTTTCAAAGTCACTCTTCAAGGTAAGGACACCTTTCACCCTCTTCTTTTAAGTCATGACTTCCTTTATGTTATGTCTTCAAATTTCCATCTTAATATGTTGGGGTATGTTCTTATATATCCTTATTATGGTCCATTTTATTTCAAAATGATGAGAGACCCTTTACACTCTCATCAATTGATTTTCTAAATTTTTAAGTAATGTTGTTAAGCTGCCGAATTTTCGTAAAAGAAATCACATTTTCTCTTTTCATTCAAGTTTCCTTTTCATGTGGTATATCATTCAAATATCCACACCACGATCTTATTTATATTTTATTCTATTCCTATACTGTATTATGAGTAATTTCTAAATGGTTTTTCTTTTCCCCCTATGTTTTCAATATATTCTAAAACCATGTTGTATAGTTGTTATGCTGCAGAATTTTCGTCTCAAAATCTCTCTCTTTCTCAAGAAATTATCTTGTTTTGTTTGTGTGAATACCCAAATAAATTTTCATTTATAGGGGTACTCATCATGACATAAAATTGATCTATTTTATTCAGGAATTGACATACATATAAATCTCATACCTTTTCCATGGGTTATAAATGACATAACGATCATATTTCTAAGCACTTTAAAAACATCACAATTTTGAAGTGAAACCCATTTCTTTTATTCTATGTGGGTTATTTATGAAATTTATGATTATCATATATGTGTCTCACATGAAAATAAAGACATTTTAAGGGTGTTCCATGATAGGTATCCAATGCATTGGGTAAAGAATTTAATCTCTAGAGATGACAACTTTCACGATACCTTACTGAATAACCTTGGTAATTTTTATGACACCTTGGGAATGAACCTTGGTGATATATTCATGAATTTATAATTTAAATGTTTTGGCCACATATTCAAGTTATCTTTAAATTTCTTTTTATTATGATATTCCTCTACTTTTATTTCTCAAGTATTTATGTTTTTTGTCAAGTTCTTATTGATATCACAAGTAAACGGATTCCCTTGCTTTCCTTACTATGCCTTCTTATCACCCTTTACTTTGATGTATGTCTCTAGGTTATGAGATTAAGTAATTTTACATAGGATGAACTTTTCTAGAATATTTTCAAGGGGATTTAAAATACTGTTTTATGTTTTCATGTTTTATGTTCCTGATTTCCAAGATGAAAAACTTTAGAGATCCTTTGTTTGTAAAATGTAATGAAAAGTTATGTAATAAAAATGGGGGATGACATAATTGGTATCAAATTATAGTTTAGTTATTTATGGAAATTAGTCTATCAAAAACATTAGGAAGAACCCTATAGAAAAGTTTAAATATAGGAAAAATTCATGGTATTTTTGAGAAATATTATGTGATTTCTGAACAAATAAATCCATGTCTGGATACGAACAAGTGGATGTGGCTCTGGAACAGATATACCTAGGAGTGAAAACTTCAACAAGGAGTTTTGGGCTTGACCTGGGGTATACTGGTACATGACAACGGGCCTTGCTGCACTCCTGGATTGACACTCAAAAGGGATATGTTTGGTTAATCACAATATTTTTATGAATCACTATGAAGGATTTATAGAGAAATGTAATTGTTTAAGCATGAAGTTATAAAACATAAAATCCTTTATAGTTAAAACATTCATAAATAAAATAATCTTCTAACTAAGGTTTTATTATTTTAGAAAATTTTGGGCAATAGGAGGAACTGTGAAAATGGTGACCGCAATGGACCATGCACTAATGGCCCTCTGATGGAAGTTGGAATGGAAACATTCATGAGAATGATGAAACAACTGACTCATGTTATGGGAAATAACTTGAATCAAGCTAAGAGACTGATCTCACCATGAAGGGAACAACATTCAATTGAGTCCTTTATGCGTCAACGACCACAAAACTTCAGTGGATCAACTGCCCCATTGATTTCTAAACAGTGGATCAGCATTATCGAGAAGATATTTTATGTGTTCCACTATTCAGAGCAAGAGAAGGTCACTCTTGTTATCTATCACTTATAGGTAGAAACTGATCAGTGGTGGGAACTGATTAAAAACATGAGTCCAAGAGTGGAGGTTAAAGCTTTGGAGTAGGAAGAGTTCAGAGGGATCTTCTTCAGTATGTATTTCCCTCATTCCATGAGAACTAGAAAGGAGAATGATTTTATCGAGCTGAAGCAAAAGAAGAATGAATCGGTGGGAAGCTACGAGATGAACTTCACTAGACTTTCCAGTTATACCTCAATCTTTGTCATGGATCCTTGTGGGAAGGTTGATAGATTCTATGGTGTACTAATACCTCATCTGCAGAAGAATCTAACCTACTGAGACTATGACAGTTATGAGTAGATCGTGCGAAGTGCTATGAAAGTTGAACTAGAGTTTGGTGAGATACGGTGGTCTCATAAATCCAATGAAAAGAAAAGATCGATGGAGCCAAGATTAGGGAATACATTTTATTAGGGAAGAGGAGGAAATAAAGTGAAACGTCCCATGTGTAATAAATGTGGGAATAAACATTCAGGTAACTACCTTATTGGGAGCGGGAAGTGCTACAAGTGTGGAAGAGATGGCCATATTGCATGGAATTATCATAGTGAGGTGAAGCCTCAACTTACCCACACAAATTATAGGGGGAATATGATTCAGGACGTACCCGATGTTCAATTATATAAGTGTATACAACTTGGGCACTTTTCCAATCACTGTTCAAATCTGAGGGCTATAGAGGGGAATCACTATCATCCTTAGCAATGACCAAGGGAACAAAGTTGTAATTTTGCAATCACTACGGCTGAAGTTGAAGTTCCAAATGATGTGTTGGCAAGTACTCTTGTTGTTTTCTCAAAGCTAGTAAGTAGTTTGTTTGATTTTGGTTCTACGCATTCCTTTATTTCTTCTAAGTTTGCAAATAATTTATAATCAACCCCCGATTTACTAAAAGTAGAGTTATCAGTCAAGACTTTTGGTGGGATTATCCAAGCATCATCAGTGTTTAGAGACTCTATTATTTACTTTAGTGAGCTCAATCTTATCATAAATATAGTAGTCATTCCCATAATAGAATTTAACATCATACTGGGGATGGATTGGCTCTCAAAGTATAATGTTATGATCAAATGTAGAAGAAAGGAAATCTTAGTAGTCTTGAATGGAAAACCTACAGTTATCTTTAAAAGAGAGATATCACAACCTGATCTTTGTCTAGAAGGACCACATATATCTATCTTTATAGAGTTGATCAGTGAATAATAAGAAGGAAATTAAAGTATAAAGATAGAAAATGTCCCCATCATCTAGGAATATATTGATGTATTTCCTGAAGAGTTACCCGGACCTCCCCCAAAAAATAGGTAGATTTCTCCATTGAACTCATACCTGGATCTCATCCGATATCAAAGACCCCCTATAGGATTGAAAATTTGGAGCTAGAGGAATTAAAGAATCAACTCCAAGATCTTTTGGATAAGGGGTTTATCCGACTGAGTGTGTCCCCTTATTGAGCACCAGTTCTCTTTGTGATGAAGAAGGATGGATTGATATGGCTATGCATTGATTATAGTGAACTGAATGGGATCACAGTGAAGAAAAATGACCTCTCCTAAGAATTGATTACTTATTTGACCAACTTCCGTGGGGCTCAATTCTTCTCTAACATTGATCTTTGATTTGGTTATCATCAATAGAGAGTGAATAAAGAAGATATTCCAAAAACTACCTTTCGATCAAGATATGGGCACTATGTGTTTGTTGTTATGCCCTTCGGACTGACTAATGCACCTACTATTTTTATGGATTTGATGAATAGAGTCTTTAAGGACTACCATGATAAATTGTGGTAGTTTTTATTTATGATATTATGATATATTTTAAAATACGCAAGGAGCATGAGGATCATATAAGGGTTATTTTTTAAACTCTATGGAAGGAGAGGCTTTTTTTAAATTTCAAAAAATGTGAATTTTGGTTACAACAAGTTTCTTTCTTGGGGCACATTGTTGCTAATGAAGGAATCACAATTGACCCTAAAAAGACAAAAGTTATAGAGGAGTGGCCTCATCCTACAACAATAACTGAGATTCATAGTTTCCTTAGATTATCAGGATATTATAGGAGGTTTGTGAAAATATTTTCATGACTTTCTTATCGATTAACCAAGTTAACTCAAAAAGGGGGCAAGTTCATCTGGACAAAGGAGTGTGACGAATGTTTCCAAGAGCTGAAGAAGATTTTGGTTACTGCACCCATGTTAACTCTGCCCTCAAGTGGAGAAGTATTTGTTATTTTTAGTGATGAATCTCTGAAAGGGCTTGGGTGATTCCTTATGCAAAATGAAAAAGTCATTTCTTATACATCTCAACAGTTGAAGACTCGTGAGCTGAACTATCCTACGCATGATCTGGAGCTGGCTACGGTTGTTTTTGCTCTGAAGATATAGAGGCACTATCTTTATGGGGAGAAATGTGATATATACACTGACCATCAAAGTTTGAAGTATATTTTCACACAAAATGAATTGAACATGAGACAAAGGAGATGGTTGGAACTTCTTAAAGAGTATGATTGTTCAATTCATTATCATCCAAGAAGAGGAAAAAAATTCGCTGATGCATTATGCAGGAAAGACCCATTTTTTCTTTCAATGATGAGGATTCAAATAGATCCTTTGATCAATGACCTAGTAAAGCTGGACATGGGAATTATAAGGTAAGGGACATCATCAACCCTAACCCAAATAATTTCTCAGCAGTTATTACTAGAGAACATCAAGAAAGCTTATAAAGAAGATCCTTTGTTATATAAGAAGTTTGATGATGTGAAGGATGGTAAGTTTCATGAGTTCAATAATGATCAATAAGGTGTATTAAAATTTCATACAAGACTATGTGTTCCATATATTCCAGAAATAAAGAAGGAGTTGATGGATGATACTCGAAGATCTAATTTCTCTCTACATCCTGGAAGCAATAAAATGTATAGGGACCTTCATGGTCCTTATTGGTGGGATGATATTAAAAGGGATATTGTTGACTACACTTCAAGGTTCCCGGTATATTAGCAAGTGAATGTAGAGAAACAACTTCCAAAATGGGTATTGCAACCACTACCCATACCAGCATGGATATGGGACAATATCACTATGGACTTCGTCACTCGTATCTCGAGAACTTCTAAAGGAAACAATGTGATATGGGTTATTATGGACCATCTCACCAAGATGGCCCATTTTTACTCCATTTAGTAATATTTCTCTCTTGATCAAATTTCTAGGATTTACGTGAAGGAAGTGGTAATGTTGCATGGAGTTCCAATTTCTATCGTATCTGATCGTGACCCAAGGTTCACATAAAAATTCTAGAGAAGTCTTCAACATGCTCTGAGCACTAAATTTGAATTTTAGTACTGCCTATCACCCCCAAAATGATAGAAAATCTGAAAGGAATATTCAAACACTTGAGCACATGCTGAGAACATGCTCAATGGAATTTAAAGGTGGATGGGATCAACATATCCCTTTAGTTGAGTTCTCTTACAACAACAGCTTCCACTCAAGAATTCAAATGGCACCCTATGAAGCTCTATTTTGTAATAGATTTAGAACTACTTTTTGGAAGGAATCTTGTGCGAGAAAGCTTCTTGGGCCTGATCTTGTGCAAGAGATGATAGAAAAATTCCACACCATCCAGCAACACATTAAGGCTTCTCAGAGTCGGTAAAAGAGTTTGGCCGACAACCATCGAAGGGACTTGGTATATGATGTTGGTGATAGAATATTTCTTCAAATTATACCTTTGTAGAGAGCCATGAGGTTTGAGAAGAAAGGGAAGCTCAACCCTAGGTACATTGGCCCCTATAAAATCCTTGATTGCATAGAACCAGTGGCTTATCGGCTTGCACTCCCTCCAAATCTAGCACAAGTTCATGATTTTTTCCACATATCCCTCTTGAGAAAGTACATACCTAACCCTTCACATGTACTAAATCCAGAGGTGGTACAACAGGGACATGACCTCTCTTATTAGGAGCATCTGGTGGAGATCTTGGATCGCAGAGACAAGGCTCTACGCAACAAGTCTACCCACCTTATTAAGCTGTTGTGGAGGAACCACAAATGTGAAGAAGCCACGTGGGAACTAGAGTAGTCTATGAGGAAGAGGTACCCACACCATTTCTCTTCTTAGAGTATGAGTTAAAATTTCAGGGATGAAATTTATTAAGGGGGGATGAATGTAACAACCCAAACTTTTGAATAATATTTGTTTCAAAATTTTGTGTATTATTTTATTCTATACTCAACAAAACTATATCCTTTAATTAATGAAGTGAGTATAATTAATATAATACCACTGGGTTTTGACTATTATATCACAGTTGGTCAATATGACCACTGGAAACAAAATTCTTAACATTATGATTATTTTTTATAAATAAAAGTGATCATCGTTAATTAATACAGTAAGAAGAGTTGATGGTCTCATCCATAGACTCGGACCATACGAAGCCCATCTGTCAGAGCTTGGGAAGGAGGTTTCATCACTGGGATTTTCTATGGACCAATCCCAAGTTAAACTCCAAAAATTGAAGCTTACACAGAATCACCTATGTGAGAAGTTCAAGCTAATAGAAATTACCACTCAGGCAATGTTGTCCGAGCCGCCCCATGATTCTATCACTATAGAACATATTACATTTAGGTGCAATATATTGTAATAAAAGGCTATGTAACGAGACCTCAGTTACATTGTGTAATATTTTTGTATAAATAAAATATTTATTTCTTATTATGTTAAATTTGTGAATTTCAAATGTCCGGATAAATGTAGGATGAATTTATAGAAACTCCATAATATTGATGAATTTTGGAAAAAGGGTTTTTTAAAGTATTTTTTGTATACCTTAAATAATTAAAAATGTAAAACGATTTTCAAAAAATGGTATTCTATAGTTGTGACCAGTAATAAATTTAGATTCTAATAAGATCAACTTATTTTTTTAGTGAATAGTAAAGTATGAATACTAATATTACCCTTATAAATAATAATGAATAGTAATGAATAGGAAATTGTCCAAAAAATAGAAACTTCACCCATGAATGTATAAATACAATGTAGACATATTAAAAGTGAAAAATGATCATAGTATAAGTTTTGGTCAAGCCTGTGGTTTTGCAAATACCACTGATGAGGTTTCCCCTGGAAATTAATTAAACATTCCCTCACTTTTTGCTATAAATACCAAGTCATTACCTCATTAATTTCATTTTTAAATTAATAATCAATAAAGATATGGTCTTTTTGACTCCCAAGGAGTCCTCCCAAGGTTCCCTCACCCCCCCCCAAGGACCCAACTTTCAAGCTTTCTATGTCACTCTTCAAGGTAAGGGAACCTTCCACCATCTACTTTTAAGTCATGAAATCATTTATTTTATGTCTTCTAGTTTCCATATTATTTTGTTGGGATATGTTCTTATATATCCTTATTACTTTCCATTTCATGTCCAAATTATGAAAGGACCTTTCCACTCTCATCAATTGATTTTCTTAATTTTTAAGTAACGCTGTTAGGCTGCCGAATTTTCGTAAAAGAAATCTCATTTTCTCTTTTCATTCAAGTTTCCTTTTCATGTTGTATATCATTCCAATATCCACACCATGATCTTATTTCTAGGTTATTTTATCCCTATAATGTATTATGAGTTATTTATAAATGGTTTCTATTTTCCCCATCTCTTTACAATATTTTCTAAAACCTTTTTGTATAGTTGTTATGTTGTATAATTTTCGTCTTAAAATCTCTGTCTTTCTCAATAAATTCTCTTGTTTTGTTTGTGTGAATACCCAAATATATTCTCATTTCTAGGGGTATTGATAAACACATAAAATTGATCTATTGGATTTTTTTAACTGACATAAATATAATCCTCATACCTTTTCCATGGGTTATAAATGACATAACGATCATATTTTTAAGCACTTTTAAAACATCATGATATTGAAGTGAAACCCATTTATTTTTTTCTATATGGGTTATTTATGAAATGTATGAATATGATCTTTGTGGATCACATGAAAATAAATACATATTAAGGGTGCACCCTGATAGCACTCCAATGCATTGGGTAAATAATATAATCTCTAGAGATGACAAGTTTCATGATACCTTGGTGAATAACCTTGGTAATATTTATGACACCTTGGGAATGAACCTTGGTGATATGTTCATGAATGTATAAAATAAATGTTTTAGCTACATATTCAAGTTATTGTTAAAGTTATTTTCATTATGATATTTTTATACTTATATTTATCATGTCTCTATGTTTTTCATCAAGTTCTTATTGATATCACAAGTAAACGGATTCCCTTTCTTTCCTTACTGGGCCTTCTTCTCACCCTTTCCTTTGAGGAATGTCTCCAGGTTATGAGATGCAGTAACTATACATAGGATGAACTTTTCAACAATATTTTCTTGGTGATTTAAAATATTTTTTTATGTTTTCATGTTTTATGTTCCTGATTTCCAAGACACTAAAATTTAAAGATCCTCTGTTTGTAAAATGAAATGAAAAGTTATGTAATAAAAAAAGGATTCCATAGATAAGAAATGATTTTTACTATTTAAGATGTGGCAAGTGATCCTAATAATAACCTTATCAAAGTGGTGAATGTGAATCCTACACAGAGAAATTGGTGATCCCAAATAGTCCATTGTAAAGTTTCTTCTGTGCATGTTCATACAGTTCTCCAAGGTCCTTATTCTATTATCTGATCATTACTTCGTGATGAATAAGTTACTCACCTTGAAATTCAAAAGTTTTTATCTCCACTTTCAATATTACTCCACAATTTTATTGATTCAATGAATGTATATCTTTCTAGAATTGACAAAAATGATCATGTCATCTGAAAACATGAGGTGGGAGATGTCACTGAAGTTGAACCTACATTGATATGAAAGGATACTACCCATCAATATACTTTTGTTGATGAAATGACTAAGGGAGTCTTCGGTGAGGATGAATAGGCTTGGGTACTGCGGTTCTCCTTACCTTAAGCTACTAACCACTTTGAACAAACACTGGTGCAGAAAATGTAATTTACGTCGGTTATTTTTCATTTTTTACGTCGGTTTTTAGCCAATGTTAATACAGACGACATTATAAATAACGTTTTTTATGTCGGTTATTTAAAAACTGACATAAAAAACATAACATCATGGGGTTTATCATTTCGATTAATTAATAACCAACATGCAAAAAATGGGGGGGGGTTATAACGTCTGTTATATAATAACCGATGTTATAAACCCATGCGGGGGATGTTTATCACGTCTGTTATTTAATAACCGATGTGATAATCCATTTCCCAGGCCTTTTATCACATCGTTTATTAAATAACTGACGTGATAAACCATTCCACAGGTGTTCATCATGTCGGTTATTAAAAAAACCAACGTGATAAACCCTTCCTGATTTCTTTATCACGTCAGTTATAAAATAACCGACGTGGAAGACAAAAAAAATTTAAAAAAGTCGAATGTATTCCTCTGCTCTCCCCCAGAAACAACCAGAAACCAAATCAAGAATTCATACCACAAAAACATAAGTATATCAAAGAAATAACTAAATCAAAATTAATAATTTAAATTGATAACATATAAAACTTACCCCATAGGACAACCCTCCCACCACCCCCTGAACAGCACCCCCTCACCCCACTTGATAGCCCCCACCACACCCATGGACTACCCCCGACCCACTAGACAGCCCCAAACACCCCGGGACAGCCCCAAACACTGGACAGCCCTCCCACCACCCCTTGAACAGCACCCCCTCACCCCACTTGACAGCCCCCACCACTCCCCTGGACTGCCCCCCGACCCCCTGGACAGCCCCAAACACCACGGGACAACCCCCCCCCCCACCCTCCTGAATAGCACCCCCTCACCCAACTTGACATCCCCCACCACAACCCTGGACTGCCCCCCAACCCCCTAGACAGCTCCAAACACCCCAGGACAACCCCCCACCCTCATGTATACCCCCCCCCCCCCCCCGCACCCTGGACAACCCTCCCCCACCCCATTAGAGCCCCCACCACACCCCGGGACAGCCCCTATAACACCCCAAGATTTTATAGTGTGTTATTTCTTCAAAATAATTCAATAACTTTCACTACACGCAACACCAAGTTCAATCACACCATGACGTACAAAAAAAATCCATTAAAAGAGGTCATGAATAGTATTAACTAAATTTTAAACTTTATAATTTTAGAATCCATATTATGAGTTTCTTAGTCATAATGCAAGAACAGATTCATTTTCAGTATTGCACTTTTATCAACTTTTGATAGTGAAACCTTTTTAAATACAATATTTTAAACTTTTTGACTAAATGGAGACATCAAAAAAATTTAAAATGAAACTTCCCAAGCTTCCACGGTACGCTTTCCTTTGAATAAAATAGTAGCGTGTGTTGTACGCAACTTCGAGTTTTAACACACACCACAACCAATCAAACTGGCCGTTATGAATAGTAATACCTAAATTTTGAAATAATATATATTTTATATTTTGAAATGGACTTCATTTTTGGATTCGGAATATCGAATTTAGCCTAAGGTGAAATTTTGGTACTTTTCGGATAACTTTAATATTTTGATGAATAGTGAAAATTACTAAATTTTAATTAAAAACAACTTTTTTTAATCAAAATAATTAATAGTGATAAATTATTAATTTGAGTGGTTTTAAAGTATATTTAGAATATATTTTTACCACTTAATATAATGTTGGTCATTGGACATAATTTTACAATTAAACCGAACATAAACAAGTGTCAATCTTTTGATAGTTATTATCTCTTAAAAACACGCTTTTTGTTTTGACAGCGGGAATTAATTTTAAATTAATTTCTGCCACTTCTGTGTTTTTAATTTAGAAAAATGGATTCCATATTTGTAATCAGGATGTTCAAATTGTGTAAATAGGTAACTTTTATTTTTAGACATTTTGAATAATTACTGCGGTAAATATTTTATTTACCATGGTTAAGGGTAAATCCGGTAAATAAGGTTTAAAAAATAATATTATAATAATACTAAATTACCCTAAAACGTGTCTTAACCCTATTGGTTGATACATGGTCGACCATGGGCATCTTTGGGTCTATTTTGGGACCCCATGGATCCACTTGTAAGTGATAATGACACTTTATTTTAATTAAGTTAAAATGAATACAAAAATGACACAAGCATATATCTTTTAGCAAAACAATTGTTACATAGGGTTATACATGTTGGAGTTTCGATTATAAATATTCATTAGAAAGATAAAAAGATTTCCTACATAATGATATTTTATTTATAATTTTTAGACATTAAATAATTTATTTTATTTATGACACAATGATGATGCAGTGATTACTATAATAGTGAAATATTAAAATAATTGATATTATAAATACCCAAATAAATATAATATGAAACTTTTAATGAATTAAACTAATTTTCTAGGATAATATGAAATATTAGGATTGATTTAATTTACTTTTTTAGAAGTAATCAATCTGTTATGAGTTTCACAAAAATAAACTATTCAATAGTGTCAAAATTGACATAAAAGAGTTCTTAAAACAAATATTATATTATTAATTGTTATTAAATTCTTAAAAATCTAAGGTTCGGCCAAGAGACTTATTTCTTGATAGGTTCATCATTAATGGACCACTTGTGGGTCGCTTGGATGTATATAGTAAGTTTATTAACCATATTATATAAAAATACAAAGAGACATTGTAAAAGTGAAACTAATTAACTTAGAGTTAATACTTAAAGATAAGGTTAATATAAGTACCCAAACCTGTCTAAATTCTATTGGTTGAGTGGTTTTCGACCTATCCCCACCTTAGCCTTTGAATATTCAACTTTGGAGCCATTGGAAACCGAATATGAATTTATTATAAGTTAATATTTCTAGCTTTTCCAAAGGTGCCCCTCACCCCTCTTATAAAAGGGAACTCCTCCTTATCATTTCTTCACACCTCTAAAGCCTTTTGGTTCGGCCAAACTCTGCCCAAATACTCTACCAACATCCCTCACTACAACCTAGAGGCCGTAGTTTGATCAGAAAGCCAACCTAAGGAGCCCTTTTGATCAAATCAAAAGGAAGAACCCGAAGAAGAGGTAATGATTTCACCACCCTTTTCTAAGTTCATTTCTTCTTCCACTTCTTCTTCCTTTGTTCTTACCATTCTAAAATAATAACTCCAGTATCTCACATATACTGTGATGTTATTATAAGTATGGTACAATCATATTCAGTATTCTATCCACCCTTTGAATAACATGTCACCATACGTGCGTACGTACGGCTTACCGTCTCCACGTCGTGGTGTAATTGTTATTCAATATAATATTATTTGGATGGGTATAATAATGATGTGTAACTCATGTAAATAATAAATATAACATGTTAATGATTCTGTATATATGATATAACATCCATTTATATATTATTTTAATATCAAAAGAATGATATTGTCTCTCGTGCGTACGTACGGACTACCGTCTCCACGAACGCGATGAGATTCATTCTCCATCGTATCCATTCAAGTATAATTATCATTTGATGATTTAAAAAATGATGTTTAAGGACTTAATATCATTCTGGATATGAATAATATACAACCTATCCTTTACATACATGTCTTACGTAACAAAACATACAAAAGAAAACAAGTAAGTTAACACACGAAACAACGATAATACTAAGATATTATTATCAAATCAATATTAAAAGATCATATATGATATCATATTAATGTATATGATTATTGTATAATTTAATAACAATTATTTCACCATTATACAGGAGGTTAACCTACCCCAACCAAGGAAAAGTACAAGGTAAGGGTTATTTCACAATCTCTTCATTATCCGAGGTTGTTTATACGTAATAATCTACTGGGATATCTTTATCATCCACATCCATGTTTCTTAAAAATGTATTTCAAAACATTTTTACTATTTACAAGAATATGGGTTAAAGTCATTTATACCCTTGTTTGACTTTTTATAAGAGGTTTATAAAGGAATCTTTCCGTCGTTTTCAAAACAAGGTCCTTTTTAACCTTTTCGACAGAATTGAGGTAAGAATGTTTTTTTTTAACTTATACGGTGGGTGCGGTTATTTTACGCCGTTATAAAATATTCAAAGCTTTCCTTACAAGCTTATAAGAATATTTTCAAAGAAAATGTTTTATTTTATATGGATTTTAAATGATTTCAAAATAAAAGGAGATATTTCTTTAAAAAGAATTTTGATTTCATCTACGTCAACATCCTTTGATGGATTTTAAGATTATTTGAAGTTGATTTATTATGATACAAAACTTCTATATTGTATTGAAGGTTTTGTGATATGTTTGACTATGGATGTGCTATTTTTATACCATTCATAGTTTATGGTGAAATTATTGACATTTCGTATGCTATATTTAATACGAATGTTTATGTTATGTTTAAACCTTTTCATATGGGAATGCATTGGACTTAATAAGTGACGGGTGGAGCCCGCTATAGCTCCTCGATGCATCGGTAGGTCTCATGAGACAAACTAGTGTCTTGGCACAAGGCCTTGACAAAATCTTATTTGTAGTCTTGCACGAGGCCTTGGCTATGTGGTTATGATAGTCTGGAATTATGCATTCCAACATTATGAAAGTGGTTATTGATTTTTGCATGTGATTATTCGATTAGTAGAATATCAATGTGAATAAGTAAATGGCATTATTTAATTTTATTTATGCCATACCATGTTGAAAGTTCATGTTTAAAAGGCTTTTGTTTTAGTTATACATTGCCTTAAATGTTTATTCTTATTGATGAAAGTTTCCGCTATATTGTTATCCTTACTGGGCATTTGAGCTCACCCCTTTTCTATGTTTTATTTTTCCCAGGAAGTGAAGATGTAAGTTATGAATGACCTGCAGGGATATTATGAGGGGATTATAGTGTGGACTGTGGAAACATTATGTTGTTGTAGTAGTTTTTCATTTTATGATGTAATGTAAAACTTATGAATATATCTAGTGTTTCCAAGGCTACTAAACCAATCGGTCTTTCGAGATTTGATCTTTCTTGTGATCATGCCAATGTTACGAAGTAATGCACCGACTATGGGTAGCTGGGGTCGGGGCGTTATAGCCCCCAACCCCTTGGACAGCCCCAAACACCCCTAGAAACCCCCCCCCCCCCCACCCCCACCTCATGTATACCCCACCCCCTGGACAGCACTTCCACACCCCCCAGACAGCCCTCCCACACCCCTGAAACAGACCAAAAAGTTACCGAAAACAGACCAGAACCCCCTCACCCCACTAGACTGCCCCCACCACACCCCTGGACACTCCCCCCCCCCCCCCCCCACACCCCTGGACGTCACCACCACCACCTGTACATACCCCCCACCCTCCTATAGACCCCCCCCCCCACACCACCCCCTGGACAGCACTCCCACATCCCTGGACAGCCCTACCACACCCTTGAAATAGACCAAAAAGTTACCAAAAATAGACTAGAACCCCCTAGACACCCCCAACCCTCTGGACAGCCCCCCACCCCCTGTATAGCCTCCAACCCTCTAGACAGCACCCCCCACCCCTCCTAGACACCACCCCCCACCCCCTACCCCCTTGGACACCCCCTGGACACCCTCTAACCCTCTAGACAGCCCCCCCTGGACAGTCCCCCACCCCTCCTGGACACCACCCCCACCCCTACCCCCTTGGACACCCCTGGACCCCCCCCCCCCCCAAAACCTCTGTAGAGCCCCCTCCCCCGAAAAACCCCCCAAACCCTCTGTACAGGCCCCTACCACCTTGGACAGCCACCCCCCCCCCCCCCACACCCCCCCTAGACAGCACAACCACCCCCTTGGACCCCCCCCCCCCCACACACACACACACACCTCTAGACTGCCCCCCCCCCCCCCACCTTCATGGACACCCTGGATAGCCATCAACCCCTGGACAGCCACCAACCATCTTTATAGCCCCCCAAACCATGGGATTTTAACCTCAAGCTACTAGTTTTGGCATATCTAGATATTTTAACCTCAAGATACTAGTTTTGGTATCATGCCATTATTCAAAATGAGAACCATGAATCGTATCTCTTACTAGTATAAAATGCTCTATTGTGCAATGAATCTGTTTTTAATAGCATATGAAGACTTATAATAGTCCACGAAAATATGCAGCGTAAATTGATTATGGAACAACAAAAAGTGGTACCCAAAATAGAAACAACTGAGGATCCAAAACAAACATTCCACCATGAAAAACCATATATATACTTATAAAATAAATCACACTGGTACACGAAATGGGTGAATCACAATGGTTTACATATAAATTGCAGTAATATAGGAGAATGAGATCATTAGTTGTCAATTACAACAAAAATTACCATCAATGTCGGGCATTCGTGAAACAAAAACAAACGAAGTAGAAGTAGGTGAGGCATACGTGAATATTGTGAGTCGATCTAATAGATCTGGGGATAATAAATAAGATGATGATGGAAAAATGAGGTAAGAGGATTTGAAATCGAAGAATCATACCTAGTTTAAACAAAAAAATCACAAAGTTTAAATATAGACTATCCCGGAAAAAACGAACGAAATAAAGTTGTGGGAGGCTTACCTGAGTGTTGTGAGTTGAGATGATACATCCGAGGAGAGTATAGATGCAAACGATGATGGAAAAATGAGTTTAACACAATGATATCGATGGGTCTATTAGGGTTTACCGCACGAGAGAGACGAGTCGACGGACTGTCGATCGAAAATTCGTAAATGACAATCCAGAGGGCGTGTTAATTTTTTAAATGTTTTATAACGTCGGTAATTTAATAACCGACGTTATAAAATATTTTTATTACATTTATAACGTCGGTTATTAGAATAACTGATGTTATAAATGTATCATATATGACTTTTTTTACGTCGTTTATTTTATAACCGAGGTAAAAAAAATCCACGTGTTGGTTTTTTACATCGGTTATAGAATAACCGATGTAAAAAATACATCAAAAATCATATTTTTTTACATCGGTTATAATATAACCAACCTAAAAAATTATGCAGGTTGGTTTGTTACATCAGTTATCAAATAACTGATGTCAAAAAGGCCTCAAAAGCCACTTTTTTACGTCGGTTATAAAATAACCGACGTAAAAAATCTGTAGATACCTTGTTTTTTACGTCGGTTTTCAAATAACTGATGTAAAAAACACTGTCCATTGGTTTTTTACGTATATTAATTTATGACCGACCTAAAAAATGAATGTGCACAATTTTTAACGTTGGTTATTAAAATAACCGATGTTAAAAATTTACTCACCGCATTTGTTACATCGGTTATAAAATAACCGACATAAAAAACCACATTTCACATATTATCACATCGGTTATATATAACCGACGTCAAAAATGGTGACGTAAATAACGTTTTATGCACTAGTGAAACCACGTTACATCCCCATGAATAAGATAGAGATACATGAGGAACTAAAACATCTTTGCATGAAGTCTGAGGCCCGCGAAGAGATAGTCATGCATGAAACCACGTTGAGTATATAGTTCCAGTCAAGTTTATCATATTTCATATTCATATAAAGGATTATTTAAATATTCAAATTGATGTCCTTTTGGTTGATATCATTGATCACTTCTTGATCCAAGCTGATAGAACTCAGAATTGACCTCCCTTGAACAAAACTATTATGCTCTTTCGATATCCAGTGAGAGAGTTGGATAGATATCCTTTGGTTTATAATACTAACCAGCACCTTATATGATACATTTCAGATACTAATTGGTATGTGGTATTGAAGAAAAAAATCATATTTATTTTAGTTTCTTGTTGATGCTTTATGTTCCTATCCTTATAGATACAATAGGATTATAGATCCTTTAGTTGTGCTAATAGGATATTTATTGTAATGTCCCAGCTTTTTCAAATGTACAGACCATTATTTTTCTGTTTAAAATATTTTTTTTAGAACTAATAATGTTGCTTGAGGTATTCAAGGAGGTCTTAGGGCTGTATTGAGCTAATTTGGAGCCTGAAGCCTTGAAATTAAAAGAGGCACACTGGGATGCATGGTTAATAGAAACCATACCGCCCAGCCTACATGGTTTCCCCAAAATATTCAGTGAAAGAAAGTGGGGTGATGGGGACCATAAATTTTTTTAGATACCATGTGACCCCATGGGCATGCCCATGTAGAACACCTACAATTATTAATAGAGGAATATTTCACTGGCTACACACAGTTAACCAAACCATGCACCTAGCATGTGTGAGGGTCTTCTTGGGAAGCGGCATGGCACACGGTTAGCGAATCCTTTGGCCTACTATGTGTAAAAACCATGCACCCCTACCTATGAAGGATAAATTATGTGTTTTACCTTTAATTAATGTTTTAATTAATCCCATTACTTCTTCTTTTCTCTCTTCCAGTGGGTTTTTTCTCTTCCCCCATGCATGAACTCCCTCCTCCTACTTCATATTTTTTAACATATCTTCTCTATTAATCACCCAAATCACTCATTGTTGGATCCATTGGAAACATCTTGATAAGTTCTTCAATCCTATCCCTTCCATTTCAGGGTTCCTCCTTCCCCTATTACGCTATTTTGGTGTTACTTAATTTCCCCTATTTTTAGGGTATTGGACGATTTCTTTGATTTATCCCATTCTAGCTCAATTCAAGAATCGATAATAGATGAGTGGGGTATTACTAAATCAATGTAGTTTTTTTAGGTATTTACTGCTCATATCATCATTTTTTTTAAATTATGCAACGTTGTAACATGCACCAGACCCTTCCGGAGATGCCTTAGATATGTTAAATAAATTAAATTATTTGGTTCCCAATTCCTTTCATGAATATACGTTATAGTGAAAACCATACTTGGGTTGTTTTCCTTGTTGTTGTATAACCCTTTGGGTGTGTCCACCCTAATGGCCTGAATGCCCATGCCTTGAATTTTTAACCACCATGTGTGTGTGTGAAACCTTGGTTTAATGCCTTTAATTTATAAATTAAATTTGGATGAATTGTAATCCATGAATTTGCCACCCTTTTTGTAATGCTCTTTCTCATGTATCATTTCTCATCGTGTTTGGTTTGGACTTAATTGACATGCAGGGAGGGATACTTTGGATTTCCTTGTACAGGCTCTCCAGGTGGTTTATACATACTAATGAGTGACATCGGTTCCATAGGGGAGAAACCATGTATGTACTCGTTGGAAAGAAGGTTATTCCATTCCTAGAGTGATACTCGGTCCCCTATATAAGATAATTGGTATGAACTCACAGTTCACCATACCATGAGTGGTATAAGAGACACATTAATGGTTTGAATTGGATGGAATCTGTAGAATTGGTTATATCAAAGACTCTTGTAGTGACCCTTAGGATTCTCAACTTAAGCATGGAATGTATGGACTCGTCACGTTTGGTTTGGATTTAATTGACATGTTGGGAGAGATACTTTGTCTTTCCTTGTACAGGATCTCTGGGTGGTTTATACATACTAATGAGTGACATTCGTTACATAAGGGAGAAACCATGTATGGACTCGTTGGAAATACTGTTATTCCATTCTTCGAGTGATACTCGGTCCCATATATGAGATAATTGGTATGAACTCAGAGTTCACCATACCATGAGTGGTATAAGAGACACATTAATGGATTTGATGGATTTCTTTCCTATGTCATATGTGGTGTTTCTTATTTATATTATGAGCATGCATTTATGATTTCATGGAAATTTTATTTCCAAGACAAAGCACCATCTTGGGGTATTTCAACCATGGTTTATTTATTTAAGATGGCATGTGCATTTACGATATCACTTATAAAGTTTTTTCCTCAATTTAGACATCTGGATTAGGATGAAGGAGGTTTTATTGGGTGGATGTCCATTTAGGAAACCGAACTAGAGTATTTTATTTATTTCCCATCATTTATCATTTATGGAACACTATTCATTTCTTTATTTATATTATGAGCATTCATTCTTGTTTTCTTTGTATATTTTGTTAGAAAGTGGTATATGCTTGTATCACTTATGCCCTGTGTACATTAATTTTGTATCGCGTCATGATCGTCATCATCCTTGAAACCTATTATTTGGTATGCTTCCACTATCCTACTTATATTTTTTGTTTTTTGTAACATCCCAACATGGGTTCCACACATCAGTGCTCCAATCCGATTAGTCACATGACCTCAAGCGTGCCTCCCCATACACTAGAGGTTGTCAACTAGCAGTGAAGTTCTGGTAAGTTAGTCATGGGGATACTATTCCAAATTTTATCATATCAATACACCAGAAGAAAAAAATATACAATATTGGAATCTTATATAATCATAAAAATACCAATATATCAAGATAAACAATGTAGTAAATACAATATCCAACTATAATAGAAAACATGTCATGCTAAACTAAGTGTCAAGTGTCTAAAATGAAAATGAAAATAATGACAATGACAACTCAAAAACGGGTCCCAAACCATGTTTGGTTCCCTCATCTAGGATCTATTCCCAAATTTTCAATCTAACCCTAGGCCTTTACCCTTAAACTGTCCTATAACAATAAATTCTATTCGGATATTGATCAAGTAGCCCGATTAAGGTGTGAATACTACTCAGTAGGCCACCACCAATGATGTCTAAAACAAATCCAATCAAAAATAGTATATGCAACTGTATAAATAAATAAGTACAACTATTAATTAAGTACATATCACATTATCAAAAAAAATTTAATTAACCACGAAAACCTCTAGGTTTTCAAGAACACCCATACCTCCATACCTACTTTAGCCCATGTCGGATTCTAAATCATGTCACATTTTAAAATCACAATTCCATAAACTAATGGAGTTTCAGTATCCATTTAATTTCAACTTATTAAAATTTCTAATTATAACCATAGTCAAATACCAACAATTTGGGTCTAGTTCATCATGCCTAGGACTCCATGGACTTCAAAAAAAATAGCCCATATCCCACATAGGTTCATGGATATGGTCTTTAGAAAGAAAAACACATGTCCCTCTCTCATAGGATTTGGAAATAGAAGACTGTGTCCCACTCTCATTCATAAAACAGGTTATCACTATGGGCTTTGGAAATAGAAGACCATGTCTCACTCATGTGGGCTTTGGAAACAACATACCATGTCTCATTCTTGTTTATCAAACATTCATATATATAACAAATAGATATATATGTGTGTGAATATATATATATATATCACTAATGTCAAAGAAATAACTACATCACATCAATCAAGATTAATGAACATTAATCCTCTTATTAAAATAATTCTCAATAATTAATCTGACAATCAATTAATCACACTCATACCATTAATAAATTCAAAAATTAATTAATCACACCCATTATATTAATTAATTAAATAATTAATAAAATCCAATTCATAAATTATAACATCTCACAATTAATTCAATGATTAATTACCTAATTTTCAATCTCAATATCTCATAATTAAGTCACAGATTAATTATTCAATTCATAACATCAATATCACATAATTAATTCACTGATTAATTATTCAATTCATATCATCAATATCACATAATTAATTCTAAAATTAATTATTCTATTCATAACATCAATATCACATAATTAATTAACTAATTAATTGTCTCATATAAGTATCTCAATATCGCATAATTAATTCACCGATTAATTATTCCCAAATCCCACAATTTCTCAATTCCATTATTAATTAATTTACCCAAATTAATTATTCTATTCAAGAACTTATTTTTCTAAAAAACCCCTAGAAATTTTACAATTTTCACACATGTAATAGAAATAAGGACTATAAGATTTGAATATTAGACCACCTACCTCAATTGGTTGATAAAGGATCCCTCAACAGAAATCCCTAAAATTGAGCAGCACAACGACTTAGAACGAGATATAGATCTATAAACCTAAATCAAGAGTAAAAAATCATGACCTATTATATCTATATGTAGATCAATAAACCTATATCTTTATTCTTTAAATATAGATCTATATCTATCCAAAATAGAAGATAAGTACCACCAAATGAAAGAGAGAACAAAGGAGGATGCATGGGAAAAAAACGGGGCAAGATCCACTTACCAGGAGGTATGTGAGTCTTCAATCCATGCTTTCAATCACGAAGAACAAAGATCATATAGACTTTGATTCCATCCATAAAGATCTAAAATTGTCAAAAATAGAGTTATTTCAGGTTTGGATCCAATGGGGGATGTTTTGGTGGTTCGGGTTGATTAAAAACAAATTTTAAGGCCATTTAAAATATCATGAAAGGTTCCCTGGGTAGGGGAGCACGGTTGTCCCTAAACATTGGACAACTGTGCACCCATTATTTTTTGGGTGTATAGATTCTATTTTTTGGACACACATTTTTGACAAATCATGTGCCATCAATGTGAACCCCCACTGTCAAGGCTTGCATAGTTTCTCGGGTTGGTCGCACAGTTTTCTCTAACCATGCACCAACTATGGACATCCCATTTTCTTCCATTTTTCTCAATTTCCACCCAACCACACCCAAAATTAAAACCCAATGAAAATCAATCAACAAAAGTGAAAAAAGTACTTAAAATATAATCTGATTCAACTCCATAAAAGTTCAGGATCTTACAACTTCTCCAACTTATAATAGCTCCTCCTTGAGATGCACTCCCTGGATTCTGTAAGATTCCAAGCCAAAAGATCGGGCCACTGAGCCCTCATATCTAATTCCCTTTACCAAGTATCCTCTTTCATGTGCCTATGTTTACACAATAAATGACCTATTAGAACAGTCCTTCCCTACAACACATTCTCACTACAGTCTAATACATGTATCAAATGATCCTCAAAAGATGATTTTACCTCAAGATCAATTTCATCCACATAGATCACACGAGAAGGGTCAGAGTGATACTTCTTTAGTTTTTAAACATGGAAAATTGTATGCATAGTTCTTTATTTCTATGGGAGACCCAATTGGTACACCACTAGACCGATTCTTTCCACAACATAAAATGGTATGATGAATCTAGGCACTAATTTTCCCTTTCTCTAAATCCTGTGTTGACCCAACCTAGGCGAAACCTGAAGGAATACACAATCACCCAATGTAAACTCTAGGTGTTGTCTCCATATGTCAGTATATGAATTATTTCTACTCTGAGTCGTAGCCATATGTTTCTGAATCAACTGCACCTGCTTCAACGTCTCTTGCATGAGACTCAGTCCAAACAACTCTAACTCACAAGCCTCCATCCAGTATAGTTGTGACATGCATGGCCTACCATAAATATCCTTGTATGGTTCTATATATATAGTTTCCAAATAACTAATGTCATATTAAAACTAAACCTAATACAATTTATTCTTATAATACCCACCAAATTCAAGAACACATGCTTCTAAAATATCCTCAATAACTTTTATAGTACGCTCCAACTTCCATCTATTTGTAGGTGAAAGTCCCTACTCAACAATACATGTATGATGAGCACCTTCCGCAAGCCCTACTAGAAGAGTGTAGTGAAGAATGAGTCAAAATCTGAAATAATAGTCTATGGAACTCCATGTAGATGGAATATATCCCTAACATACAAATATCCTAGATTCTCCACTAATAAATTCCCCCTTATAGGTAAGAAATGTGCTATGTTTTTCAGTCGGACAACAATAACCTAGATAGAATCGTTATTCTTTGATTTCTTTGGTAGACCCAACAAAAATTCCATGGTCCAATAAACCAACATCAACTATAGGATGGTTAATGGTTGTATAAAGCCTCTAGGTCAAGGATGCTCTTCCTTCACCTGTTGACAGGTGTAGCATTGTGTCCCAAACCTCGCTATCTACTTTTTCATGCTCATCCACCAAAACTATCATCATAAGTCATGGTACATTTTGGTCACACCTAGATGTACCTCCAACATCGATGAATTAAATTCCCACAACATCTACTCTCTCATGCTCATAGGCACAACAACTTGATTCTTGAAATAAATTATCTTTTCCTCATTTATGCTCCCGTCTAAAGGGGTCTTCCCACATTTAAGGATTTACCTCAAGTTCAAACACTCTGTATCCTCAAAATATTTTTCCATCATCTATCTCCAAAGTGTAGAATCCACTAAATTTTATAAGAGATTCATCTTATCATGACTCTCTTTAACCACAACGTGCATTTCACCCAGCAAAGTAATCATCCCCCACCCAGCACTAGACTCTTGAACCACCTGAGTCTGATCTTTCATCCTCAAATCATCAGCAACATTATTCCCCTTTCTAAGAAAATATACTTTCTCAAAATAAAATGAATGTATATAATCCACCCATCTCTACTTCCAAATATTCAAATCTCATTTCAAAAATATGTACCTTAAACTCTTGTGATTTGTATGCACAGTAAAATTTTCACCCAAAAGATAGTGTAACCATCACTTCAGAGCATAAACCACTACCTCTAACTCAAGGTCATTCATAGGGTAGTTCCATTCATGTGGCCTCAATTTACAATACCCATACGCCATAACTCTATCTACTTGCATCAATACATCCCTGATTCCAATCCCAGAAGCATCAAAATATACGGTATAATCCCCGCCTAAGTTTGGTAAGATCAAGATAGGTGATGATTTAAAATGATTCATCAACTCCTAGAAGGACTTATCACATGGTTATGACCAATAAAACTTTATCCAATTTCTGTTAAAGCCTAAAAGTGATTCTTCCAGATGGTAAAATTCCTAGATGAATCCATAATAATATCCAGCTATCCCCAGAAGGCTTCAGATATAAAAAATGTTCTTGGTATGCTCCTAAGACATAACTTCCTGAACCTTATCTAGGTATACTAACACACCATCCTCTGAGATTATGTGTCCCAAATAGTGTACTGAGTCTATAAAAACTGACAATTATATAGATTTTAGTATTAACAATTTTCTCTCAGTGTAATGAGGAAGATTTCATGATATTTGGCATGATCTTCATGAGTCTTGGAGTACATTAAGATGTCATCCAAAAACACCGCCACAAAATTATCCAGGTATAGATATAATATCCTATTCATCAAGCCCACAAACATTTTTAGTTCATTTTTCAACCCAAAAGGCATTTTGATGAACTCATATAGGCCATACTTACTTCTGAAAGTATTTTTTAGTATGTTAGCAGTTTGAAGTCTCAACTAATGATACCCAGATCTCAAGTAGATCTTCAGGAAAACACATGATCCATTTAATTGGTCAGATTGATCATTGATATGTGGAAGAGGATACAATTACATTGCGTTAATATTTTTCAACATCTGGTAATCGATACACAAGTGCAAACTCTTATCTCCATTTTTTTCAAAACAACATAGTTAAACCCCAAAATGAAATACTTGAATGGATAAGTCCCTTATACTCCAACTCTTCTAGTTTATTCTTGATATCTTGAAGCTCAGTTGGTTCCATTATATATAGTGTAAGAGAAGTTTATTCTTGATATCTTGAAGCTCAGTTTGTTCCATTATATATAGTGGAAGAGATATTGGCTCAGCCCCTAGCAAGAGATAAATAATGAATTTCACATCTCTCTTAGGTGGAATCCATGAAAAGTCTCCCGGAAAAAAATCCTAAAATAGCTCCACTATTGGTGGAAAAAAATCATTCTTAACACCACCTTCATTCAGAAATATACCAGAAACCCGAGATATGATCTCTTCAAATTTCTAATTTATTTTCCTTTCTCAGCCTACCTAGATATCCCACTCTCTACGTTGAATATATTTTTCACCCTTATGAGATATAAAATTCACTCTCCTCTAGTAACAATCAATGTGAGCTTGAAATGTGACTAGCCATTCCATACCCATAATTGGGTCAAAACTTAACATTTAGAGAATATAGATATTCTAGAGAAAATGATAATTCATTATCTCAATAAAACATGCCTTGCATATATAGATGTCTCTAGACCATGCTTCCTACGGTGTATCTATAGTCATAACCCCACTCACAAACTCCATCTCCAAGCTCAAAATATTAACAAGTGCTTCATATATAAAGGAATGAGAGGCATCGATATCAAATAAATAACTAGCTAAAGTAGAATCTACAAGAATAGTTCCTCTCACTATTGATGGTCTAACCTCGTTATCCATAGGTAAAGGATACACCACGTGTAACTGTCATGCCCCTCTTTCCTATAATTTCATCTGACTCCACTGAGATTCAACACTCTATTGATATAGGTGCTATTTTCTAGAAGCACCGCATCCATTGCCTCTACCACCTTGGCTAGTAGAACTCCAGCTACAAGACTGATATAGCGTAGAATATCTAATTCCCGCACCCTGATTCAATCTAAATCCTCCATAAAAAACCATCTATCGTGTCTTCATGCAGAACCTCTATAGATGTCTCGTATTACCATACCCTCAGAATTCCTCCAGTGTTTAGGAATAATTTTTATAGATGTTTCCCAACTTACCACACTGGTGGAAAAACACAAGAGTAATGTCATGTGCAATTGATCCCCCTGCCTATTTATTATGCTTCCTACTAATCTAGGTAACGTTGTCATAGAGATTATTCCTACTCTCAATATTTTTACCCCATGTCCATGTAGAAGTAAAAAACTTTCCTATATAAGAAGACTCCCTCTAGTTCCCCTTATCTCTGAGATCCTGATCCACCACCTCAAAAAACTTCTTTTACTTATTAAGCTTAACCGGGGACTTAATCTCTCACTTAAGTCTATCCTAAAAGCAACTCAACATAGTTATCTCGTCCCTACCAGCACTAAGGATAATAATTCAAAATATATAAAGTTTCTAGCATAATAAATAATGGACATACTCCCTTAATTCAATCTCATGAACTTATATACTCTCTCTTATCTTAGTGTCTCTGAGGAGAAGTGCTCCAAGAACTTCTCCAAAAAGTTCTTCCATAGCATATCACCAGGACACCCAGTCCGCAAATGAATGTCCCACAAATTATTTGTTAATCTTTGTATCATATAATTGGTCAAAATTATCCTCTTATTAGTAAGATTCTCCAAGTGTTCAAGTATCATCTCGATGGACTCAACCCAGAACTCTACTCCCTCAGGTCCACCCACTTTTATAAAATTCAGAGGGTGGTGAAACTGAAACTCCCTAATCATGTCAAAAGTGCTCCTCTCAACCTACCCTAGGCCTCTTTCCATGTATTTTATGAATCATTCAAAGTTCACTCAAAACTTCTCCATTTCTTCCTCACCTATCACTATCAGCGCCTCAGGTTCCACAACTAGAGGATCATCCACCGCCATGTCCTTTGGTCATCCTCCCAACAAGCAATGTCATGGAGGCATAACTCTACAAACCCAAACACGCACCTTAGGAAATAGTTAAAAACATAAATAAATTTAAAAAAAAGGAAAATCACAATGAGTTGCAAGAATTATTTTCCCCAAGTCTCACTACGTGGTCAAAACTGAGGCGTTATCACTACCCTTAACCATCACACACCTAGGTATTCGTTAACAAAGGTATACAAGTTCTCATTATTCAAATTTCATTAAACACCAATTTATTAAAAAAAATCATCATTTTACCATTCCCAAATTCATATTAGGCACCATTTTCAATTTAATTTCACAAGAAAAAAACATGTCAATTTTAACAACTTACCCATAACCTTTTTTTCGTGCATGCCTAAAATGATGTAAGTCATAATAACATTGAGTGCCTAGAATAATGCATGTAAACTCAAATCTCATGCCATACTAGGCCATGAGTCCAATCTCTAAAAATCATAGAAAAAATAATCACATCACACTACAAGTATGTCACCTAAGGTGAAATAATAATCAATTATAATAGAAAATATTAATAACAAAAAATCCAACCCTGGGTACATGGGTTCTCCCATGTACATGGGTTAGATACTCCCATGAACGATCTCATAACTAAGACATGACTCTTCCTAGTCTCCTATATACCTTTCACAAACATTAATACAAAATAAAAATAAAATAAAATTTCCTCTGATGCCACTTTATAACATCCTGACCCAAGTTCCACAAACCAGTACCCCGAGCTGATCGGTCACATGACCTCAAGCATGCCTCCCTATATTCTAGAGGCTCGAAACTAGCAGTGAGGGTTAGGTAAGTCGGTCATTGGGAGACTATACCCTCTTTTATCAAAGTAATACACTTGTGTATATAAATAAAAAAATAGAGAAATCTTATGTAACCCTAACAATACCAATATCTCAAGATAAAAAAATAAGGAAATAAAATATACAACTAAAATAAAATAAAAATTCCATGCTAAAGTAAGTGCTAATTCTATAAAAAGAAAACTGAAAATAAAGATACCTATAACTCCTAAGAGGTCCCTAAACCACATATGGTTCCCCCATCCAAGATCCATTTCCAAATTAGTAATATAACATGGGGCCTTTTTCATTAACCTGTCCTGCAATAATAAAGTATATTCAGGTACCTATTAGGAGGCCCAAGTAGGGTGTGAGTACAACTCAGTTGGCCACCACCAATAGTGTCTAAAACAAATCCAGTCTAAAATAGTGTTTGCAGTTTTATAAATAAATAATTGCAATTATTAATTAAATAGTTATCACATTGTTAAATATTCTTTATTTAAACACATAAACCCTTGGGTTTTTTAGAACACCCATACCTCAATAACTACTTCATCCCTTGTCAGAGTCTAAATAATGTCACATTTTCATGTCAAAAATCAATAAACTAATGTGATTTCATTGTCCACTTCATTTCAACTTATTAAAATGGATAATTGAAACCATAGTCTAATGCCAATAATTTGGGTCTACGTCATAATTCCTAGGACCCCATGGTCTTCGGAAATAGAAAACCATGTACCACATAGGTTTATCGCTATGTGCTTCCGAAATAGTAGACCATGTCCCATTCTCATGGTCTTTGGAAAGAGATTACCATGTCCCAGTCTCATTCATCAAATAGTTTTTCACTTTGGGATTAGGAAATAGTACATCATGTCCTGCTCGCGTGGTCTTTTGAAACAGTAGACCATGTCCCACACTCATTGATCAAACATTCATATATGTAACATATATATATATATATATCTCTCAAAAATACCAAAAAAATAACAATATAACATCAATCAATATTAATCAACATTAATCTGATTTTTACAATAATTATTATTATTTAATCAGACAATCAATTAATCACACTCATACCATTAATTAATTCTATGATTAATTAATCATATTAACTCTATTGATTAATTCAATAATTAATAAAATCCAATTCAGCAATTACAATATCTCATAATTAATTCCATGATTAATTATCAAATATTAAATCTCAATATCTCATAATTAATTCATCGATTAATTATTCAATTCATAAAATCAATATCACATAATTAATTCACCAATTAATTATTCATTTCATAACATTAATATCACATAATTAAATAACTATTTAATTATTCAATTAATAACATCAATATAAAATTAGTAATTTACTAGTTCATTATCTCAAAATGATATAATTAATTCAGTGATAAATTATTTCCAAATCCCATAATTTCATAATTTCTTTATTAATTAATTTACCATAATTAATTAATTTAATCAATAACTTAAATTTCTAAAAAAACATAGAAATTCTAAAATTTTCATACATGTAATTAAAATAAAAACTATGAGATTTGAATATTAGACCCCCTACCTCAATTTCTTGATGAAGTATCACTCAATATAAATCCATAAAATTTAGAAGCACAATGACGTAGAATGGGATTCGGATCAAAAACCCCAAATCAAGAATAGAAAAATAAAAATCCCATATCCATATATTTATATACATTAACCTAGATATATATTCTTTAAATATTGATATAGATCTAGAAAAAATAGAATAAAACTACCTAAAAACGAAAGATATAACAAAGTAGGATGAATAAGAAACTAATAAGGAAAGATATACTTATCAGGATGGATGTGGATCTTAGATCTAGGATTTGAATCATGGATAATGGTGGTTAGATGTCCTTTTAATCCCTTTATAAATCTCTAAAATCATCAAAAACTGAGTTGGTCTAAGTTTGGGTGGAATGGGGGAATTTTCGGGGGTTTGAGTGGATTAAAAACAAATTTTTGGGTCATTTTTAAATATCATGGATAGTTTCCAAGGTAGGGGAGCATGGTTTTCACAAACCATGAACCAACCATGTGACCATTATTTTTGGGGTGCACGATTTCTCTTTATAGGGTGAACATTTTGAAAAATTGAGCACCATCGGCGCAAACCCCCATTATCCAGGGTTGCAAAGTTTCCTAAGCTAGGACTCACAATATTTTCTAACCATTCGTCAACCATGAATAGCCCCTTTTCCTTCCATTTTTCTGAACTTCCACCCAACCACACCTCAAAGTCAAAGACAATAAAAATTAATCAACAGAAGGAAAAAAATTACCTAAAATATCATCGATTAAAACTCTTGAAAAGCTTAGGATATTACAGTTTATTTCAATTATTTCTATTGTTTTCTATTATTTGTTTCTGCTTTCATTGTGGTGGGTTACTGGTTGGCTCATAGTGTCTAATTATAATGTTTCCTATTCCTTATATATTTTTTCATTCCAGTATGATTAATTATATAATATTCTCCCCAGCTTCACACCATAGTCCCTTGATTTTAGTCGGTAGCCACTAGCATTTGGGGAGGTGTGCTTGAGATATTATGGCCCACCATCTTAGAGCTCTACTAAGTGGAATCTAGTGCAGAACTCTACAAAGTGGTATGATAGGTTCCTTTTTCTTTTTGTCTTAATATTTTTTCTCAGAAATGATTCTATGATATTGGGATTCTGTAATCAGCATGTGCCTAGGAGTAGCTAACCCATGTATTTGGGAAACCCAAATTTTTTGGGACGGGTAAATATTTTTGTTGGTTGCATTGTTGCAGTTTCATGGATTTCACTATTGGGTGATGCACTTTTTTGTGTTGTTATTATAATTTATGTTATTACTATGGGATGATTTACCCTAGACCAAGGATATGAGGGTCTATCAAATCATTCATCATACTAGGAACCATAGGATTAAAATTCCATGTATTATTCCATGCCATATCTACTTTATATGTGAATTGCCTATGACGCATGTGCATGTTGTAGTGACTTGATTATATATATATGTTGAATTATGTTGAAACTCCTTGTAGGACTAATAAATACATAACTAACACTTAAAGTGACTAACTTAACATAATAGTGTTTTCCTGTATAGGTTAAAGTAGACGCATTAAGTGGTCAGTTGTGGCAAGTAGAGCCATGGACCATTTGTCACATGGGATGGAACATGTTATAGTAAGAATTAATTAGACACCATTATAAATTAAAAAAGAAGATCCATCTAATTCAACCATTATAAGGTGTATGATCTCATATAAATTAGAAATGATGATTTATTTATTTCAACCATTTAAAGGGATTTAAATTCATTAATAAATTAAAATGAATATCACCATTAACATGAAAGGGGCATCCTATAGGTGTGATATGGGACTTTGACCTGGACCCGAACTAGGAGTTGGTAGTAGGTTGTGTCTCTTGAGATCATTTCTATGACATTTTCTTATCACCTAGACCTAGATCCAAGAGTAGTTTGTGGGTTATGCCATGTTATAGAGAGGAATTGTACATATCCCTTCTATTTATCACTTTTCTATCATATTTTCCTATATATTATAAATCCTTTGTGAGGAATGATATTGGAAATTATAGATATATTTCACTATGACATCCTTATGTTGTATTTTGAGAAAGTGGTGATTAGAACACTCTAGAGGTTGTGGGCCCTGAGCCACCCATAGTTCCTCCTGTATTTCTACCGGAAAAACCTCCTGGTTATCTTTCTTTATGCACTTATGCTCAGTTCTATAATAGTTTTCTTTGGTTTATGTAGTCCGTTAAGGGTGATCCACAGCCTGCCTTGACTATGGAAGAGCTGACTTGGGACATTTAGTAGTAGAATTCAACCACCTTCTTATGGGGTGGATGGACTCAAACTACTAATTCATAGTTAGAATCTGTGGTATTGATCTTCAACCATCTTGAGATGCCTTTAGATTTGAGGTTCAATCTCTCTACATACATGTTTCCTGATTCTACCAAATGTTGATGGGTCATCATATCTCAAGCTAAGAGTTATCAGGGTATGGTCTGGGTGGACTTCCATGCCAACTTCTATGATTATGTCTTTCCATGTACTCTGATATTGGATTTTGCAAAGGATTTTATCCATCTTTAGTAGTGCACTATGATTATTCTAGAGTATTCTTCTCGCAACACTAAGCTTTATCTTTTTGGTTTATCTCTAATCAATAATGAGTTGATGACTGTGAGGATATTTTAGGAATGGATTGGGTATGTTTTCTAATCATAGGTGAAAATATTTTGGTTCACTACCATTATAGAAATAGTGAACTAATCCCTTATTATAGAAAACAAATCTCAGATAAGATGGCCATGTGATCCAGGGTCGTTCAATTCTAATGTTGGACAATGGTTCATCTAGATGTAGGAAGTGTCATTTCAAGGGTGAGTGAGGGGGAAGTACCATCCATGTGAAAAGAACTAATATCCATGTAGTGGGTCACTAGTGCAGCAAGATAGGCTATAAGAAGCCTCAGTGCATGAGAAACCCAATCAAGTGTCGAGCTTATGGTGGAATGGGTCACCTTTAGTTCTTCTTCTGGATATTTCTTACAGTAACCATTAAGAGGGGATATGTACCAACACCTCTATCTGGTATAGGATTCAGAAATACACAATAGTCTAGGAGTTGATCTTCTACTAGCTGATCAAGATAAGGTGGTAGTGTTCATGGTCAAGGTTGTTAGGCCATAGAGCTTTGCCATTTGCAGAGTGGATCTGATCAGGATAGTCAGGTAGAATCTCAGGGTCGTAGTTTAGTATATATCTATGATGTGGATAATATGATCGAAGAGATTATTTCTGGGCTATCTGCGGTTTGACATACTATTCTAGTATACTCTACTTTGGTATCTTCACTTTTTGAGAGAGGTGAATCACACACTTTTATATTTTTTTGTGGTTGTAGAATGTTTTGGCCTTGAAATTGAGTACTTATGTGGAATAATATCTCTCAACATGATATTAGGGGTAAAAATATAGTGAATACACTAGTTTCAGGAGTGCCCCTTGAAATAGGTGGGTTCCATTTCTTCTGGAGTTTCTTCATCCTCGAGATGACCAGCTTCGATGTCATTCAAAATTGGAGAAATTTAATAGGTCTCCCTGCCAAATTATACTTTCACTTAGTATGGTGGGTTAAGGAATACCAACATACCAAGATAAAACACAAAAAAATGATATTTAATCCCTCCAATATAGGGAGACTAAAAATAAAACACATCTATTAACTCTATAAAATATGTATAATTATCTCCAAAATAGAAAAGCGGACAATTAAACCAAAGATAAAGAAACAAATCAAGAAATATGAAAAGATTTATAAAAGGAAAAAACAAAAAATTGTACCTTAATAAATATTTATTGGATCACAACCAAGATAAAATATAAAATAAGGATCCATTATTTCACTGATTCATTAACTTATAAAATTTTTGAGGATGTACCAAGTGACCACAACTAGGCCACGTCTTCCAAACTTTTAAATATTAAGGACTAGAATTCCCAAATTAATCGCTATGATGGAACATGGGAGACCAATTCTTTACTATGGAAATGAACCCATATGAATATCAACCCAAGTCACTTTAATTTCTTCACTCAAGTTTGTATTTATTTCACTTTTCACAAGATATCAAACCTTCATTAGAATCAAAAGGAACAAGGACACTACCCCCGCTTGAATTTATTAATACACCCAAAAATGATGTTGTATTAAATAGAATCATCCTATAGTTGATCTATAAGAGAATACCCCTCACAAAAAGGGTAACCTTAAATGATTCCTTTAAAACCAACTTAGAAGAGAAAGGGATCAACCGGTTGAAACAAGTGACATATTATTTAATTGACCAGCCCATCTACCATTACACTTTTACATTATTAGGGAAATGCCTTTGCATAAATATAGTCTAAAATAATTCAAAATAAATGAAACCATGCAGATAAAGGGTAACGACGGTCCTCCTGTAGCGACTCGACCCTATAATCCTGGAGTCAGTTCCTTCAACAATTACATTGGAATGAGATACAAGTAAACACATACTGAATGACCGAATTGTTTATTAGTCTTGGTAAACTGGATAAATACATGATTATTACAATACATTTGAATACACCAATTAAAACATATTTTTTCCTAGAATAACATTATTCCATCTAGATTATCCTTTCTTGTAAGTCATAGTAAACTTCATGGAATCCGTGGGAAAAAACAAAATAAGGGTGATCTCAGATACTCTGTAAGGGTTATGTATAGTGGGATCTATCATGAATAAATAAGTATAATCAAGTTAGAAAGGTAAATAACAAAACACACATGCTATTTAAATAACATGAATATCATGGTAAGATAAGGAGGAATCAATATGGAAATGTAAACAACTGAACTCATGTTCCATTTAAATAACTTGGCTATCAAGTTAAGATAAGGTATAATGAATATGGTAAGGTAAATAACTTAACACACATGTTATATAAATATATAATCCCAGAATAAAATGCATCCAAATATTATAAAATAGTGAAAATATCATGGACAATGTAAACTAAATATGAATGAAGAAAATGGTTAATTATTGGACATCATGTTTTTTGTGAATATGATACCTTTTACATCAATATTTATCCCCAATATGGTCTAAAACATTCTAGTTAAAGCCCTTCTAATTTGTGTTAATACCTTTCACAATATAATACAATTAAGATCTATTTTTCATTAAAGTTTAAATTGCTTGATTACAAATGCGAAGGGTTGGTTTCCAACTAATTTCATCTCATGAGACTATTGATGCATCAAGGGGATTAATTTAATGGTCCCTAACCAATTTCATACCTATCCAAATCATTCCTCATATATCAAATAATCGATTTAACTCATAAAAAATCTACCTTATCAAATTTCAGTATTGTGTAAAGGATACGAATTTATCAATACTTTCCCAATTAATAAAATTAATATCAAAGTAAATACTATATGTTAAATTGGTATATGCTTAAGAAAATAAATTTATCCATTAAAAATAACATTAACATTTAGGGAAAATTTAATGTTCACAAGAAAGTGAATAATTCAAGGTAAAGTTAATGAGAACAAAAATAAATCAAGGAAGTTAATTTCAATACTTTCTTTGGTCAAAGTTAGCATAACCCATCTAGAGGAATAATAAAGATTGTATCAATAAAATATATAACCACTAGGGTATAAATAATTTTTTACATTGATTAATATAAATACCACAAAATATCTTTAAAACCATTCTTGAGTAAAATATTCTTTTCATTTTGAAAAAAAAATTAAAAATAATTTTATTTGAAAATATCCTTTGAAATTTATAAAAGAATCTTGAAAAATTTTGATCAGTAATAAAGGCTCTAAATTTCGTTCATGTCATACATGTTAAGAAAAATATTTATTTCACTTTTTGATAAAATCCAAATGGGTACTGTTTTGAAAACAACAAAAATATTACTCTGAAAACATTTTTTAAAGATTAAAAATGGGTGAAAATTACTGTAAAAATCATTTTGAAAAGATTAAAAAAATTGAAAACATTTTTATAAAATAAGGTTCTGGAATAAAATATATTTCAGATCGAAGAAAGAAATGAAGTTGTAATTTCTTGAAAGACTTTCCTAAAACATTTCAAGTACCAAAGGGTGGGAAATGGATCAATTACATGAAAGAGATCATTAATAACCCTAGGAGAAGAAAATTGAAAGGTTTATTAGGTAACTTTAAAGTAATTTTTTTCAACTGATATTCAAGAATAAACAATCTCAATTAGAATGATATTGTGAAATAAAACCTTAAAATGATCATAACATTAAAATGAAAATTAATAAATGAACTAATTATTTTATCCACTGTAAATCCACATAAAAAAGTAAAAATACAACATGAGATAACCAAAATTCATTACACACATAATCTTAGAATGAAATAATCAATGAAGTGTATGTTTAACCCAATGAGTGTAAATTGAGTTAAAACTTCACTTAGCTTGGGATTCCTTTTTGGTGAGCATCCTTTAAACTCCTTTTTTTGGGTTCCCCCATAGTTTTTCCCTAAAACCTTATAAGATCCACTTTCTTCCCAAACTACGCCCTATAGGATTTGGGTAGGGATGTGGATGAGTGATTGGGTAAGGATTAGATGAGTCAAATGGATTGAGAGGTGTGAAGCACATGGGAAATTGAGTGACCTTTTATAGTTGAGGAGCTATTTCATTCTTGTAAATACTTAAAATTATTCACTATTGGGAATTCTCCCTTACCTCATGTGCCTCAGAAGTTAAAAAAATAGTTTGGGGATTTTATTTTTGATCTACACCTCCACCACACAAAAATAAGTGCATTTTTATATTGTTGTCCTTTAACTCATAAGTTTTACCACTTCTAATTTTTTGGTTATTATTAAGGTAAATATTTTTAAAACCTAGGTAATTTATTCATTAAGACTAAAAAATTGATCCTTTTTTTGTAATTTAGAACCACTAATTATAAATAAGATAACAAATTTATAAAACAAAAAACCTATGTGTGTTGGAAATTAATTTTAAAATAAGCATGAGTAACGTGAAAAAACACATGTTAAATCATAATCGTGGTAACTGAGTTTTGTACTATTTAATGTTCAATAGAGTCATTATTTTAGAAAAATGGGTCCATGAATGGGCCATATTTTACATTTATTAACATTTAAAAATCACTTGATAGTATATAGGATTTTTAGAAATTTAAAATAAATTAATAAAATATCATTTATTTTAAAATATAATTAATGTCAATTGTGATAATATTAATTTAAATTAAATTTAAAAATAACAATACTATAAGGAAATTTGAGTATTTTAAGTTCAAACATGTGTAACATGACATATTCAACTATAAAAAAATGGAATATGATAATTCAATCAATTTACTTCACTTTTATTATTTTTATTATCATTTATTTTATTTAATTATTGACTAAAAAATTACTACTTTGGAATTTCTTAAGCATTTTATGTAACTAATTCATATCTAAAAATTAAAGATAAAAAGTTATGATAACAAAAAATAATTTATATTTTAAAAGAGTATAAATAACCAAACCAATGTGGTTTTTTTCACTTTCTCGAATCCTTGTAGAAATTACTTCACGACCCATCCCAATATGGCCCATGTCGTGACACCCCAAACCCACCTCCAATAAGCCAGGGGCTAGTAACTAGCACTGAGTAATAATATCACTAACATATGAGGCCTTGACCTAAATTACTTGTACACGCACTCATCTCCAAACCCATTCTATTATAAATTGTAAAACAACTAATATTCCATGCATTCATACATCTAAATCCCACAACCAGAGTACAACAACAAGTAATAGAAATTAAATAGGGAAAAATATAGTCCCACCATAAAGAGTCTAAAAACAACTCCAACCTTGGAGTAAATATGGGGACTTATTTCAAGATAACTATAGGAAAACACCTTGTTCTATCTGTCTCACTAAGTACCACATGGTCATTGTCCATTTAGGACTTTGTCAAAAGGTTGATCATCTGTAAAAGACATGACACATGAAAGAAAATCCCATGAAGGAGTGACTATAACAATACCTGGTAGGACATCCTGAAAACACTAAGCATATAACAGCAACAATAATAGTTAGCTCTATAATATTATATGCCTATAACACATAGAATAAGAATATCCAGATATACTCCACAAAGACAAATAGTCTTAAGTAATTTCACAACCATAATTCCATCCTAGGATTCTTACTTGAAGGTTTCACATAGAAATCGTTTGGGAGAACATGCTCCACAAGTCAGATAGCACAGATGGTGTTCGTCTAAGATGTATCAATCATTGGGTATTTCTATAAGAAGGAAACATTGGATGTCTAAATATAATGATACATAGATTATGATCACACCTCAGACCATGGGATATACCAACAACTCAATCTGGAACAACCCACTAAGTAGAGGATTGGCGCCCATATAGTTTTGGTCATAACAATACTAAGAACTCAGACTATGGAAAGAAGATGATAGAGGATCTATATATGGGCCTCATGAAAGGATTATGAAACTCTATCTAAAAAGTCTCATTGAAGGGATAACTATCATATGTGTTGGAATCAACTCTATATTAACCATCAGGGAATAGATCAAGGGAACATACCCTATTGAAACATGCCAAGATGAATATGACAAGGGATCTAATTCTTCTTGGAGAGAGTACATGATGTGTACTTGTAGTACACTATATTCCCCCACTGGAGTAGGGTTATTCTTGTATAAACATTCCATATCCATGTATGTGTCAAAGTAAATAGTGTGTCCATTCCTGTGTACTTTTAACCATGTCCAAGTACACGGATCTGCCTATGTAAACATGGTCTGACCATGTTCATGTCAGAGTACATAGTATGTCCATGTCCATGTACTCCTGGATATTTTTATGTATACTTTGAGGTAAACATCGAGATATCAGGTCATGTAACATGTCATTTTATGGAGTCATATTCCATTTGATATTTAACTTTACCGAGGAAACTCTGGATGCTGTGCAGGGGTCCCACATGGGGTGTTTCTCTGGAACACACTCCATCCACCGTGGGATTTTACAGATCTCATGGTTTTCACCTCCACATATTTTCCCACTCCTCTAACCCTCATATCCACCATGAATTTTTTTGGGAATCATTGACCTACTCTAGCATAGTTTCATTATTGCTGCTCACTAGATTCTGATCACCCAATTCCTATGGGAATCAGCAATCCTCCATTCTCATTTTAGTTGCATAACCCACTCAAACCTAGAGATCTTCAATATGATCTGATTCACTCATCACTACCATCTTCACACAATCCTACACCATACCGAGTCTAGATCTATGGTATCAAATCATTTCACCAAAAAACTGGTGCACAACATTTGATTCTTCATTATTTGGGTTAAATCATCATTCAAACAAAGCACTGGTGATAAAAGCATATAGAAAAAGGGAGAAAACTAGGAAACAAACAAAATAGGAATGAAACGCAGTTTTTTTTAGTTGGAATCAATCCAATTTCATTATAATGACAAAAAATATCCAATAATAAATAAAAAATTCTTCTGATAAATCCTCACACGTAAACCCATCCCCCAAAAAATTGATCTGTGAATCAATCCACTGGTCTATTGATTCACATTCATTTTAAAAATAATGAAATAAGGATGAATCCAATAAAATAAACATCCTAACTTTATTTGGATCAATCATAGATGAAGAAATATGTTGTTTCACTACTGTTGGTGAGATCCTCTAATTATGTTGCACACCAATTTTCGATCATCGATCTAGTTGTCGTTCATCAAAGGAACATCCTCCAATGGCTCTCCAACACTCTATAAAAATTGAAGGGTTGTGTAACTAAACCTTTAATTTGGCTATAATATCAGATTTTAAGGAGAATCTAGGTTTCTGTGTTGATGAATAAAATAAAATAATTTAATTAATTATGTTATTCATTTTATTCCCATGATGAATTTTTCACAAATTCCCTAAACCGATAAAGGTTATCTTACGCCTTAGGTAAAACCTTCATTTTGAACTCAATGGTACCCTCATATTTTTGAGTTGGGAAAATTTTTTGTAGTAATTCAATTTTTTCAGAAAAACTATCTATGTGTGCATTTAATATATTTAATATAATTCAAACATTTATTTTGAGCACATTGGGCCTCAGAATCACATGTTTTCTCAGCACCTGGTCTCAAAAATAATCCATTTAATTACCATTTATAATCCATAGATAATATAAGTCATTAAATTATCCCCAAATTTGTTCTTTACATACCAAAAATCCAAAAAAAAGTGGCTATACAAAAAGATAAGGGTACTGAGCACACATATGAGCCTCCCACTCCCAAGTACTCTTTTAAAGATTCTCATGATACCACCAGACATGCACTAAAGGAATCCTTAACCCATAAAGGATCCCCTCATGTCGATCCTCAATATCTATCAGGTACTCGGAAAAGGTAGCTCCATCCTCAATGTCTAGCTCTCCCCGATCGATAACTTCTAATAAATCAGGCACATACTGCCTCAACTGCGACAGGTGGAAGATGTCGTGTGCCCGGTGTAACAATGGTAGTTGAGCTATGTGGTATACCATCTCTCCAGCTCTATGAATTATCTATAAAAGGATATTTATTTTTTGATATATCTTTCCACCCTAGCAAAATCTCTGTAATCCATGTTGAGGTGAACCCCATAGGAATACATATTCTCTCTCTCCAAACTCCATTATCCTCCATCAACTTTCATTATAGAACTTCTGAGGACTCTATATATTCCTCATCCACTCCTAGATGATCTTCAGCTTCTCTATAGTGGTCTGTACAAACTCTGAACCCATAAGTGTTGACTCTCCTGGGTCAGTCTAGTATTGTTGTGACTTGCAGGGTCACCCGTACAAGTGCTCAAAATGTTATAAAATTATGGGGTAATGGTAGCTATTGTTGTTTTTAAACTAAATCAATAACTACTACAATTAAGACTTTTAGAGACCGCCAAAATCGGCCACTAAAGGTCTTTAGCGGTCGTTGCTTCTTCATCGGTAAATACCAACAGCGACCGACATTAGAGGCCGCTGTTGGTCCTTTTAAAAAATCCAGAATTCATGTGTGCAGGACAGTAGGTGGGTGCGACTATGGACACACAGGGATAGCTGGTGGATGTGACGAGGTGTCGAAACCTTGGGTCGCCGGCCATGGAGGATCTACGGCGGCCGGAGGGAGGGACAAGAGCATTTTTGAGCGATTAGGCGAGCAGATGACGGAGATGGGTTTAGTGGCTGGTGAGGTAGGTGTGACGGGAGGTGACAGGGGGTCATGATGGGGTTGAGTGAGGGTTGTAGTGTGGTGGCGGGGGACTTATCACAGCATCATGAGAATTACATCGGTGACAGGGGGCGGTATTGGCGGTGGCGAATTGGTGTACACAAAGAAGATGAGTGGAAGCGGGAAAAATCCCGCCTGTTTTTTTTTACTGAATTAGCAACCACCATTGGCGGTCACTAATACCCCCCTTTAGCGACCGCCATTGGCGGTCTATAATGCTTGCAGGTGCAGAAGCCTGGATTTCTAGTAGTGAATGGTTGTTTATCCTCTCAAATACATCAAAATAACAACATTAAATCTTTTTTATTTTCCTAAAAAACATAAATGGTTGGCTTAGTCTAGCCATCAGTATGGGGGTGAAAATTCATGCCCAAGCGCAAGTGAGTCCAAAAGGTTCCTGTAATAACTTCCATAACTGATATTTAAAGCGAGCATCATAGTCAAAAATGATCATCAAGGTAAATCTATGGATTTTTACCATCTCCTACATGTAGACGCATCTTAATCCCTCTACTAAACTTTTCTCTCATATAGCTAGGAAGTTGGCCAACTTGGTGAGTCAGTCTATAATCAACCGGATGGAATTATGTCCCCTAGATGTTTGTGATAATCCTGTCACAATGTCCATGGATATCCCATCCCACTTCCACTCTGTAATCTCAAGGATTTAATCTAAACAAGATGGAACTTGGTGCTCAGCCTTCACTTGATAAAAAATAAGGCATTGAGAGACACACTCTGCAAGTCCATTATTCATCCCTTGTCACAAAAACTGATTTCGGAGGTCCTGGTACTTCTTTTCCACACATGGATATACCACAAAAGGAAATTTATTAAACTCTCTTAGAACCTAATTCTGGGACATCATTGGTACCATCATGCATCCTCATAAATGAATGATATGATCCCCACCTTTAGAAAAACCATCAATAGAATATCTAATGGATATATGTGTATGTAAGGTCTCATAGTAGGCATCCCCAAGTTATACCTCCCTAAATCACTATAAAAATAGTTGGGTAACAACCATAAATTGAAAGTAAGCTACTCTATATCTGTCCAAAAAGGATAACTGCAATGAGTTCAACAGCTCTAATGCCTCGCTCAGAAACTGTGAACAAGATATTCTGTTGAGGGCATCGGCTACCATGTTCCCCTTCCCAGGAGTATTGAAAATATTGAATTCATAATCCTGGAGGAACTCTATCCATCACCTATATACCAAGTTAGTATTCTTATGAGAGAATATGTACTTGAGATTCTTGTGGTTGTAATAGATAATAAATCACTCACCCATCAGGTAATGCTTCCAAATATTAAATGCAAATACTACCATTGCTAACTGAAGATCATAGGTGACATAGTTCTATTCATGTGGTATCAACTAATGTGAACCATAGGTAATAACAACCTACCACTATATCAGAACAAAAATAAGCCTAGTTCCCAATGCATCACAAAACACTATGTACTCGGCACCCTCCTATTGCAATCTTAAGATGGGAGCGTTCATCAATCTCTACCTCAACTCCTAAAAGTCCTATTGGTACCTATCTTTCCATATGAAAGTCTTACTCTTTTAGTTCAATGATATCAAGGGAGTTTATATCTTGTATAATTTAGGTATAAATCTATGACGGTAGCCTTCTAACCCAAGTAATCTCCTCACCTCCATCGCGCTCTTGGGTGGCTCCCAAGCTAACACTGCCTCAACCATTTTTGAGTCCACCTCCAAACCATCTACTGAGATAATGTGTTCGATAAGTGGACCTCATGAGCCCATAAATGGAACTTCAAGAGATTCCCATGAATCTAGTTCTCTTAGAGTACGTACAGAACCATCCTCAATTGTCTTGAATGCTCTTCTTAATATATTGTACACTTAAAAATCATCAATAAAGACAACCATAAACCGGTCTAAGAAATTCTAAAAGATCTGTTTCTTGAGTCCCATGAACATTGATAGTGATTTGATCATGCCAAAGGGAATCACCAAGTACTCATAGTGACCGTAGCGACATCTAAATGTCACCTTCAATATATCCTCACCCAGTACTTGAAAATGGTGATAGCATGATATGACGTCGATCTCTGAGAAACATCGGTCCCCTATTAATTGACCAAAGAGTTCATTTAACCTCATTTATGGATACTTTTCCTTTACGTTCACCTAGTTTAGGTGAAGGTAGTCTATACATAACCTCAACCTCCCATCTTCTTTCTTGGAGAACAACATTGGAGCTGCCTAATGTAGGATCCTGAGTTTTTCTTAAGGTGCGGATATTTTCTTTTCTAGTTAAATGTTGGTTTACCTTTTCTTTTTGGATTAGACCCTAATTCAAGCCATGGTATGGTTGGTTTTTCTTGAGAAAGAAGAGTCTAGAAGGAGGTAGACTAGCTGGAGGCTGATTACATGGCGTGAAAGGGGCATACACGTCATGTAATCCCATTTCACAACATGTAATGGTCTAGACAAGACCTTTCATGATGTTTATGGGATTTTCCTTAGGAAGATAAAACCAATCATTACACATTGTGTAATGGAATTTCATGTCATGTAATTTCCCAAGCATTTTTTTAAAAAGAGGTAGTAGCCACTATTTTTACACACAAAATTTTTTTCCCTCGCATTTGAAGCCTAAAACCCCTCTATTCTTGTTTTTCAGATCTTGTACCCATCTGAGCTCTAATTCTTCCACCATCTATCATGTTGGAACCACATTGTTATGTAATAAATTCCTTTTTATTCTTTCTTGATTGTTCGAAACAATGGGTACACTATTTGGATTTAGGATCATATGCACTAATTTCTCATTCTTCAAATGTTCATTATTTCTTCCAAATCAAGATGAATCAGGACTTGATACTAGACAAAAACTCTACTATATAGCTAAGGTAGTTGTTATATAGTTTTCATTCAGCTTCTGGTTCTTTTATAGTGATCAGTCGTTATTATGCCCATCGGACTTTCTGACACAACCCCGTTTTTGAGTGGGTTACTTGTAATAGATGTAATTGGACCTAGTTAGGGTGCCCATAGGTTCTATTGTGGTGCATTGGCACCCGTAACATGAATCAAGGTCACCCATGGGGTGATACTTTTATAAATGCCTTATTTATTCCCTATTTAACCACCTAAGGGGTGGATTCTTGTGGTTTCCTAGTTAGAGGAATCCCAGTTATACTTAAATGAGTTAGAATGGATTGCTTAGGAGATGTACCACCTCCTTTCCTTATTTTATCTTGTCATATTAGGATTATATTTATTAAATGGATTAAATTGAATTGGTTAAATGAGTGGGTATACTCATTTTTTTTTAAATTTCTTGAATGGTTTATTTTGAAAATGGTGATGAATTGGTGGGTATACCCATGTGACATGTTAAATGTGAAATGGAATACATGAGTGGGTATACTCATGTGATGTAATTGATGATGTGATTGGGTATACTTACATCGATTTGAAATGTTTAAATTGTATGAATGAATAAATGGTTTGATAGATGTCGTTAACAGATCTCCATTTATCTAGAATGCGGTAGTGTACATCTTGGGTTGATTATGACCCTTGGGTCTTGATTCTGTGGGATTCCTTAGGCCTTTCTATCTAGTGGATCCATCTTGCTTAGACTCCCATAGGATATATTGATACACATTCTCCTAGGAATCCAACCAGTGCCGAGACCAATTTTCCACTGTGATGCCCATGGGACTTGATGAGAATGCCTTGGTCTTATACACCTCAGATTCAACCCTTAATGGTATGGACTTCATTTTATAGCAAGGATGTAGGTTTGTTTATGACTTATTTATAAGGTGAGGCTATAGTATACCTGAAATATTATTATGGAAAGGTCATTGCTTTGTGATACACTTCACTATACAGGGTGGATATGGTTTTGTATTATGGAAAGATTAAATATGAGGTCATGTTACCTGTTTACTGTTCTTATAGCTACCTTGTTAGGAGCTAACACTTTTTTAAAGGATCCTTGATATGATATTTAGTATTACATGTTTTAGTAGACATATTCCATGGTCATTCTCACTTACATTACCACTTTACTTACACTTTCTAGTAAGTTGCATATTGTTGTTTAGAACTGTATAGATCCTTTGGTGAAAACCTACTAGGTTATTTATCTCACACCCTATTTGGGCCTCCTTGGGGATCTAAACAGATTATATAGTTATAAGTGAGGTTAGGGGAAAGCTCCCCAGTAAAAGTTGATGATAGTTTCTTTGGAGTATGAGATTGTGGGACCAAGTTTAGGCTTGCGATGCTATTGGGACTTTTTGGTATTTTTTCTTTTTGTACAGTTGTATTGTATTGTATTACCATGTAATGTTATGGATGATTTATTGATACAAGTATAATAAATATTACTATATATGTGACATTTATTTATTATATATGTATTCCTATCTTTCCTTACTTTTCATTTTTCTACTTGTTTATTCACTTTCTCTACTTAATGTGTTTGAATTATGATATGATATACTCTGGTAATGAGGGTATAGTCTCCCTAATAACTCAAATAGTCCCTAACTACTATTCAGTAGCCTCTGGAATTTGGGGAGATGCTCTTGAGTCCATATAGCTAATCGGGCTCAGAGCTTTATTGAGTGGCATCCGAGTCTGGGATGTTACAAAGTAGTATTATTTGGGTTTTTATTTTCTTATTTGACTTATTATTTGGTGAAAATAGATAGGGATAAGAAGGAAATGGAATTTGGTAATAAGATGTGCCTAGGATTAGCTACCCCGCATATAGGGAAAAACCAAATTTACTAGAATAAAATTGTGATTTTTTGGATTTTGACTATTGCAGTTGATTTAATTTCACCATTGGGTGATGAACGTGATTTATTTTATTACTATTTATATGATTTGGGTTCTATTTATGTTGTAACCCGATAAGATGAGGTTAGTCCATCTCATTCATCATATGGGAACATGTTATAAATCACATGCCATGCATTATGTCATTCCATTTAGGTTGCATTACTTATTACATGTTTTTGTGATAGATGCTAGGATAGTTTTGTCTACTATTGTGAAAGGCTTTTTGCAGAGGATAGAGGAGTGATTTCATCTTTCAATTCATAAGGAGTATGGGCCCTTATGGATTGGGAAATGACGCACCAATGAAATGTAAATTCTAAAGTGAATATGAAATGTGTGAGTTGAATGGGAACCATGTTTTGGGTTCAGGAGGTGTTATGGGCCCTCATGGATTCAGGATTGGTAAAACATTGGTCGCATTTTTAGAATAATTGAAATGGGAAATTGAAAATAAATGAAATGGAAAGTAGAGACTTGACCTAGAACTGCATTTTAAGTGATAAAGAGGTAGATTGTTTTAGTGTTTTTTGGTGGATATTCTTTATAAAGTCTGGGATTTAGGACTAGGACTTGGTTTTAGGAGGGTTTGAACTGCACTATGATTTTGAGTTGTGACACTTTGATATAATTATTTTATGAGGCATGTGTTCTTTATTGCAAAAGAATTCCACCATGATGACATCTAGTGGTGCCCCAGGAGGGTGGTGATGAACACGCTTCAGAGGCCATGGGCCTTGGGCTACAGGTTGACCCTCCTTAAAGCCATCTATAGAATTAGGGGATGTTCTGGATATAGGTGATGAGGCAGAATTCCACGTGTAGTTATTTCGTTACATGAATTCTTTTCAGAGGGCACTACTTCCTCACTAATCTATGGATGAGTTGACACAGGTGTTGCAGTAGAAGCATCCTCCCACATTTTCATGGGATTAAAATAAAAAAACAATATAGTTATGGTGTGAGATCACATTAGGTATTTGGGATCATATGGAGATGTCTCCTAAGAGGAGGTTCAAAATCACTCATTATATGATATGTGGAGCAGCAAAGCACTGGTGGGATGTTTTAAACTAGGATGAAGGGATGTGAGATATGGGTTGGACTGATTTATATACCCACTTCTATGACTACTTTTACAAAGATACTCTCTGAGTAGTGCGGGCTAGTGAGTTCATGTGTCTGGAGCAGGGTGTGATGATGGTTATAGAGTACTCAGCACGATTTATATAGTTGCGGCATTTTGAACTGATGTACCTTGATAATGAGTTTTTTGGAGTGAGATTATTTATGGAAGGTCTCTAACATGATATCAATTCTCAGTTAAATGTGTTTATATTGACATCTTTCACTGAGATTGTGATTCATGCAATAATTAGAGAGAGTATCCTAAGGGAAGCTGGGAGTGTCAAGCCTGGCAGACCTACTTCTTGACCTAGAGGATCTACGTCTTCCGGAAGGAAGCATCATTTTGAGGATTTCAAAGAGATGATTGTTAGTCATTCTATGAGTTCTGGAAGATCATTTTTTTCATTGGTGTGGTAGGAGAGGCCACATAAATAATCAGTGTGATTGTGACCAAATCGAGTGCCAAGATTCTGGTAAGATGGGTCACATGCAGCGGTTTAGCAAGACCTTCCCTCTAGTTGTGAGTGGTAGGGGTCAGCACCGACATCATGTTCATGGGAAAGTTCCTCAAATCCATGTCAGGTAGGGAATTGGAGTAGTTTTATTGGATCTGGCTGAGGCGGTGGTGGTTGTAGCTGAGGCAGGCAGATACCAGTTACACCAATATTAGAGTGGACCTACTCCAGGAAGTGAGGTTGTGTCATAGTGTCATGGTGCAAGCCAATTATATTATGTGTACCCTAACCCCTAAGATAAAGGTTTTGTACCATATAACTAGAGAGGTATGATCATATTATCCTAAACTATTGCAGACACTCTTTTTGATACAGGTTCATTTCATAGATTCATATTTGTACCTTTGGTGAAAAGCCTTGGATTTTTTGTTTACTCTTTTAAGGGTGTTTTTATGCAAGAAAAACCATTGGGAAATAGAACCAGTGAAATTATCTAGTGTAAGGAGGGTCCCATTGAGGTTGGTGGGTGTCACCAATTCTAGAGTTTCTATTTCATTGAGATAACAGGTTTTGACATCATTCTAGGGATAGATTTGATGGTAGCTTATCAATCTTATATTGACTGCTATCGTAGGAGGGTGAATTTCACATCACCATAGGGTGAAGTGTTTTCTTATAAGGTTGAATGTGATGTACAAGTGAACCGATCTAGAACATAGCATCATGGGCGGGGCTGGATGATAGCCCATATTGCTATCTTATCTTTGGATGATCAGGGAGTGAGTCGGGTGGACTTTCCTCCAGTGGTTCAACACTTCAGGGGTGTGTTTTTGGATGAATTTTCAATGTTAAATTTAGAAAGATAGGTGTATTTATACATCAAGCTTGTTCCAAGAGCTACACCAGTATCCATTCCTCCCTACAGGATAGCTATGATGGAGTCGCAGGAGCTCAATAGGCAGCTGGAGGATTTAGAGGCGAAGGTGTTAATTCAACCAAGTACTTATTTTTGGGGTTCACTGGTCCTTTAGGTGAAAATTGCAGATAGAACTCTTAGTATATGTGTGGATTATTGAAAATTTAACCAACTAATAGTTAAAAACTAATATCCCTTTCCACGGATAGATGAACTGTTTGATCAGCTTTGAGGATCCTAAGTGTTCTCGAAAATTGACTTGAGTTCAGAATATCACTAGGTGAATGTTTGAAAAGAATAAATACCTCATATAACCTTTCTTAGTATTTATAGTCTATATGAGTATCTATTTATGTAATTTAGTCTCACAAATATGCCTTTAGTTTTTATGACACTGATGAACCGGCCATTCCATCCTTACCTCGATTCCATTTTTGGGGTTTTTGTGGATGATATCTTCGTTTATTCTCACAATTGAAATGACCATTCCAACCATCATGAGGTCATCTTGAATACACTGATAGAGAATAATTAATATGCTGATCTCACAAAGTGCCACTTTTTAAGAGGCCAGATTCACTTTTTGGGTCACATCATCTTAGAGATGGGAGAATCAGTGGACCCAGAGAAGGTGAGAGCTATAGTTTCCTGAGAATAGCCAAAGAACTTTTTTGATATATAGAGTTTCTTGGGGGTAATTGGTTACTACAGTTATTTCATATAGGACATATCACACATAACAGTTTCTTTGATAGGCTTGCCTAAGAAGGGTGTGAAGTTTGTACAGTCAGATTCTTGTGAGACAACCTTTTAGGCACTAAAAGGAAGGTTGACAATAGCACTAGTCCCGATGCTTCCAAAACTGGGTAAGAGCTACACTGTGTACTATGACACATCAGGTATCTATATGGGGGTAGTGCTAATGCAAAGAGATAGATTCATGGAATATGGTTCTCATTAGCTAAGACCTCTCGAGATGAATTACCCTTTGAATGATCTCGATTTGGATGTAGTTTTTCATGCATTACTCTATTGAAGACACTGTTTACTGGGTGATCATTTTGTGGTGTATAAGGACCACAAAAGTATCAAGTATATTTTTTACATAGCATGATCTAAATCTAAGGCAGTAGAGGTGGTTGGAGAACTTATAGTCCATTTACTTCGAGCTTGCCTATACCCTTGATAAATTCAATGCAGTGATCAATACACTAAGCAGGAGGACTCAAATACAGGAGGGCAATAGGCTAGTAGCGAGAATAAGCTTATGGTATTGTTCTCTAAGTGGTATTTGGAGGTTCATGCAACATAGGGTCAGACATATCTATCATCCTTATCTATGACCTCTACCCTCCTGGATAGAGTTAGGATGAGACAACTATCAGATTTTTAGGGCCTAGTTCTACAAGAGAGTTTGGAAGGTGAGGACCCTCCTCTTGGTTGGACGGTAGGTCAGGATGAGATCCTATATATCCATGGATGCGTTTGGGTTCTAGTGGATATACGCGAGGAGCTTCTGTGGGAGTTTCATGATTTATATTGGGCAGCGCACCCTAGAGTTACCAAAATGTACCATGACTTGCAACAACAATACTAGTGGCCAAGTATGAAGAGTGAGGTAGATGCTTTTGTGACAAAGTGTTCCATCTATTAGCAGCTGAAGGAATAACATTAGAGACTAGTTAGGGTTTTATAGAAGTTACCTATTTCATATTGTAAATGGGATAATATCATGATGGATTTAGTTATAGGTTTACCAAGGTTTCATTGAGGTAATGATGTTGTGTGGGTTTTTGTTGAAAATATCATGAAGGTTTCTCATTTCTTGTTGATCAAGGAGACCTTTAGTGTTTATGAGCTTGGAAGGTTGTACATTTTTGAGATAGTACAACTTCATAGGGTCTCACACACAATTGTTTCAAATAGGTATTCTCGCTTTAAGTCTTGTTTCTTGAAGAGTTTTCAAAATAAGCTGGGTACACAGGTGCTTCTGAGAAACGTATACCACCCTAAGAATGATGGTTAGTCAGAGCATACAATACATGTGCTAGAGGAAATACTATAATTATGCATCCTGAAATTTGGGGTCTCTTCTGATAGGCACGTTCCCCTAGTTTATTTCACCTATAATAATAGTTATTAAGCGATCATACAAATGGCACCTTACGAGGCTTTATATGGTATCCCATTCCAATCATCCATATACTAGTTAGAGGTGGGTGAGGCAGCTTTACTAGGATGGCATCTTGTGAAGGAGACTTCTGAGTAGGTCCAGTAGGTACGAAAGTGGATGGCTACTGTATTGTCTCATCAGAAATATTATGATGATCACCGTATACAACCTCTAAAGATTGAGGTTAGAGATTGGATATTCCTACGTATTTCACTAAGGTTGGGGTATAGATGGATCAAGAGATAGGGTAAAATTTCACAATGATATGTCGGACCATTTTAGATTCTGAAGAGAGTCAAGTCGGTTTCCTTTCAGTTGCAGTTATCTCAATGGTACCGAGTCATGCATAACTTCTTCCACATATCTCAACTATGCTGTTATCATTTGGACCAGCCTAGCACTTTTCCGCCTGAGGACGTTGAGTTACAAGTCGATGCATCCTTTTAGGATCATCATATTTATATCATTGATAGGATCATGAAGGTTATCCATGGTCGGTTAGTTCCTCTATTATGGGTGTTATAGAAATACAGACGTTTATAGGACAAGACTTGGGAAAGGGAGGTGTACATACATGCTCATTTCCTAGAGATGTTTTCAGACAAATCTTGACCACCCTATAGAGAGATATTTAGGGATGAATTTCTATAAGGGGGGAAGATTTTATGATCTTGGGTTTTTCTCGAGGTATGAATTTTTATTTTCTATTTAAATGTTGGTTTACCTTTCCTTTTTGGATTATATTGTAAGCTAGTTCAGGGTTCAATTGGTTGTGCTTGGGAAAGAAGAGGTAAGAAAGAGGTAGGCTAGCTGCAGGTCGATAACACAATGTGAAAGGGGGATACATGGAATGTAATCCCATTCCACGATGTGTAATGTTATAGATAGTACCTTTCATGACATGTATGGTATTATCCTCAAGAAGGGAAAATAGTTCTCTACACACCATGTAATTTCCTGACAGTTGTTTTAAAAAAAAGAGGTAGTAGCCTCTATTATTATGCACAGAAGCTTTTTTCCTCTCCTTTGAAGCCTAAAACCCCTCTATTCTAGTTTTTTTGATCTATCACCTATCCAAGATCTGATTCTTCCACCATATTTCATGTTGTAACATCATAAGTAAGTACTATATTACTTTTTATCCATTCTTGATTCATTGGAACAATGGTTGTGCTATATGAATTTTGGCTCATATGCCCTAATTTCTCATACTTTTTCCATTCTTTATATTCCATTCAAACTAGGATTAATTAGGACTTGATACTGGATGATCACTCTACAAAAAATTTATGGTAGGTGGTTTATGCTTTTATCTCAGCTTTGGGTGCTTTTTAGAGAGATTTCCCTTATGTTGTCCATCGTACATTCCAATGCGATCCTTCTTTTGAGTGGTTCACATGTATTATATATATTCGGACCTAGTGAGGATGTCCATAGGTTTTTTGGGGGTTTTTTAGAACCTGTAACCCAAATCAAGGTCATCCATGGGGTCCACCTTTTAGAAATTCTTTAGTTATTCCCTTTTTAACCACCCAAATGGAGCATTCTTGTGCTTTCCTAGTTAAGGTAGGCATTGTTATACTTAAATTAGTTGGAATGGATTTCATTGAAGATATACTACCTCCTTTCCTTCTATTAACATGTCATTCTATGATTATATTGATTAACTATCTTAAATGTAATTGGTTAAATGTGTGGCTATACTTGTTGGTTGTTTTTAAATTTCTTGAATGGTTCATTGTTCAAATGGTGATGAATGGATGGGTATACCCATGTGAAATGTTAAATGTGAAATGGAATACATGAGTGTGTATACTCATGTTATGTAATTGATGATGTGAATGGGTATACTCGCATCAATTTGAAATGTTTAAATTGTTAGAATGAATTGATGGATTTATAGATTCCATGGATGACTCTCCATGGATCTGGAACATGGTAGTGGACACCTTGGGTTTATTATAACCCGTGGTTCTTGATTCTATGGAATGCCTTAGACCTTCCTACCCCATGAATTCGTCTTTCTTTAACTCAAATAGGACATATCAGTATACATGCTCCTAGGAATCCAACCAGTTCCTAAACTGAGTTTTCGCTAGGATTCCCATGGGAGTCTATGAGGATGCCTTGGTCTTCTATACCTTGGATTCAACCCTTTGTGGTCTACAATTCATTTTATAGCAAGGATGTCGGTTTCTTTTATGACTTCTTTTTACAGTGGCGTCATGGGATACCTAACTTATTATTATAGTAAGGTCATGGAGTTGTGATATACTTCACTATACAGTGTGGTTGTGGGTTTTTATTATGGATGGATGAATGGTGAGTCCATGTTACTTGTTTACTTCTATTGTAGCTACCTTTTTAGGATATAACACTTGTTTCAGGGAACCTTGAGAGTTTATTTAGTATTACTTGATATAGTATACATATTCCATTGGAATTCACACTTACATTACTACTTTACTTACAATGGATAACATGTTGCATATCACTATTTAGAACTATATAGATCCTTGGGTGGAAACCTGGTGGGATGTTTACCTCACACTTTGTTTGGGCCTCCATGGGGACCCAAACTGATTATACAGTTGTATGTGCTGTTAGGGGAAATTTCCCTAGTACAAGTTGTTGATTGTTTCTTTGGAGTAGGAGGGCATTAGACCAAGCTGAGGCTTGCATTACTACTATGATTTTTTGGTCTTTTGGTTCATTTTAGACACTTGTATTGTATTGTATTACCATGTACTATTATTACTGTTGTCTAGATGCATGAATCATCTGCATCACTAGAATATGAAATTTCTGGATTATATATGTATTCATGTCTTGCCTGACTTTTTAGATATCTTCTTATTTATTTTCTTACTCTATTAATTGTGTTTTACTTCCTCTATGATATACTCTGGTAATGAGGTCATAGTCTCCTTGATGACTCACTTAGGACCTCGCTACTAGTCGAAGGCCTCTGACGTTTGGGGATATGTTCTTTAGTCTATATATCCAAATGGCCCCAGGGCACTGTTGAGTGGAATCTAAGTCGAGGACGTTACACCCGGGTTAAACACTGGGTCTAACATTTTCCTTCCTCTATAAGTCCTAAAACTACACCCTCATCTCATGAAGCTCTATGGGAGCCATCCAATATGTTATCATATATATCAAGGTCATCCCATGGTGTTGATCAATGCATATGTCTATGTCTCAGCAGAGAAGTAAGCCTAGAACATCCCTAGGAAAGACATACTTATACTCTTCCACTACTATAGGGAACTGAAAACTCATAGAATCCACTACAAAAAAGGTTATGATAGATAACTGATAAGTAATTGTATTCACCCTCCTATGAATGAGTCTATCATATGATTATTTTTTTCCTTTTTTCACACAAAAGGAAAACATAGTCTCCCCACTATGAACACACCACATCTTCCTCCTAAAATAGTCTATCTGGGAATGAATTACTGATAACCAGTTCATACCTAAGATGAAACCATAAGGTCTCATCATCTCAACAAATATATCACAATAGAAACTCTCACCTTTGAGAGTTAGGTCGCACTGTCATTATAAGTGTGTGATTATTGAGTCATCTCTAGTAAGAGTCTCCAAGCGCAAAGGTAAACCCAATGGCTCAATCAAAATATCTAGTCTCGAACAAGATATATGGTAATAAAGGAATGACTAGAGCCTATGTCTATCAGTACTATAGATAAGGTATAAAAGACACAAATTTCATTGTGGATTATCCCTGGAGCTTTTGGTTCATATGCCCCAACCACCTGCAACTTCCCCCACCCCATTCCTCCCGCTCCCTGAGTCAGGTGTGGACCGGCTGGGGGAGGCGGTGGTAACCATTCAAAGTGTATACCGCCTCTAGGTACTCTCCCAGATCATCTTCCACATCCTTTTCCCTAAAGACCTATCTTATCCTGTCTCTTCCTCTATCTCGGTATCCAATCCCCTATATCTCTTTCATATGTGCAGTGGGTTGGACTATCTCATGAATGATGTCCCATGTCATCACAAGAGTAGCACGACCTCTCACTTGGATAACTAGACCCATCTTGTGATCCTTTAACCACATAAAATCTCTCCTCGAACCTCCTCATGAAACATATCACATGTATAGGTCCCTGATACTAATGTGGATTCACTACTAATGAATTCTCTACTCCTAAGTTCCCACATATAGAAACAATTATCTGCATCTAGTCAGTCAGAAAACTCTCAACCACCAAATCTCACTCTAGAACCCTGATATAAGTATCAATTCATAGAGTTATAAAGTGATATTGGATGTCTCTATAAAGTACTTTATTTAAATTCCAAGCCCAAAAATGATAATCTTAAACCATATCCATCGATAACCTAGAGATGTTGGTGAACCTCGATGAATATTTAGCAATCGTTATACTACCCTTCTAGAGCTACAAAATATCCTGGATGCATACAGCCCTCAGCATAGTTGTAGAAAACTCCTCTTTGAAAAGTAACCCAAACTTTGATCATGATAGGGTTGCCTCATTATATGAATGGGTCACTAAACCCCACCATCTCACTATTAATCCCAAGAGAAGGAACATTTCTAGAACCACCATCTGATCAGTCGGTGTCCTAATAAGAAGGAAAATGTGTGCCACCTCCTCAATCTAGTCCTCATCCGCTTGTGGGTAGAGATCACCTCATAAAATGAGGGGTCATTGTCACTAAAACTCATGAAGTGCGCTTAACCTACACACCTCATCTACTGTTACTGAAACTACCATCTGCTACTCATTAAGTGGTGGTATAGATGGCCCACCACCGGGTGGAAACACCACTGGAATAGGCCCCTATATCAATTCATTTTCAGTGATGGTATCATTCTCATGATCCTAATTCTGAATCCTAGTGGAAATACATCACGGAGGCATCCTAAAATGGTAAAGATATACCACAGTCAATGAGTATATCTAGATATCTGACTCAAGAAGGAAATGGAAACCAAAACCCACTTATATATGATGCGTGTACCATTGTTTTTTCTAAAAACTGGTGTCCTCATGTACTGAGTCGAAAGTGGATGATCAGAGTCCATGTGTATAGATATGTCAGATTCCACCTTGACACCAGAGTCCCTAACCATAAATACAAACTCGAAACACTTAACGTGGTTTCCCCAAACAAATCCCATAGACTTTCAGTCCTAAATTACAACTAACTACTCTAAAACCACTCTATCACAACCCATCCCAAAGGGGCCCATTCCATAACTCTCCAAGACCACCTCTAATAGGTTTGGGGCTAGAGACTAGCATATAGTGGGAATATCACTAACATGGGAGGTCTTATCCTAAATTACATGTACACACACACATCTCCAAGACCATACAATGTTAAAATGTGAAACAACTCATAAAACTTGCTTTTATATATCTAAATCTCACTGAAAGAGTATGAAAAAAAGTACTAGAAACTAAAAATGTGTAAATACAATCCCACCATAAAGAGTCTAAAAATAAGACCAATCTAAAAGTAAAGATAGGGACTGCTCTCTAGATAACTATAGGAACACACCTTGTTCTTTCCGAATCACTGAAAACTACTGAGTCCCAGTACCTCTAGGACTCCATAAAAAGGTCGATCATATATATAAGAAAGTACACGTGTGGAAAAATACCATGAAGGGGTGAGTATAACAATACTCATTAAGACACCCTAAAAACACTAAGTGTATAACAACAAGAATAATAGTCATCTCTACACAAGTACATGTATACAACACATATAACAATAATATCTAGATATACTCAACAAAGAAAAATAGTCTAAAATAAAGTCGTAATGGTAATTCCATTCTAGGATTACTATTTTAAGGTTTAACGTAGAATGATTTAGAGAAAACACACTCTATGAGTCAGATAGCACTAATGGTATATGTTTGAGATATACAAATCCTTGGGTCTCGACATAAAATGGATATACGAGAAGTTTGACGAGAATGATACACTGATGAGGATCACACCCCAGGATATAGGGTATACTAACAACTCAATCTAGAATAACCATCTATGTATAGGATTATCTCCCAAGTAGTGTTGGTCACAACATTACCAAGAACTCCACCTAGGGTAAGAAGATGATATAGGATCTCCCTTCGAGCCTCACAGAAGGATTCCATAACTTTATCCAAAAAGTACCACTAGAGGGATCGCTATATTATGTGTGGAAAATGATTCTATACTAACCCTCAAGGAATTTATCAAGGGAACATTCCCTAATTAAACTTTTCCATTCTGTAGAGGATAAGGGTTCAAATCCTTCTTGAAGAGAGTACATGGTTTGTGTTGGTAGTACATGGAATTTCCCTTCAACACTAGGTTCTTCCCATGTAAACGGCTAATGCATGTGTTTATGTCAAAGTAAATTGTGTTTTGATTCTAATGTACTTATAACTATGTCCAAGTATATGACTCTACCCATGCATACCTGGCCTGTCCATTTTTGTGTCAAATTACAGGACGTGTCCATGGCCATGTACTCTTGGTCATGTTTGTGTACCATCTAAGGTATATGCCAAGATTCCAGGTCAAGGCACACACAGTGTGAATGATTCACACACCATGTGATATTTAACACCACTGAAGGAACAATACCTCCTACATAGTGGTCCCATATGTTGTGTTCCTTTAGAATACATATCATGTACCGCATTATTTCATAGATATCATGGGTGTATCCTAAACATTTTCTTCCACTCCTCCAGCACTCAGATCCTCAAGGAATCACATAGAGAAGCAAAAATCTACTATATTCAAAGATTCTCTATCATCTCTCACTAGATTCATGTCACCTGATTTATATTGGAATCAGTTGTCCTCCATTCACATCACCATAGAATGCACCGCTCAAACCCAGAGAATTCCAATCCGATCTTATTCACACATCGCTATCATCATCGCATGATCCCCATTCTATATTGAGTCTAGATCTATGGTATAATATTGTTTCACTAAGAAATGTGTGTGAACTTTTTGGTACCTCGGTATTTAGGTCAAACCTGTAACTTCTTGTATTTTCACAAAGTTACAAACCATTTTTCATCTACATTTCCTTTATATAAACCTTTAAATGTTACCAAAATGGAGTCATAGAGGTCATGGGGGTGTATGGGGCTTGTTTATAGCCTGAAATCCTATAGTTGGGGAAAACAGACTGGGTAGCATGGATATGAGAAATTGTGCAGCCCAGTTCTCACAATTTCTCTAACTATTTGGGAGTGTGAAAGAACCAGGCAGGGGGCCACATGGTCTCTCTATAACAATGAGGAATGGGTTTTATCCCATTCAGATTTGTAATTCCATAGAAATAGTGGATTTTTTCATGACTAATGTATGGTTATCCAAATCATGTTTCTATCCCATGTGAATCCCCTCTTTAAGCATAATAGGGAACATGGTTGCAACACAGTTTGGCCAACCATGCGGCCACACTATGTGGTCCAGTAAATGATGGTAAATGACCCTTTCCCTTAATTAATTAAAATATCTCAAAATATCTTTCTCCCTCCTTCTCCAACATATTTTATCACTCCTCATCTCCCATGGGTTCCTCCTCAATCCATCTTAGTTTTTTCATATCTCCCTCATCTGTCATCGAAATCATTTTCCATTGGGTGAATTGGAAATATTGAGGTAATCTCCATAATCCTCCTCCTTCTTTTTCTATTTGATCTTATTATCTGTTGTACTATTTAGGTACAACCTCCTTTTCTATATTTTTATTTATTTTGATTATTTCTCATCTATATTCCATTCTAGATCGATTAGAGGGATGACAATGGACGAGTGGTATTATAAGAGCCTAAGGTAGATGGTCTAGGTTCTTTCCCTCAAGTTTTGTTGCATTTATATAATTCTCGGTTGTTCTGCATGCTTAATGTTTCTAACGATGCCTCTAAAATGTTAAATAAATTAATATAAATTGTTTATCTAGTTTATTGTGACCTAAAATTATGTAGAAACACATTAAAGCTTGTTGGCCTTTAGGCGGGACACCCCAATGGGTGTTCCCTTCCATGTTAGCCTTTTTTCACTAACTTAATTAGTTAGAATAACTCTTCAGTTGTGATTATTTGACTTAAATTCTTTGAATGAATGAGTTGAATTGGAATAATAATTGAATGACCATGAGTTAGGACCCTTTGGCTATGCCCTATGCTTCATACTTATTTAAAATTTTATGTATCATGACTTATAACACACCACTTATGCTTTATAATTATGCCCCACACCATGTTCTATACATTTTATGTGTGTTTCTTAGTGCCTTGGACTTATCACCTTATTCCATGGTTGTTGGCTTGGATAATGTGCTCGGCTCTCTTGTTAATATTTTTGTATATGAAAATAACTTATTTATGATATGTGATCTTGGTTAATATGTCCTACCAGCGTATGGGACAAGAGAAAACATGGGTCTTGACTTAAGGACATGATGGATGGACTCACTGTTCTTAGTATTGGAAATACATGACATGTTGGGAGTGAAACATGGCTTTCCTTGTACGGTCTCTTCGGTAGGATTATTATACCCACGAGTGAAACTGGTTACCTAGGGGAGAAAAGATGTATGGACACATTAGAAATATGGTTATACCTTGTCTCAAGTGATACTTGGTCCCCAATGTGAGATACCTAGTATGGGCTTAGAGGTTATTCTAACACTATGCCAAGGGTGACACAAGGGATGCCTTTTCTGGGTTTCCTCATACGAGCTCTATGGTATGGGGTATTTCAGAGGATCATGTAGCGACCCTTGGGATTCCTTTATAGACCACCATGGATATTCTCAGGATTCTACACTAGACTTAAAGGATGCTCTTCCTATTTTATATGTGGTACCTTAAATTATGAGCATGTCAATTGATATTCTAGGGACGTGTCCACCAAGCCAAAACACAAGCTTATGGTCAGTCCAAACTCGATACCTTATTCATAAAGACCCTTGTATACACCCTATCACATTTCTATAGGTTCCCATGGTTCGTAAACATCTAAATCAGGCCGAAGTAGGTATTAGAGGTCAGGTATATGTGTGGTACCCAGACTGACCTATTTTATTTATTTGTTTCCATGAATTTATTATTAATGGAACACTATTAATTTTATATTGCATAAATTGGTTTGATTTAGACACCATTGGTGGTGGATTACTCAGTATATCTGGCACCCTACTTGGGAATTTCTTGGTACCTAAATAGATTTTATGATTGTAGGTATAGATAAAGGGAAAAGACCTACTTTCGATGCATGATTTACATATCTAGTATTGACCATGGGAGCATAGTATTGAGCCTATGCACATGATGATAGTAGAATTTATTTTGACCTTTTATATTTTTGATAGCATGAAGTATATGCCTATATCCCGTAATCCCTTTGTACTCATTTAGTATAGTTACATGACATCATGATCATCAGCTTTTGTATCTTTTTGTTATTTTAACTTCTGCATGTTTTTCTTTTACCATGGATGATTTATTATTATTATCCCACTATTTTTTGTTCTTGTTACTAATTATATTATGGAGGGTTATTGGTTATGTTGTTTATTTATTCTATTTCTACTATTTATCTATTGTTTACCATTGTGACCCACTCGGATCTATGAGAGAATATTCTCCCCACAGACACACTCAGGGCCCTCGCTGCTAGTCGGTAGCCTCTAGCGTACGGGGAGGCATGTTGGAGGTCATGGGGCCGAGAATCGTGAGGAACCACTAAGTGGATTCCAGGGTGGGATGCTATAAAGTGATATCAGGTCCCTTTTTCCTTTTTGTATTACTATTTGGGTATATAAAGGATAGTTGAAACAATTTGAATTTGGTAATTAGCCTATTACTGGTAGTATCTAACCCACGTACAAAAGAAACACAAATTGTCTGGGATGGGTTAATGTTGTCATTTGTTGTGCCTGTTATAGTTTTACAGATTTCATTTTTGGTTGAATCACTAGTTTTGGGATTTTACTATTGTTTATGTTATTTTGACTGTATTTCTTCTACCATGGTATGATTATAGGAGGGTGTATCATTTCATGCATCATATTATGCACCATAGGAATTGAATTTCATGCATTATGTTATGTCATATATACTTTCCAGCATGCATTTACTATATTTCATGTTTCTATTTTTTTACATTAATTTTGTAAATTCCATTGTGTTGGTGTTTTGTAGGGATGACATAATTGACCTAATTAAAGTTCCCACATGAACCTAAACTAATTTTTTCCACATAGATTGATGATGACACCTTAATTAACCAATTATTCAATGGTTGATCCATGAACCATTTTTTTTATGGGTTGAGATATTAGTTAATTTTATTGATGAATGCCAATGATAATTTAAGAATAAATATTTCTATAAATTAATAGTGGTAATCATTCAATAAAATCACTATACATGACATGTTACATCCTTATATCAGGTATAAAGGATAGATCGCAGTAACATGATGCACCAATTTCAATTTATAAAGAGTATGGTCCTTTTTAAATTTTGAATTAGTGACACAATTAACTGGATTGAGATATCAATATCTAAATAAATTAGAGTAAATCATAATAATTTAAGTTTTTTGTAAAAATGGTTATTGCTAAATGGGATTCCAATTGAAAAGAAAAGTTTGTTTTCCTCTATAAGTTTCAATTTAAATTCTATATACCGGGACCTATAAAATGTTGTATGAGACCTTGACCATGACCTAACTTAGTAGTTGTAAGTAGGTTGTGTCTCATGTGATCCTTATATAACCTTTCTTACCACTTAGACCCAGATTTTGGAGCAGGAAGAGAGGTGTGTTTTGCTTTTAGAAAGTATTTTTACCTATCCTTTTTTATTATCACTTTCCCTACCTATTATGAACATTATAAGAGGAGTGTTATTATAAATTGTAGAGTTATTACACCACTATGTTCTCAAATTGTATTCCAAGAATGTGGAGATGAGCATCCTCTAGAGGGGTAGTGGGCCTTGAGATACCTATAGTACCTTCTATAGTGCCACCTAAGGAACCTCATGGTGATCTTCCACTGGGCAACGATGCTCAATTCTATGATAGTTTCTTCCAGTTCATTTATTCTATCCAGGGTGTTCCTCAACCCACCCCTACCATGGTAGATCTGACATTGGACTTCCAGTAACAGTAGCATCCCACCTTTTGGGGGGGTGGACCTCAAGGTGTTGAGTTGTATTCATAATCAATGGTATTGATCTTTTACCATTTATATAAACCTTCATAATGGAGGTTCAACCTTGCTACCTACATGTTACATGATTCCACCAAGCGTCGGTGGGACATCATCTCTTAGGTAGAGCATCATCAGGGTATGGTCTGGGAAGACTTCCAGACTGCCTTCTACAGTTACTTCATTCCACAAAAACTAAGAGAGGACCACTCCAGATAGTTTATTCATATTCAACTGGGATATATGACCATGTTAGAGTATTCATCTCACTTCACAAACCTCTAGTGTTTTCCTATCACTCTGATCGAGGGTGGGTTAAAGACTATGATAAAATTTGGGAATAGGGTTGTGTGCACTTTTTCTAATCATAGGCGAATGTCTTCTGACTGAATATTATTTCAAAGATAGTAAAACAGGCCCCTATTATAGAACAGAACCTCAAGTAAGTGCGCAATGAGATCTAGAGAAGTTCAGTTTTAAGTAATAGTGACGGTTCATCTGGAAGTAGGAAGAATCATTTCAAGGGTCCTTATGGGGGTGGTTACATCTTGGTGAAACACATCAACAACCATGTGGTGTGTCACTAGTGTGGAAATATAGGGAATAATAAGCCTTAGTGTATGAGGAACCTGATTTAGTGTCGATCTTGTGGCAAGATGGGTCACCATCTATGCTTCTTTTAAAATTTTCTTCTAGTTTCTAGTGAATTGGTAATCTGTATCGATGCCTCTTTCAAGTATAGGATCAGTGAAACCACATTAGGCTGGAATTTTTTCTTCTACCGACTAATCCAGCTGAGGTAGTGGACATGGATGAGGTAGTTAGACTTTATATGTTCAGTGTAAATAGAGCATACCTTCCCAGGCTAGTCAGGTAGCATCATAGGGTCGTGGTTGGGCTATATCTTTGTGGTGTAGCCTACACCTGAGGAGTGGAGTCCAAGGACTTATAAAGTAAGAGGTACCATTCTAGTAGCCTAAACCTTATTTTCTGCCATTTATGATATAGGTTCATTGCACTCTTTCATATCTATTGAAATTATTAGAACTATAGGCCTAGTGATAGAATAATCTAATGTCGTTAGGTCTCTTGATACACCATTGGGGATTAGATCAGAGGGAATATACCAGTGTAGGGATTTCCCCCTTGAGATAGATGGGTAGTATTTTATGTGGAACTTCTTCATCCTCAAGATGACCGACTTCAACGTCTATTCTCAATAGAGAATGTATTTTTCCTTATCATGCCCAAGTGGATTGATATCATCTTTGGGTGTCCTTCACATCACCTAAGGGAATAGCATATATTCATAAGGAAAAATGGGATATCTAGGCAAGTCGAGCGAGACCTAAGCATTAGGGGATAGGCAAAGTGATATTCTAGATGGAAATCCTCTTCATGATTGACTAGGGAATGTAGATAGTGGAGTTATCACCTGTTGTGGATCATTTCAAGGATTTCTTCCTTGAATATTTCTCTATCTTACCTTTTGAGAGAGTAGCTGAGTTTTCCCTTGAGTTATTTCCATGTGTGGCACCAGTTCTTATTCCTCCTTATACAATGGAACCTATCGAGATCCAAAAACTCAAGAAAAAACATTAAGATCTAGTGTAAAAGGGTTTTATCTGAACCAACACAACAATATGGTGTTCGTTGTTTCTTTTCACCAAGAATATGTATTTTACCCTTATATTGTGCATGGATTACCACATGTTATACCAACATACGATGAAGAACCTATATCAAATGCCTCATATAGAAGACCTCTTAGACCCTCTCTAATGGGTGATAGGTTTCTCCAAGATATATTTGAGGTCGGGCTACCATCAAGATCAAGTGAGCCCATTATACATACCACGTGCATCATTTTAAAGAAGGTGCAGCTTGTATGAGTATTTAGTTATATCGTTGGTCCTTATGAACGTGCCAATAATATTTATGGATCTGATGAATCAGGTCTTCCACAGGTACTTTGAGTCATTTTTATTAGAATTCAAAGATTTCATCTTATGGTATTCTCACACCATGAATAACCATTCCAACCATCTTGGGATCATACAGAATACACCGCGTGAGCACCATCTATATACAAATCTTAGAAAATTCCACTTCTAGATCGGTAAGGTTAACTTATTAGGTCATGTCATCTCTGAGGTAGGTGTATCCTTTGACCCATAGAAAGTGATAATCAAGGATTCCTGGGAATAGCCCAAGAATATGTTTCACATATACTACTTCTTAGGGATAGTAGGCTACTACAAGTGATTCATATAGGGCTTCTCACACCTATCAGTTCCTCTTATGGGATTGATAAAAAAGGGTATGAAGTTATTTTGGTATGAATCTTATGAGACAGGCTTTCGTGAGTTGAAAGGAATACTTAATTTAGCGCTGATCATGATTCTTCTAGATCCAATAAGAGGCTATACTATTTTATATGACACTTTAGGAACCGGGATGGCTGTATTTATGATACACGGTGATCGGGTTGTGGTTTATGGGTCCCTCCAGCAGAGACCTCATGAGAGGATATACACGACCATGAGCTAGCAACCTTGGTTCATGTTATACATTTTTAGAGGCATTATCTATTGGGTGAGTAGTTTTTTGTTTACATGTATCATAAAATTCTCAAATACATCCCCACACAATGAGACTTGAATATAAGGAAGCACATGTGGTTTGAATAACTACAATCAATTGAATTTGAGCTTGATTATACACCTGGTAAGGTAAATTTCATGGCTAATTCCCTAAGCCAAAAGACTCGTACACAATTCATCTAGGTGGCCAATAGTGACTGGAAGTTGATTGCTTTGTTTTTTGATATGCGTCTAGTGGTTCAGGAATAGCACACATAGCCTTTTTTAGCATATCTAGTAGTGACATCCACTCTTCTGGAGTGGGTGGAATTAAGACAGTTACAAGATCATGAGGGCCTCATCCTGAGGGAGAGAGTCTTAGGGGAGAACCCACCACCATGTTTGGTTGTTGATATGAATGAGATATTTCTCTTTTATAGGCATGTTTAGGTGCCTTCTGATATATGGGAAGATTTGATGTGAGAATCTCATGCCTCTATTTGGGATATTCATCCTAATCCTTCCAAGATATACCATGACATACGACATCTGTACTGGTGTCCATGTTTGAAGAGGTAAATTGTAGGTTTTATCATTCGATGATCCACTTTTAAATAGGTGAAGACTGATCACCAGCGAATTGTTGGACTTTTATAGCATCTATCGATTCCTAAGTGGAAATGGGATGATGTCACCAGGGATTTAATGATGGTGTTACCAATATCCCCTCAAGGTAGTTATTTGGTATGGATGACCACGGAAATTCTGACAGAGGATTCACACTTCCTACTGATTTAGTTGACCTTATTAGCGGATGATCTTGGGAGGCTATATTCCTAGGAGGTTGTGTGCCTTCATGGTGTTCCCTATTCTATTATTTCGAACTAAGATTCCTAGTTTACCTCATAGTTACAACAATGGTTGAAAAAGATACTAGGTTCACAAGTGTTCTTCAGTACTGCTTATCACCCTTAGACTAATGGGAGGTCTGAATGGATGATATGGGTTTTAGAGGACATTCTTGAGGCATGTGTCCTTGATTTTTGAGGTTTTTGTGGAAATAATATACCAATTATAGATTTTTCATACAATAAAAGTTTCTGATAAATGATTCAGATCACTCTAAATAAGGACCTCAAGGGAAGGCTATTCCATTCAAATCTATGCTGTTCAGACGAAGGGGAGGCAGCACAGCTAGGTCCTCGTCTCAATATAGAGACTTTAGAGCAATTACAGCTGGTTTAGAAGCGTAAGTCTATATCTCAGTCCGGGTAGAAGTCATATGTCGATCATCATAGTCGACCTCTAGAGTTTGAGGTTGGAAATCAAATATTTCTACATGTGTCTCCTATATTGGGTCATATATGAATTAGGAGACATGGAAATCTATCACCATGATATGTCAGGCCTTTCCAGATAGTGGGGAGAGTCAGGCCGATAGCCTATTGGTTGCAGTTACCTTAGAGGTACCATTCCACATAAGACATCTTCCACATATCATAGCTTATTTTGTATCATGATGATAGGTTTCATTTGTTTGAACCTAAGGATATTGAGCTGGAGGTAGATGAGTCCTTCTAGGAGCACCCGATACGTATTGTTGATCAGAATATGAAGGCTATCTAAGGTGGGTCCATTCCACTAATCTGGGTGTTGTGTCAACATGGATACATATAAGGTGAGTCCTGGGAGTAGGAGGCCTATATACTTGTGCAGTGAATAAAACTATTCTAAAATTATTTTACCACCCCCATAAAGGGTTACTCACTAATGATTTTTCCTAAGGATGGGAGGTTTTGAAATCTAAGATTTTATCAAAGTTACAGACTATTTTTTTTACTTTAATTCCTTGGTATGGACCATATAATGTTACCTAATGGAATCATGGAGGTCATAGGGGTGTATAGGTATTATTTAGAGTCTGGAGCTCCAAAGTTGGGGAAAATATACTGGGAAAAAAAGTTAGAAGAAACTATGCCACCCAATCCCCATGGTTTCCCTAACCCTACAAGTGTGTGGTAAAAGGAGGTAAGGGTATGCATTGTCTCTCTACAGCCATGCAAAATAGGGAAAACACCCATGTGGAGTTGTAGATCCACTTGGAAAATGGAATTTCACATGTTTATCACAGGTTTAGCGAAACCCTGCACCTATCCCATGAAAAACCCCTCATTAATCAGAATAGGGTGCAAGGTTGGATCATAGTTTGTCCAACTATATATCCAAACCATGTATCCTAGAAAATGATGGGAAATGAACCTTTTCCCCTTCAGGAATTAAAATACCTCAATCCCTCTTTCTCCCTCCTTCTCTAGTGGACCTAATCCCTCCTCCTCTCCCATGCATTCCTCCTCAATCCATCTTAGACTTTTTGATATCTCCCTCTTTCATCATCCAAATCATTCATCATTGGTTGAGTTGGAAAGCTTGAGGTAAGCTCTATGATCTTATTTATTCTTTTATATTTTCTCTTCTCCTTTCTTGTGAAATTTTGGCGACACCTATTTTTCCATATTTTCAAAGCTTTTGATGATTTCTCCTTTCTCTTCCATTCTAGCCTGATTTTAGGATTTACAGTGGATGAGTGTTCTTATACGAGCCTCTGGTAGGGGGTCTAGGTTCTTTCCCTTAGGTTTCATTGTGTTTATACAATGTGTTGTTTTTTCATGTGCTGGACCTTTCCAAAAAACCCCCTGAAATTTTAAATAGATTAATACACAGGGTTTATCTTGTCTACTGTGACCTTAATTTATGGGGAAACACATTAAAGGTTGTTCACCTTGAGTTCCCCCCCCCCAATAGATGTGACCTTACTTGTTAGTCATTTTCCCACTACCTTAATTGGTTACAACACCTCATGAGACGTGATGACTTTATATAAATGTTTTTAATGAATGAGTTTAATTGGAATAAGAATTAAATGGCCATGAGTTAGGCCCCTTTTTCTATAACCTATGCTTCATGCTTATTGAAAATTTCATACGTCATGCCTTATTCCACACTACTGATGATTTATTATTATGACCCACACCATGTGTTATATAATTTATTCTTATTGATTAGTGCCTCGGTATTATCACCTCCTTCCATAGTTGTTAACTTGAATAAAATTCTTGGATAGATTTCTTATCTTGTTGTATATGAAAAATCGTTGTTTAAGAGATGTGATCTTGGTTTTTATACCTTACTTTCTTATGGGTCAAGAGTGAACATGGGTCCTGAATTAATGATGTCATGAATGGACTCACCATGCTTAGTATTAGAACTATTTGTTGTTCTAAGTGTGACACTTTCAGTTCCTTGTACGGTCTCTCTGAGAAGATTATTATACCCATGAGTGACACTGGTTCCCTACGGGAGACACCGTGGAAAGAATCATTGGAAATATGGTTATATTATGCCTTATCTGATACTCAATCCCCTATGTGAGATACCTAGGATGGGCTCAACGATTATTCTTACACCATGACAAGAGTGATACAAGGGACACCTTTTTGGGATGCTATAAATGGGATCTGTTGTTTTGGGTATTTCTAAGCCTCCTAAAGAAAACTGTGAGATTACTTAATGGAAAACTTTATATGGGATCAAGATACTACACTATATTTTACAGATTATTTTCCTATTATATATGTGGTGCCATTTATTAAATTATGAGAATTCCAATTGATGTTCTAGGGATGCATCTGTCTATCCAAAACACAAAATTGGGGTCATCCAAACTTGATACCGTATTCATAATGTCCCATGTACACTTCCTATCACATTTCTATGGGTTACCTTGGTTCAGAAACATCTAGATTAGGTTGAAGCATGTATTATAATTCAAGTATCTGTGTGGAACCTAGACTTCCCTGCTTAGTATATCACAAACCCTCCTTGGGACACCTTGGTACCCATGCACACTTTAAGATTGCAGGTATTAGTAAAGGCAAGTGAACTGCTTTCGATGAATGAATTAAATTTCATGGATGGAGCATAAGAGCAGAGGACTGAGTCTATGCTCATGATTTTAGTAGTTGTTTTTTTCTATCTTTTTTTATTTTTGATAGCATATGGTATAATACAATATCCCCTTATCCTCAGTTACTCATTTGTTATAGTTGCATGACATCATGATTATCATCTTTTGTATCAATTTATTATTTCATCTACCACCTATTTTCCTTTTTCCTTTAATGATTTATTATTATTATTTCATTGTTATATATTCTTATTATTTCTTCCACTACAGTGAGTTACTAGTCCTTTTTTTATTTATTCTATTTACACTATTTATCTATTGTTCATCATTGTGATCCACTCTGATCTATGAGGGAATATTCTCCCCAAAGACACACCTTAGTCCCTTGCTACTTGTCGGAAACCTCTTGCTTATAGGAAGGTGTGCTTGTGGTCATGTGGTTGGCCATCTCATGGAACTCCTAAGTGGATTTCAGGGTGTGATGCTACAAAATAAATTACTATTGATGAATGCATGTAGAAAAATTAGAGAAAACTAAGAAACATGAAAAATAAAAATGAGCCTCAATTTTGTTTGGTTGGACTCGATATATTGGCACTAGAATGATAAAAAAGGAAACAATAATAAATAAAAAAGACTCCCAATAAATCCCTAAATGTAAACCCATCCTAAAAAAGCGACTAATCTGTGAATCAATCCCTTGATCTAATGATTAAAATTCATTGCAAAAATAAAAAAAATGGGGAGAAATCTAATCAAATCAATATCCTACCATGATTTGGATCGATCACTAATAAAGAACAAAGATGAGTTGTTGTAGTTGTCAAGATCCTTTGTTTCTGTTATACATTGGTTTTCAATCTCTGATATGGTTTTCATTCATCAATAGAACATTCTCCAATGGATCTCTAGTGCTCTCCTGAAATTGTATGTTTATGTGGCTAACACTTAAATTTGACTTTAAGAGTATGTTTAAATAAGAATCTAGGTGACTACATCAATGAATGAAATAAAATAATTTATTTTATTATTTTATTCATTATACACCTATGATGAATTTTTCAAAAATTCCCAATTCCCATAATGGTTATATCATTCCTAATATAAATCCTACATTCTAAACTCAATAGTGCCCTTGAATTTCTAATCCAATACCCCATTTTGGTGTTATAACAACTTTTTTTGAAAATTGTGTGTGTGTTCATTTAATATATTTAATATATTTCAAACATTTATTCTCGGTACACTAAGCCTCATAATCACACATAGTCTTAACAAAAATTATATAAAATAATCTATATAATATTAAAAATTAATACATGTAAAAATAGTAGTCATTACAAATTAAAAGTAAGAAAATAATATTTTTTGTATTTTTCTTTAATTAACTTATTATATGGTTCATGTTCATGGAATAGTACCCCAAAAACTAATAAGAATATATCCTGATGGGTTAAGGGTTGAAATATTTCCATTAATGTTTTTTTAAAAATTTATTAGGTTGTTTGGCCCATTATGTTTAAATTTTAGTTCCTCGATAAACTCGTTTTTGTCTTAATCGCTAAAATTAGTTTTAACTATGTTCCCTAATAAATTTAGTAAAAAATTAAGTTTGAATTATTATATATTATAAATTATTTTTAATTAAAAAAATTAATTCATTTTTCCAAATTCAATTCACATAAGTGGAAAAAAATAATTTAAAATTAATCTCATAGACTGGATGAGAAAGTGGGTTTTTAAAGTGAAATTGTTCAAACATTACTATGTTTTTATATCTAAATTAAATATAAAAATGATTTAAATGGAATAAATTAGATTAATAGATGTATAATTGATCAAAATTTTACATTAAAACAAATTTAAAATATAATTTAACAATAAAAATTATTTAGATGAAAAGTCAATTTTCAATTAAAATTCAGTATGTTCCACGTTTAATCAAAAAATGAAAATTCTCAAAAAAAAATCCAAAAATTTACCCTAATTTAATTTTTAATTTATGATTTAAAAATGAATTTTATTTGGTTAAATAAATTTTATTAACGTTTCAATATTTATTTTTAAAATAAGTGTGCCATTAAAAGGCAAAAAAACTGCATTTAGAAAAATACATGTTTTTATGCATAAAATGGGATTTGTTCTTATCATATTCTTATCAAATATATTAGCATAATTTCAAAAAAACGAATATAAAATATATAAATTTAATTAATAACATCCAATAATAGTGATTAATTTAATTTAATAAGATAAAATTCCTTTTTCATATAAAATTATTTTTTATAGAAACATTTCCTTTATATTAAATTGGTTTTTTACATTCATTTATAATTAATTTGTAACCAAGGAATTCAACCATATGTTTTCATAACTTACTTATTCTTAATTATAACCTCCAATTTAACAATTAGGAGTTAATTTCCATTTTATATTATAATATTAATATTATTTGGTATAACTCAGTCTTGTGTATAACGCAAGACATCAAAGAAAGTCATTATTGCATGTAATGAAAGATAAACTCAGAATTGTGTGTAATGAAAGTTATAAAATATATTGAATTTATTTAAAATATGAAATATATTATAAATTCTTAGTATATTATATTCATTTCTAATCTTGGTGTTTCACGTCACATACACTATTGAATATGGTCTTCATATTTTAAACTTTTAGGGTGTTATATTCCCCCACATTAAATAAATTTCATCTATAGAATTCAAACATCATATTGGTAACCAAGAGTTGATATTTGAAAACTCCTTCATTAGAATCCCATATCATGATAATATTTGGTAAAACATCCTCTTAATAAGGGATAAGGGGAAGTACCAAGGTTATATGGAATAACACATAACTAGGTTTCTAAGTAGGAGAACATCGTTGGAAAGTGAAGATATGGACATCGAGAAAAAGTGTAAATATTTATAGATGGTGATTAAGATTACTGATCAAAAGAAAGTGAATGATCAATGTAATTTTAAGTCCTCCAATTCATATATCTAATAGGTGTGAAAATAATATTGATTTAATCAGAAATTATGGTAATAGGGTGAAATTTTATTTTAAGATCATTTTTTGTAAAGATGAGATATTGTTTTACTATATAAGAATATAAGGAAATATACTTACTTGATATGTTTCTATTATATAAGAAAAAAATTCCTTTTTTTGTGATTTAATAATTTTCAAATTAATTTCTTATTATAATAAATAAATATCCAAAAATGAACTTTCATACTTCAAGCGCTAAAATTTACTTTCAATGGATTGTAAGATCCATAAAATAGTGACAATCCATTACATCTGTCTCTAAATATTTTCCAAAACCAATATGGTTGATACATTAATATCTAAACCTCAAAATTAATACAACTGGTTCATTATTAAAATTTATTCTTCAATTAGTTTACCTAAAAATAATGACATATTAACCAGGACATCATGTAGGCCAGTGGTAGGCGTGAAACCCTTATCGTCCTTCAGTCATGGGTTTAAGCCCCACAACCTTACTGGATGCGACAGGTTGTCCCCCAGCATATGGGTTGTACTTTTTCTAAAACCATATTAATATAATTTCTATAAATTTCCCAAAAATATGATGTGCATCCTTAAAATAAAGTTAATCATCAATTTACCTTTTTATTAAGGTTCTCAATACATCTTATTTTCCCAAAATATATAAAAACCTTATTTATTTATTATTATAATTTAATTAATGATCATATTAACCCTAAAGGTTATCAATAACTTTAAAAACATGTCTATAAAATGTAAATAAGTTTTTCCTCAAACAAATTTTACACTAAAACATATACCTTCCATAAATGTCTCCAAAACATCCTTAATATTGTTAGACTCCCATCACATCAAACCTAAAAAAGAGGTGTTTAATTATTTGAACTTATCTTCAATATTAAACTCATAAACCCATAATAATATCTAGATAGGGATGTATTTCTAGGAAATAACACATAATATTTTCCTTTCCAAAACATTAATATGTTATTTTATACTTATCCTTCAACTCTATCGTAGGGTTATGTTCCTAATCTATGGTTTCCTAAATCTAGTTCCCAAGGTTTCTACTTAACTTACTCTAATACCAACTATAGAGACCTAAACTCATAAGAATAGATGTAGTTCCAACTACCATTACATTAAAATAACATATAAGTAAATTCATCCTAAAAGACTAAATAGTATAGTAGTCTTAATAAACTAGATAAATATATGAGTTCTACATTACATTTGAATACACCAATTAAAACATAATTTTTTATTTTTCAAGAATAAATTTATTCCATATAGATTATCATTTCATGTTAGTAATAATAAATGGAATCTCGGGGAAAATAAACAAAAAAAAGGGTGAGCTCAAATGAACAGTAAAGTTAAAGTATATCGGAATATATCATGAATAAATAAGTATAATCAATATGGAAAGGTAAATAACTGAACACAAATTCTATTTAAATAAATTTAATATCATGGTAAGATAAGGTACAATCAATATATAAAGGTAAAAAACTTAACACGCATGTCATTTAAATCATTAATCTAAGAATAAAATATATCCATAGATTACAATAGAGAAAAAATATCATAGATAATGAAAACTGAATCTGAATGAAGGAAATGTTTAATTATTGGACATAATGTTTCACATGACAATGATACATTTAAAATCAATATCTAAACTCAATATGGTTTAAAACATGCTGGGAAAATCCATCTGATTTTTTTAAGACCTTTCACAAGACACTACTTTGAAGATCTAACCTCTATATAGTTTAAAGTACCTGGTTTCAAACATGAAGGGTTTTTTCAATTAATATCATCTCATAAGACTATAGATGTTTTTAGTGACTTAAATAAAATGTTCCCCAACCTATTTCATACATTTCTGAAGCATTCCTCATATATCAAATAATCGATTTAACTCATAAAAAATGTTCCTTATCAAATATCTATATTGAGTATAGGATACAGATTTATCAATATTTCCTCAATTAATAAAATAACTATCAAAGTGAATACCATATGTAAAAAAGGTTATAGAGTAAAAGAAATAAATTTATCCTTGATATTAAATATTTAAATTTATTGGAAGTTTAATTTCCGTAGGAAAGTTAATAATTCAAGGTAAAGTTAATGAAAAAAATGAATCTAGTAAGTTAATTTCAATAATTTATTTGGTTAAAGTTATCATAAACCATCTTTGTTAATATTAAGGAAAGTATCAATATAATATATACCCATTGCAGTAGGAATAAATGGCTTTTGTAATTTATGAGTATAAATATCATAAAATAACTTTAAAATCATTCTTGAGGAAAATATCCTTTTCAATTTTAAAATACTTTTCTTTGAAAATCACTTTTCAAACTAGAATTTTAGAAAACATTTTGAAAATAATTTTCATTGAAAATAAAATTTTAAACGTATAATTTAAACTTGAAAACAATTTATTGGTTATGAAGTATGGATATTCCATTCATTCCGTAAATGTTAAAACAAAGTTTTCTTTCACTTTTTTGATAAAATACAAATGGGAATTATTTTGAAAATAGAAAAAAGATTCCTTTGAAAATATTTTTTAAAGAGTAAAATGGGTAAAAATTCCTTTAATAAATAATTTTGAAATGTTAAAACATTTTTTAAAACATTTTTAGTAAACATTTATTTATAATAAAAAACTTATTTCCCACCGAAGAGATAAATGAATTCGGGTTTTCTTAAAAACAGTTTTTAAATCATTTTAAATACTAAAGAGTTGGAAAATGGTACTATTCCATGATAGTGTTTATTAAAAAGTAGAGGAAAAAATGGAAGGGTTTATTATATAATTTTCATGTAATTATATTCAACTGATATTCAAGAATAAAAAAATCTCTATTAGAATGAGATTGTGAAACAAACCTGATTAGGTGCCATAGGTGGTCATCAAGAAATTTATATTGACCATTAAATAGTAAAAACACCGCTTATTGAAATATGTGTTGTATACACCGCTTAAATGTTTATCTCTTCTATTAAATACATCCTAAATAATAATGGATCTTAAAGAACCAAGTCCATATTAAGAACCTAGTCTTTGAAACCATTTTTTAGGAACTAGTCCATGAAACTACTGAACTGGTCACCTGAGATGACAAGTGATATGACTCGATGCACATTCATGATTGCATAGGTTTAGTGATAAGAACCAAGTAATTGGAATAAATTCATTGGGAATGATTTCAACCATATAAATAATATTCAATAAGTAGAATAATTATTTCGAGAATCTAGAATGGATTTTCCATACATTGGATGTTCATTCATAAACCTATTAAGCTAGTTAAATACCTCCAATGGCCCGAAGGCCTTCATATTTTTTTTTAATTTTTGATAATCCACCTTTTAAGGGGTGAGGTGGAACCATAACAAGGCCCGTAGGTGTAATTATTACATTGCCCATAGGCCTTATAGAAATTCACTTTCCCGTAGGCTTCAAACATTACATACAACCCAGACTAACTACTTGGAACTGCTCCTCCACAGCATCTTCATCGTGAAATTAGCTCTCTACCTTTGCATGGTTGTTTGGCTAGGCATTTTTGTGAATGAACAGGCTTGTCCCGATGGAAGGTTCCATACCCTCTCATTCTTGAAATCTGTATAGCTTATGCTATGGTGAAATCTCATTGCTCATCCTCCTTGTAGAGCTTGTTCCTCATAGGTTGTCTGGTTTGCATCTACACTTAAGGTGGCCCGAAGGCCTTGAGGTGGCCCAAAGGCCATACTGACCCGAAGGCCCGGGTGGCCCGAAAGCCTTAAAGGACTCGAGGACCAAATTGGTGGCCCAAAGGCCCAAACAGGGGTATATTCTCGGCTGTTATAGTTCCAAACAGTACATGCTACAGTTCTCGTTACACTACCTACAACAATACTGCACAGTTCCCGCTACAGTACTGCTATAGTACCCGAAAATAATGTCCCCGCCTCGATTTGATCCTGGGTCTCCTGGATGCATTTGAATAGTCCTTACCAACTGGGTTAAGGATCATGTTCTAGTAAGCTAGTTAAATAGAAGTAAACAAAACCATACAGAACTAGAATAAAAATTCAAAACAATAATAATAAAGATAAAAAATAGAATACATATACAAAAGAGAGATCACTTGGACTGCACAACTATTAAAAAATAAATAATTCCTAAAATGATCTCCAATAGACTCCAAGTCACAATACATACATAAGACTAAACCATATACTCCATGAGTGGTCCTAAGACAAAGTGAAAGCTAATAAAAATTCCACTTTTTCTACAAAAACTGAATGGTGTAAGTAGTTTGTGATCATAAACATCCTAGTAGGATTTCACCATGGATTTCATGCATTTCCTATTTCAAATCATTCTAGAAAAACTATTTTAAAATACAATATTTAAATTAGGTTTTTTTATCTTTAGAAAGAGAACTCATAAACATTTTCAAAACCCATTTCCGAAATCCAAACAATATTAGGAGGATTTAAGAACTTCCTTTTAGTATTCCATTTGAAACATGATTTTAAAATCCCTTTTTTAAACCATTTCTTTAAAAACAATTAAATAATTAACTAGAATAATAAACAAAATAAACAAAAACTTTTTTACTAAAATTAAATGATAAACATGGAATCAAGAATAAGAACAATTCAAACATTAATATAATAACAAAATTAAAGAAACAATACTAAGAGACATAATAATAAAATTATGCTAGAGTCATGGAATAAATTTCTAAAAAAATTGAAAATATAATGTAATAAATAGAAAATCAAAGGTCAACATATATGATTATGGAAAACACCGACACATCCAGTTAGGCAATCCTATACATTATTGTGTGAAATCATATGTTATTATATTGATTTATTCCTATTCTATAACCTACCAGTTAATCTCAACTAGCCTCATTAGTGTAATTCCCCTAGTTCTTAGGCCCATTCCATACCAATGGGGTCAAGTAAGTCTAATTATGACTAAACAGTATTCATCTCTCAATATATCACTACAATGCCTAGGATCCCCAAGATATTAGTAATATAGGGTGATGAAGGATATGTGCCTTATCAACCGCACTCCAGTAATAGAATACAAGGAAAATAACTCTCATGTAAAACCTTAACCCACCCCCACACACAATCCTCACTAAAGCCCCCATCCCAAATTATATAAAGAAAACAATAATAACCATATTTATCGTAAATCACATTCCAAACATAGATCTATGGGGATTTAGGTAAGAGAGTTAGGAATTTGATAGTAAAAAATATTTACATATAATACCAACTAGGAATTGATTTTTGAAACTAATAAATTGGTTTTCCAAAATATCCTTTAAATCCATTTCCAAAATAATAACATTTAAAATCTCATTTCCAAGTTCCAAGTAGGCCTTCAGTTTCCAAACTAATAATTATAGATATATATATATTAATTTATTTAGATATGTATAAAAGTTTATATATATATTCTTACATATGTATGAACATCGCAATACATATATATATATATATATCTTATTCCAAATACCAAATTTAAATCATATGAAATTTGAAAATACATATGAAACCAATAATAAATCGATATTTAAAACCTGCATAGATTATATAAACCATAAAGAAACTATTCCCAACCTCATTAATCAACTACATAATCACCATTAAATGTTAAATGAAAAGCAAATATGTAGGGGAACACAAAACATGTATTAAAGTTCATTGAAATAAAATTATCAAACCACAACCCCTCAAAAACTATGAATTAACTATGTAAACCCACTAGAAATTAAAATAACCCTTTTGGAAAAACATTTTATATGATAAAAACCTTCTTGGTACATAATTAAATACATGTAATATACAATTTTTAAGGAAAATAACTTTTAAAACCCATGCATGACATGGAAAACTATAAAAATATAAAATTTTAGAAATGTCAAAATAGGTCAGGTGTAGATGAAGTTAATCCTTTAAAAAACAAGTAGAGGAAGTCTCAAAGACAAATATAAAATTCCTAGAGACCAAATCCAAAAGTAATTATCCCTGAATATGACCTGGTATTTGGGCAAGACCAAACCAATTAAACTGTAATAAGAATCAACAAGAAGGAAAGAATAATGAAGAGAATGGAGAGATGAAACCTAGAATAACTTATATATAATCAAAGAGGAAGGCCCAAAATCAAGGGAGGATGTCAGGATAAATATCCATAGGGATCCAATGGATGGAATCGTGTGAATTCATAGGAGAGAAGGGTTAGGGGAGTTTAATTTTAGAGGTTTTTATTAGGAAATTATAATTTTAAAACGATTGGACAGGTCATACAGTTTGGGTACATGGTTTACCAAACCATGAACAAATCGGTCACCCCTTATGATACACCCCTGTATATTTTCAGGGTCAAGACACACAGTTAGAAAAACCATGCACAAACCATGAAATGAAAATATTCTAAAAATTGATGATCATTATCATTATTATTATATAATTAGTAAAAAGTGTGCATCAACCCATACGCCCAATACTAATGTCCCAAATTATCAAAAAATTAATAAAACTCAACCAAAAACTTGAGTTGAAAGATAAAAAATAAAAATAAAATTATAAGTAAAAAAGGAAGATCAGGGTGTTCCATTAACCCCACCCATATTCTAACTTGGGTTCCTTGTCTATAACCCACTATCTGCTACCAATGTGCTACCAATACACTAGTTAAAAAAAATGATTACTACTCCCTTAAATACTGAGAAAATACACACACTTAGGCACTCAACCCAGCAAAATCCCCCCCCCCAACCCAAACCACCCATGCACCAATGATGGGGAAGACTAGTTAATAATACTAATAATAATAAAAAAACAACAATAATACTAATAATAATAATAAAATGGAAATTATATGATCTTAAGATACCATAAGTACTTATAATAAATTAATAAAAATGGAAGACTAGAGTTTAACAATGATCTCTCCCTATAGGAATTAACTGAGCAAGAGGAGTTAAATCGAACCAAAAAAATGAAAAACAAGAATGACCCATGTTAGTAAGGGCATCAACTAACACATTTTCTTTATGAAAAAATAATTAAACAAAAAATCATATAGAGAATAAAATTAATAAAATAAGACTATTGTGACTAGAATCTCTATGAGTTTCATTTATTATTCTTGAAACCATATACTACCACCACAGAATCCATCTCGATAAATATATAGTGAATTTGAAAAAATAAGAAAATATTATGAAAAAAATTGTTTTTTATACATATCCAACATTATAAGTATGTCTAATTAGATGATGAGTCTATATTTTTAATTCCAAAATCGAATTTCACATCTATTTATTTCTTATTATTTTCCATAAAAAAATTTATTGAATCTTAAATGAATAAAAACATAATATTTCTAAAAATAATTGGTGAGTTAAAAAATTTTAGTGATGTGATGGATTTTATTTATAAAAATATGATATTAATTATTCTCATTATTACTTTTTTATATTAATTAAATAAAAAAATCTTAAGTGGATTTTATGGATATACTATTGTGTATAAAAAAATAATTATAAGTTTATAGAAATGAAAATTATATTTTCTATAGTATTTTAGCCTTGTTCATTAGTTTATATTATTATATTTTTATAACTGGTCTAAATTGTTTTGTTTATTTTTTTATATTTTGAATTAAAGTGGTCCATTATAGTAAAGAAATGGAAGAAAAATTAATATTGGATTAAATAAAACAAAATTCATGACCATAGCTCCATTTTTTATGTCTTGATCATTCCAAAAGATAACTTTTCCATGTATTTATAGATTGTTTCTTAGACCTCGCACAACATTTCAATATAACTATACCAGATATAACCAAATTTGATTTTAATACAAAAAATTAAATTGAAACACATCCAAAATTTTAATGGAGATGGAATGGTATCATGAAATATTAGAAGGATAGCATACCAACATCATTTAATTGATGATATTAAATTGTAGTAAAGGGATAATCTAAAGAAAATATTATAGAGTATAGAGATGATATTTAGGAAAGTAATATGGAGAATAACAATAAAATGAGGGGAAAATAAGTATAGATATAATTAGATTTGATATCAAATATAAATGATTGACCCCCATCTATTATTTTTTATTTTTATTTTCCCTAACATAATCTATAGATGACTAATCCATTAGGTATCATTGCTATGATGGAACCCAGTGGAAGCCAAGTTTTTATGTATAATGAATGATTAAAATTGTCAAATAATTTTTACAAATATGGTTAATGACTTTAATGGATTCATTTATTAGTAAAAGTAATCATAATAGAATTATGTATTATCTTTGAGACAAATTAAATGTGAACACTATGTGTGCCTAAGATATTGATAAAGTAATAGAAAATAAGTTTACATATAAAAACATCTCTTTATTTCTTATTCTATCATCAAATTTAAAAAAAAATCAAAAATTTTATTATTAAGATACATGTGAATGCCTCTGTTAGTTTATTTAGAATCTTTATTAAAGTGTATTTTTCTATACTTTCTCATTTATATAGTTATTTGGTTATTTATTAGTAAAAACAATTATTATGTGTTCCTAATGAAGGTATAAATTAGTGGACACCAAAGCCTCAATATTTCTTCATTCATGAAGTATTCATCTCATTATTTTATGATTTTCTTAACTCAAAAGCAAATAACATTTCATTATATTTAGTTAATAAATTTATTATGATATATATTAATGTTTTCTTGTCCATTTTTTAAGCCTTTAACCCAAATCAACTATTTTTATTGTCGTATATATAATCTAGACTGAATATGAATTTTATAACAATAGTGTATGCCTTAATGACAGACACCTACCTTTATAAATAGTAGTGGTGGAGTAAGGATATATCGTGAAATATATTTTGAGGAAAAATAGGCCATATTTAAGAGGGATAAGGTGTTCTTAAATCTATTAACACTCCTATTAAATTAATTATAGAGATAAAATGTTATTTGGATAAACTTAAGAAAAAAAGGTGGAAATAAAGAATAGGTGCACTAAGTTACATTTTAATTTTAGTATGATTTAAATTTTATTGTTAAATTTCATAAATCTATAGATAATATATGAATGAACATATATATATTCACATATATATAAATATACATAGATATATATTTATCCCTTATATAAAATGGGTTTCATTACTAAATAATTCAATATTTTCATTATTTTCAATTCAAAAACTCAACCATGAATAAATCGAGTAAAAAGTAAATAAAACTTATAAATAATATTATTTTTGTATTTTAATATATAGGGGTATTAGTCAATGATATTGATTTGTCATAGAAACTAAAAATTAAACTTGATAATAAATTCAAATACACATCATGATTAAGAGATATAAATCTTTATACTCAAAGACTCCCAAAATAATCATGTCTATGAGAATATCAATATAAAGAAAGAATGAATATTAGAAATATGGTAACTAGTTTTTTAGAATATATATGAAAACATAAAAAAATAAAAGGAATGTGAATTATGGATTTATTGAAAATGCTTAGTGAATTTATAAGAAGGATCTGAGGTAATGTGATTATTACATAATTATTTCAATAATAACTAAAATTTTGAATGTAAATAGTAAATATAATGTATCCATTTCATAAGTAAATTTCTATATATCATTAAATTATGAAAACACTTTTTTTGAATGTTAAAATTCCGTAAAAATTACTTTTAATGTTTAAAGAATATATATCACCTCCAAATATTATTTTATAAATTATTTACCATATTTATATAAAAATTAAATTTGTTATAGTTAGAAATTAAATTTTCTAAAACAAATTATAAAGTATAAATTAGTATTTTTAAAATTTTTAATGGAAATTTTTAATATTTTTGATAAAAATGAAATATTGGGGTACATAGAAAAATATTGTTTGAATAGATGATATACTATAAGATATAATCTTAATATAAAAAAAGTGTAATAATTGAAATATTCATTTCTCATAATTAAAATATATTTTATTACTTAAATAATATTTCTATAGATATTAAATTCAAATTATAGATATTTAATGTAATTTCAAACATGTAAAACATATTTTAGAGTTTTAAAATATATTTTTATTTCAAAAAGTTTCTTTATATGGTATAAAAATATAAAATATGGTATTTCTAGATTTAGGATTTGAAAACATAACAAAAATGGGATAAATTTTAAATACAGTGAGCAAAAATAATATATAAATTACTTTAAATAAATTTTCTATAAGTTAGTTTTTCGAGGACTATATTAAAAAATATTTCAAAAATATTCTATATATTTTTATAAATGTTAATACCAAGTTTTTTTTGGTTTTATGATTTATTTTAAATAAAAATTTAGGTTAATCAATAAATAATGAAGTTATTATGAAATAAAGGATAGTTTTATGGGAGATTGGTTTGATATAATACTGTAGTGATGAAGATTCCTATAGAACTATACTACTATTATATATAATGATATCACAAAAATACTACATGATAATGTAAATGGTATATGTGGAGTGATGAAATTAACTATAATAATATATAAATTTGGTAATTCGGGAACCCTAAAATTCCATGTTTTTAGACCAAGGTGTTGGTGATGTTATTTCATTGAATTGATTTCAATGCTTATATTAGTTTGAGTCATAATAGATTTATAAGTGGCTTGTGAGTTTTTTAGAGAAGGAAAAACCCATGATTTTATATGGAATCATATGGTATGTCTTTACTTTATCCTTAGATAAAAAATAGTTTAGTTGGGAAGATGAACCCTAACAATATTTCAGGGTGTGTTTTATGTAAATAAAAAATTAGAATTCAGTTAATTAAAAATTGTATGAGTTGTATCGATTTGAATGATTTTGTTATAAGAATTTCTTGGGAAACTCTGGTGAGAGATAAATAAAAATGTTAAACTTTATTTTTAAGATGAAACCATTGTAATTAAATTAATTGATATAGGGGACGAAACATGTGAATGATTCTTTGAATTAAAAAACATATTATTTTCGTTGAAACACCATGGTGATGAAAATAGCACGACAATACCATACATGATGAGTCTTGGTGAAGGATTTATTTCAGTGGAACTAATATAGGACACCTTATATGAAATTTTTAGAGAAATAAAATATTATCATGGTGTGTTAGCATTTTTCTATAACTAACGAATTCATCCCTATGTGAAATGTGATAAATGAGAATATATGTTTTTTGAAATTTAATCCATTTATAGATTAACTGTGAATTATTTTTTCTAAGGATGAAATTTTATTTCAAAATTATTATTTTACATTATTTAATATTAGAGCTACAAGAATAATTATTATAATATTTTGGTTAAAGATAACACATCATTTTTCATGTATTTTAGTTTGTTTAAATAATCTATAAATTTCTAATGACTATGATTTGATGGATCATGTTGGTATAAAATGACAAAATCCATTTAATCTAGGTCATGTAATCTATAAGTGATAAAATTTATCTTTTGAGGAAATACATTTGATAACATCAATTGAAATATATGAATCATTTACAAGGGAAAAAAGAGTATTAGAGATATTAAATAGCATCACTCCTAACAATGAGTTTTTTATCTATGGAACCAAAATATTGAATATGGATTTTTTTTAATAAAAGAAGGTTGAAACATTGATAAGATAATGAATAAAGTCTCATAATATGGATTTAATAATATATATTTATTTAAGAATGGATTTTCTTTCTACAAACCTTTGAATTTTTACATGGAAAATATGAATCGTTGCGTTTGTATGAATGGTTATATATATATATAGACACACACATAGATATATATCATATTTATACATACTTGATCGAGACATGAGCACATTATTTTGGATCCCTTTCCCTCTTATGTGAGTATTGATATTAGACGAGAGAGTGTCCCTAATACTCAATAGTTTACATATCCAAAAAATTAAAATAATGAGTTGTTGGTTCATGTGTGGTGGAAAATTTTAATATATACACATTGTAATAATTCATCCATATTAGATAGAAAACTAAAGTAAAACATTTTTATTCTTTTAAATTGGAATGTTTTGTTTAACATTATGATTTATTACTTTAGAGAGACAAAGTAATGTTGTTACTTCTAATAAGGAAATTTTTTAGAAAAAAGGTGTATAATGAATGAATTACCAAAAGAGTGAGAAACCTTATTCACTACCCCTCCTGTGAAGATTTCACATTTGGGTGACCTTGGTGATAATAATAAATATCCACTTATCTACCCCATTTCATATAAATCCAAGCTTAATAAACTTCCTGATATTATTCCCTCTATTTTTATATCTCATATATCTCATTTAGAAATACTCAAGAGTTTAATTATTTATATTTTAAAATTAAGGGAATGATAAATAAAGGCTTCCCCCCTTCTTTTTTTTATGTTCTCTTGTATAATATTTTTTTCCCTAATAACTCATCTTCTATTTAATTTTATACCTATTATTCCCTACTTCATAATTCCTAAGTGTGTATTTTAATACCAACAGAATTTTGTTTGTGAAAAATATAAAATGAAGCAATATTATATTTAGATTTTAAGTATACATGTTTAAACCCTTACATTTACCTTCAAGAGTATTTTTGGTATTATAAATAATTCAAATTTTGATATATAAATAGTTTTCCTTATAATTCATCTCTTTATGATTTTATCTATCATGATTATTTTAGATTATGGATGTATAATATTTCACTTTAAGTGATTTTTTTATTTTAAACGTGATAAATCATTATAAAAACCATTGAAACAACACTAATTCATATGGTTTATGGACATTATATAACCATTATGACATATACCTTAATTTTTATTTCATTTAGTGTAGTTCCTATTTTTATACACCCTATTTTTTAATCAGGTTTCCCTAATATATTTTCAATATTATTTACTCCTGGGAATACCTTGATGATTGAACAAAATTTTTGAATATATTATTCTATGTAATAATATATGTATTTACTTAAATGTATGTATTTAGAATTTGGATATTTTATGTTGTAACATTCATTATTTGGGAGCTTAATCAATTTATGGGGAGATAGTTTTGAGTTTATTTTGTAATTTTATTCCCATAGAAAAATGGAATTTATCCTTATGATTATTTTCTTATTTAATTTGTGGAAATTTTTTGGTATATTATTAGTGTGAGAATACTATTTAAACATGAAGAATATTATAGGAATTAATTTTATTTCACAGAATCGGTGACATCCATGTGGCATGAGGAATTATTTGGGAGGAAATTATTTTTCATGGTTGTTCTAGGATTTAATAGTAGTCTAACTAGGGGATTTAAAATAGATTTAATTGAAACATATTAAATATACTGAAGGTTGAAATGTAATTTTTGTGGCCAATTTTTATTAAGTCAGTGTATTTGATTCATATATTAGCACAATGGATATTTTTTGGTAATAGAGGATTTAGGGGATTTGGGAAAGTTGATTCCATGGAATTACTAAGGAGTCAATGAATGTAATAATAAGTGATTGAACATGTAGTTGTGATAGGGAGAGAGAAAGGTTGTAATAGAATTAAATTTAGGGGATTCAACTCTTTAATTAGTGGCAGTTATTTATGGAGTTTTAATATTAGAGAAGAGAGGATTTTAGTTTATAAATAGAGGAGTCTCTTAGAATATTATTCTCTTTGATATATCTCTCTTTATACTTACCTACTATGGTTATGCAATCATTTAATGAGTATATAGAAGGATGTTAAGTTGTAAAAATTATTGACATGCTTTCATGGTTTTTTCTTAAGTGATGGTAGATTGTTAATAAAATGGCTTAATTTAAGGCAAACCATCCTTAAGACTTAAAACCCTCATTTTCCCAGTCCAATCTCTAAAAGGTGAACATTTGGGATTCATGATGTTTGATATAGTTTTTCTCCAAATTAAATTGTTTCATGCTGAATTTTAGGGTGTGTTTATAATTATATATAAATTTTAGATACTGGAAGACCATAGTGGAATAAATAGTTTACCGAAATCAAATCCTCAAAATGTCAATGTACTGGAATTAAGAAGACGTATCTCCACCCTAATCATTAAATAGAATTTCCATTACTTGATAATGTCTACTAAAACTCACACAAATGTTCAAATTATGTAATAAAATGAAATAATATCTTGTAAAAGAAGACAAAAAATGTTTCATGTGGTTAAAATTTTTTTCCTATATCAATGGGTACAAGAATCATATTCCTTCTTTACATCAGAAGTAAAAAAGTTACAATATCTTTTGACAAGGTATCCATATAGATTACTTACTCATATTAAGGATTAATAACATAAAAAAATTGGTTCCACCCACTCTTTATAGAGGGTCCCACCCATTTTTATAGCTTGCACTAACTTCCTTTAATTGTGCCCTTCCATCTATTGCATTGTTCAACTACCAACTCCCAATTGCACTCCTTGATATGATTGCTTATCACTGATCGAATTTCAGTTTTCCCTAAACCTGACCATTTTTTTCCAAAATCCATGAAAATCTTGATCCTAATAATAACTTATTTCTCTTCTAATGATCATAATAAATGATGAAATTTTAGTGATCTAATCGCCATACGAAAAACCAATGAAAATTCATAGTTTGTGAAAATATAATTTCCATCCACTAAAGTCTGTTGATGATACTATAACAAGGAAACAATGTTATTAATAGTTTATTCTTCTAGTGAAATTACTATGGGTATTGAAGATACTTCAAAAAAATCCAAACAATCTACCACTTGGACACTAATTTAAGGATTCGATAACATCCTATGATACTTTAGTGAATGGGAACCTTCCTCTGAATGTCTGTTACATAAAATTCTCCCCCTTCTCCATTTCATTCACACAAATCTAATTGAGGAAGAGGGATTACTTAGGCTCTATAAACCTATATTATTGGTTAACATATATTCTAAATCTTGTCATTATGATATATTCTATAACCCCAACACACCATTTTCAATCATGTTTTGAAAAAAGTGGTAAATTAGGTCAACCTTCATTATTCTCAAATGGAACACTAAATTTTTGACTAAATTTATTTCACTATGACTATAAAAATAAAGAAATGAATATTTCTAGTTTCTTAGGATCTTCTCAATAAAAGGTTTTAACCACACCATTTCCTTATTTTCTTACAATGTCATAATATATTCTATTTCTATTGTGGAAAGTAAAATCACTTGTTTAATCCTTAAAATATAACTAAACATAGTTTTATTAAATATAATGATATGAAATTTATGATTTTACATGAATCTGAGTCTCCCCTAAATTATTCATCAATTTACATAACCAAAGGATCATCATCTTTAAATAAAAGGGTTGTATCTTTTGTTCCCATCATATATCTCAGAACCCACTTCACATCTTCCCAATGTTATTTCCAATATTTTACATGAATCAACTTACAACACTCATGGAATGGGTATTATATAGTTGAGTTTACACCGTGGAATACATAAGACTTCCTACTATAGATGCTTATGGTATTATCGCCAAGTTCTTATATTCTTCTTCTATTTGTGGGGATGGTTTCTTTAAGAGTTTGAATTTTCTGGCAAGTTGATTTGAAACAGCCTAAAATTCAATCATTTAAAAAATTCTATGATAATATTGACATATTATTTCTGATAAGAAACTAAAATTAGAGTCTTCTTATCTCACTCTATTTTCATTCACAATATTTTACTCGCTTCTTAAAGATTTTTCATTTCAAATTTCCCTGAAAAGACTTTTTTCATCTCTTGGATCCATTAAATTAACGGACCTAATAGAATAATGTTATCCATATAAAATATTGAAATGATAAAATTTATATCGCTTTATTCCTTTTAGTAAAAAATGATTTGATTTTATTTGCATAAAACATTTATACTCTATAAACAAGTCTAATTTTTAGTTCCATAGTATTGGAACTTGTTTCAACACCTAGACACTTCTATTGAGTTTGTACACCTATTCCTAATTATGATGATATATTAAACCAATAGGTTACTTAATATAAATTTCCTCCTTAAGATACCCATGAATAAAATCAATCTTTACCTCTATTTTCTCAATATATAAACCGCTCGAAGAAACCAATTTTAGCACCCTTTAAATAGTAATATGTTTCACTACTGGAGAGAAATTTTCAAAAAAAAATTAATGCACTTATTTTTCTAAAATCCCATGATAACAATCCTTTCCTTATACCTATTAATTAATAAAATTCAACTTTTGACTATAAAACCCACTTGTTTTCTAGCTATTTATTTTCAGTGGGTAAATATATTATTTCCTAGCTATTATTCACATGAAGTGAATTTAAATCCACCTACATGGACAACTCCCACTCATCAGAGTCACTAAGGGTAGATGATTCTTCTAGGATTTCTAATTATCTTCAATCCCTTAAAAGAATGAAATTTAAGTCATCTTTATATCTTTGAACCAATAATCTAACACTTATAGATCTACACAAATATTCCTAGGGATCTACTCTTTCTCAAACTAAAACCTTCATAATTTTATCTTCTATAACTCTTTATTGAGCCCCACTAGTTCTTTAAACATCAAGTATTTCTTTCAATGGTCTTATCCTAGAAAACATGGTGTTATCCCCTAAAATATCTTCCAGATTTTATTTTACTTTTGGTATATTCAGAACCATATGAACTCTCAGAAATTTTCGAACTTCCAATGACTCCATTTAGAAAATTTTGAACTAAAGTTCATTATTTGAATTTATCTTCCTTTTCCTTAAAATTATTTTACTTCCATAGGATGTTCTCATTAAAGAGTAAATTTTTACTTATGATGAATTTTTTATTCTTGTTGTCCTAAAGAATAAAATAATGTCATTCATTTACATATACTATTAAGAAAAATGTATGATAATTATCTTCAATATTTTCTCTGCCTTTAGAATCCATATGTGAGTAGGATAAACTTCTAAAGATCATTAGTTGATAAAATTTCAATGCCTTCCCTCTCCACAAAGCTTTTAGAAACCCTTGTCCCATTTTTGCTGAGGGGATTGGATTATTTAAATAAGTCATAGTGACAATTACTTCTCACCAAAACACATTTGGGACTCCAAAATTCATCTTCATACTCTCTTCATTTTCTATCAATTTTTGATTCCTCCATTCACTTATATTTTTAACTCAAGAATTATGGATATATTATTTTCATGCCTAATTCCTTTATGTCTTCAAAAGTTTTGAAAACCTTTTTTTCTGTAGTCACCTATGTTGTATGATCTTAAACATTTCAGATTAAATAATTTTCCAATTAAATGAAAAAAAATCCATTACATTATCACTGCAAACACTTCAGATTTTTTTTTATAATGTATATCCATACATTCCTCATTAATTTTTAAATAAATTTCATAAAATATTTTTTAATATTTATAGATATTTTACTAGGGTAGTTCATCATACATCCATATGTACAAGCTCTAGATTATGGATTTTCATCCTTCTTTCTATCAGAATTAAACTAACCTTATGCTACTCACTGAATATATATCTATAAAAAAATATGAATTTTGAATTTTCTATTATCAACATGCCTTTTCCACTAGATATTTCATACCATTATCACAGAGGTTCCTAAGTGAGTCGTGCCACAAATCTGAATTTTCAATTATTGAAGTTTTGAAAAGTGTATCCCCCACTAATCTTATTATTAGATATAATGTGCTATTATTTAAGCCTATATTTATTATAATAGATCCTCAAGTGATTTTTTACACAATACATGTAAAGTTAGTTCCATATCTAGCTTCATCTAACTGACCAACTAAAATCAACTTCTTCCAAGGTCTTATAATATAGAAAAAATCATTTAGTATAAGAAAACTCTCATTGTTAAACAAAAAATTTATATCTACCAAATCTATGATATCATGAGATTCATCATCCATTAGATATACTATTCAAGATATTATCAAAACATAACTCATCATGAACACATTTTCATTAGTAGAGTTAAAAGATTCTCTAGAATCTGTCATCAAAGATTCCACTAGATTGTTAATATAGATACGTATATTTTCACAACATTCTCTAGTTGATCTGATGGAACGTAACCCCTTATAATTTAGTCTTAAAAACATATCCTTTCACTCATGGAAATCCATATTAAGGTGACCCATTTTACCACATTTCCCATACAATGGGCCAAGTCTAGTAGATTTTCCACAAATTACCCCTCTAAATAAATATTTTTAGATTATCTATGAGTTATTTAATGACATGAAAACCCTTAATCCTCAGTAATAAATTCATTTTACAAGGTTATTGAGTTTTATTCTTCCAAATATCTTCATTTAGAATCTATTTTTGAACATCATAAAATACTAATTCACCTTTTTCGTTAGAGTTGCTTATTGTTGTTACCATTGCTTCCCATGATTTTGACTATGATGATAATAATAATATTAGCCAAACATAATCTATAAAACATACCTTCACATACTCAAGATATATACATATCAAGTTAAAAATGATCCACATTATATCTTTCTTCTATTATACTTATGTAAAATATTTTGTGAATTAAGCACACTTTTTTTTAGTGATTTAGGATTCCCATACATATCTTAAAGTCCTAAAACTAACTTCACTATAATTTTCTTATCTGGGATGTTCATATCCACATTCTAGGATAAGGTCATACTCACAACACTAAATATTTTCGATCCAGCTTTTCCTATTCTACTTTCACAATTTTTTCGAGTTCTATACCATTCAATAAAACATCTAGTTCATTTTAGATTATATAGTACTCCATTTACATCCTTTTTTAACTTAAATACTTCCTATTTATTTTTTTATATTAATCTTTTAATATTTTCACATCATACCCTTCTAATAAAATAATTCCTTCTAAATCAAAAAAAAACATCTAAGTGAGAGTGTTTACTAATATGTTAGTAGTTAAACTACTGAGCCTATGAGAAAACCAATCATGGATATAATAAAAAAATTGTAATTCCATATGAATTATAGTCCCTATAAATTCATCACTACATTGACTAACCCTTAATTAATCTTGTTTTCTCTAACTCATAATAACTTTCAAATAAATTAATGAAATAAAATACATGTAAAAGGTCACAATTTTTTTCATGGTTGGGACTTTCATTATATATTCATGGGGAGAAGTATAATAATATTTCATTATAAAGTTAAAATATCATGTGACTAGGTAGTCACATGGATCGCTAACTTGTATGAATTATTGGAACATTAAAAAAGTGGTCTTACCCATTCTTTATTGAGGGTCCCACCTAGTTGTCCAGGTTTCACAGAATTCCTACAACAATAGTTGTTCATGATTTTCACTGTAAAACTACTAACTACCTTTTTCACTCCTTATTATAACCTCTTATCACTAATAGAATAATATTTTTTTATATGCCTCACCATTTTTCTGAAAAATTCCATGAAAATAGTGATATCAACACTAACTCTATCTCCTTCTAATGATCACAAAAAAAATTTAAACTTCTTATGACCATACCACCATATTGAAACCATCATAAATATATAATTTCTTATAATTACACTTCTATCCATTGAAGTCTATTATTTCTACACTAATAAGGAAAAAATGTTTTTGTATTTTCTTCTTCTATTAAACTTACTCCATATATTGAAGATAATTTAAAAAAATTACAATATTTTGGTTATGCCACTATATATATATATTACTCTAGATAACTTCTTATTCACTACATCATGGGTAGTAAGTTACATGGGACAATGCCAAATGGAATGATTACTATGTCGACCATTATAGGTCATGTACACTGAACCTAATAATTACACATATGTCTTCTATTATAGTATAGGTATGTCCTAAAGGTTTAAAATCCATTCCATTATCCCTAAAATAGTATATATAGTTCTTTGAGTGTAACAAATGTGGTTGATAAGGAATCTGTATAACATGGATATGAATTTTTACTCATTAGAGTCATCATATTAAGATCTTATGATGAATTCAAAGGAAACCATTGATGGTAGGTGACTATTATTTCATCCTCATTTGATTAATATTACATTGCTTTTGATTTATATTTTTTTTCAAATATGTGATTCAAACAAAAAAATTATCAAAAAAATTATATAAAATTGGCTTTATAATATTATGGATTATCTCGATTTGTGGTAAATTTAAAATGGAAATTTTTAATGAAAAATGTGAATATTATGTTTTCGGAATTATATAATTTCCTTTTTGGGTGAAAATTGTAGATTTTCTTAAATTAGACATTAATTTAAGATATGTTGAATATGGTAATTTTCACATGGGAAATAATTTTATAAATAAATTGGTTTGTTTTGGAGAATAGTTTAAGGGAAGGAACATTAGGAAATTCATGGTTGGAAATAACCATATGTCATGGTTGGAAATAACCATGTGTCATGGTGCGAAATTACCATGGATGGGGTGGAAAGACTCATGTGGATTCATTCATGTGGGTGACAATTAAAAGTTGGTTCACTATGATAATATTTTTTATTTAATCCAATGGTGATGTGTTGTGTTTATTTTCAATAAAAATTGATTTCAGTATGTGTTGAGAACAAAATCATGGAATTAATTTGAAGTAAACAAGAAAGGTTTTCAATATTTTTTTATTTCCATTGAGTTGTGAATATTGGATGAATATTGAATAAGATGTTAGAGATTGGGGTTTGAAGTACCCTCGGGTTTGATTCATGATAAAGGATGGCTGTAAATAAAGTGGAAAACTAAGTTGATTTCATTTTTCATATGGTTGAAAGTAAGTGATAAAAAATTAAATTTTATTTAACCCATTGGTGATGTGTTGTGTTTATTTTCAATAAGAATTGATTTTAGTATGTGTTGAGAATAGAATCATGGAATTCATTTGAAGTAAACAAGAAAGGTTTTCAATATTTTTTTATTTCCATTGAGTTGTGAATATTGGATGAATATTGAACAACACGTTAGAGATTGGGGTTTGAAGTACCCTCGGGTTTGATTCATGATAAAGGATGGTTGTAAATAAAGTGGAAAACTAAGTTGATTTCATTTTTCATATGGTTGAAAGTAAGTGACAAAAAAATTAAATTTTATACAAAGATATACAGAATCTACAATTATTATATAAGAATAAGTTCAGAAATTATATCATCTACGTCACATTAACCCCAAAATATTCATAGATATCAAATAATAACTCTGTAAGTTTTTTGTTATGTAAGAGTAATCCAAAGGCTTATGAAGATTATCTCTAGAAGATATGGAGTTGGGGAAGATTTACCTAAAGTTTCATGTGATTAATCTGAATGTTTCATTACTCACCTAAAAGTAATATTTCATCATGTAAGAGTAACTTCTTGGTATCGAATCTTTTGGTAGAGTAATATGGAGTTCTAATGGACATGTAAGAGTAAGAATACTCTCACATTATATTAAACAGTGTTTATTAAAGAATAAAATGTTTAAATTAATTTTATATTTTTATATAGTTTAAAGCATAAATATTTAGAGTATATTAAAATTAAAGAATGTTTTATTATTCTTAAATGTGTATATTTCATATTGATTAAATGAAATCTTGATTCAATGTGATATGTATATTATCAGTAAAGAATAATATTTATTTATGAATATTAATTCCTTGATGCAATATTTGGTGAAGTGGAAATTATAGGTTGGTGTTTCATTTTATTGATAATCCATGGGAATATTATGAAGCTATAGATTATGATGTCTTAGAAAATCAATAAATAATGAAATCATTTCATCATAACTTTCTATGAAAGTGACCATGAATTAACAGATTTAAAAAATATAGATCTTTTAGAAGAAATACAATCGAAGAATAGTAAATAATTCGATGGAAAAATAATGGGGATAATCAAGCATAATTTAATATAATTAAAGAAAAATGTTTTAGATTTTCTTGGTGTGTTAATTTTGGATGTGAAAATATGAATATTTTAATCCATTTATGAAGATCAAGAATAGAGGATATTGTGAGATATTATTTTTACCTGTTGTAAAATAATTATGATCACATTGTATAATTATTAGAGGTTTCCATATCCAAAATATGAAAAATCAACATGTGATATTTTATGGAGTTTATAAAAGATTAAGAATGATAAAAGAAATATATATTGAAAGAGATCTCAATTTTCTACCACCTATTGATTATTATCATCAATGGAAACAAAATAAGAGAGTGAGAATAACCCAATCTATTACAACTGCACATTAAAAGAGTTTAGAAAGAAAAAATAGTAAGAGTGAGAGTATCCAATGATATTATTCAACTATATGTCTTTATCATAAAATAAAGAATGAGGAGAATAGTATAAGTGAATAGTTTGAAAACTCTACTACAATTAATAATCAACATCGACGTGGGATTGTATAATTTTTTATCTATGGAACTCTTATTGCTGTTTGAGGATGAATATAGATTAGAGGTTCCTTTCAATACATGTTTTGTTTAATATAAAGGTAAATAAGCAAGTGAGATTAATATAACTATAGTATATTATATATTGGTAATCAATGACCATTATTGAGAAATAATATCTTATCATTTTATATTGTTAAATCCTATAGGGGAGAATAAGATCTTGTTCATTAGTGAGGTTTAGTGTTTTATTGTAAACTATAGGGATCCTATATAAAGAATAAGTTGAGAGACTATAAATTTTTTTGAATATGTACTTAGAGGTAAATTATGATATCTTCATCATGTGTATTAGTTTTATGATATTAGTGATATGACATTGTCTTAGACTCAACCTAAACACAGAAAGGATGTAGTCACCCACATAAAAGCAGAACGTTGTAAAAATATTGTGTGTTGTGATATATTTACTTTCTATCTTGTATGTTGTAAAAAATTATTTATTGACACATTCAAAATCCATACATCCTAACAGTTATAGTGGTTTGAATAGTTTAAATAGATAACAATTTAGTAAAACATTGACCACACTTATTCACCTCTACTGTAAATTGATGATCTACTAAGTATTACAAGTAGTTTTTGATACCTCGGTTCTACTATTGATTATATCTAAATTATTTAATATTTTTTTCATTTACCTATATGAATTTTATATTTTAATATGTTTTTTATATGTCTTAGATATAAAATTAGGTTGTTATCCCTATTAAGGCCAACATGGATGTTGTTTCAGCCAAAACCCTAAGGAACAAGAAGACGAAAGAGTCTAAGAAGATGGGAAATATCAATCTAGTAGAAAATTAGAAACCATATTAAAGCCTACATTAAGGTAATTGAATTAGTAATTTATTTTTCATATCTATTGATAATTATCCTCATGAAGTATGTAATTCAATTTATGATTAGTATGTGATCATTGAATCATTTGGTGAATTTTACTCTAAAATAAAGTAATGTTTGAAAAATAAATATATATTGAATTTTTCACTCTCATATTTGAGTTTATAAATTATCTATAATATGATAAAATATATTTGGAGCTAGAATATGGATCAATAGATAAAAAACAATAGCAAAAAAAATGAAAAATTGAAACATTCTCATAAAACTTGTTGAATCCAAAGAAAAATATTCATTTTTCTATAAGGATAAACTCCCCATGAATAAATACTTATTCAAAATATCATTGAGGAGAAATTTGAAAAAATTAAAATACATGAATAGAGGATAAATGTATTAGAGGAAACTCAAATAACTACTATGGATGTCAATAATTATTAATTAGAGATCAAATACAAAAGAATATATGAGATTGAAAATTATTTTCAAGAATAAAATAAGATGCATGAATATCAAATAGATATTTTGAGAAAGGAATTTAAAGATATAATTAGATCTCTTGAAGGCCCAAAGAACACTCTAAATCCAAAATGTATTGAGTTGGTGGTAAATTTTTGGAATCTATAAGTGAACCAAGCTAAATCATACAATGAAACTTATAATAGAAGGGCTTGCATCATGGTTTTTGAATAAATATATTTTACTAAAATATATCCTATTATTGGAAAGAAAGTATTGAAATCATCTCTTTATTCCTCTACTATAATCTCTAAAAAAGGAAAACCTTACTCAAGAAAATTTTGGTTGTATTAATTTTATTTCAATAGATATTTCATTTTACAAAATTAATTGTGGGAAAATATGGATAGAGAAAAATTATAAGAAATCCACCATTACATCAATGGTGGATGTGGGAAATAGCAGAAATATTTAAAACTAAAAAGGTCCTCAAAATAAGAGTTGTTTATATCCAAAACAACATAAAGATAAAGTTTTATAAATTATGACACAAAGTAAGAAAAACGATATACTATCCATTGATGGTACTATGAAAGGTTTCGACACAAATCAATAAACTTTTTTCCTAATATGTTAATCATTGGAAGAAAAATAAGTCCTATATAAAGAGGAAATATAAAATGATGAGTAATTTTGTGGATTTAGGATAACTAAATAGAATAAATTCAATCTACCTATAGTTAATATATTTCAAATATTAAATAATTTCCATATAAAATTAAATAAAGGTGGTCACCATGATGATGAATATTGGTTCATAACAACATAACACAATTTATTTTTTGTTGAATAAATAATACCATAAAATAGGAGAAATAAACAAGTGTGAAGAGAAATTTAGTTCACCTAGGGGTGTATGAAAATGGAATTTTCTAAAAAAACACACCTAAGGAGAATATGAAAATATTAGAATATAGAGAATGTTATTATATTATTAAATAAAAGTTTATACCACAAATCATTGCTTGAAATATCGGAACATCAGTGAAAAATGGAGAAATCTAAAATAATAAAGATATTCAATCCAATAATGAAACAATAAAGATATTTGATCCAAGAAATAAACAAATGGGTTGGTTCGGTGGAGTACTTCTATGAACAATAATTCAAATTTCATAGGAGGATTACAAATTATGGTAACATGAATTCTATTGAGAATTCATATGGAAGATCTAGGGAAAATGTAATATTTTGAAGTACGGTATGATCATATGGATGGGACTATTAAAGATATAATTAAAGATGAATCAATCATAAGAGAATTAATGTTCCTTTCAAGATGATGTGGAAAATCTAATTCCACATAATAATAAACTTGAAAAAATGTTAGAAAACTAATTTTACTAAGGAGTTTACTATTTTTAAATTCAAATAAGTAAGCAAAAAAAATTGTCACAAAATTTTAGTGGAAAAATAATTTTTAGGTTGAGAACAAACTTTTAACCATGTTTCTTTCATTTAGAAGAAAATTATAACCTATATTTTTCTTTTGTATGTTGTTTTTATTTTATTTTTGTATACAATTAAAGGTGATGTGATTATGGGGAGAACTAAAAATATATAAATATATTACAATATGAGGATAAACCAATAATATAGTGATGTGTATCATTTTTATCCATTTTTTAAGGCTTCTTATGGAGAATATGCTTTGATTTTATCTGAAAAAGAGATCAAAGTTAGTGACTAGTTGATGGGATATACCCCTTGAGGAGAAAAAATATTAGGAAAATCTATCAAGAATTATTATTTCATTTTATGTTGGAATTTTTTTAAAGTGGTTTATATTTTTCATTTATTAAGTTTTTAATAATACATTCCCTACCTTATTTTAATTGAATCAATTAATAATTTAAGGGGTGTTATTGAGAAACATAAGAATATAAGTGACCTATAGAGGGATAAATCCAACTTATTCATGATTTTTATCATATTTTTGTTGAGTTTATTGAAGGACATAGCTTGAAAATTTTCTTGAATGATGCCTGAAAGGAAATTTCTAAGTTGGTTTCATGTGTTAAATTACTTTATGGACAACCTTAATATTTGATTTAATACATTGTTTTCTACACTAAGATATCTCAAATATACTTAAAGTTGATTGATTAATGAATCATTTATTTAAGAAGATTGATACCACACTTATCAAATGAACCTATATATTCATTTTTAATTGGATGATAAAATAGTAAAATGATTGAGGATATATTGACATGCATTTTCTATATGGTTATTAACATCAAATTCAAAGGGGTAGATTATGGAACCCATTAGTGATGTGTTGTATTTTTTTCAATAAGTATAGATGTTAATAAGTGTTTAGAAGATAATATTGGAGATATTTTGAAGTAACCAAAAAAATTTATCAATGTTGAGTTATGTTGATTTTATGAATATTATATATAGATTTAATAACACCTTAAATCTTAGAGTTGGAAGTAACCATAGTTTTGATTCATGTTAAAGGAATATTTTCAACAATGGGTAAATATGGGTTTCTTTAATTTTTCATGAAGTAAAGAAAAATTAAAACATAACTTAGATATCACATTTATAATTAAATGATTATTATTATTTAATAATGTTTATGTTGTTATAGATTCATTCATTTATTAGTAAAAAAAATTATATATTACAATTAATAATAATTATATAAGCAGATTATTCATTTAGTGAATTCTGAGAAGTAATATTGAACTCTAGTGATCCTACTACTTGATAATTCATGTGTTGAATTTTTTTTAGGTTGTTTCATCAAATGTTTTTGAAGAAGATATTGAGCCAAGTTGATATTGATGATTTATTATTTGATAATGAATTTATGCACTTTTACTATAGATATTTGATGAATATGAAGAACAATTTTTAGGGTAGTAGAATATCTATAGATTATATATGCTACAAATACCTTGGAAATTATATTGAAGATTTTTTAAGAAGTTTTTTAAAAAATTGAATTAACTCTGGAAACGCATGAATAAACATGCTATGCATACGAAAAACAATGTATTAGTAGATCTAGTATAATAATAACCAATAAAAGTGAAGAGATATGTACGATTAACAGAGAATAATCACTCTCTATATAATAATATCTTTGGAACATACAATTATTGTGTAATTATAAGTATAAAAGGTTCATAAGCTATATGTGTAAGAATAACTTTAGATGTTCTATTAATATGTAAGCGTTGTCCATAGGCTATGTAAAATTAACCCTAAAAGATCCAGAGTTGTGTAAGATTAACCTAGATTTATGTAATATTAATATGAATGTTCCAGTACTAACATAAGAGTAATATATTGTCATGTAAATGTAACTACATGGTATCAAATCCTACTTAAGATTGTTCTTGAGTTTCCAAATTCCAAGTAAGAATAACTTGAATCTCCTTCAAAATAGAATGGAGTTTATATAATAATAATATTATGTTTGAAATAATGAGATATTTTTAGAGAAATTAAAACAAATATTTGGGAAGAATATTTAAATCAAATGATGTTGTTTTATTCTTAATTGTATAAACATAATGATGATTTATGTATATCATGATTCAAGATGAGTTTTATTTTGGTAGTAAAGAAAAATATTTTTCCATGAAGAAGAATACCAATCCAGAATGTGTAGTGAAGTGAGAACCCTAGGTTTGTGTTACACTATAGTGATAAGTCTTGAAAATATGGCGTCACTATAAATTATAGTGGTTGATTAATTAATTCCACAAAGGAATCATTGCACCATAAATCTCTATGACTGTGGGTATCAATTAATTCAATTGTAAAATTAGGTTTTTGTGGAATAAAGATAAACAGAGAATGGTGAATGATAAAATGATAAAATAATGAGTATAATTGAGAAGATCTGAAGTGAATTAAATAGAAATATTTGAAAATATTTTGGTGTGTTAAATTTGGATATTCAAATTTGAATATTTGAATCTATTTATTGAGATTAGGACTGAAGGATTTCATTAGATATTAATTTGAGAAATTTCAAAATAATGAAGATCTTGATGCATAATTCCTAGATGATTAAATATTAAAAATATGGGAAACAATTAATTCCATTTTATAGATTTTATAATAGGTGAGGATATATAAAATAAATCTAGAGTTAGAGATATCCAAATGAGTTTATTTATTTTTATTAGTATCATATATGGAAACAAAATAAGTGAGTGAGGATAATATAACCTATTATTATTTCACGTTAAAAGAGTCAAGGAAGAAGAAATATTCAGGGTGAGAAGTTATAATGATATTTTTCTACTAAATATCATTATCATTAAAGGAGAGAGAAAAATGATATAAGATACGGAAATGGAAACTCTATTATTGTTTATCATCATTAATGAGGTGGGATTAGTCAACTATTAATCTATATAATGATATCTATTGGTTGAGGAATAAGAGAACATAGAGGTTTCTATAAATCTATGTGATCTTCATTCTTAAAATAAAGAAGAGACTAACATGCATGAAACTATAGAAGATTACAACCTATAAGCTAAAGAAATCTGTTAAGGAATAATAACTTATAATTTTTTGTTGCGATGCCCAAAATTAGAGAATAAGATCTTGTTCATTTGTGTAGTTTTTTGATTTATTATAAATTGCAGGGAACCTATATAAAAAATTATTTTTGGTGACAATAAATCTATAAAGATATACACTCACAGGTTGATGTGGAATATTTTGGTTGTATTTGGCCACATATTTTTTGAGTATTTTTGGAGTGTTTAAGGCTGAAATTGTGTTTTTAGAAGAGATTGTGTTATTTGTGTTAATTTGAGGTTGTAAGCTCAATTTGTTTTTTACCTTGAAAAAATGTGTGTTTTTGGGTTTAAACTGATCAAAGTTTCTTATATTAATTTCCATTAATTTAGGAAAAATATTTTTTATGATTCCCCATTGAAATTTTCTTTTATAAATAATTTTGATAATTTTGGATCTCTTGAATTAATTTTTTAAATTTCCCATTTTTTTTTGGTATAAAAAATTATTATGTGAAATTTTCACATTGAAATTTAATCACTTAATTTGGTTCTAGAATATGTGATTTTTCACTTAGAATTTTTATTATCACTTAACACTTAAATCTATGTGTTTTAGGATCTTCTTCCATGAAGAATGGAATTTGAAAAAGGAAAGACTCTATGTATGTGAGCGAAGGACCCTCCATGCCATGATTCATCATGAATAAATTTTTATAATTTTATGAATAGTTCAACAAGTTGCATTGAAAATGTATGAATTGACATGCTTATGTGGGATAATATTTTTTTCCTACCCACAAATTGACAAAGGGGAAATCATCTGTTCCACTATTATGTGGTCTTCCTTCCATGATCTTTCTTCAATGGACTTATTTAATTCCATATCTTATTTATTTTTTTAAAGAACCCCTAATTTTTTTATAATAAATAGATTTATTATGTTTATTCTATGCATATATGGTTAATCATACATGCATGGATTATTATTTTGTACCAAATCACCCTTTAGAAGGAATTTTTGTATAACTGTAAATTTTTTACTGATTGAATAAATAAACTTGTGTTATTCTGAAAGAATATTTAAGGGTGATAAAATAAGGAATAAAATTAAATATTAAGTTTTTAATCCCTCTACAAGTGAATATCAAAGTGACTGTGTCCATTTAATCGGTCAACGAAGTGATAACTTAAGTTGAAGAAGATAATTGCATGGGTCAATGTTATATATAAGTGAATATTAATAGTATCGAAACTATATCCTCAATCATGTAGACCATATATCTTGAAGTAAATAAAATAATACCATATATGATAATCATCCATGAAAATTTTAAGTTGAATCCAAACAAAGAAGGTGATCTCATCTTTACCTAGTTCAATGTAGTTTCGGAAGATCCCAATATTGTTGTAATTAATTATGACTTAATAATTGATGATGTTTGTAAATATAGTTGGGTTAATAGAGTATTTTTATGATAGAAACTCCAATTAAAATAAATAATAAGAATAACGATCTGTAAAGAGGAGTACCACACTATAAGACAGACCATGTTTGATCTTTAGAAAATGATGCATATTCAAGTTTGGTTGGAAATTGATGAAGATGATGACATTGTGGAAAATAATTTTTATATAATTTAATATCTCTACTTTGATCCATATGGAGAGATTATCATTCAAGATAGGGAGGACCTCTATATCCCCACAGTTATAGTTTCATGATTGGACTAGCATGCACATCGGTTTCTCAATAAAAGGCCTTGATGAGAAAAGGTTTCATACAGTTGCAAGCTTTCCCTGGTGACCATAAGTGTGAAAAATTTAAAGAAAATGAGTTTGACCTAGGTCAAGGATTTTGGATCAATGAATTAAAATGATGTCAATTTTTAAAGGTGAATCACCAAGATTGAGCGAAGGAGGATCAATTAAGGGAATTAAAGAATCCACTTATATAGGTTCACTCTAAACCTACAACTGATCGAATCCAACTCAAATCCAGTGAGTATTATTGGTTTAACTTGATTCTGATGGACTAAATAAAATTATTGAGGTTGATCAACACGTGATAATTCTGAATATGATAATATCCATGGGATATTATAGATCAAATACTGATTGAACTAAGAAATAGTCATTATTTACTTATTTACAATGAAGGTTGAACTCACTAGAGAAAAATGATCTCCTATTGAAGTTGAAGACTAAAGCAGTGATGTTTGAATTTGAGCCAATTTCCATTTTGTAATGGTTTTGGGAGTGAATTAGTTGATTGAGGAGGACCATGCCTATTGTAATTCCAATTTAAGATCAAAAATGTGTTTTGTTCAGGCCAAAGTTGATTTATGATTAGATTAAATGCCACCTATAATAAATTCCTTAGACCCAGACCCATGTCCAAGAAATATCCTAGAATTAAATACTTGATGGACTAGCCCATTAAATTTGATCACTCCATCCTATGTATAGTGAATCCAAATCCACATGTTTCTAATGGAACCATAGATAACATTATTAAAGAAAAAAATGGGAATTCAATTTCAAGATTGATAAAAAGAAATATGAGATCAATTAGGAATATTATGTAGGTCTCTAGAGAGTTTTGACCTTATTAGGGAAGAAATATTATGTCATCCGACCTTTTTATTACATAATTTTTCATTTAATTTTAAAAATAAAGGGTCTTCTAAAGTTTATTTTCTTCGAAATAAGGTACATAATACATGAAAACTTAAAATTTTCTTCTAATTCCACTTGAATAAAACTTCATGGGTTCACTATAAGTAATAATTACTATATATCATAACCTTGGGACATACATAAAATGAAAGGGGTGAGCATTTGGCCTAGTAAAAGAATTAGCAAGGGAGATAAAAGTCATGTGACCATGAGACATATAAATAATAACATGAGTCATAAAAATATAAAATGAAAAATAGGCATAACATAATTATAATAATATGAATCATAAAATAGAAATTTTTCTACAACATCTATATGATAAATTCATAAGTATATCACCAAGGTTTATCACCAAGGTGTCATAAATGAAAATTACCAATGTTATTCACTAAGGTATCGTGAAACTTGTCATCTATAGAGATTAAATTATTTACAGAATGCATTAGAGAAATTTCAGGGTGCACTATTCATATTTATTCATTTCATATAATCCACATATATCATAACAAATCATTTCATTAATTACCCATGGAGAATAAATAACAGGTTTCTTATAAAAAAAACTTTCCATACAAAAGAGCTTAAACAAATGATCATTACATCATTTTTTTCCCAAAAAAAGGGAATGTGGATTTCATATGTGTAAATAAAATAATCAAATAAATAATTTTTTTCATATATGTGAATACCCCTAGAAAATAAATATGTTTGGGTATTCACAAAAGGAAAATAAAAAATAATTTCTTTTGTAGAGAGGGAAATTTGATAAGTAAATTTAGTAACATGACGGGTATAAAACATGGTTTTAGAAAAGGGTAAAATGAGTGGGTACCCAGGTTTCCTATTTATAAAATTATATTCCTATATTAATGGGATAATATAAATTATAAAAAAGAAATTATTTTGGAAATTATAAGACATAGCACATAAAAAGGAAACTTGAATTGAAAAGAGAAGTGGATATTTCCCTTAACTTGAAGAGTTTTTCCTAAAACTTGAGGATGGAACCTTGAAGGACTCCTTGGGAGTAAAACCACTAAAACCTCATGTAGTATGGCTTTGGATTGAAATGGAATAATGAAATGGGTTGGTATTTATAGAAAGAGTGGAGGAATTGTTTAATAATTTCTAAATATAGGTCTTGGAAATCTAGGTTGTGGAAAAAGAAAAAACAATAGCATACCCATAGTTTTTGCCCATGGTTTTAGAAATATGGGAAAACTTTAGTGTCATTTTAATCAACCAAAACCAAACATCATTTTTATTACTTATTTTTTTATTGAAAATTAAATTTTCTACAAAGTAATCTTTTTAAGGTCAAAGTTTCCATTTTAGACTTTGGAAAGTCGCTTATATGTTTGGAAATTGATTAAAATATATTAAAATGCATAAAATTAATAAAATAACATATTTTAGGTATTTCTTTGGGGTTAATTAATTATTAAATCATTAATAAATAATTATGAAGTCATTAAACATATTGAAAATCCAAAACTGTATTTTTTCTATTCATGGAAAAAATGTATTTTAAAAAATTCTCATAAATTCACCCTAACCAAAATTTGAAATTTTAATTTCAAATATGGTATTTATTTTATCAATAAAAAATATCTAAATTTTAAAATTTTAACATTTAAATATATAAATTATTATTTATTAAAAAAATCAGGTTGTAAAGCATGGTCAAATTTCTGACACTTAAAAAATTCTAAGGACATAATATAATTATTTTATCATTTCTTTTCAGATAATAGTGTTTTTAATATACTATTTTATAAAAATAAAAATTATTCAAAATACCTTAGTTTATTATAAAAAAAATTATATGATTTATGAAAAGTACAATTTGTGTCTAAAAAATCATTATATCAAATTTGCCTCAATTAAACATATATTTTATTAAGAAAAAATATTATTAAAATGGAATTTATGGAATAAAAATGTTATTTATAAAAAGTAATTAAACTTTAATTAGTTATTTCCTACACACAAAACCCCTTATAGAACTCACGTATGGCCTAAGGGTAAGGACTGCAATGGAGATAGATTCATGGGGTGGCTTGGCTAAAATTGATAGAGTGGTAATTTCTAATAACTTAAACTTCTCCCATTGGTGATTTTATTCAAGATTCACTTGTTGGTGATTGAATTGGGATTGGTCAAAGGAAAACCCTAGTCATTCTACCTCCCTCCTGAGTTCTGACAAATGGGCTCCATATGGCATGACTCTACTGGTTGAGGTCATTGCTTCTCCTTTAGACATTAATTATACCTTGTCATTACTACTTACAAACACTAATTATAACATTAGAATTATTCATAATGGGTATAGTTATAAATGTTCAAATTTTACAATGGTTATATTGACCAATGTTCATATTTTACGAACGGTCTTATAACAGTCAAATCACAATGGTCTTATTTCCCTTTATTCTCTATAAATACCACTTCATTATTTCATTCAATATTTACAATAATAATTTCCTAATATTTTGATTAGTTTACCAATATTTTGTTTTATTCTTGTAGTATTTTTCATGTTGGTGATGATTCTAATAGATTGGAGCAATCCATATTTTCCAATTTTGGCTTCTCTATTTTATATTTTTTGTCTATTTGTAATGTTTATAATTTTAATTGGTTTTATAAATGACTAATGTAATGATAATTATTAAATAGATATGGTTTTTTTGTGTATAATATAATATGACACACAATTTCTTAGGAAAAAAAATCATTTAAAAAACCCATTTCATAACATTCATTCTCCCTTTAGAAATTTCATCCCGAAATTTCAACTCATATTCTTGGTTGAGAAAAGGTGAGGATACTTCTTATTCATTGTTTCATTTGGTTCCTATGTCACCTCTTAAAACTTATGGTTTTGACATAACAATTTCATAGGGTGGGTAGTCTTGTTGTGTATAACCTTATCTCTATAGTCCATTATCTCCACCAGCTACTCCTTATAAGAGAGGTCATGTTCCAATTGTACCACCTCTAGATTCTATACATTTGAGGGATTAGTTATGTACTTCCACAATAGAGATATATGGAATAAATCAATAATATGAGATATATTTTGTGTAAGTGAAAGATAATAGACCACTACTCCTATGTGATCTAATATTTCATCCGAACCAATGTACTTGGGGATAATATCCCCTTTCTTCTTAAACAGCATGACTCAATTCTATAGTGATATTCAAAGGAAAAAATTTGTCACAAACATCAAACTCCAATTTGATTTTATAGTTGTCAGTATTTCTATTCTACTAGCCCTGAGCATATTTTATAAGTTTTTGGGTGGAATGAACCTTTTTTGTCATCTCTTTCAAAAGATTGTGCCCAAGTAGCTTTCTCACACCAACTTCATCCCAACATGTAAGAGTTCTGCATCACTTCCTATATAGAGCTGCATAGGGTGCCATTTGAATACTTGATTGGAAGATATTTTTGTATGATAACTCAACTAATTGTAGGTTTTTATTCCATCCACCATTAAATTCCATTAAGCGTGTTCTCATAATGTTCTTGAGTGTCTAAATAGTCCTTTTAGAATGGCCATCAGTTTGGGTGCGATAGACCGTATTGAAATTCAATTCATTATTCAGAATATATTGAATACTTCTAAAAATATATATGTAAACCATTCATCATGATCATAACATATATAAAGTGACTCCCCATTTATCCTCACCACTTCCTTTATGTATATCTTGGAAAGTTGTTCTAAAGATAAATCTTCTTGAACAGTGATAAAATGGGTAGTCTTGGTGAGTCGATCCAATATAACCCATATTGTATAGTTTCCTTTGGATTCTCTTGAGAGACCAGTGATGAAGTCCATGGTGATATTACTTCACATCCATGTTGGTATGGGTAGTGTTTTCATTACCCATTTAGGGATTTTTTTCCTTTGTCTTCACTTGCTGACATACCAAGTACCTTAGATTATATTCATCAATATCTCTTTTCATATTATCCCACAAATAATGGTCACAAAGGTCCCAATAAATTTTATTTATTTCATGATTTATAGATAATGTAGAACTATGAGATTCATCTATCAGTTATTTATTTATAACTATAATATATAGAACACATAGCCTTGTATGAAATTTCACTACATCTTCTTAATCAATAATGAACTCAGGAAACTTCTTATTATCCAGATAATATACATTATTTTGTAACAAAGGATCTTCTCATTTATATTTATTGATATTATCTATTAATTATGGTTTAGAAATAATTTGGTATGGGATTGATGATTTACCTTCCCTCATGATTCTCATGTCCAGCCTTACTAGGTCTGTGATCAATGGATCTTATTGAATATTCATCATTGCTATCACAATAGGGTCTTTCCTACTTAATTAAACCATGGATTTTTCTTCACTTCTAGTTTGATAATGAATTTAACAATCATAGTCTTTAATAAATTACAACCATATCCTTTTTCTCATGTTGAATTACTTTTTCATGAAAATATACTGCAAACTTTTGTGGTATGTTTATATACCACATTTCTCCCCATAATGATAGTGTCTCCATATATTTAGAGTATAAATAACAACAACTAACTCTATATCATGCGTTGGACAATTCTTCTCATGAGGCATTCACTTTCTATATGCATAAGCAATCACCTTCTCATTTCTCGTGAGTACGTACCCAATCCATTTCTGAGATGAATCACTATAAATAACGAATCCTTTTTTGAAAGTGTGTAGAGTTTATAAACCTTTAGTAACAAATATCTCCTTTAGTTTTGAGAAACTTTCTTTAGAATTATTTTTTAGATGAACATATCCCTATTTTAATTTAACTTGGTTAGTGGATTATAAATTCATGAAAAATTATTCACAAACCTCCAACAATATCTTTTTAAATGAAGGAAACTAAGAGTCTCATTAACCATTTTAGGATGAGGCCATTCCTCTAAAGCCTTTTTCTTTGAAGGGTAAACTGAGATTCCTCCATTGGTTACAATGTGTCCCAATATTGAAACTTATTGTAACCATAATTCACATTTTCTATTTTTTCCAAAAAGCTTCTCCTTTTTCAGAGTTCCCAATATAACCCTTGGATGATCTTCATGCTCCTCACAACATTTAAAATATATCATAATATCATCAATAAAAACTACCATGAATTTATTAAGGTAGTCCTTAAAGTATCTATTCATCATATCCTTAAATATAGTAAGATCATTAGTCAATATAAAGGGCATAACAACAAACTCACAATGCTCATATCTATCTTGGAAGGTAGTATTTAGAATATCTTATTTATTCACCCTCATTTGATGATTCCCATATCATAGGTCAACATTAGAGAAGAATTGTGCCCCATGAATCTATTCAAATAAATCATAAATCTTTGGTAAAGGGTACTTTTTCTTTATGGTGATCCCATTAAGTTCTCTATAATCAATGCATAGTCGCATTGATCTATCCTTATTCTTAATAAAAAGGAATATGTGTTCCCTAAGGAGACACATTTGGCCAGATAAACCCCTTCTCCATAAGGTCTTGAATTTTTTTTCTTTAATTCCACTAACTCTATATTTTCCATTTTATATGGGGTCTTTCATATCGGTTTGGATCTAGGTATGAGTTCAATAAAGAACTCTACCTCTATTTCTGGGGGAGGTCCAGGTAACTCTTCAGGAAATATGTCAATGTATTCCTAAGTGATGGTGACATTCTATACTATTATACTTTCATTTCCTTCTCTCTCTTCGTCGGTCATCTCCATAAAGAAGGATATGGGAATTTCTTCTAGACAAAGATTAGGTCACAAAATATCTCCTTTGAAAATGAATATAGGTTGTGCATTAAAGACTACTAAAATTTCCATATTTATATAGTTGATATTAGCATTGTAATTTGAGAGCCAGTTCATCCCATGTATAGTGTTGAGTTCCAGCATGGAAATGACTACTAGATTTGGGATGAGATTGTACTCACTAAAGTTAATAGTGGAGTTTCTATACACTATTGATGCTAGGATAATTCCTCCAGGAGTCTTGTCTGATAAATCTAATTTTATAAGTTTAATTATTGATTCTATATTATTTTCAAAATTGGATGAAATAAAGGAATTAATAGAACTATAATCAAACAAATTATTTACTAGATTTGAGAGAACAATTAGTGTACCTTCCCCTACATCATTCAGAGCCTCCACTTCAACTATCATGATAGAAAATGATCAACCTAGATCTCTTGGACTCTACTGAGTATGATGGTGGTTTCCCTCTATTATATTCTAATTTAAACATTGATTGGAAAATTTCCCAAGCTATCCACACTTGAAGCATTAAACTTCTAGCTAGGCATGCACCATCTTCCCTTTATCGTTAGTGTTGATAAGTTTAGGCTTAACTTCCCCACAACACTTTATAGCTATATGGACATCTCTCTCACACTTTTATAACTTTCCACTCCCAAGAAAAAGTTCCATGAAATCTTCTTCCCATGTTTTTTTCACGTGGGAAGTTTCACTTTCCTTTCTCCTCTCCTATGATCAATGTTCTTCCCTAATTTTTCCTCCATTTCTCTCATCTTGTCATTTGACCTATGTGTCCATTGTGTCTCTCTTAACTCCGATTCAACCTTTATAGAACTCTTCAATATCTCCTTATAGCTTTCATAGTCTTGTTTTGATATATTCCTCTGCAAATGGGGTATCAATCAATTGAAGAATCTATAAACCTTTGAATTAGTATCCATAACAAAGAAAGAGGTGTATCGAGCATGTCTGGTAAATTTCATCTCATAGCTTCATATAGATTCATTTTCCTTCTTCTTTAGTTCAAGTAATTCCATATATATTTTCATTCACATCAAAGGGGGGAATATTAATTGAAAAATATTCCCTTAAATACTTCTCATTCTATAGTATAAATATTCCTCCTTGGCTATTTGTTTTAAATCAGTTTCCACTACTAACCAGCTTCTCATTCTAAGAGATATAATACCGGGGTGAATTTCTCTTGATCTGAACAAAAAAGTACAGAAAATATCTTTTATGTAGATATTATCCATTTTTCATCAATCAATGGGTTGTTCGATCCACTGAAAAAGGTTTTCATTGACGCATAAATGACTCAATCAAAATTTGTTACCTTATAGGTGAATCTGGTATCTTAAATTGATTCAAGTTATTATTCTTAACTCAAATTAGTTGATTCATCATCCTCGTGAAGTTTCCATTTTGGATTCCATCAAAGTACCATTGGAACATCATCCATTATGCTTATCATTTACGTGGTTCCTCCTATATCTTATCATTTTCTATAATAAGAGAACCTTAGTGATAAACATGTTTCATTTAATAATATTATAATTATAAATGAATTTTAATTCTTCAAACATCATGTGTAAATATGTTATTCTATAATAACAATTAAATTTTATATATATAATTCATAATGGTTCATAAAAACATGTGATTAACCAAACATATCCATTGAGATTGTTAAAACAGGAGTGCAGAAAGGCCCATTGTCATGCACCAATTAAAAATTGATTTTATCTCAATGCGGTATTTTTTTGTGTGATACCTAAATAAATATATTCTAGATCCACATCCACTTGTTCGTATCTGGGTATGGATTTCTTTTCTTAGAAACCACTTAATTAATACTTCACCAAAATACCATGATGTTTTCCTATATTTAAACTTTTCTTTAGGGTAAATACTAAGGATTTTTTTTCCTAATTCCAAAAAATAACTAAATAGTCCTTTGATAAATACTATGGAATCCCACAATTTTATCACATTACATTTGATTACATGGTACAAACAAGAGATTTTTTAAAGTTTAGTTTTTGTAAATAAGGTACATAATACATGAAAACTAAAAACATTATTCTAAGTCAACTTAAAGAAACCTTGATGGGTTCACACTAAGCTATATATACTGCATATCATAACCTATGGACATACAACAAAAGAAAGGGGTGAGCATGAGGCCCAGTAAGGGAATAAGCAAGAAAAATAAAAGGCATGTGATCATAAGATATATCAATAAGAACATGTGGCATAACAATAAGGCATGAACATGAAGCATAAAATAATAATAATAACATAAATCATAACATGGAAATTTTTATACAACATTTAAATGATACATTCATAAGAATATCACCAATGTTTATCACTAAAGTGTCATAAATGGAAATTTCCATGGTTATTCATCAAGGTATCATGCATAATGTCATATATATAGATTAAATTCCTTACCCAATGCATTGGATAATTACTAGTTCTCACCCTTAATATTTCTTAATTTTATGTGATCCACATATATCATAATAAATCATCTCATTAATAACCCATGTAGAATAAATAATTGGTATTGTTATCAAAAATCTTAGCATATAAAATAGCCCAAAGACATGATCATTACGTCATTTTTATCCAATGAAAGTGAATGTCAGTTTATTATGTGTAAATACCTAAATCAAATAAATGATTTTTATATATAATTGAATACCCCTTGAAAATAAATAGGTTTGGGTATTCATAAAATGAGAATAAAATAGAATTTCATAAGTATAGATAGAAATTTGAGAATTAAATTCAGCAGTATTACGGTTATAAAACATGGTTTTAAAAAATGTTAAAATTTTAGAGGAAAAGGGTCTCCCATTCATGAAATACTATTATTATAGTAATGAAATAATATAAATTTGAAAAAAGAACTTAGTTTTGAAATTAAAAGACATACCACATAAAAAGGGAACCTGAATGGAAAAGAGAAGTGAAGATGTCCCTTACCTAGAATATTTTTTCCTAGCATGAGGATGGAACCTTAAGGGGACTCCTTGGGAGGAAAAACCACCAGAACTTTTTAGAGGATTTATTGGGAGTTAAGGGGAATGGTGAAATGGGTGTGTATTTATAGAAAAGGGGGAGGAATTGTTTAATAATTTCCAAATATATGTCTCGGAAATCTAGGTTATGTAAAAGAAAATACCATGGCCTTATCACTGGTTTTTGCCTATGGTTTTGGAAATTTGGGAAACATTTTATGTTATTTTAATCCACCAAAACTGAATAAGAACCTAAACTCCGATGTGAAGAACCTCAAGTTTCCACTTGGCAAGAGGGGAGGCTGTCGCTGCTCCCTTGGTGGAGCACTGAATTAGAACCCTTTCCCTCTGATGCGGTGCTGAACAAGAGACCTGGGGAGAGGAGGAAGAAAATATTTAAAAAACTAAAAGAAGAATTAAATAGAAAATTAATTTAAAAATAAATAAATTAAAATAATAAACATTAATAATTATAAATAAAAAATTTACATAAGATATTTAATAAAATAGAATTATTAAACATAAATAAAATTTTATTAATTGATAGTAACTTCTAAAATAAAATCAGAATAGATTATTAAAAATATTATTAATTATAATTTAATAACACATATTAATAATTATTTAATAATACAATTTTTTAATAAAATAAAATACTAATAATAAGTTATAAATTAAATTATAGATAAACTATACTAGTTAATTTAAAATGTTAATAATGTCAACTTTCAAAATAATAATAAACTTAATGTTTATAATTTACTTTTATAATGTTAATTAATTAAAAAACTAATAATTTGTAAACAATTTAACATCAAAATTAATATTTAATAAAACTTTTTATTTTTAATAATAATTATAATTAACCTATTATTAACAAACTCAATCAACTTATAATACATAAATTATCATAATTTAACCTTTATAATTAAATAATAATTTTTTTTATTTCATTATAATTAATTAAAATTAAATTAATAGTTATTAAAAATATTAATAAAATAAATTATTTAACAACATTAATTAAAAGTTTAGTATTTTTTAAAAAGAATTTTTTTCTATTGTCTTAATTTATAAATTTCTATTTCCTTCATGTTTTAAATTTTTTAGTTATTTTTCTGTTCTAACTAGTCATGTTCACAGAGGAGCTAAAAACACATCCAAATACATCTGACTAACTCATAAAGAGTTAGTTATATGATAAACTCTAGTGTTATGTGCTAGTCGTGAAAAAAAGCACGTGTGCGGTGCACACGTGAAGGACACTTAAAGTTGGTGATAGTCATGTAGTGACATGCAGCAAATGATTGTGGATTCAAAAGCAGAGCAAGCAGTAGAGAACAGGAGGAGGAGGCTCATTCTGATTCCACGAACAAAAATTTGGAGGGTAGATCCAAACAATCTTGTTCGAATTCCACGATCACGTCCATCTGAGAGCAGACTCCGAGGAGCAGCACTGGAGTCAAGCTGGAGACTAAGGAGCCCGAAGGTAGAGCATCACTTAGGGATTTCTTCCTCCTCCTTTATTTAATCCTTGTACTCTATTTTCGATTCTTTTCAATTCTACATTTCATTATGTATATAAGATGGTTTTCTATCTCTGGAGCTTTAGGCATTGTTGGTCTATCCATTAAATTTTTCACTTCCTCTTTGATTGACATCAGAATTAATCAGTGAGTTAGTTCTAATGATAAATTAAATTTTTCACACATTTCTATAAAACTTTTCATAGTTTCAAAATCAATTGGAGAGATTAAACTTGATCATCATTTTGCTGAAGAGTTAATGTCATTACAGTTGGAGTTTTACGGCGAGTTTAATTTCAATTGAATTCTTTTTCAAATTTTTAACATATGATGATCTTTAGAGTGGTGAAATCTAAAAGACAAACCTCTCTTTGATGTGTCTTATGGAAAAGAAGATATTTCAACCAATTTATAATGTGTGATTCTCTTAAATTTAGTGTAGAGTTATCCTTTTAACAATAAAGTTTGGTATTCCTGAGAAAATTGTTGATCTTAGCTCCTTTGTCTTTACTACTTAATGTTAGTTTGCTATATTTCTTTAGTTTTTTAGCTTTGTCTATTAATATTTAGTTACTTTGTAAAAAAATCTTGTTACCTCATCTTGTTTCACTACGTCATTAAAAAATAAAAATAATAAATAAGAAAATGTTCACTCCCTCTACTACAGACAACAGTGGAGTAAATTTTATTTAAAACCATAGAATTCACTAACCTGCCTTATCTGTGGATCGACCCTGCACTATTGTGCTAGTGTAGGTTTTTAAATGCAATTTTGAGGTCCGTGATGACCTCCGACCTCACCAATATTTTGAGTCGTTTCCAGGGAAGGCACGCAGTGAGAGTCTAGGGTTTTAATAAAAAAACACATAAAACTACTTTGGAATTTGTGAATTGTATATGTTTCTCGGGTTGTTTTTGAAATTTTGCCTCAATTATGACACTTTGTGTGTACAATCTCATTTTATTATTTAGAAATGGAACATTTTGAAGATTTCCATCATCAACTAGAATTATATTGTGTTTTTAGTGGAAATTATGGACACACTACCTGCCAGGGTGACTATAACCAGCCATAGCAAACTGCTCACCTTGAAGAAAATAAACAATATGAATACTTAGAACCCTATTCTATTATCCTAGCTAAACACGACATAATTGAAAAAAAAATGTATTCTTGAGAGAATAATTGGAACACTTGGTTTAACCACACCCATGAAATAAAAGATAGAGATTCTCAGGAGCAAGATAAAAAATTGAAAATATTGGAAAACATGCTCCTGGAATTACAAAAAAGGGTTAAAGAACAAGAAAAATTTAAATAAAATGAAAAATGAAATGTTTATAAAAGATTTGAAGATCAAGTTTAAGAGGAAAGTGATAGTGAAACTAGGAATCAAACTTTTTACTTTGAAAAATCTGATTCAATTGAATTAAAATAGGAAACAACCAACTCACTAAATCAAGAACACATTTATTAATACCCAAAATGAACTTTAATGATGTTGAGTTGGATAATTCTAAAGATAAATTAATATTGATTGAAAAATATTTCCTAGTTCATTTCATGATCCCTACTTTTCAAAATACTCATTGTTTCAGTAGTTTTGATAATGAAGTCACTCGGGTAGAAGAGATATTTGTGAAATAAAATTTGAATTTTAAAAACTCATCACCCAATTTTTCTAACATAGTGAATATTGAACCTTAACTGGAAATGGGGAACACTATGGAAGAGAACTTTAAACTGGATAACATGGAACCTAATGTTTTTGAGCCTAAACTGATAACCACTCTTCCATGTTTAGAATCTATAAACCCTGTAATTTCTAAAATGTTGTTAGATGATGAGGATGAGGGAATGATATTTGAAGAAATACCAACTAATGAGTTTTCATTTACATGCTCTCATAGTAATAACTTTTCTAAAATATGTGTTGAAATGGAAAGTAGTGTTATCCAACTTTAAGAGAATTTTTTTATTTTGAACATTCTGGAAACTAACCTTATTGAAGCTGAATTGAACATTTCTTCCCCTAAACTGAAATTTCTGGAACACAATACAAATATTATTTTGTAAAATAACCCGTTTGAACATGAAATTGAAGTAGAGGTTGAACACACACTAGATGATGGTTACAGAATTGATTTGATAGAAGCAGTATATGTTCAGTGTGAGTTAACAGATGAGGAATTTTTGGAATAGATTTATAAAATTTCGAAACCAGAAAGTTTGGTTGAACAACAATTAACTCTTCACTGTAGTTCAATTCCATCTTCACCTGAGTTGGGTACAATGGTTTATCATGATGTTGATAATAGTTTAGAAGTAGATTTAATCTTGAGTTCCATAGCATATGATTCTGTCCATCGCGTTAATAAATCCCCTTTTGAACCTTCTAATCATAACATACCCATTGGCACCCTTGAATTTGAATTAGTTAATGTTGAAGTTGAGAGAGATTGATGTGAGGAAAATGTCTCATCCTTTGAATTACCCAATCCATTGCAGTCTCTACCTAAAAATTTTAATTTTTTCAAATCTGAAACAATTCTAGAAGTTGACAGCAACATGTCCATAATTGCTAAAGGGTACTATTTAGGGATTTTTGCAGCTTATGAGAATTTGGTTTGGGTTTACCTATTTTTAGGTGCCCATAGATTACATTATTCCATTAAAAACAAATGGTCCAAATATATGTGGTGGTTACTATTAAGGAAACCAAATCCACCTAGTGACTACGGTTAGTTCTAGGTGAGTCTAGCTGGGGACTTTAAAACTAGCATTGCATGGGAGGAAACCCATGTTTTTTTTGTGTTAATAAATAAAACAAATTGTGATTAAATAAAGTATAAATGAATACATTAAATTTAATGCTTCATGAGAGTCAATCCATGATCTTTCTTTGTTTTCATTTCTATAATATTTTGTATTGAATAAAGTGTTTTTTTATTTATTCTGTTTGTTCTGTCTCTACTAGTTATTTGTACTTGGATTTCAAGCTTTGATTTTTAGGATTCTGATTTGGTTTCATTGAGGAGTTGAATTCCCTTTTTGGAAGATTGATAAAAAAAACTTTAAATCAGGGAAGTACCTTAATATTAAATTTTGTTTCATTTTTATACTCCTTAATTCTTTAGAAAAAATCTATTATCTAGGTGTTATATTGTTTAAAAAAATTATGCTTGTATTAAAAAATTCTTCTACATGTCTTGCTTCTGAAATTTTTAAAAAAATCTACAAATTATTAAAATTCTGCTTGTTTTGGAATGAAATTATGTTGTATGTCACTATACAAATAAAAAATTATGCATGTAATTCACTATTGAAACTAAATTTTATTATTTTTAAAACCATTAACTGCTTGAAACTAAGTGTTGGGGGGGTACATGCTACTGGTCTATTGAATCTTCTTTGGGTTGGGGTGTTTAGCCTGAACTTTGTCTATTGTGTTGAATACCCAGCTGAATTAATTCTGCTAGACTTTCTTTCACCCTAATTGACAGTGCACTTACATGTCACATGTTACTTTTGAGATGTATTGAAAAAAATATTCATTAGACATAAATATTAATTCATGTACATGATTATGAACCTTATATAAATTAAAATTTGTGGAAAACAATATTTCTTGAACTTTAAAGAGACCCTTTATACATATCATTGATCTACTTAATTGAAAATCTATTTTGAACCATAATTGATTAATTGTTCTTCTCCATCTTTAGAAGTCATCTTTGGGGAAAATTTTGGGTTTTTAGTGTGGGGGAGGGGGTCAATTATTGACTATGCTAAACTATTCTTAAATTTAAGCTCATCAATTCCCACTTCACTTCAATATTTTTTGTAAAAAATGGTTAAATTTTTTAAAAATTCTTTCATAAAATTTAGGCCTTACACTATCTTTCAAATGGGTCTTTCCTATGGACTATATTTCTTTGGTATTTAAGTTTTGCATTGAGCTGGAAATTAATGAGGTTGGATGATTTCTGAGTGGTCTTTCTTAGTGGTTGAATGGATATCTTGGTTTAGGAACTATTTTTGATAGTGATATGGGAACCCTCTTAGTGGAGTTATGATCATAACCCTTGGAAATAGAAGTTTGATTTTGATTCAAGGGAACCCATTTCCTTTTAATTGTTAAAGTAATTGCTTTAATGAGTCATTGTAAATGATTTTTTATATAAACCATTTGGAACTAGAGTTTTCTGAGCATCTAGGATCCCACAGTGAGTCTCTGAGACCCTATATGCTGGGTGTGTTTCTGTTTACTTTAATCCCTTTGTACACCTTTAATAAGTGCATTGCACAGTTCTTAGCACATGATGCATTGCTTGGGAAAAATAAATAAAGTGTATAGGGTCAAAAATGAGTTCATTAAGGTGAGGGGAATGATGAACACCGGATGAAGAAGGGGTCAATTGGCTTATATAGGATTCATTTGGGTTGTTTCATTAAGGTGATCAAAAAAATATGTATTTTTATTACCTAGGTGATAAGTAAAAGTATAAGGTTCATGCTGTTAAGTTCTTAACTCCACTGATGTTTTATCTCTTAACACTCTTGGAATTAGAACTTGGAATTGGATTGAAATAATCACTAAGCAGAGTCACGTATGAGGCATTGAACTTACTTTGATTGATAAATCTTTTCTATCATGAATACTTGTTGAGTACTTGTTCGAGGTAAGATTTTTTTTTAAAATATTTTCTAAAATATTATTGATACTTCGGTCCTCTATTTTTAAGTGTTGGACATGTAATAGTTTGAGTTGAATCATAAATACTACAATCTATTTTTCTATGATAAAAAAAACATGAAATTGTTTGAGGACAAACAATGCTTATGTTTGGGGGAATTTAATGTGGCGCTATTTTTTCAAGGTTTTTCCACATATTTTTACTTAATTTTTATTGATTTAATTAAATATTTAAGCACTTTATACTAAATAATTGCACTTTTGTATCTTTATAATTAAATTTGTTAATTAATATTATTCTTCTATAATTAATTAGGTATTTTTAGTCTTTAAATTAATAATTTTAATCTTACTTTTCTTATCTAATTTGATTAATTGTTAATTAGTTTTGTTAATTATAATATGCTCACCTTTTAATAATTTGACATTAATAACAAAGAGTCACTTAATATATTTATTTGTGTTTCAATTAACTTAGACTTTATTTTAATATTTTATTATTTAATATAGATTAATTAAAATATATCAACTTCATTAAATAATATTTATAACCATCTTGCTAACTAATTAAGTTAAGATTTTAGTTTGAAATAAATAAAATTGTTCACTTTTAACTTTAACTTTTCACTTATTTAATTAATTAATTGACTTAATGTTTTAAAACACTAATTATTAAATCCTAAGTATGGATTTAAGTTATTTATTCATTAACTTGTGTTTTTAGTCTTTTGGTGAGGTAGACAAGAGCATCAGTGACCTATTGAGTCATCGGTGCGACCCTTTTCTATTCATTATAGACCCTTTAATACTTTTCATTTATGTATTTTATCAAATTAGTTTAATATTAGTTCAGTTTTTAATTTATGTATTAACATTTAAAAACATAAATTTTAACTTTAAAGTTTTAAATTTTAATAATAATTCAATTTTTAATTTAACGTGTTTAGTCTCTGTTCTATTTTTTTAATTTTAATTAACTTATGTTTTAATTTTAAGTTCAATTTATGTTTTTTTAGGTCACCGTTAGTAATTTATTTTTGTTCTATTGGTGTCCCTTTTCTTTGAGCGCAACAGTGAGACTTTAATTTTATCCCATCGGTAACCTCGGTTGCCCAGCTGCTCCTCACTTGTTCTACCGGTGACCTTTAATTGAAATGGAGACCCATTGTTCTAACGGTGAACCGCTAATTTAAAGATGACAGTGAGCTTTAATTTTGTTTTTATTGATAAATTTTTTTAACTACATCAGTGATCTTTAAGTACTGGTAACCTTAATATATTTTCCTAACAGTGATCTTTCCTACCAGTGGCATTGTTTTTAACTCTATCAGTGACCCTTTCTTTTTTTCTATCGATAACCTCGTATCCCACTCACCGTTCTCTTCTTATCACACCAAAATCCTTCAACCCCACTCATTGTTCTCCATTGGTAGCACTGCATACACCAATTTCCCAGCATTCTTCCAGCCAAATACTGAATCCCTTGGTTTCCACCCATAGCAAAAAAATTGATACGGGTCCTCAACTTTATCACAACCATTTTCATCTTGAATCTCAATTTCTATCAACATAATTCTAACCTCTCCTGCATAATAGATTCATAACTGCATTCACAACTAGAAAAGGATTCTAATTAGATTTTCTACACATTTTTCATCTGAAGAAGAACCCAAGCCGCGAATCCATATCTTCTCTGCCCACCGAGGAGGAACCCTGCTCACCGTTGAGTGCGCATGTTCTTCAGGAGAAAAAACAGAGCTGGGTCACCATGAGTATTTGCTAAAGTCACTACTATTCTCCACTACGCGTGAAGAAAGTTGTGTTGTCGTTGAGTAGAGGAACTGGAACCGAGGCCGACACCGCACTAGTGTTGAGGAGAAGAACCTAATCGCCACTACGAAGAACCTCAAACCGCCGCTTGGAAAGAGGGGAGGCTGCCGCTGCACCCTTTGTGGAGTGCCGAATCAGAACCCTATCCCTCTAATGCGACACCAAAGAGGAGACCTAGGGAGAGGAGGAAGAAGATCATAAAAACTAAAAGAAAACTAAAATAGAAACTTCATTAAAAAAATAACTAAATTAAAATAATAAAAATTAATAATTATAAATAAATAATTTACATAAGATATTTAATAAAATATAATTATTAAACATAAATAAAATTTTATTAATTGATAGAAACTTCTAAAATAAAATTAGAATATATTATTAAAAATATTATAAATTATAATTTAATAATACGTATTAATAATTATCTAATAATACAATTTGTTAATAAAATAAAATACCAATAATAAGTTATAAATTAAATTATATATAAACTAAACTAGTTAATTTAAGATGTTAATAATGTTAACTTTCGAAATAATAATAATAAACTTAATGTTTATAATTTAATTTAATAATGTTAATTAATTAATAAAAAAATAATTTCTAAACAATTTAACATCAAAATTAATAGTTAATAAAACTTTTTATTTTTAATAATAATAATAATAACTCTATTATCAACAAAATCGATCAACTTATAATATGTAAATAATCATAATTTATCCTTTATAAGTAAATAATATTTTTTTAATTCATTATAATTAATTAAAATTTAATTACTAATTATTAATAATATTAATAAAATAAATTATTTAACAACATTAATTAAAAGTTTAGTATTTTTTTTAAATACTTTTATTCTATTGTCTTAATTTATAAATTTCTATTTCCTTCATGTTTTAAATTTTTTAGTTATTTTTCTGTTCTAACTGTGCATGTTCACACAGGAGTAGAAAACATATCCAAATACATCCGACTAACTCATCAAGAGTTAGTTACGTGAGAAAATCTAGTGCGATGTGCCAATCGCGAAAAAACACACGTGTGCGACACACATGTGAAGGACACTTAAAGTCGGTGATAGTCGTGTGGTGACATACAGTAGATGATTGTGGAATCAAAAGCAAACCAAGCAGTAGAGCACAGGGGGAGGAGGCTCATTCTGATCCACAAAAAAAAAATTGGAGGGCAGATCCAAACACTCTCATTTGAATACCACGATCACATCCATCAGAGAGCAGACTCTGAGGAGCAGCACTAGAGTCAAGTTGGAGACTAATGAGCCTGAAGGCAGAGCATCACTTAGGGAGTTTTTACTCCTCATTTATTTAATCCTTGTACTCTATTTTTGGTTGTTTTCAATTCTTGATTTCATTATGTACAAAATCTGATTTTCTATCTTGAGAGATTTAGGGTTTGTTGGTTTATCCATTAAATTCTTCCCTTCCTCTTTGATTGACATCAGAACAAATCAGCAAGATCAGTTTTGATCTTAAATTAAATTGTTCACACATTTCTGTAAAAAAATTCATAGTTTCAAAATCAATTGGTGATATTCAACTTGATCATCATTTTTTTGAAGCGTTAATATCATTATTGTTCGAGTTTTACAGCGAGTTTAATTTCAACTATATTCTTTTTAAAAAATTTAACATACGATGATCTTTAGAGTGGCGAACTCTAAAATTCATACCTCTATTTAATGTGTCTTCTAGAGAGGAAGATATATCAACTAGTTTCTAAGGTGTGATTAAATTAAATTTAGTGGAGAGTTATACTTTTAACCATAAAGTTTGGAATTCCTAAAAAAATTGTTGATATTATCTTCTTTGTCTTTGTTGCTTAATGTTAGTTTGCTATATTTCTTTAGTTTTTCATATTTGTAGAATAATATTTAGTTACTTTGTAAAAACATATTGTTACCTCATATTGTTTCTCTACGTCATTAAAAAATAAAAAAAATAAGTACGAATATTTTCACTCCCTTCGCTGCTAACAATAGTGGAGTTTATTTTTTTTAAACCTTATAATTCACTCACCTGTCCTCTCTGTGGATCGACCCTACAACCCTGTGATAGTGTAGGTTTTTAAATGTAATTTTGAGGGTCATGATGACCTCCGGCCTCACCAATATACTTTTTCAAGGGATGGCAAGAGATGGGTCCGGCAAATCCTGAGGTGCTAGAAAAAATTGAAAGATCATTTTTCTTTTACTTTATTGATGGTTTTTTTTATTCTCGATTGTCAAATGATTTTTCAATAAATCGGTAGAATAAACTATCTAATGACATCATTTCCCTCTCCATGGAAGAAAATTTAAATTAGGGGATATGTTTTGAAGAGAGGTTGGAGGAGGTTGGCTACCTTAGTCCAACTCTGAATTCTCTCCTTGTATAAATTTTAAATCATGAATAAGAAAAAAGTAAAACATATTAAGGGAGTCGAAAATTAATTATAAGAATTTATGTTTATTTTTTATATTTTTATATGGAGTCTGATATTTATTATTTTAATCCCTTTGTAGGTATTGAATATTCATCTCTACTATGCCACCTCATATATATCCTTGAAGAAACTTAACTTGTGCCTGAGTTGGAATATATGGAACTCTCAATTAGTATTTAAAATTTGAGTGTGGGGGATTCTAATGAAGATGTGGTGTTGGAGTTATGTAAATTTATAAAATAATATGGTGACATATATGTTAGGTTCAAACATGAAATAATATACTTGATTAATCTAGAGGATAAGTCACATACAAGAATTAACATCCTACTACTTGTGTACTCTAACCCTCAAAATTAATAGGAGGGATAGTGCCCCTCTGTATTTCTTAACTCTCTGCTACTCCAAAAGTGTTATGATGTCAAGGATTATCAATTTAAGGAATATGATCAATGGGTTATCCAAAATTTGTATAGTTTTTTTAAAGGAAAGGATTGTGTATGGTTTTTCTTAAGAAATAAGATATAACCTCCATCAGATTAGGGTCAACCCAAGGGCTATTTAAGTATAGGAAATCTAAATCCAGCACCCATTAAGGGGTTATCTCAATATTATCTTTTTTCCCCTATTTTAATTTCTTTATATTATTAAGTGTTTTTTTATCTTGTAGGTAAATAATATGGTAGTGAATTCTATGAGTGCCTAGGTGATCAACATATTAGTGAGCAACCTGAAATTATACAAGTATTCTACCTACCACAATACTGAAGCCAATATCAATATAGATTTTAAGAATAATATAATCTATTAATAGTATAAAATACATATCAAATCTACCTCACTTGAACATTGGTATATTTTATCATTGAGATTTAACTATTGGATTTTAATGTATATCTTTTTTACCTCTTTAAGGGATATAAATGTAAAATTAAGGGATCTTTCTCATGGTTAAAAGTTGTTGGATTCATTTTTATGGAAAAGAAGTTTAAAATCTTCTACACTGGGGGAGTTTTAATTTTAATTCTACTCATGCATTTTAATAATGTATACTACTAAGAATTAAGTGTGGGGGTCCCCCTATTATTTTGAACTAAATTAAGTGTGTGTTTTTTCCTTGTTAGCAGTCTATCTTGTTAGTATCTAGAATGTTGGAAATAAAATTGAACAAAATATTAAAATTTTGGATAGAACACTTTAAAATTTGTTTTCATTCAAAATGCTACTTATTTAATATTTTTTGAAAAAAATAATTGTTCATAAAATTAAAAACATGTAATTTTTTAAATATATTGTGTCTTTTCTAGTTTATGAGTCAATAATTCTATGAATATTATTATACCCCTTCAAAGGAATTGTTAATTTCTAAAATTGAAACCTGTTTTGAAAAAAAATGTTCTCCCACATTAGATTTAAATATTGGGGACAATGTTGGGTTTTAAATTAATGGAAGAGGATTCCTTCACTCTGATTAGTTTTTTTTTCAACAATTTATACATATAACAAAATTCCTCAAATAATTTTAAAAAAAATAAAAAAAAATCTTATGCCTTTTTTCTTCAATTTACCTCAAAATATTTTCATGTCTAGTGGATAATTTCATACTAGTTTTAAGTATTTTTTTGATTCTAAAGTTATTATAATTTCATGGTTTATGAGTGATTCCACCCACTAATTTTATGTAAATGCTACTTAGGAACTAGTAAATGGAGTGCGATAGGATATATATTTATGGAATTGGAATCAGAAATTGAGGAAATTAGATCATTGAACTTGAAACTAAGGGACTTATCCTTTGTAAAATAGAACACCTCAGGAAGAAAAATTAAAATATTTTCATATAATTCCATTGAAATTAGAATAAAATTGGAAATTAGGATCCAACAGGGAATCTATGAGACATTAGGAATACAATTTGTGTATAAATAAAGCCATTTAAAATTCAGTAATTTCTCTTTCACATTCATGTATAGAAGAAAATATTTTTAAAATAAACTTCAAAATTATTAAAAAGGATTTCACTCGGGTGAGGGGGATATTAAACCTAAATAAAGAAGGGGAAATTGACTTATAGAAAATAATTTGATTTGTATCAATGAAGTTGGAAAGTGGAACTTGGGTTTGGTGAACCTAGGGGAGACTTATTATAGAAATTTATTATTGTTATTATTTTGATTCCACTTTAATTTGAAATGTTTTCACTCCAAGAACTAAAACTCGAATTTAAATTAAAGTCGGGAATTGAGTGGTTTTCATATAAGATGCGTGAAATTTTTATAATAGATTATTTTCTTCCCTCTAAATTTTTATTATGTACAGGAAGGGCTTACTGAAATAAGATTCTTTGAGAAGATCATCCCACATTGAATTCTTATTCCAATGAAAATTATTATTTTATCATTATACCTTCTAAGATGATATATGAAATCTTGTTTTTTCTTACAAAGAAAACGGTTTTCTTAAGGAAAAGAAAATTTATAAGTGTATAATAATTTTATGTGGCCTATTTTGGTTTCATTTGGAAAATATATTTTAAGTATTTTTTAATTTCGTATTGCTAAATTGAGTTTTTAGTAGATATTATATTATTCTGATTAATTTGAGTTTGTAAATTCAATTCATTGATTACCTTAAAAAAATATGTTCTTTTGGTTTTAAATAGATAAAATGTTCTTATATATATTTTCCATTCATCTAAGAAAATTATATTTTATGATTACACAATGAAAACATTTTTTTAAAATAAATTTATAATTTTGGATCTCTTTTATTAATTCATCTTATTTCACTATTTTATTTTTTGGTATAAAATATTTTTGTGGGAAGTTTTCACATTGAAATTTAATCACTTAATTTGGTGCTGGAATATTTTATTTTGTTTTCAAAATTTGTATGGTCACTTAAAACATAACTATGTGGGTTTTAGGACCTTCTTTCATGAATAATGAAATATTGAAAATGAAATATTTTTTTCCTATGAATAAAGTCTCCTCTTTATCATTATTCTTCAAGAAGAAATTTTCTTGCTTTTATGAATTGTTCCATAAGTTGTATGGATCTTCCTTAATTGGATATGATTATATAGGATAATCTTATGTGTCGTATGATAATTTGAAAAGGTTAAATCACCAATGACACTATTTTTTTGCCTTACTTCCTGATCTTTCTACCATGGATTTCTTTTGTGCCTTGTCATCTTTCTTTTCTCCTTGTCCCCTTACTTCTATCATAATAAATATCCTTCTTACATGCATTCCATTCTTCATTGGGAAATCATTCATGTGGGGATTCGTTTTTTGTTCACAATCACCCTTAAGAGGGAATACTTATGAGCCTATAAATATGATACCACTTAAAGAAATGATATTTTTCAAATCCAAACGAAGCTAAAAGGGTTATTAAACTAGGTGTTAGATTGAAGATAAACTTTTTGTTCCTTGTACATGTGATTATTGAAGAGATCATGTTCTAGTAATCATTCAATAAAGTGAGAACTAAAGTTTAAGAAGACTGGATTGAGGGATGATACTATTTAAGTGAAGATTAACAGTAGCATAACTCTAACCTTGAGCATGTTAACCATTGATCTTGAATAAAATCAAACAAGCCCACATATGATAACCCCAAATACAAATTTAATGTTCAAACTAAAAAAAAGAATTTGGTCTCCTATTTACCTAGTTCAATGAAGTTGAGGAAGATTCTAATCTTTTTATTTCAAAAGATGACTTGGGAATTGATGATTTAGAAATTCAGTCAAGTTACTGGAGTTTTCTAAGGATTGAAACCACGCTTAAACTAAATATTAAGACAAAATAATGATCGATCAACAGAATTTTTGCACTGCAAGATAACCCAAGCATGATCTTGAGCAGATGATACATATTAGATATCAATTGGAAATTGATGAAGAGGATGAAATTATAAAAAATCATTATCATGGAATTGAAGATATTTTTTTTGTTCCATGTGTTGGTTCAACCATTAATGGTGGTGAGGACCTTGATATATACACCACTATGGTTTTATGATTTTATTTTCATGGAAATTAGTTTCATGATAAAAGTTCTCAATGAGAACAACCTTTATAAAAATATAAGCTCACCTAGGGGAACTTGAGTGCGAAAAAACTTAAAGAAGATGAGTTTGACCCAAGATGAGTATTGTGGATAACTATAGTAAAATGAGGTTGATTTTTAATGTAGAATCACCAAGAATGACTAAAGTTGGATCAACCAAGTAAATTCTATAATTTTCCTATTAAAGATGACATGAAACCTAAAACTGATCGAAGTCGACTCAAGTCTAATGAACGCTGCTAGTTTGACTTAGTTCTAATGGACCAAATATAATGATTAAGATCTATCAATGCTTGATAAGTTTAAAAATGATAAGAGCTAAGGGATATGTTAGATGAAATGATTATTAAACTAAGAAATAGTTTATTTTTCTTCATTCTTAATGAAGGTTGGACTTACTAAAGATAGCTGAGCTTAGCACAAAGTTTATAACCAAAGTGATGAAGTTTAAAATTAAGTCATATTGTGGTTAGTAATGGTTTTGGGTGCAAAATTTCTAATAATGGAGGACCAATCATATATAAAGTCTAGTTAAATATCTAAGTTGTTTTTTCTTAATGCCTATTTTAATTTACAATTTAAAGGTTATAGGATTTATACACTAAATTCCTTAAACTTGGGACCAAGTCTAAGATTATGGCCTATATTAAAAACCTAATAAACCATCCAATCAAATACCATCACACAAAATTGTGTACATTGAACCCAAATTTACAATTCATTGAAATAACCAAATCTCTCAATGTTAAATAATAAAATAGGTATTAAATTTCTATATTTTAAGAAAATAAATGAAGCTTGATATGGAAACTTTTAGAGGTCAGTGGAGAGTTTCAAAATTTATGGGAAAGAAAACCCACATTTGAGGGGTGAATTTATTTGGAGGACTTTTTCTTGATCCACACAAAGAAAAAGATGTATATTGAAGGCAAAAGATGTAGAAGAAAAATTGTGATGATACCGATGAGTCTAAATGTAATGTGGGAATTAGAATTCTCATGAAGAATATATTGTTACAGTCAATGAACATTTTACTATAAGCTAGCGAAGATCACCTAGGATCATGTCACATGTATGAATATACCTTTTAGATTTAATTTTTCACTAATTTATATTCAAATAAGAGTAGGCTTATAGCTATGTAATTTGGTATTCATTGACACAAGATTGTATGGAGGTTCAATAAGAAGTAATTATCTAATTATCTCTTTTTTAATTCTATCTCTGATTATAAATACAAGGGCCATGTTGTTCATATTTCCCTATGTTTTTATCCTGGACCTTCAGTAATAGAGGACTAATTTTTTTTCCAGTTCTAGGAAGTGAAACATAGAGCTTCTTAGATATCAAACATCTTTTTGATCATATATATTATTTATCACGCTTAACAAATCAGAATGGAGAATTTAGGGGTTTTGTCAGCACTCTTCATCTCAGGAATGGTTTGTCACTCGTCTTTACCCATTTATTTTCCCTCTTACTCTATGATTTCATTTTTAAGAGTTCATGTATTGTTCTTGGTGATTTTATGATCTTAGAAAAATCATTATGCACAGTAATAATTCATAAGTAAAATAAATATATTATATCATTTTTATTTCATTTTGGAGGTGAACTTTTTTACTCAATTACTTCTAAATTTGAGTGTTAAATATTTGTGGGAGATATTTGTTTGAGCTCAATCATCATTCGTGCATTGAGTGAGGTGGAATTTTGATGATTTCAATCCTTTTAGATTGACGAAGGGTAGTTGACTAGGGAATCAACCATGACCTATTCTTATTCCCCACTGACTCTCTTTTCATCTACCTTATCATTACTTCACGTCTTCATTCCCCTACCTTTATTCCACCCACTATCACCAACACTTGCATTATTTTTTCATCTTTTTTTAATTTAATTCTTTCAAAATACATAAGATCATACAAATAATTTATGAATAAAACTAGGAAAATAGATACTACTTCCTTGATAATAGCCCCTGGGTTATCAACTTTGTTGTATTTAGAGAGATTATAAATGCATCTTTGACTACCCCTTATGATGGGGGAGCCTTCGGGGGTCAAGGATGATTCCTTCCTCATGTTTATAATCTTTATTATATTAGTGAAGCACTTACATCTTAGACTCAACCCAGAACACATCTAGGATGTAGTCACCCACATCAGGGGTAAAACTTATAAAAATATTAAGTGGTATGCTATCTTTTACTTTATCTTAAACATGGTATGAATTTTTGAACAAAATGTGATAAATCCATATATCCAAAAAAATCGAGTTTAAAATATTTAAGAGAAATGAATTCAATAAAATAAAGAACATACTAACCCCCCCCCCCCCCCCCTCAACGTGGATTCATAATACCATAATCATTAAAATTGGTTTGGTTTTTACATGTTTCCATGATTTCATACTTTTTATATTACCTATGATACCTTATTATGTGAAAATATGGATTATTTTATAAAACAGACAATGGTTTGGAATGTTTGGAAATATATATTCTCTAGAAAGTATAATTTTAATTTGGTATGATTTATTGAGATATTTATCAAAATATTAAACTAATACCAATTTAGTTATTTTACAAAAATCATTGATAACATAGTTTTGAATAAATAATAAATAGAAATTTATGGGAGTTATTCAGGGAAATCCTACTCAGTAAATTTTTAATCACCCCTACATGAACATCTCGATGTGTGTGTGTGTGTGTGTGTGTTTGTATCTGTGGGTCGATTTTTTTCCATGATATAAGAAAATAAAAGGCTATTTTGTTTATTCATGATGAATCCTATGATCTATTTTCTTGGTGGGATGCAATTGTGTTCTGCTAGGAATCATTTGGGGATTTTGATATTCTAGATGGATATGTGTAAGTCATCGACCTTTGGTAATTGTTTCTTACATTGATGAATTTTTCCACTGTAATATGATAATTGGTTTCTATAATGGTTTCAATTAAATAATGGTTTTATATTTTAAAATAAAGATGAATTTTTATTCATATATAGTTATTTATAATTTTAAGGGTAAATAATTACTCAATGATTATGTAGTATCACATGACACTAGTTTCTAGCCTCTAGAGATTGAGGAACTATTTGAGACTATGGGGAGATCTAATTTGGATGTTTTTATTAGATGTATAGGTATATTTTTTACATAATTACATCATAGTAGTGGTTTTAAGTTGATCCTTTAGAAGTATGATGGGTATGTGTCCTAGAATTTTTAGAACTCAAGAGGTTAAATTGAAAAGGAAAACCATGCCTCTTTATGGTGAAACATGAGTTTCTAGGTATTTTGGGAATGACAAATGATTACCGGATGTCATGTAGTATGTTTTACCCTAGGGGCGTTTGAAACCATAATGGTTTTGGATGGTAAATGTACTCATGTATCATGATAAAAATGGGTAATATAGGCATTCAGGTACATTGGGTTTTAAAATTAAATCATTACTTATAAGTTTTTTTTGGATGGATTCAAATTTTTTTGAAAATTTTTATAGTTTGGAAAAATAATTTGGTAAAAATTGTAACACCCTAAATCCAGTAACCTTTATCTAGTTGTTATTTTATTACATTGGTACATAACATAATAGATCACATCACACAAGATTCAATAGTTTAGTAGTCTTAGGAGACTAGATACATACATGAACCTTACATTACCTTTGGAAACTTAAAAATACATCATAAATATTCAATTAAAACATTATTAGTTCTTTTAGAATTTTAAAAGATCATTTATAGTACTCTTTTTAATTACTTGGAAAAAAGGGAAACAAAAGAAAGGGGAGATCTCAAATGCTCAATAAGGGGTAGCGGTTACTGGAATCTATCATGAAATAAACAAAGAATAAATAATATGGGATGAATATATAATAAACAAATGATGATTTATAACTTAGAAAATAAGCATGGAGTATATCCTGGGATAACATAAAAATGGAAATAAATAATCATATGGATAAAAATAAATGATATCCTATTGATGGAATTTATAATGTCATACATCATAAACTTATTGTCAATGCCTAATTCTTAGACATCCTACATAAATGCGTAAGGTATGCACCAAATACACAATCTAGTTTTTCTCATGATATTTACTAATGAATGAGGGGTTATATAATTTCAGGCCCAACCCATCACATAATAAGTTTAATGAATCCATCGTATAAAAGATTTTGTCTAACAATGCATATCATAATGTTCCAAAAGGAACCAAAAATGCATGTCTTATTAATAAATACTTTTCCGTATATAACTAATGGGTGTGAGGATTTTCAAAGTCTCCCCAATGAATTTAATTACATGCATATGTATATGAATATCTATCAATATAGTAGGAATTATAGGATATTCACAACATGGTGGAAAATATCCTTGATAATTGTGTAACTATGTGGGATAATTTCAATAGGGGTGTTAATAGATATTAATGAATGAAATGGTTGGAGACCAAATCAATGATATAAAAATATTATATAGTAATTGAAATGAAGTTTATAGAAATTTAATGTCTTATAAGGGTGTTATAATAAAAGGCAAAGAAAATATATTGATATAGTCATGAATTTGTAATAATGAAACATAAAATCATTACATAAGGAAATGTAAAAGAATTTAATAAATTTTAAAAGATAAATTAATATAAAGTTATGGAAACCATCACCTTGATATATTCCTTTTAAAATCATGAGATTGAAATCCTTATATTCATAAAGTTTGGGCTCTAGAAATAGAAATGTAGTTAATGGTTTAGGAACCCATACCCTACTAAGTCTCTTGAGAAAAACTCTTAAAACAAGATTTAATAGAGAAATGGATATAGTGTTTGTAACTTTTATATACTTGAATATATAACCAAATATTATAGAGAGGTAAAATTATAGGTAAACTATGATAAATGATTTTATATTAGAGATTAATGGAAGGATGTTTTGGTGTTTACAGTAAATGGGGGGAATTGATTATTAGTTTCTAAACATAGACCTTAGACATTTGGTTATGGAAAAATAGAAAAATATGGGCCCTCCCAAGGTATTTTACATTTAGATCATTTTTATTGGCTTTTAAAATTTTAAGAATCAGACTTATTTAAACTATATTTTTTGGGAAATTGAAAATATATTTATTTTTAAAGAATTTTTTTTGAAATCTTAAAATATACTTTAGGATTTGAAAACTTCTTTATAGGTTTGGAAAAAAATTATTTTACAACACTTTATTTTAATGAATAAATATATTTTTGGTCTAGAAATAATTCATATTATTTATTAAATCATTTTTAAGTCAATATTATGTCATAATACTTACTGTATATTTATACTCTATTTTACTCATTACCCAAAAATTCAACCATCACTAAAAATTATTAAAAAAATCACCATTGGATAATCTTAACATCCTAATTCGAAATTTAAAGTTATTTTTATGAAAATAATTTTTTATCAATATGAATTTTAATTATAATATAAAAACACTTATTTATTTCAAAATAATACATTTGACCCCAAAAAATAAAAACTCGTTTCTAGGGTATACGTATATATTTAAGTTATTTTTTAATAATGAATATACATTTTTAATAATTAATAATTATATTTTTACCAAATGATTTTATGTATTTTACAAGAAAATTATATGTATAAGGGATACATTACTATTGAAATGGTCTTATTACTATTATAATTGTCTTATTATAAATGACAAGATTCCAATAGTCATATTTCTCTTCCTATAAATTCACTTTATTCTCTTAGTTACTACAATGTTCATTCCTCTACTTATTTTTTATTTATAGTATCAATGTGTCATATATATTTGTCATAATTATTATATTATGATCCTCTATAGTTCAATATTATGGTGGTGGAATATATTTTCATGTGTTTTGTAGCACAATTAATGGTTGTGATAGTGAATTAAAATATCTATTTTTTCATTATACAGTAATAATTAAATAATATAATGTGCATTGTGCAGTAGTTTTATGATGAAGTGTTTATAGTTAAATCATGGGTCTTATATTCTCCCACTTAAATAATTTCATCCTTGAAATTTATTTTATGTGTCAATCCATAAATCAATGTGGATAATTCATCCTCATTTCTTCCTCAGGATCCCATTTTTCTTTCCCTAAATTATTATTACTACAAAGTAATTTCACCAGTCAAGTTTTTTTATTATGAAATATATAATCTCTAGTGTCAATAATATGGATAAGCTCCTCCCCAATGGTGATTACATGTCTTGGTTCTAGCATCTAATTCCTCATTATTGATTTATATAATACATCATGCACTTTATAGAGGTTGGGGCATAGATAAACACTAATCCAAATATTTAGTTCCTTCCAAACTTTCAAAAGTCTTAATATACCATGGACTTACCTCCCCCTCTTACCAAACCTTATAAATACCTTCCATAGATATACCGTTAATAAGAAATGATCCCTAACTTTAAATTCAATGTTATTTCTCTAATTATCAGTATATCTCTTCTATCTTCTTTGTGATATCTTGATATGATTTTGAATGGATCAGAATTTATTAACTATCTCAAAAATGAGTTCTAGAACTAATAGCTTCCTTTCCCCAACTCCATACAATATTTTCAGGGAATAATATCTTTTTCTATATAAGGCTTGGTATGGTTCTATTTAAATTCTTTAATGGAAGATATTATTATATAAAATTCCACTAAAGATAGATACTAGTTTCATGTTCCTTTTAAGTCGAGTGAGCATGAAAATAACATGTCTAATAGTTTTTTGATAAAATTTACAGATTTTCAATCATTTTGAGGATGATAATAGGTACTCAAATGTATCTTAATATTCAAATCCTTATAAATACTCTTATAAAATTTTCATATTAAATAAGGGTTCTGATCAATTAAAATTAATATAGTTGTTCCATGAAATATCACAAATTTGTTTATAGAGAATCATGAATGACAGTCAAGAGGTAGATCCTCCCAAATTTCTTGGAAGTATACAGACTTGGTAAGGCAATCCATAATGACCCAAATAGAATAATTCCTTTTAGATGTCTTGGGAAAACAAATAGTAATGTTTATTGTAAAATTTTCCCACTTATATATTAGTATAGGGAGTGGTTGAATAAAAACCTTAGGATGTTGTCTCTCATCCTTTTCTTCTTGAAACACCAAGTATCTTAGCACATAACTAGTAATTTCCAATGTTGTTTTTTGTCACTAGAAATTTTCTTTTAATTCCCTATAAAACTTGGTGTTACCATGGTTTATAAAGAAATTTGAGTTATAAGATTCATCTATAAATTCCATCTTCATCTTAGGTAATGATGAGATGCATAGTATATTTCCAATCATCAATAAACTATATTCATAAATGAATTATATCAATTTCCCATCATTCAGGGATTTAATCTTCTTTCATAAACACTTATTATTAGGGTAGTACTTCATTTTCTTCTTCAATAAATATATTTGGTGATTCACTTGGAAAAGGTATATTGTATCACTGTTTCGCACGGAATCCGGGGATGACCTCCTGGACGGGAGATTCAAACGTTCCGATCGGTTTCTAACAGGTTTGTTCGTAGAACCGGAAACATCCAATGATTCCACATCCGCTTGGACCTACTTTCCAAAGGTAGGCGCTCATTAGCTTGTGGGCTAATGAGTCTTAGGAATTTGCATTGGTCGAGAGGATGGGAGGTCGGACTCATCACACCTTTTTGAGGGGAATTATTGTCTACTCCGGGACTCTCTTTATAGATTTAAGTTATATTCGTGAATCCTTATTACATTACCAAGTAAAAAATGAGATTTCCTTTAGTTTTAACAGTCAATGATTAAATATGCAAGAAATTTAGAGAATCTTTTATACGTATTCGAGGTTCTTCATTGATAGAGAATCATCTATATTTGTTTAGAGATTCTTGGTCAATGGTATCCTTCAAAACATTTATATAAAAAGTCTCTTGGTCATTTTATGATGACCAGGCTGGTTTTAAAGCCACTCAGTGGGGCACTTGAAGTTTATTGTCATTCAAAAGGACAGAGATTATCTCAAAGTTGGGATCGAACCCATAAATGGGCTACCTACGTATCCTTTGTTTTGGAAAAGGAATCAGAACCCACGTAGTTCGAGTTTATGGAGTATGATGTTTATGATTGATGGCTCAAAGAAGAAATGTCATAATTACCTTTACACTCTAAGCTCACGTGAGTCATGCTCGGTGTGAGAAACAAGAGGTATTGGTAAAATTTAGACAATTGTGCCACGAAAGATGCAATCATAGGAATTTGCTTGGGGCTTATGTATGGATGACTGCCCAGATAGATGAAGGTTTAGGATTTACTTTTAGGGAGAAAATCCATGAACAGGGTCCATAAAGTTATATGTGCTTCATGGAGATTTGAATACTCTAATCTTGGGGCTTATTCCTAAGGAGAATGCCCAAGTTAGGAGGGGACTTATGATTGGGTTTTATTCCTGAAAAAGGAAACCCATATCAAAGGTAATTTATGACTGGTTAAGAGAAATTTTAAGAGACTTGGGGCTTACTCCTAAGAAGGATGCCCAAGATTGGGAACTTGATTGGGGCTTACTCCTGAGGAGGATGCCCAAGATTATGACTGAGTCTTATTCCTGAAAAGGAGACCCAGGTTCGGGATTAAGGTTTGGGGCTTACTCCTGAGGAGGATGCCCAAGATTATGACTGAGTCTTATTCCTGAAAAGGAGACCCAGGTTAGGGATTAAGGTTTGGGGCTTACTCCTGAGGAGGATGCCCAAGATTATGACTGAGTCTTATTCCTGAAAAGGAGACCCAGGTTAGGGATTAAGGTTTGGGGCTTACTCCTGAGGAGGATGCCCAAGATTATGACTGAGTCTTATTCCTGAAAAGGAGACCCAGGTTAGGGATTAAGGTTTGGGGCTTACTCCTGAGGAGGATGCCCATATTTGAGGTTGGGGCTTATTCTTAAAAAAGATGCCCAAGGTTAGAGGACTTTGATTGGGGATTATTCCTGAGGAAGATGCCCAGATCAAAGGTTTTATAACTGGGGATTATTCCTGAAAAGGAGACCCAGGTTAGGATTCTCTCATCTTAAAGGATGAGGTTGAATGAATGAACTCTCAATCTTTGGTGACATAAAGATGTTTAAATCACTAGGTTTTTGAGAGATATTTCACAGAATTCCTTTCAGATAAGGATGTCAAATCAAGAAATCATGCCATAAATGGCTTTGAAGAGTATCTTGAAGACTGAATCTTGAATAGGAAGAGTGAAATGGCTTAAGAGGGGTAAAAATGGGCAAGATGGGCACCCAAAAAGATAGGGGCGCGCAAGTCTTGGAAGGCGCGCAAGTCCTGCGGCGGCGCGCAAGTATTGGTCGCGCAAGTATACTTGCGCGACATGAGGGGTACTTGCGCGATTTTCAACCAGTATTGAAATACTTGAGCGACTCTTTATTAAACCCTTTACCATCCTCTTGAGGTTCTTCCAGAAGAGGGACACGCAAGTTATATTGAAGGAATGAAGTCGGCGCGCAAGTGTTTGTTAAGTTTCAACACTTAGGCCTTCCTTCTTCTCTTTAGATCATCCATTCTAGGTAAGAAATTACCTTACAAGTGTTCTGGAAGCTTTGAGAAGAGACTTGGGCGTCGGGAGCTTCGATCCGAGTTTCTGGAAAAAATATCTTCTCGAATGGGGGGCCCACAGGGTCTATTTATAGGCAAAAGAAGACCCCGGGCGGTTACCAAGCGGTTACCACATATGTCGCGCAAGTCCCTTGCACGACTATGAGGAGTCGCGCAAGTGTTGAGTCGGCGCGCAAGTATACTTGCGCGACCAAAAAAGGGAACTTGCGCGACCTATGGGCAATGTTCTCTTTTTTCATCCCTTTGTCGATTTTTTGATGTTTCTTCAAAGGATTAATCACTTTGAGCTTAGATATTCCCTTTTACGATCTTTAGATTCTGTGACGAAAGGAGCGTCAACAAAAGTCCCCCCTCAGAGTTGGATCCGGAACGAAATGAGGATTTGACTCTGAGGAAATCGAATCCCTCCAAAGGAAAAGGGAGGCGCGCAAGTCTTTCAGTACGCAGAGGGCGGCGCGCAAGTTTGCGTCGCGCAGGTCTTGAGCGCTCTTGGTACGGCGCGCAGGTAGGCTTCCGAGCCTATAAATACACAGCCTCACCTCCGTACAAGTATCCGGATTTCCGGACTTCATACCTTCTCGAGCTCTCGCCGCGCAGGTCACTTATGCCGCGCAAGTCTGCTCTATTTTCCTTGATGTCGCGCTCCTGTAAAGGTATTCGTACTTGCGCGGTTTATACTTGCACGGCAAAAACTAGCGCTGCATGTGAATACTTACGCGCCATTTTGTAGACTTGCGCGCCTTAATGCCTTTAGCCATTTTTTCAAATTTCTTTACAAAATTTATGAAAAATAAACCCATTTAAGAGTTAGTTTATTTATCTTTTGTGCAGATTCAGTGGTTCCCAAGGAAATTGGAACGGATGATGAACTGGCTAGCAAGCGGATTGATGATATGATGGACATCATTGGCCATGATTACTATGATATCTGTAACAGCACTCTCCCAGATTTGGCTTAGTACTTGAAGAAATATCATCTTAACTTCCCACAAAGCATCTACTTGTCTCTATGTGGTCATGGTCACTTGAAAGGAGTCAATGTTCCAAATGCAAACAATTATACACCTGAAATGCAGCTGCGCTGCTACTCCTTCATTTCGGTTATGCTGTGCATTAAGAGCGACAACAATGGTGTGAACTTTCAAATTCTCCTTGCATGCCATTTCCTTGCAGATATGAAAATGGCAAACCTATGGGCTGAAATGTTTTCCACTACCGGTTGGTGGAGAGAAGACAAACATGGTATTAGAGCAATATCTGAAAAGAGTACTCTCTCCAAATGGCTCTTTACTTCCAATGCTCCATTCTCAAATCCATGTATCCATCTTCCAAGTCTCTTGGACAGAAACAGAGTCACTGTTTGATCAGCAGAAAATTTTCTCAAACCGCACTCAAGAACATCCTTTTACAATTGTTCCAAGAAGAGCTGGTATCACTACATCTCTTATTGTATCCAGTTGAATGAAATAATTCCCGGTGGTTGCTGATGAAGCTCGGGATGCCGTAAATCAAATGAATTGTTATGTTGAAAGCCTCTTGTAATTCTTGAAAAAGAGAAGAGACTCCAGTCTGTGGATGTCCTTCTAACTCTTGTGTATCAATGAAAAACACTTTCATCTTCAATCATTTGTACTTGCATTCTTCCATTACCTGCTTCAAATTTACTTAAGCCAATGGGCTTAGTAAGCATAGTTTGATTTTTACTAGGATTATTACAAATAACCCTACAAACTTTGAACCTTTTAACTGCTCAATATTACCTAAATCATACAAAAAATGTATATTTAGTGAGCTGGAACTTGACTTTTATTCAGAGTTCCTTTGTCTTTTGTGTGGGCAGTTTAAAGTCATGCAAGCCGGACATAAAGGGGCTAATGTTTAAGGTCGAAATAGCTTTGACCAAAAAATGGATTAAAATGGATTCAATTCCTTGACAATTTATCTGAAAACATATTTACCATACTCAAGTATGAGGAAAAAATGTAAACTATGGCTTAAGAATATTTGAATCTGAGGAATGATATGAAAAAAGAGCTAAAAGGCATTAGAAGAAGTAGTTTCCAAGAATGAAGTTACTATTATTTAACAAAACCCGTTAGGGGGTTGAAATATGCAGGGCCACCTATGGGCATTGGATGCATAGTCAAATAAAATAGTATCTTTTGGCTGACAAGTCTGTTATGTGGACTGTTTATGCAAGGCCACCTATGGGCACGTGCTGCATAGTCAGGCAAAAGAACTCCCAGAAATTTACTTTCCTAGTGCTAAAAGCCAGTGAAAGATTATGGAGATTCAAATTTTCTAAAGCATAGAGTTTGTTGTATGGAAAAAGGTACTTGAATATGGAGAAGATATTTCCAAACAAGAATATCGAAGAACTGGATGAATATCACTCCTACGAAGGTCTGACCCAAACATAGGGAAGAAGAATAAACCATAGACTTGAATACTTTCAGATCATGAAAAAGGATATGGGACAAATACGTTAAGGATGGCTATTTTTGCGGATCCCTACATACTGTCGTTTAAGACAAATAAGGACAAAAGAGGCATTCTTCCCAAGAATGAAGTTACTATTATTTAACAAACCCGTTAGGGGGTTGAAAACATGCAGGGCCACCTATGGGCATTGGCTGCATGGTCAAATAAATAACATCTCTTGGCTGACAAGTCTTTTATGTGGACTGTTTATGCAAGGCCACCTATGGGCACGTGCTGCATAGTCAGGCAAAAGAATTCTCAGAAGTTTGACATTTTTGTGACTAGTAGTCATGAAAAGGGTTATGAAGATCTGAAAATATTTAAGGTTAGGATTATAATACATAAAGATGGGTATTTTCCAATGTATATAGAGATACATAGGTCAATGAAAACCATAATCATGTTTGTGGATGGGTCCTGAATTGAAATTTTGGACTTCACTACGTATCTCATAAGAATGAGAATCAAGCCATACGTAGTTCTTGAAATGCAGTTTAACGTCGTGCAGGACGAAAGTATGAGTGATCTTAGTTTAGGGTCATAGAATTCGAACCATAATAATGAATACACAGTGTGTGTTTTCATGAGGACTTTTCAGCCAAGGGACTGAAAGTGAAATTTGGGGTTAGGCCCAAAAGACTTGGGACTGGATTCGAGGGACACTCGAATGTTCCTACGTATCCCATAAGGATGGGAATCAAGTCCACGTAGTTCTGGAATTAACCTTAGTACAAATTTGGTTCGTACATGTGAAGGGTGAAAGGGGACTTTAGTGCAATGATGGTTTTAACCTAAGATAAAAAGTTTAGGCATTACCATGTATGCACGTAGTCTTTTGAAAATGAAAACCATGATTGAAAAAGAATCAATGTTAATAATGGTTCCTTCTCAAATGAGGAGATCAAAGAATATTGTAGTTTATTGTCATACCGGACAGAAGTGTTGTATAGTTTAACGTCATATAACAAGGACGAAAGTAAATCAATGTGAAGATATTGATTCCAGGGGCGGTTTCACAAATCATCATCATATGAGATGGTGGTGAACCGATGTGAAGAGATTGTTTTTGGGCTTGAACCTTGGGAGGTTGCCTACATACCCAGCCTGGAGGGCAAGGATCAAAGTCCGTGTAGTTCAATTAAAGAATGAATCAATGATCAAGTTTTTCTTGTGGACAATGATCTAAAAAATGTTGTTGGGACTTACACATGGTTAGTGGCCCAAAGGGAGTGTTATGGTTGATGTTCGCTCTAAGCTCACGTGAGTCATACTCGGTGTGAGAAACAAGAGGTAATAACAACCTTAACGATGCACAGTTTTAATGTCATGTAGGACATATCAAGGACTTTCTGTACAGTTTAGCGTCATGTAGTTAGGACGATGGGGACAATACAGTTTAACGTCATATTGGACGAAAGGGGGATTGTGCAGTTTTAATGTCATGCTGGACTTTTGATGATTATATAGTTTAACGTCTTTCCGGACGTGAGGGACTTTTATACAGTTTAGCGTCATGTAGTTAGGATGTTACAGTTTAACGTCTTGCTGGACATATTTGCAAATAGTTTATGGTCATATACACGGACCAGGGATGGTGCAGTTTAATGTCATGTTGGACCTCTTATGGAATTTTTTCACAGTTTAATGTCGTGTGGGACGAAGTTGCAGTTTAAGGTCATACTGGACCATTGCTGTATATTTTAACGTCATATAGCAAGGACGAACTGGTGCTACACAGTTTAAAGTCATGTAACTAGGACTAAGGTGAACCAATATGAGGATATCAGTTCTGGGGACTTTTTACAGTTTATCGTCATGCTGGACGTTGGAAGTGCCACACAGTTTAATGTCGTGTTGCTAGGACACAATATAGTTTAATGTCATCTCGGACAAAATATAGGAACTTCTATATAGTTTATTGTCATGTAGGACAAAATCAGGGACTATGCAGTTTAAAGTCTTGCAGTTAGGACTATTGGTGCTGCACAGTTTAGTGTCATGTTGCAGGGACATAAGTGCGAATAGTTTAAGGTCATATGCATAGACCGTACAGTTTTATCGTCATGCTGGACGTATTATAGTTTACTGTCATCTCGGAAAGAAGTGTGACACAGTTTAATGTCATGTTGGACGAAGTTGTAGTTTAAGGTCATACTGGACCATTGCCGTATGAACCAAATGTAAGAGTCTTGGTTCTGGGAACAATATTTTGTGTTTATACAAAATACTTCTTCAGAAATCTGGCATTAGTTGGAGTCGTGATGTGTTCTCCATCCATTGAGATTAGAGAATACGCTCTATTGGAGTAGACCTTATGTATTGAATAAGGTCCTTCCCATTTTGGTTCAAGCTTGGGAGGTTTCTTTCCTGGTATCATTGGTGTTCTGAGAACCAATACCAATTCTCCCTGAATGAATGAACGAAGACGAACTTTTTTGTTAAAAGCTCGTGCTATTCGATTCTGATAGATTTCCAAGTGGTGCAAAGTGCACAATCTCTTCTCATATAACTGTTCCAATTCATTCAAACGCTTTTGGGATTGCTCATCTGTCGATAACTGATCACAAATGTCTATTCCGAGTGAGGGCAATTGAACTTCAATTGGCAAGACTGCTTCTGTTCCATATACCAATGAATATGGAGTAGACCGTGTTGCATTGCGAGTGGTAGTCCGATAAGCCCATAAAGCATGAAAGAGTTTATCAGGCCATGACCTCTTATCTTTATCCACCATCTTTTGCAGTATATTTGAAAGAGTCTTGTTGAAGGCCTCTATCTGGCCATTAGCCGCTGCATGATATCGAGATGAATGGTTGGACTTAATGTTATATTCTTGATACAATCTCTTTACCTCAGAAGAACAGAAGTTGGTGTCGTTGTCCGTCAATATGGTATGAGGGACACCAAATCTAGTAATGATGTTAGACTTGATGAAGCTAACAATGCATTTAGAACTGACTTCTTTGAGAGGTACTGCCTCTGCCCATTTGGAAAAGAAATCAGTAGCAGTAAGAATGTACTTAAACTGCTTGGCCGTAGCTGAAGGGTAAGGTCCCACCACATCCATTCCCCATGTGGAAAATGGCCATGAGTATTTAGCTGTATGAAGCAACTCTGGAGGTTGATGAATGAAGTTGGCATATACTTGGCATGAATGACACTTCTTTGTGAAATTAACACAATCTTGTATCATTGAAGGCCAGAAGTATCCAAGCCTTCGAATTTGATCAGACAATCTATGTCCAGACTGGTGGGCACCACAGACTCCTGCATGCACTTCTTTTATGACAGCCATTGTCTCTTCACCATCAATACATCTGAAGAGAACTCCATCAAAACCACGTTTGTAGAGAATTTTCTCGAGGTGGTTTGGACCATCATAAAGAGTAAAATTGACCACACGTCGCCGAATTTGTTCTTTCTCGGCTCTATCAGGTGGAAGTGTTCCATTTTGAAGGTATTCCTTGATAGGTGACATCCATCCTGTAGTATGACCATATGGTTCAGGAATGGGACTAATTTCATTAATTTCCTCTATTCTGACTTGAACATAAGGTGAAATTGCATGACGGTGGGCAATACTGATGGTTGTCTCGTCCCGATTTGGATCTGCTAAAGTTGTGGCTATATTAGCCAATGCATCAGCTTGAGCATTTTGTGATCTTGGGACATAAGAAAATGTCGGTTCTGAAGGGAATTCCGACATTAATTCTCTGACGTAATCATACAAAGGGATTAATTCTTCTTTTCTAATGGCATAATCCCCATTGACTTGTTTGATTACCAGGTCTGAATCACCTTTCACCTTTAAGTGATTCACTTGTGCTTGAAGTGCTAACTCCAAGCCTGCAATGAGAGCTTGGTATTCAGCTTCATTATTGGTACCACCTTCCCACAACAAAAAAGAATAAGGTAACACTGCCTTATTTGGAGAAATAAGCACAATTCCTAAACCAACTTTGTTGAATTTAGGATTTTCCATTTTCTTCCCTGTTGGACTTCTAGAAGCACCATCAAAATACATTTCCCATGTTTGAGGACTCTCTTGAATAGAAAAAACTTCCTCATCAGGGAGTTCGATATCTGAATACGTGTCTTCCACTGAAGGGTGTTCAGCCAGGAAATCAGCCAGAGCTTGGCCCTTAATTGCCTTTTGAGACACATACTGGATGTCGAACTGCTGTAGAATAACCTCCCACCTTGCCAGACGTCCTGTAAGCATTGGACGACTAAGGATGAATTTGAGTGGATTATTACGAGATACCAATTGGACCTCGTGATGTTGCAGGTAGTGTCTCAGTTTCTGAACTGCAAAGATTAATGCTAGGCAGCACTTTTCAATACTTGAATACCGGGTTTCTGCTTCAAGCATAGTTCTACTGAGATAGTAGAGACTATTTTCATTCCCAGCATCATTCTTTTGAGCGAGAAAGGCACCCAATGATCGCTCTAAAGCTGTCACATAGAGGATAAGAGGCCTACCCTCAACAGGTGGCATGAGTACTGGTGTACTCAAGAGGTATTTTTTGAGAACATCAAATTCTTCTTGACATTCTTTAGTCCACTGGTAAGTGACTCCTTTCTTCAATAATTTGGTAAAGGGTAAACTTTTGCCTGCCAAATTGGCGATGAAACGCTGAATATAGGCTAAGTGTCCTTGAAGTCCTCTTAATTCTTTCAAATTCTGAGGAGGTGACATACCAAGGATTGATTTGGTCTTCTCAGGATCGACTTCAATACCACGATGGCGTACAACAAAGCCGAGGAATTTTCCTGAGGTTACCCCAAAAGCACATTTTAAGGGCTTCATCTTCAAATTATGTTGTCGAAGCTTGTGGAATATGACTTCCAAATCAGCCAAGTGATCAAAACGTTGTTTGGATTTAACCACCAAATCATCTACATAGCATTCAACAAATTTCCCTAGAAAAGGTTTGAAGATACGATGCATGGCGCGTTGATATGTTGCACCTGCATTCTTTAAACCAAAGGGCATCACCCGGTAACAAAACACACCTTGAGGAGCTCTGAAGGCTGTATATTCCTCATCTTCTGGGGCCATTCGGATCTGATTATATCCAGAATATCCATCCATGAAAGAAAGTACTTCATAGCCATCCGTTGCATCAATTAAGAGTTCTGTAATCGGAACTGGAAAATCATCTTTGGGACAATACCGATTAAGATCTCTGAAATCGATGCAAACCCTAATTTGTCTGTTCTTCTTCTTTACAGGGACAATATTAGCCAACCACTTAGGATATTGAACTTCTCTGAAGAAGTTAGCTTTGATAAGCTTATCCACTTCAGCCTCGATTTTGGAAGCATAGGTTGGGTGTGTTCTTCTCGCGGCTTGCTTGAATCCTCGATGTTCTTTTGGCAAACCCAAATGATGGGTGGCAACATCAGGATCAAGGCCAGGCATCTCTGTATAATTCCAAGCAAAAATATCTTTATTTTGCTTTAGAAAAGAAATATACATATCTTGTTCTTCAAGGTTCATGGCCGCACTAATTAAAGTGGGGCGTGGATCTTTCTCTGTACCCAGATTTACTTCTCTGAGTTCATCCACAGTGGTAGAGATACCCTCTTCAAATGCTGGAGGATCATCTCTAAGATCTTCCTCTTCCTCTTCATCATGTGTTATTTCTTCCGTTTCTCTGGTGTTGCTATAACTTCTTCTGGCCTGATTAGCGAAGTATAGACTTGTTGGATTTCAGCAGACGAAATGAAAACGTCACCACTTATGCTTTCATCGCTGCTTGGTAAGTTACCAATTTCTCCCATGTTGTCTGGCTCGATTGCCGTAATTGACATTATGGATCTTTCCATAAGAGTATTTTTATTTGGTCCTATTTTGTCAATTTGACTGATAGGTAACACATAATCTGTACTCACATGTGAAAATGGATTTATTGGAATTTTTTCCAAACCATATGGAGCATTAACTTTGGTAATTTCCTTCATTGTAGATTTTTCTCTTCCCTTCATGTGATAAAATTCCGCCTCAATGTATTGAGACTCACATGTCTTGAAGGGGGCCTTATCACCATATAATGTTCCAACTTGACCATCGAAACAATATTTGAGACATTGATGGTATGATGACGGAATAGCAGCATGCTGATGTAGCCAGGGTCTTCCAAGCAAGATATTGAAAGCTGAGTCTTGATCAACAATCATGAAATCCGAATTGGAAACAAGATCTCCAAACTGAGTTCTGAGCGTAACTTCTCCCAGTGGTTCTTGTTCATTTTTATCATATCCTTGCAACATCATGGTAGAAGGAGATAAATCAGATTCTGTGAGGCCCAATCGACGAAGTGTACGAATGGGCATGAGGTTGACTCCTGAACCATTTTCAATAAAAGCTCTTCGAACATCTATACCATTGACTTTGCCAGATAGGTACAAAGGTTTTATGTGCCCATGCACAACATCATCTTCATCTTTATCAGTAAAAGATATCACTGCATGGCATTCTGCAGGATTATTCTCTATGTGATAAATTTCAGCTGCAGCAATCTCAGCTTCAAATTCTTGAGGACTTGACAAAGCTTCGATGAGTGCTTCCCGAAGATCTCTTGATAGATTCAAAGCATCCAAAATTGATAATTTGGCTGGTACTTGGGACAAGTGTTTCAATATATCATACTTTTGATCTAGAGGCCTGCGTTTCCCAATAGGAATATGCGGTTTAGCAGGTACCTTGGAAGCAGATGCTTTGGAAGCTGATGCATCTTGTATTGAAGTTAGCAACATCTTTGGTTTTGGAAAATTAGACTGATTAGATCCATTTACTTGCTGAGATAAAGAATATGGAACCTTTAATCGGTCTTCCAAAATAACTGTGCCGAAGCTGTGTTGGCCATTGGAAGAAGAACTTGCTTGTTCATTTTGAGCTCGCTGAAGGGCTCTACCACGAGTTTCTGCTGCATATACAGTGCTAGCAGGGGTAGAATTAGAGTAGTGGCTTCGGAAAGATCCACGTCTTCCCCTATATCCTGAACCTCTAGAACTTCCTCGGGTTCCCTTATTTGATACAGGGAATTCAGGCTCATCATGACTGGAATATGAATCTGTTAATTGAATCATATTAACAGAACCAAAGATCAATTCTTCGTCTGATAAAGACTCTGCCTGGTTGGCCTGTTTAGGCTGTGCCGTTTGGTGGGACGGTGCCCGTTGCTTTGAAGTAGATGGCATGAAATCTGCCAGAGTCAAATACAATTTAGGCTTTGATGTATACTCATCTTCTCCTGATTCCTCTTTCTTCTTTGAATTGCACTGCCCTTTTGAGGATTTGTCCTTTGATGGAGGCTTTACTGCAGCTTTGGTAGGAGACACAATTGGCTTTTTCAATTGTGTTCGCAAAATGGAATGGGTCCGATTGATTGTCTTTCTAACCATCCAATCATCATACTTTTTCGCAGTTTTGCTTTTGACTTCCTGCCACTCGCCTCCTTCTTCTGGATCTGTAGCGGTAATACACGCTACATGAGCTGAAGAACCCTTCAATTTGACTTGTCCCAAGTCGACCGTCTTTTGCAGGAGGTCTTTAAAGACAAAACATTCCTGGATGGGATGTCCCAACATTTGATGAAAGGGACAATAATTGGGACGGTCTTCATCTCCTTCCTTGTTTGGTCTCTTCGGCACTGGTAATTGAACCAAATTATTTTCCAGAGCTGAAATGAAGTAACCAGGAACTTGCTCACTTCGGAAAGAGTATGTTTTACTCTTCATATCCTCAAATTGTTTTCGTCGTTGATCTTTTTGATCATTTGGACAAAACAGCCTTTGTTGTTGGCGTTCAGGAGGTGGAGCCCTTCGAGAAGATGAAGGTTTCGAAGTAGAAATAGGTACAGGTGCCTGTTTAAGCATAACTGTAGCAGTTTCTGCTTTACCCATTCTTCTTCCTGGAGCTGATGGAATTACACAAGATTTAACCTTAGCCTGTATAAGGGAATCTTCAATCTGTTGAGCGATTGAAGTAAGGTCTCGAAACCCTCCTGTGTATTTCACAGGGATCAATGGCGTGCGTAATTCGTCACGCAAATTTGCCACACAGATTGGCAACAATTCCTCCTGAGGGAGTGATAAACTCAAGGAATACGTTAATCCCTTCCAACGAGCAATGAAATCAGAGACTCTTTCATTCTCCCTTTGCTTGCAGTTTGTAAGATCGAAAACTGTCGTTTTTGGCAAAGTTGAGCTAAACTGAAGAAGGAATTTTTGACGAAGATCCTCCCATCCGATGACTGACCGGGATTGCAAGCTTGTATACCAGACAAAAGCTGGTCCTTGCAAGGTTCGTACGAAGCATCTGAGTTTCACTGCTTCTTGTTGCTCTGGAGTTCCCATCATAGTATCACAACAAGATACGTAATGCGTCAAATGTTGTTCAGGGTCGCCTGATCCATTGAAAGTATGGAAAATAGGATTTCCAAAACTGGATGGAGGAGAAATTGAATCTACCCATTCAGGGTAAACATTCTTTTCAGGTTGAACTTGCGCCCGTTTCCCTTCTATAGTTTCTAACCGAGCTGTTAATGACTCAATAGTAGTTATTAACTTTTGAGAAACGTCAGGTTGAACTTGGTTTTGGGTAGGTGCAATGAATGGAGCTTGGACAGACGTGGTGGTTGGTGCTGCAACTGATGGTAGTGCTGCCAACCGTTGTTGCGTTTGACCCGTAGGATTAGACCTCTGTGGGTGTACTGACAAAGGAGGATATTCTTGATCCATCTCAGTAGTTACAACAAATTCCTTCGGCTGTCGGACTTCAGCATTCTTAAGAAGAAGACTACTCTGAAGTAGTTCTGCATTCAACCTTCTCAATTCTTTCATTTCTTCCTCCTGTTGTGCAAATCTTTGCTCTAATGAGAGCGATTGACCTCCTTCAGAGGAAGGGTGAGAAGTAACCTGATTCTTTCCTTTCCCCTTATTGGATCCTTTTCGGAGAGGGGGAAGTGGGTTACTTGAAGGAACACCCAGATTTTGGGTAAGCCTTTGATTACGTGTGCGCACACCTTCTTCATTTAGGTCTGTGTGCGCAACTTCTTGAGCAGGAACCTCTTCGTCTGATCCCTCTGATTGAGCCTCATTTGGTGAATCAGCAGCAACGGCATTGATGACATTAATGGATGCATATTGCATGGAATCCTTTTTATCAGCATTTCTGTGATATTGTATTCTTCTATGTCCATGATGAGACATGGCATTCCGTTGACTTGATCCCTCAGGAATTTCTTGGAGAACTGTCACTTGGATAGAATCTCCTGATAGCTTGGCTCTTCGTTCCTCTTGAGGCTTATTCCCTAATCGAGAGAAAACTGACTTTCTCTGAGGGAAGGATTGAGGATTTGAAAAAGTCCCCAGTCCGGTGGACTGGGGGTGTTCCTGCTGCTTCCGCTCAACTCCTCGAATCCCATTCGTTGACTCTGAGGGTTGGGTTAGAGAAGTCCCCAGTCTGGCAAGCTGGGGTGTCTCTTGACATGCTATGTCTGAGATCTTCATGAAATCTATCTTGATCTTGCGAATCTTAGTTCGGAAATTAGCTGGATGCATTAACCTGTATCCACTTTTATCACCTGGTTCAACAGACCGTTGGATGATTTCCGAAACTTCTGTCATTTGATGACGTGTTTGCTCCAGACGAGAGGCTTGTGCAATATTCTCGCCTGCTTGATGTAGAAGCAATTCAACAACCTGTTCTCTATATACTTGATTTTGAGAGGAACTAGTTGAAGCTTGTTATCGAGCAAACTTTTGATTATGAACAAAGCCCATTGACTGTGGCCGGCCATGGGCAATAACATTGCATGAGACCATTTTCGGCGGGCTTTGCTGACCGGAAAGCACTGTGAAATGTAGTGCTCCGTGAACACCCCATCCTCTGATATGAACATTAGATGGAGCATTGGAAATTAACTGACGCAATCTTCTTAGTGCGCCAAGGCATGAACGTTGAAGGGTTCTCTGTTGCTTTTCAGCCTTCGGATACCGAGAGACTGATAGAGATGCCAAATCAATCTGGCGTTGTAACCCTTCTATTATCTTAAGATGATTTTCATATTCATCGTAAGATAATATCTTCTTCTTTAATTGACAAAGAGTTTTCCATATGTTGAGACGAATATCATGGATTCCATCATCCATCAACATCTTTGGAATGTCGTACTGGGAGTCGGCCAAAGGCCAAAACATGACTGGTACTTCACCTTTTGCCAGTTTTTTCCTCATGTTCAGCATTTCCTCTTTATCATCAAATGAAGATTCTTCTACCTGTTTGGACCAGAGTGGGTGTTTCCTTGTTGCTTCATCGGATTCAACAAGATTGGTAGAGGAATCACTATTCATGCTGGAAGATGAATGACCCAGGGAAGGTTCGGAGAATAACCTGAACCCCAGGCTATCTTCTGATGGAGAAAGAGTTTCACCTGCCGATAGTAAAGCATCAGACATGACTGGTTTTACGTTTGCAAGTGCCTCGAGATAGGAGGGATTTCTCGTCACTACATTGCCTTCTGAAGAATTTTCGAGACAATGTGAATCACTACTGCGGAGAGGACTTTCGCAGCGAAGTTCGTCACCATGAGGAGGACCATCATGATGGGTTACAGCAAAAGATGAGATCTCTTGCTCCTTGGTCTTCTGACCACACAGAGGGTTCCTGTGGCTCTCATCTGAAGAAGAAACTTCAAGATTGACCTAATTTTCATGAAGCAAGTCTTCATGAGGAAGTGTCTGTTGAAGACCTTCGGGATTAATGTTCCTGTTATTGGGAACTGAGGGAGTAGAATCTTGAATTTCGACAGATAAATGTCTGAGGGCTTTAAGAACTCCAGCATCGAGCAAGGCCTTGTTGCAGATTGGCCTTTGATCTCCTGACTGTGTTGGGCGGATCTTTTTCTTAGATGCCTTCTTACTCGCTTTAGAAACCACTTGATGACGGAAGTGATTGCTCTGAGCAGGTGTATGTGCCTGATCAGGAAAGATGGTCAGGTTAGGCTGACAATCATCGCTCAAATCAGGTGTATGTGCCTGACTTGGTTGTCCGTATGATATGGGGGAGTAGGCCCCACAACCCTCTTGGACTGCAACAGATGTGTGTGTCTGTTCCGGAGTGAATTGTTGATTTGTCACTCCACTGCTAGGGATAGATTTATGTGTCTGTCCCTGAGATGATGCTGAAGCTGTTATGATATCCTGGCAAGCATCCAGGATATGAGCAGGAATTTGCTTCTGCTCTTTCACCATTGACAAAATATGTTTGGTGACTTCAGCCGCCGGAACATGGATATACGTCCATTCCGGGCTTGGAGTAGGTGTATGTGCCTGCTCCTGTCCTCCTTTTCCTGTCAGTGAATCCTGACAGTACTCAAGTGTGGAGGCAGAGAGTTTAGTCTGCCTCCTGTTTGTTGTCGGGACTTTCCGACTGACTTCTCCGGGCGCTACCAAGCGAGACTGTTGGTAGGCTTGATTAGTATTAGCAGGTGTATGTGCCTGCTGATTACACTTCGCCAAACGTGGTTGACGAGATCCATCATATGTAGTCAGACGAGCCTGCTGACTAACTGCTGATGTATAAGTAGGTGTATGTTCCTGCCTATGGTACTCCGCCGGAATTGCCTGGCGGGATTGGCTTGATGCTGCCAGACGAGTCTGCTGGACAGCGGGATTAAAACGAACAGGTGTGTATGCCTGCTCGTTATTTGACACCAAGTTAGGTTGGTGGACTTCTCCGGAGATGGCAGGGATGACAACCTGCCTATTGTTAACCGGATTCCGTCTCTGGTGGTTCATCTTGCCTGCTCGGGTTCGAGGAACCTGAGCTGAATGCCTGGAGTCGGTACCCTCATCATGTTGAGGGCGCACTACCGCACGAGTCTGGCGGCGATTGTTGATGGGAGCCCTTGAGAAGGACTCCTGTCTTTTTGAATTAAGGTCCTGCGGGACCTGCTCATTCACTTCTTCGGAGTAAGGGAGTGAATGGAAACTGCGTTCCGGGGATAACGACCCGAAACGGTTAGAGACGGTAGTCAGCACCGCCTGCTTCTTGATTGCTGGTCGTCGTTGTCCGGACGACCAGGTAGAATTGTTAACTTGGAGGGCTTGACGAGCGGCCTCCAGAGTTGGGATAGTACCGTTGCGACGGTACTCCTTAACCAGTGCATTAGAAACACAGCGTTGAAGACGCTGAGTTGGTGATGTCATCCTCAGAGCGGATGACGTTCCAGCAGGAGTAGCAGCATTGGTTTTCACAGCAGCAGACCTCACAGTAGAGGTGTTCACAGCAGCAGTATTCACAGGGGTGAATTTAAGGAAAGCCATTTTTTGCAGAAGATCTTGAGAAAAGATTGCCTGTTCCATGTAACAGACATAATCAAGATGAATCTGGATACTGCATCTTTTGGATGATCATATGTCAATGATTGCCTTGTTGGCCCAAGGGGCCTAACAGATAATAAGAACATCACTTTAACTTGGTTAAGCATTCACGTCGGGTTCACCATTTTTTGTTTCGCACAGAATCCGGGGATGACCTCCTGGACGGGAGATTCAAACGTTCCGATCGGTTTCTAACAGGTTTGTTCGTAGAACCGGAAACATCCAATGATTCCACATCCGCTTGGACCTACTTTCCAAAGGTAGGCGCTCATTAGCTTGTGGGCTAATGAGGCTTAGGAATTTGCATTGGTCGAGAGGATGGGAGGTCGGACTCATCACACCTTTTTGAGGGGAATTATTGTCTACTCCGGGACTCTCTTTATAGATTTAAGTTATATTTGTGAATCCTTATTACATTACCAAGTAAAAAATGAGATTTCCTTTAGTTTTAACAATCAATGATTAAATATGCAAGAAATTTAGAGAATCTTTTATATGTATTCGAGGTTCTTCATTGATAGAGAATCATCTATATTTGTTTAGAGATTCTTGGTCAATGGTATCCTTCAAAACATTTATATAAAAAGTCTCTTGGTCATTTTATGATGACCAGGCTGGTTTTAAAGCCACTCAGTGGGGCACTTGAAGTTTATTTTCATTCAGAAGGACAGAGATTATCTCAAAGTTGGGATCGAACCCATAAATGGGCTACCTACGTATCCTTTGTTTTGGAAAAGGAATCAGAACCCACGTAGTTCGAGTTTATGGAGTATGATGTTTATGATTGATGGCTCAAAGAAGAAATGTCATAATTACCTTTACACTCTAAGCTCACGTGAGTCATGCTCGGTGTGAGAAACAAGAGGTATTGGTAAAATTTAGACAATTGTGCCACGAAAGATGCAATCATAGGAATTTGCTTGGGGCTTATGTATGGATGACTGCCCAGATAGATGAAGGTTTAGGATTTACTTTTAGGGAGAAAATCCATGAACAGGGTCCATAAAGTTATATGTGCTTCATGGAGATTTGAATACTCTAATCTTGGGGCTTATTCCTAAGGAGAATGCCCAAGTTAGGAGGGGACTTATGATTGGGTTTTATTCCTGAAAAAGGAAACCCATATCAAAGGTAATTTATGACTGGTTAAGAGAAATTTTAAGAGACTTGGGGCTTACTCCTAAGAAGGATGCCCAAGATTGGGAACTTGATTGGGGCTTACTCCTGAGGAGGATGCCCAAGATTATGACTGAGTCTTATTCCTGAAAAGGAGACCCAGGTTAGGGATTAAGGTTTGGGGCTTACTCCTGAGGAGGATGCCCAAGATTATGACTGAGTCTTATTCCTGAAAAGGAGACCCAGGTTAGGGATTAAGGTTTGGGGCTTACTCCTGAGGAGGATGCCCAAGATTATGACTGAGTCTTATTCCTGAAAAGGAGACCCAGGTTAGGGATTAAGGTTTGGGGCTTACTCCTGAGGAGGATGCCCAAGATTATGACTGAGTCTTATTCCTGAAAAGGAGACCCAGGTTAGGGATTAAGGTTTGGGGCTTACTCCTGAGGAGGATGCCCATATTTGAGGTTGGGGCTTATTCTTAAAAAAGATGCCCAAGGTTAGAGGACTTTGATTGGGGCTTATTCCTGAGGAAGATGCCCAGATCAAAGGTTTTATAACTGGGGATTATTCCTGAAAAGGAGACCCAGGTTAGGATTCTCTCATCTTAAAGGATGAGGTTGAATGAATGAACTCTCAATCTTTGGTGACATAAATATGTTTAAATCACTAGGTTTTTGAGAGATATTTCACAGAATTCCTTTCAGATAAGGATGTCAAATCAAGAAATCATGCCATAAATGGCTTTGAAGAGTATCTTGAAGACTGAATCTTGAATAGGAAGAGTGAAATGGCTTAAGAGGGGTAAAAATGGGCAAGATGGGCACCCAAAAAGATAGGGGCGCGCAAGTCTTGGAAGGCGCGCAAGTCCTGCGGCGGCGCGCAAGTATTGGTCGCGCAAGTATACTTGCGCGACATGAGGGGTACTTGCGCGATTTTCAACCAGTATTGAAATACTTGAGCGACTCTTTATTAAACCCTTTACCATCCTCTTGAGGTTCTTCCAGAAGAGGGACGCGCAAGTTATATTGAAGGAATGAAGTCGGCGCGCAAGTGTTTGTTAAGTTTCAACACTTAGGCCTTCCTTCTTCTCTTTAGATCTTCCATTCTAGGTAAGAAATTACCTTAGAAGTGTTCTGGAAGCTTTGAGAAGAGACTTGGGCGTCGGGAGCTTCGATCCGAGTTTCTGGAAAAAAGATCTTCTCGAATGGGGGGCCCACAGGGTCTATTTATAGGCAAAAGAAGACCCCAGGCGGTTACCAAGTGGTTACCACATATGTCGCGCAAGTCCCTTGCACGACTATGAGGAGTCGCGCAAGTGTTGAGTCGGCGCGCAAGTATACTTGCGCGACCAAAAAAGGGAACTTGCGCGACCTATTGGCAATGTTCTCTTTTTTCATCCCTTTGTCGATTTTTTGATGTTTCTTCAAAGGATTAATCACTTTGAGCTCAGATATTCCCTTTTCCGATCTTTAGATTCTGTGACGAAAGGAGCGTCAACAATCACCTTCCCTAATAATTTTTAAATTGAATTTCAATAAATCAATGAATATAAAATCCTTTTATATCCCATAATGGACAGAGATCCATGATCCTTCCTACTTATTGCATAACCCACATTTTCTTCCTTCCCAAGGTGTTATTGTATTGATTAGTCATAGTCTTTGAGAAGTTAAAACCATCTCTTTTTTTTCATTTTGATCTCTTTATGTGTGAATGTATACTTAAAACCTTTTTAACATGTATATATGTCACATATTTCACCATAAATATAATTTTTTTATATCTTTAAGGAAAATATTACAGTTTCCAACTCAAGATCATGAGTTGGATTGGTTTGTCTATGGATCTTTAATTTTTTTTGATAAAAAGGTAAAAAATTTATCATTTTTCATATGGACACACCATATCCCTTTCTTTAATGCATCACTATATACTAAAAATCCTTTATTCTATAGAATTAAATTTATTACCAATGTATTGACCAATATCTTCTTAAATAACAAAAAAAATCTTTAAATTACTTTGACCTTGTGAATTTAATCCCTTTATATGATATCATGGTTAATAGTTTTTTCAATTGAGAAAACTTCTAAATAAATCATTGATAATAAGATACTAAACCAAGGAAACTACATATATCATTTATAATAATTGGTGAGGGAAATTATTTAATTTTATTTTTCTTTGAAAGTTCAATAGGTATTTTATCCTTAGAGACAACATGGAAAAGAAAATGAACCTTCTTGATTTAAAATTTACAGTTACTAAATTTCCAATATAACTTATTTTCACTAAGATTCTCAAGAACAATTAACAAATGATTATATTATTATTTATATACTTTAGAATATATCAAGAAAAAATTAATGAATACCAATATAAATTTATTAATATAATCATTAAAACATTTTCATAAAATCTATAAACACTAAGGGTGTATTAGTTAATTCAAATAGAATTACTATAAATTCATAATTTCAATACCTTGTATGAAATATCATATTTTATATATCTTCCTTATTCACTATTATTTCCTTATAACTAAATTTTATTTCATTATCCCACCTTTTTAAATGATTTTATGGGAGAAATCCTTGAAAAACACACAGGTCATTCAAGCCATGCTTGGGTCTGTGAGATTGATCTAGCCATAAGAGGCTTAGCCCCTTGGTTCTTGAAACCCTTTACAAAACATGAGTCTCATTCCCCATTCCTACAAGAGGAAAAGGACATATCTTCTAAACATAGGGAAAAAATCACTTTCCCATGCACACTTACATTTGTTTCTATGTATCATAATCTCCTGAGTCTAAAACCTCACCAGTGCTTTGGTGATCGCACACAACCCACGTCTCACCACTATTATGTGCCTACCATACCGCCAATACCAATTTCCTACCTCCTTACACCTATGAATCGCCACCCTTGTGTATGCTTGTGGGGAAATTATAAAAGTTAGGGGGATCCCATGATTGAACCCAATATTTCACCCACACTTTCATGGTGGACTATGGCTGGTGGACTATAGCTGAGAACCAGTCACTAATAGAATTATGTGTACCTTATTCAATCATATAAAATGATAAATTGAAACAAAAATCTTTAATAAATTTTTATCTCCTTGAATTTGATTAAAAAATTCCTCATTATATGTTAAAGGATACTTCTTTACAGTAATGGAATTGATTTCTCCATAATTTATACACAACTTCATGGATAAATCCTTATTTTTTAAAAAATTGGATAGGTTCTCCCCAAGGTCAGACAATAGGGAATAAAAATTCCTTATCACACAAATCCAACATTTTTTTAACTCCACCAGTTCCACTAGTGTGTTCTATAGGAAATTTTAGATATTGGATTTTCATTAGGTATGGGGTCAATGGAAAACTTGACTTCATATTTGGGTGGATGTATGAGTAATTCCTTAACAAATAAATCAATATATTAATCCACAATATTTATTACCAACATTCTTTAGATTTCCCTTCCATTCATAAATTTTTTATTCCCTTCTTCTTGTCAAATAATTTCAGTAAGGTGAGCTACTAGAGATGGAATCAAACAATACTTGGATAATGAAGTCTCTCCTCTAAAAACATGGGATTTTATTCCACCTTTGAAAATTATAATCTATTTCTCTCAGAAAAAAATATTGTATTATACATTTAGGTTCAATACATACCAAATATTATGTTAGTGTAAACCATATATGTTACAATAACGTTCAAAACTAGGGAATCCTTATGCATCTTAATACAATCTTCCTAATATATCTTCATTCTAATGAGATTTACACTATTAGTTTTGATTAAAAACTTATTTATTAGTGTTTTAGGTGATTATTCAATGTTATTGTAAAATTATAAAGATATAAAAGAGAATGAATATTCATAATTTAATAAAAAATTAGAAAACATAAATTCCATGATCAATGTACCTACTATCATGTCATCTGTGACTTCAAACTGTTTTGTAGTAATTGCATAATACTGACCTTTATCCCTGGGCCAATTTTGAGGTAAATTATCTTTATACTTCAGGAAATATTTTGAATATTTCTCCATATCTTTATAGTTAAATTTTTGGATATTTATGGCTTCTCTTTTTCCATTTAATTCAACAGTTTGTGGTCCTTTATTTCCACACTTGTTAAAAACCCCCATTCCCTTAAAGTATTCCCCAATGTGTTTCTTCCCCATTTTATTACATGTTGTAAATTATACCATTAATTTATTCTCATTTTTAAATATTACCCATATTTTATGCTCATTCATTCTCTTTTTCCCTTTCTTTACTCTAAAAATAAAATAATTAGGGGATTCCTTCTCAGTTTTTATAGCACTTTTCACTATGTCCTCATATATGAAAAAAAATTTGAGATACGAATTCCCTTCAAAGGATTAGACATATCCCATCAAATAATAAATAAATCATTAATTTTTTATTTCATACGTTGTCACCAAAATATCTTTTTAACCTTATAAATTTATCCTCATACTCATTAATATTTTCCTCTTTATTTTGTATTAAATTTAATAATTGCCTTTCTATATCAACTCATTACTCATGAGGAAGGTACTTTTCAAGGAATATCACCTTAAAAGTTTTCCATCCCATGAATTATATTTCTTCCAACCTCTTAATGTTGTGAATAAATGACCACCATTGGTCATTATATCCCCTTAGATAATATAGTTCCATGATTACCCTATCCCTCTCATTACATCACAAGATAAGGAATATCTTCTCTATGGACAAGATCAATTTTTCAAGTACTAATAGATTAGTGGTTTCATAAAATAATGGATGTTACTACCACATTAAGTGATATAACATTATCATTCTAGTTTTTGGAGAAAATATTTATTCCATATAGACAATGTTGTTGGTCATAACATGACTCAATTTCCATAATGTAATTATAATCTTCTCAAATCTAAAACCAACCTCATTTACTTAATTAGGAGGGAAATAAATTCATTGATTATGGGTTTTGAAATGGTTTTTATTAATTTTATTAAATTCCATTTAGAAATGATGGAATATAATTAATTAGATCATAACACTATGAATATTGAATCAGAGTATACAATTCTTATATTGGTAACGTATTTTAGAAAATTTTCTTGATTATCATAAGTTGATATCATAATGTTTGTTCTATTAACTATGTTCTTATAAATATAGTTATAGAGATTTATAATAAACATTATTTGAAATTAACATTTATTCCCCAACTCTATTAAAATCTAGAGGTAATTTTATAATGTTATAAAATAATACAGGGGATCACATTATACCATATATAATAGTTTAGTAGTCCTGGGAGACAAGATACATACATGGTCCTTAAATTACATTAGATAACTTAAAAATATATCAGAAAAATTAAATAAAATTTATTATTCCTTCTATCATTTCCTTATATCATTCATATTTCTCTTCTTGGTTCCCATGATAAAGGTAAACAAAATAAAGGGGTGATATTAGACACTCGGTAAGGTCTAGCATATAGTGGATGTTATCATTGAAGAAACAAGGCTTAAATAATATGATAGGAATAAAAAATAATAATATGGTTACATATAACTAATCACATGATCATGAAGTATATCTATGGATAATATAATAAAGGAAATAAATAATCACATGGATAACAAAAAATTATTTTATAGTGATAGAATGAATAATACTAAAAATCATAAACTTACCGTCAAGGCATCATGATAATGAATAATACATAAATAGGAAATAAAAACACCAAATACCCAAGATATTTGTTCTCGTGAAACCTATAGATTCATAAAATTGATATAAATATTAAGGCCTTACCCATCACATAATAAGTCTAATGAATCTGTCATATGAAAGATGTTAGCTAACAATTCATATCATAAAGTTAAAAATGGAACAACAAACACACTTCATAGTAATTAATACTTACCTGTATATAATTAATGGGTATAAAAATTATCAAATTTTACCAAATAAATTCAATTTCATGTCTATCTGGGTGAATATAAATCAATATAGTAAGAATTATGGGATATTCACAATGCAATAAAAAGTATCCTTAATAATTGTGTAACTGAATAGGATACTTCCATCATATATAAGTATTAATAGGTATCTATGAATATAATGGATAGAAACAGAATAAATGATATAAAATATTATACTTAAATGAAAATTAATTTTAAATAAATTTAACGTCTTATAAGGGTGATATAATAAAAGGAAGAGTTAATTTCTTTATACAATCAAGGATTTGTAAAAATGAAACATTACATAAATATATAAGGAAATGTAAATGAATTTAATTAATTTTAAAATAGAAATAAATAAAAAGGTATAGAAAAAATTACCCTTCTATGTAAATTCCAAAATCTTTTGAATGAACTACTTAAATCCTTAGAGTTTGGGATCTCAAAACAGAAATGAAGGTAAGGGTTTTGAAACCCTTACCCTACTAAGTGTCTTGAGAAAAAATATTAAGACATACTTAGAGAGAGAAATAGGGATGGGGTTTGGAAATATTATCTACCTAAGTCAACTTTAAAATCTTATTGAGAGGTAAAATTATAGTAAAACCATGATTAGTGGTTTTAGAGTAGAGAAAAATTATAGGATGGGTGGGTATTTTTAAAAAATGAGGGGAAATTGTTTATTAATTTCTAAACATAGGCCTTGGAATTTATGTTGTGAAAAAATTGAAAATCATTGACCATATTTTGTTTTTAAACTATGTATTTTAAATTTATGGATTGGTTTATGAATTTTAAAATTTTAACAACCTTACTCATTTATACTTTATTATTTTGTACATAGAAAATATATTTATCCATAAAGAATTTTTTTGAAGACTTAAAATAGACATCAAGATTTAAAAAATTCTTTATAGGATTGGAAAATTAATTTTATTATTTAAAATAAGTTACTTTAATTAATTAACATATCTTTAGTTGATAAATTAATTATATTATTTATTACATCATTTTTAAGTCATTTTAATTCATTACACTTATCGTATATTCATATCATGTTTTACTTTTTACACAAAAATTAAAATATCTCAAAAAAATTGAAAAAATAAATATTAGCTAATTTCGATGTTATGATTCCAAATTTAGATTAAATATTATGAAAATTATTTTATATATATTATAATTTAAATTATTAAATAAAAACGCTTGTGCATTTCAAAATCACGCATTTAGCACCAAAACATAAAACTCCTTTCTTAGGTGTATGTATGTAGTTTCATTATTATTTATTAATGAATATAAATTATTAATAACTAAAAATTATATTTTTTACCACATGTTTTTATGTATGTTATTCAACACTTTTATGTATAATAGTTAGATTACTATTAAAATGCCCATATTTACTATTACAATGGTCCGATTCTAAATGGTCAGATTCCAAGTATTATACTTATCTTCCTATAAATCCACTTCATTATCTTAGTTAATATAATGTACAATCTTATTATTATTATTTTCTTCATAATATAAATGTATCTTTTGTAATTTTCATTCTTATTAGAGTAGTATCCTCAAAATCTCAAGATTTTTGGTGCCTCATTATATTGTTAGGTGTTTCGCAGCAATAGTTTCAACTGTTATAGTGAATATAATATTCTAGTTTTGTGTTATACTATTATAATGAAATAATATAATTTTTATTGTGAATTTTTTTTTGAGATGAAGTGTTTATAGTTAAATCTTAGGTCTTACATAAATTACTAGTTAATTCCCTATGTAAACTTGGATGAATGAAATCCTATAAAGGTTAGTGGATCTACTTTGATATTAATGAAATTCCATGTTTCATGTTCTAAAACATAATGATGAGTGTATATGAAAAATCTATATAATGAATTTCTTAATCTTAATTTGTTTATAATTTTAGAAATTATTTTTTATATAGAGATCGTCCATGAGAAATAAATTAAAAATATTTATATTATTAGCCATGAAAAATATTTTGGGAATACGGAAAGAGTTATAAAACTTTTTGAATTATTATATCTAAAAAATATAGGCACTTGGTAGAGGAACAAATAAATAATTAGAAAATTATTATTTAAGCTTAAAGTTTTAGAAGTGGAATCCACCCTTCATTAGATAAGATGGTAGAGTGTAAAAAGTTTCATATAATGAACTAAATATTTTAGTTTCTCTAAAATTTATATATGTTAATGGTAGACATAATACTTACATTCTAGAGGGAGAAGTTTGTAAGTTTTGGGAGACTATTGTGAAGCAATGTTTCAGGAGAATTTGATATGGTTTGGATTTCCAAAAATGTTTTGTAAGAAAATTTACCAAGAGTCCATGAACCTGAGAAAATATCAAGAGTTTCTAGAGCTAGAAAAAAGGAACATGATGATGTAAGAATATGTAAATCATTTTCTATAATTAGTACAATTTTTACTAACAAAGATGATGAATTATAACCTTAAATATATAATATTTGAGATGCTTATTCGATATGAGACTAGGTTGAATATTATTTGATAGGACTTACCTGCCTATGTGGTGGTGGTGAACAAAGTGGTGATGGAAGAATTTGATTGATGGATGTCAAAGGTGTGAGTACATTGCTTCTTCAACCAAGAGGAGGAAGAAATTATTCAATTGGATAAAATAGGAATAAAAATGACTTTTCACAAGGGGTAATTAAAAGAAATTTACAAGCAAGAATAATCTTAGGAGAGAATATGGATTGATTATTACTAGTTTTGGTCATAAAACATTATTATAAGTATTGGTATAATGATATAATGATGTGTTTTCAGTATGGAAAAATGGGTAACATGAAGAAGTATTATAAGGAATATAGTGATGTAGTTTCAAGACAAATGTGAGGATCTAGGATTCCTATTGAGAAACAAAATAAATATATTGTTAGGTTAAATGTGACTATAGTCAAAAACCATCAATAGGGGTTGAAAGAAAAGAATAAGGGGAAGTTTTTCATGGAATAACACATCCCATAAGTACTACAGGAAGGTCCCAATGTAGTATGAGTTATCTTGTTTATTGCTTGTTCTATAATATATTCTATATTTGATACTGTTGTGTCTCAATGATTAATATTTCAGTAAGTAGTAGATTACTTGAATTTTCATGTGTAATTGATATCTAATTCTATAAATATTGTGATACCACTTCAAATGATGGTATAGTAAGGATTTAATTTTTTTCTCCATTATGATTAGTTATTTGGAAATATCATTGGACTTTTAGTTCAGTATATAATCACACATGATCTCAAAATTATGATGGACTGGATGGTAAGTTTCGAGGATTATATTAATTATTTTGTTCATTGAGTTTCTCTTAACATACTATATATGATTTATCACTATTTTTTAGGTGGAATTCATGTTATCCATGTAATATTATTTTTAGGATTCTTAGAAATTTATCATTCCAGCTATGGTAGTGTATTCTTGGATTATTGGAGATAAAGTATAAACAATTGTTTCTAGTGTTAGTAGAATATTTCTTAAATTTATTTCCCAAATATTTTTTTAAACTTCCATAGGAGGGATACATATATTTTTATATTTAATTTTTACTAAGAATAAGTTTACTATAATGGACTTTATATCGTATGTAGCATATAGAGCTACTCAAATTGAATACTCAATTAGATGATTGAAAAGGAATAGGATTTTTCTAATAAAGTGAATCACTTTGGGAACTACTAATTCTTTTTTCTAAGAATTGTTTTAGTATATTATAGTTATATATCAACTACTAAAAAATAAACTATTTAATGGCAAAAAATAAGTATACATAACCTCATATTAATGAATTTTTAGATCAACTGACTAAAGAAAAGTGGTTTTCAAATATTTATAAAGGTTAGAGTATCAATAGATTAGGGTAAAGAGTGAGGAAATTATAAATATAGATTTTGGTACATGTTATGGATATTATTAGATTACATTAATTCCATTTATGGATATTAAATATCTGGTTATTTTTATATCCTTTGATAAATTATTTCTTTCACAAATTCCTTAACATATTTATAGTGATGTTTACAGATAAATTTTTTATTTAATTAGGTTCAAAGTAAGATCATGAAATACATTTTAGAATTATATAGAAGATATTGTAAAGACATTTATTATATGATAAATTTTACACATGTCAATTTTATATTCAAATGATAAAGTCAGTGGGACATGTTATCTATGGGAAAAGAATTTGTGTTACCCAGAGAAGGTTAATGTGGTATTTTCTTGGGAGGATCCCATGAATTTTTTTGATATATAATGTTTTATTAAACTAGTAATATATTATAGGCACTTCATTCAGTATTTTTTAAAAATTGTATCACTAGTTTTGTTAGTGGTTAGAAAGATATCTATTTATAATAGAGTGAGATATTTCGGGGAGAGTTCAATTAGTTAAAGAGAATGTAGACTTATATTTAGGTTTTAATCTTACTTAAAACTAGAAAATAGTATCCAATGTATTGTGATGAATTAGGAGTTGGTATAGGATGAATGCTCATGCAAGGGGATAAGGTGGTGGCGTATGGATCAATACAATTATGACCACAAGAGTATATATATATATTGAAGCCAAGAGACCCAAACACACCCCTTAGAGGTGGGTGAATTAAGGTCTGAAATTTTTTTATATCATGTTGGATCATGTTTCCATGTTGTTAGAAACTCGTTAAACCTTTCATAATTTAATTCTACATCCACTACAGTTACAAATGATAAAATTAAAACAAGGCACAAAAATTTTACTTAGTTCACCACTAAGGGCTAGTCTAAGGATCATACAAGGACAATGTACTTAAGTACTAGAATACACTAAATCATTTTTAATGGTGGGTTCAGAAAAGGTCACTCAAAGCCTTGGGCCACTCTCGTTACATTGATTTAGGTATGGTTTGTTATATCCCTAGGTTCACTCCCTTTATCCTCTCTCTTTTCTCACTATTTAGGAAAAGGAAAATGCCTTTTCATATAAGCCAGTATAAGAACACACTATATCTTTATAACACCAAACATGGATTGGTGATCATTGACCTCCGAACACTACTCTTCAATTAGTGAAAATCCTATTTCTTTTCTGTTCACATATTATGAATTTCAAATGTTTACTTTCACTTCCCTTTTACTCTCATAATTATACCTACGTAAATCTATACACAAGAACTTATTCCAGATCATTCCATTCATGAAATTATATTATTTTCATAGAAAAAATGTTCAGATAAATCATATGATTATGGAACTCAATGATTGCCACTTGTCACTCATGCAACACAGTGGTTCATGAAAAAATTTCTCACAAATCCCTCTTTTGAGAAATTAGAGTGTTTATCTATCACTACTGAAAATTGGTATATTTGCGACAGACCATTTCTGATGGGGACCCGTCGCAAAAATTCATTTGCGACAAGACCCCATTACAAATGCCCCTTGCAGAAAAGGGCATCGCAAATAGATTTTTTTGCAATGAACGATCACAAAATAGTTTTCCAGAGGTTTTTAAAAACCCTATTGTGATGACCCATCGTAAAAAAACTATTTGTGATGGGTCCACATCCCGTCGCAAATAGTTTTTCTGAGATTTTCTAAAAACCCTATTGAGACGACCTGTCACAAATAGCTTAAAAATGAATAAAATAATATTAGTAATAATAATAAAATAATTTTAGAAAATAATAATACTAATATTAATAATATAAATATTATAAATATTATAATATAATATTAATATTAATGAAATAATAATATTAATATTAGTAAAAAATTATAAAATAATATTTTTAATAATATTATTAATATAAAAAAATATTGATAACATAATATTATTATTACAATTATTATTAATGAAATAATAATATTAATATTATTAAAATAATAAAAACCTCAATATTCACAAAAATATGAAAAAATAAAAAAAATAAAATAAAAAAATTAAAGAAAATTAAATAATAAAAAAATAAAAAAATAAAAAAATTAATAAAAAAATAAAAAAAATTCAATAAATAATAAAAAATTCAATATTTGCAACAATATAAAAAATACACTATATAGAAATTTAAATAGTTAATATTACCAAAAAATTACATTTAAATGATTTATCATAAAAAAATAAATACATCACTGAGGGGGAGGGTCTTTTGGAGGACATGGAGGAGATGGTGGAGGGAAATCCATATATAAACCATGAGTTAGAAGTTTCATGTACTTTATTTGATCATGGTGTTGCTACTGTCATTGATGCATCTCCTCTTGCTGATGTCGCTGCTATCGTCAGAGGTCTTCATGCTGATGATGTTTTTATTGACGCATCTCCTCTTACTCCCTATGCATACTCTCTAAAAGCTCACCCTAATCTCATAGCTGCTCCAGATATTAGGCAGCAAATGATAATGACTCTATATGAATTCTTCATTAGCTAGATGTCGACATCATAGGGGTGCCATAATTACTTCCAAGCATCAATTGAGAACTGATACCGACAACTCGGCCTTTCTTGAAGGCACACTAGGTCACCTGCTTCCATTCTGACTCATCAAATTAGTGGTCACTGGTCTAATCATCAGTCTCGTCCAGACTCTCAGTATGTGTATAAGATGTTATGGCCTCATATGACTCTATCAATTTCAATTTAGAATTAAAATAGTTAAAATATTATTTTTAGTTATTTTTAAAACTCAAAAAGAAATTCTACTAACCACAATATGATGTTGGTGATCACCTCTAATCTCTCCAGTGACTAGATCTTTGTACATCATCCTATAAATGCTAAACTCCATAATATCAGGCTATTTAACTGCCTATATTAATATAAAATAAACTATTTATATTTAAAGTTATATGAATTATTTAAAAAAAGTACTTATCGTATGTTCCCTATGTATACTAAATGTATAGCTACTTGCTTGATGAGTCACCATTTATCTCCCTTGGTTTTATCAACCAACAAATGAACTCCACTAAAAATGACCACCCAACCAGTGTGGAGATAATCCTTCCCAAATATGAGATGAAATGTAATCAGGTTGGTGGTTGCGACAAAACTCATCAAACTATGTCACTTCTACTTTCATCATTGTTTTCTTTCTAAAATTATGCAAAAAATGATAGCAATGCTTATGCATAAACCCCCTCCATGAATTCTAGATAGCATCACGAAATATCTCATTGATGGTATACCATAAACACAACAAATAATTTATAATATCAAGTTATTAATTAAATAAATTTCAAAATAAATATTATTTATTTACGTACAAGACAATGATCGAACATGCAGTACTGACCATCAACAGGAATCTAATCCCTTGTGACACATACTTTAGAAAAATAATTGTGTAATATAGCGCTCCCTTATCCAGAAGCTATATGTTAAAATATCGGGGAAAAATAATCAAACAATTAGTATATAAATAAATTAATGAAATCTAACTAAAATACACTGGTAAAAATACCTTTGCATGTGTGGATCGAAGCCAAGATATGGACATTGCTTAGGGATAGGGTTAGGAATCATCAATTTTTCAAGACCACGCCCCCTCCAAGAACTCCCAGAACTACCAGTAGTTTTAGGTTTAGATGACCCAACATCCTACTCGTCTAAAGGAAGATTGGACCACTGAAACAGACAAAACAGATCCTCATCCATCTGAAACATGAAAATACTATTTTTAGAAAATAGTTGAAAACAACTATTATATATATATATATATATATTATATATGATTATAATCAGCATTTAACTATGTCAATGTTCATATCCATCCTTATATTCATTTCTGATGATTTCAATGTCTTCATATTCCTTCCTACCATCTTCAATTTGTATATGAGTTTCAATTTCATCATCTCTTTTCATTTTAAATTAATTTTTAAACATCATTATCACCATAAAACCATAACAGTGGGGTTTCATTATCAATATTCATGTCACTTCTTGAAAAAGATGGATTTTCATCTGTCTCTTGAAAATTTTCAATTCCTTTAACTTCAGAAGAACCACATTCAGTTTGATTAAACTAATTTTCTTGAGATTTAATTTTTATTATGCTCCACCAATCACTCATATCTCTTAAAGTAGCATAATAATTTTCATTATAAATTTGATATGTTTCATGAGCCACTAAAAATAGATCATTTACTATACGAATACTTTTATATTTAATACTAACTATTTCATGGGTTGGATGAACATGAAAGCCTCTCTCCATATCCAACCACTAGCATTTAAAAATCATTATATAATTCTGTCCCAGATAATATAGTTCAATAATTTCTTCCAGCATGCCGTAAAATTCAACTTCAGTTTCTCTATGATGATATCCTCTCAAAAAAAACACCATTATTCACTATTTTTTTATTCCCCATATACATGTGTATGAAATAAAAAACCATTCACCACATATTCATTATAAGATTTAACTATTTTGAATGGTGGGTTACTCAATACACACAATCGATTATCAATTTTATCAGCATGTTGAGATACCTGAAAATTTTTAAAACAATTATAAATATAACAAGTAATAAATTGATTTTATATGTTAAACCATAAATAATTTATATTACCAATTTTTGAAACCATTAGGAAAAATTATCTTTCTGAAGTTCTCCAAGAGCTGCTACTATAATTTGTGGAAGTTATTTCTTGATATGATTTTCATATAACCTAAAAATAAAATAATATTGATTTACTGTAAAAACATATTATATAATAAGTGATAGGATAACTCATAGTACAAATGGTTTCATTTCTTCACAGTTGATGAGGAAATATGTATGAGCTCTGTGATGTTTATCATCTTAATTCCATCATTAATGAACTCCACTGAAGCCAAGTTTGGGCTAATTAAAAACTAATAATTGATTGATCATTTCATCATCAAAATTTCCTCCATTATATCCCATGAATTGGTGTTTTTTAGGGATATTCAAATTAAAAATAATGAGAGCATAAAAAATATATTTTCTCTTGCAAATAAGCTTCTATAATTTATCCTTCAACCGATACTTTGTTACGTACTTTTTCCTTTAATTTCTACATATATCTATCAAATAGTTAGATCCATAAAAAATGTACTAAACCTTTACATTTTGGTTCATATAGAAAATGTAATATCAAATGTTCCATTGAGTCAAACAAAATTGGTGGGAAGTTTTTTTCCAGTTTACATAAAATTAAAACAACAGCTTCTTGTAGACTTCTTAGTGTGTTGTAATCTATTGTTGTTGTAAAAATGTCTTGGAAAAAATATGATATGTCTTTTATCTCATCCTAAATCATAGAATTCAACAAAACTCTTAATCCAATTGGCAGAAGAATTTCCATTATAACATGATAGTCATTACTTTTTAATTCTGGTAATATGGCCATTTCTGAAACATTTACACAAATTAGAAGCATAACCATATGAAAGTATCAAATATTAAATCCATTAAAAAAATTGGTTTTCTTTGGATATTGTATATTCTTATTTTGGATTCATTAACTTCTATGGTCTAACATTTTCAAGCAGTTCAAGTTCTGGTCTCCTGAAAATTTGGGCAAGATCTAATCATGCCTTTATATTATCTTTGGTTTTACTTGGTGTATCCAAAACTATATGAAATAAATTATCAAAATATTTCTTCTCAATATACATGAAATCCAAAATGTTATGGACCAACAAATCATACCAATATGGAAAATCCCAAAAAATCTTTGTTTTATCTAATTGTATTCTTTCATAAAGCTATCAATTTTTTGTTGGTTTATTGTTAGTCCAAATGTGATGGGAGGTAATGAAGATACAATTTATTTTAACTCGGTACCTAAGATCATTTTTAGAGGTCCATCGATTTCAATTATGTCTTTTATGAAATGATATTTGTTCCTCTAAAAAGGATTATCGGTTGGAAGGTATCTACGATGATAGTCAAAAAAATATTTTTTTAATTAATGAGCATAAACGCTTTGTTGTCTCCCATATAGTATGGACATGATTTTAGACCATGTGCACTCTAGTCAAATAACATTTCATATGATGTAAAGTCACTAATTTTCCACATCAATGTAACTTTCAGTCAGAAATTTTGTTTAGTGAAAACATCATATGTACTGACATAATTACTCCACAATGAATTTAACTCATCAATAAATGGTTTCAAATAAACATAAATATTTTTTTCATGTCCTGCATATAATAATGTCAAAAAAAATATGTATCCTTCATCAACATCAATGGAGGTAAATTTTACGAAGTTATAAAGATAGGCCAACATGAATACCAACTACCATAAGAACCAAATGGATAGAAACCATTAGTAAAAAGACCCAATTGCATGTTTCGAGATTCTAAATAAAAATACAGATACACTCAGTAAAAAATTTCAATGAATCACCTTCAGAGGGATGATTTAAACTTTTACCAATTGTAATATTTTTTGTGCCCTGGTATCATTGTCACTGTGTTCTGAAAAATAAATAAACACTGCAATCTAGGTGTAAGTGGGAAATATATCAACTATTTTACATGAATCAATCAAGACTTCCCTAGTTTATACTCATTATATGTCGATTTTCCACATGTGGGACAACTATCAAATGACTCATTTTCACCATCATATAAGATGGAATCATTTAAACATTCATGAATCTTTTCATGAACAAGACTCAAACACAACTAGAAAGGGAATGTATCTCCACGCATCTATCCCCACAGTTTTTCTAAACTATGTGGATAGGTGTTTTTTTATTGTCTATACCCACGGTTTTATTAAAACCATGTGTATTCAATCTCCAATTTCACAGCCCCATCGGGTTTCACCTCCTCACATTTTCATCATGCTCCCCCACTTAAACCCTCGCTTCCCCAACCTCCGCCTCTCGGCCCTCTCCTCCCCTCCCTGACCACCACCTCACGGCCATCCAACCTCCGCCTCCTGGCCCTCTCCTACCCTCTTTGACCTCCACCTCCCTTCCATCCAACCACCACTTCCCGGCCATCTCCTCCCCTCCCCGACCACCGCCTCCATGCTCCACCTCCACTCACGACCTCGACCTCCTAGCCTTCACTTCTGCCTCAATGTCCCAGCCTCCACCTCCTTGCCCCCAACTCCAAAGATGTCCCCACTCCCCCCTCTTGGATCCCTCTCCTCCATCAAAAATCCCACAGATTCATTTCATCTATGTTTGGAATATATTCTCATGGATTTTTTATTATTTTTAAACTAATAAAATATTCTTATACCAACAACCTCAACAAGTTGACTACAAAATTTCTATTTTGCATTGTTTATTTAATCAATAATAATTCATCTTAGAGAAAAATTCTACTTCTGATCACAACTATTGCGATATCCTATTTCATTTAAAATGTTTTATACTGCATTTTTTTATTTGGATATAACCAAAAACACTTCTAATTTAGGATCATGTTAACAGCCTCAATAATTTGACGACATAATTTCTCTTTTTAATTGATTATTTAATAAAAAATAATTCATCTTATAGGTAAATTCTACTTCCTCGCAATTTTATTGCAACATCCTTTTTCATTTACAATGTTTTATACCACTACATTTTTTCTTTGGATATAACTGAAAACACTTCTAATTTAGGATCATGTTGTGGACGTCCTTTGTAATATTACCATCCCACATAAACATTCCAAGAAGTCTCCCATATATTCGTCCCTATTTTATGATCCATAATTAATTTCATTATAGCTAATTATTTATAGTAGTGGAAGTAAAAAATTTCATGGATTTCCTAGCTGTTTGAGCCCCTATCATTGAATACAGGTAATTAAGAGATTGATTTGTATTTCCCATTGGTAGTAATATTCTCTATCTAGGTCACCTTTAATTATTATTTTAAATTAGTTCTCACATAATTCCAACCATATTCATTTCCAATTTTGAATTTAAATTTGGCATCATGTCATCATTAACTGCACCTGACCACTCCTGAGACTTCTCTATAATCAATTATAGCCCTTTATTGTCGAGTTACAGTTTAGTCTCTAGGCACTGAGAAACTCCCGTGAAATACCTATAAAATTACACCATATCTTTCACATCTTTTTATTGTGCTAGTGTCGATGCATGATGTTCTCCACCATTGAGGCTATCTTCTTTGTTAAGATTTCAATTCTTCTAGAATTGCGACAACATAGTCTAGGAACTACTCTAATCCCCAAAGATAGAAATCATAACTCATATATATGTTTTATTGAGTCCCCATCCCCCCTTAATTGATCACTAAAACTCCCTTGGGGTTCTTTCCTTTTCACTATATATGATATATTATACTATAAAGAAAAATATTTGGGTCTATACCTTCCACAACACCAATAAAATCTTCTATATCTTTAACTTTCAAGTTTATTCAAGATCAATCCAACTCCATGTTCTAGTTTTCATGATGTAGTGTAAGCGTACTCTACAATTGAAACAATATATTGTATCTCCACACATTGGTGTCTCCAAGATTACATCAAAACTAAGCCACTACATGCTCATGAAAAAACTTATCATGAATACTATATCTAAGATCCAATTACCAACATTTAATCTATATTATCCCCATACATCCCAAAAACTATACATTCCTATTCTATATTCCAATATCACCAAGTATATAGCACCATTATTGTTTCTTGAAACCATAGGCATCTCACCATGTCAAAACTTTTAAATGAAAACTCATAATTATATCATCATTTTATAATTCAACTAGAGTTCATTCATAGTCTCACCGCTGTTCTAAAAGCTTATCCTGAGTTTATAGGGCCATGCACATAATCACTTTTCCATTGAAAACTATAAATTCTATCAAAACACTAACTCACAGAGTGTATTCATCTCAAGATCACCAGGTATCTCCATATGCCCAAACCTAAACTCCTCCAAGAGTGTTATTACCCATGGGAACCATACATTATACCCATCATGAATATAGTTGTTCTACGTGACATGTACGGATGTCACCTAGGATAGGAATATGAATGAGACTTCCCTTCCTGAAACCATCCATAAAGATGAAATAACTAGCACATAAGTACTTATCTCAGATAAACCAAGTCACTTAACACGCCTATTAAAAATAAATTTTCAAATTTTATTGAATAGATATCATAAAACAAAGTTTTTACTTATACCTCACACACCTAAATGCTCCTAAAAAATGTGCAACCAGACTGATGGGTTAACCTCAAAGGTCAGAATGTACTAAATTCCAAACAGGGATTCATGATAAATAAGGTAACCAGTCTCTCAAACCTACTCCACACATTATGCAAAATAGTGGTCATAATTTTGGGTTACACTTATCCCCATCTCAAGGTAATAGGGAATTTAACATTATAAATAATTACTTTTATGTTTCAACCACCCATTGAAATTAATTTCAACCTACCCACTCACAGGTAAAGAATAAACCAATAGTTTCACAAGTAATCACTTCACATCTCAAAACACGCTCACTCACATGGTGACCTACATAAAAATTCACTACAGTTTTAGAGCCTCCTCATCAAAGGGATACCACATAACTCTGGAACTCTCAATATCCCCAACCACCCAAACATAGGGTTCACATCTACTACCCACCATGTCAACAATATACATATATATATATATATATAATTCACAATTATTTTCATTACACTTTAAAATTTTATATTAACCCAAAAATTCCACAATAGGGGCTTAGATAAATGAAATTTCAATGAAATATTATAGATAAAACACTATTATGTTGTAATTTGAATTTTATTTTATATGTTTCCTCCTAATAATAATGTTAAGGAAAATAATAATATACTTTAACCATTTACTTTTACCCAAAACTATATAGATATTCCTTAGTTAAATAAGATTTCAATTACATGTTATTTAGCAAAACATTATTTATGTAATAATTGAAATTTTTTTAGTTAGAACCTTTTGATAATATCTCTAAGTAGTCATAGAACATGTAATTTATAATTTATGGAATTGGATATGTAATATGAAACCATACACTATTGTGGAAAAAACATATAAATTTTCTCAAACACTTGAAATAACCGACTCAAGTCATATTTCACGTAAACAATAAAATTCCATCATGAACAAGAATGTTACATGCTAGATAAGATTCCTAAACACACCCCCTCTTGTCATACTATGCCATTAGATGAATCCTATAAATCCTTCACCTTATAATCAATTGTATCACCTATGGCTAAATTAGATCAATTATATAATCGAACAATATAAATAGAAATTTAGTCCTAGATAACATGGACTTTCCTCATACATGGGTTGGCTAGTCCCAGGGAAAAGCTCCATACCATGTCTCGACACATTATTATTCTATTTTTCACCTTTCCAAATAGTAAGACTAAAAAAACCTCAAATAACATATTACTAGGTCCTACTAAGACATACCACCAATCAGTTCTTGGACCATTGGTAGATATAATACCCTAGGAATGCATCCCCATATGATAGAGGATGCTGACTAATAGTGAGGGTGTCAAGTAGTATGGTGGGGAGACTATACTTTATATTTGATTAAAAAATAGAAATAAACATACTAATATAAACATATGTAAATAATACATTTAATGACACAATATAAGGTTTCAATATTAATCAAAATAATACATGTAATTAAAAATTAATTTTATGCAATACATTCAATAATTTGTAATATAACCGGAATATCAGAATATAAAACTACGAAAACAATAACAAATGGTCTTGATTATCAACCTAGACCCAACACCCATTCTTAGTCCTAGAAACCATGCAATCAAAAACATCAGGTGATTTCCCAAATCTAAATATACAATATAATAATGATAACAACTTAGGTGCCAAACTTCCATGGTAGAAAGTCCAGGGTTTTATTATAAATCAGTAAGACTCAAAAAATTGTGTCCCTAAAATTAAAATTCAATTGTTTTTTTCATTGAGATGTTATTTAATAATAAATTATTTATTATCATATTAATATTTTCCAAATTTATAATTTAAGTTAATATGTAAAAAAAATACTAATGATGCTTGATCTCTATAATGACACTCAAAATTATTTTGTATCTACTTTTTCCATCACTAGAGACTTTATAGTCATGGTACATGTCAAATTGTAAATGATAATAATATAAAAAACCAAGGAAACCAAGGGAATAATAATCTAAGAGAACCCATATGGCTCAATATATAATTCTCTATCAATAAAACTCATACAAAATACAAATGGGTGAGCCTTTCCATTCTTCCAAATCCATTCTTCCAGTCTAAACTCAAGGAACCATCCCTGACATTTAGCAGAATGGTAGTATTATAACCCATAGATTATGATGGATGTATTCCATCCAAATAGATCAAGTATAATCCAATTAACTCATTATTCAAAATTAAATGAGGTTACACCATAAGAATCCAAAACAGTAATCAATGAAATTTTATACATAAGACATTACCTAAATCCCAGGGGAGATTCCCCTGGTCATTTCACTTCAATTTCCCTCATTTTTATTTATTATGAGAACCATAATCACGGTGTGTGTAAAATTTATTGTTTGATATTAATATAATAATTTGTATTTGATTTTTCAATTTATTTTAAATTCATTTATTTTACCAAAATGACCTTTTCTTTTTTTTAAGAGTCTTGTTGTGACTTGTTCCACTTTTTAGGCAGTAGGTTTTTCTAGGTAATTATTTTATTAAAAAAATAATGAAGTGATTTAGTTTATTAAATTCATCATCTAGGATATTTATACCAATATTTGATACCCATGATTGCTTTATATAAATTATCTAAATGATTTTCATTCTTGGAGATGAAGTTTTTTTCTTTAAATTTCTTTTCCCTCTTTGAATTAAAATTTTACCCATGGAAAATATTAAATAAATATAATATGGGGATCTTTTAAAATATTTTTTATGGTGGGTGAAATTTTTCATCTCTCCCTTTATTTTTAAATTAAATAACCCATTTTTAAGGGTGTGTTTTAATGTTAAAAGTTGGTTTTTTATGTTACACCTAAGGGAGGAAAAACTTTTTTATCATTCCCTTAGTTTAAATATAATGATAGATACCACTCTATCATATTCATGAAACCTTTATTGGACCATTATAGTTTACCTTTTTTATCATCCCTTTATAAGATAGAGGTAATAATTTTATCTCTGATACAAAAAGGGTTCAAATTGGTTATAAAAAATAAGGCACTTTCAATACAAATGTGAATTAACAATTAAGTTTTTATCTTATAATAGTTTTATTTTCTATATTATATATCAATTTTTTAATTATGGTTTACATTTTTTATTGTAATATAACTTTTTTTCTTGTTATAGAATGGGTATAAGCTGGATGTATCATACCGATAGGATTTCAACAATGTTTCAAAATAATTTGGATAATTTTTTAGATTTTTCATTTTATAATGCTTCAGATTGAGCTTGTATACAGTTTCCATGATATAAATGTATTGGAAGACCACGGTTAATTCAGGAATAAGTTATCTACCATATAACAAAATTCAGATTTCAAACAAACTATTATGTTTGGTATCACCCTGGAGAGTTGATTTAATGTTCTACTGATCATGAACAAAATGAAATTAGTGACATAGATAATTTTATATTTGATCTATTTCCATTTTTCCATCATCCCAAGAGAGATAGTATGCCACTGCAAGAATACAATGATATCAATAAACATGAGGAAAATACTGAAGATGGTGATAAGAGAGTGAACAATTTATTGAATGATTCCAAAACTCCAGTATATCAAGAATGTACTAAAATGACCAAGTTGGAATTTTTAATGTGGTTATATCATGGGAAAACCAAGTATGGAATTTATAATAATGTTATTGATTATATTCTTACATTTTTGAAGGACTTCCTTCCTTATGGTGTAGATATTCCCTCAAATCATTACAAGGTGTGTAATTTAATTAATCATCTTTAATTTGATACTAATAAAGTCCATGCTTGTCTGAAAGATTGCAATTTATTTTGGGAGGAAACAATTGACCATAATGACTATAAAGAATGTGGAACATCTCAATGGAAGACAAATGTAGATGGAACACCATCTCGTGTGGCACAGAAAGTCATGTGTAACTTTCCATTGATTCCCAGACTTCAAAATCTATTCATTTCTGCAAAAATCTCAGCCAATATGATATGTAATGATATTGAGAGAATTAAAGGTAATGATGAGATGTTTCATCTTGCATATGGATTATCATGGAGGAAATTTGATGCACAACATCCTAATTTTTCATCTGAGGTATGTAATGTTAGTTTGCGTCTATCCTTTGATGGTTTTAATCTATTTGGTCAGATACTTACTTATCATATCACGTGTCTAGTTTTTATTCATGTTTATAATCTTTTTCCATGGATGTGTATGATAAAACTTTTCACTTTTTTGAGTATACTAATATCTGGACCATATGATACCGGTAATGATATATATTTCTACTTGCATCCTTTAACAAGAGAGTTGAAACAACTTTGGTATTTGGATGTCTGTAAATTCGATGCTTCTTCAAAGAATATGATTCAGATGCATGATTCATTTCTATGGACCATAAATGATTTCCCTACTTATAAAATGATTTTTGGGTGGATAACGAAGGGAAAACTATAATGTTCCATTTATATGAAGAATACACGATCGAGAAAGCTTAAATATAGTTGTAGTTTCAGTCTCATGGGGCATCAACAATTCTTGGAAATGGATCTTCAATACATGTTGAATAGTTATAAGTTTGATAATACTTTTGAAACTGAACAACCAACTCAAAGTATGTCAAGAAGTGGTGTGCTTAATGAATTGAAAAAATTTAGTTTTTCATTAGGTAAAGGTCAGTTGAAATATAAAAAGAGGAAGAATGTTGACATTGAAACCATTTACAATTGGAAAAATAGAAGTTTTTTTTTTGAGTTTCCATATTGGTCTACCAATTTTTTATGTCATTGTTTAGATGTAATGCATATTGAGAAAAATATATGTCAGATTTTTCTTAAAATTCTTCTAAATATCATGGGGGAGACCAAAGATGACTTCTGATCTCATCGAGACATGTTGGATTGGGGTATTCAACCAAAACTACATCATGTGTGTATGAGTGAAAACAAATGGAAAGTTCTATATGCTTCTTATGTGATGATACTGTCAAAGAAAGATCAATTTATGGTAGAATTGGAGAATATAAAGGTTCCCAATGGCTATTCCATCAATATATCTAAATGATTCAATAGAATATATGTGAAACTAAAATCTCTAAAAACTCATGATTATACATCCTTCTTCAGGAATTGATTCCAATAGAAATTTTTCATTTGCTTTCCAATAATGTAAGGGTGATAGTGATTCGCTTGTGCCATTTTTTTAGAGAATTAATTTCTAAAAGTTTATCCAAGTTATTCTTGATAAAAATGTAGTAGGATGTTCCATTAATTTAATGCTAGATGGAAAAGATTTTTCCTCCATCCTTTTTCACTTGCATGTTGCATTTAACAGTTCATCTTCCAACTAAAACACTTCTTGGGGGACCAGTTTATTTTTAGTGGATGTATCCAACTAAAAGAAATATGTGCACAATGAAATCATATGTCTGAAATAAGAATTATCCTGAAGGTTTGATTGTGAGGGGTAATCTGGCTCTAGTATGTATGGATTTTTGTTCAATGTATTTTTCTGATGTCACCAAAAGATATAACTAGCCAATTAAAAATGAAGATGACCAGTATGGGGAAATTGAGCCCTCGTTTCCATCTCTTCCCTAAATAGGATGAATTTTTGGGTCTTATACATTGGATACATTAATCCTTGGAGAGCGGGAGATGGGACATTGCACAGTCTTGTTTAACAGAGGTTTGTTTGATGACTATATCAAGTAAGTAATTTTGATATTTATATGTTATCTCATATTATGAAATTTCACATATACCTTACACTTTTATTATTATTTTATGTTGGATACATAAAAAAATTATAAGTAGAGTTCATCAATGTTTTACATTGATAAGGAGAGAGGCTTTTCATAGCCTAGAGTTTCCTACTTGTTTGAAATCAAAGGTATTACCATTACTTTAATTAGTTAAAAATATAGATATCCATTTAATTATATTATTCATATATATTTTTGGTGTTGAGTTTACCTATTGACTCTATTTCTCAAGAATTAAGAGCTTTGTATTTTGGTCCTAATTCTTTGGTTTGTGAATGAAAATATTTAATAATCAATGGGTATAAATTTGTTATAATGGATTGAGTTGTGAAAACGAGAACACAACATGATGGCGTTATGTTAACCGCTACAACGGTTTGTTATACCAGTGTATTAGATAGTCGGCCTCGATATGAAGATGTTCATTATTATGGACTTGTTGAGAAAATATCGTTATTCTATTACTATTCTCAAGGTAGAGTCACTATGATGAAATGTAAATGGTTTGATTCAATGAGATGACAGGGTGAATTTATTGATGACTGTGGAATTAGAGTTATTGATATGAGTCAATTTCTGTGTACTGATAAACCATACATTTTGGCATAAATGTCTAAACAAGTGTTTTAAGTGAAAGATCATATGAGACCAGATTATGGTGTCATTAATGATGTAATCCCCAAAAATATTTTTCATGATTCTGGTGATGAAATTGCCACCATTGACGCCCCCATTGGTGTTGGCCAAAATATTGAATTTGATGAATCAAATTTTTCCATTGTGAGAGTTGATGTTGAACCTGAAGTAGTGGTCGGTAATATATAGAAGCAACCATATATGTTCACTATTCATTCATTTTAAATTGAAATGAGTTTCTCATGTTAGTAATTCTATAATTACTTTAATTATGTTTTAGTTTGGAATGATGTGTTTTTTGTATTTTCTTGTGTCGTTCATTAAATAAGATTTATTTCAATGTACAAAACTTCATTTAAATATTGTTTTTAAAAAATTCATAACATGGTACTGTAATTTTAAAAACTATGTTATTCATTTCTTTGTAATCATTTGTACAATTAGTAATTAAAAGAGGTCAAATTGGTTCCTCTCAAGAATTTCTGATAGATGTAAGTTGTATGCATGATTTGTAAAAACTATTTCTAAAAACATTACATTTCATTCTTATATAGATTATGCCAAACACTATAAAAGGTTTTGATCCTAATCGACTTGGGAATGAGCGTGTGTTGCCTTCACTTCCATAGGTGAGTATTATAATTGTAATGTTTTTCTTTTGAATTACATATAATTTCATGTTAATAATCATTATCAATTTTTTTAAGGACATTCAGTTCCACTGGATTTGACTCATAATCATGTTATCATGGGTATGAGTGTGGATGCTCCTAGACTTAGACGGAGCACCCGTCATTCATGTTTCCACACTAATCCACCATCAGAAACCCCTTCCAACACACCTTTCCATCCTCCACTTGAGTCTTTGGGGATGTTTTTATCCATACCTATGTAATCATCTTAACTACCTTCTTATCCACATGCCATGTATTTTACGCCATCAGGGATGATCCCACTGATGCCTCCATCATCTCATTTTTTCTCTTCTTCCCATACAATGACTATACCGCCTCCACTGATGTTTCCACATTTACCATATCTATATCTGATGATTTATCCCCCATCCTACTACCCATATATTGCCATGACTACACCGCCTCCAATTCCTACCAACCAGCCATCATCTGATGAGTCTGTTCCATTAGCTTCCTCTCTAGTGCATGAAGTCCACCTAGAGCATGCACTATAACAGACACTTCCTATAGAGGCTGCTGAGTTAGGATAGCCCACAGATCCATCGTAGTCTATTGAACAGCCTATAGATGGTTTTTTTATTATAACTGTTTCAAATTATATCACTTTATTTTTGTCATGTGGTACCTTGACTTAATTCTTCTTTGCCCCATCTTTTTCTTATTCAGTGGGATATTCTAATAGGCGATGTGGGCTCACTCAGATGAAGGAAGTTTGGAATCACCATACACAGCTAATGGTGGATTACAATTGACAAAATCATATAGTAGTTCCAAATGCAATGCAGTGTAGAAGTTTCATGGCCACTTTGGCCAAGTATCACGATATCATTCTGGTGGAACTAGTGTCATAGAGATGTATTAGTAAAGAGATCAAGAAAAATTTGTGGGAGAAAATATGGGTAAGAGCATGGTTGGTACTGACTTAGAGGGGGTACCCATATTCCACAACTATCCAAAAAGTCAATATGAAAAAATTATTTCACATTGGAAGACTGCTAAGTTTAAGTTAATCTCAATATTTAATGTTTTGTATATAAACTTTAATTCTTGTCACTTGTATTGGAATTTTTTTATGAAGTTTCAGATAAAAACATAAATAATAAGGATTCAATGACATATTTTCACACATTGGGATGCACTACAATGACCAATCATGAAAAGCATCAGATACTTTAACTATGTATTGTGATATTATACATGATGTTCAACTGGAAATATTACTAAATATACATATTCCAGATTTTTGCATTTCTCATATATGGTTCTAATCTAGATTTTTGAATTTCTCATTTTCATCAAGTTTCATTAGGCATCGAAGGTCTTATACCTTGTGCCAAATTATTTTGATCTAGTAGAAAGAAAAAGGATGGAAGTGCAGTAAATTCATAGACACAAGATAAAATTGTAAGGTTTTTTATTTATATTTTAAATATTTATATGAAATTCAAAATTTAATATGTTTATAATTTCAACAGTCTACCTTGGAGGCCCTCGATGGTAAGGAAGGTGACAAATTCAGGCCACGTGATCATTTAAGTCAGGTATTAGGTGTGGATCACCTAGGGAGAGTACGATGTCAACAAGGGAAAAACATCATCCCCTCTAGGTATTGTTATCCATCAAGTTCCTCTCAAGCCTCCCAGACCTCTGAGTTGGAAATCGATCGTGCTTAAGCAGCTGATAAAAAGAAAATAGCTTTAGAGGAGCATGAAAGAAGTTAGATAATGATCGAGAATTTTGTGAAAGCTATGGCAGTTTTCAGTCAGTCGCTTACATCAAAGGTTGTTTCTACTTTTGATTCAGATATAGAATTAATGATCTCTTTAAATGATCTGTTGGGTGATTCCAATGAGGTTTGTAGTGGTGATGAAGGTGGTGGAGATAGAATTGTTGGTGGTGAGGATGTTATTAATTTTGTTGTTGGTGATGAGGTTGCAGATGATGTTGTTGATAATGATGATGATGACGATGATGATGTTCATGGACATGGGGATGGGGATGTTGGTGCTGGGGGGGATATTAATCCAAACCATTTTTGACTTATCATAGAGACTTGTGTATGTACTTTAAGAACATGAATTGAATTCTTGTATGTATGATAATGGTTAATTTATTTTCAAGTTCTGCATAAATTTTCGCATGTATTTACATAAAACTAACTTTTTTGTATATATTTGGTTGGATGTTTTGGGTTCTGATTCTACAAGATGTTAAAATTTTCCAAATTTTAGAATGTTTTTTGGAAATCAACTTCTAGACAAGGTAATTATATTATTCCTTTTGAATCTCAATGACATTCCCTTTAATATTTATATTCCAGATCAAAATATCACCATAAACTAATTGTTAACTCTGATTCTATTGTAGATACAGATATCTATATGATAGTAGTACTCATGGAGAAATAGACTAAAGTATGATTAGTCTATTATTTGTATCATGTTAATCTACTATTATTACACATACGATGATGTTATGTGGTTTTTTAGTTCTATTACCCGCATACCTTCTAGGGTGGGGTATCTCATCATAAATAATAGTAGTGAGGAGGTTGTATTCATCACATTTTTAATGGAATTTAGACTTTAAGAAACATCATGTTTTTTTTCTACTTTCATGTGGGAAGGTGCAGGTGGTCTATGATGGGACATTATGGATGAGGTAAATATGGATTAGATACTCTATTTTAAGGGTTTTTGGGATATATTATTCTAATAGTTCTATCCCGACACCCTTATCAAGGTAAAATCTTAAGAATTTATAGAGATTAGGTAAAAACTGACGTTTGTGTTGGAATGTATTTCCAAATTCACTAATCTAATATGCTTTTCTTCTTATATAAGTAGACAAGAAAGGTATGAAGTGAGATAGTTTGAGATAGTATTTAGGGAATCATTATAGACCCAATTGGAGGTGGTTAATCTCAATTCCTTCTATGAGGTGGTGAAAAAGTTGGTGTTTTTTGAAATTGGTTCCCATAGTGGAATGTGAGGGAATGGTTATTCTATTAGTCATAAGTGATGCTAGGATAATATAATTTGGGAAGGATACTAACATATATGTCAGGGTGGGAGTTCCCTTACTCTTAGGTGTAAAGGTTCTCAAGTTTAATGCTTCCAATGTGGTTGAGAAGGACGTTCTAGGATTACTTGTCATTCTAAGCTAATACAGTGCCACCGATGTGGAAAATAAGGTAATATTTAGAGGATATTCACATATAAACTATCTTAGTATGAAAAAATGACCTCAGTAGAGTCATACATCATTGGTTCAGGATAATGGGAAAGTTACTGCATGAACTTATCCACCCCATGATATGTCTAAGTGGGGTAACATGTAATAAGGTAAAATCTAATAGTTACCCAAACCATCAACAAGGTAGGTATCTAATTCATAAGGTCATCATGATAGATATAGATTTTTTTTATGCTTGATTAGTTTATGGGTGATGATGAATATGATCCTTAGAATGATCATATTATTTTAATCCCTATACTCTATCATTTTTGACGTGGTGAAGAGGAATTGTCTCCGTCGATGTTGACTATTAAGGGGTATTACAAAAGCCAGTAAAAACCCCTTAGAAGGATCATAATCAAATTCCAATTCAAGGATATGGTATCTAACATAGATATTGTTGTGATACAATAGGATATAGCATAAAATATTCTATTTGAAAGACCCAAGCTTCACAACTATGCAGCGGTGTCATCGTCATATAATCAATGCCTAATATACTCTATCAACAAAAGTGTTGGAGTGTTATTAAAGAATAGAATGTAGAAGAAGTAATATATATAATAAAATGATATAATATGATAATGAAGAATGAAATGTGCATATTTTCTCAAAATGGTATGGCAACCACCCCTAAAACCCCTTAAAACATACCTAAAAGTGATTACATATTAAATATCAACCAAACAGAGGAAACTATTCTAGTTCAGGGGATCCACTATGATTCACAAGATTATGTGGAAACATTTTACATAATAATCATCATGGAATCTAAGGAGATCAAGTAAAAAAAGGAACCATGATTTAATAGGTGAGATTCACATCATGGATAGAAATTTCCTCATCACAAATTCTTCTGATCTATCTTTGATCCCCACACAGGATATTTACATCATCATTAGGATCAAAATTCACTTACTTTATGCTAGTGTGGAATGAAAATTACCCAATGGAATAAATAGATCTCAACATTACAGTACATCTTCTATACATAATAATATAAATAAAGAGATAGAGAATGTTTAGAATCCCCCCCCCCCTCACATCTATGATCATACATCATCTGTTTTGGGACTTATAGAGGAATTTCCATCAATCATAGTCGATAAAATTTTCCCCTCATTATTCTCCATCCTTGATATCATTCATCCATCACCCACAACCATTGAAAATGATGTAGAGGATGAATGTGAGTATGAACTTAATGATTAACCATCAAAATATTAGGAAGGCATATTGGCAACCATCTATGAACTCAGATATATAATCATTAGTATAAATGAATACCAGTGCCGTACATTATTTATTTCATCATACCTATTAATTTTAATAAGATTTATATCTAATTTTTGAAACAAAATCTTAATGTTTTCACCTATAACTGCATAGACATGTTTGGGATGGATACCAATGTGGCCACCCATAATCTATGTCTTCCAGATGATCCAGGTGGTCTTAATAATGCAACCAGAAGAATGAATACCTCACACACATCCAATGATGATATTGATGTTGATAATTTTATTAAATCCAATTTCATTTTGGCAGTCCAGAACCTAAAATACATCACCAAAATTTTCCATGTTGGTTGGGGTTTCATGCTCAAGAGCAGCGATATGCTTGTTGATCAAGTGTGTGCCCTCTAGGTAATTAAATAATTTCAATGCCTCATTGATTTGATTGATCATGTTACTCTTTACTTGATCATTTGGTCATTATAATTACCATTGTAGGCATTGATTTTCTATCAATTATAAATATCTTGTAGAAAACCAGTGGATAGGGTAAATCAAATATTAGAAGAGAAAAATAAACTGTAATCATTTATTTTTCACCCTTTTAGACTACTTATGTTTATGCCTTCTAATTATATAGACACTGGATCCAAAATATGTTGAAATCTTGTACCATTTTGGTGATTACAAGAAATCATCTCTCTGAATCCACAATCTACTATAGGCTGGGAAATCATATGGTCTTTCTCGTGGATCATGGGTAGGCCCTTACTCAATGTGTCAGTCATGGGAAAATTTATCTCTATTTAGGAAAGTGGAACCTAATCTTTATGACCAGTTACTATCCATGGATATTTATATTTTTTATGGCGATGAATATGGGGAAGGTGGTGGAGCACCAATTGTGTGTACTGAAGTTACCTCTCGATGTTGTTTTGAGTTTTCCAAAGGTCAACTTACAAGGAAACCGATTCTATTATTGGTTATTTTGGTTCTCGTACTTGAAAAGGACAACCCCAGGTTTTCTATCTATGATGATTTTTATATAAATTCATGATTTTCACTATAGGGTTACCTTTTTCCTTTTACTTTTTATTGGAGTTCCTGAAACATCTCAAAATCACTACATTAAATTTTAACTCATGGTGGATAACTTTGTTTCCTTGGTTAACCTGTTAATTTTTTTCTTTTCAAACTATTAATAATTTGTATAAAATATAGTCGTTAGATATAATTTTTAAATTTTTTCACCATAACTAAATCCCATGATCTCTCTATGTGTTGTGTGCATGTTATTAGTTGTTTTTGTGGATCTGAATTAAGAACCAGTTTAAATTCTCTATTGGTTTTAGCTTAACATTATCATCTTCTAATCATGGGTATTATTACTGATCTCAATTACTCTTTATTACTATTTTAATTTAATTTGTGTCATTGTTTAATCATAAATATTTATAAAATTAGCAGTTCAAGAGATTCACCATAAAATGTTTCTTGACTGAATATTGAGTTTGTAAGACTATATTGGTTCATGGTTGAATGTTTAGACTGCCCCCCCCCCCCCCTCAGACCAGTTAACGATATGGATCAAATGTTATTTAAGTGAAAATGAGTGGTGAGCGGTAACTGGTCATACTATCAGCCACCTTATACTTTTCTCTTAGTTCCTTGTACATGTATTCTTTCCTAAGGAACTCCCTACTCTAGTTGATGTGTCTACCTATGTTGCCCATTACCCACCCTACTAACATTTGGATATCATCTTATAAAATACTGCATGACATGTCCCTGACCATCATTAGAGTAGCACCACCTCTATCTCAGCTGACTAGAACCGCCCAAGGAGACATGAAATGTAGACTCTCTATATTGTGAATATCTTTGAACACTTTTATCTCACCCGGATCCATGTCTTTGAAATCGAATATAAGTTGTCGATGTCTCAACACTAGAGTGCCCATGTCCAGGGCCAACTATCAGATACTACTCCACTTATAATCCCTCCACCACTAAATCGCACATGAAAACTCTAACATAAGTTGGAATTTAATGTGATATCATACCATCCAAGATATTTCTATGGAAATTATTCAAAAAATAATTTATCAAAAGAACAGATCTAAAACTATATATATGGATTATCATGAGTGGTTAGTGGGAAAAAAAGATTTGTTTTCATTTCTTCCTAGTCTATATTGTGTGAAATTACATCTATTTTGTGGTCTGAAAGATGGCTGGAAGCAGGAATTGGGAAGGCGGGTAGCAGATGCAAGCAAGAAGAAGCAAATAGGTTGGTAGCTGCTACTACCTAGGGGAATCACCTATACCCACAGTTCATTGAACTATGAGAATAGGTATATTTCTGTAAACATATATACCCATAGTTCAAGAAAACTGGGGTTATTATGTTATTCCCAGAATTACCTATACCCACGGTTTAGTGAACTGTGGGTATGTTATATTTTGTTAAAAATATTTTCCTACAGCTTTATAAACCATGGGGATAGATATATACCCACGGTTTAACTAAACCATGGGTATAATGAAATTTCCAGCAATATATACCCACAGTTTCAAGAAAATTGGGGGTATAGGGAAATCCCGACGCCTCAGGATCCCACGGTTCATGAAATTGTGGGTATAAGGAAATTTTCCAGCAGTGAGATTACGATCCAGCCTCTTTGTCTCATAGAAATTTATAGGAAACTCATTTCTTTAAGGTAAAAGTGTTTTAACATAATAGAATATCTGATCAAAATAGTTATTTGGTATTCCATTATTTGATTTAATAGCCATAAATTTTGCAACCGCTTCAAATTTTCTTATCTTGTAACCAAGATATAATACATCCTTAGTAAACCTCAATAACTCATAAAATAGAGATTGTTCCAACTCAGAAGTTAAAGAAATGTCATCCAAAGTTTCATTTTGTTAAAAAGATGGACCTGCCACATCATGTAATAAATTTTTAAATCATGAGGGATCTAGAACTATATTATTAGTATCTTCTAGGAAACTGCATTCCCCATATTGATACCAAAAAAATAATTGGGTTAAAACCAAAATGCAACAGATGACCCCCAAAATTGTCAAATGTTCAAAACATCCTCAAAGAACATTTTTTACAAGTAAAATTAATTATCTCCTCTGAAACATATTCTAGTTTTTATGATGAAAATGGTAAAAAAGCTTCAACACACTCAAAATATACATGATTTAAATCATAACTCGTTGGATTCTTATGTGGATTTATCCTACAGTGATCATCTAATAATGATTGTTGTTGACAACCTTGTTCCATATTTCTCTAAAAATTATAAAATAATTACTTTTTTTGAATAATTTTATATAATAAAAACACTATCCAAAAAAGAGAAGAAAATTAAATTCACTTTTCAAGCAATTTATAATAATTTCTATTATTTCATAGTTATTTATAGTATTTTTTTAAATTTTATGCTAATATACACTAATTTATAATAATTTATACTAATTACTAATAATTATTAGTAATTACATCTAATTTGTATTAATTACTGCTAATTATGAGTGGCAAAATTTCCAACAGATTGGAGACAACTCTTTTACCCAATGGCTCATCTCCTTGCAATTTCCTTCGATTGAAACCACTATGAAAAATCTATGCTGACGTACAAATATCCATTTTCATTTGCACAATAATGTAGAGAAATGAGGCCCCACCGCACTGCTCTCCATTCACCTACATATTAAAATGGATATACGTATGTCGAAGTAGATTTTACATAGTGATTTTAGTGGGAGAAAGTTTCAGGAGATGAGTCATTGGGAAAAAGAGCCTCTTTTGCCCGACGGCTCATCTCATTGCAACATTCTTTGAATGAAATCAGTATGAAAAATCTACTCTGACGTATGCTTATACAATTTCATATGCACGAGAATGGAGTGAAAATAGGCCTCACCGCACTACTCTACATTCCCATGCATATGAAAACGGATATTCATACATTGGAACAAATTTTTCATAGTGATTTCAGTGGTATAAAGTTTCAGGGAGATGATCCATTGTGCAAAAGAGCTACCGCCAATCCGTAGGAAATTATGCCAATTTATTACTATTTATTACTAATTATTACAATTTATTACTAATTATTAAAATTTATTATGAATTATTACAATTTATAACTAATTATTAAAATTTATTACTAATTATTTAAATTTATTACAATTTATTGGAAATTATTACAATTTATTTCTTATTATTACAATTTATTACAAATTATTACAATTTATTACTAATTATTACAATTTATTACTAATTACTGCTAATTATTACTTATTCCCACTAATTATTACTAATTATTACAATTTATTACAATCTATTACTAATTATTACAAATTATTATTAATTATTGCAATATATTAATATTTATTAAAATTTATTACAATTTATTACTAATTATTACAATTTATTACTAATTATTAAAATTTATTACTAATTATTACAATTTATTACTAATTATTACAATTTATTACCATTTATTATTAATTATTACAATTAATTACTAATTATTACAATTTATCACTAATTGTTACTAATTGTTACAAATTCTTACAAATTATTACAATTTATTACTAATTGTTACAATTTATTGCTAATTACCACTAATTATTACTTATTCCCACAAATTATTACAAATTATTACAAATTATTATAATCTATTACTAATTATTACTAATTATTACAATTTATTACTAATGTTTTCAAATTATTACTAATTATTACTAATTATTGCTAATTGTTACTATTTATTACGATTAATTGCTATTTATTAGGATTTATTACTATTTATTTCTATTTATTACTAATTATTACTAATTATTACTAATTATTACAAATTATTACTAATCATTACTAATTATTGCAATTTATTACTGATTATTACAATTTATTACTAATTATTGTAGTTTATTACACATTATTACAATTTATTACTAATTATTACAATTTATTACTAATTATTACAATTTATTACTAATTACTACAATTTATTACTAATTATTACTAATTATTACTAATTATTACTAATTATTACAATTTATTACTTATTATTACTAATTATTACCAATTATTACAATTTATTACTGATTTTTACTAATTATTACAAATTATTACTAATTATTACGAATTATTACAATTTATTACTAATTATTATAGTTTTCTACAAATTATTACTAATTATTTTCAATTATTACTAATTGTTACCAATTATTTTTAAATTGTAATAATTTGTAATAATTAGTAATAATTACTAATTATTACTAATTATTATAATTTATTTCTAATTATTACTATTTATTACTATTTATTGCAATTTATTACTAATTATTACTAATTATTACTAATTATTACCAATTATTACTCTTTATTACTAATTATTACAATTTATAACTAATTATTACTAGTTATTACCAATTATTACAATTTATTACTAATTATTACTAATTATTACTAATTATTACTAATTAATACAATTTACTACTAATTATTAATAATTATTACCAATTATAACAATTTATTTCTAATTGATAGTAATTATTGCTAATTATTATGATTTATTACTAATTAATATAGTTTTTACTAATTATTAAAATTTATTACTAATTATTAAAATTTATTACAATTTTTATTACAATTTATTACTAATTATTGCAATTTATTACTAATTATTACAATTTATTACTAATTTTTACTAATCAAATTAATTTATTACAATTTATTACAATTTATTATTAATTATCACAATTTATTTCTAATTATTACAATTTATTACTAATTATTAAAATTTATTACTAATTATTACAAGTTATTACTAATTATTACTAATTATTACTAATTATTACTAATTATTGTAATTTATTACAAATTATTTCTGATCGTTACTAATTATTACTAATTATTAAAATTTATTACTAGTTATTACTAATTATTACAATTTATTACTAATTATTACAATTTATTACTAATTATAACAACTTATTAATAATTATTACACTTTATTACGAATTATTACAATTTATTTCTAATTATTACAATTTGTTACTAATTATTAAAATTTATTACTAATTATTACAATTAATTATTAATTATTACTAATTGTTACTAATTCTTAAAAATTATTATGAATTATTACAAACTATTACTAATTATTACTAATTATTACTAATTGTTACAATTTATTACCAATTATTACTAACTATTACTAATTATTACAATTTATTAATAATTATTACAGTTTATTACTAATTATTTCAGTTTATTACTAATTTTTACAATTTATTACTAATTATTACAATTTATTACTAATTCTTACTAATTATTACTTATTATTACTAATTGTTACTAATTTTTACTAATTTTTACTAATGTTTACTAATTATTAAAATTTATAACAGTTTATTACTAACTATTACTAATTATTACAATTTATTACTAATTATTATAATTTATTTCAATTTATTACTAAATATTACAATTTATTACTAATTATTACAATTTATTACTAATTATTACAGTTTATTGCTAATTATTACAATTTATTACTAATTATTAAAATTATTACAATTTATTACTAATTATTGCAATTTATTACTAATTCTTACAACTTATTACTAATTCTTACTAATTATTGCGATTTATTACTAATTATTACAATTTGTTACTAATTATTACATTTTATTACTATTTATTACTATTTATTACTATTTATTACTAATTATTAAAATTTATTACAATTTATTACTAATTATTGCACTTTATTACAATTTATTACTAATTATTACTAATTATAACTAATTATTACAATTTATTGCTAATTTTTAGTAATTATTACAAATTATTGCTAATTATTACAATTTATTACAATTTATTACAATTTATTACTAATTATTAAAATTTATTACAATTTATTACTAATTATTAAAATTAATTACAATTTATAACTAATTATTACTAATCATTGAAATTTATTACTAATTATTACAATTTATTACTAATTACCGCTAATTATTTCTTATTCCCGCTAATTATTACTTATTCCCGCTAATTATTACTAATTATTACTAATTTCTACTAGTTACCGCCAATTATTTTTAATTATCACTAGTTATTATTGTTTATAAATATTTATTCCAATTTATTACTAATTATCGCTAATTATTACAAATTATCACTAATTATAACTACTTATTAATAATTTTTCTTATTAATACTAATTACTACTAATTAATCATAATTAATATAATAATTATTAATTAATAATAATTAATACTAATCATACGTAATTATTTGTAAAAATTAATAATGATAAATAAAACTATCTAATTCTAATTTAATTTAATTACGGTTGATTAACAATAATTATAACTAATTTAAAATAAAATGAATTGACTAAAAAATAAAAGATTTAGATAAATGCCTTGAAACGGAATCTTTCGGAGGATATAAGCTGCAAATATTTCTCTGATTTAGAATTTTAAACTTTGAAATTTTTTGAGAGAAAAAATTAAAGTAGAGTGGGAGAGATGGGTATATAAATGAGTGGAATGGGAAAAATGGATGGGGGTATATATATGTTAGATTATTTGCGACGGGTCCCGTCGCAAATGCAAACCCCCATATTAATTAAGGGTGGTGGTTAAAAAGGTATTTGTGACGGGTCTCGTCGCAAATACCAACCTGCTGACATACTATTTGTGACAGGAGATTAATCTCATTGCAAATAGTAAAAAACACTGTCGGGTATTTATGGCGGGATTTTATACCCGTCACAAATACCCTTCATGTGGTTTGGCATGCAACTCGCGCCAAACCTATTGCGACAGGAAGAGGGTCGTGTCGCAAATAGTCCATCCCAATGGACTATTTGGGATGGGACCCTTCCCCGTCGTAAATATAAATTTTTCCCATAGTGTCTCTTTGTATCCTTCTCAACCAACTCTCTTATCACTAATGATGAGATTATTGCCCAATTTATATACAAAATACCAACACTTCAAATTTCACTAAATCCTTCACGAAAAATTGCTTCACGAAACCTTCCATTGTGCAACATCCCTATGTGTGGAACCTCTAGTTCCCCAATGTTTTCACATTTTCACAAGTTTGTGTTTACATGAGCACCAACATGAGTTTTCATGAAAATGATTCCTTTTTACTAATTTCCTTCAAAAAAATTTGAATACCATTATGCTTTCACCAAACTTCACTCTTTTACTTCAAACTCCTTTGTAAACTGGAAAGTGTAACAAAAAATTGATTGACAAAAAACACAACCTATCTGACATAATTATCAGCCACAATATTTCATCCCCAAATTTCTATAATTCTCCTGAACATGACTTAGATTATGTTACTCTTCATCCCCGATAACCTAGGTTTCAAAATTTTCCAATGAATGGCATTGAGCTGGCATAAGATGTTAATACTTTGAATAGATTGATATAATACCTGAATGGCGAGAGTTTCATGGGGTATTCTAATCATAAGAGTCTAAATTATATTTTCTCTCATAGAAATTTAAACATGAGGCAAAGAAAATGATTTGAGTATCCTTATAATTTTTACATTGATTTATCTTATACTCTAGGAATGGGTAATGTTGTAGTGGATTCCTTGAGTAAGAATACTTAAGAAGTAAATGGAGTAGAAGAATAGGGAATGAGATTAATAGTGAATGTGTATCTAGAGGCTAAGGGGAGGGAGACCATATAGTGTTGTATCATATTAGCATCACTTCAACACTTGTGGATAGTGTTAATTAGGGAAGAAAATTTAATATCACATACAAGATTATTTTTATGACCTAAAATATGGGGAGGACATTGATGGGTGTCCAATCACAATGGACTTTTTTGGAACTATATGAATCACATTCCCAAAGGATATCAAATAGAGGTTTAATAGACCTCCTTTAATGAACCGGCTTGGGATGACCTGACACATCACTCAACAAGGATCACTACTGGGCCAAAAGGGCATTCATGATCCCCACTGGTTGGAATCTAGTTACTAGTCATCCAAGGAAGCATACATGGGAATGATTTCATACTCAAATTAGAGTCAACACTTAGTGGATCTTTTCCAAGAATTCAGCATGGACCATCCATACATTAGACTTATATGCGATATCAAATGGGAATAGCTAAAATAAATAATCATACTAAACAATTCATAACTAAAAATAATGATTCAAATTATTTTTATAAACATCCAAAATAATCCATAATAATTTACATGATAAGGAAAAACAAAATAAAGCTAAATACATAAGAAGAATGGTCATCTTGGCCGATACATTTGTAACAAAAATAAAAATAAGACTAAAACAAATTGTTCAAGAACCTCTATGAAACCCATGGTTTATCTCCACATCTTAACTCATTATTGTCAGACCAAGAAGATAATAACCAATATGCCATGTGAAACCCTATGGGTCATATATATGCTTTAGTTTGAGCCTTGGTCATTCTCTTTTGAGGTTTGGGGAGTTTACAGTGGTCGAAGGTTGAAAACATGGGTTTTTAGAGAAAACAGGTCATGTGCATGGTTTTGTTGCATGGTTAGTACTAAGCATGTGGAAACTGTGCAGTATAGCACTGTGAGGTACCAGCTTCATTTTGCATGATTTGAACATAGTTAGCCAAACTGTGTGATAAGGAAACTGTACAGTTGTCTAGGTAGTTGTCCAGTGGTGTCACATAGATTTATTATGGTTTTCTCAAACCATACATCTCTTCCCAAGTAATCATGTGCCTCTTTTTTCAAATGGATTGAGGCCAAGCATGGTTGTTTCATGGTTTTTTTAATTATTCGGGCTAACCATTCTCTCCAATCTAAACCTTAAAAAAATTTAAATTTACCTATTTTCTTTTCATAAGTTTTATACCTAATCACCTTTTAATCTCCATTAAGCGTGAACTAAACTTCCCCCAGTGCTCTAGATTATTATCCCCTTTCTTTCTTGATGATATTCCTTTGTTTTTTGTGGATCTTTTTATGGTATGTTTTTATTTTCATCTGGTTTCTCTCCTCTTATTAGATCATCACTTGATCTCAACTCTTCTCATCTCATTGAAACCTGATGAGGCTTTGATTGTCATATCTAAGGGTTTTTATAGAGAATTGTTGATTTTATTATAGAACTAGGATTGTGGGATTGGATCTACTCATTTCCAATCTCCATTCTTAAAAGTTACATGTTTCCCTCTGTTGGTGACGTATGTGTCTCAATACATTGGGGTTAACCCATGAATTACTTGTTTTTATTTTATAATTCCTTTGGTTTGTTTATGAAATTGATTAATTTATTACTTCATTTCAACGAAAAAAATTTTATAAAGGTTTTTTTATTTAAAAATAGATTTATTCACATTATGTGTTTGATGAAATTCCTCAATGATACTTTTGACTCGAAAAAGGATTTTCACGTATGGAAGTGGTGATGCTTCACTGTTAAAATGTTTAATAAATTTTGAGCATGGTATTAAAATGGTTTTTTTAACATAGAACATTAGAAACCTTGGGTTCATCGAGAAGTGGACATATGTCACTTTAGTGTGTACGACACCACTATAGGTTATTTTTTTGATATCGACGGACTGTGGAAAGACTCTACATCGATAGCATTCATGTTATGTCTAAATTAGTTTTCCTTGTGTGGTTGAGGATATATTCCCATAGTCTAGATCCCATTTTGTGATTGGTTTTATACATTTGTGTATTATTACATGTTTGGTTTCACAAATATTTACTATATGGTGTTTCATTGGATAAATCTATTTAATCATTTTTATTATTAATCTTGCTTGGTCATATTCCAAGTTTATGTGAATATTAAAAGTTTTTATGAAGCCAAAGGATGTTTTAAAAAATCATTTATCTTTCAAAAATTATTAATAAAATGGATTTTTTTAAAAGCTATAAATAATGGTTGCATGGTGTTAAATTTATATATATTCTTAGTGGTATCAAATATAGAATTGTTCTCAGACCCTAATTTTTTCTTTTTCCATTTATAAATGTGATTTTTCAGGACTAAATTGAAGGGAAGGGCATCATGTATTTCATTGTCCAATCTTTGTTGTCTTCGCCTTCCTAGTGAGATGGATTAGTGGTAAGGAATGTTCATGGATACTTGTCTTTTATCTTGCCATTTATTATTTTTATGGTTTATCATTTTGGATTGATGTTGTATGTATCATGGATTTTTACTCTTCTTATACACTATACTCTATTTGTTTATCTCATCTTAGTTATTAATGAGATTTGCTTGTTCATTTTGTTGCTCTCTACCTTGTGGCGGGCCACCTTGGGTAATGTGTTAGGTTGACCTGGGATGGTTCATTACAAAATGGTATCAGAGGAGGAAACTAGTCCGAATTATGGTGTAAATTCTTGGGTTTGGTTCAAGTTCTATGGTAGACATGAGTTAGGATAATTTGAATTTAGGTGGTAAGTGTAGGAGGGTGCCTGACCAGCTCACATTTGGGACCATACTTGAGTTTCCATGGGTGGTCAGGTATTTTTATCAAGGTTAGACTTTTTTTTCAAGGTTATTTAAATAAAATTTTGATGAGGTTTATTTAGATTAACTAGTTACTTTTTAATTCTTTGTTTCTCATCTAATAAAATAGTTCTAGATTTAAATTCTGATTGTTTAAAATAATTATTGGGGATTCTTGAAGTTTTTCTTTTGATTCTGGAATTTCTCTAAAGTTAATGGAACATTTTATTTTGTATTTGTTAGATAATTAATCCTAGAAGAGTTATTCTAAATCAAATTGAGGAAGCAATGAGACAAGTTCCATAGGAAAATTCTCCATTTTGACCTTCTTTGGTGGAAGGTTTTATCTACACAATTAAAACTCTAGGACAAGTGGGTGTTGGAAACCAAGGATGGATTCAGGATCATGGCATAGAATTTACTATACAGAATATGTTGGAGTTGGTTACTTGGAACAAACTTATGTGTACATAATGATATATTGTATTCATTTTTTTCAATATTAATAAACTTATTATCACATCATGATTGTTCTTTTTCATAATATATTATGTGATAATTTCCTAAGAGTACATGTCAAACTAAAAGGTCATAGCAGTTCCCACTATGATGAGAACCCAGAAGTTCCATGATAGTATAATTAAATATATGTTTTATATTCAAATTATATTATTTGAGAAACACAAATGATACAGTCTATCATTGGTGGGGACTCATTTGACTTTGAGGCACCTTCTGAGGGTATATTTCCTTGGTAATATCTAGTGTAGGATATTATGAGAATGAGACCCACTATTAGGAAATCCACATTTATATGTGTCCTTGGATGTTCCTATCTGTGGAATTGTGTATTGATACTTAGAATTTATGCTTATTATTAATGAGTGTTTTAAGTCACGTACTTTTATGTATTTATGAAAATTGTGATGACATATGTTTTTGGTGAGGTAGTATATATTGGGTCTGTCGTGAGTAATATTTCATTAATGAATAATGCGAGAAAGGATTTGTTCCTTCTATTCTTTAATAGAAGTTGATATCTTAGTCCCTCTGATGGAAATGATATAGACTAAATAAATTCATGTCCATGTAATTTTCCAAGAAAATTCAATTTATTTAAAGTCAAAGAAAGATACATTGATTGCATAGGTTGATGGCACTATCATGCAACCTGTTTGATTATAAATATCACGATAAAGGAATTATATTATATAGTAATCATCGGTATGAGGTATTATGTCATTGTGGAATTAAATTCTTTCCGTATGGGTTCCTTGGAATATTGTTTCATGTTAACCTTGGACTTTAGGCTATTTTTCATACTACCACTGAGAAAGAGGCCTAAAGGGTCACACACTAAGTGTGTCTAGAATCTCAGTTAAATAATATTACTATTTAAAAAATTGAATAAATATTATTCCCGCATATGTTTTAATAATTATTCATGTTTGTTTGATCACATATGTTCTATCACCAGTTATTTGAGAGGATATTATGTGAGAAAAATATTTAATAAATATTTATTTACTATTTATTTAATATAATAATTTTTTATTTATTGGAAAATAATATGGTGATATTTATTTATTAAATAAATTTTCTTTATTCTAGGTCTGATAAATATTTTCGAGGAATGGAGGATCAAGTTTAATGGTTCGGTGAGAAGTAATATATATATATGAAAACTAATTGAATAAATGATATTTAATTTAATTCATGATTTTAGAACATGTCAATAAATATTATTATTATTATTATAGACATGGTGTTCCATGGGGATTAGGTAAATAATAAAGGTTGCATGTGAAATTATTATTTTCTAACCCCAAAAGTATATAAACCCAATTATATTATATTTTTAAGAGAGACAATTCATTTGTGTTTTCCACAAAGAGATCCTGAAGAGAGATGTCTCTAGGAATTTGAGAGGATTCTCTCCATATCTCATTGTTCACAACACAAATTAATTATCTCTATTAAGAAAATAATATAATTGAGTTTATATACTGCTAGGGTTAGAAAATAATAATTTCACACCCACTCTTTATTATTTTCTTAATACCTACATAACTCTGTGTAAATATTATTATTTTTATTCTTATTTCTTAAAATGTGCTAAGCTCATGAATTAAATTAAATATTATTTAATCAAATAATATTTAATATATATATTATTCCTCATTGGACCATTAAACTTGGTCCACCATTCCTCCACAATATTTATCAAATCTTGAATAATGATTGTTTATTTAATAAACAAATATCACTACATGATTCATTAATAAATAAATAAATATTAAATTCAATAAATAGTAAATAAATATTTATTAAATATTATGATCTCATAATATTATCTCGAATAACTAGTGATTAAATATGTGTTATCAAAAAACATAAATAATTATTAAACCATGCGTAGGAATAATATTTATTCAACTTTTTAAATAATATTTTATTTAATTGTGATTCTGGATAGACTTAGTATGTGTCCCTCTAGGCCTCTTTCTCAATGGAATTAGGAAAAGTATCTTAAAGACCAAGGATAGCATCTAGAAATATGCCAAGGAACCCATACATAAATAATTTAATTCTAAAATGACATAATACCTCATATGGATTCTTACTATGTAATATAATCCATTTATTGTGATATATATAATCAAGAAAGTTCCATGTTGGCTCCATCAACCTACGTGCATGATGTATATTTCTTTGACTTTCCTAAAATCAAACAAGCCTATAAAAAACCATGGCCATGGATTTATCTAGGATATATCATTACCATAAAATGGCTTGAGATATCAACTTACAATAAAGAAGAGAAGGGAAAATCCTTTCTTGCATTATTCATTAATGAAATATTACTCAAGACACACCCAGTGTATCCTACCTCACTACGAACATATGTCATCATGATTTTCATCAGTACATTAATGTATGTGACTTGTAACACACATTAATAATAATCTTAACATATAAGGATCAATACACACATCTACATATAGGAACATACAATGACACATATAAAAGTGGATTTCTTACTGGTGGGTCTCATTCTCATAATATCATACACTGGATATTACCAAGGTTGTACACCATGATAAGGTGCCTCAAATTCCTATGCGTCTCCACCCCTGATATCTTGTATCATTTATGTCACTCAAATGATATGATCTAGATATAGAACATATATTTAAGAATATTTTTGTTGAACTTCTGGGTTCCCATCATAGTAGGGAACCGTTGTGACCATTTAGTGCGACAATTACTATTAGGACATTATCATATACAATATTACATATAAGAACAATCATGATGTTATAAAAAGTTTATTAATATTCAAAATAATAAATATTGGTTATCATAAAGTACAAAAAATTTGGTTCTAGTTCACCAACTCCAACAGGCTCCCACTTTCACTAGCACCAACTGCTAACAACCTCCAATCTGCTATGTCTCACATAATATTCATTCTTCTGCTAATATAGGCCTTTATTCAAGGTGTCCACCATGTTTTATTATTTGGTAACTCTACTTACAACAAATTCATCCTTATAATGAAAATCCATCAAGAGTTGATACTTCCGTAGTATATGCTTTGTATGTTTGTGTGACCATGTCTCTTTTACAAGATCCACTATTATAGTATTATCACAATACACTATGATATGGTCTTTACTGGTAGGTACCACATAAAGCTCCTAGAAAAAATTTCATATCCAAATGGATTCCTTGGATGCATCAGAAGCTTCTATATACTCAGACTCTACTATAGAATCAGTGGAAACCAGCTACTTTGAACTCTTCCTACTCACAAATCCTCTGTTGAGATTAAAAACATATCATTATTGTGACTTAAAATCATTCTGATATATTTAAAAACAAGCATCAGTATAACCCTTGATGACTAGCTCCTCGTCTCTTCCATAGACCAGAAAAATATCCTTAGTTCTTCTTAGATACTTAAGGATAGCCTTAATAGCATATCAATGTTGTTCTCATGGATCAGCTTGATATCTGCCTACCATGATCAATGCAAAGGAAACATCAATTCTAGTATATAACATGGAATGCATTATTGATCTTTTCACTAAATTATATGGGATCTTACTCATTCTATCTTTCTCCTATTGTGTCTGAGGACACATTTTCAAAGAAATATGTATACCATGTGACACTAGAACCAATCCCCTCTTGGATTGTTAGATACTAAATATCTTTAGTATCTATTAAATGTATTTACTTTGACATATTCCAAGTAGCCACTTTTTATATATAACAAATTATATTGATCCTCGGAATATAGGCTACTTCACCTTATTCCTTCATGGATAAAAACTTGTTTAACTAGTCCTTAATAGACAGTAAGATTGGTATTTCATTTCTAATAAGTAATTTTTCATCGACATATACTACTAGGATAACAACCTCATTCCCACTAAACCTATTTTAAACACATGGATCACATTCATTATTAATGAAACTAAATTCTTTTAAGGATTCATAAAAATGAATGTTCCATGACTTGGATTCTTGTTTCAATCCATAAATGGATCTCTATAACTTGAAAATATTTTTGGAATCACCTAGAGTCATAAACCCTTATTATTTTTTCATGTATACATCTTCGTGAAGGTTCCCATTATATTTATTTGATTTTAAATCTATCTTCCAAATTTCATAGTCATGGTAAGAAGTTATATAAAGTATAATTATGATGGATTTAATCATAGAAACCAGTGAAAATGTTTCATCATAGTTAATTCCTTGATTTTATATAAAAAATTTAGATACTATCCTTACTTTATAGGTATTTAATTTACCTTACATTTCTAGTTTTCTCTTTAATACCCATTTTTACCCTATGGGATTTAAATACACTGGTGCATTGACCAGAACACAAACTTGGTTATGAAACATGGAATCAATTTTGGAATTCATAGGTTATTTCCATATTTCATATCTTGATCTTTATACTACCTCTTTATAGGATATAGGTTAATCATTTTTGACCAATAATGAGTCACCATCTTTGGTGACTAGAAAATAATCTCTCTGGTTCTCTTACCTATCTAGTGTTCTTATGCAGTACTTCTGTTTCATGAACTTGTTCTTCCATGGGGACATATGGAATCTATTCCTATACCAACTCTTATGTATATTGAGCATAAAATTCATTAAATTAAATCTTTCTCCAACTATAATTTTTAAGGATTTTCTTCCTCTTAATAAATATAGCTTATCTGGTGAAATTCACATTCTTATTTGAGGTGTTTTGTAGGTAGTTTCCCATTTTTTCCTTAGGATACCCTATAAAGATACAATTTTTTCCCCATGGTGATAGTTTTTTTCCTGAGAAGGCCATAAAAAATTCCTTATAACCCCATACACTTGTATTCAATAAAATAGATTTTATTTAACTCCATAACTCGAAGTTAATTCCCTTTTTCAAGTACGCTATAGTTTGTAATTCATATCCCCAAAACGATAATGGATGATTTTAATGTCTCATCATAAACATTACCATGACTAATGAGGTATGGTTCCTCCTTTCACTAACACCACTCCACTATGGTGTGTAAGGTGGAGTGAGTTAAGATAGAATCCCAAACTCCCATAGCCCCTGAATGTCCCTAAGGCCTTCATTTTATTTATTTTTGGATAATCCCCCTTTTTAGGGTTTTATGGGAACCCTTAAATGGCCCTTATGCCAAGGAACAAGGCCCATACAAGACCCAATACATGATCTTAAAGGCCCAACACCTGACACACTTGAAATAGCCCCTCCCTGGTATCTGTATCTTGAAGTCTCCTAGCTCCCCACCTTGCATGGATGATCAGCTAGCATTGCCCCATGTAGATCGGCATAGTTCCTGGTCCTGATGGTAGTTTCTATACCCTCTCATTCTTCAAATTTGGTTAGCTTTGCTCTGGTGGTTTATATTTTTGCTCTGAATCCTCATTTGGGTCTGCTCTTATGTGTTCTACCTGTGTTTCTTCTTCGTGTTTTTTGTTTCCTGAAATCCCTTTAGACAAAAGGAAATTAGTGGCCTGAAGGCCCTTATAGCCCAAAGGCCCTATGACCTAAAGGCCTTTGGTGTCCAGAAGTCCCTGAGATCTATAGTCTCAAACTGGTGGTTCAAAGGCCCAAATCAGGTGAATAGTGTTAGCTAATATAGTATTGAACAATACCTTCTACAGTACTGATATAGTAAACTAGAAATTCAACCCCACACATATTTGATCTCGGGTCTCTTGGATTCTAAGAAGGATACTCTACCACTCAGGTACAAGCTCGTTGGCCCAAACTCCCATAGAAAGTTGATAAACTCTTGGTTAAGATATTCACCACCTTGATCTGATTGAAGCTTCTTTATCTTCTTTCCAAGTTGGTTCTATACTTCATTCTCGAATTATTTGAATTTTTCAAAGGACTCGGTCATATACCTCATTAAGTATAAATAGCCTTATCTACCCAAGTAATCATTAAAAGTTATGAAGTAATAATACTCACCTATATCTTCTACTAGATATGGTCTACATACATCATTGTGCACAATTCCTAAAAGATTTGTTTTCCTTTCACCCTATCCACTGAATGGAGGTTTGTTCATTTTGTGTATAAACAACCATGAAATATTTAAAGTGGTCTTATCTCAAAAGAGTCTAAATAACCATCTTGATAGATCTTTATCAAATGATTCTCATTTACATGACCAAGATAGTGATGTCATAGTTGGGTGTTATATTAGTCTTGTCAACATGATTCGTTATCTATTTCCAATACCTAGTTTTCATAATTAAATACATAAATATCATTATTTAATTGGGTAATACCATAACATATGTTGTCTTTATAAAAGAAGAAACTTTTATTTTCAGATTTGAAAATAAATCCATCAATATCTAAGAATGATATAGAAATTATGTTCTTGGTAATATTTGGTACATAATAAAAATATTTTAAAACCAATATCATTTATGTTGTAAATGAAAGGTGGTAGACATCAATAGATATATTAGACAACCTCACACCATTGGCATCTCACAAACCCACCTCTCCTCAAGAAATCTTTTACAAACTACTTGATTCCGGTATTTGGATATAGATGTGGGCACTAAAAGGTATATCTAACACCCAATGTGTGGATATTGAAAGATTACACCAAATAATGAATACACCATTAGCTTCTCCTTAATTATGAGTGTAGTTCATCTTCCGGTGACCTTACTTTGCCATGAAAAAAATACTACCTCATTTTTCTTTAACTATCATTGGATATTCCTCATCTTGAAAGGATGGTTCTAGGGAGATTTATACTTGTTATGAGTATTAGGATCATTCACCTTGTTGTTTATTTTCATATTCACCATAAGGACCATAGTCTTTCAATTCCCCATGTCCTTATCTACTTGGTGAATCCGAGTAATAAGTTCTGAAATACTCTTATCATTATTCCTCGTATTATAATTAACAATAAAAATGGAGAAGTAATTGGGTAGTGAGAAAATTATGAGATTTTTGAACAACTTGTTTTAGAATTTAATCCCTAAGATTTCTAAGTGTTGGATGTAGCTAATAATATTTACTACATGAGGACCAGCTATAACCGGCTCTCCTAGAATAGTTGTAAATAGAGAATTATAAATCTCATATCTCTCTTATTTTTCCTTCTCTTGATAAAGATCCCTAATGTGAGACATAATTATAGGCACATCTATGTCCTCATGTTACTTAAGAATCACATTGGTTATGAATGATAACATGAAACACTGAATATTTTTAGAATCATTCAATTTTTTCTCATAGAGAGAAAATTCTTCCTCACTAGCCTCATTACCTAGCGCATCAAGAATAGGTTCTTCCAACACATGAAATTTCCTTTCATGGCATAGGATAATGTGTAAGCACCCTTTCCACTCTTGGAAATTTGTGCCAGTGAGAAGGTAATACTTCTCAAGAATGGATCACAGTGATATGTTTGAAGTCATTTTTATTATTGTTTCTACAAATAAGATTAGAAGAGTTTTATTACATTATCTGATAAAATAAAGGAAAATAAATAAATATTATATTTATTAATCTCCCACTATTTTATTGAAACACAACATCACCCACCATTGGATTTGGAACATCCTGATTTTTGGACATTATAGTGGAAAGTGTATATATTTCCCTTCTCATCACCCTAAATTTGGCTGGTCAAGAAATTTGAAGTGTTTTTAGTTAGGCATTCCGAATTCAAACTATTGTAACTCATAGTTCCTTGATCTATTGAGTGGAATTCTTGATCCTGAAATCCTTAAATTGGATTTCCGAAACCTTTTCCTATCATTTACACTAAGTCCTGCTTTATAAATAAACACTTTATGTGAACTAAGTTAAGTCAACCCAAAACTTCAATTTAGAATTACCTAATAATTTAAAGCACCCCAATTATGGTTGGTCATGCACATTGAACTATGGTTTGATTTTAAGTGAAGTAGTAGAAGGTGATACCGACTTAGTATATATAATTGAGTTCTTTTATCTATTATGCATAAATTTCCAATTCATCATCTTTCTTACATGATTGTTAATATTAAGTGTATTTACTTTAAGTGATTAACCATTTCTTAGATAATGTTTACGCATAATCCAATTTATTTTAGTTCTATCTTGAACGCTTGCTAATCCATTCATTCATGTGATCACAACAAAACATCTATAATGAAATAACCATGAAAATTTATAAAAATAAAATATTAAAGTGGTATTATCATGATCTTTTACTAATAGTTAGTTTATCTGTAAGATTATAAACTAACTGTTTACCTAGGGGGAAAACACCTTGAACCATTTATGGTTCATGTTAATGCCTTCCACCTGCCCACCTACACATCTCTCTTAGATTTCTTTCACCTTGGATCCAAACTCTAATTTCCTCTTCTATCTTGGGATCTCCATCCATTACATATTCTTTTACTCACACTCAGTTAAGGGATCCAAATGATTGGTTAAGGTGTTTACAAAAAAAAGAATCCATGGGTAGGTTGGCCCTTACATAATGAGAGGAGATATGAAATCCAGGATGATAATTTAATTTAATAATAAATTAATTGAAAAAAATCACATAAAAAGTTCAAGTCTAGGCTCATGACCATCCACATGAATGCAACGAATTATTCATTTAATAAAATTAGCATTAAATTCTAATTGTTCTTATTTGAGATAAATTGTGCTCGAATCAATTATTTATCTTCTTTAATTAATAATTTTTTTATATTAATTCTCATCTGAATTTCCTTGAGATCCACATCTATAATAATTTTAAACAAATTCAAAACATTTATTTAAAATTAACTATATACAAAAAAATATGTACCTTGGAGGCAACATGGTGAGTACCCAACCGAACTACCCAATGTGTGTTATATCAGTATATAATTTACTCTTCCAACATATAGAATACACAAATTATCATGTAATTTCATGGCTTGTACTATCACACAAAACATGTTCTATTTAAAAAGAATTTTATGATTCAATGAGCATAGAGTAATAACTATTGGGACCAAGTTGGCTGAACAAGGGTTTTGGAAGTTAGTAGAATTTTGTTTTTCAAGTGTATTGTCTTCTGTTAGTCAAGGAAGTAAAATCAGATCACTTTTTAAAACTGGTGATCAAACTCAAAAATCATATTTAGGAAATCATACTCAGAATTATTAATAAATTCCATTTTATTAGGAATGAAATCTATTTCTGGAAGACAAGAAAGTTTCAATACTTTCCTTGGTAAATATGGTGATGCTAAAGATGGTTGATCAAAGGTTTAATATCATAATAGATATGATACTTGATAAAATTGGAAGGGTCTTTTGGTAGAATATGGTTGAATTTTTAATGTTGCGTCAATTTATTTTTTACTAAGCTAGAAGATCCCGAATAAATATGGTTGTTTTTTCTGAAGTAGTTATTTAAGGGGGGAAAAGTTTCCCAGTGTTTTCCAAAATTTTAGGCCTCAAAAATTAAAATTGTGTTTTATGGAAATGGAAGGATTTTTGAAAAGGAGTATATAGTTTGTAGACCATGAATCATAGTTCATAGACCGCAAATGAGGTATGTAGAACAATGATGGAAATTTGGCAAAGGAATATTTCTGCATAGTAGTGCTATACGAACCGTAAAGCACGCTACGTGGACCACGTATCAGAAAACAATTCATAGTAGGATCTCAGTTCGTAGGAGGTCTATAGTTTGTGGGAGGTGTTTTATTTTTGGAATTATGTTGTGATTTAAGCTTCCATAAAGCGTTTTCATTTTTGGATGAAATTGTCCACCGCATAGAAGAAAGGCGGTATGCGGACCACATAACAGTATGCAGTGAAGGTTGTATGGAATTAAGGTTTTGGGTAATTTAGATTAGTAGGTTTTATAGATATTATTTTCTGATATAAAGACCCATTATGAGATCATTAGTGTTAGTGAATTTTATTAGAAGAGATCATCACTACTGGAAGAATTTGGGTAAGTCCAAAAGAGTTTGCGAGGGAGAATTCCTCAAAGGATAAGTGTTCACAAAGGAAATATTATATGAAGCATGATGTTTTCCATAGAAGGAGTTTTTCGGGTTCTATATCCCACAAAGGAAAATGTGTCATGTATTATAGGTGGTCCGTAGAATAATCAGTTATCTGCATAGTAGGTTTGTTCTATATAAGAATAAGGAATTCGTGAAGCAGGGGCGTTCTACGGAAGAAGAAGGTTGTCTGTAAAACACTCGCACCACATATTGTAAGTCAGTCCATGGAGGATACAGGACAGTTCACAGTGGCTACAAGGAAGTTCTCAAAGGATTAAAATAGTTTGTGAAATAAATTTTCACAAACTAACAGTATGTGGAAAATTGGTATTTCTTTTTTAAGTAATCAGACATGGAAATCATATTGGGGTATTGGACTGAGTATCATTATGAATTCTATGAATTTGTTACCATATTCTGGGTAAGAAAGTGAATAATTGTTTTTTAAATATCATATTTGTGAAAATTGATCAAGAATAACCATAACATGTTTTTTACAAAAATTGTTTTACATCATTTTGTGATACTTGAAGCACCTGCACAATTGTATTGAACATAGTGCTACATGAGTGTAAGGTCATATCCTACTCATTGTATTCAACAAAAAAGATTTTTTTTCAAGTGTATTGTGTGGTATTGGATTTTTTCTTAACCATACCAAGGACTAGATACTCTTGTCGAGTACTAAACTTTGTAAATTTTTATGTCTCTATGGATGTGTGTTTGAATTTTTTTCAGTAGAGAAAGAAATATTTAATAGGAGGTGAAGGTTGTTTCATAAGTAAGGAAACTTAAAATAAAAATATATCATTGATTCACCCATCCCCCTCTCAGTGACACAACTATACTGGTTGGGTAATCTCAATTAGTATCATAGCTGAAGGTTCCCTTAATTTATTCTTTTCTGATTTTTTAAGGATAAGTTGTGATGGAGAATCTAAATTTCATGAATAGTAAGGGGATTCTGATATTTTATGGAAATAAATATAATATCTAGAAATATATAATGATTCCTTATCTTATATCTCTTGGGTATGATGTTCTTGAATCTATAATAGATGGATTTCTTCCTATTGATGATCAGGTTCCTCTTACACCTCTCGAAATGAATAATCTTGAGAATGATGGAAGAGCTAAAAATGATTTACTATCATCACTTTTTGAAAGTGGTATTTTAAGAGTGAAAGGTGTTTCCATAGCTAAATTTATCTAGGATAAGCTGAAAAACATCTATGAAGGAAATAAAAAAGTGAAGAAGGAAAAACTAAAAATCTGGAGGCCTAAGTATGAATATCTGAAAATGGGTGAGTATGAATCTTTTGGGAACTTCTTTACTAGGGTATATTACATTTTCAACACTATCATATGTCTTGGTTAAAAGTTGTAAGATTCTATAGTTTTTTAAAAGAAATTAAGAATTCTTCTTGAAAATTTTTATGCCAAATTTTCTTTATTGGAAGATAGAGACCCAGAGAATTTATCTCTATATGATTTTCATATCACTCTCACTATTTATGAAATTCGAAGGGATAATATTATGAAGAGAAAAATAAAATCTGGTAGAGAAATTTCTTTCAAATCTTCCAAGAAAGAAGTTTCTAGAGAAAGTTTATGTTTCTAACTCTGACTCCAAAAATGAGGTATGTAAAAATTTTGATGATATTTTATCCTTGTTTTATAAAAAGATGAGAATATGTACAGGTAAATATAAATGTAAACTTCCCTTGAAATTCTTTTAATGTGGATCTATTGGGAACTTTGTGGATAGTTTTCCTCAAATAAAGAAAGATGATAATAGTGATGAAGAATAAATGGGACCAAGAAGGTTATGTATGAAACAAAGTGATAAAGATAAATATTTTTCTAGTGGGAAATATAAAAAAGTATTAAAATCCAAAATAAGAAGTTACTTATCTAAAGATTATGAAGAAGAATAAAGTGAAGCTAAATCTGAAAAATATTTTTAAAATTATGGAGAGAATACTTTTATTTCAATAGTGAATAATGAAGAGTTTGAAAGTAGCAGTTCTAAAGAATAAGAAGAAACTCGATTATAATTTCATCATAAAGAATAATTGAAAGAGTGTCTGAGAAATATTTGAAGGCAAGAGAAAAAAATCAAGAAATTAAATAATTAAAACTCTTTAAAAAATAATCAATAAGGTCTTTCGGATGAGAAATTCAGGATTATAAAAGATATTTATAATTTGATAAAATCAATTGAGGAATAAAAGAATCATAAAGAACATCTGGAAATAAAGATGAAATCAAAAGAAGAATATTAGGAACTTATCCAAAAAAACTTTTTAAAGCTAAAAAGAGGGATACAAGTTTCAAAAACTTTATCTCATAAGTTATAGATTGTTCTAATAAGATAAAATTGATAATTACCAACAAAATTTACCTTTAAAGTTTGAGAAGAAATCTAGAATTTTTTATTAGAATAAGAAATTTGGGAAAAGTTATGTACATGTCTAAGATTAACAATGTAGAGAATTCAGAAGTTTCTAAAATCCCTGAGTCTGGAAAAAATTATAGTACTTCTAATTTTGATAAGGCTAGAAAGAAATTTGAGCTGAAGAATAAAGTTACATTTGAAAATATAAAGTTTGATGGTCAAAAAAGTTCTATAAAGATGTTGCTGAGAAAAATACTCACAACATCGGTCAATATGAATGTTTCATAGGAAAATACTCTTTCTATGGATACTACTGGTATTTTGGTGGATTCATACATATGTAAAATATGTCTTTGTTTAACCAACAATGTTATTACTATTCTATAGGTTATTAAAGACAAGGATTGAGGGGGAGTCAATCCTCACAAAATAATAATCCTAACAAGGAAGTATGGAAGAAACCAGATAAGGTTGGTGTGAAAGTTGATAATAGGTTCTAACCCCTAAAAACTATTTATAAAATATGTGAACAAGATGGACATCTTTCTAAGTGTTATCATGTTTTTTTACTAGCATAATAAAAGTTTCTTAACAATACTTCGAATCCAGAGGTCAATAATTAAAAGGGAGAAGAAAAAGATCTTATTGTTGAAACCACCTTGAAAGAAATAAAAGGATAATGAACTTGGATTCTTGATAGTATGTGTTCTTCTAATATGAAAAAGGATTAAATTTTTTGAAAAATGTGAAATACTTCAAATAAAGAACATTGAAATTTTTCAATGATGAATCTTTAAGAATCAAAGGTGTTGGATTAGATATCATTGGGAAAGAAAATATAATCCAAGAAAAATTTATATGTTAATGGGCTAAAACACAACCTGTTGAGTGTTTCAAAACTTTTTGATGAGGTTAAAAAATTTATCTTTAGAAAAAATGGGTTTTTTGTGAAAATTGAGGAATATGGAAAGATAGTTATGAGAGGGTAGCATACAAAAGTAAACTTGTTCTAATTTGGTGAAATGAAAAACTTTTGTTACTTGGGTATAGTAGAAGAAAGTCAGTTGTGGCATAAAATGATAGGAAACATGTGTCAAAGAAACATGAACAAGATATCAAATCAATACAATGTCCATGTTATTCTAGATATGTTGAGAAGAGTATATTGTTATTGTACAATTTTTCTGAAAGTAAAAATTACAAACTCAGTGCATATGGAAGTTGAGATTTGTTCAAAACAACCCCTAGAACTCATTCATTCTAATATATATGGTCCAATGAGAAAAAAACCAAATAATGGAAATAAGTCCTTCATTACTTTCATTGATGACTTTACTCGCATTACATATGTTATGTATATGAAATATAAGTCAGGTTCTCTAAAAAAGTTTAAAAGTTTCAGGAGGAAAGCTAAAAAATAATGTGAGTATTCAGTGAATAAGTTGAGAACTGATAATCATGGTGAGTATAAGAATAAGGAATTTGTAAGTTGTCTTGAGAATCATGGAAATCAGAATGAGTATAGTTCACCATACACACCTCCAAAAAATGGGGTTTCTTAAAGAAAGAATATATGTCTGGTAGAAATAGGGAGAACTATGTTACTTGAACAAGGCCTTTCTCATTAATATTAAAGGTGGGCCATGTGTAATTTTTTTTATATCCAAAACCAATATTTCTATTTTCCAAGTTCATATATTACTCTATATAAACATTTTTATGATAAAACTCGAAGTTTGAAACACTTAAGAGTTTTTGGGATTCCATGTGTTATAAAAAAGAAAGATGGAAACCTTGAAAAGTTTGAGCAAAGAGGTGAAGATGGAAATTTTCTTGGTTATTCTCTAGAAGGAAGAGGATAAATATGTTTCAACAAATAAATAGGAATAACATTTTATTCTGATGATATGAAAGTTGTTGAAAATGTGGAGGAAGAAAAAAAAACTTATGCTGATAAGAAAGTTGAGGAGGATAAGGAAAGTTTTGTTAACAATTCTGATAAGGATACCGACAGTGGTAATCCTACTCAAGGGGAAGAATCAAACTCAGCTATTTCAAGTGATGAGAATGAAAATCAAATAACTCATCCTAGTATGTGGAAGAAAGTATCAGTTCAACACATTATTAGTGATCAACATCAGAAGATTCAAACAAGAATAACATCAAAATATGTTACAAAAACTTCTTTGTATCCAAAATTCAAGATGAATTATGTGAATTAAGATTTTGATCATTTGGAATGGGTTCAGGCAGTGAATAAGGAACTTGATCAGATAGAAAAGAATGACACTTGGAAACTCTTGCCCAAGCCAGATAACAAAAATGTTATTAGTATAAAATGGGTTTTTCTGAACAAGCATAATGAAGTAAGAGAATTGATAAGGAAAAATTAAAGATTAGTGTACAAAGGTTACTCACAAATTGAAGGTGTTTATTTTGATGAGACTTTTTCTCTAGTGGAAAGTATAGAAAAAATCAGAATATTTCATTTTATTTATGTACAGTGAAGTTACAAAAAAATTAAAATGGATGTGAAATGAACATTTTTGAATGGTGATCTTGATGAGGAAGTTTACATTGAACAACTATGTGGATTTCTTGTTGGGAAAGATGAAATTTATGTGTGTAAGTTTATGAAAGCCTTGTATGGGATAAAAAAATCTTCAAGATCATGGTATTCTAAATTAGATACTTGCTTAAGTAAAATAGATTTTAAGAAAGTAATATTTGATATAATTCTTTACATCAAATAAAGTAATGAGTTTTACCTCATCATAATTTTTTATTTTGATGAAATTATCTTTTATGGGAATGATAAAAGAACTTGTGAAGGATTTTCTAAAGAGATGAAAAATTTGTTTGAGATGTCCTTTTTGGGGGAAATGAAATACTTTATTAGGTTACTAGTCTTAAAAAAGAATAAACACATTTTTGTTTCTCAATAAAAGTTTACTAGGGAACTTATAAAGAATTTTGGAATTGAAAATTAAAAACTACTTTCCACACTAATTTCAGTGGTAACCAAGATGTCTAAAGATAGAGAAGGAAAGATATTTGATCAAAAAGTGTTTAGGAAGTTGATTAGAAGTTTGTTATATTTTATTGCCTCAAGAATCAACATTTTTATTTTGTTACCCTATGTGAAAGATTTGAGAGTTCTCTTAAAGAATCACTTTTACTCACTGAAAAAATAATTCTCAGATACATCAAAGGTGCAAAAAAATTAGAATCAGGTATTATAGCTCAGAAAGTATTTACTTGTTTGGTATTCAAATGCCAATTGTGTAGGAAATTTTGATGATATAAGGTCCACATCTAGTGGAGTTATCATTCTGGGGAAACGTTTTGTTATTTTTCATACAAATAAAATGAATTTAGTAACTATTAGCATGGTTTAATTTGATTATATTGCTTCCACCCAAGCTGTTACCCAATTTATGAGGATGAAAACTCAGTTAGAATAATTACTTGTTGAAGTAAAGTTACCATTACTTTTGTGATATTATAATCAAAGTGAAATCAAACTTATAAGGAATATGGTACATTATTGTTATTCAAAACATATTTATATAAAATATCATTTCATCAAAGAGTGTGTGGAGAATAATGAATTGGATCTAGAGTATGTTCCTCATCAAAACAAGTTGATAACATATTCACAAAACCTTTACCAAAGGAACCATTTTATAAATTGAGGTTGACCATGGGCATCCAACCCCTTTCTCACCAAGGTTGTGGTAGGTATATCTGTCCCCTATCTCATTTTACCTTTGGATAGGGTAGTCATGAGGGATAATTGTTTCATAAATCTATCTTTATGAAAGCATTTAAAAAGAGTGAGTTGTGAGTAAGCTATGAATCTAGCATGTTAGTGTGTAAACTATTATAACTTTTTTTATAGTGGTTACAGGAAACAAAATTTTTATTTTACAGGAAAATTGAAGAAGTAGAGACAAGCTGAGGAAAAAATTTAAGAAAGAAATATGATGAAAAAATTTTAGGAAGGAAATATGAATAGATTTTGTAGTCACTAATTTTGGATAGGGGAGGTCTATAGAAGAAGAAGTTTTTCCATGAAGCACTCGTTCCATGAGGTGAAAGGTAGTCTATGGAGGATACAAGATAGTTCATGGTGGGTACAAGGAAGTTCTCAAAGGGATTAAAATAGTTTGAGAATGCATTTTCCATAAACTAACAGTACATGGAAAATGGGATTTTTGTTTTAAGAAATCGAACTGGGGTATCAAACTAAGTATCATTATGAAGTCCAGGAAGTTCCTACCAACTTCTGGGTAAGAAAGTGAAGAATTATTTTTAAAGATCATGTTTATGAAAGTTGATCAAGAAGCACCATAACATGTTTATTCCAAAAATTATTTTACATCATTTTGTGATAATTAAAGTACATGAACTATTTTATTGAACATAGTGTTACACGAGTGTAAGGGAATATCCTACTCATTTTATTCCACACAAAAGGATTATTTTCTAGTGGATTTTGTGGTGTTGGATTATTTCCAAACCATACTAAGGACTAAATTCTCTTGTTGAAGAGTGAACCTTGTAAATTCTTATATTCCTGTGGATGTGTGTTTGAATTGTTTTTAGTAAAGAAAGAAATTTTTAACAGGAGGTGAAGTTTGTTTCATAAGTAAGGATACTTAAAAGATAAATATATTATTGATTCACCCTCTCCCCCTCTCAGTGATACAACTATCCTGGTTGGGTAATATCAATAACTGTAATATGACTAATACACAATATGAAGATTCAAACATTATGCAGAAATTAATGTGACATTTATATATATAACCCATCACATGGAAATTACTATCAACTTAATGACCACACAGAACACATGTTGATATGGTTTTCATAGTATAATAAATTAATTTTAAATTCTACATAATTTGGTAAAAGTAAACGGAATGTATATTGTAGTTTACATGGAATGTATTATTCCCACCATCTATCCATAGCACACACCTAGGGACTAAACGTATAATTGTTCCATGAAAAATGTTGTATCATATAGTGTGTGAATGGGCTACATGACCCATCATCTCTAAGTTACATGGCTACCTACAATATAGGCCCTGTAAGAGGATACACAGCTCGTCTGTGAATAAAGGACTATATGTCGAGCACTATAGTTACATAGCATGTACTGCGGTTGATCATTTTCTAGGAGGGTCTGGTCAACACATAGTGTTTAATTAATTTCATCATGTTTAATAAATTCACACACCTTTAATTAATTTAAAATTAATTCTTGGGGCATTAAACACTAGTACATGGTGTGTAACTCCACATTACACAACATGTACTCTTATATTATCTGAAAAAACTCCTCATCACCTATGAATGATATATTTGAATTTATTTCATTCATAAAATTAATTGATTTGATTATTTTTGTGAGAAATGAAAAAGAATAAAGCATATATAAAAATTCAAATTAAATAATGATTAAACTAGATTTGAAAAACTAACAACAAATGAATAATTCAATCAACGATCATTAAATAATTATAAATAATTATTTGACTGATCTAATACCACTTGTAGGTTATAGGTGTAGTGGGAGCTTCATATGGGGATTCCCAACTCTTCTTCTGCCACTCCCAAAACCTACAGAATCGACCCATCTTTCATTGTGAAAAGGAACCCCAGGAATCTGAAGAATGGATTGAGAGGATTGATATGATCTTCCACTTCTTAAATTATCTAGAATACTCAAAGTTGGTTTTTAAAATTACATTATTAAAGTACCGGTATGATGATGGTGGGACTCCATCATGCAAGAAAAGTTAAATGAGGATATCACCAAGACATTTTTAAAAAATATATTCCACCACAATTCTATTTAGAAACCTTGAGAGTGTTTAAGTGTAACATCCCATCATTTTAGAGAAGGTATTAATCCTTTAATTTTTATCTTAAACCTTTTTATTACTCTAATGAAAGTGATTGAGAATTTAGGGAAAGGTTCAAAAGAATTTAGGTCTTTCTCGGAGCCTAGAACTCTGGGTTTTAGAGGAAATAGATGTGGTGCACGGTTGGAAGACTGTTATAAATAATCATGAAACTCAACTGTGTATCACAATAATAAGGTTTCATGGTTTTTAGAAACAATATGATATATGAATTATGACCATGCGGGGTGATATAGAAAATTATATATGTGACACATTGCCTGTGCATAGTTTTTATAACCATGCGCCTAACCCTTGCAAGGGGGTGACACCCCAGACTGTGCTGGCACATGGTTTAGCCAACCATGCATCCAAACCATGTTCCCTTTAAAATAAGATTAAATTTTCATTTTTACCCTAAATTCTTTAATACTTATTCCCCATTTTATTTTCCTCTTCACTCACAGAAACTCCCCATGCTTGAGCTCCTCCCTCTTCCTTCCATGGGCTTTAAGTTTCCGCCTTCATATGAGCTCCGAATTGAACATCGTCTATTGTATTAGATTTACATTATAAAATCTCATCATTAATATTGATTATTTTCCTTTATTATCTCACCATATTTAATGATATTTCTAGGTGAGCTAATATTCCATATTTTCATGTCATTTTTCTATTTCACTGATTTCTTTCATTTTAGCACGAATATGAATATGATACCAGATGAGGAGTCATCTACCACTATAAGGTAGGTAGTATAATATTTATCCCATAGGTATTGTTTCTATATACCATGAAATGTGATGCAGTAATGCCAAACCTTCAACATATTGCCTCAAAACTATAAATTTCATTAATTTTAATTGTCAGTCGTGATAGAAATTCCCCTCACACTCCTATTGTTATCATAGGATGTTCATTTAGACTAGTTCTACCCCTTTAGGTGTGATTATGAAATTCCTTTTTCCTTCAAATTTATTATGTGACCACCCAACCCTCTAAGTGGGGTTGGATTGATAAATAAATTGAATAGTCTAAATTTAATTAAATGGAAATGAATGGTATGACCATGTCACATGTCCTTATATAAACATTGGTTTACACCCTTGGCTAATTAAATGTTAAATGATTGGAAACCAAATATTGTCTTATGTAAATCATTACATACATTATGTATTATTATTATTTATCACCCATGAATAATGGATGTTGAGACATGACCGAGGCTAGTGTTTTACATGATGCTTCATGGTCCCTTGATGTGTGAAGTTAGGCATGGCATCACACATAATTTATTGGAGACTGGAAATGATGTTTCACGTTCCCCTAGAGATAATTAGACATTGAGTTTCACTTATATCATTGGGATGATGGATATTATGGCATATGTATCTATGATTTGATTCCCTTATCTAGATCATGAGACTCTTATGATTATTTATGGAAGCCTTGGGTATACCCTAGGTCCCATCCAGTACTATATGTGTGTGTGTTTTTGTGTTTATACACACATATATATAAATATATACATACTTATCCTATTACATATACATATAATCATATATATTTGTTGACATATACTTAAAGGTAACATGGTTTAGGCCAAAGTAGTTATAGTCAGGCGGGTGTCCTTGAGGAACCTGAGATGACCTAGTTATAGTTTACATTTATTATTTTAATTGTTATATATTCACACCTCCATTTTATATGCATTGGATAGATCATACTAGACAGTGTTGTTGGTGTCCTACTAAGCATATATCACACCCTTTTCAAGCATATGATTGGTAAGGGAATAGACTTCTTGGTTATAGGTAGGGATAAATTCAAGGGTATGGAAATGGATACTTGATTGTCTATACTAGGATATAATATGGGAGCAGGGGATTGATATTATGATCATGATGATATCACAGATAGCTTGGGACTTTTGTTACCTTTTGTATAGTATGTTGTATATGTATGTTTCTCTATATCCCATTTATTTCTCTTTTTGTATAGTATCATGACATGCTCATCACTTTTTATATGACACTAGTGATATTTATATAAATTATTTACTTTTAGTTCCACTGATTCATATTATTATTACACTACTTCCACTGATTTTATCTATTATTCACCACTATGAACCACTCTAACCAGAGGGAATAGTCTCCCCATGGACACACCCTAGGCTCTCACTACCAGTTGACATCCTCTGGGCATAAGGAGGTGCACTTCATCCCATATGGTCCATCAAGTTTGGTTAATTAGGAGTGAACCTGGTCTGGGATGCTATATAAAGACCCAAAAAAATGGACATTAGATCAAGGGGAGTGTACAGTTATGGATTATACCACCAATTTCATCGAGTTAGTTCACCTATCACCTGATCTTGTTACTAACGAATACCTCAATTATCAAATGTTTTAGATGGGTTTGAGGTCCAATATTCGATTGATAATAATCCTCTTAGGCTTATCGAATTTTTTATGGCGGTCAAAAAAACCAATATCGTTGAGGCAGAAAAAGTTGGGAGGAAGGTATTAGGTAGAAATTCATTTATTGTAGGTGGTAACTAGAGTGCATCATCTGGCCAGAAAACGTAGCGTAAGGGTAACCAGTTTGCATCGGGTCCATTTTCAAGGGCCTATTCAGGGAAGCAGTGGGTTGTTTTCTATCATTGTGGAAGTATTGTACATACCAAGCCAAACTATATGATAACTTCCCATACCTATCATCATTATAGAAAATATATCCACCTTAGGCATTTTTTGTGGGAAAATCACCCAAGGAAGTAGGGTTGGATCCACTCTCACAAAAGGTTTTTAGGATCATTTTGATACTTCTAAGGGTGGTGGGTCCCATAATTATTCCAAGGGGGTATCCATACATTGAAAAGGGATCAAGGCATAGTTGATACTATATGGATTTATATAGAGTAGTATACAAAAGAGGAATTTGAGTTCAGGCTAGATACTATTATAAGTATGATGTTCATTTTTTCCTCTATGGTACTAGCTCTATTTGATACAAGTGCTATACATTATTTTATTACATAAAAGTTAATTGAGGTTTTGGGCTTTCATTAAAAACTTATGTTGTTTATATTGGATCTTTCCATGCCTTTGGGAAGGAGGTCTGAGAATGGTTTTAAATTTCCCATGTTTCGGGTGACAATTACCAAATTTGAAGTGGTATGGGAGTTATTAGTTTTTGATCTTAACATATTTGAAATTATCATTGGCATGGATTGGATTAAAAGTGATAAGGCCCAGATATATGGTTATCATCGATGAGTTTAGTTTCTATCTCCTAATGGAGTATATCATGTTTTTTAGGGTGAGTGGGATTATATATTAGAGAGGGTTAGGTTTGTTGTTCGTTATAATGAAATGATCTCATGTTATTTTTTAGATATGTTCCATGATGTTTTTTATCCTCATTTGATCATTTTTCTTCTTGCGGTGGTGTTTTCATACCTCAAGGTTTTTCAGATGATTTTTCTTGGTTACTAATGTAGATAGAGGTTGAGATCACTATTGACCTACTCCCTAGTATGACTCCCATTTCTATGTTGTCATATCATATGAAACCTACTGAATTAATGGAACTTAAATTTTATATTATGGATCTTTAGTATAAGGATTTTATTCATCCTAGCTTGTCACATTGGGCTTCACCTATTCTCTTTTCTAATAAGGAAAACAAAAACCTCATCATTTACATTGACTATCAAAAGATAAATCAGGATACCATTAAGAACAAATACCCCTTACCAAGAATTGATGATTTTTTTGATCAACTCGAAGGGGATTATGGGCTTTCCAAAATTGACCCACAGTCAGGGTACCATTAGTTGAGAGTCCAAGAAAAATATATAACTAAGATAGTATTTAGGAGATGATATAGGCATTTTGATTTTCTTGTTATACCATTAGGTCTCACTAATGCACCCATGATATTTATGACGTTGATGAACTAGATATTTCATAAATTATTATAATTTTCCTCATCATTTTTTTGGATTATATTTTTGTGTACTTCAATTTAGTGGAGGAGAAAATGGATTATTTGGATATAATCTTTAGAATCTTAAAAGAACATCACTTGTATAGTAATATTTCCAAATGTGAATTTTGGTTCCAATAAGTGAACTTTATTGGCATGATATATCTGATAGGGTAATCTTGGAAGATCACAAAAAAATGAGGTGGTAATGTCATGGGAGCATTACAAAAATGTGTTTGAGATTTGGAGATTCTTAGGCTTAGCTGGTTATTACAGGTGGTTTGTTTAGGACTTATTTTAGATTTCATCTTCTATGAATGGTTTAATCTTCAAGGGTATTAAATTTCAGTGGAATTATAAATGTCATAAATTTTTTAAGGAAATGAAGAAAATATTGACTTCGTCTCCAATTAAGATTCTTCTAGAACCGAGTTTCGGTTATGATGTTTTTTATGATGCTTTGATTATAGGATTGGGTTTTGTCTTGATATAAGAAAAGAAGGTGGTGTATTATGGACCATGACAATTATGACCTCAGGAAAAGAACTACCATACCCATGACTGTGACCTTGATTTAGTAGCTATTGGGGAGCAGTTTATGGTATATTCTGATCATACTATCATGAAGTATATTTTTACTAAAACTTATCTAAATTTTTGATATAGATGTTGGATTTAATGTCTTCAGACTTTTAATTTTGATATTAATTATACTACCATAAAAGGGAATTTTTTCATTGATGCATTGAGTAGGAAAGTACTGACTCAATCCTTGAAGTAATTAGTGGTTGAATGGTATCTGGTGAGATTGTTTGCTAAGATGAACTTGGGGTCGAAGAGGCTGATGGTCAGACGTTCTTAGCTTCAATGAATGAGGAATCATCATTTGATTAGTGGGTTCAGCTCAAGAAGTTATTAGACACTGATTTCCAACATTCTGGTAGAATTATAAATATTTGGGAGACCTCAGGTGATTGGTCTCTGTCTTTCATTGGTTTTTTTTAATCCCTAAAAAGTCCAGTCGTTCATTTATCTTTAAGGAAAGAATTGATGGAAAGAGGGCACCATTCTTGTCAGTACATACACCCTAGGACTACCAAGATGTATCATTACCTATGACATAATTTTTGGTGGTCAAGGATGGGGTGGTCAATTGAAAACTTCATGTCATTGTGCCTAGTTTTTCATAGGATTAAAGCAGAGCACTAGATACCTTCTAGTTTATTGAAACCATTTCCCCTTCCAATATGGAAGGAGGGTGATATTTTTATGGGCATCATCATTGGTTTACCATATAATTCTAATAGTAATGATTCAATTTGTATGATCAATTATTTACTTATAAAATCATATCATTTCCTCCCCACCAATGAGATGATGAAGATGGATAAACTTAGGCACTTTTACATTTGAGAGGTTGTAAGGATTCATGGAATTATCACTACCAATTTTTTTGATAGGGACCTGTGGTTTACATCTTGGTTTTGGGAAGGATTTAAAGAATATATGGGTTACCAGTTGAAATTAATTAGGACATATCATCCATATATGGATGGGTAGACTGAGAGAGTTATTTAGATTCTTGAGGATATGCCCTGAACATATGTTCTTGATTTTGGGGGTTCTTAGGAAAAGTGTCTATCTATAGTGAAATTTGTTTATAATAATAGTTATTATGATTTGATTAAAATGGAACCTTTCAAATAATTATATGGGGATTCATGTTGATCACCCTTTTCTTGGGTGGAGTTGAGAGAGTAGTCCTTGGTTGGATCAAGTTATGTTTAAGAGATGATGAAAAGGGTATATTTGATCCAAAAGAGATTGGTGATAGAGAATAATCATTAGAAATCATGTATGTACCATCATAACCACTGGTCTTGCCCAAATTTACACAAGATTTTAGGGTTAAGCGGTCTCTTGTAGTTTAGCTTGGGTTGTCTAATCCTCAGAGACCTAAGAAGTAACCTATGTGCACGTACATTCTATGGATTGTTTTTAACTATTAAGTGTCCAACTTTGGGTTGATTTTAGATGGGTTTAATTTAACACTATAAGTCTTAAGTGAATTCAAATTATGAGAAGGGTTGATCCTAGGTTATTACAAGGGGTGGATTGGATGCATTCTTTTTTTAAAATATATCAATTTCCTATATTTGAGCTGGGTTCATTTAAGGAGATCAAAAAAATTCATCACTTACTGGTTTAATACCTACACATCATAATACTAATAACCTATAAATTTGAAGGATCAAAGTTTTGATCACTCCAAGGTAAAGGTTCGTATTAGCACTTGAATTGTGTGACCTTAAATTCAATAAGAATGAAGAGGTTTTTAAACCATCAAATAAAAATAACATTTAAAATAAGTGATTATCCATTAATGGAGTGAGAAATAACATCCAATCCATCCCCTTGCTACTCCATTGGATCAACCCATAAGTGGGTTAGCCCTCCATTGATCCTATGGTTTCAATGGAAGCAAGAAGTAGACTCATAAGGGATGAATTTGAGAAGTAAAAAAACAATGAAATAACATTCACTCCACCGTTGGGTGATAATCTCACAAGGTTTGGTGTAAAAAAGTTCACACCTTAAGACAACGGTATCAAAGTGATAAGAAGAATACTAGGAAATGAGAATATAAAGAACTTTTATAAAGAAGCTAAGGTAATTCAAGAACTTACAATTGAAGGAATGTGATTACAACATCAAATTGGTAGCATAACATTAAAATGAAACAAAGATCAAAGATGATAAACTCCTCCACCACCACTGCCTTAAATAGGAATTTCAAGAGGCTTGGGTAGAGCTCAAAATAGTACAAAGGATCCCACTTGAGTATGGTAGGCCTTGTTGGAACCGGGCATGCATCGAAAGCCCCAAACAAGTGGGTTTTTAAAAAAAATTCACCGACGGTCGACCTAAACTTGTTGACATCAAAGAAGAGAAACCCGATCTAGCCAAGGACCACACATGGTGGATTTTAAGCACAAACATAAACCGTAAAATACCTGGTTTAGATCTGAATCCATGCATGACGTCTGCTCATTGTTTGCGATCACTTCTCGAAGAATCTGAAGCCGAATTCCTCTAGATCATCCATATGCACTTCAAGGAATCCATAGGAGTTCTGTTTGTCGTAGTCCGGGTGCTAGCGCGGAATACAGACGATTACTTTGACATTAAAATGATCACTGCATAGCTTTGCTAGTGATGCCCGAGAGAGAGCTCCATCTGAGCTCCTTTGATCCAGAGCATCTCTCTCTAGAGTGTGGGAGAGAGGATAGGAGAGAGGAGCTCCATGAATAGTGTTTGGTAAAAGTCCCTCCTCTTCTATTTATTATGCTCAGTTAAAATATCTGGTATCACCTCTCCGGCCCTGAATTCTTAACGCGCTATCAATGACATTTATGACTACTAAACTGATTCATAAATATTATTATCATTTACTTGTAATATATTAAAATATATTACGCGATAATAATTGAGTCATTAACTCGACTCATTTCTCCCATAAATATTAATTGAACCTAGAATAATTTAATATTCATCAATTAATATTTTTCATGTATTTACTAAAACTTGTAAATACATTAAGTAAATAAATTCAATACTCATTATTATAAACTAGAATAATATGAATTTTTTATTGCATTGGTAATCGTTTAACTCTGGACAAATCCCGGACCCCTGTGGCGGGGCCCACTATGTCCAAAACTCTTATTCAATAGAATAGGGCAGATTCTTGAATAGCCTATTGTGTGTGACCCTCTAGGACCTTATCTCGACAACAGTGAATAATATTCACAGACCAAGAGTGGGATCTAGCAACCCGTCCTAGCCCCTAAAAAGATAAGGATTTTCACAGTAGTGACAACCAACCTACAAACATGCACTGTGTAATATAATCTCTTTATCTGTAATATCTCATAAAGTAGGATGCACTCTTGTGTCATCACCCTTTTCTTGATTTATAGTTTGTTGATTTAACTGGATGGATTTACCCTTGACTACCATGGACATTGTCTTATAAAGGTACTATCATCCATATCAACATGTCCTGAGATATATTACTTCCATAACCCGGAAGCAACAAATCCTTTCTTGACCATTCAACCAATATCATGCCACCAACGACGCACCCAACACAAACTACCTCACCACGACTTCATCGCCATGGTTTTCATCATACATCAAAGTATGTAATCAAGTGACATACATTGGTAATGATCTCAAGTCAGGATACCATTACACATGATCATAGATAGGAACATCCAATGACACCCGAAACATGTGGTGTTCCTATTGGCGGGTCAGTCCTCATGATCTCACTACTAGAGATCACCAAGTGCGAACTTCATGAGAAGAAGTCTCAATGCTTATGATCCCCCAACACCTGATAGTCAAACATCTACTATGTCTAATCAGTAAGATGTATCTAGACCATATAACATATATTTAAGGTTAATGTCATGGTATCTAGAGATTCTCATTATATCCTGGGAACTACTATATCCTTTCGATACGAAAATTAACCTTTGGACATTACCATTTCAATAGTGGATGCAGAAAATTCTACACTATAATGGTAAGATGAAATCATGCATATCTAACTATATACATGATATGGTAATCAAAATCACTGAATAGTTGGGTCTAGGGAACCCACTATTTCAACACTCCCACTTGCACTAGAGCCAACTTGATAACCAAACTTGTTAGATACTCACAAGATGAACATCATGTTTCTGCTGAGTAACGGCTTTAGCTACTGGGTCCGACATGGTTCGGCTGCATGGCTATTCTACTATTGAGACATTATCTCATTGAGTAAAACTTCTCAAGAGATGGTATCCAGAGTATATACCTTTTTTCACTTTTATAACTTGACAACTTGTCTAGTAAGAATATCATAATCAATATTATGATAATACTTTTCTCATCTGGTGTGATTCCAAGAACTGGAACAAATCATTGCATTTAACTACTTCTTAGATATCTTAGAAGCTGCAATGTACTCAGTCTTGTAGGTATGGCCGCCATTGGCGGATATGAGCTTGACTCACTCATCACCTTTATCCTAAATGAAATAATAGATCACATTGATCTATGGAAGACTAGTTTGTATCCCCAAAAACTAGTATCATTTCTTCTCCACTTACTAGGTACATATCTTTTGTACTTGCCGAAGTATAATTAGATTGTTCTAACTACATCCCTTTCAGTGCTCCTGGATATAACTGATATTTTCCTATTTTAAATTATACCTTGGAAATATCAGTTCTTGTACATATCATGGCATACGTGATTGATCCATAGCTCCGACATATGGGTTTGAACTCACCACATTTATCTCTTCCCATGTCATGGACATGTCAACATGGAGAGATTATGCCCTATTACATAGGAAACAATTCATCTCTTGAATTGTTCCAACATGTATTTTTCAATACATTGTCACTATAAGTACGATTGACTAGGACCAAGCAACCTATAGATCTACCTTAGTAGATCCTGTTCCCTAGAACATAGGTTGTTACTTTAAGTTAATCATTGGAGAATAAATTTCATTTTGGTCTTAACTAACTGTGTGACCATTGTCTGTTTTCCATATGTTTCTAAACATATTTTTTTTAGAAAACATTGATTCTATCACTAACCTCACGTAGACACATGGAAATCATTTGTTGCAAATGTATATACTATAATCATGTTGCTTACTTTAATCCTAAACTAGATTTCAGTAACTTGAAACCTTTATTAGAATTCTGTGATGTGACCATCCATTTCTGGTTGCATCGTATAGACAACATCCATGATTGGTGGTCATGACATTCAATTTAAAATAAATTGATCATAGATATTAACTATGATAAGTAAAATTCTAACGAATTTAGGCATAACGACTTGGTCAAATTAGTCGAGCCTTATTGGTAGCAAGCTCGTACCATCCATGTATCAAATAACATGAATACCCACCATAGTATTCAAAATAATATCCCCTTTTTCACTTTGATACATGTAATCCATTAATTGAATTTTAGTTGGTCTTATCAATTTTAGCTAATTTCTATATACTAATTAATTGTAGGAAATATTATTCACATTGAATAATAGATCTCCAACCACGGTGAATATAAAAACATCACCATGGTTTTATCCTTCCTATGAAATATGTGTCTCTAGAACATACTTTTTCACACATTATCTTGTGGAACTAGTTCCTATGCCAACTATTTGTCCACTAGGAGCATTGAAAAAACACTAGTCAATATAGCTCCCACTATCTCTAATAGATATGTGCACCCTTATATAGAAGTGTAGTCTATTACTTGGCTACCAACTTTTCTATCTTAGGGATTTATGTAATATCCTAAGTAATCGTTAGGATAATTACCTTAGATGCACAATGTGTTTATCTTGATACAAGTTTGTTTGTATCTGAACAAACTATTTGCATCCAAAAACATGTCCTTATGACATAATGGATTTCTTTCATACTATGACTCATATAATATCTATTTTTCATTATAGTTGGTATATGTTTGTGGGATATCGTTGTTATTTGCAAATCATTTCATGAAATATAATGGATGTTTTTGCTAGTTGCAACATTGGTATTACTTACATCAATTCTTTGATGTATAAAATGTGTGTTTAGGAATTACTCCATGCTATATTTTGTTGATCAATGTTGATATGTAGGACTTCATCATCAATCCTCCTCATTATAATCAATTTCATGATATCGATAAGGTAATGTGTGTTTTGGAATTGCGCCACGCTACATTATCATGATTTATGAATGCTTGGTCGAGATATTCTTCAGTATCCCAACCCGAAGCAACTCATATCTCCGGATCATGAAAATACTTCACTTTATTATTCCTTAATTACATAAAGGAATCTTATGAAGCATATATACCTCTAGATTATACTTGGAATAGTTCACGCTTACATGTTGAACTATTTCCTAAAGATTTGTGACATACCTTTATTTCTAAAGACTCCTTTGTCCAAACTAAAGACATCGATAATCCAAAATTATTTCACTATGCCGAGGCTAAATACCATACTTTTTATATTCATGACGTCCATTTTTTAGTATTACTTGACAAGGAATTATCCTATCACAACTGGGTATAATTATTACATTTATATTCATCACTAATTGCCTATGATTCATGTATTACTGAACTAGTGATTGAGTTTACCAAAAACAACATTCATTCCAGAAACTGAAAGAATGTCTCCTTGCATCCAAGGACACATGAGATTAATGTTTTTGGTTATACTCAATAATATTTCAACATGAATCTTTCACTTGACAATTAAATAAGTCGTGTACTTCTCATCACTGGCCTAGGTATCACCCTTTCAGAACCACTTGGAGAATACACCTGACTTCTAGTAAGGTTTCTATACTAACTTGTTGGTCATATTAGGATACACATATGTTACCAACATATTGTATTTAATACCCAAGTAGAAAATGGAAACATTACATTGATGAATATGCCTGATATAGAAGTGGAAAATTGCTTCTTTAAATTGTTTTATTGCTTTTAAACTTCCATAATATTATTTCATAATATGTAGTACAAACAACATTTGTTAATACCTCAGTAATTGAAGGACGTCCTGAATGTGTCATTAGAATTAAATTCCTTTGACCTTTCTGCTATGTCTTTCAATTTATTCACCATAATAATTAAAGATAAAACTATCTTTGAATTCTTATTCACTTGGAGAACCTTACCTGGAATGGTAATGAAGCGTTTACTCAATACTTGTTCATTTTATGACTTAAAACGAAACTTGAGTAATGTGGTGAATATGATATTTAAATATCATGATTGATCTTTCAATTTACACATGCCGTTGTAAACTTATCCTTATTCATATCATTGCTCCACTTTCTCCTTGAAAACTTCATGGAGATGAGACTTTATGTTATATCATCTATGTCCTGGTGTAGCGACCACAACTGAAATCGGACATTAATGAAAGCATAATGATATAAATATCATATGCTTTGTACATAAGTCTCCTATAAGAAATTTTCACTCTCGCTTCATGAGGTAGTTTAACAGTGTTGGGGACACTAACTCCTTGACTTTCCTATATCATAGTATTATGCGCATGTGCATTTACTATTCATTGACACTCATGTTAGTGTGGACATTTACTTTGTCCATTATAATATCACAGTTTTAATCTTGTGGTATAACTTTCCATTTTTCTAAAAAAATGAATTTTAGCAGATTAGTGTCTTTTATCTGAATTACCAGTTTAGAAATTTTCTGATTAATTACTTAAATGATTTAATGTCTCCCACTATTTTCTCAGATTCCAAGAACCACCTGTGCTAGAATAGGAATACTCTGTCGCTTGAGTATTATAGTGGCAAGGATCCCGGAACCACCCCTCATAGTCTACAATTTATGGCTATGTCACTACTTGGGGGGTTCTATGTAGGCTTTTGACTGGCCGACCGCTATAACTTGTAGCTCCTCGATCTATTTAGTGAAGTCCCAAATTCTTAAAATCAGAACTTTATTTACTCAACTCTTGCCTCTAAAATTACAACAAGCTAGCTATGGCTATTTCTTTGCTGCAATTTTATTTAATCCAACCCCTCATTCTTAAAAGGACTCCCTAGTAGTAAGTGGCACCCTCATCTATGGAATGACTGACACCTCAAACATCTGGTTTTGTCCAAACTTGAAAGACTGAAGGTAGTTATGACTTAATATATATCTTGATGGTTTTATTATTTTTAATGTGACAAAAGAAATCCTTTTCTATTTTTATAAGCACGTACTATGCGATCGCACTCACAACTGAACGTGCACGAAATAGAAATTCTATCGCGTCACATGTTCATTTTATCTTGAATGCTTGTTTTTTATTATACTATGTGATCGGGTTCTAACTACACATTCACAAAATAATAAACCATGCAGAAATAAAATGAAAAACCTGATCATGGGCTGGTACTATTGGTTGATCCGTTGAGTGAATAATGGACCAACTGAAACCCTAGGGGTAAAAACCTTTTAGTCGTATGGAATGAAACTTGAACAGCAACGTTTGCTCATCCATTGCATCCAACTCTTGTCTGGTGTGTTGTCGTCACTTGGCGCGAAGTGCATCATAATTCATATCGTCATTATACAATTGTACTCGCATGCAGGCGAGGGGATCTCAGGGAGTAAAATTACAACTCTGAGAAGTGGACACATAGGTCCTTATACATATAATGACACTGAGACGATACGTAGATCGCCTTTAAATTAATTAATCTAATTATTACAAAACCAAAGCAATAAATAATTAATTAATTACATAAATAAATAAAATTCACCAACATGCATTGGTCGGTCTCAGCTCATGATCAGTCATATATGCATTAAACTCGCGTAAATTAATTAAATGTAGAATAAAAATTAAACTTGCATTAAAAATAAACTTGAGGGAATTATTTTATTGAATTAAAATTTCACTCTAATTTTAATTCAATAAATATCGTCGTTCGGTCCAGATTAATTAATTTAATTTTAAAACTAAAAATCAAATTAATTAATTAATTTAATTAATCTCCCAAATTAAATTAATTATGTCGTATTAATTATAAACCAAAAAATAATATTTTTACTAACTTAATTCTGAAAAGAAATTAAATTCATTAATTTAATTTTTGATTCAAATAAAATACTGGAGCCCCATAAACCTCGGTCATGGCCTATGTGGGTCTGGTAGAACCCACACAAGCCCATTTAGAGTTATCCCGACCCCATGAAAGGAATTTAGGGCTAGACAGCTCTGCGACAAGCCTGTTCCTGTCTAGGCAGACCCGACCGGGCCCTTTTCGGGGTAACCCGGACCAAACTGTGGTTACCTAGTGAGGCCAGTGGCCAGTGAAGAAAAAAAGAGGTAGGCAGAGCCTGCTGCAGTGGGTCTCGGGGTGGTGCCAGCATGGGGCGGTGTGGCCTGGCTGTCTGAGCCAGCAACGACACTCTACTTCTGCAATGCGTTGGCTTCGGGGTGTTGCGCCTGGCTCGGGAGGGAGAGAAAAATGTTTGGAGGGTCGGCCCGCGCCTATGCGCCTAGAGTGGAGTTGAACTGGGGGCTAGTCTTATTGTGTGCTGCAGCGCGACTGAGACAGGATTAATGAGGAGGAGGTTGCTGGTCGTGCGTAGCTGCTACGGACAAAGAAGGAGGCGACATTGCGGGAGGTCGAGAGGGTCGTGGGGCTACTTCTCCACGCTGTAGCGGGTCTCTTCAAAGAAGGAAATGAACCAGCGGTAGGTGGAGGGGCGGTCTTTTGTGCTGGAGATAAAGTGAGGAGCCCTGGTTGCTGCGGCTTGCACCGGGTGCTGCCGGCATAGGAGCTGGAGCCACTGCCTGGGCAGTGCCCAGTTGCTATAGAGGAGAGGCTTCCTCGCTACATGGGGTCACGCCAGGGGGGAAGTAATGGTTGGGAGGTCAGTTGGCTTGTGCGCTGTAGCTCCATGGGAAGACTGGCGTAGGTCCTCCGGCCTGGGGTAGTGCCTCACTGCGCACAAAGGGATCCGCACAGGTGTCTCCGCCAGAGGGAAAAGAAACCGCGGGGGGGGGGGGGGGGGGGGGGGCTTGGCCCCCACCCCATAAACCCTCCCTTTTTTTGTTTTTTTTATTTCTGTGGACCTACTATTGGAGTCCCCTCCTACCAAAAAAAATCATGACCTACACATGCAGGTCGTCGCCCCCCCACCCTTACTTCCTTTTTTTCTTGACTTGCAAAAGGCATTCTCCCCTTATTTTTTTTAAACAAAAGACTTAATTTAAGTATTTCTTTTATACTAGTATTGCACCCTTTTAAAAAAAATTAAAATCTTATATTAGGCTTTGGAAAAATAAAATTAATATTATAATATTATTATTATTATAATAAAATTAATATTATTATTATAATAAAATCAAGTAATTTTATTATTATTATAATAATACAATTAATTTTAATAAGTTAATATCAAATCAAAATTTATTTTCCGATGAGTATTCCATACTTGAAATCAACATCAAATCTGAATTTGAAACTTCGGATGGCTGCAGATTGGTCATCCGATGTCCGATTCGGATTACGTCTGCGGCATTGGGACCGTATTGACACCCTCTATGATGTATAATGTAGATTTAATTTTTCTTTGACTTAAAATCTACACGCTCCCCCTCTAATACCACTTGTTGGAACCGGGCATGTAGTGGAAGCCCCAAATAGGTGGGTTTTTAAAAAATTTCCACCTACGGTCGACATAAACTTGTCAACATCGGATAATAGCAAACTGGTCTAGCCAAGGAACACAGGTGGAGGATTTTAAGCACAAACATAAACCATAAAATACCTTGTTTAGATCCGAAGCCACACACGATGTCAGCTCATCGTTGGTGGTTACTGCTCGAAGAATTCGAAGCTGAATTCCTCTAGATCGTCCACACGCACTTCAAGGAATCCACAGGAGCACCGTTCGTCATAGTCTGGGTGGTAGCGTGGAATACCTATGATGCCTTTGATGTTCCAACGATCACAGCATCGCTTCGCTAGCGATGCCCAAGAGATAGATCCATCTAAGCTCCTTGGATCCATAGCATCTCTCTCTAGAGTGTGGGAGAGAGGAGAGGAGAGAGAAGTTCCATGAATAGTTTTCGGAAAAAGGCCCTCCTATTCTATTTATAGTGCTCAATTAAACTATCTATTATCACCTCTCCGGCCTTGAATTCTTAACACACTATCAAAGACATTTATGACTACTAAACTGAGTCATAAATATTATTATCATTTACTTGTAATATATTAAAATATATTTTGCGATAATAATTGAGTCATTAACTCGACTCATCACTCACATAAATATTAATTGAACCTAGAATAATTTAATATTCATCAATTGATATTTTTCATGTATTTACTAAAGCTTGTAAATACATTTAATAAATAAATTCAATACTCATTATTCTAAACTCGAATAATATGAATTTATTTATTACATTGGTGATCGTTTAACTCTGGAAAAATCAGGGACCCCTGTGGTGGGGCCCACAATGACCAAAACTCATATTCAAGAGAATGAGGCAGATTATTGAATACGCTATTGTGTTTGACCCTATAGGCCCTTATCTCGACAGTAGTGAATAATATTCACAAACCAAGAGCAGGATCTAGCAACCAATCATGGCCCCTGAAAAGATAAGGATTGTCACAACAGAGACAACCAACCTTCGAACATGCACTTTGTAATATAATCTCTTTTTCTGCAATATCTCATAAATCAGGACGCACTCTTGTGTCATCACCCTTTTCTTGCTTTATAGTTTGTTGATTTAACTGGACAGATTTACCCTTGACTTCCATGGCCATGGTCTTATAAAGGTACTTCCATCCATATCAAGATGGCCTAATATATATTTATTCCATAACCTGGAAGCGAAAAATCCTTTCTTGTCCATTCAACCAATGCCATGCCACCAACGATGCACCCGACACAAACTACCTCGCCACGACTTCATCGTCATGGTTTTCATCTTGCATCAAAGTATGTAATCAAGTGACATACATTGGTAATGATCTCAATTCAAGATACCATTACACATGATCATAGATAGGAACATCCAATGACACTTGAAACATGTGGTGTTATTATTTGCGGGTCAGCCCTCATGATCTCACTACTAGAGATCATCAAGTGCAAAATTCATGAGAAGAAGTCTCAATGCTTATGAACCCCCAGCACTTGATAGTCAAACATATATTGTTTCCAATCAGTAATATATATCTAGACCATAGAACATATATTTAAGGTTAATGTCATAGTATCTAGAGGTTATCATTATAGACTGGGAACTACTATATCCTTTTGATACGACAATTAACCTTTGGACATTACCATTTCAATAGTGGATGGAGAAAAGTCTACACTATAATGGTAAAATGAAATAATGCCTAGCTAACTGTATACACAATATGGTAATAAAAAGCACTGAATAGTTGGGTCTAGGGAACCCACTATTTCAACAGTCCTAGGGTGGTCGAAAGTAAGGGAGAGGAGACTTTTTCACCTTTGACCTGAAGTTGCAACCAGCTTGCATCCACTAGATAGAGGTGCCTAGATGGCATTATAAATGGCAGAATTGTAGTGATCCATATAATAAATAATTTAATCTCTGGATGTCTCCTAGATATTTGTAAAATTTCATCCCAAATTAATTTGTGGTTGTCGAGATATGATTAAATTGGTGGGCTGTTTTTCTAGGCCGCAGAATCTGGCCCGGAATTTTATTTGTAACTTGGTCCACCTAAATAACCATAATGGAGGCCGAATTAGCACTGGATCCTGATTAATTATAAGTTCCTCTATATTTCTTATATCATCCCATTAAATTTTTCCTTTATTGGGTCTGTATTGTGGGCCCCACATTCTCATCAGTGGGCTAGTGTCTAATCTGTCTTCTCCAGAATTGTTTCCTTTCATCGCCAAATATCCCCATGATCCTTTATAAATCCTCCATTGATCCCTAAATAAAAAATGTTCATATTGAAATGTAGATAAATTTCCCAAAATAAAAAATTAAAATATATATAATTACATTCCTTAAAATCATATGAATCATTGGGCCTAAATTGGTGTACAGTAGGCATGAAGTGCACAAATGATGAGAATGGATGTTCAAAATTAAAATACACTAACTCGGGCCCATAAGATAAAAAATGAACATTTAATACCATTAAAATGTAATTAACATATGTGTTTTTATTGTCTAATCACACCCCCCAACTTGATATTTTTTAGTCCCGAGCAAAATGTATCTCAACAATATGAAATTCGAATTCCCTTTTCCAAAAACATTTTAATACGCAATGATCACCAAAAACCCTTATACCAAAAAATAATGAAACCCATCATAATATTTTAAAACAAGATAGTTTCATAAGAATATCTGAATTCCAATCCAATTCCTTTGTTCAAATTCATCGCCATATTTTATCCAATATCAATTATGAGTGATGATGTGTTGTGCATCACATTAGACATGGGGGTTCATCTTTATTCAAGGGGGAAATGATGGAAGTGCTAGGTGGAATCACATTTAAATATTAAGATGAGTATTCAAATTTTTTAATTGTTTTTTTTTTTGTTTCTTTTTTTTTTTGCAATTTTTCCATTGTAATTGAAATTTCACTCAAAAGATTCAACCCCTATAGCAAGACTTTTCAAATGACTCACAGGCTTAAAGACCTTAGGGAACCAATTGAAGCCCACATACTCGAGCATCATCTTGAGTTAACTCAGTAAAAAACAAAGTCAAATTACCATAAATATAGATATAATTACTAACTCTGGGCTAGACAACTATGGAGTCACAATCCCCAAGTGCTGAAAGTTGCGCATAAGGTCATTCCATTGCTCTATGCACACATTTATTATTTTTTCTGAATACTCATATTAAAACTAAAATGATCACTAAACGATGCTATTTATTTGGGGGGGCCCATGAACTCAAACTAATACCCCACTATCCAAAGGACGTGCATTGTGATTCATTTTTTATTTGGATGAAAATATAAAAAATGAAATATCACATTAGACAACCACCCTTTCCAAAATCTATGCTCATGAAACATACATGGATTAAAATCAGAATCAGGGCATGCTAAATTATTTGATATTCAGTTTCAATGTTTATAATTTCTATTATCATGTTCAAGTTTAAATAAATTTTTCATTCCATTAAGGCAAATTTTTTTTTTCAAATCGTTCATTTTTTTTGACACAAAAGCAATATTTTTTTAGTTTATCCCCCCGACTTAAAGTAACATTGTCCCCAATGTTTAAAGAAAAGAAAATTTAGAAGGTGGTAGAGGAAAAGAATGGGAGTTAAAAAAGGAAATTGAAAATGAGGATCATGAAATGAAGTCACCTGGTGGTTGAAGTTTAAATTCTTGTTGCTCCCTTTTAATCCCTTAATCTCCTTGTCACTCTAAGAATTCCCTAGTGGAAGAAAAAAACAAACAAACAAAACTATATATATATATATATATATATATATTCATATAATATAAAAATTAAAATATAATTATATATATAAAAAATATAGAATAAGGAAGCACTATAAGACGTAGGTTAGTGGTAAGTGCACGCCCCTGTCTCCCTTTGGTCCCGGGTTCGAGTCCCCACGACTTCTCTGGTTGTGATGGGGTTTTCCCCATGACCTACGATGTGTCCTTTTAATTTTATTTTTTTTTAACCTACAAACACATAAAAATAAAATTAACTGATGATACATTGTCTTCTTTTTAAAATTTTGGGTAAGGTATTACTCAAGGATCACACCACGTGACATAGGTGAATTGGGTGCTCCCATTTCATACCCATCCATACTCATAATAGAAGAACAGGTCAATAGTCTGTATATTTTTTTTTAAATATCAAAATTAGTCATTAATCCTATTTAAAATATAAATTTTATTAAAACAACAAAATTATTGGAAACTTGAAAACCATGGGTTGCCTCTCATGCAGCGTTTTGTTTAACATTATTAGCTCGACTTGAACCCCTAATTGATTAATTATTTTCTTCATATAATGTAGGTTCACACAATTCTTCATCAATATCATGTTTTTTTAATGATTCTATGAATGGTTTGACTCTGTGATCATTAACTTTAAATGTTTGACCATTCCTGGGATCTTGAATTTCAACAGCCCCATGGGGATACAACTTATCCACTATATATGGACTTGACCATCTAGACCTAAATTACCCCAAGTGTAAGTTAAGTTTATAATTATACAAAAGAATAGGTTTTCCCAATTCAATGTGTTTAGTTTTAAGGTTTTGAGATTGGTAGGCTTGTACTTCTTCTTTATTGATCCTTGAATTTTTATAAGCCTCCATCCTAAGTTCCCCAAGTTCATTGAGATCTAATTTACTTTTTGTTCCGGCCAATGAGAGGTCATAAATCATTTTCTTAATTTCCCAAAAATCCTTATGTTCAATTTCCACTTGAAAATGACATACTTTTCCATAAACCAACCTATATGGGGATATTTATAAAATGGTTTTAAATGCAGTTCGATAGGCCCAAAGAGCATCTAAGAGTTTTCTTAACCAATATTTCCTAGATGGAGTAACATTTTTCTCAAGAATTTGTTTGATTTCTCGATTGTCTAACTCAGCTTGACCATTAGTCTGTGGGTGGTAAGTAGCGGACACTTTGTGATAAATTCCATACTTTTCCATGAGTGTTGAGAAAGGATGATTGCAGAAATGAGTTCCACGATCACTAATGATATCCCTAGGAATTTCAAATCTAGAGGGGATGTTTTCCTTGAGTAATCTAATCACAGTTTGATGATCATTGGATTTTGTAGGAATGGCCTCATCCCATTTGGAGACATAATTGATAGCTAAAAGGATGTACAGATATCCCCTAGAGTTTGGGAAGGGTCCCATGAAATCGATTCCCCATTAGTCAAAGATTTCAATTACTAAGATGGGAGTGAGTGGAATTTGATTCCTTTTTGTGATGGACCCTACTTGTTGACACTTAGGATAGCTATGAAAAAATGTGTAGGAGTCCCTTGAGAGGGTGGGATAGAAGAGACCACACTGAAGAACCTTAGAATAAGTTTTCTTAGAGGAAAAGTGACCTCCACATGCCTCACTATGACAGAATTTAAGGATGGACTCTTGTTCATATTCTTGGACGCACCTCCTAGTGACTTGGTCAGAGAATAACTTATAGAGGTATAGATCATCAAAAACATAGTGCCTAACATCATAAAGGAATTTCCTTCGAGCTTGAGTCCCTAGGAATTTTGGAATGACTCCTATAACTAAGAAGTTGGCTATGTCAGCATACCAAGGGCAGTCACTCACAGAGTATAGGTTTTCATTAGGGAATTAATTAGACACAAAAAAGGTGATTTGATTTGTCTTTGATTTCCATACTAGAGAGGTGATCATCTACAACATTTTCAACACCCTTTTTTCCATTATTGTGAGGTCAGATTCTTGTAAGAGACGGACCCACCTAATTAGTCTAGCCTTGGCATCTTGTTTTTTGAAGAGGTATTTTAGCATAGAATGGTCTGTGAACACAGTTATGGTGGATCCTAAGTGGTAGGACCTAAACTTCTATAATGAAAACACAATAGAAATTAACTACTTTTTAGTGGTGGTGTAGTTGATTTGGGCATCATTTAAGGATTTTCTTGAATAAGAAATGACATTAGGAGTTTTATCACAACGTTGTCCTAGCACATCTCCTATAGAAAAGTCACTGGAATCACATATAAGTTCGAAAGGAAGGTTCTAATATAGAGATTTCATAATGGGAGGAGATGTGAGAGAATATTTGAGGGTTGGTAATTAACCCTCATAGATTTATTTCCAAAAAAAATAGAGAATACTTTTCTAAGAGAGCACAAAAGGGGCGGGAGATTGAACTAAATTCCTTGATGAATCTCTTATAGAAACCAGCATGTCCTAAGAAATACCCCACTTCCTTAACAGTTCTGGTTGATGTAAGGTGATGAATGATGTCAAATTTGTTTTATCAACTTCAATCCCCCTAACCGAGACTATATGGACAAGGACTAATCCATGTTTAACTATAAAATGGAATTTTTCCTATTTTAGGACAAGATTAATTGCTTCACATATAGAAAAAACTCTCTCCACATTCTTAATACATCCCTCAAATGTATCCCCAAAGATAGAGAAGTCATCTAGGAAGACCTCAAGAAAATCTGATACCATGTTTGAGAAGATTCCAATCATGCACCTCTGGAAGGTTCCAGGGGCATTGAATAACCCGAACGGCATGCGTTTGAAGGAAAAGGTGTCGAATGGATAGGTGACTGTAGTCTTACATTGATCCTCTAGGGATACCTCAATCTGATTGTACCCTAAGTACCCATCTAAGAAACAATAGAACTCGTGACATTCCACTCTATCAAGGACTTGGTTACTGAATGGAAAGGGGAAATGGTCCTTCTTTGTGAACGATTTTATCTTCCTATAATCGATGTAGACTCTCCAGCCACTACTCACCCTAGTTGGAAGAATATCTCCTTCCTTATTGGTTATCATTATGATTCCTCCTTTCTTGGGAACCACTTGGATTGGACTCACCCACTCACTCTCAACTATGGGATAGATGACACCAGCTTTTATCAATTTCAGAAGTTCTTTTCTCAATAATTCCATGAGATTAGGATTGATTCATCATTGAGGTTGATGACATGGCTTTGAATCAGATTCCAGAACAATCCTATGAGTCCCAATTAGTGGTCTAATCCCAAGAATATCAAACAGGGTCCAACCAATGGATTTCTTATGTTTCTTAAGTACATATAGAAGCATACTCTCATGATTGGATTAAAGAGAAGAATAAATGACAATAGTATGTGTTACATTTTCTCCTAGTAAGTCATACTTAAGTGCATAAGTAAGTTCTTTCAATTCAAGATCAGGTTGGTTCAAAATTTCAGCAAAATATTGGGACATTGTCTCAAGATCAAATTCTTTTTTTATTGTTTAAGATAGGATTGATTCCCCACATGTAGAATTTTCATCTACAAGATTTGTTTGATCATATTTAGGGAATGAAGATTGATTTGTCTCCATGAAAGTGGTTTCCTAAAAGGTTCCACTGATTGTTGGACCTAAGACTTTATCATAAGAAAAATTTGATAATGATTCAAGCCAAGTAGATAAAATTCCTTCATGTGAACAAAGGAAATAAATCTCATCCTGGCTTAAACATCCATCAAATATTCCTTGATGTTCTATGGATTCATTATCAATGCTTCCTATCATGTTTACTTCATAAATTTCATCATCATACCCTATTTGTAAGCTTGCATTTTAGATGTTCAAGTCTAGACTCATGTTTCCAAATGTGATGGTCATGTTCCCATTTCGAACTCAGATAATAGAGTTGATTGTTGAAGGTAAAGGACGACCAAGGATGATTGGGTTTTGTTCCTTATTTCCTAATTTTGGATGGTTTTCAAGAACAATGAAGTCAACATGGTAGATGAAGTTTTCAACCTTTACCAGAACTTCCTTTAAAATCCCCTTTGGAACCCTAATGCTACGATCAGCAAGTTGAAGTGTGAAAGATGTGGGTTGGATCTCTTCTAGGTCTAAATGTTCGTACCCACCATAGGGAATGATATTGACACTAGCACTTATTTCACACAAGGCCTTGACAAATTTTCTCTATCCTAGTTAAACATTGATGTAAGGGAAACCCGGGTCTTTTAACTTAGGAGGAATGGTCCCTTGAATGGTGGTACTCACATTAGAATCCAAAAGTACTTGGTTTTTATGTTAAAAATTTCTTTTAAAAGTGAAAAAGTCATTAAGGTACTTTTAGTAGGTAGGTATGGTTTGGATTGCATCGAGAAGGGAAATTTTCAACTTGAATTGTGAGAAGATTTCCCTCAATGTTTCACTCAATTCAGGCATGGTTTTCCCCCTCATGCGTTGAGGAAATGGTGCAGGTTGTGGGGTTGTTTTTTGAAGAGATGTTTGACAATGTTATCATGTTTTTAAGTTTGATCATTTGGTTCATTTGAATTTTGATCCAAGTTTGAATCTTCATATGGGTTCTGAATTAGTTGTTCGGGTTTCTCAATTTATTTTCCACTTCTTAAAACAGTCACAACCTTTATTTGTTCATGAGTTGTTTGAGTGAAACTTGAATCTCCCCTTAATTTTTGTTGTGGAATGGCTTGTGTAGGAAGGGGTTCCTTTCCATTTTAGATAGTTTGAAGTTCTTTATTTAGGGAAGAGACTTATGAGTTCATCCTTTCCATTTGTTTTCACAATTGTTCTAGTAGGATTTGTGGAACAGTTTGGGTTGGTTCTTGAGAAGATTGGTTTATCCGAGTGGATATTTTGGAGGTGGGATGGTTTGTTGAAAATGGACTGGTGGTTGTTGGTATTGGATAGTTTGGGTTTTGAACTGGTTATGGGTTTGGTAGTTCTAATGGGGGTAGGTATTTTGTCCCTATGGTTGGCTAGGTTGTTGGTTATCTTTCCAACAGAAGCCTGGGTGGTCATTATACCTTGGGTTGAAGGGGTTTTGGTATTGAGGCTTTTGGAAGTTCAAGGAATTTACATCCGCTGGGGGTCCTCATAAAAGAAAATCCTTGATGGATGGAATGGTTGGGTAGTTTTTTGTCTTATGGTCATTTTTGTCACAAATTTTGCAAACAAGGTCTACAGTTTGGATTTCATGGACTTTCCTAAGGTCTATCTCTTCAACCTTCCTAGAGAGTGTTGTGAGTTTAGCCCTAGGGATTTATTATTCTCTAAGTTTATGAATTCCAGTAGTTCTTTGTGGCTTTTCAGAATAAGGTGAAGTTCCCCATGTTTGGTTTTGTTCAGCAAGGATTTTCAGATACTCGTAAGCATCATTTGGAGCTTTGTTTTTAAAATTTCCATTACACATCATGTCAAAGAATTGTTTGTTCCCCAGACCGAATGATTCATAGAAAATTCTCACATGTTCATGTGTAGAAAAACCATTATGTGGAACCATTTTTAGGGTGCCTTTGAACCTCTACCATGTTTCATATAATGACTCTCCCTCTTTTTCAAAAAAGTTTTGGATGCTCTTTTTAAGTGAAATTATTTTGTGGTGGGGGAAGTATTTTTTGTAGAATTCTCTTTGTAATTGGTCCCAAGAGTCGATGGATAATGGTCTAAAATTTTTTAGCCATTTTTTAGCATGATCCTTTAAAGAAAAAAGAAATAGCCTCATCTTAGCTAGTTTTGTTGATTTGGGGGGACACATGGTTTCAACAATGTCATTGAACTACTTAACGTGAAGGTAGGGAAACTCGGACTCCATTCCATGGAATGTGGGAAGATGGTTTAGGACATGGTGTTTAAAGATGTAGTTAGAATCTCCTAGGTATTTGTGTCTAATTCATGAGGGGAAATTGTTCCAGGAAGGTGTGAGGTAGTTATTCATGGTTTGATCAACTACATTCCCCAATTTTGGGACTGCCTCATTTGGATTTCCATTTTGGTTCCCACCCAGGTTTATGAGTTGGTTTCTTTGAATAACTTCCATTGAAATGGGCTCAATTTTTGACTCTAGAGTATTAGGAAGATTAGGATAAAATTTAAAGAGTTCCCTTGCTGTACTTGACTCCCCAACCCTAGGACTATCCACCCTAACTGGATGGTTTGATTGGTCACTGGTGTAGGCGTACATGCGCCAAAATAAAAAAAACAAGAAAGGGAAAAGATAATAGAATTTAGATGATAATAGAAGAAATGGGGGAGAATAGAATGGGTGTTTAGATTAATTAATTATTTCCCCATCAATGGCACCAAAATTTGGTCTCACCCAAATTTACCCAAGATTTTAGGGTTAAGCGGCCGCTTGTAGTTTAGCTTGGGTTGTCAAATCCTCGGAGACCTAAGAAGTAACCTACGGACACGTACATTCTATGGACTATTTTTAGCTATTAAATGGCCAAATTTGGGTTTATTTTAGATGGTTTTAATTGAACACTAAAATTCTTAAGTGAATTAAAATTATGATAAGGGTTGATCCTAGGTTATTACAAGGGGTGGATTTGATGCATTCTTTTTTGAAAAAAAAATATTTCAATTTCTTATAATTGAGATGGGTTCATTTAAGGAGATCAAAAAAATCATCACTTACTGGTTTAATGCCGACACACCCTAATAATAATCACCTATACACTTTAAGGATCGAAGTTTTGATCACTCCAAGGTAAAGGTTCGTATTATCACTTGAAGTGTGAGACCTTAAATTCAATAAGGATAAAGAGGTTTTAAAATCATCAAATTAAAATATCATTTAAAAGAAGTTATTATACATTAATGGAGTGAGAAATAACATCCATTCCAGACCTTTTATACTCACTTGGATCAACCCATAAGTGTTTTATCCCTCCATTGATCCTATGGTTTCAATGAAAGCGTAAAGTAAACTCATAAGGGAGAAATTGGAGAAGTAAAAAAACAATGAGATAATGATCACTCCACTATTGTGTGATAATCTCAAAAGGTTTGGTGTGAAAAAGTTCACACCTTGAGACAACGGTATCAAAGTGATAAGAATAATAGTAGGAAACTAGAATATGAATAACTTTTATAAAGAATATAAGGTAATTCAAGAACTTAAAATTGAAGGAATGCGATTACAACATCAAATTGGTAGCATAACATTAAAATGAAACAAAGCTCAAAGATGATAAATTCCTACACCACCACTACCTTAAATAGTTATTTCAAGAGTCTTGTTTAGATCTTCCAAAAGTAAATATTATCCCACTTGAGTATGGTAGGCCTTGGGTGGTGGAAAGTAAGGGAGTGGAGGCTTTTCCACCCTTGACCCAAAGTTGCAGCTAGCTTGTATCCACTGGACAGAGGCGCCTATATGGCCTTCTATATGGAAGAATTGGAGTGGTAAATATAAGATAAAAGTTAATATCCTGATTTCTCCTCACTCTTTGTAAAATTTCAGCCCAAATTAATTTGTGGTTTCCGGGATATGATTAAATTAGTGGGCAGTTTTTCTGGGACACAGAATATGGCCCATAATTTTATCTCTAACTTGGGACATATTAATAACCATATTGGAGGAATAATTAGCACTTTCTCCTGAATAAATATATGTTCCTATATATGTCTTCTATCATCCCAAGAAATTTGGGATTCATTGGGTCTGTATTGTAGGCCCCACATTCTCATCAGTGTGTCGGTGTCTAATGTACCTTCTCCAAAATTGTTTCCTTTCATCACCAAATATCCCCATCATAATTTATGAATCCTCCATTGATCCATGAATGAAAAATGTTCATATTGAAGTTTATATACATTTACCAAAATATTAAATTAAAATATGGATAATTACATTCCTTAAAATTAGATGAATCATTGGTCCTAAATTGGTGTACATTAGGCATGAAGTGCACAAATGATGATAATGGATGTTCAAAATTAAAATCCACTAACTCAAGCCCATAAGATCAAAAATGAACATTTAATACCATTAAAATTTAATTAAAATATGTGTTTTTATTGGATAATCAAACACCCACTAGATTTTGAGGTTGGTTATTAGGTCTTTCTTATAATTTCACCTTGCTTGGGACATTGTCAGTTAGGTAAGAAGTGTAAGTCAGCACCAAGGTTTTTTAGCCCCTTCGAGATCATTGAACAACTTGGAAAGGTGGCATATCAGTTGGGCTTTACATGTATCCTTATGTTGATTCATCGGGTTTTTTATGTTTCCTAACTGAGGAGGTATCAACCCGACCCTTCCCATGTGATTGATTGGGAAGATATTTATCTTGATCCAGATACCTTGGTAGTTGTGAAGTTAGTTAAGATTATAGACTTACAAGATAAGGTACTGCATGAAAAAAAATTCCTTTGAACCATGTACTATGTTAGTATAGAATTTATATCCATGAGATACATTATTGGGAATTATTGATGATGCGGTAGTGGCCTTCTCTTTTTGTGAGTCTAGACCCTTGAGTGGTTTCAAGGGATATAAAGATTCATTGTGGGAGAATTATGACACCATTAGAAGTACAATTTATTTTGAGTATTGGTCTTTATATTTTGATATTTGGGAAGTTTCCAGGGTTCATAGGTCAAAAACATATATTTCTATAGAAAATAATAAAAATGCATAGTTTAGGTCCATGGTTATTACTAACCATATAGTATGGTACTGTGAGGCTCTAGTGGTATTTTGAATGTTTTGAGCACAGTTAGCCAAACTATGTGGATCTCCAAGGAAACTATGGTTTTCTGGGTGGTTTTAAAATGGTTTCTTATGTCTTGAGCAAGGTTTTTTCCAAACCATGTGACTCTTCCCAAGTAACTATGTTCCTCGTTTTTCAAAGGGTTATAGTCCACATGTGGTTGGCACAAAATTTTTATAAATTGTGCATCCTAACCATGCTCCCCAATCTAAACCTCTAAAAATTTCAAATTTATTTATTTTCCATTGATTTTATTTATACTTATCACATTTTAATATTCATTATGCTTGAAATAAACATCTCTCAATGCTCTAGCGACTTCTCTCATTTCTTTCTTGATGATATCCCTTTGTTCTTTATATATATCTTAAAGGTATTTCTATTTTTTATCCAGTTTCTCTCCTCTTCTTAGATCTTCACTTGATCTCTTTTCTTCTCATTATTGATCCCAAGAGGTGCTTTCATGGTTGTTGTGATTTTTTAGGGTGAATATTTGGAGAAGAGGATATGATTAAGTTTTTTAACTTTTATTATCAACACATAAATCATATTATAAGTAATTTTAAATTATATGATGTCATGTGAAATGTTCTTAGTGTCTATATATCATGTTTTTAGTTCATTCTGTAAGAAAAATTGAAGGATAATGGAATTTCTATTGATAAGTTTCATATCAAAAATCTTAGACAATTCCATAGCACAATTTTCAACACCATAGAGGATACTCCAATGAAATGTATCTACACCGCAGTGAAGGAACACACCTTAGAGGAGGCTGGGTCAATTTGGAGTCGCATTGGAAAATATGGGTACACCGAGTTGTACGAAGGTCCATGTCATGGAGTACTGGTATTATAATTTTGGTCACTTTGTAATTCCTATGTCCTACATGTTTTAACCATTCTAATATTCCATAGTCAGCAATATGAAATATAGACTACATTATAGAGAGAAGAACACACCAAATAGAGGATTTGGATGGATTTCTATGGTTTTGGAGATCTAGTTACCTCCACATTGTAGTAATTTTTCCATAACAAAGTCAAGATAATGCATAAAGGACTATTCCATAATAACTAGTCCATGTTGTAAGGTTGATTTGGAAATTTTAAGTGGTTTTATAGATTTGTTGACTTCCATATCATAGCACCTTGACCACATTTTGGAAAAGTATGATAGTTGTGTGGAAATTTCTAAAACCCATTTATCTATGTCATAATCCCCTATACCACACTGTAGAAGTGAAATACATGTTTTTTTAAGGAGCATATTGACTTGGTTTTATCTAATGCCTTTGGATATTATTTTATTCCACAATAATTACCATATTCAAATTCGATGATTAGGATATCTTGAATTAAGATCTAAAGGTTTCATTTAAAAGAATAGTTGAAAGACGCTTATGGTTTGAATTTGAATTTGAATTTAAAATTCAAACTAGAAGTGATACTGTGAAAAAATGGATTTGTAGAGGGGATAAATTTTTTATTAGAAATAGAGATAAAGTTATACAATGAATAAGAGAAATATTAGAAGAATTGGTTGTGCATATCATTATAGAGTAAAGAGATCATTCTGATATTTTTCATAGGTTTAAGAAGAAGAGAAGAAACACTACACCAATAATTGAAGGCTATGGTTATATGGCTTTCTTATTTTTTATATAAAATTATATTTTTTTTATTTTTGTGCGGGATGAATTATAACATTTAAGAGACTTGATATAATATTAGTTCAAGGATAAACCCTTCTTGTTCTACCTACATGTTGAAACTAGTGGGTTATATGATCTTAGCGGAATCTGAATCATGCCAAGTACTAGCCTTCAAATTTTTAGATGTGAACATTATAAATATATTATACCCTTATTGTATCTGTTTTTGTATGTGTGTGTTTAATAGTGATCAAGATTTACTTTAACTAGTGATGAGTATTGTTTCACTAAGAAAATATAAAATAAGTAGAATCATTAATTCACCCCACCTCTCAGTGATTCCTTACTAATCCAGGTGGTACATTTTCAAGTGGTATTAGAGTGAAGGTTCCCCTCATTGGTGATTTTTTTTCTAAAGTTTAATAATAGTTCTCTCTCTGTTCAAATTAAGTGTCAATAAATTCTTAGTTAATATCATGGACAATCACAATTCAGTGAATAGAAAGTGTATTTCCATTTTTTATGAAAAAAATTATCATATCTAGAATGGAATGATGTTTCCTTATCTATTATCAATTATTTTTGAAGTTCTTAATGATCCAAATGATTGGTTTCCACCTCATGATGAGAATGATGCATTAATATCAATGGATTGAATAAATATTGAGAATTTTGTTTTTGATAGGAATATTAATCTATTGTCATTATCTGATAAGGAATTTATCAAATTGAAAGGTATCAAGATATCCAAATGAATTTGTTATAAACTTGTAAATATCTATGAAGGAAATAAGAATGTGAAGTAGACTAATATATATATTTGGAGATTGAAATATGAAGATCTAAAAATGAAAGAAGATAAAACTATAGATTTCTTTTTTATAGGAGTTAATGATATTTTGAGTACTATCAGAAGTTATGGTGATAAATTGGAAGATACTATAGATATTAAGAAAAATACTTCAAATATTTCTAAAAATACTTGATGATAATGTCTCTTTTATTGAAGATAGGGATTCAAAATCACTACCTTCATATGAGTTTCATATCATTGTCATTGCCTATGATATTAGGAAAGAATGTGTCCTTAAGAATAAGTGAAAGGATGAAAAATAAATCTCTTTAAAGGCCTTAAAGAAAGATAAGTATAAGAAGAAATTAGACAAATAATATGTTGATTATTTAGATTCTGATTCTTATTTGAGTCAAAATCTTGATAAGATAATTTATCTCTAGAAATATGAGAATATGAAAGTTAAGTTTTAAATATAAACCTCAACTAAAGTGATTTGGGTGTGGAGTAGTTGTACATTTTTCTATAAATTATCCAATGTTAAAATAATTTGGATTAATTGATGAAGAAGAAAAAGCTTCAAGGATAGTCTTTAAAAAGATATCAACAAAGTTTGAAATACCCAGGGTTTCTTCTAAATGTAAGAGGAAAAACATCTCAAAAATTCTGGAAAGTAAAATTATTATCAAAATGTAAAAGCAGTGATAGCGGTGATGAGTAAAAATAAATGGAGATGTTAAGATATGTTGAGGAAAAAATCTTATTGCAAATGTTAATGAAGAATAATTTACTAGTGAAAATTGTAGTGAAGTTGAGGAAAATAAAGAAACTCATATATAATTCTTGTTGAAAATAGAACTCAATGAGTATCTCAAAAATATCTCTAAATAATAAAAAGAGATAAAAAATATGAAGAAGGAAAATTAATCTTATATAAGAAATGAAAAAATTCATATTGAAGAAAAATTAATGATGCATAAATAAGTTGATAAATTGAAAACTCTTGTTGTTAAACTGAAGAATTCAAAATTTAAGATAGAATAAGTAATAAAGGATAAATAAAATGAGTTCAATATTTTACAATAAAAATTAATGAGTGTGAAAAACGAGCTTGAAAAATGGAAGATAAATTTCTAGAACTCTATTTATGAATTTTGGGAAATCTAAAGTAGATACATGGATCTCAGACATCAGTAGGTATTTGTCATAAATTAATAGAAAAAATTTGATAAAACTTGTTCTATGACAGAGAAGAATAATTAAATCAGGAAAACCAAGTTTGTAACAAATCCAGGTGATCCTCTAGATTCTATAAATTATTTTTTCATTAGCTAGAATAAAAAACTAGAATAAATAGTGAAGTAAAATATTTATAATAAGTTTAATATGATGTAAAAAGAGTCATTATTCTTCCAAAAAAAATACATAATGGATCAAAAATTATTGGCGGGAAAAAGTTTGAAAGATCGAATCACAGTTCTGGATAACTTGATCTTTTTTAAGGAAAATATGATTTTTATGCCATTTTTCTAACTATTGAGGTTTTGGGAACATGGAAAGGATGATTTAGTTTAATTACCAATAAAATGATTAGTTTTTATGGTTTAGAAGACAAAATATGAGGGGTTTATCTCTCTTAAAATAGAAAAAATTAGCGACAACCTGTGAAATATTAATTAAAAACTAAAAAAATATTTTTAACATTAGAAGATATTTTTGAATAATGTGAGAAACATTGTCATCTTGTAAAATGGTTTATTATTATGATACCATTTAAAATTTTCTCAAGATATAGTTCGGATAAGTCTTAGAATAAGAAGTAGAAATGAAAAATAAATCTTAGGTTTGTGATTTTTCTTACAAAGAACCAAAGGAGAATGTCTATGGATTTTCAGTAGTGGTTTTTCTTATTATATGATAGGATATCTAAATCTACCCAAGGATTTTGAAAATTTTAAAGAAGGCTCTATTAAATTTGTAAATAATGGGTTACTTAAAATCAAAGGTTTTGGATCGATACTTATTAGTAAAGATCAATTGAAATCCAAAAGAACATTGTATGTTAAAGGACTAAAACACAATATGATTAGTGTGTCTCAGTTATGTGATGAAGGTAATGAGGTGATCATTTAAAAATATGATTTTTTATGAAGATATCGAAATATTTATGTATCTTTATAGGTTTAAAGTGAACAAGATGTAATTTATTCCAAATTGGTGATGATGAAAATTCTTTTTATTTAATCATGAAAGAAGAAAATCGACTATGGCATTAAATATTTGGTCACCTTGGCCAAAGTAACATGTGTTAGATTATTTTGGAAAACAATATTAGTTATGTTATTAAGTTGAAAAAATAAATTAATTGGATGTGTTCCACTTTTCAAATGGTAAATATTGTGAATAATTCATATTGGAATGTTTGAGTACAAGTAACTCATCCTTTAGAGTTCGTTCACTCTGACCTTTCCAATATTGTGAGGAACTAGTAAACAAATGGAGATAAGTATTTTATTTCCCATATTTATGACTCTACTATAATTACATGTATTATTTTCATGGAACATAAATTGGAGGATTTATTAAGGTTTAAAAATTTTAGGGGAAGTGCATAGAAAGAGTGTGGTTACTCTTTGAAGAAGATTCAAACTGATAATTGTGGTGAGTATACCAGTGGAAGATTTTAAGCCTATCTTGGAGAAAAATTAATTCTTCATGAACTCATAGCACCATACACACTAAAAAATGGTTTTTCTAAATAAAATAAGAAAATTATTATATAGATAGATCAAACTACATTACTAGAGCATGATACATCAATTTTTTAAAAAAATTCATTAGAGTACCATTTCATATCCAAAAAAAATTTATTTATAAGAAAAATTATGATATGTCATATTATGAGATATATTATAAGAAATTTCTAGGTTTTAAGTATCTGAGATTGTTTTCATACCATGTATTATTGAAGTTAAAGGTGTGAATCAAGGGAAATTTGAAAGAATATGTATTAATGGAATATTTCTTGGTTATCCAACAAAATTGAAGAGGATATCATTGTTACATAATCCCAGGTAGAGAAGACAAGTTCAGGTTCAAAATATCATTAGAATCCATGGATAACAAATTCAATCTAGAATAACTTCGGAGAGAAAGTCTCATACCTCATTGCTATCGCATGTTGAACCAAAATATGTGCAAAAATAAATGAAACATATAGAGTGGATTGATGTAATGAATGAAGTGATGGATTAAATTCAAAATAATGATACTTGGGAATTGGTACCCAAGTCCAAATAAAATAACATTATTGGGACAAAGTGGGTGTTCTAAAACAATATGAATGAAAAAAGAAAATTATTGAGAAATAAATAAAGGATGGAATTTAAATTCTATACACAGTTTGAAGGATTGGACTTTGATAAAACTTTTTCAATAGTTGTGAGACTTAAAACCATAAGAGTTTTTCTTTCCATTATAACACAAAGTCATGGAAAGATATTTCATATGGATATCAAGTTAGACTTTCTTAATGGTGAATTGGAAGAGGAATTTTATATTGAAAAACCATGTGGTTTCATTATTGGTGAAGATGAAAATTGTGTTTGTAGATTAAAGAAGACTTTATATGGGCTAAATAAATCCCCAAGAGTTTGGTATTCTCATATTAAAACCTTATTGAAGAATTTGAATTTCATAAAAGGGAGAGTTGATGGTACTCTCTATATCAAATATGATAACAAGGTATTTCTCACTATAATTATTTATTCTGATGAATTTTTTTTCCTTGAAATAATGAAAGTGTTTATAAAGAACTTTAAAACTAAATAAATAAGTTTTTTGAAATTTCCATGCATGGTGAGATGAGATACTTTATTAGCATACAAATCTCTCAAGAGAAGGATTATATTTTTCTATCTCAAGAAAAGTATGCTAAAGAAATATTGAATAAGTTTTGAATGGTTTATTTGAAGAATTTTTTACACACTTTTTTGTAGTAAGGAAGTTAATAAAAGATTAACATGGAAAGGAAGTTGATCCGAGAGAATTACAGAAGGTAATCAAAAGTTTACTTTACTTAACAGTTTCAAGATCGTACATTGTGTATGTTGTTATACTTTTTTCTAGGTATCAAAGTGAACCAAAATATTTTAATTTATGGCTAGAAATAGAATACATAGATGCATCAAAGTCATAATATATTTTCAGTTGAAATATGAAATAAAAGTGAAGCTTGATCTGTTTGGTTTTTCAGATATAGATTGGGAAGGATGCGTTGATGATAGATGATATTCATCTAGTGCATATTTCTTTCCAAGAATAATATGTTTTTATTGTCATTAAATAAAAAATAATTCAATTACCTTTATAAATTATGAGTATAAATATGTGGATACCAATCATGCATTAACATAAATTATGTGTATAATGAATCAACTAGAATATCTGAAAGTTAAAGTGAAGTTATTGTTACTTTTGGTATGTGACAATAAAAGTGCAATTAACCTTGAAAAAAATACAATTCATTATTCAAGGTACAATCACATTGAAACAAATTATCACTCAATTAAATATCTAGTGGAGAATAATGAATTAAAGATGTTACTTGTTTATATAAATGACCAAATTATATATGTGTCCACGAACCCACTATCGAAGGAATAATTACATAATTTGAGGTTAAAGTTAGGTGCTCAAACTCACTCTTTATAGGGATAAGGTGTGATTTTATTGTCCCCTCCCCCATATTGTATTTGGATATTTTTTTCAAAGGGGTATAAAATTGAAAACATAAATATTTTCTTTATGTTTATGTTTATCTTCCAATTGTTTTTCAAAGGGGGCGTATACAATGTAGGGGGAGTATCCATTGATGTGTGTTACCTTTGGGGAAATAATATATTAAGAGGGGGTTTTTAAAAGAGATAGGATATGATTTAATCATGTATGAATTATTTCTAAAAGTTTTTATTAGTTTTTTTGGTAATGTTATAGGTTTGAAAGAATTTTTGATGTGAGGATGAATTTCGGTTTGAAATTTATGAACTTTGTGTGCAAGAAAGTTTCATATAGATCATTGTCTTATCGATAGAATGGTATTATTTATTTAATTCTATTATTTCATACATTTATTTTTCTCATGTAGGATAATAATTATTTAATGATGATCCATTTCTTTGTTTTTAGAGTTTAATAGTAATTTATGATCCTTGATTTCAAAAAAAAATCAAAATGGGGGGTTATTGAGCCTAAGAGGTGTTTTGATGGTTATTTTGATTTGTGAGAGTAAAGATTTAGAGAAGAGGATTTGATTAAGTTTCTTGGATTTTTTTTCAATAGCTAAATCATATTCTAAGTGATTTTAAATCAGATGATTCCATGAGGAATGTTCTTAGAGTCAATATATCATGTTTGGAGTTCATGATGCTAGTAGAATTGAAGGAGAATGTAATTTTTGAATAGAGATTCCATGTTGTAGAGATCACACTGTGAAATAGAACAATATTCCACAATATAGAGGAGAATCCAAATAAATTTATCTATTCCATAGTGAAGGACCAAACCACAGAGGAGGATGGGTCAATTTTGAGTGGCACTAGAAAATCTAGTTACTCCACACCGTAGTAAAGGTCCACGACATAGAGTACTACTAAAACAATTCCAGTGGCTCTAGAATTATGGTAACCTCCACACCAAAACCCTTATTGTAGATACCCATACTTTATGTACATAGACATTACATTACTTTTGCGGAATACTTAATACATAACAAAAAGAGACACCAAAGGTCCGTAATAGTTTAGTGTCTTTGGAAACTTGGAACATAATCTTCTAATCATGGTGAAAGATCTTCAATATCTCCCATAAAGATCTTCCCCTTTTTTTTCTTACCTAAAACCTTTCTTTATATCCTCGAGAAAAGAAAAAATAAAAAGGGTGAGCTCAAATGCCCAATAAGGGTAAAAATAGAGAACATAAAACAATCCATAAACATTTGAATGCAAAAACTTGAACATAAAATCTAAACATAAAAATATTGAGCAAAGACATAAATCTTGGAAGAATGTAAGGCATATATCATAATGCAAAATAAATCATGATAAAATAGAATGTGAAGAAAACAATTAATTGTGGAAAACCATTAAGCAAATGATATGATTTCCATAGTAGCCAAGGAATTACTACCAAGACAATCTTAGTGGACAAATCCCCTTTCTGAATCGAGTTCACTCCTCGTTCCAGTCCTGTATCACTGAACAAGATTAACTTACCATTCTAGCCATGTTTATCTCATGAGATATAAATCTTTACCCAATGCATTGGAGGGAGATATAGGTCCCACCCATCACATAATGAAATCATTCTTATGTGTGCCACAAAACAATCATAAATCATTCATCATAACCCAAAGAATAAAATGGGTTTCATAAACATCATCCCATCATAACATAATCCACATAAAACAAATGGATATCATTTCATCATAAGAAAAATCAAACCATGTAAATAATAGAGACATTATACTTGAAACATAAACATACTAAATAATGTCTTCTTAGATGAAAAATAGTTTTGATAAAACACTTGAAATTAATTATTGAGGAAAACGTCCTTCCTTCTTCAAAATCATTTTCTTTTCTCAAAATTCCATGAAATTTTAAAAGAAAAGTATTTTGTTGAAAATAGTCATGAAATCTTGTAGAGTAAGATTCATAAAAATAAGGCGTTATGAAACCGTAAAAATCAGTTCAGTCCATATAAGTTAAAAAAACATTATCCTCATACTTTTGTCGGAAAAGTCAAAAAGTTCCTCGTATGGTAAACAAAAGAAAGATTCCTTCCATAACACAAAGTAAAAGTTAAATAGGGGTAAACATGACATTAAAAATACATTGAAGAATATTAAACACTTTATGAAAAATATTTTATGGGCATGGATGAAAAATATAACCCCAGTAAAAACTTATGTATAATAAATCTCAGATAAAAATGAGATTTCAAAATTATCCCATAACTTATGTTTGATATGCTTCGTATGTATCCAAACCTCCTCTTCTTCGATGTGCCTCCTTTAAAATTCCTCTAAAGGGACTAGAGTTGGTCTTTTGAGAAGACCAGAACCTCAAAAATATTACTAGGGAAGTTGAGAATAGTAATGGGCATGGGTTGGCCGAGCTTGAAGGCTCAAAGTAGTGTAAAGAGTAGAGGGAGGAGGTTCCCTTTTATAACGGAGGAGAGGGGCACCTTTGGAAACCTCAAAAATATTAATTTATAATAAATCAAACCCCAATTAAAAACCTCCAAAAATGACTCATATTCTAATATTAGATGAGATAGGGTTGTAATCTCATCAAAAAATTAAATTTAGACATGTTTTAATTTTATTTTAAACCTTATCAACTTGATTTATCCTTATTTAATCTATTTAATTTTATTTGTGGTAATAAGATTCTAAATATTAAATTGTTGTAAATAATTACTTATGTGTTTTGAATTGTCCATAATTGGATAATTTATGAAATTTTTGACCATATAAATTTTAATTTATAATTTTTAAATATTTTTGTGATTTTTCAACAATTTTATATTATGTTATTTTTATAAGATAACAATAGTGTCAATTTTGACACTATTAATTTATGATAATTTAAATAAAATCCCACAGAAGATATGTTCGAACTAAAATCTTTAATAGATTCATAAAATGTCATATTTATCTAGAAAATTAGTGTAGCATATTAAATAGTTCATATAATATTTATTTTAATATTTTTAAAACCATTTATTTGATATTTCAATCAATAAAATAATTTCAACATCACTATTGTGTCACCTTTAATGATAATTATTTAATCCCTAAAAATTATAAATAAATTCACATAATTTAGATAATTTCATTATATTTATTTAGACTATTCATTTTCGATGTTTCATGAATTTTATCACTAAATTAAAATTATTGTACTTATAAGATTTAAGAGAGTGACATGTTGTCACTTTCTTTGGTTTTAATAATAATTAAATTATTTTCATGGTCAAAAGTCTATAAAATGAATCTATTCGGACCCTTAGGTGATATGGGTCGACCTTTAGTCATCAAATAGAATTTTGATATGTGTTAAGGTAATTTTATAATCTTATTTTTACCCTTAAGTACCTGATTTACCTTTAACTACAGTAAATAAAAATTATTGTAGTTACTATTCATAATATCAAAAAAATAAAAGTACCCTATTAACATAATTTGGACCCACTGAATTAAAATATGGAATCCATTTTTCAAAATTCAAAACACAGAATTTGCCGTAATTAATTTAAAATTAATCTCATTGTTAAGAAAACGGGTTTTAAAAGTTACAACATTGCCAAAGATTGAAATGTTTTTACCTATGAATTCAACGTAAAATTAATGGTAATGACATACATTATATTAAATGGTAAAAATATCTTCTATTTATACTTTAAAATCATTCAAGATTATAATTTAACCATATAAATTATTGTGATAAAAAAAGTTGTTTTTAATTAAAATATAGCGTGTTTTTACTATTCATTAAAATATGAAAGTTATCAGAATAATATAAAATATTTATCCAGAGTAAATTTTTATATCCTGATTCAAAATAAGAATTTTATTTTGTCAAATTGAACTTATAAACATGTCAAAAACTATATTTAAAGTGGGTGCGTCATCAAAAGGCGGCAAAACTGCATTTTTTGAAACATACTTATTTTACCTGAAAAATTTATTTTGTTCTCATACCATGTTCTAGAAAATGTGTAAGATGAATAATAATGTTATAAAATTCAAAATGTAGTTAATACTATTCATAAAATCTAGTCCATAATAATATTATAACAATATATCGTTGTTTAGTGAAATCTGGTATTGCGTACTACACACGCTATCGAGGAAGGTCGTGATTGCATGTAATGCAAGCCAAGTTAGGGATGCGTGTAGTGAAATCTCCCTTTAGTGTTGCATATAACATAATTCAAAACTTATTTCATTTATACATTAAAAAAAATCTATACTTAATGTTGCGTAGAATAATTTCTACAAAATGAACTTGAAATTGTGTGTAACACAAGACAAGAATAGTGTTGCGTATACTGAAAGCTAATACGGTGTTGCGTATAGCACAAGATAATTTTGGTGTAACGTACGACACAAGACATCAATGAAATTAAAAAGAATAATTCTCATAAAATATCGGGTTGTAACATTCTAGCCCCCTTAAAATTAATTTCGTCCTCGAAATTGGTCTGGGTTATAAATGGTTTAGTACTTGAAAGTTTCTTTCATAGAAACCCACATCGTAAAAAGGAATACTAAAACTTAATTTTAAAAAGTGAAGTATGAAACATATTGGTTACCCAAATTAACTCATCACTGGGTTTCAACATAGGAGAACATGGGTGAAAATATAGATATGGAAGAGAAACCTAACCATCAAGTTCTGAAGGAGAGTGGTAGAGAACATGGCTATGAAAAAGACAACAATCACAAAGCCATAAATTTGTGATGATCTAAGGTACCATCTGATTAATCTGATATGAAGACACTAGGACAACATTTTTGGTTTTCAAGATCATTTCCCTAAAGTTGAAGAATTTGAATTAGAAGAAATACTTACTTTATTTCGGTAAAATCTCATCGTTTTTCGTGCCTTGAACAATTTCCAATTCATATCTTAAAGAAATGAAGTTGAATTTTTCATTCTTGAAGTGTTAGCAGATCATGTGATAGAATGATGTGTCATTCCATCTATCTCAAACAAAAGGTTAGAAAAAGTTATCAAATATACATAAGTCCATCTATGGTGAGTTTAATCGTATATGATTCCAAAAATGGACTTGTACTTTATCTATCATACCGCTTAATAAAATAAAACTAGTTTCTATTAACCAGGGACTTACTGATAAAGGCCTTTTGCACTTCGGTTATGGGTTCGATTCCCGCAACCTTGTTCGATGCGACGGGTTGTCGCATGTCCTGCAGGTTGTCCTTTTTCTAAAACTACATTATTATAACATTCTATCAATAATATAGAAAAAATTTCTAGCCTTAAACAATACTAACTTATGTCCAACATAATTCATTCCAATCATTAGGCTTATCCAAATACTTCTGTCCAAGCTCATAGTATAAATAAAATAGTTACTAGAAATGTCATCTATCGAGCATGTGAATACCATCATTTATCCCCCATATATCATATGATATATCCTGTTGGTCACATTCCAAACATGTGAATACCTTAATCATGTATTCTCTTGAAAAAATGAATACTCATTGAACCTTAGTGAAAACATGAATGCTGTCAAAAGTTAACTCTTTCCACATACCAAAATCTCAAAATTTCTTTATACCCAAACCATGATATAACTTTGTCCTTATATCAGTCATGAGCTCATTAATACTATCAAACATTTCATTATCTCTTTATCCCTTCATTATGCACATATCATCTTCTTTCCAAAAATATTTGAATAACTTTTCATGGTTACCGATATCATTCAACGTATACTTTCAAATATTTTAGGAAAAAAAATAGTGTAACAATCCTTAGTTGTTTCTTTATTCCATAGTACCATTAAATTACCTATACAATATAACTCTTGATAAACATACAATCATTCCACTACCTTCTTAAACCATTGACCGAGCTTCATCATTTTATTCCTCAACACTTCTTTCATCTCATATATCATTTGTAGTCTCTTCATCATCATCAACATAAATATTACCCATACGATCATGCTGATTCTCTTCATGAAATTTTCCCATAGAGCATTGGTTTTCATAATGCCCATACATTCCACATTTAAAACATTTAACCATTTTTGATGTCTTAACAATACCATTATCCTTGTCTATGGAGTTAACTAAACCTTTTCCTTTGCAATTAATATCTTTGTGTCCTTCTTTTCCACACCCAATGCATCTTCCAGTTCCTTTGAAACATTACCCTGATGCCTCTTCCCACATGATTTACTTGAGGGAAACTGAACTTTCTTTCCCCTATGATCATCATGAAACTCCATCTTTCTCTTATTAGCCGAGTCAGGAAACTTACCAAAGTTGATATTATTGATCATATTATGAGATTTCTGATTAGGAATAATAACGATGTTTGGACATCAAAATCCCATTTTATTTGGTTTCTCATAAATAATATCATTCCATTGTCCATCATATTCTCCATTAACATGAATCCTCCTGTTTCCTGCCATTTCTTAAAACAAAAAAAATAATAGTATGAGAGGCAAAACCCGTACTAGAAAAATAACATAATCAAGGGGGAGTACTTTCAATCTATAACATCTAATGTTTAATTATATGATCGTTACCGTAATTATAGGACTATAACCTATAATTATACTTAACCTTAGGGACATCCCTAGACATACCTTAGAAATATCTCTAGGGATCTCACTAAAGTTTTCGCATCCTAGTTTCCAAATGTTGACTAAACCTTTCCTATGATACCAACTGTAGATACCCATACTTGACGTACATTGACATTACATTACTTTTACAGAATACTTAATACATAACAAAAACAGACACCAAAGGACCATAATAGTTTAGTGTCTTTGTAAACTTGGAACATAATCTTATAATCATGGTGAAAGATCTTCAACATCTCCCATAAAGATCTTCCCTTTATTTCTTACCTAAAACCTTTCTTTATATCCTGGGTAAAAGAAAACATAAAAAGGGTGAGTTTAAATGCTCAGTAAGGGTAAAAATAGAGAACATTAAATAATCTATAAACATTTTAATGCAAAAACTTAAACATAAAATCTAAACATCAAAATATTGATCAAAGACATAAATCTTGGAAGTATGTAAGGCATATATCATAATGGAACATCAATCATGATAAAATAGCATGGGAAGAAAACATGTAATTGTGTAAAACCATTAAGAACATGATATGATTTCCATAGTAGCCAAGTCATTGCTGCCAAGACAATCTTAGTGGACAAAGTCCCTTTCTGAATCGAGTTCACTCCTCGTTTTAGTCCTATATCACTAAACCAGATTAACTTACCGTTCTAGCCATGTCTATCTCATGAGATATAAATATTTACCCAATGCATTTGAGTTAGATATAGGTCCCACCCATCTCATAATGAAATCATTCTTATGTGTACCACAAAATAATCATAAATCATTCATCATAACCCAAAGAATAAAATGGGTTTCATAAACATCATCCCATCATAACATAATCCACATAAAACAAATGGATATCATTTTATCATAAGAAAAATCAAACCATGTAAATAATAGAGACATTATACTTGAAACATAAACATACTAAATAATGTCATCTTAGATGAAAAATAGTTTTGATAAAACACTTGAAATTAATTCTTGAGGAAAATATCCTTTCTTCTTCAAAATCATTTTCTTTTCTCAAAATGCCATGAAATTTTAAAATAAAATGATTTTATTGAAAATAGTCATGAAATATTGTAGAGTAAGCTTCATGAAAATAAGGTGTTATGAAACTGTAAAAATATGTTCAAGCTGTATAAGTTAAAAAAACATTCTCCTCGTACTTTTGTCTGAAAAGTCAAAAAGTTCCTCGTATGGTAAACAAAAGAAAGATTCCTTCCATAACACAAAGTAAAAGTTAAAGAGGGGTAAACCTGACATTAAACATACATGGAAGAATATTAAACAATTTATGAAAAACATTTTATGGGCATGGATGAAAAATATAACCCCAGTAAATACTTACGTATAAGCAATCTCAAATAAAAATGAGATTGCAAAATTATCCCTTACCTTATGTCTGATATGCTTCGTATGTATCTGAACCTCCTCTTCTTCGACGTGCCTCCTTTAAAATTCCTCTTAAGGGACTAGATTTGGTCTTTTGAGAAGACCAGAACCTCAAGAATATTACAAGGGAAGTTGAGAAGAGTAATGGTCAGGGGTTGTCCAAGCTTGAAGGCTCAAAGTTGTGTAAAGAGAATAGGGGGGAGGTTCCCTTTTATAACGGAGGAGAGGGATACCTTTGGAAACCTCAAAAATATTAATTTATAATAAATCAAACGCCACTTAAAAACCTCCAAAAATGATTCATATTAAAATATTAGATGAGATAGGTTTTTAATCTAATCAACCAATAAAATTTAGACATGTTTTAAATTTATTTTAAACCTTATCAACTTGATTTATCCTTATTTAATCTATTTAATTTTATTTGTGGTAATAAGATTCTAAATTTTAAATTGTTATAAATAATTACTTATGTGTTCTGAATTTTCCATAATTGGGTAATTTATGACATTGTTGACCATATAAATTTTAATTTCTAATTTTTAAATAATTTTGTGATTTTTAAACAATTTTATATTATGTTATTTTTATAAAATATCAATAGTGTCAATTTTGACACTATTCATTTATTTGAATTTAAATAAAATCCTTATAGAAGATATGTTAGAACTAAAAGATTTAATAGATTCAAAACATGTCATATTTATCTATAAAATTAGTGTAGCACATTAAATAGTTCTTATAATATTTATTTTAATATTTTTAAAACCATTTATTTGATATTTCAATCAATAAAATAATTTCAACATCACTATTGTATCAGCTTTAATGATAATTATTTAATCCCTAAAAATTATAAATAAATTCACATGATGTAGATAATTTTATTATATTTCTGTAGACTTTTCATTTTTTATTTTTCATGAAGTTTATCACTAAATTAAAATTATTATACTTATAAGATTTAAGAGAGTGTCATGTTGTCACTTTCTTTGGTTTTAATAATAATTAAATTATTTTCATGGTCCAAAGTCTATAAAATGAATCTATTCAGACACTTAGGTGATATGGGTCGACTTTTATTCATCCAATATAATTTTTTCAGGTGTTAAGGTAATTTTATAATCTTATGTTTACCCTTAAGTACCTGATTTACCTTTAACTGTAGTAAATAAAAATTATTGTAGTTACTATTCCTAATATCAAAAAAATAAAAGTAACCTATTAACATAAATTAGACCCACTAAATTCAAATATGGAATCCATTTTTCAAAATTCAAAACACAGAAGTTGCAGTAATTAATTTAAAATTAATCATGTTGTTAAGAAAATGGCTTTTAAAAGTTAAAACATTACCAAAGATTGAAATGTTTTTACCTATGAAATCAATGTAAAATTAATGGTAATGACATAAATTATATTAAATGGTAAAAATATATTCTATTTATACTTTAAAACAATTAAATATTATAATTTAACCATATAAATTATTGTGATGAAAAAAGTTATTTTTAATTAAAATATAGCATGTTTTTACTATTCATTAAAATATGAAAGTTATCAGAATAATATGAAAAATTTATCCAGAGTAAATTTTTATATCCTGATTCCAAATAATAATTTTATTTTGTCAAATTTAACTTATAAACATGTCAAAAACTAGATTTAAAGTGGGTGCGTCATCAAAAGGCGGCAAAACTGCATTTTTTGAAAAATAATTATTTTACCTGAAAAAATTATTTTGTTCTCATACCATGTTCTAGAAAATGTGTAAGATGAATAATAATGTTATAAAATTCAAAATTTAGTTAATACTATTCACAAATTCTAGTCCATAATAATATTATAACAATATATCATTGTTTAGTGAAATCTGGTATTGTGTACTACACACGCTATTGAGGAAGGTCGCGATTGCATGTAATGCAAGCCAAGTCAGGGATGCGTGTAGTTAAGTCTCTCTTTGGTGTTGCGTATAACATAATTCAAAACTTATTTCATTTATAAATTAAATAAAATCTATACTTAATGTTGAATAGAATAATTTCTACAAAACAAACTTGAAATTGTGTGTAACATGAGCCAAGAATAGTGTTGCGTATACTGCAAGCTAATACGGTGTTGCATATAGCACAAGCTAATTTTGGTGTAGCGTACAACACAAGACATTAATGAAATTAAAAAGAATAATTCTCATAAAATCTTGGGTTGTTACACTTATACTATGTCATAATCAATAATATGAAATATTTATTATTTACTAGGGAGAATACCATGCCACTAAGAGGATTCGGCCAGATTTTGGTGGTTCTAGAGATTTGGTAACCTATATGCTGAAAAAAAAATTTCCATGCAGCAGTCAATAAAATGTATGAAGGACTATACCACAGTGGTTAGTCTATGTCACATGGTTGATTTATCTAGATTACAGCGGTTATGTATATTTGGTTACCTCCATGCCATATCCCCTTTAACAATCCATAGGAAAAAATGACAGTTATGTGGAAACTACTAAAAACCATTTAGCTACACCGTAATACCCTAGACCATGTCGTAAAAGTGAAATCTGGTTATTTTTTATGGATCACACTGACTTGGTTTTATCTTATGAATTTGGTGGTTATTTCAGTTCACTATAACTTCCAAATTCAAATCGGATAATCGGGATATTTTGAATTAAGATCCAAAGTTTGAGTTTGAAATAAGAGTTTCAAGAAGATAGTGGTTGGAATTTTAATTTTAATTTCAAATTCAAAATAAAAGTGTTGTGGTGAAAAAATTGTATTTTTAGAGAATATAGATTATGGAGAAGAAATATAGAGAAAGTGATAAGAGTATGAAGATAAGAAAAAAATAAGTGGTTTTTCATATTGGTATAGAGTGAAGTGGACCTTCCATTATTTTTTATAGGTTTAAGGAGAAGAGAAGAAGTGTTACATCAACAATTTAAGGATATTTTTGGAAGGATTTGTTATTATTGATATAAAATCTTGTTTTATTATTTCACTGTGGGATACACTATCAAATTTAGGAGACTTTATATAATAAGGTTTCAAGGATAAACCCTATTCATTGTGCCTACATGTTGAAACAAGTGGGTTTTATGATCTCAACAGAATCTAGATCATGCTAAGGACTAGCCTTATCATTTTGGGAGTTGAACCTTTTAAATTTTTCATGTCCTTATTGTGTGTGTATGTTTAATAGTTATTAATATTCACTATAATTCATTATGAGGGTTATTTTACCAAGAAAATGTAAAATAACTAGAATCACTGATTCACCCCCCCCCCCTAATGATTCCTCACAGATCCATGAGGTGTATTTTAAGTGGTATCAAAGTTAAGGTTCCCCTAATTGGAGATTTTATATTTGAATTTTGAGAAGAATTATATCTCTGTTCAAAGTAAGTGTCATTGAATTCTTGTTTTATGTCATGTATAATCATAATTAAACAAATAGTAGGGGTATTCTTGTAAGAACCTAGTTTTTCACTCAGGTATAAATCCTTTAAATTTCAGTCTAATTCTTTTTTTTTGGACCTAATATGGATTCCCAGTGGGTTAGAGAAGGTACTGAGGGTTTATATGGATTTTTAATAGCCTAAACCCATATTTTTTAGAAAAAATGGCCATACCACATGGTTAGAGTAAACCATGATAGTAGGATGCATGGTTAGATCTAACCATGCATATCATCTGCATTTTTAGTCAAATCCACCTCACACAGTTGGTGCACGGTTTCCCTAACCATGTTGCCTAATCATTCTAGTGCCCCTATTCTCTAGGTACTCATGCATGGTTTGCGCTTGGTTTTTCAAACCATGAAAAAAAAACGTGCATGGCCTAAATTTTGGGTAATTTTACCATTTTACCCTTAATAATATAATTTAACCACATCCTTCCTCCTGTACAATTTTCCAGCATGATAAACCTCTTTTTTTATCATTTTGGAGATTTTTGAAGTCCAAAACTAGGAATCAAGAGATCTTCTTAATCCTATATCTAATTTTGCTTCCATTCATCATGTTGGATGTGTAACAGTAAGTACTCAAGTCCGTTTGAGTTATTCTTCATCTCTATTTCTATCAACCTAGTTATCTAGTTGTGAGCATTTTTCCCTTTTTCTCAGATCTATATCCAAGACAAATAAAAGGCTAATTCGAGATGTGGAGAGTCTTACAAGCCTAATGTGGGTGGTTTATTACTCATCCCTCAAGTTTATTGATTTTGTAATTATCGTGTGGGGCCTGCTGATTTCATCAGATATCATTTATTGAAATTCTATAACATTCTTATAATCATTAGAACTATATGTTTATGCTCTTTCCAAATATTTTGTGTGCCCACAACTCCATCCATCCCATGCAGGATGTTATTTCATAATTGTCGTTTTAGTGTTTTGACATGTTTGAGCCACCATTCAGGTGTGCCTTGTCTTGATCTTTCTAAGGGTAATATTTTCTATATTAAATGGATTGATTTATATTGTGAATTGCATAATGTAAAGTACCATGTATTCTCACCACTTTACCTACCTAAGGTAAGTGATTTAATTGATAAACAAATGTTAAATGGAAATTGGAAAGTATACTAATTATATGACTTGACCTTTTTAATGTAATTGAATAATAGGATTAATGTCCATAGCACACCTTACCATGTTAATGGAAGGTAAAAAATTGAACCTTGATTTTTTTTTAAAACTTCTTAAATGGATTAAATGAATGGTCGCATGCTACTTGGCCTTATCACACTAATGAAATGCAAGGACTGAACCAAATGGACTTATTGATTAATTATTACTTGATTAAATGGTTGCATGCTCGATTATCCTTATCATTCTAATGAAAGGTAATGGATATAACCTTATGAATTATATATGAATTCATTATCAAATAAGAGTGGCTTGACTCGATCTCACCTTGGATTCCATAGGGAATTCCTTGATCACTTAGGAACCTCATCCTGATTCAAGGATATGGATTGCTTAGGTTAACACCCACCTAGAACCCGATCCTTGTCTAACTTTGGATTCCTGGTATGACATTTTTGGATCCCTTGTGTATTTATACAGTATTCCTTGGATACACTCCTTGGATCCATCATTGAAAAGTCGGTTCCATGGTTAAATCCCATCAGTCCTAGTCATTGCTTAGCCTCGTTTTACCTTGTATGAACTCCTTGGATTTAGTAGGCATCTCATTGTGGAATTCCTTGGACTATGCTCTTTAGATTAAACTCTTACCCTAGCTAGGCTATAGACATTACTGAAATAGAGACCCTTGAGTTTTATGTTTCCTTGGTTTTTACCTTGGAACTTAATTATTAAATATCATTACAGGTTGCCTTATTAAATCTTGGAACCTTCACTATTGTTAACATGTGACTTATTTATAAACTTGTAATAATCAATCAATGAACTGGTTACATGTTCAGATACCATATGAGGGATGGAGTAGGTACTTGGGTATTTAGTTACATTATACAGATTTCCTTTATATATTCATGCTTGCACACTCTTAAATTTCCATTACACGGGTCGGATGTTATAGACACTATTGGTGGTGGCCCATTGAGATTTATCTCACACCCTCTTCAATCATTGTTTGGTACCCAGGGTAGAGTACATGAATAAAGGTGTTGATAAAGGGAAGCATATGGATTCAAACACTTGATTGTTTGTTATTTAGAATGGAGCTTGATATCAGAAGACCAAGACGAAGCTCGGGATGCTTGGTCTTGTCTTTTGATTTTCTTTATACTTTTATGGAACATTTTATTCTAATATCTTGTACCCATGTTTTCCATTTTTCTAGTGACATGACATATCATCATCAGTTATTCCGATTGATATAGTTATTGTTATCCTTATCTATCTATTACTTTTGTATGCTTCCATTGTTTATTTATATTTCTTCCACTATTTACCTCTATTTATATTTATCCATTACACTACACTCTGTTAATGAGGGCATAGTCTCCCCATGGACACACCCTAGGCCCTCGCTGCTAGTCGGATGCCTCTGCCATTTGGGGAGATGCGCTTAAGGTCATGTGGCCTATCGGTCTCAGGGAACCTATTAAGTGGAATCTGGGTTCGATACATCACAAATTGGTATTAGAGGGGCTTTTACTTTCTTTACTATTTAGAGACAATAGATTGGATATTATGAGTGTTATGTGACATGTTCATAAGTCGTGCTTGGGTGTCGTGAACCCAGGTTCAGGGTAAAATCCAAGTTACCCAAAATATAATTGTTGTTCTATTTTTCCTATTACAGTTAACATTATTTCACTATTGGGTGATGCATATGTTGTGTCAAGTTATTGATTATTACTCTGATTGAGGATTTCATTCACACTACTGGAAAATAGGTTTATACCCACGGTTTTTCAAAAAATCGTGGGTAAAGGGATAGTATGTGAACCTATACCCATGGTTTTCCAAAACCATGGGTACAGGCCACCTATACCCATGGTTGTGCCAAAAACTGTGGGTATAGTTTTCTTTTAAGACCAATACCCACAATTTTGGAGAAAACCGTGGGTATAGGGTATTTTCTGAAGACCTATACCGACGGTTCATCAAAACCGTGGGTATTGGGATTTTTTTTTTTGAAGACCTATACCCACGGTTCTCCAGAACCGTGGGTATAGCTTTCCCGCGTTATGGCAGGGAAATAAAATTAGGAAGGACAAGAAAAATATTTGGCAGGAAGGCATTTATTCACGGTTTAGATTAATATATTTACGTAAATATAAATATATAACTTTAAAAATTTTGTATCTTAGTTGGTAAATCATTCTCCGCTACTGATTTTGGTCGCAGGTTCGAATTCCTCCGTTTACATTTTTCGTAACGCAAATATTATTAATATATATACCTAGATGTATGCATGTTTACCAGAATAAAATGGTAGCTCGGGTGGTACTTCGTGGATGCGCGGACGTGAGACTTTCTGTATACCCAGGTTCAAATCTCACCGGCAGAGATTTTGGAATTTAAATACCGCATGGATTCATATTAATATATATACGTATATATATGCATATATACCAATTAAATATGATAGCTTGGTTGGTCCCTTGCTGGGGTGCGCTTGTGAGGCTACGCGTGAGGTGCGTGTTAAATTCCCCTAGTGCGCAAATTTTTTTAATTTAAATTCCCCATGGTGTGCCACATTTGACTCCCCTATACCCACGGTTTTGGGGGCTATACCCATGGTTTTGAACCGTGGGTATAGCTTGTTTTTTCAGTAGTGTCATCCTTGGACCGATGATATCAGGGAAAGGAGCATTGCTACAATTATAATATTAGGCACCTATAATTCTCATGTCATGCATATTTCCATGCCGTATGGGTTCATTTCACTACTTTGCATTGCTTGATATGACTTTAGTTGTTGAGTGATGCTGCAATAGTTATTTTATTCTGGTATTACTCTTAGTTTCAACTGAGTGATTTCCTATCTCAATTCATGAGGTGTATGGGACCTCATGGGTCGGGATAAGTAATTTACCAAGTCGATCCATTATGATATAAATAAATGGGTGTCATTTTCATTAATGAGGTGTATGATAACTAATTCAATGGGGATTTCTATCCATTATAATGTGAAACATGACTTCTAATATTAAATGGTTGCACATACTTATCCCACCTTTTCTAGTTTATGAAAGGTAAAGGAGTGAATCTGGTAATTAAATATAAAATTAAATGATATGGTTTTCAATAAATGATGGGGCAAGGTACTATTGACCCTTCATCTATTAGAACCCCTGAAACTTATACTTGATCACTTACAAGTACCTGGTTGTCTAAGTGGGTAGTTGGGGTAGTATACCTTGGGTAGTGATCCCCTTCTTACGTTTAACTTCTATTAATTTTGTTATCTACCTGCTTAAAGTTGGTTATGAGGAGTGTGATTGGCTTCAAAGATGCACAAGTGGCCCAGGTAGGTTAGTTGGGGCCTTTTTCTTTTGATATGACCCATTATGGGTATATATGACCTTGAAAAAAAAATTAACTATTATAGGGTTTCATTTATGATGAAACTAGATTGGTTTGATAGTACCCTCGTAGGTCTCCTTATCTATTAAAATGGATTTGTGTGATAAATTGCCTAATTATGATGGGATGTCAATAAATGATTAGTGTTTAAAATGAAGTTTTATATTACATGCCTATTATGCCTTTGGCATTAGTTAAATTAAGTACAAAGTTCTTGTGTTTAAAATTTGTGCTTGATTTTCTTTTTGAATCTTTTAAATGATTAAAGGTTTAATGTGAATAAGTGTGATGACCTTAAAAATAGAACCTGTAAGTGGTGTCCTTGGTTAAAATGTATTTTTAAGTTTCCTTGTAATAGAAATGTGAGTGTTTTCCATAGGCATTATCATTCTTAGTAATCACTTAAATAATATTTTTTTGAGCCTGGTAACTTCTGTTTGGCGTTTCCTAGTGATAGGGTCAATGCTTGTGCTTTATAAGGGGCTAGCTATGATAGGTAGCACACTTAAAGCTAAAATTAATTACTAAATATTGTCATTTTTTGAAATTTAGTGACGTTCGGGTGTCGTTGTCCCTAGTAGGATTCTTACCTTCTAAATGACACCCTTATTCGTTTGGGTGGTTATGGTATCTTTGACCCTTTTTACGGTCGTGATCATTTGATAATGCTCGGTTTCAATAGGTTAGACATACTGAGGGAATGTTCAGGCATTTCATAGGTTTTGTGGCCCTTTATTCTTTGTTAGTAGTGGACAAATTGGTATATCTTCATCCAGGTTAAAGATTTTATGGGGCAGTACGATCCTGAGTTAACTCTCTTGTATGACCCACCTGATACTTGGATACATAGTTCAGATAAACTATGGATAGTATTGAGGCGATTTCTTATTTCTAGAACCTTGTTGTAGTATGCATTCATGTATGTGGTAACCGTCGAGTTGAAAAATGATATAAAGAACTAGTTTGGTTCAATAAAAATCATTCATTCTTGTGTTGTTGTGTATGCTCTCGGGTTATCTCCATAGTAGAGTTACTTGGGTGTTAAATGAAATAAGTTTTTCCCAATATTCAGTATTAATTTTAAGAGAATCGGGTGTTTTGATAGATTGGTCAGTTTGGTTTTGGAATTCTTGACAAATACTTTAACATATGTAATCGTGACTCAAAGGAGTATCACGCATGCGGTTAATGTGATTTTGATCTAGCACACTTATGAGTGGCTGGTCTATCTCTTCTTTCCATGGATAGGATACTCTTGAGGTGCGAGCGTAACTTAGATTTTGGTAAATATGTTCCCTTACAAGTAGAAGGAGAACATCTAAAGAGGACCATTGGGAAATGGTTGGTTTTCTTGAATTCCCTAGAGGCTTTCAATTTGGAATCATGTCAGTGCTTTCTCGACATCATGACTTTGAAATGTTTGTCTATGTATGAAATGTTTGAGATAAACCGCTGGTCTTGGATGGACTTCGGTGGTTTAGCTTGGGCAATCATTTGATTCCTTAGGTAGTGAAGGCTTGTGATCGGGTTGTAATGGTGTGTTGATAGGTGAATCTAATCTTCTTTTAGGGGAAGTTGACTAGTGGTGGTTTACCTAATATCCTTGAAACCCTTGAAATAAATCTTCTTAGTGAAATCATTTTAAATAGACGATCATTTCCCCTATCTTGATGTCATCCTCGATTCACTAAGAGAGTGTCGTTCTTACGTCACGCTAAAGGTTACAAGATGTTGGGCTGGTTAGTGACCTCTCTAAGGGTTGAGCACTGGATGCGTGGTTTTTTTAGGATTGGTTAGTCATGAGTGATACATGGTTTCCTGAGTAGGAATGCCTTGGATAGACACTTGGACACCAGCTACTTTCCTCTCATGTGACCTCTAGATGAATACTACTCTTGGATCAGTCAATTTTTATACATGGATGTTTTGGGTTGTATGAATGTCTCACTTATAACATGGGCAGGGGCTACTAAGGAATAGTTCCTTAGACTCCTTTTTAATTAAGTCAAGGTTACCAGGTATTATTGTCAGGATTGAAAGTGATGTTAAAATGGGGTGACAATTCTAGTGGGATAGATCTGGGTTACACACTTATTCATGTAGAAGTATGATAGTTTAAATGGTCAGATGATGGTTGATTGAGGAATGTCATTGGAATTTAGTTATGGGTTTTGGTGGATGTGGTTGGGGAAAAATTAGGATTCCTTGGAGGAAGGAATTGCAGTTCTATTTGTGATATGCTGGATTTCTAATATGGGAATCTTTGAGGATGGTCAGTCGTAGGTGGTTTGACAGCTATCCTTTTTGTTTAATGTATATGGTAGGTGAAGGACCATTTTTGGGCACATCGTTGGGTATAGGCGAGTTCAGTTTGTGTTAGGAAGGGATTTTTATGGAAATCCAACTCAACTTGGATAAAGGTGTTAGTGGGAAATCAATAGTTTAATTATTGTGAAAATCATGTGAGAAGCATCATTAGAATGCTTAGAGGCATTTGTAAGACAATTCCAATGTCAGAGATATCGCAATTCAGAATTGAACCCCCTTTTGTGATAAAATTCATGGTGTTGACTAGAGGATTAATGAGATGATGATGTGATTGTGTCTCAGACTAAGAGGTCTCGAGTAATCCCCCTTTCAGTGTTTCAATTGGAGGATGAGAATTGGATCAGGTTTTATTGGCTTAAGTATGGTATGATTAAGGTCACCTTGAAGGTGAATTAGAAGTTTGGAAATGCAATGTGACCATTTGAATCAGACTTTAAGAACCTTATAGTTCGGGTGATGTTGTTTTAGATTCTGAAGCTTCTTAGGGATGAGAAGCGTATGAATACTTGTCAGTCTAGAAAAAAATATTATGTTGATCGTCATTGACAACCTCTGGAGTTTGAGGTTGGGGATTGTGATTTTCTTCAAGTATCACCCAAGCTAGGACATAGATGGTTACGGAAGCAAGGGAGGTTTTCTCCTTGTACGTTGGGCCATTTGAGATTCTAGAGAGAGTCAGGTTGGTAGCCTATAGGTTGCTACTACCTTAGATGTATTGTGCCATGAATGAAATCTTCCATGTTTCACAGCTTCATCAATATCATGTTGACTCTTCTCATACCTTTGATCCTGAGGAATTTGAGTTAGATGTTGATGCTACCTTCGAGGAGTATCCAGTACGCATCGTTGACCGTAGAACGAAGGCTCTATGAGGTCAATTTTTCCCTCCAGTATGGGTGCTATGGAAGCACGACCACGTGTAGGACAAGACTTGGGAACAGGAGGCTGATGTACGCACCCAGTGGCGATAATTTTTCTCAGACAATGTTTTTCCACTCTTGCAAGCTAAACTCTGGGATGAGTTCTTTTAAGGGGGGGAGACTGTAAGAACCCAGTTTTTCACTAAGGTATGGATCCTTTAAATTTCAGTATAATTCCTTATTTTGGACCTAATTTGGATTCTTAGTTGGTTAGAGAAGGTCTTAAGGGTGTTTGGAGATTTTTTGGAGCCTAGAACCCATCTTTTTTTGGAGAAAATGTCCATGTCACATAGTTAGAGTAAACCGTGTTGGTAGGGTGCACGGTTAGATCAAACTGTGTGGATGGTCTGCATTTTTAGACAAATCCATCTTGCACGGTTGGTTCATGGTTTCCCTAATCATGCAGCATAACCATTTCTAGTTCCCATATTCTCTAGGTACCTGTGCATGGTTTGTGCATGATTTTTCAAACCGAGTGAACAAACTGTGCATAGGCTAAATTTTGGTTAATTTTACCATTTAACCTTAATGGTCTAATTTAACCTCCTCCTTCCTCCTATATGATTTTCTAGTGGGATGAACCCCTTTTTCTCTCATTTTGGAGATTTTTGAAGGCCTAACCTAATAATTAAGTTATATCCTTCATTTAGTATCTGATAGAGCTTTCATTCATCACGTTGGATGTGCAATGGTAAGTACTCGAGTTTGTTTGAGACATTCTTCATCTCTCTTGCTCACAACCTAGTTATCAAGGTGTCAGAATTTTTCCCTTTTTCTCAGATTTACCATAATCCAAGCCAAATCAGAGGCTAATACTGGAGGAGGAGAGTCATACAAGCCTAATGTGTGTGGTCTATAATTCATCCCTCAATTTTATTGATTTTGGAATTTTCATGCGGGGCTCACTAATTTTATCATGTGACATTTATTGAATTTATACTCCATTCTTAAAATCATTAGAACTGTATGGATATTCTTTTTTCAAATATTTTATTAGTTGTTAGTGGTTGTTCCCATAACTCCATCCATCCCATGTAGGATGTTATGACATAATTGTCATTTTAGTGTTTTGACACATTTGAGTCATCATTCAGGTGTGTCTTGTCTTGATCTTTCTAAGGGTAATATTTTATATATTAAATGGCTTGATTTACATTGTGAATTGCATAATTGAAAGTACCATGTATTCTCACCACTTGACCCACCTAAGGTAAGTGATTCAATTGATAAACAAATGTCAAATGGAAATTGGAAAGTGTACTAAGTATATGAATTGACCATTTTGAATGTAATTGAATAATAGGTTGCATGTCCATACCACCCCTTACCATGTTAATGGATGGTAGCGGAGTGAACCTTGATTTTTTTAAAATTCATTAAATGGATTAAATGAATGGTTTTATGCTACTTGGACTTGTCACACTAATAAAAGGCATGGTTTGAACCAAATGGACTTGTTGATTAATTATGATTGATTAAATGGATGCATGCTCAATTATCCTTATCACGCTATTGAAAGGTAATGTCTTGAACCTTATGAATTATATATGAGTTCATTATCAAATAAAAGTGGCCTAACTCAAGCTTTCCATGGATTCCATAGAGAATTCCTTGATCACTCGAGAACTTTATTCTGATTCAAGGATACGTCTTGCTTAGTTTGACACGCACCTAGAACCCAATCCTTCTCTAACTTTGGATGCCCGGTATGACACCATAATATCCCTCATGTATTACTATAGGATTCCTTGGATACAATCCTTGGATCCAGCATTGATAAGTGGGTGCCATGGCTAAATACCATTGGGATTGGTCATTTCTTAGCCTCATTTTACCTTGGATGAACTCCTTGGACTCAGTAGGCATCTCATTGTGGAATTCATTGGACTATGCTCCTAAGATTACACTCTTATCCCTAGATAGGATACAGTCATTACTGAGTTGGTGACCCTTGAGGTCTACATTTCCTTGGTTGTTACCTTCGAACTTAATTTTTAAAAATCATTACAGGTTGTCCTGTTACATCAGGGAACCTTCACTATTGCTAACATGTGACTCATTTATAAACTTTTAATAATAAATTAATGAATTGTTACATGTTCAAATACCAGCCAAGGGATGAAGCGGGTACATGGGTATTTAGTTACATTGTACCACTTTACTTTATATATGAATTCTTGCACACTATTATATTTCCATTACACAAGTCAGATGTTATAGACATCATTGGTGGTGTCCCATTGAGATTTATCTCACACCCTCTTCGGGCACCATTTGGTACCCAGGGAAGATTACATGAATGCAGGTGTTGAAAAAGGTAATTATACGGCTTTGTTGATTGCTTGCTGTTTAGGATGGATCATGATAGTAGATGACCAAGCTGTAGATTGGGATTCTTGGGAATAGAGTTTGATTTTCTTTATACTTTTGTAGAACATGTTATTCCTGTTATCTTGTACCAATGTTTTCTAGTTTTCTAGTGACATGAAATATCATCATCAGTTATTCCATTTGATATAATTATTGTTATCCTTTTCTATTTATTAATTTTTATGCTTTTTCTATTTACTTATATTTCTTACTCTATTTACCTCTATTTATATTTATCTACTATGCTACACTCTGGTAATGAGGGCATAGTCTCCCCACAGACACACCCTAGTCCCTCGCTGCTAGTCGGCAACCTTTGGAATTTGGGGAGATGCGCTTGAATCCATGTGGCCCACTGAGATTGGGGTGAATATTAAGTGGAATTTGGGTCTGGGAAGTTAAAATTATCATTTTTATATAAAACTTATCTTATTTTGAAGGATAGGATGTTTCTTGTCTTTTACCAATCATTTTTAAAGTTCTTAAGAATGTAACTAATGGGTTTTCACCTCATGCTGAGAATGATATATTGATTGAAATGGATAGAAGGGATATTGATAATGATGGTCATGCTAGTAATTCTTTAATGTTGTCTTTATCTAAGAAGAAATTTTTTAAAGTGAAATTTATCAATACTTCCAAAGGAACTTTGGATAAACTTATAAATATCTATGAAGGCAATAAGAAATTGAAGTAGGATAAACTATAGATATGGATATTGAAATATGAAGACCTGTAAATGAAAGAATATTAAACTTTATATGAGTCATTAACAAGAGTTAAGGATATTTTAAGTATAATCATAATTTATGGTGATAAATTAGAATATACTACAGTGATTGAGTAAATACTTCATATCTTTATATACATGTGGGATGCTAAAGTCTCTACTCTTAAATACAAGGATTCAGAATCATTTTCTATAGATTATTTTCATAAAATTATCATTGCCTATGAGATGTGGAAAGAATATTTCCTCATGAAGAAGTTCAAGTCTAAAAAGTAAATCTATTTTAAGGTCTCCAAGAAAAGTAATTGTAAGAAGAAATTTTATAAATAAGATGTTTTTTATTCATTTTTTGATTATAATTTGATTCATAATTTTGATTATATAATATCCATAATCTCCAGAAATATAAGAAGAGTCAAGGGAAGGTTAAAGGTAAACTTACACTAAAGTTATTTGGGTGTGGATAATTTGGAAATTTTGATAAAATATTTAATAAATTAAAAGAATTTGGATTCATTGAGGAAGAACAAAAAGCTTCAAAGAGAGACTTTATGGAGAGATCAAAAAAAATTGAAAAACCCGGGGTTTGTTCTAAAGGTAAGAGGAAAAATTTCTCAAAATTCATGAAATTAAATATCTTATTTAAATTTAAAATAAGTTTTATTAGTGATTAGGAAGAAGAAATAGATATTTAAAGATATTTTTATGAAAAAATCTTATTATAATGGTTAATGAATAAGAATTAAATAGTGAAAGTTGTAGTGAAGTTGAAGACAATAGACAAACTGAGATGGAATCTTTCTGAAAAGAGAACTCAAGGAGTGTCTCACAAATATATATAAGTTGTAAAAAGAGTTAAAAATTATAAATAAGGATAATAAATCTTGTAGAAGTAATGAATCTGTTCATATTGAATAAAAAATAACATTTTAGAAATAAGTTGATGAATTAAAAAATCCTGTTATTGAACTGAATAATTCAAGAGTAAAGATAGAAGAAGGAATAAAAGAGAAAGAAAAGTAGTTCAATATTTTATGATAAAAATGATGAGTGTGGAAAAATATGTTGAAAAATGTAAGATATATTTCCAAAACTCTATTTATGAAGTTGGTGAAAGATCAAGTAAATACAAGGCTCATGTACATCAGTATATATTTTTCAAAAATGAAGAGAAAAAAATTGATAGAACTTGTGACATGTTAGAGAAGAATAATCAAATCAATAAAAGGAATTTTCTAGCAAATTCAAGTGATTTTATATTTTATAGAAATTATTTACACATCTACTTGAATGAAAAAAATACAACAAATAGTGAAGGAAACAGAGATAAAAATAAGTTTAATATGAATAATAAAGAGTTAGATATCCACTAAAATTTTGGTTTACATATAAGATCAAACATTAATGGTGGGAAAAAGGTTGAAATACATGATCACTATTCTGGATAGCATGATGTTTATAAATAAAATATAACTTTTATGTTTATTTTTGTAAAAATGGATGTTTTAGGAACATGAAAAGGATTTTTTTTATTTAAATACCAATACAATGATGAGTTTTTATGGTTTGGAAGACAAAAATAGAGGGGGATGATCTCTCTCAAAAGGGAATAGTTTAGAGATAACCTGTGAAATCTAAATTGAAAACTAAAAATAGATTTCAATAATTGGAAGATATTTGTGAGAGATGTGAGAAACATAGTCATCTTGAAAAAGGGTTTCTTGTTATGAAAACAACTCAAATGTTCTCAAGATAGAATGTTTATAAGTCTCATAATAATAATAAATTCAAAGAAAAAACTTTGGTTTAGGATGTTGCATACAAATAATCTAAAGGAGAATGACCATGGATTTTGGATAGTGATTATTCTTCTCTTAAGATAGGATATCTGAATCTACTCAAGGATATTGAAAATTTTAAATAATCCTCGATGAACTTTGGAAATGAAGGGTCAATCAAAATCAAAGGTTTTGGGTGAGAATTGATTGGTAAATATCTATTGAACTCTAAATGAACATTGTATGTTGAAGGACTAAAACACAGTCTTCTTAGTGTGTCATAGTTATTTTAGGAAGGTAATGGAGTGATATTTCATAAATATGGGTTTTTTGTGAATATATGGAAATATTTAAGTATCTTCACAAGAGGATAGTGAAAAATAGGTAATATGTTTCTAATTACTGATGTCATAAATTCTTTTTATTTAAGCATGAAAGAAGAAATTAAATTGTGGCATCAAAGTATTGGTCACCTTATATAATGGAACATGTCTCAAATTATTTATGTAAAAAAAATTGATGTTACTAAGTTAAAATATAAAATAATAGGATGTTTCCCCTTATCAAAAGGGTAATACTTTTAATACTTCATATGAAAAGGTTGAAATACAAACTACTCATCCTTTAGAGTCAATTCACTAAGATATTTTCAAACCTATGAGGAAGAATTAAACAAATAATGATAAGTATTTTATTTCATTTATTGATGTATTTCATTTCATTTCATGTATTATATTTGTGGAACATAAATTGGACGATTTAAAAAAATTAAAGGTTTCAACAAAAGTTCATATAAAGAGTGTGGTCACTCTTTGAAGAAGATCCTAACAGATAATGGTGTTGAGTATACTAATGGAATATTTGAATATTATCTTGAAAAACATGGAATTTTTCATAAAATTAGAGTGCCATACATACCACAAAAAAATATTGTGGTTGAATGAAAGAATATAAATATTTTGTAGAAGGCTTGAAATATGTTTCTAGATCATGATACATCTCATTTTTTTAGAAAATACCTTGGAGTAGTGGTTTACATCCAAAATCATTATCTTTATATGCCAAATTATGATAATTCATATTATGAGATGTATTATAATAAATCTCTAAGTTTTTAGTATCTGAGAGTGTTTGGAAGCCCCTGTATTATCGAAGTTAAAGGTGATAATCTGGGGAAATTTGAAAGAAGATATTTTGATGGTATTTTTCTTATTTATCCACCAAATGTAATAGTATTTTTTTGTTACAATAAAGATAAATAAAATATTTTTTATTTTTTTGATGTGAAATTGATTGAGAACCTATATAAAGTAAACTCACATAAAGAATCAAGTTTTTTATTGATGATGATGAATCTATTTTTATGAAATAACAAGGTAAAACTTTGGGAAATTGTGAAAATAATGAGGAAATTCAAGGTGAATAATTTGATTTAATGAATTTTTGTGAGGAAGAACAATATATTTACATGTTCTAGAAATAAGAAGATAAGTTTAGGTTTAAAATATCATCAGAAATCATGGAAAATAGATTCAAACTAAAATAACTTTATGGAAAAACTCTCATACCTCATTTTTCTCTCAAGTTAAACCAAAATATGTGCAATAATAAATGAAACATAAATATTAGATTGACGTAATTAATGAAGATCTGGATCAAATTGAAAATAATGAGACTTGGGAATTGGTACCCAAAAAAAGAACATTATTAAGACAAAGTGGGTGTTTTAAAACAAGATGAATGAAAAATTGATGTAGTGAGAAATAAAGAAATATTGGTGCATAAATTTCATTCACAAGTTGAATTATTTGAATTCAATAAAACCTTTTCACGAATTATAATACTTGAACCAATAATAATTTTTCTGTCCATTATAGAATAAAGGCATTATAAGATCTTTCAAATGGATGTCAAGTCAACCTTCCTCAATGGTGAATTGGAATAGGAAGTTTATATTGAAAAAATGTGTGGTTTCATTCATGGTTAAGATAAAAATTATGTTTTTATATTAAATAAGGCTTTAGATGGGTTAAATCAAACTCCAAGAGCTTGGTGTTCTAAGCTCGATAGCTACCTGAAGAAGTTGAATTTCAGAAAAGGGAGAGTTAAGAGCACTTTATTTATCAAATAGGATAACATGTTATTTCTTGTTGTCATATTTTATTTATATGAAATTATATTTTCTATAAATAATGAACGAATTATGTGGAATTTTAAGAAAAAAAATGAAGAAGTTTTTTGAACTATTCATACATGGTGAGATGAGATACTTTATTGGATTACAAATTTTTCAAGAGCAGGATTATATTTTTATATCTCAAGAAAAGTATTCCAATTAAATTTTTAATAATTTTGGAATGCAGGATTAAAATCCTATTTATATAAAAAAATTGTATGAATAAATTTAATAAAATATGAATAGGGAAATAAAGTTGATCTAATATAATTATGGAAGTTGGTCAAAAGTTTAATTTACTTAATATCTTCAAGATAGGATATTGTGTATGTTGTTACAATTTGTTCCATGTATTAATGTGCACCAAAATAGACTCATTTTATGGATATAAAGTGAATACTTAAATATATAAAAGTTGCAATAGATTTTGGGTTGAAATACGACACTAAAGGGAAGCTTGGTCTATTTGGTTTTTTGGATGCGGATTGTGCATGAAGTGTTGATAACAGAAGATATACAGTTGGGGGAGCATTCTTTCTAGGAATAAGATTTTTTATTAGAATTCAATATATTTTAATTTAATTACATTGAAAATTTATGGGGATAATTATGTGGCCACCACTCATTACTCTACACAAATTATGTGGATAAAGACTCAAGTAGAGTATCTGAAAGTTGAAGTGAAGTTGTTTATTTTGGGATGTGATAATCAGAGTGAAATTAACCTTTCAAAAAATATATTTTAACATTAAATGTCCAAAATAATTGATATAAAATATCACTTAATCAAATATCTAGTGGAGAATAATGAATTAAAGATGGAATTTGTTTCTGTAGAGGAAAAAAGTGTAGATGTGTTCACCAATCAACTGTCAAAGGAAACATTCTAGAATTTGAGGTAAAAGTTAGGTGTTCATCCTCACACTTTACAGGGATAAGATATGGTGTTTTCATCCCCTATCTCATCTTATATTTGTATATTATTGTACAAGGGGGATAAAAATTGGTAACATAAATATTTTATTTATATTTATGTTTATCTTCCTATTATTTTTCAAAGTGGGAGTGTACAATGTTGGGGGAGTATCAATTGATGTGTCTTACTTTTGGGGAAATCATTTATTAATAGAATGTTTGAAAAATAATTAAGTGGTGATTTTTTCATGTATGAAAATTTTTAACAGTGTTTTGTAAGTGATTTTAGGAATATTTCAAGTTTCAAAGAATTTTTTATTTCATGATGAAGTTTAGTTTAAAGGATGTGAAAATTGTGTGTAAGTAAGCTGCATCTAGATTACTATCTTATAGAAAGCATGGTATTATGTATTAAATTTTCTTATTTACTTCATATATTTAACTCATATAGGCTTATAATTATTTAATGGTGATCCATTTCTCAGTTTTCATGTTTTTATAGTGATTTATGTTCCTCAGTTTCCAACAAAATCCAAAGGGGGTATTTTTTATCCTGAGAGGTGCTTTTATAGTCTTTGTGATTGTGAGAGTGGAGATTTGGAGAATATTATATGATTATGTTTTTTCTTTTTTTCTAATAAATAAATCATATTATTCTTTATTTTTGATCCTGTGATTATATGTGAAATATTCTTAGTTTCTATATATCATGTTTGGAGTTCATGACGCAAGATGAATTGGAGGGGAATGGAATTGTTGTATAGAGGTTCCATTCCTTTGTGCTCAAACTATTCCATAGTAAAGGTTTCTACACTATAGATGAGACTTAAATAAAATTTATTCATGCCAATGTTAAGGACCATTCCACATAGGAGGTTGGGTCAATTTTGAGTGGCATTGGAAAATCCGAGTACTCTACACCATAGTGAAGGTCCACACCGCAAAGTATTAGTATAAGAATTTCAATGGCTCTTGAATTAAAGTTACATCCATGTCACATCCCTTTGGAAAAAATTTAGTCAACAATATTAAATATGTACTATGAAATTGGTAGAATACCAATCCATATAGAGGATTTAGTTGGATTTTAGTTGTTTTAAAGATTCGGTAACCACCACCCCGTAGTTGTTTTCTACACTGTAGTCAAGAGAATGCATGAAGGACTTTTTCATAGTAATCAGTCCACACCATGTGGTTAATTTGGATATATTTGTGTGTGTTTTGAGATTTGGTGACCTCCATGATGTACCCCCTTTAACACACCATAGCGAAGTATGAAAGTTATGTGGAAGCTATTGAAAATCATTTGGTTGTACCATAATCCCCAAGACCTAATCATAGAAGTGAAATCTAGGTATTTTAAAGAGAGCATGCTAAATTGGATTCATATGATAACATTTTAGTTATTTTAGTCCAAAATAACTACCAAGTTCAAATTAGATGATCATGATATTTTGAATTAAGATCCAAATTTTGAGTTTTAAATAAGAGTCGAAAGAAATTTGGTTGTTTGAATTTTAAAATCAAACTAGAAGTGTTAATGTGAAAAAAATTTATTTTTAGAGAATACATATTAGAGAGAATAAATATACAGAAATTGGGAATATTAAGAAGATAATAATTTTAAGAATTTTTTTTCCCTATTGGCCTAGAGAGAAGCGATCCTTCCTGTATTTTTCACAGGTTGAAGAATAAGAGAGGAATCACTACATCAACAATTGAAGAATATTATTGGAAGGATTTATTGTTTTTGATATAAAATTATATTATATTTTTTTATTATAGTATTAAATATAAAATTCATGAGTCTTTATTTAATATGATTTCAAGGATAAACCCTGCTCGTTGTATCTACATTTTGAAACAAGTGGGTCATATGATATTGGCAGAATCTAGATCATGCCAAGGACTAGCCTTCTTATTTTGAGAGGTGAACCTTGTAAATATGTTGTTCCCTTATTTTTGTGTGTGTGTTGAATAAATATTAATATTCACTTTATCTAGTGAAAATGGTTTTTCACCAAGAAAACTTAAATGAAATAGAATCACTAATTCACCCCCCCCCCAGTGATTCCTCACTAATCCAAGAAGTGCTTTTTCACTCATATATTTAGAAGATAATGAGGCTATAATTATCACATATATGGGGTTTAATGGATAATTTACGATATTTATTATATATACCAGCTTGTGATGACTATATCTATTCATTTCTATTCTTCATTCTTGAAGGGAACTAGTTTCCCTCCATTTTCAAGGTAGGTTTCTCTATACATTTTTGTTTACCCATGAATTAATCGATGTTATTTATAATTAATTTGGTTTGTTTATGGAATTGATTAATTGATTGATTCAGGTATTTTAAAGGGGTTTTAAGGGGGTTTTATTTAAAAACATATCTATGCACACAATGTGTTCGATGAAACATCTCAATGACTCTTTTAACTCAAAAATGGATTTTCAAGCATGGAAGTTATGATGATTCACTGTGAATTTTTTTTATAAATTGTGAAAGTTATTTTCAAATGTTTTTATGGAAATAATAACACATTGGGAACCTTGGGTGTATCGAGAAGTGTACATATGTCACTTTATTATGTGTAGAAAGACTAGAGGTTATTTTGTGGATATCAATAGAAAAGGGCGGGACTTGAAATCTATAGGATTCCATCCAATGGTGCTAAGACCTTCATTTTTTTTATTGATTTTGATAATACACCTTTCAAGGGGTGAGGTGTAACCCTTACAAGGCACGTAGGTGTAAGTATTACATGGCATGTAGGCCTTAGAGGAATTCATTTCCTGTAGGCTTCAAACATTACATACAACCCAAACTAACTACTCGGAACTGCTCCTCCCCAACATCTTCATCATGAAATCAGATATACACCTTCGCATGGTTGTTTGGCTAGGCTATCCCATGCATGCACAGACTTATCCTGATGGCAGGTTTCATACCCTCTCATTCTTGCAATCCATGTAGCTTCTGTTGTGGTGAAAGCTCTTTGCTCATCCTCCTATAGAGCTTGTTCCTTATAGGTTGTCTGGTTTGAATCTGCACTTAAGGTGGCCCGAATGACTTAAGGTGGCCTGAAGGCATTACTGTCCCAAAGGCCTAGGTGGCCCTAAGGTCTTAAAGGACTCTAAGACCAAATCGGTGGCCCGAAGGCCCAAAGGGGGTCAAATTCCCAGCTACTACAGTTCCAAAAAGTGTCTGCTACAGTTCCCGCTACAGTACCTGTTATAGTACTACAGAGTTCCCACTATAGTACTGCTAAATTACCTGCTACAGTACTACTACAGTACCCCTAGAAATTATGCCTCTTCCTGGATTTGATCCTGGGTCACCTGGATGCACTTAAGAGTCCTCACCAACCAAGTTGAGGCTCATGTGCTGAAATCTGTAGGATTCACATTATGCCTGGATTGGTCATCCTTATATTTATAAGTATGTATTCCCATAGCCTAGATCATGGTTTTTGATTAGTTTTAAAAAAAATTCTTATTATTATATGTTGGTTTTTCATATGTTTACTATATGGTGTTTCCTTGGATAATTTATTTTAATCCTTTTTATTATCAGTCATTATTTTTCATATTACTAGTTTATATGAATATAAAATGTTTTTATGAATCCCAAGGATGTTTTAAAAAATTATTTTTCTTTCAAAAATTATTTCTAAGATGTATTTTTTTAAAATCTTAAACTAATAGTTGAATGGTGTTATAATTTGTATAATTTCTTGATAGTATCTTACTGGGAATTGTTCTCACACCCTACTTTTTCCTTTGGGAATTTTTAGATTTGGTTTTATAGGAATCGAGTAAAGGGAAGGGTTTCATGTAGTTCACTGACCTCTCTTGGTTTTTGTGACATTATTAGTGAGATGGATTAGCGGTTAATAATGGTCAAATGGAGACTTGGATTTTGTCTTGTGATGTTTTATTTTTCTGGTTTAGCCTTTTGGATTTAAGTTGTATATCACATGGATGTTTACTCTTCTTTTTCATTGTACTCTATTGTTTTATCTCTTCTCGATTATGCATGAGACTTATTAGTTTTTTTGTTACTCTCTACATTGTAGCAGTCCATCTTGGGTGACGTTTTAGGTTCACCATTGTTGTTTCATTACATGATAGGACCTAGAACCTATATAAAACATGATAGATTCATACATGCACATGAGTGTGTATATAGGGTGTGAGATAACAAGCCTAGTAGGATCTCACCAAGGATTTTATGCAGTTTGTTTAATAGGAAAATTAATAAATGATAGTTTAAAATACAATAAAGAAAATAAGATTTTCTATCTCACAAAAAATTGTAAAACAAATTGCATATTCCTACCAAAATAATAAAACCTTTCTTTTCCATAAAAACCCAAAGGTATAAATTTATAAAAACAAACAAGAATTGTTTCATTTTTAGTCAAAATCTAACAAAAACCCCTTTTATCTATTTATAAAACTTCTCATGGAAATCCCCTTCAAAAATCACATCTTTTCCATTTTGAAAACAAATTTCAAAAATAATCATCATAACCATTTAAAAAAAGTGACCATAAAGGAGAGAATAATAATATAGAAGAGCACTATAAGATCAAAGAGAAATATAAAATAATCAATAAGTGTAAACGGTTCCACTATTCAATCAAGAATAAGGGGATACAAGAAATCATGGATAGATATTTCTTATATATATCCATTATTCAATGAATAAGTTTCATAGGAAACTTCTTAAAACATAAATTTATATGAACCTATATTTTACTAATCATGTTGGACCAACTTTTCAACTACATTGTGTCCTAACAATACAAAATCCACCTGACTATCCCACATCAACATTTTTGGGATGACACCCCCCATCCAATCCTATTTTATACTAGAGGGGACCACAACACCATGTGTACTAACTAGGGTAGATTAAATCAAGATCTCCCACTTAGTCCCATGTTCTCATGACTAATCCATAATTGAGGTGAGCAAGAAATCGAGGCAATTACCAAAATAAAGCATAAGCAATATCTCACACCACACATCCAATACCCTCTCATATAATAGCCCTTATTCACATTATATATCCAACATAAAAAAACACATTACTAGTTAAAAACACATGTAAAATAAATGAGGGTCTCATAATATCAAATCATTTACTTCATAAAGTGTCAAATAGACCTTAACTTGAAAAATAGTTTGGGATACCATGCCCTTCCTTTTTTTTAAAAAAATCACTCTTTTGAAACAATTTTAAGATCTCTAGAACACACCACTTTTAATATGAAATAATTATTTAAGAAATAGTAAACTTATTTTTAAAAATACCAAAATAATGCTAAAGGCCCACAATTTCCATCAAAACATTTGAAGGATCCCCTTGGTCCATTTTATAAACCCTTTTAATATTTAAAATGTTTAATTCAAAATGATGCATAAAATCCATAGGAAACCCTTTTATGCCAAAAAATAATTTTATAAAAAAAATACATTTCCTTCCAAAACATTATCTAGATTTATATATTAATTAAAAAATTCTAATACTCAAGAATTCCATGATTTTAAAAATAAGGTAAAACTTGAGAAATATCACCTAAATTTATTCAAAACGATGTGGAAACACATCACCTTTCATGAGATCACCCAAAGGAGCCAAGAATCACTCTCTATAGAACCTAAATGACTAAAACCCTAAGATTATACAAACCCAAACCCCTATTCCCAATAACATGATTAATAGGGTTATAAGGGATAAAGGAAAATTGAATGGGTAATGGAAGGGGTAGAGGGGAGAATGGGAAAATAGAGAAAGAGGAGTAATTACCTTGAAACCCTTTTAAAATCCAAGAAAATGAGCAAAGATCAAAGGAATATGGAAAAGGAAAATATACATTGAGTTTACCATGAGTTATTTGAACAAAATGGGATATAAGAAGGACATAAAATACTTAAAAACAAAATGGGGAAATAGTAATTTCAAAATTAAATGAAATATGGGTAGACCACATGATTTAGATGCACAGTTTTCCAAATTGTTTAAAAACCATGAGGATAGAACTAACCAATATACTACATGAAACATGGTTGGATCACGTGGTTTTTATTAACTATGTGTAAATCATGCTAATACCCTTATGAACACTAAGATAGATAGATAATATGCACAATTTTCCCTGGGGATCATATAATTCATGCACTACCTGTGCACATTCAAAAATGAACTAAGAACTCTTATAAATAAGGGTACTCGCACAACCTGGACTAAACCATGTGTGATAACCCAAAAGGATACCCCAGATTAAGGGTCATCTTTTCCATTTTTCAAATAGTACATAGAGAAAAAATTCCATAAATTTTAAATTTTATGCCCAAGAATTTCTACAACTCAAGAAATAAAACAAATACCAATAAAAGAATTAAATAAAAAGTAATTAAAAGGTTAGGGTGTGACAAATCTACTGACCATAATGCTTTTTGACATTGAAAATCCATTAGTTGAAAATAGAAAGTGATGGAAGACATGAAATTCTATACCCCTTTCAATAGTGGGTAGGTCTGGGAAAAAATATCAAAAGGATTGAACAAGAAATAAACCACCAAACATGATCCACTATCTAAAACCATCCATCCTAAAATCCTCAAACTGAATAATCTAAATCCTTAAACACAAATTATTAACCATCATTCAAATCTAGATATTTAAAGGGATGGATACCCATTGAAGTCTCCCCACCATTTAGAATTCTTCTATGATGGTTAATCGAAAGGAAACACTCCTAAGAGTTAAAGCACCAAAGGATAACTCTCGTAAACCAAAAACACCCAACCATTACAAAGAATACCCATTGAAACTCCCCAGGGGTAAAACCTCAAATAAATGACATCCAAAAGAGAAACTCATCGCCAAAATACAAATGAAATATCCAACCCAAAAACTAAGAGAAAACAAATCCTCAAATGAGATTCAATGAAATGGACATGGATTCTTGACCCAAGTCACCACATCCCACATGGGTAAACTAGGACCTTAACCATGGAACATTGTCTCATGGTGATCCCATGAAACTAAAACCAATACCCTCAGGTGATCACTGGGAATCTACTATACCTAGTTATGAGATCATGGACCCAAATCTCTCTTATGTTCAACCCACAAAAAAACATCCTCAAACTGAAAAAACCACACACTCAATCCCTAAGAAATAGATTTTCAGAAAACCAATTAAAATACAACCACAAAAAACCTACATACCAGAAAAATGGTAACATACATAAGAAATTATCCATGTGAGACTCAAATAAAGAACCCAACCAAAGATACCACAAAATCCTTAGTTAATTCTGAACCTATGGAATGGAAATCCAAAAAATAATCAAGTATCCCAAATGATATCTATACTTAAGAATTCTTTTGGTACCCAACTTATATATTTCCTAGGAATAATCTAGGAAGATATGATGAGGAATAATCCTAAAATTCCTTAGAGAACTTCCATAAAATAATAGGCTCTGAGGAATCATAGATTACTAACTATAAAAATAGACCACTGACCACTAAGTTTTATTCAAGAAGTCTTAAACAAGATCCAATATGAGGGAACATTTTGATCCTACCACTTCATTCAGAGTTTGGGTGGAGAATGAAATCTAAGAAAACCACTCTAAGAAATGAGGGGTTCACCTTGAAGATATACTTATATAAAATCCTTCTATATTTTTTCTTTACCATTTTTTGTGTCATACTAGAATAACACAATACATGAACCCGTTATGTCAATGCCTTGCAATTTGAACAAAATAGTCCCCATTACCAACAAATGGAAAAATATAAAAACATAAACTTTTTAAATTAAAACACATCAATATTACATCACAAAGATCATTTTTATAGAAATCACTGACTTCTAGTGAAAAATAATTCTAAAACTTCTTTTACCAAGGAACGCATTTGAAAAAAAATCACCCTTACTTTAAAATAACCCAACCTTTGTAACATATCGGATAACTTTTCAAAATAAAATAAGAATAATTTTACATTTTTGAAATTAAAAAAAGTCTTGTAACATTATTAAAATTTAAAATTAAATTTTTATCATAACAAAAATTTCAAAACATTTACATAATTTACCACTATTTTTTTTATTCAAACATTAACCAAACACCACACAAAAATTGGATACTTTTTAAAATTCTCTATATGAAATAATGCACCCATTTCTAGAACAACACACCTAAATATAAATTTAAACTCAAATCTTGATAAAATTATCCTTTTCATTAAAAAAACCACCAATATATCATACAAATAAAGAATAATAAATCATAATGCTAAATTCCAAACAAAATCCCCTTAAATCACATCCAAAAAAATCAAAACTCTCTCTAATTCATCCCCAGCAAGTGGAAACTACTTTAGGGGAAATCTAAAACCATGAGAGATCAAAATATAAAATTTCAAAGGGATGAAAGTTCTATATGGTTTGTCCACATGGTTTTTCAATCCATTCTCCAATCAAATGATGGGATTTGGGAAGCTCATAGGACCATTTGTATAGGCTCTATATGGTTTGAAAACCCATGTGGGATAACCATTCTACCTGGGTTATACTTCCATTTTCACCCCAGAAAGCAAGGTACCCCCAAAATCACCTATCAAACTCATTAGGGTTTCATATATTATCCTTCCATAACAAAATACATCCAAATTTCAAGAAATAAATCAAAATTAAAGACTCAAATCCAACATACCATGGTAACTCAAGATTTAAAATGATATAGTGATCATAAGGCCCTTCCCAACACCCACATCTCAAGTTTCGACAATCATATCTCCATACTACAAATACAAATCCCAAATAATAATAGATAATCCTCTAGAACCTAGGATCCCTAATAAACCAACCCAATATGACCTAACACGTCACTCAACCCAACTCACTACTTAGCCCATAGGGTGTTCTTAATCCCCATTAAATGGAAACTAGTTCCTATGAATCAAAGGAAGAACACTTGGGAATGATTTATCCCTAAAATTATAGTTAAAACCCAATGGATCTTTTTTAAGAATCTGGCATAGACCATCCATAATTTGGAGTTCCATGTGACATCAAATGAACATAACCAAAATAAATAAGCGAAACAAAAATTACATAACCCAAAATAATGATTCAACCCATTTTTATAAACTTCCAACATAGTCCATAAGTATATACATGATAAGGAAAAATAAGAAGAATATAAATATCTAAGAAGAAAGGTTTCCTTAGTTGATATATATGTAACTAAAATAAAAAAACACTCGAACAAACCACTTGGGAACCTCTATACAACCCATGTTTTCTCTCCACATCCTAACTCACCATTATCATCCCAAGAGGATGGTAAAAAATATTAAGGGGGCCTAGAACCTATATAAAACATGTGAGTTGTAAACATGCACATGAGTGTGTATGGAAAGTGTGCGATAACTAGCCCAATAATATCTCTTAGGAGTTTATTCATTTCATTTAATAAGATAGGCCATGAGTGCTAGTTTAAAATACAATAAATAAAATAAGCTTTTATATTTCCTAAAAAATTAAGTAAATAATCACATATTTATATAAAAATAATAAACTTCATATTTTTTTTAAAAAAATAGAGGTATACATTTATAAAACAAAAAAATAATCATTTATTTTTTAATCAAAATCTAACAAAGAATACTTTTTTCATTTCCAAATCTTTTCAAATAAATAATCTTCATAAATCACACCATTTAAATTTTAAAAACAACTTTCAAAAGTCACCTTTATAGAAATTTTAAAACAAACATCCCAACCATAAAGTAGAGAAGCATAATTTTGAAGGGCACCACAAGATCAAGGGGAAAAATAAAATAATCAGTAAGTGTAAATAATGCCACTAGATAATCATCGCAAGGGGACACAAGAAAGAATGTATAGAAATTATATGTGTATAATTATTGATCAATGAATAGGTGTCGTGGTAAAGTACCTAGGTCTTAAAATGAGAAGATACTAGATTTTACCAATCACACAGGGCCAACTATCATCCTATTTTGAGTCTTGAAAATACAAAAACCACCCAACTAGCTCATTCCATTGTCATTAGGATGACACCCCCACCCCCAGCTATCCCTATTCCATGCTAGAGGGGACTCTATAAGAGTATGTACCAACTAGGGTAGAATGAATCTTAATATCCCACTTAGTCCTCAAGTTTCCATGACCAATATAGAATGAAGGTGATCAAGAGATAAAGGAAATTACCATAATAAAACTTAAGAAATATCACACACCTCACCTGCAATGCCTTAATTTAGAACATCCACTTTTAACATCATATATCCATTACATGATCAAAAACATCCAATAAAGGTTTAAACAAACACAAGGGTGAGTGATTAGGGTCTCACAATATCAAAAGATTTACTTCTTAAAGTACAAAATAGGTCCTAACTTGAAAAATAGATTCCAAGACCTTCACTTTTTCCTTTAAAATCCATTATTTAAAAAAATATCTAGAACACAACCCTTTTTAATCCAAAAACATTCTTTAATAATTAGGAAACTTATTTTTAAAAGGTCCAAAATAATTCTCAAGGCCTGCAATTTTCATCAAAACATTTAAAGGAGACCCTTTATCCATTTTATAAACACTTGGAATATTTAAAATATTTAATTAAAAATGATACATAGAATCCATAGGAAACCCCATTTATGTTAATCTATAATTTTATAAAAAAAATTACATTTCTATCCAAATCATAATCTATATCTATAAACTAATTGAAAACAAATTTCTAAAACTCAAGCATTCTATGATTTTAAAAATAAATGAAATGCATAGAAACCCATACCTCTAAATATTTGGATTGATGTAAAAAAGAATTACCTTCCATGGGGATCACCCAAAATAGTTAAGAATATCCCTCTATAATCCCTAAATGACAAAACCCACAAGATTAGATAGACTTAAACCCCTAATACTACCTACACAATGATTTCAGATCCAAGGGAGAAGGAAAATTGAAGGGTTAAAGGAAGGGGGAGAGGGGAGAGTGGTAAAAGAAAGTAAGAGGAGGAAATACCTTGAAAACCTCTTGAAATATAGGTAATAGAGCCATGATCGAAGGAGGGTGGAAGAAAAAATCTCTCCATTTAGCTTCCTATAAGTCATTCGAACCAAATGGGAGATGGGTAGGATAGAAAAAAACTTAAAATTAAAGGAAGGAATAGTAATTTTAACCTTAAATGAAATATGGGTAGATCACATGGTTTGGCTGTATAGTCTTACAAACTATGTACTAACCATGTGGATGACATAGTCCAAGATGCAACATGGTGCATGGTTACCTAAAATGGAATCTAATAATCATGTTCAACCCATGAACTAATAATATTATGCACACTCACAAGTAAAGGTAATCCACACGATTTTCCTTGGGGCTCTCACAACTCATGCGCTACCTATGCGCTTTCCATGTACACTAGTCATGTATGATGAACTGAGGACCCGTTTGAATAAGGGTATGCACATGTATCAGACTAAAACATGCATGATAACCCATGAATATAAGAATACCCTTGTGTAAGGTCATCAATATGGTTTTTCAAACCATGAACCAAGGAAAATTTTCCAAAAATTTAAAATTTTAATCCAAAAAAATTCCAATACTCTAGAACTAAAGAAAATACTAATAAAAGAATTAAATAATAAGAAATTAAGAGTTAATGTTGTGACACATTCCATATATGGTAAGAGGATAAACCATTCCCACAAGACATGAGTGTCACATTTAGTCATGTGATTATTTTAGTTCACCTGATAATATGGGTAGAAAGCCTCACCCAGATAAAATTCTTTTTCCAATGACATGTGGGAGCCTTAGAAAATAAAAATTCATGTGGTGGGATTCTTAGGGATAACCTTTAAGTGGTATTAGAGTGGTCAAATTTAAATTTATAATTATTTACAATTTATTATATCAATTTCAATAATTATTTTTTTATTTTTCATGATCATATTTTCATTCTTAGTCTAATAATAAAGATGATGCATTTATCTGAATTTGTATAGATAGCAAAGGGATAAAAATACATGAGGAAGGATTGAATAATCCATCCATATGTTTCAAGGTTTTTCGCTACCTAACACAGTTACATGTTGTGTAATAGTAAATTACACACAGTTCACTCATGGTTAACTCACATAGGGAGCAATTCATGTAAATCTCATCTCTCCAGGTGACTTGGTCCACGGAATCATTACACATCATGTATTGACTGCCATCATGGAACACAGTTTGACAGGGACTACATGATGTGTAGTTTTTGTACACATCATTTAACCCTTCATGATTAAACATGTTGTGTAATTCAATGTGAGTCATATGGTCAGTATGTGATGTCATTACACCCCGTGTAATGACTTCCAGCCAAGTGATGCTATGAGACGTAGACTACATGGCATGTAGCTAGTATGTTCATGTTGTGTAACACATGTAAACCCACATAGGATACAAGTTGAGTTATTTTATCATTATTTGTAGTTTAACACATGGAGTAATTAAAGTGGGACATGACTGTAGAGAATGTAGTTGTCTTTACATTTCATGTGTCATGATTTATCCACACCTGGTACACAACAAGTGAATTCTGGTGTGTTGTGTGGCTCTATATGCTTATAATTACATGTCATATAATATCTTACACTACACAGTGTGTATCAATCATCATAAATGAAATGTAATAACACATGTATTTCAAGTGTTATATGCAGTGTATGTTTATGGTGTGTCGTTCGGTCATATAGACCATAAAAAATACATTGGTCAACCATATGGAACTAAAAATTGTGTATATAGTGACATGTCATGTGGGTATACATGTCATATAAGTGAAAGATACATGAAAATAACCATACATAGTATGTCTCACATGACATGTCAAATTAAAGTACATGTCATGTGAGTATTAAGTTCCAGAAATGGGATTTTAATATTATGCATAAGGTACATGTCGTGTGGCCTTCATAACACACATCAGGTATATAAATATTTTAAAATAAAATATAATCTATTTAATACATTTAAAATTATAAAGGATGGGATTAAAATTTCTCAGGTATTGTTTGTATATAATATTAAGATGAATAATTAGTTAGTAAGTTATTTTATTAAATAATTAATTGAAATAAATTTATCTTAATTAAAATGAATGGAAATGAATTATAACAATAATAAATTCATTTTTCTATAAATATTGTGATTTATCATGAGATTGATCAACCTATGTATAATTTGGATTTATTTATTTATTTTAATTATTTATTTCATGGTTTTATTTGATAATTTTTTATTAAATTAAATATGATGAATTAGTGTATCATCCCTCCCTTCTTTATTATGTATGGGTCTGTGTGTTCATGGATTATTTTATGTAAACCTAAACCCCGAGTACCCCTCACCTACATGTGAGTAAACACTTAAAAAGGATGGATTTTTCAACTAGAGGATATGGTTCAGGACCTAAGCTGAGGTAAATCTAACCAAGGAGATACATAAGATAATGGAGAAATTTTGTAACTCGAGTTGATCATAGGATCAAGGATTTATTTCCCCTAGGTTCTAGGTTGGTTAATGAACATTTGATAAACCAACTAATAGCTAAAATCTCATGATCATAACACATATTTATTTTATTTTGTCATTGCATGGATCTTTATTTATGTTTGAAATGCATGGTTTATTTATATGATTAAATGAAATCATATAAAGTAAATAATTTAACAATAATGCTTAGATAAAATCAAATAAAGTGTATAATATATATATTTTATAAAGTATAAATTAATTACTTCTCTCACAAAAAGTAATTAACAAGTATACAGAGATAAAATAATATACCTTTTACTAGTTTTTTTTATAAAACATTTTAGTATACATGGTTAAATAATTATATAATATCCACCTAATATTAACAAACATGTGCATAATAAAATAAATAATACTTATGCATAAGAAAAGAAAAATCCCTCAAAAAATATTATGTTATCAAAATTCCTTGAATAATATGAGTTAAGATGAAACCTTAGTTAAAGTATCCTTATGGACATAATTGAGGGAGATTTAATTATTGGGGAGTCTTAATAAAGATAATTCATTAACTTAACCAAATTGGTATTAAAGGAAACAACTATAGTCTACTTAATAAAATTTAGAGGTAAGTGTTGAAGAAATATTATTTTAGAAATTTTTGGATTGGGGAGTCCACTCAATAGATCAAAGAGTTTTCATTTAATGTAGTTGGGAGGTAAAGACTACTTAAATACCTTTGATTTATTTTTATGGATATAATATGGGATATGAGAAAGTAAATATTGATCCTTATAATGAGAATATTCAACCAAATAGATATTTTGATTCCATTAGTGAGGGATGTTGGGATTTGATAAAATAGGGAGAGAATTGATTTAATTAATTAATTATTTTATAGTTAGTAATCAAGATAAAGTACAAAAATATTATTTTATTTTTTGTAGATAAATAAAAATAAAAAACATAGAATCACTGTGATCTTTTTTAGACAATGAAAATGTCCTCACTAACACAAATTTACAAGAGTGGTATCAGAACTTGTGTGTTGTGCTACTACTAGAAATTATGTTATATGTACTTGAGTCTCATATTCCTAATCAGTCATCTCAAGGAGTGAGTAAAGGCAATAACGATGTCTATGGAATTCACATAGAGTATGCATCAAATGTTTGTTATATCAAGTTATAATTTATATTTTGAGAGATGAATATACAGTATAAGGACATGAATGAAGACATTATAATAACTAATCTCTAAAACATGAAAAGGTAAAAGAGAGGCTAAAGATAAATTATGTTTTCACTACACTATATAAGAATAAACTAGAATATAGATACCTATATGGTGATCATGTACTCATGATAATTAATTATATCAATTAGTTATTGAGGTTGAGCATTCATATGGATAATAAATTATCCATTAATATAATATTAGCATCCATACTAACTAGATTATCTACATTAATTAAGAACTATAAAATGAATATTATAGAAAATCTATTGAAAAATATTCTGAATATGGATCCCCAAGTTGATAAGGATTGGTGGGAACATGGTTCCTTACCCCTTAAGGTGAATAAAGTTAGGGGTGAGGTTTAAAATCCTATAAAAAGTTCAAATTCAATGGTTCCTTTGTAATTTTTTTCAAGTAAACAAAATATTTAGAAGGAGAGAATCAAATAAGATCCTATCTACTTCACATGCGGGTATAAATTTCACTAGTATATAAATTATAATAAATTGAATAATAATTAAACATTGGCTTCTACTTCGGGTGTATTCAACATTTCATGTAATATTTCTTTTTAACTTCATGGGTATTTCATACTATAAATGATTTACATATTTCTATCCAAATACAAGAACTAAATAAGATTGAAAATATTATATGAATTAATGTGAATATTTAAGTTATTAATTATATTTGACTCATAAATTATCTAAAGAAGAACATAACTTCAATATTTCCATGTGGATTGACTCTTATAAAACAATTGTTTTGTATTGCGTGTTACCAAAACATTTATCACAACATCCAATTATAGACACAATTATAAATTATTTTATATATAAAATTAATGTTGTTTTATTATACCATATTTAATTAATAGATTAATAATACACGAGTCATAGATGCCCAATGTCAGTAATTAATGATGAATATAAAATATAATACTAAAAATTTACCTAGTTTTGGAAAGTTAATTCATGTTCAAATAAAATTTTAATTAAGTGTCGTTTATATACCAAGAATGGTGTTTAGAATATTTATAGATAATACTCTTAGGTATTTGACATGATTTATTCTAAGGTTTTAAGATAAATCTACCCTTTTAGATTAAAAGGAGTTTATGCCATGGAGCTTCTAAATTTGGTTCAGTAAGAAACATGTGAACTATTCTAAGTAGAAGATAGAAGTAAAATCATTAACTTCATGAAATTCCATTAAGATATTTTAGGAATGTAAAGTTATGTAGAGGATATTCTTGGTAAAGATAAAATATGCACTGGGTAATTTAGTCCAAGGTTATCTTAACCAAGAATTTATAAATCATTTAAATATAGATTGGAATTATTCAAAAACTCACATTACCTTATACACATCATAGTGATAATGTTTTTAAATGTGGTATTGATGATGACTCTTATAAGTGCTGTAAATATTCCATTACTCCTTTCAAGATAATATTTAAAAATAGTGGCATTAACACTTAACCATATGACAACTATAGTGAAAAATAGATGTCATATAAGTTATAATATGAAAGAATTCCATTATATCACAAACTCATTTTTTTTTAAATAGTTTGTTAAAGGATAACTTTAGCTAAAATTTACATTAAAAAACACAAAGTGCATCATATTTTTTTAAAAGGATGATTCCTTGGCCCAAAAAGACCAAAGCATAATTATTATATAAAAAAGGGGGATTACAAGAGTCTAAAATATATAATCATATTACAATATTTTTCATGTAAGGTCATAAGATCAGTAGGGAGGTATTCGAACCAGGTAATGTCATGGGTTAATCCCATGTTTTCTAGGCCATCTGAAACCATGTTCACTTCACGATAAACATGCATGATGATATAATTGATATTGTTAATCTAGAGGGTTTAATCATTCCAACGGGTAGTAATTTTCCAAGCGATATGAGTTATTCCATTCCAAATCACTTGCATGATGGTTGTTCAGTCACTTTCAATCTAGAGTTAGTTCCATCCAAGGTTCTTGGAAAAATCAATAGCAAGAATTAAACCCAACATCTTGGCTTCAAGAGACGTGGCAATGCCATAGCTTCCCGTGAAGCATCCAAGAATCTGACCGAGGTTATTTTTGTAGATAGCCCCACATCTCGTGGGGACCCATATTTCCTTTATAGGCACCATAAATATTGATTTTGATCCATCCAAGAAGAGGAACTCTCTAGAAAACTTTCAGAGTGCATTGGGGTTGACTGAAATTTCCTTTAATCTGAAGACATCGTAGAATACCAAAGTCATGCATAGTGTTGTGACAATGTCCCTTTGTATCGAAGCAGCTTCATGTATGGCAATAAGGATCCTCATTCTACCTACATTTTTATTGGGTGGGTAATTATTATGAATAAAGCATTCTGATCATACCAGATCACATGATGAAGCTCAGCAACTACAGTTAGGAAAATATTCTTAATTATCTAAGAGCCTTCCATTTCCGCACATTTCTTTATTTGATTATTTATTAAGTCAAAAATTAACCATCTGCAATCAAAAATATCAAGAATATAGTTTCAAAGTGCAGAAGTAGTAGAACAAGAAAGAAATAGATGTTTATAATCTTCTCTATGTTGGTTACAGATTTTTCAATTAGAGCAGAGCTGGATTCCAAAATATTTAAGGCGTGTACCTATGGGAAATCTGGTGTGAACAAGACGCCAAATGAGATTGAATCTTGAAGGTTTAATCCAAGTCTTTTTAAAAAAAATTATCCAACTGTAATCACTCTTAGATTTACAGAAATAATGATTGTAGAAATTTTTAGAATTAAGAATCCCATTGTGAGTAGGTTCCCAAATTAATAAATCATTAGTGTTAGTGAAAAATTAGTTATCAATTACACTTAGAATAGTATAAGGGAGGTGATCATGTTGAGAGTTTATAATTTCTCTAACAGAGTAGTTGATGTTCTCAAGGGCTTGATCTAGAGATATCATAGAAATTAAGGTCATGCCAGTCCAGTTGTCCAACCATAATTTTATGTCAAAATCTTCTGATACCATCCATTTGGAATTATTCATAACATTGGAGAAGGATTGTTTTATGGATGGCCCAATACAGGAGCTCATGAAATTAAATTTTACCATCTTAAGTTTGTCAAGAAATCTATTTTTTAGGAAACTAATAGCTTTCGAAGTATTGTGAAAAAGGTTCCAAGGGAGATGAGTTTGCAGGGCTTAATTAAAATATTTTATATTTTTAATACTGATACCACCTTTTTCAATAGGTTTTTTGACCAGGGGACAATCACAAGCTTTATTTCAAGAGTACTACCAGTCCAGATGAATTTCTTTATAGCGGTGTTTATTTTTTTGATAAGACCAAAGTGAATCATAGTTAATTATCCTAAGTTACTATGGATATTATTATACTTAATATAGAAACATAATAGTTAAGTGAATTATTATATTTCTATAAGATGGAATCACATATCAATTCAAGACATTGGGAGCAAGGTAGATTTCAATGAACTTAATGCTCTTGATGCACATGAGTTAGAATAGGAACATAAACTCCATAATACATAGTGATACAATTTGTTCTAGAGACACATATTGTATAGGAATGAAAAAAATATAAATGGTTTTGTTTTCATCGATTTTAGTGATATGTTATTCAGTATGAATAATGGACACTTATCCTACAAGGAAGTGGTAAATGGAAATGATCTAAAATTGGAATGTTCATCCGAATTAAAAATATATTCCATAAACCAAAATAATGATTTTTATTTTAGTAGTTCTTTTAGTTGATGTATATCTCTTTGGTGGTTATTCAAGAAGAAACATAGAGTGGATGGTATATTTAGTACATATAATTCATGATTGGATACAAAAGGTTTCAAGAAATATATATTCATATATTATGAAAAAAAATTCCAAAAAATATTATTCTTAAATAAATTAAAATTCTACTTGTCATAGAAACATTATATGATTATAAAATTTTGAATATGGATGTCAAGGACACATTCCGTAATGGAAACCTTATAGTATATTTCTATATGACACAACCAAAATTGTTTCTAACACTAAAGGATTATAATAAAGTATTCAAGTTATAGAGATCCATGTTTGGCTTAAATCAAACATCAAGATCATATAATATTATTTTTGATAAAGTAATAATATAATTTGGTTTTATTCAGGATGAATATAAGCCTTGTGACTAAAATAGGTTAGTGGGAGCATTATAGTTTTTTAAGTAAATTATGTTGATAACATAAGGAAAATAAACAATAGTCTTATAATCAGCTAAGACTATGTTTCAAATATATTTCTCCAAGAATTATTTAAAGTGGTGACCCATGTTATAGGGAATAAAATCTACTAATATAGATCTATAGAGTTTCTTGGATCATGTCATAGTATATAGATTGAAAAGGTATTAAAAATACAATATGGAATAATTCAAGAGAAAATTATTTCCAATTTCACATGGAATAGATCTCTCGAATATGATGTGACATAACATAAGAGGAGGTTAAGATAATGAATATAAATCCATATGCTTCAGTAATGGGATTTATCATAAATTCCATGATTTGTACTAAAATTTTTATATTTCTTAGGTATAATGAATATTTGAAAAATATCAAATAAAACTTGGAGAACTACATTAAGTAGTAGTTATAAATGTCCAATAGTTTTTGAGAAAGTATAAAGGATAAGTTCATATTACTTAGAGATGTGGTAATTCTAGTTATCAAAGGGACATAAAAATAGTCTTTATATAGATCAATATAATCTAATATCATATATAGTCTAAGGTAATAAGTGAGATAAGCTTATTGAATATAGTGTTAGATATGACTATAAATACCAAGTATGTTACGACTTCTGATGTAGCTAATAAATAGTATAAAAATGCAAGGATTTTTTATAGATCTAGGAATTATTTTAAGAAATTATTATCATAATATGTATGATTATAACCAAGAAACTAGAAATGATGTATAGTTTATAATAGAGGATAAAATTTAAATACATTGGGATAATAACTCTTGGTAAAATTACTCAAAAAAGTTGAAGTTTCAATAAAAAGAGTAGGCACGGAAGAATTTTGTAGGCTCGATGGATATATTTGTACCTTAGTAGAAACATCATTATCATGTGAGAGCTAAAGAGTTGAAAATATTAGCTATTGATTCTAGTGGATTTGGGAGTTTTTTGGAGTCGGTTCCCTAAAACCAAGTGAATTTTTACTTTTTAATAAAAAAATATTGATACATATCTTATTATAATATTATTTTTTTCTATGAAACATTAATGCGATAATTTTCATAAAGTATTTTTCACATATAAAGGTTATAGTAGTTAGTTATTATAATTAAAACCTAAAATAATATAAAAATATTCTTAAACATGTGTTCTATCATCTAGGTAACATTCATCAAATGAAAAACTGACTGTGTTTAACTATCAAGTTCTGGAGGCTTATAAGACTTTGACACTTCTCCTTATAAATTTTTTGCTTAGTGATATCCAAGTATGGAGGTTATAGGTAATACATAACAATATAAATTCCATGTGATTTATGTTTCATTGGATATACCTATATGTTAATGTGTGCATCGATCCTTAGACTTTATATTATTATTAATGTATATCATAAAGCATGTATGTTGATGTATGGGTAAAAACTATTTCATTATATGATTTTTTTTGTGAGGTATCATACATTGGGTGTGTCATACATGATATGGAATAAATTGAATAGGTCATGAGAGGATTTGTCCTTTATATATTAATGGAGGAATATATCTCCAACCCTTTGATTGAAATAGAATTTTCTTTTGAAATCCATGGCCATGGTATTTTATAGATGATTTTATTTTAGAAATTCAAATAAATATAAATCATGTATATAGGGTAATTGAACAAGTATGAATCATGCTTGATGAGATATCGATTAACAAGGGGGTTATATTATATAGTAGCATTCATAAGAAGTTTTTTGTAGTTTCTACATTAAATTATTTCTCTATTAGTTCCTTGATGTGTTTATAAACAATGATTTTGGACTTTAGGTGATATAATGTCATTGAGTAAGGGGATTAAAGGGCCACACACTAAGTGTATCCATGATTTCATTAAAATCTATCCAGTTTAATATTAAGGATAAATTTATTTCTAGTTTGTGGAGTGGTATTTATTCAAGTAAAGTTGATCCTATGAATTAAATTATGAGATATCCAAGTTTAGAATATGTGAGTTAAATTTTATCTCTTATTTAATTATTTACAATGTAATAAATAAATATTTATTTATTCAAAAATTTAGTGAATAGATTAATATAAATATTCATTTAATTATAAATATATTAAAATAAATATTTATCCATGATTTTAGTGGATTTAATATGTATTTATCGAATAAATAATATTTATTTAGATATTTTATTATTCAATGGTTGAAAATTCCATGGGAGAATAAATTGGTCAAGCTAACAATGCGATGGAAATGATATAATTATTTAATATAATTTAAATTAATATTAATTTATTTATTTAATAAATGATATTAGATATTACAAGTAATGGAAATAATAATATTATTATTATTATTTTATATGTTTTATTACTTAGTTTAAATAAAATGATAAGAGCCTTTGTAAAATAATCTATTTTTTAAGCCTAAGTATATAAAGAAAAATATATCACATTTTAATGTGTAGAGATGTTCACATGATGAATACACTCTTTATAATTATATCAAGCCCTATAGAGAATATTCTCCCTTCATACCTTTCAAAAACATAGAGATAACAAGAGATATTATTGAGATCAATGATGAATAGTGTAAAGATATAGATTCTACCGCACTAGAACCTAGAGTTACAAGAAAGCTTTTTTATATTCATGGAGAATAGGTGGATATTTCTAGAGGAATATATGATTGGATTCTCTACTAAAACAAACAATATAACAATAGTGGTAGCATAAATTGATCAATATTATTATCATGGTTAGGGTAATTCTAATATTGAATTAATTGTAGATTAAATGTTCAAGATCTTATATAAAATATACTAGGTAATGTTTATCAAGTTCTTGTGGTTTTATCCATTTATATTAATGAAAATAAAAAATTGGGCACCTTTTTGACACTTCTTTTATTCCCCATAAACTTCAATAGTTTCATGAACCATGATCAAACACAAACCATGGCACGGTGAGTCTCACCACATCATGGTTTATACTTTAGTGAATAAATCCAATATAAAATTAAAATAATAATATAATATTTAAATTATATTATAAATTATTATATATTTTATGATTAATATACATGTATTTTGGAAGGTTTTTCAGATAAAAGTTGGATTTCTAAACTTAATGAAAACTATACAACAACCGGTTGGGTTTTTATAATTTATTGTATAATAATATCATGAGGAACAATGAAATAAATGTGTATAAAGAGATTCACCATGGATTGTTAGTTTATATCTTTTTTTATTATTGGTAAATATGTGTAATTACTCAAATACCTTCTATTCAATCTATCATTGAGGTTAAAACCAATTAATATGGTTTAAATACATTTACTTTCTATATTGCATAAATAAACACTTTAATGGTAATTTGAGATAATTTTTTTTAAACATAATTATGTGTGACAATAGATAAAATATGGTATAATTACTTTATACTTTGTTATATTAGGAAAAAAAATTAGTAGATCCTCTAATAAAGGTCCTTTTAAGGGAGTTAGTGTGCAAAATTCACTTAAGAGTGAGTTTAATTTATATGCTAAACATTCATTAATCATTAGACCTCAAATTAAAAATTGAAAATTTTGCATGTATAAGTTCAATGTATAAAATTAAATTATATGCATGAAGTGAAAAAAAACATATAAATATAACAATAAAGTGATGTTTGGTACTTATAAAAATAGAAGAGTAAGTTAATACTCTTAATGAACCAATGAAATCAAATCAAGTGTTGAATAATGGGAAAAATTATTTCACCTGCATAAAAGCTATTGTAAATCCACTTTAAATAGATTATTACTTTTATTCATAGAAATTCATAAAATGGTAAGGTCATGTGAAAATAACTATACCTATAAATAGATGAAGTTCTTTAAAATTTGAAAATATTTGTGTTTAATTAATATGCTTAATAAAATGAGTTAGATATTAAATTAAATATTCACTTATTTTTATTATTATTTTTGATAAATTTCTATTATATAAATATTAAAATCATGAGTTACCATTATTCATGAAAAAAAATTTCCATGGGAGTACAATGTTTGATCTTAAAAAATAAATATTGACTTTTAAAAAAAATTTAAAAAGGAAAAGTTTTTACTAGAAAATTTATTTATAAAATTTGTAATGGTTAATTTTAAAATATTATTTCTATTTATTTCAATGGTTCACTTTTCCTATTACATTGGAATATTGAGATATTTAAAATTTTGGCATATGGGTAGAGACCCAAATCTAGTCGAACGTGACTGGATATGGATCACCCAAGACTAGGTCAAGTCAAAATCACTGAATTGATGTGTGAAAAGTAAACTAGGGTCTAAGAAAACACATTCTAGGTTAGCCTAAAGTTGAAAAACTATGTTCATTAATTATTTATCTTAATATAGACCACCAATTACAAGTATTCATGATCTAATGAACTATATTTGATTTATATGTATGGGTCTATATAGAATTAACACATATCGCCTCTAAAATATTGTGTTAGCTTATTAATAAAGGAATTTCCATGAATATATAAATATTTATCCATGTGATGAAATTGGGTGGTGTTTAATAGGCCTCAAGCCTATTTTCTAGAAAATCCAACCTATAATTATGGGGTGAGATAATATAGGAAAAAATTTCTATGAATTAAATAGGCTTAAACAAACCAAGTAAAAAACTCACTAGCTTAAGCGGATTAGAATCAACATATACATGCAGACTTGTGAGCCAAAAATAATTTTTTTTTAGTGCTATTTCAATTTAATGTAGAAATTTTTATGATAATAATTATTTTTTTAAAATATGCGATGAATATGTATATAAATTTTAATTTATGTGATAATTAATATGTATTTAATATTTAATATTACTTAATAATAAATATTTATTTTATTTTATAAAAAATATTTTTAATCTTAATTGAAAATGCGGGTTATATTGTGTACCTGCCCTATAAAAATGAAAACCATATCGAAATCAATATTCTAATATATTGTTAAATATGGGTATAAATGGACCATACATTTTTAGGCATGGTCCCTGCACACTTGGCCCACTACACCCTAGTCCATCCCGTTAACCACCCCTAGTTAAAAGGAATATCTAATCCATATAATTCCATATCCTTTTATATTAAAATATTCATATATCTACCAAGAATTTAGAGTTTATTATTGTAAAGAAACAAAAAGAACCCATTACCCCACTACTCTCTTGTTTTTCAAGTTCTTATAAGGGTATTCAACAACTTATACTATTGTGAAATATAAAACTTTTATAATTAAATTATAAAGGAAAATTTTCATTAATCTAAAATATTACCTTGGTATTAGGAAAAAATATACTATCAAATATTTTTTTATCTAAACTCATAGTAGTCATCTTGGTGCACATAGTTTCCCTAACAGGTTCAAATCCATGAATTTATTTTTATTTTTTAAAACCAAATATTTCAACCAACAATTTTATTTTCCTGGATTTTTTCTCCAATATCCAAAAGTGTAAATGAAAAATTAATTCTAAAATATGATATTAATTAAAAATAAGGGATCTATCAATTATATACACATCCAAAAAAATGATTGATGGTACTTCTTTAAAATTAACTTTATGTTTTGATCCTTATGTGTCATTTTTGTTATCTAAAAAAATACCATGATAGTTTTTACTATTATTTTGAATATTTGGTGTAATAAATTCATTAAAATTTTGTAAAGATATTAAAGTATAATTTTTTACCAATTTTTTAAAAAAAAATAGGTTTAGGTTTAAATATATTTTAAAAATTGGTTCAAAATGCATTAAAGGGGAAATGCATTTTGATAAAACCAAAATGTGTTTCAACCTTTAACACATTTACCTTGGATCTATGGCCTATAAAACACCTTTAGAGAAGAAATTACATTTTTTTTTTTGAAGTGAAAGGCAGTACCTACCAAAATCCCTTTCTTTAGAAAATAAGAAAGGTGTTTGGGGTGGTAATTCATTTTCCTCATCCCTTATTAAAGAAACCCTACCCCACCCATATCGCTTTACATTATCACTACTCTTCTTAATTAATCTAAAATTTATTCTCCATATCTTCCCAAAGAAAAATTCTAGTGGCTAATGACTTTAGAGTAATAACATCTGGAAAGTAACGAATTTCAAATGCTTTATTTAGAGGTATTTTTAACAAAATTACTTTTTAATTATTTTTTTATATTTAAATTTTTAATTAATTAGATATTATTTTATATTAGTTTAATTATTTGGTCAATTTAAGGACCCCAACCCTATCATACTAGAGTCAGTGGTTACTTTATTACATTAACACTAGATATAAGGAATTGTATCTTGAAGGACCGAATAGTTTACTAGTCTTGTAAGACTAGATACATACTTGAATATCATATTAAAATTAAAAACATAAAATAAAATATAGAATTTTTTTAGAACATAATTATTCCATTTAGAATATCCCATCATATCAATCATAATACACTTCATGGCATCTTAAGAAAAGGAAACATAAGAAAGGGGTGATCTCTAATACTCAGTAAGGTTATGTCTATATTAGATTTTATCATAGATAAATAAGGAATAATCAATATAGAAAGGTAAATAACTAAAACATATTCTATTTAATCAATAACTTGAACACAAATAATAATATGTAAGGAATAAATAATTATCAAATACTACCATATAAATAATCACATGAGCTTAAAACTTATCCATGGATATTCAAAATAATCTAATAATCACATGGTAATTAATAACTAACCTCATAATGATGGAATTCATAATGTTGGACATAATAGTCATACCTTAAAGGACCCATGCCAAGACATATTACACTAATTTGTAAGGCCTCATCCAAAATCCTAAGCTAGTTTGTCTCATTAGACCTACTGATGCATCGAGATGCTATAATAGGCCCCACCCATCACTTACTAAGTCTAATGAATTCCTCGTATAAAAGGGGAAAAACATAATTATGTAAATATTCATATTTAAAAACTAGTATAAGAAATGTTTATAATTTTCCTAATCATAAACATAATCAATGTAAACATTTGTATTAGAAGCTAGCATGTGAAATGTTAATAATTTCCCCAATCAATAAAAATAATCATAAACCATCCAGAGTAATATGAAGAATGGTATAAAAATAGTAAATCCCCAAAAAAATGATCATAAATTATCTATACAAATAATAAGGATGGTTTCATTATAACATATTCCCAAAAGAGCATAAGTAAAATGATGGTTGTTTTGTTGATGAATAGAAATACTAGAAAATTCCATTAAAAATATTCTTGAAGAAAATATCATTTTCACTTTGAAAATAACTTTTAAAAAATTAAAATTTCTATAATATTAGGAAGAAAATATTTGATAATAATCATGGAAATTTATAAAGTAAGATTCAAAGAAATGATTGGTCATGAAGGTGGCTAATTCCATACATGCCATTAAAAAAATTCCTTTCTCACTATTGTAAAAAGGTTAAAAATACCTCATTCGGAAAATGACAAGAGGATTACTTTTAAAAAGAATAAAAAGTAAAACATGGGTAAAAATGTATTTAATCAATCATTTTTATAATTTTGATAACATTTTTTAAAATATTTTTAGAAAACAAGGATATGGAAAAAATGATTTTCAATTGAAGAGAGAAATAGATTTATCTTTTCTTTAAAAAATCACAATAATTTTAAGTACCAAAGAGAGTAAAATGGTACTATTTATTGAAAAATTCATTAATATCCATAGTATAATAAAAATAATGAGTTTATTAAGAGATAGATCCTAATATTTTATCATTTGAAACTTAATCGTAAACAATCTTGATAAATGATGAGATTATAATATAAATCCTTACCACTTTGGTAACTTTTTGAATCGTAGAATTAATAACATAAAATGAAAATTTAAATTCCATGAATAAAAATATATTAATGATATAACATATTATAGTCTCAGTTTTTTCAACACACAAAAGAAATAAGTAGTGAATATGGAATGTGTCTCATGGAAGTAAAAGTGAGATGAGAAACCTTACCTCAAGTCTGATTTCCTTCAAATGTGTTCAAACCTACTATGTAATAAATATAAATTTATTATAAATATATTAAATAACCATAATAATATATATAATACCATATATTATTTACTTATAACTTTGTATCACACATTTATTAACAATTTTTTGTTAAAATCTATGTTTTGGGTAATAACTGCTTCGTTTTTTGTGTATGTTTTGGTTTGGTAGTTTCGATCCTTGTAATTTAATCATGGTTAAATAATATAAAAAAATTAATCATGATATAAATATAATATATATTAATTATATAAGTATTTATAATAGTCCATAAAATTTAGAGATAGAAAAATGAGTTACACCGTTCATGGAGACGGTTGGTCGTACGTACACATGAACTCTGTTTTCATTTTTTTGAAGGTTGGAATGAAAGAGAGGTAAATAATATTTCACCTGTAAATAATAATTATTATATCATATAAATCATATTTATTCATTAAATCTATCCTTATTACCATACATGTCGAAATAAAATGAAAAATGTATCACATCACTATGTGGAGACGATAATCCACACGTATGAACGACCAACGTTATCGTTTTCCAAAGAATTTTAAGGTAGGAAGGTATGTGTGATATTATAATTTTAGAAATATAATTGAATTATAAATATCATATATATACATTAAATCCATCATTATATCTATCTGTGAGAGGTGGTGATGGAAAATGAATTACATCGGTTCGCGAGACGGTAGTCCGCTATACACACGACCAACAGTTTTATCTCCCATTTAATATAAGATGGAATAGATATAGGTTATTACATTAACATAATAAAATATAAGTATATGTGAGATAATTGTGTTATTATTTTGTCATATTTGATGAATTTTTTAAGGATTTATGGGAAGAAATTAAAATAAAATTCATGGTTAACAGTTATACCACTTCTTTAGAGAACCTTTTTAGGTTTATAACTAAGGCCTTCCTAGAATGGTATTATGATCAAAAAAGGGACTCTAGGTCATGGATAGATATGTAAGGAATCTATTTGGTTAGGGATTTTAGAAACCAAATGTATTTTTAAGTATGAATATGAGAGGAGATGGGGTGTCCTTTTATAAGTGGGGGGGAGGACACACTTGAAATTTTTTAAAATAATAATTTATATCCACATTTTTTACATGAAAAAAGGCACAAAAATTACTCATTTTAAAACCTTAGATTATATAAAGTTTAAATATGGCTATAAAATAGAAATTATACAAGTTTATAGGTCATTTTAACCCTTGTATTTTTATTTTAACCCCTAGTAAACCTGTTTTAACCTTAACCGTGGTAATTAATTTTACCATTTTTACTATTCATTATGAAAAAAAAATTAAGTTAAAATTATTAAATAATATTAATTATTATGATTACAAAAATTGAATCTATTTTTTCAAATTTATATAACAGAATTGGTATAATTTAATTTAAAATTAAACCTACAAGCACGATAAAAAAACAGTTTTCCAATGAAAAGTTTTCTCAAGTATAAAATGTTTTCATATAAAAATTAAACTTGAGATTTATTTAAATTACCTAAATTAGAATAATAATAATATAATTAAACTAATATTACTTTTAAATCATTTTAAAACAAAATGAAACTTTGTAAATGCTTTAAACAAAAAGGTGGTTTTTAGTAAAAAATTAGTATTTTTCACTATTCATTACCGCAAAGCCCAAAGGTTATTAATTTTTTATTAATTGTTTCCACTTTTTAATTGGTTTAATGGGTAAACTTACATGGATTGTAATACCATAGGCACTTAGGCCTAATAAATGACCATTGAAGGCCTAGAGACACATAGATCAGAAAACTCCCTAGTTGATGCTAATAATGCTTCAAAGCACCTGACCTGCAAGGATGGTCAGCAAGCAATTCCCCATACCAAAATGCATGTTTCCTAGTCCCAATATTGAAGTACATGATTTTTCATTCATAAAATATGATATCTTATGTTGGTGGGTTCTTCTTCTCTGATCTTCATCTGGGTTACAACTGTGTTTTTTTTTAGGACAGCATCCATCTGTCAAGAAGCTCATCGGCGAGCTACTAGATAGTTGATGTCATTGAGACCTGTAATAAAACCTTGTTGTTTTAGAATAAATCACACCTCCTCCACCAAACTCAATCCATGAAAATTATTTCATTTACACTGAGGACACCACAGGTTCTTCCCGTCATATCCCCTGAAGGAATCCCCTTCCAACATTAAAGCCCTGCCACTCTATCATTGGTGTGCCCACTATCGACCAATGCTCCCAATGTCGATGGCCTAACAAGCCTTCAACACTCACTATCACACATCCCACCTCCCTCCCATGATGAAATCAATCCCACCACTCCTTCATTTAGATCCCCAAATTTTGGGGTTAGCTGGATTTGATTATAGGGTGATGTAGTATTACAGGGATACCTATTACACTAGGCCAAAAAAATAAATATAAGATAATTTTGACAGTATTATTGAAAAAATTAACTTCATTTTATCAAATAAATTTTCTAAAAGTGGTAAAATTTAATTTTAAAATAAGTACAAAAATTTCAACGAATCCTCTTTTTAGAAAAATATAGTTTTTAAGCATAAAACATGGTTTATTCTTATCTCTTGATTAGGAAAAAAATACATTAATGATAAAACATTTTCTTGAATATATAATATATAAATTTCATTGAAATAATTCACCAGTAGTTCTTAATTTAATTTAATAATTTATAAACACATTGTGCGCATAAAAAATCAAGAAAATATTTCATTTAATTTCAAATGATTTTTATTATTTATTTATAATAAATTGATAACCAATGAATTTATTTATACATGTGTAAACCATATACTTTAAGAAATTTAGTTATATATATTAATAGATTCCAATTTAATAGCTTGGTTATAATGTTCATATTTAGATAATATATTTCATGGGTTGTTTAAGCTCAATGTTATGTGTCATATATGTTATCAAACACATTGTTATTCTTTTAAAATTATATAGTGTAAATTTTTCTCCACCTTTAATAAATTAATTCCTCTAAATTTAAAATTTCTCTTGGAAATCAAGAGTTTTATATCTAAAAATACCTTTTTTTAATCCTATATCATAAAAAGGGTTAATCAATTTTTTCTTGATAATAGAGAAAGGGAAGTATGAAGGTCATTTATAATAACACATAACTAGGTTTCCTAGTAGGAAAACATTAGTGGGACATGGAAGAAAATTATAAATAATTATAGAGAATGATATAGATCATTGATCACAAGAAATTGAATCATCAAGAGAAAGTTAAAACCGTAAATCCATAAATCTGTAATGGGTTAAAAGACAATTGATTAATTGGAAATGAACATAAATGCATAATATTTTTATTCCATGATCATTTTACTAAAGTTGATAGATTCTTTTACTATTAAGATAGATAACACTAGAAAATATACTTATTTTGTATATTTTTATTTCATAGGCATAATTTCATCCTTTGGTTGTTCTTTGATCAACTTCCACTTCATTTCTTACTCTAATAAATAAAAAACCAAAAATGAATTTTTTATTCCTGAAGCACTAAAATTAACTTTTATTGAATCATATAATCCATAAAAGAATAATAAGTTATTTATCTTATTTTTACTAAAACAAAAATGGTTATTGCAATTTAATTCAATACCCAAAATGAATTAACCTTCACATTAATATACAAAATTTGATAATAAAACCAATGGTTGACATAGATAATTCCATAAATAAATAACCCTATATACCAATTAACCTCAATAACCTCAACATTAAAAAAGGATTTAACCTTAAACTTTATCTCATTAACTTTAGATTACACCTCCAAATGCATAATATAATTCTTCCCAAATAATGGTTTATCTTGAACCTAATGGTTATGTATACCTCAACCCAATAAAACATCTCCCGAAATATCATTAATCACAAAAAAAAATCAAAAATATTTGATCCTATCATATGTTTCCCAAAATCAACCAAATATTTATCCATCAAACATTTTGAGTAAAAACAATTTCATATTTACCAATACATCACATAGGCCAGTGGTAGGCATTACACCCTTGTCTCTCTTTTATTGTGAGCTTATGCCTCACGGGCTAACAAAATATGATAGTTCATCCCCCAACATGTGGGTTATACATTTTCTAAAACTATATTAATATAATTCCTATAAAATTTCAAAAAATATGATATACATCTTAAAAATAATATTAGTCATCAAATCACTTTTTAACATCTGAGGTTTTCTATAAAGCTTATTTTTTTCACAAAATCACATAACCTTAATTAACTATTATTACCATAACATTAATGATCATATTAACCCTAAAGGTTATTAATACCTTTAAACTTATATCCACAAAATTTAAAGGAATTCTTCCTCAAATAACTTTTTCACTAAAACCCATCTTATACATAAGGGTTATATATACCTCAAACATCAATTAAAACTTAATAATTTTCTCTAAGGTACTTTTATCATATAAAACCTCAAAAGGGGTGTCTAATACTGTAAACACAATGATCAATCTTAAACTCATAAACCCGTGATGGTTTCCATAACTCTTATTTTAATATTATATGAATACATATATGCTTATAAAAAAATTAACGCAATCCTTAGGTGGTTCATAATTATTATAAAAAAAAATAATATTAATAAAAATACTCCTGCAACATAATTCTTGGATATCAATACATAAATACTTCAACCCTTTTACTTTAATGATTGGTATAACATATTTCCTTCCTTTTTATAGGAGTTATACTATAAAATAGGTCATTGAATCGAATAATGCCCAAGTTTCTCACATTTAATTCATTTCAAAAAACTATAAATGGATCTCTAGGTTAAAATTTATTTCTCCTCGTTAAACATTTCACTTTTTCTCAACAATCTGTTAAACGATGCCCTTATTTTCCACACATAAAATATTTTCTTATTCTTGTGAGACATTCTCCAGGGTGAATCTTTCCATATTTCTAACATGATGGAAATTGAGCCTTCTTTATTTCATAGTCCCCACCACCTGAGATCTCAATAAAATCTATTCTTCTCTACTTTGGTGAGTCCAAGAGTTGGTTAAGGTGTATGTTGTTAATCATATATCATGATAAATTATTAGTGTAACACCCCAATATTTCATAGTACGTTATTTCTTAAAGTAATGCAATAACTTGCACTACGCACACCACTGAGTTCAAGCGCATCAAGACTTACCAAACTAGCTCTTCAAAAGCGGTTATAAATAGTATTAACTGAATTTTAAATATTATATAATATTTATAATTTTAGAATCCATATTATGAGTTTCCTAGACATAATGTAAGAACAAATTCATTTTTTTCAGATAATAGAATTATTTTTCAAAAAATGTAATTTTACCGCCTTTTAATGGAAAACCCTTTTTAAATCTAATATTTGAAAGTTTTATATATTCAATTTGACAAAATAAACTTCTTATTTAGAATAGGGACATAATAATTTAGTTTCAATAAATTTTTTGTGTTTTTCTGCTAACTTTCATATTTGGGTGAATAGTGAAAAATACAATATTTCAACTGAAAATAACTTTTTTAATCAAAATAATTTATAGTGTTGAATTATAAATCTTAATGTTTTTGAAGTATAATTAGATTATATTTTTACCCTTTAATCCAATTTTGGTCATTGCAATTAATTTCACATTGAAATTATACATAAACAAGTGTCAATCTTTTGATAGTTATTGTTTCTTAAAAACACACTATTTGTTTTGACAACGAGAATTAATTTTAAATTAATAAATGCAACTTATATGTTTTTTATTTGGTAAAATATACTTCATTTTCAGATTCGGAATATCGAAATTATCCTAGGGTGAATTTTTGGTATTTTTCTGAAAACATTCAATTTTTTATGAATAGTGAAAAAACACTGAGTTATCGTTTAAAATCGAATTTTTAGTTAAATAATTATTTATTTTATTTAAATTTATTTTATGTCAAAATATATACATAATACCTATATATATTCAATGTAATTCATTAGAGTCAATTTATAATAATTTTAGATATATAAAAAAATTATATAACTTTTCACCATCTTTTACCCACCTCCTAGGAGAATTTGTGAATTCACATAAAACATAATTTTACCGCTTCTGTGAGTGGAATTTCAAAAATCCAAGAGACACAATTGATATCAATAAGTAAAATGTGGTTCAATAAGATAAAGATAATTTTTGGTGAATAGTAACTTTTTACTTTTATTTCCCACGGTTAAAAGAAAAATTGGGTAATTAAGGGTAAAATTGATATTATTATTACCCTAACACATGTACTAATTCTATTGGATAAGTGTAATTCGACCAAAAACAACCTTAGAAATAAAATATGACCCTTTAGGTCTACTTGGATTAGATTAAGACATTTATAATTATTTTATTTAAAGAAGAGTTAAAAGAGTTAAAATCAAAGTTTAATAACTAAACCATTTTTAATATAGGGTTATACATCAGATAAATTAGACTATAAAGATTGATTAGAAATATAAAATTATTTCCTACATAATGGTATTTTATTTATAATTTTTAGAGATTAAATAATTAAATTTACTAATGACACAAAGATTATGTAGTAATTACCTTATTAATGAATGAATCAAATAAATGGTATTATAAATATTAAAATAAATATAATTTAAAAGTTTTTATGACATCCACGAATTTTATAGTTTAATATGACATTTCATAATTTATTAAATGTATTTTTTTTAATTAATCATGCTTTTATTATTTTAACAAAAAACAAATACCAAATAGTGTCAAAATTGACATAAAATAGTTTTTAAAACAAATATTATATTATTAATTGATATAATGGTACTAAAAAACTAAGGTTCAGCCAAAATACTTATATAATAATATATATGACATTAATTAACTAATTGGGGTTATATTGGTAGTATATAGTAATTTTATTAACCATATAGTGTAAGAATACAAGAAGACACGGTAAAAGTTAAATTATTTAACTTAGAGTTAAATCTAAATGATAAGGTTAAAATGGTAACCTAAACTTGTATAAAAACTATTGTCTAAGAGGATTTCGACCCATCCTCACCATATCCTCGAAATAAGTCTCTTTGGATCCATTATAAACTGAATATTAATTTATTATAAAATAATATTTTAAGTTTTTTCAAAGGTTCCCCTCACCCCTCTTATAAAAGGGAACTTACCCTTCTCTCAAATTCACACCTCCAAAGCCATTTGGATCGGCCAAACCATGCCCAAATATCCTCCAAACTATCCTAACTTCATCATATAGGCATTCCTTTGGTTATAAATCCAACCAAAGGATCCCATTGGATCAAATCAAAAGGAAGAACCTGAAGAAGAGGTAATGATTTCACCACCCTCTTTCAAGTTCTCTTATTCTTCCACTTACTCTTTATTTGTTGTTTCCATTATAAAATAATAAATATAGTATCTTATATATATTGTGATGTTATTATAAATATGGAAAAACTATATTCATTATTCTATCCATCTTATGAATGATAATGTCACCATGCGTGCGTACGTACAGCTTACCGTCTCCACGTCGTGGTGTAATTTGTTATTCAACACTATGTTATTTTTATGGATATAAGGATGAGTAATATGTGTATAAATAATGAAAATAACATGATAATGTCTATGTAAAATTAATATACCATCCAATTCTACACCTTTAAGGAAATTATATTGTCTCTTGTGCGTACGTGCAGATTACCGTCTCCACGACACGATGAGATTCATTTCCACGTTCACCATTCATCGACGATTATAAAAATATATATTACTAATAAGTATGTAATATATGAAATAATAATTATACTGGATATATATATATTTATATATATATATATGTACTTACATATATCTTATTCACTTAGTTCCGTTCAATACGATATGAAAACGGAAGCAGCGTTTATGCGTACCTATGAACTACCGTCTCCATAAACGGTGTTTTTCATTTCATATATATGTCTATTATACATATTTATTTTCTAAATATATATGATATATAAGTCATGTTTAATATTCTGTAAGTATTTAAATCTTGATCTAAGTGATACAATCAAGAGTAACAAGTTAAAACACGTACGATAAAGAAAGCGATTATTACCCAAATGTTAATTTAACATGGAAATTATTATTAAATGGGTAGTATAAAGTCATAAATGAATCATGTATGATATCATAAATATTAATATGGTTCTGGTATAATTTAATAACATACTACGATCTTCATACAGGAGGTTAAACATACCCTTGACTAAAGGAATGTTCAAGGTAAGGGTTAATTCCTCAATCTCATTATTATCCGAGATTGTTTATGTGTAAGTATTTACTAGGACATTTTTATCATCCATGTCCATTTTTCATAAAAATGATTTAAAAATGAATATTTTAAGGATTTTTTAAAGGTACTCTGTATCAAGATCAGAATTTTAAATGTTTTAAAGATTTATCTTTCTAAATCTTTTTAATTAATGTCCATGTTTTCAAAATGATTTTAAGGATTTATTTATATGGACATGAATGTTTTGAAATGATAATTCTTTTCAAAAGTTTAAAAGTGGTATGGAACACTTTTATTCAAAAAATCTCTTTTAAATTAGTTCCTTTATAAATGTGTGACTTTTAAATGATTTTACAAAAAGAATATTTCTCTCAAAAAGTTTTACTCATTATTTTCAACTATGTCAGCATCCTTTACTGGATATTATTTTTGATTGAGGTTGATTTATTATAATACAATCTTCCATATTGTATTGAATGAGTTATGATATTTTTTACTGTGTATGTTCTATTTTTATACCATTCATGGTTTATGGTTAATGTATTGACATTTCATATGTTAGTTTTAATATGAATGTTTATGTTATGTTTCAACTATTCATATGAGGAATGCAGTGTACTTAGTAAGTGACAGGTGGAGCCCGCTATAGCTCCTCGGTGCATCGGTAGGTCTCATGAGACAAACTAGTGTCTTGGAAAAAGTCCTTCACAAAAATTTTATTTGTAGTCTTGGCACGAAGCCTTGACTATGTGGTAATGATGTATGGTGTTAGGAATTCCCTCATTATGAAATTAGTTATTACATGTGATTATTTGACTAGAAGAATATCCATGTGCATGTTTATATGGTAATGTTTGATTTATTTTTTCCAAATTTTTTAAAGTTTATGTTTAAAAATTTTGTTGTTTTTATCACACATCTTTCCTTAAAAGTTTATAGCTTCTGCTAAATTATTTACCCTTACTGAGCATCTGAGCTCACCCCTTTCTTATGTTTTATTTTCCCAGGATTCCAAGAAGTGTATTATGATTGATAAGTAGGGTTAATATTTGGGATTAATGGCATTTTCAAAGGATCTTTTATGTTGTGTTTTATTTTCTAATGTGTAATATAATGTTCATGTATGTAATCTATTTTCCAAGACTGTTAAACTGATCGGTCCTTTGGGACTTGATTCATTGTAATCATGTCAATGTATTAAAATAATGCACTGACTCTGAGTAACTGGGGTCGGGGCATTACAGTTGGTATCAGAGGAAGTTTATCAATAACCTTGGAATCCAGATTTAGATAAACTCTGATTAGAGCACATAGACCTAAGATAGAATTTGAGTATTAGTATAGAAGGGCTTCCTAGAATTTTGGTAATGTAGAGATTTTGTGAGTTTTCCAAGCAAATACATCCCCGTCTGGATACGAGTAGGTAGAGTCAGCTCTGGCACAGATGTACCTAGGGGTAAAACTCGAAAACACCGCTTTGAGATAGACTCGAATGGGAACTGGTGCACGACAACGGGCCTTGCTTCACTCTTGGTTACGACACTCCTAGGGGATATTCTTAGGATAATTCTCGTTTTATTTACAAACCACTATGAAGGGTTTATGAGTATATACCTCCTCAAAGAAAACATTTTTGTGATTATGGATTATATCCATAAACTGTTCAATTTACGTTAGGTATTTTACATGTTTGGAATTATGAATTGTGATTCATAAACTGACCTAGTGTATTCCATTATTTAGAAATGATGTCCAGTAGAAGGAATGAGAACTCCAGCAATATATATGATCCAAAGAGTAAGAAGGGTCATATAATTCATGGTATTAATCCAACATTTAGAAAGGAAATAGTCTCCCACATATTATCAACATATGAATAAATAGTATCATGTGTTAATAAGATCAGTAAAGAATTATCTGAATCCTATGGCTTTAAAGGGAAGCCAGAGATGAAAAGGATGGTAGAAAGAAAGATGGATAAAGGTAATAAGGGAAAGAAGGATTTTCCAATATGTGATAAATGTTGAATGAATCACCTTGGTAAATACTTGAAGGGAATGGGAGTTTGTTATAAGTGTGGAGAAAAAAGACACCAAGTACATGATTGCAAGGGTAAGAAAAAGTTTTCAAATGTAAAATGCTTCATCTGCAAGGTGTTGAGACACTATACGATTCAATGTCCCATTCACAAGAGTATACCGCAAATGATGTTATTGGATAATAATAAAGTTATGATACTACCTCAGATGAAAAAGAATGACTAGTGTTCTTATGTTGTTATTATAGAATTATTTCATTTGAGTGTTGTATCAATAGTATACTGGTTACATGAATTATGGAGATAAAAAAGGATTATACTACAGTACTATTTTATTGAGGATTTGAGATTATATGGTTCAAAGAAAAGTGACTTAATAGTAAGCTACACTTTTTGGAAAATAAATGGTTGAAGGAAAGGTAATCCTTAATATGGTCCTGATAATGAGGTAGTGATTTTGGAATAAGAGATGGTTGATTTTGGAAATTTAGGATGTTGCGGTGTTTTAAAAGAATACATGATGAAGGCGTTCACATGTTATTACCTGGAAAAAAGGATCCTCATTATGTTTAACTTCCTTATAAACTTTGGACTGAGAGTTTGGATATAAGTATTTTGGATAATTCTAAAGGTTTGAATAGATTAAGTTTGAAATTGGATACTATTGTTAAGGTTATTTTTGGATTTCCATAAAAAGGACAACCCGGAGGTCGGGTGGAAACCCGTCAAGTCCGGCAAGGCCGCGAGACTTGAACCCGCAACCGAAGGGAGGCAAGGGTGTATCACCTATCATTGACCCATGTGATGTCCTGGATTGAATAATGTAGTTTTTTAAAGGGTCTGATATGTGAATTATAAATTCATTATTTTTGGAACCCTATACGATTAGGATAAATAGAATATATATTTTTTGAAATATTTTAGAGTGAAAGATGAGTTTGTGGTAGGAATTAGTTGAAGGATGAAACTCTACTTGTCAAGTATATATATATATACATATATATATATATATATATTCCCTCTTATTTTATGGATAAATTAATTATTAAACTTTAGGGAAGGGATCTTAAAACCAAAAATGTGTTATCCTAATACCTTACGTTTTGTTGAACCGATGGTATTTTAAATCATCCTAGATTGGTGGCTTTGAGGCCCACAATTCTACAATTTTTTGTGATTGATGACCTCAATAACTCTCTATAAATATTTACATTTTTCCTCTAATTATGTGTTTCTAATTTCCACCAATGTTCTCCTAATCAAGATCATAATTTGGTGGTGACTTTTTCATTCCCTTTTCCGCTTATTAAGACTAAATTTTATTAACCCAATTTCCGATATGGGATTTCCCACAAAGGTATTTTCTATTTTCAACATTTTATTTTCAAAGGACAATTTCAAATTTCGAGGACGAAATTTATTGAAGGAGGGAAGAATGTAACACCCCAAGATTTCATAGTACGTTATTTCTTCAAAGTAATGCAATAACTTGCACTACACGCACCACCGAGTTCAAGTGCATCACGACTTACCAAACTAGTCATTCAAAAGCGGTTATGAATAGTATTAACTGAATTTTTAACATTATATAATCGTTATAATTTTAGAATCCATATTATGAGTTTCTTAGACATAATGTAAGAACAAATTCATTTTTTCAGACAAAAGAATTATTTTTCAAAAAATGAAATTTTACCGCCTTTTAATGGCGAACCCTTTTTAAATCCAATATTTGAAACTTTTATATATTCAATTTTACAAAATAAACTTCTTATTTAGAATTGATAGATAATAATTTAGTTTCAATAAATTTTTTGTGTTTTTCTGATAACTTTCATATTTGGGTGAATAGTGAAAAATACTATATTTTAACTGAAAACAAATTTTTTAATCAAAATAATTTATAGTGTTGAATTATAAATTTTAATGTTTTGTAAGTATAATTATATTATATTTTTACCCTTTAATTCAATTTTGGTCATTGTAATTAATTTCACATTGAAATTATACATAAACAAGTGTCAATCTTTTGATAGTTATTGTTTCTTAAAAACACGCTATTTGTTTTGACAACGAGAATTAATTTTAAATTAATAAATGCAACTTCTATGTTTTTAATTTGGTAAAATAGACTTCATTTTTGGATTCGTAATATTGAAATTATCCTGGGGTGAATTTTTTGTATTTTTTTGAAAACGTTTAATTTTTTCTGAATAGTGAAAAAACACTGAGTTATCGTTTAAAACCGATTTTTTATTTAAATAATTATTTATTTTATTTAAATTTATTTTAGGTCAAAATAGATACATAATACCTATATAAGTTCAATGTAATTAATTGGAGTCAATTTATAATAATTTTAGATATATAAAAAAAATTATAGAACTTTTCACCGTCTTTTACCCACCTCCTAGGAGAATTTGAGAATTCACATAAAACTTAATTTTACCGCTTCTGTGAGTGAAATTTCAAAAATGTGAGAGACACAGTTGATATCAGTAAGTAAAATTTGGTTCGATAAGATAAAAATATTTTTGGTGAATAGTAACTTTTTACTTTTATTTACCACGGTTAAAAGTAAATATGGTAATTAAGGGTAAAAATGATATTATTATTACCCTAACACATATCCTAATTCTATTGGATAAGTGTAATTCGACCAAAAACAACCTTAGGAATAAAATATGATCCTTTAGATCTACTTGTATTAGATTAAGACATTTATTATTATTTTATTTAAAGAAGAGTTAAAAGAGTTAAAATCAAAGTTTAATAACTAAACCAATTTTAATATAGGGTTATACATAAGATAAATTAGACTATAAATATTCATTAGAAATCTAAAATTATTTCATACATAATGGTATTTTATTTTTAATTTTTAGAGATTAAATAATTAAATTTACTAATGACACGATGATGATGTAGTAATTACCTTATTAATGAAAGAATCAAATAAATGGTATTATAAATATTAAAATAAATATAATTTAAAAGTTTTTATGACATACACGAATTTTATAGGTTAATATGACATGTTAGGATTGATTCAATGTATTTCATTTGAAGTAATCATGTTGTTATTGTTTTAACAAAAAACAAATACCAAATAGTGTCAAAATTGACATAAAATAGTTTTTAAAACAAATATTATATTATTAATTGATATAATGGTCCTAAAAATCTAAGGTTCTACAAAAATACTTATATAATAATATATATGGAATTAATGAACCAATTGGGGTTCTATTGCCAGTATATAGTAAGTTTAGTAACCATATAGTGTAAGAATACAAGAAGATGAGGTAAAAGTTAAATTATTTAACTTAGAGTTAAATCTAAATGATATGGCTAAAATAGTAACCTAAACTTGTCTAAAACATATTGGGTGAGATGATTTCGACCCCTTCCCACCCTATCCAAGAAATAAGTCACTTTTTATCCATTATAAATTGAATATTAATTTATTATAAAATAATATTTTAAGTTTTTCCAAAGGTTCCCCTCACCCCTCTTATAAAAGTGCACTTCCCCTTCTCTCAAATTCACACCTCAAAATCCATTTGTCTTGGCCAAACACTACCCAAATATCCTCCCAAATATACTAAATTCATCCTAGAGTCCTTCCTTTAGTCATAAAGCCAACCTAAGGATCTCTTTTGATCAAATCAAAAGGAATAACCTGAAGAAGAGGTAATGATTTCACCACCCTCTTTCAAGTTCTCTTATTCTTCCACTTACTCTTTATTTGTTGCTTCCATTATAAAATAATAAATCCAGTATATTATATATATTGTGATGTTATTAGAAATATGGAACAACTATATTCATTATTATATCCATCTTATTAATGATAATGTCATCATGTGTGCGTATGTACGGCTTACCGTCTCCAGGCCATGGTGTAATTTGTTATTCCACACTATGTTATTTGGATGGATATAATGATGAGTAATATTTATATAAATAATTAAAATAACATGCTAATGTCTCTGTAAAATTAATATACCATCCAATTCCACACCTTTAAGGAAATGATATTATCGCTCGTGCCTACGTACGGATTACCGTCTCCACGACGCGATGAGATTCATTTCTACGTTCACCATTCATCGACGATTATAAAAATATATATTAATAATAAGTATGTAATATATGAAATAATAATTCTACTAGAGATATTTATATATATATATATGTATTTAATTACATATATCTTATTCACTTAGTTCTGTTCAATATGATATGAAAACAGAAACAGCGTTTATGCGTACGTACGGACTACCGTCTCCATAAACAATGTTTTTCATTTCATATATATGTCTATTATAAATATTTATTTTCTAAATATATATGATATATAAATCATGTTTTATATTCTGTAATTATTTAAATATTTATCTAAGTGATACAATCAAGACTAACAAGTTAAAACACGTACGATAAATAAAGCGATTATTACCCGAAATGTTAATTTAACATAGAAATTATTATTAAATGGGTAGTATAAAGTCATAAATGAATCATATATGATATCATAAATATTAATATGGTTCTAGTATAATTTAATAACATACTATGATATTCATACAGGAGGTTAAACGTACCCTCGACTAAAGGAATGTTCAAGGTAAGGGTTAATTCCTCAATCTCATTATTATCCGAGATTTTTTATGTGTAAGTATTTACTAGGACATTTTTATCATCCATGTCCATTTTTTATAAAAATGATTTAAAAATGAATATTTTAAGGATTTTTGAAAGGTACTATTTATCAAGATTATAATTTTAAATGTTTTAAAGATTTATCTTTCTAAATCTTTTTAATTAATGTCCATGTTTTCAAAATGATTTTAAGGATTTATTTATATGGACATGAATGTTTTGAAATGATAATTCTTTTCAAAAGTTTCAAAGTGTTATGGCACACTTTGATTCAAAAATATCTTTTAAATTATTTCCTTTATAAATGTGTGACTTTTAAATGATTTTATAAAAAGGATATTTCTCTCAAAAAGTTTTACCCATCATTTTCAACTATGTCAGCATCCTTTACTGGATATTATTTTTGATTGAGGTTGATTTATTATAATACAATCTTCCATATTTTATTGAATGAGTTATGATATGTTTGAATGTGGATGTTCTATTTTTATACCATTCATGGTTTATGGTTAATGTATTTACATTTCGTATTCTAGTTTTAATACGAATGTTTATGTTATGATTCAACTATTCATATGATGAATGAAGTGGACTTAATAAGTGACGGGTGGAGCCCGCTATAGATCCTCGATGAATCGGTAGGTCTCATGAGAAAAACTAGTGTCTTTAAAAAGGCCTTGAAAAAAAATTTATTTGTATTCTTGGCATGAAGCCCTGACTATGTGGTAATGATGTCCAGAGTTAGGCATTCCCTCATTATGAAATTAGTTATTACATGTGGTTATTAGACTAGTAGAATATTCATCTGAATGTTTATATGGTAATGTTTGATTTATTTTTTCCATATTATGTTCAAGTTTATGTTTAAAAAGGTTGTTATTTTTATCACACATATTTCCTTAAAATTTTATAGCTTCTGCTAAATTATTTACCCTTACTAAGCATCTGAACTCACCCCTTTCTTATGTTTTATTTTTCTAGGATTCCAAGAAGTGTATTATGATTGATAAACAGGGTTAAGCTTGGGGATTAATGTCATTATAAAAGGATCATTTATGTTTTGTTTTGTTTTCTAATGTGTAATGTAAAGTTCATGTATGTAATCTATTTTCCAAGACTACTAAACTGATCGGTCCTTCGGGACTTGATTCCTTGTAAGCATGCCAATGTATTAAAATAATGCACCGACTCTGAGTTACTAGGGTCAGTGAATTACAATTAGGTATAATCATGATATCTTTAACTCCATTCATCATCCAATCTAGTTTCTCACAATCACTACATTATCCCATAATATTAAATGTTAACATGATTCCTTCAAGTTACATCCATTGACATAAACCAAAAAACATAGTGTGAGTAATAATAATCATTGTAGAAAACCATATAATAATTTATAGGATGTATAAATCATGAAACCTTATTTTCAATCTAATACACATTAGTTTTAACCTAGGTTATTTGTTTTCATAATCTATTAAAATCCTTCATGATGGTTTGTAAAGAAAATTTGAATTAACCCAATCATATTCCCCCGAAATTGTTAAACTAGATGTGATGTGAGGCTAGTTGTCATGCACTAAGTGACAATTGATTCAAGCCCAATGTGCCCTTTTCAGAGTAATTACCCCTAGGTAAAACTATTATAGAGCCATATATACTTTTATTCTCTTGACATAGATGTATTTCTAGGAAATCCACATAATCTCTACTTTACCAAAACTTTAGGATGTTATCCTATACCTATGATTATCCTAAAATTTAGTCATAGGGATATGTTCCCTAATCTATGTATTCTTAAATATAGTTCTCAAGGTTTCTACTAAACTTCTTCTAATACCAACAATAAAGACTCTTACTTTAGTATCCCAAAGTCAGTGGTTATATTATTAAATTATCACTATATATAAGGAAATGCATCTCAAAGGACCAAATAGTTTAGTTTTCTTGGAAGACTATATACATAATTGAATCTCATATTCAAATTGAAAACTTAAAATATGACATAGAATTTTCTTTGAGAACAACATTTTTTCCTTTAACATATCCCTACATATCAATCATAATACACTTCCTACATTCATGGGAAAGGAAATATAAGAAATGGGTGATCTTTAATGCTTAATAAAGGTATGCATACGGTGGAATAAATCATGAATAAATAAGGAATACTCAATATGGGAAGGTAAATAACTAAAATACATGTCCTTTAATCAATAACTTGAACATGAAGAATAATTGGGAAGGAATAAATAATGATTAAATAATTACATATAAATAATCATATAAACTTGAAACTTATCCATGGATATTATAACTAATATAATAATCACATTGACATAAATAACTAATCTCAAAATGACAGAATGTATAATATCGGACATAATAACTATACCATCAAGGCCTCATACCAAGACATCATACATAAATGGCTAATTCCTCAGACCAAACCCAAGATATTTTGTCCCATGAGACCAACTGATGCATCGAGGGGTTATAGTTGGCCCTTCCCATCACTTACTAAGTCTAATGAATTTCTAATATGAAAGGGGAGAAACATAATCACATAAACATTCATATTGAGAAACTAGTATACAAAATGTTAATAATTTCCCCAATCAATACACATAATCAATGTAAAACTTCATATTAGAAACTAGAATATGAAATGTTAGTAATTTTCCCAATCAATAAACATAATTATAAACCATCCATATTAATATGGAGAATGATATCAAAATAGTACATCCTCGGTCAAACTGATCATAAACCATCCAAATAAATAATAAGGATGGAATCATAATAATATATTCCTAATGGAGAATAAGTAAAATTAGGGTTGTTGTCATTGATGAATATAAATACCATAAAAATTCCACTAAAATTTTCTTTAGTAAAATATCCTTTTCACTTTGAAAATCACTTTTAAAAACTAAAAATTTCCAAAATATTAGGAAAACCATTTTCTTTCGAAAGAATCATAGAAACTTGTAAAGGAAGATTCGAATAAATGAGTGGTCATGATGGTGGTTAATTTTATAAATGACATAAAAAACATTCCTTTATCACTGTTGTAAAAATGTCAAAAGTGACTCATTTAGAAAACAATATGACAATTCCTTTTAAAACATTTTGTAAAAAGTAAAACATGGGTAAAAATGTATTCAAAAAATCATTTGGAGAATGTTGAGAACATTTTTAAAAATGTTTTTAGAAAACAAGGATATGAAAGAAAAGTGATTTTTGACCGAAGCGAGAAATAAACTCATTTTTTCTTAAAAACATTTTCTCAGTCATTTTAAGTACCAAATATATGAAAATTGTACTATTAGTTGAAAAATTCATGAATAACCATAGGAGAATAAAATTCAAGCTAAATTTTGAATCGTAAACCTCATAACTTCAAATGAAACCTTAAATACTAAGAATGAAAAGATATTCATAATATAACATATCAAAGGGTAATTATATACACCATAAAAAAGAAATAATTGGTGAATATGGTATATGTTTCACAGAAGTAAAATTGAGATGAGAAACCCTTACCTCATGTCTAATTTCCTTCATACGTATTTTAACCTCCTTTATTATAAATAAAAATTTATTATAAATATATTAAAGAACCATAATCATATATATAATACCATATATGATTTATTTATAACATTTTATCAAATCATACAAAAATAATTCATAACATATAAATTATAAATTATTTCATGATAAATATAAAATCATTTTCAGTGCTGACACAGTACCTGCACAGCATTTAAAAAGTCAAATTCATGCCTTATAGATATTAATTAAGAGATAAAAAAATCTTTGTGTGAATTTATTTTTAAATATAATTCATAAATTACTATTTTGACTGATACTTTTGAAATTTTGACTTATATAACATGAATCTTATCTAAATGCTTGTACAATGCTTGTGCAAGGCTAAAAAAGTAAAATTAACAAATTAAATTTGTCTTGACATGGATGTGAGTAAATATACATAATGAAAAAATATAAAGGTTTATATTTATTTTGATTTATTTATTTTTATGATAGTAAAAAATTAATTTTTATATGTAAAATAATTAGCTTTAATGGTTATGCAATACTGACGCGGTACTTGTGCAAGCAGAAGAAAAATTAATAAAATGATTTTAATTAAAATTATAAGAAACATTAAATGACACAAAAATATTAATAAATATTATTATAGGAGTAATTTTAAACCATAATTGTACATGGTTCAAATTTAGGACATTTTGGATCCACTTGGTTGACATTAATTCCCTTATATTATTTTATTTAAAGAAAATTCAAACTTATCACACTATGGTTTTTAATAAGTATAAAATTTTTAATATGTGTTCTAACAAAAGATATATTTGACCATAAGAATTAATTTTAAATATAATAGATTTATATTCATCATGGTAATTTATTTTTAATTTTTATAGAAGAAATAATTACCTTAATTTCTTAAACAACAATGATGCGGTAATTATTAAATTAATGGAAAAATAAAATAAAGGATATTAAAAATATTAAAATAAATATATTTTGAGATAATTTATATGATTCATGAATTATATATATGAACATTACATTTCTAGGATATAATAAAAAAAAATTGAATTTGACTCTTTGTTTTGATATTTTTAAAGTCATAGTAATGAATAGTATCAAATTTGACAATAAATATTTCATGAATCTAATATTTTATTAAATTATTTGATGAATAATAAAAATATTAAATAAGGACATAGGAGAAAATATGTGGTAAAAAATTCCATCCCATATTCATTTTAGGTCTATTTGTAATCATTTGGCTCTATAATAGTCTTATTATATTTTAATATGTTAAGAAATTTCAAAGGTGCCCCTCATCTCAATTTTAAAAGGGCACCCATTCACTTTATTCACCACCTTGAGAATTATATCTCAGCCATACTCTACTAAATACTATTATAAACTTCCCTATACACATTCTTTAGGTGATGGTTTCACCAAAATAACAATTCCAAGTTCTTTAAGTGATACTTCAAGGAGGTGATATTCAAGAGGTAACATTCGTAAACTACCTATTTTAATTTCCTTTCTTCTTCTACCTTCTCCTCGCCTATTTGATAAATCAAAGCATAATAACTCTTATATCATCTATATACTTTAATTTTATATTTCTAATGTAATATTTTCTATTAAACCATTTTTCTCATCTCCTCTTATTCAATGAAAGGAAATCATTGTATAAATTATGTTAATTAACCACCTCTGAGGATAATGAGTTTAGTTTTCCATTTCCACCTTCATGGTTGGTCATAAAACTATTATTATAGTTAAATTCGATTTTAATAATCATATTATAACCTATTTTATGTTTTGGAACCTATATTTATAGACATAATATTAAATAAAATAAAACTAATGTGTGATGGTCGGAAAAACTGCCAAAATAAACTAAACATTTATCATTAACATTTTATCAAATGAATCATCCACATGTTAGAAAAAAAATGATATATGGGACCATTTAAACTTTTATAAGTTCATGAATACTATTTCATTTAACCTCTAAAGTTTTGTTTCCATTCGACAAGAACTTCCATAATTATACACAACTGAATCGACTATAAAACCATGTAAGGAACACTCTTGGAACGATGAAATTGAACCTTATAACTCATTGAAATGACCATAAATGAACTTAATAAAATTAAAATAAATAAAATTCATATATAATAGGTTATTAATTAATTAATTAATCAATCTAATTTGAATATATAGGAAATTAAGTGCAAGTTCATATTGCATTCGGACATAAGGTAAGGGATCTCTCCAAACCTCCATATTTAATTTGGGTAATGATTTATCCCTCTTTTCCTCAAATTATCTCTTCATTATTATTATATATTTATTATATGTTCTATATATATATATATTAAAAACATATATATCTATCTCAATTTATCTTTCTTTGATGGTAAAATACATATTTTAAAAGGTTCCCTTCTCAATTCTTCTTGATATGCAAGGGAACTTTTCTATTTCTTAAACCTTTCAAGTACACTCCATAAAATGTTTAAATCCGCCCATATTTTCTAAAATAACTCTTTTTATCATGAAAATAAATTTTTATTTCACTTATGTTTTTATGGAAATTATTATGCTCTTACCATATTTTAAAGACTCTTTATTCCTTTCCCTAAAATAGCACTTAAGTGGCATATTTCTAATGTTACATAACCACTATTTTTCATGTTTTAATTTTAGTTAGACATCATTAGTCTTTATATATTATTATTTTTCCTTTATTAATGACTAATAATGATTTAAATCCCCTCTTTTATGGATACCATTATTATACTCCCTTTGGTTATGTCATATGACATTATTAAGATACCCATTTATTTTCATGGGTAACCTTATGTTTATCCCTTATTTTGATTATCTATGTATCATACATATGCATGAACATGTTATGATGGGTGTGCTTAGATAGTGCTCCAATTCATTGGGAAATTTTTTAGTCTTATCATATGTTATGTATAGGATTAGAGAGTAAAAATAATCTATTATGGGACTCTATCCACCGTGTGATATAGTCTTGGTAGTTAGCCTTGACTCGTGTTTATGTCATGTTATTTGTTTTTTCCACATTCCAGTATTTCTATGATCATATGATTCCATTTTCTATATATTATTATTCTATATGTTTATTCATGAGTCATGCCTTTTATGTTATCCTGCCATGCCATCTAACTGATGTGTTGTGCTTTATTCCCATGTTTATTCTCTTACTAGACTTTTTAGCTCATCCCTTTTTCTATGTATTTTCCCCAGGTTATTCTATGTATTTGTAGAATCTCAAATGGAGTTAGGATATCAATAAGGATATTAACAAAATGATTTTTTATTTTAGTTTCATGTTTCCTAATTATATACTTAGTCTTCCAAAGACACTAGACTTTTCAATCATTAGTTTTTATTTTATGGACAATTATGTTAAAATCATGTAGTAATATGTGAAAAAATATTTGTTCAGTATTTATTTTAAGTATTTAGTGGAAGAAATAAAATTAAAATGCATGGTTAATAACTATACCTCTTTTTCATAGAACCACTTTAGGTTTATACCTAAAGCCTTTCGAGGATGGTATTCTGGTCAAATAAAGGACTCTAGGTCATGGGGGAGACGTAAGGAATGGATTTTTTCATGTATTTTACAGACCAAAGGTCTTTGTAAGTGATAAAAGAATAGGATAGGGGGTTTCCTTTTATAAGTGGGGGAGAGGACACACTTGGAATTTTTTAAATGAATAAATTATAACCACATTTTTTACATGCTACAAGGATCCAAAATGGATTATTATCAAATATTAAATGATATAAATTTGAAATATGGCCACAAAATAAAAATTATACAAGTTTATAGTTCATTTTAACCCTTATCTTTTTAGTTTAACCCTCCTGTAAACCTGTTTTAACCTTAACTGCGGAAATTATTTTTTACTGTTTTTAATATTCATTATGATAAAAATTTAATTTGAACTTATTACCTAATATTAATTATGATGATTCTAAATATGGAATCTATTTTTTAAAATTCAAATCATAGAAGTGGCATAATTTAATTTAAAATTAAACCCATAAACCTGACGAAAAAACGTTTTTCCAATGAAACAAAGCCTTAAGTATAAAATGTTTTTATATCAAAATTAAACTTGAAATTGATTAAAATGACATAAATTGGATTAATAATAACATAATTTTACTAATTTTTATTTTAAACCATTTTGAAATAAAATGTAACTTTGTAAATTCTTTAAATAAAAATACGGATTTCAATAAATAACAGTTTTTTCACTATTCCATAAAAATTAATCTTTTCAAAAATTTATAAAAAAAATACTATAAGATAATTTTTAAATTATGATTAAAAAATTATGTTCATTTTTCAAAAAAAAAATTCAAAAAAATTAAATATTAATTTTAAAATAAGTGTGCAAAACATGATGAAACTTCTTTTTAGAAAAATATAGTTTTTAAGAATAAAACTGAGTTTATTCTTATCTCATGATTTGAAAAAGTATTATATGAATGATAAAAAAATTTACTAAATATATAATATATAAATTTCATTAAAATAATTCACCAATAGTTCTTAATTTAATTTATTAATATATAAAAACATTGTGCACATAAAAAATTCGAAAAAACATTTTTTTTACTTTCAAATGGTTTTTATTTTTTATTTATAATTAATTGATAACCAATGAATTTATTTATGAATTTTTAAACCATATAATTATCATAATTTAGTTTTTATTATTCATATCCATCAATTTAATGGTTATGTTATAACTATCTTATTTAAATAATATATTTCATGGGTTATTTGAGCTCGGTGTTGTGTGTCATATACACTATTGAATACAATGTTCTTCTTTTAAAATCTTGGGGTGTTACAAGTAATTAGTAATAATAATGAATAAATTTATATTAATATAGTAGTTAATAGTATCAAATTAATTTTGAGTAATGATGTTTAATTAGGATTAGGTAAGCATAGTTTTAAATAATTAATTGTGCTTAGTATTATATGCCTAATAATTAATATAAACTAATAATATCAATTAACATTAACTATGTGTAATTTGGTATACAAAACACAAGATAAATCATCCACCCATTTTTACATCTTTTTTGTAATTTATATCATGTATTCCAAAATTTAATTTGAATATTATCACACATGCAAGTGAGTTGTCTTGGAGTTGAAGGTGATATATCTGGTTTAATAGAAAAATATCTATATGTTGGAAGTGAATTTCCAAGTAACAATACCCTGAAAAGTACATTTAAGAAATTTAATATATATTTGCACTGTATATATTTAGTTGAGGAGTAAAATGAGAAAATTACATCAAAAGGTGTGACAAGTACGAAGATGATCATGGAATGTGTTTGAGGGTGGTGTGTGACATTACTTTTGGGTGTTAGATGATTTATAAGATTGAATTACCAAATACCTATATCTATTAAATCCTTACATAGGAATATAAATTATTAGACATATAATTTGTTTCATCATTTATTATCAAGATTATTAGGATGTGCCAAGATGTGCCTATAAACCTTGTAAAGAAGCATATGCAAGAAATCTTTTTCTGTATGATTTCATATGGGAAGGTATGGAGGGTAAAACAGAAAGAAATTGTGAAAGTTTACAATGATGGGATGACTCATATCGATTGTTTCCACAGTTTCTATCTATACTGATTCATAACAACCAACTTGTCTTCCACCTCTACGTAAATGAACATGTGATTCAAAAATAACTAAGTTGATACTTCTCCTATCCAATTTCATCATCTATTATTGGAATTCAGGAAATGTATTTCTACATTCCTTTTTTGAAAATAATTTATATGGATTGATTGAATTTTTATGTATGGAAATTAAACTAGTGTACTATTAATTTCAGGATGGTAACTTTTCACTTATACCGCTTGTATTTGTAATTTTTGAGAAGGAAAATTATGATGCATGGAGTTGATTTTTGGATTAAATCAGCCTGGATTTCACCAAAATTCAAGGGGTATGTTTGATATCAGATCTTCATCAGGTGATCAATGAGTCAATCAATGTATATTTTGTTATGTGGTAATCTGTTGGGTAAAAATACTTCAAGGCATCATTGAATCATTTTTGAGGTGATTGTGTTTGTTGACAAAGTGGACAACTATGCTGTGATTGTTGAAAAAGCAAACCATGACATACAAATTTTTTGAAAAAGGGGATTTCATGGTGGAATGTCGAGTTCAAGAGCTGTGGTCAACGATCCATGTTTGATTCAAGAACGTCGACAAAGGAATGGATGATCTGGAGGCGGTATAAAAAGAACAGATACAAGGTGGCGCTGTTTTCCAGTGTTTGCCAAATTTTTGGGCCTGAAAATCAAAAAATGAAGACAAGTGGATTTTGGCAAAGGGACCTGTGCGTCTTTGACTTGAAGTAGAAGAAACTTGCACGCCATATGTTTTTCAAGATCAGAGCATCAAAATATGGAAAAGGAAAGAGGGTCGTGCAGGTATTGGTGTGGTCGCGCAGGTGACATGCGCGTCGTGAAGAGACTTGCATGCCGATACCTTAGATGCTTGAGAACTTATGCGCCAATTGTTTTTCAAGATCATAAGATCAAAATATGGAAAAGGAAAGAGGTTCGTGCAGGTATTGGTTTGGTCGTGCAAGTGATTTGCAGGGGAAGAGACCTGCGCGCCGAGACTTGCGCGCCGAGGGTAGACTTGTGCGTCGTCACGCAGGGTGTTCAAAATGCCTATAAATACAAGACCACCCCTCCTCATTTTCAACGGAGTTCAACACTTAGAAAAATCAGAGTTATCATTGCACTGGTGTGGTGTTCGCGCAGGTGGTGTGTAGTCGCGCAGGTGGACTTGCGCGCCAGTGTTTGAAGTTGCGTGCCGGTTGGTAGTTGCGCCCCTATATTGGTTTGGGCGTAAAAGGGGTTGAGTCGCGCAGGTTTGGAGTTGCAGAAGATTGTGCCGAGCAGTTGGTTGAGGTAGACCTGCGTTCCAGTTGTGACATGCATGCCGATACTTGTGTGCCAGGTTAGACTTGCACGCCAAGTAAGGTTGATTTCCCGGTAGTGCTTTTGGGCTGTGTGGAAGCTGGAAGTTTTCTCGATACCTTCGGTGCAAAGAGAAATTCATCTACAGGTGAAAGTTGGAATTCAACAGAGCATCCACATACAACAGAGGATGTATTCATTAGAGATAATTAAGAGACCTACAAGTCTATAAACTGTGAGTGGACCCTTTCTAGAGCAGTAAGCAAATTAATAGGAAGAAGGTGATCCTCTCCACCAGTAGTGATCCAGAGAGAGAGAAACAGGGAGTGGCCCTTGGGAAAGTAGTGAGCTGACCCTAAACTTTGTAAAGGCAGTGATCCTGGGACAGAGTGATTATGCCCGAACCTTGTAATCCACAACTAGTGAAGTTTAGTGGAATTTGGTAAGACCGATAACTTGTCAGTGTATGCTCCTTGGACGTAGCCCTTAGCGGTGAACCAAGTAAATATTTTTGTGTCATGTGCATGCTTTACTTTCTGTTTATATTGTGTAACAGGAGAGAGAGAGAAGAGTGTTTTTCTTAACAGTGAAACAATATCATAACGGGCTTTAATTTTAAATTATTCATACCTTGATTCACCCCCCCTCTCAGGGTACTCAGCCTTGTGGACCTAATAATTGGTATCAGAGCAAAAGGTTGATATTAGTTCTTCTCTCAATGGAGGTCACTAATCATAAAGGGGTTCCGATCTTCGACGGATATAATTTTTAGATATGGAAGAATCGAATGCAACCCTATTTCTGATACTTTGGAATGGATGTGTTTTCAGCAGTTATGCATGGTATCATAGCTGATATTAATAGTGGTGCATTATTAGAAGCTGAGCATAGAGAGTTGGATGTTGATTCCAAAGCAATCAATACCTTAGGGGGGTCCCTTTCTAATCCCATCTATACAAAGGTGATTTCATGAAAAACGTCACATGTCATGTGGGAAAAGCTTTTGAATATATACGAAGGGGATACAAAGGTCAGAGTGGCAAAGCTACAAGTGTTGTGGAACAAGTATGAAGATCTGAGAATGAACCCAAATGAGTCTGTTGATGCATTCTTTGACAAGGTAAACGCTATGGTAGAAGACATGCGAGGTCTTGGTGAAATTATCGAGGACATAAAAATTTTGAAGCACATCTTGAGAAAACTTCCACCTCGGTTCAATCCGAAAGTTTCTGTTTTGGAAGATAAAGACCCGAAAGAACTGACATTGGATAACCTGCATAGGACCATTGTTGCATATGAAATGAGAAATGAAGATAAAGACGCTATGGAAAAGGGGAAATCCAAAGAGGTGGCATTGAAGGCCATAAAGAAGCTCACCATTGAATATTCTCAGGAGGAAGAAGAGACAGATGAGGTAATTCCATTCCTCTCCTCAAATCTTCAAAGAGGAAAAGGAAAGTTCAAAGGGAAACTTCCACTTGCTTACTTTAAATGTGTAAAAGTTGGTCATCTTGCTGCAAGATGCCCCAAAAAGTTTCAAGAAGAAAATGATAAAGATGAAGTTGAAAATCCTAAGAAGAAATCTTCAGCCTATGTGAAAGGGAAGAAGCAGTTCAAGAGAAATTTCTTCAAGAAGAAGAATATTCTTTCACAAGAAATAGACAGTTCATATGAGTCTGAGGTTGAAGAGGTTGAGAAAATATAGAACTGTAAAGATTGAGGAGAAAATGCTATGGTGGCGGTCGTCAGTAGTTCTCAAGAAAAGGAAGAAACTAACGCTGGAGAAGAAGAAGAAGAATTTTAAGGAAGAGTTGATATGGAAGCCAAATTGGAAGCACCTCTTGAGGTGATAGATGTTTGGAGATCCAAAACAAAGAAATCCAATAAAGTTGTTCGTGATGTCAAACTTTATATGCAGCAGCAGGAAGAAGAGAAGTATGATTTGATGGAAGAAATTTAAAAACTCAAATTATCAACACCAGAGAACTCAGAATCAGTTAGTGAGTATAATCTCAAGATTTAAGAAAAGAAAAGGGAGATTGATGTCTTGAATAGAAAAGTTAAATATCACATCAAGCGTATCGAAGAGCTTGAAGAAGAAGTTGTCGGTCTACGAAGAAAAGTTAAAGACTAGGAAAAATCCTTGATTCCCAATACATTCTTGGGAAAGAAGGTCATTACAAAGACTGAAAAGATGAAAGAGGAGGCTATTAGTTCATCAGGAAAGAAGCAGCAATTGATCTCAAACATTAAGGCTGATTCAAGGCTTGATCAGAAGCAAAAATCTGTGGAAATTGAAGTCAGACCGTAAGCACCCATCCTGAGATTGAAGGTTGATTTGGGGATAAAGCAGAATCAGAATATTCAGAGATCCCAAGGGGAAACTCGTTGTGTTGAAGTAACATGAAGGAATTCACCTTATATCAGGTGTTATTGTTGTAGAAAGATGGGACATTCACAGTATGTGTGTTCCATAGCCAAGAGATATCGAAGGGAATGAGAACATTGGTGGAATCCAAATAGAGAATGGTTTTTCAGAACATATTTTTAAAGACACTATTTTTGGTGCGGAGGATTTGGGCACATGGCTAGGTACTGCACTTCGAACATACAGATAATTGTGCCGAAGCAGAATCAAAACATTTGCAAGCATCAGATCAATAAACTAACAAGTGAGTTAAAAATGCAGAATAGATTTTCATCTTTACAAGATGAAGTTGTTCCATCATACTCTGAGAAAGAACATAAGTCTCAATCTATGCCGAGTGTGAAGGAAAAATTATGGACCAAGAAGAATAAAAATGAGAAGGTTGTGGTGGCAGAAATTTCCCTTAAGGCATCATATCGCTCTGGTGTATGGATCCTTGATAGTGGTTGCACATCTCACATGATAGGTAATAAGAATCTTGTTACAGGCATAAAATACGACAAATAATGAGTTTTCAAATTCAGAAACTATGAAGGCCTAAATATTGTTAGCTCGGGAAAATCCAAGTTTGGGGAAAAAGAAATGAGACGTGCTGATGTCTTGGTAGTAGAGGGTCTTAGTCATAACTTACTCAGTGTTAGTCAACAATGTGACTCTGGGTACTCTATCCGATTTACCAAGAAGATGTGTGTTGTGAAATAAAAATATGGAGCAGTTGTTCTACAAGGAAAAAGGACAAAGGGAAATATTTACCTTGTAAGTGGGGAAGAATATATGTTCCTTTTATCTAAAGAGGAAGAAAACCAGTTGTGGCATAAGCGACTTGGTCACCTATGCCAACCATCTAGGGAAGATCTGGTAAAATGTGATACTACTAGAGACCTTCCCAAACTATCATGTGATCATACACATACATGCGATGCTTGTCAAAAAGGGAAGATCATTAGAAATACATATAGGCCAAAGGAATAGAAATCAACCAGAGTGCTTGAATTGGTTCATGCTAATGTATGTGGACCTATCTCACTACGAGCCATAAATGGGAAAAGGTACTATGTCCTTTTCATTGATGATTATAGCAGAATGGCTTGGGTATTTGTCATTACCCATAAGACAGAAGTGTTCAGTTCTATCAAGTAGTATAGGAGGGAATCATAAAGGATGCTTGGGAATAAAATTTTGAAGTTTCGTAAAGATAACGGTACATAATTCACAAATAGTCAAGTGGAAGACTATCTCAAGAAACACGGGATAAGGCATCAAGTTTCATCAGTGAGAACTCCCCAACAGAATGGATTTATTGAAAGGATAAATCGGATCATCAACAACATGGCTAGAACGATGCTTATTGAAAAGGACCTACTAGAGAAATTTTGGAAGGAAGCAGTTTTGACATCGGTCTATATTTCGAACAGGTCTCTGTTGTGTCTGAAGGAAGGGAAGACTCCGTATGAAATATGGTACGGAAAGAATCCAACATTGAAATACTTTATAATCTTTGGGAGTAAGTGTTTCATTATCAAAAAAAATCACAAGAAGTTTGAGTCATGAGGAGATGAGGGGATATTCCTTGGATACTCAGGTAAAAGCAAAGCATATAAATTCTTCAACAAAAGGCTGGGAAAAAATTTTGAAAGCAACGATGTCACTATAGTTGAAAATGAATAGAATGCTCAACGACCCAGTGAACAGGTTCTGGATTAAAGTGATGATGAGGTAAGCAACACTGGGGGGTATAAGTGGTAGAGGCTGACTCAGAAGAAGATACTGATGATGAACAAGAAAGTGTCAAGTCTGTGTCTGCAAGTAGCCAAAGAGTCGAGCTGAAATTGATAGTCAGAATATCATTGGTGATCAGACAACTCCAGTTTAGACTCGAAGAATGAAATCATTACATCAAACATCATTTTTATCTCAGGTGGAGCCTAAATGTTTTTCTGATGCAGCTGAAGATGAAAACTGGGTTCAGTCTATGAATGAAGAGCTTGATCAGATTGAGAAGAACCAGACATGGGAGATTGTTTCGAGGCCAACAGACAAGAATTTCATCGGGACTAAATGGGTCTATCGCAACAAGATGAATGAAGATGGCATAGTGATTCAGAACAAAGAATGACTAGTGTGCAATGGATACTTCCAGATAGAGGGAATAGATATTGATGAGACATTTGCACCGGTTGCAAGGCTGGAGACAATCAGATTATTTTTTGCCATAGCAGTTCAAAGAAAGTTCAAAGTGTTCCAGATGGATGTCAAATCTGCATTCTTGAATGGTGTTTGGGAATAGGAGGTGTATATTGAGAAGCCAGATGGTTTTCCCATTCATGAGGATGAGAACAAAGTTTTTAGGCTGAATAAGGCGTTGTATGGGCTGAAACAAGCACCAAGATCATGGTACTCAAGGCTTGATCAGTACTTGAAGAAGCTTGGTTTCTAGCGTGGGGGAGTTTATTACAATCTCTATTTCAGCAAAAATAGTAATTAAAGGATGATGGTGTTGGTTTATGTCGATGGCATAATATTTGGCGGATCAGATGAAGCTCGGTGCATAAAATTTTCTGAATTCATGAAAAATGAGTTTGAAATGTCGATGATTGGTGAGCTAACGTTTTTCCTTGGTCTACAGGTGACACAAGGAAGGAATGGAACATTCATTTCTCAATCCAAATATGCCAAGGAGGTTTTAAGAAGGTTTGGCATGGATAATTCCAAGGATATGAAGACTCTGGTTGCTACCCGGATGAAATTATCAAAATATGAGGATGGAAAGGCAGTTAATATCACAGAATACAGGCAAATCATTGGAATTTTGTTGTACTTGACTGCAACAAGGCCTGATATTGTTTTCGCCACATGCCAAGCAGCGAGATATCAGAGTAATCCCAAGGAAAGTCACATGATTGCAGTGAAAAGAATACTTTGGTATATCAAGGCACCATGGATTTCGGTCTAATGTATAATGAGAAATCTCAATCAGTGTTATTGGGTTACACAGATTCAGATTGGGTCGGATCAGTATATGATAGAAAATAAATGTCAGGAGGTGCATTTTATCTTGGTGGATTGTGTATTTCTTGGCTAAGAAAAAAGCAAGATTGCATTTCATTGAGCACCACAAAAGTTGAGTATATTGTGGTCACTCAAGCTTGCACACAGTTGTTGTGGATGAAGCAGCAACTTGAAGATATGGGAGTTGAAGTGAAGTCGCCGATCGGAATCCAATGTGATAACTCAAGTGCCATAAATCTTAGAAAAAATCTCATCCATCACTCAAGGACAAAGAACATTGATATCAAATATCATTTCATCAAGGAGAAGGTTGAGCAGGGAATCGTGAAGTTGGAGTATATGCCTACAGAGCTACAGGTTGTAGACATTCTGACAAAGGCCTTACCCAAGGGAGCTTTTGAGAGGCATCGACTAGCTCTCGGAGTCCAGTCGACTCCCCTCACTTGAAAGAGTGTGGATTTGGAACACCCCCTCTCCCCGAGGTATGATATGTTTTTCTCTAATGTGATGATATGTGTTCTCTACTCTGTTACAGACTGCAAAGGAGTGACCTTTGATTTTGTTGACAAAGGGGGATAAAATAGTGATTGTTCAAGGGTGATAAAGTGTGACTATTTGAGAAATCATGACAGATATGGGGAGAAGCTGAAAAGTGCAGCAGTGAGATAGGGGGAGCAATGAGAAAGGGGGAGAGTATTAAATCTGATGATTCTATAAGTGATCGATCAAAGAATAGATATCATGACAGTTGAGGATCGTGATAAAAGCAGAAGAGTAGTGTTGGAGAGTGGTAAGAATATTTCCAAAAATTGGTATCAGTTTTATGTCAATAGTGGGTATCAAAGATAAAGTGATTCATTGATGAACTTTTCATTTACTCTTGTTTCTCATGCCGAGTATTGCTCATGTGGGCTTAGAGTATGTGTTGAGTAAATCCTTGATCACTATCAGAATCGAAATAGGCGAATGGTGGCTGAATAATTTATGATGTATCTTTTTATGGAAGAGTTTTAAATAAACCCAAAGGGGGATATTGTTGGACAAAAATCCCTCAAGTCATCATTGAAGCATTTTTGAGGTGATTGTGTTTGTTGACAAAGTGGACAACTGTGCTATGATTGTTGACAAAGCAAACCATGACATGCAATTTTTTTGACAAAGAGGATTTCATGGTGGAATGTCAAGTTCAAGAGTTGTGGACAACGATCCATGTTTGATTCAAGAACGTCAACAAAGGAATGGATGATCTGGAGGCGATATAAAAAGAACAGATACAAGGTGGCACCGTTTTCCAGTGTTTGACAAATTTTTGGGCCTGAAAATCGACAAATAAAGACAAGTGTCTTTTGGAAAAGGTACTTGTTCGCCGTTGACTTGAAGTAGAAGAAACTTTCACGCCATATGTTTTTCAAGATCAGAGCATCAAAATATGAAAAATGAAAGAGGGTCATGCAGGTATTGGTGTGGTCGCGCAGGTGACCTGCGCGCTGTGAAGAGACTTGCGCACCGATGCCTTGGATGCTTGAGAACTTGCGCGCCTGTTGTTTTTCAAGATTAGAATATCAAAATATGGAAAAGGAAAGAGGTTCTTGCAAGTATTGGTTTGGTCGTGCAAGTGATTTGCAGGGGAAGAGACTTGCATGCCGAGACTTGCGCGCCGAGGGTAGACTTGTGCGCCGTCACGCAGGGTGTTCAAAATGCCTATAAATACAGGACCACCCTTCCTCATTTTCAACGAATTTCAACACTTAGAAAAATCAGAGCTCCTGTCGCGCTGGTGTGGTGGTCACGTAGGTGGTGTGTGGTCACGCAGGTGGACTTGTGCTCCAATGTTTGAAGTTACGCGCCGATTGGTAGTTGCACGCCTATATTGGTTTGGGCGTAAAAGGGGTTGAGTCACGCAGGTTTGGAGTTGTAGAAGATTGTGTCGCGCAGGTGGTTGAGGTAGACCTACGCGCCGGTTGTGACCCGCGCGCCGATACTTGCACGCCAGGTTAGACTTGTGCGCCAAGTAAGGTTGATTCCCCGGAAGTTCTTTTGGGCTATGTAGAAGCTGGAAGTTTTCTTGATACCTTCGGTGCAAAGAGAAATTCATCTACGGGTGAAAGTTGGACTTCAACAGAGCATCCATATACAACAGAGGATGTATTCATTAGAGATAATGAAGAGACCTACAATTCTATAAACTGTGAGTGGATCCTTTCCGGAGCAGTGAGCAAAGGAAGAGGAAGAAGATGATCCTCTCCACCGGCAGTGATCCAGAGAGAGAGAAATAGGGAGTGACCCTTGGGAAAGTAGTGAGTTGACCCTAAACTTTTTAAAGGTGGTGAGCCTGGGACAGAGTGATTGTGCCCAGACCTTGTAATCCACATCTAGTGAAGTTTAGTGGAATTTGGTACGACCAACAACTTGTCGGCGTATGCTCCTTGGACGTATCCCTTAGCGGTTAACTAAGTAAAAATTGTTGTGTCCTATGCATGGTTTGCTTTATGTTTATATTGTGAAACAGGAAAGAGAGAGAAGAGTGTTTTTCTTAACAGCGAAACAAGATCAGAACGGGCTTTAATTTTAAATTATTCATACCCTGATTCACCCCCCCTCTCAGGGTACTTAGCCTTGTAGACCTAACATAATCCTTAAATGCATTTCATTGATACTATATTAAACATATTTCCAGTAATGTATGGAATACTTTCCACAATGAATTTATGAACATGTCCATTATCAGGCTTGGTATATAATCTTATTGTGAATATTTATTATGTCAATGTAATCCTAAAATTACTTTTTATGTAACAAGTACATTTCATTATATCATATAATCCAAATTATAAAATATTTAAAGGGTAATTAGAAGGAATTTTTAAGGATAATTGAGTAGTTTATGACTATATGATGTAGATTCTAAAATAGAAATGGTCTTTGGTATAAGATAGGTGGAAGTGGTATGGATAAATCAGCATAAAAATTGTGGATTGAATCGGTGAATTATTCAAGGGGATACACAAGTTACCTATAATAATCCTAGTTCCATAGATATTTTTTCATTGTATGAGGTAATTTGTAAAAGAGTAGGATAGATTTTTTATGGGATTTACCAAGGGATGTAGGATGAATGACACTTTTAATGGGGGGATTGACAAAAAAAGCATCAAAGAATCTTATTCTTATTGAGTGTTATTGTTCAATAGAGAAGTTATTCGATTCAATGTGACAGAGTGTCATAACCCTAGAATAGGTAGTGGAAATCGAGTGTTGGTGGTATTATTGGAGAAAAGGAACTATAAATATGGAACCTTTTAGGTTTTGAGGTTTCCAAGTTCAAAATTCATTCTAGCATGCACATCAGTGAATATATATTTGGAATTATATATCGATTCATTGTACTGTCTAGAAACCATAGTTAATTGTTATAGTTCATCATGGATACCTATACGGGAGTTTCAATATTTCCTGATATTCAATGAACAACCAATGTTGGTTCATGAAATCATTAGGTTACATCAATGAGGTAGGCCAAAGTCCAACTAAATTTGGAGTAAGATGGATTGGCCTTTAAACAAGGCTAATATTTGAGATTTAGTATATGTCATAGACAAGGTCACAATAAGAAATGTTTCCCGATAATTCCTAGAAAGAGTTCCAATTATAAGTGACAATGATGTATTTTTTTATGAACTTTATATATCTATGTATTTTAGAAGAAATATTTATTTCATTTTATCTAATTTCCATCTTTATCCTATCTAATATTAACAAAAACTGTGTAATTAAACAACCAAAAAATATTATATGACAAACCATAACATACTAAACACAATTTTAAATTATTTTAAATTACTATAACTATTATATATTATATTTTAATAAACATAATATAGTAAAAAAATTGAACTTATTTCATAATTTTATCATCATTATGCATAGAAATGGAGGGTACTAAACTGCTCACTGAGCGGTAGAAAAATGTTTCCTGTGAGGTTCCAGAGGGGTGTGAAGTTTGATGAGTCGAGATGAATAGGGTGCACTATTATCATCACATTCCTTATCCAACTGTCATTATCTCATATCTACAATGTGATGGTTTTTACAATATAGTTATATCTGATTTCACATTTTTTCAATCATTATCTACTAGCTTCCCTCATCAAGAGAGGGAGACTTGAGACTCACGTTGTAACGTCCTGGTTCCAGAAGCCGCCCAGAGTGTCCCATACCCGGTTGTTCACATAGCCTCAAGCGCATTTCCCTGAACTCTAGAGGCTATCTACTAGCAGCGAGGGCCTTGGGTGTAATAGTGGGGAAACTATGCCCTCATTGGAGGAGTAACATAGCGGAAGTAAAACAGATAGTAATAACAGAAGCAGTAAAACATGCAATAGGTAAACAGTGGAAGTAATAAACAATTGGAGCACACACACACACAGATATATATATATATATATGATGCATGATACATATGTCTAGGAAAGTAGCCAAACAAGTCACAATGCTGGAATTCAATACTAAACCGAAGTAAAACATAAAATAGATAAAATGCTCCATAGCATCGCAAGCCTCAGCTTGGTCTCATGCTCCCCAGCTCTGCAGCAATCAAGTACCTGAAGTAGAAGGGTGATTTCCCTTATCTATACTTGTAGCAATATAATCTATTTGGTCCCAAAAGCATGACCCAAACAAGGTGTGAGACTAAATCCCAATAGGTAACCACCCAAAGATCTGTGCCTAATAGTCAGTGAATATATATGGCTCGCTATAATCAAAATTAAGCAGTAAACAAGTAAGTACTCAAAAGTAAACAATCCTACAGTTTCAAATGCATTCAATTATTAGATAACAAGTAAGTAGCTAATCATAAGTAGGGAACCCTCTAGGAAGTTCTCACAGCCTAAACCCCTCTGTTCCAACCAAAACAACACAACCAACACTCTGGGAAGTACACACATTCTAACCCCTCTAGTTCTGCTTTTGCACAGACTCTATGAGGAAGAACTCATTGTCAATTCCCCATATAGTCTCGTATCGGTAACTAAAAGGTGCTCTGCGAAGCACTCAATGTCCAATTCCCCCTTGTGGCCTGCATCGAGGAACTACAGACACTCTGAGGAAGCACTTACATCCATTCCCCCTATGGTCTCGCATCGTAACAGTAAACAGACACTCTGGTGAATCCCTCAACGTTCATTATCCCTATGGTCTACTACATCAGGTTCTCATGTCCCTATGTAGGTCAATCGAGCACAGCGATATATAACGGCCAAAGTATACCTCAAGAACTACTTGGATAAATAGTCTACAGCATAACAGCATGTCATATAAATAAATATTATCACTTCGTCCTATCAACACTAGTAATGGAAAGAAACCAGCCTAATAGGCTAAGAAAGACCAAAGATCATAAACAAAACAATAATGGGAAACACATCCATAGCATAGAAATTAACCCTATTCACATTCAATTGACCTCTACTCAAGCATATAAATCATAGCAGGCAATAACAGGGTCAAAATTGTAAACACAAAATACCCCGATCAAGGGTATTGGGCACTTTTGCACATATAACTCAAATACTATCTACGGAAAGGTACAAACCACTTACCTTGGTGTCATATGATCGATATACCCTAGCGTCTCTCCTTGGATCAACCTAGAACATGGTAGATCTACAAAAAAATCTAAAACATTCAACTGAGGATAACTTGAGAAAGATGATAAATCAAGAAACATGGTTCAAGAAGGAGAGAGAACTCACCGATGTGATTCCAACACAACTAATGGAGTTCGATTCAGAGAACAGATGCTCGATCAGGGGATCAGGGAAGGATTAGTGTCGTACAGACACTCTCGATCAAAGAAGGTGAAGAAGAAGACACTTTTTCCAATTAGACGTGACCCCGGTCCATTTAATGAAAAGAAATAAAGTACACGGTGTGTACTTTAGAAGTACACGGTGTGTACTTTCCCTTACCAGCCCCCACATTAGGCGGTCTCCAGGTCACCGCACATGGCTGTGTGCTCGTCCGTTACATGGCCAGCACACGGCTACATGTGGAAAAAGATTACATGATGTGTACTTTAAAAATTTCCAGAAACTCCTCTTTCTCTCAAAAACACCAGAAAAGAGAAAAATTTACCTGAGAAGAAGATCTGGGTTCTTACAAACTTCCACCCTTAAAGAAATTCATCCTCGAATTTCCCTAGAAAGGCAGCGTAGAAGAAGAACCGTCAAAAATCTCCGGCCACTGTGATCTTACATCAGCCTCCTTATCCCAGGTCTCGTCCTGTACTCGCATGTGTTGTCATAGCACTCGTACCAAAGGAACAGACCGGCCACGAAGAACTTTCATACTTCGATCATCAATCCGAATAAGATATTCCCCAAATGAGGTTTCCACCTCTAAATCAATATCCTCAGGTTGAAAAACATGATATGGGTTTGAGAAGTAACATCGAAGCTGAGAAACATGGAAGACATCATGTATAGCCTGGTACCTCTAAGGTAACTGCAACTGATAGGCAACCGGCCCGACTCTCTCCAACACCTCAAATGATCTGACGTACCTCGGTGAAAGCTTACCCTACCTCCTAATCCTTCTATATCCCAACCTCGGTGTGACATGCAGGAAAACTTGATCTCTGACTTCGAACTTCAGAGGTCATCTCCATCGATCATCATAAGACTTTTATCGAGACTGTGCGATAGTCATCCTCTTCTGAATCAACTCTATCTGCTCTGAGGTCTCCTAGACAAGTCAAGGTCCCAGCATAGCTGCCTCTCCTATCTCCAGCCAGTATAAGGGAGATCGGCATGTCCTACCATACAAAGCCTCATAAGGTGCCATATGAATAGTTTCTTGAAAACTATTATTGTAGGAAAACTCCACAAAAGGTATGTGATTCTCCCAAGAACCTCCAAAATCTAGGATGCATGCTCGAAGAATCTCCTCAAGCACCTGAATCCTACGCTCAGACTGGCCATCTTTCTAGAGATGGTAAGTTTTACTCAAAAGTACATGTGTACCCAAATCCCTTCGAAGTCCCTACCAGACCCGAGAAGTAAAACGGGCATCCCTGTATGAAACAATGGAGTGCAGAACTCCAAGTAAATGCATAATATATTAGATGTATAACCTTACCAACTCATCAATACTGAAGGTCTCCTTGATTGGTAAGAAGTGAGAAACCTTCATGATTCTATGAATGAAAACCCATACTTCATCATTCCCCCAAGGTGACCTCAGTAAACCTGTCGCAAAATCCATCACGACATCGTTCCACTTCCACTCGGGAATGGGTAACTGTTGCAAAAGCCCTGCTGGTCACTAATGCTCTGCCTTCACCTGCTGACAGGTGGAACATCTCATGAAAAACCCAGAAACACCTCTCTTCATACTTGTCTGCCAATATTATTGGTGTAGATCATGATACGTCTTTGTGACACTAGGATGAACTGCCCAAACTGAGGAATGAAAGTCTCACATCATCTCCTTGCGTATATCTGCTAGCACCCATATGTTCCCATGAAAATTCAAGATCTCATCCTCACCTACTATCTATCTAGGAATAGGGTCCTCTCCCTCAACACTCTCCTATAGGACTAGTCCTTCAGAAAATGATAGTTACTTCATTCTCAATCGATCAAGTAGAGTCAAGGTAATAGCTATATAAGAAAGAAAAGTCTACCCCTTCCTATCGTGCACCTCTATATGCATCTTATAGAACATAGCCATAAGTTTCCACTCATTACTGGCCTCTTGAACTGCCTGCATCTGAGTCCTTCTACTCAATGCATCAGCCACAGTGTTGCCTTTCCCAGACATGTAGGCAAGTTCAAAGTCAAAGGACTAAAGGTACTCAACCCACCTTCGTTGTCTCAAATTCAGGTCATGTTGAGTGAAGATATACTTGAGACTTTTTTGGTCAGTGAAAACCACAAAATGATCACCCAATAGGTAAGTTTCTCTAACAGTGTAAGGCGTGAACAACTGCATCTAGTTCGAGATCGTGTGTCGGGTAGTTCCTCTCATGCGGCCTCAACTACCGAGAACTGTACACAATGACTCCTTCTCCCTGCATAAGCACAGCTCCCATCCCGATACCTGATGCATCATATTATACAGTATAGATTTTTTTCCGGCTCTAGAAATACTAGTATCAGTGTTGAAGTCAACCTCCCTTTCAACTCCTGAAATGCTAACTCATAAGAATCTGACAACAAGTACTCCACACCCTTCTTAGTCAGGCCCTCCAGTGGCGCCGCTGAGCATGAAAAGTCCTATATAAAATGTCTATAGTAACCATCCAGCCCTAGAAAACTTTGTACCTCGAATAAATTCTTCGGCTGATCCCAGGAAACTACTGCTCTCACTTTCTCTGGGTCTACTGATACTCCTGCCTCTGAGATAACATGACCCAAGAAGTGAATTTGGTTCATCCAAAAGTGTCATTTTGAGAGCTTATCATATAACTAATGCTCTCTCAGTGTAATAAAAATGATCTCAAGATGTGTGGCATGGTCGTGTCGAGTGTAAGAGTACACTAAGATATCATCCACGAAGACTACCACGAAAGAATCCAAGTATGGATGGAACACTAAGTTAATCAGTGCCATGAAAACTGTTGGTGCATTCATGAGACCAAATGGCATAACCACATGCTCATATAGACCATACCTACTCTGAAAGTCTATAAGAGGTACATCTGATGGTCTAACGTGAAACTGATGGTAAGCAGATATCAAGTCAATCTTTGATAACACTCATCTCCTTGAAGTTGATCAAAGAGATCATAAATCCTCGACAAGGGATATCGGTTCTTGATCGTCAACTGGTTCAACTTCTGATAATACACACAAATTTTGAGGGTACCTTCCACCTTCTTTGCAAACAGGATAGGCGAACCCCAAGGAGAAGTACTGGGTCGGATGAAACCCTTTGTCTGCAACTCCTCCAACTGATTCTTGAGATCCTACAACTTAGGTGTAGCCATCCTATAAGGAGGAATGGACACCGGTGTCACTCCTAGCATGAGCTCAATAGAAAATTCTACCTCACGCTCTGGAGGCAAACCTAAAAAGTCCTCTGGAAAGACTTCCCTGAAACGATCCACCACTAGAGGAAAGTTCATATGTGAAGTCCCCTGGTCATCCAGATATGGACTAGAAAATTGGGTTGTAACTCCTCCCAATCCATGATGCTCGGGTCCTGCTCTGCTCTCCTAGACATCTCACTCGCCCTTATGAAGAAACGATCTGCCCTCCGATGATTTGAAGCTCACCCTACAATGATAACAATTGAGAACAGACTATAAGGGAACTAACTAGACCATTCCAAAAATGAAATCATAGTCTTTAATATCTAGGAAATAAAGGTCCCATAGGAAGTGACACCCACCAACCTGTAGAGGGCACTCCTTGCACTTACATACACTAGTCGTTCTTGTCCCCAATGGTGTGTCTAGCATCAAGATATCAACAGAATAAAAGATATAGAGTCTAAGGTTATCTAAAATAGAAATAGATATAAATCTATGGGAATCCCCCGTATCAAAAAGATCATAATCTAAAACTGAGGAAACTAGGATCATACCTCAAACTGTAAAGGGTCTGGGATCCTACTCTTGTTGGGTCTGCTCCACTGCAAAAGTCTGACCTGCATTGCGGCCCCGTGACCCTGCCTGACCACTCTGGGCTGATCCACCCTATTGTAGCTAAAAGCCTGGAGACTAGATACCATGTCCACGACCTCCACCTCAGCATGAATAGTCGGAAGAACTACAGTTCCCATATTGGTGAGAAACTGGTGGTGCTGCTCCCGAATGAGGAGTCATATAAGAACCCTGGTCACCATCTGCTGGTGAGAAAAAATAGACAGAAGCGCTAAAGATGGCCCATATTTCTGCATGATCGGCACTTCAATGGGTCTCTTGGGAAATGTGGTCTCGTATTCCCACTCTTCCTGCACTGGTAGCACACCACCTGGATACTAGAAGAAGTGTCTTGCCTCCTCGAATCTCCACACGAAGACTCCCTGCGGCGCTTCCTGCTGTCAGTAAGAGGGATACCAACTCTGGATGCCAAGCCGCCCTGGCTCAAAACTCTAGAATCCTTTAGATTGTGCTCCGTGATCAGTACCTGGTTGACTATAGAAGTGATGGAATTCAACCTGAAGATTTTCACCTGTGATCAGAGTCATGCCTGAGACCATCTTCAAACTTTCTTTCCAGAAATAACTCATCACCTCCTGGAATAGGCGTGAAGTGTGACACGTGCCTATCGTGGGGTGTGACAAAAACAAATAAAACCTAAGTTAAAATGTAGTAAAGTAGTTGACCTAATTTTTCTCCATAGAGGAGTGAACAACAATTATGTTTGTCACTTAAATTAAATAAAGAAGAAGAGGTTCTTTTTTAAAGTTGTTTGAGTTCAAAAATAAAGCAAGCAATTAAAAAGAAAGGTTGAAAACTAATGGATAAAGAGAGTGATGGGGTCAAGGTAGGATCACCTTTTGTAATTTCATCATATTCACAAAGATCATCTTACCTTTCTTCCTTTTGAATGACAAATTAAAGACTCCTCGATCGAGTTATCTATCACCCTTGGTTAAAGAAGAAAATAGAACTCACTCCTATATGCATGGAAGTTCATAAAAAATTACTAAACAACTAAGGCAAGTCCCGATCGAGAATTTTTGCTCCTTAGAACTCTAGAAAAATTCTAATAGTTCTACACACGTGCCAACGATCATTAGACACTCACCACCTAACACAATCTGCTCGATCGATACAAATTGCACTAGGTGGAGGGAGATTAAAAGTCTTTAACCAAAGCTATTAAAAATGAATACACCAAATTCAAAACATGATCACATTAAGAGAATTGGAAAACCAATAATAATAAATGTCATTAAAAATAAAGATAAGGTTTTACATTTAAGCACAAAACTCCGACATTACAAAATAGAAACTCCCCCTTCCCCGATCACTCAAAGGTTTTACCCCTCCATGTGAAGGGTATTAGAGTTGAAAGGGGAAGAAGAGAGCATGATCAAACTAAGTAAAAATAAAATATAAAATAAAAATAACTTCAAGAACTCAATCCTATAGCACATCCATTCTTTCACCTTCTTCAACCCCTTTGAATGGAAGTGAACACTCTTATTTATAGGCTTGGGGAGTAGAAAATTTCCCTCCAAAATTACTCCCCCAAACGTTTGAGTACGGTTGGCATAGTAAATGACCGAATTTGGGAATTTGTACTTCTTGAAAGTTGTTCCTACATATCTCATATGTCTTAAAACGAAATATCAGCTAAATTTTCCAGGAAATGAAGGAGTTATGGCCGCAGCACTATGACTATTTAATTCTGCCAGACAGACTTTTCATCTTCCAATGCACCGAGTTCCAACGCATTAATGAAATTGATAATGAAAGAATAATGCACGGACATATTAATGAAACTTGTCACTCCGGATGTTTTCCATATCCATGTAAAATTTAAGCTCTAATGGTTTGGAAATTAATTATATATGGGCCCCACAATAAAATTATGCAGTTCTGTACACAGTTTTTGAGGCCTGACTTGTGAGCTGAATTTGAACTTCCAAATGATGGATTGAGATTTGGGTCCAGAATGATAAAATGAATCCCACAAGCATATAAATCCTAAAAAAAGTAATCATATAATTTTAATCAACAATATAAAAGATATTCCCAAAATATAGAAGCTCCACAAAACATCTAAATTTTCAGAATTAACCAATTTCAACAATTAAGCCCATAATTCACCAAAACACTAAAATGATACAAATCAACTCAAATTGATTAATTTTAAGGGGTTAGATCATTGAAACACATATTAAAAATAATAAAAATATTATATTTATCAATTCCCCCACACTTATCACTTGGACTCCCGGAAAATCCAAAATCAAAATCAAATCAAACCAAATTCGAAACACATGCCATTTAGATCCACCAATTCCACACCAAGAAATAAAAGTTATCATGACTCATCCATAACTTTTATTCCAAGTTCTCAAATCAGATCATTCAATATTTTTAATCTTCATTTCTCCTCCCATGCACACAAGACACCTACCTCACATGAATTTTCTCTCATCTCACAAATATCACTTTTCATCAAAGTTTTTCTCATCCAAACCAATGCAAGGGTCACCATAGGTTTGACAAACTCCTACTTCTCCACCCGATGCGAGTCAAGGAAATTTATTTATCATGAGGACTTTTCAAGGTTGCTCTGTGGATTTTGGTTGGTAGGATTTTTATGTGAAAAATTCTGAGGCCGAATGAGGAGGGTTTGGTTCTTTTTGAAACAAAATTGCACAATTATAATTTTCACTCAAGTATGGTATCCTCCTCACTCCACTTAGTAGAAATTCAGATATATCATCATGAAATATCAAGAAATGTTCAAATAGATCATCATTTCAGCAGTAAAAATTTCAATCTTCTTAAGCATGATTTTCTTGAAATCTCCAAAAAAGGCACAGCTTTATTCCTCCGTTAGAAGCTCCAGAAAGGCACAACTTCTTTTATCATGAAAGCTCCAGAAAAGGAACAGCTTTCAACATAATGATTTTTCATCAGCACACACATCTCTTCAGCATTTGAATTTCCATCCAAAGTTTCACCAAATGAGGTATCACAACACAAGACAGCTTCCCCCACACTTAAGTTCAACTAGATCATGCAATTTCACTTCAAGAGCAGGTTGGAAAGGGAAAATTGGCTTGTAATGTGGCTAACCTAACAGGTTGTTCATGGCTTCTATGTGCTAAAAGGATTAATTTACAAGTTAGTCCAGAATGAAAGGGATTATCTTGAAAAGGGGGATTTCAAATCAAAGAAATGCCTCAATAATTTAAAACACATGTACCCCAAACCCTCAAGTTTCGAAAAGAATGAATCAAATTATGGTTAAGACAAGCATGGTCTGGTTCTCTCAAGAAGTGAGGTGAATGAAAAGAATATAACAATAATGGTTCAGAAGCCTCACAGGAAAGTGATTTCAAAGATAATGACAGTGAGATGTGGCATGGGATTCAAAAACCTGAGTACTTTTCATGAAATTCCCAAAGAATTGAACTTGAAACAAAATCATTTTCAGCATTCATTTAAGCTCAGTTTCAGGGAATAAATTGTTTCACTCAATGACATGGGTTTCAAAAATGGCAATGATAATCATTTCAGCTCAAAAGTTTCAAAAACACACAAAAATTTGAAAACACACAATTTTTTAGTTTTTTTTTTTTTGAAAAACACACAATAAATGAAAATCCTAAATTACCAAGGTTCCCTCTCCCACATTTAAATGATGTAGTGTCCTCAATGCATTCAAGTGGATTTAACATGTAAGAAGATTTTAGAATGAATCACAGCAGAAAACAAGTTTAAAGGAGAGGTACAACCTGATGGCTCTTATTGATAGACAGCTTGGAGGAGCGATATCTCCTCCAGTGGATCTGATGGAATGGTCCCATGGAATTTCTTCAGCCTGTGCCCATTAATAGTGAATGGATCTTTCTCTCCATCCTTCACAATCTGCACAACACCGAAAGGATATACATGAGTAACTATAAAAGGACCCTCCAATCTGGAACGAATTTTACCTGGCATCAGCTTGAGTCTTGAATTGAAAAGCAACACTTTATCTCCAGGATGGAATTCTTTCGGTTGGATCATCTTTTCATGATCCACACTTATTATCTCTTTGTAAATCTTGGAATTTTCAAATGCTTCTCTTCTAATTTCCTACAGATCATGTAACTGCAACCTTCTCTCTTCCCCAGCACTTTCAAGATCCAAATTCATCTTCCTTACAACCCAATACGCCTTATGCTCCAGTTCCATAGGTATGTGACAACTTTTTCCATAAATCAGCCTATATGGACTCATTCCAATCAGGGTCTTGTAGGTTGTCCTATAAGCCCATAATGTGTCTTCCAGCTTCTGGATCCAATCCTTCCTATTTGGATTAACAGTCTTCTCCAAAATTCCTTTGATTTCCCTATTGGACACTTCATCTTGACCATTTTTTTGTGGGTGATAGGGAGTTGATGTTTTATGATGCACCCCGTACTTCTTCAGCAAAGCCTCCATTCTCCTATTGCAAAAGTGAGTCCCTTGATCACTGATGATGGCTCTAGGCACTCCAAACCTACAAAATATGTTAGTCCGGAAAAAATCACAAACAACTTTAGCATCATCAGTCCTGGTGGCTTTTGCTTCCACTCATTTGGAAACATAATCAACCGCAAGCAAGATATAAGAATTTCCAAATGAAATTGGGAAAGGGACCATAAAATCTATCCCCTAGACTTCAAAAATCTCACAAAAATTAAGTGGTTTTGGGGGAATTTCTTGTCTCTTTGAAATGTTTCCAGAAAACTGACATTTTGGACACCTTTTTCAAAATTCATGAGAATATTTAAAAATGGTTGTCCAATAAAGTCCAGATTCTAAAACCTTCCTTGTTATTCTTTGAGGTCCAAAGTGGCCTCTGCAAGCTAATGTGTGACAAAACTCAAAGATAGAACCAATTTCACTCATTGGAAAACATCTTCTTATCACTTAGTCATTGAAAATCTTCCAAAGAAATGGATCATCCCAAATGTAATATCTAGATTCAGCTTTCAGTTTGTGAATTTGATGAGAATTGAAATGAGATGGAACCTGAGATGTTAACAGATAATTGACCATGTCAGCATACCAAGGCACTTCTCCTTTAACCAAGTATAGCTTCTCTCCTGGAAGGTGATCATTCAATGGTTCTTTCTCTGGAATTTCAACTTCAGCAGTGTTAGGAAGTCTGCTTAAATGATCAGCCACTTGGTTCTCAGATCCCTTTTTGTCCTTGATTTCTATGTTGAACTCTTGTAGCAGTAACATCCATATCACCAGCCTCAGTTTAGCTTCATCCTTCTTCATTAAGTACCTAAGAGATGCATGATCAGAAAATACAGTGACTTTAGTTCCAAGCAGATATGATATAAATCTTTCTAAAGCAAAAATAACTGCTAAAAACTCCTTTTATGTGGTTGTGTAATTGAATTGAGACGCATCCAAGGTTCTTGAATCATGTGCAATGACTTTTGGCCTGCCCTCAATTCGCTGAGAATGGAATTCTCCAACTGCTTGGTTGGAAGCATCACAAAGTAGCTCAAATGGTTCTTCCCAATTTGGTGGTTGCATCACCGGTGGTTCAATAAATCTCCTCTTCAGCTCATCAAATGATTCCCTACATGTACCATTGAAATCAAAATCAGCATCTTTCAAAAGAAATCTAGAGAGAGGGAGATAAATCTTACTGAAATCCTTGATAAACCTCCTGTAGAATCCTACATGTCCTAAAAAAGATCTAACATGCTTCACACAAGTTGGGTAAGGCAATGAATTTATCACTTCAATTTTTGACTTATCAACTTCAATGCCCTTTTTGGAAATGACATGATCAAGAACAATCCCTCTCTCAACCATGAAATGACACTTTTCAAAATTTAAAACAAGATTCTTTTCAATACAGGTTTTCAAAACTTTTTCCATATTTTTCAAACAATGGTCAAAAGAGTTTCCAAACACTGTGAAATCATCCAGGAAAACCTCCAAGCAATCTTTAATGTGATCAGAAAATATACTTACCATTCACCTCTGAAATGTACCTGGAGCATTACATAATCCAAATGGCATCCTTTTATATGCAAAAGTTCCAAAGGTACATGTAAAGGTTGTCTTTTCTTGATCCTTAGGAGCAATGGGTACCTGGAAATAACCTGAAAATCCATCCAAAAAGCAATAATGAGTTCTCCCAGCCAACCTCTCTAACATCTGATCAATCAAGGGAATGGGAAAATGATCTTTCCGAGTGACCTAATTCAACTTCCTAAAATCAATGCACACTCTCCATCTATTTTGAATTCTCACAGGGATTAATTCACTCTTTTCATTCCTCACAGTGGTTAGGCCAGTTTTTTTTGGAACTACATGAATTGGACTAACCCACTATGAATCTGAGATGGGATAGATGATCCCAACTTCCAATAGCTTCTCAATCTCCTTCACAACCTCCATCAGAGTGGGATTCAACCTCCTTTAGGGTTTCCTGATAGGTTTGGAATCTCCCTCAAGAAAAATTCTATGTGAGAGTATATTTGGGTTGATTCCTGGAATATCACCTAAACTCCACCCCATTGCTTGGATATTCTCTCTAAAAATATCTATCAACGATTTCTCTTGGATTTTTGAGAGATTATTATCAATTATCACTGGTAGTTTCTAGACCTCCCTAAGGTACACATATTTCAAATCAGTGGGGAGTGGTTTGAGTTTCAAATCAAGGTGGTTGCTCAAGGGATGAAACGAAATTGACATTTCCCACTTCCAAACTTTGGACCTCCTGCATACAAGAAACCATATCATCTTCCTCATCAGTTAATAAATCATCAAAGAAATCAGATTTTACCTCTTCCTCCCACATGAAGTCAGAATATCTAGCATGTTGGGCATCCACATGTTCAATGATATTTCTAATGGAAGAAGTCTCTCCTAAGTCTAAGAATTCATAAAGCATACCTGATTCTTCAATGGGTTCTACACCAAATTCATGAGAAAGTGAAAAGAGGGAGTGATCATCTGGTGGGTGCCTCATGGATTCAAAAATATTGAAGTGGATCGTGCTCTCTCCAAACTCCATGGTGAGTGTCCCCTCATGGACATTGATGATGTTTTTATCCGTTTTCAAGAAAGGTATCCCCAAAATGATGGGTGAATGTGACGGGATCCTATCTTCTTCCATATTGAGCACGTAGAAGTCAGCTGGGAACAAGAGATCTTTGACTTTCACAAGGACATCCTCCAAAACTCCTGTAGGTAAAACTATGGATCTGTTTGCAAGATAGACCACCACTCTTGTGGGCTTCAAGTATCCCATATGCAAAGAAGTGTATACTGATTGAGGCAATACATTAATCGAATCACCTAAATCACACAAAGCATTAGAGAAATTTAAAGAACCAATGGTGCATGGAATATAAAATGTCCCTGGATCTTGACATTTGGTTGGAAATTGTGGTGTGATAAGGGCTGAGACACTTCTTCCCAAGTTTATCCTTTCATTCCCTTGAAGTATCCTCTTCTTAGTGCACATATCCTTCAAAAATTTAGCATACTTTGGAATTTTTTTGACTGCTTCAAGTAACGGGATATTGATTTTTACTTTCTGGAAGGTGTCCAGAATTTATTTTTGAAGTGCTTCCTCCTACAATTTCTTTGATTCAATAATCATTGATGGAAATGGAGGGGGTAAGTATTTCTTCCCCCTTTGTTGCCTTTGAAATGGTGTTTCTGGTCTCCTCTTCCATGGCCTATCCTTCTCTTCCTCCTCTTTCTTCTCTTCTTCACAATGAATTTTCATAGAATTTTCAGATTTTTGAACTTCATTCTCCCTCAAATCAAGTGGTCTTGTTTCAGTTTCATGGGATTCTGGTGGTGAGATCTCTTTTCCACTTCTTATTGTTATCATGCTGGCATTCTCCTTTGGGTTTGGGATTGTTTGGGAAGGAAGTTTCCCAGGATTTTTTGTTAGGAATTCCATGAGACCTTCAAACTTGGTGGTCAAATATTTTACAGAGCCTTTCAGTCCCTCAATATCAGATATATGTTGTTGGTTCAAAATTATGGGTTGTGCACTGTTTGATGGCTACTCATAGGATTTTAAGAAAGTGGGTGGTTGGTGTTGAGAATGCTAGCTATAAGATTACTTTTTTCGAAATGGTGGGGGGTTTTGGAATTGTTGCGGGAATGGGGGTCTAGCTTGATTCTGTTGATTTCCAAACCCATATTGAACATGGTTTGGCTCTCTCCATCCTTGATTTTGTTGGTACTTCCTTGGTTGAAAGGTTTATACACAAGTTTCCATTCCCTGTATTTCAGTACATTGGTCAGTGAAATGATCAGGTGATGCGCATAAACCACATACCTTAGCTGGTGCTTGTTGGTCGCCCACTTGTTTCAAGCTTATCTGTCTCACCAAATTAGTTAGCTCTTAAATCTTAGTTTCTAGTAAGGGTGATGGATGAGAAGTTCATACCTCATGAATACCTCTTGTTTCAGTACCTCTTGAACCAAACTGTTGCGAGTTCTGAGAAATCTTCTCAATCAAACCTTTTGCTTCTTCTGGCAACTTGTCAATCAATGCACCTCCAGATGATGCATCAAGAAGGTTCCTATCATTGTCCAGTAAGCCTTGATAGAAGAAGACAATAAAGTGATGATCCTCAATGTCTTGATTTGGACATCTAGCATATATCTTTTTAAATCTTTCCCAGTACTCGTAAAGGGTTTCTCCAGATGATTGTTTGATGGCATAGATCTCCTTTATGATGGTTTTTCTTCTAGAGGCGGGGAAGAATCTTTGCATGAAGCATCTCACTAGGTCATTCCAATAATCCACATCTCCAGGTTTTAGACCATACAACCATTCTTTCACAGCTCCTTTCAATGAAAACGGGAACTCCTTCCACTTTACTTGTTCCTCAGCTACTCCACGTGATCTGAAGGTTGAGCAGACATGTGTGAACTCTTTAATATGCTTATTGGGATCTTCACCTGCCAAGCCATGAAACTTTGGAAGCAATGGTATCATATTAGGTTTCATCTCAAAATCATTTCGTAACACTAGCATGACAAGTTGATTATTCTGATTAAGAAATTGTGGGGCACAAAGGTCTCTGAGAGTTGGGTTTTGATTTCCAGCCATTAAGACAGGCTCAGAGTGAACACTTAAAGTTTCGCTCGAGTCTGTGAGAGAAATTTCCTCAAATTCAGATTGTAAATTGAGGTTTCTAAGCCTATTCAAAAAAGTTCTTTCAATTTCAGGATCAATGGGGCAAGGTTCAGTGTTTGAGGTTCTAGTCATGCAAATTTGGAATGAAAATAAGAAAAAAGAAAAAAAAGAAGAAAAATTTTTTTTGGCACTACCTCCCCGGAAACGGCGCCAAGTTTTGACACGTGCCTGTCGTGGGGTGTGACAAAAACAAAAACCTAAGTTAAAATGTAGTAAAGTAGGTAACCTAAGTTGTCTCCAGAGATGAGTGCACAATAATTACGTTTTTCACTTAAATTAAAGAAAGAAGAAGAGGTTCTTTTTGAAATTTGTTTGAGTTCAAAAATAAAGCAAGCAATTACAAAGAAAGGTTGAACACTAATGGATAAAGAGAGTGATGGGGTCAAGGTAGGATCACCTTTTGTAATGTCATCATAGTCACAAATATCATATTACCTTTCCTCCTTTTGAATGACAAATGAAAGACTCCTTGATCGAGTTATCTATCACCCTTGGTTAAAGAAGAAAATAGAACTCACTCCTATGTGCATGGAAGTTCATAAACAATTCCTAAACAACTAAGGAAATGTCACGACAAATCCTCGGGGCCCGTGCCGTGACTACCCCAAGCCCGCCTTCCATAGGCCAGGGGCTGGCGACTAGCACCAAGGCATAATTCCCGATAAAAAAGGGAAGGCATTGCCTTTATAAAGTAAACAAATGCACAGAGTAAGCAAGCAGAAGTAAACACTAAGTAAAACTGGGTACAAAAGTAAGTGCGGAAAAGTAAGTGGGCCAGAATACAAACCCAAACTGAAAGTAAAGTACAACTGAAAAAGGGAGTACAGCAACTGAAAAGTAAAGCCGCAACGTTGAGTTGTCCACTGGTAGTCCCACCTAAAGGGTGGGTACAGATATCCTCCACAGCTCTTCGGGTCCATCTGTCCGCTCCGAGTACGTCCCGTCCAGTGGTCCACCTCTAGGTACCGACCTGCTCCGCAAACCTCAACCACGATCAGCGTTGTCCATCGTCTGCAACCAACACAACGTAGTGCGGGCATAACCCGTGCAGGGGTGAGTATACACTACTCAGTAGGGACCCCGAGACCCCCGAAGGTCTCCCAGAATCCACAAAGGATAATCCACGAAGGAAAGATATAATAACGAAGTAACATCCGACTCTACTTAGGTAAATGCCCATACATATACCTAAGTCATCAATTCCATTTCGGCTCCAGCATCTAAGCCCAAGTACAACCCAGCCCACACAGGAAAACACAACTCACATCCACATAGGAAGCATAAAGTAATCCATAGAGGATATCAATTCAATCTTATCGAAGATAAAGATTGAAAGTCAAGACTCAAGTCACACAGGATATACTTCTTCATAAGACGATAAAGATGATCAGATGTAGCCACTGATTTATCTAAGTCGTCGGAACCACATAGGATCGATAGGTACTAACCCCCGCAATGACCCACAAAGGATCGATAGGTACTAACCCCCGCAATGACCCACAAAGGATCGATAGGTACTAACCCCCACAATGACCCACACAGGATCTGACCCACATAGGATCAGTATGTGTTGGCCCACACAGGACCGCTGAGCGCAGACCCACACAGGATCTGACCAACACAGGATCGGTAGCACTGACCCACGTAGGATCACTGAGTGCTGTAGTCGTCGTCATCAAATCCACGGAGGATTCCCGTACAGTCTTCATCGTCGTCGCAGTCGCAGCCAGCTCTAGGGTTCCCGCACACAGCAAGCTCGTTCGGGAGGGTCCGCTCCACGAGCCGAGGGGCTGATATATTAACTGATACGAAGTCCGGAGTTGATGTATCCAAAAGTTCCGTATTGTCAACAGGAACTCAACGTCTCAGACGGCGCGTCAATCGGACGCCCGGTCTGAGAGTTATTGGTTTTTTTGTCCCAGGGGACCGGTTGGTTTTTAAGTCAAAACCAACCCGACCGTACTCCAACTGCATCCAAACCTCAAGCGGAGTAATCCAAAAGGTCCGTCTCACTAAGAGAAATCCCACAAAGTCGATGGCACGTCAATCGGACGTCCGGAGCTCAAGTTATAAGCGTTTCCGCTCCGAGGGCCCGGTTGGTTTCGTGTACGAACCAACCCGGCCGAACACAAAGTACTCTGAAACCTTGAGTTTAATATACTGAAACGACCGTCTCGATCCAAGGATCGCTACGCAACTGACGGTGTGTCGATCGGAGATCCGTAGCCCAAGTTATGGGCAACAGACCGAAACAGTCCGAAAATGGGGGGTCTGGGCCCGGTCCGACCCCCCCCCCCCCCCCCGGGTCGGCCCGAACCGGGTCCGGGTCCGACCCGGCTGGGTGCGGCCCGGCCCGGGGCGGCTCAGCGCTGGCCGAGCGGCCGCGCAAAGGGGGCGCCGCCCCCTTGAATGAAACTGCGGCCCCCGCGTGGGGGCCGCTCCTTGCCAACGGACGCGGCCTAGCGCCGCGTCCCCGCCTCCTCGGTCTCGCGCGGTCGCGGGAACAGTAGCCTGCCGCCGCGGCTTCAGCCACGGTGGCCCTTCCCGGCGGCGCATCGGGCGCCGCCGACGGGGTTTTCCGCGGACCACTGGACGCGCTCCGGTGGTCCGTTTTGCCTCTCGTCTTCACCAGCGGTCCTCCCGGGGTCGGTTCTTCACTGCGAAGACCTCAAAATACCCTTGCGGCCTGCTTCGTCGTCGCCCACCGATCCGCACACCAAGAACGAAGAAACGGTGGGTTCGGACTTGTTCGTTGGTCCGCACCCACCGCGTTAGCGGTTTAAACGGCTTCTGAAAAATTTTAAACACATGTCGAGGATATAAATCACATTGATTTAATTGAACCAAAACCCCTACCTCAAGCGTCATCGAGCGAGGGTTCATTGCAGAATTTCACGTCGCGGAAGAAGGTGTCACGGAAGGGGGATCGTCGCGTCGCGGAGAAAGGATTCGTCGGCGTCGCGTCGTCGATCTCCGAGGATCTGGCGTTCTTGTCGACCTTCGTCGAAGGTCGGCGTTCTTCGCGTTCTTCGCGTTCTTCGCGTTCTTCATCGAGGAAGGAGTGCTTCACGGCTTGAGTGATTTCTCCCAAACCCTATCGCACAACCAACCTCTAATAAAATAAGATTTTTATTATTTTATTAACACACAAGCCAACGTTTTGAAATTCAAAAATTGAATCAATCAATTAATTGAATTTAATTGAAACGTTTAAACCGCCCAATTAAAAGAGGCGTTTCATTAACAGATAAACGCAAGGGTTGACTTCCACTTAATGGGGGTGTGAGTGCATTACTAAAATAAGGGAGGGGGTTGAAAAATGTGGGGATCATGTGGGCCCCACCCCACAAATATCCTACCTAGTGGTGTAGGATATTGTGGGTCCCACTTTAACTTCTTAGCTTAGGTTAAACAACTTAAAATAAAATAAATTGGTTGCCCCATTTTATTTTATTCATTTACTTAACCCGAAAATTTAAAAACCACACCCGAGAAAACGCAACTCCGGAAAAGGTGTTTCTAAGAAAAAATTGGCGCTGCGATTCCATCGGTGCCCTCGGAATTCGATTCCGAGCGCCGGTTCAAAAGTTAGAAAAACTCACTCGTTCGTTCACTGAACGTACCCGAGCCAAACTTCGGAAAATGATTCCGGGCACACCGGGCCTCGGAATCAGGTGCCGTCAAAAACTGCGTTCTTGTAAAATCCTAAAGAAAATTAAGAAAAAAAATCCCTTGAATTGTACGGGTCTTTACATTACTCCCACCTCAGGGTTTTACGTCCTCGTAAAGATACATCAAAAACTAGGGAAACAAAATTGGGTACTGAGCATGCATCTGAGCCTCCCGCTCCCAAGTGCTCTCCTGGAGGTTCTCATACTGCCATCTGATGCGCACTAGAGGAATCGACCATCCACGTAGGACCTGCTCCTGTCGATCCTCGATCTCCACTGGGACCTCGAAAAACGTCGCCCCATCATTAATGTCCAGCTCCCCATGGTCAATGATAAGTGTCGGGTCGTGCACATATCTCCTCAGGTGGGATACGTGGAAGACGTCGTGAACCCGGTGCAACTGAGGTGGTAGAGCCAGGCGATAAGCCACCTCACCAATCCTGCCGAGGACCTGGAATGGTCCGATGAAGCGCGGAGATAACTTGTCGCCCCTGCCAAATCTCCATAATCCACGTCGAGGTGAGACCCGCAAGAAGACGTGGTCACCATCCTCAAACTCCAGTGGTCTCCGCCTCCTATCAGCATAAGACTTCTGCCGGCTCTGAGCTGTCCTCATCTTCTCCTGGATGACCTGGACCTTCTCTGTTGTGGCCTGGACTATCTCTGGTCCCACAAGTGCTGACTCCCCAGGGTCTGTCCAGCACAGAGGTGATCTGCAAGGTCAGTCGTGCAACACCTCGTATGGTGTCATCCCGATGGTGGAGTGGTAGCTTTTGTTGTACGCGAACTCCACCAAGGGTAGGTGATCCTCCCTGCTATGACCAAAGTCAAGGACACATGCACGGAGCATGTCCTCGAGAGTCTGAATGGTCCTCTCCATCTGACCATCCATCTAAGGGTGAAAGGTGGTGCTCAGATGTAGCTGCGTCCCGAATGCCTCCTGCAACCCCTTCCAAAGTCGGGAAGTAAAGCGAGCATCTCGATCGGAGACAATAGATTATGGCACACCATGAAGTCGTACAATCTCCTGAACGTAGAGACGTCCCAAGCTCTCCACTGATCCTTTATCTCTGATGGGTAAGAAGTGGGCCGACTTGGTGAGTCGGTTGACAATCACCCATATGGAGTTGTGACCTCTGGAAGTGCGTGGAAGTCCAGTCACGAAGTCCATAGATATCCCGTCCCACTTCCACTCCGGGACCTCCAAGGGCCGTACCAAGCCTTCTGGTACCTGGTGCTCTGTCTTCACCTACTGGCAGGTGAGGCATCAAGAAACGAACTCTGCCACAGCCTTCTTCATACCCGGCCACCAGTGCTGTTGTCTGAGATCCTGGTACATCTTCGCCACTCCAGGATGTACCGCCAAAGGGGAAGTGTGAAACTCTCTCAGCACCTCCTCTTGTAAAGCAGCTGGTACCATGGTACGTCCTTTGAAAAGGAAATCGTGCTCTCCTCCCACGGATAATCCATCAGGTGCCTGTCCTAAGGATATCTGCACACGCCGCGTCTCACAGTCAGCGTCCCCACGTTGTGCCTCTCTGACCCGCTGCAGTAGTGGAAGAGTGACTGTGAGTGACTGAAGAAAGGATGCTCCATATCTATCCATGAAGGATATATGCAAAGCGAATAGCTGCTTTGTCGCCTCCCCAAGTAGCTGAATGCACGTCCTCCTGCTGAGGGAATCAGCTACTACGTTCCCCTTTCCAAGAGTATAGACTATCTCAAAGTCATAGTCCTGGAGGAACTCGATCCATCACCGCTATCTCAGGTTCAGGTCCTTCTGCGATAAGATGTACCTAAGACTCTGACGGTCAGAATAGACTGTAAAGCGCTCGCCCATCAGATAGTGTCGCCACATCTTCAGAGTAAAGACCACTGCTGCTAACTCCAGGTCATGGGTAGCGTAGTTCTGCTCATGCTACCTCAACTGATGTGATTCGTAGGCGATCACTGTCTGCTCCTGCATCAGGACACATCCGAGTCTGGTCCCTGATGCATCGCAGTAAACTATGTACCCTACTCCCTCCTCCGGCAACCTCAAGATAGGCGCGCTGGTCAATCTCTGTCTCAGCTCCTGGAAGCTCTACTGACATCTGTCTGACCACACGAAGGGTTTTCCCTTCTTCTTCAAAGATGATAGTGGTGCCGTAACTCTGGAAAAGTCTGGCATGAACCTCCGGTAGTACCCAGCTAGACCCAAGAAACTCTGCACCTCCGTCACGCTCCTGGGTGGCTCCCAAGCTAGCACTTCCTCGATCTTCGCAGGATCCACTGCAACTCCCGCCTCAGAGATGACATTTCCCAAGAAGTGGACCTCACGTAACCAGAACTAACACTTCGAGAGCTTTCCATAAATCTGGTGCTCTTGGAGTGTGTCTAGTACAACCCGCAAGTGGTAAGCATGCTCCTCCTCAGTGGTCGAGTATATCAAAATGTCATCGATGAAGACCACGACAAATCGATCAAGGTATGGCTGAAAGATCTTATTCATGAGGCCCATGAACACTGTTGGAGCATTGGTCACACCAAAGGGCATAACTGAGAAATCATAGTGTCCATACCGACATATGAAGGTCGTCTTCTGCACGTCCTCGTCCCGAACTCTGAGCTGATGATAGCCTGACCTGAGGTCTATCTTTGAGGACCACCGTGATCCCTTGAGCTGATCTAAGAGGTCATCAATCCTCAGTAGTGGATACTTGTTCCTCACGGTCACCTGGTTCTGGAGATGATAGTCGACACACAGTCGCAAGCTCCCGTCCGCCTTCTTGGCAAACAATATCGGGGAAGCCCAGGGTGAAACACTGGGTCGGATGAATCCCTTGCCCTGCAAGTCCTCCAACTGTACCCGTAGCTCTCGAAGCTCAGCGGGGGCCATCTGATATGATGGAGTGGATATCGGGGCTGTCTCGGGGTACAGTTCAATATAAAAGTCTACCTCTCTGCGAGGAGGTAGTCCTGGAACGTCGTCGGGAAAAACATCTGCATATTGATCCACCATTGCAGGAAAACCAGGACTCCGCATGTCAACTGCTCCTAGGATGAGGCTAGCCAACTGATGGGTGATGGGATGTCCTCTCCTATGCGTGAGTCCATCCTGAGTTGCAAAGGCTCCCTTCTTGCCGGTGAAGGTGAACCTGCTCCCGTCGGTGTGTATACACCGCACCTTGCGCCTAATACAGTCGATCTGAGCATGGACTATAGTTAACCAATTCATGCCCAAGATGACGTCGTAAGGCCTCGATGCCGCTACAAGAAGATCCCAGCCGAAGCTCTCACCTCCTAGAGTAAGCTCACACTGCCGTCACCAGTGTATAATCATCGAGTCTTCTCCCGTAGGAGTCTCTAGCCGTAAGGATCGAGCCAATAGCTCCGTCAGAATCTCCGAGCTCTGAACAAGGGCAGCGGCAATGAAAGAATGACTCGTTCCTGTGTCTATAATAACTACATAAAGGGTGGAATAGACACGGATAGTACCTCGAATCATCTCAGGCGCGCTGTGGTCGTAGGCCTCCACTGCCTAGAGCTGTGCCTGTCTCTTCCCGCCAACTCCCTGTGGTCGGGGTGGACCTCCTGGTGGTGGGGGTGGTAGAGCCTCAAAGCGTCGCCCACCACCTGCTGCTCGGCCAGCTCCTATGCCTCATCCGCCTGCTCCTGGCAGACCGCCACGGTCGATCCTCTGCCTCTGCCTGGGTGGCCCCTCAACCGTCTGCTGCTCCTCGGTACGGCGGGTCGGGCAGTCACGAGCCATGTGGTCCTGCCCTCCGCATGCGTAGCACTGTCTGCCTCTCGAAAGATTGGATCTGCATTGTGTGCCCCGCACCTCTGAGCTAGTGTCCTGAGGTCGTCTTCCTGAGGGTCTGGTCTACCTGGACCCATGTGTCATCCGTCGACTGGCTGCTGCAGAAGACTCTGCTACGTGCCGCCCTACGGTAGGTCTCGCTGCTGATGTAGGCTCAGCAAGGAAGCTCTCGATGAGAAGGGATCACTCCAGTACCCCTACCTGTGTCGGAATGCTGAGGGGGATCAGTGATGCCCTGATATCATGCCTCAATACCTGCTCGAAGGTCCGGGCCTGGAAGAATGGGTCCCGTACCATGTCCGTCGAATAGCGCGCGAGGTCGGTAAATCTCGCCGAGTACTGGGCGACCGACAAGATGCCATGCCGCAGCTGTAGAAGCTCCTGGATGCGCACCTCACGGAGGGTGGCTGGGACGAACTCCGAGCGGAAGAGGCTCTCAAAGTTCGTCCAGAGGAGTGATGCCTCGTCGTGAACCTGGAGCATCAAGATCCACCTTCTTCCTGCTTCCGCGTGCAGGAGACTCGCTGCAAGGATCACCATGAGGTCTGCTCGTGTCCCTACCAAACGGAAAACTCATACAACTTCCTCCAGCCAATCCTTGGAAGCCCGAGGGTCCGTCTCCACACGGAACCTAGGCGATCGCTGACGCTGAAACTCGTGCAGTGCACTAAGGTGACGTGCACTGTCAGCGGCTGGGGCTGGTAGCATCGGTGGCTCGGCGGGTAGAGGTACCGTCGGTGCCTCTGCTGTCAAAGGGCCCTGTACCGAGGCCTCGTCGCTCGGTGGGCTGTCGTCCCGCACAACACTCGGAACCCTAACTGGCTGCCGTCGTGGGGCCATCCTCAAAAGAAACAGGTGCGCCACGGTCAAACAGTATACCTGGTGAGCTGACAAAAAGTAATCACAAAGAAAACTTGAAACACACATGCAATCAATGTTTTCGTGCATTGAGTCGGAAATCAGAAGTCAGGGTCCTGGTGTACGGATATGTCAGCCGCCGCACCAACACTGGACTCCCTGGACTGATAACCACACTCGATACCCTTAACACCATTGCTTCACATAGAATAAAGATCAGGGTCCAGAGTTCTGTGGTAGAACCGAACTCCTCTGATACCAATTTGTCACAACCCGTCCTCGGGGCTCGTGCCATGACTACCCCAAGCCCGCCTTCCATAGACCAGGGGCTGACGACTAGCACCAAGGCATAATTCCTGATAAAAAAGGGAAGGCATTGCCTTTGTAAAGTAAACAAATGCATAGATTAAGCAAGAAGAAGTAAATACAAAGTAAAACTGGGTACAAAAGTAAGTGCGGAAAAGAAAGTGGGCCAGAATACAAACCCAAACTGAAAGTAAAGTACAACTGAAAAAGGGAGTACAGCAACTGAAAGTAAAGCCGCAACGTCGAGTTTTCCACTGGTAGTCCCACCAGAAGGGTGGGTACAGATAGCATCCACAGCTCCTCAGGTCCAGCCGTCCGCTCCGAGTACGTCTCGTCCAGTGGTCCACCTCCAAGTACCGACCTGCTCCGCAAACCTCAACCACGATCAGCGTTGTCCGTCGTCTGCAACCAACACAATGTAGTGTGGGCATAGCCCATGCAGGGGTGAGTATACGCTACTCAGTAGGAACCCTGAGACCCCTGAAGGTCTCCCAGAATCCACAAAGGATAATCTACGAAGGAAAGATATAATCACGAAGTAACATCCGACTCTACTTAGGCAAATGCCCATACATATACCTAAGTCATAAATTCCAGTTCGGCTCCAGCATTCGAGCCCAAGTACAACCCAGTCCACATAGGAAAACACAACTCACATCGACACGGGAAGCATAAAGTAATCCACACAGGATATCAAGTCAATCTTATTGAAGATAAAGATTGAAAGTCAAGACTCAGCTCACACGGGATATACTTCTTCGTAAGACGATAAAGATGATCAGATGTAGCCACTGATTCATCTAAGCCATCGGACCCACACAAGATTGATAGGTACTAACCCCCGCAATGACCCACAAAGGATCGATAGGTACTAACCCCCGCAATGACCCACAAAGGATCGATAGGTACTAACCCCCGCAATGACCCACACAGGATCTGACCCACACAGGATCGGTATGCGCTGGCCCACACAGAACCGTTGAGCGCTGACCCACACAGGATCTGACCCACACAGGATCGGTATCACTGACCCACGTAGGATCGCTGAGTGTTATAGTCATCGCCGTTGAATCCACGGAGGATTCCCGTACAGTCTTCATCGTCGTCGCAGTCGCAGCCAGCTCTAGGGTTCCCGCACACAGCAAGCTCGTTCAGGAGGGTCCGCTCTACGAGCTGAGGGGCTGATACATCAACTGACACGAAATCTGAAGTTGATGTATCCAAAAGTTTTGTATCGTCAACAGAAACTCAACGTCTCAGACGGCGCGTCAATCAGACGCCTGGTCTGAGAGTTATTGGTTTTTTCGTCCCAAGGGACCGGTTGGTTTTTAAGTCAAAACCAACCCGACCGTACTCCAACTGCGTCCAAACCTCAAGTGGAGTAATCCAAAAGGTCTATCTCACTAAGAGGAATCCAACAAAGTCGACGACACGTCAATCGGACGTCCGGAGCTCAAGTTATAAGCATTTCCGCTCCGAGGGCCCGGTTGGTTTTGTGTACGAACCAACCCGTCCGAACCCAAAGTACTCCAAAACCTTGAGTGTAATATACCAAAACGACCGTCTCGATCCAAGGATCACTACGCAACTGACGATGCGTCGATCGGAGGTCTGTAGCCCATGTTATGGGTAACAGACCGAAACAGTCCGAAAATGGGGGGACTGGGCCCGGTCCGACCCGGCCCACCCCCTGGGTCGACCCGAACCGGGTCCGGGTCCGACCCGGCTGGGCGCGGCCCGGCCCGGTGCGGCCGGTCCGGCCCGGGGCGGCTCGGCGTTGGCCGAGCGACCGCGCAAAGGGGGCGCCGCCCCCTTGAATGAAACTGCGGCCCCCACGTGGGGGCCGCTCCTTGCCAACAGACGTTGCCTAGCGCTGCGTCCCCGCCTCCTCGGTCCCGCGCGGTCGCGGGACCAGCAGCCAGCCGCGGCGGCGCACCGTCGGGGTTTTCCACGGACCACTGGATGCGCTCCAGTGGTCCCTTTTGCCTGCCGTCTTCACCAGCGGTCCCCCCGGGACCAGCTCTTCACTGCGAAGACCTCAAAATGCCCTTGCAGCCTGCTTCATCGTCACCCGCCGATCCGCACACCAAGAACGAAGAAACGGTGGGTTCGGACTTGTTCGTTGGTCCGCACCCACCGCGTTAGCGGTTTAAATGGATTCCGACAAATTTTAAACACATGTCGAGGATATAAATCACATAGATTTAATTTAACCAAAACCCCTACCTCAAGCGCCGTCAAGCGAGGGTTCGTCGCGGAATTGCACGTCGCGGAAGAAGGCATCGCGGAAGGGGGATCGTCGCGTCGCGGAGAAAGGATTCTTCGGCGTCGCTTCGTCGATCTCCGAGGATCCGGCGTTCTTTTTGACCTTCGTCGGAGGTCGGCGTTCTTCGCGTTCTTCGTCGAGGAAGGAGTGCTTCACGGCTTGAGTGATTTCTCCCAAACCCTCTCGCACAACCAACCTCTAATAAAATAATTCTTGTCTTATTTTATTAACACACAAGCCAATGTTTTGAAATTCAAAAATTGAATCAATCAATTAATTGAATTTAATTGAAACCTTTAAACCGCCCAATTAAAAGAGGCATTTCATTAAAAGATAAACGCAAGGGTTGACTTCCACTTAATGGGGGTGCGAGTGCGTTACTAAAATAAAGGAGGGGGTTAAAAAAGGTGGGGCTCATGTGGGCCCCACCCCACAAATATCCTACCTAGTGGTGTTGGATATTGTGGGTCTCACTTTAACTTCTTAGCTTAGGTTAAACAACTTAAAATAAAATAAATTGGTTGCCCCATTTTATTTTATTCATTTACTTAACCCGAAAATTTAAAAACCACACCTGAGCAAACGCAACTCCGGAAAAGGTGTTTCTAAGCAAAAAATGGTGTTGCGATTCCATCGGTGCCCTCATAATTCAATTCCGAGCACCGGTTCAAAAGTTAGAAAAACATGCTCGTTCATTCACTGAACGTACCCAAGCCAAACTTTGGAAAATGATTCCAGGCACACCGGGCCTCGGAATCAGGTGTCGTCAGAAACTACGTTCTTGTAAAATCCCAAAGAAAATTAAAAAAAAATCCCTTGAATTTTATGGGTCTTTACAGGCAAGTCCCTATAAGGAATTTTTTCTCCTTAAAACTCTATAAAAAGTATACTAGTTCCACACACGTTCCAACGATCGTTAGACACTCACCACCTAACACAATCTGCTCGATCGAGACAAATTGCACTAGGCGGAGGGAGATTAAAAGTCTTTAACCAAAGCTATTAAAAATGAATACACCAAACTCAAAACATGATCACATTAAGAGAATTGGAAAACACTAATAATATATTTCATTCAAAATAAATATAATGTTTTACATTTAAGCACAAAACTCCGACATTACAAAAGAGAAACTCCCCCTTCCCCGATCACTCAAAGGTTTTACCCCTCCATCTGAAGGGTATTAGAGTTGAAAGGGGAAGAAGAGTGCATGATGAAACTAATTAAAAAGAAAATATAAAATAAAAATAACTTCAAGAACTCAATCCTCCATCACAACCCTTCTTGCACCTTCTTCAACCCCTTTGAATGGAAGTGAACACTCTTATTTATAGGCTTGGGGAGTAGAAAATTTCCCTCCAAAATTACTCCCCCGAAAGTTGGAGTCCAGTTGGCATAGTAAATGAAATAATTTGGGAATTGGTCCTTCTTTAAAGTTGTTCATACATCTCTCATATGTCTACACACGAAATTTAATCTTCATTTTCCAGGAAATGAAGGAGTTATGGCCACCGCACTATGACTATTTAATTCTGCCAGACAGACTTTTTATCTTCCAATGCACCGAGTTCCAACGCATTAATGACCTTGAGAATGAAAGAATCATGCACGTCCATATTAATGAAACTTGTCACTCAGGATGTTTTCCAGATTCATGTAAAATTTCAGATCCAATGGTTCGTCCATTAAGTAGATATGGTCCCCACAATAAAATTATGTAGTTCTGTACACAGTTTTTGAGGCCTGACTTGTGAGCTGAATTTGAGCTTCCAAATGATGGATTGAGCTTTGGGTTAAGAAGGATAAAATTAATCTCACAAGCATAGAAATCCTAAAAAAAGGAATCATACAATTTGAATCAACAATATAAAATATATTCCCGAAATACAGAAGCTCCACAAAACATCTAAATTTCCAGAATTAACCAATTTCCACAATTAAGCCCATAATTCACCAAAACACTAAAATGATACAAATAAACTCAAATTGATTAATTGTAAGGGGTTAAATCATTAAAACACATATGAAAAATAATAAAAATATTATCTCTATAAAAGTGCTACATCTCTGTGAAGCGAGAAGAATACTCCATAACAGAAAGAGTACCCTACTCCAGACTCATGAACTCTTGGGCTCGATCAGCCCTCAAAGTCTCTGGGTAGATGTAGTTATAGAAGGAACACTGGAACTCATCCCACACCATAACCTGCTGGCATCCTACCTGTGATATCACATCCGACCGTCTCTTGGCGGAGTCCTAAAGCATATCTGTAGCAAGATTCACCCTCCTCTCTGGAGTCGTCTCCAGATGCTTGAAGATAGAAAGCATGGCTTCTAACCATGACTCTGTAGCTTGAGGTCCTCCTTCCTCTGTGAAGGTGGGAGGATGATGCTACTGTAAAACCCACATCAACTCTACCATATAAGGGGCAGGATAAGGCACTTCGCATAAGGTCTGCATGAACCTCATAAAGCCCTATCGGAACTGTGTGTCATCACTTGTGTTTGGAATTGTGGTTGGTGCCAAGACTGGCGCAACTGGAGGATCTACTGGTAGTCCCTGGTCAGCCATATCCGGTGTCTGATCACTGCCCTATAACTAGCGGACAACCGGAGGACATCTCGGTGGCATGACTCTGTAAGGTTAAGTGCACACCTTAGATCAAGATTAACAAGAACTGAAACTTAGAAGTGTAAGAAGGGAACAAGAGAAAGAAATCATTCAAGTTTTTCAAAACATGGATACATGGCGTGTATAATGCCTACACGACATGTTCCCTTAAGCCTTTGCATGGGCATGTACTTCCGCTAACTCAGGTCATGTAACACCCTATACACATGGCGTATTGTCCTCACACACGGTGTGTACTTGAATCCTCTTTCCCTGCCCAAATTCTTCTACATGGATAATCCACACGGTTCTCCTAGAATAAGACTACACAGCGTGTTAGTGCCAGACACGACATGTACTAGATGAACCTCACCAACCCGTGTTGTTAGTTACACAACTAGATGCACAGGTTACACTACACAACATGTTCAAGCTCGACACGACGTGTACAACTTAAGTTTTCATCTATCTGTTGAGTCAATAAGGTTTCCTTATGAATTTTTCATTCCTTCATGTTTTGAAAATCACAAACACTATCTTAAGAAAAAATTCATTTTCCCTAATATTTTTCTTAATGAGGAAAAATTTCCTTCCCCAAGGAAAATTTATCCTTACATGTTTTTCATTGTTCATATTTTAGTCTAAATATTTTTATTCCTAAGTAAAAATTCAGTTTCACATCTAAAATCTAGGAATTCTATAAATACTTAGATATATAGTACTATGTTTTCAAGATCCGAATTCAGGCTACGAAATCTCTAAAATTTAGAATCTGAATTCTCTGAAATTTGGAATCTGAATTCTCTGAAATTCAGAATCTAAATTCTCTGAAATTCAGAATCTGAAATTTAGAATCTGAAATTTAGAATCTGAATTCTCTGAAATTCAGAATCCAAATTCTCTGAAATTCAGAATCCGAATTCTCTGAAATTTAGAATCCGAATTATCTGAAATTCAGAATCTGAATTCTCTAAAATTAAAATTCTGAATTCCTCATAATTCAGACTTTGAATTCCTCATAATTCAGACTCAAAATTCCTTAGAATTCAGACTCCTAATTCCTCTAAATTTAGACTCTGAATTCCTCATAATTCAGACTTCGAATTCCTCATAATTCAGACTCTGAAATCTATAGAATTTTGATTATGAATTCCTTGAAAAATAGAATCTGTATATGCTTGTAACATAGACTCTGAAGGTTTACTCGCTTAGACTCCAAATTCTATTTTTCCTTAGACTCCGAAAAATTGAATTTGGTTGAGCAACCATATTTTACTTACTATTATTTGAGTTATAAAATGATGTTGTGCATTCTGTTACTAACTAAACTTTGTTTGAGTGACATGTGTATAGGTCCCTCCGAAATTCAAGGAAAAATATGATAGTTGGAGGAGGGAGTCAACCGTTGAAGATGTTCCTATAAATAGGATCTCATTTGAATGAGCTCAATACACATTGATCAATCTAGAGATTACATGCTACTGAAGTGATTTCTAGAGAGAGAGACTTTAATGCTTTGTGCGTACTGAACATCTTGTTCAAAATTTCTTCATATGACTCTGAATGTTGCTGAGTACATTCGAGGGCTTCTGGGGATAGGAAGAGAGAGGTGTCAACTGCCTTGAAGTTCAAGGGATTGCGGGGATAGTAAAACAGACTCTGATATTCGTATCGAGGGCTTACCCTGGTGTGGGTAAAACAGACTTTCTTGAAAGTATAAATCAAGAGACATTTATCCAAGGTTGTTGGATACCCTACTCTTTGGGTTAAAAATATTTCATACTTTTTACTTGTATTATTTCAAGTTTGTTTTCTGCTTCATTTTGATTGATAAGGAAAGTATGACTATCTTATAATTTCTTATACTTGTACTCTGATTAGTAAGATTCTATATTCTTTGAGGTAAAATCTTTGTCCTTGTAAACTTTTCTTAAGTTTCATTTCTGGAACCATATTTCCGGAATCAAGAAAGTTTGTAGAACTAATAGGTCTTGTTAATTTACCTTGCTTAACTTTGTTAAACATTACCATATTTAAAAGTTCCAAAGGAATTTTTTAAATTATACAATTCACCCCCCCCCCCTTGTATATTGAACATCTACATCGTTATTTAAATCCTAAAATTGGTATCAGAGTAGGTCTCTAAAATACTTATATTCACATATAATTTTTCTTGCTCAAGTTTTTCCTTGTTCTATATTTTCCTTGCTTAGGATATTTTTATTCTTATTTACAAACTTTTATTACTAACAATTTTGTGTGGAAAGATTTTTTCTTTGAGATGGTAGAAATGAATGTTGGTTCAATTGAAAATCTTAATCCTACTAGACCACCTATATTTGATGGGAATGATTATGAATATTGGAGATATTGTATGAAGACTTTTGTTATTAACACTGGAGTGGACAAATTTGTTATGCTGACTGGAGATTACAAGATTCCTGATAAGGAAGTAAGAACTTTTACTAATCAAGAAAAGTCATAATATCAACTAAACTACAAGATACGCAATACTTTGTTGTGTTCCATGACCAGAAATATATATAGCCAGATTTCTTCTTGTGAAGCTGTAAATTGTATTTGGAATAATCTTGAAGTTACACATTTTGGTACATCCAAAGTTATTGAAACTAGAAGATCTATTCTTAGAGCTGAGTATCATGGTTTTTTCTTTCCTTATGGATAACCTATATGTAAGGTAAAACAGATATTAATGAATATTGTTAATAGCTTATAATCCATGGGTGAAAAAGTTTTAGATGATGAGGCACTTGTGGAAAAGATTATAGACATCATGCCTAATGAGTGGGAATCAAAGAGAACAACTATTGATGAGAATAGGAAAGTCTCACAGATTACTCTTGATGAGATTTTTGGAACTCTTCTTCAACATGAGACTAGAATGAAAAGAGATGATAACAGTGTTAAGAAGGAGAATGGGAATGGAAGTGTTGTGTTTACAACTACCTCTAATCATATGAAATCCAAGACGCCTGAGAGAGTTACAAGATCTAAATCAAATAAGGTCATTGTTTTATCTGAATCAAGTGAAAGTGGACATTCTGAGAATTAACTAGCTAATATTACTTTAAGGATGAACAAGATAGTTGGGAAGAAATACTTTCAATATATATATAAGAAGAAAGAAATAAAGTACAAGAAAGACTATGAAGTCACTTGTTATAAATGCAAAAGAGTAGGGCATATAAGGCCAGATTGTCCTATGCTTAAGAAAAAAGATAGAAAGGAAAAGCATTCTGAGAGGAATAGAAAGAAATACTACAAGGCTAAGGCTAAGAAAGTTTTGAAAGCCAATGACACCTGGAGTGCCAATGGTGGTGACTCTTCTGATGAATCCTTAGAGTATGAATCTTCTGGTCATAAGAATCTTGGTTTACTTGCCAAGTTACCTATTGAAAATCATTATTTAATGGCCAAGGTACACAATGATAAATCTATCACCAATGTATCCTTGAATTCTAATTATAGTGATAGTAAATATTATGAATATTCATATGAAGAATCTTCTTCTGATGAAGATAATACTTTACCTACCTGTGAAGAAGTTTCTAGGTTGTTTAAGCTTCTTGAGAATGAAAATTATAAAGTCAAGAAAAAGCTTGATAAGGAAAATTCTAGGATTTCTATTCTTACTAAGGAAGTATCAGATCTTTCTAAAGATCTTGATAAGAAAATTTATGATTTTGAATGTATTTCAAAAACCCTTGAGGGAGTTAATTCTGAGAAGGATAAACTTTCTAAGGATCTAGAAAAAGTAATTTCTAAGAAAAATGTTTTCGAACCTAACTCTAGTGCTAAAACTGATTTTTTGAAGGATAAAAAATTAGTTATTAGACTGAAGTCAGAAATATTTTCCTTGAGGAAGTGTTTTTCAAACTTTACCTTAGGTAAGGAAAATTTTGATACGATTTATTCTCAAATTCAACCTCTAAGGAATAATTATGGATTTGGTTATAGCAGTTCAAAACTGATTTTCAGTAATAATTATTTTGTTCCTCAAAGTGATCTATTATGAACTAAGTGTCACTGTGGTGGGAATTGGGAAAAAATTGTTCCTTAAACAAAACCCAGTCTTTAGGTTTTCATAAAGCTTATTTTTCTAAGAAAATGTGGATTCCTAAAATTTTGATTTCTGAAGTTTCCGAATCCAAGAAATTTTGGGTTCTGAAAGTCTAACACTCTTATTTTAAGGAAAGTAAAGATAGTACCAACAACAATACATGGTACATGGATAGTGGATGTTCCCGGCATATGACTGGTAACAAAAACTATTGAACCCTCTGGAATTAAGTGGATTTATTGTGTTTTGATAATCCCAACCATTCTTTCTTTATATCTTGATTATGCTTAATACATTCCAAATATACTTTAATATATGTTGTTGCTTTCATTATGCTTAAATTAAGTCTTTTGAATTATCAGATATATGTTTACTATGACTTAACTCTTTCTGCCAAGTGAATGCTCAAACAGTTTTCAGCTACCGTTACGAACTAGCTACTAATACAGAGTAGAGAAACCGTTAGACAGTAGCTACCGTCAGAACAAATAGCTACTGTTACAAGCTAGCAACCGTTACATCTCACAGCGACCGATACAGTTAAGTCTACTGATATGTTGGAGCTACCAATAGAGAGCTACCGATACAGCTATCAGTACAGCTACCGATACCCAATCGATACCCAAATTCCATCGCTGCATCAAAGTATACTGATAGAGCTATCGATACAATGAAGTCGACAGTTACCGCTAAAGCAAAGTTGACAGCTACCGATATGCTGAAGTCCACCGTTATGCAAAGTCTACCGATAGAGAGATACCTCTACCGTTACAAGGCAGAGCCACAACTACCGATAGAGACGTATCACTACCGATACAAGGCAGAGCCACAGTTACCGTTACAAGTCCACCGCTACTGATGTGATCAAGTCTACAGTTGCAGCTACTGAAACAAAGTCTACCGTTACAAATGAAGTCTACCGATACAGACACCTATTGTAACATAAGTCTACCGATATCAAGAGCTACCGTTCCAGAGACAGAACCCGACACTACTTTAATTTCTTTATCTTTGTTTAATCTAACCAATGGTCATATCAGGTATATTTTAATACACTGACATTTATTTAATGTGTGCTGTTGGATGTCAGGGAACCGTACCTCGTACCTGCAAAAAGTAAATCATCTTTTTCCGGAGTACGTGCTTTAAATAAATGAAGGATGTGCTACTGCAAAGGGTGAGACATATAGATGAATACACGGAGACATACAGACCACAAGGTGTGCTGGAAGAACAACCAAGTGTGAATGCAAAGAGACGACTGAACTTACACGAGGAACTCATTCATCACTACTTACCAGTGAAGAGCTGAGAACGTGAACATAACACAAGAGATTCATCGACTGTCTCTACACCTGGAAGTCAAGGAAATAGACGATACTTTTTTTTCTAGAAAAAAAAAACCAAAAGAGGACTCAGAGCGAATTCTGATCAATCAAACAAGTCCAGAACTGCACGACAATCACTAGAGCCATTTCTAAACTCTAAATATTTGCTCTGTGATTTATCCTTTTACATATTGAGCAGTGTGTGTTATATGTTGTATTTTACACACACACACTGTCTCCTGTGATTTAACTGGACGATTTTTAAATCCTCACTCAACTCTCTTACATTTTGTATTTCCCACTGAGATAGTGGTAGAGGTCGTGTGTGACCTGGACAGCTAGTTGCTATTGTTCTGTTTCCCACGAATAACAGTGGTAGAGGTCTTGGACCTGGATAGTTGTATACTGTTGTTTATCCCTGATCCAGGGTGTGGATCACTTTTATATAAAGTTTTGAGAGGACTAAGTCTCAGCTTGAGACTGAACCTCTTGGTTAAATCTGTTGTGTTTATTTATTTTCAAAGTTATTCTTTTATTCCGCTGCTAATTAATTTAAAACCAAAACTGTTTTAAAGTCACTTTGATAATTAAATTCGCAAGTGTTTATATTAGTTGTAAATTAGTAAGTTAGTTTCAAAAGTTAATCAACCTTTTCTGTTTTGATTAACTGGGAAATAATCAATCCCTTGAGAACCCAACAGAACCTTTACTTTGATATAAATTCACTACAGTTTAATTTAGTATTCTATTTGGGGGGTTTTAAGACAAAGTTTTAAAACAGAAATTTTAATTGGAACTCAATTCACCCCCCTCTTGAGTGTCCACTCCGACCAACATTTGGTATCAAAGGTGGTTAAAATATTTTCTGAGAGTACTCTGTTTTTCAACTGTGATTTTAGTTGTATTTTAAAGTTCTTAAAATTTCTGTTATTTCTAAATTTTTATCTCTTTAAAATCTTTACTTTAATTTAGTTATCATGGAAAATAGAGTTGAAGTTGTTCCTACCAATAGACCACCATTTTTTAATGGCACCAATTATACTCAGTGGAAACTTAAGATGAAAATTCATTTAGAGAGCATGGGTTTTGATATTTGGACTGCTATAGAATCTGAATACAAAATACCAACTACTGTTAGATCTACTTGGAATGAAGCTACTAAGATAGCCTACAATAATAATTGTAAAGCTATGAATGCTTTATACTGTGCTCTAGGAGATGAGGAATTTAATAGAATATCTGCCTGTAAAACTGCTTATGAAATTTGGGATACCTTAGCTGTTTCTCATGAAGGAACAACTAATGTTAAGGAGATGAGATTGAATACCTATACTATTAAGTATGATAATTTTAAGATGAAGCCTGATGAACCCATTTCTGATATGTATCTCAGGTTCAATGAAATTGTCAACACAATGACTTCTCTGGGAAAGGATGTTCCAGCAAAGGAAGAAATCATGAGAATTTTGAGATGTCTACCTGAAAGATGGAGAGGAACCTCTGTCTCCATTAGAGAATTGTGTGACATTGGAGAACTGTCAGTCAAAGAACTAATTGGAAAACTGATGATGTATGAAGAGGAACTCAAAGTAAACAAAGAAGAAGATGATGAACCTAGAAGGAAATATATTGCCTTCAAAACTAAAACCTCAAAGAATAAGGATAAGGAAAAGCTTCAAGCTATCAATGAAAGTTCAAGCTGTGAAGACAGTGAGAGTGATTCTAACAGTGATGGTGAGATAGCTCACATTGCTAGAAGGTTTAAGAAATTTTATAGGAAGAAGAATTTTTTCAAAAAGTCAAACTACAAAGGTAAGTATGACAACAAAGGACATTGGAAAAAGGATTGGAAGAAGCCTGATAAATCAGATGAAGTTGTCTATTATGAGTGAAAAAGTAAAGGACACATAAAAGCAGACTATCCAAAGATGAAATACAAGAAGAAGTATGAATACAAGGATAACAAGTATAAGAAAGCCATGAAGGCTACTTAGAGTGCTTCTGAGGACAGTTCTAGTGAATCTGAAGTTTTTGAAACTGAACACAGAAACAAGGCGAACATGTGTTTTATGACAAAAACTTCTGAGGTAACTTCAGAAACTCCTGCTTCTAATTCATATTATTCTAGAGATGATTCTGAATGTGATAACATGTCTAAATCTGAACTGTTTGAATATTGTGATATGTTAGAAGAAACATGTAATGAGCTGAAAGACAAATAAAAAGGTTTAAAGAAACAGTATGCTTTAACTGTTAAACATAAATCTGATCTTGATATTGAAGTAGAAAAGAATGCTCAGTTGCTTAAAGAGAATACTGAACTAAAATTATCTAATGAGCAACTCAAGAAAGACTTAGAGAAATTTACCAATGGTAAAGATACTCTTACTCAAATGCTAGGTAAGAAAATAGCACCTAGATACACTACTGGTATAGGATACCAACCTGGACAAAGGAAAATTACCCAAACTAGATTCATTCCTAAATCTGGACAGAATGTAGCTAGCTCTGGAACTTTATATGTTTCAACTAGTTATATTCATAGTTATGGATCTAATAAGGTTTATCTTTCAAAATCTTTTGATTCTAGAAATTTTATGAGACCCATTAGACAAATATGGGTACCTAAAGTGTTATTGGCTAACCTGTCTGGACCCAAGAAAATCTGGGTACCAAAATCATTTCCTGTTTAAATCTGTTTTGTAGGAAACCTGCTTAAAGAGCTCCTGTAAAAAGACCTGGTACTTGGATAGTGGATGTTCAAGACATATGTCAGGAGACTTCTCATGCTTTAAAAGCTTAGTCAGAGTTGATGGAGGTTTTGTCACTTTTGGTGATAACTCAAAAGGAAAAATCATCGGCTTAGGCCAGATTGGTAACACTGGCTCAATGTTGATTTCTAAAGTTTTATTTGTTGATGGACTTAAATACAATTTGTTAAGTATTTCTCAGTTATGTGATGATGGTTTTTATGTTAAATTTTAAAATTATTCTTGCAATGTTTTCAATTCTAAAAATGTTTTAGTGTTTGCTGCTTTGAGAAATGAAAATGTTTATGCTGTTGATTTAAATTCTTTAGCTAATAAAAATATCACTTGTTTAAATGCTTTTCATAAAGATTCTTGGCTTTGGCACAGAAGATTAGGACATTGCAATGTGCATTCACTTAGAAAACTTGCTAGGAAGAACTTAGTTAGAGACCTACCCAAACTTGAATTTCCAGCAAACAAAGTTTGTAATCCCTGTCAAAAGGGAAAGCAACATAAAGTTTCTTTTAAATCAAAGAAAAAAGTGTCAACTTCTCAACCTCTTGAGTTGGTTCACATGGATTTATTTGGACCTTCTAGAGTTTCTAGTTTAAATGGGAAGAATTATGTCTATGTTCTTGTAGATGACTATTCTAGATATACTTGGGTATATTTTCTAGCTCACAAAAGTGAAGCTTGTTCTTACTTTATTAAATATTCCAAGTCTGTAGAGAACCTTAGTGGACTTAAGATTAAAACCCTGAGAAGTGATCATGGTCGTGAGTTTGAAAATCATGAGTTTGAATCTTACTGCTCACACAATGGGTATAGTCACAATTTCTCTGCCCCTAGGACACCTCAGCAGAATGGTGTAGTAGAAAGAAGGAATAGAACCCTGCAAGAAATTGCTAGAACCATGCTTAATGAGTATGACCTACCCATTTACTTTTGGGTTGAAGCTGTAAATACAGCTTGTTATGTTATTAATAGAGTCTTGATTAGACCTGTTCTTAAGAGGACCCCTTATGAGTTGTGGAACCATAGGAAACCTAAGTTTAACTACTTCAAATTTTTTGGCTTCAAAGTCTTTATTCTTAATACTAAAGATAATCTTGACAAGTTTGCATCCAAGAGTGATGAAGGAATTTTCCTAGGTTACTCTACTTCCAGTAAAGCCTATAGAGTTTTTAATAAGAGAACCAAATGTGTGGAAGAATCTGTTCACATCAAATTTGATGAAACTGATCCACATGAACCTAAGACCTCTCTTGAAAATATTGAAGATGATCTCTCTGTTTTGAACCTTAATGATAAAGACAGTGGACCTATAGTTAAAACGTCTAGTTTTGGAAATTTCCTAGAACCTGCTCCTGTTGAACCCCAACCTGTTGATGAACCTAAAATCTCTAGCCCTACCTTTTCAAAACCAACTAGGATTATAAATAACCATCCTTTAGATGTTGTTGTAGGAAATCTTGATAGAGGGACACAGACTAGAGCTTCTCTTAGAAATTAGGTTGAACATCAAGACTTCTTGTCACAACTAGAACCTAAAAATATCAATGATGCTATCAATGATGAATTTTGGGTAATAGCTATGCAAGAAGAACTAAATCAATTTGAAAGAAACAAAGTCTGGAAATTAGTAGAAAGTCCTAAGGACACTATCACCATAAACACAAAATGGGTGTTTAGAAACAAAGTTGATGAATCTGGAAACATCATTAGAAACAAAGCTAGGCTAGTTGCACAAGGTTAAAATCAAGAATAAGGGATTGACTATGAAGAAACCTTTGCACCTGTAGCTAGATTAGAGGCTATTAGGATCTTACTTGCTTATGCATCACATCTGAATTTCAAGTTATATCAAAAGGATGTGAAAAGTGCTTTTTTAAATGGTTTTATTGTTGAAGATGTTTTTGTAGAACAACCACCTGGTTTTTCAAATCCTCATTTTCAAAATCATGTTTTGAAACTTTCTAAAGCTTTATATGGTTTAAAACAAGCTCCAAGAGCTTGGTATGAAAGACTTTCAAACTTTATTATTTTAAAAGAATTTACAAAAGGAATAGCTGATCCCACTCTTTTTATAAAAAGGATTTCAAAAGATGTATTAATAGTAAAAATCTATGTTGATGATATTATTTTTGGATCTTCTAAAAATTCTTTATGTACTGATTTTTCAGAAGTTATGCAAAATGAGTTTGAAATGAGCTTAATGGGAGAGCTTAAGTATTGTCTTGGTTTTCAAATCTTTCAAACTAAAGATGTTATTATTTTAAATCAAAGTAAATATACTAAAGATTTGTTAAAATGTTTTGTTTTGGATAGTATTAAAGAAAGTGATATACCTATGAGTACCACCTGTAAATTGGATGTTGATGAATCTGGGAAACCAGTTGATCAAACTAATTACAGAGGTATGATTGGGAGTTTACTTTATCTTACTGCTAGTTGACCAGATATTATGTTCAGTGTATGTATGTGTGCTAGATTTCAAGCTAATCCTAAAGAATCACACTTGCTAGCTGTTAAAAGAATTTTTAAATATCTTAAGCGTACTATGAATTTAGGTTTGTTTTATCCAAAAGGACAATCATTTGACTTAACAAGTTATTCAGATGCTGATTTTGCTGGCTGTAAGTTAGATAGGAAGAGCACATCTGGAACATGTCACTTACTTGGAAAATCCCTAGTATCATGGTGTAGTAAGAAACAGAACTCAGTTTCATTGTCTACTACTGAAGCAGAATACATCGCTGCTGGTAGTTGCTGTGCACAGATTCTGTGGATGAAACACACACTACTGGATTATGGATTTGACTTTAAACATGTTTCAATCAACTGTGACAACACTAGTGCGATTAATATCTCTAAGAACCCTATGTCTCACTCTAGAACTAAACATATTGATGTTAGACACCACTTTTTAAGAGATCATTATCAAAGAGGTGATATAACACTTGAGTTTATAGGCACTGAACTTCAATTAGCTGATATTTTCACTAAGACTTTAAGTTCAGAAAGATTAAGTTTCATCAGACATGAATTAGGAATGATAACTTACCCTTGAAACCATTATAGAATCCTCACCGATAGGGAGACCTCACCGTTAGGGAGACCTCACCGTTAGGGAGACCTCACCGTTAGGGAGACCTCACCGTTAGGGAGACCTCACCATTAGGGAGACCACATCGTTAGGGAGACCTCACTGTTAGGGAAACCTTACCATTAGAAGACTTTACCGGTACATTTGCGAGACGTATTATTCTGTAAAGCCGAGTCATCGAACCGTTGTTTATTTTATTTATGATTTATGTGATTTATAAATCCTAAATGATATTAAAACTCGAACTAGACTCACTCAATCTCACCGCGAACCTTTCTGCTCGAATTATCCTAAACCTAAACCTCTCGACCTTCAGAACCCTAGCCTCAAATCCATAATGGCCCGCGTCAAGAGACCTCAGATGACTAATGAAAGTAAAGCGCCGGCAGCGAAGAGACAAAAAGTAGCTAGTACTGATGCCAGTGGAAGTGGCAGTGGAAGTGTAGCTCAAAGAAGACCAGTAAACCCGCACCTATCGAAGCGTGAGATTGTTGTTGAAAATGAGGTGTGTGCAGAATGGATGATGGAAATCAAGTCGTTAGTTCTTAAGGTTTTACAAGAACAAGGTTGGCTAGAATGATTCGCGAACAACAACGGACCTTATTTTCCAGGACTGGTGAAACAATTCTACGAATTCGTTCGTTTTGAAAAGTCTGAAGAAGAAAGCAGAATGGTTTCTATGGTAAATGGTCAGGAAGTATCTTTTACTTCAGGAGAATGGGCTGAGAACCTGAGAGTTCCTCATGAGGGTGATTTTACTTATTATTCCAAGTCTGTACCTTCGACCAGTGATGTGTTTCAATATAAATATGCTTTGCTGGAACTCACAGGGAATGGGACCCCTATAAAGGTGATTGCTGCAGAGATGACAGGAGAATATAAGCTATTATTTAAATTTATTCAGTATGTTGTTAGTCCAAGAAGAGGATACTTTGCCACTTTGAGATTCCAAGACATATATCTGTTACATTTGCTGAAGCACGGTGTGAGAATCAATCTATGTAGATTGATTATGGTTCAAGTGGAAGAGATGACTAGACCGAAGTCAAAATCAAATGCCTTGTTTTTCTCAAAGCTAATTTCTGTGATGCTAAAAGTGAAGGAGATAGCTGGACCTCAGGATGAGCTGGTAGTGGTTAAGGATAAATTTTGTATTACAAGAACTATCTGTAAATACATGAAAGTCAGCTGGAATCCTTGGCAGAAATCATGGGTGAATGATGATGGAAAAATTTATGACAAGTTCACTCCTGTGGATCATCCGTCTAGACCAAAAGATGTGAGAGATCCTGGTCTTGGACCAGATAAGCCAGAACCGGTCTACAGTGATGATGAAGCTGAGGAGGAAGGGACATCAGTAGAGGAAGGAGGAGACCCAGACTTACCCCCTAGTCCTGTGCATCAAGTTATTTCTTATGGAGTAGCTAGCCCTCCAAAAGAACTACCAAAGAGAGAAACTGTCTTGAAGGACAATGATACAGAGACTACAGAAGATGGAGAAGAAGCATGCCAGTATGTTGTCAAGGACACCTCTGAGGAGGATGAGACAACCGAATCTGATCATAGAGAAAAGGAGGCTGATGGTGAAGCAGATGATGAGGAAAATGTTGAAAAAGAGCTCAATTTGAGTCCTCTAATAGTAAGTACAGCCAGGATAGTGCCTGATCAGGAAGACATAGCAGCAGCACCTATTGATGAAAGAGTCATTAATGACTCAGAACAAATGGCTATTGAATCTGCTGCAATTGTAGAGGAAATTGCAGAATTACCTTAGGAAGAACAGTTGGAAGAGATATCTCAGTAGAATGTTCCAACTGAGGGAGATAATCTTGGCTCAGTATCAATATTATATGACATTGAAGGTTGGACATCAGATCCCGGATATATGATTCTTGGACTTTCTTATGGAGATTCTGATGAGGAAGACCAACCCCAAAAGGAATCAGTTACCTTACCCACTGTGGCTGAAAATTTGGCAACCAAGGAGGACCTTGAGTCTTTAAAAGCTGAATTGAAAGAAGCAATAAGAGAATCAGTGGCAGATATGAAGAAAAGTATGGTTGAAGAGATGAAAAGCATGGAGCAATCCCTTGAGTTATCCATTGGATGTAGTGTGTCCAGTCCTGTGAAAGAAATGGTGGATGAACTTAAGGTGTGCCACACTCATATTGAGAATTGGATAGGAGCTGTAGTTGCTCTTAGATAGTCAATTGCTTCATTGACTGCTTTGAACAGTTCTCAAACCCAAGTGCACACTGACATTCGATATATCAAAGAAGTGGTCAAAAAATTTGTGGAAGTTTTTGAGGCCTTTAAGAAGTCAATCAAAGAACATCTGCACAGACAGGATGAACTTGTTCATAAGGTAGTTAGTAGTCTGACTCAATCTTTCAAGGAGATAGTGGCCTTCTCAATGAAACCTCTTCCCTCAACTAGCTCCAGTGTGAACCTTGACCAGATCTGCACTATTATTCAGGAAGAATTGGCTAAGGCCAGTCCCAGTGGTGCATCAGATACTCAGATTCTTGCTACCACTAGGGAAGTTAGTAGTTTTGTTCGTGATCACCTGCGGGCAGCTACTGCTTCTCAAGAGGCAATCAAAAATAAGGTGGATTCTTATTTTGAAAAGGTTTATACCAAGAACCAAATGACAAACCATTTCAAGCTTTTGATGGAGAATATGAAGTTACCTCCAGTTACCCAAGACTTCAGAGAACAGGTTAGTAAGCTCAGGAAGCTTACTCCTGCCTTGGAAAAATTTATTGAGAACAGAGATGATTTTGTATCTTCTATGGAGAGAGGTGGAAGCATCATCATGTATTTCAGGAATCTCTTACTGCCTTTCCTACATGTGGATGCTCGGCCAGTTATTGTACCACCTGCCCTTCCACCATCTGCCTCTGGGAGTACTCCTCAACTGACTCTGGTTCAAGCCATCAGGAGCTTGACACCTGTGATCCCTCAGAGAGACGGATTACAGATCTGGTACTGTATCAGTTGCTGATCCACCAGTGGTTCTTTCAGGAATTCCCAAGCCTGCTGACTCTACCTCTGAACCCTCTGCTGATCCCAAGGGAAAGACACCTGTTCAAGAGGATGATTGAGTGCTTCTAGCTCCATTTTTGATGGGATTCATTGTATTTTTGTACTTTTCTGATTTTCCCAGTGTATCTTTTGCTTATCAATCAAATACTTCATTCCTCTGTATTTTTTCTTTCCTAGTCCTTCTCTTTTCTCCAATACCCTCCTTTTTTTTTAATCACAAAGGGGGAGAAATTATTAGAAACTTGTACCCAGAGAGAGAGAGAGAATGTTGTTCACCTAAGGGGACAAAGGGGGAGAAAATCACTACTTTGGATGAGAATCCTGTAGTTAAATTGATAGGGGGAGGAATATGCGAATCTTTTGAAACTAAAGAATCTTGTTTGTTTTTTCCTCTGATACTACATTATTTCTTGATATATTCTTGTTTTCATATTTTTCCTCTGATACTATACTGTTGATATCATACTTTGATATATTTTTTCCTCTGATATTACTTTATTTTGGCATAAGTTGTGATTATCAAAAAGGGGGAGATTGTTGAACCCTCTGGAATTAAGTGGCTTTATTGTGTTTTGATAATCCCAACCATTCTTTCTTTATATCTTGATTATGCTTAATACATTCCAAATATACTTTAATATATGTTGTTGCTTTCATTATGCTTAAATTAAGTCTTTTGAATTATCAGATATATGTTTACTATGACTTAACTCTTTCTGCCAAGTGAATGCTCAAACAGTTTTCAACTACCGTTACGAACTAGTTACCGATACAGAGTAGAGCAACCGTTAGACAGTAGCTACCGTCAGAACAAATAGCTACCGTTACAAGCTAGCAAATGTTATAGCTCACAGCGACCGATACAGTTAAGTCTACTGATATGTTGGAGCTACCGATAGAGAGCTACCGATACAGCTACCGGTACAGCTACTGATACCCAATCGATACCCAAAGTCCATCGCTGCATCAAAGTCTACTGATAGAGCTATCGATACAATGAAGTCGATAGTTACCGCTAAAGTAAAGTTGACAGCTACCGATATGCTGAAGTCCACCGTTATGCAAATTCTACCGATAGAGAGCTACCGCTACCGTTACAAGGCAGAGCCATAGCTACCGATAGAGACGTACTACTACCGATACAAGGCAGAGTCACAGTTACCGTTACAAGTCCACCACTACTGATGTGATCAAGTCTACAGTTGCAGCTACTGAAACAAAGTCTATCATTACAAATGAATTCTACCGATACAGACACCTATTGTAACACAAGTCTACTGATATCAAGAGCTACCGTTCCAAAGACAGAACCCGACACTGCTTTAATTTCTTTATCATTGTTTAATCTAACCAACGGTCATATCAGGTATATTTTAATACACTGACATTTATTTAATGTGTGATGTTGGATGTCAGGGAACCGTACCTCGTACCTGTAAAAAGTAAATCATCTTTTGCCGGAGCACATGCTTTAAATAAAGGAAGGATGTGCTACTGCAAAGGGTGAGACATATAGACGAATACACAGAGACATACAGACCACAAGGTGTGCTGGAAGAACAACCAAGTGTGAATGCAAAGAGACGACTGAACTTACACGAGGAACTCATTCATCACTACTTACCAGTGAAGAGCTGAGAACGTGAACATAACACAAGAGCTTCATCGACTGTCTCTACACCTGGAAGTCAAGGAAACAGACGATACTCTGTTTTCCAGACAAAAACCAGAAGAGGACTCAAAGCAAATTCTAATCAATCAAAGGAGTCCAGAACTGCACGACAATCACTAGAGCCATTTCTAAACTCTAAATATTTCCTCTGTGATTTATCCTTTTACATATTGAGCAGTGTGTGTTATATGCTGTATTTTACACACACACTGTCTCCTGTGCTTTAACTGGAGGATTTTTAAATCCTCACTCAACTCTCTTATATTTTGTATTTCCCACTGAGATAGTGGTAGAGGTCGTGTGTGACCTGGACAACTGATTTCTATTGTTCTGTTTCCCACGAATAATAGTGGTAGAGGTCTTGGACCTGGACAGTTGTATACTGTTTTTTATCCCCGATCCAGGGTGTGGATCACTTTTATATAAAGTTTTGAGAGGACTAAGTCTCAGCTTGAGACTGAACCTCTTGGTTAAATCTACTGTGTTTATTTATTTTCAAAGTTATTCTTTTATTCCGCTGCTAATTAATTTAAAACCAAAATTGTTTTAAAGTCACTTTGATAATTAAATTCGCAATTGTTTATATTAGTTGTAAATTAGTAAGTTGGTTTCAAAAGTTAATCAACCTTTTCTATTTTGATTAACTGGGAAATAATCAATCTCTTGAAAACCCAACAGAACCTTTACTTTGATATAAATTCACTACAGTTTAATTTAGTATTTTATTTGGGGGTTTTTAAGACAAAGTTTTAAAACAGAAATTTTAATTGGAACTCAATTCACCCCCCCTCTTGAGTGTCCACTCCGACCAACAAAAACTTTGAAAATATTATCAAGACGAAAGGAGGAAAAGTAACTTTTGGAGATAATGCTCAAGGAGAAATTATTGGTATAGGTAATATTGTATTTCTTAGAAAAACTTTGATTTCAAATGTTTTATTTGTTAAGGGTCTTAAGCACAACCATATTAGCATAATTCAATTATGTGATGAAGGTTACCTTATGAATTTTAGGAATGACAAGTGCTTAGTACACAATTCCAAGGAAGAGTTTATTCTTTCTTCCCATAGGCAAGAGAATGTTTACACATTAAACTTAGAAGACCTTAGGAGCAAAGACCTACCTTGTCTTAGTGCAATGGAAGATCATTCTTGGTTATGGCATAGAAGGTTAGGATACTGTAACCTTAGGAACCTATGAAAAATCTCTAAGAAAAGACTAGTTAAGGATCTACTGGAGTTTAGATTTGATTCTTCAAAAGTTTATAATCCTTGTCAATATGGAAAGCAACATAAATCAAGTTTTAAATCAGTTGGTGAAGTCTCAACCACTAATGAATTACAGTTGGTACATATGGATATTTTTGTCCCAACACAAACTTGAAGCATTGGAGGCAAATATTATGTATTTATCTTAGTTGATGATTACACTAGATTTACATGGGTCTATTTTCTAGCAAAGAAATATGAATCTTTTTCTTATTTAAAAAGTTTTAGAGCCCAATTAAAAATGAGGAAAACCTTCCTTTGATAACTATACATAGTGATCATAGAGGAGAATTTCTAAATTCTGATTTTGAAACCTTTTGTAGTAAAAAGGCATTAATCATAACTTCTCAGCACCCAGGACAACTCAACAAAATGGTGTTGTTGAAAGAAGAAATATAATTCGTCAAGAGATAACAAGAACCGTGTTGAGTGAATATTCGGTAGCCAAACATTTTTGGATACATTATAAACTGAAAATGATGTTATTATAAAATAATAGTTTAAGTTTTTTCTAAGATGCCCATCACCCCTCTTATAAAAGGGCACTCCCCCTTCTCTCTATTTCACACCTTCAAAGCCATTTGGCTCAGCCAACCTCTACCCAAATACCCTCTCAATTGTCCTACATTAATCCTAGAGGCCTTACTTTAGTCATAAATCCAACCTAAGGATCCCTTTTGATCAAATCAAAAGGAAGAACCCGAAGAAGAGGTAAATATCTCACCACCTCTTTCAAGTACCTTTCTTCTTCCAATTACTTTTTCTTTGTTGTTTACATTATAAAATAATAAATCCATTATATTCTATATATTGTGATGTTATTATAAATATGGTACAACAAAATTCATTATTCTATCCATCCTTTGAATAACATTTCACCATATGTGCGTATGTACGGCTTACCGTCTCCACGTCGTGGTGTAATTGTTATTCAATACATTATTATTTGGATGAGTATGATAATGATGTGTAATTCATGTAAATAATAAAATATAACATGATATTGATATTGTATATATTATATACCATCCAATTATATATTATTTTAATATCAAAAGGATGATATTGTCGCTCGTGCGTGCGTACGGATTACCGTCTCCAAGAATGCGATGAGATTCATTCCCCATCGTATCCATTCAAGACTAAATTTCATTTGATGATTAAAAACAATTTTTAGAGGCATGATATCATTCTGGATATGAATAAGATACATCACATCCATAACAAATATGGCTCACATAACAAAGAATATAAAGTAAAACAAATTTGTTAACACCTTAAACGACGATAATACTAAGATATTATAACAAATCACTGTTAAAATATCATATATGATATCATATTAATGTATATGATTCTTGTATAATTAAATAAAAATTATTTCACCATTATACAGAAGGTTAACCTACCCTTGACCAAGGAAAAAGTACAAAGTAAGGGGTTTCTTATCTCACTTTTAATTCCGTGAGATTTCCATTGTTCACCACTTATTTATTTCATGTGGTGTGTGTACTACACATGATTGTATTCATTGTGTAATATACTTTAATTTATTGATATTTACATCATCATTGTATGATCCTTCTTTCATGGGTGTATGTTTCGTAAGTTACCAAATCGATAAGGGAATTTGAAATTTCAATTTCCACTCATTCGGCTTTACGCATACATCATTGATTATTTTACTCCATGATTATGTGTGGAATAACTATTCATTTTATTATGCCATAATTTCCACTACCCTTTATGTGGATATACTTTTGATACACATAATCACTCCATTGATAAATTCTCAATTCATCGATATGAATTTGATAAGAGTAATTTTAACTCAATCTCCATTTGTTGAGTTAAATATCCAATTCATTGGTGTTGTTTTTACAAGAATATGTGTGAATGCCCTTTGATTGATTTATACTGAATATCAAATCATATTGAGTGTATTTATATTTTTCACACATAATTATGTCTTTGATTTATCCTTAACCTAAGGATACATTCTTTATAAGAGATTTCATCTCAATTTACATTCCATTGATACTTCTTTGTTGTTATACACAAAATCACTTTTATATGGTGTATATAATGTACTTTGACATAGTATATCATGAATCCCTTTATTCTCATGATATTACAAAGTTTTTATTACCTCAATTATTTGTATTCAAGTGTCTCTTTTGGTTACGAACTCTAACTAAAATATCATTTTAAATGTTTTAAAGATTTATTATTCTAAATCTTTCTCATTAATTTCCATGTTTTAAAAATGGTTTTAAGGATTTATTTATATGGACATTAATGTTTTAAAATTAAAATTCCTTTTAAAAGTTTCAATGTGGTATGGGACACTTTGATTCAAAAATCTATTTTTAAATGGCTTCTTGACAAATAGTGTGACTTTTAAATGATTTCAAGAAAAAAGGGAATATTTCTCTCTAATAGTTTTGATGATTATTTTCATCTATGTCAATATCCTTCATTATTCTCGATTGAGGTTAATCTGATACAATTAAATCTTCCATATTGTATCGAATGAGTTATGTTTGACTATGGATGTGCTATTTTTATACCATTCATGGTTTGTGGATAAAGTATTGACATTTCGTATGCTAGTTTTAATACGAATGTTTATGTTATGTTTCAAACATTTCATACGAGGAATGCATTGGACTTAGTAAGTGACGGGTGGAGCCCGCTATAGCTCCCCGATGCATCGGTAGGTCTCATGAGACAAACTAGTGTCTTGGCACAAGGCCTTGACAAAATCTTATTTGTAGTCTTGGCACAAGGCCTTGACTATGTGGTTTTGATAGTCCGACATTATGCATTCCATCATTATGAAAGTGGTTATTGATATTGCATGTGATTATTCGACTAGTAGAATATCCATGTGAATAAGTAAATGTCATTATTTCATTTTATTTTTGTCATATTATGATGAAGTTCAAGTTTAAAAGGCTTTTGTTTTAGTTATACATTGCCTTACATGTTTATGATTATTTATGAAAGTTTCCGCTATAATGTTATCCTTACTGAGCATCTGAGATCACCCCTTTATATGTTTTATTTTTCCCAGGATGCAAAGAAGTATATTATGACTGACCTCTAGGGATAGTCTATGGGATCTTAGTGTTGTCTATGGAAACAATGTTGTTGTAGTTTTCCATTTTATGATGTAATGTAAATCTTATGAATGTATCTAGTACTTCCAAGGCTACTAAACTGATCGGTCTTTCAAGACTTGATCTTTTATGATCATGCCAATGATACATAATAATGCACTGACTCTGGGTAACTGGGGTCGGGGCGTTACAATGAAGGTTTTATCGTGGATAGAGTCTGCTAGTTTCTTTGGTTGAACTCATTGAGGCATCACTTCGATCACCATGCGTGCATACTTCTTCAACATTGATACTGTAGAACTTGGGGGTGTCGAGGTACCCTCTGTTTTCTTCTTTATCAAGCCTGCAGATCAAGATAACATATGTGGTCAAAATATGCATAATTTCCAAACATCAAGGTTGGCCAATTAACTTCTTGAGATCAGCTCTGTGAGGTATCGATGGCTTCCCATGGCTCACAGAAATGGTTAATTGAGGATTCGTGTTGAATCTCGAGTAGCACACTATCCAGTAATTCCATCTTCTCAAGTTTGCTTCAGGTTGACAAAGCCTCTCATCTTCAGTCTTCAACTATGGTGTCATCTTCAACCCCTCCTCGTCGAACTCGTGCATCTTCTAAGAACACTCAATATCATCTTCATCTCGAATCCAGTTGAGTTAAACATGAGCCTTGACTTCCTCAATCGATGAAGCTTCGATCTTGAACGACTAACTTTGGTTGATCCTTGTTGGCACCTCTTGGTTCAAGCTTCCTCCAACAATCAACATTCACCTTTAGCAAGTCGAGCTTCAGTCTCAGTCACGATTAGCCTCATCGGTTCTTCACCCAAGCTCGGGTCTCAGTTCACATATGATAAGGACCTTCTTCGGCCTTAGTAAGATCTTCTTGCTCACATTTCGGTTTCTTTAGTGATCTCAACTTCACCTGGAGCAAGATCATCTTCACGGCCAGTCAACTTCACATGATAATTTGAACCCCACAAACAGTGTGGTCAATTAGTGGTGTTGGTGTGGTAGGTTCGGCCATCCTTCATGTGGTAGGTTGGATTCCAGTGGTGTGGTGTCTTGAAGGATGATTGTGGTAACTTGAGGGAGGTGCAACAGTTTGAGTGATTGTGAGGTGCACGTCATGCAGTCAGTTGCTCCACGACAGGTAGAGGAGTTCTTGCAGCAGGTTGCAATGACACGGTAGGTTACAGGGTCCTTCCTGTGGTAGCTTGAGCTACCGTGAGGCTTGGCGTGCAGTAAGTGGATGCGTTCAAATGATCGATCATGGTGTCATTCATGTGGTAGGTAGGCATGCACGGTAGGTTGAGGATTGAAGCGCAACAACTTGATCAACTGTGATCTTAGGGTGTTGTAGCTTGAATTGAACATGTTGCAGCTTGAAGACTTTGCCTTTTTTCATGCATGGCAGCTTGATCGACAGTGGGGTCTTCATGCAGTAGCTTGTAGACTTTTCCGGATTTCCACCTACACAAAATGGAAAAAGAAATTGAGTTTAGTCTATGCCCAAATTAAGTGCATAAAAATATTATCAATCAAAATATTAGACTATTAATGATTGCGCCCAAAAAAATCAACGAATCAAAAAAATGGATTTCCAAAAATTCCAAAACAAATCAAATTCAAGACTTCAACCATTTAATTTGAGATATGCTTTAAACATTTTAAATCCGTAGTTTTTATTCAACTTCAATTTATTCATCAAAAACTCACATGTCTAGATTAAAAACATATATTTTCCAAAATTATCATCCAAATGAATTTCAAGTTGAAAAACATTTTATTAAAAACCACAAATTATGCTTAGTTCTAATTCTTTTCAGGGAAACACGCGATGACACAAAAATGTGAATTTTACACGGGTTGTAAAATGGATTGAGGGGATTTTAAAAAGTGAATTTCAAACAAAATTTTCAATAAAATCTCATTGTTTTAATATTTGAGTAAGCATCATAGTATAGATTGTAATCTAGATTGTATCTTACATCATCCAGTAGAGGGATCCAAAATCAGTTAAGTCGATAATTTTACATTATCTTGTTTGTTTTAAACTTCGTTTTTTGTTCAACTTTAGTTTTTTTTCTGACTAGTCATCTGTATCATATTATTTGAATGTTTGATCCTAAGGAGCACGTGAAATTCTCATAGGCAGTGTATTGTTTTGAAGCTCAAGACATGTTGTCAACGCTCCTTGATATACAATATAATGTCTTGAATTGTCCACCTAGTGAAGATGAGGCATCTGTTCAGGCATCTCCTCCAGCATATATTAACATTGATGAGTCGCGAGGACAACGTAGACGACATCATGTTGCTCATGAGGCCCCACCTGTTCCACCGGCAGGGGAATAACCTCCAGCATGTGAGCCTCAACCTACTAATGATGTGTATCAACACCCATGAGATTGATATCTTTTATCAAGATATCCAGAGTATTCGCCTGATCCAACGAATCCCACCTTATATCAGCTCTCATTTCTCATTTCTTCATCCTCGGTAACTGAGGTTTCACAAACTGAGTGGATTCCTTATGAGATGTCACGTCCATCCACTTATGCGGTGAGAGAAGGATTTAATGTACTATCATCGCATCTCGATATCTCAGAGGCACCTCCTCTTGATGAATCTCAAACAGAGGAGCAACACACCATTGAGGTTATTGTATAGGTGGAAGAGCCTCGTCCAGTCTATCAAACTCCATCACATTGCATAAGTTGATCGAGTTGATACATGAGCGACATTCACACTTGAACTATGGGACAAAGCCCCATTAGTGGCACAAATGAAATTTACCGTACTCATTAATTTACTAAGTTTTTTGATAACTTCAAATATTTTGAGACTTCATTAACATTTCAATACTATCAAAAATGTTTTGATTATACTGCAAACATTATTCAACTAATTATATGTAACTAATATAAAGTTCAATATAATAATGAAATTGTAATTATTATTAATAATTTCAATTCATATAAATTAATTAATACTATAATTTTTAATAACTATCTATTTATATTAAAATTTCAATAATTTAATTATAAGAACACCATTATATGTATAAGTTCATATTTTATAAACAACATTTCAAATATTTGTAAATTGTAATATATTTTTTTCATTATTATAATTGTAGTTATTTTTTTCCTGAATACGTTAGATGCTGTAACTCATTTTGTTCCCATCTTGAACAAAATGTGTTTAATCCCTCGGCACTTTTAACCGGGGGGGTAATGTGCTGAGCGCTTAAATAATAGTGCAATAAATAAATAAATTAAATAATAATATTTGTTTAATGGATTTTTAATTTAATTAAAACAATACTTATTTATTAAAAGATATTGATTTACTGACATACTTTTTTACTAAAGTTAATTATTAATTAAATGATTTATTTATTGATTTTATTATTTAATAATGGGATTTTGATAAAGACAGATTCGATGATAATAATATGTAATTTTACTTATTTTACTTATGTAATAAAATAATATAACATTTTAGATTCACGTGAAGTTGAAGTCTTGGTAGAGTCTGAGAGTCCTCTAAGAAGAATATAAAAATGTTTGTTTTTTATGCGTGTCCACCACCTCATCATATGGGACGTCAATATAAAATTATTTCGATAAAAAGTAAATACAGATTCCTACGATTTAGAGCGGCGGATAAATTAAAATTGAAATTAATTTGTATTTTTAAATCGTCCAAGTTTTACAAAACTCCACGTCAACATCCACGCGCAGGGACGGTGAAATGTACTGTTAACTGAAAAACCATTAAAAAATAACTGAATATTTATTAAAATAAGTTTTGATTGTTAAAAATTTTATCTGATTAACAATCTAAAAAATTCGTTTCTTTTAATTTATTAAATTTAATAACCAAAAACCTAAAAAATAACCAAATTTACATTTTTTATCAATGTTTATTAATTTAATATTCTAAATTATCTATGAGATTGATTATAATCACCTAGAAAACAAAATATTTTTGTTTATAAATTTATGTTTGCAATAAATTATATTTTTTATAAACTAAGGATTCATTTTCAGGCTTGGGCTTTTATCCAAATTGGCCAGGGTGAGAATTTTTTTTTACACAATGGTTAATCAAATGGTTGACAAAAAACCAAAATAAAAATAACCAAATGGTTTGGGCAAATCAATAACCGAACACAATTTTTTTAAAAGGTTATTTGATTTGATTATTAAAATGATAACCGAAAAACTATATGGTTATCAAATATAAGTTTTGATTCAACCAAAACCGATATTTGTACACCCCCACCTCGTAGGGTGTGTGGCGGTTGGTCACACCTTTGAGTGGCCTCAGGGGCGGTCTCACATTGGAGTCATCTCGAGTACATGTGTGAGTATTTTCATTTCATTTCCCCTCTTTTCTAACTAATCCACTACTGTAGATCCATCCTTTAACAACACATAAAAAGGGTTTTATCATCGTTAAATAAAACAATGTTATTGTAAGGACTTTTAAAAGCCTACAACTTTTATCAGTGTTAAAAATAGCACTGATAAAAGACCTCTTTATCAGCGCTGATAAAAAATTATCTTTTATCAGTGCTAGTTTAACGTTGTTAAAGAGGTGACTTTATCAACGTCAATTTAGCGTTGATAAAGGTCATGTTGTTGCAGTACGCTGCTAAAATTACAGCCCAATGCATCATCAAATTGAGAGTTTAATTGAAAATAAATATAAAACATAAATACAAGAAAAAATACCATATTATAGACATTTAAAATATATTGGTTTTTACAATTACATTGGTAAGTACAATTTATCACAAACATTCAAAAACACCAATATTTCATTGTCATTGGTCCTCGACCCCCTCTTAAAAGAGCCTAATTATGATATCAGTTGTCAAACAAACCACTCCAGCTCGAGAAAAAGAATACATCTGTATAAAAAACAATTCTTCTATTAGTAATAATATAAAGAAATAAATTAAACATAAATATGAAACAATACATTAATAAAAATGTCAATTTAAACTGAAAACACACATTTTAAGTCCTACCAATCACATCATGTGTCGGTTTGATGTGATACTTATTCACACACATCCAAATTGACTAATGAATTGTTTTCCAAAAGTATCAAGACAATTTGAATACATTTACTCGGTTATGAGTATCTAACTTGTATTTTGAACTAAAATATCAATTTTAAATAAAAAGACACTTGGAGTCATACTAGTCACAACGTACGTCGGATTGACGTGCAGTTGATTCCTCCACGTCACAAATAACTTAAGGATTGTTGTTCTAAAGTGTCAAAACAATCTGAATGTGTTTGCTTGTTTTTTAGTATGTCACGTGTCTTTTTTACTAAAATGTCAATTTAAACTAAAGACACACACTTTTAGTTATACTAGTCACATCGTGTGTCGCTTTGATGTGAGACTGATTCCTAAATGTCACGATTGACTTATAAATCGTTGTCCTAAAGTATCAAGACAATTCAAGTGTGTTTGCTCGTTTTCTAGTGAGTGATGCACGTTTTGAACTAAAATGTCAATTTTAAACTGATAACAAACACTTTGAGTCATATCGGTCTGTCACGAACCGGGCTAATCTGCCATCTGACCCAACACCCAACCCGGTCCATAACAAGACTCGAGAGGCGTTCCCGATCCTCCCGGACTGATGAAAAGCCTCGAGCATCAAAGATAATCCAAGGGGGAACGATTTAGCCCAACACATATCATGATCAAATAACTAAATAGAGCACACAACATAAACAAAAAAAAACTGAATATCAATAAACACAAAACCAGATCCAAATACAATGACAACTAACAAGACAAAAGCTACAAAAGAAAAACCAAACCAAACCGCAACTGACATGATCTCTACGTGACCTCTTGGTCACCACAATCCACAAACCAGTCCGCTCCACACACAACCTCGAACCAGAAACCTGAACCTGCAAAATACCTCAGGTCTACCGACGCTGAGTGACACAAGTAGGGTGCAAGCTTACAACAGCTCAGTAGGTAATCACTACAGAGTCCATACATTTCCTTTTCCCGAAAGAGTCCACAAATACTAGTTTGAAATACATTTATAAAATAGGTTTAACATTTCAAAATCCAACACATCTTTCCAGAAAACCACTTTTAGAAACAACACACACGACTCTTCTTTTAAACTAGTTTTCCGATCCAAAAACCCAGTTTACAAAACCAAAAGCCAGAAGAGAATCCATACCAGATGGTAAACAGGGGCTATGCTGAAAATAAAGGAAACAAAACGAGCAAGAAAAAATCAGTAGAGCTAACCACCAGAGTGCAACATAAACATAACAGAACATACAAATAGATAATCATGAGCATTTCCTAAACATCTCTAGAAGCAATCCTTGGACGTACTTAGTTCAGACTCACATGCTGACATACGGTGCAACTCTATAGTCAATAACCAACTGACTGCTCTAAACTAGTCAATCCAATGACACATCCTACTTGACCTCTTAGCAAATCCCAGGGGTACCAACCCGTCTAATTGGGGACGCTAAGCAACCATCACTTGAGCCTCTAGATGACACACATGAAACCCATGATAATAGTATGTGGTGAATGGGGAGGTCCTCACACACGTGGCTCAAACCAATAACCCAAAACCACTATGCTTTACTAGACCAACACCGACACCACCTATGAGATGACCCTCTCCTCGGAGGGTCCACCATAGAGGTGCCCATCTCACATAAAGCCACACACAAGTGTCAACCGGGCCTTCACATCATACAAGCTTTCAAACCATTTTCTAAAACATGTTAAGATGCCAACCGAGCCTACACATTTCTTTAAACTAAATCATTTCCAAAAACCTTTCCAAAACCAAGTTGAAAACATGAAACATACACGAAAGGTGCCAAAATGGGCCTCTATGTCATTTAGTTACCAAACACGTTTTAAGGTACCAAACATGCCAAGTTTTAGAAACAACATTTGGAAACAACATTTCAAAACATTTAGAGACCAAAGAACCATTTAGGAAGCAATGAGGGTTTTGGAAGGATCATTTGGGAAGAGGGATAGGGAAGACAAGAGGGGAGGGGGAAACATTTTGAAAATCTGGATTTTCTTTATGAAAAAGCATCTTCATTTGGGTGTGCACTCCGTGCACCTATAGATATGCCCACATCCAATGACATATCCCTAGCAAACCATGGAAGTAACCAAAAACTAATTCAAAGGAAGCCACTACTAACTTTGCCACCAAATATACATCTCATACATATGTGCTAAACCACAAAAATGCATCACAATCATACACAAGACCCAAAACACATGGAAACCTAAATTATCAAACCCAACCTAGGCCAAACACATTCCAAAACACCCAATTTCTTTTCTAAAGGTCAATTGGCATTTTGTCAAACATGTTGTAAGCATATATATATATATAGGCATAAGTAAAAAAACCCTTTGGAAACCCCATTTTTAATTAATATTCCACCATAGAAACATCACAACAATTTAAACTAACACATCCCAAGAAAGAACATCACATTTATAAAGCAATTAGGAAAACTCAAGCATTAATGAAATGTGCTGGAAAGGAAAATAATGGAAACACCTACCTCAACAATGTGTGATCACAATGAAACCTTTAGAGGAGGAAGAAGAGGCCTAAGGATTAAACTGCACACCCTAAATTCAAAGAAATCGACCAACATCATCCAAACCTCACCCTAGGGTTTGACCAAAGAGAGACCAATCCAATAAGGAAGAAGAAACAAGAAGAAGAGAGAATAAGAGGGGGGAAGAAAGCTTACCCAAGGAAGAAACCACCCAAGATTTGAAGGATAAATGCCAAGATTCCAAGGTGGATGAAGGAGGAAGCCTCCCAAGGCTCCCCTAGGGTTGAAAAAATAAGGGGGAGAAGAGAGGAGATGATTTGGGGTAAACAATCAATAGGGTAAAGAAGATAATTTCAAATTTTTAATGACTTTGCCAAGTCTCACAGCTTCACTGCATGATTTGAAAATCTGTTCGCACCCTATCGAAGAGCAGAGAAACCTGCACAGTTTGGCCACATGGTTTGGGAAACCATGCATCTCGGTTCTGTACAAAATTGCAAAACCCCTCACATTCTTACTGCACAGTTTCTCCTAACCATTCACAGGCCACATGCCATGTCACAGACACAAACCTTAAGCTGAAAAGTTTCTCCTAGACATCGTACAGTTTGGCCCAAACAGTGCACATGTTGTGCAAGTCAAACCATGCAAGAAGAAAAACAACTGATAACACCCTCTGCCTTGGTCAGCCGTATGGTTTACCCTCAAACCGCACACACAAATCGTGAATAGGCCAAAAAGCCACCCAAAAACTCCAAAACTCAAAAAAATTCACCGAGAACTCAACTTGAACCTCAACCGAAAGAACCAAATTCAAGAAAAGAATAAAATAAAGGAAAATACAAGGTTAGGGTTTGAAAATTATCCCCACCAAAAAAAATTTCTACCCCCATAAAGTCATCCAACCGACCATGAACCAAAGCTTAAGCTCAAACTGAACAATACAGAACGAAACCATGAACCTCAGTGTGACTTTTTACTCCAAATATCCCACACAACCAACTATAAAGAAAACCACAACACGTAGAACCACAGGAGAACAAGAGAGGGTTCTCCCCACCATAAGAAACCACCTAGAACTAACCAATACTGGGACTGAGAACTCCCCAAACAAGCCAAACCCCCAACACAATGGGAAACCCATGAAAGGGACTCAAAATAAACAACAAACAAAAACATGATTCATAATTTCCACAAAGAACTAGTATCTCCAAAATGAGTATAATCGGAAACCAAAACTAATCCACAAAATCCAACCATGTAAAGATCCACATCCATAAATCCCAACCATGGGGTTACAAGAAAACAGAACCACCAATCCCTTTACAACAAAGAAGGAACTTACAAAAATAGTGAAAAATATGGCAGGGAAACTTCAACCATCCCCACTCCAACACTGTAGACACAAGCTAGGCCAAGGTTCCCCACACCCCTAGAGATTCCTGACTATGTGAAGAGCTTCACTTTGGGGCATATGGCTATAGCCCTGATCTCTAAAGCATCCACTTCCCCACAACTAGGAGCTAACATCCTCTGATCAAAACTTCATATTCTGGAAGCACCACTTGAAAAATTTCTCCATATGATCCAAATGGTAACATCATCGACACACCTTCAGAGGATTATGGAAAGTCGGATTGGAATGCCCGAATCGACCATACTAGAAGCACATGAGCGAATAGTCCAAAAAACAAGAAGCCATAATCAAAAAAGGATACTCCTCAGGAATAGGTTTCTTTGGAATACGCCTCTCACCATATGGGGAACCTTCATGAACATCAAGAAAAATTGGTTCATCAACCGCCACTAACTGCACTTCAAGAACCAACTCGGCTAAAACACCCCTTCCACCAACTTCTCGAGCTGGAATTCCCCAAATGAAATAACTTACTCCTTAATTTCTGCTCGAAGACCCCAATTGAAGAGAGGAGATTTAAACTAATCCTCTAATGCTACCTCTAAAGAAAAATAAACAAACACCTTAAACTGGTCAACATAGGACTTCATCGTCCGCCGACCTTGCTGGATACTCAACAGCTCTGCCACTTTCCTCGCTTTCACCTCCTCTTGTATGAACCATCAAATGAAAGTGGCCTTAAGCACTTCCCAAGACATCCCATATTGAAATGATGGCGGAATGATCATCCTCCATCAATCCAAAGATGGACCTTTGAATGAACTCAAAATAGCATTCAATCTTACAACTTCGAGAGTTCCCAACAAGCTAAAAACATCCTTAACTTTATCAAGCCACTTTGATACCTCCAACAGACCATGATCACCATGAAAGACCGGAAACAACTAAGAAGAACCTGCCTCTACCACCCCACTTGGAGTCTGGGTAGGACCGATAACTGGAAGAGACCCACTAGAAACCTTGGGGGAATTTCTGGGTGGAATAATCTGAATAATAAGAGAACACAAAAACTGAAATCGATATTAAACCAAAACTCAACCAAAAAGGGAAACCCCAATCAAAACACCAAAACAAATATCTCATTATCCAAACATCACCACAAAACCAAATCCATTTTCAAAATAAAACTACCATTTCCATTCCTCTTTCAAAACCATTTGGCCCCAAGGACACTTTCTAAATACCCAACTCACTTTTCAAACTCGATTTAATCACAAAAGTCTATATTCCAAATAAAACCAAACCTTGAAATTGTTTTTCTTTTGAAAATCCATTTTCCCTAAACCATTTTCCATTCCAAATCAACCCACACTAGCCAAAAATCAAACCAAATCAAATCTCACACTAAATCCCCAGAATAGGGAAATGGTGGTGATGCAAAACTCGACAACATGGTTTATTGGAACATGCCCCAAGAAAGCACAAACCACTAGTAAGACCTCAAACCGTGCACTTGAACTCCACACGGGTCACTAATCCATGTAAGTCTACTGTACATCACTGGTTCACCTCTGTTTTCATTCCCTATTCACATAGCCAAAAACCAAAAACAAGGACTCAAATCCTAGATCACCCCTGGTAACTCAGGCCTTGTCATGAGTGGTGGTGATTAGACATCGACCCACGACCTACCTCATAATCCCCGACAATCTTAATCCCCAAACTACATGACACCCCAAGTAAATAAGGGCTTCTTTGATACCATTTTATCATGAACCAGGTTGGAATTCCATCTAACCTGACACTCGACTCGGTCTGCGATAAGACCCAAGAGGCATTCCTGATCCTCCCGAGATGTTGAAAAGTGATGGGCATCAAAGATAATCCAAGGGGGAATGATTTATCCCAATACATACCAAGATCAAAAAACTAAATAGTGCAAGTGACAGAAAAAAATAATAATTGAATATCAATAAACACAAAACCAGATCCAAATACAATGAAAACTAACAAGAAAATAGATACAAAAGAAAAACTAAACCAAACTAAAAACTGACATGATCTCCATGTGACCTCTTGGTCACCACCATCCACAAATCATCCTGCTCTAGAGGAAATCTCAAACCCAAAAACCAAACCTGCTACCGATATTGAGTGACACAAGTAGTGTGTGAGATTACAAAAACTTAGTAAGAAATCACTATAGAATCCATACATGTACATTCCCCAAAATAGTCCACAAACACTAGTTTGAAATACATTGGGAAAATAGATTTTATCATTTCAAAATCCAATGCATATTTCCAAAAAACCAATTTTAGAAACAATACACACAAATCTTCTTTTAAAGAAGTTTTCTGATCCAGAAAACCCAATTCCTAAAACCAAAATCTAGAATAGAATCCATACCATATGGTAAATAGGGGCTATACTGAAAATAAAGGAAACAAAATGAGAAAGAAAAAAACAGGAGATCTAACCACAAAAGTGAAACATAAACAAAATAGAATATATGGATAGATAATCATGGGAATTTCCTAAACATCTATAAAAGAAATACCTGGATGTACTTAGTTCGGACTCACCTATTTGTGTATGGTGTAGCTCCATAGTCAATAACTAATTGGATTCTCTAAACTATCCAATCTAGTGGCACATCCTACCTAGATTCTAATCAAATCCAGAGGGTATCAACCTGTCTAATTGGGATCAATAAGCAAACATCACTTGACCCTCTATATGATGCCCCATGAAAGCCATGATAATAGTATGTAGTGAATGGGGAGGTCCACACACTCGTGGATCAAAACAATAACCCACAACCATTGTTCTTTCTTAGGCCAACACTAAAACCACCTCTGCGATGAACCTCTCCTCGGAGGGTCCACCATAGAGGTTCCCATCTCACATCAAGTCACACACAAGTTCCAACCGAGACTTCACATCATATGAGATTTCAAACCATTTTTCAAAACATGCTATGATTCCAACCAGGTCTACACATTTCTTTAATCCAAATTCATTTCCAATACCCTTTGCAAAACCAAGATGAAAACATGCAACATACATGAAAGGTGATAAATGGGACTCTATGTAATTTAGTTAAAAAACATGTTTTAAGGTACTGAATAACCAAGTTTTAGAAACCAAATTTCAAATCATTTAAAGACCAAGGATCCATTTAGGAAGCAATGAGGTTTTTGGAAGGATCATTTGGGAAGAGGAGGGCTAGGGAAGAAAAGTGGGAAGGGGGAAACATTTTGGAAATCTAGATTTTCTTTACAAGAGACCATATTCATTTGTGTACCTATCTATAGGTTCACTCCATGAACCTATTTATATGCCCAAATCCAATGGAATATCCCTAGAAAACCAAGGAAGTATCCAAAAACCAATTCAAAGGAAACCACCACTAACTTTTCCACCTAATATACATCTCATACGTATGCTCTAAACCATAATGATGCATCACAATCATATACAAGACCCAAATCACAAGGAGAACTAAATTATAAAACCCAACCTAGTCCAAACACACTCCAAAACACCCAATTTATTTTCCAAAGGCCAATTGGTATTTTTTCAAACACGTTGTAAGCACACACACACACACACATATAGGCATAAGTAAGAAAACCCTTTGGAAATCAATTTATCAATCAATATTTCACCATATAAACATCACAAAAATTCAAACTAACACATATCAAGAAAGAACATCAAATTTAGAAAGAAATTAAGAAAACTCAAGCATCAATGGAATGTGCTGGAAATGAAAATAATGGAAACACTTAGCTCAACAACTTGAAATCACAACGAAACCTTCATAGGAGGAAGAATGAGGCCCAAGGATTAAACTAAACACCCTTAAACTAATGAAATCAACCAAAATTATCCAACCCTCACCCTAGGGTTTAGCCAAAGATAGACCAAGCTAAGAAGGAAGAATAAATAAGAATAAGAGAGAAGAAGAGGGGTGAAGAAAGCTTACCCAAGGAGGAAAACACCTAATATTTGAAGGAGACACACTAAGATTACAAGGTGGGAGGAAGGATGAAGACTCAAAAGGATCCCCTAGGGCCACAAAAATGAGATGGATAAGAGAGGATAGGATTTGGGGTTAAAAATTGAGAGGGTCAAGAAGGTAATTTCAACTTTTTAATGACTTGGGTAAGTCGTACGGTTTGGATGCATGATTTGACATACCGTGTGCCAACTGTGCACACACTACTGGAGAGAAGGGGAACTCACATGGTTTGGGAAACCATGTTCTAACTGCACACTATAGATCTATCAAAAATTACATAACCCCTAGCATACTTGTCGTACAATTTCTCCTAACTGTTCACAGGCCGTGCACCATATCCCAAACACCAACCTTAAGCCGCACAATTTCTCCTAGGCATCGCATGGTTGGCCCAAACTATGCATAGGACATGTAAGTCAAATTGTGAAATAAGAAAAACGACTAAAACCACCCTCTACCTTGGCTAATTGCACAATTTACCCTCAAAATATGCAAAAAAAAACTATGCACAGGCCAAAAAGCCACCAGAAAACTCAAAAACTCAAAAATTTTCTCCGAGAACTCAACCCAAACCTTAAATGAAAGAAAAAAATCCAGGAAAAGGATAAATTAAAAGGAAAATTAAAGGTTAGGGTTTTAAAATTCTCCCCACCACAAAAACTTTCAACCCACATAAATTCACCCAGCCGAATGAGAACAAAAACTTGAGCTCGAACTGAATGAGACAGAATGAAACCACGAACCTCGGGGTGACTTTTTACTCCAAATGTCACACCCAAAAAATCTAGAGAAAACCAAAACACGAGGAACCATGGAAGGATAAGAGAGGGTTCTCCCTACCATAAGAAACCATTTTCACCAACCAATGCCGAGATCAAGAACTCCCCAAAGAAGACAAACCCCCAACACAAGGGGAAACTCATGAATAAGACTCGAACTAAACAACAAACCAAACCACGATTCATCATTTCCACAAAGTACGAGAATCTAAAAAATGATCATAACCAGAAATCAAAACAAATACACAAAATCCAATAACGTAAAGATCCACATCCATAAAGACCAACCATAGGGTTACAAGAAAGTAGAAACACCATTCCCTTTAAAAAAAAGAAGGAACTTACAAAAGTAGTGAAAAATATGAAAGAGAAACTTCAACCATACCCACTCCAACACTAGATACAAAATTTGGGTGAAGGTTCCTCACACCCCCGGTGATTCCTGACTGTGTGAAGAGCTTCACTTCAGGGCCTGTGTCTGGAGCCCTAATGTCTAAAGCATCAGCTACCCCGCAGCTAGGAGATAACATCCTCTAATCAAAACTTCCTCTTCTAGAAATTCCACTTGAAAAACTTCTCTAGATGACCCAAATGGCACATTATCGACACACATTTGGAGGATTATGGGAATTCATCTTCGAATGCCCAAATCGACTACACTGGAAACACACGAGTGAATAGCCCGACAAACAAGAAGCCAAAACCAATGAAGGAGACTCCCCAAGAGCAGGTTCCTCTAGAATATGCCTCTCTCAAAAAAGAAAATCTCAATGAATTATAATAAAAATTGGTTTATAAAATTCCACCGACTACACTTCAGGAACCAAATCAACAAAAAATGACCCTTCCACAAACTTCTCGAACTGAACTCCCCCAAATGAAAGAACATTATCCTTAATTTCTAGTCAAATACCCCAAATTAAGAGAGGATATTTCAACTAATCCTATGAATCTACCTTTAGAGAAAATAAAACCGACTCCTTAAAATGGTTGACACAGGAATTCACCTTCCTTCGACCTTACTGAATACTCGACAACTCTTCCACTTTACTCACCTTCATCTCCTCTGGTATGAACCATTGGAAGAAAGTGGTATTAAGAACTTCCCAAGAAATCCCATATTGCAATGATGGTGGACGATCATCCTCCATTGATCCAAATACGGACCTTCAAAAAAACTCAAAACATCATGCACTCTCATAGATTCGGGAGTTCACAAAAACCTAAAGACATCCTTGAATTTATCAAGCCACTCCGTTACCTCTAACGGACCACGATCACCATGAAAGACCAAACATGACTGAGAAGAACCCAAATCTTCCATGCCACTCAGATTTTGGGTGTAGCTAATAACTGGGAGAGACCCACTAGAAACCTTGGGGGCCTTTCTTAGAGGCATACTCTAAACAACAAGAGAATACAAAATCTGAAATCAATATCAAACCAAAACCCAACCAAAAAGGGAAACCCCAATCAAAACACCAAAAACAACCATCTCATTATCCAAACATCACCACATAAACAAATCCCTTTTATAAATAATAACACCATTTCCATTCCTCTTTCAAAACCACTTGTCCCCAAGGATACTTTCCAAATACCCAACTCACTTTACAAACCCGATCCAATCACCAAAGTCCACATTACAAATAAAACCAAACCTTGAAACCGTTTTCTTTTGAAAATCCATCTTTCTAAAAACAATTTTCCATTTTAAAATTAACCTACACTGGCCAAAATCAAACCAAATCACATCTCACACCAAACCCCCAGAATATGGAACTAGCGGCAATTCAAAACTTAGAGACATGATTCAGTGGACCATACCCCAAGCAAGCTCTAACCACTAGGAGGACCTCGAAATGTGTTCTCAGACTCCACATGGGTCACTATTCTATGTAAGTATTCCATACATCACTGGTTCACTTCTATTGTCATTCCTTATCCATACAAAAAAAACCAAAAAAATGACTCAAATCTCATGCCACCCCTGATAACTCAGGTCTCGTCACGAGTCGTGGTGATTAGGCGCTGACCCATGACATACCTACTCAGACCTGAAAATCTTAATCCCAAAAATACCTGACACCCCATGTAACTAAGGGATGAACTGATACTATTTTTTCACGAACCAGGATAGGCTTTCATCCGACCCGACACCCAACATGGTCTGTGATAAGCCCCGAGAGATGTTCTTGATCTTCTTAGGTTGGAAAAAATCACCAGGCATCAAAGATATTCCAAGGGGGGACGATTTATCCCAATAAATAACAAGATCAAATAACTAAATAGAGAACGAACCATAAAAAAATAAAAACTGAATATCAATAAACACAAAACTAGATCCAAATACAATGGCTACCAATAAGACAGAAGCAAAAATATAAAAAATAAACCAAACTGAAACAAAAAATCTCCACATGACCTCTAGGTCACCACTATCCACAGACCTACCTGCTCCATAGGCAACCTCAAATCAGAAATATTAACCCGGAAAATAGATCAGGTCTACCGATGTTGAGTGGCACAAGTAGAGTGTGAGCTTACAACAACTCAGTAGGTAATCCCCATAGATTCCATACATTTCCTTTCCCTAAAACAGTCCACAAACACTATTTTGAAATACATTTATAAAATAGGTTTTAACAATTCAAAATACATTGCATCTTTCTAGAAGATTAATTTTAGAAACAACACACACGAATCTTATTTTAAAGCAGTTTTCTAATCCAAAAACCTAGTTCACAAAACCAAAATCCAGAATAGAATCCACACTAGATGGTAAACATGGGATATAATGAAAATAAAGGAAACAAAATAATCAAGAAAAAACTAGTAGATATAAACACCAAAGTTCATAAGAAACATAATAGAACATACAGATAGATAATCATGGGAATTTCCTAAACATCTCTTGAAGAAATCCCTGGGCATACTCAGTTCGGACTCATTTATCGGCGTATGGTGCATCACTATAGTCAATAACCAAATGGACACTCTAAACTATCCATTCTAGTAGCATGTCCTACCTAGCCTCTCAAAAAATCTAGGGGGTACCAACCCATCTAATCAGGGTCGATAAGCATCTGTCACTCGACTCTCTAGATAACGCCCAAGAAACCCATGATAATAGTATGTGGTGAATGGGGAGGTCCTCACACGCATGGATCAAAGAAATAACCCATAGTCACTGTGCTTTCCTAGCCCAACACTGACACCACCTATGCGATGAACCTCCACTTGGAGGGTCCACCATAGAGGTTCTAATCTCACATCAAGTCACACACAAGTTCCAAATGATCCTTCACATCATACGAGCTTTTAAACCATTTTCCAAAACACACTAAGATGTGAACAATGACTACACATTTCTTTAAACCAAATTCATTTCCAAAACCCTTTCTAAAACCAAGATAGAAATATGCAACATACAAAAAAGGTTTCTAATACGCCTCTATGAAACTTAGTTTCCAAAAATGTTTTAAGGTACCAAATATTCCAAGTTTTAGAAACCACATTTGAAAACCACATTTCAAATCATTTAGAGATCAAGGATCCATTTAGGAAGCAATGAGGTTTTTGGAAGGATCATTTGGGAAGAAGAGGGCTAGGGAAGAGAAGAGGGGAGGGGAAACATTTTGGAAATCCATATTTTCTTTATGAAATACCATCTTTATTTGTGTTCCTATCCATAGGTGCACCTCATGAACCTATGGATATAACCACATCCAATGGTATATTCCTATAAAGCCAAGGAAGTAACCAAAAACCAATTCAAAGGAATACACTACTAACTTTTCCACCAAATATACATCTTATACATATGAACTAAACCACAAAGATGCATCACAACCATATACAAGACCCAAACCACATGGAAAACTAAATTACCAAACCCAACCTAGGACAAACACACTAAAAAACACCCAATTTCTTTTCCAAAGGTCAATTGTCATTTTTTCAAACACATTGTAAGAATATATATATATATATAGGAATAAGTAAGAAAACCATTTTGAAACCCAATTTTAAATAAATATTCCACCATAAAAACATCACAACAATTCAAACTAACACATCTCAAGCAAGAACATCACATTTAGAAAGCAATTAGTAAAACTCAAGAATCAATGGAATGTGATGAAATGAAAAATAATGGAAACACCTACCTCAACAATGTGAAATAATAACGAAACCTTCATAGGAGGAAGAAGGTGGCCCAAGGATTAAACCGTACACCCTAAAGCCAAATAAATTGACCAACATCAGCCTACCCTCACCCGAAGGTTCGAACAAAGAGAGATAAAGCCAAAAAGGAACAAGAAAAAAGAAGAAGAGAGAAGAAAAGAAAAAAAAGCTTACGCATGGAGGAAATCACCCAAGATTTGAAGGAGAATCACCAAGATTCCAAGGTGGGAGGAAGAAGGAAGCCTCCCAAGGATCCCCTAGGGCCTAAAAAATGAGAGGGAAAAGAGAGGAGAGGATTTGGGGTAAAAAATCAAGAGGTTCAAGAGGGTAATTTCAACTTTTTAATGACTTGGGAAAGTCACATAGTTTTTACACATGGTTTGAAAAACTGTACAGCAACCATGCACACCCTACTAGAGAGAAGGGACCTACATGGTTTGGCCACATGGTTTGGGAAACTGTATACCAATCGTGCACCATGAATCTGTAAAAAATTACAGAACACCTCACATGATTGCTTCATGGTTTCTCCTAACCATGAAATTTTTTCATGCCATGTACCCGACACCAACCTTAAGCCATACATATTCTCTTAAACATCACATAGTTTGTCCCAAACCATGCGTAAGTCGTGCAAGTCAGACCATGCAAGAAGAAAAACAACTGAAAACACCATTTTCCTTGTCTAACTACACAATTTACCCTCAAATCATGCACAAAAACCATATACAGGCCAAAAAGCCTCTAGGAAACTCCAAAAATAAAAACGTTTCACCAAGAAATTAACCCCAACCTCAATCGAAAGAACCAAATCCAGGAAGAGAATAAAATAAAGGAAAATCAAAGGTTGGGGTGTGACACTGTCATAATATGTATTGGTTTGATGTGATACTGATTCCTCTATGTTAAAATTGAATTATGATTTTTTGTACTAAAGTATCCAAACAATCTTAATGCATTTGATCAATTTTGAGTATGTGGCGTGTGTTTTGAACTAAAATTTCAATTTTAAATAAAAAGACACACTTGGAGTCATACCGGTCACACTGTGTGTTTTATTGATGTGAAGTCAATTCCTACACATCACCAATGACATAAGGATCATTTTATTAAAGTATCAAAAAAAATCCCAATGCGTCATATTGGTTTTGAGTATGTCACACATATTTTTTACTAAAATATCAATTTAATACGATAACATGAACTTTGATTCATATCGGTCACATCATGTGTCGATTTGATGAGAGATTGATTCCTACATGCCAAAATTGACATATGAATCATTTTCCTAAATTATTTAGACAATATGAGTGTGTTTACTTGGATTTTAGTGAGTGACACACATTTTGAACTAAAATGTCATTTTTTAATAGATAATAGAAACTTTGAGTCATATTGGGCACACCGTGTATCAGATTGAGGTGGGGATGATTCCTATATGTCACAAATGACTTATGTATCATTTTCTAAAGTATCAAAAAAATATTAATGTGTTTTATCAGTTTTGAGTATGTGATGTGTGTTTTGAACTAAAATGTCCATTTTAAATTAAAGACACACTTAAAGTCATACCAGTCATACCGTGCATTATATTGATGTGCAGTTGATTTAAAAACATAAAAAATGACTTATGGATCATTTTACTAAAGTATCAAAATAATCTAAATGCATTTTATCAGTTTTGAGTATGTCACATATCTTTTTTACTAAAATGTCAATTTAAACCAAGAACATGCACTTTGAGTCATATCAGTAACATCATGTGTCAGTTTTATGAGAGACTAATTCCTACATGTCACAATTGAATTATGAATCATTTTCCTAAATTATCAAGAAAATCTGAGTGTATTTTCTTGGTTTTTAGAAAGTAACACATTTTGAACTAAAATATCAATTTTAAACTAAAAATGGACACTTTGAATCATATTGGGAATAGTGGGTATCATATTGAGGTGTAGCTGATTCCTACACATCAAAAATGAATTTTGGATTTTTTTTCTTAAACTATCAAAATAATTTGAAAGTGTTTTCTTAGTTTTGAGTATGTGATGTGTGATTTGAACTAAAATGTCAATTTTAAATAAAAAGACACACTTGGAGTTATACTGGTCACACCGTGCATCATATTGATTTGTGGTTGATTCCTACATGTCAAAAATGACTTAAGGATAATTTTCCTAAAATATCAAAAAAACCCAAATGCATTTTCTTGGTTTTGAGTATGTCATGTGTCTTTTTTATTAAAATGTAAATTTAAACTGAAAATATGAAGTTTGTGTAATACCGATAACATCGTGTGTTGGTTTGATGTGAGACTAATTACTATACATAATAATTAACTTATGAATCACTCTCCTAAATTATCATGACAATCTGAGTGTCTTTGCTTGATTTTTAGTGAGTGACACAAGTTTTAAAATATAATGTCAATTTTAAAATGATAACAGACACTTTGAGTCATACCAGGAACACCATGTATTAGATTGAGGTGCGGCTAATTCCTACATGTCACAAACGACTTATGGATCATTTTCCTAAAGTATCAAAACAATATGAATGCGTTTTATCAATTTTGAGTATGTGACATTTGTCTTGAACTAAAACGTCAATTTTAAATAAAAAGACACACTTGGAGTCAGACCGGTCACACCATGAGTTGGATTGATGTATGATTGATTCCTAAACATCAAAAATGACTTAAGGATTGTTTTACTGAAGTATCGAAATAATATGAATGTGTTTGATTGGTTTTGAGTATGTCACATGTCTTTTTTACTAAAATGTCAATTTAAATTAAAAACACACACTTCGAGTCATATTGGTCACATCATGTATCAATTTGATGCAAGACTGATTCCTACACATCACAATTGACTTATGAATAATTTTCCAAAAATATAAAGTCAATCCAAGTATGTTTTCTTGTTTTTTAGTGAGTGATACATTTTAAACTAAAATTTCATTTTTAAACTGATAACAAACACTTTAAGACATACAGGGTAAAACATGTATCATATTGAGGTGTGACTAATTCCTACATGTCAAAAATGACTTATGGATAATTTTCCTAAATAATAAAAACATTATGAATGCGTTTTCTCGATTTTGAGTATGTAACGTGTGTTTTGGACAAAAATATCAATTTTAAATAAAAACACACACTTAGAGTCATACTGGTCACACTGTGTGTCTTATTGACGTGTGATTGATTCTTACATGTTAAAAATGACTTGAGGATCATTTTTATAAAGTATTAAAACAATCCAAATTCATTTTCTTGATTTTTATTATGTTGCGTGTCTTTTTTACTAAAATGTATATTTAAACTAAAAACACACACTTTTAATCATACCGGTCACATAATATGTCAGTTTGACATGAGACTGATTTGTAAATGTCACAAAAGACTTATGAATAATTTTCTTAAAGTATCAAGACAATACAAGTGATTTTTCTCAATTTTTATTAAGTGACACATGTTTTGAACTAAAATGTCAATTTTAATATGATAACATATACTTTGAGTCATATCAGGAACACTGTGTATCATATTTAGGTGCAGATGATTCATACACATAAAAAATGACTTATGGATCATTTTACCATAATATTAAAATAATATTAATGCATTTTATTAGTTTTGAGAATGTGACACATGTTTTGAACTAAAATGTCAATTTAAAATAAAAAGACATAGTTGGAGTCATAACAGTCACACCGTGTGTTGGATTGATGTGAATTTGATTCATACACATCAAAAATAACTTAAGGATACTTTTACTATAGTATAAAAAAATATGAATGTGTTTTCTTAGTTTTGAGTATGTGACGTGGGTTTTGAACTAAAATGCCAATTTTAATAAAAAGACACACTTGGAGTCATACCAATTACACCACATGTTGGTTTGACATGAGAGTGATTCCTACATGTTGAAATTGACTTATGAATCATTTTACTATAATATCAATACAATTAAAGCATTTTTTATCCATTTTCAGTGAGTAAAATACATTTTAAACTAAAATTTCAACTTTAAACTGATAACAAACACTTTGAGTCATATCAGAAACAACATGTATTGGATTGAAGTGCAGCTAATTCCTACACATCAAGAATGACTTATGGATTATTTTCCTAAAGTATCAAAATAATATGAATGTGTTTTCTTAGTTTTGATTATGTGATGTGTTTTTTGAACTAAATGTCATTTTGAAATAAAGACACACTTGGAGTCATACCAGTCACATTGTGTGTTAGATTGACGCGTGGTTGATTCCTACACATCATAAATGACTTAAGAATAATTTTTCTAAAGTATAAAAGTAATATGAATTTTTTTTATTGATTTTGATTATTTCATATATATTTTTTTACTAAACTGTCAATTTAAACTGAAAATAAGAACTTTGATTCATACCTATCACATCGTGTGTTATTTTGATGTGAGAATGATTCCTACATGTCACAAATGAATTAAAAATTGTTTTACTAAAGTATCAACATGATCCAACCATTTTTTCTCAATTTTCAGTGAGCGAAACATGTTTTGAACTAAAATATCAATTTTAAACTCAGAACATACACTTTGAGTCATACCGGGAACACCGTGTATTGAATTGAAGTGAAGCTAATTCCTACACATAAAAAATGACTTATGGATCATTGTATTAAAGTATCAAAAAAATAAAAATACCTTTTCTTAGTTTTAAGTATGTGAGGTGTGTTTTGAACTAAAATGTCAATTTTAAATAAAAAGACACACTTGAAGTCATATCGGTCACACTGTGCATTAGATTGATGTATGGTTGATTCCTCCACATCACAAATGACTTAAGGATCATTTTTATAAAGTATAAAAAAATATAATTTTTTTTCTTAGTTTTGAGTATATGAAATGTGTTTTAAACCAAGAAACCAATTTTAAATAAAAAGACACACTTGGAGTCATGCTAGTCACATCGTGTGTTGGTTTGAAATGAGTCTGATTCCTACACATCACAATTGACTTATGAGTTATTTTCCTAAAGTATCAATAAAATATGAGTGATTTTTATTAGTTTTCAGTGAGACAAATAAGTTTTGATCTAAAATATAAATTTTAAATAGATAACATACACTTTGAGTCATACCAGGCACACCGTGTATCAGATTGAGTTGTGGAAAATTCCTACATGTCACAAATGAATTTTGGATTTTTTCCCAAATTATCAAAATAATATGAATGTGTTTTCATGTTTTTGAGTATGTGAAATTTTTTTGAACTAAAATGTAAATTTTTAAAAAAATACACTTGGATTCATACCGGTCACACCATGCTTTAGATTTACATGCAGTTGATTCCTACAAATCAAAAATGACTTATGGATACTTTTCCTAAAATATCAAAATAATATGATTTTTTTCATGGTTTTGAGTATGTGATGTATGTTTTGAACTAATGTATAAATTTTAAACTAAAAACATACACTTCAAGTCACACCAAGCACACTATGTTTTAGATTGAGGTGCACTTGATTCCTACACATCACAAATAAATTATGAATCATTTTACTAAAGTATCAAAACAATCTAAATGTGTTTTCTCAATTTTGAATATGTAACAAGTGTTTTGAACTAAGATATCAATTTTAATATAAAAACATAAAATTCAAGTTATATTGGGCATACCGTGTATCAGATTGAGGTGCAGTTAATTCCTACACATTAAATCATGTCTTTTTATTCTTTAATGCATTAAATATTTGGGGTTATTTAACAATATTATTGTTTGATAACCTGAAATTTTGAATGTATTTCATAATAAATATAAAAGTGAATCTTCATTAGCACATAATCCTTATCGATTGCATGATCATAGTACATGAGTGAATCATCCTTTTTGAAGGCCTCCTCTAAATTTTTTTTCTCTGATCATTTTGTGATCTTAATAGAGCACACAATGGTCGTAGAAAAAACAATTTTAGAAAAATTAATTTCTTTATGATATATATGAAAATTAAAAAAATAATTATTACATAAAAATGATAAGGAAATTAACTAAAAAATTAGATAAAATTATGAGAAAATTAACTAAATAATTAGTAAGAAGTTACCTCTTTATGATATCTATATACATTCTAACATCATGTATTCTGCATATTAATTTATAAACAAATCCATTTCCTCTTTTGAATATGAGGACTTTTGAAAATACTAGTATTACTAGAAAAATATAAATAAATAAAGGATTATTAAATATTTTAAATGAAATCATAATTATCATCAGAAATACCACTTCGTAGATGCTAGTCTATTGATGGAATATGATATCTTTCATAAATATGCAAACATAATAACCACAATCTTTATCATTATTTTTTTCTGATAATTTTAAAAACATTGATAAAAATAAGTAATTTTTTTATATAAGTTTTGATTATGAAATCTTATTATATATACCCTAATACTTATCTAATTGTATAATTTGATAGGATTTTTGTGCTCATAGACTATCCTCATGCCATAATTTTGGAAATATTTAAACACTGCCCTATCATATTTTTTTTTTCATTAAAACATATTATAAAATTTATAACTTGAATTTTATTTGTAAAATTTTGTATTTAGTGTATTAAAAATTTATAAACATCATTACATGTGTTTGGTTTGTTGGGTATCCATGAATTGAATCTAGAAAATAAATATTTGGAGTATCCAAATTTATTATTATGAGTAACCAATGTTTCCCAAAAAAAGGAATAAGTAATGAAAGGAATGGAAATATATTTATATGATTAAATTGTAGAGTTTTACCCCTTAATCATGGGTATTAATAAGATTCTATCATCTGTATGTTTTCTTTTAAACATTGTGTCCAACTTTTTTCACTATTACTTCATATTTCTTTAGTTCTAATTGGAATAGTTTTGTAGAAGTGATGTGAGGACTAATGAGTCCAAATTTATATTCACAGGGGTTTCCCTTCAAATTGTATTGATATATACATCTATAAAAAATATGAATAGTATTTAGTTATAATTAACATAAAAGATCAGCTATTGGAAAAAAAATTTATGATAACACACCTCATGTATACATTTACAATTGCGACTCCTATCCATTCATGCTTGAGGATTTCATTTACATTCTCAATACCAATATAGTCTGTAATGGGATCTCTATATATTTATTCTTCAAAATCAATTATGGTCATATCACTAATTTTTAAGAATATATCCTCATAAACCATTAATGTTAGTAAATGAGGAATTTTAATGGGGAGGGGGGGGGGGAGGTAAAGGTACTTTTTGATGATCTTTTCAATTGATTGGTTGATCCTTTAGATCTTTTTAGCACTGATAAAAGTGACCTTTATCAATGATTGTTTCTAGCATTGATAAAGGTTTCACATTTATCAGTGCTTTCTGTTTAGCACTAATAAAACTCAACACTGTATATCATGAGATGTGTGATGTAAGTCGTCATCATCATCATCATCATCATCATCATCATCATCATCATCATCATCATCATCATCATCATTATAAAATATTATAACATGACTATAAAAGATCTTGATGATTTTTAACTATCGGTATTTGTACAATGGGCTTCTTATAAAATTTGAAAGGGTTTTAGTCAACCCTTTAGGGGATTGTTGGATAACTCAACTGAATCTTATGGGTGTGTGTATTTTCCTTATGATTTTACCTTAAAAAATTACAGAAATTATTATTTTTCTTGTTGTTGTTATTGTTACTGGTTCTGATATTATAAACTAGTTGATCATGACCTTGGATAACATTTAGGAGGTCCTGTGTTTTAGCCTCCCCTTGTGCATGTGTGCATGTGTGGGTGATTTTTCTTAGTTTTCCCCCGCTATCCTGAATTATTTTAATTATTATTATTATTTTAATTGCTATGTACTATTTGATTTATATATTTTGTTCGGTGGTATGCTGTGGGTGTTTTTAAAACTTTGGGCCCTTTGATGTGGGTTTTTAGCCTCACTGATCAGTGGGTCTATAGGCTATGTTGTGTGGGTCTTCTGGTCAGTGCCGTTGGGTGGTGTTTTTTTCCACTTTTCTGGTTTGGTGGTGTGCTATGCACTGCACGCTTGATGGTACCTGTTTGATTTTTTTTTATTTTCATTAATAAATTTTAGGGCTGGGTTTGATCGGTACCTGAACCTTTTTGATTAAAAAGTGCCAATAAAGTGTATATTTCATTAAAAAAATATAACATTAAAAATCATATATAAATATATAAGTATACTTATATTGATAAAAATATATAAATATACTAATATTGATAAAATTATAACATATTTATGATTTATATATGACTAAATATACATTTTCACATGAAATATAAGACATTTAGTTAAAAATGTCATTTAAAATAATATATATATATATATATATAGAATTTTCTTAAATATTATTTATATAATAGGAAATATGTATTATAAGTCATATAAATTTACATGTCATATATTTAGTGAAAACTGTTTATTAATTTAATTAAAAATAATTAATATTAATTAAAAAATATTTACAAATTAAGACATTTTATTTTATCAATTTCATTTATTTTTTCAATTTTACATATATATCAATTAATAAATATTTAATTATTAATTAAAAAATTGACCAAATATGCTACACTTAATATTTCATAAAATAATTTCACATGTATACATATATGAAATTAATTCAATTTTATAGATACAAACATACACAAATAATATAAATTGTTAATATTATCATTTTATATTTTTATTTATTAATATTCAATATAACAAGTCTTTAATTATTACATTTTATTCATTTTCTATATTTATATATAATATATACTATTTATTACTATTTATAATATATATATATATATATTAAATTTATTCATTTTTATTAGTAATTATTTCATTAATAATTTTTTTAATATCTTTGGAATTTTTTCATTTTTCATTTTTATTTGTTTAATATATATTTTTTTCAATTTTTTCAATTTTTAATATTTATTTATATTTATTGATTAACATTTAATGTTTTTAATACAATTTTAATTTATATAATTAATATATATTCATTTTCATTTAAACATATATTCATTTTTTATTTTTTAAAAAAATTTATAAAATTAATCCCTTATTCATTTTTTAATATTTTTTCAATCTATTCATATTTTAAATAAATTTCACTCATTTTTAACATGAGTTCATTTAATATTATTTATTCATTAATAATGCTAAGTATTTTTCTACTTTTTTTAATTTATAGATTTTAAATATCCATTCATTTACAATTTTTGTAATCAATGCATTTTTAATGTTTTTATACATAATTATTCATTAATATATTTAATATTTTTAATATATCAATATATTCATATATATATATATATATTAATATATATAATATTTCTTTAAATACAATTTATATAATACAAAAAATGTATATTTTCCTTAAATACGTCATATATTTAGTGAAAAATGGTTTATAATTAAAAATTTACATTAATTAAAAGTATTGACTAATTGTATCAAGTAATGGAAGTTTAATTAAATGTCACTTTTTTTCAATTTAACATATATCAAATGTGTGTTATATTAATTTCACATATACATATATGCAATTAATGTATTTTTATATAAAACACACACACAATATTTCTATAATTTATTCCATTTTTAATATTCATTTTAGAATTATATTTATTAACATAATACATTTCATATATATTATGTTCCTAATCGAAAAATTTTATTCATTTTTTTATATTTTTATTCGATATATACTATTTATTACTTTTTAATATTTTTTTTCAAATTTATTCATTTTTAATATTATTTATTCATTAGTAATATTAATTATTTTTAAATATTTTTTTTTTAATTTTTCATTTTCAATTTTTCATTGTTTAATTTTTTGTACTTGTATCCATTTTTAATATTTATTTACACATGTTTATTCATTAACATCAATTTTTTTAATATGGTTGTGATTTATATAATTAATATGTATTTATTTTCATTTTAACATATATTCATTTTTAATTTTTTTAATAATCTATATATTTAATAACACTTGTTCATTTTTGTAATATTTTTTCAATCTACTTATTTTTTCATTATTAAATTTCACTTTTTTTTAACATTTATTCATTTAATATTATTTACTATTATTTATTCACTAAAAATGTTACTTATTTTTTTTACTTTCCTTTATAATTTATTTAGTTTTAATATTTAATATTTTAATATTTTTGTCTTTTCTTTATTTTTAATATTTATTCATTAAAATTTAAGTTTTTTAATATGTTTATAATGTATATATTTAATATGTATTTATTTTATTTTAATATATATTCATTTTTAATATTTTTAATAATTTATATAATTAATAAAACACATTCATTTTTTAAATATTTTTATAGTCTATTCATTTTAAATTAATAAATTTCACTCATTTATAACATTCATCCATTTAAGATTATATATTCATTAATAATGTTAATTAATTTTTACGTTTTTTATTATTTATTCATTTTTAATATATATTCGCTTATTTCATATAGTTTTTATTAGCACTTTCTAAAAAATGGTGATAAAGACCAATATTTATTTGCACTAAAATAGAAAGCACTGATAAATATGGATCATTATCAGCACTTTTTAAAAAGCACTGATTAAACCTTTACAATCTTTTAAATAGAACCCTAACAGAGGACCCCATCACTCATGCCGTTCAAGATCTTGTGGAACTGAAACTTCATCACTTCTCTCCCTCAAACTCCTCAGACAATCGACACTTTTAACACCCATGGTATGTGACTTCTGATCCACTGTTCAAGCCCTTTCATTGTTTCAACTTTTTTAGTTCTTCTTTGGGTGTTTTAAATTTTCCCAAAGGGTTTAAACAGCATGTGCGAGCAATCTTGTTTTACCTCAATCTACCTCCCTGATTCTCCACTCAATCTCCCACTCCTTGAGATATTGTTTCTTCATCCTCTTCCTCACCATCATGTTTATTTTTCCTTGATCTACCCATACCTCCCCTTCTCACAGGTTCATATATGCTTCCTCTTTACTCTATAATCCCCCATACCCTCCATCCCTGATCCACTAGTCTATATGAATCCACCTTAAAATCAGACACTTATTTTAGTTTCTTTATTATGTTACTATTTACTTTAACTATTTAAATATTTGGAAAAAAGTTTTACAAAATCCTATAAGAACATATATAATGTTAATCATGTTTGTAAATATTTCCAACTATTAAATTTATCATATTAATTTAATTTATACTGGTTAAAATATTCTTTTATTATCCTATAAAATATTATAAAAAATAGTTTTAGATTATAATTTTTCAAATTTATATAGAGTTCACCTTTAAATAGGTTGAATATTATTTTTTTTAAAATCACGTTGATTAATTTATTAAGATGCGTATGTGGTATTATTTTATAATTTAAATCATTTTTTAAAAATTCTCCATGCTTAAAAAACATTTGGAGATCTTATTTTTTACTAATTTAAGGGAATTCCATTTGTGAATAATTATTGTTATATTTTTATAACTTTATGTAAATTGATTTATATTGATATATATAATTTATTTTAAAAAGTATATCTTTAGTCGATATCACCTATTCCCCTTTATAAGTGTATTTATCCTTGTGATACTATCCTTGAAACATGTCACCTCCCTTGCGCATACTTGATATGGAACAACCATCACATGTTATTTCCTATAGTCTCGCTAACGTCCTCATTAAGTGGGTTTATCACTTGGTTCACCACTAAACTCACACTTCTTCCAGTCTGCTCGATTTTTCTTAGCCTTGTTGTTTTCTTTTGATTTCAAGTTTGGGAAATTGATACTTTTTAGTGAAAAGATGTCATGTATGATTTCAATTTCTTTCTACATTTTCTTGATCTTGTATATCTAATAATATGAGACATATTTGAATTAATCATACATGACATTTGGCCACTGAAAAGTGTAGGTCACTTGAACTTTCCCACTCCCTCCACATCCTAAGGCAATTTTGGAGCAAGGTCTTGGATCAAAATTCAAACTCAAGGGAGAATAATACAAGTTCTAGATACCCTTCATGTTCTCATGGATAAAAATCAAACAATTCTGCCCATTTTCTTCTATTAACATGCAAAATAACCCCATTCAATTTAATATATGTATTGTCGTGAACATTTATAATAGGTATTTTACAACACAAACCACTAACCTCATGTTCAATTTAAAAATTTTTTCTTGTAAGAATGATAAAAAAAGTGATCATACACAATAGAGAGTTTCATATCATTATTAAGTAGTTTAATTCACCTGGTTTTTTATTCCCATTTCCCTAGTTCTATAAATTTTCACTCGCATTAGTTTCTTTCCTTTATTGACCCCATTCAAAACATCCATATCTACTTCCATATTATTTAAACCTCGCTCCTAGTTTCCACTATGACATTCTTCCAAAGTTGATTCTATCTGTTGGTTCCAATGAGGTTGAGTTTTGTTTTTAGACGACCCCTGATAGTTGGGCTTATAATACTATCATTAGTTTGAGATGAGGCTTTCCACTGATCCCACTAGGAAACTTCTTCAATTTGTGTTGAATTTGATTATTTCATCATCTGATAAAAGATCCTAAAATTTATTTCTTATGAACCCTATCACTAAAACACCACCTGAACCACCATGTACCAAGTGAATAAATGAATAAAAATCAATTCATCCCTCTTGTTGGACTCCCACCTTATAAATTTATAGAAAACATCCTAGAATTACCACCTTTTTCCTAAAAAACATAAAATTGATAACCTGGACCAACGACCACATGTTTACCCTAGGTTGTTTCATTTCATTTCATGCTTTTGTAAAATGATTACTTGTTAGGAATCATAACCAATAATATTCAAATGTTGGGCTCCCCTTATTAGAAGTATTTATAACTTTCTATTTTGATTATGAACACCTTTTGTGTATTTATTTATTTTTCACGAAAGATTAATATTTTATGAACATAATAAAATGTATATGAATCAAAAATATATGGGCACTAATCACATGAAAAAATAGTTCGAAGATGGATTTGAAGAGTTCATCAAGTTTCAAATGGAGCATTCATACAACCCTTCTCAAATCTTTTGTCCGTGTTTACATTACTGTTATTAAATACAAATTAGTCTGGAAGAGTTATACAAACATTTGATTTGTCATAGAATAGATCAGAGCTATAAATGTTGGACTAAACATGAGGAGTAACTAAATATACATACTGATTTGGATGATATTGGATCATTTGATATGAATACCAATATAAATGATGATGGAGATCATATGGAAGAAATGAAAATAGAAATTGAAGATGACCATTGTGATTATCCAAAGTTGTTTGAGATGTTAAATATCTATGATAAGATACCATTATATATTGGTTATACTAAATATAAAACATTGTAAGTTCTATTTAAGTTATATAATTTGAAAGCTAGTAGAAGATTAAGTAAAAATAGATTTAAAAAACTACTTGGTCTCCTGAATGATATGCTACCAGAATAAAATGAGATTCCTTGTCAAACAAATGATGCTAAAAGAATTCTAAATTCAATGGAAATGATATCTAAAAACATACATTCCTATCCAAATGATTTCATATTATTTCAAAAGGTCTATGAATCACTCAAAAATTCCCCAAGTGTGGTGTGAATGGATACAAGAAGGATGAATCAAGTCCTTCAAAATATGTACGGTTCTTTCCTATCATTCTATTGTTTAAAAGACTACATATATGTCAAGAAACTGCTAGACAATTGACATGACACTTAGATACAAGAATTAAATATGGTAAACTACATCACTAAACACTCTCTTCAGTAGAAGAAAATTGATAATGACTATCCTGAATATGGGAATAATATGAGAAACCTCCACCTTGTGTCATATACATATGGAATAAATCCTTTTGGTGTAAAAAGTAGCACTCATAGGACAAGGCCAATTATATTCATAAATTATAACTTTCCATAATGGTTATGTATGAAGAACAAATATATTATGTTGTCTCTGCTTATATCTTGACCAAAACAACCAGGTAATGATATTGGTGTCTATTTGGCTCCATTGATTAAAGATTTGAAATTTATGTGGGATGTATGTGTTATATTATATGATTCTCATAGAAGTGAAGAATTCACATTGAGAGACAAGTTATATAGGATGATAAATAATTTTATTGCTTATGAAAATTTTTTAGGCTATAACATTAAAGGAATATTGGGGTGTCCCATTTATGAAGAATTCACACACTTAGTTTAGTTGTAACATTCCTTAAAGATTATGTTTTAGGTTATTATAAATTTTTACCTCAACAACTTAAATATCCATCCTAGATGACATCATTTTATGGGAATATAGAACAAGTTACACCACCACCTCCACTAATGGGTGATCAACTATTTGAGAAAGTAAAATATATTGATAATATTTTCAGTAATCATTTTTCAAAAAACCTTATGAAATAAGGTTGGAAAAAAGATCAATTTTCTTTGAATTACCGTACTAGAATTTTTTGTATGTCATTCATTTTCTTGATTTCATGCATGTATAAAAAATGTATTTGATAGTTTTATTATAATGTTACTAAATGTTTCTGACAAAAAAATATGGAATCAAGGCTAGGTTAGACATGATTGATATGGGGATAAGGGAATTGTTGGAACTGGTGATGGGTGAAAGTAAGGATTTTCTTCCTCCAGTAGCTTACACTCTATACAAGCAAGAAAAATTACAATTTTTAAATTTTCTTAATGATGTAAAAGTTCCAGAGTGGTATTCATCAAATATAAATAATGTCACGACTATGAATAATTTAAAGTTATAGGGTCTAAAATCACACGAATGTCATGTTTTGATGAAAGATTTGATGCTCGTCACTTTACATTGCATTATTTCTAAAAATGTATGACATACATGAACCAGAATCTGATTCTTTTTCAAATCCATGTGAAGTAAAGTTATAGACCTAATGAAGTTTCTAATGATGAATAAGGATATTGAAGTCATATTATTTGAATTATTGATGTTATTCCCACCATCATTCTTTGATATAATGGTCTACCTGATGGTTCACTTGGTTATAGAGGTTCAACTATGTCGTATTGCCCATTATAGATGGATGTACCCCATTGAATGATATATGAATATTTTGAAAGGGTACACCAAGAATTAAATTCAGATAGAAGGTTATTTTTTAGAATGATATATTGTTGAAGAAGCTATTGAATTTTGTACTGATTACCTATCTGATGTTGATAACATTAGTATACCAAAGTCTCATCACATATGATACCTTATGGGAAAAGGGATTTCTGGAAGAGATCTTGTTACAATTACCATCATAGACCAGGAGAAATACCACCTTTATATTTTATATAATAATTCATAGGTTTCTCCATACATTGAATCCCACAAAGTAATTAATAGACATTTTAATCCAATAAGGGATAAAGGATGGATATCAAATACGTACAATCAATAGTTTATAGGATGGTTATGAGATCATATTTATAAGGATTTATCTAAAAATATGAATTCAATTTTTTAACGACTTCGATGACTAGCTAGAGGACCAAATGTAAATTTTATATCTTACACTAGTTTTGTAATTAATGGTTATATGTTTTATATAAAGGAAAAATATGAATGTAGTATGATGAAAAATAGTGTAGTTATGATTGTGGTGGAAGCGATGCATGTATCTAGTTCCAAGGATATAAATCCATTTTTTTTGTTAATATGTCATATTTCAGCATCATCAAACATATATAAAATTTAGATTACACAAAATTTAAAGTGATGAATTCCATTAAAAATGGTTTGACAATAGGAGTGCAGTGAATGTTAATGAATTAGGATTCGTGAAGGTGAGTTTCAGTTTGGAAAGGTATAATAATGATCCATTCATAATGGCATCATAAGAATGTTGGTATTTAATGTCTTAGATCCAGAAAATAAGACTTTTTCAATTTTCATGTTGGTGACTAAAAAACTATAGGGTCAGATAAAAATTCAATTGAGTATGACCCTTTATTGGGAGATCACAATCATTTCAAAACAATCCTGATGTATAATATGCCTTGTATGTTATAGGGGATCACAAATAGGGGATTTGGATACTCAATAGAGGAGCTAAATCCCTTTAACATTTAAAGAAAAAAAGAGAGTTCAATGAGTAGGTTAAAGTTTTTTTAATATACTATGATTTTCATTATAATATTATGTGTTATCTACTGTATTTATGTAATCTAAATTAAAATTTTGACTACTCATGAAGATAATGACTTCTGCACATGACTATTTTACTAATCCCAAGGAATAAAACATGATTAATTTTGGAATTATGGAATTATTATGGGATCAAAAACATGTTGATGAAAAAGAAAATAATGATGTAGCATCACTGTGTTAAATACAATTATCAAGGAAAAAGGAAAGGGGATAAAATTTGAGGTTGGATGGAATAAATGCGACTAACCTATTGAACCCAAAAATTAAATGTTTATTAGTTATGTTGGTTGTACAATGAGAATACATGTGAAAATTGATTTATGTTTTATTATCCCTTATAGAGTTCATTTATTTTAGATTATTTCCTTAAGAAATATTTCATAATGGTCCCTGGAAAAGCTCATAGAGGCTTTAAAACACTTCTTACAAAGAATATATTGACACTAATTTATTTTCAGGTGAGAATGAGAAGTTTAAAAGGAAAATAACTCAAGAAAAAGGGAAGTGAAAGATATAAAGTATCACATGCTCTCCTAGGTAATACCATGCAAGGACCAACCAGGTGTCACCGCGCAGGTCCAACCTGCACGCCAGCGGTATTGCACAGGCCCCTGAAAGGTGTGACCGGGAGACTCACCCAAGTGTAAACTACATGATACCCAACATGATAAACCTGTTTGATCCTCCTCCTCCACCCAGGGTCCCAAAAATTCCTATAAATATGAGCCTTAGGCTCCTTATTTAAAATGTCTAGAATATCAAAAGAAGCCCTGAAGCTCTACTCACCTTTGTCTATCACCCATGCCCTCAAAACCATCCGAGTAGCTCTCCAAAACCCGATATAGGAGATAATTAAGGGGAATATTGGGATTAAAGTTCCTCCAGTGTTTGAAACATAAGATAACTACATGAGGATCCACTTCCCCATAGTTGAAATGTTCTAGCATGATGGTCTCCTCTCAAATTCAAGACATGCATGAGACTCTTCCAGAGACACCTGAGGAAACCCTTGGAGCCTAGAGAAAGGACTCACACAATTTTTGTTTCCTAGGATTTACATTTTCAATAATTCACCTCTATATCATGCAGGTCCACCCTGTTCAAAGCACTTATAGTCCGCCCAGGTCTACCATGCATGAGACCCCTTCATCTCACCTAGGTCTACCCTGTGCGATACCTCTTCATCTTACCCAACCCTACACTTATGTGAGCCAAATTTGGGACCCCTTTTTATGACACCAATGGCAGGGAACATTTTCCCTTGGATATTTTGTATAAGGGGGACCAATCCAAGGCCTCCTCCAAATCCTCTAGATATGTGTGATCAGAGTACATGGAACATCAGCATGCCCTCTCGATCACACATTCCCATCGCAAGTGAGGTCCTATTGTTAAACTACTTAATAAGGTGTATATTTGGAATGTTATTGATCATTAATTCCTATGGTAATGAGGGTACTAGACTTAGGTATCATAAAAGTAGGATCCTTAGGCCTGGATATGACATCTGTCATCCATAGACCCTCCCTCATCCCCTATTCCACCCATCAAAAGGGGAGGAGGGGAGGATCTTCACTAAGTAATCCCTCATAGAGTAATCCCCTAGTATTTATAGTGGTTTGTATCTAGAGGAGTGTATAAGTATCAACCCTGGTTATAAAAACAAGAGAGGATACAGGCATCATATACCTTTCTCTCTCCCACATCCCCAACATCATCCACCAGCAGATGGAAGAGATTGTGTGTTTTTTCAAATCTTACACTTCCTCTTGTTTCTCACATTGAGCATGAGTCACATGGGATTAAAGTTTAGTTATGATCATGACATATGAATGATAAAATAAATTTCTTGGTAGAGAATAATTTTTTGGATTTTCCTCTCGCCTTCCTAGAGGGCCTCTATAGGTGTGGGTCCTCAAATCTATGTATTCATCTCAAAGGGCCATATCCCCTACAAGATAGAACTTCATAGGGAATCCATAAGTGTGGGTAATAAAATCCATGTATCCATATCAAAGGTCCATATCCCCTATGATAAAATCCTTCAGAGGACCTCCTCTATAGGTATAATCCCCAACACTTCATAATTGCATGGGCTTTGATTCCCATCCAAATGAGATATGTAGGAAGCCTGCCTAAGGTCCAAATATAGCACCCCAAACTCACCCTAATTTCCTCCGGGCCATATTCCCAGTAGGGTCACATCTATCCTGGAAGGATACACCCCTTCCAGGTACCTTGGTCTACCTCAACATAAGTCCCATACCACCCCTTGACTAGGAACCTTTCATCTAGACATCCTTGCCCAATGACGTAAAAATGTATAGTTTGGTTCTCATCACATGAACTTAAAGGTATGACATGTCCTATTAAGTGGAACCAAACTATGTGGGTTTATATTAATTTCATGAGGATATATAGGAATCCCTTATCTATGGTCCCGATCTTGACATAAAAACAACTCTCATCTTCTTAGATAACCATAAATTCTAGAGAGCCACACTACATGAATTAAAATTAGAATAATAATAATAAATGATATAAGAATTTATAATCTGTATACAAAAGGGTACCATTGATGGAGAACCTCAGATAAATAAAAATGTATCTACTGATGAAGAAGCTCAGATACATACAAATGATTCTAAATCCAATACATGATAATAATTGATTGCTAACTTAAGGGAGACCCATTTTATATTTGGGATTTAATAAAGGATTCACGGATATTCCTTAAGTATATAAGAGAGTCCCTAAGTAGGAAATAATTCCCCCCAAAAGTTGTGATGAGCCCAATATCCCATCCTCTTAACCAATGTGAGTCCCTAAGCATCGTTTGAGCTATTTACCAATGACCACCTACCTTTATAAAGTAGGTTCATAATAAGGGAACTATTGGGTGTTTTCTTCTCCATGAAAAAAACCCATTGGAATCCACCTGAAAAATGGAAAACTCGATGTGAATGATTGTAAAAAATTCAACCCCCACAATCAATCACTAGGAACATCTGATTTTTTCATCATAAAAAAATGGTTAACCTAATTAGACACTAAATGAGGCTAATATTAATTTTTAATATATAAAATATTCATGTGTTTTATTATTCATAAACACCATTTTAGTGCATTTTACACTTTGAACATTGATTCGCATTATGTTTGTAATTCCCTATTAAAATCCACTATTACATGTTACATTTTTGAACACCTCCTAAAATTAAAAATGATCTTGATTTTATTTTCATATTTTATTTTCATTTTTCTCATTACATTGGGAACAATTCATACTTTTGGAGTACTTGAAGATTCATATTGGAATACCACCAAAGTTGGCCTTGAATAAAAAACATTCTGGGTGAAGTGAACTGAACAACAACCCAATAAAACTACTGTATCGGACAAGATCCAAGCCCAATGATTATAAAATTTTAACTTAAGATATAGGAAATCATTTTTAACATTTAATACAATAGTTAAAAGAGAAAATTCATATGTTTTAAGGCAGTTCTAGGTGGCCCAAGTTAGAGATAAAATTTTGGGCCAGATTCTACGGCCCAGAAAAATAGCCCACCATTTCGATACTATCTCACAAAAAAAAATTACATTTGGGCTGATATTTTAAATGAGGTTATAAGACATCTGTAGATTCATTTTATTCTTCTATGGACCACTCAAATTAGGCCATCTAGAATGTCATTTAGACACATCTTTTCGGTGAATGGAAGCTGGATTCCACTTCGGGTCAAGAGTAGAGAAGTCTAAGTTCCACAAGGTTTCCACCACCCTAATCCCACCATACACAAGTGTGATGACTTTAAATATTGGAGGATTGACCCAAGTCTCCAAAAATTCCTATTTAACGTAGTGTTGTTGGAGGATTTAATCATCTTTGGTGCTTTGTTTAATTGTAATGTTATACTGCATTTTTGTTGTCTCGAGTTTTTCTTCCACATGTAAGTTGTTCTAATTCATCTTAGTTTCTTAATAAAAGTTATTATTATCATATTATTCTGTTATTATTCATATCACATTGATACTGTTGTCTCAAGGTGTGAATTTATTCACATAAAACCTTTTTATATTATCACACAATGATGGAGTGATCGTTATTTCATTGTTTTTTTACTTCTCCATTTCTTCCCTCATGAGTCTACTTCCCACTTCCATTGAAACCATAGAATCAATGGAGGGCTAAACCACTTATGGGTTGATCCAAGGGAGTATCAAGGGGATGTATTGGATTTTATTTATCACCACATTAATTTCTAATCACTTCTTTTAATTGAGATTTTTATTTGATGATTTTAAAACTTCTTCGTCCTTATTGAATTTTAAGGCCACATACTTCAAGAGCTAATACGAACCTTTACCTTAAAGTGATCATAAATTTGATCCTCCAAGTGTATAGGTGATTAGTATTATTGTGTGTTTGTATTAAACCAGTAAGTGATGAAGTTTTTTGACCTTATTGAATAATCCCATCTCGAATATAAGAAATTGAAACCGTTAAAAAAGAATTTCATCCAATCCACCCCAAGTGATAACCTAGGATCAACTCATTATTTTAAATCAAATTCACTTAAGTATCTTAGCATTAACTTAAACCCATATAAAATCAACCCAATATGACCACTTAATTTCCAAAAACAATCCATATAATGTATGTGTTTGTAGGTTATTTCTTAGGTCTCTGAGGATTCGACAACCCAAGCTAAACTTCAAGTGGCCACTTAACCCTAGAATCTTGGGTAAATTTGGGAAAGACCAAATTTTGGCACTGTTGTAAGGGAACCAAGTAAGTCATCTCAACACCTATTCTATTATCCCCCCATTTATTTTATTCTCATCCAAATTCTCTTATCTTTTCCAGTTCTCATTTTTTTTCTTTTGGCGCATGCCCGCCTACACTTGTGACTAATCAAACCATCTAGTTAGGATGGATAGTCCTAGGGTTGGAGAGTCAAGCATAACAAGGAAAATATTCCCATTATATACTAATCTTCCTAATACTCTAGGGTCAAAAATTGAGCCCATTTCAATGTAAGTTCTTCAAAGAAACCAACTCATAAACCTGGGTGGAAACCAAAATGGAAACCCAAATGAGGCAACCCCAAACTTGGGGAAGGCAGTCGATCAAACCATGAATGAATATCTCACACCTGACTAGAGCAATGCACCCTATTTAATTAGGAATTATACCCTATTAGAATCCCACTATGTCTTCAAAACTCATGTACTAAACCACCTTCTAACCTTCCACGGGATGGAGTCGGAAAAGCCATACCTTCATGTAAAAGAGTTCAACGACATTGTTGAAACCATGTTCCCACCACATCAAATTGAGTTAGCTAAGATGAGTCTATTTACTTTCTCACTAAAGGATAGATCAAATAAATGGTTAAAAAATCTGAGACCTACATCAATCCAGTCCTGGGACCAATTTTAAATAGAATTCTACAAAAAATACTTCCCTCATCACAAAACAATTGCACTTAAAAAGATCATCCAAAAATTTTTTGAAAAAGAAGGGGAGTCATTTTACAAAACATGGGAAAGGTTCAAAGACACCCTAAACATGGTTCCACACCATGGTTTTTCTATTCCTGAACAAGTGATAATTTTCTATGAAGGGTTGGGCCCGAGGAACAAACAATTCATTGAGATGATGTGTAATGGGACCTTTAAAAGAAAATCCCCAAATGATGCTTACGAGTATCTAGAAGGACTGGCCGAACAAAACAAAACATGGGGGAAATCAACTTACTATGAGAAGCCACCCAAATCTTGTGGAATTCACACACTTAGAAAAGAGGAAATCCTTAGGGCTAAAATCACAGCACTCCCTAGTAAGGTTGAAGAGATAGACCTTAATAAAATCTATGAAATCCAAACTGTAGACCCTGTTTTTACAATTTGTGACAAACATGACCACAAAATAGACAACTGCCCAACCATTCTATCCATAAAGGATGTTCTTCTAGGAGGACCACCAGTGGAGGTCAATGATCTGAACTTTCAAAAGCACCAATACCAAAACACATTCAACCCAAGGTATAATGACCACCCAATATTCCACTAGAAAGATAACTAAAAACCTAGCCTACCACAATGAACAAACCCCTACCCTACACAAAATTTCCAAAACTATAACCAGTTCCAACCAAAACCAGTTCAATACCAACACCATCCTATCCAATACCAACAACCTATCCAAAAACCCATGAAGCAACCAATCCAACAAACAAAGTATCCTCCTGGGATAAACCAACCAGAACAAGACCCTACTCATTATGTACCTCTTCCAATCCTTGAGTAGTTGTATAAACAAATAGAGAAAATTAACTTAGAAGTATCATCACTTAAACATGAACTAAAAACCATTAAAACTGGGAAGGCACCCATTCCTACTCAGGTGGTACCATCCTCAACTTTAAGGGGAGAATCTAATTACACACAAACCTCTCATGAACAACTCAAAACAGTGACTATTTTAAGAAGTGTGAAATCCATTGATAAACCTAAACAATCCATTCTAGAACCATTAAAAGATTAAACAATGCATGAAAATGATGAAGAACCACCCATAGATTCTGAAAAACTCAATGAGAATGTTACGTAACTACAACCTCATCAAACAATCAAACAACCTTCCCCCTTTCCTCAACACATGAGATGAAAAACTAAACCAGAATTGAATGAAACTTTGAGGGAAATATTCTCTCAGGTTAAGTTGAACATTCCACTTCTCGATGCAATCCAAACCATTCCTGCCTACTCAAAGTACCTTAAGGACTTGTGCACTTTTAAAAGGAAATTTTTACATAAAAACCAAGTCCTTTTGGATTCTAATGCGAGTACCACCATTCAAGGGACCATTCCTCCAATGTTGAAAGATCCAAGATATGCATACATAAATTTTGAGATAGGAGAGAACAAAGTTTTCAAATCCCTTTGTGATCTGGGAGCTATTGTGAACCTCATTCCTTAAGCAATGTATTCTAAGTTAGGGCATGAAGAACTCCAATCCACATCTGTCACTCTTCAACTTGCTGATCGTAGTGTTCGAGTTCCTAAGGGGATCTTAAAGGATGTTTTGGTGAGAGTTGAAAATTTCATTTACCCAACTGACTTCATTTCCATTGACAATCACCCAATATTAGGTCCTAAGAAGAAAACCCCAATCATCCTTGGTCGTCCCTTCCTTACAATAATCAACTATGTTACCCGAGTCTGAAATGGGAACATGACCATCACCTTTGGAAACATGAGTCTAGACTTGAACATCTACAATGAAAACTCTCAAATTGGGGATGATGAAGAGATACATGAGATTAATTGGATTGGTAGTGTTGATAGTGAACTCTAGGAACATAAGGGATTACTGAAGTATGTTTAAGTCAAGAAGAGATTGATTTTCTTGTTCACATGAGGGAAATTTGTCTCCTTGGCTTGAATCTCTTTCAGATATCTCTATTGATGATTTTCTTGAATCAAAAATCAATGATACCATTGGTAAAATAAATAACATTGAGTCCATACCCATTCATGAATCTAATCTAGATAATTTAGTGGATTAAAATTCTTTCACAAGGAACCAATTCTATTAATAAATCTAGACAAAGAAACCGAGTTCAATACAAAGTCCCATCCTTCCTTAGAAAGTGATAACCAATCTGATCTCGAATTTAAGGTCCTAAATTTATCACTCAAGTATGTGTTATTAGGGGACAATCAATCCTTTATTGTTGTAATTTCTTCCTCTCTTTAATCCAATCAAGAGATGATGCTTCTGGATTTACTAAGAAAGCAATTGGATGGACACTTTCTGATATTCCTGGGATTATCCCACTCATTAGAACTCATAGTATTGTTCTTGAATATGAATCCAAACCATGTCATCAACCTTAGAGGAGACTCAATACAAATCTTATGGATGTGGTAAGGAAGGAACTTATTAAGTTGTTAAAAGAAGGTATCATCTACCCCATTAATGAGAGTGATTTGGTAAGCCCAATTCAAGTTGTCCCAAAGAAAGCTAGAATCACCGTGATCACCAATGAGGATGGTGACCTTCTCCCCATAAGGGTCAGTAGTGGATGGAGAGTCTGTATTGACTATAGGAAACTCAACTCTTATACCAAGAAAGACCATTTCCCCTTGCCCTTTATTGATCCAGTCCTCGAGCGAGTAGTGAGTCATCAATTCTATTGCTTCCTAGATGGATTCTCAGGGTATAATCAAATCGAGGTCTCCTTAGAGGATCAAGTAAAAACAACCTTCACTTGTCCATTTAGAACTTTTTCCTTCAAGAGCATGCCCTTTTGGTTATGTAATTTCCCTGGTACCTTCCAGCGGTGCATGATGGGAATCTTCTCAAACATGGTGAGGGATTGTTTAGAGGTCTTAATGAATGACTTCTCCATATTTGGGGATACTTTTAGGGATGCCTTATGAATGTTGAAAGGGTTTTTTCAAGATGTGAGGATTAGAATCTCATCCTAAATTGGAAAAAATGCCATTTCATGGTAAAGGAAGGACTTGTTCTAGGCCATCTAGTATCTGGTAGAGGTATTAAAGTTGATAAATCTAAGGTTGACATCATTCATCACCTTCCCTCTCCTAAAACTATTAAGTAAGTGAGATCCTTCTTAGGATATTCTGGTTTCTATAGAAGGTTCATTAGGAATTTTAACTATATTTCTTGACCAATTTGTGCTCTATTGGTGAAAGATGATCCATTTTTATGGATAAAAAGTTATAAGTAATCATTCCCTACACTCAAGTCAAATCTTATCTCCCTACCTATCTTGCAATCTCAAAATTGGAAACTTACTTTTGAGATCATGTGTGATGAGAGTGACATCACTGTAGGAGCAGACTTAGGACAACGGTGTAAGAAAAATAAATGTGTCATTTCTTATGCAGGAAAATCATTAAATGATGAAAAAATCAACTACAACACCACTGATAAAGAGTTTCTTGCTGTTGACTTTTCCTTAGAGAAATTCAGGTCCTATCTCTTAGGATCACCCATCATTTTCTTCACTGACCATTCATACCTAAAATACCTTTTACAAAAACAATATTCCAAGGCTAGATTGATTATGTGGGTCCTTTTTATTCAAGAGTTTGATTTAACTATTAAGGATAAAAAGGGTGTTGAAAATGTTGTAGCTTATCACCTCTCTAGGATGGAATTCAAAGAAAACTCACATCACCTTTCTGTGTCTGATTCATTTCCCGATGAGCACCTCTATTCTATGAGTGATTTCCCATGGTATGATAACATATCAAACCATTTGGTGAGAGGTGACATTCCAAAATTCTTAGGGACCCAATCTAGGAGGAAATGTATTTCTTATTTCAAACACTACGTGTTTGATGATACTTACCTCTTTGTGTTTTGTCTTGATCAAATCATTAAGAGATGTGTTCATGAGTCTGAGAAAGAGTCTATTCTAAAATTTTGTCATAGAGAGGCATGTGGAGGCCAATTTTCCAAAAATAAAACCACTGCAAAGGTCCTCCAAAGTGGTTTATACTAGCCTAACCTCACCAAGGATTCCTTTCAATTCTACAAAAGTTTCCCTCAGTGTCAACAATTAGGATCCGTTACCAAAAGGAATCAAATGACCCTCACTCTCATTCTGTTCATTGAAATATTTGATTGTTGGGGAATTGATTTCATGGGACCCTTACAAAACTATAGGGGATACCTATACATCCTCTTAGCTGTTGATTATGTCTCAAAATGGGTTGAATCCATTCCAACCAAGTCCAATGACCATCATGTTGTGATCCGATTTCTGAAAGAGCACATATTTTCTCGATTTGGAATTTCTTGGGCTATAATCAGTGATCGAGGAACCCATTTCTACAACTGTCCATTCTCTTCACTCATGTCTAAGTATGGGATTTCTCATAAATTTTCCACTGCGTACCATCCTCAAACCAATGGTTAAGCTGAGTTAGCAAATATGAAGATTAAGAAAATTCTTGAAAAAACTATGAATCCATCTAAGAAAGATTGGTCTAAGAAACTCTTGGATGCTCTTTGGGAATATCGTATAGCATTAAAAACCATCCTAGGTGTTTCACCATATAGGTTGGTTTATGGAAAATCATGCCATTTACTTGTTGAAATTGAGCATAAGGTGTTTTGGGAAATCAAAAAAAATAATTTTGACATTTCTTTGGCCGAAGAAAAGAGGAAATTAGATCTTAATGAACTTAAAGAACTTTGGATGGAGGCTTATGAAAATTCAAGGATAAATAAAGCCAGAGTTCAAGCCTACCAATCTAGGAATATAAAATTTAAACATTTTGAATTTGGAAAATTCATGCTCTTATATAGTTCAGAACTTCATTTACACCCAGGAAAGTTAAGTTCTAGATTGTCAGGTCCATTCATAGTGCATCATGTGTACCCCCATGGGGCAGTAGAGATTCATGATCCCATAAGTGGTCACATTTTCAAGGTCAATAGTCATAGTTTAAAACCATTCATTGAATCATTCAATAAACAGGAAACATAGGTTGAGTTAATTGAGCCAACCTATGAACCAGGAAAAAATTGATAGATTTAGGATCCATGTGAGGATCACGACATTAAATAAAAGCGCTGCATAGGAGGCATTCCATGGTTTTCATGTTTCTAATATTTTTGAATAATCTTTATTTTTCAAATAGGATTAATTAATCATTTTGATATTTAAAAAAAATAAAAAAAATAAAAAATTAGACTGTTGACCTATTCTTCTATTATGAGTATGGATGAGTATGAAAGGGGAGCACCATAATCATCCGTGTCATGTGGTGTGATCCTTGAGTAATAAATTACCCAGAAATTTAAAAAGAATACAATGTATCATCAGTTCATTTTATTTTTATGTTTTTGTAGGTTAAAATAAAATAATAATAATAATAAAAAAAATTAAAAGGACATGTCGTAGGTCATGGGGAAAACCCCATCACAACTGGTGAAGCTGCGGGGACTCGAACCCGGGAATAAAGGGAGACACGGGCATGTGCTTACCACTAACCTATAGCTTATAATGCTTCCTTACTCTATAATTTTTGTATATATAATTATATTTTACTTTTTTTTGTTATATGAATATATATATATATATATATTGTTTTTTTTTGTTTGTTTGTTTGTTTTTTCCTTTTTCCACTAGGGAACTATGTAAGTGACATGGATATCAAAGGACTAAATTGGAGCAGCAAGAACTTCAACTTCAACCACCAGGTGACTTCATTCAATGATCATCATATTTCAAATTCCTTTTAGAACTCCTCCCATATACTTATACCCCTTCTAAATTTTATTTTCTTTAAACACCAGGGACAATATTATTCTAAGTTGGGGGGGGGGGTGAAAAGAATGAAAAAAAATAATAATTAATTTTGTGTGCATAAAAAAAATGTGCGGAAGGGAAAATTTCTTTAACATTGAACATGATAATACACATTTCACACTTTGAAACTGAATATCAAATAATTTAGCATGCCCTAATTCTTATTTTAATCCATTTATAATTTCATGAGCATAGATTTTGGAAAGTGTAGCTGTCTAATGTGAAATTTCATCATTTATATTTTCATCCAAATAAAAAAAATATCACAACACATGTCCTTTGGATAGTGGGGTATTAGTTTGAGTTCACAGGGTCCCCCAAATAAATATCATATGTTTAGTGATCATTTTAGTTTTAATATTATTATTCAATAAAATAAAATAAAAAAACAATAAATTTGTACATAGAGTAATGAAATGAACTAATGCGTGGCTTTAGGCACTTGGGGATCGTGAATCTATAGTTTTATGGCCCAGAGTTAGTAATTTTATCTCTATTTGTGGTAATTTGACTTTGTTTTTGACTGAGTTAACTCGATATGATGCCCGAGTATGTGAGCTTCACTTGGTTCCCTAAGGTCTTTGAGCCTGGGAGTCATCGGTAAAGTCTCACTACATGGGTTGACTCTATTGAGTGCAATTTCAATTACCATGGAAAAATTTCAAAAAAAAAAAAAACAAAAAAAAAAACAAAAAAAATGTACAATAAAAAAATTGAATACTCATCTTAATATTGAAATGTGATTCCACCTAGCTCTTCCATCATTACCCCCTTGAATAAGATGAACCCCCATATCTATTTTGACGCACAACACATCATCATGCTTAATTGATATTGGATGGAATATGGTGATGAATTTGAACAAAGGAATGGGATTGGGATTTGGATATTATTATGAAACTATATTGTATTAATAGATTTTTATGGGTTTCATAGTTGTTTTATATAAGGTTTTTTGGTGATCATTGTGTATTAAAATATTTTTGGAAAAGGGAATTCGAATTTCACATTTTTGAGATATATTTTGCTCGGGACTAGAAAAAATCAAGTTGGGGGGTGTGATTAGACAATGAATGAGGATAATATTTATTGTTAATATATAAAATATTCATGTGATTTATTATTCATAAACACCATTTTAGTTCATTTTACACTTTGAACATTGATTCACATTATGTTTGTAATTCCCTCTTAAAATGCAATTTTACATGGTACATTTTTTAACACCTGATAAAATAAAAAATGGTCTTGATTTTATTTTCATATTTAATTTTCAGTTTTCTCATTACATTGGGAACAATTAATACCTTTGGATCACTTGAAAATTCATATTGGAAGACCACTCAAGTTTTCCTTGAACAAACAACATTCTGGGTGAAGTGAATTGAACAACAGCACAATAAAACTACTGTATCGGCCAATATACAAGCCCAATGATTCTAAAATTTTAACTAAAGATAGAGGAAATAATTTTTAACATTTAATAAAACAATTAAAAGAGGTAATTTAGATGTTTTAATGGAGTTCCAGGTAGCCCAAGTTGGTGATAAAATTATGGGCCATATTCTGCAGCCCAGAAAAACAACCCACCATTTAGATAATATCACGCAAAAAAAATTCCATTTGGGATGAAATATTACATCCAGTTAGAATACATTTAGAGATCCATTTTATTCTTCTATTTATCACTCTAATTTGACCATCTAGAAGGTCATTTAGATGTATCTGTTCGGTGAATGAAATCTGGATTCCACTTCGGGTCAAGAGTGGAAAAGTCTAAGTTCTACAAGATTTCCACCACCCTAAGCCTACCATACTCAAGTGGGATGACTTTAACTATTTGAGGATAGACCCAAGGCTCCCAAATTTCCTATTTAAGGTAGTGGTGTTGGAGGATTTAATCATCTTTGGTGCTTTGTTTAATTGTAATGTTATGCTGCATTTTTGTTGTCTCAAGTTTGTCTTGCACATATAAGTTATTATAATTCATCTTAGTTTCTTAATAAAATTTATTATATATTATCCTCTTATTCTATATATCATGTTGATACTATTGTCTCAAGGTGTGAATTTATTCACACCAAACCTTGTGATATTATCACACAACGATGGAGTGATCGTTATTTCATTGTTTTTTACTTCTCCCTTTCCTCCCTCATGAGTCTACTTCCCGCTTCCATTGAAACCCTAGAATCAATGGAGGGATTAATAGCTTATAGGTTGATCCAAGGGAGTATCAAGGGGATGTATTGGATGTTATTTATCACCCCATTAATGTTTAAACACTTCTTTTAATTGATATTTTTATTTGATGATTTTAAAACTTCTTCATCCTTGTTGAATTTTAAGGCCACATACTTCAAGAGCTAATATGAACCTTTACCTTGGAGTGCTGATAAATTTTATTCTCCAAGTGTATAGGTGATTAGTATTATGGCGTGTTGCTATTAAACTAGTAAGTGATGAAGTTGTTTGATCTTCTTGAATAAACCCATCTTGAATATAAGAAATTGAAACTGTTAAAAAATAATTTCATCCAATCCACCCCAAGTGATAACCTAGGATCAAATCATTATTTTAAATAAAATTCACTTAAGTCTCTTATAAGTCACTTAAACCCATATAAAATCAACCTAATATGCCCACTTCCTAGAAAAAAACAATCCATATAATGTACATGTTTGTTGGTTACTTCTTAGGTCTCTGAGGATTCGATAACCCAAGCTAAACTTCAAGCGACTGCTATACCCTAAAATCTTGGGTAAATTTTGGAGAGACCATAACCCGACATGAAAACTTAACTAAAATTACAGTGTTTCCCACATTTCAGGCCCATTTCTTGCTCTCACAAGATTAAATAGGGACAAACATGGATCTAAAACAATCGATTACACATGGATACATTTATTAAGATTATTATTTGATTAAGTTTTCTTATTTTTAATTGTTGAATATTTCCAGGAACTTTTTAAAAGAACTCCCATAAATCCCATGGAGTCCTTCCAACTATTGAAAATGTACGCATCGACTACTACACAATATGGATCCTTATCAAAATAGAGGACACCGTCACCAACCCAGCATATTTAAATCCATGTTTCAAATACATTGGTTTGGGAGTACCACATAATGGTATCGTCAAAAACCTAGAGGCCACTTGATAAGCCCTCTAGCTCATGAATCCCCACCAACCATCCACTTACTGATGGATGATGAACCAGAAGTTGATGAAACTAGTTGATATATAAAATAATTTTGGGATTCTATCCTCAAAATGTGGCAAAAAGTTCCTCCATTATCTTAGGGAGGTATATTAATAGGTCACTAATAACCTCATCTAAACATCATAGGGGTCCCTCCAAAGGGATCCTTCCAGCAACCACCATCACCAATGCTATGCAGAAACAAACCCTCAACATGATGAGAGTGTTTCCCTTGGGAGTATGTATTAGGTTACCTAAACCTAGGCACTCAGGAAATCCCATCGAGGGTAGAAAATAGTCAACAGGTAACACAAACCTACATTCATTTCCTCTAGAGATTCCTGCCAACCAAATATTATGGAAAACTTTGAACAAACACAGACACATACCTAGACCTACCAAGCCTACCAAAATAGTTTGTAAGCATCTATAGAAACCTAAAAACAAAATAATATGAAAAACTGTGAGCTGATTCACACACCTACCCAAATCTATCAAGCATGTCATCCAAGTATGGTAGTATTTATAAAAATCAAGTGGAAGATCCTGATAATAAATAGGGGGTAGGCCCATATCTCTACCCCACACCTAATTATTACTAGTATATACTGAATGGAAATAGAGGAAAATAGTAGGATTACACACCTACTAGGACCACGAAATGGGAATATATCCCCATTCTAATTTCTAAAGTCACCCAAAATATCCTAAAAATTGTAAAAGGGTAGACGCAAATTCCTTCCCACATCCTACAAACCGACTAGGATATAATAATTGAAGTGGAGGTTTTTGAGGGGAGAACACACAACTCTATCCCCACAATTGGGGTTATCTATCAGCATAACACAAGGGTCAATCTAGAGTATACACATATATCTACTCCCATCTAGAATGGTCATGGTCTAAAACCCATTATAAATGGATGACCAGATCGGGACCATACCCCCATTCCAACTGGAGTTAATAAGTCTACCCATTGGGTACTTTAGGGAAATAATATATCCCTTCCAAAATTCTAGAGACTTGTCAATAATTTTTGGCAGTGACATGGGAGATAATCAAAAAATATTCTATATATGAAATCCATTATCCACAATAAGTGGTCACAGTCACCCACAAGGGGGAATCCAAAAAGAATCCTCACCAAAGGTGATTGGAAAAAGAAGACATGGTCTAAAATACTACTATAATTAATGATGGAGTTCTTAAATATCTATGACATTTATCTATGGTAGTTTAGGATCCTACTTATCTATTACAAAATTACAAAAATAGTAGTTACAATTGTGAAGGTCCTCCCCACAACCTTACTTCCAGCAGTTTCAGAGGTCATCCCCAGAAATATTTCCATGAAGGATCACTTCATGTCCAGAATATAATCAATCATGAGAGAATATATCATGATGAGAACCAAAAAAACCATCCACATGGTTATATGATAAAAAATAAGGATGTACTCCCCTTGCTATCATCTGCTCTGAAGGTCCTCTTCAGGTTACAAACTGTAGGAACTCTCCTTGTATTTGGATGTCGATCCATGATGGAATTCCTTCCCATGATGAAATTCGCTGTAAAGGTCCTCCCCACATTAACACTTTTTTTAATCAAGAAGGTACTCCCCTTTACAAATTAATTATGATAAATCCCTCCTATCATGAGGAACTTAGGAAAATGAGGCTAGTCATGCCTTATGTCTCGTCATTAACATGTAACATCCTTTCTCAAACAAAAGACATCGCACATCAATGATTATTCTATAAACCACCCTTGGATCACTTTTCTTCCTATATGATAGAGGAAATATCTACCAATACTACTCCTTACAACAAAATAACATGGAAACGTTCACTCTGATTAGATTAGGTTGAGGAACGTATTTCAAAAGAATAATAATACATATTTCCAATGAGGAAATAGTTGGATAAAGACAATATAAAAATCATGTTCTAGCCTTTATCCACTCCTTAATATAACATTACAGAGGAATTTTTGAAAGATTGTGTGAACGAAATCTTCTTGAATATATGGACCACTCTTCATCACTTAAAAACAATGGTATTGTCTTATGATGGATATCCAAACCACATCAAGGTAATATAAGGGATACACCTTCAAATCAACTTGGTATCCCTCCTTGCTATACAACACCCAAAGTTAGAAAAAAAAGAAAAGATACCTTCAATGCACATGTATCAATGCATTAACATATTTTCATTATCAAATCGCCGATGCCCCATACAATGTTAATATCAGAGGATAGGGTGAACATGGGAAATTTCACTTCACCTCTCTCCCTGATCAACAAAGCTCGCCAATGTCAACATCTTGTAATGTAATAGCCTCAAGAAAAATTATAGAAATGGGATATGTTAAAAAAATATGTAATTATCAACAAAAAATGGACCTGAATGACTCTCAAATATGTAAAGCTAGAAGAGAGAGAGAGATCCATCGAAAGACTCATACATCAAGCATCAGAAAATATTTAGCAAGCCACCCACCTAAGGGAAGCCAATTGTTAGGCATCACTAATATCTTTGGAAGATGGTGGATTAGGTGAAAATCATAAAATGAACCCAACCAATGTTCAAATAAGGCTCCATAAAATTAAGTGGGTAGTTTCAATAACAACAACCATGAAAATCAGAAGCAACCCCAACCAACAGGGTTGGGACCTTTTTTAACACAACCTTTGAGGTCAACAAACCAAGTAAGAAAGGTTGTGGAAATGGAAAGGGAGCATCCCCATCCCATAGGGATGGGGTATTTTATTCTCATTCTCCTCCTCAATGGAATTCAATATTTTCTTATTTAGGAGGTTAATTTCAGAATAAACCCTCCCAATTCATCCTAGATTTTGTTCTGGTGTCCTCACTTGAACACACATGATTTTTTTTCTAGAGATCCCCTTTGGATCACCCTTTGTCAAAAAATCCCAAGTGTAATAGAAAAGGAGAGGACATGGCCTCATGGCGGGCATAAATAAAAGAAATATCTCAAGTAGGCCAATGAAATGAATATAATGCATTACACATCAATGAACATCATTAACACCACCCATGAAGATACCACAAAACAAGAGGCTGGTACAAAGGATCAGGAGGTGGAGGTTTCCATTTGTAATATGGTCCACATTGAAATGATTAAAGGAGGTTTGCATAACCAAAACCAGAGTCTTGATATGAATTTCGGTATTCCCTTAACTGATCTTTTACTACCTCCTTATTGAGAATCTTCCAAAGAAAAGGGTAAAGGTAAGGTTGTACCCACCCACATCTCAAAGAGGCTAAACAAAAAATGCTTGAGGAAAGGTTTTCTAAGTAGGAGGAAGAGATGAAGGAGTTTATAAAACTAAATTCAGAACTAATACAAGGAAAAATACCTACTAGATATGTTCTACAAGTAGAGCCTCAAATCGTACTCCCAAATAGAACATCTCAACCAATGGGGTTCATAACAGCAACTGAAGCGGAGCCAGAACATCGACTCAACATGGGGGAATGAAAACCAATATATTTGGACCACATGAAAGTAAGCTATTTGGATTTCCCTCTATTGAGTTCATAACCAAGGCTGGGTTAGACACATCCTTATGGACCATCCCCAATAGGCTACCCACCGCAGGTACAAACAGAGCCACCATAGATGGACCTACCTGTTACTTCCTATGTTTAAAATCCTATTCAAACAGATATCGACAAAGGGATCATCAATACTATTGAGTCCTTAGAACCTTTATTGGAAGCTATAGAATAATTACGTGCACCAGTACATTCATAAAGGAAGCCTTACCCTAAATGGGTGGATCCGACCCCTCCATCTCCGAACTTCGGGAATCCTATATTTCCAATATTCAATGACATAGGGGAACCGAAGTAGAATTTGATGCATTTCATGTCCCTCCATGATCTTATAATGGGTAACCCTATAAAGAAATAATCAATGAAACTCAACAACTTCATGAAAACACTACAAGGGGTAGCCTTCATATGGTACACTAGTTTTTCGGCTCGGTCAAGCAAGGGATGGTAAGATCTCCATTGAAAAATTATCTTTTAATTCAGCTCAATGATATAGAATAAAATAATACTTAACATCTCAAAACTGAAAATAAAAATACAATGAGAGGGAATATAATTTTATTTATTATTGGAAGGGGTTGACTAACTCCCTAAACCTATAGATTCCCCAAGAAGTTTTTTTGTCTGTATAGAGAATATTTATGATGAGTTGTGTACACTACTCATACTTATGAAATATAGAAGAGGGTTTTAGGATCTTGCTATAATTTCTAAAATATTGGTATATTCCATTATGTAAACCAAGGATAATTCTCAAGTAATTTCATTATCTCAAGGGAAGAGAGCAGAGAAAGAAGAGGCCACCACTATCAAACTTAATCCAGCCTCTACACTAGATCTAGCTCTAAATCCCATGCCATATCATGAGGCAACCCCTCTTAAGAACTAGAAACAATTCCCTCCTCCTTAGGAAAAATGAAAGGGTCATATTAAAAACCAGTTTAAAGAACTAAAGAACAAAGTTTATTTGTTTTATAATGAGCATGTCCCTAGATACTTCATAATAGATTTAGAGAAAAATTTACCAAAGTTGAAAAATCCTAAGAGGCCTGATCAGGCTATTTTCAATGATCTCCTGAACTATTTACCCTTTAACTAAACATTGGGGCACACCATTCAAGAATATTTCATTTTAAAATAGATCCTGATAAAATTGATGGACTTTGTGTAAGTGAAGTTGGGAAAGCCACCCACATAGGTATCATGTGTTTCTATCACCAATCTAGAGGAAAAAGGTGAATGTCAGGAGGTTAATAGAAAGAATACATATAATTTTTAGTTATTAAATGACTAGAAAGAAAATCAACCAGACTCATGCTATCCAATGAGCATAGCTGAAACAACCAACTATGTCCCCAATTATTTCCATTATGGAATAACTAACTCTTTCAGCACTATAGTCCTCTAAAGGCCAATCTTCTATAAAACAACATGGCCATAAGGGTGGAAAAAAATGTAGGAATAGGAACCTATACCAAGCCCAAAGTTATCATTTACTCCCTCAAACTTCATGACTTAAATTCTAAAAGAATGGGAATTGTCCCACCAAATGGTACTACAAGAGTTGACCATCCAGGTGGAATCCTCATCAGATAAATAATTAATCTTCAGTTCTATTAATGTATTTCAATTAATGGATCCCTTCTCTGATGACAAGTATGGACACAAAACCGAGTTCCTAGCATCCTATTAGGGAACTAGGGGAAGAGGCCATTAGAGTCGAGGGTATAAGGGATGAAACAATCATAACAGAAATTAGTACTCTGACCACATCCCTACCCAGACCATCTATATAGCTGAAACTCATGGGAGGTCCCTCTAGTAGGCCTAGAAGGAGAAGGAAAGTTCCCTCACATATTTCAAGGGTTACCCTGTATTGATCATCCTGGAAGATCAATTAGAGGGGACACAATTATATGTTCAACCTTAGAAAGTAGGCAGACCTATTTGGACTAACCCACCAAGGATAGGATAACTTTGAACCTCTATTTCAAGGGCTGTTCTACCTACATTAAGTAATTCATCTCCTAAAGAACCTATAAAAGAGAATATCCATGTTGGGAAGTGCAAACCTTTATTCCATAAATATGAAATTATAAATAAATTGGCCTTGGTTGCTGCCAAGTTGTTAGTCTTGGATGCTCCAAGTTTATCAAAAGACCTCTAAGAAGAACTCATAGATCGTTGTTGAGATCCCAAGAGTTTGAACCTGAGGTCATCGCTGCTGAAATATATCATGCAGAGATAGACCCCAAAGGATTCCACATGTTCATATCTTTCGTAGAACATGAAAAATATACCATTATACAAGGAAGAATCAGGACATTGTATGTGTATATATATATAAATGATGTTGATATCTGATAGGATTTCATTGATAATGGATAAGGATTCAACCTCATTCTAGTCTGAACACTTCATATTATGGGTTAAAGTGAGGCCCACTTGTCGCCTTCCACTCTAATTCTACAGGGTTATGAAAAAAGGGAAAAAACACTTAGAAGAATAAATCTTAGGGATTAGTTTGGGGACCTCATATCCAACTCAATATTACTTGTTGCCCAGAAAGACATAGTCTTTAATGTATGCTAAAAAGAACTTGATTACACTAAATTGTGAAAGTCCTCTCTTCATACCAAAAATGCATTAAATATTGAAATAATGGTCAATTTGGGGTTTTTATGGTGATAAATACCCATTTGAGTCCTAATAATCACAATACCTTGATGCAAGATTCTAATAGAGGGAAGGGAAACAACCCATGGCTGATGGTGTCACTTGAGTCATTGCCCCAAATAGACTAGAAATGAACCCAACCAATCCCTTCAGATATATAATTAAATAACACATGATACCTATGAATTATATTGAAGTAATGTGCTAATATTTGAGAACATATTCAATAATATTCATGATTTTAGTCATGAAAACTGAGCCAGATAGTGATGAAAATGTTGTTGATTCTTCAGACAGTGGTGAAAACTCAAGTTAAAATGATCTCATTCTATCCCTTGAGCTTCAACAAACCCCTTCCTCATTAGCTAAGCCATAAAAAGCAATCATTTCATTAGGGGAAAGTGAAGATACTCCTTCTCTATCCCTCATCTCCCCTTCCGAGCATAAGAGAAACCCCATATCATCAGTCAAGTCAGAGGAAGCTGATCCACATTCTGGATGTCAAAATGTTGAATCCTCTCATAACTTTGGAGAATATTCTTCATTACCTACTTACCCTAAGAGTAAAAAGTAAGAGGAAGAGGAAGAGGAGGAAGAAATTTGGGATACACCTCCAACATTCAAGGAAAGTGTCTCAACCACTATTGAAAAACTTAAACAAATAAATCTGGGTTCATAAGAGGAACCAGAACCCACTTTTATTAGTGTGGACATGTATTATAAAGAAAAATCAGTATATACCAAATTTCTAAAGAAACATAGAGATTTATTTCCTAGAATTTGCACAGAAACTCAGGGCCTTGATTCATAGGTGGACACTAACCACCTGGGTTTTCTAGAAAACTACCAGGGATACAAATGGGCATCTAGAAGGACGCACCCAACCCAAGCTGCTAAAATTGAGGTTGAAGTTGACAATATTATCAAGGATAATTTCATTTGAAAATTCTATTATCTAAAATGGATATCCAAAATCATCTTAGTAAATAAAAATAATGATAAAATTAGGGTTAACATCGATTTCAAAGATCTCAATTGGCATTATCCAAAAGATGATTTACCGGTTCCAAACACGGAACTATTGATTGATGCTATTGCTGTATATTAGGCCGTTTCCTTCATGGATGGCTATTCAGGGTATAATAAAATCTTCATGGCCCCATAATATGAATAAGACACAACCTTAAAGGCCCCCATAGGGTATATTTCTAATGGGTAATGCCATTTGGTTTGAAGAATGTTGGCGCAACATATCAATGGGCCACCAACCACATATTCAAACCTTTTTTGGGATTTTTTTTGAATTCTATGTAGAATATCTATGGTTAATTCCTGAAAACATTCTGAACACTTGGCTGATATTGACACCATCTTTAATAAACTGTGAAAACATAGCCTAAAGATGAACCCCTTGAAATGTAATTTCAGAGTTACCTTAGGAAAATTAACAGCTTCATGGTACACCATCATGGAATCAAATTAGATCCCGATAAGACAAAGGTTGTCCTCAATATATCACCTCCTCAAAACCTCAAAGAGTTGAGGGGATTAAAAGGACACCTTTCCTATATTTGATGCTTTATATAAAACCTTACAGATAAGTGTTTTCCCTTCACCTCCAACAGCCCGAAGGCCTACAATTTTGTTTTATTATAGATCACCCACTTTTAAGGGAATAAGGGGGAAACCCAGACATCATGGACATAGGACATACCACAACCCTAAGGTCAAACAGATAAAAAATAGACAAACAACATGGATCATCCCCACCCTAGCAAATAATCACGATAAATCCCTTCATCTTTGTAGAATAGTTCAGCAAGCAAGTGTCCTGTTTCAAAGCACAGGCCCGGTCCGATAGCTGATTCCATACCCTCCCAAACAACCAGATATGAAAAGCCCCACAAAGATGAACTACTAGCTCTGAAACATCCTTTGGAGTTGTACCATGTGGTCAAGTCATTCTATACAAAATCCCTCCACCATCTTTGAATCCATCAAACAAGCAGCCATCCATCCGAATTCCAGAACCAAAACAGGATCAAACCATCATGAAATCAGCACCATAGAGCCCAAGCTTCAGACCCGAATCTAGGATCACCCCACCACAGCCACAAGAATCCTCGAACTGCATCTGCAACTACCCAAAGAAGAAGATGATCCAAGGATAATGAAGTTGGTTCTTCATCACCCAGGACGGGAAGAGCCAACAACACCTCGAGGGAAGGTCTCCGTGAGGGGATCCAAGAAAATCAAAGCCAAAAACATCTCTATGGTCTGGAGCTGGACAAATAAAGACCATAGAAGAACCCTCAGAAGATTCTTAATCGGCTGAACCACAGACATCATAGGAACCAAAGAAATAAAGGCACACCGAAGAAGACTATGATGCAAGGACTCCTGAAAATAAATACACAACAAAAAATAGAAAACCAACCAAGAAAACAAAAACCAAATAGATCCCTCCCCTCTTCGTGCCACTTCGGAGCCGACACCACGTCTACCAGAACTGGAGCCAACACCGGCAGCTGCCAACCCTAACCCGCCATCACTCTGCCCGTCCAGAATGATCACTGGGTTCACTGGGTGATTTCCTCATGAAAAGGAATGACACCATAAATGAAAAAAACCTTTATTGTCTTATTCAAACCATGCTTTATACTGAGACTCATTATTCAGATATCAAAATGAGTTTTCTAGCATTAATCTTCATGATTAAAAAGATGAGGGACTACCTATAGCACCATGGGGTCCACTTGGTCTCTTGAAAAAACCTACTCAAATAAATCCTATGTCATTCTATATTAACCAAACATATTTAATGGTGGGAGATTATATTGCATCTATTTGAAATTCAGTTTATTCCTCAAAAAGTAGTAAAAGGCTAGGCTTTGTAAAAATTCCTTCCAGAACATCCATCAACAAAAACAACTTCATTGAATACCAAATTTCCTAATAAAGATATTTTCTATATTCAAGAGGGCCCCAAGATATGAGAGATATATTTTGGTGGTGCATTTAATATCACAAAAGGGAAGAGAATGGAATACCCTAATCTCAAAAAATTCTAGTTGGGAGTCGTGTTCATCTCTCCAAAAAATATAGTACTGCCTTACTCCTTATTTTCATAAGGTATTACAAACAATGAGGCAAAATATCAGACCCTTACCACAAGGATCTATCTGGAACTTCAAATTCTAGTGGACTAATTAAAGGTAAAATTTGATTCAAAGTTGGTAATCCAAAATATTAATACAGATTATGCTCTCAGAAAAAAAGAGCTAATCCCCCTGCTTGACCATGTCCAAGGAATAATGGAATAATTCCCATCATAGTTGAAATTGAATCACATACCATGATTTCAAAATTCCCAATAATATGCATTGTAAAATGAAGACACAAATTTAGAATACCCAGATTGGGATGAAACAATCATCAGCATTGCTCACTGCCAAATGGTCTCACCTGTTTGTGTTGACATAAAAGAAATCAAAGAGGTTAATTCCATCACCTAACCATAAGTTCTTACAATTTCTTGGATGATATCCATTTTGGACTAACCTCAAAATATACTGCACTCATCGGAAAAATCCAAAAAAGAGAAAAATCGATGACTAGCAACCAACTTTACTCTTTATGACATCCCAAATCACTAGGAAGTCCTCTATAAATAGGGATTTGATGGAGTCCTTCTCAGGTGAATTGACATAGAAAAAACTATTTCTATCATGAAATAAGTGAATATAGGGGCCTATGGTTCCCACCAGTCAAGGGCCACAGTTTCCAATCATATCTAGAGGCTTGGATACTACTAGACTCTAATAATGTAGGATTACACAAAAGTCACCAAAAAGTGAAATTCCTAACAAGTTCATACCAACTTCATCCATAAACCCTTGGAGTTGTTACACACAAACAAATATTCTAGGCCATTTTCCATATGGGGAATTAATATTGTAGGCCTGTATCCTCTAGATATATCCAAGTATTTCAAATACATCCTCACTGCCACGAACTTCTTCTTCAAATGGGTTGAAGAAATAACCCTTAAAGATGTCAGGACCAAAATTATTTTTATCTTTTTGAAAGGAAACATCATTACCAAATTTGGTTCCCCTCATACAATATTGATATACATTGGCACCAATTTCTATTCTACTGAGTTATAGAATCTATATCAGTAGTATATTATCAAATCCAACCACTAGTCTCGCTATCATATAGTGGCTAATAGATAGATAGAGGCCTTCAACAATACCCTATAAAACATTTTTCATAATATGGTGGATAAAGTTAAAAAGTTTTTTCCTGGAAATATCTTGCATGACTTCTGGGCCTAACAGACTAAAACCTGAACCACTATGCAGGAAACCCCATACTCACTTGTATATTGAAAAAAATCAGTCCATCCCATTAAGGTCCAATTTCCCTTACTTCATGTTTCCATCTACGATCAACTATCTATAGATTATCAGTCCCAAAAATAGATGGATGAATTGGAGTGAATAAATGAGAAAAAACTGTACAATTTTCATCACATAATGATCCACTGAAATTGGATAGTGTAGGATTTTAACAAGAAAATATGTCTATAATCGTTCCTCTAAGGAGATCTAGTACTAGTCCTTCAGAACTCGATGACACTAGGGAATAAACCTCCAAATATTGAGCCAAAGTTGGAGGAACCTTATTCCATACACAAGGTCCACTATAATGGAGCTTATTCCTTGACCCCGATTGATGAAGAGCTTATTATGACCCCTTCCAATGAAATATTTCTCAAGAAATACTTCATGTGAGAGGCCACATCTTTCATCTTTGCTACATGATGTTAAACTACATAGAATCATTGGTCCTATACAAATGCCCTTAAAAGGCACATATTTCATCCTTATTGCATGATAATAAACTTCACGATATATGGTCCTGTATTCAAGATCATAAAAGTCACACCATATGGTCTTTATCGCATGAACTTTAAAGGAATGATGCAGGGTCCTTGTCATACATCCTAAAACCAAAAGACACCATAATCTGAGATGTATGACTCTAAAATACATAGCCTAATATCCTAATTACAATAAATTAAATTGTACAATAATTTCCTTTAAACATGATGTAAAACTACATGGTTCACTCCTTGTTGCATGATGTAAAACTACATTACATTTTAGTCCATGCTTATACGGACTAAAACCCTTAGTGTTGGTCTCCCACCACACCTTTGTTTCCAAAACTATGCATGTATTTATTTTTATATTAATGAGATACGTAGTGATTCCTAGACTCTATGTCATGGTCCTAACCATGAAGTAAAGAAAATTACCCCTCTCTTGCATGCAAACAAAGATCTATGTAAGGGAATCCACACTCTATGGCCAATGATGGTACAAATGCTTCCTTTATGACCAAAAACATTATAAGAACCCAATTTTTTCCACAAAAAGACTTTTTAATTTTCTTGATGTTATTCCAGAGCAGTTCCTTCAGACGGCGTGCGATTCCAAGCCCCGGTGTGGCCGAAATTAAATTTTTAGTGCGTTCACACTGGGCACACCAATTAAGCAGAATAAATCTAAAATAGTAGCTCAGATGGGAAAGACTAGGGCACCGTTGAGTCCGAAGCGTGCCATTTACCCTAGGAGGGGTGTAATTTTCGCGGGCGCGGTCTTCTGTGAAAAATGCCACTGGGGGCGTTTTCGTAATTTAACGGCTTCAGACGTTAAATTTTATAATTTTTGAATGGGGCCTCGGATTAAAATTCTAAGACCAACATTGTGCTTGGGAGGTGGTGTTTACCCTAGGCGCGGCCTAACTTTCACTGCGTTTGGGGTTACGGACGCGGATTTAAATTGGGTTGAGTTTTTAATTAATTAAAGGTCTAATTAATTTTCTTTATTTAATCTCTTCCTCCTTCCCCTCCTTTTCCATTTTTGTTTTCCAATGGAAGAAGAGCTCTCCCACCTACCTCAAGACCTCTCAACCTCCTCCTCCTCTTCCTCCGATCAAGATTGGGGCGACAATAGTGAGGTGCAGATCGACCGTGAAGCGTCGGGCTACGCCCCTGTAGGTAGGAGATTTCGTTTTGTGTTTTAATTTCAGAACCCTTATTTCAAGTTCAGTTATTGCGTCAAAATTCTGTTTGATCTTATATCAAATCCCATATTTTCTTAGTTTATATCCTGAGCTTTCTGTTGCACTTTTCGGATTTGAATTCCGAGTTCCGGGGTGTCCGCAATCGACCGGTGAAGTTTTTGGATTTTTTTCAAGGTTTTCAGGCGGTTCTGTGGTGGTTCGGCAGAATTACGGTGGTGTAGGACGCCGGAAGCAGGTGGCACGGGCTCCAGGATTCAGGCGGCAGGTGGCGTGGGCTCCAAGTGACAACTCCAGGCGGCGGGCGAGCTCGCTGGGGCGCGACAGAGCGGGTGGACAGGGGTCGCGGTGCGCGACCCCACGGGGGAACCAAGACCCGCGTCCAGCAGGTCTTCACGTGGGACGACCGGCCACGAGGGCCGGTCCAAGGGTAGACCACAGGTCCACAGCCGGCCGGCGTGTGCCGGCCTAGGCCGGTCCAGCCCAAGGGGTTTGTCCCCTCTGATTTCGGACACCCGTATCTTCCACTACGGGTGTCTGTTTTGCATACCGTCTGCGGAAATGTCATCCTCGGATCAAGATGAAGATTTTGAGATGGTCTAGAGAAATTTTAATTCCCGAGATTAGGGGCTCGGTGGCATGGCACATATGTTAAGTGGTTTGGCGTTCTTCCGGGGGTTCTTGTTTTGGGCGGCGCGGACACATCTGATGTCCGATTTGATCGCCGTCAGTGGCATTGAGACCCTAGCACCGAGGCAGAACTTTCCAGGGTGGTTTCAAGTGTTGAAGCTGGTATTGATGCGTGGGACCCATGACCCTTCTTTTAAGCTGCGAGAAGTGTTTAACAACTTTTTCATCGGATGTCCGTTCGGGGCCTGCGAGCAGTCGTTTTGGGTGTTTTTCCAAGGGCATTTCAATGGCACAATCTGCTCACTTTAATTCTACATGATGGTGCGGGCCCCACGAGGACCGTTTTGGAAGTTGGTGGTGATTTATATCTTTATCACTGGGTGTCCATTTCGGATAAGTGGATAGTGAATCTTGTGTAATTTTTCGAGAGGATCGCAATGGTGGGATATGAATGACTATTTTCGGGACCGAGGATCAGGACCATGGGACACCGTTCGGGTGTAAAGCAGAGTTGAATGGCTTTTACGTCGGATGTCCATTGGAGGCGAGTAAATAGTCTATCTCGCATGTTTTTCCGCGAGGATTACAACGGTATGATCCGTTTGGATATGCGGAGTCTCATTCAAGATCTCATTAAATGGGGAATCATGAAAGGTGCTCCGGTGGCGGTTCTTCTTGCTGTGTTTGGAAGCAAACCCTTGGCGTGTGATTGCGTTCACTCTCGTGTGAGTGAATTTTATTTTTTAATAGATGTGGTTGGCCATGCTAGGGTCATGGAGGAAGCAGGTTGGCAAAATTGTGTTTACGCCTTTTTGCGTTGGCATTGGGTGCTGTGTGCACGATAGCCCTTGGGCTGGCAATGTGGCATACTCTGGGAGTATACAGGAATGATTGGAGGTACATGTTGTAGTTTTTACTTGAGAACATTTGTGAACTTGGTTTGGAGATGATTTTAGGCCACATGTCGTGTGGGACCCTTGTGTGTGCCATGTTATACTTTACGTACCTTTGACCTCTCGTGACGTAGAGGGTCCTCCTGTTCTCGATGGTTTCGACCAGTGGGGTTGAGTGGGTTTTCCCCTAGTCCTGTTCATAATGGTTTAGACCAGACGGGTTGAATGGGATTCCCCCTGGTCCTGTTCATGGTGGTTTAGACCAACAGGGTTGGGTGGTTTCCCCTGGTTCTATTCTCGACGGTTTGATCAGCGGAGTTGTTTGGGTTCCCCTTTCTCCTTTATCCATGTGGGATTTCAGTATCACATCCCTTCGTGTTCCCTGGTAGAATTTTGAGGATTCAGTGTGACCAATACATCACGCAGGCACTGATTCTCTACCCAGGAGGTTGTTTCCAGTAGGGATGGCCAGAGCAGTTTCAGGTTTACCCTCCAGCGGGGCTGGGCAGTGGGTTGCTCATCGACTTATTCGGGTTTACCCTCCAACAGGACTGAGCAGTGGGTTTATCATCGACTTCTTGGGTTTTACCCTCTAGCAGGGCTGGGTAGTGGGTTTCTCATCGACCTTTTTGGGTTTACCCTCCAGCGGGGCTGGGCAGTGGGTTGCTCATCGACTTCTTCGAGTTTACCCTCCAGCGAGGCTGGGTAGTGGGTTGCTCATTTACTTCTTAGGGTTTACCCTCCAATAGAGACTAGGCAGTGGGTTACCTGATGACTTCTTAGGGTGTACCCTCCAATAGAGATTGGGCAGTGGGTTACCCAACGACCTCTTAGGGTTTACCCTCCAGCGGGGCTGGGCAGTGGGTTACCCAACGACTTCCTTCAGACTCAATCCTTTCTACTAGGCTAGTCCGTGGCTTTTCTTCTTGACTACCAGAGTGGGACCCTTGGTTGTACGGGTCAGTGATGTGACAAATTTGACTTTGATAAGACCTCTCAACTATGTGACAGTGATGAGGTGTGTTTTGACTTTCCACAGAACTCTAAAGTATGAGGGGTGCTTTCCCCATCAAGATGCGTCCTTGAGATGCGACCTAAAACCGTGCGGGTGAGTCAGTTCCACCCAAAGCCGATAGTGTCAAGGTGAGGTGATTTGAGCCCCTTGACTTGCAGTTTTGGGCAGACGGGTGGGATGATGGGCATCAATGGTGTTTACTTCTGGGATTGTTGGCTACTCACACTACTGGAAAATCAGCCTATACCCACGGTTCAAAACCGTAGGTATAGCCCCCAAAACCGTGGGTATAGGCTATACCCACGGTTTTGGGAACCATGGGCTAGAACGACGTCGGTATAGGTCCCCAACCTATACCCACGGTTTTCCAAAACCGTGGGTATAGGTGTTCTGCCACCGTGTCAACGAAACATACCCATTTGCCACGGTGTCAAAGGATTTTCCCCACAGTTTCAAAACCGTGGGTATAGGTCGTAAAATAATGCGGCTGGCGGGTTTCGAACCGCAACCTCTCCGCTACAAACGAAGCACCTAACCAATACCCCAACACTACTTTTATGTATATATATTTATATTTAGTTAAATATAGTTATATAAACAGTGGGTATAGAGGGAAGAACTGTGGGTATAGGACTCCCGTCAAAACAAAATTCCTTCCCGCGGAAAAAAAAAATTTCCCGCAAACACAAGGAACCCTATACCCACGGTTTTTCATAACCGTGGGTATATGTATTTTATCCCAGACCTATCCCCACGGTTTACCCCAAAACCGTTGGGATAGGAACCCCTATACCCACGGTTTTGGAAAACCATGGGTATAGGTGAATTTTCAGTACCTATCCCCACGGTTTTGGAAAACCGTGGGGATAGACCCCCCTATACCCACGGTTTTTCAAAACCGTGGGTATAGGTCTTGAAAATTTACCTATACCCACGGTTTTCCAAAACCGTGGGTATAGGGGTACCTATGCCCATGGTTTTGGAGAAAACCGTGGGGATAAGTCCAATTTCTAGTAGTGTCACTTTCTTGGGATGAGCTACGGGATGAAGATCCCATTACGATCTTGTTCGGGTTTCTTGAAAGAGCATATATATATATATACCTTGTTCCAGTACCCACTCCTTGGGTTTTGGTTACTCTCTTTCCAGGAGAGGTGAAGACACGCGGGGTATGCCATGTGCTTTCCGTGTCTAGGTTCTCGTGGTTGGATGAGTCTACTCTCCTACTATAGGTAGTGAAGACTTGATAAGAATTTCATCTTCTCACAGTTTCTAGCTCCTTGTGATAGGACGAGTCTACTTCCTTTCTCTTGTTGGTTTGAGATGGACTCTCTACTGTTACTCTTCTGCACTCTCTATTGTACTCCTTTACTTTACCCTATTCGATCTACTTCTCACCTATTCAGTACCTCCTTTTTTTCTCCCTCGAGCCTTCGGGGCATCCTACTGAGTATTTTTATACTCACCCCTGCTTGGGCTTTGCCTGCACTTGGTGTGCTCTTATAGATGACAGACATGTTGGTCGTGACTTTAGCAGAGCTTAGGATTCCGAGAGCTTGGACCACGTATGGTGGTCGTAGTTTGGTTCCAGGTGTAGGACTCTCCCAACTATTTTAATTTTGTTTACCTGTTGCCGGGTTGTGGCACTTTTCTGGTTGGGCTCGTGTTTTTCCCTTTTCTTTTCAGTTTACCTTCAGCACTCACTTTGTACTGTTTAGAGGTCGATGCGCTCTTTGTGGTTGTTTATAGCAGTTGTTACTTTACATTCTCTTTTACTTTTCACTATTGCATTGAGTGGGCTGTGTGTGTGCGTACAGGTACTTAGGAAAAGGCCTCCCTGAGTTGTTTAGCCTTCAGCGCTTGTCGTCAGCCCCTGGCCTATGGAGGTAGGCTTGGGGTAGTTGCGGCTCGAGCTTGGGTAGGGTCGAGTCATGAAAAAGTGGTATTTAAGGTGGTTCATTCCTTGGGACGTTGTTCAGGCATACCTAAAAAGGAATTGGTTGGGATTTAGGGAAATGGTGTCAACGTGTCTCGAGAGCGGCTCTCAGGCTAGGGATTCCAGTGTTGGTGCGGCGACCAACGTATCCATTCACCAGGACCCTGATAACCCGCTTGTCGACTCGGCATACTGAGACACCTGTTGCAGGGAAAATTGGTTTGTGCATCACATAGTATTGAGTCTTTGACTGTCCATCTTGAGTCATCTCCCCATTATTGTTACTGATATATACATATATGATCATCTGACCGCAATACTCCTTGATAATATCCAGGATGTTTCCGCGAAGACAGCCATCCAGGATACCAGCTTTGCTTCGTGACGACAACCCTGTAACTGATGAGGCCTCAGTCCAGAAACAATCATGCGAGCCCCTTTATTTGGGTGGGCCAGTAGTAGCACCCCCACCTGGTGAGTAGCAGACAGCGTCAGCAGAGCAGACTGAGCTTGAGCTCAGGTTGAGTGTGCTCTATGAGTTCTAGCGGCAGAGACCACTGAGGTTCAGCGGTGAGCCAGACCCCCAGGCAGTAGAGGTTTGGCTTGAGATAGTGGTTTGCCTCTTTAGGCTTGTGCAGACACCAACCGATCAGAGGGTGGATTTGGAAGCCAGCCTTTTCCACAGAGCAGCTGGGCGTTGGTGGAGTCTGGTGATTCAGTTACTTGATGAGTTATCACTTTCGTGGGGTGACTTTCAGATGTTTTTTCGTAAGGATTTTTACCCCTCCTGATTATGCTTTGTTTGGATCTAGGAGCTCTTGCAGTTTCAGCAGGGATGGATGATGGTGACTGAGTACGTGACTAGTTTCGCAGACCGTGCACATTTTTACCCGGACATGGTCTATGACGGAAACTTCTGAGCGTGGAAGTTCGAGCAGGGTCTCCCCAAAGAGATTTGTGCTATCATAGTACCCTTGGGAATTCCCACTTATTCTAGGGTGCTAGAGCAGGCACTGGTGACAGAGAGCTTCCTATCATGTTCTATAGTTGGTGGTGGTAGCAGGCTCGACAGAGCCGAGACGTCTGCCACAGCTAGCGGGCGTCAGCTGATAGAACCTCGATGCATGTGGCTTTCCGATAATCGGACTCACGGGCGTGGTCGTACACCAAAGTGGCGCCGGAGGGAACCGGTGCAGCCTGAAGAGAGTCAGTGTTATTCTTGCGATGAGCGAGTTCATTTGGCACGAGACTGCCTGACTAGGCATGCTGAGAATATCGGGCAGGCAACAGGTGCACCACCACGACAGAGGCAACGCTGTGATCTGAGTAGTGCCTAGAGAGGTGGTTCTAGCAGAGGAGCGGGGGGAGATAATAGTGGGGGATGACTTTACGAGGTCTTACCATCACCATCAGGGGGTCCATGTTAGGCTTCGAGAGCTGACAATTGGGACCACAGACAACCGCAAGCTTTGGATGTCTACGATCCTGCAGAGCATGAAGTGACAAGAGGTGCGCTTTACAGATCTTCTACTTTTTGCAGTAGAATTGTTAGACTCTATGTGTGAAATGCTTTTTCTCCCCGCTCCTTGCTTGAGTTGTTACCAGGGTGACGCAGGGTGTCAGTTTATCCCTGTGTTGGTAGAGTAGAAGGCGTGGGAAATTTTCTTTAGTCGATGGTGTCGACTCCTTCGCCTTCTGAGAGTGTAGGAGAGTCTTGGTTGTGAGACATCAACTGTGAAAGCTTGTGTGACTAGATATCCTTGAGTTTTTCACCATATGGATATTCTAAAGGAGGGAATCATTGGGCTTTGTCCCGGGTCCAAACGGTGATTCCAGTCACGGCGTGCGACGTAGAGGTTCGGTCGGGGAGGTGAGCTACCCTGAGGGCCTTCGGGCCGTTTGAGACCGTGCGAAGGGATGGTGAGGTTCCCTACCAACTTTCCCTAACCCCAAGGTTGGGAGTGGGTGCATGATGTATCCTACATGGATTACCTAAGGAGATGTGTGCGTGCTTCTATGAATTTCATCGACAAGGAAAGACCTCATGTGAATAGATCAAAACCTTTGGTCTGTGTGCGGTGACGCAGGACTGTGCAAGAGTTCTTCTAGGTACGGGAGAGCCAGATGTGGGCTTAGTACCCTGAGTTGTTCCCTGGTTTTTCTTTTCGAGGACGAAAATCTTGAAAGAGGGAATGATGTAAGAACCTGGTTTTTTCCATAAAAATACTTTGGAATTTTCTTGATGTTATTCTCAAGCAATGCCTTCAGACGACGTGCGATTCTGAGCCCCGGTGTGACCAAAATTAAATTTTCAGTGCGTTCACACTAGGCACTCCAATTAAGCAGAATAACTCTTAAAAAGTAGCTCAGACTAGAAAACCAAGGGCACCATTGAGTCCCGAGCATGCCTTTTACCCTAGGAGGGGTGTAATTTTCACGGGCGTGAGCCTCCTATGAAAAATGCCACCGGGGGCGTTTTTGTAATTTAGCTGCTTCAGACGTTAAATTTTATAATTTTTGAATGGGGCCTCGAATTAAAATTCTGAGACCACTATTGTGATCGGGAGGTGGTGTTTACCCTAGGCGTGGCCTAACTTTCACTACGTTTGGGGTTACGGACGTGGATTTAAATTGGGTTGAGTTTTTAATTAATTAAAGGTCTAATTAATTTTCTTTATTTAATCTCATCCTCCTTCCCCTCCTTATCCATTTTTGTTTTCCTCTGGAAAAAGAGCTCTCCCACCTCCCTCAAGCCCTCTCAACCTCCTCCTCCTCCGTTCAAGACGGGGGTGACAACGGCGAGGTGCAGATCGACCGTGAAGCGTCGGGCTACGCCCCTGCAGGTAGGAGATTTCATTTTGCGATTTAATTTCTGAACCATTATTTCAAGTTCAATTATAGCATAAAAATGATGTTTGATCTTCAATAAAATCCCATATTTGAGTATTTTATATCTTGAGCTTTCCGCTGCACTTTTAGGATTTTAATTCCGAGTTCCGGGGTGTCTGCAATCGACTGGCGAAGTTTCCGGCTTTTTTTCAAGGTTTTCCGGCGGTTCCGTGGTGGTCCGGTGGAATTTTGACAGTCCGGTATGGAGGAAGTAGGTGGAGCAGGCTTTGGAACGGCGACCAAAGGCGGCGCAGGCTCCGGGATTCAGGCGGAAGGTGGCGTGGGCTCCAGGCAACGGCACCAGGTGGCGGGCGAGCTCGCCGGGGCGCGACGGAGCGGGTGGACCGGGGTCGCGGCGCACGACTTCATGGGGGAACCAAGACCCACGTCCAACGGGTCTTAACGTGGGATGAATGGCCACGAGGTCCGGTCTAATGGTGGACCGCGGGTCCATGGCCAGCCCGCGCGGCTGAGCCGCGGGCCGGCCTAGGCCGGGCCGGCCCGAGGGGTTCGTCCCCTCTGATTTCGGACACCCGTATCTTCCACGATGGGTGTCCGTTTTGCATGCCGTCTATGGAAGTGTCATCCTAGGATCGAGAAGAATCTTTTGAGATGGTCTCGGAAATTTTTATTTCCCGAGACGAGGGGCTCGGTGGCATGGCATGTACGTTAAGTGGTTTGGCGTTCTTCCGGGGTTTCTTGTTTTGGGAGGCGCAGACACATCCGATGTCCGATTTGAGCACCGTCAGCAGTGTTGGGACCCTGGCGCCGAGGTGGAGCTTTCCAGGGTGGTTTTAGGCATTGAAGCCGGTATTGAGCCGTGGTCCCCACAACCCGTCTTTTAAGCTGCGAGCAGCGTTTAGAAACTTTTTCATCAGATGTCCGTTCAGGGCGTACGAGCAGTCGTTTTGGGTGTTTTTCCATGGGCATTGCAATGGAAGAATCTGCCCGCTTTAATTCTGCATGATGGTGCGGGCCCCACGAGGGCCATTTTGGGAGTTGGTGGTGATTTCTATCTTTATCAACGGGTGTCCATTTCAGACAAGTGGATAGTCAATCTTGTGTACTTTTTCAAGAGGATCACAATGGTGCGATGTGCCTGACTGTTTTTAGGATCGAGGCTTGGGACCATGGGACGCCGTTCAGGTGTAAAGCAGTGTTGAAAGGCCTTTACTTCAGATGTCAGTTGGAGGCGAGTAAATAGTCTATCTCGCATGTTTTTCTACGAGGATTACAACAGTATGATCCGTTTGGATGTTCGGAGTCTCATTCGAGATCTCATTAAATGGGGAAGCATGAAAGGTGCTTCGGTGGTGGTTCTTCTTACTGTTTTTGGAAGTGAACCCTTGGAGAGTGATTGCGTTCACTCCCGTGTGAGTGATTTTGATGTTTGAAAAGATGTGGTTGGTCATGCTAGGGTCATGGAGGAAGAAGGTTGGCGAAATTGAGTTTACGCCTTTTTGTGTTGGCATTGGGTGCCATGTGCACGATAGCCCTTGGTCTGGAAATGGGGCATGCTCTGGGAGTATACGGGAATGCTTGGAGGTACATGTTTTAGTTTGTACCTGAGAATGTTTGTATTCTTGGTTTGGATATGAGTTTAGGCCACACGTCGTGTGGGCCCCGTGTGTGTGACGTGTTCTACTTTACGTACCTTTGACCTCTCGTGACGTAGAGGGTCCTCCTGTTCTCAATGGTGTCGACCAGCGGGGTTGAGTGGGTTTCCCCCTGGTCTTGTTCACGATGGTTTAAACCAGCAGGGTTGAGTGAGATTCCCCTTGGTCCTGTTCACGATGGTTTAGACCAACAGGGTTGAGTGGTTTCCCCTGGTTCTATTCTCGATGGTTTGATCGGCAGAGTTGTTTGGGTTCCCGTTTCTCCTTTAGGCATGTGGGCTTTCAGTATCACATACCTTCGTGTTCCCTGGTAGAATTTTGAGGATTTTGTGTGACCAATACATCACGCGGGCACCGATCCTCTACCCAGGAGGTTGTTTCCAGTAGGTATGGGCAAAGCAGTTCCGGGTTTACCCTCCAGCGGGGCTGGGCAGTGGGTTGCTCATCGAATTCTTCGGGTTTACCCTCCAGCAGGGCTGGGCAGTGGGTTTCTCATCGACTTCTTGGGGTTTACCCTCTAGCTGGGCTAGGCAGTGGGTTGCTCATCAACTTCTTCGGGTTTACCCTCCAGCAGGGCTGGACAGTGGGTTGCTCATCGACTTCTTCGAGTTTACCCTCCAGCGGGGCTAGGAAGTGGATTGCTCATTGATTTCTTAGGGTTTACCCTCCAGCAGAGATTGGGCAGTGGGTTACCCGATGACTTCTTAGGGTTTACCCTCCAGTAGAGACTGGGCAGTGGGTTACCCGACGACCTCTTAGGGTTTAACCTCCAGCGGGGCTGGGCAGTGGGTTACCCGATGACTTCTTTTAGACTAAATCCTTTCTACTAGGATAGTCTATGGATTTTCTCCATGACTACCAGAGCAGGACCCTTGGTTGTACGGGTCGGTGATGTGACATATTTGACTTTGAGAAGACCTCTCAACTGTGTGACAGTGACGAGGTGTGTTTTGACTTTCCCCAGAACTCTCAAGTACGAGGGGAAATTTCCCCACCAATATGCTTCCTTGAGATGCGACCTAAAACCGTATGGGCGAGTCAGTGCCGCCCAAAACGGATAGTGTCAAGGTGCGGTTATTTGAGCCCCTTGACTTGTTGTTCGAGGCAGACGGGTGGGATGCTGGGCATCGATGGTGTTTAATTTTGGGACTATTGGCTACTCACTTTCTTGGGCTGAGCTATGGGACGAAGATCCCCTTACAATCTTGTTCGGGTTTCTTGACAGAGCATATATATATGTATACCTTGTTCCAGTACCCACTCCTTGGGTTTTGGCTACTCTCCTTCCAGGAGAGGTGAAGACACGTGGGGTATGACACATGATTTCTGTGTCTACCTTCTCATGGTTGGATGAGTCTAATATCCTGCTATAGGTAGTTAATACTTGACAGGAAGTTCATCTTCTCACCGTTTCTATCTCCTTGTGATAGGATGAGTCTACTTCATTTCTCTTATTGGGTTGAGCTGGACTCTCTACTGTTACTATTTTGCACTCTCTATTGTATTACCCTATTTGATCTACTTATCACCTCTTCTATACCTCCTTTGTTGCTCCCTCAATCCTTCAGGGCATCCTATTGAGTATTTTTATACTCACCCCTACTTGGGATTTTCCCGCACTTGGTGTGCCCTTGCAGACGACAGACAGGTTGGTCGTGACTTCAGCGGATCTTAGGAGTCCGGGAGCTTGGACCGTGTATGGTGGTCGTAGTCTGGTTCCATGTGTGGGACTCTCCCAGCTATTTTACTTTTGTTTACCTGTTGCCGGGTTGTGGCACTTTTCTGGTTGGGCGCGTGTTTTACCCTTTTCTTTTCAGTTTACCTTCAGTACTCACTTTATACTGTTTAGAGGTCGATGCACTCTTTGTGGTTGTTTATATAAGTTGGTACTTTACATTCTCTTTTACTCTGCACTATTGCATTGAGTGGGCTGCATGTGTGCATATAGGTACTTAGGCAAAGGCCTCCCTGAGTTGTTTAGCCTTCGACGCTTGTCGCCAGCCCCTAGCCTATGGAAGCGGGATTGGGGTAGTTTCGGCTCGAGCCCAGGTAGGGTCGGGTCCTGACACACGTTCCTTCCACACATCATACTCTTTTTCATAGGAAATTTCAGATCACCATAATATTTCCATGGACATTAGTGATAGAATATTCAATTCCTAAGGACACATTTTTTTGAAAATACATTGATACACCTGAGTTTAGATTTGCATTTATCGCCCACCAAAAGGGCCTACCAACCAGGGGATGCTATTATTTGAATATGAATTAACATGCCCCAGTTTGGATTTTTATAAGTCACCACAAAAAATGTATTTCAACTAGAGGCACATCCATCTTTGTGATAAACCTATTCTACCTTCATAATGACCAACAACATGATGCTGGAAACTGCTTTTCAAACATGGTCCATGGTCACTCCTTATGTTCTTGTTCCATATCAATTCTCTTGATCCTATAAAACCCAAGATCATGGTTTAAAATTTCATTCTTCACATCCAAATTATATTGGAACATCCTTGGCTTGGTAAGCCTTATATTAGTAATCGTTTCTATGACATATGGTCCTAGCCATGTGACCTAAAACTACAATACACCTTCATCCCTAACACATGATGTTAAACTGCATGGTTTCCCAAAACTATGTTTAACTTTATTCGAATTCCAATGAGATACGTAGAAACACCCAAATACTATATCCCTTTCCATCCATTTTAAGATCAAGATGCCCCCATCCTTCTTTTTAATCTCTTTTTTATGGTGAAAGAAACCTTTTACACTCCTTGTTTCTCACACTGATCATAGATCATGTGGGGTTAGGATTTTTGGTAAAGTCTTCCCCATATGATGAAGGCTTATAAATTCACATTGGGTTTATTATGGTCTTGGATGAAATATCTTAAAAGGTATTCCAAAAATCCTTACTAAATGATGTTAAACTACATGGTTGACATCTCTTGCATAATGTAAATCCAAGAACTATGTGTGGTTTGATTCCTGCTTTGATGAGATACACAATATCACCCAGACTATATGTCTTATCTCTAACCATAATATAAATAAATAAATAAATAAATAAATAAATATATCCACTCCTTCTGTATGGGTCATACCTATATAGAAAACATTTCTCCCCATTATTTGGTGATTTTGACATGAAATACTCCTCCTATACTTAGGAACCTTCCTTACAAAAACCAAAATCTATGTATTGGGAAATCATAATATATATAAACTTTCCTTGGCCATTGATAATATAATGTTCAATGCCCAAAGAAACTTTTTTTTGACTATGCATGGATATTCCCCAGTTTGGATTTTCATAAACCGCTCCTAAAATTCTTGTCAACTAGAGGCACATTCATCCTCAAGAGAAACCTATTCTATCTCTATAACCCCCCAAAAAATATAATGGGAAATATTTTTTTAACATGGTATATAGTCATTCCTTGCATACTTATTACATATCACTTCATGGATCTAGAATCCCCCAGATTATAGCTTACAACCTTCCCCCTTCATGCCTGAAGATGATGAATCATTCTTGGTCAGATCACCATGGAATTTGAAACCACTAATCTATGGTCAAATCTAGATGATATTAAATTTTAGTTCTCAATATCCTCACCTTAATATGTTAAACTAAACATTCCATATCCTGGTCGCACAAAATTTAACCACATGATGTTTCAACTCTCATTAGGAAGGATCCTTTTCTTCTGATGTTGGTCATCCGCCGCATCACCCTGATGAATTGCATATAACTTGATTCTCATCCCATTGAGACATGTAGTGATGCCTATGATCTCCATTTTCTCCCCAACTACTATAGTAGAAAAAACATTTGTGTTCTTCCATTTATGGACACAACCCCAATTTAGGTGGGAGGTTTTGAATTTCTCTTAGGACCCCTCCTTTGTAAACTAACAGTTGAAACAAAATTCCCCTTCTATATATAAAAACTAAAATTGTGTAGGAGAAGTTTCCTATTCTTATCTAGTGCCAACCCAAATGTTCCCATCATTCCTTGACACATTTCTTTCACAAACCACCCTATGAGGTCTTGAGAAATCCAGATCCTCATAAATTCCCTAGCCATCAATGCTAGAATGTATTATTATTGAGAAAATTTTTGTTTTGACTATGCATTGATACACCCCAATCTGGATTTTCATAAGTCTCACCTAAAAGGACTTTCAACTAGAGGCACCTTCATCCTTATAAGAAAACTATTATATCTCTATAATCCACAACAATATTATGCTGGAAACTGCTTTTCAAACATGGTTCATGGTCAATATTTGTATACTTGTCTCATATCATGGTTTAAATATGGAAATCACAAAGTTGTGACTCAAAACCCTATTGTGTGTCTAAAGAATGTAAAAACATTCTCGATTATCAAGCCCAACTTGGGTAATCATCCCATACCTCATTATCGAAGATGTTCGAACTAAAAAACTAGATGCATTAGTCCAGATTGAAAGTCTCTAAACTTCCTATGAAAAAAGACATAGTAATCTCCATATTGAAAACCCATAAAAGGGAACCTTGGACAAGAGTTGAGTTTCATCTCACCATACATACAATTTATATGGTGTAGAAATTTTTTTATAGTGATAAAAATAAAAATTCATAAAACTTGTTAGGTTGAAAACCCTCAAAGGGTGGATTAAGAAAAGTCATGTCTTACCAGCTAAGTCTTATTCACATATGACTTATCAAAAAAATTAGGGCAATGAAAAAAAGGCACAAAGTTTGTAGGGTCTTTCATATGACTCTAAAAATAGTTTAACTATGATCACTAGGTTCAAATAACTAGGAAAAAATTAGAGCCCCCTTATATTCCTATCATTGTGATTACAAAACATTGAAACAACTACATTTAAAAAAATGAATTAGATTCAATGCTATGTTATGATTACATAGGGAAAAAAGGATTCATACATAAATGATTAGAAACAAAATTATTTTCATTTATGGAGGAAAAAACTATAGGATCATATATAGCAAGCCATGCCTAACATATATGGATATTACTTCAATTTAGATGAATATTCATCACATTAAAAAAGTACATGCCTGAGGACCGTAATAGTTTACTATCTTTGGAAACTTTGGAGTAAAATATTTCAACTTGGTGAAATATATTCAATGTTTCCCACAAATATATCCCCCTTAGTACTTATACTTAATAGTAAAAGGAAACATAAGAAAGGGTGAGCTTAGATTCTTAGAAAGGGTAAATAAAGGATATACGTAAGCATAACATGAGCATAAGGGTATGAAAACATGAGAATAACATTGGAAGATCATACCATACATATCAAAGATCATATACATGATTCATGGAATATACATTGTAAGTTCATAATACATGAATCATAAGGGAATCAAGATCATAATCCATGAAATAATAACATAAGAATAAGACATGGAATTGTGGAAGACATATAAACATGTAATATCATTCTCTATAAGTCAAGGCTCATTGAAAAAACTTATAAAGGAACTTCATTGGGAATAAAACTACTAGGTGGTATACATCCCCATCCTTAGTCACAATACTTTTCTTATAAGGGATTGGGTTTACCCTTCTTCCCATAGCGGGCCAGGTTTCCCCATCCTCCCATAGTGGGTCAGATTTCCACATCTTCCTATAGTGGATCAAATTTCTCCATCTTCCTATAGTGGATTGGGGTTCCCCATATTCCCATAGTGGATCTAGTTTCCCCATATTCCCATAATCGGTCAGGTTTCCCCATCTTCCCATAATGGGTTAGGTTTCCCCATATTCCCATAGTGGACGAAGAAACATCTATTTCCCATTTTAGATCAAGCCCATTGACTTGTTTCCCATCATTATATCATGATATATAAATCTTTACCCAATTAATTATATTTATATATAGGCCTAACTTGTCACATAAAAAAAATCATACATACATGTTCTACAAGATAATAAAACTTTCATCATATCATGGCCCATAAAAGTGATGGGTTTCATAAAAATAATATCATAACCCTTGAAATGAAATGGTTATAATAAACATATAATCATATCACAACCTATGTAAAATATAAAGTTCTCATAATCATTTCATCAAATCATAACCCATGAATAGAATCCGGTTTCAAAATCATATAACCTGTGGAAGAAGAATGAGTGTCATAAATTTTTTTCATCTTAATAAGAAACCATTGAAAGAAATAATAATAATGGTGTAGTTATATCATATCCATAGTAAATCATAAATTATTTCAAAGGATTTAATCTTATATGGAAAATATCTTTTGAAAACATTTATTGATCAAAATATCGTTTATGCTTTTAAAAATGCTTTTGAAAGCATATTTTTTTTTGAAAACCCTTTTCTTTGAAAATAGATTTGAAAACCATAAAACATTTGGAAAATAATTTTTACTTGAAGATAATTGAATAATCTTTTTTAAAACATTTTTTAAAATATATATGTGAACAAGGTTTTCTAATAAAACAGATTCCTGACCTAAGAGAGAAATAAGGTCAGATTTTCTTGAAAATATTTACTTAATTTTATTAAGTACCAAATAGTGGAATTATGGTACCAATACATTAATATATCATGAATAAATATAGTATAAGTAAATTCATGATTTTTCTTGAGATATGGATCACAATATTCCATCAATGGAAGTATAATCATAAAAAATCTTCATAAATGATGATATTTTAGCAATAAAATCTTACCATTTTGGCAACATAATCTCCATGAGAGGATAAAATTAAATTAATATTATAATATAATTAAAATAATAATATTAATTATATGAAATGTAAAAGGTATATTATATAAACATCATAAAATAATATAGGTACATAACAAAACATGTGTCTCAAAGAAGGCAAATTGAGACAAAATTACCTTACCAATTTGGTAACTTGGGAAATGTAAACCCCAAGAAAGAGAGATAATAAAATGGATATATAAATACTAACCAAAAATTTAATTATAAGTATCATAGAATACATTCATAGTCAGTATATACACCACATAAAATAAATGAGTGTTGAATATGACATAAGTCTCACAGAAATAAAAGCGAGATTAGAAATCCCTTACCTTAAGTCTTGACATTCTTCACACATGTTCAAAACTTTTATATAATGAGTATAAGTTTATTAAAAATACACTAAATAGCCATATTATTATATATAATACGATATATGACTTTATTATGACTTTATATTTCTCATTTATTAACAATTCCGTGTTAAGTTTACATTTTAGGTAATATCTGTTTTATTTTTCGTATATATTTTGACTTGTTATTCCTGATACTAATAAATATATCATGATTTAAATATTTAAAAAATGTAAGAAATGATATAAATATAATATATATTCATTATATAAATATTTATCAAAATCTATAAAAGACAAAAATATGAAATGAAATATGCTGTACATGGAGATGGTTGGCTGTACGTATGCGTGAATGCTTTTTTTATTTTCTTGTCGTATTAAAAGAAAGAAAGAAAATGAAATATATGTATATTTATATATATATACATAATGTCATTATATTATAATTATTATGTCAGATATATCATATATGTTCACTAAAACCATACTTTATACATTCTATGTAAAGTGTGAACGAATCACATCGCTTTGAGGAGGCGGTAGTCCACATGTCCACAAACAAAGTTATCATATTTACAAAAAAATTAAAGTATGAAGGTATATGTTATATAATAAATAAATATGCATAAATAAATCATAAATATCATATATATCATATAAAAACAGTATTCCATCATAATTACCAACCATGAGAGGAAGGAAAGGAAAAAACGAATGACATCGTTTAGCGAGGCTATAGTCCACCGTACACACGAACGGTAAGTTCGTTACCCATTTTATGGAAGTGTATATAAGGTTAAGATTAAAACATATAATAAAAACATATCATTATATTTATTATAATTATTTTATTATATAATCATGGAATAAGAAGAACTGAATGTACAGAGAATGAATTAAAACAGAAATGCATGTTGAAGAATGTTACCTTTTTTTTCCAGGTAACTCCTTTTGGTTTTCACCAAAGGGATTACTTTCTTGGATTAATTAAAAAAATGGAGGATTATATGATTAATGTGGTTAGTTTGGGAGAATATTTTTTTAGGGTTTTTCCAAGCCAAAAAATATTGAGAGGTGTAAAGAGAGCTGGAGGAGAGGAGGCCTTTTATAAGTGGGGAAAAAGACACATTGAGTATTCTTAAAAATATTTAAGTGTTCTTAATGTTTTAATTTTCCCCCTAAGGGTTTAAAATATACCATTATAGATCCTTATAGGTTTAATGGTCTAACTATGTCCCAAAAATAATTTTTAAACAAGTCTAGGCTCATTTTTACACCTTATTTTCTAAGTTTAGTCATTAATTAAGCTCGTTTTTACCATAATAACTGTAATTAATTTTTATTAATTTCACTAATTTTTTTGGTAAAAAACTAATTTGATATTATTATAAATTATAAATTATTATAATTCCAAATATTTAGTCTATTTTTCCAAATTATAATCATAGAAGTGGCAGAAATTAATTTAAAATTAGTCTTAGAGACAGGACGAGACGATGTGGTTTTAAAGTGAAAAAGTCCAAAAGTTTGAAATGTTTTTATATCCAATTTCAATGTAAAATTAGTCTAAATTACCTAAATTGGATTAATTTATGTATAATTGATCTAATTTTACTTTAAAAACAAATTAAAATTTAATTTAACTATATAAAAAAATTAGATAAAAAACAAATTTCCACTAAATTTCAGTATTTTTCACTATTCATCAAAACATGAAACTTCATAGAAAAATACCAAAAATTTACCCAAATTAAATTTTTATATTACTATTTAAAAAATAAAGTTTATTTTTTTATATAAAAATTAAAATAATTTCAAAAATTATATTTAAAATGGGCTCGCCACTAAAAGCTGATAAAATTACTCTTTTAAAAAAATACAACTTTTTATTCATAAAATTATATTTGTTCTTATCTTATGCCTATCTAATATATTGGATGAGTGTAAATTTTTTTTATTTAAAATTGAATATATAAATTATATTAAAAACATTCATCAAAAGAGGTTTTTTTTAATTTATTGAGATAAAATGGTGTTTGTACATAGAAAAGTAGTTTTCTTAAAAAAAGAATTTATTTATTCTCAAATAGTTCTTATTTTCATTTATAACTAATTTATAACCAAATGATTCATTTTATATTCATTTTTAAAGCATAGTTTCATTATTTATTAAATCTCAATCATATCTTCTATTCTAACGGCTAGGTGATAAATATAATAATATTTTAATAATAGTGTATTGTAGTTCGGTAAAACTTGGTCTTGAATGAAACACAAGTTATTGAAGGGGCTCAATATTGTATGTAACAAAATCCAAGAATCATGTTACGTGTAATCCTAGCTACACTATGTGTTGAGTGTAGTGAAATCTCAAATTGGTGTTGCGTACAAAGAAATAATAACTTTGTTCTTTCATATAATATAAGGTAAATTCAATGTTTTATGGAATAAAAAATATCAATTTTTTTTTAAATTAATTTGAAAAAAATAGTTCACAAAAACTCACAGTGTTACATTCTACCCCCTTTAAAATGAATTTATCCCTCTAAATTAATCTGGGTTATCAAAGGATTAATACTTGAAATTCTCTTTCTTTGAAATCCAAATCATAAAAATGAATTCTAAAACATACTTCAAAAAGGGAAAGTTAGAACTGTAGTAGTTACCCAAAGTAACTCATAACTAGGTTTCCATGTAGGAGAAAATAGGTTGTGAGTGAAGATTGTACATAGTTGAAAAACATAACTAATTATAGTGAGTGATGAAGATAATTGATCACCAGAAAGTGAATGATAAATGGAAAACATGAATTCTTTCTTATTCAAAAGATTATTGGTTATATTACTTTAATTCAAAAAGTTGAAAACTTTATCCCTGATAACATAATCCACTTTTCAATAAATCCTAAATTAGTTACAAGGTAATTAGTATCATTCAATTTACTTATTTATAACCAACATATCTCTATTCAAACATCATTATCTCAACATTAGGAACATATTAAGGGTTAAATGTCCCCTAATCATATGCTTCTAATGAATACCACCTTTACATTAAATCACTTTTATAGTCCATACAAACCATTCAACATATTACTGTAAATCCTTAGTGAAAAATATAAACAAAATAATACTTATATATTTCTCAATTCATAATTCTTGAATCAAAATACATAAACACTTTGATTATTCTACTTTATCCTTAATCCATTAACAAGGATACCTCATACTATTACTTAATAACTATTTCTATTCTCATTTCATCTATAGTATCATCATCATCAACAATATAACCATTACCCGTACCACCTTGCGGATTATCTATGAGATCTTTCCTCTCAGGACATCTATTTGCATAATTCCCATTCATTCCACCCATAAAACATTCAACTATTTATAATACCTTAGGTCAGGAAATAGTTTCAGCCATTCCATTAACTTAACTTTTCATTTTACCTTTGTAGTTACTTTCTTTGTGTCCTTCTTTTCCACATTCAAAACATTGTCCCGTTCCTCTAAGACATTCAATTGGGTGTTTCTTCCCACATTATTGACAACAAGGAAACTGAATCTTCTTTCCTCTATGGCCTCTATTACCAAAATTTTCAGCGAAATATTTCCTCCTCTTCCTTAGTGAGTCTAATAGTTGATTAAGGTGCACATTGTTAATCATGTTCCATGAAAACTGATTAGGCATGATCAAAACATCCTTCATTATAGTGACCATCCCATTTGACTTCTCATGAGAAAACTCTCCATCAAATTTAACATTAATACTGTTCTTTTTAGTTATGACTATTAATTAAAACCATAAATCATAGTGTGAGAAACACTTATCTTAGTGGAAAAATAGATAATCATGAAAAATCAATTATTAGAAGTCTAAATTACACCACCTTATTTTAAATATAATAAACCATAGGCTTATTATTAGAGACATACCTAGAAATATCCTTTTAAATATCCCTAGGGATATCACTAAATCTTTCACATCCAAGTTCCTGAAGTTTTACTAAAACTTCCATTTAATACCAACTATAGTAACCTATGCTTAACATACATGGATATTACATTAATTTAGATGAATATTTAGCACATTACAAAAGTACATGCCTGAGGAACATAATAGTTTAGTATTTTTGCAAACTTGGAATTGAATCTTCTAACTTGGTGAAAAATATTCAAATTTTCCCACACAGATATTCCCCCTTAGTACTTATACTTAATAACTTTCTTCATAACCTAAGGAAAGGAAACATAAGAAAGTATGCACTCAGATGCTCAGTTAGGTTAAATAAAGGAGATATATAAGCATAACACGAGCATAAGGGTATGAGAACATGAGAATAACATTTTAAGATCATACCCTTCATATCAAAGATCATATACATGAGTCATTACATAAAGATTAAAAGTTCATAAGACATGAATCATAAGAAAATCAAGAGCACAATTCCTGAATTCATAACATAGGAATAAGAAATGGAATTTTGGAAAACATATAAACATATAATATCATTCCCTATAAGTCAAGGATCATTTCTGAAACTTATCAATGTACTTCATGGGGACTAATCCTAATGGGCAGGACACACCACCATCCCCAATCGCAGTCCTTTCCTTATAATGTATTAGGCTTCCCCTTCTTCCCATAGTGGATCGGGTTTCCCCATCTTCCTATAGTGGATTGGGTTTCCCCATATTCCCATATTGGATCAAGTTTACCTATCTTATCATAGTGGATAAGGTTTCCCCATCTTCCCATAGTGGATAGGGTTTTCCCATCTTCCCATAATGGATCGGGTTTCCCCATCTTCCCATAGTGGATCTGGAAACACCTGTTTCCCATTTTGGATCAAGTATGTTGACTTATTTCCAATTATTATCTCATGAGATATAAATCATCCCCCAATTAATTGAAGGGAGATATAGGTCCCACCTGTCACTTAATAAAATCATACATACACGTGCCACAAGATAATAAAACATGAATCATATCATGACCTAAAAAAATAGAAGAGTTTCACAAAAATCATTTAATAAAACATGAAATGAAATTGTTATCATAAACATGTCATCATATCACAACCTATGGAAAAGAGACAGGTCACATAATCATTTCATCAAAGCATAACTTGTGAAAAGAAATTGGTTTCAAAATCATATAACTTGTGGTAGAGGAAAGGGTGTCATAAAAACATGTCATATTAAACATTAACCATTAAAAGAAAGAATAAGAATGGTTTCCACAAATCATATCCATAGTAAATTATAAACTATTTCAAAGGGATTCATCTTAGATATAAAATATCTTTTGAAAACATTTCTTGAGGAAAATATACTTTTTATTTGAAAACACTTTTAAAAGCATAAAATATTTTTGAAACATTTTTATTTGAAAATATATTTGAAGACCATAAACACTTTAAAATCCTTTTTCCTTGATAATAATTTAATAATTTTTTTGAAAACATATTTGAAAACATAGTTTTCGAATAAAATAGATTTCTAACCTAAGAGAGAAATAAGGTCAGATTTTATTGAAACAATTCCTTACTTATATTAAGTAAAAAAGAGAGGAATAATGGTACAAATACATGAATATATAATTAATAACATGAGGATAATAAAATTCCTTATTTTTTTATGAGATATGGATCATAAGATTTCATCAATGGAAGCATTATCTAAAATAATCTTGATAAATGATGATATTGTAGTAATAAACTCTTACCAATTTGGTAACATAATCCCCATGACAAGATTAAAGGTACTAGGCATGCAACAGAAGCCTTGAAAGATGGGATTTTAAAAATTTTCACCAAAAAATGACATGAACTCATTTATGTCAGCAAATCCCTACCTGGGTTAAACTAAGGATCTCATGTGAAGAAGATTAAGCACAAATATAAAACCATAAAATACTAGGTTCAGATTTGAATCCACGCTCAATGTCTACTCATCTTTTGAAATAGATGCTTGAATAATTTGAAGATGAATCCATATAGATCGTCTAAATGCACTTCAAAAATTTGTAGGAGCACCGATCATCGAAATTCAGGTGCTAGCGTGGAGTTCTGATGATGCCTTTGACGCTATGATGATCACCATATCTCCTTGCTAGTGATGTAAGAGAGGGATCTCAATTCGAACTCCTTATATCTAAATCCTATCTCTCTACAACATGAGAGAGATAAGAATATATATAAATAACATGAATAGTCTTTGGTGAATACCTCTCCTCCTCTCTATATAGTGTGTAATTAAATTACCCAAAATTACCTCTCTGACCCCTGAATAATTAACGCACAATAAATGACATGTTATGAGTACTAAACTAAGTCATAAATATTATTGTCACTTTATTATAATACATTAAATATATTATGTAATAACAAATGAGTCATTAACATGACTCATCATTCACAAAAAAATTAATTGAACCTTGAATATTTTAACTAATATTCGTTCAATTAATATTTTTATGTATTTATTTTTAAAACTTGTAAATACATTTAATAAATAAATTCAATGCTCATTATTCTTAACTTTAATAATATGAATTTATTTATTATATTGATGATCATATCTCCTTGGACAAATCCTGGACCCCAATGGTGGGTCCCACCATGTCCAATATAACTATTCATCTTAATAGGGAAGATTCTTGAATATGCTAGTGTGTGTGACCCTCAAGGCCTTTATCTCAATAGTAGTGAATACTATTCACAAACCAAGAGTGAGATCTAGCAACCCATCATGGGCCCTAAAGAGATAAGGATTGTCATAGTAGTGACAACCAACCTATAAACACACACTGTGTAATATTATATATTTGTCTTTAATATCTCATAAAGCATGACACACACCCATGTCATCGCCCTTTTCTTGATTTTTTATTTTTTGATCTAATTGGATGGATTTACCTTGGATGACCATGGCCATGGATTTATCAAGGTACTACCATCTTGATCAACATGGCCTGAGATATATAACTTCCCTAACCTGGAAGTGACAAATCCTTTCTTGACCATTCAACCAATGTCATTCCACCAATGACACACCAACACAAACTACCTTGCTCTGATTTCATCATCATGGATTTTTCCTTGCATCAAAGTACACAATAAAATGTAACACATTGGAAATTATCTCAAGTTAGTATGCCATTACAAATGTCTATAGATAAGAACAACCAATGACACCTAGAATAGGTGGTGTTCCAATAAGAGGGTTTATCCTCATGATCTCACTATTATAGATCACCAAGTGCGTACTTCATGAGAAGAAGTATCAATACTTATGAGCCCCCAACACCTGATATTCAAACATCTACTTTGTCTATTCAGTAAGATGTATCTAGACCATAGGACCATTATTTAAAATTAATGTCATAGTATCTTGAGGTTCTCAGTATAGCCTAGGATCTGCTACAACCTTTTGATACGACATTTAATCTATGGACATTACCATTAAATAGTGGAAGTAGAAAATTCAAAACTATAATGTTAAGAGTACATCATGTATAACTAACTATTTACACGATATACTAATCAAAAGTACTGCATAGTTAGGTCTAATTCACCCACCATTACAACACTCCCACTTTCACTAGATCCATCTTGCTAACTATACTTGTTAGCTCTCACATGATCAAAATCATGTTTCTACCGAGTCATCACTTTAGCTACTGGGCCTTCCACGATTCTATTGTGTGGCTATTATGCTATCTGAAACCTCATATCCTTGAGTAAAAATTCTTAAGATTTGGTATCCTGGAGTATATACCCTTTTTCCACTATAAAAACTTAACATATGGGATTTTAAGAAAATCATACTTTTCATTATAATAAAAAATTTCTTACCTTGCGTGATTCTAAGAAATGGAACAAATTTTTGCATTCATCTACTTATCCGCCTCATAAGCTACAACATAATCATCATTTGTTGGTATGGATACCATTGGATTATGTGATCTTGTATCACTCATGACCTTAGCCTAACTATGATATTAGATCAAATTGATATAAGGAAGAATAGTTTGTGTCCCATGAAAACTAGTATGATTTCTTCTCCACATCACATGTGCATATCATTTATACTTGTAGATATACAATCAGATAACTCTGACTGCTTCACTTGATGTTCTCCTGGAAATAACTAATATTTTCCAACTATAAAGTATATCCTGGAAATATCGATTTTTGTACATATCATGACATATATGATTGATCCATTACTTAAGTGTATGGATTTAAACTCACTGTATTTATCTCCTCTCATTCCCCAAACATGTCATCCTAGAGAGATTATGCCATATGACACTGAAAAAAATTATTCTCTAGAATTTTTCCAACTTGTATTTTTCAATATGGTGTCACTACATGTACGATTAACTAGGTCCAAGAAAACTTTATAACTACCTTAGTAGATCCTATTCCCTAGAACTTATGTTTCTACTTTAAATCAATCACTAGAGAATAACTTTCATTCATTATGGTCTTAACCAACTTGAAGACCAATATCTATTTTTTATATGTTTCTGAACATATTTTACTTGGAAAAATATAGTGATTGCACTAAACTCTTGTAAACACATGTCAAAGATTCATTCTGAATGAATATTCTATAATCACATTGATTACTTCAATACTCAATTAGATATCAGTAACTTACAACCACTATTAACATTCTATGATGTGACCATCCATTTCTGGTTGCGTCGTATAGACAACTTCCATGTTTGGTGGTCATGACATCTAATGATCAATATAATATGATCATAGAAAGTAGTTATGACAATTAAAATTCTAATAGATTTATGCATAATGACCTAGTATTACCAATAAATCCTTATTGGTACTACACTTTTACTATCCATGTATCAACTCACTTTAATACCAATCACATTATTCAAAAAATAACCCCCTTTCACTTTGATACATAAGATCCATTATTGAATTTTAACTAGTCTTGTCAATCTCATCCAATTTTCATACACTACTTACTTGTAGTAAATATTATTCGCAACGAATAATGGATCACTGGTTGTGGTGGATAAAAAAACTATCACCATGGTTTTATCCTTCCTACGAAGTATGTGTCTCTAGAACATGCTCTGTTCCACATGCGCTTGTGGAACTAGTTCCTAGTCCAACTACATGTGCATCTCTATCATTGGCTAAAACCAAGTCAATCTAGATCCAACTATCTCTAAAGATATGTTCAACCTTATTGAAATGTATTCAATCACTTGAATACTAATTTTGTATCTTATGGATTTATGTAATGTCCTAAGAAACCGTTAAGACAATTATAATAGATGCACAATGTGTTTTTACTTGATGCAAGTATGTTTATATCCAAAAAAACTCTTTACATGTGAACACATGTTTTTTATTACATAATGGATTTCCATCATACTATAACTCATATGAAATCCATTTTTATATTAGTTAGCATATGATTATGGGATATCACTTTTTTTTGTAAAGAACATCATAAAATATAATGGAAGTTTCTGAATGTTGTAACATCAATACTACTTACATCATAACTCTGATGTATAAAATATGAATTTTGGAATTAATCCATTCTACATTTTGTTGATCAATATTGATATGTAATACTTCATCATCGATCTTCCTCATTAACATTAATGTTGTGATGTAGATAAGGTAATGCACGATTAGGAATTACTCCACGCTACATTATCATGATCGAAAAATGTTTGGTCAAGATATTCTTAAAGAAGATGAATTGAAGTAAATAATATATTATAACCACATATATACATAATTTTACCATTCCATAATGACTTAAAGGAATCTAATGAATTATATTTACAACTAGATTACCCTTTAGAATATTTCATGCTCACTTGTTGAACTAATTCCAATAGTCTAGTGGCTTACCTTTATTATTAAGGATTCCTTTGCCCAAAACTAAGTATATATGTCAATAATACCAAATGTGTTTAGCTATACCAATCCTAAATATCCAACTAGGCATATCCTTGATGTATTATTTAAGTTTTTCTTGAAAAATATTTATCTTTCCACAACTGGGTAAATGAATTCTTACATATTATATTCATCCATATTTTGCCTATGATTCATGTACCACTAAACTATTACTTGAGTATTCATCACCTCAAACAACATTCATTCCAAAACCTAGAATATGTCTCAATATTCCCAGAGGACACATGATATAAATGTTTTGGTTATACTCAATGAAAGTTCAACTTAAATCTTTAACTTGGAAATTTGAAGTCATGTGCTTCTCTCCATTGACATAGGAATCACCTTTTCTCAACTTCTTGGAGAATACACCTGACTTCTAGTAATGTTTCTATAATTGGTTACTATATTTTAATACACTTATGTGATAAGAATATAATATTAAATACCCAATAAGTAAAAATAAAACACTGCATTTTACTTTGATGAATAAACCTGAATAAGAAGCGATAAATTTTTTCTTTAATTCAGTTAATTTAATTTAAACTTCCATTGTTTTATTTTATGATATAAAAAAATAACCTCTATTAATACTTATTTCATTGAAAGACAATGAAAATTTGCTTCTGGCATTACATTCCATTGGCCTTTTTTCCCTGACTTTCAATCTGTTCTCCATAAGAATTAAGATTTAACAATCTTTTAATATTCTTATTTTCGTGGTGAACCTTACCTAAATAGGTAGTGAATCATTTACTCAATACTTTTTCATTTTTTACTTAAAACAAGACTTGATTAAAGGGGGTGAAAATGATATTATAGTAGGATTTATTGAAAGGTCATGATCCATCTTTCAATTTACACATACCGGTGTAATCATCACCTTATTCATATCTTGCTTCCCTTTTTCATTGAAAACTTCTAAAAGATGAGACTACATGTTATATAAAACTTTTCCTAATGTATCGACCGAAACTAGCTTCAGATGTTGATGATAGAATAATGACATAACCGTTATATTCTCTATACACAAGTCTCCTGTAAGCAATTTCTTACCATCGCTTCTTGAGGTGGCTTAATAGGTATTGAGGACACTAGTATCTTGAACTTCCAATATCATAGTATTTTGCGTAATTTACTATACTACTATTGGATACTCATGCCTATGTGGAAATTTACCTTTTACATTATTTATCACAATTTTTATTGTGGTATAACTTTACATTTTCTGCAAAAATAAAATTCTAGAAAATTAGTACTTTTTATCACGATTATTGGTTTAGAAAATTTTTATTAATTAAATAAATCATTAAATGTATCCCACTATTTTATAAAATTCCAATAACCCCTTGTTATAGAATTAGAATACTCTGTTGCTTTTTTATTCTAGTGGAAGGGATCCCTAAACCTCACCTCATAGTCTACAATCATTGTCTACGCCACTACTTGGAGGGTTCAAGTTAGACGTTTGGTTGGCCAACAATATTAACTTTCGGTTCCTTGATCTGTTGAGTGAAGTCCCAACTTCTTAAATCGTAACTTTATTCACTCAAAAATTTCCAATAAAATTACAACAAGCTATATTTGGCTACTTCTTTTCTGAAACTTTAGTTAAGTAAACCCATAACTTTCATAAGAATGCCTCGGTAGTTAGAGATACCCTTAGCTTTGGCATGAGGAGCATCCCGAACACCCAATTTTGTTCAAAGTCAAATGATGGAAGGTGGTTATGAATAAATATTTCTTTGAGGGTTTTATATTTTTAATGTGATGAAAGAAATCATTTTCAATTTTCTAAACATGTACTATGCGATCAAACTCACAACTGACCATGCAAGAAATAGAAAAATCCATTGCATCACATGTTCATTTTATCTTTGCATTCCTGTCTATTGTTCTCTATGATTGTGTGTAAACTACACATTCATGAAAATAATAAACCATGAAAAATAAAATGATGACCAGATCATGAGACAATTCTAATGGTTGATTCATTAAGTGAATAATGGATTAACCTTGACCCTTAGAGATATACCTTGAGTTGCATCACTTGCGTCTTGAATTGTAGCACATGCCCATCCAATGCATCCATATCCAGTCTAGTGTGTCATTATAGCTTGGCATGAAGTGCGTCTCTACCCATCTTGTCATTATATAATAGTACTCGCTCATAGGCGAGGGGAACTGGGGAGTATAAAAGAAAAATTTGAATTGGACACACATGTCTTTATACATATAATGACTCTAAAACGATACACAAATAACCTTTTTATTTAAAATATTTATTAAAAACCATTACAATAATTAAATAAATAAATTAAACATACGCCAAACATGCATTGGTCAGTCCACGAATCATGACTAGTCAATACACATTAACTCACATATTAAAACAAATGCAGAAATAAAATTAAACTTGCATTATATATTTTTTGTGAGAATTTTTTATTGAATTAAAATTCACTCTAATTTTAATTTAATAATATTCTTCATTCGGTCCCAATTAATTAATTTAAATTTAAAACCAAAAATTAAATTAATTAATTAATTTAATTTAGCATCAAAATTAAATTAATTCATGCCATAATTAATAAAAGTAATATTTAAACCAAAAATTAATATTTAATTAATATAATTTAAACTGAAATTAAATTAATTAATTAAATTAATTTTTGATTAAATTAATATTAATCGGACCTCTAAAACCCAGGGCAGGGTCTATGCGGGTTATGGGGAACCCACAGAGGTCCATTCCAGATGGTGCAGACCCCGTGCAGGGGTTTTCCATGCCAATCTAGTCCTCCTTAACCCATTCTAGGTCAGGAAGATCTACCCAAGGCCTATTTTAGGGTAAAGCGGACCAGATAGGGGTTACCTATCAACAAGGAGGATCAAGCGATGACTGGAGTTGGATCTATCCTAACTTGGGACAGTGGAGCAGTTCCTTCACCAAGTGGAGCTCGGGGCTGGAAAACTTGGCACTGCTCAAGTGTAGGGGGTTTCGTGACCGAGCTTTGGGCAACGCTACTGCCTGGTGAATGATTAGATGGGGAGTCGCTCGAGAGGTGCTATGCGACCTTCCAATATGGAGACCAAGAATTCCTCATGACAGCTTTCTGGTTCTATCCAGATATCCAGTAGGTGTTGGGTCAATACACAGGGTAGGCAACATACGAGGCTAAGTAGGAGTCTACCATAGAAGCCTGAAATAAGGGAGGCATCAGTGCTTCCGGAAACCACATCCCTTAGAGGGAAGGCCGGTAGATATGGTTGCAGCCTCCTGGAGAGCACAGTAGAGGGGAAACCCAAGACACTATGGCTGGACGGTTGAGCTGGGTGTGGCAGAGGAGGCTAGGAAAACCAGTCACCGGCCTGGTGTGGCAAAGGAGGCCTGGGCGGCTAGTTGGGCTACACCGTTGTAGGGTGGAGGCATCTGGAGGGTGGATGGGGGCACCATGGGAGAGGATCTGCTCAACTGAGAGGAGGTGCAGGCGGTTGGTAGCCTGGTTGGCATGGTCAGCCAGCGGGGTTCCCAGACGGGGTGGTGGAGGAGCCTAAAGTGGTATATCATCCTAAGGCGAGAACATTTTTTGTGTGATGGGGGGGGGGGGGTGCTCAACCTCCTTAATTTTAGACATGTTTTTTATTCTTTTCTTGTGAGCATCCACCCCTTAGGGTCAAGACCTACTTTGTTTTTTCTTTTTGTTTGATTCATATATTTCAAAAGTCTAATGTATTAGGCTTTTGAAAATAAATAGTATTATTATAATAACAATATTATTATTATAATTCCTCTGATATTGGAAAAAAACTATTCTGATGATCAGAATACCGCCGGTGAATGGGTTCATCGGAAAAAACTGGGGCCATAGTCTTCAGGTATATTAAAAAACATATAATATATATATGCTTCAAAAAATAACCCACACAATTTATTGTTCAATCCAAATTCAAAACATCCAATGTCTGTAGACTAGTCATCCTTTGTTGGATTCTTAATCTGTCTACAACATTGGAACTGAGACAACGCGCTTGTTTAAATTTAATGAAAAATTTAATTTTTCTTTGGCTTTAAATTGTCACGCATCCCTCTGATACCAACTAAATATACTAGGAATGTAGCAGAATCCCCAAAAGATGATATTTTAAAAAATTTCACTGAATAATTACATGAACTCATCAACATGAGTGAATCACTACCTGGTTTAAGTTGAGGATCTCACGTGAAGAATATTAAGCAGAAATATAAAACCATAAAATACCTAGTTTAGATTCCAAGATACCCTCAACGTCTTATCATCATTGGCGATCACTGCTTGAAGAATCCAAAGGTGAATCCATCTAGATTGTCCATAGGAACTTAAAAAATCTACAAGAGTACCGATTGTAGAAATCTGAGTGCCAGAGTGGAGTTCAGACGATGCCTTCGATGCTTCGACGATCACTGCATCACCTTGCTAGTGATGTAAGATAGGGAGCTTGATATGAACTCCTTAAATCCATATCCTCTCTCTAGAACATGGGATTGAGAAGAAGAGAGAGAAAGACCATGAATAGTCTTTGGTGAATACCCCTCCTCCTCTATATATAGTGTGTAATTAAATTACCCAGAATTGCCTCTTCGGCCCCTGAATAATTAACACACTATAAACTAATTGTTATGACCACTAAATTGAGTCATAAATATTATTATCACTTTTTTTGTAATACATTAAATATATTACATGATAATAAATAAGCCATTAACTCAACTATTCATTCCCACAATAATTAACTGATCCTTGAATATTTTAAACCAATATTTGTTCAATTAATATTTTTATGTATTTACTTTAAAAACCTATAAATAAATTTAATAAATAATTTCAATTCTCATTATTCTTAACTTGAATAATATGAATTTATTTATTTCATTGATGATCATATCTAATTGGACAAATCCCGGACCCTAGTAGTGGGTCCCACCATGTCCAATATACCTATTCCACTGAATATGGAAGATTTTTGAATATGCTATTGTGTGTGACCCTCTAGGAACTTATCTTGATAACAGTGAAAACTATTTACAAACCAAGAGCGGGATCTAGAAACCCATCATGACCCTTAAAGAGATAAGGATTGTCACAACAATGATAACCAACCTACGAACACACACCGTGTAATATAATTTCTTTGCCTTTAATATCTCAAAAATCATGACGCATAACCATGTTATCGACCTTTTATTGCTTTATTATTTGTTGATCAAAATGGACAGATTTACCTTGTATGACCATGGCCATAGATTTATTAAGGTACTGGCATCCTGATCAATATGGCCTGAGATATATAACTTCCTTAACCTGGAAGCGAAAAATTCTTTCTTGACCATTCAACCAATGTCATGCCACTAATAACGCACCAAACAAAAACTACCTCACCATGATTTCATCATCATGGTTTTCACCTTGCATCAAATTACATTATCAAATAGAACACATTATCAATGATCTTAATTCAAGAGACCATTACATATGTCCGTATATAGGAACGACCAATAACACCCAAAATATGTAGTATTCATATAGGCAGGTCTGTACTCATGATGTCACTACTAGAGAACACCAAGTAAGAACTTCATGAGGAGTCTCAATTCTTATTATCCCTCAACATCAGATAGTCAAATATCTACTGTGTCCAGTTAGTAATATGTATCTAGACCATATAACCTTTGTTTAAGATTAATGGCATATTATCTTGAGGTTCTAACTATAGCCTCAGATCTTCTATAAATTTTTGACATGGCATTTAATCTATGGAAATTAACATTAAATAGTGGACATAGATAATTATACACTATAATTCTAAGAATACATCATGTATAACTAACTGTATACACAATATGGTGATAAAAAATATTGCATAGTTGTGTGTTGGGAACCCACTATTACAATAAGGATAACATTAAATGAAGCTTATAATATCATGAGAATAAGAATATTCATGATATAAAATGTCAAAGGGATAGTACATATGCCTCTTAAAATAATATAGGTTCATAACAAAACATGTGTCTCAAAGAAGTTAAATTGAGACAAAATTACCTTACCGATTTGGTAACTTGGGAACCGTAAACCCCATAATAGAGAGATCATAAAATGGATATGTAAATAACCATAAAATTAATTATAATTATCATAAAATACATTCATGATCATTATATACACCACACAAAATAAATGAGCGGTGAATATGGCTTAAGTCTCACAGAAATAAATGTGAGACTAGAAATCCATTACCTTAAGAATTGAATTTCTTTGTACACATTAAAAACTTCTATATAATGAGTATAAGTTTATTATAAATACAAAATATAACTTTATTATTATATATAATACCATATATTATATTATTATTACTTTATATTCCTCATTTATTAACAATTTCGTGATAAGGTTACGTTTCAGGTAATATCTGTTTTGTTTTTCGTATATGTTTTGACATGTTATTCAAGACCCCCTTACATAGATCGTGATTTACTTATTAAAAAAATGTAAAAAAATATATAAATATCATATATATTTAGTATATAAATATTTATAATAATCTATAAAAGATATAAATATGAAATGGAATACACCATTCATGGAGACGATAGGCCATACGTGCGCATGAACGCTGTTTCCGTTTTCTTATCATATTGAATGAAATAAAGAAAATTAAATATAAATATATATATATATTACAATTATAGTATAATTATTATGTCATATATATCATATAAATTTACTAAACCCATACATTATACATTCCATGTGATGTTTGAACGAATGACATTGCATTGAGGAGGCGGTAGCCCACAAGTCCACAAACGAAGTTATCATATTTACAAAAAATGGAAAGCATTAAGGTATGTGTTATATAATAATTAAATAAGAATAAATACCTCATAAATATCATAAATATCATATAAAAATTGTATTTACATCATAATTAACAACGATATATGGTAAAGGAAAAACGAACGACATCATTTCACGAGGTGGTAGTCCGCCATACACATGAAAAGTAAGTTCACTACCAATTTGATGGAAGTGTGTGTAGGTTTAGGTCCAAAAATTAGAATAAAAACATCTTATTATATTTAATATAATTATGTTATTATATATTAATAGAATAAGAATAACTTAATTTTTGGAGAAGGAATTAAAATAGAGATGCATGTTAAAGAATGTTACCTCGTTTTCAGGTAACTCCTTTTGGTTTTCACCAAAGGGATTCCTTGGTTGGATTTATGCCCAAATAGAGGCTTCTATGATGACCTAAATTGAATTAATTTATTTATAATTTATATAATTATACTTTAATACCAAATTAAAAATTAATTTAACTATATAAACACATTATATGAAAATGCAGTTTTCAACTAAATTTAAGTATTTTTCACTATCCATCAAAACATAAAACTTCTCAGAAAAATAAAAAAAATTCAACCAAAGTAAATTTTGATAATAATCATTCAAAAATTAGTTATATTTTTAATATAAAAATTATAAAAGTGTCAAAAATTTTATTCAAAATGGGTTCTCCACTAAAAGAAGGTAAAATTACTTTTTTTAAAAAATAATCTTTTTATTCATATAATTGGATTTATTCTTATCTTATGCCTATAAAATCTATTGGAAGAGTGTAAATATTTTATTTAATATGTAATATATAAATTTTATTAAAAAAATTCATCAAAAGTGGTTTGTTTAATTTATTGAGATAAAATGGTCTAGTGCTTAGAAAAGTAGTTTTCTAAAAAAATGAATTTCTTTATTCTAAAATAGTTCTTACTTTCATTTCTAAGTCATTAATAATAAAAGGATTAATTTTATATACATGTGTGAACCATAGTTTCATATTTTAGTCAATATCATTCATATATTCCATTCTAATAGCTTAGTGATAATTATAATAATATTTTAATAATAGTATATTGTAGTTCAATAAAACTTGGTCTTGCGTGTAACAAAAGTTATCAAAGGGAATCAGTATTGTGTGTAACACAGGCCAAGTATAGTTCTTCATGTATATAAATCTACTCTATGTGTTGTATTAAGTTAAATATTGTCTTGGTGTATCATAGAAATAAATAATAACTTGGTTCTTTCATATAACACAAGATAAATTCAAAGTTTCATGAAATTAAAAATATCAAAAAGAGTAAATTAATTCAAAAAAGAAAAAAATATTTCACAAAAACTATGGGTGTTACAACATCCATAAGTTAGAGAATATATATCATATTTTAGAAAATACCATTAACATAACTCTTTAATTATTGGAGGGTGTCGTGAACCCCATCAATGGCCTATCGAAGCTCAGCTAGCTGAATAGCCTCAGCCTCCTCAGTGAGGTCGAGTTCCTCCACCGTGGTCATAATGGAAGTTTCCCACTCAATTTGAACCCCTTCTAATAAATAATAATTTTTTATGCACTAACCTATATATGCATAAATTTATTGTTGGATTCATGATATTTGAACAACTTTCTCATCAAAAAATTACTCTGACTTCACCAATTTTTGGTCGTGGTTGAGCACTGCCTTGGATAATTCCTCTTGGAAGTTATCGGTTTTGATGACCATTATTTCCTTGATAAGGTGCTATTGTGACTCACGTTCTTGGTCCCATTGGTGAATGATATCCTTTAAGGTATTTTGGACCACATGGTAGTCAAATTAATCAAACCCCAATATTCCAAACATGTATCAAAGCTAAGTAAGTTTTTAGGATAGATCTTCCATGGGTGTCCTCGAGACTAAATCTCAGATGTCTTTCCATATGAGCTGGTGTCATGCCCAGAAGGTATCTTGAGCCTCTTTTATTTCCATGTATTGAGTCTTAGGATGATATATATACTCTAGAACTAATTATATTATGGAAGAAAATTGCATTGTGAATCCTGGATCGACGTCACCCTTGCTTTGTATAGTTGGTTGAGTTGGGGCAGAGGCCTCCACTTCGGGTTTAGCCACTGAAATTGGCGGAACTGAATAAATAATGAAATTTTCCATCAATATTGGAAGATAAAAAGGAGAAAGGTAAAAGATAATAAAATTAGTTAATATAAATCACCCATTTATGTATTAGTATTTTGGTTGGATTCCTCCCTAGAACTCCTAGATTTAGCAGTTTAAACCTAGATTTCATGTTGATGAGTATTCTCCTGAGCCTGCTTAGGTATAGGTATAGAGGGCCCTCAAGAATCTCCCTCTCCAGATCCCTCAAGAATAATTCCCTTAGAAACAAAAGTAGGATGGGTCTAAATGCGCTGGTCATGGATTTCCTTGGAAACATTTTTTGTAGACAAAGTTGCACCAATCAAGATTAGTGACTTAATACATTGAACGTAAGAACATAAACTGTGGGAGAAAATACTAAAAAGAAAAACTCACTTCTATCCAAATCCTTATTAAATTCCCAAAACTAATCTAGGGAGTTGGGAATATTAATATTCTGATGAAACTATTCAATTATTTCATTATATAGTGCGTCAAATATCATACCATCCTTACCAGTAAGGGTATCCAAGATGCTGGGATCATGACAAAAATTGGCTCCACCATCAACAGTATCCAATATAATTTTAGTAGAAACAATCTTTTCAGGACCTTACAAGTTAGGGTTGGATCCAAAACCTTCTTTGGACTATCTGGGGTCTATTTCAACCCCTTATGGAGTAATGACATGACCTCTGATGGTGGTCATAGGGTTCTCTAGTATATGTGATGGATATGAGTATCACAAGGAAGGGGGTTAAGTGATTGGTACATGACACTATATGGTAGACATTTAACATTACCAAGATTATACTGCCTCTCTACAATGACATGAATGAATGTGGACTCATCCCTTAAAACTTCCCCTATCAAAAGAATGGAATCTCTAGCAGGAACCTATGCCTCATTTGGAGTGTCCTCCTCAGTTCTCAAAGGTTCATCTCTAATCCCCTTGAGTCAGGAGAGGGGAGTGGATTCTGCAATACATAATCATGACCATACATTTATTTTGAAAAAATCAATAATAAATGATGACGTTAAAACTCTCCCTGACTAATGATGCACTTGGCCTAGAACTTTACTCTCATTTGTTTATTTTCTTTAGATGGAGGAAGGCTAGAACTTTCCTCCTCAAACATAATGATGAAAAGTGATTCAACAGTTCATCCTTTAGCTTTGATGGGAGTACCTATCAGGGCATATTTAGGGGATGAGATCACAACTAATTCTCCCTATACCAACTATAAATTAGGGTCACTCATTACTCAATAACAATATTTTGTCAAAAAAAAAGAATAGAAGAATGAAATTTGAATAAAAGAAGGAAATATTTACATCCTGATGGTCAATGAAGTAATAACATTTATCAGTGTATTATTCATCAAACCCTTTAGTAGACCCTTGATTCATCATATCTTTCAACTGCCTCATGGAGGGGATCCAATTATATTTGGTGTAAATGAAAATATTCTGATCCCAGATGTGTATTAGCACATAAATAGGGTTAGAATCAAAGGATTGGTTGGGTGGGGCTCAAATATCCCCAATTTTTGGATTTTTCAAGACAGGATAGAGGAGTAACCACAGGTCCTTGGCATTAGAAGGCCCATCCTACCAAAATTGGACCACCTCCAGTCGCATGAAATCTGAGGTTGTTCTATCCTAATGAGAGCATACCTGACACTCCTAGATTTCAATAGCTTACCATATCTCTCCATCATGGTATAATTATAGGAAAATGTATCCTGGGTTTCCTCTTGGAATTGACGGCTGGACCGTCAAAGCTTAATCTCATCTAGAACATCCATTCTAATCATGAATGACAGACTAAAACATGTAAGGGGTCACTTAGGAGAGCTCGATGTATCACCATTAATTTATTTATAATTGGTCTAATTATACTTTAAAACCAAATTAAAAACTAATTTAAATACATAAATAAATTATATGAAAATGAATTTTTGAACTAAATTTTAGTATTTTTCACTATTCATCAAAACATGAAACTTCTTAGAAAAATACCAAAAATTCACCCAAAGTAAATTTTGATATAAATATTTCAAAAATTAATTCTATTTTTTTCATATAAAAATTATAAAATTGTAAAAAATTATATTTAAAATGGATTCACCACTAAAAGGAGGTAATGTTTTTTTAAAAATAATCTTTCTATTCCTGAAATTTGATTTATTCTTATCTAATTCCTATCAAATATATTCTAAGAGTATCAATTTTTTTTATTGAATATGTAATATATAAATTTTATCAAAAACATTCATCAAAAGTGGTTTGTTTAATTTGTTGAGGTAAAATGGTGTTTGTATGAAGAAAAGTAGTTTTCTTAGAAAAGGAATTTATTTATTCTCAAATTGTTCTTACTTTCATTTATAAATCATTGATAACCAAAGCATTTATTTTATATACATGTGTAAACCGTAGTTTCATATTTTAGTCAATATCATTTATATATTCAATTATAATGGATAGGTGATAATTATAATAATATATTAATCATAGTATATTATAGTTCAATAAACTCAGTCTTGCGTGTAAAACATGTTATCAAAGGGACTCAATATTGTGTATAACATAGGCCAAGTATAGTGTTTTATGCAACAAAAGGTACTCTATGTGTTTAATATAGTGAAATATCAACTTGGTGTTAATTATAAATAAAGAATAACTTGGTGCTTTCATATAACACAAGATAAATTCAATGTTGCGTGAATTAAAAAATATTAGAAAGATTAAATTAATTCAAAAAGAATATTTCATAAAAACTCTGGGTGTTATGGCATCCATAAATTGGAGTCTCAATATCATATTTTACAAAAGACCATAAACATAAATCTTCAATTATTGGAGGGTTTCCTAATCCCCATCAATGGCCTATAGAAGCTCAGCTAGCTAAATAGCCTCAGCCTTCTTAGTGAGGCCAAGTTCCTCCACCATGGTCGTAATGGATGTCACCCCCTCGGTTTGAACCCCTTACAATAAATAATGAATTTTTGTGATCTAACCTATGGAGGTATACATTTATTATTATATTCATGATATTTTAGTGGATTTATCATCAACCCACTGCTCTCACTTCACCAATTTTTGGGTGTGGTTGAGATTCGACTTGGATAATTCAACTTGGAGGTCATCAGTTTTGATGACCATTCTTTCCTTGATAAGGCACTATTACGACTCATGTTCTTTATCCTGTTGGTAAATGATCTCATTTATGGTAGTTAGGACCACATGGTTGTCAAATTCATCATAATACAACATGAAAAACATATACCAGAGATAAGGAAGTTTTTAATATATATCTTCCATGGGTGTCCTCGAGACTAACTCTTAGATGTATTTCAATATGAGATCGCGGCATGACCAGAAATTATCCTGAACCTCTTGGATTTCCATGGAGCTAGTATTAGGAAAATAAGTATACTAAAAAACTAATTTTATTATAGAATCGAATTGAACTGTGTATCCTATACCGACATCACCCTCACCTTTTATAGTTGGTTGAGTTAGAGAATAGGCCTCCACTTCAGGTTTAGCGACTGAAATTCACAAAACTGAAGGAATAATGAATTTTTTCATCAAAATTGGGAGATAAAAAGGAGAAAGTAAAAATAGAATAAAAGTAGTATATGGAACTCAAACATTGATGGATTAGTAGTTTGATTGTATTCCTCCTCAGAATTCTCAACTTCAGCAGTTTGAACCTGGATTTCATGCTGAGGAGAATTTTCCTGATCCTGATCAGATCTAGGGATAAAGGGCACTTAAGAATATCCCACTCCAAATCCATCAACCATCATTACATTAACAACAAGAGTAGGATGGGCCTCTATTCCCTAGTCATGGATTTCCTTGGAAACATTTTTTTTAGAAAAAGTTTTACCAGTCAAGATTAGTGACTTAATACGTTGAATGTAAAAACATCGACCGTGGGAGACAACACAAAAATAAAAACTCACATATACCCAAATCATTATTAAAGTCCCAAAACTCTTTTAGGGAGTTGGGAATATTAATATTATAATAAATTTATTCCATTATTTCATTATATAGTGTGTCAAATCTCGTAGCATCCTCACCAGTAAGGGTATCCAAGATGCTGGGCTTAGGGACCAAATTGGATATTCCATCAGCAACATACACTGTAATTGTCGTTGGAATAAACATTTTATTCCATTAAAAGTTAGGGTTGTATCCAAAACCATATTTAGACTATCTAGGGTCTATTTCAACCGCTTATGGAGTAATGACAGGACCTGTGATGGTGGTTATAGGGTTCCCCAGTGTATGTGATGGATCTGAGTATCACCAGGAAGGGGGTTAAGTGATAGGTACATGAAACTATACGGTATGAATTTTAAATTACAAAGATTATACTACCTATCTAAAACTACATGAATGAATGTGGCCTCATCCCTTTAAACTTCCCCAATCAAAATAGTGGAGTCTCTAGTAGGAACCTGTTCCTCATCTGGAATGTCCTCCTCAGTTCTCGATGGTTCATCTCTAAGCCCCTTGAGACATGAGAGGGGAGTGGATTATGAAATTCATAAACATGACCAAGAATTTATTATGGAAAAATCAAGAATAAATGATAATGTGAAAACTCACCCTAACTAATGATACACTTGGTCCAGTGCTTACTCTCCCTCGTTCCTTCTATTTCAATGGAGGAAGGATAGCACTTTCCTCCTCAAACACAAGTATCAAAGGTGGGAGTTGATACGACTCTCCATCCATATCTTTTTCCATTATCCATAGTCCCGAGGATAGCTCCCCTAATTCAGGATTTGATCATTTAGGTTCGATAAGAGTACCTATCAGGGCATATTTCGAGGACAAGATCACAACCAGTTCTCCCTATACCCGCTGCATATTAGGGTCACCCCTTCCGCAATAAAAATATTATGATAAAAAAGAATAAAATAATGAAATATTAATAGGATAAGAAAATATTTACATCCAAATGGGTGATGAAGTAATCCCATTCATCAGTAGATTATTCATCAACCCCTTTATTGGACCCTTGATTCATCATATCCTCCACTTACCTCATGGTGGGGATCCATTATCGTTGGTGTAAATGACAATATCTTGATCCTAGATTTGTATTCCCACCTCAACAGGGTTATCATAAAATAATAGGTTGTGTGGGGCTCAAACATGGAATTTTCAAGAAAGCACAGAGGAGTTACAATATGTCCTTGGAATCAGAGGGCCTATCCTACCAAAATTATACCACCTCCAGTCACACAAAATCTGATGTTGTTCTGGCCTAATGAGAGCATACTCAACACTCATATATTTCAATGGCTTCCCAGATATCTGCATCATTTTATAATGATAGGAAAATGGGGAGGGGAAGTTCCTTGTAGATTGCCTGGTTGAATTCCCTAAGACCTTTGGGTTATGTAATCTCCTAAGCCTACAGGCCATGTAATATCTGAGCCTACGAGCCTTTTAAGGATTCCCCCTCATCCCTTGAAAGAGGGGTTATCAAAAATCAATAAAAAATGAAGGCCTTTGGGCTATTCGGGCTATAATGACAGGAAACTGGAGCCTGGGTTTCCTCTTGGCGATGATTGCTGGACTGTCTAGGATCAACCTCAGACAAAACATCCATTTTGATCCTAATTTATAGACTAAACCATGGGTGTCAAAAAAACTAATCATATTAAAAACATAAAATACTAATTGAATGAATATTATTTAAAATATTTAAGGTACAATTAATTTTTGTGGGAAAGATGAGTCAAGTTAATGACTCATTTATTATCACACAATATATTTAATGTATTACAAGAAAGTGATAATAATTTTATGACTTAGTTTAGTAGTCATAAAATGTTATTTATAGTGTGTTAATTATTCAGGGACCGAAGAGTCAATTCTGGATAATTTAATTACACACTATATATAGAGGATGAGGGTTATTCACCAAAGACTATTCATAGGATTTCTATCTCTTCTTCTCTCTCCCATGTTCTAGAGTGAGAGGCTTTAGATCCCAGGAGTTTAGATTCATCTCCCTCTCTTGTATCATAAGAAAGGTGATGTAGTGATTGTAAGAGCATTGTGGGTGTCATTGGAACTCTGTACTAGCACCCGAATTTCAACGATCAGTGCTCCCATAGATTTTTGAAGCACGTGTAGACATTATAGATAGATTTAGATTCATATTATTTAATCATGGATCTCAAAAAATGATCAAACATTGATCATGGATTTGAATCTAAACATGGTATTTTATGGTTTTATATTTGTGCTTAATCTTCTCCATGTGAGATCCTTAGCTTAAACTGGGCAGCGATTCACTGATGTCAACGAGTTCATGTTGTTCATCAATGATTTTTTTAAAATCCCATCTTTAGGGGCTTCGACTGCATTCCTGATACCTTTAATCCTATAATGGGGATTATGTTACCAAAATAGTAAGAGCTTATTACTACAATATCATCATTTATCAAGATTTTTTACAATAATACTTCCATTTATGGAATCTTATGATTCATCTCTCAATAAAAATAATGATTTTTCTTATCATTTTTTATTCATGATATACTCATGTATTTTTAACATTAATCAAATCTTTTTTTACTTAATATAATTAAGGAAATGTTTCAAGAAAATATAACCTTATTTCTCTCTAAGGTCGAAAATATTTTTTATTTGAAAACTATGTTTTCAAATATATTTTAAATTTTTTTTCAATAAAACGTTTTCTTAAATGATCATAATGGAAAAAGGTTTTTAAAATGTTTATAGTTTTCAAATCTATTTTCATAGAAAACTATTTTCAAAAATGTTTTATTCTTTTTAAAGTGTTTCAAAGAAAAAAGTATATTTTACTCAAGAAATTTTTTCAAAAGATATTTTCCATCTAGGATGAAGTCCTTTAAAATAGATTATTCTTTACTGAGGATATGATCAAGAGACACCATTATTATTTTTTCTTTGAATGATTTATGTTTAATATGAAAAGTTTTTTATGAAACCCATTCCTATTCCATAGGTTATATGGATATTACTTTAATTTATATGAATAATCATCACATTACAAAAGTACATGCTCGAGGACTGTAACCATTTAGTGTATTTAGAAACATAGAATGAAACATTATAACTTGGTGAAATATCTTTAATTTTTCCCAAAAATTTCTTAACCCTTATTAATTCTACTTAAAACATTTCTTTATAACCTTGGAAGGTGAAACATAAGAAAGGGTGAGCTCAGATGCTTAGTAAGGGTAAATAAAGGAGACACAAAAGCATAACATGATCATAAGGGTATGAGAATAAGATAATAACATTTTAATATCACAACCTACATAACAAAGATTATACACGTGAGTCATATAAAAAGCATTGGCAGTTCTTAAGACATGAATCATAAGGGAATCAAGAGTATAACCATGAAAGAATTATTTAGGAATAAGACATGGAATTGTGGAAGAAATATAAACATGTAATAGAATACCCTATAACTCAAGTTGAATTGCCAAAACTTATCAAGACACTTCATGGGGACAAAAACTACTAGGCGGTAACATCACCATCCCCAGTCACAGTCCTTTACTTATAAGAGACCAGGTTTCCCCTCCTTCCCATAGTGGGTCAGGTTTCCCCATCCTCCAATAGTGGGTCAGGTTTCCCCGTATTCTCATAGTGGATCGGGTTTCTCTATATTCCCATAGTGGATTGGGTTTCCCCATTTTTCTATAGTGGATAGGGTTTCCCCATCTTTTTATAATGGACCGGGTTTCCCCATCTACCCATAGAAGATCAGGAAACATCTGTTTACAATTTTGGATCAAGCCCATTGAATTATTTCCCATCATTATCTCATGATATATAAATCATTACTGAATGTATTAGAGTGATATATAGGTCCCAATTTTCACATAATAAAATCATACATACATATTCCACAAGATAATAAAGCTTGCATCATATCATGACCCATAAAAAGTGATGGGTTTCATAAAAATAATATCATAACACTTATCATAAAAATGTCATCATATAATGACCTTTGTAAAATATAAAGGTCTCATAATCATTTCATCAAATCATAACCCATGAATAGAAGCGGTTTCCAAAAGCATGTAACCCGTGGAAGATTAATGGGTGTCATAATTTTTTTATCTTAAAAAAACCATTAAAATAATGAATAAGAATGGTGTACTTGGATAATATCCATAGTAAATCATAAAATATTTCAAAGGATTTAATATTATATGGAAAATATCTTTTGAAAATATTTCTTGAGGAAAATATCTTTCATTGAAAAATGATTTTGAAAGCATAAAACATTTTTGAAAACATTTTTCTTTGAAAATAGATATGAAAAACACCAAAAATTTTAAAATACTTTTTTCCTTAATGATCATTGAATAAAAAAAATTTTAAATTTTTTTAAAAAATTTCCTAAAACATATTTGTGAACATGGTTTTATAATAAAACAAATTTATGACCTGAGAGGTCAGATTTTATTGAAAACATTTACTTAATTAAATTAAGTACTAAAGAGTGGAATAATGGTACCAATACATTAATATATCATTAATAAACATATGAGAAGAAAATTCATGGTTTTTCTTGATAGATGGATCATAAGATTCCATGAATGGAATCATAATCGTGAACAATCTCAATAAATGATGAGATTTTAGCAATAAACTCTTACCATTTTGGTAACATAATCTCCATGAGAGGATAAAATTAAATTAATATTATAATATCATTAAAATAATAATATTCATGATATTAAATTTCAAAGGTAAATTATATACATATCTTAAAATAATATTGGTGCATAACAAAACATGTGTCTTAAAGAATGAAAATTGAGACAAAATTACCTTACCGATTTGGTAACTTTGGAACCGTAAAACCCAGGAAAGAGAGATCCTAAAATGGATATTAAAATACTAATAAATTTAATTATAAGTATCATAGAATAAATTCATGTTCATTATATACACCACAAAAAAGAAATGAGTGGTCAATATGGCATAAGTCTCACAGATATAAAAGTGAGACTAGAAATCCCTTATCTTAAGTCTTGACATTCTTCACACATGTTCAAAACTCATGTATAACGAGTATAAGTTTATTATAAATCCACCATAGAACCATATTATTACATATCACACCATATATTATTTTTATTATGACTTCACATTGCTCTATTATTAACAATTCCGTGTTAAGGTTATGTTTCAGGTAATATATGTTTTGTTTTTCGTATATGTTTTGACTTGTTATTCATGATCCTATTACATATATCATGATTTAATTATTTTTAGAATGTAAAACATGATATAAAAATAATATATATATTATATAAATATATATAATAATTTATAAAATATATAAATATAAAATAGAATACATCGTTCATGGAGATGGTAGGCCGTACTTACGCGTGAACGCTGTTTCTGTTTTCTTTTCATATTGAAAGAAATAAAAAAACAACATATATATATATATATATTATAATTATATTATAATTATTATTTCATATATATCAGATATTTTAACAAAACCAATCCTTTATGAATTCCATGTAAAGTGTGAACGAATCACATCACTTTGTGGAAGCAGTATTCTACACATCCACAAATGAAGTTATCATATTTACAAAAAATATAAAGTATGAAGTAATGTGTTATATAATAAATAAAGAAGCATAAATACATCAAAAATATCACAAATATCATATAAAAATAGTATTTCCATCATAATTCTCAACCCTGATAGGTGGTAAATGAAAAATGAACAACATCGTTTTGCGAGCGAGTAGTCCGCCGTACACATGAATGGTAAGTTTGTATCCCATTTTAGGGAAGTGTGCGTAGGGGTAAGTTGAAAAATTTGAATAAAAAAATATAATTATATTTGGTATAATTTTTTTATTATATAATCATGGAATAATAACTGATTGGGTGGAGAAATAATTAAAAAATAAATTCATGTTGAAGAATGTTACCTCTTTTTTGAGTAACTCCTTTTTGTTTTCACAAAAGGGATTCCTTGGTTTGATTGATTCAAAAAGGGAGGATTATTTTTTGAATGAAGTTATGTTGGTAGGATATGTTTTTAGGGTTTTTTAAATCTAAAAAATCTTGAGAGGTGCAAATAATGGGGGAGGAGAGGAGGCCTTTTTTAAGTGGGGAACATGACACATTGGGTATTCTTGAAAACATTTGAGTGCTCCCAATACTTTACTTGTCCCATAAGGGTTAAAAATAGACCATTAAGGATCCTTATAGGTGTAATGGTTTAAATATGTCACAAAAATAAATTTTAGACAAGTGTAGGGTCATTTTTATACCTTATTTTCTAAGTTTAGTCATTAATTAAGCTCATTTTTACCTTAATCACTGTAATTAATTTTAATTACTTTCACTAATATTTTTGGTCAAAAACTATGTTGATATTATTATAAATTATAAATTATTCTGATTTCAAATATTGAATCTAGTTTTCCCAATTATAATAACATAATTTTCAAAAATTAATTTAAAATTTATCCCATAGACGGGACAAGTCGATGAGTTTTTAAAGTGAAAAGTCCAAAATTTTGAAAATTTTTTATATCCAATTTCATCGTGAAATTGGTTAAAATGAAGTAAATTATATTAATTTATGTATAATTGATCTAATTATACTTTATAAACAAAATAAAATTTAATATAACTATATAAAAAAATTATATTAAAATGGAATTTTTAACTAAATTTCAGTATTATTCACTATTAATCATAACATGAAACTTCTCAGAAAAATACCCAAAATTTACCCAAAGAAAATTTTTTTGTTACTATTTCAAAAATAAAGTTTATTTTTTCATATAAAAATTAAGAAATTTTCAAAAAATATATTTAAAATGGGCACTCCACTAAAAGGAGGTAAAATTACTCTTTTGAAAAAAATATATATTTTTATTCATAAAATTGGATTTATTCTTATATTATGCTTATAAAATATATTGGGTGAGTGTCAATTTTTTTTATTTAATATGAAATATATAAATTATATTAAAAATATTCATCTAAAGTGGTTTTTTAATTTATTGAGATAAAATGGTGTTTGTACATTGAAAAGTAGTTTTCTTAGAAAAAAAATTTATTTATTCTCAAATAGTTCTTACTATAATTTATAAATAATTTATATCCAAATGATTAATTTTGTATACATGTGTAAACAAAAGTTTCATAGTTTATTCAATATCATTCATATCTTCCATTTTAATGGCTAGGATATAATTAAAATAATATTTCAATAATAATGTATTGTAGTTCGGTAAAACTCGGTTTTGCATGTAACAAATGTTATCGAAGGGAATAAATAATGTATTTAATTTAATCAAGGCATCATTTTGGGTGTAACAAAAACTACTCAATGTGTTGAGTGTAGTTCAAGATCAACTTGGTGTTGTATAGAAAGAAATAATAACTTGGTGCTTTTATATAACACAAGATAAATTCAGTGTTGCAAGGAATGAAAAATATCAAAAATATTAAATTAATTCAAAAAAAATATTTTACAAAAACTCAAAGTGTTACATTATACCCCCTTAAAAGGAATTTATCCCTCTAAATTAATCTGAGTTATCAATGGATCAATACTTTAAAGTTCATTTCTTTGAAACCCACATCATAAAAGTGAATACTAAAACTTCCATAAAAAAGGGAAAGTTGGAACCATAGAGGTTACGCAAAGTAACTCATAACTAGGTTTCCATGTTGGAGAAAATAGGCTGGGAGTGAATATTGGACATGGATGAAAAACTTAAATAATTATAGAGAGTGATGAAGATCAATGATCACCAACAAGTGAATGATCAATGGAAAGTTAAGGGCCTTAAAACCATAAATCCGTGATGATTTATAAGGCCATAAATTCAACATAAATTAAGGTATTAAGATAAATTGTTTTAATATCATTTTCTAGAGTTTAGGAATTATTTTACTATCTAAAAACATAAGGAAATATACTTACTTGGTTTCATTCCTTTACAAATGCACAATCTCAACCTTTGGTTGTGCCTTGCTTTATTTCCACTTCATCTCTCACTCCAAGTAATAACGGTGAATTTTTCATTCCTGAAGTACTAATACAACATTAGGTATAATTATTAGTCATTCCATATATATATAGTTATAATCATATAAAAAATGTTAGAACATGCTATCCAAAGTGCATAAATCCTTATTTGATGAGATAATACTTTAATCTTCCAAACTTCATCTGAAGTTTAACTTAAAATTTAAATAAATTGTTAACCTTAAAACCATTATGAAATATGAAAATCAAAAACATTAGAAATAAAGTCACTAAATAATCTTATCATTGATCCCCCATATATCACAAGGTAGCTCTTGGTTGTAACATTCCAAACATGTGAAAACCTTTATTATGTATTCTCTTGAAACATGGTAATAACCTGAATTACTTTAAAAGATTATGGAAAACATGCACGCTTTCTTATTCAAAATATTATTGGATATATTCCTTAAATCCAAAAATTTGGAAACTTCATCCACGATAACATAGACCACTCTTAAATAAATCATTAATTAGTTCCAAGGTAATTAGTACCGTCTAATTTACTTATTCATATCCAACATATCTCTATGAAAACATCATTATCTCAAAATTAGGAATATATTAAGGGTCATATTTCCAATAATCATATTCTTCCCATGAATATCACCTTTAAATTAAATCATTTTTCAGTCCATTAGAACTATTAAACGTATTATTATAAATCCTTAGAGAAAAACATAAACTGAATAATCATTATATATTTTTCAATTCATAATTCTTGAATCCAAATACATAAAAACTTTGATTATTCTACTTTATCCTTAATCCATTAACAAGGCTACCTAATCCTATTACTTAATACCTATTTACATTGAAATTTTATCTGTAGTCTCATAGTCCTCAACAATATAACCATTACTCATACCACCTTGCTGATTCTCTTCAGGATCTTTCCTCTTAGGAAATCTATTTTCATAATTCTCATTCATTCCACCCATAAAACATTCAACTATTGAAAATAAATTAGATAGGAAAATATTTTCATCCATTGAATTAACTGAACTTTTCATTTTCCCTTTGTAGTTACTTTCCTTGTTTCCTTTTTTTCCACAGTCAAAACATTTTCCTATTCCTCTAAGACATTCACTTGGGTATTTCTTCCCATATTCTTGACATAAAGAAAACTAAATCTTCTTTCCTCCATGGTTTCTATTATAAAAATTCTGAAAAAAATATTTCCTTCTCATCCTTGGTGAGTCTGAGAGATTATTAAGGTAAACATTATTAATCATATTCCATGAAAACTGATTAGGATTGATCACAACATCCTTTAATCTTGTTACATTCCCATTTGACTTCTCATCAACAAATTATCCATCATATTCAACATTAATACTATTATTTATAGTTTCCTCTGTTGACTAAAACCAAAAATCATAGTGTGAGAAACACTTATCATAGTGGAAAACCATATAATCATGAGAAATCACTTATTTGTTGTCTAAATTATGACAACTTTTTTTAAATCTAAGACACCATAGGCTTATTGTTAGAGACACCACTAGACATATCCTAATAAATATCCCTAGGGATATCACTAAATATTTCTCATCCTAGTTCCCAAAGGTTTACTGAACCTTCCCTTTGATACCAACTATAGTGACCCAGGCTTAACATACATGGATATTACATCAATTTAGATTAATATTTAGCACATTATAAAATTACATGCATGAGGAACGTAATAGTTTAGTGTCTTTGGAAACTTGTAATGCAATATTCTAACTTAGTGATAGATATTAAATGTTTCCCACAAAGATATTCCCCCTTAGTACTTATACTTATAAACTTTCATAACTTGGGGAAATGAAGCATAAGAAAGGATGAGATTAGATGCTCATTTTATGTAAATAAAAAAGATATGTAAGAATAACATGAGCATAAGGGTATGATAACATGACAATAAAATTTTGAGATCACACTCTACATATCAAAGATCATATACATGATTCATGGCATAATAATTAGAAGTTCATAAGACATGAACTATAAGATAATCAAGAGCATAATCCATGAATTCATAACATAGGAAAAATGCATGGAATTATGGCAGACATATAAATATATAATATTATTCCCTATAATTCAAGGATTATTTCCAAAACTTTTCAAGGTACTTCATGGGGAATAAACCTACTAGGAAGGACACACCACTATCCCCAGTCATAGTCCTTTCCTTATAATAGATCAGGCATCCCCTTCTTCCTATAGTGGATTGAGTTTACCCATCTACCCAAAGTGAATCGGGTTTCCCCATCTACCCAGAGTGAATCAGGTTTCCCCATCTACCCATAGTAATTCAGGTTTCCCCATCTTCCCATAGTGGATTATGTTCCCCTATCCTCCCATAATGGATTGGGTTTCCCTATATTCCCTTTGTAGATCAGGACACACTTGTTTCCCATTTTGGATCCAGTCTGTCGACTTATTTACTATCACTATATCATGAGATATAAATATTTACCCAATGCATTAGTGGGAGATATAGGTCCCACCCGTCACATAATTAAATCATACATAAATGTTCCATAATATAATAAAACATTCATCATATCATGACCCAAAATAATAGATGGGTTTAATAAAAATCATATCATAAACCATGAAATTAAATGGGTATCATAAACATGTCATCATATCATAACCAGTGGAAAATAGATAGGTCACATAATCATTTCATCAAAGAATAACCCTAGAAATGGGTTTCAAAATCATATAACATGTGAAAGAGGAATGGGAGTTATAAAAAACATTTCATATTAAACATAAACCATTAAAAGAAAGAATAATAACGGTTTCCTTTGATCATATCCACAATAAAGAATAAAATATTTCAAAGAAATTCATCTTAGATGGAAAATATCTTTTGAAAACATTTATTGAAGAAAATATAGTTTTTTCATTGAAAACACCTTTAAAAGAATATTTTTTTGAAAACCTTTTTCTTTGAAAATAGTTTTAAAAACCATAAAACATTTTAAAATCCCTTTTCCTTGATGATCATTTCAGAAACTTTTTTATTGAAAACATTTTTGTTAACATATTTGAAAACATGGTTTTTGAATAAAATATATTTCTGACCTAAATAGAAATACGTTTATGTTTTCTTGAAACATTTCATTACTTATCTTAAGTACAAAAGATTAGGAGAATGGTACAAATACATGAATATATCATGAATAACCAGAGGATAATAAAATTCATGATTTTTATTCAGAGATGGATCATAAGATTCCATGTATCAACTAACTTGAATACCCACCACAATATTCTAAAAAATAAGCCCCTTTTCACTTTGATACATGGAATCCATTATTGAATTTTAACTAGTCTTGTCAATATTAGCTAATTATCATACAATTTTTACTTGTAGGAAATATTATTCACAAGGAATAACAGATAACCATCCATGGTGGATACAAAAACTATCACCATGGTTTCATCATTTTTTTTAAAGTATGTGTATTTGGAACATACTCTGTTCCACATGCACTTGTAGAAGTAGTTCCTATTCCAACTACATGTGCATCTCTAGCTTTGACTAAAACTAAGACAATATGGATCCCACTATCTCTAAAGAGATGTGCACCATTATAGAAATGTAGTGAATCACTTGACTACTACATTTCTATATTAGGGATTTATGTAATGTCCTAAGAAACCGTTAAGACAATTACAATAGATGCACAATGTGTTTGTACTCGATGCAAGTTTGTTTATATCTTAAAAAACTCTTTGAATCTACACACATTCTTTATTACATAATGGATTTCCATCATAATATAACTCATATGATATCAATTTTTCATATTAGTTGGCATATTATTATGGGATATCATCATTATTTTCAAATAACATCATAAAATATAATGCAAATTTCTTCAAGTTACAAAATCAATACTAATTACATCATAACTCTAATGTATAAAATGTGCATTTAGGAATTACTCCATGATATTTTTTATCAATGATGATATATAAAACTTCATCATCAATCCTCATCATTAACATCAATGACGTGATGTAGATAAGGTAATGTGTGTTTAGGAATTACTCCGCACTATATTATCATGATAAAAAATTTCTTGGTTAAAATATTCTTAGATATGCCGACTTGAAGAAACTCATATCTTATGACCATGTATATACATCATTTTACCATTCCTTAATGAATTAAAGGAATTTAATGAAGTATATTTACCACTATATTACCCTTTAGAGTAGTTCATGCTCAATTTTTGAACTAATTATACTATCCTTGTGGATTACCTTTATTATTAAAGGTTACTTTACCAAAAACTAAGTATATAGGTCAAAAATACCAATGCTTTTTAGCTATACTGAGCCTAAATACCAAACCAAGAATATACTTGATGTATAATTTATGTTTTTCTTAACAAAGATTTATCCATCCACAACTTGGTAAATGATGTCTTACATATTATATTCATCAATATTTTTCCTATGATTCATGTACCACTAAAATATTACTTAAGTATTCCTCACCACAAAAAAAATTTATTTTGGAACCTGGAATAATGAATCCTTATTTCCAAAGGAAACATGAGATAAATGTTTTGTTTATACTCAATTAATGTTCAAATTGAATCACTATATTATAAATTTGAAGTCATGTACTTCTCACTACTGATATGAGAATCAACCTTTCTCTGCTTCTTGGATAATATACCTAACTTCTAGTAATGTTTCTATACTTGGTTACTATATTTCAAAACTCATATGTAATAGGTATATAGTATTAAATACCCAAGAAGTAAAACTAAAACATTACATTTTACTTTGATGAATAAACCTGAATAAGAAGTGGTAACTTGATTATTTAATTAATTTAATTTAATTTAAACTTCCATTGTTTTATTTTACGATATGAAAAAAATAACCTATATTAATACCTATTTCATTGAAATACATTGCAAATTTTCTTCTGTAATTACTTTAAATTGGCATTTTCCCCTACCTTTCAATTTGTTTTCCATAAGAATTAAGATTAAACTATCTTTTAATATTATTATCTACTTGGTGAAACTTACCTAAATAGGTAATAAAGCATTTACTCAATACTTGTTCATTTTGTAACATAAAACTAGACTTGAGTAAAGGGGGTGAAAATTATATTAGAATATGATGTATTGAATGATCATGAACCATCTTTCAATTTACACATACTGGTGTAATCATCACCTTATTTATATCTTGCATCACTTTTTCCCTGAAAAATTCTCAAAGATGAGACTAAATTTTATATCATACATGTCCCGATGTAGAAACCACAACTAGAATCAAACATTGATGATAATATAATGACATAACCATCATATACTCTATACATGAGTCTCTATTAAGTAATTTCTCACCATATCTTCTTGAGGTTTCTTAACAGGTATTGGGGACACTAGTACATTGAATTTTCAATATCATATTATTTTTCACAGGTGCCTGTACTACTATTAGATACTCGTGATAGTGTGGACATTTAATTTTTCCATTATTTATCCCATTATTTCTTGTGGTATAACTTGAAATTTTCTACAAAAATAAAATTATATCAAATTAGTACTTTTTATCATGATTACTGTAATGCCCTGACCACAGAAGCCTGGTTCCGGGGCATTATTACATTACATCAACATTATTACAGGGAAGAAAATCCCAAAGTATCATTTAGTTTAGCAGTCTTGGAATGAAATATTACATACATGATACCCTTTATAAATTTGGTAATAGGAAATACAATCATGATACATAATGAAATGAAACAAACTACATCCTTGAACTCTTATTCAAATATTTCTTCTTCATAACACAGGGAAAGAAACATAATATTAGTGAGCTCAAATACTTATTAAGGGTAAGTAAAGAGTAATAACTAATGAACCAATGATAATAATTAACATGGAAAGGTAAATGAATGATAAATAATACCATTCAAATAAAAATACAAGAAAAAATCAATATTTCAAGTTATGAATCTAAAATAAATGCCATTTAATCAATGAACTAAAAATGAAATTTATCTAGAGATATATCGATGGAAACTCTCATGGATGAACAATAAACGAATATAACATGAAGGCAATTATTTATTAATGGACATCATGTTTAAGGCACATGAGGACCTATCGATGCATCGAGGAGCTATATAAATTCTGGGATCCACCCATTATTTCATGTACAAAGCATTCCACATATTGAAAAATCAAAACAAATAATATGCCTTATCAAATAACTGTATTGGATGGGAAATAAAGATTTATCAAATAAATGCCAAAGTAAACACCGTATGAGAAATGTTATATGGTATAGGAAATAATAATTTGGATATTAAAGTAAATTTCCAATGAAAAATTATTAAAATAAAGTGATTACTTCAAGGTAAATTAACAATCACAAAAGGAAGTGAGATTAATGACATTTGAGGAGTATAATCTTTAGACATTCCAAAGTATCTCATACCACTTTGAAACATTTAAATCACAATAAACAGAAAGGTATGACATAAATGAATCTTATAATATCAAGAGAATAATAGGTTTCATGATATAATATATCAAAATGGTCAGTAGGTATGGCAAAAAAAATAAGTAAGAAGGGAATATGACATTAATCTCAGAGATTTAAAAAGTGAGATGAAAATACCTTACCTTAACCTTACTCTTTTTGTGTGGAATTTAATCTATTTTATATTGGTTTAAAATATGTTACAAACTAATAATATAAACATAATAATGTTTATTATATCATATATTAACTTCTTATAATGTTTTATTACCTGTTTGTTAACACTCTTTTACTATTTTGACTGTTTTGGGTGTTAATTGCCCAGTTTTCTCAAGTACTTTTTGACTTGTTATCTATTGTTATTTTAAAATATATCATGGTTCCATAATTTCAATAATTTAAACCATGTGTAAATTATCATATATATTTAATAAATATGTATTTATAATATTCCATAACATTTGGATATTAGAAATGAAGTGCACGATTCATGGAGATGGTAGGCCATACGTACGCATGAACGCTACTTTAAATTTCTATGTTGTATTAAGAGAATTTAAAACTAAATGATATGTATGTATATTATAATTTAAATAATAATATATATGATATAAATTTTACATAGATTTATTATAACCATCCTTTATGCGTTCCATGTATGGCATGAATGAGTCATATTGCTTTGAGGGGGCGGTAGTCCACACATCCTCAAACGAAATTATTGTATTTACTCAAATTGGAAATCATAAAGGTATGTTATAAATAAAAATTACAGAATAATAATTTTTTTAAATAATATATATATAATATATAAATAGATTTTCCATCATAATGGCCACCATGAGAGGTGGTAGGGAAAAATTGAACAATCATCGTTTTGTAAGGCAATATTTCACCTTACACAGAAACCGTATGATCATTACCCATTATATGGAGGTGTGTGTAAGTGTAGGTAGAACCCTTATAATGAAAAAAATACAAGTATATTTAGGATACTGGGTTTTTATGTAATCATAGAATAATAATATTACATGGAGTAAAGAATGGAAATGAAATTAGAAAGCATGAGAGAAGGTGTTACCTCTTAATCAGGTAACTTCTTTTGGTTTATACTAAAATGATCTCTTGGAAAGATTTATACCCCAAGGTATTTTTATAGGTCTAGGGTAGGGTTTTTGAGAGACTATTTAGGTAGTTATTTAACGAACTTAGGTAGTTTTAGAGGTTTTAGGAAAGGGTAGAGGTGGTGACCTTTTACAGGGAAGGGGGAGTGGCACTTTTGTAAATACCAAAATGGTATTCAATAATGGGTAGTATATATTACCTAAAGTTCCTCAAAAATGTAAACATAACGGAGTAAATTAGAATCAAGGTTGATAAAAATCACATACACACAAAAATATGTGCATTTTAATAATTTGGTTCCTTAACTTCTAAGATTCCCCAAATTTATTATTTTGGTTTTTGTTAAAGCATCTAGTTTTCTAATCTAATTAATTTAAATATTTAGACTATATTTAAGTGATATTTACTATAAAGTATATATCCAAAAAATTATTAGTTTTATATCTAATTTATCTAAAAAAATACCCATGTGTTTTTGAAATTAGTTTTAAAACAAGCACATGTGACGCGCTAAAATGCTGCTTGAACTCGGACCGTGTTAACAACATTTTCACAGTATATGGTTCAATATGTTAATTATAAAAGATTAATTGTTTGATTAATATACCATATTTAATATTTATTAATATTTATAAATCACTTGGCATAATATATGATTTTTATTAATTTTAAATCATTTGATAAGATTCATTTATTGTAAAATAACAATAATGTCAATTTTGACATTATTTATTAATGTTAATTTTAAAATATAAAACATATATTGGATTTAAAATATATTAGGTTTACATGTGTTTAAAATTATATATTCATATAAAAAATAAATAAAGACAATAATTCAATCAATTAACATCATTTTTAATATTTATAGTATCATTTATTTTAGTTAATTATTAACTAAATAATCACTACATTAACGTTTATTAAGTATTTAAGTACCTAAACCATATATAAAAATTATTAATAATTATTATGATAAAAATAAACTAATTATCTTATAAAAGGTTATGTATAAACAAATATATGATGTTTTGTGCATATATTAAAATTTTATAAATGTTAAAGGTAAGGAAAGTTCCCTTTTTTTTCTTTTTCCTTAACCTTTTATATAGGGAACTTTCATTTAACAATATCCCAAAATCCATATATTTTGAACCATGTGGGTAAATGGTTAAAATTTTAGAATCCAATGGATTTTGGAAAAGTTTACAAGCCATTTTGGTCCATAATATTAAGGTTTAGTCTCTTATAAATCTTAATCATACCTTAATCACCATAATTAATTTTAATCACATTCACTAATTATTTTAATAAAAAATTAAGTTGATATTATTATACCAAAAATATAATAATAATTACATCTATTTATGTAAGATTTTAGAAATTCTAATCATAGAAGTGGGAAAATTAATATTAACTCTAATCTCATAGACGAGGTGAAATAACGAGTTTTTATAGTAGAAAAATGTTCAAAGGTTTGTTAAGTTCTTACAATCAATTTGACTGTAAAATTGATTCTAATGAACTTAATAATATAAATTTATGTATAATGGATCTATTTTTACTCTAAAACAAATCTAAAATGTAATTTTTCATTAATAATTATTTAAACAAAAATGCAGTTTTTAACTAAATTGCAGTAATTTTCACTATTCATAAAAAAATGAGGTTTCTCAGAAAAATCCAAAAGATTCACCCTAATATAATTTGAAATTATGAATTAAAAAATTATGTTTATTTTTTAAAAATAAAATTCATAAAAGTTACAAAATTAAGTTTTAAAATAGGTTCTATATTAAAAGGTTGTAAAACTCGGTCTTGCGTATAATGCAAGTTAATTCAGTGTCGTATGTAGCGTAAATTTAGCATTGTGTATAAATCATTCAAACAAAAAAATTATATTTATTTTAGAAGGAAAATATTTTAAAGTATTGGGCTGTTAAATTCTCCCCACATTAATTAAATTGCGTCCTCAAAATCTAAACTTGAACTCAATAATCTAGGGATTTAAAATAAACTATTCTTGAAAGACACACATCGTAAAAAGGGTTAATACCACACATTCTTAATAAGAGAGAAAGTAAAGTACAACGATCACATATCTAGGTTCCCTAGTAGAAGAAAATGGGTGGTAAATAGAAAATGGATATGAAAGGAAAATCTAACCCTCTAGTTCTGATGGAGTGTGCTAGAGAACATGGTTAGGATAAAGTTAACAATCAGAAGGCCATAAATCCACGATGATATAAGAGGCCATCTGATTCATCAGAAATGAAGGTACTAAGACAACATTTTTGGTTTCAGGATCATTTTTTTCTATAGTTAAATAATTATTTCACTTCATAAGAATATAAGTAAATATATGTTTCTATAAACATAATCTTTTCCTTTGATTATGACTTGAACTATTTCTACTTCATCTCTTAACACATGATACAACATATAGTGAAGTAATACATTACCGTCTAAAATATAATCCAATTATCATATTATTTTTTTATAAATTGTTAACTTTTCCAATATATTATGATCCAATCACTTCCAAATGAAAGTCATTGAATTTATTAAATAAACTTTTCATCAGCCTTTAATCAACATGAAGTAGCTTTTAATTTTCACATCCCAAACATGTGAATAACTTCATCATGTATCCTCTTGATATATGGTAATAACTCAAATTACCATAAAATATGTATTCCTCCTTATTCCTTATGCAGGAAACTTGTTATTAGATATATCCCTTAAATCAAAAGTGATTTATACTTTTCGAATCAATCATTTCTTCATCATCATCTTAACATTAGGATTATATTAATGGGTTTCTTTCCTTGAATCACGTGTTTTCCAAAAATTGTATCTTTCTACTGAATAACTTTTCTTAGTACCATTAAACATATGATCTCAAATCCTTAACAAAAAAGTACTACAATACAACACTCATATATTTCATAGTTATTATAACTAGTACATTGATGATAAAATATTCAAATGACATAATTATTAAGAAATCATATTAATCATTCATCTTAATCTGTGGTAGTATCATAACTTCATCACTATCCAATAACATCATATGGGGTATATTCCTTTGACTCCTTGGACACTGATTCACATAGTGTCTTATCTCCTTGTAGTGGAAGCATTGCACATTGGAAACATTTTTCTTACACTTAAAATCACAAACTTTGTGTCTTTTTTTGCAAACTTATAAAAAACTTACATTCCCTTAAAGCATTTACCAAGGTGATTCTTTCCACAGTTATCACATGTGGGAAAATCCTTTTTTCCCTTCTTCCCTTTATCCATTTTTTTCTCTTCCATACTCTTCTTCCCTTAAAATATATTGGAATTGAATAATTCTTTACTTATCTTGTTAACACATGATACTATTTCCTCATATGGTTATAATAAACAGGATACTATTTCCCTCTGAACTTTTAGCTTAAGACCATGAAAGACATGATACTTATTGCCCTTTACATCACATGCACCAGTGGAGTTATCATTCCTTCTACTAGGCATCATTTATAAACAATGAAATATATTGGATTATATTATATGGTTATGAAATTTGTATAACTCTACATATGGTATAACAAATAACATAAATTTATGCACCTAAATCCCTAAAACCATACAATTTGGATACTTTAGGGAAATCATTACTTCTAATTCCTTCATAATGGTAGGTAAATAAAATTTGAATCATCCTATGTATATCCCCCGGGAGTGTCAAACTTGGTGCGCAGTAAGACCCATTTTCATGTACCAAGTTACCCTGAGTCAAGCCTAAAACCCATTTTCAGAGCTGTTACTCCTATGTACATCTATTACAAAACCACTTCCACTTGTAGTATCCAGGAATGGATGTATTTTTAGGAATACCCACATAATCTCTGTACCAAAATTCTAGGATGTTATTCTACTATTTTCTTTAATTTCTATCATAGGGTTGTGATCCATAATATAAGTTTTCTAAATCTAGTTTCCATGGTTGTTTCTAAACTTCCTTTGATACCAATTGTAACACCCTGACCACAAAATCCTAGTGCCGAGGCATTATTACATTACATTGGAATTATTAAAAGGAATAAAATCCTAAAGTACTATTTAGTTAAGTAGTCTTGGAATTCCAGATTACATACATGATACCCTTGACACATTTGGAAACAAGAAATAAAAAAATGATACATAATAAAATGAAAAAAACTATATCCTTGAACAATTATTCAAATATTTCTTCTTCATAACCTATGGAAAGAAACATAATAAGGGTGAGCTCAGATTATCAGTAAGTGTAAGTAAAGTGGAAGCGATAATGTATCAGTGATAATAATTAACATGGAAAGGTAAATGACTAATAACTCATGTAATTAAAATAACAAGACAAGGAAAAATCAATATGGAAAGGTAAGAAGTTGAAACACATGGAATTTAATCAATGAACTAAAAATGAAATGTATCCATAGATATGTTGACACAATATCTCATGGATAAATAATAACTGAATATAATATGAAGGCAATGATTTCTTAATAGACATCATGTCTAAGGCAAATGAGGACCTATCGATGCATCAAGGAGCTATATAATGTTATGGTTCCACCTATCATTTAATTTACAAAGCATTCCACATATTTAAAAATCAAAATAAATAATATGCTTTATCAAATAAACATATTGGATAATAAATATAGATTTATCAAATAACTATCAAAGTAAACACTTTATGCGAAATGGTATACATTTTAGGAAATACTAAGGTGGATATTCAAGTGAATTTTCTATGAAAAATGATTACAATAAAGTTATTTCTTCTAGGGAAATTGACAACCACAAAAGGAAGTGAGATTAAGAACATTTGCAGAGAATAACCTTTAGACATTCCAAAGTATACCATACCACTTTGAAACATTTAAATCAGAATCACCAGAAAGATATGAAATAAATGAATCCTTTAATATAATTTTAATAAGTGTTTTCATGATATAATATATCCAAATTGTCAGTAGGTATGTCACACAAAATAATTAATAATGGAATATGACATTAATCTCACAAATTTAAAAAGTGAGAGGAAAATACCTTACCTTAACCTTACTCTCATTGTTTGGTATTTAACATCCTATATAGTGGTTTAACATATTTTAATAACTAATACCATAACGAAACTCATGTTTATTATATCATATATTAACTTATTACAATGTTTTATTACCCGTTTGTTAACACTCTTATTATTTTAACTATTTTGGGTGTTAATTGCCTAGTTTTCTCAAGTACATTTTGACTTGTTATTTGTTGTTTTTGTTAAATATATCATGGTTTAATCATCTAAATAATTTAAACCATGAATAAATTATTTTATATATTCAATTAATATTTATTTACAAAAGTCCATAATGTTTAGAGATTTGAAATAAAGTGCACCGTTCATGGAGACAGTAGATCGTACGTACGCATAAATGCTAATTTCATTTCTTTGTTGTATTAAAATAATTTAAAACTACATGATACGTATGTATATTTTAATTTTCAGTATCATATATATTTTATTGATGTTACATAGGTTTATTATATCCAGCCTTTATATGTTCCATGTATGGCATGAACGATTCATATCGCTTTGAGGGGGCGGTAGTCCATACTTCCTCAAAAATAATTATTATATTTACTCAACTTGGAAAGCATAAAGGGTTATTATAAATAAAAATTACAGCAGCATAATTTTTTTTAAATAACATATATATAATGTATAAATTTAGTTTCAATCATAATGGACACCATGAGAGGTGGTGGGTAAAAATTGAACAATCATTGTTTCGTGAGGCAGTATTTCACCGTACACAGAAACTGTTTGTTCGTTACCCATTAGATGGAGGTGTTTGTAATTACAGGTCAAAACCTTAGAATAAAAAAAATACTATTAAATTGAATATAATGGTGTTTCTATTTAATCATAGAATAATAAGATCATAGGTAGTGGATAATGGAAATGAAATTAGAAAGCATGAGATAAGGCATTACCACTTAATCGGGTAACTTCTTTTGGTTTATACCAAAAGGCTCTATTGGAAATATTTATGCACAAGTGGATTATTCTAGGTATAGGGTAGGGTTTTTCTGAGACAATTTGGGTAGGTATTGTCCAAACTTATGTGGTTTTAGAGGTGTTATTAATGGGGAGAGGTGGTGGCCTTTTATAGGGAAACATGAGTGACACTTTTGTAAATTTAAAATGGTATTCAATAATGGGTGGTATATTTTTCCTAAAGTTCATCCAAGATGGGAAAATAATGGATTAAAGGAGAATAAGAGTCTATAAAAACATCATACACACAAAAATATGTGCATTTTAGTAATTTTTTTCTTTAACTTCTAAGATTCCCCAATTTTATCATTTTGGTTTTTATTAAAGAATCTAGTTTTCTAATCTAATTAATTTAACCATTAAGACAATACTAAAGGTATATTTACTATAAAATATATATAAAGTGAATTATTAGTATTATATATAATTTATATAATAAAATACCCATCTGTTTTCGAAATTAATTATAAAAGAAGCGCATGTGACGCGCTAAAACAATGCTTGAACCCAGACCATGTTAACAACGTTTTTACAATATATGGTTCAATATGTTAATTATAAAAGATTAATTGGTCAATTAATATAACATATTTAATATTTATTAACACTTAAAAATAACTTGGAAGAATATATGTTTTTTATTAATTTTGAATCATTTAATAAGATTCATTTATTGTAAAATAACAATAATGTCAATTTTGACATTATTTATTTATTGTTAATTTTAAAATATAAATATGATGTTGGATTTAAAATATATTGAGTTTAAATGTGTTTAACATGATATATTCATTTAAAGAAAATAAAGACAATAATTCAATCAATTAACTTCATTTTGAATATTTATAATATCATTTATTTTAGTTAATTATTAACTAAATAATCACTACATTGTCGTTTCTTAAGTATTTTATGTACCAAAACCATATATAAAAATTATTGATAATTTATTATGATAAAAAACTATTTATCTTAAAAAAGGGTATGTATAAACGAAAATATAATGTTTTTTACATATATCAAGATTTTATAAATGTTAAAGGTAAGGAAAGTTCCCTTTTTGTCTTTTTCCTTACTCAACCTTTTATATAGGGAAATTTCATTTAATAATATACCAAAATCCATATATTTTGAACCATGTTGTGAAATGGTAAAATTATTGGTAGAAAATGGATTTTAGACAAGTTTACAAGTCATTTTGGTCCTTAATATTAAGGTTTAGCCCCTTATTAAGCTTAATCATACCTTAATCACCGTAATTAATTTTAATCACATTCCCTAATCATTTTGGTAAAAAATTAATTTGATCTTATTAGACCATAAATATCATACTAATTACATCCATGTATGTCGTATTCTAAAAATTCTAATCTGAGAAGTTTGAAAATTAAGATTATCGCTAATCCTGTAGATGGGGTGAAATAACAGGTTTTTATAGTAGAAAAACATTCAAAATTTTGTTATGTTTTTATATTAAATTTGAAATTAAAATTGATTATAATGAGATTAATCATATAAATTGATGTATAATTAAACTAATTTTACTCTAAAATAGGTCTAAAATATAATTTAGCGTTAATAATTATTTAAACGAAAATGATGTTTTTAACTAAATTGTAGTAATTTTCACTATTCATCAAAAAATGAAGTTTCTCAGAAAAATCCCTAAAATTCACCATAAGATAATTTCGAAATTATGGATTCAAAAATTATTTTTATTTTTTAAAAATAAAATTCATAAAAGTGTCAAAATATATATTTTTTAAAATAGGTTCACCATTAAAAGGTGGTAAAACTTGGTCTTGCGTGTAACACAAGTTAATTCAGTGTCCTATGTTGTGTAAATTTAACATTGTGTATAAATCATGCCAATAAAAAACTTATATTTATTATAAAAGGAATATATTTTAATGTCTTTGGGTGTCACAACTTCCAGTTTCGAATTTTTTTATTAATTAAATAAATCATTAAATGTCTCCCACTATTTTATCAAATTCTAGGAACCCTCTCCACTAGAATCAAAATAATATATAGCTTGAGTATTATAGTGGAAAGGATCCATGAACCTACACTCTTGGTCTATAAGATTTGTCTATGCCACTACTTAGATGGTTTAAGGTAGGCGTTTGGCTGGCCAATTGCATTAACTCGCTGTTCCTTGATCTGTTGAGTGAAGTGCGATCTTCTTAAATCGCATCTTGATTTACTCAACACTTGTATATGAAATTAAAAAAAGATATATTTGGATACTTATTTTCTGAAAATTTAGTTAATTAAACCCATCACTCTCATAATAATTCCCCAGTAGTAAGAGACATCCTCATCATTGGCATGACGAGCACCCCGAACACCAAGTTTTTTTCAAATTCGATTGACGGAAGGGGGTTACAAATTGATATTTCTTTGAGGGTTTTATATTTTTAATGTGATGAAATAAATCATTTTCAATTTTATTATCATGTACTATGTGATCACACTCACAACTGACCATGTGTGAAATTGAAAAATCATTCGCGTCACGTGTTCATTTTATCTTTACATGCTTGTTTATTATTCTATGTGATTGCGTGTAAACTACACATTCATGAAAATAATAAACCATGTAAAATAAAGTGACAACCAGATCATGAGCCAATTCTAGTGGTTGATCCACTGAGTGAATATTGGATCAACCTTGACCCTTAGAGATAAACCTTGAGTCACATCACTTGCATCTCGAATTGCAACACATGCCCATCCAATGCATCCATCCATTCTCTAGTGTGTCTCCATAACTTGGCACAAAGTGCATCACTTCCCATCTCATCACTATAAAATAGTTCTTTCTCGTAGATGAGGGGAACTGAGGAGTATAAAATACAACTATTAATTGGAAACACAAGTCTTTATACATATAATGACTCTGAAATGATACACAAATCACATTTTTATTTAAATTACTTATTTCAAACCATTTTAATAATTAAATAAATAAATTAAACACACACCAAACATACATTGGTAGGTCCCTGAATCATGACCTATCAATAAAAATTAACTCATGTTTTAAAATAAATTCAGAAATAAAATTAAACTCACATTAAATATTTGTTGAGGACATTTTTTGTTGAATTAAAATTCACTCTAATTTTAATTCAATAGTATTCATTGTTCTGTCCTGATTAATTAATTTAATTTACAAAATGAAAATTAAATTAATTAATTAATTAAATCTATCATTAAAATTAAATTAATTCATTTTGTAATTAATAAAATTAATATTTAAACCAAAAATTAACATTTTATTAATTTAATTTTCAATTGAAATTATATTAATTAATTAAATTAATTTTTTATTAAATTAATATTAATTGGACCACGAAAATCCTAGGTAGGATCTGTGAGGATTAGGCCGAACCCGCATAGACTCATTCAAGATGGTGAAGACCCATTTAAAGGGTTTTCTAGTCCAGTCAGGTCCTCCCAGACCCATTTTGGGTCAAGAAAACCTGCCCAAGGCTTGTTTTGAGGCATAGAGGATCAGACATGGGTTACCTGTCCGCTAGGAGGACTGGGTGGAAGTTAGAGCTGGATCTATTCGGACTTGGGATAATGGCACAGGTTCTTCACTAAGTGGAGCTTGGGGTTGGAAAACCTGAAACTACTCAAGTGTTGGGGGTTCCACGATCGAGTGGGAAAGGAAGCTGACAGTGCCGACCCAGCACTAGGCGGCGCTACAACCTAGTGAAGTCTCAAACGGGGAGCCACTCGAGAGGCACTATGCTGTCATCCCATGAAGCAAAGAATAAAACCTCATAACAACTTTCTAGTTATGGCTGGACATCCAGCGGGTGCTGGGTCAATGCATGGTGTAGGAAGCCAACCGGACTGAGTAGGCACCGACCACAAAAGTGTGCAATAAGGGAGGCAACGACGCTTTAGGAAACCACGTCACTTGGAGAGAGGGCTTCCAGATTTGGTCATGATTTTAAGGAGAGTGCGGTGAAGGGGAAACTCGTGCCACAGTGGGCGACTAGTTGAACTAGGTGCGACAGAGAAGGCTAGGGTGGCCGGTTGGGCTATGTCGCTGCTGGGTGGAGGATAATGGAGGGTGGCCAGGGGCGCTGCGGGAGGAGATCTGCTCTACCTAGAGGAGGTGTATGTGGCTGGCAGCTTCATTGACATGGTCGACCAGTTGATTTCCCAGACGAGGCAGCATATCTTCCTGAGGTGGCGGCTTCTACTTGGAGATAGGGGGATTGTAACACCCGAGACTTTTATGGAATCTTTTTCTACACAACACTTTCTTGGATTTCTTTACACGCAATCGCGACCTTCCTCGATAGCTTGCGTCGTACGCAATACCGAGTTTCACTAAACAACAATATGCTATTAAAACTAGCCGTTATGAATAGTAATAACCACTTTTTGAAATTTTATAAATTTTATTTTTCAAAATGGACTTCATTTTTGGACTCAGAATATCGAAATTAGCCTAGGGTGAAATTTTGGTATTTTTTTGAAAACTTTCAATTTTTGATGAATAGTGAAACCACTAAGTGGTAGGTTAAAAAACTGAATTTTGCATAAAACTTAATTTTACCGCTTCTGTGAATGGAATTTCGAAAATCCGAGAGACACGGTTAATATCAAGGACTAAAATGTGGTTCAATGAGATGAAAATAATTTTTTGGTGAATAGTAACTTTTTACCTTTTTTTACCGCGGTTAATAGTAAATAGGGTAACTAAGGGTAAATATGATATTAATATTACCCTAACACATGTCCTAATTCTATTGGACAAGTGTAATTCGACCAAAAACAAACTTAGGAATAAAATATGACCATTTAGGCCCACTTGGATTAGATTAGGACATTTATTATTAATTTATTTAAAGAAGGGTTAAAATAGTTAAATTTAAAGTTTGATAAGTAAATCATTTTTAATATGGGGTTATACATAAGATAAATTCGATTGTAAATATTCATTAGAAAGATAAAAAGATTTCCTACATGATGATATTTTATTTGTAATTTTTAGACATCAAATAATTTAATTTATTTATGACACAAAGATGATGCAGTAATTATCTTATTAATGAAATATTGACATAATTGATAATATAAATACCAAAATAAATGTAATTTAAGACTTTTTATGAATTCCACTAATTTTCTAGGTTACTATGATATATTAGTGTTGATTTAATAAACTTGGTTCGAACATATAATTCTGATATGACTTTTACAAAAATCATATATCAAATAGTGTCAAAATTGACACAAAATAGTTTTTAAATCAAATATTATATTATTAATTGTTATTTTATTCCTAAAAATCTAAGGTTCGGCCAAATGACTTAGATAAGGATATATATATTAATAATAAACAATTTGGGGTTCGTTTGGCATGTTATAGTAAGTGTATTAACCATATAGTGAAAGAAAACAAAAAGACATGGTAAAAGTTAAATTAATTAACTTAGAGTTAAATCTAATTGATAAGGTTAAAATAATACCCTAAACTTGTCTAAATCTTATTGGTTGATAGGATTTCGACCCCTCCCCACCTTATCTTCGAAATAAGACCCTTTGGAGCCATTATAAACCGATTTTGACTTTAATATAAAATAATATTTTGAGATATTCCTAAGGTGCCCCTCTCCTCCCTTATAAAAGGGCACCTCCTCCCCCTCCTCCTCACACCAATTTGAGCACTCAAGCTCGGCCAACCCCTGCCATTTTCTCCTCTACACTTCCCTAGAATAATCCTAGAGGTCCTGGTCTTCTCCAAAGACCAATCTTAGTTCCTTAAGTGGAGGATTCAAAGAGGCGTTCCAAAGAAGAGGTAATATCCATTACCGATCTTTTCAATTTCTTTCTTCTTCAACTTCTTCTTCTTTAGTTGTTTCATGATAAAGTAATAAAATCAGTATTACTTACATACTGATATGTTATTATAAATATGAAACAACCCTAATTCACCTTCTATCCATCCTACGGAAAAATGAAATCACCGCGCGTGCGTACGTACGGAATACCGTCTCCACGCCGTGGTGTAATCTATTTTCCACCATCACCTTACAAGGATGGGTATAATGGTGTAATGAGTAACTATATATGATTATTATGAAGTAATATTGATACTGAAATAATATATATATACTCCAATACAATTCCACGATCATAGGAACGATATCATCACTCGTGCGTACGTACGGAATACCGTCTCCACGATGTGATGCGACTCGTTCTACATGATCTTCATTTCATAATGATTATATAAATGAATTGAATGAATGAATATGGTATATACTACACTAATACCATTCTGGAAATGAATTATCTATAACCTAAAGATAAGAATAAGAATTTATTCGACAAAACACGCATAAGAACAAAAAGTTATAAAGACCCGAGTAACAAGTAACAATGAAATATTACTAACAAGAAGCTAATAATATGACCATATATGATCTCATATCAATATGTATGATTCTGAAATAAGTCAATAACATTATTTAAACCATTATACAGGAGCTTCGGACACGAACAAAGCAAATCGGACCTAAGGTAAGGGAAAATACCACAATCTCATTTTTATCCGAGATTGTTTATTCGTAAGTATTTACTGGGGTGTATTTTATCATCCACATCCATGTTACCTCAATATGTAATATTGTTTCCATCCACTTGCAATAGTTTAAATCCAATTTTACCCTTAGGTGAGTTTTTAGTAAAGAATATGAAAGGAATCTTTTGTCGTTTTTCCGTACGAGGTACTTTTTGACTTTTCCGACAAAAGTACGAAGAATGTTTTTTTAACTTATACGGCATGAATGGATTTTTAAAACATTACTTCAAAGAAGCTTCCTTTACAAGTTTTCAAGTTTATTTTTAATCAACTTCTTTTATTTTAAAGTTGTATGACATATTATGAAAGAAAATTTTTTTTTTGAAGAAGAAAGGATATTTTCCTCAAGAATGGAGTTCAAGTGTTTAATAAAAATTATTTTCCATCTAAGATAATAAAGGGTTCTGTTTTTATCCCTATTATTACATTGATTTGATCATGTTGTGATGGAATTATTTTTATGAATTTATTTATCTTATATGAATTGATTTATGATGTCATGATGTTTCAAGAATCCCATTTTTGTTACATGTGTTATGCGATGATGTATGTTTTATGATTATGTGGCACACATAAGAAAGGATTCATTATAATATGGGTTGGACCTATATCTCCCTCCAATGCATTGGGTAAATATTTTATATCTCATGAGATAGACATGGCTGGAACGGAAGGTTATTTCGGTTCAGTGATACAGGACTGAAACGAGGAGTGAACTCGGTTCAGAAAGGGACTTTGTCCACTAAGATAGTCTTGGCAATGAGTCATGACTAACAAGAAATGATTTCCATGATTATGTGTGCATGCCACAAAGTTTCAAGTTTTATGTTATGATTATGGGGATCTCATTTTCACTTCTATGAATTCTTCCATGATAAGATATTATGATCTCTTTTGCAGGTTTTGATTTTCAAAAAGATATGATATGATTTTTATTTCCTTTATTTGCCCTTGCTGAGCATTTGAGCTCACCCTTTTATGTTTTCTTTTCCCCAGGTCAGGAAGATGGATATTAAGTAGAATATGCTAAAAGGGACCCTAGATATGATGAAATAAATGGGAGACACTGTAGAAGATTTATGAACCAGTTGTTTATGTTTCCCAGTTTCTAAAGACACTATACCTATACGGTCCTTTATGGTTTTGTCATATGTTGTAATAAGTGTACTTCAATTTTGAAGTATTAACAATGTATGTAAAGTATGGGTCGTTATAGTTGGTATCAAAGGAAAGGTATAGTCAACCTTTGGAAACTAGGATGTGAAAGCCTTAGTAAGAACCCTAAGGATAAGTCTAAGCATAGTACACAATCTTAGTGTTTTAGAAATGGCCTTGAATAACCTAGGATAAGACCATAAGCATGAAAATTTTATTCTTGAATTATGTGGTTTCCTATTATAATTAGTGTTGCTCACACTATTCTTCTTGGTTTTAGTCAATGGCTGGAACCCGAAGGAACCGTGTTAATGCGAAATGCGATGGGCAATGCAATGATTGTCCCCCTGAGCAACCAAACGATATGGGAGCTGGAATGAAAAATCTTGTAGCCATGCTCACACAACTTTCTCAAGCTATGAATCATGCAGGATTTCCAAACGAACAAAGGAGGGAGCAACATTCTGTTGAATCCTTCATGAGGCAGCGTCCACCTTCTTTCAGCGGGTCTACTGATCCATTAGTTGCTGGACAATGGATTAGTACTACTGAAAAGATATTTTCAGTTCTTCAATGTTCTGAACATGATAAAGTCATCCTAGCAGTGTATCGTTTGGAAGGAGATGCGGATCAATGGTGGAATCTTGTTAAGAATACGAGGCAAAGGGATGAAATTGAGTCTATGGAATGGGACGAGTTCAAGAACTTATTTTTCAATAAGTACTTCCCTCGTATTCTCCGAACAAAGATGGAGAAAGAGTTCCTTGAACTGAAGCAAAGGGATGATGAATCTGTTAGTACCTATGAAGCAAATTTTACAAGACTTGCAAGGTACGCTTCTGGTATTATTATCCAACCTGAGAGTAAGATCGATCGATTCTTTAGTGGCTTAAAACCAAGTCTTCGAAGGGCGTTATCCATAAGGGACTTCAATAGCTACGAGGAAATCGTTCGATGTGCTCTCAAAGTCGAGATGGAGATTGGAATAACCCATCAGTCACATGGGTTTGATAAGAAGAGGAAGATGGAATTCAAAGAAAAATCTAAAGAGCACACGTAAAAGAAGATGAGCTTTTCCTTATGCTCAAAGTGTGGAAAGAAACATGGAGGGAGTTGTCTTAAAGGGACAAGTAAATGTTTTAAATGTGGAAAAGAAGGTCATCGGGCATTTGAATGCCGTGATAATGGGAAGAAGATGTCTAATGATGCAAACAAAGGAAGGGATACACAGAATGAACCTACTACACTTCAATGTCTCAAGTGCAAGGAGATGGGGCATTATGCCAATCAATGCCCAAATCCAAGGGTTGATGATGATGGTCGACGTCAATAAACTCTTAAGGCTAAAGACAAAGGAAAGTCACATGCAATTTCTATCAGCGATGTGGAGTACGATAACGATGTGGTGAAAGGTACACTTACCATCCACTCTAAAGTAGCAAATGTTTTATTTGATTCTGGATCCACCCACTCTTTTATTTCTAAAGAATTTTCTAAGGGTATCACCGTATTACCTCAACAATTAGATGTTGAGTTAGCTGTGACAACACCTAATGGCACATCAATCGCATCAAAAGTTTATAATTATTCTCCGATCGAAGTTTGTGGGAAAGTGCTTCCTGAAAATCTTGTGATCCTTCCTTTAGTGGAATTTGATGTGATTCTTGGCATGGATTGGCTTTCTCTACATGGAGCTCATATCGATTTCCAAAGAAGGGAAGTCACATTTCATATTCCAGATCAATCTACGATCGTCTATCGATGCAAGGATGAACATAACCTTCCAGTGGAAATTTCTTCCATCTTATGGGTATTGATTCCACTAAATGAAGGTTATTTATCTCAAATGGTTGGTGAGAAACTCACGATTAAGAATATGCCCATTGTACGGGAGTTTGATGATGTCTTTCCGGAGGAATTGCCGGGTCTTCCACCAAATCGTGAAGTTGAGTTTTCAATAGAACTCGTACCGGGTGCTTTGCCTATTTCAAAGACACCTTATAGAATGGCCCCAATTGAGTTGCAGGAATTGAAGAAGCAACTCCAAGAGAATCTTGATAAGGGATTCATACGCCCTAGTGCGTCACCTTGGGGAGCACCTGTTCTATTTGTAAAGAAGAAAGATGGATCAATGAGACTCTGCATTGATTATCGAGAACTTAACAAGATCACTATCAAGAACAAATATCCTCTCCCATGCATTGATGACTTATTTGACCAACTACGCGGAGCTCAATACTTTTCCAAGATTGATCTCTATTCAGGGTATCATCAATTAAGGGTCAAAAGGGAGGATATACCAAAGACGACTTTCCGTACAAGGTATGGACACTATGAATTTATAGTGATGCCATTTGGTCTTACTAATGCCCCTGCTATCTTCATGGATCTAATGAATAGAGTCTTTAGAGACTATCTTGATCAATTTGTGGTAGTCTTTATTGACGATATTCTTGTCTATTCAAAGAGCAAGGAAGAGCATGAAGATCACTTGAGAATTATATTGAAGACCCTGAGAAAGGAGAAGATTTATGCCAAATTTACCAAGTGTGAATTTTGGCTTCAAAAAGTTTCATTTTTGGGTCATATAATCTCAAAAGAGGGGATATCTGTGGATCCAGCAAAAACAGAGGTTATCGAGAGATGGTCAAGACCAACAACAGTAACTGAGATCCGAAGTTTTCTTGGTTTGGCTGGATATTATCGACGTTTTGTAAAAGATTTTTCACGATTATCTAATCCAATCACCAAGTTGACTCGGAAAGGAGTTAAGTTTGTCTGGACAGAGGAATGTGAAGAGAATTTCAAGGAGTTGAAAAGAAGGTTATCTAGTGCACCTGTGCTCACACTGCCTTGTAGTGGAGAAAGGTTTGTGATCTACAATGATTCATCCAAGAAGGGATTGGGGTGTGTTCTTATGCAAAATGATATGGTGATAGCTTATGCCTCACGACAGTTGAAAATCCATGAGCAAAATTACCCAACACATGATTTGGAGTTGGCTGCGGTAATCTTTGCATTAAAGATTTGGAGGCATTACCTTTATGGTGAAAGGTGTGATATTTATACTGATCATAAAAGTTTAAAGTATATTTTCACACAAAAGGAGTTGAATATGCGTCAAAGAAGATGGTTGGAGCTGATTAAGGATTATGACTGCTCAATCCATTACCACCCTGGGAAAGCAAACAAGGTGGCAGATGCATTAAGTCGACAAGACCATGCTAGTTTATCCATGATGAGGATCACAAAAGATCCAATATTTATGGATTTACGAAGGATGGATCTTGGAATTATAATGGAAGGGGAAAAATCTTATCTTTCTCAAATGAATGTTCAACCATCTATACATGCGAAGATTAAAGAGGCACAGAAAGAAGATGTCGAGTTACAAAAGAAGGTGAGAAATGTTCCTGAATTCAACCTTGATTGTGATGGGATAATAAAGTTCAGGAATCGGGTTTGCGTTCCTCCCATCCCCGAATTAAAGAATGAGCTGCTGGATGAGGCTCATAGTTCATCATTCTCTATTCATCCTGGAAGCACGAAGATGTATAGGGACCTGAAAGAGTACTTCTGGTGGGATGGCATGAAAAGAGATGTTGCTGAATATGTCTCTCGATGCTTGGTTTTTCAACAAGTTAAAGCTGAAAGACAAAAGTCTAAGGGGATGTTACAACCATTACCCATACCCGAATGGAAATGGGAAAACATCACTATGGACTTTGTCACCGGACTTCCTAAAACATCCAAAGGCAATAATGCTATTTGGGTCATAGTTGATCGTCTTACAAAGTCTGCACACTTCATTGCTATTAGAGAGGATTTCTCTCTAGATCAGCTTGCCAGGATATATGTAAAGGAAGTGGTAAGATTGCATGGAGTACCAATTTCTATTATATCTGATCGGGATCCGAGATTTACTTCGAAGTTCTGGCGAAGTCTTCAGCATACTCTGGATACAGAGTTGAGTTTCAGCACTGCTTATCATCCCCAGACAGACGGTCAGTCTGAGAGAACAATTCAAACCCTAGAAGATATGTTGAGAGCTTGCTCTATGGATTTCAAAGGAGGTAGGGATCAACACCTACCTTTGGTGGAATTTTCTTATAATAATTGCTTTCACTCCAGTATTCAGATGGCTCCTTATGAAGCTCTCTAGGGAAAGAAATGCAGGACTCCAACTTGCTGGGACGAAGTTGGGGAAAGAAAGCTATTAGGACCTGATCTCGTTGATGAAATGGCAGAAAAGGTCAGATCTATTCAACAACACATAAGATCAGCTCAGAGTCGATAGAAAAGTTATGCCGACAACCGAAGAAAAGACCTAGAGTTTGAAGTGGGTGATAAAGTGTTCTTACGAATATCTCCCTGGAAGAGGGTTATGAGATTTGGAAAGAAGGGGAAGTTGAGCCCTAGATATATCGGTCCTTTTGAAATACTGGATCGTGTTGGGAAGGTAGCTTACCGATTGGCGCTTCCACCGAATCTCTCTCAAGTTCACGATGTGTTCCATGTATCTCTCCTGAGAAAGTACATACCAGATCCTTCACATGTACTCAGCTCAGAAGTTGTACCGCTGGAGCAAGATCTTTCTTATGAAGAACAGCCGATAGAGATTCTGGATCGTAGCGAAAAAGTCCTACGAAACAAGACCACTCGCTTGGTGAAAGTTTTATGGAGAAACCACCAATTTGAAGAAGCTACATGGGAGCTTGAGGATATGATGAGGGAGAAGTATCCTCATCTGTTTGTTGCAAAGTGACGAATTTCGAGGGCGAAATTCTTTTTAAGGGGGGTAGAATGTAACACCCGAGACTTTTATGGAATCTTTTTCTACACAACACTTGCTTGGCTTTCTTTACACGCAATCGCGACCTTCCTCGATAGCTTGCGTCGTACGCAATACCGAGTTTCACTAAACAACAATATGCTATTAAAACTAGCCGTTATGAATAGTAATAACCACTTTTTGAAATTTTATAAATTTTATTTTTCAAAATGGACTTCATTTTTGGACTCAAAATATTGAAATTAGCCTAGGGTGAAATTTTGGTATTTTTTTTGAAAACTTTCAATTTTTGATGAATAGTGAAACCACTAAGTGGTAGGTTAAAAAACTGAATTTTGCATAAAACTTAATTTTACCGCTTCTGTGAATGGAATTTCGAAAATCCGAGAGACACGGTTAATATCAAGGACTAAAATGTGGTTCAATGAGATGAAAATAATTTTTTGGTGAATAGTAACTTTTGACCTTTTTTTACCGCGGTTAATAGTAAATAGGGTAACTAAGGGTAAATATGATATTAATATTACCCTAACACATGTCCTAATTCTATTGGACAAGTGTAATTGGACCAAAAACAAACTTAGGAATAAAATATGACCATTTAGGCCCACTTGGATTAGATTAGGACATTTATTATTAATTTATTCAAAGAAGGGTTAAAATAGTTAAATTTAAAGTTTAATAAGTAAATCATTTTTAATATGGGGTTATACATAAGATAAATTCGATTGTAAATATTCATTAGAAAGCTAAAAAGATTTCCTACATGATGGTATTTTATTTGTAATTTTTAGACATCAAATAATTTAATTTATTTATGACACAAAGATGATGCAGTAATTATCTTATTAATGAAATATTGACATAATTGATAATATAAATACCAAAATAAATGTAATTTAAGACTTTTTATGAATTCCACTAATTTTCTAGGTTACTATGATATATTAGTGTTGATTTAATCAACTTGGTTCGAACATATAATTCTGATATGTCTTTCACAAAAATCATATATCAAATAGTGTCAAAATTGACACAAAATAGTTTTTAAATCAAATATTATATTATTAATTGTTATTTTATTCCTAAAAATCTAAGGTTCGGCCAAATGACTTAGATAAGGATATATATATTAATAATAAACAATTTGGCGTTCGTTTGGCATGTTATAGTAAGTGTATTAACCATATAGTGAAAGAAAACAAAAAGACACGGTAAAAGTTAAATTAATTAACTTAGAGTTAAATCTAATTGATAAGGTTAAAATAATACCCTAAACTTGTCTAAATCTTATTGGTTGATAGGATTTCGACCCATCCCCACCTTATCTTCGAAATAAGACCCTTTGGAGCCATTATAAACCGATTTTGACTTTAATATAAAATAATATTTTGAGATATTCCTAAGGTGCCCCTCTCCTCCCTTATAAAAGGGCACCTCCTCCCCCTCCTCCTCACACCAATTTGAGCACTCAAGCTCGGCCAACCCCTGCCATTTTCTCCTCTCCACTTCCCTAGAATAATCCTAGAGGTCCTGGTCTTCTCCAAAGACCAATCTTAGTTCCTTAAGTGGAGGATTCAAAGAGGCGTTCCAAAGAAGAGGTAATATCCATTACTGATCTTTTCAATTTCTTTCTTCTTCAACTTCTTCTTCTTTAGTTGTTTCATGATAAAGTAATAACATCAGTATTACTTACATACTGATATGTTATTATAAATATGAAACAACCCTAATTCACCTTCTATCCATCCTATGGAAAAATGAAATCACCGCGCGTGCGTACGTACGGAATACCGTCTCCACGCCGTGGTGTAATCTATTTTCCACCATCACCTTACAAGGATGGGTATAATGGTGTAATGAGTAACTATATATGATTATTATGAAGTAATATTGATACTGAAATAATATATATATACTTCAATACAATTCCACGATCATATGAACGATATCATCACTCGTGCGTACGTACGGAATACCGTCTCCACGATGTGATGCGACTCGTTCTACATGATCTTCATTTCATAATGATTATATAAATGAATTGAATGAATGAATATGGTATATACTACACTAATACCATTCTGGAAATGAATTATCTATAACCTAAAGATAAGAATAATAATTTATTCGACAAAACACGCATAAGAACAAAAAGTTATAAAGACCCGAGTAACAAGTAACAATGAAATATTACTAACAAGAAGCTAATAATATGACCATATATGATCTCATATCAATATGTATGATTCTGAAATAAGTCAATAACATTATTTAAACCATTATACAGGAGCTTCGGACACGAACAAAGCAAATCAGACCTAAGGTAAGGGAAAATACCACAATCTCATTTTTATCCGAGATTGTTTATTCGTAAGTATTTACTGGGGTGTATTTTATCATCCACATCCATGTTCCCTCAATATGTAATATTGTTTCCATCCACTTGCAATAGTTTAAATCCAATTTTACCCTTAGGTGAGTTTTTAGTAAAGAATATGAAAGGAATCTTTTGTCGTTTTTCCGTACGAGGTACTTTTTGACTTTTCCGACAAAAGTACGAAGAATGTTTTTTTTAACTTATACGACATGAATGGATTTTTAAAACATTACTTCAAAGAAGATTCCTTTACAAGTTTTCAAGTTTATTTTTAATCAACTTATTTTATTTTAAAGTTGTATGACATATTATGAAAGAAAAAAATGTTTTTGAAGAAGAAAGGATATTTTCCTCAAGAATGGAGTTCAAGTGTTTAATCAAAATTATTTTCCATCTAAGATAATAAAGGGTTCTGTTTTTATCCCTATTATTACATTGATTTGATCATGTTGTGATGGAATTATTTTTATGAATTTCTTTATCTTATATGAATTGATTTATGATGTCATGATGTTTCAAGAATCCCATTTTTGTTACATGTGTTATGCGATGATGTATGTTTTATGATTATGTGGCACACATAAGAAAGGATTCATTATAAGATGGGTGGGACCTATATCTCCCTCCAATGCATTGGGTAAAGATTTTATATCTCATGAGATAGACATGGCTGGAACGGAAGGTTATTTCGGTTCAGTGATACAGGACTGAAATGAGGAGTGAACTCGGTTCAGAAAGGGACTTTGTCCACTAAGATAGTCTTGGCAATGAGTCATGACTAACAAGAAATGATTTCCATGATTATGTGTGCATGCCACAAAGTTTCAAGTTTTATGTTATGATTATGGGGATCTCATTTTCACTTCTATGAATTCTTCCATGATAAGATATTATGATCTCTTTTGCAGGTTTTGATTTTCAAAAAGATATGATATGATTTTTATTTCCTTTATTTGCCCTTGCTGAGAATTTGAGCTCACCCTTTTATGTTTTCTTTTCCCCAGGTCAGGAAGATGGATATTAAGTAGAATATGCTAAAAGGGACCCTAGATATGATGAAATAAATGGGAGACACTGTAGAAGATTTATGAACCAGTTGTTTATGTTTCCCAGTTTCTAAAGACACTATACCTATACGGTCCTTTGTGGTTTTGTCATATGTTGTAATAAGTGTACTTCAATTTTGAATTATTAACAATGTATGTAAAGTATGGGTCGTTATAGTTATGGGGTGCTCAACCCCCTTTATTTTTGACATTTTTTTGTCTTTTCCTATGAACTACCGCCCCTTGGAGTCAAGACCTCCTTTGTTTTTTCTTTTTGTCTGATTCATAGATTTCAAAATCCTATTGTATTAGAATTTTGAAAATAAATAGTATTATTAGAATAATAATATTATTATAATAAAATTAATATTATTATAATAATACCTTTGGTACTATAAAAAACTATTCTGATGACCGTAATCTTGCCGGTGATCAGGTTCATCAGGAAAAACTAGAACTGTAGTCTTTGATTATATTAAAAAAAATATAATATATATATGTGATTAAAAAAGTAACGCACACAATTTATTTTTCAATCCGAATTCAAAACTTTGGATGTCCGCAAACTGGTCATCCTTTGTCGCATTCTAAATCTGTCTTCAGTGTTGGGACCAGGACAAGACCCTCATTTAAATTTAATGCAAAATTTAATTTTTATTTGGCTGAAAATCATCACACATCCCCCTGATACCAAATAAAGGTACTAATCACGCAATTTAATCCTTGAAAGATGGGATTTTAAAATTTTCTACCAACGAGTGACATGAAATCATCGACATAGGTGAATCGCTGTCCGGTTTAAGCTGTCGATCTCACATGTAGAAGATTAAGCACAAATATAAAACCATAAAATACCTGGTTTAAATTCAAATCCATGATTGACATCTGCTTATTATTGGTGATTGATGCTGAAAGAATCTGAAGTTGAATCCATCTAGACCATCCATATGCACTTCAAAAATCTATGGGAGCGCTGATCATTGAAATATGGGTGCTAGCGTGGAGTTTAGATGATGTCTTTGACACTTCGACGATCACCACATCATATTTCTTGCAATGTAAGAGAGAGAGCTTGATCCGAACTCCTTAGATCCAGAGCCTCTCTCTCTAGAACATGGGAGAGATAATAATAGAGAGAAATCCCATGAAGAGTCTTTGGAGAATACCCCCTTCTTCTATATATAGCATATTATTAAATTACTAAGAATTGCCTCTCCAACCCCCAAATAATTAACACACTATAAAAAGATTTTTATGACTTATAAAATGAGTCATAAATATTTTTATAACTTTCTTTTAATACATTAAATATATTACCTGATAATAAATGAGTCATTAACTCGACTCTTTATTCCCAAAAAAATTAATTAAAACTTGAACATTTTAAACTAATATTGGTTCAATTAATATTTTATGTATTTAATTTAAATATTTGTTAATAAATTTGATAAATAATTTCAATTCTCATTATTATTAACTTGAATAATATGAATTTATTTATTGTATTGATGATTATATCTCATTAGAAAAATCCCAGACCCAAGGGGTTGGGCCCACAATGTCCAATATAGCTATTCAACTGAATAATGAATATTTTTTTAATACTTTATTGTGTGTGACCCTCTAGGACCTTATCTCAATAGCAATGAAGACTATTCACAGACTAAGAGAGGGATCTAGCAACCCATCATGGACCCTAAAGAGATAAGGATTGTTGAAGCAGCGAAAACCAACCTACGAACACACATTGTGTAATATAATCTCTTTTTCTTTAATATATCATAAATCAGAACACACATCCATTTCATCTCCCTTTTATTTCTTTATTATTTTTTGATCTAATTGGATAGATTTACCTTGGAAGACCATGGCCATGGATTTATCAAGGTATTACCATCCTGATCAAAATGGCCTAAGATATATAACTTCCTTAACCTGGAAGTGACAAATTCTTTCTTGACCATTCAACCAATGTCTTACCATGAGTGATTCTCCCAACACAAACTACATCACAATAATTTCATCATCATGGTTTTCACCTTGCATCAAAGTACGCGATCAAATGACACACATTGGAATTGATCTCAAGTCAGGAGACCGTTACCCATGTCCGTAGATAGAAAATACCAATGATACCTGAAATATGTGGTGTTCTTATAGGAGGGTTTTTCCTAATGATCTCAGTACTAGATATCACCAAGTACAAACTTCATGAGAAGGAGTCTCAATGCTTATGATCCCCCAACACCTAATTGTGACATACTAGGTAAATAAAGAAATATGATATTTTCATACGTATTAATACTTGTGAATTAAATATTAATTTTACTTTAAAGGGGATTCTTTTTTTGATGGAGTACCCGATACGAAACAATGGGTTTCTTTGAAATCTTATGTTGCACACAACGTTGAGTTATACTGAAAAATAATAATATAATGTTATTATTTTAAATTGTAGTTAACGCCTAGCCGTTGTAATGGAGGGAATGAATAGAACTAACTAAAATATGATTATACATTTTGTTAAATGTTTTTACATTTATCCAATAAAATTTTTAAGGCTTAAAATAAGAAAGAATCCAATTTTGAGCTTAAATACTCTAATATTCTTTAAGGGGTCAATTTATCACCTTTTAATGGCAAACCCTTTTCAAATATAGTTTTTGTCACTTTTATATGTTATATTTGAAAAAAATAAAATTCCTCTTTATAATCAGGACATCAAAAATTACTTTTGGTAAAATTTTGTATTTTTATGATATAGTTCATTTTTTAATGAATAACTCAAAATACTGCATTTTAATTCAAAACTGGATTTTAATCTAATTTATTTATATGGTTAGATTATCTTTTTAATTGATTTTAAATTGTAATTAGATTATATTTTTACCATTTAATACAATTATGGTCATTGGAAGTAATTTCACTTTGAAATTGGACATAAAAAGTGTCAATCTTTTGATAGTTATTATTTATTAAAAATACCCTTTTTGTTTTAACAACGATAATTAATTTTAAATTAATTAATACAACTTATATGTTTTGAATTTGGTAAAATAGAAATCATTTGTGAATTCTGAATATCAAGTATATCTTAGGTTGAATTTTTTGGTGTTTTTATGAAAACCTTCAATTTTTGATGAATAGTGAAAACACTGAGTAGTAGTTAAAAAGCTAACTTTTTCATTTAAAAGAATTTTTACTGATTTTGTGAATTGAATTTCAAAAATCTGACATAAATGGTTTTTATCTGTAAGTATAATGTGGTTCAATGAGATGAAAATATTTTTTGGTGAATAATTATTTTTGACTTTTATTTACCGCAGTTAAAGGTAAATAGGGTAATTCATGGTAAAAGTAATATTATAATAATATAAAATTACCTTAACAATTGTCCTAACCTTATTGGGAAAGTCATGGATGACCAATAAAATCCTTGGGTGAAATTTTTGGCCTTTTATTGCTATTTGGGAAAGATAATGACATTAATAACTTTTTATTTAAAGTAAAAATAAAAATATCATAAACACGTATTGTTTTTCGAATTTTTTTTAATGTGGGGTTATATAATTGATATATTTGACTATAAATATTAATTATAAATATAAAATTATTTCCTACATCATGATATTTTATTTATAATTTTTATACATCAAATAAATAAAATTATTTATGACACAATAATGATGTAGTGTTTACCTCATTAATGAATAATTTAAATAAATAAGATTATAAAAATTAAAAAAATATTCAAATCTTGTAAAATTCTTATTGGATGGTTTTATTTCTAAAAAAAGTCATCTTATATTCTAATTTAATGAGTTTTGGACCTTTAGAAACTGAAAATCATTATATAATAAAATAATATTTTCAAACTTTCCTAAAGTGCCCCTCCTCCCCCATAGAAAAGACCTCACATCTAACCAATTACTCACACCTCTCAAACCACTTGTCTCATCCAAAATCTACCCAAATAAGCTCTAAATATCCATCTATTACACATATAAGCCTTAACTTAGGCAGAAAGTAGTTCAATAAAGCCTTTTGGTTTAAACCAAAGGGAGTTACCCGATTTAAAGGTAACATCTTCTCTTAAGTTTTTTTCTTTTATTTTACTTCTACAACCCCCTAAACTCTTTTAATTACCTTATTTTATAAAAAAATCATTTTACTAAGTATAATTGGTTGTTTTTATTAGAAATATTCTAACTAAACTTACACACACCTCCATCTAATGGGTAAAGAACATACTGTTTCGGTGGACGACGAACTACTACCTTACGAAACGATGATTGTTTAGTATTCTCCCACCACCTCTTATGGTGGCCATTAAGATGAAACTGTATTTAAATGTGATATATATTATATTTATATTGTTTCTATACTTCTTTATTTTTCATTTATATCATACCTTTATGGTTTTCATAATGGGTAAATATGATAATTTCATTTGAGGAAGTGTGGACTACCTCCCCATCAAAGCGATATGACTCGTTCATGCCATACGTGGAACATATAAAGGATGGAATTAATGAAATTATATATTATATTATACTTTAATTATAATATACCTATGTATCATTAAGTTTTCATTCCATTAAATATGAAATAGAAATGAAAGTAGCGTTCATGAGTACGTACGACTTACTGTCTCCATGAATGGTGCATTTCATTTCTTACATCCAAATGTTTTGTAATATATATATATGATACATGTGAAATCTAAATCATGAATATCATTATGGAGATAATGAAATTTTGATCACATGAACAACTTGTAATTATAAGAAGTTCATTTTTGACTCAAGTACCAAATATCGACAAAATGACGATTATTAACTTAAATGATTGCATAATGTTTATAACATGGTAATAAGTGATATAAAAGGAATAATAAACTTTAAAAAGGTTCTTAAGAATTTATAAATTAATTTTAGTTTATTATTCAGGATATTAAAGAACGAACAAGTCATGTCAGACATGAGGTAAGGGACTTCGTCTCAATCTCCTTTAATTGAGGAATATTTTGTTTTATACATGACTTTATTTTATACGGTGTTTAAACTCCTTTTAATTTTTATTTCATTCAAAAAGAATCTTTTTTATATGTAGCGTTTTACTAAACAATAATGAGGGAATGTTTATTTTTAACGTACGCCGTGACAATGACCTTTCCGCCATCGCAAGTGTTATTTGATATTTGGCTTCCTTAACAAGCCATATTTTTTTAAAAGGAAAATAAATAACATATACTCTTTTAAGTATTTTGGTATTTAGAATGGTTTTGATAATGGATTTTTTATGTCAATATATTTAAATGATATATTGTGATTGAGATGTAGAAATGTTATCTTTAATTTTTTTTATGTGTTGTGAATATGTTATGGGTCTTGGGTATTGTTTACGTATATGAGTAGTTTCGTGATAAACCTAGGGAGGGTGATCCCGAGATAGCTCTCTAATGCATTGGGTAATGTGACAGAGGTAAACGATAATTTTTCTCCTAAGAGATTTACGGAATATACAGTGATGGGTATTGCAAATGTAACTCCCTATGTAGTTGTAAAATCTACAATGTAAGTATGTTATAGATTCCACAAGTTACCTTTATGATTTATTATTTCTATGTGTTATTCATAAATATGATGATTTCATGAGGTATGAGCTTATTCTTGGAATGCATTGACAGAATAATGTTTTCTTTATTTATTTTATAATCCTTACTGAGATTTTTATGCTCATACCAAGTTTATAAATGTTTTTCTCAATAATTAAAGATGAATAGGGTCAAGGATGGGATCAAGGAAAAGTCATGATGTCTAAAACAATGAACTAGACATGACTATTTTTTTCAAGAGTTTTTATTTTATGAAAAAAATGGAAACTGAGTAGAAGTGTCTACTTTGTAATTTTTGAGATGTAATGTAATAATTATGGCCTAATTTTCTGAAACTATAAACCTAAAAGATCCTAAATGTGAATTATTAATTTAATTCAATATTATGTAATGTTTTAAGGCTGGGTCCTTATACTGATAGTCAAACATCTACTATGTTCGGTCACAAAGACGTTTCTTGGCTATAAGACCTTTGTTTAAGATTAATGTCATAGTACCTCTTGGTTCTCAATATAGCCTGAGATCTTTTATAACCTTTTGATATGATATTTAATCTATTTAAATTACCATTAAATAATTTACATAGAAGAGTATATAATATAATGGTAAGAATACATCATGTATAACTAATTTCATACAAGATACGATAATCAAATATACTGCATAGTTAGGTCTAGGGAACCCACTATTACAACTATGATAACATTAAATGAAGCATAACATATCCTGAAAATATTAATAATCATGTTATAAAATGTCAAAATTATAGTATATACTCCTCATAAAAGAATATAGGTTCATAACAAAACATGTGTATCAAAGAAGGAAAATTGAGATAAAATTACCTTACTGATTTGGTAACTTTGGAAGCGTAAACCCCATGAAAGTGAGATCATAAAATGGATATGTAAATACCCATAAATTTAATTATAATTGTCATATAATACATTCATGGTAAGTATATACACCATACAAAATAAATGAGTGGTGAACATGGCATAAGTCTTGTAGAAATAAAAGTGAGACTAGAAATCCCTTACCTCAAGTATTGAATTTCTTCGTATACATTAGGACCTCCTATATAATGAGAATAATCTTATTATAAATCCAATAAATTAATTTATTATTATATATAATACCATATATTATTTTATTATGACTTTATATTCCCACTTTATTACCAATTCCATGTTAAGGTTATGTTTCGGGTAATATCCGTTTTGTTTTTTGTATATGTTTTGACTTGTTATTCATGATCATCTTACTTAGATCATGATTTATTTATTTATATAATGTAAAAAAAGATATAAATATCATATATATTTATATTCAGTATATAAATATTTATAATAATCTTAAAAATATATAAATATGAAATGGAATACACCGTTCATGGAGATTGTAGGCCATACGTACATATGAACTCTGTTTCTGTTTTCTTATCAAATTGAAAGAACGAAATAAAATGAAATACATGTTTATATATATATATTATAATTAAATTATAACTATTATGTCATATATATCATATACATTCACTAAACCCATCCTATATACATTCCATGTGAATTTTGAACGAATGACATCACTTTGAGGTGGCGGTAGCCCACATGTCTGGAAACGAAGTTATCATATTTACACAAAATGGAAAACATGATGGTATGTGTTATATAATAATTATAAAAGAATAAATACCTCATAAATATCATAAATATCATATAAAAATAGTATTTACATCATAATTACCAACCATTATAGGTGGTAAAGTAAAAACGAACGACATCGTTTTGTGAGGCGGTAGTCTACAGTACACATGAATGGTAAGTTCGTTACCCATTTGATGGAAGTGTGTGCAGGTGTAGGTAAAAAAAATAGAATAAAAAAATATCAGTATATTTAATATACTAATGTTATTATATACACATAGAATAATAATAACTCAATGGTTGTAGAATGAATTAAAATAGAAATGCATGTTGAATAATGTTACCACTTTTTCAGGTAACTCATTTTGGTTTTCATCAAAGGGATTCTATGATTGGATTTATTCATAAAGAGAGGATTATTCAATGAATATATCGATTTTGGGAGGAGATTTTGGTATGTTTTATCTGATCCAAAATATATTGAAATGTGTAAGGATATGAGGAGGATAGAAGGCCTTTTATAAGTGGGGAAAAGGACACATTGGGAATTCTTGAAAAGATTTGAGTGCTCCTCATGTTTAAATTATCCCCAAAGGGTTAAAAATATAAAATTATAGATTCTTATAGGTTTAATAGTATAAATATTCCAAAAAAATAATTTTTAGACAAGTTTAGGGTCATTTGTACACCTTATTTTATAAGTTTACCCATTAATTAATCTCTTTTTTACCTTAATAACTGTAATTAATTATAATTAGTTTCACTAATATTTTTGGTTAAAAAATAAATTTAACTTATTAGAAATTAGAAATTATTATTATTCCAAATATTTAATCCATTTCTCTAAATTATAATAACATAATTGGAAGAAATTAATTTATAATTAATCCTACAGACGAGACGAGACGACTAGTTTTTAAAGCGAAAACGTTCAAAAGTTTGAATTGTTTTTATATCCAATTTAAATGTGAAATTGATTCAAATGAAATAAATTTAATTAATTTATATATAATATATTTAACTACACTTTAAAACCAAATTAAAAATTAATTTTAATATATAAAAAAATTATATGAAAATGAAGTTTTCAACTAAATTTCATTATTTTTCACTATTCATCAAAACAGGAAACTTCTTAGAAAAAATACCAAATATTCACTAAAAGTAAATTTGGATATTAAGATATAAATAATTAATTCTATTTTTTCATATAAAAATTATAAAAGTTTCAAATATTATATTTAAAATTGGTTCGCCACTAAAAGTAGAAAAAATTACTCTTTTAAAAAAATAATCGTTCTATTCATAAAATTGGGTTTATTCTTATCTTATGCCTATAAAATCTATTTAAAGAGTGTCAATTTTTTTATTGAATATTTAATATATATTTTTAATTAAAAAAATTCATCAAAAATGGTTTTTTTAATTTATTATGGTAAAACGGTGTTTGTGAATAGAAAAATAGTTTTATTAAAAAAAGAATTTCTTTATTATCAAATATTTATTAATTTAATTTAAAAAAAATTGATAACCAAAGGATTCATTTTATATACATGTGTAAAATATAGTTTCATATTTTAGTCAACATCATTCATATCTTCCATTCTAATAGCTAGGTAATAATTATAATAATATTTTAATCATAGTATACTATAGTTCAATAAAACTCGGTCTTACGTGTAACACAAGTTATCGAAGGGAATCAGTATTGTGTCTAACACAGGCCAAGCATAGTGTTTCATGTACCACAAGATACTCTATGCATTTTGTGTAGTGAAAACTCAACTTAGTGTTTCTTATAATTAAATAATAACTTGACATTTTCATATAACACATGATAAATTCAATGATGTGTGAAATGAGAAATATAAAAAAGATTAAATTAATTCAAAAAAAAAATATTTCAAAAAAACTCAGGGTGTTACAGAATTCATAAGTTGGAGTCTCTTTATTATATTTTTCAAAAGACCATCAACACAACTCTTAAATTATTCAAGGGTGTCTCGAGCCCCATCAATAGACTATCGAAGCTTAGATATATAAATAGCCTTAGCCTCCTCAATGAGGTTGAGTTCCTCCACTGTGGTCGTAATGGATGTTTCCCCATCAATTTGAACCCATTACAATAAATAATGAATTTGTATGAGGTCCCCTATAGAAGTATACATTTCTTTTTAGAGGCATGATATTTGAGCAACTTTCTCATCAACCCATTGCTCTCACTTCAACAATTTTTGGGTGTGGTTGAGCTCCACCTTGGATAATTCATATTGGAGGTCATCAGTTTTGATGACCACTCTTTCCTTGATAATTCACTATTGAGACTCATGTTCTTACTCCCGTTGGAAAATGATATTCTTTATGGTATTTTGGACCACATGGTAGTCAAATTAATCATACCCTAACATGCCAAGCATGTACCTAAGCTAAGGAAGTTTTTAATATTGATCTTACATGGGTGTACTTGAGACTAACTCTCAGATGACTTTCCATATGAGTCGATGAAATTCACTGAAAGTATCTTGATCCTCTTGGGATTCCATGTATCTATTATTAGGATGATAGATATTCCATGGAACTAATTATATTATAGAATAAAATTTCATTGGGAATCATGGAGCGACATCACCCTCAGCTTGTACAGTTTTTTGAGTTGGGGCGGAGGCATCCACTTCGGGTTTAGCCACTAAAATTGATAGAACAATAAGAAGAATGAATTTTTTCATAAACCTTGGAAGATAAAAAGAATAAAGGTAGAATATAATAAAATAAGTTGATGGAGATCACCCATTTATGAATTAGTAGTTTGGTTGGATTTATCCACAAAATTCTTTGCTTCAGGAGTTTGAACCTATATTTCATACTGAGGAGCACTCTCTTGAGCCTTCTTAGATATTGGGATTAAGGGCCCTCAAGAATCTACCACTCTAGAACCATCAACCATCATTCCCTTAGTATAAGGATTAGTATGGGAATTGATTACCTTGTCATGGATTTCCTTGGAAACATTTTTTGTAGACAAAGTTTCACTAGTTAAGATTAGTGACTTAATATGTTGAATGTAAAAACATCAGTCCTGGGAGAAAACACTAAAAATAAAAACTCACATCTATCCAACTCATTATTAAAGTCCCCAAACTCCTCTAGGGAGTTGGGAATATTAATATTTGTATGAATTTATTCCATTATTTCATTATATAGTGTGTAAAATCTCATAGCATTCTCACAAGTAAGGAACCCAAGATGCTGGGATCAGGACCCAAATTGGATCCTCCACTAGTAGAATCCACTATAATTTTAGTACGAAAAACCCTTTTAGACCCTTCCAAATTAGGGTTGGCTCCAACACCTTCTTTGGACTATCTGGGGTCTATGTCTACCCCTTATGGAGTAATGATATGACCTATGATAGTGGTCACAGGGTTCTCCAATGTATTGAATGTATCTGAGTATCCAAAGGAAGGGGGTTAAGTGATTAGTATGTGACACTGTATGGCACACATTAAAATTACCAAGATTCTACTCCCTCTCCATAATGATGTTAATGAATATGGACTCATCCCTGAAAACTTCCCCTATCAGAGGAATTGACACTCTAACAGGAACCTATGCCACATCCGTAATGTCCTCCTCAGTTCATTCATCTATAATCCCCTTGATATAGGAGAGGGGAGTGGATTCTACAATCCATAGGTATGACTAGGAATTTATTATGAAAAAAATAAAGAGTAAATGATGATGTTAAAACTTACCTAGACTAATGATGCACTTGGAATATCACTTTACACTCAGTCTTTTATTCGATTTCGATGGAGGAAGGCTAGATCTAGACTTCTCAAACACAAGTATCAAAGGTGATAGTTGAGAATACTCTCCTTCCATATCCTCTTCCATTATCCTCTATCCTAAGGATAACTCCCTTGATTCAATATTTTATCCTTTATCTTCAACAGGAGTACCTATCAGGGCCTATTTCATGGATGAGATCACAACCGGTTCTCCCTATACCCACTAGAAATTAGGGTCACCCCTTCCTCAAAAATAATATTCTGTTAAAATAATAATAAAAGAATGAAATAGGAATAGATTTAGGAAATATTTACATCCTAATGGTTGATGAAATCATTTCATTCATCAATGGATTGTTCATCAACACCTTTAGTGAACCCTTTATTCATCGCATCCTCTAATAGCCTCATGGAGGGGATCCAATTATTGATGGCATAAATGAACATCTCCAGATCTCAAATGAGTATTCCCACCTCAATAGGGTTATCATCAAAAAAGATGTTGGGTGGGGCTGAAATATCCCCAATCTATGAATTTTTCAAGCTAGCATGGGGGAGTGACCATAGGTCCTTGGCATCCGAAGGCCTGTACTACCAAAATTGGACCACCTACGGTAGCACTAATCTTGAGTTTGTTCTGGATTAATGAGATCATACCTAAAAATACTATATTTCATTGGGTTCCCAGATCTCTCCATCATGGTAGAATGATAGAAAATTGGAGCTCAGTTTCCTCTTAGTGATGAAGGTTGGACCGTCTAGGTTCAACCTCAACTAGAATATCCATTTTGATCATGACTGATAGATTAAACCATTCAAGGGGTCACTTGGTCGAGATTAGGGCCTCACCATTGTCACCCTCCTGAGTGGGTGGATCCCTACTACCATGCTTCCCCTACCCATCTATCATCACAACTTTGACTCAGGGAAATCTCATTTTCAATTACCCATGGGGATGTTATGAAATCCAAGATTAAACATAACAAGAGGTCAACCCAGTGGATGAACTCATTGAAGGAAGTTTAATTATTACGGAGTCACCTCCATAGCCATGAGAACTCAAAATTATCAGGTCACCATTGGGTGCCTATCAGTTCAAACATGTCAATGAGGGGATACTGTTGGTTGCTATAGGAACTTGAATTGATATGAAAATCTATAAGGGGAATATGCTTAAAAAATAACCTTGCTATCAATTTGGTTGCTAGAAAACTATCCCTAAATGAAACCACATACTATCTCAGTTCATTGCAAGATTTTCCATCATCATTGAATGTCCTAGTGGGTGTATTACCATATGAAAAGAATTTTAACTCTTTCAATAGGTTAAATTTCGTCAAGGCATCACTATATTTCATAGATAGGAGATGGATTCCTGAAATAGCCTAAATGAATGGTCAAAACCAATCTCCAGTCAGATCCAATACTGAGGGCGGATATTGTTGACACTCCTTTTCTTCATGTGAGAATAAAAAGTTTCAAAGGAAAATACCTTAAGAAAAATATAAGTGAAAGATATAAAGGATCACATTCTTTCCTAGGTAATACCACACAAGGCTCAACCAGGCAACACTATGCAGATCCAACCTACACGCCAATGTCACTACACAAGTCTTTCCAGCGACCCAACACTATAACATTGGCCCCTAAAAGGTTTAGTCAGTAGACTTTAATAGGTTTAAACTATGGGATACCCAACAAAATACACCTTTTATGGCCACATACTTCACCCAGGGTCTTGAAAATGACTATATATAGGACCCTTGAGCTCATAATTTAAAATTACTAGAGGATCTGTAGAATCCCTGAAGCTATGCTCACCCTAGTCCTTCACTGAGGCCCTCGAAACCATCTCGGTATATCTACAATACCTGAAAGAAGATTTAATTAAAGGTAATAGTGTTATTAAAGTTCCTTTAGTGTATGAAAAACAAGATATTTATGCAAGGATCCACTCCCCCTATTCGACAAGTACAAGTGAAAAGGTCTCCACCCAAATTCAGGACCTACACGAGAACCTTCTAGAGACACCTTAGGAAACCTTGGAACCTATATAAAGGCCTCTCCTAAGTGTTGTTTCCCAGTCTTTACTTCATCAAGAAGTCACCTCTATCTCACATAGGTCCTCCCTATGTGAATAACTTTCATTCTACCTAGGTCTACCCCGCATGAGACCCCTTTGTCTCACCTAGGTATACCCTGTATGAGGCCTCTTCATCTCACCCAACCCTCCACCTGCATGAGCCACCTTTGAGACCCTTTTCAAGCCACCAATGAAAGGGTACCTTTTCCATTAGATCCCTCATTTGACGGAGACCAAACCAAGGCCTCCTCCATAGCCTCTAGATATGTGTGATTAGAGTAAAGGGAATATCAGTATGCCCTCTTGATCATAAATTCTCGTGGTAAGTGAGGAACAATTATTAACCTACTTAGTAATATGGATCCTTGTAATGTTATAGATCTTACATTCCTATGGTAATGAGGGTCCCAAGCTTAGGTATAGTGGCAATATGTTCTTTGGGCCAGGAGGCCATATCTATCATGCATATCCCCTCTTCTACCAATAGAAAGGGGAGGATCTCTACTAGGGCTTCCCTACTGGAGTTATACCCTAGTATTTTCGAAGGCTGTATCCATAAGGGTGTGTAATTTCTAACATGGTTATGAAAAAAAGAGAAGATATGGTCATCATATACCTTTCTCTCTCCCATATCCCCTACCTTGTCCACTAGAATATGGAGGAGATTAGGTGGTTTGTCAGATATTATACATCCTCTTGTTTCCCACAAAAAGCATGAATCATGTGTGATTAGAGGTTAGTGATGATTATATCATCCAAATAATCAAATAAATGTCTTGGTAGATAATTACTTTTCCAGATGTTCCCCTCTCCCTCATAGAGTGCCTCCATAAGTGTGGGTCCTTAAAGCCATGTATTCATCTCAAAGGGCCATATCCCCTGCGAGACAGACATTTAGAGGGCCTCCATAGGCATGGGTCATCAAAGATATATATCCATATCAATGAGACATATCCCCAATGAGAAAAAACTTCTGAGGTCCTCCTCCATAGGTACAAGCTCCAACCCTTCTGAAATACATGGGCTTTGATTCCTATCTAAATGTGATACATAGGAAGTCTCCCTAAGGTCCAAAACCAACACCTAAAATCACGATAATTTTCTCTGGGATATATTATCAGTAAATACACATCCATCATAGGAGGATACATCCATTCTAGGTCCTTTGATCCAACTTGAAATAAATTCCACTCCAACACTTAGCTGGGAACCTTTTTCTTAGATTTACTCACCGTACAATGTTAAATTGCAGAGTTTGGTCCTCATCACATGAATTTAAAAGGTATTATGTGTCCCATTAAGTGGCACTAAACAACATGGGTTCTAATTAATTTCAAGAGGATACATAGAAATCCCTTCTTCATGAGTCTGATCTCAACATCAAAACAACTACCTTATTCCTAGATGGTGATAAATTCTAGAGCACCCCACTGCATGGATTAAAACCAGAATCACAAAAATAAATGAAAAAAGAATCTATAATACATAGGGTACCATCTAAGGGGAACATTATATAAATAAATATATTTCCATTAATAAAGAACCTTAGATACATATAGATGATTCTAAAACCAATGCATGATAATAATTGATTTTTAACTTAAGGGTAAACCATGTTATATTTGATTTTTAATAAAGGATTCACAAATATGTCTTAATTATATAAGAGAGTCCTTAAGCAGGTAATAATTTTTCCCACAAAGGTGTGATGAGCCTGACCTCCCATCCTCTTAACCAATGTGACCCCTTAAGCATCTTTGTATCCATTTACCAATGACCACTTACCTTTGGGAAGTAGACCCATGAAATATCTCAAATAAGGGAACTGTTGGGTGTTTCCTTCTCTATGAACAAAACCTATTGGAAGCCACCTGAAAAATGGTGAAACTAATGTGAATGATTGTACAAAATTCAACCCCCAACCAATAATTGGGCGTATCTGATTTTTACATTAGAAAAAATCATCCTAGGGATGTTGATGGGAAAGTAAACCCCCACCACTAATTATGTATGCACACATTATAAAACGGGATACATGGAAAAATTTCATTATTCACCATGATGAGAAATTATTTTAGGTGTAATGTGGTTGATAATATTTTATTTGAAATTATTTTTTATCCACTTTGATTCAAAAATGTTAATTTATGAAACAAAAAAGGAGTTATGAAAATAAATAATGTGTAGTAAAACCAATGTATTCCTTCCATAAATAAAGGATGGGGTATAATTCACTTGAAAAAAAAATGGTATGTATTTTAAATCTATAAAATAAAAAAATGGTATGTATTCCTTCACATGCTCCTTTTTTAATATGTAGATTGATGAATCAAAAATAAAAATCCACTTCCATCCCATGTCATATACTATGGAAGGATACCCAGTTAAATAAAGTAGAAAAACTAGTTGATAAAACATACAAACAGTATGGTAATAATGTATAAGTATGACAGAATAACAATTCATTATGATTTATAAAAATATTACAAAAAAAATATATTTATTCTCATAGATTTTTATATGGTTTTGACACAAAAATTAGAATCAATTGTACCTAAAGAAAACTAATTTTACTAGATTTGAATCAAACTTAAAAATATGGCCGCATTAGAGGTATATATTTTGGAGTTTCACCTTGGAAATATTTATAGAAGAAAAATCCACAAGGATATACATATGAGGTGATAAGAGGAATGTAATAAAAAATAGATACATTAAAAGATAATATTGTTTGATTTGGTTTGGAAGACCAATATATGTGAAAGGTTCAAAGATAACTAGTAGTGGAACATAGATTAGTTCATAAAGATCTAAATGACCACACTAGCTTTGAGTCTATCCATTCCCCTAAAACACTTTCCTTACCCAAGGTAATCAATTTTTTCATTACTATTTTTCATAAATGTGATTTAAACAACTTCTATTAACTTTATATTAATAAAATTATATAGGGTGAAGTTTTATATGATTTATATCTATCAGCACCCACACATCGCTTTGTTGTGTGGTTTATAGTGTATAATATCCTAGGAGACATGATACATAATAAAAAATTCCCAAAAGATCACATGAGAGTGGGGATTAAAGTAGCTCATGAGCTAAGTGCTGAGTTTCCTGTTTTTCTTGATGATATAGATGATGCTACGTACGGTCTATAATTCCATTGGAACTTTCAATACATGTATATATAATCTTATAAAGATACATGAGATATATCATTAATTTTTTTTCATATAAAAAACTTTAACAGTTGATGAAAAAATGTCTCACATGAGGTATGATATTACAGATGGATAAAAATATGAGGAATCTAATGGTCAAATCATGAAAATCCAGTGAATCAAACTACAAATAAAAAGGGACTTCCAAGAGTACCTTCTCCCCACTACTTCCACTAACACATATATTGAAATTACAGGTTCATGCAAACACAACATTCAATGATAGAAATATGTCCTATAGTCAATACGAAGAATAAATATTTGAGATGTTATTACAATCATAGTTGTTATGGAGAGTATAAATGATATTATCAAGTTCGAATGGCTGGGAGTATCAATTGTGAATTCATACATGAGGTAAATTTTCATAATCCATCTATCCAAAAATTGATCTACTATGTTCATTACATTTAATAAATATTCATATTTTATACAGGCATATATATTACTACTATATAAATGGAAAAATAGAAAAAGTATGATTTAAACTTATTAACCCCTATATCATTTCTATGCATGTAAGTTATTTGGAATTGGAAGAATTTGAAAAGAAAAAATATGAACCAAGTGTGTTATTTGAGAAAAAAATAACAGACTAAAGACTCTTCTTGATGCCTATAATATAGGGTTGAAAATATACTGTCTAATCTTATAAAATTTATTTTTCATTTTTCATTAATTATTTGGTTTTGTTTTTTAGGATGTACTGGATTCTCATCCCAATCCATTTCGATTCAAAAAATATTTATTTTTTTGGACCTAATACACATATTTACATCAAACCGGTCACACATAATGCCAATTGTGAATTTTTAATGAACTAAAATAAATGTTTTACTGCCAAAATTTGAATTATATGTTTCAGTTTGTGTTTTAATGAGAATTTTGTTATGGTAGGGAGATGTATAAATATAATATAAATCAGGGTATGAGGTTGGTGATTTAATGTAAGAAGCCTATGGATTTATTCAAAATGTAAACAAATTAAGGTTCTTATAGTAAGATTTAACTATCATAAACATATTTAATTTTTTTTACTTATTTTGGGAAATTTTTATACAGTTTTTGAATAAAAATAACAATAATTGTGGATATTAAATTTTACAATTTATGAAAATATCACATACCATCAACATACTAGTATCCTTAAATATATAATTTTTAAAGGTAATTATAATTTCATTAAAAATATTTTTTAATAATTTATTTGTCTATATTTTCTCAGTACCACCGAGATTTACAAAAATATATATAATCAAAATAATAAGTAATTTTTTTTTTAGATATGAGCAGGTAGAGTACATGGTGTCAGAATGTTTGTTGACATCAAATTTAGGTGATTAACTATTATATTTGTGATCTAGTATGGTTTATTTCCTTAGAGATGCATTTGGGATGTAAAGTATTAGTATTGTAATTATTATATATTATTTTTGATGTTTCTAAAGGAGAATTATAATGAAGGGTTATTATCTATGGATTTGGGAAGAACTAGAAATTTGTCTAAAGCTACTCACACTCATGAGATATTAGACTTCAAGGAGGAAACAAAGATAATGGTGATGGGTAAATGGGTCAATAATGTATAAAAACATCATGAAAAGGAAACTTCCTACTACTCATTTAGTTAACTTTCATAGTGATAATGCTTGAAAATAAAAAATAAATGGTGTTATAGTTGAATGCTTGTTGTTCTAAAAAACACATGCACTTGAATTGGCTCACATCCGCGGTGAGAGTTTATTATCACAAAAAATGTGATATAATTCAAAATAACTTGATTTTGAGAAGAATAAGAAATGGTGTGATGTATAAGAATCAATTACACCTCAATATGATATATGGTGTTCCTGGTGTTACTCCAAGTATATATTTGTAGTTTAATATTTGAATTTTAGTTCAAAACACATGTCACATACTCAAAACTGAGAAAACACATTAAGATTATTTTGATAATTTATGAAAATAATCAATAAGTCATTTATGATGTGTAAGAATTAGATGCACATCATTATGATATTTGGTGCACTCGGTATGACTCGAAGTGTAAGTTTTTAGTTTAAAATTGATTTTTTTACTTGAAAACACACATCACATACTCAAAATCAAGAAAACTCATTAATATTTTTTGATACTTTAGGACAATGATCCATAATTAATTTTTAATATGTTGGAATCAACTGCACCTCAATATAATACATAGTGTTCCTCATATGACTCAAATTTTATGTTTTTAGTTTAAATTTGAAATTTTAGTTCAAAACACACATGAAAAATACAAACCAAGAAAACACATTCAAATTATTTTGATACTTTAGGATAATTATTCCTAAGTTATTTTTGACATGTATGAATCATCCACAACTCAATCCAAAACATGGTATGACTGGTATGACTTAAAATGTGTGTTTTCAGTTTTAAATTGATATTTTAGTTCAGAAAAAAAACATCACATACTCAAATATAAGAAAACACATTCATATTGTATTGATACTTTAGAAAAATAATCCATAAATTATTTTTGACATGTAAGAATCGACCACATGTCAATCTGATACATGATGTGGATGGTATTAATCGAAGTGAATGTTTTCAATATAGAAGTTCCGTTTAAGTTTAAAATGCGCATCACATATCCAAAATAGACCAAACGAGGCCAAAATTATTTTCAAAATTTTAGAAAAAAATCCATAATTTATTTTTGATATACAGGAATCAACCACTCATCAACCCAACACACCATGTGGTTGGTATGGATTGAAGTACCTATTTTCAATATAAAAGTGTCATTTTAGTTCAAAATGTGTCACATAGATAAAACCAAGAAAACAAGATCAAATTATTTTTAAAATTTAGGAAAATGATCCAAAATTCATTTTTGATGTATGTGAATCGACTTCATGTCAATCCAACACACGATGTGGTTAGTATGACTCAAATTGAATGTTCTCAATATAAAAGTTCCATTTTAGTTTAAAACTTTCATCATGTATCCAAAGCTAAGAAAACAAGCTCATATTGTTTTCAAACATTAATAAAATGATCCATAATTTATTTTTGATGTAAATTAAGTGATTTCATATCAATTTGACACATGATGTGGCTGGTATGATTCAAATTATGTGTTTTCAATACAAAAGTGTTATTTTATTTTAAAACATATCACACATCTAAAATCACACAAATGAGAATAAATTATTTTCAATATTTCAGAAAAAAATCAATAATTTATTTATGACATGTTGGAATTAACTGAACATCAATAAAACACATGATGCGGATGATATGATTCAAAGTGTGAGATTTTAATATAAAAGTTCCAATTTAGTTTAAAACACACATCATATAGGGAAAACTGATAAAATGAGCTTGAATTGTTTTCAGACTTTAGGAAAATGATCCGTAATTTATTTTTTATGTGTTGGAATTGACCACACATCAATCCGATAATGCGATGTGGCTAGTATGAATCAAAGTACATGTTTTTAATATAAAAGTGTCATTTTAGTTTAAAATATGTCCCATATCCAAAACAGAGAAAATGATATCAGATTGTTTTCAAACTTTAGGATAGTGATCCATAATTCATTTGTGATGTATAATATTATTTGCACATCAATATAACACAAAATGTGATCGGTATGACTCTAAGAGCATGTTTTCTATAAAAAAATTCCATTATAGTTTAAAACACACATCACATTGCCTCAACTACGAAAATGAGCTCAGAGTGTTTTAAAATCTTAGGACAATGATCAATAATTTATTTTTGATGTGTAGGAATTAAATTCATATCAATCTGATGCATGATGTGGCCTATATTACTTGAATTGCGTGTTTTCAATATAAAAGTCTCATTTTAGTTTAATGCATATTTCACTAGTAAAAAATGAGTAAGAAAGATCATAATATTTTTGAAATTTAATAAAATTATCCATAATTAATTTGTGACATGTATGAATTGATGAAATGTTAATCTGACACACGATGCGGCTGATATGATTTGAATTGTGGGTTTTCAATATAAAAGTCCCATTTTAGTTTAAAACATGCGTCCCTTAGTTAAAATGGAGGAAAAGAGGTCATATTTTTTTTCTTCAAAATTTATGATATTGATCCAAAATTCATTTGTGACATTCCAGAATCAACAGAACATCAATCCGACATACGATGTGGCAAGTATGACTCAAATTATATGTTTTAAATATAAAACCATCATTCTTGTTTTATACTTGTGTCACTAGCTAAAAATGAGAAAACAATATCATATTGTTTTTAAACTATAGGAATGTGATATATTATTAATTTTTGACATATAATAATAGGCTTCACCACAATACAACACACGATGTGTTCAGTATGACTCAAAATGCATGTTTTCAATATAAAAGTTCCATTTTAGCTTAAAATTAACATCACATAGACAAAACCAAGAAAAAAAATCTCATATTATTTTCAAAACTTTAGGAAAATGATCCATAATTCATTTGTGATGTGTAGAAATTGACCAAATTTCAATCTAACACACGATGTGGCAAGTATTACTTGAAGCATGTGTTTTCAATATAAAAGTGTCATTTTTGTTTAAAATGTATATCACTTTGAAAAAATTGAGAAAAAGAGATCGGATTTTTTTCAAACATTAGGAAAATGACCCATCCTTCATTTTTGGTGTGTAGGAATTGACTGTATGTCAATTCGACACATGATTAATTGATAATATCATTAATCTATATAGTAATAAACAATAAAATTTATCATCTATATTATATACCATTAAATTTAAAATGTGTTTATTATTTTAATTTAGATACTAATATAAAAATAGGTTTTATTGTAAGGATAAGTTTTTTTATAAAGGTTGATCTTTTGAGAAATCCTGTTATAAAAATTTTGATTTTCTATATTAGTTCTATTTTTTTGAATAATTATAAATATCACATGAATGTAAATGTTTTTTATGTAAATTTTTAATTGAAATTATTGTGTAATGTTATATTTGTGTTTAAATATTATTTTCTATATATTATTATTTCTATCTATTTGGTTTATAATTGGGTTTGATATTATAGGGATGATGTGTCTTTATAGTAGCTACATGACCTTCATCAGTGGTACCAAAAGAGATGATAAAGGCCACCTTGATCAGTGATAGAAAAGCACTGTTGAAGGACCCTTTTATCAACGCTTTATTTTATAACTAAAAAATAGGCCTTTATCAGTACTTTTTTAGTGATAATAATGTCTTCATTTATCAACAATTTTCCCTACACTGATAAAGGATAAGTTATTCTAACTTATCTTAGATTTTAGTGCTTTTTTTACATCGACAAATCCTTTTTCTAGTGTTGTTAAAGGCCTTAGTTGTAATAGTGAAGCCTCAATTTGGAATGTTCATTTGAATGATCTAAAATTTTATGATCATTATAACCCACCTTGATTTATCAAGATCTCTCGAGTTACACCACCTATCCCCCATTTACCAAATCGCCTAAGCCCTCAAGAAATTATTGTTTTGGCATGGATTGTCCATGTATCCACCCTGCAATATTTTTACTTTTCTTGGTCAATCACCATCACAATCCTCTAACTATTTCCCATTACACTTTTTCTAATATATTACACCGACCAATCAAATTTCATTAGAAAAAATTGAAATAACATCAATGAAACATACTAGAGAATGTTACAAAAGAAAAACATAATGAGTGACCAACTAATCACTATTTATTTGATTTTTTATCCTTGAAATTTCTAAAGGAAAAGAGTTCTATAAGACCAATATTCTTATGATTAACCAAAAAAAGTATGCATAGAATAAGTACAATGAGATTTTCCCAAAAAGAAACAAAACTAATAACCCTCTCTCCGGAAACAATGACACCTCCCTCACCAGCAGTCAATTTTAGCTCCCAAATGAAATTGGGGTGGGTGTTGTGTTTCACATAACATCATATAACACCAAAATTTTGGTGGTAGGAACCTCTAGGTGTGGACAGTTTAGGTGGCTCTATAGATGACTGTGTAGAGTGATGGATTTTGGTGGATGTCATCATTTGACGCTATCATGGAGGTGACCCATTCCATGAGGTGCAATAAGTTCTTGATGATCCCCTAAACACATCTGTGTTGGGGAGGTGGAGAAATGAACTCTTTCTAGGGAGGCACATAACTTATAGCCCCCATGCAGCTAGTCTTCATAGAAAAAAAGTGGGGTCTTCAAAAAAGTCTTTGCATTTACTAGGTGCTCTTCATTGGGGGAGGTCTTTTGACAGAAAGTTTATGAAGGATCCAATAGAATAATCTAGTGCAACAGATAGACAACTCATGGATTTAGGCAAGAGATTTCGGATGGGTGGCCTTAAAAGATGGATAGGCACACTAACACCTATCATTCATCCATCACTACTACAAAATAGGCCTTTAACAGTGCTGATATTTATCAGCGCTAGTAAAAAGCACCGATAAATAACATCTTTATCAGTGCTAAAGAAAGTGCTGATAAATTTAACCCTTTCTGAGTGCTTATTAGCACCGATAAAAGGTACCCTTCATCAACACTTTTTTTAGTGCTCATAAAGTAATCATTTATCAGTGATTTTAGCGCTGATAATGGTTTAAATAAATAAAATGACGTAATTTAATAATTTAAAAATGAGTTTATTAAAAAAATTACAAATTTTATTAATTAAATAATTATTGATAAAAATGAATAAATTGAATATACTATATATGAATTATAAATATTAATAAATAGTATGTATTAAATATATATATATATAAGAAAAATGATAATTAAACAAATAAAAATGAAAAATTAGTAAATTGAGATAAATATTAAACATTTTATTAATTTGATAATTATTGATAATGTTAATAAATAGTATATATTTAATATATAGATATATATTAATGTATATAAATATGATTTATCTAATAAAAAATATAATTTATGCTTTACATTAAATACAAATATATTTAGTGAATAACAGTTTATAAATAAAAATTAATATGAATTAATAATACTGACAAATTGAATTTAGTAATGGAAATAATTAAATGTTGTTTGATTTTTCAATTTATAACATAGATCAAATGTATTATGTTGGTTTCACATATACATAATCAATACATTTTTATATACATATGCACACACACAAATATTTTTTTTGGGAATTTAATCAATATATATTTTTTATTTTTTATATATTTATTTATTATGTTTTAATATTTTTAATATGTATTAATCATTATTTAAATATATATATATATTTTTAATGATTTATATTAATAAAAAATATCCAAATTTTCAATATTTTACTCATTTTTAATTAATCATTTTTACTCATTTTTATCATGCATGAACTTAGATTAAATATTCATTAATAATACTAAAACTACACTTGTAAAAAAATATTAATAAATAAATATATTAATAAATGTATATTTACTATTTTTATACATTTATAATTTTAAATAAAGAAATAATATTTGTTTAAAAAGTATTTATATAATTATAAATAAATAATTATAATTTTATAATAAATTTATTTAAATAATTAATATATTTACTATCCTTATATATATATAATTATATAAAAATATATAATGATATAAATATTATTTAAAAAAAGTATTTATATAATTATAAATCAATAATTATATATTCAAAGAATTATAAAATTATTATTTTATAAAAATTATTATTATAAGTATTATAATTATATATAATAACTATACATTTTTTAAAAAGTATTATTTTTTTAAAAGTATTATAAGTATTTATCAGCTCTTTTTTAGTACTGATAAAAATAGAGATTTATCAATGCTAAAAAAATGATAAAATGAATCTTCATCAGCGGTAAAAAAAGAACTGATAAAGATTCATTTTATCAGCGCTTTTTAACTTAGTGTTGATAAAAGTTATCTTTGTCAACGGTTTTTTGAAGAAATGATAAAAGTGTCAGGATCTTTTTTAAGAACCATAACCATCATGAACCAATTCATGATATCCCAAACTATCCGTAGAAGAGACCTACTACTAATGCTCATATTTATCGAATGCAAGTCTTGATCGATTCAACGGTTGAACGAAACCACGAATCAAACAAAATTCAGGTTTTTTGATATCTCTAATTTTCCTCATTTATCCACTGAACATTCTAATCCCACATCTGTGTATCCCAACAAGTCTAGCTACACTATCCTATAATAAAAAAACCCAAAATTCATTGTTTTTAGATATATTGAAGTATCATCTTCCTCGATAGCATGTGACTCTCCTTGGCACATAATTGGTAATGTACAACTTGAAATATATCAAACCCAATGTTGGGTTTTGTTTTTTATGAGGTATAATAGGCTCCCAATACCTATATTCCATGACATATACCTCTTTTCAATCATCAAATTTTAAAAAATTCATCCATATAGTGATAGGGGTTTTCATTGGTTTAGAATATTACATTGCAAATCACATGGATGATGAAATATATGACATCATTAGGATCTTATATTATGTTGTGAAAAAATTGGAACTGAGAGGGTTGAGTGAGGAGGAACTAAAATATAGGGTTATCCCCTTCTATTGGAAAGTTAATTCTAGAATTTTATACCTGAAAATGGGTTATGAAATATGTAACACATGGGGACAACTATATAATGATTTTTCCATGAATTATTTTCCAAGGATAATGAGCATCGAAATATAGTGTAAAAATAATGGATTTATTTAGTATGGCTGTGAAATTTTTCGTGAGCCTTGGGATAGATTTAGTGGGTTACTTATGAAATGTAACAATCAACAATATAGTCCAAAAATTCATATAGAAACATTTTGTGAAAGTCTAATCACATGAAAATAAAATTTTGTGGATTAGTCTCTTAGAGGGAACATTAGTGATAAAATATTTTAGTAAATCTAACATATTTTTAACAACATGGAAATAAATTCATTGTATAATTATTCTAGGTGGAGAACCATTTCTAGGAAAAAAACCACAATTTCTCCCTATGATAAATATTAATATGATGGATTCTCTTCTAAAAATATTAAAAACAGTCTTATAGGTAAATGAAACTGTGGGGGAATGTTTTAGAGTTAAAATTATTATTGGACCACTTTTTATATTCCTTCCTATGTCTCTAATAATTCCAAATTAGTTTGGAATGGACATAAAATTCAAAAAAAGTATTATCCATTTTTTGATAACTATGACCAGGGATACCATTAACAACCAAACCATTCCTAGTTAGAGAAAGGAGTTCATAGACCCACCAATCCTCTTGTATTTCAACACTAATCTAGGACACTATTCTAATTACAATCATAGGATGAAAATTATGGTTATAAATATGATTTTATGGTCATGTTTCAAAAAATAATGTATAGGTTTGAATAAAACAAGACTCTATATGATTAAGATAAATAAAAATACATTGCAGATTTTAAAAAACATGAGTCACAAATGAGTTAATTTTCATGACATATCAAAGGTTGAGATTTGGGTAAACTATTGGGCACCACTAAAATAATTACTAGGTATAATTATATTTATTTTAAAAATAAGATTGGTTTCGGACCGACAAGGAAGCTATAAATGATCCTAAATCTCCCCAAAATGAAAATATGAACAAAAAAAAACCAAAATACAAAAAATGATTAATTTTGAAACCATAAAAGAAACACTAAAAAACCCCTATCCATTCTTTATTTTGAGTCAATTTTTCATAGTCAATGAATTTATTACTGAACACCCACTTGGTTCCAATCACATTTCTATCTTCTAGCCTAAGAAAAATTTCCCATGTCACATTGTTCTTATTCATATCAAGATCCAAATGCATATATTTGATCTAATTATCATCCTTTTCAGCCTCTCCAAATTATTTAGGCCCTACTTTAGAAAAATGAGTTTTTTTTGTAGAGTCTCACTCCTTTGAGTTTTCACAAAAACTTTCCAATAACCAATGACATTCTATTCATTGATTTTAGACTTGCTTGTATTTCTTATAGTTGATAAAAATATAGCCATCTTTGAAATGTTAACCCACTCATTAATACTTCTTAAAAACCAATTCATTTATTTCATCACACATCTAATAAAAACTATGTATGTTTTACTTTAATATATCTAAAAATAGACCATTCTTTAACATTGTATTTTGGTTATACCCTTAGAAATATCTGATTACCATCCATGTAATTATCACAAATGGTAGGCATTCACCTTTGATAATAAATATCATATGTGTATTTATTTATTTATTGTAAAAAATAAATATTTTATGAACCCAATAGGTTATCTTTACCTTATCTTGGATGATTCAAAACCTTAATCCAATGCATCTTATTTTCTCCTCAACCTCCTCACTCATTGATTGATTGTTTGACGAGATCTATTTTCATTTTTTATCATAATTCTTTATTTACCATCGACATATACCTATGGTCAATAATGATTGCATAGTAAAATCATTATCCACAGAATTAATCTATTGTTTCATATTTATGTTTAATTTATTTCTTTTCAGAATTATGCATATAATAATTATTTTCTTTTACAAGTGGATTATTTTATTCGAGTTGGGTTTTTTTTGAAACTTCTCATGCTCATGAGGGATTGGAATTCAAGCCTAAAAATAAGATAATTAAAATAAGGAAATGAATCAAGAATGCATTCAACCATTAGGAAAAGATGAATTCCTAATAATTATTTAATTTATTTTTTCATCATTTTATCTACTATTTGTAAGTTAATTTTATTATCATTTTTACGTAATAATTATTTAGTTTTTTTAACAAATATTTTAGGAAGTCATATTTTTCTTTCAACTATCTATAAAAATGCACAAAAGGGATAAAATGATTTTTTCTGCCAATGTAACCACATTTTCCATATTCATTGCCTTTATTTGTCAAAATTCCAACACGACATATTGATTTGACATTGTTATCCAAAAAAACTTTATCATTGTTGGAATCCAAGATAGTATAGGAATCTCATGTTCCCACTGTGTTGAATTCTCTTGATATAAATGGCATATGAGCTTCCTTTTCTATTTTGAATTTCAATAATGAGAATGTTTTTTTGGCTAAGAACATCGAGTAAATATATAGTGATGGTAGTTCAAAATAGAAAGATAATATAAATGTGGTTACATTGGTAGTTAGGATTTTTTTGAGACTTTGGGATGTGTAGTAATCGACCGAACCTCTATATGACACACACGATGTGATCGGTATGACTCAAAGTGATTCTTTTTATTTAAAATTAACATGAATTTTAGTAAAAAAGGAAAACTGACATACTCAAAACTGAGAAAACATATTTTGTTTATTCTGATACTTCAGAGAAACAATACGTAAGTAATTTGGGACATGTTGGAATTATCCTTACCTCAATACAATGCGACCACTATGAATCTATGTGTTTTTATCAGTTTCAAATTGATATTTTAGTTCAAAAAATGTCACCTACTGAAAAGAAAGAAAATGCACTCATATTTTCTTGATAATTTAGTAAATTGATTCATAAGTCATTTTTGTTTTTTAGGAATTGGTCTCACATCAAACTGATACACGATGTGATCAGTATAGGTCAAAGTTCTTATTTCTTGTTTAAAATAACATTTTAGTAAAAAAATAAGCGACATACTCAAAACTGAGAAAGCACATTCCGATTGTTTTGATACTTTAGGAAAATGATCCATAACTTATTTTAGATGTGTAGGAATCATTCATACCTCAATTAGACACACGGTGTGATTGGTATGGCTCTAAGTGTATATTTTTATTTAAAAATGACACCAATTTTAATAAAAAGGAAAAATGACCTACTCAAAACCAATAAAAATAATTAATATTGTTTTTATACTTTATGGAAATGATCCATAAGTAATTTTTTATGTGTATGAATCAGAAACACCTCAATATGATACACGATGTGCCCAATATGACTCAATGTGTCTGTTATCAGTTTAAAATAGGCATTTTAGATAAAAAAATATCACTCATAGAAAACTGATCAAGCATGCTTGGATTTTCTTGATAATTTAAGAAATTTATTCATAAGTCATTTTTCATATATAAGAGTCAATCTCACATTAAGCCGATACATGATGTGATCAGTATGAGTCAATGTGCGTGTTTCCATTTTAAAATGACATTTTAGTAAAAGAGACAAGTGACATACACAAAATTGAATAAAAATATTTGGATTGTTTTGATAATTTATTAAAATGATTAATAAGCCATTTGGGACGTTTAATAATTATCTTCACCTCAATATGACACATGGTGTGTCCGATATGACTCCAAGTGTGTCTTTTTATTTAAAATTGACATTAATTTTAGAAAAAAGGACAACACACCTGCTCAAAACCAATCAAACACATTCGGATTGTTTTGATACTTTAAGAAAACAATTCATAGGTAATGTTTTACATGTAGGAATCAAATTCACCTCAATATGATACATTATGTTTCTTATATTGATCAATGTGTCAATTATCATTTTAAAATCAACATTTTAGTTCAAAAAGTGTCACTCACTAAAAACCAAGAAGATGTGCTTGGATTGTCTTTATAATTAAGAAAAATGATTTATAAGTAATTTGTGACACGTATGAATTGGTATCATGTAAAACCAATTCATTATTTGACCGGTATGAGTAAAAGTGCGAGTTTCCAGTTTAAAATGATATTTTAGTAGAAAAGATAAGTGACGTACTCAAAACCAAGCACACACATTCAGATTGTTTTGATACTTTAGGAAAATGATACACCATTTATTTGAGATGTGTAATAATTATCCACACCTCAATCTAACACCTAGTGTGATCAGTAAGACTCCAAGTATGTTTTTTCAATATATAAGTATCATTTTAGTTTAAAACATGCATCACATCACCAAAACTGAGAAAATAAGCCTTGATTGTTTCCTCTTCAAATAAATTCTATATTCATATTTGATTTTTCGGATTTCATAGTGTTTTTGGTGCTATGGGGTAATTTTATATCACAATTCAGTATGCCCCTTTATCAGTGATTTTAAAAGCGCTGATAAAAGACTCGAGCTTTTAAATTTTCTCTAGTAGTAAATAGATCTCTAGCACTGATAAATACCATTTATAGCACCATTAAAGGAATATTTTGTAGTAGTTAATATATCCTAATATGATACATAATGTTTCCTTGCTACTTGACTATCAACCTCATATAATCAAAAACAGACAACACAATGCATCATACATGACTATTTAAGTAGGGTACCACACAAGCATCACCAAGGGCGGGAGACTCAAAAGAGAGATATGTGCGTTTATACCTATCATTAAACCCTATCTAAAAACAAAATTACTATATGAGGCATGAGGGGTCCCCTATATATGGATAGGGGATGGGAGTGTGGGAAATTTAATGTTCTATCTAGATTTCATGGAACGATGACTTCTGACAGGGTGGTAGAGGTATGTTCAATAGTTTCATGAAATGATTCAAGATGCTCTATCGATATTTCAGCCAATATTCAGTTGGGGATTTATTCTATTAAGAACATGGGACTTTGGGATACATATATGTAACAAAATAGATCCATTTGGGTTCTTGTCATTCCTTTAGGGGAGGGATGGTGATTGACCTACTTTCATGCCTGTCTGTGTGTTTTGTTTGTAGTTTATAATCCTCCCTTCCTAATATATACATATAATAAATTATAAGTGATATATAAAAAATTAGATTATGAAAATTATACTAAATTCCTTAAAAAGGATGATGAAATCTTTATTCTAAAGTGATTTTCATTTAGAGAAAGTAAAATAATGAGACTCTCTCTCTGATAGGTTACTAGAAAAATTAACTAAGGTTTTGAGAAATAAATTTATCACACTCAAATGATTCTCTTAAATTGATTCTTTAGTTATGATCCCCATAAAATTTTATATAAGCTTCATAATATTGATATTAGAGTGTCTCAACTATTGATACATTATGTTTAGAGCTCTACAAATTCAAGGATCAAAGTCCACCTAGTTTACCAAAATCAATGGGAATAGTTTAATATTTTTACTTTCCATTATTTATAAACAGTTATTGGAGTTTAAGTGACACATCTATGGTGATATGAAAAAATGAATCTTAGTAGGAGAAATTTTATTATTCTATGTTCCAACATCATGTATTTTAATCTTTAATGTTAAAGTTTTAAATATTGTAAATAGAATGTTTGGATTGTGATGAAATTAAACCAATGTAGTTGAATTTTATGTGCAGTTAATCCAATAATTTGATCAAATGACTGTTCAATTTTTTTCTTATATACATGAATCTTGGAACATATTTAATCTTAACTTCAGATATACTCCATAATTATATTTTTTTTAAACATCGTTTCTCACATTTTCCTGACCTACCCCCTATTTTGGGTGCACGTAGATACAAATTTATCGAAATTGAGAGGATTGGAGGTCAACTAATCACACAAAGGAGGTAATTGACCAATTTGGGTCTCTTATAGTTTTAAGTCATATTCATGAAATCCTTCCCAATAAAAATACTGGTTACCTTTGGATAAATGGGTCGATTGACACAGATGCATTTAATAGAACACCACACAAAATTAAATTATCATATGATTAATGCATAGTGTCAGGATGAAATTTGTTACAATCTAATTTTAGGTCATATAAAAAGAAATTATAGAGTTTAATTCTATCCAAGAATGTACAAGGAAAGGGGTGTTACAAAATGATTGTATTAAACTCATAGATGGACTCCTATGCATCCTTATTAAGGGAATAAAAATCCACTATATTTGGGGTTATATTTTAAATCCATAAGATAGAGCGTGAGACTTTTCCTTGAAAAATTCATCTTGCATATTTGATCCCAATTCCCAAGATGGCACAAAATCCCATTTAAATCCATAGAAATAGTAAATTACATATAGTTTAATTTCGTATGGGGTGGATTTAATGTTGTAACATTTATGGTAATGTTTTAAGGGCCATTATGTCATTCCTTTTAAGGTTATATGAAAAAGACCTTTGTGACATTCCTTTTTAGGCCATGAAATAAGGTCCTATTTTGTGCCTTTTAATATAATTAAAAATGGACCAAATGTATTATAGTTTAAAGTATTACAACTAGTACCACTTATAGAAGGATTACTATAAATGGTATGAGTTCATGATTTATACAGGAGAAGCCTAGGTAAGTGAACCGTCCTTGGGTGTTGTCAATTCCAACCGATGATGTCAATGTTTAGAAATTAATATTTTATATGCCCTAAAAACAAAAATAAAAAGTTTTAGTATAGTTTAGAGTCAAGGTTTGATTCACTGGAAATATTTAAATTCAAAAAATCCTACACTATAGTATCTAATTGATTTTAAAATATTCAAATTATGAATAAAAAATTGCAAATAAAAAACATATCTTATCAAAAATTACTTATCATAATAAATAAGAGATAATAAATTAATTTAAAAGGATAGTATTTATAAAAATATTATTTCATCCACTTGTGAATAGAATTAAATTGATTAGTTACATGATTCCTAAGGCAATTGACATACATTAGATCAATTTAAGTTAATACTATCCTAATAATTTCAAATATTTATGTTCAAGATAACATTCTTAAACTAAGATTTATTAAAATATAATCATAAAATAAAAAAGAAGTATCAATTCTGTTTTTATAACCAAAATCAATCTATATCATATGGATTTTCCTCCCCTAATACATCATTCATCAAAGAATAAATTATATAATAATATAGACGAATCAATCTGAATGAAATATTAAATCTAAAACAACTCATTCACAATTGAATTCAATTATTTAATGCATACCCGTCCATTTATTTTTAATTTACCATCCATTTAGGAGAATAATAACTCATGACAAAACAATAATTAATCATAAATGAATAACTCATCTCAAGGGATCTTAAAAACATGAAATAATAAGAATAGGTCAAATAGAGTACTCAAGAGAATTAAATAAACTCACTTATTGTAAAAAATAAATCTGAGTCTTCTACACCCAAGTTTTAGATGTTATAACACCCTCTAGAAAGGTAAAAGTATCTAAAGTCTTCTTGATAATAGATATAATTAAAAATTTATATTACTAATGAAATTATGGTACAATTCTATACATTTCACCATAATGAGTGTATATCCAAATACAATTCCATATTTACTAATGAAATTATTGAATAGTTATATCGAACCACCCTAGGGTGAATTCCATAATTGTATAAAAAATATTTATATGGATCACTCTTAGTTATCAAAGACCCCCAACTTTGGAGTATTAAAGTTATCAAAAACCTCCATATTGAGTATTCTAATTTTCACATTCCTCCTTATGTAGTATTAAAGTTATCACATTACTCCTTATGGAGTGTTTAATTTATCACTGGCCACCACAATCTTGATGTTTTCTCATCGAGGAGATAGTCCAAAAGGTATCACCAACCTCTTACATTTGAGTATACATTAGTTATCACAGACCACCTAAAAGGGTGTTTTTTAAAAGTTTTCAAACCACCCTTATGGATACATTCCATACCAAAACACAAATAAATCCTATGGGAATTTTTTAAAACAAAATATATCCTCCCTAATGGGATTTTTTAAAAACACTATTTCATGACTCATGTCCCATTTCAAATTTAAAAATTATAATTTAACATTTTAAAAAAAATAATCAATTTCATAAATATTGAATTCAGTTTTTTGATTCCTTTAGGATTTACCCTATGAGGGGACAATTGATTTAAAGGGTTAAATCTATTTAACATTATTAATGGGTATGAAATCTTGTTTCACAACCATAAATTGAAACCAAGGTCTATCCTTCATCAATTAAAATGTAAACATAATCTTTTAAACCTCAAGACCTTTTTAGGTTATTCTCCTCTACTATGCCACCCATATAAAACCATTAATTACTATGGTCCCAGGCATATCAAGTTATCTATTTAAAATAGGGAAACTCAGCTGTAACATTTTAATTTTAAAGGGTCAAATCACAGTCGAGCTGGCTTAATTGGGCCATATGTTCACTCAAAAATTAAGGGGAAACTATTGGTCAAATTTAGAGTACCACCTACCTTATCCTCATAGGATCCTACTTGTCAAATATGTATCCTAGTTTATGCATAAAAAATTGATATTTAGGAACTATAAAAAAACCTTTAAAATAGGGAATTTAAACCATAAATGGAATGATCATTCTTGAAAACAAAAGAAATTAATAAATGAGGCTAGATGTATCTTAGACTTAACCCATAGCATTAGATGACACAAAAGGAAAAAGAATAAGAAAACAGATGGTGGAGTTCCATGATGGAATATTGGAGAGGGGGATAAGAGGAGGAACATTGGAGTTACTATAGTAAATATGAAATAAAAGAGAAGAAAACCCATTTTAATTTCATTGGTGAAAATATAAATTCCCCCCACTTTTAATAGGAACATGGTTTGGCCGCATGATTGGAAAAAACGTGCACAAACTATCAATCTAAAATTTTTACAAGACCAACCAACTCACATTATTAGGGTTTATGATTTGAAAAACTACCCACCAAGTGTATAGGTCTATCTATAACTCTGTAAAAAACTTCATGGTTTCCAAGGACTTGCTGTATGTTTTCCGTAAGCTTTGTGCCTATATATTTTAGGATGGAGGGGTTTACAATTAACACTAATCATGTACCCTATGATGCCTCTCCAAAATACCAAGCTCAGATACTTGAAACCCATGACACTCCTAATACCTGCTAAATCCATAGACAACTTCATTCAAAACCAAAATTGGGTCCTTTAAGTGGTTCCAACCTTTAGAATTCCATTCGGATGCCCAGTTCAAAAACTGCCCCATCCAATATTTCAAAAATTCTAATTTATTCTAAATTTAATATTATATTATGAATATGATATATTATATGGTTTCACCATAATATTCAAATATCATTAAATTTATAAAAATCATATAGAAATTCCACCAAAATCATCAACCATTATTTGGATTCCATTTCTCTATATCAAAATAATTATTCCACAGTTGATGAATTATTGTGGCATGTTTAAATTAATTAAATTTTCTCCATTATTTTATTTTAATTATGGTCTGATAATTTTTTCCATTCTTCTCTTTTTCATTATGGTGTGATAATCTCCTTTCTTCTTAATTCTAAACCTTATATGAAATCTATAAAGTAATGGTCACACCATCAAATTAAAATAGTTTATTCTACCATTTTCAGGTCCTAAATCACTTAAATAATGTAGTATAGTCTCTTTAATATGACAGAAAAACAAGTCTATTATATTTTTCTCACTTTTAATCATAAATAATTATTGAATAATATTTTTTTGTATTCACAGAATAATATTATTACTGAATTTCAATATTTAATCTTAAAAAATATCCACGTCATAATGGAATGTGTTGTGACATGATTTTTTATCTTTAATTTTGAAAAATTTAAAAAGATCACTAATTTACTCCAAAAAATCCATTTTAATAAAAATTATCTAAACAAAATGAATTAGGAAGTATTAAATCCAATTATTATTGTAATTTATAATAAAATGATATATGGAAATTAGGGTTATAAAATTCTCCCAAACACGAAATTTTATTATCTCTAATAAAAATATTAATATACAATAACATAGAAAACAAAATTTTATAGGTGGAAAATCCAATTAATCATTATAAAAAAAATTATGAATAAAAATTTCAAATCTATAAAATTTTCCAATTAATAAATCTCAATCATACCTCCTTTATAACCCTAATCCATAACCCATATTCTCTTTCAGTCAAACCGTTAAACATTTTGTTAGTATTCACAAAAACTCATGGTATACATTATTTGAAATCATTTCAATCATTAATCATGGATTATTTTAATGGATTCATAATTTGTCTTCAATTATAAGCATTCTGACTATAGGTTTGCAATGTTTTAAAATCTCCACTTTCAAAGACAAACTCACACTAATCATGAGGAATTTTCCATAATGTTAGATCTAAAGTAAAAGTTTTATAGGAAATTATGTTAAAATTAAAGAGTATTCAATGAAAAGGAAGTAATATTAAGTATAATTCATGATTTAAAATTCAAAATTTAATGAAAAAACCTCTCTCATACCTCATTTTTAGATAAAATTACCTATCCCAAGTTTTTTACTCTTCTTTTCTAAAACTCATAGGATCACATATCAAATAATGAATAAAATTAAATATTTTTCTATTTTTCTAAATAATTTTCCATTTCTTTTTATTTTTAGAGGTCACCCATGAAGTTATAATGAATAACAACATGTGAACCTTTTCCCCAAAATTGATGATAACCTTTCAAAATCTATATTATTACTATTTTTTTCATCCCAATCAACATTATGAAGCCAAAAACTTATTCCCTTACATATATTTTGTTTTAATCATTCAAAAACACTAAGAGTGGTGGAGGAAAGGAAAAATAGTCCAATAATGCGACTCTCATAACAAGATAAGCATTGTATTTAAAGGAATAAATAAGGAATAAATGAAAAGGTGGTCTCAATGGTTTAAGGGTTAATAAAAAAAAAGAATCAATAACATTAATGTTCTTAGGATTCATAATTTTAATAAAGAAACAATATGTTCTTGTAGCCTATATGTCTCGAGTATCACTTAAGAAATAGGATATAAGAAAGAATATATCAAAGTAGGTTAGATTACCTCTTGTGAATGAGAATTTTACTATTAGTCAATTATTAAGAGTATGGATAAAATATTGAGTCAAATAATCCAAATTTCCAATAGTTAAATCCAAAAAAATAGATATCATATCACAAATCATTTAAAAATAAACTCAAAATAGGTTGAATATGTAACTTTCACAAAAAATTCACCAATATATTTAATATTTGTTATCATGATGAATTAAAATTTTACAAACAAGGAAAAATATATCTCATAAGTAATGATTTCTATTGTATTAGAAAGGAAAACAATTTAACATGGGTCTAAATATTCCCTCCCCCAAACTTAAATTAAACATTTCCCAAGATGCTTATCCAAGGTAGATTAGTTATAAAAATAAATATATAATTCAGTATAGGAATATCTCTAAATGAAGTGAAGAAAATAAATTTTTTCCAATTTAAGTAGGAATTTATCCATTGATTTTTGAATTTAAAAGAGTTGGATTTTCCTTTAGGTCATTTTTTATATTTTAGTGTTTTTATGTTTTCAATTATTTCAATTGAGAATTCTGAAACTTAGGAAATTGGTTTAGAATTAAAATTATTGAAAAATGTAACAATGGGAATCAAAAATGAATTATATCTCCAAAGGAAATAATTTTCCCATATATGATGTTGTATATGATATGATATGAAAAAAATATAAATGTAAAAAATAAATACACGAGTGACTAAAAACGTGGATACAAATACAAAAAATGACCCAGAATACAAAAAAGGGATTAACCTAAGACTCAAGAGGGTCATCCGCATTATCTATACTAGTCTGCTTCTAAATATCATCCTCTAAAACTGAAGGCATAATATGATATTTATCTAATTACTATTCTATATATAATAAGACATCCTCATTCTTGGGTGGTAAATCATAAGTGGTGGCCTCAACTGATGGTTCTTAGTGTTAAATAGGAGGGTTGGTTTAATCTTATATCTCGATAAATATAGTAGTGAGGGCCTCATGATAAGAAGCCTCATGAAAATTAACCTATTAAACTAAAGTGGATATAGGAGGCATGAGGGATATATAAAATACAAGGCCTATCTCAATAACATCTTGTATGGGATTACCATCATCAATTATATAGAAAAATCCTCCTCATAAACTATCACTTCCCTAATCAAGGGGGTGGAAATGTGGTAGGATGATGTGTTAATATAAATTATCTCCATCAGGGTTATTACTAACTTACCCTTCCCTCATTTATTTTATTTTATTCAAACTTCCTTTTTCTTCTCAATTAACAAGTCCATGATAGTTGAGAAAAGGGATACATTGGTGCCATGGGTGGTCTCGATAAATGGGTAAGTGTGAAGTGGATCATGGGATGTAGGGGCTATATATGGGATGATATAGGATACCTTAGTGAGAGGATATGGAACTTAATGTTTAGGGTGGGCATGAAATAAGGTTGGGGTCATATAGAATGGGATAGGCTCAAGGGACGATGACATTATTAGGGTGGGTGTGAGTGGTGAACAATGGGTAACTTGAAGGTAATATTTTTATTAAAAAAATATTAGCCTAAAGTCCCATAATATAGACAAAGGTTTGATTTGAAATTTTTTTATTTCTTAACCTGAGGTAAAGAAGGTGTAGGAGGGGATAATTTTGGGGTAGGTCTGTCTCTTAGTATAGGAGTGGGTTGAGGGAGAGAGGTGTCATAGGAATTTCCTTCATAAACATCATCCTCTCTATTAGTATTATTATAATAATTACACCACATGAAAATGTTGACCTCCTTTTAGATCAATCCCATCTTAGTTAATAAAGGTAAATCAATGAATCATACCCAAAAAGGAAATAGGAAAATATATATCAAATGATCTGAGATGATTTTCTATATATATAATGAATTTTTCCTATGACCATCCCTATATTTTTATTCCACAAACTTTCGTAATATCATGAAACTTTTTATCTATATTCAATAATGGACCTTTTATTATAGAGTGACAAATACAAATTCAAATATATTCAACACTTCCTTGTATATTTATCTTAGATATCCATGAATGAGTAATATCCTGATAAGGGATACAAATCAATAGTACCTTAAACTATGTACTCTTCTTCTTGGTAGGGTCATGTATTATGGAAGGGCCAGATGCCAAATTTCCCTCTTCTCAAATGTCCATTCCCTCATAAACTTGATTACTAAATCATAATATGTTTTCATTTTCATAAACTTATGGTTGTTGATTCTAATCCCAACTCCAAAATTGATAAAATATAGATCATAATAATTCTTACCCAGCATGAATTACACATTCCCGTGATCTTACTTTAAAATGGTGATAAACTCAAATAAGAGTTCACAAAAAGTATCATACTATACTACAGGAATGTGAAACAAGTGTATGGATTTAATGGCTTCTTAGGTTGGAATATCAAAATTTATCTTAGAAATTATGGATATGTTAATAATCTTACTGGAATCCATCTTCACAATAACTACCTTTCTCAACCTCTCCCAATTATCTTTGGTTTTATAGTAGAGGCATATCTATATATGGGAAAGGTTGTTTTACTCACTTGATAAGGAATGAGTAATGTAAGGGTGTCTTGTTTTCTTGGTTTTGGGTACTATTAGAGGAGGAAATGGGTTTTTAGAATGTTGGGGTTGTTTGGTATCATGTTTTTACTTCTTTTCATGCAAATAGAATGTTTTAGGGGATGTTTAACTGATTTATTCCTCTTATAGGAAGTGGTTATTGGATTTTACACCCCATTGGTTATTAAGGATTAAAAATGAGGGTATATTATGGATATCAGTTGGTTTAGTAAGGTAAAGGTTTATAATTTTTGAAAGGAAAGCCAAAAAAGTCATGGCTTAATAAAACTTTATCAGGACAAAATCCTTTTATTACTTTATCTTTTCAATAAATTTGAGTATAGGGTCATGCATTATGGCCCATAAATTAGGGATTAATAAATGTCCATGATTTATATTTCAAAATTATTCATTCCTTCATGAGGATAAATTGTGGTGTAGTGGGAACCTTATGATATTTTTTATGCTGGGCTACTCTTTGTGCCTTATATATTTTAGAATAGTTTCTGTTCCTAATTTTAGCTTTTTAATTCATATTATTCTTATGAGATTAACTTTCATTATGATAATTAACTTATAATAAATTTTAATATTAGATTCCACTTTTGGTTTATTAGTTTCATTATAAAATAATAATGTAGTTCCCATCACTAAAATACCTCAATTCATTCATGGGATGCATTATGGAACAATAGGCACCCTATTATTTTCTTAGTTTCAGGATGGGCCTTATTCCTCCATGGCCATACAATAACTAGATATTATAATTCTTCCATTGTAACTTTTTTTAATCATAGGTATCATTGAAACATAGTGTAACACCATTATTTTTAAAGTGATCCACTAGTAATTGTTCCTCAATCATTATAGATTGATGGTTTCCTCTAGGGAGTGATCATTTTTTTGGAAAATTGAGTTGAAATTCATTATAGTTTAATGGTTTATGTTGCACTGTGGTTTTCTAATTCTTTAAAAAACACCACTTATTCTTTATTCGATGATCCCCATATTTTTATACTTTTCTATGACTTTTTTAATCACCATAAAAGGGGTTTGGATGGATTTAGTGAGAATATTTTAGGAAATCCCTATGATGTTACTAAAAATGGGAAATATAGCCTAAAATTTATAACACGATTTCCTATAATGAATGAAAATTTATAATAATTAAAATTGTAAGGAAATTCCTAGTTCTCCTTCGATATAGCACATTATTTAAAGTTCAAAGATTGCTATACCTTATTTCCTTTAGTTGATTTTCAAAGAGACGACATGCCCCAATTTTGAGTTCTCAAGGTAGTTCTTTGGGCACTGTACATTCATCTTGAATTTACGATATTATTTCTTTTAGATCTATAATGATCTATGTTGAAATTCTTTCACCAAAATGAATTTTACTAACTATTTTGACTCAAAATTCCATAAAAATAAATGTAATCATGAGTTAAAATAAAGTAATTAATTACCCAGGTGTAAATATTTTACATGAATATATTAGACATGAAACTTATTTATTTTATCCTTATAAATGGAAGTGTTTTAATATACTTCCCTTTTTATTTATTCTAGCTCATTAAGCTCCAATATCTACTTCTTCCTATATTTATATTCTCCCCAATTAAAAAATTTTATATCAAAATAATACTTGTAAGAGTTCTCTATGAAAATGTGGTATGGTTTACCATAAACCAAGAAGAATAGAAACTGATGTATGGAGTATCATCAAGTTTCTTATACAAATCCTTCCTTTTTAATATTTACCATATAATCCAATTTTTTTGAACTCTTGGTTTGAGAGATCTACTTTTCCCCTTGTTTGTGGGTGGTAAGGAGTGATTATGCTATAATTAACTTTTCACTTATCTAGTGCACCACTCAAAAAAGTTTCAATGAAATATGATCCATGATGACTGATCAATATCTTGGGAACTTCAAACCTTGCGAATATATCTTTATTTAGAAACTTTGTTACCACATTCATTGTATTAACTACGGTGGATTATTATTCAATCCATTTGTAAACATAATCTTTACACACCATAATGTTTGTGTGATTTAAGGAATTTGGAAAGGAACCCATAAAATAGATTCCCCAAATTCTAGACACTTTAAACTCGATGATGGGTTATGATATTTCATACTTATGGCTTATGTTTCAAGTTCTCTGACAGTGATCCAAAGACACCATATTTCCCATTGAATCTTTCTTATGTATAGGTCAAAATAGTCTACTGAGAGTATCTTTACCACTATTTATTTGGGGCCACAGTGTCCTCCAATGGGCGAGGAGTGATAAAATTATAGTACGGGATTCACTTATAAACCATTAACACATCGATTCATTAACCCATCACTACATTTCTGGAAGATTAGAGAATCATCCCAAAAATAGTTTTACACTTAATCTAAGAACCAATTACACTATTTATTGGTGAATTATGGGTAAAAAATACTAGAAACGAAGTATTTAACATTGTCTACAAACCATGTTAATACTATTAAACCTTCAACAAATAGGTTTTTATTCATAAATTAATCTATAATGTACATTTTTTCATCTCTACTTATGTTTAGTAATTATATCCTTGATAAATAACCAACTACCGTATTATATGATCCCTCCTTTTCCTTCATCTCTATGTCAAATTCATAGAGTAATAAGATCCACTAAATCAAGAATGACTTAATATCCTTCTTATTTCAATAGTATTTCATCCCCGCATGATCGATGTAGACAACCAATTTAGAGATTATGATATGGTTTATAAATTATCAAAAGAAATAAAAAAATAAATTCATTCTCCATTTTGGTGTAGTTTAATTGAATGTCCATAAGAGTCCTGTATGTATAGTAGATTGGTTAGAAAATTTGGTCAAATATCTATCCCAACATTTCTCCAATAGTATAGTCATATGAAGCACATATCATTTTAAAGGGTTTCCCAAAATTTTGCTGTAATATGATTGCTACGATGATCATACTATTAACAAATATTGTGAAGGATCCTCTAATATTTTTATGAAATGATAAATATACATCATTTTACATGATATGGGAATGAGGTGTTTAAATTTTGGAAAAAACATTAATAAAGGTCTGAAAAAATCGATATGAACAAAAAATATATGCATACCTATCACCATCGTGGGATCTGGTAACTCACTAATAACATTTATCTGGGATAGATCAACTTTAATTCCATACATTAAGATTAGTTGTCCAAGGAACATACAATCTTTGAACACAAATTGACATTTCACTAAATTCATTTCAAGGAACATTCCTCACATATCTTTAAGACTATGTCAAGATTCTTGAGAGATACCTTAAAATATTGATCATAGATAAAAAATTCTTCCATGAATACCTTTATAAATTATTTCACCATCCCGTAAAATATACGTATCATGAACTACATAAATATGGTGAGTGTACTAAACATTCCAACTGATTTTCATCAATAGGAACATGTTTCATTTGAGAACTTGTTTATAGTTTTTTTAATCTTATAGGGATGATAAAATTTGATTTTTTCTAGAGTATTCATCAACAAAATATTAGTACTCATACTAAAAAGATCTCTCCAACTTTTGATCATTTAAAGGAAGGGGAAAGTAATCCTTTATAATTATATCATTATGTTTTCAACAATCAACACAAACTATCAAACCTATTACTATTTTGGTCGATATCAGCTCACCATCCTTCTTCAATATTTTCAATCCTCCTTTCTTTGGAATGAATAAGTGGGGCCCACCCATTCATTATTAAATATTGTGTAGATGATTCTTGTATACAAGTTCTTCAAAACCATATTCTTCATTACATCCTTTATAGGAGGTGATAACCTCCTTTGTGGGTGCCTCATGTGTTTTATATCATCCTTGAGTCTTTAAAAGTACAAAGGGATGGACTAATATATTTTATATCATCAATATTCCCTGAAATTTATAGGTTCATTTGATTAAATACTTCAATAATCTAGTGTTATTATTATTTATAATGTTAATCACTAATAATCATCGATAATTCATTACCTTATCCCATGAATGAGTGTAACGACCCAAACTTTCATTAATAGAAATCCCTTTTGATTTAATTAAATGTCTCTTTATGTAAAATATTTATATAAAATGTCAACTTCTTTAGTTTTATGTTTTTTTAAGAATTTTGACCATTGCTAATATAACTGTTGAACAATGATCACATAATTAGTATAAATATAGGGATTTAACAATTCCAATTTACTCAGAAAAAGGAAGCGATGGCCTCATCCAGTAGACGTGACCCATACGAATCCCATTTGTCAGAGCTCAGAAAGGAGGAGGCGTCATTGGGCTTCACTCTTGACCAAGCTCAAGCCAAGCTTGAACACGTTAATCTTGAGCGAAACTACCTACGAGATAAGTGGAAGTTTATAGAGATTACCACCCGAGCGATGTTATCCAAGCCACCCCAAGAGTCTGTCACCATCGTACACCTCACCCTTCGGTCTTATGCGGGTGTTTTAAGGGGTTATTTAACAAGACCCTATTACTATGTTTATGTACATTATTTTTGTATATAATAATGAATATACTTTCATTTTATTATTATTACCTTGTAAATAGTTTTTAAAGCACCTATAGTATTTTTAGTTAATGTTCAACTAAGAAATATATTTTGATGAATTAATGGATTTTTGAATTAAATAATATTTTAATAAATTATTATTATTATTATTAAATTAATTTTTATTAAATATAAATGATCGTATAATTTTATGAATATAATGTAATTTTTATTAAGGTTTGAAAGCCATTTTTGTCAAAACCCATGAATTTTCGATAAATGTCAGTTTTTATTTAAAAGTGAAAATCAACATATTTAGAAAATTATTTTGATAAAATGAATATTATTTCTGGAATCAGGATGTCAAAATTATCCAATAGTTAATTTTTCATAATTTTCTAAGACAATCAAATTTTTGGGTAAAACATTAAATACCATTTAAGTATAAAATGTGTTTTATGACATCATAATGACTCAATATTGATGTAATAAAATAGTATAAACATTATGTTCAGCCAATATATGTTTTTCTGTTAAAATAATGTTATTTGGGTTTGTTTTATTTATTTTACAAAGCTTTGGTGGACCCTTCAAGACTTATTAAACATTTTGTCTTTTTAAGTTGTTTTCCTTGGGAGTGTGACTCACATCCACTTAAGCAACCCCATTATTTTAGGAAGTTAGGACTTTGGAATTATAAAATATTGTTTTCCAATCCCCTTTGGAAAAAACCATCGACAAAAATCATGGGTTGGTTTGTGGTTTTTATTAGTTTAATGTGAGGTGTCCCAAACCTAAATAATAAACAATTCCCTCTCCTTTCCTATATAAACCCACCCAAGATCCCGCTTCCTGCTCACTCAAATTCTTTTGAGTTCATCCAACCTCTTCCATCCTCTATCTATAATCCTCCCAAGGTTCCCCAAGCTCCCAAGAAGCCTCTCTCAATCCTCTCTCAAGCCTTTGGAATCACACTTCCAAGTAAGGGTTTTCTTCCTTTCTCATTTTTTTCCAATATCCTTTAAGTTGTTATGCCCTTTTAATTTCAATTATAAATGTTGGGGTATGGTTTTTGAACCTACTCCATACTTCCCTATTTATTTTTGAATGATGGGAGACCCCTTTATCTCTCATTAAATTCCTCCCATGTACACCCATTACCATGCCGAAATTCTGAAAGGAATTTCTCTCTGCTCATTTACATTCAAGAAATTCTTTTGTATCATGAATCTAAATTCCATTAAATTTGTTCAAAAATGTATCTATATGACCACCTTTCTATACATGTCATGTAAGTATGATGAGACATGCCTTTCTCTCTCATCAACCATTTTTATGAGTTCTTATGTCACACCGTTATGCTGCCGAAATTGCACCGCATTTTTCCAAGACAAAGTCATTGTGTAGTGAATACCATGGCCATTTCTCTATCAAGGGTATTCACCTTATGCACATTTACTTATTTTTTAAATATTTTTAATTATGTATTCCACATTCATTTATCGTGGAATTTATTATTATGTTGAATAATTCAATGTTTTATGATCCATGTTGCACACTTATGCATGAAGTGAAATGTTTAAGAAGGGTGCGCCCTGATAGTTCTCCAATGCATTGGGTAAAGTATAGTATCATGATACGTCATGTGCAATGGGTGTTTACTCATTCTAATTCAAGTGCAATGAGGTTTTACTCGTGATTCATGTTCAATGAGGGTTTACTCGTGCTCCATGTGCAATGAGCCTTGGCTCATGCTAATTCCATGTTAAGTGTTGTTGCCACATTTCCATGTCATGATTATCATGATTTATCATGCCTTTATGTTTATGCTTCTATTGTGCTATATTGATATGCCTATTTTATAACATGTATTATATTCCTCATGTTATTCCATGATTATTCCCTTACTGGGATTTATAGCTCACCCTTTTCTTATGCATGTCCTCAAGTTATCCCATGAAATTCTAAGTACGAGGGAATATAGTGGTCATGTAAAGGAAGTTTTCAATAAAGATGTTGTATTTCATGTTTTAAGTTGTTATGTAATGATCCTAAGTCCCAAAGACACTAGAACTCTCGATCTTCTATGTTGTATCAAGTGATGTTTATGTAATAAATTATGTTTAATTGTGTAATAAAAATAAGGGTTGTTATAGTTGGTATCAATGGATAGGTTTAGTTATTTTTGGGATTAGGATTAGAAAACCCAAGTGAAGACTTAGAGACATGAATAAGTATAATAAAAACTTCCCTAAGTATTGGTGAGTATTTAGTATGTGGTTTATCAATCAAATACATCCCTATCTAGATACGAAAAGGTAGAGGCGGCTCTGGGAGAGATGTATCCTAGGGGAAAAAACCTAAAAGCACCGCTTTGAGCTAGACTTGAACAGGAACTGGTGCACTACAGTGGGCTTTGCTGGACTCTTGGTTACAAAACTCTTGGGGGATATGCTTTGTTAAATTCATTTTCTTAGTATGAACCCTTATTAATGGAATTAAAAAAATTCCCCTAAGAATATATGTTAAAAAGTAGATCATGGATAACATAGACTGAAGCCAATAGGTTCATATGTTAAGGAAATAAAAGTTATTTATAAGTCATCAGTTTTGTCCTTGGATTACCCTTTAGGTGTTACCCCTAAATTTCCTTTTATTCCATCCAATGGCCAGTAATAGGAGGACTCGGGCTAACAACCGATGTGAAGATCAATGTGATGACTGTACTAATGAGATTCCCAATACAATGGGAGCATGAATTATGAACTTTGTCACGCTTCTCTCTCAGATAACTCAATCTTTGAATAGAAACATGGGTTAAGAAGAACGCTCAACCCCCCTAAGAACGAACAAGTATCTATTGAGAGATTCATGAGACAAAGGCCTCTTACTTTTAATGAATCACTGATCCCTCAATCGGTGAACAATGGATCAACTCCATTGAGAGGATCTTCTCCATCCTTCAATGTTCTGAATAAGAGAAGGTTCTCCTAGCTGGTTATCGTATGGAGGTTGAAGCTGATCAATGGTGGACGTTGATCAAAAATATGAATCCTGAGGAGGATATAAAGGCATTGGAATGGAAGGATTTACTGAAGATGTTTTTCGATAAATATTTTCCGTGCACCCTCCAGATTAAGATAGAAAGATACTTCATTTCTCTCAAGCAAAAAGATGAGGAATCTGTTAGAGCGTATGAGTCAAACTTCACAATTCTTGCACGATACACTTCCGGATTTGTCGATACCCCCGAATGAAAGTTTGACCGCTTCTTTGGTGGGCTGAAACCTAGCCCGCGGAAAGCGCTGTCGATCCTTGACTTCGACAGCTATAAGGAAATTTTCCGATGTGCCCTCAAGGTCAAAATGGAGATCGGAGAATCTCAAGTGTATCTTGGGGATAATAAGCATAAGGTGGAATTCAATACTGGTGGTATAATAGATAAATCCAATGGTGCTAAGAATATCCAACACCCCACTTGTGAAAGTTGCCGAAAGAAGCACCCCGAAAATTTCCTGAAGGGGATGAGGATATGATTTAGGTGTGGAAGACAAGGGCACCTAGCTATTAAATATCGGCAAGAAAGACCCATGGCTATGATAGAGGAGAGTAATGCTCCGTTCATACCTCAACGCATGGTTCATTGCTACAACTGCAAATAACCAAGGCATTTTGCAAATCTGTGCCCTAAGAAAAGGGTTTTCAGAGGAAACCAATAACCTCCAAGGCAGCAAGGGCGAGATTTTTCCATCACTACTGCCAAAGTGAACCCCAATAATGAAGTGGTAACATGTACGCAAGTTATTCATTCAATAATAGCGAACATAGTTTTTAATTCAAGTTCTATGAATTCTTTTATATCTTGAATGTTTAGTAGAACAATCCCAACACCACCACAAATCATGGAATTGAAGATGACTGTGAGTACGAAAAATGGGGCAATCATTGCATCCCATGAATATAACTCCTCCCCTGTCATAATCCATGGATTGAAGTTCCCGACGAACCACTTCATACTCCCTATGGTGGAATTTGATGAAATTCTTAGCATTGATTGGCTTTCCTTATATAGAGCCAACATAAATTGCTGTGAGAGGGAAATCACTCTCCATGTGGAAAATCGACCCCCGATTCTATACAAGTGCAGGGAGGAATATGAATCTTATTTAGCTCCATCATCTCAAGAATGGATATTAATGCCCTGTGACCACCCATATCTGGCTCAGATGATTGAGTATAAGGAGGCAACCATCCTTGAAGACATTCCTATTATGAGGGAATTTGATAAAGTGTTTCCTGAGGAATTTCCTGGTCTTCCTCCTATAAGGGATGTCTAATTATCAATTTATCTTATACCTGGTGTGTTGCCAATAGCCAAGACTCTATATAGAATGGATATTGTGGGGCTTGAGGATTTGAAGAAACAACTACAAGAGAATCTGGATAAAGGGTTTATACGCCCAAGTACTTCACCATGGGGTGAACCAATCCTCTTCATCAAGAATAAGGATGGGTCAATGCGCTTTTGCATTAATTATAGTGAGCTTAATAAAATCACGATAAAGAACAAGTATCCTCTCCCATGAATTGATGAATTGTCAATTAGCTATGTGGAGCACAATACATCTCCATGGTGGATTTGTAGTCGGGATATTATCAAGTAAGGGTGAAGAAGGAAGATATCCCCAAGACTAATTTTCATACAAGATACAGGCACTATGAATTCATAGTAATGCCTTTTGGACTCACTAACACTCCCGAAATCTTCATGGACATGATGAATAGAGTCTTTAGGGATTACCTTGAAAAATTTGTGTTAGTCTTTATAGATGATATTATGATATACTCCAAAACAAAGAAGGGTCATGAAGAGCATCTAAGAACTATACTAGAGACATTGCGGAAGGAAGAACTCTATGAAAAGTACAACAAGTGTGAGTTCTGGTTGAAGGATGTCTCAATCTTGGGCCATATCATCATAAGCAATGGGATATCTGTGGATCCCTCCAAAATAGATGCAATTGAGGGATGGCCGTGGCAACATTGGTAACAGATATCTGTAGCTTCTTAGGGTTAGATGGATTTTATCGACGATTTGTGAAAAATTTATCACGATTGTCCAACCCTCTTAACAAGATAACTCAGAAGGGAGTAAAGTTTTCTTGGAGTGATTAATGCAAAGAAATCTTCAAGGAATTGAAAAGGAGGCTTATCACTGCACCCATGCTAACTTTACCCATAAGTGGAGAACTTTTTGTGGTATTTTGTGATTCGAAGAAGGGCCTGGGATGTGTGTTGATTAAAAATGAAAAAGTCATTACCTATGATTAAAGGAAATTGAAATTTCATGAACAGAACTATCAAACACATGACCTTGAGTTGGCTGCAATGATCTTCGCTTTGAAAATTTGGTGGCAGTATCTCTTTGAGGAGAAGTGTGAAATATATACAGACCACAAAAGCCTCAAGTATATATTCATACATAAAGAGTTGAACATACACCAATGAAGATAGTTAGAGCTGATCAAAGACTATGACGACTCAATCCATTACCACCATGGGAATGTGAACAAGGTGGCAGATGACCTAAGTAGATAGGACCTAGCGATTCTATCATTGATGAGAATTAAAAAGGATCAAATCTTCTTATATTTGATGAAGATAGACATGGGAATCATAAATAAGGGACATCATCAGTCCTTTCACAAAGGATTGCTCCACCATCACTTTTGGAAAGGTTAAAGGATGCTCAAAAGGATGATGTGGGAATTTAGGAAAAAGTGGAAGCTATTGGAAAATGTAAATCCTCAATGTTTAATGTTAATGAAGAAGGAATTTTGAGATTTGGGAAAAGACTATCTGTTCCATCAAGTCCGGAGCTGAAGAAGGAACTTTTGGATGATGCACATAGTTCAAATTTATCCATTCACCTAGGAAACAAAAAGATGTATCAAGATCTATGAGAGCATTATTGGTGGGATAATATGAATAAGGAGATTGCTGAATATACATCAAAGTGCCTAGTGTGTCAACAAGTTAAGGAAGAGTGGCATAAGTCTAAGGGGATGATGCAACCATTGCCCATACTAGAATGGAAATGGGAGAACATCACCATGATCTTTGTCACCAGACATCCAAATACATTCCAAGGCCATAATACAATATGGGTTGTTGTGGATCATCTTACAAAGGCTTCACACTTCGTTGCTATTTGGGAGGATTTCTCATTGGATCAACTGGAACGAATATATATCATGGAAGTGGTAAGGATTCATGGATTACAACTATCTATTGTGTCCGATCGAGATCTAAGATTCACCGCTAAGTTTTGGAAGTCTTCAACATGCTCGGAATACTGAACTAAACTTCAGTATGACTTATCATCCTCAAACTGATGGTCAATCCGAGCGGACTATCCAAACACTTGAGGACATGTTGAGAGTGTGCTCAATGGACTTTAAAGGAGGATGTGATCATCATCTTCCTCTTGTTGAGTTCTCTTATAATAATAGTTTCCACTTGAGCATTTGAATGAAAACTTATGAAGACCTGTATGGGAAGTGGTGCAGAACACTGGCATGTTGGGATGAAGTCTGTGAGCATAAGATTCTAGGACCAGAAATGGTCGAAGAAATGGTGGAGAAGGTGAAAACTATTCAGTAGCATATCAAGGTAGCCTAGAGTAGACATAAGATTTATACAGATAACCGTCGATGAGACCTTGAGTTTAAAGTTGTAGACATGGTATTTCTATGCATATCTCCATAGAATAAGGTCATGAGGTTTGGAAAGAAAGGGAAGTTAAGTCCTAGGTACATTGGCCCCTTCGAGATTCTTGATCGTGTTGGGGCTATAGCCTATCGACTAGCACTTCCACCTACCATGTCCAAAGTACATGATGTCTTTCATGTATCCATATTAAGAAAGTACATACTAGACCCTTCACATGTACTCTCTTCAGAGGTGGTACAATTATAGGATGATATTTCTTATGAGGAGCAACCAGTGAAGATCTTAGATTGTAGACAAAAAGTTCTACGAAATAAGATAATGCCCCTTGTCAAGGTGTTGTGGAGAAACCACAAGTTTAAATAAGCAGTGTGGGAATCAGAGGAAATTATGAAATAGAGTTACCCAAATATGTTTTAGTGTGGGAAAATAAAATTTAGAGGGTGAAATTTCTTAAGGTGGGAAGACTGTAACGACCCAAAATATCATTAAGGGAAATCCCTCTTGATCTAATTAAATGTCTCTTTATATAAAATGTTTATATAAAATGTCAACTTATTTGGTTTTATGTTATTTTTAAGAATTGTGACCATTGCTAATATAGCCATTGAACATTGATCAGATGATTAGTATAAATATAGGGCTTTAACAAATCCAATTTACTCAGAGAAAAGAAGCGATGACCTCATCCAGTAGACATGCCCCATATGAATCCCATTTTTCAAAGTTCAAAAAGGAGGTAGCGTCATTGGGCTTCACTCTTGACCAATCTCAAGACGAGCTTGAACACGTTAAGCTTGAGCGGAACCGCCTACGGGAGAAGTGAAAGTTGATAGAGATTACCACCCGAGCGATGTTATCCAAGCCACCCCAAGAGTATGTCACCATCGCACACCTCACCCTTCGATCTTATGTGGGTGTTTTAAGGGGTTATTTAACAAGACCCTATTACTATGGTTATATACATTATTTTTTATATAATAATGAATATACTTTCATCTTATTATTGTTACCTTGTAAATAGTTTTTAAAGCAAAAATAGTATTTTTAGTTAATGTTCAACTAAGAAATCTCTTTTGATGAATTAATGGATTTTTGAATTACAAAATAATTTAATAAAATATTATTATTATTATTAAATTAATTTTTATTAAATATAAATGATTGTATAATTTTATGAATGCAATTGTAATTTTTATTAAGGTTTGAAAGCTATTTTTGTCAAAACCCATGAATTTTTGATAAATGTTGGTTTTTATTTTAAAATTGAAAGTTAACATATTTAGAAAATTATTTATATAAAATTAATATTATTTATGAAATAAGGATGTCAAAATTATCCAACAGTGAATTTTTCATAATTTTATGAGACAGTCAAATTTTTGGGTAAAAAATTAAATACTGTTTAAGTATATAATGTGTTTTATGACATCATAATGACCCAATAGTGATGTAATAAAATACTATAAACTTTGTTTTCGGCCAATATATGTTTTACCATTAAAATAATGTGATTTTGGGTTTGTTTTATTTATTTTACAAAGCTTTAGTGGATCCTTCAAGACTTATTAAACATTTTGTCTTTTTAAATTGTTTTCCTTGGGAGTGTGACTCACCTCCACAAAAGCAACCCCATTATTTTAATAAGTTAGGACTTTTTAATGATAAAATATTTTTTTCCACTCACCTTTTTCAAAAAACATGGTCAAAAACCAAGATATGGTTTGTGGTTTTGATTATTTTATTGTGAGGTGTCCCAAACCAAAATAATAAACAATTCCCTATCCTTTCCTATATAAACCCACCCAAGATCCCACATCCCCCTAAATAAAAGTATTTGGAGTTCCTCAAAACTATATCCTCCTCTCCCTAGAATCCTCCATAGGTTCCCCAAGATCCTAAGAAGCGTCTCTTAATCCTCTCTCAGGCCTTTGGAAGCACACTTCCAAGTAAGGGTTTTCTTCCTTTCTCATTTTTGTCAAATATTCTTTAAGTTGTTATTCCCTTTTAATTTCAATTATAAAGGTTGGGGTATGGTTTATAACCTCCCCTATACTTACATATTTATGTTTTAATGATGGTATAACCCTTTCTCTCTCATTAAATTATTCCCATGTACAATCGTTACTATGCCGAAATTCCGAAAGGATTTTCTCTCTCCTCATTTACATTCAAGAAATTCTTTTGTATTATGAATCTAAATTCCATTAAATTTGTTGGGACATGTATTTATATGACCCCTTGCTATCCATGTCATTTAAATATGATGATACACCCATTTATCTCTCATAAACCATTTTTATGAGTTCTTATGTCACGCCGTTATGCTGCCAAAATTGCACCACGTTTTTCCAAGCCAAAGTCATTGTGTAGTAAATACCATGACCATTTCTCTATCAAGGGTATTCACCTTATACACATTTACTTATTGTTTAAATAGTTTCAAGTATGTATTCTACATTATTTTATCATGGAATAAATGATCATGTTGAATGATTTAATGTTTTATGGTCCTTGTGGCACACTTATGCATGAAGTGAAACGTTTAAGAAGGGTGTGACCTAATAGCGCTCCAATGCATTAGGTAAAGTATAGTATCATGATACATCATGTGTAATGGCTGTTTACTAATTCTAATTCAAGTGAAATGAGGTTTTACTCATGATTCATGTGAAATGAGGGTTTACTCATGCTCCTTATGCAATGAGCCTTGGATCATGCTAATTCCATGTTAAGTGTTGTTGCCACATTTCCATGCTATGGTTATCATGCTTTATAATGACTTTATGTTTATGATTCTCTTGTGCTCTATTGATATTCCTATTTTCTAACATGTATTGTATTCCTCATGTTATTTCATTATTATTCCCTTACTGGGCTTTATAGCTCACCCTTTTCTTGTGCATGTCCTCAGGTTATCCCATGCAACGCTAAGTACGAGGGAATGTAGTGGTAATGTAAAAGAAGTTTTAAATAAAGATGTTGTATTTTATGTTTTAATTTTTTATGTAATGATCCTAAGCCCCAAAGACACTAGATCTATCGATATTCTATGTTGTATCAAGTGATTTTTTTGTAATAAATTATGTTTAATTGTGTAATAAAAATGAAGGGTTGTTATAATGAGTACCTTATATTTATAAAGAGTTTATTCATATAAATTTTTCATGGTTTTAAAATATGGGGAATCAATTATAAGAAAATTCTCTTGAAAGGAATTCTTCAGAATTAGTATTATATTCATGTTCAAAGTTTTTAATTATGTACACCTTTCCATCTACTTCTATATTAAGAAGTTAAATCATGAATCATTCTTCTTTTCATGGTATATTAATCTATCCGTATTGTTCTTAATTAGTGACTATTTTATGGAAATCCTAGTTTTTATCTCTACATTTCACTTATTTCATCAAATCAAAACTTAATTTTTCCTCTTTTACCTACAATATCCACCATCCTTAGTTTATGTCAATATGAATATTAATTGTGGCTAGGAATAGTTGACCAATAATGATTAGTATATATCATTATTCTTCCATATCCAAGATAATAAATTCATTAGGGTAGATAAAACTTCCTACCTTAACCAATACATATTTTATAAATCCAATTGGCCACTTGAAATTTAAACTTTCTAGTTTAAGGGTAACTCTTATAATCTTTAAATTATTTAGTCAAAGTTTATAAAAAATGGTCAATGATAATAAATTAAAAATTTTCCTTAGATCACAAATGGATTTCTCTAAAGTAATTTATCTAATTGAACATAGGATGATGAAGAAACCTATATCACAAATTCTAGGTGGAAGATTTATAAAAACCTCCACTCAATGCTCATCACTTAAAGAGATCTATACCAAATCATCTATATTTATTTTTATTTGAAAAAGTACTTTTAAGAACTTTTCATACATTGAAATCTTTTAGATTACTTTAATAAATAGAACATTGATATGTTGTTTTTTAAAAAACTCTATGAATATGTTATATTGATTATCTAACTTACCTTATCACATCCTCTCTAGTAAGGGGAGGGGTGGGAAATATGGTTTTACTTTAGGTTTCTTTAAAAAATCATTATTATTCTTTTTATATATGTCTTATCCTTCTTTATTACTCACTATAATGTACACCTTTTCTTACTTGATTCCTCAATAGGATTATCCATTATAGCCTTATACTTCTTAATATTTCCCCCCTTTTAATTCACATTAACTCCTTAATTATACGACTTTTTACTCTAACCTTGGATCCTTGATGTTACTCAGAAGTGAACCAAGTGGTATCTAAAAATATTTTTGGGAAAGATGTCCTGGATGATGCAATGTTCTTAAGAGAATATTATGTAAGGACCAGTCAAGATATATGTGACCCTAGGGGGGGGGGTGAATCAGTGGTCAACTCTTTTTTATGTTTTCCATTTTTAAAACAACCTTCACCTCAGGTTAGAGAGAAATGAATATACTGATTCACAACACAAAATAACACCCAATGGAACAAAATAATTTATAATATTTTATTCTAAGCAATAGTATATAGTTCTTGACATGATCTGGAAATAATAGAAGATCCCATAGTCCATTAGAAAACAATCATTATGGTTTATAACATATAGGGTATATCCATCATTTTTGTTTCACTATAGTCCATTGAAAGTTAATGTTATCCTAATGTAGTTTATGTGATAAAACAAATTTTTCAATAAATAAATATACATTCACTAATAGGATTCAACACTTCATCACCGTGCTTCTTGTATTTTTCACACTTGTGCTTCTGTAAGTCAGATATTCTTCTTGTTCAATTTCTTGAATAGTAATGAGAAAAAACCTCTTCCTATTCATTTTACCACTCTATTATTCTCCCACACCAGACTAACACACAGAAATGATCTATAACAACTATAAAATATATAATGAGTAACATTTATTACATCTTTTATTTCTATTTTAATCAAATATTTACGAAACCATGAGAATACATTAGAATCCAAATCTCTAGAATTCTAATATCTGGACTTCAAAATAAATTCCATAAGAAACCACTTCCCGAACTAATTATAACTTCATGTAAACATACATAAATATCACAACCACTTCATTCTCCTTTAAGCATGTATTTATTCCACATTAAATCCTCACGCATGAATCAATACATGAATTTTATAGTGATGAGATCATTACAAATTCAATATTGGAATTATTCCTCATAAATTCCATAAAAAACCTACCTCCCTCACTCCATAACAATTTAAAAATCTAGTATATTAAATAAATAAAAAAATTCATGCATGAAATCTATTTCATCATTCTTTATTCTTGACTTAACACTTTTACTGCACTACATTCCACTTTCCTAAGATTCTAATTTTTTGATAGCAGGTATCGTGATGAACCAATATCATGATATATATATATATATATATTTAAATAATAAAAAATCTTGTATCATCAAGTTTTAAACCAAAATTCAAGAATGTAAGAAACACTTCATTCATATATGGGGAACTCATAGAAGGTCCATTCTCACTAAAAGTCTATACTCATGAAGGGTCCATGAAGACAACTATTACTCATACACATGGAAGGTATGTATAGGTTTCTCATTGAAGATATATTCCCATAATGTGATCAGATGAAGTCATGTTGTATGGTAAGTACATAAAATTTTTCATTTGATAGCTTCTGATTTGTTTTGGTGAGATATTCATGTAACATATGCTAGTTTCATGGAAGTTTATAAAACATCATGCACATTATAAAAAAATGGGTCATTAATGGTGGGTTTTTAGTGGTCTGGAGGCACTTTAAACAACTGTATAATAATTTTAGTATAGTTTCTAAAATTTATGCATATTTCAAGGTCACTAGTCATTTAGTGATAGTTTGTGTTATTTGGTGGTAGTTTTTAAGTGTTTTTAGAGCATTTAGTGCAAATTTTCTTTTTAATTGGAGGCAGTTCATTAATTTTCTCTACGAATATAAATAAAATAAATTTAACCACAGCTAAAAAATTTGTGGTGGTTATGTTTATTGTAAGTTCCTCACAACTTCAATGAAATACATTCAATATTATATGTTTAGCGGTTGTTACTACAAACCACTATAAAATTTGTTTTGTTTTTTTATAAATGTTTAATAAAAAACTATAAAAATAATCAAACTAACATGATATAAAATAAAACATAAATATATGATTATCTCATAATTCATACATCACACATCTACAGTCATATACATACAACCATGATCAAAATAACCTGAGTCTGAGTCACCCAACACATCAACCAATGCCTCAGTCACAATATATACATATAAAACATATCAAAAAACAACCCATGACCAATATACATCCATGTAATGACCTCAAATGCATCTATATACCTTAACATATCATAAACTTAAACAGATTATGCTATCTCATCACCTATAACAACAAATGAAAAAAAATTAAAACTAAACATAATAAATAAGAATTATAGTAGAATAATTGATAAAAGTTTAACATAATATAGAAACTAAGGACCATCACGACTGCCTTCTAAAGAATTTCATGGATCGGAACTATCAACCTCCTGCATACTGTGGGCATCTTCCACCTATAATGAAAACTAAAACATTTTGGAAAATAAATGTGAAAGAGAAAACACACAAAATATATTCAGAACGCTGCATAGAAAATTTGTTATTTTGTTAATCAAATAGAAAAAACATTAACATAAAAAAATAATATATTATGGAAAATAATTTAAAAACAAAAACAAACCTATCTAAGATAATATTCAACACTTGAAACTTAAAAAGTATAATTAAATATTATAATTTATTTTTAAAGCAATGTGCAGTGTGTTTGAAATTTATTTAATATTTTTTTAAATATTTTGATATCACAACATTTTAAATATTTAAAAAATAACTAAGAAGTGGTTGTATCATGATTTCACATCAATTTGAGGTTGTTTTATATGGTTTTGACCGTTCGATGCAAATTTCAGTGTTTTAGAACATTAAAAATGAGTTTACATTCATAACAAAAAAAAATAATTAGGAATAAAGTTCCATTGATTCGGAAATTTCAAAATTTAATATACGGTCATTGTTACCTGATTATAAGGCAATATGACATCATTTTTCTGTTTTTGTCCGTTTCACGCATGTTTTAGTATTTTAAAACACTAAAAATACATTTGCAGCCATAACGGGAAAACTATAATCCATACTGATGTTCCATTGGTTCATACATTTTATAATTAAATCTATATTGGTTTTCACCATATTTCAGGACTATCAAAATTTTTTTCTTGTTTTTAACCCCTCAACACTTATTTTAGTGTTTTAAAACACTAAAAACATGTTTATAATCATTAAAAGAAAACTATATTTTAGAATGAAACTTCTTCAATTACTATATTTTTCAATTAATTATATGGTCATTGTCCCATGATTTTAGAGCAATATGACATTGTTTTCCTAGTTTTGACCAATCCATGCATGTTTTAGTATTATAAAACACTAAAAAATCATTTACAACCATAATAGGAAAATTTTCATTTGGAATGATTTATAGTTTGTTCAAAAAATTCGAAATTAAATCTATGGTCATTTTCCCTTTATTTTAGAGCAATCTGACATTGTATTCTCGGTTTTGACCATTCCATGCACATTTCAGTGTTTTAAAACACTAAAAACACTTTTATAAAAATAAAGGGAAAACCATAACTTATAATGACATTCCATGAGTTCCTATATTTTAAAATTAAATATAAGGTGGTTTCCCCCTAATTTTAGGGCAATTTGACATTTTTGGTTTTGATCATTCCACACACGCATTAGTGTTTTAAAACACTGAAAATGCAATTACGACCATAACAGGTAAACCATAATTCAGAATAATGTGTTGTTGGTTCCTATATTTCACAATTAAATCTGAAGTGGTTTTCCCCTAATTATAGAAAATCCAATTTCATTTTCCTTGTTTTGACTGTCCCATGCACGTTTTAGTGTTTTAAAACACTAAAAATGTGTTTATAGCCATAACAGACAAACGGTCATTCATAATTACATTATGTCGATTCCTACATTTCCAAATTAAATCTATATTGGTTTTCCAATGATTCCAAAGAAATTTGGATTCTTATTTTCTATATTTTACTATTCCACACATATTTTAGTGTTTAAAACCACTAAAACGATGTTTACAACCATAACAGGAAAACCATCATTCGAAATATTATACTGTCAATTTGTATATTTAGAAATTAAATCTAAAATGTTATCCCCAAAATTTCTAGACAATAAAATGTTTTTTCCTATTTTAGAACCCTGAAACTTGTTTTAGTGTTTTAAAACAATAAAAACATGGTTACTACCATAATAGGAAAACCTTCATTCAGAATGACATACCACCAGTTCCTATATTGGATGATAAAATTTATGGTTGTGTCCCCTAATTTTAGAGATGTTCGACATTTTTCCCAGTTTTTACCATTCCATGCATGTTTTAATGTTTTAAAACACTAAAAACATGTTTAAAAGAATAATAGGAAAATCATCATTCATAATGACATGCTGTTAGTTAGTACATTTTAAAATTAAATATATGGTCATTTCCTCTAATTTTGGGGCAATCTGATGTCATTTTCCTAGTTTTGACCATTCCACACACGTTTTTGTCTTTTAAAATAATAAAAACACATTTACAACCGTAATTAAAAAACCATTATTTGTAATGAAATTCCATTAGTTCCTACATTTCACAATTAAATATATCGTGGTTTCCCTATATTTTGGGTAAATATGATGTCATTTTCTTGGTTTTGACCTTTCCTTGCTCGTTTTAGTGTTTTTAAATGCTAAATATATGTTTATGAACATAATGGGAAAACCATCATTCGGAATGAAATTCCATTGGATATTACATTTCAAAATCAAATCTAAGGTGGTTTTTCCCAGATTCAAGGGAAATTCAATGTTTTTTTTCTAGTTTTAACCTTTCAAAGCATGTTTTAATCTTCTAAAACACTAAAAACATGTTTACAACCATAATGGGAAAATTGTAATAGATAATGATTTTACATCAGTTTTTAAATTTCAAAATTAAATCTATGTAGTTTTCCACTGATTTCAGAGCAATACGATATTTGTTCTACGTTTTGACTATTCCATGCATGTTTTAGTGTTTTAAAACACTAAAACACCTTTATTTCCATAAAAGGAAAACCATCATTCTAGATGATGTGCTGTTAGTTCCCAAATTTCAAAATTAAATCAAAGGTAGTTTACACTAATTCCAGAGAAACCCTACATCTTTTTCCTAGTTTTGATCATTCCACACCCGTTTTAGTGTTTTAAAACACGAGAAACACATTTAAAGCCATAATGGAAAACCATCATATGTAATGACGTTCCATCAGTTCAAACATTTAAAAACTAAATATACATTAGTATTCCCTTGATTTCAGGACAATCCAATAATGTTTTCCTGGTTTTAAAACCTCTATACTTGTTTTAGTGTCTTAAAACACTAAAAATGTGTTTACTAACATAACGGGAAAACCATCATTCAGAATGATGTTCTATCTATTCGTACATTTTACAATTAAATCTATAGTAAATTTCACCCTGATTTTAAGAAAATATAATGTTATTTTCTTGTTTTAACCCCCCAAAACTTGTTTTTAAAGTCTTTTGTACCTTTCAAAAGTTTTTACCGAGTCAAAACTGAGAAATTAAGCTGAATTTTTTTTCAAACTTGTGGATAATGATCTATAATTCATTTTTGAAATGTAGGAATCAACCACATGTTAATCTGGCATAAGATGTTGTCAGTATAACTTGAAATTCCTATTTTCTATATAAGTGTATTTTTTGTTTTTTATGGATGATTTATGTGCTCCTTGAAAATGTGTGAATGATCTATTGAATTTAGAATTTACCTCACCAGGATGAGCTATAAGGTTGGAAATTTCTTAGGGGATCATGTCGAACATTTGATAAAATTCAGAAACTAATACATTTTCCATTTTGACCACCAATGATCCTGTGTATTCCTATAAGAGCGTTGTTATTGAGCTTTTTATTTTAGTATTACAAGTTCTCTTCATGATTCCTGATATAGAGAACTAATTGAACCATCACCTGGTGTAGCAGTAATGGATGACTCCACCCTACCAAAGATAGATGAAGGAGTAGGCCCATAACCCATCCCCTACACACGTCTGGGATGCTCTTTACCTATAAAAATTCCAACTGCATCATTTTGGGAAACCAATGATTATTAGTAAGGGTTCACATCCCATACTTCTTGAAGTTTAACCTGTTAATAAAAAATTTTAAAAATTATTTTTAAAATATATAAACTTCATAATTGATGATAATTTCTTACTCCAAGGTCTTTGGTAGGGTCATTTACAAAACTTACATCGAGTTTCCTATGCACTTTAAACAAAATTTCCATTCAGCCAATAGAGTGGCCTAATAAATTATCCCCTATAAAAAAATATAAATAGGTTATAAACAACCTTGAATTATAGTAAAATGATATAAATAATAATGAATAAAATACAAACCAAAATTGTTCTTTTTTTCGAAAAACTTTGAGATCCTGCGATGTGAGGAATGACTTGTTTCTCATGATTCACATTATTTATTTTACATAATTCCTATAAAAAATAGAAACATTAATAAATTTTTTAATTTTATTGTGTTTGTTTTATTAAGATACTTTAAAATATGTAGTTACCTCATGAGATGTGTTTCTACTGATATTGATAAAGAGCTTCCATTTCTCATAGACATGCCTTTAAGCACTTTCCCTTACATCTATCATGAGCTCAGAGAAGTGTCATTAAAGTCATGACATAACATCCATTAGAAATTCCTCCATTTCTTGTCCAAAATTTTCAATGTCCATGGGTGTGAAATAGAGTTAGTTACATCAAAATAAAAAAAATCTAGAAATAAAAAACATAATACATTATAAGTATATTCAAAAATTTTACTCATGTATTTGAAATTAGTTATCAAGGAATATTAAATATATAGTACCTTTACTTGAGTATCAAAAATCTCATTTTTAAAAGCTATAGGAATATGTTTCATATCTTTGTAATTAATGGGAGAGATCACTATCTCACAGACAATCTGCCTAAGAATTCACCCATATATTACGGTAGCATCATCGATAGGCACCTAGAAATCCTAAAATGGAACAATAATCTTGAATTATTTTAGGTCCCATACATCTAATGTGTTCATATTTATATCCTTTCCATGGTTGTATTTATCTATTTGAAAAATTCATTAAAAATTTAATAAAATATAGTTTTTTTGAAAAATGACATACATAACAGTAATGGTAACTCGCTAATATCCCTAGGTGAAGGGGTGACTAACTGATCCATCACTAGAGGTGAATTAGGCTGTGGGATACCAATTACATCTATGGAAATGGATGGATCACCTATAGTCTTGGGTACAATAGAATCACTTGGATACATAGAAGATGATAGTAGTGGTGGCGTGTTATGAGATGCTGATCGAATGGATGATAAATATTTTTTATTCTTAGCATTCCTATATTTCAAATGGGTTAGGTATATTACATATATAAAAATTGAAGAACTGAAATATTTTTACAAAAAATGGGATGAATCAAACAATGAACCATTTCTTACTAAACTTCTAATATAAAAACAAGGATCAAATAAATTATTATTTCTAAAAAACATAGATGAATGGGATAAATCAAATAAAAGATAATGGTGTATTCTACCCTAGTGTTGTAACTAATAAGGGTTCATACCATTGAAAAATTATCTACATTGATCAATTTCTAAACAATTTCAATGATGTAACTAAGAGAAAGAGAACCCCTTTAAAAATATGAATGCAAAGTATACTTTATTTGGATATCCCGATATGTCATGCGTACCCAAAATATTCAACTCTATATGCCTATATTCTATTGAACTAGTTTAGTGCAACTTCATGTTGTTCCATGAATTATTGAAATCAACTCTATTCACATAACATCAAATCAGATGTTCATTCAATTTGATCTAAACATAAAAAATGATGTTAACATAGATTTGAATAATGCCTCGTGTGATTTTCAAATATTATGGTATAAAATTAGTTACTTTACTCAACAAAAAACAAATTATACACTATAATTAGTTCTATTAATAACCATGTTAGTTAAAATAAAATCAATGAAACTACATTGGCTATTCCAGTTACCATAACCAATAATTGAGTATCATGAAAAATCCAAATGACACATTATAAACCAAATAAAAAATATAATTATTTTCCAATGAATAAATAAATTCTATACTATTTTTATTAACCATGATTTTCATATGATGTTACTCAATAAAAAATTTAAGATAAGAATGTTGCAACCTTTAAGGGGGGTCAACATTACAACTGAGGAGGGGATCTGAGCCAGTTAGAGGGAGCTCAGAGGGGGGGGGGGGGGGTCCAAATTTCTACCAAAGAGGGGTTCTAACCCGGGATGAGGACAGTAAGAGGGGATTTCATGTCACTGGAAATATGACCTTAGAGGAGGTTAGAGGGGGAGAGGGTTATGGGGGTTTGGGTCGGGGGGGGGGGTGTTCACTTCACTAGAGAGTCGAAGAGAGAAGAGGTTAGAGGGGTTCACGTCATTGGAGATCTGGACAGAGAGGAGGTCAGAGGGGGTTCGCGTCACTGGCGAGCTGACGAGAGAGGAGGTCTGAGGGGGGGGGGGATCTTGGGGGGTTGGCGGTTGAGGGCTCACATATATGGAAAGGGGAGGTGGGGGGGGGGGTGGGTTCACATCGCTGGAGAGAAGCTAGAGTAGAGGTTAGAGGGGGGGGGGGATGGTCATGGGGATTGGGGTTAGAGGGGAGGGTCACGAGGGTTGGGGTCAAAGGGGAGGTCGGGGGAACGGGTTGGGGTCACAGAGGGTGTGGGGTAGGGGGAGTGATTAGGGTTATTTTAAGAGGTTTAGTTTCAGTTTAATTGAAACCAATGATAATTGAAAACTTTTAAAAAATATTGTTGTAGTTTTATGAAACTACTGCTATTATATTTTTTAAACCATATTTATTTAACAGTGGTTCTAATAATCATCGTGAATAAACTACCTCTTACCATCATTGTTTTATAGTGGAGGCCGATCATCATTAATCATAAAACCTCATTGCTCAAAATCTTATTAAATGGAATCTCACTTCATTATTTCTAATTCCACATGATATATCTCTATGGATTTTCATTCCATGGATGCTCATTTCATGGATTCTTAATCCATGGAAGCTCAGTGATTGTCATGTGGAGGGACTCAAAAAATATTCTAAAAAAACTCATCTCATATAGATGGAAATTCTAGAATATACACCAAGGCTAGTAGTAATTTCCTTGAAGAATAGTATATAAAACATAAAAAACTCTTCCTACCATAACTTAATGATTTATGTGTTGAAAAAATAAAACACCATAATAAAATAACACTTCCTATTCACCAAATTCTTCACCAATCTAGTAAAAACTCAAAACAAATTTGTCTCAAAAATACCCCATTTTGTATTTTATTATCAATCAAGGAACATAAATCATTGAATCTCTAAAAATCAAGATATATATCACCATACAATAAATCAAAGACAACATGAACTATCACATAATAGGAAACAATAATCATTGAACAATAATACCGTGTTGTCCATAAACCAGTGATAGATAATCATACCTAACTTCTTTCTTTCCTCAAAACTTCAACATCAAAAACTCATAACTTAAACTAACTACAACATGTAAGAAACAATTACTTCACACACTTTAATGGACTGTTATAATCATTCACATAAACCACACATGATGACATCATAATGTACCCCTTTTAAAACCTCATGAATATATCCTCACTATAAATAGGTAAAGAAAATACAAATTGATTGATTTATGTTGTCATATTTCTTCCCATTTTAAAATAATATCCAAAGATAATATGATAGAGGGGATAAAGATTACATAACTTAGCCTTGAAGTGGGTGAGGTTTAACACCCATCATCAACCACAATTTCTCAAATGTCTCATTCGGTAGAGTTTTAGTGAAAATATCAGCCGCCTATTCCTATATAGGTATAAACTCTAGTTTTTGTTAATTTCATTCCATAAGCTCCTTGGTGAAGTGATATTTAATATCTATGTGATTTGATCATTAATTTTGTGCTAGATTCATTATGGGTTTGATAAAAATTTTATTATCACATCCCATACGACGTATCTATTTTTTACTCTTAAGACATTAGAATATGTTAAAAATATTTTTGGATCTAGGTGCTGAGACAACATAAGACTCTATTTTATATCATTCATGAATAATGTTTTTTGGAAATAATAGAATAACTCCCAAACAAAGACTTGGAAGGGAAATATGAGACTCTAGTTCAATATGGAACATGCAATTTAGCCTAGGCACGACATAACCTTTTTTGTCTTCAAGCATTTTGTTATAGTGCCATTGCATGCACAAATAAAAAAATGAATGAATTTAATTAATTAATTTATTGTTTTAGAAAACCAATATAACCCTATCTATTAATATGATGTTATGTAATATATCAAGGTTAGCTACATAACCTTGGGTAATTAGAGAGGGGGAGAATTTTTTTAATGGAGGATTGAGATTGGGGATTCCCGATGAACGAATTAAGGTGAATTGAGAGACGGAGGGTGAACGCAAAATGATCTTAATATTCTTTTCTAGTATATGCGTTCTTCACCAATGATCAATCCAAATCATGGTAGGGTATTTTTTTCATAGTTTATTTTCCCCATCATTTATTCCATTAATAATGTGAATCAATAATTCTATCAGTTTGATCTGTGGGTTGATTGTGTTGTGTGAGTATGGATTTATCATCCTAGAAATATGAATTTGATATTGATTTGATAATCCTATTCATTTCTAATCTTCATCAACAATGTATTGAGGCCATAATTGACATTGTATGAGGTATTTTACATAGGTTTTTGTTTTATGAATTACTCTCCCCATTCTATGCGTGATTATTGTAGGTATTTTGTTTGAACGGAGACTCAAAAAATACCCAAAGAATGATTGTTTCACAACTAATATTTGTAGAAATGGATCATTATCATGATTTTGGGTTGGAGATAAATGAATATTTTATGGTGTGTGACAATTTAGGATCAATCGAGTTCAGATTGAAGATCCCTAGCTCATAGGAGTTTGTGTTTATATGACAAGAAGTGACAGTAGAGGTTTTCCTAATCAGATTTTTTGGCAAGAATCTAACCAAATGTGATGAGAGGGATTGGATAGATTGAGATCCATGTTCATTAGAGATTTCAAAGGTGGTAGTGGTGTAGACAGAAAACATGTGAACATTCTGTAATTTTTGATAAATTTTAAACTACCCTCTATGTAGTCAATATGGACACACATTATATCAACCCCTCTGTGTGGCTGCTAGGGTTTTGTTTTGAGTTAAATATCATCTAATGTGTGGGTGACCCACATTCCATGTGATACTTATCTGGCCATCTCAGTGTGTATAGGGGTACATGCATAAGAATCCATGTAGTGATACATGATGTGTGGGTTGGATCACACACTATGTAGCCCTTGGTGAATGGATCAACATTTACACGGATTCCATGCCCTAGAATCCACATGACCCCACACACTATGTGTATTAGGGAACACATTGTGTACTTTGTAAAAACACTTTGGCATGGATAGGTACATGGGAATGACCAGTCCAACGAGCATGGCTAGTGTGCATGAGAATGGGAAGAGGAGAATGTGAATAGTAACACGGACATGGACACGGGTAGGTATAGGTTGTGGGGTACATCTCATGAACTCTCTATACATGTTGTGGAATTTATATGAGTCATTTCAGAGCCCTTAATATCTTCATTTTAGACTAGTTCTGGTTGGGTGCATTTCTTTGGTGTATGCCTTCAAGAGTATAGCGAGGATTTAAATTCTAGGTATAGGTTTGTGATTCCATCTATGGGATGAGCCTACGATAGAGTTCACGATGTCCCTCCACATGACCCATGGTGTTATCCTCTATCATTACTTTATTCTCCCTGGGTAGGGTTCAGGGTATCATCATGATAATCATACAAAGGGTGTAAATAACTTATATAGTAGGTCAAACCAGTAGGGTTTATGGTATCATTTTGCATAAAATCCCTTACTTATTAGGTTATTTTACTACGGTTCAAGGTTTCATCATTTATAAAATACCCTACTTAGAGGGTTATTTTTGTAGGGTTCATGATATAACCATATATATGATCCCCTACTTAGCAGGTTATTCCAGTATGGTTTGTGGTGTCCCACAATGACCCTAGGTGTGATACCTTATCTGGGTGTTTAGATCTTTAGAGGACCAACATGTATCTTCTTTTATAGGACTCAAAAAGCTTGAACTCTCAAGCAAGAACCATCAGGGACAACATGTATCATGGAATGGATTCTTCTGGATGAGTGTAACCTTAAATCCTCGAGCATAATCTTGTGGTTGATAGTTTAGTTGATACCTCATTAAGACTTGGAATTTATTTTGTTTATATCTGGGTTTCTATTATTCTTATCTCTGTGTATCATATTCTGATGGAAATTTCTTTGTGTTGATGAGCATAATTTTATCTTGATTCTGTATGTTTGGTGATTTTGTGGTGTCCTTCTAGGTATTGTTATACTCAGACCTTCATGGGATCTTCCAAAACATGTTATTTCTTTTGAAGACCACATGGATTTGTACAAAGTCCTAGGAGTACCAGGAGCATATAGAGCATAATGTGCTAGACAAATTGCGGTTCATACCAGATATCTCATTTTACACCAGTCCCCTCATACTTAGCAGGTTGGACTTATTTATTCATTTTTTTGGGATTGTATATGTCGTTTAATAATTTCAAACACTTTTGTAATAATATAATGTGTGATAGATTTTAAGCTTGAATCATGATATTAGATGTATTATTTTACCTTGAAGTATGTGAATTTAGAGATGTGTTCATTTGTATAGGTACCTTATGATAAGGCCTCCCATGTGTGTGATATGACTGCTCAGTGCTTTTTGCAAGCCCCTAGCCTATTGGAGGTGGGATTGGGGTATCACACTCAAATTATTTCCAGTCAGGCAGTCCCCAACGGGCTAGTTCATGAAAAAGTGGGGTTAGAGAGGGTTCATATTAGGATTAGAGTATGAATATTTTCTAGTTGTGAGGTTTGGTTTGGGATTTATAAAAATAATATTAAAGCGCATCAAGTTCAGATCTTAGGCCAAGGACCCTAGTTTTAGTGTGATGACAAATTTATCCATTCACCAGGACTCTGACAACATAATTATTGAATCAACACATGTAGGTGCTGATTTTAGGGAGAATATTTGTACATACATCGTTGTGGATTCCATGCCCTTCTTGAGTCTTCTCTCTAGATACACTCTTTGATTGTGGAATGCATTGAAAAATTTTCAAGATTACTGTAACACCCCGACCCCAGTTACCTAGAGTTAGCACATTATTACATAACATTGGCATGATACAAGGGATCATGTCCTGAAAGACCAATCAATTTAGTATCCTTATAAGTACTAGATACATTAATAATTTTTACATTACATCATGAAATAAAAACATAAACAACATTTTTTCCCCTTTGAACACACTTTAATCCTAATCTCATCCCTGTAGGTCAACCATTAAATACCTATTCTCATCCTGGGAAAAATAAAACATAGAAAGGTGTGAGATCAGTTGCTCAGTAAGGATAACAATATAGGGGAAACCTTCATAAATAAGCATAAACATTTAAGGTAATGTATAATACTAAAACAAAAGCCTCTTAAACTTAAACTTACGCATAATATGGAAAAGATAAAATCAAATAATTCCATTTACTTATCCACATGGATATTATACTAGTTTAATAATATCATGAAATATCAATAGCCACTTTCATAATGATGGAATGCATAATGCCGGACTTCATAACCACAGAGTCAAGGCCTTGTTCCAAGACTACAAATAATATTTTGTCAAGGCCTTGTTCCAAGACACTAGTTTGTCTCATGAGACCTACCGGTGCATCGAGAAGCTATAGCGGGCTCCACCCGTCACTTACTAAGTCCAATGCATTCCTTATATGAAAATATTTAAACATAACATAAAAAATCGTATTAAAAATAGCATACGAAATGTCAATACTTTATCCATAAACCATGAATGGTATAAAAGTAACACATCCATAGTCAAACATATCAAAAAACCTTCAATACAATATGGAAGATTTGTATCATAATAAATCAACCTAGAGTAAGAATAATATCTCATAAAGGATGTTGACATAGTTGAAAATAATCAGTAAAAATCATTGAGAGAAATATACTTTTTTCATGAATTCATCTTTAATTCATATAATTTATAAAGGAATTAATTTAAAAGATAGTTTTGAATTAAAGTCCCCCATACTAATTTGAAACTTTTAAAAGGAATTAACATTTTAAAACATTCATGTCTATATAAATAAATCCTTAAAATCATTTTGAAAACATGGAAATTAATGAGAATGGTTTAGAAGAATAAATATTTAAAAAATTTAAAATGATGTTTTAGTAAAAAATTCCCTTAAAAATAATCCCTTTAAATACTCTTTTATGAAACATGGACATGGATAATAAATATGTCCCAGTAGATACTTACATAAAAACAATCTCGGATAATAAAGAGATTGTGAAATTAACACTTACCTTGTACTTTTACTTAGTCGATGGTATGTTAACCTCCTGTATATAGTTAAAAAATTGTTATTAAATTATAAAATAACTATATACATAAATATGATATCATATATGGTCTTATAATATTTATTTATTAATAATATTTAAGTATAATCATCGTTTCGTGTGTTAACTGATTTGTTTTCCTTTATATGATTGGTTACATAATCCATGTTTGTTATGGATAGGATGTATTTGATTAATATACAGAATGATATTATGCTCATAAAAATCAATTTTAATCATAAAATGAAAATTATTCTTGAATGGTTACGATGGGGAATGAATCTCATCGCGTTCGTGGAGAAGGTAATCCGTATGTATGCACGAGTTACAATATCATTTTATTGATGGAGTAATAGTATGTAATTTAATGGTATATAATATATACAGAATCATTAAAATGTTTTATTTATTATTTATATCATTTATATTCATTATTATACCCATCAAAATAATGAAGTTTTTGAATAACAAACTACACCACGACGTGGAGACGGTAATCCGTACGTACACACGTATGGTGACTTTGTCATTTATAGGATGGATAGAATAATGAATATAGTTGTACCATTTTTATAATTATATCACAGTATATAGAATATATTGTAGTTATTATTTTATAATGGAAACAACAAAGAAAGAGGAAGTGGAAGAAGAAAAGTACTTGAAAGAGGTGATCAAATATTTATGTCTTCTTCGGGTTCTTCCTTTTGATTTGATCAAAAGGGATCATTAGGTTGGATTTATGAACAAATTAAGGCCTATAGGATCAAGGGAGGAAAGTTGGGAGGATATTTGGCAAGGGTTTTTCTGAGCCAAAAGGCTTTGGAGGTGTGAAATTAAGAGAAGGGGAAGTTCCCTTTTATAAGAGAGGTGAGGGTCACTTTAGGGAAATATTGAAATATTATTTTATAATAAAATAATTTTCGGTTTATAATGGCTCCAAAATTAATTATTTAAAGTCTAAGGTGAGTATGGGTTGAAAACATCTCAACCAATAGGTTTTAGACAGGTTTAGGTCATCATATTAACCTTATCTTTTAGATTTAACTCTTAGTTAAATAGTTTGACATTTAACATGTCTCTTTGTATTTTAATATTATATGGTTAATAATCTTACTATAACAAGACAAGAGAACCCCATGTGGTTCATTATTAATATATATAACCTTATCTAAGTCTTTTGGCCGAACCATATATTTTTAGGAATATTATATCAATTAATAATGTAATATTTGTTTTAAAAACTCAATTATGCCAATTTTGACACTATTTAATATTTGATTTTTTTGAAATCCATAAAAACTTTATCACTTCGAATAAAATTTATTTAACCAACCCTAAAATGTTATATTAAACTATAAAATTAGTCTAATTAATCATAAGTCTCAATTTACATTTATTTGGATATTTATAATATCAATTATTTTAATATTTCATTAATAAGGTAATTACTGCATCATCATTGTGTCATGAATAAATTAAATTATATAATGTCTAAAAATTATAAATAAAATAAAATTATGTAGGAAATAGTTTTATATTTATAATGAATATTTATAGTAGAATTTATATTATGTGTAACCATATATTAAAAATGGTTTAGTTATTAAACTTTGAATTTAACTCTTTTAACTCTTCTTTTAATAAAAAAATAATAAATGTTCTAATCTTGTCAAAGTGGACAAAATAGGATCATATTTTATTCCTAAGGCTGTTTTTGGTCGAATTATATTTATCCAATAGAATTAGGACATGTTTTAGGGTAATTATGATATCATTTTTACCCTCAATTACCCTATTTACTTTTAACCGTGGTAAATAAAAGTAAAAGTTACTATTCACCAAAAATTATTTTCATCTTATTGAACTATATTTTACTTACTGATATGAACCATGTTTCTCATATTTTTGAAATTTAACTCATAGAAGCGGTAAAGTTAAGTTTTATACAAATTTTCAAATGCTCCTACAAGGTGGCTAAACGACGGTAAAAAGATCTATAAACTTTTATATATCTAAACTTATTATAAAATGACTCCAATGAATTACATTGAACATATATAGTTATTATGTATCTATTTTGACCTAAAATAAATTAAAATAAAATGACTAATTATTTAAATAAAAAGTCAGTTTTAGCCAATAACGCAGTGTTTTCCACTATTCATCGGAAATTGAATGTTTTCAGAAAAATTCCAAAAATTCACCCTAAGCTAATTTTGATATTCCGAATCCAAAAATAAAGTCCATTTTGAAAAATAAAATGTATAAAATTTCAAAAAGTGTGTATTAATATTCATAACAGCTTGTTTGATTGGTCGTGGTGTGTTAAAACTCCAAGTTGCGTACAACACAAGCTACTGCATTATTCAAAGGGAAACATACCGTGGAAGCTTGGGGTGTTACATTCTACCATACTTAAAATAATTTCGTCCTTGAAATTTATAGAATATTAATGCATAAAAAGATTCTGGTGGTTCTTCATCATAAGTTCCTCGGGTTCCCAAGTTGCCTCTTCCATTTTATGATTTTTCCATAGAACTTTTACCAGACGAGTTGTCCAGTTTCTCAGCACTTGTTCTCCTGTATCAAGAATCTTGACAGGCTCTTCACAATAAAACAGATTAGGTTCCAGTTCAATTTTTTCATAGGTGAGTACATACGTTGGGTCAGGCATGTATTATCTCAACAGTGATACATGGAACACATCATGAACTTTGGAGATACTTGGAGGCATTTCCAAATGATAAGCTAAAAATCCAATTAGTTCGAGAATTTAGAAAGGTCCGATGTACTTGGGACTCAATTTACCCTTCTTATTGAAACATATAGCACCCTTCCATGGAGATACCTTCAAGAAAACATGGTGTCCTACTTAAAATTCAAAATCCTTCCTTTGGTTATCGACATAAATCTTCTGCCTACTTTGAACTACTTTGATGTGGGTTTGGATAACCTTCAACTTTTCCATCGTTTACTCAATAAGTTCTGGGCCTACAAGTTTTCTTTCACCAACATCATCCCAACAAGTTGATGTGCGACATCTCTTTCCATATAACGCTTCATATGGTGTCATCTGAATACTTGATTGGAAGCTATTGTTATAGGAAAATTCTAATAGAGGTAAATATTGATCCCACATACCTTGAAAGTGAAGTGAGTAAGATATCAACATGTCTTATAAGGTTTTAATAGTCCATTCTGATTGTCCATCGGTTTGATGGTGGTTGGAAGTGCGCAAACAAAGTTCAGTATCCAAGGATTTCTTAAGAATTTTCCAGAATCTTGATGTAAAATGGGGATCACGATCAGAAACAATCGATATGGGTACTCCTTGAAGTCTTACAAATTCATTAATATACATTCCTTCTAAACATTCAAGTTGTAAATCTTCTCTTATAGAAAGAAAATATGCTGACTTGGTAAGTTGATCAACAATGACCCATATTGCATCATTCCTTCTAGGAGTCTTTGGTAGTCTCATGAAAAATTCCATCGTAATATCATCCCATTTCCACTCAGGTATGGGAAGAGGTTGCATGACTCCTCTAGGATGTTGACTTCCAACTTTCACTTGTTGACCAACAATACACCTTAACACAAAATCAGAAATCTCCCTCTTCATGTTTTCCCAAAAAAAATGTTCCTTCAAATATATATTCATCTAGGTTCTTCTAGGGTGTATAGAGTAATTAGAGATATGAGCATCATCCAACAATTCCCCTTTTAGATCAGGTATGTTAGGAACACAAAATCTCTTCCCAAATTTCAAAATTCCATCTTCATATATAAAGTCAATCAATATCCCATCGTTCACAGCTGTAATTTTCTTTTAAAACTCATTATCATCAGCCTAAGAACTTTTTATCCTTTCTATTAAAGATAGTTTGGCAAAAATTTTAAAAATCATTGATGTTTCACCTTCTATGATTATTCCCATATCTATTTTTACTAGATCCATGTATATAGGATCCTTCTCAACTCTCATCTTGTTCAAAACTCCATGATCCTTTCTGCTCAAAGCATCTACCACCTTATTTTCCTTCCCCAAATGGTAGTGTGTTGTGCAATGATAATCCTTGAGTAGTTCAAGCCATCTCCTTTTCCTCATGTTGATTTATTTTTGTGATAAAATATAATTTGAACTCTTGTGATCAGTATAAATATCAAATTTTTCACCATATAGATAGTGTATCCATTTATTCAAAGAAAATATTACAGATGATAACTCAAGATCATTAGTGGGATAGGTTTTCTCATGAATTATTAGCTGTCATGATGCCTAGTCAATAACTCTATCATTCTGTATAGGGACACAACCAAGTCCTTTCTTTGAAGCATCACTTTGAATAACAAGCCCATCATTCCCCGATGGTAGAGTCAAGATAGGAGCATTAAATAATCTTATCTTCAGTTCTTCAAAACAAATTTCACACTCTTTTTTCAAAAAAAATTTAAACCCTTTACGTGTGAGCTTGGTTAATGGGTTTTCCAATCAGGAAAAATTTTGGACGAAATGTTGATAATAACTTGCTAAACTAATAAAACTGTGTACCTCATTTATACTTGTTGGTGCTGGCCATTCATGGATTGACATTATCTTAGAAGGATCAACAGAGATTCCATCCTTAGAGACAACATGGCCATGAAAAGAAACCTCCTGAAGCCATAATTCACACTTGTTAAACTTCCCATATAATTAATTTCTTCTAAGAGTCGTTAGGATAATGCACACGTGATTTTCATGATCTTGGTATATTTTGGAGTATATTCCAAGATAACATCAATAAATACCACCACAAAGTCATCAAGATATTCCTTGAAGGCTTTGTTCATTAGATCCATGAAAACAGAGGGTGCATTAGTCAGCCCAAAAGGCATTATTGTAAACTTCTAATGCCCGTACCTAGTTCGACATGCTGTTTTCAGAATGTCTTCTTCACACACAACTTATGATATCTAGATCGTAGGTCAATATTTGAAAAATATTGACTTCCATGTAGTTGGTCGAATAAATCATTAATGCGAGGTAGGGGATACTTATTCTTTATTGTTATAGCATTGATCTCTCTGTAGTCAATGTACAACCTCATAGATCCATCTTTCTTCTTAAAAAAAAGGATAGGGGCTCCCCATGGAGAAACAATAGGGAGAATAAATCCCTTATTACTCAATTCCTCTAGTTGTTTCTTTAGTTCCACTAATTCCACATTGGCCATTCTATAATGGGTCTTCGATGTGGGTCTTAAACCAGGAATTAAATCAATGGAAAACTCAATTTCTCATTTTGGAGGATGTCTAGGTAAATCATCTGGAAACACATCAACATATTCTTACACAAAAGGTACGTCCTCTATTCGAACATTATTTTCCTCACCCATAGTTATTTCATTATCTTCTTCCCTAATAATTGAATTTAGTTGAGCTACCGGGGGTGGATCTAGATAAGAATTATGTGGTGATGTTTCTTCTATAAAGATAAGGTACTCCTTATAATCATCAAAAATTATAACCTCCTTCTTCTTAAAATAAAGTTTCTCATCATGGAATGAAAGCCAATCCATTATGAGGATTATATAAAATTCAATCATGGGTATGATGACGAGATCAGCAGATAAAGAACATTGATACGCCCAAATGGGAACCAATTCACAAAACTTGGTTGCGATGATACTCCACTTAGGTGTTTTTACTGAAAAATCACTTGTTAAGTCAAATTGAAAATATCTAATTTTCTTAACAAACTAGGAAGTTATGAAATAATGCGATGATCTAGAATCAAATAAAGCATTGGCTAAACTTGAGGAAACCATTAAATTACCTGCCACCATGTCTTTCAGAGCTTCAACCTCAGCAGTAGTGATCACATAAGCTTAGCCTTGATCCCTTGGCCTTTTCTGAGGTAAGCTCCCTTGGCCCTTAGGACATTCATTTGCATAATGCCCCTTTTCTCTACAATTGTATCATTCAACATTGAAAACATCTTTCTTACCCTTGCAATAACGAGCTTGGTGGCCTTTTTCACTATAATTGTAACAAAATCCCATTCCCTTCAGGGAAGTACTGGGGTGTTTCTTACCACATTTACTATAGGATGGATATTCAACTTTTCCCTTCATCCCCTTATTTCTATTTCTAGAGTGTTTAGAAGATCTATTCTTCTCCTGCTTTGCTTTAAAGTCGTAAGACTTAGAGAATTATTTTTCTATATTGATATCACATGAGACAATATCTTCGTATGATAATAAGTATTGTGAGACTAATGCTCACTAGATAAATGGTTTTAACCCATAAAAGAATCAATCAATATTACCCATTGGGTTATGTATATAACCAGCAACATGCCTTGCTAACCTTGTAAAGTTAGCCTCATATTTTGCGACATTCTCATTCTCCTTTTGTCTCAGACTCAAAAATTGCCTTTCCATATCTGATCGATGGTCACGAGGAAAGTATTTTTCTAAGAAAATATCTTTAAACATCCTCTATTCCATATTTTATACTTCATTATATTCCTTTGTGTTTTGAATCAATGACCACCATTGATCTGCATCTCCTGTGTGGCGATAAACTGACATGACAACTTTTTCCCTTTCTCTATACCCCAAAGTGTGAAATATTTTCTCTAAGGAATTTATCCATTGCTCAGATACTAATGTATTTTTACTCCCATTTAAATTTGGTGGTTTTTTCCTCATGAATCAGTCTAACATCGATCCTCCACATTTTGGATCCGGGTACTCCATATAGGTAAGGTTATTATTCATAACCTGAGTGAGTTGTCCCAGTATGGTGGTGAGCTGATCTGCACTAGTTGCTTCACCAGCTCCACTATAATTATATTGAGTAGGATTGAAATCCCTACATGGATTATGTGAATTGATACGGTTTCTATTCCTTATACTGGGTACCATTTCTAAACAATGGTATACACTAGATTAGTTTATGAATCACAATACATAATTACAAACTTGTAAAATACTTAACATAAATTGAGAATTTTATGGATATAATCCAAAATCATAAAAAAATTTTCTTTGAGGAAGTATATACCTATAAAACCTTAATAATAGTTTGTAATGAAAATGAAAATTATCCTAAGACTATCCCCCAAGAGTGTCGTTACCAATAGTGTAGCAAGGCCTGTTGTTATGCACCTGTTCCCGTTCGAGTCTAGCTCAAAGCGGTGTTTTCGGGTTTTACACCTAGGTACATCTATGCCAGATCCACCACTACCTGCTTGTATCCCGATTGGGATGTATTGCTTGGAAAACTCACAAAATATCTACAGTACCAAAATTCGAGGAAGTTCTTCTATATTAATCATAAAATTCTATCTTAGGGTAATGTTCTCTAATAAGAGTTTTTCTAAATATAGCTTCCAAGGTTTGTACTAAACTTCCTTTAATACCAACTTTAATTCCCCGACCCTAGTTACCCAGATTCGGTGAATTATTACATAACATTGTCATGATACAAGGAATCATGTCCCGAATGACCGATCGGTTTAGTAGCCTTGGAAGTACTAGATACATTCATAAGTTTTACATTACATCATGAAATAAAAAAATCAACAACATTTTTTACCCTTTGAACACACTTATATCCTTAGCCTATCCCTGTAGGTCAACCATTAAATACCTCTTTACATCCCGAGAAAAATAAAACATAGAAATGGGTGAGCTCAGATTATTAGTAAGGATAACAATATAGCGGAAACTTTCTTAAATAATCATAAACATTTAAGGCAATGTATAAGACTAAAACAAAATCCATTTAAACTTAAACTTCAACATAATATGGAAAAGATAAATCCAAATAAATCCATTTATTTATTCACATGGATATTCTACTAGTCGAATAATCACATGCAATATCAATATCCACTTTCATAATGATGGAATGCATAATTCCAGACTTCATAACCACATAGTCAAGGCCTTGTTCCAAGACTACAATTAAGATTTTGTCAAGGCCTTGTTCCAAGACACTAGTTTGTCTCATGAGACCTACCAATGCATCAAAGATCTATATCTTTCTCCACCCGTCACTTACTAAGTCCAATGAATTCCTCATATGAAAAGGTTTAAAGATAACATAAACATTCATATTAAAAATAGTATACGAAATGTCAATACTTTATCCATAAACTATGAATGGTATAAAAATAACACATCAACAGTCAAATATATCACAAAACCTTCAATACAATATTTAATATTTGTATCATAATAAATCAACCTAGATCAAGAATAATATTCCATAAAGGATGTTGAAATTGTTGAAAATGATCAATAAAAATATTTGAGAGAATATCTATTTTTCATGAAATAATTTTAAGTCACATAATTTATAAATGAATTAATTTAAAAGATAGTTTTGAATCAAAGTTTCCCATACCACTTTTAATATTTTTAAAGGAATTAACATTTTAAAACATTTATGTCCATATAAATAAATCCTTAAAACCATTTTGAAAACATGGACAGTAACGAGAAAGGTTTAGAAGAATAAATCTTTAAAACATTTAAAATGATGTTTTAGTAAAAAATTCCCTTAAAAATAATCCATTTGAATACTCTTTTATGAAACATGGACATGGATAATAAATATGTCATAGTAGAAACTTACATAAAAACAATCTCAGATAACAAAGAGATTGTGAAATTAACACTTACCTTGTATTTTGCCTTAGTTGATGGTATATTAACCTCCTGTATAATAGTTAAAACATTTTTTTTAAATTATAAAAGAACTATATACATAAATATGATATCATATATTATCTTATAATATTTCTTTGTTAATAATATTTTTGTTGTATCATCGTTTCAGGTGTTAACTGATTCATTTTCCTTTATATGTTTGGTTATATAAGCCATGTTTGTTATGGATACAATGTATTTGATTCATATACAGAATGATATTATGTTCATAATTTTTTTTAATCATAAAATAAAAATTATTCTTGAATGATTACGATGGGGAATGAATCTCATCGTGTTCATGGAGACTGTAATCCGTACGTACGCATGAGTGAAAATATCATTATATTGATCAAGAAATCATATGTAATTGGATGGTATATCAAATATACCAAATCATTAACATGTTATATTTATTATTTAAATCAGTTATACTCATTATTATATGAATCCAAATAATGAAGTGTTTGAATAACAAACTACACCACGACGTGGAGATGGTAATCCGTACGTACGCACGTATGGTGACTTTGTCATTTTTAGGATGGATAGAATAATGAATATGGTTATACCATTTTTATAATAATATAATAGTATAAATAGGATATTGTAGTTATTATTTTATAATGTAAAAAACAAAAAGATAGGAAGTGGAAGAAGAAAAGAACTTGAAAGAGGTGATGAAATATTTACCTCTTCTTTGGGTTCTTCCTTTTAATTTGATCAAAATGGCTCTTTAGGTTGGCTTTATGACCAAATGAAGGACTCTAGGATTGTGGGAGGAAATTTGGGAGGAAATTTGGGTAGGGGTTGTTTGAGACATAAGGCTATGGAGTTTTGAAATTAAGAGAATGGGAAGTTCCCTTTTATAAGAGATGTGAGGGTCACTTTAGGAAAAGCTTGAAATATTATTTTATAATAAAATCATTTTCGGTTTATAATGGCTCCAAAATGAATTATTTAATGGATAATGTGGGTAATGGTCTAAAACCTCTCAACTCTTTTTTAAATAAAATACCATTATTTATGAAATATTTTTATCTTTATAATTAATATTTATAGTCTAATTTATAGTTTGTGTAACCCTATATTAAAAATGTTTTAGTTATTAAGCTTTGAATTTAACTCTTTTAACTCTTTTTTAAATAAAATAATAATAAATTTACTAATCTAATCCAAGTGGACCAAAGAGAATCATATTTTATTCCTAATGTTTTTTTGGTAGAATTATACTTATCCAATATAATTAGGACATGTGTTAGGGTAATTATGATATCATTTTTACCCTTAATTACCCTATTTACTTTTAACCATGGTAAATAAAAGTCAAGATTTACTATTGACCAAAAATTATTTTCATCTTATTGAACCAAATTTTACTTACTGATATTAACCGTGTCTCTCGGAGTTTTGAAATTCAACTCATAGAAGCGATAAAATTAAGTTTTATACAAATTTGGAAATGCTCCTAGGAGGTTAGTAAAAGACGGTAAAAAGTTCAATAAAATTTTATATATCTAAACTTGTTATAAAATGACTCCAATGAATTATGATGAACATATATAGGAATTATGTATCTATTTTGACCTAAAATAAATTAAATTAAAATAACTAATTATTTAAATAAAAAGTGGGTTTTAATTAATAATACAGTGTTTTTCATTATTTATCAAAAATTGAAATTTTTTGGAAAAATACCATAAATTAACCCTAAGCTAATTTTGATATTTGGAATCCAAAAAATGAAGCGCATTTTGAAAAATAAAATTTATAAAATTTCAAAAAGTGGGTATTACTGTTCATAATGCCTAGTTTGATTGGTTATGGTGTGTTAAAACTCCAAGTTTTTTTACAATGCAAGCTACTAAATTATTCAAAGTGAAATGTACCATGGAAGCTTGGGGTGTTACAATTCCTCTGTGATGAAATCCAACCAGGATTTCAAGAAATTGTTGTCATGATGACTAGTTTAGTGATGAGGCCTCAATTTAGAGACCCATTTCTTGTGGTGTTTCCTCCAAGTAGGAAGAGATCAGTGCTACCACCTTTTGAGTAGTGCATAGACCCATCCCTTGTGGTCCAGGCGGATTAAAGTCTGTATGTTGAAAAGTTGATGTCTCCAATAGTACATGGAAATGGTATATGTAAGATTAGTATGTTTCATGAGTTCCAATGATAGCGAGAAATCAGGTTTTCTGATGAGCTATACCTCCAGGAAGTGTAGGACTAGATCAATGTCGTGGTTTAATTTTTTTTGGATTGTGTCAACCCTAACCGATCAGATGGTTGTGTTCATAACCATTCTTCTTCTTAGGGTACCAGCCAGTTCCGGTGGTAGCATAAGCTGACATACTTGTAAAAAGTGTGCATTTTATGTTCTAGGGTTAGATATCTCCCAAGTTTTCTAGTGACCCATAACCCCTTCTTAGGTGGTAGAGTATTGGCATGGACCCATGGTGAAAAAATCCCTCTTAGGTAGGACCCCTCTTGATGGTGAACCCGATGATAAGATTTCTCCAGGGTAACACGGGGTGACGATTGATCCCTATGTTGGTGGTTTTCAATATAAATTTAGGCATGAAAAGAAGAGTAACACTTCCCCCACCATGACATGTTTTTTGATATGATCCAAAACATTACATGCGATTCGGTTCTGCCCAAATCAGATAATGTCATGGTATGGAAGTTGAGTTCCCTCAACTTGTGTGATTGATGATGTTTGGAATGCTATGGTTTCAAAGTAAGAATTGGTTTTAGTGAATAGTGGGGAAGGGAAGGATAACTTCATGCAGTTGGAGATGATGGTCAGAGGCTTAGAGTATAATTTGAGGTATGACATGTGTCTTTACTACTTCAGTTGTAGTTTTAGCACTGAATCATTATAAACATTTCCCCTTAGACATATCCCTTGTTAAATACCTAGCGATACCATTTGATACATTTTATCTCAATCCTTATGTTGTAGGATTATGTAGGGAAGATTGGTGGTCACACACTTCTTTCAATAGTGTGACCTGACTCTATGGGGGGAGAGATCCTTATGTGGTATCTTTCTATAGAGGTAGTGTGGCCCTATGATGTTTTCTTTGGTATGGACCAATTTCTTACTATCCATTCCTAGTTGAATATTACTAATAAGGGTTGTAGTGTTCTCTAGCTAGTGGGATGGTGTTTTCCTTTTTTGGTGAGAAGGAATCCTATCCAGAGTAAGCTTGTGTGAAATAGGATACAATATATTTCTTATCAGTTGGATAATATTACCATTAGAGTAGTGGATTTTATGAGATTTAAATTCCATATGGAGTTTGAGTATTTTTTGGAGGCCTTCACCGAGGATTCACCATACTTACCTCCCATATTAATTTTTTTTATTTGTATTGAATTACACCTGGGATGGTATGATTTTTTTTCCAGTATATAGGGTGACCCAATAGTGCTAAAAGAGCTAAAGGTACAGTTGGAGGATATTTATAGGTAGGACTTCATAAGACCCAGTTTGTTTTCCTGGTCAGCTCTATGATTTTATCCTATGAGGAAGATGAGATCTTGAGGTTAGGTGAGGATTTACATTGCTCGAACTAGGTGACTATTAGAGAGGAGTATCTACCATAGAGAATCAATGACTTTTTCATCTAGTGGCCAGGGGTGAAGTGGTTCTTATTTTTTGACCTCAAAATAGGTTATTACTAGCACCAGGTTCAATAAGAGGATGTATTGAATGTGGATTTATATAGTTTATATAGTGTATTTGAGTTTATGGTGATACCTTAAAGTGTGTTGGATGCTTAGGTAGTGCTTGTGTGACTTATGAAATGTGTCCTTCAACCCTTGTTGATTGGTTCATGTTATTCTTCTTCAGTGAAAACCAAGTATAATCAATGTCTGAGTGGGATCATGCGAGACACTTGAGGATGGTTTTGGACATGTTCTGAGAGTACCATATTTATAAGAAGCTCTCAAAGTATCATTTCTAGATTCAGGAGGCCCACTTTATAGGGAGTGTCTAATTAAAAATGGGAGTGGTAGTGGACCTATCATAGGTTTAGGCAGTGTGATCTTGAGATCCACCAAAAATTTTGGTAGTGAAATATGATACTTACAATGAGGTTTTATATTCGCTGTTGTTGAGAGTGGTTATGGAACCATCTCCCACTTTTTAGTTGACCCGTGAGGGTGAGGATGGTGTAACGTACCTTCAGTAGATTATTGTTTCCCATCCACTTGATTATTGAGTCAGGGAGGCCCAACTTGGGGATAGATATTTCAAGATCATTCATGACCAAATATCTACTGGACATGTTCTTGATAGATTTTATGAAGGTGGGGAGAATGCCATCCTTGATCGAGGATGGATGATGACACTAATCATGCAATGAAAGGAAGTACTAGGGAGATTTATTTCCCATACTATTACACTCATAAGATATGTAGATGTGATAAGATCATTTGGAATTAGGGATGGTGGCCTAGGATGTAGTATTTTATTACTGAGTTAAACTCTTGGTGTCTCAGTTATAAGTAGGTGAAGGATGAGATAATCAGATAGAAGTAGAAGTGGGATGGTATCTTTGTGGTTTTTATGATGGGTATTCCATGATCAGAGTAGGTTCATGACACTATCTGAGTGTTCATTGACTGAAACTAAGTTGGACCAATTTCTAGCCATCCAAGAGTGTATCATAGTGGATAGTTTGGTACTACAGTGCATGGAGAAGGTAGTACAACTTCAGAAAATTCACTCAACGATCATATCATATTGTGATAATGACTTCACATCATGATTATAGAGAGGGTAATAGAGGCCTTAGGACTCAGTGGTATTTTATTAGTGTTTGTACCCTAGGTAGATGGTCTGGTTAAGTAGAAAATTTAGGTTATGGTAATCATGCTTAGAGTTTGTATGTCAGTTATGGGCCATATCTGGGAGGATCATCTACCATCAATGGAGTTTTTGTATCATAATAGCTACTACCCCACCATTGGTGTAGCACCATTTAAGGACATGAATAGGAGACCTTATCCCAAATGGACCGAAGGCCTTCATTTTATTGATTTTTGATTACCCCCTTTTAATGGATGAGAGGGAACCCTTACAAGGCTCGTAGGCTCAGAGATTACATGAACCGTAGTTCTTAGGAAATAAAAATACTATACATAGAACTACTCCTTCCTAGCTTTTTCATCATGATATCTACTCTCCACATTCACATGGCTTGTTTAGCTAGGCTTCCCATGAAAGAACATGCTAGTCCCGATGGAAATTCCATACCCTCTATTTCTGAAAAATCTGCTTAGCTTCTGCTCTGGTGAATGTGCCTTATCTGTATCCTCATCTGGAGTCTTCTCTTTGTAGAGTTTGTCTGATCATTTAAGCACAATATCAAGTGGCCTAAAGGCCTTGAGGTGGCTTAAGAACCTTACTGTCCTGAAGGCCTTGGGTGGACCAAAGGCCTTAATGGACCTGAGGCCAAAACCGGTGGCCCAAAAGCCCAAATGGATTAATAGTTCTGGCTGCTATAGTACTAAAAAGTGTCTGCTATAGTGTTTTCTATAGTAATTGCTACAGTGCATGCTATAGTACCTAGAAATTATGTATCCACCTAGTTTTGAACTTGGGACTCTTAGATGCACTTGTTGAGTCCTCACCAACTGGGTTGAGGCTCTTGTGATGGATGGGAGAACTTAGTGGTCACCACTGTATTGGTCATAATGATTGGTAGATAGTTTTTGTGGGCTAGAGTTGGTGATAGTGATGGTTGTGAAAGGTTTGGTACATTTAGGGGTGGATGAGGGTCACCTGAGAATGTATAGGGTCCCTTGTGGACCGATGGTAGTGTCTTTGGGAGACCAATGAGAATATTTTTCTTTTTGATATATCTCACATAGACATGGATAACAGATTTTTGGTTAGAGAAGAAGACTATCTCTGAGGTTTATAGGCCCTTTTTGTTGTTACTTCTTTGGGTAGCTATGTAGTGTACCACTTGGCCATCTGACCATAGTTGAACCGGGTGTTTGGTGTTTTTTATGTGATACATACAAGGAGACATGTGTGAATATCATTTCAATATGTTTACCATAATGAGATAGACATTGAGGATGGGGTTACATTTTGGATACACTCAAAAAAATTTGAGAACCATCATGAGAAGACCTTTAATGGGAAAAATGTTTCCCTTGTGTTCATGTCTTTTGAAAAAATGAGAACCTTTAAGGGGGATCATTGGATGGGAGACCCACGTGAGAACTCAATACTATCTCTTATAAACAGGTTTTTGATTTTTGAGGAAAAAAAACTAGAAGGTGGTGAGAATGTAATTTCTATATTTTTTCCTCATAATACATTGAAATATTGTAAGGAATAATTTTGGATCCAGACACTAAGATGGTGTGAGATTCTGAGGCTCAGTGATCCTCTGTGTGGACATAATAAAATTATTGAATATTTTATATTTCAGGGGTATGGTTTTATAGAAATACTAGAATAACTCTTAAATATGGACTTGGATGAGAAATCTGAGACTATCATTGAATCCAGAACATGTGGTTACCCTAATCACAGCATAACCTTTGTCAGTGTCAGGTGTTTTGTTAAAGTTTCATTACGATAAAAAATAATTAAATAAATTAATAAAATAAATAAATTTATTTTTTTAGAGTAATGAACAAACCCTATCTATAAATAACCTATTATAGAAAATCTCTAGAGTTATCCATATAACACTGGGAGATTAGAGAGGAGGAGATATTTTTTTGTTGGTAGATTGGGATCAATGATCACAAAAAAAACAATCAATGTGAATCAAGATATGGATGAAAAACATATTGAGATATTCATATTCTTATCTAGAAGATGCATTATTAACCAACGATCGATCTAAATTGAGGTATGGTATTTTTTTCAGGGTTTATTTTCACTATTGTTTATCCCATGATGGACAAGAATCAATTATTCTATCAGTTTGATTCATGGGTTGATCATGTTGTGAAAGTATATATTTATCTTCATAGAAATAGGAATTTGATATTGATTTGATAATTCTCTTTATTATTCAACTTCATTGGAGGTAGATTGAGTCCAACAAAAACATTAGACAAGGTCCATTCCTTATGTTTGTGTTCAGTTATTTGGTCTCCCAATTGTACACAAGATTGTCACCAGTATTTAATTTAACTGGTGATTCAAAAAATACACAATGAATTATCATTACACAATTGATCTTTGGAACAATAGATCATTACCATAGGTTTTGGTTGGAGATTAATAATACCATTTTAGTGTGAAAAAATAGAGGATCGATTGAGTTTGGATTAGATATCACCACCTCATGGGTCTTGGAATTTTGATGATGAGGAAAAAAATAGAGGTTTTCCCTATCATATTTGATGGATGAAATCCATACATTGATGAAATATGGTCTTGGATGGGTTGAGATCCATGTCCATTGGAGAGTTAAGTGGTAATAATGGGGTGAATATATGACAAATGAATGTTCTTGAATTTTTTAGAAATTAAAAACTACACACTATGTAGTCTATAGGGACACACATCGTGTAGTCCCCTCTATGAATCGACTAGGGTTTCGTGTTGAGTTAAATATCACACGTCGTACAGGTGACCTATACACACTGTGATGCCTAGCCGAACAGCTCGACATGCACCCTGGGTTCATGCTTAGGAATCTATGTGGTGATACACATCATGTGTGTTGGATAAAATTCCATATAACCCTTCGAGAATGGATTGGTGAGTACAAGGAGTACTTTCCCATGACCCCGTGTGATCCCACACGCAGTGTGTGTCAAGGAACTTGACTTGTGATTCAAAAAGAACTCATGTACATCTAGGTAAATAGGAATAGTTAGGTATATGAGAATGGAAAACTTACATGGTTTGGGATAGAGGAATAAGAGAATAAACATGGGAAGGTCTGGGTTTATTGGTATATTCCATGTACTCTCTATACACATAGTGTGATTCTTATGAAATAGTTTTGAGACCTTCATCTCTTCAATTTTTATCATGTCCTGTTGGGTGTGTTTCCTCAGTTTATCCCTTTGAGAGTATATTGAGGATTTATGTTCTAGGTATAGTTCTGTGATACTTGACATGGGATGAGCCTCATAAAGAGTTTTTGGTGTCCCTATATATGATCTTCGATGTGATCCTCTACCATTCCTTTATTCGCCTTGGGTGGGGTTTATAGTATTCTCATGACCATCATACACAAGGAATATATCCCCTATATAGTAAGTCAAACCAGTAGGGTTTGTGGTATCATTGTTCATACGATCAACTACTTAGTGGGTTATTTCAGTAGGTTTTGTGGTATCATCTTCCATATTATCCCCTAATTTGTGGAATATTTTTGTAGGGTTTTTGGAATCATTTTATATATGATCCCCTACTTAGAGGGTTATTCCAAAAGGGTTTGTAGTATACCCCAATGACCTTGGGTGTGATACTCTATCTTGGTGTCGAGATATTATGAGTCCCAACTTGTATTATCTTTGGTGAGACTTGAAGAGAACGACCTATTTGGTAAGATCCATCAGGGACAACTTAGATCTTAGAGTGGATTATCTTGGACCAGTGTTAACATAAATCCACAAGTATAATCCTATGGATGGCAGTATGGTTGAGACCTGTTTGTGGCTTAGAGTCTATCTTGAGTATATCTTGGTTTCTTTTGTTCTTATCTCTAGGTGTAGTATTTTTGTGGACATGTATTTGTGTTGATGATATGACTACTCTCTTGATTATTTATGTTGGGTCATTTCGAGGTCTCCTATAGGGTATTTTTATAATAACCCCTATATGGTGTCTTCACACACATATCGTGTATTATATAGATGAAAAGACTTTTTATAGAGTCCTAGGAGGACTATAAGTAGGAAGATCATAGTTATCATAATAGATTATGGTTGATAATAGGTATTTTATTTGAAAGCAATACCCTCTTACTTAGCAGGTTATATTTATGTATCAGTTGTGGTGGGATTGTATTAGACCCTGTATTCTTTCCAATAATTTTTTCATACTCTAATGTGGGATAGATGTTATGCATGTATTATGATATCAACTGTATTATTTTACCTTTAAATATTGATTAGCTATTTAGTGATGTGTGTGTACAGGTACATTATGATAAAGCATTACATGTGTGTGATATTCCTACTAAATTCTTATTTATATCCCCTGGTCTATTGGATGTGTCCTTAGGGTGTCACTCTCTACTTGTTGCTAGCTAGGAAGACCCCGATAGGTCAGGTCATGACTGACCTAGAGTAGTTGCATCTTTACATCGACTAATAAGTCTTCCAATTGCATCTTCATCCACATTAACTATGTTTCCGTTTGAGTAAAAAATACATAACCATCTTATCCAGTGTAAAGATTTATTGAACTTTTATTTTTTGTATGTAAACCCACACATAATTCCCTTAGAAAGAAGACTAGGCGAGATGTGGATCTCTTATCATCAACACAACATGCATAGTCTACATATATATAACCAAATATTTCATAATTACCATTACTATTATTCTTTATCCCATAATATGTAGTGCCCTTATATTTTCTAAGAATTATTCTTCCATAAAAAATGGGACATTTTTATTGCACATTGAAATTATTCACAAAGGGTAACAGCAAAATCTAGTTCTGGCCTAGAGGCTATTAAATATAGTAAGATTCCAATTAATTTACTAAATTATTTAGGATCAAAATCTCTTCCAATTTCATCCTTAAATTGATTTGTTCCCACTAATATAGGTATGTAAATATGTTGTGAATATTCCTTACCCTATCTTTTAAGTATAACCTTAATATGTTTTTCTTATTATAGGAAAATATGATCCTTCTCTTGAGGGATTTTCAAAAAAAGAAAGTACGTCATTTCCCCTTTTATAGATATTTAAAACAATATCTTCATCTATTTGAAGAACCCTTCAAAGTCTTATTCATTATTCTCAGAAAATATGATATCATCAATATTAATATCCATAATGAGAAAAACCTTTGGATTTTATTTTATATAGAGGCTATTTTACACTCTTTATTTATTAATGTTAATCTTCTTTAAATAAAAATTTAACTTTTAATACCTTGTTCTTGGGAAATTTCTTAACCAATATAAATCCTTATTCAACTTACATACATAGTTATCTTATTTTCCTACAAAAAAAACTTTCATTCTCAATATAGACTTATTACATCTCTCTATTAAGAAATGATGAATTAATATACATTTTCAAAATATTATATTTCCTTTGTGGAACAATATCAAGAAATATTATGATGGTTTCCAGTTTTTCAATAGGTGCAATGTTCTCATCAAAATCAATTCCTTTAACATGTGAGTATACACTATAAAATAGTATTTCCTTATTTCTTACCACTTCACCTTTTTAACTTATTCTAAAGAACCCACTTTGTTCCAATCACATTTTTTATATTTTATATTTATTACCATCTACCATGATTCATTTTTATCAATATGATTTAATTCATCATTCATGGAATCAATACACTCTTTATTATAGAATGCTTCTTTAATATCTCCTAGATAAACTAGTGAAAAGAAAGAGGTTTGTGAATTTATCCTTAATACTATTTTGGTTTGAAACCATTTTCCTTGATCTCTATTGATATTTTGATCCTCCACTTGCTTCCTTAGCCTTGGATATGATATTTTTTTACCTTTATCACTTGAAATGACTGAATGAAAATCTTCATTCTGTACAACTTATACATGATCAATTCTTTTTGAGACTCCAACACTTTGTTTAAAAGAAACAATTTCATCTTTACTTCCTCTAATATCTGTAGATGACTATAAAAATATTCTATCTAAATGTTAAATCATTTGAAAATCATTATAATTAACAAGAATTATAGTTTCCTTATTTTTTTCATATGTATCCTATAACATTTTGAGAGAATCCATGGAAGATACCAACAATATCTCTTTGGTCAAACTTCCCAATATTTTCACCTAGGATCTTGATAATGTAGGGGATTAAAATAAAATTAAGTACTTAAAACTTGGGGTCTTCTTATAATTCATATAATATGAATCCATTTCTTATTTTGGTCTATAACACTAGTGATTTTTAATGTGGATTTCCACACCTATATCTTATCTCCAAAATAATTGAGTAGTATCATGTTCGATCTATATGTCTCGAGCCCTCTCATACAATATTCTATTATTTATTTTATCCAAACCATTTTTTTTGGTGTTTATAATGAACTAATATCATGATAAACACTAAACTTCTCAATATAACCTTAAAACCTTCCATTTATGTATTCATCACCATTATATGTTCGAATCTTTTTTATAAAGTATCTGTAATCCTTTTCAGCACTTTTCTTAAATATTTTGAAGATTTTTAGAGATTCTAATTTAGGTTTTAAAAACAAAATAAATTTAATACAAGTAAAATCATAAATAAAATACATAAAATAATTATCTCTATTCATTTATTTCTTTCTAATGGGACCACATATGCCATAATGAATAAACTCTAAGGGATGAGATGTATGCATATCAACCTTCTTATGTGAATAATTTTAAAATCCCCCTTTATAGAATATGGAACAACACTAATATCTATTTATTATCATATCATTAATATCAAGAAAACATATAATATGTTTTAATTTGTTCATATTTTTATATAACTCATGTCCAATGCTTATATGCCATAATTAATTTCTTTCTTCATATTCAGATAACACAAATGTCATGTACCTCCAACCTAGCACAAGTTCCCCATGGTTCACTATTATTTTTATAAAAAATTCCCCATATATTATAATTTTAACAATAAAACCATATCTTATAAATACATTTTCATTTCCTTTATCACAAAACTGTGAAACACTCAATAGATTGTGTATTAGTCCATTAATAAATAAGGCACTTCTGGATTCCAATTTCACTTTTCTAATAACAACAGATCCAATGCCTTTGATTCGAAGTAAATCATCATTTATAAAAGTAATTGTTTCTTATTTTTATTATATAAAATTATCAAAATTCTACAAATATCTGGTCATGTGTGAAGAATACCCACTATCTATGATCTGAGGTCATTCTCCTTTTATAGCCTTGAGTACAGTTTCAACTATAAGAGCCTTATCTTTTACTTTTTTTCCTTCTATTGATGATTTTGAGTTTTTTAATCAATTTTTTTGGGATTTTATAATCACAATGATTTTTTAAGGTTTTTAGGATAATCATACCTCCCATAGATAGTTATAAAAAGTTAGAATCTGTTCTAAATCTTCAAATTAGATTTTTCTAAGTATTTTGAGTCTATATTCTTTGAGTAGGATGACTCACACTCAAACTTTACCTAAAATACCTCATAGATAAATTATAGAGTTTATTATTGAACTATAATATATATCTTAATATAAAATACTCCATATCACTAAAAATATCCATAAAAATCACATTTTCATTTGAATCCCAGATCTTTTCAAAAAATGTGCAATTGTTTTTGAACTCCTCCTCGACCATCATTCTTGGATCATTTTTGTAGACCAAAATTTTAGTATAACTAGAATAATTTATTCTCAGTATTAGGATTATTATAAGGAAAATTATAGTATCTAGTTTTAGTAGTTTTTCTTCAATTTATGATTTATCATAAATTTTAGAATTTTGGAATTAGATTTTTTAGCTAAATTTATGATCATTTTGACTTAATTACTCTTCTCAAAACCTTTCCCAATATCTTTATCCTTGTTAATAATATTTTAGGATGATATTTTCTAATATTTTTGAAATTAAAACTCCTTAAAACTTTCACCAACTTCCAAAATTGAATTTTCAAAGTTAAATCTTCCTTGTTCAGTTTTAATTGATTTCTTTTATATGAGGTCAAATTCTTTCTCCTTATCACTCATATTTTATTCAATTTTAATGTTGGAAATTTTATATTCATCAAGTAATTTTTTCAGTATATCAAAATGTTTTTAAAAATATGTATTTTTCTTATTCACACACTATTTCTTGATAATTAATAGACTTCTCATCATTCTTTAACTTCTTATTATCTTTCTCAAGATTTTAATTTTTTTGAGACATTATTTTTATTATCCTTTTAGAATAAAATCCATATAATTTTCCTATTATTATTTTTTAGAGTTTATACTTTAATCACTTCTAAAACTATAATTATTCACCTTTATAATACGAAAATTTTGAGCACTATCATCACTAGAATTATCAAATACTAGTTCTTATTTACTTATATCATCTTCCTCACATTTGGACAAAATGTTTCTATTTTTTTATCTAGTGATTTCTTATTCCTTACTTTTGAATGTGTCTTTACTATGTTTTTATTTATCTCTAGTGTTATTATTGACCTTCCATTTTTTTTAACACTATATTCATCTTCCTTTAGTCTTGTATAATTTACTGCAAAATGGATAATGGATTCACATATAAATCACTTGAATGTTAAATTTACTTTGTACTTACGTTTTACTATTTTAAAAATAATGGAAAACAAAGAAATTAATTCATTGATCATATTACTCACTTAATCTTCTGAATCAGAATCTGTGGAAGCCCCCACTCTAGTAACCCAAATATGGTGTCTAATTTATTACATTGGAATATGATACAAGGGATATCAACCAAAAGGCTCGATCAGTTTACAAGTCTTGAAAAACTAGATACATATATGATTCCCATATTACATTATAAATATAAAATAAATAGTACAATAAACAGTCTTTCATTCATTTTATTATTCAAAATATCATTATTCATATCCGGGGTAAATGAAACAATTAAAGGGTGATATTAGATACTCAGTAAGGGTTACATAAAATATAATATATCTTGAGTAAATAAGGTATAATTAATATGGAAAGGTAAATAACAAAAATAACATGTCATTTAATCAATAACTTGAGCAAAAAATATACCCATAGATAATATCAATGTAGTAATATCATGGATAATAATAACAATCTCAATTAAGGAAATGCTTAATATTATAGGTCATGACTTCACACATCATGATATATTTACTATATAAGCCTTGTTCCTAGACAGTTTAATCAATGTGTAGGTGTACCCTGAAAACCCAATTAACTTGGACAAATGATTTGTCTCATGAAACCAGTCAATGTATCGAGAAGCTAGATAATTAAATTCCCCACTAATCACTTCATATGTAATTCATTACTCATACATTTAATGATCAATTTAACTCTTAAAAAATATACCTTATCAATAAATTTCTATATTGATTAAAGAATATTGAATATCAATATTTTCTAAGTTAATCAAATAACTTTATAAGTAAAATATCATATATATAAATGGTATACTATTTAGTTAATAATCATGTACACAATACAAAGAACATGGACATTTAAGATAAACTAAATATCCAATGATCTTAAGAAAGTGAATATTTCAAGACAAAGTTATTGACTACAAAATTAATAATAGATAAAATAAGACCATAAATTCCTCTAAAATATAGGTTTTATAATAAAATCACGTCCTTTATAGAGATAAAGAGAATTGAACGGAAATATTAAAATAATATTTCATAAATTTTTTTATTATAAAATTATTTAATACTTCTATAATAATCAGAAAAGCATAAAATGTTTATGGTGGTGGTAAAATCCATTAACACCATATAGGTTAAAAAGAAACATCCCTTTTGAATTTTGTAAAGAGAGTAAAAAATGGCCCTCTTGAAAAGCATAATAAGGATTCCTTTTAAATCTTATAAAATTAAAAGGTAACTTAAAATGTACAAAGTAAATAATTTGAGTAATATAAATGAATTTTTTAAAATAATTTTGGAAAATATGGACATGGAAGAAAAATATAGTCGATAAAAAAGAGAAATAATACTGGTTTTTTAAACATTTCACTAATTTATTTAAGTGAAAAAGAGAGGAAAAGTTATATGAAAACATGTAAAATAAAAAATATTCAAATTATAGTAGAATATATAGAGTTTATTATGGATATATAATACTATTACTATGTTGAAAATAAGATAAATACTAAAAATAAATGATAATATAAAATTAATTCTTACCACTTTTGTAACATTTAAATTGAGAACCCTTGAAAGAGTAAACTTGAATTGAAACTTTTATCACAATGAATAAATATTTATGAATTTTGAATACATCTAAGGGGAAATATATGCACATTATAAAATTAAATTGGTGTATAATACCAAATATGTCTCAATAGAGTGGAAATTGAGAACAATTCCCTTACAAAGATCAAAGCATTGAAATGAGAATTTTTCAATGAATATATTATGTATAAAAAATTTATATCTACAAAAAAAACAAGTTTAAAAACAAAATAAACCAATAAAACTCCATTTCACACATAATCTTGGCATAACATGATTAATGGAGTAGTGGTATAAACCAATGAATGCAAATTGACTTAGGAAACCCCTTACTGAAATTTTAACTTGCCTCGTAAGTGATTTTAACATCCTTTATAATAAATTTATATTTATTATAGTTACATAATATGACCACACACACACACACACAGATATATATATAATATCATATATTATCCATTTATAATATTTTATCACCCATTTGTTAAAAATCTTTTATTTTTATCATTATTTCTAGTGTTGACAGTTTGTTTTTTATGTATGTTTTGATTCAGTTGTTTAGGTCATTCATATTTCTTATGGTTACATTATGTAAAGAATTTTATTAATGATATAAACATCATATTATATATATATATATATATATATATATATATATTTAGGGTCATCCCTAAAAGTTAGAGATAGAAAAATTAATTACACCATTCATAGAGACGGTAGACCGCACGTATGGACAAACGTTGTTTTCACTTTTGATTGATAGAATGAAATAAAGGTAAATAATAATTCACATTTATAGGTTATTTTTTTTATATTATATATCTCTTATATATTAACTAAATATATCCTCCTTAATATCCATGTAAAACCGAAATAAAAAATGGATCATATCACTTTGTGGAGGTGGTAACCTACACGTACACATGAGTGTCGTTATCATTTTCCAACAGATTAGTAGGTATGAAGTTATATATGATATTATAAATAAAAAATAATAATTATTTCATAAATATCATAAATATTAATTATTTCTATATTTATAAGAGTCTAAATAAAGCGGTGATGGAAAAAAAATTACACCATTATATGGAGACAGTAAGTCAAACGTACGCACGAGATATGTTTTCACTTTTCATACAATGTAAAATAGAGAAATATTATTATAACATAATAATAATTACATATAAATATAATTATGATACTGAAGTTATTATTTTAGGATGGTTACATCATATTTAGAGGAATTATAATAAGAAATAAACTTAAAAGAGTCAGAAAATTTGATTACCTCTTCTTCAGTATACTTCCTCTAGATATCATCTTAAGGACCCTTGGAATGATATTTTATTAATAAAATAACCTATAATATTTGTATAATATATTTTAGAAGATAAGTTTCCCAGATTTTTTCAATATAGGTTTCTCAAAGTGGTGTAAAGAAAAGAGATATGGGTTGTCCTTTTATAAGTGAAAGAAGGGGCATTCTTAGAATTTCCTAAAGTATTAAATTAATATAAATTAATTTTAGAATAAAAATGGATCAAAATTTATATAATTAGAATATAAAATGAGTTTTAAATGAAATTATATCATAAAATAAAAATTTTACCAGTTTGTTTTATGTTTTTACCCTTATCTTTTAGTTTTAACCCCTAGTTAACCCTTTTTGAAAATTACTTCAATATAAAGGTTTTCTACTCTTTAAGGGTCAAAAATTTTACTATAGGAGTATAAAAGACTCATAAATTGGAAATGGTTGATGTTTTCAACCATATTCCATTAAAGTATCCAAATATAATATTTTTATGAATTTTAAATCATTTAATAAAATATTATTTATTATAAAATATCATTAATGTCATTTTGGAACTGTTCATTTAATTTGACTTTGAAAGTAACATGCCCAAATATTAATTTGAATATAATTTTTTCACACATCCATTATAGGTTATTTTAATCTATAAAATTCACGGTACACAATAAATCACTTAAATTATATAACTTTGATTATTCTTAAAATCATTTAGTTTATTTTTCTATTAATTGAATAAATACTATGTTGGTGTTGCGTAATCATTTAAGGTAATTATTTGGTTACTAAAAATTTTAAATAAAACTCCATGATAAAAAAAATCATTAATATTTCAAATGAATATTTATAACTGAACATAAGTTATTTTTATCCTTATCAAAATATATTGCATATATTAAAAGTAAGAGTATGAAATTTTTGACTTTATCCTTTACTTAAATATTAAAAATAAAAAAATCAAATCTAAATGACAAAAAAGGTCACAATTTTTAATTTCTGGATGATTATTTATGAAATAGACTCATAAAATGAAATAAATTCCAGTTTTTGAAATATTTTTAATGCCTTATCACATCATTTTTAACCTTAAATACCCTATTTACCCTTTACTGAGGTGATACATTTCGCCATGATTACTATTTATAATGCCTAAAAAAAGAGTCCTATTTACCAAATTTGAACCTCCTAATTTTTAATATGGAATCAATTTTATCAAATTAAATCTCTATAAGTGGTAGAAATTTATTTTATAATAATCCCACAAAGCGCGAAGAAAAACAATTTTATAAAAAATGCCTTTGAAGTTTAAAAATATTTTTATACTAAGATAATGTATAATATTGATCAAAAATGAATAAATTAAATTATTTTTGACAATAATAAATTTTTTTCATTTTAAATCCAATCCAAATCAAAATCTGGCTTTGAAGATACTAGAAAAGAAAATGTAGTTTTCTTTGAAAATTTGTTTTTTCACTATTCAAAATGAATCTATGGATAATATAAAAGCCATAATATCATGGATAATAATAAATAAATTCTAAGTGAAGGAAATTATTAATATTAGATGTGATTAATTCCTACATCATAATATATTTACCATAAAATCCTTGTTCAAATATAGTTTAATTTATGGGTATGAATACACGAAAAATAAATTTAATTTGGCCAACTGATTTGTCTCATGAGACATGTCGATGTCTCAAAGGGATATATAATTCTGATCCCCACATTCAACTGTATGTCCAATGAATTCATCTTATATTTAATGATAAATTTAATTTATAAACAATATTCCATTAAAAGGTAAAGAATTTAGAATATCAATATTTACCCAATTAATCAAATAACTTTCAAAGTAAAATAATATAAATAGAAATGGTATACAGTTTACGCAATAATCATATCCATGATATAATTTTTTTTATATTTGAAATAAATGTATTGTCCAATGATACAAATAAATTGAATGTTTCAAGAGAACGTTAGTGGACACAAAATTAATAAGAGATAAAAAATGACCATCAATTAATAAAAAATATAGGTTTTGTAATAAAATATTTTTCTTTAGAGAGATAACTAAACTTTAAGGGAAATATTAAAATAATCTTTCATTAAATTATTTTCTTGTAAACCCTTTGATTCTTTGTGCAATTGGAAACATGATTGGACGTTTTCTTTGTTCTGATCAACAGACTAAGTCAGTATCTCACCCGATTTGTCCACGCATATGCGTTGTGGTTGATGCTGCGATACCTCCTGTGCGTTCTGTCTGGATTACCGATGAGAAGGAATTTAGGTGGATGCAAGAGGTTGTTTATGATTCGTGGATGAAGTTATGTGTGAAGTGTAGACGGTTTGGGCATTAAGAGGATGTTTTCCGAAGGGGAGGGTTGGATGGTAAACTACAAGGGATGGATGGACAGGATGGGAATGGCCGTGGGGGGCATGATGATGCGAGGTTGATTCAGTAGGGTGTGAAGGATGGCCGTATGGATTTTGTTGCCTGTTGCAGTCCTGGTGCTTCTGGGCAAAGTGATCGAATGAATACTACTTGCACTGAAGGTGATTTGGTTGGGATGACACCTATTGGCCATGCTGGGAGGGAGATAAGGCAGGTTCCTTCTGATGTGGTGCTGGGTGTTGCAGGCGGGATAAAGATGGTGCAGTCCTTGAACCCATCAGTAATGAAAGTGTTTGAAAGACTGAGGAGTGACCTTGGAATTGAGTCAAGGTCTATGGTTGAGAGCAGTGCTTGTTAGTTTCAGCCGACTATGTCTGAGGCACATTTGGTCATTGCAGTGGGTGATCAGGAGACACAGAGTCCTCCTAATGCTGGTCGAAGGTTGAGATGCAAGCATGCTAAAGATATGGTGCATGAGGCCATGCCAACAGAGCTGGAGGGTGATAATTTGCAGAATGTTGTTGTTGGAACTGCAGGTGATGTGGAGGAAGGGGAAGAGAAAGTGCATTCTACTGGGAAGTAGAATACTGTTGGGAGTGGTGTGCAGGTGCAGAACTCAACTGGGCTACAGTCTTTGAAGCATGTGGTCAGTTTGGAGCTGAGTAACCGGTTTGCGGGCTTGGATAGAGATGACCTGGAGTTGAACCGAGATGGAGTTGTGTTTTTGGATGGGAAATCTCTAGAGGGACCAGAGGATGAAGACTCAGGAGGTGTTCAGGAGGCGATGATCAGGAGTTATCCTACTGCTGGCTGAATGCTGAGCTGTAACTATGCTGAAAATATGGCTCATCAGACCATGCCAAAGGAGATGAAGGGTGCTGTCTTGCAGGGTGTGGTCAATGGAAATGCATGTGCGGTAGAGTAAGGGGTGGAGAAGGTGTTCTCTACTGGGAAGAAGGATGCTGGTGGGAGTGCTGTGCAGGTGCATACCTCAACCAGGCTACCACCTTTGAAGCAAGTGGCCGGTCTGGAGCTGGGTAACAGGATTACCGGCTTGGATATGGCTGACTTGTACCGAAATGGAGTGGTTTTTGTGGATGGGAAAGTCCCAGAGGGCCCTGGTTCTGTAGACTCAGGTGTTTTTGGGGTATCATTACAAGGGCAAGAGGATGTCAATGAAGATGGAACTGCTTCTCTGGAGGCTGTTCCTGAGGATAGTGCTATGAAAACGGGGATGAACGTTGGCTGTGAGCCTGTGGTTCATTCATAGTGTCTCGGCATGCTTAACCAGAACAGTCCATCCCAGCCGGAACGAGGTGTGGAGGAAGGTTACCATGAAGAGTTCATTACTGGGAAATGGGGAGATTTTCTTGACAGTGACAATGAAAATGGATGTGGCATGGTCCAAATATCATAAAGTGATGTTGTCCAAGGCGGGAAAGAAAAGGTGAAAGGGATTTTGGAAGAGATGATGGCCCCACCATGAAGAAGGCTGAGGAGGGATTATTCTCATCTGCCAAAGCCAATGACCACTAAGTCTTCATTTGGGAGGGAAGGATGGGCTGTGTAGTCTTCTAAGGAATTTCTCTCTTTAGAAAAATTAAATCTCAAAAGGAAGTACGCCAATATTTTGAGGCACCACGACAGCTCATAGTGGGAATCAGCGACTGCGGAGGATGCACTCTATCATGGGCCTAGTGATGGGTCTGACTACTATAATATGTAACTGTCCTTCTTTTTTTGTACTTTCATGTTGGATTTTTATTTTCTTTAATAGATGGTTAGAGGCTTTCCTCTGACAAAGCTTTCCAGGTAATCTAAATTTCATAAAATAGTTATGAAAAAAATAAAATCCATTAACACCATATATATTAAAAAGAAACTTTTATTTTGACTTTTGTAAAGAGAGTTAAAAATGAACCTATTATAAAACATCAAAAATATTCTTTTTAAACCTCATGAAAGTCAAAGGTAACTTAAAATTTCCTTAAAATTTTCAAAATATGGACATGGAAGAAGATATAATCTGATAAAAAATAGAAATAAGATCAACTTTTCTTTTAAATATTTCTTTGCTTGATTCATGTTTAAAAGAGAGGAAAAGTTAGAATAAAACATGTATATTACTTAAATATTAATTTGATAAGAGAATATATGGAGTTTATAAAGGATATATAATAATATTACATTAACTAAAATAAGAGTAATACCAAAAAATGAGATTGTAAAATAAATTATTACCTCTTTGGAAACTTTGAAATTAGTACCCCTTGAAAGTGTAATATTGATTTGAAACTTTAATCATCATAAATAAATAGTTATTTATGTGAAATATATACCAATTATAAAAGTAAATATTTTCATAATACCAAATATGTCTCTATGGAGTGTAAATTGAGATAAAATCCCTTACAAAGTTCATATCATTGAATTGAGAATTAGTAAATGAAGTGATTATTTGTAAAAAAGTATATCCACAAAAAATTTCAATAAAATATAAATAAATAAAAGGAAACTTCACACATAATCATTTTATAACATGATAAATGAAGTAGTGGTGTAACCCAATTAATGAAAATTGATTTAAAACCCCCTTGTCTCAAGTCTGACTATAAGGCCGCAACCTTAAATGCGATATAATCTTGTGTGATGTCAAGAATTTAATTTCTTTCACAATTAGTATTTTTTCAAGGTTAGAGTTTTAGAGAATTAGGACATAAATATTACAAAATAACTTAAATATAACAAAGTATACACTTCAACTCACTATCTATTTCTTTAACAAAGTAAAACTTTAGAAAATAAAACATGAGCTATTTTTCTTGATAAAGATATTCATAAAATTAATCTTGACATCCTAATTTATCTTACCCATACTTATAACCTATGAAATATTTTTTTTAAACTAGGTGTGAGCACAAAAGGCTCAGTAAGGGGAAAAAAGTAGGAAAGAAACTATTAATCCATGGATATTTTAAACTCATTAAAACATTTTCACAAAATTATAATTTTCACCCATAAAACATAAACCATTTAAATTAACTCATGAAATCATAATATTCATTTAAAAATAAATATAAATAATAAATCATAAGCCGAAAATTTAACTTGAGGTATCCATATCATTATTACATTGTATCCTTCACGGTTACATAGGGTGTAACCTCCATAGTTACATTTAGAATATCCATCACAGTATATTCCCTAAGTATTTTTAGAGAAATCCAACCAGTTAACTCCATATCATTACCCAATTCATTAGAGATATATCATGGGCTCAACCATCCAAAATTTATCATGTTACCATGCATATACATAAATAATTCCCAAGAACTATAATATGATCATAACACATAAAACAAGTATAAAAGAAAAATAACATTTCCACATTACAATCAAAAGATATAATTTCAAGATATTGATATAATAAATCCATCATAAAAACCATTTTCAATAAAAAATACCTGAAAAGGTAATATAGTATTTTTTTTCTTTTAAAAACATTAGGTATTGTAGAGGATGCTAAATATCAAATAATGGTCACGGCGGTGGAGAATTTGTTGTCACCGTATATGTAAAAAAACATTCCTTTTGTCATTTAGTAAAATGTTTCATATAAAAATAATCCTTTTGAAATATTTTGAATGAAATTAAAAGTGAAATGGGTTGATTATGCACCGTATAAAATAAGGTGGTGTATATTTTTAAAATATACCTCATTGAAAGGAGATTGAGACATAGTCTCTTACCTTGAGTCCGACTTGTCATGTAAAATAATTATATTCATGAGTACTAAAATCAAATTAATTTATAATTTCTTGATAATATTTTTAATGTTTATTATTTCTTTTATTAAACTTATTACCATGTTATGACAATTACATAATTATTTAAGTTCACATCAAATGTTTTGTCAATATTCGGTACTTGAGTCGAAAATGAACTTGGTATGATGTCACTAGTCCATGTGGTCATACGTACATAATCTATTGAATAATATTGATGAAATTATGATCAATTTTAGATATTAATTAATATTTTAAATCAAATAATTAATTATGGTTATAAAAAATTAACAATGATATAATCTTGGAGACGGTGGTCCGTTCGTACGCATGAGTGACGTTTTACACTTTTTATTTATCATTATTCAAATAAGGTACTTGTTATTTTATGTTTATATAATTATAATAGTATCATTAATATCATATTAATCATTTAAATATACTTATATATATATTATTTAAGTGATGAGGTGATTAAAAACGAATCACATCGCTTCATGGAGGTGATATTTCACACATACATATGAACGATGTTATCATTTTTATGTGCATGGAAAGTAAGAATGTAATTGATATATTATTTTCTTATAATGATAAATATTTCTTGATTATAATACATGAGCATTAATTCCATCATTAGGAAAATGAATTATATCAGTTCGTGGAGGTGATAATTCACACGCACACACAAATGATTAATTGTTTTTCCATTTAATATAAGTGGATATAGATTTAGGTGATGATATTAACATAATAAAATGTTAGTATATTGAGGATACTAGATTTATTATTTCATAGATGAAGAATATTTTAAGTATGTAGAAGAAGAAATAAAATCTAAACATTTAAATAAAAAAATTACATTTCTTTCAGATAATCACCTTTCTTAATACCTTAACACCTCTATAGAGGGTGTTCTGCCTAAAATAAGGCTTATATAATATGTGTTGGTTTTATAGGAATATTTTTGGTCAGATCTTGGGTAAACTAAAATGTTTTTTATGTGTAAGGAATAAAGATGAATGGGTGAACTTTTATTGGAGAGGAGAGGGGCACTTTTGGAATTATCAAAAGTATTAAATTAATATTAATCAATTTTCTATTCCAAATGGGAAAAAATGATTTAGTTTTAATATAGTATGAGAATGGGTTTAAATATATTCATATAATAAAAATTTGACCATAGTGACATTAGTGACAACATGACCCAGAGGCTTAAGAGACACTACACGACCCGAAGTTCTTTTGGAATTCAACCAGACTATAACTACAAGGAATTTCCCCTCTCCAGCACTACTTTAACAAATCTATAACATGTAAAATACATACATAAAATTCATGTATGACATCAAATATTTCAAATTATATTTATTTTAATATTAATTATATCATTTATTTGATTCTTCCTTTAATAAATCTATTGCTGTATCATCATTATGTCACAATTAAATTTAATTATTTAATGTATAAAAATTATAAATAAATTATCATGATATAGATAAAAATTTTATCTTTCAAATTAATATTTATATTCTAATTTATATTCTATATTACTATATATTAAATTTTTTTTACTTATTAAAAATATGAGTATGACATTTTTAACTTATCTTTATATAAAATATAATAAATGTCATATCCCTACCCAATTGACTTAAAAAGGTTATAATTTGAGAATAAGGATTATTTAGGTCAAAACACACTCATCAAATGAAATTAGAACAAGTTTTAGGGTATTTTTTATAATATTATAAAATCATTTTTACCTTTAATTACTTGATTTACCCTTAACTGTGGTAAATAAAATACAAGTTACTATTTACAAAAAATTAATTTGGTCCTATTAGATAAAAATTTTCATACTGATTAAAACCATGTATTTATATTTTTAAAAATTAGATTCATATAAGTGGTTAAATTAACTTTAACTCCAAGCCCACAGATGTGGCGAGAAAGGAGGTAAAAGAGACGTTCAAAAACCCCAATAAGTTTTTATATCTAATTTCAATATAAAAACTTCCCCAATGAAAAAAATTGAATTAAATGAATAAAAATAATCTAATTATACTTAAAAAACAATTAAAAGTATAATATAATAATATAAAATAATTGGGCGAAAAAGGAGTTTTGAATTAAAATGCAGTATTTCTCACTATTCATTAAAATTTTAAATTTATCAGAAAAATACAAAAAATTAAACCAAAGTAAATTTTGATGCCTATATTCCAAAGAATAATTTTTTTAAAATAAAACTTATAAAACTTTCAAAGACTATATTTAAAATAGGTTTTCCATCAAAAGTTGGTAAAAATGCATTTTTTTGAAAAATACTCTTTTAATGCATAAAATTGAATTTGTTCTTATATCATGTCTACGAAACAAATAAAATTAATTTTAAACATTATATAGAATATATTAAATATATATTTCATTAATATAATCTAACAAGAGTTAATTTATTATTTATAAAATGAACTTATGCACATTTGAATAGTTTTTCAGAAAAACATTTCCTTTTATTTAAAAAAAATATTTACATTCATTTATAATTAATTGGTCACCAAATAATTAATTATATATACATGTGTAATACATATTAATTATATATGTCACGACCCTTCCTCGGGGCCCGTGCCGTGACTACCCCAGGCCCGCCTTCTATAGGCCAGGGGCTGGCGACTAGCACCAAAGGCGTAAATCCCGGTAAAAAGGGAATGCATTGCCTTTATAAAGTAAAAAAACACCATAGAGTAAGCAAGATGAAGTAAAAAATAAGTAAAATGGGTACAACTGTAAGTGCTGGAAAGTAAATGGGCCAGAATACAAACCCAACTGAAGTAAAGTACAACTGAAATGAAAGTACAACAACTGAAAAGTAAAGCAGCAATGCCGAGCCATCCACTGGAATTCCCACATGAAGGGTGGGTACAGATAGCCTCCTCAGATCCTCAGGTCCAGCCGCTTGCTCCGTGTACGTCCCGCCCCGTGGTCCACCTCCAAGTACCAACTTTCTCCACAAGCCTTAACCACGATCATCGCTGTCCGTCGTCTGCATCCAACACAACTTAGTACGGGAATAGCCCGTGCAGGGGTGAGTATATGCTACTCAGTAGGGACCCTGAGACCCCCAAAGGTCTCCCAGAATCCACAAAGGATAATCCAAAAAGAAAAGATACAATCACGAAGTAACAACCAAATCTACTAAGGTATATTCCCATACATATACCTAAGTCATCAATTCCAGTTCGGCTCCAATATCCGAACCCAAGTTCGATCTTGTCCATACAGGATAGCAAAATCCAATCCACACAGGATAACACAACCCAATCCACACAGGATAGCAAAACAATCATATTGAAGACAATGATTGAAAGTCAAGAATCATCTCACATAGGTATACTTCTTCATAAGATGATAGAGATGATCAGATGTAGCCACTAATTCATCTAAGCTGTCGGACCCTCGTATGATACAAGACCAGCTAAGCTGTCGGACCCACAAAGGATACAAGACCAGCTACTATACCGGACGCACGTAGGATACAAGTACATAGTCAAATACTGCCGGACCCACGTAGGATACAAGAACAATAGTCACGTACTTCTGGAACCACAAAGGATACAAGAACTGTATTCATCACTGTTGAACCCACGAAGGATTCCAATATGGTCGTCGTCACTGCCGAACCCATGGAGGATTTCAGTACAGTCGTCATCGTCGTCATAGTTGCAGCCAGCTCTAGGGTTTCCGCACAAAGCATGCTCGATTCTGAGAGGGTTCGCTCCATGAGCCAAGGGCGTCGATACCTCAACTGGAATGTATTCCGGAGTTGATGTACCCCAAAGTTCCATCTCGACAAAAGGAACTCAACGTGACAAACGGCGCGTCAATCGGACGCCCGGTCTGAGAGTTATGGCCTTTTAATTCCAAGGGCCCGGTTGGTTTTTAAGTCAAAACCAACCCGACCGTACTCCAACTGCATCCAAACCTCGAGCAGAGTAAGAAAAAAGGTCCTTCTCACTAAGAGGAAACCAACAAAGTTGACGGCACGTCAATCGGACGTCTGGAGCTCAAGTTATAAGCATTTCCACTCCGAAGGCCCGATTGGTTTCATGTTCGAACCAACCCAAACATACCCAAAGTTTTCCTAAACCTTGAGCGTAATATACTGAAACAACCATCTCGATCCTAGGATCTCTACACAACTAACAGTGCATAAATCGGATGTCCGTAGCCCATGATATGGTGGACCCGCGGGGGGGGGGGGGGGTCCTCCATGCTGCGCTGGCCGGGGGTTTAACCCCCGGTTTTTCTGGTCGGCCATTTGTGCCGCGCGGGACCAGCCGGTCCCACCTCCTGAGTGCCGGCGGCTGGCGGTTCCGGTCGGCCTCCCCTGCTCCACTGCGGCCAAAGGCCACGATCTTGGTCCGACCGGCGTGGCACGACGGCGCCGCGCCCCTTCGCCGCGGCCCGCCCCGGCCGTGGCCGGTCGCGGCCGTGGCCCTCCATGGTTCTCCAGTGAAGTGAAGCGCAATGGCGCCACGCTCCTTTGCCGCGGTGAAATTTCTTGTTCCCGCGCGGTGCCATTGCACCACACCGCCTTCGTCCCAAACCGCAATGGTGAACATGAAAAAAGGGGGAGGAGGATCGGCCGTGTTCGTGCGGTCCGACCTCCTCCCATTAAAATGATAATAGGCGGCCCAAATAATATAAAACAACTTCGACAAAGCAAAGAACAAATTTAATCCATTAAATTTGAACTTAAAACCCCTACCTTGAAGTAGTTGTCTAAAGAAGATTGTCGCAGAAAACGACATCACGAGGTAAAGTTCCGTCCGTTCTTGACGGAGAACATCCGAGGTGGAGCAACATCTCACACTGGCTGCAGAGAGGAGAAGAAAGGCACGATGATCACTCCTTGCGGTGATGACATTCTTCATCGAGGTCTTGACGTTCTTCGCGTTCTTCAATGTGGAAGACAACATTATTCAATACTAGAGCCCTCCTCTCCAAAAATCTCCACACAACGATTCAACAATAATAAAATAAGGCTGTGCTTCATTTTATTACTCATGCCAACCTTTTTCAAAATTCCAATTGAATTCACCAAATTAATTATCTTGTGTTGTCCAATTAATTAGGCATTTTATTGGCATGTATTTTAAAGTGGAAGAGTTACAAAATTAATTGTTAGAGGGGGGGGGGGGGGGGGGTTAATGGGGTGTTGGGGAAGTTGAAGGAGGTGGGGGCTTGTGTGGGTCCCACCCCAACTTCCTCACGTTTTCCTTTCCCATAACACTTAAACCATCAGTAAAGAAATAAAAATAAAATTCTAAAAAAAATTTATTTTTATTCCTCACATTTTTAACATCTCCTCCCGAGAAAATGCAACTCCAGAAAAAGTCTTCATAAGCAATTACCAGCGCTGCGGTTTCATCGGTGTCCTCAGAATTCGATTCTGAGCACCGGTTCAAATGTTAGGAAAACCCACTCGTTCGTTCACTGAACGTACCCGAGATAAACTTCGGAATTTGATTCCGGGCATACCGGGCCTCGAAATTAGGTGCCGTCAGAAACTACGTACTCGTAAAATCTCAAATAAATTAAGAAAAAAAATTTCTTTGAAATTTATGGTTCTTTACATTACTCCCACCTCAGGTATTTACGTTCTCGTAAAGATACATCACAAAATAGGGGAACAAATGAGGGTACTGAGCACGAATCTGAGCCTCCCGCTCCCAAGTTCTCTCCTGGAGGTTCCCATGCTGCCACCTGAGGCGCACAAGAGGAATCGATTGCCCACACAGGACCCGCTCCTGTCGATCCTTGATCTCCACCAGAACCTCCGCAAAAGTCGCCCCATCATCAATGTCCAGCTCCCCATGGTCGATGATATGCGTCGGGTCATGCACGTATCTACTCAGCTGAGATACGTGGAAGATGTCGTGCACCCAGTGCCACTGAGGTGGTAGAGCTAGGCGATAAGCCACCTCGCCTATCCTGCTGAGAACCTGGAATGGTCTGATGAAACACAGAGATAACTTGCCACCCCAGCCAAATCTCCGTAATCCCCGTCGAGGTGAGCCCTGCAAGAAAACGTGGTCACCATCCTCGAACTCCAGTGGTCTCTGCCTCCTATCAGCATAAGAATTATGTCGGCTCTGAGCTGTCCTCATCCGCTCCTGGATGACCTGGACCTTCTCTGTCATGGCCTGGACCATTTTCGGTCCCACAAGTGCTGACTCCCCAGGGTCTGTCCAGCACAGCGGTGATCTGCAAGGTCAGCCGTACAAGTCCTCGAATGGTGTCATCCCGATGGTGTAGTGGTAGATGTTTTTGTTTGAAAACTCCACCAAGGGTAGGTGATCCTCCCAGCTACGACCAAAGATGAGGACACATGCATGGAGAATGTCCTCAAGAGTCTGAATGGTCCTCTCTGTCTGACCATCCCTCTGAGGGTGAAAGGCGGTGCTCAGATGTAGCTGTGTCCCAAATACCTCCTGCAACCCCTTCCAAATCCAGGAATTAAAGTGAGCATCTCGATCAGAGATGATAGATTATGTCACACCATGAAGCCGTACAATCTACTGAATGTAGAGATGTCCCAAGCTCTCTACTGAGCCCTGCTCTCTGATGGGTAAGAAGTGGGCCGACTTGGTGAGTCGGTCGACAATCACCCAAATGGAGTCGTAACCTCTGGAAGTACATGGAAGTCCAGTCACAAAATCCATAGATAGACCATCCCACTTCCACTCTGGGACCTCAAAGGGCTGTAACAAGACTGCTGGTACCTGGTGCTCTGCCTTCACCTGCTGGCAGGTGAGGCATCGAGAAACAAACTCTGCTATAACCTTCTTCATACCCGGCCACCAGTGCTATCGTCTGAGATCCTGGTACATCTTCGCCACTCCTAGATGTACCACTAAAGGGGAGGTGTGAAACTCTCTCAGCACCTCCTCCTGTAAAGAAACCGGTACCATGGTACTTCCTCTGAAAAGGACGATTTTGTCTCCTCCCACAGAGAATCCATAAGGCGCCTGTCCTGAGGATATCTGTGCACGTTGCGTATCACAGTCAATGTCCTGACGCTGTCCCTCTATGACCCACTGTAGTAGTGGAGGAGGGACTGTGTGTGACTGAAGAAAGGATGCTCCATCTCTATCCATGAAGGATATCTGCAAACCGGCTAGTTGTTCTGTCACTTCCCCAAGTAGCTGAATGCCCATCCTCCTGTTGAGAGAATCCGCTACTATGTTTCCCTTTACATGAGTATAGACTATCTCAAAGTCATAGTCCTGGAGGAACTCGAGCCATCGCCACTGTCTCAGGTTTAGGTCCTTCTGCGGGAAGATGTATCTGAGACTCTGGTGGTCAGAATAGATTTTAAAGAGCTCGCCCATCAGATAGTGCCACCACATCTTCAAGGCAAAGACCACTGCTGATAACTCCAGGTCATGGGTAGCGTAGTTCTGCTCGTTTTTCCTCAACTGTCATGATACATAGGCGATCACTGCCCACTCCTACATCAGGACACATCTGAGTCTGGTCCTTGATGCATCGCAGTAGACTACGTACCCTACTCCCTCCTACGGTAGCCTCAAAATGGGTGCACTGGTCAATCTCTGTCTCAGCTCCTGGAATATCTGCTGACATCTATCTTACCACACGAAGGGTTTACCCTTCTTCGTCAAAGCTGAAAGTGGTTCTGTAACTCTGGAGAAGTCTGGAACAAACCTCCGGTAGTATCCAGCTAGTCCTAGGAAACTTCGCACCACCATCACGATCTTGGGTCGCTCCCAAGCTAGCATTGCCTCAATCTTCGCCGGATCCACTGCAACTCCCACCTCAGAGATGACATGTCCCAAGAAGTGGACCGAACTTATTCGGAATTGACACTTCAAGAGCTTACCATAAATCTGGTGCTCTCGGAGTGTGTCCAGTACAACCCGAAAGTGGTAAGCGTGCTCCTCTTCAGTGGTCGAGTATATCAAAATGTCGTCGATGAAGACCACGACAAATCGATCAAGGTAAGGCTGGAAGATCCTGTTCATGAGGTTCATGAACACTGCTGGAGCATTGGTTACGCCGAAAGGCATAACCAAGAACTCATAGTGGCCATACCGACATCTGAAGGCCATCTTCTGTAAGTCCTCATCCCGAACTCTGAGCTGATGACAGCTGGACATGAGGTCTATCTTTGAGAACCACTCTTCTCCCTTGAGCTGATCGAAGAGGTTTTCAATCCTCGGAATTGGATACTTGTTCCTCACGGTCACCTGGTTCAGGCGACGATAGTCGACACACATTCATAAGCTCCCGTCCGCCTTCTTGGCGAACAAAATCGGGGAAGCTCAGGGTGAAACACTGGGTTAGATGAATCCTTTTCCCTGCAAGTCCTCCAGCTGTACCCGTAGCTCTCGAAGCTCAACGGGAGCCATCTGATATGCTGGAGTGGATATCAGGGTTTTCCCGGGGTATAGGTCAATATAAAATTCTACCTCTCTATGAGGAGGTAGTCCTGGAACGTCTTCAGGAAATATGTCCGCATACTGATCCACCACTACAGGAAAAATCGGACTCCGCACGTCAACTGATCCTAGGATGAGGCTAGCCAATTGATGATTGATCGGTTGTCCTCTCCTCTGCGTGAGTCCATCCTGCGCTGCAAAGGCTCCCTTCTCGCCGGTGAAGGTGAACTTGCTCCCATCGGTGTGAACACACCGCACCTTTCACCTAATACAATCGATCTGAGAATGGACTGTAGATAACCAATCCATGCCCAAGCTGATGTAGTAAGGTCTCGACGCCGCTACAAGAAGATCCTAGCCGAAGCTCTCGCCTACTAGAGTAAGCTCACACTGCTGGCACCAGTGCGTAATCATCGAGTCTTCTCCCGTGGGAGTCTCTAGCCGTAAGGATCGAGCCAACGACTCCGTCCGAATCTCTAAGCTCCGAACAAGGGCAGCGACAATGAAAGAATGACTCGCTTCTGTGTCTATAAGAACTGCAACAAGGGTGGAGTAGACACAGATAGTACCTCAAATCATATCTGGTGCACCGTGGTCGTAGGCCTCCACTACCTGAAGCTGAGCCTGCCTCTGCCCGCCAGCTCCCTGTGGTCGGGGTGGACCTCCTAGTGGTGGTGGTGGTAAAACCTCAAAGCGTCGCCCACCACCTGCTGCTCGGCCAGTTCCTCTGCCTCGTCTGCCTGCTCCCTGCAGACCACCACGGTCAACCCTCTGCCTCTGCCTGGGTGGTCCCTCAACCGTCTGATGCTCCTATGCACGGTGGGTCGGGAAGTCACGAGCCATGTGGCCATGCCCACTGCATGAGTAGCAGAGTCTTCTACAACTGGCAGTCGATGGATGTCACAGGGGTCCAGGTGGACCAGACCATCAGGCAGATGACCTCAGGACATTGGCTCAGAGGTGCGGGGCACATGGAGAAAATGTAAAGACCCGTAAATTTCAAGGAATTTTTTTTCTTAATTTCTTTGGGATTTTACGAGTACGCAGTTTCTGACGGAACCTGATTCTGAGGCCCGGTGTGGCCGAAATCAATTTCTGAAGTTTAGCTCGGGTACGTTTGGTGAACGAACGAGCGGGTTTTCCTAACTTTTGAACAGGTGCTCGAAATCGAAATCTAAGGACACTGATAAAACTTCAGCACCGGTAATTTCTTAGGAAGACTTTTTCTGGAGTTGCGTTTGCATGGGAGGAGATGTTAAAAACTTGAGGAATAAAAATAAAATTGGTTTACAATTTTATTTTTATTTCTTTACTAATGGTTTAAGTGTTATGAGAAAGGAAGATGTGAGGAAGTTGGGGTGGGACCCACACGATCCCCCACCTCCTTCAACTTCCCCAACACCCCATTAAACCCCCCCTCTAGCAATTAATTTTGTAACTCTTCCACTTTAAAATACATGCCAATAAAATGCCTAATTAATTGGACAACACAAGATAATTAATTTGGTGAATTCAATTGGAATTTTGAAAACGGTTGGCATGAGTAACAAAATTAGGCAAAGCCTTATTTTATTATTGTTGAATCTTTGTGTGGAGACTTTTGGAGAGGAGGGCTCTAGTCTTGAAGAGCGTCATCTTCCACGTTGAAGAACGCCGTCACCGCAAGGAGTGATTGTCGTGCCTTTCTTCTCCTCTCCGCAACCAGTGTGAGACACCGCTCCACCTCGGACGTTTTCCGTCAAGCACGGACGGAACTTTACCTCGCGATTCTGTTTTCCGTGACAATCTTCTTTTGACAACTACTTCAAGGTAGGGGTTTTAAGTTCAAATTTAATGGATTAAATTTGTGCTTTGCTTTATCGAAGTTGTTTTACGTTATTTGGGCCGCCTGTTATCATTTTAACAGGTGGAGGTCAGACCGCACAAACACGGCCGATCCTCCTCCCCCTTTGTTGATGTTCACCATTGTAGTTTGGGACGAAGGTGGTGCGGTGCAACGAAACCGCGCGGGAACGAGGAATTTCAACGCGACGAAGGAGCGCGACGCCGTCGCGCCTCGCTGTTGAGGCCGCGGCCGGAGCGTAGCCACGGCGGAGGGCCGCGGTGCCATCACGCCGCGCCGGTCGGACCAAGACCATGGCATTTGGCTGTGGCGGAGCAGGGGAGGGTGGCCGGAACCGCCGACCGCTGACGCTCAGGAGGCGGGACCGGCTGGTCCGGCGTGGCACAACCAGTCGGCCGTTACGGCCGGCCGGATCCAGAATAACCAGGGGTTAAACCCCCGACCAGTGCAGCAGGGCGGACCCCCCGCGGGTCCACTGTTCGGTTATAAGGGGGCGATGGCTCCCCCTCTTTCGAGCCCACTCAGTACATGGGCGCCCGGACTGGGCGGAACTGGCCGGGCCAGGCCGGACCGCCCACGCCGGGTCGAGCCGACCGCGCTGGGCCGGACCCCCATGCTGGGCCAGGCCGTGCCAGCCGGGCCGGTCCATGCCCAACTGGGATGAATCCTGACCCGGGTCGGGTCAACCCGGTTCGGGCCGACCCAGGGGGGTTGGGCCGGGCCCAGACCCCCCTCTTCAGACTGTTTAGAGTCATTTGACCATATCATAGGATAAAGACCTCCGATCGACACACCGTTAGTTTCCAATTGATCCCTGGATCGAGACGGTCGTTTCGGTATATTACACTCAAGGTTTAGGAGAACTTTGGGTATGACCGGGTTTGTTCGAACACGAAACCAACCGGGCCTTCGGAGTGGAAACGCTTATAACTTGAGCTCCGGACGTCCGATTGACGTGTCGTTGACTTTGTTGGTTTTCTCTTAGTGAGACTAAACTTTTGGATTATTCTACTCGAGGTTTGGACACAGTTGGAGTACGGTCAGGTTGGTTTTGACTAAAAAACCAACCGGGCCCCTGGAACGAAAAAGCCAATAACTCTCAGACCGGGCGTCCGATTGACGCGCCGTTTGTCACGTTGAGTTCCTTTTGTCGAGACAAAACTTTGAGGTACATAAAATCCGGACTACATGTCAGTTGATGTATCAAACCCCTTGGATCATGGAGGGGATCCTCCCGGAATTGAGCATGCTGTGTACGGAAACCCTAGAGCTTGCTGCGACTGCGACAGCGATGACGACTGTACTAAAATCCTCTGTGGGTTCGGCAGCGACGACGACCGTACTGGAATCCTCCATGGGTTCGATGAAGATGACTACTGTTCTTGTATCCTTTTTGTGTATGGTAGTATGTGACTACTGTTCTTTTATCCTACATGGGTCTGGCAGTATTTGACTCTGTACTTGTATCCTACGTGGGTCCGGCAGAGTAGCTAGTCTTGTATCCTTTGTGGGTCCGACAACTTAGCTGGTCTTGTATCCTACGTGGGTCCGACAGCTTAGATGAATCAGTGGATACATCTGATCATCTATATCATCTTACAAAGAAGTATACCTATGTGAGTTGTGTCTTGACATTCATTCATTGTCTTCGATATGACTGTTTCGCTATCCTATGTGGTTTGGGTTTTGTTATCCTGTGTGGATTGGATTGTGCTATCCTGTGCGGACTAGATCGAACATGGGCTCGAATGTTGGATCCAAACTAGAATTGATGACTTAGGTATATGTATGGGAATATACCTAAGTAGAGTTGGTTGTTACTTCGTGATTGTATCTTTCCTTTGTGGATTATCCTTTGTGGATTCTGGGAGACCTTCAGGGGTTCAGGGTCCCTACTGAGTAGCGTATACTCACCCCTGCACGGGCTATGCCCGCACTACGTTGTGTTGGATGCATACAATGGATAGTGCTTGTAACACCCCAAGCTTCTACGGTACGTTTCCCTTCGAATAATGCGATAGCGTGTGTTGTACGCAACCTCGAGTTCTAACACACACCACAACTAATTAAACTAGCCGTTGTGAATAGTAATACCTAATTTTTGAAATTATATATATTTTATATTTGAAAATGGACTTCATTTTTGGACTCGGAATATCGAATTTAGCCTAAGACGAAATTTTGGTACTTTTCGGATAACTTTCATATTTTGATGAATAGTGAAAATTACTAAATTTTAATTAAAAACAACTTTTTTAATAAAAATAATTGATAGTGATAAATTATGAATTTTAGTGGTTTTAAAGTATATTTAGAATATATTTTTACTATTTAATATAATGTTGGTCATTGGACATAATTTTACAATTAAACCGAACATAAACAAGTGTCAATCTTTTGATAGTTATTATCTCTTAAAAACACGCTTTTTGTTTTGACAGCGGGAATTAATTTTAAATTAATTTCTGCCACTTCTGTGTTTTGAATTTAGGAAAATGGATTCCATATTTGGAATCAGGATGTCCAAATTATGTAAATAGGTAACTTTTATTTTTAGACATTTTGAATAATTACTGCGGTAAATATTTTATTTACCATGGTTAAGGGTAAATCCGGTAAATAAGGGTTAAAAAATAATATTATAATAATACAAAATTACCCTAAAACGTGTCCTAACCTTATTGGTGTACACATACCCGACCATGGGCATCCTTGGGTCAATTTGGGGACCCCTTGGAGCCACTTGTAAGTGATAATGACACATTATATTAATAAAGTTAAAATAAAAATAAAAATGGCATAAGATTACATCTTTTAGAAGAACAATTTTTACATAGGGTTATACATGTTGGATTTTCGATTATAAATATTCATTAGAAAGATAAAAAGATTTCATACATAATTATGTTTTATTTATAATTTTTAGACATTAAATAATTTATTTTATTTATGACACAATGATGATGCAATAATTACTATAATAGTGAAAAATTAAAATAATTTATATTATAAATACCCAAATAAATATAATATGAAACTTTTAATGAATTAAACTAATTTTCTAGGATAATATGCTATATTAGGATTGATTTAATTGACTTTTTCGAAGTAATCAATCTGTTATGAGTTTCACAAAAATCAACTATTGAATAGTGTCAAAATTGACATAAAAGAGTTCTTAAAACAAATATTATATTATTAATTGATATTAAATTCCTAAAAATCTAAGGTTCGGCCAAGAGACTTATATTATGATAGTTTAATCATTAATGGACCACTTGGGGGTCTCTTGGATGTATATAGTAAGTTTATTAACCATATTATATAAAAATACAAAGAGACATTGTAAAAGTGAAACTAATTAACTTAGAGTTAATACTTAAAGATAAGGTTAATATAAGTACCCAAACCTGTCTAAATTCTATTGGATGAGTTGTTTTCGACCTATCCCCACCTCATCCTTTGAATAGTCAACTTTGGAGCCTTTGGAAACCGAATATGAATTTATTATAAATTAATATTTCTAGCTTTTCCAAAGGTGCCCCTCACCCCTCTTATAAAAGGGCACTCCTCCTTCTCATTTCTTCACACCATCAAAGCCTTTTGGTTCGGCCAAACTCTGCCCAAATACTCTCCCAACATTCCTCACTACAACCTAGAGGCCTTAGTTTGATCAGAAAGCCAACCTAAGGAGCCCTTTTGATCAAATCAAAAGGAAGAACCCGAAGAAGAGGTAATGATTTCACCACCCTTTTCTAATTTCCATTCTTCTTCCACTTCCTCTTTCTTTGTTCTTACCATTCTAAAATAATAACTCCAGTATCTCACATATACTGTGATGTTATTATAAATATGGTACAACCATATTCAGTATTCTATCCACCCTTTGAATAACATGTCACCATACGTGCGTACGTACGGCTTACCGTCTCCACGTCGTGGTGTAATTGTTATTCAATATATTATTATTTGGATGGGTATAATAATGATGTGTAACTCATGTAAATAATAAATATAACATGTTAATGATTCTGTATATATGATATACCATCCATTTATATATTATTTTAATATCAAAAGAATGATATTGTCGCTCGTGCGTACGTACGGACTACCGTCTCCACGAACGCGATGAGATTCATTCTCCATCGTATCCATTCAAGTATAATTATCATTTGATGACTTAAAAATGATGTTTAAGGACTTGATATCATTATGGATATTAATAATATACAACCTATCCTTTACAAAAATGTCTTACGTAACAAAACATATAAAAGAAAACAAGTAAGTTAACACCCGAAACGACGATAATTCTAAGATATTATTAACAAATCAATGTTAAAAGATCATATATGATATCATATTAATATATATGATTCTTGTATAATTTAATAACAATTATTTCACCATTATACAGGAGGTTAACCTACCCCAACCAAGGAAAAGTACAAGGTAAGGGTTATTTCACAATCTCTTCATTATCCGAGGTTGTATATACGTAATAATCTACTGGGATCTCTTTATCATCCACATCCATGTTTTCTTAAAAATGTATTTCAAAACATTTTTACTATTTACAAGAATATGGGTTAAAGTCATTTATACCCTTGTTTTACTTTTTATAAGAGGTTTATAAAGGAATCTTTCCGTCGTTTTCAAAACAATGTCCTTTTTAACCTTTTCGACAGAATTGAGGTAAGAATGTTTTTTTAACTTATACGGCGGGTGCGGTTATTTTCCGCCGTTATAAAATCGTCGAAGCTTTCCATACAAGCTTATAAGGATATTTTCAAAGAAAATGTTTTATTTTATATGGATCTTAAATGATTTCAAAATAAAAGGAGATACTTCTTTAAAAAGAATTTTGATTTCATCTATGTCAACATCCTTTGATGGATTTTAAGATTATTTGAAGTTGATTTATTATGATACAAAACTTCTATATTGTATTGAAGGTTTTGTGATATGTTTGACTGTGGATGTGCTATTTTTATACCATTCATAGTTTATTGTGAAAGTATTGACATTTCGTATGCTAGTTTTAATACGAATGTTTATGTTATGTTTAAACCTTTTCATATGGGAATGCATTGTACTTAATAAGTGACGGGTGGAGCCCGCTATAGCTCCTCGATGCATCGGTAGGTCTCATGAGACAAACTAGTGTCTTGGCACAAGGCCTTGAAAAAATATTATTTGTAGTCTTGGCACGAGGCCTTGGCTATGTGGTTATGATAGTCTGGCATTATGCATTCCAACATTATGAAAGTGGTTATTGATTTTTGCATGTGATTATTCGATTAGTAGAATATCCATGTGAATAAGTAAATGGCATTATTTCATTTTATTTATGCCATACCATGTTGAAAGTTCATGTTTAAAAGGCTTTTGTTTTAGTTATACATTGCCTTAAATGTTTATTATTATTGATGAAAGTTTCCGCTATATTGTTATCCTTACTGGGCATTTGAGCTCACCCCTTTTCTATGTTTTATTTTTCCCAGGTAGTGAAGATGTAAGTTATGAATGACCTGCAGGGATTTTATGAGGGGTTAATAGTGTGGATTGTGGAAACATTATGTTGTTGTAGTAGTTTTTCATTTTATGACGTAATGTAAAACTTATGAATATATCTAGTGTTTCCAAGGCTACTAAACCAATCGGTCTTTCGGGATTTGATCTTTCTTGTGATCATGCCAATGTTATGTAATTAATGCACCGACTCTGGGCAACTGGGGTCGGGGCGTTACAGTTGGTATCAGAGGAAGTTTAGTACAAACCTTGGAAGCTAGATTTAGATAAACTCTGATTAGAGCACGTAGACCTAAGATGAACTTTGAGGATTAGTATAGAAGAATTTCCTAGAATTTTGGTATTGTAGAGATTTTGTGAGTTTTCCGAGCAATACATCCCTGTCTGGATACGAGCAGGTAGAGGCAGCTCTGGCACAGATGTACCTAGGGGTAAAACCCGAAAACACCGCTTTGAGCTAGACTCGAACGGGAACTGGTGCACGACAACGGGCCTTGCTGCACTCTTGGTTACGACACTCCCGGGGGATATGCTTAGGATAACTCTCATTTTCTTTACAAATCATTATGAAGGGTTTATGAGTATATACGTCCTCAAAGAAAACATTTTTATGATTATGGATTATATCCATAAATAGTTCAATTTATGTTAAGTGTTTTATAAGTATGGGATTATGTATTTTGATTCATAAACTGATCTAGTTTATGCCATTGTTTAGAAATGGCGCCTAGTGGAAGAAATGGAAACCGTATCAATGCACGCACTCCATGTAGGGATTGCCCTACTGCTCAAGATAATTATAGTGGGGCTGGTGATGCAACTGGTGCCGATTAGCTAATCACCATACTGGGACAACTTACTCAGGTTATGAATAATAACCTTACCCGTATGGAGCACCCTGATCCGCAGCATGGAGGATCAATGTTAGATCGATTCATGAGGCAACAACCACCAACGTTCAATGGGAATACAAATCCCTTAGTAGCTGAGCAATGGATATTTTCCCTAGAGAAAATATTTCAGGCTTTGGGGAGCAGTGAAAGGGAAAAAGTTATCATGGCAGTTTACCGCCTCACTGGAGATGCTGATCAATGGTGGTCATTGATTCAAAATACGAAAGAAGATGATGAAGTGTCAAATATGGAATGGAGGGAGTTCAAAGATCTGTTTTTAGAAAAATACTTTCCTCGCGACCATCGAGCAGATATGGAAAGACAATTTCTGAGTCTGAGACAAAAGGAGGATGAGAATGTCACAAAGTATGAGGCTAACTTTACAAGGTTAGCGAGGTACGCTGGTGATTATATTCGCAACCCAAGAAGTAAGATTGATCGTTTCTTTGATGGGTTAAAACCATTTCTCCGTCGAGCATTAGTCTCACAATCCTTTTCATCGTACGAAGACATTGTCTCATGTGCTATCAAGACCGAAAAGGAATTCTCTAAGTCTTATGACTTTAAAGAAAAGAAAGAGAAGAAGAGACCTGCTGATCAATCTGGGAATGGAAATAAGGGGAAGAAGGGAAAGGTTGAATATCCATCTTGTGGTAAGTGCAGGAAGAAACACCCCGGTTCTTGCCTGAAGGGAATGGGAGTCTGTTACAAGTGTGGTGAAAAAGGCCACCAAGCTCATGATTGCAAGGGGAAGAAGGAAGCTACCAACGTTCAGTGCTACAATTGCAGGGAGATGGGGCATTATGCAAATGCATGTCCTAAGCGTCAGGAGAACTTACCTCAGAAAAGGCCAAGGGATCAAGGCCAGGCTTATGCTATCACTACTGCTGAGGTAGAAGCTCCGAAAGACGTGGTGGCAGGTAATTTAATGGTTTCCTCAAGTTTAGCAAATGCATTATTTGATTCTGGATCATCGCATTGTTTCATATCTTCCCAGTTTGCTAAGAAAATTAGATATTTCCAATTTGATTTAATAAGGGAGTTGTCGGTTAAAACTCCTAAGGGAAGTATCATTGCAACAAAGTTTTGTGAATCAGTCCCCATTAGAGCACATAAATTTTCTTTATCAGCTGATCTCATCGTCATACCTATGATTGAGTTTGATATAATCCTCGGTATGGACTGGCTTTCGGACTATGATGCAAAGATTTATTGTAATAAGAAAGAGGTTACGATCCTTGATGATAATGATAAGGAACACCTTATTTTTAGAGCAGAATCGTCACCACCTAATTCTTATTTAGACCCACCCCCAGTAGCTCAACTTAATTCAATTATTGGGGAGGAAGAGAATGAAGTAACTATCGGTGAGGAAAGGAATGTTCAAATAGAGGATGTACCTGTTGTGAAAGAATTTGTGGATGTATTTCCGGAAGATTTACCTGGACATCCTCCAGAACGAGAAGTTGAGTTTTCTATTGATTTGATTCCTGGATCAAGGCCTATATCGAAGACCCCTTATAGAATGGCCACTGTAGAGTTAGTCGAACTGAAGAAACAACTAGAGGAACTGAGTAATAAGGGATTTATTCGCCCTAGTGTTTCTCCATGGGGAGCCCCTGTTCTTTTTGTTAAAAAGAAAGATGGATCTATGAGGTTATGTATCGACTATAGGGAGATCAATGCTATAACGATAAAGAACAAGTATCCCCTACCTCGTATTGATGATTTATTTGACCAACTGCATGGAGCTCAATACTTTTCAAAGATTGACCTTCGATCTGGATACCATCAGTTGTGTGTAAAGAAGGAAGACATTCCGAAGATAGCATTTCGAACCAGGTACGGGCATTACGAGTTTACTGTAATGCCATTTGGATTGACTAATGCACCCTCTGTATTCATGGATCTAATGAATAGAGTTTTCAAGGAGTATCTGGATGAATTTGTGGTGGTATTTATTGATGATATCTTGGTATACTCCAAAACCTACGAAGATCATGAAAATCACTTGCGCATTATCTTGAAGACTCTGAGGAGGCATGAATTATATGGGAAGTTTAGCAAGTGTGAATTCTGGCTTCAGGAGATTTCTTTTCTTGGCCATATTGTCTCAAAAGATGGAATCTCTGTTGATCCTTCTAAGACCAAGGCAATCCAAGAATGGCCAGCACCTACGAGTATAACTGAGGTACGTAGTTTTATTGGTTTGGCAGGTTATTATCGACGTTTCGTCCAGAATTTTGCCCGATTGGCTAACCCATTAACGAAGCTCACACGTAAAGGTGTTAAATTTGTTTGGACAAAAGAGTGTGAAGAATGTTTTGAAGAATTGAAGAAAAGATTAGTCAATGCTCCTATATTGACTCTACCATCGGGGAATGATGGGTTCGTTATTTATAGTGATGCATCAAAGAAAGGACTTGGTTGTGTCCTTATGCAGAATGATAGAGTTATTGCCTATGCATCACGACAGTTGAAAATTCATGAACAAAACTATCCTACTCATGATCTTGAGTTAGCAGTTGTGATATTTGCTTTGAAGATATGGAGGCACTACCTCTATGGTGAAAAATGTGAGATTTATACTGATCACAAGAGTTTGAAGTATATTTTCTCACAAAAAGAACTCAACATGAGGCAAAGGAGATGGCTTGAATTACTCAAGGATTATGATTGTACGATACACTACCACCCGGGGAAGGCAAACAAGGTGGCAGATGCTTTGAGTAGAAAAGACCATGGAGTTTTGAACAATATGAGAATTGAAAGGGACCCAATTTTCATGGATCTAGAGAAGATGGACATGGGAATAACCAGGGAAGGTGAATCATCAATGATTTTTCAAATGGTTGCCAAACCATCTTTACTAGAAAGGATTAAGAGTTCTCAGACCGATGATGAAGAATTCCAAAAGAAGATTAAAGCTGTGAATGATGGGAGATTGAGAGACTTTGTGTATGAAGATGGAATTTTGAAATTCGGGAAGAGACTTTGTGTTCCCGATTTACCTGATCTAAAAAGGGAATTACTGGATGATGCTCATAGTTCCAATTTCTCTATACACCCTGGGAGCACCAAAATGTATAGAGATTTGAAGGAACATTTTTGGTGGGACAACATGAAGAGGGAGATTGCTGATTTTGTGTCAAGATGTATGGTTTGTCAACAAGTCAAAGCTGGAAGGCAACAGCCTGGAGGAGTCATGCAACCTCTTCCCATACCGGAGTGGAAATGGGACAATATTACGATGGAATTTGTCATGGGGCTACCAAAGACTCCTAGAAGGAACGATGCAATATGGGTTATTGTTGATCGTCTTACCAAGTCAGCACATTTTCTTGCTATAAGAGAAGATCTACCCCTGGAACGTCTAGCAAGACTATATATTAATGAAGTTGTGAGACTTCATGGAGTACCCCTATTAATTGTTTCTGATCGTGATCCCCGTTTTACTTCAAGATTTTGGAAAAGTCTTCAGAAATCCCTGGATACTGAACTTCATTTGAGCACTGCTTACCACCCTCAGACAGACGGACAATCAGAACGGACTATTCAAACCTTAGAAGACATGTTGAGATCTTGCTCACTTGACTTTCAGGGTATGTGGGACCAATATTTACCTCTGGTAGAATTTTCCTATAACAATAGCTTCCATTCGAGTATTCAGATGGCACCATATGAAGCGTTATACGAAAAGAGATGCCGTACACCAACCTGTTGGGATGACGTCGGTGAAAGAAAACTTGTAGGTCCAGAACTGGTGGAGGAAACGGTGGAAAAGGTGAAAGTAATCCAAAATCACACCAAAGCAGCTCAAAGTAGGCAGAAGAGCTATGCCGATAATCGAAGGAATGATTTGGAATTTCAAGTCGGTGATCATGTTTTCCTGAAGGTATCTCCGTGGAAGGGAGTCATACGTTTTGGTAAGAAAGGTAAATTGAGTCCCAGGTACATCGGACCTTTCGAAATTCTAGAACGAATTGGGGCTGTAGCTTACCGATTGGCAATGCCGCCAAGTCTCTCCAAAGTTCACGATGTGTTCCACGTATCTCTGTTGAGGAAATACATGCCTGACCCAACGCATGTACTCACCTATGAGGAATTAGAACTGGAACCCAATCTGTCTTATTGCGAAGAGCCCGTCAGGATTCTTGATACAAGAGAACAAGTACTGAGAAACCGGACGACGCGTCTGGTAAAAGTTTTGTGGAGAAACCATAAGATGGAAGAGGCAACGTGGGAACCCGAGGAACTTATGATGAAGAACCACCCGAGTCTTTTTATGCAGTAATACCCTAGAAATTGCGAGGGCACAATTATTTGAAGGAGGGGAGAATGTAACACCCCAAGCTTCTACGGTACGTTTCCCTTCGAATAATGCGATAGCGTGTGTTGTACGCAACCTCGAGTTCTAACACACACCACAACTAATTAAACCAGCCGTTGTGAATAGTAATACCTAATTTTTGAAATTATATATATTTTATATTTGAAAATGGACTTCATTTTTGGACTCGGAATATCGAATTTAGCCTAAGGTGAAATTTTGGTACGTTTCGGATAACTTTCATATTTTGATGAATAGTGAAAATTACTAAATTTTAATTAAAAACAACTTTTTTAATAAAAATAATTAATAGTGATAAATTATGAATTTTAGTGGTTTTAAAGTATATTTAGAATATATTTTTACTATTTAATATAATGTTGGTCATTGGACATAATTTTACAATTAAACCGAACATAAACAAGTGTCAATCTTTTGATAGTTATTATCTCTTAAAAACACGCTTTTTGTTTTGACAGCGGGTATTAATTTTAAATTAATTTCTGCCACTTCTGTGTTTTGAATTTAGGAAAATGGATTCCATATTTGGAATCAGGATGTCCAAATTATGTAAATAGGTAACTTTTATTTTTAGACATTTTGAATAATTACTGCGGTAAATATTTTATTTACCATGGTTAAGGGTAAATCCGGTAAATAAGGGTTAAAAAATAATATTATAATAATACAAAATTACCCTAAAACGTGTCCTAACCTTATTGGTGTACACATACCCGACCATGTGCATCCTTGGGTCAATTTGGGGACCCCTTGGAGCCACTTGTAAGTGATAATGACACATTATATTAATAAAGTTAAAATAAAAATAAAAATGGCATAAGATTACATCTTTTAGAAGAACAATTTTTACATAGGGTTATACATGTTGGATTTTCGATTATAAATATTCATTAGAAATCTAAAACAAATTCCTACATAATGCTGTTTTATTTATAATTTTTAGACATTAAATAATTTATTTTATTTATGACACAATGATGATGCAGTAATTACTATAATAGTGAAAAATTAAAATAATTTATATTATAAATACCCAAATAAATATAATATGAAACTTTTAATGAATTAAACTAATTTTCTAGGATAATATGATATATTAGGATTGATTTAATTGACTTTTTCGAAGTAATCAATCTGTTATGAGTTTCACAAAAATCAACTATTGAATAGTGTCAAAATTGACATAAAAGAGTTCTTAAAACAAATATTATATTATTAATTGATATTAAATTCCTAAAAATCTAAGGTTCGGCCAAGAGACTTATATTATGATAGTTTAATCATTAATGGACCACTTGGGGGTCTCTTGGATGTATATAGTAAGTTTATTAACCATATTATATAAAAATACAAAGAGACATTGTAAAAGTGAAACTAATTAACTTAGAGTTAATACTTAAAGATAAGGTTAATATAAGTACCCAAACCTGTCTAAATTCTATTGGATGAGTTGTTTTCGACCTATCCCCACCTCATCCTTTGAATAGTCAACTTTGGAGCCTTTGGAAACCGAATATGAATTTATTATAAATTAATATTTCTAGCTTTTCCAAAGGTGCCCCTCACCCCTCTTATAAAAGGGAACTCCTCCTTCTCATTTCTTCACACCTTCAAAGCCTTTTGGTTCGGCCAAACTCTGCCCAAATACTCTACCAACATTCCTCACTACAACCTAGAGGCCTTAGTTTGATCAGAAAGCCAACCTAAGGAGCCCTTTTGATCAAATCAAAAGGAAGAACCCGAAGAAGAGGTAATGATTTCACCACCCTTTTCTAATTTCCATTCTTCTTCCACTTCCTCTTTATTTGTTCTTACCATTCTAAAATAATAACTCCAGTATCTCACATATATTGTGATGTTATTATAAATATGGTACAACCATATTCAGTATTCTATCCACCCTTTGAATAACATGTCACCATACGTGCGTACGTACGGCTTACCGTCTCCACGTCGTGGTGTAATTGTTATTCAATATATTATTATTTGGATGGGTATAATAATGATGTGTAACTCATGTAAATAATAAATATAACATGTTAATGATTCTGTATATATGATATACCATCCATTTATATATTATTTTAATATCAAAAGAATGATATTGTCGCTCGTGCGTACGTACGGACTACCGTCTCCACGAACGCGATGAGATTCATTCTCCATCGTATCCATTCAAGTATAATTATCATTTGATGACTTAAAAATGATGTTTAAGGACTTGATATCATTCTGGATATTAATAATATACAACCTATCCTTTACAAAAATGTCTTACGTAACAAAACATATAAAATAAAACAAGTAAGTTAACACCCGAAACGACGATAATTCTAAGATATTATTAACAAATCAATGTTAAAAGATCATATATGATATCATATTAATATATATGATTCTTGTATAATTTAATAACAATTATTTCACCATTATACAGTAGGTTAACCTACCCCAACCAAGGAAAAGTACAAGGTAAGGGTTATTTCACAATCTCTTCATTATCCGAGGTTGTATATACGTAATAATCTACTGGGATCTCTTTATCATCCACATCCATGTTTTCTTAAAAATGTATTTCAAAACATTTTTACTATTTACAAGAATATGGGTTAAAGTCATTTATACCCTTGTTTTACTTTTTATAAGAGGTTTATAAAGGAATCTTTCCGTCGTTTTCAAAACAATGTCCTTTTTAACCTTTTCGACAGAATTGAGGTAAGAATGTTTTTTTTAACTTATACGGCGGGTGCGGTTATTTTCCACCGTTATAAAATCGTCGAAGCTTTCCATACAAGATTATAAGGATATTTTCAAAGAAAATGTTTTATTTTATATGGATCTTAAATGATTTCAAAATAAAAGGAGATACTTCTTTAAAAAGAATTTTGATTTCATCTATGTCAACATCCTTTGATGGATTTTAAGATTATTTGAAGTTGATTTATTATGATACAAAACTTCTATATTGTATTGAAGGTTTTGTGATATGTTTGACTGTGGATGTGATATTTTTATACCATTCATAGTTTATTGTGAAAGTATTGACATTTCGTATGCTAGTTTTAATACGAATGTTTATGTTATGTTTAAACCATTTCATATGGGAATGCATTGGACTTAATAAGTGACGGGTGGAGCCCGCTATAGCTCCTCGATGCATCGGTAGGTCTCATGAGACAAACTAGTGTCTTGGCACAAGGCCTTGACAAAATCTTATTTGTAGTCTTGGCACGAGGCCTTGGCTATGTGGTTATGATAGTCTGGCATTATGCATTCCAACATTATGAAAGTGGTTATTGATTTTTGCATGTGATTATTCGATTAGTAGAATATCCATGTGAATAAGTAAATGGCATTATTTCATTTTATTTATGCCATACCATGTTGAAAGTTCATGTTTAAAAGGCTTTTGTTTTAGTTATACATTGCCTTAAATGTTTATTATTATTGATGAAAGTTTCCGCTATATTGTTATCCTTACTGGGCATTTGAGCTCACCCCTTTTCTATGTTTTATTTTTCCCAGGTAGTGAAGATGTAAGTTATGAATGACCTGCAGGGATTTTATGAGGGGTTAATAGTGTGGATTGTGGAAACATTATGTTGTTGTAGTAGTTTTTCATTTTATGATGTAATGTAAAACTTATGAATATATCTAGTGTTTCCAAGGCTACTAAACCAATCGGTCTTTCGGGATTTGATCTTTCTTGTGATCATGCCAATGTTATGTAATTAATGCACCGACTCTGGGCAACTGGGGTCGGGGCGTTACAGTGATGATCGTGGTTGAGGATTGTGGAGAAAGTTGGTACCTGGAGGTGGACCACTGGGCGGGACGTACACGAAGCGGACGGCTAGACCTGAGGAGCTGAGGAGGCTATCTGTACCCACCCTTCAGGTGGGATTTCCAGTGGATGGCTCGGTATTGCTTCTTTACTTTTCAGTTGCTGTACTTTCTTTTAAGTTGTAATTTACTTCAATTGGGTTTATATTTTGGCCCATTTACTTTCCAGCACTTACAGTTGTACCCAGTTTACTTAGTGTTTACTTTAGCTTTCTTACTCTGTGGTGTTTGTTTACTTTATAAAGGCAATGCCTTCCTTTTTTATCTAGATTTACGCCTTTGGTGCTAGTCGCCAGCCCCTGGCTATGGAAGGCGGGTTTGGGGTAGTCACGACACGAGCCCCGAGGACGGGTCGTGACAATATATACATGTTATGAACGACTATATTTTAAAAGCAAGTATAAATTGTCTATGAAAGGGTCTCCTTCTTCAACATCATTTTCAAAATCATAAAATTCTTCAAAATCTTATGATAAGGTAAAATATTTGAAAATTCTTAGATAATATTTAACTTTTCTAAAAATATGATAATATTGAAAAAATAGTATTTTATTGAAAACAAACCATGATCCATGATGGTATCTAGGTATAGAGGAGGTGTTTGATATCTCATACAACTGTTTGTAAGAGAGTTGTATGTTAGAAAAAGTTTCAAAATCACCCGGACATGAATTTGCAATAATTATTGCAAGAAAGTATTCAAGAAGAGATATGAATGTTGTTTGATATCCTACTCTTTCCATTTTTAACAAAATTTCATTGATCTAAAAACGTTATAGAACAAATATTTAACTAAAATAATAGACATAAAAACTTACCATTTATTTTAAAAAAACTCATAATCTATAAAAATGTCAAAACCATTCCTTTAATACCAACTATAAGGCCAAAAACTTAAACATTACATAATCCCAAGTTAAGTAAAAAATTTATTTTCTTTCACAATGATAAACATTTTAAGTTTATAGTTTTAGATAATTTGTCCATAACTATTACATTAGAACTCAAATATTACAAAGTAGACACTTCTAGTGACTATCCAATTTTTTCAACAAGTAAAACTTTCTAAAATAAAACATGAATTATATTTCAAGATTAAAATCTTCATAACATTCATCTTAACAAACAGATTTCTCTTACCCATCCTTATATCCTATGAAAAACATTTTGAAACGAGAACTAAAATCTCAGTAAGGGGCATAAAATAAAGAAAGAAACCGTTAGTCCATGAATATTTCAAACTCATGAATTTTTTTTCACAAAATCATACTTTTCACCTATAAAAATTAAACTTTTTATCTTACCTCATGAAATAGTAATATTCCTATAAATATCCATATAAATCAAAAATCATTAAGATAACTTATAGAATCCCTATTATTCTTACATTTTAGCCTTCATGGCTATATAGGGAGTAACCTCCATGGTTATGTTTGGAATACCCATCATAGTATATTAACTAAATATCTTTGGATAAACCCAACCAGTTAACTATTTATCATTACCCAATACATTGTAGAACTATCACAGTATCACCCTCCATCAGTTTATCATGGAACCACCTATATACATAAACAATTCCTAAGAACTTTAATTAATCATAACATATAAAACAAGCATAAAGGAACAATAACATTTCCAAATTACAGTTGCAAGATATCATTTCAAGATATAGATATAATTAGTCCATTATTAAAACCATTTTCAATACCAAAATATCTGAAAAGGTAATACAACATTTATTTTTCTTTTAAAATAATTACAGCTTGTTGAGGAATCCAAATATCAAATAATGGTCACACCGGCAGAAAATTCCTTATCGCTGTATATATAAAAAATGTTAATTTTATAATTTAGTAAAACAATTCATATAAAAGAATTCCTTTTGAAAACCATTTAATGAAATTAATTTTCAAAGGGGTTTATTATACATCGTATAAAAGTAGGTGGTGTATATTATCAAAATATGCCTCAATGAAAGGAGATCAAGATGATGTCCCTTACCTTGAGCCCGAATCAACACGTATAATCATTAACTTATTGAATAATTAAATTAGGTTAATTTATAATTTCATGAGAATATTTTTAATTTTTATTATTCCTTTTATATAACTTATTACCATTATATAAAAATTACATAATTATTAAAGTTCATATCGGACATTTTGTCGATATTTTGTACTTGAGTCGAAAATGAACTTGGCATGGTGGCAGTAGTCCATGTGGTCATAAATACATCATATATAGAATAATATTCATGAAATAATGATAAATTTTATACATTAATTATAATTTTAAATCAAACCATTAATTATGGTTGTGAAAAATAAACAACGTTACAATCATGGAGATTGTAGGCCGTATATACGGATGAGTAGCGTTTTCCATTTTCCATTGATCATCATGGAAAGAAAGTATATATTATTGTATCTTTATAGATTGATAATAATATCTTTAATACCATATTAATCATTTAAATATACTTATATATATATATTATTCAAGTGATGTTGTGATTAAAAATTAATTAGATCGCATCGTGGAGGTGACAGTTCACACGTTCGCAAGAACGTCGTAATCATATTTATGTGTATGGAAAGTAAGAACATAATTGATATATTATTATTTTATAAAGATTAATATGTCATTGGTATCATATATGAACATTAATTTTATCATTATAATAGGTATTCATAGACGGTTATTGAAAATGAATTATATCGATTTGTGGAGGTGAAAATTCACACGTACACATAAAAGATTAATTTTATTCCCATTTAATGGAAGTGGAAGTGGAAATAGATTTAGGTGATGATATTAAAAAAATAAATTCTAAGTATATTGAATATATTTGAGTTATTATTTCATCATGGATGAATAATATTTTAAGTATGTATAAGAAGAAATAAAATAGGAACACAAAAATAAAAACATTACCTTTCCTTCAGATGATCACTTTTCTTAACACAATAACACATCTATGGAGAGTGTTCATAATAAAATAAGGCATAAATAATGTGGGTAGTTATTATTTTAAGTGGTTTGGGAAGATATTTTCCAAACCAAAATATTTTTTAATTACAAGGAATAGAGATGAATGCGTGCCCTTTTATAGGAGAGGGAGGGGCACTATTGGAATTATTAAAAGAATTAAATTAATAAAAGTTCATTTTCATTTCCAAATGGGTCAAAATTAATTAATTTAAAATATAGGTTGATTATGAGTTGAAATAAATTGATCCAATAAAAATTATACAAGTTTGAATAGTTTTTAGTCCTGATATTTTTGTTTTAACCCCTTTTAACTCTTACCGTTTTATCAAGTAATTTATACTTTGAGAGTTAAAAAAATTTCCATAACATTCCAAATGATAAAATAATGAGCCATTAATGAAATTTATAGACATACCTAAACTATTTTTCAGAATATTATATTTTTAAAAATTTTATATAATTTAATTAATATTTTTTTATTTTAAGATATGAATTTTGTCAATTTTGATAGTATTCATTTTTAATTTTTTTAAAAACCCATAATAAATTTATTAATGTGAGAAAACTAGTTTAAATCATCTATAAAATGTGAAAGTAATATATAAAACTCATTTATGGCATAAAATATTTAAAATTATATTTATTTTAATATTATTAATACCATTTATTGGATTCTTCCTTTAATAAATATATTAATGCATCATTATTGTTTCGTAATTAAATTTAATTATTTAATGTCTAAAAATCATAAATAAATTTTAATGATGTATATAAAAATATTATATTTCAAATTAATATTTATAGTTGAATTTATCTTCTATATAACCCTATATTAAAAATTATTTTCTTATTAAAAATATGAGTATGACATTTTTTACTTATCATTATATAAAATATAATAAATATAATATTCTTACCCAAGTGGCTTAAAAGGGTTATAATTTTTTCCTAAGGCTGGTTTAGGTCTAAAAACAATAATCCAATGAAATTAGGACAAGTATTTGGGTAATTTTATAATATTGAAATATTATTTTCACCTTTAATTACCCGATTTACACTTAACCGTCGTAAATAAAATACAAAAGTTACTTTTCAAAAAAATTAACTTTGTCATATTAGATCAATTTTTTCCTATAAATTACAACCATGTATTTCTATTTTTGAAAATTTAATTCACATAAGTGGTTAAATTAGGTTTAACACTAATCCCACAGACGTGGCGAGAAGGTGGGTAAAAGAGACATTCAACAATTCCAATTAGTTTTTATATCTAATTTCAATATAAAAATTACTCCAATGATATAAATTAGATTAAATGATAAAAATATAATCTAATTATACTTTAAAACCAATTTAAAGGATAATATAATAATATAAATAAATTAGACGAAAAAACATTTTTGAATTAAAACGCAACATTTTTCAGTATTCATTAAAATCTAAAATTTATCAGAAAAATACTAAAAATTAAAACAAAGTAAATTATTATGTCCCTCTTCCAAAGAATAATTTTATTTTCTCAAATAGAACATATAAATGTTTTAAAATCTATATTTAAAATAGGTTCTTCCTCAAAAGGTGGTAAAAATGTATTTTTTTTTGAAAAATATTTCTTTAATGCATAAAATTGATTTTATTCTTATATAATGCCAAGAAAACACATAAAATTAATGTTAAAATTATATATAATATATTAAATATATATTTCATTAAAATAATCCAAAAATATTAATTTTATTATTCATAAAACACACTTATGTACATTTAAATAGTTTTCTAGAAAAGTATTTTCATTTATTTTTAAAAAAGTTTTTTCTTCATTTATAATTAATAGGTCACCAAATAATTATATATATATATATATATATATATATGTGTGTGTGTGTGTGTGTGTAAAACATATATTTATAATTTAGTTAGTACAACTCATTCCCACCATTCTAACAGCTAGGTTATGATGGTAACATTTAAATAATAATGTTTACTTGTCCTTTTAAGCTCGACATGGTGTATCATGTATGATATCAAACAAAGTATTTCTTTTTAAAAAATCAGGATGTTACAATGACTTACCACATAAGATATTTTAACCTCATTTATAATAAATTTATATTTATTATACTTAACTTATAGAACCATATACATATCTATAACATCATATATGATCTATTTATAACATTTTATCAAATGTTTTCTAATAAGATTTTATTATTATCATTATTTTGGGTGTCAACTACTTCATTTTTCATGTATGATTTTATTCTATAGTTTCCATCCTTGAATATTTATTACGGATCCATAATATACAATTTTTTTATTCATGATATAAATATCATATATATTTAATATATGGATATTTAGAGTCATCCATTAAAGGTAGAGATAGAAAAATAAATTACATTATTCATGAAGACAGTTTGTTGTACATATGTATGAACACGATTTTCACTTTTTGATGGATGGAATGAAAGAAAGTTAAATAATAATAAAACTTTATTGGATAATTTTTATATCAAATATATATATATATATATATATATATATAAATATTATATTCATTAAATCCATTTTATTATGTAAAATGGAATTGAAAAACCAATCACATCGCTTTATTGTGGTGGTCTTCCACACGTACACACGAGCGAAGTTATCATTTTAGAAAGTATTGTACGTTAAGAAGGTTGATATGATATTATAATTCCAAAAGCATAATAATTTTAAAAATATCATATATATATTCATTATTTCCATATTTATAACCATCCATGTAAAATGGTGATGTGAAACAAATTACACCGCTATGTGGAGATGATAAGCCGTACATATGTATGAGTGATGTTTTTAATTTTTATAAGGTGTAAATGAGATGGAATATGGTTATAACGTAATAATAATATATAATTATATTAATGATATCATATTTATTAATTTATAATGGATTCACCAAATTTAAAGGAAGTAGAAGAAGAAATAAACTTGAAAGAGTCGGTAAAGATGATTACATATTCTTCAGTATACTTCCTTTATATCTCCTATTAAGAACCTTTGGTATGATATTTTATAAATAAAAAAACCATTAATTTGTTTATAGGGGATTTTAAAAGATAATTGGGAAGGTTTTGATCAAGGTAGGTTGTTCAAAGTGGTGTAAATAAAAGAGACAAGGGGTGTGCTTTTATAAATGATGGGATGTGAATTATTAGAATGTCTTAATTTATTAAATTATTATAAAATATTTTCCAAGTGAAAATAGGTAAAGAACATGAGCCTTAGCCTAGTTGGTGAGGACTCGCTAGGTGCATCCAAGAGACCTGAGATCAAATCCAGGTGGAGGCATATTTCTGGGTACTGTAGCAGTACTGTAGCAGGCACTGTGGAAGACACTGTTCGGTACTGTAGCAGCTGGAACTATTCATCCATCTGGGCCTTTGGGCCACCGGTTTGGTTATCGGGTCCTACAAGGCTTTTTGGCCAACCAAGACCTTCAGGCCAGTTAATTCTCAAGGCCTTCGAGCCACCTTAAGGCCTTAGGACCACCCCAAGGCCTTCGTGCTACATGAATGCAGACCCCAGACACACTAAAAAAAAGGAGCAGCCCCAGAAGAGGATTCAAAGTAGGTGCACTCACCAGAGCAGAGCCAAATGGATTGTCAGAATGAGAGGGTATGTCTATGCCATCGGTACAAGCCTGTGCTTGCACGAGAAGGCTAGCCAGACGGTCATGCAAAGGTGGAGAGCTACTATCAGGATGCAGATGCTGGGGAGGGGCAGTTCCTTGTAGATAGTCTGGTTGAATTCCCTAAGATCTTAGGGTCATGTAATCTCCTAAGACTATGGATCATGTAATCTCTGAGCCTACGGGCCTTGTAAGGGTTCCCCCTCATCCCTTAAAAGGGGGGTTATCAAAAATCAATAAAAATGAAGGCCTTCGGGCCATTCAGGCATAGGTGAAACTAGGTAAATAGTGATTTAATTCAAATATTAGATAGGTATGTGTCAAAATAATCTCATCCAATAAATTTTGTAAAAGTTTTTTCAATGATTTCACCCTTATCTTTTAGTTTAAACCCCTAGTAAACCCTTTTGACAATTATCGTAATATCAAAGTTTTATACACATTAATGGTCAGGAATGTTAATATAAGAAGAAAAAAACCCATAAATGGACCATGGTTGATGTTTTAAACTATATCCCATTCAATTGGATGAATATTTAATTCTTATTAATTATAAATCATTTAATGAAATTTTATGTATTATAAAATATCATTAATATCATTTTTGAAACTATTCATTTAATTTGACTTTGAAGAAAACATGATAATTAAATAATTTGTATATAATCCTTTAAGACATACCTATTATGTTATATTTATATATAAAATTTGTGATATACTATAAATCACTCAAATTATATTACTTTTAACATTTTAAAATCATTTATTTTATTTTTCTTTTAATTTAATAAATAATGTGTCGGCGTTGCATACTCATTTATGGCAATTTTTTCTTTAGTAAAAATTAAAATAAAATACCATGATAAAAAATTCATTAATATTTAAAATTAAAATTTATAACTGAAAATAATTTGTTTTTATCATTTTCACAAAATATTATTTTTATTAAAAATATGATAAAAACATTTTTGACTTTATCCTTTATTTAAATATTATAAATTTAAAAATAAAATATAAATTACAAAAAAATTCCATATTTTTGAAGTTTAGATATGGAAAAGATAGAATCATTTAATAAAATAAATTAATGTTTTATATATATTTTTAATGCCTCAACAAATTATTTTTAACCTTAATTTCTTGATTTACCCTTTACCAAGTTGATAAATTTTACCATAATTACTATTTATAATGACTAAAAATAAAAGATCATATTTATAAAATTTGAACCACATGATTCCAAATATGAAATAAATTTTGTAAAATTAAATCTCTTTAAGTGGAATTGTAACATCCCAGGTTTTTGGATTGGGTCAAAAACTTATCCATTTTTGAAATTTTTGGAAGTGGTGGTTTTTCCAATTTCTTTTTTGACCATCGAAACCTAATTTAGAGTTTTTATTCAAACCAATATATTTTTTTTGATGGTTTTAGAGGTTTATAAAAATTCATATGTGTTTGGATGGGTTTTAGGTGTGTTGGAGGCCCAAAGACCCTGTTTTGGAAGTTTCAGGTCAGTGCGCACTGTTTGGGTAAACTGTGCTACCTCTTCCATCAAATCATGCATCCCTATTTTGTAATGCAAAAAAGTTTAGAAAACCATGTGGGTTATGTTTCATGTCCATACATGAACCTCTATATATTTTTTGTAGTGGGATTTTATACGACTTGCCCACAGTTAAGGAAAACTCTGTACAAACCGCACACGTAGTTCCCCTTATATCACTACAGAATATTCCTTTAATAGTGCTAAAAATTTCCTTTATCAGTGTTAAAGTAGTGATGATTACCGAAGAGAAATTAAAATCCACAATTTTTTATTGATAATAAGAAATCACTAATAAAGGGGTATGCTATAGTGTGTTATAACAACACACTGTAGCCCCAAAAACACAAAAAAATCAGCAAAATCAAGTAACAATATAGAATTTAAATGAAAGAAAATTTACAACACAAATACAAGAAAAAAACACTATATTATAGATATTTCAAACATTGGTTTATAAAATTACATAAGTATAAATTGTTATATACATTAAAAAACATCAGTTTTCCTTTGTCTTTTGATCCTAACCCCTAATCGAGAATAAAACACATCTGTATAAGAAAAAAAATTCTTTTTTAGTAATAATATAAATAAATAAATTAAAAAAGTGTTAATTTTAAACTAAATTTTGAGTCATACCAGGAAAACTGTGTATCAGATTGAGTTTCAGTTGATTATTTCACATCGCACCATTTCTTTTTCATCTTCAAGAATTATCTATTTGAAAATTAACTAAATAATTATAATATAAAAATGATAAGGGAATTAATTAAGTAATATTAGATAGAATGATGAGAAAAAAAATCTAGGATTGTTTTATCGATTTTGGCAATGTGATGTGAGTTTTAAACAAAAATGACACTTACATATTGAAAAGACGCACTTAAAGTCAAACTGGTCACATCATGAATCAAATTGCGGTGAGTCTAGTTACTACAAGTCTCAAATGACTTATGGATAATTTTAATAATGTATTAAAAAATCATGAACATGTTTGATTGGTTTTGGGTATGTCACTTTTATTTTTTACTGAAATGTCATTTTAAACATGAAACACACACTTTGACTCAAAACAATCACATAGTGTGTTATTTTGACATGATACTAATTCCTAAATGTGAAAAATTAATTATTAACTTTTTTCATAAATTATCAAGACAATCTAAGTTCATTTTCTCAATTTTCATGGAGTGAAACTTTTTGAACTAAAATATTGATTTTAAATTGATAATAGAAAAATTATGTAATACCAGGCACATCATGGATTAGGTTGAGGTGTGGATAATTCATACACATCAAAAATGACTTATGGATCATTTTATTAAATTATAAACCCAATCGAAATGTGGTTTCTATGTTTTGAGTAGGTTAGTTGTCATTTTTACTAAAATAGATGTCAATTTTAAATAAAAAGATGCACTTGGAGTAATATCAGTCACATTGTGCATCAAATTGTAATAAAGATGATTCATACATGTCTAAAATGACTTATGTATCATTTTACTAAATTATCAAAATAATCAGAATGCATTTTCTCGGTTTTAAGTAGGTTAGTTTTCCTTTATACTAAAATTGATGTCAATTTTAAAAAAAAATACACACTTGGAGTCATACTGGCCACACTATGAATCATATTGAGGTATGGATAATTTTACATGTCAAAAATGACTTCTGTATCATTTTACTAAAGAATCAAAACAATCGGAATGCGTTTTCTTGATTTTTGAGTAGTTCAGTTGCCCTTTTTACTAAAATTGATGTCAATTTTAAGTAAAAAAACCACTTGGAGTCATACCAGTAACACCATGCATCAGATTGAGGTGTGGATAATTACTACACATATCAAATGACTTATGGATCATTATCCCAAAGTATCAAAAAAATCCAATTGTGTTTACTCAGTTTTGAGTATATCACCTATATTTGTTTTACTAAATTAATATTTTAAAATGAAAAGTGAACTTTGACACATATCAGTCACATAATATGTCAGTTTAACACGATAATAGTTCCAAAACATTACAAATGACTTATGAATCATTTTTTTGTAAATTTTTAAGACAATCTGAGAAAGTTTTCTCGATTTTCAGTGAGTGACATTTTTAAACTACAATGTTGATTTTAAATTGATAATGGAAACATTGGGTCATACTGGGCACATAGTGCATTTGATTGAGGTGTGTCTAATTTCTACAAATCCAAAATTACTTATGGATGTTTTTACTATAGTATCAAAATAATCATAATTCATTTTCTCAATTTTGACTAGGTTAATTGTCTCTTTTACTAAAATTGATGTCTATTTTAAAGAAAAAGATGCACTTGGAGTGATACCGGTAATACCATGTGTCTAATTGAGTAGTGGAAAAAAATTAAAAGAAATTGATAAATTCCAACACCATAGGAGTAAAAATGTTTTTAGAGAGAAGAAGTTTGTGGAAGTTTTGGTGCAGAAAGGCTTGAAAGAAGAACATTAATCTTCTAAAATAAATTGAATCTGTAAGAAATAATGAAAATTAAATCAATGTTTCATCATATATTTTTTTTGGTAAAATATAGAAAGTTTATCATAACATTACCTTTACATATTCCCAAAGGGTTTCATGTATTATATTCTGCTCTTCTGATTGATTATTAAGATCATCATGTGCAGAAGACATTGTCCACATGAGTAGTCAAAAATTTAATTTAGATTATGTTAATGCAGTAAATAACCTATAATATTATGATGAAAAGAATATTATATTAAAAAACAGTTTTACCTTCTCCTCAAACTCTTTTTTAAAGGTTTTAGGGATTTAGTCCATCCATCAAGAATCCAAATCCTCTCTTTTTGGTTCCCTATAATGTACTATACATTGTCTACATTGGGATTGACATGAACTAATTGTGATATCCCAATGAAAGGGTCATCCTATAAACCATTGATTATGTGTATTTCATATTTATCCAAATTAGATCATCTCATGAACATTTATAATTTCATTTTATTGTTTGATATACATCATCCATCTCTTATGGACATGCACCTATGTTTCTTGAAATACTATAATCAGTAGTCATCCATAGGATGAGTAATGCTCTTAGTACTAAAAGCAACAAAAAAGACATGGGGATGAGTCTCGATACAACAAAATGAAATAATAACTATTCATGAGATAAAGCCTATGAGGATGGAAATTGTAATGCATTGTGTTCTCTAAAAGGGATAATGTCTCCCATTTGTGAGAATTACACCATTTACACAAGTTTATTAACTCATTGCCTATTGAAGGTTATATTTGGGGAGAATAATCTTTCATTTATGTGATAAATGTTTTTAATAAAAAATGAATTATTTCATATACATGGATGGTAATCAGAGATTACCAGGGGTGGAACTGATACATGTAGACGTAAAATGATGAATACCTAAAAATAATTTCTCATAAGTATTTCGACAAATATAAAATTTAATATCCTCTATTATATTCTTTGTAATAAGTGATGTAACAACCTAACAAATTATTTTATTTAATATAAATGGTTTATCAAATATTTGAAAACATGTGAAAAATATAATTTCAATTTAAACTCAATAAGGAATGGAAAAAATAATATTAGGAAAAGAATATACCTAATAACGATAATGGTTTTAAAATTATCAAAAATATTAGTTGATGAATTCATTCAAGAATTATGTCTAGATCAGTTGAAAATAAGAACTATTTTCAAGTATATAAAGAGTATTCAAAATAAGAAAATTTCATTTTCATGACCATTTGGGGTTCTATGGTGATTTTGGGCACATAGTATAAGATTTTAGTCATAATGAAATAAATAATAGTAATTATGGAAGATATAGTGGTTCTAAGTTAAATGGAAGATGACCCACTCCTAAAAAAATAGTTTACAAGTGAGATTAATCTTAATTTTTTTTATTTTTTATTGTATATATATAAATTTTTGTAATATATTTGTATAACATATTTGTATAATTTATTTTTTTAATATAATTATATAATATAATTTTATAGTATATTTTAATAATATATTATAATAAAATATTTTTATAATATATATTTTTATAGTATTATATAAATTTTTATTTTTATAATATATATATTTGCATAATGTATTTGTATAATATATATATATATATATATGTATTTTTAAAATATAAATGTGTGTATGTCTATATATATGTTTAATATATAAATATATAATATATAAAATTAATATATATATGTATTTTTTATATATTTTTATTTTTTCAAATTTATACATAAGAAAATATAAATATTTAACAAATTTATATATGTAATGTGATCCCTGGAGTGTGAAATATAAAGAAAACGACTTCTAAAATTTTGAATTATCCTTGTAGGAGGTGAAAATGACTCTAGTGGGAGAAAGGATTAAGAGGGTTTTTGGCCTATTAAATGGACAAGGTTTCATTTTTAAGTTTAATGATGAGCCCCTCAAAGATCATTCAAATCACCCCAGAGGAGTGATCCATCCACGAACATCAAAATGAAATTGGAGATCCCCTAATTGAGATCTTAAATAACTAGATAAGAATTGATGTAGATGTTGAAATGGAGATAAATAAAGAGGAGCAGCATCCACCCAATCATCATCAAAATGAAACTAAAAATTCTATTCTTAAGACCGAGAGTGATGCTCCAAAATCAGGTTTGAAGCAGAATCATGAATCAGAAGCATAGCCCTTAGATCATAGAGATGAGAAATATAATTAATAAGAGTCTAAAATAGCTCTTATACAAATTATTATTGGCATGGACTCATTTTTGACCGTAGGGATATGTCAACTGTAAATAAAGAATTATTGAAACAAAATTCACAAAATAAGAAATCAACAAGTGAGGTGGATAAGGAGAAAATAAAATACCTTGGATTGAAGCTTTGAATCGTATTAGAGAATGTATAGATATCAAAAATCTTGACAATGTTCAATCCTTGTATTCTTTCGACCCTTGAACCATTCAAGCCATGGATTTGAGCCTTGAAATTGTTTGAGCCTTGTATTTGAGCCTTTATTCGAGCTTCAATTCATCGAGGAGGAGCACTGACAGAGGGAAGCTTCCATGGAAATATTCAGTATCATGATGAGTTCATGAATGGTTAGGGTTATTTAAGCAGATTGGGACAATTTTATCAGTGCTTCCCAAAAAGCGCTGATAAAGATAGAGCTTTATCAGTGCTAAAGTTTTATCGCTGATAAAGAAGGCTTTTATCAGCGAAAATTAATTTGGGGCTGATAAAGGATTTATAATTATAATTATATATATATTTTTAAAATATATTTCTGTAATTATATATATATATATTTAATAAATATATATAAATATAATTATAGTAAATATACTCTTTATTTAAATATATTTATTATACTTTTATAATTATATAAATACTTTTAAAAAGTAATATTTATATCATTATATATAATTATATAATTATATAATTATATATTTAATAAATATATATAAGTATAAATATAGTAAATATATTCATTATTTAAATAAATTTATTATAAATTTATAATTATTTAAATATTTAATTATTTATTTATAATTATATAAATACTTTTTAAAAAATAACATTTATTTATTTATAATTATAAATATATAAATGTACAAAAATAGTAAATATACATTTATAAATATATTTATTTATAGATATTTTATTACAAATATATATTTAACATTATTAATGAATATTTAATCGAAAGTGCATACATGTTAAAAATGAGTGAATTTGAATAATTAAAAGCTAGTAACTTCAACAATATTGAAAAATGGATATGTTTTATTAATTAAATATATATTAATAAAAAATGGATATATATTGAAATACAGATGAATATATATTGAAAATATCAAAACACAGTAAATTTATATATATAAATTAAATAATAGAAATTGAATAAATTCCCCAAAATATATTTTTGTGTGTTCATGCGTTGTATATAAAAATGAATTAATTACATATATGTGAGATCAATATAACATACGTCAGATCTATGTTAAATTTAAAAATCAAATGACATTAAATTTATTCATTTTTATGAATAATTATTTTTTAATATTTTTTAATAAACTCATTTTTATTTATTATTTACTTAATTATCTCTTTTTATTTAGACCTTTATGAGTGCTAAAACACGTTGATAAAGGATACCATTATTGGCGCTAAAAATAAAGTGCTGATAAAGGGTACCCTTTATCAATGCTATAAATAAAGCACTGATAAAGGATACCCTTTATCAATGCTATAAATAAAATCCAGTGCCATTAAAATCATATTTTTTAGTAGTGGTATGTTGTACTATAAATTTTATCCCACTCAATTGCTATATGGTTTAGAAAACCGTGTGAGGTAACCCTACAACCTTTAAAAAGGGAAAAATTCAGTTTTCCCCCCTCATATTTATTTCTTTCTCCTTTTATCCTTTATGGTTCACATGTAGTAGTAAGGGGCTCACCTATTTCTTCCTCCCATAGGGTGTGATTCCTCTCTTTCATCCTTTATCCATTTTTTCCTCTCTTAGGTGCATTGTAACCATATTAGTATGGCTCTCCTCACCCATGCTTCTCTTTTCCTTTTCTCTCACCTCACGGGGTGCTAAATCTACGCAAGACATTTCCCCTATTTTTAGGGTGTTCGATGGAAATTATGATTTCTTCTAAATCAGCTAGAGTTAGAGGATAATACCAAAAGTTCCTACATTTATGACCCCAATGTAGGTGGTGTATACCTTTATTCATGTTTTTAGTCATTTTGGGGGTGCAAAATTTAGTTCCCCACTGGGTAGATGAGAGAGACCCTAATAGAATTGAAATATTGATGTTAAATTAATTGTATGACCTTATGAGTTTCTATGGGGAATATACAAACATTATTCTCTCATATGAGGCTGGGTTAGAGGCCGTCAAACACCTGGGTAGTTTGGATGGGGTGGGTTTCATTAACTAAATTGAATTGTTTATTTAAATTGAAGTGATTTATATATATGATTTGTTTGTGATGTTCTATTGAGATCTATGGGATCATTATGGGCTTGGTATAAGGTTTGAAATGGTGATGTCCATTTTTAATTGAGGTGATGTTATCATCAGGATGGTCTAGGACCTGTTTAATTATGTGATGTTATCACCGGTTAGGAAACATGGTCATCATATGAGGTGGTAAGGCCATCAGGTTGAGGGAATGAACTATGATATTAGATGACATGACCATTATATTTGAATGACATGGTCACAGGGGAATAAGGGTCCGATGTTGGTGTGGTTTAGGTTCTATTTTGGGGATTGCTTCTCACTCATGATTGGAAAAACCACCATTGGATTCGCATGCACGTAGGTTGAATCTATGATGAGGTGGTTTTGACCACTTGGGTGGGTAGATTCCCCCAATAATGTAGAATAGATAATTTGGTTTGTGGGGTTCTTTACATATAAATCTATGAGGATGGTGAGGAGCTATTAGATGATAGAGTTGAGGCTATCGGTTGGGGGATGAGGTTCCCCATATTAAGGCCATTCGGCCATGACTACATTTTGAGGATAGAGATTGTCATTCCTTGGGATGTTATTATTTGAGCCCATGATGGTTTTATTTGAGGACAGGTATCCCTGTGCCTACAGATGTTAGGATTTGAGCTAATGGGTGCTTTCGAGCAGGGGTCTGAAAGACTAGGGTTCTATTTTCTTGTTCATGCCTTTGGGACATTGGAGACATGATTTGGTGTGTAAGGTGTTCTTTGGAAAAAGGTTTTCGTTTACTTTATTGGAGGTTGAACCTAAAGGTTCACCTAGGACAATTTAACATTAGGGGATACATTGGACATAGGCCAAGTATCCTCTCCTCTTTAGTGATTAGGACATTGTCCAAAGGAGGTGACAACTTCCTGTTAACTGTTGAGCACCAGGTAATCTTGTTTTCTTTATTTAAAATGAATAATCTATTATTATTATTATATTACACACCTACTTAAACACTTATATTGGGTAGGAACACTTAGGTGGTACCCTACTGAGACTCATTCTCATACCCCACATAGTCCATTTGAGACATGTTTATAATTTATTCTCTTATGTTCAAGTTAATTTCTAGGCTGAGGAGCTTGATCATAGTCACTTTTATCACGAGATGTTGGAAAGGGACCATTAGGACTTTCCAAACCTAGAGTATTCCTTTTGTTTATCATTCTATATTAGATTTATTTATATGTATTTTTCTTCTATGGTCATCCATGGGAAACCCCTTCTATATATTGTACTATACGACCCGTATTGTATGCATTTTCGATTTGGTAGATGTAAGTGGTTTGTTGGTGTGTTTATTTTTTTTTTGTTTCTGTTGATTGTTACCTTTACTCTTTTTCTTGTTGTTGATTTTGCTTCTTCCATGGGTAGGTTTGGTTCAAGTCTACTGAGTCTTTTATCCCACTGAATGTTGTATATGTATATTTAATCAGACCATTATTATATCATTCCCTGAGTGTATAAACTCCGCACTTTTACCTCTTTACACCTTTATTTCTAGTCAGCAAGCTTTATCATTTGGATAGGTGTGCATAAGGCCAGTGAAACCCAGCTGAAAAGAACTGTTCGGTGGATAATCAAGTTGGGGATGCTACAAGTGGTATCAATTGACTTCTTGACTGGGAATTTGTAACAACATTATACTATCAACTAATGATATCAAGATGCCTGTTCTTTTTTTATACTGGTCTTACTATTTGGGATATGGTATAATGGAGATTTGGATGTGGTTGGAATTGGATTCCCAACTTGTTGTTGGGTGCTTGTATCCCCATGTACAAGGGACCGACCAAGTTACCATGGGTGGGAATACTATTCGGTTTTTATCTTTTTACAATTTATATGATTTCCACATTGAGTGGTAAACTTGGAAATGTGAATAATAATTGTTATGAATTGTTATCATTGGTCTGGTATGGAAAGGAAAAAGATTGGGACCCTTGAATTGGTATGACAAGGGGGTGTTTTCTATGCATGATTTTTTATTCTTTCTATTAGGCACATGGTATGATGTTTAAATTATATATGAATGTTCCTGTAATATGGATTTTTCTTGATGTGATATATATATGTATGGGCCTGGATCTTATAGGAGCAGTTAAGGACAGTGACATGAGGTGATGTTGATCACCAGGTTGGGCGATGTGGTCATTGGTTTGAGGAGACATAGTTTATTAGAATGGGAATAGACCATGGAATATGTTATACTTGGATCTATTGAGGGTGGGTAATGAGGCCATGAGACTAGGATGCCGTGTTGCATGGATGTAGTGGGGAAGGGTACGAGTAGTGAGTTTACACTACCTGTTACTTGTTTCCTTATCCAAGATATTATATATATATATATATATGGTATCTGGGATGTATGACCATGTAATGGTATTCATAAGGTTTCTCCTAGATGGATTGGATAGAGCATCAGGTAGGTAATGGTTTAGTGCCATAGGAACATGGGTAGGTTAAGAGCCCTAAGGTTCTGGTAGGTCAAGAGCTACTAGTGTAGGATTAGGTACATTCTTAGATTATGGTGTAGGAGGGTCAACAAACACATTTGATAGCTTTTGGGCCATGGATCAATGAGAAGCTCTGAGCTATCTTGGTATGGGGTATCCATGGTATCGACAGGGGAGCCCAGGGAGCATAAAATTCTATGGAATACCTGGAAGAAGAGTTTCAATGGAAGAAAATATCACTATTTTTGGGTGAGGGTGGTCCGTAGGTAGTTGAGGATTGGATTGAGTCCATGAAGATGATCTGCAAGATGCTGGAGATTCCTCTAGGGTGCTGGGTGAAACTAGAAACCTATATGCCTAGAGGGCCGGCTTAGAACTGGTGGGACATGAAGGTGCGTGTAGGCATACATGAGGGACTATCTTGGAAGGATGTTGAGGCCAGGTTCATCAAGAATTTCTTTCTAGAGATTCTAATTGTATATAGATCTTGGGAGTTATTGAGCCTTCAGTAGGTTGACATGTCTGTCATGGACTATGCTGTGATGTTCACTGAATTGTCTCACATTATACCTGACATGGTGAGTGAAAAAGCTTTGAGGGCAAGGCATTTTGAGGATGGTTTAGGGAATGCCATTTGGGTATAGATAAACATCTTTAGGTTGGCCTCATTCTTAGAGGCGGTGAAAAAAGCACTCATAGCTGAGGGAAATATAGAAGATAGGTCTTCCTCAAGTTAGGCAGCAGATTTAGATGATTTTAGGGGTGATGGTTCATATGGAAGGATGTGAGGTAAGATGAGTTCCATCAGGATAGTTATGCCATAGAATCATATATACCACCTCATAGTGGGTCTTTTATAGTTTTATTCTAGTGTGGGAGGCCAATGCATGTATGGACTCAGTGTGTGCAGCTTCCAAAGGAGTTTCAGGCATGTGGATAGGACAAACATATCGAGAGGTACCATGTTTTATTTTGAGTGACTAATAAGATGCAGGACATTGTTGGTGCCATGTGTGACATGGGCATGAGGCGACCAATGATGATGTGAGGGAATTTGATGGGTGTCTGGTATGACACGGGATCACCTGATGAGGTGAATTTGTGACAATGCATCATGGGAGGACTTTGACTCTAGTTTTGGTTAGTGGATCAATATTTTGTTTTGAGTTTTGGGTTATGATGCGACCGGGGTAGGTAAATACTAAGGTTGGGATCCCCCTTGATGTAGTTGAACTATACCCTTTATATCGGGGTAGTCTGGGTTAATTTTACTAGGATTAGTATATTTTATAGTATCTATAGGTTTTGTTTTATATATTGGGGATGAGATATATTAAGGTGGGGAGATTGTAACATCCCATGTTTTTGGATCAGGTCAAAAACCTCCCCCTTTTTAGTTTTTTTGGAATTGGTGGGTTTGCTAATTTCTTTTTTGATCATTGTGACCTAATTCTGAGTTTTTATTCAACAAAATATATTGTTTTGGATTGTTTTAGATTTTTAGAAAAATACTTGTGTTTTTGGATGGGTTTTAGGTGCACTGGAGTCCCAAATACCTTATTTTGAAATTTTCAGTTCAAGGCACACAATTTGGGTAAACCATGAAACCTCTTCCAACAAAACGTGTAGCCGAATTTTGCACTTCCACGTGGTTTGGAAAACCATGTGCATTATTTCACATGACCATTCATGAAACTCTATAGATTTTAGAGTTTTTTCACATATCTTGTTAACTGTTAGGTTAAACCATGTTCAATCCACACAGGTAGTTCCATTTAGGCAGTACCTCAACACTGTATCCCACACGATTTCCACAGAGTTTATAAAAACATGTGAGCTAACTGTGAAAAATTTAAAAGGTGTAAAAAGTTGGTTTTTAACCTCCATAATATTTATTCCTTTATCCTTATTTTATCATTCTTGAGTCACACATATCAGTAGGGGGATTTCCCATTTCTTCCTCCCAAAGGGTGTGATCCATCTCCTTCATATGTGATCCATTTCGTCTGCTGTTAGGTGCGTTGGAAACATATCAGTAAGAATCTCCTCACACATGCTTCTCTTTTCCTGTTCTCTTGCATCATGGAGTTCTAAATACATGTGAGTCATTTTTACCTATTTTTAGGGTGTTCGATGGAAACACTAATTTCTTCCAAATCGGTTGGAGTTAGATGCTAATACCAGACATGCCTATATCTATGACCCCATGGTTGGTGGTGAAAATGTTTTTTCATTCTTTTTGGGGGTGAGTATTTTAGTGTGCCATTGGGTAGATTAGAGAGACCCTAATTGAATTGAATGATTGATGTTAAATTAATTATATGACCTTATGGGATGATGTGGGGCATGCCTAAACCTTATTCACTCATGTAATATAGAGTTAAAGGCTGTCGACTACCTGGGTAGTTAGGTCACTGTATGTTTCATTAATTGAATTGAATTATTTATATAAATTGAAGTCATTTATATATATGAATTGTTTGTGATGTACTGTTGAGATCCATGGGATTAGGATGGGCTTGGCCTGAGGTTTGAAATGGTGATGGCCATTTGGAATTTAGGATATGTGATCATCAGGATGGGCTATGCTCAGTTTACATGGCTGATGTGATCACCAGTTGGGGGAAATTTTCATTGGATGAGGTGGAAAGGCCATCAGGTTAAGAGTATAACCCATGTTATTGGATGGAATGTCCCTCAGATTTGAGTGACATAGTCATAGGGGCATGGGGTTCTAGAGTTGGTGTGGATTAGGTACTATTTTGGTGATTTCTACTCACCCATGATAGGCCAAATCTCCATTGCAGTCGTGTGAACATAGGTTGAATCAGTGATGAGGTGGTTTTAACCGCTCGAGTGGGTAGAGGCCCCCAATAGTAGTGATTATGTAATTTGGTTTGGGGGTGATTGTCATAAAAATCCATGGGGATGGTGAAGAGCCATTGGATGATAGCGTTGAGGCTATCAGTTAGGGGATGAGGCTCTCCATACTGATGTCATTGGCCCATTATGAATTTTTTAGGATGAAGATCTCCATTACTTAGGATGTTATGATTTGAGATAAGAGTGATCTTATTTGGGGATAGGTATCAATGCACCTACAGACGTCATGCTTTAAGTGTAATGACCCAAACTTTCATTAATAGAAATTCCTCTTGATATAATTAAATGTCTTATTATGGTTATATAAAATGTGAACTTCATTGGTTTTATGTTTCTGGATTTTAAAATACCATGATGAATTGTGACCATTGCTAATATAGCCATTGAACAGAGATCACATGATTAGTATAAATATAGGTATTTAACAAATCCAATTTACTCAGAAAAAGGAAGCGATGGCCTCATCCAGTAGACTTTCCCCGTACGAAGCCCATTTATTGGAGATCAGAAAGGAGGTGGTGTCATTGGGCTTCGCTCTTGACCAATCCCAAGTTGAGCTTGAACACGTCAAGCTTGTGTGGAACCGACTCTGGGAGAAGTGGAAGTTAATAGAGATTACCACCCGAGTAATGTTATCCGAGCTTCCCAAAGAGTCTACCACCATCGCACACCTCACCCTTCAGTATTATGCGGGTTTTATAAGGTGTTATGTAATAAGACCCTAGCACTATGACAATGTATATTATTTTTTTATAAATAATTTGAATTCATTTTATTATTGTTACTTTGTAAATAGTTTTTAAAGCATAAATAGTATTTTTAGTTAATATTCAACTAAGAAACCTATTTTGATGAATTAATGGATTTTTGAATTAAATAATATTTTAATAAAATATTATCATTATTATAAAATTAATTTTTATTAAATATAAATTATCGTATAATTTTATGAATGCAATTGTAATTTTTATTATGATTTGAAAGCTATTTTTGTCAAAACCCATGAATTTTCGATAAATATCGGTTTTTATTTTAAAATTTAAAATTCTCATATTTACAAAAATTATTTAGATAAAATGAATATTATTTTTGGAATCTGGACATCAAAATTTTCCAACAGTGAATATTTCATAATTTTCCGAGATAGTCAATTTTTTTGTGTTAAAATTAAATATCATTTAAATATATAATGTGTTTTATGACATCAAAATGACCCAATAGTGATGAAATAAAATAATATAAACAATATGTTCAGAAAATATATGTTTTATCATTAAAATAATGTGATTTTATATTTGTTTGATTTATTTTACAAAGCTTTAGTGGACCCTTCAAGGCTTATAAAACATTTTGTCTTTTTAAATTGTTTTCCTTGAGAGTATGACTCACCTCCACATAAGAAAACCTATTATTTTAAGAAGTTAGGCCATTTTACTTATAAAATATTGTTTTCCAATCCCCTTTTTCAAATAACATGGGAAAAAACCATGGGATGGTTTGTGGTTTTGATTAGTTTAATGTTAGGTGTCCCAAACCTAAATAATAAAGAATTCCATCTCCTTTCCTATATAAACCCACCCAAGATCCCACTTACTATTCACTCAAAGACTTTGGAGTTCAACCAAACCCGACCCTACTATCTCTAGAATACTCCCAAGGTTCCCCAATCTCCCAAGAAGCCTCTATCAAGCCTCTCGCAAGCCTTTGGGATCACACTTCCAAGTAAGGGATTTCTTCCTTTCTCATTTTTTCCAATTTTCTTTAAGTTGTTATTACCTTTTGTTTTTAATTAAAAATGTTGGGGTTTGATTTCTCACCTCCCAAATACTACCCTCTTCATGTTTGGATGATGGGAGACCCATTTCTCTCTCATTAATTCCTCCCATGTACACCTGTTACCATGCTGAAATTCCGTGAGGGATTTCTCTCTCCTCTTTTACATCCAAGTAATTATTTTGAATTCTGAATCTAAATTCCATTATGTTTGTTGGGACATGTATCTATATGACCCCTTACTATCCATTTAATGTAAATATGACGATAAACCCCTTTTTTCTCTCATCAACCATTTTTCATGAATCCTTATGTCACGCTGTTATGCTGCCAAAATTGCACCATGTTTTTCCAAGCTAAGATCATTGTGTAGTGAATACTATACCCTTCTCTATATCAAGGGTATTCACCTTTATGCACATATACATATTGAATGGTACTTTCATGTATTTATTCCACATTAATTAATGTTGGAATAACTTATGATGTTGATTGATTCCATGTTATATGATCCATGTGGCACACTTATGCATGAAATAAAAATGTTTAAGAAGGGTGCACCCTGATAGCACACCAATGAATTGTGTAAAGTATAGTATCATGATACGTCAGGTGAAATGAGTGTTGACTTTTAATAATTCAATTTTAAGGAGGTTTTACTAATGATTCTTGTGCAATGAGGGTTTACTCCGACTCCATGTGCAATGAGCCTTGGCTCATGCTAACTCCTCGTTAAGTGTTGTTACCACATTTCCATGTTATGATTATCATTCTTTATCATGCCTTTATGTTCATGTTTCTCTTATGCTCCATTGATATTCCTATTTTCTAACATGTATTTTATTCCTCAGGTTATTCCATGTTTATTCTTTTACTGGGATTTATATCTCAACCTTTTCTTATGCATGTCCTCAGTTTATCCCATGCAAGGCTAAGTACGAGGGAATGTAGTGGTCATGTAAAGGAAGTTTTCAATAAAATGTTGTGACCTATGTTTTAAGTTGTTATGTAATGTTCCTAATCCCTAAAGACACTAGAACCATCGATCTTCTATGTTTTATAAAGTGATGTTTATATAATAAATCATGTTTTAGTGTGTAATAAAGAGTAGGGTTGTTATATTAAGCCAACAGGTGCTTTTAAGCAGGGGTCAGGGGGACCAGGGTTCTATTTTCTTGGGCGTGCCTTCGGGATGTTGTTGACTTGATTTGGGACATGAGGTTTCAGATGGCATGAGGTACCAGGTTAATTTATTAAATATGGAAACTGAGGGTTCACTTGGGACTATTTAACATCCGAGGATACCTCAACCCATTAGACAAGGATCCTCTCCTCTTCAGTGATTTCAGCATTAGACGAGGTATGTGAAACCTCCTGGTATATTTTCAGAACCAAAGAAACCTATTTCTTTTGTTTAAAATGCATGATATTTTGTTATTGTTATATTAAACATATTCTTAAACACTTATGTTCCGTATGAAAACTTGGGTGGTACCATACTAAGACTCACTCTCACACCCTACATGGGCCCTTCAGGATGAGTGTATACTTTAAGCTCTTACATTTAGGTACAGGAATGATCTTAGGAGATGGATTTTTGTGGCTGTTTAACATGGTATGTTTTCAAGGGATCACGAGGTCTTGACTCATATAGATTTTTAATTTTATTTATCATTATATATATGCATTCTTTATATGTATGTAGCTACCATGTTTAGCCATGGGAGACCCCTTTTGGAAATTGTATTGTATAACCCATATTGTATAAATGTTTTGTTTTTGTGGCTTCAAGTGGTATGTTGGCATGTTTATTTATTTCCACTACTGTTGATTGTTACATTTCTTATTTTTCATGTTGTTGATTGTACTTCCACCATGGGTGGGTCTGGTTTGACTCTGATGAGTCTTTTCTTATACTCCACATTATATATATATTTACTCAAAACATTCTTATATAATCCTCAGAGGCTATAGCCTCCCCACTCTTCCCTATTTACACCCTTATTGCTAGTAAAAAACCTTTAGAGTTTGGGGAGCTGCACCTAAGGCCAATAGCAACCAACCCAAAAGAACTTTTTGGGTGGATAATTAGGATGAGGATACTATAGGCATAAATTAATTTTATAATAACTCCATAAAGCATAATGAAAAATGGTTTTATTAAGAATTAATTTTTATGTGTAAAAATATTTTTATACCAAGATCAAGTATAATGTTGATCCAAATAGTATAAATTATTATTTTTTAAAATAAACTATTAGAATTTTAAACCCAATCCAAATCAAAAATTACTATTTTAAAATACTATAAAATAAAATAAATTTTTCTTTAAATATTTTTATTTTCACTATTCTCCCAAAAATTAAATTTTATGGAAAATTTAAAAAAATTCGACCTAAACTAATATTGAAATAATGATTTAAAAAATGATATAACTGTCACATATAATATTTTAATATCATGTCATGGTTTTTTTTAAACTTGGTGTCATGTGTAAATAAAGATATCGAAGAAATTTTATTTAAAGATAAATATATCACAAAATCATGTGCTGTGATATAATCACCGACTACTTTCTCATAAAAAATTTATTTGAATTTTCATAATTAATTGTTTTGAAGGATATTTCATGATCATCATTTCCCTTCCTTTTTACATTTTTCACTCTTCTCATCTCAAATGTAATGAGAATACTATGAAAATAAACCAGAGATATTGTTCTAGGATATCGATGTTATAATGATGATACTTTGGTATCAAATATATCAGGAATAATTCTCAATACATATTCAACAACTATCAAGACTTCAAATTTTCCTCCAAAACATTATTATGGTATTTAAAATATCATTAACTATTGTAAATAAATCACCCACAAATTCATCATCTCCTTTTTTCATATCTTATTATTTCAATCCATAAATTCTTAACTTATTTTTCTTCACTTTAATATTCCCTTAATAAATATTCTTCAACTTATCCTTGATTCCTTTACCCATTAAAATTACTTTAAACCTGAGGAATTCAATTTTAGAGAGAGGGAGAGAGAGGAAGAAATAGTATTTTTGGATTGTCGTTCATTATCTATATTCCTCTTATCTATAAATTTTATGGGAGAACCCCCAAAAATAGGAGTAAAACTATCTTTAACAACTTCCAGAACTTCATAGCCAATGGAAAATAGATAAGGTAGTATTTTTTCCTTCAAAATATGATAGTTTTTACCCTCAATGAAACAAATCCCCTTATTATTAAATGATTTATGAACATCCATGGTAGTATTCTTCCACTTCAAACATCAAACAACCTATAGTTAATGAAGGGATGTTTGCTCTAATACTAATTATAAGCAATAGTCAGGATCTTTGAGTCCACTTATTAGTGGGGAAATCAGTGGTCAACTATTTTTTATGTCTCCCCCTTTTAAAAAAACCCTCACCTATGGTTAGAGAGAAACAAATTTGATGAATCACAATATAAAATAACACCCATAAGATTATAAGGATTTAAAAGGTTAGTTAATTATCAAGAGTAGTTAGTCCTTGGTATGATTTATAAATAATCCAAGATCACACAATCCACTAAAAAAAAGTCAACGTGGTTTAAACAAATCATGTTATATCCATCACATGTATTTTAATATATTCCAATGACAATACATGTTCTCCTTGTATAGTTTATATGATAAATTATATTTTGAAACAATAAAATTGTCCTCCACAAATAGGATTCAACTCATCATCACCATGCAGTGTAGATTCTCCACACTTAGGAGTTCACAAGTTAGATATTCTTATTCTTTTATTTCTTACATAACAATGACAAAGAACCTATTATTCATACTTTTATCTCTATATTATTATTTCAAACCACACACACAATTTGTTTTTCAAAATTGTAAAATATATAATGAGTAGCAACAATTACCCTTATCTCTTCTCTTTTTATCAAATATCTATGAAAACATATAAATATTTTTGAATTTAAATTTCCCAAATTATTAGATATGGTGTTTATAATAATTTCCCTAAGAAATCACTTCCCTAAATGATTTTAAAAGCATTTAAACATGTAGAAATATAATGGCCTCATCATTATCCTTTTAAACTTATATTTATTTCACATTAAATCCTTTAATATGCATCAATACATTAATTATAAAGTGAAAAGTCCATTAAAACTTCAATATTATAATTCCTCCTCGTAAATACCATTGAAATCATGCCTCATTAACTATATAATAATTGAAAAATCCATCACATTTAATTGGTATAATAATTCATTCAAGTAATCTATTGTGGATTTATTCATTCACGATTCTACAATTTTACTACTCTTCATTAAAATTTCATTGATATATCATTTTCTAATAGTAGGTATTTTAATGAACCAATATCATGATATGTATTTCTTAAAAAAATAGTAAATCAAGAATCTTGATATTTTAAACTAATATTCATGAATGCATGAAACACTAAATTCATTTATTGTGAACTCATGAAAGTTCCGTACTCATAGAAGGTCCATACTTATAGAAGATTTATAAGCATGGAGGATCCCTGTTGATTATTCTAACTTATACAGACAAAATGTTCATATAGGTTTATCATGAAAGATCTATTCCCATCACATGCTCAGATGAATTCATGCCCCAAGTTATGTATATAATTTTTTCATGTGGTAGAATCACATATATTTATGTGGGAGATTTATGTATTATATGATAATTTCATTAAGGATTAGAAAACTACATGTGGTTGATCATCATTAACCATGAAATACCATTTCGTGGAAGATTATTCCATAAATGTTTACTATACTAATTATCATTCAACAAAATATTTCTTCAGGGATTTTCATTCCACAGAATATTATTTCATGGATTCTTAATCGATGCAATATTAGTGATATTTATGAGGAAGAGATAATTTTTTTTGAAACAACTCCAATCATTTAGATGAAAATTCAACAATATCCACTAACACTAGTAACACTTTCCTTGAAGAATAAAACATCAACCATTAGAAATAAGAACTCTTCTTTCCATAACTTTCTGATTTAGGTGTTGAAACAAATGAAAACACCATAAAAAATATCAATTTCTATTCCCTAAATTATTCACCAATATAAAAACAATTTTAAACCTCTTAGTCTCACCAGATTAGATGTTGTTCATGAGTGTCCCACAATTTATAATATTTTTCTCCACTTGGGAAAAATAATACTCATTTTTATTAATATATTGAGTCATCACCAACTAAAAATTAGTTTGAAACTATTGGATTGTTATTGAAATTATTGCGGTGGGGGTTGTTGTTGATTTAATTGAGTCTCAGAGATTATAATTTTTATGAAAAGGGTAGGTGAATTAATATATTTTAGGAAAATAGAGTGGACCTTGTTCATGACTAAAATATTTGTATATTTTTTTTATTTACATCCTTTGTTTGGTTTATCAGCCTAAATTTTTATCTATATTTATTTTAATTTTTTTGGGTCTATTTGTACCCCAAAAATCTTACTCCCCAATTTGGTTTAATTTTTTCCTAGTTGGATATATTGAAATAGAAATAACTCTAATTGATTAGATATAGTTTCCATTTAATCTACCAACTTTTTACTCCAATAAACCCAGTGAATTTCTAATATTGGAGGATCTAGATATTTTTTTCCAATGAAAAAAATTTCTTGATATTTTTTCCAATTTATCTTATGCAATAGTTAGTGTCTTTTAATGGGGAATAGTTTGATTTTAGATTGACTAGGGACTCTATAATTGGGTTATAAGACAAAGTAAATAATAAGAAATTATATATGAAGTATTTCCCTATGATTTTGGAACTTATTTAACATTTTTTAAAGTATTACCATGCCTCAAAGGTTTATTTTCCATCCTATTGAGTGAAATTATGAATTTAATTATGATGTTTCACTATATTTTAGGGAAAGAAGTGATTATATAGAAAAATTAAAGATAATTCCTACTATATGGTTATAGAGACATGTGGAAGTCCCTTTCGTCAATCAAAATCTCTATTATTTAGTAAAAAAGGAAAGGAACTTAGCCTAATCAAATCATTTGATACACTCTTATTCTTGAAAGAGTCATATATTTATAGAAACTTTGAGAGGTTTCCATGTCTACCCTTTTTTTACATCTCACCAAACTCCCTAAAATTTTAGATCATTTTTGATTCATCTAGTTTAGTATAAAATTTAGGTCATGTATTAGTGGTCTCATAATTCTCAGAGAATCTCACCCAATTGATGGTTGTTAATAATCCATAATGTCCATATATCACTGCATTCTTAGAACATTATTAATGAGCTATTAAATATCATGATCATTCATGTTTGGAATATTTTTTAGGTCATATATGATCATCATTGTATTGAAAAATATATTTGTGACAAGAATAAGTTTTAGTGATGGGGATATTGTTAAGTATTGATGTCTTCTATTTTTTTTTAATTATTATAAACACCTCATATTTTTTAAAAACACATATTTAGAGATATATCGTATGTTTAAACTGGATAATTTTAATTTCTCAAAGATTTATTAAATCACATTATGTTTTTTATCTAAGTGTTTAGTGTTTATAATGTTTTTATAAAGGATTTAGCAATTACTATGCATTTCTATTTTTTTTTCAATATTTTTCTAAAATTATATAAAGTTATATGAATTTAAATATCTTTATAAATGATGTCTATAGAGGTATGTTTCATCGTTAAATAGACATATTTCATGGTTATACATACATGTTTCATGCTGATACAGAACTAAATTCATGATTACATAGACATAGATTATATTTACACATGATTTGTTTCATGCTTACATAGGTGTTGTTCATGATTACATAGAGCTTAAAATGATGGTTACAAAGAATATACAATGATGGTTACACAACAATATAAAATTATTATTAAAAAAAATTCAAATGATGATTATAAAAAAATTACGTTTTCAGTTTAAGATCATTTCAATACTCTTTTTTGTTATAATTTCATTATTTTTTTAGTGTAAGTTATGATGATTTATTTTATGAATTTGATTAAAATACAAAATAAATATAGATGCTAATAATGATATTCAAAGTGTTTTGAAATTATTTTAACTTAGTAAAAATTCATGATGTTTCCATATAACTAAAAGATATTTTCATGTTTATATTATTCTTTAATCATGGCTACCTATGATAGGATCTCAAGAAACAACCACATGAATAGGGTCTTAGTGTTAATGAAAAGGAAGTATTAATTGGTATTTTTATCATGGGAACTTGATTAAAATATATAATTATATCATTTAAAATAAAACACCAAGAATTCATGATTTATTTATATAATTTCTAAGAGAGAAAATAAACTAAAACTTGGTAGAACATTTGAATATATACTACTGCAACTTCCATTATTTATATGTGATCATGAAAGAACTAAAATGTTTGATCCAATAATACTGAAGTGATCAAATCTACATCAAGATGAACCATATTAAAACTTTTGTAATTCATTTAATTCTATTACTCAACATTGTATCTTTATTTATGTTTTCAGTTTTTACTATAATGAGTTAGTTTATTCTTTTCCTTTGAAAATAATGCTTGGAGTTGGTTATACATCCTAAAAAAAGTTAAGTCCTTGGGTTTTGAATCATAAAAATATAGTGTTTTTAATTATGCTTTGTAACATAGAAAAGTGTGATAGACATGCTGGGTTGTGCCTCCCGGTGAAAGGTGAGAATAAGGGAGTGTTTATAAAAGGTTTTCACTTCCTTTAAAAAGTGGGGTTTTAAGTGAGTTCCATTATATCACTAAATTTAAGGGTAGTGAGGAGTATATTTAGGGCCATATTCTCTGAGATACAATAAAAATCTATTTTTCATATCTTTATGTTTCCACTACATATTATTTTTAGAACACTACCTTACATTGTTATTATTGTGCATGCTTAGTGTATTGTATATTCTTGAAATGATTTACTCTGATTTAATAATAAGTTTTAAAGTTTAAAAGGTCTATTCACCCCCTCTTAAGACCATATTTTCATCTAAACTGGGAAAGAAATTTGCATCATTTCTTATTCCAATTATATATATATATATTATAACTTATATTTATATTATTTTATCCTATATATACATGACCTATTAGTATAAGGACAAAAATCATTGTAAAATAAAATAAATGAATGTGAATGACAGTTATATACCATAACAAATATCACACTTTTATGGAAATGACTATGGTTGTTAGTAATATCAAATATAGTCATACCTAAATCAATTAAACATTGATTATATGATGATCAAGGTGAAATCATATAAGATGCCAGATGTTGATCTAGATGCACTTGAAGGTAATAATGCAGTGAAGCATGTTTTGAATTGTAAAGTAATGAATATCTTTTAGTATGTTATAATTTGATTTATTTTAGAAATATATTATATTTCAAGATAATTTAATACATTTGGAGGATTATTCAAGTCAAACACTATATATCATACCAACTTAAAAGAAAAAAGTTTGGAATTTCACATTCAGAATACCATGATTTTAAGGTGGGTGAAAATAAATCTATGAACTAAATGTTAAACTAATTTAAAATCATCATAAATGGTACGAATGTACTTTTTGAGTATTTATATAACTCTGTTATAGTTTAAAAGGGTGTTGATATCACTAACAAATAAGTGCAATGTCAAGAAGGTGGAAATAATAGAGAGTGAGAACATTAAAGATTTCACTTTAGATTAATTAATCAGTTCTTTTTTTCATCATCATGAGCTTGAACTAAAAAAAATTTATAATGAGATTATTTCAAATAAGAAATTTATTATATTAAAATATAATATAAATTTTTCTTTTAATTCTTATGAATCAAATTCATATTAAAGTGATAAGGATATAACTCATTTAACAAATTTTTTTTACAACATCATAAAAAATGGTGAAGGAGTCAGGATTCAGTTCAAGAAGAACAATCAAAAGGAATGAAATAAAGGTAACACTAGTAAAATAATAGTTTTTATTAGCTAACCTTCTATGAGTGCATAAATAATACACATATTAATATATATTTCAGAAACCTAAATTATTAAAATAAATATAAGAACTCTAAGGAAAAGGGGAAGTGAACACTTTTTAGTGGTTGGACTTAAACTGATGATTCTGATTTGAGTAGTGATCTAGGAAGTGAAAATGATACTAAAAACCTTATTTTTATGGATATATCTTCTTAGATATTTTATTTAAATTTTAAACAATTGTTAAAATTTGATAATGATTTCTATAATGTTATTACTGAAGATGAAAATAATATCGTATCTAGTTATAATTATTATTTAGATTTTAAAAATTCTAGCACTGAAAAAATAAATAAATAAAATAAGAAACTATATAAATATAGGTTGATAATTTATAATTTTTATAAAAAATTGAATGTTAAAAATAAGAATTTTGTCAAATAAAAAAAATAAATAAAGTGAAAAATCCAAATTTCCATTTTAAAGAATAAATAATAGAAAAAGGAAGTTGATTCTGAAGTATAAAAAAATATATTACATATTGAGAAACTTAAATATGAGTATGATCGAACTAATAACATTCTTTATAAAAATAATGAAAGAAAAGAAATGGAATTTTATAAGTTGTTGGATTAAATGATACAAATTGAAAAAGAATGTAATAAGATCAAACTTAAAAATAAAATGCTAAGAAATACGGTTTCTTGGTCAAATATGAAAGTATACGAAGATCTAGAAGTTATTAAAAAAGAAAATGAGAAATTAAAAGTTGAAATTATTATTTTGAAAGGGAACCTATCTACTTTTGTTTAAAGAAAATTAAAATATTATAAGATGATATCTATTATGAAACCAAATAAAAATTAAAATATTTTTGTTTATAATAGTCTATTACCAATAATTAATAATTTTTTTCTTATTAAAAACTCAAATTGAATTATCTAAAGTGAAAAATGTTTTTAAAATAGGATTTATGTGCATTTTGAAAATGAATGTTGTTTATGATTTACTAAATCCTTTGGTCACACTAAAAATTCTATTTCTAAAAATTTGTTTTCTAAAAGTCCCAAAGATAAATGTTTTAAATCTGTATGGGTACCTAAGAAGTCTTATACTAATCCCTTTAGACCCAAGGTAGCATGGGTACCAAAACAATTTTTTACTTGATTTAATTCAGGAATTCTTCATTGTGATTCAAAATGTTTCATAGTATACAGACATAAACTATTGCAAACACATGACTAACAATATATTTAACTTTCTGTCATTTAATCCATGTGATGAAGGTTCTTTCAATTTTGGAGATAAATCTAAATGTAATATTAAAGTATTTGGGGAAGTTTTATTTTGTAAAACTAATATAATTTCAAAGTTATTATTTGTTGATAGTTTATAACACAATTTAATAATTATATCAAAACTGTGTGATGATAGAATGAACGTAAAATTTAAAAATTATAGTTGTACATTTTTTATGAATGAAACTATCTTACTTTATTCAAATAGAATGAAAAACTTATATACTATTTATTTCACCATGTTAAATAATCAGAATATTAAGTGTTTAAATTAAATAGAAAAAAATAACATTCTATGGAACAAAATATTAGACATGATAACTTTCAGCTATTACATAAATTATCAAAGCATGGGAAATATCTAGATCTACCCAAACTGAATATAATAAATAGTATGTATGTGATTCATGTTTAAAATGTAAAAAACATAAGGGGAGTCTTAAATTTGTTAATAATGTTTAAATTGTTATACCTATTGAATTATTGTATCTTGATTCATTTATTCCTTTATAACCTACTAGTTTTGGAGGAATAAATTATGTATTTGTAATAAATTATGATTTCAGTAGATTTAATTGGATTTATTTTATGTCTCATAAAATAGAAACATTATTTAAGTTTAGTGACTATTAAAAATTAATTTAAAATTATAAAGTTTATTTAATTACTTCTTTCAAGTGTAATAAATGTGGTGAATTTTTAAATTTATAATTTGATATATTTTTGAAAGAAAATGGCCATCTTTATAGTTTTTCTGCTCCAAGTACACAATAAAAAATGGAGTGGTATAAAGAAACGAAATATATTTAGTGAATGTATATAATAATGGATAATGAATTTAACTTTACTAAATATTTTTAGGATGAATAATTTATTACTTCTTGCTATATATTAAATAGAGTTTTTATTAGACCATTTGTTAAAGAAAACTCTTTAGGAATTTCTCAAACAAAAAAGACCAATGACTATTCCTTTTAGAGTCTTTGGTTGTAAGGTTTTTATTTTAAATAATACGGATAAATTTATAATGATGGATGTGAAATGGGACGATGGTATTTTTTAAATATATTATAATAATACTAAATCTTATAGAGTATATAAATTGGGAATTATGGAAATTTAAGAATCTAGTCATGTAAAATTTAATGACTATAATGAAAAATAAAATTCAGATTTAGATAATGTTGAAGAATAATTCAATGAATTTAACTTTGGTGAATTTAAACTTTGAAATGATAATGTATTTGTCAAGGAGGATAAAATCACTTCTTAATCTGATCCTAAAAATAAATCTTAAATATCATCCACTAGAGAAAGTAATTAGAAATGGTCAATATGTAATTCAAACTAGAAAATACTTTTTGATCATTTTTTATATTTTTTTAATTTTTTTATAATTTTATTACTAATAATGTTGAGGAAGCTTTGAATGATTCAAATTTTACATTTGTTATTATTTATTAACTTAATAAAATTGAAAGAAATTAATTCTGGAATATAGTTAAACATCTTAAAGATAATCATGTTATAGTAACTAAATGGATTTTTAGGAATAAATTGGATAAAAATTTAGATATTTTAAAAAATAAGTCTAGACTTGTGTCTAAAGGTTTTTCTCAAGAAGAATAAATTTATTTTGAATATTCCTTTTCTCATATTTCTAAGGTAGATTCAATTAGGATTTTATTATTTGATTCTTTTTTCAAAATTTTAAACTCCTTCAAATGGATGTGAAAATTGATTTTTTAAAGGGAATAATTTATGGGGAAGTGCATATTATTCAACTATGAGGATTGGAAAATGAAAAATTACCAAATGATTTTTTAAACTATAAAATAATTTATGTAGTCTTAAAAAATCTCATTGAGCTTGGTATAATATATTCATAATGTTTTTATATTAAAATGGTTTTAATAAATTCAAGGCTGATCTAACATTGTTTATTAAAAATGTTTCTAATGATATTTTAATTGTGAAAATATATTATTTTGATATTGTGTTAAGTTATTCAAGTAAATTTTTATGTGATTAATTTTCTGAGATAGTGACCAATGAATTTGATATAATCTTAATAGGTGAATTAAATGCTTTTGGTGGTCTTAAAATTTATAAAAAAATAATAGTATATTTTTAAACCGAAGTATGTATGCAAGTGATATAGTTAATTTTTTGAATCTTAATTCTTGTAAAACTATGATACCCCTATTAGTACTAATTCTAATTTGTATTTAGATGAATCCATAAAATTTGTAGATAGTAAAATGTTTAGAGGAATGATTGGAATCCTACTTAATTTAACTACTTCATGTCCTTATAGTATGTTCAATGATTATATGTGAGTTAGGTTTCAATATAATCCTAAGTAATGTCATTAAAAGGATATTAAAAGGATAATGGGACATGTTTAAGGAAAAATTAATACTAGTTTATTTTACGTTAATAAGAACTATTTTAATTTTACTTCTTGTTCAGCTTCTGATTTTAGAGGCTATATGCTTAATAGAAATAGAACATTAGGTATGTGATTTTTACTTTTTGAAAGTTTAATTTCAAGGATTTCTAAAAACAAATTATTAGTTGAACTATCCAAATCCAAGGCTTAGTATATAGATATTGCAAGTTTTTTTGCACAAATTCTATGGATAAAATAAAATATAACTAATATCAATGTTACTTTTGATAAATTACTTATTTAATATAATAATACCTCTAATATTTAAATATCTAAATATCCTTTAGAGCATTCTTGAAAAAAACAAATTTATATTAGATTTCTTTTTTTAAGAGATCATGTTAATAAAGAGGATATTATTTTACAATTTGATTTAATTGAAAATAAACTAGATGATATATTTACTAAACCATTAGATTCATTGATTCTTGGTGAAACAAAACATAAATCTCGTATGATGAATATTTAGCTTTAAATGTTAAATTTTTAATTTTATATCACTATTTTAAATTACTATCATATATTAATTATATATTTTTATGAATATATACTTTAGGAATATATTTGATGTACTTAATCTTGTTGTTTTATTTTATATTGAATATTTTAGATGGTATAATCATTATAATTATATTTATTTAGATGGTTTTTAATTATTTTTTATTGTTTTATTATTTCTCCTTGCTTTACATGTTTTCAAGAAATCTATAATTTAGGAACAAATTGAGTTTTTTTGAGTACTTTTGGTATTTTCCTCACATAATGAAGGTCTTATATTAGTTAATTTAGGGGTAAATTTATTGGTTTTATGAATTAAATAGTTTTAGTGTAACTTGATTATTATGAAAATTGGATTTTTTTGACACTGCTTGTTAATTAAATTATTCTAATGGTTCAAAAAGTGATAATAGTTTTGGATAAATTATTTTTTTATAAAAATATATATAATTTATGTTATTTTTGTTAAATTTTTGATTTATTTCGAAAGGGGGATATTTTTTGTAATTTCTATAAAATTTAGTTCACTTTTTAAATTTGAAGAAATGGGAGATTATTAGTAATAAGACTATGTTTGCGTGATGTGGAGATTGTTAAGTATTTATGTTTTCTCATATTATTTGAATATTAAAAATACCAGACATTATTTTTAAACACCTCACTTTATTCTCAAATTTCTTATAAATATATCATATGTTTAAAATAGATATTTATAACTTCTCATAGCTTTGTTAAATCTAATCTTGTTTATTTTCTAAGTGTTTAGTCTTTACAATTGTTTTTATAAAGGATTCTATAGTCACAATGAATTTCTATAGTTTTTAGTTTTTTAATTTTTTCTGAATTTCCACAAAGTCATATATATATATATATATTTCATTTTATATATAAATGATTTCTACATAGACATTTTCCATGGTTATGAAAATATGTTATATACATACACAAACATATTTCATACTTACAAAGAACTATATTCCTGGTTACACAAACATAGATTATTTTTAAGAAGGACCAGTTTTGTGATCCCATAGGTGTAGTTCATGGTGACATAGAACTTAAAATAATGGTTATGAAGAATGTAAAATGATGGTTATACATAAATGTGAAATGTAAAAAAATTACAATTATAATTACACAAGACATACTTTTTTCATTTTAAGAGCATTTCAATACACTGTTTTTTATCATTTCAATATTTCAATTCACTAAAAGTTGTGATAATTTATTTAATTAGTTTTATTATATATATATATATAGGGTAATGATGATATTTAAGGTTTTTTTGAATTATTGGAATAATGGAAAAAACATGATATTTCTATATAGGTAAATGATATTTTCATGTGTATATTATTATCTAATCATGGATACCTGATATCGTCTCTCAAGAAACAACCGTGTGAATAAGATCTTTATAGTAATTAAAAGGAAGTAGTAATTGGGAATTTTATCATGGGAACTTGATTAAAAGATCAACTTAGATCATTTCAAATACAACATTGAGAATAAAAAATAGTGATACAAATGTTTTGAGAGAGATAGAATATGTGAAAAAGAGATAGAAAATTTGAAGTTTTTTAACCATGACTCCAATTATTACCATGTGACCACAAGGGAAATAAAATGTGTGATTCTATATTATTGAATCAATCATATATGCATTGAGCCACATTATCTTCAAACTTATGTTATTAATTTCATTCTTGTTTTGATGCTTTATATTTCTTTATATTTTCTATTTGTGCTGTAAAGACCTGGTTTATGATTTTCCTAATAAAAAGCACATATAGATTTGGATATACCTCCCAAACAAAAGGTATTTCCTTGGGGATGTGACTCCTAAAAAAATTCAGTGTTTTTGTTTGTTATTTGGTCCATATAAAGTCAAGACAGACTGTCTTGGTTGTGCCTCTAGGTGAGAAAAAGGCAGTGTCTATAAAAGGATATCACTTCCTTTAAAAATTATGGTTTCTAGTGCTTATCATTCCTCTCATTGACTTATAGGGGAGTGAAGACTAAATTTAAGATCATTCGATTTGAACTATTGTAAAAATATGGTTCTTATTTATTTATATTTCCAATTCTTCTTATTTTTTGAACAATAAACCACACTATTCTTGTTATGTATGCTAAGTGTGTTTTACTTGAAAGAAATTGTTAACTCTAATTTAAATTTAAATTATAAATTTTAAAATTTCTATTTACACCCTCTAAATCATATTTTCATCTACAATAGGATAAAAAAATAAAATTTGATGTCAATATTTAAATCTAATGAGTCAGTGGGATCAATACTCCTTGTTTGAGTGATTGGAGTTATGCTTATAAACCTATAAATAGTGGGAGTAAAGAAAAAAACACATGCACATTAAAAGGAATAAAAACTAAAAATTAAATAAAAATAAAAGAAAAAGCATCAATTTATCAACATAATATTTACCAATTTTTCTAGATTAATTGAATATTAATTTTCTTGGGCAATGAAATCAAAAACATAACCCACCCATGGGTTTTGTTAACACTAATTAATTGTGTCAATGTTTGTAATTTTATATTTATTATCCCCCAAAACATAACTAGAATGATGATTTATTGTTTAGATTCTAATTTTTACCCACTAGGAATATAGAATATCCAAAAAGATCAAGATTTAGTAACCCATTTATTGGAAAATCTTCAAAATTAGAATCTAAAATTATGAATTAAAGAACTAAACATATCAATAATTCCATATTATGATAAAAAAGAGATAGTAAATTAATTTAAAAAGATGTTTTTTCTAAAAAATTAATTTCATTCACCTATTGAAATGGATGAATTGATTAGTTTCTAGATTCCCAAGGTAATTGAAATCCATTAAATCAACTTCATTTAATATTATCCCAAAACCTTAAATTATTTATGAACAAAAGAACATAATCAAACTAAGATGATTTAAAATCAGATATAAAAAGTGAAAGAAGTACCAATGATATTTTTATGAACAAAATCCCTTTTTGTCATATTGGTTTATATCCCCAAATATTTTTTTCTCAAAAATTAAATTAGTGAATGATATAGTCAAATCAATCCAGATACAATACTAAACCCTAAAAAACTCAATAATTAGAAAGCATAATAATTCTATGTGTACCCATAATTTTACTTTAAATTTACCATTATTTAAGGAGACTACTCAATAATCACTAACACAGAATTAATCATCAATGAATAATTCATCTCATGGGATCTAGAAATCATGCAAAAAGAATAAAAAATCTAAGATAGTAATCAAAATAATTCAAGAAATTCAATCATTATAAAATATTTATTTGAGTATTCCACACCTATGTTTAAGATTCCCCATCTCTATTTAGAAATAAAATAGTCCCAAAAGTATTCCTATATATATATATAATACATTAAAAAATTTATCCTACCCAATAAATAATGACGTAATACTTTATATTGAAATGTATTGAGTATATCCTTAAATATATCAATATATTCTCCTTAACAACCTTCCTTTATCTTTGTTTCCAAATTCCATGCCTCTCAGATTTAAGAATGAAAATTTGTGTTATTATATAATATTTGTATATCTTCAAATATATACAAATTGAAACACAATTCCTTGGAAATCATTGGTCATGATTTGAATTCCATTTCTCCACATTAAAATAATTATTATGTTTAGGTAAAGTAATGTAGTGTGACAATTTTTGATGTAGTTCTATCCATTACCTCCTTTTCATTGTGGTGTGGTGGGATCCTTTAATCCTCAAGTTAAACCTCACTTGAAATCCATAATAAAATGTTTACTATATTATGGTAAAACAATTCCTTCTTCAGTACTCCAGGTCTTAGATCACTTGAGTCTTGTGGCATAGTTTCTTCACCGTCACACCACAATTCATATCTTATTAGTTTATCACTTTTTATCATATGCTAGGATTGCGGCACAATATCAAGGTTTCATTCCATATATTATTCATGAATTTCCAGATTTAATCTTAAAAATATCCTTGTAGTAATGGAATGTTTTACGTCATATTTTGTCACATGAATTTGAAAAATTTATAAAACTTCTCCAAATTCTTATAAAAAATTAATTTTTATAAAAAGCATCAAAAATAAAAATTATTAGTTAGAATTAATTATTATTATCAATGTAATTTTTGATGAAAATAAATATTCAAATTAAAGTTATCAAATTCCCTCCCACATGATATTTTATTGTCCCCATAAAAAGCACGAACGTCCAATCATAGAGAACATATAATTTTACATGGTAAACTTCCAATTCATCATGATCATAAAAATAATGTTAAAAATAAAAATCTAAAAATCCTTAAAGTCATTAAATTAGGATTTCTCAATCATGAAACCTTTTGACTCTAATACCTTACTCCTATTATCTTTTACTCACATATTTCAATATTTTTAGTATTGATGATCAGTCTTGATTATCCATATCAAAAAACATTCCATTCATCAGTCAAATATTATTTTAATATATTTATACTGAATCCTAAACTATAATCACTGTAAACATTTTCTTAGATGGTTTATTAATCTCCACTTCCAAAACAATTACACTAATCTTGATGAATTTTTAACAAGGTTATCTCTTTGGTTAAGGGTTGGTAGGTATTGATGTGAAAATTCAAAATAAATAAATGATAATGTTATATTATTATATATAATGCATGATTTATAACTCAAAATTTAATAAAAACACTATTATCATACATATTTTTCAAATGAAAACACTTATCTCAACTTTTTTCCTCTCATTTTGTTCAAATAGTTGGATCAAAATATTAATTATGAATAAAATGAAATATTTTCTTAATTTTCTATAATTTATTGTTTTTTATTTTTATTTTTAGAATGAAACTATAACATTTTAATAAAGAATATATTTTGAATAGTGTCTCCACAATCAATGATAACATTTAATTTTCTTCCACTTTTAATATTTTTCATCCCAATCAATATTATGATTTCAAATCCTTATTCACCCATAATTATTTCATTATAATCATGGAAAATACTATGAGTAAGGTTGGAAATGAAAATAGGGGTTTAATACATCTATCTAAATAATTTGTTAATAGGTTTTGAGGGATTAATGAAAGAATAAAGGGAAATATGGTTTCAAATTTTTAGGGTTTACAAAACAATATAAATAGACACAATCTTCTTAATGGGATTAGAATTTTTTGTTTCAATAAAAAAAGTAAGTTATAATAGCCTACATGACCCAAGAATCTCTCAATAAAGGTGGTATTTGAATGATTATATCAAAAATGTTTAGAACAAATCTTAAGAATGGGAATTTAAACATTGGGGAATAACTCACAACAAGAATAAAATAATTATCCAAATAATAAAATTTCTATGAATTATAGAAAAATAGATATCATATCAACAATCACTTAAAAAGAAAATTGAAAATTGATTAAATATATCACTTTTTAAATTTTTCACCCACTTATTTTATATTTATTTTCATAATGTTAACCTTCATGCTGATGTTTGTATCCATTTTCATATGCTTATCCTATTTTTATGTACTTAAAACAATTATTTAGTTTGTTCTCTCTAAAATAGGAATATCCCTAGTGATACCTTTCTAACACTGATATAGATCCTGTATGGATCAATATAAGGATTTATGACATAGGGACCAAACAACTATACTTCCATCAACCCCAGACTTAGGCTCTTAAAAATTCTATACACTAGAGTTTTAAGAACTTTCCATTATCAAACCATACAAAACTACACTTATTTGGATTGGCTATAAATGAATCTGTTCCACTTCTGAAACATAACTTACCTTTTTCATGGTTTTCTCATGATTTAATCCTTAATAGCCCAAAAATATCTCTATTCAAGTCATATATCAAGGATTTCCTTTTTGAAGAAGTGTAACTCATGTGAAACATGACTGGAACTCTTAAGAACCTACAAAAATGTGAGATCCCAAAACTCATAAATACTTTTCAATATTTCACCCACCACTTACTAATCAAATTTAAGGTTGGAACACAAGTTAGAACTTATACCTTGAGGGTATATTCATGTGAGACAGCATGTGGGTTATTTGGTTGGGTTAATTTCTCACTAAATTTGAATATTAAGTAAAAGAAATTAGGATTTATAACACCTTTTCAATTTAAAAAATATATCTATTCAAAATATTAGACATCTTTATTGGTCTTTTAAGAAAATGAATCCCACAAAAAAAATACATACCACTTATTAAATGGAGAATTTATAATCATCCTATAATATTTGTATAACATTAGAGGGGGGGGGGGTGAATTTTAAGGGATATACATGATAAATTTTATCCAAATGTTGCTATTTTTGGGGATACATAAAAGATTCTATCACTAGTACAAGTGATACCATGGTAGGCATGAAACACTTTGGGGAAGGAATGTTAACCATGAACTGATATCAAATTCAAGGTACGGATAAGTATGTTTTAAAAGAGGGATGAGAGGGGCCAAAATTAAATCAGACCATTGGATATATGAGTATATGTACAAGAAAAGATATATGTACATATTTTCCCTTTTTGTAAAAGGTCCATCATGAAGAATGGTATTGATGAATCATCCATGAGGTGGAACCCTGACTGTGTCTAGAGATATTTATCCATATATAGTTAAGAAAGTATCTACTACTAGTTCATGATTTATAGACTAGTGTTAGGACAAAAAACCTTTATGATGGTTGTGTAATTGGTGTAAATAAGATCAATTAATCCGGTTTTACTTGTGTTAGAAATTATTTATCAATCCTTATTGCATGTGTATCAAAGAAATACCCCACTATATTTATAGAAACACTTATAAGTCTTGTAGGGATTGATTACTATCCATTTTTTCACATATGAATTTCAAAATATGTTTGAGATCCCCTAATGTTGATTTAGATAATATATTCAAAGCTTTTTTGGAACTGTGAAACTATTAATGGATCATCAATACATTATAAATGATTTAGGGATGTACTAAATATTCAATTTATTAACATAAAATGAAGTACAAACTCAGTAGATCATAAAATATTGTTCCAAAAGTTATGAAGAATAATCATACAAGGTATTACTGTGAGAAAATATTTTAGTCCCATAGATTGACTATGCCCTAATCTACGAGGTATATACTCATTTTTGGTTTTCCCATCAGTTTTGATGACTCTAAAGTCAAATACCATTCCTATTTATATAATTAAGGGTGAAGAGGCTTTAGATAGTATCTTGATAACTATGGTCAATGATTATGTGAGGGGATATTGACCCTCATGTCACTTTACCATTACTAGATGAGACCATAAAATAGTTCTTAAACAATACTTAAGTGTGGATCTAATTTTTAGCCTATGGTTATATTGATATAACGGGTGGTTTTAGTTAAAGGAACGTCTATAGTGGAGATGAGAAGATAGGAAAACCATATAATGGGGGAGGAGTCTACTAAAGTGGAGGTGACCCTTCCTCATAGGCATAAGTATGTTTAGTTTACCGCACTAGTATGAATTGATGAACCAAAGTTTGTAGATACTAAAAAAGATAATCTATAAAAATAAGCTATAGGGTGGATTGGTAACTAATATTGAAGGGATGAGAAAGTGTTTGAAACAAATAGATAAAATCAATTATTTATATCTAGAATAGCCATATCCATACTTTAAGGAACCTAACTTAAAACATTGCATAATCATCAATTTTAGTTAATAATTTTACTTTCTTTCACATTGAGGATCTTTTCAAGTTTAGAGATTTTGAAAATTAGTACATAATACATACATAACAAACCACATTCATACAAAGAGGATATTACTAAAACACTATCCTTTTTTTAAAAAAATATAAAACATTTAAAAACAAAACATTATTTATTTGAAAAATCTTCAAAACATTCAACACGACTTCCTTCTTTCTATTAACCAACATTATACCAAATGATATTTTTTAAAACATGGTACAAGCACAAAAGTCTCAATAAGGGACATCAAGAAAGAAAATTGTTAGTCTAATGAAAACATGAAAATCCATTAAAACCCTTTTATTGAAAACTCATAAACATTCATAGAAAAATCATACAGTAAAATTCGTACTTCATTACAATATAAATCTTACATTCTCATTTCCAAATAGAATAACCTTACGATCAACTTACATCTCCAGAGTACCCAATGCATTGGAGAGGTATAATGGGGCACACCCATCATATCTTAAGATATAATGGGATAAACCCAACATATGTTGAGCTATAATGGGGATAAAACCATCATATAATGAGATATAATAGGATCAACCCATAATAAACAATTTCCAAGGAACATATCATGAATAAAATATGGTTAAGTCTTTTAAACCCTTGAGAAAAACATATTAAGATTTTAAAATACCATTTTTTATAAAAATTACATTAAAAATATAAAAACTATGGATATAATAATGAAATAATATTCTCAAAAAAACTACAAAAATTTATAAAGGAAAAATTATATTAATAAAACATCATGAAAGTGGGAGAAATTGATCATGACATATATATAAAAAACAATCTTTTTGAATTTTGTAAAAGAGACATTTAGAAGGATTTCAAAAATAAAGTCCCTTAACTCATGTTAAAATTCCTTCAAATGCATTAAAAACACCTATATAATGGCTTGAATAGTGTTATTAATTTATTATTTAACTAAAATCATGTTTATAATACCTTACATAATCTTCTTATAAAAGTTTCCACCCATTTATTAACAATATTTTATTATTTCCATTGTTTTGTATAGATTCTTTTCATGGTTTCCAAGGTCAATTTATTATTAAATTCCTTGTAGAAAAAATAAAAATCTAGAAGTGATAACATATATATATAGGTCATTTTAAAATATTAAAAGTGAATTAAAATTTTCCCTGATTTCAGTGAAGGGAAACAAAAACTCATTACCCACAAAGGTGGGGAATTGACACACCATGGATGACAATTTCATTATTTAAGAATAAAAGGAGAATATGAGGGATTTTAAGATGCATATAAAATAAACACAACAAAATTACACTATATATATATGATACTTTAGTTTTCATGAAACCTTTGATAGAAGGTGAGTATAAGGTAGAGGTGAAAAATAATTTAAAAGAGAAGAAGAAGGAATCTTACCTCTTGGAAATTTCTCTTTTAGAATCTCGTTAAGGATATTAGAAGTGGTACTTTTGGGAGAAAAGAATCTATATAATGTGTCAAGGGATGATAAAAATGGAATTCTGTTGAATATAGTCCAGAATTAAGGCTCAATTTGATGAATATTTTTGAAGAAATGAGCCTCCTTTTATAATTGAAGAGAGGGGTAACTTAGGGATTACTCAAATTATTAAAGTATAATAAATCTATTATAGGATTTAAGACTTAAAAATGGACCAAAAATCACATTATATCACATTTATAGAAGGAATATTATCTTTTTTGGCATTTTCAATATTTTTTTCTTCATTTATAAAAATTTAATTAAATATTATATTCATGAAAAATATATATTTTTCAAAATAAAAACTATTCATAATTACAAATTTAAGCACATAAAAACAAATTCTCAATTTTTTTATATTATAGAAAAATAATATTAATCTTGGTAATTCATGAATTATCATAAAAATATTAAATTATATTTATTTTATTATTTTTAATATAATTAATTTTATTTATTCATTAACAAAATATTTACCGTTTCATGATTATTCAAGCCATTAAGGTATTTATTTATTCCATAAAAAAACAAAATTTCATGAAGAAGATAAATTTATTTTATTTTAATATACTATTTGTTTCTAAAAAAAACTAATGGAGAACTATACATTAAAATATTATAAATACTAAAATTTATAGTGTGAACAACTTGACTTACTTTTAAATAAAATATTCTAAAGGTATTAAAATGATTATTGTGGGTCTAAAATGTCTCAAATTAGAATAAAAAAGATATAATGAGAGAAAATTAGTTGTAGAAAAATATTTAATAAAAAATTGGGTTATTTAAAAAATATTATAATTTTAATTAAAATTTTTTATTTATTTTTCTTATGCTTGCACAAGCACTGCATCAGTATTGCACAGAAATTAATGTTAATTATTTCATATATAAAAATTAAAAACAAAATATTATCATATAAATAAATAAATTAGGTTCAAAATAAAATTCTATATTCGTTCATTATATATATTTACTCATATATATATTAGAACAACTTCTTAAATTTGTTATTTTTTCTTTTCCTGCCATGCGCAAGCATTGTACATGAATTTGTTTAAGGATTATATTATATGAATATAAAATTAGAATTTAATAGATAAAAATATCAATTATACATAATAATTAATAAAAAAGTCATGAAAATAATTTTTAGTACTCAATTATTATATATAAGGAACCAAATTTGAGATTGCCAGTGTTGCGCAAGTACTGTGTTGGTACATAAAATAATTTTTATACTTATCATGAAATAAATTATAACATAAATGTTCTGAATTATTTTTGAATAATTTTACTCTTATTAAATTATAATTTAGTTATTCAATAAATTTAATAAATTTTATATCATAATTATATCTTCATGACATCACAAAAAATAGTGTATTTTATAAAATACTGTATTTTTTATATTAAAAAAATATTATTTTTTTTATGAAAATTCTCAAAAATTCATATATGATAATTTCATCATTATTAATTAAAAAAATTAATTATTTTTTTTCGAATTAAAATTATATAATTGAAAAATTAATGTTTTAAATAAAAATTCATATAATAAATTATTTATTTTAATAATTAATTAACATAATAAATATAACTATTTAATTTCAAGAATACTAATAAATTTGATTCCTTAAATACCTGGGTTGTTAAATTTTCCCCCCCATTTTGAAATTGCATCCTCAAAATTTTATTCACTTATTAAACAAATTGTGATACTTTTCCCTTATATCATTTTTAGATTCCCATGTTCTTCTTCAACTATATGGTTTGTCCACAAAACCTTAATCTAGTGAATTACTTTATTCCACAATACTTCGTATCAACAATCAAGAATCTAAATATGATTTTAATCATAAGAAGGGTTCTCTTCCAACAGAATTACTTTTGGTCTCGAAACCCGAGTTGGATCTGGAACATACTTTCTTAACATCGAAACATTGAAAACATTGTGTACCTGAGATAAGCTCGATAGAAAAGCTACTCGATAGGGAAATGGTCCAATTTTTCCAGAATTTCATAAGGTCCAATGAACCATGGAATTAACTTTCCTTTCTTACCTAATGCATAACACTTTTCCTAGGATTTTGTTTGGAGAAAGACGTGATAACCTACCTTGAAAGAAAATTCTTTCCGTATGTTATTTTCATAACTTTTCTTCCTACTCTGAGATTTAACCATGTGTTGCTGAATCAACTAAGAATTCTATGCCATTTTCTATACCAATTATGGTCCCATAAACCTCCTTTCCTTGACATCATCCCAAAATTTAGAATCTCAAAGAATATCCTCCAATGCTTGAATTGTTTTGCTTTACTGTCCATCAAATTGATGATGAAAGGTTGGGATGCAATTTAATTCAGTGCCCAACAACTTCTGAAATACTTTTAAAAAAGTTATATGTGACCCTGGGATCACGATCATATAAAATTAAGAGAGTTATTCCTTGTAACCTGAAAATATCTTTTAGTTATAATCGAGAAATATGATCTAAAGTTAGATTATCTCAAATAGGAAGAAAACGAGTAGATTTTGTCAAATGATCAACAATCACCCAGATTGCATTATTACCTTAGGAATTCTCTGGTATCCCCATCACAAAATCCATGGAAATATTTTCTCATTTCCACTCTCGGACTAGATAATTTTGAAGAATCCCCTTAGGTACTTTCCATTCTTATTTAACATATTGACATGTCAATCATTTCATGGAAAAATTATCAATATCTCTTTTCATTCCATCCCACCAGTAATACTACTAAAGGTCTCTATACATCATAGTGATACCAAGATGAACTGAAAATAGATAACTATAAGATTCCCACAACAGCTATTTCTTCAATTGTGAATCACAACACACACATGATCTCTTCCCAAATCACAAAACACAAGCTGTATCAATGTAAAATTCAGTCGACTTACCATTTTTAACATGTTCTACTTTTTTATGTAACTCAAAGTCTTCCTTCTATGATTTCTTAATTTTATCTAATAGAGATGACCACATCGACATCAGACCATTATACATCATGACACACGCAAGACCATTCAAAAATGCATCACTATAGATGAAAAATTAACCATTTCTAGAAGGCAGGACCAAAACTAGAACATTCACCCATGTGATTTTCAATCCCTAAAAGAATCATCACATTCTTTAGTCCAAATGAACTTAACACCTTTTTGAGTTAACTTAGTCAGTGGACTAGATAACTGTGAACAGTTTTCAAAAAACCTCTTGTAATATCCTGCCAAACCTAGGAAACTATGAATCTTGGTGATATTTGTGGGTCTTGTCCCTTCATCAACAACTTTTATTTTACCAATATCAACAATTATTACATATTTATAAACAATGTGACCAAGGAAAGATATTTATTTCAACCTAAATTCACTCTAATTTGTTTTCCATACATTATCTTTTATTTTAAGGTTTGAAAAAAACCTTATATGTCTTTCATGTTTCTATTTAATTTTAGAATATACAAAAATTTCATCAATAAAAACAATCGAAAACTTATCCAAGAACTAATGGAATATTCTATTCATAATATCCATGAATACTGCAGGTGTATCAGTCAGCCCAAATGACATAACTATAAATGTTTAAAGCCCATATATGGTACAAAACACAGTCTTCAAAATATATACTTCATTTACTTTTAACTAATGATACCCTGACCTCAAGTCAACCTTTAAAAAATACTATGCTCCCAGGAGTTAATAAAATAAATAATCAATATGACACAAATGATAATTGTTCTTAGAAGTGATGTTATTCATGGATTTATAATAAATGAAAATACTCATTGAACCATATTTCTTTTTTAACAAAAAAGATATATCACCCCATTGTGAAGTTCTAGGTTGGATGAATCCTTTATCTAATAATTTTTGTGACTCATTTTCCAATTTTAGTAGTTCTACTTGATCAATTAAATAAGGTTGTTTTGAAATTGGATTTGTATTAGGAATTAAGTCAATAGAAAACTCATATTTTCAATCAAGAAAAACATTAGGAAAATCATTTGGAAAAACATCCAGATACTCATTTATAACTAGAACATCATTAATCTAAATAGTTCCTTTATTTTAAACAATATATTCTATATAAATTTCATTTCCATATATTAATAGTTTTTAAACTTCTTGATATGTAATCAATGATATGGGTTCATTATTATACACAAACTAAAAATATTTCTAAAAAGAAACTTCTTTATCTCTATAATCTATTTTAGCATGGAAAACAGAAAGCAAATATATAACCATGATAACATGAAACTATACTAAACTGAAAAAAAGGGTTTGCAGGTGAATCCATTCCATATAAAATAACCAGAAGTTTCTTATAATTTCCTTTTCCCTTAATATTTCCTCTAGGTGTTTAAAAAAATAAATTCTAGATTCATTTATTGAGGGGGAGTCTAAAAATTACTACAAAATTTCTCAGAAATGAATGAATGTGTATACCATGAATCAAACAAAACAATGGAATATTATATAAAAATAAGAAATGTACCCAATACAACTTCATTTGATAGCTTACAATTTACTGAAGTAGTCGAAAATTATTTTTCCACACCCTTCTATTTCCAGTCTTACTGATTTCCCACCCGAGTGACTAGCTTTAGAGACACACTATCAAAATTGACAAACTTATTATAGTCAAATAATCTTACCATTAACTTATCACCATTATTCTAATCAATTTCCTTTCTCTCATGATCCATGTGTCCATGATTTCCACATTGGTATAATTTCCCAAAATTTATAATACATTCTCCAAGATTCTTTTTACTATACTTTTCACAATAAATGAATTTTATTTTCTTACCTACAAATTTCTTTAATGAATTGTTCCCTTGATCATGTCAACCCAAATGCTTCTTATTGTTGTCATAATTAGGAACATATGTGTTAAGAAAAATCCATTTCAACCTTATTATTACAAAAAAAATATTTCTCATATATTTTAAATTCTCATATAGCCAAAGATCTTTTTAAATATAGTTTTAATCAGAGGAAAAACCAACTAATTTAACTATCAGTATCCCAAAAAAAATATAGAATATTCTTAGATAGGTTTTTGTAGTTTACTTTATATAAGCTTCAGAATATTCATCTTTTTCCATTAATTCCAGAAATCGTTTTTCCATTCTAAGTTGAACAACCTTTGGGAAATATTTCTCAAGGAAAATATCCTTGAATATTTACCATTCTATAGAATCAAGATCTTATTTCTCTTTGGTATTCTAAACCAAAGGCCAAGATCGATCAAATTCATCTTAAAAATAATAAATGGAAGGGGTTAACTTTTGATGTTCAGAATGTTCCATGTCATCAAATATCTTTTCCAAAGAATTGATCCATCCTCAAGCTACCACCGGGTCAGATGATCCACTAAAATATGGGGGATGCTGCCTCATGAAATTCCCCAAAAAATACACATTACAATGCGGTAGATCACGTTCCTCTTTAGAATGAATTCCACCACCATTTATCTCTCGATTCAACTAACACAGTACTGTCAAAATCTGCTCGGTTCTAATTCCCACCTTTCTAGGTTGTTTATTTAGAAAGATATCAGCCACTTGGTTCCTTCTTACTTCAACTAACCTTTTTATTCTATGGAAAACCATTATAAAGATACAAATCTTAGATAAATAAACATGGTAATATTTAAATTCTATATCATTTAAAATTATTCATAAAGTAAAAATTCATTCATGGTATTCTATTATAATCGTCCTAACCCCTAAGGTTATATAAACCATCCTTTAATACCAAGTATAATGAACCAACCTTAAAACATTACATAATCTTGAGTTTTAGTTAATAATTTTACTATCTTTCACATTTAGTATCTTTTGAGGTTTATATATTTAGATATTTAGTACATAATACATACATAACAAAAAACATTCATACAAAGAGGATACAACTAAAAAGTATGCATTTTTTCAAAATATAAAACTTTTAAAGATAAAACATGATTTCTTTGAAAAATATTCAAAACACTCAACACGAATTCCTAATTTATCTTACCGTTCATTATAACCTACAATTTTTTTAAAAAACATGGGACAAGCACAAAAACTAAGCAAGGGAAATAAAGAAAGAAAATCATTACACCAGTGAAAACATGAAAATCCATCAAAAAAACTTTTCTTGAAAACTCTTAAGCATGTATAGAAAAATTATGCATTTTCTTTGGGACATAATTAATATATAAATATTACATTCAAACTTACAAATATAATAAAATTTTGGTTAATTTACATCTTTGAAGCACCCAATGCCTTGGGGAGATATAACGGGGATTTCCCGTCATATCTTGAGCTATAATGGGCTCAATCCAACATATCTTGAGAAATAATAGGTATCAACCCATTATATATCGAGATATAATGGGATCAACCGATACTTAACAATTTACAAGAAATATATCATTAATAAAACTCTCGGTAACTCATTTAAACACTTGATAAAAACAAATTCAGATTTCAGAATACCATTTCATTGTAAAAATCACTTTAAAAATATAAAAACTGCACACATAATAATGAAATAATATTATTTAAAAATAACTATGAAAATTTATAAATGAAACATTATAGTAATAAAACATCATTAATGTGGGAGAAATCTCTCATAATATATAAATATATATAAAATCTATTTGAATTTCCTAAAAGAGACATTTAAAAAGATTTCAAAAGTAAAGTCCCTTACCTCAGGTTAGAATTACTTCAAATGTCTTCAAACCACCTGTATAATCATTTTAATAGTGTTATTAATTTATTAAATAAGAAACTTATGTTTATAATACCTTACATAATCTTATTATAACAATTTTCACCCATTTATTAATAATATGTTTTTATTTATTTTGTTCTCTATGTATTCTTTTCATGGTTTCTAAAGTCAGATTGTTATGAAATTTCTCTTCAAAAAGAAATAATACTATATAAGTAAGAAAAAATATATACTTATTTTATTTTAAACTATTACAATATAATTAAAAATTCCCAAGATTTTGGTAAAGGGAAATGAAAACTCATCATCCACGAAGGTGATGAATTGACACACAATGGTTGATAATTTCGTTATTTAAGGTTAAAAGGAAAATATAAGGTATTTTATGATGAATATACCATCAACACAAAAAATTACAACATATATATTATACTAGAGTTTTCATTAAAAATTGTAAAGTAGGTGAGGATAAGGTAGTGGTGAAAAAGAATTTAAAAGAGAAGAAGAAGGAATCTTACCTCTTGAAAAGTTCTCCATGAGAACCTCTTTAAGGCTTTTAAAAGTGGTATTTTTTGTGATACCAGAAGCTATAGATTGTGGAAAGGGATGAGGATAATGAAATTTTGTTGAATATTGTTGACCAATAAGTCTCAAGTTATTGAATATTTTTGAATAAATGAGCATCCTTTTATAATTTAGGTGAGGTGTAATATAGGAATTACACAAATTATTAAAATATAATAAATCTATTATGGTGTTTAAGAATTCAAAAAAGGCCTAAAAGTAGAATTTTATCACATTTTAGAAATAATATTATAATTTTTGGAAATTTTCAAGATTATTTGTATTTTTAAATAATTTTACTAAATATTATATTCATGAAAAATGTGTTTTTTCCAACTAAATACTATTTATAATTAAAAACTTAAACACATAAAAACAAAGTTTCAAAATAAAATTGTTTTATATCATGTAAAAATCATATTGATTTAGGAAATTCATTAGTTAGCTTAAAAATATCAAATTATATTTATTTTATTATTTTTAATATCATTAATTTGATTTATTCATTAATTAAATAATTACTGCATCATAATTGTTCAAGACATTAAGGTATTTATTTATTCCCTAAAAATTAAAAATAAAATTTCATGTTGAAGATAAATTTATTATATTCCAATATACTATTAATTTCTGAAAAAATCTACTGTATAACTATACATTAAAATATTATTGATACTAAAATTTAGAGTGTGAACAAGTTGACTTAATTTTAAATAAAATATTCTAAAGGTGCTAAAGTGATTCTTGTGGGTCAAAACCATCCAAGACTAAAATCAAAATGATATTATGGTTTAATATTTATTATTGAAAAATATTTAACAAAACTTTTCCACATTTAATAATTCTTATAATTTTAATTTAAAACATTTTTTTTTTATGCTTGCCCAAACACTCAATCAGCATTGCACAAGAATTTTGCTTAATTATTTCAAATATAATAATTGAAAATAAAATAATATCATAAAAGTAAATTAATTAGGTTCAAAATAGAATTATATATTCATTCATTATGTAATTTTACTCATATAAATATCAAGATACCTTCTTAAATTTTTTATTTGGTCGTTTTCCCCCTATAAGCATTGCACATACATTTGGATAAGAAATATGTTACATAAATATTACATTTGAATTTAATAGATAAAAAATTAATAATACATAATAATTAATAAAAAATTCTGGAAAATAGTTTTTAACACTCAATTATTATTTATAAGGTAACTAATTTTACATTGCTAATGTTGTGGAGGCACTACATCGATTCATAAAATAATTTTTATAATTACCCTGAAATAATTTATTACATACATGTTTTGAATTATTTTTGTATAATATTACTCTTATAGAATAATAATTTATTTATTCAAAAAAATTTAGAAATTTTATATCATAATTATGTCTTCATGACAGCACAAAAAATACCGTGTTTTATTAAAGACCCTATTTTTTTATTATTCACCAAAAATTATTTTTTTAAAAAAATTATAAAAAAATCATACTAAGATAATTTCTTCATGATGAATTCCAAAATGATTTTTTTTTTAAAAATTAAAATTCTAAAATTTAAAAATTTATGTTTTAAATAAATAAGCATATAATAAATTATTTATTTTAAGAATTACTTAACATAATGAATATTACTATTTAATTTCAAGAATACTAATAATATGATTCTATAAATACCCAGGTTGTTACACATACATTCCCCTAAGTGACACATAACTATAGGGTCATCATTTCAAGGATAACAAGGTGGTATTTTTCAAACTAGATGATGTGTGGGTAATTCTTTAAGAAACATTCACATTCCATAAATCAATAACTTTTAGGATTTAATTGATTTGAATTTTGAAGATATTTTTGCTAAAATAAACACCCGTGTTTGATAATTAGAAAGGTTAATACATATATTTGAAAGTAAAATGGTTTTTAAAAGGTAGATAATATGACTGTTGGGTCCTAAAAACTCTAAATACAAGGAGAAAAGGATTCCAAGAATTTGGTAAAGGAAAAAATCCACCACAAAGAAAATTTTGATTTTTTTTTGAAGGAATAAGAGTTGAAAAGTGGGAATAGATCCACATTGCAGACTCACTATGTGGACTGACGATTTTTATTGCATCCCGGAAACAAAATCCTTTACAGGGTGTGACTATGATCTTCGACGACTGTGAATGAAACCAAAACACTTATGGGCCTCGATGGTGTTTCCTATCCTCCACAAACAAAAAATATCATTTTTATTTGAATATGGGGTTTCACATCTCCCATATTAAAAAAAAACCGTTTGCATTCCCAAATGTAGATTTTCATCCCCCATGAAACAAATCATTTGTAGAACTAAACTTCCTTATCCTGCTCCTGCAAATGAAGTCCCCGCAGACGACCACAGATGGCTGACTATCCTGATAAATGGTTATCTCCATTCCTTAATAAAAACCCTATATTAGAGTCAATTAAAAATAAGAAAAGAACCTAAATAAATGTGTGATATCCATCAATTTTGAGTTGGTAAACTCACAGTGTAATGCTAAACTAAACAAGGGGAGTCACATAAGCATATGTAGATCCAAAACACTTTTCAGTTACCATTTTGAAAAGAATAAGAGAATGTCCCCCTTGAGGTCAACCACCTCCTGTATTAAAAGGCTATGTAGAGGGATCCCTTCCTGACATAGGATGATTCTACATTGGAGGAACTCAAACCCATGTTGCAAAGAACAACATAGAAGGCACCCATACCCACTTATAATAGCTCTATGTAGAGGGAACCCCATACCGTATAGCATATGCTATATAGAATGGGCCATCTTGGAATGATTGTCTTTCTTGCTCTCATTACCTTCTTCCAGTGTAGTGTTTGGCCCAATCTTAGCCCCTTCATGAACCATCATAATGGTATCAGGACAAGGCCTCTTCCAAATCCAACCGATCAAATCACTGGGGACACCAGTGTGTCTTCTTGAGAAGAAATATCCATGGTAAGAAGGGTCTTATTGGTAACCTACTTAACAAGGGGGGTCCTTAAAATGTTCTCAAGCACACCTTCCCATGGTAATAAGGGTCCCAACCTTGTAGGTATTGTGAGGGACTTCTTCGTTTCTAGGATTAGGGGGAACCACTTTCCCTTCCCTTTGATGTGGGATATTATTGTATCTTTATCTCATCCTATCTGATACTAGGGGAAGGTAATCCCTCATGGAGTAATCCCATAGCAGGAGGTCAACCCCTTCTCATATTCATCTTCCCAGGGAAAAGCTTGGAGTTTATATGACTATCATAATTATAAAAAAAGAGGATATGGGCACCTCAACACTATTTATCTCTCATTTTGGGACCAAGATATGTAAAAAGAGAGGATACATGTGTTAGATCTATATCATTCCCTCTACCTTTCAGCCCTGGCCTCATCCACCAACAGATAAAATAGATTTTATGGTTTTACAAATCTATATATTCACCTTATTTCTCACAAGGAGCATGACTCACATAGTCTTAGAGGTTGATAGTGATCATGAAATCAGCACGATCTTAAGAAAATGGGCATCCTTCTAAGTTTTTTCCCCAACCAAACATCTAAATCATCCTGAGTCAAGAATTTCCACATGGTTCTAAAACCATAGGCCTCCTTCTAGGTGTAAGACCCAAAACCATCCCACTATCCTATAAAAGGGACATATTCCCCATGATTAAAACCATCAAAGGGTCATATTCATGATAAATTACGAAAATATGGTTCCTCCGTTGGTGAATCCCTAACCCATCATACCTAAATGATGTGTGATTTGATTCTCGACCAACTGGGATACATAGGAATCCTCCCTGAGGTCTAAACTCAACAAACAAATACACCCTAATGTTCTCTACACTACATCCATAGTAGGGTCATTTCTAACCTAGAGGGACATACTCCATTTGTATCCCTTTCATTTCCATCCTTATGGTCCATATTTAGGATAAGAACATACCCCACCTGGGAGACGATATCACTTCTAGGACCCTTAGGCCGCTTAAACGTATGTCCCACACCTTTTTGGCTAGTCACCTCCCACATGGACATACTTTCCATATGACGTTAAATTGAATGGTTTAGTCCTTTTCACATGACCTTAAAATGTATGATGTTCCCTCTTAAGTGACATTGAACTATGTTTCTTCTGATTACTTTCACAAGGATATGCAGAAACTCTATCTTATGGGTATGATCCTAATATCAAAAGAACTCTCATCTCCCTAGATGATAATAAACTCAATAGTTCCCCACAATGTGGCTTAAAACCATCCTTTTAATAATAAATGATATAAGTGCGTCTAATCCTATCATGAAAGGGTACCATTGATGGATAACCTTAGATACATATAGATATCTTCTTTATTGAAGAACCTCAGATATATAAAGATGATTCTAAATTCCTTGCATGCTGATAGTTGATTATTGATCTAGGGGAGACCCACATCATACTTGGGAATGAATAAAGGATTTATGAACATGTATTGAATTAAAACTAAAAGAGAGTCCCAAAATAGGAAACAATTCCCCTCAAAAGGGTTTGATGAGCCTAACCTCCTATCCACTTGACCTATGTGAGTTCTTATGTAACATTGGTTATGTTCCCCAATGAATGTTCACATTTGGAATGTAGGTCCATGAGTCATGATGGATATGAGAGCTATTGGGTGTTTCCAGTTCCACGAATAAACCCCGTTGGAAACTGAACCGTTGTAAATGGGTGTGAAACATAATAGAAAATAAACTGTGAATGATTGAGAAATATTTAAGCCCCCTATAATAAATTATACTAAAAGCCATGATTTTTCATCAAAATAATAGTGAACTTGATATGAATCCTCTACCAAGGTGATGATGTCACCCACACATTAGGACCGTTTCACTCTCAAAATGAAAGAGGGAAAAATGATTGATGATTCATGAATTCATTTATGGAGATACTTCCTTAATGGGGTCTTGTTGTGTGTGTTAGTCACATATCTTACAACCAATTTTCATCAAAACTCTCTTCAATTAATTGATATTTCAATAGTTCTTGAATACATGCACATCAACCACTACATAAGATGGGTCCCCAACCAAATAGAGAATGCTATCACCTATCTAGTGTCTTCAACACCGAGTTTCAAACACATTGGTCTAGGATAACCACCAAAACATTACTCCAACTCTAGAGGCAACTGGATAGACCCTAAAGATTATGAAGCCCCACCAACCATATTCTCAAGGGTGATCAAGGATCCAAAACCAAACGAGACCAATAACAATCACAACCCATTTCGAGAGTCTATATCTAGAACATGATAATGAGTACCTCCCATAACATAGGGAGTAGGATGAAGTGGTTGTCAATGACTTAATCCTGATGGAAAGGGGGTCCTAACCACGGTCTCATTCTAACAATCATTGCCGCTAATTCCATGTGGTCCATCATCCGTAACATGAAGAGGACCCTACCCCATAGGCATCAACTAAAGTCATTCAGAACGGGACCCCTTGGATTGACCTACAGAGGGATGCAATCAAAAAATATTTAACATTCCATCATTCTTGTTCCTTCTGAAGAAGAATCCCAATCAATGATGATGACAAACTATGAGAAGATGAAAATCCATGCGCATGCATATCAGACTCGTTAGTAAAATATTGGAAAAAACCACAAGTAGATGCAAATACTTGATCATAGATTTTAAGCACTGTAATCAAATACCATAGAAAACCATGAGTAGATGAAAATCACTTCTCAGGCATATCAATCCCATTGGTCAAATATGGTGGAAATCCATGATCATATGCAAATTCATTCTCATGAATATCATCCTGTTAGTCAAATACGATGGATAACTATGAGAAAGTATAGAAAACTACTTAGAAATATCAAGACTATCAGTCAAATATGATAGAAAACTGTGAGGATATGCGAATAAATGCTTAGGGATATCAATCTTGTTAGTCAAATATAGTGGTAAAACATGAGTAGATGAAAATAATTACTTAGAAATATCAAGCCTGCCAGTAATATATGGTGGAAAATATCAATCTTGTTTGTCATCATGTTCTAGATATGATGGAAGTTCAAACATCAATTCCTGACCACATCTGAATAACAGACCACGACATAATCTTGTCAATATAAATAACTAATATTTGGGCCCATTACCCCATATTCTCAAGTAGGGTGACTCATAAATATGATGGGAGTGTCACTCAGGTGTGTAGACACATATTTTCTCTTGTCTAGGAGGGTTATTAATAACATTCTATGATAAATGGAAAACTGAATCGAGAACACATACCTGTTATAACTGGGGATTTCTAGCCCGTTTTGGGGGCCACTCCAGGGTAGGAATATATCCCTTCTATAATTATATGAACTTATCTTCAGGATCTAAAATAAACATGGGAGTCATACTAACCAACTTAGGTTCATGGGAATCACCATCTACAACATGCAATTCCAGCTACTTGTGGGAGAACATCGAAAAAGAAATCCCACCTGGGAGAGTTTAAAATTGCAGAGAAGACTCATAACCCTATTTTGTTAGAAGATGGATTTATTTAGGTCATCACATATCTATCAATGGTAGACTAGTATCTTGATGATAAATTAAAAAATTAAGGAAGTGGTGGTATCAATCACAAAGGTCCTCCCTGCATCACATCTACCAGCAGCTCTGGGGGTCATCCTTGGAATATTTACTAGAAAAGATATCCCTATGGGAACAATCAAATCGATCATGAAAGTGAATCTCATTAAAAGTTCCAAAAAATCCTTCCTCATGTAAAAAATATTATTTAAAAGGAAGGTATTACTCTTACCAGACCAAATATGAGAAGACCCTCAGATTTTGAGGTGATTGGAAAGATGGGGCTAGACATGACTAACACCCTATCAATGATTGACAACATTCCTTCTCAATCAGAAGAAGGTATTATGAAATTGTTATCCTCTAAAATACCTCCATAATTTTTACAAACCTAATATATCCCTATTAGTCCCATTCCCTTAGAAAAAATTGCTAGGAAGCACCCATGTTGGGCTGATCAAGTAGAGGAATCTATGGTAGAAGAACAATAAGATATGTTACTAGTGATAATAAAATTGGTAAGAGATGATATACCCCTCATGTTTTTTCCCTTAGACAATTCTCAGTTTGACTTTCTATCTGTATTTGTAGAATAGTTTATGAAAAACATGTGGCTGAATTTTTGAATGAATCTCCACCACCTAAATGAGAATTTATTTCCTTACAAAAGGTATGCAGATAATGTTAAAGTATTGGGAGAATTTTTTAAACAAATCAACTTGGGGTCCCATACAGTTTCATGATGGCTATGATTAGAGAATTGTGTGAAAGTTCATAAATTGTAATTCCACAATGCATTGAATGAGTTAAATCATCTAATCATTGATGGGACACCTGGTGTTTACATACAAGGGTGGGGAGAACATGGATATTTTTACGTCACCTCACTCCATTGTAAGGAAAATACACCAAAGGTGAAATCCTATAATTTCATTACTGTAGGACAGCTACCATATAAGACCTCCACTAAGAGAATATGGAACACTCATTAAGTATCAACCCTGAATAAGTCTCAAAATCAATAGGCTCGAAGAGAGAATACTGTCAAAAAAATAATAAACTAAGAAACTGAGAACATTAAGAAGGATTCTCTCTTAAGGGAATCCAATCATCAAGCACTTCTAATGTCCTCTAAAGTAGGAAATTTTCATTCAGATCATGTGCTGCACCTAAATCACACTCAAACAAGGATGCATGTGATAAAGAAAGCAACGACAGTAGGAGTAGCCACCATAATACGAGATGAGCTTGATCCTGTAGGGATGACAGAAGTTTTTGGACAAAGTGCCACTTAACAACAAAAATATCAGGACTTGAGTTTAACAACAAAATAATGTGAGCAATCATATCCCAAAAGGTTGGGGTAATTTTTACCTTAACATCCCCTTCAAAAAAATTGGTATTTTCCTATTTGGGGGGAACAGAAAGAAACGAGGTGTCCTAGTTCATCCCTTATTATGACCCATTTCCCCTATAATGGATTCATGCAACATGGTTGTATGTTGGTTCCATTGAAGGGAATTTTCACCTAGAAACTCAAAGAGGATCCCATAAAGGAAGGAAGAGGTCCAAAAAGCATCCCAAATAACCCTCCTATCATTTGATGGACAATACGACACATAAGATGCATTATGCGTCGGTGAACATCATGGGTGTCAATCTTGTTGATGGTGCTGAAGATGAAACCAATGCAGAGGATCAATGAGAGGATGGTTCCATTCAGAATGTGTTCCAAACTAAGATAAATGAAGGAGGTGTGCATACCCATAATCAGAGACTCGCCCTAAATTTGGGTGTTCCCTCAACCAATCCATTACTGCCTCCTTAGTGAACATCCACCAAAATAAGGGTAAGGAAAGGGATACATACAAAATTCCTCCTAAAGGGGTTGAAATCCTCACACTTGAGGAATGATTCACTCAGTAGGAGGAATAAATGAATTACTTAATAAGAATCAATCCCAAATTAGTTTGAGTTAGCATTCCAATAGACTATGTTCTACAAGAAGAGGCTCAAATTGCACTTCCAATTGGTGTACCACAATAATAAGGGTTCACCCTAGTGATTGAAGTAGGTCTAGGACATCCTCTAAACATTATGATCGGACCATAAGTTTTCTTGAACCTGATCATGGATGAATTTTAGGATTTCCAAACACTATAGAAGAAACCAAAACTAATTCAAGAGAACCCTCAAATGATACCCCTTACTGGATTTCATCCATAAATAATAGTTGTTCCAGTGTGTCATGCCCTACATATTTTCACCACCTTTTGAGATTCTATTCAACCAATCATTCATAACGGTCTTGTTGACACCATGGAAGATTGATTGGAAGCTTTGGAGGAACAACATGCACCAGTATAGCTCGAATGAAAACCTTACCCTTAGTGAGTCACTAATATCCCACCCCCACTAATTTTTTTAAGTCCTATGTTTGTTTTATTCAATTTCTTAGGAGACCTGGAATAGAATATAATACACTTTTTTCCCATTTTTATTCAATGATGGGAACCCCTATGCAATAAGAATTAGTGAAACTTAGATGCTTTGTGAAAAAGTTTCAAGGGACGAGCTTCGTATGGTACACCAGTCTACCATCTTAGTCAATCATGGGATAAGAAGACCTCTTTCAAAAATTTCCATTTTGGTTTATATCAATGCAAAAAATGTCATCGATCCTTGAACTCTCTAATTGAAAAAAATGAGATAAATAGAGGGTCTCAAATTTCATTTCCTAATGGAAATGGATATCCTACTTAATAATCCAACAGCTTCCCTAATAATATCTAATTTCTCTTTGCATAGATAACCTATGTGATGAGTTGGAAACATTGTTCATCCCGATTTGGTATACATGTAAGTTTTGTTTCGCACCACAATATCTAAAATAATGGTAATTTCCTTTTAGAAAACTATTATCAAGTAGTGAGTGATTCCATCATCCCTGAGGAAGTGAATACGAAAGGAATAATCTGCATCCTTCACACTTAATCAAGCCTCTACGCCGAATCCAGCTCCAACAATCACACTATATCATGCGAAACCCCTGGATTTCAACAATACCCCCACCTCATTAAGATGAGAAAAGGAGGCATAGGAAAAATCAAATTGAGTAGAGAAAGAATAAAGTTTATTCATTCTAAGATGAGAAAGTCCATGGATACTTAATAGAAACTATAGACAATGTTTTAATCCACCTACTAGAGCCCAAGAGGCCTAACTAGCTAGGTCTTGATGACCAAAAAAATTACCCCCCTTCCACCGAAAATTAGGGCACACCAATAAAAAATTATTAGTTTTCAAATTCATCTTACAAAAAATGATAGAATCCGGGGATGTAAATTTGGGGAATCATTCAACATAAATAACACATGTTTATGCTAATTCCCCCGGGGAAGGAGGTGAATGGAAAGAAGTTTCTAGAAAAGGGGATTTTTTTGTTATTGGATGACTTGAAAGATAATCAAATGAACTCATGGTATCCTGAAAGAATATTTGAGTCAACCAACTATGCCCCCAGCATTTACCACTACGACACATCCTACTCCGTTGACATCCCATTCCTCCAAAATCTGGTCTTTCAAAAAGAAACCTGGTAATAAGTTTATGGATAAAATGAAGGAGGATGAACCTACACTAATGAAAAAAGTTTCTTTGACTCTCTTGGATTTTATGCATTCACATTTGGAACAATGAGTGGCACCCTTCCAAATAGTACAACCAGAAGTGGTTAGTCAGATGGAACCTTCATCAAATGAGGAGTTAATATTCGGTTTCATTAATTTCATTTAGTTAACTGATTGCTTCATTGATGATAAGTATGGTTATGAATCTCAGTTCCCCATACACAACTGGGTAACAAAATGAATAGGCCTTAAGGTCTAATTGTATAAAGAAAGATATAGTTGTGGTAGAAACCATAATTCTAGTTAAGTTTCTACCTGGGTTGTTAGTGCTGCAGAAACTTGTAGAAGAGAGATCTAGTGAGAATAAAAGGACCTGGGATACTCCCCTACAAATGTCAAAATTCTCCTTGAACCAATAACCCTATAATATCAATCATAAGGGGTACAAGTGTCTGATCACCCTCGAAAGACAAAAAAACCTAGCCTACCTAACCCACTAAGTATAAGAGCACCTTGAACTCATATTTTTAGGGTTAATCCTTCTACATCGAGTAATACATTCCTTAAAGTTCCTATAAAAGAGAATCCCCATGCTAGGAAGCACATGAATTTTGATAATAAGTATGAAATCTTGAAGAAATTATCTTTTGTTCTGACCAAGTTTCTTGATCCTGGATTCCCTAAGTTTTTCAAAATATCTTAAGGAAGCACTCATAGAGGCTTTACTAAGCCCCCAGGAATTTGAAGTTGATGTTGCTACTGTTTAAGTCCATAAGAATGAGACCAATCCTACAAAATTTCAGACAATTATCACCTTTATAGACCAAGATAAATATGCCATTATACAGGGACACATCAGAAACTTATTCAAGTCTGGAAGGATAAATGGTATCAATGTATGATAGGATTTCATAGACAATGTCTTAGGATTTAATCTCATTCCAATATGGACACTTTTCTAGCTAGGATATGATGTGGTTAGACTGAGGAATTCTACTTTGACACTATAGGGTGATGAAAAAATCTTGAAAAACTTATTGGGGTAAATCAAGATTAGGGCTCAGTTTCAAGACCTTGTATCTGTTTCTAAACTCATGGATGTTCATTAGGATACAACTTTTATTGTTTTTCTATGAAGGCCTTAGTTTCATCAACATGTGACAATCCCCTTGTTATTCTATCAATGCATCAACTACTGCATTAATGGAAAAATTGGGATGTTTCATGCTGATAAGGCCCCTTTCAAATCTTATAAGTCACATTATATTGATGAAGGATTCTACCATATGGAAGAGAAACAACCCATGGTCAACGATGTGTCTTTGGTCACTATTAAAAATGGTCTTGAAATGATATTGGACAACCCATTAAAATATATTTATAAAGATTATGTGTTTCTCATCAATTAGGTTAAGCACATTGGCTCAAATTTAGTATCATGATGAATGAAATATATGATATCAATCTTGAAAACTGAGCCTAATACCATTGAAAAGGCCATTATCTCTCTAAAACATGGTAAAAGCTTAGATACAGATTCCCTATTTCCACACCCTGTGTGTAACACCCCAAGGATTTACAAATAAATTTAATATTGAATGCATGAAACACCAAGTCTCTACAAAACAACACATTTTTATAACAAATCCAATAACAATTATTTTTTTTCTTCTAGGATTTGAATTTTTAAAATCGGACATACACAGTTGCGTTCAGGGTGATGTTTAGGGTCTGATAGAATCAAATTATTTTTTGGTGAATAGTAACTTACCCTTATAAATAGTAATGTAACCTTGTGAACATTATTATACACTTATAAATAGTAACCTCACCCATGGATGTATAAATAATATTTGGGCACATTATAAATGAAATAGGACATTTTATAAATTATTAATTAAGTAATGACATTTTTGTGAGTGATAAATATATAATTACAGTTATAAATTAATAAATGGATTTAGAATTCAATTTTATAAAATATTTTCCTAAATAAATATTTTATTGTCCAATTATTTTGGTATAATTTTATGAGGCCTTTATTAATTTTTGAAAGTATTACAAAATCACATTTAAATTTAAAATATGTATTTTTCAATTAAAAAATGATTTTATTTAAAAAATTAAATTTAACATATTTAGAAAATTATTTTGAAAAAATCAACTTAATTTTTTGGATTCTACACATCAAAAAATGGTTATGGTGAATTTTTAGGATTTTTCTAAAATATTTCAATTTTAGGTGAATAGTAAAATACGATAATTTACAATAAATACTATATACATGAATTGTTGAGTCATAGGTGATGTAAGGATGATTTAAGACCACATGGTTCGAAATTAAATACACATATTACTATTATTGGTCACAATAATCAATAATATTTCTGTTCTTGATAAAAATAATAAAATAATGATTAAGATATACAAAAATTTCTCCTCTGCTCCACTATAAACTCCGCTCACTCCCTCTTCTCTTTACTCTTCTCAAGCCTTGTGAATTCTCTAAATTCTACTAAAATCTCATCCCAAGGTCCTCCCCATGTCCAATATTCCTTGGTCTTATAAAAAGACCAAATCCTTTCCCCTAAAGAGTCTCTTAAGGAAGATTAATTCGAGAGGTAAATTCCTCTTTTCAATTCTTTTACTTTATTTTCAAGTTACTTTGTTTTCTTTTCTATCCTCTCCTCTCCTCATCCAAATTTTATGACAAATACAATACCTTACATTTAATTTAATGTTTTTATGATTATGGAATAATTTGTTGTCATCTCTCCTTTACCCTTCTTTTATGCTAGTAGTAAAAAAACACTATCCGAGATGTGTTAATTTACCACATTCAAGGATGATGGGTTTTCTATTTCTATTAACATATTAAATTATGGTAATCAAACCATTATTATGGTTAAAAAAGACAATAATATATGTATTACGTCTCATATATGGTTCTATAATCTTTTTATACACATGGTTTTGATTTATAAAGAAAAATGAGTTTGTTGTGTTCAAAAACTGCTAATTAACACAAATAGTTATCATTAAATAATTTATATAATGATTCATCTTAACTCAAAGAAACCAAATGAAATTTACAACCATTTAACCTTATTTATGTTCTTTAATAACATATAACTTCAATTCTGGACAACCATCCTCATTTTACATGATTCTCCATTCATGTATATAGGTATACTGATCATGAAACAAGAAGATCCGATCAATGAAATTGAACCGCTTAACACATAAAAAAAGCCATTAATGAACATAATAGGGTTATAATAAATTAATCAAATTAAGATTAGTTTATGGAATTATTAATTAATGAACCTAAATTTGATAATTCAGCTCATTAAGATCAATTGGAGAACACCTTCGGAATTAAGGTAAGGGTTTCTTCCTCTCACTTCCATTTTTGTGAGGTATTCTGTATTCACTTATACAACTTGTGTATGGTGTATGTATATTGACTATTTATGTTTAATATCATGAATATATTTATTTTCATGATATTAAATGTATCATTTTATGATTATTAATTTTGGGGCATACAATTCAATTGATTACATTGTCTTAAGTATTTTCTACATGAACCTCTATTTTCATTCGGTTTGCTCTTATTCTCAAGTAACATAAATAGAATTATTATTTATTCCTTTATACCCCTCATAAATTCTGTTTGAATGTTATATATATGTTTACAGATCATAATACTTCTTTATTTTTTGTGGAGTCACATGTTTTAAGAGAATCTTTCAAAAAATTGTTCCGAAATGCAAGCCTGGTTCAAGGAACTTCTCAAATTCTTACCTATTTTGAATTTCAATATATAATATGTTTTAATCCATATTTATCTTTATAAAATCACACATTTTAACATTAAAAATCTATTTTGGTTCATTTCAGGTTTTATTAAAGAAAACATCCCTTTTCTCTTTAAAATCCTTTACTATTTTCCTTAAATGGGCAGAGAAAATGTTTTATTTCTAAAGATTATTTAAAAACTCATTTTATGATTTATCCTCAATAAGAATTTATTTATTCCTAAAATATAATTTCAATGAACATAATTTTTATCTTATTGGATATACATGTTTACAATCTGATTTCTTGGAAAATAAAAATGATTTTCCAAAAGAAGTCTTCTTTCTAAAGCAAAAAGGAATTTTCTCATCTCATTTTAACATTTATGAGCTATATGACTTGTTAAAAACTTATTACTTGATTGTGGTGTGTTTTATTCCTTTTGTTATATCATTTAAAGAGTATCATTATTCTCATGATATTCTAAGGGATTATTATTTGAATATTTCAAGGTTATATGAGACACTTTAGAATGTTTAAGGATTATTTCTTCAAGGATTTTTCAATGGCCTCATTTAAAAGTATATTCATCTATGTCAAAATAATTTTTTGAATCTTTTAATTATTTGAGGTTTATCTCATATGATATCACCCACCATGTTTTATTGAATGGTTTTTGGTTAGTTTGACTGTGGATGTTCAATATTGAAACCATTCACCATATTACTCTGAATGATTAGTGTTTATGTTTAATGATTGAGGAAAGTTGTTTACATATAATATATTAGTTTAAATATGACTGTGTATGTTGTTTATGTTGATTCCCATTCATAAGAGGAATGAATTGGACATATTAAGTGTTATGTTGGGACAGATTTCGTCCCTCAATGCATTAGTATGTCTCATGATACAAACTATGGTCTTGGCATAAGGCCTTGACAAAATGGATATTTTTGGTCTTGTCACGAGGCAATGATGATATGGTTATGATGTCCCACATTATGCATTAACTCATCATTAAACTAGTAAATTGATAGTCCAAGTGGTTATTCAAGGAGTAGAATACCCATGGTTATGTTTTATTATGGAAATATTAATTCAGCTCTAATTCCTTTTATATTTTGTTCAAGTTTATTTTTAGTGTAATGTTTAATTTTAGTTATTCACCTTGACTTATTATTTATGATTCCTCTATATTTAATACCCTTTATGAGAATTTGAGATCACCCCTTTTCATATGTTTTATTTTCCCCCAAGATGAAAATAGGTGTATTATGAATGAACTTCAGGGATACACTTAGAGTTGTGGATGTTCCAAATAAAACAGTTATATTGTATTTATTTTCAAGTTGAAATGTTGAAATTCTGTTTGTATCTTGTTTCAAAATATACTAAACTACTAAGTCATTCAGGATTCATATTCATTGTTTATATATGAATGTAATAAAATAAGGCACTCACTATGTGAAATTGGGGCATGGTCCTTATAGTTGCTATCAAAGGAGGTTTAGTAGAAAACTTAGAAAATAGATTTAGAAAAAATAGATTAGAGAAAAAACCCTATGATATTCTTTGAGGATAAACATACAAGAAGATCATGGAATTTTGTTAAGGAATAGATTATGTGGATATTTTCTAGAAAATAAATCTCTGTCTGGATACTACAAATGGACATTGTTTTGACACAGATGTACCGAGGAGTAACAACTCCAATGAGGAGTTTTAGGCCTGACCTGAGGCATCCTGCCACTTGACATCATGCCATACTACACACATGGTTTGGCACTCCTAGGTGATATGCTTAAGTTAATTCACATTTTCATTATAATCCATTATGAAGGATTTATGCCCCTAATGTTACCAGAGTATATGGTTTTAGGATTTGTGATGCATTATGTTCTATAACATGTTTAGAGTTATATGGAATTCATCATTTTATGATCTAATATAGTATATGGAATTGTTTAGAAATAGTGCCTAACAGAAGGAAAGAGAACTTCACCAATGCACATGATGCAAATTGTAAGAAGGTTCATATATCTTATGGTATTAAGCCATCATTTTAAAGTAAGAGAGTATCCCAAGTATCCTAATCATATGAGGAAATAATATATTGTGTTAAGAAGATATGTAAAGAATTATTTATGTCCTGTTGCTTTGATGGGAAGCAAGAAAAGAAGCGGATGACTGAGAAAAAGATATATAAAGGGAAGAAGGGAAAGAAGGGGTTTCCCACATTTGATAAATATGGAAAGAATCACCCTGGTAAATTCTTAAAGGGAATGGGTGTTTTTTATAAGTGTGTAGAAAAAGGACACCAATTTCGTGATTGAAATGGAAAGAAAAATGTTTCCAATGTACAATTCTTCAACCGCAAGAAGATAGGACACTATGCGAGTCAATATCCCAAGAATCAAAGGAATATGTCTCAAATGATGTACTGGATAATGATCAAGTCATTATACCACTAAATATGAAGTTTAATGATTAATATGACTCTTCATGAACCATGTTATTTGAATATTTTATCATAAATGTAATGGTTATGAGAATTATGGAATATATGAGGATAGTACCGCCGTTCAATTTCATTAAGAATTTAAGGTCATATGCTGAATTGTACCAAGGATTAGTTACTTAGTAGAAAATTAATATATTTGGAAAGATAAAGGAAAAAAAACCATAAATATATTCCTTATGATTAAGATAATAATGAATAAATGATTTATTTGGATAAGTACTCACTACCTCAAAAATGATTATTGACTTGTATAAAAGTGGTCTATGCTATCATTTATGGAGTTCACAACATTTATGGATACAAGAAATATATCCAATATCATGTGTAAGACTGATTTCATGTTTCCAATAAGGTTTTATGGTAATTTAAGTTATTAACATATTTCAATAGGATACATGATGAAGATATTAAAAAGTTTGGATTGTGAAAATTTAGTTTTGATTCATGTTGATTAATGGAAAACAAGGTAGCAAATGCATCATGGAGCTCTACAAAAATGAGGATTGCCAAGGACCCCATGTACATGGATCTAGAAAGGATGGATATGGGAATGAATATAAAGTATTGAATCATGATTTTTTGTAAAGTTAAACCATTTATGAAATGGTTTCAGTTGATCATTGTATATGGATTTAGATTTTAATGTCACCACATGATGAAACTTTTGCTAAGAGATGATGTATATATAGTTCAAGGAAAAAAAGGATAATATTGTGTTTATGGAATTGAAATGTATATTAATACTCTTATGGAGTTCAATAATTCCTTAACTATAGGAAAAGAGTCTTAAACAAAAATGTTGTCCTGTTAATTTTTTTTCATAACTGTAGTTTATGGTTTTGTGGTAATGATCTTTAATCTGAGCATGATATCTATCACTTTCCATCAGAACATGATGGTTTGATTATTATTCCATGACCATGTTATCTAATTATAATGTGTATTTTTTGAGTAAACAATGCATTGACCTTTCCCTATTATTAAGTGGATATTTTAACCATATTTCTTATGTGGGTTTCCCACAAGGTAATTTTTAAGTATCAACCATTGACATTCAAAATTAAATTTCAAAATTTCAAGGATGAAATTTTTGTAAGGAGGGGAGAATATAACACCCCAAGGATTTAAAAATAAATTTCATATTGAATGCATGAAACACTAATTCTCTACAAAACAACACTTTGTTATAACCAAGCCAATGAACATAATTTTTATACTTCTAGGATTTGAATTTCGAAAACTCACATACACCGTTGTGCTGAGGATGATGTTTGGAGTCTCACAGAATCAACTTATTTTTTATTGAATATAAACTTACCCTTATGAATATAATTTTACTCTTACTGATTGTAATATAACCTTATGAATAGTAACCTCACCCATGTATGTATAAATAAAAATTAGGCACATTATAAACGAAATAGAAAATTTTATAAATTATTGATTAAGTACTGATATTTTTTTGAGTGATAAATATTTAACTAAAATTTTAAATTATTATATAGATTTAAAATTCATTTTCATAAAATATTTTCATAAATAAATATTTTTTTGTCCAATTATTTTGGGATAATTTTATGTAGCCTGGGTTAATTTTTGAAAGTATTACAAAATCAGTTTAAAATTTAAAATATATATTTTTATATTAAATAATGATTTTATTTTAAAATTAAATTTCACATATTTAGAAAATTATCTTTATAAAATGGACTTCATTTTTGGATTCTACACATTAAAAAATGGTTATGGTGATTTTTTCCGATTTTTCTAAAATACTTCAATTTTAAGTGAATAGTAAAATAAGAAAATTTACGATAAATACTAAATACATGATTTATTGATTCATAGGTGATGTAAGGATGATTTTAAGTCCACTTGTTTTGAACTCACATGAAAATATTAATATTTTGGGTAACAAGAATCAATACTATTGCTGGTCTTGAGAAAAAATAATAAAATAATTAATAAGATATTAAAAAATAACTCCTCTCTTCCACTAAACCCCCCTCACTCCCTCATATATTAACTAGTCTCAAGCCTTGTGACTTGTCTAAATTCTAATAAAATCTCCTCCCAGGATCCCCCCCGTTTCCATAATCTCTTGGTCTCATAAAAAGACAACATCTTATCCCCTAAATATGCTCTCAAGGAAGATTAATTAAAGAGGTAAATTCCTCTTTTCAGTACTTTTACTTTATTTTTCATGTTCCTTTTTTTTATTTTCTATACTCAACTATACTCATTAATTTTTTTTGAAAAATATAGTACCTTACATGTAATTTAATGTTTTTATGATTATGGAATATGTTATTAACATCTCTCATTTACCCTAATTTTATGTTAGTAGTAAAAAACACCATCCAAGATGTGCAAATTTACCACATTCAATGATGATGGATTTTCAATTTCTATTACAATATTTAATTCTAGTAATGAAACCATTATTATGGTTAAAAGAGACTATAATATATTTATAATGTATCATCTATGGTTATGAAATCTTTTTTTACACATATTTTTTATTTATTAAGCAAAATGAGTTTGTTGTGTTCGAAAACCGCCAATTAACCCAAATGGTTATCATTAAATTATTTATATAATGATTCATCTTCACTAAAATTTACCTAATGAAATTTAAAACCATGTTACATGATTTATCTTCAGTAATAAAATATAACTTCAATTCTGGTCAACCATCCTCATTTTACACGATTCTTCGTTCATGCATATAAGTATACCGATCATGAGACAAACGAACCTGATTAATGAAATTGAACCTATTAACAAATTAAAAAGGTCACAAATGAACTTAATGAGGTTATAATAATTCAATTAAATGAAAATGAGGTTCTAGAATTATTAATTAGTGAACATAAATTTGATTATTCAGGTCATTAAGATTAAGTGGACAACACATTCAGACTTAAGGTAAGGGTTTCATTATCTCACTTCCATTTTTGTGATATATTCCGTATTCACTTCTACTACTTGTGTATAGTTTTTTTATACTTCCCATTTATGTTTCATATCATTAGTTTATTTATTTTCCTTATATTCAATGTATTATTTTATGATCATTAATTTAGGGGCATGCGATTCAATTGATTACAAAGTTTTTAGTATTTTCTACATAAACCTCTATTTTCATTCGGGTTGATTTTATTCTCTACTCACCTCAATGAAATTATTATTTATTCCTATTTAATCCTCATAAATTCTGTTTTAATGTTCTATATTTGTGTACCAATCATAATACTTCTTTATTTTATGGGTAGTTACATGTTTTAAAATAATCTTTCAAAACATTGTTTCGAAATGCAAGCCCGATTCACGAAACTTCTTAAATTATTACCTATTATTAAGTTCACTATATAATATATTTTAAGCCATATTTATCTCTCTAAAATAAAAAATTTTAACCTGAAAAATATATTATGGTTCATTTCTTGTTTTATTAAAGCTAACATGCCTTTCCACTTTAAAATCCTTTAATAGTTTCCTTAAATTGCACTAAAATGTTCTAAAGCTTCTTTAAAAAAAATCTATCTACGATTTCAACTCAATAAGACATTAGTTAAGCCTAAAATATAATTTTCGTGACCTTACCATTTATTTTCCAGGATATACATTTTAAAATCTGATTGCATGAAAAATACAAATGATTTTCCAAAAGAATACTTCTTTCCAAAGTAAAAAGGATTTTTCTCATCTCAGTTTAACTTGTATGAGATATATTCCTTGTTCACCAATTATTACTTGCTTGTGATGTATGTACTTACCTTTGGGATATAATATTAGGAGTGTCCTTATTCTCATGATATTCTAAGATATTATTATTTGAATGTTTCATGTTTGTATATGACACTTTGGAATGTTTAAGGATTATTTCCTCAAGGATTTTTCAATGGTCTCATTTATAAGTATCATCTATGTCAACATCATTTGTTGAATCTTGTACTTAATCGAGGTTTGTCTTCTATTATACCATACACTATGTTTTATTGAATGGTTTATGATTATTTTGACTGTGTATGTGTTATCTTGAAACCATTCACCATATTACTCTGAATGGTTAGTGTTTTTGTTTAATGATTGGGGAAAGTTATTTACATTTCATATGTTAGTTTCAATATGAGTGTGTATATTGTTTATATTGATCCCCATTCATACAAGGAACGAATTGGACTTAGTAAGTTTTTGTTGGGGCCTTTTATTTCCCCTCGATTCATTGGCAGGTTTCACGAGACAAAATATATTTCTTCATCTCTAATTCCATCCCTATTATGTTCAAGTTTATTTTTAATGGAATGTTTACTTTTAGTTATTAACCTTTCCTTATTATTTATGATTCCGTTATATTGCATACCCTTATTGAGCATTGGACCTCACCCCTTTTATTTTATTTTATTTTTCCCTAGGATGTGAAGACGTGTATTACGTATGAATTCCAGGGATAAACTTAGAGTTATGGATGTTCCCAATAAATCATTTATATTTTATTTATTTTAAAGTTGTAATGTTGAACTTATGTATGAATCTTGTTTCCAATGATACTAAACTAATCAGTTCTTCTGGATTCATATTCCCTGTTTATATACCAATGTTATAAAATAAGGCACCGACTATTGGCAACTGGGGTTAGGTCCTTACATTATACCTAGAGAAATAACTCCCTCATCAGCTGAGTTAGAAGAGGTTTTTGTGTTAGAAAGAGATGATAGAGATACACTATCTCCTTGCCTCACTCCTTCTCTATCCCCCACTCCACCCCCTCTTGATTCTTAAAGAGATCACACATGGTCATTTGGTTTGGAAGATGTTTTTTGATCTTCTGAATGTGAAAATGTCATCTACTCTCCTAACTCTACTGAGGTTACCACATTACTTACTCCCCCTGGGGAATAAGAGGAAGAAGAATAGGAATAGGAGGAGGACCTTAGGGATTCCCCTATAGTATTTTGGGATGGTGTCTCTGCCATCATGGATAAACTCAAAGAGATAAATATGGAAATTAAAGAGGAACCATGCCCCACTTTGATTAGTGTTCCATGTATTCTAAAGAACACGAGGTATATACCCAATTTTTGAAGAAAAATGAGCAAATGTTTTCCTAGAACTACACAGAATATCCAATACTCGATCCTGAGGTGTCCAATCACCACTTGACCTTGCCAGAGAACCACTGGGGCTATAAGAAGACAACCATAAGGACACACCCAACTCAAGATACTAAAACTAAAGCTGAATTTGACAAGATAATTAGAGAAAAATTTATTTTTAAGGTCCAAAATCCGAAATGGATAGCCAATATTGTCTCTTTAAAGAAGAATAATGTGAAAAATTATAGTCTGCATCGATTTCATAGTTCTCAACTGATGTTGTCTAAAAGATGATTTCCCATCCCCGATCACAGAGCTACTGATTGATGCACCAACCAAATATTAATCGCTATACTTCATTGATGGTTATTAGAGGTATAATAAAATCAAAATGGACCAATAAGATAAAGAATACACTTCATTGAGGACCCCTTAGGGAGTATTTTTCTATCAGTTAACGCCCTTTGGATTAAAGAATGCCAACACTACAGATCAACATGCCATTCATAATATCTTTAAAACTTTATTGGGGAAGTTTTTTAAATGATACATTGAAGATATATTGTTTATGTATTGATAGTGTTATAACCACCTAGCTAATATTGAGACTGTATTTAACAAACCATGATAGCACTACCTGAAAATTAAGCCTTAAAGTGTATCTTCTATTCTACCTTACGGAAATTTCTTTAATTCATTGTAATCCATTGTAGTATCGAAGTTGATCCTAATAATAAAAATGATATCCTTGATATGTCACCTCCTATAAACCCTAATGAGTTGAGAGGAATTCAAGGAAACTTGATCTACATTTGATGCTTTATATCCAATCTTTCAAGATTTGTTTTCCTTTCATTAGGTTGATGAAAAAGGGGGTTACATATCAGTGTAATGATGACTCTCTAGAAGAAATAAAGAGTCTCAATAAATATCTTTTGATCCTTATAGTGATGATTCCAGATTTAAATGGAATACCACTTCTTTTGTATGTGACATCCTTATAGTGATCATTGGGTGTCTTCCTCACAAAAAAATGAAGTCAGGAGTGAAAAAAGTTTATTACCGAAGCTAAACCTTGATTGATGCTAAGACTCATTATTTAGATATTGAGAAAATATATCTGGTGCTAATATTTGTTGTAAGAAAATAGAGGCATTACCTATAACATCATGAGGTATATTTGGTCTCTTATATAAACCCACTCAAATAAATTCTTATCCATCCGATGTTGATTGGGCGTCTATCATAGTGGGTAGTGATCTTGTAATAATTTGATATTCTATTCATGCCTCAAAAAGTTGTAAAAGGATAGATATTGGTAGTGTTCCTTATAGAACATCCGTTAGTAGAAATTATGTCACTAGATAATGAACTACCAAATGAAGAGATCTTCTCTATTCAATTGGTCCCCTAGATATGGGATATTTATTTTTAATGTGCATCTAGAAACCCAATATGGAAGAGGATGGAAGACCAAAAGATTAACAGTGTGGGGTTGGGAGTCATGCTCATTTCCCCATAAAAATAAGTCCTACCTTAGTCCTTCCTACGGAAAGAAGGATGCATGAACAATGATTTAGAATATCAGGTTCTCATTACAAGTCTAGATCTGGAACTTCAGGTACCGATAAATCACTTTAAGAAAAAGGGAATTTTAGAATTTGTCATCAAGAAGGTCAAAAATTATTATGCTATCTTAAAATTATATTTGACCCCCCAACTTGATTATGTATAATGATTGATTAAGGAATTCCCCTCGAAGATGACCCTGGTTCATGTCCCATGATAAAAAATTCCCAAGATGATGCATTAGTGAATACAGCCACAACCCTAGTAGATATAGACCTGGATGAAAAAATCATCAAAATTGGGAATCACTGAATTGCCTCTCTTTTTGTTCGATTCATCACTAAAGATATTAATTAATTTAGTCCCATCCCCAAACCATATGGTCCTACTACTGGGTGTATGATACTCAATATGAACTACCTTAAAAATAGATCATTCCCATATGAAAAAGCTAGGAAAAAAAAATCCATAGATGAGTTATTAACTTTGTTCTATATAAAAACACTAATCATGAAAAGGTCCTTTATAAGTGTGGAATTGATTGGGTCCTTATCATGTGAATTGATGGAGAATATACCACTACATTTATGAAAGAAGATCACAATGAAGCCTGCGGTTTCCACCAGTCAGGGTTTAAGCTTTCTCACCAGATCTTGTGGCTTGGGTTATACTAGACCACTATGACACAAAATTTCACAAAATTTACCAAAAAGTTTCATTCCTTACTGGTACCTAGAAACTTCACACATCAACCACCAGAGTTACTTCATACTATCAAATAATCCTATCAAATTTTTATATGAGGAATAGATGTTGTGAGAGCATATACCCCATCCATAACTAAATAGTGTACATATATTCTCACTAAATAATAATTCTACTCCAAGTGGGATGAATCTATACCCAACAAAGAAGCTGGGGTAAGGAATATATTCAGCTTCATGAAATCCAAAACCATTACCTTATTTGGTATTGTTAATTCAATACTAACAGACAATGACACCAATTTATTTTCCTCTATGTTAGAGAAGCTATATAAGGAGCATAACATTAAGTCCAACCATTTAAATTTCTACCATGTTGCAGCTAATGGAAAGATGGATGCCTTAAACAAGACCCTAGAAAACATAATACAAAATATGGTGTATAAGGATAAAAATTATTATCTAGATAATCTCTTTCATGCCTTTCGGGTTTACCGGACAAGAACCAATAGTTCCATACAAGTGACCCATACTTAAAGCTATACGAGACAGAGGGGGTCCTTCCCATTGAGGTTCAATTTCCCTCACTCCGCATCTCCATCTGTGGTCCAATATACATAGATAAGAAAACCCAGAAATTCCTTACTAAATTAGAGTAACTATATAAAAAGGGATTTCATACCTTTCATCATTTGGAAGTCCACCAAAATTGGATTTCACGATCCTTTAACAAAAAGTTTCACCTCTGGTCATTCATTAAGGGATGGATATATGGTGTTGGTCTTTAGAACTCCAATGATATCGGGAAAGAAAACTCTAAAGATGAAGCCAAAGTGGGTGGGACCCTATTCCATACACAAATTCTTCTCTAATGGAGGCTATTATTTTATCTCTATGGATGAACAACTCAAGACAACCCCCAATGACATGTGGTTACTAAATAAATATTTCATGTAATCACACAACCCACATCCATGTTGCAAGATGATAAACTATGTGACACAAATATCCTCACTGTATGATGTTGAACTACGTATCATCTTATTCATGACCTCATATAGTTAAATAACATGGTAAAAATCATTAGAACATGATATTAAACTATAGTTTTACCTTATATAATAAACATGGGACACCTATTATCATAAATATAAGATATTTTGAGGTCCTCACCGGAGAGTACACCACTCCCAACATCATTATTTTACCATGTTATGTTCTATAACTACATCTATCTTGATTCTTGTCCACATAGGATATGTAGTGACCCACAGAACCTTTATCCTGGACCAGCCAAAAACTAGAAACAAAAATACCCCCTTCCCTACATATGATCCATATTTATGTAGGTAACTTCACACTCTATGGCCAATATCGGTATGATTGCTTATTGTGTACTAAGACACATTCCTTCCATATATCATACTTTTTTCTGGTTAATTTAGGATCTCCAAAATCATACCTTGTTCATCAGTAATAGGGTGTTAGTTTCCTAAGGACACCTCCGATTGACTATGAATAATACACCCTAGTTTTTCTCTACATAATTGTCCCAAAAAGAAGGCCAATCAACCAGAGGAAAATTCATCCTCAAGAGATACTTATTCTATCCTTATAATCCCTGACAACATCATGCTAGAAACCACTTTGGATCATTATACATAGTCATTACTTGGATTTTTCCCACATCATTTCCCCTAATCTGAGAAACCCCATAATCATGGTTTACATTTTCCATCTTCATGTCTGAGGCACATCAATAAATTTTGGCCCAATGAGACTTTTATCATTCCTAGTTTCCAGGATATGTGGTACTAGCCAAATGACCTAAAACTACAAGACCCCATTCCATCCTAGCCACATGACGTTAAACTATATGTCCACTGCTTCATAACACGATGTTACAATGTAGTCTTACCCTATGTACCAAAAATAAAAGCCATGGGTAACCGAATCAGAAATCCTCATGTCACAAGAATGGGATTCCCCTTATAAGGATATTCCCTGAATGCTTGAAAAAAATTTATGGGGATTCATGAATTATTTTTTTCATATAGGGTAACCTTTATAGTTATTGCATGATGCTAAAATTAATGGTTAACTTTCCTATTACTTGATGTCAAAATCCTATAAATACATCCATATTGATTCATGTTATCATAGGATTTGAAGTGATACATGAATCTCCAATTTTGGGTCTATCCACAACATAAAAATTCCCACTTCCCTATGTATGGAACATACCTTCATAGAGAACATTAATATAATAACTACATATGGCTTGATTCTCACTCTATTGAGATACATATTGATTCCTAGATCCTATATCTTGGTCCATCCATAATTCCAATAACTTATACCACTCTCCAATGTATGAGCTAGATCTGCATAGGAGGGTCTAGTATGGGTTCACACCCAGCTCTTGAGCCAATATTCAAATAAAAAGGTCCCCTATCTACACAAAATGTTAGATCAATGTGTGGGGAGTCCTTCCCTAAACAATATATGGCTTGATTATCACTTTGAAGGGATACATAGTGAAATATGAACTCTATTTATTTGGATTGACTATGGTTTAAAAAACCCCCACTTTCTTGCAAATGGGTTAGACCTATGTGACGAAATTTTTCCTACGTATTCTTGGGTAATTTTGATATGAAATGGTTTTTCCATATTCAGGCACTCTCCTAACACAAACTAAAATATGTGTTTAGGGAAGTATGAGTCTCCATAAGCTTTATATGGATTTTTTAAATGGAAGATCTATTTCCTAAGGAAAAATTTGTTTAACTATGAATTAATACACCCAATTGGATTTGCATTAATTGCACACAAAAAAGGTATGTTGACCAAATTAAAATTCTTCCTCAGATGATACCTCTACTATATTTATAATCCCTAACATCGTTTTCATCCCAAATAACTTCTTAGATTCATAATCCTCTGAAATTGTAGCTTACTACCTTTCCCCTTCATTCCTGAAGATGATGGATTATTCTTGGATAGGTTACCATGAAAATGAAAAATTTCTAATATTTTGTCTAAATATTAGTGACCTTAAATCATATCCCTTAAACTTCCTTTGCATAAGATGTTAAAATATATGATCCAATTTCTATCCACATGACATTAAGATGCACAATACTTCAACCCTTTTCATAGAGGGGCCTTTACTCCATTATATCGGTCATCTAAGATGATTCACCCTCCTTTACTCAAGATAAATTCATGTAGGAGTGGTTTCCCCATTCACAACCAGTGTCAATATAAATTCCCCTTCCATTTGAAACATCTTCCCTTAATAAAACACCCTTCAGGGTTGTGAGAAACCCATATCTTCATAAACTACTTGACCATTAGAAATGGAATGTTAGTTTCCTAAGGGGACCTTTGTTTGACTATGAATTAACACGCCCCTATTGTATTTTCACAAGTCACCCAAAAAAAGGTTTTCAGTCAACCAATGTAAAATTAATTCTTACGAGAGGCCTCTTTTATTACCACAAGCCACAAAAAACAACATTATGTAAACCACTTTTCAAATATGATCTCACATATTTTTCAAACATCATGCTTCTGATTCAAAAATCATAAGATCAAGGTTTAAAATCCCCTTCATATGTCCAAAAAATATTAGGACTTTCTAGACCAACAATACCTATTGGGGTCAACACCCCATAACTCTTGATCAAAGCTTGCAGACCTAAAACTCCTCCTACTATTCCTGTATGACTGTAAACTACAAAATTTAAAGTATTATCCTGTTCTCATCATTATAAGTTAAATATTATAATACATGGAAATTATGAAAAACAAATAATTCAAATCTATTATTACTTTTAAAATTACAAGGGAAAGATAGAATGAACATACTGATGGTTGAGAACCAAATATTTTACATTTATTAGAAATTTTTTAAAGGGACATCCACATCCTATAATATTTCCAGTATGTTACTAGAAAATGAAATTAAAAACAATTGAAATGATTACAATGAAACTTGACATAATTTATTCAACAGATCGACTACAAACTAAAATAAGCTGTCAAGGGCACACTCTAGATTTTTTATCTTCCAAGATTCAGTTTTAGCTAATGTATGAAATTGTTTAATAACAAACCTTATTCCTTTAATTTTATGTTTGAGGGATTTGAGTAATACATTTTTTTATGATAGATTCACCTTCATCCTAGATTTTTGAGTCTCATATTCTCACAATTCCGAGGTCTATTCATCCTTCCGATCATAAAATTGTGCTTCTTCATCAACTAAGTGATGCAGTTCAATTTCAATACCCTTTAAAGCTTTCACATAATTATAGTAAGTATTATACTATACATGATCACATTAAAAAGAATCTAAATCTTCTCAAGTAATGAGAACTTGGTAGATAAGGAGAGGAATGAACCGTTAATCAAGCTCGTCTTCACCAAATCCCAGGAAAAGTTGATAAATATTTTCCATATTATTAGAAATATTCACCAAATAATTCTCTCTAATGATTGTGTAAATTTATTGCCCAAATAATTTTGGCATAGCCTGATGTTCAATTGAAGCACAAAGATCCTGACCCCATTTTTTCACTGTTATAGGTATATAATCTGGGATTTCATTAGAAAAAATAGGCTCATTTTAAATTGTGACACCAATGATGGAAAGTTCTCCGTATCCACGTCTTGTTAATCTTTATAATTGATTTAATAAGTCTTGTATAAATTGGTGGAATTCCTAGCACTATCCCACTATGACTGGTCTTATTATGGATTCCAATGGTTCCTTTCCGATGTGTGGTGTCTGCACTACTCTCTACAAAATGATAACTTTAGCAAGAAACTCCCTCATAATTCTTGTAATGTCAGGATGAAAGTATTCCTCCAATTGGAGTTAGTAAAGATAGTGAAATTGGATAAGAACAAGGACATTCCATCAGTTTATGCATAGATTGGACTAGCTTCCCCGTAACCCCATCCAGATAGTATTTAACCCACATTTTGGAAAAACCCCATGATAATGCAGTCATATCTTTCATGGGAGTTAAATATATTCCCATGATATAATCCTCATGAATCATGACTAGCCATAATTTATGAAGGTTGAATGGGTGTGATTATTTTCTAATCTTTGTAAAGGGTTAATAAAAACATGTTTTAAATATCCAAATTATCAAGAAAACCTTTAGGGAGCATAAGGTTGAAAAATGGTTACCCCATATGCCCGAGCAGTCAAAATATTTTCTCTCAATGAGATGATGTATGAAAATTCTTCTAGAGAACCTAAACCATTATCTTCCAATCTCTATAAGGTACGGGATAATAAGTGAAAGAAAATTTTGAGAAGCAATTTAACAAGTCAATAGCATCGTTGATGCTGAGGGATTTTAGGTGAATTGAAGAAATGTTGAGAAGTGTGGGGTGAAAGGTGGAATGATGGATTGTTTGGGGGTGATAATATTTGTAGCACCAATAGTGTTCCTCCACCTAACCATGTAAGAACTAAAACAAACTGAAAATTCATTTTTGGGATATACACTCTTGAATATACCCCAATAAATCATAAATTTGAATGAGAGTGGCCACATCTAGGTTGATGGGTTAAAAATTCTCCAACATGGACTCCATTAAAGATAAGACCCTAACCCTAGTGTTGGAATAAAAATATTGGAAGAGGAAAACATGAAAGAACATGGAGAAAAATCCTTCCAACCAAATTTATAGAGATATATATAGCTAGATCCAGTAACCCCATATAGTATGTTGTACTTCCCTAATAGTGGTCCGGTGTGAACCTAAAGTACCTCATGATTATTGAGTTCATTGAGTCATAGTGAACTTAATCTTCATCCTCAGACCACTCGATAGAAAAAATAGCTTTATCTAGTTATGGAATGGAATTATTGAATGGGTATGTAGAGGATCACCTAATGGTTTCTCATCCACCATCAATAAATCTATTTCTAATAGAGAAACTTGTTGAGTATCTTCCCAGGTGTTAGCTATAGAAAGGAATTCAACATACATATTTCCAAGAAAGAAAATTCCTCCTAATTGGTAAATATTCCACAAGCTAGTCCTGAATTTTCCATATATTAAATGAAATGTGTTGGTGCAAAAAGACCAATGAATAAGAAATTTGTCTAGGACCTTGGTTTGTTCATATACCCAGAAATAAAAAATATATACTTCCTGGTATAGGTTGAAGACCTCAAATCATTAGGGAAATTCAATGTAAGTCTGGTTCACCCAAAACCCACAAGCGCATTCATCATAAGAGATTCCATAAGACTGAAAATCCCACTTGGAACTCCAATCTCCAGTTGGATCATCCCTTGAGAGATTAATAATGGATGGGTAGTCTTTAATGATAGACTGCAAGGATATATCATCCTTAAGATGGTTTATTTTAGTACATAGGGAACTATTCAGAATAGAGATATTCTATTGAACATATTTGGAAATGATATTCCCAACAAGAGATAGGTACACTTGAATGTGATCCAAGAACACCTCAAACCAAACAGATGGAATATTCTAAATAGCTGGTGGAATACGCTCATTGTTTTGAGGTTCAAAGTTATACAATGGTAATCATTTGGGAAAAAGGCAATTCAGAAGTCCTAGAGAAAAGAGACTCTTTAGTGTACCATTTTTAGGGATGATGTGAAGTTGAATATCATATTTAATATTCTTGGAAATGGAAGTTCTTCTCTTAACCCCAATCAGGGAAGTATAATCTAGAGTTTGTTTAATATGATATATTTTATCCTTATGTCCTGATTAGTGAAAACATGTGAGGTATATTAAAAAAGTGTGAAAATATGTTGAATCTGCATAGTATACATTTGGTCCATGAGTATTTTAGTCTGTGAGTTAGTTGGTTTGCGAGGCATCAAGTCTCTATGTGGATAACTATATCACTATACAAGAGTTCAGAAATACCATTCATGGGTGATTACTTTGAGTTCGTAGAAAATTCATTCACAAAGAAGAATTCTATGTGGGGAACAACATGTGATCAAGAGTCCACAAATCATCCAGTTATAGAGAGGCTCAGTAAATGAAAAATGATCCTAGATCCCATTTTTAGATGCAAGGGCCATATTGTGAGTCCACATGCATACTGCGAAACCAATCCAAATGTGACCAACTTCTTCATCAAAACTACCTCCTATTGACAAGGATCGAAGCCTATTCCTATGGGGGGAATTTATTAGGTCGTAAAAAATATACATACAAGGAGAAAAGGATTCCATAATTTTGGTAAAGGAAAAAATGCCCCAAATAAAATTTTTGGAAAAATTGATTTATGACACAAAGTTGTAAAGTGGGTGTTGTTCTTCATATCAAACCCGATTTGTGGACTGCTGCTCCACGTGGCATCATGAAAACAGAAATTTTTGTGGGATTTGATGGTAATCTCCAATGACCGTGAATGAAAAAAACCATTTGTGGGACCTAAGGGTGTTTTCCATCCCCTACAAATGAAAAAAATACATTTTTGGGTGCATAAGGAATTTCTTGTCTACCACAAATGATTTATTTATTTGTAGTATGGGATGGTACTTTCTACCATCCATGAAAGAAATCATTTGCAGGCATGTATGTCCTTATCAGGCTATTGTAAATAGTCCTAGAGGCTAAAAATAGACAACTAGCTGTCAATGAAAATAGTTAACTCCATTTCTCTATAAAACCCCATAAGGGATCCAAATTAAAAGAGGAGAAAAAATGAAATAAATATATGAGAGCTGTCAATTTTGAGATGGTAAACTCATTTCATAACATTAAATTAAGGGAGGGGAGTCACTTAACCATATGTATACCCAAAAACCATTGTGGTTACCATTACACAAATAATTAATGGATGGCCCCTTTGTGTTTGATCACTCAGTTTAGTAAAAGGCCATTCAGAGGTATCCCTACCATGTGTAAGAAGACTCTATGTGGGTGGAACTCAAACCCGCATAGTAAAGTGCTATATAAAAGGAACCAGGACCCTTGTTGAAAAGAAATATGTGGAGGTAACCCCAACCCACATAGCCAAACATGATGGGGAATGAGGAATATTGGGGTGATGTTCTTTATGGCTCTCATTACCTTCTTCCAGTGTAGTGTTCAGACTCACCTTGAACCTTCCTTGAAACATCGTATTGGTTTCAAATTAATACCTATTAAAAAGCCACCTGATCAAATCAATGTGTACACCAGTGTGTCCTCTTGAGGTCACATACCCATGGTAGGCGGGGTCCTATTTTTAACCTACTTAACAATGGGTTTATTATAATTTTCTCAAGTGTACAATCTCATGGTAATAGGGGTCCTAAACTTGAAGGTAATGTCAGGGACCTCCCCATTTTAGGGATTTGGGGGAACCACATTCCTTTCCCTTTGATTATGGATAACGATGGATCCTTCTCTAATCCTATCAGAAAATAGATGGAAATCCCTACTAGAGTAATCCCCTAGCATGAGGTCAACCCCTTATCCTCTTAGTCTTTTTATGTCATAGAGAAGTGTCAATGTGACTATCGTAGTTACTGAAAAAAAGAGGAGATGGGAAAATTAATTACCTTTTTATATCCCTTTAGGCCTAAGATATGAAAACAAGAAAGGATATGGGCACCATAGATCTCTCTTTCCCTCTCCCTTTGGGCCCAGGATTTATCCACCAGTAGAAAAATAAGATCATGTTGTTTTCTATATCTATCTCTTCCTATTGTTTCTCACATAAAGCCTGAATTAAATGGTCGTAGAGGATGATGGTGATCCTTAAATCTTTATGATCCTAAGAAAATGGGTATCCTCCAATGTTTAAGTCCCAACCAAACCTATAAATCACCATGAGTCAAGATTTTCCTCATGGGTCTAGAATAATGGACCTCCTTCTAGGTGTAATCCCCAAAACCATGTCACAATCTTCTCAAAGGACCATATTCCTTACGTGACAGACCATCAAATGGCCATATTCTCAATGAAGTATGAAAATGGTCCTCCTCTATAGGTGTAAGACCCAACCCATCAAATCCAAACTATGTGGGATTCAATTGCTTACCAACTAGGATATATAGAAAGCCTCCCTAAAGTCTAAACCCCACACACAAATCCAGCATAATGTTATCTAGGCTAAATCCTCAGTAGGGTTATATCCAACCCAGAGGGATGTATTCCTTCCAAATAACTTTCTTCACTATCCTTATTTAGGACATATTCCTGATAAGATCGTACCCCATCTAGGATACTATATCTCTTCCAAGTCCCTCGGCCCACTTCAACATAATCCCCACACCATTCTTGGCTAGGAACCTTCCTCTTCAATGTCATTGTCACATGATGATAAATTACATGGGTTGGTCCTTATCACATGAGATTAAAATGTATGATGTTCCCCATTAAGTGGAACCAAACTAATTGGGTTTTGATTCCTTTTAAAAGGATAAATTGGAATCTCATCTTGTGGGTATGATCCCAACATCAAAACAACTCGTGTCACCCTAGATGATAATAAAATATAGAGTGCCCCACTATGTAGCTTTAAACAAAGCATTGTAATAATAAAAGATATAAGATTATCAATCCATTCATGGAAGGGTACCATTTATAGAGAACATCATATATATAAAAATATCTCTCTTAATGAAGAACTCAGATACATATTGATGATTCTAAATTACATTCAAGATTATAGCTGAGTTTTCCTCGAGGGGAGACCCACATCTTACTTGGAAATGAATAAAGGATATGAAAACATGTATTAAATAAAAACTATAATAAAGTCCTAGAATATGTAATAATTCCCACCAAAAGTATGTAATGTGCCTAAACTCCCATCCTCTCGACCAATGTGAGTTCTTAAGTATTATTTTCTTAGTTCTCCAATGAGAACATTACTTTGGAAAGTAGGTCCACAATTCATCATGGATATGAGATCCATTAGGTGTTTCTAGTTGCATGAATAAACCCTGTTGGGAGCTGAACCATTGTAAATGGATGCAAAAAAATGGAAAATATAATGTTAATGATTTTGAAAAATTCAATCACCCCACAATCAATCATATTTAATGCCATGATTTTTCATAAAAAAACACTGACTTATGGATCTTTTTGACAAATTTTAAATGATTGTTAATGAATTGGTTAAATATATTGATTCTTTAGAGGTAATTTGATATTTTCTATACATTCCCATTTTTATAACTATATTATGATAGAAATGCATAAAATTTATATTTATATAGAGAGTGTAAACTATGGGAATGTAAATAGTCTCCCAATGATACATTGAATTGGGAAATATAATCATGGATGTGGTAGATCTGGGGATCCTAATAGTGGTCAATCCATTATCGGTGCATCAAAAATAATTGGATATAGTGATTGTGGATTCATTTGGAGTTTTCCCAATCAAAACACAAATGAATTATAGTATGAAAAACCACCCAAAAAAACTTTAATATCAAGGGAATATTGATATATTTTCCACAAATATTTATACATGCAATACAAGTTAACTTCTAAGTTTGTTTCTTTTATCTCATTGATGTGTGTTTATTGATATTGTATCTATTTTGATTGTAGTGTCAATTTTTTCAGAGGTCCACCCTCTATATTCAGGGTTGGGACTCATAGGGTGGATCCATTTAATGTTGTATCCTATTTAATTATTGGGATGAAAACCCCAACCATTAAATGGGATGAACTAATATCTTAGGTCATGTCTCCTGCAGTCATTATCGAAACTCTGACTATTTAGGTTTAACCTTAGATAGTTAAAAAAAAGATTCAATGGAAAGGGAAGAGATCTTTATAGATCAAATAGAAACATTGATGAGAACAGTGAAAAATATACTATCCATAAAACCATATGTTTCTTTATAGTAAGAGGAAACTCTTCCCAGGGACACATTAAATGAAATAATTTAACTTTATTGTGAATTTGATCATTACTTTGTCATGGATGTTTAGAATGTTCCAAAATAAAAACAAAGGTCGGACAACTCATGGATAATATATTAATAAAAAATTAAGCACACCAGTTATCATTAATATAATAGATATAATATTTATCTTTTAAATTATAATGATGTGAGTCCATTTTATATGTGTTTCATCATAGTTTATTCACATTATATGATTTAATTGAAATACTTAATTTGGACATATTAATATCAAGATAATATGTTCTAGCTTATTCAAAATTGAAAATCCATGTCCTAAAAATATTCAAAAATTAAACTCTATACTATCAAGTGATTTTTACATGATATAACCACGAAATACTTATCATGGGAAGTCTCTCATAGGTTAATTTAAGAGTTATCGAAGTAAACCATCCAATAAGAAAATCTATAGAAGAATCCAAAGAACGAGAAGATAAAACACTCAAAAGTGATAGTGGGTATCAATATAATAAACTTTATATCAATGGGATGATGTTTTCTTTTATCAATGGTTATAGTAGTTCTCTCCAAGTGACTAACAAGAAAGTGAGTGAGATGAATCCTTTGAAATTACAATTTCAAAATTTTTCAGGTGAACCTTTGTTCAAGCATAGGTTATACCTACATTGTGTTTACCAAATAATATAACCATGTTCTTAATTTCACTGAGAAATAAGGTTTCAAAGTATATTTTGGTTCCTAAGGTGGGTATATATTAAAACTTGGTTGCTGTCACATTTATCTAGGTGATGTGATAAAGGGTGTGGAAACACATTCAGAATTTGATCACATAGACCCATCTAAGAGAAATGTGTAGGTAGATTCACTATCTTCGGTAGTTTTTTATAAATTTTTACATAGGTGGATCCGATTATCATGAAATACATTATATTATGGAAGACATAGTTATTTAATGGGAATGAGTGGTGATACTGAAAATCCTTGGATTTTGTGGAAAGAACCACTGATAGGGCGTGGGGTGAATTAGTGTCTTCTAAAACAATATCCAAAGATTAATTTTAGCAATATTACCATTCAAGTTAGTGCATAAGATCAATGCTAATCTTGTAAAGATTAATAAAAAATTAATAAAGGATACCACATATGCACATGATATTATTACAAGGATCACATTATCCATTTTATTTTATGGGTACTCCTTGGTGTAAAATGGTTTTTATCCGAATTTTAATGTTTATTATCATATAAAAAATTGATGGATCAAGAAAATAATATTTATAATAATTTAAAAGATGAATACTGAAGCATAAACAAGAATTAATATCTTCAATACCCCTATAAAGTTCCTCTATTATTTTCCCCTTTGTTCCCATGATCTAGATCACCCAAATTTTTCTAATAAGGATCTCTAGTGTGTGGTTATAGGATGTACAAAAAATTTATCTTTTTTTATAATTGAATCTTATTTTTTTGGGAGAGGCACCTATTATTTAAAGACTATGAATGTATTTGAATGTGATGACCTAGATGCAATGTGATAGTTCGATCCAAAATACCACATTAAAATTTCTCAAGAGTTATTTGAACAGTATAGAAATGGGATTCCTCTCACAATATGGTGGTATCATTTGTATTTATCAATAATATAGAGAGGTGTCAGATATTACAGTGTGACCACGAGATTCGATGGATATAGGAAAAATACCAAATATCACATATTATCTTTGACCTAACTCATGATCTAGGGAGGTTCATTACCGCATGAGGTGTATAGAAACACTAGAACTAAAAAACACCATAATCCAAAAAATTCATACCTTTGAGATGTGATCTTGAAGGTTGTGATGTGATCCCCACCAAAATATAGAACTAGTAACCCATCAAATTCCTATAGTAAAGAGTATTCTGAAATAACTACACTAGTTACGACGTGATCTCTTAATTCCTCAGATCTCGTGATGCATTAATTTCGTCGGCCAGTAAATTATGATGTAAACTATTCCTCTATAGGAATATGAAAATTATTATGATGTTAAGAAGTTTTGTTTTAAAATAAAATATAACATCAAATTATTTATACCACTCATAATAGTGTTATATATCCCTAAAAATTCTTCAAGAACATCTTCATGACACAATGGTGTGATACAACATGACTCTTCATATGTAAGAGTAACTTATCTATCTATGTCAATACCTTCATGGTGGAAACCTTATAACATTGGTGTGAATCACATGTATAATAGTAGAATATTCACCTTCAATAAACCTACAATGTAATTACTTGTATGAATACAACATAACGAGCTTAAAACAAACTAATATTAATTCCCTTATATATTAATAATATTCAACTAACTTTAGCAATTTACATAGAAAATAATGAGTATTTTTTTTAAAACAATACAACATGAAAAAAATGAAAACTAATGAATGATAATCCCCAGAGTAATTCATAATATACTCTCAAATAATGAGAGAAACTAAATACCTCATCATTTTAATGAATGGTGTTTTTGAGAGTCCCAACCCTTTTTGTAAAGCACCATACCATGTTAGCCCATCTCTATTTCGGTATTCTTAACATATATAAAGGATTTTAATTTTCATAAATAAATATTACATCTAAATAGAATAATATTAATTAAAAAACATAAGAAAACCATACCAGAACTATATAGGATTATTTTCTTTGGAAAATGGAAAATATAAACATCTGATTCATAAAAAATCTACATCATATCCTACTTATTTCATCATAAGTATAACCCTTTTTTGACACATATTACTTAATATCTTTCTTCATATCTAGGGGAAAAGAAAAATAAGAAAAATGAGATATCAGATGCTGAGTAAGGGTAATTATGGGATATAAAATAAGTATAAGGGAATAAGAACATGAAAATAACATTGGCAAATTATATCCTACATATCAAAGATAGTGAGATCGTATCATGGAATTTATCCTAGAAGTTCATAAAGAATAAAAGAACATATTCTATGAAAGAATAACTTAATAAATGAAATAGTGTAATACACATAAGCATAAAAATTAATTTTCATATTATTCAAGGCTCATGACTAAGACCATTATAGCAGACAAAGTTCCTTACTGAACTGACTTCACTCCTCATTCCAGCCCTATATTACTAAATTGATTTTACTACCCACTCCAGTCCTGTCTATATCATTAGATATAAATATTTACTCAATGAATTAGATGAAGATATAGGTCCCACCCATCACATAATTAAACCATAAATATGTTTTCCACAAAAATAATAAATCTTTTATTAGATCAGATCCTACAAAAATAAATGTGTTTCTTAAACATCAATCAATCATAACATAACCCAAGGAAAGAAATGGGTTTCATAAATATCATTCCATAATAAACATAAACAAACCATAAGAATAATAGGGATAATATTGTTGACAAATATACTTATTTGAACATAAGTTACATCAAATAATTTTATCAAAATTGGAAAATAATCTAGAGATGTCACCTGAAACTAATTCCTGAAGAAAATATCCTTTCTTCTTTGAAAATATTTTCTTTTCTTAAAATTCCACAAAATTTTAAAAGAAGCAATTTTATCTTAAAATAAATGTGTAAGATTTTAAAGAATGTTTTAAGGCATCAAGGTATCATGAAAGTGAAAAATTATATTCATGTAAAATAAATTTAAAAAACATTCTTCTCCTACTTTCTCCAAAAAATTAAAAAAGTACCACTTCCAAAAAATGTCAAAAGATTCATTTTAAGCTATTTAGTAAAAAATTACCACGTGGTAAAAATGAATTTAAAAATTGTAGAAGAATAGATAAAATATCATTGAAAACATTTTTAAGAAAAACATTCATGGAAGAAAAATATTCTCCAATAGATACTTATGTATAAAGAATCCCGAATAAAAATAAAATTATGAAATTAACCCTTACCTTAGGCTTTTTTTTCTTCATATGTAACTAAAACTCTTGTATAATTGTTTAAATAATGTTATTAAATAATTATAGATCCATATTAATATTTATATAATCATATATGATCCTCTTATATCATCTTATCACCCATGTTTTGACATTTATTTGATATTTTCATTAATTAAATAATTACTACATCAGTATTGTATAATTATTTAATATACTTATTTATTCACTAAAAATTAAAAATAACATTCCATGAGGAATATAAATATTATATATTTTATAATAGTATTTATATTTGAATATATCTTTTAGGTAACCCTATTTTTAAAATGATATAGTATTTAAAACATGAATATGACATCTTTAAATTTTTAATAAAGAAAATATTATAAATATGATAATATCATCTAAGTGGCCCAAAAAGTAAAAAGAAATTATAATAAAAATAGGTTTATTATTTTAAAAATTTACATTTATATTTATTTTATAAAATATCATTATCCCCATGTTGGAATATATGGGATCTTTAAGACAATGAAAGTGACATTTTTTGACTTTCTTTGATTTAAATATTATATAAGTAATTTTCATAGAAAGGTGTCCATTAAAAATCTTTATTTCAATCCTTATGTGTCAGGGGTTGAATTATATTTATCCAATAATTTTTTTTCATGTGTTAGGGTCATTTTATAGTCTTTATTATTTTATTTTAACTTAAATTACCCAACTTACCCTTTACCACGGTAACAAAATTTACATAGCTTACTGTTCATACTGGATAAAAATAAAAAAGAAATTTTCCCTAAATTTTGAACTTATAAATATAAATTTGGTATTCATTTTTTAAAATAAAAAATATAGAAGTCTTCAGATTTATTTTGAAATAAAACTTGTAAAATTAAAAATAAAAAAACATTTAAAAAAAAATGTTGTTTAAAAACATAAAATGTTTTTATTATAAATTAATGTCTAAAATACTTTTAAAACATCATAATTTTATGATTTTAAATTAAAATAAACTAATTAGAATTTCAAATTAACCCAAAATATAGTTTTACCTTGTAAAAACTCTAAAAGAAAATATAGTTTTCAATATAAATTAGTATTTTCACTATTCCTTAAATTAATTTTTTTTTCTGAATATTATATAATTTTTTAAGATAATTTTAAAATTTTAAAATTATTTTTTTCAAATCCATTTTCTATAAATTCTAAAAATTAATATTTTCCCATAAAAATAAAATAAACTCATTTTTTAGGAAAACATATTTTTGAAGAATAAAGTGATTTCACTAAAAATTTAGTGATCATTTTCTAAGAACATGCCAATATATTCATATTTAGTTGTAAATTTTTTTTTGATTAATAAATTTGTTATATGTATTTATTTATAAAATTCAATAGAGAGGTTATAATAGTTGTTTTATAATAATAGTGTGTCACAGTTCGTTTAAACCCACCTTTGCGTGCAATGTAAGCAATTGAAGAGTTAAAATTATTTGAAGAGAAATATTTCATAAAAATATTCGAGTGTTACATTATACAAACTTAAAATGAATTTATCCCACATAATTAATCAGTTATATACAAACATATGAGTATTATTCTGCCTCATCATATCCTCAGGTTCCCAGATATCTTCCTCAAATTGGAGGTTCCACCATAAAAATTTATCCAAGAAAGTGGTCTTATTTCATATAAATTTATCTCTATGATCCAAAATATCTATCATTTGTTGTTCATAAGAAATATATTTTTCTATTGGTATGAATTATAAGTTTAGTATAATTTAGGAATTCTGTAAGTACTTTCAAAGGAGAGATACATGGAACACATCATTAACTTTATAGGGATTCATTGGAAGTTCCAATCAACAAAATACCTTTAAATCATTGTTAATAATTTGAAAAGGAAAGATATAACTGGGTATTAGATTTACCTTATTTCTAAATCTCATCACTCTTTTCTAGGAGGAAATTTTTAGAGATACCATATTACCCACTTCAAACTCATGGTCATTTTGTTGATCATTATTATTAATTTTTTTATCGACTATGGGATGATATTATGTGCTATTGAATGGATACAATGTTATCTTATATCTCCTCAAATATATTAGGTCCTAAGATTTTTATTTCACCAAATTCATTCCGTAATGTATTATTTTTTCACTTCTTACCTTATAGGGATTTGTAATGGGCCATCTGCATACTGGAATGAAATCTATTGTGGTAAGAAAATTATAAAAAAGATATGTGTTCATTCTAAACACCTTTGAAATCCATAGAGTTAGATCTTAACATATATTCTAGAGTTTTAGTTGTCTTCTGTTTCATCCCGAATTGGGATCCACTTAGCCTATGCCCCGAGCTGGTGGGTCATATTGGCTCAATCATACCTCCTCGTATGCCAAATGCTTCCCAATAGCAGTGAGAGTATGAAGATGGTATATTGGGGAGGTTATACCCTCTTATTAAACTAGAATAGTGGAAATATCAATAAACATACAACATTAGATGAATCATATATAAACAGGGAGAATGAATAAACAAGCGTGGAAGCATAAATAATTGTAAAACTAATAATAATATAAAAGATCTAGTAAGTTCGTGTCTGATACATTTATGCATGGAATTCTAAAATACCAAAGGGAATGTGGGAGCATGAATGTACAAAAAACTACAAAAAGTAAAAAAAATACTCCAAAAACATCTCAAATGAATGCTCAGTTCAATGATCCTAAGATCCATCTAAAATAAATACACATCAACAACCTATATTAGGGCCCTTTCACTTATTAATACCTACAGTCAGATAATATTCTTGGGTACCAAAGGCAGCCTGAGTAGGGTGTGATATAAAAATCTCAGTAGGCCACCACAAATGATGTATATGAGAAATCCAATATATTCTCATAGATTAATAGTGTATAGAAAATATTAATTATTTAAAAAGATTAATAAATAAATAACTTGCCCACTCAAGTTCCCGAAGGACACCTAGTGGGTCCACCTGCTTTAACTCATTGCGAGGAGAAATTTCTGAATAGTCAATATATATATTGTAATTATATATTTCATCCACCTATATAAACTAGGTACAAGTGGTACTAAGTGGCCTTATACTTGGAATACTAGTTTCTTCTAGGACCGAGGTGTAACTCATACATCCATAACTAGTCTAAATGATCCCATAAGATCAAGTAGTGGTGTACACACCGTCATATAATAATGCGTGGGAGATTTCAGGCCCATCACTTGATATGGTGAGTGTGCCATCATTTCAACACTCTAAACATGGAACATAGCACCTCAATCCCAACTTCAAATAGTATCAGTGCTATGAGATTCCATACTCCACACCTGATGTAATGGAGCATGATTTTACGCCATTCTCAATAGATCCCTTACCATTGTTTCACAACCTATATCAAATCACATCACATTTATAATATGATAAATGAGGTAAAACCTCTCATCCATCTCATTAACCCTGTTCCACTACATACAATGCATTACCAATCTCATTGAGAATTTAAATAAGCATAATACAAGGTGTGGCCTTACCACCCATTAAAAATTATTTCAAAAGATTTATTTAATTCATTAAAGGAAAACAAACCACCATGAATAAGTCAATATAATTAACCTATTTAATTTAAATCACTTTAATTCATTTAAGTAAAGGGAAACAATCATAAATAGGACATTCTGTATAAGTCCACTGCATTCAAAATCTCTAAAAAATGAAAATTAAATTTATAAGGCTCAATGGAAATTTAGAAGATGACATGATAATTAAGGAAATTCCTACATGATAAATTCCATGTATAAGTTGGGATAAACACCTAATAGGTGCCTTGATTTCCTTTAAAAAATTATATATCGAGGGAAAATCAAACAATGAACCAAGGATAATGCTTAGAATGTGATTCAAGAATTTACGCAATTAACCATAATGGGAAATTTGACTTGGCACACCCGAGTGGAATCTATAAATGGATTCAACTAATTCTAATTCACTAAACAAGGATCAATGAACATGTATCAAGGTTTAGGGATCTATTTTACATGATGAACTCAATTTAAAGGGGGGAATTGAAATAAATTAGTGTACGACATAAAAACAAAACTACGAAGCTTAAAAACTTAATAAAAAAAAGAATAAGACCACCTACCTCAATGTTGTAGATGACTCCTATCTCAATAGTTTCCTCAGATTCAAAGTAGGTTTGAAGATATTTAAGAAATGGTCCAATGCTATGAAAATTGGGAAAATAAGATTTCACCTAAATAGCATGATGGATTCAAATATCAACTTGAATAGTAAGGGAGAGGAATCAAGATCTCCACTTAAAGAATCCAACACCATTTATGGATGTTTAATCAGACACTGTAAGTGAGAGTTATCTCAAATCATAGTTTGAGGAGCATGGAAGTCCAATGGGAGGAAAAAAATCTAGTTTATCTGTTTGAGGAAGAAAGATAAAAGAGATATGGGTTAAAGGATTTAAAGAGATAAAAATGTAATTTGATCACAAAATACAAAGGTTCATGGTTTTGCCGCATGGTTTCTAAACCACAGGCTAGCCTTGTAATACTCATTGCTACTAAAGGGAACAACACATGGTTAGGTACACATTTTGTTAAATCGTGTGCAGACCATGGAAAAAGGCTCTATCCCAAACTTGAAATTGGTAGTACAACCATGACCCTAGGGTCTCATGGTTGAAAAAAACCATGCAACCCAATAATGTTTCCCATTTATTAGAACTATAGTATTTCAACAAGCCCCATATTCTTTTGGGGCCTTCTTGACCTTTCTAGGTGTCTTTATTTTGGACATTAAAAATAATTTAAACCAAAACAAAATGATTTTTAACCTCTTGAAAAAAGGGTTGTTATATCCTATCACATTGAACATCTGTATAAGGATAATAAGAAGTGCTGAAACATAATTATGTATCTAGAATTTGATGAAGACTTATCCAGATCTTCAAGGTAAACCTCAGATCTGAATCAGATATAATGGAATGCGACACTCCAAGGAATCTTACCACCACATTAATATAAATTATGAAAATCTGGTCAAGAGAGATATATTATTTGATAGAAATAAAGTGTATCAATTTTTTAAGGAGGTCAAATATAACCCATATGTCATTATAACCTATAATTGTTTTGGGAAGTTCGACGAAAAAGTCCATGGTGATGTTTTCCCATTTCTATTCTTGTATGGGTAATGGTTGTAGTATACCCTTATACTTATATCTCCCAGAATTAACTTGCTGACATACCAATCCCTGAGAAACATACTCTACAACATCTCTCTTCATTCCATCCCATTAGAAATACTCTTTCAGGTCCCTATATATCTGTGTGCTTCTAGGATGAATAGGTAATGATGGACTATGAGCCTCATCTAATAGATCCTTCTTTAATTTTTGTAAGGTATTGATACCAACACAATTCATGACCCTTATTATTCCATCATAATCAAGGTTGAACTTAGGAACATTTCTCATCTTCTTTTTTAGCTCTATATCTTCCTCATACACCTCCTTAATCTTTACTTTTATAGATTGTTGAACATTCATTTGAAAAAGATATGATTTACCCCTTACTTTAAAATTTTTAGATATATCCTTTGTAATTCCATAAATATTGGATCTTTTATGATCCTTATCATAGATAGGCCAACATGGTCTTTTAGACTCAAATAATCTTTCAAGTTATTCGCTTTCCCAGGGTGGTAATGTATTGAGCATTCACAATCTCTGATCAAATCCAAAAATATCCTTTGGCGCTTATTCTGATACTTTTGAATGAAAATATAATTTACATATTTATGATTAGTATACATATCACACCTTCCTCTATAAATATATTTTCTCCATAACTTTAATGAAAATATTTCAAAAACTTCTCAAATGAATGCTCAGTCCAATGATCCTAATATCCATCTAAAATAAATACACATCAGCAACCTGTATTAGGGCCATTTCACTTATTAATACCTACACTCAGATAATATTCTTGGGTACCAAAGGCAGCCTGAGAAGGGTGTGATATAAAAATCTCAGTAGGCCACCACAAATGATGTCTATACAAAATCCAATCTATTCTCATAGATTAATAGTGTATAGAAAATAATAATTATTTAACAAGCTTAATAAAAAAATAACTTTCCCACTCAAGTTCCTGAAGGACACCTGGTGGGTCCACCTGCTTTAACTCAATGCGAGGAGAAATTTCTGAATAGTAAATATATATAGTGTAATTATATATTTCGTCCACCTATATAAACTATGTACGAGTGGTACTAAGTGGCATTATACTTGGAATACTAGTTGCTTCTAGGACCGTGGTGTAACTCAGACATCCATAACTAGTCTAAATGATCCCATAAGCTCAAGTAGTGGGGTACACACCGTCATATAATATTGCATGGGAGATTTCAGGCCCATCACTTGATATGGTGAGTGTGACATCATTTCAACACTCTAAACATGGAACATAGCACCTCAATCCCAACTTCAAATAGTATCAGTGCTGTGAGATTCCATTCCCCACACCTGATGTAATGGAGCATGATTTTACGCCATTCTCAATAGATCCCTTACCATTGTTTCACAACCTATATCAAATCACATCACATTTATAATATGATACACAAGGTAAAACCTCTCATGCATCTCATTAACCCTGTTCCACTACATACACTGCATTACCAATCTCATTGAGAATTTAAATAATCATAATAGAAGGTGTGGCCTTACCACCCTTTAAAAATTATTTCAAAAGATTTATTTAATTCATTAAAGGAAAACAAACCACCATGAATAAGTCAATATATTCAATCTATTTAATTTAAATCACTTTAATTCATTTAAGGAAAGGGAAACAATCATAAATAGGACATTCTATATAAGTCCACTGCATTCGAAATCTCTAAAAAATGAAAATTAAATTTATATGGCTCAATAGAAATTTAGAAGATGACATGATCATTAAGGAAATTCCTACATGATAAATTCCATGTATAGGTTTGGGTAAACACCTAATAGGTGCCTTGATTTCCTTTAAACAATTATATATCGAGGGAAAATCAAATAATGAACCAAGGATAATGCTTAGAATGTGATTCAAGAATTTACACAATTAACCATAATGGGAAATTTGACTTGGCACACCCGAGGGGAATCTATAAATGGATTCAACTAATTCTAATTCACTAAAAAAGGATCAATGAACATGTATCAAGGTTTAGGGATCTATTTTATACGATGAACTCAATTTAAAGGGGGAAATTGAAATAAATTAGTGTACGACATAAAAAAAACTACGAAGCTTAAAAAATTAACAAAAAAAGAATAAGACCACCAACCTCAATGCTATAGATGACTCCTATCTCAATAGTGGCCTCAGATTCAAAGTAGGTTTGAAGATATTTAATAAATGGTCCAAAGTTATGAAAATTGGGAAAACGAGATTTCACCTAAATAGCATGATGGATTCAAATATCAACTTGAATAGTAAGGGAGAGGAATCAAGATCTCCACTTAAAGAATCCAACACCATTTATGGATGTTGAATCAGACACTATATGTGAGAGTTATCTCAAATCATAGTTTTAGGAGCTTGGAAGTCCAATGGGAGGAGAAAAATCTAGTTTATCTGTTTGAGGAAGAAAGAGAAAAGAGATATGGGTTAAAAGATTTAAAGAGATAAAAATGTAATTTGATCACAAAATACAAAGGTTCATGGTTTTGCCGCATGTTTTCTAAACCACACGCTAGCCTTGTAAAAATCATTTCCACTAAAGGGAACAACACATGGTTAGGTACACAGTTTGTTAAATCGTGTGCAGACCTTGGAAAAAGGCTCTATCCCAAACTTGAAATCGGTAGTACAACCATGATCCTGGGGTCTCATGGTTTCAAAAAACCATTCAGCCCAATAATGTTTCCCATTTATTAGAACTATAGTATTTGAACAGGCCCCATATTCTTTTGGGGCCTTCTTGACCTTTTTAGGTGTCTTTATTTTGGACATTAAAAATAATTTAAACCAAAACAAAATGATTTTTAACCTCTTGAAAAAAGGGTTGTTATATCCTATCACATTGAACATCTGTATAAGGATAATAAGAAGTGTTGAAACATAATTATGTATCTAGAATTTGATGAAGACTTATCCAGATCATCGAGGTAAACCTCAGATCTGAATCAGATATAATGGAATGCAACACTCCAAGGAATCTTACCACCTCATTAATATAAATTCTGAAAATCTGATCAAGAGAGATGTGTTATTTGATAGAAATAAAGTGTGTCTAATTTTTAAGGAGGTCAAATATAACCCATATGGCATTATAACCTTTAATTGTTTTGGGAAGTTCGACGAAAAAGTCCATGGAGATGTTTTCCCATTTCTATTCTTGTATGGGTAATGGTTGTAATATACCCTTATACTTATATCTCCCAGAATTATCTTGCTGACATAACAATCCCTGAGAAACATACTCTACAACATCTCTCTTCATTCCATCCCATTAGAAATACTCTTTCAGGTCCCTATATATCTGTGTGCTTCTAGGATGAATAGGTAATGATGGACTATGAGCCTCATCTAATAGATCCTTCTTTAATTTTTGTATGGTATTGATACAAACATGGTTCATGACCCTTATTATTCCATCATAATCAAGGTTGAACTTAGGAACATTTCTCATCTTCTTTTTTAGCTCTATATCTTCCTCCTACACCTCCTTAATCTTTACTTGTTTAGATGGTTGAACATTCCTTTGAAAAAGATATGATTTACCCCTTACTTTAAAATATCTAGATATATCCTTTGTAATTCCATAAATATTGGATCTTTTATGATCCTTATCATAGATAGGCCAACATGGTCTTTTAGACTCAAATAATCTTTCACATTGTTCTCTTTCCCAGTGTTGTAATGTATTGAGAATTCATAATCTCTGATCAACCCCAAAAATATCCTTTGGCACTTATTCTGATAATTTTGAATGAAAATATACTTTACATATTTATGATCAGTATACATATCACACCTTTCTCTATAAATATATTTTCTCCATAACTTTAATGAAAAGATTACCATAGCTAACTCCGAATCATGAGTTGGACAATTTTTATCAGGGATTTTCAATTTCCATGTGGCATAAGCTATCACAATATCATTTTTTATGAGAAAACATCCCACTCCCTTCTTGGATGCATAACTGTAGATCACAATACTATATACACTATAAGTTAGTGTGATCACATGTGCACTAACTAACCTTCTTTTTAGCTCCTTGTAATTATATTCGCATTCCTCCGTTCATATGAACTTAACTCCTTTCTAATTCAAATTGGTGAGTGGATTAGATAATCAAGAGAAATATTTAAAAATAAATCGATAATATCCAAAAAAAACCAAGAAAGCATCATATCTCAATTACCATTGTTGGTATAGGCCAACATTCAATAACTTTTATCTTTGATGGATCCACATATGTCCCCTCACTTGTGATTATGTGACCCAAAAAATGGAATGTTCTGAACCCAAAATACACACCTGGTAAAATTTTCATAATGTTCATCCATTCTCAGGGTATTTAGTACAATCATTAGGAAATCTTGATGTTCTTATTTTCTCTTCGATTAAACAATAATATCATCTATAAAGACTCCCACACACTGATCAAGATAGACCTATAAAGTCTTTATTCATTAAATCCATGAAGATAGTATGGGAATTTGTAAGACCAAAAGGTATCACTATAACTTTATAGGGAACATACATTGTACATAATTTCATCTTGGGTGTATCATCTTTCTTGAACATCAATTGATTATATCCCGAATGAAGGTCAATCGTAGAAAGCTATTGTGCTCTATGTAGTTGATCAAATAGGTAATCAATAAAAGGGAGAGGATATTTGTTCTTGATAGTGATATTATTAAGTTCTCAATAATAAATATAGAGTTTCATTGATCCATCTTTCTTATTATCAAATAGAACATGTGAACCCTAAGGTTATGCACTAGGTTGTATAAATCCCTTTTCAACATTCTCCTAGAGTTGCTTCTTAAATTCCCACAACTCAATTGGGGATATTCTATAAGGAGTCTTTGAAATATGCATAACTATGAGTTCTATTGAAAAATAAAAATCATGATTCGATGGGAGATGTGGAAATTATTTTTGCAATACATCAAATAATTCCTGTAAAATAGGTTTATCATTAATGGTGAGTTTTCCCCCAACCATCTAAGATAGATAACCTTTGTTTATATGAATTGAGACCCACAATATAGAAGTTATTTCTCCTAGATGATCATATTCATCATTTCATTAATAGATGATCATGGATTCATTTGGAATATAAAATTTGAATTCCCTTGGAAATCGATATGATCTCTATATTGGTAAAGCTAATGTATTACAAGAATCACATCGAATTCAACTAAAGAAGGATCACAAGATTTGTAGGATGAAATTTCCCAAAAACGCCAACCAAAGAAGAATTAGAAATTTGTGATGTGATTTTTATACCATTAGGAGTTTTCATAGATAACTTTATCTCTAACTATTGAGGTAATACAAATATAACCTTATAAAATTATTTATAAATAAAAGAGTGGGTGGATCCATAATTGAATGAAAAATTAGCTACTTTAGATTGGATGGTTAGTACACCTTTCACCAGTTCATTATCATTCTCCACATTTCCAATAGTTATTTCCAATTATTCTACTTTTTATTCGTACTTAAAAGGTTATTGACATTAATAATCATTAATAACACTTGAATTAGGGATTTTGCTAGTATAATTCCCATTTTCCTTGAACTTGAAGCATTGAAGTTTGAGAGGTTCATTCTGTGCAGCCTTTTCCATGTTTTCATTGTTGGATATATTTTTCCCATCACTTCAACAATCAATTGCTTAGTGACCTTCTTTCTTATGCATAAAACATTAACTAGTCCCCTTAATATTGTTTTCCTTGTTTCTTTCCACAAATTTTTTATAAAGGAGATATCATCCTATTTTCACTATGATTTTTAGATTTTACCTTGAATTTCATTTTTCTATTCTTATCAAACCCATAAGATTGATGAGTGACACTGTAATGACCCGCATTTTGAACCAGGTTAAAAAGAGAAGGAATTTGAGGTTTTCCAATTACTGAACTGGTCAAATTTAAGATCGGGCTTCGGAATGAGTTTCCGAAGGTTTGGGTCATTCTTTTTAATGTTTTTGGACTTGGGAGAATTCCCATTATGTTTCCCAGGTGGCCCGAGGTGTTTCGGAAGTGACGAACCCCAGTTATTTAAAGGGCTGTAGAGACCGCACGGTTGGCGCGCTGGCTGACCAAGCCGTGCAGCCTAAACCGTGTGGCCCAAATCTGGTGGACAGTGGCATGTGCACGATCTGCACATGGTTTCCCCAAACCATTCACTTAGCCCATGCAAGAGATCTCTTGGAGGCAGATGACTCTAGACAGTTTGCATATGGTTTGGAAAACCGTGCGGGTCAAACTGTGCGCTCGGGTGTGTTTTTTTTATTAAAATTAAAATAAAAATAAAATTAAATAAATTAAAAACCTAAAACCTAAAATACACTCCCTCCCCTTATCTCGGCAGACCCGCGACACCCCCAAGGAGGGCTCTCCCCTACCGCGACGCACGAAGCCACAGACCTCCCTCTTCCCTTCATTTTTCTTCTCCGATTTCTTGAGGTCTCTTCTCGGAATCTTCGCAGTAAGTCCTATCCTCTCCTCTCCTCTTGTTCTTGGCCGATTTTCAGCCTCCCCTTTTCCCTAATCTAATTCGGCCGAACCCCACCATGGTTATGGTTTTGTTTAATTCATTTTTGTTCTTGGTTCTTCTGTCGTAAAGGGATGCGGAAGGTCCCTCGGGAACTCATGGGTGCGCTTATGATGTCCACTGCCGAAGGCGAGGCAGATTGCGGTCATTTTGGTCCACCGGGTGGTTTTCGAGGTAAGGGTTTTACCCATTCTTGGTGTTCGAAGATTCTAAATTATTATCTTAGTTGTTGTAAAGGGTCCTGGTGTGTGTTGCTTAGTGCGTTGGACTTTTGGTATGGTTTCGGGTCACTAAAGTCCAGGTGAATCGCCTGCGCAGGTATAGGTATGTGTTTATATGCATGTGGGTTCCCTCAGCGTGCGTATATTTGTGCATGGAAGCCAATATACACGTACGGGGCTAGTTTTCTCCATTGCATATATAAAAGTGCCTGCGTAGGTGAGTGGAGACAAGATTGTGCGTAAGGATCATCTTGCGCACGCTCCTGGCCATGCGGGACGTGTGCATAGAGGCTAGGTGTCCTTATACGCATGTCAAATCACATATGTATCGTGGGGGAGCAGCAGCAGCAGCTTTAGTTAGAAAGCGCCAAGCGCCGGAGTGGACAGATGGATCTACCTTGAGGTAGGTTCCCTCTCCTTTCCCTTTAATTTAAAGTGAATCATTTAAAGAGTTTAATACTGCATTGTTTTAGTATTTTAATTATGCAAGTTAGTCATGGATAAGTGCTTCTGCGAAAAGAGTGTGAATTGAAGGAATAAGATAAAATGGTTTCTTGGTTATTAAACTAACAATTTAATAACAAAACCCCTTGATCAGAGGTGCGATGTATTCAAGATAAAAGTAGGAATTAGATTCTTATGCTTGCCTGCTGGATTCTTGTTAGGCTTTGGTGATAATTGATGAATTGGTTAAACCTGAATGAAATGGATTAGAGTGGTAAGACCATGCCTTAGAATAATGGAATAAGCACGACTTATGTTAATGGAATCGGTCTAGTGAGTGGGACTTACCCAGGAGTTGTCCCCAACACCTCTTATTGCTTTGTAAATCCTTATTTGTCTTTTAAATGAAATGAAAGGAATAAAGAATGAATTGGGGGTTTTCCAATACCGTACATGAGTGGGTTGTATCATGTACCTTATATCAATGTGATGAATATGATAAATGATGTGAATATGTGATGTTGTGTGATGGAAATGCCATGTTTTATTGATAAGAATGTTATAAGAAGTGTATGCCTTATAACCTATACTATTGAATGATAAAACTTCGGGACAGGGGTAGACCATGAGAGCTCCCCTATGTTATGGCTTCACACTGAGGGTAGACTGTGAGAGCTCCCTTGAATCATTCTTAAGCCTTCAGGCCGGGGATAGACTGTGATAGCTTCCCCAAGGTTGGGCCAGGGGTAGGATCGAGAGTGCTGCCCCTGGGTTAAGGACGTCCGTGAGTTATGTCCCAGTCCTACCCAACGTATTATATATGCCTTATGACCTATAATATTGAATGATAAAGCTTCGGGCTAGGGGTAGACCATGAGAGCTCCCCTATGTTACGGTTTCGTGCTAAGGGTAGACTGTGAGAGCTCCCTTGAATCATTCTTAAGCCTTCAGGTTGGGGATAGACCGTCAGAGCTTCTCCAAGGTTGGGCCCGGGGTAGGATTGAGAGCGCTGCCCCTAGGTTAAGGATGTCCGTGAGTTCCTTCATGTCCTACCCAACATATTATATATGCCTTATGACCTATACTATTGAATGATATAGCTTTGGGCCAGGGGTAGACCATGAGAGCTCCCCTATGTTACGAATTCGCGCTAAGGGTAGACTGTGAGAGCTCCCTTGAATCATTCTTATGCCTTTGGGCTGGGGATAGACCATGAGAGCTTCCCCAAGGTTGGGCCAGAGGTAGGATCGGGAGCGCTGCCTCTGGGTTAAGGGCGTATGTGAGTTCTGTCCCAGTCCTACCCAACGTATTATATATATATATATATGTATTCCTTGAATAATTATTAAGCCTTCGGGCCGGGGATAGACCATGAGAGCTTCCCAAAGGTTGGGCCAGAGGTAGGATCCAGAGCGCTGCGTCTGGGTTAAGGACATCCGTGAGTTCCGTCCCGGTCCTACCCAACGTATTATATATATATATATATGGTGACATGATCGGGTTACTCTACCGACAATGAGCCGAAGCTGGTATATCCTTCAGGTTTCCGCTGGGAAGCCGGGACAAGTGTTGTTATTCTTCTTTGTTCTATTTATTGAATCCTGCTATACCTTCTTACTGATTTAATTAATATTACACAATCTGGATTGGGTTAGACACCGGTGGTGCTAGCCTACTGAGATTTATATCTCACACCCTACTCAGGCCGCCATTGCACTTGGGTACCCAAGTAGACCTTCTTGCTTGCAAGACCTAGGTTGTCCGCTATGCTATTTGTACCTGGGGAGTTAGGAGCAAAGGACCAAGCAGGAGCTTGGGATGCTCAGGAGATCGCCCGTCGGGCCTTGCTATCTTTTATTCTTTTCGCTTGTATTGTATTGAAAGCATGTTGTACTGTTTACTGCTTTCCATATCTGTATCATCATCCCTGTATTGTGACAAGTGGCATTTGACACCTTTTATATAAATGATCATTATTTGACTTCCGCTGTTGTCTGTTCATTGTTTAACTATTACTGCTTCTGCTATTGAATGTTGTTTACTCTGAGATACCGCTGTGCAAACTCTGACAAGATGTTATAGTCTCCCCACTATCAACTCCTGAGACCCTCGCTGCTAGTCGGTAGCCTCTGGTGTACGGGGAGACGCGCTTGAGCCCATGTGGCAACCGGTCTGACCACCGGTTTGATGGTGCGCCGGGCCGGGACGTTACAAAGTGGTATCAGAGGAGTTTTCTCTTCTGATTTGTTTTACTGTTTGGCGACATTAGACATGGATATGAAGGAATTTGAATTTGGTAATGAGTTGTGTCTGGGATTGGCCACCCCGTGCACAGGTAAAAGCCAAGTTGCCTCGAATGGAAATTTATTTTAAATGATTTTGATCGTTACAGTTGATTTTATTTCACCATTGGGTGACGCACATGATTTATGCTGATACTATTGATGAAATTGTGGGTTCTATTTCCATTTCAACCCAACGAGACGAGGGTATTCCATCTCATACATCATATAGGCACCTTGTAAGAAATTCCATACCATGAATTATGCCATGCCATCTAGGATGCCTTAGTTGATGACTGCTGTTGTGATAGGTACTGTGGTAGTTATTCTATGCTTCTGTGATATGGCATGTTTCTGTGTTACTGATTCGATAACATGCTAGGATTAGTTAAAATTAAATTGGTTTATCTTGATAAATTAAATGATTTCAGTTACGACAGGAGCCAATTTTTAGTTGCAAGGTGTATGAGACCCTTATAGCTGGGAAAGGGTAACCTGTGTAATCGGATTTCCGAAAAATGGCTGCTAAAGTCAAATTGTAAAATGAGTTTGGTTTTGATTAAAGGGAGCCAAATTCCAAACTGTAAAGTGTATGGGTGCTTTACAGATTGGTAGGTGGCCACCCATATGACTGGATGATTGCTTTGAGCGTCTTTATTTCCGAAATGTGTTTTGTTTTGTCTGTTGGGAGCATATTTTCAACCCATGTAGTGTATGGGAACTTCACAAGTTGGGAACTAGAAACCCATAATGAATGTGATGGCATCATGCTTTGTGAAATGCTTATTTGTGTAAAAGATGTTTGGATTTTATCTATTTTGATTTGGCTTGTTGGGACCCTCGTAGTTCGCTTGAGTTTTTTAAAATGAAATTATTGTGATAAATTGCCTGAAAAGAGATAGGATATCTGATAAATGTTTAGTGGTTAAAAGGAGGTCTGTTGAGACTTTCCTGCTTTGCTTTGAGTTGGTTTTTAAAAATGATCAAGTGACTGGTGATTTTTGGTTTTGAAACGTTACTTGAAGTTTTGTTTTGAATATTTTAAAGTGATTACATGATAAATGTGAATGAATATAAAGGGCTTGGAAAAAGGAACCTGTAGTGGTGTCCTCTTTTGAGACCCCGTGTGTGGGTAGGTTAAGCCTTTCTCTTGAGTTCCTTGGAACGGAACCATACGCGTTTTCTGTAGGCTGTTTTCTTTTAGCAATGACGTTAAATGTTAGGCTTTGAGCCCGATGACATTTGTTGGGCGTGACCAAGTGCTTGGTTTGACACTTGTTTTTCGTGAGGGGCTAGCCTGTGGTAAGTAGTGACTTTAGAGCTTATGTGCTTGGCTTGTTCGGCGAGCTTTCAGAAGTTTGGTACTGTTTGGGCACTGTTGTCCCGTGTAAGACTTCCAGTTCTAATTACACCATTTTTCGGATGGGTGGTCATGCTTCTTTTGATCTTGTTAAGGGATTGAGCATTGGGTAATGCTCTATATCAGTTGTGTAGAGACCCGAAGCTTAACGTACATGGACATTACATTACATTTGCGGAATACTTAGTACATAACAAAAAACACACACACAAGGATCGTAATAGTTTAGTGTCTTTGGAAACTCGGACTATAATCTTCTAATCATGGTGAAAGATCTTCAAAATCTCCCATAAAGATCTTCCTTTTTTTTACCTAAAACCTTTCTTTATATCCTGGGGAAAAGAAAACATAAAAGGGTGAGCTCTAATGCTCAGTAAGGGTAAACAAAAGAAATATCAATCACATCATATACATAAGCACATAACTTTTAGAAATCTTAACCTGCAAAAGAGATCATAATTTCATAACATGGGGTAAATCATGGCAGTGAAATGTAATCACAATAATCATAACTTAAAACATGAAACTTTGTGGCATTCACACATAATCATAGAGAATCATTTCTTGTTAGTCAAGACTCATTGACAAGACTATCTTAGTGGAAAACGTCCCTTTCTGAATCGAGTAACCCTCGTTTCAGTCCTGTTTCACTGAACCGGTATAACCTACCGTTCCAGCCCTATCTATCTCATGAGATATAAAATCCTTACCCAATGCATTGGAGGGAGATATAGGTCCCACCCATCTTATAATGAATCCTTTCTTATGTGTGCCACATAATCATAAACCATACATCATAGCGTAACCCATGTAATAAAAATGGGATTCTTAAACAACATGACATCATAAAACAATTAATATAAGATAAAGGAATTCATAAAAATATTTCCATCACAAAATAATCAAATCCATGTAATAATAGGGATAAAAACAGAACCCTTTTTTTTATCTTAGATGGAAAATAATTTTGATAAAATACTTGAACTTTATTCTTGAGGAAAATATCCTTTCTACTTCAGAAACACTTTTCCTTTCTTAACATGTCATACAATTTTAAACTAAAAGAATTTGATTAAAAATAAACTTGAAAACATGTAAAGGAAGCTTCTTGGAAATAATGTTTTAGAAATCCATTCATGCCGTATAAGTTAAAAAAAACATTCTTCGTACTTTTGTCAGAAAAGTCAAAAAGTACCTCGTACGACAAACGATTCCTTTCATATTCTTTACTAAAAACTCACCGAAGGGTAACATTGGATTTAAACTAGTGTAAGTGGATGGAAACAATATTACATATTGAGGGAACATGGATGTGGGTGATAAAATACACCCCAGTAAATACTTACGAATAAACAATCTCGGATAAAAATGAGATTGTGATATTTCCCTTACCTTAGGTCCGATTTGCTTTGTACGTGTCCGAAGCTCCTGTATAATGGTTTAAATAATGTCATTGACTTATTACAGAATCATATTCATTGTTATGATATCATATATGGTTCACTTATGACTTTATATTACCCGTTCTTTTGTAAATTCCATGTTAAAGAAGCGTTTTGGGTAAAATCGTTTCATTTATCGTATGTGTTTTGACTCGTTGTTCTTGACATTATTATTAGTTATATCATGATTTACTTACTTCCAGAATATAAATATGATTTATATATCATATATATTCAGTATATATATATATATAATAGATAGATAAATGAAATGAAAAACACCGTTCATGGAGACGGTAGTCCGTACGTACGCATGAACGCTGTTTTCCTTTCCTTATTGTCTTGAATGGAAGTAAGTAGATGACATACATATATATATATACATAAATCCAGTATCTTTATAATGTCATATATTTCATTATTATTTCTTATATATACTTTATAATCATTCTTAAATGGTTAACATGGAGAATGAATCTCATCGCGTCGTTGAGACGGTAGTCCGTACGTACGCACGAGCGATGATATCATTTCCATTAATATTAAATTGAATTGGAGTGGATTATACAATATATCAGAATCAATATGATGTTGTAATAACTATGTATAGTTATTCTTTACACCATTATACCCATCCCTGTAAGGTGGTGGTGGAAAATAGATTACACCACGGCGTGGAGACGGTATTCCGTACGTACGCACGCGTGGTGATTTCTTTTTACGTAGGATGGATAGATGGTGAAATAGGGTTGTTTCATACTTATAATAACATATCAGTATATGAGTGATACTGATGTTATTACTTCATAATGAAACAACCTAAGAAGAATAAGTGGAAGAAGAAATAAAGATGAAAGAATTGGTAACGGTAATTACCTCTTCTTTGAAGCACCTTTTGGAGACCTCCTCTTAGGGAACTAAAATTGGTCTTTGAGGAAGACCAGAACCTCTAGGATGTTGCTAGGGAAGTGGAGAAGAGATTCTGGCAGGGGGTGGACGAGCTTGAGTGCTCAAATTGGTGTGAGGAGGAGGGGGAGGAGGTGTCCTTTTATAAGGGAGGAGAGGGGCACCTTAGGAATACCTCAAAATATTATTTTATATTAATGTCAAAATCGGTTTATAATGGTTCCAAAGGGTCTTATTTAGAAGCTAAAGTGGGGATGGGTCGAAATCCTATCAACCAATAGGATTTAGACAAGTTTAGGGTATTATTTTAACCTTATCAATTAGATTTAACTCTAAGTTAAATAATTTAACTTTTACCGTGTCTTTTTGTTTTCTTTCACTATATGGTTAATACACTTACTATAACATGCCAAACGAACCCCAAATTGTTTATTATTAATATAGATATCCTTATATAAGTCATTTGGCCGAACCTTAGATTTTTAGGAATAAAATAACAATTAATAATATAATATTTGATTTAAAAACTATTTTGTGTCAATTTTGACACTATTTGATATATGATTTTTGTGAAAGTCATAACAGAATTATATGTTCGAACCAAGTTGATTAAATCAACATTAATATATCATAGTAACCTATAAAATTAGTGTAATTCATAAAAAGTCTCAAATTACATTCATTTGAGCATTTATAACATCAATTATGTTAATATTTCCTTAAAAGGGTAATTACTGCATCATCGTTGTGTCATAAATAAATTAATTTATTTAAAGTCTAAAATTATAAATAAAATATCATTATGTAGGAAATATTTTTATCTTTATAATGAATATTTATAGTCTAATTTATCTTATATATAACCCCATATTAAAAATGATTTACTTATTAAACTTTGATTTTAACTATTTTAACCCTTCTTTAAATAAATTAATGATAAATGTCCCAAGTGGGCCTAAATGGTCATATTTTATTCCTAAGTTTGTTTTTGGTCAAATTAAACTTATCCAATAGAATTATGACATGTTTTAGGGTAATAGTAATATCATTTTTACCCTTAGTTACCCTATTTACTATTAACCGCTGTAAAAAAAGTAAAAAGTTACTATTCACCAAAAAATTATTTTTATCTCATTGAACAACATTTTACTTACTGATATCAACCGTGTCTGTCGGATTTTCAAAATTCCATTCATAGAAGAGGTAAAATTAAGTTTTATGCAAAATTCAGTTTTTAACCTACCACTTAGTGGTTTCACTATTCATCAAAAATTGAAAGTTTTCAGAAAAATACCAAAATTTCACCCTAGGCTAATTTTGATATTCCGAATCCAAAAATGAAGTCCATTTTGAAAAATAAAATTTATAAAATTTCAAAAAGTGGTTATTATTATTCATAACGGCTAGTTTTAATAATATTTTAATAGCATATCGTTGTTTAGTGAAACTCGGTATTGCGTACGACGCAAGCTATCGAGGAAGGTCGCGATTGCGTGTAATGCAAGGCAAGTCAAGGATGCGTGTTGTGCAAGCTCCTTTTGGTGTAGCGTACAACACAAGACATTAGTGAAATAAAAAATAATATTTTTCATAAAATCTCGGGCTGTTACATTCTACCCCCCTTAAAATGAATTTTGCCCTTGAAATTCGTTGGGGTTATAAATGGTTTACTATTCGAAAGTTTCTTTAATAGAAACCCACATCTTAAAAAGGAATACCAAAACTTGGCTTTAAAAACTAAAGTATGAAATGTAACGATTACCCAAATAAACTAATCACTGGGTTTCCACATAGGTGAAAATATGGATATGGAAGAGAAATCTAACCATCATGTTCTGATGGAGAGTGGTAGAGAACATGGCTATGGAAAATCCAGTAATCACAAATCCATAAATTTGTGATGATCTAAGGTACCATCTGATTCATCAGGTATAATATCACTAGGACAACATTTTTGGTTTTCAAGATCATTTCCCTAAAGTTGAAAATTTGAATTAGAATAAATACTTTCATTATTTTGGTACAATCTCACTGTTGTTCATGCCTTGAACAATTTCCACTTCATCTCTTAAATAAATGAAGTTGAATTTGTTATTCGTGAAGTGTTAGTATGATAGGTCATTCCATCTGTCTCAAAAAAAAGGTTAGCAAAAATTATATACATAAGTCGATCTATAGTGAGATTAATCACATATGGTTCCTAAAATGGACTTATACTTCATATATCATACTGCTTAATATAATAAAACTAGTTTCTACTAAACAGGGACTTCCTGTAGGCCAGTGGTAGGCGATAAAGGCCAGTCGCACTTCGGTTGTGGGTTCGATTCCCACAGCCTTGTCCGAAGCGATGGGCTGTCGCCCATCCTGCAGGTTGTCCTTTTTCTAAAACTATATTACTATAACATCCCATCAATAATATTGAAAAAACTTCTATCCTTAAACAATACTAACTTATGTCCAACATAATCCATTCCAATCTTTAGGCTTATCCATAATACTGCAGTCCACTCTCATAACATAGTGAAAACGATTACCAGAGATTTAATACCATCGTTGATCCCCATATATCATAAGATATATCTTGTTGGTCACATTCCAAACATTCAAAGGCCTTAATCTTGTACTCTCTTGAATACCCATTGAACCTTATTGAAAACATGAATTCTATTAAAAGTTAACTCTTTCCACATACCAAAATCCTCAAAATTCTATATACTCAAACCATGATATCACTTAGTCCTTATATCAATCATGAGATCATGAATACTATCAAACATTTAATTTTCTCCTTATCCCTTCATTATGCGCATATCATCTACATTCCAAAAATATCTGAAAAACCATTCATGGATACTGGTAACATTAATCAGACAACAGTGTAACAATCCTTACATGTCTTTTTATTCTACAGTACCATGAGATTACTTATACAACATTACACATGATAAAAATGTAATCATTCCACTACATTCTTAAACCATTGACTGAGCTTCAACAATTCTTTCATCTCACATATCATTTGTAGTCTCTTCATCATCATCCACATAAATACTTCCCATACGACCATACTGATTATCTTCATGAGACTTTCCCTTAGGGAATTGGTTTGCATAATGCCCGCACATTCCACATTTAAAACATTTAACCATTGTTGATGTCATAGAAATACCATTATCCTCATCCATGTTGTTAACTGAACCTTTTCCTTTGAATTTACTTGCTTTGTGTCCTTCTTTTCCACACCCAAAGCATCTTTCAGTTCCATTGAAACATTCTCCTTGATGCCTCTTCCCACATGATTTACATAGGGGAAATTGAACTTTCTTTCCTCTATGATCATCATGAAACTCCATCTTTCTCTTATTACCCGAGTCCGGAAACTTACCAAATTTTACTTTATTGATCATATTATGAGATTGCTGATTCGGCATAATAATGATGTTTGGACTTCCAAATCCCATTTCATTATGAAGAATATCATTCCATTGTCCATCATATCCTCCATTATCGTGAATCATCTTGTTTCCATCCATTTTCTAAAACCCAAAAAAAAAATAGTGTGAGAGGCAAAAATCATGCTAAGGAAAACAACATAATAAAGGGGAGTACCTTCAATATCTAACATCTTAGGTTTAATTCTATGATCGTTAGCGTAGTTCTAGTACTATAACCTATACGTATACTTAACCTTAGGGACATCCCTAGACATACCGTAGAAATATCTCTAGGGATCTCACTAATGTTTTCGCATCCTAGTTTCCAAAGTGTGACTAAACCTTTCCTCGGATACCAACTGTAGAGACCCGAAGCTTAACGTACATGGACATTACATTACATTTGAGGAATACTTAGTACATAACAAAAAACACACATACAAGGATCGTAATAGTTTAGTGTCTTTGGAAACTCGGAATATAATCTTCTAATCGTGGTGAAAGATCTTCAAAATCTCCCATAAAGATCTTCCTTTTTTTACCTAAAACCTTTCTTTATATCCTGGGGAAAATAAAACATAAAAGGTTGAGCTCAAATGCTCAGTAAGGGTAAACAAAATAAATATCAATCACATCATATACATAAGCACATAACTTTTGGAAATCTTAACCTGCAAAAGAGATCATAATTTCATAACATGGGGTAAATCATGGCAGTGAAATGTAATCACAATAATCATAACTTAAAACATGAAACATTGTGGCATTCACACATAATCATAGAGAATCATTTCTTGTTAGTCAAGACTCATTTCCAAGACTATCTTAGTGGACAAAGTCCCTTTCTGAATCGAGTAACCCTCGTTTCAGTCCTGTTTCACTGAACCAGTATAACCTACCATTCCAGCCCTATCTATCTCATGAGATATAAAATCATTACCCAATGCATTGGAGGGAGATATAGGTCCCACCCATCTTATAATTAATCCTTTCTTATGTGTGCCACATAATCATAGACCATACATCATAGCGTAACCCATGTAATAAAAATGGGATTCTTAAACAACATGACATCATAAAACAATTCATTTAAGATAAAGGAATTCATAAAAATATTTCCATCACAACATAATCAAATCCATGTAATAATAGGGATAAAAACATAACCCTTTTTATTATCTTAGATGGAAAATAATTTTGATAAAATACTTGAACTTTATTCTTGAGGAAAATATCCTTTCTACTTCGAAAACACTTTTCCTTTCTTAACATGTCATACAATTTTAAACTAAAAGAATTTGATTAAAAATAAACTTGAAAACATGTAAAGGGAGCTTCTTGGAAATAATGTTTTAGAAATCCATTCATGCCGTATAAGTTAAAAAAAACATTCTTCGTACTTTTGTCGGAAAAGTCAAAAAGTACCTCGTACGACAAACGATTCCTTTCATATTCTTTACTAAAAACTCAACGAAGGGTAAAATTGGATTTAAACTAGTGTAAGTGGATGGAAACAATATTAAATATTGAGGGAACATGGATATGGATGATAAAATACACCCCAGTAAATACTTACGAATAAACAATCTCGGATAAAAATGAGATTGTGATATTTCCCTTACCTTAGGTTCGATTTGCTTTGTACGTGTCCGAAGCTCCTGTATAATGGTTTAAATAATGTCATTGACTTATTACAGAATCATATTCATTGTTATGATATCATATATAGTTCACTTATGACATTATATTACCCGTTCTTTTGTAAATTCCATGTTAAAGAAGCGTTTTGGGTAAAATCGTTTCATTTATCGTATGTGTTTGACTTGTTGTTCTTGACATTATTATTTGTTATATCATGATTTACTTACTTCAAGAATATAAAATATGATTTATATATCATATATATTCAGTATATATATATATAATAGATAGATAAATGAAATGAAAAACACCGTTCATGGAGACGGTAGTCCGTACGTACGCATGAACGCTGTTTTCCTTTCCTTATTGTCTTGAATGGAAGTAAGTAGATGACATACATATATATATAAATAAATCCAGTAGATTTATAATGTCATATATTTCATTATTATTTCTTATATATACTTTATAATCATTCTTAAATGGTTAACATGGAGAATGAATCTCATCGCGTCGTGGAGACGGTAGTCCGTACGTACGCACGAGCGATGATATCATTTCCATAAATATTGAATTGAATTGGAGTGGATCATACAATATATCAGAATCAATATGATGTTGTAATAACTATGTATAGTTATTCTTTACACCATTATACCCATCCATGTAAGGTGGTGGTGGAAAATAGATTACACCACGGCGTGGAGACGGTATTCCGTACGTACGCACGCGTGGTGATTTCTTTTTACGTAGGATGGATAGATGGTGAAATAGGGTTGTTTCATAATTATAATAACATATCAGTATATGAGTGATACTGATGTTATTACTTCATAATGAAACAACCTAAGAAGAAGAAGTGGAAGAAGAAATAAAGATGAAAGAATTGGTAACGGTAATTACCTCTTCTTTGAAGCGCCTTTTGGAGACCTCCTCTTAGGGAACTAAAATTGGTCTTTGAGGAAGACAAGAACCTCTAGGATGTTGCTAGGGAAGTGGAGAAGATATTCTGGCAGGGGTTGGCCGAGCTTGAGTGCTCAAATTGGTGTGAGGAGGAGGGGGAGGAGGTGTCCTTTTATAAGGGAGGAGAGGGGCACTTAGGAATACCTCAAAATATTATTTTATATTAATGTCAAAATCGGTTTATAATGGTTCCAAAGGGTCTTATTTCGAAGATAAAGTGGGGATGGGTCGAAATCCTATCAACCAATAGGATTTAGACAAGTTTAGGGTATTATTTTAACCTTATCAATTAGATTTAACTCTAAGTTAAATAATTTAACTTTTACCGTGTCTTTTTGTTTTCTTTCACTATATGGTTAATACAGTTACTATAACATGCCAAACGAACCCCAAATTATTTATTATTAATATATATATCCTTATCTAAGTGATTTGGCCGAACCTTAGATTTTTAGGAATAAAATAACAATTAATAATATAATATTTGATTTAAAAACTATTTTGTGTCAATTTTGACACTATTTGATATATGATTTTTTTGAAAGTCATAACAGAATTATATGTTCGAAACAAGTTGATTAAATCAAAATTAATATATCATAGTAACCTAGAAAATTAGTGTAATTCATAAAAAGTCTCAAATTACATTCATTTGAGCATTTATAACATCAATTATGTTAATATTTCCTTAAAAGGGTAATTACTGCATCATCGTTGTGTCATATATAAATTAATTTATTTAAAGTCTAAAAATTATAAATAAAATATCATTATGTAGGAAATCTTTTTATATTTCTAATGAATATTTATAGTCGAATTTATCTTATGTATAAACCCATATTAAAAATGATTTACTTATTAAACTTTGATTTTAACTATTTTAACCCTTCTTTAAATAAATTAATAATAAATGTCCCAAGTGGGCCTAAATGGTCATATTTTATTCCTAAGTTTGTTTTTGGTCGAATTAAACTTATCCAATAGAATTAGGACATGTGTTAGGGTAATAGTAATATCATTTTTACCCTTAGTTACCCTATTTACTATTAACCGCGGTAAAAAAAGTAAAAAGTTACTATTCACCAAAAAATTATTTTTATCTCATTGAACCACATTTTACTTACTGATATCAACCGTGTCTGTCGGATTTTCGAAATTCCATTCACAGAAGCGGTAAAATTAAGTTTTATGCAAAATTCAGTTTTTAACCTACCACTTAGTGGTTTCACTATTCATCAAAAATTGAAAGTTTTCAGAAAAATACCAAAATTTCACCCTAGGCTAATTTCGGTATTCCGAATCCAAAAATGAAGTCCATTTTGAAAAATAAAATTTATAAAATTTCAAAAAGTGGTTATTATTATTCATAACGGCTAGTTTTAATAATATTTTAATAGCATATCGTTGTTTAGTGAAACTCGGTATTGCGTAGGACGCAAGCTATCGAGGAAGGTCGCGATTGCGTGTAATGAAAGGCAAGTCAAGGATGCGTGTTGTGCAAGCTCCTTTTGGTTTAGCATACAACACAAGACATTAGTGAAATAAAAAAGAATATTTTTCATAAAATCTCGGGCTGTTACAAGTTGGTTATACGTGCCTCAGGCATGGTCGGTCGCCTTGTTGGTCATTTGACCCTTTATTTTTGCGCAGTAATGGATGACTTGACATGTCATCGTCCAAGTGGATGGTCGTATGGGGCAATACGATGTTTGGTTGTATCTCTTGTGCTACTGTGTACGGTTTTGGGTTATCTCTGTGGTAGAGTGACCTGAGCATTTAAGAATCAAGTTGCCCCAATGCTCAGGATTATTTTCAGAAGAATCGGGTGGTTGAAACGCCGGTCTTGTTACGTTGGGTTTCTTGTGCGTTTCGACGTGGTGATCATGGCTCAAAGGAGCGACACACATCTGTTTAATCGTTATGAACAAGCCTACTTATGAGCAGCTTGTCTTTATCCTTTTGATGACGCCAACCGTTCTAAGGTGGGAAGCGTCGTGTCGGTTGATTAAAGCGTGTTCTTCCGGGTAGAAGGAACATGCCATGAAGGACCATTTGGGAATGGTCGGGTTGGTTTGAATGCCTTTGAGGCTTTCAGGTATCGTTATGCATCAATGCTTGCTCGATAGCATGACTTTGATCTGGTTGGCGGTGTGTAAAACCCCTTTTAAGAAACACCATTGGTCGTGGAGGACTTCGGTAGTAAATCTTAAACAATCACGAAATGCATTGTGCGGGAGAGAGGCATTGTGATCGGTTTAGAATCTTGATGCGTCGGTAGGAGAAGCCGAGTTTCTTCTTTAGAGTCAACAAGGGATGGTTTGACGGTTCTCCTTTTCGGTTATTTGGTATAAATAACTATAATCCATTTTAAAATCCTCTAAGTGTACTCTGTTATGTGACGAACTTGTCCCCTATCTTGTTTTCGTCCTGGATGCGCTAAGAGAGTGTGGGTCTTACGCCGTGAAAATTCCTAAAGGCTATTGAGCTTGTTGGGTTGTCTCCTTCGGTGTTTCATGTGGGATGCATGGTTTCTCTTGTGGTTTGATCTTAGAGACGTCACCAGGAGTCGGGTATGAGTTTCGGTGAATGTTCTCGTGGTAAGTGTGAGATGCCTTGGGAGAAGGCATCGTTGTATAGCTTGTAAAGCGCCGACCGCCTAAGCCGAGCGTCTTCTTGAATAGTCAGCCAGAGTGGCTTGACTCTTTTCGACTTGGGTTTAGAAGTCGATGGGGAAATCGACTGTTTGATCATTTCAAAATCACGCGAGGTGCATCGTTGGAACGCTTAGAGTGTGCTTTTGAAAGACAGGTCAAATGGTGGTGGAGTTGTGGTTTGAGTCTTGGCCGTTTAACATGAAAAAAAATCTAAGGTGGGAATTACCTTTGTTTGGTTGCTTGGAGAGGTGACGATGTGATCGTGTCTCTTGGGGAATGGGCTCCGGTAAGAGCTTTCATGTTGGTTCAGTTAGAGAACGAGCGTTGGCTCAGGTGTTGACGGCTTAAGTGCCGCATGCTTAAGTGGATGATCATGGAGCGTTGAACGTTTGGAAATGTAACGCGATCATTTTAATGGAGCTTCACGGCCCTTGTAGGTCGAGTGAGGTGTGTGTTGTTCTCGATGGCTTCTCGGGGACGAGAAATTCTAAGGTGGGAAGATTGTAATGACCCGCATTTTGAACCGGGTTTAAAAGTGAAGGAATTTGAACTTTTCCAATTACTAAACCGGTCAAATTTATGATCGGGCTTCAGAATGAGTTTCCAAAGGTTTGAGTCCTTCTTTTTAATGTTTTTGGACTTGGGAGAATGCCCGTTATGTTTCCTGAGTGACCCGAGGGGTTTCGGAAGCGAAGAACCCTAGTTCTTTAAAGGGCTGCAGAGGGCGCACGGTTGGCGCATGGGCTGACCATACCGTGTGGCCTAAAGCGTGTGTCCCAAATCTAGTGTACAGTGGTGTGCGCAAGGGCTGTACACAGTTTCCCCAAACCATACGCTTAGCCCGTGCGAGAGATCTCTTGGAGGAAGAATATTCCGCACGGTTTGCGCACGGTTTGGAAAACCGTGCGGGTCAAACCGTGCGCTCAGGTGTGTTTTAGGTTTTTGATTAAAATTAAAATAAAAAGAAAATTAAATAAATCAAAAACCTAAAACTTAAAATACTCTCCCTCCCCTTCTCTCAGCAGACCCGCGACACCCCCAAGGAGGGCTCTCCCCTGTCGCGCCGCACGAAGCCACGAACCACCCTCTTCCCTTCGTTTTTCTTCTCCGATTTCTTGAGGTTTCTTCTACGAATCATCGCGGTAAGTCATCTCCTCTCCTCTCCTCTCGTTCTTGGCCGATTTTCGGCCTCCCCATTACCTTAATCTAATTCGGCCAAACACCCCCATGTTTAGGGTTTTGTTTAATTCGTTTTCATTCTTGGTTCTTCTATCGTAAAGGGATGTGGAAGGTCCCTCGAGACCTCATGGGTGCACGTAGGATGTCCGCCGCCAAAGGCGAGGAGGATTTCGGTGATTTAGGTCCGCCGGTTGGTTTCAGAGGTACAGGTTTTACTAGTTCTTGGTGTTCGCAGCTTCTAAATTATTACCATAGTTGTTCTAAAGGGTCCTGGTGTGTGTTTGTTAGTGCGTTGGACTTTTGGCGTGGTTTCGGGTCGCCAAAGTCCAGGCGAATCACCTGCGCAGGCATATGTTCATGTTTATATTCATGTGGGTTCCCGCGGCATGCATATATTTGTGCATGGCAGGAAATATACATGTACGGGGCTAGTTGTCTCCATTTCATATATAAAAGTACCTGCGTAGGTGAGTGGAGACAGGCTTGTGTGTATAAGCATGTGCATAAGGATCCTCTTGTGCACACTCCTGGGCATGCGGGACGTGTGCTTAGAGGCTAGGTGTCCTTATACGTATGTGAAATCACATATGTCTCATGGGGGAGCAGCAGCGGCAACTTTAGTTAGAAAGCGCCAAGAGACGGAGTGGACGGATGGATCCACCTTGAGGTAGGGTCCCTCTCCTTGCCCTTTAATTTAAAGTGAAGCAATTAAAGAGTTTAATACTACATTGTTTTAGTATTTTAATTATGAAAGTTAGTCCTGGATAAGTGCTTCTATGAAAGTAGTGTGAATTTCAAGAATAAGATAAAATGGTTTCTTGGTCATTAAACTAATGATTTAATAACAAAACACCTCGATTAGAGGTGCACTCTCTTCAAGATAAAAGTAGGAAGTAGATTCTTATGCTTGCCTACTGGATTCTTGTTATTCTTTGGTGATAATTGATGAATTGGTTAAACTTGAATGAAATGGATTAGGGTGGTAAGACCATGCCTTAGGATAATTGAATAAGCACGGCTTGTGTTAATGGAATGGGTCTAGTGAGTGGGACTTACCTAGGAGTAGTCCTCAACACCTCTTATTTCTGTGTAAATCCTTATTTGTCTTTGAAATGAAATGAAAGGAATAAAGAATGAATTGGGGGTTTTCCAATACCATACATGATCAAGTTGTCTCATGTACCTTATATCAATGTGATGAATATGATAAATGATGTGAATATGTGATGTTGTGAGATGTAAATTCCATGTTTTATTGATATTAATGTTATAAGAAGTGTATGCCTTATAGCCTATACTATTGAATGATAAAGCTTTAGGCCAGGGGTAGACCGTGAGAGCTCCCCTATGTTACGGCTTCGCGCTAAGGGTAGACTGTGAGAGCTCCATTGAATCATTCTTAAGCCTTCGGGCCGGGGATAGACCGTGAGAGCTTCCCCAAGGTTGGGCCAGGGGTAGGATCGAGAGCACTGCCCAAAGGTTAAGGAAATCTGTGAGTTCCGTCCTGGTCCTTCTCGATGTATTATATATGCCTTATGACCTATAATATTGAATGATAAAGATTCAGGCCAGAGGTAGACCGTGAGAGCTCCCCTATGTTACGGCTTCGCGCTATGGGTAGACTGTGAGAGCTCCGTTGAATCATTATTAAGCCTTAGGGCTGGGGATAGACCATGAGAGCATCCCCAAGGTTGGGCAAGGGGTAGGATAGAGAGCGCTGGACATGGGTTAAGGACATCTGTGAGTTCCGTCCCAGTACTACCCAACATATTATATATGCCTTATGACCTATACTATTGAATGATAAATCTTTAGGCCAGGGGTAGACCGTGAGATCTCCCCTATGTTATGGCTTCGCGCTAAGGGTATACTGTGAGCACTCCCTTGAATCATTCTTAAGCCTTAGGGACAGGGATAGACCTTGAGAGCTTCCCCAAGGTTGGGCCAGAGGTAGGATCGAGAGCACTTCCTCTGGGTTAAGGACGTCTGTGAGTTCTGTCCCGGTCCTACCCAATATATTATATATATATATATATGTATTCCTTGAATAATTATTAAGCCTTCAGGCTGGGGATAGACCGTGAGATCTTCCCCAAGGTTAGGCCAGAGGTAGGATCGAGAGCGCTGCCTCTGGGTTAAGGACGTCCGTGAGTTCCGTCCCGGTCCTACCCAACGTATTATATATATATATATGGTGACATGGTTGGGTTTATTTACCTGAAACGAACCGAAGCTGGTATAGCCGTCAGGTTTCTACTGGGAAGCCGGGACGGGTGTTGTTATTCTTCTTTGTTCTGTTTATTGAATCCTCATATACCTGCTTACTGCTTTAATTAATATTACACTGTCTGGATTGGATTAGACACTGGTGGTTCCGGTCTACTGAGATTTATATCTCACACCCTACTCGGGCCTCCATTGTACTGGGGTACCTGAGTAGATCTTCTTGCTTGCAGGACCTAGGTTGTCTGCTGTGCTATTTGTACTTGGGGAGTTAGGAGCAAAGGACCAAGTAGGAGTTTGGGATGCTCAGGAGATCGCCCGTCAGGCCTTGCTTTTTTTTATTCTTTACATTTGTATTGTATTGAAATAATGTTGTACTGTTTACTTCTTTCCATATCTGTATCATCATCCCTGTATTGTGACAAGTGGCGTTTCCCACCTTTTATATAAATGATCACTATTTGACTTCCGCTGTTGTCTGTTCATTGTTTTACTATTACTACTTCCTCTATTGAAAGTTTTTTACTCTGAGATACCTCTGTGCAAACTCTGATAAGAGGGTATAGTCTCCCCACTATCATCTCCCGAGACCCTTGCTGCTATTTGGAAGCCTCTGGCGTATGGGGAGACGCGCTTGAGGACATGTGGCAACCAGTCCAGCCACCAGTTTGATGGTGCGCCGGTCCGGGACGTTACAGACACCAATCTCTATATAAAACTTGAGATATAATTCAATGATTTATTCATATCTACTGAAGTCCCTTATGGACATTTCCCTTCATAGACTTGGTTTTAAGAAACTAATGAATCGATCAACCTTACTTTTAAGTTAGATCATAATTCCCAAAGCATACATTGAATGTCTTCTAAGATTTGATTCATAGGTACTAACATATTAATAATCCCTTTACTTAAATCTCAATGAACTCCTTCCCTATCTTCGTTTGAAGAATAAATGGAAATTAATAATTTAAAAATATGTTCTTAAACTCGTCCCATTCCAAGGATTCAATTTCATATCTTTGCATCATATTCTTGATGTGGTTCCACCATTAATCCGCATCACCTTACAAACGATAGACTATGAAAATTAATTATTCATGTTATGAACTTTGAAGAACTGGAAATATATTTTCAGTGGTACTAATCTATTGTTTAGCCACTAGTAGATCAGAATACCCAATAAAAGAAGGCAGAAGGTGCCTCATGAAGGACACAACAGAATGTTATTCCCTACTTTTCTCATCTGAATGTTCTACACAAATCATCTCCTGAGAAAGTTTTATGATCATAGAAACAATATTTTTCATTCTATCTCCCATAACATTCAGTTGTTTAGGAGGAAAATAATTTCATTTCACATCACATTCACCATTAATTTGGTTCTTTCGAGTTCTCATTGTTCACTAAAACCAAAAATCATAGTGTGAGAAATAATAATCATAGTGGGAAAACCACTTAATCAAGTGAAATTACTTATAGAATTTCAATTTATTATACCATAGGTTTAATTCTAGGTTATTCATGATCATTACAAAAATCTAGGATTTTATCCTATAGCTATAATTATCATTAGGATTCTTACTAAGAGTTTTCTCATCCTAGTTTCCAATGATGTACTAAACCTTACCCTGATACCAATTATAAAGGCCCACAATGTTCATACATAGATATTATATCTAAATAGAAGAATATTTATTATATATTAGAAAAAACAACACCAAAACCACATAGTTTTAGCGTTTTTGGGAAATGAGAAACACAAACAACTAATTCATAAAACATCTACATCATCTCCTGGTTATTTATTCATAACTAGAATGATTTTTGACACATCTTACTTAATTCCTTTCTTCATAATCTTTGGAAAATAAATTTTAGAAAATGGTGATCTTATATGATTAGTGAGGGTAATCATGGTAGATAACATAATCATATGGACATAAGAACATGAAAGTTACTTTTAAAAATTATATCCTTAATATCAAATATTGTGATATTGTATCATGGATTAAATCATAGAATTTCATAAAGAATCAAAGAACACATTCCATGAGAGAATAACCTATTACATGAAATTATGGCATATCCATAAGCATATAAAACCTTTTAAATATTAGTTAAATATCACTTCCAAGATAATCATCCCTAAAATTATCTTACTGAACATAGTTTACCCCTCGTTCCATCCCTATATTACAAAACCGAGTTTACTACCCGTTCCATTCCTCTATATCTAATGAGATATAAATCTTTATCCAATGCATTAGAGGGAGATATAGGTCCCCCCCATAACATAATGAAAACCATACATATGTGTTCCACAAGAACATAAATCATTTTTTATGTGAGAACAAATAAAAAGAAATGGGTTTTATAAACATCATTCAATCATAATATAACCCATGAAAAGAAATGGGTTTCCAAAATATAATTCCAACATAAACATAAACCAACAATTGAAATAATAGAGATATTATAATTGAAAAATATACCTATTAAAACATATGTATCATTAAATAATGTTATAGTAAAATTGAAAATAATATTGAGGCATCACTTGAAAATAATTCTTGATTAAAATAACCTTTATTATTTAAAAACATTTTTTTCTTAAAATAACACTCAATTTTAAAAGTAAACATTTTTTCTGAAAATAAAATTGTAATATTGTATGGGAATATTCAAGGAATTAAGTTTCTATGAAAGTGAAAAAAATCCTTTCATGCCATCTAAGTTAAAGAAACATTTTACTCAAACTTTTTCTAGAAAAGTCAGAAGTACCTCATTCAGAAAATGAATAAAATATTCCTTTCATACAGTTTAGTAAAAATTTCACACATGGGTAAAAATTAATTTAAAATTTTAGAATAATAGTAATGATATATTTTATTTTTTAGTAAAGATTTTTTTGGAAACATGTAAATGAAAGATAAATATTCCCCAGTTGATACTTATGTATAAACTATCCTGAATAATAATGAGATTATGAAATTAACCCCTACCTTAGTTTTGTTTTCCTTTATACATATCTGAAACATCTATATAATGGTTTAAATAATTTTATTAATATATTATAGATGTATATTCATATTTATAATATCATATATGATTCTATTATATCATATTATCACCCTTTTATTAATAATATTCCATTATTACCCTTCTTACATGTGATAACTGCTTCATTTTCCCATGCATGTTTCATCGTATAAGTTCTAGTTCATGTGCATAAAATATAGTTCCATAATTTTCAGAATAATATTAATGTAATATATATCATATTTATTAATTATATATATTTATATTACCATTATTTAATGAAAAATATGAAAAATAAATTACATCATGTTGTGGAGACAGTATGCCATACTTATACATGAGCGATGTTATCATTTACATAATGGTGAAATAGTGAGGAAGTGTATATTATATTAATTTAAAAAATCAATTTTATGTTTTAATTATTATATATATATATATATATATAATTTCCATCATTATACCCATACAAAGAAAGTGGTGATGAAAAATTGATCACACCACAATGTGGTGATGGTATGACCTATGTACGCACGCACAATGATTTTGTTTTTCATAGGATAGATAAAAAGTAGAATATGGTTGTTCCATAATCATTATAACATATTATAATATATGTGACACTATAATTATTAATATATAATGGAAACAACACATGAAGAGGATATAGAAGCAGAAATAATCTTGAAAGAATCAGTAAAGACGATTACCTCTACTTTGGAGAACATCCTTTATATCTACTCTTAGGGTCACTAGGGTTGGTATTTTGAGAAGAAAAGAACCGATAAACTGAGTCTATATATGTTTTGAATAGAAATGTTGTGGGTATGGTTGAGATTGAAGGCTTAATATGATGTACAGAAGTGAGAGAGGATGTTCCATTTTATAATTGAGGTGTGGGGCCCTCTTAAAATTTTCTCAAAATATTAATTTATAATAAATTAAATATCAATAAGAATACCTAAAAAAGGAAATTTATTCAAATATAATACTTTTCATGCTTTTAATCTCATAATCCAAAAACATTTTGGAAAATAATTTTATTATTTTAAATCATATCATTTTGATTAACCCTTAGTTAACCTATTCTAATTTTAACTAAGGTAACCATGTTTTCAATATTAAACGAATGCTAATTTTACGTATGTTATATAAATTATATCATAAATGAATAATTTATAATATTTTGGACCATATATATTTTTTATTTTTAAATTTTTATGATGATTTTCAAATAATTTAATAAAATTTTATTCCTATAAAATATCATTATTATCAATGTTTAAACTATTCATTATGTGAAATTTTAAAAATATCAATATAACAAGTTATCTTCAAAAAAAAATATTTTATTATATCCTTAAGACTTAAAGGTAATATAATTTTTTTATTAAATTAATTATCTCAAATATTATTTATTTTAATATATTTATTGATATTTATTTGATATTTCCACTAATAAAATAATTACTACATCAGCATTGTATAATTATTTAATAGAATTATTTGGTCAGTAAAAATTAAAAGATAAATACCATGTTGAATATATATCTTATAGATTTAATAATAATATTTATAGCCAAATATATATTTTAGGTAACCCAATTTTAAAAATGATATAATATTTAAAACATGAATGTGACTTCATTAAATTTTGGTTAAATAATATATTATAAATTTGATAATATCATCTATGTGGCCCCAAAAGTAAAAAAATAAAATTTTTTCATGAAAATAAGTTTATTATTTTACAAATTTATAGTTATATTCATTCATAATCTGTCTTTGTCCACATATGGACACATAAGAGATAATTATGAGATAAAAAGTGACATCATGTGACTTTCTTTGATTTAAATATTATATAAGTAATTTTTATGGAAAATTTTCCATTTAAAATCTTTATTTCAATTTTTATGTATAAATTGTCGAATTATATTCATTAAATAAAATTTTAATATGTTTTAGGGTCATTTTTTAGTCTTTATTATTTTATTTTTAACCTAAATTACCCAAATTACCCTTTACCATGGTAACAAAATTTACCTAGGTTACTATTCATATAGGAAAAATATAAAAGGGACATATTCACTAAATCTGTGCCCTATAAATATAAATTTGGTATCCATTTTTGAAAAACCAATGCATATAAGTTTCAGAATTTATTTTAAAACAAAACTGGTAAAACTAACAGTTTTTCAAAAAATGTGATTTGAAAACATAAAATGTTTTTATAATAAATTTATGTATAATTTTTTTTTCAAATACAATAATTATATCATTTTAAATTAAAATTATCTAATTAAAATTTTAAATTAATCCAAAATATAATTTTACCATGTAGATACTTTAAAATAAAATTCAGTTTGCAATAAAAATAATTATTTCCCATATTCCTTAATTTTTTTTGAAAATTCTATAAAAAATAAATTTAAGATAATTTTTACCTTCTGAAATTAGTTGTTTAAAATCCATTTTATACAACTTCTAAAAAATAATATTCACCCATGAAAATAAAATAAACTCATTTTTGAAGAAATCATATTTTTGAAGAATAAAGTGATTTTATTAAAAATTAAGCGATTATTTTCCAAGTATTTACCAATACTTTCATATTTATAAGGAAAATTATTTTTATTTCATAAATTAGATATTAGTATTTATTCCCTCTAGTTTAAAATCTTGGTTAAAATGTCATTTTATTATAATAATGTAATTCATTTCGTTTAAACTCACAGTTGCGAGCAACGCCAGCTTTTAGAGAATTATAATTATTTAAAGAGAAATATTTCATAAAAACATATGGGTGTTACAAAAACTAACCACTTTTCAATAAATATCAATGGAAATTATTTCTACCACTTTTAATTTTTTTATAAAACATGAAGGAATCTCTTTTCCAAAACTAGATAAATCCTAACTCCACATATATCCCTATATAGGTAAAAAACTACTCAAGCCCCTTTCCCTTTGACTTCACTTGAAAAAATGATAGATCATTTTACCAAGAACACTAGTTACTATACAAATTTAAAAATAATTCCAAATAAATTTAAGTTGGAAAGAAAAATCCATAATTATAGTGAATATAGATGTTAATGCACTCCTAAAAACATTGTCAAATTCTAAATAGAATCCTTTGTTATGGGATTTGTTAATATATCTTCCACTTGATGTTTTTCAAAAATAAAATCCAATTTGATCTCTCCATTCTGCACCTTCTCCTTTATAAAGTGATATTTGATTTCAATGTGTTTATACCTTGAATATTGGATCATGTTCTTTAATAAATTAATGGTTCTTTTGTTGTCACAACTAATCTACAATGGTTATGTAACATGTACGCTCATGTATTGATGTTGATATTTCATCCAAATCATTTGAGTTATGGATTGTGAAGCTATAACAAACATAGTTTTAGATGTAATTTAAGTAACATAGGTTCTTCTTTTTTCAGTTCCATACAACACACTTCCCTCAAATAAGGAACACACCTCACAAAGTAGATTTATTATCTCCAATATCACCTTCCCAAAATGCATATAAAAATCCCAAAAAAAATCATGCAATATGTTTTTCATACCATAATACATATTAAAGTGTGACTTTGAAATATTATAATATTAATTTTTCTACTATAAAGTGTGAATCCTTGCGATAACATTGAAATATTGGAAAAAATGGAACACTAATAAAATATAAGTGTCAGATTCCACCAATTCTAATATAATTCTAACAAGTCTCCAGAACTCTTTTTTTTCAAAAAATTTCCCAAATTTATTCAATGATAACTTAGTCACTAAAACAATCTTAGGAGAGACCTAACTTTATTATTCTATTCCAAATCAGTTTAATAATGCTTTGAAATATCTTTATTGAGATAAAAATATTTCACTTGTTGTATTTGTAATTTGAAAACATAATAAAAAATTCATATATCTAGGCATTGATATTTAAAAATGTTACTCCATTTAGGAAATTAACTCCTCACATGTATTCACCTCATTAACAGTAAAAATGATGTCATTAATATATATAATTATAATATATGAGTTTGTACTATATAAACAGACAAATAAGTTATAATATAGTTTCCATTTTCTAAATCGCATCTCCCTCATGGTACTATTCATATTTGAATACCTTGATTATGTGTATTATTGTAGAACATTAAATACATTTTTATATTTTAAACATGATAACAATCACTATAGAGTATAAAGGCTTCTGGTTTTTAATATAAACATACTCTTCAACAAGTCCATTAAATAGAATTGATTTTACATCCATTTGGAAGTCTTTTGAATTCTACTGGAAAAAAATTTCAAGAAAAATCATATAGTTTCAAGACATGGAATTGGGTTAAATGTATTAAAAAAATAAATACCACCAATTTGAGAGTATTCCTTTTATACAATATTATAATTATTCCATGCCACTTCACCTTTCTCATTAATTTTGTTATTGAGCACCCACTTGGTCCCAATTACATTCTTATATTTGGGACATGTGAAAAATTATCAAGTATTATTTTTCTCAATTTTATCTATTTATTCCTCCATCATTGAGACTTAATTGACAACCCTTGAAGCATATTTTACATCATACATATTAACCTATAAAATAAGGCTTGCGTGTTGAATATTTCTCAATATTTTCAAAGTTTTCTTACCCTTTATCACATCTCCATTAATATTTTTAGTTTCTATATATAATTTGAGTCTCAGGAATTTTCCGCCTCTTTATTAACTTCTCCCTCATCATTCTAAATTCTAAAATCTATTTTAAAATTAAGATAACCTTATTATTTATTTATATATTCCTCATATTGTACACCTTGTTCTCTATGAACTAATTCAAATTCTCCATCAATGGGAATTGACAATTTGGAGGCGTCCTTATGCTCTAAGATAACCATTTAAAAGTCATCCACCATATTATTAATTTTTTTTAAAGACACTAATAACTTTTACCCAATGATTTTTTTCCATGAATTCACTTCCACCGACTCATTCCATAAATTTAACCAAATGTCTTCCTTTCACCTTTTGAAACATGGAACTACATAAAACATTGATCCCTTTAGGTTATTACTATTAATAAAACCCAAATCATATTGTGTATTCATATAATCTTGACAAATAATTCCCTAATTATTAATGTGAATTACTTATTAAATAGATTTATTTCAAAACAATTAGGGGTTTTACACTCTTTAAGCTTTATTCATCCCACAAAGCTCAGATTTTTCTATCTTCCAGTCAATGTTTTAAAGAGTGGAATGTGTTCTATATTCATTCAGAAAATTAGTTTTATTAATATATTCCTCAAAGTATTAATTTTGTTATTTGAATCAATTATTGGATACAATACATTTAAAAGAACATCTTTTATGCTTTTCAGTATAACATCTAAATTTCTTAAACACCACATGTGATTTTGATTTTAATTTCATAACGTAAACACATGTAAAATTGGTAAAATTAATTATAAAGGTGGTAATGTACTGATTACTTGTCTTGTATATCATATTCATAGGACTGAAGACATATGAATGGACAAGATCAAGAGGTTCCTTCATCTTGGTTTCAATTATCTTGTGTGCTCTATTTAGAGTCTTAAAATTATAAAACTCTTCAAATGTTTTGTTTCTCTCACCCAAAATATTTGTAATATTCTTCATTGATTGATGTTTCGAAATATTTTAAATATTCCTTTACACCCAATGGACAAGACTTCAGTTCCATAATTAATTCTCCTTATTTATTCTTAAATGAAAAGTAAGAGGATCAATTTAAATCTGGAAAGTGATATGATTATCAATTTTTCCATTTATTACAATCATTCCATATTTTAATCTTATAATAACACACTAAATATTTCATAATATTACCTCATTAATAGCATAATTTTTTTTGAATATACTCAAGGGATTGTGTATCAATCCTTCAGCTAAGATAACATCACCAGATTTAACATTATTTCCACCAATTTTGGAACTTATAGCTCCATTTACATTTAGTGATACAACATTGCTAAAGTTAATGGCTCTATCATCATACATTTGTATGTATTTTATTTATTTTTTATTACCAGTTATATAATACAAGAAACCATTATCCGATATCCAAGTCATTTTTCCTTTCTTGCTTTATAATATGACTTAAGAAAAATGGATTTATATTATTTACTATACTTATTTAAATTTATGGAGATATTACCTTTTTTAATTTTTATATTAGTAATGTGACACATTTATTGGAATTTTGTTTTAGTTTATCACACACAAAACATGTATCCTAAAGAGTATTAAATGAATTTTCAAGATTCACATTTTATTTGGGATATTGCTTTTGCTGGAATTATCTTTATTCATTTGGTCTCCCCAAAATAATTAACCACTCATCAATTGAGAGAGTGATAAATTGTACCATCCCACACAGTATTTTTTCTCAAAAAATCCACAACACCAAATCCTCCCTTTGAATAAATATATTATTTTTTGAAAAAAAATATTCTTTATATTCAACATGTGAAAATATTATCTGATTTAGACCTTACTAATTCTTCACAACTTCTTTCTTATTAGAAGAAAATTTATTTCATGATGAAATTTACCTTTGTATTATCCTCATATTCCTTATGCTTCATTCACATGTCATTGCATTTTTATTTCAAAACATGTTTACCTTGAATTAAAATACATATCTCTCTTCTTTCATAAATCAATTATCTTCTTCCCTTTATTTTTATTACTACCACCATTTATATTGTAATATTCTTGGTCTAGAAAATAGAATAGTGGATGAATGGATAATGAATAGGATTTTTTATGGGAGAAAAATATCATCAATTTTTTTAATATTTATATAATATTCTTGATTGAATTTTGAAAAATCATCTCTAAATTATTTAAGGTTAGTTATACTTGATCCAACATCTCTTCAGGAGTCTTTAATTCTGCATTTTTAAAAAATATTTTTCCTGGTAATCTCTAATGTTTTAGTTTGAGTTCCAAGAATTTCATTGAGATCACTTAGCTTCTTTATACATTATTCATTAATTTCAATAACCTTTTTGATATTTGACTCATTAAGATATTTCATCAAAGTTTCATTCTTCTTTTTTCAGATTTGAATTCTACATTTTGAGATAATAATTATTGTTCTAGTGTGACATGGTTTCTATCCTTAATTGGGACTCCTTAGGTGTTTCTTATTCACTTATTTCTTTATAACTTTACTCTTCTTTACTAAAATGATCTTCAAGTTGTCTTGATTTAGCCATAATAAATTTATTCTCTTCAACCTTTTATTACTCCTCTTAAAAATTATATTCACCATTACTGATGCAAAAAATGAATCCAAGAAGTATCAAGTATAAATAATAACAAAAATAAAAAAACTATAGAATATAATCATATTCTCACACAAACAAAGAGTTGTGTAATTCCATATATTGAGGCACCACACAAAGATGAAGTTGAAAACACATCCAAATCCTTCACAATATATAACCTTATATGAGCTATTATCCTATAAATACCCCTAAACTTACAATTTTGTGGTATTATTATATTTTAAAGGAAGTTGAATCATCTTAGAAAACACAACCACAACTTCAGTGCCCCATATATACTGGATGAAATGAATTTCTATGTTATCCTTATGTAATCCCTTCAATATAATGATAAACACATGAGACTATTTAATTTAACTCCCTTATAGGAATATTTACCTTTATGAAAGGGTATAAATACTCATGCAAGATAAAGGTTTTCATAAGAGTAATCTTACATGAGGCCCCTATCATGGTAACACATTTGATGCCTCCTTTGAAGGAAATGTTATAAAAATGTTACTGGTACATGGGACCCACATCCTGCTAAAATATATGTGTTCTTGAAAACTCCACACTCATGATCAAAATTGTAAAATTTAACTTATGTGTAATCTGCAATAGACATGGCTCAGACATCCTATGCATAAAATGCACAAATATTCTTATTACTTCCAAGAAAGGGTTGAGCAAACTTTGCATTATCCCCTCACATATACTTATTTCTCCCCAGAAAGGTCTTAGTACCGCAATTCGTAATCCCCACTCAATACCTTATTGTCACCCCTTTCGTGACACAATATTCCTTATTTTATGAAATTAAACTACACCGACTAGTCATGTGATGAAACATTAAACTGAATTACTCTTACTATGTGGTGTTTGATTCTTGTTATAGGAGGATACAAAGGATGCTTCCCTACAGTTTAATAGAAACTAAATCACCATCCCATCTCCCTCTCAAGAGATACTAACACCAAAATTCTAACTACTTATTAGAGAGAACCAAACCTCTTAGAGTGCTTACCTATGAGGATTTATACTATTGAGTTTCACCACTAGAATCTAAACCCTGTGTATCTCCACATGACTCTAAAATATGAGTTTTTCCAATGGAAACTAAACTATGAGTGTCCCCAATGGACTCTAAACCATGAGTTTCCCTATTTTAATAAAAACCATGAGTATCCCTATTAGAATCTAAACTACGAGTGAGCCCCCCATGAGGATTTTAACCCATAGACCACCTCACATAATGTGAAGAGAATAAAGTGTCCCATTCATCCTTATGTGATGAGAATAAGATTACCCATCCTCCCTTATGTGATGAGGATACACATCCTCTACATATTTGATTAGTATAAGATACCCATATTTCATTATGTGAAAATCATAAGATGAAACACCCTTCCTAAGGAGATGAGATTAAGATCCCCCATTATTAATTATTTGATGAGAATAAGATCCCCTAATGTCTTACCATGAGAAATAAAAAAAAGTGTATATAATTCCCAATATAATCATCCTCTTCGACTTCATGGTCATCTTCCTGCTAAGGCATCAAGTGATATAATTAATCTATGTCCACAAGGATGGAATTGGGAATGAGATTCAAGAGCATGCATTTAATATACGAGAGAGTCACATACTAGGAAAAAGATCCACAAAGTGATTCCCTAACCTCACATCCTCTCATTTCAGTCAAATGTTTCATCATCACCACCTCGATGATGGTAGTCCACTCACCATTGGAATGTGGGAACACAAGCCTTGGATCATGACTATCCTCGTGTATCCACACAACCATACAAGTAAAAAAGAATAAAAATAGAAATAGTAAACCATACATAAATATATTCTCCATTAATAGATAGAGGATGAGTAATGTCATGTGTTAGGAATTACTAAAAAAAGTAGTAAACATGATGTGAACCCTTTCTCCTTTAATTGTAAGAAAATGAGTAATGTTGAGAACCACTAATATAAAATGGCTATTCAAGGTTTTATTCCACTCCCACAACAAGTCAAACACCATGAATACCAGTTGGGGATCCCCTTTTACTAAAAATAGGTGAGGAGGTATGATGAATTACATAGATCATATTGATACTCATTGGTGTTTTCATGTGATGATCCCATGCACTTTTGCCCAGGAAGACTATTATCTCTCATACGACTCCTGGGCACCCTCTCCACCTTTCCCTCATGGAGGCTGCATAGTAGAGGGTCATCAATTACTTCATCTTCTAAAATGAGAAATATGCCATTATCCCTACCTATATGATGGATCAAGATGTTCTTAAGGCTATGATTCCATATCAGTACCCTAAGTAGAAAAAATCCTATTGCAGAAAATCACCTCGCATTTCTACTACCAACTACTTTGGGATCTTATCCCTAAAGTGTACCAACACCACCACCCCCATGATAAGAAGGAAGAATACATTCATGGTGTTCCCACCCAAGATGCCACTTAAGATTCACCAAGGAGGCCTCCCACTAACTGACATCATAGTCAATACAGGGTGACCCAGTCAGTAGTCCAACAAGTTTAGTTTATTCCCATCGAGGCCACCCAAATTCAAATCATGTAATGCCAACACTACAGAAGGTCATCTTTCCTGCTCCACGAGAGGCCGGTCCTATAACTTTTAATGATGTAATAACCACTATCACACTCCTCACCATTCCAAACATTATGTAGGGAAATGTTCTTATCATAATGTAATCAATACCCTAACCACCAACCAAGCCTGTTATGTCGACTCTGCTGACCATTGACACCACTAATAACCATCACAGAGGCCCTCCCCATGTCGAAGAAGTGTATTTACCAAAAATGTATTACCAGAGTAAAGTGACTAATGGTCATCACAATATTACTCCCTGTGAAACTGATAAAAACATTGGTGGAAAGGATCTCCATGACATAGAGAATCTCATGCACGAGGAACATTCATGATGGTATTGGATGGATCACAAAGGGAATCGGGGGTGGGTTACCCTCAATCATTCAGAATTCAAGACTACCAAGGATTTGGAGGGTATGTCCATGCCTTTACGACTATAAAACTTATGGGGAAATCACTCTATTAAGGAGGATGTTTATTCTGGAGATGAAAGTGAATATGGTTATAAGGATCATCTACGTGTGCCTTTGCATGGAGGATGTGTTGTCTTCCATCCAGGTATTGTGTAGGATTACATACCTGTTATTGTCGAAATATTTTTCCTAAAAATCAACAACTAACATGGGGGGGGGATAATATTATTCATTCAAATATTTTTTGGATAATTTATAATGACTAATTGGGAAATAGGAGCCCAAAAAGTTCACTCAAGACTGTGAATCATGGTCCACATCCTACATGGAGATTCTGTTGAAGCCCATGATAACCCAAATGAAATTTTTTTAACCTATGGTAGGATATTCTAGATGAACTAACACTAATCCAATGGTTTTAATAAATGATATCCTAATCTATTCCTCCTATGGATTCTTACAAAACCTATAAATAAGATTATAGTAATAGGGAGTAGGACCATCCTTTCAAATAAGATGAGGATGATAATGGTAACTAGTGAGGGGCCTTGTCTAATGACCTATTTTTGGTCATGCTCTAGTTGTATAAAACCCCAGACTTATCCATTTAGATGTTCTTTATTAAAAACCACATGACATACCATAGACATAATTTATGGGAAATGTTCAAATTCCTTGAAAAATGACATTTGTCCAATCCTAGAAGTGACGTTGAGAAGTAGTTCTAAAGTGTCTACCTCAAAAAAATTAATGTTTCTTAGCATCTTTAATCTGGTGGATATTATCAAAAATTTCAAAAATCATGTACTAAAAAAATCAAAGTTCTATTCCAGATCATTAAAGAGGGATATCTTCATGTTAATGTATGAGTCTATGGGAAGTATTATTCACTTTAGTTCACTCCTTTTGATAATGAAATAATATGTCCTAAATTATTTTCCGTCTAATGAAATTTGTGAATCTTTTTTTCTGACTAGTGACATAGTGAATACCATCACATTTGGCCCCCATGATAGTCGAGAGTGAAATAATGGTGATGTAGTAAGTCGGGAATATTTTCCAAATAGGAAAAGTTGATATAAGTGAATCAACCTGGAGGAGTCCACACCTATTAGCAAAGATTGTCCATGGGTGTTGGGATCCCACTTGTCACACCACTATTGAACACTATCTGAAAACTAAAAAAAGAAAATAGTGTGTCCAAGCCTTCCAGTATTACAGAAGACACTGAGAAAATCTTTATAGTTTCCCAAATCACCTGTTTTCTCTAAGATCTAAAAATAGTTGGTAGTTTAATACAGATATCCTCAGGGTATAACATCATAATAAGGACAATATCCATGAATAAACCATTATAATTCTTATGGGGTTACATAAAATGAAATACCTTTATTAATCAATCAAAATTGAGGAATGGTATTCATAAAACTAAATATTGGGATGGTCAATCCTTGTAACCCCCTTTCCTTGGATCAATGCGACTTACCACATTTGGACTATAAATCCTCTACTTTATGAGTGATTTTAAAAGTATGGGGACATACACATGATAGAATCTCCAAAGATGAGTTGATAAGTTCCATAACTTCTCATATGAAAGATATAGAGACATAATAAGATTTATCAAATCACAAAAAGAATCTATACCTATAGTGGGTGGACCATACCCCATTCCAAATTTAAATAATCCAAGCTTCAGGTCCTTTAATGGAATTGGTGAAACATAGTATCAACTCATTCACATTTTCTCCATGTGTTTCCTAGTACTAGGTACATCTAAGAAACATGAGGTGGATAATATATATTTCATTATTTAGGCACAAGAAGGGATTTCCTTTATTTGGTATATAAATATGGCACTAGGGTTCAAAAGTAGATGTGAGGATATTCCTCAGAACCAAATCAATAAGCTCAACTACACCAGACATAAGATGAGTGTTAGTGATCTAGGAATGTGAAAACATTAAGAAAATGAATGTTTCATCAATGTCATCACTCAGTGCATGATATTGATATACTCTACAAATGTTCAATTCCTGCAAGAATAGTTGTTGGGGGTATTTGTGGAGAACATTCATGGTGAGATAGTACTAACTGTTGTATCCTTTAAATAACCAAGTGGATTATGAGAGTTCACTGGGAGGGAAAATGTATTGAGTAGGCTATCAAGTAGACAAATAGAAGCTCTATCCTCCACCTCCATCCCTTATGTGAATGTATGGAAGAGAAAATACAACTGATGTGATGTAGACTCTAGTTCCTCAACTAATATCTCATGGAATCCCCCTACAATAACCCCCTTCAGGTTTAATTTCATGTTATCAATGTTTCCCAGGGCTCCTACCTAGAGAAAATTGCTAAAACCTTCTACGATTGAAAGAACATGGTATACTCTTTCAAGGATTAGTATGAGCCTAACTTCTTTATATGTCTAATAGAAAAGAACATTCTCAAAATTTAAAAAATACAATGTCTATAAAGTTTTATTTAAAGAACCACCCTAGATATTTCCTCTACAAAATTTTCATTATAAACATAATCTATGTCGACCTTTTAATCAAGGATTATCTTTAGAACCAGGTATATCACAACATATTTACATTAGATGATCTAAAATATTATGATACATTCATTTACACCACCCTTGATGATGATTAAGGTTATGAGGATTGAAAAAACTTTCAAGTTGAGATGCACAAAATTTCAAGGATTTTCTTTCCTAAAAGTTGATTTTTTTGTCCCCATGGGATAATCCATGCATGTATGGATCAACCAGTACCATATAAAGCCTCTTATTCCTCAAAATTAAAGTGATCTTCTTTACAACCCTCTAAATATTGAAGGATCTAGAATTGGTGTTGAAACGACGACTATGATATGTTATCAATTCCAAATATAGTATAAACTCTCATGGATCTCGTATCCCTTATACTGGGTGATAATTCTATATTCTTTTAGGAGATATTGGAATCATTTGATGAGGAATGGTAATATACCACTTTCAATGTCATCATACTAGTTAACCACTGCATTGAGCCCAAGGGTAAAGAATACATGATAGATACTCCCAAATTCCTTTAGTAAAATTATTGATCCAAGGTAAGATGTTCCTTAGAAAAGTGTAATTCCTGTGGTGTTATCTCAGAAAATGTTGTTTATGCTACTTAGACAATAAGGATATAATTTATCTACGATAAATATAAAAAACCATCAATGAAAAACTACTATAGTGAATCATTGTGTCTTATTTTACTAATTTATTTATTTAATAAATAGATACCATCTAACCATCATTATAATTTGATAGTGCCATCCGATCACCTCTACCCTAGCTAACTTGTACCTCCATACTTCTAGTTAGGGAATGAACTCATTGGAGCAGGAATATACCACAGGTAAGGAAGAAAGATGTGATCAAGCTCATCATCAATATAATATATTGTTTATAAATATTTTATTTATGTCATATGTTTAAGTTAATTCATGAGGCCTTGATGATTCATATTGAGTTTGAGACCGATATGGCTACTACTAAACCCTACCATATAGAATAAGTAAATCATGAAGTATGCTAGACCGTTATCTCCTTCTTAGAGAAAGATGCGGGAATAGTCATACAAGGAGAAATATGACCCTCTATATCTTTGGAAAGATCAATGGTGTTGATGTTCATTGAGGATTTGTGAATAAGCTCTCTTGGTATAATCTCATCCCGACCAGGATGCTCCACATGCCAGGATACATAGAGGTCAATCTATCCCCATCTAAACTAAAAACTCACGGGCATGATAAGAGTGATAAATATCCACTAAATAAGATCATGATGATGTCCTAGTTCAATTATTTGGTACAAAATAACAAATTCATAGTATTATCAAAAGAAACTACATTCAATACCTTGTTGGGAAGTCCCTCTCTACATCTACAAATAATAGTCAATTCATTATATAACTAGTGCCTGAAATAATTTACCAGTGGACGACTAGGGGTCCTCTATGGTGATGCTTCCCCCATTGACTCATGTGAGACCCATTACATTGATATCAAGTATTACAAAAGGAAAATAAGTTAACCCTAGTTTGAACAATTTGAGCATGTCAATAGCCTGGGTGAATTGATAACCATGTCAAAATATATATGAGATAAAATAAAGAGTAGTTTTATACTAACAATCCATCATTTGGAAGAAAAAAATATATAAATCTGACACCACATCATCATTCTAGAAACCAATGAGTGCTCCCAGATCAAATACTACTCATATGAGGGATAGGTAAGCCCGAAGCCAAGGAAACCCCCTTTTAGTACATGACGATATTTTTCCTAATACCCTTCAACAAACACCTCACCCATGGATATTGGAGAGACGAGACAACCAAATGGAGTTCAATTAAGATGTGGTGCTTTGAAATACTAAGTGAAGTATATATGAGAATATCAAAATGGTTGAGAACCACAACCTCTATCAACATGGTTTCTATAAATTCTGATGGTCAGATAGCTACTTATGAAGATTATTCCCCTTTATAGGAAGGTGATTCCACATCACAGCCATCTGTGTCCAAGGAGTTGTTTCCACCCTACAACCTCATGATTTTGATGAGGTAGAGTTAGATGAATACCAAAGTTTCATTGAATAATATGTTTACACCACCATTTATGAGATGATACATGTTCTAAGGCCAACATTGATCAATGATGTTATACATATTGAATTCTAATATTGGTATATAGTTTTCTTGAATATTCACCATGATATGTTTGTATGGAACTAACAAGAGATTCTAGGTCTTGATCCCCAGGTTTCCATCCACTATATGGGCATTCCCATCAACCGTGATGGATACAGTCAAATACCTAATGAATTATCCCCTCATGTTGTTCCGTGGTTGAGGATAAATATTAAAATATTATGAAATCAAATTTCATTATAAAGGTTGAGTACCCCATGTGGATAGAAAATATTTTCATATTCATGAAGTAAAACAGGAAAATCAGAGTTAATATCAACTTATGGGATCTCAACAGACACTAAGCAAAGGGGGAATTACCCACTATGGTCACATAGTTTCTAATTGATACAACTATTGGATTCCATCCCTTTCTTTGACGTATTGATGCTATAGATACGACAAAATCAATATGGAATCCTAAATATGATTATGGAACAACATTTAGGGTACAATAGGGAATAAACTATTACCCGGTGATGCCCTTTGGTTTGAATAATGCAAGAGAAGCATACTAGTGAGTCATGCAAAACATCTTCAATCCCCATCTAAAGATGATGGTGGAGTGCTATGTGGATGATTTTTTGTTCAATTCCTTCCATTTATCATACCATCTCAATGATCTTAAGAAAGTGTTTGTCATATTTTATTCTCATAATATGAATATGAACCCCTTCAAGTGTGTATTTAGGGTCTCCTCTAGGAAATTCCTTAGTTTCATTATCCAATAAAAAGGAATCTATATTAGAGCAGAGAATATTAGGGCCATAATTGAGATAACCCCTTCCTGTAACTTTCAAGAGTTAAGATGTTTCCAAGTATGTCTAGATTACATATTTTATTTTTTCTCTAACCCGATAAGCTTGTGTAAATCCTTCTCGAAACTAATGAATAAAGGTTCTACCTAGAGCGAGATGAAGAGTGATAGAATGAATTCATAAACATTAAATGATATTTTCATCATCCTATACTTATGACGTTGACTCTCTATAGGGAACCATTAATTATATATGTAACAACCCTTGAGAGAACTATCTGACAGCTATTAACTTATAAAAACAATGAGGGTAAAGAGAATAGTTTAGACTACTTTAGTAAGATGATAATATACAATGATCTTAGATACTATCCCATTTATAATAGTTTCCTTACCTTGGAATTTGTGGTCTAAAATCTATATCATCAACTATAGAATCATGAGGTCTAGTTTATCTATTATTTCAACCAACTAAAGTACATCCTTAATCATCCCATTTTGACAGGTGGATTAGTATGATGGGTAGTGATTCTTCATAAATTATACATTAGGTTCATTCTATAGAAGTCTATAAAGGGTTAATTATTATGATATTTACTTTTTTCTCACCCAACCCATGAGGATTTCCCCCTAGATATGGAGTTTCTAAATGAGGCTATTCCATTTATCTATGAAATTGTTCCGTACTAGAATATTCACTTTTAAAATGCCTCTCAAATCCCAACTGGGAAGAGAATGAAAAAACCAATAATTAATAAATAAAATCTCGGAGTTTTTCTTATCACTCACTCAAATTCATTCTTTCCATACTCATTATTACTTTTTTAGGGGTTCACTAATAAGGAGGTGGGACATAAATCTTTTATTATTTGTCTCAAATTTTCCATCAAGATATAGGTTATCGAGTTTCACAAGAAGGGAGGCTACAAGTTGTTTATTTGAAAAATAAATTGTAACTATGTCTTCAAGAAGTAAGAGATTTTACCTTTGCTTGATTGCACTAGTGAGTTGATGGAATGATTTACCTTAACTAAAAGTGTTTTATATCACACAATCTGAAAATAATTATATAGATTCCTTGGAAGACTTTGTTGTATCTCTTACTGATCTCAACCAGAATGATATGATCATCCATATGAAACATCAACGAGTGATCACATATTCCATCAATATGGAAGATTGATAGGTAAATTAACTTGGTACTAGATCTTCCCTGGTGTCCTACTCGATTTCCCTAATGATTTATAAAGCATTCTACTAGATGATACCCTTGTTTGGGTACCTCCAGCTTGGGATGCTACCATCAAACCGGGATGACCCAAAATAGATAAATGGGTGGGTAGTGAATTTCACCCTATATGACATATTCAACTTAGATAAATTACTCTAAAAGAACAACTTTAATATAATTCCTCTATTTTTCATCATGAGAAAAATATTCATCATGTATTGCTGGAGGTTCTTTCTAGGGAATATGAATCTAATCAGATAGGATTGAATATTTTCCATTAGATCTAAAGGATATGATAATTTTTTCCACTAGGGTTCAAAACTTCATAGAATTCACCAAGAAGTGTGACACATGATAGTTCATACCAACTTTTTGCATCAACATCTAGAGCTGATCAACACCACTTTAAACTCTTGAACATTTACTATGTGAGGAATAACATTCATGGGTCAATACTCTTTGGTGACATCATAATAGTTCATGTTTATTATTATTTTCACCATATTCTTTTTTAAATGGGATGAATATGTTTCTCTAAATGAGATCATGACTTGGACTATGATTGAGTTCTTGAAATCCCACATTATTTATCATTTTGGGATCCCTCAAACCATTCTCATGAACAAAAATACTAATTTTCTATCCTATAATTTGAAGATGGTTTATTCCAAGTACAACATCTAGTCCAACCATATTTACCATTATCATACTCTCATGAATGGAAATAGTGAGTCATTCAATAAATTCCTCTCTAATATTTTGTAGAATACAGTGGATAAAAATAAGAAGAGATGACATAAGAATATATCCAATACATTGTGGGCATATTATACCTTGATGTAGACATCTACCCAGGTGACCCCTTACTCCCAGGTATATGGAACATAAGTAGTATTTCACATTGAAGATCAGATTCCATCATTATAAATACCTTTATACAACTAGTTAAAATATAATGAGTGATAAAAAGTATGAATAGATGAGTTGGAATCCCTAGATTAAAATGGGATCTAGGTATCTTAAAATCATGTGGTATATCAGAATCGTGTGCCTTGAGTATTCAATGATAATGTATACCATTTATTCTTTCTCCAGTGTGATTTTTTATTGGAATTAAATCTTCCAATAATACTTGGAATAAAACCAATAATATTAGATCCCAAATGGGAAGGCACTTTTTACATTCACAAGATTGAATCTAGTGGTTCTTTATTGTTGATCACCATGGATGGGTATCACATTAACCCCATCTATATTAAACTACATGAATTTATTTTCACTACATGATGGTAAAATTAATGGTTATAGTTTTAGTTGTATGACATTAAACTACAAGTAATTAATTCCAAGATGTATGGCATTAAATGGAATATCATATCATATTTACTACATGATATTAAACTTTATAGAATACATCATCACTGCATGATGTTAAAATTCATAGAGAAAACCCCATTGTGTGATTTAGAACCACTTGATGCCTTGTCCAAATCTATATGAACATAAACTATACAACCTTAGGTATTACACTAGTTCTTATAAGGAATTATTTAAGCATATTCTAATTCCTCTCATGGATTTGGCATTCACTTTTGGATGAAAATTACTATATAACATATTCCCCAAAAAATTAGTAGTACACACCACTAATATGGACAATGCACGATGGCATAAATACTAAATACTCTTTCTCTCCTTGAACATATTTCTTTCCTTCAACAATTTTTTTCTCTCATGAGATTGAATTACTTCATCAGTATTTCATTTACGAATGGAACCTTTTCCCAAGTTGTGTTTTAACACCCTTGGTGTTTAACAACATATATCATTGTACATTTTTAGTATGAATTAACATGTTAGATTCACACCCTACCATTCATTCATATTCAAGGGATCACTTGAAATTTTCAGAAAAATATTTGAATCCCAATGAAACCATCCCTGTTGTGTACTCTCACATAATATGAATTATCTTTAACTACTTATTATTTCTCACATTGAGCATGAATCACATGGTATTTGAGGTTGTGCTTGATTATTTATTTATTGTGATTGAGATTCATCATAATCAAAATAAAGGATTTCATACATGATTTCCATATGAAATCAATATGCATGGTCTTCAGCCTTCTAACATAATGTTATACCCCCCTCATTAGTCCTAGATGAATGAATTTAAATCGTGTATCACATCATACTCACTAGATGATGATAAACTTAATAGTATTCATACTCACCATAAAATTTTGAAATTGATGATATTAACCCACATTGTATGACATTAGACTGTATAGTTAAAGTCCCTAACACATGATGTTAAGATACATGGAACTATCCCAATTACATGATTTAAAACTTTGCGATTCCTTGGTACTCACTTGAGAGGATGACCCTTTGTGATGCTGTTGATCTCTTTCCACACCATAATTTTGATTTCATCCACCTAATGCACCACCACTAATAACTATGTGTGTCTTGATTCATATTTCATTAGATATGTAGTGACACCCAGATGCCTTTTCTCAGGCCCAATTATAAGCTCTAGTCCCATTCTATCCTTGTGTTTTGGTCACTTATTAAACTTATGTTGATCTTTCTTTTATTTCCCAATACATGGATGTCACTCCCAGACCTTCTCTTGGATTCTATTCTAACCAACATAGACGATTTTTTCAAATAACTATGTGTGGATTGATTCCTATTTCATGGGGTACACAATGAAAACAATATACCCTATCCTAGGATTGACCACCAAATTGATCTATATGATCCTATCTACCCTAGTGATGACATTTTTATAAATTCATATTAGGTTTTAGTATTTATTTTATTACTAAGGAACCCACACTTTTCTCTCGTAATTTTATTTATATGAGCATATTTGTACAAAGGATTCACATTAATAATGACATGTAGATTTATTCATATTACATAAGAAAAGTAGTTATTATTAGATCTAATATAGTAGGACCGACCCAAAATTTCATATCACCCCACCCTATCTTGGTATTTCGTGACCCTCCATTAGGTTCCATTTTGTCACCTGAAATCAAGGGGATGTTATTCTCAAAGAAGACAGTCAAATTAGTATTCCCTTAATTTATATACCCCATTGTTTGAGCATCATTAACATAAACAATGTGCATCTAGACCTAATATTCTTTATATCAACCTTGGTATCCCAATTAATTTCAGGTTTTATATTCCCATATTCCTATATAGATTACCTCATTATTTGGTTAAAGTTGTATGACCATAAATCCTAGAAACCCGATGTCGTGATTTTAATGACCATAAGTTTAGAACCATTGTCCAAGAATCATGACTTTAAACTATGTGAATTCATCATATAGGTTTTCTACATTAGTATTAAGCTCCCAATTCATGCTAGGATTAGATTACCTCTATTGTTATACAGACTGTCTCACCCCATGGTCTAAGTATTCTGACGTTAAACTCTAGAAACAATATGGTTTAAGCCATACAACCTTAAACTACATCACCCATGTGGTCTAAGTTATATATCCTTAAACTCGAGAACACCTATAGTCAATGGTCCATGACCTTAAACTAGCATCCTCCCATAGAAAAATTTACTCGACCTTAAACTAGGAATGTCCCCTTACTTTCCAAGCAATATTAATTTAAACTACAGAACTCATATGGTCCAAACTCTATGACATTAAGGTAGTAGCACCATATGGTCTAATCCATCTGAACATAAAAAACAACACCCTATTCTAATAAATAACGTCATAACTAGTATATCCTCATGGATAACATTGGTCTCCTCCTTATTGAATAATTAAACCGTATTCTCATGTTTCTCATGGGATTTTAATCTGCATCTAGACCAAAATCGCAATAGAACATATGAAATCCATCTATATTTGTATTACTTGTTGATATTACAAATTCATAATAAAGTACCCAAGAATTTATGAAACTCCTTTTGAGCATCACCCTCTCTTCCTGAAACCCACTTTGTGTCACATATTTTGAATCTTCGTTATAATTTCATTTTCAAATAGACACCCACCGATTTATAGTGATGGAAGAGGCAACCAAGTCTTATTACACCTCCCATATAAGAAAAAATTCAATAGGAATTTCATATTATAATTGAATACCATCATTATATAGTGATGGAATGTGATACCCTATCTTATCCCACCACCTGTATAGGGCACATGTCTCAGAGGAAACATCTTACATGAAAACATAATTGAACCTTATTTTTTTTGGATAGATTATTGATAGTCATACATAACTTATTTCTCATTATTTTAGATAGTATATCTATGGAATCTTTATTTTAGATAGTTTCCTAGTGGTTAAACTTAGTCTATATACACCTTTATCCTCCAATTAATACGGTATGTGTCACAACTTATGTTTCTTCAACTTATGTTTACTCATGTGGAATTCTAAAACTCTTGGTGTTGTGACCTCATGTTTCTTAGGAGAATTTCAGGGTGAGTAAATAATTTAGGATTGAACCCAACCTAGTTCCCTCATATTTATCTGTTCAGTTATAGTGGTTGATGAAATATTCTAACCCCAAATATATGAACCCTATTATTTTCTCTCTTATAATATAATCAATCATTTATTATCAAATTTTCTTACAATAATCATGAATCACAAGGGATTATTTATTTTAATTTATTTTTAATTAAGGAGGTTCATCCTTAAGTATGAGTTTCACCCTCAATACAAGATAACTTATGGAAGTGTCAAGTAATTTTCCTATGAAATTTTAGTAAACCTATTCCATGAGGATTCTGTATCCCAACACAACCTATTTTTCTCCTCTATTTTAGCATCCACCTCCAAGAACCCCTAGGCATCCTGAACATAGAGTGTTCCTTAATGGGTCATGTGTTCTGGCACTTGAGATTTCTTTTAGTCCATCTCAGCTTTATCCACTACTAGATGAATCCATAGGCCAGAAACTGCTTCCTTCCTCACCAGTGCATAGACCTGTAGTTGGTGTTCCTCCTCCTCTTTCCATGTTATCATCTAATCATAGTGTTTCGCACTATAAGTAATAGTTGGAAGGTATTTATGGGGTGTTGTTTGATGACTTCCTAGTGTGAAATAGTGTTTCACACCATGAACTAATCCTTGGTAGTTTTTTTATGAATTTTTGTATAGAAGGATCGAACTAGAACGCCCTTATTTGACCCCCTTCAACTTTCTCTCATGATTTTGGGGATTTTGGATCCTAGTATCTCATACAACCTCATTTCTTATTTAATTGAAGTTCCATTATAAGCTCTAAACTCCTCTCAATAAGGTTAACATTGATAATTCCCTAGATTTATTCCTTATCATTATTTTTTAGTTTTTCATATCCACAACCGTAATGTGTTTATTTTATTGTTGATTTATCCGAACCAATTGATTGGGATAAAATCATGAAGTGATTGTTGGTGGATTAGCTCCACCATACTTGATATGGGAATCCCTTACCATTTTAATGTTTTTTTATAAAATGGAATGCCATATTTTCATGTGCGTGTGTGCATAGGAATGTGAGAACTATGATTTTGGTGTAAAAATGGGAGGGTGAGTTATGTATCAATGTTGTAGGCTCTTTGGATAGGGAGTGTTATATGCATTCCTTGGAAATGGTGAAATCTATCCTAATATCAATTATATATATAGGGTTTTCTGCTTCGATAGATAGACATTGAATGAGATGTTTGGGTTCTGTTAAGGATATTTTAGCTAGGATAAGTGGTGCAAGGTTTCAAGTAGTGAATCACCTTGTATTTTTACCTTGAAATCAATTAATGTGGACCATATATCGAGTTATAAGGATAGAAATTTCCACATGTGTTTTTTGACTTAGAAAATTTTGTTTGTATCCAGAAAGGGATGTAATGATATAGTAGGGTGATGTTTGAGTTTATGAGTTGATTCAAGTTAACCATGGGTGATATGTCTTATATGGGTGTGAGATATAAGGAAAACATGGTCAATATGGTTCAGTCCTGTTACAATGATAATGGTCACCATGATTGAGGCATCAGGTAGGGTTGTGGTTGGGAAATTTTCCCATTATTGTGTGTTTTTTCTAGAAAATGTTCCACCTCATATCCAATGGGGATGAATCAACGTTATTGACCTATTACTTCCCAAATAATATAGGGATGGGCAAGTGTGATTTGTTGTGGTCTCCCCAGTGTTTATTAGGATGGGCTGGTATGATTGTTATGACCACCTTAAGAAGGTGGGGATATGTCATTTTGTTGATGTGACATCCTTAAATAGGCAAGAATGGGTAGACGTGCCTGATAAGGCTGTGAAAATTATGATAAGGTATAGTTTTTGTGGTATGTTTTGATCTTATTTTGTGGATTCAATAAATATTCCATCTAGAAATGAGATGAAGTAGCTAGGGGGTTTATACTGGCCTGGTGAGAACACAATCACCTAGTGGGTTGTATGATTCTTTAAGATTTTTGTTCACCGCACAAACTTTTATATAGATATTGTAAAAATGACAAGGATATATTGGTGATGTTCTAATAGGTTTATAATCACACCCTTCAAATTCATCTCGATACACACATAGAAGCATTATGTACAGGGCTTTAGATGAGTGCAAAAGCCCTTCGTAGGGAAGTTATACAGGTGGAGAAGGTTGGATGAGGTGATATTGGGACAAACTATAGGTTTCATTTTTAGATATGCCTCTTTTATTTAATTTTGAACTTTTTAATTATATGTCGATCTTTTATATATGGGGATCTTTTTTACTACTGTATTATGTTTTCCATATTTTTGTAGTATGGGATTTCATTGTTTATTTCTTCTACATTTTATTTTTTCTGTTTACTCTAATTATTTCTTCCATTATTGCGTACTTTGATTTGTTATCTTTTACTATGGGAATACCATCAACACATTTATTCTTAGTCCCTAACCACTAGTCAGCCTCCTATGACATTCTAGGAGGCTCATAGGAGGTCATTTGGAATCCAATCAACCAGTGTCGGGTGATTAGGTGTGGGGCATCACAAAATGGTTTGAGAGCCCTATTTCTTTTTTTTTCATACCATTTGGGTCATTCTATATAGTAGATGTAATTTTTGATAATTGTTATGGAATTAATTATTTAGAGTATCTAACCCACGTATGCCAGAATTCAACAATTCTAGGGGTGGGACTACTATTTTTGTTTTCATTATTACTCTTGATAGATTTCACCTCGGGTGATACACATTATTTTATAGTTATGATTCATTTTATTTTCTCTTGGGTTATTTGGAATTATTTCATGACTTCATGAATCATGGATATTCATAAAGTTTCACATGTCATGCAATTTATTTCCTATGATTGGTGAAGGTATAAATTAAAAAAAATTCATCAATAATATATTCATTATTTTCCCAAATACATAATTAGTGACATCTAATTAATGTATTATGATAATGTAGTTATTTTTTATGAAAATGTGATTGTGAATAATGTGTAGTTGATGATTATATGGACACGAGTCTTGGGTAGGTGGTAAATATTTTTTGTGTGTTTCTTCCCCTGGTGTGTTTCTTGTTGTTTAGGCTTTCAATGTTTTTTAAATAGATAAATTAAAATGTAATAAAATTTGTTAAGTGTTTTTCATAGGGTTTTGGATTTAAAATGGACATTTTAAATTCCATGAGTTTACAAAATGATTTCATTAGATTTTTTAAAATGCAATTGGAAATTTAAAAGGGTATTTAGCCTTGGATGGGCTATTAAACTAGGTAAAGTATTAGTTTTTATAGAAATTTGTTTCAAATGGGGGGGGGGGGGGTTAAGTTGTTTTAAATGAATAGGTATTTGTGTTAAAATGGTTTATAAATTACATGAAAGAGGTTCCCTAAGCGATTTGGGTTAATAGGTGGTTTTAATTGAGATTTCAAAAGGATATAAATGGATTGGTCTACTGATATAGGATTATAGTGGGGTCTATTTGGAACTTTTAAACAGGATTTTATAATGTGTGTGTTAAACCCCCTTATAATCTTGTTTTAAGATGTGTTTTATATTGATCTCGGTCCTAAGGGCATGCTTTTTATTGTTTGTGCATGGCCCAAGTGACGGTGTTCTAATTGTGTGGTTTGAAGAATAGCCACATTTGGGTTATGGTCTTATTTGTGGTTTTATTGTTTTTATTGGAGTTTCCTTACTGATGATCCCTTGTAAGGTGCATGATGGGTTTTAATGCTACCATGTAAAGAATTTGTATCTCTATCTAGAGTGATTAGTAGAGAGTTATGATATAAAGGTGGTTGTGGGAGCCCTGACCTAGATTTGAACCCTCTCGTGGATAGGCTAGTGGGGTGTTGTTTTGGGTTGACACTTGTGAGTCATATGGGTCATTGAGATATCTATATAGGCATGATATCTGTTCTAGTATTAATGCATGGCATTTTTTTTCTTATTGGACATTGGATTGTACCAGTTAGTGAGATGATTGATTTTTTTATGCTTGTAGAGGTGCAAGAGTGGTTTGTTATCCATGCATTTTTTGGAAATAATGTGGGATTTTATGATGTTATTTGATTAATATGGTATAACCTAGGTTTTGGAGAACATAGGCAGGGATGCTCAATTAGTAAGGAATCATTATTTTTTCTTTGTTGGTTGATGATTTTGTTTTGTGGTGCATGAGATCAGTGAGACCTCTTGAGCATTGGGAGTAGCATAGGAGTGAGTTTTATGAAATTAGACTAGCTAGAAGTTGAAGTGATGTTTCTTATAGTGGTTCACAGTGTGGACCGTGAGTTCTTATCATGAATGGGATTGTTGGAATATTCTTAATAAGGTTATTTGGAGTAAGGTGGAAGGTTATCCTTTGGTTTTAGCATAAAAACAAAAGCCAAAATTTTGAGTAACATCAAATCGTTAGTTGTTCCTTAGAATTAAAGAGAGCATAGGAGACATGGTGGTCTTGAGGTGTGATAAGAGGCGGCGTTCTTGGATAAGCATATCGAAATGATTCTGTGTATTTTGGTTTCCAGGTTTGTGGAACCTTATATTTTTAAAAAGGTCATTGGAGGCTGACCTTTGGGCAAGAAGCTTGATGTGGGCATGAAATTTCGATGGGCTGTTGCTTTTGGAGTATTGGGTGGCAATGGAAGTGTCTTATATGGGTAGATCCTTGGTGAAATACACTTAGGGTGGACTTATATTTCTTCTCTAGATCACCAGATCTCTTATTGTTGTGTTCTCATAGAGGAAATTGGTGGAATGCTAGTTTTTTTCTATAGAACTGATTCTACGTTCATGGAGAAGTATGGAAGTCCCATGATAATCATTTAGAAATTTTAGGTTGTTCAGTTTGGATCGATATAAGGGAAACTATTATGGTAGTTTTTAAAATATAGAAAGTGAGGATTCTAAGTATAAGAGTATCGATGGTTTATTATGGGTTTAATAGGAATGTATTTTCTAATGTAGTATTAGAAGACGATAATGATTGTTTGTGTTTCTGTGGGTATAGTGTTATTTGGCATATGTGAGAACTTGGAAGGCATGGTTTAGCAGTAGGGGATGAATATGGAAGTTTATCTTAGTTATTTGGATATTGATTTTTATACCATAGGAGTTATCCAAGGTGGTTCATTGGTAGTGATTAATAAGGACAAATAAAATGATGCAAGGGTTTTTAAGTTGTTGGAATTGTAAGATCCAATATTATCACTTTGTGTTAAGGTTTCTAGGTTTGGTGGATTTTATTTTTGCAGAACAATAAAAGTTTAGTGGAATTTTATGAAAATGGATGGTGATATACATCAATTTTTAAGATTAAGAGGTTTAGAAAAAGACTGGTGATTTTCCTTTTATTCAGGATGTAGTAAGTCAAGCTGTTTTGGTTCTGGAAAGTGTGTCGTGGTTGATGGTTTGTGATGTAGGTGGAGAAATTTAGTGATTCTAGCAGAAGGTGAATTTTGGATGAGTCATTATGGGGTTTTTGGATTAGCATGATGGTTTGGAAATCTAAGTATGTTTCCTTTAAGATTAATCAATATGGATTATGAAATGAAATCATGTTTGTATGGTTTTAGTAGTGCTCATGAGGGCCATTGTCTAGATGACACCGAAGTGAGTTCAATCTTATGGATCACTTTTGGAGGAATTCCTTGGTGCACATGAAGAGTGATGTTTTGGTGATCATAATCCATGAATTGATACAATTGAAGTTATATATGTGTGTAAGAAGGTAGGTTTCATTGTTAAATGGGAGATACCCATGTGTGGGTATTGATCAAAGCTGATTGGGTATGAACTGGTGATGACGACTAGTGGAGCAAGGCTTGGGACATTAACTAGGATTTTTCTAGGATCTAGTGTGGACATATGTTGTTATAAGGGTAAACCTAATTCATGACATGATTTAGGGGTGAATCAGGTTTCACTACTTCAAAATAGGCCTTTAACAACACTAAAAATGGCCTTTATCAGTGCTAGAGAAGCACTGAATACTAGAGTGAGATTAATTACCGAAGTCTTTTATCAGTGCTTGTAAAAGTGATGATAAAGGGGCATACTGCAGTGTGGTATAAAATCACACAACAAAACTAGTACATTGTGCTATAACAGCACACTACAACACAAAAAACACCATGAAATCAGAAAAATAATGCATGATTATAGAAATTTAATGAACATAAAACAATCTAGGATCGTTTTCTCAATTTTGGTGATGTGATTCGCGTTTGAAACTAAAATGATTCTTATATATTGAAAAATTCACTCAGATTAATACCAGTAACACCATGAATCATATTAAGGTTTATATGATTCTTACACGTCTCAAATAACTTATGGATATTTTTCTTAAAGTATCAAAACATTCAGAATGTGTTTTCTCAATTTTGAGTACGTCACTTGTCTATTTTTCTAAAATATCATTTTAAACTATAAAAAAACAATTTGACTCATACAGGTCAAATTGTGTATCAGTTTTACATGATACCAATTCCTATACATCGAATATGACTTTTGAATCATTTTCCGAAATTATTAATACAACCAGAGCATGTTTTCTCAATTTTCAATGAGTGACACCTTTTCATCCACAATGTCTATTTTAAACTAATTATGGAAACACCGAGTCATACTAAACAAATCTTATATCAAATTGAGGTGTGTCTAAATCCTACACATAAAAAATAACTTATGGATCATTTTCCTAAAGTATCAAAAGAATCATAATGCATTTTCTCAGTTTTGAGTAGGTGAGTTGTCCTTTTTACTAAAATTAATGTAAATTTTAAATAAGAAGACACAATTGGAGTCATATTGGTCACACCATGAAAAATATTTATGCATGGATAATTTATACTTATCGCAAATTCCTTATGGATCATTTTCATAAAGTATCAATTTAATACAAATGCGTTTACTCGGTTTTGAGTAAGTCAATTTTCTTTTTTACTAAAGTGACATTTTAAATATGAAACACACACTTTGCCTCATATCAATAACATAATGTACTAGTTTGATGTGAGACCAATTCATACATGTCAATAATGACTTATTAATAAATTTCCTAAATTATCAAGAAACTTTGAGTGAGTTTTCTCTGTTTACAGTGAGTTACATTTTTTGAACTAAAATGTTGATTTTAAACTGATAATAGACACATTGAGTCAGGCTGGGCACATCGTGTATCAGATTGAGGTGTGGATCATTCATACTTTTCAAAAATTACATTTGGATCATTTTTCTAAAGAATCAAAACAATATGAATGCGTTTGATCTAGTTTTCATAGGTCAGTTGTCCTTTTTTGTAAAATTGATGTCATTTCTTAATTAAAAAACACACTTGGAGTCATACCAATCATACTATGAATCATATTGAGGTATAGTTGATTTTTAAACATCTAAAATTACATATGGATCATTTTACTAAAGTATCAAAACAATCAGAATACATTTTCTCAGTTTTGAATAGGTCAGTTGTCTTTTTTATTAAAATTGATGTCATTTTTAAATAAAAAGACACACTTAGAGTCATATCGGTGACACCATGCATTAGATTGAGGTACATATGATTCATACACATCTAAAATGACTTATGGATCATCTTCTCAAAGTATTAAAATAATTAGAATGTGTTTGATTAGTTTTTAGTATGTCCTTTTTTTACAAAAATGTGATTTTAAACTAGAAACACACACTTTGACCTATACTAATCACATCATGTATCGGTTTAACATGAGAACAACTCCAAAATGTTAAGAATTAATTATTAATTGATTTAAAAAATCATCATGAAAATAAAATCAAATTTGGTTTGTTTTTAGTGAGTTATTGTTTTTGAAAGAAACTGTCGATTTTAAACTGATGACGAACACATTGAGTAATATCGGTTACACCGTGCATCTAATTAAGGGGAGACTTGTTAATAAATATCTAAAGTGACTTATGAATCAATTCCATAATTTATCAAAATAATAATTATATGTTTTCTCAGTTTTGAGTATGTTAGGTGTCCTTTTTAATAAAATTAATGTCAATTTTAAATAAAAATAAGTACTTGGAGTTATACCGATCACACCGTTTATCAGATTTAGGTGTGGAAAATTTCTATATGTCATAAAGTCTCAAAACAACACTAACTTCAAAGGTTACCATGTTTCAATTTTCTTTCTATGTTAAACTTCCAATACTGCATGTTGACTTGATGTTCTTAGCTGAAAACCCTTTCTCGTTGTTGAAAGTCAAAAGATTAGAGGATTTCAATAATGAAAAAGGGTTTTTAGCTAAGGACATCGAATCAATATGTAGTGCGGGAAGTTCAAAAAGGAAAGGAAATGAAAATGTAAAACGTGGTAACATTGGTAGAAAGAATCATTTTATTTATTTTCTGGATTTTTGTATATATTTGAATGTAAAATTTGACATCACAAAATATTTGTGAAAAAAACTAAATAAGCATTACATTAAAATGATAAGGAAATTAACTTACAAATAGTAGATAAAATGATGATAAAATTAATTAAATAAGTAATAGGAATTCACCTTATTCTGATGGTTTTCTGCATTCTTAACCCATTTCCTTACTATAATTATCTTAGTTATAGGCTTGAAGATCAGTCCCTCATGAGCATGAACCACTTTGAAAAGACAACCCCAACTCAAACAAAATATTTCACTCATATAAGGAAAAGTTATAATATGAGTAAAACTAAAAATATATAAATTAAACATAAATATTAAATAATAACTTAATTATATGGATAAAGATTTTACTCTACAAACATTATTTTCCATTGGGATATAATGATGGTAAATAAATAATGATGATAAAAAACCAAATAGATATCACCAAAAAATAAATCAATGAGTGAGGATGATGATGAGAAAATAAGACACATTGGATTGAAGATTTTAATTTTATGAGATAAATTATAGATATCCTATGGGGTTGATAAAATATTCATTAACTATAATAAATAAATGAATAAACATAAGATATTCATTATCAAAGTTTAATGTTTCCCATTTGAGAGAATTATATGGATGGTAATTAATGATTCTTAAGGGTGGGACCAAAAGGCAATGTTAAAGAATGATATTTTTTAGATGGATTAAAGAAAACCAAACATAATTTTTATTAGATGCATTATGAAAGATATTTTTTTAATAATTACTAATGATTGGGTAATAATTTTAAAGATGGAAATATTTTTATCAACATAAAGATATAAAAAAAGGCTGAAATCAATGAATAAAACATCATTGGTGATCGGAAAGTTTTAGTGAAATATCAGTGGAGTAAGATTATAAAAAACCTAATTTTTTCCCAAGTAGAGCCTAAATAATCCAGAGAGGTTGGAAAGATGATAATCGGATCAAATCTATGCATGAGGATATTGATCTGAATAAGAACAATGTTACATGAGGATCTTGATCTGAATAAGAACAATTAAGGCTTCTTATGGATCAAGTTTTTTAATATATTTTTCCAAAAAATTCTATTAGTTTAAAAATACATGAGTGTTTTAGTTAACTATTTATCCTAATTCTGTAAAAAATATTTACATAAAAGGTTGTGGTAATGTGTTGTAATGAAATATATTTTTATGCCATGTAATTGAGATGGTGACATATGTGGGGAATTATATTACCACTAGAAGGACATAAAAAATGTATTTAAGTTAATTTTAGTAAAAAAATTTAAATAGAAATAAGAATCCATAGTGAACATAACATGTCATTAAATTATTAAATCCAAATAAATAAAGTTGACTTGAAGTGAGATTCAAAAGGTATAATGATTTTATCCAAGAAAAATATTTATTTTATTTCAATAAAACAGATTCTATTAAAAATTATTTATTAAATTTACATCAACCAATGTTTGAATTTTATTTTATCAAAATCAGTTAAATCTGGTGTTATATAATTTTTTTAAATGGTTTAAAATATTCTTTAAAATTTAAATAAGATAAAACTATTCTCATTAAAGAAGTTTATTTTCAAATTAAATATCTTTAATATTTGGGAAATTTTTGAATTTTGTTTTGTGATTAAAAAAATTAAAAGGGTATTTTCATCTAGAAATATTCCAGTAATATTTAAAATCAAGTTTTTATCTATGATAACATCCTTTGATTTTATATAAGACTTACAGGGGATATGAAAATTTTAATTAATCTTAAAGCATTGTGAACTATCAATTCTATGAACAATGTACTCTTCCTCGACACCACATAATGAAACAATATTTTGTTTCTTAAAACACCATGAGTATGTAGATTTTCCTAGATACTGACTCATTCCAATCAATTAATTTCTAACCATATTTCAAAACAAAAACAAAAATATAAATTACATTTTATCTCAAAATCATCATTACCTGTATAATATTTTCCCATGATTATAGTGCCTTAAACTTCTTTGATTTTTCTTTTTATAGAATTTCAGTCATATTATTTAAATTAAAATTGAAATATTTCAAAAATTGAAATATAAAAAATTATATTTTTTCAATATTTAGTTAAATAATAAAGACAACTGATCAAACATATATATAATTTTTCCCTTTTGATTTTATAGATTCATCTGAATCATTTGATTGTTAAATTTCATAAATGACCCCTAAATCCTTCCCAAGCCTCATGAAATAGTTCAGAGTCATCTTAGAAAAATTCATTAATTTTACACCGTATTTTAATGTTCATTATCACAGGAAAATTTTTCATGAAAATATCATTATATATTTGTTCCCATGTGTTAGATATTTCATAATCTATTTTTGGAAATAACTTTTAGAATTACCCTTCAAATAGATGGGGATAACCATATATTCTAGTTCCTCCTTGCTCAACCCTCATAGTTTCAATTGCTCCAAGAGATAATATAAGACCCAAATGTTGTCAAATATTTCCTCATACAACTGATTTGAAAAGTAATATTCCAAACCAATGACAACACCGACCACTATATGGTTGAATTTTTCAAAATTTGATGATTGAAAAGAGGTATATGTCATAGAATATAGGTACTGGGAGTCTATTATACCTCACAACAACATGACCCAACATTGGGTTTGATATATTTCAAGTCACACAATACCAATGTTGTCCTGAGGAGACCAACATGATATTGGGGAAGACGACACTTCAATACATCTAATCAACAATGAATTTTAGGTTATTTTATTATAGGATAGTGCAACTATATTTGTTGGGATACATCGATGTGGGATAATATGGTTCAGCGGATAACTGATCAATATTAAAGATATCAAAAAATTGTATTTCATTTGAGACGTAGTTACGTTAAACCCTTTAATCACTTGAGACTTGGAATAGTTGGAGCCCTGATTCTTACCTAGATTCGTGTATAGATTCGACAAAAAGGAGAGTTGTTAGTAGGTCACTTCTATATAGAGATTCAAATATCGCACACTGATTCATGATGGTTAGGGTTGTTAAAATAGACTGTGACACTTTTATCATCACTTAAAAAGAAGAACCGATAAAGATACCTTTTATCTGCACGAAGTTAATACACGATGATAAAGTGAATCTTTATCAGTGCTTTTTTTGTGCGGATAAATACTTATAATTTTTTTATTAAAATAGTACTCTTTAAAAAATTATAATTATAATACTTATAATAATATGATTTATAAAAAAATAATTTTATAATTCTTTGAATATATAATTATTTATTTATAATTATATAAATAAATTTATTGAAAATAATATATATATAATTATAAATATATAATTATATATATATAAACATAGTAAATATATTAATTATTTAAATAACATTATTATAATTTTATAACTATTTATTAATAATTATATAAATACCTTTTAAAAAAATATTATTTATTTATTTATAAATATAAATGTATAAAAATAGTAAATATACATTTATAAATATATATACTTATACATATATTTTTTTACAAATGGATCAATAACATTATTAATTAATAATTAATCATAAGTTCAAGCATATTAAAAATGAAAAAAATTGGTTAATTATAAATGAGTATAGTATTAAAAATTTGGATAAGTTTGATTAATATAAATAAATAAAAATGGATATATATTGAAATAAAGATGGATACATATTGAAAATATTAAAACAAAGTAAATAAATAAATATAAAATAAATAGTATAAAGTGATTAAATTACAAAAAATATTTTTGTGTGTGAGTATTTATATAAAAATGTATTAATTATGTATATGTGAAATCTATATAATACGTCTAATCTATGTTATAAATTTAAAAATCCAACAATATTTAATTATGTCCATTACTTGATCCAATTAGTAAGTATTTTTAATTCATATTAATTTTTAATTATAAACCATTATTTAATAAATATATTACTATTTAATGTAATGCATAAATAATATTTTTTTGAAATAAATGCATAAATAATATATTTTTATTATATAATTAAAATTTTAATACATTAATATATATCTATATATTTAATATATACTATTTATAAACTTGATCAATAATCATCAAATTTATTAAATGTTTAATATTTTTCTCAATTTACTTATTTTAATTTTAATTTGTTTATTTTTCATTTTTCATATATATATATATATTTAATACATGATTTTTATTAGTTTTTATAATTTATATATAATATAATCAATATATTAATTTTAATCAAAAATTATTTAATTAATAAAATCTTTAATATTTTTTTAATAAAATAATTATTTATTTTTTTAATTATTTCATTTTTTATTTAGAACTTTATCAATGCTAAAAAAGTGATTATAAAGGATTCCTTTATGAGCACTGAAAATATAGTTCTAACAACAGTTACCCTTTATGAGCCCTAAAAATAAAGCGTAGATAAATAGAACCCTTTATTAGTGTTAAAAATAAAGCAATGATAAAGGGACCCTTTACGAGTACTAAAAAAATGCACTTATAAATGGTTAAATTTATCAGTGCTTTATTTAACGCTGATAAAGAATCCATTTATCCACACTTTTTTCTAGCACTAATAAATATCATCACTGTTAAATGCCTATTTCGTAGTAGTGTATTATGACATGTTTGGTGTGTGTGTGTGTGTGTGAGGGGGGTGATTCCTAGTTTTTTGATATGGTTCAATATGGGGTGAAGTATGTTTCAAGACATAGTTGAGGGGGTGAACTAGGTTTTTTGACATGTATCTAAGGGTAAATCATGATTTTTTATACGATTCAAGTGGTGAATCTCATGAAGAGATGTGATGAAGTTCCATTTTAGAGGGCTAACACTTAAGAAATAATGAGAAGCTAGTATCATGGATCTTGGGTTAGAGAAGGACATGGTGTGTAGGTCGTTAGGGGAAATTATAGGCTATTGGAAGGTATGTCTTATGAGGAGTGACCAATACATGTTTTGTGTATTGAAACAAGGAAAGGGATATAAGGAAAGGTAGTACCTACCATTTAAATGTTGTGAATGCATGAAATTATCTAGGAGAAAAATTTGTGAGCATGTGTCAAATGTCTATCCTAGAGGCTAAATGTTTAAGGAGAGACCCCCACTGGGAAATCTTGAGGACGATAAGTCATTAGGGGGAGGGGTATTTTTAATGCCCCTTGATTTTTTATGCATGTTATAGTTTAGTTTTTTTTGGATTGGATAGGTTTATATAAGTATTTTTTGGAAGTTAACAGTGGAAGGTTATTTTTAGAGTGAGTTAGAGAAGGATATGGTAGTCCTGAAGTTATTTGGAAGTAGTAAGAATAATTGAGGGCATGATTCAATGTGTGAGGCTATGAGTTATCAGGGGAATGTATTAGTGTCATGTTTATCATTTATTTTATGATGAGAAACTGTGTTTTATGTAGTAAAATTCTCCTGGGTAGTTCTTTATATATTTTTAAAAAGGAATCTTAGCCCAAAACTCCCTTATTTATTCCCCTCATACTTCCTCACGTGACTTTGGGGATTTTGGCTTCTGAGATCTCCTTTGACCTTATTTCTTATAAAATTGATGTTTTGTTTGAAGCTATGGACTCTTTTAGATTGCAATAACCTTGTACATTCTCTATATTTCTTCCTTCTATTCTATTTTTGGTTTCCCATCACAAAAACCCAAGTGTGATAATTTTAGGGCTAATTTCTCAGAATTAGAATGCTAAGATAAAACCATGTTGTAATTTTTAAGGGTTTAGCTCTGACATGTTTGAATAATGAACTCTTTACCATTTAATGGATTTCACCTAAAATGGTTTTCCATGATTTTATTATGTGTTTGGATGAATGCCCATGTGACTAGTTCTTTCACTATCAAAGTAGCCGTTTAAGGATTGTATCAAAGTAGTAGAATCTTTAGAATGGGAGTTTGAAATGTAGTCCTTGATAATAGTAAAATCAAGAATTGTATCAGGTATGTGTATGGGTATTACTTCTTAGGAGAATGGGTCTGGAAAGATCCATTCAGGGGTTTTGAATGTTAGTGGGGATAAGATAAATGTTTTAGGGGTATTTTTAATGAATCCACTTGGTTTTGTACCTTGAAATTGATGAAAACGAACCTTATAATGTGGTTTCTGGATGAGGTTTATTTCTTTAGTGTTTTGTATTATTATGTTTTATTTGGTTTTGGAAAGGGATGGATTTATATAGATGGTTGAAATTTGGGTCTATGAGATTCTAGGGGCTAACTATGGGTGATACGGCTTAGTTCAAGATGTGACGTGAGGATAACCATGGGTGAGATGGTCTCATCCTTTTATGATGAGGATGGCTCTCCTGAGTGATGCATTAGGCTGGCTTGTAGTTGGCTATGTTTACCTTTCTTGAATGACTTGTGCTTACTAATTTGGCCTCCCTAAAGTCTGTAAGGATGGGCCAATGTGATTGATTGTGTACTCCATAGAGCCTGTGGAGATAGGGTGGTGTGATTGATTGTGGCCACCCTAGAGGCTACGAGGATGAGATGGTGTGATTTATTGTGCCCTACCCAAAGTATATAGGGATGGGTTGATGTGATTGTTGTGACCTCCCATAGTAGGAAGGGATGGGTCACAATACTTGACGAGGTCATGAACTTTTTGAAATGGTGTGGGAAATGTGTTATTTTTTCTTTTGTATTGTGGTTCCAATATACATTTCTTCTGGAAATGTTTGAAGGATGGTAGGGATGGGGATTATTGTGACCTAGTTAATGTAAAATCAACCAGTGGTTTTTAGGATTTTTTATGAATTTATTTTATGTCATCTTACACAAAATTATATAACTACTGAACTTATAAAAAGGATAAATTAAAGGTTTTATTCTGGGTTTATACTCACACCCTAACTGAGCTTCTTGTTGTACATGTTGACTCTATATTGACAAGGTTTTAGATGTCGGAAAAGGCCTCACTTAGGGTATTTGTATAGGTGTATTAGGACAGTTAAATTGATACTGAGATAGACTATGAGATCTATTGGGGGATTTCCTCTTTTATTTACTATTACTTTTTATTTTATTTTATATAAATCTTCCACATGTAGAGATATATTTGACTATTTTATTGGATAATTTAATCCATTTTTCTATAACATGGGATTCTATTTTTTGTTCCTTCATCAATTTAATTTTACTGTTTACTATGATTATTTATTCAATTATTGTGTACTCTGATTGGTTATCTATTAATGAGGTTAGATCTTCCCCATTTTGTTACTCAGTCCCTCACCATTAGTTGATAGCCTCCTATTTATAAGGAGGGGATAATGAGATCATGTGGAATCCACTTGGGTTGGGCTATGTGATTTGAGCTTGGGACTCACAGATGTCTCCTATGACACCCCATTATTAACCTATGAGTCTTTACATTAAATTAATACTATATTGAATAGATTTTTTCACACACCACACCAAATTAAAATTAATTGTGATACATTTTATTAAGATAAAATATTAAAGTGCAATTTAATAATTAATACATTGTGAGAATGAAATGTGAAACCTCATTATGAATATTACAAAAGGAATAAAACTACAAGTAAATAAAATACCAAAAATATAAAATATTTATCCTGAAGGTTTTCTATGAAGATCACCACCATGATTGAAACTATGTAAAAAGGGAAATAATTATAAATATAATAGACATGTTGAGAGAGAAGTAAATGAATAAAATGAATGATTTTAGTAATGTATGTATTGCAATATATAGTAATGTGAGAGGACCCGTTTGAGATATACCTAACACTAAGAGGGGGGGGGGGGGGGTGAATCAGTGTTGGGAACTTTTTCAACCAATTCCAACTTTTATCCCTATACCTCTTGACCTATTAGGATATTTATTCACTTATTCTATTTTCCCTGTCGCATGCAATAATAGAAAGTAGTCAAAATATGCACACGATATTTTTACAAGGTTCACCACTCAATAAGAGTAGATACATCCTTGACATGCATGGGAATGACCAGTGCATGGATTCTATACTATAATGTGATATTATTTTATAATGTAGTGGCTAGGAAAACAATCGTCTATCCAGTGTGAGTCCCTAAACTGTAGAGGGGGGTGAGAAACAATCCTCTTCCCTGGACTGGTGATGGACTAGTCCAACTTGCAGCCTCTAGCAGGTTCTTTATACTGCCTATGGAGACTGTCTTCTTCTTTCTTGATAAAGGAAGGTTCTAATCTTGGTCTTCTTTAGTTCTCTTCACTTGATTACTTGAAAAGTAGTAGGCAAGCAATTCTTCTTTCTTTCTTTCTCTTCTTCTCTAGTGCAACACAAACTGCACTAGATTTCTTTATTCTTATTCTTAGTAAAACAAACAACTGCACTAAAAATGTTTCTCTATTCTTGGATAGAATAACATACACCAATGTGATTATTCAAACACTAAGGATCTGCTCACATAGCATCATCTGAATTAAACTACCCTGAATAATTGTCAGCCTTCATTTGGGCATACTCTGTTCTTCTTCTTCTTCTCTTCTTTCACTTTGACGTAGTATAATATGGAATAGTACTGTAGTGTCTTAATATATTTCTTCAATTCTCAATACTAACACAATAGTGTATTGGTATACTACCTTCTTCATTCGTGAAAATATGAATTTAGTTGCATATCTAGTTCTTCTTCACTTCACAAATCACAACGAGAGTGTTAAACACCAGTCATGTGAGTGCGATTCTTCTTCTCATTGTGATACTAAATGGTTTACAATACTTTCTTCTTCGCAAGACATTTAAATTTTTCACAGAACTTGTTAAAGGCCTGTGGTATCCTCAAATTTTTCGCGCACCCTTCTAGGAAGCTTGCGTGTAAAATTTCAACCTTGCGTGAAAAACACCTTTTGGCGTGAACAAATATTCCACGCAACTTTTCTTTTTCACGCAGCACTGTTTTTTTCACGCAACATTTAACTTTTCGCACATCACTTCTTTTTCACGCAGCACTTCACTTTTTCACGCATCACTCTCTTTTCCGCATAACACCCTCTTTTTTCGCGCAACAATTTTTTTTGCGCAACACTTTTTCTTTTCACATACTACTTAGTACTTAAATTTTTCTGCACATCTGAGCTTGAGATTTTTTCAAGTGTCGAGCATTTTCAAATGAGAGAGGTTCACCTAATATTTATAGGCATTTTTGACCCTACGCGTAAAACCCCTTCTTGCATGTAAAATTCTCTCTCACTTCTTTAGATTACGTGCACCTTCTTGGATTTTTCACATACCTTATGACTTTTCCATTTTTCATAATTCTAAGCATGAAGTCACTCTTGCACTTAAAACATCAAACCCACATTTTGCACACAACCAATTTTTATGCACACAAGTCTAATGTTCCGCACACCATGTGCAAACATCTTTGATTTTTCGTGCACCTCTTGCATATATTTCACACATCCCGCAAATATTTTGTGCTACCTTTTTGTTTTTCACGCATCCCACTGATTTTTTCCCATCCCGCTACTATATCGTGCAACCTTTTTTTTTTGCAACATTCCTAAATTTCTGCGCACTCCATGCCATTTCAATTTTTCGATGTTCTGACCTTGAACAAAGCCTTGCACGCAAATCTCTAAACCATCCTCAAGATCCATTTTTCAATGTTCTGAACTTAAACTGTTCTTTTGTGCCACCTCCAAATTGTCCGTTTCTTTTTCATTTATCTCTTCAATGCTTATCATAACCAATCATTAGATTTCATCATGAACTCCACCATTATGATATATATCATTTGATAGAACAGATTTAGCATCATTAGAATTACAGTGGGAAGTACTAAAACTTTCCATCTTCCAGCAGCATCATTCGTTCTAATAAAAACTGTATATGACTGGACTCATCAATTCTCCCCCTTTCCTTCATAAGGCTTGCATCACAAGTTATTATAACTTATGATATATGTGAAATACATATCAGCAAAGCGTCATCTATTTTCATACAATGTGAAATGAATTGTTGTCTTAGAATGCCAAGCCCTTCCACATTATCTCTTCTTCTTCAACAATCATTCCACACTTAATGCAAATCATTTGATTCTATTCTCCACGATTGATCTGGCATGGATTTTACATAATCATGAAGAATTTCAGGGTCTTTTTCAAATCCTCATTCTTCTTAAATCATCCTCATATGGATGATACATTGTTATTCTTAATTGTTGTAAACAAAGTGTCACCTTTGACACAAGTTCTTTGAACTTAGGATCACTTCAACAGTTGTCTGAATTTACTTCATGGAGAATTTACCAAGCATGACATTCAATTCTATGATTTCATAAAAATTCTATATGAATCCGCACTTCAGCCGATCTCCATTAACTTTGGATTCCTTATCCATCTTCTTCTTCATTTTGACCAGCATTGACCACTATTGGAAACAAATACAATCCTCATACACAAAGTGGTCCCAATAGATTGAAGTCTGATCATTATATATTTGTTCGTTTGAAATATATTCATAACATATACGACTATTGGAAACATTAACTTAGTATATATAGTCGTTAGGTATATCAAATGAAAAAGTCGTGTAATTAAAAATAATTAAATACGAAAAATAATAAATGATGAAACAACAATATAATATATAATCAAAATATTTTATAATGAAAATATAAATATATATTTTATCATTTTTAACAGATTATTACCATTACTAAAGAATGATTCTATGTATTTATAAAACTCAGAGAAAGATTTTAATACGAATGGATTGATAAAACATAATGGTTATAAGATGAATAATTAATTTCAAAAGGACGTGGTTAAACTTATTTAATGTTAAAAAATGATATTTTTCAAAGAACTATTTTTATTAAGTATTTTGTATTTTTATCCTAAAAAATTGACCAATCTTAAATATTAAAACGGGGTATTTTTTTAATTAATAAATATATATATTAAAGCCCATTTAATTGTTTATTTATTTGAAATTATTCTTAGATCACTTAAGGTTTAAAACTAAATTTTCTATAAAATATATTTTTTAAATAATTAATATTATCATTTAAAACATAATTTCTCTTATATAGAAATTTAATTAGATTAAATTGATTATAAAAATAGAAAAATCACATTTAAACTGAGTTATAGGATCCATATTATATTTCTAGTAAAAAAACAATTACTATGGTAAATAAATTAAACAAGGCAAAGGGTTAAAAAGTGGTAAATTCAATTAGCTCTATTTTTTGATACTTAAAATTATATTTCTACATTATATAGGTATTTTTATTTGTGTTTAAGTAAAAAATAAATGTCTTATAATTATTTCTTCATCAAACTTACTTAGCTTCTGTGTGATTTCCATATTTACCGTTCCATTAACTTAAGTTTCCAAAGATCCATCCCTCATTTTCATTTATTAGAGGCACTCCCCTATATTTCTTCTACACCACTCAAACCATTAAGTTATCACTTAAATTCCAAATTTCCTTCTCTAAAACCATTATAAGATTTTGGGTAGTATATGGTTTTAATAAGGGTGACTAAATCCTTCATTATGAAGGAACTAATGTTTATAAATAGAACATTCATCGAGTAAGTATCTATGTTCTCCCCTTAGATTTTAATTTATCTCCTCATCTAAACTATTTATAAATATATTCTTCAAATAAAATTATTTTTTTATTAACATAAATAAAATTTTGATAAAATGATACTATTATTATATAACTCTATATGCTTATTCATTCATTAGTAGAACATGTTCTTGTTTGGGTTGGTTCAACCATCTACATGAATGATGCTATACCAACATCACAATTTTCTCTAAGAAAAATCTTCAAGATAGTATTAACGGTAATATATAATATTAATAATTCATATATTTCATGAATATCAATCATTTAGGACTACATAAAAATAAAATTTTATTATAAAGTAATTCATGGATATAGTTTATTTACCTAAAAAATGTTCGTCGGGGATTCCATTCTGGAAAACCATACCCATAATTTATATAAAATGATGATAATTAAATATAAATAATTGAATCGAAATGAAAAAAATAACTCGAATAATATTTAAATGATGAAATTGGTATCAAAGAATGATGATCAATCTCACTTTGAATTCAATATTATTGCAACTAAATTTCTTTTTAGGGAAATTTTATAATCTTTCTCTCTAAAACCCACTCTATTTTGTATCTTTTTTTCATGATTTTTAGTTTTCCTATTACAGTTTCACTTTCCCTTTGGTTCACAATTATCAGATGTAATACTTGTAATAGGAACCGACCCTACACTATCTTTTCAGCCAAAAATCATTATCCTACCTATGAATATTATTTATTTTGTTTTAATTATATTTTTACTATATTTATATGATTTATTTAGGTATTTTTTAATGAAAATTTCATTCTTTACAAAATTAAACTTCTTTTATCATTTTTGGTATAATCGTTTTATACCAACATTGAATTTATTTATAAAATTTTGAAAATAATCACTTTTAAATATTTTTATATAAATAAATTTTCCCAACATATTCATAAAATTTCTTTAAGAATATTCCTCATTAATTTTCATGATTTTTAAATGAAATTATTTTCCCTTTATTTTAAAAATATTTTCATAAAAGGTATAAAAAAGTAAAGGGTGTTTGTTCTTCTTTCTCTAAGTAAATTTTAACAATCGTATAAAAGTTATTTTTATCTATTCCAATATTAATTGATTTTTATTTTTTTTAATGAGAGAATTACAATATCCCATATTTCTTATGAATATTTTAATAAAATTTATCTCTTAAAATATTAATGTAAATTAGAAATGAAATTCATCATTTTTGATATATTTATCACCTAAATAGTTTGATTGTCTATTTTACTTGTATAATGTAATTTTATTTATTAGAATATTTTATTATAAAAAGGGAATCCTATGGGCCAAGTGAAAACACATCACATTCAGTGAGGTCGCATTGCCTAAACCCACAACCAAAGGGTGACATGGGTGCATATCTTACCCCAAGCCTAAGTGATATCCTTCTTTCATTTTCAATCCATTTTTATCTAATTATATCTATTTTACAATTTTCATCATGCTTTTTACACACACACAAATATATATATATATATTCATGTGTTAACTATATAAATTTTATTTGTATTTTTATAGAAATTAAGGCATCATAATATAATGGTTAACATAGTAAGATACATGTTTTCAAAGTTACAAAGTCGTAACTTATTAAAAGTAATATCATAAAACACTTTATGTGAAACTTATGATGAATATTTAAATATCATTTTTATATTAAAAAGTATTTTATTATAAAATTTTAATTACATTATATCTCATTTAATTTATAAATGGTATTTATGATATTCTATTTAAATATTTGATTAGTAAAAAATATCCCTTTAAAATGTTATATAAAAAGTTTTATAATAAAATAATATTATGAAAAATTTATTATTTTGATTTAAAAAATATAATTAAACTTATTTATCAAGGCTTGTTATCATAAATTGGTTATAAAATATTGAAAATGCAATTTTTAGAAAAGTAAAATATTTATTAAGATGAAATTGTAGTCATTAAATATAAATGTTGTTGCACTAAAACCATTTAATCGATTACATATTTAGAAACTAATGTTCCCATAATTAGAAGCATAATAACATAACATATAAGTTTTATACTTGTGTAATATAATGACCCAAAATTTATATACATTGATATTAATTCAAAATTTATGTATATTTATTACAATGTATAATAAATACATGGACATAAATTATAGGTATAGTGTCTTCAGAAACTGAGAAACATAAACAACTGGATCATAAAACATTTACATTGTCTGCATCTTATTTCTTCACAACTAGAATCCTTTTTGACACATCTTACACAATACCCTTCTTTGTGACCTTGGGAAAATAAATATATGAAAGGGTGAGATCAAATTCTCAATAATGGTAAAAAAGGGAAATATCAACCATATCCCAATCATAAGACATAAGAACATAACATTTGGAAGTCTTGTCCCGCATATGAATGATCATGATATCATGTAATTGGATAAAATTTCATATGAATTAATGGAGATAACAAGAAAAGTAGAAACACTAGACATAAAGTTTTGTGGCATACACATAATCATAGAAAATCATTTCATATTAGTCAAGGCTCATTGCTAATACCATCATAGTGGACAAAGTCCATTATTGAACTGTGTTTACTTTCAATTCCAGCCCTATATTAATGAACCATATTTACTCTCCATTCCATTCATTTCTATGTCATGAGATATAAATCTTTAACCAATGAATTTGATGGAGATATAGGTCCCACCAATCTCATAATGAAATCATTCATACATGTGCCACAAAAACATAAATCATTCATTATATCATTTCCAATGAAATAAAATGTGTTTCTTAAACATCATTCCATCATAACATAAGCCATATAAAATATCATTACATAATTAACACAATAAAATCATAGTAATAATAAGTATATAAAGATAAACCCATTTAAAGAGTTCCATCTTACATGGAAAAGTAATTTTGATAAAGAACTTGAACTTAATTCTTGAGGAAAATATCATTTCTTCTTCAAAAAGTGTTTCTTTTCTCAAAAAGCCTCACAATTTTAGAAGAAAATAATTTAATTGAAAATAAACTTGAAATATTATAAAATAATATTCCTTAAAATAAGGTTTTATGATGATGTAAAAATAAATTCAAGGTGTGTATGTTAAAAAAACCTACTCCTCATACTTTTGCTGAAAAAGTCAAAAAGTAACTCATATCGAAACACACCAAAAGATTCCTTACATACCATTTAATAATATTATTCAAATGGGAAAATTTGACATTAAATGTTTTTATAAGAATAAAATTAATATTAATTTTTTTGAAAACATTTATGTGGATGATAGATATACCACAGTAAATACTTATGTATAAACAGTCGCAAATAATAATGAGATTCTGGAATTATCGCTCACCTTAGGTCCGATATCCTTCTTATGTATCCGATAATCCTGTATAATGATTTAAATAATTTTATTGACTTATTTCAGAATCATAATCATTTTTAGGATATGATATATGATAATATTATCATCCATATGTTAGAAACAATTCATTGTCACTCGTTATTCAGATATTAACTTTATTTTATTATGCATGTTTTTTCCGGATAAGTTAATGTTCCACTTATTATGATATAGTAATATCATTTAAAAAATGACATTAGTGTAATACATATCATATATATTCATTCCATTCATGTATATAATCATGGTTTAATTATGATCATGTACAATGAATCACATTGCATCGAGGAGACGGTAAGCCATATGTACCAACGAGCGACAATATCATTCACTTAATGGTTAAATAGTATGGAATTGGATGGTATATTAATTATAAATAACAATTATCATATTATATAAATTATTTAAATACATTATACTGATCATTATACCCCTAAAAATAATGTATTTTTGAATAAAAAATTACACAGCAGTGTGTGGACTGTAAATCGTATGCACACACATATCTTGATATTGTTATTCGTAGGATAGATAAAAGGAGGTATAAGGTTTTACCATAATTATAATAAAACCTAAGCTTGTAGAATATACTGTATTTATTCCCTTATTATGGGACCAACATAATAAGAGAAAGTAGAAGAAGAAAATAATTTTGAATGAGGTGATAAAACAATTACGTCGTTTTCAAATATCTCCTTTTGAATTGGACAAAAGGCCTCAGTAGGATAGATTTATGCCCAATGTGTGGACTATTAGATGAATTGAAGGAATTTTAGAGAGTAAATGGATGGGTTTTCTCTAAGAAAAATGGATTTATATGTGTGATTAAAAGAGATGGATAGGTGCCCTTTTATAAGAGAGGGGAGGGGTACCTTTGGAAAAACCAAAACTATTAAAATAATATAAATTATATTTTAAATTAAAATGTCATGAAAGTGAATTATTTAGAAGATAAGACGAGGTTGGGTTGAAATCCTATATACCAATAAACATCAGATGTATTTGTATTTTATTTTTATCCTTTTAATTTTGATTTATCCTTATTCATTTTATTTGATTATAATTATGGTAATAACATTCTAAATATTTATTTGTTATAAATATTTACTTACATGGTTTTAATTGACCATAAATTGATATTTAATAAAATTTTAGACCTTATATTTAACCCATTTTAATTTTTAAATATTTTTATGATTTTTTAATAATTTAATAAAATGTTATTTTTATAAAATATCAATAGTATCAATTTTGACACTATTCATTTCATTGATTTTAAACAAAATCCCCACGAAAGATAACTTCTAAAAAAACATCTAATATACTCCAAAAATGTCGTAATAATATATAAAATTAAAGGAAACTTTAATTAATTCAAATTATATTTTTTTAATATTTTTAAAATCATTTATTTGATATTCTATTAATAAAATAATTTCTGTGTCACTATTGTGTCATCCTTAATGGTAATTATTTAATTTCTAAAAATTATAAAAAAATTTATTTTATGTATTTAATTGTTATATATTTCTAGAGACTACATATATTCAATGTTATATCTTGCTTATTTCTATATTAAAATTAATATACTTATATAAAAAGAAAGTGTGACATTTTGTCACATTCATTGATTTTAATAAAATTAATTTCATATTCACTGGAAAGTGGTCATTAAGTTATTCCATTTATAACCATAGATAATAAGGGTCTAATTTAGTCATACAATTTTATTTTCATAGGTGTTTAGGTAATTTTTTAATATTATATTTAAATTTAATTACCCATTTACCCTCATCCGTAGTAAAACAAAATTACTAATGATACTATTCATAACGTCTAAAAAATAAAAGTAACATATTAACATAATTTGGAACCAATTATTATAAATATGGATCCCACTTTTCCAAATTTAAAACAATGAAGTTTCTATAATTAAATTAAAATTATTCCCATTGTCTGAAAGAGAGAACGAGTTTTAAAAGCTAAAACATTGCAAAAGATTGAATTATTTTTATATCTGGATTCAATGTATTATTAATTCTAATACTATAAATTATATTTAATGTTAAAAATATATTATATTTATAATTTGAAACCAATCAATATTATAATTTAACAATATTAATTATTTCGGTGAAAAAAGTTTGTTTCAAATAAAATTTATTGCATTTTTATTATTCATCAAAACTTGAAAATTATCAGAAAAATATCTAAAATTCATCCAAATTAAATTTTTATATACTTCTTAAAAATAACATATTTATATTGTCATATAAAAATCATTAATTTGTAAAAATATTAATTTAAAAGGGTTTCTCCATTCAATGGCGTAAAATTTCCTTTTAATAAAATAGGTTTTTATACATCAAATAGGGTTTATTCATACCATATGACTAAAATATCCATTGGATGAATATAAGAATTTTTTTAATTATAAAACAAATATATGTCTCATTAATTTCATTACCAAAATTAATTCACTCAAAAATAAAAATATCTAATTGATTTATATTTTTCATAAATAATTGATAGCTAATGAATTCACAATGCATTTTCATAAGTTATTTATAATTATTCCCGCTAACCTAACCACTAGGCTATAATGGTATTTTTTTACTATGGGCGTCTCATGGTTCATTTAAACTCATGATTACATGCATATCAAGATACTGAAGAATAAAAATTATTTAAAGAGAATATTTCATAAAAATACATGGGTGTATAATGTAAGTAGTTAATTTTCAATTATATAAAAATTAAAATAAGATAAAAAATATAAATTAAATCACTCATAACAATAGAATTTGTTTTTATTATTTATAATTTGTGTTTCTATATATAAAATTAATTTAATTAAATGTTAAATATCTATTATTTAGTATTTTAATTTTATAAAATGGTTTTTAGTTTTTGAAGACACATTAAAATTAGGTTGGGGTAAATTTTGAGATTTTTTTGAAATACATTATTTTTCTATGAATAGTAAAAATAACCTTTTCGTTTTAAATATATTTTTTGAATTAATAATTATATAATAAGGATATAATAATATATATTTTGTTTTGAAAAACATAAATGTGTTTAAATATATAATTTAATTATTTTTATGTATTAAAATCATTTTTCAAAATCTATAAATAAATTTAAAAGACAAAAAATAACTTTTGATTTTTAAAATTAATTTCTCATGAGTGAATGAGTCTTTTTTTTCAAATTAATATATATAATGGAGATTTGGTTATGAAATTTTAATATGTAAAAAAACATTCTTAATGTCATAAAACATGAGCAAAACTCCTAGGTAGCCCATGGAAAATGTATATTCCAAAACCTTGATTTCTAAAGGAAATATATGAAAAATAATAAACAATTCTCCCCATTCTTCGTTAAGTACCCACAAAACCACCCCATTTCATTCACTCCCAATCTCATTAGAAAATAACTTCCCATCTTAGTATCTGATTAATTTATTTGTAAAAACGCAAAATATATTGTGGAATGACGCCACCAAACATAAGAAGTTACACTTAAAGTAAGGGTTCCCATTCCTGTATTTTCAAATTAAATTCATTTTTTCAAATATAATTTATATTTATTTTATTATAATTTCATGTTTTTAATTATATGTTATTATCATTCATTTGATATATTTTTAACGAGAGGTTACTTATTACCTCCCACTATAACTTTTTCCTAAGCCGTTATTATATCAAACTATGTGTCTCTAAATCATCCTCTCTTATTATAAATTTCAATAGTTTAGTTATAGTTTCAATTTCTTTAATATAATAGTATTATTGTAATTATAAGGCATAAACCTCCATTTTATATACTTTTAATGATATATTACATTCCATAACCTCTTATCTATTTTTAATTGGGTTGTTATTTCGAATTCCTTTCCATTTCAATATGAAATTTTATTATGAATTATATATATAAATTAATTATTATATTATCATGGAGATAAAACCATTCCCTCTCAATATACTATATTTATAATTAATTATATAATCAAACATTCCCATAATAATAAATCTATCATATATTTTGGTAAAGTATAGAGTATGTGGTTTCTTTGAAATTACATACCTATATGGATACTGGAAAGTGGATGTGGATATTAAAAAATTCACTTAAGGGTAATCCCCCTAAATAATGCCAGTTGAGTATTAACTATACATTCACTTGGTGCATGATGAGTAAGCCTAAGACTTCACACCCTACTAGATACTCCCATGAGATATAATTGGGACAATTCATATGCTCCTTACCAACCATATTGATGGATTTCATTTTATTTCTATAAGGATTTACTATTATTTCATTAGCACTTCACTATTTTAGAAAAATTATTTCTACTTCCCAAAATCATTTTTAATCTTACTTTTTATAAATTACCTGATAACATAAAATCCATATTCTTTAATTGATAGGGGAACTTATTTGAACATTGTGAATCCATAATTTTTCCAAATACAAGTCAAGAGATTTAACTTAGATGTAATTATTAATTTATTTAATAGGGAAATATAATTATAATCTATATAATCCAATGTTATATTCAATAAATTCTATTATGATAAGTTCCTTTGAGTAATTATTCTATATATTTCTATGTTTTTTATCCTTGAACATCATAAAATATATAACATATTCTCATTTAGTATATGTTGGAATGCATTGGATTTTTTTGTGATGGGTGGGTCCTGGAATTATATAGCCCTGCTATGCACTGATAGGTCCCAAGAGAACACTAAGAGTGGGTAATGGGAGCATCCTTACCCTTTATGAAGGGTGAATTTGCACATAGCCTCTATTATATGTTAATAATGTATATAATTTCATATTCCTAATATTTACATCATTATGAGATTAGTTATTAATATACAAGTGTTTATTTATTTTCATGTTTTCCTTGGAGATAATATGATCATATTTTTTTGTTATGTCATTGTTTGATTTATTTATTCCTTCAATATTTATTTATATCATGCTTTGATAACTTTTTCTGTACTCTTCTATATTCTGAGGGTCTGAGCTCCGACCATTATGTTTTTCCCTTTTAAATAGGTAAACATGAAGATTACTATGGGTGTGATATGGAATTTCAAGTAGAAGTGAATAAATTTTCATGTATTAAGTTTATGTTTATTAATTTTCCAATGTAATGTAATGTTACATTATGTATCTAATTTTTGAGACATTTAAAATGATGAATCCTATGAATTATGATCTATATATTCTATACTATTGTAATAAAATAACCATCATCTCCAGGTTACAAGAGTTGGTGTGTTACTATTGGAATTAGAAAAAGATTAGTAAAAACCATAGGAACTATATTTTTAAGAGCATATTAGATAACATAGCCCTATTAAAAGTTATTAGGACATTATAGATATATTTCTACATTACATGACATGAATTAATAATAAATTCATGTGAATTATATACTATGATTTATATTTCATAATGGAACTAAATATATGTCATTTTATAGAAACAATGTATAATGTAAATTGTGTCAACACCCTTAATGAGTGTAGGGATTTACCTTAAACAATTTAATGATGCTGGTGTAAGATCAAGGAAGTCAATGAATATATTGTTAAAATTTACTCATGTTATAATAAAACAACCAGTTTCACCTCATTATAGTTTTACAACATTGGTTCAATTCATATATAATATACCTATAACATTGAATAGAACCAATAATATGTTAGATAACTTCAAAGGTAAGGATTTTATCAAATGAAGAGGATATTTTTCGAGTTTTGGATACTATCATTCGTTAAAAAGTTTAAGGTTGATAAAATGTTAAAAGGTATAGATAGATTTTTAGGTCATATGTAATGAAGGTATTTAATTATATTTTGAGAGTTTTTATTAGATTGAAGGATGAATATATGATTGAGTAATAGATAAACCTTTATGATGGTATGTGATTTGGTGTTGAGATATTTATAGATAATTAGGACAATGGGTTAAATAATTTTGGGAACATAAATTGAATAGTATGGATAACCATATTGATTGGAAATTGATTTTATGATAAGGTAATTGAGTATATTTGTGGAAAATATTAAAATATTTTTATGAGTATATATGATTAAGGTATATATTAATTGTGTTTTATTTTGAGGGATAATGGTTAATTTGACTTATATGATTATTTTCTTCCAAGATATTTGGAGAATATAACGAGAAAGATCCGGGTAAATTTGGTTTTAGTTAATTATATATATCATGTTACTAATTTTAAGTGGTCAAATATTAAGGAATTATAGGTTAAACTGAAAGAGATATATTTTTAACCGCTAGAATCAAATTTTTCTTAGACTGAAATATTGGTGTCAAAGGCTAATGCACTTATGGTTAAATTTTTCTTTCATGCTAATATGTTCATATATTATCATCATAACCATTTTGGTTTTATTATTTGGTTGAAAACATAATCATGAAAATGAATATATGAAATATATGTTTTATATCCAACCAAGGAAGTATATTTGGAAAATGATTATGAAAATTAAAAATTTCAACATATGTCTATGATGAGTTAAAAGTTGAGTTTTATACCACTATCCAAGACATTGAGATTACTCATTTAAAATTATGAAATTTGTATTGAATATATTAAGAGTATAATCAAAAATTTCCAAATGTGGAATAAATTAAAACCGGGAGGATGCAATTTATTTAAGGGGGTAGAATGTAACATTCCATTTTTCAAACAAATATTTTTTTTCTTCAATTATTAATCCTTTTTGATATATTGATCAATTAAATTTTTTATCATATTTTTTTCATGTATAATGGAAATTTATTTTTTAAAATGTTTTGTTAGAAAATGGGAAACCCCCAGTCTGGGCGACAACCATTGCATCTGATGAGGCTGTAGTGCCTGAACTCATGATTAGAGGGCGATAGGGGTGCAACCCCTACCGCTAGCCTATGTACTGTACTAATTTCATTTTCTATCCTTTTTATATATTCTAATATCTCTTTTAATATATTCAAATTCCTTTTTACATATAGATTTTCACTTGATAACTACATTACTTTTAGTTTTATTTTTATTGCAATTAAGACATCATAATATAATCTTTAACATAGTATGATATATATTTTCAAAGCCACATAGATGTAACACATTGAAATTAATGTCATATAAAAATTTATTTCAAACATATGATGAATGAATAAATATCATTTTTTCACTAAAAAATATTTTATCATGAATTTTAATTACATTATCACTTATTTAATTTTTATATAGTTTTTCATTTTTTATATTCATATTTTTTGAGTAAAAAACATCATCTTAAAACATTATATAACATGATTTATAATAATTTAACATTGTTAAATATTTTTTATTTTCATTTTAAAATGTAATTTATCTTATGTATAGTGTCTCATTGTCCGAAAATGTTTATAAAATATTAAAAATGTTGTTTTAATAAAAGTAAAATGGTCATTGAAATGGAATTATAATATACAAATATAAATTTTGTTTCACTATGATAATTTTCCTCATTTCACATTTATAAGATAAATTAAATTTTATAAGAATAATAATTTTATAAAATTTAAATTTTATATATGAATAAATAAATAATTATTAATCATATAAAAATTAATTTATGATAAAAAAATATAAAAATCAATCAATCATTACAAAAGAAATTGTTTTTGTTCTTAATAAATTATGTTTCAATATATTAAATTAATTTAATTAATATGTAAGTAACCATTATTTAAAATTCCAATTCTATAAAATTGACATAATTTTATGAATACTCATGTAGAAATATGGGTGGTGTAAAATTTTTATGATTCTCTAAAACAATTTATTCTTTAGTGAATAATAAAAATATTGTTTTGTGTTTTCAATATATTTCATAACATCATATTTATATAATAATGATGCAAAAAAAATAAATTTAGTTTTACGTGGCTTAAATTTATTTAAATGATTATTTTATTATTTTTTAAGTACTAAAACCATTTTTAAAAATCTATAAATCAATTCCATAGCTTAAAAAGAGATTTTGACTTTTAAAAATACTTTTTAATGAATAAAGGAATATTTTTTGGTCAAATTAATATATAAAATGAGAATTGGGTTCTGAAATTTTAATATTCAGATATTATCTTATTAATGTCATAAAACATGAGCCAAAACCATGGGTGGACCCACAAAAATGTAATTTTAAAAACAATAATTCCAAAGACTATATTTGAAAATAAATCAACAATTCTTCTAATTTTATTACAAATATACACCTATAAACCACATTTAATCTACTTAAAATATCATTAGCCAATACCTAACACTCTTATATTTTCATTATGTCCTTTTTAGAAGCCCTAACACAAGGAATATTCTCTCTAAACATAAGAAGCGACTCTTAATGTAAGGTTTCTAACTCCTCCCATATCTTTTTCAATTACAATCCATTTGTTATGGTATAATTTATATTCTTCTTATTATATTAAAATGCCTGTATATTTATGTTATTATCATCCATTTGAAATATATTTAATGATATAATACTTATTCAACATCATCATAACTTTTTATTAAGCCTTTATTATGTCGAAGTAAGGGTTTCTCAATCCTCATCTCTCCCATTCAATTGCAATCCTTTTATTATAAAGTTAATTTAAATTCTTTTCTATATAATTACATGTGTTTAATTACATGTTATAATCATTGATTTGATATATTTTAATCATATATTACTTATTACCTCTCATTTTAGTCTTTTCATAAGTCCTTTTTATGTCAATATAAGGGTCCTCTAACCTTTTCTCTCTCTTTAACTAAGCTGTTATTTCCAATGATTTTTTATTTCAGGATAGAATAAAATTATTAATCATTTATATAAATTCATTGTCATATTTTCAATGAGGGATCACCATTACCTTTCATTATACTATAATCAAAATCCATTATAATTCTCAAACATTCCTATATCCATAAAATGATCCAATATTTTGGTAAATTATAGATTGTGTTATTTCCTAAAAATTAGATCAAGGTATGGATTTTGGAAAGTGGATGTGGTTTTGGAAAACATTCCCCTAGGGGTAATAACCATAAATTTTTTTGGTTGAGTTTCTACTCGATCTTCACTCGATGTGTGATTATTGGACATAAGATTACACAAATGTCTAGAAATTCCTTGGGGATATGCTTCGGATAATCCATATTCAATTTACCAACCATAATGAAGGAATTGATTTTATTAATATCGGAATTTATCCATAATTTATTTTCTCTCCCACGAATTCAAATACATTATTTTTTACTTCCCCAACTCATTGTTAATCCTAATTTTTATGAAGTATCCAATAACTATGAATCCATGTTATTCATTTGATTAGGGGACATATTTTGAGATTATGAATCCATAACTATTTACTATATGAGTCAAGGTATTTCACCTAGAAATCACTAATAATTAATTTACTAGGGAAATGTATTAATAATTCACATATTATACTATTCTATATGGGAAAGTATAGTATGATAATTTTTTTGGGCAATTATGCCATGTATTTCTAAGTAGTTCACCCTTGAACATCATACCATGCATAACAGATTCTCATTCATAATATGATGGAATGAATTGGAGTTTTATGTAAAATATGGGCCTTGGAATTATATATTCCATCCATTCATGGGTAGGTCTCATGAGACAACTATGATAGGGTAATGTGAGTTCCCTTACACTTTATTTATGATATCTTGGAACATGGCCTTGATAATATGTTTATATTGTCCATAATTTTTCATTCTTAAACTTCCATCACCATGATATTATTTATTGATATCCTTGTGTTTATTTATTTTCAAGTAATACTTGGTTATATTATGCTCATAGTTTCTTTATTATTTCATTATAATATTTATTTATTTCTTAAATATTTATTTATACCATTTTAGGATAACTTCCTTTGTATGATTCAACTTATTGAGCATATGAAATCAAACCTTTAGGTTGTTTTTATTTTCCCTAAGAAATCATTAAAATTATTGCATGTTATATAAAATAATTTGAGGTATAATTAAATAAATTATCATTTATTCACTTTATATATATTAAGTTCCTAATGAAACATAATGTTCATTTATATATCTAGTTCCCATGACTATTAAATTGATGAATCCAATGTATTGTTATATGTGTTTTAAGTAATATTTTAATAAAATACAAACTGAATATAGATTAAAGGAGTTTGGGTGTTATAAATTTGATCTAATTAAAAAATAAACCTTTATTTGAATGGATTATGATAATGTATTGGGGGTGTTTTCATGAACCCATTTCTTTTCTCTAGTTAATTATGATATAATGGAATTGTTAATTTTTGGATGTTCTTATATTGTAAATATATGTGGTTTATCATTATATAATGGATGGGTCCTTTATATCCCCCCAATGCATTGGGTAATGTTTTATATCTCATGAGATCAGGATGGGACAAGGTTATCCATCCCAAGTCTTTTATGTTAAAGGCTACAGTTGGTTATCCGAAGTCCATTGTGTTATGGGCAGGTGATAAACCATGTAACTTAGGATATAAATATATTTATGGTAATACCTAACATATTTTAGGATTTATATGATTATTTTTGTTCCAAATAATAATTTCATGTAACATACCTATGTTATGTTATCATAGAGAATGATTATTCACTCATGTTTCCACACTCCTATGACTCATATATTCTATTATGATAAAATCCACATGACTTGAATCTTGTTTTATGATATTTGTTTTATTGGGTATGATTATATTATGTTATTTCCATTCACCTTGATTATGCTCTCATACCCATATACTCCTCTTATGATCACTTATTATATTCAATTAATGTCTCTTATATTTGAACATACTGAGCATCTGAGATAACCCTTTCTTTTGTTTTGATTTCCCAGGTTATCGAGAACAGTATTATGCTTGATATGTGAAAAAGGGGAACATTTGAGAAGAATATTTTTAAGTGATATTGAATTTTTTTTAATCTCCAAAGACACTAAACCTAATGGTTCTAGGCTGTGTTTTATTATGGAATTTAATAAATTATCTTGTAAAATGATGTAACATAAATATGAAATTCTTGAGTTAACTTATTTTGCAATAGAGTGAGGGTTAGTTATTTTTTTGGATTATTTTACCTAAAATATGTTCACGAAACCAAAAAAACATGAGGTGGGAAGAAATGTTATGTGGGAAGAACCTAAAATATCATTAGATGAAATGAAAGTGTCATAATTTATGAAATTTTAGGATTTTTTTTCTTTACAATATGATTGGTTACTCTGATAATTATTTTTTGATACTCACACAAACCCTTTTGTCTTAGGTTAGGGTATAACTCATTGACCTTAAAAATTAAATAATCTTGAGTTTTAAGTCAATAATTCATTCTCATACATTTGAAGATCTTTTCAGGTTTATAGTTTTAGTGAATTTAGACATAAGTCATATATAAAAAATCATGAAGTACACAGTGCACACTTACAATTAGTAAACATTTTCCCCATAATATAAAACATTTATAATAAATAATTATTTATTTACATATAAAATTTCTATAACTTTCAACATGACTTCATACTTTCCATTACCCATCCTGAAACACTCTAATTTTTTTAAGACTAGGGATGATCACAAAATCTTAGTAAGGGATAAAAAAATAAATGAAACTGTTAGTTCAGTAAAAACATGAAAACACATTAAATATTTACTTTCATGTCAATATTATTTGATCAAAATAAATAATACATTTTAATAAGAGAAAACACACATATTTATCTCAATGTAATCATTTAAAACACATAACAATCAATTAAAAATTATTTTTGGTTACTTGGATAATCATATTCATAAAACCATTTAAAAAACCTTTTAATTGGAATAACCATTTGAAAAACTTCTAATATAATCTTTACCCAACACGTTGGAGAGATATAATGGGGATCACACTTTGTATAGGCTATACCAAGATCCACAATGAGTTACAATGGGGCTCAACCATTTGTATAGTCTATACCGGGATCACCAATTTTTCATGATCTATAATGGAGATCAACCCTTAATATAAGATATATCAGTCTCTCCCATGATCTATAATGAGGCTCAAATCTTCATATAAGCTATATCGGGATCACACATGAGCCATAAATGGGATTGAACCTTCATATATACTATATCAGTCTCACTCACTTAATATAATATTTAGGTACCATTTAATTAATTAAATACATTCATCCTAAATCCCATTGAAAAACTCTTTTAAAATCATTTTAAGAACATTTTCCGATAAAAATACCCTTTTCTTTTAAAAACCCATTTTTAATATGAAAATACTATTTTTCTTTTGAAAAAACATTTTAAATACCAAAATACCATAAAAATGTGAAAGGTTTTTTCATTTATTTAAACATTAAATCTTATAAAGGAAGCTAGAAATCACTTAATGGTCACAATTACAGAAAATATGTTGTCATTTTTTTAACAGGTTGGGGCTATAGTATCATTTTATTATTAAAACAATGAACTATTTTTTATTGGGAAGAGGGAGAACCCTTAAATATCCCAAATTATTAAGGCCAAGTGTCCTGAATACTAGGCTTGAAATCCCTTTTTTTCCCAAAAGACACTTTAGTGAATAGTACTTCTATAGAATATACATCAATCATAAGCCCCATAAAATAATAAAATTATAAAAAAACATTAAATAACATTATAGAATATAAATTCATGATATATAATATAAAAGGATATTTATATATACCATCTAAAATAATATAGGTTTATAAAATTAAGAAATTCTTCAATGAAAGAAAATTGAGATGAAGTCCCTTACCTTTAGTCCGATTCATCACGTGTGACTTTATCTTCCTGAACACTAAACTAATGTTAATTATGTACTTTATTGAGAATTTTTTTAAATTTTATCATTACTTTTATTTCACTAGTTTTAATTTTGTATACAATTACTTAATCAATGAAATTTAAGTTAGTTGTTTTCTCCATATTTGGATTTTGTGTCAAAATCGACTTTGCAAGGTTGACTATGGTCAAGGAGTTTGTTATTTTAACATATCCAGGAAAATAATAATGAAATAATTATGTAATTTGTATTAAAATTATTCTTTTAAAACCAGTCATAATATATGGTCATGAAATATGAACTACTGTTACGATTATTGAGACTGTAGGAGGTACATATGCGTGAGTAATGATTCAATTTTTCATTGATAATTATGGGAAGATGGCAAGTAAAATTTTAACATTCAAGATTTAACATTATATCATAAATAAAATATTATTTAAACATATTTAATTATATATATATATATCATTATTGTGTTGTGGTGATGAAGAAAGGAGTCACATTTCTTTGAGGCGGCGGTAGACAACAATTCCACGAACGACGTTATCACTTTTTCAGAAAGTGAAAATTTAAAAATAAAAATTATATATTATAATTATAAAAATGATAATTATGTAATTAATATCATAAATATGTAATTTATATCACATATATTCATTATATTTACCCTTATTTCCTTCCACATATGGCGCTAGTGAAAATGGATCACATCGCTTCACGAGACGGTAGTCTGCCGTACACACAAATGTCGTTATAGTATCCCTTATTTATTGGAATATTAAAAGGTAATATATAATATAATTTCTAAAAAGGTATAATTATGTTATAAATATCATATATAAACTTTAAATCCATCATTATACCCAACTGTGAGAGGTGGTAATGGAAAAATGAACAACCTCATTTCAGGAGGTGGTAGTCTACCATACATAGGAATGATGAATTCATAACCCATTTGATGGAAGTGTGTGTGGGTTAAGGAAGTAAAATTATCTTTAAAACATATCAGTAAATGGAATATAAAATTTTATTATATCATTATGGTATAATAAGAATTTATGGGGTGGATAAAGAAATTAAACAAAAAACGATCATTGAAGAGCGTCACTTCTTTTTGGGTAACTTCTTTTGGTTTGCACGAAAGTCCTTAATTAATTTCATTTATTCCAAAATTAAGGATTATATGATTTGGGGAGGGAATTTTTAATGTTATTTGGTCAGTTTTTGGATAATCCAAATGTCTTGAGATGTGTGGGGAAGTGAGGGGAGTGAATTTCCTTTAATAATGGAGGATGAGTCACATTCTTATAAATACCCCAAAGTATTCACTACCGGGGAGTATACCATTCCACTTGTGGTTAAAAAAATTGAAAAATAATGGATTTCATGAAAATTATGGTTGATCTACACTTCCACCACATAAAAATAAAATAATATTTATCATTTTTTCTTTAGACTTTAAGTATACTCAATTTTACCCTTTTGGTTTTTACCATAGTAACTAGTTTTCTCAGGTAGGTAATTTTTACTTTAATAATAAATAAAATTGAAAATTATTAGAAAAGTTAGACCCAATAATTTTCAATATTATATATATTTTATAAATAAAAATTCACTTTGTGTTGGAAAGTGTTTTAACAGAAGTGCATGTAACGTGTAAAAACACTACTTTAACCCTATCAACACAAATAATGATTTTACTATTCAGGGGTCAATATGATCATTATAAAATATAAATTGGACCATTAGTGGGAAATATTTAATATATATTTAATATTAAATTAAATAGGTAGAATATATTATTTTTATTAAGTTAAATCATTTAATGAAATATCATTTATTATAAGATAACAATAATGTCATTTTTGACATTATTAATTTAATTAGAATTTTAAAAAATATAAATATATTTTTGAAATTAAAATATATGATACTAAAACTAGTGAAACATGGTATAATCATCTAAAAAATTAATTTAACTCAATAAATCATTCATTTGAATAAAGTTTAATTTTTTTAGTATCATTTATTCTCTTAAATTTTTAGCTAAATAATTCCTGTGTCGGCGTATCTTAGGCATTTGAAGTAATTGTTTCATCTCTAAAAATTAGGGATAAATTATTATGATGATAAAAACTAATTTAAATTTAAAAATAATATATATAACTAATACAAAGCTCCCTTTCCCTATCCCAAGGCATTATAGATATTAAAGGCAAGGAAGAGGTCTTTTTGTCCTTCTCTTTACTTAACTTAATATATAATTAACGTTTGTATAAAAGTATCCCCAAAATAGATAAAAAATGATAATATGTTTATAAATGTATAAATATGAACATGAAATGTAGTTTTTACAATTTTATATGTCATTTTCCCCCTATGCTTAAAGATTAATCCCTTAGTAAACTTGTTTTTTCTTTAATCACTATGATTAATTTTAAATATTTTCACTAATCATTAAGGTCAAAAATTAAGTGGACCTTATCAAAAAATATAAATTTTGATAATTATAATTATTTAATCCATTTTCCAAATTAAACTAATAAAATTGGAATAATATAATTTAAAATTAACCCCAAAGACGTGATGTTAAAGCGAGTTTCTAAAGGGAAAAAGTTCAAAAGTTTACAATGTTTTTATATAAATTTTTAGTATGCAAAAGATTAAAATTTCTTAAATTTTGTTAAATTATATAAATTTAAACTAATTTTAATTGAAAAATAATTCTAAGTATAATGTAATAGTATACAAATTTTAAATGAAAATGAAATTTTTGACTAAGAATTCAGTATTTTTCACTATTCATTAAAAAAAATGATTCTTAGAAAAATCCAAACAATTAACACTATTATGAATTTTATATTATAATTTTTAGAAATAGATTTTATTTTTTTACAATAAATTTTACATGTTTTTTAAAATTTTTTTCAATTATGCGCACAAAACACGACAATTCCGTCTGTTAGGAAAATACAGTTTTCAGAAAGAACATTTATTTTTCTTTTGAATGATTTTTATTTTATTTATAATAAATACATAACTAGAATATATGTGTAATATATATATTTTCATAAACTATTTAATATTTTTCATACCCAACATTCTAATGGTTTGTTTATAACTAATATATTAAATATTAATATTAATAGTATATCACTTTTCTGTATCACTCGGTCTTGCATGTGAAAAAAGCTATGGAAGAAACTAATTTTTGAGTGTATTGTAATAAAAAATCCATGTTTTCTATAAAAAATAATCTTCATATTTTAAAATATTGGGGTGTTAAATAGGGATTGATGATAGAATCATGATATTGGGGTTGTAATTGGTACAACCATTATTGAAAACATCTAATTTTCTCCTTGTTCTTTGAATTCATTCATATCATGAAAAATCCCAAAGTCTATTTATTCAAATCCCCAATAGATAGATATTGGGTCATCATTGAAATCTCATAGTGGTACTATGACAGAATCCTAATTAAATAACTCTTCTCCAATACATTCTTTTTGGATTTTTTTCTTGTAAATCTTATTATTCTACAGTTGATTGAATTTTGTGTGACATTGGGAATGGATTGGACCTCTATTTATAATATAATAGGAATTTTTAGGATAGGGAAATCACATTTTATATCTTGAATTAACCCATGATCATCTATCAGTGTACATATATCCATGAACTCCCTATGGAAATTAAATCCATTATATGTGCCTTAATAACAAATCATTAGTGGTATTTATCTCTAATGGTTGGTGAAAAAACACAAAATTGTAGATATTACTATTGTGCAGTAATATGGTGATAAATTTTCATAATAGTTTCATGGTTCACCATCAGGTCCTGAGCTAGATTTTTTAATAGAACTCATAATTGTTGTTATTCCAATATTTAAGAATTTATATAGAATAAACATGATTGAATTTTATGAATTAAATAAGTACCCTTAAGAGGTTTTGATAAGGGTTTTATATTACTATGTGATTCACAATGGGTTAAACAAATCCTCTTTGTTAAGGAAAAATATGGAACAATGTGTCTCTATATTGATTATTATGAACATAACAAGATCATGACCAAGAACATGCGTCCTCTACCCAAAATTAAAGACAAGTTTAATCAACTATGTTGGGATCAATACTTATCAAATATTTACCTTTAACATGGATATAATCAAATATGGATCAAAATGGAGGATATAACCACGTCATCCTTTCATACGAGAAATGTAAATTATTAATTATTAGTGATGTCATTCACACACAAATATTCCCTTATTATCTTAAAGGATATAATGAAGAGAGTCTTTAGAGATTATGTAAATCCATATTTGATTGTATTTATAGATGATATTCTCATATATTCTAAGATTAATGAAGAGGATGGAAATAATTTAAGGATCGTGTTAAAGACATCAAGAAAGGATAGATTATATAATAAATTTTTTATGTTTGAATTATGGATGTAAAAATTATCATTATTAGATAATGTAATCCCATGAAGGGGTAAATATATAGATCCTTCAAAGGTATAGCTGATTCAATAGTGTCCTAGGTGCAACATTGTAACAAAGAACCATATTTTTCTTATATTGGATGGATACTATCAATGCATTGTGATAAATTAATTGTTACTATCAATTACATGAATCAAGTCAACTTGAAATGGAGTCAAGTAACTATAGATATATCGATACGAATAAAATTTCAAGAAGCTAAGGAGAATTTTGTTCATAGAACCTATACTCACACTACTGTAAAATGAAGAACATTTTACAATATACAATGATGAATAAAATATGGTATTGGTATATGTACCCATAAAAAATTACATGGTGGTAGACTATGAAATATGTTAATTAAAATTTATGAGAAATATTACCCGACATATGATTTGGAGCTAGAATCAATAATTTTTTCACTAATGATATGAAGGAATTATCTATATGGTGAAAATTTTGGAATATGTACTGATAAAAAGAGATTAAAATATATAATAAAATTGAAGGAGTTTAAAATTCACAAAAGGATATGGTTGGTGTTGATTAAGGACTATGATTTCATGATACATTAACAAACTATAATGGTAAACAAGGTGGTTGATTCCTTTAATAGGAAGGATCATGATACCTTATCCATGATGAGGATTGAATGAGACCCAATACTTAGGAATTTTCAAAATATGGACCTTGAAATTATTAAGGAAGGGAATAAATAATATCATTACCAAATGAATACTTAACCATCCCTATATGTAATGATCTTGTAGGCACAAAATAAGGATACAGAGCTACATAAGACGGTATGGAATATTTCGAGGTTCAAATTGTAAAATTATGGGATTATAAGATTCAAGAATTGAATATGTGTTCCATCAATAATAGAATTTAATAAGGATTTGTTGTATGATTCACAAATACCATCATTATATATCCACTATGGAATCTAAAATATGTATAGATATCTCAAGAATAATTTCTACTGGGAAAATATGAAGTGATATATTATAGAGTATGTATCTAAATAATTGGTATACTAGTGAGAAATGTATGAGCACCAGAACTCTAAAGGGATGATGCAATAATTACCCATACCTGTATGGAAGTGGGAGAAAATCACCAAAGATTTTATTATAGGACTTCCTCAGAATTATAATGGTTCTAATTCCATTTGATTTATATTTGATTACCTTATGAATTAATAACATTTCATTACTATTCAAGAATATTTCTCACTCATTAAACTCTCTTGGATATAAATCAAGTAAGTTGTAAGGATTTATGGATTACCAATATCAATTGTACATGATTGAGATCCAGGTTTTACCTCAAATTTATATAGAATTCATCAATAATAATTGTATATTGAGTTGAGAATGAGAACTGATTATCATCCTAGATTGTTGTTTAATATAAAAGGACCATTAAAATAATAGAAGATATTATTACATAATATTAAATAGATTTCAAAGGTGGTTGATATCAACAACTTCCTCTGGTATATTTATTTTATATCAACATTTTTCATTCCAAAATTAAATAAAACCATGAGTCTCTATATGGGAAGAGGTACATAAATCTAATATATTGGGATGAAGTTGGAGAGCATAAGCTGATGGGACTAGATATACTCAAGATATGTCAGAGAATGTTAAAAAACATTAGTCATATATTAAAAAACTGAACAGATTCTAAAATATATATTTGATGATAATCATTTAAAAAATATAGAGTTTAAAGTTGAATATAAGGTATTCCCTTGAATATCACCATTGAAGATGGTGCTGAGATTCAGGAAGAAGGGTATTTTTTCCTTATATACATTGGCCCCTTTTTAGTCTTTGATGATGTGGGGATTATATTTTATCATCCTTCATGTCCATAGATCATATCCCAAGTGGATGATGTTTCCCATTTATCACTCTTGAGGATTTACATTTATAAACCATAAAATTTTCTAAACTCAGATGTATTACAAACTGAACATGATATCCCTTATGAGGAATAATTGTTAAAAATATTTTATCATAGAGAAAAAGAAATATAAATAAAGACCACCCTATTGGTTATTTTTATGGAGGAATCATAAGATTGAGAAATATATGTGAGAACTCAAAGATGTAATGAAGAAAAAGTACACACATTTATTTTATGTGAGTAATAAAATTTTTAGGGAGAAATTCATTAAAGGTGGGTAGAATGTATCACACCATGATTTTACCATGTATTTTACTTTTAAATAAATACTATGATGAACATATTATTTCACATGAAACACTGATATAAAAGTCACCACATTACATTTTTTTGTGATAAAATATTACATTGAAAGATAAATATTAACACATTACCAGATTAAATATAAATCAATATTAGTAGAATTATAATACAAATAAATCCACAAATAAATTAAAATATTATGAAAATAAAATATTTTTCCACATGGTTTTAAATGAAGATCACCACCCTGGTTGAAACTATGGAAATAACATGATGAATTATGATTATAATAGACTTGTTTAGAGATAAGTAAATGAATATAGTGAAATATTTTATTAATGTTTGTATGGTAATATATAAGAATGAAATATTACCATTATATATATGGTTATTGGAAATATGATGATTGGATATACGGTCATTAGAAATATGGTGTTTGGATATATGTTCATTGGGTGTATCCAATGGGAAAGAAATAATTAAAAATAATATAATTCAAAAATAATAAATATTGAAAAAAAAGATAATATTTGACAGATATATTTTAACATATATATATATATTTATTTTATTCATATCATATTATTATTATTACTAAAGAATGATTTGATGTATTTAAAATATTCAAAGAAATATTTTAATACAAATGGATTGATAAAATTAAATGGTTAAAATATGAATAATAAAATTAAATAGGTTGTTAATGTTATTTAATATTAAAAAATGATATTTTTCAATTAACTATTTTTCATAAGTATTTTTCATTTTCATCTTAATAAATTGATCACTTTTTATTGATTAATTAATTGTAATGCTAAAATGAATAAAAATATATTATAACTCAATTAATTAGTAATTTATATAAAATTATATAAATAATTTTTAAAATTTAAAAACTCATTTTTCTATAAAAATAATTTTTTCAATATATTTTATTTATTCACATAAAATGAAAATTTTTCTTAATTAGAAATTGAATTAGATTAAATTCACTCCAAAATTGTAATCATGACATTAAAATTTGGTAATTGGGTTCATCGATTTTTTAGTGAAAATATAATTATCATGTTAAATAAATTAAACAATGAAGATAAGGGTAAGAGATATAAATTAAAGTGGCTAAAACATTTTATAGTTAAAATGATATTTATAATTTCTAGAAGTAATTTTTTAGGAATGTGAGTTAAAATTAAATATGTTACCAAAATTTCCTCATATAACTTACCTAACACCCATGTGATTTCTATATTTAAAATTCACCTAAAGTTAGTTTTCAAAACAATGTCCCTCATTTTCACCTATGAATGTATTACTCCTATAACTATTACAAATCACTCAACACATTAATTTATCTCTTGAATACCTACCCATTTTCCTTTGGAAAATATTTTTAAGATGTTGAATACCTTATTGTTCCAGGAAGGAATCCTAAATCCTTCATTATGAAGGAACTCATGCGAAGAAAGAACGAATTCATCTTATCTCTATCTAAGTTATTACCTTTAATTTTCCATTTTCTTTATATTCTACACTCTTTAACAATATCATTCAAAGAAATAATGATTTAATATTACAATCATTTTTATTTTGATAAAGTGATGCTACTATTATATAACTCCATACTCTCAATCATTCATTAGTATATCATGTTACCATTTGTTTTGATTAAACCACATAAATTAATGTTTCTATACCAAGTTAAATATTTGCACCATGAATAATTATCAATACTTAAAATAAATGATCATTATAATGTAACTTAGGGTTATCGATAAATCAAAAGAAAAATGTTCATGATGAATTTCATTCTCACAAACCATACCCACAATTCTCATTAAATAAACACAGGGATGCATAAATAATATCAACATAATGATTCAAATACCTCAAAAAATATGGGAATGATAAAATTTTCATCAAATAATCGGGACTGATAACACCACAATGAATCTTTTAAAATATAATCAAAATTAATTAAACCTGATTGTGAGAATAAAGATTAACTGACTAATATGTGTATAATGAATGATTATAATCAAAGAATATAATAGGTAATAAATATTATTAAGGTTTTGACATAATTTATTAATATATTCATGTTTTTAATGTAAGTAGTCTAAGAGCCTTCTAGTAACACGTGGGTGAAGGTAAGGTTTTTATTTCTAATATCACCTTGAATTTGAAATTACTGTGAATAAATTTCTATCTGGGGATTTATTTTGATATTTCTCTCTAAAACCAAATATATTTTTTTCTCTGTCATTCATTCATGATTTTTACATATCCTCTTACTATCTCAACCCCCATTTGGTTCATAATTTACCTGAAGTAATGTGTGTAAGAGAAACTGACCTTACATTTTACTTTATGTAATGAATCATTATCAACCACGTACATGTTATTTATATTGTTTTATTATTGATATTATATCTATTTATATTATTTATTAGGTTTTTTCCAATGGAATTTAATTTATTTACAAAATGAGTATTATTTTAATATTTTTAGTATGAATGTTTTCTACAAACTTTGACTTTCGTTTCAAAATCCTAAAAGGAATCTATTTTTAATGTTTTATATACAAATGTATTTTTCCCTCCATAATCATAAGTTTTATTTATAAAAATTACTCTCTATGTTTTCATGTTTTTATAAAGAAATTTACATTACCTTTTTTTATTAATTTCTCTTAAAAGGTATCAAACATGTAAAGGGTTTCTCTTCTTCTTTCTCAAAGTAGATTTTAATTCTCTTATAAAATTATTTTTCATCTATATAAACTTAGCTTACGGTTTTTTATGATTATTTTGGAATATTATCTAATAAAAACTTAAAAAATATTACTCTAGAACACTTATGATAATTTATTTCGGATGTTTTCATGAAACCACTTTATTTTCACGGGTAAATTAAACTATGATAGAATTATGAATTTTTTTCATGTTCTTATGGAAACAATATATATGGTTCATCATTATGTGATAGGTGGGTCAGTTATAGACCTAAAATACATTATATAAGTTTTATATCTCTTGATAATATGATGGGGTAAGGTTGGTTAGCCCAATCCCATAATTTGAAGTGCATCAGGTGGTTATCGCAAGTCCACTATGTTATAGGATGGTGGTTAGTTTAGTCCATAAATATATGAGTGTATTGGGGGTTAAACTTAACATATGTGATGATTTATATGATTATGTTTGTTCTAAATTCTTATGTTATGTAATTTAATTATGTTATGTTATTATATATTAGGATTATTGACTCATGTTTTCTCTCTAATATGTCTCATGTATTATTTTATGCTAAAATCCTTTTGCCATGAATCATGTTTTATGATATTTGTTTTCTATGATTATATTTTGTTATGACCATGAAACATGATTATGTTCCCATACCAAAAATACCATATTATTCAAATTTATGATCTTTGATTTTTTCTTATAATGTTTATAGTTATTGAGAATCTATGTTATCCCTTTCTTATGTTTTCGTTACCCAGGTTATGAAGAAGAGTGTTACATTTCATGTGTCAAAAGGGTATCATGTGAGAAACATATTCATGGGATATGTTTAAAATGGTGTGAAGTATTATCCAATGACACAAAACCTATAGGTTATTATTTTTTTGATATGAAATGGATAAACCTATAAAATTATGTTATATTTATATTTAAAATTATTGGGTTGCATCATGACCAGACCCTATGTTGACCAACCATTAGTGAAGAGTCAAAGTGATATTTTGATATTGTGACATCATAGGACAAGACAAACCCATAAAATGAAAACCTATGGAACAACGGGTACTCTATCTGGTTTTTCCAGATAATATTGGCCAATATTCAATGACATGTGTTAAATTTCTTAGTTGATTTTAATTCAAGGTTCTCCATCGTCACTTCCCTCCATATTGTAGAATCTTGGGACGTTAGAGTAGCCATCTCATATTTTTGCTAAATTGGATAAAAATTTGTTAAGTATTGTTCATAAAATGGGATATAATTTACATAAGTCCTTTTTCATAATTTTTTTTATCATTTTTGGATTTTATATGTTCATTTCTTACTACTTCCATTCATGGATGACAGTTCGTATAAAATGGATATCTTGAGGAAGACAAATAATTTTGTCACAAGACTCCAACTCAAGAGTAGTGATCGATGAAAAGAGAGGAATGGATCAATTTCATTGAAATTTTGTTGATCCACATTGATATCCTAAACCATATTTATAGGAAAATGGGTGACCCTTAGCCTACCTGATTTTCATGTGAATAGGGGAGGAAACACTAATATTCAATGTTTTCCAAAAAATTCATTCATCCCCATCCTAATCGAACCCAATTATGTGGAGCTTTATTTTTTAATTCTAAAAATGAATAAAATATGGATCCATGAATAATATGGAATAAAAATTATAGAAAATGAATAGAGTCTCACGAAACCCAAAAGTGTTGTGAGTATATATGTTTAGGCACAACATATAGTTGAAGTTAATTATGTGTGAAAATCCATCATGATCTTGCAACTTCCACAAGATTAGAGATTATAAATACCCCTAAGATACCCAATTTGGGATTTTTTTGGAATTTTAGAGGAATTAAAATAAACTCAGCTTATGTAACCTCATGTTATTTGTATTTCTCAATCCAATTCAAAGGAATTTCCATGTAATCTTATAGGTGAGAAATATTATACGAATTTATTCGTGTAAGTATTTTATTGTGTCATAATATGATTTATCCTATTTTATGAAATGATTTCTACCAAGACCAACCTTCAAATAATGACTCAATGACTTAGGAAATCCAAGGTTTCACACAGTTCCTATCTTGAATGATAACACTATCATGGTAACCTATTAGATGTGCCTTTAAGAAGTATAATTTTATGAAAGTTGATAGAACATGGACCCCAAATCTTCTATATCTCTATTCATTCTTGATAACTCCATATATATAAAAAATTTCAACCATTCACCTATGATCCCTTTATATAAAACAAGGGTATAGAAAATTATTTGTAAGCCCCACTCATATCCTTATTGTTTTCAAGAAAGAGATATACAATATTTCTATAATCCCCAAATATATCCTTGCTTAATTTAACAATGTATTGGGAAGACCAATTAATAATCCCCACTTAATTCTTTATTATCTCTCATTTTATGACACAAGAGTCCTTAACATGTCATATTAAACTACATGGACTAGTCCTATTACACAACCAAAACTATATGACTCAAAATATGTGGGATTTGATTAATGTCATAAGAGTATATGTAGGATTACTCCTTAAGGTACTAATCACAAATCAATATTATCCCATTTCCCTCTCGATAAATTGTAACCCCAAACCTAACCACTACCTAGAGAGAATCAAATATTCAAAAGTTCCTACCTATGAGGCTTCATTATATAGAGTGTCCCCACTAGATTCTCATATGTGAGTATCCTTATAAAACTCTAAACAATGATTTTTTTCCTAGGATAAAAAACCATGAGTGTCCCTAATTTACTCTAACCCATGAGTTTCTCCACTAGAATCAAAACCATGAGTGTCCCCACTAGAATTTAAACTATGAGTCTCCCCCATAGAGTTTAGACCATGATTCCCCCACAAGACTCTAAACCATGAGTGAAACCATTAGAAATTAAACTATGAGTTCCCCACTTACATGGTTTAATATTTCCAACCAACCTCTTCTTATGTTATGAGAATAAATTGATCCTTATTCATTATAAAACGAGTATAAAATGAACTGCCCACCCTTATGTGATGAGCATAAGATTATCCATCCTTATCTTCTATAATGAATATACGATACCCATCATTCCTTATGTTACAAGTATAAGGTGACCCATTTTTCATTTTGTGGGGAGTATAATATGGCATATCCTTCCTTAAGTGATGTGCATAAGATGAAAAAACCTTCCTTATCTAATGAGCCTAAGATCCAATATTATTCCATATGTGATGAATATAATATCCCCTCGTGTCCTATCATGTGCAAGATACAACAAAATCTAGTATTACCAACACACTCATCCCATTTTGTTGTAAGGTTGTTTCACTTCCAAGGAAAAATTGATGTAATTAAATTATTCCCAAAATGATGGTTTCAAGAATGGGATTCACAAGTATGTGTTAAATTTATGAGGGATCTATAGACCAAGAACGAATATTCTTAGTGAGATGAGATGAACTCCCATCCCATAACCCCAATCAAAGGTTCTATCATCACCACCCTGATGATGGAAAACCACCAAAATTTTGAAATATGGGACACATGACCCATATCATGACTATATTAGTACATCCACATAGTGTTCGTGACATAAACACTTCATAAAAAATAATCAATGGATGATTCATTATGTTTTGAGAGATGATTTCTCTCCTTCAATATATTTTTCTTGGACTTTCCATCTATGGCCATTCCTCTATAATAAGAACTTTATGATTTATTCCTCAATGATGATCATTTATATTGTTTAAAATCCCTACTATATTCATTCTTCTAAGGAAAATTTTCTGAAAAATGAACAATCTTACCAATGTGAAAGAACATAAAAGGTGTATTTCCATTGTATATAATTCCACATCCTTAAAAATTACTTAAAACTTGAGTTAAGACAACAATTTGACTTTCATCCACATTGAGGATCTTTTTAGGTTTATATTTTTAGAGAATTAGGCCATATGTATTACATAAAAAATTAAATATTAAAAATTATAAACTTATACTCACTATCCATTTTTTTATAAAACAAAAGTTTTAAAAATAAACACGGTTGAATTTCATGTTTAAACATCATAAATTGTCCTTTACCCTATCCTCGACTCTATTCACCTTTAAATCCTAGGAAATATATTTCAAGTTTGGGATGAGAAAAAAATGAACTATAAAGGATACAAAAATAAGGAAAACTATTAGCATTGAAAAAACATGTAAACCATGAATAATTTATCATAAAGTAATACTTTTCACCTTTATGAAGTATTAAATACTCTTCACTAAATATAAGCTCATTTCTTACCCTTTTTTTAACTAAAATATTACTATAAAACCCATATAAATCACATATAATATATAAAGGTAACTTGGGAAATAATCATACTTAAATGGAATAATCATATATTTTACTTCCACACATATCACTAAATGGAAGAGTCATACGACTAACTTCCATATCCAGTTCATTTGAGGTTATAATGTAACCACCCCTCCTTGGTTTAGCACGGAACCACTCGTTATTAGTTTATCACATAACCACCTATCTTTGGTTTATCATGTAACCACCCATCAAATTTCAAAGTACTATTATATAATCACTACAAAAAAATATTGCATTTATCACTCATAAAATTTCATTTGGAATCTTAAGAAATCATTTTAATATATTGAAATAATCAAACAATTATTAAAACTAGTTTCACTACCAATATACCTAAAAAATGAATATTGTATTTATTTTTATTTAAATGTTTTTTCTTGTGGAGTAATCCGAATACCAAAATGGTCACAGTGGCATAAAATTCATTATCGTCATGTACGTTTAAAACATTCATTTTTTTGTTTTGTAAATAAAGGAAAACACTTCGTATAAAAATATTCCTTTTGAAAACTATTGAATGAAATTAAAAGTCAAAGGGGTTATTTATACACTTTATAAAATAATTATTTTTATATTATTAAAATATGCCTCAATGTGAGATGATTCCCCTTACCTTGAGTTCGATTCTTCACGTATGTTCCTTGTTCTTCCTCTTCTTCGGTTAATCATAATTGATGAATACCTTAACACATCCAAGGAGGGTCATATGTCTAAAATAATGACTCAAGAATTTAGTAAGGGATTTTTGGAAGAGTTTTGGGTAGATATTGTCATATCCAAATGTTTTTGGAAGCTTAAGTAATATATAGAAATGGGTGCAATTTTATAGGAGAGGGGAGGAGGAACCTTGGGAATTATTTAGAGTATTAAATTAATAAAAATTAAATTTAGATTCCAAATGGGTCCAAACTCATTAATTTTTAATAAATGATGTGTATAAGTCGAAATATAATCATCCAATAATAATTAGATAGGTTTTGAATATTTTTTAATCCTTTCCATTTTTAACAACTGTTAACTCTTACTATTTTATCAAGTAATTTACACTTTAAGAGTTAAAATAATTACCAAATCATGCCAAACGACCAATGAATGAGTAATTAATGAAATTTTTAGAGTTATCTAAACTTTTTGGTTGAATCTTGGATTTTATAAATTCTATATCATTTAATTAAATATTTTATATTTTAAAATATGAATTATGTCAATTTTGACAGTATTCATCACATGTATTTTTTTTAAAATGATAACAACTACATTCATTCAAACAGACTACATTAAATCAATCCTAAAATGTCATATGAATCCAAAAAATTAATGGATTATAAAAAATATTTCAAATTATATTTATTTTAATATTATTAATATCATTTATTTGATTCTTTCTTTGATAAAGCAATCACTACTTCATCATTATGTCATAATTATATTTAATTATACAATGTCTAAAAATTATAAATAAAATACCATGATGTAGCTAATATTTGTATCTTTATAATGAAAATTTTTATTTGAAGATATCACTTATAAGACCCCATATTATATTTTTATTAATAAGAGTCATGATTATGATATTATTTCCTTTACTTTAATTTAGATGTTATAAGTGTTATAATCATACCAAAGTGGCTTCAAAAGGCCAAAATTTTGTTCCAAGGGTTTCCTTGGTCAGAAATAACTAATAAAATAAGATTAGGACAAGTTTTACTGTAGTTTTATATTTTTATAATATTATTTTTTCCTTTATTTACCTTATTTACTCTTTAACAATGGTAATAAATTAAAGTTACTATTCATAAAATTATTTCGATTCAATTAATCCATATTTTTCATACTGATTGAAACCATGTATTATAGTTTTTAAAATTAAATTTAAGAAATTGGAAAAAATAATTTTAAAATTAATCACTTTTTCAGAATGAAAAAATGAGTTTTTTTAATGTAAAAACCATCAAAAGATTGACATGTGTTTATATAAAATTTCAAAGTCAAATTACTTCAATGACTAAAATTGGATTAAATGTTAAAAAAATAATCCTAATATACTTTAAATCCAATTCTAATGATAATATATCAATACAAATATATTAGACAAAAAGATAGTTTTGAATTAAAATATAGTATTTTTTACTATTCATTAAAATATGAATTTTATCTGAAAAATACCAAAATTTCAACCAAAGTAAAATTTGATGTCTCAATTCCAATGAAGATGCTTATTTTGTCAAATAGAACATATAAAAGTTCCAGAAATCTAGATTTAAAAAATTTGTGCCATCAAAAGGTTGTAAAACTACCTTTTAAAAATATTAGTGTATTTTATGCTTAAAATTGGATTTATTCTCATTTTAAGCCTCAAAAATTTATTGGATGAATCTAAAATCTTTTAACAAGCATGTGTAAACATAATATAGTAATTTATGTTAATTCTCACCAATAAAATTTCTTGGAATTAACTACCACTTAAAATATTAATATTAATAATGTATTATTGTTCTATAGAACTTAGTCTTGTGTGAAACGTAAGATTTTAGAGAAACCTATTGTTGCATGTCGGGTACGCGATTGGATAAAGAATCCCATTTAAGATAAAATTAATATATTATTTATAAAAATTAAGAGATATGAAAATGTATTATTCTATAATTACCTGGGATGTTACATCCTTCCCCCTTTGGGAAATTGCATCCCCATAATTTTATTCACTTATAAAATAAGTGAGGGTATTAATCCTTCATACCACTTTTTGATTACCACGTTGCCAATATCTACAGTATGGTTTTTCAATAAAACTAAAATAGGAAAAATAACCTTATTCCACAACACTTTTTCTCTGCGATCAAGAATCTGGACTGGCTATTCCTCATAAGAAGGATTCCGTTCCAACAGAACTACCTCTAGACTCAGAACATGTGATGAATCTAGCATATACTTTCTTAACACTGAAACATGTAAAACATTATACAGGTGGGATAAACTTGGAGGAAAACCCACTCTTTAGGCAACTGATCTGACTTTCCCTAGAATTTCATAGGTTTTAATGAATCTCAAACTCAACTTCCCTTTCTTACCAAAGTGAGTCAAACTTTTCCATGGTGAAACTTTTAGAAATACAAGACCACCTACCTCAAAAAAGATCCTTTCTCTAGTTATCCACCTAACTTTTCTGCAAGTTCTGAGCGGTCCTCATGTGTTTCTAAATCGACTAAACCTTTTCTACCATCTCTTCAACCAACTCTCGTACCATCATATTCATTTCTCTAACATCATCCCAAAAATCTGGAGTTTGACACTTCTTTCCATATAATGGCTCAAATGGTGCCATCTGTATACTGGAATGAAAACTGTTATTATAAAAAAACAAACCAAAGAAAGATGTTGATCCCAAATTCCTTGGTAATCCATTGAACATTCACGTATCATATCCTCCAATATTTTAATTGTTCATTATGACTTCCCATCTTATTAATGGTGAAAATATCTACTGAAATTTAATTCATTATCCAATGACTTCTAAAGGCCTTTCCAAAAGTTATAAGTGAACTTGGCACCATGATTAGTTATAATATAGAGGGGAAATCTATGTAAACTAATCATATCTTTAATATAAAACTAAAATAGTTTATATAGATATAGATTATCTAAAATATGAAGAAAATTAGAAGATTTAGTCTATCAATAAACCATAACCCATATCGCATTGTTACGTTGAGAAGTATTTGATAATTCCACTATGAAATCCATGGATATAATTTTCCATTTCCTCTATGGCACTAGAAAATTATGAATCATCCCTCTTGGTAACTTCCATTATACTTTAACCTATTGAAAAATAAAACATATTAGGGTAAAGTTAGCAATATAACTTTTTATTTCATCCCACTATTAATACTCCCAATGATCATTGTATATCCTAGTGTTTCCCTGATGAACTGAAAACATAGAACTACGAGCTTCACATAACAAATATTTCTTCAATGGTGAATCAAAAGGAACAAATTATATCCTCCAAAATCTCAAAACATATTATTTATCAATGTAAAATTTAGGTAACATGCCCTTTTGAACCAATTCTACTTTTTTCTGTAACTCTCTATCTTCCTTCTGCGATTTATTAATTCTATCTGACAAGGATGATTTCAATGACACATGAAAAAAACATAATAATTTCCAACACCAATAAATTCCAAGTCAAAATTCATCAAATCATTTACCAAAGGATCTCAATCCAAACATATAATGGTTAATGTAGCATTAATCTTTCAAGTCAAAACATCATCCACTTTATTTTCTCTCCCAAGAAGGTAATTAATCGTGTAATAATAATCGTTGATTTATTTCAACCATATCCTTTTTCTCATGTTCAATTCCTTTTAGTTGAATATATTTTTCAAATTTTTTTGATCAGTATATATTTCATAGTTTATACCATACAAATGATACCTTAAAATTTTTAATAGAAAAACAACAACATCTAATTCCAAATCATGTGTAGTTTAATTTAACTCAAAAGGTTTCAACTGATTTTAAGCATAAGAAATTACCCAATAATTCTGAATTAGGAAACAACTAATTCCTTTCAATGAAGAATCACTATAGATAACAAATTCAACATTCCTTGAAGCTAGGGACAAAACTGGAGCATTTTACAATCTTCTTTTCAATTCTTGAATAGAATATTGACATTATTTTTTCCATATGAACTTAAATCCATTACATCTTAACTTAGTTAGTGGGCTAGATAACTAGGAAAAATTTTCAACAAACATTCGGTAATAACCCACTAATACAAGAAAACTTTGAATCTCTATGATTTTGGTAGGTCTTGGCCAGTCTTCAACAACTTTTTTTAGTAGAGTCAATAGTTATGCCATCTTTAGAGACAATATGACCAAGTAATGAAAATTATTTCAACCAAAATTCAATATTACTAAACTTTAGATATAGTTTCTTTTATTTTCAGGTTTGAAAACCAATCCTCAAGTGACTCTCATGTTCCTTCTAGCTTTTAAAACATACCAAAATACCAACTATAAACACAACAACAAATGGATCCAAAAACTGATGAAAGACTCCATTCATGAGATTCATAAATACAAAATGTGCATTAGAAAACCAAAATGTAATAACTACATACTCACGATGCCCATATCTTGTTCAGAATGCTCTCTTTGTAATTCCATCCTCTTTAACCTTCAACTATTGGTACCCGGACAACAAATAAATATTTAAAAAATACTAAGCTCCCTAGAGCTGATCAAACAAATAATAAATATGAGGAAAAGGATATTTTTTTAATATTGATGTTATTCAAGGATCTATGATCAATACAAAGTCCCATATAACCATATTTCATTTTCAAAAATAAAACAGGGGCAGACAATGCAGAAGTCCAAGGTCGAATAAACCTTTATCAAGCAATTCTTGTAATTATTTTTTTCAATTCCACCAGTTCTACTTGAGCCATTCGATAAGGGGGTTTAAAAATAATCTTAGAATCAAGTACTAAATCGATGGTAAATTCATCCTTCCGACCAGGAACAATACCAGGAAATTCATTAGGAAAAACATCTTTAAATTCAGTAACTACTAAAATGTCCCTAATCAAAATTATTTCTTTATTTTCTCTAACATGATCAAGATATGATTCAATTCCATTTTAATTAATCTCTCAGATTATTGGTATGTTATAAAAGGCATGAAATCATTGAATAAACATCCTTGGATTGGAAATATATTTTAACATGATAAACTAAAAGCCAATCCATACCTAAAATGATATCAAATTACACTTTGAGAATTTCAAAAAGATTTGACGGAAGAACCATCCCAAAAATGATAATTGGATGATTCCTATAATGCATGATTTCATTAATACATCCACCCGGTGTCTTTACCAAAAGTTCAATATCACATTCAGGCTGTAATATTTCTAATTTACATGCAAAGATCTTAGAAATAAATAAATGTAAAGATCCAAAGTCATATAGAGTATTGGAATACTTTGAAAAAACCCATAACATACCTTTGACCACTTCCTTTGATAGTCTGATATCAATCGTAGTAATAGAAAAATATTTTTCCACACCCTTCTTCATTCGATCTTGCTTATTTCCACCCTAGGTAATCAAATTTGGACACAAATTGGCCAAATTTCCTAACTCATTGCAACTGAAACGTTATAATATTTGTGTTCATTTCCTGCCTAATCATATTACTTACAATTATAAGCAATATGACAAGTCTTACCACATCGAAAGATCTTGTCAGACATTGAGAGACAATCTCTAGGATTCTTTTTACCACGCTTTTCACAAGTTGGAAATTTAGTTTTCTTACTGTTGAACATCTTTGGTGAATTATTTCCCATTGAATACTAACTGGATTGCTTCTTTTACATGCTATCATAGAACACATGATTTTTAAAAAACTACAATTATCTCTTCTCAACCCATCATAAAAGTTTCTCATAGTTTTTGAACTCACCAAAAGCTAATTCCCTTTGATATTTTGCCTTCAATCCTAAGTTAAAATGATTTATCTCAGTATCAATTTCCCAGATAAAATTTGAGGCATACCTTGAAAACAGGTGAATTTTTCTTCACATACAACCACTGAATTGTCATCCTTTTGTATTAATTCAAATAATTGATTTTATATCCTAAGTAACACATCCTTAGGAGAATATTTCTCAAGGAATATGTTCTTATATTCATCCCATTCAATGGGGTTAATCTATTCAACTCCTCTGATATTTTTATTCACTAAACACTACTGACCAACTTCACCTTTAAAATAACAAAGATCAAGACTAAACCTGTGATTTTTTGAACGCCCCATTATATAAAAATTATTTTATTGTGCTTTAATGCAGCTTTCAATTCACATAAGGCCAAATTATCCTTATAATTATAGGGGACGTTAAATTATGAATTGTTCCACTATCGAAATATTATTCTATGATTGATATGATCGATGTCATGTATGAACACCGCCACCATTTATCACCTGAGTCAACTATGCCATCACTGTAAAAAACTTCTCAGTTCTAATTCCATCTATCTCATGATGCTATTTCGGAAGGTTGTTTTCCTCTGTATTCCTTCCAAGCAAGGTTTTCCAATTTCATCTATAGAAAATCACTCTGAACAAAGATATCTTAGACGAAGAAACATTTTAATATTCAAATGATATATCATTTCAATTTTACCATAATGTAAATATAATTTATGGATAATCTAAATTTATATAAACTGACCTCTAATACCAACTAAAAATCCCAAACCTTAAACATTACTTAAAACATGTGTTAAGTTAATAATTTTACTTTCATTCACATCGATGAACTATTTTAGTTTTGGTGTTTTATAGAATGAAGCCATAACTATTACATAACAAATTAAATATTATAAAGTGGAAAATTTTTCTCACTATCAATGTTTTTCAGAAAATGAAAACTTTTAAAAAAGAAACAGGGTTTTGTTTCATGTTTAAAACATCAAAACTTATCCTGGACCTCATGCATGAATCTATTCAACTTTAAATCATATAAAAAATATTTCAAAAATGGGATGAGAATAAAAATATCATTAAGGTATATATAGAGATTAAAAAATGTTATCATTGCAAAAACATGTGAATCATAAATACTTTATCATAAAGTAATAATTTTCACTTTTATGAAGTAGTTAATATTCTTAACTAAATATAAGATCCTTACGTACAAATTTTGCAACCAAAATATTTCCATAAAATACAAATATATCACATATAACATATATAGGTAAATCTATACATAATCATACTTGAATGAAATCAACATACAATCAAATTCAACACATACACTAAATGGAATATCCATACGACTGACTTCAATACCCAATGCATTGGAGGTTATAATGTAACCCCCCATCCTTTGTTTATCACAGAATGAACCATCAATGGTTTATCATGTAACCATACAAATTTTTTTATCACATAACCACCATTCAAATTTCCAAGTAACAATGCATAATCATTACAAATAAGAGATTGAATTTCTCACTCATAAAATTTCATTTGAAATCATAAGATATAATTTCAAGATAAGGAAATAATCAAATAATTCATAAATCTTTTTTTAGGACTAATTTACCTGAATACGGGATATAGTATTTATTTTTCTTTTAGTTATTTTTTGTTTTTATATGAATACAAATAGTAAAATGTTCATGGTAGCGGAAAAGTCATTTTCGCCGTGTATGTTAAAAACATTCCTTCTATAATTTTTTTGTAAAGAAAGTAAAACACTTCATATAAAAATATTCCATCTGAAAGCCGTAGAATGAAATTTAAATTCAATGTGATTATTTATAAATCGTATAAAATAATGGTGTTTATATTATCAAAATATTTCTCAAGGAAATGGGATTGAGATGAAGTCCATTACCTTCATTTTGATTTTTCACGTGTGTTCCTTGGTCTTCCTCTTCTTCCGCTGATCACCATTGAAGAACACGTTAACACTACTAAAGAGGGTGTTATGCCTAAAATAATACCTCAAGAATGTGGGAGGGATTCTATGAAGGGGTTTCGGTATATATTGGTCAAACTAAAAGGTTTTATAAGTGTGATTAATAGAGATAAATATGCTCCTTTTTATAGGAGATGGGAGGGGACCCCTGGAATTATTAAAAGTATTAAATTAATATAAATTCAATTTAGATTCCAAATGGGTAAAAAATCAATTAGTTATAATATAAGATTATTTTAATTATAAATATAATCATCCAATAATAATTAGACCAGTTTTGAATATTTTTTAATCCTTATCTTTTTTAACCACTTTTAACTCTTACAATTTTATCAAGTAATTTACACTTTAAGAGATAAAATAATTACCGAATCATGCCAAATGATCAATTAATGAGTCCTTAATGAAATTTTTAGAGTTATAAAAATTTATTTATGAAATATTGGATTTTTTATATTTTATATCATTTAATTACATTTTTTATATTTTAAAATATGAATTAAGTTAATTTTGACAATATTCATTACATAACTTCTTAAAAAATCATAAAAAATTGATTCCTTATAAAAAACTAGATTAAATAAATCCTAACATTCCATAGTAATCTATAAAATTATTTTATGTCCTAAAATAGTTATATTATATTTATTATTAATATTATTAACATCACTTATTTGATTCTTTATTTAATAAAGCAATCACTACATCATCTTTGTGTCATAAATAAATTTAATTATTTAATGTCTAAAAATTCTAAATAAAATACCATAATTTAGATAATTTTTTTTATTTTTATGACGAAAATTTATATTTTAAGAGATCACTTATATAACAACATATTTAAATTTTTGTTTTGTAGTAAGAGTGGTGTTTTTGATATTTTTTCCACAAATTTGAATTAAATGTTGTAAGTGTCATAATCCCACCCAAGTGGCATCCAGAAGAAAACATTTAGTCCCAAGGGTTTTATTGGTTGGAAATAACTAATAAAATAACAATATTATAGGTTTTGGGGTAGTTTTATATTATTATAAGATTATTTTTACACTTATTTACCTGATTTAACCTTTAACTGTGGTAAAAAAATACTAAAGTTACTATTCAATGAAAATTATTTTGATCCTATTAAACCCAATTTTTAATACTTATTATGACCATGTATGTTAGTTTTTTATAATTAAATTACCAAAAGTATTAAAATTAAATTTAAAATGACTCCTCTTGTCAGAATGAAAAAACAAGTTTAAAAAAAAGTATAAACCATCAAAGATTGACATAGGTTTATATGAAATTTCAATGTGAAATTACTTCCAATGATCAAAATTTTATTCCATGATAAAATAATAATCTAAATATACTTTAAAACTAATTAAAATAATAATATAACTATATAAATAAATTAAACAAAAATGCAGTATTTTTCACAATTCATTAAAATATAAATTTTATCAAAATAATACCAAAATTTCAACTAAAGTAAATTATTATATCTATCTTCAAAATAAGAAGTTTATTTTATAAAATAGAAGATTTAAAAGTTCCAAAAGGTATATTTAAAAATGTTTCTAAATCAAAATGCTGTAGAACAACCTTTTAAAAATATTAGAGAATTTTGTTTTTGCATAAAATTGGATTTTTTTACCATTTTAAGCCTCTAAAATTTATTGGATGAATATAAAAACATTTAACAAACATGTGTAAACATAATATTGTTTGTTATTTTAATTATAAAAAATAGTGTATATGTGTTTACTATCATTTAAAATAATAATATTAATAATGTATCATTGTTCGGTAGAACTCAGTCTTGTGTACAACATAAGGTTTCAGGAAAACCCGTTTCTTGGTGTTGGTAAAACTATTAGATAAAGCATACTATTTGAAATAAAATTAACTTAGTATTGATAAATATTAATAGATAGGATAATGTCTTATTCTATAATTACCTGAGATGTTACATTGTACCTACATCTTCAATTTTTCGTTCCTTTTGATAGAATGAAATGGATACGTTGAAATTCATTCCAATTTCATCATCTTATAATTGCTCCAAAATATTATTCTTTGAACTATAGTTATTAAAATTCGTAGATGTATTAAAAGTTGTGTACACTTGAAATATAATTTTTTATTCAAATCTATCCCTCTTATCATCTCATATTCTAGAAAAATTTTGTTGAGTTTAATAGTTTTTTAACCATATGGACATTGGTTATTAAATACTAATATTTTAGAAACATAATTATTTGGAAATATAAAAACTAATAACCTCACAATGGTGGAATATGTAAGTGTCTCACCACAAATTCAGATTGAAGACACAATTTTATGTTTATAAGCAAAGATGAAATTCATCATCTCATATTTTATAATATATATATAAATATATATATATATATATATATATATTAAAACACATAAATTCGTGTTTAATATCATGAATCTTTAAATTTATTATCTACTTCGTGAATATCATAGAGCTTATAACAAACTGTGTGAGTGGATTTTCATCCCTTGGTGCATGTTTCCTCATTCTATGATAGGGATGAAAACTGGGAATTATGTGACTTTCCATTCACCTCCATTTAATTTAATATTTTTCTTTGAGAGTGACTTCATTCATTACAACATGAAGAACATAAAGGGAAATAAAAATTAAATTGGGAGCTAAATATTCTCTCTAAAGAGGGAAACCCATTTTTTGAACATATGAATTGTTTTTGTATTAATATAATTAAATATTTCCTTATGAACTCATTTTAGTAAATATGTTAATGAAACCAAACTCAGAGCCTTGGGAATAAGTACTTGGATCCATTTTCTTAAACACTCAGATACAAATTGAAGGTCCATGGAATGTGTAGATATAACCACTAAGAGGGTGGGAAGGGGAGATCATCTAGGGATACCAAAACACTATCTATACCACTTTTCATTGATATTAAAATACAATTTATTTCATTAAATTGAAGAGAGAGAAAATTATCTTTTATCTATACAAAATGATCAAAAATTAATCATCAATAAGAATGAAGATCTTCTCCACCCTTTGTAAATTCCTCAATTATGTATACATTTTTTCCCAATCAATCTCTTCTAAATTCTCTTATAACAATTATCCAGTTAATGGGATAAAAATATAAAAAAATCATCATTTCTTGTTTAAATTTTATAAAATTTGATTTTAGTGTGACACATATTATTGAAATAATTTGTGGGTGTTAAGATGTGATGGACTAGTTGTGGTGTGATAGCTAAATATATTTTAACTAGCTAAAATCTATCAAGAGATAATTGACCGGTATAGTGACATGAAACTTCTCACTGTGGTGTGCTATTATTTTTACATAGTTTTATTTAGGGGTGAAATCCATTATTGTGATTTGAACAAAATACCAGAAGGATATGGGAAAAAAATTCTAAATATCTCGAATAATCGTTGACCAGAATCACAATGTGATTAGGTTCATTGTGCCCTGAGGGTTTTGAAAACTCTATAACAAAAAAACCCTCATATTCATGCTACATTGACCTTTATAACATGTTTTCCAAGAGTGAAATATGGTGGCCCCAAAAAATTTGATACCAAAAATCCATCAAATGTCTTTTTCAATGAGAATTTTGTATTATCCACACTTTTTGTGGCATGATCTCCTAGTTCATCAGATCCAGTAATGATTAGGATTTAGATTTCTAAGAAACTACAATGTGATATCTTCATTTTAGGGTTGTTTATAAAAATTACAATATAAAACGCTCCAATTCCTAGTACATTTCACAACAAAATTCCCTTGGATTTTCATCACAATAAAATTCGTCCCAAAAAATTCCTATTTTACATCTTCAAAGTGTAATGGTCTCACATGACATGAATATTCATATATAAGAGTAAAACATTCCTTTTATTCTACTCGTTCATGAAACAACCATTACGAATGTTGTAACACCCCATGATTTCAAAGTAATTTATCTCTTTAAAGTAATATAATAGCTTATATTACACGGAACTCCAACTTTTCTTGTGTTATACACAGGATTGAGTTTCTTTGAAACAACACATTATTATAATAATTATTTAAAAACTATATTTATATATCAATTAAATATTATAATATTAATAGTAACAAATAAATTTTAAATGTTATTTATAATTTTTTGACTTAAATAAAAAGTATTTATAATTAAATGTACAATTTTTGTTAAAATAGTTATGTATTTAGAAAAACAAATTTCTTAAAAGTACTACTTTTTATGTCCTTTTGTGAAAAATAATAAAATTAATATTTGACACTCCTAAAAATTGAATTTGGTAAAAGATACTTCATTTTTGAATTTAGAATATCAAAATTAGGTTAAGATGAATTTTTGTTATTTTTCTAAAAACATCCAATTTTTGCTGAATAGTGAAAAATACTGCATAGTACTTAAAAACTAAATTTTTCATTTAAATAATTATTTTTAATTGAAATTTATCTTCAGGCCAAAATATATTAATAATACATATATTAGCCCAATTTAACTCACTGGAGTAATTTTATAATAAGCTTAGATATATAAAGTTTTTTTGAACTTTTTTACGTCCTTTACCGACTTTCTAGGCACATTTCCAAATTTGCATAATACATAATTTTACCACTTCTATGAATTGAATTTAAAAAATCATATAGACATAGTTTTCATCATTAAGTAAAATGTTGTTCAATAAGATGAAAATTATTTTTGGTTAATAGTAACTTTTGGATTCTATTTACCATGGTCAAAAGTAAATAGGGTAATTAAAGGTAAAAATAATATTATAATAATATAAAACTATCCCGACAGATGTACTAATTATATTAGATAGGATTTGTTAGTCCAAAATCATCCTTAAGAAAAATATTATCCTTTTTTATTCACTCTGGTTAGATTAGGACATTAATTATATTTTATTTAAAGAAGAGTTAAAATTGTTAAATTCCAATTTTAATAACTAAACCATATTTCATATTTTGTTATACATAAGATAAATTATACTATAAATATTCATTATAAATATAAAATAATTTCCTACGTCATGTTATTTCATATATAATTTTTATACATTAAATAATTAAGTTTATTTATGACACAATGATGATGTCGTAATTATCTTATTAAAGAAAGAGAATAATAAATGATAATATAAATATTAAAATAAATATAATTTGAATTTTTTGATGCCATAAACAAATTTTATAGAGGAAGTTGACATATTAGTTATTATTTAATGATTTATTATCAGAGGAATCAAGTTTTTATGGCATTAAAAAAAATCAATTACTAAATACTATCAAAATTGACATAAATGAGTTTTCAATAAAAATACTATTTTAATAAATGATATAAAAATCCTAAAAATCAACAGTTTAGGAAAAAAACTTGTAAAGTGATAAAAATTTCATAACTTATCTACTTTAGGTTCTCTTGTATTTTTATAGTAAAGGTATTAACCATGGAGTAGAAAAATACAGGAGGACATGGTAAGAGTTAATTTATTTTACAAAGGGTTAAATCTAAAAGATAAGGTTACTTTTATGATATAAAAATTCCTAAAACCTTGTGGATTAGAAAATTTATAACCATCCTCATATTATCCTCTAAATAAATCAATTTTGTGTTATTAGAATCAAAAAATCATTTTATAACAAATTTATATTTCATTCTTTTCTTAAAGTGCCCCTCAGCTATCTTATAAAAGGGAACCTCCCTTTATCTATAATTCACACCTATAAAGACTTTTTACATAGCCAAAACCTACCCAAATACCCTCCCAACTACCCTTAATTAATCCTATAGGCCTTAATTTGATCATTAATCCAACCTAAGGAGTCCTTTTGTTCAAATCAAAAGGAAACACCCGAAGAAGAGGTAATTATTTTATCAACTCATTCAATGTTATTTTCTTCTTATACTTCTTGTTTATCTATTGTTTCCATAAAAAAATAACAAATAAATACCTTATACATGATAATATGTTATTATAATTAGGTTACAACCATATTTCTTATTCTATCTATCCTATGAATAACAATGTCACTATGTGTGCGTACGTAGAAATTACTGTCTCCACGCTGTGGTGTAATTTGTTATTCAAGATTATGTTATTTGTATAGATATAATGATGAGTATTATGTATATAAATAATTAACATAACATGATAAGGTTTCTGTATAATTAATATACCATCCAATTCCGTACCATTCTTTCATTAAGTAAAGTATATTGTCGCTCATGCTTACGTACGACTTACCATCTCCATGACGCGATGAGATTCATTTCCATGTTCAACATTCAACGATGATTATAAAAGTATATATTAGTAATAAGTATGTAATTTATGAAATAATAATTCTTCTAGATAAATATATATATATACACACATAAAATTCATTCACTTACTTCCATTCAATACGATATAAAAACCGGAACAATGTTTATGTGTACGTACAACCTATCATCTCCATAAACGGTGTATTCCATTTCATATATCTATCTATTATAAATATTTATATTATGAATATATATGATATATAAATAATGTTTTATATTTTGTATTTAATTAAATCATGATATAAGTGATACTATCAAGAATAACAAATTAAAACACGTACAATAAAGAATGTGATTATTACTAGAAATGTTACTTTAAGATGAAAATTATTATTAAATGGGTTGTATAAAGTCATAAATGAATCATGTATGATATCATAAATATGATTAGGGTTCTATTATAATTTAATAACATACTATGGTCATTATATAGGAGGCTAAATTTACCCTCTACCAAAGGCAATTAGAAGGTAAGGGTTAATTCCTCAATCTCATTATTATCCAAGATTCTTTATTTGTATTTATTTACTGGGATATATTTATCATCCATGTACTTGTTTCATAAAAATGTTTTCAGAATGAATATTTTAAGGTTTTATGGAAGGGAATTTTAGACAAGACCATCATTTTAAATGTTTTAATGATTTATTTTTCTAAATCTTTTTAATTATTGTCCTTGTTTTCAAAGTGATTTTAAGGATTTATTTATATAGAAATGACTTTTTTAAAATGTAAATTCCATTCAAAAGTTTAAAAGTGGTATGTGACACTTTGATTCCAAAATATCTTTTAAATGAACTCCTTTATAAATTGTGTGACTTTTAAATGATTTCACAAAAAATGGATATTTCTCTCAAATAGTTTTACTGATCATTTTCAGCTATGTCAACATGTTTTACTGGATATTATTCTGGATTGAGGTGGATTTATTATAATACAATACTCCATATTGTATTGAATGAGTTATGATATGTTTGACTTTGGATATTCTATTCTTATACTATTCATGGTTTATATTTAAGGTATTGACATTTCGTATGCTAGTTTTAATACGAATGTTTATGTTATGATTCAACATTTTCATATAAGGAATGCATTGGACTTATTAAGTGGTAGGTGGCGCTCGCTATAGCTCCACGATGCATCGGTAGGTCTCATGAGACAAACTAGTGTCTTGGAACAAGGCTTTGACAAAACTATTTGTGAATGGTCTTGGAAAATGGCCTTGATGTAGTAGTTATTGTGTCCATCATTATGCATTACCTCATTATGAAATTAGTTATTACATGTGATTATTCAACTAGTAGAATATCCATGTTCATATTTATATGGTAATGTTTGATTTATGTTTTCCATATCATGTTCAAATTTATGTTTAAAAGGCTGTTGTTTTTATTATACATCTGTCCTTAAATGTTTTTAGTGTCCTCTAAATTATTTACCATTACAAAGAATATGAGCTCACCCCTTTCTTGTGTTTCATTTTATTAGGATTTCAAGAAGTGTATTATGATTGATATGAAGGGTTAAGCTTGGGGAATAATGGAATTATCAAAATATTATCTATGCCATATTTTATTTTAGAAATTGTAATATAAAGTTCATGTATGTAATCTATTTTCCAAGACTGCTAAACTGATCGGTCCTTCCGGATTTGATACCTTGTAATCATGCCAATGTGTTAAAATAATGCATCGGCTCCGGGCTTCTGGGGTCAAGGTGTTACATTTGGTATCTGAGGAAGTTTATAAATAACCATGAAAACTAAATTTAGATAAACTTTTATTAGGGAACATTACCCTATGATAGACCTTGAAGATTAGTATAGAATAACTTCCTAGAATTTTGGTAATGTGTATATTTTTTTATTTTTCAAAAAAATACTTCCCTATTTGGATACTACAAGTTGACATGGTTTTGGCATAGATGTATCTCAGAGTAACAAATACAATAAGGTGTTCTGAGCCTAAATCGGGGTAAATAGGTACATAAAAATGAGCCTTTCTGCAGAACTCGTTTGACACTCCCAGGTGATATGCTTTGGATAGTTCAACTTTTCATTACAAATCACTACAAAGGATTTATGTGTAAATATGTCAGAAAAGAAGCCATTTTTATGATTGCGAGAGTAGATGTGTAAAAATATTTAATTAATGCTGATAATTTTTATAGTTTTTGGATTATACATTATGATATAATCTAACCAAGTGTATGTCGTCATTTAGAAAGGGTGCCTAAAAGAAGGAATGAAAACTATAGCAATACACACACTTCAAAATATTTCAATGTTTCCAATGGGAAAATATCTATTTGTAAAATCACATTTTCTGATAGTAAAATGTTTTACCAACATATATGTCCCTGTCACTAAACTGTTGGTAAACAAATTATCACTAAATGTTTTTACGATATATAAAATCATTCTATTACAATTATAATAATACTACTAGATAATATATATATTGGTTAAAATGTTTAGCAACAGGTTCTAATGACAATTTTTTCTTTTAGAAATAATATTACCAACATATAATATCTATTTATAAGTTACATTTGAATAAAAATTATTATTTTTATTTCTCATAAAAAACCATTTTATATTTATTAATATACCATATGTAACACATGTTTTAATTAATAATGACAATGATTTTCACACGTGTTCAAAATTAGTAAAAAATAATTATATTGATAATAAAATTTAATAAAAAACGAATCAATATAAAATTCAACCCCTAACATGATCCATCACACCCCACCAATCCACAACACCCCACCCCTACTAGCAGTAGCCCATCCCTGCCACACTAGGGACCAACAAGCACCAATAACTAATCCATGCCTCAGGACAAGTGATCCAGCTCCACCACAAATCATTGAAAAATATCTACAGTCACTATCATGGAATCCTCATTATATGGGCATGGAAAACTTTATCATCTATTTAATTAATTGTAGTGGACCACCATTATATGTTGGAAGCATCACCTATCCCAACGCCCTCCACATTAGACATGCACCATCAAATGCAACGTTCTGATCACACAAAATGCATGATATAAAAATAATAACGTATTATATAAAAGTATCATCCAGTGAGCCTAAGAAGATTGTCTAACCAATGGAAATGACCATAAGATGATATATATAGAAATTTCAAAAACAAGAATATTATTCATTAGATAAAAAAATATATATCACATTCATAAAAATAACACAATAATTGTTGTTCATATTTATCTCTCGTACATCTTGAGTTCCTATCAATCAGTGCATTTATAGAGATATTCTATATAGGGGGAGAGAATCTTCAAGGAGTTTCTTTAGAGAGAGGTTATAGAAGAAGCAACTTAAGTTGACCCAACTGCATTCTTCCACACATGGAGAGAGGATTTGAAAGTGAAAAAGGCATATAATTTAAGGTTGATATGCAACAACATATGGTAGTTGTGGGACAAATGTTCAAGAGTTAGGTGAAAGGGAATGCTCGAAATCCTAGTAAGGAAAAGACATCTTTGCAGGAGAAAACAAAAACTGTAGATACGCTTGTTAAGATTTAGTTGGAGATTTACACATGTGTTACTAACAAATTAAAATCAACCATTGGTGGGGAAGGATAACACAATATATAACTGTAAATTGAAGGTGGGGATCAAATTTTTGAAGATGTTAATTAGGCTTGACAAGGAAATGTAGACTATTGACTGAGAGGAGTTAAGAGCTATATTCAAGAAAGTGGAGATGATGACTTTTCCTGGAGGGGAACCAATAGACTTGATTACCAAATATGAGGCTCATTTTAAAAAAAATGGCCTCAGGAAGAGATTAAGGTTTCATTGTGCAGAAAATTTAATGATATCAGTACAGATTTCACAAATGATCTTGAGAATAGGAAAAAAACTAGAGGAATGCTTCTAGATATCTGGAATAATGTTCAATATGAGATAAGGAGGTTAAAAATGATGTAACCTCATATGAAAGGTTACAATATACAGACTTGTCTAATGTTTTTTGTTGAACTACCATGATAAATCATCAAGAAATGGATTATTGAGAACTTATATGAGTGTAAACTAAAACAAAAAATTGATAATATTAGTTTAGAGTTTTTTTCATCCATCAGTTAATAGAAAATTTCTCAGGCATCGTTTTTTTCTACTTCTTTGGGGAGTAAGTCTATGCATATATCATTTGAATGTTTTAATTATAAGACTAAAATATACAACTATAAATAGAAGCTAGAAAAGGATGCATATGCTGAGGTCCGTAAAAGGGTTATGGGAGATCAAGGACTACCACTCAAGAGGGAGCGTCATCCTATTACTAATTCTATTTCTGAGGAATAAGTGATGGTTGTTGTTGATGATATAAGAGTTCTGAAAAATATGAAAACTGATTTTGATATTACTTTTTTGTTTCCATATGTAGTAGATTGTACTTTGGAATGATCAGTGTTTTGGGCTCCAATTGGTGGTATGGTGAAGTTTATCATAGGTGGTATAACTCCTTTTAACAATGATACTGATTTTGGGAACAAGAGGATTATGTTTTCATTATTAAATGTTGGAGTGGATCCCAATGTTCTCAATGAGGCTTGTTAGAATCTTGTACATGTTGCTACTGGAAGAGGGAATCACCAAACTGTTGAGATTTTCTGTCCTACTAAAATCACCTGTTTAGACTGTAAAAGAATGGATTATTGATGGAATATTAGAAGATGAACCATCTAAAAGGTGAAACAAAAGGGAAGAGACAAGATAAATAAAGGAATTTTTTTTATGAAAATTCACCTTGAGGACAAGATAGATTTTAAGGACGAAATTATGTGAACATGGGGTTGGGGATCTCTGAGTGGGTTGTATTGATAACTATTTGGGGAAGTTATATAATCTATAGTGGGAAGTGTTTGGGGACACTACAAAAATTATCCTTCAAGGGTAAAACACTAGATAAAGAGAAAACCAGAAATTTAATATAAATACTAAATGTGAAATGTATAACAACAATTATGAACAATTGAAAGATAAATTGAGAGACAACCACAATATTGGGTTTGAGTTTTACCTCAATTATGCAGCACAAGGGTAGTGAGGCAGTGGTGATGAGGTGTAAGCTGAGTTATAGGAGTTTTCTTGGAATTCAATGATGTAGTAGGTATTCTTCAAATTTTGCAGGAGTTTTCAGATTTGTTGGTTTTTACTTAAAAATCCTTTTAGATAATATCTTCATGAAGAACAACATCATTCCAATAATTAAGAGAGCAGAACAACCATAGTCTTAATGAATCCAACATTAAAGGAAAAAATATTTAGCAATGAAAGGACTATGAACAAAATAGATTTAAAATGGTTAATAAAACCCTAACAGTAGAGGCAGGGAATAAAAAATAAAGAGGAAGAAGGAAATAGAACATGGATAAAGATACTTAATATTAATTGCGGAATTTATTGGCAGTATGGTAGAGAAGAGATATGCATAGACTTTGATTTAAAAAATTTATCCAAAAGGATGTCCTAAAACAGAATCATATGACTATAGATCAATTAGTTAAGAGGAAAGAATAGCAAACATTCAGGTCTTACAAAAGAAATTAAATATTCAAAAGTAAATAATGGATGATAGAAGAAACATTATAGATTATGTAATTATAATAAATACCAGATATGAACTTTTAAAAAATATGTGATCATTTTTATATGTCCAAAAAATCACTTACCCTTAAATTTTGAGAAAATAACCGACAAATATGTCGTAGAAAAACACTTTCAACAAGAAAACTAAAAACACATATGCAGATACAGTTATTATAAGTGACTAGAATTACTAAAAGTAATTTTCAAAAGGCAGTTTGAATTTAGAAAAAATGTAGAATAACAAAGTTGAGAAAAGAAAAATAGTAGATATTTGAGTTTTAATTGGATGGTAAACAAATATAATTTTTTAATGTGACATTATTTATCAATGGATCTACTATACCTTCCTAAAAAAGTATGTATGACAGGGAAAACATTTAATAAGTAGTTTTAAAACTGCATATAAACAGTTTAAAAAAATATGTGATGACCATTCTGATTCTAAAATAAGACATGCAATTACATTTTAGATGAAAATCACTTGAATATGTTACCTAGTAAGAAACTTTTCAATGGAAGATGAGAAATTGTCAGCACTTTTCACGAATAAAAAGTAGTCTTAAAAAAATTGGCTGCCCACTGGATATAAATAATAAATAAAACATTGAAACTTGATAAAATATTAGGCAATAATAAAGGTATCAACAATAAAAATATTTATACATCTTAACATTTAACATTAATTGGAATGATTCAAAAGAAAATAATTAGACCGCACATGTTCCTTTTAAAATTAGGTTCACCAAATTCCTTTAATGATAAGTTAATATAATGATAATATACCCAACTCAATGATATTGGAAAATGTAATTTCATGAAAAAAATAGTGAAAATGATATAGTTTTCAAAAACAAAAACAAAAATTGCCTTTATATAATGTGAAAATGATACATGTTCAGAAAATAAAAAATAATTCTCTTATCATGTATTATAAAAAATGAGGTATACATGATATTATTATTTTCTAATATAATGTGATATTTTTTTATACAACAATTGTTTGAAAAAAAATTAATCTTCTCTTTTACATGAATCATAAAGAAGAATCAATATAACTAGAGTGCTAGAGGGAAATACAAAGAGCTTGAATAGCTCCTCAAAGACTTGGAACCAAACACAAAAGGGGTGAATCATCACAGAAATTCTTAACATGGTATTATCATTCTAACTTCAATATTTTCTTTTTAGAGATGATAAGTGGAAAATATCTATGTATTGGAGTTTTGATGAAAATAAATTGATGATGTCATTTATAAAATAATCATTATTTAAGTAAATTCATTAATTGATGCCTTCTGCATCCATAATAAAGATCAAGTGATTTTTGATAGATTAATAGTGAATGACTAGAATTTACTTCATATCGCGATCAATTGAATTTTGGGTCCAAAAAAAGTTTGGAATTCTCTTAAATCATTTATAATTTAATTTATTTCCAAATTGAGGATTACATTTATCATTAGAGGATTAGTGTTCAGTGAAGGGATAATAAATTATCTAACAGCAGTTGGGGAAAACTTTTTATTGTTCTTATCACTTATGATAAGTGGTTTTGTTTAACTGTTTTTAGATTACTAACTGAAAAGTATTTTACTTCCCCTTATTTTAGGTGGGTTTCTTCTAGAATTTAAGATTCCATTTGACCACACTTATTATTTATTAAAACTTATAATTATAAGATATAATATTTATAATATCTAATGAACCCCTCTAGTTCTTATCACTTATCATAAGTGTTTACACATAAAAATTTCTATATTTCTTATGGAAAAAATATTCCCTACCACTTGATTTGTATTCTTTTAGTATTTAAGTATAATAATTTTGAAGAAACCGGGTACACAATACATTTTTTTATTTATGTTATTTTTTTAAAAGTAATAAAAAAGTGACGTTGCATATTTTTTGAACCTGTTTATCATAAATGATAAATTCTATAAGAAATTTCAATAAGTGTTATGAAATAGACCCCACATGCAAGTGTTTTTTCAATAACATAAAAAACATGAAATATTTTTCAAACCGAGTATAACATGTAATGAGTGAAATGAAGAGTTTTCAATAAGTGCTACCAAAAAGATGGAAATTATCATAGTTGACACAAATATCCACATGATTCCATGTATTATAGCCCTATCATGCATTAATTATCTACTGTTTCAATAAAGATATGGTTTGCATTGGTTTTCAAATATAATGACTACTCTGTTATCATTATTCTTGCTAATTGGGAGTGATCATAAATCAAAAGTCTAAGATTCACTGTTATTAATGGAATCGGTTCTATAAAGGAAAGAACACATAGTACCTACATGGATTATTCTAATGGTTATAAATATGTTTTGGTAACCAGATTCATGCAAAAGTTTCAAATTTGGAAACTAGAGGAATAATCTCACTAAGAAGAAAAATTTATGTTCACCATTATTAATATAAATGAATGTCATTAATACTGTACATATGTTTTAATGAGCAATTTATTTGTTGATAAGGGAAGTTTTTAGCATACCCGGATGCAAATTCACAAGGAAACTCAAATTTGGATCAATGTTTTGGACAATTTAAATATAGAGCCTGTAATAGAGATTCACATTTTCAATATTTGAAGAGGGGTTGAACAAAGAACCAATCAGATTTTTAGAGAAAGCTCACATCCAAACTAGAACAGCCAATCATACTCATCTTTTTCAACCTATCATGTTTTATTATCAGCTTCAAATAAATAACATGCCACTTTATGGTGGGAGTTTCATTTGTAAAATATCATTTTTTTGAGAGATTGGGTTTTGGGAATTAGAACAAGATATGGACAATATAAAAACCATGTGTTAAAAAATTATCAATTGAGAAATGGAAAATTGAAGACCATTTGATATTATTTTAGGGAAGTGATCAAGGAAGGTTCTAGAAAGCATCTCAGAGATCATGCTAGAGATCATACCAATACCACTGTCACTAATGCTAGACCCACTAAGATCAATCAATTCCAAAAATGTACATCTTGAACTGATGGAAACAATATATGCATCAATGATTTCTGATGCATGAATCAATAGAATCATATATATTATTCGGAATTTAGAATCCACTAGAGCAAGTAGAAAACCATGAGAGAGCTAGAAAAAAGAAACATGTATATTCATTGATGTTGGGAAAGTCCTTCTTAGACCACCAGTATTACAATTTTCAAAAATAAAAAAAAATATAAAGAGAGTTCCCTCAAATTAGAGCATTTAATGGATTTCTTGGACAAGGAGTTAATATTAAAAAGCAAAATCATAGAAAGGATAGAAGAACCCAAGATGAAACCCATGAGATTACCACATGCTTCCAACTTAATTCATGAAAAAAAATGTTTATCAGAAACAAAGAAACCCAATTCAACCCTAGTTATCCATTTGAAATTGAATGTCATGGTTCCATTTATATTGTGTGTCTGAGTGCATGGTAAAAGAAACTAATGGTCGCCCCTCATATTGTGGGAAGTGAAATATCAAGAGGGAAAAATTGAATAACATGGATGAATTGATACATAGTTTTATTAGATCAAAAAAATTTATAGTCGAAATAGAACCACACTGGGACATATGGACAGTGATCAGTGAGTAGGGGCAGTAGAGGTGGATCTGGGAGAGGGACTGGTAGGGAAACTAGCATGCAAGGAGACAGAACATGGTGGGTATGGTTGTGACCTGAGGTCGGCGAAGCTGGTAATCGAGGAAGAGGGTGCTTTAGTGGAGGTATGCAAGCATATCAAGGATGTGGGGGATGCAATGATAATATGGGTTGGTGGAGGGGATGCAAGGAAAACCTAGGAAAGTAGTAGGAGAATACATGTGCAGTGGCGGTTGACCAGAGAGGCCCAGCGAGCAATGGTAGGGGAGGCGGGTTGGGCTAGTGCGGTGGTGTCGGGGAGGTGTTCTAGGGTGAGAATAAAATTTTTTGTGGACCACACATAAAAATAATAATAATAATTTTTTAAAAGTTTTTTAGATTTCATTTATATATTATATATATAAATATCATTATATGAAACATTATTAAATTAAATATTTTTTTATTCTATATATAAACATATATTTTTAATTTATATTTGATAGGTCTTTGAAAAATAATTTGTAAATATATATTAAATTATTTTAAAATGATTAATTGATTTGAATAATTTTACTGTGATAAGTATTTTTTGTTGTAAAATATTTTTTGGTAAAAATACACAATGAAAATAAATTCATATATTGGTAAAATAATTATTGGTATTTGTATGATAAAATGACATATTTAATTATTAACAAAAAATTTGTTGGTATTGAATAATAAATGTTAACAAATATGTTGGTCGGTAAAATGATTTGTTGGTACCCATAAAATATTTTTTTTATTTAATGGGTTGTAACAATTTTCATTGATGGAAATGGTTTTTTTGGTAATAGTTGTTATTAATAATTTATTCATGTGTTGGTAATAAATGTTGGTATTATTATGAAAAAGCAAAAAATATAATTGTTGGTAAAAGATTAGTTGGTATTGAACCATCAATACAAATAGATATATCTGTTGGTAAAAACAAGTGTTGTTTGTCAAAATTAATACTAAAAAAACTAAATATGTGTTGGAATTACTTTTTTTTACCAACATATATATTATCTGTCATTAAATATATGTTGGAAAAAGTAAAATATTTTGTAGTGGCATGATCCAAAGAGTATGAAGGATCATATCTTTCATGGTCTAAAGCCAACATTTAGATTGGAAATAGCCTCCCACATATTCTCAACATATGAAGAAATAGTATCATGTGTTAATAAGGTAAGTAATGAATTCTATCAATCCTATGCCCTTAAAGGGAAGCAAGAGAAAAAAGGATGTTAGAGAAAAAGATGGATAAAGGGAAGAAGAAAAAGAAGGATTTTTCCACATGTGATAACTGTGGAAAGAATCACCTTGGTAAATGATTGAAGGGAAAGAGAGTTTGTTATAAGTGTGGAGAAAAAGGACACAAAGTTTGTGATTGAAAGGGTAAGAAAAAGGTTTCAAATGTACAATGCTTCATCTACAAGGGTTTGGGACACTACATGAATCAATGTCCCAATCATCAGAGAATACCCCAAATTATGCTATTGGATAGTAATCATGTTATGATACTATCACGACCCGTCCCCCGAGGCCCGTGAAATGACAACCCAAAGCCCACCTTCCTTAGGCCAGGGGTTGGCGACTTGCACCGGAAAGGCGTATCCCTAAATCTGGGAAGGCATTGCCTTTAAACCTGCGAACTCACAAAATCCAAGAACACATCAGGATACAAGAATAAAGTAAACTAAATAATAAACAGAGTGAGTGTAGTAAGTAAAGGGGCCGAAATACAAGCCCAACTGGAAAGTACAAGTAAAACTGGAAAGTACAAGTAAAACTAAAAACAGCTCCTATGAACACCCTCCAAGGATCCTACCTGAAGGGTAGGTACAGATCTCAAACGGTCTTCTCTGCGGTATTCATCATCTAAGGTCCACCTATGGGCAGTTTCAAGTCCTGGTACCCTCGTCCTCAGTCAGCACTGTCCGTCGTCTACACAAGACACAACAAGGTGCGGGTGTAGCCCGTGCAGGTGTGTGTATAACAATACTCAGTAGGGACCTCGAGACCCCCAAAGGTCCCTCAAATCCACAAATGATAAAACAAAAATTATATAAATAATAGTCAACCCTACTTAGGTATATACCCATAAATATACCTAAGTAATCAAGTATACCCATCACGTTCATGAGGAATACAAGGCCCAACTCTTTAGCCAATGCACAATTGTTCCATGAAGGAATGATTACCACGAAGAAAAAACCACAATGGTAAGTACCACAAAGATAATACCACATAGAATAATACCACACAGGTATCAACATGAAAGTAATGACTCATCTCACACTAGGTATAACTTAAGTACAGAAGTACAAATGATTTGTCATAAACTAGATCATCTTATTCGGTTAAGAAGCACAATCGATGACCCACACAGGATCGACAGGCAACTAACACCCACTGACCCACACATGATTGATAGGTAACTAACCACCACTAACCCACACAGGATCTGGCCCACACAGGATCAATTGGTAACTAACCCCCGTTGACCCTCATAGGATCTGAGCCACATAGGACCGGTATGCGCTGACCGACATATGATCGCTGAGCACTGACCCACACAAGATCGATATGCACTGAATCACACAGGATCATTGAGCGTTGACCCACACAAGAATATAATATGACCCACACACGATCCGAGGATAACCCACACATGATCTTCAGATTTTTCAAGTACATCCAGCCGCAGGATTCCTTGCACCTGATGCACTCCAGTTCCGTTTAATTTTCCCCTTGAGATATCGGTCATACCTCTTCTGCCACTAAGCTTAACAAAGGAGTATCCCAAAGGTCCTCCATGTTGAAAGGGTTCTAACGTGATAGATTCTGCGTCAATCGGACGCACAGTCTATGATTTATAAGCGTTTTAGTTCCAGGGGCCCGGTTGGATTCGAGTTCGATCCAACCCAACCATACCCCAACTGTCTCAAAAACACAAGTGGAGTATACCAAAAAGACTGTCTCGCTCCAAGGGTCCCATAGATGGAGATGTTTCGTCAAACAAATGAATGGATTTCAAGGTATGAGCCTTTAATTATTTCAGGGTCTGGTGGGGCCCAGGTCTGATCCGACCCTATTGGGCTGACCCAACCAGGTTTGGGTCGACCTGACTCGGTCCAAGTCTGGCCCGTGCTGGGTATGACCTGCTTGGTGCGGCCTGCTCGGCGTGACACGCTATGATGTGGCCCGCTCGGAGTGACCCGTTGGGCGCTGCATGCAGTCGGGTGGCCCACCGTGGTGAGGTTCTCCCTAACCGACACCTGGGAGAAAGGCCCCCTCAATTTACCCGAACTATCCAACGGACTGTTCGGCTGGTGTGTGGGACCCACCGAAGCGGTCCCTCTCGGCACGACGTGGCTGGTCAGAATGACCAATCCTCCTTCCAGCGGCGGAGACGTGTGCCACTCCTTCCACGGCTGGCTGGTTGCAGACTGCTTTGTTGTGCCACTACGGCCGACGTGCCACTGCCTTCTCCTCCATAAGTGGCATGGACACGCGCCGCCCCACCTTCATGTGGCTGGCTAGTGTGCTGGCTGCCGTCCTCTCACCGCCACGGCTGACGGGCCAAGGCCTCCTTCGCTACCAGTGGTGCAGACGTGCACCACCCAGGTTCCATGTGGCCAGTTGGGGTGTCGGCTGCCACCTTCCTCCACTGTGGTCGACGGACCACAGACTCCCTCGACGGCACGGTTGTGCCTCCACCATCATCGTGACCTGTGAAGAATGCAACAAATAAAGAGGATTGCTGACGGATAGGGCCATGTTTGTTTGGACCGCACCCTCCATGTTAGAATGACAGAAGGAGATTCAAGTGATTTAATTTGACGTAAAAACCACAAAGAAATATAAACAAACCCCTACCTTGATGTTCATTGGAGATGTCTTGAGGAAGAAGATGAAGACGTTGAAGACGCCGACATCCATTTCTCTCACAACACGCTTCAAAGTTGGTTCCTCTTTCTTGATCCGGAGGACGTTCTTCGTTGGAGGACATTCTTACTTCGAGAGTTCTCCACTAAGGCTCTCCCAAAACCTCCCCTTTGCCAACAAAAATCCTCCCATAGGAGATGAGGATGCAAGATTATTATATTATGTAAATTAAGATAATTAATTGTTGGCACATTTTACTGGGCGAAAACCAAGAGTTTCCACACATTAAAGGGGGAGTTCAAGTCGGGTGGTTCCCACTACCAAAATTCAAATGAGGGGTTTCATTAAAATAAAATAAGAGTTGTTTGTTTTATTTAATTATTATTTTTAAATCTCCAAGAAATTCTAGAAAACTATCATCCATCCTTGACCTACTGAAGTGGAGGTGATGGTCTCCCTAAGTGAATATCAGCGCTGCGAGTTCAATGGTGTCCTCAGATTTTAATTCCTAGCACCATTTCAAAAGTTAAAAAAACTCGCTCGCATGTTTACTGAATGTACATAAAAAAATATCAGAAATTAATTCCGTGCACACTGGGCCTCAGAATCATGCTCCATCAATTTTCGCGAACTCATAATATTCCCATATAATTTAAAAAATTACATGGAAAATTCCAGGTCTTTACATTCTCCCGACCTCAGGGCTTTGTATCCCCGAATGCCACACCAAAAAGTAAGGAAACAAGTGTGGGTACTAAGCATGAATCTGAGCCTCCCGCTCCTAAGTGATCTCCAAATGGTTCTCTCTTTCTGAACATCCTTATGAGGATGGGAGACGGTGCTCAATCGAAGTTGAGTCCGAACACCTCCTGCAACTCCTTCTATACCTAGGAAGTAAAATGTGCATCACGGTCAGAGACAATCGTATGTGGCACCCCATGAAGCCACACAATATCCTGCAAATAGAGGCACCCCAAACACTCTACTGGTCCCCACTCTTTGATAAGTAGGAAGTGGGATGACCTGGTGAGTTGGTCAACAATCACCCAAATTGATTCATGCCCATTGGACGTTCATGGAAGCCCTATCATAAAGTTCATGGAGATTATAATCCACTTACACTCTAGCACCTCTAGTGGATGAACTAATCCCATTGGAACCCGATGCTCTGCCTTCACTTGCTGCAAGTGAGGCACTGTGAGAGAAAATCTGCTACATCTTTCTTCATTCCCTGCCACCAGTGCGGACGTTGGAGGTCCTCGTACATCTTCGACACTTCTGGATGTACTACTTGAGGGTACATATGGAAATACCTCAACAATTCCTCTCATAGCACCACCGGTACCATAGTACATCCTCTGAAGAGGATGACGTGATACCAAACTTCATAAAATCAATCAGGTGCCTGTCCTGTGGATATCTGAGCACGTCGAGCCTCACAGTCAGTGTCCCCATGCTGTGCCTCCCTAACTCGTTGAAAGAGTGGGGGAGTGACTGTTAGAGACTGAAGATAAGTTTCTCAATCTTGATCCACATTGGATATCCGCAAAGCATCTAGATGCTCCGTTGCCTCACTCAAAAACTAAATACCAGATCTCCTGCTTAGTTCATCTACTACTATGTTCCCCTTCATAGGAGTATAGACTATCTCGAAGTCATAGTCTTCAAGGAACTCAAGACAACACCACTATCTCAGGTTCAATTCCTTCTGATAGAAGATATACATGAGACTCTTGTGATCAGAGTAGACTCTAAAACGTTCAACCATCAAGTAATGTCACCACATATTCACAGTGAAGACCACTGTTGCTAACTCCCAGTCATGGGTAGCATAGTTATGCTCATGTTGTCTTATCTATCGAGAAACATATGTGATCACTGCTTGCTCCTACATTAGGACAAAACCAATCCCGATCCTTGATGCGTCGTAGTAGACTACATACCCAACGACCTCCTCCAGTAACCTCAATATGGGGGCACTCGTCAGTCTCTGCCTCATCTCCTAGAAACTCTGCTAGAATCTCTCTGAACACATGAATGTTTTTCCCTTCTTCATCAATACTGATAAGGGTTCCACAACTCGGGAAAAGTCAGGCACAAACCTTCGGTAGTAACCAGACAAACCCAAGAAACTCCTCACCTCCATCACACTCTTGGGTGGCTCCCAAGAAAGAAAAACCATGATCTTCACTGGATCCACTACAACTCCATATTCTGAGATGACGTGTCCCAGGAAGTGAACCTCTCATATCCAGAATTGGAACCTCAAGAGCTTACCATAAATCTGGTGCTCTCCGAGTGTATCTAGAACTATCTACAGATGATAGGTATTCTCCTTCTTTGTAGCTGAGTATATCAAGATTTCATCAATGGAGACTACTACAAAGTGATCGAGGTATGGCTGGAAGATCCTATTTTTGAGTCCCGTGAATACTTCTGGGGCGTTGGTCATCCCAAATGGAATAACCAAGAACTCATAATGGACATACCAACATTTTAAGGATGTATTCAACACATCCTCATCTATTACCCTAAGATGTTGATAGCCTGATTTGAGGTATATCTTCAAAAACCATCATGCTCCCTTCAGCTGATAAAAAATATCGTCAATCCTCAGGAGTGGGTACTTGTTCTTCACGGTCACCTGGTTCAAGAACTGATAGTCAACACAGTGTCTCAAACTCCCATCCGCCTTCTTGGTGAACAAAATTGGGGCTGCCCAAGGAGAGACACTGGGCCTAATGAACCCCTTGCTCTGCAATTCCTATAGCTGTAATTGCAGATCTCAAAGCTCTATGGGAGAAATCCAATATGCGGGTGTAGATATCAGTTCCATCTCAGGGTACAAGGCGATATAAAAGTCCACCTCTCTATGAGGAGGTAGTCCTGGAATTTCATCAGGGAAAACATCAGCATACTGATCCTCCACTACAGGATAACTTGGACTCTCAACATCAACCGCTCCGAGGGTAAGGCTTTCCAACTGATGTGTGATCGGCTGCACCCTCCTCCGGGTAAGTCCATTCTATGCTACAAAGGTTCCCTTCTCACTGGTGAAGTAAAACCTAGTCCCAACCATGTGGACACACTGCACTTTGTGCCTAATACAACTGATCTAAGCATGGAAGGTAAATAATCAATCCATACCCAAGATGACGTCGTAAGGCATCAACACCACTACTTGAAGATCCCAGATGAAGATCTCGTATCTTTGAGTAAGATCACACTGCCGGTACTAGTGTGTAATCATCGAATCCTCTCCCGTAGGAGTATATTGCTTTAAGGATCGAGCCAACATCTCCAAAAGAATCTCTGAGCTCTAAACGAGAGCTGTGGAAATAAAAGACTGACTAGAACCTCTGTATATATGTTTTGCAGCTAGGGTGGAGTAGACACATATTGTACCTCGTATCATCTTTGAAGCGCCATAGTCTTAGGCCTCAACTGCCTAGAGCTGAGCTCGTCCCTGTCAACCTTCTCCCTATGGTCAGGGTGGACCACCTAGAGGTTGTGGCGGTAGAACATCGAATCGCCACCCATGGCCTTCTGCATGGACAGCTCTTCTGCCACATCCGCCTGTTTCCAGCAGACCTCCTTGATCGAATCTTTGCCTCTGCCCGGGCATTTCTTAGACTATCTTATGGTCGTCCGTATGACGGGTCGGGCAGTCATGAGCCATGTGACCCTACTCGCCACATGAATAACACTGCATGTTCGTCACCGATCCTACTCTATCTTGAGAGCCCCACACAACCGACCCCAAATCAAGCGATCATCTACCTATAGGTCAAGTAATCTTGGACCTCTGCGTCATCTGTCTACTACCAGCTGCTGATGGCTCTGCTATGTGTCCTACTATGGTGGGTTTCACTACCAGTGACTGCTCTGCAAGGAAGAGCTCCACTAAGAGTGCTCTCTCTAACACCCTCACCTGTGTCGGTATGTTGAGTGAAATTATTAAAGCTCTAATCTTCCATCTAATCTCATTCTTGAAGGTTCAACCCCTAAAGAAAGGTTCCCACACCATGTCAATGGAGTATTGCGAGTGGTCGGGGAACCTTACTGAATACTCAGCCACAATCATGCTACCCTACTGCAAGTGGAGAAGCTCCTGTATACGCACTGAGCATAGGGTAGTTGGGACAAACTCTACCCTGAAAAGGCTCTCAATGTCTGACCAGATGAGAGTCACCTCATCGTGAAGTTGAAGCATCAAGCTCCACAATCTTCCCACTACTTCCTAAAGAAGACTAGAAGCAAGGATCACCATGAGATCAGCTAGTGTCCCTACTCGTCAAAAAACTCTAACCATGGCCTCCAGCCAGTCCTCAGCCACTAGTGGATCCGTCTCGACCTGAAACCTCAGTGGCCTCTAGCACTGGAACCCATGTAACATGCTCAAGCGGTATGTACCCTCTACTGTTGGGGCTAGTGGCATTGAATTCCCAATGGGTAGTGGTGTTTCTTGTACACCACCTGATGGTACAACTGCAAAAAGGGGGCCCTGCATCAAAGCCTCATCGCTCAGTGGGATGTCAACATGTACTCTACCTAGAAACCTGGCTGGCTATCTGCATGGAGGCATCCTAAAAAGAAACAGGTGTGACATGTTCATTAAGTTATACCTGGTGAGATAACTCAAAGTGATCAAAAAGAATTATTTTAAAAAATACACAAGCGATCAGTGTTTTCATGCACTGATTCTAAAATCAGAAGTTAGGGTCCTCGTGTATTGATAAATCGGCTACCGTACCAACACTGGATTCCCCAAACTGATAACCACACCCATAACAATTAACACTATTGTCGATTAAAAGTTCAATTTCCAAGTTCTTCAGTTTAACTGACTCCTATGATACCAATTTTCCACAACTTGTCCCCCAGGGCCCGTACCTTGACTACCCATGCCTGCCTTCCTTAGGCCAGGGGCTGGCAACTAGCACCGGAAAGGCATATCCCTAAATCTGGGAAGGCATTGCCTTCGAACCTGTGAACTCACACAATCCAAGCACACAATAGTATACAAGCACAAAGTAAACTAATTATTAAAGAGAGAGAGTACAATAAGTAAAGGGGCCATAATAAAAGCCCTAGTGGAAAGTACAAGTAAAAATGGAAACTACACGTAAAACTGAAAATAGCCCATGTGAACACCCGCCAGGGATCCTACCTGAAGGGTAGGTGCATCACTCAAACAACCTTCTCTGCGGTATGCCTTGTATAAGGTCCACCTCTGAGCAGTCTTCAGTCCTTGTACCGTCATCCTCAGTCAGCGTTGTTCGTCATCTGAACAAGACACAAAAAGGTGTGGTTGTAGCCCATGCCGGGGTTAGTATAAAAATACTCAGTAGGGACCCCAAGAAACCCAAAGATCCCTAAAATCCACAAAGGATAAACCAAAATGCATGGAAATAACAGTCAACCCTACTTAGGTATATACCCATAGAAATACCTATGTTATCAACTATACCCATCATGATCACGAGGAATACAAGGCCCAACTCTTTAGACAATGCACACCTGTTCCATGAAGGAATGATTAACATGAAGGTAACACAATAAAGGTAATTACCACAAAGGTAATTCCACACAGAAGAATAACACACAGGTATCACCATGAAGGTAAAGACTCAGGTCACACTAGGTATAAATTAAGTACACAAGTACAGATGATTAGTCATATACTATATCATCTAATTTGGTTAAGAAGCACTGTTGATAACCCACCAAGGAACAATAAGTAACTAACCCCTGCTAACCCACACATGATCGATAGGTAACTATACCCCGCTGACCCACACAGGATCTGACCCACACAGGATAGATAGGTAACTAACCCCCACTGACCCACACAAGATTGGTATGCGCTGACCCACATAGGATCTGACACACACAGGATCGATATATAACTAACCCCCACTGACCCACATAGGATCGGTATGTGCTGACCCACATAGGAACGCTGGGGGCTGACCCACATAGGATCGGTACGCACTGACCCACATAGAATCGCTGAGTGCTGACCCACAAAGGATTTGAATATGACCCACATAAGATTAGAAGAGGACCCACACAAGATCTAAATATTCTTCAAGTACAGCAAGCCATAGGATTACTTGCACCTGGTGCGCTCGAGTTCCGTAGAATTTTCCCCTCAAGGTATTGGTCGTACCTCTTCTAACACTAAGCTCCACAAAGGAGTATCCTAAAGGTCCACCATATCATAATGGTTCTAAAATGATAGATGGTGCATCAATCGGAAGCTCGGTCTCCGAGTTATAAGCATTTTAGTTCCTGGGGCCTGGTAGGATTTGGGTTCGATCCAACCCAGCCGTACTCCAACTATCTCTAAAACACAAGTGGAGTATACCAAAAGGTGCATCTCAGTCCAAGGGTCCCAACACCACATATGGTTCGTCAAATTGATGCTTAGATTTTATGTTATGGGCCTTCAAGTATTTTTGGGTCTGGTCCGACCCGGCCTGGGCCGGCCCGACCCAATTCGGGTCGACCTAACCCGGTCTAGGCCCGACCCCCGACGGGGGTGGCCTGGCCTGCTGGGCATGACCCGACCTGCTGGGTGCATCCGGCTTCGGCCCGCTCGGAGAAGCCAGTAGTGCGGCCTACAGTCGTTTGGCCCGCTATGGAAGGGTCCACCCTAACCGACACCCGGGGAAAGCCCCCCGATTTACATGGAACGTCCAACGGACAATTCGGATGGCATGCAGGACACACCAGAGAAGTCCCTCTCAACGCGACATGGCCGGCTGGAATGACCATCTATCCTTCCAGCGGTGCGGACGTGCGCCACTCCTCCCGCGGCCAGTCGGTTCCCTGCCACTTTGGTGCGCCACCGTGGCAGGCATGCCGCAAACTTCTCCTCCACCGGTGGTGCCGACACGCCCTGCCCTGCCATCATGCAGCTGACTGGTGTTCCAGCTGCCATCCTCCCACTTCCATAGCTTACGGGCCGTGACCTCCTTTGCTACTAGTGGCGTGAACGCGCGCCGCCCCGGTTCCACGCAACCGGCCGGGGTGCCGACCCTCACCTTCCTCCGACATGGTCGACAGACAGTGGAATCTTTCAACGGTGAAATTGTTTCGTCACCGTCATCATAACCCACATAGAGCGTGTCTAATAAGGAGGATTTTGGAGGAATCGTGCTATGTTTGTTTGGCACACAACCTCTGCCTTAAACTGATAGACGGTGGTTCAAGTGATTCGATTCGAAGTAAAAACCTCGAAGAAATATAAACAAATCCCTACCTTTTCGTTCGTTGGAGATTTCGTGTGGAAGGAGATGAAGACGTTGAAGACGCCGATGTCTGTTGCTCTGACAACACACTTAAAATTTGGTTCCTCATTCCTGATCCAGAGGGCGTTCTTCGTTGGAGGACATTCTTCCTTCAAGAGTTGTCCACCAAAGCTCTCCCAAAACCTCCCATTTTCCAACACAAATCATCCTTATAGGAGATGAGGATCCAAACGAATTAAAATAATTAAATTAAAACAATTAATTGTTGGCACATTTAATTGGGGTAAAACCAAGAGTTTGCACATATTATAGGGGTAGTTCAAGTCAGTTGGTCACCACTACCAAAATTCAAATGGGGGGTTTCATTAAAATAAAATAAAAATTGTTTGTCTTATTTTATTATTTTTTGGAACTCTCACATGAAATTCTAGAAAACTATCTTCCACCCTTGACCTACTATGGTCGAGGTGAAGGTCTCCCTTAGTGAATATTGGTGCTCTGAGTTCAATGATGTCCTCAGATTTCAATTCTGTGCACAGGTTCAAATGTTACAAAAACCCGCTCATACTTTTACTAAACATACATAAATAAAGTTCATAAATTCATTTGGGTCACACCGGGCCTCAAAATCACGCGTTGTCAATTTTCACAGACTTGAAATATTCCCATATAATTAAAAACATTACATGGAAAATTATGAGTCTTTACAGATACTACTACAGATGAAGAGGAATGATTAGTGTTCTTAAGTTGTTATTAAAGTGTTATGTCATTTTACTATTATATTAATGATTTACAAGTTATAAGAATTATTGAGTTCATAAGGATTGTACTATAATACAATTTTTTTAATGATTTGAGATTGTATAGTACCATGTAAAGTGACCTAGTTTCGATTTAATCATTTTTGAAAATATATGGTTAAGGGAAATATTACACTTAATATGTTTTAGAAACTGAGATATAGATTTCAGAATAAGAGATAATTGATTTTGATAATTAAATTGGATATTATTTACATTTTTGAAACTGATTAATGGTTTATTTAAAAAATCGGTTTATACCATCATTATTGGAAATTTTCATCATTAATGGATTTAAGGGGTATATAAAGTATTCTATGTTTTAAGGAAGGAATAAATAAGTACATACATATTCAAATAAGGTTTTATGGTAATTCATGTTTTTAACATGTTTTAATAGAATACAAGATAAAGGAATTCACATGTTGTTATTTGAAAAAAGAGATCTTTATTATGTTATTTTGAACTTCTTTATAAATTTTTGGACTGTGAGTTTGTACCCCAAGTATTTTAGATAAGTATAATTGTTGGAATTGGGTAAGTTGAACACTTGATATTTTTTTAAAGGGTAATGTATGTTTTATTGGATACTTTGACCTAAAATTTTGGTTTTCAGTAAAACTTTAGAGGATTAAGGGAATAATTGTGGACCTTATGATTTATCAAATGCGCTTCATCCATAAAAAAAATCATTTTGAACCATAATTTCTTAGTGTAAGGGATGAAGTGAAAATAGATCAAAGCACAACCAAATTATGAGAATATGAGTATGACAGGTAATGAAATCAAGTATGTTCTCTTGAGTTCTTATCTTGATAGTAAATTAATACCTCCAATTACAATAATAAAGTATCCAAAAAAGTGTTATCCTAATAAATTATTTTTTGTTGAACCTATGATACTTTAAATCATTATAGATTTATGGATTTTAGGCCCTCAATTTTGCATTTATTGTTCACTTGTTTGTGATTGATGACCTCAATCACTCTCTATAAATATTTACATTTCTCCCCAATTTTGTGTCTCTTATTCCCACCAATTTTCTCCTATTCGAATCTCCAAATTTGGTGAAGGCTTTTTCATTTCCCTTTTCTTCTTATTAAGAGTAAATTTTGTTAACCCGATTTCTGATATGTGTTTTCCACAAAGGTATTTTTTATTTTCCACCTTTTATTTTTGAAGAACAATTTGAAATTGTGAGGACACAATTTATTGAAGGAGGGGAGAATATAACACGCTATAATTTCATAGTAAGATATCTATTTAATATATTATAATATATTTTATTGCATGCAACCCCAAATTAGATTGTGTTATACGCAAGATTGAATCTCTGTGAAATAACACATTGGTATTATAATTATTCAAATGATATATTTATTTATCAATTAAATATTATAATATGAATAGTAAAAAATAAATTTTAAATGTTATTTATAATGTTTTCACATAAATAAAACATATTTATAATTAAATTTATAATTTTAATTAAAATAGTTATACATTTAGAAAAACTATTTTCTTAAAAGAACTACTTTTTATGTCCTTTTATGAACAATAATAAAATTAAAATTTGACGCTCAAAAAAATTTAATTTTGTAACATAGACTTCATTTTTGTATTTGAAATATCAAAATAATGTTCCGGTGAATTTCTGGTCTCTCTCTAAAAACATTCAATTTTTAATGAATAGTGAAAAATATTGTATAGTACATAATCATCGACTTTTTCATTTAAATAATTATTTTTAATTAAAATTTATTTTAAAGAAAAAATTGATTCATAATAAATATATTAGTCCAATTTTATTTTTTTTGAGTCATTATATAATAAGGTTAGATATATAAAATTTAATTGAACTTTTTAACATCTTTTAGCCACCATTTAGGCACATTTGCAAATTTGTATAAAACAAAATTTTAGCGCTTCTATAAATTGAATTTCAAAAATCCAACAAACATAGTTGTAATCAGTAAGTAAAATGTGGTTCAATGGGATGGAAATAATTTTTGGTGAATAATAACTTTTGAATTTTATTTACCACGATTAAAAGTAAATAGGGTAATTAATGGTAAAAATAATAATATAATAATATAAAATTACCCTAACAGATGTCCTAATTCTATTGGATAAGTTTTTTTGACCAAAATAAACCTTAGGACAACAATATGTTCCTTTTTGATTCACTTGGGTTAGATTAGGACATTTATTATATTTTATTTAAGGAAGAGTTAAAAGTGTTAAATTCAAATTTTAATAACTAAATTATTTTTCATATATGGTTATACATAAGAACAATTAGACAGAAAATATTCATTAGATATATAAAAATATTTCCTACATAATGGTATTTTATTTATTATTTTTAGACAATAAATAATTAAATTTATTTATGACACAATGTTGATGCAATAATTGTATTATTAATGAATGATTAAAACAAATGATATTATAAATATTAAATTAAATATAATTTGAATGTTTTGATGCCATCCATAAATTTTATGGATTAAATTGAAATATTATGTATTATTTAATGCCTTTGGATCGAAGGAATCATGTTTTTATGACTTTTTAAAAAATCAATTACAAAATAGTGTCAAAATTGACTTAAAAGTGTTTCTAACAAATATAATATTTTATTAAATGATATAAAAATAATAAAAATCTATAGTTCAGAAAAATAACATGGATAGTTATAAAAATGTAATAAATTATCCACTTTAGGTTATCTTGTCATTTTATTGTAAATATTTTAACCATGTAGTATAAATATACAAGAGGACATGGAAATAGTTAATTTATTTTACAAAGGGTTAAATCTAAAAGACAAGGTTACTTTTGTGACCTAAACTTTTCTAAAACCTATTGGTTCAGAATTTTTAGATCCATACTTATCTTATCCTCTAAAAAATAAATTTGGAGCTATTATAATCTGAAAATAATTTTATAATAAATTAATATTTGATGATTTTCCTAAAGTTCCCCTCACCTCTCTTATAAAAGGGAACCTCCCTTTCTATTTAGTTAACACCTAAAAATACCTTTGTATTGGACAAAACCTACCCAACTCTCCTCCAAAATACCTTAAATTCAACCTAAAAGCCTTAAATTGAGCATAAATACAACTTAAGGAGTTATTTTGTTCAAATTAAAAGGAAACATCTGAAGAAGAGGTAATTATTTTATCAACTCTTTCAATGTTATTTTTCTCTTCTAATTTATCATTCTCTATTTTTTCCATACTAAAATAATAATTCCTATACCTTTTAAATTCTAATATGTTATTATAATTATGGGACAACCATATTCCTTATTCTATCTATCCTATGAATAAAAATGTCCCCATGCGTGCGTACATATGGCTTACCGTCTCCACACCGTGGTGTAATTTGTTATTTATCATTATGTTATTTTGATTGATATAATGATGATTATTATGTATATAAATAATGAACATAACATGATAATGTTTCTGTATAATTAATTTACCATCCTATTCCATACCGTTTTGTCATTAATGAAATGATATTTTCTGTAACATCCTGAGATTTTATGAAAAATATTCTTTTAATTTCATTAATGTCTTGTGTTGTATGCTACACCAAGATTACCTTGCGCTATATGCAACACCGTATTAGCTTGCAGTATATGCAACACTATTCTTGGATCGTGTTACACACAATTTTGATAATAGTTATTCTACGCAACATTAGTATGTATATATATATTCAATGTATAAATGAAATATGGTTTGATTCTATTATACTAAATAACGAAGGATTCTTGCACAACACGCAACCCTGACTTGGCTTGCATTACATGCAATCACGACCTTCCTCGATAGCGTGTGTTGTACGCAATACCGGGTTTTACTAAACAACGATATATTAATATAATATTATTATTAACTAGCCATTATGAATATTATTAACTAAATTTTTAATTTTATAACATTATTATTCATCTTACACATTTTCTAGAACATGGTATAGGAACAAAATAAATTTTTCGGGTAAAATAAGTATTTTTCAAAAAATGCAGTTTTTCCGCCTTTTGATGGCGCACCCACTTTAAATCTAGTTTTTGACATGTCTATAAGTTCAATTTGAAAAAAATAAAATTCTTCTTTGGAATCAATAAATAAAAATTTACTTTGGATAAAATTTTCATATTATTCTGGTAAATTTCATATTTTTGATAAATATTAAAAACACGCTATATTTTAATTACAAACAACATTTTTCATCGAAATAATTTATATGGTTAAATTATAATATTGAATGGTTTTAAAGTATAAATAGATTATATTTTTACCATTTAATATAATTTATGTCATTATCATTGATTTTAAATTAAATTCGCAGGTTAAATCAATTCAATCTTTTGCAATGTTTTAAAGAAAAACCCGTTTTCTTTCGACAATAGGATTAATTTTAATTTAATTTCTGAAACTTTTGTGTATTAAATTTGGAAAAATGGATTCCATATTTGGAATCAATGGGTCCAAATTATGTTAATAATCTACTTTTTATTTTTGGGAATTATGAATAGTAACTACGGTAAATTTTATTTACCTTAGTTAAAGGTAAATCGGGTAATTAAGGGAAAATATAATGTTATAAAATTACCCTAACACATGAAAAAATTCTATTGGATGGATACAAGTAGACCCATATAACCTAAGTGTTGGATTAGATTCATTTTATGGACTTTTGACCATGAAAATACGTTAATTATTATTAAAACCAAAGAAAGTGACAACATGTCACTCTCTTAAATCTTTTAAGTATAATAATTTTAATTTAGTGATAAACATTATAAAACTTCATACATTAATAGTATCCAGAAATATAATAAAATTATCTACATCATGATAATTTATTTAGAATTTTTAGGGATTAAATAATTTTCATTAATGATGATACATTAATGATACATAAATTATTTATTAAGTGGAAAATAAGTAATATAGTTTTTATTGAAATACTAATACCCAATAAAGGCCCAAAAACCTGAGCAAAACTTATTGGTAGTGTATATCTACACCTTAACCATCCAATTACCTAATATATAACCGTTTGGAGCCTTATAAAAGTGATTATGATACATATATTATTTTATTTTAAATGATGCCAAAGTTTTCACCATCATAATTTAATAAATATAACAATTTAAATATTGTGATTTTAAGATGATAAATTCTAGTAAAAGTATTATTGTGAAAGGTAATATATTTATATTCATCATAGGATTTTATTTTTAATTTTTATTCAAAAAATAAGTATATTAAATAATTATAAAAAAATGATGAAGTAATTATTTTATTAAGAGATAAACCAAATAAATGGTTTTACAAATAATAAAATAAATATTATATGAACTATTTAATGTTCTCCACTAATTTTATAGATACATATGACCTTTTATAAATCTATTAAAGCTTTTATTTCTAACATTTCTTCTGTATATATTTTATTAAAATTCAAATAAATGAATAGTGTCACAATTGACACAATTGTTATTTTATAAAAATAATATATTATAAAATTGTTTTAAAATCACAAAAATATTTAAAAATTGTAAATTTAAATTTATATGGTATAATATGTTATAAATTATACAATTATGGACAATTCACAACAAATAAGTAATTATTTGTTATAATTTAAAATTTAGAATGTTATTACCACAAATAAAATTAAATTGATTAAATAAGGATAAATAAAGTTGATAATGTTTAAAATAAATTCCTAACATGTCTAAATTTTATTGGTTGATGAGAATACAACCCTAGCTAGTACAATATTCGGATATGAGTCATTTTGGAGGTTTTTAAGTGGGGTTAGATTTATTATAAATTAATATTTTTAAGAATTGCAAAGGTGACCCTCTCCTCCCTTATAAAAGGGCACCTCCTCCCTCTCTTCCACACACAACTTTGACCCTTCAAGCTCGGACAAACCCTGCCCAATTATCTTATCCACTTCTCTAGAAATATCCTAGAGGTCCTGGTCTTCTTCAAACACCAATTTTATTGCCCTATGCGGAGGTCTCGAAGAGGCGCTTCAAAGAACAGGTAATTTCCATTACCGATTCTTTCACCTTTATTTCTTCTTCCACTTCTTCTTCTTAGGTTGTTTCATTATGAAGTAATAACATAAGTATCACTAATATTCTGATATGTTATTATAAGTATGAAACAACCCTATTTCACCATCTATCCATCCTACGGAAAACGAAATCACCGCGCGTGCGTACGTACGGAATACCGTCTCCACGCCGTGGTGTAATATATTTTCAACCACCACCTTACTTGGATGGGTATAATGGTGTAAATAATAACTATATATGATTATTTTAAAGTGATATTTATTTTTTAATAGTATACATATACTTCAATAAAATTCCACGATCATGGGAACGATATCATCGCTCGTGCCTGCTTACGGAATACCGTCTCCACGATGCGATGAGATTCATTCTCAATGATTAACCATTCATAAATGATTATAAAGTATATATAATAAGTAATCATGGAATATATGACATAATAATTATACAGGATTTATGTATATATATATATATGTATGTCATCCATTTAATTCAATTCAATTCAATGGGGAAACGAAAACAACGTTGATGCGTACGTACGACCTACCGTCTCCATAAACGATGTATTTCTTTCCATTTATCGATATATTATATATATGTATATTCTAAATATATATTATATATAAATCATGTTTTAAATTCTGTATGTAAGTAATCATGATCTAAGTGATCATATGAATAATTACAAGTCAAAAGACGGACGACAAATGAAACGATTTTACCCAAAACGCTCTTTAACATGGAATTTACAAAAGAACGGGTAATATAAAGTCATAAGTGAACCATATATGATATCATAACAATTAATATGATTCTTTAATAATTCAATAACATTATTTAAATCATTATACAGGAGTTTAGGATACGTACGAAGCATATCGGACCTAAGGTAAGGGATAATTTTGCAAATCTCATTTTTATCCGAGATTGCTTATTCGTAAGTATTTAGTGGGGTTATTTCTATCATACATGTCCAAGTTTTATAAAAGTGTTTTCATGTATGTTTAAAGTCATTTTTACCTATTTTTTACTTTTACTACATGGTATGTAAGGAATACTTCTTTTGTTTACGTTACGAGGTACTTTTTTTACTTTTCCGGCAAAAGCACGAGAAGAATGTTTTTTTAACTTATACGACACGAACGGATATTTAAAGTTTTATAAAGCCTTATTTTCATGAAGGTTCCTCCAAAATATTTCATGACTATTTTCAAAAAAATCACTTTCTTTTAAAATTGAATGACATTTTGTGAAAAGAAAATGATTTTGAAGAAAAAGGGATATTTTCCTCAAGAATTCATTTCAAGTGTTTTATCAAAACCATTTTTCATCTAAGATGAAATTATTTTATATGTGAATGTTTCAAGTATAATGTATCTATGATTTAAATGGTTTCACTTCTCTTATTATGAAATGATATCCATTTCTTTTATATGTATTATGTGATATTTGGATGATGTTTATGAAACCCATTTTATTTATTGGGTTTTTATGAATGATGTATGTTTATTTTATGGCACAAGTAAGAATGATTTAATTATGAGTTGGGTGGGAACTATATCTCCCTCCAATTAATTGGGTAAAGATTTTATATCTCATGAGATAGACATGTCTGGAACGGTATGTTAATCCGGTTCAGTGTTACAGGACTGAAACGAGGAGTGAACTCGATTCAGAATGAGACGTTGTCCACTAAAATGGTCTTGGAAGTAATGACTTGGCTACTATAGAAATCATATCATGTGCTTAATGGTTTCCACAATTACATGTGTCATTCCCATTCTATTTTTTCATGATTGATGTTCCCTTATGATATATTCCTTACGTACTTCCAAGATTCATGTCTTTGCTCAAGATTTTGGTGTTTAGATTTTATGTTCAAGTTTTTGCATTCAAATGTTTATGGATTGTTTTATGTTCTCTATGTTTACCCTTACTGGGAATTTGAGATTACCCTTTTATGTTTTCTTTTCCCCAAGATATAAAGAAAGGTTTTAGGTAAGAAAAAAAAGGGGAAGATCTTTATTGGGAGATGTTGAAGTTCTTTCACCACGATTAGAAGGTTTTATTCCGAGTTTCCAAAGACACTGAACTATTACGGTCCTTGTGTGTCTATTTTTGTTATGTATTAATTATTTTGCAAAAGTAATGTAATGTCCATGTACGTCAAGCTTCAGGTCTCTATAGTTGGTATTAGAGGAAAGGTTTAGTCACCCTTTGGAAACTAGGATGCGAAAACGTTAGTGAGATCCCTAGAGATATTTCTAAGGTATGTCTAGGGATGTCCCTAAGGATAAGTATACATATAGGATATAGTCCTAGAACTATGGTAACGATCATAGAATTTATCCTATGATGTTAGATATTGAGTGTACTCCCCCTTTACTATGTTTTTTCCCTAGCATGATTTTTTCCAATCACACTATTCTTTTTGGGTTTTAGAAAATGGCTGGAAACAGGAAGATTCACGATAATGGAGGATATGATAGACAGTGGAATGATTTTCTTCATGAGAAACCAAATGAAACGTGATCTGGAAGTCCAAACATCATTATTATGCCTAATCAGAATTCTCATAATATGATCAATAATCTCAACTTTGGTAAGTTTCCTGACTCAGATAATAAGAGAAAGATGGAGTTTCATGATGACCATAGAGGAAAGAAAGTTCAATTTCCCTCATGTAAATCATGTGGGAAGAGGCATCAGGGATATTTTTTCAAAGGAACTGGAAGATGGTTTGGGTGTGGAAAAGAAGGACAGAAAGCCAGTAAGTGTAAAGGAAAAGGTTCAGTTAACAACATGGAAAAGGATAATGGTATTGCTACGACATCAACAATGATTAGATGTTTTAAATGTTGAATGTATGGGCATTATGCAAACCAATTACCTAATGGAAAATCTCATGAAGAGAATCAGCATGGTCATATGGGTAATATTTATGTGGATGATGATGAGGAGACTACAAATGATATATGAGCTGAAAGAAGTGTTGAAGCTCAGTCGGTTGTTTTAGAAGGTAGTGGAATGATTGTATGTTTATCGAGAGTTATGTTGTATAGTTAATGGTACTATGGAATAAAGAATCATCTAAGGATTGTTACACTATTATTTTTCCTAAAAGTATTTGAAAGTATATGTTGAATGGTACTAGTAACCATGGAAGGTTATTCAAATATTTTTTTAAAGTAGATGATATGCGCATAATGAATGAATAAGAAGATAATGAGATGTTTGATTGTATTCATGAGCTCATGATTGATATAAGGACTAACTGATATCATGGATTGAGTATATATAAGTTTGAGGATTTTGGTATGTGGAAAGTGTTAACTTTTAACTGCATTCATGTTTTCACTAAGGTTCAATGGGTATTCATTTTTCAAGAGAATACATGATTAAGGCATTCGAATGTTTGGAATGTGACCAACAAGAAATATCTTATGATATATGGGGATCAACGATGGTATTAAATATCTGGAAATAATTTTCACTATATTATGAGATTGGAATGCAGTATTATGGATAATCCTAAATATTGGAATGGATTATGTTGGAAATAAGTTAGTATTGTTTAATGATAGATGTTTTTTCGATATTGTTGATGGGATGTTATAGTAATATAGTTTTAGAAAAAGGACAACCTGCAGGAAGGGCGACATCCCATTGCGTCAGACAAGGCTGTGGGAATTGAACCCACAACCGAAGTATGACTAGCCTATATCGCCTACCACTGGCCTACAGGAAGTCCCTGGTTAGTAGAAACTAGTTTTATTTTATTAAGCGTTATGATATATGAAATATAAGTTCATTTTTGGAACCATATATGATTAATCTAACCTTAAGATGGACTTATAACTTTTTCTAACATTTTGTTTGAAAGAGATGGAATGACCCATCATTCTATCACATGATCTTCTAACACATCACGAATAACAAATTCAACTTCGTTTCTTTAAGGGATGAAGTGGAAATTGTTCAATTCACAAACAACAGTGAGATTGTACCAAAATCATGCTAGTATTTCTTTTAATTCATCAAATTTAGGGAAATGATCTTGAAAACCAAAATTTTTGTCCTAGTTCCCTTATATCTGATGAATCAGATGGTACCTTAGATCATCACAAATCAATATCTTTGTGATTGTTGGATTTTTTATAGCCATGTTCTCTACCACTCTCCATCAGAACATGATGGTTAGATTTTTCTTCCATATCCATATTTTCACCTATGTTCTACTACGTGGAAACCCAGTGATGAGTTAATTTGGGTAACCGTTACATTTCATACTTTAGTTTTTAAAGCCATGTTTTTGTATTCCTTTTTGGAATGTGGGTTTCTAGTAAAAAAACTTTCGAGTAGTAAACCATTTATAACCTCGACGAATTTCAAGGGAGAAATTCATTTTAAGGGGGAGTAGAATGTAACACCCTGATATTTAATGAAAAATATTCTTTTAATTTCATTAATGTCTTGTGTTGTATTCTACACCAAGATTACCTTGCACTATACGCAACACCGTATTAGCTTGCAGTATACGCAACACTATTTTTGGATTGTGTTACACACAATTTTAATAATAGTTATACTACGCAAAATTGACTATATATATATATATTCAATGTATAAATGAAATATGGTTGGATTCTGTTATAAAAAACAATGAAGTATTCTTGCACAGCACGCAACCCTGACTTGGCTTGCATTACACGCAATCGCGACATTCCTCGATAGTGTGTGTTGTACGCAATACAGGGTTTTACTAAACAACGTTATATTATTATAATATTATTATGAACTAGCCGTTATGAATATTATTAACTAAAATTTGAATTTTATAACATTACTATTCATCTTACACATTTTCTAGAACATGGTATAAGAACAAAATAAATTTTTCGGCTAAAATAAGTATTTTTCAAAAAATGCCGTTTTGCCACCTTTTGATGGAACACCCACATTAAATCTAGTTTTTGACATGTTTTTAAGTTCAATTTGACAAAATAATATTCTTCTTTGGAATCATGAAATAAAAATTTACTTTGTATAAATTTTTCATGTTATTCTGGTAACTTTCATATTTTGATGAATAGTAAAAACACGCTATATTTTAATTAAAAACAAATTTTTTCATCGTAATAATTTATATGGTTAAATTATAATATTGAATAGTTTTAAAGTATAAATAGAATATATTTTTAACATTTAATATAATGTATGTCATTAGCATTGATTTTACACTAAATTCGTAGGTTAAATCAATTCAATCTTTTGCAATGTTTTCAAGAAAAACCCACTTTCTTTCGACAATGAGATTAATTTTAATTTAATTTATGAAACTTTTGTGTATTAAATTTGAAAAACTGGATTCCATATTTGGAATCAGTGGGTCCAAATTATGTTAATAAGTTACTTTTTATTTTTGGGAATTATGAATAGTAACTACGGTAAATTTTATTTACCATAGTTAAAGATAAATCGGGTAATTAAGGGTAAATATAATATTATAAAATTAAAGTAACACATGAAAAAATTCTATTGGATGGCTAAAAGTAGACCCATATAACCTAAGGGTCGGATTAGATTCATTTTATGTACTTTTGACCATGAAAATAAGTTAATTATTATTAAAACCAAAGAAAGTGACAACATGTCACTCTCTTAAATCTTATAAGTATAATAATTTTAATTTAGTGATAAACTTCATAAAACCTAGAACATGAATAGTCTCCAGAAATCTAATTAAATTATCTACATCATGATAATTTATTTATAATTTTTAGGGATTAAATAATTGTCATTAATGGTGATACATTAATGATACAGAAATTATTTATTAAGTGGAAAATAAGTAATATAGTTTTTATTGAAATAATAATACCCATTAAAAGGCCCAAAAACCTGAAACAAAACTTATTAGTAGTGTATATCTATACCTTAATCATCCAATTAACTAATATATAACCGTTTGGAGCCTTATAAAAGTGATTATGACACTTATATTATTTTATTTTAAATGATGCCAAAGTTGTCACCTTCATAATTTAATAAATATAACAATTTAAATATTGTGAGTTTAAGATGATAAATTCGAGTACAAGTATTATTGTGAAATTTAATAGATTTATATTTATCATGGGAGTTTATTTTTAATTTTTATGCAACAAATAAGTATATTAAATAATTATACAAAAAATGATGTAGTAATTATTTTATTAAGAGATAACCCAAATAAATGGTTTTAAAAATAATAAAATAAATATTATATGAACTATTTAATGTTCTCCACTAATTTTATAGATACATATAACCTTTTATGAATCTATTAAAGCTTTTAGTTAGAACATATATTCTATATATATTTTATTTAAATTCAAATAAATGAATAGTGTCAAAATTGACACTATTGTTATTTTATAAAAATAATATATTATAAAATTGTTTAAAAATCAAAACAATATTTACAAATTATAAATTTAAATTTATATGGTAGAAAATGTAATAAATTATCCAATTATGGACAATTCACAACAAATAAGTACTTATTTGTTATAATTTAAAATTTAGAATGTTATTACCACAAATAAAATTAAATTGATTAAATAAGGATAAATCAAATTTATAATGTTCAAAATAAATTCCTAACATGTCTAAATTTGATTGGATGAGGAGAGTACAACCCCATATAATCCAAGCTTTGGATATGAGTCAATTTTGGAGGTTTTTAAATGGGGTTAGATTTATTATAAATTAATATTTTTAAGAATTCCAAAGGTGCCCCTCTCCTCCCTTATAAAAGGGCGCCGCCTCCCTCTCTTCCACACACCACTTTGAGCCTTAAAACTCGGCCTAACCCTGCCCAATTCTCTTCTACACTTCCCGAGAAACAACCTAGAGGTCCTGGTCTTCTTCAAAGACCAATTTTATTTCCCTAAGAGGAGGTCTCAAAGAGGCGCTTCAAAGAAGAGGTAATTTCCGTTAATGATTCTTTCACCGTTATTTATTCTTCCAATTCTTCTTATTAGGTTGTTTAATTATGAAGTAATAACATAAGTATCATTAATATACTGATATTATATTATATGTATGAAACAACCCTATTTCACCATCTATCCATCCTACAGAAAATGAAATCACCGCGCGTGCGTACGTACGGAATACCGTATCCACACCGTGGTGTAATCTATTTTCCACCACCACCTTACTTGGATGGGTATAATGGTGTAAATAAAAACTATATATGATTATTGTAAAGTGATATTTAATCTTTAATAGTATACATAAACTCCAATAAAATTCAACAATCATGGGAACGATATCATCGCTCGTGCGTACGTACGGAATACCGTCTCCACGACGCGACAAGATTCATTCTTAATGATTAACCATTCATAAATGATTATAAAGTATATATTATAGGTAATATTGAAATATATGACATAATAATGATACTTTATTTATGTATATATATATATATGTATGTCATCCAATTAATTCCATTCAATTCAATGAGGAAACAAAAACAACGTTCATGCGTACGTACGGCCTACCGTCTCCATGAATGGTGTATTTATTTACATTTATCGATCTATTATATATATGTATATTCTGAATATATATTATATATAAATCATGTTTTAAATTCTGGATGTAAGTAATCATGATCTATGTAATCATATGAATAATTACAAGTCAAAACACGGACGACAAATGAAACGATTTTACCCAAAACACTCTTTAACATGGAATTTACAAAAGAACGGGTAATATAAAGTCATAACTGAACCATATATGATATCATAATAATTAATAAGATTCTTTAATAAGTCAATAACATTATTTAAATCATTATAAAAGAGTTTCAGATATGTACGAAGCATATCGGACCTAAGGTAAGGGATAATTTTGCAAATCTCATTTTTATCCGAGATTTCTTATTCGTAAGTATTTACTAGGGTTATTTCTATCATCCATGTCCATGTTTTATAAAATTGTTTTAATGTATTTTTAAAGTCCTTTTTACCCATTTTTTACTTTTACTACAGGGTATGTAAGGAATATTTCTTTTGTTTACGTTACGAGGTACTTTTTTTACTTTTCTGGCAAAAGTACGAGAAGAATGTTTTTTTAACTTATACGGCACAAATGGATCTTTACAGTTTTATAAAGCCTTATTTTCATGAAGCTTCCTCCAAAATATTTCAGGACTATTTTCAAAAAAATCCCTTTCTTTTAAAATTTCATGACATTTTGTGAAAAGAAAATGATTTTGAATAACAAGGGATATTTTCCTCAAGAATTCATTTCAAGTGTTTTATCAAAACCATTTTTCATCTAAGATGACATTATTTCATATGTGTATATTTCAAGTATAATGTCTCTATGATTTAAATGGGTTCACTTCTCTTATTATGAAATGATATCCATTTCGTTTATATGGATTATGTGATGATGGGATGATGTTTATGAAACCCATTTTATTTATTGGGTTTTTATGAATGATGTATGTTTATTTTGTGGCACAAGTAAGAATGATTTCATTATGAGATGGGTGGGACCTATATGTCCCTCCAATGCATTGGGTAAAGATTTTATATCTCATGAGATAGACATGGCTGTAACGGTAACTTAATCCGGTTCAGTGTTATAGGACTGAAACGAGGAGTGAAATCGATTCAGAATGGGACTTTGTCCACTAAGATGGTCTTGGCAGCAATGCCTTGGCTACTATGGAAATCATATCATGTGCTTAATGGTTGCCACAATTACATGTTTAATTCCCATGATATTTTGTCATGATTGATGTTCCCTTTTGATATATTCCTTACGTACTTCCAGGATTCATGTCTTTGCTCAAGATTTTGATGTTTAGATTTTATGTTCAAGTTTTTGCATTCAAATGTTTATGGATTGTTTTATGTCCTCTATGTTTACCCTTACTGGGCATTTGAGCTCACCCCTTTTATGTTTTATTTTCCCCAGGATATAAAGAATGTTTTTAGGTAAGAAAAAAAGGGGAAGATCTTTATTGGGAGATGCTTAAGATCTTTCACCACGATTAGAAGATTTTATTCCGAGTTTCCAAAGACACTAAAATATTGCGGTCCGTGTGTGTCTGTTTTTGTTATGTATTAAGTATTCTGCAAAAGTAATGTAATGTCCTTGTATGTCAAGCTTCGGGTCTCTACATTGTTGCTCGTGCGTACGCACAGATTCCATGAGATTCATTTCCACGTTCACTATTCAATGATGATTATATAAAAAATATTATTAATAATTATGTAATTTATGACATAATAATTCTATTGGATATATATATATATATATATATATATATTTACATATATCACATTCACTTAATTTTATTCAATATGATATGAAAATGGGAACAACGTTTATGCGTACGTACGACCTACTGTCTCCATAAACAGTGTATTCCATTTCATATATCTACCTATTATACACATTTATATTATAAATAAATATGACATATAAATAATGTTTTATATTCTGGATGTAATTAAATCCTGATATAAGTGATATGATTTAGAATAACAAGTTAAAAAATGTACGATAAAGAAAGCGATTATTACTCAAAATGTTACTTTAACATGGAAATTTTTATTAAATGGGTAGTATAAAGACATAAATGAATAATTTATGATATCATAAATTTGAATATGGTTCTGGTATAATTTAATATCATACTGTGTTCATTATACATGATGTTAAACATTCCCTCGACTAAAGGAAAGTAGAGGGTAAGGGTTAATTCCTAAAAATCATTATTATCCAAGATTGTTTATGTGTATGTATTTATTGGGAAATATTTATCATCCATGTCCATGTTTCATAATTGTTTTTTTCAAAAGGAATATTTTAAGGGTTTTTGGAAGGGGCTTTTAGGCAATATTATCATTTAAAATGTTTTGATGATTTACTTTTCTAAATTTTTTTAATTAATGTCTATGTTTTTAAAATGATTTTAAGGATTTATCTATATGGAAATGATTGTTTTAAAATGTTATTTCCTTTCAAAAGTTTCAAAGTGGTATGGAACAATTTGATTTATAATTCTCTTTTAAATGACCTCCTTTATAAATTGTGTGACTTTTAATTGATTTCTCAAAAAGGGATATTTCTCTCAAATAGTTTTACTAATCATTTTCAACTTTGTCAACATAATTTACTAGATATTATTCTTTATTAAGGTTGATTTATTATAATATAGTCTTCCATATTGTATTGAATGAGTTATGATATGTTTGACAATTCAAGTGCTATTTTTATACCTTTCATGGTTTATGGTTAAAGTATTAACATTTCTTATGATAGTTTTAATATGAATTTTTATGTTATGTTTCAACATATTCATATGAGGAATGAATTGGACTTAGTAAGTGACCAGTGGGGCCCACTATAGCCCCTCGATGCATCAGTAGGTCACATGAGACAAACTAGTGTCCTGAAACAAGGCTTCAACAAAATATTTGTGAATGTTCTTGGCCCAAGGCCTTGATGTGGTAGTTATTATATCATGCATTACACATTCCCTCAGTAATAAATTAGATATTACATGTGATTATATGACTAGTAGAAAATCCATGTGCATGTTTCTATAGTTTGAATCAATTTATTTTTTCCATTTTATGTTAAAATTTATGTTTAAAAGGATGTTGTTTTTATTATAAATTTTTCCTTAAATGTTTATAGCTTCTTCTAATTTATTTACCTTTACTGAGCATCTAATATCACCCCTTTATTATGTTTTATTTTCCTAGGATGCCAAGAAGTTTATTATGATTGATATGTAGGGTTATGCTAGGGGAATAATGGAATTATCAAAAGATTATCTATGCCATACTTTGTGTTAGAAATTGTAATGTAAACATCATGTATATAATCTATTTTCCATGAAATCTAAATTGATCGGTCCTTCAATATTTTATTCCTCATAATAATGACAACGTATTAAACTAATGCACCAGATCCGAGCTTCTGGGGTCAGGGCATTAAAAATGTGACATGATACACATATTTAATTGTATACTCTTCACCTATGATAAATATATTGTGGCATAACTTGTATGAATTTTGAATGAAGAGGTTCAACTTTGAAAATACTTTTTCTATAAAATATTTATCAACATAATACAAATTCATGATATTTTTATCAAATAATGAGTTTGTTTTCAATAAATAAACCATGATAACAATAGAAATTTATGAATTATAATCTAAATAGAAAGTCATGATATTCTTTCCATGTGGGAGAGAATCCAGACACCTCATATTTGGATTGACTAATGTTTTTGAGAGTACTTTAAGCCTTGGTGTAATGAATTATATGATGCTGACCCTAATTAATTGATTTATCATTGAAAAATAACAGGTTTTTAACAAGCACCAAGATTCACTTCAATCTCTATTTTTTTATTTTCTGAAAATATATAAATAATGATTAAAAAAATAAATATCCAAATTCCACATGTATACCCTATAAGAAACAAATTATCTAGTCTTACCTCCCTTAAAACTCACTTAAAATCAAGTTAGGTATACTACCAATAACCCTAGAGACTCTCCAACTTTGGAAAAAATGAAATGAAACTTGATTATGAAAATAAATATCACACTCATAGAGAATGTGGGAGATAATTTACTCTCAAAATCTTCCTAAAATGTCAAAAGTATTACTTTGGTAGGGTTATTTTCAAGATATACAACACTTCATATTTTATCATAAAATACTATATTGTATTCTATCCACACTCTACGTACTCCATTATGAAGTTATATTTTTTTCAATGTGTCTATAAGTATAATTTATGAATACATTATTTGAAAAATAATGGTATTTTGGTAATTATATTCTATCACTAATGGATATGAAAAATGCTCCCTCACGGATTCAATTTGGGATTTATTCCAAATCCTCTGAGATGTGGATTAAGAAGGTAAAAAATTCTAACATTTAGTTTTTCATAAAGTGATTTAATTATGCATCATGGAGCTCTTTATAATGAAATTATCTCTAATAAATAACACACATCCCAAATTATATTTCTAATATCTAACATCCCTTTTCCCAAAAAGAACTTGGAAAACCATTTGAGTATTTGATAGAATATTTTACATATCTTAATCCATAAGGAAGATTGAATTTTAATTATCATATGATCCATTATATCATCATCAATTGTGAATACATGGGATAACTTTTCAATTTATCACAATGTGTAATGGAAAAAAATATTAGTTTTAGATGTCATCAAGGATAATAGAAATTTGATAAATCTTTGAAACTCATTTTGATTAATTTATTTTCCATATCCATCCAAGTAAAACATAGTCTCTATTGAGATATGTGTAGATACCACCCTTGAATCTACCCTTATATATAATTATAGTAACTCCATGATATATTTTTATAGGGATAAAAATATTTCTTTTATTTTATTTTTATTTTGTAAAATCATGAAAAAATTTTATCACTCAGAATTTACATTTCAATGTATCGATTCGTTTAGGAGGAAATATTATCACATTAAATCACCCAAATACCTTCCAAAATAATTTGATCAGTGTAAAAAATCATAATAAGTGAGTTTTTTATATTATTTACTATATATAACTTAAAATAAATTTTCCCTTTTCAAAATTACATCTGATTAAGATACTCTGAAAACATTAATACCAAAATTTTAGGTATTTTTCTATCAATATGTGGACTTATTTAACCTAAAATCTTGATATCAATCACCATTAATAAAAAAACCTCCCTATTTTTCAATATAGAACAACTCTTCAAGCTCTATGTTACTAAAATTTTGTTTTAAATTCACCATGAAGAATTTTTTATTCTACTTAGAAAATATCATAAAAAACATTTGGATAGTCTTTTGGATTGTAACTTGGTAAAAAGACCCATCATATAAATACCAAAAATTTGAGAATTTTCTTAGTATAGAAGATGAGAATTATTCTATAAACATTACCTTTATTATTATCTTATTATGAAACACCTAAATTATTAAAATAACATTCTTTTCTTAGGGATAGGTGTCCAATTCCTATATATTATTTTTATCAATTTTATTCTTATATTCCTCCATCATCTAGACCCAATTCTCATGATTTAAATATTATTTAACATCCTCTAGCTCAACCTATGAATGTAGGCTTGTGTTTTGATGATTTATAAATATTTTTTGGGATTTTACTACACTTTCTCACATATTGAATAATATTTTATGTTTTGAAAAGTCTGTTATAGTCTCTAGAATTTTCATCCCCCTTTATTAATGTATTCTTAATTGATGGAAATTCTAGAATCTATTTTATAATTCTGATAGCCTACTTCTGTATTTTTTTCCTCTTGTTGTCTTCATAGTTATTCATTTTCTTATTCAAACTCTATATCAATAGAAAATGAAAATTTTTACGTTTCATTATCATCAAAGACAACCACATAAATGCTTTCAATCATATTACTCAAATTTTTGTTGGGTAACTCGAGTAATTTAGCACAACAAATATATTTAAGAAATAAACCTTCATCAACATGTTCATCATATTTAACCAATAATCATTACTTGATGCTGGTGTCAATATACTTCTAAAAACCTTAAATCCCTTTAAAATAGTGTTATTTAAAAACCAAAACTCATATGATTTATTAATATAATATATATTAAGTAATAATTGATTATTGATGTGTATTTCTACTGTAATACCAAGGCATTAAATTTTTTTATACATAGCATTCTCTACAACCATAATTCTTACCATATCCAACAAGATTATATTTTTATTACCCCTACCCTATTTTATCTTGGAGTATAAGGGAAATAATACTCATTTATAGAACCATGATTCTCAATATATACCTAAAAGTATTCATTTCAGTATTCAGATCCATTTTTAGATCATAATCTTTTAAGAACACATCCTGTATGACTTTATGTGTACCTCCAAAACCTCTTGAACATATGATGTGATTTTTATTTCCGTATTATAAAATTTTAATAATTATTAAATATAAAAACCATTAAAAAATTTGATGAATAACCATTTACAATTAATGGATTTAAAATTCATAGGATTGTAGAAATATGAATATAGATGCTCAAGAGTTTCTTTCAACTTGATCTCCAATCTTGTCAGATTTGATCACCACCTTTACATTATGAAGCACTTGACTGGTATTGTTCATTTCATGTACAATGTTCAAAATATTCCTTAAAATTTCATGTTTAAAATGCTTTGCCATATTATTTTATCCCAAATGACTAATTCTCAAGTTCCACAATTCGTTCTCCTCCATAATTCTTAAAATATAAGTATTAATATCACTTGATGTTTTGAAAAGGATACTCTTGGTATGTTTTCCATTCGTGAAAATAATTCCATCCACGAATATTATAATAAAACATCCAGTATTTCAAAATATCACATCATTATCATCATTATAATGTTATGAGACACATAATATATTTTGTCTTAACCTATCAACTAATAGACCATCATTAGATTCCACCTTTTTTCTATTAATTTTTATCTCTAAACTCCTTTGATATTTATTCATCCATCATTTTTAAAGGTAATTAATCCACCATAATACATTTGGATGGGTTTTGATAATCTTTTTCTTTCTTCATACGAGATAATAAACTAATGTATATAATCCAACGAATTTCTTGATTTTTTCTTTGTATGATAAATCAAAAAATATGTATTTATATTATTTTCTCCATGCATTTAAATATTTGGGTTTATCATCCTTTTTATCTTATTACATAAAATATTTAAGAAATTTATTATTAGTATGTCTAGGCTTATCACACCTATTATATGCCTCTATAAGATAATTAAAGGAATTTTAAGGCTCCACATTTTATTTCAGATGAAATATTTATTTGAATTTTATTTATTAAGTAGTTATATCATATAATAAATAACATATCCTTGAATATGAAAGTGATAAATTATCCCATTATAAATATTATTTATGTTCATAAACACTAAAACACCAACACCTCCCTTCATATTAGAATTATATTGTTTTAGAGAATTCTTCTTCTGATTCTGCATATTTAAATATTATTCAATTGATAATTTATTGATTTTCCCAACTTATATATGGTTGGAAAAATTTTCCTTAATTATGTCCTTGATTTTTAGATTATCCTCATCTTATATATTCTTCTTCCAAACTTTATTATATTTTGTTTTTTATCTTCTCCACTTATAATTAAAATAAATGTTTCTCAATTCATTGGTGAAGAAATTATCTTCTTACCTTTATTATAATTTCTTCTAAAATTTGTAAAATTATAATGTATGTTAAAAAGAATGGAATATGGGATCAATGGATAATCTAAAACAATTTTGGTAGAAAAAAATTTATTTACATACTTTTATGAAATTTATAATATCTTTGATTGAATTTTTAAAAACCACAACTTAAGTTATTCTTGACCTTACTTCTCTTCAAGTGTCTTGAATTTCTCATTTTTTTCATGTTTATTTAATATATTAATATATATTTTTTTAGTGTGAGATTTAATAAGTTAAACTAAAGAAATTAATATATTTTTTTATTCTTATTTAATTTTATCAACCTTATTGACATTTGATTCATCAAGATAGTTATTTAAAGAGAAATAATTCTTTTTTTAATGTTGAAATATCCACTTCCAGCTTCTGATTATACTTTACAAATACCATGATTTCTATATTTAATTTTAACTCATTGGGTGTTTATTTTAAACTATTTCCCTCATCCCTCATGAAGAACCCCTGAAATTATAGAAGAAGTGTTATATTTTTTTCATCTCTGTGGGATAATAATTAAAATTTGTTGAGAATAATTTTCTATGATTTTAAATTAAATAGAATGGATAGAGATACTTGGAGAATGTTTAAAAAAGATTTTAGTTGAATTATTTAATTTATGGATTTCCAAATGGGAATTTAATATTTGTAAAGGCATATATAAAATGTCAAACAACATAATATTGGAAATGTACTAGAGAATAACAAGGCATGTAAATTTCAATGTAGGTCATATAACAAAGGTTAAAAGTTACACTGTGATAGGTAAGATATTTCGGATGGTATTTATGTTTTTATTAATTGTACAAAATATCTTCCAGTGTATATGGAAGATAAATATTTATGTTTGTACTGAGATGTGGAAAAGACAATGTTCCACTTCGATACATATGATAATTTTTAGTTGACTATGGATTAATATGGTGATATTTTATTTATCATAGATGGTATATAATATTTAATCTAATTAAGTAATATTATTTTGAGCATATGAAAGATTTTTTTATGAATTTGTAAAATAATTGAGGTCACTAAAGTGATAGATAATATTTTGTATTTATCACATGGGATGAAACTATTTGAAAAAAATGTAAGATAAGTAGAGAATTAAATTTATAATTCTTATCCATTATTAAATTATTTAATTATCATGATGCTTTGTATATTAATATGTGATTCCATCCTATTATTTTAGTGGTGATATTTGAAGAAGAATATGCCACCTATGATCCTATACATGTGTAAGATGATAAATGATGTGGGTATTTTGGGAAGATTAGTTGAGAATTAATATTAGTTGAGGACCATGAGAACTAAATAACATGATTAGTTTGAGGAAGAAGATAATTTGGAATAAGACCATGTAATCAGTTAAGAGATTATAATTTTTTAGATCATATTTTTGGAACATTTTTCATAGAATTTACATAATTAGGAATATAGTTTTATTAATTTCATCTAAATAAAATATAATATGGAAAAATATGATATGAATTGAGGATGGAAATAATTTTATGTAATAGGTGAAAATTAATATAGAGAGAAGAAGTTTTTTTAGAATTCAAGACTGAAAATATGCTATAATTTCTGAAGATTTTGGATCCAGATCTTAAAGAAGAGAAAGCCAGGGTTCTTATTGAATATTTTTAACGTTTTAATGAGAACAATACTTAAAGATAAATCATCCTACTTATTTTAAGTGATCTTCTTATTTCTATTTTGATTACCTATTATAAAATGATGTGAAACAGTATAAAAAACTATCAGGTGATAACCTTTTTATGTGGTATCAACATAAAGTTCATGGTTGATAGCTTCCCATATCACATAATCATCAATATTAGTGGTAAAACATGTGTCTTAAACTTGAACCAAGCAAAAAAAAGACATTATAACCCACCATAGGGGAAAAAATTGTAAAAATCAGGTGTGCTGTATTTTTGAAGTCTTTAATTTGTACATATGGGTGAGTGAGATTTTATTTGAGTAGATCCTAATCTTAACTAGTTATAAAGGTTGATTTATAATTGGAGAGAAAATTTAAAAAGGAATAAGCACTAATTAAAACCCCCTATTTACTATTAAATATTTGGTTACCTAGGTATTTCAAGTTGTATAAGAGATAATATTTGTTTCCTATAAGTAATAATTTTATTTTTTAATGTTGAAGATTGAGAATATTAAAATTATTAATTAAATAGGTATAATTATATTCAATTAAAAGAAATATCATGGATATAATAATATAATTATTTCTTATCTTATTTTTTTCCTAGAATTTATTTATATTTATAAAATTTATTTTATAACTATTAAGAGAGATTATCCAAGTAAATTTTATAATAAAATAAATTTTGAGGGTAATATAAAAGAAATTATTATAATTCTGACGTATTTATGTGAATATTTTTATAAAAATTTGTTGTGACTCAAAAAATCGAAAGAGAAATGGGATAATCTTAGAAATAGTATTGAAGGGAATGTTAATGTGAAAGGTGAAAAGAAATATATTTAGACAGAAGGGTTTTAATATATTATAATGGTAGATAATGAAAATATTTATGAATGTTTTAGAAGGTAGAATAAAAATTTAAACAATATCCATGGTTTTAGAGACACTTCGAAAGATTAAACTATTTTCAAGAAGCTAATGATAAATTTATCCAATAGATTTAACTTCAATATTTCTACCCTGGAAGATATAGACAATATTTATCTGAATGAGATATAAAAAAATCTGAATTATTATTTACATAGAAATTATTATATCATTAATATGTTAATTAAAGTGGAGAAATATATATTTTATTAAATCCATGATAGATATAAAGATAAAAGGTAAGAAGAATTAACCCTTCTTAGAATATGAAGATGATAAAGAAGGATAAGAAGATCATAACCAAATAATGTCTCTTATATTTTATATCTTTAGAAGATGAATAGGTATATTAAAATGAAAGATTCCTTAAAAATTATTTAATTATGGTGGAATAGGGTTTTTTATTTATTTAGAGAATAACAATAATGATATTGAGATTGATGGGAAAAAATAATTTGGTTCAATGAAGAAATGTGGAAAAACCCAAGAAGGATGATTTTGAAAAGAATAAATTCCCTATAAGGATGAGAAAGAATCCAATGAGTAAAGAAGAAGAAGATAAAAAACCATAAAAAAATAATGATCCAAAAGTTAAAGTTACGATTTAAAAACACATATCCTTCATCGATAATGTTAAAAATCATACAACAACTTCATTAAATGACAAAGAGGATGGGGTAAGTACACTGAACATATTTTGAATGCTGAGAATAGTACTTGTATTGAGAAACTATGATCATCAAATGGGTCTGTCTGCACAAGAATTAGGTTGATATGGAAAAATAAGGATAAGGTGAATTACATAATATAGTGACTAGAAACATTAAAGAAAGTTAGAATATCATGGTGAGAATTACTGAACAAGGAAAATGTCACGACACCCTCCCCACAAAGTGTACCCCTCCTGAGCCAGCAATGTGTGAAGGGAGATAATGAACCCCCGAGTCATGCCTCCAGTAGGCCCCGGGTTGGCGACTTGCACCAAGGGTATAGTAAACACACAAATGAGAGGCATTAACCTCTAAGAGAACACATGGAGAAGAGAGAGATAAGATAGACCCCAACCAACTCCAACTCAGAACTGGAATATAAAAGAAAACCCAAGCGCAAATATGAAATGTTATGCAAAAGTACTACAATTGGTAGGGAAAAAAACTGCAAGTACCCAAAAAAGTTAAAACAACAGCAACCACAACCTCGAATAGCTCCTTCAACCATAAGCTAGTAGTAACCAGCCTAATCTCCAACCTACTCCAAGTGACCTGAAAAATAGTTTATATATACATAGTGTGAGTATAATAGTATACTTAGTAAGATCCACCCTGAATCCTCTCGTGCAATGGTAAAGAAAGTATGCTAAAGCACCGTGAACAAGAAGTGAAACTAACTTGTCACCTAAATAGGTATAATAAGTTCCCAACCTCACTATGGCTACTCTCACCAAGTAATTCATACAAGAATATAGCATATAGTAAAGAATATCAAGGGTACCCCACCACTACTTCCCCACTGGTTTTCCGCTTTTCCCCAATGTCGCACGTCCTGAGCATCTCTCTCCAAAAGGCTTGCCAGAAGACACCGGGGCGAAGCACCACAATATGCACCTTGTGCAACAAAACACCACATCCACACACCAATGTAACCAGGTAGTTTCTGGGAGCCACCATAGCTCGCATAACGTGTATGAAACGTCAAGTATTATACCTCAAGCCATTACAACCCATACACCAAGTAAGGATACTCAAGCCATCACAACCTATACACATTACACCTATAGTAGTCCATAGAAAATTATATCTCGAATACATGTGTGTGAATAACCACAAGCCATTACATCCCTCTACACACATATATGGGGAAAACTAACCATTGTGCCTGCTAGCACAAGTAACTACCAAGAGAAGAGAGCGGGGCCAAAGTGGGTAGTCAGCCATTCATCCTCCCACCAGAATGTTTGGGAAAACACCCCCCAGGGCTCAGAATCCCCGGGGTGTCAGTTTCCCTTACTGACAGGGTGGAGTAGCGTATAGAAACATAAAAAGTACAGAATATATTATAACTCACAACGACACTATGGGAATAAACTAGTCTTAGACTCAACAGCAGCTAAAGCCTCTCAGACTCCGGGCTTCCACTACTAAGACTAGGTATCTTATAAACATACATCCATTTAAAGGACTTTATTAGATTACTTCATCCCCCCTATTTTTATTAATTCCACTTAAATTTAATTAATTCATTAAACATTAATTAACCATGAACCATTCCACATTAAACTTCATTAACAGCACACCCAAAATCCACTGTCCCTTTAAAAAAAATTACAACCTCGCCATTTTGTTCCAGCGAACTCCAACCCCACGGGTTAACACCATTTAACAAAACATTTGTTACAGAAAGACTTTCCCATATTCCTAGGAATTATAGATAATAATTCTATGCTACTAAAACAAGGGGGCTCAACACGATGAGTATATGTACGACCTGTCGAGTCATTGCAGCCTATAGAAAGAGCATCGACCCATACTCCATGGAGAAGCTAAACACGGAAAGCACGTTGCATAACCCGCACATCTTCGCCTCTTTCAAAACAAGGGTAATCAAGACCAACTGCCTTAAGCAGTGGGGAAAAGTAAAGTAGATAAACAACCACAGAACCAGAATGCATCCAAAAATCACATCCATCCTACTCCATCATCCCTGGTGTCCTCCCTGACACCCACATGCATAAACTGATGCATCTCTCCACTCTAGGTGTCATCTGCTGCCATAACCAAAAGGCCTCTATGCCCCCACATATCACAACACCCCTCCAGGGTCACGTCTCAACACAAGCAGTAGGAAAAACAACAATCACATCAATTGGGCTATGGACCTTTAACAATCAAGAGGGTAACTCAAAACTCTTCAAGGAATTATCTAACAATTAAATTCTTTAATCCATCTTGAATTAATAGATTTATAATCCGTTGCTTCCAACAAAGGGAAACCTAACTTGTAAGCTATAAAAAAAGATTAAACATGATTACTATGCCAATTTAATTAAAATATAATTACAACAAGAACTAGATTCATTTTCATGCCTCTTTATCTTTAGCTGAACAATTATCAATTAATCATGGTTTACGTTCTTTACTGATTTCCATCAAGAATAACTGCTAAGCAAAGCAATCTTAGATATCACACTATCTAGAAAAACAAGATTCAATAACATACGATCGTTAAAATTTCTTTATTTGGTTCAAAATATTTATTATGTCAATTCCATTATCATCCAGTGGGATTAAACATGCTAACAATACAGTTGCACATAAAAGAAACAGAAGAAACGATTCCCCTACCTCAAAGGTTTTTGATGAAAACCCCAATAAACAAAGAATGCACCAGAAATCAGGGATGATTCTCCAAGAAACCTCTTAAGATATATTCTCCTAACACAACCAAGACCAAATCTCAGCATATTTGGAATCCACACACTTATATCTACCCATAATGGGCGTGGATCTAAGAAACCGAGAGAAGAGGAGAAGTAGATCTAAGTAGATATAAGGAACCAAACAAGAACGATAACATAACTCAAGAAACCGGCTTTGATTCGCCAAGAGAAGCCTTTAGATCGCCTCTAAAATACCTGGGAGAGGTTCTCCTACCTTAAAGGGAGGTTAATCCCAAGTTATAGCCACTTAAGATCTTAAACGAGCAAGATAGGGGAAAAACGGTTGAGATTCACAATTTTAAGATCTAGTTTAAGTGCCTGCATGGTTTTCTCACATGGTTATACAAATTGTGCACTAACTATGCGATCACAACTATATCATCAAACACTCCTCGCACGGTTATACCACACAGTTAGACATACCATGCGCTAATCATGCATTAACCACTACCTCTAACATTAACTACGCACGGTATGACCACACGGTTTAGACAAACTGTGCGCAGCCCATGTGAAATATACTTCTCTTTAGTTTTCCTTAAAGATTCACCCAAACACACCCCCCAAGTCACGACTCCAAAACAAGGATAGTTAGAATCCTCAAATGTACCTAAAGATGTAATGTGATGTTACAGTTCACAACTGTCTACCATTGAAATAGTTCATTGAAATGGATGATTTCGGCTAAGCATTGTGGATAAGTTACCTTGACCACCCAAAACACCTCTGACACCACATTTTCACAAAATAGTGGACCAGAGTGGTTCAGGACATTACATTAGATACCTCTCAAAACATTCTCATCCTCAAGAATCCAAAACCCACATAAAGAGAAAATGAAACAGGGTATGAACAACCACCCATCAAGATACCTCTCAAAAGAGAGGAAGCCACCAAAACAACAAAGGGATCCCTCTCATAAACATGAAAGTTTCGTAACCACAAAAGCTACATCGAAACATGAAAAGAGTTAAACATCAAAAAACTCTGGTTACTGAGCGCGTATATGTGACTCACGTTCCCAGGTACTCTCCTCCAGGACACCGTGTCATCACAAGACACGTACTAAAGGAATATAACGCCCGCGCAACCCCTAATCCTTGCGGTCTTGGATCTCCAACTCCTCTAGATACTACCTCGAAAAAACTTCCACTGAGCTTGATTCCTTGATTGCTATAAAGTTGGCCTATTTTTTTAAACGATTAACTACCACACAAATAGCATCATGTCCTCTTGGCGCTCGAGGTAAACTAGTAACAAATTCCATTGAGATATCCTCCCACTTCCACTGAGGAATCTCTAGTTTCTAGAGAAGACCACCAGGAACATGGTGTGAGACCTTCACCTTCTAGAAGACTAAACATCGAGACACAAACTCCGTAATTTCACACATCAGCCCTGGCCACCAAAACTGACTCCTCAAGGCTCGGTACATCTTTGTCACGCTAGGATTTACCGCTAGAGGTGAACGATGGAAATATCTAAGGACCGTATCGTGCATCATCAAAGGAACAAAAATCCTTCCGTGATACAACACTCTGTGTTGTTCATCCTTAGACCAACCATCAGGGCCTCACCACAAACAACTCGGTCTCTCCAGAGTTCCACCTCTACATCTCCCAACTGGGACTCTTCCACATTCTACATCAGAGATGACTATACTATCATCTAAAAAAGATAGTCTCTACCCCCAACTTCTCCCATATCAATATGTAATGCTGATAATTCTTTCATTACTCTACAAGAATCATCGGATTCATGCACATCATTGCTACGTGACTTTTGGCTCAGCGCATCAGCTACAAAATTACCTTTTCTAGGTGTATACGATATTTCAAAGTCATATTCCTATAAGAACTCCATCCACCAGCACTGTCATAAGTTCAGGTCACACTGGGAGAAAACATACCTCAGACTCTTATGATCTGTGAAAACCACAAAGTTCTCACAAATGATGTAATGTCTCCACAAATTCAGAGTAAACAACACGATTTCCAACTCAAGATCATGGGTGGAATAGTTGTGTTCATGGGGAAATAACTACCGATACACATAAGAAACAACTGAACTCTGCTGCATGAGAACACAACCTAACCACAGATGTGAAGCATCACAGAAAACATCAAACTGGACTCCCTCAGCTGGAAGACAAAGGACTAGAGCACTTACTAACTTCTACTTTAGATACTAAAAAGCTACATAACACTGATCATTCCATATGAATGCCTGATCCTTCCTAGTAAAATCTTTCAGAATAGTTGCAACTCATGAGAAATTGGCTACGAACCTCCTGTAGTAGCCTGCGAGACCACATAAACTTCTCACCTCTGAAACTATCTTGGTGGCTGCCCAAGACACAAATGCTTCTATATTCAATGGATCCACAAAAACTCCCGGTTGGGACACAACATGCCCCAATAAACAGACTTCTTGAGTCCAAAACTCACACTTTGACAACTTCCCAAATAGCTGATGTCGACGAAAAACTCTCAAAACAGCTTGTAGATTCTCTGCATGCTTCTCTTCAGATGTGGATTACACAAGGATGTCGTCGATGAAAACTACCACAAACTTTTATAGGAAATCAAGGAACACATTGTTCATAAATCCCATGAATAAAACTAGAGAATTCGTCATGCCAAACAACATTACCACAAACTAATAATGCCCATGAAGACAACAGAATGCAGTCTTCGGAATATCCTCATCCTTCACACGCATCAGATGATATCCTGACTGCAAGTCGATCTTTGAGATCCAACTTTAACTCTTTAGTTGATTGAATAAGTAATCAATACGCATAAGAGGTTAGCGATTCTTTATTGTCACTTTTTTTAAGCGATGATAATCAACACACAACCGCAAACTACCGTCAGGATTCTTCACTAACAAAACCGGTTCACCCCACGGTGACACACTTGGTCAAACAAAACCGCACATTAATAGACCATCAAGATATATACGTAGCTCTCGTAACTCATAAGGGGCCATCCTATATGGAGACATAGAGATAGGAGACACACCTGGCTGTAGTTAGATCCCAAACTTGATCTCTCATTGTGGGGGTAATGCTACAACCTCTTCTGGAAAGACATTAGGGTACTCCTCTATGACCCTAGGAAACGCCAACTGTTGAACCTCTGAAGAATTCATCATCATCTCAGCCACTATGGACGATAAGGATGGAATGTGCCTATGACCCATCCGAGGATCTCACTCACCAAAAAACACCACTGGATCTCTATCCTCACCAAAGAAAACGACCTTCTCCCTGAAGCAATCCACAATAGCCTGCACCGAATACAACCAATCCATGACGAGGATGACATCATATGGTTGTATTAGTAAACATAGGAAATCTCCCCAAGAGCGGTGTCTCCCCAACAATAGCTCACAGTCTCTACATACTTCAAACAAGTCATCTCGACCTCCAACTGGCGTAGTCAACACCAAGGGCACTAGAAGCCCCTCTACCTCAAGTCTGAAATCATGGACAAGGGTAGGTGATATGAAGGAGTGTTTCGCTCATGAATTCAACAAGGCATACACCAAGGTATAAAACAAGCAAAGGGTACCTTGAACAACATCTGGCTCACCTGGAGCTGGAAACGCTAGAGCATGAAGCTGACCACGACCTCCTCCACGGCCTCTCTGACCCTGATGACAACCACCACCATGGCCACACTCTGCTCTATAAGGACGAGGGGGGGGGGGGAATCATGGGGTTGTCCTCTACCTGCCCCATCTACCCTCTGGTGATCTAAATCCGGTGAAACCTGCTGCTGTTTTGGCCTTGGATGGAACTTCCAAAACGGAGGAACCTAGAGCGTAGCACCTGGTGAACAATGACTGATCAGAAAGGTCGGTCACTCCCGCTGCTGATGAACACAACCACCACAAGAAAAACAAGCACATAATCCCTTGGAATAGGCTTAAGAGTTGCTGGCTCTGGAGAAACAAGATGTGAAGTGCTGGGGCCTACCCCCAGTTGAACGAAAACTCTTCTTCCCTGAAAATCGGGAACCCCAGTCCACAACTTTGCTTTGTTAGGGATCATGATGAACCCCCAACCATGATGATCTGGTCGTGGAAAAAGTCCTCTCGACAACATCTGTCCTTGCCAGCACCTCAAGATATGTCTTCAGCATAAATGGGGTGACCCGACGTTGGATCTCTGGACACAAATCCCCCTCTAAATGCCTCACCCTGGCCTCCTCATCTAGTAACTGGTCCGAAGCATACCATAAAAGGTTCCAGAAATGGATTCCAAACTCTCTAACAGTAGAGATACCCTATCGAAGGGTAAGAAGCTCATGGATACTGGACGCCTTTGTAGTAAAGGAAAGGAACTCAACTCTAAACTTGTGTCGGAAGTCCTCCCATGAGATCGTTTACTCCTCATGATCCCCGAGGGACAAGAACCACCATTGCCTTGCTACTCCACACAGCATCATCACAGAAAAGGACATCCAGTGCTCCTTCTGAGCACAGATCGAACTGTAGCCTATCTCGACCTCCTCCAACCAGTCCTCCGTGAATGCATCTGAAATGGATCCCTTGTACTTCTGCAGACTATAGTGCTGAAACTCTCGGAGTGTCTTCCTCCAAGTGTCTTCGTCATCAACCTCTACCCTACGGTGGCCTGTTGGGAAAGCTTGATAGACATTTTCTGTGCAAACATGACGAGGATATCGACCCGGAGCCATTCTTGTAAAATAAAAAACCGGTAGAGCTTTTAAAACTGGAATATAGAAGACTCAACATTAATTAATTAATTAATTTCTTTAATTTGTTTTAGGTTAACCTATCCCAAGTTATACCCATTTAAACACAGTAACAAGGAAGAATGATGCATGATCCTTTCCTAGGTCTCTACCCTGCAACTAGTATCACCTTGTTTAGTAGCCATTGTAAACCTAAAGGTCCATACATCATATCATAGGGGGACCTAAACGCCTATGTCTCAGCCAGTCTCCAGTTTTTTCCTCACTTTCTAATCATGAATGACATCGTTTTCCTAAAAACCTATGCAACCTCACATGTGCCTAACTCCAAACTATATCCTATCCCTCAACCTCCCCCTTATACCACTCTGTCACGACCCCCTCCCCACAACATGTACCCCTCCTAGGCCGGAAATGTGAGAAGGGAGATAATGACCCCTGAGTCCCGCCTCCAGTAGGCCCCTGGTTGCTGACTAGCGCCGATGGTATAGTAAACAATGAAATTGGAGGCATTACCCTCTAAGATAACACATGCGGAAGAGAGAGATAAGAAAGACACCAACCAACTCCAACTCATAACTAGAATATAAAATAAAACCCAAGCTCACATATGAAAGTTCAGGAAAAATTACAACAACTAGAATGGAAAAAAACTAAAAGTACCTAAAAGAAGGTAAAATAGCAGCAACAACAAGCCCAAACAGCTCCTCCAACCACAAGCTAGTAGTAACCAGCCTGATCTCCAACCTGATCCAAGTGACCTGAAAACTAGTTTATATATACATAGGGTGATTATAATAGTATATTCAGTTGAATCCTCCCTGAAGCCTCTCCTGCAAAGGTAATGAAATCATGCTAAAACATAATGAACAACAAGTAAAACTAACGCATCACCTAAATAGGTATACTAAGTTCCCAACCACACCATGGATACTCTCACTAAGTAACTCATACAGGAATATAGCATATAGTAAAGAATATCAAGGGTACCTCGATACTACTTCCCCACTTTTTTGCCACTTTGCCACAATGTTTCACATCCTGAGCATCTCTCTCCAAAAGGCATACCTATAGACACCTGGGTGAAGCCAAACAATATGCACCTCATGCAACAAACCACCACATCCACACACCAAAGTAACCAGGTAGTTTTCAGGAGGCACCACATCTTGCATAATGTGTTTCATACGTCGGGTATTATACCTCAATCCGTTATATCCCATCCACCGAATAAGGATCCTCATGCCATCACAGCCTATACATGTTAGAACTATAGTATTCCATAGAAAACTATATCCAGAATATATGTGTATTAATAACCACAATCCATTATTTCCATCTACACACATATATGGGGAAAACTAAACATTTTTCCTGCCATCACAAGTAACTACCAAGAGAAGAGAGTGGGGCCAAAGGGGGTAGTTAGCCATTGATCCTCCCACCAGAATGTTGGGGAAAACACCCCCAAGGATTATAATCCCCGGGGTGTCAGTTTCCCTTTCTAACAGGGTGGAGTAGCGTATAGAAACACAAAAAGTATAGAATATATTATAACTCACAACCACACTTTGGGAATAACCTAGTCTTAGACTCAACTGCAGCTAACACCTCTCAGAGTCCGTGCTTCCACTACTTAGACTAGGTATCCTATAAACTTAAAACCATTTAGAGTAATTTATTAGATTACTTCATCCCCCTATTTTTCTATTAGTTCCACTTTACGTTAATTAATTCATTAAAAATTAATAAACCATGAACCATTCCACATTAAACTTCATTAACATCACACCCAAAGTCCACTGTCCCTTTAAAAAAATTACAACCCCACCATTTTGTTCCAATGAACTCCAACCCCATGGGTTAACACCATTTAATCAAATATTCATTACAAAAACACTTTTTAATATTCCCAGGAATTCTATAAAATCATTCTATGCTACTAGAACAAGGGGGATCAATACGGTGAGTAGATATACCACCCATCGAGTCATTGCCGCCTATAGCATGAGCATAGACCCATCCTACCTAGAGCAGATAAACACAAAAAGCATGTGGCACACCCCGCGTGTCTTCGACTCTTTCAGAAGAAGGGTAAGCAAGACCAACTGCATTGAGATGTGGGGAAAAGCAAAGCAAATAAGCAACCACATAACTAGCATGAATCCAACAATCATATCCATCCCACTCCATCATCCCTGGTGTCCTCCCTGACACCCACATGAATAAACTGATGCATCTCGGCACTCTAGGCATCATCCGCTACTACAACCAAAAGGCCTCTATGCCCCCACATATCACAACACCCCTCCTAGGCTATGTCTCAACACATGAAGTAGGAAAAAGAACCATCACATCAATTTGGATGTGGCCATTTAACAATCAAGAGGGTAACTTAGAACCCTTCAAGGAATTATCAAACAATAAAATTCTTTAATCCATCTTGAATTAAGAGATTTATAATCCGTTGGTTCCAACATCGGGAAACCTAACCAGTAAGATATCACAAAAGATTAAATATTCTTACTACACCAATTTGATTAACATCAAATTACAACAAGAACCAGATTCATTTTCATGACTCTTTATCTTTAGCGAAACAATTATCAATTAATCCTGGTTTACGTTTTTTACCGATTTAAATCATGAACAACAGCTAAGAAAAGAAATAATAGATATCACACTATCTAGCAAAACAAGAGGAAATAACATATGATCAAAACAATTTCTTTAGCTGGTTCAAAATATTTCTTATGTCAATTCCTATTTCATCTAGTGGGATTAAACCTGAAAACAATTCAGTTGCATGTAAAAGAAAGAGAAGAAATGAATCCCCTACCTCAAAGGTTTTTGATAAAAACCCCAACAAACGAAGAACACACAAGAAATCAGTGTTGATTATCGAAGAAACCTCCTTAGATATATTCTCCTAACATAAAAAAGACCAAATATCAGCATATTTGGCATCCAAAAACTTAGATCTAACCATAACGGGCGTAGATATATGAAACATAGAGAAGAGGAGAAGTAGATCTAAGTATATCTAATGAACCAAACAAGAATGATCACATACCTCAAGAAACCATCTTCGATTCAAAAAGAGAATCCTTCAGATTGCCTCAAAACTTCTTGGGAGATGTTCTCCTACCTTCAAGGGAGGGTAATCCTGAGTTATGGCCACTTAGGAGCTTAAACGAGAAATTTAGAGGCAAAGTGGTTAAGATCCACAATTTTAGGATCTAGTTTAAGTGCACACATGGTTTTCTCGCATGGTTAGACAAACCGTGCGCTTACCGTCCGATCAATACTGCCTCGTTAAACACTCCTCGCATGGTTAGACCTCATGGTTAGACAAACGGTGCGTTAGACACTACCTATAACATTAACAAATCATGGTATGTCCACACAGTTTAGACAAACCATGCGTAGCCCGTGTGAAAGCTACTGCCCTTTAGTTTTCCTTAAGGATTCCCCCAAATGCTCCACCAAGTCACTAATCTCAAATAGGGGTATTTATAATCATAAAAAGTACCGGAATACGTAACGTGATGTTACAGTTCACAACTGTCTACCGTTGAAACGGTATATTAAAATGTAAGATTTTGGGAAAGCGTTGGAGATAAGTTACCTTGACCTCCCGTAATGCCTCTAACTCTGCATTTTCACAAAGTAGTGGACCAGAGAGGTCCGGTACATTACACAAAATATTGAAAGAAATTTATGTAAAATATACTAAAAAGTTGGAAGAGTTGAGCAATGAATAATATAAGTTTCATTTTGGGGAAAATCTATTGATTAATATTATAAAATATCAAAAAAATAAAGTAAATATTCAGGTAAACACATTCTAATATACTGATAATTTTATCCCAAATAAGGTTTCACAAACTTCTTATATTTATTCAAAGTTTAATACAACTGTTTCATCTAATAGTGTATTTAATAAATCCAAAACATGGATTTTAATGGATGAGAAAAATTATGAAAACTTCACCCTTATATAATTTTATATTGAGGGAAATTTGAGAATATAAATTTCCCTTTGACAAAGAAATGTTTATGGCATTGTGGAGTCTAGGGATATTAATATTATGTTTTATATTATAACATTTAATTTTCATGGAGTTTTATAAGGAAAAAATTGAGGGGTATCTATCCAAGAAAGATGGGAAATAATTCGTAGAATAATGTATCTAATCATAGAAGAGTTGGTACAGTTGATATTGAGGCCCAAAAACTGAATGCCAAGGAAATTTTATTTTTATAAGGGTTCAAACAAAATTTTTGGAGTGTTAGGAAACCTTGTGATGATGAGAATGAATTCATTTTATCATGAAATTCATATTCCATAAAGAGACTCTTTAGAAGAGAATTCATTACCAAGGGAGAAAGAACTAGTGACAATCTATTTAAAATTAGTAATTCAAGTTATTCTTATTTTTTGTGTTAAAATGTTAAAAAAAATTATAATTGAATACTTGACGATCATGGTTATATGATTTTGAGAAATATTTCATAAGGACATTTGGTAAGTGACATTATGTAACCAAGAATAAAAAGAAGTGATATTTTTGAAACATAAAAAAGGAAAAAATTATATATGTCAGAAGAGAGAATAAATTCAATCTACTAGGACATTGGAGTTAGTTTATTTAGAATTATCTGGGAAATGATACATCAATACTCTACAGTTGATATTTATTTAATCATATTCATATATTATTTTACAAGATTGTATAATATGATTTTTATTAATAATAAATCTAAATATGTGAATATGTTCTTGTATTTTTAAGGGATGTTTTGAAATTAATAGTGGTTTTTATCAAGTAGTTGAGAACAGATAATGGAAGGGAGTTAATTTGGAATTCATTTGAATCCAATATTTCTAATAATAATATCAATCCGCAATATAGTGATTTATATACACCCTATAAAAATTGAGTTAAAGGGAGTAGACATAGAATTTTGGATGATATGGGAAGAACCATGCTATTATAATTCATACTCGCAACGTTTTTATGGAGATAAGTTGTGAGTATAGTTGTGCCTATTAAAAATAGGTACTTATTGAGGAAATAATCTAACATATCTAATTATGATTTTTTTTATAAAAATAATCTAATTTTTATGTACATGAAAGTGTTTTATAGTCCATGATCTATGAATATAAAAAAATTCAGATATGGGAAAATTTGAAGAGAAATACATGGACAGAGACTTCATAGGTTATTTATCTAATGAAATGGGATATTGGATCTAGAGGAAAAGCTACACAATCTAGGGGAATATTTTGATGTGAATATTATTTAAAATAAACCCAATATTACTGATTAAATCAAATTATAATTTCCAAAATATGATGTATCCAATAATTAATGTTGTGATAAAATGACTAAAAATGAAATTGAAAATGTATTAGGTAATGTTGATATTGATTCAGATAATAAAAATTATTATGATGATGATATTGGTAATAAGAAAATAAAAGCTGAGTGGTTGAAAATTCAAATGGAATCTGAAAACATAATTTGAATTAAAAATATACCAGCTCAGACTAAAAATGGCCGAGGCTTAAAAAACAAATGTCATTTATTTCTCAAATTGATCCATAATTATTTTCATAGGATACTGAGGTCAAATAATGGATCATTGCAGAGAATGAGGATTTGAATCCTATTTAAAATAATTCCACACGGGTTATTTTTAAAGACTAGAAGGAAATATCATCATTTATACCAAGTGGGTATTCAAAAACAAGGTCAATAAAATTTTTTAATCATTACGAAACATAAATAAGTTAGTTGTAAAGTTATACTATTAGGTTTAAGGAGTGAATTTTGAGAATAAATTTTCTCTAGTTGTAATACTTAAAGACACAATAATATTCGTAGCTATTAAAACTCATAGTCATTAAAAAACCTTCAAAATGGTTGTGAAGAATAATTTTTTGAATGATAAAATTAAAGAAGTTTATATTGAAAAACCATAGTGTGAATCTTGGAGAAAGATCTATATGGGCTAAAACAGGCCCCTAGTGACTGGTATTCTCAGCTGGATGGATGTCTTGGAGAGGTAAATTTCCCTTAAGGTAAAGTTAATCATAATATTTATGTAATAGATATGATTATATGTACTCCTTATATCATTTTTTATATTGATGACATCATTTTTTGAACATGATAAGGTGTATTCTGGTGAATAGTTATCTAGAAAAATAAAGATGAATTTTGAAATAAATATCATTTGAAAAATGAGTTTCTTCCTTGTTTTTTGAGTTATGAAAAGATATGATTTTATTTTTCTAACTATAAATAAATATTCAATGTAATTGTTATAATGTTTCAAAATGGAATATTTTAAGGTTGTTTCCACACCCATTACTGTTAGTCTGAAGCTGAGAAAAGATGATTTAGGGAAAAGTGTGAATCAAAAGGAATTCATGAATTTTATTAGATGTTTTCTTTATCTCAATACTTGTAGATTTGATACAATTTATTTAGTAAAATTATGAGAAAGGTATCATAATGATCCAAAATAATCACTCTTTATGGTTTCATAATGATTTATCAAATACATATAAGGGACTTTGAATTATATTCTGAAGTATATAAGAGGTCATAAAGTGAAAATTTTCAGGTGAACTGAGGCTTATTGGGATAGATAATGTGATGAAAGAAAATCAACATATGGTGAAATATTTTTTTTGGGAGAAGATGCATGATTTTCATTATAAAGAGAAATATTTAACAACTTTATTCATTATTGATACTAAGTTTGTGTCTCCTACACATGCATGTACACATATGATTTGGATGATAGAGTAATTGAAAGTACTTAATGTGATAATTGAGAATACATTTATATTTTTATATGATAATAAACATGAAATTTATCTATCTAAGAGTTCAATGAAATAATCTATATTTTAAAACATTTACATTAGATATAATTTTATAAAAGAGAATATTTCAAATAGATATGTGAGGATGAAATATATCCCTAAAAGGAATAAAATTGTGTATTTTTTCCAATGGACATTTTTAGGGAAAAATTTGAATACATTAGACTAAACAAGCATGTTAATCCTTTCCCTCTAATCTAATATATTTTATAATGCCCCATAATTTTTTGTATATATTTTTTTCAATGGGGGAGAAATGAACTAAACTCTTATGCCTTAAATTGATTTCAAAGATGGTTCTTTTTTTAGGGGGGGTCCAAATGATTTGATTAAGGGGGAGGGTATCAAAATTAATTTCCATAGATTTATTATCACCGAGGGATACTATTATTTCAAAAACATTAATTTATCTACTAGTGTTGTGTTATGACATTTGTCTTTGAGAAAGGCTATGATTTGAGGAAATTTTGTGCTAGTTATTGGAGTTGAAAAAAAATAAAAAAGGAGATATTAAAAACCCATGAAATTATTAAAAAATCTTGTATTTTCTGTCAATTATTTTTTGATATTAATTGGAAGTTGTTGACAATGTTTTTGAGTTTATTTGAGATGAAATGGAGTGGTTGAATATGCCTATAGAATATTTTGAGTAGATTTCAGATCAGTTGCCTAAGTTTTGGATTTTTGAGTTGGAGTTACATATTTGAAAAAGGTATTCAAAAGATATAACAAAATAGAATATTATAAAATTTTTGGATCTTAATGAGGTAATAATGATTAAATGGAGGATATAAAATATATTATTGAAGTCACACTATGGCACAAATAATCTTTTAGAAGAAACATACGTTTTTCTTACAATTATGTAATATCTAATAGTTCAAAAATAAGATAAATCTTGAATTTCATATAGGATGTGGAAAAGTAAAGGATTCACTATGATATTTAAGAGAATTAAAAAATATATAAGATTATTAAGATAATATCTAACATATCACATATGGTACACAATATTTTCTTATAATATATAATATACTTTTGAGAATACAAAAGATACTTTTTAGGATACATAAGATATTTTATATCGATGAAGTGATATGTAAGAATTATTATTTATTAAGTGCGGTAAATATATTTGAAAAAAATATTAGAATTATGTATATTAGATTATGAATATTCTAAGATATTATTAAATTTTTAATTATCAAGATTCTTTATGAATTAAGTTGTAATTCAATATATTGATTTTATTATTGATATTTAAATAATAATATTACACATATGATCTTATACACATGGAAAATAATAAATGGTGTGGGGTTTAATGGAAAATATCCTTATAATTAAAATCATTATAAGATCATGAGAACTAACTCATGTGATCAGTTAGAGGAAGAAGAACACATGGAAAAAACCCATGTGATTGGTTAATGGATTTTAATTTTTCAAATACAATTTTTGGGGCTTGTTTTCCATGAATTTACATAATAAAAAATATAAAATTATTCACATGGTCTACTAAAAATATAAAATAAATAAAGGTGAGATTAATTTTGTATGGAATGAATTGTATTTATTGATTGAGAATTATCAGAGAGAGAAGAAATTGATTTTGATTATTCAATGAAAATTAGTTGTTGGAAATTGTAAATATTATATATCCATATATAAAAGAAGATAAATCAGGATTCCTTTGTGGACATTCTAAAGTCCTAAATTGGATCATTCATTGATGCAAAAGAGTGATAGATATTTATTTTGATTTTCTTGTCTCTATTTTGATCACTTATTATAAATTGGAGGGAATGAGATTAAATCAACTATCAATAGATTGCTGCTTCTAGGAGATGGATTCTTAAGGTTTAAGGATAGTACCATCCATTCTCGTGTAGTTACTTTTGATCTTACTTATAAAATCTATGTCTCAAAATCAATTTGAACACACCAATGATGTAGTCACACAACATAGAGACTAAACTTGTAAAAATAAAATGTTTTATTTTTTTCTTTCTTTTATTTCTATATACAGGGGAGTAAGATTTTATTTGAGTGGATCCTGAGCATAACCATCCATAATGGCTGATTTATTAGAAAGGAAAAATTGTAAAATTAATGAAAAATTGATTCAAACCCACTTCTCAATTTTAAAAAATTGATTACCTAGGAATATATAATTTCTTTAATGATAATCAATGGGTTTATATATATTAATTTTAGTTCAGTCATTCCTATAAAACAATATTAACTATAATAAAACACTAAACACACCTCTCACCTTACCAACCTCAATTAGGAATCCGCGACACATTTGATCCTTTATAGAATTCCACCATAGTGAGACATGACCATTCCAAAACCAATTCATCAACATAGTGAATGTGATACCATGTGATGATATATTCCACTCCATTATCAACCACTAATCACGATCATTAAGAAAATGTCTATTAATTCATTAAATCGGGGATCATAAAAAATAAAACCACACGATCTACAAGTATTCTTGGGAAGGACAACATAAAATGGACCATGATTAATTTACTTCAATGGATTAAATTCCTAATTTAATATCCTCCATATCACATTTCACAAATCCACCATTACCCGATGAGGATTCAGACCCACATGTGCCAAAGGAATTTAATGTAATATGACAATAGGCTACTTATATCTGCTTATGAATCTCAGTTAGCTTCCCAGAATACTTATCCGGATGATCTATCTTGATGAGAACCTATGTTGGATGGTTCATGAAGATTTGGTGAAACCATTCCTTCAATATTTGTTGATTAGAAGGGTTCCAATAACCAAAGTAATGGTGAAACTATAATAAACCAAATATTATTTCTTCATTGTGTGTGATAGGCCAATTCAATCCCATGGTATCGTACTTTGACATATGCACATTCAGTATCTGGTTGTGATAGATGAGAAAAGAAATAGAGAAGTAAACTAGAAGCAATGGTATTATATTAAGTGATAGTATGAAGGAAGTGAATCTAAGTAGACCAAAAAAGAAGACTCTAGGAACTTTTGTTTGGTATAGAAAAGAAAAGGTTCCATAAATTCAACTTGATTCTTTTTAACTACAACGATCTTTAATATATTTTTATTTATCTATAAAGTCCTTATTCTCTTTAACCACAGATTCCTCATCTTTATAATTACTTTCATCATCAATTTCTAGATCATAATGTTTATAGAGAAGAATTATATTCTTTAATGTATTTGAATTATCTATCCCATATATGACCATACATCCATGATGAGTACTTGGTTCCTTATTCCTCTAATATGATCATTTGGGTTGATCATATACTTAACCATATGCATGATTCTCATGAATTTTTTCTGAAAAATAAATGATGTTATAAAAATTGATTCATTTATACTGTATCATTACCTTATACATACCGTTTGCACTTTTCATTAATTTTGAAAAGAATAAAATTAATTAATTTAAATTCATACTAGTTTCATCGTCTTTTGATTCCACCTCAATAGTAATTTTTGAATTTCAGTTATTATAACTTTTCAGGGAATGAAAAGTGATCGCTTCTCAAATTGTTTTCCTTAGATATTTTATTATTCTCATATCATATTATTGAAAAATATATTTGATTTAATCAATTGAGAACTGTCTTGATCTTGGTCTTTTAATGCTATGATTTGGGAATAAAAAATATTATCATGAATTTATTAAAAATTTGAAATCTATAAATGTGTCTTAGTAGATTCAAATTGAATATATAATATCATTTATAGGAACAAAAAAAGTATCCACCATCTCATATTCCATCCTATTTATATCATTATATTGAGCATGACATGTTTGTATTCACGAATCCTTCACTTTCTTATCTCTTTTATAAATATTGTGGATATTATTCCAAACATAGTGAGAGGTTTTTCATCCCATGAAGTGTGTTAGATAATTATATTATAGGGATTAAAGAAAACAATGAAATTATTTTCCATCAAACAAAATTGTATTTTCTCCATGTTTCGTGAGAGTGACATCAATCATTGTTCTCTCAAAAACATCATATCAAAGTGAAAAATGTAGGAAACCATCTATCAAATCCAATGATGAAACCCATTTCAATAAAACATATAAATTACTTTAGTGTTATTGAAATTAAAACATTATAAATAAACTCAATCAGTTAAATATATTAATTAAACAAAATTACGGTCCTCAATAATATGTACCTTGAACCATTACCTCAAATTATCTAATTCCAATTGAAGTTCCGTGGAATGTTTGGAAAGAATAAATGGGGGTAGGTTGGTGGGGGGGTTAATTAGTGGAGACCAAATGGAAATATATAAACTATTTTTACCAATAATAGGATGTTGGTTAGTGTATACTATCAATGTTAAACTGGTGATGATGAATAATAATAAAAACACTAAATAGGGCCACACAAGCCTAAGATATTTCTTAAAGATTTAAATCATCATTTTTATTAGATGGGTACTCCTTTGTTTATAATTATTTCAACCATTCTATTCATGTTTCATTCTTATTATAAAAAATTTATGAAACAACAAAATAATTTTTATCTATGTTGTTTGATAAAAATCAAGAACCAACATGAATGAAATTATTTACTACCCTTCTCAAGTGCCTCAATTATGTGCACCTTCATTCTCCATCTCAATCTTGTTAGAATTAACTTTGGATGGATCTTATGTACATGGGTTATGACTATAATAAATTCATATATTCTTATTATAATATTCTCTCAATTGGTTCTAGTGATACACCTTGAAATTAATGAATCCATAGGTGTTGTGATATAGTAGCATGAATTCTATGTGAGGTTCAAATCCAAAAACACCCAACTAAAATATTTCAATAGATATTTGACCAAAATAACAAAGAAATTCTCACCACTGGTTTGTTTAATCCCTTTTACACAACTAGATTATAGCGTTATATATATTATTTTAGTGAGACCACTATATTTAATGGATATGGTAAATAAATCCAAAATATCTTGGATTATTATTAACTAGACACACAACATGATCAAGAAAACCACTAGATTACTACAAATCACACATTTGTGGTGTGATATTGAATGTTGTGATGTGTTGAACCCAATAAATACTAAACCATTAACTAATAAAATTCATTCAATAATAAACATTGAAGTGTATCCACAAAAGTTGTGACATTGTCTCCCAATTTCTCATATCTAGTGATTTACTGAATTTTAATAGACAAAAAACTATAGCATTAACACTTCTTTTTCATCAGAGTGAAAATGATTTTTGAATGAAACTCTTTATTTACCAAGATAGTGTTGAATTAAACTCCCGTGTCTTCTCATCAAAACATGATTTGTCCCCAAAAATTCATTTAGATAAATTTCATATAGAAATAATGTGATACGGTATAACTCTTTATACATTATAGTTACTTGCTCTACTACATCAACCCCTTCATAGAAAATCCCTAATAACTGTAGTGTGGATCAACTATATAAGTATAAAATCATAACCTAAAATTTCTCTATAATGATGTAACTTCCCAGAATTTGGTGTGATGAGATTTAACTTATACAATCTTTATTACATTTCATCTTTAGCATTTTCATACAACTACAACCATTATCATATAAAATCATGAGTTCATTTCTAAAAAATAAAATATAAAAACCCCACACACTCATGAATGATCATATCAATTGTAAGACATGATATCTTCTCTATGTGTCTGAGAAACGAACAAACTAATCATTATATTGATCATTTTTAGAGTTATTTAACCAGCAGGTTAAGCAATCTTATCATTTTGACCTATTTCAATTTACTTTTTCTTTAAAACTACCCCATTGTAAAAACAATACCTAGGGAACTTCAAATATGATAACAAAATATCATATCCATAGAATATGAATCTCTTTTTTGTAACTTTAGGATTCAATACTATTGGATTCTAGGATTTATATACATATATATTACATCTAGTAAGATGAATATTCAGTACATAAAATTTTGATCCATTATAAATCCATAAGGGTTTAGTGTATTTGGAGACTAGATTCACAATATTATTATTTTATAAAATATCCTCAACATATCACCTAAATATCATCACACATTGTAATCTTAAACAACACAACCTACTTAAACCTTTATTAATAACATGGGGAAAAGAAACATAAGAAAGGGTGATATCAAATTCTCAATAAGGTTAAATATGAAAGATACTAATTGATGATCATTTGAAAGTATAGGATAAAAATTTATATATGATTTCATGGACATAACTTTCAATGTTTATAACCAATATATGACAAATCATAAACACGATTCCTGACATAAAATATAGGACCCCAGTTTGAGGTATTTTTTTGTTTTATCCCTTTTTTAAATTATTTTGAGTCAATGTGCTGTCCTTTGGAAGTGTATTGAGGTGTAAAAGGGATGAGACTGAAGTAAGCTACTGGAAAAATATACAGGAACTATTTAGACCATAAATTTTGGTATTAAAACAAATAATTTGGGGAATATTTTCTAGGTGTAACAACTTTTTATCGCATGGTTTTATGCCTTAAAATTATATTTTACTTGAGAAATAGATATGGTAAGCGGTGTTTTGGAAGAAGTAACCCTTGAAAAATTTATGATGTAAATTCTCAATTTACACCACATGTTGTTTAGACCTAGAAAATATTAGATCTTATTGAGGTTTTAGTTTTCTTATATGCTTATAGTTTCTTCCACTAGACTCTTAATAATAACCAAGGAGATTTATGGTAATTTATGACATTTATACTCCTTTTACAATGAACCCTTGACCATTTTACTTATGAAATCAATAGTTAGGGTTATATTATTCCTTCTTCTTTCAGATTTATTTTTGTTGGATTGATCAGAACCATAAATCATTGTGTGATACCCCTATTTATGGGTTTTGAATTTATGGTGATCATAATTTGTTGAGTTTTTATAGATAAAAAAGGTATAGGTTGAACCATGAAATCATTTAAGATCCATTATGCAAACAAAATCAAAGTTGATGTATTCTCCCCCACAGTGCTTTTCGAGAACATGTTGTCTTGATTCTTGAAAAACTGTTACAATTATTTGAATGAAAAACTCTTGATTAGTTTATGAGGAAAACACTTATTTTGATATGATTTTAAAAGGGTATTTTTATTATTATCATGATGTTATTTAGTAATTTTTTTAAAGGATTTGGTTTTAAAAATAAATGTTTTGTATGGAAAACTATTTGATATGGATGATGGTCTTTGATTAAATGGTGACAGGTGTTCATGTTTCATTGTATAAGGCCTTATTGAAATATACTTGGTGATATTTGATGACTGTAAAGGGTTATGTAGATTTCAAATAGTGATTACTTAGTGAAATATAAATTTCTACTCATGATTATTGGGTTTTTTATTTGGAATTTAGGTATATTTTAGTATGGAACACAAAATGGGTAAGGTAAGGGGAAGTGAAAGTAAAATTAGAAGGATTTATATGGTTAAATTGATTTATTATACTATTTTACTCTAATAAACTATTTTGATACTATCCGCCTCTATTTTATATAAAATTTTCTAACCCATTCTTATCCCGGTGGTAGGTGGTGGAATGTTATTGGGGAAATCCTACTGAGTGATATACCTCACCTCCTACTAGGGAACTTTGGTTAGTTTTCAAAAGTTATCTACTCAGACAATTGGAAGGGTCAAGTTTCGTACTTCTCTAGTGACAATACTTGTCTTAGTTGTTTGGTTTCTTAAGATGGAGTTGGGGAGTGATTGCATGTTGGTCTGGGACGGTGCCACTTTGGTGCTAATGACATTCTGTTGGGAGTCTTATCTTTGAACCTTTATTTATTTTTCTCCATTACTCCAATATTTTCTATTTTCGTATTTCATTGAGTTAGATGGTTGTTTATTCATGCACCATTTAGAGTATTAGTGTATTATTATTTAATGTTGTTAGGTTTTTATCTTTGAAGGGGAAATAATCCCATAATGTTTTGTAATACCTTTTAATTTACTCCCAGCCTTTGGTGTCTTGGGGATGTTATCAAAGTTCAGTAGAACCTCCACCTCTTCCCAAGAAAATGAGTTGGGGGCATGCTGTTATATAAAAAATTATCATTTCAAAATACATGAATAATAAGAGTGATAAATTTTCATAAATTGATCACGAACCATTAGTTCATGTCATATATGTGTGGCACCATCATAGATATAGAAACAATTTCATATGTCAAAGTTAACTATATAGACCATCAAATCATAATGGATCAATAATTTACACCTATTTACCATATCATAAAAGATTATGCCTCATTACTTGTTTCCTATAGTTTATTTTTAACATTGAATTATTTCCCATAGTTGATTAAGAACATAAATTTGTTTTCTATAGTGGATCAAGCACATATACTTGTTTCCTATAGTTATCTCATGAAATATAAAACAATACCCAATTAATTGGATGGATATATAATTTTAGTCCCACCCATAAAATAATGAAAAAATTATATATGTATGTCACAATATCTCAAAACAATCATTATATCAATATATAATAACTTATTAAAAGAAATCAAGATTAATACATTTTTTAAAATTTCATCATAGAATAACCACTGGAAAATACGTGGGGTTCAAAAACATATCTTCATTATAATCATACACCATATGGAGAAATAACAAGGATATTATCATGGTATCATATCCCAATTTAGACACAATAATCATCAAAGTATGTTATCATAGATAAAAATTATTTCAAAACAATCAATGGAATACTTCCGAAGGAAAATAACCTTTTCAATTTGAAATAACTTATTTAAAATATAAAAATTTATAAAATATTAAGGAAAATATTTTATTTTAAATGAAACTTCAAATAATGTAATGGAAGATTAAAAGCACTAAGATTTTATGAATGGAGAAAAATTTCATTCATGCTACATAAGTTAAATAAAAACATTCCTTTTATACTTCTGTAAAAAATTCAAAAATTACCTCATTTGGAAAATGATAGAAACATTACTTTAATTTTTCATTGAATGTAAAACTTGGGTAAAAATGAATTTAAAAAATTATATAAAAATAGTATAATAATTTTTAAATAATTTTAGAGAAAAAAATGATGTATAAGAATATCTGTTTTCAATAGAATAGTAAAACATAGTCAATTTTCCTTAAACCCATTATTTTTATCTCTTGAGAACTTAAAAAAAATTAAATGAAAACTTTTAGTCTTCATAAATAACAAAAGTACAATAAAATAAAAGTTATCTATTAGATAAATATCATCTATTTTCTTGAATATAAATTCAAGCATAAAAAATCATGATTAAAACATGATTGAAACATAAATACCTTACCAATTTGGTAACTATTGAATTGCAATCCCCATTAAAGAATAACATCAAATGTGGGGATAAACCCTTGACTAAAAAAATTTCATTCAATATATGCATTTTAACCTCATGTAAAAAAATTAAAATTTGTTATGTATTTATTCTAGAATTATATTTATATTTATCATAAAATTTTTGATTTACTCATGACATGTTATCACCCATTTGTTACCAATTTGTTATTAATATAATTGATTTGGGTGATAACAACTTTTTTAGTCAAGTTTTTGTCTGAAAGTATCATTTCTTAATTTTTTTCATATTTAAATCATTTATAGAATGCTAATAATGATTTAAATATCATATATTTTCATTATATTTGTATTTAGAGTCATCCATAAAGGTAATAGATATAAAAAAGAATTGTACAATTCATGGATAGGGTATGCTATACGTACATGGGGACATTGCTTCCATTTTTTGACAGATTGAAAAAAGAAAGGTAACTAATAATAAAAATTTAATGAATTATTATTATATAATATAAATCATATTTATTCATTAAATCTATCCTTATTGACATTTATTTTAATGTAAAATTAAAAATTAATCACATAGTTTGGTGGAGGTTGTAGTCCACACATACGAATGATCAACGTTATAATTTTCAAATGGATGGAATGGTATGAGGGTAGATATGATCATATATTTATAGAAACATAATTATTTCATAAATATAATATATAAATATTAAATATATCATTATAACCATCCATGAAATATGGTGATGAAAACTGAATTGCATCACTATACGGAGATATTAAGCCTTACGTACACACAAGTGATACTTTTACATCGCATTTGAGGGAAAATAGGGCAAATAAAGGTCGGTTAATAATCATAATAAAATTCCAATAGATTTGGGATATTTAATTTGTTATTTTATAAATAATATAGCATATTTAGAGTAAGTATAAGAACAAAAAAAATTGAAAGAGATCAAGCGAGATAATTACCTCTTCTTCGGTAGGCATCCTTTATATCCCTTATTAATACCCCTTTGAATGCTATTTGAAGAAGAAAAACACCCCTAATTCATGGATATGAATGTTGATAAGATAATTTGGTAGGATTTTATGGATCTGGAAGGCTCAAAGTGGTGTATAGAAGAAAAAGGCGAGGTTCCCTTTTATGAGTGAGGAGAGGGTCACTCTAGGAATTTCTTAAAATAATACAATAAAATAATATAATAATCTTGAAAAATGATTCATAATTTCTATAGATTAAAATATAAGGTATCAAACGGTATGAATATCATCAAAAAATAATATTTTTATAAGTTCAATTGGTATTCTAAACATTATATTTGGTTTAAGCCCTTAGTTAACCAATTTTAACATTAACTATGGTAGCAACATTTTCACTCTTAGTGGGTTATAATATTACTTATAAGGAAAAAATTGACTCTTAAATGGATAAGGAGTCATAATTTTGACCAGAAACTTTCCCCATTTTCTTATTTCATGATTTTTATATTTTTAATGTAATTTTATAAAATATTATTTTCATAAAATACCACGAATGTCATTTTTGACACTATTCAAAAAAGTTGACTTTAAATATATCAAGATAAATAGGGAAATTGAACATAATACATTAAAACATAAATATTTTTTATATTATCAAAGAAAATCATGTAAGACCATAAGTCACTCTAATTATATATTTTTTAATATTTTAAAATCATTTCTTTCAATTTACTATTAACTTAAGAAATACTATATAGGCATTGCTTAAACATTTATGGTCATTTTATAATCACTAAAAATTATAAATAGATTAACCTAATGATTTTTTTTTTATTATAAAAATAATTTCTAATAGTCATTAAAAATTTAATTTTATACCCATGTGAACACAAATGCTATATTTAAAAGTAAAAGATGGATATTTAGTATTTTTCTTTCCTTTAAATATTATATAGTTCATTTTCATGGGCTAGTGTTCCTTAGTTAATTAAAATTGGAGAATAAAGTGATAAAGGTATAGTTAAATTCACCAAATAATAATTATGTAGAAATATGGTGACTGTAATAGTTAGTTTTAACCGAGGTTTACCTATTTAAACCTTTACAGATGTGATAAATTTTACAACGATTTCTATTCATAATGACTAAAAATAAAAGGTGAAAATTTACCAAATATGAACCACCAAATTCTAAATATGGAATATATTTTATGAAATTAAATTTCTATATGTTTCTAGAATTGATTTAAGATAATGATAAAAAATGTAGCGAAAAATATATTTTATTTTCTGAAAATTGCCTTTTAATTGAGAAAATATTTTTATACCAAATTAAAAAATAAAATTGATTCTAAAAATTTTAATTTGATTAATAATAAATTTATATTACTAATTTTAATTTGAAATCATTTTAAAATAATATATATTTTTAAATTCTTGAAACATAATTAGAATTTTCAATAAAAATCAATTTTTTCACTATTAATAAAAAACCAAACTTTTCAGAAAATTCACAAAAAATCACTCTGAGATAATTTTTAAACCACTATTTCAATAATTTTTTTTTTATTTTTTTAAATAAATTTTAAAAAATTAGAAAAAATTAAATATAATATATTTTATAAGAATAATAAAAATAATTTTTTAAGGAAGCATAATATGAATTTACAAAAATCAATCTAATGTTTTCTACCAAAGAATTAATCAATACCTTGGTATTGAGTAGTATATATATTTCATAATTTGGTTATTCCTATTGATACTCTCCAATTCAATGGCTAGGTTTTAATGGAAAAAATTAAATAATAATATTGTTTGGTCATTTAAGCTCTATACTGTGTTTCATATACGCTATTGAACATAATATTCTTCTTTTAAAATACTCTGGTTTTACATTCTCCCCATCTTAATAAATTTTATCCTCATAATTTTATATGATAAAAAATGAAGTGTATTATATTTTAAAGTTTTTTTTTGAAAACTCACTTTGTTAAAATGGTTAATAAAAAATCCTTTCAAAAAAGAGGGAATGGTAAATATGAAGGTCATCTGGAATAACACAAAACTTGGTTTACAGATTGGAGAATCTTAGTGGGAAGTGAAAATTTAGATATAGAGGGAAAATTTAAAATCCAAATAATTATAGTGAGCAATATAGAACATTTATCATTAGAAAGTGAATGATCATGAGGAAGTTAATGACCACAAAGCCATAAATCAATTAGGTGTGAAAATGACCATCAATTCATTATAATTAAAGGTAATATGATTTTTTTTGTTTCAATATCCATTTAATAGAGTCTAGGAATACCTTTACCATATAGACTATGAAAATAATGAAATATACTTATTTGTAAAGTATAATTTCATTTTATTAATCAATTTCTTCCACAATAGAATTTAATGCTAAAAAATGACGAATCTAGATGGATTTCATATGCGCGAAGCACTAAAATATACGTCTAATGAATAAAAAATGATATCATGATATTACCCATATATTTATACACAAACCAAAACAAAAAATTGTTAGAGATATTTTAAATACCTCTCTAAATGAATACACGATAAAATTAAAAAACATACAACATTAATATCTAAATACTCAACAATAGCACTCAAATCCCCACATAAATTATTCCATAAATAAATAATCATATATCCATAATTACCTAAATAACCTGATCCTTGAATAATTTTTTAACATTAAAGGATATATCAAACCCTTTAACATACGTATTCAAAAATTTAATTCCATTCTTCCCAAATAATCTTTCATGTTAAATCAATTGTTAAACCTAAAGATTACGTATACCCAACCCAATGAAATACATCCCAAAATATCGTTAATCCTCACTATAAATCACTATATAATATAATAATATAGTAAATTCACCAAAATATCATGATTCAAATTTATATACCATCATTAAAGTAAATACTTAGATTGACCATAAACATCTTTGAGAATATCACATTATCAATGAATCACATTTCAACCATCAATATTTTCCATATCCATGTATCCAATAGATAATAATTATCATAAAATCAAATAATATACTAAACTAAAGGGTATTTTAAATCTTGATAGATTATTATTCCTAAAACATATCAAAAGTTTCAAACCACTTTTAATTCCCATCACTTATAACCTTCAAATGGGTATAGATTCCTTTGAAGATAAGATCAACCGTAAACTTATTTACCCATGATGGATCCATAAACTTTATGTTAAGCCCACATTAAAAAATATTGCAATAAATATTAACACAATATTAATTATTTATATAAAATCATAGACTATTAAGTATATTACATAAAATCAAAATGCAATAAACAACATCGAAGATGACCTAAATCACTTTGTCTTCAAATCACTAACCATTTTTTGGTCACGAATACTATCCCATTTATGTTATAAACATAAATCATGTCTTTGTCTATGTAAAACATTAAAACCTTGAAAATAAATCACTTTTCTTTTTTTCATTAAATATATGTTTCTTAATATTTAAATAAAACATATTATAGAACAACAATTAGATGTTTTATGATTCTTATAACCATAATATCATTGGAATTACAATTCTAAAACATAATTCTTTAATCCTAATACACAAACATGGCAATCCTTTTACTTCAATGATTTTCATAACATGCGTTCTTCTTTGGGATTGTATTTATCCCTTTGATTTGGGTGTTGAAATAGATAATTCCCATATTCCATACACATGGGGAAATGAAATACAAATGGTACTTTATGATGAAATTAATTTCCCTTCATCAAAAACTTCATTTTTACACATCAATTTATTTCCATATACCCTTTATTTCCACATAGAAAACATCTTTCCATTCCTTTAAGACATTTCCTAGAGTTCTTCTTACCACAGACTCGATATATAGAAAAATGAATATTCTTCCCTCCATGGTCTTCATGAAACTCCATTTTTATATTGTTAGGTGTGTCAATAAACTCACCCATGTTGAGATTATTAATCATATAATGTGTTAATTTATTAAGACTAATTAAAATGTTTCACATTCAAGATCCCATTTTACTTTGTTTCTCATGACCACAATCCTTTCATTTCCCATAAAATTCAATATTAGCACAATTCCTCCTTGTTCCAATGATGAATTAAAACAAAACACTTTACTGTGAGAAATAATAATCCTATCGAGGAACCAAATAATCATGAAAAATCATTTATAGTATTTATAAATCATGACCCATTATTTTCCATCTATGGAAAATAAGTTTTAACAGAGGCCATACATGATTATCATCTATTAAAATACTGTATAATAGTTCATAAGGAAAATGTGAATTAATCTAAGCATATCCCCCATGTGTGTCAATCTAGGTGGGTTGTAAGTTAACAATAATAGTACCATAGAATGATGGTTGAGATTTAATAAACCACCTATTTTTAGGGCTTTTACCCCAAGATGAATATATTCCCTAACAATGTCTATTTTTAGTATCCAAACTAGGATGTACTACTTGGAAAACCACAAAATCTATATTATACCAAATATTTTGGGTGTTATCCTATACTTACACTTATCCCAGGGTTTTCACCGAATTTATCTAATCCTAATATCCAAATATCAACTTACCATTATTTGATACAGACTATAGAATTTCAGGGGTTTCATACATAAATATAACATTTTTTTAGATTAATATTCAATACGTAACATTTCATTCCATACCAGGATCCTAAATGTTTAGTGTCTTTAGAGACTAGATACACAATATTCTTATTTCATAAATGTTCATCAACTTATCTCACAAAGATTTTAATACATAATAATCTTCATAGACGTACCCTACATAAATAGTTATTCATAACCCAGGGAGAGGAAATATTAGAAAGGCTGAGCTCAGATTGTTAGTAGGGGTAAAGCAGGGAGATATCAACCTATGATCATATTAAAGCATAAGATAAGCCCAAGGGTATGAGATCATGGAAATAAAATAAAAATTTTATAGCCAATATACGATTAATCATAAACATGAATCATGATATAAAGCATTATCATCTCAAAATACGTAAATCATAAGAGTGAGGAATAATCATAAATCAATCACCAAACATAAGTTCATGTCATATAAGTGGGGAACCATTATAGGTATAAAAAAAATTATATGTAATGGTAAATTACTGAGACCTTCAAATAATTATAGATTAGGCATCCACACATAATTCCCATACTATAATGGATAATAAATCATTACCTATTTCCTACATTGGATCAATCATATCAAATTTTTTCCCCTAGTGGATAAATTACATAATCTTATTTCCCATAATGGATTAGGCACATAAACTTGTTTCCCAAAGTTATATCAAGATATAAAAAACATTACACCAAGAATTGGTGGGATATATAATTCTAGACCCTCTCGTAACATAATGAAAACTATACGTATGCGTTCCACAAGATCATATAACATTCATCAAACCATCATATCATTATATCATATCCCATTAAAAGAAAATAGTTTTCATAAATATTTAATAATTTCATCATAGCATAACCCCTAGAAAATAAATGGGTTTCAAAATCAAATCATTATAATAATCATAAACGATCAATAAAAATAATAGTGATGGTATAATTTGTTCATATACCCAATAAAAAATAATTAACCTCAAAGGATTTTATCATATGAGAAAATTCCTTTAAAATATTCACCGAAAGATTTTCTTAGGAAAATTATCTTTTCACTTTGGAATCATTTATTCAAAATATAATAATTTTCCAGATGTTAAAGAAAACGTTTTATTGGAAAATAACCTTTAAAAATTTTATGGAAAGACTCCATAAAATTGAGCTGTCATGATGATAATAAATTCGGTTCATGTTGTATAAGTTAATGTATTACATTCTTGTTACACTTTTGTAAAAATACAAAAAGTACACTATTTAGAAAATGACAAGAAGATTCATTTGAAATATTTTTTTATAGAAAGTAAAACTTGTGTAAAAATTAATTTAAATAATCAAATAATTATTTTTAAACATTTTTTAAATAATTTTGAAGAAAACATTGGTTGGTAAGTAAAATTTTTTTCGACTGAAAAGTAAAACATTACCATTTTTCATTAAAAACATTCTTCTCATCTTCTGAGCACTTAAATTGAGGAAAATTAAATTAATAAATTTATTATAAAAAAATAATTATATGGGAATAAAATTAAAATTATTTATTAGATAAATTCCATATAATATCCTCCACATAAATTCAATCATAAACAATCCCAATTAAAAAAAGATTGAAACCTAAATCACATACCACTTTAGTAACTTTTTAATAATAAAACCTATGAAAGAATAACGTCAAATAAAATATTTAATATAAATAAAATTGAGTTAATAATGATATAAAATATAAAATGTGCTATATATACGCCTTATAAAATAAAATATGTGTATAACATAACATGTGTCCCAAAAAAGATAACTTGAAATGATAAACTCTAACGTCAATTATCACTTATATGAATTTTAATTCAAAAATCTATTATAATAAATATATATTTATTATAAATTTATTATAGAATAATATTCATATCTTTCATAAAATTCATGATTTAGTTATGAAATCTTATCACCCATTTATTAATAATTTGTTATTTAAATCACTCTTCTTGGTGACAACTACTTCATTTTTATGCATATTTCGGCTTGATAGTCCCGAAACTTTTATTTTGATCATGGTTAAATATTCTAAATAATTTTAATCATTATATAAATTTGGTGTATATTATATATATATATATACATATATAGATTCATCCATAAAATGTAGGGATATAAAAATGAGTTACACCATTTATGGAAATATTTGGTCATTCGTAATCCATAACGTTATTTCCATTCTTTGATAGATGGAATGAAAGAAAGGTAAATAATAATTAACATTTAATGATTCATTATTATATAATTTATTTCAGGAATATTCATTAAATATACACTTATTTCTATCCATTTCAAAATTAAATTAAAATTGAATCACATCGCTTTGTGGAGGTGGTAGTCCACACGTACACACAAGTGACGTTATCATTTTCCAATAGATGGAAAGGTAAGAAGGTAGACAAGATATTATAATTATAAAATAATAATTATTTCATTAATAATATATATATATATATATATATATATATATATTAAATCTATCATTATAACCATCCAAGAAATATGGTGATGAAAAATATATTGCACTACAACTTGGAAAAGGAAAGTTGTAGGTACACCTGATCGATACATTCAATTCCCATTTTTTGAAAAAGAGGGTGAATAAAGGTTGTTTCATAATGATAATAATATTTTAGTATATTGATGATACTAAAGTTATTATTTTAGGAATAATATAATAGATATAGAATAATTTGAAAAAGAAACAAATTGAAAGAGTTCAGGTATGACCATTACCTATTCTTAAGTGGGTAAGCTTTAGATCCCTTCTTAAGGACCCTCATAATGGTATTTTAAGAAGAAAAGAACAAATAATTCATGTAAAATGATGTTTATAAGAGAATTAGGTAGTTTTTTTCAATCTATATAGGTAAAATTGGTGTAAATAAGAGAAAGGTGTATTTGGGGTTTGGCTTAGTGGTAAGCACCTTGTAATACTATATGAAAAATGGGGGTTCAAAACCCATTGGGCATAGGTTACTCTAGCAGTACTGTTGCAGCAGTAGTACTATAGATCGGCATGCACTGTAGTGGTGAAAGGGCACTGTAGCGGCGGTGGAACTGTGAGAGTACTGTAGTAGGCAAGTTACTATTCATAGAATGGGAATTGGGCAAAAAATTTGGGCCTACGGGATATGTAATGGGATACAAGCCCACTGGGCCTTCGGGAAATGTAATGGGTCTCCCTATACCAAGTTAAAAGAGGTATTTACTTTGCTCTAAATATAAAATGAGGCTTCAGCCACAACCTTTAAAAATAACAGAGAAAGGAGTGGTTCCCTTTTATATTTGAGGGGAAGGGCACTATTGGAATTTCTTAAATTCTTAAAATATAACAGTGTCATTATTTATTTAGATGATACCAAATTAGAAGATATTAGAATATAATGTATGATATGTATGAAATATCATGCAAAAATAAAATTTGGATAGGTTTATGTGTTATTTTAAGCCATATCTTTTGGTTTAAACAATTAGTTAACCAATTTTAACTTTACCTCTCGTAATTAAATTTTCTCACATAATGGGTTATAATTTTACTTGTAAGGAAAACAAATTGGACCATAAATGGAAAATAGATGATAATTTAGACCATATATTTCCCCTTTGTCTTATTACAGTATTTTTATCATTTTTAAATAATTTAGTAAAATATTATTTTCATAAAATATCATTAATTTCATTTTTGACAATATTCATTTAATTTGACTTTAAAAACATCAAGACAAATGTGAAAAAAAATATAATCCTTTAACACATAAATATTATTTTAATTTTATTTAAATAATTCATGAAACACTATAAATCACTCAAATTATATTGTTTTTAAAATTTTTAAAATCATGAATTTTAATTTTTTATTAATTGAAGAAATTTTATATTGGCCTTATATAAGAATTTAAGGTAATTATATAATCACTAAAAATTAGAAATTAATTACCACCATGAAAATAATTTCTTTATGCTAAAAATAACCATTATAATTTATTCCTAATTTAATTTTATCCAATTGTGAATAAAAAATTACTATTTAAAAGTAAGAGAGTGGGATTTTTTATTTTTATTTACTCCAAATATTTTATTGGTAATTTTCACAAAAGTGTCTGATAAAAAAAATAAAATTTATATTATAAGGGGATAATTCATAAGTTCCTTGATCCAATTATAATTAAGATGAAATATGGTGACCATAACACTTACTTTTAACCTAGGCTATCTTGATTTACCATTTTCCAAGGTGATAAATTTTTCCATGAGTAGTATTTATAATGCCTAAAACTAAAAGGGACATATTTACCAAATTCTAATCTTATGATTCCAAATATCAAATAAATTTTATTATATTAAATTCCTATAATCTTCACATGTTAATTTAAGATAAATATGAAAAATGGAATGAAAAATAACTTTTTAGAAAAATGAATTTTTAACTAAAAAAAGGTTTTTTTAGCAAATTCAACCATAAAATTGATTCCATTAAAAAAATTGGTTAATTATTAAATAATAGTACTAATTATACTTTCAAATAATTTAAAAAATAATAATCTCTATAAATTCATGAAACAAAAAAAGAATCTCTAAATAAAAATCATTATTTTTCATTATTCATCAAATAATCAACCTTTTCAGAAAATTATCGAACTTTCCCTCTAAGATAATTTTGAAATGATGTATTAAAAAAAATAAGGTTGTTTATTCAAATAAATTTTCTAAATGTTCCAATAATTAAATATAATATTTTCTCACAAAAATAAAAAATAATTTTTTTTAATAAAGGATAATATGGTTTGAATGTTTATTAACTACAAATTAATCAATACATTAGAATTGGGTAGGACCCTTAAATATTTTTCATTATTTAGTTATCCATATTGTTACCCACCTATTCAATGGAAATGTTTTTATATTAGTAATTAAATAATAATATTTTATGGCCATTTAAGATCAGTGTTGTGTGTCATATATGCTATTGTACATAATGTTCTTCTTTTAAAAGCTATAGGTGATAAACGTATTAGGGGATAAAACTATCTACACAGTAAGAACCAATATTTGGCCGCTGAGTGTATTTACACTATGAGTAATTGAAAATTAACTTTTTTATTATCAAAACACTTTTGAGGGAAAAAGTGAGAAACCATATAACTAGCATTATAACCAAAAGGACCATAACATAGAAAATCCTAGTACAAAACTACAGGATCTACCCCTCCCAAAAAAATACACTGCAAATACCAACCTTCAACATTGCATGACCACTCAGCAGACTATCCCGTGTAGGAATGCACGGGCACAGAACCGATGGAATAACCAAATCCTCCCAAACTATAAATTCCGAATGGCATGCACTAGTGAGGGATTAATGCTCTGAAATTCATATAAAGCAGATCCATGTAGAATGCATGATGAGTATCGCAAAAGACTCACATAAAATCTAAAGAGAAAAAAATTGACCACAAACAAACTCAAACCAAACTAGCATACCTCCCCAACTGATCAACATGTTCCACCAATTAAACATCATTTAAAAATAATTTATGATACCCAAAAATAGATTCCCTACACAATTTCTATAAGATTAAAGATACCTTAATGTTTGGTACACTCAACACCATACTTTCAAACTCAAAATCCAGCTAATCCCAAGACTAAATGTACTCATCATGTCTGATCCTCCATTTAATAAATCCCCTACCAAGATTAGGTCATGCTTATCAATCCAGGATTATTTATACTCATTGAGGGACACACTTAAAGACTTCCCCATCATCTTAGCTGCCTCCTCTTCAGTTGCCTTAAGAAGTAAAACCTAACTGACCACTTTTTCATCAGAACATAGTAGTAGTTCAAAGGGTTAGACACCCACAACCTCTAAATCTATTTTCTTGGTATTTAGCTTCTTTGCAGACCGAGTCTCCAAGGGAGGAGGTAAAGAGGAGTAGTCTTTCTTACATCTCCTTCTTATATTACACCTATTAAAAATTTCACTTGGATTTTCTCCTAATGAATGGCTAGCCTCAATTCCATTGGTTCCATTCACATGAACCTCATCTTCATCCATGAACCTAGTTAGAACAGAAGTTGAACCAACATCATCAAGGACATAAAACCTATTTCTCACATGTAAAGTGGTCTGTGACATTGAATTAGAACTTCCTAACCTCTCCTCTCTAGATGGAAATAAAACATCCCTAAAAAGACCCTCCCTCCCTTTAAAATAGTCACCATTACCCACCTTCGACACCTTGACATAAGAAGTAATGGTTACCTCTACTTCACCGCACACCCGTTGTTCCATACTAGTTGGAAGTCCCTCCATATGGACCAAATCAGCACTCACCCTCACACTCTCCATTGGAATATGATCATTGCAAGTGGGAAGGCCAACCAGATCATGTTTTATCCTGTTAAAAACCTCAGAAACCTTTGGGTTACCCATATCCACCGAGTTCTTCTTCTCCAAAGAGGCGCCAGAACCAGCCTCCGATGATACAATGAGATCCAATGGAGCACTGGGCTGCAAAATCTTCTCCACAGGCCTTAATGCTTGTAGAAATTCCCAAATAGTCCCTGAACTTCAAGCGTTTCCATCCTGACCATTTCATTACCTCCCCCTATACCTCTTATTGGACTTGCCCGCCTCCACACAGACCTCCTTAGTCTTGCCACTCTCTCTACACACCTTCCATCCAGAATCATGAATGCCCTGAAGATAGCTTACTGAAGAGTTCCCCAATAGTTTTTTCCTAGTTATGTTATTCATAAAATTCACATATACCACCAGTTTCTTTCACATGTACTCCTCACCGATTGTTAGCCAAACGAACTTGAAAGGAATCCTCAATACATCTATTTCCACACCGATCCATGGGTTGACAGGGTGGCAGAAGGATTCTGTTCATCTATTAGCGCAAAGTAATATTCCAATAGGATTTCATAACATCCTAATAACAGATGGATTTTGAAATAGTAACAGTAAATTAGGAAATCTAACCCAGACTACAACAGATGGAGAATAGCAACCCATATGGAATTCAAAAGACCATCGAAATAGGAAGAATTGAAAACCATTGAAGATACAGGGGGTGTTCAACCCAGAAGTGATGAGGTCCTCCTCTAATGAGAACCGAACCATAATGTGACGAATATCAATAAAACCAACCTTCACCCTCTCCTTCAAGTTCTAAGAATTGAAGACTATCTTGTCGAATGAATCAACTGATGGTTTCCTCTACTTAAATTGAGAAACTAGAGTGAGTTTTAGAAGTAACGATGTTTCTAAGAAATCTACATTCAACAACCGAAGGATATGAAATCCATTAACCAAATCCAACACATTGATGATGGTTGAGAAATACAGAAGTAAGGAATATGATACTTTAATATGATCATATAAATTGTATCCCGATTTATAGGCTAAAACCTCTATGTTGGATGAGATTCAATAATTTATTGAGAACTAAAAGTAATCACGACATCCCCATAAAATATTTTCTAAATTTTTTCTATACCAGTTTTCATATCTCACATGACTTGACCGCCCAGGACCTCATGTGGGGTGGAATTAAGTGGAATGCGCCACCCGGGGACCGCCTCCAATAAGTTAGGGTCCAATGACAAGGAACAAGAAGGAATATAATACACATGAGAGGCCTTAACCTATAAACCTATAATGATTAAAATTACACCATTAAAAGTTATATAACTATCTAATCCTAAAAATATACATAAGACAACCGAGGAGAAACATGAATGTGACTATAAAAAATACCCTAATGATGTAATTCAACACAAAGCTGTAAATAAGGAAAATAAAAAAACCGATGTCACATGAAAAAATGATCCTAGATGAAGTGAAATGATGATATCCACATCATGAAGACACCCACCTAATAATGTGTAATAATAAACACCATTAGAAACTCCTACACACCAGCACCACCTGCTCCACTTCTTATAAGATCGCCTTCAAACTATGCATTGTCTGCACATACACAACATGTGTTGGAATAGATCCCATGAAAGGGTGAGTATTGTAATACCGTTTTGGACACCCTAAAATTTAAGGAAAAATTATTAGAAAACCTTATCTCAATATAATATATCCTGAAATTCATTTAAGATAACATGAAGAGAGTTAATATTCTTTTTATCTTAAATACACTAATGTATAGATAAAAAAGGATCTTGGTATACCCAAATAATATTTTAACTCAATGTAATTGAATAATCTCATAAAAATTATCTCAAAAACTTACCTCATTAGAAAAAGTAAATGGGAACTTGTCCCCTTCTAAAATAAACCTTAGTTGAGAGGGTACCCGAACCCTATGGAGGACCCACACACTTATGTGTGTACTGTACATCATCTGAGAGGGTTATTGGCTCTTAGATTGAGGGACCCATACCTCAACCTTAATAAAGGGTTACCCACTCCGCTAAATATAGATATGACTTTTACTTTAGAGAAAAATATGATCTAAGTGGGTTACTAACCCCGTGGATGATCGGGTAATCTAACCACGAATGTTATTTTATTTAGAAAGCTAAGGAACTCTAACTGTCATGAATATAATCCTTGGATAATGGAGATAAATGAAAAAGAAGTCACTTTTTGGAAACTATTTATGGATGGGCTTCTCATAAGTACCAAACAAGAACATGGGTGAACAATCATGAATAATACCATAAATATCCAAATACACAAGTAGTCTAGTATGGTAAACATATTATAAGATTCATGGGAAATACTATTCATAAACCCTCTTACTCTATTTATGTGGGGAACACATATATAGGATTTTAAGTGGTGGTACATGGTGAGTGTAGATAAGATGTTTATGTATTTTATCTTGTATAAAAAGAACGAATAACATGATATTTATAGGTAGGTTAAAAATGGAATTTCAACCAATACTTCATGATGAGTGAAACTCATGAACCCATCTTGGCATCTATTTATATTACATAGAGTCAAGCCATATAGTAATTCACAGTTTGTGAGTGTTATCTCACACAATGTGTGGGTAAATATTTAAACTCGATGTGTAGAGGCTGGTCATGCTCAGGCTAAGCATCCCAAAAGACACAGAGTGTGACCCTCAGTCATTGGGCATGTGATATTTATAACTAACTAAAAACCTATCAACCATATAGTCTGATATAATTATCATATTCTTGAGGGACTACACGTCTTGGGTTCTAGAAATTCAAAGACATCCAAGATCATCTTCCCGCATCCCAAGCTTCTTCCTCTACCTATTACACTTCTTCATGCATTCATCATGTAGACTAATGAATCTCTTACACCTGAAACCAGCATTACCCAGATATTTTTCTCCTAAAACTATATTCACACCTCCCTAGAATCCCTAGATCATCCACGCATCTAATATTCATTCATGATGTCATTTCCACAACTTAAATCATTCCCAGGTACTCACTAACTACCTGAATCATCGTTGTCCAATTGTGGGAAATCTCCCATCACAATTCCAATCCATATCATTCTCATTATCTACCCTCATTTCTATTGTAATTATGGGATATAAATTGGGAATTTGTTGATGAACCTAAATTTGAGAGGAAATATTATTAACTAGGAAGATGAATTAATAACCATGGTTGATGAAAACCCTAAAAACCCAATATGAGTTCACATATGGGTTCTTTGATGATTGTAGAATATAAAAGGGTTAATATTTTAGTGACGGAATAAGAATCAATTATATAAAAAATTTAAAAAATATTATTGAAAATATATCCCATATTTAGTAAACCACTAGAATATGAATGTTTCTTCAATATTCTATTATGTTCCATGTTTTAAATAATTCAAAAAAAATCTTAACTATAAATTCATAAAGAAATATTCAATGTTGGAGAATAGCCGAAAATTAAATATAATTAGACAATAAGTTAAATTTTAAGTATTCAATTTATATTTCTAATATCCTCCATTATTATCATAATATTAACCAAAAATTAATTTATCACAATTTAATCTTTCCACATATTCATTGATACCTTTGAAACAAGCAACATGAATATTTGAATCACAAATTTCAAACATCTTAGTGAAGTAATAAAAAACAAAGGTTTAGGGTTGAAGATTTGAAAATAATTTCCTTTACTTAAAGGAATCTAAATAATAACCTTCTATAAACATCCAATGTGTTTATTATTATAGAAAAATATTTAGTAGGATGGAGATTCATTTACATGAAAAACAAGGATAACAAAAATAAAAAAAGTCATACCTCAGTGGAGGATTGTTGATGTTTTTTCATCCAAATTACCTCCCATGTTCATTATTGATGACTCCCCCAATAACATGAAGAATAATCCATTATCACTACATAGATAAGGTGATGGTTCTATCACCAACATTCTTCAAATGAAATAGAAGATTGGGGAGTAGTCACAACCGAAAATGAATTTAAAGAAAGTAGTCAATCCCACCATAATGGTAACACTTTAATTCACAACTACACTATACACTATTTTTACATTATTATATCACATAACACCCTTTTTCACGGTCTATTAAACTCCCCATGTACACTAAAAAATTTCCAAAATGACACACTAACACCATGGGGAACTTTAATTTTTTATCAACAACATGTGACATATTTATTAACACTAACAACATATTAAAGATAATAATAATTTTTTAATTAGTTCCCAGAAATTCTAATTCATAATATTATAGGACATAACATGAAAATTATACCTATCATAGGGAACCCTCTCCCACCTCAAACACAACAATAGTGTTAGGATTTCGATTCAATAACCTGTTTAGGAGTTTTAAAATGTTCACATTCACATGGATAAAAATTAACAGATCAAATATATTATTTATTTTTGAAATCTTTAAACAATAAAAATTAAATGATCAAACATCTAAAACAACTCAAAAAATAATCTCAAAAATTAAAAATTCATTAATATAATAATTTGGGTTACTAAATCATCACGACATTCATATCTTCTCATTCCAAAAATCAAAACTCACACAAATTGATGAATTTATCGAGCTCACATATGGTCATCATTCACCCACAATATCTTCCAAATATTGAAATTCTAACACAATATAACAATATAAGTACCATGTAAATAACTTGTCTATTTATAATATTCTCCTTCTATTTCATGATAGCTACCAAGTGCTCAAGAAATGTCATATCATCCTAAAAACCCCAATCACTTTATTCAATAATGTGCGAAGGGTTATACACATACCACCAAAAATATGAAATTTAGAAAATATTATGTACTTTAACTATCTATAAATGAAACTCAAGGTGATAAAAAACCTCTCCTACCCTACCCAGAATTATAAAAGTTTTAATGATTCTCAAGGATCGCTTGTTACCTTGTCAAAACTTTCTCGAACATGCCAAGGTGAGACATTCAAGAACACTTGGTCTCCCTCCTCAAACTCCAAAGGTGTTCCTCTATTATTCTCATAGGACCCATAATGAATTATATTTTTCCTCATTCACTCCTGGATCAAATTATACATCTATTTTTTCAACCAAACCTTATTAGTTCCCATAATATATGAGTCGTCAATCTCTATCCAGCAAAGGGGTTACCTACTTAGTTTCTCATACAAGGCCTAGAAAGGATCAATGCCATTGGTAGAGTGAAAGATATTGTTATATAAGGACTCAAATAATTGTGTATGATTGAACATATTCTTACATAAACATATCATAGAATCTTGAAATGTATCTTTGAGAACTTGGATTGTCTTTTTTTGACCTTCAGTCTAGGGGTGAAAAGCCAGACACAAATGAAACTCTGTTCCAAAAGACTCATAAATACTCCTCCATAATTAGGATGTGAAATGAAAATCTTATTTAGATATAATAATCAATGGTACTCCATAAACTTTTATAATTTAGTTTTTGTACAGATTTATTGTGCTCTCCAGCAAACTCTACTCTTGAGTGGTAGGAAAATGATCCAACCTGGTGATCCAGACAATAACCACCTAGATAGTGTTATGAATATTAATCGATTATGGAGGTACTTTAATTAAACACATAAAAATACTATCCCACTACTATAACACCCCATAATTCCATGGTATGCTTCTTTTTGAATAATACAATAGCGTGTGTTGTACGCAACTTCAAGTTCTAACACCCCACAACCAATCAAACAAGCCGTTATGAACATTAATATCCACTTTTTTAAATTTTATAAATTTTATCATTCAAAATGGACTTCACTTTTGGATTTGGAATATCGAAATTAGCTTAGGGTGAATTTTGTGTATTTTTCTGAAAGCTTTCAATTTTTGATGAATAATGAAAAACACTGAGTTATAGTTTAAAATCTAATTTTTAATTAAATAATTATTTATTTTATTTAAATTTATTTTAGGTAAAAATAGATATATAATACCTATATAAGTTCAATTAATTCATTGGAGCAAGTTTCTAAAAATTTTAGATATATAAAAAATTTATTAAACTTTTCATCGTCTTTTACCCACCTCCTAGAAGAATTTTAAAATTCACATAAAACATAATTTTATAGCTTATGTGAGTGGAAATTAAAAAATATTAGAGACATGTTTGATATCAGTAAAAACCTGTGGTTCAATATGATGAAAATAATTTTTGGTGAATAATAACTTTTTACTTTTATTTACCACGATTAAAAATAAAAAGGGTATTTAAGGGTAAAAATGATATTATTATTACCCTAAAACATGTCAAAATTCTATTGGATAAGTGTAATTAGAAAAAAGAAAATCTTAGGAATAAAATACGAACCTCTTTGGTCCACTTGGATTAGATTAGTACATTTATTATTATTTAATTCAAAGAAGAGTTAAAAGAGTTAAAATCAAAAGTTAATAACCAAATATTTTTAATATTGGGTTAAAAATCAGATAAATTAAACTATAAATATTAATTAGAAATATAAATAGTTTTTCTACATGATAGTATTTTATTTATATTTTTTATACATTAAATAATTTAATTTATTTATGACACAATGATGATGCAGTAATTATCTAATTAATGAAATATTAAAACATTTGAAATTATAAATATCCAAATAAATGTAATTTGAGACCTTTTATGAATTAAAATAATATTATAGGTTAATATAACATATTAGGGTTGGTTAGATGAATTTTATTCGAAGTAATAATGCTGTTATGAATTTAGAAAAAACAAAATACCAAATAGTGTCAAAATTGACATAAAAGAGTTTTTAAAACAAATATTATATTATTAATTGATATTCTATTCATAAAAATATAAGTTTTGGGCAAAATACTTATATAATGATAGGTTTATCATTAATTAACCACTTGGGGTTTCCTTAGATGTATATAGTATGTTAATTAACCATATAATATAAAAATACAAAGAGACATGGTAAATGTCAAACTATTTAACTAAGAGTTAAATCTAAAAGATAATGTTAATATAGTGACCCAAACAAGTCTAAAACCTATTGGTTAAGTGGGTTTAGACCCATAAACACCTTATACTTTACATAATACATTTTTGATCCATTAGAAACCTAAAATGATTATATTATAAAATAATATTTCTAGCATTTCCTAAGGTTCCCCTCACACCTCTTATAAAAGGGAAGTCCCCCTTCTCTCTAATTCACACCTTCAAAGCCATTTGTTTCGGCCAAACTCTACCCCAATAACCTCTAAATTATTCTACCTTCATCCAAAAGTCCTTTATTTTGTCATAAATCCATCCTAAGGATCCATTTTGATCAAATCCAACGGAAGAACCTTAAGAAGAGGTAAATATCTAACCACCACTTTCAAGTTACTTTCTCCTTCCACTTCCATTTTCTTTGTTGTTTCCATTATAAAAAAATAAATACAGTATATTATATATAAATTGATGTTATTATAAATATGTTACAACCAAATTCATTATTCTATCCATCCTTTGAATGAAATGTCACCATACGTGTGTACGTACAGCTTACCGTCTCCACGTCGTGGTGTAATTGTTATTCAATACATTATTATTTGGATGGGTATAATAATGATGAGTAATTGATGTAAATAAACAATATAACATTATAATGATTATTTATATATGATATAACATCCAATTATATATTATTTTAATATCAAAAGAATGATATTGTTGCTCGTGCGTACGTACGGATTACCGTCTCCACGAATGCGATGAGATTCAATCTCCATCATATCCATTCAATATTAATTTTAAATAGAATATTAAAAATAATGATTAAAGGCTTAATATAATTCTGAATATTAATAAGATAAATCCCATCCAAAATAAATATGACTCACAAAACAAATTATATAAAGGAAAACGAATCTTTTAACACCCGAAACAACGATAATACTAAGATATTACTAACAAAGCAATGTTAAAAGATAATATATGATATCATATTAATGTATATGATTCTTGTATAATTTAATAACAATTATTTAACCATTATACAGGAGTTTAACCTACCCTCAACCAAGGAAAACTACAAAGAAATGTTTAATTTCACAATCTTTTTTTATCCGAGGTTTTTTTACGTAAGTGTCTACTGGGAACTCTTTATCATCCACATCCATGTTCCTTAAAAATATATTTAATTTTTTTTAATATTTTATAGAATATGGGTTAAATTAATTTATACCCTTGTTTTAACTTTTATACTATGTTTATAAAAGAATCTTTCCATCATTTTCCAAACAAGGTCCTTTATAACCTTTTCGACAAAATTAAGGTAAGAATGTCCTTTTTTAACTTATACGGCGGGTGAAACTATTTTCTGCCATTATAACATTATCAAAGCTTCCCTTACAAGCTTATAAGAATATTTCCAAAAATAAATGTTTTATTTTATAATTATATTAATTTTAAAAGATTTCAAAATAGAAAGAGATATTTCTATAAAAAAGGATTTGAAATCATTTATGTCAAAATCCTTTGATGGATTTTATGTTTATTTAAAGTTGATTTATTATGATTCAAGACATCCATATTGTATTAATGGTTTTGTGATATGTTTGACTGTGGATGTGTTATTTTTATACCATTCATGGTTTATGGATAAAGTATTAACATTTCGTATGCTAGTTTTAATACAAATGTTTATGTTATGTTTAAAATTTTTCATATGAGGAATGCATTGGACTTAGTATGTGACGGGTGGAGCCCGATATAGCTCCTCGATGCATCGGTAGGTCTCATGAGACAAACTAGTGTCTTGGCACAAGGCCTTGAAAAAATATTATTTGTTGTCTTGGAACAAGGACTTGACTATGTGGTTAGGAAAGTCTTGCATTATGCATTCCATCATTATGAAAGTGGATATTGATATTGCATGTGATTATTCAACTAGTAGAATATCCATGTGAGTAAGTAAATGGAACAATTTTATTTTATCTTTTCCATATTATGATGAAGTTCATGTTTAAAAGGCTTTTGTTTTAGTCTTATACATTCCCTTAAATGTTTATGGTTATTTATTAAAGTTTCCTCTATATATATTGGTATCCTTACTGAGCATCTAAGCTCACCCCTTTATATGTTTTATTTTTCCCAGGATGTGAAGAAGTATTTTATGACTGACTTACATGGATAGTCTGAGGGGATATGAGTGTGGTCTAGGGAAACAATGTTGTTGTAGTTTTTATTTTATGATGTAATGTTAACATTATAAATGTATCTAGTACTTCCAAGGCTACTAAACTAATTGGTCTTTTGAGACTTGATCTTTTGTGATCATGCCAATGTTATGTAATATTGCACCGACTATGGGTAAATGGGGTCGGGGCGTTACAACTACCACTCAATAACCTCATCCACATTTCACTCTATTCCTGGTCACCAAAAATTGTTCTTAATATTTTAGTACATCTTCATTACACATGGGTTTAGTACAAAATTATAAGTATTTAACAGTCTCAACACATCATAATGAATTTATATAAGAAGAATTATCCATCACCTGAAATGGATGAAATACTCCCCACCTTTAGAAAATCCCTAAGGTGCATCTCTAGATAGAATCTATTGTTGTAGAGTCTCATAGTTCATACCTTCAAGATGGGAATCCCTTAACTAATGAAGGATGGGGATAAAATGGTTTAATAAAGGTATTAAGAATCTCTTTCCTTGAAATAGTCCAATTAAAAATAATCCAATCGCTCAAGAAACACCTCTAATAGATGAGTATGAGATTTCTTACTAATATAAACAACTATAATATTTCTCTTCCATAGGGTATATACTATCTCAAAATCACTTACCTCTAAAAATTCTAACAATCACCTCTACCTAAAGTTGAATTATCTTTGTGAAAAGATATTCTTGAGGATGTTTTGATTTTTTAACATGAAAACCAATGACTAATAAAACAATGTATCTATATCTTCAAGGAAAACAAAACTACTGCAAACTTAAAGAGATGGGTCTTGTAGTTATGCTAATGTGGTCATAGTTTCATAGACATATAAGGAATCAATTCTCTCCTATAAATCATCATACAACATTTTCTAGACACGGATTCATCATAGTAAACCTCAAACTCCCCTCCTTCTTTAGAAAATTGAAATACAGTAGAACTATTCAACCTCTGGTTCAGCTCCTCCAAATATTCTTGGAAATAATCCAAACAAAAGAATGGATATGGAATATAGGTAAGGGTAGTCACTAGGGATAAAATAGTGAATAAGTATACAAAAAATAATTGTTAATATACCACTATCCCAATGAATATATGCACTTAAAACCCTATCTTGAGTTACATGACTCGACCCACTAGGCCCTTTCCTAGGCCAGTAGTGATCCAAGTGTGCCACCCCAAGACCACCAATAATAGTTTAGGGGACTGTGACTAGTACAAATTAGTCATTTCAAAATATATGGGAAAATTATCCTATATCAACCAAAAATAGACTCATATATCAAATTCATAACATATGAAGCAACTAAACCCAAATATATATAAATAATTGAACTATAAACTACACATGAATGTAATTTTTATACAAAACTACAATGGAAAATATAATGGTTTTGTAAATCCAAGTAGAAACTAAATTAAATAAATAAAAGACACTGGAAATCCTCTCCTCATTATGTGTACTCCTAGAAAAACTTCCTGCCACAATGGTTTGTGCCAATATAAAAACCCCATTCCTCACCATGCATTGCCAAGCGTCAGTAGGAATACACTCTGAATAATCCACACTGGATTCAAAAATCCCAAGATATTCTTAACAACTATATGTCTTCTATACATACACAATATGTGTGGGAATAAGGCCCATGTAGGGATGTGTATCAATATACCCAGGTAAATACCTTGAAAACCATAAATAAAATATATAACAACAGGTTTTCTTTGACTATGATAAAGGCAAGTTACCAGAGTTGAACAAAGAAGAAAAACATAGATATTATTTATAGAAAGTTATCACAAGGAAATAAGGAAGGTACCAACCATCTTAGATCTAATACTCAAATGGTATACCATATGATCAACTAGTGGAGATTTAAACATTTTTGATTCCACAAATCCTATATTTGATATCCAGCTGAATACTAGATCTCAAAAGAAACCCCATGGTGCTAAAAAATCACAAGTCTTGAATAATTTTTTACCACTAATCCATTCCAACTACCACACCACCATCCAAATCCTATATGGGGAGCCTAATCATCATTGAATCATGATTTCCAGTTGATGGGAACACCTTAATATATAGTCCTTCAATATTGTACCAATGATTAAGTAACAAAACTACCAAATCCATGAAAATAACATAACCACCCAAAAACTATTATGTAGGATCTCGTGCCCATGGTATGTGTGTTGGATGGGAGACTAGTAGTAGTGGAGGATATCATTCCCTTTAAAATATAATTAGATAGGGTATAATAAGTCCACCAATAGAGGATCCCACGCCCCGAGCTTTTTTGGGGTGCGGGGATACTAACCCTTTATAATATGTTGGTAGAGGATCCCATTATCTAACTAAGTGGTAGAATAACCAACCTTATCTAGTTATAGTGGTTGAAACCCACACACTAACACAACCACACTAATGGTGAATATTTCTAACCTATTTAACGCTACAATCATCTTATCTTAACCTAATCACTTTTTATATGAAGAAGAATACATAATCTACCGATCTCAACTCACAAATGGACTTCAATTTCCAAATGAACCATGAATTCACAATGTATATGAAAAAATACTTAGGAAAAACTATTTATTTTTTCTAAAATAGACTCTATGTGGAGAATATAAAAAAATACACCGTAATGAGGAAATATTCTATGTTGTAACCCCTAGGTCTAGGAAATGACACACTGAGGGTGGATTGGGTGCACCAAATCTGGTGTGTCACACCACCATTATGAGTCATCACATTGGGAAATGGTTACCATGTGGACCCACAACCTGTATCACCGCTCAGGTTTAGTTCATGTGAACCCCACTCAGGATGATCAGTCACCAGGTCATGTGGCCAATCCTTGTACTTAGGTAGTTCCACTCACACTAGTTAGTCTTGGCATAGTCCCCCATGCTCAGTCACTCTCCTGGCCTACACGGTTAGGCCGATGGAACTTCAACTAACTATGTGGTGAGAGGAGCATCATCTGATCCTTTATGGATCTAACAACCAATGAAAGATATGGAACCACACCTACATTCTATTCTTGCTACTCCATGATGACCCTAGTCCACTATCTCCAAATATATTCCTCGACAACTAACTATGTTCCCCTTCCACACAACACTATTCACAAAGTGTCCATCCTTCCTCTGAGCGGTGCTTCCACTTTCCTCCAGTATCTTTTTACCCTACACAATCATTAACTTCATTCATGAGCCCCCTCTCTCGGAAATCCTCACACTAAAAAACATAATCCTCTCACTAATCCCCCACATCAGACCATTCATCTACCTCATATTGTGCCTCATTCACCTTCGCACATCCATTCCCACGCCACCACCTGTTACCCCCATCGATCAACCTCAGGAATGATGGTCCCCATTCATCTAAATGAGAATAGAATTGAGTGAGGAACAAAATAAGTTGAGGGAGAGTGAGAGTGAGAGAGAAGAATAAGGGAGAGAGTGTAGAGTGAGAGATATGAGAGAGATAGAGAGAGATAACTTCTTCATCGATCTGTCACCAAGGTAATGCTTGAAAAAAATCAAGAAAATGAATCCTAACCTAAAAATAACTTGGCCTAATTAAATCAATCAGGATACCAATATTTGATACTAAATAAACTGGATTAAAAAAATTATCAATTAATTAATAAATCTCAATTAAAAAAAATTAATAGAGGAAATAAAAATTCTATAAATTTTTGAAACGGTAATTCCATGGAGAATGAAGCATAAAGAAACATGAAGCCTTACATAGTGATTGGATCATTCATTGATGAAGATTATGTTTTTGTTGAATTATATTGGGGTTTTTGATGATATGTTCTTCGATTATCAATTCCACTAGATTTTCATAACATCCCTCCAAGATCTTTCTCTAGATCCCCTATATAATTCTAGGATTTTTTACGAAACATATATTTAGAGATATGGGTGATTATATAGAGAAAACCTAGGTCAATTACTGAATTAATTAGTCACTTATATAATTTAATTCATCCTATTAATCCACTCATGCCAAAAATACTAGAGGGTTCAGTTGTGAATAAATGTATCGCTGATACTTGATAAAAACTTTTATTACATATGAAAAAATGGTCATAGTTCTCCCATACAATATCTTATTTAGGATATATAATCAATTCATGAAAAATAAATACAACCAGACAAGAAGTAATATATTTTTCATTTATCATATTATTATCGAGGCCCCACAAGGTTCACATCTTCATGTTGTCTTATATTGGGGGTAAACACCACAAACTATAATCAATAAGAGCATATGATACGTTTTCTATGGTCTTCGGATAAAGTAAACTTACTGTTTTTCCCAAAGGAGGTTCTTGGTCTCTAAAAACTCAAAATTGAGCTATGTCTCACAAGGGAGAACTCAGTTGACTACATTATCCCTTCCTTAGTACCTTTATATCCATAAAAAAGGAACACCATGTGAATCTAAATAGTAAATCTTATAAGAAAACTCCATTTAGAAAACAACCATTATCACACATACCTCATTCAACTTTGGGATTCTGTGTTTGGAATGATCTCATAATACCACAACCCATTATGGGAAACATCCCCTCATCTACAAAGATACCTTCTATAACCCATCATAATGAAATATCTACACGAAAAAATGCCTCTACACTAGGTGAGTCTTATAAAGAAAAAAAACCTAAACAAATTTCTCAACCAAAGGTCTTCCTACCACTTGGGGTGAAATGAAATGATGAATCAATATTATTTTCTTCTAAATGGTTCATTTTTAATGTTATGTCTGGTGTGAGTTCCTCACTTACCACCATTAATGGTAGTTATAAATATTTGTTTCATAAGAACAATCTATACTCTATATACACTAACACTATGTTCTTTACTGGATTCTAAACAATACATTAGAAGATCCTCCAGAATGAATTATCTTTAGGATCCAAATAATCTTCTCATCTATTTTAATCTATCAAGGACCTAAAACCAATGTCAGTAACTCATGGATTGAGAGAAACATTTTCCTTCCTCCTAAATCTATATAGAAAACTTACGATAATCCTCTATATACATATCAATCTATAAATAGGCTCGAACCACTATCATGTAAAATCTAGTTACATTTTCATTAATATTTCATTATGTCTATCAATGATCTTATCAAGAACATAAAAAAGATCATCAAACCTATTATCAACAAATGACATTATTTTAGGATCCCCAATCTACCACTTTCCAAAGCAGACACACTGGATTTTACTTATTTCCCTACCCTATTAGTTGCATACCCCAAGACAACACTTTTCTGTGTGAAAAAATATATTACCACATGATAAAATCTCATCCTCCACCCCATAACATTAGTTTTTGTGTGATGGATACAACCAATAATATGAACTGGATTTTAAAAAAGAGAGTTATTATCTTTTGGGGTTGTCTCCACTCAGAATTTCAATGATGATATTTAAAACAGAAACCAATTGAATACCACTATCGATCTGGAAGATTGGGAGATTTTATCCCCACATCTAGAAAAACCCTCAGATTTATCACCAGAGAACAACTAGTCACATATGACTTATACATCGACATCACCAGCATGGAACTATTTAAAGGGATGTGGGCAGGGCCACTCTTCTTGACTAACATGGATCATCATATCCATTATGAATAAATATTAAACTACTGGTAATTCAACTCATCATGTGCCTCCTCCATCATCTGGACACAATGTCCTATGTTATAAGCATTATCTACCATGCCACTGATCTGCCACTAAGACCTTACAAATTTACATGTGTTGAATTTCACTGAACCGACACCACTCTATGAATCTTGGTCTCACACCACTAGAGGTTACTACATTGTTGATTCTCTAATATAAAAACATGGTAAATGCCCCATATTATTAAAAGGATCCTCCTCAAATTGATATTAGGAATGATTCAGTCCATACCCTATACAAAGTGAAAAATGGCGGTCATCAACCCACTCAAAAATCTTGATGGATATCTCCAACATGTAAGATGATCCATTATTTAGTCTCCCAAAAGGGCCACCTATGGTGTTCTATTTGGTATAATCAAATAATTATTTCACATTAAAAAGTTTTGAATTATCATTATTTCTCATAGTGTATAAAACCAATATTTTCATTTAATGGGTAGATAAATTAATTTACATGTGGATTATCTCCCCTAACTACACCTGAGGGTAGGGGGGTTGTCACTCATAGTTGAAAGTTGAACCTGCCTCATTTACTTAATCTTAAACAACTCACCATTCTATAAATGATAACCAATCTATACTGAGTTTGGTACTACTTCTTCTCATTTATATCATGGAGGAATATCCTGAAAGATCTCTTTCTCCACAAAAGATAAATTCAGTTCTCTTGGTGAGGATAGTGAAATACTTTCACCACCAATGGTTACATTCTTCCTAAAATGGGTCTAGCTAGGTCTTCTATATGAATCTAGAAATCCTAAAAATTTATTGAAGAAAAAAATCTCATACTTGCACCACCTAGTACGAGATTTCATGAAGAGAGGAAAAAATCATTATTGGAACTATGATGATGCATGAACATAGTTTTCAATAGCTCTTTTATTCAAAAAGTTTTTATTTTTACAACTCCACACAATATAGGAACTAAACATGGGTGGTGATTGTGGGTGTGGATCAATGCATCATCCATCATTGACGACACCCACACTACATGTTCCTCCTTTGAAAAGCTTCCTACTAGGAAACATAGACTACAATGGGATGGTCTCTAATCTGAATATATATTCCATAAAAATGTTAATATATTCAACTACCATGGCTGAATTTAGGAAATAATATAGCTTAATCCCAAATCCCTAGTTGATATCTACTAAGTATTCTCTATCCTCTAATGCTCACTCGGGGATCTCTGACACAGGTGGGGTCGCATGAAATCACAACAACTACTTGGAAAACTCTTCCTTTGATGTTTCCAAAAAACCACTAATCATGGGAAATACTATCATGAAACATTTATATGGAACAACTAAAAAGGTCTAAATTTTTCAATAAACACTAATACATGGTTGTGCCACCCTACAAAGGGTTAAACACCCTCATATAAAATATCATCCCATTCAAGATCTAAAAATCCCACCACTATAGGATAGTCCCATCATGATTTCAAGAAAACATAATCTGCTAATGGTATATCAAGAAATATATGGAACTCAATTAAATCTATATCTTTTTAGTTGGATTCTAAACCATAAGGAATAAAAATTCTCACACTCTAGTAAAACCTATGTCATGAAAGGATCTTGTTCTCCTTACAAGCCCACGAGATCTATATCATTGATAGATGGGCAATGTAATCAGTTTATGGGTTGTCTCATCAAACTTGGTGGGAGGTACAATCTTCTCTATGGTAAAAATATGCACAACTCATGAAGGGAATATAAACTTCCCTAGAATAACAAGACAATATATCTTTCAATCAAGTCTAAAAAGTAGTTCCTCGAATATTTCTAATCAGTAGTGAGATGACCAAATATGTGTAGTAGTTCATTAGGACCCTTTTGTATGCACATAATATGACTACCAGTAGTTAATATTCTTTGTTTGAAAGGATAAACCCATGAGGATCAAATAATATATATATTAACTGACTTGAAAAAAACATGGAAGTTCATAAATAGTCAATACATGATATATGTACTATCTTTCTTAAACCCCAAAAGGATGTCTCAGAGCTATGGGTGGACTAAAAGGTGTTTAGAGTCTTGGTGAAAGGATATGTCAACCACTACACCTATGCTATTACCTTGGTATGATAACCAAACTCAAGAACCCATTAACATCATTGAAATAAATTCTTAAACATTTCCTCATATGAATTTTAACTCCAAACTCCATAACAAGTAAAAAATTACTCTGATATCACTCTGGAAGGATCTCGCCCATTGGGGCCCCACATGGGCTGATGGTAAGTTAACTATTCCAACCCAAGCCTTCCTTTAATAGATAAGGGGTTGGTGAATCTCACTGAGTTAAAATATTACAGAAATGGAAGGCGTTATCCAATATTAACTCAAAATAGACTCATATCTATACTGTATACCATTTGTGGCAACACTAGTAGAATATATATAAATAACATAACTGTATAAAATACTTTCAAGAGAGAATTTTTTTATAATGATAGAATGGATAATACAATGTATCTATACATCTAAGAAGCTAGTATTTAGGACATATACATTGCATAAAAAATATCCTCCTCACTATGACTACTCCTATAATGATCTCTAGATACAAAAATCACTACCACCATAAATACTCCCATACTCTACTATGAATTTCCAATTTTAACTAGGTGTCATATCAAAATAAGCCACATTACTTCCACATCTACTAAGACGATCTTCAAACTAATGCTTCATTTTCATGGATACAAAATGGGTGGACATAAGGCTCATTTAGAGGATATTATAAACATAATATGAAAGATACACTGATAAGTAAGAAGAAAATAAAAAATAATAAGTGATATCAAAATGCAGTATAGGAAAGTAACCAAAGTTTAATAAGGAAGAAAATCCAGATATTATCTATATTAGGAAGTCTTAAAATACAAGGAAGGTATCAATCATCTCAACTCCAATCCATGAAATCCAAACTATATGAGAAACTAGGGGAGCTAGAAACACTAAATTGTCTATAGAGCCTAAATTTCATACGAAACCCCTAAGGTGCTAAGGAATCACAAATCAAAAAGATTTATACACTGCTCAGCATTTCCTACGGCCAATCAACTAATAGAATCCATTTAGGGGAGCCAACCCATTGATGATTCACAACCATTAGTCGATGGAACACCACACCCTCCATCCCATGAATATTACACCAATGATCATGTAACCAAACTAAAAATTCCAAAAAAGTTAGGTAACCTCACAAAAATATTGTAGAGGATCCCACACCACATGTAAGTGGGATGAGGGGGATACTGATTCCATTGGATGATTTAACATCCCATTTGAACTATTTAGATAGGGAGACATCAACTTTATAGATAGAGCACCCAACACCTTGAGTATTTGGTGGTGGGGGTTTCAACCCAATATGATATGTAAGTAGAGGATCCCATGCCTTGAGTAAGCATGAGGGGGGGGGGGGGGGGTTACCGAACCTATCTTGGGATAGTGTGGAAACCCTCACCCTATCACATCCACACTACTTGGGAAGGTTTACAACCATGAGAATACTCCGATCAACATGCCTCAAACCAGCCACTAATTCCATAAATCTAATTACATAGTATTCTGATATTATCTCAAAAAGTAAATTTAGTGGAAAAACGCATTCCATTATGATTTATGTGATAAAAATACTCCAGATAAGGTATTTATTTTTTCAAAATAGAAACCAAATGGTGAAGATTTAAAAAATATACCATGAATATTAAAATGGATATGTAGTGGCCCCAAATATTTCAATGTTTTTCACTGGGGGTGGTTCGGCATTTCCCATCCTAATGAATGACTCCCCATGAATGGGAATAATGTTCATACGCATCATCCATGTGTGCCACATGACCCACATAACCCCTTCAGGTCGATTCGGGATAACCTGACATAGTCTGGTCTCTTGACTAACTATTTTTTCATACATTAAGATATGGTTGTTCCTTGCTTGTCCTAGTGGGACCATACCTTATTTTCCCATTTCATGCCCAGCTTTTATGGCTGGGCCTTCCAACTAGACTGGATAGGTACACCTTTTCTAAAAATATGGTGGGCGTACCACTATCTAAACCAAGTTAGATAAAAAAATGGAAGGTGGATAAGGCTCCAACCTTACCTCTTGTTCCCATTTTAGAATAATGGCCTCATGATTCCACGTCCTCATGTGTGTCATGACATCTAATCAGTCACTACCTCTTTAATGTTTTCAACATGAAGTTAGAACCTCCAATTCCTAAAACCTTTACCTAGACCACCTATCACCATCCCCTTGGTTTCTAATGCTTACATCTACCATATTTCCTTCTCTCTCTCCAATCCTCTTTCCTATTGACCTACTCCTATACAAGATCCATCATGTTGTGCAACACCATTTCCTTTTACCACACCAGTATTCTCACACCCCTCCCACTAATACCATTAACTAACCCTTGGGCCAAAGGTCCCCTTCTATTAGTATAAGATGGGAATAGAGTGAAGGAAAAAATAATAGGAGAGAGATATGATAATAAGGGAGGGGGAGATTTGAGATAGATCTCTTTATTCGTTAGTCCACCACCAAGAAAATGATGTCGTAAAGAAAAAAAACTAGGTAAAATATATCGTAACCTAAAAATTTCATTAGTGTTGGGAAATCAATCTAAATAATGGGATCTAATAATCACCATGGGGATTTGGGGAATTAATAATTAAATAATTAATGTCAATTTAAACACAACATAAAGATGAAATCAAAATTCTACAAATATTTCCAATGAAAACTCTATAAATAATATAGTATAGGAAACTTTGAATCCCTACAACAATATTATACCATTCATTGATGATATTTACATCTCCATCAATTGTTTCTTGTGATCATGATAGTCTGTTCTCTAGTTTTGGGTTCCATTGAAATCACCCAACGTCCCTAAAATATCACTCTCTGTACATTTTCTATAATTCTATGGTTTTATAATCAATCATAGATTTTGATATGAGGATGAATATATAGATAAAAATCAGTCATATATTGAATTAATTATCCAATTAATTAAGCTAATTATGTAATTACTTGAATTATTTAATCCACCTATGACAATAACATATGAGGGTCCTTGTGAGAATTATAGTAACACCATGCCTTGGAAAAAAACCCAGTCTAGGCACAATAATGGTCTCTATTTTCCCATATGAGACCTTGTTTAGGATATATAATCAATTCATCCCAAATAAACTTATAAGAACTAAAAATAATTATTTTTTCATTTAATATATTGTTATTTAGGGCTTATAATGCTTGAAACTCCATTCCTACTCATCCTAATGGTAAATCCACACCATAGAAACAAAAGAACCATCATATAATTTTTTAAGGTCCTTTTCTTGGGTAAATTTAGTTTTTCACCCCTATGTAAGTGATGAGGCTCGAGAAACCCAATTTTGGCATATATATCACTTTGTAAAAACATTATTCACTATATTAAGTGGATACCAAGCTATAACTACCTTTATTTTAATTGGATAAACTATATCACCACCCTTTGAAATGACATTCCCAAGTAAGTGAATCTCTAAAATTCAAAACATGGACATCAAGAGTTTTCCATAAAATTGATAATCTTGAAGAATGTGTTGGATACTGTTTAGATTTATAGAATAATCCTTCCCCATAGATGTGAAATAATAAGGATGTCATCAATGAACACCATGTTAAATTAATTTATACAAACCTAGAAAACCCATTTCATGATTCCCATGAAAACTGATAGGGAATTCATCATTCCAAACAACATTAAAAAGAACTAATAGTTTCCTTAGAGACACCATAAGACCTTCTTCTAAATTTTCTCCTCTCACACACAAAATTGGTGAAAATCCGATAAGAGATCAATCCCAAGGATTCATTATGCTACTTTTAGATATTTGAGGAGATCATAAATTCTTGGAATATGGTATTTTCCTTGATTGTTGCCAAATTTTGGTGAAGATAATCAATATAAATCCACAAGATCCCATCGTCCTTATTGAAGAAAATAGTTGTTTCCTAGAAGGAAACAATGGGTCTAATAAAGACTATCTGAAAAGGGTATTCAAACTATAACTTTGTCTCCTGTAGCATAGTTGAGGGCAAATGATAACTCACTTAGGATGTCAATGAGTAAATAGGGTGAAACTAAATATCAAAATCGACCTCAATATGATTATGAAACCCTTAGAAATAATTAAAAAATACATTCACGTACCCCTCCATTATTTCGGAAATCTACTCCCTTATAGAATTAGGGGCACAAAGTGTTACTATTTATGGTGGATTTTTAGTGAGCTATAATTTCCTGATGTTCAACCCAACTAATATGGCTGATGTAACACCCAGACCCCAGTTACCTAGAGTTGGTGCATTATTACATAATATTGGCATGATCATAAGGGATAAAATCCCAAAAGACCAATCAGTTTAGTATCCTTGGAAACAGTAGATATATTCATAAGTCATACATTACATCATAAATTAAAAAAAACTACAAAAAAATCTTTTCATCATATCCCCTCATACTATCCTTGCAGGTCATTCATAAAATACTTCTTGACATCCTCGAAAAAATAAAACATTGAAAGGGGTGAGCTCAGATGATGAGTAAGGATAACAATATAGTAGAAACTTGCATAAATAAACATAAAAATTTAAGTCAATGTATAAATAAAACAAAATCCTTTTAAACATGAACTTCATCATAATATGGCAAAGATAAAATGAAATAATTCCATTTAATTATTAACATGAATATTCTACTAATCGAATAATCACATGAAATATCAATAACCACTTTCATAACAAGGGAATGTATAATTCCGAACTCTAATTTATGTGTCAAGGCCTCGTGCCAAGACCTAAGGGATAACTGTAACCGGAACCCAACCCGGAGAGCCTCTGTAACTGGAATCCATCCTGGAGAGCCTCTGTTACCAGAATCCAACCCGGAGTGCTTCTAATAACCGGACACCAACCCAGAGTGACTCTAATAACTGAACACCAAACTAGAGGGTCTTCTGTAACCGGACCCCAACCCTGAGAGATTACTTTTATCGGTCCCAAACCCAGAACATACTAGTCCAACACATTCATCTTAAGAAGAGGATGAAATATAAAATAAACATTCATATTAACACTAGCATACTAAATGTCAAAACATTAATCATAAACCATTAATGGCATAAAAATAAATCATCCAAAGTCAAACATATCTCAAAAGGTTAAATACAATATGAAATATTTGTATCATATTAAATCAAATTCAAAAAAGTGTAAAATTTATCAAATGATGTTGACATAGATGAAATCAAAACTATTTGAGAGAAATATCTCTTTTTTTGAAATCATTTAGAAGTAACATAATTATAAAAGAAAACATTTACTTTGAAAATATTCTTATAATATTTTAAGGGAAGCTTCGAAGATTTTATAACAGTGGAAAATAGCCACACCTACCATATAAGTTAAAAAAAGCCATTCTTACCTTAATTCTGTTGAAAAGGATAAAAAGGATGTTGTTTGGAAAACGACGGAAAGATTCCTTTATAAACATCTTATAAAAATTAAAACAAGGGTATAAATGAATTTAATCCATATTCCTTAAAATATTAATAATTTTTTGAAATACATTTTTAAGAAACATGGATGTGGATGACAAAGAGGTCCCAGTAAATAGTTATGTATAAACAACCTCAGATAACGGAGAGATTGTAAAATAAAACCTTACCTTGTACTTTTTATTGGTTTTGGGTAGGTTAAACTCTCTTATAATGGTGAAATAATTGTTATTAAATTATAAAAGAATCATTTACATTAATATGATATCATATATGATCATTTAACATTGCTTTGTTAATAATATTTTAGTATTATCGTCATTTCGGGTGTTAACTTACACATTTTATTTTATATGTTTTGTTACATAAGCTCTGTTTGTTATGGATAGGTTGTATCTTAATCATATACATAATGATATAAAGTCCTTAAACATTATTTTTAATCATAAAATGAGAATTATACTTGAATTGGTACGATGGGGAATGAATCTCATCGCGTTCCTGGAGACGGTAGTCCGTACGTACTCACGTATGGTGACATGTCATTCAAGGGATGGATAGAAAACTGAATATGGTTGTACCATATTTATAATAACATCACAGTATATAGGAGATACTGGAGTTATTATTTTTGAATGGAAATAAGAAAGAAATAAGAAGTTGATGAAGAAAGGAAGTTGAAAGAGGGTGGTGAAAACATTACATCTTCTTCAGGTTATTCCTTTCGATTTGATCAGAAGGGCTCCTTAGGTTGGCTTTATGATCAAAATAAGGCCTCTTGGTCGAAGTTAGGGAAGTTGAGAAAATATTTGGGCAGGGTTTTGCCGAGCCAAAAGGCTTTGAAGGTGCGAAATTGAGAGAAGGGGGAGTGCCCTTATATAAGAGTGGTGAGGGGCACCTTTGGAAAAGCTAGAAATATTATTTTATAATAAATTGATATTCAGTTTATAATGGATAAAAAGTGGATTGCATAAAGTTTAAGGTGGTGATAGGTTTAAAACCACTCAACTAGTAGGTTTTATACAGGTTTGGGTCACTTTATTAACCTTATCTTTTAGTTTTAACTCTTAGTTAATTAGTTTGACCCTTACCATGTCTCTTTGTATTTTTATATTATATAGTCAATAAACTTACTATAAACTTCCAAAAGACCCCCAAGTGGTCCATTAATGATATAACTATCATAATATAAGTCTCTTGGCCGATCCATAGATTTTTAGGAATAGAATATAAATTAATAACATAATATTTGTTTTAAAAACTCTTTTATGTCAATTTTGAGACTATTGGGTATTTTGTTTTTGATAATTTCATAACAGCATTATTACTTAGAAAACAATTTATATAACCAGTATTAATATTTCATATTAACCTATAAAATTAGTGTAATTCATAAAAAGTCTCAAATTACATTTATTTTGATATTTATAATATCAATTATTTTAATATTTCATTAATTAGGTAATTACTGCATTACCATTGTGTCATAAATAACACAAATTATTTAATATAAACAAATTATAAATAAAATACAATTATTTATCAAATCTTTTTATCTTTCTAATGAATATTTATAATCCAATTTAAATTATGTATAACCCTATATTAAGAATGTTTTAGTTATTAAACGTTGATTTTAACTCTTTTAACTCTTCTTTGAATTAAATAATAATAAATGTCCTAATCTAATCCAAGTGGACCTAAATGATAATATGTTATTCCTAATGTTGTTTTTGGTTGAGATAAACTTGTCAAATATAATTAGAACATGTTTTAGGGTAATATTAATATCATTTTTACCATTAATTACCCTATTTACTTTTAACCGTGGTATATAAAAGTAAAAAGTTACTATTCACCAAAAATTATTTTTATCTTATTGAACCACATTTTACTCCTTGATATTAACCGTGTCTCTCAGATTTTCAAAATTCCACTCACAAGAGCGGTAAAATTATGTTTTACTTGAATTTCAAAATTCTTCTAGGAGGTGGGTAAAAGACGGTGAAAAGTTCAATAAAATTTTTATATATCTAAAATTATTCTAAACTAACTTAAATGAATTACATTGAACATATATAGGTATTATGTATCTATTTTGACCTTATTTAAGTTTAAATAATATAAATAATTATTTAAATAAAAATTCGTTTTTAAACGATAACTCAATGTTTTTTCACCATTCATCAAAAAATTGAATGTTTTCAGAAAAATACCAAAAATTCACCCTAGGCTTATTTCAATTTTCCGAATCCAAATATGAAGTCCATTTTTAAAGCTAAAATTTATAAAATTTCAAAATGTGGGTATTACTATTCATAACAGCTGCTTTGATTAGTCGCGGTGTGTTAGAGTCTTGAAGTTACGTACAATGCAAGCTATTACATTATTCGAAGGGAAACGTACCATGGATTCTTGTGGTGTTACATTCTCCCCTCCTTCAAATAATTGCATCCCTACAATTGGAAATTATTCTTTGAAAATAAAAGGTTGAAAATAGATAATACCTTTGTGGAAATCCCATATCAGAAATAGGGTTAATAAATATAGTTTTAATAAGAGGGAAAGGGAAATGAGAATGTCACCACCAAATTAGGGTTTTGAATAGGAGAACATTGGTGGAAATTATAGACACGTAATTAGAGGAAAAATGTAAATATTTATAGGGAGTGATTGAGGTCATTAATCACAAACATGTTTAGAATTGAGGGTCTTAAAGAAATTAATTTATGATAATTTAAAATATCATTAGTTCAAAAAAACATAAGGTATTAGGATAACACATTTTTGGTTTTAATATCCCTTAATTAAATATCAAGAATTAATTTCTTCATAAAATATGATAAATATATATATATATACATCTTGACAAGTAGAGTTTTCAAACTTCCACTAATTTCTACCACAAACTCATCTTTTACTCCAAAAGATAATAGAACTCAAAAATATTTTATTTATCCTAATAGTATAAGGTTATAATCATTAACACATACCATTATAATGAAAAAAATATTTTGTAATAACCAGGGACTTCCTGTAGGATAGTGGTAGGTAATAAAGGTCTCTCGCACAATGGTTGTCGGTTCGATTCTGGCAGCTTTGTCCGATGCGACAGGTTATCGCCTGACCTACAGGTTGTCCTTTTCCTAAAACTATAGTATCATAATATTCCAAAAATAATCATAAGAAATGTTTTAACCTTGAACAATACTATCCAAAGTCCAACTTAATCCATTCCAAAACACTATAGTTATCCAAAGTACCTCTGTCCAGACTCTTTATAAAAGGTATCTAAATTCCAAAATCAATCACAACGTCAGATTCTCCAAACAGATCAAAGTTTCTCTTATTATCACATACTAAAAATATGATTACCATAGTCATATTAAAACCTTAAATAAAACAAAAATTACTACCATACAATAATTATATATATCACATTATTCTCATGACCAGAATATAATCCTTCAGTCCAAAAACACAAATACAGTAATTATTCCTCTTCAACTGTAGTAACATCATAAGCTTGGCCTTGATCCCTTGGCATTTTCGGAGGTAAGTTTCCCTAACGCTTAGGGCATTCATTCACATAATTCCCCATTTCTCTACAATTGTAGCATTCAACTTTGACAGCCTCCTTCTTTCCCTTGCAATCACGAGTCTGGTGACCTTTTTCTCCAAATTTGTAACAAACTTCCATTCCTTTTAGGCAAGTACTGGGGTGTTTCTTCCCACAATTTTCACATAATAGAAAATAATTCTTTCCCTTTTTACCTTTATCTATCTCTTGCTCCATCGTTCTCTTCTTCTCTTACTTTACATTATTGTCATAAGATTTAGAGAATTCCTTTTCTGTCTTGATAGCACATGAGACTATATCTTCGTACGTTGAGAAATATTGTGAGACTAATGCTCGAAGAAGAAATGGTTTTAACCCATCAAAGAAAAGATCAATATTACTTATTAGGTTACGTTTATAATCTGCAGCATGCCTCACAAACCTTATAATGTTTGCCTCATACGTTGTGAAATTTTCATCCTCCTTTTGACTTAGACTCATAAATTACCTTTCCATATCTGCTCGATGGTCACAAGGAAAGTATTTTTCTATGAAAAGCTCTTTGAACTCCCTCCATTCCATATCTTATACTTCATCATCTTCCTTCACGTTTTGAATCAACAACCACCATTGATCAGCATCTCCAGTGAGGTGGTAAACTACCATGACAACTTTTTCCCTTTCGCTACTCCCCAAGGCATGGAATATTATCTCTAATGAATTTATCCATTGCTCAGATACTAAGGGACTTGTACTCACATTGAATGTTGGTGGTTTTTACATCATTAAGCGATCTAACATTGATCCTCTACGCTGTGGATCAGGGCACTCTATATGGTTAAGGTTTTTTTTCATAACCCGAGTAAGTTGTCCCAGTATGGTGATTAGCTAATCAGCACCAGTTGCATCACCGGCTCCACTATAATTATCTTGATTAGGGGGGGAGTCCCTACATGGAGTGCATGCATTGATACTTTTTCCATTTCTTCCACTAGGCTCCATTTCAAAACAATGGCATAAACTAGATCAGTTTATGAATCAAAATACATAAGTCCATACTTATAAAACACATTACATAAATTGAACTATTTATGGATATAATCCATAATCATAAAAAGAAGTTTTCTTCAAGGAAGTGTATACTCATAAACCCTTCAGAATGATTTGTAAAGAAAAAGAGAATTATCCTAAGCATATCCCATGGGAGTGTGGTAACCAAGAGTGCAGCAAGGCCCGTTGTCGTGCACCAGTTCCCATTCGAGTCTAGCTCAAAGCGATGTTTTCAGGTTTTACCCCTAGGTACATCTGTGCCAGAGCCGCCTCTACCTGCTCGTATCCAGACAGGGATATATTGCTCGGAAAACTCAAAAAATCTCTACAATATCAAAATTCTAGGAAGTTATTCTATACTAATCCTCAAAGTCTATCTTAGGTCTATGTGCTATAATCAGAGTTTATCTAAATCTAGCTTCCAAGGTTTGTACTAAACTTCCTCTGATACCAACTGTAACACCCCGACCCCAGTTACCCAGAGTCGGTAGATTATTACATAATATTGGCATGATCACAAGGGATCAAATCCCAAAGGACCAATCAGTTTAGTAGCCTTGGAAATAGTAGATATATTTATAAGTCATACATTACATCATAAATTAAAAAAAACTACAACACCATATTTTCTTCATATCCCCTCATACTATCCTTCCAGGTCATTCATAAAATACTTCTTCACATCCTAGGAAAAATAATACATTGAAAGGGGTGAGCTTAGATTCTCAGGAAGGATAACAATATATCAGAAACTTGCATAAATAAATATAAACATTTAAGGCAAAGTACAACTAAAACAAAAGCCTTTTAAACATGAACTTCATCATAATATGGAAAAGATAAAATGAAATAATTCAATTTAATTATTCACATAGATATTCTACTAATCGAATAATCACATGAAATATCAATAACCACTTTCATAACAAGGGAATGCATAATGTACAACTTTAATTTCTGTGTCAAGGCCTTGTGCCAAGACCTAAGGGATACTATAACCAGAACCCAACCCGGAGAGCCTCAGTAACCGGACTCCATCCTGGAGAGCCTCTATAACCGGACTCCAACCCGGAGTGCCTCTAATAACGAGACACCAACCCGGAGTGCCTCTAATAACCAGACACCAACCCGGAGGGTCTGCTGTAACCGGACCCCAACCCGAAGGGATTACTTTTACCGGTCCCCAACCCGGAACATACTAGTCCAACACATTCATCTTAAGAAGAGGATGAAATATAACATAAACATTCATATTAAAACTAGCATACGAAATGACAAAACATTAATCCTAAACCATTAATGGCATAAAAATAACTCATCCATAGTCAAACATATCACAAAATCTTAAATACAAAATGGAAGATTTGTATCATAACAAATCAACTTCAAACAAGTGTAAACTTTATCAATGGATGTTGACATAGATGAAATCAAAACTATTTGAGAGAAATATATCTTTTTTTTAAATCATTTAAAAGTCAAATAATTATAAAAGAAAACATTTACTTTGAAAATATTCTTATAATATTGTAAGGGAATCTTAAAAGATTTTATAATGGTGGAAAATAGCCGCACCCTCCATATAAGTTAAAAAAAGACATTCTTACCTTCATTCTGTTGAAAAGGTTAAAAAGTACCTTGTTTGGAAAACGACAGAAATATTCCTTTATAAACTTCTTATAAAAAGGCAAACAAGGATATAAATGACTTTAACCCATATTATGTAAAATATTAAGAATGTTTTGAAATACATTTTTAAGAAACATGTATGTGGATGATAAGGATGTCCCAGTAGATAATTACGTATAAACAACCTCGGATAATAAAGAGATTGTGAAATAAACCCTTACCTTGTACGTTTCCTTGGTTGAGGGTAGGTTAACCTCATGTATAATGGTGAACTTATTTTTATTAAATTATACAAGAATAATATACAGTAATATGATATCATATATGATCTTTTAACATTGCTTTGTTAATAATATTTTAGTATTATCGTCGTTTCGGGTGTTAACTTACTCGTTTTCTTTTACATGTTTTGTTACATAAGCTGTGTTTTTTATGGATAGTTTGTATATTATTTATATAAATAATGATATCATGTCCTTAAAAAGTATTTTTAATCATCAAATGAGAATTATACTTGAATGGGTACGATGGGGAATGAATCTCATCCCGTTTGTGGAGACGGTAGTCCGTATGTACGCACGTATGGTGACATGTCATTTAAGGGATGGATAGAATACTGAATATGGTTGTAGCATATTTATAATAAAATCACAGTATATAGGAGATACTGGATTTATTATTTTATAATGGAAATAACAAATAAAGAAGAAGTTGAAGAAGAAAGGAACTAGAAAGAGTGTGGTGAAAACATTCACTCTTCTTCGGGTTCTTCCATTTGATTTGATCAAAAGTGACCTTTAGGTTGGCTTTCTGATCAAACTAAACCTTCTAGGTAAAATTTATGGAAGTTTAGAGAATATTTGGGCAGGTTTTGGCCGAGACAAAAGGCTTTGAAGGTTTGAAATTGAGAGAAGGTGGAGTGCCCTTATATAAGAAGGGCGAGGGGCACCTTTGTAAAAGCTAGAAATATTATTTTATAATAAATTAATATTAGGTTTCTAATGGCTCCAAAGTGGATTATTTAAAGGTTAAGATTGGGATAGGTCAAAAAACACTCAAAAAATAGATTTTAGACATGTCTGGGTCACTTTATTAACCTTATCTTTTTGTTTTAACTCTTAGTTAATTAGTTTGACACTTACCATGTCTCTTTGTATTTTTATATTATATAGTCAGTAAACATTCTATAAACTTCCAAGAGATCCCCAAGTGGTCCATTAATTATATTCCTATCATAATATAAGTCTCGTGGACAAACCTTAGATTTTTAGGAATTGAATATAAATTAATAATATAATATTGTTTTTTAAAAACTCTTTTATGTCAATTTTGACACTATTGGGTATTTTGTTTTTGATAATTTCATAACATCATTATTAATTCAAAAACAATTTATATAAACAGTCCTAATATATAATATTAATCTATAAAATTATTTTAATTAATAAAATGTTTCAAATTATATTTATTTTTATATTTATAATATCAATTATTTTAATATTTCATTAATTAGGTAATTTCTGCATCACAATTGTGTCATAAATAACATAAATTATTTAATGGATAAAAATTATAAATAAAATACCCTTATATAGGAAATATATTTATATTTATAATGAATATTTATAATCCAATTTATCTTATGTATAAACCTATGATAAATTTTTTTTAGTTATTAAACTTTGATTTTAACTCTTTTAACTCTTCTTTGAATTAAATTATAATAAATGTCCTAATCTAATCCAAGTGGACCTAAATGATAATATTTTATTCATAATGTTGTTTTTGGTTGAGATACACTTGTCCAATAGAATTAGGACATGTGTTAGGGTAATATTAATATCATTTTTACCCTTAATTTCCCTATTTACTTTTAACCGTGGTAAATAAAAGTAAAAGGTTAATATTCACCAGAAATTATTTTTATCTTATTGAAAAACATTTTACTCCTTGATATTAACCATGTCTCTCGGATTTTCAAAATTCCACTCAAAGAAGAGGTAAAATTATTTTTTACGTGAATTTCCAAATTCTCATAGGAGGTGGGTAAAACACGGTGAAAAGTTCAATAAAATTTTTATACATCTAAAATTATTCTAAACTAACTTGAATGAATTAAATTGATCTTTATATAGGTATTATGTATATATTTTGACCTTAATTAAATTTAAATAAAATAAATAATTATTTAAATAAAAATCCGTTTTTAAACCACAACTTAGCGTTTTTTCACTATTCATCAAAAATTGAAATTTTTCAGAAGAATACAAATAATTTACCATGGGAAAATTTTGATATTCCGAATATAGATATGAAGTCCATTTTGAAAGATAAAATTTATAAAATTTCAAAAAATGGGTATTACTATTCATAACGGCTGCTTTGATTAGTCGTGGTGTGTTAGAGTCTCGAAGTTGCGTACAATGCATGCTATTGCATTATTCAAAGGGAAAATTACCGTGGAATCTTGGGGTGTTACAACTGAGGGTCCTATTCACCAGTGACCGTCATCCTTGATCCATTCTATTGATGGTATATAACTCTATTTTTTATAAATATACCATGTTTTGCAATGGATATAAACACTCCAAATTGAGTATGACATCCTACAGTCTCATATATGCTATTATGAGTTCCCAGAAGAATATATATCTATCAAGAGTATGATAAAAAATGATAGATATGAGAGAGAGGATGACCACCATCAATAGGTGTCTCGAGAAATTTCAATCAATTTAAAAGATCTTCCAAGATCTAAAAATCATGAATAAATATATAGAATGGATTTGATAACTCACCATGGTATTTATGTGTAAAAATGATATGGTATAGAATTTTTTTTACCTCAAACCATGTCCAGTGTCTCCTACTCATAGTTATCCATCAACTATATCTTTCCTCTGCTCCTACATCCCCCAAAATCATAATGGTGTCCACCTAGTGGTAGGGGGAAGATAAAATAGTCACCCACCTTTGGATACTTTTCTCCCCTATCCACTTATAATAGTGTCACCTTGACCACCATAGGGATGTCCATGGTCCATGTTTTGCCTCTATTGGAGATGTCTATTCACTATAAAACACAGGATAACTTTTTCTACCCACCTAGAGTGGAAGAATATTGAAATTCTCAATATTTAACATGTAGAGACCCGAAGCTTGACGTACATGGACATTACATTACTTTTTGCGGAATACTTAGTACAAAACAAAAAGAGACACACAAGGACCGTAATAGTTTAGTGTCTTTGGAAACTCGGAATTTAATCTTCTAATCATGGTGAAAGATCTTCAACATCTCCCATAAAGATCTAACACTTTTGTTTTCTTACCTAAAACCTTTCTTTATATCCTGGGGAAAAGAAAACATAAAAAGGGTGAGCTCAAATGCTCAGTAAGGGTAAGCATAGAGAACATAAAACAATCCATAAACATTTGAATGCAAAAGATTTAACATAAAATCTAAACATCAAAATCTTGGGCAAAGACATGAATCTTGGAAGTACGTAAGGCATATATCCTAAGGGAACATCAATCATGATAAAATATCCTGGGAATAAAACATGTAATTGTGGAAACCATTAAGCACATGTTATGATTTCCATAGTAGCCAAGGCATTGCTGCCAAGACCATCTTAGTGGACAAAGTTCCTCTATGAATCAAGTTCACTCCTTGTTTCAGTCCTCTAACACTGAACCAGATTAACTTACCATTCCAGCCATGTCTATCTCATGAGATATAAATCTTTACCCAATTCATTGTAGGGAGATATAGGTCTCACCCATCTCATAATTAAATCATTCTTACTTGTGCCACAAAATGAACATACATCATTCATAAAAACCCAATAAATAAAATGGATTTCATAAACATCATCCCATCATCACATAATCCATATAAAAGAAATGGATATCATTTCATAATAAGAAATGTGAAACCATTTAAATCATAGAGAAATTATACTTGAAACATACACATATGAAATAATGTCATCTTAGATGGAAAATGGTTTTGATAAAACACTTGAAATGAATTCTTGAGGAAAATATCCTTTCTACTTCAAAAATCAATTTCTTTTCACAAAACATCATGAAATTTTAAATGAAAAATATTTTGTTTAAAATAGTCATGAAATCATTTAGAGGAATATTCATGAAAATAAGGATTAATAAAATCGTAAAAATCAATTCATGTCGTATACGTTAAAAAAAACATGCATCTCGTACTTTTGTCAGAAAAGTCAAAAGTAATTTGTAGGGTAAATAAAAGAAAGATTCCTTCCATACCATGGGGTAAAAGTCAAAATGGGTAAAAAGGACTTTAAACATACATAAAAACACTTTTATAAAACATGTAAATGGGTGATAAAAATAACCCCAGTAAATACTTACGTATAAGCAATCTTGGATAAAAATGAGATTTGTAAAATTATCCCTTGCCTTAGGTCCGATATGCTTCGTACGTTTCCGAACCTCCTTTATAATGATTTAAATAATGTCATTTACCTATTACAGAATCATATTCATTGTTATTATATCATATATGGTTCACTTATGACTTTATATAACCCGTTTTCATGTTAAAGTAGCATTTTGGGTAAAATTGTTTCATTTTTCGTTCGTGTTTTAACTTGTAATTATTCATATGATTACTTAGATCATGATTACTTACATCCAGAATGTAAAAAATGATTTATATATAATATATATTCAGAATATACATATATATATATATAATGGATTAATAAATGGAAAGAAATACACCGTTCATGGAGACGGTAGGCCGTCCGTACGAATGAACGTTGTTTTCGTTTCCTTATTGAATTGAATTAAACTAAGTAGATGACATAAATATATATATACATAAGTAAAGTAGCATTATTATGTCATATATTTCATGATTACTTATTATATATACGTTATAATCATTCTTGAATGGTTATAATGGAGAGTGAATCTCATCGCGTCGTGGAGACGGTATTCCGTACGTACGAACGAGCAATGATATCGTTCCCATGATAGTGGAATTGTATTGGGGTGTATTTATACTATTTAAGAATAAATATTTCTTTACAATAATAATATATAGTTATTATTTACACCATTATACCCATCCAAGTAAGGTGGTGGTGGAAAATAGATTACACCACGGCGTGGAGATGGTATTCCGTAAGTACGCACGTGCGGTGATTTCATTTTCTGTAGGATGGATAGATGGTGAAATAGGGTTGTTTCATAATTATAATAACATATAATTATATGAGTGATATTTATGTTATTACTTTATAATGAAACAACTAAAGAAGAAGAAGTGGAAGAAGAAATAAAGTTGAAAGAATCGGTAACAGACATTACCTCTTCTTTGAAGCGCCTCTTTGAGAACTCCTTTTAGGGCACTAAAATTAGTCTTTGAAGAAGACAAGGACCTCTAGGATGTTTCTAGGGAAGTGGAGAAGAGAATTTGTCCAGGGTGGTCGAGCTTGAAGGCTCAATGTGGTGTGAGGAAGAGAGGGAGGAGGTGCCCTTTTATAAGGGAGGAGAGGGGCACCTTTGAAAAAACTCAAAATATTATTTTGTTATAAAGTCATATTCAGTTTTTAATAGCTCCAAATTGAGTTATTTAGAAGCTAATGTGGTGATGGGTCTAAATCATCTCATCCAATAGAATTTATACAAGTTTAGGTCTCTATTGTAACCTTATCATTTAGATTTAACCTTAAGTTAAATAATTTTACTTTTACCGTGTCTTCTTGTTTTCTTACACTATATGGTTAATAAACTTACTATAACAAGCCAAACGAACCCCAAATTGTTTATTATTAATATATAAAACCTTATCTAAGTCATCTATCCGAACATTAGATTTTTAGAAATAAAATAACAATTAATAATATAATATTTGTTTTAAAAACTATTTTATGTCAATTTTGACACTATTTGGTAATTGATTTTTCTGAAAATCATAATAGAATGATTAGTTAGAAAAAAGTTAACTAAATCATTACTACCATGTCATATTAACCTATAAAATTATTGTAATTTATAAAAGTCTCAAATTACATTTATTTGGGTATTTATAACATCAATTATGTCAATATTTCATTAATAAGATAATTACACCATCATCATTGTGTCATATATAAATTAACTTATTTAATGTCTAAAAATTATAAGTAAAACCATTATGTAGTATATATTTTTATCTTTCTAATGAATATTTATAGTCGAATTTATCTTATGTATAACCCTATATTAAAAATGATTTAGTTATTAATCTTTGATTTTAACTATTTTAACCCTTCTTTAAATAAATTAATAATAAATGTCCTAATCTAATCCAAGTGGGCCTAAATGGTCATATTTTATTCCTAAGGTTGTTTTTCGTCAAATTACACTTATCCAATAGAATTATGACATGTGTTAGGGTAATAATAAAATCATTTTTACCCTTAATTACCCTATTTACTTTTAACAGTGGTAAAAGAAAGTAAAAAGTTACTATTCACAAAAAAATATTTTCATCTCATTGAACCACATTTTAGTCCTTGATATTAACTGTGTCTCTCGGATTTTTGGAATTCCACTCACAGAAGCGGTAAAATTTAGTTTTATGTGAATTTGCAAATTCTCCTAGGAGGTGGGTAAAAGATGGTGAAAAGTTCAATAAAATTTTTATATATCTAAAATTATTATAAAATGACTCCAATGACTTAAGTTGAACTTATATAGGTATTATGTATCAATTTTTACCTAAAATAAATTTAATTAAAATAAATAATTATTTAAATAAAAAGTCGGTTTTTGAATAGTAACCCAGTGTTTTCACTATTCATCAAAAATTGAATGTTTTCTGAAAAATACAAAAAAATCACCCTAGGCTAATTTTGATATTCTGAATCCAAAAATGAAGTCCATTTTGAATGATAAAATTTATTAAATTTCAAAAAGTGGGTATTACTATTCATAACGGCTAGTTTATATAACATATCGTTGTTTAGCGATACTCGGTATTGCGTACAACACACGCTATCGTGGAAGGTCGTGCTTGCGTGTAATGCAAGTCAAGTTAGGGATGCGTGTTGTGAAAGATCGTTTTTGTGTAGCGTTAAACACAAGATATTAATGAAATTAAAAATAATATTTTTCATAAAATCTCAGGGTGTTACATTCTACCCCCCTTAAAATGAATTTCGCCCTCGAAATTCGTCGGGGTTATAAATGGTTTTCTACTCGAAAATTTCTTTTATAGAAACCCACATCGTAAAAAGGAATACCAAAACATGGCTTTAAAAACTAAAGTATGAAACGTAATGGTTACCCAAAAAACTCATCACTGGGTTCCATATAGGAGAACATAGGTGAAAATATGGATATGGAAGAAAAATTCAACCATCATGTTCTGATGGAGAGTGGTAGAGAACATGGCTATGGAAAAGCCATCAATCACAAAGCCATAGATTTGTGATGATCTATGGTACCATCTGATTCATCGGATATAAGGGCACTAGGAAAACATTTTTGGTTTTCAAGATCATTTCCCTAAAGTTGATGAAATTGGAATTAGAAGAAATACTTTTGTGATTTTGGTACAGTCTCACCGTTGGTCGTTCTTTGGACAATTTACACTTCCTCTCTTAAAGAAATGAAGTTGAATTTGTCATTCGTGAAGTGTTAGCAGATCATGTGATAGAATGATGGGTCATTCCATCTATCTCAAACAAAAGGTTATAAATGTTATAAAAAATACATAAGTCCATATATATTGAGATTAATCATATATGGTTCTTAAAATGGACTTATACTTCATATATCATACTTCTTAATATAATAAAACTAGTTTCTACTAAACAGGGACTTCCTGTAGGCCAGTGGTAGGCGATAAAGGCCAGTCACACTTCGATTGTGGGTTTGATTCCCATAGCCTTGTCTAACGCGATGGGCTGTCACCCATCCTTTAGGTTGTCCTTTTTCTAAAACTACATTACTATAACATCCCATCAATAATATCGAAAAAACTTCTATCCTTAAATAATACTAACTTATGTCCAACATAATCCATTCCAATCTTTAGGCTTATCCATAATACAATATTCCACTCTCATATTATAGTGAAAACGATTACCAGAGATTTCATATAACAAGCTTGTTAATACCATCGTTGATCCCCATATATCATAAGATATGTCTTCTTGGTCACATTCCAAATATTCGAAGGCCTTAATCATGTATTCTCTTGAAAAATGAATACCCATTTAATCTTAGTGAAAACATGAGTGTTGTCAAAAGTTAACTCTTTCCACATACCAAAAACCCAAAATTCTATATACTCAAACCTTGATATAACTATTTCCTTATATCATTCATGAGCTCATGAATACTATAAAAAATTTCATTTTATCTTTATCCCTTCATTATGCACATATCATCTTTTTTCCAAAAATATATCAATCAATTTCCATATTTACCAGTACCATAAAATTATTGAAAACCACAATAGACCAATACAAAAATATTCAAATATTCCACGATACAATATACAAAATTATTTTGGAATCCCATTACATAAACACTTAATCATTCCACCACATTGTTGTCATATTCAACATTGCCAATAGTGATCGCATGTGACTTCCCTTTGTCCTTTTCCTTAAGTGGTTTCTCATGTCGATCATCATTAACCGTTGGATTAGGGAATTGATTAGCATAATTCCCCATTTCATTGCACTTGAAGCATTGAAGTGTTGGTGGTGCGTTCTCTGCAGTCTTTTCTTTATTCACATCATTAGCAACCCTTTTTCCATTACTTCGACCCTCAGATGCTCAATGACCTTTTTTCCACACTTAAAACATTTTCTACTCCCATTATGACAATATCCACCATGCTTCTTTCCACAGTTTGAGCAAAAGGAAACATTCATCTTCGTTTCACCATTATTCTGAGATTTCTCCTTGAACTCGATCTTTCGTTTTTTGTCAAAACCATGAGATGGATAAGTAACACCAACATCCATTTCTACCTTGATAACACAACACACAATTTCTTCATAGATACTAAAGTCTCTTATATCTAATGCCCTTCAAAGATTTGGTTTTAATCCATTGAAGAATCGATCAACTTTACTTTCAGGTTGGATGATAAAGCCAGATGCATACCTTACAAGACTTGTAAAATTCAATTCGTATACACCAACAGATTCATCATCCTTTTTCTTTAGTTCAAGAAACTCCTTCCCCATCTTGGATCGAAGAATACGAGGGAAGTACATATTGAAAAATAAGTTCTTGAACTCATCCCCTTCCATGGACTCAATTTCATCTCTTGGCCTCGTATTCTTGATAAGATTCCACCATTGATCAGCTTCACCTTCCAAACGATATACTGCTAAGATGACTTTATCATGTTAAAAACATTGAAGAACTGAAAATATCTTTTCAGTGGTATTGATCCATTGTTCAGCAACAAGTTGATGAGAAGACACACTGAAAGAATGTGGACGTTTCCTCATGAAGGAATCAATAGAATATTGTTCCCTTTTCTGCTCATTTGGATGTCCAGAATGATTCATAGCTTGTGTAAGTATAGAAATAAGATTTTTCACTCCATCTCCCATAACATTTGTTTATTCAGGAGGACAATCATTACATTGTCCATTACATTGATCAACACAGTTCCTTCGGGTTCTATCCATCGTCTAAAACCCAAAAAGAATAGTATGAGAGGCAAAAATCATGCTAGGGAAAAAACATAATAAAGGGGGAGTACCTTCAATATCTAACATCTTAGGTTTAATTCTATGATCATTACCATAATTCTAGTACTATAACCTATACTTATACTAAACCTTAGGGACATACCTAGACATACCTTAGAAATATCTCTAGGGATTTCACTAAAGTTATCACATCCTAGTTTCCAAATATTGACTAAACCTTTCCTCTGATACCAACTGTAGAGACCCAAATCTTGACGTACATGGACATTACATTACTCTTGCAGAATACTTAGTACATAACAAAAACAGACACACAAGGACTGTAATAGTTTAGTGTCTTTGGAAACTCGGAATATAATCTTCTAATCGTGGTGAAAGATCTTCAACATATCCCATAGAGATCTTCCCCCTTTTTTTCTTACCTAAAACCTTTCTTTATATCCTAGGGAAAAGAAAACATAAAAAGGGTGAGATCAAATGCTCAGTAAGGGTAAGCATAGAGAACATAAAACAATCCAAAAACATTTGAATGCAAAAGATTGAACATAAAATCTAAACATCAAAATCTTGGGCAAAGACATGAATCTTGGAAGTATGTAAGGCATATATCATAAGGGAACGTCAATCATGATAAAATAGAATGGGAATAAAACATGTAATTGTGGAAACCATTAAGCACATGTTATGATTTCCATAGTAGCTAAGGCATTGCTGCCAAGACCATCTTAGTGGACAAAGTCCCTATCTGAATCAAGTTCAGACCTCGTTTTAGTCCTGTAACACTGAACCAGATTAAGTTACCGTTCCAGCCATGTCTATCTCATGAGATATAAATCTTTACCCAATGCATTGGAGGGAGATATAGGTACCATCCATATCCTAATGAAGTCATTCTAACTTGTTCCACAAAATAAACATACATCATTCATAAAAACCCAATAAATAAAATGAGTTTCATAAACATCATCCCATCATCACAAAATCCATATATTAGAAATGGATATCATTTCATAATAAGAAAAGTGAAACCATTTAAATCATAGAGACATTATACTTGAAATATACACATATAAAATAATATCATCTTAGATGGAAAATGGGTTTGATAAAACACTTGAAATAAATTCTTGAGGAAAATATCCTTTCTTCTTCAAAAATCAATTTCTTTTCACAAAACGTCATGAAATTTTAAAGGAAAAAGATTTTGTTTAAAGTAGTCATGAAATAATTTGGAGGAATATTTATGAAAATAAGGCTTAATAAAACCTTAAAAATCCTTTCATGCCGTATACATTAAAAAAACATTCATCTCGTACTTTTGTCAGAAAATTCAAAAAGTACCTTGTAGGGTAAAGAAAAGAAAGATTCCTTCCATACCATGGGGTAAAAGTAAAAATAGGTAAAAATTAATTTAAACATACATAAAAACACTTTTAGAAAACATGTACATGGATGATAACAATAACCCCAGTAAATACTTACATATAAGCAATCTCGGATAAAAATGAGATTTGCAAAATTATTCCTTACCTTAGGTCTGATATGCTTCGTACATTTCCGAAACTCCTGTACATTGATTTAAATAATTTCATTGACCTATTACAGAATCATATTCATTGTTATGATATCATATATGGTTCACTTATGACTTTATATTACCCGTTTTCATGTTAAAGTAGTGTTTTGGGTAAAATCGTTTCATTTGTTATTTGTGTTTTAACTCGTAATTATTCATATGATTACTTAGATCATGATTACTTACATCCAGAATGTAAAAAAAGATTTATATATAATATATATTCAGAATATACATATATATAATTGATCGATAAATGGAAAAAAATACACCGTTCATGGAGACGGTAGGTCGTACGTACGCGTGAATGCTGTTTTCATTTCCTTATTGAATTGAATGGAACTAAGTAGATGACATAAATATATATATACATAAATCAAGTAGCATTATTATTTCATATATTTCATGATTAATTATTATATATATTTATAATCATTCTTGAATCGTTATCATGGAGAGTGAATCTCATAGCGTTGTAGAGACAGTATTCCGTACGTACGCACGAGCGATGATATCGTTCCCATGATCGTGAAATTTTATTGGAGTGTATGTATACTATTTAAGAATCGATATAAAATTAAAATAATAATATATTGTTATTATTTACACCATTATACCCATCCAAGGAAGGTGGTGGTGGAAAATAGATTACACCACGGTGTAGAGACGATATTCTGTACGTACGCACGCGCAGTGATTTCATTTTACGTAGGATGGATAGATGGTGAAATAGGGTTTTTTAATACATGTAATAACATATAAATATAAGAGTGATACTTATGTTATTACTTCATAATGAAAAACTAAAGAAGAAGAAGTGGAAGAAGAAATAAAGTTGAAAGAATCAGTAACGGACATTACCTCTTCTTTGAAGCGCCTCTTTGAGAACTCATTTTAGGGCACTAAAATTGGTCTTTGAAGAAGACCAGGACCTCTAGGATGTTTCTAGGGAAGTGGAGAAGAGAATTCGTCAGGGGTTGGCCGAGCTTGAAAGCTCAAAGTGGTGTGAGGAAGAGAGGGAGGAGGTGCCCTTTTATAAGGGAGGAGAGGTGCACCTTTGGAAAAACAAAAAATATTATTTTATTATAATGTCATATTCGGTTTTTAAAAGCTCCAAATTGAGTTATTTCGAAGATAAGGTGGAAATGGGTCAAAATAATCTCATCCAATAGAATTTATACAAGTTTAGGTTTCTATTTTAACCTTATCATTTAGATTTAACCTTAAGTTAAATATTTTTTCTTTTACCATGTCTTCTTGTTTTCTTACACTATAAGGTTAATAAAATTACTATAACAAGACAAAAGAACCCCAAGTTGTTTATTATTAATATATATAAACCTATCTATGTCATTTGGCCGAACCTTAGATTTTTAGGAATAAAATAACAATTAATAATATAATATTTGTTTTAAAAACTATTTGAGGTCAATTTTGACACTATTTGGTAATTGACTTTTGTGAAAATCATAACAGAATTATTAGTTCGAAAAACGTTAACTAAATCATTACTAACATGTCATATTAACCTATAAAATTTGTGTAATTCATAAAAAGGCTCAAATTATATTTATTTGGGCATTTACAACATCAATTATGTCAATATTTCATTAATAAGATAATTACTTCATCATCATTGTGTCATAAATATATTCAATTATTTAACGTCTAAAAATTATAAATAAAACACCATTATGTAGGAAATAGTTTTTTATTTATAATGAATATTTATAGTATAATTTACCTTATGTATAACCCTATATTAAAAATGATTTAGTTATTAAACTTTGATTTTAACTATTTTAACCCTTCTTTAAATAAATTAATAATAAATGTCCTAATCTCTTCCAAGTGGGCCTAAATGATCATATTTTATTACTAAGGTTGTTTTTGGTCGAATTACACTTATCCAATAGAATTAGGACATGTGTTAGGTTAATAATAATATCATTTTTACCCTTACCCTATTTACTTGTAATCGTGGTAAAAAAAAGTAAAAAGTTACTATTCACCAAAAATTATTTTCATCTCATTGAACCACATTTTAGTCTTTCATATTAACTTTGTGTCTCTGATTTTCAAAATTCCACTCACAAAAGCGGTAAAATTATGTTTTATGTGAATTTGCAAATTCTCCTAGGAGGTGGGTAAAAGACGGTGAAAAGTTCAATAAAATTTTCATATATCTAAAATTATTATAAAATGACTCCAATGAATTAAATTGAACTTATATAGGTATTATGTATAAATTTTGACCTAAAATAAATTTAATTAAAAACAATAATTATTTAAATAAAAAGTCGGTTTTTGAATAGTAACCCAGTGTTTTCACTATTCATCCAAAATTGAAAGTTTCAAGAAAATACCAAAAATTCACCCTTGGCTAATTTAGATATTCTGAATCAAAAAATGAAGCCCATTTTGAAAGATAAAATTTATAAAATTTCAAAAAGTGGGTATTACTATTCATAACGGATAGTTTATATAACATATCATTGTTTAGCGAAACTCGGTATTGCGTACAACACACGCTATCGTGGAAGGTCGTGCTTGCGTGTAATGCAAGACAAGTCAGGGATGTGTGTTGTGCAAGCTCCTTTTGGTGTAGCGTACAAGACAAGACATTAATGAAATTAAAAATAATATTTTTCATAAAATCTCAGGGTGTTACATAACAACTAAAATGAAACAATCTATCTACAGGATAGGTGGAACCAACCTTGGAACCCACAATAACATTACTCTAAGACTTTGACCATGAAAATGGCTATATTCAATGTCATGATATTTACAGATTCCACCAACAAGAAACTACTAATGAATCAATTTTAGTTCCTAGAAATGATTCTATATGGAAACTATAAATCACTAAGGAATAATCAAGAACTAAAACATATGTGTGCATGAATAAGTGAAAACACCCTACTTGAATCTCATTCAAATTTCCATGCTCCAACTTTTGAGCATAGAGGTATTCATCTTGAATCATGCCCCATGAGTACCTCATGAGATATTTGAACATTTTTCATACCAAGATATATTCATGATACCATTAAAATCGTCAAAAATATCCCACACATAAATATTTTGAAATATTGTTGGGTAGTTATTCTCCCAAAATAGATGCTCAAACTTTTCCCTTGGTATGGTAGCCTCATAACGAGTGTTCAGGATAAATAAAAACTTGCATCTTATCTTTACATAAAGGAGACTCATCTCAAGGTCCTCCATCCAGTAGGTTGGTGTCCTAACTAGACATAAGACGTGTGCAACTAACAATATCGAGTCATATACATCATAAGGATCTATCTCACCTCGACACCATAGAGGACGATATCTCTAGAAATCATGAAGCACAATAAATCTATGTGTAGTCCCATACTTCTCCTCAGGTTATACCATATATGATAAAAGTGGGTCCTCTCTCTACTCAAATGATTGGGGATCAACCCTCTGCTCCACTAGTGGGGGAAATACCCCTATTATTTTTCCAAACTGAATCCTCATTTCTCCACTAATCACCACATGAGCTATGAATCACTGATATGAGTGCCTTATGACAGTAACTCTGAATTTGTGAATACATTCAATTGTGTGGAATCCTACATTTGACAAGCTGAACCCATGATTAATAAATCATACCTGGAAGAGATGAATTGACGAAATTAATAATTAATACCCCTATGGCATGTTATAAGATGCATGTATTTCCTTATTTAACCCCAAAACTGATTCCATAGAGTTATGAATTGATAAATAGGTGTCAATGTTCTGATGGATTGTTTTAACTACACCAATCAATGGGTTCCTGGGTATGATATCTGAACTCAAGGCCCCGCAAAATGGTTTCTCTAAGTATCATATATGAATCCTCATAATACAACATACTCTAAACTCTTTAACTAAGACTCAAACATCTCTGATTCCATTCTAAAATTATTTTTCCAATAGAGAACCCACCTATATTGATAAAAATATGATTATTCCACCCTTGGAAAACATTTAATAGGTTAATGGCCAATGAAAAGAACCAAGAATGCATATCATGCACACAGGAGGCCTTAACCTAAAAACCTATAAATATAAATATAATACTATGAAAATGAATATAACCATGTGTGCCTAAATATATATATATATATATAATGAAATTGAGGTACAACATGGATGTGACCATAAAAATATCCCATTGATTAAATGAAACCCAAATCTATAAATAAGGAAATGTATAAAATGTAATATCCCATTAAAAATATCATCCTTGATGAAGGGAAAAGACAATCTCTACATCATGGTTACACCTAGAAAATTACCTTCAACAAAAAGCATTGTTTGGATCTCTTATGCACCATCACCACCATATTCACTAAATCTACACCCAATAATATTACCCCCAAGATGTGCTTCATCTGCACAAACACAACACTTATAGGCATGAATACTATGTAGGGGTGAGTATAATAAGACCCAGTAAGATACCCCTAAATAAATGGTGACAATACGGAAAATTTTACCTCAAAAAATTGATTTATATACTCCTTTTAGATAACAAGTAAAAAAGTTTAAATTCTATATAGATTTTCTCTTCTTATGTCTTGCATGAGAAGAAACCTAGAATACATAGAGTAATAATAACCCCAAATTATTCACACCATCTCAAACATATCTTATCCAAAATATCCCTTAGTAGTAGTAGTAATGGGGGACCTATTCCCTACTAGAAGACACATCAGTCAATAGAGTAAATGACTCCAATGGAGGCCCCATACCCTAGTGTGTGTAGTTTATGTTATCTAAGAGGGTTACTCACTCCGTGAGTGGGGAAACCATACCCCATATCTATGATTTGGTTACCTAATCCAATATATACATGAAGTATATATAACCTAGTGTCCTATATTCTCCAAGAGGGTTACCAACCCCTTGGAAACTATAATTGTCCATCTACACAAAACAATGTTTCTATAAACCAACATATCTCCAACTATCATGAATATAAACCTCATATGATGGGGATATATAAACCATCACATTCTACATGGAAAAACATTTAGAATGAACTATATAAAATTCTGGAAATGTAATATGATATAGAAATTAGGAAGAATACCATAAATAAAAAAATAGAGAGTGTGCCTAGTAGGGTAAATGACATGTAGGTTTATCGGGAAAGAGTAGTCTTATATCATCATATCTCAATCCATGTGAATACTCTATACATGGAACATATATTATTGATACACAACATGTATGGCCAAGAAGTAAAAGGTTTTAATGTCATACACATAGAATAAATACCATGATATTTATACATAAAAGTACACAACATGGGATCATAAAGAATATCATATTTGAGACTCACAAACCCATACAAGAATGTATTTAAAGAAGATAGAGTCAATACACTTAGTAATGCATGACATTTGTGTGTGACTCCATAGACCTGCACTCCCAAACCTAGCATTAAAACATATTCATTTTATTCTAGTTTTATATCGACTAAGGTGAATCAAACTTAACCATCCATAGTTTCAATATCAATAAAATAAATTGGGTCACCTGAGTACCTTAAAAAGTTTAGGTTTATATATTTAGAGTGTTATGAAAAAAACACTAACTAAAAAACCCATAACATTCCCATCAAATGAAAAATTTTCCCATTAAATAGAGGAATGCTTATTTAAAAATAATTCTTTAACAACTCTCACAAAATTCTCAACAAATGAAACCCATCTAGAAATTTCATACATAATAATCTACTTTATAACCTATGTAAATGGAAAAAATATAAAGGGTGAGAAAAAACAGACATTAAGTGGTAGAATACAATAAAATCTATCAGGGAATAAAAATGTGTTTAATTATTTGGTTGGAATACATAATAATAATAAAAATTCCATATAAATGATAACATGAGCATGAGATATATTCATGGATAACATAAAAATGTAAATGATTACATGGGAAATTATAATTAATTTTATAGTTGTGAAATGAAAAATTTCAAACATCATAAACATACCATCAAGGATTCATTGGAAGACATCATAAGTAAATGGGTAATGTTTACCCCAAATACCAAAACTAGTTTGTATCATGAGACCTACTGAAGAATCAAGGGGATATATAATTCCAAGAGAAACCTATCAATAATTTTTTCTAATGAATTCAATATATTATATAATGAATAAAAAAATAAAATACATTACCAATAATAATTAGTAATAAATAAAAATATATATATTGATGAAAATTATATAGTTTTTAAAAATTTCACAAATCTTTAAATGGAATAAATTTCAGGGGAAACATCATTCAACCAGAAACCATATATAGTTATTATTATACAATTAATTCAATCATGTTAAAAAATATAGAAATGGTCTAAGTGATATAGAATATATGAAAAAAAATAAATAATATAGACATGAAAGGGAAAAATATATTCAATAGAGAGATAAAAAGTGACAGAGAACATAAACCTTGAAATAAATAAATGAATGAAATATAAATTCCAAAGAGTATTTATAGGTTAATACATGAAACATATCTATAAAATAGATATAAATTTTATATATTGAGAGAAAAATTGATGGTAAATTATAAAAAAAATTAAAAATAATTTTTAACATGTTTGTAAAAAAGCATCTATGTCCCATTAAAAAACCTATTTCAAGGGGGGGGGGAAGAGGTCATTGAAAACCATTATTTTAAAAATAAATTAAAATAATTAAACCTCAAGAATAAATAAATATAAAAAATAGGAAACATTGAGTGGAAGATAAAAATATACCCAAGTCGAATGAAATCCCTTTATTTATTCTTCTAAAAGATTTACCTTTATTTTTCAAATGATAAATTCATTAAATAATGGGAATATTATTTTTAATGAAAAACTATATAATATTTAATATTATTCATTATTTATAAAAATGGTTATAAAATAAGTAAAATTTAATCATGTGGTGAATGTTAAAATGAGATTCTTTTGAAATTTTCTTAAAGAATGTCTTAAATAACTTGCATAGAAAACATAAAAATATTATTTTTAAACCTCGGTAGAGAACATAAAAGAAAATATAAAATTTAATTATTAAATAATTGAAATAGGTAAAATAGAATTAATATAAAAATATAAATAATATGAACATGGATGGAAAATATTTCTGACCATAAATAAGAGATACAGCTGAGTCCACAATCATACAATTGTGTGGTTGAATTGTAAACCAAAGGAAGGTGAAATTTCAAGAAGATTTATAAAACCATGAAAATAAAGAGGAAATAAATTATAATAAAATCATATGGTGGAATAAAATAAAAATATAAGGTTTGATTTCTAGAATAAATGTTACAACTCAATTAATTTAAATTAAGTTAACAAAAACCATTGCGACTTAGGTAATTTATGAGTTAGAGGAAAAGAAAATGGATGAGTTTAAATAAAAGTGATGATCTAAAGAATAAATAATAATTTAGGATATAATAATTTCATAGGTCAATATTTACACTATATTAATGTAAGTTAGTGTATTGTAGAATTATGTCTCTAAGAATTTGAATTGAGAAAAAGAACATTTAACTCATGTATGGAATCACTTTATGTGTGCATGTAACCTCATTAATAACCAAATTTATTTTTATAAAATACTTGATTCAACTTTTTTTAAATATAATTCATTTTTACAGTTCATTTATTATATTATATCTCCAATGGACCGAAGGCCTTCATTTTTTTTATTTTTGACAATCCACCTTTGTAGGGGTGATGTGGAACCCTTACAAAGCCCGTAGGTGTAAGTTTTACATGGCATGTAGGCTAGAGAGGAATTCATTTCCCATAGTCTTCAAACATTAGATGCAACCCATACTAACTACTTAGAACTGCTCCTCCCCAGCATCTTCATCATGAAATCAGCTCTCCACCTTCACATGGCTGTTCAGATAGGCTTTATTGTGCATTAAAAGGCTTGTCACAAGGGCAGGTTCCATACCCTTTAATTATTTCAATCTGTTTAGCTTCTGCTATGGTGAAACATCCTTGCTCCTCCTTCTGAAGTTTGTTCCTTGTAGATTTTCTAGTTTTCATCTGCACTTAAGGTGGCCTAAAGGCCTTGAGGTTGCCCGAAGGCCTTGCTGACCCAAAGGACTGGGTGGCCCGAAGGCCTTAAAGGACTTGGGGACCAAATCGGTGGCCCGAAGGCCCAAATAGAGGGAATATTCCCGACTGTTACAGTGCCAAACAATGCCTTCTATAGTACCTATAACAGTCTTGTATAGTACCTACTACAGTACTACTACAATAATTCTACAGTACCCGAAAATTAGCCTCTACCTGGATTTGAACTCGGGTCTCCTGGATTCACTTAAGGAGTCCTCACCAACTGGGATAATCTATATCATTCATTTTTTGAATAGTCTTTTCCCTCGAATTCTACTTTGGGATGATCTAACAATTATTCCAAAACAACTTCTGTACATTTAATATGGTGAAAGTTGATATAAAATAGTTTCATTACCTCTATAATTTTAGATATATATTATTTTATGATTCCATTATAAAAAAATTAATTGAGTTTAGTAAGTTGTAAAAAATAAGTTCAAATTCAGAAAAGTGTCTCAATATGCTCATTTTAGGCAGTTAAATATATAATGACCATTTATTATTAATATTATTAATAAAATAACTAATTTAACATTATATAGTCTAAATTATTTCATATATAACATATTCATGAATTAAATATTCTTTTATAATTATCTATGTAAGGTGATGTTGAATAATAAAACGTGATGTTCATGGAGGTTGTCGTATGACCATGACACTTGTGATATTTTCATTTTCAAAGGAATGAGAGGAAAATAGATAATGGTTATTCCAAAAACATTATAATATTTTTTCATTTTAATTATAATGTTTTAATTATATTATTATTGGTATTATATATTTTTATTAGGTGGAAGAAGAAATTAACATGAAAAAACTTTATTAAAACAATTAACTCTTCCTTGAATATACTTATTTAGACCACTCTTTACTCCTTGGTAGATTGGTAATTTATCTAGAAACTAAACTCTGGGACACTGTAAAGAGACTTAGGTAGGGGTTTTGGTTTATTTTTCTAAATATGTAAAGATTTATGTATGAGGAAAAATGTGGTAGTGAAGGGTTTCTTCTATAAGTGAGAGTGGTTTAATTTTTAAAAATATATTTTTATAAATATATTAAGTTATGAATTATAAAAGGAAATTAAATAAAATATTTATAAGTATAGATTAAAATATACATTATTGTTGATAAATCCATCCTCTCCACCAATTTATAGATTATTTTTTGTATATTTTTAATCTTTACCTCTAGATTTAACATTCTAACCTCATTTTAATCTTTTCCATGGTGACTAATTTTTATTTTTGTAACTTATTTATTTGAAAAAAATGAATTTGAACATATAATATAATTAGTAAATGTGGATTGAAAATAATAAATTCATATTTATTGTCCGAATTTATAAATTTGATAAAATTAATTTTATTGTAATAACACATAATATTGAAAAATAGGTTTTTGGAAAATGTATTTTTAATGAATAAAGTGAATTTATTATTGGTACTTTCCAAGAAAAAATAATTAAATGATATTTTATTTGTATTTTAATATAAATTATAAATATATTTAATTTAATTAATTATTCAAAATTGATAAACTTATTTAATTATGATAAAAATACATAATATATAGAAAGTTACAATTCTTCAAAAAAGAGTCAATTTAAAATTGATTATTCAATTCCTATGAATTAATACACATTATATTAAAGATAAAAATTTATATTTAATTTAAAATTAATATTTATAAAATTTCAAACAATTAGAACATATATGATATTAATAATTATATGTTTACATCATCATATCTTCTACTTAAAAAATACCTTAAACGTCCACCAAAGATCTAAAGGTAAGATAAAAAATTATGGTCTTTGTAAGTGATGATTTAGATTGCATGTATATATTTATGATTTCCATGAGCTTTTACTTCTCACATAAATTATTTCTATCAAGAATTACTTTTTTAGGATCAAATTGTTCTTTATCTAGAGAAAATACTGGCACAACTTCTTATATTCCATGATAAAATGATCCTTAAGTGCCATATGTTTTATGGACCACTAAGAGGGTAGGGGTAAATCAATGGTCACCTAAAAATATTGTGAATTATTACCTTTTTAATTCAACATCCATTAATAATTCCCTCTAAATCCACTCAATATTTTGTGTCACAGACTCACTCAGAAAATGCAGCAAATGAAAGGATATGAACACAAGGTTTTTTATCCTTTTATAATATGATATACTCCTTTCATTGATTAGTTATGTGGCACAATAAAGGATTCTCCACTATTATAAAATATCACCAATTACTAGTGTATGGTGATTCATTTCCAATTACCAGACCATAGTCTCACTAATATTCTCTTGACTAGTGTGAGAAGAGACACTTTTCCCAACTATTATAGGATGACAGTTTCTAGATTCTCACTTGATTTATTTGATAGATTATCAATGTATTCATAGAGTCACACTATGATATCATTACATAACATGAGTCATATAGGTTCTATATATTCCCACTATATATATTAAAGGTTTCCCTCTTTAGTCCCCTTCATGGATTCCAATCACTTGGTAACACTTTACACAACTACATTAATAATATTGATCTCCATCAACTCATATTAAAGCCTTTAAATGTTGGGAGGTATTCAAGATACACAATATAAAACTCTATCTCTACTTCTTTTTCATCATAAATATTATTCAATATAATATATACCTCTATATTCCTCAATCACTTCACAAGAACATAACTAAAAATATATTTTTCATAAAATTGATGCATTTGAAAGAAGTCTCAAAATATTTCTGGAAATATAAGATGAAGAACATAGGTATTTTATTGATCACTCAGATATTATTTCTCACTATAGTTTGCAATGAATCCTCCTCAATCATATTTTTCCTTTTTATCTATAGTCTTCATCATTTTCTCTATCTGCTTAGAGGGAATTAAATATCTTAGATACTCAGTATAAAATCTATAATAGAAACAATGATAACAACTTCCTTTTGAATTTCTTCTCTTTGAACTTCTGAACAAATCAAGTTCAAAACAATCCACATTAATTTTATTATTCGATTTCAATTTTCCACAAATTTAATGGATATTAATAAAAAATTACACAAAGAAACATGAACCATAATATAATACCTCATTTGGGTTCAATGGGTTACTATACACTAATTTTTTTCTCAACCTAGATTATAAAAATACACCCCATTAAATGATTCTAAATTTCAAATGAAACCCTAAATATATTCAGAAAGCATATTCAATAGGTATGAATTCATATTCTAAAAAGTATCCACAAACTCTGCTCTCTTGGTCTTTGTGTATGTATAAAAATTTATAACATACATATCTTCGGTGTGGAACTCATCATTTGTTTTTAGATTCTTGAAATACTGAATTGTTACCACTACTAAATTATTGGGAAACTTCAAAGACTTAAATCTTAGATACTATTGAATAGTAAAACATCCTCAAATCCAAATTATGTTTCCTATGAAGATTGAATCACAAAGTTCTATGTTTCTTCATCTGAATTATTCTTGGAAACCCAATGATTCCATTTTATTCTGCAAGTAATATGTGTAGTGTTTATCCTTATTTTAATATAATGAAAAGAAGACTAGATCAAGGATTATCTATGATTCATGATGTTATAAACTCAAAGTCATGGTTTTAGAATCTTCATATATTTATTTCCATAGAACATCATAATTTTGGAATCGCATTTTTGATTAAGATTTAATCTTCTATTTCCATGGATAAAGATCAAATCCTATTTCTACTCATACTTGGATCACACACTAATAATGATGTTTATACCTTGAGAAAAACTCATTCATAATTAAAAAAATTAGTCTTCATTAGATTTAAAATCTGGAAAATTGAATTTTATCCCTGCTAAAAAATAAAATTTCCCAAATTATTGAAGACTAATTCTGAGGGCATCAAAGGATAATATTCAAAAAATCATTTTTTAGAGTTTTATGCTTTGTCGTTGAAGACTTTTATACAGATATATAAGTATTACCATCTTTCCTTTCCATTTTTCTTTATCAGATCAAAGTCATACATTCCATTAATGTTATACAATGTGTTTAATGATTTACAATGAAGTGTTATGACAAGACTTATGTAATGAATTAAGTCAAATGATCAATACCTATATAAATTTTCATCAGATTCCAAATTATTATGACATATATTTATGATAAAAAATACTTACATTTAGCACTTGAAGTCTTACAATAAATGTGGAATTTTATGATCACAGTATTCCATGCCGTACTCTTTGGAATTATCCATTTTTCATGATGCCCAATATTCATATTTCTACAGGTTGCTTCAAAATGAAATCATATTACAAAGAAGCTACTACAACCGCTTCAAATCATAATATATTTTATTAAAATGATTTTAAGAATTGTTAGAATAATTATAAACAAATTCTAACACATTTTTATTTTCACAACATTCCGTATACCATAATACAAGAATTTTAGTGATTATATATGGAAGAATACAGGTAACTCTTCTTCACAAAATCTGGATCCATCTATGATCTCGTCAAGCTTAAACATGAAGCGTATAAACACTTTATTTATAGAAAATTCCATTATTTTTACTCCTCATTTGGAATATATAGTTTCATCTTGCTTTGTGACTTCCTAGAAGCTATCTAGCTAGATCTCTGTAGGTAGTAGTAGCTTCCACATCCTTTGGGTGGTTCTTTATTTGTCACCTAACACATATTTTCATTATTAAATTGAAAAATTTACATACCTAATAAATGAAAAATATTATCAAACACCATTTGGAAATTCAAACCTCATCGGAAATACTCCCACTACATGATTACATTGCTTCTAATTTTTATATAGATTTCCCAATGGGTTTAATTTTATTCATACCATCCAAATAAACAAATATATTATAACATTTTGATCTAATACTTATATGTTTTTAATATTACATGTTTTATTTTAGTTTGGTACTTCATGTGATACAATAAATTCATTACAATATTTATTTAAAGGATAATGACTTCTAAAATATTTTGGTGTTACACTCTACCCCATTAAAAAAATTATGTCCTCATAATTTTAATTTCTCTCACTTGTGAAAACAAAGGAGGGTTTTCTTAATATAGTGATAAATCATGATATAAAAGTGTATTGAAATCCTTTAATATAGATTATAATGAGATTTTGATTCAACTAAATCGAATCCTCTGGGAGTATCAATATTTGTGTGAAGTTATCCCCTCTTTTTTGTACACTAAGTGAAGAACGAGTTAATACCCAACTAACATTTTTCAAAGATATTATTCCTAGATTCAATAAATATAGTTCTTTTATACAATTCTAGTATATTTATAAGGATTATGTGTTTGGAAATGACATGTTATTTAACATAATTTTTGGACTTTACCTAAATTTATATTTACCCATGGGTTACTAAAAATGTATTCTTGTCCTTACTAAATTTAAATTTATCATGATATATCTTATTAAATTAGAAACCAACATTAATGTAATCCTATGATCTTAGAATTAATTCATAATTCTATCCCCATGAAACATAAAATATCATATCAATCAATATATACATATTTTTTCTAGGAACTTCTTATGTGTGACCACACTATGTTTGTTTTCAGTCCGTCTGGACCTACTTTAAAAAGGAAACTTGTTTCTGTGACCTTTCTTGAGATATATTACGATTTAAAATTGGTCTATATGGTGGGATTTTATTTTCTTCCCACCATTTTGAAGGGATTTTTACCATATATTTTAACCAATTATAGATTTAAGCTATATTAATGAAACTGTACGAAACATTAGCATAGGACTAGTTACCCTTATTCTATAAGTTGGTCATTAACATTTATAAATTTGAGCACACACACACACAGATATATATATATATATATTAGAGTCCCTCTATATTTTTTTCTATTATTTATTACTGATTCTTTGGTTTTAAACCACATAGTTGGGAGCTCTAGATTTTATCACCATCCTGTAAGGTGATATTTGTTTATGGGGTCAGTATAATGTGCTGTAAAGAGGGTTCCTACAAATACTTTTTAACGGAAACCGAACCCACATAGTCTAATTTTACATTGTGGGACTCATCATACCTATTAAGGTCATATGTAAAGGAATAATATGTGATTCCGCATAACTCATACTGTCAGACTAGTTGCTAAGAACATAATATTTACATAATATCTTTGATTACAACTTAAGGGACTAAATTTTAACATCTATAATAAGAAAAAATTTATCGAATCACTTATACACCCAAGAACATTTTAGGTTTACAAATTTTGTGAATTATGAAAAATAGTACTTAACATAACCCATATCTTTCTTACCCAATAGACATTTTTCCACTATACCTAGATTTTTTATTACTTAATATGTATTCAATATCCTGAAAAATTGACCATACATGATACCCTTCTTGGCATATCATATACAATGTCATTCTTGATAACTCAGGGAAATGGAATCATAAGAAGGGTGAACACAAAGGCTCAATAAGGAAAAACAAAATCATTATCATTCTAAGGTAATAAGAGATCATAAGATAAGTATAAGGGTATTAGAACATGATATTATGTTACAGAAAACATGCACAAAAAGTCATAGACCATAAATCATGAGTCATAGCATAAGTATTTTTAATAAAAAAATACACGATTCATAAGAGTATAGAATCATCAACAATAAATCATGAGTCGTGATATCACCTTATTAGAATAAAAAATATGTTTTTGGTATAAAAATAATCATATAAAATCTTTTCCTTAGTCAAATTTTACTTCCAAGACTATCAAAGTGGATAGATTCCCATATTTAATTGTGTTCAATCACTATTCCTTTCGTATTATTTAATGAGATATAAATATTTACCCAAAGAATTTGAAATTTATATAGATCCGGCTTAACCCATAACATAATTAAAACTAAATATAAGTGTGCGATAAGATCAAAAAACAATTTATAATTTCATCATAACATAATTAGCATGTTGCAAATTAACGGGTTTAATAAAAAATTACATAGAAAGTCATCACCATAATCCTTCAAAAGTAATAAATTTAGTGGTATTATAAGAGCTTGTAACTAGGGAAGTATAATATTCCTCAAATTATTTTTTCATAGATGAAAAATACATTGATAAAAGTATATGGATTATGATTTAAAAAAATGAGAAAAAATCATTATCCTTTGGTAACATTTAAAAACTAAAAAACCCTACAAAAATGAGGATTTTATTTTTTTGTTAAAACCATCAAATAACTTAAAGGAATATTGGTAGTGAATAAAATTATTGATGGTGGGATGATATGGTCATTATATAAATGCTAAAAAATATTTTTTGACTTTTGTAAAATATATTAAGTTAGTATTATGACTTTTTTAAAAAATTCCTTTGAATATTTTATAAATAATGTAAAATTTCGTATAAAATAATGTGTTCAAACATTAAAGTATAGGTAAAAACTTATAGAAAATAATTTGAAGAATATAGATATGTAGGAGAACAATTCTTCCCCAAAATAATAGAATTAAGGATGGATATTCTTAAAAAAGTCAAATTTTTCCTTATGAGTACAAAAGAGGGGGGATATAAATAATAGTTATAAAAATGAAATAACAGAGAATAAGAAAATAAATGGGGTTTAGTAGAAAATTATTATATAATTACCCACAAATGAAAACTGAAACATAAACAATCCCAATAAAAAGTGAGATGACAATATAAACACTTATATTTGGTAACCATTGAATTAAATCCTAATGAAATATATAACCATAGATGGAATAGTGAATTCATATAACTTTCATGGAATGTATCAGGAAATACATTCATAGTCACTATAACTACCACACAAAATAAAGAAGGTGGTATATATAGATCATATCTCAATGATGGGAAATCAAATAATTGAAAAAAATATTTTTATTAAGGAAATACCAAGGAAAAGGAGTATAAATCACGTTTTAATAAAGTTTTATAGGAAAAGAATTTATAAATACATATATTTTTATAAACATGATCTAGATATCTAAAAGAGTAAAAGATTTTGAGTGGGAAGAACTCATCACAATTAATAGTAAAGATGTATGTTGATTTATTTCCCTCAAGTTAGGTGTATTGGATCCTTACATTATGTGGAATAATATTTATATATTCCTAAATAATATTGAAAAAAGTCTAGTGGGTGGGTTTGATATCATTAATATAATCTAAAATCAATGAATAATCGTACTCATCCAACAAGAGAGAGATACTTTTATCATTACAAATAGGGAGGGTGGTCAGTATCTGTTTGAATTCTTAAATAAGTAGATGTCCTTTACTATAGAAGTAACTATAATTGATTACTACTGATTCATATTTTTCAATAATTATCTATTAAACTCTCATAATACTATTGTAGTTGGATCCATATGAATAATTATTTAGATTAGAGGTAGTTGGTATCCATGATATCCAGTGACTATTATTTACATTGTTGGCTGGAGAGGGGTGGTTAATATTGATGAAGATACATGAATTATTTGAGTCCTTAATTTATATTTAAATACCTCATATCATTGTTATAATTGTTCTATTTATACATTTTAGATCACTGGGATTGTCACAGAATCAACATTCATTCTGAGCCACATAAGTGGGACAACATTTGGCTGATGTGGCATACTAACACCAAGTATTTATATCTTCATTAAGTGATTAACCTTTATACCCTGATATTATAAAAATATTAATGTATAAAAATTTTGTATAAGTACCCATGCATCCTACTAGAAATATCTAGACACATACAACCAAATCATTGTTAAGGATCAAGTTCTTGGTCATTTTAAATTAGTGTCTTGGGAAACATGGACGCTCTGATAGAAACTATAATCCTCTAGAATGAACATTATTTTTTGGTGGAATAATGGAGTGATGATAAAAATAAATTAGAAAAACAATCTTGGTTTAGATGGTTGATTTCTAAAACATTTTTCAACATTTATGCTCTCTATTCAAAGATTGAAACTTTTTGAAATAATATATTATAGTAAAGATCCCTGAGATGGCTAGAGTGAAGAAAAATATATCATCATCAACCAAAAAAATTCAATTAAATAATGATTTAAATTTATATTTGATAAATAATTAGTGAATCTCCGTAAATCCTTCTATGATTTGAATCATAATTTGGTAGTTGGGAAATGCATGAAAAAGATACCATTCTCAGCCCAATTTTTCCTTGAAGAAAAAAATTCTCCATGCACGGTCACCCGACATGAGTGCTGCAAAAGAAAAAGGAGGGTGCCTATATGATCTACCATAATGTGGAAAGGAAACTTTAAATACTTAAAATTACATATTGGGATAATCCATATTTAATTCTCATGTTACTATCATATAGAGAGTTACCCTCTATAACATCCCGTTCTAGATTGGCCAACATGGATTGTATGGACTCTTCTAGGATGTTTTTATCAATCTCTAAAAAACCAATTGGGTTGATCGAAATCGTAGAGCCCACCCAGTAATGTTTTACTTCCATTAAAGAGTCACAAATAAAGGTATCATTTTTATTATTAATATTGCGAGGGAATAATTTTATAACCTGGATGAAAGTTAAGAAGTTCATGGGTATTCGGAGTCTGATACGCCTACAAAAAGAGATTAGTTTACTATTACAATTGATAATTATACTTGTTATCCTTTGAATAGAAATATCAAAATAAGTTATCTTGATCCTTCTTAATGAGATATGGGATCTAAGATAATATATTGTAGAATATCCTTAAAATATCCTAGACTATCAATAATGTCACCAACATAGTTATTAGAGAATGAGCTAAATATGAACAATTTACTTTTGAAGAGGCTAACCGATTTCCCTATCCATTTCTCAAACATATACAAAATATTTTTGAAACTTATCATTAATATACAAATTCTATTAAAAATATACATCATGTCATCAAAAAAGAACAAACTAGAGATACCAAGGGTTCCATACCTATATTTGTAGGTTAATATCATGTTTGGGGAAACCACATTATCCATATTTCTACTAGGAGAGACTTTATATAAGAAAGATAAAGTAAGTTATATTGGGTATCACTAATGAATTCCTCTAGTATATATAAATAATACAAATCAATTTTCCACTAAATAAATAGAGAACTGAGTAGAGTTGAAAGTATACAAACATGGATCACAAAACCACTATGAAAATCCCTGATATCCCTTAATTTTGATGATGAGACTCTATCAGATAGTATCATATTTCTTATCAATGTATACCTTAACCATGATGTTAGATCCTATATCCTATATACTGATTCCATCAATCATTTCTTGGATGAGGGAAATAAATCCTTGAATATTCATATTCTTAACAAAACCATGATGCTCTTTTGGCACTAAGTGTGGAAGGATATTGAGGATCCATAAATTGAGGATCTTGGAGAAAAATATAAAATAAAAATCCCATGAACTCACTAGTTGGATCTAATATACCTTTTTTGGGTGTTTCAAATTTGGAATAATGATAAGATATGTGGCATTAATAGCTCTCCGTGAGTGGCCACCAGAAAAATAATTAAGAATATCTCTGATCAGATCCACTTTAATGATATCCCTTGATGCTACAAATAATGAACTACGGAACCCATCTAGGCCATGGGAACTATCATTTTTTAATATTTGGAATCATTAAAGTATCAAAAATTTATCTAAATGAGATTATAGACAACCATTTATTTTGTTATTAATGGAGTTTGGAATGTTTCTAAAGAAATTATCATCAATGTCCTCTCTAGGATAGCCTCCCTAAATAGATGAACACATCTCCAAGAGAAAAATATAAAAGTGTCCAATAGCATTTATACCATAGAAATTTATTTCATTACCGAAGGAATTATCCTTTATTAATAAATTTAGATTACTATTTATAATACTTTCATTAATGCATGCATGGAATAAGGTAGAGTTTTTATCTCCTTCATTGAGTTAAGATACTTGGGATCTTTCTCAGGAATTTATTTTAGTGTTTATTAATAAATAATAAATCACCATGAATTTTTAAGATAGGGGGATAAAAGAATCATCAAACCATCTATAATTCAATGTTACCTTCAAATATATAATATCTTTTTCCAACTCATTAATTCTCCATGGAGATTATCTTCTCAGAGAGGGGGATATTCTTTAAGTACACCTATTTGGTGTGTTGTATTTCTTTACATGATATACTAGGTTTGACCATCCATGGGACCACACCATGAGTGCTTACCCGTATAAATGTATTAATTTTCTGAATCTAGTATTAGAGAATACATACTTTGGGGTAGATCACAATACCTTTCCATTGAGAGGATGAGAGCGGAGTGGTTCGAAAGAGATATTTCGAGGTCGGTGATCAGTTAGTTAAGGAGACAAAAAATACCCTAGAGGTTAGATAAACAACTTTCCATATTTATATATACCATGTGGAAACCTTTTTTATTATCACACCAATTATATTCATGTCTAGAAAAACCCAATCCCAAAATATTATTTGTGGGAAAGAAATTATTGGAATTCGTATTGGCATTCTTGGAGTAGGGAAACCCAATTTCTTTATCCAAACTATCTTATACGGTGATAAATTCCCCACCAATGAACCATAATATAGGTTCAATATTGAAGTTAATAAGGTCATCCCATAGATCTTTAGGGTCCTTGGACTTTTGTTTTTCATAAAAAATAGTGAATATCATAAACTAATTAGAGAAGGAAAATTTCAGTGTAATGTAGTGGGATGAGGAGATGAAGAGATCCATAGTGTCATTTCTTCTCTATAAGATAAATATAATCACCTTAGTTAGGTTATTCCATAAGAAGCATGTGACTTGTCATTTTGATGTGAAGGTTTGAATAAGACTTGTATTCTTCTTTTGATCTAAAATGGACCGAGCTAAGAGATTGGAATCTTTGACCTCTTCCAATATGTACTGTAATTTTATTTTAAATCCTATTATGATTTCATTATATATGAAGGATTAAAAAATAATTAAATGGTTTCTACGTCATGGAGACTATTCTAACCAAATATAGTAGTGGAGATAATGTGCCTTCGGATTAGGATATGGCCTTACGGTTGGTTTTAAACTGACTAGAAGTGGGAGGGATTGATGATTTTTTAGATATCTTATTCTTAGGAGTGTTTCTAATCTTGGGAAACTACTCCAATCCATTAATAATATCAAAAGAGTTATATTTTAAACTAGAAAGGGATTAAATAAAGGGGAAGGTAAAGTAAGTAGATTAAACCTCAATAAAATCAATGGGAATATTTGAAGAGATTTATAAGGAAGTATAACTAACATATGCATTATATGAATGCATCATATGATGGTTCTTAGTAGAGAAAAACCTCAAAGCTAAAACTAGGGTCAAATAGCCACCACCCATAGTAACCAGAGTAGAAGCAACACTAAAAACTGTTTTGGCCCATTCGATGAGGAAAATCAATGGAAATACTTTCTAAGAGAAGGGAAATAGGGATATATAGGGTTTATAATCAATATCCTCAATATCTATATTAGAAACTACACCTTGATCAAAAATCCAGGTATCATATAAGGAACTGGGAGTTGATGAAGGTATAACCAAATGCATCTGAACCAGGTCTTTTAGAAGATGTTCTTCTTACAATAAAAACCCTATAGGGATGATATGAGCATAGAGAAGATGGGAAAAACATAGTGAATCAAATATTGGGATATATAGGAGATCATCAGAGTATTTTAGGATTGAGGGGTTGAAAAACAATTTCTATAGGTTGTAACAGAGTGTCCTTGGAGACCATATCCTAGGAAAACACTCAACAATGAAAATAAAAACCTTTGTAGTAATATAAATTCGACTCGATATGAAGAAGAATATGCTGGGGAGAATGGAGAGATAGATCCATCAAAAAAACATTACTACAATAGTATTATTTATATTTATCATTGTGTCATATGTATAATGTAAATTCACAAAATAATCACTAATGTCATTGAGAACCATGGTATTTTGGAATGGGAGAGGTATCCATGGGAGTCGAACCCAAACTGATGCATATCAGGAGTCATGAACATATTAAATACCTATACACCAATTAATTAGTAAGGATAAAAAAACTCTGTAATATTTTTATTATCTCAATCAAGAAGATATAAAGTCCTGCTGAGAGAAGTGGGGAACAAAGATGGAATAATGATTGTGAACTTAAATAATTGTATGAGAGCCTAGGATCCATAGGTTAATGAAGGGTTGGAACACCATAGGTGATGGTCGGTCTGGATAGGGTACTTGGAATGGAAACCCAAAAAATATCTCTATTATATAATAAGAAATAGGGGTTACCATCATTGGTTTTAGGTGCCTTAGTTGAAAATGGATGAGGCCAAATCTAGTGAAGGATCACAGGTTAAGCTAAGCACAGAGCATGAGACAAAGAATCCTTGAAGTAACCTAATGGATTTAGAGGATTATATGGTAGTGGGGGATAGAGTAAGAGTATTCAATAAGAGGAGATGATCCATCTACACTACTAGAAATATGGGAAAAAAATCCCCCTGACACAGGCGACATCCTTTGGCAGTCGCTAATGATAGGCAATAGCGACCACCATAGGCGGTCACTAGACTTAAAAAAATCCAAAAAAACCCACCTATCTGTCACGCTCCCACCCCAACCCGCCCCGTCGTCGCTCTCACACACCACCGAAATCCCTACCTTCCTCAACCACTGGCCCGTACAAGACCTACCCTCCCTCTGCTGCCGGCCGCCTCCACTTCCAGCTCCGCAAACTCGCCTGTTGCCCCAAAAGCCCTCTCCCAGGCGCCTCGCTCGTCGCCGCAAACTCCCTCCACCACTGCCGACCTACACAAGCCGGATCCCGTCGCCGCAAAATCCCTCGCCCATCTCCGAAAACTCCCTCCACCGCCGCTGGCCTGCACGAGCCCTCTCCTTGGCACCTCTCCCACCGCCACTGTCGCACCAAGAGTCCCTGTCAGTGCCCATCCGATCACCGCTCCTCATGCCTCGCCCTACCTCTGCCTCTGCGCCCACCTAGGTTGGTTCATTTTAATAATTTTTTTATATTGATTCTTTCACCACCAGTCATTCCTTTACCGCTTCTTCTTACTCATTGTATTTTTTATCTCCCATGAGTTATTTTTATGCAGTGAATATTACTCTTTTGTTATCTCCCGTCTTTTTTTATCAGGAATCAATATTGGCATCTTAAAGTATACAACGTTCCTTGTTCAATTCATGTTTTTATTCATTCAAGATTAAACATAACTTTGTTCTTGAACCTTGAAGAGTTTTATGCATCAACTTAGATCCTCCCAGTTCGTAGTTTTAGGCATGTTCGATAGCTTGGTTTCCAAATATTTTTTGAAAATGGTATTTTGAATTTGATATAGTAGATTGTTTCTCCCTCATATTCCTCCATTCTCTGTAAATGATGTATGATTGGTTAATACCTTAATTTTATGATATCTAGGAAGATATATCATCTTTTACCCCATATTTTTTTGCAGTATATTTTGGAACTTATTTTCTTGGTAGTCGATTCAATTTATCTATTTATCATTGTGTATAAATAAACTTCAAATATATAAGAATTTTTGTTTTAGTAAATAAACTGATGCCTTCCGTCTGGAGTCATCAATGAATGGGATAATGGCGAGTCCCCCAATCATTCACGTGAAAAAGTTTTATCTTTGGGTTCTAGGGTGTTCTTTCACTCATATTGAATGAAACCTTCCATTTTACCTAAATATTTAACTATAAAATCTCACAAATTATGTATGATCTAGCTTCAACATTCTCTTTGATGTTAGTATTTTCATGTTCTTCTCATTGAGATGCACAATTAAACTATTCCATAACTATAAACTTCTATTTTTCTGTTCTAATAGTTATCAATCCATACGATCATCTAGTCAGATATAGGGTTATGTTTATTATCCCTCTATCCATAACCATGGATCCCGGATTGAGCTTATACACTCTTTTGTTGATGGTTGTTCCAAAATCCTCTTCATCTAGCTTTCCTTTGAAAATTAAGATTTTCACCAAACATGGTATGTGTCAGACTAACTTGAACTACTTTGAGATAAAGGTAACATCCATTCATTGTCTATACCTTAACATCATCCTTTACCATGATTTCAAGAGCTTCATAATCAACTATATATTTTTTTACAAACCTCCGAGACACATAAATTTCCATGAATCTGTTATATTTCATGGAGTGGAATGATTATCCAAAATCATTGAGTCCACTAGAACATTCCCACTCAATTAAAAATTAGGTATACCTTTAGCTATCATAGAATTAATAGAACTAGTACTTCCAAACACTGCCCAATATAATTTTACCCATCATTTGTTGAATACTTTATTTATATGGCCTCTCATAACACATTTCCAATTTGATGGGTTGGGAATGACCAATTTACCTCAGATTCATTCACATGATTTATCATCTGATTTCCTATGAATTATTTAATGAGAAGGTTATACACATCCGTCTTATCTGAGTGTTCTTCCAAAAAGAGGTTAAACTTAATTTATTCTAAGTTCTTAAATCAGGATAATCCCCTAAATATCATTGAGCACAAAATCAGATTTTCTACAAAACATTTTCCTTACTATATACTTGTTACTATCAGTAAAGGATGATAACTATAATAGTTCCCACACATGTTCTACAAAGTGTACATATAGATTATATCTAACTTCAAAACATGTAAAAATCATTCACTTATTTGACCACTAATCTATCTTTTATAAATATAATGTTGAAAAATCTTTATATAATGAAAACCTTGTTCATCCCTGTTGGCTTGTCATACATATCCCCCAGAAACATTCTTAGCTTTACCGTGGTCTTCACATACTAAATGTTAATGGAATCATTCCAAGATAATTAAATCCATATGAGATTTAGTTATTTTTTATCAAGCCTCTACCATTCTACATTTATGAGCTTCTCTGGAATGACCCCAATTCACAAAACTTCTTGATTCTTTTGTATGCTGTAATATTCCATCCTCATTTTCCAGAATCCAAAGTCATTCCCATTAAATTTTCAATATAAAAAAATCCCTCTAAATCAATTTTTTTAATTCTTATAAACTACTACTAAATCAAAAAACTCTATGATAATATAATGTTACCATAATATTTTACCGAGTGTGTGCTATAGATATCTAAATCAATCACTGATACCATTTTTATTTTGAATCATAAGAAATATTCAATCACTGAATTTTATATGATTGAATGTTAGAAAATGTGAAACCAAACAACAGGATGTATCCACTCCTATTATCAGTGTCCCACATGAAATAATGTCTTTTCAACTTACTCATCCCACAAAGTCAATTAACTTTTACATAGAAACCTAATGATAAAAATGAATACAAAACATTAAGGAAATATAATAAATCAAAGAAAAAAGAATAGTTTTATTTTAAATGGTTTGGAAAATTAAAACCTATATCCATGGGAAAACAATGCTGTAATTTTCATTAATATTGGAAATGGAAATCTTAATAGTATAGTCAATATTGAAAATAGGGTCTCTCTAGGGTGTCTTGATTGTTTTTTTGGTTTTTTCTTATGATATCTAATTTTGTATTCATGACTCTATTAAATCTCACCTACTTTTATTCTTTACTCTGTTTTCTCATGCTATCATTATATAATCCAGTTTTGTCTAACATGGAGGTGTGATGATAGATTGTCCAGTAATAGATTTGGAAAGTGTGTTTGGTTATTTTTGGTATGTTCAAGGGCTTTCACTTCCATTCCATTATCTATTCTCTTGTTTATTATTTAGAGATATAAATTGTTTATTTTATCAATGGTATGTCCACATGCAATTGGTCAGTATTTATTTTAAATATATTTTGTGATATGAAAAATTCCTGTAATATTAAGTCTTGTGTAAATGTTACTACTTGTTATATAGATACTAATAAGGATACGATTTGGATTGATCTTCCAAATCGTATGTCTAAAGAATATTTTGAGGGAATTATGCAGTTTATTGAGTTCAATGGAGGATTTCAAGGTGACTATATTAGTTCTCCATGTAAAAAATGTGCAAATAGATATCAATTCACACGAGATACCATTAGGGAGCACCTATTCTTGAATGGGTTTCTGAATAATTCTAAGAGTTGGACTCATGATGGGGAAGAATATACTCATTTTCAAAATACAGATGTAGTTCGAATGGATGTTGATGCAAGGATGCATGATCCAATGCATGAAATGCTTACTAAAATGGTACGTGGGTTGGATCCTAAAGGCATTGACATTCAAAATGTTGATACTTGTGAGATAACTCTGCGCTCTGGTGCAGATCGTGATTCGAGGAGGTTTTTCGAAATACTTGATGATGCAAAAACCAAATTACATTTTGTATGTACTGCTTTCAATAAATTGTCATTTATTAATACTATGAATCAGTGGTTATTCACATCGATTGACATGCTGTTGGTGTTATTGAAAAAGGTACATCCTATTGATTCTAAGATTCCTGAGTCGTATTACCATACTCGTAAGTTAACAGATAACTGAGGTTTTACATATGAGACCATAGATGCATGTGCAAACAACTGTATTTTGTTTAGAAATGAAACTGTCCATTTGGATATTAGTATAGTTTGTGGAGCTTCCAGGTGGAAAGATAACAGGGGAAATCAGACTCATCAATGTTAGACTGCGAAACAGCAAAACCCGATTGCTGTAAAGAAACTGTATTACTTTCCCATGAAGACTAAGTTGAAAATATTTTTTATGTCATCTAAAGTTTCTAATTTAATGAGATGGCATGTAGAAAGAAATCAGGAAATTGATATGCTAACCCACCTGACCGAATCTCATGCATGGAAGGATTTCAATCAAAGACACACCGATTTTTCCAAAGATGGTCGTAATGTCTGATTGGGATTGGTGGTAGTTGGTTTCAATCCATTCAAGTATATGTTTGGTGCAACTCATAGCACATAGCCCGTGGTGTTGGTTCTGTATCATCTTCATCTGTGGATTTGTATGAAAGAACATTTTATATCACTTTCCACTCTTATTGATAGACCTAGAAGTCTGGGGGATAAGATTGATGTTTACCTTCAGTCATTGATTGATGAGTTGAATGAATTTTGGGGCGAGGGTGTGATGACTTATGACTGTGAAATGAATGAAATGTTCAAACTGCAGGCTAATTTATTGTAGAAAATCAATGACTTCCCAACTTATGAAAATTTATCATGTTGAACTACGAAAGGGGAATTTTCTTACCCATGTTGCAATAAAAGTAAAAATTATCTATGGATTAAACATTCCAAAAAATGGTCATACATGGGTCACATACGTTTTCTCCCCCCTCAGCACAGGTTCATAAAGGAAAAAGTGTCATTTTATTGTTCTAGAGAGTTCAACCCCAAACCAAAGATCATGACAGGAGAAGAAATATTATCGCAGATTGAGGAAGAAAACATCCACATGGTATATGAATTTCAGGATTTGGTGGATCATCCATTCCCTAATATTCATGGTGTGGGTAGATAGTGCAGTCACAATTGGAAAAAGAAAATTATTTTTTACAATCCCCCCTATTGGAAATCTAACATGCTAAGGCATAATTTGGATGTCATGAACATTGAAAACAATGTTTGTTGTAATATATTGTGGACCATTTTAGGTGTCAGTGTAATATCAAAGGACCATGTTAATGCACGTCATGATTTGGAAGAAATGGGTTTAAGGAAACAATTTCATTTATAGTTGGCTGAGGGAAACAAGGAATTTATGCCTGCTGCATAGTGTTCGATGACTAAATAGGAGAAATATACATTTCTTTCCATTTTGAAGATGCTCAAGGTGCCTGATGGTTACTCTTCTAACATTTCAATGTTTTTAAATCTAACGAGCAGGACATTGCAAGGGTTGAAAATTCATGAGAATCACAAATTACATCAGCAGTTGATTCCAATCGCAATTTGTGATTTTTTATCCCCCAATGTTGTTCAACAATTGATTGAGATGAGTAATTTTTTTATATATCGTTTTTTAAGAAATCAACGAATGAGTGATTTAAAACGTTTGTAGGACTGAATCGTACTTACGATTTGTCACATTGAGAAACTATTCCCCCGTTCATTTTTCAATGTTATGGTTCACTTAATAGTGCACCAAACTAATGAAGTAATAGCTACTGGTCTAGTGAAATTAAGGTGGATGTATCCTATTGAGTGTTATCTAAATACATTGAAACGATTGTACACAATAGAGCTCGTCCGGAGGCATCAATATCCAATGGTTATCTAATGGATGAGTCTACTAATTTTTGTGCAGAATATCTTATGGATGTTGAAACAAAATTAGATAATCCATCTCGGATTCATGATGGTCCAGTTGGAGAAGGAAACATATTTGATATGGAAAACATCGAGTGGATACAAGGGCATCGATATATTTTGTTCATTACCCCCATCAGTTTCACCATTAATGCAGTAAGTGTCTTATCACTTTTATTTTTTAACTTTTACATGTTTTGTTTGAATAAGTTGATCATTTAAACATCACGTTATCATTTTCAAGAAACACATTAATGTGCTAAAAGAAGTGATGTCTCGTGCGACTAAGTCTCAAATTCAACAATCTCATTATGTGTCATTTCATGATCGGTTCAAGGATTTTGTACGTATAAATTGATTTTCATTATGAGTGAACTATAATAATAATTTATTTCTACGGATATCATTATTGAATTCTATGAATTATGTAGGTTCATAACCTGAGGGAGTTAGGTGACCCCTCGCTAACTGAAGAATTTAACCAACTAGTCGAGGGTACATCTATAACGACTCGTCGTTAAAAAGCTATAGATGACAATGCATTTCAATTTCATAATAAATATGTTGACGAAAAACAAGAAACACAAAGTTGTGGCATCAGTTTTCCATTCGTCGATTCTGGTTATTATTATGGTCAATTGACATACATCATTGAAGTTGTATACGCACATGGGTTGAAATACATATTGTTAAAGTGTAATTTGGTTGATCCAGCGCGTGGGTGTAAAGTCAATCAATATCAGTTTACAGTGGTGAATTTTAACTATATTTTATACAAAAATGAACGATTTGGTAATGAACCTTTCATTTTGACATCACAAGAAGAACAAGTATTCATCATTACATTGCCTTCAGATCCTAGTTGGCAAGTTGTTGTGAAAATGTCCAAGCGAGGAGTGTTTTTATTTGAACAAGATGTACTTGAGACTGTTGCCTTTGTTGGCCAACAACTTGATAACCATACCATAGTTTAATATGAAGAAGATATTTATTGGGTTAGAGCAGCTGTTGAAAGAGAAATGGTAGAACTGCATGTTTATTAAAAGGTATACTTGTTTTCCCTCTCTTCATTTTAAAATCATTTTTTGAAATTGTTTAACCTTTTATGAGCTATATAACCTTTTTTTAATTTTTTAACTTCGATGCATTCAATCAATATTACAAAATCAATCATGTTTTTTTAGATATTTTTAAATTAAACAACCCAACACTAATTTGGTTAATTAGCTAAAAATTTAGGTTGTAAACTCAGAGTTACATATATTTTATTTCTGTTTATGTATGTGTCACATAAGACATAGAAAAATTATGGGATTCATGTATTTACATACACTCTAGTTGATGTTTCATGTATTTACATACACTCTAGTTGATTCAATTAAATAACTCTTATTCTTTGTATATAGTTTGGTGGTGTGTGTTCATGAAGGTAAATTAGTCTAAGGTGTCAAATTTCTGTGACATTTTACTCCTTTCAGCTTTCATTCTCATGGACTATTGGATATGGGAATGCAGTGTCACCCTCAAATTACTACTATAACATGTGTGTCCCTAGTGGTATATGTCATGACATTGTTGTATGGTACTTTTCTTGCATGATATCCTCTAAAGATTTCCATTTATGGAAAATGAAATTAAACCCTAAAAAAATTGGCCATTATTTCTATAGATATAGAGACATCCGTATATTGATTTACTAATGTTTTCTATGACTGCAGGCATGTCAGGGGAAGAAGCTGCAGATCCACATCATCTAGCAGAGCCATCTACATCTCAGGGTTGAGGTATGTTTGAATGTAACTCAGTATGGTGGTTCATATGTATTTGATTATGGAAAGGAAATGAAAAAATAAACAGTTGAGTAGGGGACCCAAATATTAAAAAAACAATTCAAATATTTGGTAGTTCAAAGACCCCATTGGAAAAACAGTGGCGATCCAAGGACGAGAAGCCTTAATTGTTAGTAAATTGACTAGAACAACCCACCTTAGTCTCCACTTCATCGACAAACTACCATGTTTAGACTCTGAATTCCAAACATTATTTCATTGTACAACTCCAACTACTAAGACCAGACACACCTACCCTGCATCAGAAATAGTGGAAGAGGTAACTTCCCTTAACTCATCACTAAACTGAAAACAAGAATCTCCACTGCTAGCCTCTTTATGAGAACTGTTTTTGAAACCATTTTCACTTCCAGAACTTCTTGTAGTTGCCAATGAAGTGGCCAATAATTTTGAATCTACAAAATTGATGATCTCATGTCCAGAAGCAGCACACAAGGACCCTAATTCATTAAGACCAACAAAATCCTACATAGTAATGGGATCACTGTCCTCACTTTTGACCTTACCATTACCACCAACATGAATCTTTACAAAAGAATATGCCTCTGATTTTTCAACACATGAGGACTCTACTTTAGCGAGACCAACAGAAATCTGTGCAGGAAAATCAATCCTATTAGCATTAAAATGAACAAAATCACTAGAGTCGATGAAATTTTTAAAGGTTGGAAAAAATTCATCCCCCTTCCCAGGTTTCTCATCCCAACCAATTTTCTTTATTTCCTACACAATAATAGGATAAATATCATCATTGTTGGCCTTAAAATTTCTATAAATAGGAAACTTTAAAACAAAAGCATCATGAAACCAGTAGTAAGAAACGAGCAGCCACCGACCAACGAAAATCCCTATAAACCAAAGCATCACCCAACTAGCATCTCAGCACTGCACAACCAAACCCCCACCATAGAACCCATCCTGCCACACCCCTCCAGCAGAACCTGCTACCAGCCACCGACCAACCAGCATCCCTGTAATGCACTCCCAAAACCAGTAGTAGGACAACATAACCAAACCCCCACCGTAACACCCATCCTGCCACACCATCCCTGCACAACCTGCAGACAGCCCAAACTCTAACAAGAATCCATAATCATCCAATATCCCAACCCAGCTAAAACAACCAGCAACAAACCCAACCTGTAGAAAGAAACGAGCCCAATCTGTAACATACCAATAACCTGTAACCAAGCCACCCCATCCACAACCTCCAGCAAACAGTGTTAATCCTAACCATCATGATCCACCCAACCACCAGGACCCCTCCCAACCACAGCCTGCTCCAACCCATCTTGAATCAAAGGACCTCATGAAATTCCTGCTCCTAAACATCTTCTGATTATCTATAATGTTAGGTAACTTCTTGAAAGAAATGAGTCTATCCCATTATTTAAAAAAAACCCTTTACCACCAACATTTCTTTGTATCTCCTACTTTCATCAGTTTCCACATTCAAATGTAAAAAACCATTTTTCTATATCTCTTTTACCTTCTAGTACTTCTTCCATTTTCAATTTATTATTGAGATTTAAGCAATTCATTTACTATACCATGGAGACTCCAACTAATATTTATCTATAGGAGGAGCTATCTATTCATGACATTATTCTTCCCCTACATTTATTAGAAGTAGAAAGATCATATAATCCTAATACTAGATGACTTATTTCTTACCATTATCCTATAGTGATATCCAAAGATATCATAACCATATGTGATGAGGAAGAAATCCTTGTATTTCTACTACAACTTATCTCTATATTTACCATTGATATGAACTTTTTTGATACTTCCAAATACTTTGATACGGTTCACCACTAGTCTCTTATAGGACCAAAGCTCATCTGGATATTCTTTTCCCACACACACACACACACAAATATATATATATATATATATGAACATATTTCTAATTATGTATATTTTTTTTTCAACCGGATCAGACTCGACCGCTTCTTCCCCTCGTAAGAGAGGCCTTGGTCGTGGCATTTTGTCATGGAATTCTGACACGACCATAGATGATTCATTTGTTGAGAGATTTAATCCTATGGGACTGACTTCCCCTGCATTTATTTGCCAACTAGGTCATATCCTATGCAACCCACATCGATTTCCATTTACCACACATGATTGGGCCTCTATCCCTCAGGATACATTAGACCAAATTTGGATGGAAGTCCAGGTAAGAAGACCGTTTTTGTTTCTTCCATATGTTTAAAAAATTATAATATGTGTGATTTTTTTTCTTAAATAGAATAACCTAGAATTGTTCCCCGATGAGTTTCATCCAGTGTGTATGGGAAAATGTTGCAATCTATGTAAAGATCATAAATTCAAAGTCAAGAGGTAACACTGGGTGCCAAATGTGCGTGCCCCAGACATTCTGGAAAAAGTTCCGAGAGGTGTTCTCCCATCTCAGTGTCATGACTTAGCTGTATATATATTGGTCTACTAAGGCTATTGTGGTTAGTATATTTATTATGGTATATATATTTTCAAGAATTTGTGACATTTTATTTTTTTGAAATTTGAATTAATTGAATGCAAGAGGTGTCAACATTCCATTCTGAGAATCAAGCATTGCAGGGACCACCTCACCGGCTTGGGACTCGTCACGTGTCTCAGATCCGACATCGTGTATTTATTATTAAAATTTTAATTTATTATTTAATATGTTTTTGTGTTACATTTCTATATTTCATTGGTATAAAGTTACGGTAGAAAGGTGCACCGACTGATAAAATGTTGATGTGGATGAGGACTCGTGATCTAAATGATCCAAAGGCCGCAACTCTTATAGTAAGTTATTGTACTCATCACCAATACTTCCATGCCCCCAGTAAAAAATTCATCTATAAAACCTTTCACATGATCATCATCCCCAAAATTATAGTTCTATCCCCCAACCCTTTTATGTATTATAAGATCCATTTCACATCTTCCCAATGTTTTCATTTAAGATTTGACATGAAACTTCTAAATATTATGGAGGCTCAATTGGAATCTGAGTTAGAAAAGCATCCAGAGGACCAGTAATAGCTACCCATACGAAGGGATGAGATATTCCATCACATTATTTGTCATGATGGGCATGGATATAGTCTGACCTATGTAACAGGGATTCCTCGTTCTGTAGTATCGCATGCTGAGGTTGTTGGTCCTGTTGTTGCTAGGCATACACAGCAGCTGTTATATTTTGAGGCATGATTATGCACTTCCGAGGAGGAAAATGCACAACTGATCACTGATGTTAGAACACTATGAGAATATGTCCATCTGGGCGATGGTGCAATGGATCATATGACGCAGGTTTATACTAAATTTATTTAATAACATTCTATTATTTTCATTTTTAAAATATTTATAATTTTTATTTGTTGTAGGCCCCTGGCACACCGGATGGAGGTAGCAGCCATGGCCACACATGATGCATCGTATTCATGAGGTGTGTTTCTTTTATATTTATTATTTAATTATTGTTATATGTTGATTTATAGTTTAAATGAATAATTTTTTTAAGGTGATACTAGGATAGAATCTTCAATAATGTGGTAGTTTCTTTATTTACGTTCTAGTGTCATTTTTATACATGTGATTTATTTTCTACATTATGGGTACTTGGTTTAGTTCTTGTTTGGAACTATAATTCCTAACATACACTATAGTTTTGTATTTATTATTATTTAGTTTTTCTATTCCTTTTGAACTATTTATCATTTATTGTTGTTATTCTTGTGTATGGATATTAATATTGAGATTATAGTCTTCCCATCGTACCATTCCAATTATCACTACTATTCATCAACCCCTTGCGTATGAGGAGGCCCACATGGGGTCATGTAGTCTCCTGACAGGATATGGTGATTTAGGTAGGGACGTCAAAAGGTGGTATCAGATGGTGATTTCCATTTATTTTCTTCTTGAATATGTTTGGAAAAAGTTATAAATGATTTAGGCTATGTGGAACCTTATTTAATGATTCATGTAAGGTCATGGATAGATCTTATGTAACAAACCTATATGTTATTGGTGATATGAATATTGTTATAGTAATGTAATTATGATTTTTTTTATCATGAGTATGTTTTTCTATAATAGTTTCTTGGTTTTGGGAACATTCAATCATCATGAATAACCACCTATGATAATTTTTCATATATACCAACTTCATATTCTTCATGGTAGTTATTTTTATTAAATATATTTATCTATGATTTTGGGACATACTATGCTAACCTTTGGATTATTTGAACATGAGCATGATTGTTAAAATATGTATATGAATTTGGATAACTTGTAGGTACAGTGGGATAGGATTAGGCCTTGTATATTGTCATGAGGGTTATGCCTTATTGACATTGGTAGCTTCCTAGGATATGTCTTTATTAAAAATCCCTTATTGTGCAAAATAATTTCTTATCATGTTACCTTAAGTTGGATTTTCTATGTTCTCTAATAATTTATTTTTTATTTGACAAAATTCCACCTTAAAGACATTTGATGGACTCGCCCGGAGGAGGTGGTGTGTCTTGAACTAGGAGAGAAGATGTGAGGGTCTTACAAGGGAAACATTCAAGGAAATTTTCATTGATGAGTAATTTATTGACACAATGAAGCAGGACCATGTCACGGAGTTTATGAAGCTTTTATATAGAAAAATTTTAGTTTCTTTTTAATGTAATTTTTTAATGAGGTATCTTTTCTTCACTAATCTATTGGATGGGAAAGAGGTGCAGAAGGCATAAATATTTAAAATCATCTTTCAACCAGAGTTGAGCTGTCAGGTCATGATCATTGACCATATGACATATCAGGAGGTGCTAAGCATGGACTTGATGATCATGAAAGGTTTGTATGATCATAGAACTACATTTCATATTCTAATTCTAAGAGGATATGTCAATAAACATCTAATAAATATAGTGGGTGCCTCTTCTTGTAGCAAGAAGAGGAAGGCTGAGGAGAGGCCACATGGTGTTTGTTGGTAATCATAGTAGAGCGGGGTTTCTTTATACAATTTTTGGGAGTAGGAGATCCTCAGTGTCTCAACTATTGAAGAAGTTGAGATTATTGAAAAAAATCTCCGATCTTAGAAAAACTTCCATTGGCATTACAATATGGGGCATCTTTAGCAACTTTGTTCAGGGGAATCATGGATAGTTTCTTATAGTGGTCTCATGAAGGTGTGAACTACTACCCAAGGATACAGAAAAGGTTCTCAACTGTAGATACAAACCCCTCGGATTTTTGTGACCTAGAAACGTTATGTTCCTTAGGGAAAGGCCCATGGAGTTATAGAAGACATAGATTATATAGTGGAGTAGGACCCAAGGCCGAGCTCTTGAAAACACACTAATTTGGGTTTGAATTATGCATGATGTTATCAAATATATCCTATTTAATTTCATCCAAGACCACACTAATGAAGTTTGTGAGCCATCACCTTAGTCCCAAGGATTTCCTTGATGATAGGTGGTTGGATGCCTATGACCAAAATCCAACAAGTAGAGTTGGAAAATTTGATATTGTTCTGGTGAAATCATTCCAGAATGTGTTTTTGTTCTATAGATATCATTCCAGTGTTAATAATATATAATTCTAATCTATGATAGTTTATGATCACATCTCTGAATGACCCATTAAAACTATTATGCTCCATTTCTTAATCCTTTGGTTGTAAAATAAAACATGGGTAGGGGGATTAGAACCACTGCACTAAGTAATATCCACCTCATAATAAGTGTGAGCAAGACTTTTAAATATATTTGTGCATGTATGTGTTATTTATTTATCTATCATTCATTATCATCTTATCACCATCATTACCCAATCACACTAACCAATTTGAATTTTATTTGTTTACCTTTTTTATCTTCCTGTAGGTTTTTTGAAACAGAATATTGGAATGGATTAGAGATGTTTGGACTTCTGGACATGTGAGAACTGCATATTTTTCCTGTTGTTCTGGAGCTATTTGTTGCTGTTTTCTGTTTTTGGTGAGGCCTCTCTAGCTGTTCGGTGCTGTTTGATTATCTTTTCCTGTTGTTCTAGAGCTGTTTGATGCTGTTTGTTATTTTATATTTGTTATTTTCTATTTGGTGCTGTTCTAGAGCTGTTTGGAGCTGTTTATCATTTCCTGCTGTTTGTTATTTTCTCTTTGGTTTTTTGGAGATGTTCAGTTCTGGAAACAGAACTGCATATTTTTTTAAAAAAAAAATTTAGGTTATCGACCGCTGTAGGCGATAGCTAATACCTACCTCAAATTATACAACACCCACTAGAGCATTCCTGCAGAGATAAAAAATAACAGTGTAGTGATCACTAGAGGCGGTAGCTAAAAGGGGGTATCCTCACCTTCAACCAACAGCGGCCAGCCCCAATGTGGCGTGGTGTATTACCTATAGTGACCGCCAATAACGGTTGCTAACTCTTCACCGACGGGCCAACAGTGACTACCATTAGCGGTCTCAAAGTGGTCTGTAAAGACCTTTAATAACCACCAATGGAGGTTGCTAAATTCCCTATTTCTAGTAGTGTTAGAGGCAGTGGAGGGGTGGACATCGGGTCATGAACAATCCAAAAAGGAAGAGTGGATAGAAGAATGGAGCTCATGGGGCCTCCGAGGGGGGGGGGGGGTAACACCATTAGAGGATCTAGTAGAGAGGTACGATCCAATTTGTGGAAATTCTAAAAATGGGAGGGATTCCTAATATGAATGTAGATCACATTATTTTTCAAAAATGGGAAGGGTGAGTGATTCCCTCAACATAAAAGTTGTACCATAAGGGAAATTGGGATGTTGAAATCATTATAACATTTATATCTCTTGAAAAAAACTCATGAATATTGAAACATGGGATTGATTTTTAAATACCTATAATTTCATGTAATAATGATATGAAAATATATAGCTAAGTTTACCCACCACATAATATAAAACTACTGATGAATATGTAATATTTCATAAATAAATAAAATTTAGACAAGAAACCCTTACCTTAACTCCTGGATGTCATGAAATATATTTAACTTATTGTATAATAAACACAATTATATCAATTAATTATTTTATAACCTTATTCACATATATTTCCACTTATATTATTCTATTATAATCTTTCAATACACATTTATTAGTTTGTAAATATTTATTTTCATCATTGGATGATAATAATTGTAATTATTACTTCCATATTTATTAGTAGTGATGCCAGAACTCATTATTTGATAAATTTATTATCATTACCATATTACTTAATTTCAAATAATATATTTTCTATGATTTTTAATAAACTTTTAATTTCATTCCATGAGTGTTTAGGAATAATTTTAGAAGGTGAAATCAACAATGAGCTTATTTTTGGGTAATTTACCAATATCAATGGGTTACTTATTGTAATCATTATATATTATTTTATTCTTATAGAATCATATTAATGAAATATATTACTTGTTAATATCATATATATTAATTGAATACATTTTTATAACAATACATGTAAGGTAGTGATGAAAAATTAATTACATCACTTCGTGGATGCGTTAGTCTGCACGAGTGATGTTTTTTATTTTTCAATGGATAAAAAAAGGAAGGTAAGTAAAAAATTATATTTAGAGAGTAATAATTATTTTATAGATATAATGTATATTGATTATATACATAAATATAAACATCCATGTGAGGTGGTGGTGAAAAATTAATTGCATCTCTTCATAGAGGCGATAGTCAACACATAGGCACGGGCAACATTTTTATTTTCTATTAGATGGAAATGAGATATAAAATTATTTTACCGATAATATGAAAATATTTCAGTATAGTAACTAAACTTATTAAATTATGTTATGATGATTATAGATTATTTTAGGGGGTTTAAGAAAAATGATACTTTAAAAATCTCGATTAGAACAAATACCTCTCCCATGGATAATATCCTTTTAAAAACACATTAATAATTCTTGGATGGATATTTTGGGATGAAATCTTTTTGAAAGTCATTGATATTGGTGTTGGTAATTTATTTTGGATGATATTGGTCAGGATTATGAGCTCAAGTGGTGTAGATATTTTAGAAGGGGTTGTTTCTTTTTATAAGTGAGGGGAGTGTCACCCATGTGGATACCATTAACTTTAAAATAATATAAGTCATTTTCATGTGAAACTTGATACAAATGGAAAATTTTCGAAGATAGAAAAATGTATGGTCTAAATCCACTAAAAAATTAAAATTTAGACAATTTTTAGTTATATTTAAATTCTTATCTCATAGTTTAACACCATTATTAACCCTTTTTAACCCATAATGCGGTGACACAATTTTAATCATGGTTACTATTTATGTTGACCAAAAATGAAATGGGATTTATTAAAAAAATTAATATTATGATTAAAAATATGTAATCTATTTTACAATTTTCAAATTCTTATAGGTGGTATAATTTTATTTTAATATAAGTACAAAAAAAGTAAATGAAAAACATTTTTTTATAAAAAATGTATTTTTATCCATAGAAGTAAATTTATACTAAAATCATATATATAATTGACTATCATGACATTAATTGGATTATGAGTAAATTTATAAATGTAATGTGACTTTAAAAGTAATATAAAAATTAAATCAACCTTATAATTACTTAAATAAAGAAAAGGATAAACAATAATTCTTTTCTTAGAGTAGAACTTTACTTATATTCCCAAAATAAAAAAAATGTTTTATTTTATAAACATTAAATTAATAAAGGAATTATAATACTAATTAAATATATATTTGGCCCATGAAAAATGTTTCAATAACATTAAATTAATTCTTATATCTTAATAATGGCAGAATAGTGATAGTATTTATAAAATCAGTATTTTTCAATATTCACTAAAAAATCAACCTTTTTAGAAAAATCCAAAAAAAATCACCCTAACATAATTTTAAAATGTTTAATTCAAAACTACTGTTAATTTCATCAAATTAAAATTATAATATTAATTAATTTATATTTTACAATAAAATAAAAAAAATAATTAAAATCCTTCTTTTAAATGTATTTTTTAATCTCTAAGAGTTGTTCAATTCAATTTCAAATTAATGTAGAGTTAATATACTAGTTCAAACATATAAATATTAAATATTATCAAAATAATCATTAAAAATTAATCAGTTTAATTTAATAAGTTGAAATACACAATACTCTAAAAGAAGTTCTTTGAAAAGTATCCCTTTTATCATTAAATGATTTTAGTCGCATCATATTTATTATTTAATCTAGAATCATTAAATTTCATCAATAAACAAAAAATAATAAATTTAAATTATAATAATGGATCACTTTCATTATATTTACTAAAGGATAAATATAATATTTCTTGAATCATTTTAGCTCTATGTTGTGTGTAATGTAATATAAAAAACATAGAATTATTTGAAGAAGAATGTCATATTAAAATCTCAAGGTGTTACACATTTGTTGTTGGTTGATGTTGTATTATTATTATGGGTGGTATAATTATAACCATTGATAGTTGTTGTGGGACTTATGAATGTGTACGATTTCTGGAAGACCGTGAGGGGAATATAGACAAATGAGGAATGGTTGGGTTCACAAGTAATGTGTCCCTATGAGGAATAGGGTTGGTTCAGCTAGCTGGGGTATAGTGTATCGATACAAATTTTCTTTCCTCAAGAATAAGTCTTAACAAAGGAGATATAGTGATAATCGTGGGGAATATGACTTATTAGGTTGGGTATGATTTCATTGGGAGTATATCTTAATGAAATAATGTTTCTTAAGGAATGTATCCCTAGTGAATGTTAATGGGTGTGTCAGATGGAATATGGCCCAATGAGTAGGGATGTCTAGACTCATAGGGAATATGGACCAATGAGGAGGGACATAGGTTATCTTGTTAGGAACATGGCCTCATAAGAATGGATAATAAAGGGTTGGTGATATTGTGTTTGAACCAATAAAAGTTATCCAATATATTATGTTTAGTAAGAATCAAATCCCATATATTTAGATTGACCCAGTTTAAGTTCAGGTTATAAGACCACACTATATTTTTTTAATACTATGTGGCAAGGACATTGGCCTTTTAGTTTAGCATTGTGATACATGGGTGTTTTCGATATAGTTTGACATCACGATAAACGGAAATACTTTCCTTGAATGGTGAAAAAATAGGGGAATGAGTGGGGATTATACATGTGAGTATTACCTTACATGTGTATCTTTTTATTTTTCTTTCTTCATATTGATAATATCTTCAATTAGAAAACTCTTTTTTGTTATACCTAAATAAGGAATCTTATGATCATTGATTAGAAATGGGATTAAGGACTATTATCTTGATCTAGGAGAGTTATCATCCCTGTCTCTACAATTAGGTCCCCCATTAATAGGGGAATCATGATTAGAAATCTAATGGGGGACCAATAAATTAGAGAGGAAAAGTGAGAGGTGCCTTTTCTTAGGGGAATACAATATTGGAGGAGGTTCACATTGGAATTCCTAGTTTCCTAACCATTTCTATATGGTGAATTCAGAAGATATTTTAGCTTTCAATTTTTCGGGCTTCCCTGGGGAAATGTGTCCATAATTTAATTGAATAACCTACAAAAATAATGATTAGGGGGATAATATTAAACACGCCAAAAGAACTTGGTATGTACAATTGACACACAATGGTAACCATCCCATGCGATATGCATGTGGAGGGAAGATAGTTGGTATAGTAGGAACATGAGACAACCAACCTGCAAAGTAATCACATGCTGGGAATATGTCCATAGAGTATATAGTTTCACTAAAGGAGAACCTACCCTGGGAAATCATAAAGGAGGTCGATTAACTTGATTAGATCATGAATGGTTTGGTTCATGTTTTTGAGACATGTAGTAGAATAGCTCTATGTGGAAGGATGGTGCACAAAAGAATTAGTCCGTATAGGAAGCTCATTTTGAAAGTGAGTCTACCAGGGAGACCATTGGGGATAATAATATGCTAGATAGAAGTGAAGAGTGGAAAAAGAATTTGACTACCTTCTAGGATAGCTTATCCACCAGGGGATAAATCAAGGAAAAGGCTCTACATAGTAGCCGGGTAAGAGAGTTCTCATGTGCTTAGAAGAGGCCTTGTATTGTAACATAGTATGAGAAACCAACCCATGCAGTAGTTGGGTGTGTAATGGAAAAACCATACAAAAAATGGGAAGTGTTATATGCTTTTGTGAAAAATTCATAAAGGATAATTCATGTATAGAAAGACTTTTTGGGAGTATTTATAATATCATGAACTCAAGAATTAACAATAGATTTTTCTGAGACATGTCATTCCTTATCGATGTGTCTCCTCTATCTTATCAGAATAGAAACCCCAAGTTTTTATAGCTATGGGTTGGGATAAACAGATTTTCACATTTGGTGACCTCATTCTTGGGAGTGTGTGGCAGCATGGTTCCTTAAAAAAGTGTATGTTCATGATATACTATGTCTTATGAAGGGCATGATGGTTGAGCACTGTATGGGGATGGGACACCTATAGGGGTCCTAGTCTCAGAATTATATGGTAATATGTCGAAATATGAGTGTGTGACCATGAGGTAAATATATCCTTAAAACTACATAGGTGTTAGGTTTGGGAGAGGAGTTTTCTCATATATCATTGGTCAAAATGGAATGTGGGTGTTCATATAGACTAGGTATCTTAGAAGCACATGGTAGATAAGAGGACTTGTGGCACAAACTCAAATTGGAGCTGTGCTATAGGTTGTAGACCACACGATGATGCTTCATCTTGTAAAGGATCAATATATAGGCGAATGCACAATATTTCCTTCATTACCTTTTTTATTTTAATTTCATAGATCTCAAAATATTACCCCTACCTTAGAAAGGATTTTTATGTGAATTAATAGGATTCAATTCCAAGGAAGTAATAAAATTTCACCTTATTAATACATGATTTTTCAAGAAGGCCTATAGTTTTAATAGAGTAGGATATGGTCTGTTTGTGGATCATTCATGGTAGATGAAGAGAATTACAATCTTGTAAAATTAGGGTGGAACACCTCCTAAATTAACTTATTCTTCTTCTCATTTAGTGAATTGATTACAAAACTCAATCAACTTTTGAAGAATGTTCTCTGCTTACTTTTATGTGAAAAAAATCATATTTGTGATATCAGTATGTGGTCAAATATTTTTTCATGGTTGACACACAGCCTGTGTTATTACCAGGCATAGTTATAACATTTGTACGGTCACCCTACCACTCAACTAGTTACATCTTGGTCTTCAAATATTTTAATGGCAATTACCCATAGTTATCGTAGTTACCAGGCAGAAAACAAGGCTTTGATTTTTTTAATTTGTATAGGGGATATATTATTTCATGAAGAAAACCAAGGCTTTCAGATCTGTCCATATTTAGGATTCATTAACTATGACCTAAAATAGATGCTTCATCCTGGGAATGGTGAGGCTAGCCCTTGGTACCACATTACTCAAAAAAAAATCCCTAAATAATATTTAATTTTTATATCTTTAATACTATCGCTAATCATATAGAATATCCACAAATGACTTGATTTTGAATAATAAATCTTTATTCCTACATCCGATCATAATTATTTGTAGTGGAGTGCCCAAAAGGGGTGTAAATTGAGCATCTAATAAATATTTCTATTAAAAACAATCGTAATATAAAAACCCCAATTTAGAAATCACCCTATTAAATAATATAATAGGTTTAACTAATTTTATGTTTTGAAATAATATCTCAAGATCTTTATCAAAACCCAATTATAATTAGTTGAGATAATCTGAATCATTCAAGATTACACTACTTATATCAAAAAAGTAGAATCATTACTGGTAAAATTTTCTATGAAATTAATTTTTTACTGAAGTGATTTATAAAATATTATCAAAATTATATTTGAAACATATATTTTTAATGTAAAATAACATGAATATAGAGTAAACAAAACTTAATTAACCCATAGTGGAAATAAATAAAGGCGTTTTATTCTTAAGCCAAGACTCAGTCCTCTCCAGGATAGCAACCCATTGTCAAGTGTGTTTATCAATATAAATTGGGTTACCCATAACCTAGATTGTTTATACAGTGTATTATATTAAATAAGGCTATCTATGATATCACACAAACTCTTCGAGAGTTGTTCATTGGGATACAAAAAGTATAGAAGTTAATGAATAGTATTAGAGTAATATTAAATATTTTACAAGATTACGTAATCAATTGATAAATAGAATAAACCAAGCATAACTCAAATTTAATATAAAATAGACAGAGGAGATATTCAATGTAACATTAACAGTAATAAAGTTTTTGTTCATCAATAATAGAATCTTATCTTCCCTATTTCTTACTTTAGTTCTAAGGGAAGATAGAGAAATTAAGTATTATCTCTAAGATCTTTCAATGATGCATAATTGTAAATAGAGCATCATAGATTTTGGAAATAGAGAAATAGAATGCATAATTGGTTTTTGACCTTCACAGTTTGATATATTCTACCTAACCTATTTTTACTTTTAAAAAGATAAATTATTCATAAAAATATTAATTGTAACATAATAATTAAAGGATCATCATATTTAAAAATAATTATTATTGTGTTAAATACACTGAATTTTCATTTAATTATTCAAAGATGTTTATCGAAATATATTTCTTATTTAATATTATGATTATAAATGATTGATTTATGTTCCCCACATCAGATTTATAATTTATGATCAATTAAAAATTTAGAAGAAAACTATGATAGACTCCATTAACTAGTCATGTGGTCTATCCTTTGAACATGTGGTCACTTTTCTTCAATATGTAGTCTCTTGATGTCATCATATGGATGCTTCAATACTTTTCTGAAATTTCATCTTAGAAATTTCATCGCTTGATTTTGTCTTATGATTTATTAGTCACCACAGAAGATTGCTCCAATATTTTATGAAATTATTAACTTCAACATACGATCATTGTACTCTCTCTTATATTTTTACAAGCAGTTTGAAATATTTACACCATAATCGGTCTATCATGTATATAGCCAATCCATTTTTGTTTTTTTGATTCCAAACATTGTGATATTTTGATGATTTCAATATTACTGCATGTTCTCAAATGGGTGTCTTGTTTTGGTCAATTTAATCATAATTTTTGATGATCTAGTACTGGTGTTATTTGTTCCATACATATATAAATTTTACTCATACGAGGAATGAAATCTTGTCTATAAATGAAGTCAATTTTTTTGGTTTTATGATTACTTTAACACTTAGGAATATTTTCATATTTATCAAGAAATAAAAGTTTCCAAAATAGAACACATAATTCCTTAATAATAAAATAAATAAAATTTTACGTCATTAAAAGAAAGAATTATTGGACTAATCCACAAATCTCCCACTATTTTATGATAACAAATCACTGTATAATTAAAGAAGGAAATTATGTTAATGATTCATTTTGATAAATCATTATTCAATATTAATACTTTCCTTTTTGTGATTATATAAAAGATAACAATATAGAGAAAGAAAAAAACTGAAAATGTACACAGATGTATATGTGAGACAAAGTGAATCATACTAAAATATATATATTTTTTCCAAAAAATATAAGTCCGATCATATGCCCTAATTAGAATCTTAGTCTGGAGGGTCTTAAATGGTTGAAGGATCAAGAGGTTATTTTTCCTTTCCTATAGATGGAGAATAATAAGGTGAAAGTATATATTTAGAACAATAATAAGTAAATAGGATTATAATCTATTTAGAGATAGGTCTTATTTTTCGGAAAGCCTATGGGAGACCGATACTAGATTTTCTAATCGGAGTTGTAGAAGATGGAGTGTTAGAAGTTAAAATAACATCTATTGGAACACTTGGAGGAGATAGAATCATAATTCTATTAGTGAAAAGGTAAGGCTAAAAAATCCAAGAGATATCATATATTACTCTTGATCCATGCTCTAGGATATGTAGGAACACATCCTTTTATGACATAAACTGATCTAATAGTGGGGAAATTACAAAAAAAACCCCTTATTGACATAAAATATATAGTTATAAGAGGAATCCTTAAATAATTATCTATTGATTTAAAAAAGTTCATTAGATCAAATTTGGTGAAAATTCATCTTATGTAATACTTTATGGAACTTTTTATAGAATCTTTATCCTATTTAGTTCTAAATATTTCTTATTGGACAATATTAGACCACTTTTCACCATGTGTATTTAAATCTATCAACATAAAATTCTTAGATTCTTGGGTACTTTCCAAAAGATCTTCAATCTCCTCATTCAAAACCCTTATAAAGACATTCTAAAAAATATATACAGGTATTGGAGGAGGAGGAGGAGGACTTATGGAAGCAGTAAATGTATCATTAAGATATTTTCGGTCCAATTAAAGTATCCTATAAAGAAAATATGCATGTAGTGTCCCAATATATTCTCCAAATATTTCACTCTCATGGGCCATATGATCAATCTTGAGAAACTACATTGGATGAATATTAACAACAACATTAGAAATTGTAAAATATATATATTGTTTTCTACTATACTAATTATCACTTCCACAAAATTATTTATTCTAATACAAACAATGGATCATTTTTGAACTAAAAAAAGTCTTCTAAGGAAATTAAGGAGGATAAAGTAGTTGGATGAGATTAAAAATTGATATGGGTATTGTAGAGACCCAGAGCATGACGTACATGGAAATTACATTACTTTTGCGGAATACTTGATATATAATGATAACAGACACACAAGGACCGTAATAGTTTAGTGTCTTTGGAAACTTGGAAAATAATCTTCTAATCATGGTGAAAGATCTTCAACATCTCCCATAAAGATCTTCCCTTTTTCTTCTTACCTAAAACATTTCTTTAAATCCTAGGGAAAAGAAAACATATAAAGGGTGAGCTCAAATGCTCAGTAAGGGTAATATTAGATAATATAAAAACAATCCATAAACATTTGAATGCAAAAACATGAACATAAAATCTAAAAAACAAAATCATGAGCAACGACATAAATCCTGGAAGTACACAAGGCATAGATCATAATGGAACATTAGTCATGATAAAAATGAATGGTAATAAAACATGTAATTGTGGCATCCATTAATCAGATGTTATGATTTCCTTAGTAGCCAAGGCATTGCTGCCAAGACCATCTTAGTGGACAAAGTCCCATTCTAAATCGAGTTCACTCCTCGTTCCAGTACTGTAACACTGAACCAGATTAACATACCATTCCAACCATGTCTATCTCATGAGATATAAATCTTTACCCAATTAATTGGAGGGAGATATAGGTCCCACACATCTCATAATGAAATCATTCTTACTTGTGCCACAAAATAAACATAAAACATTCATCCTAACCCAAAGAATAAAATGGGTTTCATAAACATCATCTCATCATAACATAATCCATATAAAAAAATGGATATAATTTCATCATAAGAGAAGTAAAACCATGTAAATTATAGAGACTATATACTTGAAACATACTGATATAAAATAATTTCATCTTAGATGAAAAATGGTTTTGATAAAACACTTGAAATGAATTCTTGAAGAAAATATCCTTTCTTCTTCAAAATCAATTTATTTTCAAAAAATGTCATGAAATTTTAGAAGAAAATGATTTTGTTGAAAATAGACATGAAATATTTTGGAGTAATATTCATGAAAATAAGGCTTTATAAAACCATAAAAATCCTTTCATGCTGTATATTTTTAAAAAAACCTTCTTCTCGTACTTTTGTAGGAAGAGTCAAAAAGTACCTTGTAGGGTAAATAAAAGAAAGATACCTTCCATACCATGGGGTAAGAGTAAAAATGAGTAAAATGACTTTAAAAATACATGAAAACACTTTTATAAAACATTGAAATGGACGATAGCAATAACCCCTAGTAAATACTTACGAATAAGCAATCTCAGATAAAAATGATATTTGCAAAATTATCCCTTACCTTATGTCCGATATGCCTCGTATGTATCCGAACAACCTGTGTAATGATTTAAATAATGTTATTGACTTATTAAAGAATAATATTCATTGTTATGATATCATATATAGTTTACTTATGACTTTATATTACCCTTTCTTTTGTAAATTCGATGTAAAAGCAGCGACTTGGGTAAAATCGTTTCATTTATTGTACGTGTTTCAACTTGTTGTTCTTAATATTATTACTTATATCCTGATTTAATTAATTCCAGAATTTAAAAAATTATTTATATATAATATATATTCAGAATATACATATATATATGATAGATCGATAAATGGAATGAAATACACCATTCATGGAGACTGTAGGTCGTACGTACGCATGAATGCGGTTTTCATTTCCTTATCAAATTGAATGGAATTAAGTAGATGAGATACATAGTGGGAAAACTTCACCTGGATGACGGATTGCTGTGAAGAACCATCTCCAATCGAGGTGTTACCCCGTGGGACGCAATGTCATCTCGGCTGACAACAACTCCTCCCCGGCTGGGGCATCTTCGAATGATCTCTTCATGGGGAGGGGGGTTCTCGAGTGTGGAGGGTTTGAAAAGGCCACTCTCAGGAATTCCATTTTCTTTTATATAAAAATATATATATAAATAAATCCAGTATCATTATTATGTCATATATTTCATTATTATTCATTATATATACTTTATAATCATTAATGAATGGTTAACATGGAGAATGAATCTCATCGCGTCGTGGAGACGGTAGTCCGTATGTACGCACGAGCGACGATACCATTCCCATGATCGTGAAATTGTTTTGGAGTGTATGTATACTATTTTAGAATCAATATCACTTTACAATAATCATATATAGTTATTATTTACACCATTATACCCATCCAAGTATGGTGGTGGTGGAAAATAGATTACACCACGGCGTGGAGACTGTATTCCGTACGTACGCATGCGTGGTGATTTTGTTTTCCGTAGGATGGATAGATGGTGAAATAGGGTTGTTTCATACTTATAATAACATATCATTATATGAGTGATACTGATTTTATTACCTCATAATGAAAAAACCAAATAATAATAAGTAGAAGAAGAAATAAATTTGAAAGAATCGGTAACGGGCATTACCGCTTCTTTGAAGCTCCTCTTCTTAACCTCATCTTTAGGCACTAAATATGGTGTTTGAAGAATACCAGAACCTCTAGGATGTTTATAGAGAATTGGAGAGGAGAAATTGGTAGGGGTTGGACGATCTTGAAGGCTCAAAGTGGAGTGAGGAAGAGAGGGAGGAGGTGCCCTTTTATAAGGGAGGAGAGAGGCACCTTTGGAAAAAATGAAAATATTATTTTATTATAAAGTCATATTCGGTTTTTAATAGCTCCAAATTGATTTATTTAAAATATAAGGTTGGTATGGGTCGAAATACTCTCATCCAATATAATTTATACATGTTTAGGTTTCTATTTTAACCTTATCATTTAGATTTAACTTTAAGTTAAAATTTTTTACTTTTACCGTGTCTTCTTGTTTTATTACACTATAAGGTTAATAATCTTACTATAACAAGCCAAAATATCCCAAAGTTGTTTATTATTAATATATATAACCTTATATAATTCATTTGGCCGAACCTTAGATTTTTAGGAATAAAATAACAATTAATAATATAATATTTAAAAAAAACTATTTTATGTCAATTTTGACTCCATTTGGTAATTGATTTCTGTGAAAATAATAACAGAATGATTAGTTCGAAAAAGGTCAATTAAATCAATACTAACATGTCATATTAACCTATAAAATTAGTGGAATTATTAAAATGTCTCAAATTACATTTATTTGGGTATTTATAATATCAATAATGTCAATATTTCTTTAATTAGATAATTACTCTATCATCATTGTGTCATAAATAAATTGAATTATTTAATATATAAAAATTATAAATAAAATATCATTATGTAGGAAAGCTTTTTATATTTCTAATTAATATTTATAGTCGAATTTATCTTATGTATAACCCTATAATAAAAATGTTTTAGCTATTAAACTTTGATTTTAACTATTTTAAATATTCTTTAAATAAAATAGTATTAAATGTCCTAATCTAATACAAGTGGAACTAAATGATCATATTTTATTCATAAGGTTGTTTTGGGTCCAATTAAACTTATCCAATAGAATTAGGACATGTGTTAGGGTAATAATAAAATCATTTTTACCCTTAATTACCCAATTTACTTTTAACAGGGGTAAATAAAAGTAAAAAGTTACAATTCACCAAAAAATATTTTCATCTCATTGAACCAAATTTTAGTCCTTGATATTAACCATGTCTCTTGGATTTTCGAAATTCCACTCACAGAAGCGGTAAAATTATGTTTTATGTGAACTTCGAAATTCTCCTAAGAGGTGGGTAAAAGACGGTGAAAAGTTCAATAAATTTTTTATATATCTAAAATTATTATAAAATGACTCCAATGAATTACATTGAACTTATATAGGTATTATGTATCAATTTTGACCTAAAATAAATTCAAATAAAATAAATAATTATTTAAATAAAAAGTCGGTTTTGAAATAGTAACCTAGTGTTTTCACTATTCATCAAAAATTGAAAGTATTCAGAAAAATAAAAAAACATCACCCTAGGCTAATTTCGATATCCCAAATCCAATAATGAAGTCCATTTAAAAAGGGAAAATTTATAAAATTTTAAAAAATGGGTATTACTATTAATAATGGCCAGTTTATATACCATATCATTGCTTAGTAAAAGTCAGTATTGCGTACAACACACGCTATCATGGAAGGTCGTGATTGCGTTTAATGCAAGCCAAGTCAGGGATGCATGTATTGAAAGCTCCTTTTGGTGTGGCTTACAACACAAGACATCAATAAAATTAAAAAGAATATTTTTCATAAAATCTCGGGGTGTTACATTCTACCCCCCTTAAAATTAATTTCGCCCTTGAAATTCATTGGGGTTATAAATGGTTTACTACTCGAATGTTTCTTTAATAGAAACCCACATCGTAAAAAGGAATACCGAAACCAATCTTTAAAAACTAAAGTATGAAACGTAACACTTACCCAAATTAACTAATCACTGGGTTTCCACATAGGTGAAAATATGGATATGGAAGAGAAATCTAACCATCATGTTCTGATGGAGAGTGGTAGAGAACATGGCCATGGAAAATCCAGAAATCACAAAGCCATATATTTGTGATGATCTAAGGTACCATCTGATTCATCGGATATAATGGCACTAGGATAATATTTTTGGTTTTGAAGATCATTTCCCTAAAGTTGAAGAAATCGAAATTAGAAGAAATACTTTCTTGATTTTGGTACAGTCTCACCGTTGGTCATTCCTTGGACAATTTACACTTCATCTCTTAAAGAAATGAAATTGAATTTTTCATTCATGAAGTGTTAGTATATCATGTGATAGAATGATGGTTCATTCCATTTGTCTCAAACAAAATGTTAGAAAATTTTGTAAAAAATACATAAGTCCATCTATAGTGAGATTAATCATATATGGTTCCTAAAATGGACTTATACTTCTTATATCATACTTCTTAATATAATAAAACTGGTTTTTACTAAACAGAGACTTCCTGTAGGGCAGTGGTAGGTGATACAGGCCAGTCGCACTTCAGTTGTGGGTTTGATTCCCACAGCCTTGTCCGATGCGATGGGTTGTCGCCTGTCCTGCAGGTTGTCCTTTTTCTAAAACTACATTATTATAACTTTCCATAAATAATATCGAAAAAGTTCTGTCCTTAAACAATACTTACTTATGTCCAACATAATCAATTCCAATCTTTAGGCTTATCCAAAATACTGCTGTCTAATATCATATTATAGTGATAATGATTACCAGAGAAATCATATAACAAGCATGTTAATACCATCGTTGATCCCCATATATCATAAGATATGTCTTGTTGGTCACATTCCAAAAATTCGAATGCCTTAATCATGTATTCTCTTGATAAAATGAATACCCATTGAAGCTTAGTGAAAACATGTGTGCTGTCAAAAGTTAACTTTTTCAACATACCAAAATCCCAGAATTCTGTATACTGAAACCATGATATCACTTAGCCCTTATAACAATCATGAGCTCATGAATACTATCAAATAATTTATTTTCTCCTTATACCTTCATTATGTGCATATCATCTGCTTTCCAAAATATTTGAATCACTTTTCATGGTTACCGGTACCATATTCTTTTAGAATACCACAATGGACCAATACACAGATATTTCAAAATCCCACGATACTATAAATGAGATTCCATGATACTATTTTGAAATCCCATTACATAAACACTTAATCATTACCCAACATCATTGTCATACTGAAAATCACAAATAGTGATCACATGTGACTTCCCTTTATCCTTTCCCTTAAGAGGTTTCTCACATTGATCATCATTAACCCTTGGATTATGGAATTGATTAGCATAATGCCTTATTTTCTTGCACTTGAAGCATTGAAGTGTTGGTGGTGCGTTATCTATATTCTTTTCTTTATTCACATCATTAACAACCCTTTTTTCATTACTTCAACACTCAGCTACTCGATGACCTTCTTTTCCACACTAAAAACATTTTCTAGTCCCTTTAAGACAATCTCTGCCATGATTCTTTCCACACTTTGAGCATAAAGAAACATTCATATTCTTTTCACCATTATTCTGAGATTTCTCATTGAACTCCATCTTTCGTTTCTTGTCAAAACCATGAGATGGATATGTTACACTAACTTCCAGTTCTACCTTGATACCACAACGCACAATTTCTTCATAGCTACTGAAGTCTCTTATAGCTAATGCCCTTCGAAGACTTTATTTTACACCACTGTAAAATCGATCAACTCTACTTTCAGGTTGGATGATAAAGCCAGATGCATACCTTGCAAGTCTTGTAAAATTCGATTTGTATATACCAACAGATTCATCATCCTTTTGCTTAAGCTCAAGAATCTCCTTTTCCATCTTTGTTCAAAGAATACGAGGGAACTAATTACTGAAAAATATGTTCTTGAACTCATCCCATTCCATGGACTCAATTTCTTCTCTTTTCCTCATATTCTTGATAAGATTCCACCATTGATCAACATCACCTTCCAAACGATATACTGCTAAGATGACTTTATCATGCTCAGAACATTGTAGAACTGAAAATATCTTTTCAGTGGTACTGATCCATTGTTCATCCACTAATGGATCAGAAGACCCGCTGAATAAAGGTGGACGCTTCCTCATGAAGGATTCAATAGAATGTTCCTCCTTTCTCTGCTCATTTGGAAGTCCAGAATGATATATAGCTTGTGTAAGTATAGAAATAAGATTGTGCACTCCATCTTCCATAACATTGGTTTGTTCAGGAGGACAATCATTGCATCATCCATTACATTGATCAACACAGTTCTTTCAGGATTCAGCCATCATCTAAAACCCAAAAAGAATAGCGTGATGCAAACATCATGATAGGGAAAACAACATAATAAAGGGCTAGTACCTTCCATATCTAACATCCTAGGTTTAATTATAATATCGTTACCATAATTCTAGGAATATAACCAATACTTATACTTATCCTTAGGGACATACCTAGATATACCTTAGAAATATCTCTAGGGATCTCACTAAAGTTCTCACATCCTAGATTCAAAAGGTTGACTAAATATTTTCTCTGATACCAACTGTAGAGACCCAAAGCTTGAAGTACATGGACATTACATTACTTTTGCAGAATACGTTATACATAACGAAAATAGACACACAAGGACCGTAATATTTTAGTGTCTTTGGAAACTCTGAAAATAATCTTCTAATCGTGGTAAAATATCTTCAACATCTACCATAAAGATCCTCCCCTTTTTGTTTTCTTACCTAAAACCTTTCTTTAAATCCTTGGGAAAAGAAAAAATTTAAAGGGTGAGCTCAAATGCTCAGTAAGGGTAAGCATAGAGAACTTAAAACAATCCATAAACATTTGAAAGAAAAAACTTGAACATAAAATCTAAACATCAAAATCATGAGCAACGACATAAATCTTGGAAGTACAAAAGGCATAGATCATAAAGTAAAATTAGTCATGATAAACTAGCATGGTAATAAAACATGTAATTGTGGCATCAATTAAGCACATGTTATGATTTCCATAGTATCTAAGGCATTTCTTCCAAGATCATCTTAGTGGACAAAGTCCCATTCTGAATCGAGTTCACTCCTCGTTCCAGTCCTGTAACACTGAACCAGATTAACTTACCATTCCAGCCATGTCTATCTCATGAGATATAAATCTTTACTCAATGCATTGGGGGAGATATAGTTCCCAACCATCTCATAATTAAATCATTCTTACTTGTGCCACAAAATAAACTTAAAACATTCATCATAACCCAAAGAATAAAATGGGTTTCATAAATATCATCTCATCATAACATAATCAATATAATAAAATGGAAATAATTTCATCATAAGAGAAGTAAAACCATGTAAATCATAGATACATTATACTTGAAACATACATATATGAAATAATTCCATCATATATGAAAAATGGTTTTGATAAAACACTTGAAATGAAATCTTGAGGAAGATATACTTTCTTCTTCAAAATCATTTTCTTTTCACAAAATGGCAGGCAATTTTAACAGAAAATGATTTTGTTGAAAATAGTCCTGAAATCTTTTGGAGTAATCTTCATGAAAATAAGGCTTTATAAAACCGTAAAAATCCTTTCATGCCGTATACATTAAAAAAACATTCTTCTTGTACTTTTGTCAAAAAAGTCAGAAAGTACCTTATAGGGTAAATAATAGAAACATTCCTTCCATACCATGGGGTAAAAGTCAAAATGGGTAAAAAGGAATTTAAACATACATGAAAACACTTTTATAAAACATGGACATGGATGATAGCAATAACCCCAGAAAATACATACGAATAAGCAATCTCGGATAAAAATGAGATTTGCAAAATTATCCCTTACCTTCTGTCCGATATGCCTTGTATGTATCCGAACCTCCTGTCTAATGATTTAAATAATGTTATTGAATTATTACAGAATCATATTCATTGTTATGATATCATATATAGTTTACTTATGACTCTATATTACCCGTTCTTTTGTGAATTCGATGTAAAAGCAGCGACTTGGGTAAAATCGTATCATTTATTATACGTGTTTTGACTTGTTGTTCTTAATATTATTACTTATATACTGATTTACATAATTCTAGAATGTAAAACATTATTTATATATAATATATATTCATCATATACATATATATATGATAGATCGATAAATGGAATGAAATACACCATTCATGGAGACAGTAGGCCGTACGTACACATGAATGTTGTATGCGTTTCCTTATCAAATTGAATGGAATTAAGTAGATTAAATACATATATATATACATAAATAGAGTATAATTATTATGTCATATATTTCATTATTATTCATTATATATACTTTATAATCATTAATGAATGGTTAACATGGAGAATGAATCTTATCGCGTCGTGGAGACGATAGTCCGTACGTATGCACGAGTGATGATACCATTCCCATGATCATGAAATTGTATTGGATTGTATGTATACTATTTCAGAATAAATATCACTTTTCAATAATCATATATAGTTATTATTTACACCATTATACCCTTCCAAGTAAGGTGGTGGTGGAAAATAGATTACACCATGGCGTGAAGACGGTATTCTGTACCTACGCACGGGCGGTGATTTTGTTTTCCATAGGATGGATAGATGGTGAAATAGGGGGTTTTCATACTTATAATAACATATAAGTATATCAGTGATACTGATTTTATTACCACATAATGAAACAACTAAAGAAGAAGAAGAAGTAGAAGAAGAAATAATGTTGAAAGAATCAGTAACACACATTACCACTTCGTTGAAGTGCCTCTTCTTAACCTCCAATTTGGGCACAAAAGATAGTATTTGAAGATAACTGAACATATAGGATGTTTCTAGGGAAGTGGAGAGGAGAAATTGGCTGGGGTTGGGCGATCTTGAAGGTTCGAAGTGGTGTGAGGAAGAGAGGGAGGAGGTGCCCTTTATAAGGGAGGAGAGGGGCACCTTTGGAAAAACAAAAAATATTATTTTATTATAAAGTCATATTCGGTTTTTAATAGCTCCAAATTGATTTATTTCGAAGATAAGCTGGGTATGGGTCTAAATACTCTCATCCAATAGAACTTAGACAAGTTTAGGTTTCTATTTTAACCCTATCATTTAGATTTAACTTTATGTTAAATAATTTTACTTTTACCGTGTCTTCCTGTTTTCTTACACAATAAGGTTAATAAACTTACTATAACAAGACAAAATATCCCCATGTTGTTTATTAGTAATACATATTACCTTATCTAAGTCAGTTGTCCGAACCTTAGATTTTTAGGAATAAAATAACAATTAATAATATAATACTTCTTTTAAAAACTATTTTATGTCAATTTTGACACTATTTGGTAATTGATTTTTGTGAAAATCATAACAAAATGATTTTTTCAAACAGAGTTAACTAAATCATTAATAACATGTCATATTAACCTATAAAATTAGTGGAATTCATAAAAGGTCTCAAATTACATTTATTTGGGTATTTATAACATCAATTATGTCAATATTTCATTAATAAGATAGTTACTGAATCATCATTGTGTCATATATAAATTAAATTATTTAATGTCTAAAAATTAAAAATAAAATACCATTATTTAGGAAATAGTTTTATCTTTCTAATTAATATTTATAGTCGAATATATCTTACGTATAACCCTATATTGAAAATTATTTAGTTATTAAACTTTGATTTTAACTATTTTAACTATTCATTAAATAAAATAATATTAAATGTCCTAATCTAATCAAAGTGGAACTAAATGGTCATATTTTATTTTTAGGGTTGTGTTTGGTCGAATTACACTTATACAATAGAATTAGGTCATGTGTTAGGGTAATAATAATATCATTTTTACCATTAATTACCCAATTTACTTGTAACCGTGGTAAATAAAAGTAAAAAGTTACTATTCACCAAAAATTATTTTCATCTCATTGAACCACATTTATGTCCTTGATATTAACCGTGTCTCTAGGATTTTTGAAGTTCCACTCACAGAAGCGGTAAAATTATGTTTTATGTGAATTTCCAAATTCTCCTCGAAGGTGGGTAAAATACGGTGAAAAGTTCAATAAAATTTTTATATTTCTAAAATTATTATAAAATGACTCCAATGAATTACATTGAACATATATATGTATTATGTATCAATTTTGACCTAAAATAAATTTAAATAAAATAAATAATTATTTAAATAAAAAGATGGTTTTTAAATAGTAACCCAGTGTTTTTACTATTAATCAAAAATTGAAAGTTTTCATAAAAATACCAAAAATTCACCCTAGGTTAATTTCGATATTCCTAATCCAAAAATGAAGCCCAATTGAAAAGATAAAATTTATAAAATTTTAAAAAATGGGTATTACTATTCATAATGGCTAGTTTATATAACATATCGTTGTTTTGTGAAACTCGGTTTTGCGTACAACAAACGCTATCGTGGAAGGTCGCGATTGCGTGTAATGAAAGCCAAGTAAGGGATGTGTATAATGCATGCTCCTTTTGGTGTAGCGTACAACACAAGACATTAATAAAATTAAAAAGAATATTTTTCATAAAATCTCGGGGTGTTACAGGTAGACTCATAGAAATCCACATATGAGGGATTAAAAATATGAAATTCATCATCTAATGAATCAAAATTTATCCTATAAATATCAAAAATTGATCTATCATAATATTATATTGGTATAAAAATTTATGATGAGTGGAATATTACACTAGATTACATTAGATGAATAAATTTGAGTAAAGAGCTAGGGAAGAAGAAATAACTAGTTATGTAGGAGTTGGACCAAGTATACTCTATAAAACATCATCAAATGATAGCCCCATTCCACCTTATTACAAAAAAATGGGATAGTGGGAGCCTATTCAATTTTATTTGTGAAGAAGGTAAAAGTGGTATGGCATGTCTACATGTTTTATCAGGACTTCCACCATTAGGATCCTACCCACCATCACTATCAAAAGCAGAATGATCCAAATCAATAAGAGTGGTTTTAGGAGAACTTTCCTCTCTTGGAAGTTTAAATTAAATTGTTGGTAATCCCCTTATATCAAACATGTTTGGAAGTTATAAAATTATATTCTCATTGTTATCACCTCCAAAATTAGTGAGATTTGGTCCAAAAAGAAAAGATTCATCAGTACCACCCCCTTAAGAGATACTACTCCTTCCATGGGTCCATAATTATTTGAAATTGATAAACAAGGATAGTGACTTATTATTCACTTACAATCCATCAAGTATTCCTCACTAAGATAAAGTACCACATATTCTACACTTTTTTCCTAAGAATAATCAGACTCAACCACTTGATCAAGTTCCAAAAATGGACCCACTATTTCTTTTGTTCTAGTTAGATTCTTGACAGGATTGTATTGCTCATACAATTTATTACCATATTCAACACATATTTTCGTCCACATATGCCAACCAATATTTATTCTATTTTAGGTGGTTCGATTCAAATAAAATTATAAGTAATATACTTTTCCTCTCCTTGAGGAACAATCCTCTATTCTCTAATAAATATAAGATAAATTTTCGATAAAGAATATAATAGAATTGATATGAAGATTTGATTAGTTTAAATATATTAGTCGTAATAAATATAGAGGGACTTATATATACTCTATATAGTGACATAGGTCTTAACATACGTGGATATTATATTTCTTTTGATAATTATTAATTACATGATATAAAAACACACCCGGGGAACACACTAGTTTAGTGTCATTGGAAACATGGAAACATAAACACTGGTCCATAAGTGAGCTATGTTATCTCCCACTTTGTTCTTCACAATCTTCACCCTTCTAAGACATATCATACATAATTAATATCTTCATAACATGGAAAATGGGACCATAAGAAATAGTGAGATTATATGCTCAGTAAGGGTGAATAAGAGAGATACGTAAGTATAACATGAGAATAAGGGTATATGTTCATTAGTATAACATTTGAAAAAAGAATACCATGTATATAAAAGATCAAAATATTCAATCATGGAATAAATATTGGATGTTCATAAGACATTAATCATAAGGGAATCAATGAAAATGATCCCTGAGATCACAAGATTGGAATAAGGAATGGATTTGTGGCATGAACATTAGCTTATAACTTTGTAAACATGTAGAAATAAAAATAGGTTCCCTCATTGAGTTAAGGATAGGAAATAGGGCCCTTGAATAAAATTATAGACCTGAAACCAGTCCCCAAATAAAATTGTCAACATGTATCAGGTTCGCACATATCATTGTGAATATGTAATCAAGTTCATAGATGACATTGTGAACATGTAATTTGGTTCACGAATAAAATCATAGTATATAAGGTTCAATTCAAAGACCAAAATAGTGTAAAAGTGACTTTACTGTACTGAGTTCACTCCTCATTCCAACCCCGTCTTAATGTACCTGGTTTACTCCCCATTCCATCAATATCTTACCGTATTGGGTTTACTCACAAATCTAGCCATGTCTTACTATAACCGGTTTACTCCCTATTCCATCCATGTTTATCTCATGAGATATATAAATATTTATCCAATTAATTGGAGGGAGATATTGGCCCCACTAATCTCCTAATTAAAACCATATTTATGTGTTCAAAAAGTTAATAATAATTAATCATATCATAAATAAAGAAATGAAATTGGTTTAAATAACATTTAATCATGTCATAACATGTGGAAAAGATGCAAGTTTGGTAATAAATTTATCATATAACAACCTCAGAAAATAAGTGGATTTCGTATTAATTTTCCCATGGTATAACTCATATAAGAGAAACAAGTTTCATAAACATCATGCCATAAAAATATAAAACATTTAAAGAAATGATATGAATTGTATACTTGGATAATATCCCCAGTATGACATAAGTAACACCAATGGATTAACATGATATGGAAAATAATGTTCAATGATCAATTAAAACAACTCTTGAGGGAAATATTTATTTTGAAAATCACTTTTTTGACCATAAAACTTTTTGAAAATACTTTAATTTGAAACTAATCATGAAAACTTGTAAAGTAATATTTAAAACAATTTAAATCACGTTTTAAGAACAATATTTTTTAAAAAAATTCTTTTATAAATAACCTTTTAAACTAATAAAATAATATTTGAGAATAATTTAATTTTTTAAAAAATTTAACATTTTCAAAATCCTTATCTTTCAAATAACCTTTGAAACATATAAAGGATTCCTCAAAAAAAATTTATAAACTTTTTGAAAATAATTTCTTTTCAAAATCCTTTTATTTGATAATATTATTTTAATATTATAATGTAATCCATGAATATCATTTAAAACACTTTTGAAAGGTAAATTGTCTTCAAAAACATTTTCTTTGAAAATAACCATTGGAACATATGAAGGATTCATTGAAAATCACATTATACCCTTTTTGAAATATTAATCATTTTAAAAATAATTTTATTTGAAAATATACTTAACATATCATTCGAATAATTTTTTTGGAAAACATGGTTTCAGAAGAAAACATATTTTGTGACTAAAGAGAGAAATAAAGTTACGTTGTAATAAAAACATTTTATTAAATATTTTAAGCACCAAAGTGTAGAAAAAATGGTATAATTACTTGAATCTATCATGAATAAAAATAGGAGAGTAAAATTAATAAGAATTATTGGGAGTTACATCATGAGATATCAACATTGGAGACTTAATTGTAAAAACTCCTGATAAATCATGACATTGCAACTTAAAACCGTTACCACTTTGATAGCATTGAATCATAATAACTATGAAATAAATAAAATAAAATAGAACATAAAATATCATAAATATAAATAAATTCATGATATTAAATTTCAAAAGGTCTTTATATACTCATCATGAATGAATATAGTATTATAACATAACATGTATCTAAAAAAGGCTAATGGAGACAAAAATACCTTAGCGATTTGGTAACTTTTGAACCATAATCCCTGGGAAAGAGAGGTCCTAAATTTGATATGTAAATAAAATAAATTTTATTTATAATCATAAAAATATATTCATGGTCATTATATACACCACACAAAATAAACATGTTTTGAAGATGGCAAGTGCATCATAGCAAAATAAAGGTGAGACATAAATCTTTTACATTATGTCTTGATTTCCATCATACTCATTCAACCTCTTGTATAATAAATATAAATTTATTATACATATATTACATAAAAATATTAATATATATCGTACCATATAAGATTTTCTTAATAACTTTTATTACAATTTTATCAACATTTTAATGTTATAGTCATGTTTCAGGTAATAACCACTTTTTTTGTATATGTTTTGATTTTTTATTTTTTTCATATTACTCTGATCATTATTATATTATTTAAAAAATTTTAACCATAATATAAATATAATATATATCCATTATATAAATATTTATAGTAATCCATAAAATATAGTGATAAGAATTGGTGTACACAATTCATGGAGATGGAAGGTCGTACGAACGCAATAACATTGTTTCCATTTTATTATCATATTGAAAAAAAGAAAGATAAATGATATATATATATTATAATTAAATTAAAATTTTTATGATATATATATATATATATTTTATTAAACTAATCATTAATAAATTTCATGCAATGTGTGAATGAATCAAATTACTTTGCGAGGCAGTAGTCAGTCGAACACACGAACAACATTATCATATTCTGAAAAATGGAAAACATGAAGCTATGTGTGACATAACAATTATATAAGAATTATATAATCAAATATATCAAATATATAATATTTAAACTATAAATCCACCATCATTACCAAATTTTAAATGTGGTAATGAAAAAAGGAATGACATCAGTTCGTGAGGCGGTTGTCCACCATACACACAAACCCTGATTTTTTAACCCATTTAATAGAAGTCTCTGAGGTTGTAGGTCATACACTGATAGAAAAAATATAATTATATGGAATATAATTATGATATTATATAATCATGTTATATTAAGAATTGAAGGGGTTGGAGGAAGAAATAAAACCAAAATGGTCATTGATGAACGTTACCTATTCTTCAAGTATCCTCCCTAGGTTTTCACTAAATCCACAATTAGTTGGAATTATAAAAAAATTAAGGATTCCAGGATGATGGGGTAATGTTGGGAAGTGATATTTTTAGGTTTTTTTGGTTAAATATTCCTTGAGATATGTGAATATGTAGGGAGAGTGAGTTCCCTTTTATAAACTAGGAGAAGTTGTATTCTTGTAAATATCCAATAGTATTCACTATTAGGAGGTCCCACTTAACTGTTGTGACTCCAAAATTTATTATAATGGATTGTAGGGATTACTAGGTCAAGAAAAACCTCCAAAAACAAGTTATATAAATTTTTATCAAGTTATTACATATTCTTTAAGTTTACTCAATTTTATCATTATAGTTTTTACTAAGGTAACTTGTATCTTTTTTATTTACCTTGTAAATAAAAACATTAAAATATAATTTAAAAGAGAATTATTAGATAATTTATACCCAATTATTATAAATATTATGTACCATTCATTAAATAAGAATCAAATGGTTGGTTAAAATTATTTTAAATAATTCATGTAACGCACAAAACCACTTTTTAACCATGATCACATTAATTAATTTTTTACTTTTTTCTATTCATTATGAAATAAATTAATTTAACCATGTTATATAATATATATTACTATTTTTGAAAAAATTGAATCAATTTTTAGAAATTTCAATCACATAAGTGGCATAATTTAATTGAAAATGAATCTTGTAGACGTAACGAGAAAGTTGGTTTTTGAGGAGAAAATGATCAACATTTTATAAGTTTTTTATATCCAATTTTGACATGATAAGAACTGAAATAAACTAAATTGTATTAATAGATTTATAATTTTACTAATTATACAATAAAACCATTTTAAAATATAATTTCCCTTTACAAATAAATTTATTAAATGGTAGTTTTTAATTAAAATTCAGCAGTTTTCACCATTCATGAAAAAACGATACCGTTTATAAAAATCCAAAAAAATATTCCTAAGATATTTTTTATATTCTAATTTAAAAAATGAAACTTATTTTTTAAAATTAATTTTTAAATGGTGTAAAAATTAATATTAAAATCAATGTTCCATAGGAGGCAACGAAATTGATTTTTGAAAAAAAAAATATAGTTTTAATTATAAAATTGGATTTATTTTTATCACTTGTTCATAAAAAACATAGGATGAATGTAAAATATTTGATTGAATATATATAATATATAAATTTCATTAAAATAATTCAACCAAAAAACATAGTAATATGTCACGATTCATTTAAAGTTAGTGTTGCATGCAAGGATTTCCAAAATCAACGGTAAGTGTAACTTAAGAAAAACATAGTGTTGTGTGAAAAAATATATATATTTCAAAAAATATCAACATGTTACATTATACCCCCCTAAAATTAATTTCACCCTTGAAATTTGTCTTGGTCATTAATGGTTTGACACATTAAATTTACGTCATAGAAACCCACATCATAAAAAGGGTTAATAAGAAATACTCTTTAGGAAGAGAAAGGGATGTGAAAAATCCAACTATAATAAATCACAATAGGTTTCCAAATAGGGGAACATATGTGAAAGGTGTAAACATGTACAAACATGAGGAAAATGACACCAAAATAATAATAGTAATAGATATAGAACCTGGCCACATGAAAGTTAATAATCACAAATCCATAAAAAAGGTTTGAAAACTGTTTTTGATATTATAGAAAATAATGATAATTGGATAACATTTAATTTCATGAACCATTTTTAATGTTGAATAATTTTCATGAGAAAAAAATACTTACTTGATTTCGTTCCATTTCATAAGCACAATCTCACCCTATGGTTGTACCTTGATCAATTTTCACATTATCGTTTATTCCAAGAAATGAAGGTGAAATTTTTATGCCTCAATCACTAAAAAATAATAATATCTATAAATATAATGGTAAGTCATTATGTCATTCTTTAGTTATCAACAAAAAATGGTTAACACAAGTTATCTAATATGAATGAAATAATAAATTAATCTCTGAATCCGCATTCAAAGTTAAACATATTACATTTTAGAAATGGTTTCCTTGTAACCCTTCCAAAATTAAAAATTTATAATTAAGGTCACAAAATTTTTCAAAATAAACTTAACAATAAACCCCCATATATCATAAAGTGGCTATCAATTACCACATACCGAACATGTGAATACCTTTATCGTGTATTCTCATTAAACATGGAAATAACATGAATTTCTATAAAACGTTATTAAAAAAATACTTTCTCCTCTTTTCTTATAAAAAATAATGATTATAAGATATATCCCTTATATCCAAAAATGTTTCAAACTCCATTCATGATAGAACAAACTAATTTTCAACAAATCCTTAATAAATTATGAAGTCATCTATACTATTTAATTTTATTTATCCAAATACTTATTCTAATTATTTGAAAATAATTATCTCAACATTAGGATCATATTAAGGGTTATATTTCCCTTAATCATGTGTTTTACATAAACATCTCGTTTCCATTAAATTTTATAGTACATCATCATCTTTCAACATATTCATTCAAATCATTAATGAAAAAATTATGCAGAAAAATCCTTATATATTTCATGATTATTGAATCCTAATACAAAAATACATTAACCATACCAATTAATTTTCAAAATATTAACTATGATTCAAAATCTTACTTATTAATACCTCTTTTCTTTCACATTTCATCTTTAGTCTCCTCATCATCAATTGAAAAACCATTACTCATACAACCTTGTGGATTTTTTTCATGATATTTCCCCTTAGGACATAGAATTTAATAATGACCATAATTTACATAGTGAAAACTTCCACACATTTATAATACCTTAAGGAGACCAAAATTCCCATAAATTTCATTAACTAAAATTTTCATGTTTTCTCAGTAATATCATACTTTGTGTTCCACACATAAAACATTTTTTCGTTTCTTCAAGACATTCCATTGATTTCTTATTCCCATATTCTTGATATATAGGGAATTGAATCATATTTCTTCCATGGTTACCATCACTTAAACTCTCAATGAATTCCATCCTTCTCTTGTTTTATGAGTTTGAGAGTTGGTTAAGGTACATAAGGTTAATAATATTCTGTGATAACTGATTAGATTTAATCACATTATCCTTAACAATATAGGTAACCCTTTTTTTCTTTTTGTTATAAAAATTTCCATCATATTCAATATTAAAATAATTCCTTCGGGTTCTCGCCACTAACTAAAACCATAAATAATAGTGTTAGGAACACTAATCATAATGGGAAACGAAATAATCATGAAAATAACTTATAAAATTTATAAATCATGAAAAATTATTAAATTTACGATACCTTAGGTTTATCCTTGGTCATTAGTAATTATCTTATATTTAAATCCCTCATTATGGTTTGTAAAGAGTTTTGGAATTTCCAATTTATATCTCTTAGGAGTGTCAATCCTAGAATGAAGCAAGTCCGGTTATCATACCCCAGTTCTTGTTTGAGTCTATAAAAATATAGTGTTTTTGGAGTTTTTACACCGAGGTACACTTGTTCTAGATCTACAACCATTTATAGTGTCCGAACTAGGATGTGTTTCTAAGAAACCACTTACCCAATCCTTTACAAAAAATCATTGAAAATTTCCTATAATTTGCATCATCCTTTGACTTATCATTTGAGACTTACCTAGATATATCATTCGAAATATCCCTAGTGATTTGACTAATGTTTTATCATAATTGTTTTTAAAGGTTGAATAAAAATTTACTTTGATACCAATTATAATGAAGAAGGGATTAACATACCTGGATATTCCATCTATTTTGATGAATATTCATTAAATAACATAAACAGATCCCTAAGGAACATAGTAGTTTAGTGTCTTTGGAAACCTGGAAACCTAAATATTGGTCCATAAGTGAGCTATGTAGTATCCCATTATATTAATCACAACTAGAACCATTTTTAGATATATCATACATAACAAATATCTTCATAAACTAGGGAAAGGAAACATAAGAAAGGGTGAGATCAATTGGACAGTAAGGGTGAAAAAAGTAGATATGTAAGCATAAAATTAGTATAAAGGTTTGAGATCTTGAGCGTAACATTTAAAAAGAAGAATACACTTCATGGAAAAGATCATAATCTTGAACCATGGTATAAATATTGGTAGTTCAAAAGACATAAATCAAAAGAGAATCAAATTACATGATCCATTAGAGAACAACATTGGGATAAGGCATGGTTTTGTGGAATATAAATCAACTTATAACATTACGGACATGTATAAATTTAAATAGTTTCACTCATTAAGTCAAAGACATGAATTAAAGTCCTCACATAAATTTAAGGACATGCAACTTGGTCCACACATAAAATTATGTGAAAGATATATATATCCACTCAAAATATTTGGAACATGTAATCAAGTTTATGAATAAAATTTTGAACATGTATTTAGGTTCGTGTATAAAATTGAAAACATGTAATCAGGTTCACACATAAAATCATAGTAGTAGAGGTTCATTATGAAGACCATCATAGCAGAAAAATTAATTTACTGTACTGAGTTCGCTCCTCATTCCATCACTTTCATACTGTACTTGGTTAACTCCCAATTCTAGCTATGTATTAATTTATCGAGTTCACTCCCTATTTTTTATAGTCCTCATTATTTGGATTTCACTCCCTCTTCTAGCCATGTATATCTCATGAGTTATATAAATCTTTATCTAATTAACTATAGGGAGGTATAAGTTAGACAAATATTATAATAAAAACCATATTAATGTGTATGAAAAGATCATAAGAATTCAACATGTCATAATCCTTGAAATTAAATAGGTATCAAAAACATTTCACCATATCATAACCTATGAAAAATAGATTGGTTTCATAATAATTTAATCGTTGCATAACCCATGAAAATAATTGTGTATCATAATAATTTTCTCATGGTATAACCTATGGAAGAGAAATGGTTTCATAAATATCATGCCATCAAAACATCAACCATTCAGAGAAAGAATATTGATGGTATCCTTGGATCATATCCCTAGTAAGGAATATTTATCACCAATGTATGCCATGAAAAATAATTTTGAAAAATAATTTAATACATTTCTTGATGAATTTATTCTTTTCATTTTGAAAATAAAATTTTAAAACATAAAAGAATTTTGAAAATCAATTTCCTTTAAAATAACTGTGAAATATTATAAAGGAAGAATTAAAAAAATAAAAATAAATTTTGAAAAATAAAACATTTTCGAAATAATTTTCTTTGAAAATAATCATTTAATCTTCTAATGTAATATTTTAAAATCATTTAAAAATTTTTTTAAACATAATTGTTTTTTCAAAAATGTTCTTTGAAAATAACTTTTCAAAATTATAATGGACACCTTGATATTCATTTATTTTTTTTTCAAAAACATATATATTTTTCAAATCATTTTATTTAAAAATAAACATTGAATGTTATAAAAGAATATGTGAATATATTTTAAAGCACTTTTTTATTATAAAACCATTTTCTAAATCATTTTCTTTAAAAACAACCTTTGAAACTTATTAAATAATCATTTAAACTCAATTAAATTGTTTTTTAAGAGAAAAAAATTATCGAATTCTTTTCCTTGGGAAGTAATTTTAGAATATAGTTTGAAAACAACATTGATTTATTTAGAAAAAATATATTTGGATAAAAATATATTTTTGACCGAAGAGAGAAATAAAGCTATATTTTCTTAAAAACATTTTCTTAATTATCTTATGTATCAAAGAGTGGAAAAATAGCACCATAACTTGAAGATATCATTAATAAAAATAGGAGAAGAAAATTAAAAAGAATTATTGAGTTTCATATCATTATATATTGACATTGGAGACTTAATTTTAAACAATGTTGATAAATTACGAGACTATACCATAAAACCCAAAGCACTTGGATAACCTTAAATAATAAGACCAATGAAAGAAATAAAATAAATTAAACTTAAAATAACACGAGGATAAATAAATTCACTATTTTAAATGTAAAATGGGCTCTATTACAAAACTATATTCATATATATAATAGCATATATTATTTTCTTAAGACATTTTATTTACTCTTTTTTAACAATTTCATGTTAAAATCATATTGCACGTAATACTGCTTTGTTTTTTGTATATGTTTTGACTTGTTATTATTGGTCCTATTACTTAGACTATGATTTATATATTTAAATAATGTAAAAAATGGTATAAATATAATATATATCCATTATATATGTATTTAGAGAAATCCAAAAAAATTTGTGATAGGAAATTAAATACACCCTTTATGGAGACGGTAGGCCGTACAAAGGCTCGATAACTATTTACATTTTGTTATCATATTGAAAGAAATAAAGGAAAATAATATAAATATAAATATATTATAATTTTAGAATAATTTTATTTCATATATATGAAATATTATTATTAAACCCATCCTTAATATCTTCCATGAAAATTGTGAATGAATCACATTGCTTCGTGAGTCGGTAGTCCACCGTACCGAGGAACAACATTATCATATTCTGAAAAAATTGAAAGCATGTATTTATGTTTGATATAAAAATTTAAGAATAATAATATCATAATAAATATCATATATATCATATATAAACTATTAACACTTCAATATTCCCATTCTTGGAAGGTTGTAATGGAAAAACTAACAATATTGGTTCGGGAGGCGGTAGTCTCCCATACACATGGACACTGATTTTTTAAAATATATTATGGAAGTGTGTGTGGTTTTAGGTCATTAAATTAACATAAAACATATTATTAGATTAAATATACTTAATTTATTACTTAAAATTTATATAATAATAATTTAAACATGTGGAAGAAGAAATAAAATGGAAACTCATGTTGATAAATGTTACCTCTTCTTTGGGTATCCTCCTTAGGTTTGTACTAAATGAATTCTTGGTTGAACAGAAGTCAAACATAATTCATCTAGGATGAGGTTATGGATTTGGTGAAATTATTTTGGTATGTTTTGGTCGAACAAAATGGATTTAGAGGTGAGAATAGGGTGGGGGGTGAGTGAGTTTCTTTTATAAATGAGGAGTGACATTCTTATTAATAACCAAAAGTATTCACTATTTGGAGGTATACCATACCTAATATGGGGAGAAAATTGATTAATAATTAAGGATAGGGATTAATTGGTTGATATATACCTCTAACACACAAAATAAATACATTTTTTCTTTTTATTCTTTAGTATTTAAGATTACTCAATTTTGTCATTATAGTTTTTTATCAAGGTAATTTGTATATTTATTGTTTACCTAGATAATTAATCCTTTAATAATATATATAAAAATTGATTTAATATATAATTAATATCCACTAATTCTAAATACTAATTCTAATTCATTAAATTAAAATCCAATGGGAGTGTAAAATTAATTAATACAAATGCACGTAATGCGCAAAACCTTATTTTAACCATAATCACATTAATTAATTATAAAACTTTTCACTAATAATTATGGTAAAAATTTAAGTTAACTTAATTATATAATATAAACTATTAATATTCCTAATATATAATATATTTTTTCAATTTCCATTCATATAAGTTGAAATTTATAATTTAAATTTAATCCCACAAACGTAGTGAGAAAGTTGTTTTTAAGGAGAAAATGATCAAGTGTTTATAAGGGGTTTATATCCCATTCCATTGGAAAGGTGATTAAAATAACCAAAATTGAATTTATATATGTATAATTTAACAAATTATTCTTTAAAACTAATTTTAAATACAATTTATCTTTAAAAATAAATTAAACAAAAAACCAATTTTCAATTAAAATCTAGCATCTTTCACTATACATGAAGAAATTAAAATTTTCAGAAAAATCACAAAACATCATTCTAAGATAATTTTTATATTCATATTACAAAACATAATTTTAAATTTTAAAATAATTTTTATAAAATTGGTAAAAACTAATTTTAATATAAGTTCTGCATATAAGGTGACAAAATCATATTTTTGAAAAAAATTTACAGTTTTACGCATAAAATTGGATTTATTTTTATCTATAATATATAAAAAAAATAGGATTAATGAAAAATATTTTATTGGATATATATTATATATAAATATCATTAAAACCATTCACAAAACATTATTTTGCTAATTTGTTGATATAAAATCCTCTTGTGCGCATACATTTTTTCCCAAGAAATATATCATTTTTTTCAAGAGTTTTATTTTCAATTATAAATAATTGTCATAATAATATTTTAATAATATGTCACGTTTTATTTAAACATAGTGCTTTTTCCAAATATAGATAATCTTAGTGTTTCATGTAACACAAGAAAAAATAAATGTTGCCTGAAACTCAAGATAAAATTGATGTTGTATATAAATATAAATATCTAAAATATTAAGTAAATTCCACAAAAAATATTTTACAAAATATTTGGGTGTTAAACTCCATATACCATTACATAAAGAATGAACAAGTCCCAATTCTTTACAATGCTAAAATATAATTGTTTAGGAAAAATATCTTTAGAAATAAACTTATTCTATAGACTAAACTCAATATGGAGATGAAAAACATTTTTATTTCTTGTATTTTTATTAATAGTTTTCTAAAATAAGGATTATTGGTTGTGTAATAACATTGATAGTACTAATTCCCACCTTGGTGTGGAAATTTTAATCTTACAGCCCATAAAATTTACTAAAATACATTCTATTTTCCACCAATAATCATTCCAATGTGATCCCAAATTCCTCCAGCTTCAAAAAAATATTCACATATAACACTATTACTAACTAGGAATAAAAGGGTATATCACTGTCTATGAACTACTTAGTTTTGCCTTATTGTCACACAACTATCTATAATAATGTTCGACTTGATTTAAACCATTTTCAACTCAGTTTCATTTATGGGAAAACTTCACTATACTACATCTGTGGTTTCGAGAGATTTAACATTCCACTATAGATTTATTTTGATATCTTAGATATACCCAATGCATCCAGAGTTTCATCTTTATAGAAACGATTCATTCTCAGAAATCATTAATGAAATTTGAAGAATATAATGGTAGAGTTTAGTTAACACGAAGAGGTCTCAATTGGGATAGGCTTATGTTTTGAGCAGAGATAATCAATTCAGATTATATTTGAAGATATTTAAAAATAATTTAAGTTTTTTGTAAATAATAAATCATGTAAATAGAATAAAATACACATAAAATAATAAAACACATGTGTTAGCATTGAAATAAGGCACTATAGAATGTTATTCCAAATTAACAAAAATAAAGTAATGAAAATTATTTGACCATAAATTTATAAATTCAATGTACTACATGAAAAAATTTCTCAAGGTAGCTTAAAAATAGTAGAATAGTATCCTTAATATTTTCATATTAAATATAAAAACAAAAAAAATAACATTAAAAAAATAACATAAATATTATACATTATATTATCTCAATAATTCAAATAAGACATATCAAATTAAACATGAAATAATTATACATAGTTAATCATTTATAATTTTTATCTAATATAATTCAATATCTAAACATTTATATTATTTATAAAGATATCACCCAGTTGGTGTTTAGTTCTAATGAATTCATGTGTGATATACACATTTTGAAAATAATCTCTCAAAAAGTGATGTCTTATATCAATAAGTTTAGTCTTGTAATGAGATACATGATTCTTATAAATATATATATTACTTTTATTGTCACAATTTATAGGGATATGTATAAACTAAATATCCATAATCTATAATTTTTTTTTCATCAACATAGTTTTTTCACAAGAGTCTATAGTTGTGTATTCATCTTTAGTAGTGAAGAATACAATAGTATTTTACTTTTTACTACACTAGGATACTAGAGAGTTTCCAAAAATGTGACATGATCTAGTTTTTAACTTTATATCTATCTTATATCGACCAATTATTTAATTAAAATAAATACCTAATTTAAAATCATGTCTAGTATAGTAAAAAATTACAAAATTAAATATATTATTAAGGTATTTAAAAATAATTTTAACCATATTAAGATGCTATTCCTGGGGTTTTCTTGAAAATTAAAACACAAAAAATACAAATTCTAAGTATCACACCAACTAGAAGTTAGGTATAGTAAACTAATAATCATACAGCAGTAAGATATTTGGTCAACTGGTTTTCCAGTTTCATCCAAATAAAATTTACATTTGTACTCATATGAGTACTTCTATATTTTTTACTATCCATGAAAATGAATTTTAAAAGATATTTTGTGTACTTTATTAGATTTAAAGTAATTAATTCATTGTTTTTGATAGTATGAAATCCAAGGATGAACTTTAATTCACTTATTATACTAATTTTAAGTTTATTTTATTTTTTATCATTTTAGAATCTTCAACACATAAGGTGTTATTGGATGAGACAAAAATAATATAATCAATAAATATTTTAATAGATAAAATATCATTTGAAAACTTTCATATAAATAGGGTAGTATTAGATATTCCTTTTGAAAAGCCTTTATAAACAAAGAGAGAGTTGATTCTATGATACTAAGCTGTTAGAGATTGTTTTAGTCCATAATGTGCCATAAAAAGGTTAAAAAAAGAATTTAGAAATTGAGGATTTTGAAATATAGGGGTTTAAAGACCCAGTATTAATGTTTGTAAACATTAAATCATTTTTTCAAAATACTTTATGCATTAGAAAAATAAATTCCCAAAGACCAAGTTAGTTTAGTGCCTTTGAAATCAAGGAAACGTAAACACTAGTACCTGAGTGAGCTACATTTTCTCCCACTAGGTTTTCCAAGACTAACACCTCTCTTAATCATATCATACCCAATATATATCTTCATGACCTAAGGAGGAAAAAATAAAAGGGGTGATCTCAGATTCTGAGTAAGGGTAAATACGGGAGATATATAAGAATAAACATGATCCTAGGGGTATGAGAACGTGATAATAAAATTAGAAGATCATACCCTGCATATCATATATATGGATCATGGAATAAAAGTTATTTGTTTTTATGTAATGAATCATAATTTAATTAAGATAATAATCCATGATTGTATAACAAAAGAGTAATTCATTGAATTGTGTCATACACATAAATATGTATTATCATTCCCTATAAGTCAAGACACATCAATAGAACTTATCAAGGCACTTCATAGGGACTACACCTAGTAGGATGGACACACTACCATCCCCAGTCATTTTCCTCTTCTTTTAAGGGACTGGTTTTCCCCATATTCCCATAGTGGATTTGGTTTCCCCAACTATATATCATTGAATGGGTGTTCCTATCATCCCATAGTGGATATAGTTTCCCCATTTTCCATCTTAATGGTGACTAAACCCACTTTGTGGGAAACACCACCATCCCTAGTCAAAGTCATTTCCTTGTAAGGGATCAGGTTTCCCTATCTCTCAATAAGGGATTAAGTCTCTCGACTTGGATACCATCATTATATCATGAGATGTAAATCTTTAACCAATGCATTGGAGGGAGTTATAAGTCCCAACTATCTCTTAATAACATAATTCATACATGTGACAAAATATTATAAAACCTTCATCATATCATAACCCATAAAAAGGTATTGGTTTTATAAACATCTTATCATATCCCATTAAAATAAAGGGGTTTCATAAACATGCAAACATATCCAAACCCATGGAGAAATCCAGGTTTCATAATCATTTTATCACAACATAACCCATGAAAAGAAATGGGTTTCATAAGCATAAAATCCATTGCAGATGAAATGGTTTCATACACATATAACCCATAAAAGAGAAATGGGTTTCATAAACCTAAATACATTGAAACATAAAGTATTAAGAAAAAGAATATGAATGGATCCTTTGGATCATTTTTCAAAAATTAACCAATGGATGTCATGTTAGATGGAAAATAATTTGGAAATATCATTTCAAAAATATTTCATGAGTAAAATATCGTTTATTATTTAAAAAAATGTTTTTAAAAACAAAATCCTTTTTTAAAAACATTTCCTTTGAAACTCACTTTTAAAACCTGGAAGTAAGGCTAGAAATAATATTGAAAAACTTTTCCCTTGAAAACTTATAAAAGAAGTTTGAAAATTTTTTGAAAATATTTTTCTTCAAAAAATACATTTAATATAAAAAAATAATGGTGGAACTCATTTTGAATTTTTTTTCCTTTAAATGAAATATTTTGAAAGCCGTTTTCTTTGAAAATACATTGAAAACATAGAAAGGAGGCTTGAAATCATTTTGAGAACCTTTTCACATTAAAACTTATAAAATAAGCTTAAAAGAATGTTGAAATCCTTTTTCTTTGAAAATACATTGAAAACATATAAAAAAAATCCTCAAAACCATTTATATTTTTTTTGAAAACATCCTTTTTAAAACATTTAACGATATTTTGAATATAATTTAAAACACATTTTAAACATTAAAAAATTTTAAAAACCATTTTCATTGTAGAATAATTAAAAAATGAAATTAAAGAATATTTGGAAAATATTTCCTTAAAAATATAAGCTTTTAACCTTTTAAAATAAGCTTCAAGGGAATTATGGTCATGATAGTAGGCAAAATCTGTACACGTTGAACATTCCTTTTGTATAGTAAATTGTTTTGAAATTTAACTCAACTGGAAAATGACAAGAAGTTTACTTTTTAAAAAACCTTTTTTAAATGAAAAAATGTGTAAAATTTCCTTTAATGATCTTAGTTGAATGTTATAATATTTTTGGAAATATTTTAGAAAATATGGTTATGAAGGAACATAGATTTCTGTCCGAAGAGAGCAGTAAAGTTGTACTTTATTAAAAACACTTTCTTGATCATATTATGAAAACAAGAGAGGAATATTTTTACCATTACTTGGATATATCATGAATAAATAGAGTTTATGGAAAATTATGAGAGTTCTTGAGATATATATTATAAGATTTCATCAATGGGGGAATAATCTTAAACAATCTTGATAAACAGTGAGATTGTAGCTATAAACCGTTACCAATTTGGTAACTTTGAATAATAATTCGACAAAATAATAATATTAAATGAATCCTAAAATATAATTAAAATGAGAATATTAGTTATATAACATTTTAGAGGAATTATATATTCCTCATTTAAAAATATAGGTGTGTAACATGGCATTTTTCTCAGAGAAGGTAAATAGAGACAAAATTACTTTACTAATTTAGTAACATTTAAAATATAAAACCCCATGAAACAAAGATCATAAAATTCAAATTTGAATAAAAATAAATTTCATTATAATAATATTAGGATAAATCCATGGTATGTCTATAAACCACACAAAATAAATTAGTGGTGAATAAGGCATGTATCTCAATGAAATAGATAGTTAGATGAAATTCCCTTACCTTATGTTCTTGAATCTCTTCATAGTAGAAAAAACCTCTTGTATAATAAATATAAGTTTATTATATATATTTTATAGAACTATATTATTATATCTAATTCCATATATTATATTATTAATATTCTATATTACCCTCTTATTAACAATTCCATGTTATGGTTTTTCTTCGAGTAATATCTGCTTTCTTTTTCACATGTGTCTTAATTTGTTTTATTTCTTCCTTATACTTATATAATGATTTCTAGAATGTAAAACATGATATAAATTTCATTTTTATTCAGTATATATATATTTTTTATAATCAATATAATAAATAAATATGAAATGGAATACACTACTCATGGAGATCATAGGTCGTATGTAAACATGAACATTGTTTCCATTTTTATTTGAAATATGGAAAGAAAAAAAGTAAATTACACACACATATATATAATATCATTAAAATATAATTATTATATAATATATATCATATAATTTCACTAATACCATCCTTAATACATTCCATGCAGTGTGTGAACCAATCACATCCCTTTGAGGAGGCGGTAGTCCACACTTCCCCAGACCAAATTATCATCTTTACACAATATTGAATGCATGAAGGTATGTGTTATATAGTATTTAAAGAAGAATAAATAAATAATATATATATATATATATATCATATAAAAATATAGTTTTCATAATAATTCCCAACCATGTGAGGTGGTAAAGGAAAAACAAACAAATTTGTTTCATGAAGTGGTAGTTCGCCGCTCACAAGAACAGTATGTTCATTACCCATTAGATGAAAGTGTGTGTAAATATCAGTTAAACCCTTATCAAATATATATATATATATATATTGGCAATAATTAGGATATAATTTTTTCATTTAATAAGAATAATTTATGTAGTGGAGTAAGAAAATAAATTAAGGATCTTGAGGAAGGATGTTACCCCTTATTTGGGTAACTCCTTTTGGTTTGCACCAAACGAATTCCTTGGATGGATTTATTCCAAAAGGGAGGATTAAAGTAGGAATTTAGAGATTTTGGGAAGTTAATTAGGAATATATTTTATTAAATTAAGTGTTTTGAGTGGTGTAAAGAAGGGGGAGAGGTGGTGGCTTTCTATAGAAGAGGGAGGGGACACACATGGAATTTTTGAAAACATGTTTGGTGTACCCATATTTTTACCTAAAAAGACATAAAAAAGATACAAAACTCGATAATGGAAGGTTGATGGACGAAATAAGGACATAAAAGGTGTTTTGGACAAGATTCTAGGACATTGGAACCCTTACGTTTAGGGGTTTTCCCTTGTTATGATTAATTTCACCTTAATCACTCCAATTAATCTTAATCAATTTCACTAATATTTTTGTTCAATTATAAATTTGAACTTATTAAACTATAAATATTATAATAATTAAAAAAAATTATATCTATTTTTCAAAAATCAATTCACAGAAGTGAAAAAATTTAGTTCAATGCTAATCTCATAGATGTGGGGAAAAAGCATGTTTTTAAATTGAGAATGTTCAAAAGTTCATTTAGCTTTGATATCAAAATTCAATAGAAAAATTATTCTAATGACCTAAATTGGAATAATATATTTATTATTTTTCTATTGTTACTTTAAAATCTACTTTAAATAGATTTTAAATATAAAAATAAATTATACAAAAATAGAGGTCTGAATTAAAATTCTGTATTTTTCACTATTCACAAAAAAATGTAGTTTCATAGAAAAATACCAAAACATCACCATAATATAATTTAAAAATTATAAATTCAAAAAATATGCTTATTGTATTAAATTATATTTCTAAAATTTTATAAAATTAAATTTATTATTCTTTATAGAAGTACAAAAATAGAAATTCTTATGATGAAATAATATTTTGCAAACATTTAAAGACAAAAAAAATATGTTTTATTATAATTGTTTTTCATTTATATAAAATCATTAAAAATAATATTTATAAATTTTTTATTACTGTTAATATTATCATTTTTAATGTCTATGTTACAATTATCTAGTTTAATTAATTAAAATATAAAAATTATTTTTTCATAAAAAATTAGCGTTTTATGTAAAGAAAGACAAGTCGGTGCTATATTTAACATAATAAAATTTGGTGTTTTGGGTAGGTAAAACTTATCTTGGGGTGTTTTATATTGCAATGTTAACATAGTTTAGCGTAAAAATGAAGAATAAATTGGTTTCTTCCGATAAGATAAGCTATATTCAGTGTTGCATGAAATGAAAAATATCAAAAAGATTGAATTATTTTGAAACAAAATAACAAAAACACACGCTGTTACAAGGGGGTTGATAAATAAAAAACATCCTAAAAAATATAACAAATAACGAATGTACTCTGGACATCCATTTGAAATAATTTTAAATTAATATGTTTTTCAAAATAAAACATTATTATAATGGTTCAAGTATATATATTGGTTTAAAGGTTTCTTAATAATCAATTAATTCTTCTTGAGTACTACCATGTGTATCAAGTCTATATTTACTACAAACTATAATTCCACATTGATAAAACCTTTTTCGAACAACCCTTTTTGTGTTAATAGTTATGTAGTCATTAGGCCTTTCAACTGTCCCCCAAAAATTATTTCTACTAAACTAATGTAACACTTTTTACATATCCATGACCCAAAATTAATTATTGAATGATTCAGTAATATTTTTAGGTTCGATATGTGATAATAATACTTTTATGTTCAACCAAGTTTCAAAGAAAATATCTAGTACAGGTACCTTTATCTATTTATCTACCAACAAAATCTAAAGGATGACCTCTATGTGTTATAATAGTTTTAGTTGTAGATATACTTTGTTCTTCTAAGTATTCCTCAATATGAGGTTGGTCAGATTGGTTTTCATCTTCTAATATAGTAAATTTATTATGAAAATATTCAAAATAGTAAATTTTTCATCGAGGGTTTATTGATATTATGATTTGAAATATCATCCTCAAGATCTTCTAGAGAAGCTTTAGGCTCATGTGGATCTATTTTAAAAATGTGACTTATGGATATTCTTCCATAACATTGGTTCATTTATTAATGAATGTATATTATTTCCTGGTGGTTTAATAACCTAAGAAAATAAATTCATCAATAATTTGAGAAAATTTATGCAAATTATATTTTCTATTAATAATAAAGGCATTACAGTATAATAATTTAAAGTAATTAAATTTAGGCTATCTACCTTTCCATAATTCTTAGGGGGTATTATTTAAAAGGGGTCTAAAAAGAACCCTATTAAAGATAAAACATGTTTTATTGAAAGTATCATCCAAAAACTAGATAGTTAACTCATACTCATCAAGCATATTCTAAGGAATTTCTTGAAGCGTTATATTTTTACTTTCAAACACTACATTTTTTATGAGTACTAAGAGTAGAGAGTTGTGATTATAGATATGTTTTGATAATAAGGTCTCAATGTCTTTATTTTCAAACTGACATCTGTGACCAATTATTTTGTTCGTAAGGGTGACTCCATTATTTTTTTCAACATACATAACATATTTCAAAAAATATTTACAAAATTAACTTTTAGGAGATAGGAAATATACCCACGCTAATATAGAGTAATCATTAACAATAACTTAAAAATAATACTTTTATATTAAACTATAAACTCTATATGGTCCAAAAAAAATCCATTGGATCCAAATCTAGTGTTTGACAGGTAGAAACAACTATATTTTGTTTGAAATAAACAATATGTTGCTTCAATTTTTGAATAGGATTACATACATTATCATTTGGAAATTATATATTTGGTAGATCCCTAAATAAAACGTTCTTCTTTACATTTTTAATTGATTTTATATTTAAATGTCCTATTCTCCCATTCTACAAAAATTATTCTTTATTAAAGGAACTTAATAAAAAAAAATAGGAAATGAAAAAACCTATATTAATAACATTCACATTATCATTCCTTAAAGTAGTATGTATTAAATTATTCCTACAATCATAACTATTATAGGTATTATTTTAAAACATGACATGAAAAACATAATCATATAATTTATAAATAATATGAGAATTGTATTTTGAAAGTATTTACATACAAAACAATAAAAATTTGTACAAATTCCGAGTTATTGATTTTTCAAAGGCTGATATTTTTTCCTTTAGAATTGTCACAAAGAGTGAAATGAACACTACAGACTTTCACAAGATTCCTGTAACTTGAAATTTCCTTAGTCATATATCTATATCATACACTATATAAACACCATATGTTCTTACTATTATTCCATAAAAATTTCACCTATATAAAGTTAATTAATCAATGATTTTTGTACCCATATTTTATTTGGTATTGAAATGTTATCACATAGATATTTTGGAATAAATACATTATAAATATATTTTTCAACAAAAAAAGTAAGACTCCAAGAAATTTAGACCTATTTTGGAAAAAGTAACATAAGTTATTTTATAACTATATGATTTTGAACTCAAAATAAAGTTTTTTTTATGAATTTCCCTTTAATCAGGTTGGTATCTAATTCCATTGGTATATTTATGTGTAGTCTATTGACCCAGAATAATAGTCAATTTCACTCTTCCTTTGGTGAAAATTTCATGGTCCTTACTAAGTTTTTCATTATACAATTTAAGTACACAATTTTATATTAAGATAGATTATTCTTTAATATGTCAATGCGATGTCTAGATTTTAATGTTTTTTTATAAAAATGGAATTTCTAGAATTTTTTATATTTATATTTGATCTCATTCATTATATCTTCAAGTGTGGAGTAGTATTTATATAATATTTATTAGGAGTATTTCAATTTCAATTTTACTCACTTTCAAAGAAGACAGAATCAATCGGTGTTACCTTAGAGGCTAAATTAACAAAAACACAAATTTTCTTTATATAAAATTTATCCCTACTTGAGTCAATGTCAGTAGAGCTAAGTGGATTTAATTTCGTTATTGTATTTCCTCCAATTATCTTCTTACTTATTCTTGTATTTATTCTTTGGAAAGTTTTCCTTTATATGAACTTTTCATTTTCACCCATATTAGATTAATTCACCAAATTTGTCATCCTTTTTCTATTTTTCATTATATCATACATTCCCTTGTAATTGGATTTTATGAATAAATTTTTCCATCCATAAAAGCTTATTAAAACTTATAATTAGATGATTCATTTCCTCATCACTATTTGAATCTAATTCACTCCCAAAAGTGCTATAAACATTAATAAGTTCCTTTGATTTTTACTGAGATTCATTGAAAGATACTTTCTTTTTGGGAGTATCATTATCACAAATCATTACCATTGATTCTTCCTCATAAATTTTTAGTTTGTCAATTAGTTTTTTATTGTAAATTTAATGATTTCATGAGACATTATAATGGTGATAGTAGTGCCTCTTGTGTGATCATGTTTACATCTCCTGATGCTCAGTACTTGTACCTTCTCACCCCCATTATTTCCCAGAGAAAACATGGTACTAATGATTTCATTGAACATTATATACTTGTCTGAAATAGATTCATCATGTTTTATTTTAAACGTATAAATTACAATTGTGTAGGTATTCAATATCATTTCATTGACATTTCTTGTTCCTTTATATGATACAAAAAATAATATCCTATATTTGAAAAGTATTGTCATAAGTATATATTCTATTAAATTAAACATCTCCTTGAATAATATATAGAATTAATTTATTTATAGATATAGTCATATGTGATTTATTTTTAGCACTTTAGTCATTTCACTAAGCATTAGGTATTTAATATTGTTTTTTCTATAACCAATTACAAAAACCCTCAATCTATAAAAAACTTTAAATTTTAATATTACATTGAATATGGTTTTGTAAATTTAAATAATGTCATATATTTGTAGAATGTCCTTAAAATGAAGAGGAATATTTAAGTAAGAAATTCCAATAATAATATAAATATATATCTTTTCATGGTGATCTATCCAAAGATTGAAAAAAAAAACAAAAAGGATAATAAAGATATTACCTTTGATATCAAATGTTGTATAGTGTGAAGTGCATAAGATGTGGGGGGATAAACTATCCAATAAAAAATTATATACAAAACAATCTTTTAAAAAATAACCTAATTTATAAAACACTCAGTTAACTAATATAGTACGTATAACTAATTTTATTTTTTGAAATAACTAATCAATATATTTGTCTAAACATAATTAGAATATATTGAGATTATTATAATATTTTGAGATTACTCAAATTAAAAAAAATAAAAGATATACCACTATTAAAATATAGTTATAAAAGAATTGTTTTGATAAATTTATTTATAAAATAATATCAAATTTATATTTGAACCATATATTTCAAATGTAAAACAATTTTAAAACAGAGTAAAAAAAATTAATCAACACACAGAAAAATTAAAAAACAAGAGGTTCAATTTAAAGCTAAAACTCAGTCCTATCCACTTAAAAAAACCCATTTTCAATAACATTTATTAATATAAATATGATGATCCACAACCAATATTCTGTACATGGAGAACAACAATACAAAGGGCCATCTAGGCTATCACCCAGTCTCTTCTACAATTGTTTGTCGTGATTCAAAAATGAATGAAGTTAAAGGAGTATCATATTTCTATTAAATATTGTATAATATATTTATCTTAATAGATAAAAAAATGAAAGAATAAAACTCAAAAGTAATATAAAACATAAAGAGAGAGAGAGGTTATGTTTGATGCATCTTAGACACTAATCGATTCTCTGTGGCTCATAAAGGTTTTATTTACATCCCAATTTCATAATTCAATTATGGGAGTAGATGATATAATCAAATAAGATAGCTTTGAGATTTTAGTAATTAAAAATATGAAATAAAGTGTCTTAGGAATAGGAATACTTATATTAGGAAGCTGGCATGCTTCCTGAAATAGGAAGTTTCATTGGGTTTTTCTCTATAAAATCACTTTCCTAGTGGAATTTTAATCCCTAGAGGTAGAACAATCAAGGGAAACCAACCATCATTACCATCAATGAGATTATACCAGATATCCATATCACTCCCACTTTTTCTCTAAATAAATCTAGGAATCTATACACATAATCCCTAATGATGTCAGAGATGAAAGACTTTAAACTTCAGGACACCAATGCCCTAGTCGAATGATGTGAAACTACAAGAAAATCTCCTCTACACAAGATGTTAAACTATAGACATAAACTATGTGATGATCAAGGATGGATTGTTTTAAAAGAATATAAAACCTCATATGAGAGCTGGCGATACCCCGTGTGATGAACATGAGATGAAAACCCCTTCTTCTTAGTATATTTGAAACATAATACCTGCACTATCACTTGTTTCATCAATTTTTATAATTCCACTATCCTTACCACATGATGTTAAATTTCATGGTACAGTCCTTTCATAAAAATATAAAATAAGAAACCAAACTACACAGGTTTTGATCCCTATATCCATATAAAGTATATAGGTTTCCTTTTTGAAGTTTAGTACCAACACTATGAAAAACCCGTTACCCCTTTTGGAGAAGAATTTCCAATAATTGATCACTTTTTTGGAGAAAATCACTTCTCTAACAAACAAAGTTGAAGGTTGCACACTGGACTTGGGAATCACCCTAAGACACTAACCTGTGTCTAGCCCAATATGTGATGAGTGTATATGGGAAGTTTCCCTCCACCAGACATTAAATTTTATAGTTCCTTCACTTGACTGAAAAATTATACTTACCTAGTAAATGATGAGGGTGTTGAGAGGGAACCCCAACTAGACTATAAACCTATGAGCACCTTCACTCAGTTTCAAATCTATGACCTCTCCTGATGCATCAGAATACCAACTCTAGGTGGTGATCCTATGAAGCATATGTGTTGGGAATATGATCTATTATTGCTTATTTATGTGACATGTCTGAGTTTCTACCTAGTGTGATGAGAAATGAATGTCCTAGGTGATAATTCTATAATTCCTTATGTGTAGTTCAAAAGTTTCTTAGTGTGACAAGAACTAGTGGAATCCTATAAAGAATGAGCCCTACTAGTTGAAATAATCATGGGATGCCTAAGGGAATGTGCCTTGGATTCTATATACACTGAATTTAAGTTTCCTCATGATTATTATAGGATGAATCATGATTTTAAACTATGATTCCATATGTAATGTGCTTAAAATTCCCTCACAAGCCCTACACAAGGAATAAGTTTTTATATTTCCAACATGACATATGTCATCAGTAGCCCATAACCACATGTATCTACCCTGTTATTTCAGAAAGAAGCATAATTACCCAGTTTCCATCAGAATATGGAATTGAGAAATATATTAACAAATTTATATTAATTATATAAGGGATATTTTGACTATCTGAGGAATTCCAAGGAGAATTCTATGAAAGAATGAACTAAAATCCCATCATACCATTATAATCATGGAACTAGCATTATTGACCATGGTGAGGGAGGGAACATACATTTGAAAAGTTAGAATATGTGGCAACCAAGGCCATGAATAGTTAAGGACATGGATACCTAGAACATATTTTGTTTCCCATTAGAGTCATATGAAAACAAAAGAGTGACCCTGATGGGAATCTCTTATCCTATAACTAGTGGAAAATAAGGGGCATTGGGTATCTCTGGTTTTAGAAATTATTGTCATGCATCCATTCTTCTATACCTTAGAGATTATGAGTAGCATTGGGTATGTTGGAAATTTCCTTCACGAAAAATTTGTTTTTGTTTGACATCAAATCTCATATAGTACAACATATACTATAAATTTTTGATAACCCATCCACAATAGGTTTGGGGGTAAGAGAACTAACCGTGTAGAAATCACACATAATTACTCTTTAATGGAAAAGAAAAACTCTACCATGGCTCTTGGAAACCCTCTACCTATATCTCCCTTGGGTCTAGTTCAGTGGAGGTTTATCAATGACCTTGTTCACTATTATTAATAGTATGGGTGTATTTTAACCAGGGACATTGGTCGACCGGACCTGTAAGCTAAAACACCACATCGATGTCACCACCCATTAGGATATCCCAGGGAGAAATCCCCCCCATTACCATGAAAAATAATTTTGGGATTCTTTAGTCACAATTATCTGATGATTCTATCCCCTATGACATGGAGGTAAGGGATTCAGTGTCCACAACTACTATGAAAACCAACTTAGAGTCTCCCTGCGGGGATCCCACCAACATGTATTGTGAATAATGTTGCTCTACCTCACAGGGTGATAAGAAATATGATCTTATTCCTACTACGCTAGACCTATTAAAAATCATATCAAACCCATGTTAAGGGTAGCCTAAAAATCCTTCCATAAGATAGAACACTTACACTACTTCTGTATCCCCAACCATTGATGACACATCCCTAACAATCCTGACTATGATGTGGGGGGAATAACCATGATATGTTGAGATAGAGAACCCAACCATCTATTAGGAGGGCTAGGATGAATCTCCTATCCATGAAAACCACTATCTACCATCCTTGGGAGCCAACCCATGATGATGATTTCTTCCATGGTGTTTTATCCCATAGTTCCGTGAGTTATCACTGAGGCCCTTCACTTGTTAATGAATTCAAATTCCTTGAAAATCATTCACAATGGATAAGAACATTTATCCACTATAGAGGAAATATCCATGATTACAACCATAATGTGTGTGATGGAAACCCCCATTATCCTTTGAGTCTCATGCTTAGATAGAATCCCCACCATTACTAAAGGCAGATCTTGGGGTATCAATATCGTTTCATCATTATCCTTTTAGAGTTTGAGTTGATAAAAAGATCAAGGTAAATGACACTTCCTCCACCATCAGAGATATAAAAAGGATCCTATAAGTAGAGAATAACCATCCCTAAAGATGAGATCCATAATTTACCTAGATCCCACTATAGTTACTTTCACATTGAATATATATTGGATTACATATAGGGAATATATAGGCATCCATCCCTTCCACCATCATCTTTACACCTCTCCACCGATACATTGGAAGTGGGGGGACTTCAGAGTTTGGATTAGAAACCTTAGATAAATGAAATCATCCCCTAAGGATACATGTTCACAATTAACTTACAAAATAGAACGTGTCTATGGAAACTCCATCCTATATAGACATGATCATGAATCTAGATCTACCTTCAGAATATGCTCTGTTGTTTTAGGGGATATTGGATCATGTAATACCTCCCCATCCTGAAAATCATTAGTAGAGAATATTTGTATCAATTCCTCTCCCAGTTTCCAAAATATCATAGATTGGATATTAGCGTGAACAAGAATAATATTAACCTCTAGAAAATAAATAGGTTTCAGAAATCTTATGGGAGATTCAAACCATCAACCAGTTACCCATCATGCTCTAGATACATATGACTATGTACCTCACCATAGCAGAGTTTATAGATTAGGACCACACAATGTGACACAATATAAACATATGATATATAGTTAAAAAACATCAATACCATTCGAAAGATTATTTAAAAATACAAGAACACCATCAGGATCTCAGTGTACAGTGCCAAAAGGTTGAAACTACAACACATCCCATGTATTAGTCCCCAATTCATATGGGCATAGAATGTTATTTCAGTGAATCTATCTCAAAAGTATCACCGTTAGTTTCTAGATAATATTAGAGGAATATCTCTATATATAAGTACGGAGATGGAGGTATTAAAATTACCTCAAATTTAGTCTTCCATTACGGAGAAAACACAGACTTATAGATAAATCTCCCTTCGGCGATAAAGTACCCTCTCCAACCACTACCACTGTTAATGTAAACACACTCAGAGTGATAAAGAATATTAGGCAGGTGATCAAGAGTATGATGAAAAAGATTCAACATGAGGGGAGAACGTAACAGCCTGAGATTTTATGAAAAATATTCTTTTAATTTCATTAATGTCTTGTGTTTTATGCTACACCAAGATTACCTTGCGCTATACGCCACACCGTATTATCTTGTAGTATACACAACAATATTCTTGGATCGTGTTACACACAATTTTGATAATAGTTATTCTACGCAACATTGAGTATATATATATATATATTCAATGTATAAATGAAATATGGTTGGATTCTGTTATACGAAACAATGAAGGATTCTTGCACGAGACGCAACCCTGACTTGGCTTGCATTACAAGCAATCGCGGCCTTCCTCGATAGCGTGTGTTGTACGCAATACCGGGTTTTACTAAACAACAATATATTATTATAATATTATTATGAACTAGCCGTTATGAATAGTATTAACTAAAATTTTAATTTTATAACATTATTATTCATCTTACACATTTTCTAGAACATGGTATAAGAACAAAATAAATATTTCAGGTAAAATAAGTATTTTTCAAAAAATGCAGTTTTGCCGCCTTTTGATGGCGCACCCACATTAAATCTTGTTTTTGACTTGTTTATAAGTTCAATTTGACAAAATAAAATTATTCTTTGGAATCAATAAATAAAAATTTAATTTGGATGAATTTTTCATATTATTCTGGTAACTTTCATATTTTGATGAATAGTAAAAACACGCTATATTTTAATTAAAAACAACTTTTTTGATCGCAATAATTTATATGGTTAAATTATAATATTGAATGGTTTTAAAGTATAAATAGAATATATTTTTACCATTTAATATAATTTATGTCATTATCATTGATTTTACATTAAATTTGTAGGTTAAATCAATTTAATCTTTTGCAATGTTTTAAAGAAAAACCCATTTTCTTTCGACAACGGGATTAATTTTAATTTAATTTCTGCAACTTTTGTGTATTAAATTAGGAAAAATGGATTCCATATTTGGAATCAGTGGGTAGAAATTATATTAATAAGAAACTTTTTATTTTTGGGAATTATGAATAGTAATTACTGTAAATTTTATTTACCATAGTTAAAGGTAAATCGGGTAATTAAGGGTAAATATAATTTTATAAAATTACCCTAACACATGCCAAAATTCTATTGAATGGCTAAAAGTAGATCCATATAACCTAAGGGTCAGATTAGATTCATTTTATGGACTTTTGACCATGAAAATAAGTTAATTATTATTAAAACCAAAGAAAGTGACAACATGTCACTCTCTTTAATCTTATAAGTATAATAATTTTAATTTGGTGATAAACATCATAAAACTTCGAACATGAATAGTCTCCAGAAATCTAATAAAATTATATACATCATGATAACTTATTTAGAATTTTTAGGGATTAAATAATTGTCATTAATGGTGATACATTAATGATACAGAAATTATTTATTAAGTGGAAAATAAGTAATATAGTTTTTATTGAAATAATAATACCCGTTAAAAGGCCCAAATACCGGACCAGAACTTATTGGTAGTGTATATATACACCTTAAGCATCCAATTACTTAATATATAACCGTTTGGAGCCTTATAAAAGTGATTATGACACTTATATTATTTTATTTTAAATGCTTCCAAAGTTATCACCTTCATAATTTAATAAATATAATAATTTAAATATTGCGATTTTAAGATGATAAATTAGAGTAAAAGTATTATTGTGAAATTTAATAGATTTATATTCATCATTTGATTTTATTTCTAATTTTTATGAAACAAATAAATATATTAAATAATTATACAAAAAATGATTTAGTAATTATTTTATTAAGAGATAAACCAAATAAATGGTTTTAAAAATAATAAAATAAATATTATATGAACTATTTAAGGTTCTCCACTAATTTTCTAGATACATATGACCTTTTATGAATCTATTAAATCTTTTAGTTCAAACATATATACTGTATATATTTTATTTAAATTCAAATAATTGAATAGTGTCAAAATTGACACTATTGTTATTTTATAAAAATAATATATTATAAAATTGTTTAAAAATCACAAAAATATTTCGAAATTATAAATTTAAATTTATATGGTAGAACATGTTATAATGTATCCAATTATGGACAATTAACAACAAATAAGTAATTATTTTTTATAATTTAAAATTTAGAATGTTATTACAACAAATAATATTAAATTGATTAAATAAGGATAAATCAAGTTGATAATGTTTAAAATAAATTCCTAACATGTCTAAATTTGATTGGTTGATGAGATTACAACCCTATATAATCCAATATCTTGATATGAGTCATTTTGGAAGGTTTTTAAGTGGGGATGGATTTATTATAAATTAATATTTTTAAGAATTCCAAGGGTGCCCCTCTCCTCCCTTATAAAAGGGAACCTCCTCCCTCTCTTCCACACACCACTTTGAGCCTTCATGCTCGGAAAAACCCTGAAAAATTATCTTCTCAACTTCCCTAGAAACATCCTAGAGGTCCTGGTCCTCTTCAAAGACAAATTTTAGTGCCCTAAGAGGAGGTCTCAAAGAGGCGCTTCAAAGAAGAGGTAATTTTTGTTACCGATTCTTTCACCTTTATTTCTTCTTCCACTTCTTCTTATTAGGTTGTTTCATTATGAAGTTATAACATCAGTATCACTCATATATTGATATGTTATTATATGTATTAAACAACCCTATTTCACCATCTACCTTTCCTACGGAAAAGGAAATCACCGCGCGTGTGTACGTAAGGAATACCGTCTCCACGCCGTGGTGTAATCCATTTTCCACCACCACCTTACTTGGATGGGTATAATGGTGTAAATAATAACAATATCTGATTATTGTAAAGTGATATTGATTCTTTAATAGTATACATACACACCAATAAAATTCCACGATCATGGGAACGATATCATCGCTCGTGCGTACGTACAGAATACCATCTCCACGACGCAGTGAGATTCATTCTCAATGATTAACCATTAATAAATGATTATAAAGTATATATAATGAGTAATCATGAAATATATGACATAATAATGATACTGGACTTATGTATATATATATATATGTATGTCATCCAATTAATTCCATTCAATTCAATGAGGAAATGAAAACAACGTTCATGCGTACGTACGACCTACTGTCTCCATGAACGGTGCATTTCTTTCTATTTATAGATCTATTATATATATGTATATTATGAATATATATTATATATAAATCATGTTTTAAATTCTGGATGTAAGTAATCATTATCTAAGTAATCATATGAATAATTACAAGTCAAAACACGGACGACAAATGAAACGATTTTACCCAAAACGCTCTTTAACATGGAATTTACAAAAGAACGGGTGATATAAATTCATAAGTGAACCATATATGATATCATAAAAATTAATATGATTCTTTAATAAGTCAATAACATTATTTAGATCATTATAAATGAGGTTCGGATACGTACGAAGTATATCGAACCTAAGGTAAGGGATAATTTTTGAAATCTCATTTTTATCCGAGATTACTTATTTGTAAGTATTTACTGGGGTTATTTCTATCATCCATGTCCATGTTTTATAAAAGTGTTTTCATGTATTTTTAAAGTCCTTTTTACCCATTTTTTACTTTATTAAATGGTATGTAAGGAAACTTTCTTTTGTTTACGTTACGAGGTACTTTTTTTACTTTTCCGGCAAAAGTAAGAGAAGAATGTTTCTTAACATATACGGCACGAACAGATCTTTACAGTTTTATAAAGCCTTATTTTCATGAATCTTACTCCAAAATATTTCCTGAAAATTTTCAACAAAATCATTTTCTTTTAAAATTGCATGACATTTTCTGAAAAGAAAATGATTTTAAAGAAAAAGGGATATTTTCCTCAAGATTTCATTTCAAGTGTTTTATCAAAACCATTTTTCCTATAAGATGACATTATTTCATATGTGTATGTTTCAAGTATAATGTCTCTATGATTTACATAGTTTCACTTCTCTTATTATGAAATGATATCCATTTCTTTTATATGGATTATGTGATGATGGGATGATGTTTATGAAACCCATTTTATTTATTGGGTTTTTAGGAATGATGTATGTTTATTTTGTGGCACATGTAAGAATGATTTAATTATGAGATGGGTGGGCCTATATCTCCCTCCATTTCATTGGGTAAAGATTTTATATCTCATGAGATAGACATGGCTGGAAAGGTATGTTAATCCGGTTCAGTGTTACAGGACTGAAACGAGGAGTGAACTCGATTCAGAATGGGACTTTGTCCACTAAGATGGTCTTGGCAGCAATGCCTTGGCTACTATGGAAATCATATCATGTGCCTAATGTTTTCCACAATTACATGTTTCATTCCCATGATATCTTGTCATGATTGATGTTCCCTTATGATATATGCCTTACGTACTTCCATGATTCATGTCTTTGCTCAAGATTTTGATATTTAGATTTTATGTTCAAGTTTTTGCATTCAGATGTTTATGGATTGTTTTATGTTTTCTATGTTTACCCTTACTGGGCATTCGAGCTCACCCCTTTTATGTTTTATTTTCTCCAGGATATAAATAAAGGTTTTAGGTAAGAAAAAAAGGGGAATATCTTTATTGGGAGATGTTGAAGATCTTTCACCATGATTAGAAAATTTTATTCCGAGTTTCTAAAGACACTAAACTATTACGGTCCTTGTGTGTCTGTTTTTGTTTTGTATTAATTATTCCACAAATGTAATGTAATGTCCATGTACGTCAAGCTTCGGGTCTCTACAGTTGGTATCAGAGGAAAGGTTTAGTCAACATTTGGAATCTAGGATGCAAAAACGTTAGTGAGATCCCTAGAGATATTTCTAAGGTATGTCTAGGGATGTCCCTAAGGATAAGTATACGTATAAGATATTGTACTAGAAATATGGTAACGATCTTAGAATTTAACCTATGATGTTAGATATTGAGTGTGCTCCCCCTTTACTATTTTTTCCCCTAGCATGATTTTTTCCTCTCACACTATTCTTTTTGGGTTTTAGAAAATGGATTGAAACAGGAAGATTCACGATAATGGAGGATATGATATACAATGGAATGATTTTATTCATGAGAAACCAAATGAAACGGGATCTGGAAGTACAAACATCATTATTATGCCTAATCAGTAATATCATAATATGATCAATAATCTCAACTTTGGTATGTTTCCCGACTCAGATAACAAGAGAAAGATGGAGTTTCATGAAGATTATAGAGGAAAGAAAGTTCAATTTCCCTCAGCTAAATCATGTGGGAAGAGGCATCAGGGACATTGTTTCAAAGGAACTGGAAGATGCTTTTGTTGTGGAAAAGAAGGACACAAAGCCAGTAAGTGCAAAGGAAAAGGTTCAGTTAACACCATGTACAAGGATAATGGTATTGTTACGACATCAACAATGATTAGATGTTTTAAATGTGGAATGTACGAGCATTATGCAAACCAATGCCCTAATGTAAAATCTCATGAAGAGAATCAGCATGGTCATATGGGTAGTATTTATGTGGATGATGATGAGGAGACTACAAATAATATATGAGCTGAAAGAAGTGTTGAAGCTCAGTCAGTTGTTTAAGATGGTAGTGGAATGATTGTATGTTTATTGAGAGTTAAGTTGAATAGTTAATGGTACTATGGATTAAAGAATCATCTATGGATTGTTACACTATTGTTTTTCCTAAAAGTATTTGAAAGTATATGTTGAATGGTACCAATAACCATGGAAGGTTATTCAGATATTTTTGTAATGTAGATGATATGCGCATAATGAAGGAATAAGAAGATAATGAGATGTTTGATTGTATTCATGAGCTCATGATTGATATAAGGACTAAGTGATATCATGGTTTGAGTATATAGAATTTTGAGGATTTTGGTATGTGGAAAGTGTTAACTTTTAAATGCATTCATGTTTTCACTAAGGTTCAATGTGTATTCATTTTTCAAGATAATACATGATTAAGGCCTTCGAATGTTTCGAATGTGACCAACAAGACATATCTTATGATATATGGGGATCAACGATGGAATTAAATCTCTGGTAATCATTTTCACTATATTATGAGAGTGGACTACAGTATTATGGATAAGACTAAAGATTGGAATGGATTATGTTGGACATAAGTTATTATTGTTTAAGTATAGAAGTTTTTTTCGATATTATTGATGTGATGTTATAGTAATATAGTTTTAGAAAATGGTCAACCTACAGGACGGGCGACAGCCCATTGCGTCGGACAAGGCTGTGGGAATCGAACCCACAACCGAAGTGCGACTGGCCTTTATCGCCTACCACTGGCCTACAGGAAGTCCATGGTTAGTAGAAACTAGTTTTATTTTATTATGCGGTATGATATTTGAATTATAAGTTCATTTTTGGAACCATATACGATTAATCTAACCATAATATGGACTTATAACTTTTTCTAACCTTTTTTTGAAAGAGATGGAATGACCCATCATTCTATCACATGATCTGCTAACACATCACGAATAACAAATTCAACTTCATTTCTTTAAGGGATGAAGTGTAAATTTTTCAATTCATGAACAATAGTGAGATTGTACCAAAATCATGCAAGTATTTCTTTTAATTCATCAACATTAGGGAAATGATATTGAAAAAAATGTTAGCTTTGTGATTGTTGGCTTTGTGATTGGGGTGAATTTTTTTTCCTAGTTCCCTTATATCCGATGAATCATATGGTACCTTAGATCATCACAAATCAATAGCTTTGTGATTGTTGGATTTTTCATAGCCATGTTCTCTATGACTCTCCATCAGAACTTGATGGTTAGATTTTTCTTCCATATCCATATTTTCACCTATGTTCTCCTATGTGGAAACACAGTGATGAGTTAATTTGGGTAACCGTTACATTTCATACATTAGTTTTTAAAGCCATGTTTTGGTATTCCTTTTTACGATGTGGGTTTCTATTAAACAAACTTTCGAGTAATAAACCATTTATAACCCCGACGAATTTCGAGGGAGAAACTCATTTTAAGGGGGGTAGATTGTATCACCCCAAGATTTTATGAAAAATATTATTTTAATTTCATTAATGTCTTGTGTTGTATACTACACCAAGATTACCTTGCGCTATACGCAACACCGTATTAGCTTACAGTATACGCAACACTATTCTTGGATTGTGTTACACACAATTTTGATAATAGTTATTCTACGCAACATTGAGTATATATATATATATATATATTCAATGTATAAATGAAATATGGTTGGATTCTGTTATACTAAACAATGAAGGATTCTTGCACGAGATGCAACCCTGACTTGGCGTGCATTACACGCAATCACGACCTTCCTCGATAGCGTGTGTTGTACGCAATACAGGGTTTTACTAAACAACGATATATTATTATAATATTATTATGAACTAGCCCTTATGAATAGTATTAACTAAATTATGAATTTTATAACATTATTATTCAACTTACACATTTTCTTGAACATGCTATGAGAACAAAATAAATTTTTCGGGTAAAATAAGTATTTTTCAAAAAATGCAGTTTTGCCGCCTTTTGATAGAGCACCCACTTTAAATTTAGTTTTTACATGTTTAAAAGTTCAATTTGACAAAATAAAATTCTTATTTGGAATCAAGAAATAAAAATTTACTTTGGATAAATTTTTCATATTATTCTTGTAACTTTCATATTTTGATGAATAGTAAAAGCACACTATATTTTAATTAAAAACAACTTTTTTCATCGTAATAATTTATATGGTTAAATTATAATATTGATTGGTTTTAAAGTATAAATAGAATATATTTTTAACATTTAATATAATTTATGTCATTAGAATTGATTTTACATTAAATTCGTAGGATAAATCAATTCAATCTTTTGCAATGTTTTAAAGAAAAACCCGTTTTCTTTCGACAACGAGATTAATTTTAATTTAATTTCTGCAACTTTTGTGTATTATTTTTTTAAAAATGGATTCCATATTTGGAATCAGTTGGTCCAAATTATGTTAATAAGCTACTTTTTATTTTTGGGAATTATGAATAGTAACTACGGTAAATTTTATTTACCATAGTTAAAGGTAAATCAGGTAATTAAGGGTAAATATAATATTATAAAATTACCCTAAAACGTGCCAAAATTATATTTTATGGATAAAGGTAGACCCATATAACCTAAGGGTCGGATTAGATTCATTTTATGTACTTTTGACCATGAAAATAAGTTAATTATTATTAAAACGAAACAAAGTGAGAACATGTCACTCTCTTAAATCCTATAAGTATAATAATTTAAATTTAGTGATAAACATCATAAAAATTCGAAAATTATTAGTCTCCAGAAATCTAATACAATTATATACATCATGATAATTTATTTATAATTTTTATGGATTAAATAATTGCCATTAATGGTGATACATTAATGATACAGAAATTATTTATTAAGTAGAAAATAAGTAATATAGTTTGTATTGAAATAATAATACCCATTAAAAGGACCACAAACCTGACCAAAAATTATTGGTAGTGTATATCTACACCTTAATAATCGAATGACCTAATATATAACCGTTTGGAGCCTTATAAAAGTGATTATGACACTTATATTATTTTATTTTAAATGATGCCAAAGTTGTCACCTTCATAATTTAATAAATATAACAATTTAAATATTGTTATTTTAAGATGATAAATTAGAGTAAAAGTTTTATTGTGAAAGGAAATATATTTATGTTCATCATAGGATTTTATTTTTAATTTTTATACAACAAATAAGTATATTAAATAATTATATAAAAAATGAGGTAGTGATTATTTTATTAAGAGATAAACCAAATAAATGGTTTTAAAAACAATAAAATAAATATTATATGAACTATTTAATGTTCTCCACTAATTTTCTAGATACATAGGACCCTTTATAAATCTATTAAAGCTTTTAGTTAGAACATATCTTCTGTATATATTTTATTTAAATTCAAATAAATGAATAGTGTCAAAATTGACACTATTGTTATTTTATAAAAATAATATATTATAAAATTGTTTAAAAATGACAAAAATATTTACAAATCATAAATTTAGATTTATATGGTAGAAAAAGTTATAATGTATCCAATTATGTACAATTCACAACAAATAATTAATTATTTGTTATAATTTAAAATTTAGAATGTTATTACCACAAATAAAATTAAATTGATTAAATAAGGATAAATCAAGTTGATAATGTTTAAAATAAATTCCTAACATGTTTAAATTTGATTTTTTTATGATATTACAACCCTATATAATCCAATATTCGGATATGAGTCATTTTTTGAGGTTTTGAAGTGGGGTTAGATTTATTATAAATTAATATTTTTAAGAATTCCAAAGGTGCCCCTCTCCTCCCTTATAAAAGGGCACCTCCTCCTTCTCTTCCACACACTAATTTGAGCCTTCAAGCTCGGCAAACCCCTGCCCAATTCGCATCTCCACTTCCCTAGAAACATCATAGAGGTCCTGGTCTTCTTCAAACACCAATTTTAGTTCCCTAAGAGGAGGTCTCAAAGAGGCGCTTCAAAGAAGAGGTAATTTTCGTTAACGATTCATTCACCATTATTTGTTCTTCCACTTATTCTTCTTAGGTTTTTTCATTATGAAGTAATAACATTAGTATCACTCATATACTGATATGTTATTATAAGTATGAAACAACCCTATTTCACCATCTATCCATCCTACGGAAAACAAAATCACTGCGCGTGCGTACGTACGGAATAGCGTCTCCACGCCGTAGTGTAATCTATTTTCCAACACCACCTTACTTGGATGGGTATAATGGTGTAAATAATAACTATATATGATTATTGTAAAGTGATATTGATTCTGTAATAGTATACATACACTCCAATAAAATTCCACGATCATGGGAACGATATCATCGCTTGTGCGTACGTACGGAATACCGTCTCCACGACGCGATGAGATTCATTCTCAATGATTAACCATTCATAAATGATTATAAAGTATATATAATAAGTAATCATGAAATATATGAAATAATAATGATACTGGATTTATATATATATATATATATGTATGTCATCCAGTTAATTCCATTCAATTCAATGAGGAAATGAAAACAACGTTCATGCGTACGTACGGCCTACCGTCTCCATGAACGGTGTATTTCATTCCATTTATCGATATATTATATATATGTATATTCTAAATATATATTACATATAAATCATTTTTTACATTATGGATGTAAGTAATCATGATCTATGTAATCATAAGAATAATTACAAGTCAAAACACGGACAACAAATGAAACGATTTACCCAAAACGCTCTTTAACATGGAATTTACAAAAGAATGGGTAATATAAAGTAATAAGTGAACCATATATGATATCATAACAATTAATATGATTCTTTAATAAGTAAATAACATTATTTAAATCATTATATAGGAGGTTCGGATAGGTACGAAGCATCTCGGACCTAAGGTAAGGGATAATTTTGCAAATCTCATTTTTATCCGAGATTTCTTATTCGTAAGTATTTACTGGGATTATTTCTATCATCCATGTATATGTTTTATAAAAGTGTTTTCATGTATTTTTAAAGTCCTTTTTACCCATTTTTTACTTTTACTACATGGTATGTAAGGAATCTTTCTTTTGTTTACGTTATAAGGTACTTTTTTTACTTTTCCGGCAAAAGTACGAGAAGAATGTTTTTTAACTTATACGGAATGAACAGATCTTTACAGTTTTATAAACCCTTATTTTCATGAAGCTTCCTCCAAAATATTTCATGACTCTTTTCAACAAAATCCTTTTCTTTTAAAATTGCATGACATTTTGTGAAACGAAAATGATTTTGAAGAAAAAAGGATATTTTCCTCAAGAATTCATTTCAAGTGTTTTATCAAAACCATTTTTCATCTAAGATGACATTATTTCATATGTGTATGTTTCAAAAATAATGTCTCTATGATTTACATGGTTTCACTTATCTTATTATGAAATGATATCCATTTCTTTAATATGGATTATGTGATGATGGTATGATGTTTATGAAACCCATTTTATTTATTGGGTTTTTATGAATGATGTATGTATATTTTGTGGCACAAGTAAGAATGATTTAATTATGAGATGGGTGGGACCTATATATCCCTCCAATGCATTGGGTAAAGATTTTATATCTCATGACATAGACATGGATGGAACGGTAAGTTAATCCGGTTCAGTGTTACAGGACTGAAACGAGGAGTAAACTCGATTCAGAAGGGGACTTTGTCCACTAAGATGGTCTTGGAAGCAATGCCTTGGCTACTATGGAAATCATATAATTAGCTTAATGGTTGCCACAATTACATGTTTCATTCCCATGCTATCTTTTCATGATTTATGTTCCCTTATGATATATGCCTTACGTACTTCCAAGATTCATGTCTTTGCTCAAGATTTTGATGTTTAGATTTTATGTTCAAGTTTTTGCATTCAAATGTTTATGGATTGTTTTATGTTATCTATGTTTACCCTTACTGGGCATTTGAGCTCACCCCTCTTGTGTTTTATTTTCCCCAGGATATAAAGAAAGGTTTTAGGTTAGAAAAAAGGGGAAGATCTTTATTGGGAGATGTTGAAGATCTTTCACCACGATTAGAAGATTTTATTCCGAGTTTCCAAAGACACTAAACTATTACGGTCCTTGTGTGTCTATTTTTGTTATGTATTAAGTATTCCGCAAAAGTAATGTAATGTCCTTGTACGTCATGCTTCAGGTCTCTATAGAGACATAGGGCTTGGAAGACCTTCCCATAGGCACTCACACTACTCGGTAGATATATACATTGGGTCTCAAAATTCACACTGAGTCACTATTACCCATGCATCAACATCATGATAATGGTAATATAATTTTTGAACCCATTGGTCTATCTTATCATATACTAGAAATTAAATTATATTCTAGTGTGATGAATTTTCACCAAGATCTTGAGAGTTACAATAGGCTCACTTCCAAACATATCAGTAGAAAACACCCATAGTAAGAGGATGTCTAAGGGGATACTACCATTCCATAGTGGAACCTCAATAACCAATCTACCTTGATCAATTATTGAAATAAAAAGTCTTTGGATATGCTCAGTAGATGAATAATATGGTGTCCATTATAGCTCTCTCTCTAGTATATCATTGTAACTTCCCATCTCTAGGTCATGGTTATACCACTCCACAAATGTACGACCTAGTCTGGGAGAGTATGAATACCAACCTCCCCCCAATGATGTGATAACCATTTTCATGACTCATATTGTGGACTATGAGAAAAAAGGAACACCAATCTTGTCTATCGCAAAGATATATCTGGAATTGTTGGATAAAAATTATCCACTCCTAGACTTCAATAACCCAAGAACCACATCGTTCAGTGGTACAGGTGTGATGGAGAAATATCTAGACCGATTCAACTCTTGGGGTGGACTGATATAAGGAAATATAGGGCAGAATAATGATACTAAAATTTTGTTCCATTTTTAGACCTTGAATAAACCCACTTTTTCAAGTATAGCCAATTTAAATCGGGGTGTATCACTAGATAAGGAGATCTCCACAGACAATTCCATTACCAGTTATGCTCCAAATAGCATAGAACCAGTGCCACTGACATCTCTAAATGAATGCAGAGTGATGATGACCATTTCACTAGATTCATGGCCTAATGGAAGGGACTCACATATTTACTTGATGTATATATTTCATAGGAATAGATACTAGGGATTTATGTAGAAATTTTTTGAGATGAGATGGTTCCCACCCTTACCTCCCCGATTTATCTTGGAAGATTTTGGGAAGTCACAAAGAGATATCAGTGTTTGGAATTTTCCCTAAAGGTGAACATTATGTGGATATTCCCATTAACTTCTCTATATCATATGAAAAAATATTATGAGAGAAAATATGGAAACCGCTGTATAAACTCAGGCCCCACCACCAGTCAGCATTAATGAACTGCTATAGAATAGGCCTCACCAAGTGCAACCTTGCTATGAGAATTCTAGTAAATCCCCAGTTTAGGACCCAGAATCTAGGGTTAACTTCATATAATAAATTAGCATAACATAATACTTCAAGGATTAGAAAGTCTTGGGTTACATTATTTGTGACTTAGAGATGAAATATTTAGTTTTGGTGGGTATTAGAAGACCCGAGAGGCCAGGTTAATGAACTATATAGATTGTAATCCCTACCACATAATCCTTTTTATATAGATGTTTTATGATTAGATTGACCATAAGATTCACTCTCATTTCCGTAATATAATCCATGCTCATCTGAAATAGGTGAACCCTGTTATGGTATCCACAAATCCTCTGGTTACTCTATTGACATCAATAACTTTAATGAATCGAAAGAATTGGTGCTGAAACTCCATGGAAATCAAGATCCACCACCAACATAGAAATTATTTTTCACCCTATACAATTTAATACCCCCTAAGTTAATATATGGACCAAGAATTCTCCCAATCCTTGAATATTCCATTGAAAAATAGAAGAGTTATGATTCTATCAGTTCCATTGGGTCGATGGATTGTTATCGAGAACCCAATTGTGAAGAATGTCACATAGATCTCTCAAGAACCTCTAGTCAATGATATCAATGTATGGGAATGTTCCATGCTAAAAATAAAAATAATTGATACATTACTCTAGAATGGAGCATTCTTGCTTATGAGACCATACAATAGGAGTTACACTGGGATGAACAAGAAATTTCCTCATAGACTATATCATTGGTCATACTCATATGACCTAGAAGATTGGATGATTACATGGTGTAGTAAAAAAACTCAGTTCTCAACCACATCTAACAATGGCCCATCCTCCACTACCCAGTACTCAACTTCATCCATCTGACAAAAAAGAGAACAACATAAACACCAGTAAGTTCCTAGAACCATTTTCAACCTTTCCTTCCATGATTCCTGCCATGGTGTGACCATTAAGAGGTAGAATTTTCTATTATATTGAAAATATGAGATTATCAATCACCTAATTGTTATAACAACATGACTCTTTATCCTTTATACACTCCACATTTCAAATTGTTTGTGTGCGGTTCTCATTGAGGAGTGTCAGGGCCTATCCATAGAGAAATCTAAATAGTTTGAGTGTCAAGCCATCATCTCATTATCTGAGGAAAGTGATGTTTCCGTCATTCAATGGAATATACACCCATTATTTCTCTTTCCAAATTAATGGAATAGAAATCCATTGTTGTCTAGTAGATACTGAACCTAGGATCAATATTATTCCAACCGAGACAATCTACAAGTTGGGGTTCATTTAATAATATTGGTACTCATATAGCCTATTAATCATGATATATGATTAGTGAAAACGAATTCAATATGGAATGACTCAGTTGGAGACCAAATTTTGGGACTTCGTAGCAAAAACATTGTTCATGTTTATCTAACAAGACACTAACTACTACAATTTGTTGGGAAGGCCATAGCTTCACTTGTAAATGGTGGTGACCTATTCCAATAATAAGTTCCTTAAATACACCATTAATAGTGGAGTAGGAGTTCTCCATAGTGAGATTTCAACCTTTAAATCTTTTGAATACCTTTATCATGATGTTGGGTATTAAAAAAAGTTGGTAAAGTTGATAAAAATTGATGAGGTGGAACACATCAATGTTCCAAGTGAATTGACACCCACCTCAATAGATCCCTAGGTGGATTTAAAGGGAAATCCATCCTACTAATCCACCAATTGGAATCAACAACTCCAGACCATTGGAATCATTTCATTATCCCCAAGAACAAGGGATGATCATATACTACCTCATGTTCCTATAATGGATAAAAACCATTGAAGATAGAAAAACCAACTGTCATTTAATACTAGAAGGTATGTCACCTGGTTTTCAACCCATGATATAATTATGTATTTATTATGGTGACATTGAACCAATGAATGTAAACCTAATATCATTATTTTTACATTATAGTTAGACCACACAGTCTGAAACCATATGGATTAGATCAATAGCTTCTATATCCATGTTTTATGTTGGTTTAGAGAGATAGAAATACATCCCTAATGATGTTTCCCCAACAGAAGACGGTGATAGATCCACCTCATGATCTCTTGTTTATAGAGGGGCATATCCTTCCTGTGGTCCTCATGTTTTCTGTATTGAAGAGAATTTGGATTAATCCCGTCCAACCTATGATAAAGGTATCCCCACTAGTATCGATGAGTTTTCCCAAGTGAATCATGGAATCTAGCAAGATATGAGGCCAATTTGGATCATTTCATTAATGTATCTAGAGAATAAATACAATATATGGAATTAATGAAGTAGCACAATGATGTTTTTTCATGGAACTACAACGAAATTATTGGACAAAGTCCCTAGGATTCTATCCACCACTTTGGCCTCTCGATTGACCATTATGGGTTCAAATAGGCTCCTTGAAAGATGAATCCCTCCCATGTTTCCATGTTTAAGGCCAAAGTTGATAATCATATAAAATTAAACTTTTTTAGGGAAGTCCAATAACCAAAGTAGATGGATAAAATTATTCTAGTTGGGAAGAATAAAGGATATTTTAGGGGATGATTTCATTTTTAGGACCTTGATTTCCATTTACCCAAGGATGAATTTCATATCCCAGTAATAAGACTATTAATTTATGTGACTATTGGTTTCTAGTATTTTTTCTTCAAGGATGGGTGTTAAAAGAATAATTAAATCTAGATGGACCATTAATAAAAGGAATCCACCAATTTTAGGGTACATCATGATACTTTTTATTACTAATTGATTCTATTTATTTTGAATATGTCATAAAAAATTATCAGTGTGTCACACATCACATCATTGATCCAATCATTGAGACACTAAAATAGTGTTATATGGACGATTTAGTGGTTGAATCCCCCAAATTCTTGGACCATATAAAAAATCTTGAGAAAGTATTCATCCTAATCTAATCCCATTATTTGAAAAAGAACCCCTTTATGTTGGTATTTAGGTTTAACTATATAAAGTTTCTCATATTTTCCATAAGTTATATAAGCTCTGTGATTAATCCAAATAAGATCAAGCCTATTAGTCAAATGCCTCCTCCTTGTAATCTCCCAATTTTTTATGTTATTTAGGTCCACCAAGCCTATATATGGTGTTTTATCAGTAAACTTCCTAGAAAATATAATACCTTTTCCTAGATCAATAAGAAGAGTGTCACTTACCAATAGGGTGAGGAATTACTAGCCACATTTGATGACATTAGGAAGTATTTTCTACATCCTGTGGTCATAATTATACCTATCTTGGGAAATTATTTTTTCATTTATGTAACTTTCACTGAATAAACAGCAGGTTCCCTATTGAAATAGAAGAATAATTATGATAAATAAAATAGTCTATAATATCTTGGTTGCATGTTTCTTTATGTAGAGGCATGATATTATACCATTTATAAATTTTTCTTCACCTTTTTTCATGACTCCTAAACTTCAGCACCACTTTCTACATCATGATATATAGCTAGTTTCATATATCAAACCTCTAAAGTACATCATTAACCACCCCATATTGACTAGATGGTTGGAATGGTGATTTGTAATGCCTTGGTTGTTTTATATTTGGTTTATTCCATAGAAATCTATCAGGTTAAATGATTTTGCGGGCTTCATGGATGAACATATATCCCCCAAGAATCTTCTCTTGGAGGCTGACATCCCAAATAATTTCATCATATTTTTCAATCATGTCTCCATATGCTTGGAGATTCACTTTTATAGTTCTTTTAGGATTCTTAAATGAGAAAGATCATTGAACCTACACTCAATAGGGTTTTCCTTGTGATTATCTCCTTTATTCCCACAAATTCCCTCATTCCATACTCATAAGGATGTAAAAAAAATGAATCCGAGTAATAGGAACATACCAATCGTCTTGATATGTATTTCAATACTAAGGATAACAAATTTCATATGAAGGGTGACTCAGATATAGTCATTAATCTAATTAATTGTTACTTCATCATCCATAAACTGTAGATCATCCCCTTATTAGAGTGTACATATGTGGTGATGGCCTAGTTCCCTTCCAGGTCATAATTGAAACTTGTTCCCCAATATTAGATTGATTGGTCAGATTCCTTAGAAAGTATGGTGACTTCTGTTGTAGATCCTGACCAATATGATATTATCATTCATGTGGCATATCAAAAGGTCATTTCCCCTATTAATTCTGATTAAGTGAATTGAAAGGGGAACTGAATTACCACCGTAAATCCCATTGAAATACCTCTAAATTCTCATGTGTCATTAGAATCAACCAATTTGATGAATCCCTTTGTCGATTACCTCAAACATGGGGTCCTCCCATCAGAACAAGATGATTATGAGAATATTCAGTAGCACATGGTAAACTTTATCCTTATTCTTTCCTCATAGAGAGAATATTCTTGATATGTATGAATTTGAAGGAATCAAACTCTATTTAACTAAAGGGAAGGAGGTCCGTCAAGTCCTATAAGAAGTATATATTAGGTTATATGGGCCCTATCATGTACGGTTAAAGCTCTCACACTAGATCCAAATATTGTGGTACTTTTGGCCCCCCATGTTGGTGACTGAATTGAATTTTCCAAGAAGTGTGTTTCATGTTAGATCCATTAAAAAAATTTCACATCAGAAAGTAGAGATTCTCCATCTTTCCAAGTACTCCTGGATCGTTTCTATATGGAGAACAGATTTTGTGGGACCATGTTCACTAACGATATCTTGATCATATAGGTTTATCCCCACTGTTGTTTAATTCGTCTCAATGTGGGTAGAATTAATCCCCTACAAATTTGTTAGGGATTTGTCTAATAGAATCCTTATCCTTCAACAACATACTTTGTTTCCCCTGATTTAGATCAACATCCATATTTCATGTCCAAATGGTTTCCCCTCTAATGATAGTGCATGGCCTAAAATGGGTTGGCCTCTCATTCAGGGAACATATCCTAGAGGATCTACTTATAAAATCATTTAATTGACTCTCCTATAGTGATGGAAAGTGGATAAAATAAAAATAACTCCCACCTGGGGAATATGTACCAGAAGAAACATATTTAGTAGAATAGTTATGGAACCCATGTTTTAAACATGTTCAACAGTTATTCCCAACCAACCTAGCTCCATTCAAAGATGCATACTCTCAGGGTTGTAATTTATGATTATTCACTTTTCCCTTACCCATGTGTAATTCAAACACCCTTGATGTAATGTCTTTTTGCACTATAAACATTTATAGGGAATTAATAGTACTATTTTATACATTTATTTTTGGATAAATAATAGCCTGTTTGTATAAATTAATTGAATAAACTTCCCAACATTTACGTTTTTTTATGTTTTGCGGAAAGATATAGAGTTTGATGAAAAATGAAAAAAAGTGACTAATAAAGTAAGGAGGGGCATGAAATTGGTTTTTTGAACTAAAAAATATGATGATTTTATAATGGATGGGAGGAATGAACAAGTGACAGACTGAATCAGAATCGTGAAAATAAATAACGAGACTAAATATGGGTGAAAATAATAGGAAATAAACATTACACATCATTTAAGTGACTTAAATGATGTGTTCCTTCAATAAATAAAAACAATGAAACATATAATGAGAAATTTCACAACCCCACATATTGAAAAATTTGTACACCACTTACAGGACATGAAAATCTCAAACATAGACCAAAATGGTATATTTGAGGGGAATAAATGTAGAAGAACAATCTTTTGAACTGAAATGATCAATTTTGACCAAATAACGTTAAATGGATTATTTATGAAGCCCCATGTACGGATTAAATAATATAAATAAGAGGAAGGGTGGATTAAAAGAGTATATATTGGTAAAGTAAGATCTAGATAATGGAATACTATAGTTTGATTTATTTAATTTCATTTTCTTTTCTTATCGTAATTCCGTGATGTATTACCTCTCTCGAATCAACTCAAATTCCCCATATAGGGAGGGGTATTTACTATGAGTGATCACGAAAGAGAGAGGATATACCTATGTTCTATCTCGAGCTTTTGTGATTAAATTTAATAAAATCCTTTCATCTTTCTGCATCTAGTTTCAATTCTTAATTCATTTTTAAATTCGGATTGTGGTTGCATTAGGTTGTGATTCTGTTAATATTAATTATCGTGGTTAATGATCAATTTCTCACTCCACCCAATTATTATTTTTGCATACAATGTAATAAATTAGGTTTGGGTGGTGATTTATCAATTTTCATCAACATGTGCATAAAATTGTTAGTTGGAATATTAGTATATTATCTGGGAAATTTCTAGGTTTGTTATTTCCCTAATTAATCAAGGGAAACTGCTACAATAATGCACAAAAAAGAAAAAGGGTAGACCAACCTAAGGTCTTAGATAAGAATATTCTCATCATAACCATCTAGAAAAGGGGAATAGAGATCTCAGTAAATGAATCTCTCTCTTATAAGTTGGTGGAAGAAAAAGGGGTAAAATTTGGAAACAATGGTAGCACTGTATTAGGTCATGCCAAACCCACTCCAGTCATTGTATCTCTCAATTTCCATAGAATATATCAAAATAAACTCAATTTTTACTTCTATTTTCACAACCCAAAATTAAAATCAAATTTTTCAAAAATCAACCAACAAGGGAAAACCCAAGTTTTTGTGCCCTCCTCATTGGGAGACTACATAGTGTTAACCACTATACTGTACTTAATTAAAAATAAGGATTTTCGATGCCCCATGATAGGCATGTGTTTGGAATATCAAACCCCTAAAATCACACTTACCTGGTTTCCAATGCTAGGGGTCCTAAAGGTGATGGATAAAACATTCCGATCCAAACCCTTTATCCACATTTCATCACTCTCAAAAAGGAAATCAATCCTTTAATCATATATTTTTTTCTCAAACTGAGTATGACTATTGTGGGATGAGAGATTCTTAGTTGGTTATATTTTTAGTAAGATATTGATTTAAAGCTTAATAAAAAAGAATATTTAAATTAGAATTATAGTTATTTTTAAAAAAATAAGAAAAGAGGAGAGTCATCCACATATCAAAGAATATTTCTTTTGAAAAAAATATAAATCTACCCAAAGAATTTACTCAAGTTATGGATTTCTTGAGCTTGATTAGTCTCCAATGACTCAAGTATATGATTCCACATAGCTGGAACAATTTTATGAGTTCCTCATTTGACTAAGGATGAAATTTATCAACCCATACACAAATCCTACCTTGTGTAGCTTCACATTCTTTTATTTATTATGTTTTATGAGAAAATTAGCCTTAGGTACTTCAAGTTTATCATCTAGGTGGGAAGATATCTCATAATTTGTTGAGAGGATGACTCGCTGGTGGTTTATATACTCATACAGCTTGGAAAACTCATACTCATCCACTCATGGTGAGGAAATAACTAAAAATGAGAACCTGTACTGGGAAATATCAAGCCACTGTCACTCTAAAATCACATGTTTGACCATGTATTCCAGAGATAGGGGATGAAGTAAATGATAGTCTACTCCATCAATCCATATGTTTAAAAAATAGTGGAATATAAATCCCATCTAACCAAAAAAATCACATGATTTTATAAAAGTGATGAAGTTTCAAACACTTCTCCACACCATGTGTTGTATTACCCATTTATCCATGACTATGTTTAACCTCGAGTTATTCCATCTCTTTTGGTGTGTCTCATAATCTGGGGAGTCCATAAGAATCTCCCTAGTAGGATCGACCTCAAGAAATCAAGGAATGATATCAATGTCCAAGAGAAGCACATATTCAACCTATTATATAGAGGTATCCTATTTCAATCAAACTCTTACAGGAAGTGTTGGCTCTCCACATTCCATTACGGTTGATACCTCAGCTTTGCTCAAACATGGTTATTCACCTGAGGTCAGTTCTTTGATAGGTGGAATGGTTCCATCGTTGATCCTGGATGAAAATATCCCAATCATAACCTCATCTCTAGATGTTAATCCCACCCTAAGGATCCTAATATAATCCTTTGGATGTGTTTCCTTGGGAATCTGATTAGTAGTTACAACCTCATCAATCACCCCCACCATTTGACCACCTCCTACAATTCCTATAACAACTGTAGGATCCTCATGATTAGGAATTACCTCAGGAGGATGGTACCCTGATATAGGGTGAACTACCATTGGGATGGGATGTCAGAAATTTATAAGTCTTGGTTGATAGAAAAAATAAACTTAGGGTAAATACATACAAATGACATTGAAAGAATCAATGTAAAAGAATAGCTATTTTTCAAGGGAACATTCCCTAAGTGGTATATTATAATCATCCCTAGATATAGGTATATAGATGACCTTATCTCCCATGTGAACCAAAAAGTTATGTTATAAGGTGATCGAGCGATGTCATCTCTATATCAATGTGTAGTTGAATAGACACCAAAGGTTTACCTATAGTAAAATGAAATTTTTTTTGTGGGGTGGAAAACATATCACCTTAAAACCGTAGACTTACACATACCAGAAATCATATGGGATATTAGGGGCTATTATCTGACCTATGTGGTAGTTGGGTCAGCACTTTGACCATAGGTGCGGCATCACCAATAGAAGTATTTCTACCCACAACTATCACATCAAGGGAGGTAACCACTTCTATAGGTTGAAGTATCAGTTCATTTTCATTACCCCTTAGAGAGTGATTATGAATCTTCCCATTTTATGTGATCTCTAGTTCTTTCATGAGTAACCAATAATGGGTCAATTAATCCCAATGGAAGGAAATCATCTTAGGCCTCTGAAACCAGGATTCTTAAATCTATAAAAACATGTTTTTATCTCTAGGGTATCCTTGATATATATAAAATCACCTAAAAAACTATCTAATTGATTATACCTATGTTTTACCATCAGCCAATCCTACCCTCACGATATCCCTAGGAGAAAGAATTTCCATCACCACCCAAACCCAATGGATCGAATAATTTGATATTCCACTAGAGTGGATCACATCCTCTTGATCTTAAATGTATTATAGGGCCTCTATTTAGGTATACAAGAATAATTTCAAGGTATCAAACATCTTAGGAAGGCTTATCCCATCTCCTTTTATTTTCTACCATGCTCCATGGGAGGAGCTAAACTTCCATATGCTATCCCTATTCTCCTATGCATCAGGGAGGACCACATCATTTGGAATCTTCATTATGTTTAAAAAACTATTCCTTGGAAATGTTATAGAAACTCTTAGATCAAATCTAGATGATTGTATCTATTCCAAAGTTCATTTAATATAGATTCTTTGGTCTCTTGATACTCCCCCTTAAGAGATGCACCCCATGATGGTTGAGAATCGCAAGAATCCATTTCTACCACTACCCTTACAGGTGTGTATCTCTATGCATATCATGCTCCTCCCATCATAGTGATCTCAGACCAAATTTCCTTGAGACACATTATTCAGAGTCTGACCAGATTACTATCCATCAATGTGGTTCCCCAACATATGGGATCTCCTAGCTCTGTGCATTATGGTGGAAAACCCGGAAAGGTGCATCGATCGATGGAAAATCTATTCTATATCCACTACCTTCACATGCAAACTTGCATTAGAGATATCCAAGAACCATGGGATCACATTCATAGTGTTCCCTTGTATACACCCTTAGTGTCAGTTATTTGATGAAACATAATTGGTGTGTGAAACAATATGGATTTTATGATTTTAAAAAGACCTTGAAATTAATTTGTGCTACTAATAAACCACCTTAAAAGTCCAAGAGGTGTAATTGCTACTTATTTTTTCATAGGACATATTCCACGATCAATATAGTTTGGAGTGTAAATTGGTGGAAAAGTATATGTCAGGGAATCCCCACCCTAGAAAGCACCTCGACATGCTAGAGATAAAGAGGGTGAATCCCGAAAATGCTTAGTAGAGTGGGATAAAAGTTGGTTTTGGAAGGAAATATGGATCAAAGATATTCATAACCGCATATTTGTTCCACAATCCACCCATACATGAAGAGGTACTAGAAACACATATGTAGAGACATATTCCTTCCACTGACGTGCCTTAGTGACTTGTAAAGCTTCATGACCATTTGGAAAACTAGTTTGAAGTGATTAATCATATAAAATATTTATTCCATAGAGAATGTTCTCGTCCATAATACCATATGATCATCATTAATAGTAAACATCCACCCATAGAGGAACATTCTTTTGAAAATGGCCAACCTAACCTGAGGAGTGTGGTCCTTCACTTCGTAACTGCATAGGTTGAACTAGATTTCCTCCGTGATTACCTAGTATGAGGCTTTATTTTTGTGCTATATCACCCCAAGTAACTATTATGTCCTCCCTAGAATTTGTACTTAAGGTGTGTTCAATAATATTTAGAACCATATCTTGAATGATGCATCCTCAATACCAGGTTTGTTTCACCCCTACATAGAATCCAATAGTGCCTTTTATATCATTGGAACAAATTATAACCCCTATAAGACTTTGTCCACCATGAGAAAATTATTATACATTTATTGCTGAATAGGAATACCATCGATGTGGTAGAGGTCCCACAAGATAATGTAAGACTCTCTATGGTGTATATGAAACAAGTTGATGTCTGGTGACCACTTGATACGTAACTCTGATATAAATTTTGGGAGAAAATAAACATGGAACTGATAAGACCACAATTATTCATAAATACATAACCTTTAGATGTCCCCCTAGAACTAGTCATAGGACTGACATACCTAATATTTCCATTCCCATTCATTGGTGATGTTTCTTCCCTATAACAAGTCCCATATTTCTATATATACCTGAATGGGGTCTACAAATATCACCTTAATGATTACATCATACAAAGTAGGAGAGTTTTCCATGACTATATCATCTCTATTCATTATCTTGGTCGGGTTCTATAAAGAGTATTCCATGATTGTGGAATGGTTTTTAACTTAGTGACCTCCAACAACCCTATTTCACTTATAAAACCCCTAAGATCATCTAAACTAGTATCTAGGGGAATCTGAATTAGAAATTAAGGTGTTGAAAATATCCCTTATACCAAATCCATATAATGATATCCTTTGAAAAATATAATAGCCTCTTTGATCTTCTATCAACAATTTGAGGAGTGTGTCATGATGTGACACAATTTAGAGGCTCTACCTAATGTTTATGTTCTCCATCATTCGTATTATATATATAGTAGTAACATGTACACCATTATCAACCAACTCAAATGATTCAAAGAAAATTTATAATTCAAGTTCATGAAGGAATTGTTTAAAAAAAATGGATATCACAAATTATTCCCATCATAGAAGTGCCTTTGAGAATCATGCGATGAGTGTGGAAGTAGACTTGTGAAAAATATATTCTTGGAAGGGACCAATTTCACGAGTCCCAAGGATTTGGGTCATAGAACAGTCATGACATATTGGGTTTCTTGAAAATAGACAAAGTAAATGTTCATTAATGAAAACTCATGGTCCACTATGGGGGACCTTCCAATATTTAGAGGCTAGTGGTGGGGATATGTTTCATGAACTAGGAAGACCAAACTACCCAATTTCAATGATTTTGCCTAAGATTTCAATCCTCCTACACCATGTCAGCTCCAATTCTGAGTGGGTGAGATTTTTTATGCTTAAAAACACATGTTGTGGGGGAAATAAAAGTCAAAAATGGGAAAATGGGTATAATCTAGTCTAATATGGGAATAAAACCCTCTAAGGGGAATGGATTCATGAGGGATTAGACTTTCATGAAAAACCATAGTTTCATAAAACATTATAGAAGCTCCATGAGACTCTAAATTCTATCACTAATATAATCATCTATGTGATTTATCTCCTGACTTCTATAGAACCTATACATACCCACTTCATTCCCCATTTTAAGGGATCTAACCTTTGGACATTGATCCAATTATACTAACTCGTGAAACTATAACCTTCATGCACCCATAAACATATGGATTACCACTAGTATAAATCTTTCATGAATGACCTCTCATGGGTTCTACAATGTAAAAAACCATGATTGAGTTGAAGATTTGAAAATTATTTTCCAAAAAAATCTCCATTTGTGCTAGAATCATATTCTTCATGCCTCTTAGGATTTTATGGGACCAATATCTACTGTGAAACCCTATTCACGGGTGTTAGTGAATAATCCATGTCTAGGAAACATAAGTCTTCTGAAATCCCCATTTCCTTTATAAAAAACCCTTAATAGGACCCCACCAAATTCCTCCTTTCAACAGACATAACTTTACTAATGTTGAGTTCTATGACCTCCATGCAAACTTAATCTAGATTTATATCTCCCTGAACTATCTACCCGACTAGTATGAGGGACCCTTATGCCCGAACCCTTCTTTCTTAGCATGGGATGTGTGGCTTCATTGATTTTTTCTCCAAATCATAGGTATTGTCACATTAATATCTCCATATAATGCCTAAAATGGGTAGTTTCCATGCCTTTTTCTCTGTAAAACCCCCTGTGCAGTGGACATGTAATCCTTAAAGGACGAATTATCATGGTAAACTGACCATTTTTTCCCTCAATGAGCATATCTAGGATCCTCGTATCATTCTCTCCTCCCACCCGAATCGATACATGACATCATTACATGAAAAATATATTTAATTTTTTTTCTTTAGGACTATAATCAATATAAAACTATCATCTTTGTTAAATGAATATAATCTACATGAAAGAATCATCATCATAATATGTTTAACTATAGCCTTACCCTATGTGATGATCATGGGATTCCCTATGTGAAAACAGAAGGTTCCTTTTGTGTTGACAATGATACTCCTCATGTAATGAGAGTGACATGATACCCCTTCTTCAAGGAAGATTTTATTCATAATCCCCACAATATCCCTTATTTATATTCCTTTTATGGTGTAAGTTTCCTTCCTACATGAAATTATATTTCATAGAACTGCCCCATCACATGACCTAAAACTATGTAATCAAACTATGTGGGTTTTGACCATTGTATCTTGATACACTATGTTCGGAACCTCTTTATGGTTCAATCCAAATGTTACCAAAAAACCATTACCCCATTGGAAGGTGGAAATTCTATGTTTTGATCACCTTTTAGGAGTATGAACACCTATTGAGATGTAAATCCTTGGTCCTCCACTAGAATTTTGTTTTTTCATAAGATGTTAGCCTATGTATATCCTATTACATGATAAGTTAAAGGAGAATAATCCATCCCTTGGACATTAAATATATGTGTTCCTTCACTCAATAGTAAAAATTGTGCTTACTCAAGTACAAGATAAGTGTATTAGGAGGCTTCCCTACTATACAGTAAACTTGAGAGTTCCCTCTCTCTTCTATAAACATATGATCTACCGTGATGTATAAGAATCCAATTCTTAGGCAGAAAGCCTATGAAAAAGTTAGGTTGTGAGCATAATAAGTGCATGTTATTGGAATTTGATCTATTATTCCATAATCAAGTGACAGGCCTGAGTTTCTACTTGGTCTGACTACCATTAGAAACCCTAGTTGACAATATTTAATAGACTTATGTGAATATCATAAGTTTCTTGAAATATCAAGAACTAGATACTTCATATAATGAATGTGTTCTACCTATTGTGAGAGTAATAGGATGCTGAAGGAAACAATCGATAGGTTCCTTACGTACCAAACATATGTTGGATCATGGTGATAATTGGACGCCATAGTCTTTTCAACTCAGAAGCCTTATGTCATGTGCATGATTCCATCACTATCCCCCACTGAGGAAGAGTTATATAGAATCACAAAATTAACAACATCAATATCAGGCCAAAATATTGGCAACTTCCCTTTTATAGAAAGAAGAGGTGTAATTAACAAGTTTCCAAGAGAAGATGGTGTTGATAATTAGATTCATGAACATGTCTTAGATCTATAAGGGGGACCTAGATGGTGAAAAATTTCAAGGTTGCATGAATTGAAAGAAGATATTACAACCCATAACCCCTTTCTAATCAAGGATCCAACATGCTTGACCAATGTGGTGGAGGTCATATGCCTTTGGAAAGTGGGAACGTGGGAAAACCAGGACTGAAACTAGTCTAAATATTCGGAACCCCAACGTGCAAAGTGTGGCTCTATAGAAGCCTCATAAAACATGATAAATTCAACACATATGAAAAAACATTAATCAATTACCTTTAGTGGTCATGTAATTTATCCTTTTCACATGAAGTTCCTTACTTTAATATGCGGCCAAACAAAGTCCTCAGGAGACTAATTCAATTGTTTTCCAAAATTCCAAATTTTGTCATATGGTTTCTTGATATCATATTTTAGTTTATCATTCATCATGGGAGATCTCTCCAACACATTATCAGATGATTTATTTCCACATATATTCTCTATAATTTAACTTTTTTCACTTATAGAGTTTGTGATATTTACACCATGTTTGATAATAACATAATTTCAACATGGTTCACGTTTTCCCTAGACTATATTCAGGCCATCATCTCTAATGGGGGTCATCTTGTCCCAATGTATCATCAAATGGTTTCTTATATCCCATAAAACAATAAACTTACTCATAATGATCAATATCAGCAATAACAACATGTTTCTAAAAACTGTTGTTCCATCCTAGGTATTTCAATAATAAATCTAAGAGGTTGGGGGAGTATAAAGAGATATATATACATTGGTGGTAGCTTTTTTGATGGATGGGATTGGTACTTCTAGGAACACAAAATTTTAATATAGTTATAAGAATAACTAGGAAAAATTGTATTGTATGAGGTAGTATAGATTTCCTAATTTATGTTGTATTAACCCTCTAACTTCTTAGAGAACTATTTTTTTCATTGGTGTTTGGGCACATATAACTTATAGTTTCTTCATGTTTAATAATGGATCAGTTAACTGGACATCGAAAAAATTATTGGGACTCTTAATCTTTAGGAATATTTATGATTCATTACTTCATGCATTATTGGAAAATTGACTATGAGTGGTACCTTACTGCCCATTCATGACGTCTATGGTTTCTCTTTGGAATCATTTCCCTTTCTCCTATAGCATGGATTGGTCTCGACATTGGATTCCTCTGGATCGACTCAGCGTAAACATGTCTTGGCAATGACGTGGGGCAGTGTGGATCTGGCATGGCTCGACGTTGTCTCTATCTCTTGATCTCGGAGATGATGTGTCTTGGAGGAGCAATAGCTTCTTAACTTTGATCAGCGTTGCTCAGACCTTTCGGTGATGATGTTGATTGGCGTGGCTCTAACATCTCATCTTGGATCAGAGCGGCTTGTCCCTTTTGTCAAAGATGTGGCCTATAGTTGATCTAGCTTCTCAGCTAGGACTAGCGTGGCCCGGAGACGTGTCCCGCCTAGATTCTAGTGTGGCTCAGTAAAAGATCTGGAGTGGCTCAGAGGGGGGGGGGGGGTTCTGGGTTTGTGTGATTATTTTGTTTTTTTGCAGGTTTTATGGTTTTTTGATGCTCGTGATTTGTTTAGATGGTGGTGAAATATTAGATCTATTGGTGGTTTTTGGTTGATGTCACTGATACATACCTTCCCCTCCCTACTGGTCCTCTTGCCCACTTCCCATACCTAGCTTGTTTTAGAACACGGTGAGGGTGGATCCACAGTTTTGATCTGAGTGGACCCATGTCTTGAAAATTTTTTATGGTTCAGAGTGGCCTAGGTCCCCTCATCGGAGGTGTTTCGTTGGTGTAGGGTTTGGTCATTCAGTCCATGGTGATGATGGATCAATTTTCCATCCCATAAATCTTCTTTTGGGCTTCTGTAGTTTCTATGGTGGTGGGAGTCACGTAGGCTACAAGACAGCTAACCGAGCAGTGATGAGAATGCTGAAGCTGGTCTTACTATTTTTTGATGTTGGGCAGGGCATTTGCTTTGTATTATTGAAAGAGTTTTTTCTTTTAAATCTAGGACCACATTGGCATGGTCGGCCATTATGTATTTGATTTCATGTTGGGCTTCCCCTTTTACCTTAAAAATGGGGTTTATTCTAATAAAAAATTAATTTTTAGTCATTCATTCCTTCATACATACAATGTTTTGGAGGATGTCGGAAAAACTACTCCCCTAGAAGGATATCTAACAACTAAAGTGAATACAATACTAGGATATGATCTATGTATCCATTAGGATATACAATTTAGGGAATGGGTGAAAACATTCCTTTAACCTATAGGTCCTAATCCAGGAGGCAGATACTGTAGAAGTTTCCATAGGAAAAAAATTATTATCATCAATGACTCATTTTGGGATATTATTTGAGCAAGTGAATATAACTCCTATGGGTATGTAATTTAACCAAATGTGACTCCTATCATTTGAATAGTGGGGTTCCCAGATATGTTTCTGAGTGGGTGGATTTTTTATTTTTTGTATTCCCACTCAGGTGTTGTTGTTAGTACCTGAGTGATGGAAGCTCTAATCACACAAGGACCATCAATCAATCTAGAAATACCAATTCTCAATGGGATTTATCAAATGGTGGGAAGTGTGAAAGAAGGGAGACCCAATATTGAATTAAAAGTTCATTTCAATTCATGAATAACTAGATTCTACAACACCTTTGATATTATGAGTTCCATAATGCTCTAATAGTTCCCCGTTCTACATAACATTAGAAACTAATTTAAATTTTTTATGTTTGACCAAGGTTCTTCCGCATTAACTAAGTAATCTACAAGATGATAAATCATTTAATTTTCAGGATTGGTCCTTATATTGACACACCCTCAAGAATAGTTTTTGTTAATGGTAGGGGTACCAGATAAGAGAATTCTTTTATCATTTCATTCCCTGATGGGGTCCTAGGGGCCTAAGTGGATGAATTAGTCATATTTAAGCCATATGTTCCTTATATATTTTCATACCAATCCGAATTTCTACAAAGGGTGTCTATACTAAGTTATTACTATATTAGAATTGATTACCATCTCATTATAATTTTCTAGATCTGTATATTGTTGACATGATAAGATACGAATGCTAGGGTTGTATTGGGTCTAATTAGCACCTTCATAAACTTGTTATGGATTATTATAAGGCATGATTAGAGGGTTACACCAATTGTGTACTTGGGTAAGTTTTCTGATGGGTGAGAAAACCATTGTTAACCTAGAGTCCACTACCCAAATCAACCTTATAGAAAATATTCAAATGATAATATTACTGAACCATGTACCCTATGAATTAGGTGGGGTCCTTACCAATAAGTCCCTTTAATACTAAATGTGGTAATGGGATGATGCTAGTATTTGAGACTAATAAATACACTGATATAGATAGTTATACTCTAAATATTTAAAGTGATCCACTAGTTGAGACAATTGCTCTTAAATTAAGTCTCACGCCAAATTTGGAAATGTTAGCTAATGATTTAACCATTAACAGCTCACAAGCTAGATCAAGTTCTTACATTATAGAAATGATCCCTAACTACATGACTATTAAACCATCTAAAGTGGGTATCTTGATGTTAGTACTGATGATTGAGTAGTAAGAAAATGGCATGGACACTAATTCAATACTATCATTATAGATACATGAATGGAGGAAATACTTGATAAGGATACGATCCGATTTCATATTTTTTTAGGGTTTGGGAGTGGGTGGATTGAACTACTTGATTCTATAAAATCTCATTGGACAAGTCTTGACCATCCAAGAATAAATAACAACCCATGGAAAAATACGGTATTTACTCAACAGTGAAAATCACCAAGCATTGGCTATGGAGGGGGATGTAATATAGATGAATCACCTGGCTATCAAAGGGGTAAATTTTTTCTCCTATATTGAAATATAGAATGTTGATCATTAGGAACATGAGGATCAATTGGGAACGGTTAATGTATATCAAATTAATATAAACACTAGTAGAGAGGCCTTTGGATGAAGACATAGAGAACTATCCACTCACATCAATGGAATGCATCTATTATATGAGGAAACTTTTAATAATGGGTGTCCTTTTATAAGTCTACTAGTTCTTATCACCAAGAATTAGATGACTATCTAAACAAATATCATTATATCCCATTGAACATGTTTTCATTTTTTCCAATTTTTCTTCTATTTTCATGGAGAGAGTTCATGATACGAATGATAATCCTCCATTTTTAAAAATAAAATGCATTTTTTTATCCTTAATCATTCTAAATTCATTGTATTTCATTCAACTAAGACCATCACTTCGTAATAACTTATTACGATTTGAAAAACATTAGATATCCTATATCCGTGTTGAAATATGAACTTTGAATGCTCCAATATAATCATGATTCTTAGACACTCAAGTAAAAATATTTACTCATAGTTATGGATCAATGATGAGTATAAGTATAAAAAACATCATTATAACACTATATTTGGTCAATTAAGACCAATTATTTCCTATTGGGTGTATCTCATAGATGGGTATAAGAAAATATTACATCGGTATAACAATAGATTTGGTCTATTTGGATGAATTATTTCCAGTTAGGTATGTATCATAGATGGGTATAAACACAAATACCACCACTATAACACTAGATTTGATATATTCTAATGAAACTTTTCCACCTAGGAATGAATCATTGATAGGTTTTGGAACAAATACCATCCCTATAACACTAGATTTAGTCTATTTAGAAAAATTATTTCCTAATGAGGAATGGATCACAAATGAGTATATGAAAAAATATCGTCATTGTAACACTAGAGTCGGTTAATCCACATAATATCACCCGACCTGTCGTTATCTCACATTGCCATGTAAATTTTCTTAATGGACCTCAATTGTGCCTCCCGAAATGTCAAAGTCTACTGAATAGCATTGGGGGTTTAGAGAACATATTCTGGAGGCTATACCCTGCGGCACATAGTTGTAATACAAAAGAAATAAACGAATATCAGAGTGACAAAATAGTAGAAATAGTAAATCACAGAAATTGATGATAAAGGTTGAACTAGATAATTAGAATTACAATAAACCATGTAATTTTAGGCTATAATTTATCTAAATGTAAAACATAATTAATACAGATAAATGACTATACTGACATACATAAACTGAAAAGTCCCCAATCCATAACCCCATGTTGGCCCCATCTCAATGATCCATCCAATCCAATAGTAAATAATGAAAAACATGGTCATTTTGCCTTATCTAAACCTGTATCCATGAAATATACTCGGATACTAAATGGAGACCAGAATAAGGTGTGAGTATAACTCAGTTGGTTGACAACAAAGTTTCTAAAAAAACATGTCTGATAATAAGTGCATTCAATAAAATGATAAGCATGAGTATTAATTAATCAATTATTATGTTAGGTAAATTAACCTACTTCGACACCATGTTAGAATATCTCTGGGCATGTACCAAAACAATTCCAACCATAATAACCTATCTGTGGAATAATAAAATAATTGACAAACCCCTTTATATAATTATTTTAACATCATTGAGAATATCCATTTATATAAAATTTTAGGCATCACCAGGAAAATCCATTTATATAAGAATTTTAGCATCATCATGAAAATACCTTTGTTTTACATCAATAGGAATATCCCTTTATAGAAGCATTTCGCATCATGAGGCATAGCCAGTTATATAATAATTTTAGTAACACTATGAAAAACTGTTTATATAAGTATTTCATTATTAACCAAAACACAAGTCACAATGGGAAGAGTAACACATCATAATATCATAATCCACAATGGTCTATTCAACCAATTACCTTTTGCGTATCAATGACCCATTCACTCATTAAATTATATTTTAACCAATTTCCATGCCATTTGTGCACCCACTTAATATAAATTATCATCAGTAATTTGATAATTAGAGAATACGTTTTCCAAGGTGAATGTATCATAAGAAATCACCTGATATTTCATGTCATGTTAAAACATATCTTTAATCCATTATCTTATTATTTATTATAAGAGGTTAGGCTCACCCAAAGGGCATACACAAGACAATTTTTAAAACCATAGGGTCCAAAGGGATCTAAGGAGTAGTATAACCACACGATTATCATCACCCATTATTTTGTTTTTTAATTTGCACATTCTATCTGTGAAATCATATAATATTGCACATACATAAACGAATACAAATAGGCCATAGAGAAATATTCTAGACCCCATAAATTTATATAGATATTCAATAAAAACTCTCAATCAAGAAAGACAATGAGGAACAAAAGTGAAGGGAATTACAAGGAGAAACCTAAATCACACATGATCAAAAACCAGTTCAATGTTGACAAAGAAACTACATCATGATAATAGAGAAAAAGTTTAAGAGAGGAGAAAACGAATGTGAAACAAATCAATGGAGATTTAAATCTTGATTGATACCTATGGAAGGGAAGGAAAGGATCCAAAATCACAAAGAATCACCCAAGGGTTTGAGGGTGGGAGCATCATGATAGATGAGAAATAAAATATACACACAATGTGGTTTTAAACCACTGATCCAGAGAGATTCCTGATGTAAAACCCTTTCATTAAGTGAATTGATCAATTTATGGGATATATTAAAAAATGTATCACTTAAGTGTAAAATAACTTAGATCGACCATTGCATGATGTGAATTACTTTTAGGTAGTGAAACCATTCAAACTATGAACATGTTCATTGATTCTACCTAACAATAGTTCCATGTTGTATAAAATGTTCATGATGTTAAAGTTTCGAGTATGAAACTTTTATCCCAATTCCTATTAAAATAACCCAAACAAACATAGAAGCTCTTAAAACCCAATGAGAAGCTCCGTAAGTCCTTGAAAAACTTATACCCCGAATCTATTAATTGAAATAACCAATTATTCGTGAACACTAGGCAATTTATCAATAAAACTCTCTCCATCCCGAAAAGGAACATGATCACAAAGGATAAAAGAAGAAACAAAACCTAATTAAAATATGTTCAATAGAAACTCAAAAAGGAATGAATTTGGAGAAGATATGATCTTACATCCTACCCACCATATAACAAATCATCCCTGAGCTACTCCAAGCATCAATGTGGGGTATCACCATAAAATATTGGCCACTATGATCGTATATTAGATCTCCTCTCGTAGATCTCCTCTTAAACATGCACATGATGCCACTCAAATCAAACTAGAGGTATAATCCTTCTCTATAGATTCTTCTCACTATAGTCTTGAACCCCTATCAGATTATACTCAATGGAATTATCTACACCAAGCTTAACATCATTAATGTATATTTTATTAGAGTGTCTAGAATGATATATATGAAGCTTCTATAAATGAAACACATCAGACATGGAACTATAGCTTTGTGGAAGGGACAATCAACATGCCACTAAATTGACCCTTTCTGTTATCTTAAACCGCCCAAAAAACATGGGAGTAAGATTTCCTTATTTCATAATACAGTGTCTTTACAACCAAGGTGATACCCAAAGGAAAACATGATGTCCAACCTCGAAATACATTAGTTGTATCCACTAGTTATAAATTGTTTTTCCTACTCTATGTGGTCACCAACCGCCTCTGAATAAACAAAACCTACTCAGATGTATCCTATACGAGACTTGGTTGAATAAGCACTGACTCACCCACCTCAAACCAAGAAAGAGGGGGAATGAAAAAACCTACCATATAAATCCTCAAAACATTAACTTTGGCTCAATTACATGAAGATGTTATTATAATAAAACTCCATGAGTGATACAATTCATCAATTCCTTGAAGCTATTATTACCATATGCTCGTTGATGTTTTTATTCATGGACTTGATGAATTTTATCTTTCTTCCTTTTTTAGGTCGTTTTGTGGTGGTTTATATCATTGAAATATTAGTTTACTCTTAATTCAATATATTATCACCCATATTACATCATTATCACTTGGAGTCCGTGGTAATCCTATCATAAAATCCAAAGTCCCATCATCTCATTTCCATTCTGGAATATGTAGAGTATATAATAGCATAACTGGAATCAGATTCTAAAATTTCACCTAATGATAGGTGAAACATCTCTCCATGAAGTTCATTATATACTTCATCATTCATGGAATATATTATTTCATATGGAGATCCCAATAAGCCTTTTTCAAACATGGGAATACCTCACATATAGAAGCACAAAACTCTAGAATGAGCTCCTCATGTAAGCTTATAGAAACCCATCCTCAACTATAGAAAATAAGAACATTACTGCTGCCAAGAGACTATCCTAGTGGTTTCACTCCACTATATACGTTGTCTCTCAAATATAATACCTCTATATTATATAAGTTCTCTATCTAAACCTTTTTAAGAAGTATTGGGATAACTGATGATCAATCCAAATCTACTCTTCCCTAAGACTCCTAAAAATATAGACTCATTTAAGCAATGGTTTCTATCATCCTCCGCTAATCCTAAGACTCCCACACTACCTTAGTCTATTTCATCACCCTCAAGGAATCAACAATAATTTTTCCCTTACCCATTATATAATACTACTTGAAGTCGAATGATTATAGATACTCAACCCATGTCCTCTTTCGAAGGTTCATGTCATGCTGAGAAAAATTTACTTGAGGATATTGTGGTCTCTGTATAGCATAAAACATTATCACAAAAGTATGTTTCCCCATCATCTTATAGAAGGTACCACTCTTTATAAATATATATCATGAATTGGATAATTCCACTCATGTGGTCTCAGTTGTCTGGAGGCATAAAAAACCACTCATTCTTCCTGTATCATAACTGCTCCAAGTCCAACTCCGGATGCATCACAATACATGGTATATTACATACCAAACAATGGTAAGGTAAATAATTTTTATGAGGTCATCCTACCATTCATCTCTAGAGAATCTCTCTCAAAATCATCTGACCCTAGAAACATCACCCCTTTCTTGGTCAGCTCGGACATCGGTGATGCCTTATGAGAGAAGTCCTAGATAAAATGTCTCTAATAACCTAATAAACCTAGAAAGATATAAATATCTATGAAATTTTTGGGCCTATCAAACGGTACCATGTTTTCACCATTATCTGGGTCCACTAACACTCCAACATCTAAGATGACATAACCCATGAAGCACACTTTATCAATCCAAAAAATACATTTGGTTTTCTAGGAATAGAGATGATTCTCTATCAATGTAATCATGATAGTGACAAGATATTGGGAATGATCATCTGCTGAATGACAGTAAGCTAATATTTAATTGATAGAAACCATAACAAACCAACCTATAAAATGAATAATGATACAATTCATCATGTCCATGAATACTGGATCTGCATTCGTCAGACCAAATGATATCACCATGAATTCATACAAGCCATACCTCTACTGAAAATAAGTATGAGGTATATCCAATGGTCTCAACAATAACTGAAGGTATCTTTTTCTAAAATACAACATAGGGTATATTATATAACCTCTCATATGATCAGAGATATCATCAATGATCATAATGGGAAATCAATTCCTGGCAATCGGCTGGGTCAATATTCGATAGTCGACACAGATGTACAAAGTCCCATCAGCCTTCTTGGTGAAAAGAAATTGAGAACCCCATAAATATGTACTAGTACATATGAAACTTTTAGATTTCATATCTTCCAAAAAAACATTAAATTCATTAAGCCATACTAGTTCTATCCAATAATGTGAAATAGAAATCGATTGTAATCCCACCACTAAATAGATCATGTCTCGATCTCCTACTAGGGTTTTAAACCCTAAAAATCATCGTGAAAAAATACTGAAGAATTTATACCATATGAAGAAAAGTATCATTATTAATTCCACCATAAACATGATATTTAACTACAATCTATGCTGTGATATAATCGAATCTGAACTGAATTGGTCCTTCTTGACATGCTAGATGATCCCACTCACCCTAGTGAAAATAACTGCCTCTTTCTAGTGTTAGGAATGTAACTCTCCTCCGATAATAGTCGATATGATATTGGTATAAAACTAAACAATCCATTCTAAGAATAAAATAAAAATATGTAATTTTCAATACAGGTAGTTTTCAAAATAAATGGTAACCAACAATTTTAAAAAACATTCATTTAATTCTTTGATATACTCAAACTACACTCATAAAAGTGTATTGATTGTCAAAAAACCATCCAAGATTCCCACAACCAAACACAAATCATTTGAAGAAAGAGTAGATATAATGTAATGTGATGATATTGTTTCAAATTAAAAATAGGTAAGGGTAGATGATACAATAATTGTTACTCTGATCGAAGAAGGTTCGACATCCTAACATATCAGAGTAGATTGCATAGTGTTCTTTTGACCTGACCCTCTTCCCTGAGCACTAGTCTGACTTCCTTGGTCTATTAACTCTGCATGGTACATCCACTCCTATATAGGGTTACTATATCCCCTACCTTAACCTTAACATCTAGGGGAAATCCGACTACCAATATACTGAGGGGTATCTATATCCTTTAAAGACTTCGGTATCTATCTTGATTCCCTACCACTACTCTACTACTGCATGCCCCTACAAATCTCTACAAGTGACCTAGTCCATTTTGACAATGACACTCTAAAGTAATATATGGAAACCGAGGCCTCTAATAAAATAACATGGAACACTAATAAAACTATAATAGAACACTATCTTAAGATGGTTTCCCAATACCCTGATTACCCGTCCCACTGTTTCAATAGAAATAAATATCATAGGAACAATTCATTAAAAATTAATAAGAGCTCTCAGTTCACCATAAAGAAAAATCCTGGATGTTACTTGTGGCCTATATTAGATTACCTTTCACGAAAAGAGCCTGATTCATCACATATGAAAGGATATTGAAGAGAAAAACATTCACCTGGGACATAATTTCAGAATGAATCAATACCTAAAAAAGCCTCACCCTAGAAATCTCATCATATACTAAAGATGGTACAAATCCATAAAAGTTAGTGAAACATCCTGCACAGTCCATCACTGAAATCCACTCATATATTAGGTGCACTAACTCATGATTCTTCTCATACATCGACTTCTCTGGAGAGAAGTATCTCAAAAATGTCTTCTCAAAGTCCTTCCAGAATAAATACTCTAGCTATCCTTCATGATCATAATTGTCTCACGAATTCTTTTATAGTCCACAAAGAATGTGTAAAGAAAGATTTACCTTCATATACAAGGGTAACTTAAGGTTCTTGAAGATCATATGGACTAACTCAATCTATAACTCGGCTACTTGGGGCCCTCCCTCCCTAGTTAATGAAGGCAGATTCTAGAGTTAGAATTTTCTCCTAAGCTCATGCATTATAGGCAGTGTGAAAAGTCTTCCATTATATGGATGATGTGAACCTTAGGAAGATTTTGTGAAGATTTACATCTATATGATCCTTTAGATATATAATAATCTTTAGTTCATTTTCATTTGGAGCATTCTGATTTTCATTCTTCTGACAATCAATTTGAAGATGAGGAGGATAAATTTTCTCTAAAAGAAAAATGAACTCCTTAGAACACTGGTTAATAATAAGGTTATCCTCAACATGTTTAATAAATAGAGAATCAATTGATCATGGTTTCTCAAAACATGTCTTAACAAGTTAATTAGCATGATATAATAGTTTTTTCATTTGATTTATTATATATAACATGTATTTCATTTCATAGTTCATATTGGAAAATATAACACATTAAATAATTATGTGCCTAACATAAATAATGCATGGAATAAATTATCCCTATATTCCTTTCATGATTCAAGCATACTCATCTCATTCCATACTGTGCCATGAGTATAAATTTCAGGAAACAATAACATGACACAACATGTGAACCACCCAAAGATATATAACATCAACCATAACAAATAAACATCATGAACTACAATCCCATTCCTAGGTAGTCATATTTCAACCCTTATATGGGTTATCTACTTCCATGCACAAGATACTTACAAAATCCTAGACAATCCTAGTCTCTTATGAACCTTTACCAAATATTAAATCAATAGGAATGAAACCTGCCACTTAAACCATTTTTTAATGTCCATCGATCAGGAACACTCTCATATAGCCAAACCAGGTTGGTTAATAGACCTCATGTGCACCCCTTATATTCTAGAGGATACTAACTAGAAGCATGGGTGTATAGAACATAGTGGGGAGACTATACCCCCAGGAAAAGAGGTGTAATACAGAAGAGATAAAAAAATATTAGAGTCACAAAAATATTAGAAATAATAGATGATATAGTTGTAAGATAAAGGATAAACCGAGTTAACCAAATAATACAACCCATGTAATTTCGGGCTAGAATGTATATAAATTTAAAATTTTGGTAATATAGATAAAATACCATGTTGAAAAAAATTAACTCAAAAGAACCTGATCTCAAACCTCTTGTCAATCCCACCTTCATGATCCTACCCATCCATCCTTCCCATAGGCTAGAGGCTTTTAACCGAAAATGGGTGTTTATAGAACATATTGGGGAGACTATACCCCATGGTACAAAGTTTTATAAAATAATAAATAAAAAAATATCATAGTAACATTCATATAAGAAACAATAAATCGTACAACTAGAAGATAAAGGAAAAATCATGTAATCCAAATAATAAAAAACAATATAATTGTAGTTTAGAATGTATCTAAATTTCAAACCTAGTTAATAGAAATAAATGAACATGATGACATAAATAACCACAATATTCCCTGATCCCAAACCCCATAGTAGTCCTGTCGCCAAGATCCAACCCATCCAGCAAGTAATAATCAACAAAAATGTCATTTTCCATTGTCCAAAATAGCATCTAAGTAGTCTACTTGGGTACCAAATGGTGTCCCATATATGGTGTGAGTAAAAATTTTTAGGTTGAAACCATCGTGTCTAAACAAAAATATTCCGATATTATGTTCGTGAAGTAAATTGATAATTAGGTGTAATAATTTATTAATTAATATGTTACAATAATAATCCTTCTTCATAACCATGCCCAAATTTCTCTAAGCATGTAGCACAACCATGCCAACTGCAATCACACATCAATTGAATAATCACATAACTAGGAAAACCCCTATACCTATGAATTTTAGAATCACTAGGAAAATCCCTCCATATTATAATTTTATCATCTCCAGGTAAAGCCCTTTATATCATCCTTTTAGAATCACCTGGAAAATACAGTTATATAAGCATTTCATCATCAATTAGTATTACCCTTCCTATAAGTTCTTCTACATCACTAGACATAGCTCTTTATATAAGAATTTCAATATCTTTAGGGAAATCCTTTTATATAATAATTTTAGTATGAATCACAAAAAAATAATAACAGAAGGAGTAACACACCCCAATATCATAATCCATAATTGTAAATTCATACAATTACCATCTATCTTTCAATTACCCATTAATTCATTAAATTATATCATATCTTGTTTCCATGCCAATTTCACATCCATTTTCTAAGAAATCTTCCCAAGTCATTCAATAATCATTGAATACATTTTACAAGTTGAATCTATAATAATAAATCACGTGATATTTCTTGACATTATAAAACATATCTTAATGATATTAGATAGTTCTTAATTATTAAAGGGTAAGATCACCCTAACGGTAGCTATAAGCCATGAATCAACACTATTGGGTCGAAAGAGAACCAATGAGTAGTTTGAACACATGAATATCAAAACCCATTATTCTATTGGTTATCACACCAGTTGTGTCAGTGAAATCACATAATATTACACATACTTGAATGAATAAAAATATGCCATAGGGAATTATTCAACACAACACACCTTTATGAAAATATTTAATAAACAACCTAAACTGAGAATGCCACAGAGTATCAGTAGTTAAGGAGATCACAAGAAGAAACCTAGATCATACATGATAAAAACCCATTTTAACATCTGTCATGATATTACACTTTTATTATGGAGAATAAGATGAAGAGAGAGGAAACTAGAGAGAGAAAACTCAACAGTTATTAAACACTTGATCTTGATGCCAAAAGGGTAGGAATGGCTCCAAATTTTAATGGGTTCTACCTAGTGATCGAGAGAGGGAGTTTCACGATGGATGAGAAATAAAACATATTCACATCATTGTTTCAAATTAATGGTCCCTAGATATTTATTACATGAAACCCTTTCACAACATGAATTTATTGATTTATGAGATACATTAAAAAATATGTCACCCCCTTTTAAAATAACCCCCATCGACCATTTTATTACATGAAACAATTTCTCATCTTGTAAAAATTCACACTCTGAACTAGTTTAGGGATTCTTCCCAGCAATAGTTTCTTGTAGTGTAAACTGTTCATGATGTGAAAGTGTCAAGAATAAAACTTTATATACAGTTCAAACATAAATACCCCGAACCAATTTCAATGCTCTCCAAACCCAATGATAACTACTGTAAACCCTTATCACACTTATACCTAGACTCCATTAATTAAAACAACCATTTAACCTTGATATTTTGTACATTCTCACCAGTAAAGTATCTCTATCTAGAAAATGTTACTTTACCTACAAGGTTTAATGAAAAAAGAAAAACCCAACTAAAAGATGTTCAACCAAAACTCAAAGAGGCATGTACCTGGAAATTACATGACCTTAGAATTTAAATAAATTTTTTCCTCTTAGGCATGGCTCATAGATGGGTATATGAACAAGTAAAATAAACAAAATAATGGAGTTGGTCTATTTAGATAAAATGTTAATGTAGACTCAACGTGATGATAATCAGAGTAAGAGAGGATTTAGAATGAGTATCCTAATGTTATGAAATTATCTATGACCTAAATTTATACTATTATAGTAAAATTAAAACCCATATGATGTGAAATAATAATTTATATAAATTTTTACTAGCATGAAGGAAATAGTGAAATTTTTTGGCTTATGCTATGATCATATGTTTTACCCCACAAACCTTATATCTTTTATTTTATTGCTTGAATTATATTTCCTAAGAATCGTCTAGGGGATACATAGATTCAAGTGTCTCATATTTTTTAGGTCACCCTTTACAATCTTTTAACCGATTTTTTTTACTTTTCAATTTCAAAAGATCAATTTTTCCTAAATTATGAGAGGAGTATATCTTGTAAGCAGAGACTCAAATTTTATTGTAGTTTTAATTTTTGGAATTTTCAACCTAAAAAGTACCATGCATCTATAATAAAGTAGTTTATGATTATATAACTTAGACTAACACAATTTTTAATTAAGTTCAAACAACTTTGACTGAAAGATAATGAGACCTTAGTAACATAGTTAAAGGAAAAAAAATGTGAATGGGGGGCCTCATGGGATGAAATTGAATTGAATCAAGGATTGGTGCACGAAGTTTACAATGAATATACATGGATCAAAGAATACTAATATTTTAGGTCGAATTCATTTGAATAGTTACTGCTTTAGTTTATAGTCATATAGATTTGACTGAAGAAATATGAGGTGGCCCATCTAGTAACACATGTGAGATAGAACCGATGTGAATTGGAAAATCCCAGTGCAATTGATATTGATAAAATCACAATAAATTTCATTAAACTTATGGTTATGGAGCTTGAACCAAGTGTTTTTATAATCTATGGAAATATGGACATGGCCATTTATAGAAATGGTTTGTACTATAATCTTACTTAAATTAACTTGATATAAGTGACCATCACTAATTGAAATTGGGTATATATACTCTATGATAGTGTTCAATAGCATGATTGTGCCATCTTTGAAAGAAGATACGATTTGGAAATTGTAAATTCATATGGAGATAGATAGGATTCCATTATTTTATTCAATTTTTATAGTATATCTATATTTTAAGTTAGAAATATTTGATCAAATGAATTTAGTAGTCTATATTGTGAGGTAAAGGAAAAACCCAATCCAAATCATCGAACAATTTCTAAAAATTGATAGTACTAGAAAAGAGGAAAATTTTTTATGGTAATGAAGCTAATAATGTTGTGTTATATGTTTTAAGATCATGTAATTAGGATCATAGATAGGTTCAAGGGTGATATGTCAACCTATTATGTCAATAAATTTTTATGATTCCCATATGTGTAACATTGAGGGTATTGAATCCACTTGAATAATTGGGGTTTCAGTTGTTCAAATCATAACTCAAGAAAATCTAATTAGGGATAATGTGATGGAACATGTATTCTAGGGATAACCTCTATCCAAATTTAAATTTCATATTTTTCTGAAATGTTTTATGGGAAAATAGATATTAAAAGATCCTCCTCTTATGATAAAGATTCCACTAGTTAGTAGGAAATATTACGGGGAGGTATGTAGTTCCGTATTGGGGGTGTGTGTACATAGTCAAACAAATATTTCCCTTGGAGTTGAATACACTTGTTATTGATATCTTGGAATATTTTTAAGGAATTAACCACATATAAATTGAAGTAGTTTTTTGAGTAAAGGAATACTAAATATGGGTTCTAGCACCACAATGATAATGCCACATGTTAAGGGACACTTATTCATGGATAAGTGATAAAATACTTCATCCCCAATTTTTTTAACCTTAAATAGTATTTTCAATGAGCATGAATTGAATTTTTCTAAAAAAATGTTATGGTCACCCCAAACTTTGTGCTTTTTAATTTTCAACCATGTTTTTTCTTGGATCTCCAAAAGTGGGAGACTTAATGAGTAAAGAATTAGAATTTCCTCTAGATTCCCTTCTTTAATTTTCATCCATATATTTTTTTATCTATTTCAAAAAAAATTTAGGGTCTTATGGTATGGGAAACTGATTGACAATGATTATGGTCATGTAAATTTTAACAAATAAAATTCATTCGTGGGACGTCCTATATAAAATGGGTGATTCAAAACCTAATAATAATTGAGAGACTAATTCTTGTAATGATTATAAAATGGGGGTGCAGATAGTGTAAGGATACAATACTGCATATATAGGAGATAAATGACAATATAAATTGGGCCCAAAGGTTTACTAATGTACCAAAACTTTTCAAACATGGAGTGGTGAAATCAAAACTCATAACTCAAGGTAATCATATGAGAATAAGTAAAGTGGAATAGGTACGATGTGGATGATTGCATGACACATTAAAATAATAGGTTCTATTAAAATATTATGATGAAAAATTGTGATTATAGGACCTTCCTCAGAGAATGTATATTCCTCAAGATGAAAGACCACATTGGGGGTGTATTTGAAAATTCATATTAGGGGAATGTAGTCATTGAAAACTAGGGGTTACAAATATAGTTGAATACACTAGTTACTTAGAGCCAGTAATGTTTATGATGATTCAAGAGACACAATATATGAACTATGGTTTATGAAAATTGATTTCAAGGAGGATAATTGGGAATTTTATACATGATACTTCCCTGAATAGGTAATTATGATTTTCTTAAATGTAGTGGAGATGAATGATGACTTGATGCTTGGTGACGAATGTGTGATATGAATGTTTATATTTATCCTATGGTAATAGGAATCAAGCCCAAAATAGTTATTATATGATAAATATCACCTGAAATAATCTATATTAAATACAAGGGAGGGAAATATTATATCCTGGTATGGAATTCTAAATCCAAGAAACCCTATAATTGCATCTATGGTGATGTGCCCATGTATTTTCAACTATGAATAAAGGAGACCCAAACACCATAAATTATAGGGATAAAGGGGATATTCTATCATTATACTTATATTGATAATGACCTAATGTTTGGAACCCTGACATGGATATGACTCTCAATTAGGGAAATTAGGCAACATATAGTAATCCTCTATGAGAATTTTAATGTCATGTAGGGTATACCATGTGATGTTTAGTTCAATATCATGTGATAAGGGATTATAATTTTTTCATGGTACAAGAACCAAATGAAAATGAAGAGGGCTTTTATGGGGATTTTTGGTTGGACCATGTATTATATATATATGAATCATTGTGTATCTTATAATAATAGGAATTAAGACACATAGAGCTCTTATACAGTTTTCTTACGCACCAATATCAGTCAAAGAAATAGGTACTTTACTATAATTGGGTATTCTATGTGAATATGGTGTTAGGACCCTCAGGGGACATAGATGAGAATACTTAGAGGGGGGGGGGGGAGAATCTGTGTGTGGTTATCCTTTTCCATTGAGAAATTTTTCATTAAAATTTATCACCACCCCATTTATCTTGATCTATTAGATTTAATACTCACCTTTTTAGCACTTCTTTTAGTGTGTTGGTCTGATAATTCCTTTTGTTAACATAAAAAATTAGATTCTCTTTAATATTTCTTCACCTTTCTTATTGGTCAGTGTGTATGAACAATTTAAATGTGACACAGATATTTTGACATGGTTTAAACATTTTTTGATACACTAATAAGAATTCAATCAACAATATATCGACAAACCAAATCCACTAACTACATATATCCATTGAAGTGTTTGGGCTGGGTCAATCATACTTGAGCACACATTGATTACATATTTTTATATTGTCTCTCTTCCACCCAAGGCTCACTACATATAAAAATTCACTACCATATTCCTACTCCTTCAATCATTTCTCTAGGGATGGAATTTACATTGATTTTGTTCATCTAGGTCCCTTTAACTGTGGAAAATGTGTGTGCATACTCTATATGAGTAGATGCATTGTTAAAATACCCATATTTTTTAATAGTGTTTACTGTAAACTACTCCTCACATATTTTCTTTTTTTCTAGATCACTTTTGGAATGTTTCTTCATCACTGCAAAATGGTGTTTCCATTATTTTCACATTTTTTGTGTTTCCAAAACCCATTATTCTTCTCTAAGAAAATGGATATTTAAGAGAGTGTCTTGTTCTTTTTTTCCCTAAATACTCTTATCTCCTATAGAACACTTGATATTTCTCACTTTTAATTCTTAAAGTGCATATTCCTTGGAAGTTGGTATCTAGTAGAAATCCATTTGAGATATTATTTTTTCCTTCTTAGTTTTGCTATAAAATATGTCAGAATAAAGTAATTTTCCATTTTTTTAAATGTAAACCCAAGAAGACTTCATATAAAATTGCATACTAGAACTCCCCCATTTTTGTAAAACTTCGATAGTTTATTAGATGGTGGAATAAACATGTATTTTAAATACATGAAAAACTTATGGCTATTGCATCCTCCACATCACCACTTCCCTTTTTCATTATTGTGTTGTGTGGAAAACCTTCAGATCATCCATAATTCATAGATCATAATAAATCCTTAAAAATTTAATAATTAATTATTTTGTAAATAATGCTTCATGTAGGAAGGATGCTTCATTGATGTATGTCTTATAATTGTATTGAGAAACCACTACATCAAATATGGCCTTTATCAGCACTAGAAAAGGGAATTAACAGCGCTAAAAAATTGCTATTAATCGAGGTGAAGAAAAGGGGGGTGGGTGTCCCCTTTATTAGTGCTCCGAAAATCACTGTTAAAGGCCACTTTTATCAACACTCAAAGAAATCACGGATAAAAGGGGCCTTTTATCAGCACTAAATAAAGCACTGATAAAATGGTCCTTTATCAGCACTTTTTTTAGCGCTGATAAAATTCCCCTTTTATCAGTGCTATTGTTGAGTGCTGGTAAAAGGTTAAAAATCATTAAAAAAATATTTTTTTGTAATTCAGGGAGGCTTCAACAACCCCCCCCCCCCTAATAGCTCCCCGAACACCACACCGCACGCCCCCCATCCACCACCCTCACTCTCACCCTTTAACAACACCCCTCCCCCCTTTAACAGCACTAGAGATTATTCCACCACCCACGCACGCGTACTGCCTCCCCCTGGATATGAACATGTGACCTATTTCTTACGCACCCTAAGCCTTTACCACTCAACCATATTTTTTTTGTCTTCACTTATTAATATATCTATTTATTTATATATATTTAGTTATATTTACTCGTATATTAATATATATATATATATATTAACATATATAAATTTTTATTAATATATATAGTTATATTAATATATATATATATATCTGTATATATATATAAATATATATATTTAGTTATATTACTATATAGATTCGTATATTAATATATATATAGTTATATTTATATATTAATATATTTATTTGTATATTAATATATATTTATAAGATCAGTTTTGAATGAATTTATAAAATATGATTTTTATATGTGTTTATAAATAATTAAATACATATATACAACACACACAAACACACACACACATATATTATAGGTATATCTGTACATATAATTATACATATTTATATATATTTACATATATTATATATTAATATGTATATACCTTTGTTTAGAATATATAGATAATATATATCAGTTTTCCAATACAGACACACAAATATATATACATATATGTATATATATACATTATATGGGTAAAAAATAGAGAAATCCTCAAAACCCATAGATACAGTCAGAATGTCAAACAAACCCTAAACTCATGGTAATGGAGAAAACATCTAATCCAAGAGTTCATTAAAGATCTTTGACCAGTAAAATCAAAGATTATCTGTAAAGACCCAGAAATCCCATGGAATATTTTTTTAATACATGGGATTTTTACGAGCCCTCTATATCTGACGGCGCTTGATTCTGTGGCCCGATGTTACCGAAATCAATTTCTGATGTTTTGTTCTGGTACATTCAGTAAATGTATGAGTGGGTTTTTATAACTTTTGAACTGGTTCTCAGAATTGAAATCCAAGAGCACTGTTGAATTCGCAGTGCTGATATTCACTTAAGAAGACTTTCACTTTGACGACAGTGAGTTGAGGTTAAAATTTAGTTTATGGGTTTTCTTGTGAAGTAATAAAATAATGTAAGCTCACTTTATTTTATTTTTAACCACCATGTAGAGGTTGGGTGGTTAAAACCTCCTCATGGGAGTTGGAGGTGGGACCACCACACCTCAACCTCCCTTGGGAGGTTATGGGGGTGGGGCCCACCAGAGCATAACCTCCTGTGAGTGGTTATGATGTGGGGACCACACGAGGATTAACCCACAATTAATGGAGGTGGGTAAAACCTCCTCAAATCCCCATTAAATGGGGAAAAACCCATTGACCTTCTCCACCTTAATGGAGTCAACTCCCCTTTAATTTAATTTGTGCTACCTCTTAAGCATTAATTAGGGGGAGCCACTTAATTTAAATCTCCAATTTTAATTGTTATGCCAACTCCACCCCATTAATTAAATGAGTCAACTCATTTAATTAAATCACTCAATTTGAATTTATAGTAACAAACATAATAGATTCTAATCTATTATTTGGATGTGATTTCATTGTTGGGTTGAGTGGGGAGAAAGGAGGAGCTTGGAAGAAATATTGGGATAAGGCTCCCAATGAAGAATGCTTCCAACGACGAACACCTTCGAAAACGAAGGATGATATTCCTCTAATTTCTTCCTCGAAACCCTTTCGACGTGGGATGTCTTCGACCGATCTTATGTCCTCATCATCATTAATGAACTGAAACACGAGCTTGGATTCTAAGTGTGTGGAAGACGTGAAAAACGACCACAACATCATCTCCTTCTTGCGATTTCATCATCGATAAATGATCAATGGTAGGGGGTTTATCTTGAGTATTACTCCTTTCCTTCTTCTAATCTTCATTTTAAAGGAATCTATGCGATGTATTGTAAGCAATTGTTGTTCAACTTTCTTCCACTTTGTTGAACCAATTGTTATCATCCCTAAAGAAGAGGGTGCATGCCAAACTAACATGGCCTGACTCCCTCCTCTGATCTCTTTGTGAAGTTTCTTTCGGCATGGAAACGAAGCGGAAAAATGACAACCCGCACCGGCCCCAGCCACGCCGAACCAGCCTACCTGGCCTTCGGCCCACCTATCTGCGTTCTATCTGCGGGCTGCCTGCCTGACTCGCCGGCTTTCCCACACACCCCTCGACTAGCCCACTCACCCTGCCGGCCTACCCGTGCGCTACCCGTGCCCTGCACGGCGCCCTGCCGGCTTGATCGCTCCCCAACTCCCGGTCGAACCTGCTGAGTCATGCCGGCCACCCGAGCTAGCCTGCAGCGTCCTTCATGGCGTCACTGGCCGAAATGGCTCAGCTTTCTGGGCCAAGCCTCCCGTGTCACGCCCCACGTGGTACTGGCTGAATCGGCCCCGACATACGAGACGAGCCGCCTACGCGGCAATGTTCAGGATGAACCACCCCTGCTGTCCGCTGGGTCGGGCCAATCGGATCTAGCCGAACCTATCAGGATGACCCACCCAGCGGGCTGGGTCAGACCCAGCAGGTTTGACCGGGGTGACCCAGAATGGGTCAGCCCAGTCTGGGTGGGGCCGAGTCAGTCCGACTGGGTCAGACCGGGCCGAGGCCCATTACCGACCCTGTTACTTCCTTTGGCTGTATCTTTGGAACCAGACGACCGTTTGACGAACCGCAGCGACACTAGTTTTTTTGGATCACAACGGTCCCTTTGAGAATACCCCACTGAAGTTCGGGGTAATGTTGAGATACAGTCAGGTTGGATCGTACACGAATCCAATCGGGCCCCCAGGACTAAAAACCTAATAACTCACAGACTAGGTGTTCGATTGACGTGTTGTTTGTTGCATTGAGACCCATATGACGAGAAAACCTTTTAGATACTTTTTCATGGGACTTGGTTGAAGTTGACATGTCGACACTTGGATTGAATAGAGGACCCTCCCGAAATCAAGCATTCTTTTTGGAAACCCTGTGGCTAGCTGTGAACTGAAAACTGTTCCTAGATCATGTTTTGGTCTGACAGTTCTGACTTATGTTCCTAGATCATGTGTTGGTCTGAAAGAATAGCTGGTACTAGATCATGTGTTTCTCTGACATCTCTGACGACTGTTCCTGGATCATGTGTTGGTCCAATAGTTCTGACTTCTGTTCCTGGATCATGTGTTGGTCTGACAGAATAGCTGGTCCTGGATCATATGTTGGTCCGATAGCTCTGATGATTCAGTGGCTTTATCTGATCATCTCTATCTCTCTACATAAGTTATATACCTGTGTGAGAAGAGTCAGTAACTCTTGTGTTTCTTCATGATTGGGATGGATTACTTGATAACTTAGGTATATGTATGGGCACATACCTAAGTGGGGTTATCTGTTGATTTCATACTTTTTGGTTTATCCTTGATGGATTTTGTGAGAACTTGAGGGTATCAGGGTCCTTAATGAGTATTGTTATACTCACCACTACACGGGCTATGCCCGCACCACATTGTGTTGGATCCAGATGACAGACAGTGTTGAACGAGGCTGAGTAGCAGGACTGGACGGTACTCGGAGGTGGACTTTACAACAAGTCAATGCACAGAGGAGACTGAATGATATGGAGTGTTGGGGAGGCCATATGTACCTACCCTTCTGGTAGAAACCCCGGAGGATGACCCTGTGGCTTCATTACTTTTCTTCAGTTGTACTTTCTTTTCAGTTGTACTTGTACTTTCCTATTGGGCTTGTATTTCCATCCGCTATTACTTATTATCAATATTTTATATACATTTTTACTTAGTGTATTGCTTACAGCTACTTTTTTATGTGTGATTATAATTTGTAAAGGCAATTCCTTCATAGTTTTAGGGATTTACGCCTTTTGTGCTAGTCGCCAGCCCCTGGCCTATGGATGGCGGGCTTGGGGTAGTCACGACACGGGCCCCGGGGGACGGGTCATGACAAATTGGTATCAAAGGAGTCAGTTCTACCACAGAAAATAGGACTTTGATCTTTCTTTTCTATGAATAAATAGTGTTATGGGTACTGAGTGTAGTTTCCAGTTCAGGGAGTCCAGTATTGGTGCGGCGGCTGACGTATCCATACACAATGACCCTGACTTCTGATATCCAACTCAGTGCACGAAAACAGTGATTGCGTTTTTGTTTTGAAGAGTTTTAATTGTGATATATTGAGTCCCATAACCAGGAATAACATATTGATCATGGAACACCTTTTTGATTTTAGGATTCCTCCATGAAGACAGCCATCTAAGGTTCTGAGTGTTGTGCGTACGAATATCCCACCGAGTGACGAGGCCTCGGTGCAAGGTCCTATCACTATAGAGGCTCCAGTGGTACCACTACCCGTTGGGCCACCGATTCCAATAGCCCTAGTAGTAGAGAGTGCACACCACCTGAGCGTGTTGCATGAGTTCTAGCACCAGAGGCCACTCAGGTTCAGGGGTGAGACGGGCCCGTAGGCAGCTGGGTATTAGATGGAGGCTGTGGTGAGAGTCTTCAGACTGGTAGGGACACCAGTTTACCTTATGGGGATCCTTGCCGTGAGTGTTTTTCTAGAATCAGTAGGTAGATGGTGGAGTTTGATGCTCTAGATGCATGACGAGGAGACACTACTCTGGGCGGGCAATGAGATCCTGTTTCGGGTGGAGATTGTCCCAGTCACCCTACGTGCGGTGAGAATTCAGGAGCAACTACATCTATAGCAGGGTAGCATGACGATGACATAGTACTCAGTGAGGTTCACTGACCTCTCCCGTTACTCCACATATATGGTGTGGTACCCATTCTTTAGGGACCACACCTTTGAGCAGTGGATTATGTGAGAGATCAGAGCTTCAATGATCTCCCTCAGTATCCTGACACAGACAGGGGTGATAGAGAGAGCCCTCCTAGTGGAAGGTTTCCTTAGTGAGGAGTCACCAGTAGCGAGACCCATCACTAGTCGACATGCAATGGAGTATTCTATAGTAGGAAGTAGATATATGTTGCAGAGGACCAAGGGGACCCGACCATCCGGTGGACGACCTCAGGACACATGTTCAGTTATGCGGGGAACATGAGACAGAGCTAGTCATGCCAGGAGCGTGTAATGCTACTCATGCGGTGGGCATGGTCACAAGGATCGTGACTATCTAACCCGCCGTACAGATGATCAGTAACAATTCGAGGGACCTCCCAAGAAGAGGCATAGATTCAATAGAGGTGGTCCATAGGGAGTAGGTGGAAATGGAAGAGGAGCTGGTCGTGATGCTGGCGGTGGAAGTCGTTTCGAGGAGTTAACACCACCACCACCAGGCGGTCACCCGGACCGCAAGGATCAGGTGGCCAGGGGAGATCTTATCTCCAGGCAGCTGAGGTATACAACCATGGCACTCTGGAGATGATTCGAGGTACGATCTCTGTCTACTCCACCTTAGCTGTTGTTCTTATAGACACAGGTTCCAGTAACTCTTTCATTACCACTGCCCTCGTTCAGAGCTCGGAGATTCCGACGGAGCCGTTGGCTCTATCCCTACAGCTAGATACTCCTATAGGAGCGGACTTGATGATTACGCACTGGTATGGACTGGTTATCCATAGTCCATGCTTAGATTGACTGTATTACATGAAAAATGCGGTGTGTCCACATGGATAGGACCAGTTTCACCTTCACCAGTGAGAAGGGAGCCTTTACAGGAAATGGTAGACTAACTCGGAGGTGGGTGAAGCCGATCACTCATCAGATGGCCTACCATACCCTCAGAGCAGTTGATGTGGAGAGTCCGAGCTATCCTATATTGGTTGGTCAGTACATAGATGTTTTCACTGACAATGTTCCAGGACTACCTCCTCATAGAGAGGTGGACTTCTACATTGACCTGTACCCCGGGACGACACCATTATCTACACCAGTATATCGGATGGCTCCTGCTGAGCTTCGTGAGCTACGGGTACAGCTGGAGGACTTGCAGGGAAAGGGATTCATCCGGCCCAGCGTTTCTTCCTGGGAAGCCCCGATTCTATTTTCCAAGAAGGTGGGTGGGAGCTTAAGGCTTTGTGTCGACTACCGTCGCCTAAACCAGGTGACCGTGAAAAACAAGTACCCCTTCCAAGGATTGATGACCTCTTTGATCAGCTAAAGGGAGCATGGTAGTTCTCAAAGATAGAACTCAGATCAGGCAATCACCATCTCAGAGTTTGAGATGAGGATGTGCAGAAGACAGACTTTAGGTGTCTGTATTGCCACTATGAGTTCTTGGTTATGCCCTTCAGCGTAACCAACACTCTAGCAGTGTTCATGGGACTCATGAACAGGATCTTCGAGCCATACCTCGATCGCTTTGTCATAGTCTTCATCGATGACATTCTGATCTACTTGACTACTAAGGAGAAGCATGCTTACCATTTGCGGGGAGTAATGGACACACTCCAAGAGCACCAGCTTTATGGAAAGCTCTCGAAGTGCAGGTTTTGGATCCGAGAGGTTCACTTTTTGGGACATGTCATCTCGGAGGCTAGATTTGTAGTAGATCTAGTGATGATCAAGGTGGTACTTTCTTGGGAGCCACCCAGGAGTGTGATAGAGGTATGGAGTTTCCTGGGTTTGGCTGGTTACTACCCCGCTGTCCTTCCTGCGTGCTGCTTGCACCCCATGTGGCCTGCCCGCACCCCACTCTGCGCCCTACCAGCCTACCGACGCCCCGCGCGGCCTGCAGGCGACCCACACAGCCTCCCCGCACCCTGCCTGATGTACCATGTGGCCTTCCTAGGCCGAGACTCCCGACCGAACCGTCCGAATCACGCTGGCCACTCGAGTCGGACTATAGCGTCCTTCTTGGCGTCGCTGGAAGAACCAGATCGACTTTCTGGGAGGATTTTCCCGATCCGCGCCCCACGTGGTGCTGGCCGAACTGGCCTCGGCCTCTAGGCCGAACCTAGCGGGCCGACCGGGTTGACCCAGACCGGGTTGGTCCAGTCTGGTTTGGGCCGAGTCAGTTCGACCGGGTCGGACCGGGCCCAGGGCCATTACCAACCCAGTTACTTCCTTTGTCCGTATATTTGGCACCAGACGACCATTTGATGAACCATTAGCGGTGCTGGTTTTTTTTGGAGCACGACGGTCCCTTTGAGTATTCCCCACTGGAGTTCAGGGTAATGTTGAGATACGGTCAGGTTGGAACATACACAAATCCAACTAGGACCTCAGGATTAAAAAGTTAATAAATCATAGATTGGGCATCCGATTGACGCACCGTCTATTGTGTTGAGGCCCCTATGATGAGACAAACCATTGAGATACTTCTTTGTGGGACTTGGTGGTAGTTGACATGTCGGCACTTGGCTTGAGGAGCGGACCCTCCTGGAATCAAGCGTGATTTATGGAAACCCTGTGGCTGGCTGTGCACTGACGAATGTTCTTGGATCATGTGTTGGTCTGACAGTTCTGACTTCTATTCCAGGATCATGTGTTGGTTCAACAGAATAGCGGGTCCTGGATCATGTGTTGTTCCGACAGCTCTGACGACTGTTCCTAGATCGTGTGTTGGTCTGATAGTTCTTACTCCTATTCTGGGATCATGTGTTGGTCCGACAGAATAGTTGATCCTGGATCATATGTTATCCCGATAGCTTTGATGATTCAGTGGCTATATCTAATCATCTATATCTCTCTACATAAGTTGTATACCTGTGTGATTTGAGTCTGTAACTCTTGTGTTTCCTCGTGATTGGGATGAATTACATGATAACTTTGGTATATGTATGGGCATATTCCTAAGTGGGGTTATCTGTTGATTTCATACTTTGTGGTTTATCCTTGTTGGATTTTATTAGACCTTTAGGGTCTTGGGGTCCCAACTAAGTATTGTTATACTTACCTCTATATGGGCTATGCCCACACCATGTTATGTTTGATGCAGATGACAGACAACACTGACCGAGGCTGAGTAGGTGGACTGGATGGTACCTAGAGGTGGACCTTATGACGATTCGGTGCACAGAGTAGACTGATGGACGTGGAGTGTTGAGGAGTCCATCCATACCTACCCTTTGTGTAGGAACCCTAGAGGACGACCCTGTGGCTGCTTTACTTTTCTTCAGTTGTACTTTCTTTTCTTTTGTACTTGTACTTTCTTTATGGGCTTGTATTTCTGGCCCCCTTTACTTTTCAGCACTCTTTTGTATACATTTTTACTTAGTTTATTGATTCTAGCTACTCTGTTGTGTGTGATTATAATTCATAAAGGCAATGCCTTCCCAGTTTTAGGGATTTATACCTTTGGTGCTAGTCTCCAGCCCCTGGCCTATGAAAGGCAGGCTTGGTTAGTCATGACACGGGCCTCGGGGGACGGGTCATGACATCATCAAACATTTTTTGATTTTATATGTGGTGGAGGTCGAATGGATATATAGATCATAAGTTACAGTTGTTTGAAAAAATAGCAGAAAAGACGAAAGTGCTAGAAATGGGGGCCTGAAAAACCCAACGACATTGTCACTGAAACAGCCATAACTTCAACTCTAAGTGCCCGTTTCAGCTCCATGTATAGTAAAACTGAATCTCATGGAATGAACTATGATATGTCATGTTACAAATGGAAAACATACTCAATCATCGAGAGTTATGACCGTTTTATAAAAAATTGGACAAGGGTCTGGACACAGAAACATTGTTTTGGAGGCCTTCTGGTTGGTTTTAGAGTTTTTGCATCTTAAGAATGACTATAACTATGTTCAAGTAAGAATAATACATATATATCATCATTTCCTTCTATTTGATATGTGGTAGAGTCCAAGAAGATAGTCATAGTGAAAGTTAAGACTGTTTGAAGTTGGAGTTTTTTTGGGAGTGGTATAACTAATAAATATTCCAATCCTTTGATCTTCTCATGGTTTTTACTGAACTTTATTTTAACACATTTAACAAGAATTAATTTGACTGGTAGAAGAGCATAAATGGACAACCAGATCAGATGTAATTCCTTTTTTGGTGAGTTGTAGTTTTCTTAGGTTTTTAGGCACTACGAGGGTTGCAAAATTTAAATCAACAATAACTTCTGATCCAAGTGTCCGTTTTGACTCTACCACATATCAAATATAATATTGGGAAATATTACACACCTTGGTGACCACCTAAACCCATTATCATGTTCATCAATGCCATAAAGTCCCAAAAATCACTCCAGACAGTAATAAGATTGCATCAGGGTGTCAGTTTTGCCATAACTTTTGCTCTGGTTATCCATTTTGCCTCAACCACATATCAATTGGAAGATTATGACTAGAACTAAAATACGGTGACTACTAGAACACCTTCTTATGTTCTTCAAGGCACAAAAGGTCTTTAATACTTCCAAAAATCCATAATTTCGGCTCTGAGTGTTTGTTTTGTGTCTACCACATATAAAAGTGATATAAAACTTATTTAAAAAAATATTTAATATATCTATGTCAATATGAATATACTTATATGTAAATATGTTATTTTTTTATGAAATATTTTTTTTGAGATATACACTTTATCAGTGCTAGGAAAAAACTGCAGATAAAGCTCCCCTTTATCAGCGCTACTAAAAAAAGCGTTGATAACGGGGGCCCCTTTAAAAGTATTAAAAAAAGCTCTGATAAAGTGGGTGGGGGCCTTTATCGGTGTTAAAATAATTTTTGATTCATGGAAGATTTTAACAACTCTTTTTTAGTACTATTATAAGTACCCTTTATCAGTGCTTTTTTACCACTTATAATGGGTGGCGCAATGGAAACCCTTTTTTTGGTGGTGAACACTCCATTTCAATATGAAAAATATTTCATTTAATCCACTACATCTCTTCTGAAACATCATCCTTCATTTTCAAACTAGATAGTGGATACCATTTGACATTTTATGATGGTTTTATGATTTTAAATTCCTCATACATCAATTATTATGATTTCATTATTTCTTAACATCTCATAGAAAATCATAGTGGAAATCCCCCTCGAGTCCTTGATAATTTCTTTATATCAAAAAAAGTTTCCCCTATGAAGACCTGTATATTGGAAAAATACCTCATGTAACTAAAATTTCATACCTGGGTATCCATATTCCATTACATACTGAAATTTTAATACATGTATTAAAACCACTAATGCAGACCAAATTGTATATTTGAACTTCCTCACAAGGCCACATTTTCTTATGCTAGAGAAATTGGTATGCAAAATTTACTTACATCACTCAATTACCTTATGTAGTACCTCTACATAGTTGATTTAAAATACATGGTGAAATAATTTATGTGGAAAATTAATACACATGATTACTAAACCATTTTTAATATTCCTAATTATCATCTAGAGTTTAAATGAGATTCTTACAACTTTGTTTCCAATAGATTTCATCCTTCATGGATCATTCTACAAACTTCTTAATGGGATTCCATGTGGTAAAATTAATTCATATGAGACTTATATCTCCATTCCAATCTTAGCCACAAACATTTTAGCCCCACTTCTATTTTCAACAATTTATATATATTTATATATATATGTGTGTGTGTGTGAATGTGGCTATAATTTTCAACAATCCTATAGGAATCGCCTCATCCTATTCAAAATGTAGCAACAACTCCGACATGCATAATGATCATGCTCCAAACATCTAAGGTCCGACATTTATTAAAAAAATACAACACCATCCAATAGGGTTACAATGATCCACCTATGGATTTTATTGATATTAAAACTTAATAAAAAATATATCCCCTTTTATCATTGAAATAAAAGGGGTCAACTATGAGTAGATTTAATACATTATTTTTCCTCCCCTTGGGGTGTAAATTTATTTGTTCTCCATTCATAAGGTGTTCTCCATTTTTAGATCAGGAGATGTTGTTATGATCCTTTTTCAACTCTGAATTTCCTATTTTACATTTTCTAGTATTTATTATGAAGAAATAAATTCAAAGAAATATCATCCCCCACTTTGTCCAAGAGTGGTTCCTCATTATCTTCTTTACTCCATAGAAGGTTGGAGAGGCTTCTTCTCTATTTCCATCATCTAATTTTTAAATAACATCAAAATATTCCTCTTTAAACCAATATAGAAGAGCCTTTGACCTCTATGTACCACTTTTTTTATAAGTATCTAGTTGTACTGCCCAATTACATAATTTCACTTTTCACATAGATGCACCTTCCAAAGAAAATCAATTAATTAATTTACAATATGTATGTTTAGATGTTAAAAAAATCCTCTAAGCATATTGAGCCTGGTCTTAGTTTATGAGATAAGAGTTTCAATAAATAACACAAAATCATCTATGAAACTCTTGATTCCAATAAAAATATACAATCTTCATCTTTCACATTTCCAAAACAACAACTTGTAATCTCTATCATAGTTTTAAAAAAAATTGTTAGTATACAAGCATAAAATATATTTATGAGAGGATCATACCACATATTGAGTAATCATTTAATACAATTGGTTAAAATTGAAATATTTATACCCCTTGAACACCAAACCTTTTATATCTTCACAGGCTAAAAAATTATCTAATATGTCTGAACAAAATTGAGTATTCATCTTCAAATCCCCTATAATTCCAAATTCATCTTTTTCCACCACATCTAAGATTTTTTTCAGCTTGGAGGGTTCCTATTTTGAGGAAAATATATCCAGGAAAGAATTAATGGTATCTGGTATTTAGTATAAAACTGATACCAAATATTAGAATAAAGACCCAAATGTTCACTAAAAATAATAATGTTGTATCTATTGTCATCAGTTCAATACACTATTTTAGTTGTCTATTACCACACATTTTAGAACCTGATACTACTTTAGTGATCTAATATTTTGTTCAATACTACCAGTAATATTAAATGTGAATTTATCTACGCTTTTTATCTCAATTGAATCACCTTTCAAAGTCTAACCTGTTTTATACAAAGAGAAGATTTTTATTTCCAAATTTGATGTTTTATTCTATTAAGAGACATCTAATTCCATTTTTTTGTGGAAAACTTAATCCATAACATTTTTGGATTGTTCATGTTAAGATTTAGATTCATATTCAATCCCAATAGATATTTTCTTTTGAAAATACTCTAGACATCCATTTTTATGCACTTCTTGAACTGAATCAATATGAATTTGAACTCTATATAATGTTATTTACTAGAAAAACTACCCCATAAATCATATCTTCCCCAAATAAATGAATCTCTTAAAAATAATTATAAAAAATTTAATTCACAGGGAGAGGTGTTACCACAAACCTCTTTAAGTACAAGATTGGGAATTGATAGTTTGGCCAACCCATTGGATTAAAAACTTACTTATATATTATTTAGATTTATGTAGAGTAAATCTGGCACCTTACAAAACTCCTTCTCATCTTGATCATCCTCCATTATAGGATTATTCATCATTAAAATTGAATTTTTTTCCAAGGTGTGATAAATACCACTAGTAAATTTTTAACTGTTTACGACTTTCCAACATCATGCTTATTTCTCCATTGGAGAACACTTCCACCTGTCTTCACCTCGCTGTTTCCCTTGAGTGCCATCTCAGACTTCCTCATGAGTGGATTCTTTTTTTATCTCACAACTGGGGTAGCCTTGTCAACTTATTTTACAAATTTTTATCTATTTTTTCCTAATTTTGTTTTCATTATATGCAAGAGTTATTTTTTAGTTGTATATTTATAACTTCTAATTGAAATTATTTTATTATGTAATACCTCCCCAGTTATCCCTTGGAACTTATTTCTCAAGGTTTTTTTGGTTTAAGTACAGGATAATTATTTTTATCCCAAAAAAAATCCTCTGAGAATTTCCACTTAAGAAACATTATTTATAATTATAATAGTGAGAATAAAAAATATTATGACCAAAGATAAATAAACCCATTTATTTCATTATTTTACACGAAAAATCATTCCATCTCACAAATAGTTCCATAGACCAGAGAACCAAATGTTTGGTGTCTAAAAATATCAATATAAAATACTTATTTTACCACCATCATCAATATTTCTTCACAACCAAAAAAATCAAAACCCACTTCTAAACATATCAAATACAGCACCCATATTCGTTTGCTGAATAAGGAAAACATAAGAATGAGGTGAGATGGGATGCCTAGTTTGGATAAATATAAGAGATTAGAATCAAATATAATTTGTAAGCATAAGCGAAACATAAGGGTATAATCAAGATACAAAATAAATATATAACAAAAAAATAATAGATAATAAATCATGGGATAAGGTTTGGAATATAATTATATATGAATCAAATGAGTGCTTAAACATGAGTCAATAAACATGATCCATGATAGAATAAAATAGTAATGAGTATAAGCATAAAAATGGGAAATATTTAAACCATAGAAAACATGATAGTATATAGAAACATTAATTTCATGAGTCACACACTTACACTTATTCCTGTGAGACAACTTAGTTATTCCCCCATATACATCACCTTTGTGAGCCACACAATTACTCCCATGCTTATGAATAACAAGATTGTGCACATGTATAAATAACTCATAAGATTAATAAATTTAACCAATATATTGGATGATGATATAGTACCCCACTCATCATAATCCATACATATGAGTGCCACTTGAAAATCATTCACTTATCACATCATAAAGAAACCTTGGATACAAAATGGGTTTTATAAAACCTTCAAATAAAAATAATTCACTTTTTTTAGAATAAATAACATATTGAAATTAAATGTGTTTATTATCATTTTCAAATAAAATACCATAAATAAATGATCAATAATTATAACAATATTATCCAATGGGAAATATATTTCCATCCAATTCAATTTAGTGAATTTCAAGGTAAATTCCCGAAAATAATGATAATAAAGAAAATTATATTTACACTATATAGGTATAGGGTATACTATTAATAAAATATTTTCCCAAATCAATTGATGTGTAGAGTCGAGGTGAAATACATTCCCTTAATTTAATCAAAAATATGGTATTCACAGAGGCAAGATAATGACTAAAAAATTACAGTTATACCTTGAGGATGATTGGGCGAGACAAAGGTAAATATAGATAATTCCTCTAAAAGAGGGAGATATTATGTAATCCATTTAGAGAAAGAATTTGCATTTTAGCATTATAAAAATATATTTAATAAAAAATAATATATGTCAAATTAAAATTACATATATGAGAAACATTTTTTAGAAGTTTTCAAAAAATCCCTCTAAAAATAAGAAACATTTTTTATATTTTTAAATCATTATAAATGAGTTATTTTATAAATCTAGTCGAATACTAATTTTTTTATAAACCATCAAGACAAATATAAAAAGACTCATATTAAATGAAAAAGTTTTTAAAAATATGTGTTCATAAGGAAACACATTAAATATGAGTTTTAGAAGACATTTGTAAAAGGATATTGTTACAAGCCTCATACCAAATATATTTTAAAAAAGGTATAGTAGAAACATTAATAAAAAATTTCATTTGAAAAATAAATTTCAATAATAGATCCTTGAAAATATATAAAGGCTATCAAAATAAATGTGCGATGGAAGTTAAAACATTTTATTTGAAAGAATGAAAAAAGTTTTTAATGTTTTGAATTTCATTATTGAAAACCCAAATTATAAAAAGGTTAATAAAATTACATTTTAAAATAGGAGATGTTAAATATTTAGTTCACATGAAATAACATATAATAGGGTTTCCAATTATAAATGATAATTTTTTGGGATGTTTATTTATGTATATGGAGGGTAAACCATCATTAAAGAAGATGAAAATTATTCTCAACAATGATATTATTCTTGAGAAAGAATTTTATCAAGGTAAAATATTTAAATTAAAAAACAACTCTCCTATGAGTGTTGGGGAAATACAATTAAATAAATTCTTTCGGTGAGATAATCCCATATTATATGAATTAAAATAAATAATAAGCATTTTAACTCAATTAAGGGAGTTTATTTAGAAAAAACCCTTATGGTAATGGTTACAAAAGAATCAAAAGAACATGAGAGAGTTCTTACAAAATATGGAATTTAAAATATGATGATATGAAATATATTCATTATAAATGAAGTAAATAATTAATTGAATACCATATAAAAATAAATTATGATGGGAATACCAAACATATTTAAAAAAACGTAAATTTGAGACAAATAACCACTTAAATTTTTGGGAACATTCGAGTCAAAACCCCATGAAGTATACAATTCAAAATGTAACATTAAATACCATGAATAGAGATTGTATTATTATAATTAATATTAAAGGGTAAATATATAAACTATTCTAAAGAAAACATGTTGTATAATAAGAAATATGTCTGAAGGGATGTAAATATGAGAGAATAAACCCTTTCCTCATTTTTTTTTATTCGATTATACAACAAGATCATGTATAAAAAACATAAAAATATTTATATTACATTTAAAAACCATTTTCATATATATGAAATTTTATGAAATTCAAGAATATTTATTATTTACTTGTATATTAATTAGTTATTATCTATATTAAATATCAGGTGTAAGTAATATTGACATTTTTGAACAAGTTTCATAATCCTGGTGTTTTATTAACTACTTTCCAAGAGTTCACAATTAAAACGTCATAAAACTTATTTTAATATATGTTTTTTAATTATCTATAATACTATAATTTTTACTCAAAATTATTTTAGTTATTATTTATGATAATGAGATGGTGACGAGGTTTTTTCAATAATTTATAAAGAATGGATTCGATTTTTTAAATTAATGGCTTAAATTTTTATATTACCATTCCAAATAAAATAAAATATTATTTAAAAATTAATAACCAATTTTAATTTTCTAAATTTTTCTTTGAAATAAATTTATAGAATTGTTCATTTAGCTTGTTAAACTGACCCAATAAGAAAATGCTACAATCTACGTGTGATTATGGATTAGGAAATGATTGTTTTGTTATAATATCATTATAAAAAAAGTATACTGATATTATTTATAGGTTTTTATTATGATAATCATAATTTTTATAATTTATAAAATTAATTTAAATTTAAATGAAGTTTTCACTTATAAATAAATAACGTTTACTCTAGGTATGTTAATTTTAAGTGGTTAGTTTTATAATATTTTATAATTGATAATATTACTTAAAGAATGCATAATTTTATGTTATATAATATAAATCATGAAATAAATAGTATATATATTAATTAAACCCATTTATAGATCCATCCGTAAAATTTGGTGATGAAAAATAAAACATGTCATTCTTGGAGGTGATTCTCTGTACCCACAAATGATCTACATTTTCATTTTTTGATTGAATGGTTATAGGATAGATAATGGCTATACCATAACTATAATAATATTTTAGAATATTATTTGTAATTATATAATTGTATACATTTGTTTACAGTGGTTTAGAGGATGGTGTATGATAAGGATAAACAAATAATATAAAATGGAAATCCATACTAACATTGATAATTTGGATATTCTATTAAAAGTTCCTTTGGAAATGAAACAAATTAGGGGTTTGCTAAGGTTATACTTTAAAAAACATGTATAGGGGATATAGAAGAATAAAATTGGGTAGATATTCTTGGGGATATAGAAATATAATTTTGGATTCAAGTGGTTGGAAGTTACCAGATTTTGTTGGTTAAAACGGAGGACAAATCTTTGAAAATGATTGTTAGGTAATGGGTAAGTATAGAATTGCATGAGATTTAGGTGTGTCATGTGGGGAAATGTTTTTGAGACATGTAATAATAAATTTTTAACTAAAATATTCAATTATAAAATCTCTAATATTAGAATTGAATTATTAAATTTCGAGCCACATTAGATAATCAATTTTAACAATTAGTAATATTTATTAGAAATTAACCGTTGTAATAATTTTATCACTAAAAAATATTATATGGTCCTTATTAAAATTTTTTGATGCATTGAATCTAAATTTATACTTCATTTAATATAATTTATGTTCTAAATATGAGAAAACTAGCTTTTAAATTCAAACATATAATGTGTTTTAAAATTATGTTAGTAGAAAATGTTTTTTATAATTAAGTGTTATTAATATTATTTAACATTGATTAACAATTAAATGACTATTAGTTTAAATATATATATATATATATATATATATACAAACAAACATAGTTTTAATATAAACCATATCCATTCAATATTAAAAAATACAATATTTACAAAATTATCATTCTTTGAAAAATAATTATTTTATCGTGAAAACTAATATTTATTCTGGTAAATTAATGTTATGAATAAAATTTAAATAAAATTTAATTATTAATATGAAAATGTTGACATAACTTATGCAAATAATTTTATCCAATTGAATTTGTATATTCTAAAAAATTTAAAATTATTATTAGCACACATGACACATAAAAACAGTTTTTCGAAGTTGTTTGTTTTAAGATTAATATTTATTTTTAGTATATATTCATCAATATCATTGAATTTAATGATATAAATTGGTCTATAATAAAAAAATATTAATCACAATATGGCTTCAAATTTGAGGTAAAGAAAAATATTAGACATAAAGTTTTAATTTGATAAAAATAGTGACAACAAAATTTAAATTTATAAAAAAGTTACTTGAATTATTAAATGTTGAACATATATTTTATAAGTTAAAAAATGAAATTTTAAATTCCTATTCTTAATATTAAAATAAATATTTAATTTAATAAATGGTTTTATAATATTATATTTCTCTATTATATATTGATAATGTTATAAAATTTACAATTTTGGCAAAAACTATAATTTTCAATTTTCTCATAAAAATCAATTATTTCAGAAAAATCATATAAATTCAAATTAATATAATTTTTCTATACTAAAATAAAAAATAAAATTAATTTTTTGAAACTAATAATCCAAAACTTTATCAATTAATTTTTTATATGAAAGTAAAATATAAAAAGAAAATAAAATTTTATTATAAAATGCCCAATAAAAACAATAAGTGTTCTTAATCCTATTTTTATGAATGTATAATTGGTTATAATATTTTTATTTTCCATTGTATTTAATATTATTTAGTATATCACATCTCGTTTTAGTTCTATGTTGTGAATGAAGAACACAATAAAACATTATATTTATTTCAAGAGAATACGTAGTAAAATACAAATTCCTTACATTCTCCCCACCTTAAATAAAATTTAAACTCACAATTTTTATTTATTCATAACTAATAAAATAAATAACAGTGTCCATAATATATAAATGAATCCATATTTAAATTTATAAAAAGGTTTCATCCACACTAACTATGGTTTGACAAGTGAACATGTATTTTCCATAATAACAGGAATATAACTAGTGTTTTGTTTTTCTCAAAACATTTATTCTAAATAACCCAATATAATGGGTGTAATTTATCATAAAGAGTTTATAGATTGACTTTCATTAATTACCAATCAAGGGATAAATTTTCCATGTGATTTTTTCCACCTTGTAAATCATCATTATCATGAGATCTAATCCATGCCCAATAGGATGTGAAAGTTTTCTAAAAGAAAGACAATAAGATTTTTTATAATAAAATTCCTATAAACTTATATCGTAGAGGATTTATATACATGGGATAAAATAACCATAAAATGTAAATATTTTATTAATAATTCAATATCTAGTCATCCGGGTGCGATTTAATGTTCATAGAAAATATACAAGGTATAATGGAATGGGTTGGAAAAGACAAAATTGAAACACTCAGAGTTCTTAAGTGGGTGGTTAGTTTCCTTAACTCCATATAATGTTTAAAAAATACTTATATAGGTGTGGTTGAATAGGATTTCTCTTATTCCCTAGGTCTTGGAAATCTATGATTCCTATAATCCACATTATCCCTTAGATTAACATTCTCTTTTTGTAGTGCCAAAGTTTTCAAAATTTGTGACGTTGAACTATTAGTGGTATGTCCAAATGAAAATTATTTCCTTTCAGATTTTACACTAAGATATTCAATTTTAATAAAAATTTATTTTATCTATGACCTCCTTTTTCACATATAAAACTTCTCATATTTTCTTTAATACATTCACCTTAGTGATTATTAACACATTTTTGAAATGAATTAAATTGAATCATCTTTCCCTCGTCATCTTCATCACTATAAATTTGATGAGTGTCAATAACTATCTTCTTTGGTGGGTTCAAAAAATCAACTGATTCCATTTCTTAATAAAAAATCAGGATATCTGGTTTGGAATAATAACATTATTTCTCACTCAATATCTTATCCCATTTGGATTCTTATTGAGGAAATATCTATGTTGTTCAAGTCAACCACTATTAAATTTGTTCTTTGGACTTGAGCCATTCCTAAAGTATGAAATAGTTAACTTTAGTGATAAGAACCAAAATATAATTATTTTGAGATAATTACATGATGAAATTACATCTTAAAACATATTGTTGTTAGACATTATTACACTAGAATTTAGTTCAATCTAAATCAATCTCAGTTAAATCTTGGATTATTTATGTTGTATTATATAATAATTTTTAACCTACTACCATAATGTATTTAGGAATTAAATCCATCACAATTCCTTATAAAGGAAATTTGATAAACCAAAGTATATCTCTTGGGAGTGTCTATCCAGGTGTCCAGTCTTAGGCCCACTCATCGTGCACCTGAGTGAAGATTGAGTTAATAATCAAATAGCCTTTTTAGGGTGATTAACCATAGGTTCATATATTATAGAGAAACATACACATTTCAAAATATATAATGGGATGTAATTTTTAAGAGGACCACATTATCCACACTTTAAAAACACTTCAAGATGTTATCACGTACTTATATTTTCCCCTTAGAATTGTCTAGGGGGGTTTCACTAATGTTATCTTATATTAATCCTCAAAAGGAACTAAATAGATCCTCAAAAATAACATAACCCTCCTCTGAAACCAACTATAGAGGAACAAACTAAATAAAATTAATTATTTCATTATTTTACTTGAATCATCCTTCCTTATCACAAACAATTACACCAACTAGAAAACCAAAGGCTTAGTGTCTTTTCTGACTAGCCCCAAAAAATTATTTTGTGAGTCTCATCAACATTTAATCATTAACAGTTTAATCTAAACCCTTTATAAACATATTACTTTTAATTCCCATCTTTGTATCATAGGGAAATAAATCATATTAATGGGTTGAGCTCAAAAGCTCAGTAAGGGAAAACATAAACGAAAAGAATCAAATATTATTAACTGAAGTAAGATGAACACATGAGTATTCACAAGATAAAATAAAAAATTATTCCTTAATAATCATATATTATAAATCTTGGCATAAGTATTGGAATGACATAACAAATGAATTAAAATTGTGTTAAAACATGAGTCAATAAACATGATCCATAATAGTATAACATAGTTATGAGTATAAACATAAAATAGTGAAATATTTCAAATATGGAATAAAAATTAATATAGGGAAACATTGTGTTCATGATTCCCACACTTTTACCCATCCATAAAAGAAAAATTAATTGCACCCATGTATATCATAAATTCATGAGTCACACACTTGCACCCACGCTTGAAAATAACTATATTATGCCCGCATATACCTATCTCATGAGATTTAAATATATAACCAGTTCATTAGATGGTAATATAAGACCATAATCATCATCAGCATCCATACATATGAGTTCATCTTGAATTTCATTGAATTATCACATCATAAATTACCCTTGGAAATAAAGTGGGATTCATAGAACAATCAAATGAATGTCATTTACATTTTATAGCTTAACTAACACATGGTAATAAAATTGGATTCAAATCCTTTTAAATTTTAATCACATAAATAAATCATTCATAATCATTAAAATATCAACCCATTGGAAATAAATGGGTACCAAAAGATATTCAGTAACGTTCTACATTAATACCATTCAATCAAGATAATGAAGAATATATTATTTATATTGTGTAGGTATACTATTAAGACAATATTTTACCCAATAAATTGATATATGGAATATATGTGTACACCCTTCAATCAAACGAATAATAAATTTGGGTATTCATAGGGGAACGTCATTAGAAGAAAAATTATGGCTATACGCCCAAGATGATTAAGCTGGGAAAAGGCAGTGATAGGTCATTCCTTCAAAAGAGGGGGATTTTAAAAAATCCATCTTGGTAATGATGGTGTATATTAAGACTCAAATAAAATCATTAAAAAATAACAAGATAGGTCAATGTATAATTACATAGATTATAAAAACATTTTAAAAGTTTTAGAAAAATCACTATTGAAATTAGAAATATCATTAAACTTTGAAATCATTTTAAAATAAATATAATATAAATATTAGAGAAAAAAATTTATTTTAGAAATCATAAAAATTTTGAGATCATGTGTAATAAAAAATGAAAAATTTGACAAAAATATTTGTTCACATAGAAAAATGTCAAAAAAATATTTTAGAGGAAATTTATAAAAAATGATGTTATGGGTTACTTTCTAAAGTTATTTCATGAAATCATAAGTGAAAAAATTGAAAAAAATTAACTTTGAAGAAATAACTACAATAAAAAAATAAAAAAAAATAAATTTAATCAATATAAATATGGGGTGGAAGATAAAAAATTTCATTTGAATGGATGTAAAACATTTTTAATGTTTTAAAATATCTTTTTTTGAAAACTGACATTATAAAATGAGTAAAGAATTCCTTTTTAAAAGTGGATAAGGGAAATATAAAGGTCTCATGATATAACACATAATTAGGTTTCCAATTTTAGAGGATACTATAGGAGGAAAAGGAAATTGTGTATGAGGAGAAACAACCATTAATGAGGATGTGAATCATTCTCAATTGTCATGTAATTTCTGAGAAAGAATTTTATCAAGGAAAAAGATTTTAGTTAAATTGAATGTAATCCCAAATAGGAAGAGAAAAAGCCGTGAAATAGAATCGTTAAGTGGAATAATCCTATATTTGAAAAAAGAAATTCAAGAAGAATCATTTTAACTAAATGAATGGATTTATGTTAAATAAACATCTTACTCTAATGGTAACATAAGAATCAAAATAAGATGATGAAGAATTACACTTATATGGAAATAAAAATATCATGAGATGATGTATATTCATTATTCTTAAAGGAAACATTGTATTTATTATACTACGAAAAGAAATTACGATGTACAATACCATATATGTCTTACAAAAGTCAAATTTGAGAAAACGAATCCCTTATAACCTAAGAAACGTTTGAGTCAAAACCCCATTAGGTATATGATTTCAAATAAATCATTAAATATTATTAATAATGTCTGAACAATGAAAAAACTATTGTATTGGTATTTTATACCCCATTCCATAGAAAACATGTTGTATAATATTAAATATATATTATGTGGTGAAATTTTGAGATAGGTTACCCTTACTTTGTTTACCTAGTTTGTTTAATACACTCAAATATTATATATAATAAACAAATATATATTAATATAATATTTTAGAACCTTATTAATATATATGACCATTTATAAAAATAATTTATAATTATTCTCTATATTTATATTAGTTATTTATTATCTATATTTAATATCGAGCCTAAGTAATCTTGATCATTTTAAAGTAGTTTCATAATCATGGTGTCATTATTTATTATTATAAAAAATTTCGTGATTTCTTTATTAGAATAATTAAATTAATTTTTGATCTATAATTATTTATAATTTGATAATTTCATTTCATAATTATTTTACTTATTATTTATGATGATGTAGTTAGTTATGAGCCTATTCCAATAATTTATAATGACTAAATAATTTTTTTATTAATTATTGAATTAAATGTTTGTATTACCATTCCAAAGATAAAAAATAATTATTTAATTATTAATATATAGTATTTTGATTCAAAATACATCCCTTATATAAATTTATAACATTTTTCATGTACTTGGTAAAATAGACCCAATATGAACACACTATAATTTATGTGTGCATATGAACCTAGAATAGATTTTTTGTTATAATATCATTATCACAAAAGTTTAATCAAATTATTTATATGTTACTAAGGTGATGAATCATAATTTGGAATAGTTATTAGAAGAAGTTGAATTAAAATGTAGTTTTAACTTATAAATAAATTTCATTTCCTCTTTATATGTTCAGTTTAAGAAGTTAGTTTTACAATGATCACTTATTTATTATAAAAATTATAGAATTCTTGATGTATATTTATAAAATATAAATCTTGAGATTAATAAAATATCTATTCACTAAATATTTTTCTATAACCATACTTGATATGTGGTGACACAAAAGAAAGTTTCATTCATGGAGGTAGTAATCCACAAACATGCATGGGAAACATTCACATTTTTATGATTGAATGAGATATGATTAGATAATGGTTATAAAATTAATATAATGAAATTTCATTATATTATTTATAATTATGTCATTATATGAATATTTTAATAATTTATTGGGGGAGGGTGGATGGGAAGGATGAAGAAAAAAAGTAAAAGGTTATGTAATACTTAAGTTACTAAAAAAGGATGTGGTCAAGCCCCTTTTATTAAAAAATGAAATGAAGGAACACAAAGAACGGAATGGTGTAAAATAGAACATAAAATTCCATCATTAAAGAATAGAAATGAAATTGATATCGTAATCTAAAATTTTATAATCCTAAAAGTCCCACTATCTTTCCGAATCACCTTCCAAAGAGATGAAATAGACAGCTTATGAATTCCCCCCACCTAAAATAGGAAACAACATAGTTCTCATGGTGGGAATGATATAAGAGGAATACATAATTTTTTTGAATTATTTATAGGAATCAATGAAAAATGTTGACCATCCTTCATATTTCCCTTAACATTAACATTATTATAAGAGGAATTTGGAGATAGATCATCATCCTCTATGTTTTCCCAATTGCCTCTAATATTATTCAGCCTCCATTTCTTATTCAACTCCTCCATGATTTGAGTTAATTCATGAGAATGGTTACAACCTCTCTTAACAATTGGAGTATCAATACTCACATGTCTATGTATCCCTTACATCATGGGTTCCCACTACTCTTCCACTTAAGGGGATTGCTCCAGCTCGCCCCCTACTCCGTCCGTATCCATGCTGTCAACAACCCCTTATATGTTTCCCTATCTCGTTCCACTTTCTGATCTTAAGGGAGAAACCCACACTTGAGATGAAACTATATCCCCTCCATGTTGGTTATCTAGTTCTGGAACTGGAACATTCCCATCATTAGAATCAATGTTCCCTTTTTTATTAATCACATTAGAGGCTCCCAATGATTAAACATATTAAGGATTAGTAGGGGAATATAAATCTCACCACTCTATCCAAACTCACTCTGATAGTGTGTAGTCTCTCCAAATTGATCCCCAGCACTAGTAGCCATTATAAACCTATTAAATATTCGCTTATATATTTAATTTTCTTCATCATGACCAGTTATAGCACAAAAAGTGAATATAATTTCCTTCTTATAATTTTTGTAGTATGTCCTATGATATTTCAATTAGGAAATTAGTCAGGAAGCATCTCCTAGAAAATTATAAAATTTAACTCATAATTAGATGTTTCCAAAACCACTTTCTCTATAATAACTGAGTTTGGATATAACTCAACCAATACCTATAAAATGTTCCCAAATAGATCTTGTTTTTTTCTCTCTGTGCATGTTAATGAAGATTACAATTGAAGAATAAATATATTAAAGGATTTGGGGATGAAAAAAATCAAAATTAAATCCTAATATTTTTACCCAAACATGAGAATAGAATATTTTTATTTTTAAGGGGTTGAAATTATAACTCTATTCTTGGATAAGGATAAATCCTAGTTTAACAACAATTAAGCCATGTGCGCAAGCATTTTTCTTAAGTACATCATTATGAAAGAGGAAGTGAAAATATCTATGACCAACTAGAATGAATATTCAGTTAGAGAATCCCCAAATCAAGGATAAATGATGTAAAATATCATCAATATTATATGGAGGCATACCTCGAGGATGTGAAACCCTTATAATAATGGAGTTCTTGTAATGAACTAATAATTTGACAATCATGTTTGATCTCACATAGACCAGTGCGATGGATAATTTATTACGAATATCTCTGAAATATTCTTCTAATGTTGTTATGAAATATCTTTGATTGAAGGATCCACAACCATTTATTTTTATTTATGGTCAGTGATTCTTAGTTTGGGAATCTATCTGAATTGTGTAAATGTCATATCAATCTCCATTCACACTCTAGAAGAAACCTTCAAGGAGGAGGTGCTCGACCTTAGTAGCATCATCTCGTGAGAAATCCATTTTCCTTTTGGGACCCAAATCTCTCCTCGAATCAACTTCGTTGGAACTATCCCAGACCACCAACCTGCTATCTTTCTAATACATAATTTAATAATTTAGATCTTATCATAATGCATGATTTGAAAATAAAGGAGTTGAGATGGAATTTTTAGGGTATTTTATTCCAAACACGTATAAGAGATCTAGAAAAACTAAATTAGATATAGTTTCTTTGGAATTTAAATTTAAAAGTTCTTCTTAATTTTAGTGTAGGTGATATATATTTATTGGTGAAAAATAGGGTCAAATATTTGGAATAGAATTTTAGGAATCGAGTTAGAATGTACTTTCAATTTATTTATGTATTTTTGGTGGGTAAATGTTGGTGAGTTATACAGGTATGATTTTAAAACCTATAAAATTTATTGTATAAGGTCTAATTTTAGAGTTTCATGGTAATTTAAAATTAGAAGTGTTTCTTTATTTTAGTTTAAGTTACATCTATTTTTAGGTGAAAAATAGGAAAAAATATTTGTAATATAATTTTATGTAATGGGTAAGAATGTACATTTTTGTACTTTCATGGGAATTTGAAACTAGAAGTGTTTCTTAATTTTAGTGTAAGTGACATCTATTTATAGGTGGAAAAGACTCAAAAATATTTGGAATATAATTTTAGGTAACGGGTAAGAATGTAATTTCATGATATTTAGGCTGTTCAGGTGGGTAAATGTTGGTGAGGCATATAGTTATGATTTTAAAACCATAAAAATTTATTCTATAATGTCTAATTGTAAAATTGATTTTGTAAATTTCAACCCACAATAGATTACACATTTTAAAACATACTAATCATGATTAAACATTAATCAAGGAATAAGGTTCATATTAATTTTTTTAGTGAAAATCATTCCTCATATATTAAAAAATAGGTCCAATTCATGAAAATTTTTCCTTATCCTCAAATATACATATTGAGTAAAAGATATGAATTTATCAATATTTCCTAATTTATAAAATAACTTTCAATGTAAAAACATTATGTAAAAATAGTAAAAAATTTATGAAATAAATATATCCATGATAACTAATATGAATATTTAGGTTAAATTTAAAGTGTAATGATAACTAGAAAGTGAATACTTTTAGGGAATGTTATTGACTATAAATTGAAATAAAGAAGTGAGTGTGTATACTATCCTTGGTAAAAATAATCATAAACCATCCAGAGTAAGAGTATAGATGGAATGAACATATACCAATTGGAATAAGAATGAAAGGAAATTTTCATTGATGAATAGAAATTCCATAAAAATTTATTTAAATACCTTTTTGAGGACAATATTCTTTTCATTTGGAAAAACATTTTAAAAATACTTTTCTTTGAAAAAAACATATAAAAGAATTAGTAAAAAATATCACTGTAAATTTGAATAGAAAGATTCAAAGAAATAATGGTAATGAGGATAGGTGATTCCATGAATTTCATATGTAGATATCAAATTACTTTTTCATTGTAAAAAAAGATTAGGAAATTTCTTTGTTACGAAAATGATAAGAAGATTCATTTCACATTTTCAGTAAAATCCAAATTGGAACTATTTTTAATATGACATAAGATTCAATTGAGTTTTTTTAAGATGAAAAATGGGTTAAAATTATATTTATAAACCATTTAGACAACATTAAAAACATTTTTTTAACATTTTTAGAAAACATTCTTTTAAATGAAAACGAATTTCTGACCAAAGAGAGATATAAATTCAGATTTTCATAGAAAAATTTTATAAAATATTTTAGAAAACAATGTGTGGGGAAATGATACAATAAATTGAAAAATATCATTAATAAATAGAGGATAATAAAATTAAATGGTTTGTTAAACAACTATCAAGTATTTTAATTCAATGAAAATTCAATTGTAAAAAATCCCAAATAAAATGAGATTATATTGTAAAGACCTTGAAAAGATCAAAACATTGAAGTGAGAATAAACCAATTAATTGATTATGTTTATCAAATTTAAATCCAAATTCAAAATTTGAAATACAACAACATATATTGATAATTTATTAAACACAAAATCTTATAATATTAATTACTATGAGGAAGTAATATAACCTAGTGAAAATAAATCTAGTTATGAAATACTATTCCACTAGGTAACTTTAAATTAAATCCCTTAAATGAAATAATTAAAATTGATACATAAAATAGCATAAAGATTGAAGTATTCATTATATGATATGTAAAAGGGTATGAATATGAACCACATAAAATTGAATTGGTGCATAATAACAAATAATTCACAATAGAATTTAAATTGAGGGGAAATCTCTTATTTTACACTTCCTTTTGGTTGAATGTTATTTATCCTCATGTATAATGTTTTTAACAATGTTATTAAATAATAAAATAATATAAATATTTATAATATCATATATGATCCTTTTATAATATATTATCACCCATTTTAAATAATCATTCATTATTTTCATTATTTTAGGTGTTTTTTGAGAAAGTTGAGCTCAAAGTCTCTTCATTAAGGGAAAAGAAAAGTTTCTAGATCATGAATGAAGTATTTTTACATTTTTATTATAGAAAGGATGGAAAAATGTCACAAGGGAGAGTGATAGATCATGTGAATCCCTCTTCAGTGACACCTTCATTTGCATGTCCATCAATACGGTAGTTGGCTTCTCAAAATGCTTGGGTGATGATGTAGCTCATGAAAGAAAGCTTGTCAAGAAAATTCACTAACTTTTTTGACTGATTCCATGAAATATGAATAAATCCCATTCTAATGGCTTGAACAACAGTAGTGGAGTCCCACTCGAACCATATAATGTTCCAATGTTTTTTGAATGCATGGTCCACTGCCCTGATAAATCCCATTATTTCTGCTTCCATAGAAGTGTCATGGCCACAAGAACCATAAAGTAACACCACAACATCTCTGTTATGAACTCTAAATAAGAACTCATATCCTGAGGGGACTATATCTCTCATAGAGGAACCATACTTATTGTATTTGAAACATCAAAAAATGGGGTGAAACACAAACAATTTAAGTGTTCCAAATGGTTTAAGGTAGTTTCCTTCATGGTTCCAATGCTTTTGGATAGTAAAGTCCCTTACTGAGTTGCTACTACATTCTTTATGCATTGAGTTTTCATTAATTTTTGTTGTGATGATAGTAGCCATAACATGTTTCGTGTTAAATCAGATTTGGGATTGAATGTCTCTATTTCTACCTTTTCATATGATGTTAATTAGTTCTACAAAAGCAATATTTAAGAGAATAGAAATCTTCTCAGAGGACTGGAATTGTAGAATTTCGAGTATAAATTATTGTATAAAACCAATTTTGGGGGTATGGATCATAGAGATATTAAATAAATTACTCCACAAAGATGAAGTATTTTACAATACAAGAAGAGGCAGTCGACTTCTTCTCGGTACTGATGAAAAATAACACATATGGAACATAGGGAAATACTAATTCATTGTAGATTTCCATTAACTTGAATCTTGTTAAGAAACATCCCCCAATGTACGGTGAACCTTGGAGGGGGATGCCATTTTTAAGAATCACATTCATTTTCATATCCTTGAATCATTTGTTTATAAAATGTATTAGTGTCAAGTTGAAAATGTTAAGGTAGATCCCAAATCAGTATATCATCCTGGTTAAAAAATTCATAGCATGAAACAGTTGAATCAATGTCTTCCAGTAGAGATTTTAGATCAGCCAATTGATCCTTGATCCAGATGTTCTGGTTGAACTTGAGGAGCTAAACTGATTAATCAAAGGTTCTATCATCCTGTTGAAATATCAGAAGTTAATAGAGGAGTCCATACTAAGAAGCCAGTGAGAGTACATCATTATTGTTTTGAAAACACTTCTCAAAAAATTCCAAATAAAAGGCTCAATGTAATCCAGTTTACCGATAATATTATTTTCATAGAATCTTGATCAAAGGAAATCCAAGGTAACCAATTTCTGATTGATTAACCGCCAGATAAATTAATCATAATGAGACTAGTTAAATAGGTATAGTTTCTTAATACCGAGACCTCCTAGAGACTGGGGAATACAACATTATTTCTAAGAGGCTGTTAAGATCTTCCTATCCACCACATTACCACTCTATACAAAATTACTAATCACAGAATTGACGGTGTTAATGACAGTAGAGGGCCAGAGGTACCCCATGAAAGAATATACCAGCTTTGAGACCACACCATGCTTAACAAGACAGATTCATCCTTACATTGAGAGTGATTTTCCATTCCTAGATAGAAGAGACCATCTAACATGACTCATTTCATTATAAAAATGATAGTCTTGTGGATTACTCTTGAAAATGGTAACTCTAAGGTGAATAATGGATATTTATACTTCCCTTATTCCCGATCATTGATAATGCAAATCTTTCTTGATGTTGGGATATTCTTTCCAAAGTAGATAAATAACATACTCCAATTAGTTTCTTGTCCTGAAGCACCTTTATAGTGAAATAATGTTTTTTATGTTTTTGATATTCATTATGTCTTCATAAGAGAAAATGATAATTTCATTAGAAAATATTAGTTGGAGGGAGAAGAGATACCTCTAAGTGCTTTAATAATTTCCATTTCACCCATATCCACCATGTAATGTAGTTGTGTACTAACATAATACTCTACAATTGAAAAAATAATAGTAGAAAGAGGATCCCCCTATCTTACCAGTGGAACATTTAAAGTAACCTTTCGAGGACCCAATAAAAATAATAGAAATTTGGGTAGATCCAAGAAGAGCTGTAATCCAATGAACAAACCACATGCAAAGGCCAAAATTATTGATCACATTACCAATAAAAATCCAATTTATTATTTAAAAGTATTTTCTGATTTCTAGATTGAGAGTAATGTTTCCACCCCAAGAGGAATTTTGTAGTCAGTTAAAAAATTATGGGGTAGTGAGAAAATAATATTGGATGCTCCTTCCTTTCACAAATATGAATTGATTTTAGGATATAATTCTGTCTTATATTCAAGAAATTATATAGGAAAGTAAATTTATGATGACTTGATGAATTATGTTGACAAGGTTTACATAGCTAAAATTTTCATATGTATATATATATTTTTAAATGATTTAATCCCTTATCATTAATCAATTTGACCTTATTTTCATTATTTTAGGACTTTTGGTGAGTTCTGAGATTAAATGTGAAAAGTGGTTAATTCTGGACTTTAAACAGATTTATGTTGGATATGTAGTGTGAGAATAACTCCAACAATTTTCATCCAATTCACCTGATTCCTTTTTTATTGGATTAAATAATTTGTGGGCGATATATAAGTCTTCTAGACCCCAAGCCAATTCGAATTCCAACAGGCCAAATAAAATCGTTCAATATGAAAACTTATTATGGCCGATATAATGGACCATGACTCAATGAATGAGACATATCTCAGGACACGGACCACCAAATTGGATAATTCAAGATGTGTTTGAAATAAAACACGATGAGGAAGATTACCATTAAATTTCATGGGTAAATTATGTGATTAATTCCACCCTTGAACCGATCGAAGTTGTGTTGGTGGAATAGTGATTTGCGGACAGAAAAAGTCAGGTCTACTAATTCGGCCATAGCTCATTCCACACGACTCAAAATGCTTTCAAACATCATGAGTAGATGTCCAACGAGTTTAAAGTAATTCCTTTTGTATTTAATAATGAACCCTCTATTTTCATGGATCTAATGAACATAGTTTTCAATGAAAATATTGATGACTTTGTAGTGGTATTTATTGATGATATCTTGGGATACTCCATAATCTACAAAGATCATAAAAATCACTTACGCATTATCCTGAAGACTCTTAGAAGACATGAATTATATGGGAAGTTTAGAAAGTGTGAATTCTGGCTTTAGAAGATTTCTTTTCTTGTCTATATTGTCTCTAAGGATGGAATTTCCATTGATCCTTCAAAGACCAAGGCAATCCAAGAATGGCCAGCACCGAAAAGTATAATCGAGGTACGCAGTTTTATTGGTTTAGCTGGTTATTATCGATGTTTTGTTGAGAATTTTTCCTGGTTGGATAACCCATTAAAAAAGCTCACATGAAAAAGGGTTAAATTTGTTTGGAAAAAAGAGTGTGAAGAATGTTTTGAAGAACTGAAGAGAATATTAGTCAATGCTATTTTATTTAATCTTCCATCGGGGAAAAATGGGTTTGTTATTTATAGTGATGCATCGAAGAAAGGACTTGGTTGTAAACTTATGCAGAATGATAGGGTTATTGGCTATGCATCACAACAACTAAAAATTTATGAGAGAAACTATCCTACTCATGATCTTGAGTTAGCAGCTATAATCTTTTATTTGAAGATTTTGAGAGACCATCTCTATGGTGAAAAATGTGAGATTTATACTGATCACAAGAGTTTGAAGTATATTTTCTCATAGAAAGCACTCAACATGAGGCAAATTAGAAGGCTTGAACTACTCATGGAATATGATTTCACAATACACTACCACTCGGGGAATGAAAATATGGTGGCAGATGCTTTGAATAGAAATGATCATGAAGTTTTCAACAAGATTAGAGTTGAAAGGGATCCCATTTTCATAGATCTAGTAATGATGTATATGGGAATCACCATGGAAGGTGAAACATCAATAATTTTTCAAATGGTTTCCAAAATATCTTTACTTGAAAGGATAAAGAGTTCTCAGACCGATGATGAAGAGTTTCAAAAGAAGATTGAAGCTGTGAATGATAGTAGATTGAGTGACTTTGTGTATGAAAATGGAATTTTGAAATTTAGGAAGAGACATTGTATTCCTAATATACCTGATCTAAAAAGATAATTTTTGGATGATTCTCATAGTTCCAATTTCTCTATACACCCTGGGAGAACCGAAATGTATAGAGATTTGAAGGAACATTTTTGGTGGGACAACATGAAGAGGGAGATTGCTGATTTTGTGTCAAGATGTATAGTTTGTCAACAAGTGAATGCTAGAAGGAAATATCCTGGAGGAGTCATGCAACCTCTTCCCATACCAGATTGGAAATGGGATAATATTATGACGGACTTTTTCATGAGACTACCAAAGACTCCTAGATGGAACAATGCAATATGGGTCATTATTGATCGTCTTACCAAGTCAGCACATTTTCTTGCTATATGTGAAGATATACCACTTGAACGTCTATCAATACTATATATTAATGAATTTGTGAGACTTCATGGAGTACCACTATCGATTGTTTCTGATCGTGATCCCCGTTTTACTTCATGATTCTGTTAAAGTCTTCTGAAATCCCTGGATACTGAGCTTCGTTTGAGCACTGCCTACCACCCCCAAACTGATGGACAACTAGAATTGACTATTAAAAGCTTAGAAGACATGATGAGATCATGCTCACATGACTTTCAAGGTATGTGGGATCAATATTTACCTTTGGTAGAATTTTCATATAATTATAGCATCCATTCAAGTATTCAGATGGCACCATATGAAGCATTATAGAGAAATAGATGTCACACACCAACGTGTTGGGATGATGTTGGTGAAAGAAAACTTGTAGGCCATGAAATTGTTGAGGAAACGATGGAAAAGGTGATGGTAATCCAAACCCACATCAAAACAGCTCAAATTAGGCAGAAGAGCTATGGGAATAACTGAAGGAAGGATTTGAAATTTCAGGTAGGAGATCATGTTTTCATGAAGGTATCTCCATGGAAGGGTGTTATATGTTTCGGTAACAAGGGTAAATTGAGTCCCAGGTACATTAGACCTTTCGAAATTATAGAATGAATCGGGGCTGTAGCTTACCGTTTGGAAATGCCGCCGAGTCTCTCCAAAGTTCACGATTTGTTCCCCATATCACTGTTGAAAAAATACATGCCTGAACCAATGCATGTACTCAACTATGAGGAATTAGAACTGGAAATTGATCGGTCTTATTGCGATGATCCTGTCAAGATTCTTGATACAAGAGAACAAGTGCTGAGAAACTGGACGACTTGTCTGGTAAAGGTTCTATAGAGAAACCATAAAATGGAAGAGGCAATGTGGGAACCTGAGGAACTTATGATAAAGAACAACCTGAGTCTTTTCATTCGATAGTATTCTAGAAATTTCGAGGATGAAATTACTTGAATGAGGGGAGAATGTAAAACCCCAAGCTTCCACGGAACGTTTCCTTTTGAATAATGAAATAGCTTGCATTGTACGCAACTTCGAGATTCTAACACACCGCGACCAATCAAAGTTGCCATTATGAATAATAATACACGCTTTTTTAAATTTTATAAATTTTATCATTCAAAATGGGCTTCATTTTTGGATTTTTAATATCGAAATTAGCTTAGGGTGAATTTTTTGTGCTTTTCTGAAAACCTTTAATTTTTGATGAATAGTGAAAAACGCTGAATTATAGTTTAAAATCGCATATTTATTAAAATAATTAATTATTTTATTTAAATTTATTTTAGGTCAAAATAGATACATAATACCTATATAAGTTTAATGTAATTCAGTGGAGTTAGTTTATAATAATTTTAGATATATAAAATTTTTATTGAAATGGTTACCGTCTTTTACCCACCTCCTAGAAGAATTTGAGAATTTACATAAAACATAATTTTACCACTTCTGTGAGTTGAATTTCGAAAATCTGAGAGACACGGTTAATATCAAGGAGTAAAATGTGGTTCAATAAGATAAAAATAATTTTCGGTGAATAGTAACTTTTTACTTTTATTTACCACAGTTAAAAGTAAATGTGGTAATTAAGGGTAAAAATGATATTATTATTGCCCTAACACATGTCCTAATTCTATTGGATAAGTATATTTCTACCAAAAAAAACCTTAGGAATAAAATATGAACCTCTTTGGACCACTTGGATTAGATTAGGACATTTATTATTATTTAATTCAAAGAAGAGATAAAAGAGTTAAAATCAAAGTTGAATAACTAAAAAATTATTAATATAAGGTTACACATAATATAAATTCAACTATAAATATTAATTAGAATGGTAAAACGATTACCTACATAATGGTATTTTATTTATATTTTTTAGACATTAAATAATTTAATTTATTTATGACACAATGATGATGCAGTAATTACCTAAGTAATGAAATATTAAAATAATTGATATTATAAATATCTGAATAAATGTAATTTTAGACATTTTATGAATTACACTAATTTTATATATTAATATTAAATATTACAGTTTCTAATATGAATTTTTTTCAAAGTAATAATACGGTTATGAATTTTGAAAAAACAAAATACCAAATAGTTTTAAAATTGACATAAAAGTGTTTTTTAAAACAATATTATATTATTAATTTATATTCTATTCCCAAAAATCAATGGTTCAGAAAAAGGAATTATATAATGATATTTTTATCATTAATGAGCCACTTGGGGTCTGATTGGAAGTATACAGAACGTTTATTTACCATATAATATAAAAATAGAAAGAGACATGGTAAATGTCAAACTATTCAACTAAGAGTTAAAAATAAAAGATAAAGTTAATATAGTGACCCAAACCTGTCTAAAACCTATTGGATGAGTGGTTTTAGACCCATCCCCTATGTAGACTTTAAATAATCCATTTTGGAGACATTATAAATAGAAATTTATTTTATTATAAAATAATATTTCTAGCTTTTCCTAAGGTACCCCTCACCCCTCTTATAAAAAGGAACCCACCCTTCTCTCTAATTCACACCTTCAAAACCATTTGGATCTGAAAAAATCTACCCAAATACCCTCTAAACTATCCTACCTTCATCCTAGAGGCCTTAATTTAGTCACAAATCCATCCTAATGAGCCCTTTTGATCAAATCAAAAGGAAGAACCCGAAGGAGCGGTAAATATTTCATCACCTATTTCAAGTTCCTTTCTTCTTCCACTTTCTTTTTCTTTGTTGTTTCCATTATAAAATAATAAATATATTATCTTATATATAATGTGATGTTTTTATAAATATTTTATAACCAAATTCATTATTCTATCAATCCTTTGAATGGCATGTCTCTATACGTGCGTACGTAAGGCTTACTGTTTCCACGTCGTGGTGTAATTGTTATTTAATAAATTATTATTTAGATTTTATTATAATGATGCTTAATTGATGTAAATAATAAATATAAAATAATAATGATTCTTTATATATGATATACCATCCAATTATATATTATTTTAAAATCAAAATAATGATATTGTTGCTCGTGCGTACGTACAGATTATCGTCTCCATGAACTCAATGAAATTCATTCCCCACCGTATCCATTCAAGAATTATTTTAATTGGATGATCAAAAATAATGCTTAAAGACTTGATATAATTCTGGATATGAATAAGATACATCTCATCCATAACAAATATGACTCACATAACAAAGAATATATAAGAAAATGAATCCGTTAACACCCGAAATAATGATAATACTAAGATATTATTAACAAAGAAATGTTAAAATTTCATATATGATATCATATTAATGTATATGATTATTGTATAATTTAATAACAATTATTTCAACATAATACAGTAGGTTAACCTACCACAGACCAAGAAAAAGTAAAAGGTAAGGGTTAATTCCACAATATGATCATTATCCGAGGTTGTTTATACGTAATTATCTACTGGGACCTCATTATCATCAACGTCTAAGTTTCTTAAAAATGTATTTCAAAACATTATTACTTTTTTCTAGACTATGGGATAAAGATATTTATACCCTTGTTTAAATTTTATAACATTTTTATAAAGGAATCTTCCAGTCATTTTCCAAACAAGGTCATTTATAACGGTTTTGACAATATTAAGTTATGAATGTCTATTTTTATCTTATACGGTGGTTGGGGATATTTTCCACCATTATAACATCATCAAAGATTCCATTACAATATTATAAGAATATTTTCAATATAAATGTTTTTTTTATAAATTATGTGACTGTTAAATGATTTCAAAATAGAAAGAGATATTTCTCTAAAAAAGGTTTTGATTTCGACTATGTCAACATCCTTTGATGGATTTTAAGCTAATTTAATGTTGATTTATTATGATACAAAATTTCCATATTGTATTGAAGGATTTGATATATGTTTGACTATGGATATTTTATTTCTATACCATTCATGGTTTATGGGAAAATTATTGACATTTTGTATGCTAGTTTTAAAACGAATGTTTATGTTATGTTTTATCCTTTTCATATAAGGAATGCATTGGACTGAGTATGTGATGGTTGGAGCCCGCTATAGCTCCTCGATGAATCGGAAGGTCTCATGAGACAGAATTTTTTCTTGGATCAGAGCCTTGATAAAATCTTTTTTGTAGTCTTGGCACAAGGCCTTGACTATGTGGTTATGATAGTCTGGCATTATGCATTCTATCATTATGAAAGTGGTTATTGATATTGCATGTGATTATTCGACTAGTAGAATGTCTATGTGAATAAGTAAATAGAATTATTTGATTTTATATTTTCCATATTATGCTTAAGTTGAAGTTTAAAAGTCTTTGTATCTAGTCTTATACATTTCCTTAAATGTTTATGCTTATTTATGAAATCTTCCACTATATTGTTATCCTTATTGAGAATATGAGCTCACCCCTTTCTATGTTTTATTTTTTCCAGGATGGGAAGAAGTATATTATGAATGATCTGTAGGGATAGTCTATGGGATCTCAGTGTTGTCTATGGAAACAATGTTTTTGTAGTTTTATATTTTATGATTCAATGTAAACCGTATGAATGTATCTAGTACTTCCAAGACTACTAAACTAATTAGTTATTTGAGACTTGATCTTTCGTGATCATTCCAATGTTATGTAATATTTCACCGACTCTGGGTAACCGGGGTTGGGGCGTTACATTCATAGAGAAAAAAAAATTATATTTAAAATGAGTATTTATAGTCGCATATATATTTTATATAGCCTTATTTTAAAAATGATATATTATTTAAAACAGGAATGTGACATCTTGAAATTTTTATCAAATACAATATTATAAATACCATAATATCTCACTAATGGACCGAAAACATAAAAAATAAATTTATATTAGGTAAATATGTTTATTTAGTAAAACATTACTACTTATTTTCATTGATACCACCCATTTATCCATATGTGGATATATAATAGAGATTAAAGACAAAGAAAATGACAATTGTGTCTTTATTTGATTTAAAATTTATTAAGTCATTCTCAAAGATAAGTGTCCATTAAATGACATAATTTATATTATTATGTGTTGAGGGTCGAATTAAATTCATGAAATAAATTTTCGTTCATTTTTTCTTGTCATTTTATAGTCATTACAATTTTAGTTTTATCGTAAATTCCATAATTTTCCCTTTATCATGGTAACAAAATTTACCATGGTTAATATTAATATTGGTCATAAATAAAAGGGAACTAATTACGAAATTTTGACATCCGGAATCCAAATTTATCCACCATTTTTACAAATTTAAAACATAGAAGTTGAATAATTAAATTTAAAATAAAACTGGTAAAATTTCACGAAAACCAGTTTTTTTTTAAAAATTGCCCTTTTTAAATGGAAAATGATTATTTAATAAATTCATCTATAAAAAAATTTAAAAATACATAATTGAATAAAAATTAACTAATTAAAATTTAAAAATTAACAAAAACATAATTCTTCAATATAATGACTTCCAAAGAAAATAATGTTTTCAATAAAAATTAGTATTTTCACTATTTAGGAAAAGATTAAACTTATCAAAAAAATAAAAAAATCCAACCAAAGTAAATTTACATATTTCAAAATAAATTAAAACGTTTAGGTTTTATAATTTATTATAAAAAAGTGTCAAAATACAATTTAAAATGGGTTCTCCATCAAAAGGCAGAAAAATGTATTTTTTAAATAGTTCTTTTATCCTAAAGAAATTGAATTTGTTTTTGTATCATATTTCGCAAAAATATAAGATGAATTCTAAACACTAGATTAAAAAATCCATTAAGGGTGATTTTATAATTTTATAAAATTTATTAAACTCAATCCTGAGTGAAATAAATTCAATCAAAAGGACATGAAATTATATGTAACAAAAGACATGCATAGTATTGCATAGTCCACAATCTAAGCCAATGTTTCATATTGTGCAATATTATCATGGTGTAGAGTACAAAATAATCCATAAAATAAAATAATATATATATATATATCTCATAAAAATATCAGCATGTTACATTCTACGCCCCTTAAAAAGAATTTCTCCCTCGATATTCATCTGGATTGTTAAAGGATTTAATACGTGGAGGTTTATTTCACATAAACCCACTTCATAAAAAAAGTACTAAAGTTCCTTTTAAAATGGAATAGTTGGAAAATAATAGTTAACTAAGGTAAATTATGACAAGGATTCTTGAGAAAATATGTGAATATTTGGAATGGAGAAAATGAATAAACAATCTTGTAGTTTAATAAAGATCATGGATCACATGAAAGTTGGCGATCTAGTGAAGGCTAACAAGAAAAAAACATAAACTTACTAATCATGAAAGATGTCATTGACATCATGAAAAATGATAAAAATAAGACCCCATATTACATCACCATACCTTTTCATAATGTTGAATAATTTTCATGAGGAGATATACTTACTTGATATCAGTTCAATCAAACTATTTGTCATGCCTTGAACAATTTTTCACTTTATCTCTTATTCAAAGAAATGAGTTTTAATTTTTCATTACTAAATAATTAGTATATCATGTGATCCATAAAAATAATTTTAGGTATTTACACCTATCTTTGTGACAACAAAATGTTTATCACAAGATATGCATAAGTCCACCTATAATGAGATAATACTTTAATCTAAAAATATCATCTAGATTTTAACATAAACTTTCCATAAATTGATGTAGTTTTAATAATTTTGAACTAAGAAAATCCAAAACATTAGAAATTGGTTCAATAAATTGGATTAATATTTATCCCACATATATCATAAAATTTTTATTTTTGTTCACATTCCAAACATATGAGCACCTTCATCTAGTATTCATTTGAGTCTTGGTAATAACCTTTATTACTTATATCCTTATTGAAAACAAGTATGTTTCATTGTTCTTGAGGCCAAAAATCTGTTTACTTAATCCATTGTAGCACAATACACTTTTCAACAAATCCTTAATCAGTTCTATGGAAATCATCACCATTCAATTATTCATAACTTCCTTATCATTATCCAAATATCGTTATATCAAAATCAAGCACATATTATGGTTTATCATTCTCTTAACCATGTGTTCTCCAAGTATATCACCATACACTTAAATCACTTTTCGAGGTCCTTTCAACTATTTAACAAATCCTTAATTAAAATCTTATACTTAAAACACGTATATATTACATGATTCATATAACATAATCATTGAATTCTGAAACATATACACCTCAGTCATCCAACATTATTCTTAAACCATTACTCTTGATCCATCATCTTAGTCTTTCCTAAAATATGAATCATGAATTAAGGTTACCCAGCCTTAATCTAACCAAGATTATTAGGTTTATATTAACCATTTACTCTAGAGAATCCCATGAATTTCACATGTCGTTTAAAATCTATTTATCCTTTGTAGTGTAACCCATACTTGTTCCACCTTCAGAATTCTCTTCATGAGATTTCTACTTAGGAAATCAGTTTTTAGAATCCCCACACTTTCTGGATCTGAAACATTCAAGGTTTACTATGTTATATTTAGTTCCGATATTGAAAAATACAACACATAAGTAAGGTAAATTACTTATAATATTTGAATCTATGATATCTTATTTTTAATCTGAGTATATTATTTATTATCAAAAAAAATCTATGATTGTAACCGATACATATCCTTATGACATCCCTGGACATATCATTGAAAATATATTTAAGGATTCACTGATGTTTTCTTATCCTAATTTCCAAAGGTTAAATAAACATTCAATCTCATACAAACTCTAATGAACCAAGGTTGACATACATGGATATTTAATTTCCTACGTAGAATACATAACACATTATAAAAATAGACTCCCAAGGATTGTATAAGATAGTGTTATTGGAATCTTGGAACACAATCTTCTAACAATGTGAAATGTCTTCAAAATATCCCATAAAGATATTCCCCTTTAGATTTAAAACCTAAAGAATTTCATTATATCATGAGGAAAAGAAAATATAAAAAGGGTGAGATAAAATTATTTATAAGGGTAAACAAAACATAAACATTAGAGTCTTAAAACATGAACATATATTTTTAATATCAAATCCTTTATCCATAAAATAAATCATGGTAGTACGCATGGAATAAATCATAAAGGAACATGAACCATGATAAAATAGAATAGGAATGAAACATGGAATGAGGAAAACACATAATCATAGAAAATCATTTCCATATAATCCAAGGACCATTTCCAAGACTATCATAGTGGACAAAGTCCATTACTGAACTGAGTTCACTCCTCTTTCTAGCCCTTTATTGCTGAACCGGATTTACATATCGTTCTAGCCTTGTATTACTCAACCAAATTTACTTCCCTTTCCAGCCATGTTTATGTCCTAAGATATATATCTATACCTAATGAATTGGAGGTATATATATGTCCCACACATCTCAAAATGAAATCATTATTATGGGTACCGCAAAAACAAAAATCTTTCATCATAGCATAACCTAATGAATAAAAATGGGTTTCTTAAGCATCATTCCATCATAATCCATATAAAAATATATTTCAGAAATATAATTCCATCAAAAAACAATCAAACCATAGTATTAATCAGGATAAAAACATATCATTATTTAAATAATGTCATCTTATATGGAAAATAATTTTGATAAAACACTTATATTAATTCTTGAGGAAAATATCCTTTATTCTAAAAAAGTGATTTCTTTTCTCAAAATGTCATGAAATTTTAAAATAAAATATTTTATTTGAAAATAATATTTTTAGATGAATATTTATGTAAAAAATGTTTTATAAGGATATAAAAATATGTTCATTTTATATAATTTAAAAAACATTCTTCTCGTACATTTGTCGGATAAGTCAAAATGTCCCTCGTATCGATTAGAGATAAAATATTCCTTTCAAACAATTTAATAAAAATTCCGAAAACGGTAAAAATTACTTTAAACAATTTTATAAGATTAGAAATAATATTACATACTTAGGAAACATGTACATGGATGATAAATATATCCTGGTATAAATAACCTTGGATAATAATGAGATTACAGAATATTCCCTTACCTTAGGTCTGCTATCCTTTTTATATATATGAAACACCTTTATAATTATTTAAATGAATTAATTTAAATATCACATAGTCATATTAATTTTCATGATATCATATATGAACATATTACCATCCATTTGGTAATAATGTTTCATTATTACTCATTTTTCAGGTATAAACTTATTTATTTTCTTATGAAAGTTTCGCCAAATAAGATCCAGTTATATTTCATAAGTCATATTTACATCATTCAAAAATTATATTAACATAATATATATCATATTTATTTATTATTTACATTCATATAAAAATTATTTAATTGATCTCAATTAAAATTAATCACATCACATTATGGAGACGATAGTTCATACGTAAGCACAAGCGATGATATAATTCTTTTAATTAAGACATTTTATTTAAGTGGATGGTATATATAGTTTTAAATAATAGATAAAATTTAATAATAATCATATATATTTATTATTTCCATCATTATACCCATATAATTCATGTGGTGGTGAAAAATAGATTACGTGATGGTTTGGAGATGGTAAGCCGTACGTACGCACACATGGTGATTTCATTTTTCATAGGATGGATAAAAAGTGGAATATTGTTCTTATATAATATTAATAATATCTCAATGTAAAAGTGATACTGGATTCGTTAATTTATATTAGAAATAACTCATGAAGAAGATGTAGAAGAATAAATAATTTAAATGAATAGGTAGAGGAGATTACCTCTTCTTCGACGAGCTTTCTCCAGTTCTCTTCTTAATAGAACTAGATTTTGTATTTTGAGAAGACTGGAACCTATATATTGTGACTAAGGAAGTTTAGAAGATATAAGGGAATTTTATTAACTATATTTAAGTCTCAAAGTGAGTTGAAATTGTGTGGGAGGATGTGCCCTTTTATAATTGAGGTGAGGGACACATTTGGAATCTCCAGAAATATTAATTTATAATAAAATAATTCCACATAAAAAAACAAAAAATATCATAGTTTCTAATATTATATTAGTTAAGGTTTTGATATCATCATTCAATAAAAATTTTACATGTATTTATGTCAGTTTAAATCTCATCATTTTAATTTGACACTTAGTTTTTCTATTTAAATTTAAAAAGGGTAACAATTTTTTCAACATTAAAAGAGTGAAATATTTGACTATTTAATGTAAATTAGAAAATAAATAAATAATTTAGATCATTTTAAATCATATAATAATTATTAAATGTTTTTTAAAAATATTTTCTGATTTTTAAATAATTTAATAAAACATTGTTTTGACTAGACAACAATTGTGTCAGTTTTGACACTATTCAATGCTTGGATTTTTAAAAACATGAAGATAAGATGTAATCTTAAAACCAAATATTTTATTATATCCTTATGTGGTATAGTTCATCTATTAAATTAAATGAACAGATTAATGTGCTCAAATCATATTTATTTTATTGGTGTTAATAACATTAATTTGATATTTTCATTAATAAAATAATTAATACATCAATATTGTCTAATTATTTAATATACATTTTTATTGGGTAAAAATTAAAAATAAACCATTATGTTGAATATAAATCTACTATATTTCATATTAATATATTTATTTGATTTTATATTCTTAAAATTACAACATTTAAAATGTTATACATATTAAATTACGAATGTGATAACATTAACATCACCTCAAATAAAATAATATAAGTTTCACAATCACTCCTAGATGGCTAAAAATGGTTACTAACTCAAACCTTGGATTATTATTGTTTATATATACTCAAAAAATATTATTGTGGATTTTTTTGTTATTTTATTATTTATTATCATTTTAGTAATAATATTTTATTTATTTTTCATCAATTAAATAATCTATGCATCATCAATTTATAAGCCCTGAAGGTAATTATTTATTTTCCTAAAAATTAAAAGTAAATTACCTTGATAGGTAAATTTTTCATTTATTTAAAATGAGTATTTATAGTCTAATATAGCTTATGTATAGATTTATTTTAAAAATGATATATTGTTTAAAACATGAATGTGACATCTTGATATTTGCATGAATTAAAACATTATAAATTCCATAATATCTCCCAAACAGTCACAAAACATCAAATAGAATTTTATATTAGGTTAATATGTTTATTTAGTTAACAAATAAAACTTATATTCATTAATACCACCATTTTATCCACATCTGGACACATAATAGATATTAAAGTCAAAGAAAATGACACTTTTTTCTTTCTTTGATTTAGATATTATTTAATTCAGTCTGATGGAAAGTTTTCCATTTAATAAAATAATTTTGATCTTTATGTTTTATGGGTAGAATTAAATTCATAAAAAAAATTCACTTTTATTGGTCATTTTATAGTCATTATAATTTTATTTTCAACCATAATTATCTTATTTACCCTTTACGGAGGCAACAAATTATACCATGGTTAATATTTATATTGGTAAAATATAAAAGGGACCTACATACCAAATTTTAACCTCCTAAATCCAAATTTGACATCCATTTTTCAAAATTCAATATACGTAATCTTTAGAAATAAATATAAAATAAAATCAATAAATGTTACAGAAAAACAGTTTTAATGGAAGAATGCACCTTTTTAGATAAATAAATATTTTTATAATAAATTAATGATTAAAATAAATTTAAAAAACCATAATTGGATAAAAATGAACAAATGTAAAGTTAAAAAGTAACCAAAAAATTATTTTACTATGTTATTAATTTCAATGAAAATAAGGTTTTCAATAAAAATTAGTATTATCACTATTCAGCAAAAATCGAAACTTATCAGAAAACAAAAAAAAATTAAACCAAAGTAAAATTTGATATCCATAATTAAATAATTTTAATATTTTTTAAAATTTAATTTAAAAAATATCAAAAATTAGATTTTAAATTGGTGTGCCATCAAAAGGTGGAAAAACGTTATTTTTTTTGAAAAATACTTCTTTTATCTTAAAAAATTTAAATTTGTTTCTATGTCGTGTATAGAAAACATATACGATGAATATTAAACCTTATATTGTAAAATTAATCAAGATTTATTTTATTATTTTATAAACTTGATTAATCACAGTCTTTCGTGAAATGAATTCTATTAAAAAAACTTAAAATTGTGTGTAACACATGACAAACAAAGTGTTGTGTATACCACAAGCTACGTCGGTGTTACATATAGCGCAAGACTATCTTGGTGTAGCGTACAAAAAAAGGCATCAAAGAATATAATATCTATATTTTAATATATATATATATATATCATAAAAATCATAGGGTGTTACAATGACACCGAGACAATGTGAGGTAATATTTGGAGTTAATAATTTTTTATGACTATCGAGATGTCACTACATATCCTAGGATAATAGGAATTAATCTATCTTTAGTTTTTTATGCCCCCTATGTAAACCGGTTTCTTATACTGTGTTTAGGGAATTAACAGCCTCTATCACCTTTAAGTTGTTCTATAAGAACTCTTATATATATTTGGATCTAATGTAGGGAAATTTTGTCAAATCAAGTAGGATTATCTAATCATTTTTGGGCTATTTAGGATAAACCATCCCATATCACGCCTTTAGGCATTGTGATCTATAATATATGAATTATGAACATTTGATGAGATATATAATATCACATGCGTAATTCTTAGTGAGATAAGAAAAATGCGATTACAGGGTCATCTATATCCCACTTTAGAACTTGTTTGAGGTATTTCTTGTACACACCATGATATTTTATATTTTTTGTGTGTGGAGCTTCTCATAAAATATAATGTCATGTGAATAAAATGTGAGTGTGATGCAGTCTAAAGAACATATGATAAATACCATGGTGCTATTTAGTTTTTGGCCTTACATCTTGGAGCTACACAATATATTTTAGCATTATGCGGTAGGGAAATTATCTCAAAAGTATAACGTCTTGTAGTGAGGAAGATGATTATAAAGTTTAACATCTTATAGTGAGTATGAGGACTATATAGTCTCACATATTATAGTGGGGATTAATGTAAACTGACATGAAATAATGTAAATTGTTTCTAGAGAAATATTTCATTGGTGGATTTCATGATGCACTTTCTATCCATTGTGACTAAGGAATATAATTGGTTGGAGTAGACCTTGTTTATAAACCAATTTATTTCCCATCTTAGATTAATATTTAAAATGTCATTCTATGGATTCATTATTGTTCTGAGAACTAATATAAATTATTCCCCAAGGAATGAACAAATAGATTTTTTTATTTAAATATCATATAATCTAGTTTTGATGGATTTATAAGTTGTGAAAGGTTTTAAATGAGACATCCCTAGACTTGTACACCCAGATATGATACTAGAATATAATCTTTACATAGTGTATTTAATACTAAATGAAGTTACTTTTTTCCACCATCCATAGTTTCAATATCAATAACCAAAATTGAGTCATTTACAAACACAATACCTTTAATGTTTATTTTTTTAAGTGTTAAGATAATCCATTTCCATAGAAAAACCTATGTTTCCCTCCTTAAATGAGTATTTTTTCAATATACCATGATTTTCTTGTTATATAAGAAGACATCAACATCACCCACAAATTTCTCCACACATGACATAGTTCTGGAAAAATATTATATATTATCATTCTTTATATAATGCCTCATCCTGACCCACTATGGAAATATTAGCCTGCATTTTTTCTACATGGCCTCATGATTGCGTCCTCATATTCCAAAGGAAACAAACTAGAATAGATGATCCAATGGTTGTGTAGTAGGGAGATAATACCCTGAAGGATAGAGTATCATAGTGGCATTATCATGCATAATTCAATAGATGATAACAGAAAAGGTAATAATAAATGAAAAGTATAAGAATATAAATATAATGACTGAATATAGTAAATGCCTAATGTAAATTGTAATAATATTGCAGTCAAATTTAGATAAGTCTATAAGATAAAAGTAAGAGGAAAAATATGAATTATAACAAAATAAAAATAAAATGATCACAAAGGATAACTCCATGAGATTCCTGGTTACTAGCTCAGTCATGTGCTCCCTTGCTCCCAAGTACATAACACAACACAAGAAAAAATTCTTGGACCTTCAAAAAATAAGATCTTCTTTGTTACCCCAGTTTAAAGGAATTGTTATCAGGTTATGAGATATAATCTTAGTAGGCCACCACCAACGGTGTCTAAATAAATCTAGATCATGAACTATGAAAATAGAAGCGTTCCAACATAGGTGTATACATGGTGATAAATAAATACATAAGTAAAACTTCAATCTGGGTTCCTAAATGGATACCCATCTTATTCAACATGCTTCAGCCCAATCCACATCTTTTAATGAAGGAACCTATGGAATAAATATTTTATATACATGGAATTATATATGACGTAATATAATGGGTCTGGCCCCAATATTTTTCTTTATCTTGGCGGTCCCACCCCTAGGACATCCTTCAAGATTTATCTAATGGCCATGATAAAAACAATAATAAGGAACCATAAGTATTACGTGCATAGTATCTGCCAGATCCAAGAGTTTCATCTTAATCCTATTTAGGGAAATCCATAATAGAATCCCAAGGGTCATATCAGGAGCCCTCGATATAACCAATACCACAGAGTCCATACATGGGGACCCATAATGACATCCCTTGTGTCACTCTTGGAATGTAAAACTCTAAGTATGTACCAGGTATCTCACATAGGAGACCGAGTATCACCTAAGGCATGTCGTATACTTATTGATAATGATCCCATCCACAGTTTCTACCCTAGGGAACCAGTGTCACTCATGATTTTGAATAATCATCTAGGAGATCCCATCCATTTAAAGCCAAAAGATCATTCCCGACACGTCGATTAGTACCAAGAGAAGTACAAAGAGTCCATCAAATATGTCTTTAAGCCGAGACATGTGATATCTCCTGGCCCACAAGTAGTAAATAACTAGAAACCAATAACATGTATCATAATAATTCATTTTCATGTAATACAATATAAGTGGGATTACCCAAGCATTTTATTCAATCCAACAAACATGAAATGTGACATAAGGCATAACAAATAGGCAATGTTACATGATGCATAAGCCCAAGGCATAAATTACGTGGTATAAGGAATAAGAAAAAGGCATAATCAATAAGCATATATTATATGGAACATGTCATAAGGAACCAAAAATAAGTGTTAGAAATGAAGTATTTTCATAAGAAAAATGGTATATGACATTAGAATAAATAATAACAAATTGGATTAGTGATGACCGACCTATTTAATAAAATTCATTTCATTCAAGGAACTCAACCATGGAATAATGAATAAGAATTGATATTAAGTTCATATGTCATGGAAAAAATCTATATTAATTAAATTAATTAATGGGAATTTATTAATGGTGAAACACACCCCAAATGGGTGCTAAACAAATGAGGCTCGAGGTAATTTGGCCCCAAAGTAGGAACCATTACCATCAATGTGGAAAGACTCAAGGTGATCAACCAACATGTTGATTAAATACTCACAAGGGTCATACTAGATATGATAATGGGTTTTATTGAATTTATTTGAATAAATAGAGGTGTCTGTGACAGAATTTGGTGCCTGGAACAACAATGAACTATATAAAATACAATGAATTGTTTTCAAAGAAGTCAGACCACCTTTTTTATACAAAGATGACCCGCACAACTGATATCTAGGCTTGATTTGGTTTGGTTTGAGAGAAGTAGAAGAAACATGAAAACACCCTAAAAATATGTAGAATTATGTAATACCAAAATAGAAAAATATATGATAGATGAAACTAAGAATGGAAGGTTTAGGAATGTATAGATTACCTCAATTTTTTGAGACATCAGATGGTGAGCGATTTGGATGACAGATGATATTGATATCTCAATTCATAAGAAGGAATAAGAGAGGAGATTCACATGTGGGAGAGGAAGAGGAGTAGGAGTCCACTTGAAAATTTTGGAGGAATGAAATGGGTTTATATTTTGGTTTATTATGGATAAAATGTTAATTTTACCAATATAGATAAAGGCACATGGTTTGGCCACACTGTTGGAAAAACCATGTGCCAACCATGTGAATAGCCTTTGTCTAGGAGGAACGTAGCACCACACAACAATGTTCCTAGCGTAACATGGTTTCAAAAAATTCCCTAGGCCCCATTAGCCCACTACCTCATGGAATGTAGTTTAGTGAAAACTTGCTAGCTGAGAAACATAGATTCTCTTAACAAAATAGATTTTTATCTCTTTCCAAATTTCTATGATCCAGGCTCGGAACAAGCCCTAAACAACCTCATAACCCTATTGAATCCCTTAAGAAAAATTATTTGTTCCAAAAAAATTATTTAAACAGAAACAATAAGCTATACAACAAACAAAAAATTTCGAGATCCTTCGGGAAATTTTTTCTGGTCCAAAACAAGGGATGCAATAATCTCCCCACCTTAAAACTCTATATCCCCAAGAAGACATGGGAAAAATGAAAAACAACACCCAACCTACATAGGTAAATAATTACATCCATATGGTTGTGGTTCTTATCCATATGCCCAATGAACTTCCCAGATCCACTTTAATCATATGACACAGAAGCTGTGGAAACTCTATTCAATGCATGAATTCAAAACTGAAGCATCGAGATGGGGCTTACCCAACCCTGTCTACCCCGAGACATGATTTTCAAATAGTCTCTCTTAACACCATTTACTTGAGTAGACGTAAATCCAATTAAGAATCACGGTACCCCCAACAAATGGAATAGTAAAAAGGAGTATTCCCCTTAGCATCCTAACAATGATATTAGTATGATTCCATGAATAAATAATCATTCAACTTTCAATATACCCCAGAGTCCTAGTAAATTTGACATTTCATCAAAGGTCTCGACCAAAAATCACCAAACATGCCTCAAATACACAATTTTCTGTTCGGCTATTCCTCACTGACCACATAAGACAACAAATATGGATAACTAGTCAAGCCATTTAAGGTCGACTGCATCACAACACCTGTCTTAGATTACCAATGCATTTCAAGGCTCATCTTAGTGACCTTTAGAGGAAGAAACCTTGATATTTCTCTGAGAAAACACAGTAAATCCCATAACAAAAGTTATATGTCATCTCAATCTCGAACATGCATTTAAACTATTGTACCTTAGCACAAAACTATGAAATTTCTTGATCCAAAAAATTTGGATTGTCAAAGTTAAAACACCCCTTCTAAGATTCACTAATGTTTAGGGTAACCTAAAATTCAAAAAAATGGAGTCTAAGGAGCTTATCCAAGGAAATAAAAATTTGGAGTTTACAAGTGAGACTTTAGTAAAAAAGATAGCATCCAGATAAGAAGAATATTGATTAACCCCAAAGTAGCATCTGCCTAGCGATAAAGTGAAGGGGAACAACTGGTATCCATGAGTCCATCCATAGAATTCCTACTTGGGAAACCATGTATCACTTGAGATTATACATACCAATAAAACAAACATGCTTCAAGATTTTACTCCAATATAAACCACTAAGAAATTCTAGATGCTTTAAATCATTCATGTTGTATCACATAAAATCTCTCGGTATACCTATATGATGTCAACATAAGGGAAGTGATTATCATTTATCCAAGATTATACAAAGATAATATGAATTGATTCAAAAAATAACCCGAGTAGCTTATTCTAAAACATAGGAAATGTAATCGGTATTGTTAGAAAATGTTCATAACCAACAATAAGTAGAGAATGATAGTCAAACCACCAGTGGTTGACTTCCTTAAACGAGCCTGACTACCCCCACTGAAGCATTGGTATTACCCACCCATTATAATTTGACTTTCCAATGAATCCTATGATCATTCAACCACAATCACCTACTTCAATCTGTAGGTAATGGTATTCTTCCAAGGTTTCATAGACGACCACCCATGTTTCATCATCGTCCTTCAAAATCACCTACGTGATTCATAACTCCCCACCCCCTAATGGTGTTCAGAAACAACCTAGAAAATCTTATAATTGTCTTCCTAGTTGTTCCCTTATAACTGAAAGGACATGTTTAACTAGATTTGATGTGCTACTCCTCCTAGGAGTTTCCTTAACATAGGATTTATAAAGAAATAGATCTCATCCCACGACACACACTTAATCAACAACTAATTAAGGGTCCTAGAAGTAAAAAATCACACCTTTTCATGATTTAAACTGAAAAGATAGGAAACAACCATGTAAGAGTGGTATATTATATTCACATTTAGATGTATATGTGACTCTCCCCCTAAGTTACATCCACATATTCCAAAGCATTATGAATAAGGGCTAAATCAAACTGATTATCATGTCTAAACACATGATCCTCTTTAAAGCACCACCCTGAGAATTGGGATGAGTTTTATTTCCACGAAAACCTATTTCATTCCACTATGTAAATGACTCATAACATCGGTGTTGCAATTTTGGGTTCAAAATACTACCACATAACCTAATAGTTCACCGTACAATTTTAGAAACTCAACGATAAATATCGGTAACAATGCGTACCACCATGAGGCTTCTAAAGTAGAATGAAACATCCTTGATGGAATCCGTAGGAAAAAGTGGAAATATTCATTCAAGTATCTGATGTCCCACACATAATAACTATATCAAATTCTCACTACATTAAAAGACTGTTAAAATGGCTAATAAAATCCTGATTAATCCTCCACTAAAGGGAAAGAAGAGGGTAATGAAACCACCAATGAGTATAAACATTCCATAGGCATGTCTAACCCAATAAAACCAAAAATTAAATGATTCTCACACCTCAAAAGTATCAACGTATAGAACCACATAAATCATGAAAAGGGTGACACTTTTAAAACCAAAGAGTCTTGTGAGGGATAAATTGAACCCGAACAACACCAGAAAAGAGAAACTAATAATATGAAACTAATAATAGATTTAATGATATATGGGATTCATCTAAAAAGTCTATCTATTTATAAAAGAATTACATGTCAACCAATAATGAGGTCAGTCCTACGAAAGGTCACTAGGATTTAGAGCATATAATTTATGTTTAAGAGTTAAGGGAAAACGTCTTCTGTTAAAGATCACAATCCCGTTTCAAGGAATCCACTCATGGAAAGACATAGAAAGAATTAATACCACCCTTACACAAAGGTTGAATCTAAAAACACACATTAAGGTTTAATTTCATAGCATTAAACCTAAACTCATTTAATTCATTAAAAATTTTAAGGATTATTTTTAAAGAAAAAAAATATCAATCTTAAGGAAAAACGCATCTGGTTAAGGCTGAAAGGAAGAAAAATGAAAGTTATATTAAAATTATTTTTTAATCATTATTTATTTATTGACCTCCAATAATAATCTGGTTATTTCATTTTATATGCCATGTTTTACTCATAACCCTTTTATTTATAAGGACTCACAATTGGCTTAGTTAAGAAAATTTCAATTTCAATATAAATAGGGAAAAACCATTTGTGTTGTAATAAGCATTTTAATTAACTAACACATCATATAAACACAGTGAAAAAGTAGGTGTAAGGTATTAAATTAATTAAAGTGTTCTAATAAATATATGATACCACCAAACATTTACAAGAAAATCCATATAGGTTGCTGCAATCACATTAAAAGTCCCTCAGAAGATAGAATAAGAACACCCCCATGGGGTTAACTAATAAGGTATAAAAAAAGAACATAAATCCTATTAGGGACCCATTGAGACATTTTTTATTCAATTAAAATAAAAAGAATCATTTTAAATATTATTTATTTTAAACACCCTTAGTGGTTCACATCTTAAGAAACATGTCCCAACTGGCCAAAATGGGCCCAATTGTTCCTTTTGGTACTTATCCATATAGGTCATTATACCCATGAAAAATATTTATATGCCTTCATAATGGACAACAATTTCATTTTTAGGAGAATAAAAACAGAAAATCTTTTATATTAATTCAACAATCACTAAACACATTAGGATCATAAAAGATGGTTCTATTATATGGGTTACCAATTCTTAATTTTTAAAGAACCCATAAACTTTACATATTGAAAACATGATTCCATTTAATCACAACCAATTTATTTATAGAAAAAAAATATTTAACAGCTTTAAAATGTTTTCAATAGCCTTTGTGTATATAAAGTGCATCAATAACGGTTCGATTATATGGGTTATGATGTTCAAATTTATAAATCACCCATACAATTTATAAATATCAAATTGGATACCATTTAACCACAACCCATATGTGTCATCCAAAAAAACAAATGGATCATGGAAAAACATATAAATATTGGTTTTTTAAACAGAATGTCACAATCAATCTATATAGGAAACCACCACTTATATTACTGTTGGAATTTATTTTACCATCCTTTATAATAAAATTTTGACAGAATTTTACCACAAGATGTAGATACAGTTGTGAAGGATAAGTAATCACTAAAGCATGGAATCTACTAAATAACAAAGAAAACACCAAAGCGTGGAATAAAGATAAACACAATAATCATGCCAAAAATAATCACAAAAACATGTTGTACATGTAAACATACTAAATAAGTCAAACAATATATTATACCATGATAATGCAATTGAATGAACAAATAATGTATAAACCAAGACTTTTGACTAAAATTCCTAAAAAGGAATGTAAAAAAATTATGCTAATAAAGCATTCAAGGTTGATCAAAAAATTGAAAACAACCTAAAAATGAAATTTACATGGCCTGGAATATTCTGGGTATGTGAATTCTTTCATTCCTATCATGATGAATATAATGCTACATCATTTCTGCACTAGGCCAAGGGTAAACAATATAAATCTCATAAATCAGTAAGTAGTGGAAATTAATCCAATCACTCAAGGTGGAATCAAAATCAAAAGTAATAAAGAATAACACAAACAAAAGTTCCATCCTGGGACACATAGACTTTTCCCTGTATGTGGTTCGATCACTCCTAGCCGCGGAAATTTAGAAAGCACCAACAAATCCTTGTCTAATTTATACTATCCCAAAATAGTAAGAAAAGTAAAAAATAGCTCTAATATCTCTTTTTTACATCCCCGGACTGACAGACTATGAAATAGTAGTCAGACCAATCACCACATGGCTTCAAGCGTACCTCCCCATATGCCATAGGCTACCAACTATTAGTGAGGGTCAAATGGTGTTATGTTGGGGAGACTATACCCTCAAGATCAGAGTAGGATAATGGTATTATCATATTAAAATAAATAGATAGTAGAGGGAGTGGTAATAATAATTGGAAAATTAGTTAACTATAAATATAATGATAGAATAAAGTAAATGGACAATGCTAATATGAATAATAGTGGTTACATATGTAGATGATGATCCATGAGAAAATCATACGGAACAATAGGTATTAAAACATAATAAAAAGAAAAAGATACCAGAATCCATGAGTGTCCATAGTACTAGCTCCGTCCTATGATCCATAACCCCCAAGTACACAAGAGAACATAAGAAATAAATCGAAAGATCGACAAAGATGAAGTCTACTTAGGTACCCCAATGTAATGGAATCCCAAGCATCGAGTGATATATGATAATAGTAGGACACCACCAATGGTGACTATATCAATAAACTTCAACCATGATGGAATGAATAGTCTATCAACATAAGTGAATACCAGGAGATAAATAAATAAATAAATAAAACATTAGTTTAGGTTCTGAAATAGATTCCTGATCAATTATACCAGCTTTGACCAAAGCTAGATTTCAAAACCCCAGGAACTTGTAGAATTAATATTATATATATAATGTACCATATATGAAGTAATGTTAGCGGGTTGACCCCAAGCTTGTGCTTTTTCTTGGTAGTTACACTCATAGAACATAATTCAAGAATTCTGTTACAGTAATAATATCAAAAATAATAAGGCACCATAAGTAATCCATGAATAGACTCAGTCTAATCGAGTAATGTAATCCCGATCAGGTGCAAGGAAATCCACAATGATATCCCTGGGGTTGCTACAAGAGACCTCGATATAACCAATGCTAAGGATTTCATCCAAGGCAACCTGTAACATCTTCACTAATATGAATTTTTGTATTATAAAATTTGAGTTTCTACGAGGTATCTCACCCCGAGGAATGATTATCACCCAAGGCATGGGGAATCCATCATGCCAATGAGCCCATCAACAATTTCACCCCTATATAAATATTGTCATTTAAGATTATCATATAATTTTCTCAGAGAGCCTATCTTTAGAATCCCAATGGATTTCTCCCAGCACATCAAGTAGTACCAATCCAAGAATGATGAGTCAATCTAAGAAGCCTTTATTTCGGGACCCATATTCTATCTTATACTATATGTTTTCAATGTATATCAACCAGACACATATCATTATAAGGACATTTCCAATACAATATGATAAGCAGGCTACCCCAAGAATTTTATTCCAGAAATCCAACATGTAATATTACATAAAGAATAAGAAATAGGTAATGTGACATGATGAATAAGCCTGTGTTTTAAAGAATATGGTATAAGGAATATAAATAAATAATAAAAAATAGGATTATAGTATATTGAACATTGCATAGGGCTTAAGAAATAACCATGAGTAATGAGGCCTATACATAATGGAAATGGCATTAGATAAAAGCATAAAGTATACTACATGGTATTAGTTATGATTAACCAATCTAATCAACCTCATTTCATTCAAGGACATAAACCATACGATGACATAGGGGAATTAAATTTAAGGGCCTAACTTTAGGACAACAGTCCATATTAATTTAATTAATTAAAGTAAAGAATTTTTTAGGGGTAAAAGACACCATTAAGGGAGTTTAAACCAAGTGAGGATCAAGGGATTTTGTCCCCAAAAGAGGATCCACACCCATAAAAGTGGAAATATTCATGGTGATCAACCAATGGGTAGATTCTTCACTCATAGGTGTTATACTAGACATTTTTATAGGTTTTATTTGATTTATTTGACAAAATAGAGGCACCACTGGAAGATTCTAGTGTGAGAAACAAAAAGAAACCCTAAAAAATTACATGAAACATCAAGAAATAATACAAAACACAAACCTTAAACCAACGAATACCCACACATCTAATATTGAGGCCTGATTTGGTTCTCTTTGAAAGAAATTTGAGAAATGGATGAATGATATAAAAATAGAAAGAATTAGAGCATGCTAAAATAGTGCAATAGGGGATGAAGGCAAATAATAATGGAAGAATTAGGAGTGTAGAGATTACCTAAATCTTTATGATACTTATGATAGTGACTGATTTGGATAATGGATAAGGGTGATATCTTGATACCATAAGAGGAAGAAGAGAGGGGCTTCATGCATAGGAGAGGAGGAGGAGGTGGAAGAGTCCAGTAGAAAATGGGAATGGACAAAAGGGATTTACGTTTTGGTTAATTATGGTTAAATTTAAAATTTTACCAACATTGACAAGGGTGCACATATTTGTGACATGGTTTGTCAAACCCTGCAAGAGCCATACAAAAGGTCTCTATAAAAGAGTTATATATTAGAAGATGACCCTGTTCATGGGGTCACACATTTGCATAAAAATCATGTAGTCCCTAGAACCCTACTACCCAATACCCCACAATTTAGGGAAACTGTGCAGTCTAGGTGGCATAGTTTATCTTAACAATTCTGCAAAGTCCACATTTTTAAAATCTTGGGGTTTCACGCCCTAGAATGATCTCAAAACACCCTTGAAACCTCATTGAACCCCTTCGAAAACTTTATTAGGGAAAAATTTATTTAAACCGGAAAAATGGTCAACATAAAAAATGAGAGAATTCAAGAACATTAATTAATTTTCATCTAATCGAAAAATGTGGGATGTAACACTTCATAAACTAGGGAAGATGATAACATAATAAAGGAAGATCTGATATGCTCAATAAAGGTGAAAAAGGAAGATATCAATCATAAGTGGGCATTAGATGATCATAAGGGTATGAAAACATAATCAAGTGAATATATTGAACATAAAAAATTCATAACTAGAAAATATTAGACCATCAACTCCAAAATCATTTCATATCCAAAAGCATGATTAATAAGGGTGGAAAAATTTAAATAATCATAAGAGTGTTATAATATAGGAATATGAGCTCATAAGAATAAGAAATCATAAAATTTAATCAAAGATATTCTCAATAATTTCCACACTTAATCTTGTTATAATAGCTAGAGAAAAATAATTACACATCAAGATATTAACATATCTATAAACAATCATCTATATGTAATCTTTTGAACATAGGTACAATAAATCATACTCATGCATAAAAATGTGAGCATAGTTATTAAAAATCATATCCATGCTAATCATAATCATCATCATCACATGAGATGTCGATATCACCGTACCCAATGCATTGGGAGATTTAATGGACTCAACCACCACATAATGAAAACTATACATATTTTTTCCACAAGATCATGAAAATATTCAAAAATTCATCATATAATGACCCACGATAAAGAATAAAATTTCATTAATATTTCAATATCTCATAATCATAATCCATCCGGATAAAGGACTTGGTTAGTATTATTATATCATATCCCCCATTAAATAATAAGATACAAAAAAATATGCTGACATCGATGAAAAATACCATCAAAATAGAATTAATATTTCTGTGAAAATAAAGGAAAATAACCTTTACTTTTGGTATCGTTAAAAACAATTCTAGAATACTGATAGAAATAATTTAGTTGAAAAGTCCCACAAAAACTTATATATGAGTATTTTGTGAAAATAATGGTCATGATATCCAGAGAATCCATTCATGTGGTAAATGATAAAATAATGATTTATTTTAATGTTTTCGTACAATTAAAAAAGTTAATAATTCATAAAATGACCAGAATATTTCTTATAAAACATTTAAAATAAATTATAATATGTTTGAAAATGAATTAAATAATTATTTGATTAGATAAAAAAAGATTACAAAAAACGTTTTAATGAACAAGAACATCAAAGAAAAATTTTATTGGCCAAATAGGAGATAAAACTAACATTTAATAAAAATATTTCTTATTTGTTTTATTTACCAAAGAGAGGATGAAGAATGGACGAAATGAAAACCAAAAAATTAACCAATGTATAAGAAAATAAGTTGGGTTTAAATTGTAGCTGCATAATATACAATAACCTCGATTCTATGTCAAATTTATTAAATTGGTATAGATATAAGGCTTATAATCTTGAAGGGAAAATTGATTTAGTACTCTTGGAGATCCAAATACATGCATGATACCCATTTTACAATGGGAATAAATTATAAATCATAGTTATTGGAAACAATTTACAAACTTTTACTCATTCAAATATTTATTCTTCATATCTATGGGAATGAAAAAAATAAGGATGATCTCAAATGATCTGTAAATATTATGTATAGTGGAATCTATCATGATTAAATAATGTATGATCAATATTGATAAGAAAATAAATTAAAACACATGCCATTTAGTCAATAACTTGGGAAAAAATGAAACCATGAATAATATTAATGAAATAATCTCATTGATAATATTAACATGGTTGTCAATGACTGAAATGATTAATAAATAAGGTATAGATCTGATATATAATTATATTTATAATATGAAGATGTTATGACAAGACAGATTAATAGATGGGTAGGTATACACCAAAAACCCATTTAATTTGGCCAACTGATTTGTCTCATGATTCTTTTGGATGCATCAAGTGGATATACAATATTGGGCCCCACTTTTTTATTTCACTTCCAAGGCATTCCTCATAAATTTAATGATCAATTTAATTATTTAATATTATAAATAATTGAAAAATATACATATCGAGTAATGAATTTAGAATATAAATATTTCTCTAGTTAATCAAATAACATTAAAAGTATAACACCATACATAGAAATGGTATATGGTTTAAGAAGTCATCAAACCCTTGATATAAAATATATATATTTAGTATAAGTGTAATTTCCAATGAAAACAAGATATTTAATGTTTCAAGATAAAGTTAACTACCACAAAATTAATTAATAAGAGATAATACTGTAGCAGTACTGTAGCGGTTCTATAGCAGCAGAAATAATGTAGATCGGCGGGTACTGTTGCGGCGGTAGGGCACTGCAGTAGTGGCTGTATTGTGTGGGTACTGTAGCAGGCGATTTACTATTCAGAAAATGGGAATTTGGCCAAAATTTGTGCCTACGGGCTATGTAATGGGCTAGAAGCCCACTAGGCCTTCGGGCAATGTAATGGGTCTCCCTCTAACTAGTTAAAAGAGGTATTTTCATTGCTTTAATAACAACATGAGGAATCAACCCCAAAAAAAATTAATAAGAGATATGAGATAACCATTGATTTATCGAAAACATAGGTTTTGAAGTATAATCTTGTCATTTTAAGAAATAAAATAATGGGAGAAAAATATTAGGATTAGCTTTCATTTAAGAGTTTTCTCTGGAAAAACTTTGAAAATTGTATAAAAATCAAAATATCATAAAATATTTATGATGGTGGGAATGCATGTTAACACCGTATACATTAAAAAACATTCCATTTGATTTTTTTTAAAGAAAGTTTAAAATGATACATTCAAAAAATATTTTAAATATTCAATTAGTAGATTTTAAAAATTCAAGGATAACATAAAATGTACTTAATAAATAATTTAGGTAATAAAAATTTATTTTCTAAAATAATTTTGAAAAATGCAGACCTGGAAGGAATATATTCCTGATCAAAATGAGAAATAAGATCATCTTTTATTTTAAATTTTTCATTGGTTTAACATGTTTAAAATAGGGTAAATTTTGGATGAATATATGGAAACATCATAAGTATTTTGGGGTTTAAATAATTATTTGATTTTATAAAAGATAAATCATAATATTCCTTTTATAAAAATATAAGCAATCCCAAAAAATAGTGAGTTTTTAAAATAAATTCATACCTCTATGGTATTGTTTACATTGAAAAAAATGAAAGAATAAATTTTTATTGAAACATTAATACTTATTAATTAATTTTATTCATGATAAATATATCAAATACGACATATTTACACCACATAAAAATGATTAGGCTCATAATAAAATATACATATCAATGGAGTGAAAATTGAGAAATAATCCCTTGCCTCATGCTACCCTTTAGATAAAAATTATTTAACCTCATATATAATGGTTTTAAAAATGTTATTAATTCCAAAAAACCAAATTTATATTTATTATATCATATATGATCCTCTTATAACATCTTATCACCCATTCGTTATAATTTTTCATTATTACCATTATTCCGGGTGTTGACTACTGCATTTTCTCAGGCATGTTCTGTCACAAATGTTTTGATTATAGAGTATAGTATACTTTTAGTCATTTAAATATTGATATTGAATGTAGAAAATAAAATATATTTATCATTACATATCATTTTAGAATCATTTTTTATATTTAGATACGGAAAATGAATCACATATCTTCATAGAGATAGTAGGTTGTATGTATGCACGAGCAATGTTATCATCTACTTAGTTGGAGAAAGGTTATGTAAGTAGACAATATATTAAATTTTAATAATAAATATTATTTAATAAATATAATATATATTTATTTGTTTTATAATTTTGACTATCCATGTGAGTTGGTGATGGGAAAAATTACGTCAGTTCACGAGGCGGTAGTCTATAGTACAAATGAGTGACGATTTTATTTCTAATTTGATGGAGAAGGATATGGATAAATATTATTCCATAACCATAAAAAATATCAGTATATGGGTGATACAGATATTAATATATTGAAATTATTAAGAAATTATTTTAGCTGATAGAATAAGAAGTAAAAAAAGAGTTTGGTAAAGAAAATTACATTCGATTAGAAAAACCTCCTTCAGATCTCTTATTGAGGACCCTATGGTTGGTTTTTTTGGAATAAAATTAACTCTAGAGCATGGATTGGTATTTTGGGGATATGTTTTTGTAGGTTTGTGTCAAGATAAATTTCCTGATAGATGTGAAGAAGTTATTGGAATATGCCCTCTTTTTTCATTGAGGTGAGTGACACAAATGTAATTTCTCAAAGTTTTATAATAGTTTCATGTCATGTTCTTGGAAATATATATTCTAAATGGATTATATTATAAGTTGATAAGTTTAAGTCCAAAATTAAACAAATAAATTAGGTTTAATATTTTTTTTGGAAATTTTAACCCCAATCATTATAGATTAACCCTCTCGTAAACCCTTTTTGACCTTAACCATTGTAATTATTTATTATGGTCTATACTATTGATTACAAAAAAATATTATGATAATTTTATTAAAATAATATTAATTAAAATGACTAAAATTATTCAATATATTTAATCAAATTCAATTCATATAAGTGGTAGATTTTCATATAAAAATAAACCCAAAAAAACATGTAGAAATATATTTTTCTAGAATAATATGGTCTTATATTAACTATAGGATTGGTAGTAACAATTAAATGGATTAAAATAAATATATTTAACAATATAATCAATAAATATAATTTAAATTATTAACCACTAAATATTATATTAATTAATTTAAATGGAAATACATTATTCCTTTTTTAATAAACATTTTCGAAACAATATCCCATTTGCCTCCAAATAATGTTTTCTTTACTATTATCAAATTTTTATTCAATAAATATTTAATTATATATATTATAAGACATTATTATAAATAAAATGGTAAATATTTGACTATTATATTTTCAATTATTCAAAAATGATCATTTCTAAGGGAAAATATGAAAAATTTATTCGAGGCTTATTTTGACCTATTAAGTTAAAAATTGATATTAATCTTATAAAATTATAATTTTTGTGAATTAAAATTTTAAAATGTGAATTTGATTCTAGAGTTATTAAAATAGAATTTTCATTTAATATAAATAATGTTTTTTTCACATTCTTCCCGACTACAAAATTGTTTTCCACAAAAATTTCATGAATATTATTTTCTAAAAAATGAGGGTGGTTATTCTTGACAACATGCTTTATTTACCATGTTTCATCCAATGATTTTTGATTTACCCAAAATTAATCATCTATTTGAGTCATATAATTCCTCAAAACATTCCCTCATATTCCAAGAATCTGGATGTGGTTTCATAGAATGATATATCTAGTTCCAATTCTATTTCATTATAGGTTAGAATATGCATTGGTTATAACATATAATTACATAAAAATGGTATATGGAACACATCATGAAATTTAAAGAGACATCATATAATTTCCAAACAGTAATATAAAGATACAATTTTTATATAACTAAAATAGATCTTATCTACCTAGAGATATGTTTTCCTTTCCTACGAAACCTTATAACACCCTTCCATAGAGATACTTCAAGAAAACATGATCTCATACATCAAATGTAAAACCATTTAATATTTGTCAATATAAATTCTCTTCCTAGGTAAACATTATTATTTATGATTCTTGATAGTATTTACCTATTTCTTTGTCACCTCATCAATTTCTAGACCTATGAGTTTCCTTTAAATTACTTTATCCTATAATGTTAGAGTATGGAATCTCTTCCCTTATAATTCAACATACAACGCCATTTAAACACAACAATGGAAACTATTATTATATAAGAAATATAAAAATGGTTAATAATTATCCATTAATATCCCAGGTCAATTTTATATTAAACTTTTTCATATATTCATTAGTTAGATATTATAGATTTATATGCATTATAAAAATAATATATATTTTTTAAATAAAAAAATTGTTTTATTCAAAAATTCATTTGAAGGTTATTTTTTGAATTTTATTTTATAAATATAAAATTTTATTTGTAAAAAAATTTCATATCTGAATTCATCATATAAATAAATTTATGATAAAGTTTTTATAATTTTTATAATTGTTTTATTTTTCAATGAATAATTGATTTTTTTAAATAAAATTGTACGTTCTTTAAATTATTTATATAGTAAAATAACATTTTGATTTACTTTTAAAATTTTCTTAGTTTCTTTTTATTTAAAATAATTCAATAATTATTTTTAAATGAATTTTATATTTTATTATACTATAAAAACATTTTACACTTAAAAGTTTAGTTTTTTTAAAAAATGGGTTTTCATTGTTTTTTTATTATTTAATAATAATTTAAATTCTAAAACACTTTTTATTGAATTTTGAAATATTGTTTTCATATTTGGAATAAGTGGGTCAAAATTTTTTAAATAGGTTCCTCTTATTAATGGTAAATATGTATAGTACCTTTTAAAAATCATTACCACGATAAGCGGTATGTTGGGTAATTAAGGATAAAAATAAATTGACAAGGGATATAAAGTCACACAAAAACATGAATTAATTTAATTTCATCAGTCTATTTCATTCATGAGCATAAAATATTCAGTTATATAAAATTTATTTTCCATTTAGTTGAGATTATGACATTTATAATATTCTATATAATGTAAACTAAAAAATGTGAAACTTTACTTCTTTATTAACAATAATAATTTTAGAATATATATTAATAGGGGATATATTAGATTATAAATTATTTTTTAAAATATAATAGAGTTATATTTATTATGTTAATCTATTTTATATTTTTATTGGGGATGTAATTACCTAAAATGCATACACAATGTTGACGTAGTAATTATTAAATTAACAGAAAAATCAAATAAATAATATAAAAAATATTAAAACTAAATGCTTCGAGATAAATAATGGGATAAATGGATTTTATAGATTATCATGAAATTTTATGGATAGAAAAAAAATTAATCAAATTTTACTTGTTTTCATGAAGTTTTTAATATCAATGTAATGAATAGTTCAAAAAATTTACATCAATTATATTTTATAATAAATGATTTTTTATTAAATGATATAATAGTCATAAAAATCTTGTACTGAGGAGAGTTATTAGTTTATTGTCGATAATATAAACCATGAACCATTCATTGGACATTTTTGCATTTATAGTGAATATATTGACCCTAAAATAGTAAAAATCATTGTTGTCATAGTTTGTTTAAAAAGGGTTAATATGGAGTTAAATCCCAATGATATGGGTATAAATGTTCCATTAAAATAGAAAAAATATTTTATGAGATTATTTAAACCCTTAATTATCATATCTTGTAAATATACATTTTCTCTATTTTTTTAAAAAAATTTAATTTATATAAATATAACATTTTATTGAATTCCAATAGATCCCCTCTCCTCTATTTTAAAAGGAAACCACTTATTATCAATCCTTTGTAATTTATGAACCATTTGGATAGATGAATACCTACCCAAATACCTTCTTATATTACTTAATCCCATTATATAGGTCTTGGTATTGTCATAACAACAATCATAGAGGTCTTAAGGCATTAAGAAAGGGAGGTTTTCCAAAGATGAGGTACAGTATTTATCATAATGCTTTAGTTTTTTTCTTCCAAATCCATAAAATATTCTTAAAACACAATTATATAATAATAAAATTATATTAAATAAAATAAGGTGTTTTAATTTTAACTTAACTACCTATATAAATATCATCTTCTATAAATTGGAAAATGAATCTATCATTCGTGTGTACGGAGGACTGTCGCCTTGTGAACAAATGCAATTCATTTTCTATCATCACTTATCAATAATACTTATAATGATTTATTTATGTAATAGATATGATATTGATGAAATATTTATCATTACTTAATGATAATATAACACATATTTTCTCACCTTTCTATATACTAGAAAATGATAATGTCATTCGGGCGTTCATGTGGACTACCACCTCAATGAAATGATGTGATTCTTTTTTCGTCACCACATCACATAGATGATGTATATAATTATATACAAGGAAATAATATGATAGTTATGAAATAATTATAATTATTAAAATAAAAAAATAATTCTTACATTATTTCTATAATTATCATTGAAATATTAAATCATTAATCATACTTATAAAAGAACAACTATTTCCATGATTGTAGTGTAATTAATTTTTCATAAGAATATTTTATAGATTGAATTTAATAGTTTTATTGATGTATAAAAGTTCTAATTATTTCGTGAATATTATTCTTTGGATGATGTAATGATGGACTCTTTTACCATAGTCATCCTACTGAAGTCATTATTAACCTATATATCAAATATTGTTAAAAACACAAACATGAACATAAAAGATTAACAAATTTTATATCACATGGGAATAAGTGATATAAAAGAAATAATATACTTTGATAATTATCTTAGTAACGTAAATATTTTACCTTTGTTTATTATTCATAATGATAAAAATGTATATGATGATTCATACTCAAGGTAAGAGACTTTGTTTTAAAAATACTCTAGTAAAATTCCACATTAAAAATATTTTAAAAATTTAAACATAATATATTTTTTTATCATATATGTCAAGAGTGAAATTTATTTTTATTATTATGACTTAATTATTTCAAAATTCCTCTACATATTTAAAATTTTATTTTTAAAGTAAATGGTTTCTTCATTTTGTGCCTAGTATAATTTTTTTTTCAAAAGTGATCACTTATAGATGTTTTTTGGATGAAAATGAATTTTAAAAGAAAATTTATATTACATTTGAATTTATTTAAATGTTTTTCAAAAGTAAAATTTTTACCTAATTTTTGGACTTTTTTACAAAAGGGAAAAAATAATGTTTTATTTTTACATGTATAGATAAAATAATACTTCCTTCTACTATAACCATTATTTACAATTTAGCTTCCTTTATAAGTGTTCATGTTTTCCATAAAGAAAATCCATTTTCTGATTTTATTAAATACTTTTTTTATGAAATTTTGATTTTAAAAAAATGGGATATATCTATATCCAAAAATGTTTTCCTTTGGATATTGAGAATGTTTTTACGATGCATGTTTTTAGGTTTTTTGATTATATTATGCTTATTTGGAATTGTTTATAATGATAGGTGGTTCCATTATAAACCAAAATGAGTTGGTCAATGAAAGCCCTCTAATTCATTGTGTATGTTTATGTAGGATGTTGATTGTGATGGTTATTATAATTATAACTATAATGGTTACTCCAATTATAATAGTGAGGGTCTTTTCAAGTATAACCATGAGGGTTATTTAATGTATTACGTCAAGGGTTTATCAATAAGTAAGTATGATAAAAAATTATTCCCCAAGTTACCTATATGATTTTTCAATGATTTCAACGGTTTCTTATCTAGTACCTCACAAGGTGAGGGAAATTATATTCTACTTCATAATGTGGAAAAGTATAACTTTGTGAGAAATTTATTATGATTTTTAATGATATAAATGAAAACATTGGAGTTATATTTTCATTTAATATTTCTTATGATGTGTTTTATAAAAATAGTTGGGAAGGGAAGATGAATTTTTTAGTAAGAAAATGTTTATTTTGAGAAGAAATTTTATTTTGGAGGACAAAAGTTTGTATAAGTATTCATGGAATAATGGATTCTTTCTTTCTTTTTTATGTAAATTAATTTTCTTATTCTCGTCTCATGTTTTAAAAAGTTTTCCACATGTATTAAGGATGGGTAAGGGGAAGGAATAAGTCATGATGAATACTACAAGTATTTTTCATGAAAATAAAATGTGTCTGATTTTAAAAGATTAATATTATGGGAAAAATTGATAGTAATTTGAAGTCTACAATTTGTATAAATGTTGTTTTTTATTTAATTTTTATGAAATAAATCTATAAAAATATAAACCTATACGATATTTTGGAATGTGATAAAGTTAATTCTAGTTTAAAGTTACTATGATATGTATTGTTTAAGTATTTTTCATTATATTTGGTATCATTTCATGGTTTAAAAAAATTAAGTGGTTATGATAATATTATTTGAATACCCTTAAATTTATTTAATTTATGGATAATTTCAAATGATAATCCATTTAAAAATTTACATGTTTCTTCATATAAACTGTGTCCGTTCAAAATGGTTTTCTATAGAGGGACTACGGGAACTCATGTAGGGAGGGACTGAGTAGATAATATCCTTTTGGATTAGCAATTTAGAATGGTTGGAATAGGAACTGAGTAGTTTTTGGTAGCAATGGATAAGTGGACGTAGGCTATAAGTAGTGGTGGTATCCATTTGAGGGAGAACCCAGATCTTTCATTTTGGAATATAATGACATTGAAACCCATTTTGAGGAAACTTATTATTTCATTTAGTGGATATTATTATCTAATGGTTGATGAATGATGCATTAAATCCCTAGAAATGATATTTGATGTCATGGTATGTAGAGATCATAAAAATGAAACTCTTTTTTTGTTTCATTTGGAATGTAAATACGATCAATGGTAGGGAATTTTTAATGACACTATAGAATGTGATTAAATTGATAAACTATATTGGTGGGAGTTTAGTAATATTTTCATTGAGAAATATTTTCCTAAGGTTATTCAAATTAGGATGGAAAACAATTCATATAATTGATGTAGAAGTAGAAGGATTATATGGATGTATATGAAGAAAAATTCATCGATTGGAAAGCTATACTCAAACTTTTATCTATAATCTTGATATTAAAATAAATCATTTTTAGAAAGGATTGAAGAAATGATATTGAAGGTCATTGGATTCCCCTAAATTCAAATGAAATGATAAACTTTTTCAATGTGTTAAGATATTAGAAATGGAGTTCACTAATCATTATGTATTTTCTATCAATAAGATGAAGTAAAGCTATAGATGGAAGACAATGGTTAAGAATCAATCAAAGAAATACGATGGTAAGATAATAAATTTTCATATTTAAGGAAATTTTTGTGAAAATAATCATGGGGAATAACATATCATATATGGGTTGTTCTTCCAATATGGAAATTTTGTGAATATAGCCCGTTATTGTAATGAAAAAAATCTTGGTAGTGGTAAGGATAGTTTTTGAAAGAATATAGTAAAGTATTTTAAATATAGTGATATGGAGAATAATGAAAATATTTTCCCAATAAAGGACCCGAATAAGGAGAATCATCAAGGCTATAAGTAGAAAGGTGCGGTGACATCCTTTGAAACTACTTCACCAAGTGTTTGGCCATTTATAAAAGTGGTATTTGGTACATTTGTTGTTTACTTATATTATGTAAATAAATTTATTTATTTTGAGTTACAAATTATTTATTTTTTATAAATTTTTGGGTAAATTGAAAATTTCATCTGAAGAAATTGATCCATAACTTATGGTAAAAAATTTGGTTGGTGTATTAACACAAAATTATATTATAAGAGTCGTATTGTCACTATATATAGAAATAAATTACTTGGAAATCGTGTTGTATACCCCTTGTGGACTTTGATGTTTTTTCTAAATATAGATTCGATTTTAATTTACCATGATATGATAGAATGTAGATATAATGTAGTTATTTTTTTGGAAGAATTTTAGTTTTTATATAAGATTAAACCAAAACCAATGATAATATATAATGATTCTATGAAACATTTAAAAGATACAAATTGATGTTTTGTTACACAGATTGTCAGTAATAAGGGAAATCTAAAAATTTATGATGTTATGATAGTAAAAGAATACTTGGATGTTCTTCCAGACGATTTTAACAATGTTATACATGATCAAGCAGTTGAATTTTATATTAGCATAGTTACTGATACGAAGACAATTTCTAAACCCCATTATTGAAAGTATCAAGTAGAACTTTTGAAAATTAATAAGTAGTTGCAGGAGTTACATGATAAGGACTCCATTCATCCCAGCACTTCACCATGGGGTGCCCTAATTATTTTTTAAAATGTAATGAGATTCCATGATTCATTTCATTGATTATAGATCTCTGAATAACAACATAATTAAGAACAATTATCCTTTTCCTAAAATCAATGATCTATTTTATCATCTCTATAGAGTTAACTATTTTTTAGGTTCACTTGATATTCAAGTACCGTCATATGAAGTAAAATGAGGATGAAGTTCTAAAAATATCATTCCATACTAGATATGTACATTATGAGTTTGTATTTATGATAGTTGGGATGCAAATTTCCCAACTATATTTATAGATCTCATGAATAGAGTCTTACTTTAATTTTTGGTTAAATTTTTTATTTTTTTTACTTACGATATTTTGTTTTATTCAAAAAATTATCAAAACCATGATAAATATCTATGTATTGTTCTATAAATCCGCAAAGAAAAGGGGTTATATAGAAAGTCATAAAATTTTATTTTTGGTTGAAATAAATTTATTTCATTACACACAAATTAAATAATAATAGTATAACAACTAATCCTTCAAAAAATAAAGTGGTTAATGAATGAGAAAGTACTATAAATGTTATTTAGATTAAATGTTTTATTAGGTTAACATGATATTACAAGAGTTTTGTTGAATAATTTTCATGGTTATCTATCCCACTAAATACGTTAAATCCAAAAGGATTTTGGTTTACATGGAAAAAATAATTTGGTGACTATTTTAAGAACTATAATCAAAATTGGTGAATGCTCTATATTTTGAATTTCCATTAAGGATTGGTTATTTCATCATCTATGGTGATGCTTCATTGAAGGGACTTTATTATGTCATAATGTATAATGTTCAACTAATTTATTTTACTTCATGGAAACTAAAAACTCATGAGTTAAATTATCCAACACATGATATGTAATTTTTTAATGTAGGATTCAATTTGAAAATATAGAGAAAAAATTTATATATTTATATCCAATTCTAAATTATATAATAATAATAAAATTTTAAAAGTATATATTCCGGAAATACGTTGAACATGAGATAGAGGATATGGCTAGAATTGATAACGGGTTTTTTATTTCCCAATTAATTACCATCATGGAAATCAAAGTAGCTGATTCTTTGATTAAGAAAAATAATACTTCATTAACCATGCTATTTTTAGAAATTTTCCCTTTGGTTAATGATTATATACATATTTTCCTAGAATTTGTGGATAAAAGAACATATACTTATTTTTTAAGGCTTCAATAAAATAATCTTAGTCTAGAAGAATTATGCGGTCTCAAAAGGTATAACATAAATTATCGATAAATTTAGAATCGATTAAGAAGGATAGATTTCAGGAATTTTACTTTGATAAAGATTGTTTTTTTATATTTGGAAATATATTATGTATGCACTATTATTCCAGTTTAAAGAGAGAGAGTTTTTAAGTAATGTTTATACTTCTAAATTTTTATTCGAACTGGATACACTAATATGTACAAAAATCATTAAGAGTATTGTTGGTCGAATGGGATGGAAAAACATGTTTTTGATTTTACCATTAAATTTTTCATTTTGAAACATTTTAAAGCAGAATGAAAATTTATATTGGGAATGATTATGCATTTTCTTTAAAAGTATTGAAAATGGGAAAATATATCCATGCATTTCATAGTGGGATTTTAAGGGACATCTGGAGGTAATAATGTTATTTTAGTTATAAATGATCAATTAACAAAATATGTACATTTTCTTCCCATTTGAGATACTATAAATTTAGATGAACTTTCCAAACTGTATCTCAAAGAAATATTTAGGTTATATGGAGTTATTATCTCTTTTGTATATGACCGTGATCCGGGGTTTTATTCAAATTTTTAGAATAGTTTTATTAAGTCATTGGATACTTAATTAAATATTAGTACATCTTCTCATCCTCAACATGATGAACAATACGAGAAAAATAATTAGTCATTGTAATAGACGATTCAGGTATGTTCAATGGAAGACTAGGGAATTTGGGATCAACAACTTTATTTAGATGAGTTTTCTTATAATAAAATTTTTCATTCTAGTATACAAATGGAGCCTTTTGATGAATTATATGGAATGAAATGTTAAACTCCATTTTTTTAGGATGAAGTAGTTTGAAGGAAGTTGATGCAACAATAATTGGTAGAAGGAATGATTGTGAAGGTGACAGTAATTCATCAACATATAAGGACAATATAGAGAAGGTAGAAAAGTTATGTATATAATTGAAGCAAATCCCTCTCTTTTGAGGTGTAAGATTATGTTTTTCTTAAAATATCTCTTTAAAAGAATTGATACATTTTTGTAAAATTTGGAAGATAAGTCCACGGTTCATTGGACTATAAGAAATCTTGGATAATATTATGCAACTTTCTTACTGATAAACCCTTCCTCTGTGTTTATCCTATATACACAATGTTTTTCTGGTTTTAACATTAAGAAAGTATGTTCCAGATTTATCTCATATTTTGATCCCAGTGGTATTTCAGTTGGAAGAGAAATAGTTTTATGAAGATTATGTTTTTTAGATTATGGACCATAGAGATAAATTATTGCATACAAAGTTAGTAGAATAGGTAATGCTTTTTGTTGAAAACCCATATGGTTGATGAAACAACATGGTAATTTGAAATTCTCTCTAGGAAAGGTATACCCACTAGTTTAGTAAGTGAATAAAATTAAAATTATGATATTTCAAAAAGGGGGAATAATTTAATATCCCATTTTTTTTTTAATAATTTTTTTATATATTCATTAGTTGGAAATTTTAGGGATATATTCATAATAATAGTATAAATTAATTTTCAAATCAAAAAACAAATAATTTAATAAAACACCTTTCTTATAAGTTTTTTTAATAAATTATTTTTTTAATTATATAATGTTAATTATAAAAATATATATTTATTTTTTAATTCATCATATCAAAATGATTTTATGAATTTTTGATAATTTCCATAAATGTTTGATTTTTCAATGAATAATGAAAAATATAATTTTTTTGTTTAAAAAGGTATTATTTAATGTATTTATAATATAAAATTATTTCTTAATTTATTTTTAAAATTTCATTAATGTATTTTTATATAAAAGATAAAAATATTAATTTTTAAATTAATTTAGTAATTTAATTTTGTATATAAATATTTTATACTTAAAAAGTGAAGTTTTCTGACAAATTGGTTTTAATTGAATTTTGTTAGTTTAATTTTAAATTAAATAATTCCACTTATGTCTTTTAAATTTTGAAAAATGTATTCCATATTTGGAATCATTATGTATAAATTAGGAAAGTTTGTCTCTTTTAGTTTTGGTCAATTTGAATACTAACCTATGTAATTTTTGTTAACATTGAAAAAGGTAAATTTGGAACTTAAAGTTAAATATAAAATAATAAGGAATGTAGAATGACCAAAACACTTGACTTAATTTTATTTTATGAGTCCATTTCGTCCCTACTCATCTAGTATTAATTTATATATCCCTTTTACCCATTTGGATGAGATTATTACAATTATAATATATTATTTAAAGGAAAATAAAAAAATGTCACACTCTTGTTTTTATAAACTAGAATATTTTTATCACAAATACTACCACGTTATATAGTTGTTCATAAATAGTATTTTTAATGTAAATATATATTCATCATGGTATTTTATTTTATTTTTTTATTCATTAAATAATCACCTTAAATGCTTACACAACATTGAAGTAGAAATTATTCAATTAATGGGAAAATTAAATAAATGATTTTAAATATATTAAAAATAAATTAACTTGAGAAGAATAATGAGATCCATGAATTTTATATATGAACCTTAAATGTTAGGTATATAAACAATATTTTGTTTTTAATTTAATTTTTCTATTTATGTTCTTAAAATCAAATTAATTAATAATTCTATAAATAGACATTAATGATATTTTATAATATATAATATTTTATTAAAATATATTAAATTACTAAAAATCAAAGATGCATCCATGTTATTAGTAAATTATTTATAAAATCAACCATGTTCAATTTATGAGCCTTTTTAGACTTATGTTAACTATATTTACTTCCAAATATGAAAAATATTTGTTGTCATGGTATGTTTAAAAAGGGTTAATGAGGTGTTAAAACCAAATGATAATTATATAAATGTGACCTAAAATTATAAAAAAATTATTTTATGAGAGTATTTCGATCCTTACTCATAAATTATTATAAATAAACTTGTTTTTAACCATTTTAATTGATAATTAATTTATATTAATTTAATATTTTGAATAATTCCAAGAGTGCCGCTCGTATCTCTTATTAAAAGGCACATATTCTTATCAATAATTCACACATAGAAAATAATTTTCTCAGAAAATACCAACCCAAATATCTCAACATATTACATAAAATATATCAATTGATATTATTATGGGCATAATAACCATAATATAGATCTTAAGTAGTTAAGAAAAGATGGGTTTCCAAGTAAGAGGAATAGTTTTTGTCAACATTTTTTAGTTTTGTTTTTTATTCCACCTCTATAAAATATTCATAAACGATTATTATATAATAAAAAATTAATTTTCCATATAATAATGTGTTTCTATTTTAATTTTACAACATATATTCAGTTCAACTTCCTTCAAATGGGAAAAATCCATCGTTCGTGTGTACGTTAGACTACCACCTCACGAACCGAGGTAATTGTTTTCCATCATTGTCTCAAAAGACTAATTATAATGATATATTTATGTTATATATATTATATTAATGAAATATTTATCATTATTTATGGATAATTTAATATATATTTTCTCGCCTTTCTATACACTTGAAAATGATAATGTCATTCGTGTGAACATATGGACTATCACCTCCACAAAGATATGTGATTCATATTTCATCACCATATAATAAGGGTGAAATATGTAAGTTTATTTAAATAAATAATATTATATTTATGTTATAATTATAATTATTTAATGATAAAATAAGGGTAAACTTCTTTCTACAATGATCAATAAAATTGAAAACGTTAATCATGCGTACATACGACATATCCCAAATGGCCCGAAGACCTTCTTTATTTTATTTTATTATGGATAATACCTCTTTTATGGTTTGAAGGGGAACTCTTACATGACCCATAGGCCTAGGAAAAAAGGCCCAACTGACCCGCAATACATAACCTGAAGGCCCAGAGGCATACCATGCCCAATACATGACCTGTAGGCCCAACCCCCTTGAACGGCCCCACCCCAGTTGTTTCCTTTATTGTAACGTAATTCATTTTTCATAACAATATTTATTGTTTTGATTTCAATTTATAATTTTTGGTTAAAGATATAATTATTTCATTTATATTATTATGGAGATGAATAAATTATGATCTTTTTGACCACATTCAACAAATAAAATCCATTTTGGACTTATATATCGAATATTTTTCAAACACTTGGTGTGAACTTAAATGACTGATTAATTGTATATAACTTGATAATTAGTGATATAAAATGAATAGTAAACTTGAGAAGGTTCATAAAAAAGTTAATAAATAACTAAATTTTATTATTTGGGATGATAATGAATGTGTGTGATCATTTAGAATCAAGGAAAGAGAATTTATTTTGAAAATAATATTTTAAAATCCAAGTTTAAAATATCTTTACATGGTAAAAAATGAATTTATTTTTAAAACATATAATTAATGAATGGGTTTTTCATATCCCAATTCATTACCATCCTAAAAAATCAATGTAGATGATCCTTTGAGTAAGAAAAATAATACTTCATTAACCATGCTATTTTTAGAACGTTGACCTTTGGTTAATGATTTGATGAATTTTCTTCTAGAAGTTGTGGATAATAGAACTTATACTAGTATTTTTAAGTATTTAATAAAATAATCTTATTCAAGAATAATTTTGTACTCTCAAAATGTATAACATGAGTTATCGTAAATTTTATAATTTGTTAAGAATGATAGATTTCCTAAACTTAACATTGATTAATATTTTTTTTACATTTGGAAAGAGATTATGTATGCACTATGATTAAAATTTAAAGAGATAGAGTTTTTGTGTAAAATTCATAGTTCCCAACTTTCCTTTCATCCTGGAAACACTAATATATAAAATGACCATTAAGATTATTATTGGAGGAATAGAATGAAAAAAATATGTTTCTGATTTTACCATGAAATGTTTCAATTTTCAACATTTTTAAGGAGAAAGAAAATTACTAAAGGGAATGATTCAGACATTTCCTTCACAGTATTGGAAATGGGAAAATATATCCATTGATTTCATTGTGGGATTTTAAAGGACATCTGGATGTAATAATATTATTTTAGTTATTATTGATGAATTAAGTAAATATGTAGATTTCCTACCCATTTGAGATACTATAAATTTAGACGAACTTTCCAGACTATATCTCAAAGAAATATTTAGGTTATATAGAGTTCCTCTTTCTATTTTATACGACCATCATACTAGGTTTTATTCATATATTTTGAAAGGGCTTATTAATTCATTGGACACTTAATCAAATTTTAGTACATCTTTTCATACTCAATATAATGGACAATATGAGAAAAACAATTAGACCTTATAATAGATTATTCATGTTTGTTCAATGGAATAGTAGGGAATTTGGGATCAATAAATTTCTTTAGTTCAGTTTTCTTATAATAACATTTCTCATTCTATTTTACAAATGGAACCTTTGAGAAATTATATGGAATGAGATATTATAATCTAGTTTTTTGGTTTGAATAAGTTGGAAGGAAATTGATGAAACTAGAATTGGTTGAGGAAATGATTGTGAAGGTGATAATAATTAAACAACATATGAGGACCACTTAGATATGGTAGAAACATTATGCAGATAATCAGAGCAAATCCATCTCTTTTGAGGAGGAAGATTATGTTTTTTTAAAGTATATTTTTGAAAAATATGATACTTTTTTGTAAAATGGGGAAACTAAGTCCATGGTTCATTGGACCATATGAAATCCTAGATAAAATTGTACCAATTTCTTACTGATAGACCATTCCTCTGATTTTATCCTAGATACACAATGTTTTTCATGTTTTAACATTAAGAATGTATGTGCTAGATTCATCTCATATTTTGATCAATGTTATAGTTCAATCGGAAGAGAAACAGTTTTATGAAGAATATATTTGTTAGGTTATTGACCACAGAGAGAAATTATTGATGAACAAGGTAGTTTAATAGGTTAGGATTTTGTTGAAATCACAAGTGGTTGATGGAACAACATGATATTTCTAAAATGCTCTCAGGGAAAGGTATACCCACTAGTTTAGTAAGTGAATAAAATTAAAATTATAAAATGTCAAAAAGGAGGAATAATTTAACAGTACATATATTTTTAAATATTTTTTTTATATATTCCTTATTTATACATTTTAGAGTTATATTCATAATAATAATAATTGTTAATTTTCAAATAAAAAAAGAAATAATTTTATAAAATACTTTTCTTATAAGTTTTTTAAAAAAAATTAATTTTCTAATTATATAATTTTAATTGGAAAAAATTAACTTTTTTTTCAATTTATTATATCAAACATTTCTTATGAATTTTCTATAATTTTTTGTAAAGTTTGATTTTTCAATGAATAGTAAAAAAATATATTTTTTTCTTAAAAATTTAATATTTAATGTATTTATAAAGTAAAATTCTATTTTTAATTATTTTTAAAACTTAATTACTGTCATTTTATATAAATGATCCAAATATTATTTTTTAAAATAATTTAACAATTTATTTTTGTATATAAATATTTTATACTTAAAAGTGATGTTTTCTGAAAAATTGGTTTTGATTGCATTTGGTTAATTTAATTTTAAATTAAATTAGTCCATTTATTTGTTTTAAATTTTAAAAAATTGTTTCCATATTTGGAATCATTAGGCATAAATAAGGAAATTTTGTCACTTTTATTTTTGATCAATATGAATACTAACCAAATTGATTTTGTTTACCTTGGTAAAAGGAATATTAGGAACATAAAGTTAAGAATAAAATAATAAGGACTGTAAAATGACTAAAAAACGTGAGTTAATTTTATTTTATGAGTCTATTTCATCCATACTCATCTTGTATTAATTTACATATCACCTTTTTCTATTTGGATGAGACTATTACAATTATAATATTTTATTTAAAGAAAAGTAAATAATATCAAAATCTTGTTTTTATAAACTATAATATTTTTATCAAAAATATTACCACGATATATACTTTTTTATAAATAGTATTTTTAATTTTAATATATTTTAGTCATGGTAATTTATTTTATTTTTTTATTGATGAAATAATCCCCATAAATAATTACAAAATATTGGTGTAGTAATTATTCAATTATTGGGAAAATCAAATTAATGATATTAGAAATATGTAAAATAAATTAATTTGAGAAGAATAAAAAGATAAATGAATTTTATATATGAACCTTAAATGGTAAGGATATAATAAAATATATATTTTTTATTTTATGTTTTCTTTTTTATGTTCTTAAAATAAAATTAATTAATAATTTTAAAAATTGACATTAATGATATTTTATAATAGATAATATTTTATTAAAATATATTAAATTAATAAAAATAAAATATTTTCCCCTGTTATTAGTATATTTTTTACGACATCAATCATGTTCCATTTATAAGCCTTTTTATATTTGTGTTAACTATATTTACTTCTAAATACTGAAAATATTTGTGATCATGGTATGTTTTAAAAGGGTTAATGGTGGGTTAAAACAAAATGATAATTATATAAATGTGACCTAAACTTATAGAACAATTATTTTATATGAGTATTTAGTTCCATCATTCTAAAATATTACAAGAAAACTTTTTTAATCCATTTTTAATTAAAAATTAATTTATATTAATTTAATATTTTGAAGAATTCCAAGAGTTCCCCTCACATATCTTATTAAAAGGAATAACTTCTTATCAAGAATTCACACATAAAAAACCATTTTTTCTAGACAATACTGACCCAAATATCTCAATATATTCCATAAAACAATATAATTGGTATTATTTTGGGCATAATAGCAATACTATAGGTCTTAAGTTGTTATGAAAAGAAGGTTTTCCAAAGAAGAGGAGTAGTTTTTGTCAATACTTTTTAGTTTTGTTTTTTATTCCACCTCCATAAAATATTCACAAATAATTATTATATAATAAAAACTGAATGTACCATATATTAAGATGTTTCTATTTTAATTTCTCAACATATATTAATTTTCACTTCCTTCAATTGAGAAAACAATCTGTCACTGGTGTCTATGGTAGACTACCGTCATATGAACTGCGGTAATTTGTTTTCCATCACAGTCTCTAAGTATTAATTATAATAATAGATTTGTTATATATATATATTATATAAATAAAATATATATCATTATTTAACGATAATGTAATATATATTTTCCCACATTTCTATACACTTGAAAATGACGATGTCATTCATGCGTACATATAGACTGTCAACTCCACGAAGCAATGTTATTCATATTTCATCACCATATAATATGGATGATATATGTAATTATATATAAAGATATAATATTATATTTATGATATAATTATAAATATTTAATGATTAAAACATTAGTTAACATCTTTCGATAAGGATCAATAGAAATGAAAAAAATTAACCACATGCACATACGACATATCATTTCCATGATTTTAGCATAATTCATTTTTCATAAAAATATTAATTGTGTTGATTTATAATTATAATTTATAGTTAAAGTGATAACTATTTCACTTATATTATTATGGGGATGATGAAATTATGAAATTTTTTACCATATTCAACATATCAAAGTCATTTTGGACTTATTTATCGAATAATTTCAAAACACTCGGCGTGAACATAAATGATTGATTAATTGTATATAACATGATAAATAGTGATATAAAATGAATAATAAACTTGAAAAGTTTCATAACAATGTTAATAAATAACCTAAGTTTATTATTACAGAAGATAAATAATGTATGTGACTATTTAGACTCAAGGAAAGAGACATTATTCTGAATATAATATTTTAAAATCGTTGTTTAAAATATTTTTACATGGTAAAAAAGGAATGGATTTTTAAAACATATAAAGAATGAATGGTTTTTTATATCCCAATACATTACCATCATGTAAAATCAATGTAACTTATTATGTAATTTAGAAAAATAATACTTCATTAACTATGAGATTTTTTAAATGTGGCCCTTTAATTAATGATTGGATGAATTTTTCTTAGAAGTTATGGATACAAGAACTTATACTAGTTTTTTAAGGCTTAAATGAAATAATCTTAGTCTATAAAAATTATGTAGTCTCTTAAGGTATAACATGATTTATTGGAAAATTAAAATTTGTTATAAAGAATAGATTTCATGAATTTAACTTTGATAAAAATTGTTTTTTATATTTGGAAAGAGATTATGTATTCACTATGATACCCATTTAAAGAGAGAGAGTTATTGAGTGATGCTCATAGTTACCATCTTTCTATTCATCTTGGCTACACTAATATGTATAAATACCATTAAGAGTATTATTACTGAAACAAAATGAAAAAAAATATGTTTCATCTCTTACCATGAAATGTTTCAATTTTCAATATTTTAACGCAGAATGAAAATTACTAAGGGGAATGATTCATCAATTTCCTTCACATAATTGGAAATGAAAAAATATATCCATGGATTTAATAGTGGTATTTTAATGGAAATATAGAGGTAATAATGTAATTTTATTAATTATTGATCAATTAACTGATTTTGTATATTTCCTACCCATTTGAGATACTATAAATTTAGATTAACTTTCCAAACTATATATCAAAGAAATATTTATGTTATATGGAGTTCCACTCTCTATTGTATATGACCGTGATCCTATGTTTTCTTCACATTTTAAGAAAGGTCTTATTAAGTAATTGGATTCTTAATTATATTTTAGTATATCTTTTTATCCTCAATATGATAGACAATATGAGAAAAACAATTAAACTTTGTAATAGATTGTTCATGTTTATTCAATGGAATACTATTGAATTTGTGATAAATAACTTTATTTATTTGATTTTTCTTATATTATTAATTTTCATTCTAGTATACAAATGGAACCTTTTGAAGAGTTATATGGAAAGAGATATTAGGCTCCAGGTTTTTTGGGATGAAGTAGCTAGAAGGAAGTTGATGCAATTAGAATTGGTAGAGGAAATGATTGTGAAGGTAACAGTAATTCATCAACATATGGGGATAACATAGAAATGGTAGAAAGTTATGTATATAATCCGAGAAAATCCATCTCTTTTGAGGTGGTAGATTACGTTTTTCTTAAAGAATATCTTTGAAATATGTTATCCATTTTTGTAAAATGAGGAAGCTAAGTCCATGGTTTATAGGACCATATGAATGCCTGGATAAACTTTTATCAATTTCATACTGATAAACCATTCCTTTGAGTTCATCCTATATAAACAATTTTTTTCATGTTTTAACTTTAAGAATGTATGTGCCATATTCATCTCAGATTTTGATCCCAGTGGTAGTTCAGTCAGAATAGAAACAATTTTATGTAGAATATCTTTTTTAGATTATTTACCATAGAGAGAAATTATTTCATCACAAGGTAGTTGAATAGGTTATGATTTTGTTGGAAACCAATATGGTTGAAGAAACAATTTGGTAATTTGAAAATAATCTCAGTGAAAGGTATTCCCACTAGTTTAGTAAGTGAATAAAATTAATATTATGCAATTTCCAAAAGGGGGAAGAATTTGATATCCCCTTTATTTTTTTTAATTTTTTTTATATATTCATTAGTTAGAGATTTTAGAGTTATATTCATAATAATATCATTAATTAATTTTCAAATCAAAAGAGAAATAAATTTTCAAAACACTTTTTTATAAGATTTTTTAAAAAAAATTAATTTTCTAATTATTTAATTTTAATTTGATAAAATTAACTTTATTTTTTAATTTATCATATTAAACATTTTTTATAAGTTTTTGATAATTTTCAGAAAATTTTTATTTTTGAAAGAATAGTGGAAAATATAATTTTTTATTAAAAACGTAATATTTAATGTATTTATATAGTAAAATTCTATTTTTATTTATTTTAAAAATTTCATAGGTTTCCATTTATATAAAAGATCCAAATATTATTTTTTGAATGAATTTAATAATTTAATTTTGTATATAAATATTTTATACTTGAAAAGGGCTGTTTTTCGGAAAAAAAAAATTAATTACATTTTGTTAGTTTAATGTTAAATTAATTTTGTCAATTATATGTTTTGAATTTTAAAAAATTGATTCCATATTTGAAATCATTATTAATAAATCAGGAAATTTGGTCTTTTTTACTTTTGGCCAATATGAGTACTAACCTAAGTAAATTTTGTTACCATGGTAAAAGGTAAATTATAAAATTAAAGTGAATAATAAAATAATAAGGACTATAGAATGACCAAAACACTTGAATTAATTTTATTTTCTGAGTCTATTTCTTCTGTACTCATTTAGTATTAATTTTCATATCACTTTTTCTAATTTTTATGAGATTATTTCAATTATAATATATTTTTTAAATAAAAGTAATAAATTTCACAATATTTTTTTTATAAACAATAAAATTTTTATCACATATATTATCATGGTATATACTTTTTTATAAATAGTATTTTTAATTTTAATATATTTTCATCATGGTAATTTATTTTATTCTTTTATTGATGAAATAGTCACATTAAAGGCATACACAACATTGAAGTAGAAATTATTCAATTTATGGGAAAATCAAATAAATGAAATTAAAAATATGAAAAATATATTAATTTTAGAAGAATAATGAGATCCAATAATTTTATATATGAACCTTACTTATTTGGTATATAATAAAATATTTTGTTTTTATTTTAATTTTTCTACTTATGTTCTTAAAATCAAATTAATAAATAATTCTAAAAATTGACATTAAGGATATTTTATAATAGATAATATTGTTTATAACATCGACCATGTTTCATTTATTAGCCTTTTTATATTTATTTTAACTATATTTACATCCAAATATTAAAAATATTTGTTGTCAGGGTATGTTTAAAAAGGGTTAATAAAGGGTTAAAACCAAATGATAATTATATAAATGTGACCTAAACTTATAAAATAATTTTTTAATGAGAGTATTTTAATCCATACTCATTAAATATTAAAAATAATGTTTTTAACCATTTTTAATTGAAAAGTAATTTATATTAATTTAATATTTTGAATTATTTCAAGATTTCCCCTCATATCGCTTATTAAAAGGCACATCTTCTTGTCAATAATTCAAACATAAAAACCATTTTTTTCTGACAATACCAACCCAAATATATCAATATATTTTTTTAAAATAGTTCAATTGGTATTATTTTGGGTATAATACCAATACTAGAGGTCTTAAGTTGTTAAGAAAAGAAGGTTTTCCAAAGAAGAGGAATAGTTGTTGTCAACAATTTTTAGATTTGTTATTTATTCCATCTCTAAAAATTATTCATAAACCATTATTATATAATAAAAATTGAATTTTCAATATAATAAGGTGTTTTTATTTTAATTTTTCAACATATATTCATTTCCATTTCCTTCAAATGAGAAAAAATCCATCATTCGTGTGTACGGTACACTACAACATCACGAACCGAGGTAATATGTTTTCCATCACATTATATGAAGACTAATTATAATGATGGATTTGTGTTATATATATTATATTAATTAAATATTTATCATTATTCAATTATAAATTAATATATATTTTCTCATCTTTGCATACATTTTAAAATGATAATGTTGTTCGTGCGTACATATGGACTATCACCTCTATGAAGTAATGTGATTCATATTTCATCACTATATAATATGGATGATATATGTAAGTATATTTCAAAACATAAAATTATATTTATGATATAATTTTCATTATTTAAAGATAAAATAATAGTTAACTTATTTTCTATAATGATCAATAGAAATAAAAACGTTAATCATGCATACGTATGGTATATCGTTTCCATGATTGTAACTTAATTCATTTTTCATAAAAATATTTATTGTTTTGATTTAAAATTATAATTTATGGTTAAAGTTATAATTATTTAATTTATATTATTATGGAGGTGATGAAATTATGATCTTTTTTACCATTTTAAAATATGAAAGTCTTTTTGGACTTATATATCAAATATTTTCAAAACACCTGGCGTGAACTTAAATGATTGATTAATTGTATATAACATCATAATTTGGTATATACAATGAATAATAAACTTGAAAAGGTTCATTAAAATTTTAATAAAAAACCTTAGTTTATTATTAGGGATGATAAAGAATATATGTGATGATTCAGACTCAAGGAAAGAGACTTTATTTTAAAAATAATATATTAAAATCCATTTTAAAAAAAAATCATGGTAAAAAAGGAATGTATTTTTAAAACATATAAAGAATGAATTGAATTTCCCAACATTATAAAACCTCAATTCTCAGAATCATCTCTTTGAAATTTATAAGGCTATTTTCAAAGAAAATGATTTCTTTTTTATGTGCTGAGTTTATAGATTTATAGTGTGATTTCTTATGCATATTTTATTTGGAATTAAATTAATTGTGAATTAAATTTTATGTTTCCTCTAAATTTCATTAATTTATTTCAAAATGAATCATTTTATTTTATATTTTACTTGTTATTAAAATATGGAAAAAAGAATGTTCTATTATAATATATATAATGACAATGACATTTCCCTCCTCTATAACCATTATTTGGTGTTTGGATTCCTTTATATGATTTCATGTTTTATTTGAAGAAAACCCCTTTTCCCCTTCTATTCTAGAATTTTATATTTTAATATTTTGTTTTAATGGATTGTTAAATTTAAATATTTAATTTTTTCTATAGATGTTAAGAATTCTTTTATAGGGTATGTTTTCATGTTATAAGATTGTATTAAAGTTCTTGTGCATTATTTATGATTAAGGCTGGATCTATTATAAAATAACTTGTAGGTCATGATATCCCTCCAATTCCCTGGGTATGTTTATGTTGGAATTTGACCTTGATGGTTATTTCAAGTGTAATTTTGATGGTTATTCCATGTATAACCATTAGCGTGATTTCATGTGTAATCAAGAGGGTTATTTCATGTGTAACCTCTATGTTTATTTCAAAATTAATTGGGATAAGAAAATGATTCTCCAAGTTACCTAAACAATTTAACTATGAGTGATATGGGGTTTTATGGAAATATTTTATTTTCACAAGGTAATGGAAAGGATACAATACTTCATAAGGCTGAACAGTGTAACTTGCTGTGAAAGTTATTATGAGACTTTCATGATTTTAATGATAGATTAATAGTTTAATTTTTAGTTTAGTAATTATTATAAATTATTTTATGATTATATTTGGGTAGTAAAGATGACATATTGAGTAATAAAATTTTTATTTTGAGCCCAATTTTCATTTTGAAAAGGAAAATTATTATAATTATACATGGAATAATGGTTTCTTTCTTTCATTTTTTGTACCTTACAAAGCATTTGGTTCTAATATGTTGTTTAAAATTGTTTCTATGGGGCTTAAGGATGGAATTGGAAAATTATTAAATCATTCTTAATTTCATAAATATTTTCCTTGAATGGAAAATGAGTTTCATTTTAAATTTTTTATATTACGGAAAAAATGGATGCTGATTAGAGGTGTCCAATTTTTTAAATATAGTTTTTTTGTGTAATATTTATGATTTAACACTATAAAAATATAGTCCTAAAATACATTTGGGAATGAGAGAATGTTAATTCTAGTTTAATTTCACTATAATATGTTTTTTTAAGGTTCATCTTTATTGATCCCACATACCACGGACAAAAGGTGAGTGCAATATCAACCTATCATCTAATGTTTAAATAGTATTTTTTTACTGTATATTAGTTTGAGAATGGTGGAAGATTATCTAATGAATTTCAGTATCAAGTTCCCTTTAAATAAATTTCTATAATTTTGATTTAAATTAGGGATAATGATCAAAAAAAATTAAATAGTCTCAACAAAACATCTTACAACTTTATTAATATTGGAAATTCAAGGAGCTTAAGTGGTAAATATTATCTTATAACAAGGAAATGTGTTGAATTAGTTTTGTGATAAAAAGTACTCATATTGTATCAATATATATAGGATTGTTATATAATATAGTGAAAAATTCCATATTAATGTCATCACATTTCAACATAGAAGATTGTTGAGGTTGCATGACTCCAATAGGATGTTGTCTCTTAAGCTTAACCAATATATAAACCGAGCATCTTGACACATAATCAGATATTTATCACTTCATATTATCCCACCAAAAATTCTTCTTAAAAATTCAATACATCTTGGTTCTACTAGGTTGAATAGATAATTTTTTTCAAAAAGTATCTTCCAAGAATTCCCTTTCAAATAAGGTATATATGGGACAAATAGACTCTTTCTAATTTTTAGAAAACCATCTTTATATACGATGACTTATGATTTCCCTTTAATAACTACATTTAATTTCCTTAGAGAATTCTCATTATTAGATTGAGAACTTTTAATTTTTCCTATAAATAAAGTTTAACAATTACATGAAAAAATTAGAGATTTATCCCCCTTTATTAATAATTAAAATATCGATATTTACAAGATACATGAACATAGGATCCCTATAAGTCCTCATTTTAATTATAACTCTATAGTATTTTTTCCTTAATACATTTTCTACTTTACTTCTAAACCACGGTTGGTAGTGTATTGAAAAATCATAATATTTGAGTAGCTTAAGACATTAACTTTTCCATATATTTTGCTTTTTTGATAAAAATTGTATTTTAGAATCTTAGTTTATGTGTATATCTCACATATTTAATCATAAATATATTGTATCCATATATAAATGGAATTATCACAACTTTGGGATCAAGACCAGGGGTTGGATTTCTCTGTTCATGAGTCTTTAACTAACTTGATGCATACACTATAAAATCATCATCTAGTAAAAGGACACGACTAAGTACCTTATTTGAAGCATTACTATATAACAAAAATCCAAAATTTCTTATTGGTATATTCAAAATCAGTGAATTGACCTTTCTTTGCTTCAATTATTATAAAAATTATTCATAGATATTTATGCATATAAACATAACCCATTTATATATAAGCTTTGTAAACTTCTTTGACAATCAAGAAAAACATTGAAAAAATTAATGATAGTAACATTCTAAACCAATGAAACTACATTGATAAATTATGTTCATTGGATTATTCCACACATTGCATACATTTGTAGTTTTAGGATCGACTGAGATTGCATCTTTGAAGAAAATTTGGTTAGGAAAAAGAAATTTTTAAACCATAATTCACCCTTGAAAAATTTTCCCATATCACACTTTGTGCTATGTGTCTCAAGAATGATCTGAAAGCTACTATCATGGTACCCATATATTTTAGAATAAAAAAAGATATAATCATCAAAAATAAAAACAAACTTATTGAGATATTCCATCAAAAAACGGTTTATTGTATCTATATAAACATCTATTGAATATGTCAATCCAAATGGAATTAATATATATGCATAATATCTATACATCATTTGAGATGTATTTTTAATATCTTACCTCTTTACTCACATTTTAGTATACCCAAAACAAAGTTCAATATTTGAAAAATATGGAGATCGATGAATTTGATTGAATATATCCTCAATATGGGGAACAAGATACTCATTTTTTATCATAATAGCATTGATTTATCTATAATAAATGAACATCCTCATGGATCCATATTTTTTATTAATTAAAAGTACAATGGATACCCAAGGTGAAACTCTACGGAAAATAAATCTCTTATCACATAACTCCCCTAGTTTTTTCATCAACTCCACTAATTCAACAATGTCCATTATATTTTATGTATTTGATATAGGTCTTCTATAAAAGAATAAATCAATAGAAATCTCAACTTTACGCTCTGGTGGATGTCCATGTAATTCCTTAGGAAATTCATTTATGTATTACTGTATAATAGGCAAATAATAAATTTGAATATTACCTTTTCCATCCATATGTTTTTATGATCTTATTCCCAAATACTATCATTTATAAGAGATATTTTGGATGGATATATATATAACTCAGATGAGAAAGTCTCCACTCTAATAATAAATAATTCCATATCTTCATCATATTTTATAATTTAATTCTTTTTTCAATAATTTTGAAAATCAGATTTTTTATTTCATTCTATAAAATGTAATATATAAAATCCTACCATATTTGTAATAATAAATTGATAAAATGTGATATGTTTAAGTTTCATAATTGGAAAATACTTCCACACACTTGTGGTAGGGAAATTTACACTTTGAGTTTTGACTGACAACTCTTTCTTAAGGATATAGGGAAATAACTAATTTTCATCGATAATATAGGAGAAATAAAAGAGTTCATGGATCCAAAATCAAATAAAGTATTATCTAAATTTTATTCTATGATTAATTTTCCTTCCACAATATATTTATGAACTTCAACCTCTCAGGTACTAATTGAATAACCTTGGCCTTCTCCACTTGGCCTCTTCTATGGATTGTTTTATTGATTATTGGGATATTGTATTTAATAATTTCTCATTTATTTATAATTGAATGACTATATAGTAGATTTATCTTTCCTTTCCACACATTCATTATCTATATTAACCTCATCTTTATACCTATTATAAACACTAATTCCCATTACTAATTTTTCATGATATTTATTTCCACAAGTTTCACATGATGGTAATTGCTTTATTATATTTTTATCTTTTCATGCATTACCCCTTTATCAGTGTTCTTAAAACCTATTTATCTCTTAATTATCTTTTAATATATAGGATCTATAAACATTATTATCAGTTTTGATGGTACATAATACTATTTCATCAAATGATAAAAAATGTTTGAGAAAACAATACTCTCCAGATACATAGATTGATCCCTTCAAATAAATAGTTAATATTGGATTATGAAAAATGTATGTAATATATATATATTATATATAATATTGTTAATGTAGCCTCAAACTCTATGGAACATTCTCTTTATCTTAGATTATTTCTCAAGATCGAAATATTTGTCAAATAAATTTTATTTAAAATCAATATATTTCTTGTGTTCTATTTATAAACGATCCAATATAAGTTTATCAGGATGTGGAAAATAATATTTCTATATATTTACAAGGTTATTAGTCATAAAATTGGCCATCATCCCTAATATGGTCTTAATTTTATTAGCTCTAACAGTAGTTTCATTGGCATGCTCAACTCGTAAATTTTAACATTGGCCCTGAGTATTGATACCATTCTTTCTTCCCAAATCCATTTATAAACAAATAAATATAATGGATCATCTCATGATATTATGAATTCGAAACCATAATATACAATTCTAAATCTTATGTAACATTTCACATAATTTTAAAATTTACTCATTGTTTATCCTTAAATTATAATGAAGGATTCATTTGGAATATATTTAAATCATAAAAATATTTTCAAATATTTCTTAATGGTTTGTAAAAAAATGTTAATTATCCTAAAAATATCACCCAGAAGTATAATACTGGGTGTGTTTTAAGATTTTTCTCACCGTGTACTAGAATGATGGTCAAGATATACTCAAAACAGCTCGTTTCGAGTTATTACCCCAAGATTGAAAGCATTTGGCATCCTTTAACTTGTTCAAAGAATAATATTTCATATCATGGGGTAAAGGAAAAAATAAGGGTGATATAAAATGCTCAAATAAGGTTATATACAGTGGAATTTATCATGAGTAAATAATACATAATAAATATAGAAAGGTAAATAACTAAAACCAAATTTCTTTTAGTCAATAACATTGACAAGAAATACTTACATAGAAAATATCAATGAAATAATCGCATGGATAATAATATCTGAATTCCTAATAAAGTAAATTATTAATATTAGACTTCATGATCTCATACATCATGATATCTAAACTTTTAAGACATTGTTTAAAGAAAATTTAATTGATGTGTATATATATTTTAACATCCAATTTAATTTTTCCAACTAATTTGTCTCATGAGGCTTGTTGATGCATTCAGGGGCTATATAATTTTGGATTCCACTCATCAATGCATATCCAATGTATTCTTCATATTTTTAATGATAATTATAATTCATTAACACTATTCCCAATGAATAAATATCTATATTGAATATAGAATATAGAATACATATTTCCCCAATCAATCAAATATTTTTCAAAGTGAAATAATATATATAGAAATGATATATAGTTTTTAAAATAATCATATAAATGATAAAAAATATAGATATTTAAGATAATTTCAATGCCAAATTATTATTAGAATGTGATTGTTTCATGAGAAAGATAATGGATAAAAAGTTAATAAGAGACAAGAGAAAACTAGAGATTTATTAAAACACGGATTCAGAAATAAAATCATGTCCTTTAAGGAAATAAAGAAAATGAAAGTGAAATATTAAAATAATATTTAACTTAATATTTTTATTTATAAAACCATTTAAAACATGAAAAAGATTCTAAATATTATAAAATGGTTTCATTGGTGTGAAATTCAATGAATTATTTATATGTTAAAAAAATATCCCTTTTGAATTTTTGTAAAGAAAGTTGAAAATCACCATTTGAAAAACATTATAAATATGCCTTTCATAACATTTAAAAAATTATGGGTAACATTAAATGTAATTAATAAATTATTTTAATAATAAAAACTAAATTTGTGAATCAATTTTGAATAATATGGACATGGTAGAAAAATATATCTGATTAAAAAGAGAAATAAGACCAACTCTTCTTTTAGAAATTTAATTTCTTGATTCATGTTCCAAATATAGGAATTTTCAGAAGAAAATATTGAAAATAATTAAATATATATAGGATTAGAAAATTATTTATTCTTAAAAAGGATAACATATATGACTATTTTAATGAATATATAATAAATCCCAAAATAAATTGAGACAGTAAAATCAATTCTTACATATTATGTATATTTTAAATTGAAACCCCTTGAAAGAAATAACTTGAATTTGAACATTATTAACCATTAATAAATAGGTATTCATGTTAATGAAATATAAGTGTAATTATTTAAACCACATAAATTTGAATTGGTTCATTATAATGAAAGTCACAATGGAGGGTAAATTGATATGAAAATATCTTACCTCACTATTCCATTTAGTTGTATATAATTTGAAAACTAGTATAATTATTTTAAATATGTTATAAATTTATACCAGAACCAAAACCATATTCATATTTATAATATCATATATGATCCACCTGTAACATCTTACCACCTGTTCGTTAATAATATTTTATTATTATCACTTCTTCCAGTTTTAGCTGTTTCATTTTCTCAAGAATGTTTTTCCATGGATTTTTTATTTATTATTCATAGTATATTGTTTCATAATATAAATAATGATATTAAAGTTAAAATTATCATATTTTTTCATTACATACCATTTTAGAATCATTTGTGAAAATTTTTACATGGAAAATAAATCACATCTCTTTATGGAGACAGTAGGCTATACAGATACATGAGTGTTGTTATACACTACTTAATTGGGTAACGGATAAGAAATTTGATGAAATATTAAATTTTAATAAACAATATTATTTCATAATTTTTATATATATTCATTGGTTCCATCATTTTTTCAATATATGTGAGTCATTGATGGAAACAAAATACATCAATTCGTGAGGTGGTAGTCCGCCATAAACATGAGTGATGGTTTTGCTTCCCATTTGTTAGAGAAGGATATGGAAAAATATTATTTCATAAACATAATGAAATATCATTATATGAGAGATAATTCTATTGTAATATGGGAATTAATAAGGAAAAATTTAATGTGTTAAAATATGAAGTAAAGATGAAAGAGTTAGGTGAAGACTATTACCTTCACTTAGAAAAACCTCCTTCAATCTCTTATTAATGACCCTTGTGTTGACATTATTGGAAAAAACAACTGATATAGAACATGGGAATGTATGTTGGGGAGATATTTCTTAAGGGTTTCGTCAAGATAAATGTCTTGATTGGTGTGAATAAGTTATGGGATGAGGGGCCCATTTTAATTGAGGTGATTGGCATAATTGTAATTTTGGAATATTTTATGATATATTCACTTCAATTTCTTAAACATATATCCAAAAAATGCATTATATTCATTAGTAATAATGGTAAGGATTAAATATAACTTACCAAGTGGGTTTCAATGTTTTCCCATTTTAATCCTTACATTTATAGATTAAACCCCTGGTAAACCCATTTTAACCTTAATCATATTAATTATTTTTTACCGTTGATACTATTCATTATGACCATAAATTAGGTTGAAATTAATTGATATTATTAATTATTATTATTCAAGCTATTTGTTTAATTTTATAAAATTCAACTCACATAATTTGAATGTTTTAATTAAAAAATAAACCCAAAAAACTTGTCGAAAACGGGTTTTCCGGAAATGCATTTTTCAACCATAAGTTTATCTTACATTAACTACATGTATAGAAACATCATTATATGGTTTTCAATTTATTTATTTAATTATATAATAAATAAATTTAACATAATAAATTATTCATTATATATTATTTAAATTAATAAAAATGGAAATTTGTTAATCATTTTTTAAATAGTTCTCTGAAAAATAACCCTTTTTCAACTCCCAATGATATTACCTTTTTTATCAAATTGATAGTCAATAAATTTTATACTAAATATATTAATACAAATTATTATAAATAAAATGATAAATAGTTAAATAATACTTTTACAATTTAACAGAAATGTTTATTTCTAAGGGAAAATTTCAAAAATTTCTTGCAAGTTTTATTTTATCTTATTTAGTTTAAAATAGATATTCATCATATAAAATTAGAATTTTTGTGCCTTGAATTATTAAAATAAAATTTTTATTATATATTTATTAAAATATATTTTTCACTTACTATAAATGTTGCTTGGGATGTTCATAAATGGTAAGGATCATACAATTTCCCTCAACAGAAATTTAATATAAACAATCCTGAAAAGAAACGAGACTATAATAGAGATCCTTTACTACTTCACTAATATTTGTCTAAAATTATTGTGAAATAAATAAAAAGAATTTATTTTAAATTCCCTATAATTTTATTTCAAATAATCAAAAAATATGTTCAAGGGAATTATATACCTGGCATAGATCAAATAATTTGTGAATATGACTTATGTAACTCAGAAATAATAATAATAGAAAAAACCATTACCTCAAGTAATAAATCACTTAGTATGAATGAAAAAATAATTTATAATAAATATATATTTATAGTACATATATTTTACTATATATCATTCCATTATAATTTTTAATTATCATTTTATTGACAATTCTAAAATAAAATAATTATTAAGTTGAAAACTCATACGTTTTCAAAAAATGTTTTAGTTAAATAGTTACAGTCCTTGCACCCCAGTCATAATTTCATGATATAATGGATAATAATAATTCCATAATGATAATACTTATTGATTTTATACACATGTATAATCATATATATAAGTTTGGGAGGAAAAAGGTATTTCATTACTTTGTGGAGACAACAGTCCACACATTTTCATGAGTAACATTTCCACATTTTGATGGATTGAATGAAATAAGGTTAAATAATAATTAACCTTTAAAGAATTATATTTATATCAAATATTCATTAAATTTATTCTATTTCCATACATTTAAATTGGAAATTTAAAACAAGCCACGTCACTTCATAGAAGGTGGTAGACCACACATACGCATAAACGATGTTATCTTTTTCCAATGGAGGGGAAGGTATGCACATAGATACAATATTTTAATTAGAAAAGAATAATTATTTCATAAATATCATATATAAATATTAAATAAATCATAATAGGAATTTATAAAAGCTGATGATAGAAAATGATATACATTGCTTCGTGAAGATGATTGTTTGTACGTATATAAGAGTGAGGCATCAATTTCCCACAAGGATTAAATGGTGAATAAAAAGGGTTATGAAATGATAAATACTAATAATTAAATATATTGATGATACTAATTTTTTAATATCAACATTTTTATATATTATTTACAGGAGTTTAATGTTGAAATAAACATGGAAGCACTTGGTTAAGAATTATAATTTTCATTGGAAAACTTGTTATGGATTTCCTATTAAGCCTTCCATGGTTAGTAATATGGTGAGACCAAGGATTTAACGAAATGGGAATGAATGTTAGTAAATTATTTTTATAGGAATTGGTCAAAATAAATTTCTCAGAATGTATGGATAAGTGTGGACAGGAGGTACCCTTTTATAAGTGAGGTGGACGACAAACTTGTAAACACTTGAAATACTAGAATATAATATGTGACTAATTCAGGTAAAATTGATCCAAAATAACATATAATACTAGATATATAGTATAAAGTATAAATATAGTCAAAAACCATTTTTATATAGTTTTATTTTTTAATTTTAAACTTTATATTTTGATTTAATCCCTTATTAACCATGTCTAATGTTAACCTATGTAACAAATTCTACACTCTTTAAAGATATCAAAAGTAATTTAAAAACTCCAAATGGATCATACATGGAAAATTAATTATATTCTCTAGATGTTTCTATCTACTTGATTCAAGAAATTATTTTTATATTTTTTAAATGATTTATATATATATATATATTTGAAACATTAAATACCATCTAAGGTCATTTTCGAGACTGTTCACCTATCTTGAAGTTAAAGAGATAGAGATTAAAATTTAATTCAAATTCAAACTCTTTAAAAATAAATAATAAATTATAATTATCCAATTAATTTATGGGATAAAATAACAAACAAATAGTTTACTAAATTTAATGTTTTTAAAATCAATTTTGAATTCCCGACTCGGGATCCACTGATAGAGTTCCCCAATCTAGTTCACCACATGGCCTCAAGCTTTCATCCCCACATTCTAGGGAATGATGACTAGTATAGAGAGTATAATATAGTACCCTGGGGATACTCTACCCACATGAACAGAGTAGCATAATGGTATATTCAAATAATGAAAAAATAGATGTAGATAACTAATAGAGGCGTGGAAGATAATAATCACTAAAAATGAATAACAAATCAATAAATAATAATGAATGACCATGATATAATGTAAAAGTAACAGAAAAAAGTATAGTAATAAATTAAACCAAACCGAACAAAAAAACAATTAAATAATAAAAATACCCCAACTTCAAAATCCATCCCAAGTAAATTAACATCAACTACTCCCAATCTTCTATGTCCAATCCAAACCCAAATAAAAGAAAAAACACATTGGGTATAGTCTACATCCTAACCAGAAACCAAGTGATCTATCTGGGAACCTAACAGTGACATTAAAAGGGTGTGATAAAATCTTATTAGACAACCACCAATGGTTTATAATAAATTCCAATCCATTAATATAAAATTAAGTAGTGTAAATGTATAATAAATAAGCAGTGGATAAAAAAATAATTAAATCTGCTCATGTTCATCAGGAACACCTGTCTGACCATACATTATTTTTCATAAGATAGAATATATCTGAACATTTCATAGTGTATATATAAGAATATATATATATATATATATATATATATATATATCTGTGTGTGTGTGTGTGTCTAGAAATATACATGGGCCAACTAGGACCTGTGGCATAAGACCATGAAATCCACGTAATAATAATAATAATAATAATAATAATAATAATAATAATAATGGATTCTCATTGGGTAAATATGGGCATGATACCAAGGATTTGAATAGGGGATACAAAGTTCCATTCTCGATAATTCTAATAAATGACATCAAATGTCATGTGCTACATAATTTCACATAACACTAATAATTGTAATAATAGGAATTAACTGTGAGAAATTTGATAAAGTAACAGCTACTAAAAATATCCTTAGAAGAATGCTAGGTAGTACCTCTAGGTAATCTAATATTGATGTGAAATAACCATTCTAACATCATAGACCAATTGGGAATATGATTTATCATTTTCAAAAAATCTATTTGAGGCCTCTAACTAATAATTATGTAATAGGTAATCCCACTTTTCCTAGGAGCCCTTAACCATGGATTCCTGTGAAGAGGATCCCTGTATAACTCAAGGAACAGTGTAATCCATTTGACCAATGAGAACATCCAAGGTATTAATACTTGGGAATATAAGGTTAGATAAAGGATTTATAATTCAGGTTTAGAAAGTTCACATTTAATAATTAAACAGAGGCCAGGATAAGTTAGTAATTCTATCTATATATGATTCATCATGATTAATCAATTTGGAAATTGAAATCATAAAATATTTCCACATCATTTAAAGAATAAAAGAAGGTCAATGGAATCATCTATTCCTCTATATTGAAATTACATATTTAGGTTTGTCCATCACAATAATTACGCCTAATATAGAATGATCAAGGACCCAGGGGTATTATCCAACCCTCCTCTATATTCATTTCATTTTATTTATAGATTTCACATCCAATTGAAATGATTCAGGAATAATTTTCAATAATTAATTATAGAAAGGTGTATAAATGTTCCACTAACTACCCATTTTATTCCTTTAACTCATTCCACTAATAATTTTAATGAAAAACTCACCCAAAGGGGTAGTTTAATAGAATACAAAACATCACTAATTAAGGAAATTTATTCAAAATCAGATTACGTGGTGGTTCAGGTTTATGTAGTTGACCTCCTACCATGTAACGTGGTTATGGGATGAGGTCCAAGTATTCAATTTAATTAATTTTAAATTTGAGAAGTGATGAATAAATGGCCGACACCGGACACAATGACCCATTTTATAAATTATTTTACTTTTAGGGAAAATAATATAGACAGGATATATCATGATATGGATGCTTCACTCATTCATTAACATTATTTCATTGAAGATAAAATGGTGGAAATAAAATAACCAATAAATTCTCTAAAAATAGGGAATATGATGTGTGATAATAATCAAATAAAAAAGTGAGAATGGAAATTGATAAAAGAGGCAATAGGAGGCATAGAATTTTTGAGGGTGATCTAACACAACCGATGGTGCTTGTATCGAATCAATAACAAGGTAGAAAAATCATAGAGGAAGATAGGAAGAAGAGGACATGTATAGGGAGGCCTCCAGAACAAATGAGGTTGAAAAGGGGGTGAAATCCCTTTAAAGGTTTGAGGTGAAAAAGTATTATTTTTTCAATTTTAACAAGGTTCATGGTTAGGTCAAATGATTTGAATAACTTATTTCAAACTGTGCGGTTCATTCAATCCAAGATCGATACCCCATATGGCTGGCACACAGAATGTCAATCCCTATGCAAGTCGTCTGTGCTCACTATTCGAGAGCTCCTCCCCCTAGCATGGTTCTAACACACCACTAAACAAACCATGCACCAACCATGAAACATTTCTATAGTTTATTTTAGACCCCCACATGGTTTTTATAATCTAGATTCATGGTTTGATAAATATTTCTCTTACACAATATGGGTCTCACTATTCGATTTCATGGTTAGCATTGAAAATGCTCCAAACCGTTCCCCAGAGGTCAAATCCTTCTGTAACTCAGGTTTTTGGAACTAAAACCCTTCGTATAATTCTAAAAACAATGATATATGTTACAATCCTTATTCCATGTCTCTAAATATAATTTGTAGTCATTGAAAAATATTAATTCTTATCTAAAACTACATATCGAAGTTTTAATATCCATCAAATGGGAAGTTCAAATTATCCTAGAATTCTCATACAATTACAAAACATATTATGTTGAAACCTCACCTCATTAAAAATACTTATCATCAAGAATCCTTTGTAGGTATTGAATAAAAATACCCGACCTAATTGGTTCAGAAATTCTCATTTCAATGTCCATTTTGTGTTTCTCATGCCGAATAAGTCTACAAGAACTACTTTAAGCATGCAATGCTTAAACAAATAATACTCAAGATAGCCAACATAACCAAATATGAATCATAGAGATATTTCTTAAATTATCACATCACACTTGAGAAATGATCACATCATCATCTCTTTCTTTAACTAGCCTATGGTGCTCACCACCATAGGTTCTATCTTGAATGAATAATTTAAAGACACAGTAACCCCACATTTGAAATTTCTAATTGAAACTCATTCTCAGTGTCATACGATGCTTCTATAATGATCCACAAGAAAATTTACTAACCTAATACCTCACTTGAATGTATTTATCCATACAAGAGAAGAGAAGTCGAGCTACTTCTGTCTAATTAAATTTGAAAATCCTGGCTTCAGAAAGGAACCCATTATCAAAATTGGATTCCTACACCTTTAATAATGACACACTAAGATCGTTTTGATCACACTCACCAATATTAATATACAAACATGTACCAAGAATTCACCAAGGATTCTATCCATACATGATTCTATTTATACAAAGGAATCTGAGTTACAAAAATACATTCCCAAAATTAGTTCAACCCCAATGACATATTGTGTAATGAACACTATATATAGTTATTTATACCACTTTATGAATGAAACTCTCTTAGAGTCCATCAATCAAAACAAAAAGTCATTTTATTAGATCAATGTATAACTGATGTTGTCCCAGTATACTCAGAATTATGTTAATATTGGGGATATAACTCTCTCAAAACAAGGAGTACACCATGATGTTATTGAGGATTACCATTGATAAGCATGTATAGTTCTCTGAGGACACACTTCATCAAAACATATTTTACATTACATGAATCAGCCCGTGGAACTACATTTCTAGATGAAGTGTAACTACGTCCAACTGTGGGTCAATTTCATCACAATTCCCAAAAAAACCATTTCATATAGAATGGGTATAAATTTGGTAGCCTCAACCCACCATTTTGATTTAATCAGATAGGTGTTTGTGGAATTACTCTACAATGGAATATTGAAGAACATGTAACTTAACTTTCAGCATCGTATTTAAAATCCTAATGATTTCCCATTAAATCCAATTGTACCGATGATCATTTGAGAGAATCCAAGGAAGCCTAATCTTTAATCTCAACATTTATCTACAATATGTTACATAAGAAACCACATTACTATTATTCTCCCTTATGATCTTGTATACATCATTGACCCATCAACATCAAGATCACTTATTCATCCTGTGTCTGAATCTTTCATTCAAACTCTATCTAAATTTATAATCTATTTTTATATCAAAAATCATCCCCATTACTAGAAAACAGGAACTCACTATACTTATGGGCTTCAAAAAGTTGTTCTAACCATTTCCAACTGGTCCTTTACAGTCGTGCTCCCTCTATATGGAAGAAAATAATTAAATATGTTCAATATGATACTCCCCACCTCAGAAGTGTTCTAGTTCCCAGTTTATCTGAATGAGAACTCATCACAGGGAACACAATCCATACACCATTGAACATGGGTTATGAATGTATCGAACATGATTTTACAATGCTCCGAATGAAGATCAATGGAAAACCAATACCGTAAAAGTGAACTAGATCATACCAAAAAGTCAAAACTATCTACGATCAGTAGTCTTACCTAACCCTCTCTTCTACAGAACATCAACCCCCTGTATTGGGCTAACTAAAAATCCTCTAAACATATATGTCATTATACTTTTGTAGTGACATGTCAATATAACATAACATCCCAATGATTAAACAATTTCTGCTGAACTCATATGGTTCATTATATAATTTCTTAATCAACAACCCCACCTGTAACAAAGAAATAAACTATGCAAGAAAAATAGCACATCTAAAACTACCATGTATTTTAATTTAATATTCCCAGTGAAACTATGTATAAATGAGTCATAATTTACCGTACGACTATTAACCTGGATGAAAAATCACTGCATCATCCCTTAAAAAAGTAAAAGGGACACACACCATTCAAAACAACTCACTATACCAATGGAATGTATAACCCACTAAACATGAGAATTACATGTTGCTCATGATTCAAACAAGGGTAAACTAGAACACTACCACCCACGTTACTTGGGTGTCATTACATAAATTAAGAATCATAACTGACTCAAACACCACCTAAATGAAACAACTCATCTGAAAACTGAATGTAATAATTTTCCAAAGTTAATTTACATTAGAGGGTGATACCTCATCCAAGAGACCCCCTTATGAAAGAATAAAGAATCAACCCAATAACTAGGTAACACCAAGAATTACAATAGGATTAATGACCTAACCTCTAAACGCATTGTAAAAGTGAATGGTCAATTGAAACCAATGGGTAACATCCATGTTCTCATTAAAGGTAACACTTTTTAAATTAACCCTAAATCAAGGGTTGAAACTAAGAAGACTAAATTAAGGTTTCAGGTTTTAGGAATTTAATCGATGACCTTTTATCACTACATTTAAAGGGGTTCATATACAAAAGATATCAATTTATAGTTATTACAGAAAATTGTACTAAACACTTTATTCTGCTGATTCCATGCCACATAATAAAAAAATTATCTAATAATTTTCTTTCTAAACATTTACTCCTCCAAAATTATTTACAATTGGATTAGTTAAATAAAATTTCAATTTATAGGCTATTTATTAAAACCCCATTTATGTTATTATTTTAATTTTAATTATCTAAAGCATCATAATGATAAAGTTCAAATGAGGATAAACGGCCTTTTATCAGCTTGAAAAAAAGGAATTAGTTTAAGATGATATAAACATATATTTATAAACAACAAATAAAATCGGTTATTAAGACATTAAATATCCATTCCATACATCCTGGGTATACCCCCATGGGGTTAAGCCCCGTGGAATACAAATAGGAAGGAGACTTATGGGGGTCTTATAAATCCAACCTGGGTATATTATAAAGAAATCAAAAATCAGTTAATTAATTATATATTAATTAAACCCTTATAGGATTTGTCATATAAGTTACATGCCCCAACTGGCCTATATGGTCTAATTGTGAATTTAATAATATGGTCAAATGAGTCATTATACCCAAATAATAAACATACAAAGCTTTAAATATATACACCATGGATCAATTTGATGATTATACATTTCCAAATTATAAATGGCACTTCCTGTAACAACAACCCGTTTTTCACCATCAGTCTCAGAATATAAAAAGTTTATATAAATTATGGTTTGATTATATGGGTCACCCTTCCAGAATTTATAAAGGTTGATAAACTTTATATATTTTCATTGTAACCCAGTTAATCAAAACCATAAAATTTCCTGCCCATATAACTAATAGTCTATGGAATAAACATGTCATAATGGGTTAATTTATGTGCCACCATCATGCAATATGGGAAACACCATTTTGGTTGATGTAAAAACATTTATAACCAATTATTCATCACATTTATCTTGCCTGAAACTTTAGTATAATCATAAATATATGATTCTAGGAACACACACATGTACATGAAATATAGAAACTAAAATAAACATGGCATGGAATATGAATGAAATTTTAATCCTCAAGTACCTATAATGATGGATGAATTGGACTTCCTTTCTTTACTATACCAAGTTAAAATCTCCTTAATCAGAAGTAAATTCATCAAATCATTAACCATTAGAAATATATCAGTCACTCAAGTAAAAATAATAATAAATTTTAATAATAGTAGTAAAAACAATAATCTCATGGATGGAAATTAGATCTTTACCACATGTGTGGGTTACCCATGTAATATCTTATTTTTTCAGAAAGAAACCCTTTTTTTATAGCATACATGATACGTCATATAGATAATAAAAAAAGTAAATATTATTATTTAAATGTTATTATTATAACCTAGCAGTTGGAATGATGAGAATGATAATTATTAACTAAATTATGAAAATATGGTTTAAAAATGTTTATATAATTAATTATTTTGTGACTAATTAATTATTAATGATTGTAAACCATTTTTTAAATAAAAAGATATTTATTTCAAAAAAAACTATTTTAATGTGGATATGTGTGTCCTATAATTAATAAAATAACACTTGTTTGATTATATTAATGAAATATATATGGAATATATTATATAAAATGTTTAAAATTCATTTTATTTGTTTTCTAAACATGATATAAGAATAATTTTTTTGTAGTAAAAGTATTTTTTAAAAAATTGCATTTTTACCTCCTTTTTATGTAGAACCTATTTTAAATATAGTTTAGGAAAATTTTATTAGTTCTATTTGACAAAATAAAAATCTTATTTGAAATAAAGTCAATTAAATTATATTTGGTGGAATTTTTGGTATTTTATTGATAAATTTCATATTTTCATGAATAATGAAAAATAATGTATTTTAATTCAAAACTGATTTTCTATCTAATTTATTTATATTATAATATTATACTTTTAGTTTTCTGAAAAGTATATTTAGATTATTTTATTACCATTTAATTGAATTTGGGAAATTAGATAAATTTTTATAATGAAATTAGATAAAAAAATTATTAGAATGATTGAACGTCTCTTTTTCCCGCCTTCTCGTTAAGCCTATGGGATTAGTGTAAAACCAATTTTGAACACTTATATGAATTTAATTTTTAAAAATGTATATATATATTTTTAATCAGTATGAAAAATGTGATCCAATATGATCAACTAAATTTTTTGTGAATAATGACTTTTTGTATTTTATTAAGCATATTTAAGGGTAAATCAAGTAATTTAAGGTATATGTAATATTATAATATAATAAAAATTACCCTAAAACCTATTATATTTTAATTAAATGAGTAGGTTTCAATGTAAATACACCTTATTAAAAAAATCATAACCTTTTTGTGTCACCTGGGTAAGAATTTTTTATTTATTATATTTTAAATAAATATTAGTTAAAAATGTCATACTCATATTTTTTAAAGTAAATAAATTTTAATATAGGCTTCTTTAGAATATAAATTATAATATAAATAGTAATCATTAATATGAAATTTTTACCTACATAATGGTAATTTATTTATAATTCATATACATTAAACAATTAAATTTAATTATGACACAATGATGATGCAATAATAGATTTATTAAAGGAAGAATCATAGATATAATATTAATAATATTAAAATAAATATAATTTGAATATTTTATGCCATCCATGAATTTTATGAACTATTATTACATTTTATTTATGTGTAAAAGTATTTTTTCGAAGGAAATATGTCTATAATATTTTTTAAAAAGACAAAAAATGGGGAGTGTCAAAACAGAAATAATTTATATCTTAAAATATAAAATTTTTAATTAAATGATATAAATTTTCAAAAAATATAATATTCAGATAAATATTTTAGTTATGACTTTTAACATCATCAGTGACTCATTAAGTTGTTTTTCAGAATGTTATTGTAATTATTTTAACTCTCAAAGTTTAAATTTCATGATAAAACAATAAGAGTAAAAAGGGATTAAAACAGAAAGATAAGGATTAAAAGAATATTCAAACATGTATAATTTTTATTGAATGAATTTATATGAAAAAATAATAATCATATTTTATAAATAATTAAATTTGGACCAATTTGGAATTGAAAATGAATTTATTTTAATTAAACACTATAAATATTTCCACGATTTCCCCTCCCCTCTCCTATAAAAGGGCACTCATTCCTCTCTATTATTTTCACATAAAAAACCATTTTTTGATCCAATATCTCCCCAATCCTATTACTATAATACCTTAAGGAATTATAGAGGCCTCGTTTTTGTTATAAGACCCTCCGTTGATGTTATAAGGTGTTAATAAAGGTGAGCATCGGAAAGAAAGGTAATGTTTTTATTTAAGTGTTTATATTTTATTTGTCCTTCTACATCCTTCAAATATTATTTATCCATGATGAAATAATAAGTACAATATCATCAAAATAATTATATGTTTTTATGTTAATATCATCCCCAAAATCAATATCAACTTTCATTAAATGGGAGAACAGTTAATTGTTTTTGCGTATGTGTGAATGATCACCACTACGAACCGATATAATTCGATTTCTATAATCTTCTATCAAGAGAGGTTATAATGATGGAATTAATATTAATAGAGGATAAAAATGAAATATTTATAATTATAATATAATAATATTTCCTTTATTTTCTTGCTTTCAATACACATAAAAATGATCACATCGTTCATGTGTACATGTGATCATCACATCCACAAAGTGATGTGATTCGTTTTTAATCACCACATCCTAAAAATATATATATAAGTATATTTATATTATTTATCTTATATTTATGATATTATTATCATTATATAAATTTAAAATAATATTTACCTACCTTCTTAATGATCATTGAAAAATGGAAAACATTACTGATGCATATGTACGACCTAACATCTCCAAGATTATAGCATTGTTCATTTTTCATAACCCTAATTAATGGTATGATCTAAAAGTATAACTAATGTATACAATTTATCATTATGTAATTATTAATATTCTAGATATGATTTAATTATGACCACATGGGATATTGATGTCCTACCATGTTCATTTTCCACTTATGTTCTAAATATCAAATAAACATCTCTTATGAACATAAATAATTATGTAATTTTAATAACATCGTAAGAAGTGATATAAAATGAAAAATAAAAATTAAAAAGTTTCTGGAGAAATTTTAAATTAAACTATATTTACTATCTTGGAAGATAAATGTTTTACATGATGACTCCAACTCTAGGTAAGGGACTTCATCTCAATCTCCTTTCACTAAGGCACATTTTGACAATATGCACCAAAATATTTTATATAGTGTATAATCGAAACTATTGACTTTTAATTTCATTAAAAGTTTTTCAAATGAATTTTTTATAAAAATTGTTTTCCTAAAAGACCTAAAGAATGTTTTTTTACATATACAGAGACATCGACTTTTCCACTACTGTGACCATTATTTGATATTTGGCTTCCCCTAAAAGCCGTAAAGTTTTTAAAATAAATAAATATTATATTCCATTTTTAGGTATTTTGGTATTAAAAAGGGTTTTGAGAATGGATTTATTATATCAATATATTGAAATGATATCTTTTGATTAGAATTTGGAAATTAAATTTTTTACATTATGGTTTTTTTATATGTAATGATCTTGTTAATGTTCTTGGGAATTTTTAATGTATATGGGTGGTTCTATGATAAAACGAGGGAAGGTGAACCCGGGATAGCACATAAATGTATTGGGTAATGAGGAAGAGTTATCTATTTCGGTTTATAATATGAAATATAGGTAATATACTGTGATGGGTATTCCAAATGTAACTAAGGAGGTTACTCCCTATGTAGTCATGAAGTCCACAAGTTATGAGTTATATTGATTCCACATGTTACCTTTATGATTTATGATTTATATTGAATTTTATAGGAATATTATGATTTAATGAGTTGAGCTAAATGGTTTCTGTTTTATGGGGGAAAATCATGATTTTTTGAAAATGTTTCCATGAGTTTAAAATATTCATGGACTAATGGTTTCATTCATTATTTTATGCCCCTAACTAAGATTGTTTGTGCACATACCAAGACTTGAAATGTTTTTCATAGGGTATAAGGATGGTTAAGATGAATGAGGCTTTCAAGATTAATTTTAGGAAGATATTTATCAAGAAAAATAATTCATTTTTTATTTTAGAAAGTTGTACTTTATGAAAAAATGGATAGTGAGTAGAAGTGTCAAATTTTTAATATTTGAGATTTGATATAAAATTTCTGGACTAATTATATAAAACTCGAAACTATAAAATATACTCATTGTGAAAGAATGTAAATTCTTTATTTAAATCTTTATTATGTAATGTTTATGTCTTTGGCATTATTTTCTGTATCGATGGAAGGTTTTATGAAACTTTGGGGATTAAGAGTTTTGGTTAAACATATGGTAATTTCCTTTTTCCATTATTTTAGTTAAATACTTATTATATAAAGTTTTTATATCGAGAAAATTCAGTTAAAACTTGAAATAAAATGATATCAAACAATATTATTTATCTCTTCGTAATGACATGCTTGCAATAATTATTTCAAAGTTCTGTCGGATTATTCTGATCCTTTTTCAAACAAACAATTCTCTTGAAATATTTTTATGAGATATAAAGAACTTACTATATAAGTAAATATCATTTTGGATAATGGTATATATTCAATCAAATCCTTTTTTCTCAATATTCTCATATTTTCCAAAAAAGGTAAATATTATCTATGAATTTTCAAGTATTTTACCTTATCACAAGATTGTGAAGAATGTTATGATTTTGGAAAAGATTCTAAATAGGAGACCCTTGTGCGGCCTACTTATACTTTCTTCCAAAATTTAGTCTTTGTGAACATACTTACGGTATTTTAAAAGGAATATTGATTGAAAATTTCAAAACAAACTCAGTCTGAATTTTTTATAAAAATAAAGTATTATTTGATGTTTTCAAATAACATATCATACAAGATTATTTTCCAAAACTATTTCTAGGAGAACACCCATATGACCCAAGTTGCACAAGGTGTATTTAGACAAGAGAAGAAAGTGATTTTGAAGAATATATATATCATTATTTGAATTTCTGGACCTTCTACCTATGTGACAAAAATTACGATGAAACCAGGGGGACCCGTGATCAAGGTACGACATTATTTATTTTATTACTAGTTTTATTAAATTATATGGTGGTGAAATTAATAAATGCTAATATATAAGATTTCATGAATTATGATGTTGAGATAATTATGAGTATGTATGAAAATTAGAGTTATAAGATAACCATTGAGGTTAAAACATTTGACGATTATTTTAGAGGACTTTATCATATTTTTTCAAGGTTATAAGATTATATAGTTTTTGAAAAAGGACAACCCACAGGAAGGGTGACAACCCGTCACGTCGGAAAAGATGGAAGGGGTCAGACCCTTAACTGAAGGGTGACATGGATTTATCACCTTCCTCTAGACTATATAATATAAGTCCCCAGCCTTAAACCTTACTTAATCTTGAGTTATTACAAGATTAAACATTGAGGATCTTTTCAGGTTTAGAGTTTTAGAGAATTAGATAATAAAACTTGCATTACATTCCACATTTAAACAAAGTGGTTACATAAAAGATAGTATTCATTTTTCCCATCAACGAAAACATATTTAAAATAAAACATGGATTCATTCTTGACAATTCCTTGACACTATCATCATATCATGTACCCTTCCCTTGACCTGTGAAAAACATTTCAAAAATGTGGGATGAGCATAAAAAGCTCATTAAGGGATATAAAAATATGGAAAGGAAACATGAGTACATGTATACATAAGAATGAAATCATACTTTACCCATAAAACATAAGCACTTTAACATACCTCATAAAATCATGAGTAAATCATAGAAATCATAAGACATAAATGTAACTTGAGGCATTCATAACATTCTTATATAGTGAGTAACCCTCTTGGTTACGTTTGGAATACCCATCAAAGTATATTCCCTAAATCTCTTCGGAGAAACCTTAACGTTTAACCCCTTTGAGTTACCCAATGCATTGGAGAGCTATATTGGGCTCACCCACCCTTAGTTTATCACAGAACCACCCATCTTCATAATAATGCCCAAGAACCAAAACATAATCGTATCACATAAAACATGCATAAAGGAAACAAAACATTTCCACATTTCAATCACAAGATATCAATACAGCACATTGATATAAAAACATTATGAAAACCATTTTCAATACCAAAATAAATGAAAAGTAAAACATGGTATTTCTTTTTCTTTAAAAAAAGGTATGTCTTGTACAGGATGCCGAAACTCAAATAATGGTCATGGCGGCGGAGAAGTCGTTGTCGCCGCATACGTACGACAAAAACATTCCCTTTTGTCATTTATTAAAATGCTTTGTATAAAAAAGATTCCTTTCAGATAAATGTAAAAGTCAAAGGGGTTTATACACCATATAAAAGAAGGTTGTGTATAAAACAAAATATGCCTCAATGAAAGGAGATTGAGACGAAGTCCCATACAAAGACGGTATCCTCAGATTAAGGATAAATCAATTACATAATTATGTGTGACAAACTAATACACCAAATATAAGTGGATATTAAGTGTAAAACAATCAGAGTTTATTCACACATTTTCATAGAATGACATATTCAAGGAGTACAATCTTATACCAAAGAATCAAAATTGGTTTAAGAAGTTCCCTTGCAAAAATTTGACAGCCTAACGGTGTCACTACAAAATTCAGAAAATGAGTTGATGAGAGATAAAAAGGGTATCTCATCACTTGGACATAAAATTTAAATCCCTAATGATATATAAGAAAATATCCCAACATAATGTTATGTGAATTAAAGGACATAACAAAAGAATTCTTTTAAAAAGAGGAGGGTGAAAGGTTCCATTACCGACATGGGTATCTTTCGAAACATACACCCCTTGAAAGAAGGACAATACAACATTGATGTAAATACTCATAAATGAAAGTATATTACACAATGAGTAAAATAATGGTCAGTACATACACGACTAAAAGGAAATTGTGGCAAATGTAGCATAAATCTCAAGGGAATAAAAGTGAGATGAAAAATCCCTTATGAAAACTCGGCAGCCTAACGGCGCCACTTAAAACATCCAAAAATGGATTGATGAGATCAAATAGGGCCTCTCATCATATTACAATAAATTGTACAGAAAGAGGAATATAAAAGAACATCTGGCATCATAACAAATAGGAGCTTAAAAGAAGTGACATAAAGGACAATACTTAAATAGAAAGAGAGAGGTTAGATCTCTTACGAAAATTCGACAGCCTAACAGCGCCACTCAAAACTTCCAAAATGGATTTATGTGAGAGAATAGGGTCTCTCATCATATGAACATAAAAATTACAGTAATAATAATATAAAATAACATCCCAATCACAAGAAATATGAGCTTAAAAGGAATGACATAAAAGTGTGTACTTAAAAAGAAAGAGAGGAGTAGGATCCCTTACCTCGGGTCTGACTTGACTCGATCGTTCTTTAACGTCCTGAATAATAAACTTGAGTTAATTTCTACTTTCTTAAGAACCTTTTTCAAGTTCATTATTCCTTTTATATCACTTATTGTCGTGTTATAAATGTTATGTAATCATTTAAGTTAATAATGTTTGTTTTGTCGATATTTGTTTCTTAAGTCGAAAGTGGACTTCTTACAATTACATGTTGGTCGTGTGGTCAAAGGTTCATTATATCCAGAATGATATTCATGATTTGGATATCATATATATCAATAATATACATGTATTTATAATATTACATATTCATTTAGGGGTAATAAATGAAATGCACCGTTCATGGAGACGGTAAGCCGTACGTACGCATGAACGCTACTTTCATTTCTATGTCATATTAATGGAATTAAAACTAAATGAGAGGTATGTATATTTTAATTACAGAATTATATTCATAATTTATATGTAACATACATCATATATAATAACTTTAAATACATCCTTTATACATCCCACATATGGAATTAACGAATCAAATCACTTTGAGGGGGCGGCAGTCCGCACTTCCTAAAATGAAATTATCGTGTTTACCCACAATGAAAAACATAAAGGTATGCCACAAAAGAAAAATACAGAAGATTAAGTAAAACATAAATATATTATATATCATATATAAATATAGTGACATCTTAATGGACACATTTTAAGGTGTTATATGAGTGTTGAACAATCATCGTTTCGTGAGGGATGTGTAGAGGCAAAATGAGCAAGGTTTGGCTGAGCCAAAGGCTTGAGAGGTGTGGGTAAGGTGGTTGAGGTGGGGGCCTTTTATAAGAGGAGAGGAGGGGCACTCTTGTAAAGTTACAAAATGTTACTTTATTTTCAAATGAGTTTCAGATATTAAAGGTCCCACATTGATGTATTTCGAGGATAAGGTGGTCAGGGTTATAAATAGACTCAACCAATAGGTTTTTGAAAAGTTTAAGTTATATTTTTAACATTATCTTTTAATTTTATTTAAATCCTTTATTAATGAGGTAATCGCTGCATCATCATGATGTCATAAATAATTTAATTTATTTAATATCTAAAAATTATAAAAAAACTATAATTATGTATGAAATATTTTTAGATTTCTAATGAATATTTATAGTAAAAAATATGACTTGAATAAACCCATTTAGAAATTGTTTTAGTGAAACATCTCATGCTTGTGACATTTTTATTTTAACATTAAATAAAAAGTTATTTATGTCATTTTCCAACCAAAGTGGCTCCATGGGGTCCCCAAGTTGACCCATGGATTTTATTGGTCGTCCATGACACATCCAAAGAGGGTAGGACATGTGTCTAGGTCATTTCAAATTATTAAAACATATTTTTTACCTTAAATTACACTAATTACCTTCTATCGCGATTAAGAACATAAAAGTTACTATTCACCAAAAAATTATTTTAATCCCATTGAACCACATTTTACTTCCTAATGAAAACCATGTATGTCGGATTGTTGAAATTCAAAACACAGAGGTGGAAAAGTTTCATTTAAATGAAAAATCAGTTTCTTTAACTACCACTTAGTGGTTTCACTATTCATCAAAAATTGAAGTTTTTCAAAAAAATACCAAAAAGTCACCCTAAGCTATATTTGATATTCCGAACTCAAAAATGATTTCTATTTTAAAAAATTCAAAAAATATAAGTTGAATTAATTAATTTAATAATTAATTCCCGCTGTCAAAACATATAGCGTGATTTTATGAAACAATATCTATTAAAAGGTTGACACTAGTTTAAGTCCAATTTCAAAGTGAAATTAATTCCAATGACCACTATTGAATTAAATGGTAAAAATATATTCTAATTTTAATTTAAAAACAATTCAAAAGATAATATAATCATATAAATAAATTATATTAAAAGGAGTTTTTGAATTAAAATACAACATTTTTCACTATTTATTAAAAAATGAACTTTATCGGAAAGATACCAAAAATTTACACAAAGTAAATTTTGATGTCTCTATTCTAAAGAAGAATTTTATTTTGTCAAATATAACACATAAAATTGTCTAAAAGTGGATTTAAAAGCGGTTTGCCATCAAAAGATGGTTAATCGACCTTTTAAAGAACGTTAGAATGTTTACGCTTAAAAATTGAATTCATTCACATTTTTAATCCTATAACATTTATTGTAAAAAGTAAAAATATTTCACAAACATATATAATAATTTTTTATTTAGTTCTGTTCATTCCCTCCATTACAACAGCTAGGCGTTGACTACCATTTAAAATAATATTATTTTATTATTAGAGTGGAACATAAGATTCCCAAGAAACTCATTGTTGCGTATTGGGTACGCCATCGAGCATAGTGTCCCCTTTAAAGTAATATTAATATTTCATTCACAGATATGGATAAATATAAAAATTTCATATTCTTTATTTACCTGGGGTGTTACATCCTTCCCCCCTTTTGGGAATTGTGTCCTCACAATTTTAAAATTGGGCTCAGAAACATCCTTGAATGTCCCACATTGGAACAAGAGTCGATAAAACAATCACTTTAAAATAAAGAATGAGAAGTACAGAGGTCACCTGAGTTAACCCATACTAGGATTCCATGTAGGAAAACATGGACATAGAGGAGAAAACATAGGGTCATGTTCTGAGGGAGAGTGATAGAAAACATGTTTAGGAGAAAGTTAACGACAAAAAAATAAAAAACTTGTGATGGGTTAAACGGTATTTGATTCCCCAGTATGAAAAGTTAATATACAACATTTTTTTATTGAGGAATTTATTCATAAGGAAACATAATTACTTACCATGTTGACTTTCAACTTTTATTAGATTTCTTACACAAACTCATATTTTCTCCAAAAGACGAGTATTTAGGAAGACTTGTTCACTATAATCAACTTCTAGAGAATCACTTAATCCACAAAAGAGAACTATATACTTCCCATGTCTTTAGACATTAACCAAAACCAAAACCAAAATGGTTAGTACAAGATCAGATAATCCAGAAAAGGATAACCCTTTATAAAAAGAAAATCTATTCTTAATCTCCAAAATTTGTCCAACAAAACCCAATCTTCAACGGGGACCATTTGATAAACAATTTGTCCATAAAATTCTTCAAAGTAAACCAAACTAAGAATGAAACCCAAATATTTGAAGGATTTAGTCACATAGTCTTCCAAGGTACAAATTAACTATTATCTTCAAATAACATCAGTTGCTCTTAAATTCTCATATTGAAAAGTAATTAACCTAATCACATATCCTCAATGATAGTTTAATCATTTCCATAGATAACCCAAAATAAACTTACTCTTGATTCCTAAAATCATCTAACTAAAAATAATTAGTCAAACTAACCAAGGACTTCACGTAGTCCAGTGGTAGGCGATAAATACAGTCGCACTTTGGTTGTGGGTTCGATTCCTGTAGCTTTGTCCGACGCGACGGGTTGTCACACGGTCTACGTGTTGTCCTTTTCCCAAAACTATATAATTCGTAAAACATTCCCCAAAACGAGATAAAATCTTCAAAAATGATCATAACATATTTTAACCTCAAGTTTATCTCATGCGTTTCATTTTCCATCATAACATATAATAACCCATAATTACCTCAAAAGTAAGGATCATATAAACTCTAATTGTTAAATTTATAATTATTACCTGAACTTCCACATCGATTGGTCATCTCGTACATGATGCATTACATATAATACCAAGGTTCAAGTGGTTGATCATGACTCCTTGATAGTTGGTTTAGAACAACCACGAGTTTCCTCATTGAATCCCCCATTTTATCTCGTATCATAATCAGATAACCACCACAGTTTCCTTCAAACCTGTTGTCTCTTTGGTTCCTGTTAGATCCATCCATTCACTAAAAACAGAAATGTCAGTGTGAGTATATCAAAAAAACCATCATGTACTAATGAGGAAGGTAAACACTAAGATATAATTACTCATTCACTTTATCTAAAACTATGACTCTTTCTGAAATCCTAGCCAGTATGGTAATGTCACTTGTGCTTAGAGAATACCCTAACCTCTAAAGTTATCTAAACCGACCTTTGATACCAACTATAAGGCCCCATCCTTAAACCTTACTTAATCTTGAGTTATTACAAGATTAAACATTGAGGATCTTTTCAGGTTTAGAGTTTTAGTGAATTAGATAATAAAACATGCATTACATTCCACATTTAAACAAAGTGGTTACATAAAAGATAGTATTCATTTTTTCCATCAACTGAAACATGTTTAAAATAAAACATGGATTCTTTCTTGACACTTCCTTGACACTATCATCATATCATGTATCCTTCCCTTGACCTATGAAAAATATTTCAAAAACGCGGGATGAGCATAAAAAGCTCAGTAAGTGATATAAAAATATGGAAAGGAAACATGAGTACATGTATACATAAGAATGAAATCATACTTTACCCATAAAACATAAGCACTTTAACAAACCTAATAAAATCATGAATAAATCATTAAAATCATAAGATATAATGGTAACCTGAGGTATTCATAACATTCTTACATGGGGAGTAGCCCTCTTAGTTATGTTTGGAATACCCATCACAGTGTATTCCCTAAATCTCTTCGGAGAAACCTTAACGTTTAACCCCTTTTCGTTACCCAATGCATTGAAGAGCTATATCGGGCTCACCCCCCCTTAGTTTATCATGTAACCACCCGTCTTCATAATAATGCCCAAGAACCATAACATAATCGTATCACATAAAACATGCATAAAGAAAACATAACATTTCCTGTAACAGCCCGAGATTTTATGAAAAATATTCTTTTTATTTCACTAATGTCTTGTGTTGTACGCTACACCAAAAGGATCTTGCACAACACGCATCCTTGACTTGCCTTGCATTACATGCAATCGCGACCTTCCTCGATAGCGTGTGTAGTACGCAATAACGAGTTTCACTAAACAGCGATATGCTATTAAAATGTTATTAAAACTAGCCGTTATGAATAGTAATAACCACTTTTTGAAATTTTGTAAATTTTATTTTTCAAAATGGATTTCATTTTTGTATTCGGAGTATCGAATTTAGCCTAAGGTGAAATTTTGGTACATTTCGGATAACTTTCATATTCTGATGAATAGTGAAAATTATTAAATTTTAATTAAAAACAACCTTTTTAATCGAAATAATTAATAGTGATAAATTATTAATTTGAGTGGTTTTAAAGTATATTTAGAATATATTTTTACAATTTAACACAATGTTGGTCATTGGATGAAATTTCACATTTAAACCAGACATAATCAAGTGTCAATCTTTTGATAGATATTGTTTCTTAAAAACACGCTATTTGTTTTAACAACGGGATTTAATTATAAAATTAATTAATGCAATTTCTATGTTATGAATTTGGTAAAATAGACTTCATTTTTGAATTCGCAATATAAAATATAGCTTAGGATGAAATTTTGGCATTGTTCTGAAAAACATCAATTTTTGATGAATAGTGAAACCACTAAGTGGTAGGTTAAAAACTGAATTTTGCATAAAACTTAATTTTACCGCTTCTGTGATTAGAATTTCAAAAATCTGAGAGACACGGTTAATATCAAGGACTAAAATGTGGTTCAATGAGATGAAAATAATTTTTTTGGTGAATAGTAACTTTTTACTTTTTTTACCGCGGTTAATAGTAAATAGGGTAACTAAGGGTAAATATGATATTAATATTACCCTAACACATGTCCTAATTCTATTGGACAAGTGTAATTCGACCGAAAACAAACTTATGAATAAAATATGACCATTTAGGCCCACTTGGATTAGATTAGGACATTTATTATTAATTTATTTAAAGAAGGGTTAAAATAGTTAAAATCAAAGTTTAATAAGTAAATCATTTTTAATATGGGGTTATACATAAGATAAATTCAATTGTAAATATTCATTAGAAAGCTAAAAAGATTTCCTATATGATGATATTTTATTTGTAATTTTTAGACATCAAATAATTTAATTTATTTATGACACAAAGATGATGCAGTAATTATCTTATTAATTAAATATTGACATAATTGATGTCATAAACACCAAAATAAATGTAATTTGAGACTTTTTATGAATTCCACTAATTTTCTAGGTTACTATGATATATTAGTGTTGATTTAATCAACTTGGTTCGAACATATAATTCTGTTATGACTTTCACAAAAATCATATATCAAATAGTGTCAAAAGTGACACAAAATAGTTTTTAAATCAAATATTATATTATTAATTGTTATTGTATTCCTAAAAATCTAAAGTTCGGCCAAATGACTTAGATAAGGATATATATTTTAATAATAAACAATTTGGTGTTCTTTTGGCATGTTATAGTAAGTGTATTAACCATATAGTGAAAGAAAACAAAAAGACACGGTAAAAGTAAAATTATTTAACTTAGAGTTAAATCTAATTGATAAGGTTAAAATAATACCCTAAACTTGTCTAAATCTTATTGGTTGATAGGATTTCTACCCATACCCACTTTAGCTTCGAAATAAGACCCTTTGGAACCATTATAAACCGATTTTGACTTTAATATAAAATAATATTTTGAGATATTCCTAAGGTGCCCCTCTCCTCCCTTATAAAAGGGCACCTCCTCCCCCTCCTCCTCACACCAATTTGAGCACTCAAGCTCGGCCAACCCCTGCCAAAATATCTTCTCCACTTCCCTAGCAACATCCTAGAGGTTCTGGTCTTCCTCAAAGACCAATTTTAGTTCCCTAAGAGGAGGTCTCCAAAGGGCGCTTCAAAGAAGAGGTAATTACCATTACCAATTCTTTCATCTTTATTTCTTCTTCCACTTCTTCTTCTTAGGTTGTTTCATTATGAAGTAATAACATCAGTATCACTCATATACTGATATGTAATTATAAGTATGAAACAACCCTATTTCACCATCTATCCATCCTACGGAAAAAGAAATCACCGCGCGTGCGTACGTACGGAATACCGTCTCCACGCCGTGGTGTAATCTATTTTCCACCACCACCTTACATGGATGGTTATAATGGTGTAAAGAATAACTATACATAGTTATTAAAACATCATATTGATTCTGATATATTGTATAATCCACTCCAATTCAATTCAATATTTATGGAAATGATATCATCGCTCGTGCGTACGTACGGACTACCGTCTCCACGACGCGATGAGATTCATTCTCCATGTTAACCATTTAAGAATGATTATAAAGTATATATAAGAAATAATAATGAAATATATGACATTATAAAGCTACTGGATTTATGTATATATATACATATGTATGTCATCTACTTACTTCCATTTCAAGACAATAAGGAAAGGAAAACAGCGTTCATGCGTACGTACGGACTACCGTCTCCATGAACGGTGTTTTTCATTTTATTTATCTACCTATTATATATATATATATACTGAATATATATGATATATAAATCATATTTTATATTCTGGAAGTAAGTAAATCATGATATAAGTAATAATGATGTCAAGAACAACAAGTTAAAACACCTACGATAAATGAAACGATTTTACCCAAAACGCTTCTTTAACATGGAATTTACAAAAGAACGGGTAATATAATGGCATAAGTGAACCATATATGATATCATAACAATGAATATGATTCTGGAATAAGTCAATAACATTATTTAAACCATTATACAGGATCTTCGGACACATACAAGGCAAATTGGACCTAAAGTAAGGTGAAATATCACAATCTCATTTTTATCTGAGATTGTTTATTCTATGGTATTCACTGGGGTGTATTTTATCATCCACATCCATGTTCCCTCAATATGTAATATTGTTTCCATCCACTTACAATAGTGTAAATCCAATTTTACCCTTCGGTGAGTTTTTAGTAAAGAATATGAAAGGAATCTTTTGTCGTTTTTCGTACGAGGTACTTTTTGACTTTTCCGACAAAAGTACGAAGAATGTTTTTTTTACTTATACGGCATGAATGGATTTTTAAAACATTATTTCCAAGAAGCTTCCTTTTCAAGTTTTCAAGTTTATTTTTAATCAACTTCTTTTATTTTTATGTTGTATGACATGTTATGAAAGGAAAAATGTTTTTGAAGAAGAAAGGATATTTTCCTCAAGAATGGAGTTCAAGTGTTTTATCAAAATTATTTTCCATCTAAGATAATAAAGAGTTCTGTTTTTATCCCTATTATTAAATTGATTTGATCATGTTGTGATGGAATTATTTTTATGAATTCCTTTATCTTATATGAATTGTTTTATGATTTCATGTTGTTTAAGAATCCCATTTTTATTACATGGGTTATGTGATGATGTAAGATTTATGATTATGTGGCACACATAAGAAAGGATTCATTATAAGATGGGTGGGACCTATATCTCCCTCCAATGCATTGGGTAAAGATTTTATATCTCATGAGATAGACATGGCTGGAATGGTAGGTTATACCGGTTCAGTGAAACAGGACTGAAACGAGGGTTACTCAATTCAAAAAGGGACTTTGTCCACTAAGATAGTCTTGGCAATGAGTCTTGACTAACAAGAAATGATTCTCTATGATTATGTGTGAATGCCACAAAGTTTCATGTTTTAAGTTATGATTATTGTGATTAAATTTCACTACCATGATTTATCCCATGTTATGAAATTATGCTCTCTTTTGCAGGTTATGATTTCCAAAATGTTATGTTTTTATGAATAAGATGTGATTGACATTTCTTTTGTTTACCCTTACTGAGCATTTCAGCTCACCCTTTTATGTTTTCTTTTCCCCAGGATATAAAGAAATGTTTTAGGTAAAAAAAAAGGAAGATCTTTATGGGAGATGTTGAAGATCTTTCACCATGATTAGAAGATTTTATTCCAAGTTTCCAAAGACACTAAACTATTACGATACTTGTGTGTGTGTTTTTGTTATGTACTAAGTATTCCGCAAATGTAATGTAATGTCAATGTACGTCAGGCTTCGGGTCTCTACAGTTGGTATCAGAGGAAAGGTTTAGTCAACCTTTGGAAACTAGGATGCGAGAACTTTAGTGAGATCCCTAGAGATATTTATAAGGTATGTCTAGGGATGTCCCTAAGGATAAGTATACGTATAGGATAAAGTCCTAGAACTACGGTAACGATCATAGAATTTAACCTAAGATGTTAGACATCGAGGATACTCCACCTTTATTATGTTGTTTTCCCTAGCAAGATTTTTGCCTCTCACACTATTTTTTTTTCTGGGTTTTAGAAAATGGCGGGAAACAAGATGTTTCACGATAATGGAGGATATGATGGACAATGGAATGATATTCTTCATAATGAAATGGGATTTGGAAGTCCAAACATCATTATTATGCCGAATCAGCAATCTCATAATATGATCAATAAAGTAAAATTTGGTAAGTTTCCTGACTCGGCTAATAAGAGAAAGATGGAGTTTCATGATGATCATAGAGGAAAGAAAGTTCAATTTACCCTATGTAAATCATGTGGGAAGAGGCATCAAGGAGAATGTTTCAAAGGAACTGGAAGATGCTTTGGGTGTGGAAAAGAAGGACACAAAGCAAGTAAGTGCAAAGGAAAAGGTTCGGTTAACACCAGGGATGAGGATAATGGTATTGCTACGACATCAACAATGGTTAAATGTTTTAAATGTGGAATGTACGGGCATTATGCAAACCAATGCCCTAAGGGAAAGTCTAATGAAGAGAATCAGTATGGTCGTATGGGTAGTATTTATGTTGATGATGATGATGAGACTACAAATGATATGTGAGATGAAAGAATTGATGAAGCTCGGTCAATGGTTTAAGAATGTAGTGGAATGATTACATGTTTATCAAGTGTAATGTTGTATAAGTAATCTCATGGTACTATGGGATAAAGAGACATCTAAGTATTGTTACATTGTTGTCTTTCCTTAAATTTTGAAAGTATGTGATGAATGGTACCAGTATTTTTGGAAAGTAGATGATATGCGCATAATGTAGGGATGAGACGATAATGAGATGTTTGGTTGTATGCATGAGCTCATGATTGATATAAGGACTAAGTGATATCATGGTTTGAGTATATAGAATTTTGAGGATTTTGGTACGTGGAAGGTGTTAACTTTTAACTGCAATCATGTTTTCACTAAGGTTCAATGGGTATTCAAGAAAATACTTGATTAAGGCCTTCGAATGTTTGGAATGTGACCAACAAGACATATCTTATGATATATGGGGATCGACGATGGTGTTAAATCTCTGTAATCATTTTCACTATGTTATGAGAGTGGACTGTAGTATTATGGATAATCCTAAAGATTGGAATGGATTATGTTGGAATAAGTTACTATTTTTTAAGGATAGAAGTTTTTTTTCTCGATATTATTGATGGGATGTTATAGTAATATAGTTTTAGAAAAAGGACAACCTGCAGGACGGGCGACATCCCATCACGTCGGACAAGGCTGTCGGAATCGAACCCACAACCGAAGTGCGACTGGCCTTTATCGCCTACCACTGGCCTACAGGAAGTCCCTGTTTAGTAGAAACTAGTTTTATTATATTAAGCAGTATGATATATGAAGTATAAGTCCATTTTAGGAACCATATGTGATTAATCTCACTATAGATCGACTTATGTATATAATTTTTGCTAACATTTTGTTTGAGACAGATGGAATGACCCGTCATTCTATCACATGATCTGCTAACACTTCACAAATAACAAATTCAACTTCATTTATTTAAGAGATGAAGTGGAAATTGTTCAAGGCATGAACAACAGTGAGATTTTACCCAAATAAAGTAAGTATTTATTCTAATTCAAATTTTCAACTTTAGGGAAATGATCTTGAAAATCAAAAATGCTGTCCTAGTGATCTTATACCTGATGAATCAGATGGTACCTTATATCATCACAAATCTATGGATTTGTGATTACTGGCTTTTCCATAGCCATGTTCTCTACCACTCTCCATCAGAACATGATGGTTAGATTTCTCTTCTATATCCATATTTTCACCTATGTGGAAACCCAGTGATTAGTTTATTTGGGTAATCGTTACATTTCATACCTTAGTTTTTAAAGCCAAGTTTTGGTATTCCTTTTTACAATGTGGGTTTCTATTAAAGAAACTTTCGAATAGTAAACCATTTATAACCCTGACGAATTTCGAGGGCGAAATTCATTTTAAGGGGGGTAGAATGTAACAGCCCGAGATTTTATGAAAAATATTCTTTTTATTTCACTAATGTCTTGTGTTGTACGCTACACCAAAAGGATCATGCACAACACGCATCCTTGACTTGCCTTGCATTACACGCAATCGCGACCTTCCTCGATAGCGTGTGTAGTACGCAATAACGAGTTTCACTAAACAGCGATATGCTATTAAAATGTTATTAAAACTAGCCGTTATGAATTTTAATAACCACTTTTTGAAATTTTGTAAATTTTATTTTTCAAAATGGATTTCATTTTTGTATTCGGAGTATCGAATTTAGCCTAAGGTGAAATTTAGGTACATTTCGGATAACATTCATATTCTGATGAATAGTGAAAATTATTAAATTTTAATTAAAAACAACCTTTTTAATCGAAATAATTAATAGTGATAAATTATTAATTTGAGTGGTTTTAAAGTATATTTAGAATATATTTTTACAATTTAACACAATTTTGGTCATTGGATGAAATTTCACATTTAAACCAGACATAATCAAGTGTCAATCTTTTGATAGATATTGTTTCATAAAAACACGCTATTTGTTTTAACAGCGGGATTTAATTATAAAATTAATTAATTCAATTTCTATGTTATGAATTTGGTAAAATAGACTTCATTTTTGAATTCGCAATATAAAATATAGCTTAGGATGAAATTTTGGCATTGTTCTGAAAAACATCAATTTTTGATGAATAGTGAAACCACTAAGTGGTAGGTTAAAAACTGAATTTTGCATAAAACTTAATTTTACCGCTTCTGTGATTGGAATTTCGAAAATCCGAGAGACACGGTTAATATCAAGGACTAAAATGTGGTTCAATGAGATGAAAATAATTTTTTGGTGAATAGTAACTTTTTACTTTTTTTACCGCGGTTAATAGTAAATAGGGTAACTAAGGGTAAATATGATATTAATATTACCCTAACACATGTCCTAATTCTATTGGACAAGTGTAATTCGACCAAAAACAAACATAGGAATAAAATATGACCATTTAGGCCCACTTGGATTAGATTAGGACATTTATTATTAATTTATTTAAAGAAGGGTTAAAATAGTTAAAATCAAAGTTTAATAAGTAAATCATTTTTAATATGGGGTTATACATAAGATAAATTCAATTGTAAATATTCATTAGAAAGCTAAAAAGATTTCCTACATGATGATATTTTATTTGTAATTTTTAGACATCAAATAATTTAATTTATTTATGACACAAAGATGATGCAGTAATTATCTTATTAATGAAATATTGACATAATTGATGTTATAAACACCCAAATAAATGTAATTTGAGACTTTTTATGAATTCCACTAATTTTCTAGGTTACTATGATATATTAGTGTTGATTTAATCAACTTGGTTCGAACATATAATTCTGTTATGACTTTCACAAAAATCATATATCAAATAGTGTCAAAATTGACACAAAATAGTTTTTAAATAAAATAAAATATTATTAATTGTTATTGTATTCCTAAAAATATAAGGATCGGCCAAATGACTTAGATAAGGATATATATTTTAATTATAAACAATTTGGGGTTCGTTTGGCATGTTATAGTAAGTGTATTAACCATATAGTGAAAGAAAACAAAAAGACACGGTAAAAGTAAAATTATTTAACATAGAGTTAAATCTAATTGATAAGGTTAAAATAATACCTAAACTTGTCTAAATCTTATTGGTTGATAGGATTTCGACCCATCCCCACTTTAGCTTCGAAATAAGACCCTTTGGAACCATTATAAACCGATTTTGACTTTAATATAAAATAATATTTTGAGATATTCCTAAGGTGCCCCTCTCCTCCCTTATAAAAGGGCACCTCCTCCCCCTCCTCCTCACACCAATTTGAGCACTAAAGCTCGGCCAATCCCTGCCAAAATCTCTTCTCCACTTCCCTAGAAACATCCTAGAGGTTCTGGTCTTCCTCAAAGACCAATTTTAGTTCCCTAAGAGGAGGTCTCCAAAGGGCGCTTCAAAGAAGAGGTAATTACCATTACCAATTCTTTCATCTTTATTTCTTCTTCCACTTCTTCTTATTAGGTTGTTTCATTATGAAGTAATAACATCAGTATCACTCATATACTGATATGTCATTATAAGTATGAAACAACCCTATTTCACCATCTATCCATCCTACGGAAAAAGAAATCACCGCGCGTGTGTACGTACGGAATACCGTCTCCACGCCGTGGTGTAATCTATTTTCCACCACCACCTTACATGGATGGGTATAATGGTGTAAAGAATAACTATACATAGTTATTACAACATCATATTGATTCTGATATATTGTATAATCCACTCCAATTCAATTCAATATTTATGGAAATGATATCATCGCTCGTGCGTACGTACGGACTACCGTCTCCACGACGCGATGAGATTCATTCTCCATGTTAACCATTTAAGAATGATTATAAAGTATATATAAGAAATAATAATGGAATATATGACATTATAAAGCTACTGGATTTATGTATATATATACATATGTATGTCATCTACTTACTTCCATTTCAAGACAATAAGGAAAGGAAAACAGCGTTCATGCGTACGTACGGACTACCGTCTCCATGAACGGTGTTTTTCATTTTATTTATCTACCTATTATATATATATATATATACTGAATATATATGATATATAAATCATATTTTATATTCTGGAAGTAAGTAAATCATGATATAAGTAATAATGATGTCAAGAACAACAAGTTAAAACACCTACGATAAATGAAACGATTTTACCCAAAACGCTTCTTTAACATGGAATTTACAGAAGAACGGGTAATATAATGGCATAAGTGAACCATATATGATATCATAACAATGAATATGATTCTGGAATAAGTCAATAACATTATTTAAACCATTATACAGGAGCTTCAGACACATACAAGGCAAATTGGACCTAAGGTAAGGGGAAATATCACAATCTCATTTTTATCCGAGATTGTTTATTCTTTGGTATTCACTGGGGTGTATTTTATCATCCACATCCATGTTCCCTCAATATGTAATATTGTTTCCATCCACTTACAATAGTGTAAATCCAATTTTACCCTTCGGTGAGTTTTTAGTAAAGAATATGAAAGGAATCTTTTGTCGTTTTTCGTACGAGGTACTTTTTGACTTTTCCGACAAAAGTACGAAGAATGTTTTTTTTACTTATACGACATGAATGGATTTTTAAAACATTATTTCCAAGAATCTTCCTTTACAAGTTTTCAAGTTTATTTTTAATCAACATCTTTTATTTTTAAGTTGTATGACATGTTATGAAAGGAAAAATGTTTTTGAAGAAGAAAGGATATTTTCCTCAAGAATGGAGTTCAAGTGTTTTATCAAAATTATTTTCTATCTAAGATAATAAAGAGTTCTTTTTTTATCCCTATTATTAAATTGATTTGATCATGTTGTGATGGAATTATTTTTATGAATTCCTTTATCTTATATGAATTGTTTTATGATTTCATGTTGTTTAAGAATCCCATTTTTATTACATGGATTATGTGATGATGTAAGATTTATGATTATGTGGCACACATAAGAAAGGATTCATTATAAGATGGGTGGGACCTATATCTCCCTCCAATGCATTGGGTAAAGATTTTATATCTCATGAGATAGACATGGCTGGAATGGTAGGTTATACCGGTTCAGTGAAACAGGACTGAAACGAGGGTTACTCGATTCAGAAAGGGACTTTGTCCACTAATATAGTCTTGGCAATGAGTCTTGACTAACAAGAAATGATTCTCTATGATTATGTGTGAATGCCACAAAGTTTCATGTTTTAAGTTATGATTATTGTGATTAAATTTCACTACCATGATTTATCCCATGTTATGAAATTATGCTCTCTTTTGCAGGTTATGATTTCCAAAATGTTATGTTTTTATGAATACGATGTGATTGACATTTCTTTTGTTTACCCTTACTGAGCATTTGAGCTCACCCTTTTATGTTTTCTTTTCCCCAGGATATAAAGAAAGGTTTTAGGTAAAAAAAAGGAAGATCTTTATGGGAGATGTTGAAGATCTTTCACCACGATTAGAAGATTTTATTCCAAGTTTCCAAAGACACTAAACTATTACGATCCTTGTGTGTGTGTTTTTGTTATGTACTAAGTATTCCGCAAATGTAATGTAATTTCAATGTACGTCAGGCTTCGGGTCTCTACATTTCCACTTTTCAATCACAAGATATCAATACAACACATTGATATAAAAACATTATGAAAACCATTTTAAATACCAAAATAAAAGAAAAGTAAAACATGGTATTTCTTTTTCTTTTAAAAAAAAGGTATGGCTTGTAGAGGAAGCCGATACTCAAATAATGGTCACGGTGGCGAAGAAGTCGTTGTCACCGCATACGTACGACATAAACATTCCCTTTTGTCATTTAGTAAACTCTTTGTATAAAAAATATTCCTTTCGGATAAACTTAAAAGTAAAAGGGGTTTATACACCATATAAAAGAAGGTTGGGTATAAAACAAAATATGCCTCAATGAAAGGAGATTGAGATGAAGTCCCATACGAAGACAGTATCCTTGGATTAAGGATAAATCAATTACATAATTATGTGTGACAAACTAATACACCAAATATAAGTGGATATTAAGTGTAAAAAAATCAGAGGTTATTCACACATATTCATAGAACGAAATATTCAAGGAGTACAAGCTTATCCCAAAGAATCAAAATTGGGTTAAGAAGTTCCCTTACAAAAATTTGATAGCCTAACGGCGTCACTAAAAAATTCAGAAAATGAGTTGATAAGAGATAAAAAGGGTATCTCATCACATGGACATAAAATTTAAATCCCTAAGGATATAGAAGAAAATTTCCCAAAATAATGTTATGTGAATTAAAATACATAACAAAAGAATTATTTTAAAAAGAGGAGGGTGAATGGTTCCCTTACCGAAATGGGTATCTTTTGAAACATACACCCTGTGAAAGAAGGACAATAAAAAATTGATGTAAATACTCATAAATGAAAGTATATTACACAATGAGTAAAATAATGGTCAGTACATACACCACACAAAGGAAATCGTGGAAAATGTAGCATAAATCTCACGGGAATAAAAGTGAGATGAAAAATCCCTTACGAAAACTTGGCAGCCAAACAGCGCCACTTAAAACTTCCAAAAATGGATTGATGAGATCAAATAGTGTCTCTCATCATATTACAATAAAATTTATAGAAATAGGAATATAAAAGAACATCCCCCTTCATAACAAAGAGGATCTTAAAAGATGTTACATAAAAGAGAGTACTTAAAAAGAAAGAGAGAGGTTAGATCTATTACGAAAATTCGGCAGCCTAACGGCACCACTCAAAACCTCCAAAATGGATTAATGAGAGAGAATAGGGTCTCTCATCATATGAACATAAAAATTACAGTAATATTAATATAAAATAACATCCCAATCACAAGAAATATGAGCTTAAAAGGAATTACATAAAAGAGTGTACTTAAAAAAGAAAGAGAGGAGTAGGATCCCTTACCTTAGGTCCGACTTGACTCGATCGTTTTTTAATGTCCTGAATAATAAAAATGAGTTAATTTATACTTGCTTAAGAACCTTTTTCAAGTTCATTATTCCTTTTATATAACTTATTTATTTGTTATAAACATTATGTAATCATTTAAGTTAGTAATGTTTGTTTTGTCGATATTTGGTTCTTAAGTCGAAAGTGGACTTCTTACAATTACATGTAGTTCGTGTGGTCAAAGGTTCATTATATCCAGAATGATATTCATGATCTGGATATCATATATATAATATATATCCATAATATACATGTATTTATAATATTACATAATCAGTTAGGGGTAATAAATGAAATGCATCATTCATAGAGATTGTAAGCCGTACGTACGCATGAACGCTACTTTCATTTCTATGTCATATTAATGAAATTAAAACTAAATGAGAGGTATTTATATTTTAATTCCATAATTATATTCATCATTTATATTTAACATAAATCAAATATAATAACTTTAAATACATCTTTTATACATCCCACATATGGCATTAACGAATCAAATCACATTGAGGGGGCGGAAGTCCGCACTTCCTAAAATGAAATTATCGTGTTTACCCACAATGAAAACCATAAAGGTATGCCAAAAAAAAATTACAGAAGATTAAGTAAAACATAAACATATTATATATTATATATAAAAATAGTGACATCTTAATGGCCACCTTTTAAGGTGTTATATGAGTGTTGAACAATCATCGTTTCGTGAGGCAGAAATTCGCCATCCACAGAAACAGTGTGTTCTTTAACCATTTGATGTAGGTTTTTGTAAGTGTATCTCAAATTACTCTTATTACAACATACTAGTATATTTACGATACTGTAGTTGTTACAAAAGAAATGAATAAAAAGAGTTTAGGGGGTTGGAGAAGCAAAATAAAACAAAAGTACCCAAGTGAAGACATTACCTTAAAATCGGGTAACTCTTTTTGATTTGAGATCAAAGGCTTCCTTGGGAAGACTTCTACACAAAGTGACGCTTATAGGAGTAATATAGGGACGTGTAGAGGCAAAATGAGAAGTGGTTGGCCGAGCCAAAGGCATGAGAGGTGTGGGTATGGTGGTAGAGGTTGGGGCCTTTTATAAGAGGAGAGGAGGGGCACTCTTGTAAAGTTACAAAATGTTACTTTATTTTCAAATGAGTTTCAGATTTTAAAGGTCCCACAGGTGGTGAGGGTAATAAATATTCTCATACAATTGGATATTGACAAGTTTAAGTTATAGTTTTAACATTATCTTTTCATTTTATTTAAATCCTTTATTAATGAGGTAATCGCTGCATCATCATGATGTCATAAATAATTTAATTTATTTAATGTCTAAAAATTATAAAAAAACTATCATTATGTAGGAAATATTTTTATATTTCTAATTAATATTTATATTCAGAAAGATGACTTGTATAACCCCATTTAAAAATTGTTTTAGTGAAACATCTTATGATTGTGACATTTTTATTTTAACTTTAAATAAAAAGTTATTTATATCATTTTCCAACCAGGGTGGCTCCATGGGGTCCCCATGTTGACCCATGGATTGTCTCGGTCGGCCATGACACATCCAAAGAGGGTAGGACATGTGTCTAGGTCATTTCACATTATTAAAACAATTTTTTTACCTTAAATTACACTAATTACCTCTAATCGTGATTAAGAACATAAAAGTTACTATTCACCAAAAAATTATTTTAATCACATTGAACCACATTTTACTTCCTAATGACAACCATGTATGTCATATTTTTGAAATTCAAAACATAGAGGTGACAAAGTTTCATTTGAATGAAAAATCAGTTTCTTTAACTACCACTTAGTGGTTTCACTATTCACCAAAAATTGAAGTTTTTCAGAAAAATACCAAAAATTCACCCTAAGCTATATTTGATATTCCGAACTCAAAAATGATGTCTATTTTAAAAAATTCAAAACATATAATTTGAATTTATTAATTTAACAATTAATTCCCACTATCAAAACAAATATCGTGTTTTTATGAAACAATATCTATTAAAAGGTTGGCACTGGTTTAAGTCCAATTTCAAAGTGAAATTAATTCCAATGAACACTATTGGATTAAATGGTAAAAATATATTTTAATTTTAATTTAAAAACAATTCAAAAGATAATCTAATCATATAAATAAATTAGATTAAAAAGAGGTTTTGAATTAAAATACAACATTTTTCATTATTCATTAAAAAATGAACTTTATCGGAAAGATACCAAAAATTTACAAAAAGTAAATTTTGATGTCTCTATTCTAAAGAATAATTTTATTTTGTCAAATATAACACATAAAATTGTCAAAAAGTGGATTTAAAAGAGGTTCGCCATCAAAAGGCGGTTAATCGTCCTTCTAAAGAACGTTAGAATGTTTACACATAAAAATTGAATTCATTCACATTTTTAATCCTATAACATTTATTGTAAAAAGTAAAAATATTTGACAAACATATATAATCATTTTGTAGTTAGTTCTGTTCATTCTCTCCATTACAACGGATAGGCGTTAACTACCATTTAAAGTAATGTTATTTTATTGTTAGAGTGCAATGTAAGATTCCCAAGAAACCTGTTTTTTCGTATTGGGTACGCCATCGAGCATAGCATCCCCTTTAAAGTAATATTAATATTTTATTCACAAATATAGATAAATATAAAAATGCCATATTCTTTATTTACCTGGGGTGTTACATATAAAATCCTTGGTTAGTATGTTATTTATTTAGTTAAATGATTTGATGGAATATGAATAAGTTGATTTTGGGAACTTACATTTTATCAAATGGATATCCCTGGCCTTAGAAAATGATTTGGCAAATTAGTGATAAATTTTATTTTTGAATATGTTCACTATTTTTGGAATACTATATCATCATGGAAAATATAATACTATGGGATTTTATTTTAGGATTAATGGTTGAAACTTATTTTTTAATATTCTTTGATTTTATTATGGAGTTATAGTGATTCATGTTATTTATGAAAATGATTAAACAAACATGGAGAATATGTTAATAAGGCAATTACATTTTTGTATAAGACTTAAAGAGGAATTTATTTTATTTAGAGATAAATATTAAAATTTATCTTAGAGAACCATGTAATCAAATTTTTATGAGTTTTTGGTTTTAAACTTAGTTTGGATTATTTTTAGGGATTTTGAGGTCAATTATTTATTGAATGGTCTTCGTTGATCTTTTGGTATTATAGTTGGATTCTAGAGATTAATAGAAGTTTTTCATCATCCAATGGTTTATTATTTTTTGAGAATTGTTTTATCATATCCTAATCATATTGGTTTTTGTTTAATGTTTTATTAAAGTAGAAATATATATTTAATCATTTGTGGATTATACGATTCAATATTAGTTGATTAATCTTAAATACTCATCATTTATAGAAAAATATGAGTTAGTGGTGGAGGTTAATTAAATTATTAAAATTTAATTTTTAAGAAATTATATTTCCTAATTTTCATAGTATATGAATAAAAACAATTCCTCATATTTATGAGGGGATATTAAAATAAAAACCTTTTCTCCTTACTTTTATCACTACGAAATCAAAACCCATTTATCCCACCAAAATTATGTGGTTTTGGGATTATTATCTTTCTTCTAACAATGTTATCTACCACACTCTATTAGAATATGATGGTTATTTTTCTATTACATAACCATGTTTTCCTACAAGAAACCCTTGTATTTTTTTATCGCGAGTGACCTTTGTACTTCACCGTCTTTCATTTAAAGTGGAGGTTTATTGACTCTTTTTGTGATGTGGGGTTTCTATGAAATAATTTTGAAAAGTCAAAACATAGTTACCAATACTGAATTCAAAATTTTGAGGATGTAATTTCCAAGGGGGGAGAATGTAACATCCCAAGTTTTTAAAATGAAACACATTGTTTGATAGCATACATGATATTCCATATTGAGTATAAACATGCAACTAAATATTATTATTTATATCTTACTGTTATAACCTAGTCATTAGATTATTGGGAATGAAAATTATTAAAAAAGTTAAGAAAATATGTCTTAAAAAGGTATATATAATTAATTACCTAGTGACCAATTAATTATAAATGAAAATAAAACCATTTTTTAAATTAATGGAAATGTTTTCAAATAAACTATTTAAATATGCATAAGTGTATTTAATAAATAAAAAAATCACACTTGATTGATTATATTAATGAAAAATATCTTTAATATATTATATATATTGTTTAAAATAAATTTTATCTGTTTTATAGACACGATATGACAGCAAATTCATTTTTAGTCATTAAAAAGTATTTAAAAAATGCATTTTTACCACCTTTTGATGGAAGACCTATTTAAAATCCAGTTTTGAAGCAATTACCAATTCTATTTGAAAAAATAAAATTTCTATTTGGAAGAGGAAAATCAAAATTAAATTTGGTTGAATTTTGGGTATTTTTCTGATTAATTTCATATATAAATGAATTGTGAAAAATACTGCATTTTAATTCAAAACTACTTTATCATTTAATTTATTTATATTATTATATTATCATTTTAATAGTGTTTAATGTAATATTATATTATGTTTTTATCTTTTAATCCAATTTAGGTTATTTCAGTTATTTTTTATATTGAAATTAGATTTAAAAACTTATTGAAATTTTTGAACGTCTCTTTTACCCACCTTTGCATCACGTCTGCAGGATTACTGTTAATCATTAGATAACCACCCATATGAATTGAATTTTCCAAAACATACATACATGGTGGTAATCATTATGATTAATTTGATCTAATACGATTAACTTAGTTTTTTTGAATAGTAAGTACTGTATTTTATTCACCATGGATAAGGGAAAATTGGGTAATTAAAGGTAAAACAATATTATAATATTATAAAATTTCCCTAAAACTTGTACTAATTTCGTTTTATGAGTTTTTTTGACCTAAATAATCCTTATACAGAAATTATAACCTTTTTAACGAACATCGGTAAGAATATGAAATTTATTATATTTTATATAATTAGAAGTTAAAAATGTCATATTTATTTTTTTAATAAGTAAATCATTTTTAATATGTGGTTATATAGCAGATAAATATGAAAATAAATAGTAATTTTAAATATAATATGTTTATATAAATCATGATAATATGTTTGAAATTTTTAGATATTAAATAATTGAATTTAATTATGGCATAATGATGATGTAGTAATAGATTTTTTAAAGGAAGAATCAAATAAAAAATATTAATAATATTAAAATAAATATAATTTGAAATATTTGATTTCATCCATAATTTTTCTAGTTGAAATTTACATGTTATAGATGTCTAAAATTATTATTTTTCAATGGAATCAAGTTGTTATGATTTTTTAAAAAGTCAACTAATGAATAGTCTCAAAATTCACAAAATTTATATCTTAAAAATATAAAATATTTAATTGAGTTATATAAAATTTATTTAAATATAATATTTGACCATATAGTTTAGGTATGTATGAGATTTTCATCATTTAATTGTTAATCTATCATTATGTATGTTATGGTAATAATATTAACTCTAATAGTGTAAATTACTGGATAAAATAGTAAGATTTAAAAGGGGTTAAAACAAAAAGATAATGATTACAAAGTATTTAAACTTTTCTAATTTTTATTGGATGAAATTTTTTTGACCCAGAATCACTATATATATATTATAAATTAATAATGTTTGACCCATATATAATAGAAATTGAATTTATATTAGTTTAATACTTTTTATAATTTCATGAGTTCCCCTTCTCTCTCCTATAAAAGGGCACCAATTCATCTCAATTCATTACACTTCAAAATCCTTTTGGTTTGGAAAATATCTACCCAATACTCTTACTAGAATACCTACCCACATTATATAGTCCTTATTTTAGTCATGAAACCATCCTTATAGGACAAAAGTTTTTAAGAATCGTGATTATCTGATGTAAAGGTATTGTTTTTATTTAAGTGTTTCCATTTTATTTTTTCTTCAACATCCTTCAAATATTCTGCATCCCTGATGAAATAATACCTTCTAGTATAATAAATAGAATGATATTTTATTATTTTAATATCATCACATAAATCTAAATCCACTTACATTAAATGAGAAAATAATTAATCATTTGTGCGTACGTGTGAATGATCACCTCCACAAACTGATATAATTAGTTTTCCATAACCACCTCTGAAAAATAGTTATAATGATGGAATTAATGTTTATATATTATAATAATGATATATATATAATTTTAATATAGTAATATTTCAATTATTATCTTTATTCTCATGTAGATAAAAATGATAATTTCGTTCGTGTGTATGTGTGAACTATAACCACTATGAAGCAATGTGATTTGTTTTAAATCACTAAATCACTTAAATAATATATATAAGTTTATTTAAATTATTTATATTATACTAATTATATTATAATTATTAATTAAATATAAAATAATATTTAAATTCTTTCCATAATGATCAACGAAAATGGGGAAATGTTACTCATGCGTACGTGTGACCTACCGTATCCATGATTATAGCATTGTTCTTTTATCATAACCATGATTTATGATTAGATTTAAAATTATAAATCATGTATAAAATTTATCATTTTTCCGGAATATTATTCAATATTTGGTGGAATTTTATCGACATGAACTATTGACACCATACCAAGTTCATTTTTGACTCAGGTACCGAATATCAACCAAAAGTTCAATATGAACATAAATAATTATATAATTGTCATAACATGGTAATAACTAATTTAAAAGGAAAAATAAACTTGAATATGGTTATCAATAATTAGAAATCATCCTTGTCTATTATTCAGGAATATAAATATTTCATGTGATGAGTCAGACTCAAGGTTAGGGACTTCATCTCAATCTCCTTTTATTGAGGCATATTTTGATAATATACACCACCTTATTTTATATGGCGTATAATAAATCCCTTTTAATTTTGATTTCATTAAAAGGTTTTGAAATTTAATCCATTTATTATAATTATTTTACTCAATGAAAAATGGAATGTTTTTTATATATACGACGACAACAAATTTTTCTCTTTTGTGACCATTGTTTGATATTTGGCTAGGTCTACAAGGTGTATTGTTTTTAAAAGAAAAATAAATACCATATTCACTTTTCAAGTATTTTGGTATTGAATTTTTTTGGGAATGGTTTTATTATATAAATATCTTGAGATGATATCTTCAAATTGTAATGTGGAAATGTTATTCTTCCTTTATGATTGTTTTATGTGTCATTATTTTGATAAGTTTATTGGGAATTATTTATGTATACGAGTGGTTATGTGAAACACTGAGGGTGGGTGATCCCATGATATCTCTATGATGAATTGGGTAATGAGAATTAGTTAACAAGTTGGTTTTATCCAAAGATATTAAGTTATATATAGTAATGAGTATTCCAAACATAACTAGAGTTGTTACTGATTATGTGTTCGTGAATGCTACAACGTAAAAATGATATGGATGCTACAAGTTACCTTTATGATTTATGATTTCTATATAGTTTTATAGGATTCTTATGACTTCAGGAGGTAATCTAAAAGGTTTTTGTCTTATGGGTGATAGTGATGATTCTGTGAAAATATTTTAATGAGTTCAAAATATTAATACACTAACGGTATGTTTCTTGATTTTATGCCCCCTTAATAAGATTTTTGTGCTCATCCCATGTTTTAAATTATTTTCATATAGTATAAGGATGTGTAATAGAAAACATTATGTCAATAATAATGTTATAAATATTTTTATCGACAAAAAAAATTCGTGTTTTATTTTAGAAATTTTTACATTGTAAAAAACATAGATAGTGAGTAGAAGTGTCAACATTGTAATATTTGAGTTTTGATGTTACAGTTATAGCCTAATTATATAAATCTATAAATATTAAAAGATACTCATTGTAAAGGAAATTAAATTCATGAATTAACTCAATATTATGTAATGTTTATGGCTGGGGTCTTATAGGACAGATCAAAACAAAAGCTATCTATCATGCTTCAACATATTCCTTTCCTCGTATATGCCATACCAATATAGTAAAACAAAAGGAAAAAAGTATATGAAACCACATGGTAATGTCCCAAATTAGGATCCATGGAAATGGTTCCCTAATCCAGTTCATGACATGGCCTCAAACACACATCCCAATACAGTAGAGGTTACCGACTAGTGGTAATGGTCTAATATGATACTATTACGAGACTATACCATCATTATTAGAGTATCACATAGGTATATAAAAATAAGTAAAAAGTATAATAAGATAAATAATAAAGAAAAAATTATAATAATAACATACAATCAATACTAAATTAATGAGTAACCATTCATGAAAATGAGACACTGTAAAAGAAACTGACATATAATAGGTTATGCAGAAAAATAGAATAAACAGAAAAAATAATAAATAATAAAATAAATCCAAATCATGGAGGAAACCTATGTACATGATATTTCTTTACTCCCAATATCTCATGTCTAATCCTAACCTGAATGAATAAAAAATAGCATAGGGAACAATTTATCTTATAAACTTCAACCAAGAAATCTATCTCAGTACAAAATGATTACCTAATCTAGGAGTGAGATAACCTCAGAAAGCCACCACCAATGATTTATAATGTATTCTAGTTCATGAATATAAAATAAATCATTTTTACACATAATATATAAGTAGTGAATAAATATAATCAATAAAATTATCTCAGGTTCCACAGGAGCACCTGATTGACTAATCATGCATCGACCTAAGCTAGAATATCTCTAAATATTACATCAATTATATATAATATATATATACATATATGTAGATATATACATGTAATGACTTTTAATGAATATGTAAGACTATGGTATTCATATAATAATAATAATAATAGTCTTATTGTGTAAGTATTGTAATGAACCTAGGTATATGAACATTTGATTAGGAGATCCATGCCTAAAAATCCCCAAAATTATGGGAAACATCAGGTCTAGCATCATTCCATCTATGATTCATAAGAAGAATCCAAGGTGTTACCTCAGGTAAATCTTATAATGATTTGAAACTCAATGTCCAACATCTTAGACATAGGAGGTATTTGAAGCATCATGTCTAACCACCCTAAATAAGGCCTTTTAGTAAAAATCATGCAATAGATAATCCCACTTTCCCTATGATACCTAAACCAAGGCATCCCATAAAGAGGAACCCAATTTCACTCAAAGTACAACATAATTCCTTTGAACTATGATACGATATAAGTTATTCCTACATGTGAATCTAATTTTGTATCAACGATTTATAATTCAAGTGTAGGAAGTTCAAAGTTAATAATTAATCATATTCCATGAGAAGTCAATAATTCCATATAAATATGATATATCATGATTATTTAATTTTTAAATTCAATTAATACAATTGGAAAATTTCATTTATAACAAGAAATAAGTCATGGGAATCATCCATGCCTCAACATTCTAAATACCCATTTAGGTTGGTCCATCACAATCATTAAGATGAAGATAAAATCATCAAGGGATAAAGGATATTACACAACCATCCTATTAATTCATTTCATTTGTTTTACAAAATTTTTCTTCTAATAAAAATGAGTTAAAAATTATTCTTAATAATTTAATTGTGGAAAATTATATCAAAATATGACTAAGAATCCATTTAATTACTTCATGGAATTCCACTACTAAGTGGAAAGCAAAGCTGACCTAAGGGGTGGTTTGGCAGAATTGAAAATATTGTTCATTTAAATAATTTACTCAAACTAACCTTAAGTGGTGGTTTAGGTTGTTGGTGCCAACCTCCAACCTTTTTAGAATGTTTCAGGTTAATCTATAAGAATTAAATTTAATTAATTTCACTTTTGATAAGTGATTCATGGAATGTATGACCTATAACACAATAAAACATTTTATTAATGACACATTGTTGAGGGAAAATCATATTGACCACTACCTCATGATTAGGTTGCTTCACCCATCCATTATTATTATTTGATTTGAGCAGAAATAGAAGAAATCAAAGAACCTACCATTATGAATAGGATCTCATACAACAATTGCATCAAAATCAAGAAGGTAAACTGATAAAATATGTAAAATGAGTCTTATTCTTTCCTAGGGCGATCGAATGCAAATGACATCACTTGAATCAGACCCACAAAAGAGATAAAAATCATGGAGGTGGAAATAGATAAGAGGGTGCATGCAGGGAATCCTCCCAGCTTAATGAAGGTGAAAAGTGGTGAAATACCATTTATGGTTAGGGGGATGTTAATTCTCACCTTTTAATGAGGTGCGCAGTTAGGATGCACTGTATGAATAATTGTACACCAATCATGTGGCTCATTCTATCCATGAGATGCCCCTCACTTGGCTAGGGGAAAAAATTTTCAATCCATTATTATACACTATAATCTCATTATCTGAGAGCTCCTCCCCTTCTCACAATTGTAGTGAAAGGTTAAAAAAGTCATCTACTAACCATATGACATTTCTATAGTGTATTTGAGACCCTCTCTTGGTATCTACGTCCGAGCTGCATAGTTTCTCAAAATATTATCCTATATATAAGGGTCCTAATGGTAATGTCAAATGGTTATCACTAACCCTATGCTAAAAACTGAGGCTTAGGATACATATTTCCTATAATCAGGTTTTGGGCTCTAAACCCCTGGTACACTCATAAAACTTATAATCTATTTTCTATACCTGATTTCACAACTCTATACATCATTTAGAGGAACTGAAACATTCAAATTCTTATTTGAAACATGAAATAAAATCTTGAACCATCCGTCAAATGGAAAGTAAAAATTCTCTAGGACTTTTCAACCCAATCCTAAACAATGGATGTTACATCAACTACATGATTCTTGTACTACTTTAATAAGAACTACACCAGTGTTACATAAAAATCAAGGTAATTTTACAATCATTAAATGTTAAAAATGAATAATTATTATGAACATAGTTTAATACTTATATATTTTATTATTTATATTCATTCATATTTCATTTTTATCTATATCCATTTTATGACAACATGATAAGTTAAAGAATGCTACCTTTTTTAATTATCCTCAACTTAATATAATACAAAAGTGTATTTAAAGTATAGTGGATTGAAAATGAAATATTTAAAAATTTAGGATTTTTATGTTCTAATTAATCTCACACAATAAAATTAATGTACGTTTTTGGTTGATTTTGGGACACTATACCACAGTTTTAACCAAAATTAACTGATTTTACACATTACTATGGGAATGAAATATCACCATGGTTACTATTCATTATAAATAAAAATATAATTTATTAATTTAAAAAACATTAACCTCTTAATAATAAATTTGGAATCCAATTTTCAATATTAAATTTTTAGAATTTGAAAAAAAATATGTGCACAAACCATAATGAAAAAACAGTTTTTAGAAAAAATGTGTTCTGAATTAGAAAAATTATTTTAAACCAAATCAAGTTCTGTTTTGTTACATTTGGGATGAATTATAATTCTTTTAATAAAATGGAAATAATATTTCGTTAAATAAAAATTTAAAATATAATGTGGATTTTAAAGAACATTATTTAAATAAAAGAAATTATAGTTTTTGAAAAATCGATATTATGAACTACTCACTTAAAAATAAATCTTTTCAAAGAATACAAAAAATCATTCTATGTCTATTATTACATTATTATTTGAAAAATTTTATCAATTTTCTTAAATAAAAGTTATTAAAGGTCTATAAATTAATTATAATGTAAGCACACAAAATATAATAATAAATTTTTTGAAGAAAATGTATTTTTGAAGCAACAATTATATTTATTCTCATTCCATGACTATTAAACATAATTAAATTAATTTTATTTCATTAAATGGGATGTATAATCTACTTATTTCCTTATAATCATTTATCAATAGTTATTCTTTTAATCTATTACAATAAAAATATGTTGCACACATATAATTATTTTATGAAATATATCTCTTTTAACTTTAGAAGATATTATCTTCATTTCCATGAAATTGATAATAAATGTATGATTTATTATTCATTTAATTAAGGACAAATTTCTACAATTATTTCATATTAGGGTTATTCCTATTAATAACCTATAAAAAAGGGCTATATAATAACAATAATATTAAAATAATATTTCAAAAGATATCGTGGTTTTAATGCTCAGTATTGTTTAAATCACATAAAATGTAATAAATAAAAATATAATATAATTTTTTAGTATGTTACATTTTTACCCTTTAAATAAATTTCTTACTTGAAATTATTAACCCATATTTTATGAAAAAGGGTTTAATATATTTTCAATATCAAATTCAAGGAGCGGAAGATAACGACACCTTAGCAGTTGGAAATACCTATTAATCCTCATTAATCCCATTTCCTTTTAGAAATGTATTTAATTTCATTGTTAAGACAAGGAATCTAATTATTAACTAAATATTTTTTAATCCATGCATTTATTATAAAACACATTTTTTAAATCTGATTCAAAAATAATGCCTTGATAGCTAAGTGATTTTCTCCAAATAGAACTCAATATATTAATCTTCTACTTTTTTCAGATTAAGGAATTATTTTACCATTAAGATAAATAATGTGAGAAAATATAATTGTACTATTTCATTAAAAATTTCATCCTCTGGTTGGGTTTAATTTGGTTTTCTACCTTTGGTTTATCATAAATATCCACTATCAATTTTTCATACTTAAAGAAAGAAAATTACCTTTTATTGGATCATAATATCTAAAAAAGAATGAAAAAATATTCTTCTCTTATATTGATATTTACCAAAATTAAATGGTTGGAACAATGTTATATAATACTTAATATGAATAAAAATTCTTATGAAGGAATAATATACTAATCTCCAAAACTCCTACAATATCACCCATTGTTCAACTAAAGTCGTCCCATAATTAGCTAACCTTAAAAATCATCAAAATATTCCCAACCAAATTTGAATCCCTAAATTAAAAAAAATTATTAAATATTTTTTTCAAGATCAATTAACATTTAGCCATGACTTATATCAATCAATCTGAGATTCAATTACAAATAATTTATATGACCTATTCATATATCCTAAAATATATACTAATCATTTCCCAAAGAAATAGTAATCAATATAAAGTATTAAAAAAACCTTATATGCTTTTAAAAGATTAAAGAATATTTATTCCTTAAATAAATTTTTTTAATGTCCATTATTTTCTATTCACCTTGATTATATAATATTACAGATAAAATGAAATTATTTAAATATTGGTTTAATCACTAAGTCAAAAAATCAATTCTCAATCCCATATATTTTCAAAATATGATAACTTTGTTTCCCAATTAACCATAATTACCTAATCATCAAATAATGTATTATCCTCAAAATGGTATCTATGACTTTAAACTTATGATCATATTAAAACCTATCAACCCATAATGGTATAATTATCTCTTAAATTATCTTCATTTTATAACCTCTAAATATATAATGTTATTTAAACCCTTCTCTAATACCAACTGAGACTGCACAAAACTCATATACCCAAATATGATGAAAAAACATAATATTTGCATACATGAATTGATACCAATTGAAGTGGTCATGTTTTAAAATTACAAGGTTTATATATCAATAATAATCATTGAGTCACTTACATACCAAATACATTTTATGTTTATAATTTTAGAGAATTATGAAAAATACTTTATTAGAAAAACACATATTGTTCTGCTTAAACAGGAATTATCCTCATTGTGAAAATGTTTTCATATTCTCTAATAATAATTATACATATACAAAATAATTCTCTTCACATGATACCATTATAATCTATTCCTATATATTATCATTCTTTATAACCTGGGGAAAGTGGAAACATACTAAAGGGTGAGCTTAGATGCTCAGTAAGGCAGAACATGAGAGATATCAATCAAAAGTGGGTATATGAAGATCATAAGGGTATAAAAACATAATAAAGTGAATTTTATCAACCTAAAATAATTAAAATCCCAATAATCAATGATCAAAAACTAAAAAATCATTTAATATCTTGACGTATCATTAATATGGGTGTCAAATCATATATCATCTTTCAATCGTCATAAAATAGGCATATGGAATTATAAGCATATGAAGTCATAATTTTTAGAACATAGATTTTTGTAATCACTCACATGCATAATATTTTGAGCATATTAATAAAGAACCATAATCATGAATAAAGATGTGAACTTTTTTATCAGAAATCATGTCACCATACAATCTTTTAAGAATAACTAGAATCAATCATACCCACACATAAAAATGATAACAAAACTATTCAAAATCCAATCCATCCTGATCATCATCATATTTTGAGATATCTATATCAAATTACCAAAAGAATTAGATGGATTTAATCAACCAAATCATCACATAATGGAAAACATACATATGTGTTCTAAAATATTATAAAAACATTCATCCATTCATTAGAGAATAACTTGTGGAAAAAGAACAGGGTTTCATAAACATTTCATTATCAGGTTATCATAAACCATCAATAGTAATAAAATGTATAGTACCATTAGATAATATCATGAATTAAGTATAATAAACATCAAATCATGCTTAAATAGAAGAAAAATATCTTTAAATTTTCATTTTAACATTTCTTAGAAAATAGGTGAAAATATCATTTTCCGTTGTATATTTATAACTAAATATTTAAAGAGAATTTATAAAATAAATTTATTTGAAAGTGACCATAGAAAATTTTAATGTAATATTCAAATTAAATAATTTTCATGATGGAGTAAAAATATGTTTATGTGATAAATGTTAAAAAAGACTCCCCTCACACCTTTGTTAAAAAGGTGAAAAAGTGCGTCATTTGTAAACAATAAGAAAATTATTCTTAAAACATTAAAAATAATATAAAATATTTTTAAAAATGGAATTTAATATTTTTTTGGTCACTTAAAATCATTTTATAGTAACAAATTTAATAAAAATGAATATGTAAGAAAACCTTCATCAACCAAGGAGTAATAGAAAATAATTTAATTTTAAAAAAGCAATTTTCCAATAATTTTATATTCCAAAGTGAGGAGAATTGAAAGTAATCATGAAAACCCAGTAATAATTAATGTGAAATACAATATATAGGTTTTAATGGATAAGTATCATATATTTTCCCTCAATATAAATTTAATTAAAACTATCATCCTAATAAATGAGAATTTTATATAAATACCTTATAGCTTTGGTAATCTTTGAATCAATATTTCATGAAATAGGGATCCTTTAATGGATTGTTTATTTCTAAATTTTTTTATTAAAATTATCTTAAACATCATTCTTGATAAATATATACACCATACAAAAGAAATAAGTAGTGAATTTAGAATATGCCTCACCTAAATCAAAGTGAGATGACAAACCCTTACCTCATGTTCCATTTTTATATGTATAAATTTAAAAATCCATTATAATAAGTAAGTATTTATTATACATTGAATAGATAACCATATTCACACACACACACAGACATATATATATATATATATTAATTTATATCATTTTATTATAATTTTATCTCATTATTTTATTAACACACCATTATTAAAATCATTATTTGGGTGAAAATTATTCTGTCTTCCATGAATGTTTTAGTTTGAAGGTTCAGGTCTATAAAAATTTTACATGATTTAATAATCTCAAGAATAATAACAATTTCATAATCATAATATTTATTCATTTTATACACATTCATAATCATCCATATAATTTGGTGATAAGAAATGAATTACATCACATTATAAGGATGATAGTCTGTAAGTACGAATGAGTGATCTTTCACGCTTTTTATAGACAGAATGAAAAATGGTAAAAAAATAGTCAGAAATTGTAGAATTATAATTATATCATAAATATCATCCATGAAAAGAGGTTATGTAAAATTAAATATATCATTTCATGGACACATTACTCTATAATTAAGCATGAGTGGAACTTTCATTTCTTATTGGGATATAAACGAGATGAAATAGGGTTGTCAAATGAACATAATAAAATTATATTATATTAAATTTAATTTTATTATTATATAAAATTGGGTTTATAATATTTTGAGAAGCTGGAAGAAGAAAAAAATTGGATCACTCGGTTAAGTGTTACTCCCTAAATTTGGAAATCCTCTTTTGGTTTACACCTTATGACTTCAATGTTTCGTATTCTATTGAGAAAAATAATTTTATGAAATGTTTAGGGAATTTATTAATTTATTTTTGGATTTATTTTATGAACATAATTTCTAATTTTTTTTGAATATGTGAGGATACAATATGCATTTTTATAAGTGAGGTTTGTGTAAAACCTATAAATACATGAAATATTAATATATAATATGTATTTAATTAATTTAAATTGATCCCAACTTTATTATATTATAATATAAGGTTTATAATATTGAAATATAATCAAATAATAAATTCTCAATTGGTTTTATGTGTCATTATAAAACTTTTATTTTTATTTAATCGCCTCATTAACACTGGTTAACATTAACCAAAGTAACAAATTATTCACTCTTTAAAGGTATTAAAATTAATTTTAGAAATAAAAATGGGACATAAATAAAACATGAATTATAGGATCCAAACTCTTCAATCAACATGAGTAATTTAATGTTTTTCTTTATAATTTTATAATGTTTTAATAATAACTTTAAAATATTTAATAACATATAAGGTCATTTTTGTGACTATTCACATATCCTGAATTTAAAAGAATCAATATAATAGTTAAAATAAAATATAAACACTTCACTTAAAATTTAAAAATATAATTATCCAATAAATTTTTGGTAAACAAAAATTATTTGAAAATATATTACTTTTAATGTTTTTAAGACCAATTAATTTCAATTTCTGTTTCTTGAACACGCACTCCATGAGCATTGGGTAAGTATTCAAGGTAATTATACCATCATTAAAAATTATAATTAAAATTGTATCATAAATATTTTTTTTATAATTATAAATTTTGTTATATATATTCATTCGTATGTGATTTTCATCTATATCCATATTATGTTAGCATGATATGTGAGAGAAAGTGACATTCTATAATTATAATTAACTTAATATAATTTAATATATGTATTAAAATTCAAGTGGAAAAAATCATATATTAAATTTTAGGATTATTAGGGTATAATTCCATTCATCTAATAAAATAAATGAATTTTCAGGTTTGATTTTTGAGATTTTATCCCATAGTTTAAACCTTAATTAACTCATTGTACCAATTACAGTGGTGATAAAGTTTGAAAATGTTTACTATTAATTATGAATAAAAAATAAATTGACCTATATTATAAATTTTAAAATTATTTTTTTAAATATAAAATCCATTTTTCAATATTCATTTTTTATAATTGGAATAAATCCATTTTAACGTAAATGTGAAAAATGCAATGAAAACCCATTTTTAGAAAAAAAATGCGTTCTTATTCATAAATGTGATTTAATAAGAAAGAAATTATAATAATAATAAAAATTAAATTAATTAGGTTATTTTTAATCAATGTGATATAATGATGCTTTAAAAAAATTAAAAAAATAGTATTTTTAAATCACTTTATCTAAATAAAATATATTACAGTTTTTCAAAAAGATACATTTTCACTATCCACTCAAAAATCAATATTTTCAGAAAAATTACAAAAATTAAGCTCAAAATTATTAAGAAATTTTTATTTCAAAAATTTTACCAATTTTAAAATAAACAATTTTAAATTATGAAAAAAATATTATTTATAATATATACAAAAAAATGTAATGAATCCATTTTTAAAGAAAACTTATTTTTGAGTAATAAAATGAATTTATTATCATTATATTATTAATTAACATCACTAAATGAGTGTTAATTAATTAAATTGGATATATGATTCAATTATTTAATTTTAATCATTTATAAATATTGATTAATTTAATTAATCAAGGAAAAAATGCATTGCATGCCGAAAAACAATTTTATGAAAGATAACTTTGTTACATCCAAAGATCATATCTTCATTTCTAACTAATTGATAATATATACACGATTGATTCATTATTTTACAAAGGAAAAAATATCTACAGATATTTTCTCAATATTTTCTTCCAATTCATACCCACAAAACCAGCATCAAGGTCAAAACTGTTATATTTAAATTATACTTCTATAGTTTATCATTATTTTTTTATGTTTGGTGTTGTGTGTATCACATAAAATATTTTGAATTCAAATAAATTATAAAATATTGGGGTGTTGCATTAAAAATTTTCTCATTGAGTTGTTCCAGCTCATATAGCCAATTCTAAGACTAATCATCATTAGACAATTGATTAAGATATTGATGCTAAGAAAAGACAACAAGACGTCAATGGGAACGAATAAAATTTTATTTTACAAAATCAATATAGGATCACCTTCATAGAAATAAATTTTGGGGTACGATTATCCCTAAAATAATTTATTATTTTGTTGAGCCAAGATATCTTTTCTTTATCCACCAACTTCTAGAGTATAATGAGTGGTTGGACAGAATGTTGTATTATTGACACATCCTTTTCAGATTTGAGGAGATGAATTTGGTTCCATTTTCCACCAATATTATGTGCGTCACACAAAATATATTATTGATGTTTGACTTAATGAATTTGATGATATCCTTAATCCTGAATTCCTTGAGGGTTATGAACATGGTCTAGTTAGAGATTTAGTTAGTGATACTATTAATAAATGTGAATGTCTTGGATGTATCTTGGGGATAGAGAGATATGAAATATAATCCCATAGAGTAAAATAAAAAATAATATTAATCTTTATAAAATAACTCTAAGGGTTGATGGATGAAGTTGTCACGTATCATGAAATCATGAAATTATCTGGTGAAGTCTACCTAATCCTATAGAATTGATGTAAAAAAATTTCCAAGCCTCTAGATATAGTGGAAAAGCTTGGTATTGAATTAATGGGAACCACATGAACCTACATGGACTTTATGAGTAATAGTAATAATTTTTCTTCTTTAATGTATCTGAGCAGGATTTCATCAAATCCTCATTTATAGATGAATTTCTAAGTATTATGACAATTATAATGGACAATGTTTATAGATCACTATGAAATCAGTTCTTTGTTTTCTTAGTTTGATTAAAGTATTTCAATATGGAGGTAATTAAATGTGGGGTTCATCCCTCGAATGGGGGCATCATTTTAGGAGGATATCAACTAAAAATACCCAATAATAGTGTTTTTCTTGTTGATATCTACGATGTCATTTATTTTAATGGGGAAACCATCCTACAATGTGTAATGAAGATGACTAACTTTTCTAAGTCTGAATCTACCATGGCAATAATTTTTCTAGGCATAGAATCTATACATGAATTTTTTAATGAGAAACATGATATAATTTTGACAAGGAGAGGAATTATACCATCACCCTCCAAAATAATAAATCTTGGGAATTAGTTCCTCTTTCTTCATGTTATATTATGCCTTAATATTATTGATCACTAACTTTATATCTACAATAATATTCAAGTATACCATTGGTATTTATAATTAAAATTCTTATACTAGAATGATAATTTGGTATTATATTTCATTTATAAGGAAAAATTCTAAAAATAGGATGAAATAAGTCAAAACTACCTTTGTTGGGGATATGAATACAATTCTAAATCCAACTCTATTGAGTTTTGGTTTTTCTATCTTTCCTACAGATGGACTTATGGAATTTCTATAAAAGTACATATCCCATGTATATGTAGTTTTGTAATTGTAGAATACCTCTTCATTCAGTTGATAGGTATCCACTTATTTTATTTTTAAATTGGGTTGGGATGTAAGAAAGTACGCAAATGATTTTATTTTGACTAACTTATGTATTATCAAATTGACCTCAAACCGGTGTTGGATAACCACTCACGATTCCAAATGTCTAGTAAATGTTGTATGTTTGAGGATATATTTGAGTTGATGAATATGATAGTAAAATTGGAGCTCAGGATGTTATAGGTAATGTCTTAGTTTTTGAAATATGATAATTAATGCAATGAAATTCTTATTGATGTTAGAATATCAAGTTTTAGTATCTAGCTCGGTGTTTCTGAGATATTAGAGACTATTTTATTTCTCTACATAATTATTTTAAGGGAGGAGGGAAATAAAATACTGGTAATAGGCTTCCATATATAGGATGATTAACATTCCTTATTCTAATGAAATTAATATTGATGGGTTCAATAGGTATTACAGTAGATTGTCTAAATCTTCTTTAAAATATTTATCCCAATGATAATTAACACCATTCTCGTGAAGAGTAGGATAATTCTAGCAAGGATCACTTCAATGTATCTAATGTTGGTGAGACAACCTTAAATCCCTATCAAATATTTGATATTTTGAATAGGTTAAATATTAATGATCATTATGATCTTCTTAGGGTTGACCATGATGTAGTGATTTTACAACATGAACTTTATAAATTTTATTGATGTGATCCCAAAATAAAATTTTATGGTTTTATATTTATGTCATGTTTTCATAGTTTGTTGTGATCTTTTTGGAGATCAGAAATATGATCATATAATTTACTATATTTGACCACCATGTCTTTGACATTGCATTACATGGTTTTCCCCAAATGGGTATGAAGGTATAGTTCATCAAAAGATAAAATTTGAACTTATCATTATTCAACCCAAATGGAATACCATGACACGAATACACCCCTTGGGATGCTCTAAAACTAATGGGATCCTCATCTTCATGGGCCATCCGGATTTAGTTATAGCCAATATATTCCCCATGAAGGAGGGGGCATGGAAGCCGAAAGTTTCATTAATCAATAGTTTAGTGATCAAAAAAGGAAAATCTTATTTGGGGTATTTTTATTGAGATCCATAATGTAAATTAAAACCAAGATATTCTTATTATTATTCTAAACATAGATGATGTTGGAATTCAATTTTGGGTACTAAAACTCCTGAAAAATATAGAATTTGATGAGCCTGTCAACTTCTGCTTCCACCATGGAAACATGAGTTAAATGAAATCTACTTGACTCCTATTTGTAACCATTATTTTCTATAGATAAGAATAAATGATTAGTGTCCACATTATGATCAATTATAATAATTTATATGTAATTCTATGTGGACACATCCCTATGTTGATTCATTGAAAAAATGCTTGTATCTTAGTTATTAGAAGACCTTGTGACACTGATTAAAATAAGCTGAAATTCTTCCTCTGTATCCATTTTCACTATAATTATTTCATTGATTATGGTGGAGACACCATCTTTATATTTTTTAGGGATAATATATGATAAATTCTACTACTTCTTTATCTACCTAAATTTTAGTTTAAGTGGACAATAATGGGATATTCTTGGTACTAGAGTATCATGAGAGGGAATTTCTAACTTGTTTTAAGGGTGTTGATACATCTCCAGACTCTAATGGTGCCAATGTATGGACATCATTATTAGGGGAAATATTTATGTAATATTCTTTCACTATAATATTATCAAGGAAATTAGGAGTTTTGACATCCTAATATTTAAGGGATGATATAATGGAACATTCATTTTTTTCAAGGACATGTATGTTTATCCTTATCCAAATGGTGATTCAAAGATCTCATTATATGTTAAAGGAAATAGAAGACCATTATCATTTGGGGAACCATCATTATTTATGAGATCAATGATTTATCCTGAATATCCATACTTGGCCTATACAGTTGATATCACGTTGTTTTGGGGTAGATGTTTCAATGTCCAAATTTATTGAAACAATTTGGTGATTAGAAATAAATAATCTTCATTGAGTTTGTGGAATGATTTGATAGGGAGGATTTATAGACCATTAGGGGATGTTGTTCAAAGAACAGCAACAATCACTAGATATTTTCACTCCCTATGATATAATCCCACATCTATGTAATGTGATTCATTGAAATCGAAAGGGGAATTATTACCATAAAATTATTCAAGTTTTATATTAATGGATTACACAATATACTGGTGGTTTGATGAAGGAAATACCATATTATAATAAAACTGATGTCATCCCAATAGATATTTGAAATATGTTTCATGAAAAATAACTATACACATAGAATTGGAGACAAGGTCATATTTTTTTTCCCTGATCCTGATTCGAATTAGATTATTTTTGTTTCTCTTATAATAACCTTGTATTTTTATGGTATAGGGAGAAACATAAGATTCACTCTAACCTAGTCTTCTAAGAGCAAGTACTTGAATGAGTTTGATTATGGAATCATTATCATTAAAGGCTGAGTGAATGTTAGTATTTTCAATAATTATATATTTTTACATGGGTATGAGATGTCCAAGTATGTATATCTCAATTTCATTATTAGTGAAGGATATACTAGATTGTGATTTTGTGGGGTCAATATCTACATGATTTTGTCTTGCAGTAACAACCCCAACATCAAAATCATGAGGGATTAGGATATCCTCAATAAGTGATTCAAAAAGATCTTTCTAAAATATTATGATATATAGAGATCTTTCTCAAAAATGGAAAAAAAAATTCATGATGTCAAACTTTTTAACCGAAGTCCTGCATTTCTTTTCATGAGTCATATTCTCAAATTGATATTTATAAGGTGGATTTGTCTACAATTGTGGATTCCTTCCCAGTTTTAATGTTGAGGGCATGTTTTTCATCTTTGGGTTGGGATTAGGTTACATTCCCACATTTTTATGTTGAATAGGTAGATTTGGATTTTATAATTAGTCTCCATGTGTGATTGGGATTGAAGGAGCCTTAGACGATTCTATAGCAGATTAGTGTTTCTGATGATCCAGAAAGAGTACATTTCTATGGGTTTCAATAACATATGTTGTTCCTATATGATATGATCTAAATATCAAGATCCTTTTCAACCGCATCTTACTTAACCCCATTGGCCTTAGTGTCCTCTCTCTCATTCTCCCAAATTATGTGAGAAGGAATTAGGGTTATATTCCTCTTCTTCATCGGAGAAGGGATTTTCCATGGGAATATAGAAAAATATTAGTATTAGGACTCTTCAACTAATGAGGATTCTATTTGATGAGTCAGCTTTTATCCTACTAAAATTAAAGGCATGAAATATTAAAGAATCTAAACTAAGTTTGGTGGAAACACTAGTTCCACTTCATGTGTCTTATTCATGTTCCACTAATTAGCATAGTTCATAGAAGACCATCACTTGGAGGAATGTGGTGCATAATAATCAAGGTCAATCATCACAAATGGGGATGGAGTTATAAATGGTTGATTAAGATATTCCCCAAGTAAAACATGATCAAGTTTTACTATCTTTTTATTTTTCCAATCATCAAAATTATTTTGTCCCTTGTTTAAGAATTCATACTACTCTTCATCTTCTTCTAGTAGGATGGATGAAATAAAATACACTTATACTGGTGGATTTCCCAACATAAAATTATCAGTATTAACCATTCTCAAGAGTATTTCATTAATCAAAAAGTTATCCTCGATGGTGCGTCCGAACATTTGATGGTATGTGAAATAATTATAGTTTTTTTTGATGAAAACTTCATTTGTGTTTCTAGTATCTAGTTGATTCAATAGGTTATTTTACATAGATATCATTAAGTACCCAAGAACATTCTATATTCATAAATAATAAAACTTATTCATTTATCTTCATTTGGAAGACATATTTTCCCATTTCTCCCTCTCAGATGATGATTTTATTGTTGTAACTATCATTTAGGAGGTATAAATTCATGATATTATGTGGGATTGAATTTTAAAAATATTGATGGAGTATATTTAGACATAAAAAATCATTTTTCCTCTTTACCAACACTCTTCACCTGGACTATCAATGTTGAACAATACTTGTACTTAGTCCATTAAACAAATTATTCCAACCTTTTTTCCATTACAATGAACTCATGAAATCTAGTGGGAAATTGGATTGGGATCAAAAGTGTTTTTAACTCATCACAATAATTATTTAGACAAATTTTTAGTAGACTCTTTTATTGGTGTTTCAGGTTTAAATATTACATTACACCATTACATATAGAAATGATGTATGAAACCCTATCATTCATGTAATACATAAAATTTTAGAAGTAAAAGATTTCATATTTCTTATAATTTACCTGAATTGGTCAAGAAACTATATATGAAGATCTTACCAATTTTGTATAGACTAAAATGGTAAGATATTATACCTAAAAACACTGGTCTTTCAAAATTATGCATAAAAAAATCTATGCTTGGATACCTCTTGTTGTTAGAGTGTTCCAATCATCAAAACACATTGAGATAGAAAGTACATAATATTTAGATTTGGGTCTCCTGTGTCATTGAAAATTGGAAACATCATATTCTTGAATTTGGGAAGAGTATTAATTTCATCCACCCACCTAGGTTATGTATCCCTTTCTGGATACATTGGAACATGAAGTCATTCAATATCATTCATTTTATCTAACATGGTTTTTATAGAGTTAATAACTTCTATATGGTTTGTTGGTTGGCCAGACACATGAGTAGACGTAGCATGAATAACTTGATATAGTTGGATAACATAATCTTGTTTTTGATAATCATTATTGTTCATCCTGGGGGTAAAATTGTGGATACGAATCTAGATTCCACCAAAAGAGATAGAAAAACTAATATTCCCCAACCATCAGGTCTTGATAGATAGTCAATTTGGAACCTGTGTGTGTTACATGACTAGAATCTACTCTCATTAGTAGAGTATCCTCACCGTATTGAGGAATATTTGTTGAAGGCGAAATAAAAGTTTCATCTTATTTGTTATACAAAATGGGAATATTTCTATATATTATTTCACCATCAATTCATTTTAAAACCTTTTACTCTTCTTTATATTATGAAAATTTCTCTTCTATAATAAGAGGATCAAATTATTTGTGTAATGGGTAATATATGGTCATAGTCATCATATTTTTTTTAAATGTGGATCAATAAAGAGTAAGTAACTAAGAATTTTTGGAAACCCATAAATTATTTAATTTTAATTAGTGATGAGTACAAACACATTATTCATGAATCTAATTTTGGATCGTGTTTTTGACTAAAACATCCACTTCATGCTCTTTAATATAAGCATCATGTTCTTTATCATTGATCTAGAAAATATTGATGGCATCCACTAAGTTTTAGAATACAAAAATAATCATGATTTCAATATAAGGGTAATAAAATTTGTTGAATTTTTAATATCTTTTAAGAGTCAAGTCAAAATTATCTTTTGTATTTACTTTATTAGTGGACCACTTTGGCTTATAGCCCCTAAGAGGGTTTTCCTACTCCTCCCATTGTTCCACTATAAATAATATGTGGAGGGGGATCTTAAGTGATTCTCTAGATAGTATTGATGATTATATCCCTAGAGAGAGATATATATATATATTTGGTACATGAAATTGGGAGAAACCATGAAGGTTTTTCTTGTATTATTTAACCAATCTTGGAGAAGACTAATTGTCATGGGGGTGGAGGAGGTTTTGATATGTATGATTTCATACCTATAGGATGGTGTTGTTATTATATTTATTATTTGGGGGATACTTCTAGTTTCCTATTTATTTTTAGGTATTTAGTCCATGCCTAGGTTGAATGAAATTAATGTTTGAAACCTGGGACACCAATTATTGTGGTAATCATGCTCTCTATTTTTTTGTATTTTTTTAGATGGGAATCCTAATCAACCATTCTCGAGACTCTATGAAAGTGACATAGAGTGGTTCTCCCACACCAAGTTCATCATTTCTATTCATTATATGTAAAATGACCCAGAAGGATATGATATCTGTAATGTGAAGAGCTAAATAAAAGGACATGGCCTATGGTGTTGACATTACATGATTTATGTCTCAATGGGAACTGCAAAATATCTATTAGAGTAAAATAAAATGACCCATAATCTCCAAAAATTAGGATATTTACATCATATTGAGTGTTAGTGATTAATTGACATAAATTTACCAAATAATTAAGGCACTCAAACTAGATATCTCTAATATTTTTTCCAACATTTGGGAGCAACACAATTTAAAGAGTGGATAATTCATTTCATGATATATTTTTCTTGCTTCCTTGAAGTGGTTTTTATAATCTGATTAATCCATATATTTAAACTCTAAATGAAGATTATTCATCTTTAGACATACCAATATATAGTGTCATTATTCTTCTATCAAATGTTTCCAAATCTCAAACTGAGAAGTGACTATGGGCCAGAACATGACCATTATATTTTTTTCAGTTAGTAATTTCCTCATAATCCCAACATTATTTTCAACTTCAGTGAGATATTATTTTAATTGTTTTGAACACAGTCATCGTTTTCTAGATAAATTATTTCTAGGAGTCGGAATAATTAGAATCTTTTATGTAATATTGAAGTGTAGATTATTGGAAGGTGATATCAATTGTGACCATTACTTTAGACCAAAGTTTGGGAAAAGATGATTTTTAACCCTAAAAATTGAGGGTTTAGAGTAGATTTTAATAGTTTATTGAGTGAATCTCAATATGAGGGACTTCTAAGAGTGAATTTAGCAAAGAAAAGAACTTTTTATCTAAATAATATGTCACTACATAGAGGACCTTCACAATTAATTCCAATATGGGGAGGACTACCACTATAACTCAATGTCTGTCCATAAAGAGGAATCTTATAATATATAACAAGGGAAGGTAAATTTGGGTGTAAAATTCATGATATATGTGAATTGGGAGGACCTTCATATTCATTGATATTTTTCCATGAGGATTATTTTAACAACTCTATCCATGATAGGAGTTTCCATGACTAATCTTGATATTTCCATGGGGAGGACCTCAAGAGATACTAGTAATAACATTATGGGGAGGGCCATTGAAATTATATCATCATCTTATTTGTGATGATGATTTAGAATTTATTTTCAATTACTGAAATATTTCTTAGGGACCCAATTACAATAGTGTTGTTTAGGTCAAGGATGTGATCTTGCTCCTATACATATGGTTTCCCCCAAAGAGTATTCCTATTGGATTTTATTTTTTGGTAGCTAGGCTCATGTGTTTTCACAAAAAAACTAAATTTGAGATAAATCCTAGGATACTCTTATGTTATAATCAATATATGCCATTGTGACATTGTAGAGTCATTAAGAATATGGGCCTACCCTGATGTGGCCACTAAAATGGGTCATCTGACTCCAATTGGATCAGGTATATGATCCAAATTTATTTTTCATTAATAATCAGAATATGATGAAAACCCTATTAAATGGTATCTATAATTTGTGTATTATCTTTAGTTGTTATTGAATCATGTTGATAAACTAATATAGTGGAAGGGCTTTGAATATGTTCATGTCCCATGCCAACCATCAAGATATACCAATGATGGTTTCATACTACTACTTCAAGATTATTATTATAGTCACACAAAAAATAATCAAGGACATGATACTAGCCTTATATCTCCACCAGGATATATATGTGGGATTATTTAATGGGAATGGGATTATGGGACCATTTTTTATGTGAGTGAGGATATATGTACAATCCTATCCTCTAGTTGTTGTTAGGATACACTGCTAAGATTCTTGTTTGAGGTAAAGACTATGGGATTTCCACCTTGTTTACGTTGAAATATATTAAGACGTTCCACAAGATGTTTCTCGGGTATTCAGGCAGACTTGTCAGGTGAGAATGGGAATATGATACCACCTCTTACTAGACATTAAGATATACCGATATAGTTACCTTGATGTTTCTAAGGTATCCTAGTGTACTTATTAAGTGAAAATATGGATATTTTCCTTCTTACTAGTGTTTGAAAAATTTTATTGTAGACTTCTTCAGTGGAGTTGGGGATATGATATCACTCACTATGATGGGTGTTTTACTACCCTTAGAGAGATATCATAGGTGTGTGGGTATGAGTGATCAGGGATAGGATATAATTAGTGGATTCCTTGTAAAAGATATTATGTGTTGATGTCACATGATACTAGTGATGATGGTAGTCAATATATATCCACCTCTTTGAATCCTAAGTTAAGGTGATCTCGTAGTGGTTCGAGGTAGGAATAAGTGCCACTAACATATTCACTACACATCGTTTATCATATCATTAGTGAGGATACATATATAGAATGTATTAACTTATATCTTCTAGATTTGGGGTAATATAATTTAAATAGTAATGTTGAACCAGTTCATTTGTTCACCTCTTTTTGGATACAATATGTTGGTAACCAATATTCCTTGTCTGGTGGGACCCTAACATTTGTGATGGCCCAAATGTAATACTGAAGTTGAAATGATTTAATTCTATTTTATTGAAGGGGTATATTTTTATATTTTTAGACAATAAATATCAGGAATAAGATGTAAGAAAACCCATAAATGAAACATTAAGAGTAAAACAATACTCATCCAATCCCTTTCATCATTGAAGGAATCATGTAGGGTTCACCATTTCTATTTCTGATGGAATCATCCAATACACCATTGTGCCACTCATGTTTTGAATAGGGAGAAAATGTTTTCCATATGCAGGTGTTCATTAGGACTTTTATAGAGACTTTTATGATTTATCATTGGATGAGATAGTGGTAGGTAAAGTTTATCAATCATTTTTATGGGCATTGTTACCTACTCTTGGACTCTCATAGAGATTTATGTCATATTCCATAATCCAATCAAAATCATAGATTAGGACATATTACCCATTTTCTATGGATTGATTATTAACAAATATCTATGTGTACATCATTATGAATTATTGGTTCTCCATTTTATTCTTTTATTTATTAGTGATTATTTATTTCTAAGCCTTATAGTTGGGTTCCATGGTGTTTATCACTATCTAGAAAGGATATATATGGTAGAAGTAGTATGACTGACTAAGAAAAATATATTTTGTGGTAATATGAATAAAAAATGGTATATAGTGATACCTCATGAGAATATATATTACCAATTGGGGATTGATTTTATTGAGAGTATGACTTAATAAAATATTTTTTTATAGGTAATATGATCCTAGTGAAATTAAATGGGTATCTCATATGTAATATAGCCTAATGAGTAAGGATGTCTAGACTCATGAGGAATATATAATGGTGTGAAGTGATGTAGGTGATCAAGGGAGGAATATAGCTTCACAAGGGTGGATAATGAGGAATTGGTGATGTTGGGTTTAAATCTATAAGATGGGTCATATATATCCTATTTAACTTGAATCATATCCCACATTGATAGAGGCACATAGTTTAAGGTCATGTGATTGGAAAATATGATGTTGATTAGCATTATGAAACAAGGACACTGGTTGCACAAATTAATGTGAGGTTGCGAAAATATTGTCCATCCATTTTAACATTGTGTTGTTGGTACATTTGTTCTATGAATGGTATGATAAGTGTAGATTGAGTGAAGATTAAGAATGAGGAATTCCATTATGTGTGGTTCCCTAGCTTATCATTCATTTAAGGTGATAACATCATCATTTGGTACCATCATGAGTCATATACCTCAATAGGAAGCCAAGTCCCAATTATTAGAATTAGGAGAATGGTTGGAAATTGTGATAAAGTAGAGTTATCACAACTTTAAATATAATTAAGAACCTCATTATAAATGGAAATTATTATTTTAAATATTCTTAGGGGTCCATTAATTGGGGGGACAAACTGGATTTGCCTTTTCTCGAAGGAATCCATGGTTGGAGGAGGGGAACTCAAGCATATCTGACAGCTTGATGTAGTATGTATGTTGTCTTTAGAAGAGGATTTAAATTGGAATTTTCTATATTTCATTTTAATAATTTACCAATAGGATGATTTTATGTAATACACAAAACCATGAGTTGGAGGAGTGGATCAAAAAACTCAAAATATATTAGTTTATATGGTGGAAAGGCAAATAGATCTATCCCCCTTTGTAAGAATTTAGATGGGAGTTGGTTATCCTGATTAGAATGTAATGAGAACAACCCAAATGATAGGAATATGAAATGAATCAATCAACAAGGTCCATGAAAAGGGGGTGGGATAACCTACATGGGGACCTCATAAAGGATGTTGTTATTCATGGTAATATTGTGAAGGGATGGTACACTTATAGGAGTTGTGCAAGGGATGAGGACCATATGGTCGGAAGGTGTGTAGAATAATTGATATACATGTGAACATTGTAAAAATGGTGAGTCCTCTAGGAGGATGTGTGGGGATAACTATACTACTGTGATCTGTATAGAGTATTTAGTTGAATTAGTCTACATAGTAATCCTTATTGGGAGGTTTATTGTCCTAAAAGATACATGATAGAGAAATATTTACAGGGTAGTCGAGGAAGTGATGGATTGTATGCTTAGGAGATGCCACTATGTGGTAACTAATTGAGAGTGACCAGAACTCAGGGTAGGTGGGGGAACTAATGGTCAAACTACATAAAAATTGGTAGTATAATAAGCTATAAGATAAACCCATGTAGAAGATAATTCATTGAGTAAATGAATTTATGGGACATTTTTTATGCTGATAGACTCGATAATTACCTATAGACTTGTCAGAGACCTCTCACTATCTATTATTGCATATTTTATTCCTTCACTGAATGGAAACATTTTGTAGTTATTGGATAGGTATTGGATAAAATACTTATTTCATATTGAGTATATGTATTATGGAGTGAATGAATTCAATATTCACTTATGATGTTTCTAAACATGAGGGACTTTGTCCTACGTAGCATGTAAAGGGAAATAACTGACTGGATCTCCTTCTTAGAATAATTTGGTAATCTTAACTATAGTGAGTCCACAGATATATGGGATATTCCACCTTTGGACCACATATGTAGTAGGTAAGGGCGAGGTGTGGTCTCACTTATCACTAATCCACATAGGAATTTGGTGTTCAAGCAGTCAGGGTTTCTTATAACCATGTAGTAAATAAGATTTTATGAGGTGAGGGCTCACCATGAGGCTAAAAAATAGTTTTTTGGTAGGGAAAAGACTCTTCAACTTAGAACAACTGGGTAAATATAGGTTTTTTCATGGTATTTTCATCATTCCATTGTATTTTAATTTTTCAGGTATCAGTAATACCTTAATCATATAAACTCCAAAAATATATCATTGTTTTCCCAAAATGACTTAACTTTCCATATAGAAAATTTATATACAAAACCTAAGGGCTACATATACCTTGATCTTATATTTTCCTAAATACCTAATCCAAATATCGAAAAAATCATTAGTCACCTAAAAAAATACAATCATATAAGTCCTCGAAGTGGGTATCTATAAAATTAAACTCATGATCATACCTAAACATATTTATTCATTGTGTAATCATTGGCTCTTAAATTATCCTTACATAATAACATCTTAATGTCTATTGTTATCTAAACCCTGCTTTGATACCAACTATGACACCCTCGAACCATACAACTAGTTTTTTTGTTAAAACATATTATTGTTATTATGGAGTGATATATATTGAAGCATCCCAAACTTATCCACCTATAATTACAATATCAAAAACATATACTATGAAAACTACCTTCCAAATAACCTTTAGGTTTATATTTTTGTACATTTTGGAAAATCCATTAACTAAAAAAACTCATATCTTTCTCGCTAAATTTAAACTTTTCCATTTAAACTAAGGAATATTTATTTAACAATAAGTCGTAAAAATATCCCCCAAAATTCTTCACACATGACACCCATCTAGATATTTCATGTATAATACTCTTATTTATAACATGGGGAAACTAGAAAAAATATAATGGTTGAGAAAAACTTCTTAGTAAGGGGTAGTGTACAATAAAATCTATTATGGAATAAATAGGGCATGACTAATATGGAGTAAATATATAATAACAAAAAATCCCACTTATAACGGATAACACGAGTGTGTAATATATCCATGGATAATATAAAAATGTTAATAATCATCTGGGCAATAATAACTAACTATATAGTGATGGAATTTGTAATTCCTAACATCATAAACAAACCATTAATATCCTATTCCATGACATAATACATGAACGACTATGGATTATAATAAATATGAAAGTTATTTTCTCTCAACATACTTATACAATGACCCATACTTTACATAGATTGATATTAATTAAAATTTAATTTTTATTCATTTAAAAATATAACAAATCCATTAATGAATGACATAGGTATAATGTCTTTAGAAATAGAGAAACATAAACAACTGGTTCACAAAATATCTTCATTGTCTCCCACTTATTCTTTCATAACTAGACCCCTTTTTGGAATATGTAATTTAATATCTTTCTTCATGACCTAGGGAAAATAAAACTTATGAAAGGGTTGTATGAAATCCTTATTAATGGTAAACAATGTTGATATCAATCAAATAATAATCCTAATACATAATAACCTAACATTAAAAAAATATTATACAGTATAAAAAAGATCTTGATACCATGACATGGATTAAATCAAAAAAGTTCATAAGAATAAATGAATGTAATTACAGAAATCATAAAATAATATATGATGTTTTTTGTCTTTCACATAAACATATAAAATAATTTTATATTATTCAAGGCTCAATGCCAAGACCATCATAGTAGAGAATTTCCATTACTGAACCGAGTTCACTCTTCATCCGAGACCTATATTATTGAACTGAGATCATTTTCCATTCCATCCATGTATATCTCATGTGATATAAATATTTACCCAATGCATTAGAGATATATATAGGTCTCACCCATCTCATTATTAAATTATTCTTACAGGCACCACAAAAACATAAATCATTCATCATAGTATAACCTAATGGATAAAATGGGTTTCTTAAACGTCATTGTATTATAATTCATTTTAAAAAAATGGATGTAAAAAATATAATTCCATCAAAAAAAGATTAATAATATGGATATAAACATAACCCAATTTAAATAATGTTATCTTAGATGAAAAATAATTTTGATAAAACACTTGGTAATAATTCTTGAGGGAAATATCATTTCTTCTTCAAAAACATTTCTTTTATCAAAATTTCACAAAATTTTAAAAGAAAATAAGTTATATTAAAATAAAAATAAAATAATTTAGAGTAATATTCATGTAAATGATGTTTTGTGAAGAGGTTAAAATCCTATCATTCCATAAAAGTTAAAAAACATTCTCCCTCGTACATTTGCAAGAAAAGTCGAAAAATTGCCTCATTTCGAATAGTGAAAAATATTCTGTTAATAATGTTTAATAAAAATTAACACATGGGTAAAATTAAAATTAAATAATACAATAAGAATTAAAATAATATTATATATTTAGGAATCATAGACGTGGATGATAAATATACGCCTATAAATACTTATATATAAACAATCTCAAATAATAATGAGATTGCAGAATTATCCCTTACCTTAGGTCTGATTTCCATTATATGTATCCAAGAATATTATATAATTATTTAAATAGTTTCATTTAATTAATTCATAATAATATAAATTTTAATTATATAACATATTATCATATTATCATCCTCTAGTTAATAACAGTTCATTATTACTTGTTATTCAGGTATTTATTGATTCATTTTGTAATGGATGTTTTGTATAATTAGTTATAATTATCCTTCATATGTCATATTTATATCAATAAAAAATAATATTAACTTTATATATATCATATTTATTCATTCTATAAATTCATATAATCATTCTTTAATGATGATCATGTAGAATGAATCACATCGCATAATAGAGATAGTAGGTCGTATGTACGCACGAGCGACAATATCATTACCATAAATGTGGAATGTTATTAAATTCAATAGTGTATAATATTTAAGATTAAATATAATTTCATAATTTATATATATATATATATATTATTTTCATCATTTTTCTGATCCATATAATGTGGTGGTGAAAAATATATTATACCATGGCGTGGAGACGGTAAACCATACGTACACAAGCGTGGTGATTTTTTTTCATATGATTTGTAGAAGGTGGAATATGGTTGTTCAATAATTATAATAACATCTCATTATATAATTTATACTTGATTTATTCCTTTATAATTATATAACTCAAAAAGAGGATGTCGAAGAAGAATGAATTTTGAAATAATCGGTAGAGGAGATTATCTCTTCTTCAACATGCATCCTCTAAATCACCTCTTAAAGCACTAGATATGGTCTTTAAAGAATAACATAACCTCTAGAATGTAACTATATAATTTTATAAGGGTAAAGGGAAATGGATGTCTGAGCTTGAAGGCTCAACGTGACGTGAAGAGGTGAGGGAGAATGTGACCTTTTATAATTAAGGTGAGGGGTACTTGTCACGACCCGTCCTCGGGACCCATGTTGTGACTACCCCAAGCCCGCCTCGCATAGGCAAGGGGCTGGCGACTATCACCAAGGTGTAAATCTCTGAAAAAGGGGAAGGCATTGCCTTTAAAAAGTTAACAAACACCACAGAGTAAGTAAGTAGAAGTAAACTCTAAGTAAAACTGGGTACAATAGTAAGTGCGGAAAAGTAAGTGGGCCAGAATAGAAACCCCAACTGAAAGTAAAGTACAACTGGGAAGAGAGTACATCAACTAAAATTAAAGCAGCAACATCGAGTCATCCACTGGAAGTCCCACCTGAATGGTGGGTACAGATAGCCTCCTCATCTCCTCGGGTCCAGCCGTCCACTCCGTGTACGTCCAGCCCAGTGGTCCACCTCCAGGTACCGACTTGCTCCACAAGCCTCAACCACGATCAGCGCTCTCTGTCGTATGCATCCAACACAACATAGTGCGGGAATAGCCCGTGCAGGGGTGAGTATACGTTACTCAGTAGGGACCCCGATACCCCCGAAGGTCTCCCAGAATCCACAAAGGATAATCCACAAAGGAAAGATACAATCACGAAGTAACATCCAACACTACTTAGGTATATGTCCATACATATACCTAAGTCATCAATTCCAGTTTGGCTCCAACATCCGAGCCCAAGTTCAATCATGTCTACACAGGATATTATAACCCAATCCACATAGTAAAGCACAACCCAATCCACATAGGAAGAAAATCAATAATATCGAAGATAATGATTGAAAGTCAAGACTCAGCTCACACAGATATAATTCTTCGTAAGGTGGTAGAGATGATCAGATTTAGCCACTGATTCATCTAAGCTGGGACCCATGTATGATACTAGACTAGCTAAGTTGTCGGACCCACATAGGATACAAGACCAGCTACTCTATCGGACCCACGTAGGATACTACAACATAGGCCAAATACTCCCAGACCCACGTAGGATACAAGAACAATAGTACTACCAGACCCATGTAGGATACAAGAATAGTAGTCATCATCGTTTAACCCACAGAGGATTTCAGTACAGTCTTTATCACTGCCGAACCCAGAGAGGATTTCATTGCAGTCGTCATCGCTGTCGAACCCACGGAGGATTTCAGCGCGGTCATCATCGTCGTCGCAGTCGCAGCCAGCTCTAGGGTTCCCACACACAGCATGCTCGATTCCGGGAGGGTCTGCTCCATGAGCCAAGGTGGTCGATACATCAACTGAGACGTAGTCTGGTGTTGATGTATCCTAATGTTCCATCTCGACAAAAGGAACTCAACACGACAGACGATGCGTCAATCAGACACTTGGTCTGAGAGTTATTGGATTTTTTGGTCCATGGGCTCGTTTGGTTTCTAAGTCAAAACCAACTCAGGCTGAGTAAGCCAAAAGGTCCATCTCACTAAGAGAAATCCAACAAAGTCGACGACACATCAATCATACATCTGGAGCTCATGTTATAAGCGTTTCCGCTCCGAGGGCCCTGTTGGTTTCGTTATCGAACCAACCCGGTCGTACCCAAATTTCTCTAAAACGTGAGTGTAATATACCTAAATGACAGTATCGATCCAAGGATTGTATCACAACTAACAGTGCATCGATCATAGGTCCTTAGTCCAAGTTACAATCATTTAAACGAACATGTCCGGTTTTAGGGGGTTTTGGACCCGGACCGACCCGACCCAAGACCCCCTGGGTCGGCCCAAACCGGGCGACCCGACCCGAATCCGGGTCTGACCCATTAGGGTGCTGCCCGGCCCGGCCTGGGCGGCCGGTTGGCCTGGCACAAGAGTGGCCCGCATGGCCAGACAGCTCAGTGATGGCCGAGTTGTCGCGGAAAGGGGGGAGGGGGCGCTGCCCCCCTATTTTGAAACAGCGGCCCCCACGTTGGGGCTGCTCCTTTTGCCAGCTTGGGGTTACGACCCCCAGCCTCCTCCGAACGGCCGGCCTGGCTGGCCGGCTGGTGCCGCCACTGAGAGACCCCGCTGTCCCGCCCCTCTGAAGCGCCGGCGGTTCTGGTCGTCGTTCCCTGTTCCGCCGCGGCCAAAGGCCATGGCATTGGTTCGACCGGCACAGCATGACGGCGCAACGTCCCTCCGTCATGGCCCCGCTCCGGCCACGGCCTCTTCTTGGTTCTTCGGGGCTGCGCGATGGCGTCGGGCCCCTTCACCGTGGCCCGACTCTAGCATCGGATTCTTTCGGCCTCAACAGCATGGCGCGATGGCGCCAAGCTTCTTCGTCGCGTTCCTCATGTTTCCGCGCGGTGTCGTTGAACCGTACTACCTGTGTTCGTGCCGCAACAAGTACAACACCAAAAGGGGGAGGAGGGTCGGACATGTTTGTGCGGTTTGACCTCCTCCCATTATAACGATAACAGGAAGCCCAAAATAAAAAGGCGAAGAATGACAAAGAATACTCACGAACAAAATTAACCCCTACCTCAAGGAGTTGTCGAACAAGGATCGTTGTAGAAAAAGGACGTCGCGGAAGACAGCATCTCGGAAGACGACATCGCAGAAGATGGTGTTGCGGAAGATGGTGTCATAAGCGTCGTCAGTGTTCGCCCGATGAAGAATTCGGCGCGTCGTCGTTCTCCGGAAAAGGTGTCTCTCACCGGCTGCGGAGAGGAGTGGAGATGGCACCGCGATTCCCATGCAGTGTTGGAGTTCTTCGTCATAGACTCGGCGTTCTTTGCGTTCTTCGATGAGGAAGAAGATGATCTCCAAGACTTGAGCTCTCCTCTCCCAAATATCTCCAAAAAACGATTCAACCAATAATAAAATAATGCTTTGCCTTATTATATTACTCATGCCAACCCTTTTTGAAATTCAAAAGATTACAATCAAATAATTGACTTAATTGTTGAGTGTTTAATAATCCAAATTTAATTTCGAGAGTTGACATGTCATTAATTAGGGGGGGCGGGTGTGTTACAAAAATAAATGCACGTGGGAGGTCTTAAGGGATTTGAAGGGGTGGAGATCGTGTGGGCCCCACTTCACTAATATCCTACCCAGTGGAGTTAGGATATTAGTGGGTCCCACTCCAACCACCTTGCATAGGTTATACTGCATAGAATCGAAAATAAGAATTGTTGCACAAATTTTTATTTCATTCCTTAGTTAACCCTTTTTTTATAACCTCACCTGAGCAAACGCAACTCAAGAAAAGGTGTTCCTAAAAAATTACCAGCACTGCGGTTTCATCAGTGCCCTTGGATTTCGATTCCCAGCACCAGATGAAAAGTTAGGAAAACCTGCTTGTTTGTTCATTGAACGTACCCGAGCTAATCTTCAGAAATTGATTCCAGGCACACCGGGCCTCGGAATCAGGTGCTGTCAGAAACTTCATACTTTTAAAATCCCAAAGAAAATTAAGAATAAAAATTTCCTTGAAATTTACGGGTCTTTACATTACTCCCACCTTAGGGATTTACATACCCATAAAGATACATCACAAACTAGGGGAACAAATTAGGGTAATGAGCACGCATCTGAGCCTCCCGCTCCCAATTGCTCTCCAATAGGTTCTCATGATGCCATCTGATGTGCACTAGAGGAATCGACCGCCCACATTGGACCCACTCCTGTCGATCCTCGATCTCCACTGGGACCTCCGCAAAAGTCACCCCATCGTCAAGGTCCAACTCCCCATGGTCGATGATATGCGTCGGGTCGTGCATGTATCTCCTCAGCTGAGATATTTGGAAGATGTCGTGCACCCGGTGCAACTGAGGTGGTAGAGCCAGGCAGTAAGCCACCTCGCCTATCCTGCTAAGAACATGGAATGGTCCGATGAAGCACGGCGATAACCTTCCACCCCGACCAAATCTCCGTAATCCACATCGAGGTGAGACCCGTAAGAAAACTTGGTCACCATCCTCAAACTCTAGTGGCCTCCACCTCCTGTCAGCATAAGAATTATGTCGGCTCTGAGCTGTCCTCATCCGCTCCTGGATGACCTGGAACTTCTCTATCATGGCCTGGACCATCTCTGGTCCCACAAGTGCTGACTCCCCAGGGTCTGTCCAACGTAGAGCTGATCTGCAAGGTCAGTGGTACAATTCCTCATAAGGTGCCATCTCGATGGTGGAGTGGTAGATGTTTTTGTGTGTGAACTCCACCAATGGTAGGTGGTCCTCCCAGTTACGACCAAAGTCAAGGACATATGCACGGAGCATTTCCTAGAGAGTCTGAATGGTCCTCTCCATCTGACCATCCGTCCGAGGGTTAAAGGCGGTGCTCAGACATAGCTGTGTGCCGAATGCCTCCTGCAACCCCTTCCAAAGCCGCGATGTAAAGAGAGCATCTTGATTGGAGACGATAGATGATGGCACACCATGAAGCTGTAAAATCTCCTGAACGTAGAGACATCCCAAGATCTCTACTGAGCCCTCCTATATGATGGGTAAGAAGTGATCCGACTTGGTGAGTCGATCGACAATCAATTAAACTGAGTCGTGACCTCTGGAATTACATGTAAGTCCAGTCATGAAGTCCATAGATATTCCGTCCCACTTCCACTCTGGGACCTCCAAGGACTGGAACAAGCCTGCTGGTACCTAGTGCTCCGCCTTCACCTGCTGAGAGGTGAGGCATCGAGAAACGAACTCAGCTACAACCTTCTTCATACCTAGAAACTAGTGCTATTTTCTGAGATCCTGGTACATCTTTTTGCTACTCCTACATGTACCTCTAAAGGGAAAGTTTGAAACTCCCTCAACACCTCCTCCTGTAAAGCAACTGGTACCCTGGTACGTCCTCTGAAAAGGGTGTCATTCTCTCCTCCTATAGAGAATCCATCTGGTGCCTATCCTGAGGATATCAATGTACGCCGCGTCTCACAGTCGACGTCCCCACGCTGTGGCTCTTTGACCCGCTGTAGTAGTGGAGGAGTGACTGTGAGTGACTGAAGAAAGGCTGCTTCATCTCTATACATGAAGGATATCTGCAAAGAGGCAATCTGCTCTGTCGCCTCCCCAAGTAGCTGAATGCCCGTCCTTCTGCTGAGAGAATCGGCTAATACGTTCCCCTTTCCAAGAGTATAGATTATCTCAATGTCATAGTCCTGGAGGGACTCGAGCCATCGCCGCTGTCTTAGATTCAGGTCTTTCTACGAGAAGATGTACCTGAGACACTGATGGTCAAAGTAGACTGTAGAGTGATCTCCCATCAGATAGTGTCACCACATCTTCAGAAAAAAGACCACTGCTGCTAACTTCAGGTCATGGGTAGCATAGTTCTTCTCACGCTGCCTCAACTGACATGATCCATAGGTGATCACTACCCGCTCCTGCATTAGGACACATCTGAGTCTGGTCCCTAATGCATTGCAGTAGACTACGTACCCCACTCCCTCCTCTGGTAGCCTCAAGATAGGTGTGATGGTCAATCTCTATCTTAGCTCTTGGAAGCTCTGCTGACATCTATCTGACCACACGAAGGTTTTCCCCTTCTTCTTCAAAGATTAAAGTGGTGCCGCAACTCTGGAGAAGTCTGGAACAAACCTCCAGTAGTACCTAGTTAGACCCAAGAAACTCTGCACCTCCGTCATGGTCCTGGATGGATCCCAAGCTAGCACTGCCTCGATCATCACAATATCCACAACAACTCTCGCCTCAGAGATGACGTGTCCCAAGAATTGGACCTCACATAACCATAACTGACACTTTGAGAGCTTACCATAAAGATGGTGCTCTCAGAGTGTGTCCAGTACAACGTGAAAGTGGTAGGCGTGCTCCTCCTCAGTGGTCGAGTATATCAATATGTCGTCGATGAAGACAACAACAAATCGATCGAGTTATGGGTGAAAGATCCTATTAATGAGACTAATGAACACCGATGGAGCATTGGTTATGCCGAATGGCATAAACAAGAACTCATAGTGGCCATACCGACATCTAAAGGCGGTTTTCTGCATGTCCTCGTCCTGAACTCTGAGCTGATTATAGCCTGACCTGAGGTCTATATTCAAGAACCATCATGCTCCCTTGAGCTGATCGAAGAGGTCATTAATCCTCGGTAGTGGATACTTTTTCTTCACAGTCACCTGGTTCAGGCGACGATAGTCAACACACAGTCGCAAGCTCGCGTCCGCCTTCCTAGCGAACAAAATCGGGGAAGCCTATTGTGAAACACTGGTTCGGATGAATCCCTTGCCCTTCAAGTCCTCCAGCTGTACCCGTAGCTCTTGAAGCTCAGCAGGATCCATCCGGTTTTCTGGAGTGGATATCGGTGTTGTCCCGGGGTACAGGTCAATATAAAAGTCTACCTCTCTGCTAGGATGTAGTCCTGGAACTTCGTCAGGAAAAACGTCTGCATACTAATCCACCACTACAGGAAAGATTAGACTCCGCACGTCAACTGCTCCTAGGATGAGGCTAGCCAACTAGTGAGAGATGGACTGTCCTCTCCTCTGCGTGAGTCCATCCTGCGCTGCAAAGGCTCCCTTCTCACCGGTGAAGGTGAACCTTCTCCCCTCGGTGCGGACACACCGCACCTTACGCCTAATACAGTCGATCTAAGCATGGAATGTAGATAACCAATCCATGCCCAAGGTGACATCGTAAGGCCTCGACGCTGCTACAAGAAGATCCCAGCCGATGCTCTCGCCTCCTAGATTAAGCTCACAATGCTGGCACCAGTGCGTAATCATCGAGTTTTCTCCCGTAGGAGCCTCTAGCTCTAAGGATCGAGCCAATGGCTACGTCGGAATCTCCGAGCTCCGAACAAGGGCAACGACAATGAAAAAATGACTCACTCTGATGTCTATAAGAATTGAAGCGAGGGTGTAGTAGACACAGATAGTACCTCGAATCATCTTTGCTGCTCCATGGTCGTAGGCCTCCACAGCCTGAAGCTGAGCCTGCCTCTGCCTGCTAGCTCCCTGTGGTCGGGGTGGACCTCCTATTGGTGGTGGTGGTAAAGTCTCAAAGCGTCTCCCACCACATGCTACTCGGCCATCTCCCCTGCCTCATCCGCCTGCTCTCTGCAGACTACCACGGTTGACCCTCTGCCTCTGCCTGGGTGGCCACTCAACTGTCTTCTGCTCCTCTGCACGGCGGGCCAAGCAGTCACGAGCCATGTGGACCTGCCTACCGCATGCGTAGCACTGTCTGCTCCTTGGAAGGCTGGGTTTGCGCCGTGTGCCCCGCACCTCTGAGCCAGTGTCCTGAGGTCGTCCACCTGATGGTCAAGTCCTCCTAGACCCCTGTGACATCTGTCGAATGCCAGCTGCTGACGACTATGCTACGTGCCGCCCTTGTAGAGACCCGTATCTTAACGTACATTGACATTACATTACATTTGCGGAATACTTAGTACATAACAAAAACACACACTAAAAGATCGTAATAGTTTAGTGTCTTTGGAAACTCGGACTATAATCTTCTAATCGTGGTGAATGATCTTCAACATCTCCCATAAAGATCTTCTTTTTTTTTTATACCTAAAACCTTTCTTTATATCCTGGGGAAAAGAAAACATAAAAGGGTGAGTGCAAATGCTCAGTAAGGGTAAACAAAAGAAATATCAATCACATCATATTCATAAGAACATAACATTTTGGAAATCATAACCTGCAAAAGAGAGCATAATTTCATAACATGGGATAAATCATGGTAGTGAAATGTAATCAGAATAATCATAACTTAAAACATTAAACTTTGTGGCAAGCACACATAATCATGGAAAATCATTTCTTGTTAGTCATGACTCATTGCCAAGACTATCTTAGTGGACAAAGTCCCTTTCTGAATCGAGTAACCCTCGTTTTAGTCCTGTTTCACTGAACCGGTATAACCTACCATTTCAGCCATGTCTATCTCATGAGATATAAAATCTTTACCCAATGAATTGGAGGGAGATATAGGTCCCACCCATCTTATAATGAATCCTTTCTTATGTGTGCCACATAATCATAAATCATACATCATCGCATAACCCATGTAATAAAAAATGGGATTCTTAAACAACATGACATCATAAAACAATCATATAAGATAAAGGAATTCATAACAATGTTTCCATCACAACATAATCAAATCCATGTAAAAATAGGGATAAAAACAGAACCCTTTTATTATCTTAGATGGAAAATAATTTTGATAAAATACTTGAAATCCATTCTTGAGGAAAATATCCTTTCTTCTTCAAAAACATTTTTTCTTTCATAACATGTCATACAACATTAAAATAAAAGAAGTTGATTAAAAATAAACTTGAAAACTTGTAAAGGAATCTTCTTGGAAATAATGTTTTAAAAATCCATTCATGCCGTATAAGTTAAAAAAAACATTCTTCGTACTTTTGTCGGAAAAGTCAAAAAGTACCTCATACGAAAAACGACAAAAGATTCCTTTCATACATATTACTAAAAACTCACCAAAGGGTAAAAATGGATTTAATCAATTTTAGGTGGATGGAAATAACATTACATATTGATGAAACATGGATGTGGATGATAAAATACACCCCAGTAAATACTTACGAATAAACAATCTCGGATAAAAATGAGATTGTGATATTTCCCTTACCTTAGGTCCGACTTGCTTTGTACGTGTCCGAACCTCCTGTATAATGATTTACATAATGTTATTGACTTATTACAGAATCATATACATTGTTATGATATCATATATGGTTCTCTTATGGCTTTATATTACCCGGTCTTTTGTAAATTCATGTTAAAGTAGCATTTTGGGTAAAATCGTCTTATTTGTCGTTCGTGTTTTTAACTTGTAATTATTAATATGATTACTTGGATCATGATTACTTATATCCAGAATGTAAAACATGATTTATATATAATATATATTCAGAATATACATATATATATAATATATTGTTAATGGAATGAAATACACCGTTCATGGAGACGGTAGTCCGTACGTACGCATGAACGCTGTTTTCGTTTCCTTATTGAATTGAATGGAATTAAGTAGATGACATACATATAAATATACATAATTCCAGTATCATTATTATGTAATATATTTCATTAGAACTTATTATATATACTTTATAATCATTCATGAATGTTTAATCATTGAGAATGAATCTCATCGCGTCGTGGAGACGGTAGTCCGTACGTACGCACGAGCGATGATATCGTTCCCATGGTCGTGGAATTGTGTTTAAGTGTATGTATACTATTTCAGTATCAATATAACTTTATAATAATCATATATAGTTACTCATTACACCTTTATACCCATCCTATTAAGGTGGTGGCAGAAAATAGATTACACCACGGCGTGGAGACGGTATTCCGTACGTACGCACGCGCGGTGATTTCCTTTTTCCGTAGGATGGTTAGAAGGTTAATTAGAGTTGTTTCATATTTATAATAACATATCAGTATATAAGAAATATTGATGTTATTACTTTATCATGAAACAACTAAAGAAGAATAAGTTGAAGAAGAAAGAAATTGAAAAAGATCGGTAATGGATATTACGTCTTCTTTGAAGTGCTTCTTTGAGACCTCCTTTTAGGGAACTAAAATTGGTCTTTTAAGAAGACCAGGACCTCTAGGATGATACTAGGGAAGTGGAGAGGAGAAAATGGCAGGGGTTGGCCGAGCATGAGTGCTCAATTTGGTGTGAGGAGGAGGGGGAGGAGGTGTCCTTTTATAGGGGAGGAGAGGGGCACCTTAGGAATATCTCAAAATATTATTTGATATTAAAGTCAAAATCGGTTTATAATGGTTCCAAAGGGTCTTATTTCGAAGCTAAAGTGGGGATGGGTCGAAATCCTATCAACCAATAGAATTTAGACAAGTTTAGGATATTATTTTAACCTTATCAATTAGATTTAACTCTAAGTTAAATAATTTAACTTTTACCATGTCTTTTTGTTTTCTTTCACTATATGGTTAATAAACTTACTATAACATGCCAAACAAACCCCAAATTGTTTATTATTAATATATATATCCTTATCTAAGTCATTTGGCCGAACCTTAGATTTTTAGGAATACAATAACAATTAATAATATAATATTTGATTTAAAAACTATTTTGTGTCAATTTTGACACTATTTGATATATGATTTTTGTGAAAGTCATAACAGAATTAAATGTTCGAACCAAGTTGATTAAATCAACATTAATATATCATATTAACCTAGAAAATTAGTGTAATTCATAAAAAATCTCAAATTACATTTATTTTGGTGTTTATAACATCAATTTTGTCAATATTTCATTAATAAGATAATTACTGCATCATCGTTGTGTCATAAATAAATTAAATTATTTGATGTCTAAAAATTACAAATAAAATACCATCATGTCGAAAATCGTTTTGGCTTTCTAATGAATATTTACAATCGAATTTATCTTATGTATAACCCCATATTAAAAATGATTTACTTATTAAACTTTGATTTTAACTATTTTAACCTTTCTTTAAATAAATTAATAATAAATGTCCTAATCTAATCCAAGTGGGCCTAAATGGTCATATTTTATTCCTAAGTTTGTTTTTTGGTCGAATTACACTTGTCCAATAGAATTAGGACATGTGTTAGGGTAATAGTAATATCATATTTACCCTTAGTTACCCTATTTACTATTAACCGCGGTAAAAAAAGTAAAACGTTACTATTCACCAAAAAATTATTTTCATCTCATTGAACCACATTTTAGTCCTTGATATTAACCGTGTCTCTCGGATTTTCGAAATTCCATTCATAGAAGTGGCAAAATTAAGTTTTATGAAAAATTCAGTTTTTTTAACTACCACTTAGTAGTTTCACTATTCATCAAAAATTGATGTTTTTCAGAACAATGCCAAAATTTCATCCTAAGATATATTTCATATTCCGAATTCAAAAATGAAATCTATTTTACCAAATTCATAACATAGAAGTTGCATTAATTAATTTTATAATTAAATCCTGCTGTTAAAATAAATAGTGTGTTTTTAGGAAACAATATATATCAAAAGATTGACACTTGATTATGTCTGGTTTAAATGTGAAATTACAACCAATGACCAACATTGTATTAAATTGTAAAAATATATTCTAAATATACTTTAAAACCACTCAAATTAATAATTTATCACTATTAATTATTTCGATTAAAAAAGTTGTTTTTAATTATAATTTAGTAATTTTCACTATTCATCAGAATATGAAAGTTATCCGAAAAGTACCAAAATTTCACCTTAGGCTAAATTCGATACTCCGAATCCAAGAATGAAGTTCATTTTGAAAAATAAGATTTACAGAATTTTAAAAAGTGGTTATTACTATTCATAACGGCTAGTTTTAATAATATTTTAATAGCACATCGTTGTTTAGTGAAACTCGGTATTGCGTATTACACACGCTATCGAGGAAGGTCGCGATTGCGTGTAATGCAAGGCAAGACAAGGATGCGTGTTGTGCAAGCTCCTTTTGGTGTAGCGTACAACACAAGACATTAATAAAATTAAAAAGAATATTTTTTTATAAAATCTTGGGCTGTTACATTCTACCCCCCTTAAAATGAATTTCGCCCTCAAAATTTGTCGGGGTTATAAATGGTTTACTATTCGAAAGTTTCTTTAATAGAAACCCACATCGTAAAAAGAAATATCAAAACCAATCTTTAAAAACAAAAGTATGAAACGTAACGGTTACCCAAATAAACTAATCATTGGGTTTCCACATAGGTGAAAATATGGATATGGAAGAGAAATCTAACCATCATGTTCTGATGGAGAGTGGTAGAGAACATGGCTATGGAAAAGTCAGTAATCACAAATCCATAGATTTGTGATGATATAAGGTACCATCTGATTCATCAGGTATAAGATCACTAGGACAACATTTTTGGTTTTCAAGATCATTTCCCCTAAAGTTGAAAATTTGAATTAGAATAAATACTTACTTTATTTTGGTACAATCTCACTGTTGTTCGTGCCTTGAACAATTTCCACTTCATCTCTTAAATAAATGAAGTTGAATTTGTTATTCGTGAAGTGTTAGCAGATCATGTGATAGAATGACGGGTCATTCCATCTATCTCAAACAAAAGGTTAGCAAAAATTATATGCATAAATCGATCTATAGTGAGATTAATCATATATGGTTCCTAAAATGGACTTATACGTCATATATCATACTGCTTAATATAATAAAACTAGTTTCTACTAAACAGGGACTTCCTGTAGGCCAGTGGTAGGCGATAAAGGCCAGTCGTACTTCGGTTGTGGGTTCGATTCCAATAGCCTTGTCCGACGCGTTGGGCTGTCGCCCGTCCTGCAGGTTGTCCTTTTTCTAAAACTATATTACTATGACATCCCATCAATAATATCAAAATTTCTATCCTTAAACAATACTAACTTATGTCCAACATAATCCATTCCAATCTTTAGGCTTATTCATAATACTGCAGTCCACTCTCATAACATAGTGAAAACGATTACCAGAGATTTAATACCATCGTTGATCCCCATATATCATAAGATATGGTTTGTTGGTCACATTCCAAACATTCAAAGTCCTTAATCATGTATACCTTAGTGAAAACATGAATGCAGTTTAAAGTTAACACTTTCCACATACCAAAATCCTCAAAATTCTATATACTCAAACCATGATATCACTTAGTCCTTATATCAATCATGAGCTCATGAATACAATCAAACATCTCATTATCTTCTTATACTTTCATTATGCACTTATCATCTACCTTCCAAAAGTATCTGAATAACCTTTCATGGTTACTGGTACCATTCATCATACACTTTCAAAACTTAAGGAAAGACAACAGTGTAACAATCCTTAGATGTCTCCTTATTCCATGAGATTACTTATACAACATTACACATGATAAACATGTAATCATTCCACTACATTCTTAGACCATTGACCGAGCTTCAACATTTCTTTCATCTCACATATCATTTGTAGTCTCATCATCATCATCCACATAAATACTACCCATACGACCATACTGATTTTCTTCATGAGACTTTCCCTTATGGAATTGGTTTGCATAATGCCCGTACATTCCACATTTAAAACATTTAACCATTGTTGATGTTGTAGCAATACCATTATCCTCATCCCTGGTGTTAACCGACCCTTTTCCTTTGCACTTACTTGCTTTGTGTCCTTCTTTTCCACACCCAAAGCATCTTCCAGTTCCCTTGAAACATTCTCCTTGATGCCTCTTCCCACATGATTTACATAGGGGAAATTGAACTTTCTTTCCTCTATGATCATCATGGAACTCCATATTTCTCTTATTAGTCGAGTCAGGAAACTTACCAAATTTTACTTTATTGATCATATTATGAGATTGCTGATTCGGCATAATAATGATCTTTGGACTTCCAAATCCCATTTCATTTGGTTGCTCATAAAGAATATCATTCCATTGTCCATCATATCCTCCATTATCGTGAATTATCTTGTTTCCAGCCATTTTCTAAAACCCAAAAGAATAGTGTGAGAGGAAAAATAATGCTAAGGAAAACAACATAGTAAAGGGGGAGTATCCTCAATATCCAACATCTTAGGTTTAATTCTATGATCGTTAGCGTAATTCTATTACTATAACCTATACGTATACTTATCCCTAGGGACATCCCTAGACATACCTTAGAAATACCTCTAGGGATCTCACTAACGTTTTCGCATCCTAGTTTCCAAAGGTTGACTAAACCTTTCCTCTGATACCAACTGTAGAGACCCGTATCTTGACTTACATTGACATTACATTACATTTGCGGAATACTTAGTACATAACAAAAACACACACTAAAGGATCGTAATAGTTTAGTGTCTTTGGGAACTCGGACTATAATCTTCTAATCGTGGTGAAAGATCTTCAACATCTCCCATAAAGATCTTCTTTTTTTTTATACCTAAAACCTTTCTTTATATCCTAGGGAAAAGAAAACATAAAAGGGTGAGTGCAAATGCTCAGTAAGGGTAAACAAAAGAAATATCAATCACATCATATTCATAAGAACATAACATTTTGGAAATCATAACCTGCAAAAGAGAGCATAATTTCATAACATGGGATAAATCATGGTAGTGAAATGTAATCAGAATAATCATAACTTAAAACATTAAACTTTGTGGCAAGCACAGATAATCATGGAAAATCATTTCTTGTTAGTCATGACTCATTGCCAAGACTATCTTAGTGGACAAAGTCCCTTTCTGAATCGAGTAACCCTCGTTTCAGTCCTGTTTCACTGAACCGGTATAACCTACCATTTCAGCCATGTCTATCTCATGAGATATAAAATCTTTACCCAATGCATTGGAGGGAGATATAGGTCCCACCCATCTTATAATGAATCCTTTCTTATGTGTGCCACATAATCATAAATCATACATCATCGCATAACCCATGAAATAAAAAATGGGATTCTTAAACAACATGACATCATAAAACAATCATATAAGATAAAGGAATTCATAACAATGTTTCCATCACAACATAATCAAATCCATGTAATAATAGGGATAAAAACAGAACCCTTTTATTATCTTAGATGGAAAATAATTTTGATAAAATACTTGAAATCCATTCTTGAGGAAAATATCCTTTCTTCTTCAAAAACATTTTTTCTTTCATAACATGTCATACAACATTAAAATAAAAGAAGTTGATTAAAAATAAACTTGAAAACTTGTAAAGGAATCTTCTTGGAAATAATGTTTTAAAAATCCATTCATGCCGTATAAGTTAAAAAAAACATTCTTCGTACTTTTGTCGGAAAAGTCAAAAAGTACCTCGTACGAAAAACGACAAAAGATTCCTTTCATACATATTACTAAAAACTCACCAAAGGGTAAAAATGGATTTAAACAATTTTAGGTGGATGGAAATAAAATTACATATTTATGAAACATGGATGTGGATGATAAAATACACCCCAGTAAATACTTACGAATAAACAATCTCGGATAAAAATGAGATTGTGATATTTCCCTTACCTTAGGTCCGACTTGCTTTGTACGTGTCCGAACGTCCTGTATAATGATTTACATAATGTTATTGACTTATTACAGAATCATATTCATTGTTATGATATCATATATGGTTCTCTTATGGCTTTATATTACCCGGTCTTTTGTAAATTCATGTTAAAGTAGCATTTTGGGTAAAATCGTCTTATTTGTCGTTCGTGTTTTTAACTTGTAATTATTAATATGATTACTTGGATCATGATTACTTATATCCAGAATGTAAAACATGATTTATATATAATATATATTCAGAATATACATATATATATAATATATTGTTAATGGAATGAAATACACCGTTCATGGAGACGGTAGTCCGTACGTACGCATGAACGCTGTTTTCGTTTCCTTATTGAATTGAATGGAATTAAGTAGATGACATACATATAAATATACATAATTCCAGTATCATTATTATGTAATATATTTCATTAGAACTTATTATATATACTTTATAATCATTCATGAATGGTTAATCATTGAGAATGAATCTCATCGCGTCGTGGAGACGGTAGTCCGTACGTACGCACGAGCGATGATATTGTTCCCATGGTCGTGGAATTGTGTTTAAGTGTATGTATACTATTTCAGTATCAATATCACTTTATAATAATCATATATAGTTACTCATTACACCTTTATACCCATCCTATTAAGGTGGTGGCAGAAAATAGATTACACCACGGCGTGGAGACGGTATTCCGTACGTACGCACGCGCGGTGATTTCCTTTTTCCGTAGGATGGTTAGAAGGTTAATTAGAGTTGTTTCATATTTATAATAACATATCAGTATATAATAAATACTGATGTTATTACTTTATCATGAAACAACTAAAGAAGAATAAGTTGAAGAAGAAAGAAATTGAAAAAGATCGGTAATGGATATTACCTCTTCTTTGAAGTGCTTCTTTGAGACCTCCTTTTAGGGAACTAAAATTGGTCTTTTAAGAAGACCAGGACCTCTAGGATGATACTAGGGAAGTGGAGAGGAGAAAATGGCAGGGGTTGGCCGAGCTTGAGTTCTCAATTTGGTGTGAGGAGGAGGGGGAGGAGGTGTCCTTTTATAGGGGAGGAGAGGGGCACCTTAGGAATATCTCAAAATATTATTTTATATTAAAGTCAAAATCGGTTTATAATGGTTACAAAGGGTCTTATTTCGAATCTAAAGTGGGGATGGGTCGAAATCCTATCAACCAATAGAATTTAGACAAGTTTAGGATATTATTTTAACCTTATCAATTAGATTTAACTCTAAGTTAAATAATTTAACTTTTACCATGTCTTTTTGTTTTCTTTCACTATATGGTTAATAAACTTACTATAACATGCCAAACAAACCCCAAATTGTTTATTATTAATATATATATCCTTATTTAAGTCATTTGGCCGAACCTTAGATTTTTAGGAATACAATAACAATTAATAATATAATATTTGATTTAAAAACTATTTTGTGTCAATTTTGACACTATTTGATATATGATTTTTGTGAAAGTCATAACAGAATTAAATGTTCGAACCAAGTTGATTAAATCAACATTAATATATCATAGTAACCTAGAAAATTAGTGTAATTCATAAAAAATCTCAAATTACATTTATTTTGGTGTTTATAACATCAATTATGTCAATATTTCATTAATAAGATAATTACTGCGTCATCGTTGTGTCATAAATAAATTAAATTATTTGATGTCTAAAAATTACAAATAAAATACCATCATGTAGAAAATATTTTTAGCTTTCTAATGAATATTTACAATCGAATTTATCGTATGTATAACCCCATATTAAAAATGATTTACTTATTAAACTTTGATTTTAACTATTTTAACCTTTCTTTAAATAAATTAATAATAAATGTCCTAATCTAATCCAAGTGGGCCTAAATGGTCATATTTTATTCCTAAGTTTGTTTTTTGGTCGAATTACACTTGTCCAATAGAATTAGGACATGTGTTAGGGTAATAGTAATATCATATTTACCCTTAGTTACCCTATTTACTATTAACCGCGGTAAAAAAAGTAAAAAGTTACTATTCACCAGAAAATTATTTTCATCTCATTGAACCACATTTTAGTCCTTGATATTAACCGTGTCTCTCAGATTTTCGAAATTCCATTCACAGAAGCGGCAAAATTAAGTTTTATGAAAAATTCAGTTTTTTTAACTACCACTTAGTAGTTTCACTATTCATCAAAAATTGATGTTTTTCAGAACAATGCCAAAATTTCATCCTAAGATATATTTCATATTCCGAATTCAAAAATGAAATCTATTTTACCAAATTAATAAAATAGAAGTTGCATTAATTAATTTTATAATTAAATCCTGCTGTTAAAATAAATAGCGTGTTTTTAGGAAACAATATATATCAAAAGATTGACACTTGATTATGTCTGGTTTAAATGTGAAATTACAACCAATGACCAACATTGTAATAAATTGTAAAAATATATTCTAAATATACTTTAAAACCACTCAAATTAATAATTTATCACTATTAATTATTTCGATTAAAAAAGTTGTTTTTAATTATAATTTAGTTATTTTCACTATTCATCAGAATTTGAAAGTTATCCGAAAAGTACCAAAATTTCACCTTAGGCTAAATTCGATACTCCGAATCCAAGAATGAAGTTCATTTTGAAAAATAAGATTTATAGAATTTTAAAAAGTGGTTATTACTATTCATAACGGTTAGTTTTAATAATATTTTAATAGCACATCGTTGTTTAGTGAAACTCGGTATTGCGTATTACACACGCTATCGAGGAAGGTCGCGATTGCGTGTAATGCAAGGCAAGACAAGGATGCGTGTTGTGCAAGCTCCTTTTGGTGTAGCGTACAACACAAGACATTAATAAAATTAAAAAGAATATTTTTTTATAAAATCTTGGGCTGTTACATTCTACCCCCCTTAAAATGAATTTCGCCCTCGAAATTCGTTGGGGTTATAAATGGTTTACTATTTGAAAGTTTCTTTAATAGAAACCCACATCGTAAAAAGGAATATCAAAACCAATCTTTAAAAACAAAAGTATGAAACGTAATGGTTACCCAAATAAACTAATCATTGGGTTTCCACATAGGTGAAAATATGGATATGGAAGAGAAATCTAACCATCATGTTCTGATGGAGAGTGGTAGAGAACATGGCTATGGAAAAGTCAGTAATCACAAATCCATAGATTTGTGATGATATAAGGTACCATCTGATTCATCAGGTATAAGATCACTAGGACAACATTTTTGGTTTTCAAGATCATTTCCCCTAAAGTTGAAAATTTGAATTAGAATAAATACTTACTTTATTTTGGTACAATCTCACTGTTGTTCGTGCCTTGAACAATTTCCACTTCATCTCTTAAATAAATGAAGTTGAATTTGTTATTCGTGAAGTGTTAGCAGATCATGTGATAGAATGACGGGTCATTCCATCTATCTCAAACAAAAGGTTAGAAAAAATTATATGCATAAATCGATCTATAGTGAGATTAATCATATATGGTTCCTAAAATGGACTTATACGTCATATATCATACTGCTTAATATAATAAAACTAGTTTCTACTAAACAGGGACTTCCTGTAGGCCAGTGGTAGGCGATAAAGGTCAGTCGTACTTCGGTTGTGGGTTCGATTCCAATAGCCTTGTCCGACGCGTTGGGCTGTCGCCCGTCCTGCAGGTTGTCCTTTTTCTAAAACTATATTACTATGACATACCATCAATAATATCAAAATTTCTATCCTTAAACAATAATAACTTATGTCCAACATAATCCATTCCAATCTTTAGGCTTATTCATAATACTGCAGTCCACTCTCATAACATAGTGAAAACGATTACCAGAGATTTAATACCATCGTTGATCCCCATATATCATAAGATATGGTTTGTTGGTCACATTCCAAACATTCAAAGTCCTTAATCATGTATACCTTAGTGAAAACATGAATGCAGTTTAAAGTTAACACTTTCCACATACCAAAATCCTCAAAATTCTATATACTCAAACCATGATATCACTTAGTCCTTATATCAATCATGAGCTCATGAATACAATCAAACATCTCATTATCTTCTTATCCTTTCATTATGCTCTTATCATCTACTTTCCAAAAGTATCTGAATAACCTTTCATGGTTACTGGTACCATTCATCATACACTTTCAAAACTTAAGGAAAGACAACAGTGTAACAATCCTTAGATGTCTCCTTATTCCATGAGATTACTTATACAACATTACACATGATAAACATGTAATCATTCCACTACATTCTTAGACCATTGACCGAGCTTCAACATTTCTTTCATCTCACATATCATTTGTAGTCTCATCATCATCATCCACATAAATACTACCTATACGACCATACTGATTTTCTTCATGAGACTTTCCCTTATGGAATTGGTTTGCATAATGCCCGTACATTCCACATTTAAAACATTTAACCATTGTTGATGTTGTAGCAATACCATTATCCTCATCCCTGGTGTTAACCGACCCTTTTCCTTTGCACTTACTTGCTTTGTTTCCTTCTTTTCCACACCCAAAGCATCTTCCAGTTCCCTTGAAACATTCTCCTTGATGCCTCTTCCCACATGATTTACATAGGGGAAATTGAACTTTATTTCCTCTATGATCATCATGGAACTCCATCTTTCTCTTATTAGTCGAGTCAGGAAACTTACCAAATTTTACTTTATTGATCATATTATGAGATTGCTGATTCGGCATAATAATGATCTTTGGACTTCCAAATCCCATTTCATTTGGTTGCTCATAAAGAATATCATTCCATTGTCCATCATATCCTCCATTATCGTGAATCATCTTGTTTCCAGCCATTTTCTAAAACCCAAAAGAATAGTGTGAGAGGAAAAATAATGCTAAGGAAAACAACATAGTAAAGGGGGAGTATCCTCAATATCCAACATATTAGGTTTAATTCTATGATCGTTAGCGTAATTCTATTACTATAACCTATACGTATACTTATCCCTAGGGACATCCCTAGACATACCTTAGAAATACCTCTAGGGATCTCACTAACGTTTTCGCATCCTAGTTTCCAAAGGTTGACTAAACCTTTCCTCTGATACCAACTGTAGAGACCCGTATCTTGACGTACATTGACATTACATTACATTTGCGGAATACTTAGTACATAACAAAAACACGCACTAAAGGATCGTAATAGTTTAGTGTCTTTGGAAACTCGGACTATAATCTTCTAATCGTGGTGAAAGATCTTCAACATCTCCCATAAAGATCTTCTTTTTTTTATACCTAAAACCTTTCTTTATATCCTGGGGAAAAGAAAACATAAAAGGGTGAGCGCAAATGCTCAGTAAGGTTAAACAAAAGAAATATCAATCACATCATATTCATAAGAACATAACATTTTGGAAATCATAACCTGCAAAAGAGAGCATAATTTCATAACATGGGATAAATCATGGTAGTGAAATGTAATCAGAATAATCATAACTTAAAACATGAAACTTTGTGGCAAGCACACATAATCATGGAAAATCATTTCTTGTTAGTCATGACTCATTTCCAAGACTATCTTAGTGGACAAAGTCCCTTTCTGAATCGAGTAACCCTCGTTTCAGTCCTGTTTCACTGAACCGGTATAACCTACCATTTCAGCCATGTCTATCTCATGAGATATAAAATCTTTAGCCAATGCATTGGAGGGAGATATAGGTCCCACCCATCTTATAATGAATCCTTTCTTATGTGTTCCACATAATCATAAATCATACATCATCGCATAACCCATGTAATAAAAAATGGGATTCTTAAACAACATGACATCATAAAACAATAATATAAGATAAAGGAATTCATAACAATGTTTCCATCACAACATAATCAAATCCATGTAATAATAGGGATAAAAACAGAACCCTTTTATTATCTTAGATGGAAAATATTTTTGATAAAATACTTGAAATCAATTCTTGAGGAAAATATCCTTTCTTCTTCAAAAACATTTTTTCTTTCATAACATGTCATACAACATTAAAATAAAAGAAGTTGATTAAAAATAAACATAAAAACTTGTAAAGGAATCTTCTTGGAAATAATGTTTTAAAAATCCATTCATGCCGTATAAGTTAAAAAAACATTCTTCGTACTTTTATCGGAAAAGTCAAAAAGTACCTCGTACGAAAAACGACAAAAGATTCCTTTCATACATATTACTAAAAACTCACCAAAGGGTAAAAATGGATTTAAACAATTTTAGGTGGATGGAAATAACATTACATATTGATGAAACATGGATGTGGATGATAAAATACACCCCAGTAAATACTTACGAATAAACAATCTCGGATAAAAATGAGATTGTGATATTTCCCTTACCTTAGGTCCGACTTGCTTTGTACGTGTCCGAACCTCCTGTATAATGATTTACATAATTTTATTGACTTATTACAGAATCATATTCATTGTTATGATATCATATATGGTTCTCTTATGGCTTTATATTACCCGGTCTTTTGTAAATTCATGTTAAAGTAGCATTTTGGGTAAAATCGTCTTATTTGTCGTTCGTGTTTATAACTTGTAATTATTAATATGATTACTTGGATCATGATTACTTATATCCAGAATGTAAAACATGATTTATATATAATATATATTCAGAATATACATATATATATAATATATTGTTAATGGAATGAAATACACCGTTCATGGAGACGGTAGTCCGTACGTACGCATGAACGCTGTTTTCGTTTCCTTATTGAATTGAATGGAATTAAGTTGATGACATACATATAAATATACATAATTCCAGTATCATTATTATGTAATATATTTCATTAGAACTTATTATATATACTTTATAATCATTCATGAATGGTTAATCATTGAGAATGAATCTCATCGCGTCGTGGAGACGGTAGTCCGTACGTACGCACGAGCAATGATATCGTTCCCATGGTCGTGGAATTGTGTTTAAGTGTATGTATACTATTTCAGTATCAATATCACTTTATAATAATCATATATAGTTACTCATTACACCTTTATACCCATCCTATTAAGGTGGTGGCGGAAAATAGATTACACCACGGCGTGGAGACGGTATTCCGTACGTACGCACGCGCGGTGATTTCCTTTTTCCGTAGGATGGTTAGAATGTTAATTAGAGTTGTTTCATATTTATAATAACATATCAGTATATAAGAAATACTGATGTTATTACTTTATCATGAAACAACTAAAGAAGAATAAGTTGAAGAAGAAAGAAATTGAAAAAGATCGGTAATGGATATTACCTCTTCTTTGAAGTGCTTCTTTGAGACCTCCTTTTAGGGAACTAAAATTGGTCTTTTAAGAAGACCAGAACCTCTAGGATGATACTAGGGAAGTGGAGAGGAGAAAATGGCAGGGGTTGGCCGAGCTTGAGTGCTCAATTTGGTGTGAGGAGGAGGGGGAGGAGGTGTCCTTTTATAGGGGAGGAGAGGGGCACCTTAGGAATATCTCAAAATATTATTTTATATTAAAGTCAAAATCGGTTTATAATGGTTCCAAAGGGTCTTATTTCGAATATAAAGTGGGGATGGGTCGAAATCCTATCAAACAATAGAATTTAGACAAGTTTAGGATATTATTTTAACCATATCAATTAGATTTAACTCTAAGTTAAATAATTTAACTTTTACCATGTCTTTTTGTTTTCTTTCACTATATGGTTAATAAACTTACTATAACATGCCAAACAAACCCCAAATTGTTTATTATTAATATATATATCCTTATCTAAGTCATTTGGCCGAACCTTAGATTTTTAGGAATACAATAACAATTAATAATATAATATTTGATTTAAAAAACTATTTTGTGTCAATTTTGACACTATTTGATATATGATTTTTTGTGAAAGTCATAACAGAATTAAATGTTCGAACCAAGTTGATTAAAGCAACATTAATATATCATAGTAACCTAGAAAATTAGTGTAATTCATAAACAATCTCAAATTACATTTATTTTGGTGTTTTATAACATCAATTATGTCAATATTTCATTAATAAGATAATTACTATATCATCGTTGTGTCATAAATAAATTAAATTATTTGATGTCTAAAAATTACAAATAAAATACCATCATGTAGAAAATCTTTTTAGCTTTCTAATGAATATTTACAATCGAATTTATCTTATGTATAACCCCATATTAAAAATGATTTACTTATTAAACTTTGATTTTAACTATTTTAACCTTTCTTTAAATAAATTAATAATAAATGTCCTAATCTAATCCAAGTGGGCCTAAATGGTCATATTTTATTCCTAAGTTTGTTTTTTGGTCGAATTACACTTGTCCAATAGAATTAGGACATGTGTTAGGGTAATAGTAATATCATATTTACCCTTAGTTACCCTATTTACAATTAACCGCGGTAAAAAAAAGTAAAAAGTTACTATTCACCAAAAAATAATTTTCATCTCATTGAACCACATTTTAGTCCTTGATATTAACCGTGTCTCTCGGATTTTCGAAATTCCATTCACAGAAGCGGCAAAATTAAGTTTTATGAAAAATTCAGTTTTTTTAACTACCACTTAGTAGTTTCACTATTCATCAAAAATTGATGTTTTTCAGAACAATGCCAAAATTTCATCCTAAGATATATTTCATATTCCGAATTCAAAAATGAAATCTATTTTACCAAATTCATAACATAGAAGTTGCATTAATTAATTTTATAATTTAATCCTGCTGTTAAAATAAATAGCGTGTTTTTAGGAAACAATATATATCAAAAGATTGACACTTGATTATGTCTGGTTTAAATGTGAAATTACAACCAATGACCAACATTGTATTAAATTGTAAAAATATATTCTAAATATACTTTAAAACCACTCAAATTAATAATTTATCACTATTAATTATTTCGATTAAAAAAGTTGTTTTTAATTATAATTTAGTAATTTTCACTATTCATCAGAATATGAAAGTTATCCGAAAAGTACCAAAATTTCACCTTAGGCTAAATTCGATACTCCGAATCCAAGAATGAAGTTCATTTTGAAAAATAAGATTTACAGAATTTTAAAAAGTGGTTATTACTATTCATAACGGCTAGTTTTAATAATATTTTAATAGCACATCGTTGTTTAGTGAAACTCGGTATTGCGTATTACACACGCTATCGAGGAAGGTCGCGATTGCGTGTAATGCAAGGCAAGACAAGGATGCGTGTTGTGCAAGCTCCTTTTGGTGTAGCGTACAACACAAGACATTAATAAAATTAAAAAGAATATTTTTTTATAAAATCTTGGGCTGTTACAGCCCTGCGGTAGGTCTCGCTTCTGGTGTAGGCTCAGCAAGAAAGCTCTCTATGATAAGGGGTCTCTCCAGTACTCCTGCTTATGTTGGAACGCTCAAGGAGATCATTGATTCCCTTATCTCATGCCTTATTCCCTGCTTGAAGGTTTGGGCCTGGATGAATGGTTCTCGTACCATGTATGTCGAATAGTACGAAAGATCGGTAAATCTCGCCGAGTACTGGGCGACCGTCATGCTACCATGTCGCAACTATAGTAGATCCTAGATGCGCACGACATGAAGGGTGGCTGGGACGAACTTTGAGAAAAAGAGGCTCTCAAAGTCTGTCCTGTGGAGAGATGCCTTGTCGTGAACCTGGAGCATCAAGCTCCACTATCTGCCTGTTGCCGCGTGTAGGAGGCTCGCTGCAAGGATCACCATGAGGTTAGCTGGTGTCCCCACTAACCTAAAACCTCAAACTACAGCCTCCATCCAATCCTCATCTACCTGAGGGTCGTCTCCCCATGGAAACTGGGTGGACTCTGGCACTGAAACTTATCCAGTGCACTAAGGAGACGTTCAATCTCAGCAACTGGGGCTGGTGTCATCGGTGGCTCGGCGGGTAGAGGTACCGCTGGTGCCTCCGCTGTAAAAGGGACCTACACTGAGGCCTCATCGCTCGGTGGGATGTCGTCTCGCACAAAGCTCTGAACCCTAGCTGGCTGCCATCATGGGGGCATCCTGAAACGAAGCAGGTGTGCCACAGTCAATATAGTATGCCTGGTGAGCTAACACAATGTAATCACAAAGAAAACTTTTGAAACACACATGCAATCAATGTTTTCGTGCACTAAGTCGGAAATTAGAAGTCAGGGTCCTGGTGTATGGATACGTTGGCCGCCACACCAACACTGGACTCCCTGGACTGATAACCACACTCAATGCCCTTAACACTATTGCTTCACATTGAAGAATGATCAGAGTTCTGAGTTCTGCAGTAGAACCGAACCTCCCTCTGATACCAATTTGTCCCTACTGGTCCTTGAGACCCATGTCGTGACTACCCCAAGCCCGCCTCCCATAGTCCAGGGGCTGGAGACTAGCACCAAGGCGTAAATCCCAAAAAAAGGGGAAGGAATTGCCTTTATAAAGTAAACAAACACCACCGAGTAAGCAAGCAGAAGTAAAATTTAAGTAAAACTGGGTACAATAGTAAGTGCGGAAAAGTAAGTGGGCCAGAATACAAACCCCAACTAAAAGTAAAGTACAGCTAGGAAGAAAGTAAAACAATTGAAAGTAAATCAACAACGTCGACCCATCCACTAGAAGTCCCACCTGAAGGGTGGGTACAGATATCCTCCTCAGCTCCTCAGGTCTAGTTGTCCGCTCCGTGTACGTCCCGCCTGGTGGTCCACCTCCAGGTAATGACTTGCACAACAAGCCTCAACCACGATCACCACTGTCCGTCGTCTGCATCCAACACAACGTAGTGCGGGCATAGCCTGTGCAGGGGTAAGTATACGCTACTCAGTAGGGACCCCGAGACCCCCGAAGGTCTCCCAGAATCCACAAAGGATAATCCACAAAGGAAAGATACAATAACGAAGTAACATCCAACACTACTTAGGTATACGCCCATACATATACCTAAGTCATCAATTCCAGTTCGGCTCCAACATATGAGCCTAAGTTCGATCACGTCCACACAGGATAGTATAACCCAATACACACCGGAAAGCACAAAACAATCCATATAGGAAGCAAATCAATTATATCGAAGATAATTATTGAAAGTCAAGATTCAGCTCACACAGGTATACGTCTTCATAAGGTGATAGAGATGATCAGATGTAGCCCCTGATTCATCTAAACTTGGACCCATGTAGGATACTAGACTTGCTAAGATATCAGACGCTCGTAGGATACAAGACCAGCTACTCTGTCAGACCCTCGTAGGATACTACAACATAGGTCAAATACTGCAGGACCCACGTAGGATACAAGAACAGTAGTACTGACAGACCCACATAGGATACAAGAACAGTTGTCATCACCGTCAAACCCCTAGAGGATTTCAGTACGGTCTTCATCGCTGCCGAACCCATAGAGGATTTCAGTGCAGTAGTCGTCGCTGCCGAACCCACAGAGGATTTCAGTACAGTCGTCATCGTGGTCGCAGTCGCAGCCAGCTCTAGGGTTCCCGCATACAACATGCTCGATTCCGGGAGGGTCCAATCCACGAGCCAAGGGGGTAGATACATCAACTGACACGTATTCTAGTGTTGATGTATCCCAAAGTTCCGTCTTGACAAAAGGAACTCAATGTGATAGACGGCGCGTCCATTGGACGCCCGGTCTGAGAGTAATTGGCTTTTTCGTTCCAGGGGCCCTTTTGGTTTTTAAGTCAAAACCAACCTGAATGCACTCCAACTGCTTCCAAACATTGAGTGGAGTAAGCCAAAATGTCCATATCACAAAGAGGAATTCAACAAAGCTGACAGCATATCAATCGGGTGTCCGGATCTCAAGTTATAAGCGTTTCCGCTCCGAGGGCCCAGTTGGTTTCTTGATCGAACAAACCTGACCATACCCAAAGTTCTCCGGAAACTTGGGTTTAATATACTGAAACGACTGTCTCGATCCAATGATAGCATTGCAACTTATGGTGCGTCGATTAGAGGTCTGTAGCCCATGTTTCAGGCATTTAAAGAAACCTGTCCGGTTTTATGGGGCTTTGGGCCCGGACCGACCCGTCCCAAGACCCCCTAGGTCGGACCGAACCGGGTCGACCCGACCCGGGTTCAGGCCCGGCCCATTAGGGCCGAACGCGAGCGCGGCCCGCGTGGCTAGATAGCTTGACGGTTGCCGAGCTATCGTGGAAAGGGGGGGCACTGCCCCCCTGTTTTGAAACGATAGAACCACGTGGGGGTCATTCCTTTTTCCAGCCAGGGGTTACGACCCCCAGCCTCCTCCGAACGGCTGGTCCGGCTGGCCGACCGGTGCTGGTGCCGCGGTACCCCGCGGTCCCGCCCCTCCGCGGCGCCGGTGGCCGGCGGTTCCGGTCATCGCTCCCTGCTCTGTCGTGGCCTTGGTCCAACTGGTGTGGCGTGACGGTTCTGTGCCCCTCCGCCATGGCCCCGCTCCGGCCGCTACCTCTTCATTGTTCTCCGACGTCACGCCCCTTTACCATGGCCCGACTCCAGCTGCGGCTTCATTCAGCCTCAGCAGTGCGGTGCGACGATGCCACGCTTCTTCGCCACATTTCTCCTATTTCTACATGGTGTTGTTGCAGTGTGTTGCCTTTGTTTGTGCCACAACAAGTACAACATCAAAAGGGGGAGGAGGGTCGGCCATGTTCGTGCGGTCCGACCTCATCCCATTATAATGATAACAGGCATCCCAAAATAAAAATATGAAGAACGACAAAGAATATTAACGAAAAAAATTAACCCCTACCTCAAGGAGTTGTCGAACAAGGATCGCTACGGGAAAAGGACATCGTGGAAGACGGCGTCACGGAAGACGGCGTCAGGGAAGACGGGGTCGGGGAAGACGGCATCGTGGAAGATGGAGTCGTAAGTGTCGTCGGTGTTCGCCCGATGAAGAATGCGGCAAGTCGTCGTTCTCTAGAAAAGGTGTCTCTCACTGGCTGCGGAGAAGTGCGGAGATGGCACAATGATTCCCTTGCAGTGTTTGAGTTCTTCATCGTATACTCGACGTTCTTCGCATTCCTCGATGAGGAAGAAGAACATCTCTAAGACTTGAGCTCTTTTCTCCCAAATATCTCGACACAACGATTCAACCAATAATAATATAAGGCTTTTCCTTATTTTATTACTCATGCCAACCCTTTTCAAAATTCAAAAGATTATAATCAATTAATTGACTTAATTGATGAGTGTTTAATAATCGAAATTTAATTTCGAGAGTTGACATGTCATTAATTAAGGGGTGCAGGTGTGTTACACAAATAAATGCACGTGGGAGGTTTTAAGGGATTTGAAGGGGTGGGGCTCGTGTGGGCCCCACTTCACTAATATCCTACCTAGTGGAGTTAGGATATTAGTGGGCCCACTTCAACCACCATTCATAGGATATACTACATAGAATAGAAAATAAAAATTGTTGCCCAAATTTTTATTTCATTCCTTAGTTAACCCATTTTTTTATAACCTCATCCGAGCAAACGCAACTCCAGAAATGGTGTTCCTAAGCAATTACCAGTGCTGCGGTTTCATCGGTGCCCTCATATTTTGATTCCGAGCACCGGTTCAAAATTTAGGAAAACCTGCTCGATTGTTCACTGAACGTACCCGATCTAAACATCGGAAATTGATTTCGGGCACACCGGGCCTCGGAATCAGGTGCCGTCAAAAACTGCGTACTTGTAAAATCCCAACTAAAATTAATAAAAAAGAATTCCTTGAAATTTACGGGTCTTTACAGTACTTTTAGACACAAAATTAATAATAATTTATAATAAAATCAAACCATTCCCAAAAACTGTAAAAATGACCAAATTTTGAAGATAAGATTAGATAGGGTTTTAATCTCATAAATTAAAATATCACCATAATTGTTTTTCAATTTAAACCTATATATTTTTATTAATATTTAGTTATGTTATTTTATTTTTAACTAGGGTATCAAATATTTCATTTTTTAAAGGGTATCATATTTTGTTATTTGATTTCAATTACACAACTAATTAACACATTATAAATATTAGATCATATAATAATAATTATATATATTTTAATATGTTTCATAATTTTTAAATAATTTAATAAAACATTAGCTTGATAAACCGTCAATAGTGTCAATTTTGACACTATTAAATTCATTGTTTTTTAAAAATATTAATATAACAATCTAACATAAAAAAACAAATTTTATTATATAAAAATTTGTCAAGGCCATCTAGAAAATTCATTTTACATATTTTGTTTTCCACATTAGATTTGTTTTAATATAGTTAATAACATTTATATGTTATCTCCAATAACAAATTAATTAATACTTCAATTTTATTTATTTATTTAATATACCTATGTGTTGAATATAAATTTAAAATAAAATAATATGGGGAATATAAATCTACTATATTTAATAATAATACTTTTAGTCAAACTTTTCTTCTATAAAATCTTATATTAAAAATGTTATAATTTTGAAATCCTGAATGTGACCACATTAACATCATTTGAAATAAAGTAATATAATTGTCACAATCTATTCTATAATGATCCAAATGAATACTAAATCGACCCTTGATGGTTATGGTCGAGATAAATTTGACCAATAATATTTTTTCAAGTGTTTGGGTCTTTTATGGTTATTAGTAATTTAATTAAAATTGATATATTAATTTCTCAACATTTAATTAATTTTTACATCATCAAAGTATATGTTTTTATTGTAATTATTTATTTACTAAAAATTAACAATAAATTAACATGATAAATAAAAAAAATTATTTCAAATTAGTATTTATAATAAAATTTATCGTCTGTATAACCTTATCTAAAAAATTATTTTGTTATTAAAATTAGAGTGAGACATATTTAACTTTTCATTAAATAAAATTAATTAACTGTCATAATCGCATACATGTGGCTTCAAAAGGGCATCATTTCTACCCAAGGATGATTTAGGTCAAAAAAAACTCATCCAATCATATTAAGATAAGCGTTATGGAAATTTTATAACGGTATTATTACCCTTAGTTATCTGATTTACCCTTTTACCATAATAAAAAGAATTTACCAAACATAGTGTTTATAATCCCCAAAAACAAAATAAATACATTTATATAATTTTTACCAACTGATTAAAAATATTTAATCCATTTTAAAATATTCTAAACCTATAATTTATAGAAATTAATTTAAAATTAATCCCATTTTTCGGAAAGAGAGAATTAGTTTTAAATGTCAAAACATTACAAACCATTGAATTGTTTTTGTGTATGAATTCACTATAAAATTAATTGTAATGACATAAATTATATTTAAGGATAAAAATAAATTCTATTTATACTTTAAAACAATCTAATATTATAATTTATCAATATAAATTATTTTGAAGAATTTTGTTTTTCAAATTAAAATTTAGGGTATTTTTAATACTCATTAATATTTGAATGTTATTAGAAAAATATAAAAAATTTAACCAAAGTAAATTTTCATATCTCACTTCCCAAGAACATGTTTAATTTTTTCTTATAAAAATTATTAATGTTTAAAAATCTTAATTTAAAATGGGTTTTCCATTGAAAGGTGGTAAAATTGCCATTTAAAAAATATAGGTTTTTATACATCAAATAAGGTTTATTTATATCCTATGAAAAAAATATCTAGTATATGTATATAAATAATAATTTCTTAAGTATATAACATATATATTTTAATAGTTTAATTTACTAATAATAATTCACTCTATTTATTAATAAAAAATAAAAGTATTTAATTGATTTCTATTTTTCATAAATAATTGGTAGCGAATAAATTCACCACAAATTTTCATTAGTTTTTTATATTTATTCATAAAAACCAATAATCTAGGTTAAAATGATCATTTAATATTAATGTCATCTAGTGGTTCATTTAAACTCATGATTGCGTACAATGTCAGATTCTAAAGAAAAATTATTTAGGGAAAATATTTCATTACAAAATCTGGATGTTACATTCTACCCCCTTCAGATAATTGTTTACCTAGATATTCATTACCTGGATACCAAAATATATGGATATATATCCCTCATAATATCCTCATGATCCCATATAGCTTTTACAAATTTGTTGTTTCTCCAAAAAAAACATTAACCAAGTGAGTGGTCTGGTTTCATAGAACTTTTTTTGTTACTATCCAGAATCTCTATAGATTGTTCTTCATAAGAAATATATTGCTCCAACAGTATGATTTCTAAGTTTATCACATGTAAATGATCAGGTATGTAGTTTCATAAGAGAGATACATGGAACACATCATGAATTTGAGAGAGATTCAGTGGAAGTGTCAATCATTAATCTACCTTACCAACACAATCCAGAATTTCAAAAGGACCGATATACCTAGGGTTTGGCTTTCCCTTCTTTCTAAATCTCATTACCCTCTTCTCGGTAGATATTTGTAGAATCAGCTTTTTCACCCACTTTATCCTATAGGTCTTTTCTTCGGTTGTCAACATAAATGTTCTTTCAACTCTAAGATACTCTTATGTGTATTTCAATAAATATGACCTTTTTTTGCCATTTCATCATCAAGATTAGGTCTTAATATCTTTCTTTCCCCAACACCATCCCACTAAGTGGGATTTTTTCACATCTTTCCATATTGGGATTTATAAAGAACCATCTGAATACTGGAGTGAAAGCTATTATTGTTTGAAAATCCACCAAATGTAGGTGTTGATCCCGAACACCTTGAAATCCATAGAGAAGTCAATCAACATGTCATTAAGAGTTTGAATTGTCCTCTCAGTTTGACCATTAGTGTAGGGATGATAAGAAGTGATGAAACTTAACTAAATATCCAGATGAAATTTAATAATTTTCCAGAACTTCTAGGTAAACCTCATATCATATCCAGAAATAATGGAAAGTGGAACTCCATTAAATATTACCACTTCCATTACATATATCCTGGAAAGATGATTAAGATTGAAATCTTCTCTAATAGTAATGAAGTGTTCCAATTTTGTAAGGAGATAAACTATAACCCATATAACATTATGTCCTTTAGATGTTTTAGAAAGTCCAATGAAAAAGTCCATATGTATGTTTTCCCATTTCTATTCTGGTATGGGTAATGGTTGAAACATCCCTTTGGAATTATGTCTCACATTCATAATTTGCGGACAAATCAAGCACTGAGAGAAATATTCAGCAACATCTCCTTTCACGCCATCCCAAAAAAATACTATTTCAAGTCCCTGTACATTTTTGTGCTTATAGGGTGAATATAGCATGATGAACTATGATCCTCAACCAATATATCCTTCTTTAACTATGGTATGGGAGTAATACAGAACTGATTATTGAACCTTATTAATCCATCATAATCAGGGATAAATTCAAGAACATATATCACCTTATTTTGTAGATATAAATATTCATTATATTCCTCCTTAATCTTAACTTGTATATATGGTTGAATACACCATTTAAAAAGAAAATATTTCTCCAATTCCATTAAAAGTTCAAGATCCATTCTTTGTAAATCCATAAATATTGGATCTTTTGTGATCCTTGTCATAGACATGCTAGTATGGTCCTTTCAACTTAAAGAATCTTCCTCCATGTTCACTTTCCTATGGTGGTAATGTATTGATTAGTAAAAATCTTTAATCAACTCCAACCATCATGTTTTATTCATATTCAGATCATTTTTTGGTGAAAATGTGCTTTCAATTTTTATGATCAGTATAAATATCATAGCTTCCATGATAATGAAAATGCATCCATATATTTTGTGAAAAGATTACCAAAAATAACTCCAAATCACAAGTTGGGAAATTTTTCTCATGGATTTCTAATTGTCACAAGTCATAATCTATCACTATATAATTTTTCATGATAATACATCCCTACCCCTTTTCATATGCATCACTATAGATCACAAACCTTTCTCCACTACAAGGTAGTGTGAGCACAGGTGAACTGGTTAACCTTATTTTTAGGTATTTTAAATTCTCTTCACATTAATCAATCCACATGAACTTAACTCCATTTTGAGTCAAAATGGTGAGTGGATTAGATAATTGTGAAAAATAATTCAAAAAACATTGATAATATCCTACCAAACAAAGGAAACATCAGATCTCAGTTACCATTTTTGGTCTCGTCCAACATTTAATAACTTCTATTTCTACTTGATCCATATATATCCTCCATATTGAGATTATATGACCCAAAAATTATACATTATGAAGCCAAAATTCACACTAGGAAATTTCATCATAAAGATTCCCACATTTTAGGGTCTTCAGTACAATTCTCAAGTGATCATCATGTTCTTCAATGCAGTTTGAATTGATAAGAATATCTTCTATAAATACAATCACAAACTGATAAATAGAGTTTCTAAAAACACTATTCATTAGAGCCAAGAACATAGTGGGGGAATTAGTAAGACGAAAAGGCATAAATACACATTCATAGAGTACATACCTTGTACCGAATGACATATTTGGTATATCCTCCTTGTTGACCCTTAATTGATGATTTCCTGAATGAAGATAAATCTTGTAAAAGTATTGAGCTCCAAGTAGTTGTTTGAATAAGCCATCTAAGTGGGGAAGATTAAATATTCTCTAAATAGTGATTTTTTTATATTTTTGATAATTAATACAGAGTCTCATTGATCCATCATTCTTCTTAACAAATAGAATAGGTGCACTCAAATATGACACACTAGGGCGTATGAATCACTTGTCAAGATTATCTTGGAGTTTCTTCTTCAATTCCAATAAATCAATTTCATACATTATATAAGGTGTATTTGAAATTGGAATATCACCTAGTATGATTTCTGCTGAAAAATCAACTTTACAAATTGGTGGATGTCCTGGTAATTATTCAGGAATGGAATCATCAAACTCTCATAAAATGGGTGTATTATAAATTGTGAGTTTCTCCCCAAACATTTGATATAGATAACCTTCATTTATAGGGATCAAGATCCATAAGATGGAATAAATTTCTACTGGAAGGTCATACTCATCCTTTCATCGATATATTATCATAGATCCATCTAAAATATGAATTGTGACTTCCCTTCCTTATAAATTTATATATTCTCCATAGATAGAAATTCAATCCATGCCAAGAATTAAATCAAATTACACTATAGGAAGGATCACATTATTATAAGGAAGTACTTTCCCAAATAAATAAACCATATAATAATTACAAACTTTTGATGACACTGGTGTGCAATTAAGAGTTTTCACAACTAAATCAAAATCTAATCATTTATGTAATACGGTGATACTGTTATAAAATTATTCATAAATAAAAGTGTGGGTGGATCAATAATCAAATAAAACATTTTATAATTTAGACTGGATGGTAAGTGTACCTTTCACCACATTATTATCATACATCAAATCATCGATAGTGATTTCATGTGATTTTCCTTTTCCTTTGGCATTAAGAGTTTGATGATGTTGATCATCATCAATAACCATTGGATAAGGGAATTGACTGAAATAATGTCCCATTTCCATACACTCGTCACATTGAAGTGTAAGAGGGGAATTATGTGTAGTCTTTTCTTCATTCACATCACTAAACAACTGTTTCCCATTACTTAATCATTCAACTTACCTATGACCTTATTTTCCACACATAAAACATTTATAAGTACCTTTAATAAAATTTACCCTATATTCCTTTCCACACTTAGATCATAAGGTAAAACTCGTCTTATTTTATGTTTGGTCATTATATATTCCCTTGAATTACATTTTTCTATTCTTATCAAACCCATCAGATTAATGGGTTACTCCAATACCCATCTCAACCTTGAGAGTACATCAAATTATTTCCTCATAGCTATTGAAGTCCCTAATAGATAATTCAGTTTGGTGACTTATTTTTAAGCCATTGAAAAAGCAATCAATTTTACTCTAAGGTTGGATCATAATTCCAAAAGTTTACCCTACAAGTATTCTAAAAATTCCATCATAGGTAGAAATGGATTAAGATTCAATTTTATTAATTTCAAGGAACTTCTTTTCTATCTTTGTTTAAAGAATATGAGGAAATTAATTATTGTAAAATAAGTTTTTGAACTTGTTACATTCCATGGATTCAATTTCATATCTTTGACTCATATTATTGATAAGGTTTCATCATTGAACTACTTCCCCTTCCAAACGATAGACTGGTAGAATGAATTTATCATGTTCTGTATATTGGAGAAATGATAATATATTTTTAGTGGTACTAATACAATTTTCATCCACTAATGGATCAGAAGACCTGTTGAATGAAGGTGGACGTTACCTCATGAAGGACTCTACAAAATGTTGTTCCCTCCTTTTCTCGTTTGGATGTCCGGCATGATTCATATCTTGCGAATGTTGTGTGATCATATCTAGTAGTTTCACCTCCCATATTTTTTTTTCTTAGGAGGACAATCATTTAATTTCCTATCGCATTTATCATTAACATGGTTCCTTCGGGTTCAAGCCATTTACTAAAACCAAGATGCATAGTGTTAGAAAGACTAATCATAATGGGAAAACCACAGAATCAAGAATAAAATTTCAATTTAAGACACTTTTAATTTTATATAAGGTTATTCATTATCATTTATAAACACTAGGATTGTTACCTATACTTTGACACATCATTAAAGTTATATATAGTCCAAAGGTTTACTGTACCTATCCTCTAATAACAACTATAATGTCACATACTTTACATACATTGATATTACTTCAAAGTTGAAGTATATTCATTTCAAATTATAAAAATCCATGATAAGACCATATAGGTATGTATTCTTCAGAAACTAGGAAACATAAACATCTAGTTCATAAAAAATATTCATTATCTCCCACTTATTCTATCATAACTAGACTCCTTTTTGGCATATATTATTTAATATCCTTCTTCCTGACCTGGGGAAAAGAAATCTTATGAAAGGGTGAGCTCAAATGATCATAAAAGATAATCAAGGGAGATAAAAATAATAAAATAATCCTAATACATAAGAAGATATCATTTATAATTATTATCATGTATATGAAATATCGTGACATCATTCAATAGGATTAACAATATATGTTGATAATAATCAATGAATGCAATACCAAAAGACATATCATAAGACATAATGTTTTTTGTAATACACATATGTTTTGGAAATCATTTAATTTTATTCAGGTATTGTTTTAAATACCATCATAGCGGAAAAAGTCCCTTACATAACCGAGTTCACTCCTTATTCCATCCCTGTATTACTGAACCGAGATCACTTCCCATTCAATCCATATCTATATAATGAGATAAAAATATTTACCCAATCCATTGGTGGGTGATATTGGTCCCACCCATCTTATAATGAAATCAATGTTACGTTTCACATAAGAACATAAATCATTCCACATAGTATAACCCAAATTATAAAATGGGTTTTTTAAACATCATTCCATCATAATCCATAAAAGTCAAATAGGTTTCATAAACAATATTCCATAAAAAACACAATATATCCATAGTAATAATAGGTATATAAACATAACCCTATTTAAATAATGTTATCGTAGATGGAAAATGATTTTGAAAAAACACATGATATTAATTCTTGAGAAAAATATCCTTTCTTCTACAAGAGAAATTTATTTTCTCAAAATGACATTCAATTTTTAACGAAAATAATTTATATGAAAATAAATTATAAATATTGAATTTGAATCTTTATTTAAATGAGGTTTTATGAAGTTATTAAAATATGATCATACCATATAAGTTAAAAAAAGTTATCCACATACTTTTGACATAAAAATAAAAAACATACCTAGTATTGAATAAGAAAAATAGATTCTATTCACATTGTTTAATAAAAAATCACCCATGGGTAATATTAATTTTAAAAAAATATTATAAGATTATAATTAATATTATATATTTATGAAACATGGATGTTGATGAATAATATACCCCATAAATACATATGTATAAACAATCTCAGATAATAATGAGATTGCGAAAGTATCCCTTAACTTAGGTCTGATCTCCTTTATATGATTCCAATCCTCCTGTATAATGATTTAAATAATTTCATTGAATTATTTCAGAATCATATTCATTTTTATGATATCATATATGATCATATGATCATTTATTTTTTAATAACATTTCATTATTATTTGTTATTCGGGTATTAACTGCTTCATTTTCTAATGCATGTTTTGTCAAATAAGTTCTGGTTATCCTTCATAGGTCATAGTTTTATCATTAAAAATTATATTATAATTATATATATGATATTTATTCATTTATTAAATTTATATAATCATAATTTAATGAGAATCATGTATAATGAATCACATCACATCATGGAGACGGTTGGTCGTACGCATGAACGAGCGATGATATCATTACCATAATTGTGGAATGGTATTGAAGTGAATGTTTTATACTATTTAAAAATAAATATCATGTTATCATAATAATATATAGTTATTATTACTATCATTATACCATTCCATGTAAGGTGGTGGGGGGAAATAGATTATACCACAGTGTGGAGACGGTAATGTGTACATATGAACGCATGGTGATTTTCTTTTTTGTAGGGTGCATAGAAGGTGGATTATGGTTCTTTAATAATTATAATAACATATTATTTTATAAGTGATATTGGATTTGATACTTTATAAAGAAAAAACTCAATAATATGAAGTAGAAGAAGAAATAAATTTGAAAGAATCGGTAGGGGAGATTACCTCTTATTCGATCTGCTTCCTCTGAATCTCTTCTTAGAGAACTAGAGGTGGAATTTAGAAGTAAATAAACTCAATAATGTAACTAGCAAAGTTTATAAGGAAATATTTCTGGGAATGACCGACATTGAAGTCTCTAAGTAAAGTGAAGAGGTGAGGCAGGACGTTCTCCTTTATGATTGAGGTGAGGGGCATTTTTGGAAACTACATGAATAATAATTTATAATAAAATCAAAACCTACAAAAAAAGTCCAAAATATCCTAATTTACAAGAATATATGATATAATATTGTAATATAATCAAAAAATAATTTTTTGAAAAGGTTTATGTCAATTTTAACCATAATGTTTTCATTAACATTTAGTTATTTAATTTAATTTTTAACTAGGGTAACATATATTTCAATATTAAAAGGGTGGAATATTTTGTTATTTTATGTATGTTAGACCATAAATAAACAACTTTAAAAATTTTAGACTATATCATAATTATTATATTTTTTTAAAAACATTGTGATTTGTTAATAATTTAATAAAACATTATTTTGATAAACCATCAATAATGTCAATTTTGACGCTATTCAATTCATTGTTTTTATAAAATATTAATATACCAGTATAACACCAAACCAACTATTTAATTATATTAAAAATAGTTCAAGGTCAACTATATAAATAATTTTAAAAATTAATTATAAAAATTTATATTTATTTTAATATTGTTAATTACAATTATCTGTTATCTCAATTAATAAAATAATCACTGCATTAATTTTGTGAAATTATTAATATACTTTTGTTTGAATAAAAATTAAAAATAATATTATATGATGAATATAAGTTTAATAGATTTAATAATGATACTTGTAGTATAATTTATCATCTATAAAATCCTACATTAAAATTTTTATAATTTTAAAAACATGAATGTGACTGGTTTAACATCATTTAAAAATAATAATATAAGTGTCACAATCTATTCTATAAGGCTTAAAATGGTAACCAAAGTGGCCCTTGGATATTTATGGTCGATATATACTAAAAAATAATATTTGTTCCATTTTTTGTTATTTTTATGGTTATTATTATTTTAATTAAACTTGTATTATTGATTTCTCATCATTTAATTAAATTTTACATCATCAGATTATAAGTATATAATGCAATTATTTATTTTCCAAAAAATAAAAAAAAATTACCAATATAAAGAAAAAAAATTTACAGTTCTAATGATTATTTATAATTGAATTTATCTTCTGTATAACATTATCTAAAAATGATCTTTTTATTACAATTTGAGTGAGGCATATTTAAATTTTCATTAATTAAATGAAATTAAATGTCCAAATATTCTCTAAGTGGCTTCCAAAGGACACCATTTCAAACCAATGATCATTTATGTCTAAAAACACTATTCAAATGATATTATTCCAAGTTTTAGCATAATTATATTATAGTATTATTAATCTTAATCACCAGATTTACCCTTTTAATGTATTAATAAAAATCACCAAAGATATTATTCGTAATGCCCAAGAATAAAATAAATATATTTACATAATTTGGAACTAATAAATATAAATATTTTATCCATTTTTAAAAATTAAAAACAGAGAATTTGAAATAATTAATTTAAAATTTATCCTGTCTTCCTAAAGAGAGACGGAGTTTTAAAAGTTAAAACATTACAAAAGATTGAAATGTTTTTACTTCTGAATTCAATGTAAAATTAATAATAATGACATAAATTACATTGAACGATAAAAATATATTATATTTATACATTAAAACCATTTATTATTATAATTTGACTATATAAATTATCTTTATGAAAACAAATTCAATTAAAATTTATGTATTTTTACTATCCATCAAAATATAAATGATATTTGAAAAATGTTAAAATTTTATCTCAGGTAAATTTTTATATCCATAATCCCAATAGAATTTTTATATTTCCATAAAAAAAATATTAAGGAATCAAAATATTAACTTAAAAGGGGTTATCCATTAAAAGGCGGTAAAATTACCCTTTTAAAAATATAGGTTTTTATACATCAAATAATGTTTATTTAGACCCAATGACACAAATATATTTTGGATGAATATCAAAAATATTTTATTATGTATATAACATATATATTTCATTAATTTCATTTAGTAATAGTAATTCACTCAATTTATTAATAAAAAATACAAATATATAATTGAATTATATTTTTTATAAATAATTGGTAGTGAATGACTTAACCATAAATTTTCATAAGTTAGTTATATCTATTCCCACTAAACTAACAATGATGTTATAATGGAATTTTTATACTAAGGGAATCTTCCAGTTCATTTAAACTCATGATTACGTTCAATGTAATCTATTGAGTAAAAATTATTTAGAAACAATATTTTAATAAAACATCCTGGTGTTACAACCGATTGATACATTAACGGAATATATAATTCCAGGTCCCACCCATCAAAAAATTAATTCTAATTAATTCATCATTCGAAGGATATAATAATAAAAATAATACCAAACCAACAAGCCTTATTAATAAATCAAAATCCATAATAAAATTACACATATATGAATTGTCAATATTTCCTTAAACAATAAGTGGTATAACTTTCTTAATAAGTACCATTAAAACTAACACCTTATATAGTAATGGGTATATAGTTATGTAAATAATATAAATTAAAATATATAAATGGTTGGAGTGTTGTATAATATATCCATGAAAATAAATAATACGTACATGAAGGGGAAAATAAATTCAAGAGAGAGATGAAGAGTGAAAATAACATAACCCTTACAAACATGGTGAGGAATGAAATATAAATACATAAAATAATGTAGAGGATAATACATGAAATATAACCCCATGGAGATAGAAATTTCAATGTTTGATAGGAAAATTGAATTGAATTTATCAATTTTTTTCTTATAAATGTTTTATATCATGGTTTTAAAAAAACATAGTCATCCTCCAAAATCAATTTCATATGGTGAAATGAATACACTGAAAAACTTAATTTTAAAATTAATTAAAAATATTAGAACCAAGAAAAGAAATGAAGTTACGAAAAGGGAATTTTTAGGGGATGTTAAAAATAAAAATATGTTGAATTAAATCCTATTATTTATTCTTTTAAAACATTTACCTTTATTTTTAAAATGAAAATTTGATGTTTAATGGGAATTTGTCACGACCCCCTCCAACCAAAGATTCCCCTCCTGAGCTTGAAAACATGAAAGGGAGATAATGACCCCCGAGTCCCGCCTCCAGTAGGCCCCAGGGTGGCGACTAGCACCAAGGGTATGAGTTTCCACAAATATGGGAGGCATTTACCCATTTTATTATTTCTGATCGGGAAATTGGACAATTCAACCACCAAAAAGAAAAAGAACAAGTGTATAAAAATAAACCCAAACCAATCCCACATGCATGTTGAAATAGTTCTGAAACAAGGTACAAGTAAAAGAAAGCTCAAAAGACCAATACCAAAAGAAACAAGTGTACAATAACTGCAACAACTCCAACTATCCCGACTATTAGGGTCCCGCACGGCCCTGGTAGTCCTCCAGGAAACCTGAAAGTAAACGTAGGGTGAACATACTAGTATACTCAGTAGGGAAACCTAATGCTATCGTGCATAGGTGGGGAGACATCCTAATGTCCCGTGAGAACAACATAAGAAACCTAGTAGGGAAATCTATCCACCCAACCTCACCATCCACACTCACCAAAAACACAATCACAACAGGTATTAGTAGTATATAAGAACAAGAGTATTGGGTACCCCACACCATTTCCCTTTAGATAGCTGCTCTTCCTAATGGCGAATGTCCTGAAGCTACCACACTCTCCCCTCCCGCACACAGCTGGGCCTCACAACCACGTATCCCGCCCGCACACAGCTGGGCCTCATCCCAAAGATTCTTGGGAAATAGTAAAACCTGTCCGAAGATTATTGGGCTAAAACCACTCCTATAGAAACCTACCCGAAGGTTCGTAGGTGTAAGGTCGCCTCAAGACATCACATCCTAGGGAAGAAGGAATAGGAAGGAGCTAGTAACTAAGGGGAAAACACCCTCTCCCATGCAATGGGAGTGTTTAGCACTAAGTGCTCAACATGGGTGGGGTGCGATAAAACAAAAAGATACAGATATATATATATACCAAACACTCAGCCCAACCTATGGCTTCTAATTAGGGAACTGAGCACGTACCTCAGCATTGCTACTACGAAGCATGCATACAACAAACAAACCCAACCCCATTTAGGTTTTCACCTTTCAGTAGAATTAGTTTATTTAGTTCCTTATCTACTAGGAAACCAACCACAACCAACCATATCAATCGTTCGTGAAACAAATACCTTCCATCCACAAATCAAGTTAGGAAAACACAAGAATCACAACAAACAATTCCCTTCGTAACAACCAACCAACCCCATTGATTATTAATACCGTTCCATTACCATGACCCACCATTTATTAACTCTTCCACTTTTTATTTATTATTCACAAACCATAGTTCGTTCACATTCAAGCCCATCCCTACAGCCCTGCTACTAACCACCATAACCACAATCACACCGAAACATGTACATCGTTATCCCTTTAATACCATTTATTGTAGCCTCGCTATAACATTCACACCAACCCATAACCAAGCCGACCACAGCCACGATACTCACCCGATCCACAACAACCCACAAAACACCCCCATCACATGCCACGTATCAAAGCCAACACCTACATGTTCATTAATCCATTTTTGTTCAACCTGGGTGATCGCAAAAGGTTTCCAGATTTTAGATCATCCAACTTTACGGGATTAACCAATTCCCATATTCCATGAAGTATCCATCCATAAATGGTCTAGAAAGACAGGGAAGCATTTAATTACGAAAGCAAAGTCCCCCAATGACCGTGATTTTCAGTAGGCATAAGCCTATTCAATTCACAACATAATAATACAGGATATAAAAAGTAATGTAACCATAATCACAAACTTCCCATCCCTATTATATAAGCTAGTTACTATCTTTATTAATCTGGTTCAAAAGTGTTTCATGTAAAAAAGATGACAACCACCCCGCATGTTGCACAAATTATAGGGACAAAGGTAAGATCCCTACCTCAACAGGTTCTGATCACAACGCTCCCCCGGATCGACTTTAGAAGACATCCGTCGGCGTTCGTCACTTCTGACAAGTCTCGGAAAAACCTCCTCAGGTGGAAGTTAAAAGGGAAAGGCCGAAGGAAAGACAATGTATCCAATCTTAGATGTTCTGCGTCGTCATTACGATCTCGTGGCCACTGACAGATCGTAAATCGGAGCTTGGATGAATAAGTTATGGAAGAAAAGGAGCCTTCGAGTCTCTTGGGAGAGCTCTGCTCAGAGGAATGGGGAGGAGAGGAGTGAGATGAAATGGAGGAGGGGACCCCTCCTTTTATAGGTGAGAAAAAAAAGTACACGGAGTCTACTTTATGGTACATGGAATGTACTTTATGGTACACAACATGTACTTGGCTTTTTCACACGGTCACCACACAACATCCAACACGGCCTTCAATGCGGCACGCGGCCGTTGACTGGTCAACACATGGCTTGAGGGTAACACATACGTGGGGAGGGACTACACGGCGTGTAGGATTGTGTACACGACGTGTACCCATTTATTTCACACGGCAAGGACATAGCTCCAACATAGCACACAACCTTTGACTGGTCAACACACGGCTTGAGGGTAACGCATACGCGGGGAGGGACTAAACAGCGTGTAGTATTGGGTACACGGTGTGTACCCATTTATTTCACATGGCAAGGACATGGCCTTGAACAGGGGGTATACCCGGTGAGGGGGTACATGGCGTGTAGTTTCAAAATTCTGAAAAGTGTGGGAAAAGACCATTTTACCCTCCAGAACACTTCGTGACCTTCTTTTTGACAAAGGAATGGGCTGGAGATGTTCGGGCCATTATATAATTGTATTTTAAAAAAAAAGGAAATATGAATATTAACATTTATAAATAAAAACATTTAATAAATTTTGAAAAATCACTCATGTGGTAAATGTTAAAAATGAAATTCTTTTCAAACATTTGTAAATAAAGTCAAAAAAGATCCCCGAAAAAAAGGAAAAATGATACTAATTAAAATTTGGTAAATAAATTAAAAGGAAAAAAATGACCTTGAATAATCATTGATGTAGTGATAATATAATTCTTGTAACAATGTAAAGAATATGGACCTGAATAAAAATGGTTCATGACCATAATTAAGAGATAAGGTCAAGTCCAGGTACAAGAAACTCATTGGTTGAATTGTGAACCAAAGGGAGGTGAAATGTTAAGAAGATTTCAAAACCCCCAAAAGGAAAGACAAAATAAAATATAACAAAAAATAGGGAAAAATAAAACAAACATAGAAGGATTATGTTAAAGAATAATGTTTATAACTCTATGAATGTAAATTAACAAAACAAAAAGCTGTACAATTAGGTAATGTATGAGTCGAAGGAAAATGAAAATTGAGAGATTAAATGAAAGTAAAACCCCAAGAATAAAAAATTATTTAAGATATAAAATATAACAACCCATATTTTATAAATGAATTTTTTTATTCAAATATATATGTGTTATATTTTAATATATAGTATTATACAAAAACAACACATTATGAAACATAATTTTTTTATTTAATTAATAAATCTAACAACCAAAAAAACTGAAATATTTAATGATTATTAAATTATTTTATTTATAACACTAAATTTACTAAGTTATGTAAATAATAAATTTTATTTAGTGTTTTAATTATTCAAAATAATATTTGATTGTAAGTTAATTTAAAATTATAAAATAATACTTAAAAATTTAATTAGTCTGAATTATGATAACATAATACCTTTACTATAAATTATGATATTTCATCAACTAGAAATTTATGATAAATTTAATGTTTTAAAATATTATGTAATAATTATTTTAAATATATTATTATTTTCAATAAATGATATTTTAGTTTAAAATACTATTTTATATTATTTTTTTAAAGAATATTTTAATATAAATATATTTACAAAAATGTTTTGTTGAAAAATTATAAGATTTGAATAAATAATTTTTTTGAAAATTAAAATTTAAGAATAAAATTTTGAAAATAGAATATGCATGTAAGATGAAATGTATATATAAATAATTTTATATTTAGGATAATAATTATAATTAAAATTTTACCATTATTTTGAAATAAATCTAATGTCACATATTTTATTATAAATATAAAAAATATAATTATTAAATGTAATGATAATAATAATAAAAACAATAAGTAATTGTAAAACTTATTGTTTTAAAATTATATTATTATAATTTTTAAGGTAATATATATTAAATGAAATTGTAATGATTTTAATTTTATAAATTTCTTAATTGTGAGGATTATTAAATTATTATTATTAAATTAATGTAAAATATTTTATTATTTGAAACTACGACTTATAATTTTTGTACCAAATATTTGAGTATTAATAAATTTCTATCTAAATTAATAATTTTATTAAACCTAAATTGTAATGATAAAGGATAAAATGGGAAATAATAACATTATTTAAAATATTAAAATAATGAACTATGGTATAAACCGTGAGATAAAAATGAACTATGGTATTTCTAAAATATGATAAAATAAATAATTAAAAAAGAAAATGAAAAAACATAGAAATTGATAAATATCAAAAACAATAAAGTGAATAAAAAAGATAAAAAATAGATTGGAGAAACCGAAGGGGCATGAGTGTATAGTAAAGTATAAAAAGGGAACCCCTAATTTATGGAAGTATTATAATTATTAGAATAAAGGAATAATAATTATAATAATATACTTATAATATGTGTTTTATGTGTAATGAAAAAATATAAAAGAAAAGTAAGAGTTATTGATTTTAAAAAATATATATGTATAGTCGAACCTCCTGTATGCATGATCATCAAGGTTAAATAAGCATGATTTATTTTGAAAGTATAACTGAAAAAGATAAAAATTTTATATATGTGTAGAAGAATTAGTGTTATATAAGGGTCATTATTTGGGTTTTATACAATGCATACTCATTATATTTTAAAGGGTTTAAGGTTCTGTATTAGTAGTAGAATATGGTTTTCTAATTTTTTAAAAATAAAGTAACGAATTTTTTATTTTTGATAAATTTTTTGGTCTATAGGTTTAATTCATGAAAATAGATTTAATGACTTATAAAATATTATTTTACTACTATGTACAATATCAGTAATTATTTTAATCTTATCAAAATTACATTTTAATTGTAATTTATTCTTCTCCAAGGGTGATATTTTATTTATTTATTTTCAATTTATGATAATCAAGGGTGCATTAAATTTATGTATTTGTTTGGGGAATATAATTTAAATTTTTAAATCAAGGATGTATATATATATACATACATATATATATATATATATAATATTTCCAAATTCCATGTTTTTATTATTCCAGAATATATATATACACTATCTTCTAAAATTCATGTTTGTACATGAATGCATTATTTTCAAATCCTTAATTAATTTGAGTATATATAAATATATATGTATAAATGAATAAAAATATTTATACAACATTTCCAACTTAATGAATATAAAATTCAAGAAAAGTTTCAGTTTTTTTAAAATTAATGTACAAGTTGAAATTGTTTTATTTCCAAACTAATATATGTATACATATACACATAAATATATCATTACATTTGATGCACTTTTATTCAAACATGTATATATCTATATATATATGTATATCTCATTCATGGAAAAACTAATTTTTAATCTAATATCAATAGATACATGTATATAAATTTATGTATATATGTATCAATTTATGTTAAACTATATTACTTATGATATATATTTATATTGATAAAAGTATATATATGGTCAATTTTATGTAAAAGTTTGTTTGTGATATCTATAAATTTGTAAATATATATGAATAAGAAATCATGATTTCATTCTCATATCTAAATATATGTAAATAAATTCATATATATATATATATATATATATCTCAATTTATGTAAAACCATTATATATATGTGTATATATACATATATCATTCAATGTAAATATATTTTTACTGTGATTTTTTATTTTTCCATGGAATTCGCTTTTAATGAAATAAATACTAATGCTCATAGTTTTAAAGAATATTCGTGGGTTTATGATATGAAATACAAGTTATTATTCTTTTAAATCCAAAGAATTAAACGTAGATGGGATGGGTAGTAAACCCGACAGTTTTGAGACTTCTCCAACTACGTAATGGGTGTGCCCAGTTAGCGCCAGGTGAGCCCGTTATTTCTTATATGATGTATGTGACCATATAGTGACCCAATAAATTTGGAATTGTTATAAATCTTATTAGATGTCCTCTATGGGGTGTGAGAGGTTATCCTAATCACACTATTGGATTAGGGAGTAAATCTAAACTATCAAGGGACTGCGTCTACTATGTTTTTTTATCTCAAGAGTAAACTGTGAATTTATGATTCAAGGTGCATTTTGTAATTATTTATGATTTCATATGAGTTTTAAAGTGAAATTTTATTATTTTATGAATTAATTAATTGAATTCTCCAAAGGTTTGATTTGATGAGGTCCATTTAGAATTTTTTTCATAAGCACTATTGATTTTTAAATTAGAAAACCCTGTTGGGTTTATACATGTTTTAAAACCCCTTACTGAGAAATTATTATCACCCTATTTTTTAAAGTAATTTTCACACTTCAATTATCATTTTCTAAGATGGGGGACCTCACCGAAAGAGTTAGCCCGTATGAAGTAGATTAGATAATTTATTTTTATTTTTATACAACTCTAAAAATGTGTAAGGTATTGTCTAATTCACCAAAACCTAGACCAGAAAAGGTTCTGGTATATAAATTGTTCGATTTATTTTCATTTTTCTTTTATAATACGCATTATATTTTTGTACTAAATCTAGATGTGTGGTTTCATGTCTTTACAAATGGTAATACAACCATGTTCTATACATCTTTAGATATTATACGTTTTCATTTCAAGAAAATCTTAGTAGTATAGTATATATGTTTATCAATTCTAGTTTTTCTTAATATTAAAGACTAAAATTTAGATTTCTCTTCAGTTCAAAAATTGAATTGCGAGGACACAATTATTTTAAGAGGAAATATAACATCCAAGAAAATTTAAATATTTAATGATTATTAAATGAATTTTTTTTAACTTAAAAAAACGAATTTATGAAAATAATATTTGAAATTAACTTTTTTAATTAATCAAAAAAATATTTTTATTATAATGAAAATTAAAATTATATAATTATACTTATAAATAATATTACGTTGAAATATTATAGAAGAATACATTTTTTTATAAATAATGATATTTCATCAAGTATGATTTTATAATTAATTTAAGGTTTTCAAAACATATGTTATAATATTCATAAATAAATTATTAATATCAAGAAATAATATTTGATTTTAAAATATTTTTATTGTATAATTTTTTATAAGTTTATTTTAAAATAAATTTATTTATCTGATTATTTTTGTCAAAATATAATATTTGAATAACTAATTTTGTATCAAAATGATTATTTTTGAATAAAATTTTGAAATTATAATATACATATTTAATGAAAAGTATAAATATATATATATATCTAGTTTAATATTTAGTATAAAAATTATAATTACAAACATAACATTATTTTTAAATAAATAAAATCAAACATATTTTCTATAAATATGAAATTTATAATTATTAAAGGTAATGATAATAATATTATGAATAATAATTAATATTAAAACATATTCTTTAAAAAGAAAATTACTATTATTATTAAGGTAATATATATTATAAGATATTATAATTATTAAAATTTATATAATTTTTGAATTATGAGAATTACTAAATTTTTGTTGTTAAAATAAGGTAATATATTTTATTTTATGAATTTATGACTTCTGATTTTTTTATTAATATTTGATAATTAAATATTTGTTATCTAAATAAAGAATTTTTTTAAACTAAAATAATAATGATAATAGATAAAACATGAATTAATAATGGTATTTTAAAAATTAAAATAATGATAAAATAGTGGAAAAAATGTGAGATTAAAAACAAGATAGGATTTTCCTATAAAATTATAAAAATAAAAATAATAAAAACCAAATGAAAAAGGCTTGAAAATATGAAAAAAAGAAAAATTATAAAATGAATAAAAAAAGTTAAAAAATAGATTGGAGAATCATGTGGGGAATGAGTGTGTTATGAAGTCAAAAAGGGAACCCCCACCCCCCCACATTATGGAAGTCTTCTAATGTCTAGAAAGTAGTATATATATATATATAATATTTCTTTAATATGTGTGTGATGTGTAATGAAAAAAATAAAATAAAATTAAGAGTCAGTAAATTATATAAAAATATATGTATATGCGAACCTGGTATAAACTATCTCGACATGATTAAATGAGCACCATTTATTTTGAAATTAGAAATGACAAAAATATAATTTATATATATGTGTGGTATGTAATTTGTGTTATATTAGTGTCCTTTATTTGTGAGTTTAGCAATGCATACTGGAGAGATTTTGAAATTTGTTAGAGTCTGATGCAACAACATAAGATAGTTTTTTGATTTCTACAAATCGGGTATGGGAGTCATTATTTTTCATATTTTTTTGCATATTTAATTTTTTGAAAATATATTTAATTTGTTATGAAATTTTGTTATGCGTCCATGTATAGTGTGTGTATTTATTTAAAACTTATGTAAATTGTGTTTTAATTAAAATTTTTTCATCTGTAAGGGAGATATTTTTTATTTATTTTCAATTTTTGATTTGTAAGGGTGTATTAAATTTAAATTTAGGGATTCCAATTTAACTTTTTTAATTAAAGATGTATATATATACCAATATATATATATAAATATATATAATATATCCAAATTCTATGTTTATATTTTTCTAGTATATAAAAATATACTTGTGTACACTATCTTCTAAAATTCATGTTTATAAATGTATGCATTATTTTCAAATTTTCATGTTAATAGAGTATATATATGTCTATAAAAATATCTTCAACATTCCATGTTTAATGAATCTTAAATTCATGCATAGTTATAGAATTTTCCCAATTAATGTTTAAGTTAAAATTGTTTTTTTAACAAGTATATGTATGTGTATACACCTAAATACATGATTTTTTTTGAAACACATTTATTAAAAACTTCATATATTTATGTATATATAAATATATATACCTTTATGATTCAGGGAGAAACTAATTTTTAATCTAATATCAATAGATACGTGTATATAAATGTATATATGTATATATATGTATTTATTTATGTTTAACTATTATTTATGATATATATTAATATAGATGAAAGTATATATACGCGTAATTTTATGTAAAAGTACTTTTTTGTGACATCTATGCACAGACACACACACACATAGACACACACACACACACACACACACATATATATATATATATGTGTGTGTGTGTGTAAATAAGTTATCATATTATTATTCTATTATCAATATGAGTGTAAATAAATTCATTTATATGTCTCTTTTTATGTAAAACCATTATATATATATATATATGATTTGATTCCAAGATACTTTTATTGTGATATATATATATATATATCCAAGGAATTCGTTTTTTAAATAAATACCTATATTCATGGTTTTAGAGAATATTAGTGATTTTATGATATGAAATAAAAGTTACCTTGTTTTAAAATCCAAATAATTGAACTGGGGTGGCATGTAGTGTAAACCCAAACTCATGTATGTAGTGGGAGCTCCCAGATTGCTCCTGGTGAACCCATTATAGAATATATGATGGGTGTGGCTAGATAACACCACAATGCATTGGATAATGTTATAAATCTCAAGATATTCTATGTATGGTGCATAATAGGTTATCCTAAGAACAATATTGGATTAGGTAGTAAACCTAATCCATCCAGGTAATTTGTCTACTACGTTATCTTATCTTGAGACTAAATCAGGACTTCATGATACAAGGTGCCTTTGGTAATTATTTATGAAATATTATGAGTTATTAAGGGAAAGGTTATTATTTTATGAAAGAATTAAAAGAATGTTTCAAAGGCACTATATGTTGAAGTCTTTTTCAGAATGGTGTTTATTTTCAAATGTACTCATGATTTATATAAAATGTCTAATTTTTATTGAATTCTATAACATTTATTACATTATAATTAATTGGAAAAAACATGTTTGGTTTTTAAATGTTATAAAACCCCTTAATAGTCTATTATGATCAACCTATATTTTAAAATAATTTTCACAGGTCAATAAGTCGTTTCAAGGATGGGAAACTTTTCTTAAGGATTTAGCACATGGGAAACATACTAGATATTTTATTTTTATTTTTTTATATCTCAAAAAATATGAAATATATTTTCTAATTATCCATAACCATGATCAGAAAAAGGTCCTGGAAAGTAAAATATTCTGTGTATTTTCAGTTGTATTTTAAAATTCACAACATTTTTATGTACTAAATCTCTAAGGACGAGCTCATGTATTTATAATAAAGATAGTTACATTAATCAAAAAAACAAATAATAATCAAAAATTATAATTGGGAACAAAATATAAATTATGAAAATTAGAATGTAAATATTTGGATCCTTCCAATCTGCTATAAACATCACCTTATTGGCCAAAACTATAGAAATGAAGAAAAAAAATTGTAAAACAATTGATATCATATAAAATTGGAAATAAATAACTTTTGGAGTAATTTTATGAATTTTTTTTTGGAATGAATTATTATTTCTAGGAGGTAATGTGATCATTGTAATAGTAACTTGATCATGGGAAATACCATTCTGACTATTAGGAATAGTAACTCAATTGTTGGGAATAGTAACATGGCTGTTGGAAAAGTAATTTGAAACAAAAATTATAAAATGTAACAAAAATTATATTTATTATCATTAATATAATTAAATATAAATATTATAATTCCATCAATTAAAAAAAAGATTAAGTTTAAAATAATATATAAAAATATTTTTAATAAAATATATTTTATTGTATTTCCTAAAAAACTTAATTTTTATATTAAAAATTAAAATAAAAAATATTCGAAAAATATTTGGATAAAATGTATTTAATTTTTTAAATCATCACATAAATATTATCCATTGTTGACCTCTTAGGTAATTTTTAAAATAGTACATGTTTTAGTTGAACAACAACAATACATTTTTTTATAATCGATGTATGTTAAATTCCTCCTTTATTTTGTGATAATGGACTAATAAATTATAGAAAACTTGGTTCGACCACAAACATATTAAACTTGATAAATCGATCTTTTAAAGACAACAAACTGAATATACAAACCAAAATATAATTTTCCAAAGACTAAATTCAAAAGTGTTCCCTTAAAATAACAATATTTCATTTATTCAAATTACCTTTTTTGTTAATAAGTTAATATAGTTTATAAAGCGGGTTAAATTCATAAATAAAATGTATTTTATTTATATATGATTCATTGTTTCAATTTTATAATGATTATAAGGCTTACATTTGATATATTGTTTTACTCAATATTTTAACTCAAAAAAACATGTCCCTGAGTATAAATAACTCATCCCACTCACCTTGGAAAACCACTTAAGTCCCATATTCCAAAGCCAAGGATATATCAAAACACTATCTATCAATACCCATATAATAATTATGTAGGTTCTTGAGTAACTAAATATACTCATCAAGGGAGTAAAATGTCATATAAGAGAAGTAACACTAAGAAGAGGGTATGTTTTTATATACTCTCCTCTGTGTTTTCGTCTTCTCTTACTCTTTTTCTCTAACCATTCTAAACTAAAATACTATAAGATTTATTAATTATTATTTTAAAATTATATTAACAATTTTATCCTACTTAATAAATCATATATACTATTTAATTATATTTTATAATTCAGGTGACTCCTCTTTGGACAATGCCCCATTAATGTCTGGTTTACTATCAATGAAAGCATTTCCAATTTTATTCTTTATCACCAGACCTGTTGACGGTCATTGAAAATTATTAGTAATATATATATGTATAAATATATGTATTTTAATATTCTATTACCAATTATTTTAATTTATTAATGACCTTGAATGAAATATAAAAATCTAAACACAACATATTTTTTTACGAAACATTGGAGATCAAAACTTTTCCATTTCAAAGAAGGGTAATTTAGAAATAAAATCCAATAATTGTAACTGATACATTATAACATAAATTGACATTTTTAATTTCTTTTTAAATGAATGAATAACTCTTATTTAATTAATTGGGAAGAAAAATAGTGATGAAATAAATATGGATATAAGGTAAAGGGATTCTCAAACCAAAAACCTTTCTACTGGTTTATCTCCTATTTCACATTGAATTTGGTTTGGATATTCCACTAATATAAAAAATATGGTTTTTAAATATTATTTCTATCACCATTTAGGTATATTCATGTTTCTACCTTGAAAAAAAATTAAAATCAATTTACAATTCATTTTCAAAAGGCTTTGTATTCCAAAACATCCCTTGAGTTTTTTTGTATTTTTTGTCCTTTAAATAAAGAAAATTATATTTTATGCCAATGTATGATATAATTTATTCATCTGGGAATCCTAAACATTATCTCATTAATTATGATATCTTAAATATTTTATGAAACCATTTCCCTTCCAAGGTTTATATCATGATTATCATTGTCATCATTTCATTCTACATTCAATATTATGAGAATTTTATTATCTGATGGGTGGGACATGAATTATATAGACCTCAAAAGTTTTTGGTTAATGTGATATATCTCATGATATTATGTTTACTATGCATTTACATGGTTCTATCTCTCTTCAAAATGTTGATGATATGATTTATGATAAATTTTTAGGAATGAACATGATGAAAGATTTGTTCACAACTATGTTTGGTATACCAAATTCCATGTATTTATCATATGTTTACATTATGATTATGATTATGATCCTATTCTCATAATGTTATGATATTTATTGTTATCACACATGTACTGTTGATTGAGGTACATTATTACACCCTTTACAAAGGTTATAGTTCACCCCTTTGATGTATATCCTTAGTTGACTACATGTACTAAAGAGATCATAAGATATTTCGAAGGATAAATAGGATTAATTGAAAAATATTTTATGTTTTACAAAGTACAATTGAGTTTTGAGCTTGATTTTATGGAGACACTAAAATTTTGGATCCAATATTATATCCCTATTATGTTTTAATCTTAAAAATGATCTAATGGACTTGTAATGAAAAGTTTGGTTGATGTATTAGGAATCAAATATAGGTTTAGTTAATTTGTGAATTAAGAAAAAACGTTAGTGAGAACCATAAGTATAAGTCAATGTATAGGTAAATAACATAGACTAATCATTTTAGAAAAAGTCTAAACATATAGATCCCATAATATATGCCTTTTGATTTAATTTTCTTATAGGAATGAATTTTAAATCATTATTTATTGACATATGACTTATTTAACCCTTTTATAATTTAAAATATGATGGGATCCTGGTGAAACTGGACAAATATCCCCTGTGATGGATAATGAATTTATATCTTGAATGAAATAAACATTTCCTTGTAAGGTGGAGTTCAAAAAATCATGTCGAGTCTTATAAAGTTATGACGGGCTATAAATAAAAACCTGAACCATATGGCATGTCCACCTTCACACAAGAAGAAGAAACTGGATGTAGTTACTTTTATGCTACAATGACTATTGACATCCAATGGGCCTTTCGATCCACCTGTCCCTTAAAAAATAGAGTAACATAATGGAGATGATATTTTTTATACTCCACTATTCTTATTTGGAGAATGTTACTTTGTACATCAATCATTTAGATGGAGAGGATGATCAATGGTGGGTGTTGATAAAGAACTCTAATATGAAGGACGAAATGAAAGGGATGGAGTGGGAAGACATTAAGAAAATATTTCCAAATAATTATTTCCCTAGAACTCCCCGAACAATGATAAAGAGAGAATTCATAGAGCTGAATAAAAAGGAAAATGAATTTTACATGGATTATGTAGAAAAATCCACATGTAATTTAATATATTCCTTGAAATTTGTTACCCAAAATTAAAGAAAAATATTTATATTTTTTAGTTCATTAAATCCATAGATTCATCAATATCTAGATATCAAATGCATTGGGAGTTATGAATAATTAGGTTGATGTGATCTTAATGTAGAGATATTTTTTGGTGAATGGCCTCATGGTTATATAGATAAGAGGATAATTATTGATTTACAAGTTGGTGGGTCAAATGAAAAGGAGGAAGGAGGAATTAACCACCCACATATCAGAAATGTGGGAAGAAGCATCATTGGAATTGCCTCAATGTTTTAGGGAAATGCTTCAAGTATGGGATAAAAGGACACCAAGATTATGAATTTAGAAGAGGAATGAATAATCCATCCAATGTGATGGAGGAAACAAATGCACCTCCAATACACCACCCAAGGTTCGAATCTATAACTATATGGAGAAAGGGAACCATGCACATTAGTTCATTAAACAACAGGCCTACCAGGGTAATCAACATTAGAAACCACAAAAGAAAAATTATCAAAAAATGCATTTTTTATCAATACTACTAAAGTGGATATTGAAAATGAATTCAAAAATGGTACACATTCTATTAACACAAGAATGGAAAAAAATTATTTTATTTTAGTTCTAAAAATTCCTTTATACACCACATGTTCGATATAATTGTTCAATAAACATTCCGATATATTGATGTATAGATATATATAAAAACTCAGTGTGGTGTGATCATTTCAAACCAAGTGTTTGAAATTTTCTTCTTAGTGTATTTTGGAATATTCTTTTATAGACTCTTGTAATCCTTCCCTTTGTGGAATTTTATTCAATAATGGGCATAGATTGACTCTTTTTATATAAAGCACACATCAACTATCATGAAATTGAATTCTATTTCTCTATTATGAACAATACAATTTCCTTATAAAAAATTCAATGAATATCATGAATTTCTTTTGGAAAATCCCTCAACAGTGTGGGTGTTGCTACCCAATAAAAAAGCATAGCATTCGTAATTGGTGTAATGGAAGGAATGTATCAACCTTAAAAAAATTCCCATTATAATGGAATATAATGCTGTGTTTCCTTAGTAGTTAACCAGACTTCCAGCAGACTGTGAGGTAGATTTATCAATAGAGATTATACCTGGAGCCTCTCCTTTCTCTAAATCCCCCTATAGGATGGCCCATATCAAATCTAACGAGTTAAAGAACCACCTCCAAGAGAATTTGAAAACATGTTTTATACACCCTAGTGAATTACCTTAGGGTGAGATAATGAACTTTTTAAAGAAAATGGATGGATCAATGCAGCTATGTATAGATTTTCAAGATCTCTACAAGATCACTACAAAAAACAAGTATCAACTTCTAAAGATTGAGTACTTTCTCGATCAACTATAAGGACCTTAATACTTCTTGGAGTTGAAAATTCAATCTAGATATCATTATCTAAGGGAAAAGAAGAAATATATTCATATGAAAACCTTTTATACAAGGTATGACTAGTTTTTGTTCATAGTGATTCCCTTTATACTTACTAATTCCCCTCAAACCTTTATGGATTTTATCAATAGAGTCTTTAGAGGGCATCCTAACAAATTTTTGGTAGTCTTCGTCGATGATATTATAATTTAACTTAAGGGTAAGGTAGACTATTAAGAGAATTAATAAATTGTGTTGATGGTATTAAGAAAGTAGAAATTTTATGATATGTTTAGAAAGTGTGACAATTGGACGCAGCACGTCACATCCTTGGGCCATGTGATCATAGGTGAGGTAATTTATATGGATCCTTCAAATACAACAACAATTGAGTAATATCCCAACCCATTAGTTCCATGGAAATCTATAGTTTTCTTTGAATAGTATGGTACTACCAATACTTTTTGATAAAATATTATGATTGAAAAGCAAACTAACTAAGATAACATTGAAAGGGGTAAATTATGTCTATACGGAAGAATGTGAGGAAAGAGTTATGGTTCTCATGAAGAGGCTAATAACTGCAACTATACTCATACTACCATCAATTGGAGAATGTTTTTGTAAATATATAGTGATAATCCAAAGATTTTATAGTATTGTGTACTCTTTCAAAATGATAAATGGATTTTCAATGCCTCAAAAAAAATAAAGATCCATTGGAGAAGCTACATGAAGCATGCATGGAAGTTCATAGTTGTTATCCCAACTCTAATGATTTGGCATTACTACCTCTTTGGAGAGAAGTGTGACATATATTCTAGTCACAAGGGTATAATGTATATATTAAAGTAGAATGATCTTAATATGCATTAGTGAATATGGTTAGAGATTATCAGGTACTATGATTTCTCTATTCACTACAATCTAAGAAAGGTGAACACGGTTGTTGATGTTCTTAGAAGAAAAAACATATTACTCAATCTATGATAAATTTTTAGAATGACCATATCATTATAGATATTCATTGAATGGATCTAGAAATACTAATGGTATGGACTTTATCCTAAATTTCCCAAATTATTTCCCAACCATCCATCCAAGATAAAATCAAAGAGGCACCAATGGTTGATTTGGAGCTACAATATTTGGTGAAAGTAGCAATGAAAGGGAAGCTTCATGAATTCCATATCAATAACGATAGTGTGTTTTTTTGGATGTAGACATTTTTTCCTTCGTTACCTTAGATAAAGAAGGATATATTTGGTAGTGCATATAGGAAATGTTTTTCCATCCATCCAAGAAGCACCTGGAGGTACTGTGATCTTTGAGAGAACTTATTTTGGGTCAACAGGATGATAGATATTGATGACTACACCTCGAAGTAATTAGTATGTTAGGAAGATAAATATGAATAATATAATTCCATGGGAATTATTCCACCATTTACCATTCCAATATAGAAATGTGAAAACATTAATATGGACTTCATCATTAGATAATCGAAGATAACCACTGGAATAAATATGACATGGGTCATGGTGGATCGACTCACCAAGACTATGCACTTCATCGCTATTTAGGATTATCCCTCTCTTTAAAATCTTTCTAATATATATGTAAAACAAGTGGAAAGGATTCATGGGGAACAAATTTTTATCATATAGGATTGAAATCCAAGATTAAATTATAAATTATTGCTAATTATTTAACATGATTTGAATACTGAATTGGATTTCATCGCAACCTATCACCCCCCCAAACAGATGGTCAATATAAAAGGACAATTTTGAAACTCGAGGTCATTCTAAGAGGTATCCAAATAGTATTTAAGGGTTTTGGGAAGCAACATCTCTCATGAGTTGAGTTATTACAGAATAATATATTCTATTCAAGTATTCAAATGGATCCTTGTGATGCTCTTTATTGGTAGAGATGTAGAACTCTTACTTTTGGGGATGAATCTGGTGAAAAAATATACTTGGACATGATCATATATATGAGACATTGGGGAGGGTTCAAGCCACCAAAAACATATGAAATCTGCTCAGATTTGGAAGAAGAGCTATGTTGACTTCCAACAAAGGGACTTGGTGATTAAAATTGGACACCAAGTTTTCATTTGAATACCACAATGTAATAGAGTAATATAGTTTGGAAAGAATGATAAGCTTATCCCTAGGTACATTTTCCCCTTTGAGATCCCAGATCACATATGATTAGTAACCTATAAGTTTTCCTTCCACCATATATAGACCACATTCACGATGTGTTCCACATATCTCTATTGAGGAAGTGCATACCCAATCCCTCACATCTACTGAATCTTGATATGGAACAACTAGAGAATGGCCTCTCATATGAGGAGGATTCATTGAATATTTTGAACGTAGAGACACAGTTCTACACAATGATCATTTCATTAATAATATTAGAATGATAATAGTATAATGATCATTAAATTATTCATTAAATAAACCCTTGAAAATTTCAACTATTTCAATGGGGAAAAATATAAATTAATAATTGTAGAATGATAATATTCTGATCCACTAATTTGCTAAAATTTTCTTCTCTACGAACAAAACTATATAAATTAAAAAATATATTAGTAAACTAATTGATGTCTTACAATTATAAAATATATAACCTTGGGAGAAATTATAGTGAATCTTGTAGGAATTATATATTATTTATATGTGGCAGTTTTACCATTGGAATAGTAATGTGACCATTGGAATAGTAACCCCACCATTTGGAATAGTAACATAACCATTGGGAATAGTAACCTGACCATTGGAAAGAGTGACATGACTGTTGGAATATTAATTTGACCACAAAATAATAAAATTTAATTTCAATAATATCTATCAATACAAATTTATGTAAATATAAATATTATAATTTTATAAAATAAATATCATGATTAGAAACTCAAAGATGATATAAGTTCATTTTTAATAAACTATAATTTATGGTATTTCATAAAAATAATTTTTTATATAAAAATTTTAAATAACCTTGGTCAAAAATTATTTTAATAAAATTAGTGAAACTTCTAAAATCATCACAGTGAAATATTTGAAGGGTTATTTTTTGGTAATTCAAGAATTATTTCTATTTTTATGTGAATAGTAAAAATATATTTTTTCATAACTGATGTATTTTAAATTATATCATTCATGATGTAATAATGACCTAATAAATTATATAAAATTATATTGAAAAAATAAAAATTAAATTTGATAAATGATTCATTTGAAAACAATAAACTTAATTTCCAAAGATGAAGTGATTTTTCTAAAGTCAAAATTCAAAAGTAGTCCCTTAAAATAATTTTTTTTCATTTATTCCACATACCTTTTTAAAACATTTGTGAATTATTTTTCTAAGGGGTCCAAATTCCAAAATTTATTTTATTCTAATAATATATAATTCATTATTTTTAAATTTTCACTATTACTTGGTTTACCATTGATATACTTTTTTAATTAATATTTTAACTCAATAATACCCCTCTCCCCAAGTATAAATAACCTCCCCCCCTTGGAAATACATTTAACTCTCACATTAAAAACCCAAATATCTTCCTAAATACTCTATATTAATCGCCTTATAATTCTGAGGGATCTCATGTAGTAACCAACTCCAATACTCAACGGATTTTAGTTTTGTACAAGAGAAGCAACACCGATAAGGGAGTATGTTTTCATCAACTATTCTTTGTGTTTTCATCTTGTCTTCTTCATTCTCTCTGTCCCTGAAAAAGTATAATCTTATAATATTAATTTTTATGTATTTTAAAATTATATTAATAATTTAATCCTACTTAAATAATCATATCTACTATGTAATTATATTTCATAATTCACATACCTAATCTTTGGACAATGTCCTATTCATGACCAGTTAACAACCAATGAGGTCATTATCAATTGATTCCCCATCACTAAAATTATAGTTGGTTATAAGAAATTATTTATGATATGTTAATTTACAAATATATTTATTTCATTTTTCAATAAAAAATTCTTATTATAAGTAAATGACCATGAAAAAAATAATGAAATTGATAGAAAATTGGATTTTCTTGGGAAAAAATTACATAAAATTGTGTCAATTTAGTAATCGGAATTAATAAATATAATCCAGTAAATATAGTTGAAATAATTGTGCCATAAATTAACACTATTAATGTCTACTTCAATGTTTTAATAAAACTTATTTTATTATTCACCAAGTAGAAAAGCGATGAAATAATGTGGTATTTAATGTAAGGTGATTCACAAACCCAATTTCTTTCTTTTGGGTTTATCTCCTACTTCATTTTTATTTCAGTACAAATGTTCCACTAGCATCAAAAATGTATCCTTAAATATTTTTTCTCTTTTATTTCAGGTATATTCTTTTTTCTACCCATCCAAATTGTTTTCTAATCCATTTATAATTTTTTGCAAAAAGTTTTCAAATTCCAAAACAGTTATAAAATCCCATTGATTTGTTTTTCCTTTAAAAAAAGAAAATAATCTTTTATGAAAGAGTCTGTTCTCCATTACTCATTTGGTAATCATAAAATTTATCTCACGGAGTATGATATGTGAAATATTTAACAAAAACAATTCTTTTCAATTGGTTATTTCTATATAATGATTGTTATCCTTCCATATTGCATGCATGACTATGAGTGTTTTTTGATGTAATGGGTAACACTATAATTATATAGTCCTAAAATGCATTGGGTAATGTAACATCACCTAAAATTAAACTCTCTCACATGGAAAAAATGGTTGGTTACGAGACCTCAAGTGAGCCTCCCTATACGCCAGAGGCACCTAACTAGAAGTCATACTTTGAAAAGTAAAGTGGTTATATTATACCCCCTGGTATGAAATTTCATAACTGTATAATATAAACCATATAAAAAACAAAACACAAATTATATAAATAGAAGAATACAATTAAAATATTCAATAGAATGCTTCAATAGATAATAAGTAATAATTTAATGATGTGTGGGAATGTGACTAAATTTCATGTTAGAAACAATAAAATTAAAAGACTAACAGACTCAAAGAAAGACTAAAAAACCCAGTTCAACCCCCCCCCCATCGTTCCCATCACCAAACTCCATCCCATCAGGAAATAAGAAATCAATTGTAAGGTTATTTTACCTTATCCCGACCTGCATCAACATAATTTGATCAGGTACCACACGACAGTCTGAATATGGTGTGAGTATAACTTAGTAGGTCAACAAAACCCTATCTAAACAAACTAGTATAATATGTGGTGTATAAAATAAAAATATAAATAGGTGTATTAATAAATAAATAAATAAATAAAATAATACAACCACCTACTTTAGTTCCGTGAAAAAATATCTTAGATCTTGCCTTATGACCATTCCAACCACAACCATATAACCATGGTAGAATAACCTACTTTGGAACTATGTTAGAATATCAATTGGAATGTTTTACAAAAATTACAACCACAACCATCTAACCTTGGTATAGTAATAATAATTTTGTCAAAGACCAAAAATCATTATATCATCTAGTTCAAAGCCTTATATGAATTACAGAATGGGGCATGGCATAGCCCACTCTCTACAAGAATTACAACATGTGACATGGTTGAGCCCGCTCGATATCAGCATTACATCATAGAGTTGTGAATGTTCCAGGGATACGCCAAACATATAAGAATTTATGTATAGAACACACATGATTGATATTACAATATCACATTATGTATCTCAATGGTAAATTATGAGAACAACCATTTACCTTTGAAATAACACATTCAACTTAAATCCCAATCGATTAAAATTTATATAAATAAGTAATATTCCCCATATTTGGGATTGTATATCAAGGAATCAATTAAGGTTTCATGTCAGGCTAAACACACTATATTCTATTATCAAATTCAATTATATTCATGGTTCACTCGCATAATGGGTAACCATAATCCAGGTTAGAATCCAATTGAAACCAAAGGACTTCAAATAATAACCCCATTACTTTATTTAACTTATTTGGGTTCATGAAATGTTGGTGAAACAAATATTTTTCATAGAAATGGAAATTATTAGACCATAAGGTTATGATTTATAAGCATACCTTCAACTGATGACCCTACAATGCTTCCAATGACAAATGCCCATGAGGAAGAAGGTGTGGTTGATCACAAATATGTTTCTATATCAAAACTGATCAAGATCAATACCGAAAATTATATTGGTCAAACTGTTTCACTGTAATGGTTAGAAAAGGAGTGATAGATGGTAAAAACTTAATCGAAAGGACTTACTAGGGACTGGTTAAATAAACAGTACATCTAGAAGGTAGTTGAGCACTCTAAATTATCCTACAATATGTCATTGGGTCAATAAAATTTTAGCTATAGCAAAAAGAAATGAAAATTCAGCTACATAGAATGCTTAAAATAGTAGTTTAGGGAATTAAAAGGAGTGTAACATAATTAAATGTTGTGTAAATACTTTTAATAAAATATGATGAAAAACCTATCACCTATATTTTTTTATTAAAAACGCCTTAACATTACATGATGTGTAATCACTTTACACAACATGTAAATGTTCTGAGAATGTTTTTTATCCCATTTTCCCATTAAATAACCCAATAAAATTTTAAATATTCTTAACTTTCCATGAAATCCTGTTAACATTTAAACCATTTATACCCAAACTACATTAATTCAAACAAGCATACATCTATTAACATTATGTTATTTTCCACAAAAAATATCTCCATGTGGATCCAATCTAGTTAGGTAATGTTTTCTCACAACCTAAGAGTGTGTTTATTCAAATGAAAGACATCCATGATGAAAAATACTGAAATAAAAGTTGAATAAAAACACATAGAGGGACATACTTGAAAAAAGACAGGATTTTACAATTCCCCACCTTATAAAAATCATCCATGAGTTTCTCCAAGTGTCACTGTTATGTCTCAGTGACCAAGTGTGGACTTTTTGATCTCCTATTAGACTCCCTACCCCATGTATTTTCCTGAAATTTCTTATGCTTCCCCTATACTCAAACTAGTCATGGAGTCCTACCCCAAAGATATTCATCACTAAGATCCAAAACTAGTATCAAATTCTCCTAAAACGGCGCATCATAAAAAATGATGATGTTTTCTATCTATATCATATCGTAAGGGTCTAGATGATATCTCTATAGCTGCAACATGTGGAGCACATTGTGTATATAATTTTAGTACTATGGACGGTCAAAAGGTATTCCAATGGACTGACCTTTGACACTATCTCAAACGGCCAAAAAAACACAAGTGTTATCATTCCCTATTTCCTGATCGACACTTCCCCAAAGTAGGTGACACCCAAAAAAATATTATGACCAACCTAAAATTCCAAAGTTCATCTTTGATGTTCTGTGTATGATTTCATTCTACTCTTCATGGTCAAAAATTATTGACGGATCAACTATACCTTCTAAAATTTCTCCTACAAGAGACTTGGCCCGACATGAGCGGACTCACCTAGCTCCAAGCAACAATTAGTCGAACCACGCTAGAATCTATACAAGGTATATAAAAGTTCTATTTGGATTGATTCATATAATATATTATTATATGATCTCCAGTTTTCCTAATATTTCTCCCATGAACTACATGAATCGAAAACACATGGTCATAACATATCAACTAGAACCAAGAAAATTCTGCTCATATTGAACAACAATATGTGGATAATAATATGTTCTTGAAAGAAACCATGATAATAAATCCTTTTGAAGACCATTCCATAAATGTAATATGAAACGAGGATCGATATATAAAATGATATTCATTGTATGACCAATAAATCGAACCTCCTCATGAATTTAAATAGTATCCACATCATCAAAAGTTATGGTTTCCCTAACATGAAATTAGTGGGATTCATTAGTCATTCCACAAAAACCAATGCATCATCATTATTCAAGGTTTTCCTGGGTAATCTTATCACAAAATCCATTGAGACTTCTTCCCATTTCCAATCAAGAATAGGAAAAGGATTTAAAATCCATGTTGGCCTCTAATGATCATCTTTCACATGTTATAAAGTGAATAATATAGCCACAAATATTTCCTACCCTTTCTTCATTCCCGTCCACTACTACCATATATGGAGATCATGATATATATTTGTTAAATCTGGATGCACCAACTATATATAAGCATGAAACCCTATCATCATCTACTCATGTATGGACATAGGACCCCATGTACATTAAAAAAAAGAATATTATTTCCACTGCCAATAGATCATCCTGATGTAGTCTTCCCACCATATAATTTGTCTCTCAGAACTAAGACCTCCGAATTAATAAACCACTCGGTAGTAATGAAATCCAACGGAAGGTGTATAACAAATATTGAAGTTAGAGGTACCCATCCTTAATACTCATGAACATTTAGATGATTATCTTCAAAAAAAGGTTATTATCTTCCACTCAACATAGGAATGTCCTTATGCCTCTGTCTATGTCATTTGATATAAACTCTGGGAAAAACAATTTTCCTTTCCTAGTGTATAATAAAATTCAATGTTGAAAGACTAAAAAAAAGTGCCCCACCTCCTTAGCTGAAGGTTCAGGTCTTGTTGAGAAATGATGTACAACATGGCCTTGTGCTCCGTATATACCACATAACTCCCATCCATGTTATTGGTTCTCTAATATCTCTGATAATTTTTCAATATAGCTTACACTAGATCATGTGTTGGATAATTCCTCTCATGCAATCTCAACTTAATAAGGCCATAAGAAACCACTTGATCTTCTTGTATTAGAACTACTCTGATTCCAACTTCAGTTGTGTCACTTAACATGGTGTATGCTTTACCTAACATAGGTAATGTGAGGATAGGTTATGAGGGAATACCACCTTTCAAATCCTCAAAAAAATTCTTCCAAGAATCATACCATATAAACATAACCCCTTTCATGGTTATCCCATACATTGTTTCTTCCAAATGGGGTATATACTAGATAAAGTACTCACAATAACCTGATAAACCTTCAAATCTCTGAATCTCAAAGACATTCATGTGATGTACCCAAGATAACACTACTACAAATTTCTATGGGTCCACTGAAACTCCTTCCTCTAAGATGAATTGGACCATGCAGTGAACCTTCTTGATCCAAAAACAACATTTGTTTAGCTTGGCATAAATTCAATAGTTTCTAAATATACATTACACTATGTCAAGATGCTTGGAATGGTCATCTAATTCCTGGGAGTACACTAAGATATCATAGAAAAAACCACCAAAAACAAGTGTAGAAAAGGTTAAAAGATCCTATTAATTAAAGCCATGAATACCACCAGGGTGTTAGTTATCCCAAACAACATGACTACAAATTCATACAAGCCATATATGCTCCTAAAAAGTATTAGGTATGTCTGATGGTATCAACCTTAAATTATGGTAACCTACTATCGAATCAATCTTAGAGAAGTTCTTAGAACCTACCAGGTCACGACCCATCCTCGGGGCCCATGCCGTGACTACCCCAAGCCCACCTTCCATAGGCCAGGGGCTGGCGACTAGCACCAAAGGCGAGTCCCTAATATAAATGGAAGATATTTCCTTTAAACCTGTAACACACATTGTCTGAACACAAGCCGTAGAAGCAACAAGTACTAATATAGGAAAGAAAGGTGTGCTGGAAGTAAGTGGGCTAGTATAAAACCCAACTGAACAACAAGTACTAGTAAAAGTAAAATGGGAAAACAGCTCCAAGATTGTCCATCAGGGAATCCTTCCTGATGGGTAGGTATAGAACTCGAACAACTTTTACTTGAGGTACGTCCCGTCTAGTCCGACTCCGAACAGCCTCTCGTCCATCACCCTCAGCCTCAATCATTGATTACCATCGTCTGTACAGAACACAAAAAGTTGAGGGCGAAGCCCGTGTAGGGGTGAGTATAACAATACTCAGTAGGGGACCTCGAGACCCCCTAAGGTCTCCCAGAATCCACTAAGGATAAACCACACTAGTAAGATACAATCACGAAGTATCAACCATCGCTACTTAGGTATATGTCCATACATATACATAAGTTACCAATCATAGTTCGGCTCCAACACTTGAACACAAGCTCAACCTATTCCACAAAGGATGTAAAGTCAATCATCTCATTGATAACAACTGAAAGTCAAGACTCAGCTCACAAAGGAATACAACTCATGTAGAGGGGTAGAGATGATTAGGTGTATCCACTAAATCATCTCCTATTTCAAACCCACGTAGGATCCTGGAACAGTGTCAGCGTTTTCAAACCAACGGAGGATCCCAGTACATAAATCATCGTTGGCAAACCCACGGAGGATCCCGGTATAGAATTCATTGCTTCCGAACCCACGGAGGATCCTGGTACAATATCGTCGCTATCGAACCCACGAAGGATCCTGGTACAGTAGTAGGTCCACGTAGGATCCTATCATCTCATTCGCAACCAGTCATAGGGTTCCTGCACACAGCACGCTCAATTATAGGAGGGTCCGATCCTCGATTCATGTGTCGATACATAAAATACCATTAAGTCTTGGGTTTATGTATCCCATAGTTCCATCTCATAATAAGGAACCCAACGCGATAGACGACGCGTCAATCGGACACCCAGTCTGTGAGTTATTGGCATTTCCGTTCTAGGGGCCCTTTTCGTTTTTAGGTTCAAACCAACCCAGTCATACCCCAAATGCATCCAAACATCATGTGGGGTATTCCAAAATAACTTCCCCTCTCAAAGATTTCTATTTCCATAGTCATTTCTTCAATCAGTCACCTGTAGCCCAAGATAGGGGCAAAAGGGGTAAACTGTCCAAATGGTTCCGGGTCCGGTCCGACCCAGTCGGACCAACCAGGTCCGTGGGTCTGACATGGTCTGAGGAAGCGGCTTGGCCCGAGGGTGTGGCCCGGAACGAAGGGGAGTCCTGGCCCGAGTGGCCCAGACCGAATGTTGCCCGGCCAAGGGCGGCCCGATCGAGGGTGGCCTGGCCCTAGGCGGCCCGGCCTTGGGTGGCCCGGTCGAGGGCGGCCTGGCCGAAGGTGGCCCGATGGCCTACCCTAGCCGCACCTATGGGGGAGGCACACACCCCCTGGCACCCAAAAAATTGAACCATTTTTTTGGAACTGAACCAGCTCCAGGTGGTGCCGGTCTCGCTCACGCGGGACCCAACGGGGTCCCGCTTCTCCTGGTTGGCTCGAGCTGCCAGCCGCTCGACGTCACCAGCACGACACGACGGCGCCGCGCCCCTCCGCCGCTGCCCACCAAGGCCTCTATCCTCTTCTGGACTCCATAGGGTGTGATAGTGCCATGCACCTCCGCAACCCTCTTGGTCGTGCCCCCCCTTCTTCTGGAATTGTGCGACAACACCACGCCCCTCCGGCACTGCCAAAGCTCGGTTCGCTATATGGTATGGCGGTGTCGCACCCTTGTGGAGAACCAGAGGCCATGCGCTTCCAGCTTCTTCACGGTCTGCCTCCGTCGTCAACAATAAGAAGATCCAAAGGAGGAGGGTCGGGCAGTGTTCGTGCGGTCCGAGCCCTCCTCGTCATGGAGATAACATTTGGCATACCATAATCCAGAAATTTGAACGAAGAATAGAGGTTTATTTTCATATATAAAATAACTCAAATCCCCCTACCTCGCTTGATGATAATCGTTGAAGAAGTCACGGGAAGGCATCGTCGTTTCGTCAACGTCGGAATAGGAAGAGTTTGGAGAAGACTAGTCAAAGATGACATCAGTGATGTTCTTCGTGGGTGACGGCTTCATCCCTTGACTGAAGGTTTTTTATTGATGGAGGAAATTATATTCCAAGTTCTTCCTCCTCTCCCTAAAAGATTCACCAAAAGATTTTCCAACCAAAATAATGGGTTAAGCAACACATTATTTATTTTTTGGAAAAATAATTCAAACCATTTCAAATTAATTAATTAATCCCATTAATTAATTTTCGGTTTGGCACACTTATGAGGGAATTTGTAAAGTTACAATTAAATGAAGAGAGGGTTATCTTCATTAACTCAAGGAAAGATTAAGGGTTTCATCCCACATAAATGCGGTTTTAGGGGGTTTGAAGATTGTGTGGGCCCCACCTAATAATATCCTGCCAAAGGAGGTTATGTGCAGGTGGGCCCCACCACTCACCTCCCCTTGGAGGTTTTAACTACCAAGAAATAAAAATAATCTGACACTTATTTTTATTTAACTTAATTATAAACCCCCAAAATATGACTTTCACTGTCATTAGAACGCAACTGTGGTGAAGGTCTTACTATGAAATCAATGATGCTGCAAGTTCGGCAGTGCCCTATGATTTGTATTCTGAGCCCTGGTTCAAAATTTATAAAATCCCGTATGTATATTTACCGAATATACCCGAACAGAACTTCAGAAATTGATTCCGGGCACACCGGGCCACAGAATCAAGTGCCGCTAGAAACTGCAGACTCGTAAAATTTCCACGGATTTTTCGAGTCTTTACATTCTCCCCACCTTATGGATTTACATCCCCATAATCTACAACTCACACTAAGGAAACAAATAGCGGTACTAAGTACACATCTGAACCTCCTTCTCCCTTGTGCTCTCTTAGAGGTTCATGTGCTACCATCGAACGCTCACCAGAGGTAATAATGGTCCACGCAGGACCCACTCCTGTCGATCCTCAATCTACACTGGAACCACCATCAATATCGCCCCATCATCGATGTCCAGCTCCCCATGGTCGATGATGTGAGAAGGGTCATGCACGTATCTCCTTAGCTGAGATTCATGGATGATGTCGTGCACCTGGTGTAATTGAGGTGGAAGACCTATGAGGTAAGCCACCTTTCCTACTATGATGAGGACCTGGAAAGTTCTTATGAATCATGGTGATAACTTGTTGCCTCATCCAAATCTCCGTAGACCTCGTCGAGTTGAGACCCGTAGAAAGACATGGTCTCCATCCTTGAACTCCAGTGGTCTCCGTCTCCTATCAGCATAGGACTTATACCTTCTCTGTGTAGTCTTCATCTGCTCCTAGATGATCTGCAACTTCTCTATCATAGCCTTCACCATCTCTAGTCCCATAAGTGCTGACTCCCTTGGGTCAGTCCAGCACAGAGGTGATCTACAAGGTTGGATGTAAAGTTCATCGAAAGGTGCCATCCCGTTGGTGGAGTGGTACCTATTGTTATATGAAAACTATACAAAGGGTAATTGATCCTCCCAAATGAGAACAAAGTCGAGGACGCATGCACAGATCATGTCCTTGAGAGTCTGAATGGTTCTCTCAGTCTGACCATCTGTCTGAGGATGGAAGGCGGTGCTCAAGCGAAGCTACGTCCCGAAAGCCTCCTGCAACCCCTTCCATAGCTGGGAAGTCAAACGATCATCTTGATCGGAGACGACCGTCTATGGAACACCCTGAAGCCATATGATCTCCTGTACGTAGGGGAATATGAGGATCTCTACTGAACCCTGCTCTCTGATCGGTAGGAAGTGGGCTGACTTGGTGAGTCATTCAAAGATCACCCATATAGAGTTGTGTCCTCTGTATGTACGTGGAAGTCCCGTCACAAAATCCATGGATATCTTGTCCCACTTCCACTCTGGGACCACTAAGTGATGAACTAATCCTGCTGGAAGCTGGTGCTCTACTATCACTTGCTGACAAGTGAGGCATCGTGAGACAAACTCTGCTATTTCCCTCTTCATACCTGGCCACCAATGCTGTCATCGGAGGTCCTAATACATCTTCTCAACTCCTGGATGTACCGCTAAAGGAGATGTGTGGAACTCCCTCAACACTTCCTCTTGAAGTGCAACTAGTACCATGGTACGTCCTCTGAGGAGAATGACATTCTCCCCACCTACAGAAAATCCATCAGGTGCCTGTCATGAGGATATCTGTGCATCTTGAGCCTCACAGTCAACTTCCCCAAACTGTGCCTCCCTGACTCTCTGAAGAAGTGGAGGTGTGACTATAAGATACGGTAGAAAGGCTGCTTCATCCCAATCCACAAAGGATAACTACAACTCAGCCATCTACTCTGTTTCCTCTCCTAGAAACTGAATGCCTGATCTCCTACTGAGAGAATCTGCTACAATGTTCCCCTTCCCAGGAGTATAGACTATCTCAAAGTCATAGTCCTTGAGAAACTCAAGCCAATGCCATTTTCTCATGATCAGGTCCTTCTTCGAGAAGATGTACCTGACACTATGGTGGTCAGAGTAGACTGTAAAATGTCCGCCCATCAGATAGTGACTCCACATCTTCAAGGTGAACACAACTGCTATTAACTCCAGGTCATGGGTAGTGTAGTTCTTCTCATGTTGTCTCAACTGCTAAGAACCATAAATGATCACTACTTGCTCCTGTATCAAGACACAACCATGAATGGTCCCTGATGCATCATAGTTAACTATGTACCCTATGACCTCCTCTAGAAGCCTCAAGCTAGGGAAACTAGTCAAACTCAACCTCATCTTCTGAAAGCTCTGCTGGAATCTCTCTGAACACACGAAGGGTTTCCCCTTCTTCATCAACGCTGAAAGCGGTGCTGAAACCCTATAGAAGTCTGGAACAAATCTCTGATAGTACCCATCCTGTCCGAGAAAACTCTCTACCTCTGTCACACTCCTGGGTGGCTCCCAGGAAAGTACCACCTCGATCTTCGCTAGATCCACTGCAACTCCAGCCTCTGAGATGACATGTCCCAGAAAGTGTACCTCTCAGATCTAGAACTGGAACTTTGAGAGCATACCATAAAGCAGGTGCTCTCAGAGTTTGTCTAGTACTACCCAAAAATGGTAGGCGTGCTCCTCCTCTGTAGCTAATTAGAACAGAATTTCATTGATGAAGACTACCACAAAGCGATCAAGGTATGGATGAAAGATCATGTTCATGAGTCCCATGAACACTGTTGGTGCACTGGTTACGCCAAATGGAATAACCGAGAACTTTTAGTGGTCATACTGGCATCTAAAGTCCATCTTCTGCACATCCTCATCTCGTACCCTAAGTTAGTAAGAACCTCATCGAAGATATATCTTGGAGAACCAATGCGCTCCCTTCAGCTGATCAAAGAGGTCATCAATACATGGGAGTGGGTACTTGTTCTTCACATTCACCTGGTCCAGGTGCTGATAATCAACACACATATGCAAGCTCACAACCACCTTCTTGGCAAACAAAATCAGGGATGCCCAGGGTGAAACACTGGGTCAGATAAATCCCTTCCCCTACAAGTCCTCTAGCTGTACACGCAGCTCACAAATCCCCGCGAGAGCCATCCGATATGATGGAGTGGATATCGGTGTCATCCCGGGGTAAAATTCAATGTACAATTATACCTCTCTATAAGGAGGTAGTCCTGGAACGTCATCAGGGAAGATATCTACGTACTAATCCACCATAACAGGAAAACTCAGACTACTCACATCAACCACTCTGAGAATGAGGCTAGCCAACTGATGTGTGATCGGCTACCCCCTCCTCTGGGTAAGTCCATCCTATGTTGCAAAGGCTCCCTTATATCCGGTAAAGGTAAACCTCATCCCATCCTCATGGACACACTGTACTTTCCTCCTAATTCAATTAATCTGAGCATGAACTGTGGATAACCAGTCCATACCCAAGATTATGTCGTAAGGCCTCGACGCCACTACAAGAAGATCCCAGCCAAAGCTCTCACCTCCTAGAGTCGGATCAAACTGTCAGCACCAGTGCGTAATCATCATGTCTGCTCCCGTAGGAGTCTCTACCCATACGAATCGTGCCAACGGCTCTGTCAGAATCTACAAGCTCTAAATGATGGTAGCAGCAATAAAAGAACGACTCACACCTGTGTCTATATGTACTACAGGAAGGGTGGAGTAGACACAGATAGTATATCGAATCATCTCAGGTGCACTGCGGTTATAGGCCTCGACTTCCTAGAGCTGAGCCCACCTTTTTTCACCAGCTCCTTGTGGTTGGGGAGGACCTCCTGGTGGCGGTGGTGGTGGTGGTAGGACCTTGAAACATCATCCACCACCTACTGCTCGGCCAACTTCTCTGCGACGTCTGCCTACTCTCAACGGACCACCACGGTTGAACCTGTACCTCTGCCTGGGAGTTCCCTCTACTTTATGATGCTCATCTGCATGGCGGGTCAGGAAATCATGAGCCATGTGACCCTGCCCGATGCACGCATAGCACTGCCTACTCCTCGTACGGATGGCTCTGTCTCGTGTGCCCCACACAACTGAACCTATATCCTGGGTTCGCCCACCTGATGGCCTAGTCTGCATGGACCTCTGTGACATATGTCTACTGCTGGCTGTAGAAGAATCTTCTACGTGTTTCCCTATAGTGGGTCTCGCTGCTTGCTACTGCTCAGCAAGAAAACTCTCCACAAGATGAGCTCGCTCTAGCACCCCTGCTGGTGTCGGGATGCTGAGGGAGATCATTGAAGCCCTGATCTCATGCCTAAGTCCCTGCTCGAAGGTCCATTCCTTGAAGAATGGGTCTCGTACCATATCTGTGGAGTAACATGAGAGGTCAGTGAACCTCGCTGAGTACTGTGGAACCGCCATGCTGCCCTGTTGCCGGTGATGAAGCTTCTAAATCCGCACCGCACGATGGGTTGCTTGAACAAACTATGACCGGTAGAGACTCTTGAATTATTCCCAGAGTAGTGATGCCTCATCATGCACCTAGATCATCAGGCTCCACAATCATCCTGTTGGTGCATGCCAGTGACACGCGGAAAGGATCACCATGAGGTCAGCTGGTGTCCCTACCAATCTGAAAACTCTCACAATAGTCTCCATCCAATCCTAAACTGCCTGTGGGTCCATCTATGCCCTGAACCTAGGTGGCCTATGGAGCAGGAACTCATGCAATGCACTCATACGGCGTACACTCTCTGCTGCTGGAGTTGGTGGTATCGATGTCCCATTGAGTAATGGTACCGCTGGTGCCTCCGCTCTACGGGGCCCTACACCGAGGCCTCGTCGCTCGGTGGGCTACCATCTCGTACAAAACTCGGAACCCTAGCTCGATACCTACATTGGGCCATCCTTTAAAGAAAAAGGTTCTCCACAGTCAACACAATATACCTGGTGATCTGACATAATGTAATCATGAATAAAACTTTTCAATGGAAACACACATGCAATCAGTGTTTTCGTGCACTTAGTCAGAAATTAGATGTCAGAGTCCTAGTATATGGATACGTCGGTCGCCGCACCAACACCAATTTCCCTAAACTGATAACCACACCCAAAACACTTAACACTATTTCCATTAAAAGAACCAAAGTCCAAGTTCTGCGGTAGAACCAACTCCTCTGGTACCAATTTGTCACGACCCGTCCACCGGGCTCGTGCCGTGACTACCCCAATACCGCCTTCCATAGGCCAGAGGCTGGCAACTAGCACCAAAGGCGAATCCCTGATATAATGGGATGGAATTTCCTTTAAACCTGTAACACACACAGTCTTAAAACATGTTGTAGAAGCAATAAGTACTAATATAGAAAATAAAGGTGTGCTATAAGTAAGTGGGCCAATATACGAACACAACTGAAGAACAAGTACTAGTACAAGTAAAAAGGTAAAACAACTCCTAGATCATCCACCGAGGAATCCTACCTAAAGGTTAGGTATAAAACTAGAACAACTCATCCCTAAGGTACGTCTCTTCTAGTCCAGCTCTGAGCAGCCTCCCTTCCGTCACCCTCAGCCTCGATCACTGCTGACCGTTGTCTGCATAGAACAAAACAAAGTGCGGGCAAAGCCCGTGCAGGGGTGAGTATAACAATACTCCATAGGGGACCCCGATACCCATGAAGGTCTCCCAAAATACACTAAGGATAAACCACAGTAGTAAGATACAATCAAAGCGTATCAACCATCCCTACTTAGGTATATTCCCATACATATACCTAAGTTACCAATCACAGCCCGACTCCAGCAATGGAACCCAAGCTCAACCTACTCCACAAAAGAAGTAAAGTCAATCATCATGATGATAACAACTGAAAGTCAAGACTCAGCTCATACAGGTATACAACTCATGTAGTGGGGTAGAGATGATTAGTTGTAGCCACTGAATCATCTCCTCTGTCGAACCCACATAAGATCCTCTAAGAGTATCAGCGCTGTCGAACCCACGGAGGATCCCAGTATAGAAGTAATTGCTGTTGAATGCATAGAGGATCCCAGTATAGAAGTCATCTCTATCGAACCAACAGAGGATATTGGTATAGTATCATCACTGTCGAACCAATGGAGGATCCTGGTACATTAGTAATTCCACGTATGATCCTATCATCTCAGTCGCAGCTAGCCATAGGGTTCACACACACAGCAAACTCGATTCCGGGAGCATCCGCTCCTCGAGTCCAGTTTCGATACATCAACTACCTTGAAGTCTTGAGTTGATTTATCGAGTAGTTCCGCCTCATCATAAGGAACCCAACGTGAAAGAAGACGCATCAATCAGACGCCCGGTCTACGAGTTGTTGGCATTTCCATTCCAGGGGTCCGATTGGATTTTAGGTTCAAACCAACCCGGTCGTACCACAACTGTGTCCAAAACTCATGTGGGGTATGCCAAACGAACAATCTCACTCTAAACTTTCTGTCTCCATATACGGTTCATCGAACGATCACCCGTATCCCATGATATGGGAGAAAAGGTGTAAACTGGCCAAATGGGTCTGGGTCTGGTTCATACCGTGGTCCGACCGGGTCCGTACCGGGGTCCGACCCGGTTCGAGGAAGTAGCTCGGCCAGAGGGGACCGGGCTGAGGGCGGCCCTATCGAGGGAGGCCTGGACGAGGGCAGCCCAACCATTGGGGGCCCGGCCGATGGTGGCCTGGTGGCCTGCACTAGCCGTGCCCAGGGGGGAGGTGCACTCCCCCTGGCACCCGAATGGTTGAACCGTTCAGGTGGAACCGAACTGGCACCAGGTGGCACTGGTCCCGCTCACGCGGGACCTGACGGGCTCCCGCTTCTCCTGGATTGCCCAAGAATCCACCCACTCTATGTCACTGGGGCGGCGCAACGGTGCCACGACCCTCCGTCGCGGCCCACCCTGGCTGCGACCCTCTGCTGGCCTCCGCGCGGCGCAACGACCCCGCACACCTCCGCCGACCGCCGCCACCCTCCTGGCTGTGCCCCCCCTTCTTCCAGAGCAGTGCGATGAAACCGTTCCCCTCCGACACTGCCGCGGCCGGCTTGGTTGCGGCTCAGTTCCCTGCGCGGCACGGCAGTGGCACGCCCTTATGGGGACTTGGCGGCCTTGCGTCGCCGACATCTTCACAGTCCACCTCTGTCGTCAACAACAACAAGAACCAAAGGGGGAGGGTCGGGCCGTGTTTTTTGCGGGCCGAGCCCTCCTCATCGTGGTGATAACATTTGGAATACCATAATCTAGAAATTTGAATGGCAAAGAATGGAGTTTTATACTCATATATAAAATAACTCAAATCCCCTACCTCGCTTGACAATAATCATTGACGAAGTCGTAGGAAGGATGCATTGTTTCGTCAACGTCGGAAGAGGAAGTGTTCGGAGAAGATGAGTTGAAGATGACATCGTCGATGTTCTTCGTGGGTGACGGCTTCGTCCCTCGACCAAAGGTTCTTCATTGACGAAGGAATCATTCTTCCACGTTTTTCCTCCTCTCCAAAAAATTTCCACCAAAAGAGTTTCCAACAAAAATAATGGGTTAAGAAACCCATTATTTAAATTTTGGCAAAAGAATTTAGACCATTTCAAATTAATTAATTAATTCCATTAATTAATTTGGGGTTTCACACACTTATGAGGGAAGGTGGAAGGATACAATTAAATGAAGAGAGGGTTGTATTCATTAACTCAAGGGAAGTTTAAGGGTTTCATCCCACATAAATGGGGGTTTAGGGGGTTTGAAGCTTGTGTGGGCCCCACATAATAATATCCTCCCACAGGAGGTTATGTGTGGGTGGGCCCCACCACTATCCTCCCCTTGGAGGTTTTAAATACCAAGAAATAAATATAAGTTAACACTTATTTTTATTTAACTTAATTAAAAATCCATAAAATCTAACTTCCACTCTTGTTAGAATGCAACTGCGGTGAAGGTCTCACTAAGAAATCACTAACGCTACAAGTTCAATGGTGCCCTCTGATTTCAATTCCAAGAATCGGTTAAAAAGTTCTAAAATCATGCACGTACGTCTATTGAACGTACCTGAACAAAACATCAGAAATTGATTCCGGGCACACCGGGCCTCGGAATCAAGCGCCGCTAGAAACTGCAGACTCATAAAATTCCCATGAATTTAAGAGAAAATTTTCCATGGAATTCCCAGGCCTTTACATATCAACAGATCAAAAATGTCATCAATGAATGGAAGATAATACCTATTCCTGACCAACATCTGATTCAACCTCTGATAATCCACACATAGATGTAAAGACCCATCAACCATTTTGGTGAAGAGAACTATATAATATCAAAGATATGTGCTAGGCCATATGAATCCTTTATATTCAAGATCTTCGAAATGAACTCCGTACTCTTGAAGCTATTGTGGTTCCATTATGTAAGGTGGGATTGAAGCTGTGTCTGCTCCCAGCACCAACTGGATCGTTAACTCGATCTCTTGCTCATGCATTAAGCTGTAGAACTCATACAAAAAGACTTATTTAAAATTATACACCACTGGGAAAAAATAACCATGATACATTCCACCATTATCTAGAGTAAGACTAGTAATTTGATCCCTGAGACATTCTAATATTCACCAAATTTGTCTTGCATGGCTAGAATAAATATCCCACTCACCCTTGTGAGAATAGATATCTCCTTATAGAGATAGAATGGTAACTTTCCTACTATAAAAATTGGTATGATCTTGGTATAGAAATGACCCATCTATACCAATAATGAAGTCAAATATTATCATTTAAAATAGGAATGGTTCCCAAAAGAATGGGTAACTACCGATATCTAGAAAAATTGTATTGCAATGTTTGATATTCTCTAACAGCACTCCCAATATAGTGTCAATTTTTAAAACACCATCCATGTTTTCCATATCCAAGACCAAACAATTTTTATATAGAGTATATATAAAATAATGTGATTCCATGATATTAAAAAAAATACAAGCTAAGGTAGATGATACAAGAATCATACCACTAACGGTAGATGGTATTGTATCAAAAATAACTGGAGTAGTCTACATAACATATAGCTAACTTGTCCCTCTACCCCAGGCTCTAGTCTTACTAAACTACGCTATTATCATTGCTTGGTAATGCTTCTCAAACACTGGGGTACCACATCCCATGCCTTGTCCAGAAAAGCTAATGGAACACTAGCTACCAGACTACTGAGGGGTAGTTGAACCCCTTCCCAACATAGGTCCACGTTTTGATCCCCTACCACCATTCCACCATAGAATGTTCATATAGAACCTACGAATATGACCCATTCTTCCCAATATATTACATTCAACTATCAGATGAAGACATTGCTGGATATTGTGACCAAACATTCCCCACTAATAGTACTAGAATAAAAAAGTGACTTGAGATGGTTTACCACTAACCATACTGCTCTTCCCAATACTACCTTGGGAGAAACTATCATAGTGGGGAGTCATGTGACTCGAAGTTGAGAACCCATATTTCCCTACTAAGACAATCTGGCCACAACGTGGGACCTATCTCAGATTCCCTTCCATGATGAGTTCTTGGTTCATCAGATCCTCAAAGGTTTATAAATAGAAAGTGTTTACATGAAGCCTAATATCATAGTGAAGACTATCCTAAAAAATTCTCTCTATAGATATCTCTTGAGCGTCCAAATATGGTGAAAAGAACTATAGATCTATGAAAAATGTAGCATATCCTTGCGTTGACATCTCATCCTAGGTTAGATGCTTCAACTCATGATATTTTTCATCCCTAAAAATATGAGAATAAAAATGGCTTAGGAACATCATTTCTCTATCCTTCTAAGATAGATTATCCTAATACCTAGCTTCCTCCAAAATATCCCACCAATGTTTGGCAGGCCCACAAAGCATATATATAGATCAATTCACCCTTCGATGCATGGGGGTTTCAATATTCATAAAGATTGTCTAAAATGAATCAATCCAAAACATGGCTGACTTGGGTACCCCTTCCCTAGTAAACATTGGTGGATGATGTAGCTAATACTCTCTTGTTATCCTATACATTAAAGGGATGGTATAAAAAATGTACCTTTCTACGGATCAAATGACCCTTATGAAGTGGTCGTGAAGTGGAACATCCATCTGATCCTTGGGAACTATCTAAAAATTAGTTCAACTACATTAGGGTCGTGCAAATTTCTGTTCTCCTAATTCTCAAGTCGAAGATGACGTGGAGGAATATTCTATTCCATAAAAATGAACACATTAGATAAATGGATATCAATAGTTCAACCTAAATAGGTAAATACTAAAGAGAACCACTAAATCTTGATCTATTTAATATTAATTTAAAGTGTTGTAGCATTAAATGTTATTTAATTTCAATTTTCCAATGAAAAATATATTCTCATATGATAGTTCAATGGGAAATTATATATCACATGAAAAAATAGATATTAACTTATCATGAACAATAGATATCGATATATCCCTATGTGCTTATTATGATGAATGTTTTATCATATCATTCCATACTAGGCCAGGAGTACAAATCCCAAGAAATAGTAACATCATAAAACAAAAACCTCACTAAACATGTGAATCAACCAAGTTGAAATAACATCAAATGTACCTAGAACACATCCCAAACAAAAACCACATTTTGGGAACATGGATTTTCTCACATACATGGGTTACATACTACCATGAACAAGCTCATTACCAAGTCTGGAAACATCCATGTCTTCTTTATATCGTTCCAAAATAGTAATGATTATGAAAAGAGAAACTTATCCTTTGATAACACTTGGTAACATCTCCCAATCAGAAACTCTCTCACATGAAAAAAAAAGTGTTTGTTACGAGTCTTTAAGTGAACCTCTTCATATACCTCAGGCTACTGACTAGCAGTGGGGGTGTGAAATGTATAGTGTGGAGAATTTAACCTCTAGTATTAAGTGTCAAAGTAGTAGAATCAGATTCTGATGTTCTTGTTAAGGCTATTCAACGGCGACATTTGATGCCCTGGGAGTTGACCTACATTATTCACATATGCATTATGGAAACCAATCAAGGCCAGTTGATACATCACATCTGGAGGGAGACGAACTTTTCTACAGAAGCAATGGATTTCATGGGAAGACAGGAAGAGAATCCAGTGGTTTACCATAATCTGGACTCGCTCCCTATTGAGTGCAAGAGTATTGTCCAAGGGGATTCCCTTGGCCTTCATCATTTTCGTCCTCCTTGAGGGCGGTAGGGTTCTTGTTATGATTTTTCTTCTTAATCCAATAAAAAACATTTATTGAAAAAAAATCCATGTATAGACATAGTGGAAGAAAAAACATAAGATCCAACAGAATAATCCAATATAAAATAAGGAATAATTTAATGATGTTATGGAATGTAGCTAAATGAAATGATAGAAAAAATATTCGAAAAAGAATAGTGGAATAAAATAAAGACTCAAAATGTCCCCAGTCCCGAACCCCATGTCGGTCCCATCACCAAACTTCATCCAATTATAAAACAAGAAATCAACTTCCATGTTACTTTAACTTATATAAACCTGAATCCACATAATCTTCTTAGGTACCAAATGTCGGCCAAAATAGGATGTGAGTATAACTATTTAGGTCAATAAAATCATGTCTAAACAATCCAGTATGATAATTATTTTATGAAATAAAGTGATAAAAACATGTATTAATTAATTCAACAATTAATAAGATAAAAAATCATCCTTCTTTGTCTCCATACCATAATATTTCTGATCATGTCTTATGCCCATGTTAACCACAACCACATATCCAAGGTAAAATAACCATCTTTGGATCTATACTGGAATATCTCTCAGTATTTATTACAAACATTCTAATGACAACCATATAACCATGGCATAGTCACAATAATATTGTTTAAATCCCTATAAGAATTACAACACATGAGTCAAAGCCCTATCATAATTAGAACATGGGACTGGTTATAGTCTTCTCTCAATAAGTATTAGATCATGGGACTGGGCTGAGCCTACTCAATATTGGCATTACAACATATAATTGTGTAAGTGTTAGGGCCAATAATGATATATAAGAATTTTATCATGGAATAGAAGTTCAATCATATAGCATGGATATCACATCATATATATCAATGGTTAATTATTAGAAATATCATTTATCTTTAAAATAACCCTTTAAATATAAATCAAAATTGATTAACAGTTATATCAATAAGCAATAAGCCACAACTTAGGGATTTTATATTAAGAAATCACATAAGGTATCATGTCTTGCTAAAAACACTTTAATCCATTATCCAATTCAAGTATATTAATTGTTCACCCAATTCACGGGTAACCATAATCTTTGTCAAAATCCAATTGGAACCAAAGTAATTAAATGAAAAATAAAATTCAATTGTTAAATTCATTTGGGTGCACACTAAATTGGAAAAAAATAATATTGCAAAAACATGGGAATTATCAAACCATAGCTTTATGATTTCAAACACTACCTTTATTGGGCAATCCAACAAATCTTCCAATGATAAACAGCAATGAGGAAGAAGGTGTGGATGTTTGAAAAGAGGTTCCTACATCAATACTGATCATGATATAAACAAAAAACATAATAAATCAAAGGATTTCACAATAATGGTGGGAAAAGGAGGGAGAGATGGAAAAGACCTAACTGAAAGAAAATTCCAGGGATTGATCAAGAAAACATGATGTATAGAAGGGATTATGGAACTAAAAATTCTTCTAGAAGATGCCTGAGGTTCGAGAGGAGAGGGGCTGTAGTGGAATGAAATGAAAATTCATTTGTAAAACATGATTAAAACAGAAGGTCAAGGAATTTAAGAGCATGTTATGTAGTTACATTTCATCTAAATATTTTCTATGGAATACGTTAAAAAACCCATCAATTTGTATTTATTTTATTAATAACACTCAAAAATTACATGATGTATAATCCATTTACGTGGCATGTAAATTTTCTATAGATTAGTTTTCATCCCATTTTCCATTTAAACAACCCAAACCCCTTTTAAAGAACCTCAACACACCATGTACCCATGTAAACACTTAACCCATTTATACTAGGACTCTATTAATTCAATCAAAAATACATACCCTAAGTATAATTAATTTACCCCAATAATGCTCTCCACACAGATCCACTCTTGTTTTCTCAAGTTTTCTTACAACAGAAGACTATGATTGTCTAAATGATATACATCCATAATGAAAACATAATCGAAACAAAAGTTAACAAAAAAATCCAAGAGAGACATACCTAAAAAAATTTGGGATCTTACAGGGAATGTGATATATCTCATGATATTATATATATTATTTGTAAACATGATACTACTTTTTTTTCACAATATTGATGTTACAATTTATGCGTATATATTATGAATAAGCATGGTGATAGATTTGTTTCCTACTATGTGTGGTATTTGACCACTTTGATAGAATGTTTCGTTATTATTCGTATGATGCATTTAATGTATTTACCAAATGTTTCCCTCATGATTATGATAACGATCCTATGCTTATGATATGATGATGTTGATTATTCTAAAATATGTACTATTGATTCATGTAACTTATTCCTCCCCTTACTATACTTTTAGAAACCCATTTATTTGACGTATATATATAGTTGACTACATGTAGTAAGGATATCATGAGAGAGTTAGAATGATAAAGAAGAATAATTTAAATAGTGACTAAGTTATATTATGTGCAATTGATGTATGAGCATAATTTTCCCAAATAAATAAACATTTAGATTCTGGTTTATATCTCTATTATGTTATTTATCTTACAAAATGTGGTAATTTTCTTTTACATAAATGTTGGGTCACTGTGTAAGAAGTCAATATGGAAGTATTTACACCATATAAAAACAAATTGTGGAAAAATAATATATATGACTCAAGGATTGAAATTTAGACCAATTTCCCTTATCTCATGTCCCAACATGCATGGTCCATGTGTCTATCCTCAGGAATGAGGAAATTTAATTTAATAAAAACGTTTATAAGAATATTTTTCATGTATTTTTCTTTTTATGTCCCATTTATTATCACATGTCATTCATTTTTGTGTATTTTTTCTATCATTGACACCTTGGTGTGGTTCAGTCAATTCCTAAAAACAACTTTAATATGTTGACCATAGAAAAATGGGTTATTAAATATTTTAATCTTGACTAAAATTATAGAGATATATTTTATTAATCATTTTAGAAACAAAAAATATATACAATTCAATATTTGTACAAAAATAGATTAAAATATAATTTTTTAAGACACATATTTTTTAGGTGGTTAAATTTATAATGGGAATTTATGGAAAATATTATTAATATAATTCATAATTTTCATTCCAAAATCCTAAAAATTTCATATATATCATATTTATTAATTAAATATTTTATTATAACCAGCCATGTAATATGGTGATGAAAAATGAAATACATTATTCATAGAGGCAGTCATCTGACTATTACACATGAGACATTTTCATTTTATATGGAATGAAACTATGGTAGATAATGGTTATTCCATCAACATAATAATATTTCAGTTAATAGATGATAATTATTTCACTATAATCATATGGATATTGTAGATTTTGAGGATGTTGATAATGAAAAAAACATGAAAGAACTTAGTTAAATCAGTTACCTCTTCCATGGGTATCTTCCTTTAGACCACTGCTTAAGCATTATTAGTTTTGTATTTTGGATATAACATAACCTATAGTACATTGGAAAGAGGTTTAGGGGGACTTTTTTTATTTTTATCATTCTAGAATCTTTATGTGTTAGGATAAGTGGGGTGGTGAATTTTTCCTTTTACAGGTGAGAGGGGTGTCATTTTTGTAAATAATAATTTCATAATATAAAAAGAGATTCATTATTCAAGTAAAGTGGATATATAATTGATAATTATATATTCAAATATAATTTATGGTAAATAAATATATAATCCATACAATTATAGATAAGGTTTGGGAACATTTTTTGACTTTTCCAACTATTTTAATATTTTTACGCCGTCCTAATATTAGTCATTGTAACAAATTTTTACCGCGGTTACTTATTTTTTTAAAAAATTGAAATAAAATTATTACCTACTTTGAACATGTGTATTCCTAATATGAAATTCATTTGAATGTATTCAATGTCTAAAAGTTATAAAAATTAATTTTAATATGATAATTTTAATCTCATAAATTAGTTTTTTTGAAAAATGTATTTTTAAGAATAAAATTCATTGTTTCATAATCATTGAAAACTAAAAACCATTAAATGTGTGTAAATATTATATATATATTAAATACATTTAATTAAATTAATTATTTTATGGGGATTAATTTATTTTATTCTGGTAAAATTATATAATATAATGAAAATATAAATCTTCAAAAAAATAATTTTTTAAATATTCAACTGATTTTTTTTCATAATTATTAAAATTTATTAATTATTTCCTAGGAATTAATCAATACATTAAATTAATGAATTTTTAAAAAAATTATTATAAAATTAAATTTTATAAAAATTCCAAATAATTACAACATATATTAAATTAAAAAATATATGATTATATCATTCTATCTTCTACATAAAAAGAACCATCAAGACCCAAGCATAATATCTATGGGTAAGATAAGAATTGATGGCCATCGTGGGTGTTTATTTGACTAAATTGAATTCATTGGTGATTTCCATGATTTAAACTTCTCTGTTAGATTTTTTTTTAAAACTGTACATAGTGAAGCTCATCTTGGGTTGATTTAGGGGAAATCGGTGTGATTCTACTTCCTTTCCAATTATTGAATAATGAGCCTCATAATGAAGGATTCCAATTTTTGTTTCCATAAATTATCTTTATATAGATATTTTACAATGTGGTTACTTATATTTATACTCACAAATTTAATAACTATATTATAATAGTGACATTTAAAAATTATAATTCTATAATATTTCATGATTCATTTTAATTAGGTTTTTAATGTGATAAAATATATTCACAATTGTATTTTTTAAAGGACACCACTTACTAAAATATATTGGTGTTACATTGGGTTACCTCAAACGATGTGTGTGGAAAGGGAACTACTCAGAACATATAGATTGTATACACCCATGAAGGTTATTCATAATACACAACGTGTGATCCTAATTCAAACAACGTGTCATATTCACAACTATTTAAAACCCATGATTCCATGAAGTCTGACATACATGGTTTTTGTTTTGGGGACTACACACCTTGTAGTTAATAAATTTACCAAAACCAATGATTCTTCTCCATGAATTTCTAAATTCAACCTATTTTCATAATTCCACTTCCTCTAATCGTCACATAGACCAACACATTTCATCCCCACTAAACTTCCATTGATCATATCCAAATATCTTATAAATGAATTCATTCTTCACTGAAAACCCAAATCAAAAAATAATTTGTGCTACACTTTATAACACTACAACTATTCAAATTATCTTTATGACTTTATAAATCAATATTTTCCCCCTTCAAAAGACCTAACATTGAAACACCAAGGTATCTCTTAGTCATAATCTGTCCTCTTTGATTTCGTATGTTCAGATAAAAAATAGTGTGTTATTGTCAAACTGTACTGAGAGAATTAATATAATTAATGAGGAATATGAAAGAAGAGTGGTTGTTAGATTAAAACAATACCACCTAATATAGGTTAATTTATGGGGTAATTGATGATTATAGAACACATAAAGGGATATAATTTGGTGTTTGAAGAAGAATAAATTATCGAAAAAATCTAATAGTCTTTAATGATGCTAGACACCCCATGTAGAAAACAATTAAAATATTAATATGTAAACAATATTGAATAATTTTTAAAGATCAAAATAATTAAATGAAAAATCTTAAAAGATAATTCTTAAACAAACTCAACATATAAGAATAATCATGAATTAAATATAATCAGACATTATATTAAATTTCAATTTTACACTTTACATTCAAAATATCCACCATGATCAATTATTATACAGTTATCTATTATTTAATTTCATATCATTTAATATTTACTCATGATTATACAAACTTCCAAATCATGAATATTTGAATAAGAAATTAAAAAAACCCATGTGATATGTTTAATAAAATAATCAGTTTATGGTTAAATATTTAAAATTAGTTTCACTTTCTAAAAAATATATAGATTATTATCTTATTTAAACTACGAACATGTTATTCATTAGATAAATATCCTAATGAGTATTTACATTCATTCATGTGTAAAATTATTCAATCACATATAAATAATTCCTTTTTTAGTGGTGAATTTTGAAAGATCCGTCATTCACATATCCTTACGTGTTCATTGTTTTGGAAAATACCAAGGACTCCAAAAAGCATCCATAATCTCTAATTATATAGGGTAATGGTTATTTACATATTATTCTTCCACTCACACATAATATAATAGGGGGAGACACAACAAAAATTAATTAAATCGTATATGTTATTTCCACTATAAGGGTTACCCATTAATTCACCACTGCTCTAATTAATAAGTTTCTATTATTAATTCATATAGATAACTACATCATGAAAATCTAAAATCTGTATTTTTACCTAAAAACAACCAAAATGACATTCCACCACCCCATGGAAAATTATTTTCAATGTCACCAACATGACACTTCTTCATCACTACACACGGCACATGAAAAATATTAATTAGTATTTTTGAATTAATTACAATAAATTATAAGTTTTAGGATTTTAAACACTACTAGAAAAATAATTCATCAACATGGAAAAAAATATCCATCTTGGACACAAAAATGGTTCCATAAATTTGTTTTGAGACTCTATTTAGGAATTATAAAATGTTTCATGTGCACGACTAAAAAAATAATTAATTTAATAAATTATTTAACTTTTAAAGACCAAAAATATTAGATATATAAACCAACATCATATGACCTAAAAAAATAATATCTAACTTTATAAGATCATAACTAAAATAATTTGGGTCATTACAACATCACCCTCTACACTCTTCATATTTTTAATGACAATTACAAAAGGGATTCAATTTGTGGATTATTCTTCCATTATGATTTGTTAATAAAATTATTACTTTTTTATAATAATAAATTTTTTATTATAACTTTTACACATATGAATTTCATGGGAGGTATATTTAACATAATTATGATTCTTTGATTAGAATGATACATCAACCATTAAATTTATTTTGTACAATTATTCCCATATTACTACTAATTAGATTTATTTTGGGATCTGATGTATGATCAATATATTTAGGTTATAGGAATTAGGTCACCATACTCTCTTCACTAAAATATGGTTAGAGAAAGTTGGTTGGTGAGAGGACCAAGGTAGTAGTTCCCAACCATCATTATATTCTATTCTCTTGGTGGTAGCACTCCTTAGTTTTCCCATTAGGTAGATGACCCAGAAATGAAAAGTGACTTTTTATGGGGGGGCATTCATGGGTATTATATATATTCCCAAAACCCTTCCATTCCCCAATGTGGTATTGGGTAGGTAGTGTCACAATGTGACACCTTATGTGTCAATAAAAGACACCCTACTTCCAAAAAACATGGTAGTTAGTCCTAGTCCATGGGAACCCCAGGGCACATTATAATTTATGTGGGACCCAAAATCTCCCCCTTAGAAGTTTATATAGTGATTGAATGTATCCTTAGATCTGATAAAACTTGAGAGGACCAAGGAATTAGTTCCCTATTATCATAATATTTTCATCTCTACATGATATCCATAAGGTGTTTTTATTTCCTTGGGAATACTTTGGGAAACCTAAACATTGATTAAGGTGGTCATATAATGGGTTGGAGGATTCATGGGTTTTATATACAATTCCCAAACCCTAGAGAATGTTATTATTTATGTGGGACCCAGAGTTGGAAATGTTTTCAACAATGATAGTGAAAACCGTCCAGTAATTTGATGATCCTTCAAAATTTTGAATCTTATGATGGTATCACAAAGGTCTAGAAAAATTTTTGAAAAAGAGAAGTGTTTGGGATATTGTTTTTGAAAATGTTAACTGAGGTGAGAGGTCTAATTCAATGTGTTACTAGATTTTAGGGGCCAGCATTCTAGATGGAGGTGCCTCCAAGAAATTTTTATAGCAATGAAATTTGGATGGACAATATAAAAATAAAAAAAGGAGTTGGTACCTTCTATAAAGTAGTATCCTGAATTATAACTCTATATTGAATTAATATATAATGGATTATATTATTTCTAATTTTTAATCAACAATAACAAATTCTCACAAATATTTATTAGTTCATTATAATTATTATACTTTTTTTGAATACAATGTAATTAATAATATTTCTCCAATGCTTATAAGATAACTTGTACAAAGAATGTTTAATTCCTTTTTTATTTTATAATTTATGAACATCCATTTTTTATTTCTGTTAAATCAAATAAATTTTATTTTTCTTGAGTTGTTGTCAAGTTTCCACTTTTCATGATAAGTAGGGTAAAGTGACTTCCTACTTCAGGTATACCAAGTAGACAAAGGATATTCATATGGGTGTCATTCCCAATGTGTATGACCACTAATGTGTGAAATTATAGTAGGAAAAAATTCCTAGTTTCTAGTGGTTTCATAGTTCCCAAACCTCTAAAAAATTGGTATTAGAGTTGAGGTTTTAATTATGGTGGTATAAAGTGAAGTTCTCACTCAACACACCAGAATCATATTGGGTTTCATTCTATTTATCTTGTAATGAAACTTCTTTTTTAGTGGGATCTTACTATCAATGGATTTGATGTCAATAGAATAAGGTATGGTCTTGGTAGAAAAGTTATATATTACATATTTCTAACTCCTAATAATTGATATAAAGTTTTATCTAACATAGAAGTATCCTTATGTTCCACCTATTAGTGTGCACATCTAAAAAATAGAGAATATAGAATGGGAATATATGGAAAGGAAGGCACTTGGGTTAGTGAAGCGGTAGTTGGAATGTAAATTTTCCATTGACATCCATGAAGTGAACAAAATATTAGAACTCATGAAGGTCCCAATAAATATTTATGAAAAAACATTGAAACATAACGTAATTTTTATGATGCGACAATTCTTTAATATGAAGGTATCATAAGGGAGACCATTAGTATATCACATGAATTATTTCAATAATATCCAAGGGAATCTAGAATTACTGAGGGTGATATTATATAATGAATTATGGGAATTTATTCTACTATTATCTCTTTTGATGTTTTGATATGAAATGACAACAAATATTGATAACTTATTTGTAAAGGTAGACCTCATATTTGAGGATGTTTGAAAATTGAATCTCAATGAATAACTTCATCGAAGGGAAGTATAAGCGCCATTTGACATTCTATTAATTTCTAATAGATGAGGATGGTCACTGCAGATGAGATACATGAGGATTCCATCAAAATAAAAAATATAATGAAAGTATTTAGAGTTAGTAAATTGGACCATTTCCTATATGCTAGAGTATGGGAAAGAAAGGGAGTGCTAACAATTATTGACCAGGAGAAAATTAAAATGTCATCAACTTCTAGAATCCCAAATTACTTTAGTACTATATAAGGAATAAAAAACATGTTTCTCAGTGTCAAAATTCTGATGGAATCATGGGTTGTTTATTTTGGTGAATATATCCATTTAATGAATGAAATTAATGCATGTTGAATTATGTATCCAAAAGGATTGGAATAGTTCATTAAGCAGAAAATGAATCATTATATAATTTATTAAATGGTGATGTAAATAACTTTATGATTAATGGTGAGAACATGAGACTAAAAGGAGTTAAAAAAATCCTTGGAATATGGGAAAATATCATTTCTATTGGACAACTCGATGAGGAAGGAAATATAACAGCTTTACGAAAATGGCGATGAGTACACCAGACACAACTTCTGGAATTTTTGATAAAAGAAGGGGATTAGACATAAGAAAATTAATCTCAAAATGCCACTATATAATGTAATGATTAAATGGATGAATCAAAACAAGGTTGAGAATCTTTGGAATATAAGGTTTCACTCTAAAAGGCCTAAGGGAAATTGGGAATAGGCACTCAACATAACAAAATACCCAGTCAAATAGAGTGATTTGTTAATAGTTGTGAAGGAACATCCATAAGACTTATGGTATGATAAATGACCATATATTATCAACTATAAAGTATTTTCAAAATATTAATTTGTGATTTATTTCTATAAGAATCAAGATATTAATGATGAAAAATGACAGTGATTAATTCTTATTGTATATGAAAATGGGAATTATGGATTTTTGTTCTAAGATGATGATAAGAGACAAATCATATAGACCTAAGATGATCTCATAAATGAGTAGGTTATTTTTAAGGAGTAGAAAATAGAAGTGAAATATGTCTAGGAAAAATAATTATTAATTAATTTGCAAAATTGATTTGAGTTGTAATACCAGAAGTGAAAAAGGTTTGGATCACTCGGATGGGAGAACTGAAAGTCTAATGGTGATAGTAGTGAAAGATATGAATTAAATTTCTATAACCACTAAATTTTGAGTGGGAGTATTTGAGAATAGGAATTTTAAAGATAGATTAGAAATAATAAATATAGAGAAAATAAATTATATGAGCTGATCAACTTAATTTATAAGACTATTTCATATGTTTTGGGATCATATGAACTTTCATCTTTTAATGGATATTGGGAACACAAAATCCCAAAATAAGTTGGGATGCTCAGTGGATTGAGTAAATGAAATTAATCGGTAGATTAATTTATTTTTTTTATTTTAATTCCAATGGAATATAAAGAACCTATTAACATTATAGATGTAAAACAAGCATTATATAATAAATTGGTTTACCATTTTAATGAATAGGTTTTTGTTAAGAAGCGTTTAAGGTGTGGCTAGTGGAAAAGATTTACAAAACAGGACTTTATTTATTAAATATTATCTCATTGGTAGTTAAAATTTTAATTTTGAGGAAAATGTTGAGGATAGTGTCATTAGAAGATCTATATCTGGAGTAGATAAATGTAAATATTAATAACCTTCTTGGTGAGTGATATGATGAAAAATACAGGAATAAATAAGTATGTTTTATATAATATGGGAACTAACGTTTATTCAATAAATTTAATAAATGACTTTAAGAACTAAACCTGGAATAGAGATAGTGTAATAATATGATTGATATGTTTTTTTGGAAGAAGTATTTGAGAGGTGAAATATTGACCAATATTTTTTCATGAAGAAAGGGAATGATGATATATTTATCAAACGAATTTTTTATAATGACGAAATGTCTCTGGTAGGTTTGAATATTTCATGGATATTGTAGTTGAAGAGTAATTTTTAAAAAATATTTGGGATGAAGGATCCTAGAAAAGAAAGTATAATATTTGGGAAGATGATTGATTGGTGTGGGATATATTAAAAATTAGCATTATCCAAGAATAGCTGTATCTAATATACAATATAATATATTAGAATGGACTGATGTAATCCTATGTTAACTCCACTTGTTGGAAACTTCATCTTTTCAAAGGGTCAAGTTCCCAAAATGTATGAAGAGAGAGAGTTAATATAGAAAGTTTCATTCACATCATTAGTAGAAATACTTATGTATAAAATGTTTTTTTAATATGTAATATATTAATTTTTCAATGGTATTTGTGGGTTTCATTATGTCAAACCCCAAAAGGGAACCATGGGATGTCATAAATTGGATCAACTATTACTTGAAATGAATGAAAACTGTTTCTATATATTTTTGGATGTGGATTATGCTACATGTTTTTTTGGATATTGAAATATTTGGATATTCAAAATTTTAGAAGAGAAAAACCAGTATTTTTTACCTCAGAATGGAAATCAATCAACAATATTTCATGAGTGTAAATTTTTTTACATTAAGTACAACTGAAACAAAGTATGTGTCTATAGTTGTAGTAGTGAATTAGATTGGTTGATGATTTTTCAAAAGGAACATATAAGAATTCAAGAAGGAGGAATATTAGTATGTTATAATCAATGTGTGATTAACTTATCTTTGAATCGTGTATTCCATGTAAGGACAATTTATATTGAGCTAAAGTACAATATCATCAGAAAAAATACTGAGGATAAAATGTGAGATTTAAATAAGATAATAAAATAAAAAATCTTGTAGATAGGTTCACTAAACCTTTAAATTCAAGGATTTATAGGTAATAATCCTGGACTAATGTGGCTTGGGTAAATGGTAGGAGTAATGAGAATATTTCATCTTGTCGAAGAAGGAAGTGGAAGAAAATTTTCTAATCTTTTAGATAGTAACCAAAGGATACCTAGAAAAGTATTTAAGTAGGTGATTATTACGAGGTGAATCTCATTCAGTGGATTCAAATTACTATAATCATGTCCCTGAATTCCCTTCATAAAAATATAGTCAGTGGAAGTTAGTTTGATATGTATACAAATAGTGATAGTGAAAATTCTCTAGGTCATAGAGGAACCATGAAATGTTTATATCTTCCAATGGTATCATGGATGTCAAGAAAGTTCAATGAACACGAAAATTTCCTAGAATTATGTTTCAATATGAGTTTATTGAGGAAATATTTCAATTTTAATGAATTACTTGAGATCAATAATTACCCTTCCAGATGGAAGTTCCTCCATGAATGTAGGATGGTAGTGAAACCTGGATGACTTGGTAAACATTATTATAAAAGTGTACAGATACATTTTGTATATTAACATCATGAATCATAACAGTGAATCTAAGGAATTAGTAATGGATAAAATTGTTACTAATTTTTAATCATATTTAATGAATTATTACTTATATTATTGTTACCTAAGTGTAAATCTTGTATTTTCCATGAATAAAAATTATGAAGTTCTTCTCCCATGAATATAGGATAACTTATCCCGAGCTAATTAAATTCATTTTGTTATTTGTTATTTATGTACATCATTTTTTATATCTATGTTACTTTGAATTCATGTTAGTTTTATTGAGTTGTGTACAAGGTTCAACTTTGTGCAATGAGTAGGATATAGCGAATTTCAAGTTCAGGTACATTGAGTTGAGGGATGGGAGTTCCATAGGTCTCATTTCCACCACACAAAACCTTTAATGTGTAAACTTTTAGTGGTCAAAAAGAAACCATACCTCCCTAAAAAATCATCCTAATAATTTTTATAATTCATAAAAAAAGTAACACAAATAATAACTATGTTCACTTGACAATCAAATATATTTAATTTCATGAATCCTGGTTAACATTTCATGATATAAGAATGGAAAAGGATGAAGGATTAATTTTCTTTTATATTTATTCTCGTAGAGAATTTTAGATGTAACTTATTTTAGTTTCATGTTTCATAATTATAACCCATTATTAATCTATAATATGAGGGAAAATATGTTAATTCATTCAGGACATGTACACTTTGATGAGTTTAAAAGGGCCATATTTGGGGAGAATGTGTCATTACTATTGAAAAACATTTTCCAATTAATATATGAGAATGTGAGAAATTCAATGTTAGTAAAACCATGATATGTATTTGGTGATATTAGATAATTTTTAAATAAGGTGAATGATCAATGAGGACAAAACCCAATGATTCATTGAAAACTATCATAAGAAATACATACAATGATCATAAAGGTGTTATAAATTTTTCATAGATCTTATGTGTATATCTTTACTTATACTTATACTGAATATATTTCACACATGATTTATTTATTTTATTTTATTAATTAATATTTTCTTAACCCTAAAAGGGATCGGTTTATCAACCAGAGACTTGAATTTGTCTTATGATTCCTTTTGAGGGGTTTTAACCTAACATGTTTTATGCATTTTTAACTTATTTTGAAGTATTTAAATATATAAATAAAGGGTTTATGAATTTTATGGTTTTATAGCATTGAATTAATTGTGTTCTTAGAGACTAATTTGTTGATTTTTGACCTAATTGTGAACTTATTATTTCAGGTCATACAACATAGATTTATTTTTCATAATTTTTATTCTATTTTTACTTGAATCATAGTTTCAATAGAAATAAATTAAATTAATGGGTACAAAATTGATCAAATGATTATAAAGAATAATGTTTTTGTGAATGACTATATAATAGGAAATCTCAAAGTAGATTGAATGACATTTTAGTTTGGAAGATAAACATGATTTTTGAAGTCTAAAAGTCATGGGATATTTCAAGTTCATTTTAAAAAAATGAGATATTGGATAATGTTAATTATGAATTTATTTTTTTGGATATGATAGAAAAAAATGGATAATTTAGGATAACCATTGACAGTATTCAAATCAGGGGTCCATTATCATACTATTATATCAGTATATTTTTGAAAAAACTAACAATGTTTGAATATCTAGTTCCAAAATAATACTATCATAATATTATGAAATTATAGGACCATTTACAGTGAAACAATATATACCCTTTAATAGATATTGAAAACCCATATTATGGGTTTATGTTCTATCATTGTTCCAAAGGGGGTTCCTTATGATTAAATTCACTCATTCCTTATATCCATAGTGGTTTAATGTTAATATAAAATTTATAAATAAAAATTATGATGTATAAAAATATAAAAGATCAAAATTATTAATAATATCCTTATATTACCATATTTTATATTAATTAATCTATTAAAAAATTTGGTGCAAATTTTTGATAGATAATTAAAAAGGGGAACCAGTTTTAAGAACAATTATTTAAATCTAGGAATGGATAAGTATAGATTTAGCACTATGAGGGTGTATGGGAAGTTGTATGAGAAGATAATTTTTTGTGGTTTGTTATAAAAAAATTATATTCATGTTTCCCTACTTATCATGTAATGAAATCCAGTTTTTGGTATGGAAACTAATGCACCCCTATATAAGAATTATGATATGAACCCAGCATGAATTGATGAGTACTCAAACCAAATAGTGTAATAAGTAAATGTAATGGAATAGAAACATTTAGAATGTATTATAATAGAATATTGAGGTATTGGTATATATTATTTAATGATATTAATCAATCCATACATAGTTATTAAAAGAGATTTTACTATAAAAGATTACAATTTTGGTAGTGATAAAGTAACATAAAACCATTGTGATTGGGGGAAATTCCATTAAATAAATTTGTTTTAGGGTGTGTATTAGATGGGGATTATTGATGGTAAATGGATAATAGATCTAGGAATCACTATGTAACTTATGGAAAACTATATGTAGTTATAATTAGTTTTAGAAAGGAGTTATTTTTATCATATTCTTGGGGAACCATGACATTTTTGAGGGAGAATTTGAATATTAAAATGGGTTTCATGTCTCTCAAAATAGGGAAAATAAAAAAAATACACTCTTATACAAATTGGGTCACAAAAATTATTTTCAAGTTGGATATACCAATCTCAAAAAAATTAGGGCATTACTAGATATGAAAATTTAATTAATATATTATCTTATCGGTTTGACATCATGGTATGAGGATTATGGTTTTCTGATTAGATCATTCTCTATAGTTTAATGTTACGCTAAAAGGACTATACATAATGTAATTAATGGTTATATTAGAAGGATTGTTTACAATAAAGTATAAGGTCATATATAAAGGACCATATATTATATAGTTTAAGGTCATGTTGCAAGAACTTATAAATTTTATGTGAATTAACATATGATGAATTGATTAAGAAGTATTGAAATAGTAGGAGACATAATATTCCCTTCCCATTACATAATAAATGAATACCATAAATTAGAGTAAAAAATGTCTATAAGTTCTGGTTGTTTCCATTTGGGATATTGTTTAGGAGGCTTATTTACCAGTATCATCTGAATTAAAAAGTCTAAAATGAATTCTCCATTAACAAATTAGTAATGGAAAATATTTTTATTAAATGTTTAAGTCACATGATTTTGGTGAACCTCATGATTATATAATGAATTTAACATCATCTTATTGAGGTGTTCTAACTTGATGAACTAAAATTCAGATCATTCATTTGTATTTAATTAATAATAAATATTTATTTAGAGTGATGTTAACTAAACCTCAATAGGAAATTCCACTTAAGTTCCACAAATTAGTTTATATGGGGATTCTTGGATAGAGATAATAATACTTGTATAACAATACCACAAAGCATAATGAATTTTATATGGTTCCATTTTCTTTTTTATTATCCACTATATTTTTTAGAATATACAATAAATCCCTATTAATAGACACTACTTGACCATTTATAACTGCATGATAGTAGGGAAAATAGATAAATTAAATGTTTCACTTTAAATAAAACCTTTTCAACACATGAACACAAATATTCATTCCATTAGCCCTGATTATATAATTATGACTTATAAATCAATTGATAATGTTTTATTTGAAAACAAATCATAGATTTTATCTTGATCTCTTTAAAGGGACAAAATTTATCCCATTTAGAAAAAAATAGTGGACGTGATGGAAAATTTAAACTATCTAATAGTCATTAAAGGATAAGAACCAATAAAATGTGTACCATATAGAGAAAATGATTAGAATAATTTTTTATCATGTAAAAACTATGAGGTTTTATGAATGAAGTTAATGTGTTACTAGAATTCATGTCACTTTTTGGTGAATTCCACACAATCATACAACATGGAAGTCCACGAGTACCCAAGTATCTTGATTTAGTAAGAGAGATTGACTCTTGTATAGTGTGAAACTCATACTCCACATAGACTAATTTCATAACTATAAATATATCTTCTCCTTTGATATATTTTATAAGGACCCACTCATAGCATATTTTTATAGGATTATCATCTAAATTTGATCCATTATAGAATAAAAATATTACTCCACATTTCTAAACTTGTTTCTTTTTACCTTAGTCTCAGGAAATGATAATATTTAATGGTAATTAGTTATTATAAACATCTATTAAACTAACCAATATTTTTTTATGGATAAATATTAATACTGAGCCCATGTAGTATAAATATCACATATCAATTATAATTCCTTATTAATAAATGGGGTTACCATTCTAAGACATGAAATTTGTAAGATCATGTCTCTTAGATTTTTCTTGGTGAGATAAGTGACTAGATTGGCTATAATATCTAATTTATTATTTTATGAATTTTAGATACAATATATAATTGAAGTATTTTTAAATTTCACTATCAAATCTCACATCTAGTCAAATAAGGGTATCAATTACACTTTCTTGATTTTATATTATCCATTGATCTTTCTGGTCACTAATTCTTAATCACCTTTTATATATGATGAGGAGATTTTTATTTTTAAGGATATTTCTTGATCTATTATGATGAATAGGTATTCTACTTCATTATTAGTGAAACATTTAAAATGTATAAATATTGTTTGTATGATCACTTTTTTCTAGAGAAATATATATAACTCCCAAACAAATTTGGTTGATTTTTGGATCCCCTATCCACATAAAAACTGGTATTCTAGAAGTTCGATAAAATTAAATCTCTTATGATCAAGATACTGCATCAACCAAGAATTATTTTTTATCATAGATCTCAATAACCAAATTTAATTCATTTGGGGTGGGGTTTACTACCACAATGTCTTTCAATGATTAACCTTATCTCATTTTCTTGGAAATGAACCAAATATAAAATTAATAATTTATAATAACCCAGATTTTTAATCAACTAATAAACATGGGATGTCTGAGTATTCATATAAAATTATCAATTCAAAAGATCAAGTGAATATCATGATGCAATAAATAATGATGCAATATTTGTATCGGAATGATCAAATCATGATAATCATCCTTGATAAGGGAATATATAATATATACTAACTACATCATTTCAATAGGTTAATTGAAGTTATTAGTATAATTTTGAGAAATTTTTTTCTATTATTTATTAATTAATTTAGTCTAATTGTTGTAAATATAACCTAAAAAATATGTTTTTATGCATTTCAAATTATTGTAGGGTACATTTTTAAATTTATGATAATTTGATTTTTTTTACAACTTTTTTTCATTTTATAGAATAAAATAGAATATAATGATTTGATCTTTAGAATTTTTAGAACATGTAAAATATATTATAGTATTATTTTGTAGTTCATGATTTGAAATGTGATTTTATTTGTAATTTTTGTTGGAAAAGAAGTATCGTCGAACCCTTTGTTGTCAACTTTTTATTGTTCATATACATATATATATATATAACTAATAAAAATAAGTAAATAAATAAATAAATTTTTTTGAGTATATATTTTTGTTATATTTTAAACCTTTATATATATAATTTTATAATATTATTAATAATTAATTAATTCAGAAGATAATTTATTTAATTTTTTCAAATTTTAAATATTTTATATATTTTTATTAAGTTTTTTATACATCTAATATATTTTTATAAGTTATATATATATATATTACATGTGTGTGTAACATTTTTAATATTTTAGTTTAAGTGTTAATTTAAAAGTTTATGCCTATATTTTAGATTTAGTTCTTAATATATATAATTATATACTCATAAAACTATTTTAAAAAATATAAAACAAAGAATATAAATGGAAACACATATGTTTTCCTCACTTCTACCTATGTTCATAATTTCATCAGGAGGAATAATAATGGAGGAACAATCTAAGATGGTAATTATAATGAAGGATTTGGAGAGTTATAAAAACATCTAGAAAAATAACTACGAGGTCCATGATTGTAATCCCCTTACCAGATTGGTCACCCCACTTCAATCACCTAATTTCCCATTCCCTCCATTTACACTATCATGCACACCATGACACAACATTTATAAATAGTAATATAAAAAATTACATATCCCCTTTATATTACACTCACTAAAGAAATAATCTATATCATCCCTCTTTTTATATATACTTTGTAATACATGTGCAATTTTTACACTCATCCACTAACACTTACACTACCTTTCTAGTTTACTTATATAAATAAAATAAATAAATTTCAAAAAATAAAAAAAATATAACGATAAAAAATGTTCCAAAAAAATTATAAATCTAAAAATCTACATCAATGCAGGGAATGACCTAAAACAAAATACATAACAATTATTTAAAACATAAACTAAACCTCAAAAAAATTATCTCAGGATTAAAAATCTAAACATGGGTTTTTAGCAGATATTCTTGGAATGTGGGTGCATACAAAAAACAATTTCCTCAGCTGTAGGAACTAGTTGTGGGTGAGTATGCATAGTTGATCAATGTTTTTAAAATAAATGTTAATGTAGATCATAGTAGATGATATTGAATTAATTTTCAATATGTTGTATAAAGATAATATAATTAAATATATAACGCTATTTCTCAATAAAAAAGGGTCATGGGAAGATTGTATAGATTGCACGATGTGAAGAGATGACTTCCAGGAAGCAGGTTACAATGGAGGAGCACATAACAAAATGGGAGGGGTAGTGTAGGAACACTTTATAAGGATTTATAAATTATTTCTCCCCATATATTTAGATTATATTTATTTGATTATTTTCTCTCATAGTTATTACATATTTATTGTCTAATGGTTTTTCAATATATTCTTCATTATCTTACTTGATGAAATTAATTACTTGGTGGTATTCTTCCTTTTTCTCAATGACTAACTGATTTTGAAACTGGGAAGATGAATAAGTGTGTGATTTATGGAATTAGAGTGTAATATTTCACCAATAACTATGAAGTATGACATTTTTTCTCATAAAAATGGTAGCTTAGTACAGTGACACCCCCAAACGATTGTGTAGCCTAACTACCGTCACACTACAAACCCAATATTAATGATATAATGGATAAAAAAACATCTTAATCTGTATTAGATTTAATTATCCTGAAATTATGATTGATAAGAAACCAAAAGAGGTCCTACAACTTGATGTAAAACTCCATTTAGTTACTTTAGAGATTATCACATAGTATCCAGTTGTGGTTAAGATTATCTTTTTTATTTCTTATTTCTACATTGAATGTTTCCACATAAGTGGGAGTAATTTTTTTTAAAAGATTGGGGCTGAAGACTCAATTTATTATTAAGGGAAAGACCACTTTAGACTGGGTAGAGGGAGACCCATAACATAGCCAAAAGGCCCAAGGCCAAGTTTCCTGAATACATGGATTGAAAGCCCAATTTTTTGGCCCAAAGGACCCCACAGTGAACAGTATTGCTACAATACTGCCACCGCTATAGTTCCTGCTATAGTCCCACCGCCGCTATAGTGCTTATGCTGCAACAGTACCCAGCGCTGTAATAGTACTACTAAAGTACCCCAACTACAATACCTGGAAATTCTCCCCTGCCCGGATTTAATCCTGGGTCTTTTGGATGCCATGTAGGAGCCTGTACTACTAGGGTACAGGCTCGTTGCCATATAAGTTGGAGCAATTCACTAGATGTAAACTCTAGATTTTTTTCCTTAATATTAATTTCATAATTATCTAGTGATTGGGAATGACACCCATACTTAATTCCACTTTCATCTTTTTATATTTTCTACTAAAAATAAACCAAAACACTTATAACCTAACATTTATTCAAATAGAGATATTACTTTGTTAATAATTATTATTTTGTTATAATAAGCCTTGTGAATTTTAAGGGGATAAAAAATAAAGTTTTGGTGGAATTAGAGGGGAATTATATTAGGGTATAATTCTTTTCAGTGAAAAAATTATAATTTAAAAATGATTAAAACCATAAAATAATTTCAATGAATAAAATTATAAAAATACTTAAAAATTTAAAAAATAAAAACATAATAAAAAATTAATTATTATATTTACTTTTATGTTTTTTGAAACCTATTTTAATATTTTGTTTATTTTTGTGCATTTTATTATTTGTCATTACATTTACCACTCTACCATATTTCATATTAATTATCTAGAAAAAAATTTAAGAAAGGCAAGGATTTGAGGGTGGAGTTAATAAAAATTAGAATTTGGTGTTTAATGTGGATGGTATAGATACTAAATAAAAAGGATTTGTGATGAATATTATAAGAAATATGAGTGGAGGGAAAAAATAAAGTGTATTGTGTATGGAAATTTCTCCCCTTTCATGATTGTTAATTTTTATCAATTCGTGGAATGGAGTATGATCTTTTTAGAGAGGGTAGAATATAAGAAATAAAGATTTGAACAATGGGTACATGATGATATTTATTGGATTGGGTAATATTTCACTACCTAGGAAATAAATTTTTAGATAATGACTAATGGTCTAACGCACCATTATTATTAAACAATTTTCATTTCTAAACTCACTCAATTAGACTATAAAGGTTTTGTGACACAAGCTGATATAATTATTCATCATTAGGAAGAAATGTAATTATAGGAAATTGATTCTAGTCTCCCTGTGAAATAAGATAATCCAACATTCAATATATACAATAATTAATTATGGGCCCAATTTTTAGTAGGATTTGTAATAATGGAGGGTTTTATTGATATTTTTGAGAACCGTTCTACTATCAACACTCATTTTCATACTAAATTGGTGTCATTATTTATTGTAAATAAAAATTATGACATGGAACTTAAGTAACTATATAGTGGGATTTAAAATTAGGATCATAATTTTATGTAAAATATTTTAAAAAACCAAACTTCTTAACATTGGTATGTAGTATATATTAGACATTGCACTCCTTTTAGATGGTCATGAAGCCACAATTTAAGTGGTTTGATTGGAGAATGTTAATATAAAATGTATATATCATTACATAACATTTATAAATCATATGTAAATTAATTTGATCACTTTTTACAAGAAAATAAATATGGGTTTTAAGAAATTAAATTGACTTCAATAGCGGTCCTCTAGTGGTAAATTTTAGTAATTGACCTGAAATGAAGTTTCTAAATTACCTTGAGAACACATAGATATAATATTTTACAGAGTTAATGTATATAAACCCATTTGTGGTGGTTCATTTTTTTACTACTATATATAAAATTGATTATATATATATGTTTTTTAAAAAAGTATTATTAAAAACTCAGAACATAATGTTGTCAGTGTGGCAACCCTGTGATAAATTTACATAGTTTTACTAAATTATATATATTAGTTTTTCGTTTTTAATTTCATTTTTTGACTTAATATAATTATTTTTTTCGGGGAAACCCAACAACTAGATTAATCCCCTTCACATTCTCTATAGGAATCCATTGGGGTCGATATATGAAAAACACATGTCCTGCCCAATCTAAAGAGGAGTTACATTATAGAAGGGGAATCTTTCTCTATATTATATATTTAATTTTCCTTATATATATATACATGTTTGTGAGAGTAATATGTATATTGTGGGGTTAATATAATATAATAAATTTAATGAAATATAATGGGATACAATTGCATTGTTTAGAAATAAACTATAACAATTAAAGAAAACATAATGGAATTGATAAGAATTTTGAATTTCAAAATTGAAGGCATATTATAAATAACAAATTATTAAAGATAGATAATGATTTATGTAAAGATATTATGATATTGATGTGGTTTAGAATTGGGTTAATTATTAAATTAAAGAGAATAAAAATTAAAATACATGTAATTTAGATAATAGACGAGGCACATAATTTGATAAGGGAGTTTAGAAATTGCTCAATAAGAGCTCATACATCTCCAAACACAATATATTGAGTTTTTATGAATTAATAATCCTTTAAATTAGTGGCTTTCATAAACCTAAAAAGAAAAAAAATTATTTCATTTAGTGGTATCAATGAAATTCAGAAAACATTAATTTTAGCAGTACCTCATAACCTGTAATGAAATACTGTGGTTTTAGTGGCATCCAAGTAAAAAGAAAGAAATACCTTGGTTTTAGGGGTCTAATAAGTACCTAAAAAGAAAGACACTAATTTTAGTAGTTGATGAAGAACATGAAAATGTAGATAAAGGGGTGGTTTTATTATTTGTAAACCCTTGTAATAAAATCTATTAATTTTATATAAATATGGAAAATAGGGATTTAAGATAATGAGAGAGGGAAGGAAGAGAGATGAATATATTATAATAATTAAATTCAAATAGACTTTATTAGGAGGAACAATATAAAAAATTGTTCACAGATGCGCATTATAGTCTACTATAGATGAATAAATTTTATTTTAGATCACATAAGTTACATGCTAATAATCACATTGGTTGTTTTTATAGGATCTGCTGGGATCTAGTATGACTAGGATGTGTAAATGGGTCAAGGAATCCATTGAATAAAATCATCAATATACCATTTGGCTCACATACTTGATACCACTAACAATTTTTTGGGATTGTTATTGGATACAAGAATATCGCATTCTCCATTGGGTTTATATTAGCTTCCACTGGGTAAATGGTGAGCTACCTGAAGATATAAAGTTCTATTAATACTTTATCATATGGTCGGTGAGTTTCCATAATGTATTTGATGGAATTATACTAGCTATATATATTTTTTTGAGAGCCATCAGCTAGCTAGTGGTATTTTACGGGCTAGATAGTGTTGTTTTTCTATGAGGGTATTCAATGTGTCCATCTTCAACCATTTTGATTACTCCATTTTGTTAAATGATTACCAAGTATGATGTCAGAGTATAAACATTGAAATATTTGTGAAAATAAATAGTTATAACACCCAAATGGGCTTTCTATCATTAAAAAATATAAGAGAATTAGGTAAAACAATCTCCCCTTATTTGATGATAAAATAACCAGATTACACTGAATAATATTTAAAATGGAATTTCAATATTTCTAAATGAAATTTAAATGAAACTGTCAAATTATTTTCATTACTCAAGATATTAAATTAATGATATTTCCAAAATATTTAAAACATTACAAGTTAATTTTTTTTGTTAAATGGCTATTAGAAACAAGAATTCCTAATCATTTGAAAGATCACACAAACAAAGTAAAACCTTAGAACTATGAAGTAAATTATATTTGTTATAATTTTTTCCCAATTTATTATTATCATAAAAAATATATAAACCGTGTTAAATAAATAAAAGGTAATTATGTTACTCATCATTAATGATCCTTTATGGGAGAAAAAAACCAAATTTAGTAATTTAGAAAATCTATGTATCGATTTGTTTAAAAATAAATAAATCTTTTGAAAAAAAATAAATTTAAATTATTGAGAAAAATTATTATTTTCCGTTTAAAATTAGATAATTTTTATACTCACGATTGAAATATAACATTTTAAAATAATTTTTTTTTCAAAAGATCTAACGATTTAAATAGGTTGTCTTCACTAGAATTATTTTATAATTAATATGATAATCTACCATTTAATTGATTTATTAAAAGTGTAGGGATCCATAAAATAATGAAATTGAAGATATAAATAAAACTACATAAATGATTTAAAATCAATGGAATTTTTTTTTAAATAACAATTTAAAAAATTAAAACATTTTAAAAATAAATAATGTAAAAGATATTTAGAAATTAATTAATTACATTATAAATGATAATCCATTATTATTGCTATGAATTTTTATATGCATAATCCAGACCATATTCTATGAGAGTAACAAAATAGGTTTGTAGTAAAGGTCTACTACACGTTACTAGGGTGAGGGTCTTATTAAACATCCAGCCAGACCTTTTGGTGTTATACCATCAAGATAATTTTATGCAAGAGCCACATCCACTTGTTTGTATGTAGATTTGAACTTACTTCTTTATAATATTATACTCACTTTTATTTACAAAAAATTAATGGGATGCTTTAATTTTTTTAAGAAAAACTTTAGAAATAAGATAGATAATGATTTGAAAATATAACATTCTTTTCTTAGTTAATGGATAAGAGTCAAAGTTTTACCACACCCAAATCAAACAAAAAAAATCAAAATGATATATAGTAACAGGTTTGTCAATTATGTTGACCAATTTATGATTGGATATAATGAACTCAATGAATATATCTGTAATTTTTAAGTGATCTATTAAAATGTAGTGTTTAAGATCATTTTTCTTGGTTCTAGAGTGTTGAGTTTGATTTACAGAAATCCCAAGGGAACTATTTTTGTCAAAATTAATGGGAACATGATTGTAATTTATCCCATAATATAAGAGAGATTGTTTCATCAAAATAATTTTTTGTGACAATTACCAACAGTTATATATTTCGCTTTAACCATAGAAATTGAAAATTAAATTTATTTATTACTACTCCAAAAGATTAGATTTTATAAGTTGGTGTTAATTCCCACTTATATTTTTCCTATAAATTTTTCATCCTATAAATTTATTATTAGAAGAACTTATAAGATTAAAATAATTTCATTTTTGATAAAATGAACAATGATTTTTAGAACTGTAAATATATCAAAATATTATTTTAAGTGATTTTAAATTCCCTTATTTTTTATTTGATTTAAAATGATAATAGATGCCTATACTGAAAATGATCATTAGTAGGTTATATTATGGTAAATAAGGCTCCCATAAAACCCTATATAAATCATATTATTAACCAGTTTAAAAAAATAATCTAACTTTAGTTTACAATAAGTACTCACATGTGTATATATTTACATTACTTAATAAATTCTAAACTAATTTAGTTATTCATTGGTATATTTCATTTGACATATAAAAATTCCATCCTTATTTTTGAGAAATTTCAAAACCAAGAAAAAAAATATGTCCTCCAAAAAAACTCATTTCAAATTAAATTATTATTAAATAAAAATAATAATTACAAAGATATTCCTTAGTAGAACTGAAAATAACAACATCGATATAAATTTTAATAATTAATTATTCTTTTTAAATATATTTTAAAAAAAGGATTAATCACATTTTCCCATTTAAAATAATTTACTAAAATGAGCTTATTCATCCATTTAAACCAAGCATGATGAAATTTTCATAAACCAAAAAGAGCCTTAGTGAACTTAAAAACAATATTTGGAAAATTGTAATCTCCAAAATTAGGAGGTTGTTCCACAAAAACAATTTCATAAATAACCCCATTTAAAAAATAACCTTAGACTTCCATTTAAAAAGGTTTAAAATTAAAATGGGTAGTGAATGACAATAGGATTATTATATATTCAATCCTTACATTGGGTAAGAAGGACTCACTTTAATTAATTCATTATTTGTGATCATATCTTTTGTAAAAGAGTCGATCTTTGTTACATGTGATGATACCTTTCTCATCTAATTTATTTAAACAAATTATTTAGTACTAATAATTGGTTGATCATGGGGTCTTTCAAAAAAAAGTAAAAACATTATTCCTTATGAATTGGTTCATTTACTCTAGCATTAATTATAACCAAACTTCAATATCAATGGAATCATCAACATTTAGGAGGTCAATGTGTGAAACAAAATCATAATGTCCAAAATCATGTAAAACTATCCTTCTAGTATGAGTACTGGATTTAAAATCATTGATATCATTTTGTAAGTGATATGTTTTAGATTTTTTCCATGACTTCAGTAAAGGGTTTATGGAATATCTACTACAACATCAATTTCATAAGAAGTAGGTAAATTATTTAATGTGAATTTTTATCTCTAAACCTCAACGTCATTAAATTGGTGATTCTATTTAGGAAAATTCTAATCCAATTTAATTATAATTGATTATTCTAAAGTAATTTCCCTTTTATTTAATACTTGGTATACATTAATTGATATTTAGTACATAATAAATATACCATTATCAAATTTTGGTTCCAAATTTCCAGGGTTTCTTTAGTGTTAAGAATATATAATTAACATCCAGAAACCATAAATTATCCAACATTAGTAATTTTGGTTTTCTATAGTTCATATGGGTCGCTTTAAGTAAGGGTCCTATGAGAACATGATTCATGGTATAAAGAATGATTAAAATGTTATGAAGCACAAATTTCATCTAAATATTTATTATTAATATCTACCCCATGATCACATTGTATGTATAAGATCTTATAGAGTTTTTTATTTTTCACCTTCTGGGAATATTTATCAAAGACATTACAAGGATAATTTTATTGAGATAACAACTAAACCCGTGTAAATCTTTTAAAATCATCAATATTTACAAAATTGTAATAATTTCCTATTATAATCAGAAATTAGGTTGTTGATAAATGATCAACATTAAAAACGACAAATTATTTATAGGTGGATACCTACTTTTTAAATTTAATTTTTTTATGTTTCATAATAGGTTATAAATATTCCCAAATAATTTTATGTTTTGTATTCAAATTAGGTAAATCTTATACTATATGATTTTAGTTGAGGTTGAGAAGTGTGTGTGTGATATAATAGAAAAGGTTTCTATGAAACTGTCAAAACCCACTATCTTGTACCCATAAAAATATAACAATTTCAATTGAAGGTTATTTTAAATCTATAACATGGGAATTTGGAAAATTAAAATGGATAAATAAAATTTTTCCATTAGAATCAAAGACTTTACAAAAATCATTTTCAAAGGGGAATTTTAAATTTTTGTCCCATAACAGACTAATAAATATAAAATTGTGTTATAAAACTATAACATATAATACATCAATAAAAATAGAATAATTTGTGGAACCAATAGTACCTATATCGATTTGATGACTCCATGAGATGTCACCAATAGTTATGTGTCCACAATTGCACTTCAAATGATGATTAAACTCATAGTAGTCACTACATGTGTTTCATGACCACCTTCTTTACATGTACCATTTATCTCATTAAGTGTTTCTCAAATGAAACTTTTCAATGAAAATTGTCATGAAACTAATTGTTTTTGTGCCCAAGATTTGGGTCCAATCATATTAACCAAAAAATATATTGTAATCCAAACTTTTTTAGCATAGGATTTTATATAAAAATATATATAAAACATTTTACAAGAAAGATTAATTTACTTAAGCCTTATATAGAAATAATTTTTACAATCAAATTTATAAATAAAATTCTTAATTTTTCAAAAATATTGTCAAAATTTATTTTGAAAGAATCATTTTACAAAATTAGTTTTATTTTTTGAGGTGCTTGATTGAATTATGAAAACAAACCATAATTATGTTTTCTCTATCATTAAGAACCAAGAAGTTTATTGAATCCTTTCTCCCATTATGTGAAATTATAAAGAGAATATTTAATAAATATAACAATTTATTATAAATTTTCAATGTTGTTTTACTCTTTTAATTTTAATGAAAACAAATTATTTTAATTAGTGAGTTGATTCCTATGAAAAACAAATTGGTTATATTTTATTAGTTATTTATGTTGTTTTTTAATATCACAAAACCCATCTAATAAATTTTCACAATAAAATTGCATTGAATAACAATAAGGGATAAAATAATTATAATTGGATAAATAAGGATAAATAACATTACCACAAACGTCAATTTTGTCAACGAGAGGTTTGAATATTCAATCACTTTATTTAAAAGAAGAGAGGGAATAATAAAATAGACTCTAATTTGAAACATTGATAGATTTATTTGTTTTATTATTTTCTTTTTTAATCCTGGGTAAATCCATTTTAATGTTTCCCATTTATTTACAATGATAAAAGGTTACCTGGGATTCCCTCCATTCATTCTATTTTTTAGCATGGTTAAAGGGTTACTTATTCTTCAAGAGTTTTTATTTCATTCTTTTTTAGACTTTCTATATCATTTAAACTTCTAGGAGTGTTATCATAAGTTTATTTATAAGATATTATGTTATATTCCATTACTTAATTTTATTCTTTTTCAGATTCTTGATTCATGTTGATCTCCTAAATCATGAGAGAACCATAAATTCTTCAAATGTAATTTTATTAATGACTTTTCCTTCTTAAATTTCCATTAACATGGGTTCCCATAAAAATAGAAAAACATAATTTATGTTCCTTAAAATTATTTCTTTAGAAGGTTCATGATTAAGAGATTTACTAACATAGAATATGATGGAAAATGAGTAAAAAAATACTATTTAATTCATTAAAATTCATACTAAAACTTTCAAATTCATATCTATGTATATCGAGTGTATTAACTTTAAATTTATTAGTTCCTTCATGAGTAACATAAAGTAATATCCAAAATTCATTGGAGTTTTAGAGGTGGATACATGATTAAAATCATTTCAATCTAAACCATGGTGAATACTATTTTTTTCCTTTTTATCTAGTTTAGAAGATACAATGTCATCATATTTCCGTTTTTATTCTGATTATTTAGTGGGTTAATAACCATGCATGAAAATATTCAAAATAGAAAAACCTAGTCTTCCTAGAAATTTAGACATGTGATTTTCCCAATAAAAATAGTCTACTAAATAAAATGAAGGGGAACAACCCATTGAGTTTCCTTCAAGGGTACCTTGGGTGATAGAGGTAGAGGATATTTTAAAATGACCATTTATTGGAATTCATTATGATTTTTAAAAATAATTGTTAAAAATTTACTAATTTTCTAAAAGGAATCCATCGATAAAAATAATTGGTCTATGTAAGATCACAAGAAGGGGTTAATTTTATTTGAAAAATTAAATGAAATATGAAGAGATAAAATTTTTATATGAAGTGGTAAACTAAAATAATCAAAGTAAGAACTATGTAATTGAAAATCATATTGGAATTCAAAATTAAAATCATACTGTAAATGATAAATTAGTAATGTGAGATGTTGATTTATATATGTTAAGAGATTAAGAGATGGATGGGATTAAAAATTAACAGAAAAAATAAATGAAATAAATAAAAAATTGAAAGATGATGAAAGTAAATAAAATATATAGAACAAAATTTTGTAATGAAGTTTAGTAATTACTCAATAAATTCTTTGATGTCTCCCACCATAATTACAATAGGGTGTCTAAATTAATAAACCTTGATTTTAGTGGTATTCATGAAACCCAAAATAAAAAAACACTTGACTTAAGCGATATATAAGAAACATATAAAACAACCTTGATTTTAATGGTACCCATGATCCCAAAAATAAATGCATCGGTTTTAATAGAATATAAAAACCCAAAAATATGGACCTTTGTTTCAGTATTTTACCCATAACCTAAAAATAAAAACCCTGGTTTAAATGGTTTACCAGGAACCCAAAAAGAGGGTGAAAGGGGAAGTTTATTTAGGTGAAAATACATTAATGAAAATCATGAAATTAATTATAATGATAGAGAATAAGGAATTGAGAGAAAAAAATATGTATAGATGGGAAATCAATACATTTAAATAAATAAGGAAAATATATTTCTAGAGGTGGAATAATCAATGTAATGTATTCCCCGATGCTTGTTATCATTCACTATAGATCAATGATGTTCATTTTATTTTTATTATGTTAGATTCCAAGTCTCCCATGGGATATATTTATAGGATCTGATGGTCCTTAGGTTTATTATTAGGTGTAAATTAGCCAAATAAGACATTGAATAATATCATTAATGCACCCATTAACTTGCTAACTCGAGGGAACTAGCAAGTGACCCAATCCTTCTAGTTATCCCATTGGATTTTTGTAGGCTTCTAGTCTACTACAAACTCCATCGAGAAGCCACTAGCTTCCACATGGTAGCTGGTGAGTTACCTGGAGAAGTATAGTTCTATCGTGACTTCATCAAATGGATGGTGAGCTTCTATCATTTAGCCAATGGAATTTTAGTATATAGGGAGTTTCTATCTAGTGCCATGTATTAACCAATGGGATTTTAGAATCTGGATAGTTCTATTTCTTATTGAGGGTCTTTAAAGTCCCCACTTAAACATTTTATGCATTTTATTTGTCCATAAATTCCCTATGATCATGTCCAAAAATCATAACTAAAATAACAATTAAGGGAAATGTTTATAATAGTAAAAGGTGTTTGTGATCATTAAAAAATCTAAGAGAGTGTGTCAAAATAATACATTTGCAGGAAAATAACATTTTCGGATTTTCTTCACCATAATTAGAAAATATTGATAATTTTTTATGCAAAGTGAGGTTGGATGTGTCAGGATAGACAAACTTATGTCTTTGATACATTTTTGACATATGAGACATGTTTTAGTTATTTTTGACATGATTCCATTACCAAAATATTATATTTATTTAAATTTAATTTAAAATATTACAAGTTAATTATTTTGATAGTATTTGTTTTATTTTATAGAGATGTCTTCACATGGGTTGGTTGTTGAGTTTTTTTAACTGATATGATTCATAATTACAATTTAAATGAAAATTCAGATAATAATTAAATGGATTTTTATAGTATTTTTATAAAATAAATTTTGAAATTATAAATTTCAACATGGAAATACGTGTGTGTAATGAATTATATAAAATATAATAAAACTAACAAAATAAATTAAATCATAAATTTTTTTATAGTTAAAAAATCATGGGTAAACCATGCCTTGATAATAATAATTAGTCTTAGGGTGTTTTCTATTAAATTTTCTTGTTCATATGAATTGGACTTGTCAATTTATTATGAAAACATGTAACTTTAACCATCCCCTTTATGTTATTAGTAAAAAACATAGTTTTTGGACCAATTAATGGTGTAAATCCAGGGCTGTATCTTGTCTAACCCCTAAACATGGAAAAATTTATATAATACTAGTAGGAAAACTATAAAATAGTGTATATTTGATCATAAAAAGAGGGATTTGTGTTAGTTATCAATTATTTAATGATGATTGGATTAATATAATTATATCAATGTTTTTCTAAAAATGAAAGAAATTTATTTTTATATATTGTGAAAAAAATTGTTTTTAATATTTTCATACTAGGGTATTCTTTTTGGAAAATTATTTACGAATTTTCTTAAGGAAATATTGGTTTTACGTATGGAGGTGTGTTATGTTTGGATTTTTGAGAAACTATTTTCTATCATTTATAATGTATTTTTTGCGGTTTTATTATGAAAATAAACATTAAAAAATCTTTTAATGAATTTCACTATATTGTGTAGAACATTTGTAATTTTGGGATATTTTTTGATCTTTTTAAAATTCCAGCCCAATTTTGGGAATTATTATAAAACAATAATATTTTTATGATCATGGTATTATTATATGGTTCATTATTTTAATTGTGATTTTTTGGATTTTTTTAGGACTATATGAGTCGTCAAAACCACTATCACGATCATTGTGTTGTTTATATAAGAATGTATAAATGAAAAAAAAATTCTATTTAGGTAAAGGGGATTACAAACCACAAGAACTCACACCCAAGATATCCATGTAGGACAAGTCTCATCTCTCCCCATAGGGATAAAAAGAAAACTATTAAGATCATACTTATAATATATATATATATATATATATTAAAAATTAATTTTAAAGGCCTATATCAGTTTCTATGTTTTTAAAATATTATAATGTAACTCATCCACATGAAGAAATATTGTTTCCAAATATCTCAATCCTTTTAAATTCGTTATCTATTACTCAAAGAGTTTCCCTCCCTTAATTTAATGATCCACCAAGGACCACTTTCAAGAGTTATATTTTATTTCATTATCTACCCCCACCTTCTGCAAGGTGTCCCCCACCTTCTGCAACACCCATGACACCATGTGAGATGTGGAAAACATGTCATCTTATGCCCCCATTAAATACATTGGAAACAACACCCCACAGGATAAATTTTGATAAAAAAAGGATCGGAACACTGTTTTAATTTTCATAGAAAATTCTAATGGATCTAGTATGCCCACAACACTAATTGATCATGATCAAAATCCATAACTAATAATAATACATTAGCTCAAATGAGGCCTTTAACAACACTAGAAAAAAATCAGCAGAAATTATCTTTGACAATCTAAGTGATTTTAAAAGTGTACAACCTTTATTTGCTCTTCAAAAATCACATGTAATGTACCTATTTATCAATTCTTTTTATAACTAATAAATGGGTCATTTATCACATCTTTTCTTCTGCTAATAAAGGGGTTACTTATTAAATCTTTATTTTAGTGATGATAAATGGATCCTTTAGAATCTCCTTTGGTTACATTGACAATTAATGTACAGCTACTGCATTGATACATCAATTGTATAAAAATCTTAATTAGAAACCAAATAGATAGAAATAAAAATATTCAAAAATAATATTTAAAAAAATATAACATTCACTATCATTTTAATTCAGAAGTTACAAAAGAAATATTTAAATTTATTTGATATTTACAATTAATCAAAAAAATTAATAACCTATATACAAAATCATATATTTTATAGATTAATTTCTCCAAAGATTGACCATGATAAAAACAGTGCCCCAATAATAAAACCAATATTGATTTTAGCAATGGTTAATTGAGAAATAAAAAAATTATAATTTTAATGTTATATAATATGCGTATGATAAATTATATTATTAATTACTATATATATTAATGGTATTATTAGTAAATAATTTGTTAGATTTATGTGACTTCAATCCTACACATCGTGTGTCAGATTGAAGTGTGGTAGATTCCAAAAAATCACAACTAAATTATGGATTGTTTTTCTAAATTATGAAATTAATCTGTTCTGGTTTTCTAGTTTTTGGAGATGTGACTCATGTTTTAAACTAGAATGTCACTTTTATATTGAAAACAAACACTTTGAGTCATACTAGACACAACGTTTGTTGTATTGACATAAAATCGATTCCTAAATGTCAAAAATGAATTATAGATCATTTTTCGATTGTTTAAAAACAATATGAGATCATTTTCTGTTTTTGGATAGTGGGGTGTTTTGTAAACAAAAATGTTACTTTAATATTGACAACATGTACTATGATTAACATTAGACACTTCATTCAATTAAAATGATATTGATTCCTATATGTTAAAAATGAATTACGGATAATGTTATTAATTTTTTAAAACAATTCAAGAACCTTTTCAAGGTTTTTGCATGTGAAATACATTTTAAAATAAAATGGAATTTTTGTATTGAAAATATACACATCTAGACATACCATCCAAATAATGTCTCATATTTATGTACACTCAATTCTGAAATGTAACAAATTAATTATAGATTATTTTCCAAATTTATGAAACCAATCTAATCTTGTTTATTGACTTTTTTCAAAAGACATGCTTTTTAAACATAAATGAATCATTTATAATAAAAACATACACAACAAGTTATAACATATAGATATTGTGTATGATTGATGTTCAATTTATTACTATATGTCACAAATGAATTCTGGTCCATTATCCTAAAGTTTTAAAACATTCTGATCTTTTTTTCTCAGTTTTCGGTACATAAAGCATGTTTTAAATTAAAATGTCCCTTTTATGTTGAAAGCATTCACATTGAGTCATACCGACCACATCGTGTGTTGATTTTATGAGTGTTAAATTCCTACATATCAAAAATTAATCATGGATCTTTTTCCTAATGTTTTAATATAATATGAGATTTGTTTCTCATTTTTGGCCATTTAATGTGCATTTTAAAATAAAATCACAATTTTATATTGAAAACATGTACTTCAATTCATATTGACTGTTTTTCATGTCTAATTCACATTTGGACAATTATTAAAAATGAAAAATGAATTATGGATAATTGTATTATTGTTTGCAAATAATATGAGCTCATTTTCTGAGTTTTAGCTATGTGAACCATGTTTTAAACACAAATGAGACTTTTATATAGAAAACACTTAATTTGTATCATACATACCACATAATCTATCAGATTTATGTATAGTAGATTCCAACTCATCAAACATGAAATATGGATCTCTCTCATAAATGATAAAAACAATTTAATCTAATTTTATCAGTTTTAACAATGTGTCATGCTGTAAATAAATCTGACACTTTTATATTGGGAACACATACTTCTACTCATACTGGCCATAATGTGGGTTAAATTGATGTGTGGTCAATTCATACAAGTCACGTTTGAATTATGGACTATTTTAATAATGTTTTGAAATAATCTAAGCCCATTTTATCTATTTTGGATATATGACATTACTTTTAAACCTAAAAGGTACCTATATACTAAAAAATCTATCTCAGAGTTCTACTAATCGTATTGTGTGTTTGATTCACATGTGCTTAACTACTACATGTCAAAAATAAAATATGTATCATTTTCTTAATGTATGAAAATAATATGATCTCATTTTATCATATATGATCATGTTACATTCTGAAGGATAATGCCATTTTTAAACTAAAAAAAACATGCTTCAAGTAATACTCATCACACAGTGTATCTGATTAAGGTGTTGCTGATTCTTTCACATAAAAAATAAATTATGCATACTTTTTCAAATGTATAAAATCAATTTGGGTGTTTTTTTATTTTTTTTGATCATGTCATGTTTTTTTGGAAGTAAAACGTCAATTTTAAACTAAAAACATAAACTTCGAGTCATATCCAACACATCATGTATTAGATTGAGGTTCAGTTGATTCCTACACCTCAAAAATGACTTATCAATCTTTTTCATAACATATCAAATAAATATAAATGGTTTTTATTTATTTTGAATATGTGATGGCTGTTTTGAAATAAAATGAAAATTTTAAACTAAAAGCATATAATTTAATTCATTATGTTTGCATCATATATTAGATTGAGGTGTGGCTAATTATTACATGTCAGAAAGGACTTATGGATTATTTTTATAATGTGTCATGAAAATCTAAATGTTTTTTATTTGTTTTGAGACTGTTATATGTGATTTGAAATAAATAGTCAATTTTAATCTGAAAAAATTTCTTTGATTCATATTATGAATACGTTGTATCAGATTGAGGTGTGGTTGATTCATAAACATCACACAATTGATTATTATTTTTTAAAATGATGTTCTCTTGAATTGGATCACATGTATGGTGATATGAAACCCCCACCATGGTAGTGAGCCAATTAAAGAGGGAATTCTTTTGAGAATAAAAATCCTTCAAATGTCGCATCATTACTTGTTTTTCTTCAAGAGTTAACTCTTTCAACTTTATCTATATATATCAGTGTAAAAAAATAAGTAAATTAACAAAAAATAATAATAGTATATAAAACAATGAGAAAATTAACTAAATAAGTAATTGTAATTCTTCTTCTCATGATGCATGTATATATTCTTCACCAATTTCCATATAGTCAATATTTCAGTTACAGTCATGAATTCAAATCTCTCATGAGCATGAGTAGCTTCCAACATGTTACTAGATCTTCTATAATTCGTTGAGTATTACCCTCCACTATAAATATCCTTGAGAAATATGTCAAAAATAATATATAAGCATTACGATACTAATTCTTCACATCCAAAATGTTCCTCGATGGTTTTATATTTTTCTAGATCACAAACATAATAGGTAATAACATAAAATTTATGTTGTAAAACATTTTGACATCGTGTACTCTTCCCACTCATATCTAGGTAAATTTACTTTTTTTGAGTATGTAGATTGTTGGTAATCTTGGAAGAACTGAGAAAATATATAAAAACAAATGATTAATAAATATTTTTATTAAAATTGTAATTACATTACGAAATTATATGTTTTTTATTATATTCTTTTCATTGTATATGATATCATTCATAAATTTGAAAAAACCCCAATTTTTGTCATTATTTTACAACAGAAACTTCAAAAACATTTACCAAAATAAGTAAATAGTTTAGAAATATCTTTTTTATCATTTAATAGAAAAATATATAACTTAATAATTTTCAATTTTAATAAATGCATTAGATTTTTATTTTCAGTCACTGACATCATACAATGATTTAAACTAAATTTATAGGTCACTCTATCATAAAAAAACTCTCATTAATAAAATGAAACATATAATTTGAATTTTGTTTGTAAAATATTGATTAGAGTGCATTATAAATTCAAAATAAACATCATCTATGTTTGTTATGACTGAAATCCATGCATTAGATCAAAAAATTTAACAATCATATTATCCATGTTGATTGTGAAGAGTATCTAGGGATTCCTAAAAAACAAATAAGTAATAAAAAATAGAAAATATATTTTATATGATTATATTATATAGCTTTAATCCAACATTGTAGGAATAAATAGTGTTTTTCATTTTTTTTATTTTCTTCTCAAACCCCTTTCCTAGTGCATCATTTTTCATTCTATCTTCATTCAATCCCAAAAAAAGTTTGTGCATAGAAATGATACAGAGATTAACGAGTCTAAATAGGTCTTCATAGGGTTTTCCCTTTAAATAATTGTAATATATATGAAAATAGAAAATATGAATAGTTATTAATTATAATGAACATGGTTATTTTTTGGACAACCATATGATGAAAATGTACCTCATATATGTTTTAAAAACTATGACTCCCAACTATTAAAACATTATAATCTCATTTATACTCTCCAATCTAACCTTTCCTTTGATGACCACTCTAAATATTTCTTCTTCATATTGAATTTATAAATATTTCCACTTATAATTTTGTGTATTCATGAACTAATAGTGTTAATATATTAGTAAATTGAACATGTGGGGAGAAGGTAATATTTGAAGTTACTTTTGATTTCTAAGTTGATTTGGTTAATTTTAATCATCATAAATTTTATCTCTCTATCATTTAATTCTTATGTAATCTCATACAACATTTTACACCTTTTTTATCAATTGTTGAATGTTTTTATTTGAATATTTTTAATGACATACCTCATTTATCTTTGTATGATTAGAAAACCAAGATATATATGTTCTGATAGCGTTAATGAACATTTTTACATCCATTCCCTCTCGTGGAACAAGAAACTCCTCACTCAACTCTTGATATACTTCAACCCCCACTCTAATATGTACTTTTGGTAGTTGTCTGTTTTGTAACATGTATCCTGCGATATTGTACACCGTACCCCTAACCAAAAGACGATTTGTGGTGGTTGAAATATATAATTCACATATTACATTATCCTACAAAATTTTATAAATATAATGTTATGATATGTTGTTTGATTCACATTTAGGAGGAAGAGTAATGAAGAAATTTATTACCATAGTTAAGTTAAGTAGTTAAAGAATATTTATAGCCTCAAAGATAGTGGGGTCATTTGGACATTCACATACTGACCTTTATTCCACAGCTAGTTTAAATTGATATTTTCAAATATATTAGTCCACTAAACCAGAACTGAAAACAATATCTCTCAAATTATATATATCTCCTCCTACATTCCTTTCATCATTTCATATTTATCTCCTTTTGGAATAGTATTCTTGAAATAATTCCAAGGTGACACTCGAGAACATGAACCTCTAACTCGACCATATTGTTCTATCCATTTTCCAGGTGTTAAATGTAGTTTTTATTTATATACAGTTAATGATGATTCTATTATCTAATCCATATAAATAATATACAAATATATATATATATAAATATAAAATTATATTATATAAAATAAATAAATACCCTTATGTCATAATTAAACACGAAAAATAAATAAATATATTGTTTTATAATACCTCAGTAAAATAATTAAAGTATATTGTAACATTGCCTTAATACCCTTCAAAAGGGGTTCCATCATTGTATGCAAGACATGGTTCCATGAATCTATATCAATTGGAACATGAAATCTTTTTTTGAACCTAACATAACTAATGAACATTGAATTATCGTGGTCAATAGGATTGCCACGTTAATTCAAACCATCCTCAATTTTATTACATTTCTTCTTTCCTTGATAAATATTTTTTTAAAATAGTGATGAAACTTCATTATTTTTTTCATTAACATGTTGATAATACCCTAGTTATTATATAGTTTCAACATTAATAGTGTTTTCTTCTTTGGTATTGGTAACATCATCATGTGAAGAAGTCATTATCTACAAGAGTAGTCAAAAAATTAATTTAAATTATATAATTGTAGTATAGAACATATAATATTATGAGGTAAAAAAAATTTGTTCAAAAAACATTAAAATTCTCACTAAACTATCTTATTTTTTCATTAAAGGTTCAAGTGATTTGGATACTCTATCATATATCAAAATCCACTCTTTTTTCCCCTCTGACATACAAGGCATTACTTATATTAGGACTGATGTGAAATTATTATGATCTCCCAATGAAAGGGTCATCCTCACTTGAATTTTCTTTTGAACATGTTGTTTTTTAGTCACCTATAGGATAAATAGACAATCCTTGTTTATTGGATCTAAGATATAATTTACTTTAACTTCCTGTGATGACATTATCAAAGACTCATCATTATACTATTCCACACTGAAATTTAACTTCATGAATCCCAATTCACTAAATTTCACTACACTATTATTTTCAACACATTTAAATGGATAACTGGTAGTTAAAATATTGTATAATTAAACTCATATATCTATTTGATTACTCAAAAATTTGAAATATTTATATAAATTAGATTTTTATCATTTGAACTAGATATGCGCATCACATTATCTATGAGAATAACTATATTACTTTTCATTGTAATGCATTCATATTATTCTATTATATAGAATGTATAACCATTAATTAAAAAACCAATGTAATATATAATATTTAAATTTGGTCTTCTAGAAAATAATCAAAGATGTTCGATAATTAAATTCAGTTTTGTATATAACTAATTATAAATATTATCTCAAAACCATCTTATATCCAATTGATTATGTTTATTTGATATACATCCTTTATTCCTTATTTTTAATATAATTTTAATGAATTATATTGTGGGATTGAAGGTAATAAGAAACTTCTTCATTTTTATGTAAAATATAATGGATTGCGTGATCCCACTCTATGATGGTAACTGTAACCCCATCTCTTCTAGAAATCCATACACCCGTAAGGAATCTTTTTGGATGAGATTTTGGGAGTCTGATGTTTCCAATATTTGATAGGTAATTATTACAAAATTCAATAGCTTCTTCAACCATATATCATTTTGAAATATAATCTTCTGGATGGACTTGATTCTTGATGTACCCTATCAAATATTTTATATACCATTAAATGGGGTACATCCATCTGTAATTGATAGGAACATATAGTTGAACATATGTAACCAAGTAAAACACCATGTAGTCCATTTTATCAATGAATTGTGGTGGTAAACACATCTCAAATTCACAAAATATGTCTCGAATATCCTTATTAATGGTTGTAATATTTTTTTGTTCTATGAATTTTCTACACCTGGATTTGAAAATGATTCATATATTGGTTAACTTATTTCATACATATTTAAATATATTACAACATAAAGTGATTGAAATCAAGTCTTGTATAAAAAAAGAATTTTTTTGTGATTTTAGACCCTATGAAATCATATTAGTCATTGAAAAAAAAATCTGTATATTTGATGTATACCCATTTGGAACTTTTACACCATTAATGAAAATGAAAAAAGTAATTTAACTTGTTCAGATAGAGTTCATAATTCTAGAAAAATAAAATTCAATATTTTACCCTTCATCGATGCCTGCTTTTATTTATCCCCATGTCAATCATGTCTAACCTATCCTTGATTCAATATTTATTTATTTATGAATATATAGTAATGTTCCAAAAACATTAATTAATACATTTCTTTCACATTAATAACTTCATGAAAACATCTGACATGAAAGAAATTACAGTTTCGTAATTCTATTAAAATTGATATTTTTTACAACTGAATTTTTTATGGTTTTTCATAAATATTTAATGAAAACAATATCATCATTTTCACTTTCTCAAATATTTGATCCCCCATTATTGAAGATACCATTGTACCATGTTTTGTATTCCCATAAAATGATGTCATTCAAGATTGGAATTTATATTTTCAGGGTAAAAAGTTACAATTTCATAAAAATATATTATTTTTGGAATTCTCAAACAAAACTATGTGTGTGCATTCTTCACAAGTGGGACATTCCATCATTTCATTAATGTTAGAGCCTGAAAATATTCCATAAGAAGAAATGACATTTATCGTCCCATACATCATGTCTCCCAATGTGAATTCTTTACATCTACAAATATCATACAAATTTAAACTTATATTCCATATTAATTTCAGAGCTTCGGTAAATATTACCAAATAGAAATAAATAGCATTATTGGGATGTTTTTGTCTTGATATAACTAGAGAAAACCTGTTGTATTTATTATTCATGCATAACCACAATCGAAATTTATAATTTACCCATATAACTAGCCATGTATTTTGAGTACAACTCTATTCAACAAAAAAGATTAATTCTATTTTTATATAAAGAAAGATAAATGTGTCTTGGATCATTTCCAAATTCAGGATACCCCTAATCTGTTTTTTTCCACTAAGAAGAGTCCAATGGGTGATATAGTTTACCATCTTCAATTTTTCTATCTAAATACCATATAAATTTCCAAGTGGTTTCCTAGCATCCATATAGTCATTTAAACATTAGAATGTTGGGAAAGTAAAATACATATTTTGAATGACTATATTTGACTTTCTTGGATCAATTTTAATAATTTATATTTAATTTAATGATAGATTCATGGTCCGTTCAAAATAATTTGCAATCATTTGGACATGAATGCATTTCTTATATCATTCTCATTGAACATAGTATTTTTTAGGTACACATTTTCAAAAAGTAATCACATTTTATTATAGTTTCCAATCATTCTTGATAGTATTTATTTTTGTAAAGATAGCGTTTATTCATTATTTCCTAGATTTAATATTATATAACTTTAATAGAGGAAAAAATGATGTATATTTTGTACAACCAGTATACAATGGTCACTTAGAAGAATTTTTTATCTTCTAAAACAAATTTGGACAATCATGAAGTCCATCTTTAATTCCCATTTCAATTTCTTCCAAACAAACTACATCATCATTTACACTGGTATTCAAATCAAATATTACATAATTCACATTTTCATCCCAATCCGTATGAAAATTCAACTTCTCCCAATGTTTAGTCAAATATTTATATCACTGATCTATTCCATGAAAAATAAAATGTCATTCCAACTCTTTTGGGATATTTTTTTGAATAATAATAATATAATCATGGAAAAGGATTTGACAAGTGTCACATTCATGCCCTATTGAAAACATGATGAACTCATTAAATCCATTCTCAATTTTTTTTATAAAATTAGAATCTATCCATTTTTTATTCATATACATCCTATTATGTTGGTAAAATATTTCTTTTTTACAAAAAATACAAAATACAAAAAAGGTATTCATAATTGAGGGAGAATGTTATTAATAATTATTAAAAGTGGATCTCACCATTTTAATGTTATTGGTGATGATTCCTAACAATATATAGTTTTACATAATTTTGAATTAAAAATAAATAAGATAGGGTAAACATTTGGATGTTGGCCCTGGCTCTTGATTTTATGTCTTGTGTGACAAAAATGTGATAATTCTAGAATGGTTTTTGTATCCATTCTAGGTGGATGTCCAAAAAGAGGGAGAAGTTTACTTTTATTCATTTCTTCAATTGATACATAGAAGAATTGGTATTGTTTCAATGAATGGTGCCTATGAATTGATATTAATAATCTTTTATAAGATGGATAAATAATCCAATTCAACATAAGTTGAAAAATTCTCCTAGTGGGATTAGTAGAAATACACATCTTAAAATAATAATTATATTATAATACTTTCTAACTAGGATCACCTAATAAATATCAACCTCAGTGGAATCAACAGAGAGAATAAACTCTGGAAAAATTTTAGAGTGGAAAATGGGAGTGAGGATTAAACATGATGAAAGAAGATATGGACATTTTGAATCCTATTCATGATACCAATTTAATGAGTGAAGTGAGGACTGAGTGGAAAATTAAATATAGTTTTGGGAGTCCTCGTGTCAAATAATTGATGGTTATAATTCAAATATATTCCTATGGAAATATTTTTTATCATACCTCAATCATATCAAAGTTATCTCAACAATCCTACCATTTTCAATTCAATGACTCTATTTTTTTGTAACTTTTCTATGTATGAGTGCAACAGAAGGGGTTTGTTTTTATTAGTATATTTTCCTGGAACATGGTGGTTTGGGTTATGTTTCAATGATAGGATTAATAGGATCTGAAGCTAATCTATTTCTCAGTTGATAGAAAAATTGATGGGGCCTAATCCGATGGTCTTGAGAATTAAATATTGGAAGAAACTATTGAATTTAAATCCAATGAACCAGAAGTCTTAGGCATGGGTTTTCAAGATACTTAAAAATTAAAAAAATAATTAGGGTTTGGATAATTCTTTAAATAAAATCAATTAATATGGCTTTTATGAAGGATAAAATTTCTATCACAAATGTTCATGACAATGACACTATTTAAAGGATTTGGGTGCTTATTCCTATTAATAGAATAATGTGGGAAGAATTGATTAATTTTAATCCATTAGAGTAAGAAGTATACTAGGAACTTGGTTTATTCTCCCTAAAATTTTAATTTTCATCTAATCCTTATCTTCGAACATACCTTGGTATTTTTATAATTTTTTATTAATAAACTATTCAAATATTAGTTTGTTTTCAATCATATGGATGCTCGTTTCATGGTACCATGTTTTCATCAGTGTAATGATTTCAGTCATCGATGTGATTACATGGTCACATGAGTTCAAAGTTTGAATTTAATTCTCCATGGCATCCCATCATTATAGTTTATGAATACTTCTATCGATACTTATAACAGATTTATACTATATTGTGTTTCTTGTTAAACTTCACTTTTAATGAAATTAAGCTAAATATAAAGTTTTATTATTAATATTATTAATATCATGGTAATTATATAATTATAAAATCTTAGAATTGAATTAATGTGATTCATAATATTATCATTATTCTGGAAAACTAAATTTAAAATTGTAGGATAATTGTAGTCATAGAAAATATCCTTGGTCACACAGTTGGTATAAACCCACCATAGTGTGAGCGGTGTCTTTTAGAATAAAGTAAAGAGAAGAAAAATATTTTTCAAATTATTAATTTTATATAATTATTATACAATTATTAGATTTCAATCATATTATTAGAGTTTAAATATGGTGTTCAGGATCTGTTAGAAGTGGGTGAAAATTTAAAAGTGCGGTGAAAAAACATTCCTTGATTCAAAATGAGCCCCTAGATTACACCTTAAGACCTCAATGACAAGTATTTTTTTAAAAAATGACTTCAGAAATTTGTGAGGGGTGTTTGGGAGAGAAACTTTTAGATATTTCAATTTTTAGATATATTTTATATGAATAGTAATCGATGGAGGAGGGTTGAGTTTATTTTGGAATGAGAGGGGTGTTTTTAAATTAAAATATTGAGTATTTTATTAATAAATATGATGGATGTGAATAATAATGATTCATGTGACTAACAATATATATTTTTTATAAAATATATTTTTCATTTAAACACTTTCACAACTGGATCGTATTAGTGTAGTATTTTATTTGAAGAAAATAATAAAAATTAGTATTAATTTAATATAAAACATGACTTAGACATTGAAAATAAATTTTTAGATTTGGATATCCATATTTTTATTATAAATTTTTTAATGGTTCTTATTAATTCTCATTTACATGAAACAAATGATTCAAAAAATTATTGAGTAATTTTGACATCATTATGATGTCATAAAACATGTGGTATATGAAAAAAAAATATTTTATTATACACTATTAACATATATTTTATAGAAAATTTCAAAACATTCACCTTATGATAATTTGATCACGATGATTCAAAAATTGATTTATATTTTATAAAAAGAAATTTATAAGTATGTTAATTCTAATAAATCCAATACAACTAGTGCAAGAGCTCTGGTCAAGACAAAATCTACAATAGTTCTACAATACTCGTTTAGGTCCCAATTTCAATTATCCCATAATATATTTTCACAATTGTGATTCCCTATATATTATGTTATTAAATCCCATTGATTATTTATTATCAACCACCAAAATATTTATTCACACCTACATTGAAATATAAATGAGATATTATATGATAAATCCATTCTCTCTTGGAAAATGCATCCTCAACAGAATGGGAGGGAAAAATATTTAATCATACATAACATTTGACAACTAACATGTATCGATCAACTAAAATTGAAATCAAAATAAAAAGAGGCTGAGAAGAATCTAGCCGTTCAATAAGAAGGTCGAGGGAGATCGACGAGAGGAAGTAGGATTTAGTGGCTGTGTGGTATTATGTATGCATAAGGGAGGTGACAAATGTTGATGACAATATCACATGGAAAAAGAAACTGATAAATGTGAACAAGTGATATCGGCTAAAGGGGAGTATAAATAATCACATACCATAGGTTTTGACATAGTCGATTCATCCGAGAAGGTCAAGGGGGAGTAGTGGCATAGGTACACTTTCACAATATAACGACATGATATAAATGGGCTCAGTTACAATTAAATTTAAAAGACCAAGAAGGTTTTTAAAAGAACATTTAAAAAATTATTGATAAAGATGGTTTTTAGCAGTGTTAAAATAATCACCTCTAATAAAAACCATTTGTATTAGTGCTTTCTGTTATAGTGTAGATAAAGATATATATTTATGATCACTAAAAACTCACTGATAATGTTCATTATAATCAATTTTTAATAATATAACAGATTTATCTAAAAATTTTAAATATGTATTTTCATAAATAAACATAAATGTATATAATTATAAATAAATTTAAAATGATTAAATATATATTTATAAATATACTTATAAATAAATATAAATATAAATATATAAATATATATAAATAATTATTTATATAATTATTAATATATTTAAATAATTCTAATTATGTATTTATATATATAATTATAAATATATAATTATATTTATATTTATAAATAAATATATTTGTGAATAATTTTATTAATATATTTATATATCTATAATTATATTTAAATATATTTATATTAGTATATATTAATATATATAATTATAAATATAATAAATATATTTATTATTTACATATATTTCTTATAATTTTATAATTATTTAAACATGTAATTATTTAATGGAAATCATATGAATATTTTTTTAAATAATATATATATATATATACCTATAAATATATAATGTCATAAATATAGAAAATATACATTTATAAATATATTTACTATTAAATATAAATATATTTATTTATAAATAATTATTTACAATTATGTTTCATTAAATATATTAATAAATAATTTTTTCCAAATATTTTTCAGGATTGGGAAATCTGTAATCAAGTTCATATAGGGCTTCAGTTTCTAAAATACCCAAACCGACCCATATTAAATGAATATATATTAAAAATTAATAAATTATAAAGAATTCATAAATAATAAACATTATTGATGAATATTTTGTCTTAAATGAATTAATTTTAAAAAATGTAAAATTAAATATTTAAAAATGAATAGACATCAAAAATATTAAAAAATCCATAAGTTTTATTAATTAAACAAATTATTGAAAAAACAAATAAATGTTGATATATGTTAAAATAGAGATGAATACATATTGTAGATATTAAAACATAGTAAATAAATATGTACTAATAATTATTCAAAAATTATTAAATACCAATTAATAAAAAAATTAATAAATATTAATAATGATTAAATAATATTAACTGAAATAATAATTAAAATTTATAGATTAAAATCATAATATATTAAATATATTATGTTATTAAATGAGATTTCAAAAACATGTTTTATGACCGGGGTCAGTTAAGTGCTACCATGTAAGGGGACCACTCCTTGACAATAGAACTGACGTAGGTTCAAGTCTTACCACACTCAAATTTATATCGGGTCGTGCGGTGCGCAAGTGGTGGGTAGGGCCCAGGATAGGCGTGGTGTGGTGTGCACCTATACCTCTTTACCCAATAACATGATTTTCCAACGAACCTATATGTTAGTGGTAAAGATTCATACTTGGAATACAAGATTTCCTGGGATTGCGCCCTATTGGGATCATGTACTATTCAGTACTATACATGCGGTGACACCGATGATGATGTAGGCAGGCGGTGGCATAGATATGATGCAGGAAGTCAGTGATGCAGGAATGATATAGGCTTGGTGACACAGACAAGATGTTGCAGGCATGACATTACACTGGGCTTTCAGGTCATATAACGGGCTTCATGCCCATTGTTCCTACAGGTCATGTAAAAAATAAATAAGACTTGATGTGTGAGTTATCATCTTGGGGGCAAGGATATGGTCCACCTCTCCGACAAGTGTGTGTGTGTGTGTGTGTTTAAATGTAATTATACCCCCAAACACTATATATATATATAACACAAGTATGAAATATGATATATTGAACAATGACATTATATAATATGCGACATATTTGATTTAAATAAATAGTAATAAGAAAGTAACAATTTAACAAATGAATAATTGTCATTAATTCTATCGATTATGAATAATATTAAAAAAAGGATATATTTTAATGATATTAAATAAATAATAATTATATAAAATACATCCACATTAAAAAAATTAAACTTTGACGACTAAACATGTGTAATGAAATGTTAAAATGGGAAAAATTATAAAAATACTAAACAAACAAAAATTGAAAATGAATAAATTACAAACATTGTATAAAATTTATTATTATTAATGAATAATTGATTTTGAAAGTGAATAAATTTGAATAAATATTAAAAATTAGTAAATATAATATATTGAATACAAACATAAAAAATGAATAAAAATTAACAATTAAAAACTGAATATAATATTTATATATACTGTGTTAATAAATAAAATTCTAAAATTAATATAATAAATGAATAAATTAAATAAATATTATGTTTTTCTGGGTATTTCTATATTAATTAATTATATGTGTGTATGAAATTAAGATAACCCAAGGCTGATATTTTTAAATTACAATTGTTATAAAAACATCTTAAATGTTAATAAATAAATAGAAAGAGACTAATAAAATCCTAAAGCATTAAACATATAAAATTAAAAATTATTAAATTTAATAAATATATCAACTAAAAATAAATATATAATATATATATATATATATCATTATATATTTCTATATGAAATATATTTTTTAATAGTATATACTTTTTATTTTAAATTCAATTTTCATAAAATATTATATATATTATGTTTCAATGTATATTTAGTATTATATAAATCCTATTTAACAAAATATATTATATATATATAACTATATAAATATATGTCTTTTAATTATATACATTTTTTTAAGAAATACACGTTTGATTAGAGCTAAAGATGAACGGATAAAAGACACCATTTATCAGCGCTAAAAAAACAAAATGATAAAGAGGTTCATTTATCATCATTTTTCTTACCAATGATAAAATTTTTCTTTATTAGTGCTTTTTTCTAGTTCTAATAACGGTACACCCTTTAATGGCACTTTTATATAATGTTGGTAATGGGATGCACTTGATATTGTGCCATCTGTAGTAGTAATAAAATATAAATAAATATTTGTTTATTATATTTTTATTATAATTTAAATGTAAATATATATATATTATATTTATTTTAATTTTAAATAAATAAATCAATATGTAATTTATTTATATTTTGAGGCATTTTACATATTTTATATATTTGTATTAACAGTCTTATACATTAATTTTATTGTTTTAAGGATTGTTTTATACAAAAATATACTAATTATGAGTGTGTGTAATATGTTTTTTTGTTTATTAAAAATTCAAAATTTTATATCCATATATTATATTATTGTAAATATATATTTATATATTTACACAACTATATAAAAAAGGATAAATAAAAATTCCCCACTCTAAAAAAACTGAAGTGAAACACTTACACATCCCCCTTGCTATATAAATTGTGATTTTACTACCCCATACATGTACATTCCCAAGCACATCAATTCTCACCTTTTATAATTAATAATAAACATTCCATTTCTATTTACATCTCACACACACAACACATCACTCTACTTTTTATACATACACCTTACTGCATATCCAATGTGTAACACTCCAAAATTATAAAAGAATAAAATTTTATTCAATAGCATATGTGAAACATAAAACAATGATTTTAAGAAAATATAACACCCCAATAAATTGAACTATATTTCATTTAGAATATGTTAAATTTTCTTCAATAACTTATAAAACATTCTACAACAAATTTCTCCGAAATCTTACCATACATGTAAGAATGAGTTTTAATGAGAAACAATGCATTATTAATATTATTATTTCATATGATAATTATAACTTTGCTATTGGAAATAAGGGTTATAATATTATTAAATAACTTATGAAAAAATATCTTTTACACATGTTTATTGATTATATATTGATTATAAATAAAATAAGAAACTTTTACAAGGAAAAAATGTTTTCTAAAAACAATATTTTCTTAAAATACAGTTTTATCATGCTTAGCACTGATAATTTAACATTAATTTCAAAAAATATTATAAAATTCATGTTAATAAATAAAATAAATTTATTGAATCATATTTCCATAATTATCTTAGGGTGAATTTTTGAGATTTTTTGAGAGGATTCATTTTTTGATGAAAATTGAAAAATAGTAGATTTTAATTGAAACAACATTTTAATCAAAAAAAATTATAATGTTAAATTATATTTTGAATTGTTTTTAATGTCACAATAGTTAAATTATTAATATATTAATCTAATTTAGTCTATTTGAATCATTTTAATAATTATTTTTGTGGTAAAAAGTATTGTAAATAGTTGAACATTTCCACATTAAAAACCTGCTCTCTCACCATGTCTGCGGGAAAAAATTAAAATTAAATTCATACACAAATGTGATTATAATTTTTCCAAATGGATTAAATATTTGTAATAAGAATAAATTATACTATATAATATGGTCAACTAAATTTTAGACCATAATTATTAGTGAAAATAGTTAAAATTGATTACAGTGATTAAGGTGAAAATGAGTTTCAGTAGTGGTTGAACATAGAATAAAAGTTGTAGAGATCACAAAAAACGTGTACAAAACCCATTGGATGTCCATATATAAACCCGTATCCACATAGCATCATTTTTTATTTGTTAGTGGGAGAATCATCCATCAAATTGACCAATGTAATAAGTTATGTAATGCAAAATATAAAAAAGAACCTTCCTTGATTTTAATATCTATAATGAATTAGAATAGGGAAATATATTTAGTTTATTAAACTTATTAATAAAGATAAATATTATTTTTTATCATAATAATTTATCTCCAATTTTTAGAGCAAAATTATTTACTTAAAATTATTAAGAAAGACCAGAAAAATAAATATTTATTAAATAATTAAGTAAATTTAATGATACTAAAAAAATTAAATGTTATGTAAATTTAATGAATTATTGACCTAAATTAATTTAGTTTATTAATATATTTTATTAAAAAGGTGCGAAAATAATATATTCAAACTCAATAATTTCCTTGATATATTTAAATTCAAATTAAATAAATAATTTCAAAATTAAATTTAATGTTATTTTACAATAAATTATTTTTTATTAAATGATTTTAAATAACTAAAATTCATATCTTATGTCAACTTAGTTTTAAATGTTAACAAATTTAAAATAAAGTACATTAAAATACCAATTTATTTTTTTAATAAATATATTGACCCCTAAATAATGAGAACATTATTAGCATGGTGTTTATGACGCTTTCGTCGGGCCGTGTGCATCCGTCTGTGGAGGATGCATAGCTGTTGCCCCAAATTCCATCTTTCCAAAGGCAGGTGTCATCTGTCTCTTATTCAGGGATATTTTCTCCTTGATCGAAATAGGATTAGGGGATTTCGGTTCCACATTCCGTGGATTCCTCCTCAGAACTAGTCAACTAGTCCGGGTCTCCCGTATAGACTAAGACGTTGTTCGTGAAACTCTTCCCAGTGCCACGTCTTCATGGACACCGATTAATTACACTACTTCTATCTGGAAATTCCAAGGGGTCTAGTCAGGGCAGCGACCTTCGGTCTGGGGAGTAGTCACGTTGGACATCACTGTCGTGTCTGGATGGTAGAACACGAGCACGTTTGGATTTCTTCCCCTTATTATAGGGATTCTCGGGGGCATGGAAGCCCAAGGAATCGTATGCCTAATGCATGGAATTATATGACACATGCATGTATCTGAGGTTTTCTTCAGCATCCCATGTTTAACATAGGTTATGCAATGAGTTTAACATCTATAAGAGATGGATCTGACTAATCGGAACACTGACTAGAGTGGATCATATGGGTGAAACCCATGGATGGAACAATAATGTCAGGGAAAACACGTGGTTAGTTACCCAGTTACTACTAGGAGCATTGAAGAGATGAATTTGCACAATCTCACTTGGATGTGGCATCCCGGGTAAGTATCAAGATGATTAATGGATGGTTGAGTGAAGTAGATGGAGAACAAGATTGAGTCGACTCATTGGAGACAGTGATGTTGGGATTGATCCGTGAAGAGACCTCCTACCTATCCCCATGGAAGGGAATTAAAGTCCATGTAGTTTATGATGGGGGGTATAGAATCGTTGTGTGCATAATGGACAACGACCTGATGATATACTGGGGCTTATGTGTGGTTAGAAGCCTGAGGTTGGTCTTACGCCACTAGGACGAACCAACGATATGGGCCCTAACATAAGGGACGATTGTGGCTTATCGCTAGGTTTGGGATGACTATGGCTTACCATTTAATGGGGTTCAAAAAGGATCATTGTTGGATGGGGTCATAACGACTTACCACTGGATGTGGTCACAAGGGCTTACCGCTGGATGGGGTCACAATGGCTTACCACCGAATGTGGTCACAATGGCTTACAGCTGGATGTTGTCACAATGGCTTACCGCAGGTTATGGTCACAACGTCTTACCGTTGGATGGGGTTGAACCTCATAGAGGCTTCCTATGTACCTTGCCTTGGCAAGGATCAAAGTCATCATATTTCAAGAGAGTTTGGTGAACTGACATGAAGATGCTCGAGACCAATGGATGGTGGGCTTGAACCTTAGAGAGGCTTCTTACATACCTTTCTTTGGCTAGGATTAAAGTCTATGTAGTTCAGGATGGTGGATAAAGTTTAAATTCATGCAGGATGAAAAGGTGGAATGGAGTTTAATGTCTTGCAGGACAAAGGTGGTCTGACATAAATGGGGTTAGAGCTAGTGGTTGTTGGGCTTGAACCTCAGAGGGGCTTCCTACGTACAACGCCTTGAAAAGGATCATAGTCCACGTACTTTTAAGTGTTTAGTGAATAGACGTGAAGATGTTCGGGACCAATGGCTGGTGGGCTTGAACTGCAGGGAGGCTTCCTACGTACCTTGCTTTGGCAAGGATCAAAGTCCACGTAGTTCGAAGTGGTGTTCGTTGAACCGACGTGATGATGGTCGAGACCAATGGTTGTTGGGTTTGAACCTCAAGGATGCTTCCTGCGTACCTTGCCTTGGAAAGGATCAATGTCCACATAGTTGGAGATGGGTGGGAACTGAGGTGAAGATGGTCGGGACCAATGGGTGTTGGGATTGAACATCAGGGAGGCTTCCTACATACCTTGCCTTGGCATGGATCAAATTCCACGTAGTTTGGTATTTTGTTTGGTGAACCGATGTGAAGATGGTCGGGACCAATTGGTGTTAGTATTGAACCTCAGGGAGGCTTCCTATGTACCATGCCTTGGCAAGGATCAAATTCCACGTTGTTTTGGATGAATGTGTGGGGCATACCTCTAAGGCGTCCCAGAGAAGATTTCATGGTCAGTTATTTCTCTATGCCAATGTGAGTCATGCTTGGTGTGATAAACAAATGGTAGAAAAGACCTGGAGATCATGTCATGAATGTTTCGTCCATTGTAAGTGGAGTGGGGCTTACATGTATTTAGTGGCCCAAAAAGGAAAAAGGGGCTCACATGTTGCTGACAATCCAAAGAGGAAATAGAGGCCTATACGTGGTTAGTAGCACAGGGTGATGGAGATTGGAACTTACTTCAGGTTGGAGGCATAGGTGGCAACAAATCCCCATGGGAGAGGGATTTGGAACCAATTAAAGAAGGTCTTCGGCGTCTATCTCCCCCCCCCCCCCTCTAGCCCATGGCATAGAGAAAGAGAGGAGGTGCAGGGATGATACCTCCTGCAAGAAAAGCTAGGGGATTACACCAAGGTGGGTTCTCGGTCCCCACGAACAAATGATGCTCCAATAAAGAGGATCTAATTCCATGTGAAGAATGGTTTCACTCCCACGGAGAATAGTGGGCATGTAGAATTTCGAAGGTGGGGGAACACCACATACGACGCACGGGGTGAGGTCACAATTTAACCTCATGTGCTGATGATGATTGTGCTTGGAAATTTAACATCATGCAGCTCAGACAAGGTGGGTTCACCCCGTACCCCTTACGACTTACATAACTGATACCTATCATTCCTTGGGGATGTAAAGTCATTACAAATTCAATGGAAATGGTGTGTTATGGAGTGATCCATTAGGGGTCCACGTTAGCGTGACTATGCGTAGAAGTAATAGTCGTTAGCGTGGCAATGCGAAGATGCATGAGGCGAAGCAATGTGACAGGAAGCACCACCCAAGGGACTTTGTTGTTACTTCAGGCAAACATATATGGTCAAACAGGAAAAGGAGTTGCGGAGCAAAGGGGCTCATAGGCAGAAACCTTGGGAGGAGCTGATGCTTCATATAGTATAGGGGGTTCGCGAAACGGTATGTTTTGAGAAGTGCAGTGACCTAGCATTAGTGTCGGGTGTAGGTGCATATGGAATGTGATTTGTGAAGTGGAAAGGCCCCAATGGAGCATTACTTCGTGAAGAAAAGGTGCCTTGTGAAGCATAGGATTGGGAAGCAATGTGCTTCGTAAAGTATTGTTACCCTGTTTAGAATGTGGGTCATGTGTGCATAGAGGGTGCTTTGAAAATCATAAGTTCTTTCCAAAGACCCGAGTCCCCTTGGGGATCCCCTTCCTACGCGAAGTCCCATGGGCTCCACAAAGGGTATCCCTCCTTGAAGGGGGCCGAATTCCAGCAAAGGGGAAGGCACTTCGTGATGAAAAAGTACCTTGACAAGCTCATTGTTTTCATAGCAGAAATTGATTCGCGATTTGATAGATAAGAAGGAGAAATGTTAGATGATTTGTCATTTGGGCTTGAGGGGAGCCCGATATTTATAGGCAAGAGGCGCTTTGAAGTTAAGCCCACTCGGCATGAGGATAGAGCTCACTCTGCGGTGGGTTCGCAAATGTCAAAGGGGTTCGTTGAGCATCCCGACTGCTCACTCCGCGGCGGGTTCACGAACATCAAATCAGTTCATGGAGCACCCCACCTCCTCGCTCCATGTTGGGTTCGTGAATGTCAAAGGGGTTTGAGGAGCATACCTCCTCCTTGATCTGTGGTAGCATCACAAATGAGGAGCTTTGCACCGATGTGGGGCATCGAGGGCTCCATGAATAAGATTCACAGAGCATCCCCTAATGCTTTCTGTTTGTTCTTTTTCATCCAAAATTTTGGCACCAAAAAATGACCCCTGTAAGACATAGAGTTGAGGAGAAATCAAGGTTCAAATTCTAAGAGTCAATCACCAAAATCACTCATCCAATCACAAAGCAGACTCCCGAAGGAGCCTCTCGAAGTGAGGAGGCGATGAGCAGGTCAAGAGTGCCATAATGATCAATATGGTTAGATGTGTCGCAAAGCACTAGGGTCCTTGTCTATAAATATGGGAGCTGGCCTCTCTTTTTTCTTTTCCCTTCTTCGTGTTTTTGGAATTTAGCACTCTAGATTCATGAAGCTCCGCATACATCTCAATTTCTCTCTGCGAATCGGGCCTTTTTCTTCATGGCACACAACGAGCCTTTGACACTGTGACGGTGTGATCTACAGCTTACATCCGAAGGTTGGTTCAAGACTTTGCGATTCCATTACTAGGATCGAGCTTTATGAATGAGCTTCGCAAAAGAGCTTCACGAACCAGAAAAAAAAGTGTCCAAATCTTAAAAACGAAATGGCTCACCAAGAGGCTACCAGGGGGTCCTTGTGGACGCTACCTGAAGGGAGTAGATGGAGAATAGCTTGGTTCTAGGGGAGTTGGTACGGATCCACTCTGACCATGATTCATTGCTGAAGAATCTGTTAGAAATCCAAAGGAAATATTATCTTTTTAATAGGATGCCTCTGTATGGATTTGGGATGAGGGATGACGTCTTCATCCATGAATAAAGTAGGGTCGAGCCGACTTACTGGTTTAGGAGAACGTCGTGCCAGTTCCAGTGGTTCAGGTCGGCTAACAGCCATGCCCGGGGGGACTTCACAGCAGTTAACGCAAAATGCCTATACAATCACATGAACAACATTAATGAGAAGGAGTTTCAACCAGAGACATACCCCCCTAAAACCACACTATCTTGAAGGAAGCTCGGAGGAACCCAGGAAAGGGGTGGCCTGATGAGTGGGATTTGTGCCAGGGCGATAACTTCACAGACGACTGTCCCTAGTCCTACTGGGTTGGTGCCTTGTGTGAAGAATTTGGGGGCAGAGCTGAGGGTAGTGGGGCTGTATGAGGTAGCTTGGGCCTCCCAATTCCATATTTATCATCCCAAGCAGTTGATGCCATAGATGCTGAGCAGATGGTCATTGAGGACCAATACCTTCAACTTACACCATGTAGAGGTTGGAATCAATTTATGGTATGTGCATCAGATATCTTGGGTCCCGATACTGGGGATGATGTATGATTAATTCCACTTCATTATGGGTGCATGGGAGGATCCGAATAAAATTCTGCCACTGGCGATGGTGTTGATGGAGCTGGTGCTGGGAGAGGACATGGAACTAGTGAGGGATGTCCATTTCAGGTGATGGTTCAAGTAGTTCCTGAACTTCCCAGAAGATAGGTAGTTTTCAATGAGGCCTCAAACTTGCCTGAAGGGGTCTCAACAAGTCAATGAGAACTCGTACTAATGGATCTTGGAGGATATCCAGTGGAAGACATGGGGATTCAGCGTCTATACCAAGCAACAACTGGTAGTCAAGTTGGCCGCATTCATTGTAGCTCTCATCTAGGGTTGGATCCAACCGGTGAGGGATACGAACATAGGTGTGTGACCAAGCATGTTTATCATGGCGTCCATGTTGGCGACAAGAGGGAAGGTCAACCTCGGGATCCCCATGCTCGCCAAGATGTACAAGATGTTGTGGCATATCAGTGAGGGGAAAAGGCCGCAAAGGTTATACGGGCCATCCCATCTTCTGTATGGGTGGATAGCGGTGCACGTCAGGGGGGTATATTATTATCTCAACCCAATCTCCCCTCTAGAGTCGAAATTCCGCCCATCCATCTTGAATGCCGCAAGAAGATTTCCATCCAAGCTGACCGTGCAGTCGGTACTAAACCGGGTCTGGAAGGTGGAGGAGTTAACTTTCACCCATTCCCATTGCCAACAGGTGTATTAACTGATGATGCCGAGGAATGTAAAATAATCGATCCTATATCATGGCCTATTGAGGTGGAGTCCTATTTGCAAGAGAGGACCGTGAGCCCCTCTTTGAGTCGTAAACCCCACACCGATTCTCCAGGTAATTTCGGTGTATGAAGTGACTGACCCCACAGTTCTATATAGGGGTTCACCACGAGGAACATCCGTGTGTGATAAGGAATATGTGGCTCATGTTCACATGGGAATATGGGAAGATGCAGAATGAGCTGCCTCCTCACACTTACATCTTCAGGTTAGAGAAGGAGTATGCCAAAATCTGGGAGGCGGCCTACTTGGGGGAGATGCTGAAGTAGCCATCCATTCGTACTGGTGATTGTGTGGCTCCCCAACCTCGTGTTCAGGGCTAGAAGGCAGCAAGGACATCCCACAGTGTTGGGGCTGTCGTGTTGTTGAGGCCCAACCCAATTGAGGGGGAGGCATTGGTAGCGGATCCAACTACGGTAGTAGAACTGGTGATCCTAGAAAAATAGAGTTATCCAGAGGGGAGGACACCGAGGGGATTCTGTAGAATATCCACTCAGGCTCCGGGGAATCGGTTGCGTACATAGATATGTCAGAGAATTGTTTCTTCCTAGAGGCCTGAGACATCTGGGAATTCAACAGGAAATTCCTCGGCCCGTTTGAGATGTGGCAACACCTGAACCGTCTCGGGATGGATTTTCAATGGATAAAACCAATCAGGTCCGGCTTTGCGGTGTCCCAGGTGGAGGTAGAGCAATACATGACCGAGTTGGAGGACTACGTGAACTCCCAGGGTGTTCCATATCCAATGAAAGATAAGGTGAAGGTTTTGTTGGATGGAACGGCTCCCTCATAGTTGTCGACTGCTGATTTGAGTGAACGGTTCCCTCTATCGGAAGAATCAGACGAATCCTTCTTGGGGGATGAGGCCGGTAGAGGTATCCCTCTGGAAGAGGGAAAAGTCAGCGATCAAGGATTATATTTTGAAGTATTTTCATATCCCCTTGAGGTAAAATCCTGAGCCCCTTCCCAGAGATCCACTTCCATGCTAATTTGGACCCCTCACCAATGTTTAAACTCCACAGGAGAGCCTCATTCACAGAACCTGTTTTCATCCCTCAGTGGATGTAGATGTGAGGTCGTTGGGATCCACACACGAGACTACAACAATTACTGTGTCTAGCAGTGCCAGGATACGCAAGGTGGATCGTCTGGAGTTTTCAGACCTTCCAAAAATATACGGAGGGCCACGCCTCGGGTTCCCCACAAAAACTACCTAGGAAAGAGACCGAGAATTCAATCTATGTAAGTCTCATTTACAGAACTTATGACTTCCACCCATTGACCACGCTAACTGATATCTCTTCCTTTTTTGTATGCACAGTTCTTCAAATGGCATGAGCTTCCTTGGGGAGGTTGGTTGGTATTCCTGGTTGTAATTTCCCCAGGGGAATGCCGATGGGCATGGAGGCTGATATATAGTCAGATCAAGATGCGGCACTCCAAATAATTGGTGGGACCATTGGAAGGGTTGTTCCTAAGATTATTGAATTGGGATATGATGATGAGGATCATTCGGATCTCTCGAGTCCTACCATACCAGATCAGACTCCAGATGCAGACCATACTGTTGAGTTCATAGGGGTTTTCCCTGCATACGAGCCTGCCAACCCTGCAGGCTCAGACGAAATAGCCTCTAATGAATAGGATATCTAGATAGTCCATCTCTGGTAATGAAAGATGATTAGTCACCTTATCGATGACACCCCTCAAACACAATGGATAGACCAGATGGGAAGACTTAGTTTGCGATAGCGCGAATTGTGCACTGGGGGAATAGATGCCCAGCATCCTCACATGCTCGTCTGAGATTCATGATCAAGAAGATTCAGGAGTATGACTGTAGCCTTCATGTGGGTTGGAATCGGAGAAAATTGGTGAACATCGAGAGGCTCCAGGAGGCTGAAAACGAGATTTAGTGGTTGTAGGTCCAATAATATGGACAATCTACTCTCTTCAATGTACATTCAAAGATAATATCACAGCTGAAGGCCCATCTAGAAGAGGCTGAAGAGAGGATGAAACAAGCCTCCACGGAGAAGGCTGTTGTCCGGAGTGATGAGGAGCGGGCCTGGGTTGCGGCTAAAAAACTGCACCCCATGGCTGATGAGGAGGAGCAGGAACAAAATAGGCAACAACAGATCCTGGATTCCACGAGCCAAATAGTGGAGGAGCTACAACATTCTTTTGACAAGGTCAACCCATCCATGGGAGGGGTCGATCCTTGGGTACAATGATGCATGCAACCTTTGAACACAATTTCATGCTTTTAATATTTCTGCTGGATACATGCATGAGTTATGTTATTTATTTGGTTTATTGCAATTTCATTATATTCATGGAACATCTAGCGATATGACTCTATGCTCACATGGGTTAGGCCCGATGCGAGAAACAAGGGACGACCAGCTTATCATTCCACCCGAATATAAGAGTGAAAACCCAGATCCAAGCATCCGAGGTTTGAAAAACCAATCCAGATTTCTGAGAAGAAAGGGAGAGGTCCGACTAGAGGATGAAGCTCTCAGAACAGTCAAATCATCGCCTTCCCAGTGTGTGTCAGTGCATGAGCGGGGTAACACTAGTGGTTTTGGTATTAATCTGAACATAGGGGAGTGGAAGGTTTGAATCACGATACCTAAAATTCATAACACTATTAGGATGGAATGATAATGAAGAATAACTATTGACTATGCTCGAAACATAGTATCCTTATTGTGTTGGCTAAAAATAGTGATAACCAAAGAGGGCTGACCATTGACTATGTTAGAAACACGGGGCTTGACTCGAAATGTCATCCATTACTCTTCCATAACTGGTGCCCAAGATAGTAGGTGAGCCACAGGCCGAGCATTCATACTATCAGGGGCTTCCTTTAGATGTGAAAGAGGACAATGGTCCGAATAAAGGGCACGAAAAGCTTGGAGTGTGGCGTGATGGGTTGTTCAAATGGAGTCCAACACTCTTGAAATTTTGCCTCCGTGGTGAAGACACATTAGGTGGGGGAATCAGTCTAATTAGGGATCATACCTACTTCCGAACAGGACCTCTCTGGTAATGACCCCAATTGACACATTGTTTTATGTCATACAGTGCGGACGATGCACATATTTTAAAGTTCATACTTCTTGGATCAGGATCGGGGCTAAGGGGCCATAAGGGTTAATGACCCTGGTGTTGGGCCCAAGGAGAAATGCCTAGGCATCTCTATGTATCCCATAATAATAAGAATCATGCCAAACGTAGTTCTTAATCACGGTGTGGCCAGTGGCCAACACTGATAAGGGAAATCTTCTCTGGCATGGAATCTGATTCATCCCATGACTAACATGGTGCATCCTGAACTTATTCATGGTAGAACCATAGTTTAGTGTCATACATCAAGGAAATGTGGGATCATATATTTTAACATCATATGATGGGATGAAGGGTGAAAGGGGAGATCCCAGGAAAGGAGTATGTGGTGTGGTAGTTATAAACCCAACGTGAATGAGGACATAAGGAGTGTGCACCACACCACGTATCACCGGAAGATGTTCTTTGGGTTAAGGGACCAAAAGTGAATGTTAGGCTGGGCCTGAAATAGAGCGGTCGAGTATTCCTATATATCCCACGAGGATGGGAATCAAGCTGTAGGTAGTTTTGATAGTGTAGTTTAACATCATGTGGGATGATGAAAGGCATGTGTGACATGGTTGTGCATGTATACGTCCTATCAGAACTACAAAGTTCACATGAGTCGTTCTTTATGTGGGAAACAAGGAGTACTGATAGGACTTTCATAACATAAGAACGCACATGTTAGGGGTGATGTGACGCTAGGTAAATGACATCCCAATGATGATGACCTGCCTATATAATGCACCTAGATGCCCGACAGAGAAAATCTGACTATGTTGGAATTCCACTTGAATATAAGGAAGTGGAAATATGTGAATCATGATGCTCGAGATCTGGGCCACAATGATGGTTGTGTGATGATAGGAGATAACTGTTAAACATTTTCAAAACACATTATTAGTTTTGTCTTTGCCTATAATAGGGATAGACAAATGAGGGTCGACTGCTGGCCATGTTTGAAACATGGGGACCTATAGCAAATGTTGTCTGGGGTCCTCAGGGACATTGGCTCGTGATGGTAGGTAATCCAATGTGTCATGAGACCAGGTCATAAAGGGGGTCTCTTCCGATGTGGAAGAGGATGAGGATCTAAATAACAATCTTTAGAATCTTGGACATGGACCGAGGGAATTTCCCTGTGAAAATTCTACACTTCAAGCACTACCACAATGCACCTGAGTATGATGAAAAGACATATCAGATAGAGGGAGTCAAGTCACCCTCCAAGGAAAAGGTTCATGAGGATGCATTCTTTCAACATAATGGTCATAGGATGGCCCATTAAATGGGATTTATTTAGTGGACTAGGAATAGGGCGACAATGTAGCCAAACCCAAGGCGTAGTTCCCATGGGGCTTTCATAGTTTAGGGTCATAGAACTCAGACCAGGTTGGGAAAAGACATGGGGGAACATGGTACAACTATTGAAAAACCTAACGTGAATGGGAACCCATGAGGTAACCACCACACCACATGTTCCCAAAAGGGGTTGGGCCTAGGGGCCGAAAGAGAGTGGATAGAATTTCAGATTCATGGGGCTGGACTTGAGGAAAATATATCATGGAATTCTTACATATCCCTTGAGGATGGTAATCAAGCCATATGTAGTTATGGAAGATGTCATGCATTTTAACATTTTGCAACAAGGATGCAGAGTGTTCTTAGTTTAGGGTCATAGAGCTCAGACCAGAGACGGTAGGGAATACAATAGACACATGGTGTGGTAACTATGAAACCTAGTATGAATGAGAATGTGGAGTCTAGATTACCATGTGTTTTTGGAGAGGTTTTAGGTCTAGGGAACAAAAAAAAAAGTTAGGATGGGCCTGAGGCAAAGTGCACGGGCGTTCATACCTATCCCATGAGAATGAGAATCGATCCACACATAGTTCTAGTGATGGCCCGGTAAGATGAGAGTTCCAGAGATAAAAGGATTGTGTGGGTCTTTCCCTTGCACCAATGGAAGCAGAATTTGATGGGTCTTTTTTGTCCTTCAGGATGAGTGAATGTGGTTTTTTTTGTAATGACAAACCTAGGATAGAAATTCCAGGAATCTCCCCAAGAATCAAGCTGTGTGAAGGAATTGACAAATGGTATGGTCTGTGACCGATACCAAACATGATTTCCCCTCAAATGAGGACACCACGATGTTATGCGATTTTTTTCATGTGGCCAGGATGATAATGTTATAGTTTAGGGTCATGTGATGGGATCATCCATTCATTTTAATGTTCTATAGTATAAATGTAATAGTTTAATGTCATGTGGGACTAGGAAGCATAGTTTAGAGTCATATGGCTTAGACATATACTGGAAAGCTGAGGCTCAAATTGGAATGTGCATGGACTGATAAAGAATACCCAACTTGAATGAGGATATAATCCCATATTACTCCATGCATGATTCCAAGAAAGAAACCTCTAGCCAAGGGGGCCAAAAAAGGTTATAGAATATGGGGCAAGAGGTATGAGGGACTAGCTCTAAGAAGAGCAGTACATGATGTGACAATTGTATACACGAAATGAATAAAGGCATAATCCAACACACACCACATCATGCAGTCCTATAAGAGTTAGGGCCTAAATGATAGAACACAAGATTTGAATTAGTGGAACTCAAGCTGGACCCAAAGATGAGATGTCTGGGTTTTCCTACATATCCCATGAGGATGGGAATCAATACATATGTAGTTCTCAAGATGGTGATGTATAAAAATATCATAGTTTAAGGTATTGGAGGTCATACCATAGAGAAGAGGAAACCTTCCAAGTAAGAGCGGACCTCAATATGATCCCTAATCCCACATTAGTGAAACATGGTGGGGAAAACAAGGGAAGAATAGGTTTTTTGCAATACCTAGAATATACGCCAGAGGGAAGCCGGTGCAGAGCCCCAAATGACGCATTACTATAGCTTTTTCCTCCTAACGTACTAATGCACAACAAGGGATAGTACTGGGAGGGATGAAATTCCACATGGACAAAATATGGTGGAAAATGATGTGAATCGTGTGACCGAAATTTAAGGCTTGAAGGGGTTGGCGTGATGATGGAGGATAACTATTTACCGTGTTTGAAACACGGTATCCATATCTTGTGACCAGAAATAGGGACAACAAATGAGGGTTGACCAATGACCATATTCACAACATGGGACTTGTATCGATTTGTGGTTTGAAACCCTCGAGGACATTGGCCCGTAATGGTAGGAGAACCCTTATGCCTAGCATCCATGACATTTGGGGGTCACTTCAGATGTGAACGGTAATGGGAGCCCAAATGAAGTGGTACACAATGCCTGAAAAATGGGTGAAAAAACATCTAGGAAGAATCCGAGAATCCGGCCTCTAGACCAGAGTACTCTTGGGCCCATTGGAGAATCCGTGAAGAGGGATGAGGGACCCGACTTAACGGTAGCCTACTCAAAGGGATGAGAGTAGGGAATGTGAGAGAACGCCACTCACAAGAGAGAGGTATGCGGTGGGGTTGTTATAAACCTGTCGTGAATGGGGACATAAGCCCATTCCACACCATGTACCCCTCTCCTGGAAGAATGTAGGCCTAGGGAAAAATGATAGGGAGGTTTCTAAAATATGGGGTTAGATCCAAAGACTAGGTGTTCTAGCGGTCCTACGTATCCCCTAAGGATGGGAATCAAATTGTACATAGTTTTGGTAGAAGGATTACGTGCATTTTATCGTCATGAAGAAAGGACGTAAATAAGGGAAAGATACCCCAATGAGGGACGTGTACGGCATGAAGAGTAACCCGACGTAACCCCATACCTGTAACGCCCCGACCCCAGCTACCCAGAGTCAGTGCATTACTTCGTAACATTGGCATGATCACAAGAAAGATCAAATCTCGAATGACCGATTGGTTTAGTAGCCTTGGAAACACTAGATATATTCATAAGTTTTACATTACATCATAAAATGAAAAACTACTACAACAACATAATGTTTCCACAGTCCACACTATAATCCCCTCATAATATCCCTTCAGTTCATTCATAACTTACATCTTCACATCCTAGGAAAAATAAAACATAGAAAAGGGGTGAGCTCAAATGCCCAGTAAGGATAACAATATAGCGGAACATTCAAAAATAAGCATAAACATTTAAGGCAATGAATTACTAAAACAAAAGCCTTTTAAACTTGAACTTCAACATAGTATGGCAAAAGTAAAATGAAATAATGCCATTTACTTGTTCACATGGATATTCTACTAATCGAATAATCACATGCAAAATCAATAACCACTTTCATAATGTTGGAATGCATAATTCTGAACTTTAATTACTTTTCAAGGCCTCGTCCCAAGACCTTGGGGCTAACTGTAACCGGAACCCAACCCGGAGTGCCTCTAATAACCGGACACCAACCCGGAGGGCTTACTTTTACCAGTCCCTAACCTGGAGGGCTTACTTTTACCAGTCCCCAACCTGGAGGGCTTACTTTTACCAGTCCCCAACCTGGAGGGCTTACTTTAACCAGTCCCCAACCTGGAACATACTTGTCCAACACATTCATATGAAGTAAAGATTGAAATATAACATAAACATTCTTATTGGAACTAGCATATGAAATGTCAATACTTTCACCATAAACTATGAATGGTATAAAAATAGAACATCCACAGTCAAACATATCACAAAACCTTCAAAACAATATAAATGTTTTGTATCATAATAAATCAACTTCAAATAATCTTAAAACCCATCAAAGGATGTTGACATAGATGAAATCAAAATTCTTTTTAAAGAAATATCTCCTTTTATTTTGAAATCATTTAAGATCCATATAAAATCAAACATTTTCTTTGAAAATAATCTTATAAGATTTTAAGGGAAGATTTGACGATTTTATAACGGCGGAAAATAACCGCACCTGCCGTATAAGTTAAAAAAACATTCTTATCTTAATTCTGTCGAAAAGGTTAAAAAGCACCTTGTTTGGAAAACGACGGAAAGATTCCCTTATAAACCTCTTATAAAAAGTCAAACAAGGGTATAAATGACTTTAACCCATATTATTTTAAATATTAAAAATGTTTTGAAATACATTTTGAAGAAACATGGATGTGGATGATAATGAGATCCCAGTAGATTATTACGTATAAACAACCTCGGATAATGAAGAGATTGTGAAATAACCCTTACCAGTTTGGTAACTTATGAAACATACAACCCATGAAAGAGGTATCATACAATGAATATGTAAGTACACATAAATTAGAGTGTATTACACAAAGAATATAATTATGGTCAGTACATACACCACACAAAAGGTAATGGTGGCAATATGGCATGAATCTCATGAGAATAAGGAGTGAGATGAAAACCCATTACCACGTTAATCAACTGAGTCGTATGGCCAAAAGTTAATAACCACCAAATGATTTACAAAATAACATGAATTTAAATAGAATCATGATAATATATATCAAATGGCAGTACACAATACACCACTTTCAATAATTTAGTGGCGAACAATGGAAATCTCACGGAATTGAAAGTGAGATAAGAAAATCCCTTACCTTGTACTTTTCCTTGGTTGGGGTAGGTTAACCTCCTGTATAATGGTGAAATAATTGTAATTAAATTATACAAGAATCATATATATTAATATGATATCATATATGATCTTTTAATATTGATTTGACAATAATATCTTAGTATTATCGTTGTTTCGAGTGTTAACTTACTTGTTTTCTTTTGTACGTTTTGTTACGTAAGACATGTTTGTAAAGGATAGGTTGTATATTATTCAAATCCAGAATGGTATCAAGTCCTTAAACATCATTTTTAAATCATCAAATGATAATTATACTTGAATGGATACGATGGAGGATGAATCTCATCGCGTTCGTGGAGACGGTAGTCCGTACGTACGCACGAACGCAACTTCCATTTAATTTTTATTTTAAAAGAATTGAATCCAAATGATACATAGGTATATTACTATTACAGTATAATATAATATTTTATATATGTTACTTATGTTCATTAACACCATCCTTTATACGTTCCATGTGTGGTATGAACGAGTCATATCATTTTAAGGGGGCGGTAGTCCGCACTTCCTAAAATGAAATTATCGTATGTATATACAACATGAAACGAATAATGGTATGAAATAAAATGGAATTACAGAAGATTATATATAAAATATATATCATTAATATCATATTTAATTACAGTTCCATCATAATGGCCACCATGAGAGGCGGTAAGATGTATTTGAACAATCATCGTTTCGTGAGGCGTTAGTTTGCCATCTACAGAAACATTATGTTCATCATCCATTAGATGGAGTTGTGTGTATGTGTAGTTTGAATAATTCTTATAACAACATCGTAGTATATTGAGGATACTGGTGTTGTTACAAAAGAAAGGAAATAAAAAGAGTTTGGGGGTTGGACAAGCAAAATAAATGAAAATAATTTAAGAGAAATCGTTACCTTTAATTTAGGTAACTCGCTTTGGTTGGAACCAAAGGACTTCTTGAAATGATTTCTGCCTAAGGAGAAGCTTCAAGGAGGAAGAGTGGGATGTGGGGAGCTTAGTTGGGCAGAGTTTGGACGAGCCAAGTGGCTTGAGAGGTGTGTGGAATGAGTATAAGTGGTCTCCTTTTATAAGGGAGAGGAGGGGCTCTTTAAAAAAGAGTGAAAGTATTACTTTATAATATAATTATATTCGGTTTATAATGGTCCAAAAATCATTGAGGTCTAAGATAAGATGACGCATATTATAAATAACATCACCCAATAAGAATTGGACAGGTTTTATATAATATTTTAATCATTATAATCTTATTTATTTAAATGATTTATTAATGAGGTAAACATTGCATCACTATTGTGTCATTAATTATTTAACTTATATGATGTCTAAAAATTATAAATAAAATATAATTATGTAGTAAATCTTTTTATCTTTCTAATGAAAATTTATAATCGAAAATCCAACATGTATAACCCTATGTAAAAATTGTTCTTCTAAAAGATGTAAGCTTATGCCATTTTTATTTTTATTTTAACTTTATTAATATAAAGTGTCCCTACCACATACAAGTGGCTCCAAAGGGTCCCCAAATTGACCCAAGGATGCTCATGGTCGGGTATGTGTCCACCAATAAGGTTAGGACACGTTTTAGGGTAATTTTGTATTATTATAATATTATTTTCTAACACTTATTTACCAGATTTACCCTTAACCATGGTAAATAAAATATTTACCACAGTAATTATTCAAAATGTCTAAAAATAAAAGTTACCTATTTACACAATTTGGACATCCTGATTCCAAATATGCAATCAATTTTTCTAAATTCAAAACACAGAAGTGGCAGAAATTAATTTAAAATTAATTCCCGCTGTCAAAACAAAAAGCGTGTTTTTAAGAGATAATAACTATCAAAAGATTGACACTTGTTTATGTTCGGTTTAATTGTAAAATTATTTCCAATGACCAACATTATATTAAATGGTAAAAATATATTCTAAATATACTTTAAAACTACTAAAATTAATAATTTATCACTATTAATTATTTTGATTAAAAAAGTTGTTTTTAATTAAAATTTAGTAATTTTCACTATTCATCAAAATATGAAAGTTATCCGAAAAGTACCAAAATTTCACCTTAGGCTAAATTCGATATTCCGAATCCAAAAATGAAGTCCATTTTAAAATATAAAATATATATAATTTCAAAATTTAGGTATTACTATTCATAACGGCTAGTTTGATTGGTTGTGGCGTGTGTTAAAACTCAAGGTTGCGTACAACACACGCTACTATTTTATTCAAAGGAAAGCGTGCCGTGGAAGCTTGGGATGTTTCATTTTAAATTTTTTTTTGATGTCCCAATTTATTCAGATAGTTTAAAATATTTTATTTAAAAATGTTTCACTATTAAAGTTGATAAAAGTGCAATACTGAAAATGAATCTGTTCTTGCATTATGACTAAGAAACTCATAATAGGGATTCTAAAATTATAAGGATTATATAAAGTTCAAAATGTTGTTAATACTATTCATGACCTATTTTAATGGCTTTTTTTTTGTACGTCATGGTGTGATTGAACTCGGTGTTGTGTGTAGTGCAAGTTATTGAATTATTTTTAAGAAATAACACACTATGAAATCCTGGGGTGTTACATTCTCCCCTCCTTCAATAAATTGCATCCTCGCAATTTGAAATTGTTCTTCGAAAATAAAAGGTTGAAAATAGAAAATATCTCTGTGGGAAAACCCACATCCGAAATTAGGTTACTAAAATTTAGTCTTAATATGAGGAAAAGAGAAATGAAAGAGTCACCACCAAATTATGATCTCGATTAGGAGAACATTGGTGGCAATTAGAGACATATAATTGGAGGAAAAACGTAAATATTTATAGGTAGTGATTGAGATCATCAATCACAAACAAGTGTATAATTGAAGTCCTTAAATTAATCAATCTATGATGATTTGAAATACCATCGGTTCAACAAAACATAGGGTATTAGGATAACACATTTTTGACGTTTCAAAATATCATAGTTGAAATCCCACATTGAAAAATGAATTAACGAGGCCTCTATTTAAAATAAAGAGTGGAAAGTATGAAGATTACCGAAAATAACACATACTAGGGTTCCATGTAGGAAAATATGGATATGGAAGAGAAATCTAACCATCAATTATCTGATGGAGAGTGGTAGAGAACATGGCTATGAAAAGGCCAACAATCCCAAAGCCATGAATTAGTGATGATTTAAGGTACCATCTAGGACAACATTTTTGTCCTAAGTTCCTTTTATTAATGTTGAGGAATATATTTATGATATTGGCTAAGATCATAAGGATATATACTTACTTTATAATTAGAGTTTTATCCATTAATAAATTTCTACCACAAACTCATCTTTCACTCTAAAAGATAATAGAATGTAATTTTTTTATTTATACTATTCGTACAGGGTTCCAAAATAAATGAATTTATAATTCATCTACCAGATCTTTAAAAAAACAACATTATTTAATCCAGGACATATTGTGGGCCAGTGGTAGGTGATACACCCTTTTCGCCCTTCGGTTGCGGGTTCAAGTCTCGCAGCCTTTCCGGATGCGACGGGTTGCCGCCCGACCTCCTGGTTGTCCTTTTATGGTAATCCAAAATAATCCAAACTAGAACTATCCAAAATACTTCTGTCCAAACTCACAGTCCAACATTTATAAGGAAGGTAAACATAATATAGATCCTTTTTACCCCGTAATAGCATATGAATACCTTCATCTTGTATTCTTTTAATAAACTGAAACATCTTGAATTACCATATTCCTTATTGATTACATTCATGCTCCCCTATTCCATATAGAATGCTGGATATACTTCATCAATCCAAAAATGTTTTAAACCCCAAAAAAATGATGGAATATACAAATCATTAATCAGTTTCAAGGTAGTCAAGAATATCCAACATAATTTATCCAAATCAATCATGTATTATTCTAAAATCACTAACTCAGTATCAGAACCATATTATGGTTTATCTTTCTCTCAACCATATATTTTCCAAAAATTTATCCTGCTATTGAGTCACTTTTCTTTGTTCCACACAATCTCAAGTCCTTAATGAAATAGTACTGCAGTACAATCCTTATATACTCCATAATTATTATAACAAGTACATTGCTGATACAACACTCAATTGACATAATCAACATAAGAACTCTAATCATTCCTCTTCATCTGTGGTAGTATCATAACTTGAATATTATCCAATAGCATCATTTGCGGCATAGTCTGATGACTGGGGCAAAGGTTCGCGTAGTGTCCAAACTCCTTGCAAATGAAGCATTGTACATTTGAAACCATTTTCTCACCCTTGCAGTCACGTACTTTGTGCCCTTTTCCTCCACACTTATAACAAACTCCCATTCCTTTCAGGAAAGTTCCAGGGTGTTTCTTCCCACAGTTACCACATATGGGAAAATTCTTCTTTTCCCTCTTCCCTTTATCCATTTTTCTCTCTTCCATCCTTTTCTTCTCTTGCTTCCCTTCAAAGCCATAGGACTCAGTAAACTCTTTACTTATCTTATCAACACATGATATTATTTCTTCATATGATGATAATACCTGGGAGACTATTTCTCTTATCAATTCTAGCTTAAGACCATGAAAGATATGATCCTTCCTTCTCTTTGGATCATGTGCATTTCTGGAGTTCTCATTCCTTCTACTGGGCACCATTTCTAAACAATGGCATAAACTAGATCAGTTTATGAATCAAAATACATAATCCCATACTTATAAAACACTTAACATAAATTGATCTATTTATGGATATAATCCATAATCATAAAAATGTTTTCTTTGAGGAAGTATATACTCATAAACCGTTCATAATGATTTGTAAAGAAAATGAGAGTTATCCTAAGCATATCCCCTAGGAGTGTTGTAACCAAGAGTGCAGCAAGGCCCGTTGTCGTGCACCAGTTCCCATTCGAGTCTAGCTCAAAGCGGTGTTTTCGGGTTTTACCCCTAGGTACATATGTGCCAGAGCCGCCTCTACCTGCTCGTACCCAGACAGGGATGTATTTCTCGGAAAAATCACAAAATCTCTACGATACCAAAATTCTAGGAAGTTCTTCTATACTAATCCTGAAAGTTCATCTTAGGTCTACGTGCTCTAATCAGAGTTTATCTAAATCTAGTTTCCAAGGTTTGTACTAAACTTCCTCTGATACCAACTGTAACGCCCCGACCCCAACTACCCAGAGTCGGTGCATTACTTCGTAACATTGGCATGATCACAAGAAAGATCAAATCTCGAAAGACCGATTGGTTTAGTAGCCTTGGAAACACTAGATATATTCATAAGTTTTACATTACATCATAAAATGAAAAACTACTACAACAACATAATGTTTCCACAGTCCACACTATAATCCCCTCATAATATCCGTTCAGGTCATTCATAACTTACATCTTCACATCCTGGGAAAAATAAAACATAGAAAAGGGGTGAGCTCAAATGCCCAGTAAGGATAACAATATAGCGGATCATTAAAAAATAAGCATAAACATTTAAGGAAATGAATTACTATAACAAAAGCCTTTTAAACTTGAACTTCAACATAGTATGGCAAAAGTAAAATGAAATAATGCCATTTACTTGTTCACATGGATATTCTACTAATCGAATAATCACATGCAAAATCAATAACCACTTTCATAATGTTGGAATGCATAATGCTAAACTTTAATTACTTTTCAAGGCCTCGTCCCAAGACCTTGGGGCTAACTGTAACCGGAACCCAACCCGGAGTGCCTCTAATAACCGGACACCAACCCGGAGTGCCTCTAATAACCGGACACCAACCCGGAGTGCCTCTAATAACCGGACACCGACCCGGAGGGCTTACTTTTACCAGTCCCCAACCTGGAGGGCTTACTTTTACCAGTCCCCAACCTGGAGGGCTTACTTTAACCAGTTCCCAACCTGGAATATACTTGTCCAACACATTCATATGAAGTAAAGATTGAAATATAACATAAACATTATTATTGGAACTAGCATACGAAATGTCAATACTTTCACCATAAACTATGAATGGTATAAAAATAGCACATCCACAGTCAAACATATCACAAAACCTTCAAAACAATATAGAAGTTTTGTATCTTAATAAATCAACATCAAATAATCTTAAAACCCATCAAAGGATGTTGACATAGATGAAATCAAAATTCTTTTTAAAGAAATATCTCCTTTTATTTTGAAATCATTTAAGATCCATATAAAATCAAACATTTTCTTTGAAAATAATCTTATAAGCTTTTAAGGTAAGCTTTAACGATTTTATAATGGCGGAAAATAACCCCACCTACCGTATAAGTTAAAAAAAACATTCTTATCTTAATTCTGTCGAAAAGGTTAAAAAGCACCTTGTTTGGAAAACGACGGAAAGATTCCCTTATAAACCTCTTATAAAAAGTCAAACAAGGGTATAAATGACTTTAACCCATATTCTTTTAAATATTAAAAATGTTTTGAAATACATTTTGAAGAAACATGGATGTGGATGATAATGAGATCCCAGTAGATTATTACATATAAACAACCTCAGATAATGAAGAGATTGTGAAATAACCCTTACCAGTTTGGTAACTTATGAAACATACAACCCATGAAAGAGGTATCATACAATGAATATGTAAGTACACATAAATTAGAGTGTATTACACAAAGAATATAATTATGGGCAGTACATACACCACACAAAAGGTAATGGTGGCAATATGGCATGAATCTCATGAGAATAAGGAGTGAGATGTAAACCCCTTACCACGTTAATCAACTGAGTCGTATGGCCAAAAGTTAATAACCACCAAATGATTTACAAAATAACATGAATATAAATAGAATCATGATAATATATATCAAATGGCAGTACACAATACACCACTTTCAATAATTTAGTGGCGAACAATGGAAATCTCACGGAATTGAAAGTGAGATAAGAAAATCCCTTACCTTGTACTTTTCCTTGGTTGGGGTAGGTTAACCTCCTGTATAACGGTGAAATAATTGTAATTAAATTATAAAATAATCATATATATTAATATGATATCATATATGATATTTTAATATTGATTTGATAATAATATCTTAGTATTATCGTTGTTTCGGGTGTTAACTTACTTGTTTTCTTTTGTATGTTTTGTTACGTAAGACATGTTTGTAAAGGATAGGTTGTATATTATTGAAATCCAGAATGGTATCAAGTCCTTAAAAATCATTTTTAAATCATCAAATGATAATTATACTTGAATGGATACGATGGAGGATGAATCTCATCGCGTTCGTGGAGACAGTAGTCCGTACGTACGCACGAACGCAACTTCCATTTAATTTTTATTTTAAAAGAATTGAATCCAAATGATACTTAGGTATATTACTATTACAGTATAATATAATATTTTATATATGTTACTTAGGTTCATTAACACCATCCTTTATACGTTCCATGTGTGGTATGAACGAGTCATATCATTTTAAGGGGGCGGTAGTCCGCACTTCCTCAAATGAAATTATCATATGTATATACAACATGAAACGAATAATGGTATGAAATAAAATGGAATTACAGAAGCTTATATATAAAATATATATCATTAATATCATATTTAATTATAGTTCCATCATAATGGCCACCATGAGAGGCGGTAAGATGTATTTGAACAATCATCGTTTCGTGAGGCGTTAGTTTTCCATCCACAGAAACATTATGTTCATCATCCATTAGATGGAGTTGTGTGTATGTGTAGTTTGAATACATCTTATAAAAACATCCTAGTATATTGAGGATACTGGTGTTGTTACAAAAGAAATGAAATAAAAAGAGTTTGGGGGTTGGAGAAGCAAAATAAATGAAAATAATTTAAGAGAAATCGTTACCTTTAATTTAGGTAACTCACTTTGGTTGGAACCAAAGGACTTCTTGAAATGCTTTATTCCTAAGGAGAAGCTTCAAGGAGGAGGATAGGGATGTGGGGAGCTTAGTTGGGCAGAGTTTGGACGAGCCAAGTGGCTTGAGAGGTGTGTGGAATGAGTAGAAGTGGTCTCCTTTTATAAGGGAGAGGAGGGGCTCTTTAGGAAAGAGTGAAAGTATTACTTTATAATATAATTATATTCGGTTTATAATGGTCCAAAAATCATTGAGGTCGAAGATAAGATGACTCATATTCTAAATAACATCACCCAATAAGAATTGGACAGGTTTTAGATAATATTTTAATCATTATAATCTTATTTATTTAAATGATTTATTAATGAGGTAAACATTGCATCACTATTGTGTCATTAATAATTTAACTTATTTGATGTCTAAAAATTATAAATAAAATATCATTATTTAGGAAATATTTTTAGATTTCTAATGAAAATTTATAATCAAAAATCAAACATGTATAACCCTATGTAAAAATTGTTCTTCTAAAAGATGTAAGCTTATGCCATTTTTATTTTTATTTTAACTTTATTAATATAAAGTGTCCCTACCACATACAAGTGGCTCCAAGGGGTCCCCAAATTGACCCAAGGATTCTCATGGTCGGGTATGTGTCCACCAATAAGGTTAGGACACGTTTTAGGGTAATTTTTTATTATTATAATATTATTTTTTAACCCTTATTTACCGGATTTACCCTTAACCATGGTAAATAAAATATTTACCACAGTAATTATTCAAAATGTCTAAAAATAAAAGTTACCTATTTACACAATTTGGACATCCTGATTCCAAATATGGAATCCATTTTTCTAAATTCAAAACACAGAAGTGGCAGAAATTAATTTAAAATTAATTCCCGCTGTCAAAACAAAAAACGTGTTTTTAAGAGATAATAACTATCAAAAGATTGACACTTGTTTATGTTCGGTTTAATTGTAAAATTATGTCCAATGACCAACATTATATTAAATGGTAAAAATATATTCTAAATATACTTTAAAACTAATAAAATTCATAATTTATCACTATTAATTATTTTGATTAAAAAAGTTGTTTTTAATTAAAATTTAGTAATTTTCACTATTCATCAAAATATGAAAGTTATCCGAAAAGTACCAAAATTTCACCTTAGGCTAAATTCGATATTCCGAATCCAAAAATGAAGTCCATTTTAAAATATAAAATATATATAATTTCAAAATTTAGGTATTACTATTCATAACGGCTAGTTTGATTGGTTGTGGCGTGTGTTAAAACTCAAGGTTGCGTACAACACACGCTACTATTTTATTCAAAGGAAAGCGTACCGTGGAAGCTTGGGATGTTTCATTTTAAATTTTTTTTTGATGTCCCAATTTATTCAGATAGTTTAAAATATTTTATTTAAAAAGGTTTCACTATTAAAGTTGATAAAAGTGCAATACTGAAAATGAATATGTTCTTGCATTATGACTAAGAAACTCATAATAGGGATTCTAAAATTATAAGGATTATATAAAGTTCGAAATGTTGTTAATACTATTCATGACCTCTTTTAATGGCTTTTTTTGTATGTCATGGTGTGATTGAACTCGGTGTTGCGTGTAGTGCAAGTTATTGAATTATTTTTAAGAAATAACACACTATGAAATCCTGGGGTGTTACAATACCTCACCGTATAACCCTAATTGAGAACTTGGTCTATTGGCCCAAAAAGGCTGAGGGGTTTGAGGATGGGCCACTGACTTTATTTCATGGCCATCTTGCAGTTTATCATCTTTCAGTGAGGATGATGGTGAACTTAGTTTAGTTTCATAGATATCCGACTGCATATACCTAGTTTAATGTCATGTGTGTGCGACCAAGGGGTGAATCATTGTTCCATTGGAAGAACACAAAGTGGAAATGATGACAGGGGACAACTGTTGACCAGGTTCAAAATAATGTATCCTCCCTTATGTTACTGGAGTTTGGGGGCATGTAATTGAGCATCGACCATTTACTGCATTTTTAACACGGGACTTGTGTCATTTTTTTCTCCAAATCCTCATGGATGTTGGTCCGCAATGGTAGAAGATCCCTTGGGCCGAACATCAATGCCATTTAGGGGTCCTTTTGGATATAGAATATGATGGAAACACGAATGATGGGGCTCGCAAAGCATTTCAGTTCCTGCACTTGGTGAAAGGGTGATAAACAGAGGGATGTCTCAAGGGTATATGAGAGGTGTTTCATAATAGCTTGATGTGAATGAGGACGTGAGTCCATACAATACTACACAATCTTAAATGAGAACTTGGAACAGGGGGGTGAAAAGGCCAAGGGACCTGAGGTTGGGTGTCCCGGACAGGTGTCTCCATATGGCCCCTCATGCAGGTATTGCCTTATCATAGCTTCTAAGCCCATGGGAGCAGTGATTGGTGCAGGAAACAAGGAGTAGTATTAGGATCTCTCCATCACATAAGGGACAACAAGCTGGAATCACACTCCTCCCCGAGGCAGACCAAGGTTTGGAGAGATGGAAGAGCAGAATAAACCACTACACTCCATGTTTGGGACATATGGGGGTGGTGAAAATGATAAATGATGGTTGTTGACTATATTCGAAACACAAAATCTATATCATGTGACCTGAAATGGGAACAACAAATGAGCTTCAACTACTGACCTTATTCGCAATGCAGGACTAATCTCAATTTTTCATTCGAAATCCTCAAGGGCGTTGGCCCGAACTGATAAGAGAGCCCCTAGGAAAAGTATCCATATCATTCGGGGGCCCTTTCAGATGTGAAAGATAATGAGAACCCAAAATGGAAGGGATGGATAGATCATTAATTTGCCTGTTTGGGACTAGACTCATGGGGGATCTTAGTGTTTGGGGCTGGTCCTATAGACAAAATGTCTGGGAGGTCCTACATATCCCATGATGGTGGGAATCAAGCCATGCATAGTTCTGAAAGAGTCATGCAGTTTCACGTCATGTGGTAAGGATGCGGGAGGACAGAAGAATGAGGGAGGGCACATGGTGCAATCATCGTAACCCTAACATGACTGGGGCCAAAAAAGCCTATACGACACCATGTGGGATCCTCCAAATGAACAATTCCCAGGAGGAGATAGTCAAAGGGGAAAATGGGGCTGGACTCAAGATAAAGAGTCTGAGCGTTCTTACGTATCCCATGAGTATGGGAATGAAGCCAGATATAGTTCTTGAGATGTGGTTTGACGTCTTGTAGGATGAAGGATCATTTAAAGTCAAGTAAGACTGGGCAGTTTATGGTCATGGAGGACCCTAATGCAACTTAGGGTCGTGTGAGACCATAAAAAAGGGGCTCAAGATAAATATTGATTGAGGAACTTGGCATTGGTGGGAGGAGTTATACACTCACCATCCATGGTCAGCAGTGAGTATGATCCATTCTAGTAAACATTGTGAACAAAGTAAGGTCCATCACAGTTGGGCTCCAACTTGGGTGGTTTCCTACCGGGTATCATTGGTGTCTTCAGGACCAATACCAAGTCGCCATGCATGAAGGAACAATGGAGAACTTTTTTGTTGAATTCTCTTGAAATCTTGTTCTGATGCCCTTCTTGGTTGTGCAGGGCATGAGGCATGTTCTCATCGAGTGCTTCTAACTCACCTAGACAGATATTAGCCACTTTATCTAGCGCTTTCTGATCATAGACAGCTGTGTGCAATGAGGGAAATTGAATCTTGATGGGTAGGATGACCTATGCCCCATACACAAGGTAATATAGGGTAGCCTGGGTGGAATTACGAGTCCAATACTAAAATTATATATATTTGTGATGGGATCCCGTCGCAAATATCCCGTTGCAGAAAACGGCGTCGCAAATAACCGTCCAATTATATTCATTACATATATATAAACATTTTGCGATGGGTCCATCGCAAATACTATTTGGGACGGTCCGCCGTCCCGTCACAAATACCAATAATAATAAATTATATTTAGATTATTTACGATGGGATACCGTCATAAAAGGTCCCATCGCAAATACTAAACATAATAAAAAAATTAATAAAATTATGATTAATGAAAAAATTATATTATTATTATTAAAATAATAAAAAAATAAAAAATATTTTTATTTATAAAATAAATAGGCATTAAAAAATATAACACTAAAAAAATATATTTAATAAAATTATGATTAATAATAAATTAATATTAATATTATTAAAATAATAAAAAAATTAAAAATTATTAAAAATCTCAATATTTACAAAAAATATAAAAAAATCATAAAATATTATTATTATTAGTAAAGTAAACAAATATTAAAAAATATAATAGTAATAATAAATAATAAATTATTAAAAAAAATTAAATTATGGAATATTTGCACCAATATAAAAGACATAAACTGTAAATTGTTCATGTTACTACAAATCTTGAATTCAAATGTTTTTAACATAAAAAAATCACTGGGAGGTCGTCTTCTGGAGGAGGTGGAGGAGGTGGAGGAGATGGTAGGGAAACTCCTTCCCTAAACTACGAGTCAGATGGTGCATGTACTCTATCTGCTCGTGATGCTGCTGCTGCCGCCGTTGCTCCCATCGACGCATCTCCTCCTCATGCTATTACTGCTGTTGTTGTCACTGACACATCCCTTCATGATTCTTCTACAAACTCTCTATAAGCTCAGCCCGAGTTCACAACTACTCCTGACACTGTGAGGCTGAAGATGATGCCTCTCCACGAGCTCCTCTCGAGCGGGATGCTGACATCGCAGAAGTACCATAATAAGTACCATGAGTCAAATGAGAGCCGATACCAACTACTCGGCCATTCTCAAATCCATTATGAGTCACCTACATCCATTCCACCTCATCGAAATGGTGGGAAGTAGTATGGTCAGTCATCTCATCCTGACTCTCAGACTGTGTCTGAGAGTTCACGGCCTCATATAACTCCGTCAATTCTAATTTGAAATTAAAATGGTGGAAATATTATATGAAGTTAATTTTCTAAATGAAAAAAATAATACTAACCAGAATCTGATGCTGGGGATCACCTCTAATCTATGCAGTGTCTGGATCACTATACATCCTCCGAGAAATGTCGAACTCCATCACATCAGGATGCTCGACTGCCCACAAATATATAAAATAAATTTCTTATATTTAACGTTATATAAAATATTTAAAAAAATATACTTTCCAGATGCTCTCTATGCATACTGAATGTACGACTACCAGCTCGATGTGTCAACTCTTGTCTCCCCTAATTCAGCCGTCCCACGGAATATCTCCTCTAAAATCCACCACCCAACCAGTGTAAACATAATCTATCCCAAACATGAGATAAAATGTACTCTGGTCGGTGGTCTCTACACGACTCATCAACTTCTAACACTTCTTCTTTATTAATGGTTGTTCTTCTCAAATTGTGCAAAAACTGATGGAAACAGCCACACATAGACACCTTCCATGACGCGTGGATAGCGTCACACATGCTATCATCGATGGGATACCATAAACCCTAAAAATAACTTACTATATCATGTTATTAATAAAATAAATTTAAAAATAAATATTCTTTATTTATATGCCAACCAATAATCGAACATGACACACCACACATCAATGGGAATCTGTTACCATGTGACCCATGGCTAAGAAAAATAATTGTGAAAGATAGCGCTCCCCTGTCCAATAGCTACATGCACAAAACAATGAAAAATGAATAAATAGTCAAACAATTAGTATATATTTATATAAATAAATCAACGAAATCTAACTAAAATATACAGGTTACCATACCTCTGTGTGCGTGAATCGAAGCCAAGACATGGACGTCGCTCGGGGATAGGGTCATGAATCATCAGTCACACAAGACTATGCCACCTCCACGTATCCACTGAACTGCCAGTACGTTAAGGGTCAGATGATCCAAAATCCCCCACATCCAAAGGTAGATCGGCCTCTTAAAACTCACAAAATAGATCTGGATCCATCTGAAACACAAAATTAATTTCTGTTAGCAGATAGTTAAAAATAACTATTATATATAGATATATATTAGTTATGATTATAACTATCATTTAAATTTTTCTATGTCCATATTCATCCTCATCTTCATAGCAATCCATGTCAATATCTTCATCTTCCTCCTCAGCATCATCAATATCCATATGAGTTTCAGTTTCATCATCTCTTATCATTTCAAATTCATTTGTAACATCATTAACATCTTCTTCATCATCGATCCTTAATTGTGGGGTGTCATCTTCGATATTCACGTCACTTTAGTCTCTTGAAAATTTTCAATTACTTCCACTTCAGTAGAACCACATTCAGTTTTTGTAAACTTATTTTCCTAAGATTTCATTTCTATTATGTTCCACCAATCACTCAAGTCACTGGAAGTAGAACAGTACTTTGTATAATAAATTTGTTGTTCCTGTTGAGCCAGTAAAAATGGTTCATTTACTACAAGAATAATTTTATATTTAATATCAACAATTCCATGAGTCGGATGAAAATTCAAGCATCTCTCAGTATCCAACCACTGACATTTAAACATCATTATATGATTATGTCATAGATAACAAAGCTCAATAATTTCATCTAGAATGCCATAAAAGTCAACTTCAATTTCCTTGTGATGCAATCCTCCCAAGAAATCTCTACTATTTATTTCTTTTTTTATTCCCCATATGCATGTTTATCTAAAACTGTATGAAATAAATCATCCAAATAGTTCTTCTCAATATGCATGACATCCAACATGCGACGAACCAACAAATTAGGACAATATAGAAGATCCCAAAAAATGCTCCATTTTATCCAATTATGTTCTTTCTCAAAGCCAACAATTTTTTGTTGGTTTACTATTAGACCAAATGTGATGGGAGGTAATGAAAATACAACTGATTTTAACTCAGTACCTAAGATCATATTTGGTGGTTCATCCCTTTCAATTGTACCTTTTCTAAAATGAGATATGTTCCTCCAAAAAGGATGATAGGTTGGAAGAAATATGTGGTGATTGTCATATTAGCAAGGTTTTTTTCCATTGACAAGCATAATGGATTCGTTGTCTTTCATACAACAAGGACATGATTTCGGACCATGTGTACTCTAGCCAGATAACATGCCATATACCGGAAAGTCTGTAATCGTCCACATTAATGCAGCTTTTAATATGAAATTTTTTTCATAGAAACATCATATGTACTAACACCATCACTCAAAAATTCAATTAACTTATCAATCAATGGCTTCAAATAAAATCAATATCCTTTTTCGGATTTCATACGATTAATAGAGTCAAAAAGATATAGGGATCCTTCATCAATATCCATAGAGGTAAATTGTACGGAGTTATTAAGACAGGACAACATGAATACTGACTACCATAAAAACCAAAAGGACATAAACCATCAGTAGAAAGATCCAATCGCGTGTTTCAGGCTTCTAAAGTAAAAGACAAATGTAGATAGTCAAAATGACTCCATGAATCTCCATCAGATTTATGATTCAAGATTTTATCAGTTGAAATCATGGTTTTCTACCATGACATCATTAACGCTATGTTATGAGATATAAATAAACACTGCAACCTGGGTGTAAGGAGAAATATCTCAACTGTTTTACTGGAATCAAACCGAACTTCCCTAGTTGAGCATCTTTAAACCTTGATTGTCCACATGTGGGACAACTATCCAATGACACATTTTCACCAGAATATAAGATTCAATCATTTGGAAAAGTATGAATCTTCTGATAACTATGGACTAGATTACAAACCATCCTCTTTCTCTCATAGTAATTTGCAGGCAACAAATTTCCTTAAGGTAATAGTGTTTTAACAAAAGAAAATATCTAATCAAAATAGTAGTTTGACATTGCATTATCTGATTTAATAGCCATAAATTTCGCAACCACTTCTAATTTTCTTATCTTGAAACCAAGATATAATGCATCCTCAGTAGACCTCAACAACTCATAAAATTCGGATGATACCAACTCATAAATTTAATCATTATCATATTGAGTTTCAGTTTGTTGAAAAAATGGACCTACACCATCATGTACTAAATATTGAAACTGTTATGGATCTGGAATCAAGTTATTAATATCTTCTTTAGAACTGTGTTCACCATGTTGATACCAAAAAATATAATCTGGTTGAAAACCAATCTACAAGAGATGTCCCCAACCTTAGAAAACATGACAAATGTTCTTAGAGCACATTTTTTACAAGGAAACCTAATTGTGAATTTTAAAGCATATTCAGGTTTTGATGATCCAAATGATAAGAAAGCTTCAAAACCCTCAATATATATAGGATTTAAACCAGAACCATTGGGATTTCTGTACTGATTTATCCAAGCATGATCATCTAATAATGACTGATGTCGATTTCCTTGTTCCATATTTTTCTACAAAATATAAATCATCCCGGTTTTTGAATAATTTGAAATTATAAAAAAAACTATATGAAAAAAGAAGATAAATAATTAGAACTACTTATTAATAATTAACATTAAATTTAGGTGACACAATTTCAAGTGGATTGACGACTGCTCTTTTGTCCGATGGTCATTTACTTGCATCATTCACACACAAAAATCATAATGAAGAATCTGCTCAAAGGTACACTTATTTATTCTCGTGTATATGAGAATGTATAAGAGTACATCCAAGAAGTTTCTTCATTGTGATTTCAGTGTTGGAAATATGTAAGTAAATGATCTGTCAGAAAAAAGAACCCCCTTTTCGCTGATGAATCATCTTCTTGCAACTATCACTGCCTGAAAACATTATAAAAATGTGGTCCTATGAATGCATATTCAAACTCGTGCATATGAGATTGGATATACATACTTATAAGCATACTGTTCATAATGTTTTGAGTCGGTGAAAGTTGAAAGCAAAAGAGTCATCGAGCAAAAGGAGTGCCATCAATCCACTGAAAATTGTGCTAAGTTATTTCAAGTTATTAGAATCTATTCCTATCTAATCCTATTTATTCCTATTTATTTCTAATTATGCCTATTTATTAATAATTCTTCATATTTATTACTAATTATTACTATTTATTACTATTTATTTCTAATTATTACTATTTATTTCTAACTATTCTTATTTACTACTAATTAATCCTAATTACTACTAATTAATCCTAATTATTTCTTATTTAATACTAATTATTTCTAATTATTTCTATTTATTATTTATTATTTCTATTTATTTCTATTTATTACTAATTAGTCCTATTTATTCATATATATTACTAATTATTCCTATTTGTTACTAATTACTCCTATTTATGCCTATTTATTCTTAATTATTCCAATTTATTCCTAATTATTCCTATTTATTACTAATTATTACTATTCATTACTATTTATTACTAATTATTCGTATTTATTACTATTTATTTTAGTTAATTTTTTTATTAGTAATTATTCCTATTTATTACTAAATATTCATATTTATTGGTATTTATTATTATTTATTCCTATTTATTACTAATTATTTCGATTTATTACAATTATTTATTTCTAATTATTACTATTTATTACTAATTATTCCTATTTACTACTATTTATTTCTAATTGTTCCTATTTATTACTAATTATTCCTATTTATTACTAATTATTCCTATTTATTAGTATTTATTATTATTTATATCCATTTATTACTTATTATTTCTATTTATTACTATTTATTTCTAATTATTACTATTTATTCTAATTATTCCTATTTATTGCTAATTATAAATATGTATTCCTAATTATTATGAATTATTCCTAATTATTCTTAATTATTACTAATTATTTTTAATTATTACTACTTATTACTAATTATTCCTATTTATTACGAATTATCCCTAATTATTACTATTTATTATGAATTATTCTTATTTATTAATAATTATTTCTATTTATTAGTATTTATTCATATTTATTACTAATTATTCCTACTTATTACAAATTATTCCTATTTATTATTATTTATTCCTATTTATTATTAATGTTTCCTGTTATTTACTTTTTATTCATATTTATTACTAATTATTCTTATTTATTACTATTTATTTCTATTTATTAGTATTTAGTCCTATTTACTACTATTTAGTCCTAATTACTACTCTTTAGTCCTAATTACAACTATTTAGTCCTAATTACTACTATTTAGTCCTAATTACTACTAATTACTACTAATTACTACTATTTACAACTAATTATTGCTAATTATTCCTAATTATTCCTAATTATTCTTAATTATTACTATTTAGTACTAATTATTCCTATTTATTCATAATTATTACTAATTATTCCTAATTAATACTATTTAGTAATAATTATTCCTATTTATTACTAAGTATTAATATTTATTACTAATTATTCCTATTTATTACTAATTATTTCTATTTATTACTAATTATTTCTATTTATTAATAATTATTCCTATTTATTACTAATTATTTATATTTATTTGTTTTTGTTGTTATTTATTCCTATTTATTATTAATTATTCCTATTTATTATTACTTATTTATATTTATTATTAATTATTCCTATTTATTATTAATTATTCATATTTATCACTAAATATTTATATTTATTATTATTTATTCATATTTATTACTACTTATTCTTATTTATTACTATTTATTTCTAATTATTCCTAATTATTACTATTTATTTCTAATTATTTCTAATTATTACAATTTATTCGTATTTATTGCTAATTATACCTATTTATTTCTAATTATTCCTATTTATTTCTAATTATAAATATTTGTTCCTAATTATTTTTAATTATTCTTAATAATTACTAATTATTCCTAATAATTACTAATTATTCGTATTTATTACTAATTATTCCTATTTGTTTCTAATAATTCCTATTTATTAATAAATAATTCTATTTATGACTAATTATTCATATTTATTACTAATTATTTCTATTTATGAAAAACTAGAACTATTAATTTCAATTTATTATTACAAATAAATGTTGTTAACAAAACAATTTAAATCTAATTAATTTAAACAAATAAAAAATAATTAAAATTAACAAAAAAATGAAATAAACATGAAATTAAATAAAATATGACTACCTTTAAACTTGATCTTACATTGATGCAGAGAGGTTCAAAACATTTTCATCAAAAAAAACTAACTCAAACAAATTATCACTCTGAAAATAGGGTTGAGAGAGAGAGAAAGTGAGAATTGAGCGGAGGATTTGAAAAAATGGATGGGGTATATGTAGGTTAGATTAGTTGCAGTGGAACCTTTTCTGATGGGAATATCATCGCAACAGGTCTTTGTTGCGACGAGGCCCATCACAAATACATTCGCCCACATTAATTGATGTCAGCAGTAAAAAGGGCATTTGTGATGAGACTCGTCGCAAAAGGTACCTGTCAACACCCGTTTTACGATGGGGAAACATTCTATCGCAAAAACACATTTACCGTCGCTGGGTATTTGCGATTGGGGATTTCCCCTGTCGCAAATAACATTCTCGTACCAAGAAAACCATTTACCACCGCCGTGTATTTGCAACAGGACCCGTCGTAAATATTTCTAAGTGACGAACTATTTACAACGGGAATATTCCTCCCATCGCAAATAACCATCTCGCAGTTTTGCATGAAAACCGCGCCAAACCGCACATTAATTTTTGTGACGTTCCACCAAAACTCATTGTAAATAACAAGTTATTTTCGACGGGACGACCCCCTGTCGCAAATAATATCTGGACTGGACTATTTGCAATGGGAAATAATCACGTCGCAAATAGCCCATCGCAAAAGTTTGTTTTTCCTGTAGTGGTCGTTGTCCGATAATCCCAGAGGGCGTTGGGGAGCTTGTCTGACCAACTCTTCTTGTTTTGACCAACCATCTTCTACAGAATGTTAGAGAGGGTTTTATTGAACACCGTGATCTATCCATTTTCTTGCAAATGATAATGGGAGGTATGGGTAGAACGGATGTTGTACTTAGCGTACAATTTCTTCATCTTAGCTATTTGGAAGTTCGTGCCATTATCGGGGAGGACATCATGAGGGGATCTAAATTTGTAGATGATGTTGAAGCTCAAAAAATCAATGATGGAATAGACCTTGAACTCCTTAAGTGGAACTGCCTCTGCCCACTTGGAGAAGAAATCTATAGCATCCAGGATGAATCTGCACTGGCGACCTGTCGCTAGTGGATATGGTCCTACGACATCGAGTCCCCATACTGTAAATGGCCAAGAGTACTTGGTGGAGTGGAGATGCTCTGGCGGCCGATGCTTGATGTTAGCATGAATATGGCACGGGTGACACCTTTGGGTGATCCCGATGTAGTCATGGATCATAGAGGGCCAAAAGTTCCCAAATGTCTGGATCTGGTGAGATAGTTTTGGCCCGGTCTGATGGGCCCTGTAGGAACCAACATGAACCTTCTGCATTACTTGGGAAATCTCGACTACTTGAATTCAACAAAGGAGAACGCCATCAAACCCGCGCTTGTAGAAAATTTGCTCACAACTAGGACCATACTGGAGGGTACACTGTAACCTGTGGCATCGAATTCGCTCGCGCTCAGCCCGTTCTGTGGGTAGATTACCATTATGGAGATACTCAACAAAGGGGGCTCTCCAGTTTGGAGTCACATTAATCACTGCATCCAGGGCACCCGGGGGTCTTGATGTGGCGGCGTCGGCGGTAATGTGGCTCACCTGTAGGCCGTCATCTTCATCTATAGTGACATGAGCAATGACTCTCCAGTGCACCATGTGGATAATCAGATCATCCTGCTCGGGCTCCACAAGTGATGCAGCAAGGCCGGCCAGGGCGTCAACTCGACCATTCTGAGATCGAGAGACACGAGTAACTCTTGGACAGGATAAGAACTAGGCCATTAGCTAGAGAGTGCATTCCAATAGTGGTACGAGCTCTAGGTTTTGACGACGTAGTTTCCATTGATCTTCTTGATGACTAGTTTGAAGTCCCCTTTCACATGAAAATGGGGAACATCTATCTCGAGGGCCAGCTCGAGACCTGTAATGAGAGCCTAATACTCTGCCTCATTGTTGGTGCATCCTTCTAAAAAAATGAATACGGTAGAATGACTTGTGCTAGTGTAATGAAGATGACACCCAGGCCAACTCTGTTGAGTTCAGTTTCATTGAGCCTCATACTGGTGGGGTTTCAAGAAGCACCATCGAAATGCATTTTCCAGAATGGCATGGCTTGATCTATCGAGAGAATCACTTCATTGGGGAAATCTAGGTCCATGGACTAGTCCGCAGGAGCTATATGGGCTGCAAGGAAGTCTGCCAACGCTTTACCTTTGATATCCTTCTGAGGGAAGAACCTGATGTCGAACTGTTGGAGGATTACCGCCCACTGAACTAGTCGGCCTGTCAACATGGGGTGGTTTAAGATGTATAGTAGGGGATCTACACGGGACACCAGGTGTACCTCATGACGTGGGAGGTAATGCCACAATTTCTGTACTGTGAATACCAATGCAAGGCAGCTCTTCTCGATATGGGAGTATCTAGTCTCTTTATCGAGGAGCATGCAACTAAGGTAGTAGGGGTTGTTATCTATCCCCTCGTTGTTCTTCTTGGAGAGAAGGGTACTAAGAGATCGTTCCAATCCGGTCACATAAAGGACTAGTGGTTTTCCAGATATGGGTGGTGTTAAGACCGAAGGCTGCAGTAGATATTGCTTGATTTCCTCAAAAGCAATCTAGCACTCCTCGTCCCACTCATAGATAGCCTCTTTCTTCACGATCCAAGAAAACGGATTACACTTTCCAGCCAAATTCTCGATGAATCGGCATATGTAGGATAAGTTGACTTGGATGCCTCGAAGCTATTGAATGTTTCTTGGGGGGATACATCTGACTGATGGCCTAAATCTTCTCCGGGTCGATCTCGATGCCGCTGTATCTAACAACAAAGCCTAGAAACTTTCCATAGGTTACTCCAAAGGCAAAATTCAACAGTTTCATCTTCAGGTGGAGATAATTGAGGAATAAAAACACTTTCTCAAGGACTTTGATATGGTCTTGACGCTAGTGAGATTTTACCACCAGGTCATCCACGTAACAATCCATCAACGTTCTGAGGATTGGCTTAAATATGCAATGCATAACCCGTTGATAGGTGGAACCTAAATTCTCTAAACCGAAGGGCATGAATCGGTAGTAAAAATTACCTTGTGGTGTCCAAATGTCTATAGACTCCTCATCCTCGGGGGCTATTCAGAGTTGGTTATACCTGGAGTACCCATCCATGAAGGAGAGGGCTTTGGAACCCAGCTATAGCATCGATCAACAATTTTGTCACAAGAAGGGGAAAATCATCCTTTGGACAGTGGTGGTTGAGATCCCAGAAGTCAATGTAGACTCTAATCTGTCTGTTCTTCTTCCTGACTGGTACAATGATGGCCATCCATATGGGGTACATGACCTCCTTAACCAAATTGGCTTTGATGAGCTTGTCAACTTTGGCCTCGACCATGGCACCGTCGGAAGGGTGCATCTTTTTGGGAGGCTTCTTGAACTCGCTGTAATTTACCAGGAGACCAAGGCGGTGGACAACTACTAGAGGAACTATCCTGAAATATCATCATAACTCCAGAAGAATATATCACGATGTCGTTTAAGGAAGTCTATGTACTTTTGTGGCTCCTTGAGGGGAATTGCGACACTGATCAGAGTGGGTTTTTGGTCTGCCTCGCTACCTAGGTTCACCGGTACAAATTCATCGACCATGGTAGAGACGCCATCCACATAGGTGGGAGGAGCATCCTTTGAATCCTCTTCCTCACTTATGGAGGAGGGATCCTTGGAGGGTGGAGTTGCTTCTAAGTAGAAAGATCCCGACAGGAGGCCGGTACCATCCTGAGCGGTAGTGGAAACTACATTGGGGGACTCCTCTGCTACCGCAACAATAGAAATGAAGGTTGTCGATCAGGTCACATATGGTATTTGGCCCAAGGGGAAATGATTGATGATATCAAAGAAATATTGGCGCGTTGGCTTGAGCCAATTAATTCTAGTCCAGTGAAATAATCTAGCACGGCATACTGTTGTTGCCATGGGGTGGACATCCTGATACCTTATGGGAGTAGGAGGCTCTGGGATCACCTGATCCAGATTTTTATAGGATTATGAGGTTATCTTCTGACGTCTCATAGGCTTGGGAATGTGTTCCCCCCTCATTCCAGAAAAAAAAAAGCATTATCCCATGTCCGAGGTTCTAGCCTGCAAAGGGTGGATTAGAACAATGTAGGCGTCATCTAGATTTGTCCACGGGTCTGTCGGAGTCATGTCATTCTCAACCTTGTTAGCCTGAATGTATTTGTCTTTTCTCTTGTAGTAGTCGGAATCTAGATAACAGGATTCACAAGAGGCAAAGGGAGATGTGCAACCATGATTCATACCCACTCGACCATTAAGGGAGTACTTGAGGAACTGGTGATATGATGAGGGAACCGCAACCTGTAGGTGGAGCCATGGCCTTCCCATCAACACATTGTAGGCGGTGTCCTGGGAGACAACCATAAATTATGTGCTACCAAGTAGGGCACCGAACTGGGTCTTCAAGTTGATCTTATCGACTGGTGTCTATTCCATCCTATCATAACCTAGTATTCCTAGGTCAGAGGGACTTATATCATCCTCAGACAACCCCATTTTTTTCAGTGTCCGAGTTGGGATTAGGTTGATCCCAGAGCCCATGTCGACAAGACAGCGGCGAACCTCCACACCATTGAATTGACCGGTGATGTACAGTGGGAGAATTTGACCCTATATGGGAGTGCCTTCATCTTCTCTATAGAAAGAGATGATGGCCAGGAATTCAGCATTCTCGACCACCTCATCTGGAAAGGCTTCTGTGGATGCTACCTCCGTCTCAAATTGGAGGGGACTTCTTAAAGCCTCGGTGAGGGCCATACACATATATGATGTTAGGAAAAGGACCTACAGGACAGAGAGCTTTGCGGGAATGCTGGAAAGATTTTTGAGGACATCATACTTCTGTTCCAAGCGTGAACATATGATTATAGTAGGTCTCACTATGATAGAAGGTATGGTGGGCCCTGCCGACTGGGCCGACGACTGACTGGTGCTAGGAATATCCTGCTGCTCACTAGTCAAAGCATGCATAGTGAATATCATATAAGGGCCAGAAGACTAAGACCGGCCTGTGGCCAAGCATGGCTAGTCACGGTGTGGTCTAGGAGACATTTCCTGATCCAACAATATGAACGATGATGAACGCAAGCCTGATGTCACCAGATGAGAAGGTTGTGTATGCTGAGCTCTATGTTGGGCATGCTTCCGATTTCATTTTCGTGAACAGACTGGCTAGAAATACATACTGAGGCACTCCGATGGCCCATATTTTCATAGCTCCATCAATGCTGACGATGGATGGGGAATTTGGGAGGATCCTCTTGTCACTCTCGATCATCAGGAATCATGTGGGTATTTACCAGCTCTAAGGTGTTAACCGAGTCATACCCTTGACCGTCACACGTAGAGTCATCCACTACCGGACAGATTCTAGGAGTGATCTCCATCTCCAGGAGCATGAAATTGCTGAGAGTACAAGGTGACGATGGCATTTGTGGGGGACTCTGTTTTTCCTTATCCCTGTCAGTTTTTTCTCTTCTAGGAAGTGGGTGGATGAGACGATGATGCAAAAGAATTAGTTGCTTCTTATGAAGGATTTGGTTGATTCAGGCATGCATGGATAACACCATGGGTGTGGGTGACTATTTTACGAGCCATCCGGTCATCATACTTTTGGGACCTGTGATTAGAAACCTGATGCCACTCGCCTTGGCTATCACTGCTGCTGTCTGGCCTCATAAAGATGCATGACACATGTGTCAGAGCTGGGAACAACTGGACTATGTTGTTATCCACCTAGTCTTGAAGCCATTCTTTGAACACAAAGCATTGTTTGAGGGTGTTCCCCAAGATACGTTGTTATTGGAATTAATGAGGGTGATTAGTGAGGTTATCCTCTTCTGGACTCCTGCACCCATGATAATGTACAATCCCATACTCCAGGGCACTTTAGAATTAACCAGAGACTTGTGCCTCATTAAGCGAGTAGGTCCAGTTCCATCTTATTCAGGAAGGGGCCCTCAGAGCCTGGCCTTAAAGAGGGGCCAGAGGAGCTTGTCAAGGAGGTGGGGATTGTTTATCTCGCCATGGTGGTGGCGGCGCATTGCATGGGGGCACCTGCCGATTCTGAGTTGGGTGTTGCTGGCCCAGAGGTTGTGCATGAAGTGGAGGGCCTCTATAAGGATATGCAGGCGACTCCAATGTTCACAACTCTAGTTGCATGGGGGCCTCTATTTGAGCCATTGTGGCACTCTTGTCCCTAACGACCCTTCTCATAGGGATCACAGGAGGAAAAATACATTCCTGCTTAGCCTCTTGTAAGGCTTCCTCTAGGTGCTAGGCCTTATCAGAGAAGTCCTAGAATCCCCCATGATAGTTTTGGGTGATCAGAGAGGGGACCAGTTCCGTCTCGACATTCCCTACACACATCGTCAGTAATTTCTTTTGAGTCATTGACATGTCAAGGGAGTATGTGAGTCCTTTCCACTATGTGAGAAAGTCGGAAACGCGCTCATCGAGCCTTTGAATTCACTTGAAGAGGACTATGATACTCTTCTATTGAGTGGTTGAATTGAATTGGTAGAGGAATTTCCTATGGAGATCCTCCCAGCCATCCACCGACCTGAGGGGAAGCTGGCTGTACCAGACGAACGTCGCCTTTCCAATTTCTGTATGAAACACCGAAGCTTGGTGGCTTGCTACTACGCTGGAGTTCCCAACATGGGGCCACACCTTGAGATAATGTCTTCCATGTGTTTTGGAGGGTCCCCTAACCCGTTGAATGGGTAAAAGGTGGGATTTATGAAACCCGATGGTGCTGGTATATCATCCACCCATTCCGGGTATGGCTTGCCATCCAGGGGGGTTGCCACCTATCGAGTCTCAAAGGCTTAAAGATGGCTGATGAGTGACGCCAATGGATCATCCGGGTGGGGATTACTATCTTGACGGGGATCTCTAACCACCAGTGCATTGGCGAGTTCTTCAACATGAGAAATAGGCCCAACGGTTCATGGATTGGATAGTGGTACACCATGTGGTGTAGTTGGGGGAATCTGGGTTGGGTCCCGAGGATTGGCATGCTGTTCGAGAGGGATTGGCGACATATACCGCGCGCTCTTGCCATAATTCCCAGCCTCAGCCCTCTCTGCATGGACAGGATGGTCAGGGTCACCTGAGGGCAGTTCGCCAAGGGGATGTTGTGCCTGCCCCTGCTACCCTGGTCGAGGATCATCGTAGTCTAGCCATCGCTCACTAGCGTATTCAGTAAAGTGGTCTTCAACCACCTTCTTCCATTCAACGAGTTGCTGATGCAATGTGGCTTTTTCAAGGATGTATTTTGCCTTCTGCAATGAGCCAGATGAGTTTCATGGTTTTATGGCTCCATGGAGTTTCTTTCCCTTGTTGGTATTTCGCCTGAGTACTAGTTCCTTGATGGGCATGGGAAGACCCAATAGATTTCTCTATTGGAAAGTTACCATTCCCAATGGATCCAATAGCTACAACACTCCCTCATGGGGTAAGTACCAATCAAGTAGCTCCATCTCATTCTCTCCCTCTGATAGTTCAGCCATTTTTACCATAACTCTACCTATGGTAATATCCTCTATGTCGCCTAGAAAATCAGGCTGGCGTCAGATGTAACTAAAATGGAGGGCCACGTACTACCCTAACCATGAATTTGAATATGGTGAGAAGCAACCTTGATTATCCTATGGAGCAATTTAATGCTCAGGACGCATCGTTGTTGGAGGGTCTTATGGCGGCCTAGTGACTCAGGGTGCCGAGCCATGGGGAGTGTGGCTAAATTAACCAAAAAACATTGTTGGATGATATCTTAGAGGTGTTCTTGACTCTTGGAGTAGGTCACTCATCAATGCCAAAGGCAGAAATGAGTCACCCAGAGGGTCTGGGGAAGGTATCTAACCTTTTACTAGGTGAGCACTTCTGGTGCCCTAAAATTTGGCACTGTAACTTGCCAGAACATCTTGGGGAAATGGTCCACTACAAGGATATCCCACAATCTCTTTGGTCCGGATTCAGGTTCTGACCATTCATTTTCCCACTCATCTACTAGAGATGGTTGGGGAAGCAGTAGTGGTACCGATGCATACCGTGGAGATGACAGGCTAGCTGGTGGAGAATACAGCGAGCGAGCAGACAAGCTTCCGCATCTTGGGTTATCCGATGAAGAGTGTAGTGACTTGGACACCAAATTGCGGTAAGACGGGCTGATGACCGTTTTTTTGGAGTAGGGACTACAGTCACTGGTGATGGGTTATGCTGCTATCCATCCATCATTGGTCCCCATAATAGCTCTCCCTGATCTCTAATTGGGGTAGAGAGTGCTTCTGGTGATGATGGTGGTGATTACATGGCTGTAACCAATGGGGTTTCCAAATTCTCGTCCTCCCGGATATACCTATAGAGGGAGGAAAGAATCCGATGGAACTCACATTCTGGAAGTATGAGGCCGATACGCCTTGTTCCTCTCCCAACCCTTGACATAGAGGATCTAGGCGAGGGCTTTGTCACTGAGTCGTTTTCCGCCTTAGAATCCAAGAAGCAAACCGGTTTGATCTCAGTGTGAAACCTCTAGATGTTTTTGTGTGTGGTGGAAATGACCCACCCTCTTGCCCCGGGATGGCACTTCTAGATTGGGTAGATTTCTGACATGAGGAGGTCCTTCGGTCGTACTAGTTCTGGGGTGGGGAGGGCTTCCGCCTGAGTGAGCTGGGGTGCGAGGAGCACCCGAATAAATAAAAAAAGAGAACACGGGGAGGACCAATGTGCCCACCGGCTGACGTGTAGAGGGAATCTCTGCGGGAAATATTGGACTGGGTAGAACCTATGATGGAGTTGATAGGAGCATGCGTATGACCTTTATTCTTGCTTCCCATGGCCGTATCATCGTGAGGAGGGTCCTCGTACTGATTAAGGAGAACACGGGTAGGACCTCTGTGCTGGGTGCAGGTAAAGCAATGTTTTCCCTCACTCCTCTGATTGCTTAGGTGTGGAGGATAGTCACCAATTTCTACAAGGACATGGGGAATCCCACATACTAGATATTCACTAGATGTATAACATCTCCTTTTTGGCAGTCCGTGTTAGGAGGAATGACCCCATGCCCAATGTAATGATAATGAGAGAGGCTTCCGTACATAGTGACCCTACCGTGGGGAGGAACCTCATTTAGATTGAAGGTAGCACAAGGCAGACCTCCATTAATATCATGGAAGTAGGGATGACCCGTGTTCTCCATGGTGGCGGTATGGGGAGGACCTCCGTATTGGGTGTCGCTGCCGCAGGCAGTCCGTGGTGGGTGATCCTTGCACCAGAGGCCAAGAGAGTCAACCGAGACATCCCGTGGGGTAGTTGGGGCCTCGATCTAGATTGGGTATATAAGTTACCCAACTTATTGTGAACAGGAGACTGATGATACACAACACCAATGGCCCGAACCATAGTAGTAGCTGAAGTCAACACCCCTTGGTGGGCGTCCTCTTTGGCCTGCACCCAACGCTGGTGTCCGGTCTGCTGGACTGGGTCTAGTGGTGCAGGTAAAAATATTACCTGCTCTTCATCCTGTGGGACCGGGTGGTGGTGTTGGCACAGCCTAGTGGGGGACCTCTTTGGGGTCCCCTTAAATGGGATCTCAGCCGCACTGGCCGAGACATCCCCTATCTCATCAGCGTAGGGGAGGGATTTGTCGAGACATTACGGGGAGAGGCTTCTGAAACAATGGTATGTTGGGGGTGGGGAGAAGTGGATCCTTGCACGACTCTTGGGGTCAGCAATGGTGATGAGGCAGAGATGCCTCTAAATCTGGGTGGCCCATATCCCGAGTTGGGATAATACCCTCCTCCTCATATTGGCATAAGAGCTCACTTATCACCATTCTTTGTACGAATTCAGAAGGGGATATGGGGTGTGGGTTCCCAACATTTGTGGGTGTGGAAGCTGTCACAAAAGTAGTTGAGCCAGGCAAGATTGCTGCGTTGGCATTGTCCCTACCCTTGCATCAGTGGGTAGATGGAGATTGGGTTTCTCATGCATCATCTTGGTTCCTTAAAAGTCAGGAAATTAATCTATTAGTGATGAAACAAAGAAATCGATGTCCAGTTCCCCAGTTCCATTTCGTCTCCCATGGGTGGTAAGAATGATCCACACTGACAACATCACATATCGTGATGTCCAATATTTTGACGGCCCCAAAATCACGTGAGTTTCACACCAGGCCAGCTATTTGCTTGGTGGGACCCAGCGCATGATAACTGGATCTGGTGACATGCTAATCCACTGATGTATCAAACACTACTAATCTCCACATATAGGAGAATAATTTCACATCGGGTTCACCATTTTTGTTACCTACACTTTCACAGGGGCAGGCGCTTCCGTCTGTGGAGGACGTGTAGTTGTTGCCCCGCATTCCTGCTTTCCAAAGGTGGGCGACATCTGTCACTTATTCAGGGAGTTGTCTCCTTGATCGAAACCGAATGATGGGATTTTAGTTCTTCCATCTATGGATTCCTCCTTAGAACACATCACCTAGTCCTGGTCTCCCTTATAGACTAAGACGTTTTTCATGAAACTCTTCCCAGATCCATGTCTTCATGGACTCTGGTTAATTACATTGCTTCTGTCGGGAAATTCCAATGGGTTTGGTCAGGGTAGTGTCCTTTGGCTGGGGGAGTAGTCACGTTGGACATCACTGGTATGTCTGGATGCTAGAACACTAGCACGTCTGGGTTTATTCTCATTATTATTGGGATCCTCAAGGGCACGGATGCCCGAGGCGTCCCACCCCGAATGCGGAGAATTATATGCAATAGGAATGTATCTGAGGTTTTCCTTAGCTTATGATGTTAAACACATGGTATGCCATGAGTTTAACATCTAACATAGATGGATCAGACTGATCATAACACAAACTTGAGTGGATTAGATGGGTGAAACCCCTGAAGGCTACACTGATGTCTGGGAAAACACGTGGTTAGTTACCAGGTTACTACTAGGAGTAGTGAAGAGATAAATTGGCATGATCTCACCAGGATATGGTGGCCTGGGTAATAATCAAGATGGATAATGGATGGTTGAGTGAAGTTGATGGAGAATGGGATAGAGTCGACTCGAGGGAGACAATGATGTTGGGATTGAGCCACGAAGAGACCTCTAACGTACCCCCATGGTAGAGAATCAAAGTCCACGTAGTTCAAGATGGGGGGTATATATTCAGGGTGTGCATAGAGGACAATGACCTGATGATATACTGAGGATTACGCGTGGTTAGCAACCTAAGGTTGGTCTTATGCCACTAGGACAGACCAACAATATGAGCCCCAACATAAGGGAAGATAGAATCTTACTACTAGGTTTGTGTTGAAAATGTCTTATCACCGAATGGGGTTTACAATGGCTCACCTTAGGTTGGGGTCACAACGGCTTACTACTGGATGTGGTCACAATGGCTTACCGCTTGATGGGGTCAAAACGGCTTACTGCTAGATGGGGTCACAACGACTTATCACTGGATGTGCTCACAACGTCTTACCATTGAATGGGATCAAACCTCATGGAGTCTTCCCACGTAACTTGCCTTGGAAAGGATCAACATTCATGTAGTTTGAGAGAGTTTGGTAAACCAACGTGATGATGGTTGAGGCTAATGGATGGTGGGATTAAACCTCAGGGAGGCTTCCTACATACTTTACCATGGAAAGGATCAAAGTCCATGTAGTTTAGGATGTTGGATGAAGTTTAACATCGTGCATGATGAAATGGGGGCATGTAGTTTAACGTCAAACGGGATGGAGGTGGTCTGGTGTGAAGGGGGTCAAAACCAGTGGTTGTTGGGATTGAACCACAGGGAGGCTTCCTATTTTCCATGCCTTGACCAGGATCAATGTCCACGTAGTTGGAAGTGTTTGGTGAAACAATGTGAAGATGGTTGGGACCAACGGATAGTAGGATTGAACCTTAGGGAGGATTCCTATATACCTTGCCTGGGCAAGGATCGAAGTCCATGTATTTCAGGATGGTGTTTGGTGAACCGACGTTAAGATGGTCAGGACCAATCGGTGTTGGGATTGAACATCAGGGAGGATTCCTACGTACCTTGCCTTGGCAAGGATCAAAGTCCATGTAGTTCTGGATGGGTGGGAACTGACGTGAAGATGGTCGAGACCAATGGGTGTTGGTCCTGAACCTTAGGGGTGGGGGGTTCCTACACACCTTACCTTGGCAAGGATCAAATTCCACGTAGTTCGCGATGGTGTTTGGTGAACTGATGTGAAGATGGTTGGGACCAATGGGTGTTTGGCATGATCCTCAGGGAGTCTTATTTTGTACCTTGCCCTGGAAAGGATCAATGTCCTCATAGTTAAGGATGAATGTGTGGTGATTACACTCTAAGGACGCCCAGAGAGGATGTCATGGTCAGTGCTTTCTCAATGCCCACATGAGTCATGCACGACGTAAAAAACTAGAGGTAGCAAAGACTTGACCATCACGTCGTGAAAGGTGTGTCTGTGGGAAGCGAAGTGGGTCTTACATGAATTTAGAAGCCCCAAAAAGGAAATAGGGGCTTACACGTGGTCCACTAACCAAATAGTATATTGGGGCTTACACGTGGTTAGCTGCCTTGGGTGGTAGAGATTGGGAACTACTCTAAGGTGGAGGCCCTAGTGGCGACAAAGCCCAATGGGAGAGGGATTTGGCACCAAATAAGGGAGGGATGAGGCGCCCATCACCCCCTCTCTGGCCCTTGAAATCGAGGAAGAGTGTAGGAGCAGGGATGCAACCTCCTGTAAGAAAAGCTAGGGGCTTACACCAAGGTGGTTGCCCTGTCCCAGTGGACAAACGCCGCTCTAATAAATAGGATCTCATTCCACGTGGGGATTTATTTCACTCCCGTGGAGACTAGTGCGCATGCAGAATGTCCAAGGTGGGGGAACCCCAAGTACAACACATGGGGTGAGGTCACAGTTTAACATCATGTGCTGAGGATGATGGCGCTTGGCAGCTTAACATCCTGCAGCTTGGATGAGGTGTTCTCACCCTGTACCCATTAGGAGTTACAAAAATGATATCTCTTACCCCTTGGGGAAATGAAGGTATTAAAAATGCCATGGCGAAGGGGTGTTATGGAGTGTCCATTAAGGGGTCCACGTTAGTGTGGATTTGCGAAAAAGCAATAGAAATTAGATTTCCTATGAGAAGAAGCATGTGGCGAAGCAACACAATGGGAAGCACCACCCAAGGGAAATTGAAGTTACTTCGTGAAAACCTAGAAGGTCACATGGGAAAAATAGATTTGTAGAAAAGGGGCTCATAGGTTGAAGCCTTGTGAGGTGTTGTTGCTTTATATAGTGGAGGGGCTTCGAAAAGGGGTATGCTTTATGAAGTGATGTGGCCCAGCCTAGGCATAGGGTATAGGTGTATATGGAAAGTGCTTCATGAAGTGGAAAGGCCCTCACAGAGTAGTCCTTCATGAAGCAAGGGTGCCTTGTGATGCATAACATTGTGAAGCACTGTGCTTTGTGAAGCACAGTGACCCTGCCTTAGCATGTGGGTCATGTGTGCATGGAGGGTGCATTGATAAGCATAAGTGCTTCGCGAAGACCTGAGTCCCCGTTGGGGATCCCCTTCCTTCACGAAGGACCATGGGATCCGTGAAGGGCATCCCTCCTTGAAGAGGGGTAGAATTCAAGAAAAAGGGGAGGCACTTCACGATGAAAAAGTACCTTTAGAAGCTTAGGGTTTGCAGAGTAGAAATTGCTCCTTGATTTGAGAGATAATAAGGTGAAAAGTCATAGTATCCATCCTTTGGGCTCGAGGGTAGCCCAGTATTTATAGGCAAGAGGTGCCGCGAAGAAGATCCCACTCGGCACGAAGAAAGAGATCACTTTACAGCAGTTTTGTGAACGTCAAAGGGGTTTGCGGAGCATCCTACCTCCTCACTCTGTGGTGGGTTCGCAAACATCAAATCAGTCCATGGAGAACCCCGCCTCCTCGCACTGTGGTGGGTTCGCGAATGTCAGAGGGGTTCATGGAGCATCCCACCTCCTTGCTCCATGGTGGCTTCGCAAAAGAGGATCTTTGCACCAGCGTGGGGCCCTGGGGCTCCGCGAACAGGCTTCATAGAGTATCCCCTAATGATTTCCACTTGTTCTTGTTCGTCCCAAATTTTGGCACCAACACATGGTTATTGTTAAAATAGTGTTTTTGGTGTTACATGGGATTCAATTAAAATTAACATCCAACACACAAGATATTTTTTTTTGAAATTAGATATTATATTTTGAATAAGTGTGTATAAATTTTATATTAATTAAAACATTCATTTAGTCTTAATGAATAAATTACCATGGTAATAAAACATGTTACTATGGAAAAAACAAAAATGGTAAAATTGAGTAAACTTGTAGACTAAGAAACAAAATGTTAAAGCAGATTTTCCTTCTTTGTGTTGGAGGTGTCTCTCAACCAAATATTCCCTACCCTCCATTATTATTCAATTTTGAGCTACGTGAGGTAAGTTATACATCCCAATAGTGAATAAATTTGAATATTTATAGGAATATAACTCTCCCTCAACTATAAAAGGGAACTCACTCCCATCACTTCTTCAAAATTTTCAAGCCATTTTCTCATCAAAGAACTTCCTAATTCACTCAAAAACATCCCTCTACTCATCGAAGAATCCTTAGTGTGGGAATAAATCCATCCTATTAAGGTTTTAGTGAAAACCAAATAAGGATCCCTAAAAAGATGTGGTTAAATCTTGTTCAACCAAAAGGAAGCATAAGGTAAGTGTTTCTCATCTCACTTTTACTTCAACGATACATAATTCATATTAACCAATTATTTCATTTATATGGTTTATATAATACCCTTTTTTATGATATATTATGAATAAATTTATTTTCATGATATCTAATGTTTCATTTTTTGTTATTTATTTCTTGGGGCGCATAATTCAAAATTTACCAAAGTGGTATGATTCTAATTCCCAATCTCATCATTATTTGAGATGGTTTTTGTTTAGATCACCCAAAGGAATTATTTGGTATTTTAGTCTTGTAATAATAATATTTTCTTCTCATCTAGTAATTCATGATATTTTAATGTAACAGTACAATTTTTTCACTCTTTAGTACTTAAAATAATTTGGAGTTTTTGTATGAAGAAATAAAACCTTGTATCTCTTCAATTATAAATCTGTTTGATTCAAAAAGAAAGTTTTCTAAAGATATATTAAATTTTTTTATCCTTTTCAAAAAAATTTATTAAACACCTTTTTATTCATTTTTTATTTTCAGAAAATGTTTTCAAAGAATATTTTTCTATCTTTTAAATGAAGTCACTTTTAACCTATTTATTATGTAAAAGTAATTTTCTTTTTAACATTCATGAACTCTATATAATTACTCACCAACATGACCATCATTCCATTAAAGATTCATTATCAAGATTAAAAGGATCTTTTTAATGGTAAATTTTCCAATATTTTTGAAATTCATAGTTTTAAAAGTGACTTTCAAATAAAAGTATTTTCAAAATGTTCTATATTATAAAAAGTTATTTTAAAAAATGATTGATATTTTATACAATAACATTTTTAAATATATATTTATCCAGAAATTTCCTCAACCCTTTAATATATTATGATACCCTATGAATATGTTGTATTGATATAATCCTTATTATTTCTTTGGATGTTTTATGATTAGTTTGATTATAAATGTTCTATTTTAAAACCATTCCCTATATTACTTAGGATGGTTTATAATAATATATATTGATTGGGGTAGGTATTAACATTTATTAAGTTATTTTTAAATAAAAATTTTTATATTTATTATGTTTCACCCCTTTAATTTGAGTAATTCATTGGACTTACTATGGGATGAGTGCAGACTAGTATAGATAGCCTCTTAGTGCATCGGTAGGATTCATGAGAAAAAACAAATATGGTTTTGGCCAAGGCCTTACCCATTTATTAGATCTATTAAGAAGAATCCTTGACTATATTAGGCACCTTGGAATGAAGCCTCAACAATATTATATGTCTTGGAACAAATCCTTGTTTTATGTTTTAGATATTTGGTGTTATGAATTCCATCATTATTAATTCAGTTATTGATATTCAATGTGATTATTCGATTAGTTATAATATCCACGGTTAATTTTCATTCTCATGTGATTTTTTATATGGAATTATTTGATCACCATTCATTATAACTGTATTATGCTCATGTTATTGATTTAATGAAACGTGTTTTAGTTTTTTACCTTTCTTTTTTTATTATTCCTTATTTATTCATAGATTTCACTATACACATACTCTAACTGATCATATGAGATCGCACCTTTATTATGATTTATTTTCTCCAAGATAAAAGGATGTATTTTTTTATTTTTATATAGGGATACGCTAAGTGGAGTAATGAAATTGTCAAAGATATTTTTTGCGTATTTTATGTCTTAAAATGTAATATAAATTTCAAATATGTATCTAGTTTACCAGTAAAACTAATCTATTTAGTAGTTTGGGATTCAAACCATTGAATTTATGACAATTTAACAAAGTAGCTGTCATATCTGGTATATTAGAGTTCATATTTTTATAGTTGGTGGTAGAGGATGTTAAGTAGAATCATTGGGAATATTATTTTGGAAAACATATATGAGGGTAATTAACCCTAATATAAGATACGAGTATTGTTATAGAGGAATATCATAATGTTTTCACAAGGTAGATATTATGTGGGCTTTTCTAGAAATAAATATATTTCTGGATAATACAAGTCGACATGGTTCTAATATAGAGGAAACATGGGGTAATATATTTGAAAAACGATGGTCGTTCTGGACTCGAGCATCACCTGGTACCCAACAAAAGACCTTACTGTACACCTAATTTGACACTGCATGCGATATTTTTAGGATAATTAACAATATATTTACGAACAATTATGAAGGATTTGAAAGTATAATGAAAATTAATTATCTAGGTCCAACCCCACATCAAGGAAAGAATTTTGTTTTAAATAAATCAGATGATGTATTTGTGTATTGGGAATAAAAATAATTATATTTTGGAAGTATTTTTAGAAATGGTATTTTGGATATAATCATCATGAAATAAATTTGAATTGTGTAAGAATCATATATGTTTTCATTAACATAAGAGTTATGGATTCCATCATGAGTTAGTGTGTTTTGGATTGGTCATTAGTACAATGTCTTAAACGCCCCTTCTAAAAATATGTGTGGTTTGAATGTCAAAAGATAACGTATGTTTTGGGACAAATTTATGGAATGAATATGTTTTAGTGGAAATTTTATTTTAGGACTAATTCAATCATATTTAATAGACATAAGTTTAATAGTATCAATAGTATTTGGGATAATATTATCATTAATTACATTGAAATAATAGTCAAATAGGATTTTTAGACATTGTAAAAAAATAATATTTATTAAAATCCACAGTAAAAAGGTTATTTAAGGATGTCTATCATATTGTTTTAAGAAATTTATAAAAAATATATTAATATTTTTTAGAGAAGGACAACCTTTATGTTAGGTAACAAACCATCATGTATAAAAATACTACATGCCTTGAACAGATGTCTAAAGGATGATAATGGTTTCACATTTAGCATTGTCCAATATGTTGTCCCGGTTAATATATCATTTTTTAGATAAAAATTTTTACAAGAAAAAAATTAATGATGAACCAGTAGTATTTCATTTGTATTTTATAGATTAATATATTAACAATATTAGTTTTCAAAAACAATTAATGAAATAAAGAAATACTTTCCCACTTTCATGGACCATATGATCGATTAAAAGTAAATTTTAGTTCATTAGATATAAAAAAAATTCAATTTTGGAAATTTATTTGTCAGCATAAGAGATGAATGGAAATTGATTGAAGCACAAACAAAGGATGAAAATATTATTATGAAATATAAAAGTATCAAGTAATTATAATTACTTATATACTTAGATAGTAAAATAATTCTTCAACGTTATAAAAATTATCTTTATAAAAAAATTTCTCCCAGTACAATAATTTCTGATGATAACAATGAGCATTTCACATATTTTAGATTTATGGATTTGAGGCCCTCAACATTCCATTCATCATTCAATTTATAATGATCATCGACCTCAATAACCCTCTATAAATATTTACACTTTTACTCTATGTCTATATCTTCACATTCCACTAATGTTCTCCTATATCGAATCATAATGATGAGTTGTTGCATAAGACCCTTTGTAGAGACCCTAAGCTTGACGTACATGGACATTACATTACATTTTCTGAATACTTAGTACATAACAAAAACACACACACAAGGATCGTAATAGTTTAGTGTCTTTGGAAACCCGGAACGTAATCTTCTAATCGTGGTGAAAGATCTTCCATATCTCCCATAAAGATCTTCCCTTTTTTACCTAAAACCTTTATTTATATCCTGGGGAAAAGAAAACATAAAAAGGGTGAGCTCAAATGCTCAGTAAGGGTATAAAAAAGAAAAATCAATCACATCATATTCATAAGAACATAACTTTCGGAAATCTTAACCTGCAAAAGAGAGCATAATTTCATAACATGGGATAAATCATAGTAGTGAAATGTAATCACAATAATCATAACTTAAAACATGAAACTTTGTGGTATTCACACATAATCATAGAGAATCATTTCTTGTTAGTCAAGACTCATTGCCAAGACTATCTTAGTGGACAAAGTCCCTTTCTGAATCGAGTAACCCTCGTTTCAGTCCTATTTCACTGAACCGGTATAACCTACCGTTCCAGCCCTGTCTATCTCATAAGATATAAAATCTTTACCCAATTCATTGGAGGGAGATATAGGTCCCACCCATCTTATAATGAATCCTTTCTTATGTGTGCCACATAATCATACATCATCGCATAACACATGTAACAAAAATGGGATTCTTGAAACATCATGACATCATAAATCAATTCATATAAGATAAAGGAATTCATAAAAATAATTCCATCACAACATGATCAAATCAATGTAATAATAGGGATAAAAACAGAACCCTTTATTATCTTAGATGGAAAATAATTTTGATAAAACACTTGAACTCCATTCTTGAGGAAAATATCCTTTCTTCTTCAAAAAACATTTTTCCTTTCATAACATGTCATACAACTTTAAAATAAAAGAAGTTGATTAAAAATAAACTTGAAAACTTTTAAAGGAAGCTTCTTGGAAATAATGTTTTAAAAATCCATTCATGCCGTATAAGTTAAAAAAACATTCTTTGTACTTTTGTCGGAAAAGTCAAAAAGTACCTCGTACGAAAAACGACAAAAGATTCCTTTCATACATATTACTAAAAACTCACCGAAGGGTAAAAATGGATTTAAAAAATTGTAGCTGGATGGAAATAATATTACATATTTATGAAACATTGTTGAGGATCATAAAATACACCCCAGTAAATACTTATGAATAAACAATCTCAGATAAAAATGAGATTGTGATATTTCCCTTACCTTAGGTCCGATTTGCTTTGTACGTGTCTGAAGCTCCTGTATAATGGTTTAAATAATGTTATTGACTTATTCCAGAGTCATACATATTGATATGATATCATATATGGTCATATTCTTAGCTTCTTTTTAGTAATATTTCATTATTACTTGTTACTCGGGTCTTTATTGTCTTTTGTTCTTATGCGTGTTTTGCCGAATACATTCTTATTCTTCTTTTAAGGTTATAGATACCTTATATCCAGAATGGTATTAGTGTAACATATATCATAGTTATTCATTCAATTTATATAATTACTATGTAATGATGATCATGTAGAACGAGTCGCATCACATCGTGGAGACGGTATTCTGTACGTACGCACGAGTGATGATATCGTTCCTATGATCGTGGAACTATATTGGAGTATATATATATTATTTCAGTATCAATATTACTTTATAATAATCATAAATAGTTACTCATTACACCATTATACCCATCCTTGTAAAGTGATGGTGGAAAATAGATTACACCATGGCGTGGAGACGGTATTCCGTACGTACGCACGCGCGGTGATTTCATTTTTCCATAGGATGGATAGAAGGTGAATTAGGGTTGTTTCATATTTATAATAACATATCAGTATGTAAGTAATACTGATGTTATTACTTTATTATGAAACAACTAAAGAAGAAGAAGTTGAAGAAGAAAGAAATTGAAAAGATCTGTAATGGATATTACCTCTTCTTTGGAATGCCTCTTTGAATCCTCCACTTAGGGAACTAAGATTGGTCTTTGAAGAAGACCAGGACCTCTTGGATTATTCTAGGGAAGTGGAGAGGAGAAAATGGCAGGGGTTGGCCGAGCTTGAGTGCTCAATTTTGTGTGAGGATGAGGGGGATGAGGTGCCCTTTTATAAGGGAGGAGAGGGGCACCTTAGGAATATCTCAAAATATTATTTTATATTAAAGTCAAAATCGGTTTATAATTGTTCCAAAGGGTCTTATTTCGAAGCTAAAGTGGGGATGGGTCGAAATCCTATCAACAAAAAGGATTTATACAAGTTTAGGGTATTATTTTAACCTTATCAATTAGATTTAACTCTAAGTTAATTAATTTAACTTTTACCGTGTCTTTTTGTTTTCTTTCACTATATGGTTAATACACTTACTATAACATGCCAAACGAACCCCAAATTGTTTATTATTAATATATATATCCTTATCTAAGTTATTTGGCCGAACCTTAGATTTTTAGGAATAAAATAACAATTAATAATATAATATTTGTTTTAAAAACTATTTTATGTCAATTTTGACACTATTTGATATATGATTTTTTTGAAAGTCATAACAGAATTATATGTTCGAACCAAGTTTCTTAAATCAACATTAATATATCATAGTAACCTATAAAATTATTTGAATTCATAAAAAGTCTCAAATTACATTTATCTTTGTGTTTATAACATCATTTATGTCAATATTTCATTAATAAGATAATTACTGCATCATCATTGTGTCATAAATAAATTAAATTATTTAATGTCTAGAAATTACAAATAAAATACCATTATGTAGGAAATCTTTTTAGCTTTCTAATTAATATTTATAGTCGAATTTATCTTATGTATAACCCCATATTAAAAATGATTTACTTATTAAACATTGATTTTAACTATTTTAACCCTTCTTTAAATAAATTAATAATAAATGTCCTAATCTAACCCAAGTGGGCCTAAATGGTCATATTTTATTCCTAAGTTTGTTTTTGGTCGAATTACACTTTTCCAATAGAATTAGGACATGTGTTAGGGTAATAATAATATCATTTTTACCCTTAATTACCCTATTTACTTTTAACCGTGGTAAAAAAAAGTAAAAAGTTACTATTCACCAAAAATTAATTTCATCTCATTGAACCAAATTTTAGTCCTTGATATTAACCGTGTCTGTAGGATTTTCAAAATTCCATTCACAGAAGCGGTAAAATTATGTTTTATGCAAAATTCAGTTTTTAACCTACCACTTAGTGGTTTCACTATTCATCAAAAATTGAAAGTTTTCAGAAAAATACCAAAATTTTACCCTAGGCTAATTTCGATATTCTGAGTCCAAAAATGAAGTCCATTTTGAAGAATAAAATTTATAAAATTTCCAAAATTGGTTATTACTATTCATAACGGCTAGTTTTAATAGCATATTGTTGTTTAGTGAAACTCGGTATTGCGTACGACGCAAGCTATCGAGGAAGGTCGCGATTGCGTGTAAAGCAAGCCAAGCAAGTGTTGTGTAGAAAAATATTCCTTTGATGATTTATATAACATAAAAGTCTCGGGTGTTACATTCTACCCCCCTTAAAAAGAATTTCGCCCTCGAAATTCGTCACTTTGTAACAAACAGATGAGGATACTTCTCCCTCATCATATCCTCAAGCTCCCATGTAGCTTCTTCAAGTTGATGGTTCCTCCATAAAACTTTCACCAATCGAGTGGTCTTGTTTCGTAGGACTTTTTAGCTACGATCCAGAATCTCTATCGGTTGTTCTTCATAAGAAAGATCTTGCTCCAGCGGTACAACTTCTGAGCTGAGTACATGTGAAGGATCTGGTATGTACTTTCTCAGGAGAGATACATGGAACACATCGTGAACTTGAGAGAGATTCGGTGGAAGCGCCAATCGGTAAGCTACCTTTCCAACACGATCCAGTATTTCGAAATGACCGATATATCTAGTGCTCAACTTCCCCTTCTTTCCAAATCTCATAACCCTCTTCCAGGGAGATATTCGTAAGAACACTTTATCACCCACTTCAAACTCTAGGTCTTTTCTTCAGTTGTCGGCATAACTTTTCTGTCGACTCTGAGCTGCTCTTATGTGTTGTTTAATAGATCTGACCTTTTCTGCCATTTCATCAACGAGATCAGGTCCTAATAGATTTCTTTCCCCAACTTCACCCCAGCAAGTTGGAGTCCTGCATTTCTTTCCATAGAGAGCTTCATAAGGATCCATCTGAATACTAGAGTGAAAGCTATTATTATAAGAAAATTCCACCAAAGGTAGGTGTTGATCCCAACCACCTTTGAAATCCATAGAGCAAGCTCTCAACAAATCTTCTAGGGTTTGAATTGTTCTCTCAGAATGACTGTCTGTCTGGGGATGATAAGCAGTGCTGAAACTCAACTCTGTATCCAGAGTATGCTGAAGACTTCGCCAGAACTTCGAGGTAAATCTCGGATCCCGATCAGATATAATAGAAAGTGGTACTCCATGCAATCTTACCACTTCCTTTACATATATCCTGGAAAGCTGATCTAGAGAGAAATCCCCTCTAATAGCAATAAAGTGTGCAGACTTTGTAAGACGATCAACTATGACCCAAATAGCATTATTGCCTTTGGATGTTTTAGGAAGTCCTGTGACAAAGTCCATAGTGATGTTTTCCCATTTCCATTCGGGTATGGGTAATGGTTGTAACATCCCCTTAGACTTTTGTCACTCAGCTTTAACTTGTTGACAAACCAAGCATCGAGAGACATATTCAGCAACATCTCTTTTCATGCCATCCCACCAGAAGTACTCTTTCAGGTCCCTATACATCTTCGTTCTTCCAGGATGAATAGAGAATGAAGAACTATGAGCCTCATCCAGCAGCTCCTTCTTTAATTAGGGGATGGAAGGAACAGAAACCCGATTCCTGAACTTTATTATCCCATCACAATCAAGGTTGAATTCAGGAACATTTCTCACCTTCTTTTGTAACTCGACATCTTCTTTCTGTGCCTCTTTAATCTTCACATGTATAGATGGTTGAACATTCATTTGAGAAAGATAAGATTTTTCCCCTTCCATTATAATTCCAAGATCCATCCTTTGTAAATCCATAAATATTGGATCCTTTGTGATCCTCATCATGGATAAAAAAGCATGGTCTTGTCGACTTAATCCATCTGCCACCTTGTTTGCTTTCCCAGGGTGGTAATGGATTGAGCAGTCATAATCCTTAATCAGCTCCAACCGTCTTCTTTGGCGCATATTCAGCTCCTTTTGTGTGAAAATATACTTTAAACTTTTATGATCAGTATAAATATCACACCTTTCACCATAAAGGTAATGCCTCCAAATCTTTAATGCAAAGATTACCGCAGCCAACTCCAAATCATGTGTTGGGTAATTTTGCTCAGGGATTTTCAACTGTCGTGAGGCATAAGCTATCACCATATCATTTTGCATAAGAACACACCCCAATCCCTTCTTGGATGCATCACTGTAGATCACAAACCTTTCTCCACTACAAGGCAGTGTGAGCACAGGTGCACTGGATAACCTTCTTTTCAACTCCTTGAAATTCTCTTCACATTCCTCTGTCCAGACAAACTTAACTCCTTTCCGAGTCAACTTGGTGAGTGGATTAGATAATAGTGAAAAATCCTTTACAAAACGTCTATAATATCCAGCCAAACCAAGAAAACTTCGAATCTCAGTTACTGTTGTTGGTCTAGACCATCTTTCGATAACCTCTGTTTTTGCTGGATCCACAGATATCCCCTCTTTTGAGATTATGTGACCCTAAAATGCAACTTTTTGAAGCCAAAATTCACACTTGGTAAATTTGGCATAAAGCTTCTCCTTTCTCATGGTCTTCAATATAATTATCAAGTGATCTTCATGCTCTTCCTTGCTCTTTGAATAGACAAGAATATCGTCTATAAAGACTACCACAAATTGATCAAGATAGTCTCTAAAGACTCTATTCATTAGATCCATGAAGATAGCAGGGGCATTAGTAAGACCAAATGGCATCACTATAAATTCATAGTGTCCATACCTTGTACGGAAAGCCGTCTTTGGTATATCCTCCCTTTTGACCCTTAATTGATGATACCCTTAACGAAGATCAATCTTTGAAAAGTATTGAGCTCCGCGTAGTTGGTCAAATAAGTCATCAATGCGTGGGAGAGGATATTTGTTCTTGATAGTGATCTTGTTAAGTTCTCGATAATCAATGCAGAGTCTCATTGATCCATCTTTCTTCTTAACAAATAGAACAGGTGCTCCCCAAGGTGACGCACTAGGGCGTATGAATCCCTTATCAAGATTCTCTTGGAGTTGCTTCTTCAATTCCTGCAACTCAATTGGGGCCATTCTATAAGGTGTCTTTGAAATAGGCAAAGCACCCGGTACGAGTTCTATTGAAAACTCAACTTCACGATTTGGTGGAAGACCCGGTAATTCCTCCGGAAAGACATAATCAAACTCCCTTACAATGGGAATATTCTTAATCATGAGTTTCTCACCAACCATTTGAGATAAATAACCTTCATTTAGTGGAATCAATACCCATAAGATGGAAGAAATTTCCACTGGAAGGTTATGTTCATCCTTGCATTGGTATACGATCGTAGATTGATCTGGAATATGAAATGTGACTTCCCTTCTTTGGCAATTGATATGAGCTCCATGTAGAGAAAGCCAATCCATGCTAAGAATCACATCAAATTCCACTAAAGGAAGGATCACAAGATTTGCAGGAAGCACTTTCCCACAAACTTCGATCGGAGAAGAATTATAAACTTTTGATGCGACTGTTGTGCCATTAGGTGTTGTCACAGCTAACTCAACATCTAATTGTTGAGGTAATACGGTGATACCCTTAGAAAATTCTTTAGAAATAAAAGAGTGGGTGGATCCAGAATCAAATAAAACATTTGCTACTTTAGAGTGGACGGTAAGTGTACCTTTCACCACTTTGTTATCGTACTCCACATCGCTGATAGAAATTGCATGTGACTTTCCTTTGTCTTTAGCCTTAAGATTTTGTTGACGTCGACCATCATCATCAACCCTTGGATTTGGGCATTGATTGGCATAATGCCCCATCTCCTTGCACTTGAAACATTGAAGTGTAGTAGGTTCATTCTGTGTATCCCTTCCTTTTTTGCGTCATTAGACATCTTATTCCCATTATCACGACATTCAAATGCCCGATGACCTTCCTTTCCACATTTAAAACATTTACTTGTCCCTTTAAGACAACTCCCTCCATGTTTCTTTCCACACTTTGAGCATAAGGAAAAGCTCATCTTCTTTTCTGTGTGCTCTTTAGATTTTTCTTTGAATTCCATCTTCCTCTTCTTATCAAACCCATGTGACTGATGGGTTACTCCAATCTCCATCTTGACTTTGAGAGCACATCGAACGATTTCCTCGTAGCTATTGAAGTCCCTTATGGCTAACGCCCTTCGAAGACTTGGTTTTAAGCCACTAAAGAATCGATCGATCTTACTCTCAGGTTGGATAATAATACCAGAAGCGTACCTTGCAAGTCTTGTAAAATTTGCATTATAATTACTAACAGATTCATCATCCCTTTGCTTCAGTACAAGGAACTCTTTCTCCGTCTTTGTTCGGAGAATACGAGGGATGTATTTATTGAAAAATAAGTTCTTGAACCCGTCCCATTCCATAGACTCAATTTCATCTCTTTGCCTCGTATTCTTAGTAAGATTCCACCATTGATCAGCATCTCCTTCCAAACGATACACTACTAGGATGACTTTATCATGTTCAGAACATTGAAGAACTGAAAATATCTTTTCAGTAGTACTAATCCATTGTTCAGCAATAAGTGGATCAGAAGACCCACTGAAAGAAGGTGGACGTTGCCTCATGAAGGACTCAATAGAATATTGTTCCCTTCTCTGCTCATTTGGAAGTCCAGAATGATTCATAGCTTGTGTAAGTATAGCAATAAAATTTTTCACTCCATCTCCCATAACATTTGTTTGTTCAGGAGGACAATCATTGCGTTGTCCATTGCATTGATCAACACGGTTCCTTCGGGTTCCATCCGTCGTCTAAAACCCAAAAAGAATAGTGTGAGAGGAAAAAATCATGCTAGGGAAAACAACATAATAAAGGGTGAGTACCTTCAATATCTAACATCTTAGGTTTAATTCTATGATCGTTAGCGTAGTTCTAGTACTATAACCTATACGTATACTTAACCTTAGGGACATCCCTAGACATACCATAGAAATATCTCTAGGGATCTCACTAACGTTTTCGCATCCTAGTTTCCAAAGGATGACTAAACCTTTCCTCTGATACCAACTGTAGAGACCCGAAGCTTGACGTACATGGACATTACATTACATTTTCAGAATACTTAGTACATAACAAAAACACACACACAAGGATCGTAATAGTTTAGTGTCTTTGGAAACTCGGAACGTAATCTTCTAATCGTGGTGAAAGATCTTCCATATCTCCCATAAAGATCTTCCCTTTTTTTTACCTAAAACCTTTCTTTATATCCTGGGGAAAAGAAAACATAAAAAGGGTGAGCTCAAATTCTCAGTAAGGGTATAAAAAAGAAAAATCAATCACATCATATTCATAAGAACATAACTTTTGGAAATCTTAACCTGCAAAAGAGAGCATAATTTCATAACATGGGATAAATCATAGTAGTGAAATGTAATCACAATAATCATAACATAAAACATGAAACTTTGTGGAATTCACACATAATCATAGAGAATCATTTCTTGTTAGTCAAGACTCATTTCCAAGACTATCTTAGTGGACAAAGTCCCTTTCTGAATCGAGTAACCCTCGTTTCAGTCCTATTTCACTGAGCCGGTATAACCTACCGTTCCAGCCCAGTCTATCTCATGAGATATAAAATCTTTACCCAATGCATTGGAGTGAGATATAGGTCCCACCCATCTTATAATGAATCCTTTCTTATGTGTGCCACATAATCATACATCATCGCATAACACATGTAACAAAAATTGGATTCTTGAAGCATCATGACATCATAAATCAATTCATATAAGATAAAGGAATTCATAAAAATAATTCCATCACAACATGATCAAATCAATGTAATAATAGGGATAAAAATAGAACCCTTTAATATCTTAGATGGAAAATAATTTTGATAAAACACTTGAACTCCATTCTTGAGGAAAATATCATTTCTTCTTCAAAAAACATTTTTCCTTTCATAATATGTCATAAAACTTTAAAATAAAAGAAGTTGATTAAAAATAAACTTGAAAACTTGTAAAGGAAGCTTCTTGGAAATAATGTTTTAAAAATCCATTCATGCCGTATAAGTTAAAAAAATATTCTTTGTACTTTTGTCAGAAAAGTCAAAAAGTACCTCGTATGAAAAACGACAAAAGATTCCTTTCATACATATTACTAAAAACTCACCGAAGGGTAAAAATGGATTTAAAAAATTTTAGGTGGATGGAAATAATATTACATATTGATGAAACATGGATGTGGATGATAAAATACACCCCAGTAAATGCTTACGAATAAACAATCTCGGATAAAAATGAGATTGTGATATTTCCCTTACCTTAGGTCCGATTTGCTTTGTACGTGTCCGAAGCTCCTGTATAATGGTTTAAATAATGTTATTGACTTATTCCAGAGTCATACATATTGATATGATATCATATATGGTCATATTCTTAGCTTCTTGTTAGTAATATTTCATTGTTACTTGTTACTCGGGTCTTTATTGTCTTTTGTTCTTATGCGTGTTTTGCCGAATACATTCTTATTCTTCTTTTAAGGTTATAGATATCTTATATCCAGAATGGTATTAGTGTAACATATATCATATTTATTCATTCAATTTATATAATTACTATGTAATGATGATCATGTAGAACGAGTCGCATCACATCGTGGAGACGGTATTCCGTACGTATGCACGAGTGATGATATCATTCCTATGATCGTGGAACTGTATTGGAGTATATATATATATTATTTTAGCATCAATATTAATTTATAATAATCATAAATAGTTACTCATTACACCATTATACCCATCCTTGTAAAGTGATGGTGGAAAATAGATTACACCACGGCGTGGAGACGGTATTCTGTACGTACGCACGCGCGGTGATTTCATTTTTCCGTAGGATGGATAGAAGGTGAATTTGGGTTGTTTCATATTTATAATAACATATCAGTATGTAAGTAATACTGATGTTATTACTTTATTATGAAACAACTAAAGAAGAAGAAGTTGAAGAAGAATGAAATTGAAAAGATCGGTAATGGATATTACCTCTTCTTTGGAACGCCTCTTTGAATCCTCCACTTAGGGAACTAAGATTGGTCTTTGAAGAAGACCAGGACCTCTAGGATTATTCTAGGGAAGTGGAGAGGATAAAATGGAAGGGTTTGGCCGAGCTTGAGTGCTCAATTTGGTTTGAGGAGGAGGGGGATGAGGTGCCCTTTTATAAGGGAGGAGAGGGGCACCTTAGGAATATCTCAAAATATTATTTTATATTAAAGTCAAAATAGGTTCATAATGGTTCCAAAGGGTCTTATTTCGAATCTAAAGTGGGTATGGGTCGAAATCCTATCAACCAATAGGATTTAGACAAGTTTAGGGTATTATTTTAACCTTATCAATTAGATTTAACTCTAAGTTAATTAATTTAACTTTTACCGTGTCTTTTTGTTTTCTTTCACTATATGGTTAATACACTTACTATAACATGCCAAACGAACCCCAAATTTTTTATTATTAATATATATATCCTTATCTAAGTTATTTGGCCGAACCTTAGATTTTTAGGAATAAAATAACAATTAATAATATAATATTTGATTTAAAAACTATTTTGTGTCAATTTTGACACTATTTGATATATGATTTTTGTGAAAGTCATAACAAAATTATATGTTCGAAACAAGTTGATTAAATCAACATTAATATATCATAGTAACCTAGAAAATTATTGGAATTCATAAAAAGTCTCAAATTACATTTATTTTGGTGTTTATAACATCATTTATGTCAATATTTCATTAATAAGATAATTACTGCATCATCATTGTGTCATAAATAAATTAAATTATTTAATGTCTAAAAATTACAAATAAAATACAATTATGTAGGAAATCTTTTTAACTTTCTAATGAATATTTATAGTCGAATTTATCTTATGTATAACCCCATATTAAAAATAATTTACTTATTAAACATTGATTTTAACTATTTTAACCCTTCTTTAAATAAATTAATAATAAATGTCCTAATCTAACCCAAGAGGGCCTAAATGGTCATATTTTATTCCTAAGTTTGTTTTTGGTCGAATTAAACTTGTCCAATAGAATTAGGACATGTTTTAGGGTAATAATAATATCATTTTTACCCTTAATTACCCTATTTACTTTTAACCGTGGTAAAAAAAAGTAAAAAGTTACTATTCACCAAAAATTATTTTCATCTCATTGAACCACATTTTAGTCCTTGATATTAACCGTGTCTGTAGGATTTTCGAAATTCCATTCACAGAAGTGGTAAAATTATGTTTTATGCAAAATTCAGTTTTTAACCTACCACTTAGTGGTTTCACTATTCATCAAAAATTGAAAGTTTTCAGAAAAATACCAAAATTTCACCCTAGGCTAATTTCGATATTCTGAGTCCAAAAATGAAGTCCATTTTGAAAAATAAAATTTATAAAATTTCAAAAAGTGGTTATTACTATTCATAACGGGTAGTTTTAATAGCATATTGTTGTTTAGTGAAACTCGGTATTGCGTACGACGCAAGCTATCGAGGAAGGTCGCGATTGCGTGTAAAGCAAGCCAAGCAAGTGTTGTGTAGAAAAAGATTCCTTTGATGATTTATATAACATAAAAGTCTCGGGTGTTACACCCTTGTACTTCCCTTTTCTCTCCTATTAAGAGAATATTTTGTTAAATATTTTTATGTTGTGGATTTTTCAAAAATGGTATTTCCAAATATCTAACATTTTACTATCTAAATCTATTTTAAATTACAATGATACAATTTATTTAAGGTGGGAAGAATTGAACACCCATAAAATCTAAAATAATAACATTTTTTACAATAGATTTTGTGAAACAAAAAATATTTTTTACAATATAATGTAATAAAATTGGTTATTAAAATATATTTTTTAGAATATGTTTAATTTTTTCGATAGATTATGATACACACAACAATGAGTTTCTTGGAAACCTTGTGTTATATGCATGAACGAGTTTTACTGAAGAATAATATATTATTAATATAATTATTTAATATGAAAATTATCTCCTAGCCATTGGAATGAAGGGTAATAATATGATTAAATAAATTATATAAATACACAATTTTCACATGTTTATTGATTATTTATTGATTATAAATAAAATAATTAGAATTTTAAAGAAAAATGAAATGTTTTTTGAAAAAAAATATTTTTCTAAAAGAAGGTTCAATTGTGCTTGGGGAACATAATTTAAAATTAACTTTTAAAAATGTAAACAAATTTATATGAAAAAATAAAATTCATTTTAAAAATTGAAATACCAACATTATATTAGGGTGAATTTTTGGGATTTTTCTAAGCAGTTTCATTTTTTGATAAATAGTGAAATAAATACTAAATTTTAATTGAAAAATGACTTTTCATCTAAATAAATTTTAATTTTAATTTATATTTTGAATTATTTTTAATGTAAAAATTGTTAAATTAAACATATATTGATACAATTTATTCTATTATAATCATTTTAATAATTAACTATGTCTTACGAACCTTGGAAACTTTTGAGCATTTCCCATTAAAATTAGCATTCTCACCACATCTACGGGATTAATTTAAAATTAAATTAGACCAATAATATGATTTGAATTTTTAAAAATGGATACAATAAATAAAATCATAACAATTTATATTTTCTAATGTGTTCAACCTAATTTTTTTTTACCATAATGATTTTTGAAAACAATTAGAATTAATTACTATGATTAATGTAAAAATGAGTTTACTTAGTGGTTAAACATATAATATATGGTATAAGAATAATGTAAAGCATTTCTAAAACACACAGGTTTTCAATATATATAGCCTTATCACCTTATACTCATTTTTTAGGAGTTACATGGATAATATTCCTTGAATGTGAAAATATAATATGTAATGTAAAGAAAACGTCAAATAAGGAACCTTAGTTGAATTTAATATCTATAACGCATTGGGATAGGGAAAAAACAACATTAGTTTAGTTATAATTATTATTCTGAAATATTACATAATTTTTATTATAATTATAATTTATCTTTAATTTTTAGATATGAATTAGTTACATTAAATTATTAAGAAACACCAATAAAATAATTATATAGTTATTAATTAACTAAAATAAATGATACACTAATATTAAAAGTGAGGTAAATTGAATAAATTATTATCTTGAATTAAATTATTAGGTGAATATACCATCATACATAGGTTTTAACTCAATTTAGTCAAATTCCATCATTTTATTGATATTTTAAAATTTAAATTAAATAAATAATGAAAAAACTGAAATTAGTGTTATTTTATAACAAATGATATATTATTCAATATTTTACAATTAATAATAATCATAACCTCTTCCAAGTGCCTTTTAAATATTAAAAAATATAAAATATGTCCCTTCTAGTACCGAATGATATTTTATAATTAATATATTGACCCCAAAATAGTAAAAACATTTTTAACACACTCAGGGTTCAAGTAGTGTTTCGGTGCGTTATATACGCTTATGTTAAAATTAATATCCAACACACATATATTGTTTATTTTATAAATTAGATATCACATTTAAAATACATGGGAGTAAATTGTCTAATAAGTCTCAAAATAACTTAGTCTTAATGAATAAACTACCTAGTTTTGAAAACTTGTTACCATGGTAGAATCCAAAAGGGTAAAATTGAGTAAACATAAATGATATGGAAAATAATGATAAAAAAATTATTATTTTTTTATGGTGGAGGTATGTCTTGGCCACATAAACCCTACCTCTGTTATTATTAAATTTTGGAGCCACATTAGTTAAGGGAGACCTCCCAATAGAGAACAAATTTTAGTATTTACAAGAATTCCACTCCTCCACAACTATAAAAGGGCACACACTCCCCACAATTCATCAAACCTCTCAATCCATTAGGATCATCCCACCTCTAATGAAATAACTCCTCAAATTCCATCCCATAATCCTAGAATCCTTAGCTTGGAATGGAATAAAACCTTGGAATGATATAATGAAATAAAAAAACAGATACTTGAATTGGAGGAGGTTAAAGTAAGTTTAGCCAGTAAAAATATTAAGGTAAGCGTTTCTCATCTCACTTTTACTTTCATTAGACATACTCTATATTCCAAAAAATTTAATTTTTTTGTGGGGTATATATTTCCATTTTTATATGATATTTCAGGAATACATTTATTGTCATGATATCTAATTTTTCATTTAATTAATTTATTTCATGGGTCCTACAATATAATATTTACTAATGGGGTAAGAGATTAATTAACAATCTCATCATTATTCAAGACAGTTTTTGTTTATGTCACCCAGGGGGGAATTATTTAATATTTTCATATTGAAATAAATATATTTTATTATCCTCTGGTTATTCATGATAATTTCATGTAAAGGTTCATTTTTCCCACTTTTTGGTACATAAAATAATTGAGAAAAGGTTTTTAAGAAAAAATAACGTTATTTATCTCTTCAGCCAAAAATATGTTTTCTTAAAAAACTAAGATTTATAAATATGGCATCAAAACTCTTCTAATCCATTCAAAATGATTTATGAATGAAAGTTTTACCGATTTTTTATTTTCTAAAAATATTTCCCAAGGAATCTTCTTTTCTTTTTTCGATCGAGGAACTTTTCTAACCTTTTTACAGTGAAAATTTAATGTTCTTTTTAAATTGTTAGTCATGTACAGAATTAAATTATGGCATGACCATAATTATATTCAATATTACATTACAGGATTACATGTATATTTTTAAATAGAATTGTTCCCAATATTCCGGAATTCATATTTTAAGAAGTGGTTATCAATGAAAAGGATTTTTAAAATGTTTTATGTTTTAAAAATTGATTTTCAAAATGAAAATCATATTTTTCTGAATATTTTTTTTAATGATATTTTGTGAAGAAATTATCTAAACCCTTTAATATAATTATGAAACACTGAAGATATGTTGTATTGATATCATATTTATATTTTCTTTGGATATTTTATGATCAATTTGATCGTAGATGTGCTATTTCGATACCATTCACCATATTACTCTAGATTGTCTATGATTATGTTTACTAATTAGGGTATGTATTAACATGTCATATATTAGTTTTAATATGAATGATTATTTTTATTATGTTTCAACCCTCTTATATGAGGAATACATTGGACTTAGTAAGTGATGTCCGGTTACTAGTATAGATATCCCCCAATGCATCGGTAGATTTACTAAGATAAACTAGATATAGTTTTTCTGGAGGACTTAACAAATTATTATATATATTGAAAAGAATAATTGAAGATATTATATGTCTTGGAATTAAACCTTGATGGTATTAAATTTTATATAATGAAGCCTCAATGATATGTTTTAGATATCCATAATTATTCATTCCTTTATTATGAATTCATTTATTTATATTCCAAGTTGTTATTCAATTAGCTAGAATATACATAGTTCTGATTAGTTTTTTAGATTATTTTTTATATGTAATTATTTGATCACCTTTTATTCCTTACATATTATACTCTAGTTATTTATTAAATAGAATGTGTTTCATTTATTTACATTTACATTTTGATATGCCTTATTTATTCATATATGTCATTGTACACTTACCCTTACTGAGCATCTAACTTCACACATTTCTTATGTTTTATTTTACCCAAGATAAGAAGAAGTAATTTGTTATTTATATGAAGGGATTCACTAAGGGGGAATAAAGGAACTCTCAAAGAAAATTCTTTTTGTGTTTTATATTTTAAAGTTTAATGTAAATTTCAACTTTGTATCTAGATTACCAGTACTAATAAACTATTCGGTCTTTTGCGATTAGAATAATTATATCTATAACAATGTAATAAACTAGATACCAACTATAGGCTATTTGGGTTGGGGTAACTACACAATTTTAACTCTCAACAACTAACACTTATGCAGGATTCCAAGTTAACCCACATAGATAAATGTGAATCGAAAATTCCTTGTTCTAAATAAAATAAGAATTTATTATAGCTGTAATATTATATTTTAAAGGTTGTTTTTTTACATTGACACCTATGTTTATCCTCGAGGCTGTGTTTAAGCTATTTACAGATTTGTATACGGTGGTTAACCAATTCCCTAGTATGTTATGTAGGTAGCATTTCCCTAACCCCAGAATATTCTCCACCCTTCACATTTCTCTCACGATGCATTATCCACTAGTCCACCAAGATGTCCTCATTTAGAGTGTGTCACTCATTTTTTGTGGGTGTGATTTTGTGTCCTTTGAGGGTTCATAGTCTTTATAATTATTAAAGAGAAGAAAAGTTAGTGACTTCTAGTTCTTTATTCACCGATGATCAGAGTGGAAGAGGAATGTGGTGATGAGTTAGCATAGGTTTGAAAAATCCCAGCATCGTTGAAATACTCATACGGATGTTATACACCTAGAAAAAAAATGATGATCATAAATTATTGGACATAAAAAACTCGTATACCTTCATTTAATCAGCTTAAAACAATTATTCATCGATGGGGGAGATACTGAACCCTATTAAGGGGGTCCTGGTAGTATTTTTTGTTTTCATAGTCAATTTTTTGGTAATCATTGTGTGCATTGTTTAATTATAATGTGTTCTATGAATGTATATTGTTTTATTATGTTCATGTGGTGAAGCATTTAGTTGTATCTTATATTCCTATTTATCCTTTCATAGTGAAATAACAGTAATGATCATGCCCTGTGAACATAGGCTAATGATCGAATAATGTAAATCATGTTATCCCCTTTAATTATTTCTTTGTGATTCTATTTTGAATTTTAAATCACTAAACACTACTACTTCTTCTTAAATTAATTCACTACTGAATTTATTTGATAATACTAAAGCTGTTAAGCATGTTGGGTTTCTATGTTTATCCCAACATTTCATTGATTTTGCTACTGCCTTCACTCTAGCCTGTATTTTGGGATTCATTATATGTAGGAATGTTTTTACAATTCTGAAATTGTATATTTGAATATGGATTTTTTATTCTCATTTCTAGATTCTAGTTTGTATAACTTTTTTGAATAGATTTTTTATTTTTGTTTTATGAGAATAAATTTAAATCTTGAGTTATTGTAATTGCCACTAACTTAATGCATGTTTTTTACTAGTGTAATAGCCTCTTCCAGTGTGTGTTTTATTCACTACTATAAAATCACTTCATTTTATTCCCGGTGATTAGAATTGAAATTTTGAATATATTTCTCTCAATCCATATGTTATTATGTTATAAACTATAAATAAAATTCATTTTCATAATTATGATTTTGATGAATCAAACGCCCAATAGATCCTTGCCTATTACAGGCGGACTTCCACTCGCAAAGGGGAACTCCAAGAAAAAGTGATATCATATCCAATATGGATTTAAATTTTAATTTGATAAAATTTTAAATTGGTTATTCAATTATTTCAAATTATTTTCTAGTGTATTTTATCTCATGTTACAACAAGATTTTATGTTTCATTAATCTAGTTAATTATCTCTCTTAATCAATAATTTCAATATGTTGTTGAAATTTTATTTCCTTTCCATTATATATTTTATATACAATATTGACCATTAAATATTATTTTAGTAGGTACTACCTATGTGTTCCTCTAGTCTCAGGGTTTGGAAGAGTACTATGTGAGGTTGAACTATGTTTGAGAGCTGGTTAGTAGTGAGATCTATTGGAAGTGTCTAGTGTCTCTAGTGTTTGAAATTTTCCATGTAGTTGAGTTTATGTTAGATATTTTTTTTCGTACTCATCCTTTGGGGATGTTGGATCCTTATATGGACCGATAGCGAGTTCAGTGCTTAGTCATGGGTAGTTTTTTGTGCAGTTCCCTTGTTTTTTGCTTGGCTAACCACAAAGATTTTTTTTCTATTTTACCATTTCATAATCTTTTTTTAGTGTTAAGAAACATGTGCCTTATTATGACTAGACTAGGATTTATGGAATTTTAGTGGACTAATTTCCCCTTGGTCTTAAATGGCTACATGCCTTTCTCTCACATATAAGAGAAGTCCTAGGATATTTGTATTGCATGCATGTGATCATATAGATTCTGTTTGTTTCAAGATCTCCCAATTTGGATTTTTTAGGAATATATCTCCTTTGGTTGATATTATTAACCCATTTTAAGTATATTCTAGATATATTCATTGAAAATTATCTTATTGAGTTGTGAAGTGATGTGTCTCGGCTTATAGTCAATGTTGATAGGTTCTTTAGTCCCCTTGTGTTTTTATTGATTCAGGTAGAGAAACTTTTTTCCTTAAATTTACTATTCATTCTCTCTTAGTTCCTCTCTTTTTCTTTTATTTTTCATGATTTCACTGTTGTACATGGAGTTTCAATTCATCATGAATTTTCTAAAAAGAATCTCCATTTTTTGTATGAGGATAGATACTGCTATACTTCTTTGTGTTGTGAAGACTCAAATGAAATATTGAGAGGAAGTAATTGAATTTTATTTACTAGTACGATATTCGTTGTTTGATTCATCATTGAGAGTGACTCTAGACAGTTAATGCATAACTTTTTTTATGTAATTGTTTAGAATTGTTTAATTTTGATCATTCATAGTAGCTTTAGAACTACTTTCATCTTTTGGCATCATGATTCAAATTTCATGTATGTTCATAGAAGTTTTATTGATAGTATAAATAGGGTTGTAGAAATATTATAAAAATTTTAGCTTCATATTTTTAATTTTTGAAATTCATGATTGTTTTGGAGGTGAAAAATAATAACATCATTTAGGATTTTCTTCAATGTAGATATTTTATTGATTTTAAATATTAAGTCCTTTATATAATTTATTTCCAAGGTGTTGATTTGTGTATCTTGTATTCCTTATTTTTAATAAAATCATAATTAAATATTCATGTGATATTATGTTTTAAATGGTTTTTCATTGACTTTGACTCTTGTGTTTCTATATAAGGCACAATTTAAGTAGTTGATGAGTTTGTAAATAGTGGTTCTCTGGTGACCTAGTTTATTTTCATCCTGGATTGTATAAAAAACTGAATATTTTCCACTCTACATGTGTCCCACATTATGCATGAGCCTCCAATATGCCAATATCTCTAGCAGGGGGGATCCTGGTTCAGTGTGTGTGGATCCTATTTTTTTGAAGGATTCACCTTTCTTATAGAGATTCCATCTTGGTTTTTTCAGCCTCCCATTCATAGATACAATGACATAGGTTGTGTTAATGAGATTTATTTTTTCATCCCATGATAGATTGAGGTACATTGACTAATTCAAATGTGTTGGGAGAGAGATAACAATGGATACTAGAGTTTTACCCTCCTACGCCAAAAGCCCACCAGGTTTGACCCTTCACTAACCAGGAGGCATGATGTCAGTAGGTTCTTGATATTCTATGCAGAATCCTACCAAGGTTTTTTGATTTTGGGAATTCATATTATCCACCAAGAGAGAGGTAGCCCTGATGGGGATCATCCTTGGAGAGGTCATGGTCCTCCTCACTAGTGAAGCAGAGGTGATAATAAGAATATCTGTTATTGTATTTTTGATAATAGTAGTGGAAGTGTAAAATAGTTCAAAATCTGGGTAGGGTTGAAGGATCTGAGAATTTATAGTATACTAACACAGCTACTCCATACATGAACAAAAATGATGATGTCGAATAATTGTACCTAATGAACCCAATAACCATGATTTTAGTGGATCAAAATCATCTTATCCATTGAAAAAGATGTGATCAAGCCACAATAACGGGGTATTGATATTATTTTTTGTTTTTTATAGATTTTTATAAGGACAGTGTGTGATTCTTAGTTCTATTGTGTGTACCATGTATGTTTTTGTCCAAATTTATTCATGTGGTGTTTCAGTACTTTACATATTGTATTCCACTTTATCTATTCATGAAAAAAAACTAGTGATGAACCTTCCCCAAGCATGTATTCCAATGGGACTGTAATGTCCTGTAAATTTCATGTGATTTTTTAAAAAAATATTGGTATATTTCAAGATAAGACGCTCTGATGTGACCTGATTCCAAGGCCCCGTGGGCCCGGAATATAATTTTTAACATATTTAAGTTTATTCAAATAAACTTGTGAGTGGTTTTTTATAACTTTTAAACTGGCGCTCAGATAAAAAATATGAGGGTATTGTTGAACCTAGAATGAGGAGATTCTCCTAGAAAGGAACTAACATTGACCGGTGAGGGTCGACCGGAAAAGATAATTTTCAGACATTACTGAAAAATAATAAAATAACATAAAAAGTTATTTTATTTGTTTCTCTCCACCATTGAACGGTGGCACGAAATCACTATAGTGTGGCGATGAGGTGATAATGAAACGGATTAAATGAATCCCCTTAGCGAGTCTCTTTAAATGAAGTGTAATAGAGACAATATTTCTTAAAATAAATATTGTAATGATGTGATGATGTAGCATAATAGAAACATTGTGAAATGTCACTATTTTAATGAGATAACAGGTTGAAGAAAATTGTAGGAGGCCTGGGAATTTTTTCTCTGAAGAATCTACAGTGAGGAAATTCTCTCCAACGAAGAACTATGACAAATCGCTAGTGATATCAATGCACCTCACAGAATGGGACTGATGAACAATGAACACATTCTCATTCCACCCATCAATGGATAACTAGAAACGTGGGTGTTGTATCAAGAACAGAGAATGATGTTTTGTGGTACCAATCTTCCCCAACCAACGAATCTATCCCATGTAGGGGTTAGTTTTGATTTTTATTTCCCTATTATTCTTTTTCAAACAACAAATGTGGATCAATCCACGGATAGGTTGATCTGTAGGATGCTTTTTCTTAAAGGGGGTGATTTTCATCAGGGTTTTTCATCAGGATAGAACATGATGAAGCCTTAAACATTACCCATGTTTCCAAATCTCTAGCACTACGGGTGTGGGAAAATAAAAACAAGGCCCGATCACCTCAGCCTTTGTGAATTGTTGTGCGTTATTCATGGACGAACCTCTAAGTCGATGGTGAAGCTTTTTTAAGGTTGTTGCAGGGTAGGTGGAACCCCATTGAGGATAGAGGCACAAATGGTCTGAAGAAGAGACCACCAGAGTGGACTTTTTGGTCTGTGGACAACCCTACCAGCGTGCTGACACTAGTGGAGGCGACAACAGTGGGCGGGTGGCGGTGTGTCATGGCGATGTGAAGAGGGGGCGCCACTGCTGGCTTGGGCCACGACGTAGAAGCAGGAGCCATCGACACTCGGTTTGGTGGCTGGTGGAGGTGGGACACGGCCATCTGGCCCACGCCACACGGGTCGCGGCCCTTCGGCTGTGTCGGAAGGATAGTCTGCAATGTGTGGGCCCGAGTGTGCTGGCACACGGTCTAGCAAGGACCGTGTGCTGGAGGAAGGGTGTGAGGATCCTGCTAACCGTGTGCAGCCAAACGGGATACCCAGTGAGAATCTAGGCTGGAGAAGTCCGGCCCACCATGTGGACTGACCTATGGAGCGACCCGAGCTGGAGTAAATCCGGCCTGCTTTGGTGGGATGGGTTGGATAAATCAGGGTCGCTGGGTGACCTGATGGACTGGACTAACGTATGAACCGTGTTAGGCCCAGCAAGGTCCAACAGGCCTGGACCAGTAGTCAAGCCATACCAGGACTACCCAGACCCAATTGGGTCAAGTCGGCTGAACCTAGTCGGCTCATGAATGACCCCCAAGTCAGGTCGGTCCGACATGGTCAGACAGGGCCCAGACAAGATCGGTCCATGATCATTAAAATGATTATATCATTCAGAACAAGCATCCAATTGATGATCCGTTTGTGGAGTTGGAACCCTCCTGATGAGAAATATCTTTTTGAATGATCTATGGATCCTTCCATTTTTTTGAAATATGACGAATCGATTGAGGAGTGGATTCTCCCGGAATCAAGATTGCTACGTGCGGGAATCCTATGAGTGGATAAAACCTCAAGGCTGCTGAAGAGTAGGCCCAAATGACCTTTTGGCCTATAATACAAGATAACCATTTTAGATTTTCTCCTAATGACACTATGTGTATTATATCCTAGTGACCATGTGTGGATCAGCTCCGAGCGACCCTATGTGGATCATCTCTGAGCGACCTTATGTGGATCTGTTCCTAGAGTTCCTATTTGGATCAGTTCCAAGAGAACCTACATGTACATCTACATGTGGCCCTGTGTGGAAAAGATTTGATGGACTAAGTGGGAAGAGGCTCTCTGTGACCCAATAGACTAACGATACTCATCAGCGATAAGTACCTCAGCAGTCAAAGGTGTTCAATGTTATGAATGATAGTCACTCTTCTGTGTATAAGATTTTAACTCTGTGTTCTATCATTCTTCATGATCATGCTTCATGGGTTTCATTATGTATTTATTTTTGGTATTTACCTCTATGTTTTGGAGTCCCTACTTATTATTTTGTCACTCTCCCCTACACAGGCTTTTCCCACACATGTTGTGTCGGGTGCAAACGACTGACGCCTTGATGGAGGACATGGTGGCCAAGGACATAGTGGTTACCAATGAGATCAAGGAGGTGGGGGCATACTTCTACAGCTTCCAGAAGCAACTCTACCCTTACCCATTAGATGGGGTTTTTGGAAGATGACTTTCATAGTTCTTTTGTACTTACTATTTTCAGTTGTCTTTTGATGGGTTTTTATTCTGACCCATGAGACCTATAGCATGTACCTTCACTTCGTAGTTGTTTAGTGTCATGCATGTTTCCCTTCCCATTTTTTGGGACGTCGTACCATGTGTGCGTACAGGTAGTCAAGAAAATCCCTCCCACATTTAGGTTGACACCTTCGGTGCTAGTCTCCAACCCTTGGCCTTCAAGAGGTAGGCTTGGGGGAATCACAGCACAGGCCCTGGGGGACGGGTTGTGACAAAGTGGAATCATAGGAGGTTGGTTCTACCACAATGAATGAGAGTCTTTTATTTTTTTGGGAAATAGAATTAAATGTTTCATGTTCAACTTTTAGATTCATGGAGTCCAGTGTTGGTGTGATGACCGATGAATCCACACACCAGGACCTTCAATTTTTTTGGCTTAATACATAAAAACATTGGATGCATGCATTAAATAGATATAGAGTTTTTCCTCATGATCTTGTTGAATTTGATTCTGCAAATAGGTATAATATATTGGCCATAGTAAATCTTGATTTGTTTTAGGATGCCTTCAAGCAGACGGCCAACTAGGATTCTAATGTGTGACCTTGAGGACAACCTGCCAAACAATGAGTCATATGTTTATGGAGCTGTGCTAGAGATGACCCCACCTGGTGGTGGACCATCATTACCACCACCCATTGACCCGTATTTACTATCGGAGTTACCAGGGGAGGATGTACATTGGATCAGTGCCATGAGGGGTCGAGGCCTTGTGATGTCATCGTGGGAATAGATTAGTTATCCACAGTTCACACTCAGATCGAATGTCCTAGGTGTAGAGTGCGGTGTTTCCACGATGATGGGACCACGTTTTCCTTCACTGGTGAGAAGGGAAATATTATATCATAGGATGGACATTCTCAAAGGTGGGTGTAGCCAATCACTCACCAGTTGGTTGGCCTCACCCTTGGTGCAGTGGATGACTAGATTCATCACATTCATATAGTGGGGTATGAATATTAATAATTTTTTCTTGAGGATTCTCCAGGCCTACCTCCCCGTAGGTAGGTAGTCTTAGGCATCGACCTATACCCTGGGACAAAACATAAATCCACACTAGCATATCGAATGGCTCCGGCGGAGCTTTGTGAGTTGAGGGTATAGATAGAGGACCTTCAAGTTAAGGGATTCATAAAGCCCAGTGTTTCACTATGGACAACCCTAGTATTGTTTTCCAAGAAGGAAGACAGAATCATGGGGCTATGTGTAGACTTCCAACACCTGAACCAGGAGACTGTGAAGAAATATTATCCACTGGTGAGGATTGATGACACTTTTTATCAGTTGAAGGGAGTGAGGTGGTTCCCAAAGATAGACATCAGGTCAGGATATCACTAGCTTCAGGTATAGGATGAGGATGTACTGAAGATAGCTTTCAGATTCAGGTATGGCCACTACGAGTTCTTTGTGATTCCCTTCGGCCTGACCAATTCCCCAATAGTGTTTATGGGACACATGAATAGGATATTCTAACCACACCTTGACCGTTTTATGGTGGTTTTCATTAATGACATCTTGGTGTACTCGACATTATAAGAGGAGCATGCTACACACCTACGGATAGTCCTGGATACACTCCGAGAGAACTATCTTTATTGAAGCTCCTGATGTGACAATTTTTGATTTAGGAGTTCCACTTTCATGGGCATGTCATATCAAAGGTTGGAGTTGTAGTGGATCCAGAAAAGATAGAGGTACTGCTTTCATAGGATCCATCTAGGTGTGTGAATAAGGTGCAGAGTTTCTTGGGGTTTGATGGATACTAACAGAGGATCGTGCCCATATTTTCTAGAGTATAATCACCCATATCATCTTTTAAACAGAAGGTACAACCCTTAATGTGGACAACGAATTTCTATCAGAGTTTTTAGGAGCTGAGGTGGAGTCTAAAGTGTTCTTCCATCTTAAGACTACTAGGGGAGGGCATTGTGTAATGACCCAAAGTTTTTCAATGGAAATTCCCTTCTTATATTTATGAAAACACAACATAATGAACTACTATGTGATAAGTGACCTTTAAACACATGTTTTCCACTTATGTGTTTGGAATTTCGAAAATCTGGCATACACGGTTGGGTTTAAGATGTTTTTTGGAGTTTAATAAAACAAAAATAATTTTTGGTGAATAGTAACCTACCCTAATGAATAGTAACATACCCATATGAATAGTGATGTACCGTAATGAATAGTATCCTCTCCTATGGTAGTATGAAAATTATATTCATGTTGTAAGTACGATATACCTATATTTCAGAATAATTTAATTAATGTTTTAAAACTAGTTTTTGATAATTAATTATTATTTTAAATAAATGTTAAAATAATCATATTTAGAAAAGTATTTTTGAAAAATGGACTTCATTTTTGGATTCTACACTTTGAAAAATGGTTTGGGTGAAGTTTTTCAATTTTTCTGAAATACTTGAATTTTTGATGAATAGTAGAAACCGATAATTCACAATAAATGCTAAATAATGGATTAATTGAGTCTTGTGTGATGTTCTGATGATGTAAGCCCACTTTTTTTTGGATTACATTATGAAATTACTATTTTTGGTCATAGAAGACTCACTATTCCTTGTCTTGGGAGGAATTAATAAACTAATGAATTTTATATTAAAAAAACTCATCTCTCCTCCACTATAAAAACCCCCATTCACTCCCTATTTTCTCCACTCCTCTCAAGATCCATGACTTCTCTAAATTCTTCGCAAATACCCTCCCAACCTCCTTCCCCACATCCGAGGATTTCTGGTCTTTCCAAAAGACCAAAATCAAATCCCCTAAGAGGAGTCTTAAAGAGAGGAGATCAAAGGGTAAGAACCCTCTTTCGTTTTCAAGTGTTTTGTTTTCATTTTCTTACATTTCTTATACCCTCTTCCCATTCCCTTATACCAAAGGCATGAAAGCTCCATAATCTAAAATATTCTGGATGATAATCATTTTTATGGAAAATTTCAAGCATCATGCTTCCCCTCCTCTCCCTCACGTTCTAGAATTAAAACATCGCCCGTGATGTGTCAAATTATCAACATCATGGATAATGTGTTTTCAAATTCTTTTATAATTTTGTTTCTGGTCATGAAACCATTTATGTTATGGCTGAATCAGATTATTATATATGTTATATGTCCTTTTTAAGGTTCTGTAATCCTCATACACTCAATATATAAAACAATAATACAAAACAAGTCAATTTTGGGCAAAATCGTTAAAATTAATTCATGTGTTTATCATTAATGTTTAATGTAAAGGTTCTATTTCACTATAATTAATTTTGTAACCATATAACCTAATAGACGTCCTTGAATGTTATATAACTTCAATTATGGACAACCACTTTCATCTTACAATTTATTTTAACCTAAATACAGTTGAACCGATCATTAAAACAAATGAAACAAATGGACCCGAACAATGAAATTGAACCTTGTAATCAATAAAAATGGGTATACATGAACATAAAAAGGTTATAATAAATATTTTAAATATATATAAGGTTCTGGAAATATTTATTAATAAACCTAATTTGACTATACAGGTCATTAATATCAAGTGGAGAAGACCAACGGACCTAAGGTAAGGGATCCTCTCAATTTCACTCATATTCACGATTGTTCACTACGTTAGTACATGTTGTGTGTAATTATTAATTATGAGGCATGATTTATCACCTCCCCCATACTGACCTCTTTATGTATATGTGATGAAAATTCCCTTTTCTCTCTCACTAACCCCCCTTATATACTCCTGATACCATGTCGATAATTCTCAAATAATTCTACCCGAACCTCTTTTATTCCTTCAGGTTGTCTTATCTAACTTTCTACCAAAATGATGTTATATTATCCATTCATGTGCATACTCTAAATGTTATTTAATTGTTCCAAGTTTATTTATGAAGACTCTTTAATCACTCTCTTTTGGGGATATGCATGCTTTTAAGTGATTCTTCCCGATAAGTGAACCCGTTTTAAGGGAACTTTCTGAATTCTTTCCTATTATCAAGTGTACTCTATCCTCTATTTTAATTCATCTTTTTCTTTATAAAATCAGTATTTTTATTTTGAAAACCCTCCTGGTTTACTTCTGGTTTTATAAAAAATATTATGATACTTTTCGTTTTAAGAGATATTCGATGTTTTCTTAAACCGCACTGAAATGTTTTGACTCAAAGATTCCTAAAAACTATTTTTACATGTTATCACTTCATTTTGTTATATCTTGTAATGATTTATGCCTTTATAAATTATTAGTGTCTATTAATGATTTAATTCCTTTCTTTCATGGATGCTTGTATGTTATTTCCCATTTTATTATGCTTCATGATGCGATTGTGTACCTGTTTCTTTCCTTGGGTACTCGTATGTTTATGTATGATTGATTATTTGAGATTCTTTAAGTGGAAAACATATACATGAATAAGCTTAGATGGTTGTGCCCAGATAGCGCTCCAATGCATTCGGTAATGTTAATTTCTCATGAGAAGATTATGGAAAAATGATCCGGGCGGTTAGCCTTGGCTTGTGCTACTATTGGAAACGAGATTGGTGGTTAGCCTTGACTCGTACTAAAGTCATGTTTAAAGTTTCTGCCACCTCTCTATGAAAATATGCTTATATAATCTCATGCTTATATGATCCCATGATTATTTTATTCCATGTTTTTATTATCCCATGTTTATATGTTATGATTCCATATGTTCCATGCTTCCAATATCATTATGTCAAGCCTCATAACTCATGTGATTAAAGATTATTCTTATGTTCTTTCCCTTACTAGGCTTTTTAGCTCATCACTTTGTTCATGTGTTCCCCAGGGTAACATGTGTAGACGAAAGAGCTCAAAGGAAGTTAGGAGCTCTTTATGGAGATCAAATAAAGATGTTTTTTTTATAGCCCCATGTTTTATGTTATATGTAACTAGTATTCCAAGACACTAGACTTAACAATACTTGGCTTGTACTCTGATGATGAATGAAGATTAAAATCATGGAATGTATTATGTAAAAGTCTTGGGTCACTATAGTTGGTATCAGAGGATGGTTTAGTTATTTTTTGAGATTAGGAATAGAGAACCTTAGTGAGAACCATAAGGATGAGATTAAGTATTAGAAAACCTTCCCAAATTTTGTTGAGTATTGAGTAAGTAGTTTATCAAGAAAATACATCCATGTCTGGATATGAGCAGGTAGAGGTGGCTCTGGCACATATGTATCCTAAGGGTAAAACCCGAAAACACCGCTTTGTGCTAGACTCGAAGAGGAATTGGTGGAAAACAACGGGCCTTGCTACACTCTTGGTTATGACACTCCTGGGGGATATGATTTGGTAGATTCACGGGCTTAGTACAAACCATTATGAAGGGAAAAAGACCATAAGAATATAAGTTAAGAAATTGATTGAGGATAACCTAGATATAAACCTAAGGAATCACAAGTTAGGATGTACTTATTCTTTATAATTTTATCCTTTTATGTTAAATGTTTCTTTTTTTCTAAATAGATAATTATTCAAGACCTCTAATTATATGTTCTTTATCTTAGTTAATGGAGAGAAATAGAAGAACACGTACCAACATATAATGTGATAGGCAATGTGATGATTTCCCTAATGATATGCCTGAGGTGATGGAATTGGGTGCTCAAAACTTTATAGGAGTACTTGCTCACCTGGCTCAAGTTATGAATAACAACTTGAATCAGGTGGAACGTCCTCCTCCTCCAAGGAAAGAGAAAGTTGTTGTGGAATCATTCATGCGGAAAAGGCCTCCCATGTTTAGTGGATCTTTTGATCCCCTCCTCACGGAACAATGGATTAAGTCCAATGAAAAAATATTCTTCATCCTCTAGTGCTCAGAAGAAGATAAGGTGGTACTGGGAGTTTATCGTTTTGATGGGGAAGCTAATTAGTGGTGGACATGGATCAAGAATATAATGTCCCAAGAGGAAATCGATTCCATAGATTGGGAGGATTTCAAGAGGATTTTTTTAACAAATATTTTCCTCGTACCCTCCGTATGAAGATGTAAAGAGAGTTCCTAGGACTCAAGTAGAAGGAAGATGAGTCTATCGGGGCATATGAATCAAACCTTACAAGGCTTGCAAGGTACGCCTTTGGCTTTGTCATGAACACCGAAAGAAAGGTGGATCTCTTCGTTAGTGGACTAAAGCCGAGTCTACGAAATGCATTGGCGATTCGAGACTTCAAAAGTTATGAGGACATTGTCCATTGTTCCCTCAGGATGGAAATGGAGATTGGAGACTCTCAGTGGTCTCATGGGCCTAGTGATAAGAAGTAGAATATGGAAAACAACATGGGTGGTTCAAAAAAAATCCCATGATGTAAAGAATCCCAACTTTCCCCTTTGCAAAAACTGTGGGAAGAAGCATCCTGGTAACTGTCTGAAGTGAACCAAGAATTGCTTCAAATGTAGAATGTTTGGTCATCTGGCCAAGAACTACCGAAGCGGTATGAAAAATCCCGCTAATTTTGAAGAAGAAAGGAAGGTTTAGATCAACACTCAGCCTATAGTGCAGTGTTATAACTACAAGGAGCATGGGAATTATGCGAACAATTGCCCTAAGCCGAGGGTTCTCAGAGGCAATCAGCAACAACCTCCAAGGCAACAGGGAAGGGATTCTTCTATCAATACTGCTGAGTTGGAGCCGTAAAACAATGTGGTGAAAGGTACGCTTGTTATTCATTCAAGAATAACGAACGTACTATTTGATTCTGGTTCTATGCATTCTTTCATATCTTGTAAGTTTAGTATAACTACTCAAACACCACCTCCAAATTTGGAGGAAAAGTTATATGTAAGAACTGAGAATGGGGAAATTATTGTATCCCTGGTTTATAACTCCCCCTGGTTAACGTTTGTGGACTGAACATCCAAGAAAATCTCGTCATACTTCCTTTAGTGGAGTTTGACCTTATATTGGGCTTGGATTGGCTATCTTTGCACAAGGAAAACATCAACTCCCGTGAAAGGGAGATCACTTTTCACATCCCGAAGAATCCTCCAATTCTTTACATGTGTAAGGAAAAAGATGAATCTCTTTTAGAATCTTCATCTCATGTTTGGATACTTCTTCCTTGTGAACAAGCATATCTAGGTCAAATGATTGAGACAATGGAGAGAATCATGATTTAAGACATGCCCATCATGGGGGATTACACTGATGTATTCCCTGAGTAGTTTCATGGTCTTCATTCTGATTGAGAGGTTGAGTTCTCAATTAATCTTATCCCTGGATCTCTGCCAATCTCAAAGACACCTTACAGAATAGCCACCGTAGAGCTATAAGAGTTGAAGATGTAGTTACAGGAGAATATGGAGAAGGGTTTTATACGCCCGAGTGCTTCACCGTGGGGCGCTCTAGTCCTCTTTGTCAAGAAGAAGGGTGGATCAATGCGCCTATGCATTGATTATAGTGAGATCAATAAAATCACAATAAAGAACAAGTATCCCCTTCCACGGATGGATTACTTGTTTGATCATCTATGTGGGGGTAGTTATTTCTCTATGGTGGACCTTTTTTCAGGATATCCCCAACTAATACTGAGGAAGGAAGATATTCCCAAGACTGCCTTTCGAACGAGGTATGGAAACTATGAGTTCATAGTGATGCCCTTCAGACTCACTAATGCTCCAGCAATTTTCATGGATTTAATGAATAGAGTCCTTAGAGATTACCTCGAAAAATTTGTGGTGGTCTTTATTGATGATATTATGATATACTACAAGAGAATGGAGTAACATGAGGATCATTTGAAAACTATGTTAAATATTTTTCGAAGGGAGAAGTTATATGCAATGTACAGTAAATGTGTGTTCTGGATGGAGGAAGTGTCATTCCTGGGGCATGCTATCACTAGAAAAGGGATATCTGTAGACCCTTCCAAGACAAAGGAAATTGATGTGTGGCCCAGGACCACTTCGGTAACAGAGATCCGGTGATTTTTGGGTCTAGCGGGGTATTATTGACGATTCATGAAGAACTTTTCATGGCTGTCAATACCAATGACCAACCTGACATGGAAGGGAGTAATGTTTTTCTGGACACCGGAATGTGAAGACTGTTTCAAGGATTTGAAAAAGAGGCTTATCACTGCGCCAGTACTCACACTCCCTACCAGCGGCAAATTCTTTGTGGTGTATGGTGATGCTTCTAAGAAGGGTTTTGGCTGTGTTCTAAGGAAAAATGATAAAGTGATAGCCTATGCCTCAAGGTAGCTGAAAATCCATGATCAAAACTATCCAACACATGATCTGGAGTTAGCGGCTGTGATCTTTGCCTTGAAAATCTGGCAGAATTATCCCTATGGGGAGAAATGTGGGATATATACGGACCACAAGAGTCTCAAGTATATATTCACACAGAAAGAGATTAATATGCACCATCAATGATGGATAGAGCTCATCAAGGATTATGACTACTCAATCCACTTCTATCCCGGTAAGGCAAACAAGGTGGAAGATGCTCTAAGTAGAATGGATCCAACATCCTTATCAATGATGAGAATTGAAAAGGATCCGATCTTCTTAGATTTCCAAAATATGGACATGGGAATAATTAAGGGAGGAAGATCATCAATCCTTTCGCAAATTATTTCCGAACCATCCATCTTTGGGAAAATAAATGATGATCAAAGAGAAGATGTGGAAATTCAAAAAAGGTGGAAGCTATTAAAAAGGGGAAATCCTATGATTTCAAAATTTATGAGGAAGGAGTTATAAGATTTGGGACACAATTGTGTGTACCATCCAATCCAAATATAAATAAGGATCTATTGAAGTATGCACATAGCTCGACCTTATCTATCCACCCAGGGAGCACAAAGATGTATCGTGATCTCTGAGAAAACATTTGGTGGGACAATATGAAAAAAGATATTGCTAAGTATTTATCAAAGTGCCTTGTATTTTAGCAATTGAAGGCTAAGAGAAAAAAGTCTAAGGGGATGATGCAACCACTACCCATACCAGCATGGAAGTGGGAGAACATTACCATGGACTTTGTCACTGCACTTCCAAGGACATCTAGAGAAAACAATGCTATATGGGTCATTGTGGATCATCTTATGTAGACATATCACTTTTTCGCAATTCGAGAGGACTTATCATTGGATCACCTTGCACGGATTTATATCAAAGAAGTGGTAAGGCTTAATGGAGTACCACTATCTATTTTATCCGACCGTGATCCAATATTCACCTCAATGTTTTTGAAAAGTCTCCAGCATGCTCTGAGCATTGAACTGAACTTCAGTACGGCCTGTCATCCTCAAACTGATGGCCAGTCTGAGCAAACTACTCAGACACTGGAAGACATGTTGAGAGTGTGTTCTATGGAATTCAAAGGTGGATGGGACCAACATCTTCCACTTGTTGAATTCTCCTACAATAATAGTTTCCACTTGAGCATTCAAATGGCACCATATGAAGCCCTTTATGGGAAAAGTTCTAGAACACCGGCATGTTGGGATGAAGTCGGTGTGCGTAAGCTGTTATGACCTGAAATGGTCGAAGAAATGGTGGAGAAGGTGAAAAACATTTATCAGCATATCAAGGAAGCCCCAAGTCGACAAAAATGTTATGCAGATAACTGTCGGTGTGACCTTGAGTTCAAAGTTAGAGAGATGTCATTTCTATGCCTATCTCCGTGGAAGAAGGTCATGAGGTTTGGGAAAAAATGGAAGTTATGTACCAGGCACATCGGCCCCTTCAAGATCCTTGATTGAGTCAGAGCTGTGGCCTATCGACTAGCACTTCCACCTACCATGTCAAATGTACATGATGTCTTTCATGTATCCCTCTTAAAGAAGTACATACCAGACCCTTCACATGTACTCTCTTCAGAGGTGGTACAGTTGGAGGATGACCTTTCCTATGAGGAGCTGCCAGTGAAGATCTTGGATCGTAGAGACAAAGTTCGATGTAACAAGAATACTCATCTGGTCTGGGAACTATGGCGAAACCATAAGTATGAAGAGGCAACATGGGAACTGGAGGAAGCAATGAAAGAAAAGTACCTACAACTGTTTTTGTCCTAGAATGTAAAATTAAATTTCGAGGGTGAAATTTCTTAAGGGTGGAAGAATGTAACGACCCAAAGTTTTTCAATGGAAATTCACTTCTTATATTTAAGAAAACACAACATAATGAAATAATAAGTGATAAGTGTCATTTAAACATAAGTTTTCCACTTATGTGTTTGGAATTTCAAAACTCTGGCATACACGGTTGTGTTCAAGATGTTTTTTGGAGTTTAATAAAACAAGAATAATTTTTGGTGAATAGTAACTTACCCTAATGAATAGTAACATACTCTTATGAATAGTGATATACACTAATGAATAGTTTCCTCACATATGGTGGTATAAAGATAATATTCAAGTTATAAGTACAATATACCTATATTTTAGAATAATTTAATGAATGTTTTAAAACTAGTTTTTTGATAATAAATTATTAATTTAATTAAATATTTAAATAATTATATTTAGAAAATTATTATTGAAAAATGGAATTCATTTTTGGATTCTACAAATTCAAAAAATGGTTTGGGTGAAGTTTTTGGATTTTTCTGAAATACATGAATTTTTTATGAATAGTAGAAACCGATAATTCACAATAAATGCTAAAATAATGGATTAATTGAGTCATGTGTGATGTTCTGATGAAGTAAGCCCACTTGGTTCGGGATTAAATTATAAAATTACTATTTTTGGTCATAAATGACTCACTATTCCTTGTCTTGGGATGAATTAATAAACTAATGAATTTTATATTAAGAAAACCCATCTCTCCTCCACTATAAAACCCCCATTCACACCCTCTTTTCTCCACTCCTCTCAAGCTCCAAGACTTCTCTCTAAATTCTCCCAAAATACCCTCCCAATATCCTTCCCCAGTTACAAGTATTTATAGTATTTCCAAAACACCAAAATAAAATCCCCTAAGAGGAGTCTCAAAGAGAGGATATCAAAGGGTAAGAACCCTATTTCGTTTTCAAGTGTTTTGTTTTCATTTTCTTTCTTTTCTTATACCCTCTTCCCCTTACCTTATCCAAAAGGCATGAAAGATCCAGAATCTCATATATTCTAGATGATAATCATGTTTGTGGGAAATTTCAAGCATCATGCTCCCCCTCCTCTCCCTCACGTTCTAGAATTAAAACACCGTCCGTGATGTGTCAAATTACCAACATCATGGATAATGTGTTTTCAAATTCTTTTATCATTTTGATTCTGGTAAATAAATCATTTATGTTATGGTTTAACCAGATTGTTATATTTGTTATATGTCCTATTTAAGGTTATGTAATCCTCATACAATCATGATATAAAACAATAATACAAAACAAGTCAATTTTGGGCAAAATCTATAAAATTAATTCAAGTGTTTATCATTAATGTTTAATGTAAAGGTTCTATTTCACTATAATTAATTTTGTAACCATGTAACCTAATGTATGTCCAATAATTTTATATAACATGAATTCTGGACAACCACTTTCATCTTGAAATTTATTTTAACCTAAATATAATTGAACCGATCATTAAAACAAATGAAACAAACGGACCCGACCAATGAAATTGAACCTTGTAATCAATCAAAATGGGTATAAATGAACATAAAAAGGTTATAATGAATACTTTAACTATATATAAGATTATTTAACCATTTATTAGTAAACCTAATTTGACTATACAGGTCATTAATATCAAGTGTAGAACACCAACGAACCTAAGGTAATGGATCCTCTCATTTTCACTCTTATTCAAGATTGTTCACTATGTTAGGACATGTTGTGTGTAATTATTAATTATGGGGTATGATTTAAAAACTCACCCATATATCCCTATTTATGTATATGTGATGATAATTTCCTTTCCTCTCTTACTAAGCCCCCTTAAGTACTCCCGATACTATGCTGATAATTCGTAAGGAATTCTACCCGAACCTCTTTTATTCCTTCGGGTTGTCTTATCTACCTTTCTACAGAAATGATATTATCTTATCCTTTCATGTGAATACTCTAAATGTTGTGTACATGTTCCAAGTTTATTTATCAAAACTCTTTCATCACTCTCTTTTGCGGATATGGATGCTTTTAAGTGTTTCTTCCCGATAAGTGAACCCGTTTTAACTGAAATTCCCGAATTATTTCTTATTATCAAGTGTACTCTATCATCTGTTTTAAGTCACCTTTGCCTTTATAAAATCAGTATTTTTATTATGAAAGCCCTCCTAGTTTAATTCTGGTTTTATAGAAAATATTATGCCGCCTTTCGTTTTAAGTGATATTCGATGTTTTCTTAAACTGCACTAAAATGTTTTGACTTAAAGATTCCTAAAAATTATTTTTACATGTTATCACTTCAGTTTCTTATCTCTTGTCATAATTTATGCCTTTATTAATTATAATAGTCTATTTATGATTTAATTCCTTTCTTTCATGGATGCTTGTATGTTATGTCCCTTTTTATTATGCTTCATGATGCGATTGTGTACCCATTTCTTTCCTTAGGTACTCTTATGTTTATGTATGATTGATTATGTGAGATTCCTTATGTGGAAAAAATATACATGAATAATATTATATGGGTGTGCCCAGATAGTGCTCCAATTCTTAGGGTAAAGTTATTGTCTCATGAGATGATTATGGGAAAACGGTCCTGGTGGTTAGCCTTGGCTTGTGCTACTATAGGAAACGAGAATGGCGGTTAGCCTTGACTCATACTAAAGTCATGTTTAAAGTTGCTACCACCTCTCTATGAAACTATGTTTATATAATCTCATGCCTATATGATCCCACGATTATTTTATTCCATGTTTTTATGATCACATGTTTATATGTTATTATTCCATATGTTCCATGATTCCAATATCATTAGGTCAAGCCTCCTAACTCATGTTCTTAGAGATTATTCTTATGTTCATTCCCTTACTGGTATTTTTAGATCATCCCTTTGTTCATGTGTTCCCCAGTGTACCCTGCGCAAATGAAAGAGATCAAAGGAAGTTAGGATCTCTTTATGGAGATTAAATAAAGACTTTTTTTTGTAGCCCCATGTTTTATGCTATATGTACCTAGTCTTCCAAGACACTAGACTTAACGATCCTTGTCTTATACTATGATGATTAATGAAGGTTAAAATCATGGAATGTTTTATGTAAAAGGCTTGGGTCGCTATACATTGGGCATGTAGTTTTACGTGACACATCATGGACCAGACTAGGTTGTTTCCTGATGATGGAGAGAGTACTGATCACCTACAGTTCATAATAGTTATGGCAGCATGAGAATAAATATCCAACCCATGACCTGGAGTTTGTATTATTTGTCTTTTGTTTGAATATGTGGCAGAACTACTTTATGAGTAAGAAGTTTAAAATCTACTCTGGCCACAAAAGTCTTAGGTATATCTTCTTCTAGAAGGACCTGAACATGAGGTAGTGGAGATGGATAGAGTTCATCTTGGACTACGAATTCAAGATAGTCTATACTCATGGAAAGGGGAATGTGGTGGTAGACGTGCTTTATAATGAAGTCCAGTTTGAATCTATTGAGTGAGGTGACAGATAATCTAGCCATGATGTAGATATCCTTCAGGAATGATGATGGAGAATCTTACCTTTAGTCGATGACTATCACTCCCATACTATTAAATCAAGGTATGAAGGTACAAATTGTGGATGTTGACTGCAAGGCCTGACGTGATTAGTTTTCCTCAGGACATGATCCTCAGGGATTTTCGATAGGTGGGGTGAACCAAATACATTATAGAAGGAACATAGTAGTACAAGTGGAATTGCGGGAGAACATTTTAAGGAAGTTTCATACGTCCCCATTAGGAGTACATACTGGAGTGGTGGATATGTACCAAGGTCACTATTGTCAGTGCTGTAGGCTAGGGATTAATAAAGCGATGTCTGAGTTCATTTCACAGTGCCTCACTTCTCAGTAAGTGAAGGATTTGCATCAGGTACCATCAGTCTTGGCACAACCACTTGGGGTACTGGAGTGGAAGTGGGATGGTATCTCGATAGACTTTGTGATGGGATTACCATGCACGTCCAAGGGCCATGATTCTATTTGGGTGACCGTTGACTAACTCACCAAGTCGGATCACTTACAAACCATCTGGGAGCAAGGATCAATAGAGGGATTGGGATGCCTCTATTTCCAGGAGACAGTGAAGCTTCATGGGGTTCCCTCGATGATCATCTAATAATGTGATGCTCGCTTCAAATCCCTTCTGTGAAAGGGATTACAAGAGGCATTTAGGACTCAGCTTCTCTTAAGAACAACCTCTCACCCACAAAATGATGGTCAGATAGAGCAGACCGTACAGACCATGGAAGAAATGCTTCATGAATCCATTTTTAATTATGGTCATAGTTGATAGGACCACCTTCCCATAGTGGAGTTTTCATAAAACAACATATATCACTCCACCATTGGAATCACAATTTTCATGTCTTTGTAAGGAAGGACTTTAAGATCACCTCTATGCGGGATATACCTAGGGGAGTCAACACTCATGGGTCTAGAGTTGGTATGAGCTACCACTGAGAAGGTGTAGATCATACATGAGTGGATGGAGACTTCACAAGTAAGGAATAAATCTTATGTTGATAGGAGAAGGAATCCCTAGGAGTTTGAGAAGGGAGACCATGTTTTCCTTCAGGTCTCACCCCAACGGGGATTGTGGAGATTTGGCCGAGGTGTAAAGTTATCTCTGAGGTTTATTATACCTATCCAGATTTTGAGTAGAGTGGGAGGGGTGGAATACCACATAGATCTCCACCAACATATGCATTGGTTGCATGATGTTTTCCACGTCTTGCAGCTAAGGAGGTACGTTCATGATCAATTTCACGTCATTGACTAGGATGAGAGGGACTTTATGGATGAGGAAAAATTTGTAGAGTCCGTGATGGAGATAGAGGATCGATAGGATTGGGTCTTTCAGGGATGGTGGATTCCTCTAGTGTGCGTTTGGTGGCAGCATGAGAATTTTCAAGAGAGAAAATGGGAGCAGGAGGCTCAGATTTATTATTAGTACCCCCATTTGTTTATTTATCCATGTTTTGGCATATGGGGACGTGATTCCCTAAAGGTGGGGGTAATGAAATGTCCCAAAAAATCCATGTGATTTTTTTAAAATTATATAGGATTGTTTCAAGTGAAGACACTCCTGAGACACCAGATTCCGAGGCCTAGTCAGCCCAGGATAGAATTTTGAACTTTTTAAATTCATTTAAATAAATGTGCAAGCGGGATTTTATAAGATTTAAAATGTGCTTAGATCAAAAATCCAAATTCACCATTGAACTCAGAATGACACAATTAACCTTTAAAGGACCTAACTTTGGTCAGTAAGGGTCGACCAAAAAAATATAATTTTTTGCCTTTTTTGAAGAAAAATAACATAAAATAAAATTTTATTTTATTTGTTTCTCTCCACCGTAGAGTGGTGGAATTGGAGCACTGCGGTGAAATGATGAGGTGAAAACAAATCTCATTAAATGATCGCCATTAATTAGGCTCTTTCACTAAAGCGTAACAGAGATGTTATTTCATAAATGAAAAATCATAACAACGCGATGATGTAGTGTAACAGAAACGTAGCGACAGATTTCTATTTTAATGAGATAATGGGTTGGAAAAAATAGTTTGAGGCCTGGCAATTTTCTCTAATGAATCTACGGTGAATAAATTAATTCCAACTAATAATTTCAGTGAATTTCTAGCAACATCGACGCCCCTCAAATAACGTGGTCGATGAACGACGAATGCATTCTCCTTCCACCTTTTAAAGGATTGCTAGAAACATGGGTTACAGATCAATAGCGGAGAATGAAGGCATGCGATGCCACTCAACCCCAACAAATGAATCTATCCTAGGAAGGGGTTACTTTTGATTTTTATTTCCTCATTCTTCTTTAAAAAATAATGAACGCAAATTAACCCCCGAACCAATTGATCATCAAGTATCTTGTTCTTGTGATAGGGTTATTTGCATCGACGTTTTGCATCGGGACAAAACTTGATAAATCCTTAAACCTTCTCCATGTTTCTAAACTTCTAATGTAGAGGGTGTGGACTGACATGAACAAGGAATGAGGCCCTCCACATGTTAGTGTTCATGTGCATTCTTCATGGCTGAACCTCTGAGTTGACAGAATTTTTTTAGAGGTTATAGTATGGAAGGTGGCACCCCATGAAGGGTAGAGGTATAGAATGTCCAAAGAATGAACCAATGGACCAGACATGGTAGTACGTGGAAAAACCTTTCAGCACACCGAGGGGGGTATCGTGGCAGGCTCTTGTGACAGAGGAGTAGCAGGAGCGGCTAACGCTTAGCTCGATGGGTGGTGGAGGCGGAATGGGGACATCTGAGACTGTGTGCGGGAGTGGGCGGCAGCCACCTATGGCCAGCCACGTTTAACCAAACTGGAAGCCCAGCAATCGTCCAGGCTAGAGAAGACCAACCCACCATGCTTACAAGGCCAGGGGCGCGAACCAGGCCACAGAGCAGCTCAAGATGGAGTAAAGATGACCCGCTTTTGCGAGTTGGATCCAACATGGTCTAATGGGCCTAGCCCTGTAGCCAGTCTAGACCAGGACGACCGAGACCCAACCAGGTCAGGTTGGGTCAGCCGAACTGAGTTGGGACTTGTGAGACCTGCAAGCCAGTTTGGTTGGGTCAGTCCGACCGGTTCAGACTGGGCCCAGACACAACTAGCCCATGTTTACTAAAACACCAATATCATTCAGATCAGGTGTTCAATTGATGAGATGTTTGGGACATTGCAACCCTCAAAACGAGGTGGTTCTATTGGAATTATATAAGGAGGATTCCATGCAAGATGAAAGGTGAAAAATGGCTTGAGGAGTGGATTCTCCCGGAATCAACTGTGCTACGTCTGTGAATCCTATGACTGGATGAGACCTGAAAAGTACTGATGAGCAAGACCAAGTGTCCCTGTAGGCCTAGATGGCAAGCGAACCTATGTGGATCGGCTTCTAGAGAACCTATGTGGATCATCTCCAAAAGATCCACCAGGGATCGGCTCCATGAATCCCTATGTGGATCAGCTACAAGTGGCCCTCTATGGACCATATTGGATGGCCTAAGTGGGAAGTGCATCCGTGTGACCCAACAGAACCACGATACCAATCAGGAATGAGTGCCTCAGTAGTCCAAAGTGTTCATTGTGACAATTGATAATCATTCTTCCATACTTTATATTATACTTGTGTGATCTGTCTTGCTTCATGATCAAGATTTGGGGGTTGATTATTGGATTGATTTGTGGTATTTTCCTTTATGTTTTTGGGTCCCCACTGTTTATTTCATTACCCACCCCTACACAAGCTTCTCCTGCACATGTTCTCTCAGTTGCTGATGATCGACTCCTTGGTGGAGGATTTGGTTCCCTAGGACATGGTGGTGGCAAGTGAGATCGGCAGGCGAAGAGTACTTATACAACTTCTAGTAGCTACTCTACACTTACCCATCAGGTGGGGTTTTCAGTGGGAAAATTTTTGAGTCCATTTTTACATTCCTATTTTTTGTTGTCTTTTATTGGGTTTTTACTCTGGCCCATTTAACCTATAACTTGTACGTTTACTCAGTGGTTGTTTAGTGGCAATCATGTTTACCTTTCCAGTTTTTGGTACGTGTTTGTGTGTATGTGCGTATAGGTACTCATGAAAATTCCTCCCACTTTCAAGTTGACTCCTTAGGCACTTGTCTCCAACCCCTGGCCTTCGGAAGGTGGGCATGGTGGGTTAATGGCATGGGCCCTGGGGGATGGGTCGTGATAGAGGGAATCATGTAAATAATCTTTTCATATTTAAATCATTACTTTCTACTTTTATTTTGACCTTTAATTCACAAAAAGAAATTTTTTCTTGGTGAGTTAATTTTGGTTTGAATTTATATGATAACATTGAAGCAGTTAAGAATATTCATCAATTTTTATCTCAATTTTTCATTGATGTCACTTATTATTTCCTTCAAGATTATAATTTGGAAATATTAATGTGTATAAATCAATTGTATAAAAATTGAATGGTATATTGGAATATAGAATTTGTAATTCTCATTTCCTTATTTCGGTTTATCAAATCATGTTTTATATATTTTTTATTTCTATTTTATGAGAATTAATTGCACATTTGAATTGTCATAATTGCCACTGAATTTATACAAGTTTTGTATTTGTGTAATATCAACTTCTTGTTTTCATTTTATTCTTCATAGTAAAATCATTTGAATTTATTCCTAATGTTTGGAATTTCAATTTTGAACCACCAATACTCTTTTTATCATTTTTTATTTTTTAAACTATAAGTAAACCAAATTTTCCTATTTCAACTTTTTATGAAACAAAATAACCAATAGATCAGGGGATATTTCATGGGGATTTCATCTTATATATAGGATTTGATAATCATTGGGTTTTCACCATGAAAAGATAAATAAGAATAAAAGATACAAAGTCCAAAAAAATCTTATGAAAACCATGACAAGATAAAAACACAACACACACAACAAAAAAGTAGCGTGCACAATGATTACAAAAAAATGAAAAATAAAATTCAAAATATTACTAAGACCCCTTACTAAGGCTAAATCTCACCATCACCAATAAATAAGTAGGATAAGAGCCATTGAAATTATGGTTGATGAATTCTTCATGTTTGATTATTTAAGATCGTATTTGATAAACATGTATGTAACTATTTTCTTTATTATGTCAGTGATGCTATAATATAGCAGTCCTTTGTAGAATGATCACCGATATCCACTTATATTCCCATCATCAACGAATCATGAATAGGTTTCCATTATCTCATCTTTTGTTCACTCAATTGGATGACCATGGCCTCTCTAAGGTTAATCTCCATCAGTGGTTCCTCCCTCTCAATGAAAATTGAGAAATCCCCAAATCAGAAACCCTTACATGACTTCTCTATGGTAAATCAAGATCATGTAGATGTCATGACTCTCTACTAGGGAAGAGGTAGATCAAGTCATCTTTAGCATAAAAATGCCAAACCAAAGGAGGCACAATTCAATCTCTCTTGGAACCTTTGAATCAATCAATGTCCCTCAGTCTCCCATGTAAAAAACAATGAAATTTCATTAACACATCCTCTATATTTATATCTATGAAAAACAGTGAGAAAAACCAAATATGTAAGTGCACAATGAAAGTTGTATGATCCCCACAAAATATAAGTGACACACATTGAATGACGAGGCCCCCATGATGGACTTATTGGTGGACCCAGGGATGAGGTTTCGTGTGCGAAACATGTAAAGAAGAAAATATTAATGTTATTGGGAAATGAAATAGTCAAAAAAAAATAAGAAACCAGATCAATTATGGATACAAACTCATCAATGACATAAACTTATCCTCATGGGAAAAGGTAGGAGAGAAAGGAAAATGACAATAATTTAAAATATCACATCACATGTATATTAATTTATAATCTTATTATCATGAAGTAATACTGGATTTAGAATAACTAAATAAAATAAATGAAATTAATATATAAAAAATATAAAAACAAAATAACATGGAAAAGACGTTGAAAATTCCACAAAAATTAGAAATATGAAAATGTGTAACAATAAAAGGATTTTAATAAAAATAAAACAAACTTTAATGTTATGGAAATTAAATTAAAAAATCATAAAATTCTCTATGGATTAATAAATTTCATTACATTTTTATATAGATATGAATGACACTTGGGGAGTGTCTAAACACTACTATAAATTCGATTTTATCCAGACCTACGCCTTATCATCACTAAAGAAAAGTGTTCATAAAAAGGATAATACTATTAGAACTAGATTAGAGTTCTAATCAATGGTGTCTTTATCAGTGTTAAAAAATGAATTAGAAAAGGTGGCCTTTATCAATAGTTTTGTTTTACTAATGATACAAGATTATTTTATCGGTGATTTTAGCAAGCACTAATAAAAGACACTCTATATCAATGCTTTTTTAGAGATGATAAAAGGTATATTTCATAAAAAAAGTTATATATCATTAAAAATCATATATTAATATTTAAATATATTTATAATCATATATATAAAATATATTTAACAAAATATTATTTATATAAGACTAAATATGAATTTAAAGAAATTATATATGATATATAGTAAAAAATGACATAAAATAACTAAAAAAATATATATAAAAAATTTACTAATTATTACTGATTAATATCAATTTAATGAAATTTGAATGGCCTTAAAATGAATTATATTATTGAAAATTCTTAGATAAGTTGAAAACATTATTTAAACTGTAAATGATCATAACATTTGACCAAGGTGTGCATTTGGGATCTACCTCATATCAAATCAAATTATATGAATAAATCTATGTCATGTTAACCAGGGATACCTTGGTCACTATTTTTCAAGGTCAAAATTCCAAGAAGCCCTCAAAAATAGTTTTTTGGTTAAGATACCCTATTTTTTTAATATTTTGTGGTATGTATGTGTTTGATTCACCTATTTTGATAATCCCAAATCATGTTTCATTTATGTGATAATCATGTTTCTATTAAATGATAATTGTGTTTCATTAATATTCCTAGTTTCTATCAATTAATCACTATGTACTTTTGATATCCCTTCTCTCTTGTTTAAGCATACAGTAAAATTTTTCTCCATGTATAAAAGGTCACCAATGAAAGGTCACCAATGAAAGGTTACCGATGAAAGGTCAGCAATAAAAGGTTACCGATGAAGGTCACCAAGGAATGGTCCCTGATGAAAGGTCCCCGATGAATGGTCATCGTTGAAAGGTCACCAATAAAAGTTCACCAATAAAGGTTACCGATGAATGTCACCATTGAAAGGTCACCAATGAATGTCACCGATGATGGACACCAATGAAAGGTCACCGAAGAAGGTCACAGATAGAAGGTCACCGATGAAGGTCCCCGATAGATGGTTACTATTGAAGGCTACTGATGTAGTCTACTGATGAAGCCTACTGCTGAACCCTTCTATTGAGAGGGCTACCGCTACTAGTCTATCGATTCTCACTCTTCTAATCCAATCTTTTTCAAATTCTTAAGAGTATCCTAACCATCATATTTGTAAAATTCAATGCTTCTGACATTAATTAATTTTGATTGTAGACATATCAAGAGACCATATATGGAGATAGTACAAGGTATAAGGAGGATTGCACGTGGTTTAATTCTTCAAATTTTTGGACCTCAAATATAAAAGAGAAGACATAGGAAGAAAAGAGAAGGGTGTCGAGAGGTGATGATAGAGGAATGCATAAGAAATATCTTACTCGTTATATAAAAGCGAATAAAGAAGAACCATTGATCACTTATACTGTGAACTCAAGAGAATCACAAGGATCATTTGGGACAACAAATTTCACATCTGTCTTCCGTGATTCTTCAAATCTCCATCCAAATTAGAAGAAGAACACCTCAATACCGTGAAGCTAGAACTTGGAGTTGTGATAGTCTGTTTTGAGGACAACATCCAAAGAAAGATTCAAACAACAATTTCTTCACTCCATGGAGTTAAGAGATGAACTTCAAATACATAGATCTTTCTATACTCGATATTATAACATTATCCCTATTGTGTTCTTTTATTTTTCATTTCATATAAGTGTGTGTTTGTTTATTACACACAGTATCTCCCGTGCTTTAAATATAGGATACTTAAAATCCTCACATCAATTATTTTTTATTCTTTTGTTTCCCACATATAACTGTGAAAGAGGATGTGTGTGGCCTGGTTGTGTGTTTATCCCACAATGAACTGGGGTAGAGGCTGTGAGCCCTGGACAGCTTGAAAACACTATTGTAAAGCCTGATACATGCTGTGTATCAAGTTTATTATTTATATAAATTGCTTGGTGGTAGGTGATCACCAAGTGGAGAGGATTATGTCTTAGCATGAGACTGAACCTCTTGTTTAACTATACAGTTTACTATATTTAGTATTACATGGTTTTTTCTATTTTCCACTCTTTATAATTTAAAAAACAGAAAACAATTTTACATTGACTTTGTGAAACTTGTTGACCAATTAATCATTTATATCTCTGCTTCCATAATAAACTAGGATGTTTCAAAACTGTGGGATCTTTATCATAATGTTTTTAACATAAATATTAATTAGGAACTCAATTCACCCCTATTGAGTTTCCACTCCGACCAAAATTTTGTATCAAAGGGATAATTTTTTTATTTATACCATCAAACTATTGTGAAAGTCTTGAAATTATTTTCAACTACTATTTTAGTTGTATATTAAAGATTTGAAAATTTCTGTCATATCTAAATCTTCAGTTATTTAAATTCTAATAAAATATAGATAATAGAGTTGAGGGTGTTTCTACTAACATGACACCTTTATTTAATGGTAATAATTATGCTCTGTGGAAATTAAAAATGGAATTGTATCTAGAGGGCATGGGTACTGAAATTCAGGAAACAATTGAAGAACAACATGCATTTCCTGTTACTGCTAGGGACATGTGGTCTCAATTGACAAAAGCAACATATAAAAATAACTATTAAGTAATGAAGTCATTATACTATTCTATAAGTGATGAAGAATTCAATAGAATATCTTTCTGTAAAACCCCATATGAAATTTGGGATACTTTGGTTGCTTCCCATGAGGGAACAACCAATATTAAATAAATGAGATTAAATACATATACTACCAATTATGATAATTTTAAAATGAATCTTGATGAACTAATATTTGAAATGAATCCCAGGTTCAATGAAATTTTAAATACCATGACTGTTCTTGGGAAACCAGAAAATAAAAAGGATCAGATTATGAGGTTGCGTTGATGCCTACCTGACAAATAGAATGGAAATTTAGTTTCTATATGAGAATCATGTGACATATGCAAGCTACCAGTGAAGGAAATAATTGGAAAACATATGATGTATGAAGAATAGATTAAGGAATCTCAAGAAGCAGATGAAGAAACAAGAAATAAATCTGTAGAATTTAAGACTTCTACCTCAAAGGGAGTAGATAAAGAAAAAGTTCAAGATCCTATAGACACTTCCACCAATGAAGATTCATTTTCTGACAATGATGATGAGATGACTCATCTTTATAGGAGATTCAAAAAGTTCTACCACAGGTATAAGATCTAAATAAAATCAACATATAAAGTAAGGTATGATAGAAAAGGAAAGTGAAAAAATGATAGAAAATGGAATGACAACACAAATGAGATAATCTACAATGAGTGTAAAAGAAAAGGAAATGTGAAGGCTGATTTCCCAAAGCTGAAATTTAAAAAGAAATATGAAGACAGGGGAAAGGAATATAAAAAGGATATGAAACCTACATGGAGTGATTCATAAGATAGCTCCAGTGGATATGACACTTCTGATATTAAAAAGAAAAAACATACAAACCTGTGTTTCATGACAAAAATATTTGAGGTAATAACCAATTTTCCAATAAATAATGCTTACTATTCTAGGAATGAAAGTGAATCAAATAATGATGAGAATATAACTAAGGATGAACTATTTTAATACTGTGGAATGCTTTAGAAGACCTTTAATGAACTCAAGGATAAATATAAATTATTGAAAAGGCAAAATTGCTTTAAATTCTATTTATAAGTCTGATTTGGATATTGAGAAAGAAAAATGTGATCAACTATTAAAAGAGAATACGGAAATTATATTATCAAATAAGAATTTAAAAAGGTATCTAGGGATGTTTACTGCTGGTGGATTTACCTTGCCTCAGTTTCTGTGGAAACAAATTTCTCCAAAATAAACAACTGGTCTAGGATACCAACCAAGACAAAGAAGTATTATTAAAAATAAATTTGATCCCAAATATGGAAAGTTCACTGCTAGATCATGTTTTGGACCATCTTTAAAAAAATTAAAGGACTTAAAAAAGTATTCAAATCTCAAAACATATCTATGGATTATAGGAAACATGTGAGATAAGTATGGTTTCCCAAATCTTTACTTGTTAACCTCTCTGGACCCAAGAGAATCTGGGTACCAAAGTTACCCTAAACATAATATATTTTGCAGGAAATGTTTCTCAATAACACTGGAAAAACCCAATGGTGCTTGGAAATTGGATGTTCAAGACAAATTACCGGATACTATTTATACTATAAGATCCTAATTAAAGTTGATGGTGGACATGTCACATTAGGTGATAATGTTAAAGGGAAGATCCTCAGCTTAGGCCAAATTGGTAACCCTAATACTATGTTAATTTAAAAATTAATTTTTGTTGATGGATTAAAACACAATCTACTTAGTGTCACTCAGTTGTGTGATGATGGTTTTAACGTTAAGTTTGAAAATGATGCACTCAATGTGTTTAATTCAAAAAAATCATTTAATATTTACTGATCTTAGAAATTAAAATATATACGTGGTTGATTTAAATTATTTAGCTAAGAAAAATTTATCTTGTTTAAATTCATTTCATAAGGAATCTTGGTTATGGCACATAAGATTAGGGCACTGCAATGTGCACTCACTTAGGAAACTAACTAATAAAAGTTTATATAGAGACATACCTAAATTGGAATTCCCAAATGAAAAATATTGTAATCCTCGTCTAAAAGGAAAACAACACAATGTTTCTTTCAATCAAAAGAAATAAGTTTTTTCTTCTCAACCGCTTGAGTTGGTTAACAAGGATTTGTTTTGGCCATCTAGAGTTTAATGTTTAAATAGGAAGTACTTTGTTTATGTCTTGGTAGATGGGTTTTTTAGATACACTTGTGTATACAATTTATCTCACAAAAGTTAATCATGTTCTTACTTTATTGATTATTCCAAGTTTGCAGAAAATAATAGTGGACATAGAATTAAGACCTTGAGATGTGATCTTGGCCATGTGTTTAAAAATCAGGAGTTTGAATCTTTTTTTCTCACCAAATTTATATAATCACATTTTCACTTCTCTTAGAAAACCTCAACAAAATGGAGTTTCATAAATAAGAAATAGGACACATCAAGAGATTTCCCAGAATATACTAAAAAGTATAATCTTCCTATCTATTTTTAGGCTGAAGCTATTAATACAACTTGTTATATCATAAATAGTGTATTAATTAGACCAATTCCTAAGAAAACCCCTTATGAGCTCTAGAATAATAGGAATCCTAAGGTTAATTACATTAGAGTTTTTGGTTGCAAAGTCATTATTCTTAACACTAAGGATAATCTTGTCAAGTTTACTTCCAAAGGTGATGAAAGAATTTTCCTAGGTTAGTCAATCTCTAGTAAAGATTATAGATTACTATATAAGGGAACGAAATGTGGGGAAGAATCATTTCATGTTAAATTTCATGAAACTGATCCACATGAACCCAAAACCAATGTTGAACATCTTGAGGAAGATATGTTAATTCTATACCTTGATGATAAAGATAATGAACCCTTACTCAAAACAACTAGTTCTTGAAATTTTCCAGAATCTGAGCATGGTGAATCTTAACCTATAGACAACCATGAGGATTCTAGTTCAACTCTTTCTTGAGGTATTATAACTCTCAATAATCATCCTTTACATGATATATTAGTTGATCTAAATAGATGAAGACCAACTAGAGCTTCTCTATGAAACTAGTTTGAACATCATACCTTTCTTTCACAGCTTGAACTCAAAAATATTAAAGATGAAATCAATGATGAATTTTGGTTGATATCCATGAAAGAAGAATTAAATCAGTTTGAAAGAAACTTGTTTTGGGAATTAGTAGAAAGACCTAAAGACACTTTGACTATAGGTACTAAATGGGTGTTTAGAAATAAAGTTGATGAATCTGGTAACATAGTTAGAAAAAAGGCTAGACATGTTTCACAAGGATGTAGTCAAGAAGAAGGAATATACTATGAGGAAACCGTTTCACCTATAACTAGACAAGAAGATATTAGGATACTATTTTCTTATGCAACTCATCTGAATTTCAAAAATTATCAAATGGATGTCAAAAGTTCATTTCTAAATGGGTACATAGTTGATGATGTATTTGTTGAACATCCCTTGTTTTACAATTACCCATTTTTCAAATCATGTCTTTAAACGTTATAAATCTCTTTATGGTCTAAAACAATCTCCAATATTTGTTATGAAAAACATAGTTATTTTATTATTTCATAAGGTTTTAATAATGGAATAGAAGATACTACTATTTTTATTAAAATTATTTCCAATGATGTTTTAATAGTTCAAATTTTTGTAGATGACATTATTTTTGGATCCTCTAAAAACACATAATGTACTAATTTCTCAAAAATGATGCAATATAAATTTGAAATGAGTTTAATGGGGAACTTATATTTTTTCTTGGATTTCAAATTCTTCAAAAAAGTATTATTTTAAATCAAAGTAAATATACTAAGGATATTTTTGAAACATTTTGGTTCAGATACTAAAAAATATAATGATACACCTATGAGTACCACTTGTAAGTTGGATGCTGATGAAACTGGGAAATTAGTGGATCAAACCAATTACAGTGGTATGATTCGGAGTCTGCTATAACTTACTGCCAGTCGGCTGATATTGTGTTCAATGTATGCATGTGTGCTCATTTTCAAGCTAATCCCAAATAGTCTCATTTAAATACTGTTATAAGGATTTATAAATATATCAAGTATACTACAAACATAGGAATATTTTTTCCAAGTGGACAATAATTTTATTTAATAAGTTTTTGGAGGATGACTTTGCTGGTTTAAAGTTAGAAAGAAAGAGCACCTCTGGAACATGTCATATTTTGGGTAAGTAACTAGTATCATGGTGTAGTATGAAATAGAATTGTGATGCATTACCTACTTCATAAGATGAATATATAGTTGCTAGTTGTTGTTATCCTCAAATTCTATAGACGAAACACACTTTACAATACTATGGATATCAATTCAAACATGTCTATATAAAATGTGACAATAAAATTTCTATTAACATCTCCAAAAATCCAGTATCTCATTCTAGGACAAAGCACATTGATGTGAGACATCACTTCTTGAGAGATCATTATCAAAGAGGTGATATCACTCTTGAATTCATTTCCACTTAACACTAATTGGCTGATATATTAACAAATAATTTGAGTTGTGAGATGTTAAATTACATCAAAGATGAGTTAGCTATGATAAACTGTTAATTTTGGACCTCACTGTTAAGTCCTCACTGTTAGGCCTCACTGTTATGACCTCACCATTAAGACCTCACTGTTAGACAACACCGTTAAGACCTCTCCATTAGACCTCACCGTTAGACTTCACCATTAGACCTCACCGTTAAGGCCTCACTGTTAAGACCTCACCATTGGGTCCTCACCATTGGACCTCTCCATTAAGACATCACCGTTGGACCTCACTGTTGGGACCTCACCATTGAGACCTCACTATTGGTCCTCAATTTTGGGACCTCACCATTGGAACCTCACTATTGGAACCTTACCAATAGTTGACCTTTCCGGGACTTTGCATTTTTCTGCTGGAATCTGTAACATTTTTATTATTACATATTTCTTTAATTTTATTTTTTTTGTCCCTAAATTATAATTTTAAAGATCATACCACATTTCAATTCACTTTAATCCTCTCCCAAACCTCTTTCTCCCTAACCTTAGAACCTATCCCTCTGCTGAAACCCTCAAACTACTTTGAATCATGTGGTATGACTGAAGAGACCACAATTCGATGATGAAATAAATGCATAAAACCCTATGATAACTCAATATAGGTCTAGTATTGGATGCAAGGTAGTGGAAAAGCTGATCAATCCACAATTATCAAAGAGGGAAAACATGGTTGATAAAGAATTATGTTCAGAATGGCTGTTGTCAAGAAAGTCTCTGGTGCTGAAGGCACTCAAATCTTAGGACTTGGACCAATGCTTTGCAAATAACAATGGACCTTATTACCCTGAAGCTAGTGAAGGAATTTTATGAGTGTCAGATGGTCGAGAAGTCTGAAAATGAGAACTGAATGTCTTCAAAGGTAAATGGAGTAAGTGTGAGATTCTCCTCTGTTGAATGGGTTGAATGTTTAAGAGTTCCCCGTGAAGGGATTTTTTATTACTACTCCGGAGTGGTACCTCATAATAGTGAGTTCTTATGTTATGAAGTCACCTTGGATGAACAGACAGGGAATGTAATCCCTAAGAAAGTGATTGCTGCTGAAATAGAATTTGAAGGTAGGATTATTTTTATGTTTGTTCACCATGTGTTGAGTCCCAGGAGAGGGGAATTTTCTACCTTGAATTATCAGGACATGTTTCATTTTTATCTGTTGAAGCATGGATAGAAGATGAATCTGTGTAGGTTGTTGATGATTCAATAAGAGGATATTAAAAAGCCTAGTTCCATGTAAAATTCTTTGTTTCATGTTAGATTGATATCCTTGATGTTGAACGTGAAAGGATTTGTTATAAATTAGGAGGAAATAATAGTTGCAAGGGACAAATTCGGCATTACCACGATGATTTTCAAGTTTCAAAAGATCTGCTAGAACCATTGGCAAAGAAAATGGGTGAATGATGAATCTAAGCTATATAAAGAATTCAAATCTGTCACAAATCCTACTTTTACTAAGAATAAGAGAGATCCAGATCTAAAGACAAATATAGTGGAGCTAGTATACTCAGATAAAGAAGAAGAGGATGTTCTTATGCAAGTAAGAGAGCATTCTCCTATAGATTAAAGGAGTGATCCTGACCTTCCCTTATGTCCTCTTTCCAATACTACATCCTTTGGGGAGCCTATCCCACCAAATATATTTCCTAGAAGAGAGACTTTCCTAAGGGATAGTGATGATGAGGAAACCAGTAAAGAAGGAGAATAAAATATCTTAAGCGACATTAGAGAGACCTTAGAGGAGGAAGATGAAACTGAATCTAGTCATGGTTATTTTGAGACAACAAATAATGAAATTGAAGAGGAATATCTAAGTCTCAGTCCTCTGAAATGGTATTAAAAATGGTAGAAAGTGTAGATGAATAGGTTTCTTAATCGGTTGAAGATGGAATTGCAATGACAATATTTGATGATTATGTAGAAGAAGTGGTAGTGGACACTCCTATTGATGTAATTGATCAATGAGGTATAGTAGAGATAAATTTAATTGATCAGGAGAATACTTCCTATGAGGGGGCAGAACCTATTTCCACCATTTTAGTTTTTGTTTCTCATGGTGTAAAATATTGGTTATAAGATCCTGGATTTGTGGTCTAGGGCTTAGACTATGGGGAATCTTATGATGACAAGCCTAACACAAGACCTCCAATTCCATCTGTTTCGAAAACTATTATTGTACATCCATTAGTGATTTTACCTCGAGACAATGTGAAGAAGGATGATTTAGAATCATTAAAATCAGATTTGAAGAGACACTTTTATGAGAGATCTATTGAGATAGAGAGAACAGTGTCTCTCAATCAAGAAGTGGTGGCATCTTCCTTAGAAAGAGTTTTTTCTACCTCTCACTCAAATTTTCTACATGATGTGATAGAATGTTGGAATTAGGTTAGAACCTTGGTTGAGTCTATGGAATCTATGAATCAATCAATTTCTAGTTTAGACTCCAATATGGCATCAAGGGTTCAAGTGGATAGAGACCTTAAGTGTGTTAAGAGCGTTGTTGAGAATAATGTTACTGTGTTTGAGGACATTAAGAAGTCAATGGAGACACATGTGAGTGGACATGATGATGATGTGAGGAGGTTGATCAGTGGTCTGACCAATTTGTTCAAGGAGATAGTGGATTTTTCTATGGCACCCATGTGTGCATCTACTTCCTCTTCCGTCGCTCCTCCTGTTTATCTAGAAGCTTTCAGGTCGGTTGTTAGAGAAGAAGTGGAGAAGTTCTCTAGTTTAAGTACCTAAGACCCTCAATCTATGACTCATGTCATTTCTACTACCAGAGAAATTCAAAAGCATGTTTGGAGATTATTTAAGGGAGGATGATCAATATCAGAAGGAAATCAAAGAGCAGGTTGATTTCTATTACAAAAGGGTGTACACTAAGCATCATATGTATGTTCACTTTAAGTTGCTCTTGAAAAAATTGAGCATCCCACCTATCACTCAGGATTTTAAGGATCAAGATAGTAGGCCTAGAGAATTGACTCCCGCCTTAGATAAATTCATGGAGAATATGGATGATTTTATCTGAACTGTGTAAAGTGGAAGAAGTATTATTATTGATTTCAGAAATCATCTTTTACCCTTCCTCCATGTTGACTGCACTCCCATAATTCTTTCTTTAACATTACCTTCTTCCTCAGCTGCCTTTGGCTCTAACAGTGTTTCTCCTTTTATGACTCCTTCATAGGCCATCAGAAGAATGAACCCTATGATTCCTTAGAGATCTACTCACTATATGTCTATTAATGCCACTATAGAAGCTCCTCCTACACTGCTCACTACTATACCTCGACCTATCCCTCCATCTTCTAAACCTATCTCCTCAGCTTCCAAAGACAAAGCTCCCTTGGAAATTTCTGATGTGGATTGAATGTGGAATGTCCTAGTTGATAGGTATCTTTGTACTCTTTTTGTATATTGTACTCTTGCATCATTAATAATAAAACCATCTTTTATCTCATTTTGTCTTTCAGTCTTTTTGTTAATCATAAAGGGGGATAAATTTAAAGTTGACTGTAGTCCTTGCATATATACACTATCAATATTCTCTACTATATACAAGGTTCATTTTTTTCTTGTACACACCTCTGAAGATATTAAAAATGTGCTTTTAATAATACTTAAATCCAAATTTTTACCAACATAATTTGTGATTATCCAAAGGGGGGAGATTGTTGGACTCACCTATTTTGATAATCCCAAATCATGTTTCATTTACTTGATAATCATGTTTTTATTATATGATAGTCATGTTTCATTAATATTCTTACTTTCTATCAGGTAATAACTATGTACTTTTAATCTCATTTCTCTCTTCTTTAAGCTTACAATGAAAAATTTCTCAAAGTTTAAAAGGTTACTAGTGAAAGGTCACTAATGAAAGGTTACCGATGAAGGTTCACCGATGAATGGTTACCATTGAAATGTTACCGATGATGTTCACGGATGAAAGGTCACTAATGAAAGGCCACAGATAGAGGGTCACTGATGAAAGGTCACTGATGAAAGGTCTCCGATGAAAGGTCACTGATGAAAGGTTCCCGATGAAGGTCATCTTTGGAAGGTCACCGATGAAGGTCACAGATGAAGGTCACCAATGAAAGGTCACAGTTGAAGGTCCTCGATCGAAGGTCACCAATGAAGGTCACTGATAGAAGGTTTCCATTGAAGGCTACCGAAATAGTCTACCGATGAAGCCAACTATTGAATCTTATAGCTGAGAAAGATATCGCTACTAGTCTATCTATTCTCACTCTTCTAATCCATACTTTGTCAAATTATTAAGATTATCCAAACGGTCCTATTTCGTAAATTTAATGTTTTTGACATTAATTAATGCTGATTGTAGAAATATCAAGAGATTGCATCTAGAGATAGTATGATCCACATGGAGGACCACAAGTGGTTTACTTATTCATATTTTCATACCTGGAATATAAAATAGAATATCGAGGAAGAAAAGAGAAGGGTGTCGAGAGGTGAAGATAGAGGAATGAATTAGAAATATATTATTCTATAGATAATAGAGAACAAGGAAGAACCATCGACCACTTACACTCTGAACTCAAGAGCAATAGGAAGATGATTTGGGAGAACAAATTTCACATCTGTCTTCTGTGCTTCTTCTAATATTTGTCGAACCATGAATAAGAACACCTCAGTACCTCGAAGCTAGAACCTAGAATTGCGACACTCTGTTTTGAGGAAAACTTCTAGAGAAAGACTCAAATGGAAATTTATTCACTCCAAGGAGTCAAGAGTCGATCTGTAAAGACATATAGCTTTCTAAAATCAATCTTATAACATTAGATCAATTGTGTTCTTTTATTTTACATTTCTGGGAAGTGTGTGTCTGTCTATTACACCCACAGTCTCCTGTTCTTGAACTGGAGGATAGTGAAAATCCCCACATCAATCATCCATTATTATTTTGTTTCCCACGTACAATTGTGGCAGGTGATTACTAAGTAGAGAGGATTATGTCTCGGCTTGAGACTGAACCCTTTTATTAAATATATTGTGTAATATGGTTAGTAGTACTCTTTTTTGTCTATTTTCCACAACTTATAATTTCAAAAACAAAAAAATGTTTTACATTGACTTTAATAGTTAGATCTGGTATCTGTGTGCATATGTTTATTTCAATAAAAATGTTTCAAAAGTTGAATAAGTGTTTTACACTAATTCAACTGAGGACTAATCACCCTTTGAAAAACCAGTTGACCAACTAAACATTTATATCTCTACATCCTTATTTAACTGGGCCATTTCAAAATTAAAGGTCTTTATCATAATCTTGTTAACAGAAATTTTAAGTAGGAACTCATTTACCCCCCCCCCCTCTTGAGTTTCCACTCCGAAAAATAGTAATATTCATTTAAGAGGGTTATCCATTCTTTTTTATGTGGAGACAATATTTATTCAAAAATCCTACATTCATATTGATATTATGGGTTTGAAAATTTTCCATTTTTCATGTTGTATTTTTATTTATAAATAAATATATGCATATTTTTTTATATTCACATAACATAAATCGGTTATAAAAGAAATATTTAAGCATATTTTCACAATGATGTATTTTAAATATATAAGCCATATGTAAATAAATATTTATTAATCATTTTATTTAAATTAAAAATTTTTCTATTTTTATTTTCCATATAAAAATGAATTAATATATATATATATAACTAAATAATTAATTTATATATATAAATATGTTTGTTTCAATAAAAAATATATATTTATGATCATATTCTAATATATATAAAAAAATGAATATATATAAATATTTGTGTGGGCATATGTGAAATATAAATGTGTTCGTGTGTGTAAATATGTGTGTATGTGTGTCTCTCAATAATGTGTAAATACATCATATATAAATGAATTTTTATAAATATATGATTATTATTAAATATTTTATATGAACATATGAACAATAAATATTTATAAATACATTATAAAAAATTTATATCTCAATATAATATTATTTGTAAACATGATTAAATATAAATGTAAATATTTATACATATAAATATACATTTAATTTATAAGATTTATATTTAAATATATAATATATTGACATATTTTAAAATTTTATTTTAAAATAATTATATAAATCATGTAGAATTAATTATTGTAGTATCACAATAGAGTCATTATAATGCCACTGTTGAAGCGTTTGAACTATAGGACCAGTGACACTATAGTGGTGGTGGAACTATAGTCAAAACTATAGTGGAAGTAACACTTTATCAAGTACTATAGATGCCTTGGTACTATAGAAGCACTATTCACCAATGGGCCTTTAGGTCCATGTAAAGGGATTTGATACCCATTGGGCCTATGGTCAATGTAATGGGCTTCATTCCCCCTAGGTATACAGGGAATGTGTTCAATAAATAAGGCTTGGTGGGTGAGTTATCCCCTTGGGGGTCCATGGACTGCCTTTTCGGCCTATGTGTGTGTGGTGTGTGTGTGTGTGTGTTTAAATGTAATTGTACCCCCAAGAACCTAACACATACATATATCATACACCCACTCAAAATATATTTTAAAAATATATTTGAAAATAATTATAAAAACCTATAATTAAAATATATTTATGTAAATATATATACATAAATATAAATATCATAAAATATTGGGTAACATATGCTTGGGGTAGTGATAAAGGGGTTTATATTTTCCAAGGGATGTCACATTATTGGGTCCAGGCGTGAAAATGGATGAACAAGTTGCATGTAAGTAGAAATTTGCTAATAAAGGGGTGTTGAAGGAATTGATAAAGGCATGGGTGGTTGGTGGGTATGTGATTTTTGAAGTAGGGGATCATGATATGAAAAAGGGATGGTGATCTGTTCAGTAATATTATTTTATTTTTCTAATTTAATCTACACTAAAAAAGTGATGATAAATGGGGACTTTATCGTCTATTTTTTGCATTGATAAAAGTTACATATTTTAATAGTGCTTAGATTATCATCACTTTTTTAATTGAAAAAGATAATTTTGAGATATTTTAAAAGGCTGATCAATATTTTTATAGCTTAATTATATTTATCAATATGAAATGCCTGAGGGTTCCTTTTTGGAGTTACTTTGAGCTTCTAATATTCATATTTATTTAGATCATGGAATATTCACATGAGGGAATTTTAAAGATTAAGTATAAATATAATCCTAAGGAAATGGAAAAGGAGTTCACTTATCCATGAAAAAGGTCATATAATTAGCTCCTGGAGATGTTTTAAGGCCAATAGTAGACTTTGAGAGTAGAAATTACACTGGGGGATTGCATCTTCAAATGAAAGGGATAGTGGAGGAACTATCTGTAGAACATTCAAAACAAATTTATACCATTTTTAACTATTTTAAATTTTGAGGGGGGGGGGGGTTGATTATATTCATATATGTTTACTTTGGTATGGGTTTTCAATAGATTTACCATTATCTTAATTGTTATAATTTTCTATTTGAGGATCTTCTTCCTTAATCTTAGTTCTTCTTCATTCTGTCAATTGGTAAATTATATAAATGTATGAATAATGGAGCAGGAGTGGATGTCTTCACCATACCCAAGGAATTAGAACATTGTTTCTCATAACAATGGTGGTGTAAAAATTTATTTCTTGAAAACCCACAGAGGTTGAACCCAGTATTAAACATAAAATTTCATCACCAAACATCATATATAGTTTTTAATTTCATTCACTACACTAAATCTTATTATACACTATTAACAGGACCTAATATTTGATTAGAAAGTACTTTTGTTAGATTGAGAGTGCATGCATTGGTATTAAGTGGTTCTTTCTCAAGCACAATATAGAACTATTAGGCCATTAGGGGGAGTTTTTTATTTATTACTTTCAATGAGAGTTTTTATAATGTAGTTGGGGTATGTACTTGGTTATCAAATATGGGTTTCATAACCCCCATAATAGTTTCCTAACTATCCTGTTTATCTGAGTGAAACACATATTGAATTTCACCCCATCTATTACTTATTTCTATTTAAAATAAACACAAATCACTTGTATCCCAAATTCTTTAATTATGTAGATATGATCTAGTTACTCCACAGTATTGTGATAAATTGACCATGATGAATTTACAATGTATAAAAATCATATTTTATTGTCATTTACTATTAAATCATTAAAAATAATGATGTAACTTTTGAGTCACCAACATAAAATTGATTAAATTCTTATTGATAATGGAATATATTTTTATTTCCCTTGAAATAGTATTAAATTATGGTAATATGGGATATTTTTTTCTCTTGGTCATTTTTATTAAAAAGGAGGGAACTGATGTATCATTTTGAGGTTTGATAGACAGTGGATGAGTGGCTTTCCTTCCATGGGTATAATTTAAACTAGAGGAAATATAATAGTCTACATGATTCTATCAAATTCAATTTGAAAATCATTTTACAACTGATATGTTTCACAACTTTTCACTAGATTCATAAATAGAAAATCATTTTCCTATAAGGTTTTCAATAAAATTCCTGATATAGGCTGGGATTCCATGATTTTATCATAATTAATGAAATTGTTTTGGTGGGGACATGTAAAAAATTACCTTGGTTTCTAAAGGTCAACCTCAATGCTTCAATATAAAACTATAAATGTAAGAAATTTCATAGAAGTCACATTGAATGAATTGTTTGGAGAGTTTATATTCAGTTTTTGAGACCATAGTTAATAAAAAACTAACGCAATATAAAAAATATGGTTTAAATGATAACATAACTTAACTACCAGATCATCCATATAACATTATTTGGTTTTTACTAAGAGGGTATTAAAGATACAATGTATCACCCTTTTATAAGTTTCATTAATATTATTCAAAATAAATGATTTCGCACTATATAATTATAATCATTACGGAGTTCTTATGACTTTAGCCTCTTTATCATTAGGATTTATTCAAGTTTTACTTTACTTAAAGTACCCATTAATGAAATAAATGTATTTTAAAACACCTACCACAATAATTATTAATTGTATTATTGGAATTGGAAAATCATACTTTGAGTAATGGTAATTAAGGTCTTTCTATCGATGAACCAGCATCCTAGTGGTTAAGGGTAATGGATGAAATTTAAAGAATTTGGGATAAAACTATGTCTTATGAATTATTTCCTAATTTGGGGAATTGTTTACATATTCTGGCTATTATTGATGTGTGAGGGTGGTGAAGTACAACATTCACATTTTGCACATTAAACTTTTAAACACAAAAAGAATTTATATTTCTTAGAATATGAGATGACAAAAAATGGTGGCCTTCATATGTTGGAAAGAGTTGTAATTTTTTATAATTGTGGTTAATTATTTACTTCAGTGATGTACCCAAAGTAACTTGGTGAAAGTAATTTTTCATTAGATAATGGAATGAATGGTGTTCGACATGAATCATACATGATCGGGGTTATACAAATATATTAATGAAAAAATATATAATCTATTTTAACTTTAATAGGTCAGAGAAAATAGAGTGAATGTGTGGACTGCCCAAGGAAGAAAGGCACATACATGAATGGGGTGAAGGAAAATACACATTTTTGAATTGTGAGGGATGATTTTAGCCTTATAAAATGATTGATAATTACCCACATATTTTTGGAAGTTTTAAATACCTAGTTTCTTAAAAAAATACAGAGATGCATTGAAAAAATACAATGCCTTCTAATATAGACTTTTGTGTGATACATTTGGATCCCTATGGCTGAGTGTGTGCATGTTTTGATAGTAATCCCCATAAATCTAATTGTAAATAAGGTTATATAGGTCGATATGGAATTTGATATATCTATTTTTATTCTTTTTAGGGATAATATTTCCCAAAAAACATGGTGTATTGATCTTATTGGGCAAAGTAGTCATTGATTAGAAAACCCCCTTTAGGTTCCACTAGAACACTATAAGTTTGGTGCATCATTCTCAGAGATCATTTTTAATAAATATTTTTCTTTGGTCAACAAACATGATGGATACCTACATGAGGATTTATTCTAAATATTCTTATGTAATTATATATTAGGATGTTCTAATATAGTTTGATAAATACAATACACTACACTTTTATGGAAGGATTCATAGATACACTATTTAACATTGGCTACGATTTTCCATAAGTTCTTAAGTTTAGTGATTTGATTTTTTCAATTGAGGTTAGAACACTAGCTTTTAAGGTTGTAGGAGATTCATTAGGCTCTTTTTTATATTTACCGTGGGTGTAGTATTGACCAACCTCTAGATCCTTGGATGATAGAGTAATATTTACATCCTATTTTTTAGAGCATAATCATTAAAAATTGGAGAATAGTTCATGAAGCCGACTAATACCATATGAATGGAGAAAGAGGTACATATTTTCTATGACCTTTATTGGTGATGCATCCTCGTTTAATCAAAATATATTCATTATTTTGAATGAGTATCAGTTAATCCTAATAATAATAGATATTGTCTCAGCAAAGATCAATGAATATTTTTAATATAGTTGAACTCTTCCATTCATGCATATATGAGTATAGTTCAAACAAATAATATGCTTATCTATAAAAGGATAAGATGTTATTATGAGGATATTTCACTTCTCTGGGAAGGAATAAGTTATTTCATTAAGAAACCATGTTTTTATGAGGTACAGATCCATTATTTTTCAATTTTTATTTGTAAATATAGCCTCATGTGAGCTCCTAACATGACCACATGTGTTCTAGTGGTATTTGGGGATTGTTCAAAGGCTGGAACTAGTTTTGTGTTGTTTTAAGCCTAGTGTTAGGTTAGTAAAAATCATGTGGGGAAGGCTATATAGATTGACTGTACCATGTAAAAATTTATATAGGGGTGGTACTAGACATACGGTTTGTTCAAAATATGCGACCAAGTCTATAATTTTTACAAAACTTGAAAGAGGCTCTTCGCATGGTTTGTGCAAGGTTTTCACAAGGTTTGTTAACCATACTGGTAAATCGTGCACCTAAATCATGCACCCTTTTCACTTTAAGGGTTTGAATATTTTTTTGTTTAAAATTAAATCATTTTTATAAATTAATTTGGATTTTCTTCAATGCATAGAATAAGGGACCTCCTTTTGAGCTCTCAAGGTAGCTAAAATTGGATTTGGGGATTCCTATTCATCTGATCTCCAATCCGAACAAAGTTTGTCTCATCAAATCCACATTGGTAAGATCTAAATTTATTTTTATACATTATTTATCCTTCTATATATCATTTTAACTATTTTTATTATACCCTCATATGCCATAATTTATTATTACTCATCCATATTTAAGAATTCTCCTAAACCCAATCAAATCATGACTCGATACTAGATGAACACTCCACTATTGAGCTAAGTTAGGTGGTCTATAATTTTTTTTTGAGTTTTGGGGCTTTATAAATCCATCAACCGTTATTTTTCTTGTCATAATTTCTGATACGACCCTATATTATAATTGGTTAATTAAAATAGATGTAATCATACCAATTATGGATTACTTTAGGTTCATTTAGAATGTGTTGGTAGCCATTGGATGAACCATGGAATCCCATTGGTCGTGCAAAGTTGAATTTAAATTTTTATGCCATGTCGAACCACCCATGGGGTGAGTTTATCCAATCCTTAATAGAGGATGATCTTAAATTAATGAATTTAAATAAAATAATGGAATAGGATATGGGATGCCTCTATATCATGTTTATGATTTGGACTAAATGGGAAAAATGGAACTTGAATAGCTTGTTTAATAGGTGTTTTGCCTCCTTAACATATTCCATGTTTATATTCCATGGTTGATTCAGTAAATGGATTAGGTATATTTTATTAAAAAAGTTAGTAAACTCACTGAGTGATATTGAAGTGCTTAAATTATTGATTGGAAATTCTAATGAATGGGTGAGTATACCCATATGACTTGTTTGATAAAGATTTTGAAAAATTGGTGGGTATACCCATGTTGAATGTATAATTTTCAAATGTGATAAATGGGTGGGTATACCCATTTTATATGATAGAATTTGAATGGATTACACGAGTGAGTAGATCCATGTGTAATATATGAAATGGTATGAATGGATAGATATTTGTATAGATTCCATGGATGAATCTCCAAGAATCATGAATGTGATGATGGACGCCTTGGGTTGATTATGCTCCTTCGGTATTAACTCCATATGATATTTTGGACCATTCCACTACTTGGATACGGATTTGTTGGACCCACAAAGGACTTGTATTGAATGACAAGCTTCTTGGACTCCAAACAGTGCCAATACCACGTTTTCATCATGATTATTCATGGACTCGATGAGGATGACTTGGTATTAACACCTTGGATCCTACCCTTGTTTGGTCTGATACATTATTTAATATGGCATGTTTGTTGGAATATGATTCATTCAATGTATATGACATGTCCATTGTTATTTGATTAGTATGGATGTACGATGAGTCCATGTGTTTTATTTCTTCTTGTTATAGTTTCTTACATATATGAACTGACACTTATTTTGTAGGGATCCTAGAGAGGATAGATAGTATAATTTTCTTAGTTGTGGTCATTAGATGGGCACTTTACTTTATTTTTTGTTTACCAACTTTTCTCTTTATATTGTATAGTCTGGAAATTTATAGATCCTGGGTGGCTTTCTATGGGGATGTTATCCAAAAACCTATTTGGACCTCCCTTGGGGAACCCAAATGAATTATATAGTTGTAGGTGTTGATAGGGGAAGGATCCCTAACACATGTTGTTGATCACTACCTAGGAGCAGGGGAGCATGGGACCGAGCTGAGTCTTGAGATGCTATTGGGAGATATGAGCTTTTGTTCTTTTTGTCCTTTTTGATACATGTATTGTTATACTCTGCTATGTACCTATTTTGGTTATTTTTAATGAAATGAGACATGTATCGCTATCATTATATGTATATGAGATTACATTTGGTTTAGTCTATATATTCCTATCACATTTATTATTCAGTTGACTTCTAGTTTAACTACCTCTTTTTTTGTAATGTTAGTTATTATCTATTGTGTATACCCTGATGATGAGGGAATAGCCTCCCCACTGACACAAATAGGCCCTCACTACTAGTTGGTAGCCTTTGGAATTTGGGGAGATATCATTGAGGCCTTATGACCCACTGGGCTTCGGGAAATATTGGGTGGAATCTGAGTCTAGGAAGTTACAAAGTGGTATCATAGGAAATATTTTCTATATTTATGTATTATTTAGAAAAAAAATATACAGGGATAGAAAGGAAATGGAATTTTCTAATAAGTTGTTCCTAGGTGTAGTTACCCCATATACAGGGAAAAGCCCAACATGCATAAATAGATTTTTTATATTCAGGATTTTTATTATTATACTTTATTCAATTTCTTCATTTCTTGATGCACTTGGTTTATGTTATTATCATTGACGTTATTGTGGGTTCTATTTTAGTTGAAACTTTATGAGATGAGGGTATTACATATCAGAAATCATATATTAAATTGTTAGAAATAACATTCCATGAATTATTCCATTCCATTTAGGATGAATTAATCATTTCATACTACTTTCATAGGTGTGGTGATAACTATATCTACTCTTGTGATATATTTTTGTAGTTGATAGGGAAGGGATACAACCATTCCATTCATAAGGTTTATGGGACCTTATGGTATGGAAAGTGACACACCATTTGAAAACTACTATAAAATTGAATTTAATATGTATGGATTGATTGGGAACCAAATATTTGGTTCAGGAGGTGTTATGGCCCCTCATGGATTTGGAATTGGTGGACCATTCGTTAAATATATTAAATAATGGAGTTATGGAAGTGAAATGTTAAGGAATTTGAATTCCAATGAGAATGAAATGGAAACTTTAAATGAGGAACTGGGACTTGAGATAGACCCAACTTTTGAGTTGGAAAGAGGCAATGTTTCTTGATGTTTTCTGACTATTTCTTTTTATAGTACTCACTTTAGGAGCAGGTTATATGGCATGAGTTGATTTAGGGGGGTTTAGACATGTCGTGCTCTTTTGATATGTGATCTTTGAAATCGTTATTTTTTGAGGTGTGTGTTTGTAATTCTATTGGAATTCCACCACAATGACCAAAATAAATCAACCAAGAGGGATGAAATAACCACACTCTAGAGGTGATGGGTTGTGGGCTGCCGATCGATCCTCTTTTAGTTCCTGTTGTGGCACCAGCTATTGTTCTCTGCATAGGAGTTGCAGAACAGTTCTGCAAGGGTTTATTTCGATAAATGAAGACATTATATGGAGAACTGAAGCCTACCTTATCTATGGATGAGATCAAATGGGTGTTCTAGCAGCATCATCCTCCCATACTTTCAGGGGATGATGGTCCGTAGGCTCCTGAGCTTTAGATTATTACTACACTAGATATCTTTAATCATATTGAGGTACCTCCTGAGAGTAGGGTCAAACTCGCCATATATACAACATGTGGGGTAGAGAATACATAGTGGGATGTACTGAACCAGGTTGATGGGTTGAGATATATGGGTTGGACTAATTTCTAAACCAACTTATATGACTACTTTTATCACTGGACTCTATGGGTAGAACTGGATATTGAGTTTGTGAATCTGGAGTTGGGCATGAAAATAATTATAAAGTAATTGACACGATTCACAGAGCGTCAACGTTTTTCACTGATGTACCTTAATGATGAGATATCTAGAACAAGATGATTTGTATAAGGTCTATGGCACACAATTATATCTTAGGACAATGTTTTCAAATTGGCCCATGTCCCTGAGAATGTGAACCATGAACTAATTATAGAGTGAAACATCATAGAATATGGGGGTCTTAGATCATGGAGGTAATATTTGATGACCCTATGGTTTAGCATGTTCAGGAAGAATTAACCATTTTGATCCTTCCCATAAGGTGACCGCCCATCTGGTTGTGAGTATTGGTAGCTCTGTGTTCTACAATTTGTGTTCCGGTTAAGACCACGTAAAGAATCAGGGTGACCATGAAGGAGGTCTCGTGGCGGAATCGATTCACCCGGTATTATGACCCTGATTCGTATCCCCCTTTCCCTGAGATTCAGATCGGGCCGAAGGTTCATGGCTTTCAGAACAGAGACCCAGTGGTCCCTCCTTCAGTTCTGAAGATCGCATAAGCTGAGAGTCTCCTTGATCTGACCTTGATTGCTCGATTCAGGAAGTTCCGTCCTTCGGTGGACAATTTCGATAGGTTCATCACCAAATCTTGGGGACTTCAGTTTTACTCGGTTGTTGGTTTCTTGGATAAAAGGAGTTTGATGGTCCGTTTCTCTTCATCGGAGGACATGGTTAGTGCGCTATTGTTTTCTCCCAGAAAGTGCAGAAGGTATGAGTTTCATTTATGCATATGGTCCTATAACTTTCATATGAACCGCGATACCCCTCTCATTCCGGTCTGGATTAGCTTTCCACTGCTTCCCCTTTCCTTTCAAAACCCAGCGATCATGCGTGTGTCGGGGAACATGGTTGGGTGCTTTCTGTGTGTTGATTCTCGTACAGCCTTGGTGAGCCACCCGATTAACCCAAGGATGTGTGTGTAGGTTGATACCTTGAGAGCGCTGGTGGAGACGATTTGGATTGATGTTGTCGAGGAGATCTGATGCAAGAAGTCGGTGATCTTTGATCATTGGATGGATTATTGTTCAGTTTTCCATAGACTGGGACACACCATGGATTGCTGCCGACGCGATGGCCACCAGAAATCTGATGTTGTGAAGGCCAGAGGTGTTTCGAAAGTCAACAACTGAGGAGACCATGAGCCTAGAAGAAATGGGGTTAGTATCGCTGAACACTCCTCACCTACTGCAATGCAAGGTGAAACCCCCTCGGTGTCTTGTGTTTTTAGCAGGCTCAAGGATGATCTCAGGGTTAATGTTGGAAGGGAGGCAATGGATCCCTCCTTGCAGACTCAATTTAATGCTATTAGTGGTGCACATACATTCATGGGACGCGGTCGTGACCATGAAACAAATCCAGATGATGCTGAGGAGTCCCTACTGATTAGCACTGATTTAGTCAGCGCTGATCTATGCTCCTTGAACCAGTTCTCAGCACCGGAGGAGGAGGAGAATGAGGAATTAACGCAGGATAGAGAAGGTAAATACCAGCGTATGGAGGTCCGGGTGGAAGGCGAGTTGGATGGGGGCCAGTTCTTGGGCCGCTCATCTGGCAGCGAGAAAGTGGAGTTACTTGGTATGGATACTGAGAAAGAAGGGAAGGGTGGGGAAGATGTCAGTAAGGGGAGGAAAGGGGGTGCGGGATCCTCAACTCAGACCCCAATCATCCTAGGTAATAGGTTTGAAAGTCTGGCGGAGGTAGGATCAGGAGATGTAGCACAGGTTGCGGTTGAGGGAGAGGAGACTAGCAGGAAGAATCTTGATGGCTTTGGGGTGGAGGAACACATTGCAAATAGTAAGAGATTATCTGTTGGGGAGTCCAGTCTGAGGAGAAACAGGAGAAATAGGAGGATGATGGGTAGGAAGGATTACTCATCCTTACCACCTATCATGAAGACTCGGTCAGCGAAAAAGAAATTGGATGAGGAGTTGAACATTGAGGCCAGGGGTCAATTGGAACCTCTTGGCCATTCTGCACTTCCCTTGGAGTTGATTTTATGTTCGGATGATGAGGTGACACAGTAGGTGTTATTCCTCAATGTTTTGGAAGAGGAAGCGGCCAAGATGATGGGCCGGGACATTGAAGTGAAGATTAACGAAGAACAATATTTTTGGGTCGACAAACAGGACACGATCCTGGTTTGGGGCTTCAATAAGGGGATAATTAGACTAGAAGAGTACATACAGGTCTAGGACCAATTGACCTTTTCTCTTGAGGTTCTGGTAAGGGGAGACCCGCGCATCCAGGTATCCGCTATATCCTGGAGGTTGTTTAGAGATACCGTTATAGGTATAGTTAAGCTGTTTTTTAACAGTGATGCTTTACCATTATTTGACTAATGCTGGGGTGCCCTCTTCTTCTGGATATGTTTGGATAGGTGGAAGTGCTTCTTCAGTTTTTGTGTATTGTGGTGTTTGTAGGTTTTTTTCCATCAGGTTTTAGGGTCCTGCCTTAGATGAGGATTAGAGCACAAGGTCGTCACCTCTGCATGTCACTTAGAGCGGAAGACTGAGAGGGTGTGGCTTGGCCATTGGTACCATGCCCGTGCATCCTTGCACGTGACTGTTTGTCGAGTCCCATTCTTTGGTGGAGGCCTATTAACGCCAAGCTGGTGGGTAGAGGCAGGACCAGTTTTTTGTTTGGATTTTTTTTGTTGCTGTTAGCTTTTTGATGGACTTCTGGGTTCTCACATCCCCTTAAAAGTGATTTTATAATAAAATAAAAAATAATTTTCAGCGATTAGGAAGGGAGATGGAGAAATGTTGGATGCTTAGGTAGACACTGTGGTGGCTGTGGAAGAGGAATCGAAACAACAGTTACCCTAAGAAATCAGAGTGGACCGACTCTAGATAGTGGGGTTGTATCATAGGGTCATAGTGAAGGCCAATTCTATACTATATATCCAGCCCCTAAGGATAAGCATTTTAGACCATCTACGGTGAGAGGTATGATCCTAGTATCCACTAAAAATACATTTGATATTTTTGATATATGTGCATCACATAGTTTTAATCTTAAATAGGGGTGAAAAGCATCTTCCTTGTTTTTTGTCCTATGATGGAGTTTTGATACTAGATGTGCCTCTTGAAAATAAAACCAAAAATATACGCTTGTGTAAGGAGTTCCCCTATGAGGTGGTTGGGTGACACTTCATCTCAGATTTGTATGTCATCAAGATGAAAAAGTTTGATGTCCTACTAGGGATGGAATACCTTGTATATTATGAAGATTATGTTGACTGTTATATTCATAGGGTGACTATCACATCACCATAGGGTGTAGTGTTTACAAACAAGGGTGAATCAGATGTCTAGGTGAGCTAAGATGGACCAAAGCATTCAGGGTTGTGCAAGATGACAACCAAGATTTCCATTTTATATCTGGATTATTAGGGAGTGAGTCTGAAAAACATTCTTACAGTGGTTGAGTGATTCAGGTACGTCTACCGAGATGAATTTTTTGGTTTACCTACTGAGAGAGAGGTGGAGTTCTCTATCGAGATAGTGCCAGGAGATGGACCAGTATCCATTCCTCCTAACATGATTTCTACGATGGAGTTTTTGGATCTCAATATGCAGCTAGAGGACTTTGAGGTGAAGGGGTTTATTTGACCCAATACTTATTCTTGGCGTTTTCCGGTCCTTTTTGTAAATAAAGGTGGATTGTACCCTTAGTCTATGTGTGGATTATTAGAAGTTGATCCAACTAATAGTTAAGAATTGATATTCCTTACCATAGAAAGGTGACCTTTTTTATCCGCTTCGAGGAGCCCGAGTCTTCTCAAAGATGTATTTCAGGTATCGATATCACCAGGTATGTTGTCAAGCTATAGACACACCTCGTACAACCTTTCATATGAGGTACGATATATATGAGTATCTGGTTATATTATTCTGAATTACAAATATACCAGCGGTTTTCATGGTGCTAATTTACCGATTGTTCCATACATAATTGGATTCATTTGTGGTGGTTTTTTTGGATAATATCTTGGTGTATTCTATAAATCTACATGACCATGAAAACCATATTGATCTTGTTCTGAATACACTAAGGGAGCATTCACTATATTCTAATATTACAAAGCCCCACATTTGGATGGATCATATTCACTTCATGGATGACATTATCTCTGAGACATGAGTATTAGTGGTCCTAGAGATGGTGATAGATGTTTTTTCCTATAAACTGTTTATTAATATTTTTCACACATAGAGTTTCTTGGCCCTAGATAGTTACTACAGGAATTTTATACAGGAAAAATCATGATTAGCAGTGTTATTGGTAGTCTTAACTAAGATGGGTGTGAATTTGGTTTGGTTAGATTCTTGTGAGACAACCTTTCAGAAGATTAAAGCAATATTGAAATCACTACCAGTCCTTTTACTAACAAAACAAGGAAATAGTTACATTATGTATTTTAATGCATCATGTATTGGGCCGGGAGAAGTGTTGATGTAGGGGGGATAGAGTCATGGTGTATGAGTCACGAGAGTTGAGTCCACATGAGAGAAAATACCCAATGAATGATATTGATCTAGCTGTAGTCATTCATGTTTTACGCTGTTGGATACATTACTTACTAGGAGAGAGTTTTGTGGTGTACACGGACTACAAAAGCCTCAATTACATATTTAAACATCTTGATCTAAATCTAAGTTAGAAAAGGTGGGTGGAGTACCTTAAATATTTCTACGTCGAGATTTCCTACACTCATGGTAATGTAAATACAATGTTTGATTCACTAAGCATGAGTTCTCAAATATATATAGTACAATAGGCCAGTAGTGGGCGGTAGCTAATGGTGTTGTTCTCTGAGATTAATGTGGAGGTGAGGTAGGTTTACTGGGACTACATCTCATTCAAGAGACTTCTGAGTAGGTACATGTTATTTAAAAATGGATGTTCACTGCATTGTATTAATGGAAATCGTACAATGATAACCACAAATGACCTCTAGAGTTCAAGGTCAGGGTTAGTGTTTTCTTACGTGTTTCATCGAGGCTAGGACACAGGAGAATCATGAGACATGGTAAGCTATCACCATGATATGTTAGGTCTTTTGAGATTTTGGAGAGAGTCGGGTCGTTACCCAATCAGTTGCATTTAAATCAAAGGTGCTAATCCATACACGATTTTAACCATGTATCTCAGCTACGCCATTATCATTCGGACCAGTCTAAAGCTTTTTATCCCAAGGTGGTTCAGGTGTAATTTAAAGAGTCCTTTGAGGAGAATATTATTTGTATAGTTCATAGGAGCATGAAGGTTGTCCAAGTCTAGTTAGTTACTCTAGTATGGGTGTTATGGCATCATATTCATTTATAGTAAGATACATGGGAGTGGGAGGTTGACATACATGCTCTGTGGCATTTTTTTCAGATGAATCTTGACCACCCTATAAAGAGAAATTCAGGGATGAATTTCTATAAGGGGGAGAATTGTAAGTGACTGGGTTCCATATGTGGTAAAAATCCATTATTTTTAAATTTAAAAGATTAAATTTGGAATCATATTGGTTATCAACATGATCATATGAGTTTTGGTGATGGTCAATGCTTTTTTGTAGTCCAAATCCACTTTTTTGTCCATTTTATGCGTGGTGTGAAGTTAGTGAAAACTTTCTGGTGAATATTGCTTTGATTGACTAAACTGTGCAAGGCATGAAATATGGGTGGTACTAGATAAATGGTTTAGCCATACCATATAGAGTGAGTTGTATGGTCATTTTGAAAGGTCTATAATTTTTACAAAACATAACAAAGGCTCTTCACATAGTTTGCACACCATATTTAAACTATGTGGATAAACCATGCAGGTACCCCTTTTCCTATATGAACCATGCATGGTTAGAATATGGGTTACCAAACCCTGAAACCCCTACATTTTTAGGATTTTAATAATTTTATGTTTAAAATGTAGTCCTCTTTAAAACCTAATTTTTTTTCATCAATGAATAGTAGAGGGGACCTAGTCTTGAGCTCTCAAGGTGGAAAAATAAGGATTTAAGGATGATTCTTCACTCGATAGTTGATTTGAGCATAATTATTCCCATAATATTTCTATCCGTAATATCTGAATTCTTCTTTATTTGTTCTCGATTCTTCTGGAAATTGATTTCACTATTTATATTTAAAAATATATTCCCTAATTTATAATTCTTCATCCTTTATTTTTATTTCTCCTAAACCGAGTCAAATCGGGACCTGATAATGTATGATCACACTAATACCAATATAAGGTAGGGGTTTTCGACATTTATATTTAGTTCTTGGGGATTTATATAGATATCGACCATTATGCTAGCTACTGAAAATTATTGGATGAACCCACATTTTAATTTTTTAATTAAAATAGATTTAATAAAACCTATTAGGGATACCTTTAGGTACTTTTATGAAGCATTGGTAGTTGTTTTCTGAACAATGGTCACCCATGGGGTTTACCAATTGGAATTACACATTTTATTCAAGTTGAACCACCCATGGGGTGAGTTGAATCTTTCCTTCCTATAGGAAGATCTTAAATAAATAAATTTAAATGAATAAAAGGAATAGGATAAGGGATTCATCTAATGCATGTTGATCTTTTTCACTAATTGTATAAAATATAACATTAATAGCTTGCTTAGGAGATGTTTTTTCTCCCAACATTATGCCATGTTTTTTCATTAAATGGATTAAGTGGAATTGATTAAATGAGTGGGTAAAATCATTTAGGTATTTTAAACTACATAAATGATTATTTGGAAATGGTGATGAATTGGTGGTTATTAACTTGTGACTTGTATGATAAGATTGCGAAAAATTGGTTGGTATAGCCATGTTAAAAGTCTAATTTTGAATTTTGATAAATGGTTGGGTATGCCCATGTTAAATTTAAATTCTGAATTGTGATAAATTGGTGGGTATAACCATGTTATATGATGGAATGTGAATGGAGTACATGAGTGGGTAGACTCATGTGTAATATATAAAATGATATGAATTGATGGATTTTTGTATGAATTCCTTGTACAACTCTCTATGGATCATGAATACATTACTAAATGACTAGTTTTGATTATAACCCTTGGGTTTTCACTCCGTAGGATGACTTGGGACTTACTACCCCTTGGAGCAAAATTTATTGGACTCACATAGGACTTTTTTAGTGTGAAATGACTCTATAAATCCAACATGATCCTATACCAAGTTTCCATAAAGAAGATCATAGAACTCGATTAGGATTCCTTAGTCTTGACACCTTAGATCCAACCCTTTTTTGGTGTGATTAATTAGTTAATAGAACATGGCTGTAAGATTTTGATTCACTCAGAGTATACAGTAAGGTCATTGTGATTTTATAATTATGTATGTACGATGAGTTCATGTTCTTTATTTTGGTTTGTTATAGTTTCCTAGACATAGGAGCTAACACTTGTTTTTCAAGGATCCCTGAGTGGCTATATAGTAATATTTTCTTAGTAGTGGTCATGTTGTGGGCACTTTATTTTCTTTTTTGTTAATTTGATAGCTTTTTATATTGAAAATTAATGAAATGTAATGATCATGGTTGGTTGAATAATGGGATTTTATATCACACCTTTTTTGGGAATTTCTTGTGGAACATAAATAGATTATATAGTTGTAGGTGTGGACAAGGGATAACTCCCTAACATAGTTATTTGACCACTGTTTATTAGATGGGGATAATGGGACCGAGCTGAGGCTTGTGATTCTATTGGTAGATATTACCTTTGGTTCTTTTCTCTTTTTGGATACATATATTGTGATACTCTGTTGTGTACATATTTTGGAAATTTTTCTTAGAAACATAAAATGTATCAATATCATCATCTGTATATGATATTTATTTTGGATTTGTTTATATATTCCAATCATGTTTTACATTTAGTTGTCTTCCAGTTTAACTGCTTTTTTTATTGTTATGATATTTATTCTGTAATTTTTATGCTCTAGTGATGAGGTCATTGTCTCCCCATTGACACACCTAGCCTCTCACTGCTAGTCGGCAGCCTCTGGCATTTGGTGAGATGTGATTGAGTCCTTGTGACCCACTGGGCTAAGCGCACTATTGAGTGGAATCTAGGTCCAACACATTAAAATTTACATAGAATGTTTTTGTTGGTTCAATATGATAGATATCGAGAAAGAAAATCTTCTTCACATCATTTGGAGGACTAGAAGGAGTGACCTACAAACCAGTTAGGGTTTCCAAATCCTAATTATTTTCTATCATAGGAGAATTTCATTCAATATTATACTATACCACATCAATGTATCATGTTGAAAAGGGAATAATCACAATAAATTACTTTTATTTTTTCAACTGATTGAGTAATCTAGGAAATTATTATTTGGAGATGATACAACTACATCTAAATGAATCCATTTAATTCTTAATAAGGAAATTAATATGATGTCTAAAAAAACTACCATGAACTCAAATTTTTAAAAATATAATAACAATTTGGTTTTCCATTTGTTCTTTCCCGTTGGTTTTTTTTCACTCCTACAAAAACATAAAATTTCCAAATCAAAAAGATCAAAATCGTCTTCCTTGTGTCTCATGTTGAATTGCGTCAATGAAAGAATGAGGTTAATCCCAAAATCTTCAACTACAATGTAACATTGGATACTGGAATCATTATAAATTTTAGGGACACATGTTGTTCTAATATTCCCTTGAATATATGTTTGTTGGTGTTCTTCTATAAAAGATATCATTTTTTGATATTAAAAGAATCTAGTATTAGGATGATTTTTCATAGAAACAACCAATTACATCTTCAACTTGTGAATATTTTATAAATCCATGACATGTGATTCTCTATGTTCTTTAGATATACCAAGGGTGTCTAGTATTAAATGACTTTATCTAATAATTGAGAGATACTTTAGTATGCTCTATTTAAAAGATAAGATCCTATTACTTATTCCAGAATGTTTTTGTTGGTATTGAGACAAAGTGGGATTAGTTATTTATAATAAGTACAAACATAGGGTTTGGTATATTGGTTCCCTATATACATGTTTTTTGTGTGATTAAATCCTATTGAACCCCATGGAGTACCGAGTGGTTTCTTCTTGGATAATCAAACCACTAGTAAGATGAGAGTATGCTGAACATTTGAACGTTCAAGATTAGAATGTAACCCCTATTACAATTATTGAATCACATTTCTCCTTCTATAAAAATCATTTAAGATATGATTATGAATAAATTTATAACTCCCAGTTTTGAAATGGTTTTTTATACTCAACCAAAAATACATCCATGAAAATTTCAGGGAGATCCAGATTTATAAAAAATCTTTTTTTTCAAGTGACTTATCCATCAATAAAATGATATTGATAGTGGTAGATTAGTAATGTTCATCAGAGTTGGATCCTATTTGGTGGGTGTAGTTCCCATATTCAAAATCATGTGGTGAATAAATTCCATAAGAGTTTTGACTATTTTTTGGAGACATAATGTTTTCTATTCTTACTATTTCCCACATTGACATTAGTTCTTCTAGATTTTGGAAGTCTATGGGGATGAGGGTATTATCAATAGAAATGTTGTGGAAATTCGAGATTTTATTAGTTGATTCTATCACAACCATATGATTTCATTTGACTAATATACTAACTTTTGGGACATCTAGCTATCATTATTTATATGGGATCCTATTCAAAAAATATTATCATTATCATTTCTCTTTAGGTAGATTTGATGAAACCTAACTAACATGTTCCTTGAGATTTTATAGTACAACATAGTATTTATCTACTATTTTTTAGTGAATTTTTTTTAAGACAAGATAATAATGAATTGTAAAAACTAATATATGATGGAAAAGAAAATAACTTGGGAAATCATTTCGACCTTGTTTTTAATTTTCTTACGTTATATGAATATCATAAATTTTTTAATGATACAAAATAAAATTCCTTAAATTTTGATAAGTATAAAAAGTATAAAACATATTTCCTTACTCTTAAAATCCGGATTTCTTGTGTATATGTTCACATATTTTGAATTTATGTTAGATTATGTGATTTTTTGTTGTTTTGGTCAAGGTGGTGGCATTGTATTAAACCAGATTAGTTTAGGGTATGGATCCAAAGGAACTACCAGTTTGAGGGTGATGGGGGATACATCTACATTTTTATACTACATATTTATAATGGATATTCTTAATAATAATTCATTTTTTATGCATAAAATCATCTAGATGTTTAACAGTTTTATTAAACCCCCAAAATATGCCAACTTATTTTTTGGGATTATCATATTTTCTAACTCATTTTAAAAGTAATCCACAAAATATCTCAGATCTAATCCTGGGGGAATGGTATCTTAATGTAACATTTCAAACCCCTCTATCTAGTTATTCAATCAATTAATCACTCATTCTGATATTTTATACAATTAGAGAGGTCCCAAAATAGTTTTTAAAGTGTATAATGTAATTGATTAGTTACTTTCAATAGAGATCCTCTTAACTAGTCATCGATATAACTAATAATATTATATACCATATAAATACAAGGCCTTAAAATGTTTGAAAAAAACATCTAATCTTGGATAAAAAATACTTTTTAGGGGTTGCTAACACTGTGATACATTAGGAATAAAAGCAGGTGATATGTTATTCTAGAACTTCCACACAATTAAAGGATCAAATGTTTTGATTTCAGAAGCTAGAACTTGGAGTGGTAATTAAACCCACTCAGAGTTAATAATATTCTTATACTATATTTACTATAATAACCCATAATTTTCATAAATTTATATTAATTAAAAATTGAATTATATTCATTACAATATAAAATAATTCCACGACAAGTCCATATAATTAAATTGTCTTTAGAAACTAGGAAACATAAACAACTGGTTTATAAAACACCTACATTCTCTCCCACTTATTTCTTCATAACTAGACTCATTTTTTGACTTATCTTACTTAATAACCTTCTTCATGACCATGGGAAAAGAAATATATTATAGTGTGAGATCAAATTCTTATTAATGGTAAAAATGAGAAATATCAATCATATCACAATCATAAGACACAAGAACATAACAATTGAAAGACTTATCCTACATATGAATGATCATGATATCATGACATGTGACAAAAGTTCATATGAATTAATGGTCATAATCCCAAAATTCATTACATAATAAATGAAGTTTTGTTTTATACACATAATAATAGAAAATAATTTCATATTAGTAAGGGATCATTTCCAAGACCCCATGGCGGACAATGTCCATTACTACGTTGGGTTTTCTTATCATTCCAACCCTGTTCTACCAAACCAAATTTACTTTTAATTCCATTAATATCTATATAAATAGATTTAAATATTTAACCAATAAATTTTAGGGAGATATAGGTCCCACCCATCTCATAAATAAATCATTCTTATATGTTCCATAAAAACAGAAATCATTCATCATAGCATAACCTATGTAATTAAATGGGGTTCTTAAACACGACTCCTTCATAACATATTCCATATAAAATATCATTAGATAATTAACACAATCAATTCATAATAATAATAAGTATATAAGAATAAATCTATTTAAAGATCATAATTTTATATGGAAAATAATTTTGATAAAACACTTGAAATTAATTCGGGATGAAAATATCCTTTCTTCGTCAAAAAAAATTTCTTTTCTCAAAACACCACACAATTTTAAAAGAAAATAGTTTATTTTAAAATTACTATGAAATAATTTAAGGTAAATATCATGTAAATAAGGAATCTGGAAAGCTTAAAAATCCATTCATGATGCATAACATAAAAAAACATTCTTCTCATACTTTTTTCTAGAAAATCCAAAAAGTACCTCGTATCGAATAACAAAAAAAGATTTCTTTCACACCATTTAGTGAAAATTAACCAATGGATAAAATATAATAAAAAATTTGTATAATAATATATACAGTATTACATATTTAGGGAACATGGATTTGGAGGATAAATATACCCTAGAAAATATATATCAATAAACTATCTTGGATAATAACGAGTTTGAAAAATTATCCCTTACCTTAGGTCCAATATCCTTTGTATGTATCTGAACCTCATGTTTAATGATTTAAATGATTTAATTGAATTATTTAATAATCAAATTCATTTTTATGATATAATATATTATTATAGTATCATCCATTTGTTAGTATCATTTCATTTTTACTCGTTATTCGGATATTAACTACTTTATGTTCTCATGCATGTTTTATCGGATAACTTCATCTTCCAATTTTTAGGTTATAGTTATATGATTTAAATAATGATATTAAGATAATATATATTATATTTATTAATTCAAATCATGTATATATTTTGTTTAATGATTATAATTTAAAATGAATCACATCGCATCGTGAAGACAATAAGTCGTACGTACACACGAGCGACAATATCACAACCATAATTGTTGAATGGTATTGTATTGGATGATGAATAATATTTCAGAATAAGTATCATGTTATAATAATCATATATATTTATTATTTACATCTTTATACCCATCCATGTAAGGTGTTGCTGAAAAACTGATTACACCATGGTGGGGAGATGGTAAGCCATACGTACGCACATGTAATGTTTTCGTCTTTCACAGGATGGATAGAAGGAGTAATATAGTTGTTTCATAATTATAATAAAATATATTTATATTTTTTATACTTATTTTATTACATCCAAATAAAACAAATAATAAATAGTATGTATAAGAAGAAATAAATCTGAACAAATCAGTTGAAGAGATTACCTCTTCATCGACGTGCTTCCTCTAAATCTCAACTAAGAGCACTAGAGATGACCTTTGAAGATGTCCAGAACCAATATAACTTAAATAGGGAAGTTGAAAAGGAAAAATGGTAGGGTATGTATAATATTGTAGTCTCAAAGTTAAGTAAATAGGTGACAGAGTGGGTTCTCTTTTTATAATTGAGGTGAGGGGCACTTTTGGAAACTCCATAAATAATTATTTGTAATAAAATCAAATCCTACCGAGAAATTACCAAAATGTCCCAATTTAGAATATGACAAGAGATAGAGTTTTAATATCATCCAAGAATAAATTTTTGACATTTATTTATGTCAATTTAATCCTTATCTTTGTAATTAATACTTAGTTATTCTCTTTAATTTTTAACTAGGCTAATAAAAAATTCAAATTTAAAAGTGTGAAATATTTACTTATTTGATGTAAAATAGACCATAAATAAATAAAATAGATCATTATATACTATATAATAATTATTATACATTTTTAATAACGTTGATTGATTTTTAAATAATTTAATAAAATAATATTTTGATAAACAATCAATAGTATCAATTTTGACACTATTCAATTTGTTGATTTTTAAAAATATTAATATAAGAAGATAAATTCAAAATAAATTTTTTTATTATATTTATTGGAGGTCAATTTAATCTATAAAATTAATTATACTTGTAAATTACCATAAATTATATTTAGGTTAATATATTTAATAATATTTATTTGATATTTCCCTTAATAAAATAATTACTACAATATTTTTCTCTAATTATTTATTATCTTATTGTTGTGAATTAAAATTATAAATAAAATACTATGATAAATATAATTATACTAGATTTTAGAAGAATAATTATAGTATAATTTTCATTATATAAAATCCAATATTTAAAATGTTATACTAATTAAATTATGAAAGTGACAACTTTAATATCACTTTAAATAAAATAATATAAGTGTCATAATCCCTTCTATAAGGCCCCAAATGTTCCAAATATTTACCCTTGGATGATTATGGTAGTGATATACTCAAAAATAATATTTTCCAAGTTATTAGAAAATTTAATGGGTATTATTATTTTAATAAAAACTACACTCTTCATTTTTAATCAATTAAATAATTTCAATATCATTAAGGTATAAACTATTAAGGTAATTATGTATTTCATAAAAATTAAAACTAAATTACCATGATAATGGAAAATTTTTTATCTTTCATATGATAATTTATAATTGAAATTATGTTTAGTATAACCTCATATTAAAAATTATTTCGTTTTTAAAATTTGAGTGAGGCATATTTAACTTTTCTTAAATAAAATATATAAAATGTGTTAATATCATCCAAGTTCATTGAAATGGATATCATTTCGACCTAAGGTTGATTTAGGTCGAATAAAATTCATCAAATTATATTAATACAAGTGTTGGTGTAATATTATAATAGAGTTCTTACCCATAATTACACATTTTACAATTTTAATGTATTAATAAAAATTACTGAACTTACTATTCATAAAGCCCAAAAATAAAATAAATCTGTTAACATAATTTGGACATACTGATTCCAATTATTGATTTCAATTTTTAAAATTGAAAACATATAAATTTTAATTATTAATTTTAAATTAATCTCATTGTCGGAAATATAGAACATGTTTTAAAAGCGAAAACATTGTAAAAGATTGAAATGTTATTCCATCTAAATTCAATGTAAAATAAATGATAATGAAATAAATTATATTGAATGATAAAAATAAATTATTTTTATATTTGAAAAAGATAAATATCATAATTTAACCAGATAAATTATTTCGATAAAAAAAATTTCACATAAAATTTAATGTATTTTAACTATTCATCAAAACATGAAAGTTATGAGAAAAATATTAGAAATTAATTCGATCTAAATTTATATCCCTTATCAAAATAACATGTTTATGTTGTCATATGGAAATTATTAATGAGTCAAAATATGAATTTAAAATGGATTCACAATTCAGAGGCTTAAAATTTCCCTTTTTAAAAAAATATGTGTTTTTATACATCAAATAGGTTTTATTCTTACCATATGACTAGAATATCCATTGGATGATTATCAGAATATTTATTAAATATATAACATATATATCTTATTAGTTTTATTACCAATATTAATTCATTAAAAAATATAAAATTCCAATATATTTATATTTTTTATAATTAATTGATATCCAATGAATTCACAATACATTTTCATAAGTTAGTGATACTTTTTACTTCTAACCTAATGGCTAGGATATACTGTAAATTTATAATAAGGGTGTCTTAGAGTTCATTTAAACTCACGATTGCGTGAAAAACAATCTACTGATTAATTATAATTATTTAAAGAAAATATTACATAAAAACATCTTGGTGTTACATTCTGCACCCTTAAATAGAATTTCTACCTTGAAATTCGTTAGTTGAAACAAATAGATGATGATACCTCTCCCTCATGATGTTCTCAAGTTTCTATTTAGCTTTATCAAATTGGTGGTTCCTCCATAAAACATTAACCATGTGTGTAGTCTTGTTTTGTATAAGTTTTTCTCTATGATCTAGAATCTCAATCCGTTATACTTCATAAGAAATATATTGCTCCAGTAGTATGTCTTTCGAGTTTAGTACATGGGAAGGACTAGGTTTGTAATTTCTCTGGGAAGATACATGGAACACATCATGTACATGAGAGGGATTTGGTGGAATGGACAGTTGGTAAGCGAACTTCCAAATATGATCCGAAATTTCAAAAGGACCAATATATATAGGGCTCTACTTACCACATATTTCCAAATCTCATTACTCTCTAACAAAGAGATATTTTTTGAAATACCAAATCACACACTTCAAAATCTAGGTCTATTCTTCAGTTGTACGTGTATGGTTTTTGTTGACTCTAAGATTATCTTATGTGTTATTTAATAGATCTTAACTTCTATTACATTTCATCAATAAGGTTGAGTCCTAATAGCTTTGTTTCCCTAACTTCATCCCGGTAAGTTGGAGTTCTTCACTTCTTTCTATAGAGGGCTTCATGAGGATCCATCTGAATACTGGCGCAAAAGCTATCATTGTGTTAAAATTCCCCCAAATGTAGGTATTTATCCCAACCACCATTGAAATATATATAGAAAGATCTCAACATGTCTTCTAGAGTATAAATTTTCCTCTCATATTGACTATCTATTTGAGGATGATATGAAATGTTGAAACACATATTTGTATCCTGATCATTCGGAAAAATTCACCATAAAATTGAGGTAAAACTCAGATCCTGATCAGATATAATGTAATATGGTAATCCATGAAATCTTTCCACATCTTTTACATATATTATTTCAATCTAATCAATAGAGAGATAATCTCTAATAGCAATGAAGTGTTCTGAATTCAAAACTTAAAAAACTATAACCCAGATAGCATTATTGCCTTGGGATATTTTGGGAAGTTTGACAAAAACATCCATAGTGATGCTTTCCAGTTTCCTTTCCAGTATGGGTAACGGTTGTAACATCCCCTTAGACTTCTATCTCTCAGCTTTAACTTCATGATAAACCAAGAATCGAGATACATTTTCAGCAACATCGATTTTGATGTCATCCCACCAGAAATACTCTTTCAAGTCCCTGTACATCTTTGTAATTCGAGGGGGAATAGAGACTAAAGAACTGTGAGCCTCATATAATAGCTCATTATTCAACTCTGATATGGGAGGAATACAAACCTGATTCATGAACCTTATTATTCCATCACAATCAAGGTTGAATTTAGGAACATTTCTCAACTTTGTTTATAGTTACACATATTTTGTCTCCACCTCCTTAATATTCACTTTTATCGACAGTTTAAAATTCATTTTAAAAAGATAATATTTCTCCCCTTACTTTAAAATTTCAAGACACATCCATTGAAAATCCAAAAGTATTGGATCTTTGGGAATCCTCATCATGGATATGCTAGCATAGTCTTGTTGACTCAAACCATCTTCCACCTAGTTCAACTTCTGAGGGTGGAAATGTATAGAGAAGTTGTAATTTTTAATCAACTCAAACCATCTTCATGGGAATATATTCCGATATCTTTTGTGTGAAAATATATTTTAATCCATTATGATCAATATAAATATCATGCCTTTCACCATAAGGATAATGCCTCCATATCTTTAATACAAAGATTGCCGCAACTAACTCAAAATAATGAGCTGGGTAATTTTACTCATGGATTTTCAAATACTATGAGGAATAAACTATCACTACAGCATTTTTCATGAGAACACATCTCTTCCCCTTCTTCGATTCATCACTGTAGATCACAAACCATTCTCCACTACAAGCTAGTGTGAGCATAGGTGCACTGGCTAAACTTCTTTTTAGATCTTTGAAATTCTCTTCACATTCCTCTATCCATATGAACTTAACTCCTTTCTAAGTCATATCTGTGAGTGGATTAGATAATCATGAAAAATATTTCACAAAACATCGATAATATCCAACCAAACCATGAAAACATCAGATCTCATTTTCCGTTTCTGGTATTGGAAAACATTCAATAACATTCATTTGTTATGGATCTATAGATATCTCATCTCTTGATATTATCAGACAGAAGAATGAAAATTTCTGAAGCCAAAATTCACACTTGGGTAAATTTTTCATAGAGCTTCTCCTTTCTTGGGGTCTTTAGTGAAAATGTCCAGTGGTCTTCATTTTCTAATTAATCTTCAAATAGACAAGAATTTCATCTACAAAGACTACCAAAAAATGATCAAGATGGTCTCTAAATACTCTATTCATTTTATAAATGAACATAGTGGGGGAATTAATACGTCCAATAAGAATACCATTATATTCATAGTGTCTATAACTTGTAAAAAATGTCATCTTTGGCATATCCTCCTTCTTAACCCGTAGTTGATGATATCCTGAATGAATATCAATCTGGGAAAACTATGGACCTCCGTGTAGTTGGTCGAATATATCATCAACGCAGGGAAGATGATATTTGTTCTTGATATTCATCTTGTTATGTTATTGATAATCAATTAATAGTCTCGTTGATCCATCTTTCTTCATAACAAATAGAACATGTACTCCCCAAGGTGATGCACTAGGACATATGAATCATTTATCAACATTATCTTAGAGTTTCTTCTTAAATTCCTACAAATCAATCGGGGATGTTCTATAAGATGGCTTTGAAATAGGCATATCACTTGGTATGAGTTCTAATGAAAACATAACTTCATGATTTGGTGGAAGACTTGGTAATTCCTCTATAGAGACATCATCAAACCTCTGTACAATGGGTGTATTCTTAATCTTGATTTTCTCCCCCAAACATTTTAGATAAATTACTCTCATTTATAGGAATCAAGACCCATAAGATGGAAGAAATTTCTATTGGAATATTATATTAATCCTTATATCGATATATGATTATAGATAGATTGTGAATATGAAATGGGACATCCATTATTGGGAAATTGATATGATCTCTATATAGAGATGTCAATCCATGCCAATAATAACATCAAATTCCACTATAGGAAGGATCTTAAGATTTTGATGAAGCACTTTCCCACAAAATTCTACTGATGAAGAATTATAAACTTTTGATGTGATAGTTGTTCCATTAGAAGTTTTCACAACTAACTGGACATATAATTTTTGAGGTAATATGGTGATACCCTTAGAAAAATCTCAAGAAATAAAATAGTATTTGGATCCAGAATCAAATAAAACATTTTCTACTTTAGAGTGGATGGTAAGTGGACCTTTCACCACTTCATTATCGTACTCCACATTTCCATTAGTGATTTCACGTGACATTTATTTTTCATTGGCCGTAAGGTTTTTCAAATTTCAATCATCATCAATAACCATTGGATTAGGGCGTTGATTAGTATAATTCTCAATTTCCTTGCACTTCTAGAATTAAATAGTAGGAGGTCATTCTATGTAGCCTTTTCTCTATTTGTATCATTATACATATTTTTTCCATCACCTCAATATTCAACTGCCTGATGACCTTCTTTTCCACACTTTAATCATTTATTAGTACCTTTAAGATAGTTTCCTCCATGTTTCTTTCCACAGTTTGAGCATAAGGGAAAAATCATCTTATTTTCAATGTGGTCATTATATTTTCCTTTGAAATTTATTTTTCTGTTATTATCAAATGAATAGGACTAATTTCTTACTATAATCTCCATATCAACCTTGAGAGCACATCTAATGGTTTCCTCGTAGCTATTAAAGTCCCTCATGGATAATGAACTTTTGGGACATGGCTTTAAGCCACTAACTAATTGATGAATTTTACTATCATGTTGGATAATAATTCCCGAAGCATACCTTTCACATCTTGTAAAATTGTTTTCATAGGTACCAATAGATTCATCATATTATTTCTTATGTTCAAGGAACTAATTATACATCTTTGTTTGAAGAAGACAAGTAAATTACTTATAAAAAAAATTTCTTCAACTCGGCTCATTCCATTGACATAATTTTATCTTTGTGCATCATATTCTTGATAGGATTCCACCATTGATCAGCTTCACCATTCAAATGATAGAATTTTCATATTAATTTTTCATTTTCAAAATATTGAAGAAGTGAAAATATTTTTTTAGTGGTACTGATCCATTGTTCTGCCACTAATGGATCAGTAGGCCTGCTAAAAGATGGTGGAAGTAGCCTCATGAAGGAATCATTAGAATGCTTCTCCATCCATTGATTGTTTGAATGTCCTATATTATTCGTATCTTGAAAAAGTTGTTTGAGAATAACTACAATATTTTTCATTCCATCTCAAATAATGTTTGGTTTCTTAAGAGGAAAATCATTTCCTTACACATCTCATTTAGAATTAATGTGGTTCACTCAGTTTCCATCCATTGACTAAACCCAATAAGCATAGTGTGAGAAACACTAATCATAATTGGAAAATCACATAATCAATAATAAAATTTTAATTTAGGAAACATTAGGGTTTTATCATAGGTTATAAATTATAATTTCTAAAACACTAGGATTGTAACCCATACTTTTACATATCCTTTGGGTTCTTACTATGGATTTCTTATCCTATTTTCCAAAGGTTAACTTTAACTTTCCTCTATTACCAACTATTAAAACCCATAGATTATATAAATTGATTTTGATTTAAAATTGAAGTATAATAATTAAAAAATATAATAAATACAGGACATGACCATATAGGTATAATGTCTCTAGAAACTAGGAAACATAAAAAACTAGTTCACAAAAAATATACATTATCTCTCGCTTATTTCATCATAACTAGAATCTTTTTTGACATATCATACTTAATACCCTTCTTCATGATTTGGGTAAAAATAAACATATGAAAGGGTGATCTAAAATTCTCTATAAGTGTGAAAAAGGGAAATATAAATCATATTATAATCATAAGACTTAATAACATAACATTTGATAGTCTTATCATGCATATGGAAGATCATGATATCATGCCATGTGATAAAAGACCATAAGAATTAATGGTCATATTCCCAAAACCCATCACATAAGGTGTGTTTTTTTGGAATACACATAAGAATAGAAAATCATTCCATATTTGTCAAAGATCATTTCCAATACCATCATATCAGACAATGTCAATTATAGAACAAGGTTTACTTTCCATTCTAGCCATATATTACTAAAATCGATTTACTTTCCCTTCCAATAATGCCTATCTAATGAGATATAAATTTTTATCCAATTAATTAGAGGGATATATAGTTCCCACCCATCTCATAATTAAATCATTCTTATGTGTTCCACAAAAACATAATTCATTCATCATAATATAACCCAAGAAATGAAATGGGTTTCTTAAACATCATTCCCTAATAACATAATCCATAAAAAATATCATTAGATAATTAACACAATAAAATCATAGTAATAATAGGTATTCAAAAATTACCCAATAAAAGGAGATTCATCTTATATGGAAAATAATTTTGAAAAACCACATGAAATTAATTCTTGAGGAAAATATTTATTCTTCTTGAAAATTGTTTTTCTTTTCTCAAAACACCAAAAAAATTTAAAAGAAAATAATTTATTTGAAAATAAATATGAAAACCTATAAGTTAAGATTTATAAAAATTATGTTTCATGAAAGAGTAAAAATCCATTCATGTTGTATAAGTTAAAAAAACATTCTCGTAATACTTTTTCTGGAAAAGTCAAAAAGTACCTCATATCGAATAATGACAAAAGATTCCTTTCATACCATTTAGTAAAAATTAAAAAATGGGTAAAATTAACTTTAAAAACTTTTATTAGAATATAAATACTATTAAACATTTAATTAACCTAGATGTGGATGATAATTATACCCCGGAAAATACATACAAATAAACAATCTCAGATAATAATGAGATTGAAAAATTATCTCATAACTTTGGTCCAATATCTGTATATGTATCAGAAAATCATGTATAATGATTTAAAAGTTTTCATTGAATTATTCCAGAATAATTTTAATTTTTATGTTATCAAATATTATTATAATATCATTATTTTGTTAGAAATATTTCATTTCCACTCTTTATTCAGATATTAACTGCTTTATGTTCTTATGCAGTTTTTTTTTGGATAAGTTCATATTAAACTTATTAGGTTATAGTTATGTCATTTTCAAAATGATATTACTAATATATATCATATTTATTCATTCCATTATTGTATATTACCATATTTTTATAAAGATCATATAGAATGAATCAAATCTCATCTTGGATATGGTAGGCCGTACGTACACACGAGCGATGACATCATTACCACAATTGTTGAATGGTGTTGAAGTGGATAGCATATAATATTTTAGAATCCATATCACATGAAAATAATCATATATAGTTATTATTTCTATCATTATACCTATCTAAGTATGGTGGCTGTGAAAAACAGATTACACCACGGTGTGTAGACGGTTAGTTGTACGTACGCACATGTGTTGATTTCGTTTTATGTAGGATAGATAAAAGGTGGAATATGGTTGTTTCATAATTATAATATCATATTAAAATATTATTTATACTGATGATATTACATTATAATGAAACAACTAATGAATTGGAATTAGAAGAAAAAAAGAAGGTTGAAAGAATCTATAGAATAGATTACCTCTTCCTCATCTTTCTTCCTCTAAATCACTTCTTAGAGCACTAGATATGTTATTTGAAGATGACAAGAACCTCTAGAATGTAAATATAAAATTATATAAAGAAACAACTCTGGGGATCTCCAATCATGAAGTCTCAAATTGAAATTTATAGGTGAGGGAGAAGGTGCCATTTTTATAATTGAGGTGAGGGGCACTTTTAGAAACACCATAAATTATAATTTATAATAAAATCCAAAACTACCAAAAAACCTAAAAAATGTCCCCATTTAGAAAATTAGATGACATATTGTGGTAATATAATTCACCAATAATTTTTTTAAATTATTATTTTCAATTTAAAAATTATCTTTTTAATAAAAACTTAGTTAATCTAAATACCTTTCAACTAGGGTAGTAAATAATTCAATATTAAAAGGGTGAAATATTTAATTATTTGATATAAAATAGACCATAAAAAATTATATCATTTTATACAATATCATAATTATTATATATTTTTAACAAATGTTTAATGATTTTTAAATAATTTAATAAAACAATAATTTGATAAAAAAATCAATGGTATAAATTTTGACACTATTCAATTCATTAATGTTTAAGAATATTAATATAACAAGATAACTTAGAAATAACAATTTTATAATATTAATAAGTTGTAAGGTTCATCTATAGAATTCATTAGACAAGTTAATTAGCCCAAATTATATTTACTTTAATATTTCTAATATCATTTATTTGATAGTTCGCTTAATATAATTATTACTAGAACATATTTTTGTAATTATTTAATATTCTTATTTTTTGAATAAAAATTAAAAATAAAATATTATATGGAAGATAAATATACTATATTTCATAATAATACTAGAATTCAAATTTATCTTCCGGAGAGTCCAATATTTAAAATGTTATTATTATTAAATTATGGAGGTGAAAACTTCAACATCACCTTAAATAAAAAATATAACTTTCATAATCCATTTTATAGGGCTCCAAATTGTCCATAACTCTATAATTTAATTATTTTGTATGAGATATACTCTACCAATAATAAATAGTCATGTGTTTGGATCTTTAAATGGGTATTATAGTTTAAAAAAAATATTATTGATTTTTCGTCAATTAAATAATTTCTGCACCATTAAGGTATAATCTATTAATGTGATTATTTTTTTCCTAAAAGTTAAAAAAAATAACCATGATTAATAAAAAAAAATTATCATTCAATTTAATATTTATAATCAAATTTATCTTTAGTATATCCTTATATTAAAAATAATTTAGTTATTAAAATTTTATTTAGACATATTTAACTTTTCATTAAATAAAATAAATTAAATATCCCAATCTCATCCAAGTGGATTCAAATGGATATAATTTCGACCCAAGGATGATTTAGGTCAAAAAAAAACTCATCCAATGATACTAATACAAGTGTTAGAGTAATTTTATAATAGTATTCTTACCCTTAATTACCTGCTTTACCCTTTTAATGTATTAATAAAAATTACCGAAGATACCATTCAGAATGGCCAAAAATAAAAAACAAATATTTAAATAATTTGGAACTAATAATTACGAATATGGATTTTATTTTTCAAAATTATGTACACATAAGTTTTAGTAATTAATTTAAAATTATTCCCATTGTCGAAAAGAGAGAACGAGTTTTAATGGATAAAACATTACAAAAGATTGAAATGTTTTTTACTTCTGAGTTAAATGAAAAATTAATAATAATTATATACATTAAATTGAATGATAAAAATATATTATATTTATTCTTTAAAACCACTAAATAATATAATTTTTACATATAAAATATTTTGACGAAAAAAAAATTTCACATAAATTTATGGTGTTTTTACTATTCATCAAATCTAGAAAGTTATCAGAAAAATATCAAAAATTCATACAAGGTAATTTATTATATCCCACTTAAAAATATCATGTTTATTTTTTTATAAAAAAATTATTAATGTTTCAAAATATTAATTTAAAAAGGTCCTCTATTCAAAGGTGTAAAAATACCCTTTCAAAAAAATATAGGTTTTATACATCAAAAAGAATTTATTCATACATTATGAATTAAATATCCATTGGATGAATATAAAAAATATTTTATTAAAAATATAACATATATATATTGTTATTTTAATTTCCAAAATTAATTCAATTAAAAATTAAAATATCTAATTGATTTATGTTTTTCAAAAATAATTGATGGCCAATGAATTCACAATGCATTTTTATAAGTTAGTTATACTTATTCACTCTAACCTAGTGACAAGGCTATAATAGAAATTTTATACTATGGGCATCTCACAATTCATTTAAACTCATGATTTTATTCAATGAAAGCTAATGAAGAATTAAATTTATTGAAGGAAATTCTCTCATAAAAATGTCACGGTGTTAAATTTATTGGTACCACTAAAGAGAATTTTAGATTCCAGTTGTGATACCAAATTTGTTATTTATAAAGAACATGAAACTTAAATAATTAAATCTATAATTAATTTGTATATGTTTTTTAATTCGTGAGGGTGATCCCATGAAAAAAAGTTGGATAATTAAAAATAAAAATAATAAAGACATATATTAAGAATAATTTCCAAAACGAAATATAAAAAACTATTCATGGATTTTGGAGATATTGTGGGATGAAAAAAGTAGAAAATAGTTTTGGGTAATCATAAATCCATGTGAATTAAGTAATAAAGAATTATAAAACGAAAAAACAATAATTATTCTTTAAAATCGACTCTAAGTGAATCCCTTACTATTGGAATACATTCTCCATCCCAAGAATCTTATTTTCTTGTGGTTAACTAATTAAAATAATCAAAATATATGTAACCCAAATCCATTTTCAAACATAGAATACAATTATCCCATTTTTCATGGTGGAAATTATACTCTAGTTAATGCAATAAAAATCACTCCCTCATCCACTTATAAGAAAATGATCATTCACTACAAAATTAGAGAGGTGAAAAAAATGAGAAAATAGGTGCATTAAAAATCCCCAAAATAAATTATTTATTCAAAATAAAATACATACTAAATTATTACCCCTTCTTTGAAATCATAAAACCCCAAAAGAAATCACCACTTATGCTATACATGATAGGGTTAAAAATAAAGAAGGAAAATATTAAACAATTCAGTGGAAATGGAAAGTTAAATGATTCAATAGTAAGAAATCACATTTGCCTAGGCTCTAGTCTATAATTCATTGCAACTATGACTCCCCTTTTTATTTATAGGCATAAATGCATCCCCCAGGCATCTTAAATTCATTAAATTCACCCAATAAATGGAACCATGTAAATCTTGTGGGTCTTTGATTAACTAATTGTGAAGACCCATCGAAAATTATAGAAATTAGTGGTTAAATTTTCCCTTTACCACCTTTGAGGGTGTTATAGGGTGTGTCATGCTGTGATTTGTTAGGCCCCACCCTCTGGCTCCATTTTCCTTTGATCCTTAACCCTTCTTGGATTTATGAAAACTTTCACAGTTTGAATGGGTGTTTCAGAATGAAAATGGTTATTTTTCATTATATTTCTCATTCATTCTACATTTATAATGAATTCCTAGTTGTGAACTTGAGTCTTGACTTATCTTTCATTGTAGGGTATCCCTTTTCATAATAAATTTCATCTCATTTTTTATTATAAAATTATCTTAATATATAATGAATAAAATGCCCAATATTAAGGAAATATTAATCATTTAAATTATAAAAGTAAATGATTTTAAAATTAAAAAATTTATTCATGAAATGTACCCCACAAATCCCCCCATAGTTGAACTTATGATTTCCCTCATGAATGAAAGCCCAACATAATAAAAATGAAAACTCACTCTATAATGTTTTAAATTTTTTTTTATACAGAATAAAATTAATAAATGGGGAATTAAATGATTAATCATCATTAAATAAAATCTCATTAAGTGGTTATTTTCAATGAAATAATTCAACGATGTTTTATTAGTTTTCTATTTTGAAATAACCATTACATTCCTTTATTTGATTAATATATTTTAATTCATTATCAATGTTTATTTCATATATAATTTACCACATATTAATTTTCTCTATAATCATTCAAGTTACAAATGTAATTGAAGTTTCTCTCAAATCTCTAATCAAGTTCCTTATCAAAGGCTTCGAATATATCTACTTTATCTTCCCTAAAGAGAACAATTCACATATAATCATGAGGTCTTAAACGTTAGTATATATTGATTATAATGATTTAGGTTAGGTGGTTAATCATTTAAAATAATTATTTCTTAAAATGAGGTTATCTCAAAATTAATTTTGAAGATAAACAATAAAGGATCAATAAAAAATTCTCCCTTTTAAAAATTATTGTACTCTTGTCCCCAAAATCAAAGCAAGTTAAAAAATTACTAAATTATAAATAATGATTCACCCTCTTGTCATTGTTTTTAATTTTTTGAGTTTTTATTTTGGAAAATTCTCACATCCACCACCCAAACCCAAATAATAAAAATCCTTATCCAATAAAATGTGATTTTTGAGCCTCTAAGACCCAACTCATTTTATTTTATTTTATTTTATTTATTTTTTATTTTTTTTCAAGAGGGTGTGTAATAAAGTACAATAATTGATAAACATGAGACTTTTCCCCATATCATAGAATAGACCTTCATGTTTATCTGATTCAAAATATATATCCCTTCCGGTATGGTTCCATCAGCCCCTCAATCATTATTTTAATAATCATGAAAATTTGGTAGATTAGGGTATGGAAGTATAAGATAGGATTGTAATTTAGATCTCCACTAATAATAATATTTTTAGATTCCACATGATTAGGAAGGATTAGTGTAATTTTGGGTCTCAGGATAAGGTATTTTTCAAAATAATATTAAATCATATTAAAAGTGATTTTGTTTAATCATAGTTTCAATAGCATGATATTAATGTTTTAGAATAAAACATTCCAGACTTCAACTGAAGAAATATAATCAATAAAGGAATATAATTATTAATTTTGATATATTTATTATAAAAGTGAACATATGATTAGGGTAATAAGTCATGTAAATTCATAAAAATAGTTAATAATTCCATATGAATTTTATAATTTCAATTCATGGATAATATCAAAAAAAATCATTTACAAAAATTAACCAATTTCTTTAAATTAAAATGTGTGAAATTCAAATCCTCGAGATTATATTTACATATTTTCACCCAATTTTTCTCATTTAAATTAATTGAAAAGGAAATAAAAAAACATGTAATAATGAATATATTGATTTTTTGACTCCTTAATATGAAAATCATGTTTAAATAAAAGTAGGAGTAATTGAAATTTTAATTTAGAATTTCCTAATAAAAAATTAAATTTAAAAATATTAAATAATAAAATTAAAATTTATTCCCCCTATTGACTTGATGTTCTTATTCCTTTGGATTCCAATTATACTACATACTTGTGACTTCATTGTGGACCTAAAAAATCAATAAAATCATTAAATGACAATATAATTTCATTAATGATAAAAATATATAAGATAAATTGAATCAAAAAACAAAATATAAAATTGATTCCCATAAAATAATTATAATTTAATTCTTATAAAGAAAAAACGAATTTGATTTACCTTCAACAAGATTCTATTTTTTTATTATGGTTGTTTATCCTATCCATTACAGTTATCAGCTGGTGGTTGTATGATACGAAGATAACCTTCTTGGGTTAACCCAATTTTGACTCTATAATGAATTTGGATCCATAAATATCATCCCCATTTATATCATCTTGACGTTATAATTAGGTAAACTAAATTTGGCTAAGTGAAGGATTAAAAAAATTATTCATGAATTTTTCTAGGTATTATGGAACTCTTCTATAACTACTGGATGAATGTATTAAAATTATAGAATGACTTTTTCTGGTTCTATTGACATCTCTTCAACTTCTTATGCTACTTCTTCTTATTATATATAGTCAATGTCTATTACAATGGGTTCTTATTCATATTTATATGATTCTATCATATCATTAATAAATACCATTCTAATTTTAGCAACCATATTGTCCTCTTATTTTTCTTTGTCCTACTATTTTCCTCAAAATTATTTAGTGAACCACCCAATTATAGTAGATAGATCTTCTTCTTCTTATTTTTTTCATCCTTTGATCCTAGAATATAGATGGTATCATTTATGGGGAAATTTTTATTTTTTAAGTGGAACTTGAATTAGCTTCATTGGAAGTTCTATTATTCTCTTAAAACATATCTTCAAAATACAATTCCATTCTAGGGTGTGTTTCCTCTTGTTACCTTATCTATAATTGTGGATATTTTTTTAATTAACAATTATTCCATCTAATATCATCATCTTTATGTGAAATAACGATATAATTAATTGTGTATTTTTCTTTTATTATGAAGATACATTATAATCCAACCATAAAAAAATTCACAAGTACATAACAAAAATAAAAATGATAAAATAAAAATATATGCTAAAATATGGAAACAGAATGAGATGAAAAAATTATGTTTCTTAATTATCAAATTAAAATAATATACGCACCTCTCCTCGACAACAATAAAATGAATTGGTACATCCCATATGGAGTCATTAATTATAATGAGGATACTAAATTTAATACCTCTAAAAACGTTTTTATTTTTCTAAATAGACAAGATTATGGTTGAGTGAGAACCTCACAATATTATATACCATATAACAAATTTAAAACACCACTAGCATTAGCACCAAACTAGATTCAAAATCCAGACCAAAAAATTAAATTTCAACATTAAATTTCAAATTCCATCACAAAAATAAAAAAAACTCACACATCAACACCATAGGCTATGATCCACCTTGATCCACTCTAATTTAATCGAATACCTGAGACAAAATTAACATCTTCATTAATGAATCCCTTGGAACACATCATCATCGCTTGAAAAAAAACTGAAAACCTTCAAACATTGCCACTTTCTTCCTCACCATCCTATCAACACAATCATCACTTCCATCGATACACCATACACTAAATATAAATATAGGTCATCATAGATCAACAAATCTATAAACATAAATATAACCAAATAAAAAAAATAAACCATCACCAAAATACCATTAAAACCATTCACAAATGACCAAAATCCAAAAAACCAAACTAGACCAAAATTCAAAATTGCAATCACTGGTGGTAAATACTTCAGACCATGAAACTATAACCATCCAAATCAAAGAGATTCATCAAATGAGGATGGTCACAGATCGTATTGAGGCCTAGACTCACCTCCTGGAACACCGTGAATGAATGAACGCACCTCCTAGATCATACTTGAATCCATCGCATTTGTCCAACCTGGAAAGAGGTGAAACCCCATGATTCTAGAGTATTAATGAAGTAGATATTACCTCAGTAAAGAATAATCATTTCTTGGACCACCAACCCAAACTATCAAATCCAATTCAAGCCCAAAATCACACCTACAGCTACATCGAAAAATGACCTATATGAAATAGAGTACTAAGAAAGATAAGGATATAAAAAATCCAGAACCTTTGAAAACCACAAAACTCAACCCACATATCCCAGACCGTCCAAAAAAGAACTGGCACACAATGATAGGGTGGAGTCGGAAACACGACTAACAAGGGGTAGTGTAGAGGAAGAGCTGAAGAGGGCTCCACATCGAACCAAGGCCCCAAAGAGATCATATTGGGGAAAAGGAGAGGGGAACTAGGATCCCATAGGTAATGTGCGAGAAATAGGGGAATAGAGAAATGGGAGGGAATGAGGAAGAATAGTGTAATGGGTTGAGATGATTCCAGAGACAACGTTCTAGACTCCAACCTCTTGAGGTCAATCCAATGAGGTAAGGTTTTATGATTTAAATAATTAATAATAATTACAGAAATTTAGAATGATTTCTAAAAATAAATCTAAATAAATTATCATGGATTTTGAAGAGAGAGAAGGAGATAAAACATAAAAAAATGTCATGTGGTGTAACAAACAACAATATACTATTAATCTTACAATTAAAATATCATTATAGTTACCACTTAGCTATTGGAATGGAAGTTGCGAATAATATTAACTAAATTGTGATAATATTATTTATAAAGGATTATAAAATTAATCCTTTGGAATCAATTATTTATAAATTAATGAGAACTATTTGATAATAATGAAATTTTATTTCGAAGAAAAATATTTTTCTTTGTGAAAACACAATTTCATCTGAATAAATTAAAAACCCACTATTTTATTAATTTATTCAAAAAAATATATATGGTATATATTAACTAAAAATTTATTATACTCAACCAATATATTTTACTAGTATAAAATAAGGATAAATCAAATTTTATGAATAAAATCATGTTTTTTCTAAAAGGTCAATTATAACATTTTAATAGAAAATGCTTTTTAAATATAATTTTGACACTTAGTTAATTTTTATATAAAAATTTAAAAATAATTTTTCATATAATAATGTCCTAATTTACTTTGGATACATTTTTGGTATTTTTTTGAGAAGTTTCGTGTTTTGAGGAATAGTAAAAATATAGAATTTAAATACAAAACTCCATTTTTGTCTTGTTTATTTATATAGTTAAATTATCGATTAATTTATTTTTAAAGTATAATTAGACAAATTATACATCAGTTAATACAAATTAGGTCATAATAACCAATTTTACTTTGAAATTGGACGTAAAAACATTTCAAAATTTTGGGCTTTTTTGCATTAAAAACACGGTTTCCCATCACATCTAAGGGATTAATTTTAAATTATTTTATACCACCTGTATAATTATAATTTGGAAAATAGATTCAATATTTTCAATTTGAAAAAATTATAATCTCCAATATGGTCAAATTAGTTTTTTTCCAAAAAATATTATTTAAGATAATTAAAATTAATTACATTGATTAAGAAAAGAAATGAGCTTAATTATTGAAGAAATATAAAAATATGGTGTACAAATGAACCTACACTTGAAAAAAATTTATTTTCAAGACATATTTATAAAATTAACCCTCCAGGGATCAAGAATGGTATATTTATAACCCTTAGGGACAAGTAAAATATGGGGATCACACAATTGTTTTCAAGAATACCCAATATGTCATTTTTCCCTTTTATGAGAGACCTCAACTCCTTCCCCTATATTCACAAATCTTAAGACATTTTGGCTTCGAAAAAACCTTAAAACAATCCTACAAACCTCACTCCATTCATCCTATAATCCTCCATTTGGGAAAAATCTATCAAAGGGATCTGTTAGGTGAAAACCAAAAGGAGTTACCCAAAGAATCGGAAACACTCTTCCTTATGATCCGTTGTTTTATTTTCATTTTCCACCCAATAAACTATTATTATTTAATTATTATATAATAAGAGAAGTATATTAAGTATACTTATATATTTTTCCTAATTTTTCTACCTATACTTTGACAGACTTCCATCAAATGGGTAATGAACGTACAGTTCTTATGTAGACGAACTACGACCTCACGAAATGATGTTGTTTGTTTTTTCTTTTACCGCATATCATTGAATGTAATTTTGATGGAAAATATGTTTTTATATTATATTTATTATATTTATTATTAATTTGTTAATTTTAAATTATTTTATACTATATCCCGTCAAGCATTCCATTTTGTGAAAATGTGATGACATCATTTGTGGATGTGTGGACTACTGCCTTCTAAAAGCGATATGATTCATTAACACATTACATGGAATATTATAAGGATGGATTTAATGAAATTATAATATATATATATATATATATATTACATAATAATACTATTTTTATTATATTATATATATAGGTCATTTACATTTTTTCTTTTACTATGACAAAAAAACAGAAATAGCATTCATACGTACGTATGGCCTTCCATCTCTATGAACGATGTATTGAATTTCATATTTGTATACATTATAGTTTATTATTAATACATATATAATTAATATATATGATATTTATATTATTTTTTACATTAATTAAATAATTAAATCATGATCTAAGTAAGAGGATAAATAATTTTAAGTCAAAGAATATGAAAAAAATTAAAATGTATATTATCTTAAACGTAACATTAACATAGAATTGTCAATAAAACTATAATATAAAGTCCTAAAAAAATATTATATGTTATGATATATAAAAATATGGTGCCTTTATATAATTATAATAAACTTATAGTTATTATACATGAGGTTTGAATGTGTATAATGAAATTCAAGACAAAAGATAAGGGTTTTTTGTCTCACATTTTATATCTGTGAGATACATGACTGTTTCATCGCTTATTCATTTAGTGTGGCGTAGAAATATTATTCTGAGTCACATATATATTACCCACAACCTGAGAGAGGGTGATATTGTTGTGGATGTTCTGGCCTTTCGTGATACTCCTATTAATTATTGAACCACCTTTAACACCATCAGGCCCCCTTCCATTGAATGTTTGAATATTGTAACAACCGACGATCTTGGGATCCATTTTTTTAGGCCCTCGTGAATTTTTGAGGATTTTCTCCCTTATTAATAATTATTTAATGTTTTATGGATGAGTTACATGTCATGTTATGAAATATTATTTCTTTATATGTTATCTATACTGAATTTGACATGTTATATATATATATAAATATATATATATTAAATTTTATTATTTTTAGGATATTTTATGATTCATGGAATATTATTCTCTAATGGGGGTTAGGATTTAAAGTTACTAAAGTGTTAACAGTTTATTTCTATAATCTCATCATTTATCAGGATTTTTTTATGAATATTCTTACATTGATGAAATATTATAATCCATGTATTAAAAACTCTAATGAATTTTCTTATCCTATAGGAATTCATGTTATATCCAACTAATAAAACCATTTTTTAATAATTTGGTACTTGAAATAATTAATAATTTGTTTTATGAAAATTCAACATTATTTATATTTTAATTTGGAAATGTTTTCCCTTTTAAAAATGTGTTTTATAATGGTCATTTCAAAATATTTAACTATTATCTTGTGATGTATAAAGGAAATTTTTACCCACATTTGACCTATTTCAAAAATGTTTTTACAATGAATATTCTTGTCCTTTTCCAATAAAATGACTTTTAAAAAAATGTATGGTGAAAAAGGAATGTTCATTATATAAATACTTACCTGCCACTGTGACTGTCATTTCCTTGATGACTATTTTTAAGCTTGCAAGTTAATCTTTTTAAATAAATTTTTCATTAATATTTTGTAAATTCTTTGTTTTTAAATTTTTTTCAAATAAAAAAGTTTTAAAAAATAGTTATGTTTAGAAAATGTTTTAAATGATTTTAAAATCTTTATTTATATATTTCTAATAGCTTATTTTCAAAACGAGGGTTTATAAAATGATTTCCGACCTTATTTTCTAGTTTTAAATTATTTTCAAAGGAAAATGTTTTCAGCATGTTTTCAAGATTTATTTATGACTTTTCAAGGATTTTTCAAAGAAAAATGTTTTCCAAATGTTTTCAATATTTTTTTATATGTTTTCAAATATATTTTAAAATAAAATGTTTTCAAAGATATTTTAAAAGAAAAAGTTTTCAAAATTCTTTATGTTTTAAAATATTTTTTTCTTAGAATAAAATATATTTTTCTCAAATATTTGTTTTAAATAAAATTTTAATTCATTATTTTTTTTAAAAAATGAATTTCGAAATGGCTGTATAAAACATTTTTTCAAAGAAAGGATATTTTCCTTAAGAAATAGACCATGTGATCTTTTATAATCTTTCCCCCAATAGGTTTACATACATTGTTATATTTTATGATTTTCAAGGGATATGATCAAAGAATACTATTCTTATTCTTCGATTAATTGTTTATATTTTGATGGAATGATGATCATGACACCAGTTTATGTTCAAAAAGTAATATTATTCTGAAACCCGCTTCTCTTCTTGGGGTTTTCTTTTATTAAATGATTTAGAATCCTATTTATTATCTATAGGTAATGATTTGGTGAAAGGTTTATGATACCCAATTAATATCATGGGTTATGATATGATGTTTATAAGACCCATATCTCTTTATAAGTCATGGTATGATGTATGTTTTATTATATTTTGTAACATGAATGTATGATATTATTATGTGATGGGTGGTTCTTATATCTCTCTCCAATTCATTGTGTGATGATTTATATCTCATGGGACACTTATGGTAAAAATGTTGATGTACATGATACATAATGGGAAACATGTGCATCCTAATAGAAAATAGAAGACATATTTTTCATGCTTTACTTTGGGGAGCTGGGGAAACTCAATCCACTATGGGAATTTGGAAAAAACGAGTCACTTATGAGGAAATGACAGCAACATGGGATAGTGGTGTGTCATACCCAGTAGGTGTAGTACCCATTAATTGACTTTATAGGTTTCGAAATTGAAGCCTAATATATATATAATATTATTATATGCTTATGTGTTTTCCAAAAGTCATTTTATCATGCCTATTATAAATTCCCATAGTTCATATTCCGGATCAACTTATGATTCATGTCTTATAAAAGGCCAATATTTATTCTATGATCAATTTTTATGTTCTTTGATATGTAGGGTATGATATTCAAATGTTAAGATCATTTTCTCACAACATAACTTTAATGTTATTCTTATGCATTTACTTTTCCTACCCTTATTTAGTATTCTAGAACACCCCTTCATTATTTTTCCTTTCCATAGGTTATGAAGAATGATTTTAAATAGGGGAAATAAAGGGTAAGATATTTAAGGGATATATTGAAGATCTTTCACCAAACTAGAGGAATGTGTTCCAAATTTCTATAGACACTGAACTATTATGGTCCTTGGGCATGTACTTTTGTAATGTTATTAATATTCATAAAAAATTGATCGAATATCCAGGTATGTCAATCCTGGGTCAGTAAAGTTGGTATCAAAGGAATGTTTTCCCCAACCTCTAGAAACTAGGATGGGAAAAAGTTATAGATATCGCAAGGAATATTTATATAGATATGTCTAGGGATGTCTCAAATTATAAGACTAGGGTGTTATAAATTTAAAATTATCTTTCATGATTTATACATCCTATAAGTAATTTTTCATCATTATGTGGTTTTATACTCTTATAAGTGTTTCTCAAAAAATAATTTCCAGTTTTATGTTAATAGGGAAAACAAGAAGGAATTGGGTTAATATTGAATGTGACAGAAATTTTTAGAATGAGTAGTCAAATGGGATGATATCTAGAGTGAAGGAAATTGTAATCATGCCTAATCAATTTACATGGAACAAGATTAGCCACTTGTACCTTAATTAACTATAAAACTGACCAGATTAGTAAATGAAATTTATTTCTATGAATTTGGATAATGGTGACCACATTAAAAAGAAGATTCAGCATCCTTTTTGTCGAGAATGTGGGAAAACACCCAAGTGAATGTCTTATAGGGATATGAATATGTTTTGACTGTTTGAAATAAATACACAAATCAATTTAATCAAATGTGAAAATGAAAATTTTAGTAAACACAATGGATGGAAATGTTGGCCTCCCTAAGGTATTATCACCTCTTGAATGTTTTATGTGTGGAATGTATGAGCTTTATCTAAATCAATGCCTTAAAGGGAAATCCCATTAACATAATCAACAACGTGGTCTGAGTAATGGTTTTTCATTGATGATGGAGATACCACAAATGATATATGAATTTATTTTCTATTCTAATAGTATTTTTTATAAGAATGATTAATTTGAGTTTGATGGAATTTAGGACAAGATTTGTATTTCTAATTTTAGGAATGTATTATGATAGAATAATATGATTAATCCTTCTTTATTAGATTAAGGATGAAGTGGAATAATAGAATTGTTTTATATGTTTTTATTTAATAATTATGTTATATGAATCTAGAAATATACATGGATTGTTCCATTTATGTTCTTTACTAAGTATTTATAGTAACATGCTGAATGGTTGCAACAGACTAGAAAATTTGTTTAATGGAAATACGATATTAATATTAAACATATGGTTAAAGGAAATATAACCCTTAATATGTTCCGAATTATTAGATATTGATATTTGGATAAATTATATTTTGGGTATCAATAATTGAATTGGACTGTACTGATTACCTGGGAACTAATAAATAATTTTTTGGAAAATAAGTTTTTATTATCGTGGATGGAGTTAATAGCATTTTTTTAACAAATATATCCAATAAAATTCAAAATAAGGAAACATTATTGTTTTTGATAAGGTGGTATAGTAATTCTGGTCATTACCATGTTTTAAGAGAATACATGACAAAGCTGTTTATAAGTTTGAAATTTAACAACTAAGAGCTACCATGTGATAAATGGGGGATCAATGATAAGTAGATTAAAAATTTAGTATCCTTCTTTTTAATGTTTTGTAATTCCATGTTTTGGAAAGGATATAGGTTTAAGCATTTATGGAATTGTTTCTGATAAACTTTGGATAAGGTTTTAGAGATTAAAGTATTGTCTTTCCATATATGGATTTATGTATATTTTTTTAACTTATAATGACCTTATTGATGTGACAAAGACAAATGGAACGACCAATCATTATATTTATAGATCTGATAATCTATTAATGCTTCAGGAATGATAGGTTCACCTTCATTTCATGGAATAAGAGATTATTTGGAAGTTGATCATGGCACAACAAAGGGTAATGATGTCCTGAAATCGTGTAAGTATATATTTTCATGAATATTTTTGAGCTTTAGGAAGAGGGTCTCAAAATAAAATCTTTTCAAGTTATCGTCATTTTTTATAATATCAAGGAACTTTTTCAATACTCTTTGGTTTATGGATTTTTTTGTTAATTTAATTCTAAACATGATCTATATCACTCTCCATCAGAACTTGATAGCTTTATTTCTTTTCCATGTTGATGTTTTCACCTGCCAACTATTTTCTTCTGTGTGGAAGCCTATTTATGAGTTACATTGGGTAATTGTTATCTTTACAGCCTCTCTATTTTAAAGTAATCTTTAGTATTAATTTTTACTATGTGGGTTTCTATGAATAGAACTTTTAAGTGTTAAACTGTTAATAACCTAGATGAATTTCAAGGGTAAAATTTATTTTTATAGGGTAGAATGTAACAGTCCAAATTTTTGGGAATTATTTTTTTTCAAATTTATTTAATCTTTTTGATATTTTTCATTTCACATAACACTAAATATATCTTTTTAAATTATATCACTATTTTTGGAATTAATTTTATCCAACACCATGTTAATATTTCACAATACACTAAACATTGATTATCATTTGGTACCCACATGACTTTTTTTTGAATGTGTTACATAAAATACAGAGTTTCTTTGATAGGTTGTGTGACACGCAATGGTGAGATTTACCAAACTACAATTTTTTATAAATATTATTATCAGAAAAATTTATAGTCACCACCTAGCCACTAAAATGGAAGCTACGAGTAAGAGTGACTAAGTTTTGAAAATTTGATTTAAACATGTATATAAAATGAATCATTTGGTTATAAATTTAGTTAAAAATTAATGATAAAAGTTTGAAAACAAATAAATTTCTATTCTAAGTAAATGTTTCTTCATGTAAAAAATTAATTTTATCAAAATAAATTTTAAAAAGAAATTTTTGGAATTTTTTCAATAAAATTTTTATATTATATACTCAATAAATATTTTTGATACTCATCCAATAGATTTTATAAATATAAGATAAGAACAAATAAAAATTTTTGAATGAAAAGTTGTATTTTTCTAAAAGGTAATTTAACAAACTTTAATAGAGAACACATTTAAAATATGATTTTTGACACTTTTATAATTTTAATATGAAAAAATAAACATCATTTTTGAAATTTTTATAATAAAATTTACTTTTGGAAAATCTTTATAACTTCTCTTGGAAGATTAATATTTTTTTGAATCATGAAAATATTGATTTTTAGTTAAACAATTTGTTTTGGCCTAGTTTATTTATATAGTTAAAATATATATTAATTTGGTTTTATAGTATAATTTGACCTATTATATATCATGTAATCAAAATTTTCTTATTGGATGCAATTTCACATTGAAATTGGACATAAAAACATTTCAATGTTTTGGAGTTTCTACTTGAAAAACATGGTTTCCTGCCACATCTACGAGACTAATATCCAATTAATTTATGTCAGTTCAGTGATTAAAATTTAAAAAAATGGATTTAATATTTGTAAATAGAATAATTTATAATTTCTAATAAGTTTAATTTATGTTTTTAACAAAAATATTAGTGACTCTAATTTAAATTAATTATAGTGATTAAGATAAAAACATGATTAATTAATGTCTAAACATAGAAAATAAGGTGTAAAAATGATCCAACATGCGTTAAAAAATTATCTTCAGTCCATATTTATTCCATAAAACCAATAATTATCATTACTGGTATATTTGGATCTTTTGGTGGACAAATAAATTGTAGGGAACACATAATTCTATTCAAGAATACTCAATGTTTCCTTTTCCCCTATTATAAAAGGCGTACCATCATCCCCATATCCTTAAAACTATCAAGAATATTTGTATCATAAAAACACTCCAAAAATATCCTCTAAACATCCTTGTCTTCATCTTAGAATCAATCCTTTGGATATAAATCCATCCAACAATTCCCCTTGGTGCTAACCAAAAAGAGTTATACGAGAAGATGTAACTTCCTTCTTGAAGATCCTTTGTTTTAATTTCATTATCCACCCATTAAAATAGTATTATTCTATGAATATATGAGAAAATAAGTTTCTAAAATATAATTTGAAGTTTTTTTTCTAATGTTTCTACCTATACCTATGCACACATCACCAAATGGTAAGGAACTTTCCATTTTTTTGTATGGTAAACTACCACCTTACGAAATGATGTTGTTCACTTTATCTTTACCACCACTCATGGGTGGGAATTGTGATGAAAGAGATGTTTTTATATTATATATATGGTATTTATGATGTATTTATTCTTATTTAATTATTATATAAAACATACCTTTATTCCTTCTATTTTATGAAAATGTGATAACTTCATTTGTGGATGTGTGGACTAGTGCCTCCACAAAGGAATGTGATTCATTCAAAAGATACATGGAGGGTATTATGGATATTTTTAGTGAACATATATAATATATATGACATTATAATTATACTTTAAGGATATTATATATATATTACTTTCTTTCATCCAATACAATAATAAAACATAAATAATGTTCATGCGTTTGTATGACCTACCATCTCCATAACAGTGTATTCCATTTCATATTTATATATTTTATTGATATTTTTATAAATAATTATATATTTAATGTATATGATATTTATATCCTGTTTTAAATTCTTTAAAAAATTAAATCAAGATCTAAGTATGAGAATCAGAAATAAAAAGTCAAAATGTAAATGAAAAAAGTGCATATTACCTAAAACATAACCTTAACATGGAATTATTAACAAATGGGAAATATAAATTCTTAATAAAATTATATATGGTACGATAAGATAAAATATGGTTCTGTGGTAGAATAATAATAAATTTATATTTATTATACTATATGTTATTAAGTGTATAAAGAAATCCAAGACTTAAGGTAAGGATTTTCTCATCTCACTTTTTATATCCGGGAGACACATGCCTTAATAACAACTCATTTAAATTGTCAGGTATATATACTGAAAATTAATGTATTATATGATTCTTACAATTAAATTTAGGGTTATTTAAATATCCATCTGATTATATTTCTTCCATGGGGTTTATGGTTCAAAATTTACAAAATCGATAAAGTAATTTTGTCTCAATTATTCTTCTTTCAGTTACATGTCATGTTATGAATTTGTATTTTTCTATATGGCATATATACCACCTTTGAAATTTTATACCATGAATTTAATTATTTAATTTATATTATTATCTTCATGTAATTTTATTCCCTCATGTGGGTTATGATTTAATATTACCAAAGTGGTAAAATTTTATTGTACAATCCCAAGGTTTATCAAGATTTTTTAGGGATATGATAACATTGATGAAATATTATAATCTATATATTATTAGATAACATTGTTTTTAATCTACTATTTTAATTCATGTTATATCCAAGTAATAGTACAATTTTCTCAATCTTTTCAACAAGAGATAATTAGGATTTTTTCTAGTGAAAATCCTTCTTTATTTCTCATTTCAGTCAGAAATCTATTTCCTTTAAAACCCGTGTTTTTTAAATATATTTTCAAAAATGTTTTACTATTATCCTATGATGTTTAATGGAAATTTTTACCAATGTTTTACCATTTAAAAAAAATGGTTTTAGATGGAATACTCTTATCGTTTACTAATCAAGCCACTTTTCTAAACTTTTTAGGTTTAAACTGGAATGTTTGACATATACAGTCTTACACACCATCATGACCATGATTTACTTGAATCTTCTATCGTAAGTTTACATGTGTATTTTTTGAAAATATTTTATTTTCTAATATTATATAAATTTGTTGATTTTAATTTTTTTTCAATGAAATAGGTTTCCAAATGTGTTTTAAGATTAATAGTTTTTTTAAATGATTTTCAAAACTTCTTTTATAAGATTTCAAAAGGTTATTATCAATGAAAATTGTTTTAAAAATTACTTCAAGCCTTATTTTTTATGATTTCAAATTATTTTCAATTAAAAAGGATTTCAAAATGTTTTCAAATAATATTAATTATTTTTCAAGGTGTTTTAAAAGAAAAAGGTTTTCAAAATATTTTCAAGATTCCTTTATAAGTATTATTATCAATTTAAAAAGAAAACATTTTTCATAATGATTTATGTTTTTTTAAAAAAATTAACATATAAAATATATTTTCCTAAAATAAATTCTTTAAATGAAATTTTGAAGCCTTATTTATAAGATAATTATTTGTGAAAAAGTTTATTAATTATATTTTAAAATAAAGTCTATTTTCTTAAAGAAATGTTCTATGTGATATTTTGAAATGATTTTCCATATAAGATGAGATACTTTATTCTAGATTATGATTTATTGGGGATATTATCATAAAATATCATTCACAATATTTTCTGAATGGTTTATGTTTTGATGGTATGATGTTTATGAAACCGAGTTCTCTTCCACAACTTATATTCTTTTAAAACTCGATTATGTTAATGTGTCGTGATTTTTTTTATATCATTATGAAACTTATCTCTTTTCCATAGGTAATTATATGATGAATAGTTTATGATACCAATTTCATTTCATGGTTTATGATATCATGAAAATGAAACTCACCTCCATTTATGGATAATGATATGATTCATGTTTTATTATCTTCTAGCACATGTATGTATGATGTTATTATGTGATATGTGGGACCTATATATCCCTCTAATGAATGGGGTAAATATTTATATCTCAAGATATAATGATGGGAAAAAGTTAATGGGATTTATCCACAATTGGAAACAGGTGTTCCCAGATCCAAAATGGGAAATAGGTGTGTCCTGATCCTCTATGGGAAGATGAGTAAACCAGATACATTATCGTTAAATGACTATGATTGGGGATGGTGGTGCCCAATATGTGTAGTCCCCATGAATTTCACCTGATATTTTTTGGAAATGGGACATGACTTATTGGGAATGTATTATATGAATATTTTTCCCACAAGTCTATGTCATGTTATTGTGATATACACCCATAGATCATGTTCTTTATTACCTTATAATTCATTTCTTATTCACTACCAATATTTATCCCAGAATTTATGTTTATATTCTTTGATATGAAGGGTATGATATTAAAATGTTATGCTCATGTTCTCATACCATTATATTCATGTCATGCATAAAAATTTCCTTTATTTAGACTTACTGATCATTCAATCTCTTCCTTTTCTTATGTTTTCTTTCCCCAAGTTTTGAGGAATTGTTTTAAGTAGTGGAACTAATATGGAATATCATTATGAAAGATGTTGGAAATCATTTATGAAACTATAATAATGTTTTTCATGTTTCCAAAGACACTAAAATATTACAATCCTCAGGCATATACTTTTTTAATTTGATGAATAATCATATTAATTGATGTAATACCCATGTATGTTTGGCCTAGGTCATTATATTTTATCCCTAATGCTTTACATTAGAATATTTCCGTATTATTTATAGGTGTAAATATACCCCCTAGGAATTATAAATTATATAAATTCACCTAATAAATGAATCCAAGTCAACATAGGGGGTTTACAGTGAAATAATTATGAAGCCACATTATATATTACAGAAATCAGAGGTCAAATATTCCTATAATCATGTTTCATGGGGTAATAGGGGTTGTCAAACTTTCATTTGTTGGCCCTCAAACTGGGCATAATTTTTTTTCACCTACTCTCATCATAGATTCCCATTGAGTTTTAGATCATGAATAGGTATTTTAGGACGTGAATGGTTATTTTACAACATATTATTCTTTTATTCTACTTGAATCTCCAATTATGATCCACGAACTAGATTAATGGCTTATATTTCATCATGAGACATCTTTTTATTTCATAAATTCCTTGAACAAATTTCCACCACTTGAAGTCATTATTAATTACAACGAGAATACTATATTTAAACATTTAAACCAAGAAAAAAATTAATAAAAAATAAAAAATTAAGTGGTATCAAATTTTAAAGTCCTGAGGTAGATCCCATGAGTATTGGTTGGGTTAAAATTATTAATTTAATAATTGTGAAAAAAAATTACACTGTTTTTTAAAAGATATATATAAATGACTGAGCATGTATTTTGGAGAGTGTATGAGGAGAAATCCAAAATAAAATGGGTTCCACGTTATCCCAAATCTAAGTGCTTGAAGTAATAAACCATAAAATAATTGACAAACAATTATGTGTTTATAGTAATCAAGAATAAAAAAAATACATTGGTCTATGTATATACTCTCCCTCTCAAGACACTCATTTTCCATTAGTAAATTACTTTGAATATTAAAAACATTGGTAATCCAACAAAATTTTAAAACCTTGAATGTAATTAACCCAATGTTTAGGTGAAAAAAACTAATGTTAATGAATTAAAATATACTCCCTAGTCCATCAATATGAAATTGGTTATTCTTTAATTAAATATAGAATAAGATATATGTGAATATAGATGAGTGAAAAAACTAAAAAAATTATTTATTCAAAATAAAATGCCTATTACATAACTTCCCCAAATTTAAAATCATAGAGACAGAAAATAAATCCACCCTCATGCTAGAAATTAGAGGGTATGAAAATAAGAAATAATATCCAAAAGTAATTGGTGGAGATGAGCTAGTAAAGAACATTATAGCAGTGCAACACATTGACTGAGGCTATGGTCTCAAAATCTTCATAGTAGCAACTTCTCTACTTATTTATAGGCAGAAAAACATCCCCCAAAAATTATAAATTCTCTAAATTCTACCGAAAAATGGATTCACGTCAATCACAAGGATACTTAGTGTAATAATTTTTAATAGCCTTCATAAATTGAAAAGGTCAGAGTTCAAATATTTCCATCACTATTTTTCATGGCGTGGTATGGGTGTTAGACATGATTTTTTGAGCCATGACCCTAAGAATAATTTTATATTTCTCCTTATATGATCATTTATTTAATATTGGTTTCTTGTCTTTAATTTTTGTTTCATGATGTGAATAGTTTTTTTCTATCATATTTAACATAGTTTCCACATGAATCATCAATTCTTAGTTGTGAACATCTTTCTTGAATAATATTTCATTGTGGGACATTCTTTTTCATCATTAATTCCATCTATTTTAGATTTTTTCTTACAGACATTATCCTACTATATAATAAATAAAATAATCAATATATTGGAAATATTTATCATTATAATTACAAAATTCATTGAATTTTAAATTTAAAAATATATGCATAAAATATAGATATCACTTATGCATGATGGGTTTTGATATAATTTAATAGTGTATTAATGACATCAAGTATATTTATTTATGATGTAATTAATTTTTCTAAAGTTTCTCCTATATGACTCTTTTGATAATGATATTTATAATGAAATAATTACTGAAAATTATAATAATATATTTGAGTATACGTTAATCAGGTTTTTGGATGTGAACTTAGGTTAGATACATGGATTGATTCTATAATTTTAGGTTACAAAACCCTTTTTGATGTTAGATCAGTCAATGTAGCTATAGAGTTATATTAGAAATCATCATCAATGGGTACATTTCCTATGAAAAAGTAAGAATTAATCTTCTAAAGGGACATTATTACTTGTTTTAACTGGTTCATTTCTTTAGTTATAGAAAGAGAATCAATATATACTTGTGACTTGTTGGAAGAAGATTTAGTAATTCACTTTACATTCTTGGATCTATAATGTATATCCTATTAGAATGTTTTTATTCAAAATGAAACGTTATCTCCCCTATATAGGTAAAGTAGAATAGCCCTCATGATAAATAATTTTAATTGATTTTCATTCAAGATGTATTGGGTTTAAACCAAGTGAAAGGGTCTTCTTAGCCATTTTTGGGGAGATAACGTTTCATTTTTAATAAAAAAATTCTAATAGGATATACATTATAGATCCAAGAATAATTATGATTGATGGTAGGTATTAATGGTTATGATTAGGGTAAAAATCCCACCAACCTTCAGGGATGGGTTAGGTATTTATTAGTTTAGTTTTAGCTATTTATCTTCATACATATATGTATAGTGTTATAAGGATTTTTATAAAAGGTGTATCCTATAATGATACTACAAGCGGGGTGTACCTCACACGTTATCTCATTCCCCTTTCTAGTTTTAACCACACATGGTTTTATGGTTCTTTTACATTCATATTATCTTTACAGATGATCCTGTCATTAAGAAAATATTATCATGTATTTTTCTTCTATTCTATTGATATATAACTACCTCATAAGTTCATTTGGACAGTACTATCATAATTTGAATTCAAGGCAACATATATGGTGATGACATTTGAAAACACCTAAGATTATTGATCTAATGAATGATCTCAATTTTAAGTCTTTGATTTCCCTTACTAATTGATTATGGGTGAAAAATATATCACAATGAACCATATCATTCCTCTGATGAGTATGTTAGGATAATTTTCATGAATAATTTGGTTAATTCCCCTAAGAAAATTCATGTATACACACTAAATATTCGTGAATGATTTTCTAGATCTTGGGTTCCATTTTATACGGGGAGAAGATAGGTCATCCTAGTGACCAAGTAAACCTTGTTATTTAATATGATCAAAATATATAGTGTACAGAATGTTATTATATTTGGAAACTTTTAATTTCATGAAATCTTTTTGATGATGACATGATATGTACTCTTCCTTAATTAATTCTATAGTAAATCCTCTATAAGTGGAAAGGGGATAATACATGAATAGTATTTTATTATCATCTATTTTATATCATATACCATTGGAATCAGCCTCATCTCTAGTACATGGTTCATTGAGTTTCTTTGACCACTTAGGTTGTTTCAATCCATTTTATCATGAAAGGCCATTCCATATAGAGAATTTTGAACATTATAAAATTTAAAATGATTTAAAAGTGGTGTTGATGATGATAAAAGTATAGGAATCGGCACTGACTAAAAAACATCCCTTGTTGACAATGATGTTTTTGATAAATTTAAAACAATTTCATGTGCCTATTTCAATATTAGAATAAATTTGGAGTGAATATGAACCATCAAATACCTCAATGTTGATTTTCTATTTTTCGATAATGAGGTCCTCTATGGATTTCAACAAAGAAGTGAACTTTTTGCTCACTTCATTTTTTATCATGAGGACATCTTTGGTTTTCACCATAAGGAAGAAGTCCTTGGTTGTTTAATTTTTCATTGTAAGAGTGATAGCCTCCATGTTGGTTTTTAGTTTCATTACAGGGAGGACCTTCACAATAGTTGATTTTTACTCACCATATAGAGGACCTTTATAGTGGTTAAATAAGTTATTTCTAGGATAAATGCAACAGTGGAAATCATCAATGTCACAATTGAGAGTAGTTTTGTCTTGGGTATTTTTAATAGTGAAAGGAAGGCCGATGTTGTGGTTGTATGTTTTTCAAAAGCATGAACTTCACAATAAGTACCACAAGATGAACTATGTGGTTAATATTAATAGATTTATTCTTTAAATCAACAATATATAAGATGTATTTGTCAGTATATTATAGTCTATGGTATAAGTATGTTTCACGGTATGACATTGATGAAACCAAGGAATTTCATGTTTCTTGGTTTGGGTATATCACAAATCCAAATATACAATATCATTCTACATCATCAACTTTTCATAGTGAATGAAAAGGTAATATCTTATGGAATAGTAGTTTCTATATTATGATTCATCTTAATCATTCATTTATATATTCAAACTGAATGATAATAGTTATCATTCGACTCTATCTCACATAATGATATCATTATTAATAGTTTTTCATGTGATGAAATGTATTGAAAATTCATTTGGAAAAGGTTTAAAAGTATTGTAATTGAATTATTTTACATGATCATTTTATAAAGTTAGAGTAAATTTCAGGGATGGATCATAAATTTCATGATTCCTATATATATAGGATGAACCCTAGGGAAGTGTCTTTTTCATTATTTGGATTATCCTTTAATGCTCTATTCCCCCTTCTCCCGTATCATTGAGATGCATTATAATTACATGAGTATAAGATATCTTACACATTTCATGGGTGATTATTGTTAGCCAATGGATACATCAATGAAGATAGATTCTATTGGATACTTCATAGTCATATTTATCAAACCATTGTGATGAAGGTATTAGTTGTAGCCTATTTTTATAAGGTAGGTATGCTATTGTTTATTTTACATATATAGGATTTCAATTTCATTCATATTTTATCTTCATATTTGATATTTTTAATTACTTATAGTACCTTGAATATGTGGCATTAAATCCTTAGAAACCCTTTAGTGGAATTAGAGTATCACCATGTTCTTTGATTGATAATATTTTGAATTAAAATTAATAAAATCAAATATCATATTGCATTTGTATTCTTTATCACCAAATATGGATGATATTTTGAACTATGGTTTGTATTGTGATATATGATATCATAATATGAGAAATAGTAATTCTATAAGATATGAGATATCATAGGGGGAAAATAATGCAATCCTTCTATTTTTTGATGTATTTTTGAACAATATATGAGATATAATGTGACTCTATGACATCAATCCACACATGAAAGTAAAGAATCATGTCATAATAGTGATATGATGCATTTCGTAAATTATGATTTCATGCTTCTGAAAGGATATATCATAGAATATCATTATATACCAAAAAATATGACAAATAATGATGCATGATAAACTTTACTATATATTCTATATAATAAAATACGAGTTCATGAAATGTTTTGTTATTTCCACAAATTTTCATTTATTATTTTGGGTATACAATTTAAAAATCATATGTAACTTATAGAAAATGATATTATGAGATATTTAATTAAATTAAAAAATTCATATAAGTTAATTAATTATAAAATTTTAATAATTAATTAATTTAATTTTTAAGATGAATTTATTAAATAAATATTCATAATACTAAATTTTAGTGTTAAAATCACTTGTTTAGAATTATATGGAATTACTTATAATTTAGACATATAATTTTTTATGGAAATTATATTTTTAATTTATAAAGTGTTTATGAATTACAGAATATGGTAAAATAAAAATGAGATTATATCTAAATTATAAATTGATCATAATTATTATTTTTAGTATAAAGTCGTTTTTATGAAAATATTTAAACCATATGAAAATGAGGTTTTATAGTTGATATTATCATGTTTTAAATAATATTAAATATAATATATTTTTATTATATAAATTTTTTACATAACATTATTGGAATGTAAAAAATATTTCATTTAATCTCCAATATTTATGTAAAATTTTATATAAAAGGATAATATTAAAAATTTCATATTAATAATAAATATAAATTGTTTTTATATAATTGGTTATGTAATTCTCACAATTCATGGATAAAATATAATGTGTTGATTATTAGTATTTTTTATGAATTTTTTATAAAATGTAAATCTCATGTTTGAATATATATAAATTGATTGTTTATTAAATTTATTCTATTATTATTTATACGTATAGTTTTTATATTATAAATTTGTTTATTTATTATTTTAACATGTTAATGTAAATCTATAAATTTCTATACATGGATTCATGTAGTCACAAGAAAGTTATGAAAATTGTTTTATTTTTCTACTATATTGACTTTTGCTATTACTAGGTTATGAGAATTATTTTAATTATTCATTGTAGTTTATATATATTATGTATTATAATATTTATTTTATTGAGGTATCTCATGTGAAATGTACTCTTGGTTAAAGTTACATTGACTGAGACTGCTTACTAGCATGTAGGCTTATGCCTTTTCAATAAAAGTGTGGTTTGGCTATCTAGAACTCCAAGCTTAATGTTATGGGGAATATTGATGTCATATAGTTCTAATACATTACATGAAAGGGTTTTATTGACCCTATTCATTGTAATCATTTGGATATGTATTAATATAGTTGGATTTTAATTTTGGTTAGTATGAAAATCTATGAATTTTGTAAAGAGTTACGCATTAGTATTCATTGAACATATTTATTTTGTAGAAAAAATGTGACTAAAAATTAAATACATAGATGTATGAATATATTTTATGGGAATAACATGATATAATAATGTGGGACTAAACTCCCTTTAAAAATAACACTTATTAAATTCCTTCCATTGTGAACACTATTCAAGTCCTCAATCATCCATCTGGGCCAGTCAAGCTATAGTCGGGTTCCCATGGATAATATATTATAATGGAAAAAAAGTAATGATTGAGTTTAATAAGATTATAATCCCATTATTGGAATTTAATTTGTGTTAAACTTAGCTTGGGATGCCATAATAGGATCATGTTATCTTAAGAATGGTGTTGATTTTATCAATATGATGGATTATGTAAAGAGTTGTCTGCTTAACTATATAAGGGTCATATCTGATATGATTGAAATTGTTTTATATCTATATAAACATATTATAAGAGAAATGATATTGTTAACCCAATCATACTGAAATTTGGATCTTGGACCACTAATGGACATGATGGTTTTTAGGAAGTGTCATAACTATAGTGTGGGAGAATTTAATAAAATCCCTCATTAATTTCTTTTAAAACAAGATATTCATGTGAAAAAAAATGTGTTTTGTAGGTAAATAAAATAATAATTATCAAATATGGCCTTGATATAATTGATAGATAAATAATATTCCAAATGTAAAAATATTCTGAGACTGTTTTATTAATTGAAAATTATTTTTCACAAGAAAATATCATTTTTTTAGAGAACTTCCATCCTTTGTAACCAACTATTGTAATTGATCAACACATGAATTGAGATGCTTATGAGAATAAATGAATGAATGAATAATGTTTTCAAGGAAATTAAATAAAAAATTACCCAATTAACTTGAGATTCTTTTTATAGAATAAATTTGATTAAGTGTTCCAATGACTTATATAGATGGATGGTTTCATTAAGGATTTTTTTGGATATATAATCCATTATATTGATATAATTGGAAATATTCCAGCAATGTGAATATAATAAAAAAATATTTAACCGATTTTATCAAAGAGTTGAGTATATATGAACAAGGGAATGTGATGTTTAAACATGAGCCTCTTCCTGATTAGGGAGGACTCGGTATATGCATCCAAGATACCTGAGATCAAATTAGGGTGGAAAAATATTTTTGGTACTATAGTAGGCATTGTAGTAGGTACTGTAGTAGGTATTGTTTGGTACTATAGTAGCTAGAACTATTCATCCATCTGGGCTTCTAGGCCACCGTTTTGGTCCTTGGGTCCTTAAAGGTTTTCGGGCCACCCGACGCATCCATGATGGTGTTCTACCAAGGCCTTCAGGCCTCCTCAAGTCCTTCAGGCCACCCCTAGGCCTTCTAGAAACATTATTATGCAGACATAGCAGGAAGACTATAAGGGACAAAGCTTTAGATGAAGATCCAGAGCTGGAACATTCACTATAACAGAGTTAACTGGATTGGAAAACGAGAGTGTATAGAATTCCCATTGGTACCGAGCCTATGTAACACTACACATGAAAACTTGCTGACCAGACCTAAGATGGTGGAGTGCTGATATCATCAAATGTTTTGGGGAGAAGAAATTCCAAGTTGTCTTATCGGGGTGATTCCCTATAAGACCTATGAGTCATGTAATTATCTCTAAGCCTTTGCGCCTTTTAAGGGTTCCACCTCACCCCATGAAATGTGGACTATCAAAAATAATAAAAAATGAAGTTCGTCAGGAAAAAAGTAATGTGATGTTTATGATTAGGTTTTATAATGATTGTATAAGTGGGTAAAAGTTAAAACCTGAAGAAGAAAGGATAGATTGAAATTCCGATAGTTTTTTTAAAAAAATATCCATTGAAATACCTTCAAAACTTAAGTTAATTTCAGGAAAGAAGGAACTTGGTTCCAAGTTGTGGAATTATCAGGGATTTCGGACGGTTTTCAAGAAATTACATGGAAATTTCATGAAGGTTATTAATGTTATAGGAATTAATTGTTTATATTTTAAAATGTATATGATACCAAATGCATTCTTTAATAAGGTTGTCAATATAAATGATTTCAGAATGATGTAAATAATTGAACAAACCATTAGTTTTCATTCAAGTAATAAAGAACGGATTGGTAAATTTGAGATCATAATTCAATTGAAAATATAATGATCATATAGATATATATAATGAATTACTATTTTGATTTTATTTTTATTATGTGATAATATAATTTGTTGGTCAATAAAGAGTTTTTGTTTATAATATGGGATAATGTTCTTAATACACATGGATTAAGATACATCATATTATATGATATGAATGAAAATAAGATAAGGATAAAAATTTTATATTTAGAATAAAAGAGTTTATCTAAATTTTTATGATAATATTATATATTTTAACCCACAACCATTAGTGGAATATTTTAAAAAACATGGTATTATTTTTTGTACAATGTTTTAAAAAAATTAATACCATATACGATTTGGATATAATAATTTATTAATGTAATATTCCCACTAAAATGAATTAAATATTATTTCCTAAACACAATGGAGTTTTTTATAGTAATATTATATTCTGAAGACAATATAGTGTTTTAGATTCTAGTGTGAGTACAAAAGGAATTTGAAAAGTTATAAAGTTAATAAATTTTGGACTATATTAATATTGGCCAAAACATCAAGTGAATGAAACTAAATATCCTAAAAGGTTTAGGTAACATATTAAAATTATTAATATGAAGAGTTATATTAGTTAAAAATATATTTTATGGAAATGGTTCTAAGGATGATGATGATGATGATGAATAATTTATAAAGAGTTGTACAAAGAAAATATAATTTATTAACATCGTAACATCAAATGTTTTGATGTAAAAGAGTTTTAATACTTGTTTAATGAGTTTAACATTATGAATATTATTCTTATGTCAAATTATTTTTCAAACTATATATATTAATAGATTTTTCTCACTAAAAAATTTTGTGGGTTGGTTTTATCAAATGACCACATAGGTATGTTAAATGAATTACATATATATGCAATAAATTTAATAAAACCCCAATGTGAATCATACATAAGGAAAATCATGAAGTTGATCAGATGTGATATTAATAGAGGGGATGTTATGTATGTTTTTTTTTTAAAATTTATCGAAAAAAGGTAATGAATATAAAATATATCATGTTATATAAAAAGAAGAATTTACTTTTCTATTCCTTCATATTAACTATATGTAATCATGATGCGAAATGCTGATTAACCTCTCAAAGTATGACTTTGAGTTATTCCAAGTGGTTTATCTTCATTGAGTATTATAGATTATATTGAAATGTTAATTTTAGAATGAGTAGGATTTCATATGGATAGGAAATATGATGATGATGTAAAAATAAAATCTTGTGGATAAGATAACCCATTTATTATACCACATAGAGTTCCATTAACTATTAATTTAGATTAATAATAGTGTGTGCATCATATTTAAAATTTCTAATAGTCAAGGATGGAATGATACCTAACATGTGAACCTTTATACTTTGAAACATTTCGTACAACATCATTGATTCTTAGATAATCACGAGGGGGGGGGGGTATATTTTTGATCTTAAAATTTGTTGGATCTTAACTAATATAAGATTTTCACTCTCATATTATGAGTATGAAATATATAACCTCAATTTTGATAGATTTAGGAAGTGTGTGGTATTACCTAGATAAGACCTATGATGATCTAGTCTTTCAAATATGAGGCATGTGTTTTGATAAACTATAAGAGTGAATGACATGTGATGTATTTATGGACAAAGTCTATTTATAATCCATGAATTGAGAATGTATGAGTAGTTTCATAGTATTAACATACTATATATCCTATGGTTACTCAATTTCTTTGATAAAGGGATCATATGAATATTTCTAATAAATGATGCAGTAAGTGGGAACATGTATGGTGATACATGTTTTTGATATAGATAATGCAAGAATTGAATATATTTAGAGTTATCTATCATCTTTAATTTATGAATTAAAGAATTAATATTTTCTTTAAATTATACAATTTCCCATGGGGTCAAATTTTTTTCTGACTAAATGGGGATTGATTATTACTCATAATGATTTGATAAAAAGTGTTTCAATGTTTATCCAAAAAGATATATATATGGATATTTACTAGGTATTTCATGTGATTTAATAAAAAATGAAATTGATAATAAATTTCCCAATTTTTTTGAATTATATCCAAATTATATTTTTAATACCCATATATTTTTAGAATTTTTTTTGAATTAATTTAATATTCTTCATTCCAAGCAACACTGAATATAGATTTTGTTATATAAAAGCAATATGTTTGGATTGAATTATAAAAACACCTTGTTAAAATTTTGCTACACACAAAAAATAGATTATCATTTGATACATATAACACTTTTTTTTACTTGTGTTACACATAGTTCCAATTTCTTATGATAGATTGTGTTACATGAAAGATCTATTTTTACAGAACTACCATATACTATTAATACTATTATTAAAATATTATTATAGTGACCATATATTCATTGGAATGAAAGTTATGAATAAGATTAAATAATATTTTAAAATATTAATTACAAATTTATATAATGTGATACTTTTAGTTTCAATTAGTTAGAAATAAAAGTTTCAACTATTTGAAGATAAAAAAATAATTTTCTAAGAAAACTACTTTCTATGTACAAATTTTTTTATCCAAATAAATTAAACAAACCACTTTATATGAATGTTTTTAAAAAAATTATTTATTATATATTCAATAAATATTTTCGATACTTATCCAATATATTTTATAGTCATTAGATAATAATAAATCCAAATTATTAAAAAAAAATCTAAAAGGTAATTTTACCGCCTTTTAATGATGAACTCAATTTAAATAAATTTTTTTTACAATTTTATAATTTTTATTTGAACAAATAATCCTTATTTATGAAATAATAATATCCAAATTTACTTAGGGTTGAATTTTTGTTTTTTTAGAACTTTAGTTTTTTGATGAATAGTGAAAATATAGAATTTTAATTCAAAACTTATTTTTCATCTAATTAGTCTTATATAGTTAAATTACTTAATATGTTTTTTTAATTATAATTATATAAATTTAACCACAATTAATTCAATTTATTTCATTATAACAATTTTTACATTGAGATTTGACCTAAAAACATTTCAAACTTTTGGACTTTTTCACTTTAAAACCTCACTTTCACGACATGTCTACGTGATTAAATTTAAATTAATTTATTCCATTTTTGGGTTTAGAATTTGGAAAAATGGATTTAATATTTTTAATAATCATAATTTATAATTTCTAAAAAGTCCAACTTAGTTTTTGACCAAAAAACATTAGTGAAGGTGATTAAAATTAATTAGAGTGATTATGAAAAAAAATTATATTAACAAAGGATTAAACATTAAACCTAAGGAAAAATATTACCTACAAACTAGACCAAAAATATTGTTTTGTTCATAGTTTTAACCTGTAATCCCTTATATTGGATTTTGACCATTAGTGGAGCCACTTGAAATGGAAAAAAATGTTGGAGGATTTCCCTTTTCAAAAATTTATAAAAATATGACTCCTCCAACACATTTAAAAGGAACTCAACCCTCTCACGTTTTCACACATAACATGTCCGTTATATTTGAGAAAAACTCAAAATTTATCCAAAATAATTACCTCTCTTAATCCAAGGATCCTATATTTTTGTATAAATCCTGTCAAGGAATCCTTTTAATGCTATCCCAGATTTGTAACCCAAATAATCGGTAACATCTTCCCACAAGATCTTTTGTTTTGTATTCATTCTCCACCCCCTAAAATATTTATATTCAATTTTTATATAATAAAATAATTATCCTAAATATAATTTGATGTTATAATTTCAATGTTTTTACATATACTTACACCCAATTCCAATTAATGTGTAATTAATTTATCATTTTTGTGTACAGCTGACAACTGCCTTGCAAAACGATGTTATTAATTCTTCTGTTACCACCTCTCATGGGTGGGAATTATAATGGGAAAAATATTTTTATATGGTACATATTAAGTTTATGATATATTTATTCTTATATAATTATTATATAAAATATAACTTCCGAATTTCCATTTTTTGTGAATATGATAACTTCATTTGTGGATGTGTGGACGACCTACTCCTCAAAGTGAAGTTATCCATTCACACTTTACATGGAATTTATTATGGACATGCTTATTAAAATTATATGATATATATGAAATAATATTTATTATTTAATGATAATATATATATATATATATATTTCACTTACTTACTTTCTTTCAAAACAATAAAAAAATGGAATCAATGTTCATGCGTACATGTTGTCTATCATCTCCATGAATAGTGGATTCAATTCCATATTTCTATATTTCATAGATTATTGGAAATTTTTATATATTGAATATTTATAATATTTATATTTTTTTACATTTTTTAAATAATTAAATCATGATCTATGTAGGAGTTTCAATAATAACAATTCAAAACATATACGAAAAAACAACATGGATATTACAAGAAACATAAGAATATCAATTTCGTATTTCTTTCTATGAGACTTATGCCTTATTCACCAATATTTTCATTAGTGTGGTGTGTATAGTTAACATGAATGTATTATATTATTCTTATAATTAAATTTATGGCCATTTTAATATCTATTTTATGATATTTCTTTCATGGGGTTTTATGGTTCAAAAGTTACCAAATCTGTAAAGTAATTTTGTCTGAATTTTCCATCTTTGGGATACATGCCATATTATGAAACTATATTTTTCTATGAGATGTGTATGCTTCCCTTTTACATGTAATATCATGAATATAATTTTTTTAATAACATTTTTTGCTTCATTTAATGTAATTATCTCATGCAGATCGTAATTTAATGTTACCAATGTGGTAATAATTGGTTGCTACAATCCCATCATTTATCAGGTTTGTTTTTTATTTTTCTTCCATTGATGAAATATTATAATCCATATATTAATAACTCTCATGAATTTTATTATCCTCAGCTTATAAATGTTATATCCAAGTAATGTTACCTTTTTAACACTCTTAATTACTTATTATAATTAAGAAAATGTTCCCATGAAAATCCATCTTTATTTATCCATTTATTCTAAAATCTATACTCTTTCAAAACAATGTTTTCTAAATATGTTTTAAAAAAAATTCTAAATTTAACCAAGGATTTTTAAAGAAAATTATTACCTTTTTTACCTTTTTACAAAATAGTTTTAAAAGTAATATTCTTGTTGTTATCCAATCAAGTCACTTTTCTAAACAGTTGAAATTGAAAAAGGAATGTTCAGCATGTACAGACAAACTAGACATCCTAACCATCTCATTCATGAACCATCCTTTATATGCTTACATGTTTTTTTACATATTTTTTTTCATAATATTTTTTAAATTAGTTTATTTAAAGTGGTTTTCAAAGAAAATGTTTTTTAAAAATAGTTTATATTTAAAATTTTTTTTAAATTATTTTCAAAGCTACAGTTATATATTTTTAAAATGTAATTTTCAAAGAAAATGATTTCAATAATATCAATCTCTCTTTATATGTTTTGACATCCATTTTCTAGAAAATGGTTTCCAAAATGATTATAATCCTTCTTTTTAAGTTTTCAAATGATTATCTAAGAAATAGGTTTTCAAAATATTTATATGCTTCCATATGATGTTTTCATTTAAATTTTAAATGAAAAATGATTTCAAAATGAAATATGAATTTTTTATATGAAATCATATTTTCCTTAAGAAATTTTTAAATGAATTTATAATGATTTCGTTATATAAAATTAATTTTTAAATGGTTTTATGAAATTGATTTTCAAATTAAGTCTATTTTCCTTAATAAGTGTTCCATATAATCTTTTAATACCATTATCCATTTAAAATGACATACATTGTTATCGTTTATTATTTACTAGGGATATGATCTAAGAATAAAATAAATATTATTTCTTTATTGGTTTATGTTTTTATGGAATTATGTTTATGGAACCCTTTTCTATTCCATGGGTTATATGCATTTGAAACCTTATTCTTTTCATAGGTTATGCTTTGATGAAAATGAGACCTATAATTTTTTTGTACGTAAAGATATGATGAAAATTTTATCATTCATGTTTCATTTCAATGTTTATGATATAATGTTTATAAATACCATCTTCATTCATGGGTTTGGATATAAAGAAAGCCTTATTATATTATGGCACTTGTATATATAATATTATTATGTGATAGGAAGGACTTATATACCCTCCAATTAATTGGGTAAATCTTTATATATATTTAGATAATGATGGGAATCTAGTTGATGGGATTGATCCACTATAGAAGATGGGGAAGCATGATTAACTAAGGATGATGGGGAAACCCATTCCTCTATGGGAAGATGGGGAAACCTGGTTGGTAATTAGGAGATGTGGAAATCCAATCCCTTATATGGAAAGTACTATGGCTTGGTATGGTGGTGTGTCCCACCCTGTAGGTGAATTCCCAAGGAAGTTCCCTAATGAGTTTTGGAAATGATCCTTGACTTATAAGTAATGTTTTTATATTCTAATGTGTATGCCACAGGTTTATGTCTTATAGATATTTTATTCTCTTATGACTCATGTTCTTTGATTCCTTTATGACTCACGTCTTAGTAACTACCAATATTTATTCCATGAATCATTATTAAGATCTTTGATTTGCTGGATATGATCTTCTGTTGTAACAATCATATTCTCTAACCCTTATGGTATTGTTATACTTACATATCTCTCTTGTTTACCCTTACTGAGCATCTGAGCTCACCAGTTCAATATGTTCCCTTCATCCAAGTTATTTAGAATTTTTTATGTAAGAGTAATAAAAGGTAAGAATATTTAAGGGAGATGTTGAAGATCTTTCACAATGTTAAAATATTATCTTTCCATGTCTCCAAGACCCGAAGCTATTACTATCTATAGGAATTTTTTTTTAAATGCAGAATATTCATCTAAAATGATGTAATATGAATGAATGTAAAGCCTTGGTCATTATAGTTTGTATTAAAGTGAAGTTTTAGTCAACCTTTGGAAACTATGATGAGAAAAATTTGGTGATATCCCTAAGGATATTTCTACAGATTACTCTAATGATAAGAATAAGGTGTATTAGATGTAAAAGGAGGTTTTATAATTTAGACATCCTATAAGTGATTTTTCATGATTATTAGATTTTACACTATGATAATTGTTTCCAACACTAGGATTTATGTTTTTATTCAATGGAAGGAACCAAAAATAACTGGGTTAATATTGAATGTGATGGATAATTTGTTGATGAGTAGTCAAATGGGATGTTCAATCTAGTGAAGGATGTTGTGATCATGACTAGTCAATTTTCAAGAAACATGATTAACAACATGTTCCTTAACCAACTCATAGAATTACCAAATAAGAGAAATAAGGTGTACATTTAGTGTACAAGTAATAGAGATAGTGGAGGAAAGAATATTTGGTTTCCATTATGTCAATAATGTAGAAAGAAGCCCCCAAGTGAATGTCATAAAGGAACAATAAGATTTTTTGTTAAGGAAAATAATGACCGAAAGAAAGTAACTACATAGGAAAAATTAAGGGTTCAGTTAATGAATTGAATGTAAACATTATCCCCTTTATGAAATAATCAAAGGATAAATGATTTAAATGTGGAATGAATGGTCATTATGAAAATTGATGTGCCTAGCGGAAACCTCCTGAATATAATTTTCAAGGAGTTATGAGTAATGGTTATATTTCTGGTGGGGACGAGACTACAGGTTAAATGTGAAAAAAAGAAGGTATTAGGTAATACGATGAGGTATTCTTATTACTGGATTAAGGATGTTGAGGAATAATGGAAGGGTTTTTGTATTTGGATTTAAGTATTATTAATTGTGAAATATATAAGGATTGTTCAGTTTAGGTTATTTCACTACATATTCACAATAATATATGGAATGGTTCAGATGGACTAGAAAAGTGATTTAATGGAAAGGTTATGATCATGGGAGACACGTGATTATGCTATCAATTACCCTTAAAATGTTCCTTATGTTAATATAATGATGTTTGGATAAAGATATGTTGGATATGAATAATTAAATTGGATGGTACTGATTACATTGGAAATAATTATGGATTTGATGATAAGTGGTTTATAATATCATTGATGTTGCTTAAACATTTTTTTTATTTAATTTGTATATCCAATAAACTTTAGAATAAGTAAAAATTAATATTTTCAATAAGTATGTATGGTAATTTAGTTTATTACCATGTTTCAATGGAATACATGATGAAGGTATTCACATGTTTGGTTTGTGAAAACCAAGAGATATTTTTTGATATATTGGGGATCAATGATAATATTATTTTTTGATAAATTTAGTAACATTATTTATAACATTTTTTAATTCCACATTTTGGAAGGGTTATATGGTTAACAATTTATGGAATGGTTTACCTTAAACATAATATGACTTTTTAGTGAATAAAGTATTGTCTCTCAATATAATGATTTATGTATATTGGATAAAATGTTCTAACATTTTTATGGTTATAACTAAAGACATATGGATTGACCTATCATTATCTCTATGGATCTCTTGATCTGATAATGCTTCAGGAATGAAACATTCACCTTTATTTCATGGAATAAGAGATGAAGTGGAAATTGATCATGGAACTACATAGGGTGAGGTTTTATTGGAATAATTTAAATAAATATTCTTCTGAAAATTATTCAACATTAGTAAAAATGGTCTTGAAGTAAAATTATGTCATATTGTTTCATTTTTTAGGATATCAATGAACCCATCCACGCTTCTTCAGTTTATGGTTTTATGATTGTAAACTTTCTCTAGATCACCAAATTTCTTATGAATGGTGATATTTTTAAATCCATATGATTATAAATGATTTTATCCAATATACATGTTTTCACTTGAAACCAAAGTTCTCCAATGTCCAAACCTAGTTATGAGTTATATTGGGTAAATTATTTGTTTCCAACTTTCTTTTTTAACAAACGTTTTATTATTCATTTTTATGATGTGGGTATCCATGAAAGGAACATTAAAGTGTTAAAACATTGATATCCTAGATGAATTTTGAGGTATAAATTACTTTTAAGGGGAGTAGAATTTAACACCACTAGATTTTGTGAATTATTTTGGAATTAATTTAATATTCTTAATTTCACACTACACTAAATATAGATTTCATTATATGAAGGAACATAGATTGGATCGACTTATATGCTCCACAATGTTAAGTTTATGAAAAAATAACACTTAGAATAACTTTTGGTTTCTAAAAATCTTTTTTTGGATTGTGTTACACATAATATTTAGTTCATTCAATATATAGTGTTAAACACTATACCGAGTTTTACTGAAGGACAATATACTATGAATATTGTTATTAAAACATTATTATAGTTACCAACTTTCTGTTGGAATGAAAGTTACGAATGAGATTAAATATTGTGTAAAAATATTATTTAACACATATATATAAAATTATTCATTTTTTTATATAATTTTTATAAATTAATGTAAGAATTATCCGATGTTAAAAAAATAGTTTTATATGAAAATATTTTTCAATGTAAAAAAAAAATTTTAACCCAATATATTAAAAAACCACTTTGTAGGATTTTTTTATATAAAATTTATATATTATATATATAATCGATATTTTCACACTCATCCAATATATTTTATATGTATACGATAAAAATAAATCTAATTTTATAAATATAAAAACGTATTTTTTCTAAAAGGTAATTTTTCCGTCTTTTAATGGATAACCCATTATAAATATAATTTTATAAACATTAATAATTTTTAGTTCATAAAATAAACTTATTTTTTTTGAAATTGGATTATCAAAATTTACTTTGGATGATTTTTTTGTATTATTCTAAGAAGTTTCAATTTTTGATGAATAGTGAAAAAATGAAATTAAATTCTAAACTATTTTATTTTTCTAATTAATTTATATAGTGAAATTAAAATTAAATTTATTTTAAGAGATTAATTAGATAAATTATAAATCAATTAATATAATTTAAGTCATTTTAACTGATTTTACATTGAGATTGAATGTAAAAAATTTTCAATCTTTTGGACGTTTTCACATAAAAAACTCACTTTCGTGACATGCATAGGAGATGAAGTTTAAATTAATTTCGTCCAATTTTGTGTTTATAATTTGGAAAAATTGATTCCATATTTTTAATAATAATAGTTTATAGTTTTTAATATGTTCAAATTTGTTTTTGACAAATAATAATAGTGAAGGTTATTAGAATCAATTATAGTGATTAAGATAAAACATTTCTTAACAACGGACTAATCCATCAACTTAAGGCCCAAAATGACATTGAACTTTGTAAAAAAACCCATTTTAAGTTCATATTTTGACCCTTTAATAAATTTTCTATGAATTTTTCTACTGGATCCACTTTACCTGGGAAGAACATGGATGGATTTCCCTTTTTAAAAATTTGTAAGAATGTCATTCCCCCTCCACTATAAAACGAAACTCACCCCTTTAACTTATTCACACATCTAAATCCATTTTTATTTTAAAAAACAATACCAATTATTCTTTAAACGTACATCTATTCATTATATACTCCTCTTTTTTGGCATGAATCCAATCGATTAATCCCTTTAGTGCAAACCATGAGGAGTTACCCAAAGAAGAGACAACACCATTCCACAACCTCTTTTATTTTATTATGATATTACACCCCCTAAAATATTATTATTACATGATTATCTAATAAAATAATTATAAAAAATATTCATAGTTTTTTATATAATTTTTCTATATACAATTATAGAATCTTCCATTTAGTGGATAATAAACTTATTTTTCATGTGTACAACCGACTACCGCCCCGCGAAACGATATTGTTTGTTCTTCCCATACCACATATCAGGGGGAATTTGGATGAACACAATATTTTTATATTATGAATATTATAATTAGGATATATTCATTAGTATATAATTATTTTAAAAAACATTCTTTCATGCTTTCTATTTTCAGTGAATATAATAACTTTGTTTATAGACCTGTGTAATATTGCCTCCTCAAAGCGATGTGATTCATTCACACTTTGCATGGAATGTATTAAAGATGGGTTTAGTGAAAATATATGATATATATGAAATTATTGTGATAATAGAATTAATATATATATATATATATATTTAATTTACTTACTTTCTTACAATGGGACAACAAAATGGAATCATCATTCCGGAGTAAGTATGGCCTACCATCTCCATGAACAATGTATTCCATTTAATATTTAAATCTTTCATAGATTATTCAAAAAATAAACTGAATATATATAATTTCTATATAATATTTCACATTCTAGAAATAATTAAATCATGATCTAATTAAGAGGTTAAATAATAACAAGCCAAAACATATATGAAAAACAATTTGTATATTACCTGAAACATAACATTAACATGGAATTATTAACAAACAAGTAATAAAAAGTCAAAATTATATATTATTTGGTATTAGAGGAAAGAGTATGTTTATTTTTTATATTTATAATAAACTTATCTTTATTGTTCAAGAGGTTTGAACATGTATGAATAAAGTCCAGACTTAAGGTAAGAGTTTTCTCATCTCATGTTTATTTTGGTGAGACATATGTTTTATTCACCACTCATTTATTTCATTTGGTGTTATAATCCACATAAATGTATAATATGATTTTTATATGTAAACATATATGAAATTACATATCCATTTTATGATATTTCTATCATGGTTTTTATTATTCAAATGTTTCCAAATCGGTAATGTAATTTCGTCACAATTTTCCATCTTTGGGATGATTCCATGTTATGCACCAATATTTTTATATGAGATGAATATAATACCATTTGAAATTTTTTGTTTTGAGTATCATTATTTTGATGATATTTTAATATTCATTTAATTTTATTTTCTCATTGGGATCTTGGTTTAAAGTTACCAAAGTTGTAAGAGTATATTGTTATAATCTCATCAATTTATTGTGATTGATCATGATTATGATACCATTGATGATATATTATAATCTATATCTTAATAAATCTCATAAAATTTATTATCTTATGGTTATTCATGTTCTATCTAAGTAATTTTACCTTTTTATACTATTTGTTACTTAAATTAATTAAGAAAATATTTTTTTGGATAATTCGACTTTATTTCTCCTCCTGTCAGAAATTTGTGTTCTCTAAAAATCATGTCTTATAAAAATGTTTTAATATTATCCTATTATTTTAAAGGAAATTTTTACCCATGTTTTAACTTTTTACAGAAATATTTTAAATGGAATCTTCTTTTCATTTTCCAATCAAGTCACTTTTCGAATCAATTTAAGCTATAAAAGGAATATTAATAATGTACGGACTTACCACCATCATGGCCATAATTTCCTTATAGATTTCTCTATATGTTCAAAAGGATATTTTTAAATAAAATATTTTCCTAATATTCTGGAAATTTATTTATTTTAATTTTTATTTCAAATAAAATGTTTTTCAAAAGTGTATAATGTTTAAAAAGTGTTTTAAATGGTTTTTAGTGCTTCCTTTATATGTTTTCAGAATATTATTTTCAAAGAAAAGAATTTAAATGATTTCAAGCATTATTTATAGGTTTTCAAATCCATTTTCTAAAAAATGGTTTCCCAAATGATATAAACAATTATTTTTCATTTTTCAATTTATTTTCAAAGAAAAAGGTTTTAAAAGAATTTTCAATATTTAATTATGATTTTTCAATTTTTTTCAAGGAAAAAGGTTTTAAAAATATTTTCAAGATTCCATTATAAGTTTTCAAAACTATTTTAAAATAAAATTGTTTTGAAAATCAATTATGCATCTTTCGAAGAGGAAAATATATTTTCCCAAATATATATTTTAAATGAAATTATAAAGATTTATTTATAATAAAAGGATTTTTTAGATGGTTTTATGAAAATAATTTTCAATTAAATGTTATTTTCCTTAAGAAACGTTCCATGTGGTATTTAAAAATTCTTCTCCATATAAGATGAAATAATTTTTCATTGTTTATTCCTTACTAATTATATGATCCAGAATACCTTTTATGTTCTTTATTTAAAGGTTGACTTTTTGATGGAATGATTTATACGATTACTATTTCTCTTCCCCGTGTTATATGATTTTGAAACCCACATCTTTTCAGGGGTTATTCTTTGTTGAAAATGAGACATATATATTTTCCATATGTAATGATATGATGAAATATTTATGATACCCATTTCATTTCATGGATTATGATATAATTTTTGTAAACCCTGACTATTTTTAGGGTTCAAGATATGATGTCGGTTTTATTATCTTGTAGTACATGTATGTATGATTTTATTATGAGATTTCTGGGACCTATATATCTATAAAATGAATTGGGTAAATATTTATATCTCATGATATAATTATGGGAATCATGTTCATCATCTTTATCCACTATCTATACTTGGAAAACCTGATCCCTTATAGAAGATAAGGAAACCCGATCCACTCTGAGAAGATGGGGAAGGTCGATCCATTATGGTAAGATGGGGGAAATTACCTTATAATGAAAGTACTATGACTAGGGATGGTGATGAATCCCACCTAGTAGGTGTATTCCCAATTAATTCCATAATGAGTTTTGGAAATTATAATTTATTTAAAGGGATTTTTTTTATATACTTATGTGTATACCAAATGTCTATGCCTTATGCCAATTTTATGCTCTACCAACTCATATTTTATTTATTTCCTTTGGATTCATATATTATTTACTACAAATAATTATTTCATGACTCATTATTGTGTAATTTTATTTGAAAGGTATGATACGTTATTCTTATGATCAGGGTCCCCTACAATTATGACCTTTGAATTCTTATATATCACCCTTGTTTACCCTTACTGGTCATCTAAGATCACCCCTTTTATATGTTCCCATTCTCTAGATTATGAAGAATGTTTTTAAATTGGAGTACATAAAGGTGAATATCATTAATGGACATGTTGAATGTATTTCATTATGTTATAATATTATCTTTCCAGTTTTCCAAAGACACTAAACTTTACAGTCATTAGGGATTTATTTTTTGTAATGTGTAGAATATTCATCTAAAATGATGTAATATCCATTAATGTTTTGGCTGAGTCATTGTATCTAGATATGTCTTATAAAGTTATTATATATGATACAATATAAGTTGAAGTACATGAAGTATGATAGGGTTTAATGTATATTTGATATTAATAGATATGTTCCCTAAAACCATGATATATATGATGTATGTATAACCATATCATAATATATGATATAATTTTGTGGTTTTGTATGACAAAGAAGACACCAAGGAATGCCATATTTCTTCGTTTGGGTATATTATAATGAATGATAATTGAAATCATGATACTTCGTTGGCCTAGAGCTGTGTATGATAAGGGAATATCATAAGGAATTGGGAATTTTATTGTTGGACTATATTAGGATTATGATTATAGATTAAAATTGAAAAATAATGGTTAATGATTGAATCTATCGCACATAATTATATTATTATCATAAAAAGTTCATATGAAAAAAGTTATATGGAATTTATTTAGTTGAAGGTTACCACTGTTATAATAAAAATATTTTTTGGTATGTTTGGTAACATTCTTGTAAATTCTAGATATGGCGCAGGAATGTCCAGGGGCCTATATATATACATCGAATGCCAAGTTTTATCTGTGAATTTGTATGTATTCTTCTATGAATCATTCTTTATTCTTATCCATTTACCTCAATAGTCATTATCATGTTGTGATAATATAGAATTGTGTTTTCAATCCGATGGGTGACATATGTCATCTCATGGATACACTATAGAGGTGGGATTCCACTGGCTACCTATTAGGGATCTTAATCAAAACACTGATAAATTCAATAGCTATAACTCTTAGGTGTATGGTAAAAAATATGTTATTAATTTTAGTTATATATGGTCTAGGTGTCAAACATGGTTTATCACAAAATTTGATGTCTATAATATCTTATAATGCCTCAAACAAATGTCATTCGATCCCTATAAAACAATTAGATACATTATTTCTTATCATGGTGATGACCATCAGGTTTATTTGATGTTTTTTCATCGGGAGCACCTCCATTGCGAGCGATATAGGGGGGACATAAATGGTCAACACATTTTTCATCAATATTATGTTGAAAATTGTGATAATTTGATGTTTTAGTGTCGAGAAGACCTCTATTATGGGAACCATGTGTATAACATCCATTACATATGCATTATTCATAATCAGGGAGAGTACCTCCATGTAGTTTAAATTTTTTTATCAGGATGAGTAACTAAATGGTGGGTACTATTGAGAAGACCTAAATGGTGAACATCTTTCATCTTATTTGAAGTTTATCTATAGTGATTATTTTTTCCCTCAAGGGAGAATAATTTGTTGCTAAAGTCACTAATGGATATCCAATGGATGGACATACATTCAATATTTTAGAGACTTGGTTCTCTCTATGAGATACAATCGTGATTTAATGGTGAGATAAATGGGAGAAATAAATAGTAAAAAGATTCACCATCTCGTGGTTGATGTGGGTTTCTCTTCTAATGGGCTATCCTACTCGATTTTTGAGTCTCAACAACTAGGTTAAGGACCTAATTGAAAATTTATAAATAAATAGATATCATCCAAATATGGGATATACCGTGATTGATTGGGGTACTCCTATAAGACTCCCATGTAGATAAATATATATAAGGGACACCCTTGTATATTTCCCCCAAATAAGAAAATAAATCATTTTCATGATTGGTGGAAAGGCTACCAAAGTGGTTTATATCACAATGGGGTTCATATTCCCCCTTACAACCTATTAGCATGAAACTGATCATCTTTGCTTAATCCGTTCAATGATTTCATGGTTTAGAATTCATATTTATAGAGGTAGTAATATACCCTTTCATTTACCATATGTATATATAGGTATCTTGATTGGAATAATGGATTTCAGTGCCTCAAAGACAACTTAGTTGTAAATGTATTAGCAATAAAATATATACGTGAAACCCCTACGTGATTATTTTGAACTAGACTCTATTCACTATTAGATAACACCTAATATGGAAAGTGATCATGAATATTTTTCATCTTTTAGATATATATTCCATTTGGATTCAACATGAGTCCATAAAAACCCAAACCCCATTTGTAAATTATCTTAAATAGTGATATATGATCAAATACTTTTTTCCTAAAGTAAGGGATTTAATGTTAGGATTACCTTTTTCATCCTAATTTTTCTATACACATCCACTGTTTCTTGTTCACAAGTGTAAATTTTAAAAAATGAGAGGATGAGTGGTTAACACATCCCACACAAGATCTTAGTTTCTAATCTACTAATCCCTCGTTAATTCAATTCATATCCATGAAATATTTACCAATGAAATTATTAGTTACATTTGGTGATATGAATTGATTAAAACATGTTATTTTAAAATATAACCACAAAAAATAAAATTATATTGTTCTCAATGTATAGGATCATATTAAATTTTTGATATTATATGGTTTTAATTCTTATAAAAATGAACTTTGGAGTCTAATGTAGCACCCTAAAACACTGTGATAGGGGAGGGGTGAATAAGGGTGCCAAATTTTTCATTTAAAGTGATAGATCTTGTTCCCATGATGGTTGGAACTTGTAAAACCTTTTTGATGGATTCTTATGATTACGAAACTTCCATAAACTGAGAGAAAACACATTAGTTTTACTTAGTTCACTACTAAAGTAATGTATTAAAAAGTATACACTGAAATTTTGACAGTCATACTGTAATCCAATAAGATTCAATAGTTATTGTGGAGTATAAATGATGAGAAATCGTAACATTGTTTCAGGAACACTTCCTTTAAAATAATTTTAGGGATAACACACTACCTCCCTAGGAACACTTCTGTTGACTCCCCTATCTCCCTACCTTGGGTGAAGTCTTACTTAGTTTAACAATATACGGGTTACCTTAGAAGATTGGGAATTTAATTCATTTCCCTAATTAGAATGAGATTCTTCTGGCACTATAGTCCCAAGTTTATGTACTTGAATGTACTGTTTAGTTGAACTAGTTATTCAACACTAGTTTTCATGATGTTCTTAGACTTTGAGAAAACCCATTTAGGTTTCCAATAGATTGCATTAATCACAAACCAACATACATTTTAAAATCTCATAATCATTATGAAGAAAATATCCTCTATGGAACTCTTAGTATTCACGAAACTATCAATCTTCATGAAACTACCTTTTTTTGAAAATCTATAGCATCATTCCAGACATAACAAGTATATTCATAATTATCAATCTTGAAATTATTTCAGGATTATCCAAGATCCAAACCTTCATGAATTTAGAGTGATTCATCCTTTTCTCAAAATCTCATCATCTTTCTAAATATGGGTTGTCCACCTATTTATATACTTATATCTTCATCAAGATCCCAAGATAAAAAAATCTATTTCCAAAACCTTCACAATCATGTTCACTAAGATCCTTGACATTATTAATCTCCTAAGAAATTCAACCCATTCGTGAATCTTCTCGTAGACATGTATATACTGTCCCCCCATCACACAATTGTGATGCTTCTCATAGTCACAAGAAACCCCTCATTTCATTTGGAATTCATGATTATCCATAACTTCAGGAAATCCATCCTTCAAAAAACTCACACCTTTACCATATCTAAAAGATAAAAAATATAGATATCCACCTTTCTCAAACCCATTTTTACAATAGTATCACTTTCCATGAAAACTCTTGGATCAACCCACGTGTGAATTGACCTCAAAAACATATAATCCATTTCTAGCTATGAAAAATCATGGTACCAACAACTAACCAAATATTTTAAGGAATAGGGAAAGTATTTTTACCATAATTTTTAGATTTAATCGATGGAGGAATTCTTAAAAATAAATACTTAGGTAATAAAAACCCATGCACTTTAGGGTCTTAGTTTAAAGCTATATGGGAGGTAAAGTAACTCATCATTTAAAAATGAGTCTTGGATGTTTGGGCTCAATAAGAAATAATAAAATTATTTTTAAATTCCTATTAAAAAGTAATTATAGGTATTCTAGCCTCATATATATTGAGATTCATATCATATATTTTAAGATCATGAATAAAGTAGCATTATTTCATGTATTTTATGGTTATGAGATAAATAATTTCTGTCAATCTTTCTTATTTCATTAGATGGTGACTAATGATGTACATTTAAAGGAATTAATATATGGAACAAATTTCATGCATTTTAATTTATACAATTAGGACCACTATGTGAATGTATTCATGAAATTGTAGGCATGAGAATTTCTAGTTTATATAGCCTTGAATTCTTTAGGATATTAAAATTGGGAGTTCCACTAAGAATGATATTCAAAAAGATAAATCCGTGAAATGATTTTAGATCTTATCAATATTAATGTGTGGGTATTACATCAAGAATTTATCCCAGTAGTACTTTAGTCCATCACATTAGTCAATCAAAAATTCATAGAGAGGAGGCACTCCATGGGATATTTATGATAAGTAATTATTATTATCAATGGGTTACTTTATTGAAAACACCTTGAGAGAATATTTTATAAAGAATAACAACATTGGTAAAATAATCATTATAATGGAGTATATTATTTATCAAATTTGTGAATGATCATATAATCCATAAAATTTCCTAAAATGGAACAATCTGGGAAGAGGAACTATAAAGGAAAGGGAGTTCTTGAAGCTACCATCATTGATATCATACCTCTGTCAGATTGTCCATTAAGGTCAGCAATGCCACTTGGTTGAAATAGAATGACTTCTCCATGGAATGTTATCTTGGAGAACCCTAGTTCCTTGGAAAAAAATTAATCATTATGAGCTCTCCATAAATAAAAAAGGATATGGAACTCATACTTTTTTCTTATCTTTATTTTGAATCTTCATTAAATCATGATTCAAAAATCACTTAGAGGGGATCATGTAGCATAGAAAATTTGAGACTAGTTATAAATTATTTTTATATCTCTTTTAGGAAATCCCTTTTACTCCCTTTCTCTATATGTTAAATAGGGGAGTTAAATGGTATTTTTTTTAAAGAGGATCTCTGGTTTAACATCTTTGACCATAGGAAACTCATATCCTCAAACATGGTGAACACCCAAATTTAATCATAGAATGTGTTGAGCATATATAATAGAACATAATCATTTTTTTCATTATCCACACTGAGCAAAGTTTATGGCTCTCTCAATCAATCCACCTTAGATCGCACCAAGAATTTGACAAAACACACAATTATTTTACACATAAAAACATCTAAACATTTCCTTTGAATTTGTTTAATTGTGTAAACCAAATATTTAGAACTTATTATCATTTAATTAAAAATATATATAATAAATGAATCATGTATTATTATTATAAAATAAATAGATATGGTGGAAATAATCTAAAGGTTGACTTAACTCACTCTCACATGTAATGTTTAAAAGACTTGATATATTAATATAAAGATCAAAGATTCTAAAATTTTCAATATATTTATAATTATTTAATATAGAATGAATGTATATTAGAGTAAAACATAATCATATATATATTCTTAAATAAAATGTATTGTATTTCAATTGTATGGTATTGTATCAGATCCAAATATAAATAATTAGTTAATTATAAAAGTTGTAAACATGTATCATATAAATAATTTGTTAAAATATAACCTATTAAATTATTATAATTACTTACAACCAGTAACATATTTTTTAATATTATATTTAAGTCCTCCCACAAAATTGTATAGTTAAAATCTAATTAATTTTTTCACTTTTTATTAACATATTTTTATCATTTTTACCACATTTTTATTTATCAACAATAAATAAAATAATGGTTAAATGGAATAATTAACTGCATGATTAACATATAAAATAGAAATTTACATTTAATATAAAAAAATTAAATAAAACATTACTAATACATATTCTTTAATTTATCTTCTATATCCATTATCTATTCAATTTTATTTTTGAACAATTGATTGTTAATAATATTTTATTGTTCTTCTAGTAATTAGGCCAAAATATTTTGTGATCATACACCCTATTGAATTTTATTTTTCAAATTACGAATGTGATCAGTGCTAAAATATTTATATGGGACTGTTTTATAGTAATGGGTTGTAGTAAACAAAATTTTGAGATGTTTGATACCGAGTATAATTTTAATAATAATACTATTGAATAGTAGGTTCTAGATAGGTATTTGAATTGATTTAAAAGTAAAATCATCCTCATTATAGTTGTTGAGATTCCCCATAACAGTTCATTCATATATGGGGTTATTAATACACATTTATAACATAAATACTTATTATATTCAACCATTCCTATAATCATAAACTTATTTTCTCGGGGAATTTGGTACATAATACCAAAAATAAAATTATATTTAGTTAATTACCCTTTTACTAGATTTCGGGTAATCTAATGGTACCTTTACCCTTTATAATTTGTATGTTTGATAATGAAATTTACATGGAAGAAAATTGGTTATCTAAAAATCACAGTAAGGTTGTAATTTAAGGTAAAATGAGAGGAGAAGGATTAGTATCAAACATATAGATGTATTTGAGTAAAACATGAAGTCATAACATAGGAGAAACATAAGTCACACCATAAGAAAATGTAATAGTGTAGGGGTTTGTTATTCGATGAAATGCAGGATTGAGGATAGGGAGCTGGTTAAACATCGTTAAATAGAATCTTGATGATATATAGCCTCCAAAGTATCTATAAGAAAATAATGGGAACATGTTTCTCTAAACGTATCCTTAATGAAAGTCTTAAGAATAAAATTTCAACTATTTATTATGATATACATGAGATTTATATCCATAAAAAATTCATCAATATATAATGGTCATAGGTTATGTATGTTTGCTGCATACAGATGATAACTGCTATTATCTTATGATTTCGTCATTGATAACTATCATTTAATGGATCGTTACATAAAATATAACATAAGTGTGTTTCCTTAATTCATTAATGAGATTCATTAGTTGGATAAAGAATTTGTTAAAGTGTTATAACACATGAGTTAAAGTGACATTATACAAAGAGAATCATTGAGTTCTTTAAAAAGCACACTGTTATGTGATAACACCAATACGGTCCTACATGTTACTCAACAAAAACAATATGGAACCCTAAGCACTCTTCATCTACATCCTTAGATGTAATTCATTGTATCTATAAAATCATGAATATTTTTAACAAGAATTTGAATGTTTTATATTAGTGGAAGATTCATTTTAAAACCTAGAGATATCAATTTAATCATATGAGTTTAAAAACCACAACTGAGTGTTTTTTGTTTGAAAAAAAAGCTTAAGAGGTGTATTGTGGGCTTGGGAGATCACGGGAGAGGGTGAGTTGGTTGTTGTAGACAATAGTTTATAAACCCACCAAATGGATATTAGGATTTTTAAATGGGGTAATTCAATTTTCCTCTACAATTGTTTGAAGTGTAAACCCCCACTTCCCTACCATGTTTCATGCATGATAAAGGGTCAACATCCCCTCATCCTCCCTTATTTACCGATTATTTTGAATGAAATATTAAAGTGAGTTCATAGTGGATTCAAGGTACACTCATTCTCATCACTATATACTCTTGTACTCCATTCTCCATGTAGATATTATTTATGTTTAGTTCAGTTCAAAAATGGGATTTCCCTAGAGAATAGTGAAATCATCAAATTCCATCAAAACATTCAGGCAGGCTGCATATGGGATATCACATAATGGTGTCCATATATATTCATCAGTAAAATCATTAATGTTACATCATTTCACATATTTATTTAAGGGTTTACTTTAGTTTTAATTAAATAAATATTGGTAATGGTTCAGACACATATCAATTTTTCCTATTTTAGTATCAAGGGTCCATTGTGGACCACCTGTAGGTTATTAGATTTTGTTCTAGTGAGGCATGGGTACATGGGGAGGTTTCTGAGAGTATTAAAATTTGGATTAGATTAAATTATTAATTATAAATATAATTATTTATTATTTTTTTACATTAGGAAATTTTTGGAATGGGATTGGGGATTAGGTGTTGATGAAATCTTAGAATGGACATCACCGTGCTCTGCTGAGCTTGGGTAATGAGTTTACAGGCTATTAAATCTTCAGTTTGAGGTAGGTGTTCGTCAATAATTTCCCTAGAGTATTAATATTTTTTTATTATTGGTCATGTGTGGTGAAGTCATGCTACTGAGGGTGTTGACCTTTCCAAATAAATGAATTGTCTAATGAACAAAATTGAATAAATTATTACTTAATTATTGAATTCCCTAATTATTTATTGTTTTATATGAAAAAAATGGAGCCTAGGTCACATAACATGTTCTTAATTGGATTGACTCCTTGGGTGTTGAAGGATTTGGCATGACCTAATATATTCCTAGACATGTATGTGCCCCTCTTGAGGGTTGTGACCTAAATGAATAAATTATTAGGGACTTATAAACCCAACTTAGTAACCGTTGATATAACCTATTAGAGGATAGTGTAATTAGATGGCCTTATCCCAAAAAACCATTTGAGGTTCATTATAATACCTTAGTACCAATAGGATCATAGTGAGGACATGGGGTGGGTGACTATCTCTCGTCTCATGTGGCATGACCAAGGTAGGCAGACCCTATGAAGACCATGACTGGGTTTGGGTGAGTGGAAAAGCCTTAATTTACAATACATATTTATATGAGGAGTGATCCATCTCATAGACTATGTGAATGTGTCACATTTGTTTGGGAATTGGGGATTTAATATGCTTACAATGACGTTGATGGGTCCTACAACATTAGTGTATTGGTTTCTAACCATAGATCTTAGTAGAGACTAAGAGCCCATGTGAGGGTTCCTCTTTGAGGTTGAGACATATAGAAACTTGGGTGTTTTCCTATTAGTAGACCGACTCTGAGTGAGTACATGTATCAGATAGTGATGGTTGTTGATGTCACTGTAGAAACTGAATCGGTATGTAAGATTGATGGGGCTGAGGAGATGGTGACCAATGTGAGAATTCAACCAACCCATGACTGTTTCTATTATATTATTCATTATAATATGAGATTTCCCAAGACTCTTGGGAATATATCGATAGGTATTGAACTGATATGATTTTTGAGTTCCTTGAAATTAACATTAGAGATGTATGGGACTATGGGATACTTGATATGTTTGGTATTCAATCTCACAGTATATTAGGAGTGGATTCCTAGTCTTACTGGAATCCAATTTTATGTTTGATGATGTAGTGGAAGCCTTGATATGGAACCTAGAATCCAAAAATATAGAATATGGGTTATCTTCTGTATTGAAATTTCTAAGATACCATTAATTCAATTTATATATAGTGACCATATAAAATGCTCTTGGATCCCATTATTTGAAAAGAGATACAAGAATACCCTGGAGAATACCTAGGACCCCAATGAATTGAATGTCACTATGTGTTTTTGGGTAGATGTATATCTTGGGGAATGAGTTTTGGTCATCCTATGAGTGACTATTGGATCCTCTCAATATATTCCTTTGTTACCCCATATGATTGGGTGGATTCACTATTTATGGTTTCGATGACGAGTTGTGTGTTATAGGAAAACTAGGTTATTAACTGAGGGATCTAGAAATGTATTCCATCTGATTACAAAAATTGCAGAGGGATCAATCGAGGGTGGATGCATTAGAATTCCTAGGACCACCCCCTCTATAGAACTAGACATTGGACTGACATTGATAATTCCTAGGTAATACAATATGGATCAACCATAAATCATGAGATGAGTGATGGCTTCTGATTCCCCGGAGTATTCTACTCATCATGGTTGTAGCATGAGTGTTGGATACCCAGAATTTGGATATAAGTTCCCCATAGGTGATTATCATAATTAGTGACACTTCGAATTTGGAGGAAGCATGCGTGATCAATGGGGTTATATAACTAAAGATCAATAATGGTTATTATAATTGGTCAAGGAGATATATGTATGCTTATGGGGAAGTGGTGATACTGTGGTTGGAATAGTCCCCATGAAATTCTAGCATTAGTCCAAATTACTTATGGCGGTTGTCTTATTTGTTATTGTTTTGATGTTTGTTTATTTATTGTAGAAGATAATGTCTCATGCACATATCCCAACAAATACCAGTTAGCAAGGGCCCAATTAGTGGTTACCTACCGAGTTATGGAGTCACACCCTTCTCATCCAATTATTGCACATGGGTACCTGAACAGCTCTCACTTGTTATTGGTAAAATTTGGATTGAAGCTCGGGATGGATATTGACATGGTTGAGTCAAATTATATAGTTAATATCATGATATCGGGATGAGGTATGCTTATGAGTGGTAGTATATACTAATGTATTAATTCATTTATTGACTTCATATATTGATTTCCCCAATGGGAGATCTATCTGTATTTTGAAATAAGAGAATGATTGTTTGAGTGATATGTTGTTTTTCCTTTTTTATAGGAAATCTTATTTTATGGTTCCACTATTCGGTTTATTTATATTATTTGTGATATTTTTTTAATTTTTATCTACAATTTATTACTATGATACTGGGGGTATAACATCCCCAAAATTCCTCCTTAGAGTCATGTTACTAATCCCTATCCTCTGGCATTCATAGAGACACTCCTGAGGTCATGTAGAGATTTGGTTAGGCTACTTTTGGAGTGATCTTGGTCAGGGAATTTCAAAGTGGTATCAAATGTGATTTGTTTTATCATACTATTTGGGGAGTTTTTATATAAGAAACAGAGTAATGTGTTAGATATTATGATGGTACATGAAGTAGTGTATCATGAACAAATTTTCGGAAGTAATATCGGGTTACCATGGATGGGATTGTTTTTTTACGTTCAGCATGACAGATATATTATTTCTCATTTGGAGTCAAACAAGATATTGAGAATTATGATTTTATTATGGAAAATTATATTTTTCATATAATGGAAAGAGGCATACCTTGCATTATATCTTGAAAATATGACTCACATGACTTATAGGAATGCTAGTCTGGCTACTATAATTAATAAATGAGGCTTAGATATTTAATGTTTCAGTAACCGCTCAGACAATGTTCCCTATCATTAATACTTAGTGGAATTTTATTAAGATAGGATGACTTTTATACATATATTTACATATAGTGGTAGGTATTATACATCATATAGTGAGGTGAATGATGGTGATTATGGTGACACAATCACTTTTTCTAGGAACGATGGAAACCTAGATGGGTGAGTAAAGGAATTTGAGGATTTAGAGATGAACCCCTTTGGGATGAGTATTTTATAGGTTCATTTATTTAATGTTATAGTAACATCATATTTCGTGTTTTCTAATATTTCATGGAATGATAATATTATTAAATTAAGTAGTTCACAATGGTTATTTGATATATATTATCTAAAAATATTCCATGTGGGATAATCCAATGATTTTTATTCTTTAGGGTTTAATCATTTGTATGTATGGTCGATGAAATTCAGTGCCTTTCTAGGCTATTAGGTTGGAATGTGATGTTGTTGTGTAGATAAGACCCTTGAGGGGGAATATTGATGTTTGGATCTATATAGTAGTTGGTTGGAATCATGTGGAGTTTCCTCTATGTTATAACAACAGTGAGACTTTGATTCACAGGTTTGGTGGGAAGGCCTTGAGGCCATGAGACACAAATCAGTGTTTAGTGATTCGGGTCATTTTGATGCCTATGGGAAACCATTGAAAGGGGTATGCCCAATGATTTTCATTTTCGTAAAGGTAGGATTCTTGGATAGGTGAAGTTTTTTATATTGATGCATGGGATGTTCCTTCAATTTACATTTATTCCTTAGTAGTTCCTTGTTTTGAACAGAGGTTCCTATGGAACTTATTTTTTACTTTGACTGACATTCCATGTGGATATGGTCATTGTTTTGGGCTTATGATCCATGTTTAATTTCATAATAATCACTATGCATGATTCATGTTCATTGTATTTTGTCATGTTTTGGCATCCCATAATTTATATTCAATGTAAATGAGCTGGTACCTGCAATTATGTGTGGGACCATTAGAGATTCAAATCCGTGGCAACTATGTATAGGCCCATAATCAATGGAAATTAATTTGACAATATTGAGGGAATGGTGAACAAGAAATTTGGATGGAAAAATTTGAATGGTATCTATATTGGGAATAATCCAGGTATGAAGTGATATCATGGGATGATAATGATAAGAGTGGATCAAAATAAGTGACACATGTGTGATGGAATGTATTGAATTAATGATTAAGGAATAGTATATGGGAATTTATATTCAAGGGAGTGAAGAATAATATGTTTAATGAAGAAACCCATTTTATAGACTAGATAACGATGAATTTTGTTAAATCCATTCTCAAAAGACGAGAACATGTGATGAATGATATACACATTGTCTCTCAGGGGAGAGCGATCCAACCTTATCCATTCATTATTTTGGATAATGGATATGGTGCGGGACATGGTAATTGGAAAACTAATTTGGTCAAGTGATGATAAAGGAAATCCTATTTTGGGTATATATGTATCTGGTATAGGCTTATAACCCATGTGTTACAATGGTTTCAGGTCTGTAGAGTTGATAGTGGAGCAGTTGTTATGGAAACGCATAATCGGTGGGCATAAAATTCAATTCATTTTTGGACTACTCTAAGAAATACATGTAGGGAATTAGATGAAAAGGGATATAATGTTAGAATGTGGTTGTATCATCTTGGATAATCTATAATGATCAAAATATGTTATATTTACAATGTCCTTATTCTCCCAAAAAAACATGATGGGGGTTCACTATACATCTCATCTAATCATGGATTTCACTCTAGGTTTCTAGTGAATACATTAATGTGGGAAGTTATAAAATCATGGTATTCCTATCAGATTGAAGGAATCATGATCAGTTATTTTATTGACATATCGGTTGTGGAATCTTAGTTCTTTCAAGAAGGGTTGGGTAGAGGAGGTCCGACCAGTGTTATTTCAGGAGATAGAATTTGGTAAGCTGGAAAATACTTCGAGTAAAAAATATTGTGCTCTAAAGGGGAATTTAAGGAGTATTATATGGATTTAATGGGAAATCTAGTATATTAAAATATTATGTGTAACACCCCATGATTTTATGAAATATTTATTTTCAAATAATTCTAATTTCTTCAACAACCTGTGTTACACGCAACACCAAGTTTAAATGAACTATAATATACTTATATTTAATATCGCAAATCCATTGGATTGGATTGTGTGAATTTTACACACTAAATAATGAAAAATTTATGTTCAAATATGTATAAAATTAATCAATTGGTAATCAATTGATTATTAAAGAAATTAAAAAACATTTGAATGAAAAATAAATATTTTAGTGAAAAATTATTCTTATACTCGATATGTATTTTTATATCAACAAATAAATTTTATCACTAGTGGTGAATAATTTATGTAAATATATATATTATATATTCAATGAAATGTTTTAATATTCATTTTATATTTTTCTATGAATGAGACAAGAATAAACCATGTTTTATGCATAAAAATGATTTTTTAACATAGTTTACATCATGTGTTACACACTTATTTTAAAATCAATTTTTACAATGTTTAGAAATTTAATATGATAAAATAAATTCCATATTTTTAATCATTAGGTATAAATTTTTTTAATATGAATTATTGGTTTTTGGTTAATGTGATTAATATATGTGGTAAGATTTATTTCATCGGTAAAGGGTAAACCAGGTTGATCTTGGATAAAACAAGGTGATAAGGCCATAATTTTCCATCATAATTCATATTTTTTGAATTTAATTCTACCTGTATCACCTTAGGATATAAATTTAACTGTTTAATGGAAAATTTTCTTGCAAATGACCTATATAATAATTAAAACAAATGAAGTTAAAAAATGCCACTCTATTAGTTTTAAATATATTTTATGCTTCCAAATAGGTAAAAAAGAATGTTATGAATGAATATAAGTATCCATTTTAAGCTTAATGAAATTATTTTCATGATATAAATTTATTTATAAATTTTTATTAATTATTAAATTACCTTAAATGCATATGAAATAGAGAGGGAGTATTTCTCCAATTAATAAAAAAATAAATTAGAAAAAATATTAAAAGTGAAATAATTTAAATAGGCTAAAATGTCCCATGAATTATATAGATATATATGAAATATTAGGGAAATTATAAATCATTATATTTTAATTCAATATTTTTTTATGTACATAAAGTCAAATTAAATGAATAATGTCAAAAATATCATTAATGATATTTTATGAAAAATAATAATTTATTAGCTGATATAAAATTCATAAAATTTTTATATTTGTAAAAATGAATGTGATGTGAATCTAAACATCAACCATGGTCAATTTATGGTTTTTATTTCATTTTATAGAAAAATTATTAACCCTTAAATGTTAGAAAATAGTATCATTATAGTAATTATGGGAAGCCTTAAAACAAAGATATAAGGGTAAAAATGTGATACAATTTTTCCAAACAATATTTTATGAGAGGATTTAAAAAATTAATTTAATTATATTTTAATATAATAAATTTTGATCCATTTGGATATCAATATTAATTTATATTATTTTAATATTTCAGGGAATTTCATGAGTGCCCCTCCCCTCAATTATAAAAGGGCGCCCCCTTTCTCTTATTTATAAAAATTTGATCCTTACAGATCAACATAACTACACCAAGTTATCTTCTACACTTCCATATTAATAATATATAGATTCTGGTCTTTCTAGAAGGCTATCCCTAGAGCCCTTAAGAGGATATCTAATGGAGTCGTTTCCAAGAATAATTAATCTCTACAACAGATCTCCTTCTTTTTAATTATTATTTTACCCCAACTAAATATTTTATACCATTCATAAAATAAAAAATTCATTATCCTAAATATATATATATTTTATTATTATTATTTAACCACATTAATTTTCCATCTTTCCATCAAATGGGATGTGAAAGTATTGAACCTGTATATGTTCGACTTTCCATCTGCACGTAGAGATATAATTAATTTTTCATAACAAAATTTTATGTATGGGTGTTATAATGGGTTTAATATTTATATCAAAGAATTAGGAATTAAATATAATTTTTTAATTATAATATCATATATTCCTTCTTACCTTCATTATCATTAGAAAACAATAATGTTGTTCGTGCATACATGTGGACTACCAGCTCAACGAAGCAATGTGATTCATTTTTCATTTATATTTTACATGGATGGTAATAAGGATTGAATAAATGAATATATTTGATATATATGACTTAATAATTATTCTTTAAAGGTTATTGAATATTTACCTATCTTTCTTTCTATCAGTCAAAAAATGAAAACAACATTCTTTCGTACGTATAACATACCATCTCCATGAACAATATAATTTATTTTTATACCTATATATTATATGAATGGATATAAAGAAGTATAAATTTAGTATATATTATATTTAAATAATGACTAAAATCATAGGGTTAATGGAACCTTGATCAAAACCGAAGTAACAAAACTACTGAACCAAAATATAGATGGAAAACGTAAAAGATATCACTCAGAATAGTGATTTTAATAAAGAATCATTAACAATTGGTTGATAAATAATAATAATTAAATAATATATATTATGATATATATGTGTATATTTTTATAATAATTTTATAATAAATATATATTTTTTATAAAGGATAATCCAACAGGTATAATGGAAGGTCGTTCTAAGGTAGGGGATTTTCTTCTCATTTTTTTCTCTATGAGACACATGTTTTATTCACCACCAGTTTCTTTAATGTACTGTATATAATTCCATTAATGTATTTTATGATTAATATTATGAATATTATTATATATAAATATACATATGATGTTCGTTTTTCATGGGGATTATGATTTAAAAGTTACCATAGGAGTAATGGTTTTATGCTACAATATTATGGTTTATTGAGATTGTTTAGGATTATGTTTTCGATGTGGAAATATTATGATATAAAACTAAATAAACTCATTATTTTTCTTATCAACTGGATATTTCTTAGAAATACTTTTTTCCATTAAATTTCCTTGCCTTATGTACTCTAGAGAATGAAAAAACGTTTTTATGGAAAATCAAACTTATTTCTCTCATTTGATGGAAAATATTTTTCTTACTCATTAATGGTATCTAAAATGTATTAATGATTTTATATAATATTTTATTATGATTTTTTAAATTTATATTTCCCATTTTTTTTATTTTTTTAAAAAAAATCAATAGGAATGTTCTTTTTATTTTTAGAATGTGGTACTTTTTGAGAATTTTAAAGAAATATGAAATGATTGTTTTTAAACTTATATGGAATGAATATAATTTCCCAACACAATTAATAATCAATTATATGAATATTCCCTTACATGTTTCTAGGGTTATTTTAAAATAAAATATTTTCCATAATATTTTAAAAATTATTTTATTTTAAATTTGGATTTCATGTTGGAAAGAATATTTTCCACAATAATGTTTTAATGATCATTTAATGTTATTTATATTCCTAAAATATAACAACCATTGATATCACCTATAATTTAATAAGAATATGATCTTCGTATACCATTATTAATCATTCTACGGATGGTTTTATTTTTATTGAATATGTTTATAAAAACATTTCTTTTTTATTGGTTATACTGAGGTGAAATGTTTTTAAAACCCATTTCCTTTTTCACGGGGTGTGATTTGATGAATGTTTAATGATATTGTGTAAAATTGATGTATGATTTTAATTTTGTGATGTGTTGAAGTTTTATATCCCTCTAATTTATTTGGTAAATATAGATAACTCATGAGGTAAATATCTTATGTGTGGACTTCATTTCATGTTCACAATTTTATGCATGGACCTGGTTTTTATGTCCATAAGATTAAGTGGGGGCATATTTTTCATGTCCATAAGTTCATGTGTGGACCTATATTTCATATCTATAAGATTTTATGTAGACCTATTATCATTTATTTAAGTTTATATAAGGTATTAATTTCATTTCCTAAACTTAATGATTTAACCTCTTTCAATGTATACATGTTCACAAAGTTATAATCATATGTATGCCATAAATTATATTCTTAGGATAATTTTACATTATCATGGATCATGTTATTTGATACCTACGTGGTTTATGTCCTATGCATTTTCAATAGTTATTCCAAGACTTGAGATTATAATTTTTATATGCGCCGTATTTTTTAAAATGTTAAAATAATGTTCTTATACTCTTATGCTCATGTTATGCTTACATGATCATTGATGTATCCCTTTTTTACCCTTACAGAGAATCTAAGCTAACCATTTATTGTTTTCCTTTCATCAGGTTACGATGAAATGTTTTAGGAATGATATGCCTTATAGGTGTTCTAATTATGAAGAACGTAATGGGATACTCTTATGTACTAATTACATTATCATGGATCCTGTTATTTGATACCTATCGACCTTGGTTTTATGTACATAAGATTATCTGTGGACCAGGTATTAAGTGTATAAGTTTATGTGAGGGCATATTTTTATGTCCTTAACTAAATGAGTGAAACCGTTTCTATTTAAATTTTTTCACAACGTTAAAATCTAATGTATGCCACAAAATCATGTCTTATGATAATTTTATGTTATCATGGATCATGTTATTTCATTTCATTATGATTTTGATCTTAATTTTTTTAATATTTATACCATGACTAAAGATTGTGATTTTTAAGATGCAACATATTGTTTTCATATATTAATATCACTTTCGGATACCCTAATTCTCATGTTATTAATATTTGATCATTGATATCTTACTTTTTTAGCCTTACTAAGAATTTGAGGTCACCCTTTATTATGTTTACTTTCAGCAGGATATGAAGAAAGGTTTTAGTAATGATATGTCTATGAAGGGTGATAGTTATGGACAACTAAACTGGAGAGTCTTATGAACATGTAGTTTATGTGTGCATATTTAGAAAGATACTAGAACTATTTAGTTCAATCATGGATCATTATATTATTTAAATAATATTTATCTATTAAGATGAGATATATATATATATACATTTGAGAAGAATGGGTCACTATATTAGGTATGGATAGTTGTTATGCATCCTAACTAGTTTGATTTTTGGTAACAAGGATGGATAAAATCATTTAACTAGTTTTCTAAGGTATATTCAGATTTGGAGAATTTGGAACTGAAATTGATGTGTCATTAGAACATGATTGTGAAGTTCTAATTGGAAATTATTATAAAAATGGCACCAAAAAATAATTACTGGTAGTTTTAAGATGAAGCTTATGATGGGGAGAACTGTGTGATGAATTTATAATTTGGAAACAACAAACAGGGTTTCTTGAGATGTATGGGCTTGGGAATAATCCATACTAGTTTTTTGGTGTTTTTTATGAGCCTTGTCTCAGAGTTTGGTAGCTTCTAAATTATGTATTAAATGTTTTAATTTTGAAGTTTTTTGAGTTTTTATGGTTGAAACATAACTTTTTCATAGTGAATTGATGACTAGAGTTGGTTGGGTTGAATGGTTGAATGAACAGAATGACTTATTAGGGAAAAAAAGTGTTATGGTGTTGAGTTTTTAAAGCATATTTTCTATATGGTGGTGGAAGTTTCGAGAAAAATTTAAATCCTTGAGTTATGTGGAAGGGTTTATTTGATAAGTGAATTTCAAAATATATTTTTGAGAGTATAATAACCTAAAATTTGTGTTTGTTGATGGGGAATGAATCTTAGGAGGAATCATAGGGGCTTGGAAGAACCTGGTAAAGGAGAAGCTATTTGTTTAATGAAAATATATAGAAAACCATCAGCCATATAGTGTATTACATTGGATAACTAGTTGAAATTTTAAATTGGGAAGTGATATACCAATCAATATATTAGAAGGGAGAAGAACCCTCCTCCCTCCCTTGTTTCCTATGCGATAGGGGGTTGGCCTCCTCTCTTCCCCCTTATTTTCCCCTTGTTTTGGGAGGGAACTTATATTTATTTTGTGATGCATTCATGGAGTCAAATTACTCATCTCAATCCTCTCTTATTCTTCCTTTACTATACTTATTTTTGTGATATTTGGTTTAGGTTAGAAATGGTGATTTCAAAGTATAATGGTGAAATCAAACGATTCCTTTAAAAACAGAATGAAACCCATAGAGGAGATGTCCTATAATGACCTTCATATAAATCCATCCATAGAATAATCAATGTATCATAATTCCATGAATTTATTTATGGGTCTTTGTTAAACTTTCATTAAATTAATAATAATCATCATGTAAATTTTTATTCATGGAAAAGAAAAGAACAAGAAGGAAGGTCCATAAAGACAGGCTGAAATAAAAAAAGCCTAAGGGGGTCGAAAATAATGGAGGCTGAGGGAATCACCTATAATAATGTGGATACCCACCAGCTTCAGGCTACTCAGATTGTGAAAAAACAAGTTCTTGGGGCCATAAAAATCAAGAGATGCCAGGTAGTCTGTTACTTTGTTTCCCTCCCAACTGGTATGGGTTACTTTAATATAATCACTCAGGATGGAATGATATTTTTTGATGATATAATAAATTGACTAGGGGATCATACCAAGACCTTGAAAAGCGTTGTGTAAAATCAGATTATCAGTTTCAGCTGTTGAAATATCCATATGGTGTTGTCTGCACACACGATGCCCCAACAGCATGGCCAATGCCTCCTCTTGAAGAGATGTTCCCTGTCCTAAATGAGTCTTGAAAGCACGTAAAACCAATCATGTACTGGTGGGGACCATAAAAAGGCTATTGGCATCAGTTTTAATGTGATTAAATGAAATCATGGGGTTTTTTATATTATTCCAATTTGGTTTAGATTAAAATATTAATTTTAAAATATATCATTAATTAATTTTTTATTTTTGGAATTTTGTGGCTTGAGATAGCGGCTCAGGTGCCTATGCAAGCTTTGAACGAACATCGTTATTCTTAGGAAAGGTCAAGAAGCGATATTCTAGGCTATGAAAAAAGTGGGAAAAGATTTATTTTGAGGTATTTGGTCCTCAATATTTTTCCTATATTATTATTTCCTTTTAATAGTGGATGTGAGGTGTGAAACTTGAGATCGTTAACCAGTCAACTTAAATAAATTGTTTAATGAATAAAATAGAACACATGGAAATTTAATTCATTGAGTTACTCAATTAATAAATTTTTTTCGTAAATAGAACTTATATACTAGGTCATGTTACACCCAACACTCTAGCTTGATGCCTCAACTACTGAAGTTTGAGGCCTTAATGTTTTATGATCACTATGGCATATGAACCCCTCCTTAGGGGTGTGACCTAAATGAATAAATTATCATGGACTTAGAAACCCCTATTAAAAAAATTATACATCTCTTTAATGATGAGAGTGAATTCATATGGACATGGACCTCTTTGGTTTTATACGTACATTTACACATTATATCTAATAGGCTTGTAGTTTTGACTCTGGGTGAGTGGCCCTCTCACGTCTGAAGTGACTAAGCCTTGGAAGAAATATCTTAGGCAGACCAAGATCTAGTTGTGTGATAGGGTCATTTATGATTGAAATTTCACCCTGATATGGGATATGTACCATCTCTTAGATTGTTTTATAGTGGAACACCCTTATGAGGCCCATGAGCTATAAGATAATTATAGTGATGCACTGGGATGTGACGTCCTTAGAGAATCAAGTGTTGAATTGAGACCATAGATGAAAGTAAGGATCCATGTGAGGGTTACTCTATAATATTTATACATATGGAACCATAGAGGGTCCTCCATCAACATACACACCCTGATCAAGTGTATCTGTTATATAGTGATGGTTTCGGGTATCACCATAGAACCCAAACCAATATATATGCTCGATGCGGATGAGGAGACAATGGTATGTTTGGGAATTTGACCATACCTTGATATGTCTTTTATTTTATTATTTATTAGGATATGTGATTTCCTTGGTTTACATGGAATCATCAAATATTATTTACAATTATGTGATTAACTAGTATTCCCGTGAATCACTTGTTGACATGGAAGAGACCCATGTATAAAATTTATGCTTGGGATCCTATGTCGTGGTATATTGGGAAAAGATGCCTTGTCTGACCAACAGTAGTGTAATTTTTTATGCAACAATTGATGCTTAGATATGGTACCCAGGATCCAACATTAGAGAATATGGGTTAGTTTATAGATAAGAATAAATAATATTATAGGGATTCCATTCATATAGAGATACCATTTTGAATTCCTAAGGATCTCAGGATTCAAATGACCCCACTAGTATACCGTTATGAATACTTGTGACGCCCTGAGATTCAGATGGAGGTACAAGGTGTTGGGTGGGTGTATATTACCAATCATGGATGCTATAAATCCCAAGTGAAACATTTATATCTCCTTAATTTAGGCATGTGATTCCCCTAGAATTGAGTGGATGCATCAGTTATTGATTGGATAAGGCACTATAGGTTGTTGGATTCCTATGTTCTTTACAGTGGTATCTAGGAAGTTATGTCATTTTATTTTTTGTGTCTACTAATAATTAACCACAAATTATATCATAGGAATTCCTAGGACCCCCCCCCCCCCCCCAGGAATCATATGATTTCCTAAAATCTGGATTGTCATGAACCAACCCATCCTATTCATTAGTCAGAATCCCAAGTCGGATCGTGAGATACCTGATGTGAATTCCAAATCACCCAGTGCTAGAAAATACTATCAGGAATCAAATTATAATATATTTCAAATGATTACACCTAATAAATTGATTTTAACAAAAATAAATAAATATGAATGAAAACCCTATGTATCAAAAATCCCAAAAATCCAAGACATTGAAAAATAAAATCAGTAATGCTAATAGAATAAATAAACATCTTCTGTAATATCTCATCTCACCCCTAGTCTCCTTCCACCATAATGTAGGTATTAAGAGTCATTTTCTACTAGATTCCTTTTCTTTTACCACTAGTAGATATTAATACACTGTCTCCATATAAATACTTAAAATTTTTATATATCTAATGTAAAAAATAAAAGGAAAAATAAAAAAAACATCCAGCATACCATTGTGTAACTATACAAGTCACCATACAATGAATAAATACACAAAGATAAGTAAAGAATAAAACAAGAACCTGAATTTGAATAAAAAATACAGGCATAACTTGAAATCGCGACAAGCATGCCCAGGAAACCACCCCTCTGTTCAAGTCATTATAGATGACCTTTTTTCTACATAGAAAAAAATACTAGAAATGATTTTATTTCCAATTTTTATTTAAAAATGAAATAAATTATTCTATTTTATTTTAATAGGAGATATATTTTCAAAACATTGATGGATTTTCATTTTAAGAAAACATTCATTTAAACCATTAAATTGAAATAAATATCAGTTTGCAAAAAATTCACTTTTCAAAAATTGAAAAATTTATTTACTTCAAAATAAAAATGAAAAGGTAAATAAACATATCATGAATAATTGTAATCCCCTAGTTCAATAAGGTTGAGGATTACCATGGTATCATCATACTCTTAGTGATCAAACCATACAATACTGATGTCTTGCACAATCCGCTGGAGGGGATTAATCCAATGTTCTAGAATTAACCATTTCCACATCATCATATAGTTTTGTTAGTGTTGTATCATAGTCCAAATTCTAGTGAGGACGTACCAATACTAGAATAATTAACCTTATCTACCAACATATGTAACTTGGTATCCCATGTTCTCTTCCAATTCCATAAAATAATTATAGATTTTCCTAGTGTTAAACTAATTTGAAAGATCCATACAATTTTTCACATAAAGGGGGAAGCACATTAAAAACATTCCTCACATTAAATATATCCTTATGAAAACAACTTACAGACTAAAAAAATATGCATTGTTTTGGATATAAGGAATGTAAATTTTATGCATAAATCCCCATAAATCTTGAAATGGACAACATTGAAGGTGCCAAATGGGACTCAAAGTTAAATTTTAGGATACCATTTAAAATATTCTTGTTAACAATGTTTGAGTGTTCTGTTTAGAATCCCAATATCCCCATCCACTATTATGACCATATAAACCGACACACACACACAAACATCTCTAATTTCACAAATTTACATATTCACATGTGAATTTACACATACACACACAAATATATATATATATATATATATATATATATATATTAATCGTGTATATGTGGATAACACCAACATGGATGGATTTTTTTTAAACACCCAAATTTAATAATTCCATTGAACACAGGTGATAACTCCACTTTAAAATCCAAAACATCATTTAGGACATCAAAACTTTTTAATAAAAACGTTTTTGGAATTTTATAAAACAACTGGTGTGCAAAATCAATTAAAGAAGAATTTTTCTAAGCATAACATTAGGGTAGATAAATTAAGTTTAATTTAAAATCATGTTAAACCTTTTTTCCAATATAAATATTCTTGGAAAATAATATTAATAATTATTTATATATAAATGAGATATTAAAAATGAAATAAATAAAGGATATATAATTTAAATACCTAAAACAGGTAAACCTACTATAAATTCATAGTATATTGAAATAACGGAACTATTATACCTCAATGAGGTCCAAGAAACCATAATGAACAAAGAATAACCCATTAATTACAAAATATACAATTTAAAATCAATTTAATTAGGAATAAAAAACAAAAACCTACCTTAAATGAAGTGGAATCCATCACCTTCAATGACTAAAAAATAATCCTCCCCAATCGTGGATCAAAAACCATAGGTGTCATGAATATTTAAAAAAACACAAAAAATTAGGATAGGTATTATCAAGGTTATGAGATCAGTGAGGGAGAAGATAAAAATGGGAGTAATGGGATGTAATAATATAGGGTAGAAATTACCATAAAGAACCAAAGTTTAAATCATGAAGAAACCTTTTGAAATTATAATGTGAGGAGGAGGATTAGAGAAGAAGAATCACTCAATCCCTCCCTGGTGTTGTACATTATGGAATTGTGGGAGGGTAGGATGGGTAATAATGTATTGGTAAATAGTAGAGGTTGAAATAAAAAAATCCATTTTCTAAAGATGATGAATTGTGTATGGTTTGACCGCTTAATTTTATAATATGTCCGCCCCCTAGTGGAGGGTCTAGGAACAATGCTTAAGAATGTGACATGATTAGACAAACCATGCACTAATCATGCATGCCAACTTTTTTTTGTTCCAAAAATCGTTTTAAAGTCGGTTAAGGGTTTCACTAAATGTGTACCAGCCATGTGATCACTCAGAATCTCTAAAATTTTAATATTTTGAAAACTTTTAACAACAAAATCAGGGATATAATTAAATATAATGAAATAATTAAAATAATAAATAATAATTGGGCGAGGTTGGGATAAATCTCCCAACCATAATACTTTCTACCTCCAAAGAGCCTCTTTTAATTTAGATAGATTAGAAGAAATTAAAATATTAGACCACCTCAATAATTATTGATCCTTTAAATATAAGGTAACACCAAAACCGCTATCTTCAATGACCAATGAATCTATGAAATATGAGACACAACACACTAAAATACACAACTCATCCCCAAAAGAACATCTAAAACCATAATAAATTACTGATCACTCATTTAACCAAATGGTTTCTTGCAATGAACTCTCAACCAAATCACACAGGGAGGACGTATCAAAATATGGGGGTGATCTAAAACCACCCATTTTAGAACTCCTATAAAACACTCATCCCTAAATGTGATCTAGCATAAATACTCCCTCCAATTACAAAAAAATCAAAATTTCAAATACCTAAAGATCTCTAATCAACATGAAACCTAAAACAAGAACATAAAACCAATAAAATAAATTTATAGAGGATTGAGAATAATATATGGTCTCCACACAATAATGAATCCAATAACATGAAACACTAATGAAATCAAAGGCCACCCTTAAGGGAAAACTATAACTAAGAGAGACCCTTAAACAAAGTATCCCTACTAAAACCCTCAATCCAAAACATTCCTATAATTTCCACTAACCCAGAAATCAAAGTCTTTTAAAGATATTGACTAATGTCTTATAAAATAAGGGTAATGGAGGTAAACCAAATGAGTCAAGGAAAGGAATGACCAGAATTACCTAAAAAATCACCCATACAATAATAGAATATGCTATAATTAGTGAAATGGTGGAAGATGAAGAAACTTTGGGAGTCATACATGGAACACCAAGACCTCGATGAATCCATCCAAATAAACAAGGTTCCAACTTTGCACCAGCCTATGTTTGGGGTATCACCCACCACATTTCCAATGAATTTACCCATTCCTCAACCCCTCAGAATAAAATTAATAATAGAACTATAATATTTATATTGGTAATATATTATTAACATCAACAATAATCATTAATCAAGACATATCAAAATTTAACTCACCGTAACTGGGTAAACCCTCTAAAAAAGGAAAAACTGCCAGAAAAAAAAACAGAAAACCAATATTCAAAATCAAAACACCTAGAAAAAATAAACACCTATGTTGAAATTCCAAAATAATGGTTTAAGAGACTCTTTTTTAAATCCTTTAGAAACTAATAAGTTTCCATCATTTTTTAAGGGACTACAAAACATCAAAAGTATTTATTTCATTTTGAAAGGAAAATGAAATTCATTTAAATTTATTATATAAATATGATTTATAAATACCAAATTATAATTAATTCTTTAAAACTAAATTTCCAAGATAAATCTCAATTTAAATTTTAAAACCCCAATATCCCACTTGAAACCATTTTAAGATCCCAAAAATTCCCAGGAAACGTTCATCAACGAACAGTTAACATTAAAGCAATTATTCCACTAATAAAATAAATTTTAAAATTATAACCATTACTTTTGAAATTTATGAAACTATTTCATTGAATGTTGAAAATTTTATTTGGATATTTTTCAAAAACCTAGAAATAAAATTTTAATTTCACTTTTATATAGAAAAACATTTATTAGGTTTCAATAAAAATAAGACTTTCCAACTAAAAAAGTTAAAAATAAGAATCAAAATTTTTAATTTTATAACATTATAAAGCATTATTATAAAATCAATTCTTTCAAAATAAAACCCATTTCTCAATTTTCCAAAATAAAATTATTTTTCCTTTTTAAAATTCACACACATCTAGAAAGATTCCAATAAATAACATTTAAATACATCAAAACCCCATTAGAGGGACTAGTTTCTATGCATGATTGGGCCACATGATTTAATAGACCATGTTCAAATCTAGTATTCACCACTATAATTCACATTGAACCGTGCACTTGGGCTCCACAAGTGTTTCTAGGGAAAGTGATCTCACCGCTTTATATTGGTTGAACTCCCATTATCACCAAGAAAAACAAAAACCATTAAAAAACCCACAAAAATTTAAAAATTACATCTATCATCAATCCAAATAGATATAAATAATGATTAAAAAAATGTAACTCTAAATATAAAATTTAATGATAAACACCATAGTAACTCATGGCATGAAGCTAAATACATTATCCAGAATCTTTTTTGTACCAATTTTCAAAGTATGGATACACCAATATCAATCAATCAACCTTGCCAAATAACAAAGTTTTATGATACTATTTTTTTGATGAACCTACCTAATTGATATACCCATCGAATTCATGATCTGGCCAATAACATACATGAAGCATGTTCTAAATCAAGCTGGGATAAAAAATACTATTTATAATCATCATAAAATAAATTTGAAATGATTTTCATCAATAAATAGAGTTTAAGAAACATTATAAAAATGATAATAACCATTTAGTATATTGAACATCAATATTAAATCAAATAGTCATTAAAAAATAAATTCATAAATGAAAGTCATATAAGTAAACATCTACAATAGTCCAACTTCTCACCTACGTCTACCTCCCCAATGATGTACATGTATAAAAACTTCTCTAATATATGTTGTTTCTTCATTCACCAACAAATATTTCTACCATACATTTATATAAGGTTGTAAAAAATCATAAATTGACCATGTGATAAATAAAATCTAAAATAAATATCATCTACAAACACACCTCCCTGTAGCTATACAAGCCACCATCAAACTAACGAATGCTCAAAGAGTATTTAAGAAGAAAACCAAAACCAGAAATTGAAATAATAAATATGGGTGTTTCCATAAATCTAGATAGGAATTCAAACGAAACCACAACCCCATTTTCAATTCTTTAAATAAAATATCATTTTATGATTTTTTGAAATACATCTTAAAAATCTGTTGATTTCCAATTTTTATTTCAAAATAATTTAAAGATAATCTTGTTCCTTTTTAAAGACAATATTGTCTCAAAACATGAAGGTACATGCTTTTTATGAAAACATTCATTTCAAACATTAATATAAAAGAGACATTATTTTGTAAGAAATATTTCACATAACACAAATTGAACAATTTATTTACATTGAAAGAAGGTATCAAAGGTAAATAAACTAGTCAAGAACAATAGGAATCCCCTAGATCACTAAGGTTAGTACAATTCCTAGAGTTTTTATACTCTCAGTGATCGAACCATAAAATATTTTCCTCTTTAATGTGCAATTGGAGAGGATGAAGCCAAAGATCTAGCAGTAACCATGTCCACGTCATCATATAGTATAGAAAGTGTTGTATTGTAGTCCAAAGTTTAGAGAGGATTTACCTTTCATAGAATACATATCGTAGTCTAACCACCTATGTACTGGTGGTTTCCATACGTTATTCCCTTCTATAAAATAATTATCAATTTCACCTCATGTCTAATTATTCTGAAAGATCCATATCATTTTTAACTTGAATGGGAAAATAATTTCAAAAAAATTACCCACACAAAAATATGTCCTTAAGAAAACCAGTTACACATTAACACATATTTAAACATTTTTTTAAATAATAAAATCACATTTAATTCATTAAAACACTGAAAATTATGAAATCAACAACTTTTAAGGTGTCAACCAGGCCTCCTAATTAGCTTTTATGAATCCCTTAAAAAATTTCATGAAAAATTATTTAGGGACATGTTTGGATCCCAATATCTCTATCCATAATTATTTCTACACACACACACATAGATATATATATATATATACATCTCATAGAAAAAATCAATATATTATCATGTGAATTAGAATAAAATTATATGCATACATATATATAAGTTTATATTCAGATAATAATAACATCAAAGGAAACATTTTTAATAACACACATATTTCATAAGTCCATTGAAAATAGGGGTGTAATCTACTTTCAAATCAATAAATATTTTTTTGAACATAAGAAATTATTAATAAAAATCTATTCATAATTTTTAAAAAAAATAATTGTGAAAAATCAATTCAATAATACTTTTACCAAGCTTCTAATTTTGGTGTGAAAACAATAAGTTAAATGTGATATCATGTGAAACCAATTTTTCACTTAAAATATTCCTAGATCATATTTATTATTACTATTTTATATCTAGATGATTGATTTAAAATGCAGGAAATAAGGGTTCTTGAATTTAAAGATCTAAAACAAGGGATTACATATATAAAACTCACTACTATTAAAATTGGGGGAACTGTTCCTCCTCAATGCAGTCTAAGAAACCCTAATGAAAAAAGGGGAAGCCAAAATGTTTAAATTCCCTATTTTGAAAATGAGCCAATGAAAAATAAAAAACTAAACCCTACCAAAAACGGGGGGAATCTATCTCCTTCTATGTCTGCAATAATAATTATTCCCAATCAAGGATCATGAACCATGGCCATCCATAATTAGATTTTTTTTCTAAAATCAGGTTAGGGTTTTTCTAGATTTGATGAATAGTGACAGTTGAAGAAAAAATAAGAGGAAAGGAAAGGAAGAAGGAAATTTAATCCTTACTATAAAGATTCAACCTAGAAATAATAAAGAATCCTCTTTATATTGTGAGTAGAGGAGGGGGATTGGAGAACAAGTCATGGTCGAGATCTCTTGGGTGTTGTGTGTGGTTGACAAGGGGAATGGTGGAGGGTAGTTCATGACTTTCTAGAAAATCTATGAGAGGAAAATCCTAATTTTTTTAAAATAAAAATTGATCAATATTTATTTCATGCTTCTCCATGTTGCGAACACCCTAATAGATTGTAGAGGTATACTTTATTGGTGGGGTGAATGGTCACACAAATCGTAAGTGAATCGTACATACCAACTCTACCTTGACATAGATGAGATTTAATGGTTGGATTAGAGTTTTCACAAACTATGCTCCCACTGTGTACCTATGTAGAAACTATAACCTATTAAAATATTAATAAGGATTGTCCAATAAATAAATGATATAATTAAATATAATTAGATAACTAAAATAATAAATAAAAATAGGTTCAATGTGTGACATAGAATTACCCTATAAAATAATTGATTTCATCTTGAGGTCTTGATGATGGGGGATTTTTTGGTGATTCCCCATCATCCATTAACCAATATTGTGTAGGAATGAGCATGGGGTCCCTAGATTATGGAAAAATATTGCCTTATAGTGATGCTCATAATTAAAGACACTGTAACACTGGCTAAATATGGTGTCATCAATCGAGGTCATGGACTTGTGGATTGATAATGATTACTAGGCTTGACCGAGGTGATATGTGTATTCCCATGGGGTAGTGGTGATATTGTGGCCAATATAGTCCCAATGATGTGGTTTGAGACATTCTGACATCATATCAATGTAGATACTACTATATATTGTTTTATTTATTATTGATATGTAGTTTATTTATTTTTTAGCTCATCAAGTCATATGCACGTATTATATCGTATAATGGTTAGTATGGTGGTGGTGATATACTAGAATATATGCACACACCCGGATCTAGACACCATTATAAATGGGTACTAAAGTAACCATCATTTGTTACCATCATAGTTTCGACTAACGAATGGATCTAGATTAGGATGGTTGATAATGACAGGTTGCATGAGATCTGGAGATTAGGATGAGGTATCGATCATAGTTTCTAATATTGATCAAATCAGTGTATGATATATATATATTTCTATTTCCACGCATGACTGTTTTAGTTGAATATTATACTTCAGTTGTTATATCATTTCTTATTTACTTCTCCTTCTGATCATATTTATGTTATGTGTGAGACATGGTTAATTCCATTTATATTTTTTACATAGATAGATAATATATAACCTCCCCATGGTCCTTCCTTAGATACCTACTATCAGTTGAGTGCTATTTCCATTCATGGAGGTGCACCTAAGGTCATGTGGTGGTTTAGTCTAGCTACTATTCGGAGCGAGTCATAGTATCTTGTTATAATATCCCTAATGTATTATTTAACATTGTTTTTCATAATAGACTTCACTCTTGAGATGAGCTACTCTAGTGAAACATGTGTATAAAATATTAAGGGAATAGTCATTCAATTATTACTTTGTGATTATAATCAATCTTAGGAGAAAGAAATAACTATAATCAGAAGCATCAACAGTGAAAGGTACACTATTTACAATATGTTCCATTTTATTATTGCTTTTACTTTTTTTAGTCTAGAATAGATATCCTGTTTTGGGTTTAAATTTACTTCTATCACATATAATAAGTTCTATTATACCCCTTTGAAATTAATAAGTGGTATCAGATCAAACCATTTTTATCATATTAATAAAATCATGTTTTCTAATCAAGGAATATTATCTTGGAATTATATTATACCAATAACATAATGTGAGGATCTCCTAGTAGAGAATACATTAGGTATTAAAAAATCATAGGAGAGACCCTCATGTTGTGATTATTCGATAATTTCATCTACTCGAAAACACCATGACACTATATTTTGTGATAACTTATTCTCAATATAGTCTCTAAAATTACCCATAATCGGTAATGTAATCAATGTTGGGTCATGACATTATACCATACCAATAATGTAATATAGAGTTTATGTTTTAGTATATGTTATAAGATAATTAAACCTTCATCCCGCTCCACCAAAAAAAATTATAATAAATTTAGTAATTAACATTATATTATGGGAAAATTTGGTGTGTAGTGCTCGACTTAACATTATCTTGTGATATAAAAAAATGTGTGACGCTACTCCCCTATAGTACTTTATGTGACAACATAGTTGAAAATGATTCCTCTATATTATGTTGATGTAATAACATGACATGGGGTTTGTAGTTTTGTAATTTACATTTTTTCTAATTATAGGGAAAATATGTTTTTGAATATTCATATTTTAAAAATTCATTATAATTTTATTAATTATAAAATGTTTATAATTAGTTAATTATAAGTTTTCAAATAGTTATTATAAATATTCCACTAATATTTAGTGTTAATATTAAAAAATAATTTTCATATTTTATGCCATATCATATAATTTAAATATAAATTGCTTCTATGAAAACTTATAAGAATAATTTATAAAGATTTTACAAAGTAAAAAAAATAAAGCAAAATATTAAAAAAATAAATTATACATAATTAATTAATTTGAAATTTTCAAATTAAGACACTATTTTATTAAATAATTTAAACCTTATTAAAATAATCTTGATGGTTGATTTATCATGGTATAAATAATGATAAGTACATGATATGTATATTGTAAATAGTTTATATAATAAATAATATACTACAAAAGGTTTATAATTTATAAAACATTCTATAAATACATATAATAAAATGACATATAATTAGTAATATGAAAGAGTTTATATTATGAATATAATTTGTTTATATTTAATTTTATAGAATTTCTATAATGATTAGATAATTTAAAAAAAATATAGTGTTGTTTTTAATCATTGTTTATAAATATTTATATCGTGACTAAATATATGAAATTTTTATTTATTTAACTGTTATTCCATGCTTATTAATTTTTATAAACCGTGTATATATTATTAATATATTTATTATTTACATTATTTTTTCAAATTTCTTCTAATAAATTTTTAAATCCCTGGATTAAACTCCAGTTATTTCAATATAATATTTATTTTTAATCTAACTTGACCTGAGTTTTTGATTAATGTTACGATCATGAAAATAGTTATAGAAAATAAATTATACATATTTTTTAGAGTTATGATTAATTATATTATCTTTTGAGAAATGTATACTTGGGTAAAGGGATATTGGATCAATCTTCGGAATGACCGGGACACCTATTCCATATTCAATAATGAAGGGTTTATCAACCTATATCCCTAAGAATACTAATTTCAAGATTTTCAATAACATGTAACTATAATACATGACATGAATATTTCACGTACATTATGCATGAGATTCATTTGGATATATATGGGTATAATTAGATTCTATTTTTGGGTGAATAACAAAAACATAGGGGTTTGTAAAGAGTTTTAACACAACATGATTTGAACATATTTGTTTGGTTGAAGGAATTTTATTCAAAAGTAAATCATTATAATCATGAATAAATTAAGGAAATAAAATGATATATTATGGTGAGATAAAATCCTCTTCAAAATACAAAGTGTTATATTCCTTCCGAATAAGAACTTTTTAAAACCTTAATCATTTAGTTCAGTTGACCCTCATTATTAGGTATACATGGATTATTTGTTGTTGGGAAATCCATTAATGAGGTGAATCTAACAGTTAGGTGAATTTTTCTTGATTTTTGTTTCTTAGGGTTATAGTTATCTAGGAAACCCTAACCATTAGTATACCATATTAACTGAGTTTAGTTAATCCATATGATCGATTTCTAAAAAACATGTATCAACTCATCTATCGAAGAGTAATATTTTATATGACTGGACATAGTTTCCCACCACATATATTCATGGATTAATTATTTGATACATGATGCATACCTCAATGAAATGTGTCTCATGGCCCACTAATGGGTAAGGTTAATTCTAAAGGGATCATCATTTTAGTGGGATCCCATTTATTTTAATGTCCTTATTTAATGGTTATAAAACTCAAACATCAACTAAAAAAGGATTTTATTGTAGATAAATAAAATCTTTTTCAATAACATATCATTGATATTAATACTTTGAAAGGGGAATATTAATGTAAGTAACTCAGAATACAGGTAACCTAAGAAGATTTCTTACTTAAGAAATAAATTCTATGTGTTAGAGGGATACCCTTTTGAATAACCTTGTATTAAATTAATTCAACTACTGAATATGATTGGGTATAATACTCAACATGATCAAATATGATAATAGAACTAGAGGTTTATTTATGTCATTTCCTAGTTAAAAAATCATTTTATTATCAGTTATGGAAATGTTATAACAACATGAATGAATTTGAGAAATTTTTAACCGATATTCTTAAGTATTGAGGATAGAAGAACATGGCATGTGATGTTCATATTATTGAGAAGATTAGAAAATAAAAGTGGTTAAAATTTAAAACCATAAGAATAAAATTCAGTTGGAGTGTTCTAAAATGATTTTTTAAGTGTCTTGATAATTTCATTGAATCTGAAGGATAAAATCAATAATTTTGAGTAATGATTCCATAGGATATAATTTTTCAAGATATCTCAAGTAGTTTTTAAAACTCTATGGAATGTCCATGATAAATTATAGTTTTATAGAAATCAATGATTTGGTTTTGAAAGGCATATCCTACCAAGTGTATACTTTAAAAGTGATGTAAATATACAAGTGTTAAAGATAAATGGAATAATTGAAAGAAGATTATAGTTTCTATTAAAATGTTCTGGAAATGTGTTACTGTAAGAAAATTTTAAATATAAAAGAATTTCTCAAGAACAGATGAGCATAATTATCTTATTCTTATTTATCATATATAAGAATATAATTATTTCATTAAAAAATGATTATATTTGAACAAAATGAGATGATTAATTATATAAACATTTTTTATGATTCATCATATGCTATAACATTTTTTAAAAAGGTAAAAAGGAAAATATTGATTTATCTAGGATAAAGAGTTTGTCTGGTTTTTTAAAATATGATGGAAGATGTTTCAACCCCCATCAATGTAATATTTTAATAACGACTTCTTGTCGATGGAAAATTTTTTGAAGACATTAAATACCATATATGATATCAATAGATTATTTGTTTATATTTTCCTACAAAAAAAGAGTTATTTCTAACAAAAAGGAGTTTGTGTTTCATATAATGATATTCTGAGGAGAATATATTATTTAAGAAGATATTGGGAGTATTATTAAAAATATATAAATTAAAAGTTAAAAAATAAAACATTTTACTACTTTAATGTTAATATTATTTCACTTAATACCCAAAGAGTTTATGATATTTGATGGAAAAGAAAAAAACTCAATGTAACATTAAGTTACCAAGAAAGGTGGATACTATTATTTCCTTGAGGGTTATACCAGATAAATTGAAATCTGAATTTTAATTAATGTCCTAAATGATTAATAGGGTATGATGGAAAATAAAAATGTAAGGAATTACATTTAGATATAGTAAAAAATTGAATTTCATTTTATCCCAAATGATTCTAGGCTGGGCTGGTAAGTAATAATGTAAATAGTAACAGTATTTATGAATAGATATATAGAAAAAATGATTAATGTTAATGCTTTAAAGGATAAATATGGTAAACATGTAAGGGTTGAAAGTAGAAAATATAAGTTTTCATTGTATTAATTGATTTTTTTGAAGTTAATGTGTTTGAATATTTTCAATGATTTTAACATTAGATATATGATTCCTATATCTTACCAATATTAAAGGTTTATTTCTCCCTAGATTTTACTCATTAAAATTTTTAGTGGCTAGGTTCATCACACAATGACATATATATGTGTCAGGATATATATATATATATGTGTGTGTGTGTGTGTGTGTGCGTAATAATTTTACGAAACATCAGAAAGTGTGGCAATAAAAAGCCTGGTTTGTAAAGCTATCATATTTTATATGATAGGTTGGTGATTATGTTGGGATTTTTAAGTATTACAAAATGAAATAAAGAATGTAATGTGTATCATATAAAATTATATATATATTTTTTATCATTATTTTACATTGGATGTATACATGTATATATAGATATACATTTAATGAATTGAAATGATAATTAACCTCTCAAGATATGACTTTGAGTTATCCATAAAAATGTTATTCATGAATAGGTATGGGTTTTGTTAAAATTATATGGTTATTATGAGTAGGATCATTTTGTGAGATATGAAATATGTAAAATTTATTTTTCATGGGATTTACTACTATGTACAACACATAAAGTTTCATACATTGTATCTTTGATACACTAAGGGTGTAATGATTATTTAATAGTCCTGATTACCTGAGGTTAATGAGATAACTAGCATTATAACCTTCATTCATTTACGCCCATACTATAATATCCATTATGGTGTATCTAATCAGGGGTGGTTGGGTATGGTGTTAATCATGTTTTCAGTTGGAGCTCAAATAAAATGGAATTTTTTCTCTCGTATGACTTATATAAAATAGAGGCCCTTGATTGAGAATGAAGGGGGAGTATAATTAAAAACCAATATATTGTATATGATTTTATTACTATTCAGGAGAGGTTAATGTGATGTGTTCATACATAAAAATGAATGACAAGTGATACAATAAATTTCACAGTATAGTCAATAATTAAAGAATCAAGAATTCCTACGTCGATTATATGGGACCACCATTATTTATGTCCCATGGTCACTCAATATATTGGAAAATTAGATTTTATGTTAATACATGGTAGAATGCGATGCGATGGGTGGAATAGGTATATAGATACATGTGTTTATGGAGATCATGACAAGCCCCTTAATAGATTGTGTAACATTGATATTGTCACAAACCAACCTTGGCCACCCCAGATCGTTGTACATGATTCATCTTAAGGAAATACTCTAATGGAACCCTTGACCCCCATAGGCTGGTGATAAGTTTTTTGGCATCATATCACGTACCTTGGAAGTTCTTTGGCGATAACTGCATTGGTGATAAGTTGTTTAACAGGGATATTCGATAACATGTAAATTCACTCTCCAAGGATAACATAAAAATGAATCCCTATATAAGTTACTCATAACACAAAAATATATCAAATTGAATATAACAAAATAATCAATACATGTAAACAATAAGAACTGTCCTTTTAAAAATAAAAAAAACATGGAATAAATAAAAACAAGTACAAAAGGAAATGTAAAGGAAGATTTTTAGGTGATAAAATACATCAAAAGAAATGAAAAAAAGTAAATAAACATCTATCCATATCAGTGTGAAAAATTGTAAATTCCCAACTATGTCACCACCATCAGCATGTGGTCCACCAATATAAGGGTCCACCACCTCTGTGATGAACCATTATTTTAACTAAATTAATCGAGAAAAAGTCTGCATACACCCATTGAGTGTACGTTGGGTTTGAGAAACACCATCTCAATACGATCCCACTTGGTGCTTCATGAGAAAAATATTTTGAAACAATTACAAACATTCTAGTTTTAAAAAAATCATTAAAATTTACAAAAATTATCTTTTATAATAGGAAAATATGAAAGAAAAACTTAATAAATTTATTTAAATAAAACAACGTTTAGAAATTAGAAAATATATAGTACAGTGACCATTGGAATTCCCTTATGTTATCTAACGACATGGTCACCCAAGGTATTAATATTAACTTATGAACTTGAGGTAAAACCAAGTGTACAAACAAACCAATAAGGAGTTTATTCCATAGCCTATTGGCCTGGTGTCACCCATCACATGACACTAAATCCATATCACTATTTGGGAGTTAAAGTCATGGAATTGGGGTGTGGTGAATTATGTCCATGAAACCACGACAATAATGAAGTACTATTAAGTTTAGTTAGTGTTTCATTTTTTTTTTCAAAATGATAATTAACACTAGTCTTCCACTATATAACCCCATGTTCCCTGATGCCTATTACACTTCAAACATTATCCATTTCATTTAAGGGGATATCAATCAACAGTTCAGAAATAATTTCAATTTTCTATATATATAGTGAGTCTTCCAAAAAAAATTCATCCACTAATAAAAAGGAAACGTTCAAAAAATAATGAGATACATATTTCAGTATAAAAAATTCCACTATAAGGATTTGGAAATTTAAAACATTATTATCAACAAATTGATGATGATTTGTTTAGTAAATAAATAATGACCAATTAATCCACCTACTTTTATTCAAGATAAAAAATACATATGGTGGAAACATTCTTAAAATTCCAATAGGGTCCTTATAGAGGAAATAATAAATCAAAAACAAGAAAACCAACACCATTTTATTTTGAAAACAGAAATCCTAGAATTACTGACCTTGGATAAGAGATAAATATAGAAAAAAGAAAATAAAATTTGAAGGGGAAATGAGTGCAGACACTTACTTGAGTGATTCGTGAATAACATATCCATAATAGAATAAAAAATCAATCTTATATATGGGAGTTAATGGAATTCCATATGTGGGAAAGAGTTGGATGTTGAATTTTGTAAAAATATGTGTTAGATTCCTTAAATAGAGAATGTAAATAAGATTTACTTTCCAAAAATTTATTTTCCTTGTAGACTGCATAATTTTACAAAACATTCACCAAATGTGGGGGTCTCTCTTAAGAATTAAAATTAGTTTCATAGTTCTCCAAGAGATGCCCCATGGTTATAGTAACCTTGATCAAACCATCAAACACACCTCTGATAAAATTATAGAATGTGTCACACAATTTGCATACAGTTACCACTAACTATGCACAAACTTTAATCCCATCCTATTTTTGAAAAACTCATATTTTTTTGACTAAACTATGAAAAATGGAAAAGTAAAGTAAATAAATAATTAGAATAAGTAAGTTAACATTAGTAATTGTATCATGGGTTTGATAAAACTCCACACCATTTCCCTTTAATGCCCATATTTATCTCAAAGGTAATTGGATAACAAAAAGATTATACCAGTTCTTTATTATCAAGGATTACATCTCCAATGTCTCAGGGGATCTCTCACATACTTTCATAAGTCTCAAAAAAATTAGACGAGCACCCATGAAAAACCATTTCATATGAATTGATAATATAATCCAACAGCTGGGTCATCGTTGAATTAGGATCCATCCCATGATCTTTCCAATTTATTAAAAGATAGGGATCTATGTTGTATCCTTTCTATTGTGAGAAATGAAACACATCGTGTACATACATCAATTAGGGAGGTAACACCAATTGGTACATAACATATCCAATCCTTTTGTTGATCTTGAAGGGTCGCATGTATCTCAAGAAAATATTCACATGCATCCTGAGTCATTGATGACCCAACCGAGGAGACACCTTTAGAAAAAATGCATTCCCCAATTTAGAATTCCAAAGGATGATATGAATAATTTTTATAGGTATTTTGCAATCTTTGATCCATCCCCGGTCACTTGAAAAAAGTCTAACTCTTCACTATAATATCTTATACCAAGCATGGTCCTACTAAATATGTCTCACCCACATCATTACATCAGAGGGGATACTTTTAAGGAGAAAAATATATTTCTATAAAGGGGAAGATTTTGATTAATGAGTGGTTACTATTATTATGGAATATGTTTTCTAGTTCCAAATGGTTGTTACATGAATTTCAAAAATTGAGGATAAATTCTCAAAGCATTCCCTCTAGAATCTGGTTAACCCACTCCATATGACCATACGATTAGGGATCATAATCCATAATAAAATCAATTTTTGATACCATTACCTCCATAATCCCATAATAAAAATTAGACATGAACTATAGATCCCTATCTAAGGATGTTGCATATGGAACACCATAGAGTCCCAAAACCTCCGGAATATTAATTCTTCAAATTTATTCCAACTTCAGAGTGTCTCTGATCAGAATGAAGTGGGTTGACTTCATCAAAAGAAAAATCAAAATCCATATATAATTATTTAAATTGGTCTTATTAGGTAATTCCATAATAAAATCCACTAAGATCTCATCACACTTCCATGTCAAAATGTGGAGAGGATGAAAAAGTTCAGACAGTCTCTAATGATCTTCTTTAATCGACTAGTATGTGAAACATTGATTCAAAAAATCCATAATATCCCATCTCATGTCAAGAAAAAAAAATTATTCTCCAGGACAAAGTACATTTTGGTGGTTCTAGGGTGGTCCACCCACTAGGACCAATGACATTCCCCCAACACCACCTTCTTGATTGTTAAATGAACCACATACCATTTCTAGAAATATAGGATACCCTTGGATTATTAAATCCATTATATAATGATCTCCCCACCTAACGTTATCGTTATATATTGACAAACCTTATCCCCTATAAGATCATAGAGATTCATCTTAATAAGGGAAACACAGGTCTGAAGTTCCCTTTTCCATCCTTAGTCTGGATGGAAGCCACTATATTTGATATACTACCATCATCAATAATAGGTTTTCCTATCTAAAATGATCATGGGACCCAATATTCAAAAGGCACAAGACAATACACATCAAGAGTTCAAAAGGACACCATTAACTGTTACTTATCCCTGAGTTCTTTAAAGGGAAAAATCAAATCCATTTTAATAAATATGTTGAGTAGGTCCATATTAAAAATTAGGAAAACATGTTCTATATCTACATCCACTCTAGATATGGTACGTAAGAGGAATTGGATACCCAATTCCCACTTCTTACTAATGGTATTCAAGATCTCCATCACATACAACAAGATATCTGAAGGATGTTTCAATAATTACACAACATGGGAAGAAAAAAAGATTAGGTAGAATGAGTGTAAAATAAGTCATCAATAATGGAAGAAAAAATGAGATCAGTACCTCTTACTATTTTGACCTCGCTTCAAAATATTTTTTAGCTGGTTCCACAATATAAAAAAATCTAGTCTCTGCAAATGAAATATGTTTTCCGCCATCCTAGAACTATGGTTTTAGTTGCCTCTTCCCATAAGATAATTGCAGGGAAACAATCCATCAAGGTAACATTGTAGTATTTTTGGGTTGACTGTGGTAGTTGAAAAAGTGGGTTCCAAGGATAGTTTTCGAGTCTATAGATGTTGTTTACTAGGAATGATGACAAATATTAAATAAAAAGAAATGGATTCCCTAGAGGCGGTAAAACAAATTGTGTACGCACGGTGATCCCATTTCGCAGTGTGTGCCAAATTTTTGGGGTCTAAAATCTGTATTTTGGATCTCATCATGAAATATTGATTTCATTGAAGATCTAATCAAAATATGTTAAAATAATGAGTTTTGTGAAGATGTAATTAGTGACTTGTGTTTCACAAATCCATAAAGATTCTAACTGTGATCTCTATGAGTATGACGAGGTTCATGAATAGAGATGGTGAGGAGCATCATGAGTGGAGCATCAGAGTGGCATTAAGTTGTGATGTAAATCTCTGTGATTATGATGAGAATCGTGAATGAGAAACCTTTGAGGAGCATCTCTAAAAAGGAAGAATTGTGAAGGAAATTATGGATCTTTATGAAATGGTGATCATGTGGAAGGTAAGCTTTTTGAATTAGTGGAAATGCCTAAAAATTGACATCTACCCACTTCTGAAGAGTAGTAAGAATAGACACAAATCGAAAGTCTATAGAATTGTGAAAGTGTTTCATGAAGGGTGGTTTGCAATTGGGGGTTTGTGAAGGTGATATGATAAGATGTTCTTGAAGGCTATAAAATCCAAATGAATGTTCTGAGCATCGTGTATGTATGAAAATTAATGAAGGATAAGTAAGATTCATGAAATGAAGGAGCAACATGATGGATAGTTAAGCTTCCAAAAAGTTTTGTGCTTTGAAAAGTCTAAGTGAGCTTCGCAAAAAGGTAAGTTCTTTATGAAATAGAATATTTACAAAGGTAGAGAGCATTATGATGGTTGTTCAGAAGGCATTTCCCAGTATATCTATGAGAATGTGGTATTCATAAATTAGATGAAAGTGGAACTAAAATAGAGAATCAATAAAAATTGAGGATATATTCATTAGAGATAATGAAAGGACCTGCATGTCCATAAACAAGATTTAAATCCCTTCCAATAACAATGAACAAAGGAAGAGAAAGACATTGATCCTTGCCATCGGTAGGGATCTATAAAAAATGCATATGGAGTTACCCATGGGAATGCAGTGATCATACACTAAATTTTGTAAAGTCAGTGAACCTAGGCATATAAGTGATCTAGCCCATCCCTTGTAATAAAAAGTGTGATTTAGTGGATTTGGTACAACAGCACATCATCGTTGAATGCTCCTTGGACGTAGACCAATGAGGGTGAACGAAGAAAAATTGATGTGTCATGTGCATGATTTAATTTATGTTTATATATTTCTATGGGAGAAAGATGGAAGTGTGTATTGTTTAATGGTGAAACATGATCCATTGGGGTAGTATTTATAATCTTTCATACCCTAATTTACCCCCACCCCCAGGATATATGACCTACTGGACCTAATAATAATATAGTATTACCTCCATGGATATGGGGTTGAGGTCCTCTCACCATTGAGGTATTTGATTAAATTGATTATCCATTGGGTGTTGAATAGCCTACTCCACTTTCAAGGATGGAAAATACCATTCAGAACTACTGTAGATTTTTAGGATTCCCACAGAGGTGGAAATACATCAAGATAACTAAGAATGTAGTAATTGTATTACCAAGACTACCACAGTAATTAAAAATGAGAGATCAATTTCTTAATGATTCTCGTTTTTTAGAATTAGATGGGTGCTTAAATCTATTTATAACTCATAATTTCAACTCATGATGATTCCTATTCTTCACCAAAATGCCACTTACACTTACACAAGACACATGTAACATGTTGCACAATCCTGACATCACTACCTAATCTATCACAACCATTGGTGAAAGATACACAACCTCAATAAATTTTGTGAGTGTGGACAGTAATACCTGATATTAGAAGTTATGAATGAAAACCTAGTTCAATCCTTATAACCTTCAATGAATCAATTTATATAATCTATGGTGAAAAGTATAAAATCTTAATTAAGTAGTCCACAAACTCCAAAAATGTCTTGTTTCCTTGCTAGAGATTGATAAATCCCCATGAACCTTCTAAATACATTATGTATGGGTAAAGATTCATACTGAAAACCACCATAAAATCCATTTACTCTAGGTTCTCATACTAATTTTCCTAGAAAATGGATTCCCACAAATTCTATATTGATCCTTTTATTATAAAGGTAAAAAATTCCACCTTAACAAATCTAGGAGTCCCAATTAAATTTAAAATACACTCTTTCCTTTCATAAAAATCATCAACCTCCTATGGATCATATCTTCCTTGAAATTCTAAAGAATTTTTCATTAGGAACTCATAAGATCAATCCTTCCTAGGACATGGGTCATCTTCCTTAGCTGGAGTAGGGCCACAACTTACCCTTTAATATAAATCCTAAATTTTTAAACTACTTCCTCAATATGTTTTTGATAAAAAATTGGATTTTATCATGGGAAATTCTCTGAATCAACTTTTAAAGAAATCATGAGTCAACTTAGAGGGGTCATGATGCGGTATAAAATCAAATAAATAAAGAAAGACATTAAAAAAATAGTAAACTCTCAAAACATATAATAAAAAATTATAAGAGATCCAAATAAATCATAATAAAAGTAAGAGTCTATAGAAAATGAAAATCCTTTATAATATGGATCATGCGTGCAATTTCTATGACCAATACACCTAACCTGACTTAGATGAGTAAACCATGTCCAAAAACCAAATCACATTTACAATCACCCCCAAGAAACTCATGGGATGATACGAAGTGTGTTGTCCAGATATACCTTCACACCTCTTACTTGATCCTTGGTATTCATATTTATAATCTAAGTAGACTCCCTAAGTAATGTAAATCAAAACCTTCTTTTAATATCATTTTTTCATGATCAATCCTTGTCCACACATGAGCCGGGTACTCGAGATGGCCTTCAGTAATGCCCCAAGGGAACTCCTGACCCTCACAGTTTTTTGGAAAGAATGTGGGCATTGTAGAATGCACCTTGGTAACAATTTCTCACATTTAAACAACTCAATGGTCAAGACTATAATCCTAACATGAATTTTCCACAATCTGGAAAGTCATTATCCAAGGATAACATCGACAAGCATCAATAGATACGAAACCAATAAAACTATAATATATCAATGTGTAGAAAAGAGAAAAAAATAAATTTGTGGAATCAATAACCATTGTTCATTCACAAGTAACCAAAAATGGGCATGAATCAAAAATTGTACATAATACAATGGAAATAACAATTATTAGGAGATAAAACACTTCAAAAACCTAATCAAAAGTATATAAAATCTGCATACATCTTCATGTGACACAACGGTCAAGTCCTCGGCATATCACTAACATCAGACCAAGTTTTACATGGAAGAGGTTCAACAAAATTCATATAGAACCATATATTTAACATAATATATCAAAAAAAACTCTACATGTACACATTTTTTGTATATATGGTGTGATAAATACTATACCAGTTGGATCCATCAAAGGGATTTATGAGAAAAAGGTTGTTAAATAATTACACACATACTATGGTGAAATGAAACACACATAAGAAAAAAATTATCTTTTATAATAAAAAATAAATTCACAAAACTTAAGTAATTTATTTAAATAAAAAATTGATATAAAAGTTTGTGTTTTGTAATAAAAGAACCATGGTAAGTACCCTAAATTAATTAAGTATATAGGCACCCTAGTTCCTTATATCAACTTATAAACTAGTTTCCCAACCAAGTGTGCACACAAAAAACTATGGAGGTCATCCCTTATCCTAGAGGCATGGTAACACCCAACAAATTATACCATATCAATTTTACCTCTAGGATGTGAAATTAGTGTCTTAGTGGTGTGGTGAGACCCATCCATAAAACAACAATCATAATCCAGGACCAGTAACTTTACTTAGTGTGGAATGTTTCCAAATAGATACATTACACTAGTCTTACCCATTAAAAATAGGACTTATCTTATTCTTCTTTCATTTAAAACATAAGTTTTTTTATTTAAAATGGATGTCCATAAATAATACAAAAATAATTTCTAATATATATATATATATAAAGGAATCCATTCCAACCAATTTCATCCTCAAATCAAAAGGAAATATTCAAAGCAATCTTGGTTGACATTCTTGGGCATACAAACAACCATAATATAGTTTTAGTAATTTAATACATTATTTTTAGAACATGGAAAAAACATTTATTTCATAAAGAAGTAATTTTTTATCAGGTTACCAACCGTTAACCAAGATAAATTGAAATCCTACGGTGGCAAATTTATTCAAATTATTAAAGGGACCTTAGAGAGGAATGAATAAATGATAGACATGAAAATGAATATAAATAGATTCTTCAAAAATAAATTCTAGGTCACCATGACCTTGGTTATAAGAGAACTAAAGATAAAAATAAATAAAATATCAATCTTATAGAAGATAACAAACATAATTTAGTGATTCGTTAATAATCCTTCCAGAACATCAAAAAAAATTAAAAGCAAGAAGGATTGGGGAGAGGTGATCCATTCATAGGAAGAAAGATGAAGATATGTGGGGGAAAATAGGGGTTAGTGTTCTTAAATAATTAATAGTTAAATATGTAATTTAAGAAATATTATGTTGTCGGATGATGACATGGTTTGGCCATATAGTCTTCCAAACCATGCTCTAACCATGAAGGTCTCTCTTAAGCCCAAAAACCTACATCATGTTATTCCTAGAGAGGATTCATGATTTTGGTAACCATGCCAAAACCATGTAAAAAATTATATTAATATTATATTGGGTGTTACATGGTTTCCCCTAACCACACACAACACGTGAAGCACTGACTATTTTTTAAAAAAATTCATTGGTTGGAGGAAAAGACCTATAAAAAAGAAAATTTAATAAATAAATAAATGAATAAAAATCACACCATGAGAAACATCATAGGTGAGATAGATTCTTTAGTAGAGGCTGAAATTTTCTTATATTTATATAACAGGGGATTCGTATTTGTTTTTAATGCTTTAAATATTCATGTGTTCACACATTGTGGTTATTTAAGTGGGAGTTGACTATGACTTAGAGAGTTTATCTAAAAGTATTTTAGAGATAAATTAATAGGGTTTTGATGGGTTTTCACAATGAATTAAATTTGATGTGATATATAGTGACTTTAATGATAGTTTTTTCGAGGTTTTTTCAAAGATATAAAAAATGGTTTTGGATATGATTTCACAAGTTATTATCTACCTTAAAATATAAGGTAAAATGGAATAAAGTATTTTAGGCTTTAGTGAAAGCGGGATATTGAAGGTGATAATATAAAAAACTATATTTTAAATATTAATTAGTAAAAGAAAACAACATTAATAGTTATCCTTTTGAGTCAATAAGGTTTCTTTATGACTTTTCAATTCCTATATGTTTTGAAAATCACAAACACATTTTATTAAGGAAAATTATCCTTCTCTATGAATTATTTTTTTATGGAAAATTGTCTTTCTCTAAGAAAAGTTTTATCCTTTCCTTGGATTTAAATGTTTTGTTTTATATCTTCTAAAAAACAAGTCTAACCATTTTTTTCTTAATCCAAAAAATTATGATCCTTATAAAAAACATGGAATCTTATAGTTCCTGAACAATTGGTTTAGTGACATGTGTACATGTTCCTTAGAGATTCAGGGAATAATATAATCGTTGGTAGAGGGAGCTGATCATTGGAATCCTTGCCAATAAATTGGATCTCAATTGAACGAGCTCCTTGTCGATCTAGAAAGTAAATGATGTGAGGTTGTGAAGTTATTTCATGAGGGATAGACTCTTATGATTTAGGTCTTCCCTGAACATCTTGTTTAGTCGTGAATATCTTGTTCAGCCATGAACATATTGTTTATCTTGCTTTGGGTGACTCTGATTATTATTGTGTATAATCGAGGGTTTCCATGGATGGGAATATAGAGGTTCTAATTACCTTAATGTTTGAGGACTTCTAGGGATAACAAGATAGAGGTTCCAACTACATTAAAGTTCTAGATCTTATAGGGATAGCAAGGCATGAACCGATATTCTTATCAAGGGCTTAAAAAAGTTTGGGTAAGACTGACTTTCATTAATTTATTAATGAAAAGACCTTTTTTCCAAGGTTGTTGGATACCATTCTCTTTGGGTTAATAGATTTCCTACTTTCTAACTTTTTTGTTATTATATGTTTTATTTCCATTGTATTTTGTTAAATAAAGAAAGTATAAATTTATTATACATTGTTGTAATAATACTTAGTCTGATAAATAAGATTCTATATTCTTCATGGTAGAATCCTAAACTAAGTTAAACCTACTTATGATTCCTTAAGTTAAATTTTATTAAGTTTATATTTCATATAATTATACATGGGACCTTCCAATTATCCCTTTAAATAAGAACCAAAGAATTTTTGTGGATTTACCTCATTTAACTTTGTTAAATATAGATTTTCATATGGTTAAAAGTGAATATTTTTAAACATAAAATTCACCCCCACCCTCTTATAATTGAGAATCAACATATTCTATTTTGATCCTAAAATTGGTATCAGAGAAAGTCTCTGAAATACTTATAGTTAAATATAAGTCTTCTGGCCCAAGTTTTTCTGGCTCATGTTTTTTTATTGTTCTATATTTTTTTGCTTAACATTTCTTTCTCATGTTTGTTTCTTAAATATTTTTTCTCTTTGTTTATAAACTTTTATAATTAACATGTTTTTTGTAAATAATTATCTTATAGAATGGTAGGTACAAATGTTTGTATAATAGACAACTTTATCCTACTAGACCACCAATCTTTGATGGTAATGATTATGAGCATATGAGAGCTATGATAAATAATTTTGTTATTAACACGAGAGTAAATTTTTTTTATCATCACTGGAGATTACAAAATTCCAGAAAAGGAATTTAGAACCTACACCAACCAAGAGAAGCAATAATATCAATTAAATTATAGGTTTTTCAATTCTTTGTTATGTTCTATAACCAAGAATAAATATAGTCAAACATTTTCTTGTGAAACTGCCAACTATATTTGGAATAAACTTGATGTTACACACTTCAGAAATTCTAAATTGATAGAAACTAGGAGAGATATGTTGAGTGATGAATATAATGGATTCTTATTTCCTTATGGAGAACCAGTTTTCAAAGTAGAAAAAATATTTATGACTATTGTCAACAGTCTTCAATCTGTGGGAGAGAATGGTATTTATGATAAAGTTCTTGTAGACAAGATAATTGATATCATTCTCAATTAATGGGAATCTAAAAGGATAGCTATTTATTAGAACGAAAAAGTATCAAACATTACTCTTGATGATTTATTTAGAACCCTTATTCATCATGAAACAAGAATAAATAGAGATGCTAATTTCAACCCCAAAAAATTGTAATAGAAGTGTAGCTTTAAATTCTACATCTAAATCAAAGACTCTAGAAAGGGTTACTAGATCAAAAGAAAGAAATATATTGTTATATCTAAAACAATTGAAAGTGAACAATTTGAAAATGAATTATCCAATATTGCACAAAGGATGAGTAAGATTATGGGAAGGAAATATTTTCAGTATAGATATGAGAAGAAAAAATGAAAGGATAAGAAAGATTCCAAAGTAACCTATTATGAATGAAAATGGTATGGATATATTAGACCTGATTATCCTATGATTAAGAGAAAATATAGAAAGGAAAATCATTCTAAAAGGAACAAGGAGAAGTACTTCAAATCTAAGGATAAAAAGTCTTGAAATCAGATGACACCTCGAGTGAGAGTGGTGGTGACAGTTCAGATAAATAATCAGAATATGAGTCTTCTGGGCAGAAGAATATTGTTATTATAGCTAGAGCACCAATTGAATATAATTGTCTTATGGCTAATGTACACAATAATGAATCCCTAACTAATATCTCATTAAATGATAATTTCTCTAATGAATAATATTATGAATATTCAAATGAATAATCTTCCTCATAAAAAGATAATACCTTAACTCCATTTAAAGAAGTTTATAGATTTTATAAATTACTATAAAATGAAAATATAATGATAAAGAAGAATTTAGAGAATGAAAATTCTAGAATAACTATTTTAATAGAAGAATTATTTTATCTTTCTGAAGATCTTGATAAAAAACATTGATTTTGAAAGTGATTCTAAAATCTATAAGGAAGTTAATTATGACTTTTTAAGGATATTGAAAATGTTATTTCTAAGAAACAAGTTTTAGAGAAAAACTCCTGTTCTAAAACAATTGACTTTGAGGACAAGAATTTATTCATTAGATAAAAATATGAAATTTTTTCCTAAAAGAAGATTTTGTCAAATTTCACTTATGGAAATAATGAATTTTATAAAATGTGTTCACAACTTCTTCCTCTTAATAATAGATCTGGATTTGTTTATACTAAATCTAAACAAGTTTATAGAAATAAATATTTTCCCCCAAATTACTACCTTTTGCACTATGTGTTAATGTGGTGGACATTGTTAGAGAATTTTTTCTTTATTTAAAACTCCATATTTAGGTTTTTCATAAATATTATTTTTTATAGAAAATTTGGATTCTAAGATTTTACTTTTTGGAATTATCAGATCCATGAAATATGGATTCCGAAATTATAGAGATTTTATTTTCAAGAAAATAAAGGAATTAACAAACAAAATATATAGTACATGGATAGTGGATGTTCCCAACATACGAATGATAAAAAAATTCCTTGAAAAGAATATCTAGATAAAAGGATGAAAATTAAATTTTAGAGATAATGCTCAGGGGGAAATTTTTGGTATATATAACATTTTTATTCTTGGAAATAATTTAATTTAAAATGATTTATTTTTTAAAGGACATAAGCATAGCCTCATTAGAATAAACCAATTATGTGATGAAGGTTACCTTGCGAATTTTAGGAATGATAAATGTCAAGTACACAATTACATGTATGAGTTTATTATTTTTTCCCATAGGCATTAGAATGTTTATACAATGATTTTAGAAGACCTTAGGAGCTAAGATCTACTTTGACTTTGAGAAATGGAAGATAATTCTGGGTTATTGAATAGAATGATAGAATATTATACCCTTTTAAAATTATTCAAACCCTCAATAAAAATACTTTTTAAGGATCTACAGGAGCTTTTATTCGATTCTTCAGAAGTTTGTGATCCTTATCAATATAGAAAGTAACATGTGTTAAGATTTAAATCAACCGGTGAAGTCTCAACTTCTTGTGCATTAGAGCTAGTGCATATGGATATTTTAGGTCCAATAGAAACTTGAAGTATTGGAGGAAAATACTATGTGTTTGTTTCAGTTGATGATTACACTATATTTACATGGGTATATTTTATAGAAATGAAATCTGAAGCCTTTTGTTATTTTAAAACTTTTAGAGACCAAGATAAAAATAAGGAAAACCATTAAATTGATAAATATCCATAGTGATCACGGAGTAGAATTTAAAAATTACTATTTTTAACCTTTTTGTAGAAAGAAAGGAATTATTTATAACTTCTCAGCTCCAAGAACTCTTAAACAATTGTGTTGTAGAAATAAGAAATCAAATTCTTCAAGAAATAACTAGTACCATGTTGAGTGAAAATTATATTGCTAAACACTTCTGGGGTGAAGATTCTATTACCACTTCATATACTATAAATTGAGTTTTAATCAGACCTTTTCTTAATAAACCACCTTATGTATTGTCGAACGGTTGAAAATTTATAATTTCTTACTTTTAAGTATTTGGATAGAAAGTATTTATCATTAATGATAAAGATAACTTATATAAATTTTCACCTAAATCATATGAGAGATTTTTCATAGGATACCCCACTACTTATAAGGATTATATATTTTTTAATAAATATTCTTTTACTGAAGAAGAATTTGTACATGTAAAAATAGATGAAACTGATACTTTTTTTAGACAACCGCAACCTACATCCTCACATTTTTTTCAAAAACTAATTATCAACCTTTGATAGAAGATTCTACTTTTAATGAAAATACTCTAAAAATGTTTCTAAAGTATTTACCCCATAATATTTTCTATCTTATATTGATGACCAAGTTTTAAAAAACTCAAATAAGTTGTTTCTAAAGAATCATCCCAGTGATATTATCAATGGGGATGTAAATCAACCTGTAAGGACTGGAAGTTATTTATGAAATGATGCAGAATATCTCAAATTTTATTCCAAATTAGAATAAAAAAAGAACTTATTATTATTTAGGTGATGAAAATTGGATTAAATCCATGAAAGATGAACTAAATGAATTTAAAAGGAACAATGTCTTGACCTTGGTTGAAAGACCATAGTAATCTTTTGTAATTTGAGAAAATGGGTATTTAGAAATAAATGTGATGAAAATGGAATCACTGTAATAAATAAAGTAAGATTAGTTGTTGAAGGCTATAATCAACAAGAAGGAATATACTATGAATAAACCTAACCCCAAGTTGATATACTTGAATCTATTCATATTTTATTTTCCTTTGCAGCTTTCTTTAATTTCAATGTTTTTCAAATGGATGTGAAGTGTTCGTTTATTAATGGATATGTTCAATAGGAATTATTTGTTCAAAAACCTCTTAGTTTTGAAGAAAAAAATATCCTGAACATGTTTCTAAAATTACCAAATCTTTATATGGACTTAAACAAGCCCCTAGAGCTTAGTATGATAGACTTACAAGAGTTTTGTTACAAAACAATTTTTTTAAGGGAACTATTCATCCAAATCTTTCAATAAATAATGATATGATTTTTTTTAATATTCATATTTATGTTGATGAAATTATATTCGGATAAACTCAGAAATATTTAACTAATGCATTTGTAAATCTCGGGAAATCTATGTTTGAAATGAGTCTAATGGGTGAGTTAACATTTTTTCTTGCCTTTCAAATTTCTCAAAAACCAGATGGAATTTATATACCAAAACATAAGTATATTAAAGATAATCTTAATTTTTTATGTATTATTATGTGCAAGATATCAATATATTTTAAAGGAACCTCATTTAAAATTAGCAAAAAGTATTTTTTTCTACTTTAAGGGATCTATGGACTTAAGCCTTTTTTATTCCTATGGAAATGATTTTGTTTTAAAACGTTTTTCAGTTACTAATTTTGGTTGATTTATAATGGATATAAAAAGTACATATAAAACATGTTATTTCATAAGAGATTCATTATTTTCTTGGTCATGCAAGAATAAACACTTAGTATCACTTTCCACAACTGAAGTTGAATATGTAGGAGATGGAAGTTGTTGTGCTCAAGTGTTGTCGATGCAACACACACTCATAGATTATGGCATGAACTTTACCAGGACGCATATACTGTGTGATAATACAAGTGAAATTGTACAAGGAAAAAACCATGAACATCACTCTCATAAAAACAACATAGATATTAGGCATCACATTCATAGGGATCACAAACTTAAAAGGGATATAATTCTTTAATTTATCGGAATACAAGATCAACTTGCTAACATTTTTACAAACTATTTACCCTCCGATATATTTGAATACAATAAAAAAAGTTAAGAATTATAATCGTAAGGTAATATTACATATTAAATTTTTATTGAAACCTATCTACTTACAAAAATAAACTCCTTTTCATAGGAGTTGTACATTTGTTGTTTTATTAACAAAAATTCTCATTCATTAAAAAAATTCGAAACCTGATTTTTTCCATTTCCTTAACTAAAATATTTTAGAACCTAAAAATCATTCATTTAATTAATAATATTTTTCAAAACCTAAACATTTTCTTTCCCCTAATAAAATTTTCTATAATCTATGTTTTTCAAGAACCTTATCAATAGTGACAGTTCATTCTAAACAATCTTGAAGGTATGTTTCCTAACGTAAATCATTGTAATTGAATATTTCACTAGTTGGTATTTCTATCATTTTTTATGAAAACTCTTTTGTATTAACTTTCCTTAAATCTTATTTTTCTTAAAACCTTAAATGATCGGATACTAAAAAATCCTTCTTCGTCATTTATCACAACATTTAGATCAGATCAACCATATATAAACCATTGGATAGAATCAGGAATTTAAAATGTCATATCAAAACAGATATAAAGGCCCCCTAATCTATTTCCCACATTGGTTTTTAATGATTTGTTACATTGAATCTTTTCCCCTCTACAAATTAGTAATATATTTTTCTAGGTTTCCTTATATTATGGATGTCCCTTAAAGTTTCCTTGAAAAATCGGATGACTTCAGACAAGTAAATCAAGGATTGGTAACATTTCTGAGAAAGGTTGTTTAACCCAAATTTCTTTTCCTATTATAATTCTTTGATTATAAATAATATCAAGCTAAATGGATGGGAGAGTTTATTTGTAGATAAGACAAAGATTTTGGATCCGTTTTATCCTGACCTTCTCATAGAATTTTATGATACCGTATATTATTATGAAAAAGGTGGAAGGTAAAACATTTTGTTTAAGAGATATGCGAAGACCTACTATTTATCCTTCAACATGGTGGAAAATATTCTCGGTATTCTTTATATAGGTGAAGTAATATTTTTCTCTCACAAGTTTCCAGATAAGATAATAATTTTTTAGAAGGTAAATGAAATTGAATGACTTGAAATCAAGGGAGTAAAGTCACCAAAGATCAACCTTATCTCAAAAAACATCAGGTTTTTAGCTTTGTGGTTTTAGGGTTTTTTAATTCTGAGAAAGGGAGACAAGGACTCTCTTAAGAAATGTTATATCTTTATGATGTACTTTTTGGTGAACTTGAGAAAGGTAAATATTATCAAATATATTCTCCCTACCATTAGCAATATAAATAATGGAACCATAAAATATCATATTATCATGTATCTAGTGATCTTGAAAAAGATCAACATTCTATGTTTCGAATCCTTTAAAATTATTTGCTGTTCAAAACCCAAAACCTTCATGATTATATTGTTGAGTGATTTCACTATGATGATGATTAAATTTGGTTTCATTACCAAATCAGGAAAATTTTATGATCTTTCATAAATTTAGATCCAAATATTAATCAAGAAAGGTGATATAGGGTAAACTTCTAATAAAACCCAGAAGAAGATAAATGAGAAAGAACCAAATTCTAAATAAAAAGCTCCCATTCTGGAATCCGAGTCAGCTCCACCAAAGATGATAAAGAAATAAAATTTTTCTGATGAAGTAGAAGAAAAGTAGAGAGAGATGAAGAAGAAGAACAAATAAAGTGAGGCTACATTTGTTCTACATCTTGCTATGTCAAACTCCTTGAAAAATAAAAATGTTAAAGAACATGAAAAGCAAGAAAAATAAAAGAAGTTGAAGAAGAAAATTTCAGAAGCCAAAATTGTCCACGCTTTACTCAAAGATACTAAGAAAACCACTAAACAAATCCAAGCTCCAAAATCCATTCATCAAGAGTCTGGCCCTGTATAAACTATAGGTAAGATATTTTGAATACTAGAACCTATTGATGAAGAAGAGATAGCTCATAAAGAAGAAGTAGAAAAAGAATAAGAAGAAGAAGAAGAAAAATGTGAAGATGTGACCAAACAAGTGGAAGAATACCATGAAAAGGAAATTCCTTCAGACAAGATATTAATCAGAACTTTCCAGGTTGATTCAACCAAAATAATTTCACAATGAAAAAAGAAGTATGAATGATTTTCATGAAATTCTTATCTTTTTTTTGAATTGTTTTTTGTAACAATTTTTTTCCTATAATAGTTAAATTTTTCTTCCATTATTTTGTCCTGTATATTTATAATCTTTCCATTTCATTTTGTTGATTCATTCCCTTCCTTTTTCAAAATCAAAATGGGGAGATAAGAATAATAAAATTAATATTAAGTAAAAAAGACAAAAATTACCTAATAAAGGGGGAGTCTACTTAAAGGAGATATTATCAAACAAGAAAAAGTTATTTCATAAAGAAATTCCATAATATGATCCTTATGGGTTTCAAAACCTAAGTTAGAGTTAATAATAATCGTTCATAAGTTAAGGTATATATTTTTTTCTTTTTAAATACTTAATGAAAAATCCTTATTCCTTATATACTTATTCGAAAGGATTTTTGGGCATTCTATAAAGGGGGATATATTTGGGTCAATAAGGTTTCCTTATGAATTTTCCATTCCTATATGTTTTGAAAATCACAAACACATTGAATTATTTGAAATTCATACTCCAAATTCTCTGAAATTCATACTCCAAATTCTCTGAAATTCAAACTCCAAATTTTAAAAAAAAATTACTGTAATTCTCTGAAATTTAGAATCCATATTCTATAAAATTTAGACTCCCAATTATTTGAAATTTTGATTTCAAATTCCCTAGAATTCAGAGTGTGAATTCCATCAAATTCAAACACCGAATTCCATATAATTAAGACTAAGAGTTACTCTAAATTCAGACTCTGAATTCCTTAGAATTCATACTTTAAATTCCTTAGAATTCAGACTCCCAATTCCGCATAATTTAGTCTCCAAATTCAATAGAATCCAGACTCTAAATATCCATTTTTCTAGAATCTTATTTTTCATATACATAGACGCTAAATTCTATATTTCCAAGATTCTGATTATTCATTTTTGTTTAAGCCAATTTATTTTCTTAACATATTTTTCTATCATTATGAGATCCTTTTTTATTTATGGTTATTAAACATAAGAATTTTTTTTACAGAATAAAATTTCTTTTCACATATTTGTGTTACAATGAAATGACGTCATACAAATTGTTTCCAAATAACCATTGGTTAGGTGAATCATGTATAGGTCTCTCTAAGATTTAAGGAAAAATATGATCGTTGGAGAGGGAGCTGACCATTAGAATCCTTGCCTATAAATTAGAGCAAATTTGAACGATCTCATTATCAATATATAAATTACATGATGTGATGTTGTGAATTGATTTTTATAAAGATAAACTCTCATTCTTTGGGGATTCCATGAACATCTTGTTCATCCGTGAACCTCTTGTTCAACTTTCTTTGTGCACCTCCAATTTTTGTTTTGTATAATCATGGGTTTCCATGGATAAAAGAAAGAGGTTTTGACTACCTTAAAGTTTGAGGACATCCATGGATTGAAAGACAGAGGTTCCGATTACCTTAATGTTTGAGGTCTTGTGGGGATATCAAGATAGACTCTGATATTCTTATCAAGGGATTATCCAGGCGTGGGTAAGATAAACTTTCATAAATTTATAAATCAAGGGGCCTTTATCCAAGGTTGTTTGATACCATTCTCTTTGGGTTAAAAGATTTCCTACTTGTTTACGTTTTTTTCACAAGTTTTATTTTCTCTATATTTTGTTAATGAAAGAAAGTATAACATTATTATACTCTCTACTACTAATACTTCATATGATAAATAATATCATATACGCTTTAAGGTAGAATTTTCCCCTATGGTAAACCTGATTAAGTTTCCTTAAGTTTAACTTGAATAAGTTAAGGTTTCTTATAATTGGAAGTAGTCCCTTCCAATTATCATTTTATGTAAGAACCAAAGAGGATTTGTGAATTTACATTGTTTAACATTGTTAGACATAGATTTCTTTAAGGTTAAAAACTAATGTTTTTAATCTTAAAATTCACCCATCCCCCCTCTTGTAATTGAGAATCTATATATTCTCTTTTGATCATACATATCCTATACATCAGAACATCGAATCCCCTCCTAAATTTTGTGTACATTCATATTCACAAGTTCCATTCCATGTTACGACAACTCTCTAACTCATGTCAACCTTAAGAAAATAATTAGACTAAAGAAAAATCTTTGATACCACTTTCTAACACCACCATCCTAGTCTTCTATAAAAAATTATTTTTTATAGAGATATTAAGACTTCAATAACGCCTCTTTGTATTCTAGAGGATACCAACTAGTAGTTCAGGTTTAAGATGGTTTGGTGGAGATACAATACCAATATATCAGAGTAAAATAATAGTGTAAATGATAATGAAATCATATTAAATGGATAGATAAAGTGGCATAAAAATACCTCTAGTCAAGTGTTGATATATAAATAAAAACCAATTCTATATCAAAATGAACTATTAAATACAATTCAAGTAGTCGTACATCTGATAAAGATCATATACATAAAAACACAAGATAAAAAAAAGACAGAACAAGAAACCCCTTAAAATGACCCTAATTCCTAGCCTGACTCTAACCTCCCATGATTCATCCATGTGACACAAATCAAGCACTAACCTTATGGTGTTTTCCTAGTATTATCCTGTAACCACAAAGTATTCTTGGGTATCAATTGGTGTTCTGATTTGGGTGTGAGTATAACTCTGTAGGCCACCACCAATTCTATATATAAGCATATCTTGTGTCGGCAATAATGTTCATGATGATATGTATATTAAATAATGTAAAAACATAAATAAATAACCCATTTTTTGATACTCATGTTCCTCATTGGAAATCACGATCAACCATACCTACTTCATCCTTAGATGAAATACTGCTAGAAAATAATAATAGTATAATGAATATACAAGCTATCCAATACCACGAATTGTAATTATTTTAAAGGGTTTCCCCAAGGAACTGAAAACTATAAATAATAATGAGTCTAAGAGGGGATACCATATGGAACTCCACAAAGTTACCCAAACTTCTAATAAAAAAACCCCACATCTTAAAAGATGAATATTCATTACACATAACAAATACATTAACAAGTTCCATAATGGATTACTGCCTTTGGATACTAGGTACACAATCTTATTATTCAGTGAAAGATATTAAATATCGCTCAAAATGATATTCCCCATTTTTATTCATCAAAAAAATACCCAACATAAAGCTTCTCTTCCTATCCAAGGAAAGTAAACATTAGAAAATATTATATGATAAGTCTAGTAAGGGTAAAAATTTGAAAATACATAATCATAATATGATTATAATGAGATGAGGTTATAAAAATAATTATGGAGACCATACCCTATATATAAAACATCATAATCTTGTGTCATGGAATAAATATTGGAAGTTAATTAGACATGAATAATAATGGAATAAGATAACATGATCCATGAGAACATAACAATGTCATCATAAAAAACATTTGTGGCACCCACATAAGCTTATATAACTATGAAAATGTATAAACAGAAATCATATCACTCCATAAGTTAATGAAATGAAATCAGGACATCACATAATCATTTGGATAAGAAACTAGGTCCATGTATAACCTTATAGACAAGAAATCCAGGACCGCACATAACATTATGAACATGTAATTAGGTACTCACATAACATTGTGAATATGCCATCAGGTTCACACATGTCGTTGTGAACATGTAATTTATGTTCTTGCATATCAAATTTATTCATGATTTATCTATCGTTAATGAATGCATTTTGGGGATATATAAGTCCCACCCATAACATAATACATATATCTGTGTGCCGAAAGATCATAAAACACTCATCATATAAAATCCAATGAAAAGGGGTCTGGTTTCATAACCATTTCATTATAGTATAACTTATGGAAAAAACAGATTTCAATAAATAATTCATCATAATCATAAACCATCCATAGAAAGAATAATGATGGAATAATTGGATCATATCCCTATTAAAGCATATGTAATGTCATATTATGTCATCTTATATGGAAAGTGATGTTGAAAAATCACTTGGAACATTTCTTGGGGAAAATAACCCTTCAAATTTGAAAACAAAAAATTAAAAAATATATATTTTTAAATAATTTAATTTAAAAAAACAAAAAAACAAATAAAATATGATTTAAAACATAATTTGGTCATGTTAGTGGAAGATTTTGTACATGTTAAAAAAATATTCCATTCACACTTTCGATAGAAGCTAAACGAGCATACTTTTTAAAAAGACATGAAGATTCCTTTTAATATTTTTTAAAACATCCAAAATGGATAAAATTTTATTTAATATGTAATTTTGAGAACGTTAAAAAATATTTAAAAACAATTTTAGAACAAATGGATTTATAATAAAAAGATATTTTTACTAAAAAGAGAGAAATAAGATCGGTTTTCCTTAAAACATTATTCTAGTCTCTTTAGTACATAAAAAATTAAGGGAAAATATTTATTCTCAATAAGTAACCATAGGATAATAATATTAATGATTTTATTTATAAATATATAATAATATTTAATTATCTAAAGCATAATTATAAAAGAATCCTAATAAACAATTAGATCTTAACATCAAAACATCACCACTATGGTGTTTTTGAACTGTATGAATTATTAAAGAGTAAAATAAAATGAAACATTGAATATAATGGAAATAATTATATCAATTATATGACATGAAAAATGGTAAAAATATAAGCCTCATGTAATTATATAGGTTCATAACATAACTTATTCCCCCAAATAATGAAATTTGTGACAAAAAAATCCCTTACTATAACTATCAACTTCCTTCAAAAAAATTAGAACCTCATTTATATTAAATATAAATTTATTATAAATCTATTAAAGAACTATAATTATTATTTTCATACAATATATTATTTACTTATGACCTTTTATTATCCTTTTATTAACAATTCCATGTTAAATTCATGTTATTAGTAATAATTGCTTTCTTTCTCGTGTATGTTTTGATTTGGTATTTTTTGTAATATTAATTTTATAATGGAAAAAAATCATAATTCTAAAAATAATATAATATAACATAAAATATTCATATATTAATTTTAATTAATCCTTAAAAGTTAGATATAAAATATGAAAGACACCATTCATGGAGAAGGTATGTTATACGTACACATAAGTGTTGTTTCCATTTTCTCAAGGGATGAAATGAAAGAAAGGTAAATAATATATTACCATTAAAAATAATATTTTCTCATATATATCACATATATTAATTAAATTTACCTTAATTATATTACATTCAAAGCGTTAGTTAAAAACGAATCACAACACCTCTTGAGATGGTAGTCAGCTGTACACACGAACGACATTATCTTATCCCCTAAGAAATCGAAAGTAAGAAGGTATATCTGATATAATAATTAAAAAAATATATTTTTATGAAAAATATAATATTTATACATTATATTGATCACCATAACCAACCGTTAGAGTTATTTATGGAAAACATGTCACATTGGTTTGTGAGGTAGTTGTCTTTCATACACACAAGCACCATTATCATTTACAATTTGATTGAAGAGAGGATGGATGTAGGTCATGAAAATAGTATAATAACATATCAATATATTTAATATATTATTTTTTTTATATTATCATGGTTTAATAAGATTTTAAGGATGTGGTGGAATAAATAAAATAAAAATTATCATTGAAGAACGTTAATTTTTATTCGTGTAATAACATTGGGTTTGAACCAAAATCCATCTCAGTTTGAATTTATAATCAAACTAAAAATTATAGTTTGATTTTAAAAAATAAATTAAGGAATTTGGGTAGTTATTTGATTAATTAATGTGTTTTTGAAGTGTGAAGTGTATAGGAAATATGTGGCCTTTTATATATGAGGTGGGTGCCACACTTGTAATTTATTAGAAGAAAAAGGATAACCATTGTTTTTTCATATAAAAAAAGGATAAATAATACACCATTATAGATTTTAGAAGATATAAGGTCGAAAAATGTCCCAAAAAATGGCGTTGGACAAGTTTCATTATCATTTTACCACTTATCCTTTTAATTTAACCCTTTAGAAAACACTTTTTCACCTTAACCACAGTAATTAATGTTTACTAATTTTATAATTCATATATGAAAAAAATTAAGTTGAATATATTATAAAATATAAATTATTATGATTACAAACATGGGATATATATTTATGTATTAAATTTATAGAATTGTAAGAGTTTAATTTAAAATTAAACCTACTGGCACGATAAGAAAGCAATTTTACAATGATAAAATTCTCGTAAGTATTGAAAGTTTTAATTTCAAAAATCAAAAAGTAATTGATTAAAATTACATAAATTGAATTAAAATATATCTAATTGAGCTTTTATTTATTTAAACCCTTTTAAAAAAAAATTAAACTTACAAATTCTATAAATGAAAAGACAAATTTCAACCAAAAACTGGTATTTTTCACAATTTTTCAAACAAATTATCCTTTCATAAAAATAGAAAATTCCATATAAGATAATTTTGACAAGTATATTTTAAAAAATAAAGTCAAATTTGTTAAATAAATTTTCAATAAGTTTAAAAAATTAATATTAATATTTTTTCACACAATAAATAAAAAATATTCTATAAAAAAATAGTAGTTTTGCAATATATAATGACTTTATCCAAAATTAAGTACTTTTTTATCAATATGTTTTATTTATATAAAACCATTGTAAATAATATTTAAAAATGTATTATTATTATTAAAGCTTCTAGGTTTAATGGTTAGTTAATAATGGTCATGTTTATATAATAATATAAATAGTTTGTCATGGTTCATTAAAACTTGATGTTGTGTGCAACACAAAATATCAATGAAAATAATTTATATCAAAAAATTAATAAAATATCAGTGTGTTACATTATACCCCCCCTTAAAAGAAATTTCTCCCTCTAAATTTCATCACTCTAGAATAAACAACTTTGGATAATTCTACATTATTAAATCCTTATGTTCCCACATAGCCACATAAAGATTGTTGTTTAGCCACAAAACTTTGAACATTTGAGTGGTCTTGTTTTATAAATAATTATCTGTATGATGTATAATATACACAATTTATCCCTCATTAGAGATATTTTGATCCATTTGTATGACCTATAGTTTTAGTACATGTGATGGATCGGGTATGTACTTCGTTAGGAGAGATATATGAAACACTTCAAGAACCTAAGAGAGGTTTGGTTGTAGCACCAACTGATATGTTACTATCTTGATATTATCAATAATTTCAAAGGGAACAATATACCTTGGGAATATTATTCATTTCTATAATAATCTCACAACCTTATTCTGTGGGGATGTTCATAGAAACAACTTATCGCTAACTATGAATTACATATTGCGCCAATGGTTGTTAGAATTAACTTTTCTCTCAACTTGGTACTTCCCTTATGTGTTGTTGAATGGATATAATGTAATCTACAATTTCTTTATCTCTCTCTAGTCCTAGAATATTTTTTTGTCCAATATCACCCTATCAGGTTGGTGTTACAAAAATATTTCCCAATAAGTTCTCATAAGGTTCCATTTTAATCATCGAGTGAAAGATATCATTTTATGAGATATAAACTAGAAAATTGGGTTGATCCAAAGCACCATTAAAATCCAGTGAAGAAGATATCAACATATCCTCAAGGATTTTAATTTCTCTGTTAGACTTAATATCTATTTTATGGTGATACACAGTGCTGAAACTCAACTATATATCAAGATCTTGTTGGAGACATCACCACAACATCAAGATAAACCTCATATACCAATCAGACATAATAGAATGTGGTACTCCATGAATCACACCACTTATTAACTGTATATCATCAAAATCTAATATAGATTGAAATCTTCTCTAATAGTGATGAAGTGTGGAGGATTTGTAAGGCGGTCGACTATAACCAATATATAATTATTCCCTTTAGATGTTTTGGGGAGTCTGATGTAAAAAAAGACATGGTGATGTTTTTCCATTTCCATTATTGTATGGGTAATGGATGTGACATCCCCTTATAATTTTTTAAATCAGCTTTAAATTAACATTCATACTAAGAATCAATATATACACTCTGTGATATATCTCTTTATATCAACCCACCAAAAATACTCCGTCAAATCTCAATAAATCATTATACTTTGAGGGTGAGTCAAGAATGAAGAACTATGATCATCCAATTACAATGCCTAATTAACATATATTATAGGAAGAACACATACACGATTCATATACCTTATTATTCCATCATGATCATTTTTAATCTCAGGAACATTTTTAAACTTCTTTAGTAGCTACAACTATCTCTAAATCAGGATTTCGGTAATTTTGGTCTTAAACATTCAATTTTCATGAGGCATAAGATATACCACGTCATTATTAATAAGAATACATAACATCACATTCAAGGATGCATCATTAAATATTAAAAAACCTTTTGTATTATAAGATAATGTAATCACAGGTGTAATGAATAATCTTACCTTTAGTTCTTGAAATTTTTGATCACATTCTTCTGGCCAGAGGAATTTGGAACCCTTAAAAGTAAACATAGTGAGTGGATTACATATTCTTGATAAATTCTCAATAAACCATTTATAATACCTAGATAGACAATCAAAATATAGATCTCAGTTACCATGTTTGGTCTGGGCCAGCATTAAATAACTTTTTCCTTTGATGGATCTACTAATATACCCTTTCTTAAGATTATATGACCAAAAATAGAACCCTTTTGTATCCAAAATTCATATTTTGTAAATTTTTCATATATTTCTTCTATCCTTAGTCTATTTAGTGAAATATTAAATTGATCTTAATTCTCTTCCTTTTTATTTTAATAAATTAGAATATCATCTTTAAATACTACCACAAACTAATCAAGGTACACTCAAAAGACTCTAATCATTAAATCCATGAAGCTAGTGGGAGTATTTGTAATGCCAATTGGAATCACTATATACTCATAGTGTCCAAACCTTATTAGTAACATTTTCTTGTATATATCCTACTTCTTATGTCTCAATTGATGATATCAATAATAAAGGTTAAACGCATAAAATTATTGAGCATCATACAGTTGATCAAATAAGTCATTAATACGAGGTAGAGGATTTTTGTTCTTGATATTTGTCTTATTCAAATTAGAATAATCAATACAATGTTGAATTTATACTTAATTATTTTTATAAAATATAATAGGTGAAGCCGAAGGTGACACACTTGTCTAAATGAATCCCTTGTCAAGGATCTCCTGGAGTTTCTTCTTCAATTCTTGAAACTCAATAAAGATCATTCTATTGGGAGTATTTGAAATAGGCATGAAACCAAGTATGTGTTCTTTTTACAACTCAACATTATGTTTTAGGGGACGACTAGGTAACAATTCAAGAAGGAAAAAAATTACATAATGGTAATATCATCAATGTTGAGTTTCTCCCTAATCATCTAAGATTAACTCCCCTTTAAAATTGGAATAAAAAACCAATAAAATTGATGCAATTTCAACCAGATGTTCATATTTATCATTTTACTAAGAGACAATTATATTTTGGTTTTGAATATAAAAAATGACCGCCCTTCCACAATAAATAAATTTCAATTTATATAGATAATGTTAATGAATTACAAAGATAATGTCATATTCAATTAGAGGAAGAATTACATGATTTTCTAGAAGCACATTATCACAATATTCTATAGGAGAGGAATCTTATACATGAGATATAATCATCATATAATTATCGTTCTTTAATACTAATTCTATATATAATAATTTGGGTGACATATTTATTTCCTTATAAAATACTTCAGATATGAAATAGTGGGTTGATCCAAAGTCAAATAAGACATTATCAGTTCTAGGGTGGATGGTTAGTGTACCTTTCACCATGTCATTATTTCACCCTTCATCTGAAATAGTGGTCACATGAGATTGAACTTTTCCTCTTAGATTAAGTGGTTGATGAAATTTATCTCCATCAATAACCTTAACATATGTTCACTTTATATAATAATTCCCATACTCCTTGCATTTGTAACACTGGAGTTTTGGTGGTGCATTCTGTTGAGATCTCTCTCCATTTATTTCATTTGACTAGATTATTCACACAAATTCTATATTATTTTTCTTGATGGTCAATCATAAAACACATGAAATATCTTGTTATTCCTTTAAGTAAATCACCTAATTTATTCCTCTATAAAGTTGGTAGGTTGGAGTTTGGAATTTTTTCTTCATTCCATGTGACATGTCCTTGGACCTTCCATGGAACCAAATATTAATTTTCTTTTAACCTATTACAATAGGTTTCTTAGTTTCTAATTCCACTTTTTTATACCAAAAATTATTTCATTATAGTTTCTAAAGTCCCTTATGGTTAATACCCTTTAGATATTTTATTTTAAGCTGTTGAAGAATTATTTTCCTTCACTCTTAGGGTAAATTATAATACCAAAAAAGTACCTCTCTAGTGTTGTAAAATTGTCATCATATGCACAGGTAGATTCATCATCCTCTTAATTAAGATTGAGAAATTACTTCTGAATTTTTGTAATAAAAATATAAGAAAATTAATTGTTGAAAAACAATCTCTTAAACTTATCCCACTATATGGATTCAAGTTATTCTCATGGACTCATATTTTTAATAGGAGTTCACAATTCATCAACCTCACCTTCTAAACGGTATATAGTGAAAATGAATTTTATATTCTCTGAAAAATAGAGAAAAAAATATATTTTCAGTGGTATTGATCCATTATTCAAAAAAAAGTGGATTAACAGAACCACTAAAAAATGGTGCATGCTTCCCCATGAAGGGATCAACCAAACATTTTTCTATCCCATTATCATTTTTTATGTTTTTTATTATTCATATATTGAGAAATTTTTTTGATCCTAGAAATGATATTTTATATTCAAACTTTCATACATTGTTTTTATCTGGAGGAAAATTGTTGAGTTTTTACTCAAATTCTACATTAAATTGGTTTTTCATGTTTTAAACATTGATTTAAATAAAAAAGCATAATGTGATAAACACTAATAATAGTGTAAAACTATATAATCATGAAAAATAATTCATAGGGTGTATAAATCATGACACCATATTTATAATTTGTGGCACCTATTGATTAAACTATGTCATTTTTTTTAATTATATAAATTAGTTATGATTTTTAAAAAATATATTGAGAATTTCAAAATCTTAACCCCAAGGAGTGTTAAACTAGATGTGAAAAAACTCCCATTATTATGCACCTTGTGATGATGTAGTTAGCTCAGTGCACCTTTTTTAGAGTTATTACCCCAAGGTACCTCTGTTCTTGATGCATATTCACTTATTGTATCCAGATTGGGATGGAATTGATTTTAAACAACTCTTTATATCCTTTATCAAAATTCCATTATATTTTCCTATACTTTTACTCATAGTTAGACATAACATAAGGATCCCACTAAGGTTTTCTCAACCTATTCTCCAATATTTAACTAAAACATTATTTCGATACCAACTGAAGAGACCAAAACATCTTATACATAGATATCACATCTTTATAAATTAATAATCATCACATTTAACAAATAAATTATCAATGAACACAATGTTTTAATGCCTTTAGAGACTTGGAAAACAATATTATCATTTAGTGAAATTTATTCAAAATATTCCATAAAGATCTTCCCATTTGGTACTCTTTGAAAACATACCCTCCATAAATCCTTTCCACATATCCAATGAAAGGAAACATAAGAATTAGTAATTTCATATATCCAAATATTTTGGCAAGGAATAATGATTGGAAGTTGTTATGACATGAATCATAATAGAATCAAAGAACATGATCCATGAGAACGTAACATTTTCATGGGTTATATATTTTTTGAATACGCATAAACTTATAACATTGATAACATCTTTAAATAGAAATTTGTTACCTAATTAAGTTAAGTATATTAAATTGGGCCCTCACATAAACATATGGAAATGAAACCAGGTCCATGAAAAATATTGTGATCATGTAACCATGTTCACGAATAACATTGTGAACATGCAATCATGTTCCATATAACATTGTTAAAAAGTAATCTAGTTAATGAATATCCTATTTACTCATGAGTTTTCCATATTCACAAAATTTTTTAGAGGGGTGTATTTGTCCCTTTGATCACATAATCTGTACATATGTGTTCTATAATATCATACAACATTCATCATATCATAACCTATGGAAAGGGGTCTGGTTGTACCAACATTTTATTATAGTGTAACCAATAGAACGAAATGGGTTTCAAAAACATCTTTTCATGGTAATAATAAACCAACTATAAAAATAATAAGTATGGAATCATTGGATCATAACCCCCATTAAATCTTAATTACATCAAATTATGTCATCCTATATGGAAATTATTTTGAAAAATCAATAGGAATATATCTCGAGGAAAAAAGAATTTTCACTTCGAAAAACACTTTTTAAAACATAAAACATTTTTAAAAAACGTTTCATTGAAAATATCCTTTTAAAATTATAATGGAAACATTAAAACATTTATTGTTCATAATGGTGGAAAATTTCATATACGTTTAAATGAAGATTCCTTTCACATTTTTCGTAAAATCCGAATGGGCCTTGTTTTAAAAAATACATGATGAAGAAATTTAAAACACTTTGTAAAAATTTAAAAATGGGAAAAAAATATTTAATAAATCCTTTTGATAATGTTAATAAAATTTTGAAAATTATTTTTGAAAATAAGGAAATGAGAGAAAAATGGTTTTCTACCAAAGAGAGAAATAAGGGCGGCTTTCCTTAAAAATATTATTTTGATATCATGATAAAATAATGAGATAAAAATGAATTGAAAACATAATTTATTATCAATAAATAAACATTATATATGAAAATTATTGATGTTATTGAGAAATATATCATTAGATTTCATCATCAAACCCATAATCATAAACAATCTTGATAAACATTGAGATTGTAACATCAAACCTTTACCACTTTGTTATCTTTTGAATCATAGGCCCCATTACGTAATAACAACAAATGAAACATTTATTATGAAATGAATTATATTAATGATATAAAATGTCAAATGGGTATTAAATACACCTCATATAATAAGAGAGGTTCATAAGATAACTTATATACCAAAGAAGGAAATTGGAGCCAAACAATCTATTACCTTAAGCCTCGACATAAATACTACACATTCGAACCTCAAGTATTACTAATATAAGTTTATTATAAAACTATTCTAGAACTATACTTGTATATATATCATACCATATATTATTTACTTATGAACTTTTACTATTTATTTATTATGAATTCCATGTTATAGATATATTTCGGGTAATAACTTCTTTGTTTTTTATGTATGTTATGACATGGAATTTTTTGTCCTATTACATTGATCATGGTTAAATCATCTCAAAAATGATAATAAATATATAAATATCTTATATATTCATCATATGTATAAATATTTATCATAATACATAAAATTTATATATAATAAATGAAATAAAATATTTATGAAGATAGTAGGTCATAAGAATGAATTAAGGTTGTTTTCATTTCTAGGATAATGATTCGTAATAAAGAAAAATAATATAATACCAATAAATAAAAAAATTTATGTCATATATAAAAAAATTACTTATTAAATTTACCCGAAATACCTTCCACTTAAATCATTAGTGAAAAACGAATCACATCGTTTCACAAGGTGCTAGTTTTTTGTACACATGAAGAATTTTATTGTATACCCAATGAAATATAAAGTAATAAGGTATGTATGTTATAATAATTATATAATATATTCCTCGTAACAATATAATGTACATACATTTTATCCATCATCATACTGAAACATAAGAGGCCTTGATAGAAACGTGTCACATCAGTTTGTGAGGTGGTAGTCCATCATACACAGAAGAAACATTATTGTTTCCCATTTGAGGGAAGTGGATATTGATGTAGGTCATTAGAATAGTATAATAACATATAATTATATGTAATATTCCAATTTTATTATATTATTATGGTTTAATAATATTTTTTGGAGATGGAGGAATATTGAAAATAAAAATGCTCGTTTAAGAATGTTACCTATTCTTCAGGTAACCTCATTATATTTGCACTGAAAACGTTCCTTCAAGTAATTCTCAATCGATAACATTACCTATTATTAAGGTAAAATCCTTATAATATGAAACTAGGTCATTATTATTGGATTTGGGTTTGTATTGTCTAAAAAAAATTTCATTGAAGCTTGAAGGGGAGAGGGGAGGGTGGCCTTTTATAATTGAAGAGAGTGGTACACTTGAAATTTTTAAATATAAAAACATGTATGTATTGGAAACAAGTCTATTCTTTATTGGAAATGGAATTTGGTTTGTGTTTTTCTCAATCCATCCTATGTGGATTAGGGAATTGCTAGGCAAGTGATGATTTGATGGTGTTATCTGTGACTACGAGAAGTGGAGCATCGTGACTGCGCAATGAGTTGATAGTAACCTTTAGGGCTATGAAAATACTTGTGAGTAAGGTAAATTTCCTAGGATATTCATGAGGGAATGAGCTTCATGAAAAGGGTTTTTGAGTTTCATGGAAAATACGCAATATGGGGTGGATCATCGTGAATGGACAATCTTATAAATATGAGTCTATCCCTACATAATTTTAAATGAAGAATTATGGAGTAAATATTGAATGAATAAGAATTCATGATGTCCAATAGCTTCATAAATCAAGTATAAAAGTTTATCTTGATCATATTAAAAAGAGTTATCTTTTATTTATCAATGCTTAGGAATCTGAGAAAAACGAGTTTTCTGATGAGCAGGGGTTTTGGGATGGCTCAGTGAGCTTCACGAAGGCAGTTTGTTCCGCGAAGTTCGTTTTATTCATGATGGTTGTGAGCTTCATGAAGGAGATATGTGAATAGTAGTTATGAACATAAATTTTAAGTGATTAGTTCTTTTAATGTTCATTATCTCTGGTATATATTGCAAGAAATGTTTTATTCTAGTTAGGTGAAAATACAATAATACCAATCTAATGAAGCAACATTCAAGTTGATAAACTAAGTAATACTTCCCCCAAGGTATTTAGCTAGGGAGAATCAATGGAAGTTTTTTGATGGAGGTAGTATATAATCCCTAAAATATTATAAAGACATTATTCCTAGAATAGAGTGAATGTGACTGAATTTCATTATTTCACAATTAGTAAGGATTAATGGATTTTGGTATGACTGAAACACTATCAATGCCTGATCCTCATACTAGCCCATAGTAGTGACCCAAGTAAAGAAATTTTGTTGTATCTCTACATGTGAATGTTTAATACATTAAAATTAATTTAGATATTTTTTATCAATTTCCTACCATCATGCGAACAAGATATATTGTTTTAAAATAAAGTGTTGATACCCTGATTCACCACTCCCCTCTTAGGGTGCTATAGGGTCGAACAATAACCATATTTGTCACATTCCAGAATACATAAAAATGGGCCATTCTTGGGAATATAAGATAAAAATTTCAAATATGGCCATAAAATGTGTTTTAGATAATATTTCAGGCCATTTACCCATTTTATTTTATGTTTAACCCGCCTCCGACCCCTGGTAAACTCATTCTCACATTAAATGTGATAATTAATTTTTAGTAAATTTACTGTTAATAATGGTAAAAAAATTAAGTTTAAATTTTTAGAAAATATAATTTTTTTTATTCCAAATATGGGATCCATTTTTATAAATTTATTTCACCTATGTTGTACACATTAATTTAAAATTAAACCTGCAAACATGACGAGAAAACAATTTCTCAAAGTGAAAATTCTCAAAAGTATATAAAGTTTTAATATGTCAATTTAATATGAAATTTATTACAATGACCTAAATTTGATTAATAAATATATATATAAACAAATTTTAATTTTATAATCATTTTAAAAAAATTGACAATATATATTCATTAAATGAAAAGGTAGTTTTCTACCAAAACCCATAATGTTTCACTATTCATAGAAAAATTAATCTTCTCGTAAAAATATCAAAAATTAACTATATAATAAATTTGACATGTAGATATAAAAAATTAATTTTATTTTTTCAAATATATTTTCTAAAATGTGAAAAAATAAGTTTTATTATTAGTTTACTAAATCAATCTAAACATTTTTTGAGAAAAATGTTATTTTCAAAACAGGTAATGAATTTAATGAAAATTAAGTAATTATTTATAAATATGTTTTATTTATATAAAAACATTACACATAATATTTTAAATATATATTCTTATTCATTCAACCAAGTTTAATTTCTATGTAATAATTATCTTTTTTAAGTAATAATATTAATATTTTTTGGGGTTAATTAAAACTTGGGGTTGCGTGTAACGTAAGATACCAGTGAAATTAAATTCATTCAGAAAAAAATTCATGAAATATTACGGTGCTACACTCCAAACCATTACCATTCATCCTAACCAATGGGGTTCTTCCCCACTATGTTTTAAACCATGTTCCACTGTACTGACAAATGAAGGATTTCCCCCCGACCGTCCAAAATGCGTTACATCATTGAAACTCTGGGGGGAATTTCCCACAATGTCTCGAATTTTGTTACATAATATCCATGTACATAATAAACCCAATTAACAATTATTTAATTTTATTTATAATAATTCAAATATAAAAAATCAGGTTCCCTAGGTCCTAGGGCCTATTTTAGATCTCCTTAACAACTAAAATGGTCGATTTAAAAAAGATATGGAACCTATAGGGTGTACCCATTAATTACCTATTTAGTTTTATAAATTACATAATTCCAAAATTTGTGGTTAACCATATTTATTTAAAAAATTAGTGTGAATGCGTGGAAATATCTGTGTGATTTTACAATGAACACATCAATATAAAAGTGAAAAATTATAGAATAGCTTGTAAACCACAGACCACATACACATAGGTATCCATTCGACCATTATCTACAATTGATTCAAGATCATCCTATAGAAATCATAAAATAATAATAATTCCCTTGAAATAGGGAAAATAGATAAATAATGAAAACTCGTTCAACCAAAAATGAAGCAATGAAATATAGTATGTGTACTAATAGAATTACCTCCATATTTCTAATACTATTAAGGGTGAATGATATGGAAGAGGAATGTAGGGGATACACATTTAAAGGGGAGAATGACCTAGGGGATGGAATGTTTTAAGCTTATAGTTGATGGGGAAAAGTCCTATTTGTTTTAAAATATCTCTAGACTAATCAATTAAATCTGAGAAAATTTTTTTGGGTTTCACGATACTAATTATGGAATCATGATGTGAGATTTTAATTTAGAAACCCCTCTCAGCCCGACTCCAGATATCTCATGGTGTGAAATATATCATTATTTCATTAAACCTTCTTGGAGGTTCTAAATAATTGGTGGTTCCTCTTAGATCTCCCGAGAACACTCTAAAATTACCTAAATACCTCTCTCAACCAAAAATGAGTAGGTTACACTTGTCTTAGAAAGAAAATTAATATGATATGTGCCTAAAAGAAGGATATGAATCTTATAACTGCACACCTTAAAGAATTTCATCATTGAGATACCCTCACCATGCCTCAACAAAAACCAAAAATAGACTCTAATCCCACATACATAACTCTCTCTCTCTCTCTCTCCTATATCTCCTATTGGATGAGTTCATACCAATACATCAACAATGCTATAGGATCATTCCTACCATAGCAGTATTGTTCACTAATATTAACAAAAACCAACCAAATTCTCTTCAAAGTACAATTCAGTATCAAGATCATCATCTTATGAATAACCCCCAGATAGGGTCACACTCAAACCTATAATCCATGGAATCAACTACATTTTTTCCTTATAATTGATTCCCTAAAAATAGCACTCATGTGGGTTTCATCAAATGATTCACCCCCTAAAAAATTTAACGAAACAAGGTGTCACCCCGAAATCAGCTAATGAAAAATGTTCACACCCTAAATGAAATTTCAAAATAGGTTGTAACCCCTAAAACAAGTCACAAATTAGGTTCATACCCAGAATCATGTCATAAACTACTTTAGGTAGTTTCTAATAATTTATAGGTTAACTGAAAATACTCTAAAGTATCTTTCATATAGATCATCCTAGTACTCACTTATCACGACCCATAAAAAATCATAGTTTAAAAGACACTAAATTTAGGTTGTCTACCCAATAACCAGTAAAACCAATAACACATTCTCTTAGTATGTTCTCTAAGATATGAACTTCCTCCTCATACTATCTATAGATCAACATATATTAATCACTGCTCAAAAACACCCTTTCAATAAATCTTTTGAAACTATCACAAAAAACTAATTAGTATACCTTCCATAAAATATCACGGTCACTATGCCCTAATGCATGAGTCAAAATTCACACCTCCCACTAGTCACAGTTGTGCTGACACTACACCCAAACTAGCGCCACTACAAAAAACCCCACAGGCCCATACACCCTGGCACTAACTATTCCTCCCAACTACACCATGATTACCCACTCATTTTCATTCAAGAATTCCAAAAATTCTAATATTACACATTTAAGTTTGATAACATTTTCCTAAACCTTCCCATTTCTTACCCATTCATCTCATCAGATCCCAAAATCTCAATCATAAGAGAATTTATAACCTAAATCCTTGCCTCGTATTTCCAATTGATAGGTTTCCCCTAATGATTAAAGTATCACAAACCCATCCTCCAGACCAACAATCTACCTAATAATCACACCTAGCCATATCCGTTGAACATTGTCTCGTATCAATAGGTTTTCAAAAACATTTCATACCTAATCCACTAATATTTCATAAATTAAAACCCATACTTTGATGAATTCCATATCTTATATCTAACTCAGTTTTTTCACCCAGGTGATGTCCCAAAGCTACAACCACCTTTTTTTTGGATTCATCAACATACCACTTTTGGTGTTCACTGAAATCTTCTTATAATGATAATCTCTTGATCATACTTTCCATGGTGTACTCCGTATCATAGGTCTTCCTTATCATCAAACTATGAGAATGATGTTTCTTAATATCCACCATCATCCAACATTGTAATCATTAATCCCTTCTTTTATCACTTGATTAAGTCCACCAATTAATAATTTTTCAAAAAATTATTAACACAAAGATGTCCAATACAATCTCCTTCTAATTTTATCCACAAACCACCACTATAAACACAGTTCCAAGGAACCCAACTCAAGGTACCCAAAATTTCTCATCATCGTGATACTCTCTCACCAATCCCAATATACTCCCTAACTAGGCCCACTAGAAACTCAATATAAGGACACGACCATAAACATTATATAATCTTGAGTTAAATCAAGAATTCACATTGAGGATCTTTTCAGGTTTAGAGTTTTAGAGAATTTTTCCATAACTAATACATATCAGTTTGAATATTACATGTAGACACTACTACTCAATATCTTTTTTTTATTAAATATAAACTCCTAAAAATAAACACATCTAGTTCAACATTTTAGACATCATGAATTTTCTTTTATGCCATCCTTGACCTTATTCGACTTCATGTCCTGTGAAAAACATTTCAAAAACATGGGATTAGTAAAAATCTCATTAAGGGATACACAAAGAATAAGAAATATTAGTTTTTCCAAAAAAATTAAACCATGAATACTTTATCATAAGTAATACTTTTCACCTTTATGAAGTAGTAAATACTCTTCATTGAATAAAAGATCATTACTTACCCTTTTGTAAGAAAAATATTTCCATAAACCCCATATTAAGAACACATAACATATATAGGTAACTTGGGACATAAAAATACATAAACAGAATAATCATATGGTCGACTTCCACAGAAATCACTAAATGAAATATCTATATGGTTGACTTCCATGCCCAATGCATTGGAGCTTATAATGTAACCACCTGTCCCGGTTTATCACGCCACCACCCATCATTTGGTTTATCACGTAACCACCCATCAAATGTCCAAGTACCATTTAAAAACATAACACATAAAACAAGCATGAATGAAACATAAATTTTCCAGATTTCAATCACAATATATCATTTCAATATATTGATGTTATAAAGGCTTTATCAAATCCATTTTCAAAAAAAAATTAAAACATTTAATAATGGGATTTTTGAATCAAAGTTTCCCATATAAATTTTAAAAATTCAAAGGTTTTAACATTTTAAAACATTATTGTAAATATAAATAAATCCTTAAAATCATTTTGAAAAAGTGGACATTAATGAGAAATATTTATAATAATAAATCATTAAAACCCATATTTTAGTTAATGATTTCATAACCAAATGAGAGATGGTTGAATACAAATAATTGAGGAATAACATTTAATCAAAACATTATAATATCATGAAAATAAATGTATTCATGATATAATTTCACAAATGATAGTATATACACCATATAAAAGTTAATTGGTGCATAATAACAACGTAGTCTTAATAGAATGAAAATTGAGAAAAAATACCTTATAAAGATGATACCCTTCGATTAAGGATAAGTTAATTATATAATTATGTGGGAAAAATATAAATACACTCAATATGATTAGATATTCAGTGTAAATAAATAATAATACATTCACATATGTTATTTTAAAAACAAAACCAATTCCTTGGATGTTTAACTGAATGAATGGAAATTCAGTTAATATTACCTTTATCAAGTTCATATCAATGACTTGAGAAATTATCAATGGAGTGATTTTGTGTATCAAAAGTATATCCACTCAAGGAGGAGTGGAAATTACTATATAAATAAATATATAGTGATTCCACACATTATCATAACATGACATAATCATGAAGTATAATATTAACCCAATGAATGGAAATTGGGTTAAGAAGTTCCCTTACGTAAATTTATTTTCCCAATGATGTCAATTAAAAATTTAAAAAATTATTTTACTAAAGAAAAAGGGTATATCATCACATGGACATAAAATGTACAAAAATAAGGATATATAAGAACATATCCCAACTTTAGAAAATTGAAATTTAAAGACATATCATAAAAGAAGTCTTTGACTAAAAGAGTACGGTGAAATGTTCCCTTACCGATTTGGTTACTTACGAAACATTATCCACATGAAAGAAGGATCATATAATAAAGGTGTAAATACCCATAAATTAAATTATATTATAAAATTAATACAATATTATAAAGTTCATTAACCACACAAAAGTAAATAGTGGAAAATATAGCACGAATCTCACGAGAATAAGAAGTGAGAAGAAAACCCCTTACCCCGTTGTAATCAATCACATCGTATGACAAAAAGTTAATAACCACAAAATGAATCACATAAAACCATGAATATAAAGAGAATAAATATAATATATATCAAATCGTGGTACAAAATACACCACATGCAATAAATAAGTGGCGAACAATGGAAATTTCATGGAATTAAAAGTGAGATAAAAAATCCCTTACCTCGTGTTTGACTTGAATCATTTGTTACCTATTCTTCATGAATAATAAAAATAAGTTAATTTATACTTGATTAAGAATATATTTCAAGTTTATTATTCCTTATATATCACTTATTACCATTCTATAACAATTAGGTAATTATTTGAGTTCATATTGGACATCTTGTCGATGTTCAGAACTAGAATAAAAAATGAACTTGTTATAATTAAAAATTATTATTGTGGTCAAAATTACATTATCTCTAGAATAATATTAATTATTTAAATATCATATATAAATTTTATATCTAGTATATACATGTATTTATGATAGTACATAACATTTGGAGAAGAGAAATGAAATTCACCGTTCACGGAGATAGTAAGTCGTACGTACACATTCACGCTACTTTCATTTATATTTTATATTTAAGGGAATGATAACTTAATGACACATAGTAATATTATAATTCCAGTTTAATATCATAATATATATATATATATATGTTACATAATTTTATAAAGACATCCTTTAAACATTCCATGTATGTCATGAATGAATCATATCATCTTAAGGGGGCGGTTGTCTGTACTTCCTCAAAAAAATTATCGTGTTTACACATATTGGATGGCATAAAGGTATGTTTGTAAAATATAGAAATCACATAATAATAGATAAAAAAAATATAACATATATCATATATAAATATATTACTATCATAATGGCCAAAATGAGAGGTGGTGGGAGAAGAATGAACAATCATTGATTCGTGAGGCAACGGTTTGTCGTCCATAGAAAGGGTAATTTATTTACCCATTAGATGGAGGTTTGTGGAAGTGTAGTTAGAATAAGTCTCATAAAAACATCCTATTATATGGATCATACTGGTTTTTTTATAAAATAAAGGAATAAAAAGAGTTTAGGGGGTTGGAGAAGTAAAATAATAGAAAAGAACTGAAGAAAATATGTTACCTTTAAATCGATTAACTCCCTTTGGTTTGAACCAAAATGTTTTCTTGATGTTCTTTGTGCCTATGTTAAGGATTATAGGTGGAATAGAGGTATGTAAGGAGCTTAATTGGGAAGAGTTTTGATGACCCAAGGGGCTTGATAAGTGTGAGTAATGGGTTAGAGGTGATGGATTTTTATAAGGGGGGAGGGGATCTTTAGAAAAGTTGAAAAATATTATTTTATTATATACTGATATTCGTTATCTAAAAGTAAAAAACTCCTTAAAGTAAAAGATAAGTTGACTCATGTTTGAAATAAAATCATCCAATAATAATTGGATAGGTTTTGGATATTGTTTTACTTTTTATAATCTTATTTATCTAAATCATTCATTAATTAGGTAAACACTGCATCATTATTGTGTCATAAATAATTTTATTTATTTGATGTATAAAAATTATAAAACAATTACCATGATATAGGAAATAATTTTATATTTCAAATTAATTTTTATAGTCCAAGAGGTAACTTATATATCCCAGTGTAAAAAATGGTTTACTGAAAGATATATGTTTATGTCATTTTTGTCATTACTTTAAATTAACTAACATAAAGTTTCATTATCACTCTTATGTGGATACATGGGGTCCCAAAATCGACCCAAGTATGACCATGGTCGGAAATTTATCCACCAATAGGATTAGGTCACATTTTAGGGTAATTTAATATTATTATAACATTATTTTTACCTTGAATTACCCTATGTACCTTTAACCGTGGTAAATAAATGTAAAAAGTTTGTATTCACCAAAAATTATTTTAATCTTATTGAAACACATTTTACATACTGATAATAACCCTATATATAGTATTTTTTATGTTCAATTCACAGTTGTAGTAAAATTTCATTTAAAAGAAAAAGTCGATTTTTTAACTACTACTCAGTGTTTTGACCATTCATCAAAAATTAATGTTTTCCAGAAAAATACCAAAAATTCAGCCTAATATATATTTGATATTCCGATTTCAAAAAAGATTTCTATTTTATGAAATTCAAAACATACAAGTTTCATTAATTAATTTAAAATTAATTCTCGTTCTCAAACCAAAAAGCGTGTTTTTAACAAATAATAACAATCAAAATATTCACACTTGTTTATGTCCAATTTCAATGTGAAATTACTTCCAATGACTAACATTGGATTAAATCGTACATATATAATCTAATTACACGTTAAAAAAATTAAAATTTTAATCTAATCATATAAATAAATTAGATTAAATATATTTTTTAATGAAAATATAGTATTTTTCACTTATTAATTAGAAAAAGAATTTTATATGATAAAAACCTAAAATTTACTGAAATTAAATTTTGATGTCCCAATTCTAAAGAAAATTATTTTAAAAAAAAGAATATATAAAAGTGACCAAAAATATATTTAATGAGTATTCGCCTTCAAAAGGAGGTAAATCAACCTTTTAAATAATATTAGAGTATTAATGATTAAAATTATATTCATTCACATTTTAAGCCTCTAAATTTTATTAGTTAAATGTAAAAACATTTAACAAACATATATAATCATATTGTAGTTAGTTTTATTCACTCCTACCATTAAAATGGCAAGGAATTAACTACCATTTAAAATAATAATGTATTATTATTTTCCAGTATGACTCAACATTGTGTGCGACAAAAGATTTTGGAGAAACCAATTGTTGCATGTCAGGTACGCCATTGAATATAGAATCCCCATTAAAAAATTAATATTGAATTCCAAAATATTAATAAATATAAAAATGTCATATTCTTTATTTTATTGGGATGTTACATCCTTCCCTCCTTTTAGAAATTGCGTCCTCGCAATTTTAAAATTGGGCTTGGAAACATCATTAAATTACCACATCAGAAAAATAGTCAATAAACTATCACATTAAAATAAATAAAGAGAAGTAAAAAAGGTCACCCGAGACAAAGGATACTAGGATTCCATGAAAACATGTAAATGGAGGAGAAAAAAACCATCAAGTTCTGATGGAGAGTGATAGAAAACATGATTAGGAAAATTTTAACCACCAGAATATCACAAACTTGTGATGGGTTAAACGATCTTTGATTGCTCGGTAAAAAACATTAACCAACAACAGTTTGTTTTAAGTTAATTTTTATAAATATGAGGAATTTATTTATGAGCTTAACTAAAAACAAAAAGAAACATACTTACTTGTCATGAATTCTTACATTCTTTACTTGATTTCTACCACAAACTCATCTTTTCTCCAAACATTGAGAATTAAAACTGACATAGTCATATAAAAAGCACTAGAATCAACTTCTAGAGTATCACATAATCCATAAAATATGAAATATATTTTTCCCCTATCTTTATAAAACAACCAAAACCAAAATGGTTAGTATGATATCAGATAATTCCCAAGAGGATAATCCGTTGTAAAAAGAAAAACTACTCTTAATCTCCAAAATTCAACAAAAAAATAACCCAAAGTTCAACAAAGTCCATTCAATATACAAATTTCCTTAAAATTCATCAAAATAATCCAAACTAAGAATCAATCCCAAAACTCATAAGGAATTAATCACATAGTTTTCTATAATAAATCTTAACATTTATCTCCAAATAACATCAACTGCTCTTAATGTATCATACTGAAGTGTAATTAACCTAATCACATATTCTCTATGATAGGTTAATAATATCCATATATAACCCAAAATAAACTACTTTGTTATTCATAAAATCATGTAACTAAAAATAATTAGTCATACTAATCAGGGACTTCATGTAGTTCAGTGGTAGGCGATAAATCCAAGTTGCACATTAGTTGTGGGTTCAATTCCCACAACTTTTTCTGACGTGACAGGTTGTCACGCGGTCTATGTGTTGTCCTTTTTCAAAACCAATATGATTTTATAACATTCCCAAAAATAATAAAAATTCATTAAAAATAATAATATCATATTTTAGCCATAAAGGTTATCTAATAACATTTATTTTGCATCCCAAAATGTAATAACCTGTAATAGCCCCAAATTCAAGGATCATATAATCCCAAATGGTTCTTTATAACTGTATCCACAAAATAAATGATAATTATTATTTGAATAAAATTTTCACATATCAAACTTTATGGTTACACATAATAGAAAATGTTTCCAAACTAATCTCATAATTTCCAAATTCAAACATATCATTATTCATAACTCTTCAACTCCTAAAATGTAGATAGCTTAATTATCGAACATCCTTACTGATCCTTTATCCATGTTTTTCCATCTTATTCTTTTATACTTATTTCTTAAAAACAAAATAATTCATAATGTTCTAAGATTTAAGTAATTTCAAAACATGAGCTAATAAATAATTTATAACTTTCATATGACATTTTCAGTTTCCTCATATTCAATAGGAATGGAATTTGAAATTAGTAAACATATATTTGTAAGATTCTTCTAATCCCTTTACCAAAACTTCTTCGCATGACTTCTATTTGCATTGTGACCATGAAAACCACATTTAAAACATTAAATTAACCCCTCATAATGAACTTATTTCCTTTTCTAGGAGTCAACTATAAACATCCTTTTTCCATAGAAGGTTCTAGCTTAATGACCTTTATTACTACATCTAAAATATCTTCCTATCCCTTTGATGAATTTTCCAAAGTGTTTCTTTCCACATCCTTGACACATAGGTTTATTAATATACTTACCTTTATGATTGTTACCTGAACTTCTATAGGGATTTGTTTCTCGCATATAGGAGGCCTTATAAAAACCACCAAGGTTTAGGTGGTCAATCATGACTCCAAATATTTGGTTAAAAATTAACAAAAGACTTCTCATTGAAGCTCCCATTTCATTTAGTTTCTCATTTAGAGAATCATCACAATTTTCTTCACATCCACAGTTACTTTGGTGACTTCTTGGTCCAGCCATTTACTAAAACCAAAATGGTCAGTGTGAGTATATTAGTAAAATCATCATATAATATCTTATAAGGAGGGTAAATACTAAGATTTATTTATTCATGTTATCTTAAACACGTTCCCTTTATCTAAAATAACTACGAATCTTTCTAAAATCATAACCATTATGGTTGTGTCACTTAAGCTTAAAGAACACACTAACATCTAAAGTTATCTAAACTGACCTCTGATACTAACTACAAGGACTCGGCCTTTAACATTACATAATCTTGAGTTAAATAAAGAATTCACATTAAGGATCCTTTCAGGTTTATTGTTTTAGAAAACTGGGCCATAACTATTACATATCATCTTGAATATTACATGTAGACACTACTACTCGGTATCTATTTTTTTAATAAAATATAAACTCTTAAAAATAACATGTCTAGTTCCATGTTTTAGACATCATGAATTTTCCTTGGTCCCAGCCTCTTGATTCCACTTTATGTCTAGTGGAAAACATTTCAAAAACCTGGGATGATAAAAAATCTCAGTATGGGATACCCAAAGAAGGAAAATTATTAGTTTTTCAAAATAATAAGTAAACCATGAATACTTTATCATAAGTAATACATTTCACCTTTATGAAGTAGTAAAAACTCTTCTTTGAATAAAAAATCATTGTTTACCAATTTGTAACCAAAAGATTTCCATAAAACTCATAGAAAGAACACATAACAGATATAGGTAACTTAGGAAATAATCTTACTTAAATGGAATAACCATACGGTCAACTTCCATACATATCACTAAATGGAATATCCATATGGTAGACTTCCATGACAAATGCATTGGAGATTATAACGTAACCACCCATCCTGGTTTATCACAGCCCCACCCATCATTTGGTTTATCACTTAACTACCCGTCAAATTCCCACATACCATTAAACATCATAACATATAAAACCATCATGAAAGAGATATAACATTTCCACATTTCAATCACAATTTATCATTTCAAGATATTGATGTAATCAAGGGTTTATCAAAACCATTTTCAAAAACCATTTAAAATATTTAATAATGGGATTATTGATTCAAATTTTCCCATACCACTTTGAACCTTTTAACAGTTTCAAAATTTTAAAACATTACTGTACATATAAATAAATCCCTAAAATCATTTTGAAAAGATGGACTTTATTGAGAAATATTTATAAGAATAAATATATAAAAATAATATTTTATTTATGGAGTTCTTTACTAAATGAGAGATGCATGAATACAAATAATAAAGGAATAAAATTTAATAAAAACTTTATAATATCTTTAGAATAAAGGTATTCATGATATAATATGCCAAAGAATATTATATACACCATATAAAAGTTAATTGGTTCATAACAACAATGAATCCTCAATGGAATGTAAATTGAGACAAAATCCCTTATAAAGACGATATCCTTAGATTAAGGATAATTCAATTACTTAATTATGTGTGACAAATATAAATAAAGTCAATATGATTGGTTATTCAGTGTAAATCAATCAGAGCACATTCAAACATGCTATTTTAAAAACAAAACCAATTACCTGGATGTTTAACTTAATGAATGGAAATTGAGTTAAGATAACATTTATAAATGTAAGAACCCTGGTTTTGAGCCTGTGAGACTTTGAATTTTTTTTTGATGTTATTCTAGAGCAGGGCATTCAGACGGTGTGTGATTTCGAGCCCCAGTGTGGTCAAAATTAAATTTTATGTGTCTTCACACTGGACACAGCAAGTAAACAGAATAAATCCTAAACGGTAGATCAAACGGGAAAACTGAGGGCATCGTTGGGTCCGAAAGGTTCCATTTACCCTAGGAGGGGTGTATCTTTCGTGGGCGCGACCCTTTTGTGAAAAAATCCACTAGGGGAATTTTCATAATTTAACGGTCTCGAGGGTCAAATTTTATAACTTTTGAACGGATGCTCAGATTAAAATTCCGAGACATCCATTGTGCTCAGGGAATTTCTTTTACCCTAGGGGAGGCTTTACCGCGACCACGTTGGGAGTCCGGGTACGGGCCAACTGGTGGATGTTTTAAAAATTAATTAAAATTAATTAATTTTTTCATATTTAAACACAACCACCTCCAATGATTCCCCTCCCTTGTTCATCCCTGGCGCATTTTTCGGATTGAAAATCCAAATTCTGGGGAGCCTCGGGTGGTCGGAAAAAATTTTCCTATCGAAATGGAGTTTTTCCGGCAGCATGCGGTGGTACGGCTCCAGGAAGTAGTCAGTAGTCCTCCGGGAATTAGGCGGTAGGTGGAGGGGTCTGGCATTAGGCGGCAGGCGGCGGGCTTCAGCTTCCTGGAGCAGGCGGCGGGTGCAACTCGCGGCGCGGAGGGGTGGACCGGGGTCGCGGCGTGCCACCCCGCGAGGGAACAGAGACCTGCGTCCTGTGGGTCTTCACGTGAGACAACCAACCTCATCTGATCAGAGCGTGGACCATAGGTCCCTTTCCGGCCCGCGCGGCTAATCCGCGGGCCGGTGCAGACCGGGTGGACCGGCCTACCAGGCCGGTCCAGCCCAAGGGGCTTCGTCCCCTCCGGCTTCGGACACCCGTAACTTTCGCTAAGAGTGTCTGTTTGTGTGCCGTCTATGACAGTGTAATCCTAGGTTCAAGGAAAAGGTTTTGAGATGGTTTGAGAGATTTTAATTCCCAGGATGGGAGCTCGGTGGCACAACACGCCCGTTAGGTGCTACGCCCGGATTCTTGTTTTGGTTGGCGCAGATACATCCGATGTCCGATTTGAGAGCCGTCAGCAGCATTGCGACCCTGGCGTCGAGGCAGAGTTTTCTAGTATGGTTTTGGGTGCTGAAGTGGGAGTTGAGACGTGGGCCCTATAGGCCATCTTTGAGATGCGTGCAGCATTTTTGTACCTTTTCCCCAAAAGCCCATTCGAGGCATTTGAGTAGTCATTTCTGCGTGTTTTTCCAGGAGCATCGCGATGGCGTAGTTTTTCCAATGAGTATCGGAGCCGGGGTGTGGTCCCCACATGGGATGGTTATGGTTAATAGTACCATATTCACCGGTTGTCCGTTTCGGGTGAGTAAGTAGTCTATCTAGCGTTTTTTTTGTGAGGAATGCAACAACGTAATCTGTTTGAGCATGAGGAGCCTCGTTGAGATCATGTTAAATGTGTAAACATGGGAGGGTGTTGTACGGAGATCCCTTTTTGATGCACTCTGAACCAACGTACGGTGGTGTTGTTAGTGACACCTGTTGATGTGAGTAGCAGGGAAGAGCTATCGGACCAATTCTGGGTCTACCCTCCAGCAGGGCTGGGGAGGGGGTCACCCAATGACTCTTGGGGGTCTACCGTCAAGCAGGGCTGGGTAGTGGGTCACCCGTCATCTTTTTATTGGTCTACCCTCTAGCAGGGCTAGGCAGTGGTTCTCCTGTTGACTTCTTCCAGGTCTACCCTCCAGCAAAGTTGGGCACTGGGTCACCTGTCAACTTACTCTAGGCCTACCCTCCAGCAGGGCTGGGCAGTAGGTTTCCTGTTGATGTTTTCCTGGTCTACCCTCCAGCAGGTCTAGGCAGTGGGTCGCCTGATGATGTACTAGGGTTTACCCTCTACCAAGACTGGGTAGTGGGTCACCCATTGGCATATCAGACTTAGCACTTCTTATGAGACTAGTCGGTGACTTTTTTTCAGCGTAACTACCAGAACAGGACCCTAATTGTGCGGATCATTGGTGTGACAGTTTTAAGGTTACCTAAGGACCCACAAGGAAGAGGGGTACTTTCCCCACTAAGATGCGTCCTTGAGACGAGACCTAAAACCGTGCGGGCGAGTCAGTGCCACCCAAATTGGATAGTATCGAAGTCCAGTGATTGAGCCCCTCTGACTTGGGCTTCTTATGTGGACGAGATGAGATGTTGGGTTGTGCGGATGGTTTTACTTGGAATTGATGGCGACTTATCTTGGGCTGAGCTTGGAGATGGAGATCCCCTTACACACTCATTTGGGTTTCTTGTTGAGAATATATTTATAATTTCACCCTACTTTCATTCCCACTCCTTGGGGTTTGTGCTTACTTATTTTTCTCGGGTTGAGCTGCACTCTCTTTACTAAAATTTTATACTGTCTTTATTAGTCTACTGCTCACCTCATTAGTTCCTCCTTTGTTGCACCCTCGAGATTTCAGGGCATCCTACTGAGTATCTGTATTCTCCCCCTTTCTTGGGATTTTCCCACAACTGGTGTGCCCTTGCAGACGACGGATAGGTCGATCATGACTATGGAGGAGTGTAGAGGTCACAATAGTTTGAGCAGCATTCCACGGTCGTTTGACTTTGGTTTTCTTTTTACTCTACATCGAGTGGGTTGTGTGTGTGTGTGTATAGGTAATTAGGAAAAGGACTCCCCGAGATTGTTACGCCTTCGTCACTGGTCACCAGCCTCTGGCCTATAGAGGCAGGCTTGAGGTAGTTGTGGCTCGGGACCGGTAGGGTCGGGTCGTGACAAAGTGGTATCAGAGGTGGTTCGTTCTTTGGGGCGTTGTTCAGACGTCCCTAAAAAGGAATTGTTTGGGATTTAGGTCAATGATGTTGATGTGTCCTGAGATCGGCTCTTAGGCCATGGAGTCCAGTAATGGTACAGGCGGCCGATGAATCCATTCACAAGGACCCTGATAACCCACTTGTCAACTCGGCATATAGAGACTCTTGTTGCAGGGAATTTAGAAACATGCATCCCGTAGGATTGAGTCTTTGACTATCTTTGTTTGAGTCATCTCCCCTTTATTATTACTGTTATATATATATATATATATGCTACTCTGATCGCGGTATACCTTGATAATTTTTAGGATGCCCCCACAATAGCAGCCAGCAAGGTTACCCACTCTAGCTCGTGACGACAACCTGGAGACCATCAAGGCATCAGTTCAAGGACCCTCAAATGATCCCCTTACGCCCAGTGCTTCTCTATTATCCCCTACACCTGAGGAGCGACAGTTAGTACTGGAAGCTCAGGTCGAGGTTGCGTGCAGACTGAGCGTGCTATGAGACTTCCAGCGTCAGAGGCCGCAGAGTTTCTACGGGGACCCATATCCCTAGGTGGTGGTGGATTGGCTTGAGTCAGTGTCACGGCTCTTCATGCTGGTATAGACCCTAGCAGACCAGATGGTGGCCCTAGCCTCCAGTCTTTTCCTCGGGACCTCCGGGCGATGGTGGGATCTAGTGACGCAGACCTATGAGGAGTCATCACTCACATGGGATGGCTTCCAGCATCTTTTTTAGGAGGAGTAATACGCCTCGTGCTTACACTCTATTCAGATCCAGGAGATTCTGGAGGTGAAGGAGGGGGGATGTCTGTGTCCTAGTACTCAGCCTAGTTCACTGATCTTACAAGCTACTCGCAGGACATGATCAGCGACAGCTACTTCTGGGCATGAAAGTTTGAGCAGGGTCTTTGTAGGGAGATTTGTGCTAGCATGGTACCCGTGTGGATCCCCACTTATGCAGGGGTGCTAGATCGGGCGCTTGCGACCGAGAGATTCATGGCCGAGGGGCGCCAGATAGCAGGACCTAGTACTGGCCGCTTTAGAGAGGAGTCTTCATCAGGCAGACGTCAGAGGGCTGGGCCTGAGGCAAGGAGGCCCTTCTGTGAGTAGACCCATGGCATGGGTAGCACGCCGCAGTGGCACAGTAGGGCGCTGGGGCAGACATGAGAGAGTCGGTGCTATGATTTTGATGGACTAGGTCACCTGGGATGGGATTACCCGACCAGTCGTACAGATTAGCTGTGACAGGCAGCAGGTGCACTACATAGGCAGAGGCAGCGCCGTGACCAGGGGTCACCTAGGCGAGGACCGGGCGGTCCTCAAGTAGGTGGCGCAGGCAGAGCGGTAGGACTAGGAGGAGGAGGATGGCATTTCAAGATCCCACCACCACCACCACCAGGTGGCCCACACCAGGCTCAGGGAGCTGGAGGTAGGGGTCGTGGGCAGTTTCAGCCCATGGGTGTTCAACACCCTCTAGTGCACGAGATTGTATGAGGTACACTTTGTGTTTACTCCACACTTGCTTTAGTATTAGTAGACACGGGAACCAACCATTCCTTTATATCAATTTTTTTGGTATGGGAGTTTGAGCTTCTAGTAGAGGCACTGACACCTGCACTTAGCCTCGATGTTCCTTCGTGAAGTGCCTCGTTAGTGACCCTTATCTTCAGACAGTGCAAAATGTCGTTCGGAGGAGGTATTTTCACGTGGGACCTGCTCGTCATCATGATGGAACCATACGACATCATCCTGGGCATGGATTGGCTTTCTATGTTTCACGCTCAGACCGACTATTGTCACAGACGAGTCAGAGGCGAGTTTTATGATGGGATGAGGTTTACCATCCTTGGTGAACGAGACCTCGTGGCAGAGCAGTTGGGTACTCTATACAGGAGACCCCGACCTTTTTTGCACCAGCTGGTGAGCATGGCTCTAGGAGCAATAGATGCTATAGGAACCCGGATCTCTACCGTTGTCGAGGACTACATAGAAATCTTTCCTGTGGATGTTCTAGGACTACCTCTAAGGCGAGAGATGGAGTTATGAATTGACTTGAAGACAGGGATTGCTCCGATATCTTGTGCAGCATATCGGATGGCACCCACAGAGCTTCGGGAGCTACGACTTCAGCTGGATGACCTTCATGAGAAGGGATTCATCAGGCCCAGCATGTCCCCTGGGCAGCTCCGGTTTGTTTGTGAAAAAGGCTAATGGGAGCCTACGACTTTGCGTAGATTATCGTCGCCTGAATCAGGCCATGATAAAGAACAAGTACGCTTTGCCGAGGATCGAAGACCTCTTTGACTAGTTGCGAGGTACCAAGTCGTTCTTGATTATCGATCATCGATCTGTCTACCACCAGTTGTAGGTTCGTGAGGCTAATATCCCAAAGCTGGCGTTCCGTTGTCGATATGGGCACTACGAGTTTTTGGTGATTCCTTTTAGCGTGATGAATTCCCCTCCCATCTTTATGTCTTTGATGAACTAGATTTTATAGCCGTACTTGGACCGGGTTTTGGTTGTCTTTATTAATGACATACTCATTTACTCATAGAGGAGGAGCATGCAGAGCATTTAGGGATGGTCCTAGACTTACTTCGACGGCACCAGGTGTACGGGAAGCTCTCTAAGTGCCATTTATGGATTCATGAGGTTCACTTTTTGGGGCATGTCCTTACAGAACATGGTTTGGCATTGGATCCCGCAAAGATAGAGGCAGTGCTTTCATGGGAGCCACCCAAGAATGAGTTTGAGGTGCGTAGTTTCCTTAGTCTAGCAGGGTACTAAAGGAGGTTCATGGAGGACTTCTCCAGGACTGATGCCCCTTTGACCGCATTAACGCGGAAGGGATGACCGTTTACCTAGACTGATCAGTGCCAGAAGTCCTTCGAGGAGTTGAGGTAGTGGCTGACTAGTGCACCGGTGTTGAGGCTACCAGAGGAGGGTGTTGAGTTCGTCGTATATTGTGATTCTTCAGGAGCTAGGCTCGGGTGCATGCTGATGCAGCAACAAGTAGTGATTGCATATGGGTCGAGGCAGTTGAGTCCACATGAGCATAATTATGCGACTCACGATTTGGAGCTGGCAGTGGTGGTCTTCGCCATGAGGCGGTAGAGACACTACCTTTTGGGTGAGAGTTTTGTGGTCTACTCAGAACACCATAGCCTCAAGTATATCTTCACTCAGAGGGATTTGAATTTGAGGCAGAGGCGCTAGCTGGAGTTTCTACAGGACTACGATTTCGAGACAGTCTACACTTCAGGGAAGGGAAACGTAGTAGTAGATTCCCTTAGCAGGATGTCCTAGGCTCATCTATTGTGGGAAGCTTCAGAGAAGTTGGCTTCCCTGTAGCTGACCATGGTGGAGTAGGAGAGTACGGCTTTGCTACAGTCGATGGTGTTGACTCCTTCACTCCTCGAGCTTGTGAGGGAGTCGCATCTGGGAGATGTGAGGTACTACATGATCAAATATCCATGGGCGATGCACCCAATGGGTATTCTAAAGGAGGGAATCACGAGATCCTATTCCAGGGGGCGAGCTGTAGTACCTTTGGAGATGTAGGAGGAGGTGATGTGGGAGTTCCACACATATCCCTTGGTCGTACATCCCAGTGTGGGGAAGATGTAAAGAGACCTTTAACGGTAGTTTTGGTAGTCTGGCATGAATTGGAGCATAGCTGAGTTCGTTTCTCGGTGTCTTACCTGTCAGCAGGTGAAGGCAGAGCACCAGGTTCCGACAGGGTTGTTTCAGCCCCTTGATATCCCGGAGTATAAGTGGGATGGCATATCTATGGACTTCATCATAAGACTTCCATGCACAGCGAAGGTCCATGAGTCCATTTTGGTGATAGTGGACCGACTCAAAAAGTCGGCGAACTTCCTTGATATCAGGGAGAAGAGCTCGGTGGAGAGTCTGGGACAGTTATATGTTCGGGAGATCTTCCTCCTTCATGGAGTACCCACGACGATTGTCTCTGACCATGATGCGTGGTTTACATCATGGTTATAGCGAGGCCTACAAGAGTCATTCGGAACTTAGTTGCGGATGGGTACAGCTTTTCACCCCCAGACTGATGGGTAGACCGAGCGCACTATCCAGGTGTTAGAGGATATGCTCAGGGTGTGCGTGTTAGTCTTTGGCCTGTGTTGGGAGGATCACCTTACCTTGGTAGAGTTTTCATATAACAATATTTACCACTATAATATTGGCATGGAACCTTTTGAGACTCTCTACGAGAGACCCTGAAGGTCACCATTATACTGTACGGAGGTTGGGGAGACCTCCCCCGTGGGCCTAGAGTTGGTGCGGGTGACGATAGAGAAGGTGCAGGTCATTCTTGAGCGGATGAGGAGGACATTGAGAAGTAATATTCCTATGTAGACTGACGCCGTAGGCCTTTGGAGTTTGACCAGGGAGACCATGTCTTTTTGAGAGTCTCCCCGCGTTGTGGAACGCGGATGTTCGGCCGGGGAGGCAAGCTATCTTTATGGTTCATCGGGCCCTTTGAGATCATGTGCCGGGTTAGTGAGGCCGCCTACCATCTTACTCTACCCCCACAACTATAGAGAGAGCACGACGTCTTCCACATGTCGCAGTTTAGGAAATATGTGCACGACCCCACGCACATTATCAACTGGGGAGTGCTGGACATTGAGGATGGAGCCACCATTATGGATCACCCGATGGTGATTGAGGACTGACAGGAGTGGACTCTATGTAGATAGGCCATTCATCTAGTTCGTGTGTTGTGACAGCACGGGAGGGAGCAGGAGAGAAACTGGGAGTGGGAGAGCCGGATGCGGGCTAAGTATCCTGAGTTGTTTTTGTAGTTTTTTTAGGGATAAAAAATTTGAAGGAGGGAATTATGTAAGAACCCCGGTTTTGAGCCTGTAATACTTTGAAATTTTCATGATGTTATTCCAGAGGTGGGCGTTCAGACGGCGTGCGATTCCGAGCCCTGCTATGGCCGAAATTAAATATTAAATGCGTTCACACTAGGCATGCCAAATAAATATAATAACTCCTAAACGGTATCTCGGACGGGAAAAAAGAGGGCACTGTTGAGTCCGGAACATGCCATTTACCCTAGGAGGGGTGTAGCTTTCGCGAACAGGGCCCTACGGTGAAAAACTGCACGAGGGTCATTTTCGTAATTTAGCGGTCTTGGGCGTCGAATTTTATAACTTTTGAATGGAGGTTCGGATTAAAATTCTGAGGCCGGAATTAAATTTTAAATGAATTCACACTAGAAAATCCAAATAAGTATAATAAATCCTAAAAGGTAGCTCGGACGGGAAAAAAGAGGGCACTGTTGAGTCCGAAACATGCCATTTACCCTAGGAGGGGTGTAACTTTCGCGGGTGGGGCCCTACTGTGAAAAACACCACCAGGGTCATTTTCATAATTTAGCGGTCTTAGGTGTTGAATTTTATAACTTTTGAATGGAGGCTCGGATTAAAATTCTGAGGTTGCCATTGCGCTCAGGGCATGGCGTTTACCCTATGGTAGGCTTAACCTTGACCCCGTTGGGAGTCCGAGTACGGGCCTACTGGGGGATGTTTTAAAAATTAATTAAAATTAATTAATTTTTTTCTTTTTAAAAACAACCACCTCCAATGCTTCCCCTCCCTTGTTATTCTCTGGTGAAAGTCCTCCCAACGAATAAGGAGGAGGTCCTTCCCTCTCCTCCACCACTCCGGCGAGGCGCGACAACTCCGACGGATTGTCGGTGAAGCTTCGGGCAACGCCCAACGAGGTAGGCAGTGTTCGTTTGAGTTTTAAAACCCAAACCCCGGTTCCAATGGAAAATATAGTGTTGTTATGCTGTCGTATTGTTGAGTGAAGGCTATGGTTGCGAAGAGGCTTATTCGAGCTTCCCAGTGAATTTTTCGAATTGAAAATCCGAATTTTGGGGAGCCTCAGGTGGCCGGTGGATGTTTTCCTGTCGAAATGGAGTTTTTCTGGTGGCGTGAGGTGGTCCGGCTCCAGGAGACAAGCGGTAGAACTCCGGCATTCAGGCGACATGTGGCGGCGTCCGGTTTCAGTTGGCAGGTGGCAGGCTCTGGCTTCCGGCGGCAGGCGGCGGGCGCAGCTCGCGGCTCGGAGGGGTGGACAGGGGTCGCGGTGTGCGACCCCGTGGGGGAACAAACACCATCATCCCGTGGGTCATCACGTAGGAAGAATGGCCTCGGCCGGTCTTAGCATGGACAGTAGGTCAATGGTCATCCCGCCCGGCTATGCTGTGGGCTGGCGCTGCGAGCCGGGCCGGCCCAGACCGGGTGGACCGGCCGGCCAGGCCGGTCCAACCCAAGGGGCTTCATCCCCTCCGGCTTCGGACACCCGCTACTTTCGCTATGGGTGTCTGTTTTGCATGTCGTCTACAGAAGTGTAATCCTAGGCTCAAGGAAAAGGCTTTTAGATGGTTTCAGAGATTTTAATTCCTGGGACGGGAGCTTGGTGGCGTGACACGCTTGTTAGGTGCTACGCCGGGATTCTTGTTTTGGTTGGCGCGGACACATCTGATGTCCGATTTGACCGCCGTAAGTGGCATTGAGACCCTGGAATCGAGTCGGATATTTCCAGTATGGTTTCAGGCGTTGAAGTGGGAGTTGAGACGTGGGCCCTACATGCCATCTTTGAGCTGCGTGCTGCGATTTTGATCCCTTTTCAACAGACGCCCGTTCGAGGTGTTTGAGTAGTCATTTTTACATGTTTTTCTTAGAGAATCATGATAGCGCAGTTCACCTGATGAATATCGGAGTCGAGATTTGGGCCCCACACTGGCTGGCTACGGTGAATAGTACCATATTCACCGGTTGTTCGTTTCGGGCAAGTAAGTAGTCTATCCCGCGTGTTTTTTCACAAGGACTACAACGCCATAATCCGTTTAGGCGTGAGGAGCCTCATAGAGATCATGTTAAATGTAGAAACATGGGCGGGTGTTGGATGGAGATCCCTTTTTGACACACTCTGAACCAATGCATGGTGGTGTTGTTAGTGACACCTGGTGATGTTAGTAGTGGGGCAGAGCTATCGGACCGATTCCGGGTCTACCCTCCAGCAGGGCTGGGAAGTGGGTCACCCGACAACTCTTGAGGGTCTACCCTCTAGCTGGGTAGGGCAGTGGGTCACCCATCATCTTGTTCTTGGTCTACCCTCCCGCAGGGCTTGGTAGTGGGTCGCATGTCGACTTCTTCCAGGTCTACCCTCCAGTAGGGCTCGGCAGTGGGTCACCTGTAAACTTATTCCAGTCCTACCCTCCAGGAGGGCTGGGCAGTGGTTCGCCTGTCGACTTATTCCAGGTCTACCCTCTAGCAGGGCTGGGCAGTGGGTCGCCTAATGATGTACTAGGGTTTACCCTCCATCAGGGCTGGGCAGTGGGTCACCCATTGGCATATCAGAATCAACCCTTCTTATGAGGCTAGTCGGTGACTTTTTTTCATCGTGACTACCAAAGTGGGACCCTGATTGTGCGGATCAGTGGTGTGACAGTTTTAACGTTACCTAAGGACCCACAAGGAAGAGGGGTACTTTCCCTATTGAGACGCGTCCTTGATACAAGACCTAAAACCTTGCGGGCGAGTCAGTGCCACCCAAAGCGGATAGTATCGAAGTGCGGTGATTGAGCCCCTCTGACTTGGGCTTCTTATGTGGACGAGATGAGATACTGGGTTGTGCAGATGGTTTTACTTGGAATTGGTGGAGACTTATCTTGGGCTTAGCTTGGAGATGTATTTCCCCTTACACACTTGTTTGGGTTTCATGTTGAGCATATATTTATAATTTCACAATACTTTCATTCCCACTCCTTGGGGTTCGTGCTTACTTATTTTTCTTGGGTTGAGCTGCACTCTCTTCACTAAACTTTTATATTGTCTTTGTTAGTCTACTGTTCACCTCTTTAGTTCCTCCTTTGCTGCACCCTCGAGCTTTCAGGGCATCCTAATGAGTATCTTTATTCTCACACTTTCTTGGACTTTTCCCACGCCTTTTGTGCCCTTTCAGACGATGGATAGGTCGATCATGATTATGGAGGACCGTAGAGGTCACATCAATTGGAGCAGTGTACCACAGTCATGCTAGAGTATTCAGGTGGGAGTCTATCCAGTTGTTTTATTTTGCTTACCTGTTGCTGGTTTGTGGCACTATTGTGGTTGTGCACGTGTTTTTCCCCTTTTACTTATCAGTTTACTTTTCAGTACTTCCAACACATTACTTACTCTATTTAGTGGTTGATGAATGACTGTGGTTGGGGTATAACTGTTTGTCTTTGGTTTTATTATTTACTCTGCATCGAGTGGGTTGTGTGTAAATGTGTATAGGTACATTGGAAAAGGCCTCCCCGAGATTGTTACACCTTCGATGCTGGTCGCCAGCCTCTGGCCTATGGAGGCGGGCTTGAGGTAGTTGCGGCTCGGGACCGGTAGGGTCGGGTCGTGACAATAAAGTTCATATCAATGACATGAGAAATTATCAATGGAGTGATTATGTATATCGAAATTATATACACACAAAGAGGGGTGGAAGTTAATATATAAATAAATAAATAGTGATTATACATATAATCATAAAAAGACATAATCAATAAGTACAATATTAACCCAAAGAATGGAAATTGGGTTACGAAGTACCCTTACGAAAATTCAGCAGCATAACGACATCAATTAAATATTAAGAAATTGAGTTGTTGAGAGAAAAGTGGTATCTAATATCATGGACATAAAATTAATAGAAATAAGGATATATAAGAACATAACCCAACATTTGAAAATTTAAATTTAAATACATAACATAAAAGAAGTCTTTGACTAAAAGAGTACAGTGAAAGGTTCCCTTACCGATTTGGTAACTTACGAAACATTCACCACATGAAAGAAGTATCATAAATGGAGATGTAAATACCCATAAATTAATGTATATTATACAATTAATACAATAATGGGAAGTACATTCACCACACAAAATGAAATAGTGGCAAATATTTCATGACTTTCACGGGAATAAGAAGTGAGATGAAAACCCCTTACCACATTGTAATCAGTCGGGCCGTATGACCAAAAGTTAATAAACCCCAAATGAATCACAAAATAACATGAATATAAATATAATCATGATATTATATATCAAATTTCAGTACATAGTACACCACATGAAATAAATTAGTGGAAAACAATGGAAATCTCACAGAATTAAAAGTGAGATAAGAAACCCCTTACCTCGTTTCCAACTTGACTCGTTTGTTCATTGTTCCTCTGGAATACTAAGAATAAGTTAATTTATACATACATAAGAAACATTTTAAAGTTTATTATTCCTTTTATATCACTTATTTACTTGCTATAAAAATTAGTAATTTATTTGAGTTCATATTGGACATTTTTTTGATGTTAGAAACTTGAGTCAAAAAAGAACTTGTTATAATTACAAATTTCTCATGTTGTCAATATTTCATTATCTCCAGAATAATATTCATGATTATGATATAATAAATATATTATATATCCATTATATATATGTATTTAAAATATTACATAACATTTGGAGATAAGAAATGAAATGCAGCATTCATGGAGACAGTAAGTCATACGTACACATTAACGCTACTTTCATTTATATTTCATATTTTATAGAATGTGAACATATTGATAAATAATTATATTATAATTATAGTATAAAATCATAATATATATTTATATATTTTTTAAACAATTTCATAATGCCTTCCTTTATATGTTTCATTTATGTCATGAATGAATCATATCACCTTGAGGGGGCGGTAGTCCGCACTTCTTCAAATGAAATTATCTTGTTTACACATATTGGAAAACATAAAGGTATGTTGGTGAAATTAAAAACATATAAGAATATAGAAATCATAAAAATAATATATATCATATATAAATACAGTTCTATCATAATTTCCACCATGAGAGGTGGTAGGAGTAGATTGAACAATCATCGTTTTGTGAGGCAGTAGTTCGTCGTCCACATAAACATAATATTTTTTACCCATTATATCGAGGTGTGTGGATGTGTAGTTTGAATAATTCTCATAAAAACATCCTAGTATATTTAGGATACTTTTATTGTTATAAAATAAAGGAATAAATATATTTTAGGGGATTGGAGAAGTAAAATAAAAGAAAATAACTTAAGAGAAGACATCACCTTTATATCGGGTAACTCCCTTTGGTTTGAACCAAAAAGATTTATTGAAGTGCCTTTTTCCTAATATAATACTTCTAGGTTGAAGAGAGGGATATAGGGAGATTAATTGGGTATATTTTGGATGAGACAAAGGGCTTGAGAGGTGTGAGTAATGGGTTAGAGGTGATGGCTTTTTATAAGGGGGAGGAGGGGCTCTTTAGAAAAGTTTGAAAATATTATTTTATTATATAATGATACTCCATTTCAAAAGATCCAAAACTAAATGATGTCTAAGATATAATTACCCATGTTATAAATTAAATCATCAAATAATAATTGGATAGGTTTTGGATATTGTTTTAATTTTTATAATCTTATTTATTTAAATCATTCATTAATGAGGTAAACACTGCATTATTATTGTGTCATAAATAATTTTATTTATTTGTTGTCTAAAATTTAAAAAAAATACCATGATGTAGGAAATCATTTTAGATTTCAAATTACTATTTATAGTCTAAGAGATAACTTATATAACCCCATGTAAAAATTGATTTACTAAAAGATATATGTTTATGTCATTTTTGTCTTTACTATAAATTAATTAATATAAAATGTCATTACCAATCTTAAAAGGCTCCATGGGGTCCAAAAATTAACCCAAGGACTCCAATGGTCATAAATGTGTCAACCAATAGTATTATAACACATGTTATGGTAATTTAATATTATTTTAATATTATTTTAACCTTGAATTACCCTATATACCTTTAACCGCATTAAATATAAGAAAAAAGTCACTATTCACCAAAAATTATTTTCATCTTATTGAACCACATTTTACTTAATTATAATAACCATGTATGTTGGATTTTTGAAATTCAATTCACAGAAGTGGTAAAATTTCATTTAAATGAAAAAATCAGTTTTTTACTACTTCTTAGTGTTTTCACTATTCATCAAAAATTGTTGTTTTTCAAAAAAATACCAAAACATTCATCCTAAGTTATATTTGATATTAAAAATTCAAAATTGATGTCTATTTTACCAAATTAAAAACATAAAAGTTTCATTAATTAATTCAAAATTAATTTTCGTTGTCAAAAAAAAGTGTGTTTTTAAGAAATAATAACTCTCAAAATATTGACACTTATTTATGTCCAGTTTCAAAGTGAAATTACTTCCAATGACCAAAATTGGATTAAATGGTAAATATATAATATAATTACACTTTAATGTAAATTAAAAATATAATATATCCATATATATAAATTAGATTAAAATATTTTTTGGAATTAAAATACAGTATTTTTCACTTAATCCTTAAAAAAGAATTTTATCAGAAAAATACTAAAAATTTACCCAAAGATAATCTTGATTTCTCGATCGTAAAAAAATTTATTTTGTAAAATATCATATATAAAACTGACCAAAAATAGATTTGAAGAGGGTTCTCCAACAAAAGGCAGTAAATCAACCTATTATAGAATATTATTGTATTTATATTTAAAATTATATTCATTCACATTTTAAGCCCTTAAATTTTATTGGATAAATGTAAAAAAAATTAACAGAAATTTATAATCAGATTGTATTTAGTTGTTTTCATTCCCTCCATTATAACAGATAGGTGTTAAGTACCATTTAAAATAATAATATATTATTATTTTCTAGTATGACTCGGCATTGTGTGCAATAGAAGACTTTGGAGAAACCCATTGTTGTGCGTCAGGTATTCCATTGAATATAGCATCCCCTTTAAAATTAAAATAATATTTATTTCAAAAATATTAATAAAAATGAAAATGTAATTTTCTTTATTTTCTTTGGATGTGACATCCTTCCCCCTTTTGGAAATTGCGTCCTCGCAATTTTAAAATTGGACATAGAAGCTTCATTAAATGCCCCACATTGGAAAAAGAGTCAATAAAAATATCACATTAAAATAAAGATAGAGAAGTAAAAAGGTCACCCTAGACAACAGATACTATGATTCCATGAGAACATGGATATTGATGAGAAAACAAACCATCAAGTTCTAATGGGGAGTGATAGAAAACATGTTTCAGAGAAAGTAAACCACCAGAAAATCACAAACTTGGGATGGGTTAAACGGTCATTGATTCCCTAGTAGGAAAAGTTCAAAGACAATGTTTTTTTATTTTATTTTTCATAAATTTGAAATTTTTATTTATTATCTTAACTAAAAATATAAGGAAATGTTATTATTTGTCCTGAATTCATTCATTCTTTACTAAATTTCTACCATAAACTCATCTTGTCTCCAAAAGAAGAGTATTCAAACTGACCTAGTCACATTAAAAGCACTAGATTCAACTTCTAGAGTGTCATATAATCCAAAAAAGAAGAACTATATATTTCCCATATCATATAGATCAACAAAAACAAAAATGGTTAGTACGAGATCAGATAATCCCCAAAAGGTTAATCCTTTATAAGAAGAAAAACTACTATTAATCTCCAAAATTCAAAAAAAGTACCCAAAGTTCATGAAATACCTTTCAATATAAAATATTCATTTATATTATTCAAAATAATCCAAACTACGATTGAAACCCAAAACTCATAAGGATTTATTCACATAGTCTTCAATGATAAATCTTAACATTTATCTCAAAATAACAACAACTACTCTTAAAGTCTCATACTAATGTGTAATTAACCTAATCACTTATTATCTGTGATAGGTTAATAATTTCCATAGATAACCCAAAATCAACTTATTCTTGATTCATAAAATCATCTATCTAAAAATAATTAGTCATACTAACTGGGGACTTCATGTAGTCCAGTGGTGGACGATAAATCCCAGTCGCACATTGGTTGTTGCTTTGATTCCTGTAGCTTTGTCCGATGTGATAGGTTGTCACAGAGTCTATGTGTTTTCCTTTTTCAAAACCTATATAATTTTATAACATTCCCAAAAATGAGATAAATTCATCAAAAATAACCATAACATATTTTAACCACAAAGGTTATCTAATAACTTTCATTTTACATCCCAAAATGTAATAACCTGTAATTGACTCAAATTCCAGGATAATATAAACCCAAATGGTTCTTTATAACTATATCGACAAATGAAAATATAATTATTCTTTGAATAAAATTTTGACATAAAAAACTTTAGGTTTACATATAAAAAAAATATCCAAACTAATCCCATCATAAAAACAATCAAACATAGTGTTATCCATAACTCTTCAATTCCTAAAATGTAGACATCTTAATCATCAATCATCCTTCTTGATCCATTATTCTTGTTTTTCCATATTATTATTTAATACTTCTTTCTTAAAAATTAATCATTCATAATTTCCTATGATTTCAGTAATTTAAAAACATGATCTAAGAAATAATCCATACCTTTCATAGGTTATTTTCGTTTTCCTCATCTTTAATTTGAATGGAATTAGGAATCAGTAAACATATATTTCTATGATCCCATTGATCCCTTTCTTGACACTTATTCATAGGACATCTATTTGTGTTGTGACCATGCACGTCACATTTAAAACATTCAATTGACCCCTAAGAAAGTACTTCTTTTCTTTTCCTAGAGTCAACAAGATGCTTCCTTTTTCCATGGTAGGTTATTTATTCGTGACCTTCGTTACCACATCTGAAACATCTTGTAGTCCAATTGAAGCATTTTTCTAAGTGATTCTTTTTACATACATGACACATAAGTTTTTGAATATACTTAACTTTATTATTATTTCCTGAACTTCTATAGGGATTTGTTTCCCACATATACAAGGCCTTATAAAAATCAACAAGGTTCAGGTGGTCAATCATGACTCCAGATCGTTGGTTTAGAATAACCACAATACTTCTCATTGCAGCTCCCATTTCATTTGGTTTCTCATTTAGAAATTTGTCCCAGTTTTCTTCAAATTCACTGTCACTTTAGTGATTGCTAGATCAATCCATTTTCTAAAACCAAAAATTTCAGTGTGTGTATATCGGTAAAATCATCATAAAATATCTTATGAGGTTTGTAAATACTAATATATACTTATTGATGTTATCTTAAACTCATTCAATTTATCTAAAATAACTATGACTCTTTCTAAAATATTAACCATTATGGCTATATTACTTATGTTTAAATGACACCCTAACCTCTAAAGTTATCTAAATCGACCTCTGATGCCAACTATAAGGATCTGACCTTAAGCATTACATAATCATGAGTTAAATCAAGAATTCACATTGAGTATATTTTCAGGTTTAGAGTTTTATCGAATTAGGTCATAACTATTACATATCAGCTTGAATATTACATGTAGTCACAACTAATCGGTAACCATTTTTTCCATAAAATATAAACTCTTAAAAATAACATGTCTAGTTCCAAGTTTTAAACATCACGAATTTTCCCTGATCTCATCTTTGTCCCTATTCCACTTCATGCCTTTTGAAAAGCATTTCAAAAACATGGGATGAAAATAATCTCAGTAAGGGATACACAAAGAAGGAAAACTATTAGTCTTTCAAAACAACAATTAAACCTTGAATAATTTATCATAAGTAATACTTTTCACCTTTAAGAAGTAGTAAACACTATTCTATGAATAAAATATCATTTACTTACCATTTTTTAACCAAATGATTACGATAAAACTCATAGAAAGAACACATAACATATATAGGTAACTTGGGACATAAACATACTGAAATGGAATAACCATATGGTCGACTTCCACACATATCACTATATTGAATATCCATACTGTTGACTTCCATGACCAATGCATTGGAGGTTATAATGTAACCACCCATCCTGGTTTACCATGACACCACCCGTTATTCGGTTTATCACGTAACCACCCATAAAATTTTGAAGTACCATTAAAAATCATAACACATAAAAACAGTATTAAAGAAATATAACATTTCTACATTTCAATCCCAATATATCATTTCATGATATTTATGTAATCAATGATTTAACAAAACCATTTAAAAAACCATTTAAAACATTTAATAATGGGATTTTTGGTTCAAAGTGTCCCATACCACTTTGAAACTTTTAATGGTTTTAAAATTTTAAAACATTAATGCACTTATAAATAAATCCTTAAAATCATTTTCAAAATATGGACATTAATGATAAATATTTATAAGAGTAAATCTTTAAAAACAATATTTTAGTTAAGGAGTTCTTAACCAAATGAGAGATGCTTGAATACAAATAAATGAGGAATAACATTTAGCCAAAACATTATAATAAGAAGAGAATAAAGGTATTCATGATATAATATTCCAAAGGATAATATATACACCCTATAAAATTGAATTGGCACAAAACAACAATTAAGTATCAATGGAATATAAATTGAGACGAAATCCATTATAAAGACGATATCCTTAGATTAAGGATTAGTCTATTAAATAATTATGTATGAAAAATATAAATACACTCAATACTATTGGATATTCATTGTAAATCAATCAAAGGACATTAACACATGTTATTTAAAAAACAAAACCAATGACTTGGATGTTTAACTCTATGAATAGAAATTCTGTTAAGATTACCTTTATCATGTTCATATCAATGACTTGAGAAATTATCAATGGAGTGATTGTGTGTATAAAAAGTATATCCACACAAATAGAAGATTAAATTAATAAATAAATAAATAAATAGTGATTCCTCACATAATCATTACATGACCTGATCAAGAAGTATAAGATTAACCCAAATAGTAGAAATTAGGTTTAGAAGATCCCTTCCAAAAATTCAGCAGCCTAAAAACATCAATTTAAAATTCAAGAAATGAGTTGACGAGAGAATAGGGGTATCTCCTCAAATGGACATAAAATTCACAAAAATAAGGATTTATAATAACATATCCCAACATTTTAAAATTTAAATTTAAAGACATAACATAAATGAAGTCTTTGACTAATAGAGTACGGTGAAAGGTTCTCTTACCGATTTGGTAACTTAAGAAACATTCACCACATGAAAGAAGATTTATAAAATGAAGATTTAAATACCCATAAAGTAATGTATATTACACAATGAATACAATCTTGGTCAGTAAATACACCACACAAATGGAAATATTGGAAAATATACCACGAATATCGGAGGAATAAGAAGTGAGATGAACACTCCTTACCACTTTGTAATCAATCAAGTTTTATGAACAAAAGTTAATATCCACCAAATAAATCAGATAATACCATGAATATAAATATAATAATGATAATATTTATAAAATTTAAGAAAAAATTACACCACACGCAAAAAATAAGTGGAGAACAATGGAAATATCAAGGAATTAAAAGTCAGATAAGAAACCCCTTACCTTGTGTCCGACTTGACTCGTTTGTTCCTTGTTCATCCTGAATAACTAACATAAGTTAATTTATACATGAATAAGAACCTTTTTCAAGTTTATTATCCTTTTTATATCATGTATCCCCTTTCTAGAACAATTATTTAATTATTTGAGTTCATATTGGACATTTTGTCGATGTTCAGAACTTGAGTCAAAAATGAACTTGTTATAATTACAAATTGACCATGTAGTCAAAATTCCATTATCTCTAGAATAATATTAATGATTTATATATCATAAAAATAATATATATCTTGTATATATATGTATTTAAAATAGTACATAACATTTGGAGATAATAAATGAAATGCACTATTCATGGAGATGGTAAGTCGTGTGTATGCAAGAACGCTACTTTCATTTCTATTTCATATTTAATGGAATGAGAACTTTATGATAAATAGATATAATATAATTCCATTATAATATCGTAATATATATATAAATGTTACTTAATTTCATAACTCTGTCCTTTATATGTTCCATGTATTTCATGAATGAATCATATCACCTTGAGGGGGCGGTAGTCTGCACTTCCTCAGATAAAGTTTTTGTGTTTACACATATTGGAAAGAAGAAAGGTATGTTTGTGAAATAAATAAAATAACATAAGAATATAGAAAACATAAACATAATATATATCATATATAAATACAGTTCCATAATAATGGCCACCATGAGAGGTGGTAGTAAAATATTTAACAATCATCGTTCCGTGAGGCAGTAGTTCGCCGTCCACAAAAACAGTATGTTCTTTACCTATTAGATGGAGGTGTGTGGAAGTGTAGTTTCAGTACCTCACATAAAAACATCCTAGTATACTGAGTATGATGGTTTTTTATAAAATAAAGGAATAAAAATACTTTAGGTTGATGGTGAAGTAAAATAAAAGAAAAGAACTTAATAGAAGATGTTACCTTTAAATCGGTTAACTCCCTTTGGTTTGAACCAGAAAGATTTTTTGAACTTATTTCTTCCTAAGGTAAGGATTATAAAAGGAAATTAAGGATTTATTTAGTTTAATTGGGTAGATTTTTTATGATCCAAGGGGCTTGAGAGGTGTGAGTAATGGGTTAAAGTTGACAGCTTTTTATAAGGGGGCGGAGGGGTTCTTTAGAAAAGTTTGAAAATATTATTTTATTATATAATGATATTTGGTTTAGAAAGGTCCAAAACTCATTAAAGTCTAAGATAGGATGAATCATATTCAAAATAAAACCATCAAATAAGAATTGGATAGATTTTGGATACTATTTTAATTTTTAAAATCTTATTTATTTAAATCATTCATTAATTAGATAAACACTACATCATTATTATGTCATAAATAATTTTTTTATTAAACGGCTAAAAATTATTAAAAAAATACCCTGATTTATTAAATATTTTTAGATTTCAAATGAATATTTATAGTCGAATAAATAACCTATATAACCCCATGATGGAATGAATAATGTCAGACTATCATAACCACGTAGCCAAGGCCTCGTGCCAAGACTACAAATAAGTTTCGTCAAGGCCTCGTGCCAAGACACTAGTTTGTCTCATGAGACCTACCGATGCAATTTTTCATAAAAGATACTTACGTTTAAAATTGATCAAATATACTCCAGTGTTTTTCTGAAAACATTATGCAAGCTTCTGAAAACAAAATAACTAATTCTGAGACTGCTCGACTAATTACATGCCATGATGGGTCCACACCCAATCCCTTCTTGTCTACCACAATTGAGAGTCGGGTTTTCTGAAAACATTTTTATGCTTGCGTTAAATACATATACATTTGCCCTGGGTTTTCATATATTAAAACTCGTAAACAAAGTTTGATACATACCATTTTAAAAACCACAATAAAAGAAAAGTAAAACATGGTATTTGTTTTTCATTTAAAAAAATTATGTCTTGTAGAGGAAGCTGAAACTCAAATAATATTCACAGCGGAGGAGAAGTCGTTGTCACCGCGTAAGAAAAAACATTCCTTTTGTCGTTTAGTAAAACTCTTCGTATAAAAATATTCATTTTGAGTAAAAGTAAAAGTCAAAGGGGTTTATACACCGTATAAAAGAAAGTTGTGTATAAAACAAAATATTTCTCAATAAAAAGAGATTGAGACGAAGTCCTTTACAAAGATCATTTTTTTAATAAAATAGATCTATTATGTGTATTAAATATAATTACACATAAAGATAGTAAAAATAAAAGATAGGACATAATAATATCATGACATAATTTGAAAGTAGGAGATTAACCCAAAGAATGGAAATTGGGTTAAGAAGTTCCCTTACCTCATGTCTGACTTGACTCGATCGTTCTTTAACCTCCTGAATAAAAAACTAGAGTTAATTTCAATTTTCTTAAGAACATTTTCCATGTTCATTATTCATTTTATATCACTTATTACCATGTTATGAACATTATGTAATTATTTAAGTTAATAACGGTCATTTTGTCGATATTTGGTACTTGAGTCAAAAATAAACTTCTAATAATTACAAGTTGTTCATGTGGTGAAATATCCATTATATCCAGAATTATATTCATTATTTATATATCATATATATCATATATATCCATTATATACATGCATTTATAATATTACATAACATTTAGAGGTAAGAAATGAAATCCACCGTTCATGGAGACGGTAAGCTGTACGTACGCATGAACGCTACTTTCATTTCTATTTCATATTTAATGGAATGAAATTATACTTATATAAAGGTATACTATAATTCCATTATAATATAATTTATAACACCATTTACTCCATCCTTTATGCATCGTACATATGGAATTAACGATTCAAATCACTTTGAGGGGGCGGTAGTCCGCACTTCCTAAAATAAAAATATCGTGTTTACCCATAATGGAAACCATAATGTTATGTCATAAATGAAAAATACAGAAGCTTAATTAAAACATACACATATTATATATCATATATAAATATATTTACATATTAATGGCCACCTTTGAAGGTTTTATATGAGTGTTGAACAATCATCGTTTCGTGAGGCAGAAATTCGCCATCCCCAGAAACAGTATGTTCTTTAACCATTATATGTAAGTTCATGTAAGTGTAGATCGAATACATCTTATAACAACATCATAGTATATTGAGGATATTGGTTTTGTCACAAAAGAAATGAATAAATAGAGTTTATGGGGTTGGAGAAGCAAAATTATACATAAGAACACAAGAGAAAACACTACCTTTAAAATGGGTAACTCTTTTTGATTTGAGCTCAAAGGCTTCCTTGGGAAGACTTCTGCCCAACGTGAGGCTTCTAAGAGTAAGAGTGGGATGTGGAGAGACAAAATGGCCAGGTTTTGGCCAAGACAAAGCCTTGAGAGGTGTGGGTAAGGTGGTATAGGTGGGGGCCTTTTATAAGAGGAGAGAAAGGGGACTCTTGGAAAGCTATAAAAGGTTACTTTATTATAAAGTGCTTTTTGGATTTAAAAGGTCCCAAAATTATATATTTCTAGGATAATGTGTTAACAGTTCGGAATCCACCCATCCAATAGGTTTTTACCATGTTTAGTTCTTAGATTTTACATTATCTTTTCATTTTATTTAAATCATTAAATAATGAGGTAATCGCTACATCATCATCGTGTCATTAATAATTTAATTTATCTAATGTATAAAAATTATAAAAAAAATATCATGATGTAGGAAATAGTTGTATCTTTATAATTAATATTTATAGTCAAATATATGACTTGTATAACCCCATGTAAAAATTGTTTTAGTAAAACAACTAGTGTTTGTGACATTTTTATTTTAACATTAAATAAAAAGCTTTTAATGTCATTTTTCTATACAGTGGCTCCATGGGGTCCCCAAGTTGACCCATGTATTGTATTGGTCGGGCATGACTCATCCAATAGGGTTAGAACTAGTGTAAACGTATTTTCATATTTTTATAATATCAATTTTAACTTAAATTTCACTAATTACCTTTAATCGCGATTAATTAAACTGAAAAGTTACTATTCACAAAAAAATTATTTTAATCTCGTTGAACCAAATTTTACTTTCTAATGAAAACCATGTATGTCGGATTTTTGAAAATCAAATCATCCAAGTGTTAATGTTTCATTTAAAAAAAAAATTAGTTTTTTAACTACCACTTAGTGGTTTCACTATTCATCAAAAATTGAAGTTTTTTAGAACAATGCCAAAATTTCACCCTAAGCTATAATTGATATTACAAATTCAAAAATGATATCTATTTTACAAAATTACAAATATATAAGTTTCATTAATTAATTTTATAATTAATTCCCACTGTCACAACAAATAGGGTGTTTTTAAGAAACAATATATATCAAAAGATTGACAATTATTTATGTCCAATTTCAAAATGAAATTAATTCTAATGACCACCATTGGATAAAATGGTAAAAATATATTCTAATTATACTTTAAAACCACCCAATAGTATAATTTATCATTATAAATTATTTTGATTAAAAAAGTTTTTTTTAAGTATTTTTCACTATTCATAAAAAATTGGAAGTTCTCAGAAAAATACCAAAAAATCAACATATGCTAATTTCGATATTCCGAATCCAAAAATGATGTCCATTTTGAAATATAAAATATATAATTTCAAAAATTGGGTATTACTATTCATAATGGCTATTTTGATTGGTCGCGGTGTGTTAGAATCTCAAACTTATGTACAATGCAAGCTATTGCATTATTGAAAGAGAATCGTATCATGGAAGATTGGGGTGTTACATTCTCACCTCCTTAAATAAATTGCATCCTCTCAATTTGAAAATGTTCATCGAAAATAAAATGTTGAAAATAGAAAATACCTTTGTGGAAAACCCACATCGGAAATAGGGTTAATAAAAATATAACTTTAAAAGAAAGAAAGAGAAGTACAAAGGTCACTCGAGATAGCCCATACTAGGATTCTATAAAAATATGGATATTGAGGAGAAAAAAACCATCAAGTTTTGATGGATAGTTGTAGAAAACAAGATTAGGAGAAAGTTAACTACAAGAAAATCACAAACTTGTGATTGGTTAAACGATCATTGATTCCCCAATTGGAAAAGTTAACCGACAACATTTTTTTAAGTTAAATTTCATAAAGTTGAGGAATTTATTTAAGAGATTTACTAAGAACGTAAGGAAATAGACTTACTTTTCATGTAGACTTTCATTCTTTAATAAATATTTACCACAAACCCATCTTTAACTCCAAAAGGTAATAGAACTCAAAAATATTCTATTTATCATAATTGTATAAGGTTACAAATATTAACACATACCATTTAGATTAAGAAAACTATTTTGTAATAACCAGGGACTTCCTGTAGGCTAGTGGTAGGTAATAAAGGCCTGTCGCACTATGGTTGTGGGTTTGATTCCTGCAGCTTTGTCCGACGTGACGGGTTATCCCCCGACCTGCAGCCTGTCCTTTTCCTAAAACAATAGTATTATAATATTCTTAAAATAATCTTCAGAAATGTTTTAACATTAAACAATACTATCCAAAGTTCACTTAAACCATTCCAACCTTTATAGTTATCCAAAATACATTTGTCCAGACTTTCTCTAAAAGGTCTCTAAATTCCAAAATCAATTGTAACATCAGATTCCCCAAACAAAGTAATGTTTCTCTTATTGTCACATTCTAAAAATATGATTTCCTTCATCATATTAAAACCTTAATGAAAAAAAATTTATTGTAGTACAATCCTTATATATATATATATCACATTATCCTTATGACCAGAATATTATCCTTGAGTCCAAAAGCACCAATACATTAATTATTCCACTTCAATTGTAGTAACAGCATAAGATTGTCCTTGATCCCTTGGCCTTTTCTGAGGAAAGTTTCCCTGACTCTTATGACATTCATTTTCATAATGCCCCATTTCTCTACAATTGAAGCATTCAACATTGACAGCCTCTTTCATTCCCTTGCAATCACGCGCATGTTGACCTTTTTCTCCACATTTATAACAAACTCTCATTCCTTTTAGGAAAGTACAGGGGTGATTCTTCCCACAATTATCGCATAATGGAAAATCCTTCATTCCCTTTTTCCCTTTATCTGTCTCTTGTTCCACCGTTCTATTCTTCTCTTACTTTACTTTGTTGTCATAAGATTTAGAGAATTCGTTTTCTATCTTGATAGCACACGAGACAATATCTCCGTATGATGAGAAGGATTGTGAGACTAATGCTTGATGGAGAAATGGTTTTAACCCATCAATGAAACGATCAATATAACTTCTTGGGTTACGTATATAATCTGCAGCATGCCTCGCTAACCTTGTAAAGTTAGCCTCATACTTTGCGACATTCTCATCCTCCTTCTGCCTCAGACTCTGAAATTTCCTTTCAATATCTGCTCGATGGTCATGTGAAAGTATTTTTCTAAGAAAATTTAATTAAACTCCCTCCATTCCATACTTGATACTTCATCATCTTCTTTTGTGTTATGAATCAATGTCCACCATTGATCAAAATCTCCAGTGAGGCGGTAAACTGCCATGATAACCTTTTCCCTTTCACTACTCCCCAAGGCATGGAATATTTTCTCTAAGGAATTTATCCATTACTCAGGTACTAAGGGATTTGTACCCCATTAAATGTTGGTGGTTGTTGCCTCATGAAGCGGTCTAACATTGATCCTCCACGTTTCGAATCAGGGTGCTCCATATTAGTAAGGTTATTATTCATAACCTGAGTGAGTTGTCCCAATATGGTGATTAGCTGATCAGCACCAGTTGTATCACCAACTCTATTATAATTATCTTGAGTAGGAGGACAATCCCTACATGGAGTGTGTTCATTGATACGGTTTCCATTCCTTCCACTAAGTTCCATTTCTAAAAAATGCCATAAACTAGATTACATTATGAATCAGAATATATAATAACAACCTTTAAAAACACTTAACATAAATTGAACTATTTATGGACATAATCTATAATCATAAAAATGTTTTCTTTGAGGATGTATATACTCATAAACCTTTATAGTGGTTTTTAAAGAAAATGAGAATAATCCAAAGCATATCCCCCGGGAGTGTCGTAACCAAGAGTGCAGCAAGCCCGTTATCGTTCACCAGTTCCCGTTCGAGTCGAGCTCAAAGTGGTGTTTTCAGGTTTTACGCCTAGGTACATCTGTTCCAGAGCTGCCTCTACCTTCTTGTATCTAGACAGGGATGTATTTCTCGGAAAACTCACAAAATCTCTATAATACCAAAATTCTAGGAAGTTTTTTCTATACTAATCCTCAAAGTCTATCTTAGGGCTATGTGCTCTAATCAGAGTTTATCTAAATCTATCTTCCAAGGTTAGTTCTAAACTGCCTCTGATACCAACTGTAACGCCCTGACCCCAGTTTCCCAGAGTCGGTGCATTATTACATAACATTGGCATGATCCCAAAAGATCATGTCTCGAAAGACTGATTAGTTTAGTAGCCTTGTAATACTAGATACATTCATAAATGTTACAATACATCATAATGTGAAAAACTACAATAACATAGTCTCCATTTTCCACACTCATATCCCCTTCAGACTATCCCTGCAGGTCATTCCTAAAATACTTCTTCAAATCCTGGAAAAATTAAAACATTGAAATGGGTGAGCTCAGATGCTCGGTATGGATAACAATATAGCAGAAGCTTTCATAAATAAACATAAACATTTATGGCAATGTATAACTAAAAAAAATCCTTTTAAACATGAATTTCAGCATAATATGGAAAAAGTGAAATGAAATAATGTCATTTACTTATTCACATGGAAATTCTACTGGTCGAATAATCACATGAAGTATCAATAACTACTTTCATAATGATGGAATTCATAATTCCAGACTATCATAACCATGTAGCCAAGGCCTTGGGCCAATACTACAAATAATATTTTTTCAAGGCCTCGTGCCAAGACACTAGTTTGTCTCATGAGACCTTCTGATGCAATTTTTCATTGAAGATACTTATGTTTAAAATTGCTCAAATATACTTCAGTGTTTTTCTGAAAACATTATACAAGCTTTTGAAAAAAAATAACTAATTCTGAGACTTCTCGACTAATTACAGGCCATTATGGGTCCACGCCCAATCCCTTCCTGTCTACCACAATTGAGAGTCGGGTTTTCTAAAAACATTTTTATTCTTGCGTTAAATACATATACATTTTCACTGGGTTTTCATATATTAAAACTCTTAAACAACATTTGATACATACCATTTTAAAAACCACAATAAAAAAAGTAAAACATGGTATTTGTTTTTCATTTGAAAAAATTATGGCTTATAGAGGCAGCCGAAACTCAAATAATGGTCATAGCAGAGGAGAAGTCATTGTCACCGCGTAAGAAAAAACATTCCTTTTTTCATTTAGTAAAATTCTTCGTATAAAAAGATTCCATTTGAGTAAAATTAAAAGTCAAAGGGGTTTATACACCGTATAAAAGAAAGTTGTGTATAAAACAAAATATTTCTCAATGAAAGGAGATTGAGACGAAGTCCTTTACAAAGGACATTTTTTTTAATAAAATAGATCTATTATGTTCATTCACTATAAGTACACAAAACGAAAGTACAAACAAAATATAGGACATAATAATATCATGACATAATTTGAAAGTAGGAGATTAATTCAAATAATGGAAATTGGGTTAAGAAGTTCCCTTACCTCAGGTCGGACTTGAATTGATCGTTCTTTAACCTCATGAATAATAAACTAGAGTTAATTTATATTTGCTTAATAACCTTTTCCATGTTCATTATTCATTTTATATCACTTATTACCATGTTATGAACATTATGTAATTATTTAAGTTAATAACGGTCATTTTGTCGATCTTTGGTACTTGAGTCAAAAATAAACTTCTAATAATTACAAGTTGTTCATGTGGTAAAATATCCATTATATCCAGAATTATATTCATTATTTAGATATCATATACTTCATATACATCCAGTATATACATGCATTTATAATATTATCTAACATTTAGAGGTAAGAAATGAAATGCACCATTCATGGAGACGGTAAGCCGTACGTACGCATGAACTCTACTTTCATTTATATTTCATATTTAATGGAGTGAAATTATAATTATATAAAGGTATATGATAATTCCAATATAATATAATTTATAACAACATTTAATCCATCCTTTATACATCCCAAATATGGCATTAACGATTCAAATCACTTTGAGGGGGTGGTAGTCCACACTTCCTAAAATGAAAATATCACGTTTACCCATAATGAAAACCATAAAGTTATGTGATAAATGAAAAATACAGAAGATTAAGTAAAACATAAAAATATTATATATCATATATAAATATAGCGACATCTTAATGGCCACCTTTGAAGGTGTTATATGAGTGTTCAACAATCATCGTTTTGTGAGGCAGAAATTCGCCATCCACAGAAACAGTATGTTCTTTAACCATTAGATGTAGGTGTGTGTAAGTGTAGCTCAAATCCTTCTTATAAAAACATCCTAATATATTTAGGATACTGGTGTTTTCACAAAATAAATGAATAAAAAGAGTTTAGGGGGTTGGAGAAGCAAAATAAAACATAAGAACACAAGAGAAAACACTACCTTTAAAACGGGTAACTGTTTGTGATTTGAGCTCAAAGGCTTCCTTGGGAAGACTTCTGACCAAATTGAGGCTTCTAAGAGTAAGAGTAGGATGTGGAGAGACAAATTGGGTAGGGTTTGGCCGAGCCAAAGGCTGGAGAGGTGTGATTAAGGTGGTAGAGGTGGGGGCCTTGTATAAGAGGAGTGGAGGGGTACTCTTGGAAAGTTATAAAAGGTTACATTATTATAAAGTGTTTTTCAGATTTAAAAGGTCACAAAATTATATATTTCTAGGTTAAGGTGATATGAGTTCGGAATCCACCAATCCAATAGGTTTTTGAAATGTTTAGGTCTTATATTTTACATTATCTTTTCATTTTATTTAAATCGTTAAATAATGAGGTAATCGCTGCATCATCATGGTGTCAAAAATAATTTAATTTATTTAATGTATAAAAATTATATAACAAATATAATGATGTATGAAATATTTTTATATTTCTAATTAATATTTATAGTAAAAAATATGACGTGTATAACCCCATTTAAAATTTTTTTTAGTAAAACAACTCATGTTTGTGACATTTTTATTTTAACATTAAATAAAAAGTTTTTAATGTCATTTTCCTACCAAAGTGGATCCATGGGGTCCCCAAGTTGACCCATGGATTGTCTTGGTCGTCCATGACTCATAAAATAGGGTAGGAAAAGTTTAACGGTATTTTCATATTTTTATAATATCATTTTTACCTTAAATTTCACTAATTACATTTAATCGCGATTAATTAAACTTAAAAGTTAATATTCACCAAAAAATTATTTTATTCCCATTAAACCACATTTTACATCCTAATTAAAACCATGTAAGTGGGATTTTTTAAAATCAAATCACAGAAGTGGTATTGTTTCTTTTAAACTAAAAATTAGTTTTTTAACTACCACTAAGTGGTTTCACTATTCATCAACAATTGAAGTTTTTCAGAACAATGCCAAAATTTCACCCTAAGCTATAATTGATATTCCGAATTCAAAAATGATGCCAATTTTACAAAATTCCAAACATATAAGTTGCATTAATTAATTTTATAATTAACTCCCGTTGTCATAACAAATAGCATGTTTTTAAGAAACAATATATATCAAAAGATTGAAAATTGTTTATGTCCAATTTCAAAGTGAAATTAATTCTAATTACCACCATTGGATAAAATGGTAAAAATATATTCTAATTATACTTTAAAACCACTCAATAGTATAATTTATCACTATAAATTATTTTGATAAAAAAGTTTTTTTAAGTATTTGTCACTATTCATAAAAAATTGGAAGTTCTCAGAAAAATACCAAAAATTCAAAATAGGCTAATTTCAATATTCCGAATCTAAAAATGAAGTCCATTTTGAAATATAAAATATATATAATTTCAAAAAATGGGTATTACTATTCATAATGGCTATTTTGATTGGTCGCGGTGTGTTAGAATCTCAAACTTGCGTACAATGCAAGCTATTGAATTATTGAAAGAGAATCGTATCGTGGAAGATTGGGGTGTTACAGAAATTCAATTCACATTAGTGGAAAATTTTTATTTAAATGAAAAAGTCATTTTTTTACTCTTACTCAGTGTTTTCACTATTCATCAAAAATTGATGTTTTTCTGAAAAATACCAAAAATTCATCCTAAGCTACATTTGATATTACGAATTCAAAAATTATGTCTAATTTACCAAATTAAAAACAAATAAGTATCATTAATTAATTTAATATTAATTCCTGTTGTCAAAACAAAAAATCCTTCTCTTAAAAAATAATAACTATCAAAAGATTCACTCTTGTTTATGTCCAATTTCAATGTTAAATTACATATAATGACCAAAATCGGATTAAATGGTAAAAATATAATCAAATTAGACTTTTAAAACAATTAAAGAAATTAATCTAACAATATAAATAAATTAGATTAAAAGGCAGTTTTGAATTAAAATATAGTATTTTTCACTTATTCATAAAAAAAGAATTTTATCAGAAAAATTCTAAACATTTACCCAAAGTAAAATTTGGTGTCCCAATTATAAAAATTAATTTTATTTTTTCAAATATAATATATATAAGTGACCAAAAATATATATAAAGAGAGTTCTCCATTAAAAGATGGTAAATCGACCTTTTAAAGAATATTAGAGTATTTATTCTTAAAATTATATTTATTCACATTTTAAGCCCCTAACTTTTATTCAATAAATGTAAAAACATTTAACAAACATGTATAATCATATTTTAGTTAGTTGTTTTCATTATATCTATTACAACGGCTTGGAATTAACTACCATTTAAGATAATAATATATTATTATTTTCTAGTATGACTTAGCATTGTGTGCAACAAAAGATTTTGGAGAAACTCATTGTCGCCTGTCATGTACGCCATTTAATATAGAATACCATTTAAAATAAAATTAATATCTAATTATAAATATTAATAAATATGAAAATTTCATATTCTTTATTTTTTTGGGGTGTTACACTCCCAATCTTCTAAATTCCCAAATCACTGCAATTTAGGCACATTAACTTGATCCTGGATCTATCACGTTATATACCACATTTCATAAAAAGGGGTTATAATTCATCCTTCAAGGTATTTAACCATATTTACATCACCAAATTCCACATGATCTGATGATCAGTTCTTAATCAAAAATAAGGACCTCATCTCACACTTTTTTCACACCTACACCTACTCATACCCTAGAGGTACTTTTACTCTGACCAGTGTACATTGTAATGTAAAAGGTCTACACCCAATTTCTATTCTCAATCAAATAGGTCATCTCATAACTTTTCACCACCATTCCATAGTTAATCTTACACTAATCCCATTGAAAAATCATGTCCTCTCTCTATAATTTATTAAAAGATAAGGGTTCTAGGACCCCACCAGAATTTACAGGCCCCTCATAATGTCCTATCCAATTGAGTCTCTAGGGTTAAGATGTGCACATCCAAAAAAATTCAATACATCCACTAGGAACACCAAAAGTAGTCAATGATAATTTTCTTCTGTTATTGTGACCATACATTAGGATCAACATAACATGTCCAACTCCAACTCTATATCCTGTATATTTCTCAAAAACTTCCCATTGACATGTCTCACTTTCCATAAAAATCCAGCCATAGAAATTCAAACATCAAGATTATCTCTTCAAGGATCGTCATATATTTCACCAGTACAACTAGCATGTCAATTAAAAAACACCCCACTCACTTAGTATAGGTTAAATTATTTTCCCATTTATGATTTTGTATTATCACTTAAAAGATAAAGTTTCCATATCGACATACCAAGTAATGGTAGGCCACAGTGTCACTGTATTTTCCCACCTAACTCGACCATCCAGAGGCATACCCCATTTATCCTAGGACCACCTTAATAATAACCTATATAACCAAGATCATTATATGTTAACTAATATATCTAAAATCCTCTCACATGTTGTTTCCTTTCTAATAAGACTAGGTAATCTCACTCATGAAAAGTCCAACCACATGATCACCAGTCACCTCAGTATATCTTCAAAACCAAAAGAATATCTACATTTTGTTCCTATTTTTATCCAACCATCAAGTATCCCCTCACATATAGAGTGATTTATATCATTTATCATGTCCTTAAAAATCCAAACACGTCCCACAATATCAAGTGTGATAATCTTCACCCATACACACAAGTAATCTATATTCACATTTCAATAATTTTCAAGAACTAATCATGGATGAACCACAACATAATTCATCATCAATTATTATAATATGTAATTCATCCAAAATATTAGATTATCCCCTCTCTTGGGTTACCCTAATATAACATAAATGTCTCCAAAATATTAGGGAAAATATTCTATTACTTAGAAACAGTCCTTGGATCACAAGTATCCTAATATATATCTCTATATTACAATGTAACTCACAACCCAGTGAACTCTCTTAAGGTATCCCATAAATTTGTATATCAATCACCCTATAATCAAGAAAACTACCCACTTTGGGGCTATACTCAAATAATATTTCTACCCAACTGAAGAAAAAATGGAAAAAAATATAATATCATTATCATTTCCACATATTATTATTATATTTTAAGCATAGTTAACCATCAAATGTAAAAAAATGATCATAAATTCTAGTGTCATTCAAATATTAGGATCATAATTATAAATCATGATATCAAAATAAAAACATCATTTATTTAAACTCAATAATAGGCTCCAAAATTCCATTGAGATATTACTTCTACATAGGATAACATGGGGAATAAATGAACAAAGGGGATGAGCTATAATGCCCAGGAAGGGAATAAACAAAGGATTAAATTATAACACATGGGTTAGAAGGAATAACATGATGACATAAAAAATGAAACAAAAATTGAATAAATTAAAGGAATTATATCATATAGAACATGATCTCATATAATAATAGCATCATAGGAATCTGGAAATAACATAAAACATTACATAAGATTGAGTCAAGGAAAACAGCTAGACCATTGCACATGGCGTACAAAGTACCATAAAGGAATCAGTCCAAATCTTTGTCTTAATATGACATATCATGAGACTAAACATAACCCAATGCATTGTAATGATATCTTGGTTCACCCATAATGACATGTAAATGAATATGTGTACTACATTAATAAACAAACATAATCATAAGTTTTATCCATGGAATGAAATTGGTATCGTAATAATGAGATAGAGCATAAAAATGGGTGAATCATAAAAGTGTCCATTAGAGAATGGATTTAAATCAAACATGGACGTTCATAAGAAAAGATATTCCCCATTCATAATAAATTATGTCCAACTAATGATAAAACATGAAAAAATATTTTTTAAGAAACATTAGAAATGAGCCACTTTTGTGTGGTTTAAGGGAAAATATAATTGTCTTTAAAGAGTAAAGGGAATATTTGTTTCCATAAAACAAAAAATTAATTGAGAGAGTTTTTCAAGATGAAATTATTTATTTTAGAAAAATAATTTACTATAAAAATATACTATGGAGTTTAGTTGAAAATGGGTATGAATTTGGGAAGTTCCCTTTAATCTGGCTTTCATATTGAAATGAATTGAAAAGGGAACCCTATAAAAAATATATTTACCCATAAATATAGATTCATTGAGAATTCTAAATATTTTTGGAACATAAAAACTGAATGTAGGATGATAAAATAAGAAGGATTAATAACTGTTTTTGGGTAAAGAGAGAGGAAGAGTAAACCAAAGTAAAAAATTGGGGTTTGAAGAGAATCCCCTACCTTATGTACGAAAGTGTTATATATTTTTACTTAATGTATTATATAATAAAATTAATTCCCTTAATTAATTAATTTACAACCTATTATACATTTATTTTTTTATTATAATTTTTTTATTTTCATTTATGTCTATTTCATTGACTTACAATGTTTAATTATGTCATTTTGGGCACATTCTCTTCATGATTTTCATTATTGGTTCTCTTGTATACAAGTTTGTAAGATCATGTAAAATGAGAATAATTCTCCAAAATTTAAATTATATGTTATTAATGAAATAAAATAAGTAAAATTATTTATATATATCATTTGGTTAATGGTATGTGCAAAGACCTCGACCCTAGTAGCTTGGTTCCAGTTCCTTACTTTATAACATTAGTATGATTACAATAAATTTGTATCCCAAAGGACTAAATAGTTTTGTAGTTTTGGAAAACCAGATAAAAACATAATATTTTCGTTACAACTTGATAGGAAATACAATATATCAATTAGATTGGAATCATCCATAAATCCTAGATTATCCCTAAAATTCATTCTTAAAATTCATCTTCATTATCCTAGGGAAAAATAAAAAATAAGAAAGGAGTGATCTCAGATTCTCATTAAGGGTATTTAATACATTGGAAGTTATAATATACATAAACATTAGGCATTTTTAATACCTAAAATCACATTCCATTAAAAATAAACATGATCATAATAAGGTATGAATGAAAGATGTGTAAATAAATCTATATAATTGATCATAAGAGAATAAACCATAATAATGGATATTCTATTAGTAATATATCACATGGTTAGAAATTAATAATATCATAATAAGAAAATTCATTATTCTAGACATCTAAAACACATCATCAAGGCCTCAGCCAAGACATTTGAAGATACTAGGGTAAGGCCTCGGCCAAAACACAATTCTATTTTGTCTCATGAGACCTACCAATGCCTTAGGGGATATAGAAGGCCCCAACCATCATGTGATAAGTGAAATTAATTCATAATATGAATGGGGATAAACATAAACAACAAGAAAAATTAAAATTTAAATAACTTTCACCAATCTGTAATCATAATCATTAACAAATATAAGTAACATGGAGAATGGTATCAAGATAGCCCATCCACAGTCAAACCAGTCACAAACCATTTAATAACATATAGTATATGACAATAATAATATATCACTATCAATAAATCATAAAATTCAATATAGGTGTTGAAATCTATAAAAATACTCTAATGAAATCGTCGAGGAATTCTTGAGAGAAATACCACTTTTACTTAGCAAAGAAGAGTTCTTTTGGAAATATCATTTTTATTTTTCCTAATTATTTGTATAAAACTAGTAATGAACAAATATAGTTTTTCATGAAAAAATTGGTGATTTTAGAAAAAAATGGTGTCTTAAAACATATTACGGAAGGCACATTAAAATGTGTATGAAATTGAGACATTCCCTTTATTCGGGCTTGAGTATAGGGAAGAATTAAAAAGAGAACCTTGAAAAAATATTAATTTATTATTACGTAAATATAAAATGATCAGGAAATATGAGTTTTGAATGTATAAATAGAATCTAAGATAATTATATAAAATTAATAAATAATCACATTGGTCTATAGAGGAAGAAAGCATAACCTAAATGAAAATTGAGGTTAGGGAAGAAAACCCTTACCTTATGTCTAAATGTGTTCTACACATGACCTTAATGTCTTATATAATAAAAATTATATCTATTAATTAATAGTTTCAGAAGATTATATACATGTATATTATATATTATAATTTTAATAAGTTCATTTATGGACTTTTCTATGAGTTATATGATAACATTTTATTGCTTAGGATCATTCTTTTCCTTGGTTTTCCTGATCGGTATACTTGTCTATGAGTATAGAAGTTCATGCGGAAAGGGTATAATTATACAGAATTAAATTTCAATGATACCAATGAAAATATATAATTTTAAATGGTTATATATATAATTTTATTACATTTTATTGGGATTAATCATTAGATAATACATTTATTGGTAATTATTTATATGACTGTAGTGGTTATTGATCATAACAATCTCATTTTGTTTTATCATTTATTATTATATAAATATGTTACCTAAAGAACATAAGAACGTTTTTAATAAATATATTATAGTCTGGTTTTACCATAAAAATGGTTTCATTACCAGTCTTGAAGGATAAATTGAAGAACAAAAATATGTCGTCCATGATGGTTGTAAATCGGCACCTCTCGGGTGATGATTACATTTTAAAAAAAAAATTGGATGGGAATGGAGTTTGTGTAAGGATATTTCATTAACATGATATAATTATAGTTTATATATTATACTAGAGTTTTCATGGTCATTTGGATAGAGGTTTCAAGGATATAATAATAAAATAAACAAGTTTAAAAGAAACTAAAAGGAAATGAAATAGGATTTTAACTCTTGATAACTCCTCATTAAGAACCTCCTAAACGAGATTGTTTTTTGTATTTTTATGAGACCAAGATCCCCTAGACATGGGGTAGAGGTTTGGGAAGATAATCTTTCAGAAATTTGATAAGGATAAAATCTTAGAAGTTGTGAGGAGAAGGGGTGGTATTTATAGTAGAGCAGATGGGTGCTTTCTAATTATTTCATTCATTATGTTATTATTTTGATCACGAAAATGAATAGTGTTGATTATAGTGACTATATAAATTAATAAGTGAAATTGAGTTCGAACCAAGTGTTCATATTTAATCCAAAAATCACCTATGACTCAGTAAAACACATATTTATCATTTATAGTAAATTATCATATTTTACTATTCACAAAAAATTCAAGTATTTTAGAAAAATCCCAAAAAATCACCCTAATTTTTCTATGATGTATATAATTCAAAAATGAATTCCATTTGGTGAAACTAATTATCAAAATATGAGAAAATTAATATTTAATTAGAACCATCATTTACTTAAAAAATATAGTTTTAAATCAATAACTAATTTTATAACAATTTAAAATTTTAACTAAGGCCTCAAAGAATTATTCTAAAATCATAAGACAAAGAAATGTTATTTTATAAATAAATTTTTTATGAATGTATTTTCTTTTAAATAATTTTATTAATTATAAAATAATAATTAAATATTTATAACTTGTGAAAATACCAACACTTAATATAACAATTTTAAAATATTCAATTACTTATACTATGATATTATTACATGATACTTTCATATATAAGGTGCAAAAATTTTATTTATACATTTATTGATAATGTCACTATTCCTTAGTCTAATTTACTATTAATAAGGGTCATATTACGATTCCTGAGGCCAAGTTACTATTTCATCGATATATGTTTCTTAACTTATAGAAATATCTCTTATTTCATTCATTCTTCATTTATGTTTTTTGTATTATACTCTATATGTTATTTTTTTATTCTATACTATATGAAATAAACATAGGAAGGTAAATTTATTTGATAGAGTTATGATTCATTACATTCTCCCCTCTTAAAACAAATTTTCCTAAAACTTTTCCAGATTGTGATGCCACAAAAATATTTGAGTAGTTCTTCATTATAATCTCCTCAGGCTCCCAAGTTTCCTCTTCAATTTTATTATTTTTCAAAAGTACCATTAGTATCTGAGTCATCTAATTCATCAACGATTTTTCATTATTGTCCTGAATCTAGATAAGCTCTTCACAATAAGATAATTCAAGTTTCAATTCTATTCCTTCATATGTGAGTACATGTGTTGGGTATCGAATGTACTTTCTTAAGAAAGAGATATGTAACACATTTTGAACCTTAGAAATTTTTGGTATCATTTTCCAAACAATAATCCCCCATGATTATTTTTCCAAAATTTCAAAAGGACCAATGTACCTGGGGCTCATTTTCTCTTTCTTCAAAAATCTTATAACACCCTTCCAAGGATATAATTTCATGAAAATATATTCTCCCATATTAAATTAAAAATACTTACTTAGATTATCAACACATATCCTTTCCCTACATTAATATTCTTTGATATAGGTTTGAATATAATTTACCCCCACTATTTTTTTTCCTCCACAAGCTCTGGGAATACAAGAATCCTTTCACCAACTTCATCCCAGTATGTTGGTGTATGACATCTATTTCCATTCAATGCATCATTTGGTGTCATTTGAATATATGAATGGAAACTATTATTGTTGGAAAACTCTACTAAAGGAAAATATTGATCCCACATACCATTAATGTCAAGGTAGCAATATATAAACATGTCATTTAATGTCTGAATGGTCCTTTCAGACTACCCTTCAGTTTGAGGGTGATAAGAAGTCATCAAACAAAGATCAGTATCCAAAGAATTTTAAATATTTTTTAAGAATTTTGATGCATATCATGTATCATGATCAGGAAAAATTTAAATAAGTTCCCCATGAAGTCTTAAAGCTTCATTGATATAAATATTTGGAAGGGATCTAGTGGAAAATCATCCCTTAGAGTGAGGAAATATGTAGATTTGTTAATTAGATCAGCAATCACGCATATTAAATGATTATTTCATGGATTTTTTTGGTAATCCTATGAAAATATACATAGTGATGTCATCCAATTTCCACGTAAGAATAGGTAGGGGTTTCGTGAAACCTCTAGGATGTTGTCTTTCATCCTTCACTACTTGATAGAATAAACATCTTGATACGTAGTTAGTAATTTACCACTTCATATTATCCCACCAGAAATGTTTCTTTATATCTCTATACATCATAGTGATTCTAGGTTGTATAGAGAAATTAGAGCTATGAGAATTATCCAATAACTCCTTCTTTATATTAGATATAGAGGGAACACATATAATTCTCTGAAATTTCACAATATCATCTTAACAGATGATGTATCTAAAACTCACATCATCCCACTCATCATCATACTATAAATTTATTCAAGAAAAGAACGTCCAAAACACAAGAGGGGTTGGCCCAAAGACCTAAAAAAGTAAAAAGGGACTAAGGGGGGAAAATAGTGGAGGCTGAGGGCATCCCCTCTAACCATGTTGACGCCCTCCGCCTTCATGGTGGTAGCAGTGTGAAAACAGCAACGGGCCGAACTAGGGACGTCGATGGAGGCAAGGTAGACCGAAACCTTATTCCCCTCATGCCAAGTGTGGACAACACTCATATTGCTACTGATCATGTCCCTGCATTTCCTGGTGATGTAGTGGATGGACCATAGGATGCTGGATCCGTGGATGGCATTGTGGAGCATTACGGAATCGGTTTCCACCTCTAATAAGGTGATCCCCTCTTGGTGACATATGGAGAGCCGCGTCAGCATTGCCTTGGCCTCGGCCTGGAGAGAAGAACCTTGCCCCAGAGATGCAGAGAAGGCCATAATTACTGACCCAGAAGAGTCACGAACCACCCCTCCTCCTCGGATCGACCCCATGCTGCATGATCCGTCAGAGTTGAGTTTGAGCCCTCTCTTTGGCGGTAACCAGCGAACCCAGTTTCCTCTCTTATTAATGATACCTAAGATATCAGTATCGATACGTGTCTGGAGACGTTGAAGAGAAGGAGCCTCCTTCCATTTGCGTGAAGAACTGAGTACATCCAGCAGGAGGATCTTGGTGCGAGTAATGATCTGATGGCCGGAGGAGGGGTTTCCTTCATACCGAGCCTTGTTCCGTGCTTGCCAAATCGAACAACAGCCTGCATGGAGGACCATCGTGCGGGCTGTCTACTATGAGTTCTTCTCCTCCGCACCATAAAACCATCGGTCCAGAAAAGGCATGTCAGCCATGCGGAAGTTAGAAAAAGAATTGAACTCACTGAAGTACAGCCACACCACCCTTTCCCAATTGCCTTCAAAGAACAGGTGATCCACATTCTATTCTCGGTGTTCTGAGCAGCAGGGGAACCTTGAGGCCAATGGGATGCCACAATGTTAGATATTTTCATCAGTGGGAATGGCCTTGTGACGTAGACGCCATGTAAGAAAGCTGTGTTTGAGCGGAGTGCCTTTGGACCATAGGATCCCATTCCACAGATCGCTCTGAGCATGAGGGGCCATGGATTTTTCATAATCCCTGGAGGTGAAGGACCCCATGGAAGAAAGAGAAAACACACACCTGTCTGGATCAGAGTTGATCTTAATTAATTTGAAGGTATCACGCTGGTCCTCTTCTAAGATCGCTTCAACGAAGGTCGGATATGTGCTCACCTCCTTGAAGGTTATCAATGAGCACAGGAACCCGGGAAAGCCGAGGATGGTTCTGGCCTAGTTTTGATGCCAGAAAAGGATACCCCCCCCCCCCACGATCCATCTGGATTGTGATTAGAGAGAGGCAATGAGAGGGGAAATCACTGACCAGAAAGGAGAGGTTTGGCCTCCATCCCTAGCATCGGGACCAACATGGGAATTGTGCATGGTAATTTGCCATAATGTACGTTGTTCCAGAACCTCCCAGGTGATCATGTAATGATTTAATTGGAGAGTATCTTCAAGACGACGGACGTTGATGCCCCCTTCCCCGGCTAGTCTCGCCACCTTGTCCCATCATGCCCAGTGACGCCTGCCCTCTGAACGAGGATCCTAGATAAAGCTGGCAAGAATATTTTTGATCCTGATGATGATGCACTTTGGGACTTTGATTGATGAAAGAGCATGGATAGGGGAGGTAAGAAGAACGCTATTGATTAGAATTATCCGGCCCCCAAATGAGATGAAAACATTCTTCTAGTTGAGGATCATGTCCGTAGTCCTGTTGGAAATGGCGTCTAAGTCACCGAAGCAGAGACGTTTTGGGGAGATTGGCACACCAAGATACTCCATATGAAAGGACCCTCTATTCATGTCCAGGCTTTGTTGAATGATCTGGGTCTGAGAGGTGGTGCATCCATTGTGTGTATAGAAATTTCTCTTTGTCGTGTTGATGACCTGCCCACTCCAGAGGCAATACTCCTGCAACACCTTGTTGAGGCCACTGATGGACTGCCAGCTTCCATTCAAGAAAATAAACGTATCGTCCGCGAAAATCAGATGAGACATTGGAGGGGCCCTTTTCCTTCTGCGATATTCCATGATATCGCCATTGTTGATTCCCATGTGTAGGTGCCAGCTGAGGACATCCTGTGAGAGGATGAAGAGGCTTGGGGACAGGGGATCGCCCTGCCTCTGACCATGGGTAGCCATGAAAAACCCATACGTTTTCCCCATGAATGAGATGGCTAGCCAGGGGAGCTGAAGCATCTAAACAGGATGTCGATGTTCCATGTGGAGAACCCCATTTTTTCAAGTACTCAGTTGAGAAACCCCCACCCGACCCGGTCAAAGGCTTTACTCATGTCCAACTTGATACCCAGGTTGGAGCCGCGAGACATAAATTCAAGGTCTCTGATCATATCCTGAGCCAATTTGATGTCTCCATGAATGGATCACCCTTTCACGAAGCCATGATGTTCCAAGGACACCAGCCGGGGAATATAGATGGCCACCCTTGCACTGATCAGGCCGGCCAAGATCTTGTAAGTAAAGTTGCAGAGGTCGATAGGCCGGTTGTGGGAAATAGAAGTGGGGTTCTTGATCTTGGGCAGAAAGATTACAGCCATGGCGTAAGAGGCCCTGGAAAGGTAACCCCCCCCCCCCCTAAAAGAAGTCACAAACAGCTGTGATGGTATCCGTTTTAATGATGTCCCATGAATCTCTGTAAAAAGAGCCCAGGAACCCGTCTGGGCCTGGTGCGCTTTCGGGATTGAGCCTCATCATGGATTTCCGAATTTATTTTTCATCTAGGATGGAGCTCATAGAGTAATTTTCTTGTGCTGGTAGCTGGTTGGGTATCACCTCGAAATATCCTCCTTCCTCACCAAGATATCCATTGGGAAGACGAGGATTGGGACCGGAAAAGAGATTTTCCAATGCGGCCAAGGCCATAGCTCCTGCAGTATCTCTATAATCATTGTAAGTGCCATCATCAAGTAAAAAGTTGGGAGTCACCATGTGCTTCTGTCCCTTAATACAAGCGTGAATGATGCCTGTATTCCTATCTCCCTCCCTAAGACATTTAATCCTTGACTCCTCCCTCACCTTGCGCTCTCGTTTAAGTAACATGTCTGCCAGAGTGCTCTTCTTGCATGAGAGGTCATCGAACACCCTATCGTCCCAGTCGGTCTCCAAGTTCCCCTCCAAGAGATCCACGTCCTTCATGGTGGAAGTTATGTCATCATCCATGGAATATTGATCTTTTGACCACATTTGGATCTTAGAATTGAGCCTTCGGAGTTTGTTATGGATGACAATCCATGATTTTCCTTGAGTGCGATCTCCCCAGGTGGTGCTAACGAGGTCTTGGATCCCCGGTAGGCTATCCCAGTGGTGGCAGTATCTGAAATTTTTGGTCTGGTCCTAGCCTGAGGATAAGGATAGGAGTAGAGGAGAGTGGTCAGATAGACCCCATGTGAGGTGAGTTACGGGTCTTTGCGGGTTGGTCCATGTACACTGGGTCTTTGTAAATCTTCATTTTTTTTATTACTTCATGATCATTCTTGATCAATGCATCTACTACCTTATTCACCTTCTTGGGGTGGTAGTGTATTAAATAGTCATAATGCTCGAGCAACTTGATCCATTTCCTTTGCCTCATGTTTATTTAATTCTTTGAGAAGATATATTTCAAACTCTTTTGATCTTTATATATCTCACATAATTCACCATAGAGATGGTGTCTCTATATTTTTAGATAAAATATTAAAGCTGCAAACTCAATATCATGAGTTAGATAGTTCTTCTCATGAATTGTTTACTACCTTGATACATAAGAAATAACTATATAATTCTATATAAGGACACACCAAATTCCTTTCATTGACGCATCACTATAAATCATAAATACACCATTTTACAAATACTTGAGTCAGGATTAGAGAATTCACTAATCTCCTCTTCAATTCATAAAAACATTCTTCACATTTTTTTTCATATTACCTTAACCATTTTATGAGTAAGATTGGTTAATGGGTTAGCTAATTGGGTGATGTTATGAAGAAAATTTTGATAATATCCTACTAATCCAATAAAACTACGTACCTCAATCATGTTCCTTGGTGTAGGACATTCCTGAAATATTTTTTTCTTCAAAGGATCATATAAGATTCCATCCATTGAGACAACATGGCTAGGAAAAGAAACTGATTGAATCCAAATTTCACACTTTCTAAACTTCCCATATAATTCATTTCTTCTAAGAGTCTTCATAACAATCCCTAAGTCATTCACATGGTCTTCATAGCTTTTGGATAATAACAAGATATTATCCATAAATAACACAACAATGTCATCAAGATATTCCTTGAAAACTATGTTCGTTATATCTATGAAAATTGAGGATGCATTTATCAGTCCAAATGGAATAACTGTAAAATCATAATGTCTATACCATGTTAAAAAATTTTTCTTTAGAATATCTTTTGTCCTCACATGCAATTGATGAAATCCATATTGAAGGTCAATATTCAAAAAATATTGGGCTCCTTGAAGTTGATCAAATAAATCATCAATGTGAGATATTTTAAAATTTTTCTTTATCATAATATCATTGATCCCCCAATAGTCAATGCATAGACTCATAAATACACTATTCATATTAACAAGAAGAGCAGGAGCACCCTATGGAAAACACTAAGGTAAATAAAACCGTTAATAGTTAACTCCTATATTTTTTTTCTTCAGCTCCAATAATAACACATTGACCATTCTATAAGGATTCATTGATATAGGCCATGCATTGAGAATTATATTAATAGAAAACTCAATTTCTCACTCTGGAGGATGTCCAAGTAAATCCTATAAAAATACATTAATGTACTATTCCATAATAGTTACATCCTTAATTTGATGATTTATTTCCTCACCCATATATATTGTGTTCTCTTCCACCTAAATAATTTAATTCAATAGAGTTATTGGGGGTGGATCTAAATATGAATCGGATGGTGATGTTTCTATATTAAAGATAAGGGACTCTACATCATTATAAAAAATTGTAACTTCCTTCTTCTTGAAATATATTTTCTCATAATAATTTAAAATCCAATTCATATCAATTATTATATGAAAATAAATCTTGGGTATGATGATAAATTCATAAACAAAAGAATTCTTATGTGTCATAACTGGGACTTATCGAAACATCTTTTTTACAATGATACTTCCCTTATGTGTTTTGGCCAATAAATCCATTATTAAAACAAAAAGGAAATATGTAATTTTCATAGAAAAATATGGAAGATATAAAAAATGAAAAAACCCAGAATAAAATAAATCATTGGATAAGTTCAAGGAAATGATAAAAGAACATTCCACTACATAATTACAAACTTCAACCTCAGCACTTGTGATTTCAAAAGAATGGCCTTGCTCCATTAGCCATTTAGAGGGAATTTTTTTTGATGCATTGGACTATTATTTTCATAATGTCCCATCTCATTACAGATATAGCATTGAACATTGGTAGCTTATTTATTTCCTTTGAAATCACGACTTTGGTGGCCTTTTCCACACTTATAATTAACTCCTTTTCCTTTTATGCAGGCTCTGGGGTGTTTCCTTCTGTAAGTATCATATAATAGGAAACTACCTTTTATATTATTTCTTTTATCCATTATTTCCTCTACTACCCACTTCTTTTCTTTCATTCCCATAAAATCAAAATACATAGTGAATTCTATCACTATTTTGATAGATCATGAGACTATATCTTCATATGATGTGAATATTTGGGAAACTAGTTCCCTTTAGAGGAATGGTTTCAAACCATAAAATAATCAATCAATATTACTCATGGGATTACATATTTAGTCCAACACATGAATTTCTAGCCTTGTAATGTTTTCATAATACATGGAAACAGTATCATCCTTGTTTTCCTCAAATTCAACAATTTCCTTCCTATATCCACTTGATGCTCATGAGGAAAATAATTTTCTAGGGAAAATTCCTTAAAATCCCTCTGTACCATATTTTTAATTTCTCACTCCTCCTTTGTGTTTGGATTAGTGACCACCATTGATGTACATATCCATATAGATGATAAAATTCCATGAAAACCTTCTCCCTTTCGTTACATCCCAAAAAGAGAAATATCTTCTCTAATTAACTTATCACTAATTGGCTACAAATATGTTTATAGTCCCATTGAATGATAGAGTTTGTTGTTATATAAATTGGTATAAAATTTCTCCTCCACATTTTTGATCATGATGCTCCATATTGTTGAGATTGTTATTCGTAACCTAAGTCATATGTCTTAGTATAGTTATTAGTTTCCCAAACCCTGTCACAGCTCGAAAATTGACATCATTATATTTCATAAGAGGGAAATCCATACATTGGATATGTGCATTCATACGTTTTCCATTATTTCCAATATGCACCATTTCTAAATAAGATAATACACTAGATTAGGTTATGAATTATAATGTATATTTTCAAACTACAAAAACACTTAACAACAGAAATTGATGTTTTATGCATAGCTAATCTCATAATCATTAATATGTTTTATTTGGGTTATATTCAATTTTAAATCTTTCATAATGGTTTGTAAAGGAAATTTGACATATCCTAAGCATGTACCCAAGGAGTGTCAATCCAAGTGAATATTAAGGCCCATTATCATATACTAGGTCACCACGAGTTTGGAATGGGACACCTTATCGGAGTTTTTACCACTAGGTACGTTTGTGCCAGAACCACATCAACTTATAATATCCAGATGGGGATGTATTACTAGGAAGTTCCAAATAATATATATCATACCCAAATTCTACGATGTTATTCTATTATTATCCCCAATGTCTATCATGTTGTTATGTAACCTAATTTATGTTTTCTAAATCTAGTTTCCAATGTTTCTACTAAACATCATCGAATACCAATTGTGAATACCCTGACCCTTGTAGCCAAGAGCTGGTGCCTTACTTTATTACAATGGTGTGATTACAATGAATAAATATCCCAAAGGATAGAATAGTTTAGTGTTTTTTAAATCCATATACGAACATAATATATTCATTACAACTTGAAAGGAAATGCAGTATATAAATTCCGTTAGAAACATCCATAAATCATATATTATCCCTACCAGTTATTAATAATGTTCTTCTTCATAATCCGAGGAAAAAATAAAACATAAAAAAGGAGTGAACAAAGATTCTCTGTAAGGGTAATTAATAAAGTAGATGTTATCATAAAAAAACATTAGGCATGGTGAATAACGAAAAACACATGCCTTTGAAAATAAACTTCTGCATAATATGGCTGGAAATAAATCTGATTAAATATAGCCATATAATTGATAAAGAGAGAATGAAACTTAATCATGCATATTATAATAGTGAAATATAAAATGGTTTATAAATTACTAATATCATAATGAGGGAAGATATTGATTTGGCCTTAAAAACATATGTTTTGCCACATCCTTTTAATTAATTTTTATCAATTTAATTTTTTTAACACTATTCAATAAATAATGGCTCTTTTTTATTTTATTATTAATTTTAATAATTATTTTTAAAATAAATCTAATCGTGCATTTTATACTTTAAATTAGTTAATTTATGTTTTACTTTATTTTATAAGTCTAATAACATTCTATTTAGTTTGTTGTTTTTGTCTCCATATTTCATAATTTATCTTTTATTAGTTAATTAAGTAATTTTTCTTTTGCACTTAAATAATATAGATGTTAATTTAACATTTCTTATATTAAATATTAATTAATAAAAGTAATATTATATAAATATTGACTATCTTTTAATAATTCAACTCTGATACATTTAAGATTATAAATTTACAACATCAATTAAATCCCAATAATTCAATTTCATCAATTAACATAATTTCTTAATAATTTAATAATTAAATTTTATACTTTAATTAATTTAATTTGGAACATTAAATATTATAAATAATTTAATAATTTTTTATAAATTTTATATTAACTATTTATAATTTAGTTACTTTTTAATTTTTATTATTATTTTAATTTTAATTTAGGTTTAATTAATTGAAGTTAATAATTATTTAATTAAAGTTTTTTATTCAGATTCTACTATTTAAGTTTTTTAGTTGTTTATAAATGTATTATAAAATTTTAGTTTCTAATTAGTTATCAGTGTGTATTTTAGTTTAAGTTTTTATCTACACATTAATAAATTTGTTTTTGCAGATGTTCACGGTAACACCTTTTTTATCCTTCACGGTATCAACCTTTATGGTGTTTCCTCTCATTAGTTCTAGTCTCTACTAATGTATTCCATTTACGGTGTCTCCTACTACTGTACCCCCGGTCATGGTTCCACTACACACCGTTTCCATTTCACGGTGGCACCACAACCTCACACACTGTGATTCTTCTCACGGTCTCTCACATCAGCTACCATATCATCATCCTACTTCACTGTAAGACCATCCATCTACAACACCACTTCATCTCTTTTTACACCATTTCCTTCTTCTTCACCCGACGAAGTGTTGCACCCATCATCTGCATCTCACTTCAATAAGAATTTCTCTTCTCCCATAACTATTTCATTTTGTCATTCCAAACCGAGACAGAAAATTCGACCTTTTGAACCAAAACATGGGCTTCTACAAGCAGCAGCGAGACACCGATAGAAAATAAGTTTAACCACATCCATGCTTTAATACCACTACAAATTGAGACTCCTGATTCATAAATCTAAAACCATCAATTATTGTGGAAGAAATCGGATCAACCTATCTTCATTTCGAAATCAAGGTTACTGCCCGAAGATGGAGTAATACACGGTTGATCTAGTCATTGTGTTGGTACTACATTATCGGATCTGGGAAGGATATTTCTGCCACTAAAATGGATCTTTCTCCATTGTGTTGGGAACCATGGATGAGGACGCCACACTAAAAAGGGATACATGACCCGCTGCTGTGAAGATATGTTGGAGTAAATACCATCGCCTTCAGAAATGGTCAATACCGCTTGGAGTCGCACCGTCATCAAGCAGGGTAGGTCCCGCACCGGAGGAAGAAGCATCGTCGTGATTCATACTCGGGGGAAGCTATACGCTGCTGTGGTTTTTAGAGGAGCAGGTCACTGCTTACCTGGAGAAGAGATTTCCCGAGTTCACCACTAATTTGAGGCCAAACCAAGCTTTGTTTGCTACTGAAGTCTCACCGCACACTAGGCCGAAGTCGATGTTGTGTTGCTGGAACTGAAGAGATTCACTGTCGATCTGTGGCACTAATCCTTCCTGGAAAAGGAACCGAGAACCCCCCGCCCCCTTCTTGTAGCACCGATTTGGGGGGTGGAAGAGATAAGCTTAATTAAAAAAACTAACAAAGTAATAAACAAACAAATAATATATAATAATAATGTTTATAATCAAATTATTAAAAATAAATTAACTAAAATATTTAACTAATTAAATTAACTAGTTAAACTAAATTTTAATTAAATTTAACTATTTATTAAATAATTTTAAAGTATTTGATATTAATCTAATTTAAGAATAAAATTAAGCTATGTTAATTATTTTTTAATAATATTTATATTAATGAAATAACTTAATTAACAATAATTAATTAACATCTTAATAATTTTATTAAGATAAATATGTTATAATAAATTATTCATCATAATAATAATATTTAATTATAATTATTAGTTATGATATATATTAATTTAATTTAATTTTTTAAAATAAGTTTTATAATATTAAAGTAAAAAAATAACTAAAATACTATTTTAATTTCTTTGTGTTTTAATTGATTTATTTTTTTTAACATGTTCAGGTTCATTCAAGAGACATGAAAACGTTTAGGTTCACTTAACTAACTCCCCAGGAGTTTGTTATGTTAGAGAAAAACTAGTGCAATGTGCTAATCTTGAAAAAACGCACGTGTGTAGTGCATAAGTGAGGGATTTTTTTAAAATCATTGGAAACGTGCGGTGACGTGTAGCAGATGATAGTAAGGTATAAAAAGCAGAGTAACAGAAGAATATTGAGGACTCTCATTCTCATTCACACAATTAAACACACCATTCTGAGAGTGAAGACTCCCGAGTAGATAGCAGAGTAACACTGGAGAGAAGATGGAGGCAATGGAGCCGAGTGAAATGTAGTATTTGGGGAGTTCTTCTTCCTTTGTGTTGGAATTCTAGTACTCTGTTCTAGTATGTTTTATTTTTCTATATTAATAATGAACGAATTAATTGGCTAAATCTTTGATCTTGGGGAATTACTACTTCTACTAGTTACTTTTCTTCCTTTTAATTTAACACATTAATTTATTCAATAGAGATCGGTGAGTTCAATATTGAATTTATTCAATTTCTTTTTACCACAAGAACAAAATATTCAAAACTCCCCAATTCAATCAGTTTGATTGACAATGGACACATCTTTAAAAAAATAATAAATTCACAAATACTTTGGGACTTATAGAGAGTTCTTCATGTTGTCATTTTCAATTCAAACATTTCACAGTTGATTTATTTCAGAGTAGAGAACTCCGATATCAATCAGCCTGTGTGAGTTAACTTTTGGAAAGAGAGATAATTCATTCTCTTTTTGGTGGTGCAATGTAGTAACTTTTAAGTAAATTGGTGTACTTTTAAAACTAGTAGAATGAAGATTTTTTCCCCAAACATTTTACTTGATTGTTCACTTATCAACATTCTAAATCTCTGTTTCTTACTATTTTTAGCCCTTTTCTTGTTTCATTATAGTTTTGAACAAAAAATAAAAGAGATTTTGGTACTTCATCTGTGCAGAAATAATAATAAAAGAAAATATATATAAAATCTATCCCACTTCTGACAACAGTGGGGTCTTTTTGTAAGAATTTAGAAGAATAGTGGTCAAATTTTCCTTCTCTATGGGTTCTACCCTTCTTTCCACATCTACTATAGTTAGTAGGATTATAAATTTTAAAATTTTACTGGCTTCAACATTGGTTTAGCTTATATAAAATGTTGAGCATCCGAAACATATCCTCAAGGCCTCGGCCAACATGTCTGAAAAATACTTGGGTAAGGCCTCATCCAAAACCCAATTCTTTTTTGTCTCATGAGACCTACCGATGAATCAAGGGAACATAGTGTGCCCCTCCCATAACATAATTGGTAAAATTCATTCATCCTATAAATGGGGATAAAAAAAACAACATAAACATTTTAAATGTAAATAAATTTCCCAAATCTATAATCATAATCACAAACCAATCTGAGTAGCACGGTAAATGGTATCAAGATAGAAAATCCATAGTCTAATCAGTCATAAACCATTTAATAACACACTGAATACGAAAATAAAAAAATACGAATCTAAATAAAGTACAAAATTCAACAGAGGTGTTGAAATAGATGAAAATACTCTAATTAAAAAATCAAATAATTCATGAGAAAAATACCCCTTTTACTTTTCCAGGAAGAGTTCTTTTGGAAAAATAATTTTTACTTATGATAATTTTATATATAAAACTAGTAATGAATAGATATATGTTCTCGCGAAATAATTAGTGAATTTATAAAAATAAAAGTGTCTTTAAACATACTATGGATTGTACTTGAAAATGGGTAAAAATTATATGGTCCTTTTATTCGTGTTTTTGTATCGGGAAGAACTGAAAAGGTAACCTGGAAAAAACATGTATTTATTATAAAAGAACTTTGAAATGATCTGGAAACAATATTTCAAAATATATTCATAGAAAATAGAATAATTATATAAAAATAATGAATAAATACATTGGTTTATAGAGAAATAAAGCATAACCCAGTTTAAATTGGGTGTTCATGAAGAAAACCTTTACCTTATGTCCGAATTTGTTCCACACTAGAACTTAATGTCCAGGATAATAAAAATAAATCCACTAATTCATTAACATGAAACCTTATATACATTTATTTTTTTATTATATTTTTTTTATTTACATTTATTGCCTTTTTAATGAGTTATAAGATATAATTTTGTTGCTCCGGAGCGTTTAGTATTATATAAATAAATTACTTCCATAACATAAAAAAGGTTTAAATACATATATTTTATTCTATTAAAACTATGAAAAATTGTTTCATTACTAGTGATGAAGTTGAAATTGAAGAACAAAAATTTTTCGTCCACAAAGGTTGTAAAGAGTAACATCTCGGATGATGATTTCAATTTTAAAATAAAATAGAGTGAGAATGGATTTTCAGAAAGAATATTCCATTGTCATGATATCATTCCAATATATATAAAATAATATATTTATCATTCTCATTTGGAAATAGGAGTTGAGAAGGGAATAATAAAATAAAATAATACGGAAAAAACTGAATGTAAAATGGAGAACATTTTACCTCTTGAATACTCCTCATTGAGAACCTCCTTAAGGGGTTTGGTTTTGCTCTTTCCATGAGACCAAGATATTATGTACATGGGGTAAGGTTTGGGAATCATATTGGGATGAAATTTCATAGGGCTCAATTCTTGGGAGGTGTGATTATAAGTGGTGGTGAGGGGTGGTATTTATAGTGGAGGAGATAAGTGATTTCTCATTATTTTATTCATTATTTTATTATTTCTCTCAAGAAAAAAATAGTGTATTTTATTATTACTAAATATAGTAATAAGTGAATTTGATTTTGAACCAATGGATATTACATCATCCAAACATTACATATGACTCAATTAATCATGTATTTATCATTTATCATAAATTATTGTATTTTACTATTCACAAAAAATTCAAGTATTTTAGAAAAATCCAAAACATTCAACCTAAAAATTTTCTGATGTGAAGTGTTAAAAAACTGACTCCATTTTATGAAAATAATTTTCTAAATATAATAAATTTAATTTTTAATTAAAACCATTATTTACTCAAAAAATACAGATTCTAAATTTGTAACTAATTTTATAACTATATAAAAATTAAATAAAGGCTCGTAAAATTATCCCAAAATCATAAGAAATGAAAATTTCAATTTATGAATACATTTTAAAAAGAATTTTTCATCCTTTAAATAATTTTATTAATGTTAAAATTGTATTTTTAAAATTATGACTCACAATAATACCAACACTTAATTTAACAATTTTAAAATATTCTGTTACTTAAACAATGATATAATTACAAGATAATTTCATTTATAAGGAGCCTAAATTTTATTTATACTTTCATGAGTGATGTTACTATTTATTATTCATATTTACTATTCACTAGGATCATATAATGATTCCTATCTCCATGTTATTATTTCATCAGTACAGGTTCCATAACTTCTAGAAATGGCACTTATTTATTTCATTATTCGTTTATGATGTTTATATTATGTTCTCTAAGTGATTTTATGTGATCTATAATATATGTAATATATATAATAAGGGAAATTTAATTTAAAGAGATCTGATTTGTTACAGTATGATGATGATTAATTTGATAAAATGTTAATGAAAATGATTTAATTTATTTTAGCAGTGTTTAGGATCATCGTGAACATAAATAATTTAATTTAATATCATGTTAATATACTAGTGACATAACATTAAATAAGTTTTAATACAAAAATTATAATATATTTTAATAATAAAATTGGTTTAATGACCAGCCTTAAAGAAGGTGATGACAGATGAAAAGGTATTTTCCATAACAGCAGTAAATTGACACATCAATAATGATATTTTCACATTGTAAATAAAATGAAATTATTTTATAATGGATTATTACATTAACTCAATAAAATTATATTATATAAAATATAATTTATTTATTATGCCACTGGGAATGGGTGGTGAGAAAAATATAGGAAAAGAAAATGAAATGAAAAAAATAAAAGAAAATGAATAAGGATTTTACCACTTGAACATATTCTATGTGAGAACCTCCTTATAGAAATTGAGTTTGGTTTTTTTGTTATGATAAAAGGAACATGAATGTGAGTGAGAGGCTTGTTAAGAATATTGGGTAGAATTTAGACAAGTTTCAAGGCTTGGAAGGTGTTAGGAGAAGAGCAAGTGAGGGGTGGTATTTATAGGGGAGGAGAGGGGTGTTATTTTATTACTATATTAATTATTTTATTATTTTGGCTCAAGAATATCAATAGTGTTGAACATTATCACTAAATATATTAAATAATTAAGGAGATTTCGATTATAAGGTCTTAAATAAACCATAAATCAGCCATGACTCAAAAATTCAAGTATTTAGCTTATATGATGAATTATTGTATTTCATTATTCACAAAATATTCAACTGTTTTAGAGAAATAAAAAATAAATCACCTGAAACATTTTTTTATATTTATAAATAAAAATAGTATCCATTTTATAAAACTAAATTTATAAATATTAGAAATTTAATGTTTATATAAAATAATCATTTGCTCGAAAAATACTGATTTTAAAATTATAACTGGTTTTATGGAACATTCAAAAATTAATTAAGGCCACATAAAATTATATTATAATAATAAGATAGAAAACAATAATTTAAGAATCGACTTTATGAAAATTAAGTTTCTTTTAAATAAATATTTATAACTTTCAAAAATACCAACACTTAATTTACCATTTTTAAAACATTTATTTTCATATAGCATGATATAAATATGTCATATTTTCATTCATAAGATACCTAAATTTTAATTTTATTTTTTAATATGTTAGGTTGCTATTTAATTGGTCAGTTTACTATTCATAATGGTCACATTACTATTCCAATGGTCAAGTTACATTCCCCTTGGTATAAGTTTCTTAATTTCTAGAAATTAAAATTATTTAATTATTAATAATATTTTTATTAGGTTCTATATGTGATGTATGAGATTTATAATATATTAAATAATTATAAGAATGGAATTTCCCATTGATAAAACACCGTGTCGTTACATTTTTCCCCCTTAGGAAATTTTTTCCTCTAAATATCATTTTATATACTATGGTGAAAACGAGTGAGGGTACTTCTCCTTCATCACCTCCTCTAGTTCCCAGGATTCCTATTCAAACTTATGTTTCCCCCATTGTACTTTTCCCAGGTGTGTAGCCTTTTTTCATAAAAATTTCTCTATATGGTCCAAGATCTTCACCATATGCTCTTCATACGAGAGGTTTCCTTCCATTTGTAACACATTTGGATTTAGTACATGTGGGGGATCTAGTATGTAATTTCTTAAGGGGAATACATGGGATACATTGTTTACTTGAGACATGGTATGTGGAAGTGATACATGATGTTTCATAGCTCTGGCATGATCAGTAATCTCAAAGTTATCAAGAGTCCTAGGACATAAATTTCCTTTCCTCCCAAATATCATATCTATATTCCATGAAGATATGTGTGGAATATAATTTCTCCAACCATAAAATCTTGGTTTTTTCGACAATTGTCTACATAGATATTCTGTTGACATTGGGATACCTTGATGTGCTGCTAAATTTTTTTCACCTTTTCTACCTTTTCTTTGACGATATTTTTCCTAACATATTATGTTCACTAACTTTATCCCTTCCTGATAGTGTTCTTCATATTTACCATAAAGGGATTTATATGGAGCTATTTGGAATCCTGTTTAGAAAAATGTTTTATACAAGAACTCGACCATAGGTAGATATTGGTCTAATACTCCCTTTATTTCCATAGAAAAATCTCTCATGATGTATTCTAGTGTCAAAATTGTCCTCTTAGATTAGACATCATTTTGAGGATGATAGGCCATACTAAATTCCAACTGAGTGTTTAGATCATGTTGGGTACTTTTCCAAAACATAGTGGTAAATATCAAATCCCGATCTGATAAAATAGATTGTGGTACTCCATATATCGCCACCACTTCATTAATATATATAAATGCATTTTTTTGAGTGAGAACTCCTCTCAAATTGTGATACATGGATTTGTGTTTTTAAGATGACATAAAATGACCCATATATGAATATTGCATTTGAATGTCTTTAGAAGTCTCATGAAATAGTTTATGCTGATGTTTTCCTATTTCCATGATGGTATGGGTAATAGTTTCATAATATCTTTAGACTTATACCTTTCATACTTTATTTGCTGACATACCAGGCACTTTGATGTATATTTAGTGATCTCATTATTCATATTGTGTTATTAATAATGCTCTCATAAATATCGATACACATTTGTGGCCCCTTCGTGAATTGAGATGGTCAAGGTATGTGAACCCTTCAAAATCTCTTTCTTTACCTATATATTGGATGGTACATATAATTGTGACACAATTTTTAAAACACCTTCCTCATCAATTTTTAAATATGAGGATTTACCATTTCTAATGGATTCAACCATTTTCTGAATTTATTAATCATTTAATTAATAATTCTTCATTATCTCCACAAGGGATGGTTGTTCAGTCATTTGATAAGGGATTTGTTATGTTCCTACATTAATGATTCCTATTTCCATCCTTTTTAGTTATATGATGATTGGATCCTTCTCAATTCTCATTATTGATAAATTTGTAGAAACCATTCTATATAGAGCATATACCACTTTATTCTATTTTCTGGGGTGGTTCTGGATTGAGAAGTCATAATCCATGATGATCTATGACTATATTGTCTGGTACATAATAAACTCCTTGATTTTTAGTATATATTTTACACTCTTTTGATTTATAAATATCTCATAATTCACCCCATATATAATGATCCCAGATTTTTAACATCAAGATCACAACTGCCAACTCCAAATCATGAGTGAGATAGTTTTTCTCAATAATTTACTACTTCCTTGATGTTTAGGATATCACTTTATCATTTTTTATTAGTACACAACCCAATACCTTATATGATGCGTCGATGTATACCAAAAAGTGTTCCCCACTTTTTTGAAGTGTGAGTACTGGTGTATTGATAATCCTCTTTTTCAACTCCTTGATTTAGTCTTCACATTCAATAGTCTATATAAACTTTACTATATTCTATGTCAATTTGGTTTGGGGGTTTTCCAATCATGAGAAGTTTTTTCACAAATCATCGGTAATAGCCAGCATGACCAAAGAAACTAAGAATCTCGATAAATATACTAGTCTCGGCCACTCTTCAATTACCTTTTTCATGGAATTGTCCAAAGATATTATTTTTGTAGTGATAAATTCCACATGAATGATACATCCTCCATCTATAACTCAAATTTACTATACTTTTCATATATTTTCTACCTTATAAATATTTTTATAATAGTATTCAATTCATCCTCAAACTCCTCCAATCACTTGGAGTATATTAGAATATCATCAATAAACACTACCACAGATTTTTTGAGATAATCTATAAATACTCTATTCATTACATCCATGAAAATTGTGGGAAAATGTGTTAGTCTGAAGGGAATCATGTTGAACCCATAGTGTTCATTCCTTGTTTGAAAGGCAGTCTTGGGAATATATTCATCCTTCACCATTAATTGGTGATATCCCAACCAAAGGTCTACCTTAGAAAAATAATTTCCCCACATAGTTGATGGTACATTTCATCTATCCTTAGAAGGGGATACTTGTTATTTGTCTTAATTTTTTTGAGTTCATGAGAATAGATTCAAAGGTGTTATCTTGTAAAAGGGGAGTAGAGCACCACATGGTAAAGCACTCGGGAATATAAAACCATTGTCTAGATTCTCTTATAACTGATTATTCTATTCTAATAACTAAAAGGTGGTCATTCCATAAGGTTTATTTGATATAGGTAGAGATCCATGAATAAGTTCAATTGAGAACTCAACCTCTCCATAAAGAGTAAGACCAGGAAAATTCATTGGAGAATAAATTAGCATCATCCCTCATAATGGGAATGCTTTCGAGCACGATCATCTCCTTTTTATCAATAATTTTGAGCTAGATATGCATGATCATAAGGAAATATTATACATAATTAATATTATGATTGTAAATAAGTTTCATCAACATCCTTACACTTGTATATAATTAGAGGATGCCTCTGGATGTTAAGAGTGATCTCCCTTTCCCAACAGTTTATGTTGGCATTGTATAAACATAGTCAATACATTTCCAAATTATTATCAAACTCCACCAAATTAAGTAAGACAAGATTTAATATGTGGTTTATTGCACATAAAATTAACTCGTGAGGATATATATACTTTGGATGCAATATTTTCCCCATTAATTATTCTTGTAGATTTCTCAACCACTATATTTTTAGGTGGTGTTTGAATAGTTCTACTAAAAATTTTAGATACGAAAGAATGTGTAGAATTGGAATCAAATAGTTCATTCTCTATTATAGAATAAATTACTAGCATACTAGCCATCACATAATTATTTGGGTCTACCACAGTAGTAGTGATTTCATATTCCCTTCCTTATTCCCTTAGAGGTTGTTGTTGTTATTAATTTCCTCCAAAAACCATGGTTTATGGAAATTTATTTTATAATGACCATGTTCCATGAAGTTGAAACACTAAAATAAAGACTGATTTTTGATCTGATCCTTCCTTTATTCCTCCACAATTGTGAGATTATTTATATCCCTTTGAAATTTATTATCCAGATGTCCCTCCATTCCATTTTAGAATAATCTCCTAGTTCCCCTTAGGCAGTGTCTAGGATACTTCTTCCAAAACTTTTGACTTTTGGGATGTTGGATTTTTATTCAATCATCGGGGGATATCTATTGATCCTCCCATATAAAACACTATTTTCTTCTTTTTATCTCCAGTCCATTGAGGCCACTGAGAGTATTTGATACATATTTCAACCTCAAGGGATCAATAGACAATCTTCTCATAGCTGTTGAAGCCTGGAATCCCCAATGCTTTTTCTAGACTCATATTTACTCTGATAAATAATTGATATATTTTTATTTCATGGTTTATTAATAATTAGGAGGTGTATCGTTAAGTCATTTTGATGTTTTCCTCATATACCTTGATTAACTCTTCTTCCTTTTTCTTTAGTATAAGGGCCTCCCTTTTCATCTTAAGATGGAGAGTTTGGGGAAAATATTTAATGAAAAATATTTCATAGAAATATTATCATTCCATGGAATCAATTTACTCCATGTAATTCATGTTCTTGATCCATTTCCAACACTTATTATATTCCCCATAAAAATTATATACCGCCAACACAACTTTCTCTTCTTCTGAGTAATGAAGGACAGAGAATATCTTCCCAGTGGATTTAAATAATTGTTCTGTGATAATTGGATTAGATGATACACTAAATATTAGAGGCCTTTTATTCATAAAATATTTAACAACAACTTGATTTTTTAGGAGAAGTAGGGTCTTCCAAATGATTCATGTTATATTTCATAACTTGAGCCAGTTGAGAAAGTTCTGTCACAGTTTTTTGAGCTCATGTTCCCATCATATTTGGCATTTAATTTGAGAAATCATCATACTTCCTATCACATTGAATGTTATCTTGGGTTCTACTATTTCTATCCATTAACTGTGAAAAATAATTTAGAATTAATGTGGCTTGAATATATAGAAAAAATCATATAAAATGGAAACATTGAACATAGAATGATAAACATGTAAATTAAAAATATATCCTCACTTGTGATTCCCTAAGTTTCAATCTAAGTAATCCATAGTGATAGAATTATCCATAGGGTTTATACGAAAGTGATCTAGTCCTAATATACACAAATAAATTTAACATTGTATGATACCAAATATAATGTCCCTATCCATTTATAGATATTATTATATGATTTTCAACATAAATAACCACCAAATACAAACTATGGATTGTAAAGTCTAGTGTCTTTAGATGATTATGTACATAATTAGGATACATAAAAACAAAATAAAAATATATATTTTATTTAAACTCTATAATTATATACTAACTTCCATTGAGATCTTATATATTAATTGGATAACCTGGGGAATACATGAACAAAAGGGATAGGCTACAAATCCCAGTAAGGGAATAAACATTGGAATAAATCCAAGAACATGGGTTAGATGGAATAACATGATGACATAAAAAAATAATGGAACATGAATAAACATATGGAATCATAACATATAGAACATGGTATCATGTAATAATGGAATCGTAGGAATTTTAAAACATCATACAACATGTCATAAGCATGGGTGAAGGAAAAATTCCAAGACTATTACACATAGTGGACAATGTCTCTTAAAGGAATCAGGTTCACTCCCTATCCCAATGTGAAGTATCACAATACTAAACATTAACCAATTAATTCAAGCACTATCTAGGTTAAACCATCATAATATGATCCTGAATATTTTTTCCATGAGAATAATCAAACATAACCATAAGGGTTTCCCATGGAAAGAAATGGGAAATGTAATCGGTACATATAGCATAAAAAATGGTAGAATCATAAAAGTGATAATGAATGAGTGGATTTAAATCATAAATAGTCATTCATAAGGGTAAATATTAATATATAAGGATAAATTATTTCAAACATAAGTTAAAACATGTAAAAATATTGTCTAAGAAACTTTAGAAATGAACAACTTTGGTGTAGTTTAAGGGAAAATATAAAAGATTATTTAAAGAGGAAAAGGCATATTTGTTTGAATAAAATAAAAATGTAATAAGAATTTTTTTCATGATGAAATTACTGACTAAAAAAATGGTGTATTAAAATATTTTATATATTTTACTTGAAAATGAGTATGAAATTAGGATGTTCTCTTTAATCGGGCTTTCTTATCCGAATGTATTGTAATAAGAACCTTATAAAACAATTATTTCCCCATCAAGAAAGAATAATTAATATTTATAAATAAGTTTTGAAAATAAATATAGAATTTAGGGGGAGTATATAATAATAATGAGGAATTACATTAGTGTAAATAGAGAGAAAGCATAACCGGAAGGAAAAAATGGGGATGCAGAGAAAATCCCCTACCTTATATCTAAAAAGGTTATGCACTTGTACATAATTTCCATAATAAAAAAATTAAATAAATTAAATAATTAATTAAGAATATATTATTCATTTATTCAATTTATTCTACTTCAATTAGGTTCATTTATGGTCCTTTTGTTTACTAATAGTGTTTAATTTTGTTGTTTCATAAGCGTTAATTTCAAGATTTTTATAATCGGTTTGCTTGTATACAAGTATGGAAGTCCATGTAAAATTTGAATAATTATCTATAATTGAAATTATATATTATCAATCAACATATATATGTTCAATTTTTATTATATATCATTTCTATATGTTATGATCATGATTCATTGGGTAAAATGTTAAGGAAAATGACTTAATTTATTTTAGTAGTGTTTACAACCATCATGAACTTATATAATTGTATTTCATATCATATTTATATTCTAGTTATAGAACATTAAATAATCTATAATACACGTGTTATAATCAATTTTAGCCATAAAATGGGTTTTTGGTCATTCTTGAAGATGGTAATGGAAAATGAAAATGCATCGTCCATGATGGTGGTAAATTAGCACATCACAGATGATGTTTTTTACTATTACAATAAAAGGAATAGGGAATAGATTTTGCGTTAGATTAATACATTATCATAATCACATTTCATTATATAAAATATAATTGTGTTATCATGCCACTTTTGGATAGGTAGGTGAGGATAGTGCAGGAAATTAAAATAAATTGAAAACAAAATAAAAGAAAACAAAAATGGATTTTAACTCTTGATCTTCTTCTCCTTGAGAACCTCCTTATGGAAATTGAGTTTGGACTTTTGTTGAGACCAAAGGACACTATATGTGGTTTAGAGTCTTGGTAAGTTTATTGGGTATAATTTTGATACTCTTAAAGGCTTGGAAAGTGTGAGGAGAAGAGGTTGTGAGAGATGGTTTGTATAGGGGAGGAGAGGGGTGTTTTTTAATTATTATATTCATTATTTTATTATTTTGACTCAAGAATATCAATAGTGCTTATATTTATCACTAAATCTATTAAATAATTATTTATATTTAATTATTAATGGCTTAAATCATCCATAAATCTACCATGACTCCAAAATTCATGTCTTTAGATTATATCATAAATTATTGGGTTTCACTATTCATAAGAAATTCCACTACTGTAGAAAATCCAAAAAATATATCCTAATAATTTTTTTAAATTATAAATATTAAAATTCTGTCTATTTTATGAAAAAATTCTAAATATGATAAATAAAATTTTTAAATAAAATCATAATTTACTCCAAAGATACTGGTTTTAAAATTATAACTGATTTTACGACACTTTAAAAAATTAATTAAGGTCTCATAAATTTATATTATAATCATAAGACAGAAAAATATTAATTTTTGAATATATTTTAGGAAAATGAATTTTCTTTTAAATCATTATATTTATTATAAAAATGTAAATAGATATTTATCACCGACAAAAATACCAAATTTTAATTTATCATTTTTAAAATATTTATTTACTTGTACCATGATATGAATATATCATATTTTCATTCATAAGATATCTAATTTTTTTATAATTACATAAGTGAGGTTACTATTATGTTGGTTTTTTTACTATTCCTAATTCTCACATTACTATTCCAATAGAAATAATAACTATTACATTGATATAAGTTCTTTAATTTCTATAAATACCACCTATTTAATTTTTAATTATGTTTATATTAGGTTATATTTCTAATTTAAGAGTTTATACTGTGGGAAATAATTATAAGAAAGAAATTTTCCATTGATGAAATTTTGGGTTATTACATACAATATGTCTCAATACTCTTAATAACCCATATAACTTAAGGGTCTCACATAAAATATTTATTTTATCCTACCCTACCCACTCTTGCGTTAGGAAGAAACTCACAAAGGTTAAATATAGTCATGAAAAGTCATAAATCCCAAGGCCTCCGTTCATAGTATAAGTCACTACTAGCATAACCTCTTATAAAACAATACTCCCAAATAATATAGGTTTCATGACCTAGTATCTCCTTATAGACTCATTTACTCTTTCACAAAAATATATCATGAAAATTTTGTCACATCAGAATGCATTTACATAAAAATTCTAGATACCCAAATTCATGTGAATCGATATTAGCTGAAACAATCTATTATTCCCTACATCTAATTTCATAAGAATATAATAATATTATCACCCTCAACATCCAATGTATCCATATATGTGCTCAATATCTTATACCAATTAGATCCACATCATATATAAAGGACTAACCATAACACACTTTTCCAGTTTTCCATAAGAACAATTTCCATAAAAAGTGAATCAGATAAATGAAATCTAATGTATATGATATAGATGAAAAAACATTACATTTATTACTTAAAATTTTATTTATCTAACACCACATAATAATCAAGATATTTTATCACATATTACAATTTTTAACATTCACTTTAAGAATATCATTTAGTAACTGATGCTCGGTTAAATGAGATTTCAATTACAAGTTATAGAGGAAAACGCTTATGAGTTATAATTGCTATTTTATTTAGCTAAATCCTCATCATAATCAAGTAAATTGATAATATAATTTCTATTTTATACTTTTAGAGGATTATTTGAGTAATATTACACCATAAACGTATATGGGAAAAACTATATTATTGGATATTGACTACGTAAATAATCAACCATTTTAATATTCTAAGTAACCAATAATATCTCATAGGAAATCACATAAATTACATTTGAATATTACACTACTGGTATGATTTATGTTCACAAACACTATTTTTATATGAGAAAATTGTGAAAATACCATAAATCAGTAACCTTATACTCATGTTTATCACTCAAGGTAAAAATTTTCAATAGTAAAAGGGAATACCATGAACAACAATCGGGTCCCTATAAACAAGGAATTCCCTCATATATATGGTGTCCATTACTAGGAAAAAGTTCCATACCATTTTCTAACAATAGCCCAATTATTATCTAACTTACTAAAATAGTAAAACAAAATAAATATATATGATACTATTTTATATCATCACAACTCTGATCTAATATAAAAAGTGACCAGACCGAAGAGTTATTAGTAAATCAATCATTCCTCCCCATTCACCATAGGCTACTAAAAATTATCATGGGTCGTAGATGGTATGGTGTGGATACTATATCGGTATATATCAGTCAAATAATACTGGAAATGACAAAGAAATAATATAAAATATCCAAATAAATAATTAGTAAAAAACATCTAGAAAAGTGTTGATAAATAGATAAAAAACAATGTTATATCAAAATGAATTGTACAATATATTCTAGGTAGTAAAATATAAATAGTAGATCATATACATCAAAACCTAAAACACCAAAATACAAAATTGAAAAAACCCTAAATTGGTCTTAAGACCTAGCCTGGTCCCAAACTATCATGATCTATCCAAGAATCCCAAATCAAACCTCAACCATAGGGTGATTTCCCTAGTCCTATATTATAGTCATGAAGTCTACTCTTGGGATGACCAGTGGCCTAAGAATTGTCTAAGTACAACTCATTAGGCCGCCACCAACAACATATATAAACATATCCATCGTGGGTAATATTTTTCATGAGGATGTTTATAATAAATAAAGGAACAACATAAATAAATAAATCATAATTGATCCTCAGGTTTCTCATTGATTCCAAGGATAAAACATACCTATTTTGGTCATAGTTGGATTCCTCTATCCATAAAAACTCAAATAAAATAAATAAACCCAATGAAAATATGCATCGAATCTTAAACTGTGAGATATAACAAGTCCATGGATCTACCCCAAGGTGCTCTAAACCATGAATCATAATGATTCTTAAGGTGGGATAACCGAAGGAACTCTAAATTCTAATTCATCAACTAAACACATGAGTTAATACCCCTTGATATTCCAAAAAAATCTCATCATAAAAACATATGGGTGGTTTCCCCATGACATCCCAAACCATTGTACTTCATATAATCATATGGGGAATTTCCCTAAGGAATCCCCAACTATGTTACATAATATCTAAGTACATTCAAAAACTAATTAGAAATTATTTAACTTCTTTTAAAATTGGTCCCACAAAATAGGAACATACTCCATGTCCAAACATACATAAAGAAACAAAGAAATAATGTAGGAATACTGATAGAATTTTCTCAAGCTTCCAAACACGATGAATGATGAGGAATTCAGCTGAATAACAATGGATATATACCAATAATAATTAAAAGAACCTAAGGAGAAATGCATGTGTTGAGATTCTATCTAAGGAGGTGAAAGACACATTGATTTTAAAACACCCATAAACTAGAATAATCGACTAAAACTTTTAAAAGTATCCCCATAGGAGGGTTTCATGGAATGAATCAAGGATTAAAATCAAGAGTGTTTGACGCAGATCCTCCTACAGGCCTGACCCCTAATATTTCATGGAATGGAAAACATTACCACACTATGAAACCTTTTTAGTTCTTCTAAACCTAAACTGCTTGATCTGGGTTCTCCCAATCTTTCCCCCAAGTACTCATTATACCTCCTTCAGCCAAAAATGAGTAGGGAACAAATGTCTTTTGAAAAAATTATATGATTCTTAACATGGAGAAGAGTTGGGGTCCTACAATAAAATATTAAAAAATATTCTTGTCTTAATTACACTTTTAAAAATTTATTATCAAGTACACTATGAGTGGTCAATAAAACAACTTAACACAAAATACCTATATTTTCTATTTTTAAAAAATACATCCTCCTAGAATCCATAGTGAGGAAACTTATTACGTACCAAGTAAGTAGTGATTATGGGATTACACAACCTCATTATAGGTATGGAGGATTTGAGACATAGGTAAATAAATTGGTAACAAATTCCCCAAAGTGTATTGGGTACCATAATACAATAATTAGCTTGCAACGATCGAAGTATTAAAAATCAATCCTTCTCTAATTATCTCCCCAAACCCAATTGTTAGACCTTTAGAAAAAATGAAGACAATCTTGATAAAACACCTATGAAATGACCTTGGATAAACAAAAGTAATGTAAAATCACATTTTATTTTAGCATTTTCATTTTATTCAATTTATATTTATATAATGGAAAAATAGGAAAACAATTATAAAAAATGATTAAAAAGGAGAACATAGGGCCATTTGGTTACCCCTTAGGCACATCATGTTATGTGTTAGAAAAGGGACCTTATCTAGTAGGGAGCACAACCATACAATGTGGGTGACATGACATGGTATAAGGCTCTACGTCCACCCCTATATTAGGTTGGTTCGGGCATACCCAACCTCTGGATACATCCCTACCAGGATATATAGTAAAACTAGCCAAAATAATTATGAAGAATATTGTTCCTAAACATTCCTTGAGGGATTATTAGGTGGTAGGTTTGTCAAAATACCTCCTTTTATAGTTTTATCTATAATTCATAGTCCATCGGTGCAACTCAAGCTATATATGAAGAGGGTCATGGCACTGGGTTGAATAAGTTGGTTGGCGAGCACCACCCAACCTTAGTAGCATAAATCCTCCACCAGCTTATTTTAGAGATGGGTCTCACTGACCAGACATGCATGGATCCCTATGTAGTAGGATTTATTTCATTTTATTAAGGGTTACAAGGTGTTCATGGTGAATCCCTAGTCGTTAATCATCATTCACCACTCAAGGCCAACACTATGTCTTCACTATGTCATAATTTCCCCCCTCAACTGAATCACTTCCATTCTTCTTCTCATTCACATTTTATCATCTAGTTTATTTCTTTATTTTGAGTAATTCCATCACCATAATCCACTTAGGGTTATTCCACCTCACACTACCATCATTTCCAACCACTATGAGGGTTAGTGGTCGATGTTTGGTTAAGAGAGTGGGGGTTATCATAGTGGTAAGTGGGTTTAGTGGTCTAGTATTTGACTAAAAACTATGGGAAGAGGCTCATACTACACCAAGGGTATCATGGAATAGAAATGTGGGAAGTAGTTTGGTGTCTGATCATCCTCCATCTACCCATCTTTGACCCCTATCGACATCACTGTTATTCAACTGTCAAGAAAATAATCAAATAAACTTAGAATAATAAAATTTATTTTCAAGAATGAGAGCATGATGATCAACTCAATTCAAACAAAAAATCAAAAATAGTAAATATAATATTAAATTCCCAAAATATGTAGTGGAAATTGAAATAAAAAACCCTACCTTAATTCTAAAAAAACAATATCCTTATACACTCTATTATTTTTCACTACCCTCTTATTCAATCCCATTTTCCACTACCCTTCAATTTGTATCATCATGCCAATGCCAGGATAGTTTTCTTTGATAAAATAATAGAGAGTATGCAGAGATAGAGGGAGTAGGTAAAGCATGATCTTATGTTTTATCCAATTCCTTATAATCCCCCATTTCACTTCCTTTGTATAATTCATTTCCATAAATTCAATTGATTAATTCATTATAAATTATCCATTTTTCTCCTCATTAAAAATAAAATTTTTTAAATTTAATTTAATCTATATAACATTACATATCTTCGAAAACCATAAAATGAACATATATTATGTTACAAAAAATATTTGAAATAATATTCCATATAAAAATTAATTAATTAAATAAATAATATTAATTAAACTCAACCATTACCCAACACATATAGGAAAAATTTATCATAATAAAAAATTACCAAATTTCCAACCAAAAGGAAACATCATTTCATGTATCCAATGATGTAGCAAAAATTTCATTATGAGAGTACTATAATTTCTATTTTACCTTTAAATGGATTGAGGATTCTTAAAATTCATGAATGAGAAAAGTAATTCCATAGGAAAAACTCAGGTCTTTTTATTATCCCCACCATTAAAAATTTTTATCAATGAAACGAAAACAATTATGGTCGATAAACCAATAATTTCACATGCCAACTCAATGAAAAAGAAATATATTTATTTTTACATGATCCCTTTTCTAAGAGATCTAATGGTCTCCATGACCATGAAACACAAACAAAGTCATTCTCTTTTTATTACAGTCATTTAGACTTCCATATCTATAACTTTCATTATCTCATTCTATCTATTTTCTCTAGACTACTTCTAGGTAGTCCCTATATAACAGAATAATAACACAATTTGTGAACCATTTCATGTTCCTTTCAACTAATAAATTTATCATCCATTGATATCTCCCTTTTAATAGAATAAAGAATATTTGTGGTCCACGAACATCAAATTTGAAATGGTTTTTTGACAATGGTTTCATATGGGGAGAGTATTGTACCTCCAATATTTATTAAGAGAATGGAATGGTGGTCTTATGGTTTCATATTTAACCATATGAGAATATACTATCAATGTGTCAACAATAACTCCATAAAAACCAAAATGGAATAAGTATTTTGAGTTTTATCATTTTTTATTATCTTCATATAGAAAACATGTATCAATGTTTCCATCACACAACATGATTATATTACCAACCTAAAAATTTCACCTTTTCTATAACCTTTAAAGTTAATCATGGTCAAACATATTACCCTAGTCACATTATCATCCATCCTTGGGAATGACATGGTTAGGTAATCATCTCGATATCTATAAATCTACTATAAATAATAATAATAAATACCTTAACCTCCTTAAACCACCATACTTACTCTACACCATTATGTTAACCACCACATGTACTAATCCTAGATCGTTGGTGGCCCATTCCTCTACAATATGAAGCAAAAAATCTTGACCCATTCAGATAAAACTAATATATCAACTCTAGACCCCATGATAATATTAGGAATAACTCAAGTGACTATGACCCCAACCAAATTTATCATAAAATAATTTCACTATTAGTTAAACTCATAAATTCCATTCAAAAACAATCATTACACTACCTATTGTGGGAACTAATGTATCCCTCCCTATGAGATGTTGTATGATAACCCATATTTTATTAAACATTATTTCATGATTTATTTCAAAAAGATACACATAGTACATCCCTAAAATATCTTGATTGCTGGTGTATTTGGGAAATTTGGTTCATAGAATAACAACATGAAAGAGAAACAAAATGATATTGTTCCTAACTTCCTCAACATGCTCCTAAGATTCCATTATTCTTCAAAAATTGCACAGGATAACCAAAGGATGTATATAAGAAAGGGGTGTTCTATACTACCCATTAAGGGAATAAACAAATCATTTCATAAGGTAAATAAGTAAATGTGATACAATATATGAATCAAGTTAACATAAGATGTTTAAGAATCATAATCTTGAACAATGAGGCATGATATAACATGATATCATAAAGGCAACATAGGAATGTAGAGACAACATAAATCATGATATCATAAACATAAGTCAAGTATAACCATCAAGTAAACATAACATAGTGTTATTAGGATAACCTCTCTTTAAGCATACATGACATATCATGAGATAAAAACATTACAAATTTACTAGAGGGTTATATAATTCTGGGCCCACCTCTCACTTTCATATCATGTGCATGTATAAGTGAGCCATATATATACTTCAACGTAGGGATATATTTCATAAATTGTAACACCAAAATTAAGTATTTTTGGTTAAATAAATTCAATACCATGATCATTTATTTATAGTTACAACTATATTAAAATCATTGAGTGGAAATGGATATGGGTGTTCAATATACAATTGTTTGGATTTGAACATCGCATGGTAATTTCAACATCATAACAGGTGTATAGAAAGGTCTATAGAAGAAATGAATGAGAGGTAAAAGGGTCTATAATTACATGGTAATCATAATTAAAGTAATATGGATGTATAAAAATATACCCCAAGTTGAACAATTGGAAATCAAAAGAAATGACATGAAGAATGCTCTCGAATAAAGTGTATAATGAATGGATACCATACCTTGAGAGGATTATTATAAAGGATTTAAAGGAGTTTATTAAGTGCATGTTGTAACAATGGGAGGACTTTATAGAGGTATCATAAAAGTAATTATATGATCCAAGGATTTTTAGTGAAGAGGAATGGGTGTTTGGGTGAGTTTATATAGAAAAAGAGGGAAGAATTTGTTATTAATTTCCAGATATATGTATTGGACTCTATATGATGAATTAATTAAAACCCAAAAAAATTCCATTGGTTTTTTCCTTTGTTTATTCCCAAGATGAGTGGTTTTAATTATTTTATAATGATATGAACCGAACACCTTAAAATAATTCCCATTTTGATGTTGAAGTGATTCTTGTTTATATAGAATTGATTTTGAAACTTAAAATATATTATTGGTTTTGGAGGATTAATTAAGGCTTTATGAAATTAATAAAAAAAAATTAAGACACATTATTTTAAAGGTGAAATATATATTTTTTAATTGATAATATTTACGTAATATATGATATCACTTTTGATTCATTATGATGTCATAATAAATACCGTATACTTATAATGTATTTAATTTTTAAATTAAAATTCGACAATATCATAGAAATAAGAAAAAATAAATATTAGATAAATAGGCTTTATTGATTGAAAAAAAATATTTATTTTATGAAGATAATTTTATAAATATGAGAATTTTCACTTTTAAATCATAACACACATTTATTTAAAAATAATGTTTTTTACAATAACATACTTCAGACCCTTATAAAAATTACATTTGAATCTATAAAATTATATTATAATTTATATTTGATAAATAGTATTTAATAAAAACATTTTATTATAATATAATTTATTTGTATGATTCATAAATTCATAAAAATGTGTGGCTTGATTGAAACTATATATTACAAAAACTTAAAATTGTTTTTCACCATGTCTTAATCTAATTTTTATCAAAATCTTTATTAAATAACATAAAAATAAGTATAAAATTGGAAAAATATAGTAATTGTTTCATAAAAATTAAAATCTTAAAATTCATACTATTATGTTCTAGATACATGTCACTTTATTACACTAATAAACACAGTGAGGATAAGGTTTGTGATAGTGAGATTTTAATGGGGTGGTTCTGTAAATATAGTTTGGGTCATGATCTTGATACGCTCGAACTTCTCCCATAAAAGATTTTTGTCATGATCTAGTTATTCAATATTGGAATTTTCATAGTGGGGGAAAAATTCTAGTGATGTGATCTCCCTTGGAAGCTCTGATAAATGGGATCCATATGGTATGATTCTACAAGTCAAGGTCATCGCTTCCATTGTCTGTGTCAAATGAAATTTTTCATAACCCTTAATATAATAATCTTAATAGTTAGTTCACAATGGATATATTACCAAAAAATATGATGATAAATGTTCTTTTAAATTTGAAAGGCTATATAATTGTACCAAATATACAAATAAGTGGATATGTTTTCTATAAATTCATTTCTTATTAAGTTGTTTACTATTTTTAAAAGGGAAATTTCATTTATAAAAAAGTGGGGCATTCCAATATTCCCCCTTTAAAAATTTCACCCTCAAAATTTTCATTTTATAATCTGAAGCAGCCAATGGTAGTTCTGTTTTAGCACCTCTTCTGGTTCCCTTGACATTTCCTCAAACTTTTTGTTCTTCCAAAACTCTTTGACCAGGTGAGTTGTCTTGTTTTTCATAACTCAATCTCTATAGTATAAGATCTTCTATGACTTCTCCTCATATGAAATTTCATTCTCAAATCGTACCAACTCAAAATTTAGTACATGTTAGGTGTCTAGTATGTAATTCCTAAAGAGGGATACATGTAAGACATTATTTACTTCAGATAGGTTAGGTGGGAGTTCAAGTCAACATGCCACTACTCAAATGAAATCAAGGATCCTAATGGGAACACTGTATCGTAGGATAATATTTCCCTTATTCCCAAACCTCATGAATTTATTCCCTGGTAGTATAAAAAGGAAAATTTTAAATCCTTCAAAAAATGTATGGTCTTAGCAATAATGTTCTCCCTATCATTTATATAATATTTATATATATATCATATGACACTGAATTGGTTGATCCTTCCCTATAATCCATTGGGAAGAATCAGGTCCCACTGGCATTATATATCCAAATTCATCCCAAAATGTTGGATTTTAACACATCTTCCCATATAGAGCCTCAAAAGATTCCATTTAAATGATAGAGTTGAAAATGTTGTTATAAGATAACTTTACTAGGGGAAGGTTTTTATCCCAACATCCTTGTAAGTCCATTAAATTTGATTTTAACATATCGTATAAAGTTTGAATGGTTATTTTAGATTGAACATCCATCACAGGGTGATAAGTAGTGTTGAATCTGAATTCTATATCCAATACTTGATAATGGATTCTCCAAAAACTCAATGTAAACCTAAAATCTCAATCAGATATAATAGTGTGTTGAAATCCATGTAGTCTTACCACTTCCCTTATATATATCATAGTGACTTTATTAAGAGAGAAACATTCCATGATATAAATAAATTATACATACTTGGTATGGTGATCAACTACCACCCTCGATGATATTGTTTACTTTAGAAATCCTACGTAGTTATATGATAAAATCCATGGTTATGTTTTCCGATTTTAATACTAGTATATGAAATAGTTAAATCATAGCCTTAGAATTCTATCATTCATCCTTAACTTTTTGGAATATGAAGAATCAAGAAACAAACTCCAAAATCTCCCATTTCACGTTGTCTCACTGGATGTTTTACTTCAAATCTCAATACATCATAATTTTTACTAGATGAATAGTTGAGAATAAGTTGTATGCATCATCTACAAGTTCCCTATTTAGTTATGGTTTTTATGGGGCACATATCCAGGTTCCAAATATTAGAACACCATATTCAGAAAAGTTTAACTCCGGAATGTTTTCTACCTTATTCTTTAGTAATTCATCATCCTTATGATCCTCCGTGATCTTCTTAGGAATAGAGTTTCGAGGGGTTATTTGAGAAATGTGGGATTAATATCATTGTATTATTCCCATATATATCCTTTAAATGTCCCATAAGAATAGATCCCTTTCAATCCTCATCATTGGTAGGGTTGCGGGATCCTTTATACTTAGAGCATTATCCACATTGTATAACTTCCCATGATGGTAATGGACTGAAAAATAATATTCCTCAATCACCTTTAACCACCTTAATTTGTGCATATCAATCTATTTTTACTGAGAATATATACCTGAGGCATTTATGATCTTTATATATGTCACAATTCTCTATGTAAAGCTAATATCAATAAATATTTAATGTGAATATCACTAAAGACAATTATAAATAATGCGTTAGGTATTTATTCTCATGGATCATTAATTAGTGGGAGATATAGGGTATCCATTTGTCATCTTGATTGAGTATATAACCCAAGCCTTTTTTAGAAACATCAATATAGTTAATAAATCCATCCCCACTATTAGGTGTAGTGAATAGTAATTTATTTAACTCTTTAAATATTTCTTAGAATTAATTTATCAAAAAAAACATGACTCCATTCTGAGTACTCATGGTTAGTGGGATTGAAAATCATGATATTTTTATTAGGAATAAAATATATTTCCCATAAAATCTATGGAAACTATGGATTTATATCATAGAAGTTGGCCTTGGTCATCCTTAAATTTCTTTTATTTTTTATGGATCTAAGGATATCCCTTTCTTGGTGATAACATGACCCAAGAAAGGTTCTTTCTCCAAAAAAGCTCACATTTATTGTAATTTTCATATAAATTATCCTTCTGTGTGGCATTCGGTATAGTATTCTAATTCTACTCATGCTCCTCCTTGAATTTAGAATTGATAAGAATATCTTCATAAAGTCAGCCAATTTTTTTGATGTAATCCCAATATACTCTATTCATTGTGTCCATGAAGATTTTCAGAGCATTATAAAGTCCAAATGGAATCACAATGAACTCATAGTGCTTGTACTTTGCATAGAAATATTTCATGGTAATATCCTCCTTCATCGCCTTTATTAGGTAATATCCTGACCGAATACCCACATTTGAGAAAAATTGGTCTCCATATAGATAATCAAACAATTCTCAAATCTATGGAAACAGATAAATTTTCATTATCATGATATTATTGAGCTATTGATAATCAATGCATAAGCGCATTGACTCATCATTCTTCTTGATGTAGAGGACTAGCTCACCCCATGGTGAATCATTTTTGAATATAAACCTTTTATCTGTATTCTTGTGTAATTATTTCTTAATCTCCTCATATTAAAAAATATACATTCTATATTGATTCTTGTATATTAGAAAAGATCATGGTATGAGATTGATTAAGAACTCAACATCATGTCTTGGATGAAGAATAAGAAATAGTTAAGGGAAAACATTAGTAAATTCTCTTATAATGAGTATGTCATCAAGGATGATCTTTCCTTTAGTCTCAATCATTTATGTTATATAGGATTTCTCTCAAGGAAATAATATCCATTATTTAAATATTTTTAAAAAATAAGATTCATCATCCTCCTTACAATTGTATAGAATTGATGAGTGATTTGTGATACAGTGAATGATTCATTTATCCCATCAATTTATGTTGGCTATATATAAGTAAATCCAATCTATGCCTAGAATAGGGTCAAATTATTCTAAAGGGAGTGTCAAATGTTTTTTTAGGAATTTAATCACACAAATTTTGATAGGGGAGGTTTTTGTACTTGTAATGAAATAATTTATGCATTTTTCAACTTTATCGATAACACAAATCAAATATTTTAAGGTGGTGTTTGAACAGCTATACAAAACATCCATGATATGAAATAATGTAGAATAATTGACAATAAGTCCACCTTTAACAATTTGATTATGTTTCTAATCATTTAGATATTCTAAAATAAACATAAGGATAATAATATTAAATATATTAAATATATAAATTATAAATCAAGAGCATTAAAGTGGTAACTCATAAATTACATATACTCATTAACATGATTAATTTCTATGTTTCAATCTAAGTTATCCAATAAGTATTTCCTGACATAAAATCATATGTAATTTTTTATTCCCTTAACAATGTTTCATAATGAGATTAGGAATTTTACCTAGAATATTATTGGATATTGTTATACCAGGTGTGCAATAATGCTCCTTAGTGTGTGCTATGCAATGATCCATTCTAGACAAATGCACCCTTTTTAGGGTTGTTACCCCTTGGTACCTCTATTCTTGATACACATCCAATTGTATTATCCAAATAGGGATATATATTTTTTAAAACCACTTGCACTATAAATTACCAAATTTAGAGATATTTTCCTATGTTTTTTATTATGGCTAAGGATTTCAATAGAGAATTATAATATTAATCCCAAAAATTACTAGACTTTCCTCGGATACCAAGTATGACAAAACATATTTTACTACACCATATTTCATGGTTTATTTCTTAAGTCAAACTTAATAAAATCACATAAGTTCAAGAGGCCTGGAGTCTTTAGGAAAGTAGGTACATGAAATAAAAACATTCAAAATAAATACAATGAATTTTTTTAAAACCTTTTTAATATTCTCCTCAAATTCCATCATTCTTCTATAACTTCCCAGGATATCCTAGAGACATATATAAGAAAGGGGTCATATATAAATCCTATCAAGGGAGTAAATAAAGTGTATAATAAGGTAAATAATTAAATGGGATCCAACACTTAAATAAGTGTAACATAGTAGGGGTGATATTCATAATCATAAACAATGAGGAATGATATAACAATATTTCATAAAGGAAACATAGGAATGTGACAACAACAAAAAACATGACATCTTATATGTAATTCATGGATTAATAACCAGAAAAAAATAACATTGTGTTACTAGGATAACCTCCCATGAAAAATAAATGGAATCTCCTAAGATAAAAACATTAACCAATGCATTAGAGGGGCAATATAATTATGGACTCACCTGTCACTTTTATAACATGTACATGCATAAGTGTGTCACATATATCATAAAATATTCAGATGAATTTCATCAATTGTAACCCCATAATTAAGTAATGTGGGTTATATACATGTAAATACACAATTCATGAATGAAAGGTACAACTAGGTAAATATCCTTAAGGGGAAATGGAGAAACGTACTCACTAGACTAATTTTTGTCATGGAAAATTGAAAGATAATTTCGACAATACAATAGGTGTACAAAACGGATTGTAGAAGTGGTGAATGAGAAAAAAAGGGGTATTTCATTACATTATAATCATATGTATAGTAATAAGGATTTATAAAAAACATATTTCAACTGGAACAATTGGAAATAAAAATGTATAACATAAAAAAAGTTTCTTGAATAAATACGGGAATGAGAGGATACCTTATATTGAGAGGATGCATCTAAAATCCTGGGAGGATATTTTTAAGTGCTTGGGGGACTTTGGAGGAATATAGAAAGGTAAATTAAATGTAATTTTATGATCAAATGTTTTATATTAAATAATAATGGGATTTTGGTAGGGTTTATATATAACATATGATAATTATTTATTAATTTCTAAATGTATGTTTTGGACTCTATATGATAATGTAATTAAAAAAAACCTTCTTTTTTTATCATGGTTTCCTCATAATTGGAGTTTATTTAATTATTTTAAAATTAAATTAACAAAGAACACTTAAATAATTCCCTTGGTGATGTGGATGTAAGTTATGTTTATAAATAATTGATTTTATAATCTTAAAATATAATATAGGTTTTGGAGGATTCATTATGTTTTTATAAAATTCATAAAATATCTTAAAATAGATTTTTAAGGGGAAATATATATGTGTTCATGGATACATTTTATGTCATATATTAGATATCTTTTGGGTAATTATGATTTCCTAATACATACCATATTTAATTTGTACCCAAACATTTAACCCTCTAAAAAAAACGAAAAAATCATTATTGGATAATTTTGATGTGTTGATTTCAAAAATAATATTTATTTTATCAATATAATTATCTAAATATCATAATTTACACATTTAAATCAAAATAACCACCTATTGAAAAATACTTTTTGTTTTACAATAATTGTATTTTGAACCTTAAAAAAATTATATCTGACTTCGTAGAATTATATTATTATTTATTTATAACAAGTACTATTTAATAATAACCTTTTAATGAAATATATTTTATTTATGAAAATCTTAAATTCTTAAAAAGTGTATCTTTATTTAATCTATATATTTCCAAAAAATATAGTTTTTATTTCATCATATCATACTATAATTTTTATCCAAATAATTACTCAATCAATTTAAAATTTATATTAAAACTGGTTAAATATAAACATTTTTTTAAAGAAATTGAATATTAAAATTCATAATGTTAGGGTCTAGACACATGGACCTATTACACCAGTGAACGCCCTAAAGGTAAGCTGTGTGATGGTGATATTTTCATGTGGTTTCTCAATGACCATTGTTTCGATCGTGATCCTGATGATCCTGAACTTCTCTCATAAAAGGTTTCATTCTTGATTTCATTATTGAATATTTTATTCCACTTGGTTAGGGTAAAATCCCAGTGATGCTATCTCTCATGGAATCTTTAATAAATGGGCTTCATGGGGTACAATCCTACTAGTTGAGGCCATCACTTCCATTGTCTATCTCAAATCGAATTTATCAAAACCCTTAATAAAGAAATCTTAATTGTCACTATAAAATAGCTATATTATCAATAGTTAAAAGCTTAATGATATTTTAAATTTTACATCCTATATAACGTTCCAAAATAAATGAAGTAGTGCAAGTTTTTTTTATAAATTCATTTCTTAGTAAGGAATTTACTCATTTAAAATTCAACTTTTTTTATAAAATTTTCCTACATTAAAGGTTGGGGTTAAAATACAATTGAATCAATAATGTTGATGATCATGATATAGAATAAACAATTTTATAAAAAGAAGTTGAGATTTATTATAGACACAATCAATAAACATTTGTTTAATTAATAAAATTTAAAGGCTTATATGAGTCTATTTAGTCTCTATCCTAAATCATCTCGGAAAAATTATGACCATCCCAAGTAACAAAAATATAGGATGATTGAATAAATATTGAGCATTTAGAGGTAGGAACTATAATTATTATGACAACCTATAATTCGTATGTAAGAACATTATATTGAATAATATATATAACAAGCAACACCAAACCCAGAAAAGAATGTTACGTCTAGTGAAATTAACTTGTATTAATATTTTAAATAATTATTTTCTATATCTTGTAATTCATTAAACACTGAGTAATATTGTTTTACATGTAAGAACAACTTTTTTCGGTAGTTTGCGCTATACACAAGATAGAGTTTACTGAATAATAATATATTATTAAGATATTAATTATTTAATATAATAAGATACAACCTAGCCATTAAAATGATGGTTTTTAATAGGATTAACTAATTTATGGAAATATATTTTTTAATTCATTGCTTAAAAAATAAATATAAATGAATATCAAAACACATCTAATATATTGAAAATGTTTGTATAATGAACTTTTTGTATGCTTCCAAAGGTGTTTCTCAATAATAAATTAAATTAAATACTATTATTGAATGATATTACTGAAATATAATATTATATATTGATTAAAATAATTTTTACACTCATCCAATTGATTTTATAGGCATAATATGAGAATAAATCCAATTTTACACATAAAAACCAATATTTTTAAAAAAGAAGCTTTTGCCTCTTCTTAATGGAGTACCAAAGTTAAATACAAATTTTGAAACTTTTATAAATATAATAAGAAAAAATAAAAATCATTTTTGAAATAGAAATTTCAAAATTATTTTAGGATTATTTTTTCATATTTTTCTGTGAAGTTTTATTTTTGAAGAATAGGGAGAAATACTAAATTTATGTTCAAAACTAATTTTTTGTCAAATTTATTTATATAGTTAAATTAAATTTTGATTGGTTTTAAAGGTTATTTATATAAATTAAAGTTAAATTAATCCAATTTATGTTATTTTAACCATTTTTAAATTGAAATATTATCTAAAATGATTTTGAACTTTTGATCATTTTTAATTTAAAAACCTGCATTATTGTCTCATCTACAAGATTAATTTTAAATTAATTTCTGCCTCTTATATGATTGGAATTTGGAAAAATGGATTCTATATTTTTAACCAGAATAATTTATAATTTCTAATAATGTAAACATAGGTTTTCTAAAGATATATTAGTGAATGTAATTAAAATTAATTACAGTGGTTAAGAGGAAAATCACCTTAACAAGACACTAATCCTTAATATGAAGGCCCGAAATAACCTAGAAACTTGTAAAAAAATAATTATTATGGACATTTTTAAACCCTATACTCTATTTTATCAAATTTGGATCATTATTTGAGACACCTTAAATGGAAAAAATGTGGGGAAAATTCCCCTTCTGAAAATCTACAAGAATGAAACTCCTCCTCTATTATAAAGAGACACTCAACCCTCCCACTTCCTAACACCTCTCAATCCATTTTTCTCACAAAATATAATAAAATAATCTAATAATACATAAAATAAACATAAAATACTAAATTTTTGAATAAATTTATCCAAGTAATTCCTTTGGAAAAAATTAAATGGAGTTACCCAAAGAAGAGGAAAAATCCTTTCTCAAGCTCTTTTTATTTTCTTTTCATTCTCTATCCCCTAAATTTTTTTATTCATTGATTATATAATAACCTTATTATCCTATATTTATGATATGTTGTTATATTAATTATTTTTACCTACTCCTACACACACTTCCATCAAATAGTTACTGAAATTACTGTCCCTGTGTATGGTGAACTACCGCCTCACGAAATGATGTCGTTTGTTTTTTTACTTTACCACCTTTCATGGTTGGGAATTATGATGGACACAATTTTTATATATAATATATATGATACGTATATTGTGTTTATTCTTTTGTGATTTTTTATAAATAAATATATAATGAATAAATATTTGATAATTAAATAATTATTTAATTTTTTTATTTGAATAAATCATGTTCTAATTAACAGGAGCAACAAATAACAAGTCAAAACATACTCAATAATCTTAACAATTAACACCCAAATTAGTGAAAATAATGAAAGATTCGTAACAGACAGGTAATATGATTTTATAAGTGGAACATATTTGATATAATAAATATTAATATGGTTCTTAATTAAGTTATTAACATTCTTAAAACCATTATATAATATTTTAAAAGATTTTCACACAAAAGGAAATGCAAGGTAAGGGATTTCGTCTCAATTCCATATTATTGAGGCATATTGAGTTGTTATGAACCTATTTTATTTTATATAATGTATATACATCCATATAAAATTTTATGAAACTATTTTTAATTTATTTTAGGATTTTAAAATCTTTAATATATTTATTTCATTCATTATTATCACGATTCCAAAGTTACTCAAGTAGTAAGGAAGTCATGTCTCACTTTTCTTTCCATGAGGCATACACTATTTTAACCACTTGTATAATTTTTTTGGTGTATATAAAACCATTTGAAATGCTATATCATGAATCTAATTATTATCAGGATATTCTATGTTTCATTTAATGTTATTCATTCTTGGGTGTTGTGATTCCAAATGTTTCAATGTGGTATGTGAATCTTTGGGATGTTTACAGATTATTTTCCTCAATAATTGATTATTCAATAAGGATATTTGATGATAAGGCATATTTTTTATAAATTAATTTGATTATTCGATATATGAGGAATTATTTTGATAGGTACGACATAGGTTGGGACCAGTTATAGATATCCCCTTGATGCATTGGTAGTCTCATGAGATGACTTAGTTGGCCAAATTATAGGGTTTTTACTTAATATGTTAAAATTCCTTTTGAAAGGTCTTGATGGTATAGGCACCATATACCTAAGAAATGTGGAATATAGTAAATAATAATTTCCATTATCTAGACTCAGTTACTATACAACCATGATAGTTTTCTTCGACATATCTATAAAGGCATTTCATTCTCAGTTTATTAAGTAAATTGAATGTGTTTTTAGTTTCATACCTTTCAATATTGATTATGTCTTATCTAGTTATTTGAATGGAATTTGTTATCAGTTATCTACATTTCCATATTGATTTACTCTCATAAATTAATTATTAATTCTTCTTTACATTCCCTTACAAATCATTTATTATCACTTTATTATGTTTTCATTCCCTTGGTTATGAATCAAATAACTTTGAATGATTTTTATGGGTTCTATTTATTTCATTTTTTATGTATCATGTTTTTATTTTAATTTAACAATATATTATTTGTATCATGTATTTAATAGGGTTTTCCAAAACTTCTAAACTATTTAGTCCCTAGGTATTTTATGCTTTTTCCCATACCAATTTAATTAAATAACACACCATCTCCAAAATTTTGGGTTTGAGGAATTAAAACTGGTGTCATTGTAGGTTTAGTAGAAACCTCATAAAATTGATTTAGAAAACATATTTTAGGTTACATAACCTAATATAGAGTTTGAGTATAAGTATATAATAACATATTAAAATTTTATTAAGGTAGATATTATATGGTTATTTCTACCAATACATACATTTCTAGATAATACAAGTGTACAAGGTTCTAGCATAGATATACCTAGGGGTAACAAATCAGACAAGGTGATTCAGTCCTGACTCAAGAATAACCCTGTACAAAAAATGGACCTTACTTTGAATCTAATTTTACACTCTTTGGGGATAATCTTAGGATAATTTTAATTTTCTTTACAATTCATTATGAAGGATTAAAAATTAAAGATCCCCCAAAGAAACAATGTTTATCATTATGAGATTAGTTATGGATAATTTCTTCAATTTATAATAAGAGGATCAGTAGTTTTGGGAATATAAATTATTTTACATAATTTTATTATCTAATCTATTGTATGATAATATTTAGAAATGATTCCAAGAAGGAATAATGAAATCAATACTCATAGAAAATGTAGAGGTTTTTCGACTAAGAAAGTGGATATTTTAGGTATTGTAAAGGATAAAATTATGGCTATACTAGGGTATCTCGATCAAGTTATAACAAATAACCTTTACCAAATATAGAAACCTATTAAATATAGAGAATATTATATGTTAGATCAATTTATGCAACAAAGTCCCCAATTATTTAGTGGGGATACTAACCCAATTATAGCTGAGCAAAGTATTATAACTCTAGATAATAAATTTACGTTCTTGGGATATGTTGAAAAAAAAGGATACACTTGTGGTATAATGTCTCAAATGTGATGTTGATAAATTGTGGCACTTGATCCAGAATACTATGGAGGAAGATGAAATAGAACTCATGGAATGGAGAACTTTCAAGGAGACATTTTTTATATTTACTTCCCTTGTGATCACAAAATTGATATGAAGATAAAGTTCCTTAGTTTAAAAAATATGGAGAAAGTATCTCAGAGTATGAAAATACCTTAACCCAGTTAGAAAAATATGCTAAATTATTTCATACACAACAGAGAATACAAGATTTATCACTTATTTAAAGGGATTAATCCAAGTCTCTAAATGGAACTGGTGTCTGAAACCTTTTCGTCAAATGGTGAAGTAGTTTTATGTTCTATCAAGACAGAGAAATAATTCACCAAGTATTATGGATTTAATGGGAATAACAATAATAAGTGTAAGGAAGATAAAATAAAAGTTAAATGGAATAAGTAAAAGAAATATTTCCCCATATTTGATAATAATAAAAAAATCACCCTGGTAAATTTTTGAAAGGATTTTTATTTTATTAAAAGTGTGGATAACAAGGTTCACCAAGAAAATGATTGCAAAGGGAAGAATGAAAATACTAATATTAAGTGTTATAACTTCAAGGATATGGGGAAGTATGAAAAATAATTCATTAATAGTAAAGGGAATATACCACATAATAATCTAATGGAACATGGTCAAGCTTATGTTGTTGATAAATTTAAAGTTGAATGATTAAATTTCTCCAATATTTGGATAATTTAATAATGTTTTAAAAAATTTATTTTGATAATGTCTAGATTAAAAGTATTATGGATTGAATAAGGATTATACTACAATACATTTTCATCAAGTATTTAAAACCAAGTGTTGATTGGTACTAATAACGAAGAAAAGTAATTTAGTAGCATGTTGAACATTTTGAAAAATATATGGTTTAGGGAAAGATAAAACCTAACATGTTCAAAATATTGTGACAATATTATTTGGATAAAATATGATTGATATGGATAAACTAAATTAGATTCTACTAACAACCATGGAAATAATTCTAAAGTTTTGGATCATAATCTTTTGGAAATGTTATCCATTTATGAAATCGTTTAAGTTGATTTATGAATGAGATTTTGGAGATTAATATATTTATTCACTATATGATGCATCTTATGCTAAAAGATGATGTTGAAATAGTTCAAGGTTCAATCAAAGAAAAATATTGTATTTATAGAAATTTATACTTACTTGTATTCTAATAAAGTGAAAGAGTCCACCAACTATAGGGAAAGGGTCTTTGAAGAAATATTTTGTCCTATTATCACTATTTTTTATGATATCAATGACATTTTTCATAACTCTAGTATATAACTTTTTGTTCATCAACTTTCAGTTAAACATTTTCTCTATCACTCTATATCAGAACATGATAGTCCTATTTTTCTTCAATGCCCAGGATTTCACTAATGTTCACTAAATCAAAAGCCATGTTTTTCGGTAACCAATACATTTCATTTTCTCTATTATTAATAAGATGTGTTTTTAACCCTATTTACGATGTGTTATTTTCAACAAAAGTATTTTAAAATATAAAATTCTATATTATAAAGGTAGATTTTAAATAGTGATGATGAAATTTAAGTAAGGTGGAGAGAATTTAACACCCTGAAATTATAAAGGAACAACATTATATTAAATAGCATATATTACGTGAAACACCAAGCATAGAAATAAATTTAATTTATAGAGTCATTAAGATGTATTTAATATTTAAAATAAATCAATTTTATCACTTCTAATGTATAAAACACTGAGTTATCTTATGTTACACACAATAACAAATTTGTTCAGTTGTTTTCATTACACGCAATACCAAATTTTACAGAACAATGACGTATTATTGAGAAATAAAATGGTTAGTATAATAAGATACAACCTAACTATTAAATTTCATATTGTGAATAGGATTAAATAACTTTTGGAAATATATTTTTTCTTATCCATTGGGTATTAACTAAATATAAACTAACATCAAATCCAATTGAATATACAAGAAATGCTTTTATGAAGAACTATTTTTATGCTTCCAAAGTCATTTTATAATAATAAATTAAATTAATTACTATTAGTGAATCATAATAATGAATTATTTATTATATATCCAATCAATTATTTCTAACATTTATCTAATTTATTCTATATACATAATATTATAATAAACCCAATTTTACACATAAAACCCTATATTTTTATAAAAGTAGTTTTACTGCCTTATAATGAAACGCCTACATTAAATCTCACATTTTATAGTACTATAAATTTAATATGATAGAATAAACTTCATATTTTAAATATACATTTCAAAATTAGTTTAGGGTGATTTTTTGGTATTTTTTTGGGTGTTTTCATTTCTTTATGAATAGAGAAAAATACTTAATTTTAATTCAAATCACATTTTTTACCTAATTTATTTTTAGGGTGAAAATAAATTTTTGATTCGTTTTAATATTTTTTTAGATAAATTATAAATCAATAAATCTAATTTGGGTTATTGAAACAAATTTTACACTGAAATTGTATATAAAAACATTTCAAAATTTTGAACTTTTTTACTTTAAAAATCTGTTTTGTCATCCCATCTATGGTATTAATTTTAAATTAATTTCTTCTAGTAAAATGATTGTAATTTTTTAAAAATAGTTCCATTTTTAGAATCATCAAAATCTATAATGTATAATTACTTAAACATTGTTTTTTTCTATAAATATTAGTGAATGTGGTTAAAACTAATTACAGTCATTAAGAGGAAAATTAGCTTTACAAGAGACTAAACCTTAAATGTAAGGCCCAAAATAACCTATAATCTTGTAAAAAATCAATTTTATGGAAATATTTATATCCTATACTACCTTTTGAAGAATTTGGACCATTATTTGAGCCACATTCAATGGAAAAAACTTGGGTGTAATTCCCTTTCCAAAAATTTACAAGAATGTCACTCCTCCTCCACTATAAAATGGCACTGACCCCTCACACTTACTCACTCATCTCAAGAAATTTGCCTAACCCAGACTCTACTATAATAATATCCAAAAATAACTCCCTTAAACCAAGAATCCTCCATTTTTTATAAATCCTTCAGAGTAATCCCTTTGGTGCAAACCAAAAGGAGTTTCCCAAATAAGAGGTAACATCCAACCACAAACTCTTTATTTTTTTTCATTATCCACCCCCTAAATTATTATTATTAAATGATTAAATTATATCATAAGTATCCTAAATATAATAATTTTTTTATATTAATGGTTATACCTACACTTACACATACTCTTGTCAAAAGGGTAACAAACATACCGTTTCTGTGTACAGTGAACTACCGCCAAATGAAACAATGTCATTTGTTTTCCCTTACAACCTTTTATGGATGGTAATTTTGGTGGTCACTCCATAAATATATAATATATATTTTATTAATAATTACTATGAAATTATTTAATTATAATATAAAACGTACCTTTATTCTTTCCATTTTTTGGGAATACGATAACATCGTTTGTGGAGGTGTGGACTACCGCCTCCTCAAGTCGGTGTGATTCGTTCACACTATACATGGAATGTATAAAGGATAGATTTAATAAATATATGTGACCTATATTATATAAATATGATAATTTAATTATAATATACATATATGTCATTTATTTTTCATTCTTTTAATATGAAAAAAGAAATGAATGTAACGTCCATGCGTACGTACGGCCTACCATCTCCATAAACGATGCATTTTATTTCTTATCTCAAATTAAGATGGATTACAATAAAGAAATATATAATGTATATATATTATAATTATATCATGTTTTCCAATCTTTATATGACTAATTCATGATCTAATTAATATTAAAAACAAATAACAATTCAAAACTTACTCGATAAACTATGCAATTAACCACTGAAATAGTGAAAATAATGAAATATTACTAAAAAATAGGTAATAAGATATTATACTAGGGTAATATGTTATATCATAAATATTAATATGGTTTGTGAATAAGTTACTAACATTCTTAAAACCATTATATATTAGGTTTATGTATTTTTACACAAAAGTAAATGAAATGTAAGTGATTTCGTCTAAATTTCGTTTCCTTTAGTTGCATTGTATTCTTATGAACCTAATTTATTTAATTTGTGTATATACTAAACTATTAAGTGATATAAAATTAATTTATATTATTTAATGATATTAAAATATTTAATTGATCTTTTTATTTCATGGGTATCACAACTCAAAAGTTACTCAATTAGTAAGGGATTATTGTCTCACTTTTCTTTCCCTGATTCATACAGCCTAGTAACAAATTATTTATTTTATATGGTGTATATACTTCCCCTTAACATGTTATATCATGAATCTTTTTATTATCTTGATATTAAATGTTTCATTTAATGTTATTCCTTTAATAATATTATGATTCCAAATGTTTTAAAGTGGTATGTGACACATTGTAATTTTTAAAAGAAATTACATTAAGAATGTTTTTAATGGTCTATTATAGTATATCCATTCACCAACATCAAAAGAACTTGTTGATAGTTATCCTTCACTATAAAAGTATTGATAGATCTATATTATTTATTCAATATGGATATTTTATAACAATAATATTTTTTAATAATTTAATTTATTATTCAATATATGAGAAATGCTTTGGATATGTAAGACACGGTTAGGGCATGGTTATATATAGCCCCTCGATGCATTGATAGTCTCATGAGATGAACCAGTTGGGAAAATTAGTTGGGGTTTTACCCTATATTCTACACCATCTTGTGAAAGGTCTTGATGGTAAAGGTACCATGTACATAGGAAACATGGAAATCAATAATTAATTATTTACCACATTCAGACTCAATTACGATTTATCCATGAGATTTTTATTTGAAATTTCTATGGATTCATTTAATTCTTAGTTTATTGAGTAAATAGAATGTGTTTTCCATTTCATACCTTTCCAAATTGATTATTCCTTATCTAGTTATTTTAATGTAATTTTTTATCATTTATTATCTTCATCATGTTTATTTACTCTCTTCAATTAATTATTTTATCTGCTATGTGTACCCTTACTATGAACTTGACATCACCCTTATTATGTTTCCTTTTCCTAGGTTACGAATAAGATTCATTTGAATGAGTTTCAATGATGTTTATTATTTCATTTTATTATGTATCATGTTTTTATTTTATTTTCCTAATCTATTATCGGTATCATGTATGTATTCTGGTTTCCCCAAATTTCTAAACTATTTGGTCCCATTGGATTTAAAGCTTGTATATTTTCCAATGTAATAAAATAAAGCATCGGATCTGGGCATATGGGGTTGGGGTGTTACAGTGATCACTATCAATGTTATAATCATGTATGAATATTTTTAAAAATGGTACATCTCTTTCATAGCTAAAATAATACATTAAATGGTAACCATCTAAAGAACATTTTCCTAGATTCATGTTCATGAATTCAAGTATTTCCCAATCAACAAAGTTCTATGTGCTATATGGATAAAAATAATAAAAATTTGAGGACCTAATTTTTGTTAATAGATGAAAAATTATTTTTATCTTCTAAATAATATTTCACTACTACCTGGTCCATAGAATAGGATTCACACCTCACCAAGGAGATGATTATCATTTAGGGGAGTACCTTATCTCATTGGTTAATGACCTACACCCTTTTCACCAACAGAGCTTAACATCCATTAATCAAAGACTTGTAGACCTATCATTGAGGGTGTAACCACTTCTCCCAATAGAGGACCCATTCCCTTTTCATTCAGTGAGTACATATTCTGCTTGATAGTGGGTACCCAATCCTAATAATACATTACTTGAGCCTATTCCATTAATGGAGTACGTACTCTTCATGATAGAGGATCTATAACCCTTTCATATGGGAAATAAATATTATTGTTGATTAAGGACCAGTTCTCCTATAATCAGGTAAGTACCTTACCCCATGAATCAAATAGGGGACCCACACCTTGTTGATGATTCGGAATATAAGAAATTAATTATGTTTTTAAATTATATGGGGGACCCAGAAAATATTGGGGAAGATCAATAAAGGAGTTCCCAAACCCATGCTTATTTCTAGAACTCCCACCCTTTACAATCTATGTCACAGTGTGATGGTTAGGCTGAGAAAGTCCTAGAGTTTGTGGTCCACTATAATTTTAAGAAAATTTTAATCAATGAAATAGATATTCCCATGAGTATTCTTGGATTTTATTATCAACATAGGGACTACACTATTATTCTAAGAAATACATTTCCAGAATAAGTTCTACATCCCCATCGTATAGTGAAATCAATACTATTTGGACAATACATAATTAAAACAATGATTCCATACTCATTCTATCATGCAGGAATCAATATAACCATACCTGATGAATAGTTCTTGAAATACTGATGTTAATTAAAAGACTATTGGTGTCCTTATGAAAGAATGTATCAGCTACCATAATTTATATCTAGTCTCTCTAGAAGAATGACTGGAATAGAATACATAAAATGTTATTTACCCAATTTTTTTCCAACCCAATCCCCAAATTAAACGTAACTCCAAAATCCATCTCATGTATATGAACCACTTTTATAACACTATGAATCCACTCAACTCATAGGGGCCCAATAGGGACTAATAGTTGGGCTGAGAGTTCCACCCAAACACCACCACTAATAGGTCAGGGGATAGTGACTAGTACCAAGAAGGAATAATAGAAAATGGATTTAATAGGCTAATTAATCTAAAATAAAACAATATATCTCCATAACCCATGATAATGTTGAGATCCATGAATGTTTTATCTTAAAAATAGAATAAAATTCATGTTAAAAATTCCATTCGATAATATCGAAATGGAAAAAAACATTAGATGAAAATGAAAATAATAGATGAAAAAATATAGATTGACTAAAATTAATAGGAAAGTATCTTACTCAACCTAAAGACATATAATAATAGATTTATCCACAACCATCACCTATTAGAGACCTTATTTACAACTCTCTCGACTCCCAATTATCTTAGATCATCTCTGAACTGCACATAATCTATATAAAACACAACGTATATTTAAAGAACACTCATGTAGGGTTGATTATAATTATTCCTTGTAAAATACCATAAAAAGGGATGAAATAATGATAAGTAAATTCCAATTCAATGATAATGGAAAAATTTAATGCCAATATAATCTTTAAGTATTGAAATAATCTAAAGTAATAATGTCTAAATATCATATCCTAACTCTATAAATATTTCATACAACATATTACCCATGATACCTAGTGAAACATAAGATTCATAACATCCAAACTATATTCTTCTTTAAAACCATGTTATCACTCTGAAAGTTGATAAATACAAAATTTTAATAAACAAAACACCTAATTATAGTAAGAGATCTAAAATTGAGCCGCCAAACGTAATGGAAAAAACAATACCAATCCTCTCACCATAGATAAGGATAGTGTACCAAACATATACAATGTATGAAAACAAAATAACACTAATCCACCATATCCTTCTTTTGTTTAGTCAATAGACTAATATCCACACTCCTAAACTCAACAAAATTATGATATAAGAAAATATCACTATAAATAACTCTCTTTAAACAAGAAGGCCTTATATTAAGATTAGGAAATGTGTTGTTTAATCCATAAAAACTCCCTATGTGATAACATCCAAGTAGAACAGGTCCCTTTGAAAAACTCTTGTTGAAATGATATAGATTGTGGAGGACCCAAAACTCACCTAGGGGTCATATACAGTAGAGTGGATATCGACTGCATAAATGGAAGACTTTCATACCACCCCAATGGGGAAATCCCTAACCTAACACATATATGGTAAATATATCCTTATTGGTGATATAACAAGAAAGTAAAGGTATCTAAACACTGTGACATACATTATGGACCTTGACCCTGACTAATTGGTGAGTACCAACACCATTAACATATAATGAACTCACACCATGTCAAAGATAGAATTAATAAGGTAGAATCTAATCATGAATTCACAATACACTTTTCTTCAAGGTCATCAAATCATAGTATTATGTTAAATAATAATTTTGAGTCTACATCAATGTATAGGTTCCCCCTCCCTTACTTCCAAAGCATTTCTTAATGCATGGAAAATGTAAGCATTTAATTATCATAATGTCCAAAGTTAAATTCTAAGAAAAAAATATGTCAGGGAATTGGTCTTGTATACAATACAAATCCTGATTATAGTTGAGAATCTACTGACCCATAGGTGGAATGGAGTACACAAGACATAAATTCACTACCTACTACATAGATGGAGGTCCACCTCACCATTTTTATGCCACAGTCACTTCCTTTCATTATTCCCTAAGTTGCATCCTCATCAATATCATCATCCTGAGCCACCCCAACAATATTTTTTCTCATATGACAGAAAGAGATAGGGTGGGGAAAATGGATAGGGGTAGGGGTCAACAATCAAATATTAAATCGCCAATGATTCACTTACAGTCATGGTTGTTAGCTTGTTTCATCTTGATGGGTGTGTAAAATAGTTAAGGGGGTGAGGTATGGTGGTCCAACATTTTCCACCTACCCAAGATCAATCTGTCATCAACTCATCTACCATTCAATCATTGTATAAGAAATAGAAAAAAATTATAATGATAATTAATTTGTGAAGAACAAGTGAATGAGAATTGATGCAATTTTAATATAAATTTAAGAATAAAATTTTTAAATTGAAGCATATAAAAAATAGATCAAAAATTTAAATAACATCCCGGACGACAATTTCAAGGAGAATATAATCCTCCAATCCCCTAATAATCTTTTTTAGGTGATTTTCTAATCTCATTCTCCACAAATCTTCTATTTGTCTCCTCGAACCAATTCCTTGAGGGTTTTCATCCATATGTGAATCGGGTGAATAAAATGATGGAGAGAATAAAAAATAAGGTTCCAGATGGAGAATTTAATTCACTATAATAGTCCATCTCATTTGACACTAATAATTCCATTCCATAAATTCCCCACATCAATTCACCGTAAATTTCCCATTTTACTCTTCATTAAATCATCTTTTTTTTAAAATTCCCTTTATTCCCCTTGCATTTCCATTTTATCAAGACCCTTAAAAATATCACTCATGCAACAAATTTTTTTATAAAAACCCATAATTAAAATGAATTACCTGATTAAAATTTTTTACATAAAACTAACTACCACCTAACATCTGCGAGAAAAAACAACTATAAATTAAAATTAACAAATTACCACCTAAAGTTAAATATCATTTCTGAAATACAGTGAGACATTCAAAGTATCACTCTAAAAATATTAAAATTACTACATCAACCTCTAGGGGTGTAGGAGGTCCCAATACTAAAAAATGAGAAAAATCATTCTTAAGAGAAATCATTAGGTCACTACATGGAATTCCTAGCACAATAGTTACATGGGGTCTTGCCAAATGGAATGGGGACTATAAAATATATTATGGGCTATGAACTCTTTAATATATAGTTATGTAGGGCCTTACCAATGTGGAAGAGTCCTTACCACATTTTCTTGAAGTGGATATTTTAAATTCCTTTTTCAAGGATGGTAATTTATATATCATTCTTATGATAGTACTTGATATTTTGAACATAAATGATTATCAACATTGGTAGTTTTGAAGAGAATTTAATAGATCATTTATGTCGGTGGATTATATATATTTTATGAGTTAGGATAAATCCTTTTTGATTTATTAATTAATTATAATATTGAGATTATTAATTATCCATGTTTATGATAACACACGATTTTATCTAGAATGGTAATCTTATTATAATAAACATATTTGTTGGAAATATCTTTAGAAAGGGTTGGTTTTATGAAATTATTTTAAATAATTTTTATCAGGTATAGCATGGTGTGAGTTTATTCTTGGGAAATGGTTCTTATAAAAATATGGAAATTTTTTAATTTGAATTGATCGTGATATTTTATTCTCTTAGATGAATAAAAATTTATTAAATGGATATTCCCCCATACACTTTTATTAAATAAAGGAATTTTCAATGAGTTTTAGGAAGAAAAAATTTTTCTAATGAATTCCAAGAAAATGTGGAGTTTTTAGGGACATTCAAGAAAACATGTATTTTACACAAACTTCAAAGAAAATATGGATTTTACTATGACCTTCAAAAGTCTGGGGACTCTATAAATGTCCTTAAAAATGATATTTTTCTAATGATTTTAGAAAATATAATGTTTTTAAAATGAATATAATTTATGGAAAATAGTTTAGGGTAAATTGGTTTTGGTATCATGAATTTTAATTCTTTTTTTATAATTATTTTGGTTAATATATTCTTGGATAAAGTATCTTAATTTTTAATTTTTGGTTAAATTTTTTTATCATGTTTGCATATTTATTGAAGTCTTAATGAAATCCAACATAGTTTATACTCACCTCTTACTTGTTCACATTGGTGGGAATGTAAACATAATTATTTCTGATGTAGAAAAAGGGGAAGTCTCATTAATTTTTAGTAGAGTTTAATAGATCCACTTTGGAGACATATATTATGGAGTAAATTTTGTAATGAAACCCATCAATCAAGAATTGTACTTTAGAACTTAAACTTGTGAAATAAGATCCATAACTTCTGAAACTCAACCACACCCTAATCAAAAATTAGGAAAAGCATTCTTGTTATAATTTCATCTCACAAATCACATGAAAACCATATGGTACCATATAAATGTACAATGAATCAAAAGAAAAAACTCAACACAATACAAAATATAACAACATAATAAATTTATATAGTTTGGTACTTTCCCTAGTTTATGGGTGGAATACATAAACTTTCATTAAGATAAATTGAAGATTTAAAAAAACTACTATGTCAACAAATTATTACCTACACTACTATTTCTACAACTGAAAACAAATAATTAAAAATAGTATAGTAGAACTTACCCCATCCAATAGATTATAGATGAAATCTACAGCATCCATTTGGTTCCTTCTAATCCACCACCATCTAATCTTTGTATACATCCATTGTATGAACTAAGTAAATTTCGTGTGGTCCAAACATTAACTGGAAATACCTCTTCATTTAAATTAATAATGCTTATTTTGGAAACTTTTTCATCCCCTATCTTAGAATCAATATCAAGGAAAGAATTTTCCACATGAGCTCCTTCCAAAATCCCTAGTTCCACTTCCACTTATATCATATGGTTCTACATTTTCCTATAGAAACACTCCATATAAAAATCAAGATACAAATCCATAAATTAGATTTCACATCCAAGCCTAAAAATCTCCCACGTTAATTAAAATTTCTATTCTTTACTAATAAAACTATTTAACTTCCAAAAATCATGTAACTCCCCAACCCCAGTTACCCAGAGTCTATTCAATATTACATAACAATGGCATGATCACAAAAGATAAAATCTTGAAATACCGATTAGTTTAGTAGCCTTGAAAACACTAGATATATCCATAAGTCTTACATTACATCATAAAATGAAAACAACAACAACATAGTCTCCATAGTCCACACTCATATCCTCATACTATCCCTGTAGGTCATTCATAAAATACTTCTTCATATCCTGGGAAAAATAAAACATAGAAAGGGGTGAGCTCAGATGCTAAGTAAGGATAACAATATTGCGGAAACATTCATAAATAATCATAAACATTTAATGCAATGTATAACTAAAACAAAAGCCTTTTATGCTTGAAAATTAGCATAATATGGAAAAAATAAAATGAAATAATCCCATTTACTTACTCACATGGATATTCTACTAGTCTAATAATCACATGAAATATCAATAACCACTTTCATAATGATGGAATGCATAATGGAAGACTATTATAACCACATTTTCAAGGAATTATGCCAAGACTACAAATAAGATTTTGTCATGGTCTTGTGATAAGATACTAGTTTGTCTCATGAGACCTACCGATGCATCGAGGAGCTATAGCAGGCTCCACCCGTCACTTACTAAGTCCAATGTATTCCTTATATGAAAAGGTTTAAATATAACATAAACATTCCTATTAAAACTAGCATTCGAAATGCCAATAATTTCTCCATAAACCATGAATGGTATAAAAATAAACCATCCACAGTCAAACATTTCACATAACCTTCAATGCAATATGGAAGATTCCTATCATAATAAATCAACTTCAAATAAGCTTAAAATCCATCAAAGGATATTGACATAGATGAAATCAAAACTATTTGAGAGAAATATAAATTTTTTTAAATCATTTAAAAGTCACATAATTATAAAAGAAAACATTTACTTTGAAAATATTTTTATAATATTTTAAGGGAATCTTTGATGATTTTATAATGGTGGAAAATATCCACACTCACCGTATATGTTAAAAAAGACATTCTTACCTTAATTCTGTCGAAAAGGTTAAAATGGAACTTGTTTGGAACACGATGTAAATATTCCTTTATAAACATCTTATAAAATGTAAAAAAAGGGTATAAATGACTTTAACACATATTCTATAAAATAGTTATAATGTTTTGAAATACATTTTTAAGAAACATGGATATGGATGAAAAGAGGTCCCAGAAGATAATTACGTATAAACAACCTCGGATAATGAAGAGATTGTGAAATAAACCCTTACATTATACTTTTCCTTGGTCGATGGTAGGTTAACCTCATGTATAATATTTAAATAATTTTTATTAAATTATACATGAATCATATACATAAATATGATATCATATATGATCTTTTAATATTGCTTTGTTAATAATATTTTATTATTATCGTCGTTTCAGGTGTTCACTTACTCATTTTATTTTATATGTTTTGTTAAATAAGCCGTGTATGTTATCCATAGGTTGTATCTTATTCATATATAGAATGATATCAAGTCCTTAAACATTATTTTTAATCATAAAATGAAAATTAGTCTTGAATGGATACGATGGGGAATGAATCTTATCGCGTTCATGGAGACGGTAGTCCCTACGTACGAAAGAGTGACAATATCATTCTTTTGATATTAAAATAATATATAATTGGATGTTGTATCATATATAAAGAAAAATTATCATGTTATATTTATTATTTACATGAATTAAACATCATTATTATAACCATCCAAATAATAATGTATTGAATAACAATTACACCACGACGTGGAGACGGTAAGACGTACGTACGCATGTATGGTGACATGTCATTCAAGGGATGGATAGAATAATGAATTTGGTTGTACCATATTTATAATAACATCACAGTATATATAAGATACTGGAGTTATAATCTTATAATGGAAACAAAAAAGAAAAAGGATGTGGAAGATGAATGAAACTTGAAAGAGGTGGTGAGATTTTTACCTCTTCTTTGGGTTCTTCCTTTTGATTTGATAAAAAGGGCTCCTTAAGATGGATTTCTAACTAATGGAAGGCCAATAGGATGAATTTATGGAAGTTGATAGGATATTTGGTCAGGGATTGGGAGAATCAAAAGGTTTTGATGGTATTAATATGAGAGAAGGGGGGTGCCCTTTTATAAGAGAGGTGAGGGGCACCTTAGGAAAAACATAAAATATTATTTTATAATAAATTCATATTCGGTTTATAATGACTCTAAAGTGACTTATTTCGAGTCTAAGGTGGGTATGGGTCTAAATACTTTCAACCAATATCTTTTAGATAGGTTTGGGTGACTATATTAACATTATCATTTATATTTAACTCTTGGTCAAATAGTTTGACATTTACCATGTCTCTTTGTATTTTTATATTATATGGTTAATAAACATACTATATACATCCAAGAGTACCCATAGTGCTTCATTAATGATAAAAATATCATTAAATATGTACTTTGGAAAAACCTTAGATTTTTAAGAATATAATATCAATTATTAATATAATATTTGTTTTAAAAACTCCTTTATGTCAATTTTGACACTATTTAATAAATGATTTTTTTTAAAGTTCTAAAAACTTTATTAATTCGAAATAAATTCATTTAATCAATAATAACATGTCATATTAACCTATAAAATTATTTTAATTCATAAAAAGTCTCAAATTACATTTATTTGGATATTTATAATATCAATTATTTAAATATTTCATTAATTTGGTAATTACTGCATCACCATTGTGTCATAAATAAATTAACTTATTTAATGTCTAAAAATTATAAATAAAATATCATTACATAGGAAATATTTTTATCTTTTTAATTAATATTTATAATTGAATTTATCTCTTGTATAACCCTACATTAAAAATGTTTTAGTTATTAAACATTGATTCTAACTCTTTTAACTCTTCTTTGAATTAAATAATAATAAATGTCTGTATCTAACCCATGTGGACAAAATAGGTTCATATTGTATTACTAAGGTTGTTTTTGGTCTAATTATACTTATATAATAGAATTAGGATATGTGTTAGGGTAATAATAATATTAGTTTTACCCTTAATTACTCTATTTACTTTTAACCGTGGTAAATAAAAGTAAAAAAGTTACTATTCGCCAAAAAATATTTTTATCTTATTGAACCAAATTTTACTGCTTGATGTTAACCATGTCTCTTGGATTTTTGAAATTCCACACACAGAAGCAGTAAAATTATGTTTTATGTGAATTTGAAAATTCTCCTAGGAGGTGGGTAAAAGATGGTGAAAAGCTCGATAAAATTTTTAAATATCTAAAATTATTCTAAACTAACTTCAATTAATTACATTGAACTTATATAGGTTTTATGTATCTATTTTGACCTTAATTAAATTTAAATAAAATAAAAAATTATTTAAATAAAAATTCGGTTTTAAACTATAACTCAGTGTTTTTTCACTATTCATCAAAAATTGAATGTTTTCAGAAAAATACCAAAAATTCACCCTAAGATAATTTCGATATTACGGATCCAAAAATAAGGTCCATTTTGAAATATAAAATTTATAAAATTTTAAAAGGTGGGTATTAGTATTCATAAAGGCTAGTTTGATTGGTTGTGGTGTGTGTTAGAATTCGAAGTTGCGTACAAGACACGCTCCTATATTATTCAAAGAGAAGTGTATCGTGAAGCTTGGGGTGCTAAATTATCCCCTCCTTCAAATAATTTCATCCTCACAATTTCCAGAATATTACTGCATTAAAAGACTCGGGTGGTTCTTCATCATAAGTTCCTCAGGTTCCCATGTTGCCTCTTCCATCTTATGGTTTCTCCATAGAACTTTTACTAGACGAGTCGTCCAGTTTATCAGCACTTGTTCTCTTGTATAAAGAACCTTGATAGGCTCTTCACAATAAGACAGATCGGGTTCCAGTTCTAATTCCTCATAGGTGAGTACATGCATTGGTTGAGGCATGTATTTTCTCAATAGTGATACGTGGAACACATCATGAACTTTGGATAGATTTGGTGTCATTTCCAAATGATAAGATACAACCCCAATTCCTTCTAGAATTTTAAAAGATCTGGTGCACCTGGGAATCAATTTTCCCTTCTTAACGAAATGTATAACACCCTTCCATGGAGATACCTTCAAGAAAACATGATCTCCTACCTAAAATTCCAAATCCTTCCTTCAGTTATCAGCATATCTCTTCTGCCTACATTGAGCTGCTTTGATGTGGTTTTGGATTACCTTCACCTTTTCCATCTTTTTCTCCACCATTTCTGGGCCTACAAGTTTTCTTTCACCAACATCATCCAAACAGGTTGGTGTGCGACATCTCTTTATATATAACACTTCATATGGTGTCATCTTTTTGCGGGTGGTAGGTAGTGCTCAAACGAAGTTTAGTATCCAAGGCTTTCTGAAGACTCGTCCAGATTCTTGAAGTAAAATGCGGATCAAGATCAGAAACAGTTGATAGTGGTACTCCATGAAGTCTCACAACATCATTAATATATAGTCTTTCTAAATATTAATGTGGTATATCTTATCATATAGTAAGAAAAGTTTCTGACTTGGTAAGACGATCAACAATGACCCATATTTCATCATTCCTTCTAGGTGTATTAGGTAGTACCATGACAAATTACATCGTAATATTATCCTTTTTCCACTCCGGTATGGGAAGAGGTTGCATGACTCATCCAGGCCGTTGCCTTCCAGCTTTCACTTGTTGACAAAACATAAATCTTGACACAAAATCAGCAATATCCCTCTTCATGTTGTCCCACCAAAAATGTTCCTTCAAATCTCTATACATTTTGGTGGTCCCAGGGTCTATAGAGAAATTGGAACTATGAGCATCGTCCAACAATTCCCTTTTTAGATCAGGTATATCTAGAACACAAATTCTCTTCCCAAATTTCAAAATTCCATCTTCATATATAAAGTCACTCAATCTCCCATCATTCAATGCTTTAATCTTCTTTTGAAACTCTTCATCATCGGTATGATAACACTTTATACATTCTAGTAAATATGGTTTGGCAACCATTTGAAAGAGCATTGATGTTTCACCTTCCATGGTTATTCCCATATCCATCTTTACTGGATCTATGAAAATAGGACCCCTTTCATCTCTCATCTAGTTTAAAACACCATGATCCTTTCTTCTCAAAGCATCTACCACCTTATTTTCCTTCCCTGGGTGGTAGTGTATCATGTAATCATAATATTTGAGTAGTTAAGGTCATCTCCTTTTTCTCATGTTGAGTTCTTTCTAGGAGAAAATATATTTCATACTCTTGGGATCAGTATAAATCTAACATTTTTAACCATAGAGATAGTGTCTGTAAATATTCAAAGCAAATGTTACAGCTTCTAACTCAAGATCATGAGTAGGATAGTTTTTCTCATGAATCTTTAGCTGTTGTAATGCATAGGCAATAACCCTATCATTCTGCATAAGGACACAACCAGATCCTTTCTTTGAAGTGACACTATAAATAACAAACCAATAATTCCCCGGTATTAGAGTCAATATAGAAGCATTGACTAATCTTCTCTTTAGTTCTTTGAAACATTCTTCACAATCTTTTGACCAAACAAATTTAACCCCTTTACACGTGAGCTTCGTTAATGGGTTATCCAATCGGGAAAAATTCTGGACGAAACATCGATAATAACTAACTAAACCAATAAAACTACGTACCTCGGTTATACTCATTGGTTCTGGCCATTCATGGATTGCTCTTGGCTTAGAAGGATCAATGGAGATTCCATACATAGAGACAATATGGCCAAGAAAAGAAATCTCCTGAAGCCAAAATTCACACTTGCTAAACTTACCATATAATTCATGTCATCTAAGAGACTTCTGAATAATGCGCAAGTGATTTTTATGATCCTCGTAGCTTTTGGATTATACAATGATATCATCAAAAAATACCACTACAAAGTTATCAAGATATTCCTTGAAAAATGTGTTCATTAGATCCATGAATATAGAGGGTGCATTAGTCAGTCCAAAAGGTGTTACTGTAATCTCGTAATGTCCGTACCTGGTTTGAAATGATATTTTGAGAATGTCTTCCTTCTTCACACACAACAGATGGTATCCATATCGAAGGTAAATCTTTGAAATGTATTGAGATCCATGGAGTTGGTCAAATAAGTCATCAATGCGAGGTAGTGGATACATGCTCTTTATTGTTATAGCATTGATCTCCATGTAGTCGATACATAACCTCATAGATCCATCTTCCTTCTTAACAAAAAGGACAGGGGCTCCCCTTGGAGAAACACCAGGGCGAATAAATCCCTAATTAATCAATTCCTATAGTTGTTTCTTTAGTTCAAATAATTCGACGGTGGCCATTCTATAAGGGGTCTTCGATATGGGCCTTGATCCCGGAATTAAATCAATGGAAAACTCAATTTCTCGTTCTGGAGGATGTCCAGGTAAATACTTTGGAAACACATCAACATATTCTTTCACAATAAGTACATCTTCTATTTGGACATTCTTTTCCTCACCCATAGTTATTTCATTCTCTTCCTCCCCAATAATTGAATTTAGTTGAGCTACTGGAGGTAGATCTAGGAAATAATTAGGTGGTGATGATTTTGCTCTGAAGATAAGGTGTTCCTTATCATCATCATCAAAAATTGTGACCTCCTTATTCTTACAATAAATATCCACATCATTTTCTGAAATCCAATCCATGCCAAGGATTATATCAAATTCAATCATGGGTATGATGATGAGATCAGAAGATAAAGAACATTTATATGCTCTAATGGGAATAGATTCACAAAACAGTATTGCGATGACACTTCCCTTAGGTGTTTTAACTAACAACTCCCTTGTTAAATAAAATTGGAAATATCTAATTTTCATAGAAAACTGGGAAGATATAAAACAATTGGTTGATCTAGAATCAAATAATGCATTTCTAAACATGGGAAAACAATTAAATTACATGCCACCACATCTTTCAGAGCATCTACCTCAGCAGTAGTGATAGAATAAGCTTAGCCTTGATCCTTTGGCCTTTTCTAAGGTAACTTCCCCTAACACTTAGGATATTCATTTTCATAATGTCCCATATCCCTGCAATTATAGTATTGAACATCAGTAGCTTCTTTCTTCCCCTTGAAATCACGAGCTTGGTGGCCTTTTTCAGCACACATTTAATAGACTCTCATTCCCTCCAAGCAAGTACTGGGGTGTTTTTTCCCACATTTACTGCAGGATGGATAATAAAAGATTCCCTTCTTCCCCCTATTTCCATTTCTGGAGTGATCAGTAGATCTCTTCTTCTATTTCTTTTCTTTAAAGTCGTATCACTTAGAGAATTATTTTTCTCTCTTGATAGCACATGAGACAGTATCTTCGTACGACGAGAAGGATTGTGAGACTAATGCTCGATGGAGAAATGGTTTTAACCAATCAAGGAAATGATAAATATTACTTCTTGGGTTACGTATATAATATGTAGCATGCCTTTCTAACCTTGTAAAGTTAGCCTCATACTTTGCGACATTCACATCCTCATTTTTCCTCAGTCTTAGAAATTATATTTCCATATCTTCTCAATGGTCACGATGAAAGTATTTTTCTAAGAAAATATCTTTAAACTCTCTCCATTCCATATTTGATACCTAATCATATTCCTTTGTGTTTTGAATCAATGACTACCATTAATCAACATCTCCAATGAGGTGGTAAACTGTCATGAGAACTTTTTCACTTTCACTACTCCCCAAGGCATGGAATATTTTCTTAATTGAATTTATTCATTGCTCAGCTAATATTGGATTTGTACCCCCATTGAATGTTGGTGGTTGTTGCCTCATGAAGCGATCTAAAATTGATCCTCCACACTGCGGATTAGGGTGATCCATATGGGTAAGGTTATTTTTCATATCCTGAGTGAGTTTTCCCAGTATGGTGATTAGCTGATCAGCACCAATTGCATCACCAGCTACCCTATAATTATATTGAGCAAGAGGGAAATCCTTGCATGGAGTGTGTGCATTGATAAGGTTTCCATTTCTTCAACTAGGTTCCATATCTAAACAATGGAATACACTAGATTAGTTTTAAGAATCGAAATACATAAATCCAAACTTGTAAAACACTTAACATGAATTGAACAGTTTATGGATATAATCTATAATCATAAAACTGTTTTCTTTGAGAAAATATATAATCATAAACCCTTCATAATTGTTTATAATTAAAATAATAATTATCCTAAGCATATCCCTCGCGAGTGTCGTAACCAAGAGTGCAGTAAGGCCTATTGTCGTGCACTAGTTCATGTTCCAGTCTATCTCAAAGAATTGTTTTTTGTGTTTTACCCCTAGTTACATCTATTCCAGATCCGCCTCTACCTGCATGTATCCAGACAGAGATGTATTGCTCGGAAAACTCACAAAATCTCTACAATACCAAAATTCTAGGAATTTCTTCTATACTAATCCTGAAAGTCTATCTTAGGTCTATGTGTTCTAATCAGAGTTTATCTAAATACAGCTTCCAAGTATTGTATTAATATTCCTTTGATACCAATAGTAACACACCGACACCAGTTACCCAGAGTCGGTGCATTATTACATAACATTTTTATGATTACAAAAGATCAAATCTTGAAAGACCGATTAGTTTAGTAGCCTTGGAAACACTAGATATATTCATAAGTCTTACATTACATCATAAAATGAAAACTACAACAAAATAGTCTCCATAGTCCACACTCATATCCTCATACTATCCCTACAGTTCATTCATAAAATACTTCTTCACATCCTGGGAAAAATAAAACATAGAAAGGGGTGAGATCAGATTCTTAGTAAGGATAACAATATTGCGGAAAATTTTATAAATAAGCATAAACATTTAAGGCAATGTATAACTAAAAGAAGTCTTTTAAACATGAAATTTAGCATAATATGAAAAAAAATAAATTGAAAAAATTCTATTTACTTATTCACATGGATATTCTACTAGTCGAATAATCACATGTAATATCAATAACCACTTTCATAATGATGGAATGCATAATGCCAGTTTATCATAACCACATAGTCAAGGCCTTGGGCCAAGACTACAAATAATATTTTGTCAAGGCCTTGTTCCAAGAAACTAGTTTGTCTCATGAGACCTACCGATGCATCGATGATCTATAGCAGGCTCCACCCGTTACTTACTATGTCTAATGCATTCCTAATATGAACAGGTTTAAACATAACATAAACATTCGTATTAAAACTAGCATACAAAATGTCAATACTTTCTCCATAAACCATGAATAGTATAAAAATAACACATCCACAGTCAAATATATCACAAACCCTTCAATAAAATATGGAATTTTTGTATCATAATAAATCAACTTCAAATAAGCTTAAAATCCACCAAAGGATGTTGACATAGAGGAAATCAAAACTATTTGAGAGAAATATCTCTTTTTTGAAATCATTTAAAAGTTACATAAGTATAAAAGAAAAAACTTTACTTTGAAAATATTCTTATAAGATTTTACGAGAAGCTTCGATGATTTTATAATGGCATAAAATAGCCACACCCGTTGTATATGTTAAAAAGGACATTCTTACCTTAATTCTGTCAAAAAGGTTAAAAAGGACCTTATTTGAAAAATGACGGAATGATTCCTCTGTAAACATCTTATAAAAAGTAAAAAACAGGTATAAATGACTTTATCCCATATTCTATAAAATATTAAGAATGTTTAGAAATACATTTTTAAGAAACATGGATGTGGATGATAAAGAGGTACCGGTAGATAATCACGTATAAACAACCTCGGATAATGAAGAGATTGTGAAATAATCCCTTACCTTGTACTTTTCCTTGGTTGAGGGTAGCTAAACCTACTGAATAATAGTTAAATCATTGTTATTAGATTATACAAGAATCATATACATAAATATGATATCATATATGATTATTTAATATTTTTTTGTTAATAATATTTTCGTATTATTGTCGTTTCGGGTGTTCACTTACTCGTTTTATTTTATATTTTTTGTTACATAAGTTGTGTTTGTTATCCATAGGTTATATCTTATTCATATCCATAATGATATCACATCCTTAAAAATTATTTTTAATCATCAAATGAAAATTATTATTGAATGGATACGTGAGGAATGAATCTTATTGCGTTCGTGGAGATGGTAGTCCGTACGTACACATGTGTGACAATATTATTCTTTTGATATTAAAATAATATACAATTGGATTGACTATTATATATATCGAATCATTATAATTTTATATTTATTATTTACATGAATTACACATCATTATTTTACCCATCCAAATAATAATGTATTGAATAACAATTACACCACGACGTGGGGACTGTAAGTCGTACGTACGCATGTACGGTGACATGTCGATCAAGGGATGGATAGAATAAAGAATTTTATTTTACCATATTTATAATCACATTACAGTATATATAAGATACTGGATCTGAAATCTTATAATTGAAACAACAAAGAAAAAGGAAGTGGAAGAAGAAAGGAACTTGAAAGAATTGGTGAAATTTTTACCTCTTCTTCAGGTTCTCCATTTTGATTTGATCAAAAGGGCTCCGTAAGTTGGATTTATGACTAATGGAAGGCCTCTAGGATGATGTTAGGGAAGCTGAGAGGATATTTGAGTAGGTTATGGACGAACCAAAAGGCTTTGAAGGTATTAATTTGAGAGAAGGGGGAGTGACCTTTTATAAGACGGGTAAGGGGCACCTTAGGAAAAACTTAAAATATTATTTTATAATAAATTGATATTAGGTTTATAATGGCTCCAAAGTGACTTATTTCGAGGCTAAGGTGGGGATGGGTCTAAATCCTTTCAACCAATAGATGTTATATAGGTTTTGGTCACTATATTAGCCTTATCATTTATATTTAACTCTTTGTTAAATAGTTTGACATTTACCATGTCTCTTTGTATTTTTATATTATATGGTTAATAAACATACTATATACATTCATGAGAACCCCAAGTGGTTCATTAATGATATACCTATCATTAAATAATCCCTTTTTCTAAGCCTTAGATTTTTAGGAATAGAATATCAATTCATAATATAATATTTGTTTTAAATACTCCTTTATGTCAATTTTGACACTATTTAATAATTTATTTTTGTTAAAGTTATAAAAACTTTATTAATTCGAAATAAATTCATTTAATCAATCCTAACATGTCATATTAACCTATAAAATTAGTTTAATTCATAAAAATCTGAAATTACATTTATTTGGATATTTATAATATCAATTATTTTAATATTTCATTAATTAGGTAATTACTGCATCACCATTATGTCAAAAAGAAATTAAATTATTTAATGTTTAAAAATTATAAATAAAATACCATTATGTAGGAAATCCTTTTATATTTCTGATTAATATTTATAATAGAATTTATCTTATGTATAACCATATATTAAAAATGTTTTAGTTATTAAACATTGATTTTTATTCATTGAACTCTTCTTTGAATTGAATAATAATAAGTATCCTAATCTAATCCAAGTGGACCAAAGAGGTTCATATATTATTCTTGAGGTTTTTTTGGTCGAATTATACTTATCCAATAGAATTAGGAAATGTGTTAGGGTAATAATAATATCAGTTTTACCCTTAATTACCCTATTTACTTTTAACCTTGGTAAATAAAAGTAAAAAGTTACTATTCACCCAAAAAATTTGTCTTATTGAACCATATTTTACTCTTTGATATTAACCATGTCTCTCAGATTTTTGAAATTCCACTCACAGAAGCGGTAACATTAAGTTTTATGTGAATTTTCAAATTCTCCTAGGAGGTGGGTAAAAGACAGTAAAAAGTTCAATAAAATTTTTATATAACTAAAATTATTATAAACTAACTGCAATGACTTACATTGAACTTATATTGGTATTATGTATCTATTTTGACCTTAATTAAAATTAAATAAAATAATAAATTATTTGAATAAAATTTTGATTTTAAACTATAACTCAGTGTTTTTCCACTATTCATCAAAAATTGAAAGTTTTCAGAAAAATACCAAAAATTCACCCTAAGATAATTTTGATATTCTGAATCCAATAATAAAGTCCATATTTATAGATAAAATTTATGAAATTTCAATAGGTGTGTATTACTATTCATAACGGCTAGTTTGATTGGTTGTGGTGTGTGTTAGAACTCGAAGTTGCGTAGAGCACACGCTACTGTATTTTTCAAAGAGAAGTGTACCGTGGAAGCATGGAGTGTTACAAATATTCCTTCTTCATTTCATCATTATTGGTATTTCTTTAACACCCCAAGCATCCATAGTATGTTTTCCTTTGAATAATGCAATAGCTTGCATTGTACGCAATTTCGAGATTCTAACACATCGTGACCAATCAAACTAGCCATTATGAATAGTAATACCCAATTTTTGAAATTTTATAAATTTTATATTTCAAAATGGACGTCATATTTGGATTTGGAATATCGAAATTATCCTATGGTGAATTTTTTGTATTTTTCTGAAAACTATCAATTTTTGATGAATTGTGAAAAACACTAATTTATTGTTAAAAAAGAATTTTTATTTAAATAATTATTTATTTTATTTAAATTTATTTAATATCAAAATAGATAGATAATACCTATATAATTTCAATGTAATTCATTGGAGCTGTTTTAATATAATTTTAGATATATAAAAATCTTATTGAACTTTTCACCGTCTTTTTCCCACCTCCTAGAAGAATTTGGAAATTCACGTAAAACATAATTTTACCGCTTCTGGGAGTGGAATTTTGAAAATCCAAGAGACATGGTTAATATCAATGAGTAAAATTTGGTTCATTTAAATAAAAATAATTTTTTTGTGAATAGTAACTTTTTACTTTTATTTACCACAGTTAAAAGTAAATAGGGTAATTAAGGGTAAAAATGATATTAATGTTACCCTAAAACAATGTCCTAATTCTATTGGATATGTATAATTCGACCATAAAAAACCTTAGGAATAAAATATGAACCTCTTTGGTCCACATGTATTATATAAGGACATTTATTATTATTAAATTCAAAGAAGAGTTAAAAGAGTTAAAATCACAGTTTAATAACTAAAACATTTTTAATATAGGGTTATACATAAGATAAATTCGATTGTAAATATTAATTAGGAATATAAAAATACTTCCTACATAATGGTATTTTATTTATAATTTTTAGACCTTAAATAATTTAATTTATTTATGACACAATGGGGATGCAGTAATTGCCTAATTAATGAAATATTAAAATAATTGATATTATAAATATCCAAATAAATGTAATTTAAGACTTTTTATGGATTCAAATAATTTTATAGGTTAATATTATATATTAGGATTGGTTATATGAATTTTTCTCGAATTAATAATTCTGTTATGAATTTATCAAAAACAAAATACCCAATAGTGTCAAAATTGACATAAAAGAGTTTTTAAAACAGATTTTATATTATTAATTGATATTCTATTCCTAAAAATATATGGTTTGGAAAACGTACATATATAATGATATTTGTGTCATTAATGGACCAATTGGGGGTCTCTTGGAAGTTTATAGTATGTTTATTAACCATATAATATAAAAATACAAAGAGATATGGTAAATGTAAAACTAATTAACTAATAGTTAAAACTAAAAGATAAGGTTAATAAAGTGACCCAAACCTGTCTAAAACCTATTGGTTGAGTGGTTTCCGACCCATACCCATCTTAGACTTTAAATAATCCACTTTAGAGCCATTATAAACCGAATATGAATTTATTATAAAATAATATTTCTAGCTTTTCCAAAGGTTCCCCTCACCCCTCTTATAAAAGGGCACTACCCCTTCTCACTAATTCACACCTTTAAAGCCTTTTCGCTCGGCCAACCCCGGCCCAATTATTCTATAAACTTCCTTCACTTCAACCTAGAGGCATTAGTTTGATCAGAAAGCCAACCTAAGGATCCTTTTTAATCAAATCAAAAGGAAGAACCTGAAAAAGATGTAATGTTTTCACCACCCTCTTTCAAGTTCCTTTCTTCTTCAACTTCTTTTTTCTTTGTTATTTAAATTGTAAAATAAGGACTCCACTATATCTTATATACTATGATGTTATTATAAATATGGTACAACCATATTCAGTATTCTATCCATCCCTTGAATGACATGTCACCATATGTGCGTACGTACGGCTTACCGTCTCCACGTTGTGGTGTAATTGTTATCCAATACATTATTATATGAATAGGTATAATAATGATGTATAATTCATTTAAATAATAAATATAACATGATAATTATTCTTTATATATGATTCAACACCCAATTTTATTTTATTTTAATATCAAAAGAACGATATTGTCGCTCGTGCGTACGTACGGACTACCGTCTCCACAATTGCGATGAGATTCATTCCCCATCGTATCTATTCAAGAATAATTTTTAATTGATGGTAAAAAATATTGTTTAAAGACTTAATATCATTCTGGATATTAATAAGATACAACCTATCAGTAACAAGCACGGCTTACATAATAAAGTATATAAAGGAAAATGAATCAGTTAACACCCGAAACAACGATAATACAAAGATATTACTAACAAAGCAATGTTAAAAGATCATATATGATATACTATTAATGTATATGATTCTTGAATAATTTAATAACAATTATTTCACCATTATACATGAGGTTAAGCTACCCTCAACCATGGAAAAGTACAAGGTAAGGGTTTATTTCACAATCTCTTCATTATTCGAGGTTGTTTATACGTAATTATCTACTAGGACCTCTTAATCATCCACATCCATGTTTCTTAAAAATGTATTTCAAAACATTCTTTATATTTTATAGAATATGGGTTAAATTCATTTATACCCATGTTTTTCTTTTTATAAGAATTTTATAACGGAATCTTTCCGTCATTTTCCAAACAAGGTCCTTTTTATCCTTTTCGACAAAATTAAGGTAAGAATTTATTTTTAACTTATACGGAGGGTGCGGATATTTTCTACCATTATAAAATCATCGAAGCTTCTCTCACAAGCTTATAGGAATATTTTTAAATTAAATGTTTTCTTTTTTAATTATGTGACTTTTAAATGATTTCCAAAAAGTGATATTTCTCTCAAATAGTTTTGATTTCATCTATGTCAATATCCTTTGATAGATTTTAAGTTTATTTGAATTTGATTTATTATGATACAAAACTTCCATATTGTATTGAAGGTTTTGTGGTATGTTTGACTATGGATGTGTTATTGTTATACCATTCATGGTTTATGGAGAAAGTATTGACATTTCTTATGCTATTTTTAATACGAATGTTTATGTTATGTTTAAACCTGTTCATATGAGGAATGTATTGGACTTAATAAGTGATGGGTGGAGCCCGCTATATCTACTCGATGCATTTGTAGGTCTCATGAGACAAACAAGTTTCTTGTAATGAAGCCTTGACAAAATCTTATTTGTAGTCTTGGCAGGAGGCCTTGACTATGTGGTTATGGTAGTCTGGAATTATGAATTCCTTCATTATGAAAGTGGTTATTGATATTGCATGGGATTATTTGACTAGTACAATATCCATGAGAATAAGTAAATGACATTATTTTATTTTATCTTTTCAATATTATGTCGAAGTTCAAGTTTAAAAGGCTTTTCTATTAGTTATTCATTGCCTTAAATGTTTATGTTTATTTATGAATGTTTCCGCAATATTGTTATCCTTATTGAGCATTTGTGCTCACCCCTTTCAATGTTTTAAATTTTTCCCATGATGTGAAGAAGTAATTTATGAATGACCAGCAGGGTATGTATGTGGGGATATGAGGATAAGATTTTGTTCTAGTTATTTTCACTTTATGATGTAATTAAAGACTTATTAATATATCTAGTGATTCCAAGGCTACTAAACTAATCGGTCTTTCAAGACTTGATCTTTTGTGATCATGCCAATGTTATATAATAATGCAACGAATCTGGGTAACTGGGGTCGAGGTTTTACAGTTGGTATCAGAGGAAGTTTAGTACAAACCTTGGAAGCTAGATTTAAATAAACTCTGATTAGAGCATATAGACCTAAGATAGTTTTTGAGGATTAGTATAGAAGAACTTCCTCGAATTTTGGTATTGTAGAGATTTTGTGAGTTTTTTGAGAAATAAATCCCTGTATGGATAAGAGCAGGTAGAGGCAGCTCTAGCACAGATGTACCTAGGGGTAATACCCTAAAACACCGCTTTGAGCTAGACTCGAGTGGGAACTGGTGCACGAAAATGGGCCTTGCTGCACTCTTGGATACGACACTCCCGGGGGATATGCTGAGGATAATCTTCATTTTCTTTACAAACCATTATGAAGGGTTTTCCAGTATATAATTCCACCAAGAAAACATTTTTTTATGATTATGTATTATATCCATAAATAGTTTAATTTATTTTAAGTGTTTTACAAGTTGGATTTATGTATTGTGATTCATAAACAGATCTAGTTTATGCCAATGTTTAGAAACTGCACCTTGTGGAAGGAATGAAAACTATATCAATGAATGCACTCCATGTAGGGATTTCCCTCCTACTCTAGATAATTATAGTGAAGCTGGTGATGCAACTGGTGCTGATCAGCTAATCACCATACTAGGACAAATCACTCAGGTTATGAAGAATAACCTTACCCGTATAGAGAACACTGATCCGCAGTGCGGAGGATCAATGTTAGATCGCTTCATGAGGTAATAGCCACCAACATTCAATGGGAGTGCAAATCCATTGGTATCTTAACAATGGATAAGTTCCCTAGAGAAAATATTTCAGGCCTTGGGGAGTAGTGAAAGGGAAAAAGTTTCCATGGAAGTTTACCGCCTCACTGGAGATGCTGATAAATGGTGGTCATTGATTCAAAATACGGATGAAGATGATAAAGTATAAAATATGGAATAGAGGGAGTTTAACGAAATTTTCATAGAAAAATACTTTCCTCATGACTATCGAGGAGATATAGAAAGGCAATTTCTGAGTTAGAGAAAAAAGGAGGATGATTATGTCGCAAAGTATAAGGCAAACATTACAAGGTTAGCGAGGCATGCAGTAGATTATATACATAACCCAATAAGTAAGATTGATCATTTCTTGGATGGGTTAAAACCATTTCTTCATCGAGCATTAGTCTCACCATCCTTCTCATCATAGGAAGACATTGTCTCATGTGCTATCAAGACAGAAAAGGAATTCTCTAAGTCTTATGACTTTAAAGAAAAGCAAGAGAAGAAGAGATCTACTAATCAATCTAAAAATGTAAGTAAGGGGAAGAAGGGAAAAGATGAATATCCATCCTGTAGTAAATGTGGGAAGAAACACCCCAGTACTTTCTTAAAAGGAATGGGATTCTGTTACAAGTGTGGTGAAAAATGCCACCAAGCTCGTGATTGCAAGGGAAAGAAGGAAGCTACTGATGTTCAATGCTACAACTTCGGGATGATGAAACATTATGAAAACTAATTTCCTAAGTGTCAGAGACATTTGACTCAGAAAATGCCAAGGGATCAAGGCCATGTTTATGTTATCGCTACTGATGAGGTAGAATCTCTGAAAGACATGGTGGCAGGTAATTTAATGGTCTCCTCATGTTTAGCAAATGCATTATTTGATTCTGGATCATCGCATTGTTTCATATCTTCCAAGTTTGCTAAGAAAATTTGATATTTCCAATTTGATTTAACAAGGGATTTTTCAGTCAAAACTCCTAAGGGAAGTATCATTGATACAAATTTATGTAAATTAGTTCCCATTAGAGCACATAAATGTTCTTTGTCTGCCGATCTCATTGTCATACCTATGATTGAGTTTGATATAATCCTCGGTATGGATTGGCTTTCAGACCATGATGCGAGACTTATTGTAAGAAGAAGGAGGTTATGATTTTTGATGATGACGATAAGGAACACCTTATCTTTAGAGCAGAATCGGCACCACCTAATTCTTATCTTGATCCACCCCCAGTAGCTTAAATAAATTCAATTATCAGGGAGGAAGAGAATTAAATAACTGTGGGTTAGGAAAGGAATATTCAAATAGAGGATGTACCTATTGTGAAAGAATATGTAGATGTGTTTTCGGAAGATTTACCTAGACATCTTCCAGAATGAGAAGTTGAGTTTTCCATTGATTTAATTCTTGGATCAAGGCCTATATCAAAGACCTCTTATAGAATGGCCATAGTGAAATTAGTTGAACTAAAGAAACAACTAGAGGAATTGATTAATAAGGGATTTATTCACCCTAGTATTTCTCCATGGGGATCCCCTGTTCTTTTTTTAAGAAGAAAGATGGATCCATGAGGTTATGTATCGACTACACGGAAATCAATGCTATAACAATAAAGAAAAAGTATCCCCAACCTAGAATTGATGATTTATTTGACCAATAGCATGGATCTCAATAATTTTCAAAGATTGAACTTTGATCTGGATACCATCAGTTGTGTGTGAAGAAAGAAGACATACTGAAGACAACATTTCGAACCAGGTACGGGCATTACGAGTTTACAGTAATGCCATTTGGGCTGACTAATGCACCCTCTATTTTCATGGATCTAATGAACAATGTTTTTAAGGAATAACTTGATGAATTTGTAGTGGTATTTATTGATGATATCTTGGTATACTCCAAAAGATATGAATATCATGAAAATCACCTGCGCATTATCCTAAAGACTCTGAGAAGACTTGAATTATATGGGAAGTTTAGCATGTGTGAATTATGGCTTCAAGAGATTTCATTTCTTGTCAATATTGTCTTTAAGGATGTAATCTCTATTGATTCTTCTAAGATAAGAGAAATCCAATAATGGCCAGCACCAACGAGTATAACTGAGGTACGTAGTTTTATTGGTTTAGCAGGTTATTATTGGCATTTCATCCAGAATTTTCCCTGATTGCCGAACCCATTAACAAAGCTCACATGAAAAGGTTTTAAATTTGTTTGGACAAGAGAGTGTGAATAATGTTTTGAAGAACTGAAAAGAATATTAGTCAATGCTCCTATATTGACTCTACCATCAGAAAATGATGGGTTCGTTATTTATAGTGATGCATCGAAGAAAAGACTTGGTTGTGTCCTTATGCAGAATAATAGGGTTATTACCTATGCATCACGATAGTTGAAAATTCATGACCAAAACTACCCAACTCAAGATCTCGAGTTAGCAGCTGTGATCGTTTCTTTGAAGATATTGAGACACTACCTCTATGGTGAAAATTGTGAGATTTATACTGATCAAAAGAGTTTGAAGTATATTTTATCCCAGAAAGAAATCAACATGAGGCAATGAAGATGGTTTGAACTACTCAAGGATTATGATTGCAAGATACACTACCACCCGGGGAAGGAAAATAAGGTGGTAGATTCTTTGAGTAAAAAGAATCATGGAGTTTTGAATAATATGATAATTTAAACGGATCTTATTTTCATGGATCTAATAAAGATGGATATGGGAATAACCATGGAAGGTGAAACATCAATGCTTTTTCAAATGGTTTCCAAACCATCTTTACTATAAAGGATAAAGAGTTCTCAGACCGATGATAAAGAATTTTAAAAGAAGAATAAAGCTGTGAATGATGGGAGATTGAGTGACTTTGTGTATTAATATGGAATTTTGAAATTTGGGAAGAGACTTTGTGTTCCTGATATACATGATCTAAAAATGGAATTGTTGGATGATTCTCATACTTCCAATTTCTCTATACACCCTGGGAGCACCAAAATGTATAGAGATTTGAAGGAACATTTTTGGTGGGAGAACATGAAGAGGGAGATTGCTGATTTTGTGTCAAGATGTATGGTTTGTCGACAAGTGAAAGATGGAAGGAAATAGCCTGGAGGAATCATGAAACCTCTTCCCATACCTGAGTGGAAATGGGATAATATCACAATGGACTTTGTCATGGGACTACCAAAGACTCCTAGAAAGAACGATGCAATATGGGTCATTGTTGATCGTCTTACTAAGTCAGCACATTTTATTTCTATAAGGGAATATTTACCACTTGAACGTCTAGCAAGGATATATATCAATGATGTTGTGAGACTTCATGGAGTACCCCTATCAATAGTTTCTGATCGTGATCCACGTTTTACATCAAGATTCTAGAAAATTCTTCAGAAACCCCTAGATATTGAACTTCGTTTGAGCACTGCTTACCACCCTCAAATAGATGGACAATTAGAATGGACTATTCAAACCTTAAAAGACATGTTGAGATCATGATCACATGACTTTCAGGGTATGTGGGATCATTATTTACCTCTGGTGGAATTTTCCTATAACAATAGCTTCCATTCAGGTATTCGGATTGCGCCATTTGAAGCATTATACAGAAAGAGATGTCACACACCAACCTATTGGGATGACGTTGATGAAAGAAAACTTGTAGGCCCAAAACCAGTGGAGGAAATGATGGAAAAGGTAAAGGTAATCCAAAACCACATCAAAGCAGCTCAAAGTAGGCAGAAGAGCTATGTTGAGAACTGAAGGAAGGATTTGGAATTTCAGGTAAAAGATCATGTTTTCTTGAATGTATCTCCATTGAAGGGAGTTATACATTTTGGTAAGAAGGGTAAATTGAGTCCCACGTACATCAGACCTTTCAAAATTCTAGAACGAATTGAGGTTGTAGCTTACCGTTTGGAAATGTCACCAAGTCTCTCCAGAGTTCACGATGTGTTCCATGTATCACTGTTGAAAAAATATATGCCTCACCCAACGCATGTACTCACCTATGAGGAATTAGAACTGGAACCCGATCTGTCTTATTGCGAAGAGCCCGTCAGGATTCTTGATACAAGAGAACAAGTGCCGAGAAACCGGACGACTCGTCTGGTAAAAGTTCTATGGAGAAACCATAAAATGAAAGAGGCAATGTGGGAACCCGAGGAACTTATGATGAAAACCACCCGAGTCTATTTAATAAATAGTATTGTAGAAATTTCGAAGATGAAATTATTTGAAGGAGGTAAGTATGTAACACCCCAAGCTTCTATGGTACGTTTCCCTTTGAATAATGCAATAGCATGCATTGTACGCAATTTTGAGATTCTAACACACTGTGACCAATCAATATAGGCATTATGAATAGTAATACCCACTTTTTGAAATTTTATAAATTTTATCTTTCAAAATGGACTTCATATTTGGATTCAGAATATCGAAATTAGCCTAGGGTGAATTTTTGGTATTTTTCTTAAAACTATCAATTTTTGATGAATAGTGAAAAAACACTGAGTTATAGTATAAAAACGAATTTTTATTTAAATAATTATTTATTTTATTTAAATTTAATTAAGGTCAAAATAGATACATAATACCTATATAATTTCAATGTAATTCATTGGAGTTAGTTTAGAATAATTTTAGATATATAAAAATTTTAGTGAACTTTTCACCGTCTTTTACCCACCTCCTAGGAGAATTTGGAAATTCACGTAAAACAAAATTTTACGGCTTCTATGAGTGGAATTTCAAAAATCCGAGAGACACGGTTAATATCAAGGAGAGATATGTGGTTCAATAAGATAAAAATAATTTTTGGTGAATAGTAACTTTTTACTTTTATTTACCAGAGTTAAAAGTAAATAGGGTAGTAAAGCGTAAAAATGATATTAATATTACCCTAACACATGTCCTAATTCTATTGGATAAGTATAATTAGACCAGAAACAACCTTAGGAATAATATATGAACCTCTTTAGTTCACATGGATTAGATTAGGACATTAATTATTATTATATTCAAAGAAGAGTTAAAAGAGTTAAAATCAATGTTTATTAACTAAAACATTTTTAATATAGGGTTATACATAAGATAAATTCTATTGTAAATATTCATTATGAAGACAAAAAGAGTTCATACGTAATGGTATTTTATTTATAATTTTTAGACATTAAATAATTTAATTGTTTTATGACACAATGGTGATGCAATAATTACCTAATTAATGAAATATTAAAATAATTGATATTATAAATATACAAATAAATGTAATTTACGACTTTTTATGAATTCCAATAATTTTATAAGATAACATGACATATTATAATTTGTTATTGTAATTTTTTTTGAAGTAATAATGCTGTTATTAATTTATCAAAAACAAAATACCGAATAGTGTCAAAATTGATATAAAAGAGTTTTTAAAACAAATATTATATTATTAATTGATATTCTATTCCTAAAAATCTATTTTTAGGAACACGTACATATATCATGATAGTTTTATCATTAATGGACCAATTGGGGGTCTCTTAGAAGTTTATAGTAAGTTTATTAACCATATAATATAAAAATACAAAGAGACATGGTAAATGTCAAACTAATTAACTAACAGTGAAAACTAAAAGATAAGGTTAATAAAGTAACCCAAACTTGTCTAAAACCTATTGGTTGAGTGTTTTTTTACCCATACCCATCTTAGACTTTAAATAATCCACTTTGGATCCATTAGAAACCGAATATGAATTTATTATAAAATAATATTTCAAGATTTTCCTAAGGTGCCCTTCACCCCTCTTATAAAAGGGCCCTCCCCCTTCTCACTAATTCAAACCGTCAAAGCCTTTTGGCTCGGCCAAACCCTGCCCAATTATTTTCTAAAATTTTCTCACTTCAACCTAGAGGGCTCATTTTGATCATAAATCCATCCTAAGGAGCTCTTTTGATCAAATCAAAAGGAAGAACCCGAAGAAGATGTAATGTTTTCACCAACATCTTTCAAGTTCCATTCTTCTTCAACTTATTCTTTATTTGTTATTTCCATTCCAAAATAATATCTCCACTATATATTATATACTGTGATGTTATTATAAATATGGTACAACCATATTCAGTATTCTATCCATCCCTTGAATGACATGTCACCATACGTGCGTATGTATGGCTTACCGTCTCCACGTCGTGGTGTAATTGTTATTCAATACATTATTATTTGGATGGGTATAATAATGATGTGTAATTCATGTAAATAATCAATATAAAATTAAAATTATTCATTATATATGATACACCACCCAATCATATTTTATTTTAATATCAAAAGAATGATATTGTCGCTTGTGCGTACGTACGGACTACCATATCCACGAACGCGATGAGATTCATTCCCCATCGTATCCATTCAAGAATAATTTTCATTTGATGGTTAAAAATAATTTTTAAAGACTTAATATCATACTTTATATGAATAAGATACAACCTATCTATAAAAAACATGGATTACATAACAAAGTATATAAAGGAAAAAGAATCAGTTAACACCCGAAACAACGATAATACAAAGATATTACTGAAAATGCAATGTTAAAAGATCATATATGATATCATATTAATGTATATGATTCTTGAATAATTTAATAACAATTATTTCACAATTATAAAGGAGGTTAACCTACCCTAAACCAAGTATAATTACAAGGTAAGGGTTTATTTCACAATCTCTTCATTATCCGAGGTCGATTAGACGTAATTATCTACTGGAACCGCTTTATCATCCACATCCATGTTTCTTAAAAATGTATTTCAAAACATTCCTACTATTTTACAGAATATGGGTTAAAGTCATTTATACCATTGTTTGAATTTTTATAAGATGTTTATAAAGAAATATTTCCATCATTTTCCAAACAAGGTCCTTTTTTACCTTTTCGACAAAATTATGGTAAGAATGTCTTTTTATCTTATACGGCGAGTGCAGTTATTTTTCCACCATTATAAAATCATCGAAGCTTCCCTCACAATATTATAAGAATATTTTTAAAGTAAATATTTTCTTTTAAAATTATGTGACTTCTAAATGATTTCAAAAAAGAGGTATTTCTCTCAAATAGTTTTTATTTCATCTATGTCAACATCCTGTGATGGATTTTAAGTTTATTTGAAGTTGATTTATTATGATACAAAACTTCCATATTGTATTGAAGGTTTTGTTATATGTTTGACTGTGGATGAGTTATTCTTATACCATTCATGGTTTACAGAGAAATTATTGACATTTCATGTACTAGTTTTAATAAAAATGTTTATATTATGTTTAAACCTCTTCATATGAGGAATGTATTGGACTTAATAAATGACGGGTGGAGCCCGCTATAGCTCCACGATGCATCAGTAGGTCTCATGAGACAAACTAGTTTCATGGCACGGGGCCTTGACAAAATCTTATTTGTAGTTTTGGCATGAGGCCTTGACTATGTGGTTATGATAGTCTAGCATCATGCATTCCTTCATTATAAAAGTGGTTATTGATATAGCATGTGATTATTCGACTAGTAGAATATCCATGTGAATAAGTACATGGCATTATTTCATTTTATCTTTTCCATATTATGTGAATGTTCAAGTTTAAAAGGATTTTGTTTTAGTTATACATTGCCATAAATGTTTATTTTTATTTATGAATGCTTTTGCTATATTGTTATCCTTACTGCGCATCTGAGCTCACCCCTTTCAATGTTTTAAATTTTTCCTAGGATGCGAAGAAGTAATTTATGAATGACTTGCATGGAATGTATGAGGGGATATAAAGACATGATATATTTGTAGTTCTTTTCACTTTATGATGTAATGAAAGACTTGTGAATATATCTAGTGATTCCAAGGCTACTAAACTAATCAGTCTTTTGAGACTTGATCTTTTGTGATCATGCCAATGTTATGTAATAAATCACCGACTCTGGGTAACTGGGGTCGGGGCGTTACAATTTCCATGGTCATATAGTGATTTTATTAGTTCTTCAAGTCCCACTAAGGCACAACTCCATCATATAATTTCCTAGACTATGAGTTTCATCATTATATATAAGAGATTTTAACATCTCTTCACCATCCATATCTACAACACACTTTCCTCTAAAAAATTTTAGAAGATGTAACACTTTAGCTAAATATGTTTTTCCTAATCATTAAAAATCAGATTATTTGCAAAATGGGTCACAGTCTAACTATAAAAATAAAAAAATAATTCCCTAAACTTATTTTGATATCCTTTAATAGTGCCTTAATTTTGATCAAATCCTTCTATACTTCCATGATTTTCATTTAATTTTCTTTTTTTGTTGAAAGTTAAACTATTGGTTGAAGTATAGAAATCAAAATCCACATTACTACTTGGAATGTGAACATAAATCAAGTGGTACTCCTATAATATTCCACTTATACACAAAATTATATATCCAAAAACAATATAAAAGATTATACATTTTGAAACATAGTTCTAGGACTATCAGAACTTTGAGATTCCAGAGTATCCACTTCACCACTCCAAATTACTCTTTTCCATAATTCTACATTAAAACTTTTATGACCCTTTCAGAATACACAATGTTCATCCTCTTACAACCAATGGAATAAATCAATCTCATGAACACTATTGCACATGGAAACTTCTATATGTATATATAGCCTTCTTAAATTCAAGATTTTTTCAACTTGGATAACATAAAGTGTCAAGATATGGGTCATCATATGATTATACACTCACATTTTGAATCATTCCAAGACCTTCCAGACATTATTTCACTAGTTTTGGTCTTCAAGTCCCCTTTGAAATGTATTCCCAAAATCAACGTTGTAGATCTAAGTACATTAAAATTCTCTTGAATTTACTTCACGAATCCATCCAAGATAATATAATCCATCTAAAAGAGAAAAATGATGAAAATTCCATCATCAAACACCTTCAGAAACAAATAGTGACATGTATTTCACTTAAAACATTTTGTTCTTCCTTAAAGGTGTCAAATATCAAATTCCACTATATTTGTTCTTGTAAAATCGCATATAAACTCAATTTGATCTTTCACACCAGACCTTACATTCTATTTTCCAAAACATTTTCTAAAACATCCATGTATATCTCTTCCTATAAATCAACATGATGGAATTCCATTTTTACATCCAACTTTCCTAAAAATAAACCTTCTATAGTAACCATTCTGAGCATCATATTAATTATTGAATAATTCACAACTAAAGAAAATATCTCACTAAAATATACTCCATCAATTTATTAAAATACCTTATTAACATACTACAACAACTATTATTTCCTACCGTATTCCTCTTATATTAATTAATAGTACAACTTTTTTAATAATTCTTCTTTTCAAGTAGGAATCATTTTTAGCTACCATGTTCTAAAAACATTCTAGGAATCCTTCTCTTCCATTATTTTGAACTCTTTCTATCTTGAGTCTCTAATAATTCCACTATCTATAATAATCATATAGCGTATATCACTTTCAAACAATTAAATTGAGATCCTATCCTTGGTGGGCCACCTTAAAATGACAGGAGGCCCTGATCATCCTATAACCAGAAAATCTATAATTCCACATTATGAAAATCAACCTCAAGATTATATAGTACAAAAAAATTTCAATACATATTTCCATGGGGATACCAACATTATAAAAAATCTATTCAAAAAATCCTTCAGATATTTGGGTATCTCTTGAGATATCATATTTTTTGAACTTACAAAAATATTTCAGATTAACATCTCGATAAAATTTTTCATGTGTCGATTCATTTTTCACAACCACATCATCTTCAATGTTATAATCCTATAACAGTATCCCACCAATAAAGATTTAATTCTAACATATTAATACCTTTTATAATTTATTATTACAAATCCAACAATTAAATTGGCAATCATTATATCCTATAGAGAAACACACATGGTAATTTTCCACCACTTTATGTTGTGTCAATGTGGGTATATGTGGCACTTAAAAAATATTTTCTAGATATAGAACATATTTCTTATTTATATTTCTTATGAAGATCTTATCTCAATGTATTGGAAGCACTCTTATTCTTATGATAGGCCACACAGTTGACTTCCTCCACCAAAAACTATATTCAAGAAACTATCATGAAACCTTCCACTTATTTCTCAAAATTCAAAAACTAATTCATCTATTCTATGAAACCACTATATTCAGGTGTCTTGGGTATGATATTCTCAAATTCCATGCCTTTCCTCCAACAAGCACTTTAAAAATATCTACTTCTGTATTCACCACTATTTTCTGACCTCAAGAGTTTAAACTTCATTCCAATATCATTCTTCACCATGGATCTCTAACTGAGGAATGTTCCAAACAACTAAAAATTGTGTTTTTGCAGAAAAAAACACACTTACTATGTGTAATCATAAACCAAATAAAGATTTAGCTTCTTTAGTTCCTTATAAAATGATATAAAGGATAATTTTAAATACTTCCCAAGGATCCTATATTTTCATGATTCTTAGTCTACGTGATATATTTTCAGTAGTACTCTCATATCTATGATCCTAATAAAATATTCCCCAATGTATCCTAGATGGTCATTCAAAATATTCATATTTTGAGAGTTTTTTTCTCTAATATGAATTGAAAATTATAAATTTTCAATATAGTACGATTTTTCATCTAGAACACCTTGATTAATCTTGTTTTATCATAAAAAACAATGAAAATTTTTTATATATAGACCCACATTATCTAGCTAAACAATAATGATTATGTTTTTCCTTAATCTCATGATATAATTATGATCTATAAAATTTATTATGCATCCATTCTTCTTTAAAAAATTAATATCACCCTTTCTAAATATTTCAAGAACATATAAATCTACAAGGTAAACTTTTGAAAATATTCTAGATACATTATCTTGTATGCACCACTTCTCAAACATTGAATGCAATGATACCCCTAAATCAAGGATCCAAGACTCTAATGATTCTAGGACACCTATAATCAATGTTTTATTTTCTTTAGTAATTGATTTTATGGATATATTACAAGTATAATTTTTGGAATTGACCCTTATTTACCAATATTTCTCTTACAAATTCCCTTTCTTCCATATTTCCATGATGAAAAATTATCCATACCAACTGATTTCCCTTAGATACATTCTTTAATGTTTTAATAGTTCCTATAACTTTGGTCTTTCCTTATAGTTGAACAAGCTTAAACATTAAAATTGAATATCATTTCAGAAACACCTAATATTTACTTCTTCTAGATCCATTCATTTAGGATTATATATTGTATTTCCTCGAACACCAATTCATTATTACTTCAATATTTTTTCATAAAATAACTGTAACACCCCAAGACCAGTTACCTAGAGTCAGTGCATTATTACATAACATTGGCAAGATACAAGGAATCATGTCCTGAAGAACTGATCAGTTTTGTAGCCTTGGAAGTACTAGATGCATTCATATGTTTTACAATACATCATCAAATAAAAATAGAAACAACACTTTGTCCCCTTTTGGAACACACTTATATACTTAGCCTATCCCTACAAGTCAACCATAAAATACTTATTCATATCCTAGGAAAAATAAAACATAGAAAGAGGTGAGCTCAGATTCTCAGAAAGGATAACAATATAGCGGAAACATTCATAAATAAGCATAAACATTTAAGGCAATGTATAAGACTAAAACAAAAGGCTTTTAAACTTAATCTTCATAATAATATGAAAAAGATAAAATCAAATAATTCCATTTACTTATTCATATGAATATTCTTCTTTTCTAATAATCACATGCAATATCAATAGCCACATTCATAATGATGGAATGCATAATTCCAGACTTCATAACCATATAGTCAAGGGTTAGAGCCAAGACTACAAATATGATTTTGTCAAGGCCTTGTTCCATGACACTAGTTTGTCTCTTGATACCTACCAATGCATCGAGGAGCTATAGCAAGCTCCATCCGTCACATACAAAGTCCAATTCATTCCTTATATGAAAATGTTTAAACATAACATAAACATTCGTATTAAAACTATCATATGAAATGTCAATAATTTATCCATAAACCATGAATGGGTTAAAAATAACACCTCCACATTCAAACATATCACAAAACCTTAAATACAATATGGAATATTTTTATCATAATAAATCATCTTCAAACAAGTTTAAAATCCATAAAAGTATTTTGACATAGATTAAATGAAAACTACTTGAAATAAATACCTCTTTTTATTTTAAAATCATTTAAAAGTCACATATTTTTAAAAGAAAACATTTATTTTCAGAATATTCTTATAATCCAATATGGGAAGCTTCAATGAAGATATAACGGTGGAACATAGCCACACCCGCCATATAATTTAAAAAAATTACCTTAATTTTGTCGAAAAGGACATAAAGTACCTTATTTGGAAAATGACAGAGAGATTCATTTTAAAACATCTTTTAAAAATTCAGACAATAGTATAAACACGTTTAACCCATAGTCTATTAAATAATAAAAATGTTTTGAAATATATTTTTAAGAAACATGGATGTGGATGATAAAGTGGTCTTAGTAGATACTTGAGTAAAAACAATCTCGGATAATAAAGAGATTGGGAAATTAACACTTACCTTGTAATTTTCCTTCATAAAGTGTAATTTAACATAATGAATAATATTTAAATCATTGTTATTAAATTATAAAATAACTATATAAAAAAAATATGATATCATATATGATCCTATAATATTTCCTTGTTAATAATAATTTAGTAGTATAATTGTTTTAGATGTTAAGTGATCTATTTTCCTTTATATGCTAGGTTACGTAAGCCATTTTTTAATGGATAAGATGTATTTTATTCATATAAAGAATGATATTAAGTTCATAAAAATTATTTATAATCATAAAATGAATATTATTCATGAATGATTATGATGGGGAATGAATCTCATCACGTTTGTGGAGATGGTAATCCGTACGTACGCACGAGTGAAAATATCATTATATTGATGGTGAAATCGTATGTAATTGGATGTTATATCATATATAAATAATCATTAACTTGTTATATTTATTATTTACATCAATTATACGCATCATTATACACATTCAAATAATTAAGTGTTTGAATAACAAACTACACCACGACGTGGAGACGGTAAGTTGTACGTAAGCACGTATGGTGACGTTGTCATTCATATAATGGATAGAATAATGAATATGGTTGTACAATTTAAATAATAAAATCACAGTATATATAAGATACTGGAGTTATTATTTTATAATGGAAACGACAAATAAATTGTAAGTGGAAGAATAAAATAACATGAAAGAGGAGATGAAACATTTACCTCTTATTCGGGATCTTCCATTTTATTTGATCACAATGGATACTTAGGTTAGCTTTATGACCAAATAAAGGACTCTATGATTAAGGGAGGAAATGTGGAAGGATATTTGGGCAGTGGTTCTCCAATACAATTGGATTTGGATGTGTGACATTAAGAGAAGGGGAAGTACCCTTTTATTAGAGATGTGAGGGAAACTTTGGGAAGAGTTTGAAATATTATTTTATAATAAAATTATTTTCGGTTTATAATGGTTACCAAATGATTTATTTAGATTCTAAGGTTGGGATGGGTCTAAAACCTCTTTAACAACAGGTTTTATATAGGATTAGGTCACCATATTAATCTTATCATTTAGATTTAACTCTTAGTTAAATAGATTGACATTTACCAAGTATCTTTGTAATTTTATATTATATGGTTAATACAATTGCTATAAAAAGACAAGAGAACCCCAAGTGGTTAATTATTAATATATATAACCTTAGATAAGTCCTTTGGCCAAACCTTTTCTTTTTAATTATATTATATCAATTATTAATATAGTATTTGTTTTAGAAACTCAATTATGTCAATTTTGACACTATTTAGTATTTGTTTTTTGTGAAAATCATAACAGCATGATTACTTCTAAAAAAATAATTAGTCAACCCTAAAATGTAATATTAACATATAAAAATATTTTAATTCATTAAAAGTATCAAATTACATTTCTTTAGATATTTATAATATCAAATATTTTAATATTTCATTAATAAGGTAATTATTGTATCATCATTGTGTCATAAATAAAATAAATTATATAATGTATAAAAATCATAAATAAAATAACATTATGTAGGAAATATTTTTATCTTTCTAATGAATATTTATATTCTAATTTATCTTATATATAACCCCATATTAAAAATGGTTTAGTTATTAAACTTTGAATTTAACTCTTTTAACTCTTCTTTGAAAAAAAAAATAATAAATTTCCTAATCTAATCCAACTAGACCAAAGTGGATCATATTTTATTACTAAGGTTTTTTTGGTCGAATTACACTAATCTGGTTGAATTAGGACATGTGTTAGGGTAACTATAATATCATTTTTTCCCTTAATTACCATATTTATTTTAACCATGGTAAATAGAAGTCAAAAGTTACTATTCACCAAAAATTATTTTCATCTTATTGGACAAAATTTTACTTACTGATATCAACCGTGTCTCTAGGATTTTTAAAATTCAACTCATAGAAGTGGTAAAATTAGGTTTTATGAAAATTTATAAATGCTCCTAGAAGGTGGGTAAAAGACGGTAAAAAGTTCAATAATATTTTATATGTCTAAAATTATTTTAAAATGACTCCAATGAATTACATTGAACATATATAGGTATTTTGTATCTATTTTGACCTAAAATAAATTAATGTAAAATAACTAATTATTTAAATTAAAATTCGGTTATAAACAATAACACAGTATTTTTCACTATTCATCAAAAATTGAATGTTTTCAGAAAAATAAAAAAACTTCACCGTAAGATAATTTTGATATTAAGAATCCAAAAATGATGTCAACTTTGAAAAATAGAATTTATAAAATTTTAAAAAGTGGGTATTACTATTCATAATAGCTAGTTCGATTGGTCGTGGGATGTTAAAGCTCCATGTTGCATACAATGCAAGCTACTACATTTTTTAAAGGGAAACATAGCATGGATGCTTTGGGTGTTACATTCTCCCCTCCTAAAAATAATTTTGTCCTAGAAATTTCTAGAATAGTATTGTATAAAAAGATTCGGGTGGTTCTTCATCATAAGTTCCTCGGGTTCCCATGTTGACTCTTCCATCTTATGGTTTCTCCATAGACCTTTTACCTGGAGAGTCATCCGGTTTCTCAGCACTTGTTCTACGGTATCAAGAATTCTGAAAGGCTCTTCACAATAAGAAAAATCAGGTTCCAATTCAATTTCCTCATAAGTGAGTACATGTGTTGGGTCAAGCATGTATTTTCTCAACAGTTATATGTGGAACACATCATGAACTTTTTAGAGACTTGGAGGTATTGCCAAACAATAAGCTACAACTCCAATTCATTCTAGAATTTCAAAAGTTTTGATGTACCTTGGACTCAATTTACCTTAATACCGAAACATATAACACCCTTCCCTGGATAGACCTTCAAGAAAACATGGTCTTCTATATGAAATTCCAAATCCTTCCCTCGGTTATCGGCCTACATCTTTTTCCTACTTTGGGATTCTTTGAGGTGGGTTTGGATAATCATAACTTTTTCCATTGTTTCCTCAACAAGTTATGGGCCGACGAGTTTTCTTTCACAAACATCACCCCAACAAGTTGGTGTGCAACATCTCTTTCTGTATAACGCTTCTTAAGGTTCCACTTGAATACTTGAATGGAAGCTATTGGTATAGGAAAATTTTACCAGAAGTAAATATTGATCCCACATACCTTTAAAGTCATGTGATAAAGATTTCAACATGTCTTATAAGGTTTGAAAAGTCCGTTCTGATTGTCCATCGGTTTGAGGGTGGTAGGCAGTGCTCAAATGAATATTATTATCCAGGGCGCTCTATAGACATTTCCATAATATTGATGTAAAATTGGGATCATGATCAGAAACAATCGATAGGGGTACACCATGGAGTATTAAAACTTCATTATTATATATTCTGGATAAACGTTCAAGTGGTAAATCTTCTCTTATAGCAATAAAATGTGATAACTTGGTAAGTCGATCAACAATGACCCATATTGCATCATTTCTTCTAGGATTCTTTGGTTGTCCCATGAGAAATTCTATTGTAATATCATCCCATTTCCTCTCGGGTATGGGATGAGGTTTTATGACTCTTCTAGGATGTTGTCTTCTAACTTTCACTTGTTGAAAACCCATACATCTTAACACAAAATCAGAAATCTCCCTCTTCATGTTGTCCCACCAAAAATTTTCCTTCAAATATCTATACATATTGGTGCTCCTAGGGTGTATAGTGAAATTAGAGCTATGAGCATCATCCAACAATTCCCTTTTTAGATCATGTATGTTAGGAACACAAAGTCTCATCCCAATTTTCAAAATTCCATCGTCATATATGAAGTCACTCAATCTCCCATTATTTAAAGATTTAATATTCTTTTGAAATTATTCATCATTATTCTAAGAATTTTTTTATCCTTTCTAGTAAATATGGTTTGGCGACCATTGGAAAAATCATTTATGTTTCAACATCCATGGTTATTCCCATATCCGTCTTTACTAGATCTGTGTATATAGGACCCTTTTTAACACTAATATTGTTCAAATCTCCATGATCCTTTCTATTCAAAGCATCTACCACCTTATTTTCCTTCCCCTGGTGGTAGTTTATAGTGAAATCATAATCCTTGAGTAGTTTGAGCGTTGGACTTTGCCTCATGTTGAGTTATTTTTGTGAGAAAATATACCTCAAACTCTTGTTATCGGTATAAATCGCACATTTTGAACCATAGAGATAGTGTCTCCATATTTTCATAGAAAATATTACAGCTGCTAACTCTAGATCATGATTGGGATAGTTTTGTTCATGAATTTTTAGGTGTCGTGGTGCATAGGCAATAACCCTATCATTATGTATGAGGACACAACCAAGTAATTTCTTTGAAACATCACTATATATAACAAACCCATCATTCCCTGATGGTAGAGTCAATATACGAGCATTAACTAATCTTATATTCAATTCTTAAAAACATTCTTCACACTTTTTGGTCCAAAAAAATTTATCCCCTTTACGAGTGAGCTTGGTTAATGGGTTAGCGAATCGGGAAAGATTCTAGACAAAATGCAAATAATAACCTTCTAAACCAATAAAATTGCGTACCTCAGTTATACTCATCGATTCTGGCAATTCTTGGATTTCCTTGGTCTTCAAAGGATCCATAGAGATTTTATCCTTAGAGAAAATATGGCCAAGAAAAGAAATCTCCTGAAACCATAATTCACACTTGCTAAATTTCCCATATAATTTGTTTCTTCTAAGAGTCCTTAGGATAATTCGCAAGAGATTTTCATGATCATAGTAGATTTTTTAGTATACCAAAATATCATTAATAAATACCACTACAATGTCATCAAGATCTTCCTTGAAAACTCTATTCATTAGATCCATGAAGAAATAGGGTGCATTAGTTATTCCAAAAGGCATTACTGTAAACTCATAATGCCCATACTTGGTTTGAAATATTGTCTTTTGAATGCCTTCCTTCTTCACACACAACTGATGATATCCAGATCAAAGGTCAATATATGAAAAATATTGATCCCTATGACGTTTTTCAAATAATTCATCATTGTGAGGTAAGGGATACATGTTCTTTATTGTTATAGCATTGATCTCCCTGTAGTCAATGCACAACATCAATGATCCGTCTTTCTTTTTAACAAAAAGGATAGGGGATCCCCATGGAGAAACAATAGGGTGAATAAATCCCTTATTACTCAATTCCTCTAGTTGTTTCTTTAGTTCCACTAATTCTACAGTGTCCATTATATATGGGGTATTCGATATGGGCCTTGAACTAGGAATTAAATCAATGGAAAACTCAATTTCTCATTCTAGAGGATGTCCAGGTAAATCCTCTAGAAACACTTAAACATATTCTTCCACAATAGTTACGTTCTCTATTAAAACATTCTATTCCTCACCCATAGTTATTTCATTCTATTCTTCCCCAATAATTGAATTCAGTAGAGCTACTGGAGGAAAATCTAGATAAGAATCAGGTGGTGATGTTTGTGCTCTAAAGATAAGGAACTCCTTATCATCATCAAAAATTGTTACCTCCTTCTTCTTACAATAAATTTTTTCATCATGGTTTGTAATTTATTCCATACCGAGTATTATATCAAATTAAATCATGGGTTTTATGATGAGATCAGCAGATAAAGAACTTTAATATTCCCTAATGGGAACAGATTCACAAAACATTGTTGTGATGATACTTCTCTTAGGTGTTTTGACTAACAAATCCCTTGTTAGTTCAAATTGAAAATAACTAATTTTCTTATAAAACTGGGAAGATATGAAAAAATGTGATGATCTAGAATCAAATAAATCATTGGATAAACTTGAGGAAACTATTAAATTACCTGCCACCATATCTTTTGGTGCTTCAACCTCAGCAGTTGAGATCGCATAAGCTTGGCCTTTATCCCTTGGCCTTTTCTGAGGTAAGTTCCGTCAGCGCTTAGGAAATTAATTTTCATAATGCCCCTTTTCTCAACAATTTTAGCATTCAACATTAACAACCTCTTTCTTCCCCTTTCAATCATGATCTTGGTGGACTTGTTCACAACACTTGTAATAGACTCCCATTCCCTTCAGGCAAGTACCGTGGTGTTTGTTCCCACATTTACCACAGGATGGATATTCAAATTTTACCTAATTCCCCTTATTTCCATTTCTAGAGTGTTCAGTAGATCTCTTTTTCTCTTGATTTGCTTTAAATTCATTAAACATAGAGAAATCTTTTTCTGTATTGATAGTGCATGAGATAATATCTTCGTATGATGAGAAGGATTGTGAGACTAATTCTTGACAGAGAAACTATTTTAACCCAATAGAGAATCTATCAATCTTACTCCTTAGGTTACGTATATAATCTATTGTATGCCTTTATAACATTATAATGTTAGCCTCATACTTTGTGGCATTCTCATCCTCCTTTTTCCTCAGACTCAGAAATTGACTTTCCATATTAACTCTATGGTCATGAGGAATGTATTTTTCTAAGAAAATCTATTTAAACTCTCTCAATTCCATGTTGGATACTTCTTAATCTTTCTTTTTGTTTTGGATTAATGACCACCATTGATCTGCATCTCTCATGAGCTGATAAACTGATATAACAACTTTTTCCCTTCCGCTACTCCACAAAGCATGAAATATTTTCTCTAAGGAACTTATCCATTTCTCAACTACTAATGGATTTGTACACCCATTGAATGTTGGTGGTTTTTTCATCATGAAGTGGTCTAACATTGATCCGCCTTGTTGTGGATTAGGTTGCTCTATACGGGTAAGGTTATTTTTCATTACTTAAGTTAGTTGTCCCAGTATGGTGATAAGTTGATCAGCACCAGTTGCATCACCAGCTCCACTATAATTATCTTGAGCAGGAGGGAAATCCCTACATGTATTACATGGGTTGATATGTTTTCCATTCCTTCCACTAGGCACCATTTATTAACAATGGCATACACTATATTAGTTTATTAATCGTAATAAATAATTCCAAACTTGTAAAATTGTTAACATAAATTTAACAGTTTATGGATATAATCCATTTTCATAAAAAAAATTCATTGAGAAAGTATATACTCATAAACCCTTCATAATGGTTTGTAAAGAAAATGAGAATTATCCTAAGCATATCCCCCATGAGAGTCGTAACCAAGAGTGTAGTAAGGCCCATTATCATGCACCAGTTCCCATTCGAGTCTTGCATAAAGTGGTGTTTTTGTGTTTTACCCCTCGGTACATCTTTTCCAGAGCTATCTATACATGATCGTATCTAAAAAGGGATGTATTTCATAGAAAACTCACAAAATCTCTATAATACCAAAATTATAGGAAGCTCTTATATACTAATCCTCAAAGTCTATCTTAGTGTAGTGCTCTCTAATCTGTGTTTTTCTAAATCTAGCTTCCAAGGTTTGTACAAAACTTTATCTGATAACAAATGTAATACCCCGACCCTAGTTACCCAGAGTCAGTGCATTATTATATAACATTGGCATGATACAAGTAATCATGTACTGAAAGACCGATCATTTTAGTAGCCTTGTAAGTACTAGATACATTCATAGGTTTTACATTACATCATGAAATAAAAACATCAACAACATTTTTCCCCATTTTTTAACACACTTATACCCTTAGCATATCCCTGCAGTTCAACCATAAAATACTTCTTCACATCCTGGGGAAAATAAAACATAGAAAGGGGTGAGCTCAGATGCTCTGTAAGGATAACAATATAGCGGAAACATTCATAAATATGCATAAACATTTAAGGCAATGTATAAGACTAAAACAAAATCCTTTTAAACTTATACTTTAGCATAATATAGAAAATATAAAATAAAATAATGTTAGTTACTTATTCACATGGATATTTTACTAGTCGAATAATCAAATGCAATATCAATAGCCACTTTCATAATAATGGAATGCATAATTCCAGACTTTATAACCACATAGTCAAGGCCTTGTGCCAAGACAACAAAAAATATTTTTTCAAGGCCTTGTGCCGAGAAACTAGTTTGTCTCATCAGACCTACTGATGCATCGAGGAGCTATAGCAGGATCCACCCGTCACTTACTAAGTCCAATTAATTCCTCATATGAAAAGGTTTAAACATAACATAAACATTAGTATTTAAAATATCATACGAAATGTCAATACATTATCCATAAACCATGAATGATGTAAAAATAACATTCCCACTGTCAAAAATATCACAAAACCTTCAATACAATATGAAATATTTTTATCATAATAAATCAACTTCGAACAAGTTTAAAATCCATCAAATCCTATTGACATAGATGAAATGAAAACTATTTGATATAAATATTATTTTTATTTTGAAATCATTTAAAAGTCACAAAATTATAAAAGAAAAAATTTATTTTGAAAATATTTTTAGAATCTTTTATGGGAATCTTCTATGATGAAATAATGGCGGAAAATAGCAACACCCACCATATAAGTTATAAAAAATTCTTACCTAAATTTTTTCAAAAAGGTCAAAAAGTACATTGTTTGGAAAACAACGGAAACATTACTTTCAAACCATTTTATAAAAAGTCAAAAAAAGGTATAAATGAATTTATCCCATGGTATAGTAAACAGTAAAAATTTTTTGAAATACATTTTTAAGAAATATATATGTGGATGATAAAGAGGTCCCAGTAGATACTTACATAAAAACAACCTCAAATAATAATGAGATTGTGAAATTAACTCATACCTTGTACATTTCCTTGATCCAGGGTATGTTAACCTCTTATATTATAGTTAAATAATTTTTATTAATTTATAAAAGGAACTATATACATAAATATTATACCATATATGATCCTCTAATATTACTTTTTTAATAATATTTTAGTAGTATCATCGTTTCATGTGTTAAGTGATCTATTTTCCTTTATATGCTTGGTTACGTAAACCATGTTTGTTATAGATAGGATGTATTTTATTCATATATTGAATTTTATCAGGTTCTTAATCATTATTTTTAATCATAAAATAAAAATTATTCTTGAATGATTAAAATGGGGAATGGATCTCATCGCGTTCGTGGAGACAGTAATCAGTACGTACACATGAGCGAAATTATCATTATATTGAAGGTGAAATCATTTTTAATTGGATAATATATCATATATAAAGAATAATTAAAATTTTATACTTATAATTTACATCATTTATACTCATTATTATACCCATAAAAATAATGGAGTGTTTGAATAACAAACTACACCACGATGTGGATACGGTAAGCCGTACGTACACACGTATGGTGACATTGTCATTCATATGATGGATAGATTAATTAATATGGTTGTACCATTTTTATAATAACATCATAGTATATTTAAGATACTGGTGTTATTATCTTATAATGGAAACACCAAATAAAGAGGAAGTGTAAGAAGAAAAGAACTTGAAAGATGTGATGAAATATTTACCTCTTCATTGGGTTATTCCTTTTGATTTGATCAAAAAGGCTCTTTAGGTTGGCTTTCTGACCAAAGTAAGGACTCTTGGATGAAGGGAGGAAAGTTAGGAGGATATTTAGGCATGGTTTGGCCAATAAAAATGTCTTTGGAGGTGTGAAATTAAGAGAAAGGGAAGTACCCTTTTCTAATAGAGGTGAGGGTCACTTCCAGAAAAGCTTGAAATATTATTTTATAATAAAATAATTTTCGGTTTATAATGGATCCAAAAATGATTTATTTCGAGGGTAAGGTGGGTATGGGTCAAAAAACGCTCAAAAATAGGTTTTAGATAGGTTTATGTCACCATATTAACCTTATATTTTATATTAAACTCTTAGTTAAATAGTTAGGCATTTACCAAGTCTCTTTATGCTTTTATATGATATGGTTAATAAAATTAGAATAACAATCCAAGATAAACCCAAGTGGTTCATTATAAATATATATAACCATATCTAATTCCTTTGTCTGAACCTTATATTTTTAGGAAAATTATATCAATTAATAATATAGTATTTGTTTTAAAAACTCAATTATGTCAATTTTGACACTATTTAATATTTGGTTTTTTTGAAAATTATAACAACATGATTACTTCGAAAACAAATTATTTAATCAACTATAACATGTAATATTAATCTATAAAAATATTGTAATTAATCAAAAGTCTCAAATTAGATTTATTTGAATATTTATAATATCAAATAATTTAATATTTCATTAATAAGGTAATTACTACATCATCATTGTGTCATAAATAAATTAAATTATTTAAGGTCAAAAAATTATAAATAAAATACCATTATGTGCTAAATATTTTTATATTTCTAATTAATATTTATAGTCGAATTTATCTTATGTATAACCCTATATTAAAAATGGTTTAGTTATTAAACTATGAATTTAACTCTTTTAACTCTTCTTTAAATTAAATGATAATAAACGTCCTAATCTAATAAAAGTGAGCCAAAGGGGATCATAGTTTCTTTCTAAGGGTTTTTGGGTCGAATTACACTTATAAAACAGAATTAGAACATGTGTTAGGGTAATTATAATATCAATTTACCGTTAATTACCCTATTTACTTTTAACCGTGGTAAATAAAAATCAAAAGTTACTATTTGACAGAACTTATTTTCATCTTATTGAACCAAATTTTACTTACTGATATCAACCTTGTCTCTTTGAGTTTTGAAATTCAACTCATAGAAGAGGTAAAATTATATTTTACGCAAATTTGTAAATGCTCCTAGAAGATGCGTAAAAGATGGTAAATAAATCAACAAAATTTTATATATCTAAACTTATTATAAAAGGACTACAATAAATTATATTGAACATATATAGGTATTATATATATATATATTTACCTAAGATAAATTAAAATAAAATAACTAGTTATTTAAATAAAAATTTGGCTTTAAACAATAACATAGTGTTTTTCATTATTCATCAAAAATTGAAAGTTTTCAGAAAAATACCAAAAAATCACCCTAATCTAATTTTGATATTTAGAATAAAATAATGAAGTCTATTTTGAGAAATAAAATACATAAAATTTAAAAAATTGGGTATTACTATTCATAATGGCTAGTTCGATTGGTCGTACTATGTTAAAACTCCAAGTTGCGTACAACACAAGCTATTTCATTACACAAAGGGAAACATACCGTGGAAGAATGGGGTGTTACAAGAACCATCACATCATATGATTCATAAATATAGTAGAAAAATATTAACTATAATGGTTTGAATATTTAAATCCCATTAATTTCTATGTTCCAATGGTTATAGGTGTCATGATGAGGATCTAAGTTAGAAGAAAGGGATTTAAGAAAAAATAGAAATGAATAGGTAGTGTTCTGAAATAATACCTTTTATCAAAGAATGTAGGTGTGTTATATAGTATGGAGTCCAATAGGAATATGAGTCTATAGTTTATATGAAGAGTTTCAGCCTAAAGCTTATAGAGGGGATGGATTTTTGGTTTTGACTGATTTGGTGTCACTATGTTGTAAGGGGTAGGGTGTGGCATGGATTCATGATGAGGGGATTTTTTTTGTTATGTATACTTTGGGGCCACTGCATTGTAGATCTAGGTAATGGCATAGCCTTCTTCTCAATCATTAAAATTATCCATTTACGTGGTTACATTGTATCATTGGACTTATCCAGGTTTATAAGATCTATGATTTGGAACACACTATATTTTACATGATTTTCCTAGACTAGGTGGGATATAATTATGTCCCTTTAATTATATCATGGTTTTACCCCAGGTTAGTCCCTTTGTTCGATGATGTTATATTTTCCAAATTGCCTATAAATTATTGATCCCCCTTGAACATGACCACTCTTCCATATTTTCTCTTGATTCTTGTTCAATACTGGTGTTTTCCTAAGAGGTCCTTTAGTCCCCTTTCATCAAATTTCATCCCCAACCTTTGGATATTGATCCACAACAATTCTAGGTGAGTTCCAGCTTCTTTCTTATTTATTTTTATCTCAACTCTTCACCTAAAAAGCGATATTGTGAAGGTAATGGTCATTTTTAGCGATAATTTGGTTGTAGAATTATTTTGAATGGTGTGATAAAGGTTATTGAAGTTTTCACAATTTAATTATAGTATTTTGGGAATATATTTTTCAATTTGGCCTTATTCCATGAGTTGGAAAGTGATGGTCATTATCTGGGATTTAGGTTCTATCTCATTTATGTGAATATATAAGATTATCATGATTTTCCTTTACATTGGGTGGATGGTATGAATTTGAATAATAGAGATAATGAACTAGATTTACAAAATTGAATGGGAATAGAGTGATGTTAATACTGTTATTGGTTATCTTTATGTTTCTAATGATATTTCATGCTATATTCTTGTTATCAAATTGTCCATTATAGTGATGGATTTATTTGAGAATACCCTTTAAAGGTTAAGTACTACAATATGGAAAATGATAAGGATTAGGAATGTTTTATTCTCGATTATATATGTGTATTTGGTTGTTTTGGTGGTGTGTTTCCTATTGGCCTTGGTGGTTTAAGTATTTCTAGCCTTAGTTATGATTCAGCAGTTTGAAATGGTGTTTTATTGTTAATGGTTTGATTGTAAGGTAATAATTCTGATATATAAATATGGAAATGATTATTTCCATGTTTATGATACATGTTGTTGGTTGTTCAAAATTTGAGGTAGTTATTGGTGGTGTGATATTAGTAGTGGTATAAAAGTTGTTGTGGTAGTATTGATCATGTGAACCCATAAGTGTGGGATTGTGTGAGACAACTAAATACATGTGTTCCATTATGAATTTTCTATACACCCCACCCGAGTTAGCTAACTAAACCGAAACCCAGATACCCTAGAGGGTATTTTTACTAACATCCAAGATAGGTAGGGTATGGATGAATGACTAACCCTCTCCCTCACTCTCCATCTAGTAGTAGATTCTTGTGATACAAGTTGGGGATGATGAGAAATGTGGTGGGGTTTTGTGTGGTAGAAGGAGGATATAATTTTGATGTCTTAAATGTTCATGGTACCCAAATTCCAAGGCTACCTGACACAAGATATTCCATTGGTGTTATGAGACCTGATATGAAGTTGGTTTCCTATGTTTTGGTATATAGTTGGTTCTATAATATATGATATACGACTGGTTTCATCATTGGTGTTTATGCAAGATATGGGAGAAAATGATGTATTCTCATTATGAGAATTCATAAAATCAGTGGGGGAGAAATTATGGGGAAATTATGATTATATTCTTATAATTAATATTTTATTAGAATTTTATGCATTATTTAGTGGGTGATCTTTAGTGTGGACGGGGGGCCAGTTGACCTATATAGATGCGAGTTAGTTTTGTTTTTTGTTTATTAGAGCATTAGTATTCTATTATATCATTTATATGAGAGTCCTCAGGTATGATGTTTCTGAGTTTATATGTTACCCTCAATATATATATATATATATATATATTATTTTTTAGGATTCAAGGAGATATTTGGTGATCAAGTTGGTCAATAACAGATCAGGGTTTGGGTTTTTACGATCACTTTCACTGGATTTTTTTTGGTATTATTTTATCATAGGAGGTGTTTTTTTATGTATTAAATTTATACACATGGTATATTTATTTTATGGAATTTTTGTTTATTTCTTTTATAGTATGTTCAATTAGTTGGTGGTTTTATGTCTTGATCCAGTTATATTTTGTGATTTTTCCCCCATTTGAGTGTTTTATACCCTCATCGGTAGCCTCTAGCATGGTACCTATTGGAATTGGGACCTTGGGGGTCACTCATATTCACTTCTAGTGTAAGAGGGTTACTAGTGGAGCGGCAGAACTAAAAAATTGGTATCAAATTCGTTGTTTATGAGTTTAGTTAATGTTTTTAGTTTGGATTTGGTAAGGATTTCTTGGTTTGGTAAGATAAAAGTGTTAACTGAACTTAGTATGAGGAAAAAAATGGAGACCGTCTATGATATCAAATTTTAGGGGTCCCTATAATCTAACATAAAGATATTATTCTCTATCAATGTACAAGTTAAAGTCACATTTCTCCAAGGGTAGATACCTATGAGAGGTGAATACACCAAAATTTCATGGGTACTATTTTAAATGTGGTGGTTCTAGGAATAAGTAAATGAATTAATTAAATAAATACAGATAAATTCATTTCCACCTGAAATATGTGTTATTATTTTCCTTATAAAGATTATAGATTTTTTTACCACATGTGGTTAGAATTCAGTGAGTTTAAGAACCCATTGCTCATCAAAGGGCTAATCCATATTAGGATGACAATGTTTGTATGTAGATGGTGAACTCCTTTAAGTGTCATAGACAGGAAAAGTATGAGGGGAGTGTCTTTGATCTATATATAGAGAACTTAATGGGGGACTTTGAAATTTCTTTTATCTATATTTGAGATCGACCTAAGTATTAGGTTCCCATATTATTCATCCAGTTGAGGGGAGAAACATGCCAGTGATAGATGGTGTGACATGGGGAGCGAAAATAGACTAGTGTATCGTGGTCCAATTTTAATCAAGAGTTAATGGTTGGGTTCAAATCGATTATGGTGAAGGCATCAAAGAGTCAGGATTTTATACCCATTCAATAGGGCAGTATGTGTCTTTATGTGTTGTGGATTAATTTTAAATACCATTTTCAATTTTACCCTAACATCCTTCTAGATGAGGAGTCTTGAGCATGATTTTAAGAGGATGAACTAGCCCTACCCATAATTCTTTTTCCAAAATTTACATTACATATATAACATGTGGTGGGAGGAAGGTTTAGGAGATGGATATGGTGAATGGGTCGGATAGAGAAGCCATGGTCGAGATTTAGAGGGGTCAACTAATGAGGAGTGTGTCATATGGTGGGGCACAGATGATGGTCCAGTAAAGGTTCCATTGTACATGAAAATGAACTTAGTATTTATTACCACATTTCTTAAGGGATAAATGTTCCTATGTTTCTCATGGGATCTATCTCACTATGTTCATTAGAGGTTATGTTCACTATAAGTGGAAATGTCCTTCAGTCCCAAAATTCAAGTATGGTTTGGGTGGTAGAAAGTGGATCCTCTTTTTGTTAATGTGAGAATCATCAATAGATTTAGTAAGAGATCATGTGAGGGGTCCATGTTTTTTTCAACTTTTTTGGATGCTTTTATTAAGGTAGTAGTGAAACTAATCCCTTTATGTACTGTATATTTTGGGATATAATTGCAAATAGGTCACATACTGATCCTGATGGCCTCTTACTAGATGGAACCCTCAATTTTAAAGGTGTTGAGGACCCAGATTGATGATCTGATATTGATTTGATTTATCAAGCCCAGTGTGTCTCCATAGGGAGCTCCAGTTTTCTTTTTTAAAATAGAACATAGTAGTCTATGAATATGAATAGACTATCAGTATTTTATTCAGGTGATGATTAAGAATAATTACCCAATACTAATAATTGAATATCTCTTTGATTATTTGAGGGGAGATAGGTTGTCTTTCAAGATTACTATGTGGTATGGATATCATCAATTAACGGTAAAAGAGGAATATATTATGACTACTTCCTTTGAATGCATGTGAGGAAACTTTGAGTTTGTAGTTATGTTGTTAAGTGTTGCGAATACATTGGAAGTGTTCATGGATCTCATGAAATCAAAGTTCAATGAGTTCAAGAACCATTTTCAAGTCATGTTCATTGAAAAAATATTATGTACTAAATATTTAAGTGGGTTCATGTTTAGATACTGAGGACCATATTTAATATTATTCATCACCATTGGTTATATGGAAAACAATACAAGTGCATGTTATGGGTGTGAGAGGTGAATTTTCAAGGGCACATGGTGTCTCTGTAGGGAGTAGAGATGAATATGACAATGGTTGAGCTGGTTGTTTCATGGGTAGAACACAAGATCATGGAAGATATCTATGGATTTATTGGCCTCATGGGTTATTATGATATATTTTTATTAAAAGTCTCTCAGGTAGTAACCCCATTGACTTCCCTGATCCGAAAGGACCAGGATTTCATTTGGAATAATTAGTTCCAGACAACATTCAACTACCACAAGTAGTAGTGGTTTAGCCCCTATTTCATTATTTTTAAAATGAGGGAATAATGTTTGAGGTTTTATATGATGCTTCCCCCTGGTTTTTAGTATTTTTAATGATATATAAATATAAACTAGTCTCCTATTGTTCTAGGAAGATATCCCCCATGAGTGTAAAAATGCCACCCAAAATCTATATATAGTGACTATGATGTTTTCCATGAAGTTGTGGTGATATTACAACATCGAGGAACACATTATGGTCTTCACAGATAAAAAAAATATTTAGGTATGAATTTCATTAGCATGAACTCAATATTTGATGTCATAGGTGTATGGAGTTTCTCTAGGACAACAATTATGATATCCCCTACAACCTATGAAATTGAAATGTTTTCTCAGACACATTGGAAAGATTGTTACAGAAATCCATTTCTGAATCTAGGGATTCCTGAAATGCAATAAAGGAGTTAGTGTCTTTTCATCTTAGATAAGAGGAGGAAGAAAATAGTGGATTCCTATTCAAGATGATGAAAGAGCCTACTTGGTTGAACTAGGTGGATGAGTATCAGTGAGAAGACTCTGAGGTGGAGTTGATGTGTCACCATATTTTTTATAGAAATGCCTCTTGGGGATGGTTAGAGGTCAACCATCAATATTTTATGTTTCAGGGAAGGAGGATAGTCCCAATGGAGATGCATGAGTGAGTCCTACATGAGTTTCAAATCTCACCTTTAGTAGTTCAACCTAGTGTACATAATATATATTTTGTATTAAGGAGGTGGTTTTTATGTCCATGGATATATTGATCAATGGTGGAGTTCGTGGTGAAATGCCTAATTTTATAGTATGTAAAGGTTAAAAAACAGGTATTTATTAGTTTTTTACAACCATTGAATATCCATGAGTGGAATTATGTGGAATTATCAATAGATTTAGTCGCTAGTTTACCCATATATCATGGGTCAATATGATGTTATCTAGGTAGTCATTGATTTAATAATGAATGTATTTCACTTTTTTGTGATCTGGGATTCGAGTGTTGTGGAGACTCTAGAAATGATGTACGTGAATATTGTAATTAGGCTTCATGGAGCCACAATAATCGTCATTTCTTACTGAGGCCCATGGTTTACTTCATGAGTTGAGAGAAGAATTTGGCATGCCTTTAACTATCAATTATTCCTTAACCCTATTATCCACCCCTAGTTAGATGGTAAGATAGTGAAAACTATATAGACACTATAGGATACTTTTCAGGCATCCATATTTGATTTTTGTAGATCAATTATGTGAAATATTTCTTTTTGTAGAGTTCTCTTTCAATAATAACTACCATTAATTCATCTATATAGCCTAATTTTATTCATTATATGGAATACCATGTCAATATTTATTGATCTATACCAATACTATAGAGGAAATATTTCATGGACCCAATGTGGTATGTGGCATGTTAGAGAATGTCCATGTGGTTCGTGAAATAATGAATGTAGAATAGAACCACATGAAGCCTTATATAGATCGCTAGAGGAGGCCTTTGGAGTTTAATTTTGGAGACCATATTTTACTAAAGGATTCCCCTTTGTGTGGTATATAGAATTCTAGTTGGGGAATAAATCAATCGCACCTACTTATCAGACCTTTTGAGGTGTTTGAGAGATCTGGGGAGGTTTCTTATTGGTTTGAACAACCTCCATAGTTTGATATACTTCATAACGACTTCAATATATCCCATCTATTTTGGTATCTTCATGATGATTCCCATGTCACTGATTAGTGGATTTTGATTTAGATCATGATGAGAAGATTATGGAATGACCAACCAATATTCCGGACAGATAAGAGAATGTTTTGATGGGGAGTATCATTCACTTTTATTAGGTTTTAGAGACGCATGGTGGCCTAGAGGAGAGAACATGGGAACACATGTTGCACTTGAATACTTAGTATCCTAGGTTTTTTAACCATTTTTCTATAATATTTTGCTAAAATGAGGTTGTTTTATTTGGATTTCATATTCATTATTTATTTGGGTGTTTTTGATAACGGTTTTATTCTATTTGAGAGGTATCTTTTGGGGAGTGTTGGTGGTTTTGTTGTTATCTTCTTTAATTTTATTTAGTCTAGATTCCCAAGGATGAGAATAATTTGAGCAGTATATAATGTAAAGGTTTAATCTTATGGTACTTTTTGTGTGTTTCATGGGTTAGATCTATCAATAGGATGCTTTGAGTAAGAAGTGATTGAGTTAAGATGAAATTTAAACTGAGATTCAATGTTGTAGAATGTTTTACTATGTTAAAACATATAGGTGTGTGTTACATAAAGGATTATAGTTAGTGGATTAGGTTGTGGAGTGGATGAATAGTTGAGATGTGAAGGATCGAGAGGATATAAAGTGGTTCTACCAAATTCGGCAACGTTGAGGCATGGGGGATATGCATTGGTGTGGAGTCCTTGAGAGGTGAGTTTTCTTGGTTCTTTTGATTTTTGTGCCCTTACGTCATATATCTACATTGCGGTGTGAACTAATTCTCTAGAATTAAAATTTTATAGTATGTTTATTACTTTTCATTATGTCCCTTAACCATGTCTATAGGATCTATGGCATGGAAATTGCTATGTTTTTCAAATACAGATTTGAACAAGTGGGATAGGGAATGGTCCCTTACATTGTTTCATGGTTTTACTCTGCATCAGCTCATTTTCATCATCATATTGGGCATTAGGTCATCAAGTTATGTCTTCCATATTTCTAAAAAAGTCACTATTCACCTCAAACCAAATAATTCCTCCAAATTTTATCAACATTTTTAGGATATCCAGGTGCATCCCTATGAGGTATTTCATCCTAATTTCATTATCTTTCATTCCCAACCACATAGATCAATCCTAGTTGATTCTAAGTGATTTCCCCCTTATTTATTCATTTTTTCTCAATTACTCACCTGATGAGGTATTCATTCAAGGGAATGCCTGGTTTTAAATATACCTTGTTTAGAAAATGATGTGGGACAGTGTGTTCTAGTTTTTCAAAATTCCCTCAGCATGATTCCAGTATTTTGGGCATCTCTTTTTCAATTGTTCCTTGGGAAAAGAGTTAAAAAGTAATGATCAATATAGGTTATTCATGTTCATTATCTTTTATTTCCATTTATGTGATTATCATTCTTTTTTTATTTCCACTATGATGATGGTATGAATTGGCATAATGAAGATGATATACCATAATAATGAAATTGAAAGTGGATAGTGTGATGCATATGTGGTTACCAGTTTTCTTGATGTTGTTAATAATGTTTCATACTGTATTATTATTATAAGATTCTTCCTTATAGTGAAGTATATATATGAGAAATACCTTTAAATGGTTAAATTCTTAAATACTTAGTTAAATATGAATGTTTTGTTATTGGTTTGATATTTTTAGGTCATTATCTTTGGTTGGGTGCAACTTGATGGCCTTAGTGGGGTTTGTAATGGTTTCCCTGGTTATGATATGGTGGTTAGAAATGGAGGTTTCTTCACAGTATTTCAGTATTAATATAATAATCCTGATATATAAATATGGATATGGATAAGCAATACATTGGTGTTAATATATTCTAATAACTAAATTAATAAAGCATGGTTGTTGTTTTGTTAAATAAAATAATGTAAAATAAAAACTGGTTTGTGGACCTTTTTATGTTGTTTATGGTTGGTTTTCCTACATTGGAGGTAGTTATTAGTGGTGGGATATCAGTACTGACCAAATAGTGGTTGTGGGGATGTTCCTCATCTGAACCCATAGGTGGGGGCTTCAGTGAGACTAATATATACTTGTATTCATTTCATAATTTTCTACACACCCCACCAAATTCGGGTAACCTGAACCACACCCATAGAACCTAGGTTGTTTTCCCTAAGATCATAGATTGATAGGATACATATGTATGATTACATGCTCCACCTAATCTCCCTTAAAGAGTAGCTTCTGGTGAATCCAATGATGGATTAAAAGATATGTGGTAGGGGTTATTTGTTGAAGGTGTAGGACATGAGGTTGATGTCCAACATATTCAGGATACTCAACTACCCTAATTACCAAATAAAATATATGAGGTTGGTATAGTTTGACTAGATATGTGATTGGTTCCATGGAGTTTTATATATAGTTAGTTCTATGAGATATGATATACGATTTTTGTTTTTGTTGTATATAGAAGGTATGGGGGAGAGGATGTCTTCTGATTGGATGAGTGTGTCGAATAAGTGGGTAAAAGGTTGTAGGATTTTATGATTATATTCTTATGATTATTATTTAAATAATCATGGAAGAATTATTTGTTGAGTAAGCCTAGGGGATGCTGGGGGCCTAGTCAACATGTATAGATGTTGGTTAGTTCTCTTGTTTGTTAACCAAGGTATTAGTATTCTCTTTTCATACATTCATGATATACCATGGGTATTATTCTTTAAAGAATACATGTTATTCTCACTATAAGTTTATATAAATTATTTTTCAAGTTTGCAGGAGAGCATTGGAGATCATGTTGGTCAATACAAGATCAGATCTTGCATTATTGTAATTACCACCAAAATATTTTCATCTTTTATTATTTTATCATTAGAGATATTTGAATTTTCTTTATATTCATGAACATGGAATAGTTATTATATGGTATTTTGGATTATTTATGTTATAGTATATTGTATTGGTTAGTAGTTTTGTGTTATGATCCAATGATATAGAGGGCAGTACCTTATATTTGAGTTTTTTATACCCTCATCGCTTGTCACTAACTAAGAGCCTATTGGAGGTGGGACTCAATGGACACTCCTTATCTTCATTGTCATCCCAAGAGTGGTACCATTATAAACGGGTAGTGACATCAAATATCACACTACACTTGTAAACTTCAATCCAAAAAACTCTAACTAAATATGAATCACTTTAATTTCATTTAAATTTTCATCAATTGACCATCCTTATGGTATCTTAAAGAAAAAATTTCCCTATATCAAAAGCACCATGTTCATTATGGTTATACTCTCATACATGTTATCTATGAAGGGTATAAGTTGTTTAGTTTTATTTACTTCATATATTATTAAGGTGACATTCCGTTGAAACGTCGCCTAAATCACACCTTAAATATTTCAGTAGGTCCTTTACCACTATCCCTTTTCTATTAATTTCATCTTGACCCTCATCAATAGAAGATTGAGATATATCAATAATATTAAATCAACAATATATATATATCCACATGAATCTAAAATATACCCTGTTGAATTTTTCTTGACAGAAATATCCCCCTTCTAACACTATCCTTCCAAATTAGAAAAACCACTGAATGGAAAAATGTAAGATACATAATAACTTTCTGACATGAAGTATCCTACAAGTCCATGTTCAGAAAACCACTCAAGTTTGGTATATAAACACCTAACCAAGGTATAAAAATATTGAACTATATTACTATGAATTGATTCCACATGTTATTAAATACATGTTCTATAAAAAAAATCTTTTAAGACCTCAACTTGTGAAATAAGGTTCAAAACATCCAAAATCAATTAACACTAGACTTAATAATTATTCAAAGGAAATATGCTCTAAAGTCTCCATACCAAATCACTTATATGCTAAAATGAAATTATAAAATCACAATAAACCAGAAGAATAATATTTCCACAAAATAAAAAGAACAATATACTGATTATATATGGGTTAGTACATTCCCTACTATATGAGGGGAATATTTCATCATTGATTTAGAGAAATAGAATAACTAAAAACACTAATATAAAAAATATATGCACCCATGATAGAATTTATGTAACCAAAAATGGTAAATTTATATTAGTATAGTTCAAGTCACCTAACCTATATTTTTATATACAATCTTCACATTAGACATCCATTTATTCAGTTACACAACCATTAAATCTTTCTAGAAGTCCATCGCATCGACCAAGACAGCCCCTAGAAGACCATTATCAATGGTTTTAATTTATTATATGTTAAAATATTATGGGTTAGAATATGAGAGTGTTCAATAATAATAAAATGTGTGGTAAATAATTTCATCACATAACTATGGTTTAAAAAATGTTTTCATTGAATGAAATGGATTTCAAAAGGGTAAGTGATTTGTCATTTTTTAAACGGTTTTGAAAAGAAAGTTAGAAGTAACTTTATTAAATTACTAAAATTAAACAATAGTAAAATGGGTTAGCAATATAAATTATTAGGAATCCACCTTAATGTATTATGGGATACGATCCATATAATGATAATAAATTTAGGGTTGTGTAGTCCTAATTATTTAATTCTATATGTGATAGAATTATTTTACATAAAATAGTTTTGATTGTTTGTGAGAAAGGAGTGGAAAAACATGCTCTTGTGGATCCTAAGATATCAAACATGGAAGATCCTAAAATATTGAATATAATTATACAACATATCTAAATGATTATCTACGATGCTAATTTAGAATAGTTAATGGGTGAATATAAAGCCTTACCATTTTTAAAATAACACCCCCTTTATTTAATAGTGATATTGGACTAGATAAAGATTTAGATATTTTAAATGTGGTTGTATACATAGAAAAAAATGAACATTTATGTTATTATGAATAATTAAGACATAAATGGTTGATATTGGACCTTATTTTTTATAGGGAAAAACTATAAAATGTGAATGGAAATATGATCAATGATTAATCTACAAAATCGACCCATTTATTCATAAGGGGATAGTATGATAGCTTCAATAGATTCAGATATCATGGACACTATAGAGGAAATTTTTTTCTTTCCATGTCTAGGTGGGGGGAGGATTACCTTAGGAAAATATAAGAGTGAGAAGATATAATTTTAAGGGATTCCAAAAAAATCACATTCTCACTTCTCTATAGAGAATAATTCACTAAAGTGTTTCTAGTGGGTTAAAGTGGAACGTCTAAAGTCGATGTATTCATCCCCACCTCATCCATGATTCAAATATGGAATGGTTATCTTTTTTAAGAGTTATTATTGGAAATTATCTAAATAAAATAATAAGAGAGTGGAAAACAAGTGAAAATATCGAATATGAAATTTTAAAAAACAAATTAGGATGAATCAAGGACCCATGGTAGAGTAGGGTAACCTTGTCAAGAAGAAATTCCTATAACTTATAAGGGTCAAGGGAAGATATTTAATTCTTATAAGGAATTAGAGGAGGAAACATTTCATTTGATACAGTTTAAATTGAAATGTATTATTTATACTAAATTTTATAATATTTTTTTAATTTATATAGTATTTTTGCATTCATTTTCTTTTTCTAATCATGTTAGATCACTCAAAATTATGACTGGATTTGACATCATATTCTATAAATATCGATAACACACTAAGTGGAATGATTTAGTAAGTTTTTATGAGTCCATATCACTCAATAATGATATTCAAAATGGAAATATCATAGGAATTTTTGTCACTTGGTGTGAAAATGTATGAATAGATTATAAAAATGGATTGGATAAGTAGATTCCAGGATAAAATCAACTATTACTGCTTGCATAGAACTAGATGGGACCATTTAAACTTTTAAGGGAGAGTATATAATTTACTATATTAGGGAATTACAAATGAAAAGGGAATTTGGGTCAATATCTTGTTAACTAAAGAGGTTAGTTCTAAGTTTAACAGAGAGTAATGAATGACCCAAACTTCCAAATGTTGTGGATCTAGATCATTTCCCTGAGGATTTATTTGGATTCCCACCAAAAGGGAATGTATAATTTGTCATCGACCTTGTAAAAATAATAATATATATTTCATTCCCTTAAAATCATTTAGATCAATAACTGTAAAAGTTATTAAAGATGTTGTTTGATGTTGTACATAAAACAAGTTTCATTCGACCATGTGTTCCTCCTTTAGTAGCATTGGTTCTATTTATTAAGAAATTTGATGATATATTTCCTTTATGCATTTACTACTAGAGGATAATCGAGTTTAATGTAAAATATAAATACACTTAACCTTCAATTAATGACCATTATAACCAATTAATGAGAGTTAATAGGCTATCCAAAATTAATCATTTATATGGGTATCACAAATTAATTGTAATTGAAGTGAATATTCTAAAAAAGGCATGTTAATGTCATTATGGACACTATGAATCTATTCTCATAACTTTTGGGTGCATGAATTAAAATTTTCTATTCATGTAATTTATACACAAATATTTTATAATGACTCTGGCATAACATACAAGGATATTACATCATTTTGAATGAATATTCATTATATTACAAAAACATAGACCCAAGGACCGCAATAGTTTAGAGTCTTTAGAATGATGGAACAAAAACTTATAACTTGGTGAAAGATCCTAAATATTTCCCATAAAAATATTCTCATTTACTACTTCTACTTAAAAATATTATTCGTAACCTGGGGAAAGGAAACGTAAGAAAGGTTGAGACCAGATGTTCGTTGAGGGTAAGTAAATGAAATATGTAATCATTTCATGACATAAGGGTATTAGAACGTGATCATAACAGTTAAATATCATACCCTACATATCAAAGATTGTATATATGAGTAATTTAATAAATATGGTAAGATTATAAGAATTTAATCATAAGGGGTATAAACACTATAATCCATGTTATCATTACATTGGAATAATACATGGAAGTTGTCTCATACACATCATCTTATAATATTGAGAAAATGTATAAATATATATATTTTTACCAACTATGTTAATGACCTGAAATTAGGGCATGAAATAAACATATTGACATGAAATTAAGTCCACACATATCATTATGGATATAAAAGATAGATCCATGAATAATATTATTAACATGTAATTAGGTTGATGTGTAATATTTTGAACATGTAAATAGTTTCATGCATAAAATTTTGAATATGTAATTTGGTTCATGCATAACATTGTGAACATGTAATTAGTTTCTTTCCTAACATTGTGAACATGTAATCTAGTTAACATATAACATTGTGAACATGTACCATGTTCAAAAATAACATTTATAATATTGAATTATTCTTCATTACCCACTTAATTTGAGGGAGATATATATCTCACCCGTCACATAATGAAATCATACATTTTTATTCTAAAATATCATAACCATTCATCCAATTATAAAATATCACTTGGAACATTTCTTAATGAAAACAAACTTTCATTAAAAATAATTTTTTCTATACATAAAATTTTATAAAAATAAATTTATTTGAAAACCACATTAAAAAATTGTGTACTAATATTAATATATAACATAAAAAATTTCTTGAATAAATTATCTTTCCTCTTTCAAAAATTCTTTTAAAATCATAAAACATTTTGAAGACATTTGAATTTGAAAATAACCTTGAAAACTTATAAAAGAAAATTTGAAAACCAATTTAAACACTTTTTAAAAAAAATAGAAAAAACAAATAAAATCATTTTCGAGGAAAATGATCATAAAATATCATAAAAAAATTTAAAACCTTTTTTTGGAAAACATGGTTTTGAATAAAATATAATTCCGACTATAGATAGAAATAAAGTTGGATTTTATTTTAAAAAAATTAATTATCTAAAGTACCAAAGAGTGGAAAAATGGTACCATAACATAAATATATCATGAATAACTATAGTATTAAAAAATTCTGGATAAGTCTAGAGATGTGGATAATAATATTTCATCAATGGAATCATAATCATAAACAATCTTGATAAACTATGAGATTGTAGCAATAAACACTTACCACTTTTATAACGTTGAATCATAAACCCCATGAAGGAAAAACATAAAATAAAACATAACATATATTGAGGATGAAAAAATTCATGATATTATATTTCATAGGGTCTGTATATACAACTTATAAAATAATATGGGTCCATAACATAACATGCACCTCAAAGAAAGAAAATTGATACATAACTATGTTACTACTTGAGTAACTTTGGAATCATATTCCCTATAAAAAAATAACATAAATAGAAACATTAATTATTATTTATTTTAATTTATTAATCATATATCATTTAAAAGGTTAGTTTCTACACCACATAAAAGAAATGAGTGGTGAATATTGAATAAGTCTCTCAGAAATAAAAGTCTAACTAGAAATTCCCATACCATAAGTCTTTACTCTTGTCGTACTTGTTCAAATCTCATTTATAATAAATATATGTTTATTATATATTTATAAAATAACCATAATATTATATCTAATGTCATATATTATTTTATTATGAATTTATTTTACTTTTTTATTAATTATTCCCCATAAAAGTAACATTTCGGGTAATAACTGCATTGTTTTTCGTTCATGTTTTGACTTGCAATATTGCCCCTATTAATTTTATCATTATTTCATCATATACAGAATGTAAAAATATAATAAATAACTTATATATATTCATTATATATTTATTTATAATATTAAATAAAATAAATAAATTGAAAATGAGATACATAGTTAATGGAGATGGAAGGTCGTATATACGCATGAACGCTATTTTAATTTTCTTATAGGATTAATGGAAATAAAATTATATGATATATTATCATTTAAGAAACATTTTATTTCATATGAATAAACTATTTTTATAAAAACAAAACTTTTAAATTCCATTTAAAGCGTGAACAAATCACATCACTTCGTGAGGAAGTAATCTATCGGTCACATAAACGACGTTGTCGTATTTCCAAAAAATGGAAAGAATGAAGGTATGTATGATATAAAAATTAAATATTCCTAATAAAATCATGATAATTATAAATATAATATGAAAAAAATAAATCCATCATTATTTTTAACCATGAAAGGTTGTAATGGATGAACGAATGGCATCTGTTCATGAGGTGGTGGTCCACTATACACACAAATGATGATTGTGTATCCCATTTGATAGAAGTGTGTGAAGTTATATACCACTACCCCAACATAAAAACATCTAATTATATTTAAGATACTGAAGTTATTATATAATCAAGATATGAAAATACTTCAAGGGGTTTGAGGATGAAAAAAAACCATTCAACGATGATTGTTACTTCTTCTTCAGGTATCTCCTTTGGTCTGCATGAATGGAATTCCTTTTTTGGATTTATAACTATATAATTCTTCTATGATGAAGGTATGTATGTGCATAATTTGTTTTGGGAGGTAAATGATGAACCAATTGGTTTGGAAAGAGTTAAAAGAAGGTAAGAGATGGTGTCATTTAATAAGTAGGGGAGATAGCACACTTGGTATTTTTTTTAAACGTTTGGTGTACCCAAGTTTTTAACAACAATTGAATTCAATAATTCACAAAATTAAATTAATTAAGGGTTATGGTTCAAATATATCCATCCAATGGCTATTGGATAAGTTTCTATGTAATATTCCACTTACGTTTAACATTTAGTCTCTTGGTAAACTCATTTCCCACTTAATCACTTTGATTAATTTTTAGTTTGTTCACTAATAATAATGGTAAAAAATTAGGGTTAACATATTATAAAATATAAATTATGATAAATAAAAATATTGAATCCATTTTTTAAATTTAATTTATTGATATGTTAGATATTAGTTAAAAATTATCCCCTCAAACAGGATGAGACAATGATTTTTTTTAGTGAGTGTTCAAAATATTAAATTATTTTTATATCATTTTTCAATCAGAAATTTATTAAAATGACTGAAATTGGATTTATGGATTTATTATTGAACTATTTAAACATTCAAACAAATTTAAAATATAATTTAACTTTATAAATAACTATAAAAAATTCATATTTCAATTATAATTTTTCATTCTTTATCATTCATTAAAAATGAGTCTTTTCCAAAAAATAAAACACAAATAATCCTAATAAAATTTTGATGTAATGATTTCATAAATAAAAATTATTTTTTCAATTAAATATATAATAGTCTAAAAAATTAGTTTTAAAATAATTATACCATTAAAAGATGTCAAGATAACCTTTTAGAGAAATATATCTTCTCTTACATAAATTTAGATTTATTATTATCTCTTCTCCAGAAAATACATAAGATTAATGTTAAATAGTTGATTTAGTATATATATATATCATTAAAATAATTCATAAAAATTGGTTTTTTAATTTATTTTGATAAAACATGTTTGGGCGTAAAAAATAGTTAGTTTTACGGAAGGAATTTATTTACTTTCAAATAGTTGTTAATTTCATTTTTAGTTATTTAGTTACCGAAGAACTCATTTTTAAAAATCAATAAACAAATTTTTTATAATTTAGTTTATCCTTTTCATAAATTCCATTAAAATGAAAGTTTTATAACTATACTAATATTTTAATAAAATGAATGGTTTCGTTTAAACTCGGTGCTCCGTGTAATAAAAGATAATATAACTATTGTATTTACTGAAATATAAGCTTGGGGTTTTGTGTAACATAATAAAAAGATGGTATTTTGTATAATATAATCAAAACAAAATGTTTCATGTAGTTCAATCTTAACACGGTGTTGAGTATAAAAAAGCATAACTTTATATAGCGTGCAATGCAATCCCTCTGAGAATTTTAATTTATTCAAAAATAATAATTCAAAAAAACAAGGGATGTTAATTTTTTAGATAACATAATTATAGTATTAGTGGGTAAAATTTTAATATTCTCAAGGATGGAAATAAATAATGGGGAGAACCTAACAATTATATTTAGAATCAAACTTAGAGATAGGAATTGTGTCATGCTCTCAAAGTGCCAATTTTTTATTCATGGATATAAATGTCCTAGCTACATGGTTTATATAAAATGAATTTTAGTTTATATTGAGATGGTAGAAGCTGTAATGTTTTGAAAAAGACTAAAAATTTATTTGAGATATGGATTTTCCAAGATTTGGATGTATTTTATTAGATATTTGTTTCATAATTTTCAAGATTGTCTTATCCCAAGATATCCTTGAAATAAAAAGATGTAAATTATCTTTGGAATTATAAGTGTTACGAATCATTTGTGGAATTTTAGAAGGGAAAAGTTTTAATTTTTCTTTTAATTTTTCAAGATCCATGAATTTATTATGGAATTTATTATGATGCATCAGAACTATGTTTCAGATATACACTAATGAAAATAGGCAATGTCATGCCGTATAGGTCTATAAAATTGAGACCCCATAAAAATAATCATCATATGAATGATTGAAAATTAGTTACTATTGTTCATTATTTTAATAATTCTAGGAATTATCTTCTTTGTGGGAAATTTAATATATATATTGATGAAAATATTCTGTTATATATTTCCTCCCAAAGTGATCTCAGTAAAAGACAGTGAATGAATTATGGTTTTTTCAAATATTTTATTTTTATCTTATTTAAAAACTATGGAAGGGAAATGCAGTGGTGAATTGTTTGAGTAGAAAGATACAGACACAGGCGGTGAATAAAGAAAGTGAATAGTGACAGTTGATGAGATAATTGACAAACCTCTATATAGAGAAAAAATATAATGGATGGTTGATTTCTTACTAGTCTTAATGTTACCTTTTTTATAATAGAACATGTGATAGATAAACGATTATAAATAATAATGTAAGAGAATATGGGACACTATTTATGGTAGGGAAACCATCAAGAAATAGAAAATTACACCAAATTTATTACTATATTTTCATAGTCAAACGATGGTTCATATGGAACTATTAAAATATGTTTTCGAAGATCTTAACCACTTGATATGGGAAGAATAACCTAAATCTACCGAGATGTATCAGGATATAAAACATAAATTTTCATTCCCATAAATAAACACATTAAAAATTAGTTTAATGATGTTTCACTTGTCAATATATAAAGATGGAACACTAAAATCTAGTAGGTTCATTACATCCTTTTCCTATTTAAACATGGAAATGAGAATTAATTTCTATGGATTTCAAATTTGGATTACTAAGATCATGAAAAAAACATTATGGTGGTTGGGTGGTGCAACACTAACATATGAAATTAGTGAATTTATTTTCAGTTTGAGAAAACATTTCAGTTTATAATGTTTGAAAGAATTGTACTGAATATGTTTTCAATCTCCATAGAGTTACAAATCCCACTATTTCATATAAGGATCCATGATTTATGTTTATATTATAGAAAATAATCTAGAATTCATTAATAATTCAGTTGAATATGAGACCGTTCTATCATTCATAAACCAATGGGAAAAAGATATAGTTATTTCGATCCTTGAAAATTTACTCTATGATTATGTTCACATATTGGGAAAATCATGGGATGGTTGTATTTCATTGGTATTTTTTTCTATAATTAAAAAATATTACGTAATAATTCATAAAAAACCTTTGAATCATTTTATGGTTGAACATGTAAGTCACATTATTTTTAGTAAAACCCAAGGAGAAGAATATTTTTTGATTGATCATGGTACAATATATGATGGGTCATGTTAATTTACTATAGAAGAATATAGTTTCACCACTAAGTCAGAAAATTATTACTTTGATTGGAAATGATAATGCTTGAAATTCTCTGTGGTGAATAGATTTTTTTTATAGTGTCACCAATGTTAGGGAACTGATGTTTGGGGAAGAAATAAAATGGAGGCCATGGTATGTTGGACTATTTTAGATAATGTATTAGATTAGAAAGGTGAAATATTACTTGGAATTGATTCAACTTTTTTAGGAGATAAATTACATTTTTTCATATTTCTTAATTAAATAATCACCATCCAGATGAGTCTCATGTCTTGGATTATTAAGAAGCTGATTTAAAACCTAATTAATCTTATATGGAAAAGACAATGAAAATGTCAGACTCAATTGGAATATATTTTCAAATTTCATAGTATTCCGTTATTGTGGGTTTTTTGAAAACAATGACCAATCAAGAAGAAATTTGGGAGAGAGAAGTTGATATATGGTAAGAGTAGATGGAGATTTTTGATAGTTGAAACCACCCTATGGCATTGTAAGGATAGAAAATCTTATAGTGGGGAGAACTGAAACACCCGTGTTTCTGGATTATTTAATTAATAAGTCTTTAACTTTTATTTATTAATTAATGTACGTTGATGTAGTATTTTGAGTAAATTATTGTAATATTTTCGAGGAAGTAATGTTGAAATCATGTGAGTATATGGATTTTTTATTATATTTTTTAATGGAATAATTAGAGAGAGTTAATTTAATGGTTTTAAAGTTTTAATAATGGTTAGATTTTAATTGGTAATTAAGGAATTAACCCATGGGAAATCAATTAGTGAAAATTTTGTAACATGTCAATAGGGGTTTTATGGGAATAATGTTAATATGTATAATTTATGATGGATAATTAGGTATAGTTAGAGGGAATTATAGAGTAAGATAGAAAGAGGATTATGAGAAATTTGATGGGATATAATGGAATCATTAAAAAAATGGGTTTTCATGGGATATTTATGGGGACTTATAAGAGAAGGTTTATAAGTTAGAGTGATGAGGATAATATTCTCTTCTTTTGAGAGACCACTCATGTGATTTTCATTATGATGGAACTTAAACGATATGGTAGATTTAGTTTAAGAATACGGTGAATGTTTTGATAAATAATTAATGAATATATAGTGGGTAATTTTATATATTTTCATCTATATATATAAGTTGTCAGGATAACTGGATATGTCATGAAACACATATTTTAGTGTTTTTCACACAACCTTTCTTACAGAAAAATTTCATGACAATTTTCATGGGATATGAAAAATTGGCACAATTGTTTGTCCACTCACTAAAAATTTGGAATTTGGAATTTTATTTTTTATACCTACTAACATGACAGTTGCATAAGTTCATGCCGAATTTCAAGGGTTTCAAGTAACATTCTAGGGTTCATGCACTCCTGAGTAGATAATTACACAAGTCCATTCCCGTGGGGAAAATTTTGTGGTTTATTTTCATGAAGTGTGTATTTTAAGGAATTATTACTTACAAAATATTCATTTTATAGGACGTGACAGTTTACCTTGGGGGGGGGTTATCCATTAGATAAGTTTTATAGAAAACTTGAAATCTCATCAAGGTAGGGGATTCAATACTTTAAATAAGAGGGATAATTAATTTATGATTATTTATATATTATTATTATAATATGATTTGGGTATCTTGGTTTTTATGGTAATCTGTGCATTTTTATCAAAAAATGGTTTTTGATAAACTATATTTTAAATAACTATGAAAGAGTTAATTTTTTTAAAATGATTTAAATGTAGTTTATTTTATATTTAAATTTTTTGTGTGTGTGATTGAACATTTTTTTAGTGAGACCTATTACCAAAACTTCTAATATTTCTTGGTTGGAAACTAGTGAATATAAGGAATGTTTGTTAAGGTGATAAATAGCTTGAAAATGAAGAGTCATTCTTATTCAAGGTAAAGTGGAGGATTTGGAGTTAAATGTCTGGATGAGTGCTGACTAGCTTTACATATAATAAAGATATCTAGTAATACATAATATTTAATTAAATAAGCTATTTTATTGTCTAGAATAATTTATTTATCAATATATGGAGAGTTTCTTATGAGTTTTATGAAATAGAGAGTTTTTGATGTTTTGGGAAAAAGGACATTTAAAAAAACGAAGTTTCATGATTGGAAACATGTTTTAGAATAGATATAATATCTTTTTTAGGGTTTTTTCATGGAAATTTGTATTTCAGGGATCTTAATTTTTTTTAATTTATTTTTGATATATCAATGATTTGGATTAAACTCTTTAGATTTATCATTTTTAATTTTAACTGAAATAATGATTTTTATCCTATAAGGATATTTTTTGGAATTTTGGGTAAATTAAAAAAATTTATACTCTCCACCAACATGTTTACTCTCGAGGAAATGAAGAAATTATTTTTTAGGAAGTAGGTATGGATATGGTCTTATACTTTTTCATTAAAGAGTTTCATATCCACTTTCGAGACATGGTTGGAGGAATCATTGTCTTGAACTTGATCCACTTTTTTTTCATGAGTCATCATGTGTATTTGTGATTTGGAGTTAAATATTTAAAACTTATTATTGTTTACATTATTTATTATTAAAGTTTATTAATAAGATAGTTTTATTTTACATAAATAAAATTTAACATTTTGATTCACTTATGTGAGGTTAAATCCTTCCCTAGTAGTTTATCATACCATTAGGAACATCTTTTAAACCTTTATATATCAAGGGAATATACATGAGGCCTTATGCCCTCAACTGTATTCCACTCATCACCAGAGGCTAGAAACCAGTGATGTGGGTAAACATAAATAGTTGAGGAATTATTTTCCATCAAATTAAAACAACCAAAATGTGATTTTATCTATTTTTAATGTAAAATTAGTATTATAAAAACATTTAAAAATAATCAATGGAAATAAAATAAGTTTTGCAATAATTAATCATAGTGAAATGACACATACTAGCTCAAAGTAGAAAATTATATTTCATTACCAAGATGAAGAATTATTCTTCCATGTATCTAATATGGATTTATTTCTCTCCAATGAAAAATTATGATACCTTTTCTTTACCTACTAATCATGTCTACATACCCCCTAAGGTTCACATTTAAGCGTTGAGTATGAATCTGGTAATACATCCCAGAGACTTAAATAAATATAAATATATAATAAAATCCAAAAAAAAACTAAAATTCTATAAAATAATGTTAAATGATAATAGTTTTATCTAAAAATTTATTTACAATAAGAAATGTTAGAACCAAGAGAAAATATCCATGCTACCATAACTAATTTCCCATATCCCAATTTTCTTAAAAAAATAATTCATTTTAAAAACTACATATTTTCAAAAATTATTGGAAACCATTCATTATTCTTGGAAAAAAAATCCCCCTTCATTATCACTATAAAATCCTTGTTTTCTTGAAAGTCACTAGAAAACCCCTATTTTTTGAAAAGTCACCAAAAATTCCCCACTTTATTAAATGTTACTAAAAATCCTCATTTCATAAAAGTTGAGATAAAATCCCAATTTTCATGAAAGTTCCCAGAATGTCCCCAATTTCCTAAAATTCATTAATACGACCTTATTTCCCTAAAAATATTAATAAATCCATATTTACCAAAAATATCATTCACCTAAGAGTATAAAAAATCATAATAATGTAATATCAAAAAATTTCTCTCTTTTCACCAAAACCATCTCCCACGCACCACCTCAAATTATGACACATATAATGAATAGTATTTAAAATCATTTATTAAAACTATATCATCCATATTTTATTACCACTAAAGTCGTTTATTATAATAAAATTTTCATTTTATATAAAATAATATTTTATCAAAAACTCATATAATCAATTCTCTTGATATTGTAATCAATCAACAATCAGAAAGACTTAACCATCCCATATAAAGTATTGAAGACGCCTACCTAGATAAGGTTTCATTTTCTATTCAATACTTTTAAAATTGAGTATATTTTCCATGTTAACTTTAAAGTTCTGTTGTAAGAATACTTTTTTAAACGCAATTCCTGAAAATTGAATTTAAATTATCCACTTTTGGGAAATTTGGCACAGTTTGTTCCAAATTAAAATGGTTATATGAAACTAATTTTTTAAAATTTCATGAACCCATGAATGTTTAATGACCCGTGTAACATTTGGTAAGGCCCTTATTAAATTGTGGGTGTGGATTGTGGATATAAGAGAAATGAAAATGGAAAACACTCATCCCAAATTGGAATGCCCCATATAGAATTTCAAAAAATCTATCTTCAACACCTCATTCAATAGAACACCAATAATGAGAATTAATAACATATACACTCCATAAAACACTTTATATAATCCAAATGAAATATATAAAATAATCCACATTATATACATAAATTTCCTGATCAATTCAAGGAGATTCCATCAACCTAGGTATCTGAATTCTACCACCTCTCTTAATCTCATGAGACGTCTCTCAAAAATATGGAAATGGAATTCAAACCCAATATCTTTTTATAAAAAATTTCATATAAAATGTCCTTAATTATCTAAGGGTACCCAATTTAAGGAATTTATAATTTTTCCATCAAAATCTTTTAATAAATTATTGAGTATCCCAAGTCTACCCCTTTTGATTGTTCTCACACCAACCTTTATTCTGTAATTAATCCTCTAATTAAACATCCAAATATATATGTAAATTACTAATAAATAAAACTAATTAAATTCTTCAATTAAATATATACATATCTATCTTTTTTTAACTCATCCATTGGAAATAACATTTGAATAATTTTATATGATAGTGGCATCGTAGATTACCACCATAATTACACCACTTAAACTCCATAATAATTCCCCATCATTATGAATATTTATAAATTACAAACTTTTTTCCAATGAAATTATTCTTTTACTTATCTCATTATAACTCCATGAAAATCAGATAATAAACATCCTATTTGACTATCATAAACCTATTCCATATTAAATAATAAATACAATAAATTATACCAATTATTTAATTCCACTAATTGTCTTTAATGAATTCTGTAACTCATGTCACACGATTAATCTAATAAAAACCCTCTAATATCTTGACAAGGACATTAACTCCCAAATAGATCCATGATTTAATTCTTTAAATTCCAAAATAAAATCATGTCATTATGAAAGAAACTCATGAAAATTCTATAAATACTGTCTATGACATGTCATAATTATCTATATTTGATCTTCTTAATTAATTCAATAAACCTAAAAATAAAAACTATTAATCATATAATGATATAAATCCACTGAATTAATCATCTTAAATTAATTATCCCAATTATATAATCACTTAAATCCAATAATCACAAGATGTGGATAAAACGTCATAATTAAAACATCTAAATTTTAATCATATCTCTATATGAAACACACTTAATGGATAAATTGAAGGTAAAAATATAATTCATAAAATAACATAAAAATATTGGTGTAACTACTCTCCCCACTATAATACATTTCATCCCTAAAAATTCATCATGTTGAGTCAAAATTGAAATTTTTTCCACTCCAACATGGAAAAACCTTCTCTATCCAAAATATCCTTTATAATTGTTATATGATTCAATAAAACTCACACTAAGGAAACACTACAACCACTAATAAAATTTTCTCTAGAATATGTATTTCCAATCAGACATTCCATAAAAAACATTTCATGTTTCTCTTGAACCACTTCCTAATTCAAGAAATGAGAATCATAGAAAACATCATGATTTTTCACATATATTGGATCAATTCCAACTGCTATTCCAATTCAAAAAAATATATTATCTCATAAGATTCTATATATTATGAAATCTTCTTTCCGTACTTTCTTAATCTTCAACATCCAAAATTTAGGGACACTTTTGATATTGTAGCATATCAAACATCAAACATCCCAGGTCTTTGTCTTCAGTAGGTGAAATACTTCTATTAACTCTATTTTAAAATGGTATTCTTCCAAATTTAACTTTTTTTAGTTATCTTTTAAACCAAAAATAGTTCTAATAATATTTCTTTTACTAGTATTGACACAAAAACGTAATAAAATATCTTTAAAAATTATTTCCCCAGTTTCACAAGAAATATTATTCATCCTCTAAATTATAGAAAAAGTTTTAGTATAACTACCAATTCAACAATTGATTACCTTCTATATATGGGTTTCATCATCTTCTTACACTTCCCATTGGGAATTTGTTTCTCTTTTACTTGGTCTACCAAAATAGAAGTAACATTACTTCTAGATAGAAACATAATGATAATCATTTCTTATACCTATATATGGAAGCCTATAAATAATCACATCAATGAACACTATTTTCCTTCTCCTCCCACTAAATGTAATTGACTCATTCATCTCAAGTCATATATCACCATGTGTTACAAAGAGTATTCTGTCTCTCTGACTATAAAAGGAATTTAAGGGATTATAATTCACCCAGATTCAAGTCATATGTTTACATAATAAGGACAAAGAATCCAGATTATATTTTCATGTTATCGGTCATAATAGAGTATGGTGGACATATAATCAATACTTAATCCTTTTTACCTAATAAGGTATCGATCCTCGTCATAAAAATCATCAATTACCCTTTCAAATTTATATAATAAATTATTCATTTATAATAATTGATATAACTATCTATAATAAATAATTAAGACAGTCATAAATATTATCTGAATGTGCCTCACACTAATGAAATTATTACATTATCCCTCACTTCCCTCGTTGGCTACTTAGCTAAAATGAGAATTTATTGACTATTCAAAGGAACCAACTTTCTTCCTGATGAAGTATTTCTACTATATCAGAAGTCTTTAATTAAACCTGCATCAATCATTCAACAAATATCTTTGATCACAACACTTGGTTTGATGCTCTGCCATTGCTCATCCATGATGACCAATTACAGAACCTCTTTAATTGTTTTACTTTCCATCACTAAAAACAAGTTATATGATGTTTTGTGAACTTTGATTTTCGTTTTCCCATTTTACAACATTGGACACACTCGAATGAGCTATTATCTAAGAAAACATGAAAAAAAATATTCACTAAGTTTTATTAAAATTACTTCTAAATTTTTTTGTAACCGCATAAATAATTATTTCATCAACATTTCTGAGAAAATAGTGCTCTAATTTTTTAATTATCTTTAATATTTTCCTCTACTAGTATATTCATTCAAACCACATATTCATCAATGGGTAGTTTTTCTACAATAATACTTGACTATGTCTCTGGTCAGATCTGCATCTTGAATCTATAAGACATAATATTTTCATTCATTTCGAAATTTGGAACATATTTACCAATAAAAATAAACATAAATATAAAATCTATTATAAAGAGATTCCATTGTTATAAATACAAAATTCAATGAGAGAAATCCAAATTTATTTCATCATAGAAAAATTAATCATTTATGATCTTCTAGTAAATTTTATGGTCAATATATTTGTATTTCCCTACCTCGTTGATAAAGTCACACAATTTACTAGTTGATGTGTCTAAAAAGTAAGTCCCAAATTCAACCATTGAGGCCTCAAGTGTTCAAAGAAACCTAAAAATATGATTTATCATCTCTCTCTATTCCTCATATTACTCTGATCTTACATTACCTTTGAACAAAGGTGGATAATATTTTTGGAATTATGGGGAATTATCTACCTCCCTTAATAAATCTAGATTATCATTGATGTTGATCCCTTAGACATCCCCCATAATTTTATTCAATATATGATGATTAATCATGTTCAAAAATTGAGGATCCAAGGGACTATTTTTTATTTATCATTTCTCACATCCTATAATAATCCTTCTTAGAGGAATTGTTTTATAACGTATAGAATTAAATAATCATAATTTTATATCCTTGAAATGATTATAACTACATGAATCTTATCTCATACTATGTCTAAGTGGTTTCCTAATTATGTCATTGGGTAACCTCATTTCACACTATTTAATAATAATAATTCAATAAATTATATTCACATTAAACTATCTAAACCATGGTTATGTGATGAAATTCATTACTCTGCCTATCATGAAACATGAAATGTTTCCAATTTTACCCCATCATGGTTAAACTAAGAAAAAATGATAGCATCCTATAAAGTTATTTAGAACCATCCATTTACAAAAGACTTATTTATAACTTTATGTACACTATAAAACTTTTAACTATGTAATTTTATGGGTATTTTTTATTTTGGAACCATACTATTATCCAAACCTATAAAAATACACAAGACATAACTCAAAAACCATGTTTCAATGCCAGTTTTTTGTTGTCTGCCACAGATATCCAAATCCCAAGATCTGAACCAAATCACCAGTTGGCCTCAAGTTTTTCCCCTGAATAACCATATGCTAGAAACTAGCTCCGCTGGATAAAATAAACAATTCTTAAACAATTTACCCTCATAATAAATAAAAAATAATTAGTATAAATAAATGTGTAATGTAAAATCGTTTTATAAAAATAATTAAAAAATTAATAGCTATAAGAAAATAACTTTTAAAATAATCAATCAATGTAAAAACACACATATAGACTCAAATTTAATATATATGGTTCATTCTCAATTAAGAGAATCTTATTTCCATTTCTACAAATTTTATCTATGACTCTCTACTGAAAATGTACCAAAGAATTTCTTTACTTATATCATGGATAATAGTCTCTACATTCCCACTGAGGCACTGATGTGGGGATGAGTATAAATTAAATAGGATTTTCCTAATATGATAATAAATATACATACATGAAAAAATCTAAAAATTGAAATAATAACCAATAATGACAAGTCGAAAAATATCAAAACACTAATTCAATGAAAATATTTTAAAACCCATGCATCAATATCTATGATAACAAAATAAATTTCCCAAAACCACTTTTCCCTGAAAAATATTCTTTCTAAAAAATTAATATTTAAAAAAAATTCATAACCTACCATTTTTATAAAACCTATAGAAAATACCTATTCTACTGATGGTAACAAAAATTACCCATTTTCTAGAAATCCATTGGAAAATATTATTTTCCCTAAATTTCTATGAAACGCCCCTATTTTCCTATAAGTCACTAAGAAATCCTTATTTTAGTAAAATTCTATGAGATATATTCATTTTCCTAAAATTCATATGGAAATCCATGTTTCCCAAAAATTTATTTCTTTTGAAATTATAAAAGGGAATAATCAAGCTAGAAAAAATAGTTACTATATTTTTACCAAAAAAATTCCCCATACATGCACTAACACTATTCCATATCAAATAAACTAAATTTAAAATTATTTCGTAAAACAATCCATTTACCAATATGTTTCCAAAAAAACTGTTATATTATAATAAAATGAAAGTTTTATATGAAAAACATTTTTATTTAAAACCTATAGGGTCAATTCAATTCATTTCATAATCAATCAAATTATATAGAAGTCAACCCAACACATAGAAAGTATCAATGGAACAAACCAAGAAAACCTTTCACATTATCTCTATAACTTCTGGAAAATATAATATTTTTAGGGTAATACTCTAATTCCTGTCATAATATTATTTAATAAATTCCAAGTCATAAAAAATGAATCACAACACTCCACTTATACAAAATCTGGCATAGTCCCTCCAAATTTCCACGACCCTATATAACTCTCATTTGAAGAGCGCATGAGCCCTAGTATGTTTAATGGACTGCTTACCATTTGGAATGGAACCATATAACTCTTAGATTAAGAAGTGTAGAAGAAGGAGAGTAATAAAGGAAAAGTAATTCTGAGTGTCCTAGCTTGGGAATAATTATGTAAAATATATATCCAATTCTTTATTAGAGATAATAAAAATGGTAAATTCATGAAAAATATACTCCTCTAGACACTTGATACCATCCAAATAAAATTATAGAAAAATCATTATATATAACTTAATTTACAATGAAATTATTTGACATATGATCCCCTTTTATCAACCTTTCCATATAAATCATAATTTTTTCCAAAATCTTATTTAATATCTCTAAAAAATAATAAAATGATATCGCAACCCTAATTTTGATAGACAATTCATATAATATCTCATTACTTTTCCATTGGAGATCTCATTTAATGTGTTTATAATTTTCTAATTAAAATAATCTAATGAAAAGATTAATATCCCTTGTCATCCTATTTTAATTTCTCCCACACCATATTTTATTTCCCAATTAATGCTTTAATTAATTTTATAAATTTATATGTACCTTCTATATAAATTACATCTGTTAAATTATTTAACTGAATTACTCCCCATTTCTCAACCTTTTACTCATCTAATCATAAATTCATTTAATTTATTTGTTCTATATAATAAATATAAGTTTGAAAACCATTGTAATTACCTTAATTAAACAAAATAATGAAACCAAAACATTTTAAAAAATTCAAAATTAAAATATTAATTCCCAAGAATTTATTATTTTTCATCGTATTCCATAACACATGAAAAATTCCCACAATAAATTTATAAATAGAATTTTAAAAATCTATACCTCGATAAACATTAAATCTAGTAATTTATCACAATTCATCAATTCCATTAATCGACCATAATGAACTCAATAAAACAAATCATACCATTAATCTAAAATAAACCCCAGAGGTTATAATGAAGATATCAACCCCCTATTATTTAATTCATTAAATCCTAAAAATCATGTCATTAAGATAAATATTCCTGGAAATTCCATAAATCCAATCTATAATATCTCAATGTATTGTTCCATTAATTAATTATCCAAAATTAAATATTTAAACATTATAATAAACCCAATTCGTTATTAATAAATTTAAATCCATTGAAGTAATTATCCAATAATAATTCTCCCAATTACATAATCACTTAACACCCAAAATCACACAATACTAAAACAAATTATAACTAAAACTATTTAATTTTAATCATATATTCCCATAAAATCACTTCAATCTATAAAAGGATGAAAAAAAATTTATTTAGAAAATAACCAAAGATTATGGGTGTTATAATTATCCACACCATAGGAATTTTTAACCCTAAATTTTTTTCGGTTATATTCACTATAAAAAATATATAGCCATTCTTACTATTATCAAACTTTTCTCTCCTAATATCCTATTTAATTGATCTAAGTTACTGTAATACTCTCGCTAAAGAAACACATCATCCTCTAAGAAATTTTTCTCTTGAATCAATATTTTATATTTTCCTTTATATAAAATAAGTATCAAGTTCCATCTCAAATACTTATAATTCAAGACATAGTAATTATCTAAAACAATGTGAATAGTCACATATGATTGGTAATATCCATCCAATACACCATTTTACTCAATTATTCTATTATCATATAATTTTACACATACCATCAAATTAACTTTCATTTTGTTACAAACATTTAGTGTCCTAAATTTAGTGACACCTTCAAAAATGACTTCAATATTAAAATTTAATGATCATCCTATTGAATAGGCTTAATAATATTAAATGATAAAATTTAAAATCATAAACTTAAAAATTCTACGTGTATTATAATATTTTTTACTAAAATAGATCAAAACGAGTCATTTTACCATTCTCAACCTGTAATAGAAAAATATTTATTATATATTTCCCTTTAAATAATTTTATTTGATAGTTTTCATTACACACAACACTAATTTTAAGAAAACCTTGATAACCTATTAAAATATTATCATGTTATAATGATATCATGTTTTAATTCATTAGGTAAATATTATCTTAGGTTGAAATTTTAATATTTTTCTGAAATTATTTATTTTTCAGCCAATAGGGAAAATACAGATTTTTATAAAATTATTATTTAATTTAATTAAAAATGAAGATTAATGATTTTATTTTAATAATAAATTAAAATAAACTTAATTTATCATGAAATAATCTCATTAATTTACATTGAATCATTATTATACCTAATTTTCGTATAAGTTCTTTTTTAGACTTGAAAACACATTTTTCTAAAAAAACCTCTTATTTTTTGTTTTTATAAAAACTTAATTGTTTCCACTTTTTTGAATTTCAATTGATAAAATGTATTCAATATTTAGAACTATGAGTTTCAAAGTTTTTAAATAGGTCTTTTTTGTCATTATGAATAGTAACCTTGGTGAATATTTGTCACCACGATTCGGGTAAAATGGGTAAAACGTGGTAAACAAATTTGGGATAAGGCTTTAAAATTTCACTAAAACTTTCCTTAATCCTACTGGACAAATGTATTTTAAAAATTTAACCAATTATTAAAAATATGTTCACTGGGTCCCGTTTTCCTTTGATATTAACCATTATATTAATTTAAGTAAAAAACAAAACGACACACTCTTGACTTTAATATCTCTAATAATTTTCCATAATAATAGAAAGTAGTTATGTTTAGTTTTAAATATTAAATTGATATATAAATTAATATTTGATTATGGTAATTTATGTTAAATATTTAGTGATAGAATGATTACCTAAAATTCTTATGTAATGCTGACATGGTATTTATTCAAATAATTGAAAAATAAAATAAATTATTTTAAAAATATTAAAAGTAATAAAATTTTGATGAAATCTTTTTTTTACAAGAATATTATATATTAATATATCATATTATGGATGTATGGAAGGATATTATTTAAATTATATATTTTCATCATGTCTTCAAATTAAATGAATACTTTCAAAAATAACATTAATGATATTTTATAAAAATATTTTTTTTTATTAAATTATTTAAAAATCATAAAAAACTTTTTATAATTAAATGGGTATAATATGTGGTATAAAAGTTCATATTTTGAAATTTATTTTCTAATTTTCACCTTATGAGTAAAATTTTAAAACATTAATATTTAAAAAGTTATTTCCACATTTAAGGTTGAAATTGGTTAAACAAGGGGTTATTCCGAAGGATAAGGTTTAAAATGATATATAAACATTTATAAAATTAATTTTATGATTATATTAAGAGCAAATCCTATTTTTATTATAATATACTACATTTTGGAACTATTTTACATGACTTAGACACGTATTCTGTGATATTATTTCTTGAATTTCCAAAAGTGCCCCTCCCTGGGATTACCCTTCTCTCTTTCATTTACTCCACATCGATCCTTATGGATTTAATAAAACTTTAAAATTATCCTATCCACTTACCTATACATTAATTAGATAATTTGGTTATAGTATCACATGATTTATGGAAATTTGTTGTCCTATAATTTTATGATAATTTAATAAGGCCTTAGTTAATTTTTCAATGTATTATAAAACAAGTTATAATTTCAAAAAATGTATTTATTTAATTGATGCTGATTTTACTTAAAAATAAAATATATTATATTTAGAAAATTATTTTCATAAAATGTAGTTCATTTTTGGATTCTACATGTCAAAAAATTTCCAGGGTGATGTTTCTAGATTTTTCCTAAATACTTGAATTTTTGGTGAATAGTGAATTATGACCCTTGGTTAGACTTCATGTACACTAAATACTATTTTTAGTCACAATAATAAATAATATTTATATTCTTGATGCAATATAATAGATTAATGATTAATATAATGCAAAAACCATTCTCTCATCCACTATATAAACCACCCTTCACCCCCTCTTCCTATCACACCTCTAATGATTTTAACTTACCTATGTTCTGCCAAATACTCTTCCCAATACCTCTCCCCATGTCCGAAACCATTTGGTCACTCCAAAAGTCCAAAACCAAAGGCCTTAAAAATATTCTCAAATTGGTGTAGTCAAGAGGTAAACCTCTCTTCCTTTTCCTTTCAACTTCTTTTACAAGTTCCGTTATTTTGTTTCTTTATCCTCACCTCCCCTCATCGAAATGATATGATAATTATATAACCTTACTTATAATGTAATGTTTTATTCTAATGCAATACTTCATCATAATCTCTCTTTCCCCCTTCCCTTAAACAAAAAATGAAAACACTGTCTGAGATGCATTAATTTGTCACAATCAAGGACAACGAGATTTCAATTTTTATTTTCATTTAAAATTATGGTCATGAAGCCATTTTTATAGTTGAACAAGATCATAATATATGTAATATATCCAATTAAATTTTCTAGAATCATTTTTTATATATGTTATTAAATTATAAAACAAAATGAATTTGTGGTGATTGAAAACCCACAAAAATAATTCAAATGTTTAACATTAAAATTTCATTTAATGATTAACACTATACCAAAATAACTAAAGTATTTATATGATAATTTACCCTTTTGAATGATCATTAATAACTCATAACTTCAATTCTGGATTTCAATTTCCATTTTACACGAACTTCCAAACTCTTATACAAGAGAACCGACCATGAAATCTAAGAAAACATTCACACCCAAATGATGAAATTTAATCTATTAACCCATATAAAAGGCTATAAATGAACTTAATTATGATATAATAAATAAATTACATTTATTTAAGGTTCTTTACTTCTTAATTAATTAATCTAATTTTATTATTGAGTACATTAATATCAAGTGCAGAATACATTCGGACATAAGGTAAGGGGACTCTCATCACACTTTTATTTTCATGATATTTCCATTGATTTCCACTCATTTATTGTATGTGGTGCATTTATACTGACTTAGAATATATATTATCATTATTATATATATTCATGGTATTAAATCGTTCATTTTATGATTATTAATTTTTGGTCATACTATACGATTGATTACAATGTGGTAAGGGACTTTGTCTCAATTTCCATTTCATGGAGTATTACTTAGTATTGTGCACCTAATAATTATTATGTGGGGGATCTACAAACCATTTGAGATTAGTTTTAATTTTAAATTATATTTCTATTAATATTCATATTTTTGTACCATGGATATGATTAATTTCTTAGTCGTATACCATTTTACCTATAGTGTTTATTTTTAATGGTGTTTTTACAAATGGAATATTTATGATCCCATATGTTCTACTCAATGTGGATATTTATAATGCATATTCATCTCCAATTAAATTTGTATATATAGAATTTTTTTGACTTTAAGTGATTGGAGGGTATCTCTATGGCCTCTTGGTGCATAGACATGTCTCCTGAGATAAAAACAATCGTGACAAACCCTTCCTGTTTGTTTCCAAATAGAATCAGATGAGTTTCTACCCACATAAATTGATCATCATGATGGTATAATGGTTCATGTTCCAGATACATGATTTACACTAAATAATAATTGTTTTCATTCAGTACTCATTTATTACATTCCATGAGATTTTCACTACGATAAAATCTATGGGTGCATTTTCGTTCCGAGTTTATTAATGGAATGTATTTTTTAGATTATTTACCTTACCATTATGTCTATTCCTTATTGACTTTAGTTCTCCTTTTATTACTTCATTTAACCCTTAATGAGCATTATATATCACTCTAATTATGTTTCATTTCCCAATGTTATGTAGAAGAAAACCTTAAAGAGTTTTCAAAGGATGCAGTTTATTTCATAATATTATGTATCATGTTGTATTTTATATCTTTCCCATTGTAGTATGTGTATAATTTATGTAATATGGTCATAAAAACTAGTAAAATAGTTAGTAAAATAGTATTTCCTTTCATATAGTCATTCCCAAATAATAAAATAATGGTCGGCTTCAGGTTTATAGAGTCGGGCTGTTACCATTGGTATTTGAGGAAATTTAGAAGCAACCTTAGAAAATAGATTTAGATAAAATAGTTTAGAGTAAATAAACCTATGACAGACATTGAGGGTAATCATAAAATAACATCATTTAATTTTGGTAAAGTTGAGATTATGTGGGTCTTCATAGAAATACAACACTATCTGGAACTATAAGTGGACGTGGTTCTGGAATAGATGTCTCTATGAGTAACAACTCTGACAAGGTGTTCTTTGCCTAACTTGGGGTAACCTAGTAAATAAAAATAGTCCACACTAAACACCTGGTCTGAAAGACCTGGGGGATATACATAGGATTATTCATATTTTCTTACAAATAGTTATTAGGGGATTAAAATTAAATATGTCCTCAATGAAAAAAAAAATCGGTTATGAGATTAGATATGCATAAATTCTCAATTTATGTTAAGTGTTTTTCTAGTTCCAAAATTATGCCTTCATATTCATAACCTAATTTAGTGTATACTAATGTTTAGTGATAGTTTATAATGAAAAAAAGGGAATCAATACTCGCAAACAATGTAGGGATTTCCGAACTAAGAAATTCAACACAGCTGGTGTTGGAGTTGAGCAGATCATGACTATATTAGGACAACATACTCAGGTTGTGATGAATAAACATATTACACTTATATTGGATCATTTCATGTGGTAGAAGACCCCATATATGAGTAAGACTAATAATCTAGTTGTATCTATGTAGTGGATCAAGTCCTGTGAAAAGATATTTCTGGAAATAAGATGTAATGAAAATGAAAAGGCTTTTCTGGAAGTATATTGTCTCAAGGGTGATTTTGTTCAATGGTGGTATTTGATCTTGAATACCATGAAATAAGAAGAAAAAGAATATATGTAATGAATAACATTTAATTAAGTATTATTTGAAAAATACATCCCTCGTGAGTAACAAGCCGAAACGAAGAGGAAATTCCTTATCTTAAAGGAAAGGGGATAAAAGAGTGTTGAATAGTATGAAGATACCTTCACAAGAAAATATAGGTATTATATAGACTACGTATGTGACTCATAAGACATGATTGATCATTTATTTGAAGTTATTAAGACAATTATTCAAAGGAATGTAGATTCTCAAACATTTTCATAATATGATGAAATTGTATTAAGTTCCATTAAAACAGAGAAGGAATTTACTAGATCAAATTTTTTCAAGGGAAACCAAGATAATAATAGGTATTATGAAGACTGTGGAAAAAGTTATTCTAAAATGAAGAATAAGGTAACAAAGAAATTCCCATTATGTAAGAACTTCGGAAAGCATCATCCTGTAAAATGCTTTAAAAGTCATGGGAGTTTCCTATAAATATGGAGATTAGGTTAAACAATATAATTAATGGAAGAGGAAGAAACATGTCAATGAAGAAAAATTCAATAATTGTAAAGATATGGGACACTATAAAAATTAGTTTCCTAAGCATCGAGGAAACAAACCTGAAAAAAAGGACAAGGGAGAAAGTTCATGGTTATGCGATCAAAACTGCTGAGGTTGAAATTCATAATGATGAAGTACTAGGTACATTAATCATTTCCCTAAACCTAGAAAATGCTTTATTTTATTCTGGATCATCACATTGTTTTATATATTCCATGTTTTACAAGAAAATTAGATATTTCTAATTTGATTTAATAAAAGAGTTTCCTATCAAAACACCATCAAGAGGTACTAATGCAATAAAGATATGTTAGGAAGACCCCATTGTGGCATACCAACATTCTTTATCTGATAATTTTATCATCATACTGATGATTATATTTGATATAATCCTTGGTACCAATTGGATTTCAAATTATGATACGAAAACATATTGCAAGAAGAAAGATGTTATAATTTTTTAGAATGATTTAGATTCCCTAATCTTTATAATTGAAACCTCATCATGTGATTCTTATCAAGATCCACCCCCAATAGCTCTACTGAATGCAATTATTAGGGAGGAAGAGAACAAGATGTCTATCAGTGATAGATGAAATATCAAAATAGAGAATAAACCTATTGTAAAATAATATGTTGATTTATTTCTATAGGATTTACCTAGACATACAGTAGAGTAAAAAGTTCGGTTCTCTATTTATTTAATTTCTAGTCAAAGACCTATATCAAAGACTCCCTATTGAATGGACACTATGGGATTAGTAGAGCTAAAGAAACAACTACGGTAATTGAGTGACAAGGGATTTATTCACTCTAGTGTATCTCCAAGGGGAGACCCAATTCTCTTTTTCAAGAAGATATATAGATCTGTGAGGTTGTGTATTGGCTATAGAGTAATCAATGCTCTTAAAATAAATAAAAACTATCAATTTCCTCAAATTGTTGATTTATTTGATCAAATTCACAAGGATAAATATTTTTTAAGATTGAACTTTGATCTAGATATCATAAATATTTTGTGATGAAGGAAGATATTCCAAAAAACAACCTTTTGAACTAGGTATGGAAATTAAAAGTTTACAATAATGGTATTTTGACTGACTAATGCACCCTCCATTTTAATAGATCTAATGAAAAGTGTTTTCAATGAATATTTTGTTGATTTAATTGTGGTATTTATTGATAACATCTTGATATATTCAAAAATCCATGTGGACAATGAGAAGCAATTATGGGTTGTTTTTCAGTCTCTTAGAAGAAAAGAGTTGTATGGGAAGTTTAGAAAATGTGAATTATGCCTTAAAACTATTTCTTTTCATGGCCATATTGTCTCTAAGGATGGAATCTCAGTTGATTTTATGAAGAAAAGTTCAATTAAATAATGGATTATGCAAAAAAAACATAACCGAGGTATGTAGTTTTATTTTAATAGTAGGTTACTATCGGTGTTTCTTTCATAATTTTACCCAATTGGATAACCCGCAAACCAAGCTCACATGTAAAGGACTTATGTTTATATGGAAAAAATAATGTACATAATTCTTTGAATAATTGAAAATAAGATTGGTCAATCCTCCAATTTTGACTCTTCCAATATGAAATGATGGGTTTTTAATATATAGTGATGAATCAAAAAATGGACTAGGTTTTATCCTTATGAAAAATGATAAATTTATTACTTATAAATCAAGGAAATTGAATAATCGTGAGAAAAATTATAATTTTTCAATATAGTACCACCCAAGAAAGGAAAATGAGGTGGCATATTCATTATGGAGGAACGATCATAGAATTCTAACCTGAATGAGGATTTGGAGAGATCATATTTTCAAGGATCTAGTAAATATGTATTTGGGAATTGTTAAGGAAGAAGAAACGTCATTCCTTTTTCAAATGATAGATAAACCGTATTTATTGGAGAAGATAAAAATCACTCAATATGATGATAATGATAACCATCAAAATTAAATTAAATCCATTGAGGATGGAAGATTGGAAGACTTTGTGTATGATAATGAAGTTCTAAGATTTGAAGAGAGGATATGTGTTCCATCAATACCTGAGCTAAAAACAGAACTATTAGATGATTCTCATAGATCAAATTTCACTATATACCCCAGTAGCATCATGTTGTATAAATATATGAGGGAAAATTTTTTATCAGATAAAATGAAAAGATAAATTTCTTATTATGTGTCATGATTCCTAGTTTTTCAACAGTTAAAGGTGAAAATAAAACACCCTAAATGAGTCATGTATCCTCTTCCTATACCTATGTGGAAATGGGCTGACATTATGATGGAATTTTTTATAAGACTGTAGAGGACTCTAAGAAGGAAAGATGCAATATGGGTAATTGTTGATCTTCTTACAAAATAGGCACATTTCCTTGATATAAGAAAAGATTTACCACCTCACCACCTAGAAAGGCTCTATATTAAATAAGATGTAAGACTTCATGGTGCACCTCTATAGATTGGGTTTGATTGGAATCCCTAATTTACAACAAAATTCAGAAAAATTGTTAAAAGGTATTTGGATACTAAGATTAATATAAGTACCTATTATCTCCCACAATCTTATGGCCAGTCTGAAAGGAATATTAAAACACTAGAAGATATGTTGGGGTCATGATCACTTCACCTTCTAGGTATGTGGGATCAGTACTTACCTTGGACGAATTTTCCTAAAACAATAGTTTCTATTCTAGTATTCAAATGGCTCCATATGAATCATTATATATAAATAGATATCGAACTACAACTTGATTTGACGAAGTTGTTGAGAGGAAACTTAAAGGCTGAGAACTTGTTGAAGAGACAATGACAAAGGTAATGAAAATTCAAGCCCATATTAAAGCTTCCCAAAGTATCCAAAAGTGTTATGCTATTAACTAGAGAAATTATTTGGAAATAAAAGTGTGATATCATGTCTTTCTGAAAGTATCATCCATGGAAGGGTGTCTTAAGGATCGGTAATAAAGGGAAACTAAGACCCATGTACATCAAAACATTCGAATTTCTGGAATGAATTTTAGTGTTAGCTTACTATTTATCATTGTCACCAAGTCTCTTCCAAGCTCATGATATGTTCCACATGTCACTATTAAATAAATACATGTCAGACTTAATGAAAGTACTCACATATGAGGAAATTGATGTGGAAGCCGATTTATCTTACTATGAAGAGCCTATTGAGATTCTTGATACTACAGAGAAAGTATTGGTAAATCAGACAAGACGATAGGTAAAACATATATGGAGAAACCATAAAATGGAGAAAGAAATGTGGGAACCTAAGGATGATTTAAAGAAGAACCACCCACATCTTTTAATAGGTTATTATAAATGAAAAAATTCAATGATGAAATCTCGGAAGTAGGGAATAATATAACACCCCAAGATTTAATTGTATGATCTTTTTAAAATAATTTCAATTGATTCGATAACTTATATTCACACAACACTGATTCAATTTCAAACAACACTATGTTGCTGTAATTTAGTTATAACCTTGTCATTAAAGATAATTTTTTCTATTTTTATTTTGAATTTTGAAAAACGTACATACATAGTTTCAATACATATCATATTTAGAATTCGATAGGATCAACTAATTTTTTTGGTGAATAGTAACTTACCCTTATGAATTGTAACATACCCTTATGAATATTAATATGACCCTTACAAATAGTAATTTACCCTTATTAATAGTAACCTCACCCATGTAGGTATAAATAAAATTTAAGCCCCTTATAAATGAGATTGAATATTTTAATAATTAAGTGTTTGTATTTATTTGAGAAATAAATATATAATTACAATTTTAAATTAATAAATTTATTTAAAATAAATTTAATTTTCAAAAATTGTATTCCTAAATAAATATTTTTTATATTAGGATTTTTGGATAATTTAATAATACTTGATTTTTTAGGGTATTATAATTTTTTTTTTAATAAATGGTGATTTTAATTTAAAATTAAATTTATCATATTAATAAAATTATTTTCATAAAATATATATCATTTTTTTATTCTGCATGTAAAAACAAGGTAGGGTGAATTTTTGAGATTTTTCTGAAATTCTTGAATTTTTGGTGAATAGTAAAATATGGAAATTAATGATAAATGATAAATACATGATTTATTGAGTCATGGATGATATCATTCTGATGTAAACACCCTTGGTGAAATTTTACATTCACTAATTTCTATTTTTAAAAACAACAATCGGGACTATTCATTTTCTTGAGGTAAACTATTAAACTAATGATTAAAATAATGCATAAACCCTTCTCTCCTCCATTATATAAACCAACCCTCACCCCCCTCCTCTCACACCACTCAAGATTGGATAATTTCCTAAGTTAATATAAATAAACCTCCTAATATATACACCCACATCCAAGATCTGATGGTCTCACCAAAATTCCAAAACCAAAGGCCTTAAGGAGATTCTCAAGGAGAAGTACTCAAGAGGTAAACCTCTCTTCCTTTACCTTTGAACTTCTTTTACAAGTAATATTATTTTTTTCTCTATTCTAACATCCACTCAAAAAAATGGAGTGATAATTATATTACATTATATATACTATAATTTTATTATTCTAGTGGAATATTTCATCATCATCCCTCTTTCCCCCTTCTCTTATACAAAAAATGAAAACACCTTCAGAGATGCGTTAATATCTCACATTCAAGGACGATGGGTCTTCAATTTCTATTTCCACTTTCAATTCTAGTTATGAAACCATTTTTATGGTTGAACCAGATTATAATATTTTTAATATATCCTATTTAATATTCTGGAATCATTTTTTTCTCATGGTATAAAAATATTATCTAAATGAGTTTCTGGTGATTGAAAACCCACCAAAATAATACAAGTGTTTGTCATTTAAATTTTATATAATTATTTATCCTTTTAAAAATTAACAAAATGATTTATATTGTCATTTAAACTTATATATTATCATTAAAAACTCATAACATAAATTATGGATTTCAATTTCCATTTTTCATAAACTTTTATACTCTTATACAAGTAAACTGATAATGAAAACTACGAAAACATTCACTCCCAAATGATGAAATTGAATATATTAATCCATATAAAAGAACATAAATGAATACAATAAAGACATAATAAATCAATTAAATGTATATAAGGTTCTTTAATTATTAATTAATTAATCTTATTTGATTATTCAGGACATTATGATCAAGTGAAGAATACATTCAGATATAAGGTAAGGGGATTCTCATCTCACTTTTATTTCTGTGAGATTTCCATTGTCTTCCACTTATTTATGGTATGTGGTGTGTGTATACTAAATTTCGATATATATAATATCATTATTATTTTTATATTCATGGTATTCAATCATTCATTTTATGATTATTAATTTTTGGTCATACGATACGATTGATTACAATGTGGTAATGGAATTTGTCTCAATTTCCATTGCTTTGATACTTACTTGTTATTTTGAACCTAATAATTATTATGTGGTGGATATTCTTCCCATTTTAGATTAATTTTCATTTGAAATTATATTTCTGTTAAATATCCATATTCTTATACCATAAATATGATTATTATATTATTGTATACCATTTTACAAACATCACAGATTTTGAATATTGTTTTAATAGAAGGGATATTGAGGAGTCTACATCTTCTACTCAATACGGATAATTATAAGGCATATTTTTAATCAATTAAATATATTAATTAAGAAATATTTTTAATTTAATTGATGGTTGGTGACCTATATATCCCCTTGATTCATCAACAGGTCTCATGAAACAAAACAGTTGGTGACAAACCCTTCGTTTATATTTCCTAACATAATCAGATGGGTTTCTACCCATAGACATAAAATTTCATAACAGAATAATGGTTCATGTTCCTAATACATTATGTCCACTAATTATGAATTTTATCCCTTCAGTACTCATTTATTACTTTCTATGTGATTTTCACAATGACAAAATCTATGGGTACATTTTCATTCCTAATTTATTAATGGAATGTGTTTTTCATATTATTTACCTTTTCATAATGTCTATGCCTTATTGAATTTAATTATATTTTTTCTTCATGTAACCCTTATGGAGAATTTTATCTCACCCTTATTATATTTCCTATCCCCCCCCCCCCCGTTTATGAAGAACAAAAACTTTGATTTTTTTCAAAGGATGTTGTTTATTTTATACTATTATGTATCATGTTTTATTTTCTATCTTTTCCAATGTACTATGGGTATTAGGTATGTAATCTGGTCTTCCAAAACTACTAAACTAATCGATCCATTATTATTTTATTTCATTTAAATATTCCAATAAAATAAAATAATTCAAGAGATTTGAGTTTATAAGTTCGGGGCATTACAATGTTCTTCTTAAAAGATCATTCCAAGGGTCCTTAATAATGAATCTAAAGGAAGTTTATGGAAGAATAGATAATCATCATTATAGAATATTTAAAATTTAATTCTACTTATACTTACTCAAAATAAATTTTACCCATAAAAAAATAATTAATATAGTATTATAAATATATTTATATTTTATTATGGTTATGGGGAAACCAATTTCAATCTCTTTTCTATCTTATGAATATCGAAAACATCCCTTGTGTGTATGTATGGATTACAATCTCCGCGTAGAGGTGTAATTTTTTTTTCATCAACACTTTAATTGGATGGTTATAAATATGTATATATGGATATATATGATATTTATAATATAATATTACATATATAACTATAATTTCATATATACCTTCTTATAGTCTAATCTTTTGGAAAAATAAAAACATCGCTCTTGCGTATGTGTGGACTACCCCCTCCACAAAGTGATGTGATTCGTTTTTCATTTACTATTAAATTAGAATGTAATATGGATATATTTAATTAATATATTTTATATATATGATATAATAATTATTATATAATGTTAAATTATTATTTTACTTTATTTTTTTCATCTATAAAAATGTGAAAATAGTGTTTATGCATATATACGGATCACCATCTCTATAAATCGTTTAATTCTTTTTTATATCTATACCATTTTTGGAAGAATATAAAAATGTGCATACATAATATATATTATATTTTTATGATGCTTAAAATTCAATATATTATGTAATGATAATCAAAGTACAAGTACTGGAACTATCGAAAAAAACATTCCATCCTAAATTAAATAGTTAAAATCCAGAAACAATGATTTTTAAAAGGAATTATTAATTAACGGGTATTGAAATGTTATAAGTAGAATATATAAATATTATAATGATTTATATGACTCTACTATATACTTAAATTAAATTCAAATTTATTATACAGGATTTTGGAGCTTGTATGAGGCAATTAAAACTTAAGGTAAGGGATTTCGTCTCAATTTCCACTCCATTGGGACATTTTTTGGTAGAATACACTTAATTATTTTTATATGTTATATATAATACCCCTTTGGTGCTTTCAACATGAATATATATTTATTAATTATTATTATAGTTTTAATACTATTTATTCTTTCAATGGGTTATAATTTTAAAGTTACAAAGTGGTAAGAATTTATATTATAATCTCATTTTGTTTTGATTGAAATTATTTTCATTGAAAGGATATTATAATATATACTTCATAAAATCCACCTATTTTACTAATCATATTGATATTAAAGGATTTTAAAAAATTTACTCCATATTTTCACCTCTTTGTAACTTGAATCAAGCAATTAAATGATTATAATAAAATCCAAAATTATTTCTTTTTTATTACGTATATCTTTCTTCCATTCCCATAATTTTAAAAATCATTTTATAAAAGTTCATTTTATTAATTTAATTGATTTATTAAGAAAATATTTATTTCATCCTTGAATTTCTAAAATATTTTATTTGTGTTGCTTTACCTTATAGCAGAGTTTCAGAAAATCAAATAAAAATATAAATTTCATTCATAGAACATCAAAAGATTGTTTCTTTCCAATATATATGGCGTTAAGGGATTTTCCTACCACCATAATTATTTTACTCAAAATTAAATTCTTCGAAATGTTTTCTATTGATTTTAAAATAAAAATATTTAATGAAATATTATTTTCATATTTCTATTCCATTTTTAAAAAGACATGATTTTACTATAAAACTTCTTTTTCAGATGAAATGAAGGTCATACTTTATCTCTTATTAAATTTGGGATCACAAACTTTCCCTTATCATTCACTTTGTTGTGATAAATTTTCCTTTGAAATTTTATTTCTATTATATATGCATATTTTTCTTATCAAGGGTTTGATTATTTTATAAACCATATACCAATTCTAAATACATTTTTTTAATATGAAAGTTGTTTTATTGACTCTATAAATCTTAATATTTTAAATTTTCTTTATGTGATACAGATATTTGCTGATAATTAATATTACTTATGAATTTAATTTATTATTAAATATATAATGAATGTTTTGGAAATTTAGTGATGTGTAGAGACTAATTATAGATATCCTCTCGATTCATCGATAGGTCTCATGAGAAAAATCAGTTGGCAAACAATATTTGATGGGTTTTTTCTATATACCCACAAATCAATTAAACAATCATAAAACAAGGACTTGATGGTAAATATATCATGACCTCTCAGATCAGGATGTATAACATTATGTTTTTCCATCATTGGGAAATCAGTAATTATTATCTATGAGAATACAACATTTATATTATCCATACATTCATTTTCTACTCAAGTTATTAATAAAATAGAATGTTTTTTCAGTTATTTACCTTTCCACACTGATTATTCATTATTTACACAGGATATCTTCTATTGTACATTACTCTTATTGATCATTTGATTCCACCCTTTTTTTATTTTTCCAATCGCTAGTTATTCAATACTACTAAACTAATCAGTCCTTCAATATAAGATCCCTCATATCTTATTCCAATATTGTAAAGTAGACATCAGATCTAGGTTACTAGAGTTTTTATTTCTCTAGTAGGTATTAGAGTAAGTTCAGAAAAAACCTTTCGAACAAAATTTTAAATGAACATAGCAAACATGGAAATTCTGTTAATCCATTATATTATTTTAAAATGTTTACCATTATTGGGATTTTTATCTTATGGATAAAAATAAATAATGAATATGATTTAATCTACTGTTATCCATTATTTATTGATGGAACCTAATATAATAAAGGTAATCAACACCCATGGATAATGAAGGGATTACCATAATGAGAAATCTAATAAAGATGGTGATGTAATTAAACAGATCATAACTATATTAGGGTATCTAACATAGGTTATGATGAATAACCATTCTTATATGGAGCAACAAGATTTTATAAAATGTGATTCAACTATGTTGGATCACTTCATGTGGCAGAATCCTCCATCATTCAAATTAACTGCTATTCCAATAGTAAATGAACAATGAATTATCTCTCAAAAATATATTCCTTGATTTTGGATATAATTCAAGAGAAAAGTTCATTATAATAGTTTTTTGTTTGAGAGGAGTTATAGATCAACTTCGGTAATTGATCTAGAACACTAAATAGTCTAAAGAAATAAAAATCACAGAATGGATAAATTTTAGGGTGATATTATTGGAGAAATACATACCTCCATATTTGTAATAAAAAACTCTCAGTAAGTTCCTCACATAAATTCATAAGGAAGAAGAAAGTGAGGCAGGGTATTAGGGTAACTACGCAAGTTTATTTTGGCATTATTTAGACTAAATATGTAATTTAAAAAGCATGATTGGTCATTTATTTTACAGTCTAAAGAAGATTCACTAAAATGAACTACTTTTTTAAATGTATTCATCATTTTATTATATAGTATCAAGTTCCATTAAGAAAGAGAATGAATTTTCTTGATACTATATCTTCAAGGGAAATCAAGGGAAAAAGAGTTTGGTTGAGAACTAAGAAAAAGGGAACATATAAAAAAAGAATAAGGGTTTGATGAAATTTCCATCATGTTAAAATTTTATAACAAAACTTCATAGAAAATTCTTAAAGTCCATGGAAGTATCTTATAAGGGAGGAGATAATGGGTCATATGGATAATGGTTGTAAGTAAAAGAAAGAATTTGTTGTTATATAACTCTTAAATTATAATGATATGGGGCATTATTCAAAACAGTTCCCTAAGAATAAAGGTAACTAACTTTAAGATAATCCATGTATATAAATCTAAATATATGGTATTACAATATTATACATAGACATTCCACATTATGCAGTGAAAGGTACATTTATCATCCACTCTAAAAGTGAATTTTTTTCCTTTTATTTAGGCCTAAACACATATTAATATTTGAAGAATATTATAAGGGTATCACATCACCACCTTAATGATTAGATATTGATTTGTTATTTATAACTCATAATGGTGGGAAGATCGCATCTCATGTTTATAGTTCATCTCCAATTGATGTTTGTTGAAATTTTATTCTTGGAAAAATTTATTCTTCCTCTTGTTAAATTTTATGTAATTTTGACAATTTATTGGCCCACTCGTTATAGGGACTATATAAAGTTTCAAATATTCAATACTATATTTGATAATCTAAATCAACCTACAATGCTCTCTCAGAGTGAGAATGAACATAAACTTCCAATGTAAATTACTTCTATCATATCATTTTTTCTACCTATTAATGTGCTATATTTTTCAAAAAAGGTTGGGTAGAAACTCAAAATTAAATATATTCGTATTTAATGGGATCTTTTATTATTTTTAAGAAGAGTTTAATAGTATTTCCCTAAATTATGAAGTTGAATTTTCAATAGAACTCTAACCTGGTGCTACACCTATTTCAAATAATTGATATAAAATATACCTAATTGAGTTAAAAGTATTGAAGAAGAAAATACTCTATGATATAGATAAGGGATTCATTCTACCTAGTGATTCTCAATGGGGTCCACTTGTTCTCTATGTTAACAAGAAATATTGTTAAATGTATCTTTAAATTTATTATCATGATCTTAACAAAACAATTATCAAGAAATATATACTCTAGCCCATATTGATGATCTATTTGACCAATTATGAGGAGATTAATATTTTTCATGATTTATTATTGATCTTGATATCATCTATTATGGGTAAAGAAGAAGGATATACTAAAGGAAACCTTTAATAAGAGTTATGGTAATTATTAATTTTTATTAATTCCATTTATACTTACCAATGATCCGGATATATTTAGGTATTTAGTGAATAGTATCTTTAGAGATTACCTTTTCCAGTTTTTAATAGTCTTCATAGATGATATTCTTATATATTTTAAATGTATGAAATGGAGTTTAGAAAATTGGAAAATTGTTTTAAAGAACATTAGGAATGATAAATAATATTCTATGTTTTCCAAGTGTGAATTTTGGATACAAAAAGTCACAATTTTGGGTCATATAATTTCATGTGACGGTATATTAGTGGATCATTCAATGAAAAAAGTTAAGGAACAATGGAATAGACCATCCATGGAATCCAAGATATATGGTTTTCTTGGGTTTTATAAATACTACTGATGAGTTGTGAGTATATTTTCTTGACTATAAAACCTAGTTGGTATGTTTTGGATGGGTTTTAAGTTACTGTGGATAGATAGATGTGAGGATAATTTTAGAGAATTGATGATAAGGTTAGTCATAATTCTTATGCCTACACTACCCAATAGTGGAGAAGGGTTTGTGATCTACAATGATTAATTAGAAGGGGTTGGGATATATCCTTATACAAAATGATATAGTGATATCTTATGCCTCCCTCTAATTAAAAATTCATGATCAAAATTAATCAACTCTTGATTTAGAAATGGAAGAGGAAATTTTCTACATTAAAGATATAGAGAAATTATTTGTATGGGGAAAGGTCTAAAATATTTAATGATCATAAAATTGTGAAGTATATATTTACATATAAAGAGTTGAATACTCTCTTGAGAATACGGTTTTTTGTGATCAAATATTATTACTGATCAATACATTACCACCTTGGGAAGGGAAACATGGTGGCTAATTCTCTGAGTTAGAAAGACCATGCTAGTTTTACCTTGATGAGGATTGAAAGAGATCCAATTTTTATTGATTTATAAAATATTAATCTTGAAATAATGAGGAAATTGGATATATTTTTTCCTTATCAGATGAGTTTTAAACTATCCATCCATGATATGACTAAAATGGTATAGAAGGAAGATGTTGAAATACATAAGAATGCGAGGAATTTACCTAAGTTCAAACATGGTCATGCTGGAATGATAAGGTTTGGGAACCATGTATGTGTTCCAATAATACTATATTTAAAGAAGGGTCTCTTAAATGAAACTCACATTTCATCATTATCTATTCATCCTGGAAGTATAAGAATGTATATAGATCTAAAAGATTAATTTTGGTGGTATAACATGAAAAATTGTATTGTAGAGTATGTATACCAATTCATGGTGTATCAGTATGTTAAGGCTAAGAGATATAATTCTACAGGGTTATTACGAACATTACCTATACCAGAATGAAGATGATAAAACATTACCATGATTTTTATCAGCATAATATATTAAAAATCTAAATTGGACAATGTTATTTGGGTTTTAGTCGATCTCCTTATGAAATCAGTGCATTTTATAACAATTATAAAATATTTTTATCCTGATAAAATTACACGGTTATATACTAAGGAACTTAGTATAATTCATGGAGTATGAATATCAATCTTATTTGGTAGGGATCAATGATTTACCTTGATGTTCTGGAGAAGAATTTGATAGGATCTTGATACAAAGATGTGTTTTATTAAATTTTATCATCCTCAAAAATATTTTCATTTTCTGTATACCATTTAACCTCTAAAATATATGTTATGATCTTTCTATATGGATTTGAAAGGTGATTGGGATAGACACCATAATTTTGTATAATTTTCTTAGAACACAAGATTTCACTCAAATATTCAGATAGATAATTATGGATCCCTCTATGGAAGTAATTAAAGGCCTATAACTTTTTTGGATGAAGGAAAAAAATCTATTAGGACCCGGTCTAGTTGTTGAAGTGGAAAAAAAGGATACATTCATTCAATAGAACATAACGACAACTCATAGTTGAAAAACAATTAGTGTTACAACCATCAATGATATCTGGCATTCAATGTTGGTTAAAAGGTATTATTATGTATATCTCAATCAAATATGGTTAAGAAATTTAAAAATAAGACAAATGTAATCCCAATATATATTGGCCCCTTAAAAATTCTTGATAGTATCAATATGGTAGATTATTGATGGTGTTCCCACAAAATATTGCTCAAGTTCACCATGTGTTCCATGTATCTATCATGTGGAGGTATTTACTAGATCCTTCACTTGTAAAAAAATCATAGGTCCTATAGATGGAGATGAATCCATCTTATGAGGAATAATCAATTTATATAATTGATCTTAGAGAGAATGTTCTATGAAACAAGACCACACATTTGTTCAAAGTATTATTGTGCAACCATATGTTTTATAAAGTTACATGTAAACCTGATGATATGATAATCCAAACGTATCTTTAGTTTCTTTTTATTTTAGTGAACTATTTCCTATGGTATATTCTAATAATGGGGGTAGAATTTAATAACACAAGATTTTATGATATATTTCCTTTTAAATAAATTTCATTGATAACTTGTTTTACTTGAAAAACGATTTTAAAAGAACCATGAAAACCTATTAAAATATTTTTTTTTTAAACGGTATCATTTCTTAATTCATTATATAAAATTATATTACGTTTAAAATTTGGAATGTTTTTGAAAAGATTTTTTTTTCATAAACATTGAAAAAATACTAATTTTACTAAAACTATCATTTATTTTTATTAAAATATTCCTATAATCTTTTGGATTAAATCATATATTAACATAATAAACATTTATTAAAAAATAATATAATTAATTACATTTGAGTCATCAATAAATCTAATTTTCATTTAAGTTCCTTATTGAATTAAGAATTCATTTTTCTATAAAAATATTCACTTTATTTTACATTTTTATGTTAAATTAATTTATTCCACCTCTATGAATTGAATTTGATAGGATTTATCCCATATTTGGAATCATGTGGTTAAAATTTGGTAAATAGTACCCATTTATTTTTATTCATTATAAATAATAACCTTGGTGGATATTTATCACCCTAGTAAGGGAAAAATGTGTAAAACATGGTTAAAAATTCGGGACAAGACATTAAAATTTCAATTAAACATGAATTTATCCTATTTAATTAATTTATTTTTCCATTTACGACCAATTATTCAAAATATGGTCACTTTGTTATATTTTTATTTGATATTGACATTTTTTTACATTAAGAAAATAATAAAAATAAAATGGCATACTCTTGAATTTAATAACTCTAATAGTTTTCTATAAGGAATAAAAAAGAGAAGATTTTTTGTTCTAAATTTTAATTTAAAAGATGAATAATTATTTTTAAATGTAATTCAGTTTTAAAATTTTTCTATTGAATAATTACCTTAACTATTTATGGAATGACGACCCTGTATTTATTCAGTTAATAAAAAAATAAAATAAATGATTTAAATTTTCTAAAAGTAATAAAATTACAGTGAATAATTATGCTACATAAATTTTATATTGGAATATTTCATGTTAGGTATATTTGAAATAATTATATTCAAATTAAATCTTTAACTTGGTGTCTTTCAATTCAAATTAAATGAATATTTTCAGAAATAACGTTAATGATATTTTATGAAAATTATATTTAATTAAATTATTTGAAATTTATAAAAAACCTAAAAGTGGAAAAGGGTGATAATATATGGTTATAAATGTTTTCCATTGTAAATTTATCAGACAATTTTCACCTTATATTTAAAATTATAACCCTTTCACATTTAAAAATCATTACCACGATTAAGGATAAAATTGGATGATCAATGGGGTTAATCTAATGGATAATGTCTGAAATTATTTTTAAACCTATACAAAATTTATTGGATGGTTATATTAAGACCATATACTCATTATATTCAAATTCATTCCATTTTTTGGACAATTTTACATGAGTTAGACACATATTAAATTACAATATTTCATAAATTTTCCAAAGTGTCACTTCCCTCAACCATAAAAGAACACCCATTATTTCAATTATTTACACCACCTTGAACCATATAGGTCAACCCAAACTTACCTAATAATGTTATATAAATTCCTGGTAAAAAATTATTGTTCATTACCATATTAAAGTACCACTCCAAGGGTCCTTAATAAGGAATCTAGAGTAAGTCTAACGAAGAAGATGTAATCAACTTTTCTAACTCTTTCAAATTTATTTCTTTATTATACAAACACTAAATAGGTTGTACCTATCCTAAAATAATAAATACTATATGATAATAATAATGATATGTTATTATTTTTATCGGAAAACCATTTTTCATATTTTTTCCATCCAATGAAAAGATAAAACTTCTCTTGTGCATATGTAGGGCTTACCATCTCTACATAGCGTTGTAATTAGTTTTTCATCACTAATTTACTCATATGCTTATAATGATAGAACTAAATAATATATATTATAATTAATACATAATTATATATATGTAATTATTATATCATATGTACCTTCGTATATTCCAATCCATTAAAAAATGATTACATCGCTCGTGCATAGGCATGGACTACCACCTCCTCAAAGTGATGTGATCCATTTTTTGGTTCTCCTATAAATTTATTATAATAAGGATAGATCTAGTTAATATATATATATATATCTGATATATATGATATAATATTTATTCTTTAAAGGTTAAAAATTATTTACCATTCATTCATTCCATCGATATAAATGTCAAAACAAATTTTGTGCATGTGTGTGGTCAATCCCCTCTATAAATGATATAATTCATTTTCTATCCATACCATTTATGGATGAATCCAGATATATATAAAAATAATATATATATATATAATTTATATTATGGTTAAAATTTTAGATATTACTAAACCATAATCTGATCACAAGGACTAGAACTACCAAACTTAAATTATTAAAAAAATGAAATAGTTTTGACATGCACCTATCAAAGGGTGTGGAAAAAACTATTTAATTGTATTTATCCTAGTACAATACAATGGAAAACTTGTTCATCCCACTTTATGATGTTCATGGTTGTTCAATAACTTATTATAATTCACATAAAATACTTTCTTATTTTAATAATTTTTTAGAAACATGGTAATAAGATTGAATAAAGAATGAAAATTAAAACTGTTCTAACATAGAATGAAAATGAGCTAATATTAGAAAGAGCTTAGACCTATGGTTTTGGATTTCAGGTTCCTTAATTATTTATATTTTTTAATTAAGTTTTAAATTTAAATCATGAAATATGTTAGATGAATTATTATGCATAAATTTATAGGTTGTGAAATATTTATTGCCATAGAATATTATTTAGAAAAAGAAACTCCAATTCCCCCTATAATCTAGGTTGATGACTCACTTCAATTGAAAGGGTGGAATATTCCAAGACTCAACTTCATTACATTCCATTTAATCCATTTAATAGCTTAGACCCATGTGAGAAGATACCTCATTCAATTGATGGGCGGGAAAATATATGTATAAAAAAGTAGAAGGTGATTCATGATTCATGAAATTATGGAAGATCACCACACTCATACATTTCACCCCATCCACCACATAAAGGGTCAAAACAAAAAATAATTTTAAATTTAGAATTAAGGAAACTATGATATCCTCCTTCATGGCCAATCCTCAGGTTATTCACTCGTTATCAACTATAAGAGGTCATGATGGAAAAATTAGAAAGAGAGAATAAATACAAATATATAATGTGAAATATAATGAATAAAAAATGATATGACACTTCAATTTAACATAATTTACGAATTAATAATGAAATAATCAACAAACTATTATTTGGATATAAACACTTAGTAGAAAAAGAGAGCATCCTAGCAATAGTATACCTGATCCTAACATCCTTTGGAATAACACTCAACACTCTTGTTTATAGTTTGAAAATTCCTCTATCCATCCAATGGCCCAAAGTCCTTCAATGTTCATTGATTTTTGATAATTCACCTTTCTAGGGGTGAGGTGTAACCCTTGAAAGGCCCATAAGCATAAGTATTACAAGGCCCGTAGGCCTTAGAGGAATTCATTTGCCCGTAGGATTCAAACATTACATACAACCCAAACTAACTACTTTGAATGTATATATTGTAATGTTAAAACATTAAATTTAACATAATAATAGGTATTTTAAAATTTTAGTGTAGCAACATCCATAGTGTAGGTAGGATGCCTTATGGTGTATTATATTCTTCTCTGCATGGGCTATGGTGCATCCCACTCCTCCAGGACTATAGGTAGGCCACTATGGCATGGCCTCTATTGGCCAATGTTTCATGAAAAAAATGTACATCTTATGAATTAAGCACCACTATGGTGCAGAGAAGACTCAATGGAAATGATTTCAGACTCTTATATTTTTAAAATTTCTATGACGTAGCTCATGATCCATGACCATGTCTTCACTTATTCCTATAAATTGAGCTAGTTCCCTTTTTAAAACACTCCATGGGAAAATTTCATCCATTAAGGTGAACCTCCCCTTATTCTCAGTAATACCATGACATAACAATTGTCGAAATTTAATGGGAGTGTTTTTTGTATCCTTATCCATGTGATCTAGCCATCACAATGGTCGTATAGAGATTCAACTGTAATTTGGGGCTGCATTCTCTTCCTAAAGTTATTCATCAGGTTTTCTTGAGGTCGATAAGATGATGCATGGTGACTTCATCCCTTGAAAACACTCTTAAAAGAAATATTGAAATTTCATAGTGTCCTTCATGGCAGTTTCAGTGATATGAAAATGATGGATGCTGGGGTGGATTTCTGGAGGTGGTGTTTATTAGCATGGGGGTATGCAACTATATTTTGATGACACTATTTCTATAATTCAATAATTTCAACTGAGGTGAACACGTCCCACATTAGAGTGTAGCTTGGTCTAGCTTTCATATATAAGTAAAATCATTTCATCATTATCTCATATTCCGGCTACGATGATGGTCTCCCGCATAAAAAACCTCACAGATAAACATGGTCTCATGTTGGTGTTCCTGGGTGTTCTGTAGTCCTAGATGCACATATTGCAAGCACTACGTGATCTTCTCTCTTCCATATCTCTCAATAAGATCTCCCAACTCTGCTAATTATCCTACCATCCCATCTTGGGATGTCTATATATCTTACTACCCCATTAGGTTGACGACTTTTAAGTTGGCCATATTTTTTTCCTATAATATTTTTAAAACTTATAAAAATTCCAACAGAGTAACGTTAAAAAATTTAAACTTCCATAACTCATCATTTTTATTTATTTATATACATATTAATCATTTTATATCAATTTCCAAAATTTAGGTAAAAGATTGAATTACATGGGAATATTGATTAAATACCACTTAAAAATAATTAGAAATTATTTTAAAATATTAATGAAAAGGGAGTGCATCAAATACCCCCAAACATGAAATATGATTTCCCTCAAGCTTTAATGTCATCATTTAATTATAGATGGTTAAATTCATACCATTATTTAAATTTTAAAGAAATAAAATAAAATCATTGATCATTATTAAACTAAATTATCATGTTCTACAAAAACAACTCAACATCACATTTTTTAAAAGATCAATCTATCAAATTATTTTACTCTCTCCCATTGTAAAATAGTGGATATTCTCCTTTTAAGAATTCAAGATTCTCAATTCATTATTATCAGAGATTTGAATTCATTATCTACCTCACATTGAATAATTTTATATCTTTAATTAAGGTAAAATTTGAAATAAATTTATTGTTATACCTTGAATTTATGAAAATTTCCATAATATTTCAAAGGATATACTTTCTTTAATTTTTAAAGACAAAAATCACATGAAGTCATGAAAATTTTATTATTAAGTTTCTTATGAATCATAATATTACGTTTGGTAGGTATCTATTTTGAAAAATTAAGAATAAAATGAGGAGGTATAACTCTTAATGTGTAATATTTGATGATAGAATTTAAATCTCGATAAAAATTCCCTTTATAAGTGACAACACAGACTACCCAAGCCCATGTTATGGTCATGATCAATATAAGAACAATGAAGAAGGTAATCCCTATTGGATTTTCTCTACTTTTAATATATTTTTTCCAAATAATTTTTTATATTTTTTTAATTTTCTAAAGTTCTTCTTGGAATAAACCTCACATCCCCCACCTAACCACATATGATAAGAATTATAGGTTCGGTAAGATTGTATTTAAATTTTACCAATCCACAACCAATTATTTTCATTCATTTTTTTCAAGAGGGTAAAAGTATTAAAGTATAATGTATGAATAAAAAACCTTTTCAAATAACAAAAAATAGCACTCCACCCACAAACACACTCTTAACACACATATTATGTCTTACCTTACACCATGGCTTCCCTCACCCCCACACTTCATCAGTAAAATATCATGTAAATACAAAGAGGAATGTAGGAATGGATATAAATATCTTAAAATGTGGGTCATATAAAAAATGGTAATTCATGGACTTTATGGGATAAAAAGGTATTAATTTTAAACAATTTATTAAATATATAGTATTATCAAAAACATTCCTCAATCATGTTAAATAAATTTTTGATCACTCATTGTTTTCAAATGTTGCAAGTAATTTTCTAGAAGGTGACATGTCCCAAGATCACTCAAGAAATATGATTAAGAAAATATATAAATTATTTGGTCTTGAAATCCTATCTGGAATGGAATATATTAAATATTTAAATCACCAATAGCATGGATGAAAATAATAAATCAATCTACATAAATATTAGAGATTATGCATGTAAAAAATGGTTTGTAAATTTCTTCTACATGAATCAACCAAATCCCTCAAGTTGTGATTCACCAAATCGACATCCATGCTTTTATATAATTATTAAATTATTTAAATTATTCATTTAACTTCATTATTATTGAAATATAAAACATCTAATCATAGTGTTCTCATGAAACTCATGTATCCTAGTTCCATTTAGTAAAGAAACAAATATAAGAATGGTAATGAAACTTCTATTTTACAACTCAAAACATAATTTCTAGAAAATTTCACAAAATAAAAAGTGTAATAATTTAAGAATAAACTCTCATGAAGATTCATTCATATCCCTTTGTTTTTGTTTAGTGGATATGTTCTTCCATTATGAACCCTTTGAAAAAAAAATCAGTCATCAAAATTTAAGGTTTATGCCAAGTAATCTCAAAATGATAGAGGGATTGGGATGCATCCTAAATTTATTCCTAAAAAAATAAGAATTTATTGAAAGAATATATAGGGAAAATCTTTGGTTTAATACCCCATGTGGGACTTTTATTTTTAGTACCACAATAGGGGCACTACCAGCTGCCATCATCATTATGTTGGTGGGTGGATTTTCTTGTCTTTAAACCACCATATCTTTCTTTTTTCAACTTTCACTCCTTTTTTGTTAGCGAGTATGACTCCATAGATAGGGTAAACTATATCCATAACCTTCACAATTAGGATCATCTTTCATGAAAGGGGTATTATAAAAAATGACTCCTCCTTTTTGTTTTCTAATTTTGAAAACTCATCATAACAGTAATGTAATTTCTTAATTTGAGATATATCAATTAAATATTTAAAGGGAATGTTAGAATGTTATTTTACAACAAAAGAATATAAAATTAAATATTAAATATCAAACATCTGTCATTTAAGGTAATAATATTTTTTTCCTTTTGGAAGGTCACTTGGATCTCTTTGTGGTCTTTATTCAAAATATATTCATTGTGTTTGGGAATCTCTATGTGTTCCTCGGCAGGTGCAGATTATTTTTCATATTATTCCTCTAAGTAAAAAATAAGAGTTTTCTAAATAAGAAAATTCAAAACTATGGGACATCATAATCAATTTAAATTCAATAAAATTATATGGTACTGTATTTATTAAAGGATGAACTCCCATATTTGGATCATCTTCAATATCTTCTTCAATGGTAAGTGCCTCCTGGAGTTGGATCACACTGGATATAGGCAGGTAGACAGGTTCCTCCATAATATCTTCAAAATCTACCACATGGGTGGATAAATCCTCTTCCAATGCTATAGATATATGAAATGGGTTATCTCTTCTAATTTTTAAAATATTTAGATATCATATTGTAGTTTAATTTCTTCCCAACCACTAAAAATTTTATCCCAATTTACATTATCACCCATTCAAAAATCATCCAAAAATACTAATTTATATATCTCCTTGAACAAGGGTTGAGTAAAGTGAAACCAATCTTTAGCTATCAACACTTTTACATCCTTGGGGTTTTTAACTGAAAAAATTAGTGGAAAAATTTCTACCACCAGTAACATCGGATTGAGCTTGGGTTGAACCAGTAATTCATGAACATATTCACAACCCTTTTTGTCTGGTTCTTCATTTTTTCAATATCTTATCTGCGTTTTTCAACTTGGACTCTATCAACATAAAATTATTATTTTTGTTGTTGTTATACCAATGAGTAATTTACCCATTCATAATAATATAAATTTTAATACATCATGGAATTTTTATTATTTTTTAAAAGAAAAAAGTGTACAACTGTATATAAAGTAAAAAAAGAAAATGTAAGTAGGAAAATTATTGGGTCCCTAGAAACAACGCCAAGTTTTTACACATTCCTATCATGATGTGTGAAAAAATATATTTAAATTTATATTTAATAATGTTTCACAAAGGATTATCAGTGTTATATCACTTGAATATATTCATAATTATTCACTCATAAAATCTAATTTACATAACTATTCATTTTTGTTTTTTATGATTTTATAAAATATGTAATAAGATAAAATTTGTAATGAAAATTAAAATTATCCTAATAAGTAATGAAAATTGGGATAGATAATAAATAAATTAACCATATGGTTTTGTATTTTTGGTTCCATCATTATTCATATTTTCTATTTAAATTCAGTTTGACCATTAAAATATAAAATATCATTAATTAACAATTATCCTTAAATTTATTAGTTGTGAAATATTGAATGAAAATGAATATAATTTACTAAAAAATCCTCTATATTCTATATTCAGTTTTGATTAAACACCTTAACCATGTGTGTAGAATCTTCCAGGACTTAGCTCCATGGTATTCTATTTGATCCATTGAACAACTCAACTCCCTCGTGTAAAGATCTCACATATAATATAAGAGAGGTAAAAGTTACAATTTAATTAATATAAGTAGATTTGATATTCATGTCATGGATGAAGATCACAACACCCATATATTTCACCCACTTAAATCTCAAATAGGAAAAAAATTAATAAATTTAACTTCAAAATTAAAGAAACACTTATATCCCACCCTAAGGCCAAGTCTTAGGTTATTCAATCATTATCAAGAGGTAGATTTCATAATGGATTAATAACAAAGAGAGAAAAAAATATAATAACAGAGAATGATAAAACATTGGATGAAAAATGGGTGTAACACTTATATTTAATAGAATACATGAATTAAAAATAACTTAAAAAAACTATTCAACACTAGTAAATAAAACTTAATCATTAAAAAATAGGGCATCTCAACAATAGTCTACTTGAACCTCTAATAATTTGTCACAGCACCCAACTCTATTATTTAAAGAGTTAAGAATACCTCTCTTTTTATCATTTGTATCTTTTGTATGTATACTTATATTTGTTCAAATTTTACTCTTTCTGAATATCACTTTGAATGTAGAAATTCTAAAATTGCATAATTTAATCTGTGGGAATATCTTGTATTATAATACTATAGTGCAACAACTTCTATAGTGTAGGCATGAAGCCTTGGGGAATAGCATGTTATTCTCAAAATGGGATGTGGTTTATCCTATTTTTCTATTGTCCTAGTAAGTCCTCTATAGTGTCTCCTTGGTTGGACACTGTTCCGTGTCAAAATTTTCTTCTTCTGAATTAATTACCACCACGGTGTATTAAAGACCCAAAATCATAGACTCCAGACCCATGTATTTTTTAAGTATGGTTGTGAAGAAGATATATGGCCACAGCTTCAAATCTCCATCAATATTGAGCTACTGCCTATTTGAAACCCTCCACAGGGTACTGCCATACATTTCGGAGCAACTCTATTTTTTCTTGGTGAGCCACCGGAATAATGTTGGCGCAATGATGTAGGAATGTTTGTTAGCTATTCATACTTCCAATCTAGCCTTCATAATTTCTAGATAGAACTTCTATTTTAATGTTGGGTCATTAACTCTTTGAAACGTGCATCGCCAAAGTTTTCTAGTGTGGTGAAGATGATATATGGTGATGTTGATCTGTGACAACACTCATTTTCCCGAGATTGATCTTTCCTAGCTTATCTAATGGTGATTCTAGCGACTTCTAGATCGAGTCCGGTAGTGTCGAGTAGTGAAGGTGGTGTGTCAAAGTGAAGGGGTATGTGACTGAAGCAGGATGGCATGATTTTGGTATGTCAATAACATTTACCACAATGAAATAATCCCATATTGGAGTGTAGCATAGTTTATTCCTTATATATAAGTAAACTCATTTAATCATTTATAAAGAATCCTTCTATGGGGATGGGATCCTACATAAAAACCTCACACATGAACATCAGCAACTGATGACACAGATGGGACTGTTACTGGCCTAGGCCCACATATTACATGTATTGCTTGTCCTACACTCTAATATTTTTCTAGATAGTCTCTCCCCACTCCTTTTCTTGTCCATTTGTCGTATATTGAGATGTATATATATATTTCAACACCTTTTTTATTGGTCTATCCAGTTGGATATATTTTTTCCCTATAACAATATAAAAAACTTATAAAAATTCCCCTATAATATCATAAATAAATTTAAATTTCCAGAACGAATCATTTTTTATTTTTTTATATCTATGTTAATATTAAGATTAAAATTTCCCAATTTTTGGTAGAATATTAAATTACATGGAAATATTTATTAAATTCTACTCTAAAATCATTAAACTTGTTTTAAAAAAATCATGATAAATCTGTGAATCAAGTTAACACTTAAGAATAATAATTTTAAAAATGAATTATAATTAAATGTGTATTGAAATATTATAAGGGGATCATATATAATATTATAAAAATTTATTTTTATTTTTTTTCGAATTATAAAATATTTAGATTTTTTATACAGGAGTTTAGATCACCTATGAGGAAAGTTGATCATGAGGAAAGGGGATTCGACTCAATTTCTACTCCATTGAGACATAATTGGTTTTATAAACCAATTTATTTTCATGTGATGTATATACAACCACTTTAATGAATTTAACATGAATATATATTTATTCATGATGATTTAAGTTTCAATTAATATACAATTTTCCAGGGGTTATAATTTTAAAGTTACCAAGGAGGTAAGAATTTTTTTACAATCTCATACTTTTGTGATTTTTTTATTTTCATTGAAGGATTATTTTAAGATATCCTTCATAAACATATTTATTTTTACTTTACTCTAGATATTTAAGAATTTTCCATATTTTATTCCATATTTTCTTCTACTTGTAACTTGAAAAGAGTAATGAATGTATAAAATAAATGAAAATCTTATTTAATTTTGATGAGGTATATATTTCTTCCAAGTATATATTTTACAAAATAATTCAAAAAATTTCTATTTTATTTATAAATTGATTTATTAAAGAAATTATAATTTATCCTGGAATTTTTACATGGTTTTAACGGAATCTTTATAATTTTTTCTGAAAGGATCATTTTTTATTTTCACTACAAAATTTCAAAAAAAACATTTTAAATTATATGACATTAATAGATTTTCTCTCCTCTATAACCATTTTATTATAATTTATCTTCATATAAATGTTTTCTATGTTTTTACAAATATAACACATTAGTAAAATATTATTTTAATATTTCTCTTCCATTTTCCAAAAAAATAATTACTTTAAAACTTATATTTCTAATGATTTGAAGGTCAAAATTTATCTCTAATGAATTATGTGGTCATTAAACTTCTCTGGAAAAAATCACTTTATTGTAGTAATGTTTTGTTGGACATTGCATTTTTCTTAAATATCCATATTATTTTTATAATGGATATTATTATTTTAATAGCTTGAAAATGTGTTCAATTATTAATAAAAGAACTCATTTCTCATAATGATTATTTATTATATTACTCAATAGATGTACAGAGAAAACCTATTACAAATAATATAAATATTAAATATAATAATACTAATTTCAATATTTAATACTAATCTAAGGATATAATAAAATGGAAGCAATGTAATGGTGTACTCCTTAGGATCAAACTCTATAAAAAGGATTACATCGTCCATAAAAATTATTAAAATAAAAAAAAAGAAATGTTAGAAATATAATAGTCATTATCAAAGGACTTGTTAAAAACTTTTTAAATATAGTAATAAATATTGATGCTTGATTGAATATATATTGGGTGAAATTGTAAATTTTATAATTGGGATAGGATCATTGGTCAATATGACCATTTTATAAAATGATCATTGGTTAATATGACATCTAATCAATTTTACCATTGGTAATAATATTACCATTATAATTAGTATTTATAAAAGGTTATGAAAACTCATAGTTGATGATAAAAGGAGAAATGATGGTCTTTGATAGTAGAGTCTTGTATTTTTAAGCCCATTTAGTAGAACATTGGAGGGAGGTGGAATAGTTGGGGTTTACCCCAATCTAATGCTCAGAAAAGCATAAAAAATTAAGGCCTAAGTGGAATCAATTGTAGGATAAGATGATGTTAGTATATTTTACCTACAGGTCCAGATTATCTAAGACACTACGTGAAACTACCACTATCACTAACATTACCATTTGGGCATATACTACTATAATAATGGGTTATGTATCTAGAGTTTAGTATCATAAAAGTATAATTTCTATTGTATAAATGAAATATTTATTTCCTCAATCCCATTATATATATTATCTTTTTTTAAAAAGATACACATGAATGTAAGATGAATTTGATAAATAGATTTTTGAATATAAATAAAACATAATTTTATTTTCATAAAAATACATAATCTTTTGTAATTTAGGTATTATAAATAAAAATGATTATATATAAATATTATTATAAAACAATTTTTGTTTTAATAATAATGATAAAATAATTTTATAATGTCATAGGAAATTTTTATAAGTGTCAGAAAGTTAAATATAATGAAAAAAATATTATTTTTCAATAAATAATTTTTTTTAAATTAAAAGTTAAACTTATTTAGGAAATTATTCTGATCCAATAAACATAATATTTCGAGTCAGTATTTCAAAATTAGTTTAGGTTAAAAATTTCAGAATTTTTTAAAATACATTATTTGTAGTGAAAAGTAATAATACAATTTTTTGTTTTCAATTTGTTTTATGAATTCATATATATGTAATAATGATTTGATCATTAAATATACAGAATTCATGACCAATAATATTTTATTTTATTAACATTAATTATTTTAATAGTTTTAAATTAATATCCAGTCTTATCAATGATTTCCCAAAGTTTAAGATGGAAATCATGGTTTTATAAACCGTATTTTGTGTTAAATTTACATTTCCATTTATATAGTAATATTAAATAATAGATTTTATTTATAATGTATTAAAATATAATAAAAATGACTTAAATTCATAGACAAAATGAACAAGAACCATGGCTAAGACATTGGTTTTTCATCTTCCACAACATAGAATTCCAATTCATATATTTTGAAATTTTTATACAATTACACCTCTGTCACTATATATACCCAACAATCCCCTAATTCTTATACACTCTAAATCCATTACCATGGAATTTATGGCCATTAACCTCCAAAAGAGTCCCTATATGGCTTCCCTATGGTCTTAATGTTCAATCATCCATTTCTAGGATGAAACACTTCTACGTATGTAAATTCTCTACTTCCTATTTCCCATTTAAGCACCTGTTTTTCAGTATATTTGCTAAGTGTGGAATTAATTTCATTACATACTATTTTAAGTTATCCCATTACTGTCAAAATAATTTTTTTCAATGGGATACCAAAGTGCCCTTACATTATAAAATTTCCTTAATCCATGTTGTATATGGTCATGTAGCCAAATTAATTTCATGAATATAAATCATTTACATGAAATATTACTGTATTTTGAATATCCAAAACCCTTACTTATCCATGAATATTAAACTATATGTACATATGGTTTATTTATAGGGGATTTACGTTTATAAAAACCACATTTCATTATCATGTGTCAGAAATAATGTAATGTTCAATCCTATATTAACTTATATATTCAATGATATTATATGAAACTTGTTATTTATTCTTCTTAGATTATTAATGAAATTATTTATTATGATAAATGGTTCTATGATTTATTAAGGGACATGAATGGTTCTACCAAATATCACTATAAATAATTTGGTAAATAATTAATCTCTAGAGATGATATATTCTATGATACCTTGGTGAATAACCTTGGTAATTATGTTTTATGATACCTTGGTGATAAACTGTGGTGATATTCTTATGAATGTCACATTTTTATATTGTATCCACATTTAAATGGTATGTATCAAGTAATTTTGATTATTATCTCATTTTATGCCTCTTATTTTATCAATGATGTTCATTCATGCCCTATTTACTTTTTTAAACATTATTTGGCTTCATTCTTGGCCTTTTCTGTTGACATATGTCCTGGGGAAATTAATTTAAATGAGGTGACCTTAGAAGGATTAAAAAATTAGTCAATAATAAGGATTACATAATTTATATGTTCATTAATATGTTTTTCTTGTGTAATTCATGTATTATGAAACTTGTTTCAAAGAAACTAGACCTCAAAATATCCTTCAAATTTATTAATGTAATATTTATTAAAGAATTATGATAAAAATAATGTTTTTAAAAGGTGGGATTCCATAACTTTTTCTTAAACCATATACCAATACTAAATATTTTTTTTACTATGAAAGTTATTTGATTGTCTGGGGAAATCTTCAAATTCAATATTCTTTACTCAATATGGATATCTTTTACAATACATGTTATATATGAATTAAATTAATCATTAAATATATGAGTAAGTCATTGAAATATTGGACTAATTCTAGTAAAATAACCCTTTTACTAGTATTTTTGCCATAATATATATATTTTCTTATCTACTCACACACCTTATTCAGTATCTCATTCTATTTTACTTGATCTACAAAAATGGAATTAAAAAACCATATATAAACCCCATACTCATCTTTTCCCATACATCTATATGGAATCCTATAAACAATCTTATCCATGAACACAATCTTCCCACTCCTCTAACTATATAGATAGGATTAATCCTTTTGAAGGAATCTATAATTTAGTGCTACAAATAGAACTCTCTTTCATATTATTATATACATTTTAATACTTAAATATAATTAGGTTGTTCATCCAAATAATAAATTGAAAATTATTCATCCAAAGGACCAAGAATACCTAAAAACATCCACATTTTCAATCATCATAGGATTTAGTGGAATCTAAATTCTTACTTATTTTGTTTTGTCTAATTGGGTATCAATCCTCATGTTACACATCGTCTGTTAAACTTTTGAATTTATTTATTCATTTAATAATTAAAAGTTAATTGATATGACCTTCTATATTAAATAATATAAATATGACAATAGGGAAAATTAGAATAGTACCCCATATCACAGAAGGTATTTCATTAGGAATATCTTCCACTATCATCTTGTCAACTATAAAAAGCTTTACAGGAATTTTCCAAGGTGCCATTTTTATACCTAATGATATCTTCCTGCTCAACAATGATCCCCTGGCTCGACCTGCATTATTCCATAAACTTTCTTCTTCGATCCCTACACTTGGTATTATGCTCCCCCACTACTCATTCATGAGGATTTCAGTGTCTTTACCCTAAATTTAGTTAAGAGTTATTGAATTAGGGGTGTGTTATATCATGTAATGGATGTTAATATAATTAAATTATCATTTATTTATGTTTGTTTCATACAATGTGGGATATGTAATGATATAATCCCCCTAGAATATATATATATATATATATATATTATCAGCTTATCCCTATTCGATAATTATTTTATTAGGTTATGATAATAGGATAAGATATATGTGGGTAGGATAACTTTTATAGTGATATAACTGATCACTAAAAGAAGATAAGTACTTAGACTTCTATTTGGATTAACCCACTTAAATTACACCACATAGATTTATATATATATATATATATATCAATGGTGTTTCTTTATCATACATTGGTTATGTCTCCTATTACTTGAGGATTTAAAATAATTTCCGTACATGTGAGGTTTTATACTTTAATTCCTATCTCAATTTGTTTGAAAATTTGACTTAATAGAAAGAAATTGAGTATGATAATAATTTAGTGGAGGGATTTTATTAATCTAGATAGTTTGTGTCCACCCATATCACAAGGTATGAATTCATGGATCTCATTTGATTTTTTACTATGTAAGTGCATAGCCATGCTAATATAATTACATGTAATGTAATTATAAAATATTTAGTCAACTTGGGAATTGTGAAAAGATATATGTTATATGGGACTGACATTTTCCATGTCTCATGCTTACTCTCAGATTTAATGACCAAAAGGACATGATCTGTATTAGATCACTCCAAGCACCTTTTTTATTTGGGTAAGACTGATGTGTTTCTGGATACAACTCTTAGTCTATAAATGATAATCATAGTTATTGCCAACATTAAAAAGGAACCTTGTGGTAACACATATGATAATTATAATTGGTATTTTTAAATAACATGATTAGTTCATATTTAAATATGATTATGTTTATGATAAACACAAATATGATTTTTGTATTGATCATTTTAAATATTCAATTAAATAGAAGTTATTTAATTAAATAAATAATGTTTCATTATAATATAAATAATGTGTTATTAATATTATTAGCACTTAAACATATGGAAATATTATATCCAAAATTGGATTTTTTTTGGGATTCATATAATGGGTTTAAAAATCCCATAATACTAAAAAACATCATAATTTTACCTTAAAAGTTCATTTAAAAACCTCCATTGACGAATTTAGAGGCTCATCAGTGCACATACCATGGTGATTTTGGTATTAATACACATTTGGATATGATTTAATTATTGAAATCACCATTATAGGCCATTTATTTCACCTCCTTGTTTCTTTATAAATTGAGCTTTTGAGGAGGATATTTAAAAACCCTTCTCTAAATAAATAGTAAGGAGTAGGGGTGTAGTCTTTATTTGTTTGAGCGGATGAAAATTTTTATGCTTACTATTATCTTATATTCCTCATCAAATCGATTTCTCTATTATTACCTATCCAAGAGGTTCTCTAGATTTTTTATCATCCCTTCTGCTATTAAGGAGTCTATATCATCACTTGGATAAGAATATGATCCCCCAAGTAATTGGTGATTATAATTATCAGGGAATTATAATTGAAAATTTAATTCCTCAATCTATGATTTATTTAAACATTACATATATTTTTTTAAAGAATGTTCACAATTTTTTTATTTACTTATAATATTCTTAATCTGATTTTATTGATTATTTTGTATTGTTTCAATAGTTGATGGAATCATTAAAAACCTTTATTGGTATCATATCCACAATTGAAAAATTAAAATTAATAAACTAAATATCAGTTTATTTTATAGATTTATGATATATTCAAATTATTTAAATTTCATTAAACTCACATGAAACATTTATATAAATATTTATGATTTGATCAATCCCCTTAAGGGTAATTTCAGGTAGTATATTTCACTTGGCCCCATTTTGAAATGTCACATTCTATGTGATCCAGTCCATCAAACCTCTTAATCTTGTTTGATATTATATCTTACTAAATCGATTTAGAGATATATAAATATTTTATGTAACATGATTAAATTCTTAACCATTACCTGATATATAATAAGAAACAAACTAATTAATTAATATCCATAAGATTGATTCAGTATTTATAAGATAAATGAAATTAAATTAATTTAAATATAATCACATGGGGTATGTATGTGATACATATAATATTAATAGTGAGAATAAATATAAAATAATTTATAAAAGAGAAAAGTGTAATACTCCTTACAAAATTATTCAAATTCATCAAGGATGTGAATGATCAAATAAATTGGTCCCTCTTAGTCTAAAATATATTATATTTCAAGTGTTAATAGAAAAGAGAAATAGATATCATAATGTGAATATTGATAAGAACATGACTAGGTAACCAAATTAGATTGGATAATAGTTGCATGGTGTAGAGAATAATAATGAAAATATTTTGGAAATTTTTTTTCCACTCAAAAAACCAATATCTATATTTGATACAACTAACAAAAGTTTATTACATAAATATATATGACTTAAGAGGCAATCATATCTATGTAATTTCAAGTAAAAATTTGAATCTTGTCCCCATAAATTTATAGTAGTGGAAGTTATTATTTTAGTGGCAGTGTGACAAACCAAAATATTCATACATAGATATTATATCCTTTTAAATTAATATTCAGAACATTACCCAAACACATTCTAGAAGACCATAATTATTTACTCTCTCTGGATACTGGGTAAAAACTCATCTAATTTGGTGAAAAAATTTCAACATCTCCAATAAATATATTCACCATTAGTACTCCTTACATAGTTACCCTTTTTAAAAAAATTTCTCATAACCTGGGGAAAGGTAACCTAAGAAAGGGTGAGATCAATTACTTAGTAAGGTTAAAATAGGGAGATACATAAAAATAACATGAACATAAGGGAAGTAGAACATGAGAATAAAATTAAAAACTGTCACGACCCGTCCTCGAGGCCCGTGCCGTGACTACCCCAAGCCCGCCTTCCATAGGCCAGGGGCTGGCGACTAGCACCAAAGGCGTAAATCCCGATAACTGGGAAGGTATTGCCTTTATAAAAGCAAAAAAACACCATAGAGCACAATAGGAAGTAAAACACTAAGTACAAAAAAAGAAGTGCTGAAAAGTAAATGGGCCAGAATACAAACCCAACTGGAGTACAGCTACAACTGAACAAAGAACAACAGAAAAAGACAACAACTGGAAGAAAGGAATAAACTCCTAGGTCGTCGTCCTCAGATCCTACCTGAAGGGTAGATACAGACAGCGCAGCTCCTAGGTCGTCGTCCTTAGATCATACCTGAAGGGTAGGTATAGACAGCACAGCTCCTGGATCGTCCACCACGGATCCTACAAGAAGGGTAGGTACAGATAGCCTCCACAACACTCTCGCCCATCAACCTCCTCTGTGTGTCATCTCACCGTGAAGTCCACCTCCGGATACTGACTCGTTGTGTAGTCCACCTCCAGGTACAGATTCGTCGTGTAGTCCACCTCCGGGTACCGTCTAGTCCTCGAACACTCGGCCTCCGCCAGCACTGCCCGTCGTCTGCAACCAACACAAAGAGGTGCGGGTATAGCCCGTGAAGGGGTGAGTATAACGATACTCAGTAGGGACCCCGAGACCCTCAAGGTCTCACTAAAACCAACAAGGATAACCAAAAAGGAGATCTCAATAGATAACCTCTACTTAGGTATATGCCCATACATATACCTAAGTTATCAAGTAACCCATCTCAATCATGAGGAAACACAAAGATCATGAAATCAACGGATAACCACTACCCAAGTATATGACCATACATATACCTAAGTTATCAAGTGACCCATCTCAATCATGAGGTAAACACAAGGGTCAAAAGTCTCAGCTCAAACCAGGATTTTCATTATCGAAACCATAACTGCTGAAGAGCCCCGTCTCTAGAGTGTACAATGGTCCCGTCACGACTCCGAGGTACTGCTCACTAACCTAAGACTGCTGAGGTACTCCTCCTGTCGAGTACAGCTGGTCAGCCACCCAAACACAGTAGTCCTTCCCGCTGGGGTATGCCACCCAAACACAGTAGTGCACACCCCCTAGTAGCCTGCAGAGGTACTCTCCGGACGAGTACCGTGGGTCTTCACTGTCATACAGGTAGTGCTCCGTCCTCCATTGGTCTGCACCTCACAAAGTAGTGCTTCATCCACTGGGCTAGTCGACTCACTCCAAGTCGAGTCGGTCAAGTAGTCGTCTGGTCTCAGCTAGCTACACGGTCTCCGTACTCCGCACGCGCGTCTCTGGGTGGGTCCGCTCCATGAGCTACAGGTCGATACTCCAAGTATCTCAAAGTCCCACGAAGAAGTATCTCAAAGGACCGCCTTGTCATAGGGGACACAACGCAATACACGGCACGTCAATCGGACGCCCAGTCTGTGAGTTACTAGCTTTTTCGTCCCAGGAGCCCGGTAGGTTTCGTGAGCGAACCAACCCGGTCGTATCTCAACTGTACCCTAGATTCTCATAGGGTATATTCAAAGGTACCGTTTCTCAACGTGATCACCAACTCCGCTGACGGTTCTTCAAACGGACGTCCCATCTGAAGGATATCAGCTTTTCCGTTCCAGGGGCCCGGTTGGATTTCGGGTACAATCCAACTCGGCCACTATCCAACAGCAACCAAAACTCAGGCGAAGGATGCCAAAAGTTCCATCTCATCAAGAGGAAAACAACGAGACAGACGGCGCGTCAATCGGACGCCCGGTCTGTGAGTTATGGGCTTTTTCGTTCTAGGGGCCCGGTTGGTTTTGTGAGCGAACCAACCCGACCACACTCCAACAGCATCCAAACCTCGAGCGGAGTAATCCAAAAGATCCATCTCACTTAGAGGAATCCATCAAAGTCAACGGCACGTCAATCGGACGTCCGGAGCTCAAGATATAAGCGTTTTCGCTCCGAGGGCACGGTTGGTTTCGTATCCGAACCAACCTAGCCAAACCCAAGTATTCTGAAACCTTGAGTACAATATACGGAAACGACATTCTCGATCCAAGGGTCGCATCACCACTGACGGTGCGTCGATCGGAGGTCTACAGCTCAAGATATGAGCGAAAAACCATGAGGGGTCCGAAAACGGGGGGTCTCTCCCCGGACCGACACGGCCCAACCCCCCTGGGTCGGCCCGAACCGGGTCAACCCGACTCGGATGGCATGACACGGCCCGGCCGGGGTGGCCTAGCCCAGCCTGGGCTCGACCCGGCACGGCCGGTGGGTCGCCTCGGACGGTTACGGCCAAGCGGAGTGGAGCGGGATGTTGCCCCCGCGTGAAGAACCGCGGCCCTGCAGCTGGGGCCTCCCGTGCCAGCGGACACGACAGCCGACCGCATCCCACCGCCCCCCTCCGGTCCCGCGTGGTCACGGGACAGTGCTCCGGCGCCGCGGCTTCAGCCACAGTGGCTTCTTCCGGCGGCGCGCCGGGCGCCGGCGGGCTGTTCCGCGGACCACCAGACGGGTTCCGGTGGTCGGAAATTCGTGTCGTCTTCACCCAAGATCATCACAGGACCCGACCATCGCTGCAAAGCCTTCAAAACGCCTTCGCGGCCCACCTCACCATCGTCTGTTGATCCGCACTTCGACAAAAAAATGAGGGGTCTTCAAATCACCTCTTCGGCCCCGACTCCGCCCGCGGTTTCGTTCGACCCCAACGGCGCGGCGTGATGGCACTGCGCTTCTTCGTCGCGTTCTTTCTTCTCATTTTCCGCATAGTGCAACGGCACCGCGCTTCCTTTCACGTGTCGAAACAAACTCAAACAACAAGGGGGGAAGCAGTTTCGGCTGTGTTCGTGCGGTCCGACCTTCCCCCGTTAGTATGATAATAGGCGGCCCAAAATGAAACCAAGAAAGGTGACAGATGAGATCACGATCAAAAATAAAATAAGCCCCCAGAAGTTCCTGCAACAAAAATTCCCAACCCGCAAGGAAAACGTTTGTGGATAAAGTAGATAAAAATTTGACCCGTGTTTCCTTATTTTCTTTAGAATGAAATAAACGAGGGAATAAAATCGTTCTCAAACATAATTCCCTACCTCAAGGTTTGTCGTCGAACGCGAGTTTGTCATGGAATTAACCGTCGCGGAAGAAGAGGATCGTCGCGGAAGATAACGATCGTCATGGAAGAAACGTCACGGAAGGAGCATCGCAGAAGAAGCGTCATTGACATTGCAGTACACGGCATCGTATTGTTGACCTCTGAGGGTTCGGCGTTCTTCATCAGAGGTCAGAGCGTTCTTCGCATTCTTTGTGTTCTTCATCGAAGAAGAACGCTTTCCTCCAAATCCTCTCCACGTCCACAAGTTCCAACAGAAATAAAATAAGAGTTATCTTATTTTATTAAAGCACATGACACGTTTGAAAAATCAAAATAAAAGAAATGAACAATTAATTCAATGAATTAATTGTAACGATTTAACTGACCAATTAATGAGGTGTTTCTTAACCAGAAAAATGCACGGTTTACTTTCATTAAAGAGGGGGGTGCGGGTGTGTTACTTAGAGAGAAAGAAACGGTGGGGCTCGTGCGGGTCCCACCTCACAAATATCCTACCAAGTGGGTAGGATATTTTGGGTTCCACCCTATCCGCTTAACTTAGCTTAAGTGGCTTTTTAAGTGCCTTTAAGTGAAATAAAATAAAGTTGTCGCACCACTTTATTTTATTTCTTAACTTAACCCCAAAAAAAAATTAAAAACCACACCCGAGCAAACGCAATTCCAGAAAAGGCATTTCTAAGAAAATATCGGCGTTGCGATTCCATTGGTGCCCTCGGAATTCGATTCTGAGCACCGGTTCAAATTTTAGAAAAACCCTCTCGTTCGTTCACTGAACGTACCCGCGCTAAACTTCGGAAAATGATTCTGGGTACACCGGGCCTCGGAATCAGGTTCTGTCAGAAACTGCGTTCTTGTAAAATTCCAAAAAAAAATTAAGAAAAAAATTTCCTTGAAATTTCCAGGTCTTTAAAAAAATCATACTCAGCATGTCAAAAATAATAATCTCGAGTCATGTAATAATGATTGGTAGTTAATAAGAAATGGATCTAAAAGAAATCAAATAACATGAGCCATGAGAGTATAATATTCGCATAATACATAGAATTATTTCATACACATAAGAATAGAAAATAATTTCTATAGTATTCAAGGCTCACTAACAAGGCTATAATAGTGGAATAAGTTGACTCCCCAAATCATAATAGAAGTCAAGGTTCACACCAATTTCCATCATCGTGGAAAAAGTCCCTTACTATACTGGGTTTACTCCCCATTCCAATCTTGTTGAGCTCATGATATATTAATCCTTACCAAATGCATTGGAGGTAGATTTAGGTCCAACACATCACATAATGAAAATAACATTTATGTGTTCCACAAGATCCTAAAAAATTCATCATATCAAAACCTATGAAGGGAAATGGATTTATTAAATATTTCAACATATCACAACCAAATTAAAACGTAAAGGTTTTATAATCATTTTATCATTCCACCAAAGAAACCCCCATGGAAATAATCATGTTTCGTAAGCATTTCGCCATGGTATAACCCAGGGAAGAGGAATCAGTTTCATAAACATCATTCCATCATAAACATAAAACATTAATAAAAATAATATGAATTGTATCCAAGGATCATATCCTCATAAAAGAATAGGTAACACAAATAGATGTCATATTAGAAGGAAAATTATTTTGAGGTATCATTTAAAATATTTATTAAGGAAAATAATTTTGTCCTAAAATTAATTTTTAAATCATAAAACTATTTCAAAACCATTTTCTTTTAAAATAACCATGGAATATTAGAATGGATTCGTTAAATAAATTATTGGTCATGATGGTGGATAATTCCATTCATTTCATACACATTAAAAATAATATTCCTTTCACATTTTTAGTAAAATAAAAATGGGGATTGTTTGGAAAATGAAATCAAGATTCCATTTAAACAATTTTATAAAAATTAATAAATGGGTAAAAAGACATTAATAACTCATTTGAACATTTTTTATAAAACATGGTTTTATTTGAAAAGGGGTTTTCAGCTGGATAGGGAAATAAAGATAATTTTTTAAAAACTTTATTTTGAACTCTTGGGTATATAATGAGAGGAAAATTAAGAGAAAACATGTATTCTCATGTCACAAATATAGGACACGAACTTTCGTCGGTTTTCTTAGAGATATATCATAATATATCATCACTGGAAGCATAATCATAAACAATCCAGATAAATTATGATATTGTAATATAAAACTCTTACCACTTCTATAAAATTAAATCATAATACCCATGAAGGAATAAAAATAAATGAAATGTAAAATACTAATTAGAATAAATAAATTCATTATATTAAATTTAAAAGGGTCTATATATACACCTCATGAAATAAGATAGTTGAATAACATAACACATAACTCAAGGAATGAGAATTGAGACAAAACCCCCTTATGGTTTTGGTAACATTTGAACTATAAACCCCTTGAAAGGGATATCTTAACATGGATATGAAAATCCCAATAATTTTTAATATTATAATGATAAAATAAATTCATGGAAATTATATATACAACATAAATTAAATAGGTGGTGAATATAACATTTGTTTTACATAAGTAAAAAGTAAGATGAAAATCCCTTACCCTTTTAGTAATCTTTTGGATCGTAAGCCCTAAAAAATCATAACATAAAATGGAACATTAAAAATATTTAAAATGATTATATTCATGATATAACATGTAAAAGGTTTGTTATAGACACCACACAAAATAAATGAGTGAGGAATTTCTACATGTCTCCCAAAAATAAAAGAGGGACTAGAAATCCCCTACCTTAATTATCAACTTCCTTTGTAAAGGTTTGAAATTTTTTATGAAAAATTTTATATTATTATAAATATATTAATGAAACATAAATACATAAATCATACCATATATTATTTTCTTGTGACCTTTTATTACCTATTTATTAACAACTCCATATTAAATTCACGTTTCAGGGAATAACTACTTTGTTTTTCGTGTCAGTTTTGTTTTTTATTTATCATACCCTAAATTAAATCATGGTTATATCATCTAAAAAATGTTCTAAATGAAATAAATATTATATATATTAAATATACATGTATTTAGTGTGATCTATAATAATTTTAGATAGAAAATGAAATACACCGTTCATGAAGACGGTAGGTCGTACGTATGCATGAACACTATTTCCATTCTCCTGATGAAAAGAGAGAAACGAAGATAAAAAATATATTAAATTACTAAATAATTTTTAAAAAATATATATAACATATTATATTTAAACTCATCCTTATTACCTTCCATGTAAAATTTGAATGAATCACATCGCTTTCTGAGGTAGTAGTTTGTCGTATAAATGAACAATGTTATCATATTCCCCCAGATTGGAAAGTATAGAGGAAAAAAGTGATATAATTATTATATATTAGTAAAAATATCATTATTTTCATATATAAATAATAAATTCATCATTAAATCTTACCTTTATAGGTTGTTATGGAAAACGAATAACATTGGTTTCAAGGCGGTAGTCCACCACAGACATGAATGATTTTTTTGTAAGCCATTTGATAGAAGAGGAGAAGGATTTATATTATTACATAAAAATAATAAAATATAATTATATATAATATAACTAGTTTATTATATCATCATGTTTTAATATGAATTGAAGTATGTAGAGTAATAAATAAAATAATGTTCTAGGTAAGAGGTGTTACCACTTCTTCATACATCCTCTTTTGGTTTTCAACAAAAGGGTTCTTATGTTGGATTTCTAACCAAAATTATGATTCATAGATGGGGGTTTAATTAAGGAAATTATTTTTTAAAGACCCAGAAATCTCATGGAAAAAAATTAATACATGGGAATTTTACGAGTTTGCAAAAATTTGGGGCACTTGATTTCAAGGCCCGGTGTGGCCGGAATCAATTTCTGAAGTTTTTTTTGGGTACGTTCAGTAAATGTACGAGATAGATTTTATAACTTTTGAACTAGTTCTTAGAATTGAAATATGAGGGCACTGTTGAACTCACAGTGCTGTTATTCTTTTAAGAAGACATTCACTTCAACAGAAGTGAGTTGAGTTTAAAAGGTAGATTTTTGTTTTTCATGGAAAATAATAAAATAAAGTGTGCATCACTTTATTTTATTTGGCCACCATTTGGTTTGTGGTGGTTAAAACCTCCTCATGGGAGTTTGAGGTGGGACCACCACACCTTAACCTCCCGTTAGAGGTTTTGGTGGTAGGGCCCACCCAAACATAACCTCCCATGTGGGGATTAAAGTGGTGGGGACCACCCGTGGGTGAAACCCCTTGAACTCCCCATTAAGTGGGGAGAAACCTCTTAAGCTCACCACTTAATGGTTCCACCACCCTAATGGAGCCTCACGGACTCCCCTAATTTATTTTGTGCCTACACTCATGAATTAATTAGATGGATCCCATTAATTTAATTATACCAATTTGAATAAGGTTCCAATGAATTAATAAGATATCAATCTCTTATTATTTCTTTTGGTTGGAATTTATCTTTTAGTGGGAAGATTTTGAGAGGAGATCTTGGGAGAATTAGAGTTCTCCAATGAAGAACCCCATCTCCCAACGAAGAATGAAGAACGAAGAACGCCGACCTTCTTCAACTTCTTCCTTGAAGCATCAATTGTCGTGAGACGTCCTTGGTGACCGACTTCCGCAACTTCGTCAACGAACATCAAACAACGAATCAAATATAGGGTTTATTTTATGTTGATGGTTTTCTTTTCTTCTTCTCATCATCTAATGAAAGTAATCAATGCAAATTGATGTTATTAATTGTTGTTCATCTTCTTTCCTTGATGAACTAATTGATACCACCTTAAACGACGAGGATGTGGGCCAACCTAACATGGCCCGGCATCCTTTGTCGATTATTATTTCTTGTGGTGTTCTTCAATGAGGCAATGAGGCGAAGATGGAGGAAACGTAAAAGGATGTGCTGCCCATGTCCTTCATGAACCATGTCGCCTCTACGGCCCACCTATGTTCCTAGCTGAACATTGTTGGCCTACGCTGGCCCAAGCCGCGCCGAACCGACCTGCCCAGCCGCCAACGGTGCCATGCCCAGTGACCCGCTCACCCTGCCGGCGCCCTGCCTCACACTCTGCAAGAATTCCCATGCCCCGCGCGACCTGCCTGTGACCTACCGGCACCCTGCCCGGTGCCCTGCCGGCCTACCCACACCCCGCGCGGCCTGCCTATGCCCTGTGCAGCGTCCCGCACGGCCTCCCCATGTCCCGGCTCACGGCTAAGCCGTGCTGGCCACCTATGTTGGCTTGCGGAATCCTTCGCAACGTCGCTGGCCGAATGGACTTGGCTTTCTGGGCTGAGTCGCCTCAGTCGTGCCTCTCGCGGCACTGGTCATACTGGCCCTTGCCTCTAGGCCGAGTCACCTATGCGGCGACCTTTAGGCTAAACCTCCCCCGCAGTCTAATGGCCCCGGCCCAGTGGACCGGGCCGAACCAAGCGGGCTGACCCGCCCAACAGGGTAGGTCAAACCCAGTGGGTCTGACCGGGTCGGCCCAGTCTAGATTGGGCCAAGTCAGTCCAACATGGTTGGATCGGGCCTAGGCCCATTACTAACCGTTACTTCCTTTGGCCATATCTTTGGCACCGGATGACCGTTTAATGGGCCATCAGCAGCACTGGTTTTCTTGGAGCACAACGGTCCCTCGGAGTATACCCCACTGTACTTTAGGGTAATGTTGGGATACAGTCAGTTTGGATCATATATGAATCCAATCGGGCCCCTGGGACTAAAAATCTTATAACTCACAGATCGGTCCATGATTGACATGATGTATGTTGCGTTGAGACCCCTATAACGAGGGGGACCTTTGAGAAACTTCTATATGGGACTTCGTGACAGTTGGAGTATTGACCTGCAGCTCATGGAGTAGACCCTCCTGGAGATGAGCGAGCGGAGTACGGAGACCTATTAGTTGGATGAGACCTGACGAATGCTTGACCGATTCGACTCTGAGTGATTCGACTCGACCAGTGGGAAGTTCCTCATAGATGGTGGCAGACCCACAGCAGAGGAGTTCCTGGTGGTTGGTGGCAGACCCGTGGTACTCGACAGGAGGAGTACCTCTATAGGCTATTAGGGGGAGCACCTGGTCATTGGCGGTAGACCCACAATGGGGAGCACCTCTGTGTGAGCGTGGCAGACCCACAGTACTCGATAGTAGGAGAACCTCAGCAGTCCATGGTTAGTAGTAAGCGCTTGGTAGTTCGTGGCAGTTCCACTGTACTCAACAGAGGAGGAGTTCTCCAGCAGCCGTGGTTTCGACAATGTGAATAAAAATCCTGGTTGGGCTGAGTCAGTAACTTTTGTGTTTACCTCATGATTGAGATGGATTACTTGATAACATAGGTATATGTATGGATATATACCTAAGTGGGATTATTTTTTGATATAATTATTTATGGTTTATCCTTGTTGGATTTTTGAGACCTCGAGGCTCTCGGGGTCCCTACAGAGTATCATTATACTCACCATTGCATGGGATTTTCCTACAACTCGTTGTGTTGGTTATAGATGACAGAAAACTCTGAGCAAGGCTGAGTGGATAGGACTGGATGGTACCCAAAGTTGTACCACATGGAGTGATCGTACACGGGGGAGATGGATGGATGTGGAGTGATGTGGAGGATTTCTATACCTACCCTTCAGGTAGGACATTTCGATGGATGATCTGGAAGTTGTTTACCTTTCTTCAGTTCTACTTTTTTTTAGTTTCCTTGTACTTTACAGTTGGGATTGTATTTCCAGCCCCCTTTACTTTTTAGTTCTCCTTTTTGTATATAGTTTTTACTTAGTGTTTTCTTCCAGTTTTTACTGTGATTGTGTATGTATACAATTTATAATGTTAATGCCTTCTTGGATTAGGGATTTACGCCTTTGGTGCTAGTCACCAGCCCCTGGACTATAGAAGGAGGGTTTGGGGTACTCACGGTATGGGCTTCGGGGGGATGGGTCGTGAAAAATTGGTATCATAGGAGTTGGTTCTACCGCAGAACTTAGGACTCAGATCTTTCTTTTTTGTGTAGAAATAGTGTTAAGGGCACCGAGTGTGGTTTTTAGTTGAGGGAGTCCAGTATTGGTGTGGCAGTCAACGTATCCATACACCAGGACCACGACTTATGATTTTTGATGCAATGCACGAAGACACTGATTGCGTGTGCGTTTTCAAAAGTTTTCTTTAAGTCAGTTCAACAAGGTCAGCTCAACAGATATAGTCTTTTGATCATGTCTCATCTGTTCAAGATTCCTCCACACAAAAAACCAGTGAGAGTTCTGAGAGAGTACACGATGACGGCCCACCAAGGAGTGAGGCTCCGTAGTAGTGCCCTCTTACTATGTTGGCACCATTGGGTGGTGTACCAGCAGCACCACCACCCTTTGGGCATTATATTCCAACAGCCGCATCGGCGGATAGTGTGGGCCAACTGAGCATGTTGCATGAGTTTTAGCGGCAGATCCCTCTGAGGTTACGAGGAGAGATAGATTCCCAGGAAACAGAGGACTAGCTGGAGGTGATTTCTAGAGTTCTCCGGCTAGTTGAGACACCTATAGAGCAGATAGTGATCTTAGCTACTGGTGTTTTCGAGTGAGTGACCATGTGGTTGGTCTAGATAGTTATGAGGCTACGGTACGTGGACCGTTGCCCGAGATTGTACCTTCGGGTAGTCTGTCAGCTATATCACTACATGTTGGTTAGCGGTTAGAATCGGTGGTACCGGTAGATAAAACATGTAGTCTTAGTACCTTACACATGTTTCAGCATCAGATAACCCTCAGGTTCTGATGTAAGACCGACTCATAGGCGGCTGAGGACTGGCCTGAGGAGGTGGCTAAGAGTTCCCTAGATCCTGTATATCTTCGTCCGGATAACATGTCGGTAGTTGAGTATTCATCGAGGCATAACGATCTTTCAGGGGAATCAATAAATATGTTATGATCTGTTCTTTGGGGTGAGGACTACCAAGCGAGTTGTGTTTTTGGACATTCGAGCCAGCACCTTTTCTCTAGATTCTAGAGAGAACCTTTGCGGTTGAATGTTCTTTGGCTGAGCGGATACATCCAGTGAATGTTAGTAGTGGGAAAGCATGAAATTGGCACCAGTCTTAGAGACTTGAGTGTGTAAAATGTTTCGATAAGTGGAAGTGTTAAGGAAAGATGAATCTTCAGGGCAGTAGACATTGAAGCAGATCTAGGAGAGCAGCATGAAGTGGTGTACATTTCGACATGTTACAGGCACTCTCCTTTGTAGTCCCTACCAGGATTAGGGAGCTAGATGGAAGGGGAAGAGAGTAGCTTCATGTGATCAAGGGTTGTGACCCAAGGGCTCTAGAAATGATTCAAGGTATGGTATGTGTCTACTACTAACTGTTGTATCAATAGAAATAGGTACCAATAACACCTTCCTTCCATTAATCTTGTCCCATACCTAGAGTTTCTGATTAAACTGGTGAATTGACCCTCATGTCTGGAGATACCATTATGAGGAGACTCGATAATCACACTAACACCGATAGTGTGATCTGACCCTTGAGGCGAGAGTTTCGGTTGGAACCTCTAAGTGGCAGCGTCGTGGCCTTACAACGTTAGTTTGGGTATGGACTGGGCAACCACAATTCATACACAGATTAAATGTATTAGGAAAAAAGGTTGTGGTTTATCTACAACATTGGTATGAGGTTTTCCTTAGTTGGTGAAAAAGGAAACCAAGGCAGCACAGGTTAAACTCATGCACTAGAGGGTACAACCAATCACTCTTGAGTCATCCAGCCATACCCTCGTGGCAGAAGGAGTTTTTAGTTTTCAGTTCCAAAGAGGAGTGACAGAACATGGGGACATCTTTTCAAAATAGGTCTCTAGGATTACCCCCCTAAAGTGGGAGTGATGTCTTTTTTGGTAGGTTACTACCGGAGGTTCGTACCAAACTTCTCCAGAGTTTCAGCACCACTATCATCCTTGAAAAAGAAGGGGAAAACCTTCGTGTGGTCGGAGAGATGCTATAAAATCTTCCCGGAGATGAGGCAAAGGCTTACTAGTTCCCCCATCATGAGACTTCCAGAGGAAGGCCTAGGGTACATAGTTTACTGCGATGCATTAGGGACCAGAATCGGGTGTGTCCTGATGTCGGAGCGAGCAGTGATCGCATATATTTCTCATCAACTGAGACATCATGAGAAGAACTACGCTACCCATGACCTGGAGTTAGTAGCGGTGGTCTTCACCTTGATGATATGGTGATACTATCTGATGGGAGAGCATTTTACATTGTACTCTGATCACAAGAGTCTCAGGTATATCTTCTCGCAAAAGGACCTGAACCTGAGATAGTGGTGTTGTCTTGAGTTCCTCTAATACTATGACTTCGATATAGTCTATACTCATGGGAAGGGGAACGTTTTTGCAGATGCACTTAGCAGAAGGTCTTGTATATGGCTGTTAGGAGAGGCGATAGAGCAGCTGGATACTTTACAAATATCCGTTGTGGATAGAGATGGAGCATCCTTCCTTCAGTCTCTTTAGTCACTCCCCCACTTCTTCAGCGAGTCAGGGAGGTGCAGCATGGAGACGCTGACAGCGAGACACGATGTGCTCAGATATCAAAAGGGCAGGCACCTGATGGATTTTCAAAAGGTGGGGAGCATGTCATCCTCTTCAAAGGCCATACCATGGTACCAGTACCACTTCAAGAGGATGTGTTGAGGGAGTTCCACACTTCCCCTCTAGCGGTACATCTTGGAGTGGCGAAGATGTATCAGGACCTTCGACGATGGCACTTGTGGAAAAGTATTAAGAAGGCAGTAGCGGAGTTTGTCTCTCGGTACCTCACTTGTCAGCAATTGAAGGTGGAGCACTAGGTACCAACAGGCTTGGTTCAGCCTTTCGGGGTACCAGAGTGGAAGTGGGATTGGATATCCATGGACTTAGTGACGGGTCTTCCATGTACATCCAGGGGACATGACTCAATTTGTGTGATCGTTGACCGACTCACCAAGTCGGCCCACTTCCTACCGATCAAATAGTAGGTCTCTGTAGAGAGCTTGGGACGCCTGTATGTGTAGGTTATTCTGCGGCTACATGGATTACCTTCATCTATTTTCTTTGATCGTGATGCACGATTTACTTCCTAGCTATAGAAGGTGTTGTAGGAGGCTTTTGGGACTCATCTTCTTTTGAGTAGCACCTTCCATCCTCAGACAGATGGTCAGACTGAGCGGACCATTTAGACCCTCGAATACATGCTACATGATTTTTTCCTTGACATCAGTCGCAGGTGGGAGGATCACTTACCATTGGTGGAGTTTTCCAACAATAACATTTATCATTCCACCATAAGGATGGCCCCATTTGAGGCATTGTACGAGTGACCTTGTTGATCACCCCTGTGCTGGACTGGCCCTAGGGAGTCAGCACTACTGGGAACAGAGATGGTACGGGCTACAACTAAAAAGGTGCAGATCATATAGGATCATATGAATACTGCATATAGAAAGTAGAAGTCATATGCAGACAGAAGACGGAGGCCTTTGGTGTTCGAGTATGGCGACCACATCTTCCTACGGGTCTCACCTCGATGAGGTCTACAGAGATTTGTCTAAAGTGGCAAGTTATCTCCGAGGTCTATTGAATCATTCCATGTCCTCAGTAAAGTAGGTGAAGTGGCTTACCGCCTGGCTCTTCCACTACAGTTGCACCGGTTTCACAACGTCTTCCACATATCCCAGCTGAGAAGATAAGTGCACGACCCTTCTCACATCATCGTCCATGGAATGTTGGATGTTGACGATGGGGAGACTTTTATGGAGGTTTCAGTGGAGATTGAGGATCCACAGGAGTGGGTCCTACATGGATGGTCGATACCTCTGGTGCGCATTCACTGGAAGCACAGAAACCTCCAGGAGAGCACATGGGAGCGGGAGGCTCAAATGCATACTCAGTACCCCCACATGTTCCATAAGTTTGAGTTGTAGCTTATGGGGACGTAAATCCCTAAGGTGAGGAGAATGTAAGGACCCAGAAATCCTGTGGGAAAAAAATTTAATACAGGGTAATTTTACGAGTTCGTGAAAATTTACGGTGCTTGATTCTGAGGCCCGGTGTGCCCGGAATCAATTTCCGAAGTTTTTTTTGGGTATATTCAGTAAAAATATGAGCGAGATTTTATAACATTTGAACCAGTGCTCAAAATTGAAATCTGAGTCCACCGTTGAACTCGTAGCACCGGTATTCACGTAAGAATACTTTCACTTCGATGGCAATCAGTTGAGTTTAAAAGATAGATTTTGGGTTTTCATGGAAAATAATAAAATAATGTGTGCATCACTTTATATTATTTGAGCCGCCATTTTGTGTGTGGTGGTTAAAAAACCCTCGTAGAAGTTGGATGTGGGACCACCACACCTTAACCTCCCATGAGAGGTTATGGTGGTGGGGGCCACCCGAACCTAACCTCCCATGTGAGGATTAAAGTGGTGGGGACCACCCGGGGGTGAAACCCCTTGAACTCCCCATTAAGTGGGGAAAAACCTCTTGAGCTCCCCACTTAATGGTGTCACCACCCTAATGGATCCTCTTGAACTCCCCTAATTAATTTTGTGCCTGCACTCATGAATTAATTAGGTGGAGCCCATCAATTTAATTATACCAATTTGAATAAGGTGCCAACGAATTAATAAGATATCAATCTCTTATTATTTCTTTTTTTTTTGGCATTTATCTTTTGGTGGGAAGCTTTTGAGAGAAGATATTTGGAGAATTAGAGTTCTTCAATGAATAACCCCATCTCCCAATGAAGAACAAACAACGAATAATTCGTACCTTCTTCAACTGCTTCCTCGAAGCTTCATTTGTCGTGAGATGTCTTCAATGACCGACTTCCGTGACTTCGTCAATGAGCGTCGAATGACATATCAAAGGTAGGGGTTATTTCATGTTGATGCTTTTCTTTTTTTCTTCTCATCATTGAATGAAAGGAATCGATGCAAAGTAATTTAATTAATTGTTTTTCATCTTTTTTCTTTGATGAACCAATTGATACCACCTTAAATGAAGAGAATGCGGGCCAACCTAACATGGCCTGATATTTTCCGTCGATTCTTCTTTCTTATGGTGTTCTTCGAAGTTCCAATGAGGTCACAATGACGACAACGTCAAAGGCCGCACTACTCATGGCCTCTGCGAACCATGTCACCCCCGTGAGACACCAGTGTTCCCAGTCGAGCACCGCCAACCCGCGCCGGCCAGATCTGCGACGCACCGGCCTGCCTGGCCACCACCGGTGCCCTGTCGGTGCCCAGTACGCCCTACTGGTACCCTGCCCGGTGCCTTTCCGGCCTGCCCGTACCCTGCGTGGCCTTCCCGCACCCTTATGGCGCCCCACACGCCCTTCGAGCCCCCGTCTCGGTGCCCTGCCAGCCTGCCCGCACCTAGCCCGCGCCCCGATGATGCCCCGCGCGCCCTGCTCGTGCCCTGTCGGCCTGCCCCTACCCCGCGCGGCCTGCCCGCACCCTTCCTGGTGCCCTGTCAGCCTTCCCACGCACCGTACGTCCTGCCCACTCCCTGGCTCCCGGCTGAACCGGTCAAGCTGCACCGGCAACCCAAGCCGGCCCACGGTATCCTTCACGGTGTCACTGGTCGAACCGTCTTGGCTTTCCAGGCTGAGTTACCCAAGCCGCGTCCCTTGCAGCAATGGCCAAACCAGCCCCGGCCTCCGGGTCGAGCCGCCAATGCGGCGACCTCTGGGTCGAATAGCCCCTACAATCTGTTGGTTCAGGCCCAGTGGACCGGCCTGAACCTAGTGGGCTGACCCCCCAAACAGTTCGGGTCAGACCAAGTGGGTTTGACCGGGTCAGCCCAGTCTGGATTGGGCAGAGTTGGTCCGACCGGTTCGAACCGAGCCCAGGCCCATTACTGACCGTTACTTCCTTTGGCCATATCTCTGGCACCGAACGACCATTTGAAGAACCGTTAACGGCGCTGGTTTTCTTGGAGCACAATGGTCCCTTTGAGTATACCCCACTGGAGTTTGGGATAATGTTGAGATATGGTCTGGATGGATCGTACACAAATCCAACTGGGCCCCTGGAACTAAAAAAGTTATAACTCATAGACCGGGCGACGATTGGCGCATCGTCTGTTGCGTTGAGACCCCTATGATGAGGCGAACCTTTGAGATACTTCTACATGGGACTTCATGACAGTTGGAGTATGGACCTTTATCTCATGGAGCGGACCCACCCAGAGACGAGCGAGCGAAGTATGTAGACCTAGTAGCTAGCTGAGACCTGACGACTGCTTGAAAGATTCAACTCGGAGCAATTCGACTAGCCCAGTGGGGAGGGCGTGGTAGTTGGTGTCAGACCCACAGTGGAAGAGCGCCTAGTAGTTAGTGGCAGACCCACGTCGGAGGAGCGCCTGGTAGTTGGTAGTAGACCCACGTTATTCGACAGGAGGAGTACCTCTGCATGCTATTAGGGGAGCACCTGGTAGTTGGTGGCAGACCCATAGTGGGGAGCGCCTCTGTGTGAGTGCGGCAGACCCACAGTACTCCATAGGAGGAGTACCTCAGTAGTCCAATGTTAGTTGGAAGCGCCTGGAAGTTGGCGGCAGGCCCACTATACTCGATAGAGGAGGAGTTATCTAGCAGTCGTGCTTTCGACAATGTGAATAAAAATCCTGGTTGAGATGAGTCTGTAACTTTTGTGTTTACCTCATGATTGAGATGGATTAATTGATAACTTAGGTATATGTATGGTCATATACCTTAGTGGGGTTATCTTTTGATATCACTTTAGTGGTTTATCCTTATTAGATTTGTGAGACCTTGAGGGTCTCGGGGTCCCTACTGAGTATCGTTATACTCACCCCTGCACGGGTTTTTCCCGCATCTCGTTGTGTTGGTTGCAGACGACAGACAGTGCTGAGCAAAGCTGAGTGGACTGGACTGGATGGTACCTGAAGGTGGACCACACGGGGTGACGCTACATGGAGGATACGGATGGACGTGGAGTGTTGTGGAGGATTTCTATAACTACCCTTCAGGTAGGCCTTTATGGTGGATGATCCGGAAGCTTTTTACCTTTCTTTAGTTGTACTTGTTTTCAGTTTCCTTGTACTTTACAGTTGGGCTGGTATTTCTGGCCCCCTTTACTTTTCAGCACTACTTTTTTTATACAGTTTTTACTTAGTGTTTTCTTCCAGTTTGTACTCTGATTGTGTATGTTTACAATTTATAAAGGTAATGCCTTCCCCACTTAGGGATTTACACCTTTGGTGCTAATCGTCAGCCCATGGCCTATGGAAGGCGGGCTTGGGGTAGTCACAGCACGGGCCCCGGGGGACGGGTCTTGACAATGTTTTAGGTATTGGTTGAATGAAAAGTTTCTTATAAGTGTGATGATGATGGGAGAAGGGGTGTCCTTTTATAAGTGAGGTGAGTGGCACACAAGTATAATTTTGAAAATAAAAATGTTTACCCATGTTTTTCACTTTATACAAGGATCCAAAATGGTCCATTATTGAGACTAGAAAATATAATGTCAACATATTACCATAAAATGGGTTTTTGAAAAAAAATTGGTCTTTCTTAATAATTATATTTTAGTTTAACCCCCAGTAAAACTATTTTTACCATAACTGCAGTAATATATTTTTCCTATTTTTACTATTAAAAATGGTAAAAATAATATGTTTACCTTATTAGATAATATAAATTAATATTATTTAATATATGGAATATATTTTTTGATATTCAATTTAAACAATCAGAAAATTCAATTTAAAAGTAAACCCACAGACTAGACAAGAAAACTGATTTTCAGAAAGAAAATGTTCAAAAGTATACAATATTTTTATATCAAAATTCAATTTCAAATTGATGAAAATGGACTAAGTTGTATTAATAGATATATAATTGAACTAATTTTACTTTTAAACCCATATTATGAAAATTTTTAATTTTTTAAAGGATTTAAAATTAATGACAATTCTTAATAAAAACCAGTATTTTTCACTATTCACTAAATATTTTAGCTTTTGAAAAATTATCAAAAATTACGTTGAAGATAATTTTCACATTTATATCTCATAAATGAAATTAATTTTTTAAAATAAATTTTCTAAAATTTTATTACATTAGTTCTAAAATAACTATGCAAAAGTCAAAAAAAATGCTTTTTTGAAAAATACACTTTTAAGCATAAAATTGGATTTATTCTTATATATTATTTAGAAAAAACATAATATGGATGTTAAACATTTGATTGAATATATAATATATAAATTTATTTATAATAATTCAAAAAAAATATTTTTTTAAATTTATTAAGGTAGAACATGTCTGTCTGAATAAAAGTAGTTTTTCAGAAAAAGAATTCATTTATTTTGAAATAGTTTTTATTTTCCTTTCTAATTAATTGGTTGTCAAAGATATAATTATATATATACAATATATTTTCATAATTTAATTAATCTTATTCACACCCATAATTATTATTTCTAGATGATAACTATCAAATTAAATAGCAATATTTTAAAAGTATGTCATGTTTCGTTTAAAATTACCATTGTGTGTAATGAAAGTTACACTCAGTATTGTGTGTAATGATATATAAAAATGGTGGTGTGTGTAAAAGTATATAAAAATGTTAAACTTATTTAAAAATATAATAATTCCCAATATCCCAGGGAGTTACAATATACCCCTTAAATAAATTGAGTCCTCATAATTTGAACATGTACTCAGTAAGAAAGGGTTTAACATTTGAAAATCACAATGTGGGAAAAACACATAATAAAATGGGTTAATAAAACTACATCATAAAAATAGAGAAAGTTATTTTTGAAGTTCATCTTGAATAAGACACACTAGTTTTCCAAATAGTAGAACATTGGTGGAAAGTGAAAACATTGACATTTAGGAAAGAATAAACACACAAATACTGATGGAGAGTGATTTAGCACTTGGTTTGTACAAAGTTAATGACCAAAAATACATAAACCAAAGAACTAAAAAGGTTATAGATATCATCATAAATTATTATTATATAGTGAAAATTTATTTCAATATCATTTTCTTAATGTTGGGTAAATTTTAGGAGAATATATACATAATTGATTTCATTCCATTTCATAAGAATAATATCATCCTTTGGATTTTCCTCAATCAATTTACACGTCATATTTTATTCTAATAGAATAATTTATCATTTCTTAAGCACTAAATAAGATCCAAATTAGAATTTTAATTCGTTCATTTTATCCCTAGTTATTATTATAAACTAAGTGGTTTGCAAAAGTTATTCATAAATCTTCATATGGTGAAATAATACATTAATCTATAAAACCTCATACAAAATTAAACACAAACCATTCCATAAATGGTTAAACTTATAACAATTCCAAAATTTAAAATTTAAAAATAAAATTAACATTAATCCTCTAAATATAAAAAAGTATCTATTTATTTTCACATACCAAATATGTGAGTAACTTAGTTATACAATTTCATAAATCATGGTTATAACCAGAATTACCATAAAAACATAATAAAAACATACATACATAATTATTCTTTCAATAAAACCATATATTATTAAATATATTCTGTAAATCCAATAATTTATAAAAATCTATAAATGATTACTTAACAACTTTTTTCCAAAATTATTAATCATTTCCAAGGTCATAAATTCCATCCAATTTACTTTATTCATATCAACCATCTCTTTATCCAAACAAAACCCCATTTCCTAAACATTAGGAAAATAATAAGGTTTATATTACCTAAATAAAAATATCACTATTACATTAAATCGCTTTTTTTGTTCATCCAGGCCATTAAACATATTTTTAAAAATCCATAAAAAAACATATACTGAACAATCATTATATATTTCATGATTCATATAAAATAATTATTGAATTCTATTACATAAAAACTTTAATCATTCGGCTTCATTCACAATCCATTATCTAGGATTTATTGTCTTATTACTTAATACCACATTCCTTTAATATGAAATATGAATCGTGTTTTAACATTCTTCAACCACAATTTATTAATTCTTCTCACATTTAATATAAACAACTATTAAAACAACCAATACCATTCATATGGAACATGTAGTCTCCTCAACATTAGTTGTATAACCATTACTCATACTGCCTTGTTGATTAAATTAGTTATCATTCCCCTTATGACATCTATATTCATAATACCCATATTTTCCACGTTTGAAACATTTAACCATTAATTAAATCTTAGGGAGACCATTATTATAATGTATATCCATAATCAAACTTTTCATTTCTCTTCTATAATTAATTACTTTGTGTTCTTCTTTGTCACACTTAAAACATATTATCATTTCTCTAAGATGTTTTCTTGGGTTCTTCTTCCCACATTCTTAACATATAAGAAACTGAATATTTTTTCCTCAATAGTGTCCACCACCTAAACACTCAATGAACTCTATCCCCCACATCTTTGGTGAGTCTGAGGGTTGGTTAAGGTGAAAGTTGTTTATAATATATCATTATAACTGATTATGAATAATAAAAATATCCTTCTTTCCAATTATCATCCCATTCATTTTCTCATTAACACATTTTCTTTCATATTAAACATTGATCCAGTTCCTTCTGGTTCCCTCCATTGATTAAAAGTAAAAAAACTTAGTTTGAGAAATAGTATTCCTAGTGTGGAACAACCTAATCAATAAAAATGACTTATAGGATGTCTAAATCATGAAACTTTATTTTTAATATAATACAACTTAGGTTAATACTAGTTCATTTAAGGTCATTATTTAAATCCATCATGAGAGATCGTAAGGAGTTTGTTATTTTACAAAACATATCCCCTGAGAGTGTTAAAAATAGTGTGTAGAAAGGCATGTTGTCATGAACCAGGTGATGATCGAGCCCAACTCAATGCACCCTTTTTTGAGTTATTACCCTGAGGTACCTCTATTTAAGAGCCACATCCACTTTTAGTGTCCAAAAAGGGATTTAGTTTCTTGGAAACCACATTCACTATCCATTACGAAAATTCTAAGACATTTTTGTATAATTTCACACGTCCTTAGACTTATCCTTAGTGATATCCCTAGACATATCCTCAGAAAAATCCCTACAGATCTCAATAATGTTTTCTAATTATAGGTTAAAAAGGTTATATAAACCCTTAATATGATACCAACTATATTAACCAAGGATTTTAATACATAGATATCACACCTTTTTATATGAATATTTAGTACATTACATAAAAAAATGCCTATGGACCATAATAGTTCAGTGTCTTTGGAGACTAGGTATGCAATCTTCTAATTTGGTGAAATAACTTCAACATCTCCCATAATGATATTCCCCTTTAGTACTATTCATAAAAAATCCCTACTTAAAACCTTTCTTCATAACCTGGGGAAAGGGAACATAAAAAAGGGTGAGGTCATATCCTCAGTAATGTTAAGCAAAGTAGATATGTAAGAATAACAAGGAAATAAAGGTATGAGAACATGATCATAACATTTCAAAACCATACCCTGGATATCAAATATCATAATCTATGTCATGTTATAAATATTAGGAGTTTATTATATATGGATCATAATGAAATCAGATAACATGATCCATCAGATCATAACATTAGCATAAGACATGGAATTTTTACACACACATAAGTATGGAAAATCATTTCCATAGTTGTCATAGTTTATTTACAAGGATATCTGAATAGATTGGGTTCACTCCCAAAACCATCATAGTAGACAAGCTTCACTCCCAAGACTATCATAGTGAAAAAAATACCCCACTAAACTTGGTTCACTGTGAATTCCATTTATTTTCTATCTGATGAGATATAAATTATTTCCCAATGCATTAGAGGGAGATATAGGTCACACACATCACATAATAAAAATAATGGATATATGTGCCACAGGATCATAAATAATTTATCAAATCATTATCCATTAAATGAAATGGATTTTATAAACATTTCAGGGTATCATAACCAATGGGATATATATATATTTTATAATCATTTTATCATTTAATCATAGTATAACCTATGAAAAGAAGAAGGTTTCATAATCATTTCCTCATAGTATAAACTATGGAAGAGAAATAGGTTTCATAAACATCATGCCATCATAAATATAAATAATTTAAATAATTAATATCAATGGTATCATAAGATAATTTCCCCAGTAAGGCATAGGTAACATCAACATATTTATTTATATATGGAAAATGATTCTAAGGGATCCTTTAAAACATTTCATAAGGAAAATATTTTTTTTTGAAAATCTCTTTTTAAAACATAAAACATTTTCAAAATAAATTTCCTTAAAAATAACATTGAATTATTATAAAGGAATCTTTAAAAAATGATTTGTTCTTTTCAATATAGAATTATATTCATGTCGAACATGTTAAAATGGAGATTCTTTTCACATTTTTAGTAATATCCAAACCAGAATTGTTTGGAAAACGACATAAATATTCATTTCAAAAAAAAAGTAAAAATTAAAAAATGGGTAAAAACGTATATAATAAATAAAATTAATAATTTTAAAAACATTTTTGAAAACATTTTTAGAAAAAAAAATGTTTTCAAAAATAATGGTTTTCAATCGAAGATAGAAATTAAGATGATTTTTTATAAAAACATTCCTATAAACGCTTGAGCATATAAAGATAGGAAATTATGTGAAAACATGGATTATACTTATATAACCCAAGGATAATAAAATACATGTGTTTTTCGATAGTTAAATTATAATATTTCATCGTCAAAATCATAATAAAAAATAATCCTGATAAAAGATAAGATTATAACATAAGGCTCTTACTAATTTGGTAACATTGAATCGTAACCCCTGTGAAAGAATAAAAAAATGAAACTTAAAATATAAAGATAATAAATAAATTCAGGATATTAATCATAAAATTGGATATATATATATATACACCTCATAAAATAATCTAGGTCTATAACATAACATATCTATTGAGGGAGGAAAATTGAGATAAAAATACACTACCACTTTGGTAACATTTTAGCCATAACCCCCATGAAAGAGATATCATAAAATGAGTATTCAATTACCAATAATTTTTAGTATAATAATAAAATTAATTCATTGGTATTATAAAATCAGTATAAAACAAATAGGTGGTGAATATTGCATGTCTCTCACATAACCAAAAAGTGAGACGAAAACGCCTTACCTATTTAGTAATATATTAGATTGTAATCCCAAATAAGTCATAAAACATAATGAAACATAAAATATCATTAAAATTATAATATTAATGATATAATATTCCAAATGGGTATATATAAATTATGTAAAAGAAATGAGTTGTGAATTTTAAGATATCTCCCATAAATAAAAGAGAGACTAGAAATCATTTACCTTAAGTCTGAACTTCCTTCATACACATTTGAACCTACTATATAATAAATATAATTATATTATGACTATATTAAATAACCATAAATACACATATAATACTATTTATGATCTAATTATTCCCTTTTGTTTTATTTTTATTAACAATTTCATGTTAGTGTCCCATTTTTGGAAATAAATTCTTTGTTTTAGTGTATGTTTTTGTTTTGTATTTTCATTCATCTAACTTTTATCATAGTTAACTAATTTAAAAAATGTTAACCATGATATAAATATCATATATGTCTAGTATACATTTATTTTTAGTGATCCATAAAAGTAAGAGATGTAGAGTGAAATAAATTATTCATAGAGATGGTTGGTCGTTTGTACGCATGAATGCTATTTCCATTTTCCTGATAAAAAATTAGAAAGAAATATAAATAATATATTACATTTTAATAATACTTTTATGTCATATATTACACATATTTTCATTAAAACCATCCTTATTATCTTCCTTGTAAATCCAGAATGAGTCACATCGCTTCACAAGGTGGTAGTTCTTCGTACACACGAATGATGTTATCATATTACCACAAAATGGTATTTAAGAAATTACATGGGGTATAATGATCCAATAACCCTAATAATATCATGAATATAATATATAAACAATAAATTCATCATTATATCCATATATTAGAGGTGATGATGGAAAACTAAAAACATTGGTTCATGAGACGGTAGTCTACCGTACACATGAATAATGCTTTTGTAACTCATTTGATGAAACAAGATAATTATTTAGGATATTAAACTAAAATTTTAACATATAATTATATTTAAGATAGATAGTTTTTTATTTAAAAATTATTTAATAAGAATTTAATGACTAGTAGTAAGTAATAAATTAAAACACGTGGTTAATAGTGTTACCTCTTCTTTGGATTTTTTTTGTTTTGAAAAAAGGATTATTGGGTTGGTTTTATGACCTATATAGGGATTATATAATGGGGTTAAGTAATTAAGAAAGTTATAAGTTCTGTTATTATCTAAAACAAATGATTTTTGGAATTATAAAGAGGATAGGAGAAGCAATGGTAGTTTATAAGTGAGGTGTGTGGCAAACTAGTATTATTTTGAAAATAAAAAGGTTTACCAACATTTTTCAGATGCCACTAGGACAAACAATTGACAATTATCAATCATATAATAGATTAGGTATAAATATTTACAAACAATGGGTTTTGGATATCATATGGATCATTTTTACCCTTATCTCTTTATTTTAACCACGTAGTAGACCCATTTTTAACTTAGCCATGGTAATTAATTTTTTGTATTTTTACTATTAATTATTGTAAAAAATTAATATTACCTTTTTAGATAATATAAATTATGATTATTCTAAATACATAATATATTTTTCCAACTAATGTTTACATAAATTTTAAATTTTAATATAAAATTAATCTGGTATATGTGATAAGAAAAGGGGGTTACAAAGAAAAAATAGTCAAATGTTTACAAAGTTTTTATATAAAATTTAAAGAAGAAATTAATTCCAATTATCAAAACTAAATTAATAGATATATAATTGAACTAATATTAATTTTAAAACAAACATAAAATATATTCTTTTGTTTTTAAAATCTTTAAAAGTAATGGTAATTCTTTATAAAAACCAATAATATTCATGATTCACTAAAAAGTATATTTTTTCAGAAAAATTATCAATTATTAACTCCAATATAATTTTGAATTTTATATATAAAAAATATTGTTTCAAAAAAAAATCAAAAAGTGTCAAAAATAATTTTCAAAATAAGAGCATAAAAGGATAAAAAACTACTTTTTAGAAAAATATAGTTTTAAGCATAGAATTGCATTTATTCTTATATTTTCTCTAAAAAAACATAATATTAAAAGTATAAATTTTATTGAATATAAGATATATAAACTTAATTAAAATAATTCATTAAAATTTATTTTTTAAATCTATTGAGTAATAACATGTTTGTGTGTATCAAAAAAAATCATAAAAATATTTCCATTATTTTCAAATAGTTTTTTATTTTCATTTTTGATAAATTATCCATAAAAGAAAAAATATATATACATTTTTTACCAATATATTTTCATAAATTAGTTAATCATATTCAACCCCACTATTTTGATGGTCAGGTTATAACTATCATAATAAATAATAATATTTTAATAATATGTCAATTTTCATTTATACTTAGTGACTTGTGTAATTAATCATACACTCAGTTTTGTGTGTAATGTAAGCTAAAGATGGTGTTATTTATAATGTAAAATATCAAAAAGATTAAAAAAATTTAGAATATAATAATTCAAAAAATCTCGAGGTGTTATAGGGATTATATTAAATAAAAGACCATATTGGATAAAATCTTACATGATACTAATAATGAAATGTATTTCCATGTATATGTCTATGTAATTACAAAAACTCAAATTTATCAACTATAATAGTCCTTGAGAATAAAATATTTAATAATTTCATCAATTGGTAACATAATTTGAAAACATTTCTCAAACATGAGGAGAATGTATATATACTAGAAAACCCCCACCATATGGATTATTTGCTTCCTACTCACAAGAGGGAAAAGATGCTCATGAAAAGTTATAGACTGAGGTATATGATATAAGATATCTTCAACTATCAAGCATATTTTCCAAGATTTGGAAGTTATATGAATACATATAATCATTCAATATTATTGAATGTATTAAGAACAATCAATGATTTATAGGCGTGAAAAAATATGTGTTATAGAGTTAAATTTATCATCCTCTAAATCATGGGTATTGGATAATATTTGTTTATAACATATTTATGGTAATGTGAACCTTCTCAATGATCTGGGGAAATTAATAAATAGATAAGTATACGTACAAGTTGGTAATAGAGTTAATTTTTTGGAATTTTATATAAAGATAATGAATTCACTTCTTCCTAGTGGATTGTCTTTATTTATAGAAGTCTCCAATAATGTTCCATTTATAAATAAAAAAATTATTTCTGTATCTTTGCTAAATAGGGTTTGTTTTTTTTTTGTAATAATGAAATATTATTATTCTATTTATATGAATGAAATGTTTTGTGGTCCTACTATAATTTTTAATATTCTATATATATATATATATTTGATAATTCATTCTATAATGTAAATAATAAGAAAGTAAAAAAATGATTTGAATTAGACATATATTTATAATTATTTTCAGGGTTATATAACTAAGTATTTCATCTAACAACTCCATAATGATAAATTTTTGGATTCAAATGAATTTAAATCATTTGATTTCTTTGAAGATTTTTTATTTGGAAAACAACTAAATAAACTTTTAAGGGTAAAGGAAAATAGGTAAATGATTTATTAGTTCCCATATATACTGATGCATATGATAATATATATAAAGTAGATCAAGGTAGATTTTATTACTTAATTACCTTCACTGATTAAAAATAGTTTTTTGTATGTGTATGTTATGAAAAAATTGTGTATCCTTTTATATGTTAAAAGAATTCAAAAATGAAGTACAACATGAACATAAAAAATTAACAAAACACCTCAATATAATTAAGGTGGAGAATATTTTAGGTAATAATTTCATAACTATCTTGGATAATTTGGTATAGTACCACAACTCACTCAACATGGTTCACCATGGTTAAATAATATATCTTAAAGATGGAATTAAACTCTGTTGGTCCTGGTTCAATCAAAATGAGTCGTATATATCATCCTATTTCCTTTAGGTTTATTCTCTTAAAACTACTTATTTTACACTTAATTGTGTTACATAAAGGTTTTTAAAATGAAACCACATTATATATGGATTGTGATGTGTCTTAATTTTTCTTTTATTAATATTTGGTGTTATGATGCATAGGTGGGATTTATAACTTCAATTAAACAAGAATTCCAGTTAAATTAATTTCTATAATGGTTAACTCAAATATATAGTTGGATATTATTTCTATTATCTAATGGAGCATAAATTGTTTATTTATATATATTATGTATTTATATAAAGATAATTTATTTCCAAAATAAATAGTTGGAGTAAAATATAACATGATGATGTTCATGACCAAAATGATAACGTGAATCCCAAGATGTATGAGTCAAAATCATAATGTGTTGTAGAGAGTGAATTGACATAATATACACCAGAATTTATAATGTATGGTATATTTCATTAGGAGCCTATGAGATATTGATTTCAATTTTCTAATAAATTTTATATAATCTTCGTAGAACATTATCCAATATTACCAAGAGTCATTAATGAGTTCTGACTCTGATAAGTTTTAAAATTCAATGGAATTTGAAATAGAATCCACATACACTAATCATGTATGGAACCTGGTAGATCCACCTGAATGGGTAAAACCCAATGTGTGTTAGTGGGTATTTTAAAAGAATACTGATAAATATATTATTGTTTCTATTTTTAAGTATCACTTGGTTGCTAAAGGATCAAAACAATTCATGGAATTGACTATAAAGAAATTTTTTTATAGTGCCTTTGATCATATCCTCTAGGATTCTTTTAGTCATAAAACTATATTACAATTATGAGATATATCAAATAGATGTCAAAATTTCATTCCTTTATGATAATTTGTTTGAGGATGTATATATAATACTACCTAATGGTTTTGGTGACCAATGAAAAGTTGTTTGGATTTGTAAATGGTAATGATTATTTTCTGGGTTCAAGTAGGCTTCTTTGTGCTAGAATATTAATTTTAAAGAATCTATAAAAAATATAACATTACAAAAACTAATTATTAACCTTATATATATATAAATTGGTTATTTGAAAGAATATTTTATTTATGGTGCTGTATATTGATGAAATATTTCATATTAGAAATGAAATTTTAATGTTGCAATTAGTGAAAACATGAAGGGATATTTCTTCTTAATAAATAATCATAGAGAATAATTATATATACTAAGTATTAATATCTATAGAGATATATATAAAGTAATTTCTGACCTTGGATAGAATTTATACATTGGTAAATTGTAAAAAAGTTTTAACATGTAAAACTCTAAAAAGGTTTATTTACCAATGTAGCGTGATAAGTGTATTTGGAATAAATAGTGTTCTTCAACTATTGATGAATAATAATTTGTGAATAATGTTTTATAAGCTTCTATAGTTGGATCATGTTTTTTATATTATTTACTCATCCTAATGTTTATTATATATTAATTATGATGATTAGATACATATCATATCCTAGTGAAATTAATTGGGTGTCCATGAATGTAACAGACCAACATGGGTCAGCCCATAAAGTCACCTAAATTGGCCACCACAAGGCATGAAGCATGTTCCTGATCACCACGATCAAGAACAAATTTATAGGTTATCATAAAAAAGAAACATGTGAGTTAGTTCACAAATAATATATATAAGGTAAAATATAAATAAATAGTGTATCAAATCAGATATCCAAAGATACATCATATGTCCAAAATAACCCAACCATAAAAGGTAACATACAACAACTAGAAAATAAGGACTACATGAATAATCAAATAGTCCATTAATAAAGAACCAGATGTAACCCTTGGCTCCATATCTACATAACCATATGACCCCCCATCCCAAAATATTTAAAGGCAACATGATCTAAGATATTCACCATTTATATGGCACTCTTCCAATTACCTATATCCTATAAGAACAAGACTATAGACACCCAAAGTAAAAATTAGGTCATAATAAATAAATAACAGAAGGATAAAAATCATAATATATACCATTTATATCCATATTAATCTACAAGTTCTTTTATAAAATATATTTCAAAATAATTTCAAAAGAAATCATTTTCTATATAAAATCATCATTTGATTATCCTTTCAATATCATGACATATTTAAATAAAAAAATAAAAAGACATAGAATTGATATACGAGTCACAAGAATATGAATTAAATAGGTTTTAAGTATCAATATCCATATCAACTATGGGAATGAGAATATGAAATAAAAATCATCTAATATATCCACAAAGAACCAAAGGGGAAACCATAACACAAGGGTGTACACAACTCTGAAAAAAACAATAGCTATAAGAAGTGAACTAAAATGTACATGAGAATTGGTCCCCCAGAAACCATGAAATCAAAGGAACCTAGACTATATATAGATAACTCAACTTGGGCTCACATATGTCTAGTTCTCCCCCACACCCCACGATCTTACGCATGTGATAATAGATCATCAATGCATTCAATAAACCAAGTGCACATTTGAAAAACATGTTCCAAGGAAAATCCATTTAATTTCATACCCAAATTTTTATAGAACATTTTATATAGAAATATCACTCCACTTTCTTGCTTGGAAACCCAATTATTTTTCAAAATCATATTTGGGGAGATTTACCGAACACATCATGTTTATCAAAATTGATTCCATAAAAATTTCCTTTTATAAAATATTTTCTTATACCTAAAATATCAATTCACCTAACATGGATTTTAAATCAAAAATTTCATATATAAAATACCAAACGAAACCATGGAAACATAAGGAATGAAAATTTATAGACCATCGGATAGTTACATCGACCATAAGATTAATTAAAACATCATTTACTTCTATATTGATGATTGGAGATGAAGATATTAGATCCTAGAGAACCTATTTTCAATAGAAACATTTTCATTTCTCCATGTCCATTATAATCCAATAATCTAACCTCATAATGAATAAAAAATATGGATACTAAGAGATTAAAATATTTTATAATGGATTCCACTTACCATATTATACCCAATAGAGATCCATGATTCTAACATACATTATAATCCACAAACAGGATAGGTAGAGGATTTAAAATCATATCAAGGATCTTATAGATCAAGAGAATCTGAATTAGGGTTCCGAAGGTTATATGGGAGGTGATATACAATTATTTTTATACTAAAAATATATTTTAGCCCGTAGTAAACCGCACGACCCAATAGTGTCATCGGTAAACCAATGGGCCTCACCAACTAGTCAGTGATCTACCGGCTAACTGGTGGGTATAGATAATGATCTTTAAACTATAATCCATCCATCAGATAATTAGTTGGAGTCCATAGGCTAGTTGGAGACACTATCCAACCTACAAGTGTTCTATCGACCTATACAGGCTAGTCATTGGCCTCATGATGCAACCAGCGGGCCAAAAATCACTTCCCCTCATTTGATTTCCCTAAAACCAAAATAAATGAATAAAATAGGGTTTTTACCTGATTTAACAAACCCTTGTATGAAAATAGTCTCCACTATAAAATCTTTCTTTCCCTAGAAAGGCTCGAGAACATGAACCTGAGAAAAGATAATTCCATTAATTCATAATCAATTCCTTATTCTCACAAGTATCATGGTTATCCCTAACACAATACCATCTCACTAGAACCAAGGAGATTGTATTTCCATACAACATTTTATCATATCAATCAACTATCTGAAAATTCATCTCAAACACTGAGGTTTCAGGTTAGATTTCAATATCCTCCCATGATATCATGTGGGATGGATCAGGTTGATAATTCTTCAATTGGAAAATTTATAACACATCAAATATTGAATTAAAATGATTCGGTAAGTATAATTTATAATTAAACTTACCATGTTATTCCATAATCCCAAATTATTAGACATAATGAGGTTCTAACTTACCCAATTTCATTAAATGTGTATATCCCAACTCAGGTGAAACTATAAGGACAACTTGATCACCTACCTCAAACACTGATGAATAATAATGCTGATTTACATATGATTTATAAGGACTCCAATATTTTTTTAACCTCTTCCTAACTAATTTCTTGATATATGATATCTCTAAGATGATTCGCTGGCTAACCAGGGACCATTTTCCAACCTATTCCAAGCAAAGATACGATCGATATGGCCTCCCATATAATGCCTCAAATGGCACTATCCTGATTGAAGATTGTTAAATATTATTATTGAAAAATTAAAAAAATGGTGGATCTTTCTAAAAAGATCCACTGAATTTAATCCAATATTCCCAAATCATACCTTCAATAATAGGGATTTTTAACTTAGACTACCCATCCGTCTGAGTATGATAAGCCATGTTAAACTTCAACTGAAAACCCATCACTGCCTAAAATATACTAAAGAACCAAGATTTTAAGTGGTGTTCCTTATCTAAAATTATATATTATGGCACACCAAGAAGTCTAATAATCTCCCACAAATATATATTACAAATATTGTCTACCTTGGTTGACTCTTAGATAGATAAAAATGGGCTAATTTTTTGAGCCGATCAGTAATAAATCATATCACAACATTACTAATAAGTTTATGAGATAGCCCAACATAACATTACATGGCTAAATCATCCCATTTAATTACTACAATGGGTGAAATTTTTCATAAACTATAATTCATTTTAGGTTCCTCCTTTATTCCCTAAAAAGTAAGGCACCGAGACAAAAAAAATACATAATTAACCATCTCATCCCTGACCACCCATAATGATGTCTCAAGTCATGATACATCTAGTTATCACTAGGTTTCACATACCAATTAAATCTATTTCTATCATCCACTAATTCTTTTCTTATATTCATTGTAATAAACAACCTACTTGGAAGCACAATACTCCATAGAGAGATCAAGACAACTCCCCTGAGGTCGCCCAACCATAAAGATTCTTACTAAAGCACAGAAATTCCACATCCTTGGACTACCCATGTCAAATATAATCAACCATAAGTGATATAAAATGAGAATAATCTAGGAATACATTCACTTTATCTCTCCCTTCATCCATGTACATATCATTAAACATTTCCTTCAAACACCACTCTTCAACTGATTCATTCACTTCATGTGTCTGAACTTTTTTCATTAAGTCTCTAAAACAACATTTCCGTTTTTAGGGGTGTATGAAATATAAAAATAAGTGCTATCAATGTACTCAAAACAATTTATTTTTCTCAAGTTCATATCCCTCTAAATAAAGATATAATTTAGACACTTATAGTCTAAATACACTGTAAACAACTCCATGAAGAGGTAGTGGCCCTAGGTCTTAAGAGTGTACATCACTGCCACTAACTCAACATCATTAATGGGATATTTTTTCTTATGAGGGAATAACTAAAAATGTCTATAAAATACTAAATAACTTATTTACATTATAAAACAACCCAAACCCATATATGAGGCATCAATGTAAACATCATAACCAATACCCATCTTAAGAAGAATCAATATTGGTACTAAATTCAATCTTAATTTCAACTCCTGAAAATATCACTAGAACTGATTTTTCAAAAAAAATCACACCTTTGTAGGTTAACATTATCATGGGAGATGCAATATTGGTGATTTCTTGATGAAATCTCCTTTAATAACCATTTAATCATAAAAACTCCAGATATCAAAAACAATTATGGGTTTCTCCTAAAACATTACTATATAAATTTTTTCAATTTCTAATGACATTCCCCTATTTGAGGTCACATGACTCATAAATTTCATCTCTTTAATCTGTAATTGAAATTTTGTTAAATTTATATGTATATATATATGATGTTTTTTAGGATTCCAATGATAATATTAAATTCTCTACATGGTACTACATTGATATAGAATAACCAAGGATGTTATTCACAAAGAAAAAAAAGAATGAATACATTAACTGATGGAAGAATAAATTCATCAAAACAATAAACACGATAGGAGCATTAGTAATGCCAAATAGCCTGATGAGATACTCATACTTCCAAAACCTAGTCTGGAAGATTTTCTTAGTAATATCTTTTTCTCAGATCATCAGCAGATGGTACCCCAATCTCATATCAATCTTTGAAAATCACTATAATCCCTTGAGATGATAAAATATGACATCAATCATAGTTAAAGTACATTTGTTCTTAACAATCATATGGTTGAGTTTCAATTAATCAACACAAAGTCAGAAAATTCTTCCCAAATTCATTAGAATGTTCCCTGGTAAAGGACAAGGTAAAATTATTAGATAAATAAATACCTTAGAATAAATATCCTCAAGATAAATCATTAATTATTTTAACCCAATGTGTGTTATATGTTATGAAGATAAATAAATTATAATCTTCCCCAAAATCAAGTCTGTAGAAAAATTGACTTCCCAACAGGTCGGAAACTGTGAGAAATTATTTGGAAAACATCAATTTACCCACACACCAACACATGAATAGAACCAAAAAGATGTGGGTATAAAGTATCAATAAACTTCTCTAACAAATATCGTGTGTTAATATCGACAGAAGGCGTAAAAATACCTTGTTTCCTAGATCTAGTATCCCACTCAACCTAAATGACATGAGTAAATCCATCATAAAAAAAGAACTGCCCATGATGATGATAGTAATAAATTTGAGCTTTATAGATAATCATCTAATCCATACCAATGATGAGATAAAATATTTCAAGATCAATAATAAAAAAATCCACATATGGTTTCATGTTCAGTTATCATTATCCAATATTTGAGACATCTGAAATATTGCTTCAACTTCTTTCCCAAAGGAGTGTAATGTTTCATCATGATCGGTATAAGCTCAAATTTCAATCCCAAATCAATTTAAAGACCATAATTATATAAAAGTAAATAAACACCATACCTCTTATGGTATTTAGTCCTTCCTCTAACTCCACTATATAGATATATCCAACCTTATCCTACCCTTTCCTCACAACTTGAGCATTACCCTTATCACGAGGTTGAGATCCCACACCTTTTTCTATGACCGATAAAAAATATAGATCTCATTGTAAAGGTGAATCTTGGTCCAATATCCTATTAAACACTATCTTAGAAATTCTAAAGATAAAAAGGTTCCCCACATGTGTGACATGCCATAGGTTTTTCTTTACAATTATGGCGTTGGTGTCCCTTTCTCCCACACTGAAAACATATGACCAAACTCTATATAAATTCTTGTGTTCACTCATGTCACTACCTATTCTATGGTCACCCCACTATATATTCTATCTATAAGATGAACATTGGAAACTTTCTTCTACCACTAATGCTCTATAGAGTCATTTCTCTATATATATATATCGTCTTCAGTCAAAGGTTCCTTATCCACAACCTCCACGAACGTGGGAGGAACATATAGATTAGAATATATAAAAAATCTAGACTCAAATCTATATCAAACCTTCATGCTTTGAGATGTAAATTATAAAAAATCTATTGATATAGTTTCATAAACTCAGAAAACTAAATAGCATACTCCATATAAATGATATCATTTCTCCAAAAAAACAAATAGTAATGCTTTTTTTGTTGTCAGTGTCTCAGGATTGAATCATTTATTTAATGATTTATTGAAAGAATTTGATGTGATATATTTATTCAACATGGATTTAAAAATAGATACCCATAACTTCCTTTTAAACCCTTCAAGAATATAAGTTATGAAACTAACCTTGGAATCTTCTGGAGTTCTTAGGAAGTGAAAAAAAAATTTCATTCCCCTCGATCCATTCATATAATTCTTAGGGTCCCTTTTCACCATAAAATATTGATTCATGTTTAATATTGAATTATATATCATGTTACACCCCATATTTTGGTTCATCGTTGTCAAATTTTATTATTGACTGGATTGTTTAAACTATATCTTCACTAAAGTCGAGTCAACATGAGGATTATCCTATGAGGCTTTCTCCATATATTCTTACCTATTATTTAGATAGGTTCTTATTTAAGGGACTACAATCAATAAAAATGGAGAATTTTAAACCATTTAGAATATATTTTAATTCCTTTATCATAAACTGAATTTAGAAAACTGAATTTAGAAAATTGAAGTAGAAAAGGCTAAAACTACCAAGAAGGATGCTAGACATCCCTCATCATTCCATAGTAACTCAAGTATTATTTTCAAATTGATCTAGCTAGGTAAACTATAATATCATGGCCTATTTACATATGCATTTTAGGTGTAACTATTTTTATTTTGGGTTTGGGATCCTTCTGATGTGACTCGACGGTGTTTCAAGGTGCCTTAGCCTTATTTGGTAGCCTTAGAAGGATACAGGCCCGCTGGTTCCATGCTAGTAGAAAGGGTTCCTATAGAAAACCCATCATCCAGTTAGTTTAGATCCCCTATATATAATAATTATTCATATATCCACCATCACATATCCACTAAACATTTTTAATGGCCATCGACCAGTCAGTTTCTACCTATAGGTAGAGGGTGGGCTCGGGTTGGGCTGGAAAAAGTAATTGAATAATCGTAATTTAATTCTAATGAAACCCATAATTAAAGTTTTTATCCATAATTCCAAAACATATTCTAACTAGGGATCGTTTAGAGGCACATTTTTGGCATTTAAATCTTCTTCAATCTTTTTGTCTAAGTGTTTTGATCCTAGTCTGGTCAGTTGTTAATGCTATGGTATGTTTGATCTTTTCTCTTCCCATTATTTCATTCCCATTGGAATTGGAATCTATTATATGTTGTGATGGTTAGGAATATAAATATTTTTAGGATTATATCTCCAATTAATATATATGTTTCATTAATTCATCTTAATGGGGTCGAGATATCGTATTGGTTTTGGTGTGGATTGTGTGATCCTCGATGTATATATTGATATATCTTATCTACTAACCCTTTTTATGGAAACACAATTCTGTGTTTTGGGAATTGTTTTTTAGGGTCACCTCTTGATTTCACTTTTGTTCCCTTTCCGTTTTTTCTATGCATCATGTTGTAGTTTTCATGAGACATAAGTTTGAGGTAGGTGGTTTTGATCTAGCCTATTTATGATTATCTATGAATGATATTAGTTTTATAAATGGTTTTCAAAATAATAATTGGCATGTTTATTGAATTGTTTTATATGTTTGAATAAATGGGTTTTGTTAAAATGTGGTTTTCACCTTGTTTTGGTAAATATTTTGTTGTTTTCAAATCATTATGAAAGGGTTTGATAAATGGGTTTTAAAAGCACACTTTGGGATAAAAAGGATTGTTTTTAATTATATTGTGAAATGTTATAATCCATTTTGAAATGATTCAACATATATAGTACATGGGTACCTTGGGTACCAAGGTGAAGAGTTTATTATCAGTCCTTATCTCTTGACATAATAAAGGCTCATTATTTGGAGTGTTCCATTATTCCAAAATCATATATCCATTGGCTCTAGGAATTTAATGTTAACACAATTGGGGGATCACTTTATGGGGTGTTACTCCCCTAGAATGTAAATTTTTTGTCTCTAGGGACTTGATTTTGCACTATTCATGACTTTTATTAGGATACAAGTGACCAATCTAGCTAGACTAATTAAATCCTAGGTGTGATTTCCATTTTTCTAGGATTTATAATTCTTTGGACTTATTTTATTTATGGTTCATTCTTTGATAAATATAAAGTCATTTTTTTGAAATATTATTTAAAACTATACTGTATGGGTTTTTTAAACTATGAAAAAAGTAATTGATTTAGCATGCTTATGATATAAATGATAAAACTATTTATAATTCCATGTTTTTATTTAAATTGACTGTATTAGTACTATTTTAAATAGACTTATTATGGAACACCTAAATAGGATCCTACTAATCTTATTTAGCTCACACAATACACAAACCCTTATGCTGTGTAGACCTTGTTTTTTCAAATGTTGGAGATGTATAGATGTAACGGTGTGGTAATGTGGTTTATGTCAACTGGGTATGGGTAGCTGGCGGGGAGACAGTGGGATGTTTCTCACATATCACATAGAGTAGTCCATGGTTGATTTTTTCTTTCTTTTTTGATGTTTTTAGACATTTAATTTGGGTTTTCCCTTGCTGGTATCGGTTTTACTTCAGGAATTATCCCCCTATTGCTTATGGTGTATTCCCTTCCAGTTTTTTTCTCAATATGTATTCTATGTATCATATTTCGGGTTGTAAAAATTCCCCCTCTAGTAGTTTTTGGATATTCAGGAGCTTATTTCCAACCCATATAGACCAGTAATTCCCTACAGGTCTTACCAGGGTCCACTTAAGAGCCATGTTGGATGTTTTTCATGGCTAGTTCATGAAAATTTGGTATTATATGATGGTTATTCTAATCCTTGGGAAGTTGATAGATAATGGATAGGATTTTTTGGATATTAGAGGCAAGTTTTGGTGAGTTCCTAGATAAATCATATTGTGAGGAGCCTCAAATCACCATGGGATGTTGGGTTGTGTGTATCCTATATATTTTTAATCTAAATATTAGTTTCTTCATGTTTTATCTTGAGTTTTAACTACGTTTTTTTTATCTGGTAATTTACTTTTATTTTTGGTGTATAGAATTATGCCACTAAAAAATATTTTATGGGTTTATTAGGATAGTGTAGAAGATAATCCTCCTCTTGGACGAAATGTCTTAGAGGCAATCATGTAGGAACTTCGAACCAAGGAATAGAATTCACATCTTATTTAGAACCATATTATTAAAGTGTATCCAAAATCTAAAGGATACAAAGATCGAGTGCATGAGCTCCTATTTTAGAATACCTTATATTTTTTAAGGGTACCACTGACCCTTTGGAGGTGGAGGGATGACTGTAAAATATAAATTAGGTATTTTGTTTCATAATGAAACTTTAATATCTCAAAGTAAAGTGTATGATGATTAATATTGGGGGTCCTAGAAAAATTTTGTGTGACTCAATGGTTTAAGAAAATTGGCATGTGGCCTTACATTGGAAAGGCTTTAAGACCATATTCTTTTAGTATTCCTTGCTAAAATATTTGATGGTGGAAAATATTTTGCAGTTCCTCTCTCTATAACTAGTAGAATATTCAATCACTAAGTACACCAACAATGTTTTGGGGGTTGTTTCATTTTTCTCCAGTGTTAGTGATGAATTATTAGCTGAAGCCTCATAAATACCTGAAATACTTACATCCTGACATCCAATCATGGTTATATATGTTTAAGATTACCCCCTTTGTTGTATTGGCTGATAGGGATATAATGGAAGAAAATGATATGGTGTGCATGATGGGTTGGGTTTGCTCTTATCTTCCACAATGTTACGGCTATTGAAGTACATGTGGGATAAAGAGGAAGTGATATGATAGTCTCAATCGTAGTAGAGGTGGTTCTCAGCAATAGACTTTTTCTACTCCATTAGTAGTGGACAGTATTGTACCATTAACTTGTTACTAATGTGGAAAGGGGGGAACACTTTATAGACATGAAATACACCTCTAAATAACTACAATTATTGTGGCCACGGGGTTCTTCTATAGATATTCTTCCAGGTTATTTCTACACCCCATAATGTTTATGGATTTTTAGCTCTAGATTCTATTTCAGTTCAGTCAGAAGATTTAAATTCAATATGGAACCATCCAAATTCTTCGTGGGTGAAGAATATTCATTTAGTGGATGAGTTTTTAGTTAAATTCTTTGTGGTAATGTCCATATTGAGTGATACCATTTTTTCATTTTCTTTGGAAACTACTGTTATTGATATAGGTTCATCAGGCTCTTATATATCTATATATATTTTGGATGTATTGAAACATACAATGAATATTGTGTCCTTTTTTATAGTGATAGAAAATTGTCTAGGTAAGAGGAAAGAGAAGGGTTTTTGTTTTCCTTCATTCTCTATTTTGATAGTCAATGCCAGATTAGTCCAAGACTTTCTGGTTCATGATCTAGACATTTTTATGTTATCATCTCGATGGATTCAATGGTTTCTCATCAATATGAGACTTACTTTTGTCATTACATTGTTTCATTCAATTCTATTGATGGGATCTCATGGGTGTCAATAGATAGTGATAATGGATGGAACTATTCTCCCTAAGATCAGGAGTCTATCATCTATCATTATAGTTGATCATGATGATGTTTCATTAATTATTGATCTTCCATTGGATGTTTTAAAATTTTCTAAGGTCTTCCTATATAACTAATTTGTACTTATTCTAGTGAGGTAAGTAGAGTTCTCAAATGATTTTTTGTCTAGTTTCTATACAAAATCAAAACCCATATATTGTATGGAACACATAGATATTAAAGAACATAAGATTCGGATGGAAAACCTATTAGAGAAGTGATTTTTTCTTCCTAGTGTCTCATCATGTGTGGGTTTGATGCTCTTCTCTAAGAATTACAGTGGTTATCTTTATTGATGTGAAAAATATTGGATATGGGATTGGGTAATAGTTAAGGAAAATTATTGTTTTACCTATAACAATTTTTTAATCCATTAATGTGGGAAATATGGTTTTGGAAAATTGATCTCTAGTCTGGTTATATTCAACATAAAGTTAAATAAATAGATATCCCAAAGACTTACTTCTATAGTAGTTGTTGAAATAATGAATATCTTGTGATACCTTTTTTCCTAAATAATTCTCCTAGAGTGTTTATGAATTTGGTGATTTATATATTCCACCAATATCTCAATACCTTTGTTATAGTATTCATGGATGATATCATAGTTTATTCAAGATATGAGTATGAGAATGTTCACCCCATGAATGTGTTTTTAGAAACCTATAAGAGTCACCAGAATTAATGGAAATATAAAAAAGTGAAATTTCTAGATCTAAGAGGTAAATTTATCGGGGCACATGATTTCTGAACACATCCTATCATTTGAACCTAAAAATATGATGGTTTTCTTTCCAAGGTAAGAATAATAAAATATCTTTGAGATATTGAGAATATTAAATATAGATGGATACAAAGGATAGTTTTTCAAGTATTTCTCAATGTTGGAAGCAATTTTAACTACTCTTTCCAAGAAAGGGGGAAATCTATTTGGATTTTAGGGGTTAGGCCTCTTTTGATGAATTAAAATAGATCTGAAGTCAGATCCTATCTTGAACTCTCTAGAAATAGGTAAGGGATATGTGGTATTCTGTGATGCTTATGGTGCTGATATGGGGTATGTTCTTGTACAGGATGACAATGTGGTGGTGTACTATTATAGAAAGAATAATTTACATGAGTGTAATTACCCCACTCATGAATTGAGGCAAGAAACTATCAATCATGGTTTCAAATGCTAGTGACACTATCGTTTTAGGTAGAGGTTCACCACCTTTTCTGATCATAGTATCCTAAGTTATATATTTTCTCAGAAAAACTTGAACCTAATAAAGAGGTAATGGGTTGAATGCCTCCAGATGTTTGACTTTAACATTTCAAATACCCTAGAGAAGAGGATTGTCATCACAGATTATCTCATAATGAAATTATCTTCTCAAACTATCCTAGAAATGAAATAGTTAATTGTATTTATGTGGATTTTCAGTCAGTTTTATCTGGATGCATATGAGGATGATTTGGGTATGATTTTGACTAGTGTTTAGTTGTCAACATCACTCCTTGGGTATATTATGTAGGACCAATAGCTTTATGATGAGTTCATATGAGTCATGAAAAACAAATATAGTGGGATATTATCCCTGGTTGGTCTCTCCACTTTAATAGAATTATTCACTTCAGGATTTTATCTAACATCATTTTATTTGTCACAAATTCTATGCTGCAATATTTTTTTATATATTCATGTTATTTTCACCCTATCACTGCAAATATTTATTATATCATGATATAATTATTATAGTCATCAAGTATGAATAATTACATTACATATTATGTGTCTTGTTCATACACCATCGAGTAATTTAATGCATAGCACATAAATCCTTCTAGTCTACTCTGGCACCTACCGATGCCAGTATGGAAATGGAATGAGGTGTCTATGGACATTATCATTGGGATACAAAAATTCCATTATGAGATAATTATATTTGGGTGATTACTAAACAACTCATAAACTTGGAAATTATCATTCTAACTAGGAGCACCACTATGTTTGATTCTCCATGTGAGTACTAAAGGTCATAGATTATGAGGATTCATAGGGTCCCCTCTATAATTGTTTCTAATAGGAATCACATGTTTACCTCCTAGTTCTGGAAAATTCTATAAGAATCGATAGGGACTCAGGTCATATTCGATGAAGCTTACTATCAAAAGATGGATGGTAAGATGAAGCATGTTAGTCAGATCCTAGAGGACATTATTTATGTCTCTGACTTGGATATTAATTGATCTTGGAATATTCATCTGATACTATTTGTGTTTCATTGTAATAAATGTTTCCAATTTTCAATCAAAATCGCTCCCTTCAAGGATTTATATGTTTTCCCATACTGGTCACCTCTTTATTAGTTGGAGGTGGTTAAAACTCCTCTTGTGAGATTGATACTTGTTTATGAGAAATCGTGGAGGATTCTAGATATATGATGATTCATGGTCATAGTTCAGAGTTGGAAGAATTCCTATAAAAAACATCCACACTTTCATTTGGAGTTATCCATTGGTGACCAAGTCTTCTTGAAATTTTCTCCTTAGCTGGGTAACCGTTAACTTATGAAGCATGGTAAGTGGGATTTTAGATATGTCTAACCATTTTATATCACTAATTAGACTGGAAAGTTTTTTTATAATTTGGAATTACTAGCTTAGTTGATATGAATTATTGATATTTTCTACATTTCTCATCTCAAAAAGTTTCATCCTGATCATTCCCATGTTCTGATCTGGGAGGAGATTGATTTAGAGCCTGGAGTTTCATTTACTAAAGAACCCTTTGAGATTGTTGATTCTCATATGAAGTTTTATATGGAAATTTTATTTATTTTTTCAATGTGTTATATAACCATGGATCAAATTCTCATGAGACTTGTGATCTTGAATCTTGGGAGAGGGGGTAGTGGACTCACCTCCTCCTAAAGAATCCTTCCCCCACATTACTTTTTAGGAATAGAATGTCCTGTAGTGGGGAAAATTGTAACATTAATGTCTAGAAATTTCCCTATTTTATGTTTAATAGGTTTTATTTCAGGTTAGGGTGGCATCATATGTGACTCAGTGGTGTTTAAATGTTCCCCAGTCTTATTTGGTGGCTGCATAAGGCCACTAGTCAACCAATGGCATGTTGGAAAAATGGGGTTCCTACAGAAACCCCCTCCACTCAGGCCAGCTGGTGGGGAGCTCTAGGCTATTGAAATTCTTCATTTAGCCCCCAACTATCCAGTGGAACTCCGCAAAATAGTTGAAAGGCATGTAATTAGCCAGTGTGCATCTATAGTGACCTTAGGAAAGGCTATAAAAGTACATGTTTAATCATAATTTTATTCCACTAAAACTCGTAATTTACCCCTTAATCCCTCATTATTGAACCCAATTTCACCAATTATCTTATAGAGGATCATATTTAGTATTCAAAAATAGATTTATCATATGTTCTTGGTGTCTCGGTTATGGTTTGGTCTGTTTTCAACACTTTGGTATGTTTGACCTATTCTCATCGCTTTCTTTTATTCTCCTTAGGATTGAAAATGGTTATATACTGTGTTAGTTGGATTTATCAGTCATTTTATCATTCCTTCTATTCTTATTATAGATCTATCATTTTTTTCATCTTCTATAGGGTGGATATTTTGTTGGTTTTTGTGTGGCATGTTTGATCCTTGAGGTATATATTGATTTATCTTATTTGCTAACCCTTTTTCTTATAGAAATAGAATTATAAGTTGTTGGATTTTTTTTGGACCTCCTATTGATTTCTATTATTTTCCCTTAAATTTTAGTGTGTGGATCCCACTATGGTTGGAATTCCACCTATTTTTGAGAAAAGAATGTTTTTTCTCTAGCCTATATTTGAGGATCCATGAATGATCTTAGTTTCCTAAATGGTTTTCCAAATAATAGTTTTCATCTTTTTTGAATTTTTTGAAATGTATGCATAAATGGGTCTTTAATAAAAGGTTTATTTCTTCTTATTTTGGAAAAATATTGATGGTATTTAAATCAGTGTGTAGTGTTTTGTGAAATAGGTTGTAAAAGTATGGTTTGGGGTTAAAGGGGGTTTTTTTAATTGTGCAATGAAATGTGATAAGATCATTTGAAAAGATTTTACAGGTGTAGAACATGGGATACTTGGATACCTAGGTGGAGGGTATAATATTGGTCCTTTTCTCTTGATACCTTAAGGAATTCAATTTTTGGGGTGTTCCTTTGTTCTTAGATAATATAGCCATTAGCTCTTAGAACTTGATCATGATGCCGAAGTTGTTTCACTTTCTAGGGTGTTCCTTCATCCCTAGATCATATATTCTTTAGCTTTAGGTACTTGATTATTCACTATTCATGATTATTATTGGTGTATTAGTGTCCTAGTTAGCCTAAATTATGATATCCCGTGGTGATTTACATTATTCTAGGATTTGTCCTTTTTTCTTAACATTATTTATGATGCATGCTTTGATAAATGTAAAGTGGTGTCCTTGAAATATTCTTTGAAACTATATTATCTATATTTTTTTATAACTATGAAAAAGTAGTAATTGAATTACCATGCCTATGATAGAAATGAGAAATATTTTTATCGTGCCTTGTTTTCTATTAAATTTAGTATATTGAAGTTATTTATGGGATACTTGTTATATAACACCTATGTGGGATCCCACTGATTCCATTTCGTTCTCACCCTTAACACTCCCTTAGGGGTGTGTGGACCTTGTGTGGACCTTGTTTTCTTTCACACATTTAACACCCTCAACCATTTTGGATGTTTTTGGAAATGCACTTTCGGTTTTGTCTTTCTAATTTTGGTTTTATTTTTACTATATTAACCCTTTTGTTTATGGTATTTTATCATTTCTTACTTTTTTCTATATATGTATGTGATGTATCTTGTTTCATGTAGGGAAATGAATTCCCTATAGTTTTTATTGAATGATCAGGTGCTTTTCACTAGCCCGTGGTGATCGAGAACACCATTCAGGTCTTGTTACAGTATGTTTTGGGGCTTGGTTGGATGGGTAGTCTATGTTGGGTCATAAAACGCACTCCTACAATATCTCTTGAGTTCTGAAATTCATATATCCAATCTATCAACACCCCCCAGACACAAGAGGGTGATATAAAATAATTAGAACAGGCATTAATGATAATCAGGCCCTTTGATACCAATTTGTAATAGTCCAAACTAGTTCAACACATAAAGTCCCTTTAATTGGCAGACCATAACTCCCAAAGCCTTTTCTTAGTAACCACAGTCAGGAAAAAAAACCAAGGTATCATACAAAGAAATTTTAGAATGGTTTTACCCTCAATTGAAAAACGGTAAGATATAAATAAACATTGTATCATAACAAATATCTAATGATACATCATATTTCAAAAATAACCAATCCATAAAAGCAAACATCCAAAAATAGATAAAAAGGTATAAATGAACAAATAGATATAACATCAATGAGGAACTCTATGTGACCAATGGGTCCTTATCCATGTGACCATATGACACCACCATACCAACCCACCTAAATGAAGCACAATCCATGAGATCCATCCTATACATGACACTCTTCTATTTATTTGTATCTTTCAAGAACAAGGCTACCAAAACCCAATGAAAAAAGTAGGGTGTGATAACTGAATCTTAATAGGATACGAATAAGAATATATGAATTATACATAAATTTTCATATGTTAGTTATTATATAAAATGAATTTCAAAATCATTTAAAAATAAATTATTTTCCATAAAAATAATTCGTTGGTTTTCCATTAAAAACATACCATATTTAAATACAAAAAGAAATATGAAATAACAATTATCCATAAGTCATAAGAAGATGAAATAAATAGGTTTCAAGAATACATGTACATACCAAGTGAGAAAATGATCATATAAAATATATAAGAACATAATATATCCTCAAATAACTAAAGGTGAAATCACAATATAAGGGTGTAAACAAATTATATAAACAAACACTAGCAGGCATAAGTGAACTCTAATGGTAGATAACCTTGGCCCATAGAAAGGATAATTATAATAACTATTGAAATAGTTGAATCTCCCTTAGTTAAAGATAACTCCACTAGGTCAAAAATATATATCACATTTTTTCCCATAACCCAATGTATTCTCGGAGTACAAATACATTGAGTTTTGTTGATATGTTATGATTCGTGTGAGTATGATCACTTGTATAGATATACAAATAACTGATCATAGGATATAAGGTAGTGAACTTGTATTCAAATTTACCTATTTAGGTACACCAAATTTAATGACATATATATTTCATTAGTGTTTATTAGGTGAATATTGGATATAGATACTATAACTTGTGGTTTTAATAGAGGTACCCTATATGAGGGGATTCATACTTTAACTCCAATCTAAAGTCATTTGTGAATTTTTCATAATAAAAGATAATTTGGTATGATATTAATCAAGAAAAGGTATTTTATTATCCAAGATATGACGTGTATGCCCATATCAAAGGCTATGATATCATGGAACACAATTTTGTTTTGACTAAGTGCATATCCAATAAAAAGAAAATTTCATGTGATATAACTACATAATATTTTTTTCAACTCATGAATTTAGAAAAGAGATAAGTTATTTTATATTCACATTATCCATGTCACATTTTGAATATTGATGTTAATGAAAATAGAATATTACTAATGGACATGTGGTGGATTAAATCACAAAAAACCCTTTGTAATTTGGACAAGTATAAAATATTGTTAGATACTTCTCTTATTTTATTATTATGAATGACATTTATAGCGATTGTCAACTATAAAAAGGTATATTGTGGTGATACATAAGATAATGGAAGTTATAATTTTTTGACTAGTGTGATTAGTTTTTATGTAAATATGTCTACATATATTATAAACAAAAATATGATTCTTTTGTGAATTTGAAATAATAAATTAAATAATAGTTATTTCATTAAATAATTAATGATGCATTATAATATAATAATTATTTATTTATAGAATTAAAACATAAACAAGATGAAATATTAAATACTAAATTGGATTCAGGATTGAGCTATATATAATGGGCTTAAAATCCCATAATATTAATTAAATTCCTAAAACCACCTTCAAAGGCCATTTAAGCACCACCTTTGCCAACTTTAACAAATTTATGGGATTATTAGTGCACCTCCCATTATGGTTTGGGAATAAATAAAATTTTGGAGGATATAAAATGATATAAATGACCATTAGAGGCTATTTATTACACCTACATTTATTTTATATGAATTTATATTCCTTATAGGATATTGAATGACCCTACCTATAAATATTAATGGAAATGGGTGTAGTTTTCATTCATTTGTGAGAAAGAAAATATGGTTCTTAGTGTTATCTTGAATTCCACATTTGAGAGTGTTCTCTATTTTTCCTCACCTTAGAGGTTTTCTAAAGTCTTTGCCATCCCTTATTCTTACCTTTTCACTTATGGAGGGACAAAAATTACATGTATAAAAAGTGAATTCTTATAAGGTGTTGGAAATTAAAATTAGTAGGTGGTGCCAATGGATAATTAATTTCATCAATTCTAGTTTCATGTAAATATTCCAAACCCTTTACAAATTTATTTTTAATATAGTATTTTATTATTGGGATTTTCATTTACTTATTATATTCTTTATTGGTTTTTATTAATGTTTCTAATGTGTACTAAGGGTTTATGATTTCATTGAAACCCTTCATAGGACCATTTAAAACCCCTCTTTAGGTGTCCCACCATTCCACATTAAAAAAACTATGAGGAGGGTTTTGGCACCTTGATTTTGGGTTTGGAAACACTTTAATAAGATCTTTTCCTAGAAAATATATGGAAATTCCTCATCTAAATTTCCTTGAAATTATTTATCATTCCTTTTTTAAACACTGAGAAATTATTTTCTATTCCTTACAATGGAAGGAATGTTCTCTATTCTTGAGTACCTATATTATTTTCCTCTCCGGGCACATTTGTCCTAACCACCTCCTCTAATGTGGGTAGTTTTAGTTGTGTAATCCTTGATTGTATCTCTAATCACAATAAAATTTAAAATATTCATGACTTAAACTTTTCATTCATTCCTATAGTTTAAATCTAATGTCGAGGGTTAAATTAAACCATTATAGAATTATTTTCTCACAAAAGATATAAAAAAATGAGTGACACTGCAAGTACAAGGTAAAATATTTTACTAAAAATTTAATAATTAAAAAAAAGTTTATAAAATAATAAATTAGAGTACAATGACACATGTTTAATCAATGTTAAAAAAAAATATCTCATTCCCAAGACCTAGAATCATCTCCTTATGAATCCAAAGTGGATATTTGTATCTCCACTAAAAAGTATGAGAATGTCCCTTTATATTTTTCATGACCAACAATGTCCACATGCCCAAAGAGTTAAAAATTTAGAGGGTGATTATGAACTCAATAATATTTTCCAAGACTATAATAAATATACATGATTAAGAAAATCCAAAGAATATAATATCAAACATTAATGATAAATCAGAATAATTATATCCAAACATCTTTTTACCAAAATCATTTTTAAAAAAATATCAAATTCCATGATACCAAAACCAACTAGCTAAAAAAATTCCATAGAAATAATTGTTTTAAAAAACTTCATGTATTCTAAAATAATTTAAAAAAACTCATTTTAATAAAACATATGGAAAATACTCATCCCAATGAAAGTCGCCAAAAAATCCACATTTTCTTGAAAATTACTAGAAAATCCCTATTTTCTAAAAAGTCAGTGGAAATTACTCACTTTCTTAAAATTAATTGAAAAATCCTCAATTATCTAAAATTTATATAAAAATTATCATTTCCCAAAAAATATTATCTATCTAAGACCATAAAATATCGTAATTAAGTCAAATAAAATAATTTATAGCTTTTCCCCAAAATAATTTCCCATATACAGATATCCCACATACCAAATTTTCATGGTCCATACAAAATATCATAAAATCCCAATTTATTTCATCATTCAATAGAACATCAAAAATGGGAATTTTAGAACATATTCTCACCTCTAGATAATATATAATAAAAATTAAATATATTGAACAAAATATTCTTCATTCCTCAATTTTAAGATCAATTATCTAACTTATGATAACCTTCCATCAACTAAGCCATCTGAATTCTGATATTTTTCTTAAGCCTTTGAGTAGTCTCTGAAAAACAAGAAAATGGAATTCACACCCCCACCCTTTTTATAAACCACGTTATCATACCTCAAATTAATTTTACATTGGAGACCATATTTAATAGGTCTATAATATACTAAAAAATACTATATTCAATGGTTAAATATCACATTTTGACCCATTTTAATGTCTCTAATTCCATCCACTATTCTCTAATTAAACTTCCAAATTTCTATGTAAATTATTTATAAATTATAAAGAATAAATTACTCAATTAAAACTCTCCATATCCCTACACCATTACCTCATCCATATAAATTCTTTTTGAATTTGCATTCCTTTTAATAAAGCCATTGTGGGATACCACCATAATTACCCTGATTAGACACCACAATGAAACCCTATTATTATGTTAAATTCAAAATTACTCACATAATTCCCACAAAATTATTATTTTTATTCTTTCACCATAACATAATGAAAATCCCATAATAATGTTCTAATAGGACTATCAAAAATATATACCATACTAAATTATAAATTTTTTCATTTATCCTAATACATTAATTTCACTAATTATCTATAATGAATTCCACAAATTATGTATCACCATTAATCTAAAAAAATGTTGACATATCTAGATAAGGATATTAATTCTCTATTATATTCTCTTAATTTAAATCATTATATCTTAAAATAAAATCATGTTTTTACAGAAATAACTAATGGAAATACAATAAATCCAATCCATTACATGTTAAACACTTATTCCCCAAGTTAATTCTCTTGAATTTATTCTCTAAACCTCATAAAAAACAAAATTGTTATATCAATATATAAATTAATCAAATTATTCATCCTAAATTAATTTTCCTAGTAACATGTTCACCACACTAACATAGTCACATGATGTCAAAAACACTTCATAGTTTCAAAAACCAAATTTTAATCATATATCCATATCAAACAAACTAAAATGGATATAAAAGGTAAAAAAATACTTAATTAAATAAATTTTAAAAATCGGTATTATAATTCTCCCCACCATTGGAATTTTCATCCCTGAAATATCACTAGTTGGATTCATTGTTATAAATCTCCAGCCATTCCTACTTTGTCTGAGATTCTATCACCTAAATCTCTGCTTTAGTTAATTTAAGTTTCTATAAGAATCTCACATAGTAAACACTAAATCCTATAAGAATATTTTCTCTTGATTATAAACGTTAATTATACTTTTCAAAAAATACTGATCTGGTTCCATCTGAATACTTCTTAATTCAAGACATAAGAATAAAAAAGATACCATAAACGATCACATGTGTTGGGTTAGTGTCAACAAATACACCACTGAATAAATAAATTATATGACCTTAGAAGTCTCCAAATATCATTAAATTTAATTTTAATAATTTATTAATCTTTGGTGTCACAATTTTAGCCACACATTTCAAAAACCCAACATCTTCATCTTCAAAATTCAAGGGATTAATAATTCTACATACATGAAGTTAAAATCATATGTTAACAAATTTTATTTTGTTGATAATATTTTTCATTATACTAGGAATAGAATAATTCCTTTTAAAAATTGTGACCCAACACAATGATGAAAATATCCCAAAAATGAATTCTTAGTTCCAATGGGACATCCATCCATCATCTAAAATATAGCATAAATTGTGATATAATAACTCATTAACCATACATCACCCCACCATATATGGATTACCTCTACCTATAACACTTCTAATTTGGTATCTGTATCTCTATTACATTGAATGTAAAAATAGAATTATCATTAATACTTTATAGAAACAAACAACTCACCATTTACCCTACCACCATATAGAATCCTATAAACAATTTCATCAGTGACAACTATTTTTAAGATCTTCTCTCTAAATCGATATAGGTTTTCATTTTCAAGGAATCTATCACTTGGTGTTATAATAAAAAATATCTATCTTACTACAAAAATAATTTTAATCCATAAATTCACTCAAATTATCCATCATAATAATCATGAAATACATTTTCATCCAAACGACCAATAATTCATAAAATATTTCCACATTTTCAATCATAACAGGATATGGTGGACACCTTAGCCATATTTATTCATTTTTACATAATTGAGTATCAATCCCCATGGTACACATCATTAATTCAACTTATTAACTTCTCTAATTAATTAATCATGAAAACATGGTAGATATAACCCTCTATAGGAAAACAAATAGGAAAATCATAGGGAAAATCATAATAGTACATCACATTGGAGAAATTTTTACACTAACATTGAATTTATTTATCATCTAAGTAGATGAAAAGTGATTTACTTAACTTTTTTGATGTTAAATTATTTATTTATTATGAGGTATTTACACTTTATCATGATCATTTGAATTATGAAATATCAATCTAGAAACATTCATCTTCGATTCTTGTATTTGGTATAATGGTCCCCCACTACTCATCCATAATGACGGGTTATAAATTATCTTTTGGTGTCCTACCTTCCCACATTTGAAAAAGGTATGAGGAGGGTTTGGGCTCTTCAATTTTTCATTTCCCATTTCACAATAATGAAAATCCTCTATTGATGTCTTTTCTTGGAATACAAAAAGAAATCCCTCAACTGTTTTTTTGTAAATTCCATGTCGTTTATTTTTTTAACATATATGAACTTTTTTTCTCCACCTTCCTTGGGAAAAAAGTTTCCCATTCTTTGAATATCTATTATGTTTTACTCTATTAGAATATTCTTACTAACAACCTTTTCAAAATTTGGTGGTTTGAAAAGGATAATCCTTGATTTAATTATAGTCCCCAACATATCGTGACTCTTTAATACTTTAGATTTTTATTTTTTTACCAGCGTTGGAACTAATTTCATAGGTGATGTAAAATTAAATACATACTCTATAGCAGACATGTAGCCTTATTCAAAATTCAAAAAACTCACTAGGTCTTGACAAATTTATTCAATCAGAGAAGTATAGATCATTGAATTTCTTCTAGAAACCACTCTGGTTGAGAAATTTATCTTTACATACCTTCTCAATACATTCCCATTATTTCCTAGTCGGTCTATTTATAAGTAATCCCCAAATTTGACCTTTTATGTCTCGAGTTTTCATAACAATGAAAATATAGGATTTATATTATCCACACACACCTCAATTTATTCAAGTATACCATCACCACTAAATGAAATTTGATGTTTTTTTATAACTTAATAGGATAGAAATACCCCCTGGGCTTATCCTGATTACCATCTCCTCCAATCGCTTATAAATCATTCAAAACTAAATTAAATATTTAAGGATCTGTCATATTAAATAATTTAGTATCCATTATATCACTTTCTACCACTCTTTGACCGCATCCATTCAAAATCCTTCTAGGTAGTATATTTTTTAAATGTATAAAATTATATAATTAGGGTTAAGAATCCCCCAAATAATTATCACTACATGTATCTTACTTAATAGTATATCTAGGTGGATTCTGACCCCTTTCATTAGATAATAAAATTTCCCATTATTTATTCTCGAAAATCCATGTAATTTCCTTATAATTAGTTTTTAAAAAACATTTTAAGAACACTAAAAATACATTATTTGGAAATACATTTCAATTAAAGAAACATATTTTTTTCAAAACCATACTCATGTAATGCAATTTCTTACCACACATATCATGATGAATAGAATCCTTTCATTTCTAACCCATTTGGTTGAACATGTAATAAATAAAAGTATCATATGAGGTCATATGTAACATTTTAATTATTTTATACTTATTAGTAACCCTTAAGGTTCACTATAAAAAATTCAGATACATATTTCATGTATATATTTCATTTTTTTAACCCTCTGATTCACCATTCTAACAGGAATTCACAATATTTGACTAAAAAAAATTTCCCTAATACCATTGTGTAATGACTACTCATAGAGAATAGAAACCCAAGACGTAAAATGAATTTTCATATTACCCCAAACATCTTCCATAAATCTCCCAAGGCTAGAAACTAGTGTCTAGAGATAAAATAATCCATTGAGAAAAAATTTTCCCTCAAAATAAAAAAACAAAAATGAGTAAAAATTTAGGTAAATATACAAGTATTTTATTAAAACATTTAAGATTTTAACAGTAGAAAAAGATAAGTTTTAAAATAATCAGTCAAATTAAAATGACACATGATGAGTCAGAATAGATAAACATGGATGAAGCCCATCCCAGAGACTCCTCCCGCAATATCTCTAAACTATAAACATCCCTCAACATACAAATTATGAGACCATTTATTCACATACATCATTAAAAATAATTTCTATATTACAACTAAGGTTCATATGTAGGGGTGAGTATGAACTCAGCAGTACTCCACAACAATTTAAAAAAATCATGAGAAAATAAAAAAAAATTAAATACTAACCATAAATGGTAAATCCAAATAGTTTCATTCAAATATTGATTTACTAAAACCATTTTAAACACCATGTATAAAAATCATGATACCAAAACCAACTACCCAAAAACTATTTTTGCTCAGTAAATGTTCTTTTTAAAATCATTATGATTTCTAAAATCATTAGAAATCTCCCGTTTTTAGAAAATACTTGAAAATCGTCATCCTCTTGATGATTATCAAAAAATAAAAGGTTATTTTAAGTCACTGTAAAATCCAAATTCTCCTAAAATTCACTAAAAAGTCCTTTCTTTCCTGAAAGTCATTGTATTGTCCATTTTTCCTATAATGTCATCATGAAATCTAAATTTACCTAAAAGTAAATAACTATAAGAGCACAAAATATAACAATAAAATTAAATTAAATAATTTCAGGTTTTCAAAAAACCTATATTGCATGAATGCACACACACCATGTAATGTACAATAAAATTCAATTAAAATCATTTCATCACACTATCCCTTACCTATAATATTACCACAATGAATTTTATATTAGCAATAATATAATTTTAGATAAGATAATGTTTTCTCATAAACATTAATAATAAATTTTATTGTCATCATAATGAATCAACAAAGCATATAGGAGTTATCCCAACTCATATAAATTATCAAATTCACCTACCAAAATATTCATTCACATTATCACTACAACTTCTCAAATAACTAATATTTTTAGGTTAAAATTCTAAGTACTATCATAATAATCCTCCATAAATTCTAATTAAATAAAAAATAATACCAAATCTCTAATTCAGAGAAATTTTTTATAGCTTGTTCCATTTTGTCAGATACTTGTGCAACTCTATATTCAATTGTGGATGATTCCCAATTTGTGTCATGGACCTCATTATATTTAGATGATCTATTTAACTCTTGGGTTAGGAAGTGAAGGTATATTTGAGTTAAAAATTAAAAGTATTTATGGGTGTTATAGCCCCTATGGATAAATGGTATTTCCCATGCCGAATATGATAAAATTTCTATTTAGTAACTCATTTAAATAATAGAAAAAATGAGAATTTACTGACATATATGCTCTAATAGAATCTTTATATAATCCAATTGAAATAAATAAATCAACCCATTCTATGTACCTTAATTTCCAGATAAATTATAAAACCTATGAACACGTTTCATCAACCAAGCCATTTTAATTCTATGATTTTTCTTAATCTCATGAATGGCCTCTAAAAAAAGAATATTTAATTCACACCCATCACTTTTTACAAAAGACATTAATCTAAAATATTTTTAATTTATCAAGGTAGACCTTATTTAATGAGTCTATAATTTTTCCATTAAATCCTCTAGTCAAATGTGATTATATCCTATAAAACCCTTATAATATTTCTTATACTACCTTTATTCTCTAATTAATCCTCTAATTAAACATATGAATCTCCATATATCCTCTTAATAAACTAAACTAATTAAATTATTTAATTAATTCTCTCCATTATTATCTACCATTAACTAATCAATTAAAAATCCTATAATAATTTTCGAGTTAGACTGTCATAAATCCATTCCATACTAAACATTTAATCTATTCATTTATACCAATTCTTGATTTCCACTAATTTATCATAATAAACTCCACAACTCATGTCACACCATTAATATGAAAAACACTCTCATATCATCACTGAGACATTAACTCCCCAATATATTCCCTGCATTTAATTCTTTAAATCCAAAAATCAAATCTTTTTTTATGACAACAACTCATGGAAATACCATAAATCCAATATATAAAATATTCAAGACTTATTCTTAAGTTAATTCTTAAGAATTAATTACCACAAAAAAAAAACAAGTCATTATATCAATATATATATTCATTGAATTAATCATCATAAATAAAATGTCTGAGTTAAAAAAACCTAACTCCAATAATCACATGATATCAATAAAACTACGTCATTAAAACATTAAAATTTTAACCATATATTGATTATAAACACACTTTCATGGATATACTGAAGGAAATATGTGAAATTATACATATGGTTTGTGGGTTCATTATGAAAAATATAAGGTCTCAAAAAGGAGGTATTTCTATTAAAATAAAATTCATTGACAATTATTCAAAATTTACGGAATATTACTCTCTTAAATATATCCTAAAATGTTTAAAATAGCTTAATTCAGTTTCTATTAAATAACCTCACAATTCATATAAAACAAAGTTTAATTAAATATAGTTTTTATTAATTTATTTGAGATTTTTTTAGAGAATGGGAAGGAAAATAAATATATTTAATGAACTATAGCTCATTCAATTATCTCATTAAATAATTTCATGAATCTTATAAAAGAGTATGATTACTGATTCAATTCCCATTAAATATTTTTTATTTATTTGTTTCTTTTTTTCAAGAGGAAATTAATGAATTTTGAGTGAAATTCATGAATTTTAGTCATTTCCCAAAAAAATAAAACTCCAACCCACATTACAATAAAATATAACTTATCCCAAAGATAACACTTGAAGTTAAATGATTCCCTATTTTAAAAAGTAATCATGAAATTTCAACAAGAGTGAGGGTTGGTATGTAAAATGGGATCGTGATGTGGCTAACCTATAAGGGATTTCACGAATACTATGGGTTTAATAATGGATAATGTAAATGTATTTCTCAAAGTGGATAAAAATGTTATCTTTCTAACCAAATGCCTCAATTGTGCTAGTATATTTCATTATTATCAAAATCTTTTATGAAGGATACAACCAAGTTCTAGATGAAAAACACAATATTATTTCTTTAAATAATGAATGGTACTCTTAATAGGATGATAAAATTGTTTAAAGAATCTCTCTGTATGGGAGAATAATATTAGATAGTCACTAATGAGAAATCAGTATCAAAATCCATCAAAATGCTGGGAATATTTTGAAAATAAAAAATCTAAAAAAATATTTCATATTGTCATTCATTTAAATAATTTTTCAAAAATCAAACAATATTTAAAAGAATAAAATAATATGTGAATAATTATTATGGATATTATTTTAGCTCAAGTTTTACTCTAAAAACAAAAAACAAATATGAATAATCAAAATAGAAAAAAATAATTTTATTTTTTATATTTTTTATGGACGGCTCAAAAAAAAATACATGAAGTCCCCCCCCCCACACTCATAAATATAAAATTTCTTCAATGCATGGATAACATATATATAATGTAATTTAAGAGTGTTTGAGGGAAATAGAAAACTGGAATATTTATCATCTATAATCAAATGGTCGATCAGAAACAACCAAAATATTTTTCCTTCATATTTTGAGCATAGGAACCTCAAGGAATTTGATACACTATTTTATATATGATTAACTTTAGTCACCAATTTCCAATATATTTTATTAATTATTTTTTTGAGAATATATGAAATTAATATGTCAGCCTCAATCTTGAGTGATGGTCTCTCCTTTTTATCTTGTTCTAATATGTCATAAAAATAGAAGAGTAAAGTTTATAATAAAAAAGGTATAATTAGACATAAAATAGGATAAAATGATATTATATTCATGACACTTCCCAACCTCCATCAAAAAAATATTAAAAATAAAAAAATTAAATTTTTAGCTCATGATTTTAGGGGAATTAAATTTCATGTGTCCCCTCAGTGAGTTTCACTAATGATAAAGGTATGTTTGGGAAATCCTTTAAAATAATATCACTTTCACTAAATTATAAATAAAATTTCGTTTTCTTCTTTTTTATAGGCTTTTTTATTAACTCTCCATCTTGGTTCATCACTTAATAGTGATGGCTATCTGCAAATTCCTCCCCCATATCAATGTGTTTCCCTAAAGATCTTTAATTTATCTCATCAAAAATTATTTTCATTATTTTTTATTATATTAAATCTCTAATTAATATTTTAAATTATTATATTTTATTGTATCTAATAACTCTTGAATAATAATATTTGAAAAATATTGTATAATAAAAATAAAAAACTAATAAAGAAAAAACCCCCAATTGAAAATGAGGAAATATATAAAATGAAAAGGAAGGAAGGAATGGAGTAGACATGATAAAACAAAAAATAAATAAGATAAAAATATTTATAGCTAAACCACACTAAAACCTAATGATCTAGGTTTCTCTAGTAATGACGCCAATGTTTCTTTGTGAGGTTGAATGTGTCAAATTATAATGATAATTTTTAATAAAAGATTGTAACAAAATTGTAACACTTGGTTCTCTTCCAATAAATCTAAATATCGTCAATTTCAAATATTATAAACTTAAGGAAAAGAATAATAATTCAGGATGATGGGGTTTTTTTCTTATCAATCATAAAATCACACACATGATATTAAAGATCTAAAGTTGAAATTTTAATTTATATCGTGAAGCATTATCAACCCTAGGAGAGTCTCTTAATGCTTATATTTCATAACTTTAATTAATAGGATAACATATTTTAATATTAGATTTATAACACCAATAATTATAATGTTACTTATTTATACAAGGATTCCACTGAGGGTTTATTTAGAAACACTGTTTGATTCAGAGGTTATTTCTCATGTTAGAGTGATTTCTGTCGAACTTCATAACCAAAAATAAGTAAGGAAATATATGGGGAACTAGATTTATTATTCCGGTTTTTATTCCATGATATAATGAAATAAATTCTCATAGACATGGGTGTGTTTATGTTGATTTAATATTTATATATTAACCATATAAACACCATGCTTGAAAATAAGAAGATGAAATAGAGAATGTTGTGTAAAATATAACATGAATGTATACCCCCAAACATCATAACTTGAGTATGAGTGTGATATAATAATACAATTCTCAATGAAATAAAAAGAGACTATAGAAAAAAATGTGAAAACTATAATTATAAATATTATTCAGTAATATAATGATGAATGTTAGGATTTATATCATGTTCCTCCCTAGGTGATCAAAAAGAGTCTAGAAGTTCATGAAATCATAATAAAACAAATATGAACCCAACAGATACTCATGATCTCAAATTTCATTCCTAAATGATCAACAGATCCTCCTTTTCTTCTTAAAAATTTCTACCCCTTGAATTGAACTCGGCGCACCTAATAATAAGAAAAAGGGGTTGCTGATTTTCCTTCCAATTATTTCAATCTAATTTCCATGCCAATTTTATTCATGGGGCTTCCAAATAATAACAGTTTATGTATAAAAATATTCATTTATAACTCTTAGTGATTCACCCACAAAATTTCATCTTTATTAAACACATTTAGATAATTTTATTCCCACAATACTAAACATGGTTTTGTTGGACTAACTTATTATTCCCCTTCAAATATTTTTAATTGTTATGAATTTATAGACTTGAAAAATAATAAACATTGACTATATATAGCTAATGAAATTTTCCCCCATATAGTTATATGCATCACCATACAGTACTATCTCATTTATGCTAACAATTTGGAAGATATTTTACCATCAATGAGATTCATCCAAATTATAGACACTATATTGGTCCTTCTAATGTATAATACTTTTTGGTCCCATTTATAAAGATTTTTCACTTGTTCTAGTTGAATGAAATGAAACCCAATAAACATGGAACCCAAAAAATAGTATTTTTCAATTTTTTTTAGTGTATTGAATGTTAGGTAATCAATCCCATACTTTTATTTTTAGATAGAAAAAATAAATATTGTTAAGTTTCCCCATTTTTTTATTTTTAAACAATAAATTAAAAAATAGAGTTTAATTCAAAGTTATTAAATTAAGGGGTACAATACCCCCATTATGATTTCAAAACAAAATTTAAAGGATGAAAATATAGGATAATTCATTGCACAATCAGTTCACAAAAAGAAATACTCAACCATTGATCTAAGGATTTCAATGTGGAAATTATTAATTCTTTAAATAAGCTATCATGAAATGAATTAATGAGAGGTTAGAAAAATATATAAATAAATAGTGAGGGTTTGGAATTTCAATTATCTTATATTTTTGATACCTCTCCTAAGTTTAATAAAACTGGTGACAGATGAGTATATAAAAGGGGATTATGGGTCTATGAATTGATCAGTACATTAAGTACTTTGAGGTTTGCCTAGAAAATATAATACATTTTGGATGTTATAAAGAAAACATGAAAGATAACTTGAAATTAATTAATCTACAATGATTCCAGTGAGATTTGATCAAAGATAATATTAAGAAAATTGGGCCTGAAAATTATTAAAATAGCATCTACCTTCAATCAAATGTGATATTGTACTAGGGAAATAATTTGAGATTTGAAACACAGTTGATACTAGTGATACAATTAAGGATTATATTTTTGAAGCTATATACTTATATAGAGGTGGTTATTATGTTTATGTTAGCAGTAGTAGATATTATGGATAGTGATAAAGTTAGAACATTCCTTTCTCATGGATTTAGAGAAAATAATTCCCTAAGTGGTTTAGAAAAGGACAAAAATGTAAGGAAATTTAGATGAGTTTTTTCCTAAATTTTCAAGTAAACGATCCCATTAGTTTCATTCCAATGTGGTTAAATGGGACACCCAAAAATTGAAGTTCAAAATCCCTACTTACACTTATTTTCTGAGTGTAAATGTGGGACAAATAAATAATTTTTATAATTGATTCTCAAAGAAGGTAAATAGGGGGGATCTAATAAATTATAGGGATAGAAAAAAAATTTAATAGATTAAAGTAAGTCAATTCGGTGAATCATGGTATAGTGGGAATACTTAATTGAGAATAAATATTTGTGCCTCAGAAAAATTAGGGAAATCTATTTCCATCAAAGTAGATGAAAAGGGAAGTAATGGTTAATGAAGGACCTTTTACAGTGTAAGGTACCATTTTGATTATCTATCCAATTATCACTAGATTATTTTATGTAGATTTTTATACCCATTATATTTTAATGATTAATTAATTAGTTAAATTTCTAAGTGGAATTGATTATGTGTATACATGATTGGTATAAAAAACTCTCTTAACATACATTAACATTACATCATTTTTTGAATACTTAATAAATTACACAAATAGACACCCAAAATTATATTAGTTTAGTGCCTTTGGAAACAAGTAAACATAAAAAATGATACATAAGTGAGCTAAATTATCTCTAAAAAGTATTTCCATGATTAGAAACCTTCTTATAAACATTATACATAACATGTATCTTTATATCCTAGGGAAATGAAACATAAAAATGGGCGATCTTTGATTATCAATAAGGGTAAGTAAGGGAGATATGTAAGCATAAACATTAGCATAAAGGTATGAGAATTTGATCATAACATTAGAAGATCATACCATTCGTATAAAAGTTCATAAACATGAATCATGGAATAATGTTTGGCAGGTCGTGAGATATGAATCATAAAAGAATAAAGAGCATAATCTATAAAATAATAACATGGGAATAAGACATGTAATTTTGGAAGACACATAAGCATATAAAATGATTTCTATAGTAGTCTAGGCATCACTGCCAAATCCATTTTAGTGGAATGGGTCTAGCCCCCAAACCATCTTTGTAGTCAAGGATCACTCCCAAGAGAACCTTAGAGGACATAGTCCTTTATTGAACCGAGTTCACTCCATCTTCCATCCAAGTCTATCTCATGAGAAATAAATCTTTACTCAATGCATTGGAATGAGATATAGGTCCCACCCGTATCATAATGAAAGCATACATGCATGTTCCATAAGATCATAAAAAATCATATCATAATTGATGAAATGAAATGGGTATAATAAAATTCTTATCATATCATAACTAGTGGATAAATAGACAGGTTTCATAAACAATTCATCAAAGCATAAACCATGAAAAAAAGCAGGTTTCATATAAATATAACCAGTAAAAGATAAACAGATTTTAAAAACATCATTCCATTAAAACATAAACCATTTAAAGAAATAATATAAATTAAACCTTTCGATAATTCCATATAAACTCATAACTAACACCAATGGATGTCATATTATATAAAAAATAATTTTTAAATATCTTATAAAAACATTTCTTGTGTAAAATATTATTCCTTATATGAAAAACACTTTCTAAAAAATAAAACATTTTTCAAAAACATTTTCTTTGAAAATATATTTGAAAACATATTAAGAAATATTTTAAAACCATAAAAAATTAAAAAAAACATTGAAAATATCTTAACATATCATTTAAAAAAAATTAAAATATTTTTTAAAACATTATTTTTTGTAATGAAACATATCTCCTACCGAAGAGAGAAATAAGGTCATAGTTTCTAAAATACATTTTCTTAATTATCTAAAGTATCAAAGAGTGGGAAAATGGTACTAATACATGATGATATGTTGAATAAATATAGGATAATAAAATTAATGAGTTTTATTTAGTGATAGATCATAATATTTCAACAAAGGAAGCATAATCATAAACAATCTTGATAAACGGTGAGATTATTGTAATAAACTGTAACCACTACGATAACTTTGAATCAAACACGACATGTAATAAAAATACATCAAATGAAGCATAAAATTTCATTAAGAGGAGTATTTTCATGATATAACATGTCAAATGGCATTATATACACAGCATAAAATAATATAGGTGCGTTACAAAATATGTGTCTCAAAGAAGGAAAATTGAGACAAAACTACCCTATTGATTTGGGAACTTTTGAATTGCAATACCCCATGAAATAGAGATAATAATATTGGTATAAAAATACCCATAAATTTAAGTATAATAATCATCTAATATGTTCATGGGAAGTATATAAACCACTCAAATGAATTAAGTGGTGAATATGGCACAAGTATTATAAAAATAAAAGTAAGACTAGAAATCCCCTTACCTTATGTCTTAAATCTCATCATACTCATTCAAAACTATTATATAATAAATAAAATTTTATTTTAAATATATTAAAGAAAAATATTCACATATATAATCCAATATATGATTTACTTATGATTTTATATTACCAGTTTACTAACAATTCAATGTTAATGTTAGGTTTTGGGGAATAAACCATTTGTTATTCGCAAGTGTTTTGATTTGTTATATTTTTTGTCCCATTACTTATATCATGATTTACAAAACCCAATAATGATAACTATGAAATAAATATAATATATATTCTGTATAAAAGTATTCAGAATAATCTATAAAATATAAAAATATAAAATGAAATACAACATTTAGGGAGACGGTAGGTAGTACGTAAAAATGAATGTTATTTCTATTCTCTTATTATATTGAAAGAAAGTAAAAAAAATTACACATATATTATAATTCTTGTAGAATTATTATGTCATATATAACATATAAAATCACTTAACCTATAATAATATATAAATCATATATATCATATATATCTTATAAAAATATAAATCCTATCATTATTTCCAACCATGAAAGGTGGAAATGGAATAACGAGCGACATCGGTACGTGAGGTGGTAGTCCACTGTACACCCAAACGAAGATTATGTTTCACATTTATTTTAAGTTTTTGTGAGTTAAAGTAGAAATCTTATCATAATAAAATCTCAATATATTTAGGATTTTAATGTTATTATATAATCATGGAATAATAATAACTGAGGGGGTGGTTAAATAAATATAACAAAATATCTTGTTAAAGGGTGTTACTAGTTCATTGGGTAAATCCATTTGTTTTACACCAAAGGGATTACTTGGTTGGTTTTCTCCACAAATGGATGATTATAGAATGATTTTAGGAAATATGGGAGGAGATTTGGGTAGATTTTTTCCAATACAAAGTGATTTATAGATGTGAGGAAGTGAGGGGGTGAGTTCCCTTTTATAGTGAAGGAGGAGTGGCATTCTACTAAAAATAAAAAATAAAACAACTACTAAGAGGTATCCCTTCCAAAATTTTCCTCAAATAATTTTCTATTTTAGAGAAAATAGGTCACTTGGTTGAAATATGTCTAGAAAATGGATTTTTTATTTGTTTTTAGGCTATTTGGCCCCATAAATTAGAGTTTAACTACTAAGTAATATGGTTTCTACCTTGATCGTTACAATTAATTTTAATTATTTAGCTAATATTTTTGGTAAAAAACTAATTTCACATTATTAGAGATTTTAAATTAATATAATTACAAACATGGAATCTATTTTTTAAAATTATAATATTGTAAGTAGATGAAATTAATTTAAAATTAATCCCTCATACATGTCGCGATAACAGGTGTTTTAAGCGAAAATGTTTTAAAGTTAAAAACATTATATCCAATTTCAAAGTGAAATTGGTTCCAATGACCTAAATTTGATTAATTGATGTAAATATTATCATATTAATCTTTAAAATAAAATCAAAATATTATTTAACAATATAAATAAGTTTGATGAAAAATCAATTTGGAATCAAAACTCAATATTTTTCACTATTCATCCAGAAATGATGTTTTTTAGAAAATACCAAAAATTAACCATAAAATAATTTTGTAATTAGATATTAAAATATTAATTTTACTTTATCAAATTTAATTTCTAAAAGATTCTAAAATTTATTTTATTATTGTTTATAAAAGGACATAACAAGCATTTCATTTGAGAAAATAGTATCTCCGAACATATAAAGGCATTATGAAAACTTATTTATTTTATTATCAATATTTTTATTGTATATAAACCCATCATAAATAATATTTAAAAATTATTTGTTATAATTCATATTATTGTGATTAATTACTATGTTATAACTATCACATTTAAATAATTCTAATAATAAAATGTTGTTTTGTAGAAACTTAGTGTTGTGTGTAATGAAAACCAAGTTGGTATTTCATGTAGAATAAGATTATATTAGTGTATAGTATAATTAAAGATTAAATTGGTGTATAATATAATGAAATAAATCAAATAAAATTAATTTATTTGAAAAAATGGTTCATAAAAACATGGGGTATTACATTCTACGCTCGTAAAATAAATTTAATCCTCGAAATCTTTCATTCTAATACAAAAAAATTATGATACATATAACTCAAAATACCCTCAGGTTCCCACATGGTTTAATATAACTATGAATTTATCCATAGAACTTTGACTAGGTGAATGGTCTTGTTTTTTAGAACATTCTCTGTATGGTCCAGAATTTCAACTCATTGTTCCTCATAAGAACAATCCTACTCCAACGGTATAACCTATAAGTGCAGTACATGTGAATGTTTGGATATGTACAACCTTGGGAGAGATACACAACTAGAAAAAGGGTTATTTACACGGTTCAAAACATGGCAATAGGCCCCAAAACCGTGGCCAAAGGCTATGACCACAGTTTTGGCCAACTGTGGCTGCTATCGACGTGGCAGTAGGTCCCGACCTAGTGCCATAGTTTTGACCGTCAAAATAGGCCTCCAAATTTGAAACTGTGGAACTTTTCATATAGCCATGTTTTAAACCGTGGAAATAGGTGGTTATTTCCACAGTCAATAGCCTTAGAAAACCGTGGCAAAAACCAAAATTATAAATGTCCCCAATGGGGTTTGATCCTTGCACCTCCACGATGCAGTACATCGCACTTACCACTATACCATGCCACAATTTGGGTATATATATATATTATGATTTATATATATATTAATAAAAAATGTGGTAATAGACTCAAAACCATGACGATAGGGCTTCCCACTAAATTTTTTGTGGGAATTGTTTTTCTCGAGGAAGTGAGGGAACCCTATAGCCATGTTTTTGGAGACCCGTGGCTACAGGTTAATGCAAAAATTGGCTTATAGCCATTGTTTTGAAAAATGTGGCCATAGGCCACAAAAACGTGGCAATATCTATGGGCTATTGCCACAATTCAAAAAACCATGGCTATAGGCCACAGAAAATAGGCTTATAGCCACAGTTTTAAAATCATGGCTATAGGCCAAAGAACCATGGATATAGCCACCTATAGCCACAGTTTTGAAAACCTGGATATAGATCTGTGGTATTAGGTCCATTTTCTAGATGTGATACATGTAACACATCATAGACTTGATATATATTGTTTTTATTTTCCATTTAATAGGATTCTTTCCTAATACAATCATGAATTTCAACGGGGATGATATACCTAGGGCCTAGTTTCCATTCCTTCCAAAATCTCATAACCTTATTCTAGAGTAAGATTAATAAAATAATATTCTCCTAAACTTTAAATTATAGATCATGATGATTTATATAATCATAAATTTTCTTCCAATTTTGAGTTTCCATGATATGTTTTTGAATGGTTCTAACCTTCTAGTCGAATTCTTCAGTATTCTCAAGTCCCAATATCTTTCTTTCTCTAACTTCAACCCATCATGATGGAGCTCTAAATATCTTCACATATAAGGATTCAAAAGGACCCATATGAATTATTGAGTGAAAGATATTGCTGTAAGAAAAATCAACTAGAGGATGGTGTTTATCTCAAGAACATTTGAAATCCAAATATTAAGATCTTAACATATCTTTCAGGGTTTCAATTGTTCTTCCATAATGACCATCCATTTAAGGATGATAAGGAGTAATGTAAATCAATTTTTTGTCAAGGTCTTATTTAAGACTTCACCCAAACATTGAGTTAAACCGAAAATCAAGATCAGATATGATATAATTTGGTACTCCTTAAAACCTTACCACTTTCTTAACGTATATCCTAGAAATCTTCTCCATAGATAATTCTTCTATGATAGAAATTATGTGTGATAACTTAGTAAGGCGATCAACTACCACCCATATAGAATAAAACCCCTTAAGAGTTTTGGGAGTATAATGTCGAAATAAATAATTATGTTCTCCCATTTCAATTTCTGTATGGATAATGGATGCCACATACCCTTAGAATTTTTTATTTTAGGTGTAATTTGATGTCATACCAAGAACTGAGATACAAAATCTATGATCTCCCTCTTTATTCCATCCCAAAATAAGTATTATTTCATGTCTCTATAGATATACATACTTCTATGATGAGTAGATATGGAATAAATATGATAATCCTCTAATATATCCTATTTCAAATCTAGTATGGACAAAACACATACATGGTTCCTAAACCTTATCATTCCATCAAGATCAAGGATAAATTCTAGAACATTTCTAACCTTCTTCTTTATTTCTACATCTTCCTTCTATTCCTATTTAATCTTCACTTGGATAGAGTGTTGAAAATTAAATTAATAAATATAATATTTATCCGCTTCGAGATTTCCTAATCCATCCTTTGAAAATCCATAAATATTAGATCTTTTTTTATCTTCAACATGGATAAGCTAGCCTAATCCTTTTGACTCAAATCATCTGCCACCATGTTCTCTTTCCTAGTGTGGTAATGTATTGAGCATAAAAATCCTTTATCAACTCAACCCATCTTCTCAAGCACATGTTCAACTCCTTGTATGTGAATATATATTTCTGATTTTTTTGCTCGTTATATATATCACACTTTTCCCAATAAAGAAAATTCCTTCATATCATTAATGCGAGAATTACTGTAGCTAACTCCAAACCTTGATTTGGGTAATTTTTCTCCTAAATCTTCAATTTTCATGAGAAATATGTTATAACCAAGTTATTATGCATAATAACACATCCCAATCCCATATTGGATGCATCATTATAGATTAAAAACCCTTATCCACCACATGGTAATGTAAGAACTGGTGCACTGACTAATCTTATCTTCAGTTCCTTGGAATTTTCCTCACATTCGACTCTGCATAGGGACTTGGAACACTTTTAGGTTATCTTGGTTATAGGATTATATAGTCGTGATAAATTCTCCACAAAACATCAATATTATCTAGCTAAACCAATAAAACTATGGATCACGGTAACCATGGTTTTTCTCGGCCAACATTCAATAGCTTCTATATGTGATGAAGATATTGTTATACCCTCTCCTAAGATTATACAACCAAAAAATGAAACCTTTTGCAACCAAAATTTATACTTTGTAAATTTTTCAAACGTGTTATCCTTCCTTAGGGTCTTTAGTAAAATTCTCAAGCAGTCTTCATAATCTTCCTTTCCCATTGAATATATAGAATTACCATCTATAAAGACTACAACAAGCTAATCGAGGTAATATCTAAAGACTCTATTTATCAAATACATAAAGATATAAAGGGAATTACAAAGACCAAAATCCATCACTTTATATCCATAGTGTCTATATCTTGTACAGAGTTTCATCTATGGAATATCCTCTTTCATGAACCTCAATTGATGATATCCACAAAAAAATTCAACCTTGGAAAAGTATTGATCTCCAAAAAGTTAATAAAACAAGTCATTAATGTGGGGAATAGGATACTGGTTCTTGATCGTGATCTTGTTCAAATCTTGATAATCAATGCAAAGCCACATTGGTACATATTTATTTTACATAAAAGGAAAATTTTCACTCCAAAGAGACACACTTCACTGAATGAATCCCATATCAAAGTTTTCCTGGAGTTTCTTCTTAAATTACTACATCTTAATTGGGTCCATTCAATAAGGACTCCTTGAAATTGGTGTGGAACAAGGTATGAGGTCAATCATGAACTCAACTTCACATTTTGATGGAAGGATATGGAACTCTTCTAGAAATACATACAAAAACAATGAACAAATATTCAAATCATCAATGATGATTTTCTCCACAACCATTTGAGATTTAGATCCCTTCAGATTGGTAATTAAGACCCATTAACTGGATGTTGTGTCTATAGGAAGTTCATACTGATCATCACATTAATAGAAAATCCTAGTTTGGATTGAAATATTAAACAAAACTTCCCTTCTGGGACAATTGATTGGGGATTTATGTAGAGAAATATAATCCATGTATAAGATGATCTCAAAATCAACCATAGTAATAATGAAAATATTCATAGGAAACACATTCCAAAAAACATCAACCAGAGAGGAATTATAAACTTGAGATGAAATCATTATACCATTAGGGGTTTTCTCGAAAAATTTCCAACTAATCATTTTTATGGAATCTTAATACCCTTAGAAAATTATTTATATTTAAAAGAGTTTGTAGATCCATAATCAATTAAAACATTATAATTTCTATATTAGATGGTAAGTGTAACTTTCACAAAGTAATTATCACACCCATAAATTTTCTAATAAAATTATCATCATTAACTTTTTGGTTTGGGCACTAGTTATCATAATTCTTATTCTCCTGACACTTGTAGTATTGAAGCGAGGGAGGTGTATTCCATACAAATTTCTATCCATTCACATTGTTAGTTATCTTCTTCCCATAAGTTTGGTAATAAAATTAATTATTAACTTCCCTTACACAATTAGAACATTTATTATACCCCTTAAGAAAAATTACTCTTTGAATAATCCCACATATAGAGCATAAGTTAAATCTCATCTTCTTCTCTCCATGGTTTTTAAATTTTATTTTGAACTCCATATTACTTTTATTTTAAAAGCCATGAGATTGATATGTAACTCTAACCTCAATTTCAACCTTTAGTGCACAACACACAATATTTTTAAAGCTACTAATATATCATATGGACAACACCCTTCTGAGTCTTATTTTTAATCCATTGAAAAACCTATCAACTTTACTTTCAGGTTGGATGATAATGCCAGAATCATACCTCAGGAGTCTTTTGAAATTAGACTCATAGGTACCAAAAGATCCATTATACATTTTCATTAACTCATGAAAATATTTATCCATATTTATATGAATAATATGAGGAAATATCTTATTGAAAAATAAGTTCTTGAACTCATCCCAGTATGTGGATACAATTTGATCTTGTTGACTCGTATTCTTGATTAAAGTCTACCATTAGTCTACTTTTCCTTATAACTGATAACCATCTATAAGGACTTTCTCATGTTCTGAACACTAGATAACCTAGAATATCTTTTTATTCATATTAATCCATTGTAAAGAAAAAATTGGATCAAAAGACCCACTAATAGAATGTGGAAATTCCCTCGTAAAATACTCAACAAAATGTTGTTCCTTACTTTTCCCATTTGTAAGTCCAACATGATTCATAGCTTGAGAAAGTTAGGTAATCATAGAAATGATACTTTTCCTTCCAACTCCTAGAGAATTTTGATGACTATGAGAAAAATCATTTCATTTCCCATCACACTCATCCTTGATGTGGTACTTCTGGGTTCTATCCATTGACTAAAGGCAAAAATCATAGAGTAAGAAATAATAATCAAAGCACGGAACAATATATTCATGAAAAACCACTTATAATATATCTAAATTATGACACATTATTTAATCTATTAAACCTTAATTGTGTCCTAGGTTTTTAATGTCTAACTACTATTTAAATCCATTATGGTGGTTTATGAAAAGTTTTTGAGTTTCCAAACAATATCCCCAGAGAGTGTCAAACCAAGTGTACAATATGGCCCATTGTCGTGAACCTATTCCTGATCAATTCTATATCAATATGGGGTATTCAAAGTTGTTACCCCTATATAAATTTGTTCCAAATACACATAAACTTATAGTAACCTGATAGGGATTTATTACTAGGAAACCACTCACTCTCTCCTTTAACAAGATTCTAGGACACTTTCGTATGCTGTTATTCTTCCTTAGAATTATCCATGGACATGACCTTAGAGATTTCACTAAGGTTTTATCATTATAGTTTCCAAAGGTTAACTAAAATTTTTCTCTGATTCCAAATATAGATACCCACACTTAACATACATTAATATTAACACATTTGTTACAGAATACTTAGCACAATACACAAACATATGCCCAAAGACTATATTATCTCAATGCCTTTGGGAACATGAAAATATAAACACTAGTATATAAGTGAGAAACATTATCTCCCACTAAGTTCTTCGTGACTAGAACCCTTCTTAGACACATCATACATAATACATATCTTCAAAACCTAGGGAAATAAAACATAAAAATGGGTGATCTCAAATACTCAGTAAGGGTAAATAAGGGAGATATGTAACAATAAACATGAGCATAAGGGTATAAGAATGTGATCATAACATTATAATATCTTACCCTTCAAATCAAAAACCATTAACATGAATAACGGCATAAATATTAGAAGTTAGTGAGACATTAATCATAAGGGAATCAACTAAATAAGACATGAAATAATTACATAGTAATAAGGCATATAATTGTGTAAAACATATAAGCATATAAAATTACTTCCATAGTAGTCATGGAAACACTTCCAAGGCCATATTAGTGGAGTGGGTTCACTCTACAAACCATCTAAGTAGTCAATGTTCACTCCCAAGACCATACTTGCAGATATAATACTTTAATAACCCAATTTCACTCTACATTACATCCATGTCTATATCAAGATATATAAATCTTTACCCATTACATTGGAGTGAGAGAATGTCCCCATCCATCTCATAATAAAATCATACATACGTGTTCCACAAGGTCATAAATAATCATACCGTAACCCATGAAATAAAATGTGTATCATAAACATGAAATCATATCATAACCTTTGGAAAAGAGACAAGATTCAAAATAATTTCACCAAATCATAAACTATTAAAAGAAACCGAATTAATAAGCATATAACCCACGAAAGAGAAACATGTTTCATAAACATCAATCCATCAAAACATAAACCATTCATAGAAAGAATATAAATAAAAAATTTGGGTCATTTCCATAGAGGAATGAGTAACTCCAATGGATTTCATATTAAAGGGAAAATAATTTGGAAGAATCTTGTAAAGCAATCATAAGGAAAATACCCATTCTATATTGAAAAACACTTTTTAAAACATAAAACATTTTTGAAAACCTTTTTATTTGAAAATAGATTTGAAAAATTATAAAGGAATCATTGAAAACCATAAAATATTTCCAAATAATTTTTCCTTGAAAATTACCTTAATATATCATTTTAAAAACATTTTTTAAAGAATTTTTTAATACATTATTTCTTTGAATAAAACACATTTCCTACCAAAGAGATAAATAAGATCATATTTTCTTTAAAATAGTTTCATAATTATCTTAAGTACCAAAGAGTGGATAAATGGTACTAAAACATAAATATATATTGAATAACCATAGGATAAAAATCATTAATTTTATTGAGATATGGACCATAATATTTTATTAATGGAATTGTAATCATAAACAATCCTGATAAACGATGAGATATGTTCAACAAAATATTACCTCTTCGAAAATGTTAAATCAAACTCCCCGTGTAAGAAAATGAAATTACATGAAGAAGAAAATATCATGAAAAAAAGGGTATCCATGATATAACATTTAAAATGGTAGTATATACAACTTTTAAATGAATATAGGTGCGTAACAAAACATGTGTCTCAAAGAAAGAAAATTGAGACAAAACTACCTCATTGATTTGGTAAATTTTTAATCGTAAATCCTCATAAAATATATATCATCAAATGGGTATGAAAATACCCATAAATGTAAGGATAAAAAATCATATAATACATTCATGGGTCGTATATACAACATAAAAAATAAATAAGAGTTGAATATGGAATAAGTGTTGCAAAACAAACTGAGACTAGAAATCCACTAAACTGATGTATTGTGTCACGACCCATCTTTTGATCAAGGTATGGATCACTGGTTTTCATATTGAATACTTAATTTAAACAAGGTAAGGGTGTTGTATGGCCTAGGGAGGTCCTGAGGAGCATTTGGGGATGGTTCAGAGTCTAGAGGTCTAGAGATGGGGGTGGTTGGATGGGCCTCATGGTTAGTGTAAACCGTGCGACCCAGGCTGCATGGTTTCGGAAAACCATGCGGCAGTAGATAGGGGCACATGCCAGTCTGCGCAGTTTGTCTAAAACTATATAGACCCAAGAACAGGGACATGCAACCTACTATAGAATGATATACAGCCTTCATACAAAGTATGCACACTGTTTGGAAAATCATGGTCAAAAACTGTTAGAGCCTAGTTTAGAGGGAAATTACCATTTTCCCATCTCTTTTATTAAGTTATTTTAATTACTTTATCATAACCTCTATTTGATAAAACCCATGAACCTCCTTCTCTTTAAATCTCAAACCCTCCTCCTCCTTGGATCTCCAATAACTCCTCCATCCAAAAACTAATTTTTGATCTGAGAGAAGCATTGAAACCATTGAGGTAAGGCTATCCATGTGTGACCTTCCTATCTCAATAAATTTCTCCATCTGTTGCAATATTTAGTTGTAGTATCATTCCCCTTATTATCAGGGTGTTGGACTAAAACTCAAATCTATTCTAACCTACTTTGAATTTGATATTGATATCAAGTGATTCATAATCTACAGATCTAAGTTAGGTGTTCACTTAGTCTTCCATTTGAGATTCACCTGTTTTATACATGAACTGTTATTCCATGAGCCAACCTTTGATGATATCCTCTATTATGTTGATTCCTTCATGTATAGATGAACATAATGCCTTCAAATAGTTTAAATGAATCAATTTTAGGGGTTTGAGGAACTCCCTTTCTTGGTATGGATATCCAATGGTTGTGCCAACCAAATAGGCCACTTTAGGCTAATTTTCATAAAATGCCCAAATCTCATTTGGATGTCCTATATAAACAAATGATTGAATTTATCCTTGTACCATGTGTATTTTATTTGTATAAAGGGTTCCCAATGATGCTTAGGCTCCTTTGAATTGGTATTGTAAAATTGACCATTTGGGTATTTGACATTGATCCTTTATCCTTGACACCTTGCCTTGGGATGGATTTTTCATGCAAGGATAATAAGTAGGTTTTGTTTGTATAGGTTGGCATGGATGATAGATCCCTAAACCTTTTAATTTTTTTTTATTGAAATGAAATGGAATCAAGGGATGGCATGGCATCACCCTTGACATTATTTTTTCATATGGAATAACATGAAATTGTTCATTTGATTTAAATTGAATAATAATACAAGATGGTTTTTCCATATATTATATGACATGATGTTTGTGATATTTTCATTATCTCATATCTATGAGAGTCATTCTTTCCTTTTTCCATTACATAATCTCATATGGATGAGAGGCTTTCTTACCTCATGCCATTTATATAATCTCCTACGAACAAGATACATTCTTACCTCATTCCATTTACATAATCTCATATAGATGAGTGTCATTATTACCTTGTTCCATTTACATAATCTCCTATGGACAAGGGTCATTCTTACCTTCTTCCATTTACATAATCTTCTATGGATGAGAAGCATTCTTACCTAATTTCATTTATAATCTCTGGAGGATGGGAGGCAATCATACCGCATACCTATTTATAAATCTATTATAGATGAGAGGCATTCTTACCTCCTAAAAAATATAACATATATATATACAAATGGAAGAGAGGCTTGTTTACCTTTTCTAAGAAATAAATTATATATATATATATGTGTGTGTGTGTGTGTGTGTGTGTGTGCATAGTGACTGGATCATATATACCATCATTGAGATGAAGTTGGTAGACCCGCTAGGTTTCCCTTAGGAACCTTATCAAGAGGTTGTTTATTTATTTGGAATTTATTTAATTCTTTCCTTTACTTTCACACATTTTATTTATAAGAATCGACTCAGATTACACGTATAAACCATTTTTGGTTGACTACAAAGATTTATCTCACACCCTATTTGGGATGCCTTTTACACTCTATCAAATTATTTTTTTACAGGTACTAGAAATCGAAAATGTCCCCTTATATTTTGTTGACTCTTTTACTTAACTGGAGCTTAGGAGAAAAGGATGGGTCTGAGCCTTGAGATGCTATGGATTAAACTTTTTTGAGATAATTTTATATACTTGAATTGAATTCTTATTCGTCTATTTATCTTGTATCAGCATTCCATGCAGACATCTTGTATTAGTTACTGCCTATGTGGATTTTGTTGTATTATCCAGTCTTTTTTTTATCTGTTTATATTTCCATTGTGCATTATATTTGTCTCTATGTATATGCTTATGATTTGGTTTATTATTTTTTCATTCATTATGTTACTCTGACATGGGGGTAAAGTTTTCCCACAATACTACCTTCACACCCCCATTTCTAGTCGGTATCCCCTAACTTAAGGGGTCATGCACTAGGGGTCATGAGGAAAACTGGGCACAGGGCACTGGTAAAGTGGTAGCTTGGTCTGGGACATCACATATTGACTCTCACCATACTTGTTCAAAACTCTTTTATAATAAATATATGTTTATTATAAATCTATCACAGTAAAATATTAATATATATAATTCCATATATGAGTTACTTATGATATTATATTACCCATCTATAAACAATTCCATTTTAATGTTTCGTTTAGTGTAATAACAGCTTTGTTTTTATCATGTGTTTTTATTAATTATATATTTGGTCCCCTTACTGTGATAATGATTTAATAATATAAATAATGATAACCATGACATAAATTTCATATATATTCATTTTAAATTTTTTCATAATAATCTATAAAAGCTAATAATATTAACTGAAAAACACTGTTTATGGAGATGGTAGGTCGTATGAATGCTTGGAAATTGTTTCAATATTCTTATCGTATTGAAACAGAGAAAGTAAAAGATAAATTTATTATAATTAAAGTGTAATTATTGTGACTTATATACCATATATTGTCTCTAAACCCATTCTTAATACATTTCATGTAATGTGTGGCTGAATCACATCGCTTTGAGGGGGTGGTAGTCCACACGTCCACAAACGAAGTTACCATATTTCTACAAAATGAAAACATGAAGGTATGGGTTATATAATAATCAAAGAAGAAAAAATTAATCATAAATATAATACATATCATATAAAAACATAAATTATATCATTATTTCCAAACATTAAGGGTGTCAATGGAAGAACGGGTGACCTCAGTTCGCGAGGCAGTAGTATGTCATACACACAAATGATGATTACATATCAAATTTGAAGGAAGTGTGTGTGAGTGTAGGTACAACCCTTAACATAGAAACATCTCAATATATTTAGTAAATTGATGTTATTGTATAATAATTTAATAAGAATAATTAAGGGGTGGAGAAAGAATAAAAACAAAAGAGCATGTGGAAGGATGTTACCTCTTCTTTACATAACTCCTTCTGGTTTTCACCAAAGGGATTCCTTGGTTGGATTTAATCTTAAAGAGAGTATAATAGGATGAATTTATGTATATTGGGAGGTGATTTGTGAAGATTTTTTGTGATCCAAAGTTCTAGAAAGGTATGAACAAGTGAGGGGTGTGAGTTCCCTTTTATAGTGGAGGAGGAGTGGAATTCTTGTACATATAAGAATGAACACGCTATTTAGAGGCCTCCCTTACATAATGTGCCCCGAATAATTTTCAATTTTAAGAAAAGATGTTACACGGAAGAAATATTTCTATAAAATGGATTTTGAAATTTTTCTAGGTTATTTGGACCATTAAATTAATGTTCAACTACAAAGTGATCTTGTTTTTTCAACAATCATTGTAATTAATTTTAACAACTTTCACTAATAATTTGGGAAAAATATAACTGAAATTATTAGAAATTAAAAATTATGTTTATTCAAAATATCCAGTCCATTTTTATAAATTCTAATAATATAATTGTTAGAAACTAATTTTAAATTAATCCCACATATGAGTCACGATAGTGGGTTTTTTGAGTGAAAATGCTTAAAAGTTGGAAATGTTTTTATATCAAATTTCATGGTGAAATTCGTTTTAGTGGCCTAAATTGAATTAAATGATCTAAAAATGATTGAATTATAATTTTAAAAAAATTAAAATTTAATTTAGCAGTTTAAATATATGAAACAAGAAAATAGTTTTGAATTAATATTCCTTATTTTTTATTTATTCATCGAAGAATGAATTTTTTCATAAAAACCCCAAAAATTCAACCTATGATAATTTTGATATTATCAAATAAAAAATTAAGTTATTTTATCAAATTTAATTTACAAAAGTAATTAAAAATAATTTTATTAGGTTTCATAGAAGGACATAAAAAGCAGTTCATTTGAAAAAATAGTATTTTCAAACATATAAATACTTTACCAAAAGTTATATGTTTTATTTCCAATATATTTTATTTATATAAAACCATTATAAATAATATTTAAAAATTAGTTATTAATAATCATATTAATAAGTTTAAATATTATGTTATAACTATCTCACTTAAATAATTATAATAATAAAATGTTATTTCATAGAAACTCAGTGTTGGCTATAACAAAAGCTAAGTGGGTGTTGCATGTAACGCAAACTTATCCTGGTTTATCATTTAATGTAATCTTAACATAGTGTATCATATAATGAAATACATCAAATAAAATTAATTTATTCAAAAAAATGTTCATAAAAATATGGGGTTATAAAATTGGTCATGATATAAGTAAAGGAAAGGTCTTGTGAATTTTTCATTAAAAATCCATATATCCTTGTTGGAGATATAGAAGGAGAATTATATTTTCTGACCATAATAAATATTTATCTAATTTTAGATATCATGTGTCGTTATACATCGATTGATAACTAAAAATATTATTATTAATCACTTTTAAATTTTCAAAGGTTTTAATAAAATAGTTTTACATTCCTGTTTCATTTAAACTAATTTTGGTTTATATATTTTCCGTAAGAATAATTACACAATGTTATACTTTTATTGTGACCAATATCTAGTTTATGAAGATATTGATATCATGAGTTTCGTTTCCTTAAAGATATTTTTTTGACCCAAACATACATTATTGATATTAGGAATTGAAAAAAAATCCCCTATATTATGATTATTTGTAAAAGGAAATAATACTAAATAAGAGAATAATTGGATATGGTTTTTTATTGGATTTTGTTTTCAATACATAATTTAAGATTAAACTCACATAAAATGAAGTTTATCATGTGTGGGTAGGGTTGCATAAAATTTTGGTTGGGATTTGATGAAGTCTACAGTTTTTTGGATGAATTCTAGAATTATTTTGTGTTACGAAGAATAGGACTAAAAAATTGTAAGCCCTTAATACATAAGGGTATCATATTAAGTAAGGGTAACCTGAATTCTCATTAGGATGTATAAGGGTTACCTAAATGTTTCTTATGATATGAAAGAGTAAATTTATGATATATAAGAATGTGTAATGGTTACTAAATGATATATAAAGATACATAATTGTTACCCTATAATATATATTGATGTGTAATAGTTACTCAATTACAAATGGTAAATACAAAATTTTCCAAAGATTAAGTGTGATGGACTAGAGATGTAATTAAAAATTAATCACCAGGAAACTTCCTCGTTATTATTTGAACAACTCGGTGGGTATCAAAACACATCCAAAAAAATTATTTAATCTAGAAAAGGTGACAAAATAAGATTTGATTATCTTAGGTATCATATTTAAATGATAATAAGTTGAAAAATCAATAAATGTAGTCACTTTCCTAAATTTCAAATTTTAAATTTGAATTTGATGTTGGAAATTCAGTTATGCATGTTTTTTCTATGATTTTGTGTGTATGGAAGTGAGCTAGTTATTCAAATTAACAGTTTCCTAGGGTTATTTTAAAATAAAAATTAATAACGGAGTTTATTCCCAGATCTTTCCCCCTTAGTGAATTCCTACTGATCTTTCAAGTTATTTTTTTGTGTTAAATAATTCAATATTCAATTCACATATGATTAGGTTTTTGTATTTTTATAAAAATAAGTTCATCTATATTTGGAAATTCAAATTTATAATTTATACATATGACATATATCAAAATAATTCATTTCATAATAATGGGATTTCGAATTTTTATGGGAAAAATAATTATTTTATGGAAATGTAATCTAATTATATAATTGTTATTAATTATTATGTATGCATTAGAGACTATTTTTGATGGTTTTACAAATAATGATAAGGGTTTTATAATGAAAACAGTTTATAGAAATAACTTGGAGAATTATGGTCATTCTAATAATTTCATGTTATCTTATCTTTAAAAAATAATTTCCTCAATGTTAAAGTAATAAAAAATACAAAGGTCATTTGGGATGTATTAGAAAATATTTGTGAAGGTAATGTAAAAGTGATGTAATCCAAGCTACGGGTTTGGAGGAGAAATATGAAGATCTCATGATATATGATGATGTAACAATGGAAGAATTATTTTCTTCATTTAATGAAATTGTGAGCACCAATATATTTTTTTTGAGAAGTTTAATACAATAAAATTTTCAAAAAGATACTATGCATCTTTATAGATATATTTGATAAAATAAAATATTACTTGATTACCATGATCCTAATACACTTCCATTGGATAAATTGTATAGATTTTTCTTGACTTATCAAATGAGGAAACATAGTGTTTTAAAGAAGAAGAGTAACATTGATATGTAAATATCCTCTAATGATTTCAAATAAGAGAAGAGTGGGAATGAATCAGTTTTTGAAGAATAATATTCTTTTAATAGGGAATATGTCAAAATGAAACTTAAAAAACTCAATTTATGTATTTCTAAAAGTGTGATAAGTGGTAGTGGAAATATTTTGGGAAATTTTCAACTATAGTTTTTTACTTTTTTGATCCATTAGACATTTTCTAGAAAATTTCTCAAAGTTGAAAGTAGAAGAAGATTATTAAAATGATGGGGAAATACATGAATATTCTCAAAGAATAAATATTTAAAATTCAATAAATTAAATATTTTTCAAATGGGAAAGCTGACGACTTCTGTAAACCTAATAATAGAAATTTCTTCTCTAAATTTAAAAATTATAATATCCATGGGGATGAAGAGGAAGTTTAGAGCTCTAGTGAATTTGATGAAAAATTACTTCTTCGAAAAGTGAATGAGGAATATTTTACTAGTGATAAAAGTAATAATTAATTAAGTGATAATGAAACCAAAATGGGGTTCATATTTAAGAAATCACATAATGAATTTATTTCAAACATATAAAACATTAGATAACAAAAACAAAAATTTAAATAAATATAATCAATCATACAGAAAAAATTATTTTATTCATGTTATAAAGGTTGCAAGGTTGAAGAATAAGATTGATAATTTGATGAAGCATCTCAGAATAAAGAATAAATTGAAATTTTATAATTGAGGATAAGGTTAAAGAAAAGGAGGAGTATGAACCTTTGAAAAAAAATTATTATATACAAAAAAAATAATTGAACATATTAAAATTCAACATCACAAATTATATATAAGAAATTGCAGAAATATCTTTTGTTAAGATTGTTGAATGACTTGGAGTTTTATATAATGATAAAAATCAGTTGAGTTAATCAATATCTCAATAATAGAAAGAAAATTTCTTGAATGTGTTGGTGAAAAGGATGATTCAAAGTCACAAGTGAAGAATGTCAAATTTATAGAAAAATAATATGATTCTAAAATTTTTCAAAAACATTGGGAATGGAAACTAGAATTTAATGACTATTATAAATGGTGACTTTTAAATTTCAAATAATAAGTCATTATTAATGAGTAAAGTGTTGGGAGTTTATAAAAAAATTTCAAAAATTATCCAAAATAGAAGTTCAAAAATTTGAATGAAGTAAATTATCACTATATGGAAAAAGGTAGTTTTCAATAGATGAAATTCATTATGTTTATGAATAATAATTCAATGGCTCTAAATATGTTTAATAATTTTAGAATAACTGTTGAGGATTATTGTTTCACTAGTACAATTATCTAGAAATCCAATGATACTAAATACACTAGTGGAAAATTTGAAATATATCCTATGAACGACGGTTTTTATTATGAACTCAATGCACCATGCTCTCTAAAAAAGTGGTTTCATTTAGAAGAATAACTAGATTTTGGGGAAGAACAATCATACTATGTGGATTGAGTATGATACTTCTTGGAATTTTAAGAGATTATAAAATGGTATAGTGAATCATATTTAAAAATATTGTTTCCTTTGACCAAATTTAGATAGTTTATCATACGATATGTATTATAAAAAGTCCCCAAGAATTAAAAAACATAAGGGTCCTTAGAAACCCCAATATTATCAACATGAAATTTAAAAACCTTATGAATTTTTATAGGATATGATTTGATGGTATCATCTTTTTTATACTCCAAAAGGGATAGAATATCTCCATTATAAAAAAAAGATAAATAATATTGTGTGTAGTACTAATGTAAAGGTGTTAAAACACACAAACAATTAAATCATTCATCAATAAAAATGTTTTATAAGTGAATATAATGAATAATATTTTTTGATAAGTGGGGTAATTTTTATGAAAATAATGGGAATTTAGAAGAATTTAAAATTCAATATATTGATTCAGTCATTTATAGGGACGATGAAACATCTTGTTCATCTCATCCAAAGATAAGAAATGAGATGGAGGTCCAAAATACCAGTAGATAATAAGAAAATTTGGGTCAAACTATGATATATTTGAGAAAATTATCATATAACTAATTTATTTCTCAGGTTGAAAAAATATTTGTGAAAGAAGATTTGGATAATCAAGATTGTATCAATATTACAGAGGAGGAGTTAGATTAGATCAAGGAGAATGATATTTGGGAGTTTTAACTCAATAAAAAACAAGAATATTATTAAAAAAAATTCTATTTCCCACAAATATATGAAAGAAATAAGATAATTGATAAGAAATAATAAAAGACATTTGTGAAAGGGGCACTCAGAGGTTAAATGAATTGATTATAATGAGATCTTCACAAAATATTTTTATGATTGAGACTGTTAGGATATTTCCTTAAATTAGGGAATAATGGAAATATAGAATCCTCCAAATGGATGTCTAAAACAATCTGAACGATCATTTTATATTAGGTTAGATACTTTCTTGAACTTTTTGAAGATCTGAATGGGAAGAGTTGATATAAAAATCCACATCAAAGAAACAAAACAGGTATCACTTATCATTATTATCTATATTAATGAAATTATCTATCATTAAAACAAGTAATGTTTGTCAAGGGAGTTTTATTTAGATATGAAAATGATTTTAGAAATTTTAATTCTTAGAGAAGGTACTTTATGGGCTTACAAATATCTCAAGAGAAGGATCACATCTTTCTTTCCCAAGAGAAGTATGCTCAATAACTTTAAAATATTTTAACAGATGGTTTGAAGTAAATATATATCCAATTTTTAATGACAAATAATCTTTAAAAATATGAAAAAAATGAATTTTTTTTAATAGAATTCAGAAATCTAATTTGGATTTTATTATAGCTAAAATATACAAGACCATATAAAGTGTAAGTTGTTACATTACATTCTAGGTATAAAAGTACAATAAATGAATCTCATTTAATTTATAGAAAGAGGATTCTTAAGTATATTATTGTCATGATTGATAATGTACTAAAATAGAATTACAATGTATAGCTTGATATATTTTGATATATATGTTTCTATTGGGATGGAAATGTATATGATAAATGATAAACTTCTAGGAGAGTTTTCTTTTGGGGAGAAAGATTTGTATATTTTCACACAAAGAAGAAAATCTAGGTGACCTTGAGTACTAATAAAGTAGAATAAATTTTTTATACTCAATAAATAATACAATATATGTGAATTAAGACACATAAGGAAGATCTCAAGGTGGAAGGAATTTTTCAATATTGGAGGGATTTAATAATCAATGTGTTATCAAATTATTGAGAAATATTGTTAAAAGTTCTCATTCAAAAAATATTTATATAAAATTTCACATTAACAAGGAGTTATTGGATCAAGGATTATTAAAGATAGGGTTTTTTCATATAAATGAGAAGATTAAAAATGTTTTAACAAAGCCTCTTCCTAAGGACAGATTTCAAATATTGAGGTACATGAAGGGAGTTTAACCTCATTCTTCTCTAGGCCAAGATAGAATGATCATATACTCTCTTTCAATTTTTATTTGGATATTTGTTATCAAATGGTGTAAAGGAAACATAAATCCATTATATTTTACCCTTAATATATATAAAATTAGAGAGAAAAGTGATATAGGGTGATAATCCAATGATATATGTTTAACCTAATGAAGAAGAGATGTCTTATATAGGGTGACCATATATTTCGGGCATTTAAATGGGAAAAATGTGAATTCAAAATGTGTTTGTGTGTTTGTGTTTGATTTAGTTTTCAACTAGTTTACTGTCTTTATACAAAATATATATATATAGGAATATTTTATACATAGTTTCATGAAATAATTTTTTTAACTGGAAGAAGGGGTATTTTGAGAAATTGATCTTTATTAATATCAATAGATTTGAAAAGGTGGATATAGTTCACCTTAATGGATAGTATGGTTTTATTATTCAATATTATAATTTCGTATATTGATTTCACTTATGTTAGATTATAATTATTGAATTATGCTTCATTTATAATTGTTAATAGTGTGAAATTTTATTTTTATTCAATGGTTGACATCAAAGTATATAGGAGGAGATTGTTGTAACCAATAGATAGTTCAAGAAGATATTGATATCATGAGTTGTTTTGACCATCGTGACATTTCTAAGATCTATGGGTGTTTTTTAATATTATTAGTTAAAGTGGGATCACTTACAATATGATTTTTTTTCATAGGCCAGAATAATTTTAAAGAAAAGAATATGATATGGTTTTTATTTTATTTTGTTTTCAATACATAAATCATGTTCAAAATCACATAAAATAAAGTTTATAATGGGTGTTCAATGTCTTTTGGAAGTATGGAGGTGTTTGAAAGAAGTGTGACTGTGTTTGGATGAATTATAGAAATGGTTAGTGTTGTACAGAATTGGTCTAAAAATTGGTAAGGTCCTTAATACCTAATAATAACCCTAATACGTAAGGGTAACCTAGATTTTACCTATGATACATAAGGATTACCTATATTTTTATGATATATAAGGGTTGCGTTGAGATGTATATGGACATTTAAGGAATAATATAGGATATATAAGTATATGTAAGTGTAACTGTGAAATATATATTGCTTTGTAATGTTTTATTGATAAGTTAAAATCCAGGATTTTTCAAAAATTTAGTGTGGAAGACTAGAGATTAATTTGAAAATAATCACCTGGAAACTATATCATTATAATTATAATGATTTAGTGGTGATAAAAACTCATCCAAAAATTTCCATAAACATATCAAAGGTTACTAAGGGGGCTGGGAAGATATAAGGGATGATATTTGAATGATAAGAACTTGAAAAATAGTTATAGGTAATTACTTGTCTAAATTTGGAATTTTATATTTTAATTTGAATAGGGAAAATCTATCATGATGTATTTGTTTTTTCTTTTTTGAAAGTGATGGTAATTTATTCATTGAATTTAATAGGTGTTAGAGGTTTTTTAGTATCAAACATAAAAATTGTCTGTCAATCCCCTAATTCACCCCCATCTCAGTGAATTCTCACAAATCTTGTGATTATATTTCAATTTTATCCATACCTAAATATAATTTAATCCCACTTTAGTTTTTATCTCAAAATATAGCTATTTGGGAAGTCAATCGTGTAAAATATATTGTAAATAAATCTTGAATAGTTTAGTTAAAAATAATTTTTCCATATTATTCAAATAAATTTTTCGAACTTCATTCCTTCCAGCACTTAAATCGTATGGTTATTTAGTTAAGTGACACCCAAAACTCAAAATTGGATATAGTTACATAGGAAATAAAAATGGATGGTTCAAGCCTAAATGGTCCAAACTAGAATGAAAATAAGACTATTTGATCTTTGTACATTCGGGCTCAATTTATATATAGGATAATATTATAAAGACCTTCATGTTTTATATATGAGTGGGAAAAGTCTTTTTTATTTATTATTTATGAATTTTTCAAAATTAAAAAACTTATTTTTATTTTAATCCTATAAAATTGGTAAAAATCTCTTGTTTGAGTAGTAATTGTTTTGGAGAATAGGTGTAAATGTCTCTTTCAAAACCCATTATCCAAAATATTATTTAATTTTTAATATATATATATATATATCGGGTATACCCATGGGTTGGTTCATAACCATATGGTAAATCTCTCTTAGGTGAAAACATGTATTAGCTTACCCATTTGGGCCCATTTTTAAAATGGATTGTAAAAATAATTATAGTGACCCATAATTTTCATACATAAATATTATATCATTTTAGATGAATATTTAATACATAACATTACAATCTAATGTAAGACCATAAAGTATTAGTTCATTGGGAGACTATATACACAATATTCTTATTTAATGAAATATTCTCAACACCTCCAACAATGTTCTTACCATATAGTACCCTTCTTATACATACCCTACTTAATAGCTTCCTTCTTAACCTAAGGAAAAGAAACATAAGAAATTGTGAGCTAAGATTCTCAGTAAGGGTAAACCAGGGAGATATTAATGATAAATTAAAAATAATTTGAGTATGATGGTATAAAGACATGAGTTAAAATTTGAAAACCATACCCTACATATCATAGATCAAAAAATGAATCATGACATAAATCATGAAAATTCATAATACATGAATTATAATGAAATCAAAGAACATGTCCTATAAGTGCATAAAATTAGAATAAGAAATAAATTTTTGGCATACACATAAGCATATAAAATCATTTCCTTATTAAAGGATCACTAACAAGAATATCATAGAGTATTGGGTTCACTCCCTGTTCCATCGTATCATTATCCAAGGTTAACTTCCAATACTATCATAGTGGACAGATTCCCTTACCAAAATTGTTTCACTCCCCATTTCACTCCTTATTATCTCCTTAGATATTCGTATTTACCCAATGCATTAGGGGGAAAAATAATTTAGGGCCCACCAACTGCATAATAATCATTCATTATTATATGTTTCATTATTATATGTTTCATAAGATCATAAATAATTTATCATATAACATTTTTTCATGTCGTGTAAGTTAAAACAAATATAAGTTTTACATTTTTAGTAAAAAGAAAAAAAGTACCCCATTTAAAAACTGATACGAGGATTCCATTTAAACAATTTTTTAACAAATAATTCATGGGTAAAAATTACTTTAAACAATTGTTTGAATAATAGTCAAAAACCTTCTTAAAACACTTTAGAAAACATGGAAATATGAGAAATAGGATTTTTGACCAAAGAGGAAATACTGTCTATTTTTCTCAAAAACATTTTCTCGATCATTTTAAGTACCATAGAGAGTAAAATGGTACTATTACTAGAAACATAAAATAATAAAAAGATTATAATAAGATTATAGTTATTTATCATATAGGAATCATAAAAGTTTCTCAATATATATTCGTTTATAATTAATCATGATTAAAATGGGAATTAAACATAAGTCCATTACCACTTTGGTACCTTTTGAATCATAAGCCCCATTAAAGAAAAATTTTAAATTGAAAATTTAAATATAATGAATATAAGGAACATTAGGATAATAATTATATAACATCTAAAGGGGAAGTATATGCACATCATAAACATAAATAGGTGTATAGCATCAAACATGTCTGATCAAAAGGGAATTAAGATGAAGAACCCTTACCGCTTTGGTAATCATAGAATCAAAACTTCATTAAAGATTGAACCATATATGGATTTGTAGATATATATAATTTTAATGAAAATATCATAAAATACATTAATGTGTAGTATATACACAACATAAAGTAAAAAATTGGGGAATATGGAATATGTCTCACCAAAATAAAAGTGACATAAGAAACCCTTAATTGTATTCTTCCCAGATAATCTTTCATGTTAAACCATATATTTAACCTAAGGGTTGCATATACCTCAACCCTATGATAAATATCCCATAAAATCATTAATAACCATGATAAATCACTATATAACCTATATTTAAATTAACGTTTTCAAAATATCTTGATTCAAATTTACATATTAAATAGAAAGGTAATCCTTATCTTAACCATAAATATTTCCAAACAAATTTCCCTATTAATGAATCACTTTTAAACTATCTAAATTATCTATATCCACCAATCCAATTGATCATAAAATAAAATCATATATTAACCCTAAGTAGTTATTTATACATAACATAGTATTCTTCCTAAAACCCATCAAAAGATCAAATATCATCAAAATAGAATCACATAAAACCACAAAACAAGTATCTATACATATGAATTTATGATAAAACGTATACTTATAAACCTATGATGGTATAAATAACTCTTAACTTAACCTATCATCAATGAAAACATGCTTACATAAATTAACAGAATCTTTAGTCCTCAAATAAAATTACAGACTATCGAATATATTCCATGATACAACAAATGCAATAAACTACATCAAATATGAAACAAATAACTCTATCATCAAATCACTAACCAATTTCAAGGTCACAAATACTATCCAATTTACTTTATTAATATTAGTTATCTATTTTTCCAAACTAAACATCATCACCTTACCACTAAATCATTTTTCTTAATTATCAATGTTATGTAGAACAAGTTTTTGAGTCTTTAAAGAAAACAATTTATGTAAGAATCCTTAGATTTTTCAAGATTCTTATAACAAAAATATCTATGATATAACACTTTTGTAACATAATTGTTGTATACTAACACATAAACACTTCTATATTTTCACTTAAACAGTTATTATAGCATAGTTCCTTATTTTGCCTATGACTTAACCCTTGGATTTGGGAATTAGCTCAGATAATTCTCATATTGTCCACACATAATACATTGAACTATCAAGGGTACTTTAGGAGGAACTTTATATCCATCCATTGAAATATTTATTCTTCCATGGATATTAATTTATCTATGCCAATATTTTCCAAACATAAAATGTTTTTTCATTCTTCTAAAAAAATACCTTAGTGCTTCTTTACATCTATATGACATATAAGAAGTTGAATCTTTTTCCCTTCATAGTCTTCCTAAAACCCTATTTTTCCCTTATTATGTGTGTCAAGAAACTTACCCATGTTAATATTGTTAATAATATTATTATATATATGATTAAGAAAAATAATAAGGTTTCCCATTCTAGAAACCATTTTTTAGTTAGTCATAAGGATAATCACTCCATTATCTACCACAATATTCATTAACATAATTCCATCTAGTTCCAGCCATTGTCTAAAACAAAAAAGTATATTGTAAGAGAAAATAGTCACAATGGGATGTCATATAATAATATATATAAAGTCTAAATCATGACACATCTTTTTAATCTAAAAAACCTGAGGTTTAACCTATTCCATATTTGGTTATTATATATTCAAATATTTTATAATGATTCATGATGAAAATATGATTTAACTCAAGAATATCTCCAAATAGTGACAAAACAGGTGTGCGGTCATGGAACACTCATTCTGCGCTATAATGATTTTCAATATATACATTGGTCGGCTCTTATTAGGATTACAACCCCTAGATCTATCTTTCCCAAATCCATGTCCACTTGTTGTTTCTAAATAGGGTTGTGTTGTAAGAAAAACAACATAATTTATATCTTACAAAAACATTAGGATATTATCCTATACTTTGGATTATCCCTAGGGTTCCCAATAAATGTTTTCATTCTAGTTTCCAAATATTAAATAAACCATACTTTGATACCTACTATAAGGAAACATACTTTTCACAAAAAAAATATCACATCATTTTAGATGAATAATAAATATATAACATTATAATCCATGCTATAACCATAAAGGTTTAGTGTCATTAGTGACTACATACAAAATATTCTTATTTCTTTAAAGATACTCAATATCACCCACAAAAATAATTCAATGTTTTACTCTTCTCATAGATACCCTACATAAAACCTTTATTCATAACCTAGGGAAAGTAAGCATAAGAATGGGTGATCTAAGATGCTCAGTAATTGAAGAAAGGGAGATATTAATGGTCAGTTAATCATAACATTTGTATAAGGGGTTGAAGACATGAGTTTAAAATTTTAAAATCATACCATACATATCATATATCAAAATATTTAATCATTTCATGAAATTTGGTAGCTTATAAAAAATAAATTATATTTAAATCAAAAATCAAGAACCATGTGAGAAAAACATTCACAAAAGACATAAGTTTCTAGCATACCCATAAGAATATAAAAATACATTATTATTAGACTCTCACTAACAATACTATAAATGTGGATTAGTTTTACTCCATATTACATCATTTCCTTAGTCAAGGATCTCTCCCAAGACTATAATAGAGGATAGAGTCCCTTAAAAGTAGGGTCCACTCCCTAATGCAAACCTTATTACCTCATGAGATTTCCATCATTACCCAATGAATTAATGGTATATATAATTATTACCCCACCCAAAAAAATAGTCATAATCCATTATTATATGTCACATAAGATCATAAATCATTCATTATATATCAAAACCTAGGGAAAGGAAATAGGTGTCATGATCATTTCAATATTTCTTCATAACACAGCCCATGAAGAATAGATTATTTTCATAAATACCTCATAAAAATAATCATAAAACATCTATGGAAATAATTAGGATGGTATCCTTGGATAATACATCCATTGAATCATAATTTAAATTAAAAATTTCATCATAAATGAAAATTCCTTTAAAATATCACTCAGAATATTTCTTGACGAAAATACCCTTTTCATTTGGAAAATTTTATTTAAAATATAAAAAAATTCAAAATATTATGATAAAAAAATCATCAAAAAATATGTATAGAAAATTTTAAACCAGGATCCAAATCATTGAGCAGTCTTGATGGGGGGAAACTCGGTTTCTCTCATGTAAGTTAAAATAGTGATTCCTTTCACATTTTTTGGACAAAGTCAAAAGTACCTCATTCATAAAATAAAAAGAATATTCCTTTAAAAAAATTGTAAAAATTAAATCATGGGTAAAAATGAATTTAAACAATAATTAGATAATATTTAAAAACATTCTTTAATTTTTTTTTACAAGAGATATATATGGAAGAAAAATGACTTCCATCCAAAGTGGAAATAAATTCTATTTTTCACAAAAAACATTTTCCCAGAAATTTTAAGTACCACAGAGAGGAAAATGAAACTATATATTGAAAATTCCATGAAAAATGGGAGAATAAAATTAAATTGATCAATTAAATAAGCATAATAAAATTTCTTTAATGAAAATTTAATCATAAACAAACCTCATTAAAATGGGATTGAAGCATAAGTCCACTACCACTTTGGTAACATTCAAATCCCAAGCCTTATGACACAATAACTTCTAATGAAACTCTAAATGTAATGTAAATAATAATAATTATATACCACATCATGGGTTATTATATACACCTCATAAGCATATATAGGTTTATAATATCAAACAAGTCTCATCAAATCATTATTGAGATGAAGAACCCTTACTGCTCTGGTAATCTCTAAATAAAAATTTCACGAAATGTATAACCCTATATATATTTTTATGTCCCTATAATTCTCATGAAAAAATCCTAAAATGCATTCATGGTTATTATATACACCACACAAATGAATAAAGTGGTGAATATCACATATGTCTCATAGAAATAAAAGTATAATGAGAAATCCTTACCTCAAGTTCCACTTTCTTTTAAGTTTTATAACCTATTGTGTGATAAATTTAAATTTATTATAATTATATAAATAAATCATTTAAAATATTATAATATCATATATGATCCACTTATAATATTTCAACCCCCAATTATTAATACTTCTTTATTAAAATTATCATTTTCCGGTGATAATTGTTTCATTTTTTTCATCGAGGTTTTGATTCTACAGTTTTGGTCACTATAATTTGATCATGGTTTCATCATATCAAGAATTTTTACCATGATTTAAATATATTATATATTTATATTGATCCATGAAATATATAAAAATTAATTACACCATCCATGGATATGGTCAAATGTACGTACGTATGAACAGTGTTTTCACTTTTCAAAATATGGAATGAATTAAAGGTAAATAATAAATAAAACTTCTTAGAATAATTATTATATAATATATATTCATTAAACATATACTTATTAACATCCATGAACTATTTCAGAAAAATAAAAATACACACAAGAGGGGGTTGAATTGTGTCTTTTTGATAATCTTAGATGGATTCAAACTTATATCTTTCTTCGTTATTTATGCAGATCTGAAGCATTATATTCTATAATTATTTTGAGTAATGTATAAATAGTAAATAATAAAAATGAAATTTTATAATCTTTCGAGGCACAAATATACCTTAGTCCACTCCATCAATGTTATCTCATCATGGTGGGTGATTTTCACTAGAATGGTCCTCTTATTATAAGACCTTAAAAACTAAGTTTATGCAGTTGAAACCTTTACAAAAAGGCTTGGAAGATATTTCTAGTTATTTTATAAGGAATTTAATCCTCGATAGCTTATTCTAAGAATATTATAGTCCACCATGATTTATTTCAAGTCGTTAAAACTCAAAAAAATCAATATAGATTGATTTGATTGAATAAATAAGTACATATTCACATTTGAAGATGCGACTGATAGAAAAATGGATATTTCTCTTCAAAGATAAAATTACTAAAGACTAAATTTAATTTAAGAGATCTAGGTTGAGAATGATCTTCAAAAAAATAGAAATAACAAAATTATATCAGTAGTATTTACTCTACATGTTATGTAGTATAGGATTTTAGTTCTTCATAACAACAGAGTTTATCAATTTTTTACCTTTTTCAATATCCCTATATTTAAAAAATATATCCCAATTTTTATATATTATATTGAAAACAAATAATCTTTTTATTTAAAAAGAAAAACTTGTCTTTCTTTCAGTCATAACAAATCCAAGAAAATTCCATGATAGATTGTAATCATTTAAATTTAAATCATTTACAATATTTGTAACATCCTGTAAGAATAGGAATGATTTACTCTAATTAATATGAGCCTTTAAATCAGTCATAAAACATACTTAAAATGATATTTACTTATGAAAAGGACATTACAAAAAATCACAGATAATATCTTTAATTTAAAAACATCATCATTGACCAGCCAAATGTAGGGTTCCTTCGTGTACTTTCAAGCTCCAAAAGTATGGGTGACCAGATATAGTTGTTCACAAAATTAGGGTTGATTGAATATATGTTTGTCTCATTAAATATAGGGTTTCTTCCAATTATAGGGATGTTGATACATACTTTTCCAAAAAAATGTATGGTACATAATCCATATTTCTTATTCCAAACATAGGTTTTCCAAACCATATGTTTCTATTAAAAATGTAATGTATGAAAATTTTTTCTAGAATAATTTTAAACATGTTCATAATATGTTAAATAAATATTTTAACCCATAAATAAGATAAAATTAAAAATAAATATATTTATAAAGAATAATTAAAATAACATTTATTAATAAAACAAACAAGGGTATTTTTTAGATAAAAATCCATAATATTTATAGAGTATTGTTGAGACAATACATGCCCAAAACTAGGTAAACTGTAAATGAAAAACAAATCTCATCACTTTGGGGAGGTGGTTTTCCATACATACACATGAGAGATATAATCATTTTATAACGGATAGTAAGAAAAGCAGGTGGATATGATATTATAATTAAAAAAATATTATTATTTTAGAAATATAATATATAAAATTTATACCCATCATAATAGTCGTTTATGAAATATACTGATAGAAAATTAATTGTATCCTAATGTGGAGGTGGTAGTACACATGAGCGATACTTTCAATCCCTATTTAATGTAAAGTAGGGTTGGTAATTTTATTACTATAATAATAAAAAAAATTAGTATATAAATGATACTGAATTTATTAATTTATGATGAACATCAATGATTAAATAGAGGTTTAAGAAGAAATAAATTGAAAGAGGTTGGGTATGAAGATTACCACTTCTTCACTAGGCCTCATTTAGATCCCTTCTTAACAAATCTAGGAAAATTATTTTAAGAAGAAAAAAACCTCTAAATCATGTATAGGGATTTTGGGAAGATAATTTGGTAGGTTTTGATCAAGCAAAAAGGCTAAAACATTGTGAATAGTTAATGAGAGGAGGATCCCCTTTATAAGTGAGGGGAATGTAATTCTTGAAATTACATAAAGTATTAAATTAATTTTAATTAATTCTAATTGAAAAATGGATCCAAATTTAACTAATTATAAAATAATATGGGGAGGATTATAAATCCTCTAATTTAATAAAATTTGAACGTGTTTATGTTTTTTACCTTTATCTCTCAATTTTAACTCCCTGTTAACCCTTTTGAAAATTACTACGATATCAATGGTTTTTACTCTTTTGGGGTCTGAAAATTACTATAAAAGAACATGTTACCCATAAATAGACCATGTTTTATATTTTTAACCATATCCCATGAACTTGTCTATAGATATGATTTTTATAAATTTTAAATCATTTAACAAATTATTATTTATTATCAAACATTGATAATGACATTGTTGAATGTAAATAAATTTTATAATATAATATGTGCTTAAATCATGTCAAATTTTTTAAAAATAAAATTTATTCTAAAAAAATTAATATATATTATTACTATAATAAACTAATCAAATATTTAATGTTTAAGATATCATTTTAAAAAATATGTTTTTGTTTAACCCCATGGTTAAAAATTTTCAAATGAAACCATGATAAGGAATTTTTCAATATTAAAGGGTTATAATTTTACTTATAAGGTGAAAATTGGATCATAAATTTCAAAGGGATAACATTTTAAGCCATTTATCATCATAATTGTCTGATTATATTATTTTTGTGAATTTTAAAAAAATTAATAAAATATATTTAACATAAAATACTATTAATTTCATTTTAATAACCATTCACATAATTGGACTTGGATAACAAAATGATAACAATTTAAGTCAAATATAAATCTTTAATACAACTATGATATGTTATATTTATTTTTAAAAAATTTGGTACAATTTAACTCACCCAAAAAATATTACTTTTAGAGTTCTTAAAATCGTTTACTTGATTTGTTTTACTTTTAAAACAAGCGTTATGTTGGCACGGCATAAGAATTTAAGATAATTATTTCATCACTGAAAATTAAAAAACGATTAATATGATAAAAACCCATTCATATTTCAAATAAAAATTTATAAATAAATTTAAGTCATTTTGTTATTTTAATAAAATATTGTAGATATTAAAATTATGAAACTGATACTTTTGACATCATTATTTACATAAATATTATAAAGGTGAAAATCAAAATTAAATGGTAAAAGGTCATATTTTATAATTTTATATTATTATTTTTGAAATTAAATAGTCCAATTAAATAAATACATGTGTTTTAATAAATTTTAAGTCTTATTAAATTACTTTTAACCCTAATTAACACATTTTACCTTAACTATGGTAATAAAAATTTATTAAGCTTATTATGCATAATGATAAGAAATAAAAGGTAATTATTTAAAAAATTAAAGATCCTAATTAAAAATATGATATATATTTTTTATGATTAAATTCCTATAATTTATATAAATTTATTTAAGATGAAAACACAAAACCCGACAAAAAATTGTGTTTTAAAAAAATGTATTTTATGTATAAAAATGTATTTATACAAAACTCAACCCTAAAATGGATTAAAATGAAATTAATTATATTATTAATAATATAATATCAATATTTTTACTTATAAACCATTTTAAAACAAAATTTTACATGCTAGATTCTTGAAAGAGGAATACGTTTTTCAATAAAGATCAATATTTTTCACTATTCACTGTAGAATCAATGTTTTTTGAAAAATAAAAAAAATTAAACCTATGATAATTTTGATATGATGATTTAAGAAAATTTATTCTTTTATCAAATAAAATTTATAAAAATTTAAAATCAAATTATAATATTATCCTATAAAAATTAATAAACCCCATTTTCGAAGAGAATATAATTTTGAAAAATAAAATGACTTTAATAAAAGTGAAGTGCTTATTTCCTAAGAATAAATCAAAAAAAATTGTTGAGTAATAAATTTTTATATATTTCTTAATTTTTTTAAACTATTCATATCCACTAATTTCATGCCCATGTTATAAATTCATAATAATATTTCACGATTCATTTAAGCTTGGTGTTGTGTATTGTATACACCATCAAAAATAATATTTTAAAATATCTAGGTGTTAGAATGATGCTCCTCTCACACCATATCCATGTGTTAGACCATAAATTCTATGGTTTTGAAATTATTGCTTCATTCCTATAGTTACTTATATTTTAGGGTTTTCCATAACCAACACATGTTAAACAATATAATCTATGAAAACCTAACTTTTACAGTCACCTGTATTGAATGATCAAGGTCTTGTTAAGTATTTACTTTGGAAGGAATTTTTTTTTTTGTATTTTATTGAATTTTATATGATCTCACCATTTCTTATATAGATCATATGAACTCCCTACATGTATGTGAACATCTAACAAATGAACTAAAGTATCTTATGTCTTTAGCAAAATTTACATGTTTTAGTTATGATAATATATAACTTTTACTCAACTAACTATATAAATTATGCATTAGTAATAAAATTTAATTTTAAGATTCAATACCTTTATTTATCCATCACTTGAATAATATACATGAATAACTTTTCTTATAGTTTATTAAATTCATATAAAAGAAAAATCTTATTCAAAAGAACTTATGGTGACACTTGTATTCAACAACCTCTTTTTTTAATATACCCTTGGCTCCCAAATGAATGGATACTCCACAAAAATACTAAAATGTGTAGTTCATTAATTAATAGGAACATTAAATACCAATACAAATTTAACTTTAAATATACTAGAATAATTATAATAAATTTTTTACTTAGAAATTATAAAAAAATAATTGATTTTGATTGATTTAAACTAAATCATAAAGTTACACATATAATAAAACATGCTTTATATATTTCATGATATTTATAAGAATCAACTAAAAAAAATTAAATTAAATTTCATATATGTAGATAAAACAAAAAATTCATATTTATGAATATTTCAATGTGAAATTTAAGGAATAAAGAATGATTCATCTATATAAAGTAACAAAATTATTTTTTACACCATAACGCATATAATAATATCTCATATCAATGTATATTATAAATTTCAAACTGATAATGGTGAATATAAGAAATCTAAAAAAACAATAATATATTAATTAATTGTAAAAAACAACAATTTAAAAAAAATAACAATTTACTAAAAAATCAAGAATAGTGATTTGTTTTTACAGATAATTTAATTTACAAAGAAAAAAACAATAATCTTAAAAAAATATATTAAATCTTACAATAATATATTGTGACATTATCTGCAAGGGTTAACAAGAATTCAAAAAAAACAATCTATTAGATCTTAGAATTTTTACTAAAAATAGTGATTGGTTTTAACAAATAATTTAATTTACTCACTTTTTACTCTAATAATAGTTAATTTTTATTTTTTAGTAACATAACTTATTTTTTAAAAACATAAAATTAATTTTTCTATAATGGTTTAATAATTTATGTTTAAAATTCATACTTTTCTTATTTTTTTAAAATCCCCAACCTAATACACAAACTTGTAATAGGGTAACAGGAAAATGGTGTATCTACTATGATATAAACTCCTGTTCATTACTCTATTTTTTAAATTAAAAAATATTATATAAATATTCCAATTCGTTAAATTAAATATAATAATTTTTTGTATAAATAAAAAAACTATTTACAACAATGTGACGTCAAATTTGGTAGTTCACTATAGCTCCACCCAAAAATGGCTATAGAAATAAAGGTGGGTTAGAGAAATACTCTACACCATTTTGTTATTTTTTGGCCAAAATGGTCTGTGTTGGAGATTTTCATTCCAAACACGCTTAGAATATAATAAAATGGGTTTATTATAAATCAAAAAACAAAAAAAATTCATGGTCAACTAAGTTTTATGATATGGTTATGTAAATTTTAGGTAATAAATATCCTACATAACATACTCATATAAGAACACATATATTTATAGGTATATTTTTGCTGGATTATTTTCAAACCATTATAAAATTAGTTTTTTTATCTTTTTAAAAGAGTTGGTGGACGTTGGCATCATAATTTTAGGTGTTGACCTTAGTATAGATTTTTTTCTTTGATGATAGACAAAACCGATCTATAAATGGAAAATACCATATACCCTATGGCTTTAAGTTGATAGGTCATGTCTCGGTAGGGTCGCCGGGTATCTCATGAGCCTTGGGTAGGTACTTGGGGAGTTACTGAGTTCCTGGTAAAAATGGGCCTAGCACCCAGAATACCTTGAATAGTTTTATTTTTAAAATTTCAAAATTTTTAATTAAAATTTTATAAAATTTTGTTAATATGGATCTTTCATTTATTACCCTTGTAAATCATGACTCCCACTCCTCTTTCTGGTAGTTATTCTTCTTCTCAAGAGTGATTTCCTTTGTTTATTATTAGATCCATTTTTTTCTATCCCAAAGTAATTTTTCCTGCAATTATAGCCCTTCTCTTCCATATCCATGATATTTTTCATTGTTTCTTAATTATTCATTAAAAATGCCTAATTTGAGGGTATATTTAATGGATTAATCTATTCAAGTAGATAATTATGGTCTAATTTCTATTATGCCATTTGTATTTGGAAGCTAATAGGTTGTTGTTGGTGTCAATAGAGGTCTGGGGATCAATTTTTTGAAATTGGAAAAGGTATGAGGTATTTACCATTGATAACACACAACACTTGGAAACCAATGGTCATGTATAGGGTACCTAATTATAAGTGGTTGGGTACCCGATGGGTGCCTGGTCGACTTTTTAAATTTAAATTTTTTTGATTAATTTTTATTTAATTTTTTTAAAGTGATAGGAACCTCATTGGATATGGGGATACTATCCCCCCTCCCTTTAATTCTACTCCCTCTTTGGTGGGATCTCTTTTGTGCTATATCGGTTCTTCATATGATCTATTATAGGGAGTCATTGAATATAATGCATGGATTCCTCTTAGATTTTTTTTAATTATTCTGATGTTTTATAATCCCTCTCCAGTAATTCCATAAATTAAGGGGTTTATTAGGTTTCTTTATTTCCTTTATTGAAGATGAATCACCTAGAGATACAAGAATGGTAGTTCATTGTGTATTCCAGGTAGGTGGACCCTAAATTTCATTGGTAATTATATGTGTGAATGTTTCAAAATTCTTCAAAAGGGTGGTCTAATAGTATGGATGATATTTGGATGAAATTTATGTCATTTTCCATTGATCTTGTGGAGTCAGGGGGTGTAGCATAAGGTATGTAGGGACTGATGGATCTTTGGAAGGATCATGGGGGTCACCAACAACGATATCCTAAATTTAAAGTGTGTGTAACAGGGAGGAGAATAATTGGGTGTTGTTGTTTCATGGGTGTAGAATAAATTACAGCTTACCATGTATAATCTCCCTTTTGTGTATTTAATCTTTGTGATTGCAATTATTTGGGTGTGTTTTCTAGGGCAGATGGGTGAGCAAGAATGAGAATTGAGTAGAGATTGGTGTTTGGAATATTTAATGTTTGAGAAAGCTAGATGAGATTTTTAAGGGTTCATGAGGTGATATTTGTGAATCTATTTGATGTTTATCCATGGTTTTTGATTTCTTGAGTTAGGTATTCAGTGTTTTTACTTGATATGGCCCATAGCTCAGGAGCATGGGATGTAATGACCCACTGATTTCAAGGTCGAAACCTTTTAGCAGAAGTCTGAATTATAATCCCAGAGAAGGTTTTATTCCCTGATTTTGGATTTTTATTAGGAATATAAATATTGAAACATATCAAGGATATGATTTTGGATAAGGAACAATGCTCATATGTAATTTTGAGTATTTAGATGGGCATTGAATCATGTTCATGTAGCCTTGCTGAAATGTTATTTTTGTCACGGGTCACATTGTGACCCATGGGTAACATTGAGATGACCTATTTCAATATATCATGTGATATAGGCATGAGGTACCATTACATAGATTATAGGGGATAATCCTACTCCCTTATGTAGAATTTATTTACATTATGATAATTTCAAGAGAAGGTGCACAATGTTCTGTGACAGACACCTAGTTTGGTTTTTTAATCAGGGGTAGAACCATCTTGTTGGGGTTATTCCTTTCAATTTTTATAGGGAATGGGGCATAAATAGAGGGTAATTATTCCATTTATCCCTATCCTATCCTATCCCTTTAATCCCCTATTCCAAGAGATGATTTTTTTAGCACTTCAATAGTTATTCTAGGTAATTTTCTCTATTTCTTCCCCCATTATTAGTTCTTGTAAAATCCATCTAATTTATAAAGATTTAAGATATGTTTTATTGATTATTTATATTAGATAATTGTATAAATCATCCATAATGATGGGTATTTCTTGTATGTTGGTGGAGGAGGTTTGAGGACATTTAATTCATGTTATTGGGTGTAGTTTCATTCTAGTGGAAGTTCATAGTCAGTTTATATGTGAATATGCATTTGGAATTAATTTGAAAAATTAATTATAATTTTTTATAATTAATAGATTTTTTTCATGGAAAGATAGGTTCTCTAGATCACATGAATGCATGGATGAAGCTTGATGAAATATGGAAATGAGTTAACTCCATCTTCAAGGTACATGGACCCTATAATATAAAATCATATTTGTATTTGTTTGTGGGTGTGTATGCCCACATAATTTCATTGGTTCTGGTAGATAGCTAAGGTCTGAGAGTTCCTTGGGTAAGAGAGAGAAAGAGATAGAGAAATAGAGGGTGTAATTCGGCCTCCAGGGTCTATTATAAGAACAATTGATCACTTAAGTAAATTGGAATTGCATTGAGACTATGTCACCAAAGTTAGAGGGTGTTCATTGAATTGATGAGAGACCTCTGGAAGGTCTTGGGGTAAAAGAAGTGATGTGTAGTAGCCTAGGTTATTTTCCAAGGGACAGTGGAAGGAATAATTGTCTTGGGTTCAACTGATGATAAATGATATGGTCATACAATTTTGTAGTGACTAGGAACTCCATCCTGAGGTCTGAGGAGAGTCTTGGTGTGAAAGGAGAGTAAGATAATACTTCGAGACTTAATGTGTGTAATGAAGAGGGGTTACCTCTAATAGAAATATTTATAGGACTTCGATAGTAGGTATTAGATGAGATCTGAGTTTGGGTCTATGGTGTGGTATGACAACATCATGTTGGGTTTCCAAGTGGTTAGAGTATAAGGGAAAGAATTATACCCCACATATTGAGGCTAGGTATGGTAGAGACTTTGTGATGTAGAGTCAAAAATGGGTTATGGGTGTGAGTGGATGCCAAGGATTCAAGAAAACTGGTTGGTTCTAGAGTGAATATTGGCCCTAGGATAATATGAGGGGTTTTGTGAGGGGATGAATGTCCTATTTTTTCATCTCTATGTTTTTTTGATGTCCTTATAATAGGTATCATATTCCACTGTAGGGTTCTGGATTCTATTTCCTAGCCTCACCATGATTGATATGTATCTTGGTATACATCCATGTGTTAAATGGAGTACAAAATATTTATTAATTCTATGGAAACCTTGAGTGATAAGGTGTGTCTTAAGATCAGTTTGTCTTCACCTTGAGAGAGAAGGTGTTGTCATGAAACATTCCTTGAGTGAGAAGGCAGTGGTCAAGAAACAGATGTAGTGGTGGAACCACCTTGATTGATAATTATAGGCAATGATGTGATGTTGAATTTTATTGATATAAATTATCCCATGTGAGAAGGTATATGTTGTAAATTGGACATATAACCATCCCAAAGAGAAGGATGGGTCTGAATCTTTGTACTGGACCATACCAAGAGTTGGGTAACGGTTGGGATCCGAATGCCTCTCAACCCTAAATCTTTGGTAATGGGTAGGTATTAATGTTACAAGTATATGACTATATTATATCATTTTATCTAATTATGTATGGTTATATTTCATGGAATCCTAGTTTGTACATGAAGACTTGATTCACTTGTATTACTCGTTATGAGTGGTAGTGTCCTGGTTAGAAAACAACATCCTTATGAGAAATATTATTTATTATATTTATTTTCCTCATGATTACACATTCATATGATATTTTATATTAGGGGTATTGGGTTAGACCCTACTGGGATGCATTTCTCACACTTTTTATGGGCACTCTAGTGCACGATTATACCTTATTCTTTCTTTCAATTTGAGAAAAGGACATGCAGTGGATTGGGATGGGACAAATCGATAGGTATTTTGATATACGGTTGTTGAGGCTCGACTATGAAAGTGGGGCCTATTATATATTTTTCATTTTCTTTATTAGGTATATGTGATTGGCCCAATGGGAGATTAGTTTATGTATGACTATATACTTCTATATGGAATTTATTATAGTAATTTTGTTTCTTGATTTTTCATACAATGTTATTTTTTATAGATGTTTTTGGTTATTTAAAAATATTGTTTCCCTCTGATTTGAGGGAATAGTATCCCTATTTTTCATATTAATCCCTTAACTCTAATTATTAGCCTCTAGAATACAAGGATTCATACCTGAGGTTCTATAACTCCTCATCCTAATTCATAGTAGAGTGGCCTTCAAATAGAACCATTAAAAATGGTGTGAGAGAATCTAATCCTTGTCTTTTTGTTTAGGGTATTGAAGATAATAAATAGGTATGTGTCAGAGATTATAATGGATCTCAGACTGGTTCATCAGAAACTACTTTCTAGTGTAAAATCATTCTTACCAGAGGCATGGGATTTCTATTTTTTTATAATGGTTGAGGTGTTTATTCAATATAATTTTTTTACTATAGGATGATAATTATAGTTTTTGAAACTTAGACCATTGGTATGAGAATTTTTTACATGAATACTTTTAGGTATGTAGGATTCATAAGAAATATGCATTCTTGTGTGTGATTTTTTTATTGATAATATATTCAGATGCTTAAAGTGTCTGTAAAAAATTATGTTTCATTATCCCATAACATTTATTTCAGGAATTATACTCCTCTAGACCAAAATTTTTACTCATGAGTGGATTTATGTAGAATGGTCATGTGGATATACTTTGGGAGTTCACTTTTCATTACTATACAATATCTTCATAATAGAGATTTATAGTGGCCCTTAGAGAGTTGGAATAACAATTAAATCTCTAAGGAATGATTCGAGGATGGGAATAGATTTCCAAAATGATGGGGTATGGTCACTTAAAGTTTTAACAAAAACCAATATGGGGTTTTCCCATATATATTATTTGTGGAATTATACTTAGCCAAATAGTTTGGATGTAAAATACTAGAGGTGTTGTAGAGAAAGACATGAAAAAATGAATTTTTTTTAAATATAGAGGGAACAATGTGCTCTTGGTATTGAATATGGGATTTATAAGGAGGGATTAATTTGATGACTGGTCCTATGGTTTGAGATCAATGATGGTATGATCTTGGATGGATTGATTATGGGTATACACTCATGGTTTTTTGAATGATGTCATGTGGTAGGTGTCTGTGTAGTGACCTTGGCATGACTAGTTGCCTCGATGTTAAAGAGTAGTCTTGAGAGTGCTTTTTGATATATTAAACTAACATGTTAGTGGATCATGGTTAGTAAGAGAGGTTTGTGGGCCTAGGTTTGATGTTTTGTGACTCATGGGATCCAAATTCTGTTTTTTCATTCAAGTTGCATGAAAGAAATTAACCATTGGGTTCGAGTGAGATCAAGTTGGATTGTGGATAAGATCATGTGAGAATGTTCTATTGAGGATCAATCTCCTAAGGCAAGAAATATTGATTTATGGTGATGATTTTTTGAAATGAATTTGTGTGTGATGGAAAGTTAACATTGGTTGTTTGTGATTCCCATTGGGTTTTTGGATCATGCAATGGTTTGAGTGCATGTCCATTAAGAATTGTTTGGGTTGTTGATGAGACTAAGCAGTATTATTTTGGTTGTATACTGGTGATATAATTTTTTTCGTAGTTTAATGTGGTGACGAAAGGGATTTTTTATTTCCCCAGTTCTAGGAGGTCATGTTGGAAATGTATTAGAGTACTATTGTATAGTTGATCTGATCTCATTTCGTATCAACAATTTACCAGAGTGAGAGCAGCTCAAGAAGTAATGACATGCATGTAATGATGGTCCAATTTGGGGTTAGTGTTTTTAGAGTGGTAAATGGAATCCATGTGGTTGGGAGTGCACCATTGGATATTGGAGGACATGATACAAATTGTTAGGGGATTTTTTGATGCCAAGGATAACATTCCTGAAGAATTGGGAATTGGTGTTGAGGGGTGTTTCATGTTGGAACTCAGGTGGGAGAAGAACAACCACATCAAGTCATGGTGTGTGGTAATGTATATATCATGGGTTCTGAAGATGATACTTTATGTTAGGGTGATGATAATGACACTCCAATAGTGGCTAGAAACATATCGGTCATGGAGGTATGAACCTTTTTAGAAGGACCATAGTTTTCTTAAAACCTGTTGGTGCATGGTTGGGATAACACTAAAATATTGGTGTGTGGGTGGATCTAATGTCAGCTGGTTCCTCACTGGATTCAATAAATAGAATTAAAATGTTTTTTTAGATGGAATATTTGTGTGGGAATTGGGATCGGGATGGAGTTATTGTGATCAAAGAGCGATTTGGTTTGAAGGTGCATTAGTGCTTGTGGTGATATCATGAAGAACCATTTAGGTGGTTAGTTATCCAACCATGTTCACTACTACAAATACCCCTTTTATCAGAACTAAAAATGGAATTTAACAGTGCTAGAAAAGCACTGTTAAAGCCAGCAAAGATAAAAGGGGGTCCCCTTTATCAGCGCTCTAAAAAGTGCTGATAAAAGAGTCCTTTATTAGCACTTTCTTTTTAGCGCTGATAAAAGACACCTTTTATCATCGCATTTTTAAAAGCGTTGATAAAAGTAAAAAAAATTAAAAAAAATCCTACCAATTGGGGGGCTTTTATAACACTTGATCCCCTCTTTTAACAGTGCTTTCTAGCCCCTCCAGTGCCTGCACACACCCCCCTCCACCCTATATCAGCACTACACCCACCCCCTTTATCAGCACTAGCCCCCCAAATCCACCCCCATGCGCGCGCCCTTGCCTCCACCAAGATTTGATCTCGAGCCCTCCCCTTTACACGCCTAAATCCTTTACCACTTGGCCATATTGATTTTTTCTCCATTTAATGACATATCAATTTATTTATATATATATTTAGTTATATTTATTCATATAGTAATATATTATTATATTAATATGTATATATAGTTATATTAATATAAATATTTATAGTGATATTAATAAATATATTTATAGTTATATCAATATATATATATATAGTTATATTAATATATATATAGTTAGATTAATATATAGGTATATAAATATTTATATTTGGTATTTTAAAAAAATTGATATTAGTTATTATTTAGATAAATCTAATATATTTTATATTTAAATTTATTTTATTATTTATATTTATAATTAAATTTTTATCTATGAATATATAAAAAATATGTATATATTGTTATATATTTGATTATAAATAGAAATGCATTATAAAAAATGATAATATTTCAAACACATAATATCTATATGAATGTAATACCTTTTGATAAATTTAGTCCCCACCAAAAAAAGCTAATAATACCCCCTTAAATGAGGTTGAGAATCCACAAAATGTTAAACAATCAGGGTATCCTGACTAAAAAATCATTTTTGGAGGCCTTCTGGACCTTTTTTGGCCACGAAGAAACCCTCACCGGGTTCCCCTCAATTCACAAGGGTGTAGAGCACATCGCAGGCTTCGATTTGATATGTGGTAGAGGTTAAACAGATACCCGAATCAAAAGTTATGGTCGATTTGAAGTTCGAGTTGCATTTTCAACATATTTTGGATCTTTTTTTAATTTTTTTATTTTTTAGTCTTAAAATTGTTATTAAATGACTATTACTCCATAATAATTAGCACATTATTAATTAAATATATTTTTTTAATTTTTTTTATAAGCCATTTTCACTAAATATCTTATATATTAATTGTAACTGTATATTTATACTTATCTAAAATATATTTAAAATTATATTTAAAAATATATATTATATTTATATCAATATAACTATATCTATATATTTAAATAATAATATTTTTTTAATTAATTTTTTCTGGAAGTAGACCCATTATCCGCACTTCTAAAAAAGCGTTGATAAAGACCCCCCCCCCCCACTTATCAGTGCTACTAAAAAAGCGCTGATAAAGGGGTACCTTTACAGCTCTTTTTTTAGCGCTGATAATGGTACCCCCTTTATCATCTCTTTTTTGTTAGCACTGATAAAGGGTGGTGTTGGCCTCACCCCCTTTTGTGGTAGTGGTTACTATAAAAATATTTGGGTTCAAACTTTATTTTGGGAGTTTGGGTGTTTATATGATGCCTATGGGAGTTAAGGTATCGTGAATGGTTTAGGTGGTGTGGTAGTGCATTATTGATTAAGGTTAATGATTTTTTTGAAAGGTTATAAAAGGAGTATCGATCTATTTTTTGGTATAAAATTGGATATGGTGAGGTGGAAACTTCTTATATCATTTCATTGGACCATTGGAACTTAGAAGCACCTATTGAAAAGCATATTCCTAGGGAGGGGATCCATTTGTTTTAGAATCAACTAGTTTGAGCGAAGCCATATAGTGGGGAGCACCATAATCATTATGATTAATCATTAAAAGACACCATGGTGTCCCAAGATAGATAGGTTTAGTTTAGAATCATCTCAATGTTGGTGTTGATGGAGAGAAAGTGGCTCAGATTCTAGTGAATAGTTCACTTGGTGTTTCTCGTTGTGCAGTGGATATGAATTTGAAATTTAGAGATGGAACATGAAAATTACTTGGTGATTTGAGGAAAACGTTAAGTCAATTTTAATGATTATAGGAACAATTATTCTTCATGAGGATGATAAACATTGTGGTCATGAGTTTTTAATGACTCGTGGATTTTAGGGTTGTTTAAATTTAGAGAATATTTGAAATTTAATAAAAATATGGGTCTATTTGATTAACAGTGAATAAAATCAAAAATCTAAGAATTGGAACATCCCAAGTAAATTTTTTGGATGAGTAACAAGGAATGGATGGTGCTTCATGTATTTAGGTTGGCGTTGAATTAAGGCTCGGAGGTCTTTTCTAAATATTGTGGCATAATGAGGTTGCTCTAAAACCCAATGGACATGTAATAAAAACTATATACAGTGGTCCATGTCGGGTCAGCATGAGGCACCACTATGAAAAGTATGGAAGTTTTTCATCCTCCCCTTCCTATGAGTTATTCACATTTTACCCATCCACCCATTCATTCCATGGAAATGTTAAGAAAATGTGTGAATCATGCTTGTACCTCCCAAGTTACGTTGTGATTGATGAATGATTTTGTTTTTAATCTAGTGTAGACCTATATTTTTTGGGTTTATATACTTTTTTTGGGAAATGGAGCATTGGGAGAGGGTTTTTTCATCTATCCCACTCATAATATCTCTCTTTAATTACCCATGTTAGGGGATTATTTTTGTAGTGTTCTAGTGATAGTTCACCCAAAAATTTTCAATTTATTCCTTAGATCTTAGTTCTTGATGTATCGCTCTAATTTGTAGATATTTTGGTTATTATTTAATTATGCTTTACATTTTATTATAGTGTAAATTTCCTGTATTGATGGTGAATTCATGTGTGGTGGTGATAGGAGGTCCTAGGAGATTGAATGTGTGATGTTGGGTGAAATTTTAGTTTGTTAGAAGTGTGCGGTGAGTTTATATGAAACTATACCTTTGTAAATAATTTGGATAAATAATTATAATTTTAATAATTAACTAATTTTATATCATGATGATATAGGTGATCGGGAATGTGTATTATCTTTGAAGAGTCCTAATGGTGGTTGGTGAGGGGTTAACTCAATGTTCTAGGTAGGTGGACACTATAATATAAAATCATATTTTTGTTTATGCATGGGTGTGAATGTATACAAAATTTCTTGGGTTCAGATAGACAAGTAGGGTTCAAGAGTGCAATGGGTAAGGGATATAAGGTCTCATTAAGCCTCATAGATCTAGCATATCTTCTCTTGATAACTAAATTAAATTATAATTACCATGAAACTATGTTTCCAAGGTATTAGGTTGTTGGTTGAGATGATCAGATAATTTGGGTATGTATTGGGGTACAATACATGATCCGAAGTAGCTTAGTTTTTTTTCCTATGGCTGGTTGGAAGTAATGAGGGTATTGGGATAGAGTGGTGATTAGAGACATAGTCTTAAATTTCAAGAGTTACTCGTAAGGCCCTCCTAACGTTGGATGGTATTCTTGGTGTCTAGGGTGAAAATAATAAGTCCTTCAAGAATTAACATGGGTAAAGGAGAGGGATTTCCGCTAAGTAATGCATTGATAAGTCTCCCATAGTAAATGTGAGATAAGACCCATGTGTGGGTTAAGGGTGTGGTATGATTAATTTATTTTTGTATTACATGGGGTTGGAGTGGAATTAATTATAATTGTATCCACTATCTATTGAGACTAGGTTCAAGTAGGGACTTCGAGTTACTAAGTCATTAAGAGGGTATAAACATGAGTGGTTGAAAATGATTCATTACAAGGGGTTAGGTATCAACTAACTAGTGTAAAAATGATACTATTAGGAGTTATATAATGGTTTGTGCGCCCTATTTGTTGTTTTATGGGTATTTTTTATTTATTTTCTTTTAAAAGGCATTGGATTCTGATGTGGGGTGTGGATCCTTAGGCTTAGCCTCACCATGAGAGGTATGGAACTGGCAGGACTATCATGTGTGTGGTGGATTCCTCATTATGAATGATTTATGTGCCATTCTTGAGTGAGAATATATAATTTTAGATCAGCTAATATTCACCTTGAGTGATAATATCTTGTCATGGACCTTCCTTTGCATAAGAAGGAAGTCGTGGAGAATGAGATACAATGACGGAACCACCTTGAGTGAGAAATATGGGTCCGGATGTGATGTGAGACTGTATTTATATACCATAATCTATGTAAGAAGGTATATTTTAGTTATTTGATGTATAACTATCCTAGAGAGAGGGATGGGTCTAGGGATCGGTACTGGACCCTACCCAAAGGTAGGTAGTGGTCAGGATGGGGATGACTCCTTAACCTAAATACTCAAGTATGATATGGGTTTTGTGGTATATAATGATGAATAGATTCTATCATGGAAATAAATTAGGCATGGTTAAGTTTCATGGTGGTCTAATTAGCACACAATGACCCAACGTGCATGTGTAACTTGTTAGGAAAATTCGTTCCCTGGTTTTCCCATGAACTCCAAAGGAGAAATTTGATTTGTTATATTTACTTAACTTTTGAATATACACATATATTATGGAATATATTTGGGGGTGATTGGTGAGACCCTACTACTATGTATTTATCACATACAGCATGGGCACTCTAATGCACATGAATTTCATATGTTTTTCTTTCAGTTTGAGCACAGGACATGAAGTAGATTGGGCTGGGACATCACAATTATTATTTAGATATAAGGTTTTTGAGGCATGGGGGTGGTAGTATGCCCAATTTTATATTTTTTATTTTTATTTCTTCTATATATGTGTTCAATTAAGTGGGTGATTTTTCAATGTATTCCTGTATAATACAACATTTTATTTATCATTTAATTGATATTTATTGATTTTGTGTGTTTGGATGTTTTTTCTAGACGTTGTTTACCTATTTTCCACTGATGTTTCACTCTAATTTTAGGTAATAGTCTCCCTATCTTATCTATTAGGCCCTCAAATCTAGTCAACGACCTCTAGTGCATGGGTAGCCACTCCATAGTTCATGTATATCCTCGATCCAAGAGCACTGTGAAGTTTCATTCGAACCCAGATGTTACATGGGTATTAGTGGTTATGTCATATCAAGTAATAATATCAAGGGGTCCTAGGTTGTGTGGCTCATGATGATGTGGTTATGTAATTATTTACTCTCTAGTTTTTGGGTTTTTTAATCTCCATGGATATATGGGTTGATGGTGGTAACTATAGGTGTATTGTTAATTTTATGTCATTATTATGTTAGTGGGATGGTGGTGATTCTACTCACTGTTGGGGATAAGGCTGTTGATTTTGTGTGCATATAAGGATGACTAGGTTAATCATTTTGTAGGAGGTAGAATATTCCTCTGTTGATGCAAGACATAGGTTCGTGAGGGTAATCATGGGGAATTTGGAGGTATACATTTTATATGAGGACTTAAGTGATGAGTTGTAATTGTGAACATTTTTATAGAGTGAGGTGATTACCATGTATGGGAATATATCCAGTGTTATAAGATGTTTTTTTTTTTGAAGTGAGATGGATAATATAGTTCAATGGGAATGTGGATATATGCCCCATTGGATAATATGGCATGGTGTTTAATTGTGTGATCCACTGTGTGTGTTCGGTCCATGGGTACATCATCCCACTCTGGAACTAGATAGAGAAGGTAGGATGATTCAAGTAGGTTATGGTGTAATACCCCATTTACCGACATATTGGTATAGATGTTTCTTTAATTTTAATTTTATATTATGCATCAACCAGTATGTTATTGGAGCAATTCACGGGAGGGTTGGTGGTGGCCTACTGAGTTTATTACTCACAGCCTACAAAGTCATATCGGTGTGTGTGAAACTCCCATGTTTAGTATTACAAGTTATGGTGTGGCCCTGGGGCGGGAGTTGGAGTAGGTTAGTGATGTATTATGTTTTTAAAGGGTTTCATAGATAATGTTTAAGATGGAACTAGTTGAATCCTTGGTGTCCAATTGATGTGGTATCTAGTGTTATTTATTATAGTGATCTGATGTATGATACTATCACATGATGGGTAATCATTTATGGCATAAATATTTATTTCATGTTCTGTATTTCAATTTGTATGATGCGAGTTGTTCGATTTTTTTATTCAATTGACTGTGTTATGTTACTTGGTTATTTAAATTTCTAGTTGTTTTATTTTAAATTGAGGATATTGTCTCCCCTTTATAAAACCTTATACCATTGGAACTAGTCAGTATCCTCTAAGGTTTCAGAAGGTGCATCTAAGGTCACATGGCCATTCTAGTTGTCTGGCTTAAGGAGAGTTACATAGTGGTTTTAGAGAGTGTTTTTTTATTTGAGTATAGTAGGTGTATATAATAGAATATATCTAGACTTTGAACAAAACTTGTATTGTCTGTAGAGTCAGTATAAAGTTCAAATTTCTAGGGAACCTAGGATTGTTGGTCTTGGTTTTTACTATTGCAATTGGGCTATTTAACCAAGATAAACATGGTGTCTGGATGTTATAGTTTTATAGTTTTAACTCTTTTCCCCGATAGGTCATAGATGATTTTCATACATCATTTTAGTTTTTTAGGGTTCATATAACATGTTTGTGCATTCTTTTTATTATTATTATAGTTATTAACAGAGGTTGAATTATATAAATTATCAAAAACAACTTATATGGGGTTTTCTCATATAACACATTAATGGTATTCTACATATCTAGATGTATTTATTTTATACCTGGTATCACTTGATAATTTTTATGTGGATATTACATTCATATAGGTTCAAAACCCAGTGCATAGAATGCATGGTATTAGAATACTTAAGAATTGTTGAGCCCTGAGTGGGAGGAAATATGGTATGTTTAGTGTTTCATAGGATATATTATGTCTTGGGTGTAGGTGATTTGGTATCACATCTGTTTAGGGATGATGAGATTTGATCTTGAGTTGGAGTAATAAATCTTATGGGGTTGAGTGTTCGAGCTAAAAAAGATTGGTTGATATGAGCTACATGTTACCATTGGACGGTTCAACTGAGTTGGGTGGTATTAAATGAGTTTCAGGAATATTAGTGCTCAGATGATAGTGAGTTATGTGTATCTGGTATAATTGGTATGGTATAATGGAACACATATAATGGAGAGTGTGTGATATAGGGTATGATGTGTGATTTGAATTATGATGTTAGATTTCAGTGGCATTGTGGGTGATGGGTATGGTAAACCCAACCCAGTAATGGTTGATGAGCATGTTGTTGATAGGATGTAAGTGACCTTGAGGATTCATTTGAGAGGAAAATCCCCATATAGGTGTTTAATGGTGATAATCATACAGATTCATTATGTTTTCTATCCATTAGATACATGATTCGGGGTAATGGTATAGAGAGGGATCGAATGCAATTATGGTATCATGTGTGTGTGATTGAGTGTGTGTATTATAGAAACTTTGGTAAATTTGGTATTTGATTATTTAATTTTTATGAATTTCCTATGGTATTAAGCACACAAAGTAAAAAAATTAATATCTTAAGTTTATGGGGTGGGGTATTTTAGATTCAATGGATTAATTTTCTATTTTTATAGTTCTTTCAGTGGATTTGAGTAAGGGATCAAGATATGGGAATCATTTCATGGGTGTTTCATTGGGTTTTTTTTTCTATGACCAGAGATGGTTTTGGGGAAAACTATGTTATTTTTCGAAGGTTCTATAACCCGTGGTGTTTAAATAGGAAATTAGATTCTAATTTTAGTTAAACCAAGTGTATTTGGACACTGTTAGGTTGTTTTAGGTATTATATGACCCCCTAGGGTTGGTTTTAGGAAGTTATTTTGTGTGTGGGGTATGTCCCATTGAGGAAAGATAGTTTTGGGAGCCTTGAGTGCTGGTATTGATTACCTAGTGGTATAAGATTTTGAGAATTTCAGGTGACCTATAACCTTGGGTCATGTACCCAGTTAGGTATTGGGTACTTGGTGTAGGTGGTTGGTTTCCAGGTTGGCATTTTGGTATTTTAAAAAAATATGTTTGAATATTTTTTATTTAAATTTTTGTATTTTAGAGGGTCATAATTTTATAGGATACAGTTCTACCCCCCCTCCCCCCTCTGGATATTCTCCCTCTATGGTCGAATCTCATTCATTCTTGGATAATTCTTTGTGTAGTTTGTCAAGTTTTTCTAATTCCTCTTTTAGTACTAAATCAATAAGAGATATTCGAGTCTAAGGCTACTTCTTGTGCTAGGTAGGTGGTCATTGAATTTATTCCCCCATTATTTTGATGTATTTGTGATGTGTTGTGGATTGGGTTGGTTGATTGGCGGGATGAGATTAGGATAGAACCAATGTTGGTTTCCATAGATACATAGGGGTCCTGGGCTACAGCCTAGGGTATACTAGAACTAATTGATCATAGGAAATATCTCAAGGGACATTGATGACCAAAATTTGAGTGGAATGTTTTTTTAGGATGTGGATAGTTTTGTGTTGGAGTTACATGGGCATGAAATAAATTATGGGATTATTTATATGTTCTCCCTTGGGTTTATTGAGTGTCAGTGGGTGTAACAAACTAACCTAGGGTGCAATAGAACTTGAAACCCTAACTCATTTTCCATAAGTTCCAAAGGGAGTTCTCGATCCCCATTGGCTGGAAACTAGTGCTTGGGAATCATAGAACATACCTTCATAATGATATTTCCATCATAAAAGAATATAAATAAGTAGTGGAAATAAAAGAAATAAACTATAACATATGAGATAAGAATTAAAGAACATCAAAAAAGAAAATATAAAACTGATACATAAATGAATCAATAGTGGAAAAAGATAAAAATAATTCCACAGAAGATAATAAAATATGCTAAAGTGGCCATTATAAAACCTAAAGCTGAATGAAAATCCCACCACCTCGAAAGATCCTTTATGGGAACCATGGTCACCATCAAAATGAAACATATCCCTTAGAAGATTAAGGGAAACCAAATGAAGAAACCATAGTCTATACATGACTAAGAACCAATAAAATATAGGTATAAACTAAAGATCCCAGTAGGTCTCCAACCATCAAAACTATGTATCCAGTTTCATATTATATCCTAAAAAATTATAGTTTTAAATATAATAGAAAAATATACATTTTCATAATTCATTACATGAAGAACAAACAACACAAAAAATCAATGTTAAAATAATTTTTATTTATTTTCATTAAATGAAAGGAATCACTTGGAAAACACTTCTCCTCAACAAAACACCCTTTTAACAAATCACCATTTTAAAGTCCCACTTTAAACCCATTTCATAACACCAATTTTAAAATTGACATTTTAAAAAATAAAAAGATATTTCCAATTTTAATTTTTTTTACAAAACATATTTTAAACAAAATCCATATAAAACTAGACACAACAGCCTAAAATGTGTTCTTAAAATTCACACATTATAGTTTGAAAAACGAAACATTTACCTCCATTCCATATAAACACTATAAAATATATTTGTGAAAAAACAATCACATTTAATGATCACCCCTATAAAACTTATTTTAAAACCATTTGAAAGTTCATTAAAATCACACTTTCAACTTTCTTATTTCAAAAACCATTCAAAAAACCCTTTTCTAAATATTTAAAAAGAACCCCATAATGTAAATATTGAAGAAATCACAAAAATAGTAACCATTAATTCAATGTCATGTGGCAAGGAGAAACAAAACACAAGTATATAGGTTCCATTAAATAATATAGGAAATAGGGAATCCAATCAAAACAAATGGAGATATCCCTAAAAAAAATCCTAAATATGATCCTAGCATCATGGGAGTCATCCTATAGATCTACTAGTGATGTACTGAACTAGAGATAAGGAACTTTGGTTGGCACTATTGAACTTGTATCTTCCTTGGTAGTCCCATAGAAAAATACTAAATTAAATGTACATGGAATCCATTCAAAACCATGGGAATAAAAAAATGTCTCCAACTCACAATTCCCAATCCCCCTTCTAATATAACTATCTTCAAGTAGCTAGGAAACACTCCCTAGTCAATGCACTATCTATATTAGGGTTTTCCCCCATATAGGTCACTTACTATAATTCTTGGACACTCATGAAATGAAAAGTGGAGGAGAATATATAAACCATCACATCAGTTAAATATAAATCCTTTGAAATAACTCATGACTCACCTCCAACACCCTTGCAAGAAACACCCCCATCCACATAGAAGAATAAATAGCATATAAATATTTATCAATATGAGACATCCCCTCATGGTATAATAATCCACCATAGGCATAAAAAATTATGCGAGGATCAAATAGAATCTGATACCTTTTATAAAAAAACACATTTTCATGAAATTCCAAATAGAAATTTTTCCAAAACATTCATAGAATTCCAATATAACACCCATTATTTTCAAAAACTCCCTAATAAACTCTTGGGACTAATTTTTTAAACCTATATATATATTCTTTTAAACCCATTTTTGAACTCACAGTTCCCAAAAATCCACCATTAAAATCAACCATGGTTAAAAATATCATCCAAAATGGTTAAAAACCCCTTTCAAGTAAAAAATAAAATTTCAAACATTTTGAAAATCTTAAAACTACTCAAATAATTGATTTAAAAATAATTAGATAAAAAAATTCCAATTTAAATTTAATTAAGAATAAATATTTAATTTTAAAAATATTTACATTATTTGAAAATCCACTTGTGCACTTTTACAAACACTTGGAAGGGAGAAAATTACATTCCAAGAATTCAAAACATTTAGAAATAATTATATTTCATTCATGTTAAACATATATAAAAATTTTATTAATAAAGAAACACTTTAAATCTAACAAGATTTTAAATTCCTGTAATACAAAGAGACAATAAATAAATCCTACCTCGGTTAAATGAAAACTAGAAAATCATTTTAGACTTTGATGGAGGATGTCCAACCATTCCATAAGAGTTACTTCTCAAAACATAAAAAACCCCGAATATTGAAGTCTCCCTAAACCTAATTTTGATCCCTTAGGAATTTTAGGGTTCATGGTAGGAACTAAAATCAATAGAAAATGAGATATAAGAGAGAGGAAGAGGCTTATAAGGAATTTCCAAGAGATAAATCATTTGAAATTGATGTGGATGGCCATAAAATATAAAAGGAATAAGTGAGGACATTCCCATGGGAGGTGAGCCTAATCTATTCAAATTATTGGGCAGGACTTGCAAGTATGGAGGTTAAAATCGAGTAAAAGAAAAAATTTAAATTCTACTTTAAATAAATATAGGTAGTCTATATCGTTTGGATATACGATTTACCAAACCATGCGCTAACTATGTTATAGCCACTAACTAGGCCAACCCACTGTACATTGACTTACCTAGGGACCTCACATGGTTGCAAAATCTATGTTCCAACCAATTAAATGGAAATTTCAAATTATAGTGTACACTCTCTTAATTATAACATGGTATACCAAACCATTCATAAGTTGCGTACCCTTACCCTTATATACTAATGCTTCTACATGGTTTCCCATGAGATTCATATGGTTTGGATTGAGCATTTCTCAACCTCTGTAGACTTGAAATTCATATAAAAAAATTATTTTCACCTAAGGCATGAAAAGTTCCATGTAAGGGTCATCAAATGACTTACCCTAAATCTTGTTTCTAAAACCATGTGACAAAAAAAATTACCAAAATTATATGTTTTCGGCAGAAACTCTATATAAACATAAAATGACCCTTAATAAAATAAAATATCATAAAAACATAGTGAAATGATAAGTTTCACAATTATTACCATCATACCACTTTCTTCCCCCGAAATTTCTTAAGTCTAATTAGAGGAATGAAAAAGTTGAATGTTAAAACAAACCCTAAAGATCAAAAGTGAAGAACTCGAACCACTGTATGAATCCTCAAACAATATTGAACATCCTAAAAAATATCTAATCAAAAACTGACTCAAGTGAAATATCTAAGAAGTAAATACCAATCATAGTTCACCATACTTTTTAGAATTTATCTAAAATGGTGGAACCATTATAACCCACATATCCATAAAGAAAGAGGACATCAATGAAAAATTTTATTCCTCAAATCTCTCTAACAGAATCCCCAAGAACCTCTAGACTTATCCAACCATAGATAAACTGGCTCAAAAACACCAAGGGAATTCCCTAAATAGATCATCATCTTAAAGAAGCACAACACCCAATTTCCAAATCCATGGTATCCCAAATCTGTGGAGCACAGCAACAGACATGCCTCGCTATTAAATGAAATGACTCTAATCCTATGACCACAAGATTCATAAAAGTGTTCCAAAATCTAAACCTATAGAATATTTTCCCATGGTGAATCTAATAGTAAACATAGCGTGGTGGCACCCATAATCCAACCAGAAACAAAACTACACCCCCAGTCACCCATGTAAGAAACCTACATTTTTTCCATGTCCAAACCCCCAATCCAAAGCCCAAACAATGGTCCACACCTTAAAAGGAAACATTACATCATTAGGAAATGAGGTGTGAATATTTCCCAAATTAACCATTGTACATAATGAGGAACTAAAAAACATTGGGAAAGGTTTTCCTCAAGACAAAACAACTCTAAGCTCAAAGAGCATAAATCCTAAAATGGGTCTTTATCCAAAAGAGAAACAACCAAACACTCTAGGGATATACCACATGATATCTAAATCATCCAAGTTCATTATTTCTGACCATTTTGATACATATGTAAAAGATTATAACACTTATAATGTAAAGACCCGTAAAATTCAAGGGAATTTTTTTCTTAATTTTCTTTGGAATTTTACAAGAGCGTGGTTTCTGACGGCACCTGATTCCGAGGCCCGGAGTGCCCGGAATCAATTTCCGAAGTTCGGCTTGGGTACGTTCAGTGAACGAACGAGCGGGAATTTCTAACTTTTGACCCAGTACTCGGAATTGAAATCCGAGGACACCGATGAACTCGCAGCGCCGATATTCTCTTAAGGAGACCTTTTCTGAGGTTGCGTTTATTTCGGGTTGAGAGTTAGTTTTTGGGAGTTTAGAATAAGTTAAATAAAAATTGTGGATTACAAATTTTTATTTTAACTTATTGGTTAACTTCTCCCAAAGGGAGTTAGTGGTGGGACCCACATCCACTTAACCTCCCTTGGGAGGATTAAGTGTGGTGTGGCCCACCCGAAGCATAACTCTTCTTTTTCTCTTTTAAAACTCCCTTAAACTCCTCTTTTAATGACATGACAACTTTGTTAATTAATGGAGTTGAATTGTTTGAATTTCAAACCTTTGAAATTCAAATTGTTAATTGTGTAAATAAAATAAACCCTTAGCTTATTTTATTTGGTTAGAATTCTCTATCCTCCTTGGGAGATTTTGAAGCCTTCTTCTTCTTCTTCTTCAAGCTTTGACAAATAACGCAAAGAAACTTCGAGCTTCGACGAAGAATGCCACGTTCTCGGGAACCGTCTTCCGCGACGCCATACCCACGACACCGTCGACGTCCTCTTCCGCGTCATTTCTTCCGCGACGATTTCCCGCGACGAAATCGTAGTCAAAGAACTTCGAATCCTCGCTTCACGACATCGACGTCCTTCTTCCGTGACGCCGACCACCGCGACGTGTCTTCCGCGGGTCGTTGACGATCATAGATCTTGAAACCGAGGTAGGGGTTTGTTGTTGATTAATTATTTAATCTCGTTCTTGCTTCTAGCATGATAATCTGGTGGATAAATATTTAAGTGTTATTGTCTAACGAGAGGGGGGTCGGACCGCACAAACATGGCCGAATTCCCCCTCATTTGTTTTTGATTATTTTTATATTCTTGTGGATGAACGAGAAGGCGTGGTGTCGTCGCACCACGCGGGAATCGCACGGCTATATTGCGTGGCGCCGTCGCGCCGCGCCGTGGAAGGATTATCATGAATGTGATGTCGTCGCGCTGCGTCGAAGGGAACCAAAGGCGCCGCGGCCGGAGCGGGGCCACGGCGAAACGGGAAGACCGGTGGCTAGCCGGGCCACCGGCGTCGGAAGCCAGAAAAAGGGACCGTTGAGGAAGGACCGGCTGGCCATGTTGAGCCGGCCGGAAGGGAGAAGTGCAGGGGGAATTAATTCCCCCGGCTGGCCACAAACCGGCCCTCATAAAGGGGGGGGGGGGCGCGGTTACACCAAGGGGGGTCAGCGCCCCCCCCCCCCCCCCGTTTTTCACAAAATCAGGCCCCCGCATGGGGGGGGCGTTGAACCAAAGGCGCGGCTTTCAGCCGCTACGCCGCCGGCCGGTCCGGGTCGGACCCGGTTCGGGTCGACCCAGGGGGGGTCGGGCCGGGTCGCCCCGGACCCGTACCCCCCGTTTTCGAATCGATTTCGGTCTTTTTCCCATAACTTGAGCTACAGACCTCCGTTTGACGAACCGTCAGTGGAAATGTGATCCTTGGATTGAGACAGTCGATTCGGTATATCGCACTCAAAGCTTCATAATACTTTGAGTTCGGCCGGGTTGGTTCGTACACGAAACCAACCGGGGCCTCGGAGCGGAAATGCTCATATCTTGAGCTACGGACGTCCGATTGACGTTCCGTCAGCTCTGTTGTGTTCCTCTTAGTGAGACGGATCTTTTGGCACACTCCGCACGAGGTTTGGACGTCGGTGGAGTATGGTCGGGTTGGTTTTTCCTTAAAAACCAACCGGGCCCCTGGGACGAAAAAGCCAATAACTCTCAGACCGGGCGTCTGATCGACGCGCCGTCTGTTGCGTTGAGTTCTTGTTGGTGATACGGAACTTTTGGATACATCAACTCTGGACTTAGTGATATTTGATGTATCAGCCTCTCGGCTCGTGGAGCGGACCCTCCCGAACGAGCTTGTTGTGTGCGGGAACCCTAGTGCTGGCTGCGACTGTGACTGCTACTGCTACAGCTACTGCTACTGCTACTGTGACTGCGACGACGACAGTACAGAGATCCTTGGTGGATTTGACGATGACTATAGCACTTAGCGATCCTACGTGGATCAGTGCTATAGGTCCTGTGTGGGACCGATCCTGTGTGGGTCTGATCCTGTGTGGGTCTTTGCGCTCAGCGGTCCTGTGTGAACTAGGGCCTACAGGTCTTGTGTGGGCCCGATCCTGTGTTGGTATTTGCGGGGGTTAGTTACCTATCGATCCTTCGTGGGTCCGACGACTTAGATGGATCAGAGATCATCTTTATCATCCTTTGAAGAAGTATACCTGTGTGAGCTGAATCATGTTGCTTTCCTGTGTGGATTGAGTTGTGCTATCCTGTGTGGATTTCGTTTTTCTTTCCTGTGTGGAATACGTTTACTTTCCTGTGTGGACTGAGTTGTACTTGGGCTCGGAGGTTGGAGCGTATTGGAATTGATGACTTAGGTATATGTATGGGCATATACCTAAGCAGTGTCAGTTTTTACTTCGTGATTGTATCTTCCTTTGTGGTTTATCCTTTGTGGATTTTGGGAGACCTTCAGGGGTCCCAGGGTCCCTACTGAGTAGCTTATACTCACCCCTGCACAGGCTATGCTCGCACTACGTTGTGTTGGTTGCAGAGGACGGACAGCATTGATCTTGGCTGAGGCTTGCAGAGCAGGACAGTACCTGGAGGAGGACCACTGGGCGGGACGTGTTCGGAGCGGACGACGGGACCCGTGGAGCAGTGGAGCTATCTGTACCCACCCTTCAGGTGGGATTTCCAGTGGACAGCTCGGTGTAGCAGCTTTTACTTTACAGTTTATGTTTTCACTTTCGAGTTGTACTTTACTTTCAGTTTGGGTTTGTATACTGGCCCATTTACTTTTCTGCAATTTCAGTTGTACTCTTTTCTTACTTAGTGTTTACTTTTCTGCTTGCTTACTCGGCGGTGGTTGTTTACTTTTCAAAGGCAATGCCTTCCCTTTTTGTTGGGATTTATGCCTTGGTGCTAGTCGCCAGCCCCTAGACTATGGAAGGCGGGCTTGGGGTAGTCACGACACGGGCCCCGAGGAAGGGTCATGACATATAATATTTTATTTAAAGTTATGTTAATGTTGTCAAATTCACATTTTAATAAATATAACATTTTTAATATAGGATTTTCTAGAAGATATATTCTTCTATAAATATTCATCCGAAATCTATAAAGATTATATTTTTATGATATTTTATTTTTAATTTTTAACCAAAAAATATTTATATTAAATAATTACACAAAACCGATGTTGTAATTATTTTATTAATGGAGATAACAAATAAATTTAATAAAAAATATTAAAATAAATATAATTTGGGATAATTAATTTATCCAAGGATTTTTAAAGATTAACTTGACCTAATATAAATAAAATAAAATATTTATTAATAAGCTAACTTGTTATCATCATGTTTTTAAAAATCAATAAATTGAATAGTGTCAAAATTGACACTATTGATTATTTATCAAAATATTGTATTCTTAAATTATTTAAAAATCGTAAAACATTTTTAAAGAATTTATAATAATTATTATATGTTATATAATGTTCTTATTTATTCATTTATGGTATAATTTACATAAAATTAGTAAATATTTTACATTTATAATATTGAAATATTTTTTACCTTAGTTAAAATTAAATAGAATAACTAAGTGTTAAATTAAAAGGATATGATTTAAATCGATATAAAAACTTATATAAAAATTATTAGTTTATGATATTAAAACATTATATCATATCATATTCTAAAATATGAAATTCTGGAGGTTTTTGGATTATTTTTTATTTTATTATAAATTAATATTTTTGGAGATTCCATAGGTTCCCTCACATTAATTATAAAAGGGAACATCCTCACTCACTTATTTATTTCATTTTGAATCTTCAAGATCAGACATCCCCTCCGAATTTTCCTTATCTACTTCCCTAGTCACATTCTAGAGGTTATGGTTTTATCCAAAGACTAACTCTAGTGCCTTAATAAGAGATCTAGTGGGAGCTCGTCGAAGAAGAAGTAATATTATCTATCAATTCTTTCAAACATATTTCTAATTGTACTTCCTCTTAATGAGTTGTCTCTATAATAAAGTAATAAATTAAGTATCAATTATATACTAATATTTTATTATTATTCTGAAACAATCATATTCCACCTTTTATCCATCCTACAGAAAACAAAATCACCATGAATGCGTACGTATGACTTACCGTCTCCACGTCGTGGGGTAATCTGTTCTTTCACCCCCACCATACTTGGATGGGTATAATTATGGAACAAATAACTATATGTGATTATTATAACATGATATTAATTCTGAAACAAAATATATACCATCCACATCCATTCCATTTCACAAATATGGGATTGATATCATCGCTTGTACGTACGTACGGCCTGTCGTCTCCATAATACAATGTGATTCATTATACATTATATCAATTAAATAATGATTATATAAATATATATAATGAATAAATATGTCATATATTATGTTAATATCATTTTTTAATTATTTAATTATTACCTAATAAGTATAACTGGAACTTATTCGACAAAACATGCATAAGAAAACGAAGCCATTAATACCCGAATAATGAGTAACAATAAAATGTTATTAACAAATGGATAATAATATGATCATATATGATATAATAACAATTACTAGGATTTTGGAATATGTAAATGGAATTATATAAATTAATATTCAGTAGTTTTGGATACATACAAAGGATATCAGACCAAAGGTAATGGATAATATTGCAATCTCATTATTATCCGAGATTGTTTCTACATAATTATATACAGGGGTATATTTATCATCCATATCCATGATTCCAAAATATATATTCCAAAATATCATTTCAATCCTTATAAAATTTTTCAGAGTAAATTTTACATATTGGGGATGTTTTATTAAATGGTATCAAAGGAATTTTTTGTCGTTTTCGATACGAAGTACTTTTGAATTTTCAACCAAAGTACAAGAATAATGTTTTTTTAACTTATACAACATGAATGGATTTTTATATTTTCATGAAACCCTATTTACGTGAATAATAATTTATAATATTTCAATATTATTTTTAAATAAATTCTTTTCTTTTAAAATTGCATGACATTTTGAGAAATTAAGCATTTTTGAAGAAGAAATTATATTTTCCTCAAGAATTAATTTCAAGTGTTCTATCAAAATTATTTTAAATCTAAGATGGAATTATTTAATAGGGTTATGATTCAAGTATACTATCCCTATTTTTCTTATGGTTTTATTGTGTTTAAGATTGAATGTTATTTTTTAAATCCATTTATTTTACATGGATTACGTTATGGGGGAATTATGTTTATGGAAACCCATTTTATTCCTTGGGTTATGATGAATGATTTATGTTTTTATGGAACACATAAGAATGATTTATTTATGATATGGGTGGGACATATATCTCCATCAAATAAATTGGGTAAAGTTTTATATCTCATGAGATAGATAGTGCTGGAATGGGAAATGATCTTGGTTCAGTAACACAGGGATTGAACGAGGATTGATCTTGGTTTAATAATGGACTTTATCCACTATAATGGTATTTATAAAGGGCCTCGACTAATAAGAAGTGATTTTATATGTTTATGTGTATGCCACAAAATTCCATGCCTTATGTTATGACTTTAGGGATTATGTTCACTAATTATTATGAACTTTTATAATCTATCCCATGACATGATATCAAGATTTTTCATATACAGGATAAAATTTTGAAATGTTTTGTTCTTATGTCTTATAATTATGATATGATTGATATATCCATTTTTTACCATTATAGAGAATCTAATCTCACCAATTCTTTTTTTTATTTTACCCAAGTCATTAAGTAGGGTATTAAGTAATAAATTTCTTAAAGGGTTCTAGTTATGAAGAAATAAGCAAGATAAAATGTAGATGTCTTATGAACTAGTTGTTTATGTTTCCCAGTTTCTAACGACACTAAACCTAGAATGTACTAGAATGGTTTTTTTTTTGTTTTGTAATTAATATTATTAAATTTTGAAATAACATCTATGTATGTAAATTATGGTCCATTATAGTTGTTATCAGAGCAAAGTTAAAGTTAAACATTGGAAACTAAGATAAGAAAACATTAGTAGGAACCCTATGGATATGTCAAAATATAGGTTTCAATCATAGTGTTTTAGAAATGATCTTGAATAAACTAGTATAAAACCTAAATTGATCTAAAATGAAATTGTATTCCTAATTTTATGTATTTCCCGTTTTGATTAGTGTTTCTCATACTATGCTTCTTTGTTTTAGTCAATGGATGGAACCTGAAGGAACTATATTAATGCTGAATGTGAGCTCAATGCAATGATTTTCCTCCTAAGAAACCAAATGTTATGGGATATGCAATGAAAAATCTTGTAGCTATGATCACACAAATTTCTCAAGATATGAATCAGCTTGTACTTCCAAACAAGAAAATGAGGGAACAACATTCTATTGATTCCTTCATGAAGTAGCGTCCACCTTATTTTAGTGGATCTTTTGATCTTCTAGTGGCTGACCGATGGATTAGTACCAATAAAAATTTATGTTCCAGTTCTCCAATGTTTAGAACATGATAAAGTCATCTTAGAAATCTATCGTTTGGATGGTGAAGCTGATCAATGATGTAACCTTATCAAAAATACGTTGAAAAGAGATGAAATTAAATCCATGGAATGGGATGAGTTCAAGAAATTATTTTTTAATAAGTATATTCCTTGTATTCTTTGAAGAAATATGGAGAAGGATTTATTTTATCTTAAGAAAAATGATGATGAATCTGTTGGTACCTATGAATAATATTTTACAAGGATTGTAAGGCATGCCTTTGGAATTATTATCCAACCCGAGAGTAAAATTTATAGATTCTTTACTAGCTTAAAACAAATTCTTTGAAGGGAATTATCCATAAGGGGCTTCAATATCTATGAGTAAATTGTTCGATGTGATCTAAAGTTTGAGATGTATATTGGTGTAACCCATCATTCCTATGGGTTTTATAAGAAGAGAAAATGGAATTCAGTGGAAAATCTAAATACCACGCTAAAAAGAAGATGAGTTTTCCCTTATGGAAAAAGTGTAAAAGGAATCATATAGGAAATTGTCTAAAAGGAACTATAGAATGTTTTAAGTGTGTTAGATAAGTTCATCGAGCATTTGAGTGCCAAAGTGATGGTAAAAATATTTTCAATGATATGAATGGAGAATCTGGTACACAGAATGCACCACCTACACTTCAATGCTACAAGTTCAAGGAAATTGGGGCATTATTCCAACCAATTACCTAATCCAATGGTTATTGATGATGATTGAAATTATAAAACTCTTAAGGAAAAAACAAAGGAAAGTCACATAAAATCACTATTGGCGATGTGGAGTACGATAATGAAGTGGTGAAAGGTACACTTATCATCTACTCTAAAGTATAAAATGTTTTATTTGATTTTGGATCCACCCAATCTTTTATTTATGAATTATTTTCTAAGGGTATCTTCAAACTACCTCAAAATTTTTATGTTGAGTTAGCTATGATAACTTTTTATGGAACAACGATTCCATCAAAACTTTATAATTCTTCTCTAGTTGAATTTTTTGGGAATGTTATTCCTATAAATCTTGTGATCCTTCCTTTAGTGAAATTTTATATGGTAATTAGAATGGATTTTATTTCTCTATATAGATATAATAGCAATTTATAAGGAATGGATGTTCCATTTAATATTTTGAATCAATCTATGATCATCTATCGATGAAAGGATAAGTATAACCTTCTAGTGAAAATTCTCCCATCTTATGGGTCTTGGTTCCTATAAGTGATGGTTATCTATCACAAATAGCTAGGTAGAAACTCACTAATAAGAATACACCAATTTTACGTGAATTTTTTGTGTCTTTCTGTAAGAATTACTAGGTCTTCCACTAAATTTTGAAGTTGGTTTTTCAATATAAGTCATATAGGGTTCTATGCCTATTTCAAAAACACCTTATAGAATGGAAAAAATTGATCTTAATGAATTGAATAAAAAACTCCAATAGAATATTGACAAGGGATTCATACACCCTATAGCATCACCTTGGGGTGCACTTATTCTATTTTTTAAGAAGAAAGTTGGATCAATGAGACTCTGTATTGATTATTGAGAACAAAAAAGAATCACTATAAGAACAAATATCCTCTTCCCCGCATTGATGACTTATTCGAACAACTATACCAAGCTCAACACTTTTCCAAGATTTATATACGATAAAGATATCATCAATTAAGGTAAAATAAGGATGAAATACCAAATACAATGTTCGGTACAAGTTATAAACACTATGAATTTATAGTGATGCCTTTTGGTTTTATTAATACCCCTGTTATCTTCATGGATCTAATGAATACAGTCTTTTGATACTATCTTGATTAGTTTGTTATATTCTTTATATATTTTATTCTTATATATTTGACGATCGATAAATATCATGAAGATCACATGACAATAATACTGAAGACCCTGATAAAGTAGAATACTTATGAAAAATTTATCAAGTGTAAATTTTGGATTCTGAAAGTTTCATTTTTGGTCACAAAATATCAAGAGAGGGGATATTTTTTTATCCAACAAAAATAGAATTTATTTAACATTTTCCTATACTAAAAAAGGTAACATAGATCCGAAGTTTTCTTAGTTTGGTTTGATATTATTGATGTTTTGTGAATGATTTTTCACATCTATTAAATCTACTCATCAAGTTCAATAAGAAAGAAGTTAAGTTCTTGTGGATAGAGGAATGAGAAGACAATTTTGAAGAGCTAAAAAGAAGGTTATCTAGTGCACCTGTACTCACACTACCTTGTAGTGGATAAAGGTTTATGTTCTATAGTGATGCATCCAAGAAGAGGATGGGATGTATTCTCATGAAAATTGATATGGTGATAGCTTATGCCTCATGATAATTAAAATCCAATAAAAAAATTACCCAACTCATTATTTGGAGTTATTTACTGTAATCATTTCATTAAATATATGGAGACATTATCATTATGGTGAAAGGTGTGATATTTGAACTATTCATAAAATTTCATAGTATATTTCCACATAAAAGGAGCTTAATATGTGCCAAAGAAGATGTTTGGATTAGATTAAAGATTATGACTCATCAATAAATTACCACCCTAGTGAAGCAAACAAGGTGGAAGATGCTTTGAATTGAAAAGACCACGCTAGTATACCCATGATGAGGATCACAAAAGATCCAATATTTATAGGTTTTTAAAGGATGGATCTTGAAATTTTAAAGGAAGGGTAGAAATCTTATCTCCCTCAATTGAATGTTAAAAAATCTATACAAGTGAAGATTAAGGAGGTATATAATAAAGATGTATAGATAAAAAAGTTGAGAAATGTTCTTGAATTCAACATTGATTTCCATGGAATAAAAAAGTTTAGGAACTGGGTTTGTATTCCTCCCATGCCAGAATTAAAGGAGATACCGGATGAGGGTCATATTCCTTCATTATCGATTCATCCTAGAAACACAAAAATGTATAAGGACTTGAAAGAGTGTTTTCAGTGGGATAGAATGAAAAAAGATATTTCTAAATATTTCTCTTGGTGCTCGGTTTGTTAATAAGTTAAGGTTGAGAGACATAAGTCTATAGGGATGTTAAAACCATTAGCCATACTATAATGGAAATAAAAAAACATCACTATAGACATTTTCATAGGACTTCCGAAAACATCTAAAGGCCATAATGCTATATGGGTTATAGTTTATCCCCTTATGAAGTCGGCACACTTCATTTCTATTAGATATGATTTATCTCTTGATTATCTTTACATGATATATATAAAAGAAGTGATAAGATTACAGGGGGTACAACTTTCCATTATATTTGATTGGGATATAAGGTTTACCTCAATTTTCTGGAGAAGTCTTCAGCAGGCTCTAGATACAAAGATAAGTTTCAGCATTTCTTATCATCCTCAGACAAATAGTCAGTCTGAGAGGACAATTCGAACTCTAGAAAAAATTTTGAGACATTTCTATGTGGATTTCAAAGGTGGTTGGGATCAACACCTACCTTTGATGGAATTTTCTTACAACAATAGCTTCCACTCTGGTATTTAGATGTCCCCTTATGAAGAACACTATTGAAATAAGTTTATAACTCCAACTTGTTGGGATGAAGTTATGGAAATAAATCTAATAGAACCTGATCTTGTTGATGAAATGGTACAGAAGGTCAAATCTATTGAACAACACATAAGAGTAGCTCAGAGTCGATAAAAAAGTTATGTAGACAACCAAAGAAAAGACCCAGAGTTTGAAGTGGGTGACAAGGTGAATCTAAGGATATCACCCTATAAGAGAGTAATGAGATTTGGAAAGAAGGACAAGCTAATCCCCAGGTATACCGGTCCTTTTTAAATTTTGGATCATGTTGGGAAGGTAGCTTATCGATTGGCACTACCACCAAATATCTCTCTAGTTTTGTATGTGTTTCATGTATCTATCTTGAAAGAGTATATATTTTATCCTTTACATTTACTAAACTCATAAGTCGTACCATTATAGAAATATCTTTCTTATAAAGAACAACCAATAGAGATTATGGATCGTAGAGAAATGTTTCTTCGAAATAAGACAACTCACTTGGTTAAACTATTATAGAAGAACCACCAATTTGAGTGAGATAAATGGGAAATTTCATTTGTGATGAGGCATAGGTATCCTCATTTTTTTGTATCCAAGTGATGAATTTTCAGGGCAAAATTCAGTTTATGGTGGGTAGAATGTAACACCCGAATGTTTTTATGAAATATTTTCTTTAAATAATTTTAATTATTCAACATATTTCCTTGCATAAAATCATGAGTTTAAACAAACCAAGAGATTCCCTTTGTATAAAATTAGTATTATAACCTATCCATTTGGTTAGAAGGAATAAATATAACTAACTTATGAAAAATTATGGGGAATTCATTTGTTACCAATTATTTATGAAAAATATAAATCAATTATATATTTTTTTCAAATTAAATGAATTAAAATTATTAAATGAAATTAATTAAATATATAAGTTATATATTTAATAAAATATTTATGATATTCATCTAAAAGATATTTTTTTCATAGGGTATGAATAAATCCTATTTGATGTAAAAAACCTATATTTTTTTAAAAATGGTTAATTTTACCACCTTTTAATGGTGAACCAATTTTAAATTAAAATTTTGACACATTAATAATTTTTATATGAAAACATAAAATTCTTCTTTGAAGGTAAATATAAAAATTTACTTTTAAGTAATTTTTGATATTTTTCTCATGACATTCAAGTTTTGATTAATAGAAAAAATATACTAAATTCTAATTGAAAAAAACTTTTTTCTTCAAAATAAATTATATTGTTAAATTATATTATTCAATGGTTTTAAAGTATAAATATATTATATTTTTACCAATTAATTTAATGGAGTTTATTGGAATTACCTTTACATTGAATTCAGATGTAGAAACATTTTAATCTTTTGCAATGTTCTAACTATTAAAACTGGTTTTCTCATTTGGGAAACGATATTAATTTTAAATTAATTACTACAAATTTTGTGATTTTAATTTTGAAAAATAGATTCCATATTTATAATTAGTAGATCGAAATTATGTAAACAGATTTCTTTTATTTTGGGCATTATGAATAGTAACTTTGGAAATATTTATTAATATGGTAAAAGAGTAAATCTAGTAATTAAGGGTAAAAATAATATTATAAAATTACCAAAACACTTGTTCTAATATAATTGGATGAGTTTATTGTGACCTAAATCATCCTTTTTACAAAATTTTATCCTTTATAATCCACTTGGATGAGATTAGACAGTTATTTTATTTTATTTCAAGAAAAGTTAAATATGTCTTACTCAAATTTTAATAACTATATCATTTTAAATACAAGGTTACACATAAGATAAATTCAATTATAAATACTATTTTGAAAGATAATTTTTTTCTCTATCATGGTAATTTATTTGTAATTTTTCGTAAATAAATAATTACCTTAATGACTTATATATTGATGATGGAAAAATTATTTAATTTTTGAGAGATCAATAAAATAATTTTTATTAAAATGATAATAAGCATTAAAAGACACAAAAATTTTACTAAATTTTATTGGTAGATTACATCTTGACCATAATCATCCAAGGGTTAAGATATTGACCAGTTTGAACCATATGGAAATGATTATGACACTTGTAATATTTTACGTAAAGTGATGTTAAAGTTGTCACATTCACATTTTAATAAATATAAAATTTTTAATATAGGAATTTCCAGAATAAATATTCTACTATAAATATTACAAGGAAATATAGAAGAATTATCTTTTTCATAGTATTTTATTTTTAATTTTTAACCAAAACATATGTATATTAAATAATTACACAAAACTAATGTTGTATTTATTTTATTAATAGATATAACCAATAAATGTTATCAAAAATATCAAAATAAATATAATATGTGATAATTAATTTATCCAATTAATTTAATTGATTACCTTGAGCTCTTATAAATGTAATAAAATATTTATTTCACGTTGTTATATTATCTTCATATTTTTAAAAGTCAATGAATTGAATAGTGTCAAAATTTACACTATTCATTGCTTATCAAAATAATGTATTATTAAATTATTTAAAAATCATAAAAAACTTAAAAAATATATAATAAATATTATATGGTCTAAAATGTTCTAAACTACTCATTTGTGGTATAATTGACATCAAATAAGTGAATATTTCACCCTTTTAATATTGAAATATTTGTTACCTTAGTTAAAATTAAACAAAATAACTCAGTGTTAAATTAAAATGATGAGGTTTAAATGGAAAGAAAAACTTGTATAAAAATTATTAGTTTATGATATTAAAACCCTATCTCATTTCATATTAAAAATATTACATTTTGGTGGTTTTTTATGTAGTATTATTTTATAATAAATTAATAATTTTGTAGATTTCATTAGTGCCCCTCACCTCAATTATAAAATGAAACCTCTTCCCCACTTATTCACTTAATTTTGAACCATAAAGATCCTCCATACCCTGACCATTTTCCTTATAAACTTCCATATCCACATTCTATAGGTTCTGGTCTTCTCTAAAGACCAACTCTAGTGCTTTAATAAGAGATCTAGAGGGAGCTCATTGAAGAAGAAGAAGAAATAGTATTCTCTTTTGATTCTTTAAAACATATTTCTTCTTCTACATCCTCTTCATGAGTTGTTTACATTATAAAGTAATAACTAAATTATAAATTATATACTAATATGTTATTATTACTATTTAACAACCATATTTTACCTTCTACCCATCCTACAAAAAACAAAATCACTACGCATGCATACATACGACTTACGGTCTCCATGTTGTGGTTTAATCTGTTTTTCACCACCCCATTACTTGAATAGGTATAATGATGGAACTAGTAACTATATATTATTATTATAACATGATAGTTATTTTGGAACAATATATATACCATCCACATCCATTCCATTTCACAAATATGGGAATGATATTTTCGTTTGTGCGTACGTATGACCTACTATCTTTATGATGTGATGTGATTCATTCAACATGATATCCCATGAAGCATGATTATATAAATGTTTATGATGAATAAATATGGTATATATCATTTTAATATAATTTTTTAATGATATAAATATGAACAAATAAGTATAATTGGTACTTATTCAACAAAACATGCGTAAGAAAACGAAGCCATTAATACATGAATAATGAGTAATAATGAAATGTTATTAACAAATGGATGATAATAAGATCATATATAATGTCATAAAAATGAATACTATGCTGTAATAATTCAATGACATTATTTAAATCATTATACATGATTTTAGAATACATAAAAATGATATCGGACCAATGTTAAGGGATAATTGTGCAATCTCATTATTATCTGTGATTGTTTATACGTAAGTATATACAAGGGTATATTTATCTTCCATGTCCGTGTTTTCTAAATATGTATTCCAAACTATTATTTATATTCTTCTAAAAAAATAAATTCAATTTTACCCATTTTTAAATTTTTATTAAACGGTATTAAAGGAATCTTTTGTCATTTTTGATACGAGGTACTTTTTAATTTCCAACAAAAGTATGAAAAGAAGGTTTTCTTTTAAATTATACGGCATGAATAGATTTTTATGTTTTAAAAACTCTTTATTTCCATGAATATTCCTTTATAATATTTAAATTTTATTTTCAAATAAATTATTTTCATTTAAAATTTCATAAAAGTTTGAGAAAAGAAAACGTTTTTGTAGAAGAAAGGACATTTTCCTCAAGAAATAATTTCAAGTGTTCTATCAAAAACATTTCCATCTAAGATGGAATTATTTAATAGGGTTATTATTCAAGTTTTCTATCCCTATTATCTCTATTATTTTATTTTTATTATGATTCAGTTCCATTTAGGAAATCCATTTTTTTAAGGATTATGTTATGGTGGAGTAATGTTTAAAGACACCTATTTTATTCGTTGGGTTATGATGAATGATTTTGTTTTTGTGGAACACGTAAGAATGATTTCATTATGAGATGGGTGGGACCTATATCTACCTCCAATTCATTCGGTAATGATTTTATAGCATGGGATATACAAGGATAGAATGGAAAATTATATTGGTTCAGTAATACAAGGTTGTAGTGAGGAGTGAGCTTAATGGACTTTTTCCATTATGATGGTCTTGGAAATCCCCCATGACTAATATGAAATGATATTTTATGCCTATATCTATTACATAAAATTTAATAACTTATTTTATGACTTTTGAGATTATGTTCAGTGATTATTATGAAATTTTATGATTTATCCTGTGACATGATATCATGATATTTCATATATAGAATAATATTTTCAAATGTTATGTTCTTATGTCTTATAATTATAATATGATTGGTATCTCCCTGTTTTACCCTGAGCATCGAAGCTCACCCTTTCTTATGTTTCTTTTACCCTGTTCGTGAGGAAGGGTATTAATCAAGATATGTCTAAAAGGGGTATAGTTATGAAGAAATAATGGGAGGTAATGTAGATATCTTATGAACCAGTTGTACAGGTTTCCCAGTTTCTAAAGACACTAAACCTATACAGTCTTGGCATGGTTTTTTTATGTTTTTTAATGAATATTATTCAATTTTGAAGTAATATCTATGTATTTAAAGTATGGAATTATATATTCATCTTCAACAACCACTTTTAAAAATACTCACTTGATTTCAAAAGTCACATGGGTGTTTTTGCAAAGACTTTCCATAGAGACCATTCCATGCCAAGGATTAAAATGATTTAGAAACCCTTATTTGTCCCTCATGGGATGCATAAATTTTAATTTATATAATAAAAAACACTTTCAATCCTGCAATCATATAAAGGAATGTAATACAAAATCACATATAAAAAACATTTACCTCAGTTCAATGGCATCAAGCTAAAATTTGTATCCTTAAATGGAAGACACCAAAATATTCCACAAGAGATCCTTATCAAGCCCTAATAAGAAAAAACCCAATATTAAAGCCCCCCTTCAATAATTTCAAGCACTCATTGCTTCTAGATTTCATGAACGAAACCAAATCAAGAGAGAATGAGATACATAAGAGTGTAATATTCATAGAATGACTTACTAGGTGATAAATCCTTTTAAATTTAGGTAGAGGGACAAAAATGAATGGAATAAGGGAGGATACTGTAACAGCCCGAGATTTTATGAAAAATATTCTTTTTAATTTTATTAATGTCTTGTGTTATACTCTACACCAAAAGGATCTTTCACAATACACTTCTCTGACCTGGCTTGAATTACACGCAATCGCAACCTTCCTCGATAGCGTGTGTTGTACGCAACACCGAGTTTCGCTAAACAACGATATGCTATTAAGATATTATTAAAACAGGCCGTTATGAATAGTAATAACCACTTTTTGAAATTTAGTAAATTTTATTTTTCAAAATGGAATTCATTTTTGGATTCGTAATATCGAAATTAGCTTAGGGTGAAATTTTGGTACTTTTCGGATAACTTTCATATTCAGATGAATAGTGAAAATTACTAAATTATAATTAAAAACAACTTTTTTAATCGAAATAATTAATAGTGATAAATTATTAATTTGAGTAGTTTTAAAGTATATTTAGAATATATTTTTACAATTTAATACAATGTTGTTCATTGGACGTAATTTCACATTTAAACCAGACATAAACAAGTGTCAATCTTTTGATAGATATTGTTACTTAAAAACACGCTATTTGTTTTAACAGCGGGATTTAATTATAAAATTAATTAATGCAACTTCTATGTTATGAATTTGGTAAAATAGAATTCATTTTTGAATTCGGAATACGAAATATAGATTAGGATGAAATTTTGGCATTGTTCTGAAAAACATCAATTTTTGATGAATAGTGAAACTACTAAGTGGTAGGTTAAAAACTGAATTTTGCATAAAACTTAATTTTACCGCTTCTGTGAATCGAATTTCAAAAATCCGAGAGACACGGTTGATGTCAGTAAGTAAAACTTGGTTTAATGAGATGAAAATAATTTTTGGTGAATAGTAACTTTTTACTTTTTTTTACCACGGTTAATAGTAAATAGGGTAACTAAGGGTAAATATGATATTACTATTACCCTAACACATGTCCTAACTCTATTGGATAAGTGTAATTCGACCAAAAACAACCTTAGGAATATAATATGACCATTTAGGTCCACTTGGATTAGATTATGACATTTAATATTATATTATTTAATGAATAGTTAAAATAGTTAAAATCAAAGTTTAATAACTAAAACATTTTTAATATGGGGTTATACATAAGATAAATTCGACTATAAATATTCATTAGAAAGCTAAAAAGATTTACTACATAATTATATTTTATTTATAATTTTTAGACTTTAAATAAATTAATTTATTTATGACACAACGATGATGCAGTAATTACACTTTTAAGGAAATATTAACATAATTGATGTTATAAATGCTCAAATGAATGTAATTTGAGACTTTTTATGAATTAAACTAATTTTCTAGGTTACTATGATATATTAGTGTTGATTTAATCAACTTGGTTCGAAAATATAATTCTGTTATAACTTTCACAAAAATCATATATCAAATAGTGTCAAAATTGACACAAAATAGTTTTTAAATCAAATATTATATTATTAATTGTTATTTTATTCCTAAAAATCTAAGGTTCGGCCGAATGACTTAGATAAGGATATATTTATTAATAATATACAATTTATGGTTCTTTTGGCATGTTATAGTAAGTGTATTAACCATATAGTGAAAGAAAACAAAAAGATACGGTAAAAGTTAAATTATTTAACTTAGAGTTAAATCTAATTGATAAGGTTAAAATAATAACCTAAACTTGTCTAAATCCTATTGGTTGATAGGATTTCGACCCATACCCACTTTATCTTCGAAATAAGACCCTTTGGAACCATTATAAACCGATTTTGACTTTAATATAAAATAATATTTTGATATATTCCTAAGGTGCCCCTCTCCTCCCTTATAAAAGGACACCTCCTCCCTCTCCTCCTCACACCAATTTGAGCACTCAAGCTCGGACAACCCCGGCCAAAATCTCTTCTCCACTTCCCTAGCAACATCATAGAGGTTCTGGTCTTCCTCAAAGACCAATTTTAGTGCCCTAAGAGGAGGTCTCAAAGAGGCGCTTCAAAGAAGAGGTAATTACCGTTACCAATTCTTTCATCTTTATTTCTTCTTCCACTTCTTCTTATTAGGTTGTTTCATTATGAAGTAATAACATCAGTATCACTCATATACTGATATGTTATTATAAGTATGAAACAACCCTATTTCACCATCTATCCATCCTACGGAAAAAGAAATCACCGCGCGTGCGTACGTACGGAATATCGTCTCCACGACGCGATGAGATTCATTCTCCATGTTAACCATTTAAGAATGATTATAAAGTATATATAAGAAATAATAATGAAATATATGAAATTATAAAGCTAATTTATTTATGTATATATATATATATGTATGTCATCTACTTACTTCCATTTCAAGACAATAAGGAATGGAAAACAGTGTTCATGCGTACGTACGGACTACCGTCTCCATGAACGGTGTTTTTCATTTTATTTATCTATCTATTATATATATATATATACTGAATATATATGATATATAAATCATATTTTATATTCTGGAAGTAAGTAAATCATGATATAAGTAATAATAATGTCAAGAACAACAAGTGAAAACACCTACAATAAATGAAACGATTTTACCCAAAACGCTTCTTTAACATGGAATTTACAAAAGAACGGGTAATATAATGTCATAAGTGAACCATATATGATATCATAACAATGAATATGATTCTTTAATAAGTCAATGACATTATTTAAATCATTATACAGGAGGTTCGGACACTTACAAAGCAAGTCGGACCTAAGGTAAGGGAAATATCACAATCTCATTTTTATCCGAGATTGTTTATACGTTGGTATTTACTGGGGTGTATTTTATCATCCACATCCATGTTTTCTCAATATGTAATATTATTTACATCCACCTACAATTGTTTAAATCCAATTTTACCCTTCTATGAGTTTTTAGTAAAAGATATGAAAGGAATCTTTTGTCGTTTTTTTTATACGAGGTACTTTTTGACTTTTCCGACAAAAGTACGAAGAATGTTTTTTTTAACTTATACGGCACGAACGGATTTTTACGGTTTTATAAAGCCTTATTTTCATGAACCTTCATCCAAAATATTTCATGACTATTTTCAATAAAATCTTTTTCTTTTAAAATTGCATGATGTTTTGTGAAAAGAAATTGATTTTGAAGAAGAAAGGATATTTTCCTCAAGAATTCAATTCAAGTGTTTTATCAAAATTATTTTCCATCTAAGATAATAAAGGGTTCTGTTTCTATCCATATTTTTACATTGATTTGACTATGTTGTGATGGAATTATGTTTATGAATTCCTTTATCTTATATGAATGGTTTTATGATGTCATGTTGTTTAAGAATCCCATTTTTATTACATGGGTTATGCAATGATGTATGATTTATGATTTTGTGGCACACATAAGAATGGTATCATTATGAGATGGGTGGGACCTATATCTCCCTCCAATGCATTGGGTAAAGATTTTATATCTCATGAGATAGACATGGCTGGAATGGTAGGTTATACCGGTTCAGTGAAACAGGACTGAAACGAGGGTTACTCGATTCAGAAAGGGACTTTGTCCACTAAGATAGTCTTGGAAATGAGTCATGACTAACAAGAAATGATTATCTATGATTGTTTCGGTGCGGATGTGCGTCGGGTTACGCTGTTCCGCCAGGACGCGTTCGCGCGTGCACCCGTCGACCCGAGGGGATAGGCGCGCGGCTTGTGGCCCCGCAGTCCCGCTTTCCAAGGGCGGGCGGCATTCGTCCCTTATTCAGGGGCGTCTGCTCCTTGATCGAAACCGGGATGATGGGATGTCGGCTCCTCCTCCCGTGGACGTCTCCTCGGAACTCGTCGCCTAATCCGGGTCTCCCTCATAGATTTAAGAATGTTCGTGAATCTCGTTCCTGGCGCCATATCTTCATGGACACCGGTTAATTACGCTGCTTCCGCCCGGACGCCCCAAGGAGTCTGGTCGGGGCAGCAACCTGCGGTGAGGAGACCGGGTGGCTCTGGGTGTTGAGGGCGTGTCTTGACACTGCGACTCTGCATGTCTGCCTTCCGTCCCTAATAGGGCTTCTCGAAGGCGTGATGGCCTGAGGCATCCCGCACTGGGTGCGGGGAACTGTGTTACCTGAGGTCTTCCTCAGCTTCCCATGTTTAACACGGGGTATGTCGCGAGTTTAACGTCCAGCGGGGACGGCATCGGACTGATCAACACGAGGAGTGGATCAGATGACAGAACCCCATGCAGGGAACCTCCGACGCTGGGGCCAGCACATGGGCGGCTTCCCGAGTGAAGTGGAGTGGAATGAAATGGCATGACCCCACCGGGATGTGGCGGCCCGGGTAAGGATCAGGGTGGATGATGGAGTGAAGAGCTTGGACCCCGTAGGGGCTTCCTACGTACCGCGCGTTAGCGGGGATCAAAGTCAGCGTAGTTCGGATATACAGTTTAACGTCATGCTGGACGTCGGCAAGCCGACTCACGAAGAGGTCGAGGCCGCCGGATGGAGGATTGAACCAAACCACCTCGCACAGAGGGGGATGGAACGGCCAGGTAAATCACAGTTTCACGTCATGCTGGACGTTGGCAAGCCGACTCACAAGGAGATCGAGGCTGCCTGGAGAAGGATTGAACCGAACCACCTCGCACAGAGGGGGATGGAACGGGCCGGGTGAATCACAGTTTCATGTCATGCTGGACGTTGGCTAGCCGACTCACAAGGAGATCGAGGCTGCCTGGAGAAGGATTGAACCGAACCACCTCGCACATAGGGGGATGGAACGGCCGGGTGAATCACAGTTTCACGTCATGCTGGACGTTGGCAAGCCGACTCACAAGGAGATCGAGGCTTCCTGGAGAAGGATTGAACCGAACCACCCTCGCACAGAGGGGGATGGAACGGCCGGGGTGAATCACAGTTTCACATCATACTGGACGTTGGCTAGCCGACTCACAAGGAGATCGAGGCTGCCTGGAGAAGGATTGAACCGAACCACCTCGCACAGAGGGGGATGGAACGGCCTGGTGAATCACAGTTTCACGTCATGCTGGACGTTGAAGGGAGAAATAGGAAAAGGCAGTGGGGAAGTGCAAAGGAGATACACATGTGCAGTCCCCCACAATGGCGGATTCATAGGTGAATCGACGCAAGTGTGAACCCAGGAGGGGTTCACTGATGGACGAACCGACGTAAATACGATCGGGACGACCAGGTGGCGGTCTTGAACCTCGGAGAGGCTTCCTACGTACCCTGTTTAGAAGACAGGGATCAAAGTCCACATAGTTAGTTCTGTTTGTAACACTCTACCCCCGTGGGCGAAGGCCACTCCAATCCGACATCCCTGCAGAGACGAGCGGGGTGGGGGCCACATCCAAACCGGGAGGACCCTGCGTGCGGGGCACGGGATCGGGTGATGCGGACGGTTTAACGTCTTGCCGGATGAAGTACAGTTTAACGTCGTGTGTTGAGGACGAAGTGGACGGTTTAACGTCTTGCCGGACGAAGTACAGTTTAACGTCTTGTGTTGAGGACGAAGATGCTTGGCAGTTTAATGTCTTGCAGCGCGGACGATGGGGGCTAGGCAGTTTAACGTCATGCATCTTGGACGTATGCAGTTTAACGTCATGCATGACGAATTACAGTTTAACGTCGTGCAGGACGAATAGCGTACAGTTTAACGTCTTGCAGCTGGGACGAAGTGCAGTTTAACGTCGTGCGGGACGTATGCAGTTTAACGTCGTGCAGGACGTTGAAGCCGCCGATAGGTCCGTGTCACTTCGCGCAAGCCTAGGGGGGGGCCGAATGGGAAGACGACGCACGGTGCGGGCACCCGGGATAAGGGTCATCGGGCGCCACGCAGGCGGGTACCCAAAGGGGGTCAAAGGGGGCGACCCTGGCGGTTTGCGCGCAAAAGAGGAGCTTTGCGCGCAATACCACGGGTCGGCGCGCAAATGGGCGGGCTGGCACGCAATTGGGCCAGCACTTTGCGCGCGGATGATTGAGATTGCGCGCACCGGGCTTCGGATAGCGCGCGGGGGCAACGGCTCATTCTTTAGTGAATGGCCACTTTAAAAAGGGGGGGGTGCGCGCAATCGGGCTGGATTGCGCGCACCCGGGGGCAATTGCGCGCAAGAGGCTTCTTTTGCGCGCAAATGCCTTTGAGTGAAGGGTTATTCAAAGGAAAGGAGCCAAAGGGATTGCGCGCAAAGGCGAACCCCGAGGCTTTCTTGCGCGAAAGAAAAGAGGTTACCTAAAGATCGGCATTGCGCGCGGAAGGGGTTGGATTGCGCGCACGAGAGACCTTTCGAATTCTGGAAACCTTCAAAACGTCGGGGGTCGCCTTATATTTATAGGCAACCCCTGGCGCGAAATCCGGTTCGCGGGCGCGGAATTCTCATCGCGGGCGCGGAATTCTCTTCGCGGGCGCGGAATCGGGCCCAGCGCGCAAGGGGAGTCGCGTGGGCCACTGGCGCGCAAAATTGCGCGCCGGCCCAGCGCATTGCGCGCATCCCGGGAGGTTTGCGCGCGGCTCATCAACTTTGCGCTGCGGGCCTCCAAAATTCCGTGCAAGGCCTCCGGGCCCTCTGAAACATGCTTCCGACTCCAAATATGACCTCGCTTTCCGCATCCGGAGCTTTGTTTGGCAACAACGGACTTTTCCGGCGTCTACAAAAGCCCCCCCTCGGAATCTGATCGGCGAGAGGTCGCAACGATCGGGTTCCGAGGGAGACGCCGGAATGCCGAAATCCTGGGCGGCGCGGGACTGTGGTGCGCAAAAAAGGGCGTCGGGCGCGAAATTCGCCGCTGCGGTCGCGCAAAGCGCTTTCCGCGCAGCGCGGACCCCGGCCTCGCCTATAAATAGGGGCCCTGGGTTTCTAAAGAAGAGAGGGAGGTCATTCCTAGGAAAGGAGACCTCAGACCTAATCAATGTATCATTCCCCCAACTTGTTCCGACACACGAGCGGGACAATGCTAGGGGCGTTGAGATTTTATCCGAACATAGGGAAATGAGAAAGGGTGAATCGCGTGTCCCGAATTCAGAAATCCACAACGGTCGGCCTTCCAGGAAATGCCCAAGACGGCAAGCGGACAATGGATCAATCGACCATACTACTGCAATAGACGGACCGAAGGTCATCATTCATATTGCAGGAGGCGGATCACATGTCATCATCAATGCCGCTTTGGGGTTCCTTCAGGCACAAGGGTGGAAATCCAGATCAACAGGGCATGCGAAGCATGGGGCGAAGTGACGATTTGTTCGGACAGAATCCAACGCTCTCAAAATTGTGCCACCGTGGGGAAAGCATATTAGGCGGATGCACTAATCTGGCCGTGAATCACCCCAATTCTCAGACAGAACCTCTTTGACGAGGAAATTGTCGCTTCCCAACATTGCGATGGGGCATCCCGATCTGAATCAGGGAGAATATCACAACTGCACCACTCTACCCGAAGTCAGGCCAGACGGCCGGCGACGAGGAGGGGCGGGACTTAGCGATCCCTGAGGCTGAACCCAAGTCGAAATGCCCGGGCGTTCCTACGTACTCCATCAGGCTGGAGATCAAGCCACACGTAGTTCTGAAAGTGCAGTTTAACGTCATGCAGGACGCAGAACCCCGTTTAGGGAGATCTTAGTTTAAGGTCTTAGAGCTCTGACCATAGGGGTAGATCTTAGTTTAAGGTCTTAGAGCTCGGACCATAGAGGTAGATCTTAGTTTAAGGTCTTAGAGCTCGGACCATAAGGGTAGATCTTAGTTTAAGGTCTTAGAGCTCGGACCATAAGGGTAGATCTTAGTTTAAGGTCTTAGAGCTCGGACCATAGGGGTAGATCTTAGTTTAAGGTCTTAGAGCTCGGACCATGGAGGAATCCGCTTATCATGATACGGCGGACTCAGCGGAGGTGGGAACATACCCAACCCTGCGGTCACGCACGATTCCAGGAGAAGGATCCTGGGATAGGGGCCTGCGTATGTCCATCACCCGAGGGGCAGAGATGCTAGCCTCCAGATATACTGGGCCCAGAACGCGATTGTTCGGGCGACTCCTTCCTCCTTATGGGGACGAGGGTCCAGCTACACATGGCCCTTAGGGAGGACATCAGCATATATCCTTGGTGCTCAGATCGTGGGAGCCCCGACAAACACCATTACCCTGGTTGGCCTGCCTAACGTGTAAAGGTGTACTGAAGGTCAGTATGAAGAGAGTGTCGAGATTCCACTACAACGCACAAAGGCGGAGTGTGATGAGGACCGCGCAACCAATGTTCGGAGCCTAAAATAGCCGACATGGCGATCAAGGATGTCGCTGACCATATTCGCAACACAACATCTGATCGCGTCAGCCTAGAACAGGGCAAGCAAACGAGCATCAACCGATCAATCGCAGGATTCATATCGATTTGCGGCCCAAGACCCGCCGGTAAATCGACCCGGAGCGGTAGGAGAGAACTGAGGCATCGTACCCAAACCGCTAATGAGGATCCCTTTGAGTGAAGGCTCAAACGAGAGGAAGCGCGAGGCCCGACAAGCAACACAGGACTTGCCGGGATTGCATCCGACACTACGGTTCATAGACCAAAGTACCCAAAACATGTTAACAGATCACCGGAAAGGGTCGGAGGACTCACCCTGAGAGCAACCAAAAGACGGTAGATCCCCGTGATCAACCAAGAGACGGGGCTGGACCTGAAACACAAGCGTCCAGGCGGTCCTACGTATCCCATAAGGATGGGAATCAAGCCGTACGTAGTTCTTGAGAGGCAGTTTAACGTCATGCAGGACAAAGAGGGGTGTGAGGTAGTCCCACACATGGGGGAGGCGTATGGCGCGGTCAGCAGACCAATGTGAACGAGGACATAATCCCCCGCTCACGCCACACGCCTCGCACAAAAAAGAGGGGAACTGGGGCCAGAGGCCCAACGCGGGATAGAGATTCCCGAGAAGTGGGGCTGGGCCTGAAACATGAATGTCCAGGCGGTCCTACGTATCCCATAAGGATGGGAATCAAGCCGCACGTAGTTCTTGAAGTGCAGTTTAACGTCATGCAGGACGAAAAGAAAAGAAAAGAAAAGAAAAAAAAGGGGGGAGCAGAAGGCATCCCCAAACGTGGGGGGCGTACAGCGTGGCGAGCAAACCGACGTGAATGAGGGCGTAGCCCCGCGTCCACACCATACGCCACATACCCAGAGGCAACTGGGCCAAGGGCCCGAGGTGGGATGGAAATTCCCGAAGGATGGGGCTGGGCCTGAAACATGAATGTTCAGGCGGTCCTACGTATCCCATAAGGATGGGAATCAAGCCGCACGTAGTTCTTGAGAGGCAGTTTAACGTCATGCAGGACGAAACACTTGGCAGTTTAACGTCTTGCAGCGCGGACGATATGCTAGGCAGTTTAACGTCGTGCAGCTTGGATGTGGTAGAGTTTAACGTCATGTTGGACGAAACACTTGGCAGTTTAACGTCTTGCAGCGCGGACGATATGCTAGGCAGTTTAACGTCGTGCAGCTTGGACGTGGTACAGTTTAACGTCATGTTGGACGAAACACTTGGCAGTTTAACGTCTTGCAGCGCGGACGATATGCTAGGCAGTTTAACGTCGTGCAGCTTGGACGTGGTACAGTTTAACGTCATGTTGGACGAAACACTTGGCAGTTTAACGTCTTGCAGCGCGGACGATATGCTAGGCAGTTTAACGTCGTGCAGCTTGGACGTTATGCTAGGCAGTTTAACGTCGTGCAGCTTGGACGTGGTACAGTTTAACGTCATGTTGGACGAATGCCAAACAGTTTAACGTCTTGTAGCTTGGACGATATGCTAGGCAGTTTAATGTCGTGCAGCTTGGACGTGTTACACTCAGACAAAGTACTGTTTTAGGAACCTAGCGTTGGTGGGAGGAGTGACACGCTCACCATCCATAGTCGCTAGGGAGTACGCGCCATTGGGATAAACTTTGTGGACGACAAGAGGTCCCTCCCACTTGGGCTCCAACTTGGGTGGCTTCCTGCCGGGGATCATTGGCGCTCTTAGGGCTAGCACTAGGTCACCCTGCAGGAAGGAGCGGAGTCGAACCTTCTTATTGAAAGCTCGAGCCATTCTGCTTTGATGCATCTCCAAGTTGTGCAAGGCGCGAAGTCTATTCTCATCCAGTGCTTCTAACTCGACTAGACGGGCTTCAGAAGCCCTGTCCGGCGCTTGCTGGTCGTAGACCGCAGTGCGCAAGGACGGTAACTGGATCTCGATGGGCAGGACGGCCTCAGCTCCATACACCAGGGAATAAGGGTTCATCTGGGTGGAATTGCGAGTCGTCGTCCGATAAGCCCAGAGGGCGTTGGGGAGCTTGTCTGGCCAACTCTTCTTGTTCTGACCAACCATATTTTGTAGAATTTTAGAGAGGGTCTTGTTAAACGCCTCGATCTGTCCATTCGCCTGCGCATGATAGTGAGATGTATGGTTCGAGCGAATGTTATACTTGGCGTACAACTTCTTCAACTCGGCTGCTCGGAAATTGGCTCCGTTATCCGTGAGGATAGCGTGAGGCACCCCAAATCGATAAATGATGTTGGAGGCCACGAAGTCAGCGATCGAACAGGATTTGACCTCTCTAAGCGGAATCGCCTCTGCCCATTTGGAGAAGAAGTCTGTGGCGGTCAGAATGAACCGGCACTGGCGAGCCGTCGCCGGCGGGTAAGGTCCCACAACATCCATCCCCCAGACTGCAAAGGTCCAAGAATACCTGGTGGTATGGAGAGGCTCCGGCGGCCGATGCACAAAGTTCGCATGAACCTGGCACGCATGGCACCTCCTGGCATACTTGATGCAGTCATGGATCATGGAGGGCCAGAAGTATCCCAACCTCCGAATCTGGTGGGACAGCTTCGTCCCAGTCTGATGGGCACCGCATGAACCAGCATGAACCTCTTGCATGACTCGTGGGATCTCAACTCCCTGAAGGCAACGGAGGAGAACACCATCAAATCCGCGTCTATAGAGGATCTGCTCCAGGCCGGGACTGCTCTGGAGGACAAACTGCGATGCGCGGCGTCGAACTCGCTCGCGCTCGGCCCGATCCGACGGGAGAATGCCATGTTGGAGGTACTCAACCAAAGGCGCCCTCCAATCAGGGGCTGGTTCGACTGCCATATCTGGGGTACTCGGGGCTCCGGGCACAGGGGCAACCGTGGTGAGATTACTTACCGACGGGCCGCGATCTCCCTCCGGGATAACGGGAGCGATGAGCCTGCGGTGCATCACGCGGATGATCAGGTCGTCCTGTTTAGGCTCTGCAAGTGACGCAGCAAGGCTGGCCAAAGCATCTGCTCGACCGTTCTGCGACCGGGGAATATGGACAATTTCTGGCCGAGAAGGGAACCGGGCCATCAGAAGGAGGGTGCACTCCAGCAATGGCACAAGTTCCGGCTTCCTGACAACATAGTCGCCGTTGATCTGCTTAACAACTAGCTCGGAGTCCCCTTTCACGCACATATGGGGCACGCCGATCTCAAGAGCTAACTCGAGGCCGGTGATGAGGGCATGGTATTCCGCCTCATTGTTGGTACAACCCTCTGACAACAGGAAAGAGTATGACAGTACGGCCTGCTCCGGGGTAATGAAGACGATACCCAAGCCCACTCTGTTGAGCTTAGGATTATCAAGTCTTCTACCGGTGGGGCTCCGAGAGGCACCGTCAAAGTGCATCTGCCAGCATGGACCGGCTCGATCGACCGAGAGGATGGCCTCATCAGGAAAGCCTAGATCCAGCGGCTGATCCGCGGAGGTTGGGTGAGCAGCCAGAAAGTCTGCCAATGCTTGCCCTTTGATGGCCTTCTGAGACACATACCTGATGTCGAACTGCTGGAGAATCACAGCCCACCGCGCTAGACGGTCAGTCAACATAGGCCGGCTCAGGATATATTTCAACGGGTCTACCCGAGAAACCAACTGTACCTCATGGTGCTGCAAGTAGTGCCGTAATTTCTGTACGGCAAATACGAGCGCCAGGCAGCTCTTCTCGATGGAAGAATACCTAACTTCCGCATCGAGGAGCATGCGACTAAGGTAATAGAGGCTATTCTTTATTCCCTCGTTGTTCTTCTAGGCGAGAAGGGCACCCAGGGACCGTTCCAGGGCGGTCACATAGAGGACCAACGGCTTCCCGGATACAGGCGGCATCAGAACCGGAGGTTGCAGCAGGTACTGCTTGATTTCCTCGAAAGTGGTCTAACACTCTTTATCCCATACATAGGTGGCACCTTTCTTCATGAGCCGAGAAAAGGGCTTACACTTGCCGGCCAGATTCGCGATGAATCGGCGTATATAGGCTAAGTGGCCTTGGAACCCTTGCAGTTCCCGGATGTTACCTGGGGGAGGCATCTGGCTAATTGCCCTGATCTTCTCTCGGTCGATCTCAATACCCCGGTATCTTACCACAAATCCAAGGAACTTTCCGGAGGTGACCCCGAAGGCACACTTCAACGGGTTCATCTTCAGGCAGCGAGACCGGAGGAGGCCGAACACTTTCTCAAGATCTTTGAGATGGTCCTGACGCTGGCACGATTTGACTACCAAGTCGTCGACGTAGCATTCCACCAGTATGCCGAGGATTGGCTTGAATATGCGGTGCATCGCCCGTTGATAGGTGGCACCTGCATTCTTCAGGCCGAAAGGCATGACCCGGAAACAAAAGGTACCTTGGGGGGCCCTGAAGGCAGTGAACTCCTCATCCTCAGGGGCCATCCGGATTTGGTTGTATCCGGAGTATCCATCCATGAAGGAGAGGGCTTGGAACCCTGTCGTGGCGTCAATCAGCAGCTCTGTCACTGGAAGGCGAAAATCATCCTTCGGACAGTGGCGGTTGAGATCGCGGAAGTCGATGCAGACTCTGATCTGCCCGTTCTTCTTCCGGACTGGCACAATGTTGGCCAGCCATTTGGGGTACTGAACTTCCCTCACGAAGTTGGCTTTGATAAGCTTGTCAACTTCGGCCTCAACCATGGCACCGTGAAATGGGTGCATCTTCCTGGGAGGCTGCTTGAACCCGCGATGGTTCGCCGGGAGACCAAGGCGGTGGACGGCTACCTGAGGATCTAGCCCTGGCATCTCGTCATAGCCCCAAGCGAACACATCACGGTGCTGCCTGAGAAAGTCCACGTACTGCTGCCGCTCCTCAGATGGCATGGCGGCACTGACCAATGTGGGTCTCGGATCTGCTTCGGTTCCAAGGTTCACTTGTACTAACTCATCGACCGTGGCGGAGACACCCTCCTCAAAGGCTGGGGGTGCATCTTCCACGTCCTCTCCACTCGGGGAGGGATCTTCCACGGGAGAGACTGCGTTGACAACTTCATTGGGGCTACCAGATCCTGCTGGGCCGCTGGTGCTGGCATGGGCGGTCGCGGTCATCTCATCAGGAGACTCACAAGTCGTCGAGACCATGGCTACGTCCAACCGTTGAATCGGGAGGACGTAAGCGTCATCCAAACTTGCCCAGGGATCACTTGCAACAGCGACAGGCTCGACCTCACCTGCCAGGATCTGCTTATCCTTGCTCTTGTAATAGTCCGCTTCCAGATAGCGGGCTTCACATGAGGCAAAAGGAGAGGCATCTCCCTGAAGCACGCCTACTCGACCATTAAGGGAGTATTTGAGGCATTGGTGGTATGACGAGGGAACCGCCGCATGAAGGTGGAGCCATGGCCTGCCCATCAATGCGTTATATGCAGTGTCCTGAGAGACCACCATGAATTCGGTGTTGGCAACCAAGTCACCGAATTGGGTCTTCAAACGTATCTTGCCGACCGGAGTTTGCTCGGTGCGGTCGTACCCCTGGATCCTGTGGTCGGAGGGGATCAAGTCATCCTCAGACAACCCCAATCTCCGGAGCGTCCGAGTTGGAATCAGGTTAATCCCGGACCCCGTGTCGACAAGACAGCGTCGGACTTCAAGGCCATTGAACTGGCCGGTAACATACAGCGGACGAATGTGCCCCTGTATAGGAGGGTCTTCATCCTTACCAGAGAACGAGATGATTGCCTGACATTCGGCGTCCTCGATCGTTTCGGCGTGAAAGGCCTCTGCAGCCGCAACCTCTGTCTCAAACTGGAGGGGGGCCTTCAGGGCTTCAGCGAGTGCCTCGTGCATTTCAGATGACATGCGCAAAGCCTCAAGGATGGAGAGTCTCGCTGGGATGTCGGCCAAGTGCTTCAGGACATCATACTTTTTGGCCAAGCGCGAGCCCCTGGTTGCAGGAGGTTGCTCTGCGGTTGGAAGCATGACGGGCCTTGCCGGTTGGACCGGCAGCCGACTGGTGCTTGGCGCATCTCGCTGTTCATTGGTTGAAGCCCGGGAAATGGTCACCATACTGGGGCTAGGAGGCCGGGATGGACTCGTGGCAGGGCGGAGCTGATCGCGACGCGGCTGAGGCGGCTCTGCCTGGTCCCACACCACAAACAGTGGCGGAGGCGAATCCGTCATCCCCGGATGGGGGGCCTGCGCACGCTGAGCTCGATCTTGAGCCTGCTACCTAGTCTCCATGGCGTGCACGGCCTGGCTGGATGTACCAACTGCTGTGCCCCGGCGACTCCTGTTGTTGCGGCTCCTCCGACGGTGGCGACGACAGGGGGCACTAGGGAGGTCCACCTAGTGTTCTTCAACGTCGGGAACCGAAAAGGGATTTACCAGCTCGACGGTATTAACCGAAGCGTACCCAATACTGTCATCGGACGAATCATTCACCACGGGGCGGATCCGAGGAGGGATCCCCATCTCCGGGGGCATGAAATCGCCGAGAGTGCGGGATAGTGGCGGAACTGGCGGGGCGCGCTCTTCCTTCTTGCGCCGCCGCCGTTTGCTCTTCCCGGAAGAGGCAGGCTGGGATGACGATGCCGAAGCAGCACCCATAGATTCTGGGGGCTCAGGTTGATTCAAGCGTGCACGGATGATTCCATGGGCGCGAATGATCGTCTTGCGGGCCATCCAGTTTTTATACTTCTGGGACCCGCGGTCGGAGACCAGCTGCCATTCGTCCTCATTGCCGCTATCGCCATCTGATCCCATGAACACACCCGCCACATGTTCTGGAGCTGGGCCCAACCTGATTACATTGTTGTTAATCTGGTCTTGGAGCCAATCCTTAAACACGTAGCACCGCTGGATGGTGTGCCCCAGGGCCCGATGGTAAGGGCAGTAGCGGGGGTTATCCGTGAGATGTGCCTCCTCTGGCCTCCAACACTCAGGCAGTCGCACAATCCTCTGCTCCAGGGCGCTCCGGAAATAACCGGGGACCTGATCCTCGTGAAATGAGTACGTCAGGTATCGTGGGCCCCTGGGAGCGTGGTCTTGACGAGGGGCTGGAGGGGCCTGCCGAGGAGGTGGACCCTGATTATCTCGCCTGGGTTGTGGCGGTACATTACGCGGAGGGGCCGGCCGGTTCTGAGGCTGCCGCTGCTGGGCCGGGAACTGAGCCCGTGGAGGCGGATTCCTGTGAGGCTGTGGATCTGGTCTCGCCGGCAGCAGCTCCAACGGCCTGGGGGCCTCTATCTGGGCAACAGCAGCGGGCTCAGCCCTGCTGACTCTCCTTGCAGGAATCATAGGAGGCAGCGGGTGTGCCGGACTAGCCTGTTGCAGGGCTTCCTCAAGACGTTGAGCTTTGTCTGAGAAGTCCCAGAACCCTCCGGGGTAATTCTGAGTGATCAAGGAAGGGACCAGCTCGGTCTTGACGTTCCCGACGCACATTGTCAGCAACTGCTCCTGAGTCAATGGCATGTCGAGGGAATACGTGAGACCCTTCCATCGGGCAACGAAGTCCGCGACTCACTCATCAGGCCTCTGCTTGCACTTGAAGAGGTCTGCGATACTCGTCTTCCGGGTCGTGGAACTGAACTGGTAGAGGAATTGTCTACGAAGGTCCTCCCAGCTAGTTATCGACCCGACGGGGAGCTGTCCGTACCAGACAAATGTTGGCCCTTCCAGTGTCTGGACAAAGCAGCGAAGCTTAGCAGCCTCTTGCTGCGCCGGAGTCCCCAACATAGGTCCGCACCTCGAGTTGAAATGGGCCAAATGTTGTGGCGGATCTCCAGTCCCGTTGAAGGGGGAGAAAGTGGGATTCCCGAATCCCGGAGGTGCCGGCATTTCATCCACCCATGCTGGGTATGGCTTGCCGTCCGGTGGGATCGCCACTTGCCGAGTCTCCAAGGCTTCCAAGCAGGCGATGAGTGCTGCCATCGGATCGTCCGGACATGGGTTTCAGTCCTGGCGAGGATCTCTAACCACGAGCGCATTGCATGGCCCTTCAATCGGGTCGTCGACCGGGTCGTTGAACTCGGCAGCTCGTGGGATGGCGGGCGGAGCGGCCCATGGGGAAGCGGGAGGAATCCGAGCGGGGTCTCTCAGGTAGTCACGCCGCTCGGGAGGGTGTGGTGAAACATACCGCGCCCTCTTTCCATAGGCGATGGCCTCTCTCCTGTCGGCGAACACGGCATAATCACGGTTTCCCGGGAGAGCCTCATCGAGGGGTGGTTGTTCCTGTCCCTGCTGTCCTGGCCTAGGATCATCGTAGTCAGGCCGCTGCTCTGCAGCGCGCTCGGCGAGGAGCTGGTCAACCAGCTTCTTCTGCTCGGCGAGCTGTTGACGTAGCGTAGCCTTCTCGGGATCCTCGTCCGCCCTCTGCATGGAGGTGGATGGGTCGGCGGGCTTTATATCCCCACCGTGCTCTTTACCTTTGCGGACGTTTCGGCTCAACGTCATTGCTTCAGTGGGTGCGGGGAGTCCCAGAAGGTTCCTCTGATGACGAGTATCTCTCACCGATGGATCCAACAACAGCTTGTCATCGGGGGGAGAGCCCCCGTCGAGAAGTTCCAAACCGTTCCCCTCCCCCGACAGGTCAGCCATATTGACCGTTTCCGTCCCTGGGGATATACCCTCAGGGCCACCCAGCGAATCGGGCTGTCGGCGAATCGCACTGAAGCGTAGGGCAGCGTACTGCCCCCATCCACGGATATACACGTGGGGAGTGGCTTCCTCGATAACCTTGCGGAGTACTTGAAAACACTCAACGCATCGTTGTTGGAGGGCCTCGTGGTGCTCAAATGACCCGGGGTGCCGAACCGCGGGGAGCGTGGCCAGGTCAATTTGACGGCACTGCTCACCAATATCCTCCAGGTGGACTTGACTCCCGGGATATGGCATTTGTAGGCGGTGAAGACGGGAGTGAGTCTCCCGTAGAGTTCGGCGAAAGCATTCGAACTCATCCGGGGTGAGCGATTCGGGTGCATCAAAGTCCGGTCCTGCGACTGGCCAAAACTTCTCAGGGAAGTGGCCCTCTGCAAGGACGGTCCAGAAGCTCCACGACTCAAACTCGGGACTCAGGTCTCCTTGGTCCTCTTCAACGACTGGGAATGGATGGGGAACCGGCAGTGGTGCCGAGGCGGGCCGCCGGGCCGACGGGTTGGCCGGCGGTGAATACGGCGAGCAGGCCGATTGGCCTCCATATCCCGGGCCGCCCTCTGAGGGTGGCGGTGCCCTGGCTACCACATCACGATAGGACGGGCCGGCGAGTGAACATCCTGCCGTAGCGTCGGTGCTCGCCGGGGGTGCACTAAATCGTGGTTCGACCGTCGGTCCCCAGAAAAGGTCTTCGGCTTCTCCGATCGAGGCAGAAGGCGCTTCCAGAGGGGCCGGTACCAACCGCAAGCTTGTCCCTTGGGGGTCTAACAGGACCTCGCTACTCCGGATATACCTTCGGAGAGAAGCAGGGATCATATCGATCTCGCTCTCGGGAAGTACGAGGCTGACGTGCCGCATTCCTACCCCTGCCCCTGACTGGCGGGATTGGGGGGAGGGCTCTGTCGCCGAATCATACTCCGCCTCTGTATCAGAGAAACGAACCGGTCGGATCTCTGTCCGTAATTCCGTAACATTCTTCCCTCGGTGTCGACGCCTCGCCCTCCTGCCCCTGGGTGGTTCTTCGGGGCATGGCTGATCTCTATCCTGGCGTCCTCCGGCCGCACTGGTGCTGGGGCCAAGAGGACTGGAAACCAAGGTGCGAGGAGCACCGGGACAGATCTCAAAGGGGACGCGGGGAGAGATGATTCCGGGCGGGCCTCCGGGCCGAGATCGGAAGGTGGGATGACCCATTCCTCTTGGATCGGCCACACGGAGTAGACCCTGTCGGTGAATAGCGCTACCGCGAGGTGGTCCGCGGTGGCTATTGTCGGTACCAGCAACCGGGAGAGTCAACCCAACCTGCCTTTGGGGCGGTCGGGGCCTCGATCCAGGTCGGGCATAGAAGTGCCCCCGCTCAGGATGCGCAGGGGCCTGGTGACTGGAGCCAGCAGTGGCTTGAGCCAACGCGGCCGCTGTTGCTAGGGCCCCAAGGTGGGCATCCTCTTCCGCTCGTTCCCGACGTTGGCGTCGAGACAGACGAGTCGGGATGAGCGGCGCGGGCAGGTGGAGAGCCTGTTCCTCGACTTGAGGGGCCTGGCGGCGGTGTCGCCGTGGCCTGGCAGGAGCCCTTATCGTGGATCCCTGGAGCGGATCTCGGATAGGGTAGTCCCGGGCATCTTCCACCTCATCCGCATAGGGGAAGGAGTTGTCGGAGCGCTCCGGGGATAAGCTCCCAAAGCGGTTGGACGTCGAGGTAGGCAGCGGTGCCTCCCTGCGCGGCCCTCAGGGGCGGCGTTGGCGGCGAGGTGCAGCTCCCTCGAGGTCTAGGCGAGCCATGTCCCTGGTGGGGATGACTCCCTCTTCCTCATATCTCCGCACCAAGTTGTTGATCACCCTTTTTTGGATGACCTCCGAGGGGGAGAGAGGGCGTGGTTGTCCCGCAATTGCGGCTGCTGGGACAGCTGTGGAATGGGCGGGACCGCGCGGAGTAGCCGCGTCGGTGTTTCCCCTAACCCTGCGCCAGTGGGCGGGCGGCGATCGGGCACTGGATTGGGCGGCCTAATTTCTGAAAGCAGGGAGAAGAACCCATTAACACTGACAGGAAAAGGAATCGACAACCAACCATTAGTGCCACGACGCCTTCCGTGGGGGGGACCCAGGCCCTCGACGTCGTGAGATGGAGTGCCCGAGTTCCCTTCCCCAGCCCCTGGCGGGTAAAACTGAATGCTCGGTCGAGCAGCATGCTGGTCTTCCAACACCTCTGAAAGCCATCGGTCTTCGTATTGAGGAGAAGAGATTCACGTCAGGTTCACCATTTTTCTGTTTTGGTGCGGATGTGCGTCGGGTTACGCTATTCCGCCAGGACGCGTTCGCGCATGCACCCGTCGACCCGAGGGGATAGGCGCGCGGCTTGTGGCCCTGCAGTCCCGCTTTCCAAGGGCGGGCGGCATTCGTCCCTTATTCAGGGGCGTCTGCTCCTTGATCGAAACTGGGATGATGGGATGTCGGCTCCTCCTCCCGTGGACGTCTCCTCGGAACTCGTTGCCTAATCCGGGTCTCCCTCATAGATTTAAGAATGTTCGTGAATCTCGTTCCCGGTGCCATATCTTCATGGACACCAGTTAATTACGCTGCTTCCGCCCGGACGCCCCAAGGAGTCTGGTCGGGGCAGCAACCTGCAGTGAGGAGACCGGGTGGCTCTGGGTGTTGGGGGCGTGTCTTGACACTGCGACTCTGCATGTCTACCTTCTGTCCCTAATAGGGCTTCTCGAAGGCGTGATGGCCTGAGGCATCCCGCACTGGGTGCGGGGAACTGTGTTACCTGAGGTCTTCCTCAGCTTCCCATGTTTAACACGGGGTATTCCGCGAGTTTAACGTCCAGCGGGGACGGCATCGGACTGATCAACACGAGGAGTGGATCAGATGACAGAACCCCTTGCGGGGAACCTCCGACGCTGGGGCCAGCACATGGGCGGCTTCCCGAGTGAAGTGGAGTGGAATGAAATGGCATGACCCCACCGGGATGTGGCGGCCCGGGTAAGGATCAGGGTGGATGATGGAGTGAAGAGCTTGGACCCCGTAGGGGCTTCCTACGTACCGCGCGTTAGCGCGGATCAAAGTTAGCGTAGTTCGGATATACAGTTTAACGTCATTCTGGACGTCGGCAAGCCGAATCACGAAGAGGTCGAGGCCGCCGGATGAAGGATTGAACCGAACCACCTCGCACAAAGGGGGATGGAACGGCCGGGTGAATCACAGTTTCACGTCATGCTGGACGTTGGCAAGCCGACTCACAAGGAGATCGAGGCTGCCTGGAGAAGGATTGATCCGAACCACCTCGCAAAGAGGGGGATGGAACGGCCGGGTGAATCACAGTTTCACGTCATGCTGGACGTTGGCTAGCCGACTCACAAGGAGATCGAGGCTGCCTGGAGAAGGATTGAACCGAACCACCTCGCACAGAGGGGGATGGAACGGCCGGGTGAATCACAGTTTCACGTCATGCTGGACGTTGGCAAGCCGACTCACAAGGAGATCGAGGCTGCCTGGAGAAGGATTGAACCAAACCACCTCGCACAGAGGGGGATGGAACGGCCGGGTGAATCACAGTTTCACGTCATGCTGGACGTTGGCTAGCCGACTCACAAGGAGATCGAGGCTGCCTGGAGAAGGATTGAACCGAACCACCTCGCACAGAGGGGGATGGAACGGCCGGGTGAATCACAGTTTCACGTCATGCTGGACGTTGAAGGGAGAAATAGGAAAAGGCAGTGTGGAAGTGCAATGGAGATACACATGTGCAGTCCCCCACAATGGCGGATTTATAGGTGAATCGACGCAAGTGTGAACCCATGAGGGGTTAACTGATGGACGAACCGACGTAAATACGACCGGGATGACCAGGTGGAGGGCTTGAACCTCGGAGAGGCTTCCTACGTACCCTGTTTAGAAGACAGGGATCAAAGTCCACGTAGTTCGTTCTGTTTGTAACACTCTACCCCCGTGGGCGAAGGCCACTCCAATCCCGACATCCCTGCAGAGATGAGCGGGTGGGGGCCACATCCAAACCGGGAGGACCCTGCGTGCGGGGCACGGGATCGGGTGATGCGGACGGTTTAACGTCTTGCCGGACGAAGTACAGTTTAACGTCGTGTGTTGAGGACGAAGTGGACGGTTTAACGTCTTGCCGGACGAAGTACAGTTTAACGTCGTGTGTTGAGGATGAAGATGCTTGGCTTTTTAACGTCTTGCAGCGCGGACGATGGGGGCTAGGCAGTTTAACGTCATGCAGCTTGGACGTATGCAGTTTAACGTCATGCAGGACGAATTACAGTTTAACGTCGTGTAGGACGAATAGCGTACAGTTTAACGTCTTGCAGCTGGGACGAAGTGCAGTTTAACGTCGTGCGGGACGTATGCAGTTTAACGTCGTGCAGGACGTTGAAGCCGCCGATAGGTCCGTGTCACTTCGCGCAAGCCTAGGGGGGGCCGCACGGGAAGACGACGCACGGTGCGGGCACCCAGGATGAGGGTCATCAGGCGCCACGCAGGCGGGTACCCAAAGGAGGTCAAAGGGGGCGACCCTGGTGGTTTGCGCGCAAAAGAGGAGCTTTGCGCGCAATACCGCGGGTCGGCGCGCAAATGGGCGGGCTGGCGCGCAATTGGGCCAGCACTTTGCGCGCGGATGATTGAGATTGCGTGCACCGGGCTTCAGATAGCGCCCGGGGGAAACGGCTCATTCTTTAGTGAATGGCCACTTTAAAAAAGGGGGTGCGCGCAATCGGGCTGGATTGCGCGCACCCGGGGGCAATTGCGCGCAAGAGGCTTCTTTTGCGCGCAAATGCCTTTGAGTGAAGGGTTATTCAAAGGAAAGGAGCCAAAGGGATTGCGCGCGAAGGCGAACCCCGAGGCTTTCTTGCGCGAAAGAAAAGAGGTTACCTGAAGATCGGCATTGCGCGCGGAAGGGGTTGGATTGCGCGCACGAGAGACCTTTCGAATTCTGGAAACCTTCAAAACGTCGAGGGTCGCCTTATATTTATAGGAAACCCCTGGCGCGAAATCCTGTTCGCGGGCACGGAATTCTCGTCGTGGGCGCGGAATTCTCTTCGCGGGCGCGGAATCGGGCCCAGCACGCAAGGGGAGTCGCGCGGGCCACTGGCGCGCAAAATTGCGCGCCGGCCCAGCGCATTGCGCGCATCCCGGGAGGTTTGCGCGCGGCTCATCAACTTTGCGCGCGGGCCTCCAAAATTCCGCGCAAGGCCTCCGGGCCCTCCGAAACATGCTTCCGACTCCAAATATGACCTCGCTTTCCGCATCCGGAGCTTTGTTTGGAAACAACGGACTTTTCCGACATCTACAATGATTATGTGTGAATGCCACAAAGTTTCATGTTTTATGTTATGATTATTGTGATTACATTTCACTACCATGATTTATCCCATGTTATGAAATTATGCTCTCTTTTGTAGGTTATGATTTCCAAAATGTTATGTTCTTATGAATATGATGTGATTGATATTTCTTTTGTTTACCCTTACTGAGCATTTGAGCTCACCCTTTTATGTTTTCTTTTCCCCAGGATATAAAGAAAGGTTTTAGGTATAAAAAAAATAAGTTCTTTATGGGAGATTTTGAAGATCTTTCACCACGATTAGATGATTATAGTCCGAGTTTCCAAAGACACTAAACTATTACGGTCCTTGTGTGTGTGTTTTTGTAATGTACTAAGTATTCCGCAAAAGTAATTTAAGTCCATGTACGTCAAGCTACGGGTCTCTACAGTTGGTATCAGAGGAAAGGTTTAGTCAACCTTTGGAAACTAGGATGCGAGAACTTTAGTGAGATCCCTAGAGATATTTCTAAGGTATGTCTAGGGATGTCCCTAAGGTTAAGTATACGTATAGGTTATAGTACTATAATTACGCTAACGATCATAGAATTAAACCTAAGATGTTAGATATTGAAGGTACTCCCCCTTTATTATGTTGTTTTCCCTAGCATGATTTTTGTCTCTCACACTATTCTTTTTGGGTTTTAGAAAATGGCTGGAAACAAGATGATTCACGATAATGGAGGATATGATGGACAATGGAATGATATTCTTCCTAATGAAATGGGATTTGGATGTCCAAACATCATTATTATGCCGAATCAGCAATCTCATAATATGATCAATAAAGTAAAATTTGGTAAGTTTCCTGACTCGGCTAATAAGAGAAAGATGGAGTTTCATGATGATCATAGAGGAAAAAAAGTTCAATTTCCCCTATGTAAATCATGTGGGAAGAGGCATCAAGGTGAATGTTTCAAAGGAACTGGAAGATACTTTGGGTGTGGAAAAGAAGGACACAAAGCAAGTAAATGCAAAGGAAAAGGTTCATTTAACAACATGGATGAGGGTAATGGTATTGCTACAACATCAACAATGGTTAAATGTTTTAAATGTGGAATGTACGGGCATTATTCAAACCAATTCCCTAAGGGAAAGTCTCATGAAGAGAATCAGTATGGTCATATGGGAAGTATTTATGTTGATGATGATGAAGAAACTACAAATGATATGTGAGATGAAAGAAATATTGAAGCTCGGTCAATGGTCTAAGAATGTAGTGGAATGATTACATGTTTATCATGTGTAATGTTGTATAAGTAATCTCATGGAATAAGGAGACATCTAAGGATTGTTACACTGTTGTCTTTCCTTAAGTTTTGAAAGTGTATGATGAATGGTACCAGTAACCATGAAAGGTTATTCATATACTTTTGGAAAGTAGATGATAAGTGCATAATGAAAGGATAAGAAGATAATGAGATGTTTGATTGTATTCATGAGCTCATGATTGATATAAGGACTAAGTGATATCATGGTTTGAGTATATAGAATTTTGAGGATTTTGGTATGTGGAAAGTGTTAACTTTTAACTGCATTCATGTTTTCACTAAGGTATTCAAGAGAATACACGATTAAGGACTTTGAATGTTTGGAATGTGACCAACAAAACATATCTTATGATATATGGGGATCAACGATGGTATTAAATCTCTGGTAATCGTTTTCACTATGTTATGAGAGTGGACTGCAGTATTATGGATAATCCTAAAGATTGAAATGGATTATGTTGGACATAAGTGAGTATTGTTTAAGGATAGAAGTTTTTTTTCGATATTATTGATGGGATGTTATAGTAATGTAGTTTTAGAAAAAGGACAACCTGCAGGACGGGCGACAGCCCATCGCTTCGGACAAGGCTGTGGGAATCGAACCCACAACTGAAGTGTGACTGGCCTTTATCGCCTACCACTGACCTACAGGAAGTCCCTATTTAGTAGAAACTAGTTTTATTTTATTAAGCGGTATGATATATGAAGTATAAGTTCATTTTTGGAACCATATACGATTAATCTAACCATAAGATGAACTTAAAACTTTTCAAACCTTTTGTTTGAGACAGATGGAATGACCCGTCATTCTATCACATGATCTGCTAACACTTCACGAATAACAAATTCAACTTCATTTATTTAAGAGATGAAGTGGAAATTGTTCAAGGCATGAACAATAGTGCGACTGTACCAAAATAAAGTAAGTATTTATTCTAATTCAAATTTTCAACTTTAGGGAAATGATCTTGAAAACCAAAAATGTTGTCCTAGTGATCTTATACCTGATGAATCAGATGGTACCATAGATCATCACAAATTTATGGATTTGTGATTACTGGATTTTTCATAGCCATGTTCTCTACCACTCTCCATCAGAACATGATGGTTAGATTTCTCTTCCATGTCCATATTTTCACCTATGTGGAAACCCAGTGATTAGTTTATTTGGGTAATCGTTACATTTCATACTTTAGTTTTTAAAGAAAAGTTTTGGTATTCCTTTTTACGATGTGGGTTTCTATTAAAGAAACTTTCGAATAGTAAACCATTTATAACCCCGACGAATTTCGAGGGCGAAATTCATTTTAAGGGGGGTAGAATGTAACAGCCCGAGATTTTATGAAAAATATTCTTTTTAATTTTATTAATGTCTAGTGTTATACTCTACACCAAAAGGATATTTCACAATACACTTCTCTGACCTGGCTTGAATTACACGCAATCGCAACCTTCCTCGATAGCGTGTGTTGTACGCAACACCGAGTTTCGCTAAACAACGATATGCTATTAAGATATTATTAAAACAGGCCGTTATGAATAGTAATAACCACTTTTTGAAATTTAGTAAATTTTATTTTTCAAAATGGAATTCATTTTTGGATTCGTAATATCGAAATTAGCTTAGGGTGAAATTTTGGTACTTTTCGGATAACTTTCATATTCAGATTAATAGTGAAAATTACTAAATTATAATTAAAAACAACTTTTTTAATCGAAATAATTAATAGTGATAAATTATTAATTTGAGTAGTTTTAAAGTATATTTAGAATATATTTTTACAATTTAATACAATGTTGGTCATTGGACGTAATTTCACATTTAAACCAGACATAAACAAGTGTCAATCTTTTGATAGATATTGTTTCTTAAAAACACGCTATTTGTTTTAACAGCGGGATTTAATTATAAAATTAATTAATGCAACTTCTATGTTATGAATTTGGTAAAATAGACTTCATTTTTGAATTCGGAATATGAAATATAGCTTAGGATGAAATTTTGGCATTGTTCTGAAAAACATCAATTTTTGATGAATAGTGAAACTACTAAGTGGTAGGTTAAAAACTGAATTTTGCATAAAACTTAATTTTACCGCTTCTGTGAATGGAATTTCAAAAATCCGAGAGACACGGTTGATGTCACTAAGTAAAACATGGTTCAATGAGATGAAAATAATTTTTGGTGAATAGTAACTTTTTACTTTTTTTTACCACGGTTAATAGTAAATAGGGTAACTAAGGGTAAATATGATATTACTATTACCCTAACACATGTCCTAATTCTATTGGATAAGTGTAATTCGACCAAAAACAACCTTATGAATATAATATGACCATTTAGGTCCACTTGGATTAGATTATGACATTTAATATTATATTATTTAATGAATAGTTAAAATAGTTAAAATCAAAGTTTAATAACAAAAACATTTTTAATATGGGGTTATACATAAGATAAATTCGACTATAAATATTCATTAGAAAGCTAAAACGATTTCCTACATAATGATATTTTATTTATAATTTTTAGACTTTAAATAAATTAATTTATTTATGACACAACGATGATGCAGTAATTACCCTTTTAAGGAAATATTAACATAATTGATGTTATAAATGCTCAAATGAATGTAATTTGAGACTTTTTATGAATTAAACTAATTTTCTAGGTTACTATGATATATTAGTGTTGATTTAATCAACTTGGTTCGAAAATATAATTCTGTTATGACTTTCACAAAAATCATATATCAAATAGTGTTAAAATTGACACAAAATAGTTTTTAAATCAAATATTATATTATTAATTGTTATTTTATTCCTAAAAATCTAAGGTTCGGCCAAATGACTTAGATAAGGATATATGTATTAATAATATACAATTTGGGGTTCGTTTGGCATGTTATAGTAAGTGTATTAACCATATAGTGAAAGAAAACAAAAAGACACAGTAAAAGTTAAATTATTTAACTTAGAGTTAAATCTAATTGATAAGGTTAAAATAATAACCAAAACTTGTCTAAATCCTATTGGTTGATAGGATTTCGACCCATACCCACTTTATCTTCGAAATAAGACCCTTTGGAACCATTATAAACCGATTTTGACTTTAATATAAAATAATATTTTGAGATATTCCTAAGGTGCCCCTCTCCTCCCTTATAAAAGGACACCTCCTCCCCCTCCTCCTCACACCAATTTGAGCACTCAAGCTCGGCCAACTCCTGCCAAAATCTCTTCTCCACTTCCCTAGAAACATCATAGAGGTTCTGGTCTTCCTCAAAGACCAATTTTAGTGCCCTAAGAGGAGGTCTCAAAGAGGCGCTTCAAAGAAGAGGTAATTACCGTTACCAATTCTTTCATCTTTATTTCTTCTTCCACTTCTTCTTATTAGGTTGTTTCATTATGAAGTAATAACATCAGTATCACTCATATACTGATATGTTATTATAAGTATGAAACAACCCTATTTCACCATCTATCCATCCTACGGAAAAAGAAATCACCGCGCGTGCGTACGTACGGAATACCGTCTCCACGACGCGATGAGATTCATTCTCCATGTTAACCATTTAAGAATGATTATAAAGTATATATAAGAAATAATAATGAAATATATGACATTATAAAGCTACTGGATTTATGTATATATATATATATATATGTATGTAATCTACTTACTTCCATTTCAAGACAATAAGGAATGGAAAACAGTGTTCAGGCGTACGTACGGACTACCGTCTCCATGAACGGTGTTTTTCATTTTATTTATCTATCTATTATATATATATATATACTGAATATATATGATATATAAATCATATTTTATATTCTGTAAGTAATTAAATCATGATATAAGTAATAATAATGTCAAGAACAACAAGTCAAAACACCTACGATAAATGAAACGATTTTACCCAAAACGCTTCTTTAACATGGAATTTACAAAAGAACGGGTAATATAATGTCATAAGTGAACCATATATGATATCATAACAATGAATATGATTCTTTAATAAGTCAATTACATTATTTAAATCATCATACAGGAGGTTCGGACACTTACAAAGCAAGTCGGACCTAAGTTAAGGGAAATATCACAATCTCATTTTTATCCGAGATTGTTTATACGTTGGTATTTACTGGGGTGTATTTTATCATCCACATCCATGTTTTCTCAATATGTAATATTATTTACATCCACCTACAATTGTTTAAATCCAATTTTACCCTTCTATGAGTTTTTAGTAAAAGATATGAAAGGAATCTTTTGTCGTTTTTTTTATACGAGGTACTTTTTGACTTTTCCGACAAAAGTACGAAGAATGTTTTTTTTAACTTATACGGCACGAACGGATTTTTACGGTTTTATAAAGCCTTATTTTCATGAACCTTCCTCCAAAATATTTCATGACTATTTTCAATAAAATCTTTTTCTTTTAAAATTGCATGATGTTTTGTGAAAAGAAATTGATTTTGAAGAAGAAAGGATATTTTCCTCAAGAATTCAATTCAAGTGTTTTATCAAAATTATTTTCCATCTAAGATAATAAAGGGTTCTGTTTCTATCCATATTTTTACATTGATTTGACTATGTTGTGATGGAATTATGTTTATGAATTCCTTTATCTTATATGAATGGTTTTATGATGTCATGTTGTTTAAGAATCCCATTTTTATTACATGGGTTATGCAATGATGTATGATTTATGATTTTGTGGCACACATAAGAATGGTATCATTATGAGATGGGTGGGACCTATATCTCCCTCCAATGCATTGGGTAAATATTTTATATCTCATGAGATAGACATGGCTGGAATGGTAGGTTATACCGGTTCAGTGAAACAGGACTGAAACGAGGGTTACTCGATTCAGAAAGGGACTTTTTCCACTAAGATAGTCTTGGCAATGAGTCATGACTAACAAGAAATGATTATCTATGATTATGTGTGAATGCCACAAAGTTTCATGTTTTAAGTTATGATTATTGTGATTACATTTCACTACCATGATTTATCCCATGTTATGAAATTATGCTCTCTTTTGTAGGTTATGATTTCCAAAATGTTATGTTCTTATGAATATGATGTGATTGATATTTCTTTTGTTTACCCTTACTGAGCATTTGAGCTCACCCTTTTATGTTTTCTTTTCCCCAGGATATAAAGAAAGGTTTTAGGTAAAAAAAAAGAAGATCTTTATGGGAGATTTTGAAGATCTTTCACCACGATTAGATGATTATAGTCCGAGTTTCCAAAGACACTAAACTATTACGGTCCTTATGTGTGTGTTTTTGTAATGTACTAAGTATTCCGCAAAAGTAATGTAATTTCCATGTACGTCAAGCTACGGGTCTCTACAGATACTCCCATGGGGGTGCACCTAGTTTTTTGAATAGGGATATGAATAATGAGGATAGAGGGTTAAAATTATGTAAGGGGAAAAGTGTAAATTCCAATTTAAATGAATCTAGGAAGGATACATTATTTAGCATCAAAGTTTACCAAATAGTGAGAAAACCATGTGAGATCCACTAACTAATAAATCCCACCTCACATGGACTTAAATAGGGTTCAAAACTGATTGGAAAATCATTGTGTTAATAATTCCATATGAAACTATCAAATTATAGTTCTCACTGACATACTTGTTGCACTATTTACCAAACCACACACAAGTTGTGCACCACTACCCTTATATACCAAAGGTCCCTTACAGTTTCTCTTGGGATCCAATTATTTTGGACTGAAACAGGGACCACTCATGTAGAACAACCATCACTACTAAAAAATAGGCCTTAAACAGTCCTAGAAATGGCCTTTGTTAGTGCTAGAAAATCATTGGCTGCCTGAGTGAGAATAAAAGTCATAGTCTTTTATCAGAGCTTATAAAAGTGGTGATAAAGGGAATTTTAGCAGTGCATAGAGAAGCGCTAATAAAGTGTACCATTATAATAAATTTTAAAATCACTAAAAAATGTTCCATTTATCAGTGCTTTTAAAAGAGGTGAAAAATATGTCTTTTTACAGTGCATTTAAAAGAGCTGAAAAATGTGTCCTTTAATACTGCTTTTATAAGCATTGCAAAATGTTTCCTTTATCAGTGATTTTAAAAGCACTAATAAAGGTCTATACTATATTGGGATAAAATAAAACACTGTAGGACCAGTGCAATGTGCTATAACATCACACTACAGCTCTAGAAACACACTAGATATTAATAAAAATAAGTCCCAAAATTGAAGTTAAAGGAAATGAAATATAAATCACAAATACAAGAAAAAAATTAGTATAGATATTTCAAACATTGGTTTATATAGTTACCTAAATATAAATTATTACATGCATTCCAAAACATTATGTTTCTTTGTATTTTAATGTAACACCCCAAGATTTCATAGTACGTTATTTCTTCAAAATAATTCAATAACTTGCACTACATGAAACACCAAGGTCAAGCGCACCAAGACTTACCTAACTAGCCGTTAAAAGATGATTATGAATAGTATTTTTATGAATTTTGAACATTATATAATCCTTATAATTTTAGAATCCATATTATGAGTTTCTTAAACATAATGTAAGAACAAATTTAATTTTTTAGATAAAAGAAGTATTTTTCAGAAACTGCAATTTTACCACCTTTTAAGGGAGAACCATTTTTAAATCCAATATTTGACACTTTTATATATTCAATTTGACAAGATAAACTTCTTTTTTAGAATCAGGAGATAAAAATTTAGTTTTGATAAATTTTTGGAATTTTTCTGATAACTTTCATATTTAGGTGAATAGTGAAAAATACTAAATTTTAATTAAAACAACTTTTTTAATCGAAATAATTTATAGTGTTAAATTATAAATTTTAATCATTTGGAAGTATAAATAGATTATATTTTTACCATTTAATCCAATTCTGGTCATTGTACGTAATTTCACATTGAAATTGGACATAAACAAGTGTCAATCTTTTGATAGTTATTACTTCTTAAAAATACACCTTTTGGTTTTGATGATGGGAATTAATTTTAAATTAATAAATGAAACTTCTATGTTTTTAATTTGGTAAAATAGACTTCATTTTTGAATTCGGAATATCAAAATTAGCTGAGGGTGAATTTTCCGTATTTTTCTGAAAACTTTAATTTTTTTATGAATAGTGAAAAACACTTCGTTATAGTTTAAAACCGAATTTTTATTTAAATAATTATTTATTTAATTTAAATTAATTTATGTCAAAATAGATACATAAAACTTATATAAGTTCAATGTAATTCATTGTAGTTAGTTTATAATAATTTTAGATATATAAAAAATTTATTGAACTTTTCACCGTCTTTTACCAACCTCCTGGGAGAATTTTCAAATTCACATAAAACTTAACTTTACTGCTTCTGTGAGTTGAATTTAGAAAATCTTAGAGACATGGTTAATTTCAAGGAGTAAAATTTGGTTCAATAAGATAAAAAAAATTGGTGAATAGTAACTTTTCACTTTTATTTACCGCGGTAAAAGGTAAATAGGGTAATTCAAGGTAAAAAGAATGTTATAATAGTTCAAAATTACCTTAACACATGTCCTAACTTTATTTTATGAGTAATATCCGACCATAGGCATCCTTGGGTCGATTATGGGACCCCATGGAGCCACTTATAAATGATAATGACACTTTAGATTAATTAATTTAAAGTAAAGGAAAAAATGACAAAAACAAAAATCCTTTAGTAATTAATTTTTATATGGTGTTATATAAGTATTATTTTTGAATATAAATATTCATTGGAAAGATAAATATATTTCCTACATCATGGTATATTTTCAAAATTTTCTGACATTGAATAAATTAAATTATTTATGAAACAATAATGATGCAGTATTTACCTCATTAACAAATGATTAAAATAAATTAGATTATAAATATTAAAATAATATCCAAAACATCACCAATTATTATTGGTTGATTTTATTTAGACCATGATTCATCTTATATTTAACTTTAATGATTTTTGGAGCTTTAGAAACCGAATTTCATTTTATAATAAAATAATGTTTTCACACTTTCCTAAAGAGCCCCTCCTCCCCCTTATAAAAAGAGACCACTTCTAACCAATTCCTCGCACCTCTCAAGACTTTAGGATCATCCAAACTATGAAAACTTAAGCTAAATACATCCCTCTCTAACTCATATAAGCCTTACCTTAGTCAGAATGAACTTTAAGAAGTCATTTTGGTTCAAACAAAAGGAAGTTACCCAAATTAAAGGTAACAGTTTCTCTTAACTTCTTTTCTATTATTTTACTTCTCCAACCCCTAAACTCTTTTTATTCCTTTATTTGATAACAAAACCAGTATCCTCAATATACTATGATGTTTTTATGAGAAATATTAGAACTACACTTACACACACCTCCATCTAATGGTGAAGAATATAATGTGTCTATGGATGGTAAACTAACGCCTCACGAAACGATGATTGTTTAATTACCTCCTACCACCTCTCATGGTGGCCATTATGATGGAACATTATTTATATATTATATATATATTATGTTTATTTTTTCTTCATGCTTCTATATTTTTCTTTTATAGCATACCTTAATGGTTTCCATTATGGATAAACGCGATAATTTCATTTGAGGAAGTGCAGACTACCGCCCCCTCAAAGTGATAGGAATCGTAATACCATATGTGGGACGTATAAAGGATGGATTTAATGATATTATATATTATATTATACTGTAATTATAATATACCTATGTATCATTATGTTTTAATTCCATTAAAATAAGAAATATAAATTAAAATTAGTGTTCATGCGTACGTACGACTTACCATCTCCATGAACGGTGCATTTCATTTCTTACCCCAAAATGATATGTACTATTATAAATACATGTATATAATGGATATATATGATATATATGATATCTAAATCATGAATATAATTATTTATATAATGAAATTTTGACCATGTGAACAACTTGTAACTATATGGTGTTCATTTTTTACTCAAGTGCCAAATATCGACAAAACGAACGTTATTAACTTAAATGATTACATAATGTTTATAACATGGTAATAAGTGATATAAAAGGAATAATAAACTTGAAAAGGGTTCTTAATCAAGTATAAATTAACTTTAGTTTATTATTCATGATATTAAAGAACGAATAGGTCAAGTCAGACACGAGGTAAGGGGTTTCTTATCTCACTTTTAATTCCGTGAGATTTCCATTGTTCACCACTTATTTATTGCATGTGGTGTATTTTGTACTACCATTTGATATATATTATTATGATTCTCTTTATATTCATGATATGCTATGATTAATTTGGTGGTTATTGACTATTGTTCATACTACTTGATTGATTACAACGAGGTAAGGGTTAATTTCACAATCTCTTTATTATCAGTGGTTTTTTTTACGTAAGTATCTACTGGGACATATTTATTATCCATGTCCATGTTTCATAAAATAGTTTTCAAAGGGAGCCTTTTAAGGGAATTTTTACTAAAAAATAATTTTAAATGTTTTAATGATTTATTCTTCTAAACCATTCTCGTAAATGTCCATGTTTTCAAAATGGTTTTAAGGATTTATTTAAATGGACATTAATGTTTTAAAATGTTAATTATATTAAAAAGTGTCGAAGTGGTATTGGACACTTTGATTGAAAAATGTATTTAAATGTCTTCCTTTCTAAATTTTGTGACTTTTAAATGTTTTCATGAAAAATGGATATTTCTCTCAAAGAGTTTTACAAATCATTTTCATCTATGTCAAAATCTTTTAATGGATTTTAAACTTGTTTGAAGTTGATATATTATGATAAAAAATATTCCATATTGTATTGAAGGTTTTGTGATATTTTTGACTGTAGATGTGTTATTTTTATACCATTCAGGGTTTATGGGTAAAGTATTGACATTTCATATGCTAGTTTTAATATGAATGTTTATTTATATTTAAACTTGTTCATATGAGGAAAGCATTGGACTTAGTAAGTGACGGGTGGAGCCCACTATAGCTCCTCAATGCATCGGTAGGTCTCATGAGACAAACTAGTGTCTTGGCACAAGGCCTTGGTAAAATCTTATTTGTAGTCTTGGCACAAGTCCTTTACTATGTGGTTATGATAGTTTGTCATTATGAATTCCATCATTATGAAAGTGGTTATTGATATTGCATTTGATTATTCGACTAGTAGAATATCCATGTGAATAATTTAATGGAATTATTTCATTTCATTTTTTCCATATTATGCTGAAGTTCAAGTTTAAAAGCAATTTTTTTTTATATATTACCTTAAATTTTTATGCTTATTTATGAAAGTTTCCGCTATATTATTATCCTTACTGAGCATCTGAGCTCACTCCTTTCTATGTTTTATTTTTTCCAGGATGTGAGAGGTATTTTATGACTGACCTGTAGGGATAGTAATAGGGATATGAGTGTGGACTATGGAGACTATATTGTTGTAGTTTTCTACTTTATGATGTAATGTAAGACTTGTGAAAGTATCTAGTGTTTCCAAGTCTACTAAACTAATCGGTCCTTTGAGACTTGATCTTTTTTGATCATGCCAATGTCATGTAATAATGCACCAACTCTGGGTAACTGGGGTTGGGGCGTTACATTTAATCCTAACCCAGACTCATTTTATTTCTGAACAAAATGCCCCTAGTTGAGAAAAATAATACACTTGTATAAGAAAAAAAATATTATTTATAATATAATGAAATAAATCAACAAAAAGTTTTAATTTTACAAAAAATTGATTTCAATTTTAAATAAAATGATGCACTTGGAATTATATCGGTCACACCATGCGTCAGATTGAGGTGTGGATGATTCCAACAAGTCTCAAATGAATTTTGGATCATATTCCTGAATTATCAAAATAATATGAATGTGTTTGCTTAGTTTTGAGTATGTCAGTTGTCTTTTTTAATAAAATGTCATTTTAAACAAAAACACAAAATTTTGACTCATTCCAATAACATCATATATCAGTTTTACAGGGAACAAATTCCTACACATCACAAATGACTTATGAATTTTGTTTCCTAAATTAACAAGAAAATACGACCGTGTTCGATCGGTTTTAAGTCAGTGACACTTTTTGGACTAAAATATCGATTTTAAATGAATAAAGGAAAAATTGAGTCGTACCAGTAACATGGTGTATAAAATTGATGTGAGAATGATTCCTACACATCACAAATGAATTTTTGATCTTTTTTTTGAAGTATCAAAACAATATAAATCTGTTTTCCAGGTTTTGAGTATGTCAAATTTTCATTTTACTACAATTGATGTCAATTTAAAAACAAAATATTCACTTTGATTCATACTGATCACATTGTAGGTTGGGTTGAGGTAAAGTTGATTCCTACACATCTCAAATGACTTACAGATCATTTTAATAAAGTATCAAAACAATCAAAATGTGTTTTCTTAGTTATGAGTCTGTCAGTTGTCTTTTTTACTAAAATGTCATTTTAGACTAGAAACGTGCACTTTGACTCATTCCGATCACATCTTGTATCAGTTTGATGTCAGACCAATTCATACACATCACAAATTACTTATGAATTGTTTTTATAAATTATCAAGAAACCCCAAATGTGTTTGTTCGGTTTTCAGTTAGTGGTACATTTTGAACTAAAATGTCAATTTTAAACATATAACAGATACTTTTAGTCCTACCTGGCACATCGGGTATCATATTGAGGTGTGGTTGATCCCTACTTTTAAAAAATCACTTATGTATCATTTTTTTAAAGTATCAAAACAATATGAATTCATTTTCTTAATTTTGAGTAGGTTAGTTGTTCATTTTACTAAAATTGATGACAATTTTAAATAAAAAGATTCATTTGGGGTCATAACGGTCACACCATACATCCAATTGAGGTTTGGATGATTCTAACACGTCTCAAATGACTTTTGGATCGTTTTTATTAAGTATCAAAAAAATATGAATGTCGGTTTTTGGTTTTGAGTACGTGAGTTGCCTTTTTTACTAAAATGTCATTTTAAACTAGAAACAAAGACTTTTGACTCATTCTGATCACATAATGTATTGGTTTTATGTGAAACCAATTACTACATGTCAAAAATGACTTATGAATAGTTTCCCTAAATTTTCACCAAAATCCTAGTGTGTTTGATCAGTTTTTAGTGAGAAACAATTTTTGAACTAAAATATCGATTTTAAAGTGATAACGAACACATTGAGTCATACTGAAAACATCATGCATCGAATTGAGGTGCGGTTGATTCCTACATGTCCAAAATGACTTATAGATACTTTTTTAAAGTATCAGAAAAATATGAATGTGTTTTCACAACTTTTAGTTGGTCAGTTGTCCATTATACTAAAATTGATGTGGATTTTAAATAAAAATATAAACTTTGAGCCATATCGGCCACACTGTGCACTAGATTGAGATAAATCTGATTCCTACACATCTCAAATTACTTTTGGATCATTTTCGTGAAGTATCAAAATAATATGAATGTGTTTTCTTTATTTTGAGTACGTTAGTTGTCTTTTTTACTAAAATCTCATTTTAAACTAGAAACACACTCTTTGACTCATTCTGATCACATCATGTATAGATTTAATGTGAGACCAATTCCTAAATGTCAAAAATGAATTATGAATCATTTTCATAAATTATAAAGAAAAAAATCATTTTTTATTGTTTTTCATTGAATAACATATTTTGAACTAAAATGTTGATTTTAAACTAATAACTGACACATTAAGTCATACCTGACACATCGGGAATCGAATTGAGGTGTGGTTGAATCTTACACCTAATATATGACATATGGATCATTGTTATAAAGTATCAGAACAATATGAATATGTTTTCTTGGTTTTGAGTAGGATAGTTATCTATTTTACTAATATTAATGTCAATTATAAATAGAAAAATGTACTTTGAGTCATACTAGTCACATCATGTGTCGGATTGAGGTGCGGATGATTCCTACGTATCACTAAGTCTCAAAAATATTATAAATATCAATGTTAGTAGGATATCCATTGACTTTATTTTTCAAACTATCAACACTACATGAGTAGCTTCAAACAGACCACCCCTGCTCAAAAAAAAGAATTCACTTGTATAGGGAAAAAATTATTATATGAGTAATGATAAAAATAAATAAATTAAACATAAATATGAAGTAACACATTAATTCTATGGAAAATTATTTTAATGTGGAAGCATCAAGATTACCACTATGATTGAGCTGTGTAAGGAACTGGAATGAAAGTGATAAATGAAAACACTGTAGGGGTGAAAGGTTTTGAGGGAGAAGAAGTTTGTGGATGTTTTGGTGCACAAAGGCAAGAAAGATGGACATATCACCTCAAATCGAACAAAAGAATTCACCTATATAAGAAAACAATTATTATGTGAGTAATACTAAATATAAATAAATTAAACATAGATAATAAACAATAAATTAATTCTATGGACAATGATTTTATTATGCAAAAATCAATATTACCTATGTGGTTAAGCAGAGAAAACATCGTTTCTCTTCCTGAAAAGGAAAGAAAGATGGACAAAAATATTCTAAAATAAAAAAACTCTACAAGGAATAATGAAAATTAAATCAATATTACATTATATAATTTTTTGGTAAAATAGATAAAGTATATCATAACATTACGTTTACATTTTTCCAAAGGGTTTCCTTCATTATAATTTGTTCTTCTATGGGATTGGTAACATCATCATGTGCAAAAGACATTTTATGTATGAGTAGTTAAACATTTAATTTAGATTATGTTAATGTAGTAGATAACATATAATACTATGAGGAAAACATGGTATATTAAAAAAACACTTTTACCTTCTCATTGATCTCTCTTTCTTTTTTTAAAGGTTTTCAGGGATTTGGTTTCTCTATCGAGAATCCAAATCCCCTCGCTGTGGTCCCCTCTAACATACAAGAAATTGTCTACATTGGGACCGGCATGAAGTGATTGTGATATCCCTATAAAAGGGTCACACTCTATTGATTTTTCATCTGACTTGACATTTTTTTTAGTCACCAGTAGGACAATAAACTAATTCTTATTTGTTGAATCAGAGACATAAAATATTTTCAATGCTTGTTTTGCCACTATGAACAGCTCTTCTTTTTCCCCTTCCATGCTGAAATTCACCTTAATGAAGCCCATTTCATCAAATTTCACAAGAATGATATTTTTAACCCATTTTCAATGTAAATAATCACTTGAAAATATTTATAATCAAACTCATATATTTGTTCGATAATACCAAAATATGAAAAAAAATTCATAAATTGGATTTCTATCCATAGAACCAGATTTGTGCATCGCTTCAAAAACAAGCGTAACACCACTATTTTTCATGATATTGTAGTTATTTTGTTCTTTTGTTTAGAACATATAATCATTGATTACAAAACCAATGTGAGATATAACATTTTCATTTGGTCCTCTAGCTAGAAATTGAAGGTATTCAGTAATTTAATTTGGATTTTCAAATAACTCCTTATAAATTTTATCTCAAAAGCATCCTATAAACTATTTATTATGTTTATTTGATATCCATAATTCATACCTTGATGGATTCAAATCTCTAATAATTTCTTTTTGTGTTTCAATGTATTGATCAACATCTTCATTGTTATATAAAATATAAAGGTTCACTTTCTCTTGCTCTGTCAAGGTAATTGTAACAACATCTCTTCCATAAATCCCTTTTCCCATAAGTCGTTCGTTGTGATGATATTTTGGGAGACCAATATCGTCAACATATTATAGGTAATCAGTATGTAATTCAATATCTTATTCAAAAATATATTATTCTTCAATACAAACTTCTATCTAACTTCAATTCTTGACATACCCTATAAAAATACTCATATACTATTCTATGGGGTACATCTATCTATAATGGAAAGAACCACATAGTTGAAACTTTTTAATCAAGTGAACCATCAGGTGGACCATTATATCAAAGAATGATGGTTGGAAGAGCATATATAATTCACATAATATGACTGCAGCCTCCTTATTCATGATGGAAAACTTCGGGAGGTCTATAAATTTAATATATAGGGCTTTGAAAAAGAAGAAGATTATTGTTAATGTATGTCATACATTTTCGAGAAGAATGCAACGAAAAGCAACAAACATTTAATATTTTTTCAAAACATGATATTCATGTGATTTTAGTCCATATAACTTCAAATTAGTCATTAAAGCGACGTTCTTGATATTTCATGGATACCCTTGTTGAAGTTTTACACTATTAAGGAAAAGGAAAATTTTCAGTTTTTCCTATCTGGATAGAGTGTAAGCTGCTGGAGGAAGAAAATACTTATTTTACCCCTCACCTATGAAAAATCTTCCCTTATCGCCATTTTAATCAAGTCATCCCTAGCCTTGTTGCCATATTTTATTTTGTCGGTAACATTTAGTAATGTTCCAATAATACTAAAAAATACATTATTTCTATATGCATGAAATCAAGAAAATGTATAACATATAAACAATTCCAATATAATAATTCAATGAAAATTGATCCCTTCTTCCAAACTGATTTTTTAAGGTTTTTAAAAATAATTTACAAAAAAAAATCAATATCTTTTATATTATTTTATATTTTATCACCTGTTACTGAATATGGTTTTGTACCTTGTTTGATATTACCATTGAATGTTCTCATTTAGCATTGGTATTTATGTCAACTAGGTAAAAATTTCTGATTTTCTAAAAACACAGTATTTTATGAATGTTTCAATCGAACTGAGTACGTACATTTTTCACCAATGGGACACCCCAACATTCCTTTAATTCTATAGCTTGAAAATTTTTCATAAGTGGTGAAGTCATTTCTCTTTCAATACAACATGGAAATCATTGTGAATTCTTCACTTCTATGAGCATCATACATTGAAACACCTATATCCCATATAATTTTCATATCTTAGATCAGTAGAGGCAAATAGATATCAATATCATTATAGGGTTTCTTTTTTATATATATAAGCAGAGACAAAATAATGTATCTGTACTTTAGGCATAACTATGGTAGAAAGTTATAATTTACTAGCATGAAGGGCCATTTACTGTGAGTACCACTCTTTACACCAAAAGTATTTATTCCATCTATAAATAATGGAATAAGAAATTTTCTTGACTCATTTCCAAATTCAGGATACTCATCATCAATTTTCTCCCACTAAGGATAATCTATTGAATGGTGTAGGTTCCCATATTTAATTCTTATATATACATGCCATTTCAATTGTATCATGGTTTCCTGACATCTATATAGTCTTCTAAACTATGGAATGATAGAAAATTACCATATATATTTCAAAGGACTTGATTCATTTTTCTTGTATCAATATGCACCACACATAGGGAATTTTCTGAGAGATTCATGGTCCTTGCAAAATAATATGCAATCTTTGCATGATTTTTTTTAAAGATCATGCCCATTGAACGTAAAATTACTTTAGCATCATATTTTCAGAATTTTAGTTCATTTTATTTAGGTAGTATATCATTCAGAAGACCAAGTAGTTCTGTAAAGATGGTGCCACTTTATCTGCTGCTAGATTTCAAATAATAATACTAAAATATAGATATATTGCATATTTAGTACAACCAGTATATAATGGTTTCTTGGCATAGCTATTTAACTCCTCAAAAAACATTGGACAATCAGGAAGGTCATCTTCAATTTCCATTTTCATTTCTTCCATGCGATCTCCATCATCATTTACACTAGTATTCAAATCTAATGATCCATAAAACATAGTATTATCTCAATTGGTGTCCAAATTAATTTTTTCCCCCATGTTTAGTCCAACATTTATAGATTTGATCTATTCTATAACAAATCAAATGTTCTTCCAACACTTCGGGGCTAATTCTTCTGGAATAAATACACTGTAATCACATAGAGAGGATTTGAGAAGGGTCATATGAATTCTCTCTTTCAAACATGATGAACTATTTAACTCCATATTCATACTATTTTTTCAAATGATTAGTGTTCATCCATTTTCAATTTTTATCCATCCTATTAGATTCATAAAATATTATTTTTTCAGTAACTAAATTAATACACATAATATATTCATTATCAAAGGTGAAAATTATAGACAATTATAATATGGGAAACTAAATATTTGATTATTCCAAATTATTTTAGTATTTTGAAGAAAATGGGTAGTTAAATTTTAGAAAAGAATTACTCCATTATGGAAGGTTTTATCCTATGAATTCATTCAAAGGTGAACGTTATAGACAAATAATTCCAATAAACTCATATCCCAGACATTTATCATTGCATTTTGTTGTTTGAAACATCCTTCATCTCTTGTGGACATGCACTTATGATGCTTGAAATACTCTAAGCAATAGTTATCTATGGGATGACTAATGCTCAGAGTAGTATAAGAAATATAAAAGATATAGTGGATGAGTTTTAAGTGATGTGGAAACCTAAGGAATTATTACATTTAAAATTAATGGTATATCAAATATTTGAAAACACCTCAAGACTCTTGGGATGTTATATCACCACACTGACTCATCCCAAGGATTCTAGGGAGGTTTTCACATTAGATATACCCATCTAAAGGATTCTAGGAAGGCTATCTAATACAAATTGACCCATCATTATGATTCTAGGGAGGTGTAAAATCTCTATTGGGATTTCACTAAATAGGTTCTCTGAGCCGGTGGGCTGCAAGGCCTCAAGCATGCCTCCCCATACACTAGAGGTTATAGAATAGTAGGGAGGTCCAAGGGTGTGATAGTGGGGAGACTATTCTTTCATATCATACTATGTAAATAGTGGAAATAACTATGTATAATACATAGTAGTAAACAAAAATTGCGGGAAGTGGTAAGTAACTAAAATAGAACATGTTGTAATAATAAATGAAATGCTCTAAAATCCTAAACACCTATACATAAATAGTATAAATGGTCATCCATTGGGTCAACCATAAAGATACAAGAATAAAAATAAACTAAAAGTAAAAGTATAGGACAGTGTTGCCAACTCTGAGCCAGACCACGAACCCAGTCTCCAGACATTGTTGAACTGCACCATCCTGATCAAAAGAAACACACGATTATCTCCACTCAAACATGTAACAATAAGCCTCAACCCTATACACCATGAAACTCATTCTCAACCTAAAAATAATACATAAGATCTACACATACACTGATGTGAATGTGTAGGGGTGAGAAATAATCTCAATAGGCCACCCCAACAAGAAACCTGTAAATGTACTACTATAAGTGTATAAAAAATGTTCTCAACCTAGCTGAGGAATAACCAAAAACAAAGGAAACTAAATGTGAAACCATAGTTGAACCCTGGGTCCATAATTCCAATAAACTTGGAAAGTTTCACCATGGATAACCATAGCTATATATGTATACATGTATAGTCTTATACTTATACATGTATACATAAACATGAATATTCACTGGTATGTGGAATCAGATAACATGAAAACCAAAGAGAATTTGATCCTTGGGTTTGTAATCCCAATCAATATACACATGTTTCATCCAATGGCTAGGGTGTCTGATCAAGTCAACCTTATATTTATAAATATGGGGATATAAATTTTTGTAGATCAAGACATACCATTTTCATCCCATTCTAGGGAATATCTTAGGGTCTACCCCTAACCCAGTTCCACGATCCTTCATTGTATCTTGACCTACAAGCATGAAAATCGGTTTGGTAGATTGGAAAATACCACCACCATAAAAATTACAGGGGATCTCACATGGTCTTCCCATGACCTGAGTCCAAGAGCCCTCATTATCTTTTGAAGTAAAAACATGAAAATTTGTGGGGTGGATCAGGACATACCATCACCATCCAAATTTCAAGGGAACTCACATGTTCTTCCCCTAACAATAGTCAAAGAGACCTCACTATCTCTTAGCCTACAAGCATGAAAATTTGTGGGTTGGATCAAGACGTACCACCACCATCCAAAATCGAGGGGATCTCACACAGTACTCCCACAACCCAAGTCCAAGAGACATCACTGACTCTTTAACAACAATCATGAAAATATGTGGGGTGGATAGGGACGTACCACCACCATCCAAATTCTAGTGAAGCTCACACAGTCTACCCCCAACCCAGATCCAATATTCCTCACTGTCTCTTGACCAAAAAGCATCAAAACTGTAAAGAGATAACTCATCAGTGAGATTCCATGATACACCTCTCAAGTATCATAACTGATCCAGAAGAGTGTAATCATTCCAATCAAACGCTGAGGAGATCATAATCATCCCCATCACTTGGGAGTGTGTAATATACCAAGAGACTTAGGTCGACATGCTCGTATAACAAAATCATAAGATCAACACTCATATACTAGTAAATACCTTTGTTCATCCCAACAAAATATATACCATAATATATATATATATATATATTACTAGAATCAATAGCCAAGTCCTATGTAGTACCTCTAGGTATACCAGTAAATATCATAAAATAACATGTCTCAATGGATGGATCCTAGGTAAGCACATTTGGTTATTGCGACAATCATAATGGATCCCATTAAGAACATTCGTTCATCCCAAAGGAAATAAATATACCTTGTTTCAAGCTTAATAGCCACCAACTAGGAAGCACATCTAGTAAACATTGTAGCATCAACAAAACCATATCAAAGATATAAACAAACAAGTGAGGGGGGATTGAACGACCAACTCAACACTCCTGCAACATCCCTAAAGGATTACATTTTCTGCATGGGTTCTAAGGTGACACCAAAATACCATCTCTACCCAAAACCAATGTAGAACTCATGGTCGGTCAAACAACGGGCACCCACTGGGTCCCTCAAATCAATCACTGAAGAGGCATCCTACTTGTGATCCTCCCGGTAAACATGAGTGAAGGAATCCTATAGGGACCTTAAAATAATCAGTAAGACTGCGGTACCCTACACAGGATCCTCAGAAACAACTATTCTCATGGCCTCTCAAGTCAAAAGGGTACATCTCGCAGGGGGGAAATCCTCAAAATCATAGGTCATAATAGATAGCTCATAGCGTATCTCTGATCAAATTCTCAACTAGGATGGTCCAAACAAGAAAGATATCATTCATGTTCAAGTCTCTCTCTTAGGAGATGATTTTATTCAATTATTAGAGGAAGAACCTCTCCATTTTGATAAAAGCCTCAAAACACCCATTAGGAGTCCTCAAAACACTCCACGGGTTTCACCATTGTGATCTATGTAGAAAACTACTCATAAAGGACTAATCTTGGGTCCAAATATTACTACGAGGAAAGAAATACGAAAAACCCCAATAATGGTTAAAAAGGGGAAGAACATGGAATGTCACCCAAGGTACATGATGTGTACTCCCAATGGCCCACATAGGAGTGTACTCTCATCGGCTTGGCCGTGTAAATGCCCCAGGTACACAAAGTGTAATATGGGTACACAGCATGTACACAATGTGAGGTACATGCCCATTTCCCTCACCTGGTCTGGTCGGATACTTAGTCAGTCCATGTACTTTTACATAGTGTGTTATCCAAATGGGGTCTATATGTGTATTGTAGATGACCATGTACCCCTACATGGGTTCGCCTGGATGGTTACTCAGCTACATTGTCGAGTTACAATACATGATGTGTACAACCCTATACATGATGTGTACTCCAAAAATATCATATTCCCTGAACTGGAAGAACACACAGTGTGTCACCCTGGACTACAAGTTGTGTTATCGGGTTTTCAAGAATGGAATACCCTTCGGATCGTCCGAACCCCCGTTTAAACACCTAAATAAATATATTAGGCCACTAGGGTCCATATACAAACATAATATGGGCTTAGATTTATAAAAATATGAATCTAATAGGGTTTTCTGGTAAATATTAATAACAGCCTACCATTGGGAGGAAATTGCTGAAGCTTGGCTTCATTCTGGGTCCACGGTTGTCGCATGTCGATCCACTACATCGAGGGATTCACAGTGAAACCTATCTTCCCTTCCTTATAACTCCCTCTTTATCCCTCTCCCTCTTTCTCTATTAGGTCATTCAGAGGAGGATCCATAGGAGGGGCTTGTGTGAGAAGAAAAGGGGAAAAAAGAGAAAAGGAAAGGAAAAGAATGAAAAAAAAAGGAAAAAGAAAGAAAAGAAAAAGGGGTCTAGGCCAGCCCAGGTGCCTAACTCAAGTTTATGCCTCACTTAGGATAATCTACCCATTTCGGACTCAACATTAGAGATAGAATCTCAATCTAATGCTCCATTAAAAAGTTATTATCGAATGAACCATCACGAACAATTTAATATTTAATTTATTAAATATTAATTATTAATTATTCCACTAATATTCAAAGGGATTAGATCTCCACAAAACTCATGTTCTATGCTAAACACGCTATTTTTAGACCAATGGAGTGGTTAAAAAATTATCCTAGATCATATTCTAGGGTAAAAAATATCATTTTACCCCTTATAATCATCTGATAGTAAAAATTCAAATTTCTGCTCAAAATTGTAGTTTAGAAAAAAAAACATGGGTCCTTACAGACTCCCCACCATAAACCTTCTCATCCCTAAGAATCCTGGTTAAAATTACAACATCCTTACTTTCAACCCAATCATCTACACAAATAATATTTTTTGAATTCCCAAGGACCAGTCCCATAGTGCTAACAAGTGTCTCCTACATGGAATTCATTTAACTATAATCGATTTGGTACTCCCCACCATAAGAATACCCTTATTGTCATATCACAAGAAACCTATGAGCCCAACTGCATGTAGAAAACAATGAATTTTAACTGAAAATGAGGTTCACCACCCTCAAACAGACGATAGTTCACTCTCCACTATATGGATTTCCTTACACCACTCTTTGAACTCTACCCCAATGGGTTATTTTTTGAGACAGGGAAGAACATCTAGAAAGAAAAAGTAGCTCAGTATAGGGTTGACCCTAAATCAGAATACTCCAGATGAATCAAGATATAGCTTGATCGTCTCTAATAGGAGTACACAAAGATTACACAAAAGGGATTTTACAGCTCCCTCTGAACCATGCTCACCATCCCATCAAAACCCGATCAAGATTCAGCCATGGTTAAACCATCTCATGGTACCCAATTCATTTCATGATGTCACCTATACCATGGGGGGAGATTCCAACACAACTTTCGAGATCCAATCCCAAAGAATGTATATAAACCATGGTCATTGGCTTGTATCCGACCACTCACCGATTTAGATTCAAATGACACCACGTGCAACCAATGTTCATCTTTACCACCCAAATCATACTGTGTCAAGTTTTCCATTATAAGGCTAATCTGACCATGCCACATAAAATGTTAGTTTCATAAGCCAAAATATCTCTTGGATCTCCTCTTCAAAATCAAGTAACTAACATGTGCCATGGTTTATTCCATGATTTCCCGTCAACCGGCATTGTTCTAGTCATGATAATCTACCCCCGCTCTGACTATATTGTAAATAGTGGAAACACTAGTTGACTAGTCTAGGAACCTAAACAATCATTCATGTCAAATCCAGTCTCTAAAAACAAGCACCCAAGGAGTTCCATCAATTGCTGAAGGAATCAACATTCCTTTAACACAAAACACGAGCACCTACTATGGCTTGATTTGCAAACAAGTATAAAACCAGGATCACTTCCCAAAAGGCATCTGAAAACATGGGCCAACCTCTCTCACATGGGTTTCCCTCAAATAAAATGTACATTGACCTACAAGTTTCTGAGTCAAACTAAGGCCTCTAGGTCTCCCAACTATCCCTATAGAACAATCCTCAAATCTGGAACACAAGGTCCAACCACCTACACGATAATATCAAACCTATTCAAAGAAGATAAAGATCACAATGAACAAAAAATGTCAAAACAAGAAACATGAACTACAAGGGATGGATCCTCTCTAAACATCCTTATAAGTAACTGATCCCAAGAATTCACAATAACAACACAAAAGATAAACCGAACTGACACTTTTAGGTTATCTGAACACATAAACAACCCCTAGATGTCCAACTCACAAGAAAATTCTTGGTATCCATCATCATCATACTCAGTGAACCAACAAGATAACCACAGACCTAAAAAAAACAACACCCTACAAGGTGTACAACATAAAGTCATCACATTTTATAATGACCTACTAGGGTCACTGGACCACCTGTTCATGAGGAATGAGTCATCAGTCTCCAACCAAAATGCCTCAATTTTTATCCATATAACCATCCATCAGAAGAAAATATATAAATGTTAGTATCCCCAACTGAATAGGCCTCATTTTTTAGTAAAAACACACACCAGTATTCCTATATGATGTAAATCCTACGTGCCTAATATGATGCATGAGATGCCTCTTAACTCTAATAGAAAAAAGACAAAATCTATCCCAAGCATCTTACCAATGGCCCAGAGCTAGAGATCCATAATAAATCCCAACATCCACAAAACATGTGCATCACCCAAGAAGAAAATCATATAAAATAATAGCATCATATATCAGAACAACAATCCCAAACCCTGTCAACCAGGACTTCTTACCAGAACAAGTGTTCTTGATGCACCAGTCTGATATCCATCACAGGTTCTAACACATTCCTAATACTCCAGTCTACCATATCCCAAATAGTAAAGACTATGAAAAGAACCTCATCTAATACCAATTTGTAACATCCTGACCTAGATTCCTCTAAATCGGTACTCCAAGCCAGTGGGCTATAAGGCCTCAAGTATGCCTCCCATATGCTAAACGCTTATCACTATTAGCAAGGGTCTAGGGTGTCGGTGGAGAGATTATGCAGACATCTCAAAGTAAGAAAATAGAATAAATACCTAAGTACCATACACAGTTATAAACAAATAGGGTGTTGAAGTAGTAAATAACATAAATAGGAAATGTTGTAATAATAATTGAAATGCCATAAAATCCTAAAGATCTGTCTATACAATACAGTATTGGTCACCCATTTGGCCGACCATAAAAATATAAGAGTAAAAAGAAACTAAAAGTAAAATTATAGGGCTCTACTACCAACTCCAAGCTAAACCACATACCCAGTCTCTATGCATTGTCGAACTGCACCAGCCCAACAAAAAGAAACACAAGATCGGCTTTTCTCAAACATGAAACATTGATCCTCAAACCTATCCACCATGCAACTCATGCTCAACCTAAAAAAGAAGACATAAAGTCTACACGTACGCTGATTTTCATGTGCAGGGGTGATAAAGAATCTCATTAGGTCATACCAACAAGAAATTTGTAAATGTGTTGTTATAAATGTATGTAAAATAAACATGCTCTACCGAGCTGAGGCACAACCAAAAAGGAAGGAAACCAAATATGAAACTATAGTTGAACCCTAGGTCCATAATTCCTGTCAAATGGGAAAGTGCCCCCAATGATATCCATATCTATATATGTATACATGTATAGTCTTTTACCTATACATATATATATAAACATGAATATTCATTGGTATGTGGAATCAAATAACACGAAAACCAAACTACAGTCGATCCCTAGGTCTATAATACCAATTAAAATATACATGTTTCATCCCATGGATAGGGTGTTCAATCAATTCAACCTTATATATATATATATAAACACACACACACATAGATATTAGTTGGTGTGGATCAATACGTACCACTTCCATCAAATTCCAAGGAAGATCTCACGATCTACCCCTAACGTAGGTCCAAGAGCCCTCACTGTCTCTTTACCTACAAGTATAAAATATTAGGGGTAGATCGGGGCATACCATCTCCATCCAAATTCCAGGGGATCTCACATGGTCTTCCCCCATCCTAGGTCCAAGACCCCTCACTGTGTCTTAACCTACAAGCATGAAAATATATGGGTAGGATCGAGACATACCACTGCCATATAAATTATAGGGGATCTCACATGGTCTGCCCCCACCCTAGGTCCAAGTGCCCTCACTTTCTCTTAACCTACAAGCATGAAAATCTCTGGGGGTGGATCAATATGAACCACCGCCATCCAAATTCCATGAGATTTTACATGGTCTTCCCCCAAACCAGGCCTAAAATCCCTCACTGTCTCTTCACCTACAATCCTAGAAATATGTGGGGTGGATCGGGATGTACTACTTCCATCCAAATTCTAGGGGAGATCACACTATCTACCCCCAACCAAGGTTCAAGAGACCTCACTATCTCTTGACCTACAAGAATAAAATATGTAAAGAGATAACTCATCAGTGAGATTCCATGATACACCTCTTATGTCTAATAACTGATCCAGAAGAGCATAATCATTCCGATCAAAATCCAAGGAGATCATAATCATCCACCACTTGGGAGTAAATAATATTCCATGAGTCTTGCTTTGTCATTCCTGTATAACATAATCATAATCTCAACATTCAGATACCAAGAAACACCTCTAGTCATCCCAAAAAAAATTCCGCAATATATATATACTTCCAGGCACAAAATCCAAGTACAAGGTAGCACCTCTGGGTATACCAGTAAATATCATAAAATAACAAGGATCAGAAGATATATCCTAGGTAAGAACTTCCAGGAATCCCAAAAAGAATAAAGGATCCTAGGAACAACATGTGGTCATCCAAAAAGAAAGAAATGTGCCTTGTGTCTAGATCAACATCCACCAACCAAGAAGAACCTCTAGTAAAAATCGCAGCATCAGTAAAAGCATGTCAAAGATATAAAAAATTAGTGATTGTGGACCGAACACCCAACCCAACACTCCTGCCACATCCCCATGGTCTTTCATGTTTTCCAAAGGTTCTAAGGTGACACGCAAACACCATCTATACCCAAACCTGATCGAGAACTCATGGTCGTTCAAACAATGGGAACCCGCTGGGTCCCTCAAGTCTAACACTGAAGAGGCATCATACTTGGGATCCTCCCGATAAACACGAGTGATGGAATCCAACAAGGGATCCATGAAATGATTAGTAAGACTAAGGAATCCTACACAAGATCCTTAAAAAAACTATTATCATGGATTCTTATGCCAGAAGGGCACATCTCACAAGGGGAAATTATTCAAAATCATAGGTCACAGGAGATAGCTCATAGATCATCTCTGATCCAAGTATCAACTAGGTTGGTCTAAACACACAACCTAACATTCATGTTCAAGTCTCTCTCTCCCAAGAGACCACTGTATTCAATTTCTAAAGAAAGAACCTCTCCATTTAGATAGAATCCCTAAAACACCCAATATGAGTCCTCAGAATGCTCCAGGGGTTTCAATATCACAGTCTACATAGAATAATACTCTGAAAAGACTACTATTGGGTCAAAATATTACTACGGGGCAAGAAGACACAAAAACCCTCCAAGGGTTAAAAAGGGTAATTACATGGAATGTCACCCTAGGTACATGGTGAGTACTCCCAATGGCACACATGGGCATGTACACTCCCCAACATAGCCGTGTAAATTCCCCAATTACATGACATGTAAGGAGGGTACACGGTTCTTCTGGACGATGATACCTTCACCGAAGACAAAGATTTAGTGGGAGGTATGGCCAAATCTTTCTTCAGGGACCTTCTAGCTAGTCCCAACAACCTCTATCTGGATAGCTACCCCGGAGATAACCCATGGATTTTTTAGATGATTCCCTCTATCTTCTCGGCCCGTGATAATGATCTCCTAGCTTTTATCCCCTTATAACAAGATATTCGGGAAGGCATGCTCAGCCTCAACCCAGAAAGTGCGGTTGGCCCTGATAGCTTCCCAGGTTCGTTTTACAAATCTGCGTGGGAAACGGTGAAGGGAATTCTCTTTGCGGCAATTCAAGATGTTTTTCGGGGAGGGACTCTTCCCCGAGTCATGAGTTCCACCTCCATTGTTCTCATTCCAAAGTCCAAGAACCCCACCTCCCTTCTCCATTTTTGCCCTGTGAGTTTGTGCAACTTTCCCTACAAAATCATAGCCATCATCATTAACTCAAGGCTCACTCGCCACCTTCCCCAGTGGATCTCTATGGAGAAACACGGCTTTGTGAAAGGGCGTTCAATCTAGGGCACGATTGCCCTGGCCCAGAGGATGACGAGGGATATCACCTTCAACACTCGTGGCTCCAATATCACCATCAAACATGATATGAGTAAGGCCTTTGACTGAGTGGAATGGAGCTACATCAACAAAGTCCTTGAAGGTATGGGTATTTCTCCCTGCAATGAGGATATTCTCTTCCGCTGCTTTACCTCTTTTTGGCTGGCAATCACTTTCATGGGAACCACCTACAGCTTCTTCCAGGCTACTAGTGGTCTTTGACAGGGAGACCCCATCTCTCCAAGCCTCTTCATTATCTCCCAAGATGTTCTCAGCCTCCTGCTTCACAGGAGCCAAAGGAACGGGGAAATTATCATGTACCATAGAAGGCTCTGCTCCCCCTCGGTGTCCCATCTCATGTTTTTGGACGACACGATCGTCTTCATGAATACCTTGAACAGATCGCTGCTTGGCCTTAACAGATTCATGGAGGAGTACTGTCGATGGAGTAGACAAATCATTAATAAAAGAAAGAGCAACTTCTTCATCACCAACAACTGCCACTTGCGCCGGGTTTACAATGTGATCAGCACCCTGGACATTCAAAGAGGAGCCTTTCCCATGGACTACCTTGGCACACCTATCTCACCTACAAGGCTTCATATTCGTGACTTCGACACCCTCCTGATCCGGACCACTGACCGCATTATCGACTGGAAAAACAAATACCTCTTCTTCTGGGGAGGATTGCACTGGTAAACATCGTGCTGTTGGCCTCCCCTGTTCACACTCTCCCCTCTATCAAGGTCCCTAAAGGGGTGATAAGTAATATCGACAAAATCTTTTCTGGTTTCATCTGGGACCCCATGTCTAAAGGCAAACGTCACTGGGTCTCGTGGAGCAGGATGGCGAGGTCGGCCAATGAAGGGGGATCAATGTTCGGAGCCTCGACGACACCCTCCTCGGGATGCATGCCAAATTAGCATGGGAGGTCCTCGAGCGGCGCACCCTGTGGGAGACTATCATGCATGCTCTCCTCTAGAGCGATCATGCCTCCGCAGCTGGCAAGTCTTCTCTCCTCTGGTCTGAGATTTCCCCCCTGGATGACGCTCTCAAACCCTTCTCTCGCTGGATCATCAGCAAAGGGGATGTCTCTTATTGGCATCAGAATTGGGCAGGGAAGATCATTGGTTTCCCAGGATGCCCTCCTCCTACCATTTCCTATAGACAGGCCCTCCATCACCCCTCTTTCCTCAGCGTTGTCATGTTGAAGGATCATCAGGAGCTGGTGCACATCATCAAGCTATGCTCGGCGCCAGACAAGTGCGTCTTTTCCCCCTCTCCTTCTGGCCTCTTCACATAGAAAGCCTTCCGCCAGACCCGCATCATGCACGTTCCGGTGGACCCATGGGCTGCACTCCTTTGGGCGAAACGTATCCCTTAAAAACTCAACTTTCTCATCTGGAGATTAAGGAATATGGAAGTGCCTAGCGATGAGAATATCAGAAGATGCAACATCAGCATGGCCTCCAGGTGCGTCTGCTGTAAAAACCATAGTGAGGAATCGTCAGGGCACCTCTTCTTTGAGAGCGAATGGGCTCACGAGGTCTGGTCCTACTACGGTGACTTCACTGTCTTTTCCAGTCTGACTATGGCTGATCAAACTTTCCTTGATCGATGGTTCCATAGTTCGGGTGAGGGGAGTGTAGAGAGAATGGCTCGCACCGTCCTGCTACATGCAGGGTGCTAGTGCTTATGGCAGGTGAGGAACAAATGGGTTTTCGAGGGAGTGGTCTCGACCGGACGCTCCATCATCAACCGTTCCAACAATCTCTTCATTGATCTGGTTAGAGCCTTAGGAAACTAGAAGGATGCCCCGTCCTTACAACGCTTCAAGTCCAGGACCCCTACCTCTCTACCTAGAAACTCCTCCTCCTTGGGAAACTGGGTTCGTTGGAATCCCCCAGCTAGGGGTTTGAAGCTCAAATCTGATGTCTCTTATGTCTTGGGGGTCATGCACGGTGGGGGCGCTTTCTGTGATGGTCTCGGGTCAGTCATCCTGGCCTTCTCTGTCCAACTGGGTCTGGGTTCGTCCCCCCAAGTCGAGGCCATGGCCATGCTCATAGGCCTTAAAACATGTAGACAGAGGTGTCTGGACATCTCGGAGATCGAAACTGACTCACTGGCCCTTCACAATGCCCTTCAAGGTATTGGTGTCATCTTGTGGTCGATAGAGTACATGGTCAGAAAATTTCACAATCTTCTCCATAGAAACACTAGAGTGATGCATACCTGGAGGGAGGGCAACAAATTTGCCGACTACCTAGATTCTCGGGACCCCCTGGCTCTGACGGCTTTTTCCTAAACACCCTAGACATCCTGCAACCGGAAGGGGCAAACATCATCCGGAGTGACGCTTTGGTCCTTCACTACTTCTGCCCCCTAACCCTATGTCCCCCTGCTTTCTTTTCTCCCTTCCTTTCTCTTCTTTCCTTTTTTTTTCAACCCTGATAAATATATAAAAAAAATTATGATGATGATGAAGGAGGGTACACGGTGTGTACCCAAAATGAGGTAGATGCCTGTGTCCCTCACCCAGCCTCATTTGATACCTAGCCAGGCCGTCCATATTTACACATCATGTTCACCAGAAACGGTCTGGTTGTGTACTATACATGGCCATGTGCACCTACATGGGTTCACCTGGCTGGGTACTTGGCTACATGGCCGAGTACCAAAACATGGAATGCACCCCCCCTTTACACGGAATTTACTACCAAAACATCATCTTCCTCAAATGGGAAGAACACATTTCATGTGACCCTAGACTACACTCCATGTTATTGTGTTTTCCCAAATGAAAAACCCTCCAGATCACCCGAAACACCTGTTTAAACCCCCAAATCAATATATCAGTCCATTAGGGGCCACAAAAAACCATAATAGGGACTTAGATTTAGATAAAGATGAATATAATTGGTTTTTTTGGTAAATATTAAAAACGGACAACCTTTGGGTGGAAATCACTAAAACATGGCTTGATTTTGTGGACCACGGTTGTCACACATCGATCCAGCGCATTGAGGGCTTCACAACGACCCCTCCCTTACCTTCCATCTCTCTCTCTCTTTCTCCCTATATCTATTTCACTCTTATTTCATGCATATTAGGAGACATATAAAGGGTGTACATGAGATGGAAAGAGGAAAAAAAGGGAAAAGAATAAGAAAAGAAAGAAAAAAATAAAAAATAAAGAAAATAAAAAGGGTCTTGGGCTGGTCCCAGTGCATAACTCGTGTTTATGCCTCTCTTAGGATAAACACTCCATTCCAAACTTAATAGAGAAGACAAAATATTAATACGATGATCCATTCAAAATTTATCACTGAATGAACCTGCACGAACAATTTAATATTTAAATTATTAAAAATTAATTATTAATTATTCTGTTAAAATTTGAATAGCTTGGATCTCCACAAAACTCTTGTCATAGGTTAAACACCTTATTTTTTAGATCAAATGAGTGGTCAAAAAATTATTCAAGGTTATCTGCTAGGGAAAAATACCATTTTACCCCTTACAAGCATCTGATAGAAAAAAATTAAACTTTTTTCTCAAAATTACATTCTGTAAAAAACACAGATCCTTACAGGAGGTCTATAAAGAATTTATCGTAAAAAAATATTACATATCAACAAGATATGTCAAAAATAAGGGAGACAACCCACCAACACTTGAAATTTCTATCCCATACACATTTAAACACATATATATACAACATGGAATTTATAATACACATAATTTAAAAAATTCATATTTTAACATAATTTTTAAGGAAAATAAATATAATCCCTTCCTAATTTGTAAATCCATAACCATAATTTGTGAATAAGTAATAATAAAATCACCCTTAAATGATAAGTTCTAAAAATGAATATAAATAGATATAAAGATAAAGATTTATATATATTTATATAAACTTAAATTGATAAAAACATATGTAACCCATATAGTATAATATCACAACATAGTAAAAAAATACAACCTAATATTAATTTAGAAAATATAGAGCTATAGAAAATAAATAAATTTGGAATCACCCTTAAAAATATTTCTCTTAAATTTAAAAAACACAATTATGATAATATAAATTATTAAGTAAAACCCCTTACACCATAGTATTAAAAAAGAATTTAAATAAATAAATTCCCTTTCATGAATTTCATAAAATCAACTTCGGTTGCTACTTCTTGCTATAAACAAACTAAGAATTGGTTTTTTAAATAAATTTTCTTATTCATTTAAGGCTTTTACATCAAAAAACACCATTGTTTAAACAATGTAATAAATATTTATTTAATTGGTTTATCTACGGACTAGAGGTGATTCTCTAATATTTTAAAACAGTGACTGTAGGGTCCTGAAAATTCCGCAAGGGGGAAATCCAATTACCCCAAAACATGGAAAACGACTGAACCGGTCCACGCACTAGCTCCTAGAAACAGTACATGGCTGGTTCGGTAGACCTCCCTTTCGCAGATGCTGTCGTTCACGAAATAAGGGAGGGGCGCCTCAATGGGCGTGAACCAGGAAGACCGCCGATGAATCCAGGTTGGCCCACCGCCACGAACCGTGCCAACCGGCCCATGCTGTGTGCGCCATCATTCACGAAATGGAGGCAGAGCACCTATGCAGCCATGGACCATCGTCGTCCGCGGAATAGGGGCGGATTGGTGTGTCGCCGCGAAGCAACCCCGCCGCGACTCATCAAATATCCCAGTTGACCAAGTCATCCACAGGTGGGGATTCATTCATGGGATTCCTCAAAACGTGCCTTGAGCCCATCAATATTACCTCCTCGTGACTCTATAAATATTCACTGAGGGGCACCAGAAAAAGAAACGAAGAAAGGATGGGTGAAAACCCGTGGGGAGACGCTGGAGAAATCTCTCCCAGCGGTCTGTGACCATCCGTGGACCCCATATCGTCTGCAGATGTGCTCTTCCTCGGAGAGGAGAAACCAGTCCACGAACCACATGTGGCCATCTCCTCCACAGCCAGCCCATGGAAGCCATTTCCTTTGCGGATAGTCTCTCTGGGACCACCCCTTCCGCGGACCAGTGTCATTCACAAAATGGAGGCAGAACCCCTCCTCGGGCGCGAAGTAGGATGGGCGCCAGCCCCTTTGCAGACATCCTTCGCAGACGGCCACCCTTTGTGGATGGCCACCCTTCGCAGATGGACACCCTTCGTGGACGGCCACCCTTCAAGGATGATCACCCTTCGTGGACAACCACCCTTCGCGGACAGCCACCCTTCACGGACAGCCACCCTTCGCAGACAGCTCCCTCACGGCCGGAACCTCGCGGCTAGCACCTTCTCGGCCATCCCCATGTGGAAAACCCCATGCACTCGCTGGTCCATACCGCAGGGGTTGCGCCCCCCCCCCCCCCTCCTCTACTTGGGTTTAGTGTCGGGCTGCGGTCCCGGCCCTCCGAGCTGGTCCCTTCACTACCGTCACTGACCCCCATAAAAAATGAATAGTCGCACCGCGAGCTTTTCGAGCCGGCATGTCAGGATTTTCCATTGCGCACCCAACATTCGTCCTATAAATTCCATGAGTCGAGCTACTCCTCATTACTCTCCTATATTCCCCTTACCTAGCTCATTTTGCTAGGTTCATCTAGAAATGGTCTCCCTTGCTTAAGTCCCACACTAACCATTTTTAGGTCTCTCCAACCTAGTCATCCTGAACACATGACGTTAAACTATAGGACCCTCATCCTATCCATATGATGTTAAACTATACGAAAACAGTCCTCTCTACATGACTATAAACTCTATCATTCCCTTTCATTCAATAATTGGATGCCTCTTGCTCAATGCAAGAGATGCCTAATGCTATGTTTACAGTGGCATAATTTCAAGAGCGCTGGAATCCATTCAAACATTCCATCACTCCACCCCACGCATTGCGTGTCGTTCATTCGGATCCCCATACTCTTTCATGTCTGAAGGAACCCCCTAACGGCTTGGCCTCATGCTATATCAGCTCACCTATCATCCTAGGCCAACGCCCCGGAAGACTTTGGACAACACTTCGAGATAGGTCTTGTGTTTCGAACATGGTCAGCAGTCGACCCTCATTTGTTCATCCCCATTTTAGGCTAACTTGATATGGATTCTGTGTTTCGAACATGGTCAATAGTTATCCTCCATCAATATGCCAACCTCATTGTGTTCTGAAAGTCAGGCATGTAATTCACACTTTTCAACTCCCTTTGTTTGGATTGATTCCAACCCCCTTGGCGTTATCCCTCTTGTGCACTAGCGCATAGGTAAATGCCTCAACCCATCAGAGGGTTGGGATGCCCTTATGGACAGACATGAGGAAGGTACACGGGCATCCATCTCAGAGTAAGTCCTGGCCTTCTGGGCCTCCTCAGAGTGTAAGCCCCAATCCATCACCCTGGTCCACCTTCATGCGTATGCCCCACTCCGCTTCTCATGGACACACCTTTCGCGACGTGATCCTCTGGTCCCTGCGGCCTCTTGTTTCTCACACCGAGCATGACTCACGTGGGCTTAGAGTAAGCATCGACCATGACATCCTCCTGTGGGCTTCCCTAGAGCGTAAGCCCCAAGCCTAAGCGAGCTACGTGGACTTTGATCCCTGCCTCCAAGGCAGGGTACGTAGGAAGCCTCCACGAGGTTCAAGCCCTCCACTCGGTCGTTTCTTCACGTCGAGTTCTACCCTCGTCCAGCATGATGTTAAACTGTATATCCGAACTACGTGGACTTTGATCCATGCCTCCTAAGCAAGGTGCATAGGAAGCCTCCCTAAGGTTCAAGCCCAACGTCCGGTCGATCTGATCATCTCCACATCGGTTCACCACGCCACTCCTAGTGCTGCCTCAATTGAGTTCCAACCCTTCGGGATCATTAATCCAATGAGGGATGGTAAACCTCAGGCATAAATGATTCTGAACCCCTGTGTCCAGTTGACCGTTGCCCACCAGGGTTGAATCCGTCGATGCTATGTTTGGGTATAAACCAGGGATTCGCGAACATATGAATACATCTTAAATCTATAAGAGAGTCCCGGAATAGGTGATAATTCCCCCCCCCCCAAAGGGTGTGATGAGCCCGACTTCCCATCCTCTCGACCAATGCGAGTTCTTAAGAGTCGCTAGTCATACCATCCGGCGAACGCCTGCCTTTGGAAAGCAGTTCCATAAATCATTGGATACGGAGTCGTTGGGTGTTTCGTGGCTGAAAACAAGAACGAGACAGTGACAAAATTAATCTTGCGGAGCATGCTGGGGTATAGATGTAGAGAGCGAATAAAATTTATTCAAAACAATAATTTAAAATGATCAAAATAGGATATCGAAATTAGTAGTCAAGAAAATAAAGGATAATAAACAAATCATTTTTTATCAAAATCTAAAAGAAAAATCATATACAAAGACTGGACCACAAATAACTGATGACATCATTGAAGAAGAAATCAAAAAGGAAACCAAAAATACAGATAGAAAATTAGAACCTACAAAGGAAAACACAGGCATACCTCACAAGGTTGAAGAAAATATGAGACCCTCCTATCCATATCTCAATGTTTTCTTCAGAATCCCTAACTATAAGTGAACACTAAATGATGTTTAAGAAATTGGAGGCAGTCGAGTGGATTTGTGTGATTTGAGCTTTGATTCACCAAGGAGGATCACTCGTAGTGGGTGGCTTCCACAGAAAGCTTCTGATATCACAATGGGTTCGCAATTGGCTAGGTTTTTTTAAATATATTTGGAAACTTTTATCAGCACTTTCAAAAAAGAACTGATAAAAGGCAGATTCTCCAGTTATTTTTTAGCGCTAATAAATATTGATTTTATCAACACTTCTTTTAGTGTTGATAAATCCCAATATTTATCAGCGCTTATTACTTAAGTGCTGATAAAGGATTTAAAATTAGAATTATAAATAAAAAAATTGTAAATATATATAAATATATATACTTAACAAATGTTTATTAATGTAAATATAGTAAATATATTTCTCATTTCAATATAGTTATTATAATTTTATAAATATTAAAATATATAATTATTTATTTATAATTATATAAATATTTTAAAAAAATAATATTTTTTTCATTATATATATTTATATAATTATATATATTATAAATATATATAATAAAAATATACTAAATATATTCATTATTTAATTAAATTTATTATAAATTTAATAATTATTTAAATATATATAATTATTTAAATATATATAATTATTTAAATGTATATAATTATTTATTAGTAATTATATAAATACTTTTAAAAAATATTTATTTATTTAGAATTATAAATATATAATTTAACAAATATAATATGTGCATTTATAAATGTTTTTATTTATAAATATTTTTTTAAAAATATTTTTTTAACATTATTAAAGAATATCTAACTTTAAGTGAATGCATGTTAAAAATGACTGAAACTAAATAAATTAAAAATAAACACACTTTAACAATATTGAAAAAATGGATAAGTTTTGTGTGTGTGAATTGTATATAAAAATTCATTAATTAAGTATATTTGAAATCAATTTAAAAAACATTTGATCAATTTTAAATTGAAAAATCAAATGATAATCAATTATATGTCCATTACTCTATGCAATTAGTCAGTATTTTTAATTCATGGTAATTTTTTATTTTAATCCATTATTAACTAAATATATGATTATTTAATATAAAGAACATAAATATTTTATAATATATAAATCATATTTATATACATTAATATATATCTATATATTTAGTATATAATATTTATTAACATTATTAATAATCATCTAATTAATAAAATGTTAAATATTTTTCTCAATTTACTTATTTTTAATTTTAATTTGTTTAATTTTCATTTTTTATATATCTATATATTTAATACATACTATTAATTAGTATTTATATTTTATAAATAGTATAATAAATTTATTCATTTTTATAAATAACTATTTAATTATTAAAATTTGTAATATTTTTTTAATAAAATCTTGTTTTATTTAATTAATTCGTTTTATTTATTCAGACATTTATCAGTGCTAAAAAAACACTAGTAAAGGATTCCATTATGAGGGCTAAAAATATAGCACTAATAAATGGCACCATTTATAAATGGTAAAAATAAATCATTGATAAATTGTTAAATTTATCGACGTTTTCTTTAGCGCTGATAAAGATGCCATTTATCGGCATTTTTTTCTAGTCATGATAAATATCACTACTATTAAACACCTATTTTGTAGTAGTTCATGCGCAAAGAAAAATTAACTACACATAAGGGAACATAAGGGCCATGTAAGGGTCATTCCAGGGTTTCCCCTAAACTATTAATACCTAACCATGTTCCAGAAAAAAAATCTTCGAATTATAAGGTACAATCCAAAACATCCCAAAAATATTAAATAAACCTCAATCACATAAAATTTAATAAAATTTAAACCACAGTGAGAGAGTTGGTGTCATTGTGGTGTCCATTATTTAGGTGATCTGATCACAAGGACAAGGTGTTCTAGTAAGAGAATTGGATAAAGTGTGGTTTTTGGGCTATTTCATGGTTGACAAAGTTAAAAAATGATTTTAGGGGAACCCAAGGTAGTACATGTTCCTTACATCAATGCATAGACATGGGTTATGAGTTGTCAGGTAGTGTCTTAATTGTTGTTGATAATATAGGTTGTATCTTGGGATCTCGGGGCTCAATGGTTAGGTTGTATCAGGAAAAGATTTTGAGGGGTCCTAGGTTGTATAAAAAAGGATTCCATTTGTAGATAGAAATAAATATTAGTTGGAAGAATAACTCATACCCCCAAAAAATATATTCAAAAATAAGAGTATATAGGTTCAAGCATTTGGTGAAACATGTTTGCACCAAAATGAAATACATTGAAAATAGATCAAAAATTCCATAAGACATATTCAAAGGATTTTCTCAAAATTTAGTTAATATTTAAAATGGAAGCTTTAACATACCTTATAAGAATTGGGAGCAACTACTCTATAGGTACTCCTAACTTCTCTAAGCATGCCCCTCAAATCCTTCAATCATGGCTGGAGAAGAAATTGGAAAGGTACACCATCCAACATGTATTGACATGCACAAATAGAAACAAATAAATCAACCATGATATCAGACTTCATATCATTTGGATCCTCCATATCATCAGTGGGTAGCACCTTCCTTTTGATTTTCCACATCGATTCTAAGTCAACTACACTCTAGGTTGAAAATATATTCTTGAGAAAGATCCATAAAGAGAAAAATATTTATCCATCGGAAAAAAATACCTATCATATGTTATCCTTAAAAAGAGTGTAAAACCAACCAGTATTGTAATACCACACAACACCAATTCTACCCAAAATTTTAGTATTTTAGTTAGAATACATCAAAAGTATCTTTTCAAATTTCTATTAGCAACACTACTATACATCCAAACACAACTATATTTAAACTTCATATATATCTCAAATTCATGGTTTAATTCAAGATAGAATCACATGTTATTTTAAAGGGAGTAAAATCCACATCAACATCATGCAATTCTTATCATAAATTCTAAATTATACAATCAAAAAAACCCTTGAGCATCTTGAATTTAATTTATTAATAGTCTATATTAATTGACAGTGGAGTTCAATTGTACTTAATCATAAAATCAAAATCATAAAATCCTTCATCAATTATATTCCTTATTGAAAATGAAAAAAAATCATGTGATACCATATACTTTCAACAGGGGAAGTATTCAACCCAATCAAGCCACATAAATGTTAGCCCAGCCGCAATATCAATTATTGAATTTTAAGGAAGAAAAAACCCACAATAAACCATCCTACAACAATCATCAACATACCTTTACAAAGATTCAAAATTGTTCCAATCCACAATCAAATAAGGTTCATTGGAACTGAAACATTACTTGAATCCATGTTAAAAAAAATCCAGTAAAAGAGCATGCATAATCCACAACACATCAACATTAACAGTAGGAAATCTATATAGATTTAATGAACCATTTCAAATAAAATTAACCTGAATCATTATGAATTTATCATTCATCTAAATCTGAACCATTAACCAAACAAAGAGAGAGAATCAAAAACCTGGTCAAGGATCAACAGATCCAAATATATAAAACCAAAACACATTCAAACTTCTGGGTCCAAATTGAAATCAACTCCAAGGAATCCATCTTCAAGAAAGATAAACATAAAGGAAATCATAGTCATATGATTTCATCAAAATTAAAATCATTTTTCATTTAAATTCATCCTCTATTATAATGAACATTAATTATTTGATTCGATATAAACCTAAAAAGATAGTTCTCCACCCTTGTATTTATTGAAAATTTCACATCCATGTTTTTATCTTGATGTATTCTGCTATTTATTTTTGATCATGTCTTTTTCCTATAGTTTCCCCCACGTGTTTTTTGTGAAAACGGTGATTTTGGGCTTGTCAGGAGGTGGTGCACGGTTGGTGCATCATTAGGAGAAACTGTGCATCCTTTCCTAGGTAATTTACCACTATTTCAACATTATGGATAGTGGATACCACACAATTAGCACATTATTCTTCAAACCATGTTGAATAATCATGTGTCATGTCCATCTCGGATAGTGTAGGGAGCACGATTTCCACACAATTTGGAAAACTATGTTCCATGTCCAGGTCATTAAAAATTTGAGAATTACTTATGTTTATTCTTGGGATTTAACACCAAATCCTCCCTTTCTCAAACCATTTGAGTTGTCTATCCCTAGGTGCCTCCATATCTTCCTCTAGGCTCCCTTGGACTACCTTTTTTTGGTGTCTTCGGTGTGGGAACTTCATGTATTATTCATGTTGTTTCTCCCTTGATTCTTCCATCTTTCTATGGTTTTCCTTCCCTCTTTCCTAATTTCTTATCTTCCAGTAGTTTTTTAACATAAAAATGTGTTTAATCATGTGATTTTTTGAGGAGTTATTGACGTTTTTGGTTCAATATATCCTTGTTAGGGTATTTTTGTGGTGTGGTTTCGGTTTCACACCAATTTTCAGAAGTCTCCAAGTGAGAGGTAGGTGGTTCCATGCTTGTATATTATTATATGATTTTTATATTCTTTCTTGGGTTTTCATGTGTATTCAATAGATTGTTTGTGAGGTGTGAATCATGCTTTTGAAAATGTTTGAGATGCACATATAATGAAAATGGGTTTTATAAAGGAATGTGGTTTTATTCCTTGTATTATTTGATGTAGTTTTTCTTGAAAATGTTCTATACCTCATGTGGAAGGTGTGAAATGTTTTTCCAAATAGATTTAAATGTTCAAGTGAGTTGAAAGTGGGTTTTTCAAGTGAAATGAGTTTTTTTGAATATTGGATTCCTTGTTGTTTACTTTTAATTAATCTTGAAATCATGAAGCATGTTATGAAAATGGTTTTGATGTATATATAATCTTGAAAGGGGATTTTCCCAAGGAAAATGATAGGATTAAACATTTGTTATTCTTATTGTGTTCCAAAATGGATTTCATAAATTATGAAATTGATGTTAAATGTACTTCCAAATGGTTTTTGGTGGAATGTGGTGATTTTCTTAAGTGATTATGAGGCTTTTCATGTGTAAAAGAAAGTGTTTATTAATTTCATATATGAAATCAAACTTGAGCACAAATGGAATCATGGGTACCTGGGTGGGCAACTAGAATTAGTACACTAGTTGATTCAGGAGTGGATAAGGCCCATATTCATTTAGCATAATTTATGATTGGAAAACTGACTAAACATAAGATATTATTAGAGACCACCAGACCTTTTAATGCATTTCCCTCTAGTGGATAATGAACAGAAACTCTGTTTTGGAGACAATTTGACATTGGGACGTGTTCCCCTCTAATGGATCGTGCATGATCATATTGTTAGTAGTTTGGTGGAGGAATTTGATCACTAAGATATGAGGTTTATATGGACCCTATAGTGTTAGGTACCTATATGAAATTACCCATGGTGCTCTCTTGTGATACGATGCCTATCTGATATGGTACTTTTCATCAGAATTCAGTAGACCTTGTGCATACTTTTATTTCAAGCAAGCTTATTAAGATAAAATGTTTTTCCTTAAAAGTGTTTCCATTTAAAATGGTTTCCTTGAAATGTTTTTTTTGGAAATGATTCAAATGCTTTAGATAAAATGTGTATGTAAATTTTTCTTCTAACGTTATAGCACGAAACCTTTACTTTTGGGTGGGATCCTACCGGGCTTTGGATCACAGCCTGTATACACCTTTAGGTGTATATAGACTTTTTTTATGTATGACTCAGGTAAAGGAAAGATATAGCATGCTGATGGTGAATCCAATTTCTAGAGTTCCAGTAATTTTAAGTGTTAGTGGTGGTGGGTTGGGGGTGTTTTCCCTCATGTATAATGGAGGTTTTTTGGATAGTTTTTTTCCCATTCTATTGTAGCACTTATGGTTTTTGGTCAAAGTTGTTGACCTTGAATATAAAAATTATTATACCACATTTGGATATGGTAATTTATTATTCAACATTTATTTTTTTGGTTATTATGCTTATGTAAATGGATGAAATCATTCCCAAAGTATATTCTTGATACCCAAGCACTATTTTTCATACCATGGTGATTGAGAACACCCTTTAGTCCATGCCATGAATCAGTTTAGGTTTCAGGTTGGATGAAATCTGGACTTGGTCCATGAAAAATGTTATCATAGTAGGTCATTCACTTTTGGGTCAAATTATTTGGGAAAGAGTCTGGATAGGCTGGATCTAGGCTTGTTGGGGCTTGATATAATGTCCTGGTTCCGAAAGCCTCCCAGAGGCGCCCCGTACTTGGTTGGTCACATGGCCTCAAGCGCATTTCCCCGAACGCCAGAGGCTTCCGACTAGCAGAGAGGGCCTTGGGTGTGATAGTGGGGAAACTATGCCCTCATTGGTAGAGTAACACAGTAGAAACAAAACAGATAGCAATAGAAGAAGCAGTAATATCACCATACAAAAAGAAACAGTGGAATACTGAAGAAATAAATAGCTGGAGAACATTTATAATGATCATACATGTGTCTAGGAAAGCAGTCAAAAAATTCACAATGCTGAAATATGGTACTAAACCAAAGTAAAAGAAAAATAGTAAACAGCTCCACAGGATCGCAAGCCAAAGCATGGTCCCATGCTCACCATCGACAAATTAGTCAAGTACCTGAAGTAGAAGGGTTTTTTCCCTTATCTGTACCTGCAACATTATAATCTATTTGGGCCCAAAAGCATGGCCCAAATATGGTGTGGGACTAAATCCTAGTAGGAAACCACCAAGAGATCTTTTCCTAACAGTCAGTGAATATATATGGTAGGCAATAAAAAAATAAGTAGTAAATAAGGAAGTACTCAATAGTAAACAATTCCACAGTTTCAAAGAATTCAGTTCCACATAGAAAGTAAAAATATAATCACAAACACGTAACCCTCTGGGATGTACTCACAGCCTAATCCCCTCTGGTCCTACCTAGAAAGCACAAGAAACCCTATGGGAAGTACACATAGTCTAACCCCTCTGGTTCAGCTTAGTATAGACTCTTTGGGGAAGCACTCACCATCAATTCCCCTATATTCTCGTATTAGTAACTAAAAGGTGCTCTGGGGAAGCACTTACATCACATTCCCCCTATGGCCTACATCGAGGAACTATAGACACTCTGAGGAAGCACTTACGTCAATTCCCTCTATGGTATCACATTGTAAAAGTAAAAATAGACACTCTGGAGAAGCCCTTACCTCCATTCTCCTTATGGTCTACTACAATAGGTTCTCATGGCCCTATGTAAGTCAAACAAGCATAGCAATGCAAAGAGGCCAAATTAAACCTCACGAACTTTTTGGATAACCAGTCTACAGCATAATAGCAAGATAAATAAGAATCAATCCATCCTACAATACTAGGCATGGAAACTAAATAGTAACCTAACATTCTAAGCTAGACCAAATGGTCAAAACAAGAAAACATACATGGTAAAACACTTCCAAAGAATATCAATTAACCCTATTCACATTAAACTAAACTCTATTCCAGAATACAAGCATAGTAGGAAATTAACATGACTAAACTAGTAAACACGCAATACCCCATTCAAGGGTATTGGTAAATTTTGCACATATAACTCAAAGTCTTTCTACAAAAAGGCACAAACCACCTACCTCGGTGTTATAGGATCGCTATACAGGAACCTCAGGCCTTGAATCAAACAAAAACACCATAGATCTATAGAAACACTAAAAATTCCCAATTGAGGATAACTCATTAAAGAATATGAATCAGGAAACTAAGCTCTAGAAGAAGGAAGATCATACCAAGGTGATCCCAACACAATCGATAGTGGTCAATTCAATGAACTAATGCTCGGTTGGGGGCTTAGAGAAGAATCGCGGTCATACAGACTCTCTCGGATGAACTAGGTTGAGAAGGAGGTGTTTCTGTCCGTCAGACACAACCATAATATGTTTAATGAAAAAAAAAGTACATGGCGTGTACATTATAAGTACACGGCGTGTACTTACCCTTACCAGCCACCACATTAGGCGGTCTCCAGGTCACCAGACATGGCCGTGTGCATGGTTAGCACCCAGCTACCCGCAGTAACCGTGTACACGGCATGTACTTATAAAGTACACGGCGTGTACTTCAAAAATTTCCAAAAACTCCTCTTTTTCTCAAAAAAACTAGAAAAGGGGAAACATACCTGAAAAGAAGATCAGTGGTCTTACACTTGAGGTTCTGGTTATGAGTGGGGTGTCCAGCCAGCACACTTCATGATAGGATTTGAGTCACTATGGGAATTTGGGATTTTATTTTTTACTTCTCCTCCAGGTGATGGTTGTATAGACAGTTTTTCTCTATTGTTTATTTTTATAGTAAAATGCCCCCTTGAAGAGGTCCTATACAGCCATGGGAAAAGTTTAGAGAGATTTATCCCTTGCTAATTGATCATAGGTTAGTGAAACTCATGATTTGTGTTGTCCAAGCTTCGGTTCAAGGAGTAGGATCTGAACCTACTAAGGTTAAACAAGCTAAACTGGGTCTTGGAAAGGGAAGAGCTTAGGATTTCCTCAAATACAAGCCTCATACTTTATGAGGTATCACAAAACCATGGAAGTAGGTGAGTTTCTTGAGAAGATAGAGTGGATGTTTGAGTTTCTTGAAACTCCTGAAGTAGATAGAGTGAAGTGTGATTCTTTCTTGTTCAAAGGTCCCAGTAAAAAATGGTGGGACCCAGTAGTGCCAGCCAAAAAGCATGAGCAAATGAGTTGGAAATATTTCAAGGTTTCCTTTAAGGATTATTATTTTCCTCTGATCATCGCCTTAACCAAGTCTCGGGAGTTTTTATAGATTATCTATGGATATTGGTCTATAATGGAATATGCTAACCAATTTTTAGAGCTAGTTTGGTACACACCCAAGGTAATATTGAATGTATATCAGAAGGCTCGGAAGTTTGATATGGGGTTGTGACTAGAAATATGATCACAATTTTTCTTGTTCAAGAGGAAAACTTATGACGAGGTGGTTGATCAGGCTATGATGGTCAAAATTGTTCATGGAAGAAAGTCTAGCATTTCTATATTAGTATCAGCAGTGGGAAGTGGTAGTTATTTGGATAAGAATAGGAAGTGGGATGAGTAGGGGAATAAGGTAGGTGGTAGTTCTGGTCATCCTTCCCTAATATCTTCATTTGTGGCCTATGGCGTTGGGTTAGTTGTGAGCCATCAGTGTGGGAATGTAGAAGACACAAGTAATTAATGTTCATCTCCACCCATACCCCATAACTGGTGTGGAACTATAGGTAATGTTTAGTGATTTTTCAAACTGGTTCACCCATATCAGAGTAGTGTAGGGTCTATAGATTTGAAGGGGATTATAGCCAAGTCATAATTTTCTAGGATAGTAGGTTCCAGGTTTGGAGGTCATGGAGGAAAGGTAGGATCATCTTCCAGGAAAAGTCAGTTCAGGGCAGAGCTATAGGCCAGTGGTCATTCTCAGGCTCAAGCTGAGATGAGGGAAGTTCATGTTGTGGATTGGGCACCAGTGAAATTGGATCTAGGGCCTGATACAGTTCGAGGTACCATTCTTATTATATCATCTTTACCTATTGTCTTTTTTGATAATAGTATAGCATTTTCTTTTATTTCTACACACCTTGTCGATGTTCTAAAGTTTCCATCTAAGTTTATGTCATACATCATAGAGTTGGTAATGTTTCTTGGTAAGAATAAAGGGTAGAGTTTCAAGTGTTTGTTTTGTGCACTCATCATGCTAGGGGTCAAATTAGAATGGGATTTTCTAGTTTTAGAGATAGACCTATTTGATGTAATACTTGGTTTGGACCAGATGGTGTGTTTTCAAGAACACATTGATTTGTATAGCTAATGACTGAGTTTTATGGCACCTAATGGTAGTACCCAGGTTTTTTAAGGTGAATGGGATCCTCGATCGGGTTGCACTGGACCACCACTCTTAGAGTTAGGCAGCCTCGTTTTTTATATCTCATCACTCATGTTGGAGGATGATGATGGTTCTGCTGAGGTTGGATTACCTCATATGGTGGATGAGTTCTCAAATGTATTCCCAGATTATTTTTTTGGTTTTCCTATTGAGAGGGATGTGGATTTCACCATTGATTTAGTTTCAAGACCATAGTTGATATCTATTCCCTAATATCGTATGTCCCCTACTGAGTTTAGGGAATTAAAAGTATAGCTAGATGATTTGGAATCGAAAGGATTCATTCGATCAAGTACCTCTCCTAGGGTTACTCCAATTCTATTTGTATGAAAGACCGATGGATCTCTCTAATCATGTATTGATTACTAGAAGATGAATAAGACAACGATCATGAAAAAAATATCATTTTCCTAGAATTAATGGACTTTTTTATTATCTTAAAGGGTTGATGTGGTTTTATAAGATTGATTTGTGTTATGTGTATCATCAAGTCATAGTTTGAGAGGAAAATGTCCCAAAAATAGTCATTTGAAGTTGGTTCATCCATTTTCAGTACTTGTTATTTCCTTTCAGTTTGACCAATGATCTAGTTGTCTTTATGAAACTTAGGAGTAGGGTGTTCCACCAGTATCTCAACTCCTTTTTTGTGGTGTACTTGGATGAAATACTAGTCTATTCTGGGACTGAGGAGGATCATGAGAAAAATTCTTGAATCACATTGGGCACTCTTGAAGATCATCATCTCTATTCCAGGTTTTATAAGGGCACTTTCTAGATTAAAGAGGTGAAGTTTTTAGGTCATGTGATTTCATAACGAGGGGTTTTTGTGGACCCTGAGAATATTAGAGCGATGATTTCATGGGAACAAATATAAAATATTTTTGATATTAGGAGATTTTGGGGCTTGGAAAGTAATTAAAGATTGTTCATTAGAGATTTATATCATTTTTCTTCATCCATGAAGGTGCTTACCCAGAAAAGGCTAGAGTTTGAATGGAGACTAGAGTGTTAAGAGTCCATTAAAGAGCTTAATATATGGTTGAACATTGATCTTATTTTGATTTTTCTAGACTCTAGAAAGAGATATGTGGTCTACTTTGATGCCTCGGTTATGGGTCTTGGGTGTGTGTTGATGCAGGATGGCCTTGTGGTGCGTTATAGTTCATGCCATCTCTGACCATTTGAAAATAATTACCCAACTCATGAACTTGATTTATTAGTGGTGACACAAGCCCTGAAGATGTGTTTTCATTATATTTTTGGGGATAAGTTTGTGGTTTATTCATATCATAAGATATTAGCTTATATTTTCTTCTAAAAATGAAAATTTGAGGCAACGACGTTGGTGTAACAACCCAATATTTTTTTGAAAGGAAATTATTTTTTATAAATATGTCATAATCACATGAAATCAAAACATAATTAACTAATAAGTGCTATGGGACACTTAAAACATAAGTTTTTCACTTCTGTGATGTGAATTTCAAAAATCTGATATACATAGTTGTGATCAGTAAGTTATTTAGAGTCTAATAAGAAAAACTTAATTTATGGTGAATAGTAACCTACCCTTATGAATAGTACCATACCCTTATGAATAGTGATATACCCTAATGAATATTAACCTTACTTATGATAGTATATCAATAATATTCAAGTGTAAGTACAATATATCTATGCTTTAAAACAAGTAAACAAATGTTTTAAAACTCCTATTTTTGGAATAAATTATGATTTTAATGAAATAGTAAATTAATAATATTTAAAAAATTATTTTTGAAAAATGGACATAATTTTTGGATTCTACTAGTCAAAAAATGTTTGGGGTAAATGTTTGGTATTTTTCTGAAATACTTGATTTTTTTATGAATAGTGAAATACGGTAAAATACCGCATATGAAAATTATTAGTTAAATACACTATTCATGACATAAAAATTGATTTGATCCCACTTGGTTCAAACTCAAATGATAAAATTACTATTCCTGGTGATGGAATACTGACTATTCCTTTTCTTGAGGAGATATAATAAATTAATAAGTTTTATATTAAGAAATCCCCTCTCTCCTCCACTATAACAATCCCCTCTCACTCCCCCTTCCATTCACCCCTCTCAAAACTTGTTCATTCTCCAAATTCTGTCCAAATACCTTCCCAACCTCCTCCCCTACGTCCAGAAAGCCTTGGTCTCATAAAAATACCAAAACCTCTCCTTAAGGAGGTTCTCAAGGAAGTTTGGTTCAAGAGCTAAATTCCTCTTTTCAATTCTTTTTCTTTACTTTCAAGTTCATTTGTTTTCTTTTTCTATTACCTGTCCTTATCCAAATTTTTGGATGACTCCAGTAACTTCGATTTAATGGAATTTTTTCATTATAGTGGAATAATTTATCATCATCTACCCTTTTTACCTTCTTTTATACTAGTAGCAAGAACACCATTCGAGATGTATCAATTTTCCACATTCCCGAACGATGGACTATTGATTACTATTATCATTCTCAATTATGGTCATGAAACCATTCTTGTTATTTTTGAACCAGATTATTATATATAATATATCCTATTTAATATTATGTAATCCTTTTGAACAAATAGTATTAAGTTATAAAGAAAAATGAGTTCAGTGTAATCAAAACCCATAAATTAACAGAAACAACTATCATTAAAGTTCTATATAATAATTCATCCTATTTCCATGTAACAAAGTTATATAAATGACCAATAACACCTATTTATTTTCATAAATAATATATAATTTCAATTCTGGAGATTTACATCCATTCCACATACTGAAAAACAAGTGAACCGAAGATGAAAATAAAGAAAATGAACACTCTGAAGCGACAGAATTCAATACAATAAATTATCAATAAGAACATAAATGAGCTAACCAGAATAATGTCAAACTAAAAACAGGTATAATAGGTTCTTAAACATGTTATTAATATGTATAATTTCATATTCTAGGATCTTGAGTTCAAGAGAAGAACACGTTCGGAGTTAAGGTAAGGGTTTTTTCACCCGAAATTCCATTTTCATTTGGGTTACTTTAATTATCTAATTACCTCAATGAAATTATTATGTATTATTATGTACTTCCAATAAATTATGTTTTGGTATTATATATATGTGCACCAACCAGAATCCTTCCTTATTATATGGATAGTTACATGTTTTAAAAGTAACTTTCAAAATTGATTTCAAAATACAAACCCGATTCAAGGGAATGTCTCAACTCCTTACCTATTTTCAAGGGTAATCTATAATCTATTTTTGGTAACAATTATATTTATAAAATCAATAATTTTATTATGAAAATAATATCTTACTTCACTTCGAGTTTTATACAAATATTTTTCCAAAAGAACTCTTCTTTTTAAATAAAAGTGTATTTATCTCAAGATTCCTAAATGATTTTATAAGGGTATTTTCATTTGATTCAACACTCTTGATGTTTCTTATGTATTATTGGGTTTAATAATTTATGAAGTCATATACCATAATTTATTTAATTTTTTATGACTAACTCTATTGTGGATGAACTATCCTAAAACCATTCTCCATATTACTTGGAATGGTTAGTGTTTTATGTTTAATGATTGGGGTAAGTTAGTTACATTTCATATGATAGTTTAAATATGAATGTATATGTTGTTTATGTTTATCACTTCTCATATGGGGATTGAATTGGACTTATTATGTTACGGGTGGGGCTTTCTATAGCCCCTCGATGCATCAGTAGGTCTCATGAGACAAACTATGGTCTTGGCACGAGGCCTTGACAAAATGATTATTTATGGTCCTAGCACAAGGCCTTGATGGTATGGGTATGAAGTCTGGCTATTCACTTACCTAATTATGATTCTAGTATTTGAAGTTCATGCGGTTATTTGACTATTAAAATACCCATGATTATGTTTCATTATGGAATTATTTAGTCAGCTCATATTTCTTCCATAAGGTGTTCAAGTTCATTATTAAAGACATGTGTTTTCAATTATTCACCATGTATTATGTTTATGTTATCTTCTGTTGTATTGCTTACTCTTACTAAGAGTTTGAGCTCACCCCTTTCTTATGTTTCATTTTTCTCAGGACATGAAGAAGTAAATTATGAATGACATGCAAGCATAGTCTTGGAGACATTATGTTTCTAGTGGAATAATTTAGTGGCGTTCTTCCTTTCCATATGTAAAGTTAAACTTTTGTATGTATCTTGTTTCCAATAATACTAAACTACTTGGTCCTTTGGGATTCATATTCCTTGTATGTATGCCAACGTAATCAAATAAGGAACTGACTCCGAGCAACTAGGGTCGGGTCCTTATAGTTGGTATCAAAGGAAGTTTAGTAGAAAACATGGAAACTAGATTTAGAAAACATAGATTAGGAAGAGTCCCTATGACAGTCTTTGAGGATAAACATACAAGAACGTCCTGGTATTTTGGTAAGGAATAGATTATGTGGATCATTAAAGCAATACAACCATGTCTGGATATGAGTAGGTAGAGATGGATCTGGCATAGATATACCTAGGAGTTAAAGCTCTGACAAGGAGTTTCAGGCTTGACCCGGGTTATCTTGGTATATGACAATGGGACTTGTTTCACTCTTGGTTACAACACTCCCGGGGGATATGCTTAGGATAATTCACATTTTCTTTACAATCCATTATGAGGGATTTAAATGTAAATTTTTCCTCAAAGATACCATGTTTATGATTAAGAGGATAGCTATGTGTAGAATTTCAATTTATGCTTAGTATTTTTTGACAATGAGATTATAAATTATGATTCATACCCTAATCTAGTGTATGCCATTATTTAGAAATGGTTCCTAGTGGAAGGAATGGAAACCACACGAATGCACGTGTCCCCTGTAGGGATTTTCCTCCGACGTAAGATAGTGATGTTGGCTCTAGTGATGTGACTGGTGCTGAGCAACTCATAGCTAAATTGGGACAACTTACTCAGGTTATGAATAATAACCTTACTTGTATGGAGCATCTGGATCCACCACATGGAGGATCCATGCAAGATCTCTTTATGCGACAACAGCCTCCATCATTCAACAGGACTACAAACCCATTTTTAGCAGAGCAGTGGGTATATTCCCTTGAGGAGATATTTATCTCTTTGGGATGTAATGAAAGAGAGAAGGTTGTCATGGCAGTATATCATCTATCGGGAGATGTGGATTAGTGGTGGTCATTAATCCAAAACACAAAGGAGGATGAAGAGATAGAAGAGATGGAATGAAGGGATTTTAAGGAAATGTTCTTAGAAATATATTTCCCTCATGAGAAATGAGCAGATATGGAGAGACAATTCTTGAATTTGATGCATAAGGAGGATGAAAATGTTTCCAAGTATGAAGCCAACTTCACAAGGTTATCAAGATATGTTGTGGACTATATACGAAATCCAAGGAGAAAAATTGATTAATTCTTTTATGGGCTAAATCCATTCCTCTGGTGGGCACAGGTATCCCAAAGTTTTTCATCATATGAGGATATAGTTTCATATGCTATCAAAATAGAAAAATAATTCTCTAAGTCTTATGATTTTAAGGTAAATCAAGAGAAGAAGACTGCTACTGAAAGCTCTGGGAAAGGAAACAATGAAATATAGAAGAAGGGAAGAGTTGAATTTCCACCCTTTGATAGTTGTGGAAAGAAACATCTTGGTACCTGCTTAAATGGAAAAGGAGTATGCTTAAAATGTGGACAGAAATTCCATCTTGCTAGTGATTGTAAGGGAAAGAAGGAGGATAATGATGTTCAATTCTATAACTATCGAGATATGGGAGACTATGCTAATGATTGTCCAAAGCGTCAAGGAAAGATGCCATAAAAAATGACAAGGGAGCATGTACAAGCTTATAAGATCACAACTGATGATATTGAAGTTCCTAATGATGTGGTGGTATGTACTTTAATCGTTTCCTCAAATTTAGCCAATACTTTATTTGATTCGGGATCATCGCATTCATTTATATCTTCCCAGTTTTCCAAGAAAATTAGATATGTCCAATTTAATTTAATAAAGGAGTTATTAGTCAAAACTCTCAGTGGATGTATCATTGCAATAAAGGCAGGTCGATTAGTCCCCCTCGTGACACATAAATGTGCTTCAGTTTCTAACCTTATCATCATACCAATGGTTAACTATGATATAATTCTCGGTATGTATTGGCTATCAATTTATGACGTGAAGATCTATTGCAAGAGGAAGGAAGTTACAATCTTTGAGATTGGTGTAGAATCCCTAATCTTTGGAGAAGAAACCTCTCCATTTGATTCTCATCTAGATCCACCCCCAGTAGCTCAACTAAATTCAATTATTGGGGAGGAAGAGAATGAAATAACTATGGGTGAGGAAAAGAATGTTCAAAAAGAAGATGTATCTATTGTGAAAAAATATATTGATGTCTTTCCAGAGGATTTACCTGGATATCCTCCAGAGCGGGAAATTAAGTTTTCCATTAACTTAATTCCTGGTTCAAGGCCCATATCAAAGACCCCTTATAGAATGACCACTGTGGAGTTAGTGAAACTAAATAAGAAACTAGTGGAATTGAGTGATAAAGGATTTATTCGACCTAGTGTTTCTCTATGAAGAGCCCCTGTCCTCTTTGTCAAGAAGAAAGATGGATCCATGAGGCTGTGGATTGATTACAGGGAAATCAATGCTATTACAATAAAGAATAAGTATCATCTTCCACGAATTGATGATTTATTTTATCAACTTCATGGATCCCAATATTTTTTGAAGATTGATCTACGATATAGATATCATTTGTTTCTTCTGAGGAAAGAAGACATTCCAAAAACAACAATTCGAACCAGGTACGAGCATTATGAGTTTACAATAATGCCTTTTGGACTAACTAATGCACCATCTATTTTCATGGATCTCATGAATATAGTATTCAAGGAATAGATTGATGATTTTTTAGTGGTGTTTATTGATGATATCCTGGTATACTCTAAAATCCATGAAGATCATGAAAATCACTTGCGCACTATTTCGAAGACCCTTAGAAGAAATAAATTATATGGGAAGTTTAGCAAGTGTGATTTCTTGCTCCAATTAGTTTCCTTTTTAGGCCACATTTTCTCTAAGAATGGAATATATGTAGATCCTTCGAAGACAATGGTTGTGAAATAATGGCCTACTCTAACGAACATAATTGAGGTATACAGTTTTATTGGTTTATAAGGTTATTATCGGTGTTTCATTCAGAACTTCACTCGTTTAGCCAACCCAATGACCAAGCTCACACAAAAAGGAGTTAAGTTTGTATGGAAAAAGGAATGTGTAGAATGTTTTGAATAATTTAAAAGGAGATTAGTGAATGATATGATCCTAACACTACCATCGGGAAATGATGGGTTTTTTATCTATAGCGATGCATCAAAGAAAGGACTTTGTTGTGTCCCTACCCAGAATGATCGATTGATTTCCTATGCATCTACAAAGAAAAAAATTCATGAACAAAACTATCCAACTCATGATCTTGAGTTAACAGTGGTAATCTTTGCTCTGAATATTTGGAGACATTACCTCTATGGAGAAAATGTGAGATATATACAGATCATAAGAGTTTGAAGTATATATTCTCACTTAAAGAACTCAACATGAGACAAAGTAGGTGAATTGAGCTACTAAAAGATTATGATTTCATAATACACTACCACCCGAGGAAAGCAAATAAGGTAGAAGATGCTTTGAGTAGAAAGGACCATGGAATTCTGAATAGGTTGAGAGTTGAAAGGGATCCTATGTTCATGGATATGGTAAAGATAGATATGGGAATTATCAAGGAAGGTAGAACATCACTACTTTTTCAAATGGTTGCCCAACCTTCTTTACTAGAGAGGATAAAAAGTCCTCATGCAGATAATGAGGAGTTTCAAAAGAAAATTAAAGGTATAAATGATGGGAAGTTTATTGACTTTGCATATGAAGGTGGCATTTTGAAATTCGGGAAGAGGCTTTGTGTTCCCTCTATTCCTAAGCTAAAGAGAGAACTGTTGGATGATGCTCATAGCTCTAATTTATCTATACATTATGGTAGCCCAAAGATGTATCGAGATCTCTAAGAAAACTTTTGGAGGGACAATATTAAAAGGGAGGTTTCTGAATATACATCAAAGTGTCTGGTATGTCAACAAGTGATGTCTGAGAGGAAAAAGTCTAAGGGGGTGATGCAACCACTACCCAAACCATCATGGAAGTGGGAGAACATTACCATGGACTTTGTCACTGGACTTCCAAGGACATATATAGAAAACAATGCTATATGGGTCATTTTGGATTGTCTTACAAAGACAAATCACTTTATCATGATTTGAGAGGACTTCTCATTATATCAACTTGCACTGATTTACATCAGAGAAGTGGTAAGGCTGCATGGAGTTCCACTCTCTATTGTATCTGACCATGATACTAGATTCACCTAGAAGTTATAGAAATGTATCCAACATTCTTTAAGCACTGAACTAAACTTCAGTACGGCCTATCATCCTCAAACTGATGGCCAATCTGAGCAGACTATTCAGACACTGGAAGACATGTTGAGAGCATGTTCAATGGAATTCATAGGAGGATGGGACCAACATCTTCCACTGGTTTAATTGTCCTATAACAACAGTTTCCACTCGATCATCCAAATGGCACTATATGAAGCACTTTATGGGAAAAGGTATAGAACACTGGCGTGTTGGGATGAAGTTGTTGAGAACAAGATACTAGGACCTGAATTGGTTGAAGAAATGGTGGAAAAGGTGAAAACCATTCAGTAGTATATCAAGGCAGCCCAAAGTCAACAGAAGAGTTATGTGGATAACCATCGAAGAGACCTTCAGTTCAAAGTTGGATACCTGGTATTTCTATGCATATCTCCATGGAATAAGGTCATGTGGTTTGGGAAGAAAGAAAGCTAAATCCTAGGTATATTGGCCCCTTTGAGGTCCTTGATCGAGTCGGAGCTGTGGCTTATCGGTTGGCACTTCCACCTACCTTGTTAAAAGTAAGTGATGTCTTTCTTGTATCCCTCTTAAGGAAGTATATACCAGACCCTTCACATGTACTCTCTTCAGAAGTGGTACAGTTGGAGGATGATCTTTCCTATGAGGAGCATCCAGTGGAAATCTTGGATCATAGAGACAAAGTTCTAGGAAACAAGACTACTCATCTGGTCAAGGTACTATTACGAAACAATAAGTACGAAGAGGCAACTTGGGAACTGGAGGAATCAATGAAGGAAAAGTACCCCCTCCTGTTCCTGGCCTAGACTGTAAAATGAAATTTTTAGGGCGAAATGTTTTTAAGGAGGGGAGAATATAACAACCCAATATTTTTTTAAATGAAATTATACTCTTATAAATATGTCATAATCACATGAAATCACAACATAATTAACTACTAAGTGCTATGTGACCCTTAAAACATAAGTTTGTCACTTCTGTGATGTGAATTTCAAAAATCGGACACACACAGTTATGATCAGTAAGTTATTTAGAGTCCAAAAAGAAAAACTTAATTTATTGTTAATAGTAACCTACCATTATGAATAGTAACAAACCCTTATGAATAGTGATATACCCTAATGAATGGTAACCATACTTATGATAGTATATAAATAATATTCAAGTGTAAGTACGGTATATCTATTCTTTAAAACAAGTAAACAAATTTTTTAAAACTCTTGTTTTTGGAATAAATTATGATTTTAATTAAATATTAAATTAATATTATTTAGAAAATTATTTTGGAAAAATGGACTTCACTTTTGGATTCTAAATGTCAAAAAATGGTTGGGGTAAATTTTTGGTATTTCTCTGAAATACTTGAATTTTGGATGAATAGTGAAATACGATAAAATACCATATATGCAAATTATCAGTTAAATACACTATTCATGACATCACAAGTGATGTAATCCCACTTTTTTAGAAATAACATGATAAAATTACTATTCTTGTTCATGGAATACTCATTATTCCTTGTCTTGAAAAGATATAATTAATTAATGATTTTTATATTAAGAAATCCCCTCTCTCCTCCACTATAAAAATCCCATCTCACTCCCCCTTCCATTCACTCCTATCAAGACTTGTTCCTTCCCCAAATTCTATCCAAATACCTTCCCAAAATCCTCCCCCACTTAGATCAAGCCTTTTTCTCAGAAAAAGACCAAAACCTCTCCTTAAGGAGGTTCTCAAGAAAGTTTGGTTCAAGAGGTAAATTCCTCTTTTCAATTGTCTTTCCTTTCAAGTTCATTTTTTTTCTTTTTCTATTAACTCTCCTTATCCAAATTTTGTGATGACTATATTACCTTATATGTACTAGAATTCTTTCATTATAGTGGAATAATTTATCATCATCTCACCTTTTTTACCTTCTTTTATACTAGTAGAAAGAACACCATCCGAGATGTGTCAATTTTCCACATTCAAGGATGATGGACTTTCTATTACTATTATCATTCTCAATTCTGGTCATGAAACCATTATTTATATGGTTGAACTAGATTATTATATATAATATAACCTATTTAATATTCTGTAATCCCTTTGTACAAATGGTATTAAGTTATAAAGAAAAATGAGTTCATTATAATCAAAACCCACAAATTAACAGAAACAATTATCATTAAAGTTCTATATAATAATTCAAAATCTTTCCATGTAACCAAGTTATATAAATGTCTAATAACACCTATTTGTGTTCATAAATAATATATAATTTCAATTGTGTATATTTACATCCATTCCATGTACTTAAAAACAAGTGAACCGAAGATGAAAATAATGAAAATGAAAACTCTGAAGCGACGGAATTCAATACAATTACTTGTCAATAAGAACATAAATTAACTAACCAAAATTATGATAAACTAAATATACTTTAATAAGTTATTAAATAAGTTATTAATAATTATAATTTCACATTCCAGGAGCTTTAGTTCGATAGAGGAACACGTTCGGAGTTAAGGTAAGGGTTTTTCCACCCGAACTTCCTTTTTCATTCAGGTTACATTCATTGTCTAATTACCTCAATGAAATTATTATGTATTATCATATACTGCCAATAAATTCTGTTTGGGTATTATATATATGTGCACAAACCAGAATCCTTCCTTATTTTATGGATAGTTATATGTTTTAAAAGGAACTTTCAAAATTTATTTCAAAATACAAACCCGATTCCAGGGAATGTCTCAACTTCTTACCTATTTTCAAGGGTAATCTCTAATCTGTTTTTGGTAACCATTATATTTATAAAATCAATCATTTTATTATGAAAATAATATATTGCTTAACTTATGGTTTTATACAAATATTTTTCCAAAAATAACTCTTCTTTTCAAATAAAATAGTATTTATCTCAAGATTACAAATTCATTTTAAAAGAGTATTTTCATTTGATTCAACACTCTTGTTCTTTCTTAAGTATTATTGGGTTCAATCATTTATGAAGTCATCTACCATAATTTATTTAAGGGTTTGTTACTAACTCTATTGTGGATGAACTATCCTAAAACCATTCTCCATATTATTCAGAATGGTTAGTGTTTTATATTTAATGATTGGGGTAAGTTAGTTACATTTCATATGATAGTTTCAATATGAATGTATATGTTGTTTATGTTTATCCCCACTCATATGAGGAATGCATTGGACTTATTATGTGATGGGTGGGGCCCTCTATATCCCCTCAATGCATTGGTAGGTCTCATGAGACAAACTATGGTCTTGGCACGAGGCCTTGATAGAATGATTATTTATGGTCCTAGCACGAGGCCTGGACGGTATGGTTATAATGTCCGAAATATGCACTTCTCTCATTATGATGATAGTTTTTGAAGTTCATGCAGTTATTCGACTAGTAGAATACCCATGATTATGTTTTATTATGGCATTATTTACTCAGCTCATATTTCTGTCATAATGTGTTTGAGTTCATTATTAAAGGCATGAGTTTTCAATTATTCACCATGTCTTATGTTTATGCTATCTTCTGCTATATTTCTTACTCTTACTAAGTATTTGAGCTCAACCCTTTCTTATGATTCATTTTTCTCAGGACATGAGGAATTAAATTATGAATGACATGCAAGCATAATCTTGTAGACATGATGTTGCTAGTGGAATAATTTAGTGTCATTTTTCCTTTCTATATGTAATTTTAAACTTATGTATGTATCTTGTTTCTAATAATAATAAACTACTTGGTCCTTCTGGATTCATATTCCTTATATGTATTCCAATGTAATAAAATAAGGCACTGACTCTGGGCAACTGGGGTCGGGTCCTTACAATTGGGTTGAGTATATTCAGGGGTTTGATTTTGATATCTTTTACACCTCAGGTAAGGTAAATGTTGTGGAAGACTATTTATGAAGGAAATATATAGTGAAAGAATTTAAAAAGTACAGCAATGAGTGGGATTTCATGAGACTCTTTGCTTCGATGAATTTAGAGACCAAGGAGCATAGTGGAGGTGTGATCTAGTCCAGCTTGCAACTAACACCATTTATTATGTAGCATATTCAGTGATAACATAATAGGGATGAGTTGTTCTAGCATTCCATGCAGTTTATAAATGGTGGGGAGATTCCTTGTGATCATTCATCATCTCCTGAGGGAGTTTTTGCTTAAAGGGTCACTTTGGGGTTCCATTTTCATTGAGGATTGTGTTCATGTAGGATAGCCACCAGTATCAATGGTCTTTTCATCCAGGTGCTACCAAGATTTACTATGACATGCATTGGAAATTTTGGTGGTCAGTTATGAGGTAGGATGTATTAGACTTTGTATCACGATCTTATACATGTATTCAGGTTAAATCATAGCACTAAAGGAACTATAGTTTGATTAAAATGATACCCATTCCTACCTGTAAGTGGTATGAGATCATTATGTACATTATTGTTGGATTTCCTTAGAAACCTAAGTGGAGGAACACCATTTGGGAGGTGATTAATCGTCCGACCAAATTAGCCCATTTTATTCCAATCATAGATTCATCCAAATTGGATGAGGCGGGTTGATTGTATGTTAAGAAGGTTGTGAGGCTTCATTGTCTACCATCAGAAATTTTTTCTGACAGAGACCCTAATTTTACATTTTGGTTTTTGGAATTCCTTCATAAGTAAATGAGGTCATAGGTCAAGTTTATCATCACATAACATCCCGAAACATATGGTTAGATGGAGTAGGTGAATTAGATCATGGAATACATGATCTGGTCATGTGTCTTGGATTTTGAAGATTTCTGGGATATCCATTTGGGATTGGTTGAGTTCTCATATAATTATATCAACCAATCCTCAATTTTAATGGCTCCCTTTGTGGTGTTTTATGGACATCATTTTTGGTCGCCTTTGTGTTGGACTGAGGTGGGTGAGACCACATTGTTGGGACTGAGCCTTATTCAAGAGACTTCTAATAAAGTCAATTAGATCAAGTAGTGGTTTTTGAAATATCAGATTCGTTATAAACCCTATGATAATCAGAGGCATCAAGCTTTGGATTATTATTTGGGTAACCAATTAGTTATGAAAGTGTAACCTCACTTGGACCATCCTCGTTTGGGTAAGAAAGGGAATCTAACATCGAGATATGTCAGACCTTTTGAGATTACCGAGTGGGTTGGTAAAGTGGAATAAAGTTTATATTTTCCATCTCATTTGATATAAATTAAATACTTGTTTAATGTCTCTAATATGATAAAGTACAACCTAGATATATCTCATGTGCTGAACTAGGAAGATTTGGAATTGGAAATTGATTTGTCTGTGTTTGAACGGCCAGTGTGAATTGTGAATTCTTAGGAGAAAGTGCTTCATGGGAAGTATATCCCATTGGTCTTAGTTCATTGGAAACATATAAATTATTTTCATGAGACTTAAAAGGGGAATTCTTGGGTTGAGGAAGAGTATCCATTTTAGTTATCTGATCAAGCATTTAAATGACATTCCTTGGGTGGAATGTTTTCATGGTGGGGAGAATTGTCAAATCCATGTTTTTATTTTGAGTTATTATCATAATTATTTTTTTAATGTCTTTTTCCTATAGTTTCTCAAAGTTTTTTGGTGAAAAAAGTGATTTTGGGCTTCGAAAAAGGTGGTGCATGGTGGGAAAACAGTTAGGGGAAATTGTGCACCCTTTCCTAGGAAATTGTGTTGTATTTTATCATTTTCGATAGTGGAGATTGCACAGTTAGTGAAAATTTTCTAAAACCATGTGGGATAAACATGAGGCATGTCCCTCTTGGATGGTGAGGGGTGCATGGTTGCTGCATGGTTTGGAAAATTGTGTGGGAAAACTGTGTGCCATATCCAGGTCATTAAAATTTTTATAATTACTTGTGTTTCCTCTTGGTATTTAACCCCAAATCCTCTCTTTATCACCCCATTCGAGATCTCCATCCCTAGGATCCTTCCTCTCTCCCTTCCAAATCCATCAGAATCCCTTAATATGGTGTCTTTGGAGTGGTAAATTCAAGGATTTATCAAGTAAGTGGTTTCTCCCTTGATTCTTCCCTCTTTCTACCGTTTTCCTTCCCTCTTTCTTGAGCTCTTGTTTTCCAATGTTTTTTTGACCAAAAATAGTGTTCGATCTAGTGATTTTGGCAGAGAAATTGATGTTTGATTTCCAATATTTCCTTTTTAGGGTCTTTTGGTGGTTCGGTTTTGGTTTCACACCAATTTCTATAATTTTCCAAGTGATAGGTTGGTGGTTCCATGCTTATACATTATTATATGATTTTTGTATGCTTTATTGGGTGTACATGTGTATTATATGGATTTTTCTTGAGGTTTGAATCATGTATTTTAAAAGTTTTGAGATGCAAATATAATGAAAATTGGTTTTCTCAAGGAAAGTGTTTTTATTTATTGTATACTTTGTTATAGTGTTTCTTGAAAAAAATTTATGCCTTGTGTGTAATGTTCGAAATGTGTTTTTAAATATATTTAAAGGTAAAACAATGTTGAAATTGGGTTTTCAAGTGAAATTATTTTTTTAAAATATTGGCTTCCTTGTTGTGCACCTTGAATGTATCTGGAAATTTTGAATCATGTTATGAAAATGTTTTTGATGTGGATGTGATCTTGAAAGGGGTTTTCCCCATGGAAAATGATACGATTTCACATATGTTCTTCTTATTGTGTATCAAATTAGATTTCATAAATTGTGTAAGTAATGTGAAATGTACATAAAAATAGTTTTATTTTGGAAAGTGGTGATTTCATTGTGTGTTTATGATTCTTGGAAAGTGTACAAGAAAGTATTTATCAATATGTTATTTGAAATAAAACTTGATCTCAGTGTAAATCTTGGGTACCTAGGTTAGTGAACTAGAACCAGTATGCTAGTTGATTAGAATGTGGATAACACTCAGATTCATCTAGTAGGATTTATGATTGCAACACTAACTATATATAAGATATTATTGGAGACCACTAAACATTGGGATGTGTTCTCCTTTAGTGGATTGTGCAGGAGAATGTTTTTTTTGGAAAGAATTAGACCTTGGGACATGTTTCCTTATAATGGATCATGCATGAGGATGTTTTTGGTAGTTTATTAAAGGATTTTGATCACCATGGTATGAGGTTTCTAGGGTCCCTCTAGTGTTTGATGCCTATATGGATTTACCCATGGTACTCTCTTATGATATGATGCATATGTGATATGGTGCTAGCTGATGGCCTAATGTAGACCTTATGCATAATTTTATTTCAAGAAAGCTTATTTGAGAAAAGGTTTTTCTTTAAAATTATTTCCCTTTCAAATGGTTTCCCAAAAATCTTTTCTTATAAATGTTTCAAATGGTTTAAATGAAATTTTTATGTTAATTTTTCTTCAAATGTTATAGCATGGAACTTTTTATTTTGGGTGGAATCCTACTAGGATTTGGCTCACACCCTATATTCACCATTGGGTGTATGTAGACTTCGTTATATATGACCCATGTAAAGGAAAGATGAATCATGGTGATGGTGGATCCAGTTTATAGATTTCCAATTAATGTAGGTGTTGGAAGTGGTGGCTTGGGGGTGTTTTCCCTCATGTTTCATGGAGGTTTTTGGGATATTTTGTTGTCCCCATTCTATTGTAGCAATTGTGATTTTTTGTCAAAGTTTTAAACCTTGAATCTGAAAATTTTTATACCTCATTTGTCAATAGTTATTTATTATTTTGATGTTTTTTTTTGATATTATTCTCATATAAATGGTTGAAATCATTCCCAAAATATATTTTTGATACTAAGGCACTAGTTTCCATCCCATGGGTATCATGAAACCCCCTTAGTCCATTCTAAGAATTGGGTCGGGTGTCGGATTGGATGACATCCTAGCTTGGTTCGTGACAGAACAAAATTTCATCTTGTTCATTGAGATAAATATTTAGCTCCTCCCTTGGGTCATCCAAAACCTTATACGCATTCCTCATATTTGGGGGGTCAACATGTTCATTATTATCAATACTAGAATCATAATATGAGTCCAACTCAGCCATGGTAGAATTATTAATTCATTCATATTCCTTTATGGGGATGACCTCACAATTATCATCTATGTTTTACTCCTTTGGATGGGTGAGTAGATTTTGTTCCTTATGATGAATTTTAAAGGATTTGGCAATAACAGTTCTTTCCATTTTGGAATAGTATAAATACTTCAGAGTCTTTTTTAGATTTAGAGTGATGAATCTATCTAATACAACAATTTTATTTACATTTTGTTCCAGCACCATTAATGAAGGCTCCAGCATCCTATTGGGATTTATTAAGAAGTGCATAATGGGAATCTTTAATAGGTTCACTAGATTCCTTATCCAACTCAAAATCCTTACCATAGACCATATCAGAATTATCATTATCCTTAACAACAATATCACTAAAATGATGGGAACTTTCCTTGAGCATAAAAGTTGTAGAGGGTCTACAAACATTATTAAACTTCCCCTTATGAACATACATCTTCTTTCTTTGAGTTAGATGTTTACCCTTTAGAAATTGATAATTTTGATTATCATAACTGTATGATTTAGAGGGATTTATAAACATTCTAAATGAAAAACAATATTCTAGAATATTTTTATCCTCAATATCCATCCAGATCCACAATTCTGAATCCATATGTAGAGTAAAATAATTTTGGAAAAATAAAATTCCACATATATTCTAAACACCAGTATTTTGGAAAGACTTTTAGATTACAAGTCTAGTTTAATCGACTTCCCTATGAGGCTTTCATTATATTTGAAGTTGATGAGCTTGAAGAGTCGAATCATGAGACTATAGAAACACAATAAAACTATATTTAAAGTAGGATCTTCACCACAGTCAAAATTCAAGGACCATTTCATCACATTCATTGGGTAGTGAAAAAAAACAAAGTTCCCCTCACCTAGGATCTATATTAATCATTCTCTAATGAAAATAGAAACAATACATAAAGGGAATCGAGAATCCCCAAATCAAAACTAGAAAATCCAATAGAATAAAAATATTTTTTGAGAAACACCAGTGTGGGTGGAATATTTAAAACTTATTAATTAGGGTAAATTGTAAGTTTTTATAGTTGGACTCAAAATAATTCCTTGAAATCAATATTGTTGGATGACCTATATGTGTGTAAAATGTTGGAATAATTAGTTCTTTCTGAGCCATAACACTGAAAAAATACAGATTTTGATTACCACTAGTGGGACATCCTCATTTTCTTCTCAACAAGGATGATTGAAAATCATGATCCACTTGATCCATTTTCAATCTATAACACATGATGTCATTTTGACCCATTCAACATTCATGGGGTGATGTTGAATCATCAGGAATATATGGGGTGAATATGGTCAATGGATGTGTGGTGGTGATGTTCCAATGTTTTTGTGCTCACAGGATAGTGGTGATGTCCCTCACTGTTGGGTTTGATGCTATTGGGTTTGTGTGCACACAAAGTTGAATTGGTGACTCAGTAAATAAAAGGTTTTAGGATCCTCTGTTGGTACAGTGGCAAAGGGTTTTGATTTTTATCATACAACATATGGAGGGATAGACTATAGATATGGCCATGGGTGATGATGGGTGATTGTGTTCACTGTTCTGGACCAAGGTGCTTTTCATATGTGGGGGTATACCCAAGCATGTTATATGGTAGTAATTATTTTAGATAGATGTTAAGGTTGAATCATAATGTGGATATATTCCTTACTAAGTGATATGGTATGATTCAGGACCATGTGATCCTCTGAGTGTGTTTAGACAATTAGTACAACATCCCACTATGGCACTAGTCAAAACAGGTAGGTTGATTCAAGTGTGTGACTATGAAAACCTATATGCTTCCAAGTAACTTTCATATATTAAATTTTATCCATTTAACTCCTATTCAACCATATTTTGGATTTATGTGTATAATATTTGAGAATTGGAAGGAAGTGAGACAGAGAGGGGAAGCAACCAAGGTGTTATAGAAGCACTGGGTACATGGTAGTTTGGTAGTGTGTGCCCAATAGACCCATGCGGGTCATGGGGATTCTGTTTACCCCATGAGGTACTCAGTGGATTATAACGATTACCTAGTGTTATACGTACTAGTTTTTTTTTCAAAATATCCTAATATTTTAGATGTTTTGATTCTCATAAAATCTCCATTTGTTTTACTAATTAATTTTTCTGAAGTGGTTTTAGGAAAATAATTCATATTTTTGTATGTTTTATTTCATTTGGAAAATTTTTGTTCAATTATTTGTTATTTATATTTTAATAATTCATCGAAAGGAAATTATTCTACATTCCAATAGATATATCCTAAGGAATTCATAAATTTCATATGTTGGAAATTCTTGATTTCATCAGCGTGATTTATTTTAGAGCCAGTTTGAAATGTCCTACAGCATAAAATATTTGTTGATACTTCATATGAATATTGTCTTATGATGATAAAATATATTATTTAAGGAATATTTTGTTGATAAATTTATTATGATTTTATACATTCATGTACGATGAATATTATGAAAAAACAAAAATCCTACAGAGTCTGGAAATATCCTATAATAACTCAAAATCTCATATATGGGCATAAAATATTATATTCATGCTCAAAAAATCCTATAACTAAGAAAATAATCCCATGAAATATAGTTTCTAGATAATTACATGCTCTATTATCTATTTTTTGTTCTAATTTCATATTCCAGAGAAAGTCATACGAAGAAAAATATCTTATATGGAACAGAGTTATTATAAGACTTGAAATTTTATTATGGAGTTGAAAATATCCTATGAAGTAAATAAAGTATTATAAAGAAATGAAGACTTAAAATCTAAAGGAGATACTTATGATAACTTCTTATGGAAATATCCTCTAATCAGAAGAAAATTTTTACAACCATAAGACATGAAATTTTATAAGGATTTGGACTTAATATTTTTAGACTTGATAATCTTACTGTTGTGCATTTATGAGAAAATGAGTTCTTTATCAATTTCAAATAACCTTTTTGATTTTTTATGTTTTAAGTTTATTCAAAGTATGAATAGTATATCATATGTTCAATTTCTTATAGTTTTTATGAGCCTTTTACCAATGTAGAAAACTAGTATAATTTTGATCCAACTTTTCTTTTATCAAAAGGTTAGTTTTCTAAATGAGGAAAGACTAAATTAATGTGTGTTTTCATTTCCAATAAATTATTTAGTTCCAAGGGAGACCATAGCTTCACTTAGGGGATATATCTATTTTACTATATTTAGATAATAATGTATATATATAAAATAAATAATTTAATATTATGTGTATTATTATATTTACTCTCAGCAATTTAAATTAAATTGAGAAGTTCTAATACAAAAATAAATAAGAACTACTATTTATAAAAAATAACCACATAATATTTTTTTCAAGATCATTCTTGTTGTGAGACTATAAAAATAAAAACAATTTTTATGTGTAATTTTAGGATATATGTATAGAAAATTAAGTTTCGTTAGAGTTTCATTAAATTCTATTATTTATCTAAAGAGATTCAATCAACTACCAGTTTTTTCCTTTAAATATTAATTGAACCTATTATCCATTATACACCTATTTATCTATAAAATTTTACACTAGAAATTGATAACAGTAAATTCCATGGATAGGTCTTGTAAATAGAGATCCGGGTTAAAATCTCTTGGATATTTTTACCAAGTCACAACTGCTTTCACTTAGCTGAGTATCCCCTTAAAATTCTTATTTGATTAAAAAACATTCTAATAATTTTTTAAGAGGGTGGTTTTAAGTTGGTGGAAAATTTAAGAACTCAATTCACCCCCCCCCCCTCTTGAGTTATTTTGAAGCTCTTTCTTAGAAAAATATCAATATCATATTTGTGACTTTTTATATCTAAATGATTACCAGTTGAAGTATAAGGATCTATCTTATCAATACAATGGATGATTCCAAAGATAGAAAGTATATGGTTGCAGCACCTTACATAAATGGTGAAAAATATGGGTTCTAGAATGTAAATAATAATTATATATTTAAATGACTTTGGACTAAAATTTTATATATATGTTGTTAAGCCTAATGAAATTCCTAAAGGAGAACCTGAGAAATGGGATGCTACCTAGGAATATGATTATGATATGAACTCCTAGACTATTGATGTTATTATATATTGATTAGTTTATGATTTCTTTAACTAAGTTTCACAATTTGATAAATCTCATGATATCCGGACAAAAAAAATCTTTATGAAGGGATAGATAATGTTAGATAACTTAGATACAACACTTCCATGTTAAAGTTTTACACATTTAGAATGGTTGAAGGTGAAACTATCTACAAAATGAATGTAACATTAATAGATATTGTTAATTATATAGCATCTGTCGATACTCCAATTATTGAATTGGATCAAGCATAGAGAGTTGTTGTAGTTTTTCCATCAAAATGGAGTGTAATTTCTTATATAATAAGACATACAACTCCAACTAAAGTTCTAAAAATAAAGGAATTGATTGAACACTAATGATTCATGAATCATAAATTAAAGAGGAGGATAAATATCACAAGATAGTAAATAATAATAATGTTTCTATCAAGGTTTTCACTTCAGATTATTAGAACAAAGATAAATTAAAATTAAAATTTGAATCATCCGATGAAGAAGAATCAAGATATTATGACTTTTATAGTGAAATTTCTCAATTTCAAAGGATTTAAAAAAGTTCTATAATAATAGAATTTCATTTAAAAAATTTATAGGTAAAATAATTTATAAGGAAATTAAAAATAAGTATGATGTTATGAGTCTAATAATATTTGGAATATCAAATATAAATTAACTCAGTTGAAAGGGAAGAATTAATCAGAAAAAAAAAGTACAAACGAATGTATGATTATAAGAAATCTATGAAAGATACTTTAGGTGCATAAAAATAAATCATTAGTGATTCTAATTATTATTTAGAAGATGAAATACTAATTATAAAATCTAATATATGCTTCATATCTAAAACTGAAGAGGTGAAATATTTTATTCTTATGGAAAAGAATCTGATTCTGAATCTGAAAATTGTTCCATAAAAATATAAATGAATAATATTATTTTTTTTAAAAAGTATGTGGAAATTTTTAATAAGTGTAAATCACTTAAACAAATATAGTATGTTGGGATAAATAAAAAATATATATGTTCAAATAGATTTTAGAGTTAATATAATTTCAAAAAAAATGTTGCAAATTATGTTGTGCATGATAAAATAAATAAGAAATTATTAAAATAAGTAAAACAGAAAAAGGTATTTTAATTGATTTCTCTAAGGGGTTACCTCGATTAAATTCATGACAAAATCAATGTAAATAAAGATAAAAATGCATATTAAGTAATTCAGAAAAATAAAAACTTTATAGAAACCATTTGGTGGCTGGAAAAAGTAATAAAATAATGTCTAATATTATTTATTTCCACTATGGTAGAAATGGTAATTCTTACAACAATTTAAGTCTAAGAAATCACTAATTTTTTATATTAAACATTCTTTAATTACTAAAAATCTATCTAAAGAGAAGGATAGAGATTTTGGATCGATTAGAAAAATCTATATGACTAAATATTTAATAGATAACACTTTTAGACCCAAAAGTGTTTGGTTATAAAACAATTATGTAATTTATTTTTATATTGAAAAATATAAAGGGATGTAAAAGATAAATTTTATATGTACATTGTTTTTTATGTAATATGAGTCGATATTTTGTGAACTTTCACTCACTCTAAAAGGTTTATAGATGCTATGTCACTTTTGGTGACAATGATAAAGAAAAAATCATTGTGTTGGTTCAGTTGGAGATCCATATTCAATTATTATCAGCAAAGATATTTATATTGAAGGCTTAAAATATAACCTGATAATTATATCTCAACTCTAAGATTATGGTTTTCCTGTTGATTTTTCTAAAAATTATAGCAATGTTTGTTGAGATAAAATGCTTATGTTTATGGCACTGCTAATTGAAAATGTTTACCCCCTAGATCTGAGTTATTTATATAAAAAAATTAACTGTTTAAATTATAAAATAGATGAATCTTGTAATTAGAAAGGGATACTTGTAAATTACCACATTTATTCATTCTGAATTTTTTTTAAAATCAGATTTCAGGTTTTATTCAACTTAAATTGGATAAAAATAAACTATGTGATTCCTAAAATTGGGAAGGAAATAAAAAATTATATTTAAAATATATTAAAGAGGTTTTTACTTCTAGACCACTAAAATTTATCCAAATGAAGTTTTTTTACCATCTATAACTGTAATCCTAGGTGGAAAATATTTTTCTTATCAACCCCTAGTACACATCAATAAAATAGTGTAGCTGAATGGAGTAGAAGGACCTTGAAATACATTATTAGAACTATATTATTTGAATATAAAATTCCTATACATTTTTGGAATAAATATTTTAATACACCATGATATTTTATTAAAAATGTTTTAATAAGGCCTATTTTGAAATAAAAACACTCGATAGTCTATGGAATAATAGAAAACTAAATGTTGGACACTTAAAAGTTGTTGTATGAAAAATTTACATCATGAAAATTGAGGGGAATCATGGTAATTTCAATTAAATCTCTAATGAAAAAATATTACTTATATATTATACCAATTTTAAATCCTATATAGTTTTTAAAAAAAATAAGGGGAGTTAAAGAAACTAATAGTGTCAAATTTGATGAGATTTATCCCTTTAATCACAAGAAAATTCATGTTGATTATTTGAGTGATTCTATTGAAAACATGATACTTTAATCTCTTTTTTATGATGAAATGTAACACCTCAAACTTCCATGATATGTTTCCCTTTTAATAATGAAATAGCTTTCATTTTACGCAACTTCGAGATTCTAACACACCGCAACAAATAAAACTAGCTGTTGTGAATAGTAATACCCACTTCTTGAAATTTTATAACTTTTATCTTTCCAAATGGAATTCATTTTTGGATTCTTAATATCGAAATTAGCTTAGGGTGAATTTTTTGTATTTTTCCAAAAACATTCAATTTTTGATGAATAGAGAAAAAACACTGCGTTATTCGTTAAATCTGACTTTTTATTTAAATAACTAGTTATTTTATTTTAATTTATATTAGGTAAAAATATATACATAATATCTATATATGTTCAATGTAATTCATTGGAGTCATTTTATAATAAGTTTAGATATATAAAAGTTTATCGAACTTTTTACCGTCCTTTACCCACCTCCTAGGAGCATTTGAAAATTTTCATAAAACATAATTTTACCTCTTCTGTGAGTTGAATTTCAAAAATCTGAGAGACAAAGTTAATATCAGTAAGTAAAATATGGTTCAATAAGATGAAAATAATTTTTAGTTAATGGTAACTTTTGATTTTTATTTACCATGGTTAAAAGTAAATAGGGTAATTAAGGGTAAAAATCGTATTATAATTACCCTAACACATGTCCTAATTCTATTGGATAAGTGTAATTCGATCAAAAACAACTTTAATAATAAAGTATGATCCTATTTGGTCCACATGGATTAGATTAGGACATTTATTATTATTTTATTTAAAGAATAGTTAAAAGAGTTAAATTCAAAGTTTAATAACTAAACCATTTTTAATATTGGGTTACACACAATATAAATTCAACTATAAATATTCATTATAAAGATAAAATTATTTCCCGGATGATGGTATTCTATTTATAATTTTTAGAAATTATAAAATTTATTTTATTTTTGACACAATGATGATGCAATAACTACCTTATTAATTAAATATTAATATAATTGATATTATTAATATCCAAATAAATTGAAATTGAGCCTTCTGATGAATTATAATAATTTTATAGGTTAATATGACATTTTAGGGTTGGTTAAATAAATTTTATTATAAGTGATACAGTTTTTATGGCTTTCAAAAAAATCAAATACTAAATAGTGTCAAAATTGACATAATTAAGTTTTTAAAACAAATATTATATTATTAATTGATATAATATTCATAAAAATCTAAGGTTCAGCAAAATGACTTAGATAAGGTTATATATATTAATAATTTACCACATTGTGTTTTCTTGGCTTATTATAGTAAGTTTATTAACCATATAATATAAAAATACAAAGAGACATGGTAAATGTCAAACTATTTAACTAAGAGTTAAATCTAAAAGATAAGGTTAATATGATGACATAAACCTACCTAAAACCTACTGTTTGAGAGGTTTTCGACCCATCCCCACCTTATAATTTAACTAATTCATTTTTGAGCCACTATAAATCGAAAATTATTTTATTTTAAAAAAATATTTCAATATTTTCCTAAAGTGACCCTCACCTCTCTTATAAAAGGGAACTTCCCCTTCTCTTAATTTCACACATCCAAAGACTTTTGTCTCTTCCAACCCCTTTCCAAATATCCTATCAACTTTAATCCCTTCATCCTATTGGCATTCCCTTGTTTAGAAAGACAACCTATGGAGCCCTTTTGATCAACTCAAATGGAAACACCCGAAGTAGATGTAATAATTTCACCACCCTCTTTCAAGTTATTTTCTTCTTCAACTTCCTCTTTATTTGTTGTTTCCATCCCAAAATAAAAAATCTAGTACCTTCAACATACTATGATATTATTATAAATATGTTACAACCATATTATTCATTCTATCCATCCTACAAATGACAAAGTCACCATAGGTGTGTACGTACGGCTTACTGTCTCCACGTCATGGTGTATTTTGTTATTCAAACACTTCATTATTTGGATGGGTTTAATAATGAGTATAACTTATGTAAATAATAAATATAAAATGTTAATGAATCTTTATATATGATATAACATCCAATTACATATGATTTCTCCATCAATATAATGATATTGTCGCTCGTGCATACATACAGATTACCGTCTCCTCGAACACGATGAGATTCATTCCCCATCATAATCATTCAATAAGAATTTTCATTTTATGATTAAAAATAATGTTTATGAACATAATATCATTATTTATATGAATAAAATACATCTTATCCATAACAAAGATGGCTTATGTAACCAAGAATATAAAAGAAAACGATTCAGTTAACACCCAAAACATTGATACTAATAAAATATTATTAACAAAACAATATTAGAAGATCATATATCATATCATATTTACGTATATGGTTCTTGAATAACTTAATAACAACAATTTATCTATTATACAGGAGTTTAACGTACCCTCAACCAAGGAAAAGTACAATCTAAGGGTTAATTTCACAATCTCTTTATTATCCGAGGTTATTTTTATGTAAGTATCTATTGAGACATATTTATTATCCAATTCCATGTTTCATAAAAGAGTTTTAAAAGGGATTATTTTAGGGGAATTTTTTACTAAAAAATCATTTTAAATGTTTTAAATATTTATTATTATAAATCATTCTCATTAATGTCCTGGTTTTCAAAATGGTTTTTAAGGATTTATTTATATGGACATAAAGGTTTTTAAAATGTTAATTCCTTTAGAAAGATTCAAAGTGGTATGGGACACTTTGATTCAAAAATTTATTTAAATGTATTCCTTTGTAAATTTTGTGACTTTTAAATGTTTTCATGAAAAGGGCTTATTTCTCTCAAAGAGTTTTATAAATCATTTTCATCCATGTCAACATCCTTTGATGGATTTTTAAACTTTTTTTAAGTTGATTTATTATGATACAAATCTTTCATATTGTATTGAAAGTTTTGTGATATGTTTGACTATGGATGTGTTATTTTTATACCATTCATGGTTTATAAATAAAGTATTGACATTTCATATTCTAGTTTTAATACGAATTTTTATGTTATGTTTGAAACTTTACATATCAGGAATGAATTTGACTTAGTAAGTTACTGGTGGAGCCCACTATAGATCCACGATGCATCTATAGGTCTCATGAGACAAACAAGTGTCTTGGAACAAGGCCTTGAAAAAATCTTATTTGTAGTCTTGGAAAAAGGCCTTGACTATGTCGTTACGAAGTCTCACATTATGCATTCCATCATTATGAAGGTGGTTATTGATATTGCATGTGATTATTCTACTAGTAGACTATCCATGAGAAAAAGTAAATGGAATTATTTTATTTTATCTTTTCAATATTATGCTTAATTTTAAGTTTAAACTTCTTTTGTTTTAGTCTAATACATTCCCTTAATTGTTAATTCTTATTTATGAAAGTTTCTGCTATATTGTTATCCTTACTGAGCATCTGATCTCACCCCTTTCTATGTTTTATTTTTCCCAGGATGTGAAGAAGTATTTTATAGTTGACCTACAGGGATAGGCTAAGGATATAGTTTTGTTCAAAAGGGAACAAAATGTGGTTGATGTTTTTATTTCATGATGTAATGTAAAGAATATGAATGTATCTAGTACTTCCAAGGCTACTAAACTGATCAGTCTTTCGGGACATGATTACTTATATCATACCAATGTTATGTAATAATGCACCAACTTTGTGTAACTGGGGTTGGGACATTACATTTTGTATCAGAGGAAGTTTAGTACAAACTGTGGAAACTAGATTTAGAAAATCTCTAATTAGAGAACACCACCCTAAGATAGACTTTGAGGATTAGTATATAAGGACTTCCTAGAAGTTTGGTACTGTAGAGATTTTGTGAGTTTTCCAAGAAATACATCCTTGTATGGATACAAGTAGGTAGAGGAGACTCTGGAACAGATGTAACTAGGGGTAAAACCCGAAAACACCGCTTTGAGATGGACTCGAATGGGAACTAGTGCACAACAACGGGTCGTGCTGCACTCTTGGTTACGACACTCCCAGGGTATATGCTTAGGATAATTCTCATCTTATTTACAAACCATTATGATGGGTTTATGATTATATACTTCCCTAAAGAAAACATTTTTATGATTATGGATTATATCCATAAACATTTCAATTTATTTTAAGTGTTTTATAAGTTTGGAATTATGTATTGAAATTCATAAACTAATCTAGTGTATACCATTTTTTAGAAATGGTGCCTAGTGGAAGGAATGGAAATTGTATCAACACACGTAATCCATGTAGGGATTTCCCACCTACTCAAGATAATTATATTGGAGCTGGTGATGCAACTAGTGCTGATCAGCTTATAAACATACTGGGACAACTCACTCAGGTTATGAATAATAACCTTACCCGTATGGAGCACCCTAATCCACAACACGGAGGATCAATGTTAGACCTCTTCATGAGGAAACAGCCACCAACATTAAATGGGAGTACAAATCTATTAGTAGCTGAGAAATAGATAAATTCCTTAGAGAAAATATTTCATGCTTTTGGGAGTAGTGAAAGGGAAAAAGTTTTCATGGCAGTTTATCGCCTCACGGGAGTTGCAGATCAATGGTGGCCATTGATTCAAAACAGAAAGGAAGATGATGAAGTATCAAATATATAATGGATTAAGTTTAAAGATATTTTCTTGGAAAAATACTTTCCTCGTGACCATCGAGTGGTAATAGAAAGGAAATTTCTGAGTCTAAGGAAAAAATAGGATGAGAATGTCGCAAAATATGAGGCTAACTTTACAAGGTTAGAAATACATGATGAAGATTATATATGTAACCCAAGGAGTTAGATTGATCGATTCTTTGATGGGTTAAAACCATTTCTTCTTCTAGAATTAGTCTCACAATCCATCTCATCATATGAAGATATTGTGTCATGTGCTATCAAGACAGAAAAATAATTATCTAAGTCTTACAACTTTAAAGAAAAGCAGGAGAAGAAGTGATATGATGAACACTCTAGAAATGGAAATAAGGGGAAGAAGGGAAAATTTGAATATCCATCCTATGGTAAATATAGGAAGAAGCACCCTGGTACTTACCTGAAGGGAATGGGAGTCTATTACAAGTGTGGTGAAAAAGGCCACCAAGATCGTGATTGTAAGGGGATGAAAGAGGATGTTCAATGCAACAATTGTAGAGAAAAGGGGAATTATGAAAATGAATGTCCTAAGTGACAAGGTAACTTACCTCAGAAAAGCCCAAGGGAGTAAGGCCAAGATTATGCTCTAAAAGACATGGTGGTAGGTAATTTAATGGTTTCCTCATGTTTATCCGATGCTTTATTTGACTCTGGATCATCGCATTGTTTCATATCATCCCAAGTTACTAAGAAAATTAGATATTTTCAATTTGACTTAACAAAGGAGTTGTCAGTCAAAACACCAAATGGAAGTATCATCGCAACAAAGTTTTGTGAATCAGTTCCCATTAGGGTGTATAAATGTTATTTATCTGATGATATCATCATCATACCCATGATTGAATTTGATATAATCCATGGAATGGATTGGATTTCAGACCATGATGCGAATATTTATTGTAAGAATAATGAGGTTACAATTCTTGATGATGATAAGTATTACCTTATCTTTAGAGAAGAAATGTCACCACCTGATTCTTATCTAGATCCACAACCAGTAGCTCAACTAAAATAAATTATTGGGGAAGAAGATAATGAAATAACTATGGGTGAGGAAAATAATGTTTGAATAGAGGACGTACCTATTGTGTAAGAATATGTTGATGTGTTTCCATAGGATTTACCAGGACATCCTCTAGAATGAGAAATTGAGTTTACATTGACTTAATTCCTGGTTTAAGGACCATTTCAAAGACCCCTTATATAATGGTCACTGTGGAATTAGTAGAACTAAAGAAACAACTATAGTAATTGGGTAATAAGGGATTTATTTTCCCTAGTGTTTCTCCATGGGGATCCCCTGTCCTTTTGTTAAGAAGAAATATGGATCTATGAGGTTGTGCATTGACTACACTGAGATCAATGCTATAACAATAAAGAACAAGTATCCCCTACCTTGCATTGATGATTTATTCGACCAAATTCATGGAGCTCAATATTTTTCAAAGATTGACCTTTGATCTGGATTTCATAAGTTGTGTGTAAAGAAGGAAGACATTCCGAAAACAGTATTTCAAACCAGGTACGGGCATTATGAGTTTACATTAATGCCTTTTGGGATGACAAATGCACCCTCTGTTTTCATGGATCTAATGAACAGTGATTTCAAGGAATATCATGATGAATTTTTTGTGGTATTTATTGATGATATCTTGGTATACTCAAAAAGCTTTGAAGATCACAAAAATCACCTGCACATTATCCTAAAGACTCTTATATGAAATAAATTATATGGGATGTATAGTAAGTGTAAATTCTGGATTCAAGTGATTTATTTTCTTGGCTATATTTTCTAGAAGGATTAAATATCTGTTGATCCTTCTAAGAAAAAGGAAATCCAAGAATGGCTTGCACCAATCAGTATAACTGAGGTATGCAGTTTCATTAGTTTAGCAGGTTATTATCGGCATTTTGTCTAGAATGTTTCCTAATTGGCTAACCCATTAACCAAGTTCACATGTAATGGGGTTAAAATTTTTTTAAAAAAATAGTGTGAAGAATGTTTTAAAGAACTGAATAGAAGATAAGTTAATTCTCTTATCTTGACTCTACCATCGGGGAACGATGGGTTTGTTATTTATATTGATGCTTCAAAGAAAGGACTTGGTTGTTTCCTTATGCAGAATGATAGAGTTATTTCTTATGCATCATGATAGCTAAAAATTCATGAGAAAAACTATTCCACTCATGATCTTGAGTTAGTAGATATAATCTTTGCTTTGAAGATATGGAGACACTATCTCTATAGTGAAAATTCATAGATTTATATTGATCACAAGAGTTTGAAGTATATTTTCTCACAAAAATAACTCAACATGAGGTAAAGGAGATGGCTTTAACTACTCAAGGATTATGATTTCACTATACACTACCACCTGGGTAAGGAAAATACGGTGGCAGATGCTTTGAGAAAAAAGCATCATGGAGTTTTGAACAAGATTAGAGTTGAAAAGGGTCATATTTTCATAGATCTAGTGAATATGGATATAGGAATAACCATGGAAGGTGAAACGTCAATTATTTTTCAAATGGTTTCCAAATCATATTTACTATAAAGGATAAAAAGTTCTCAGACTGATGATGAGGAATTTAAAAAAAATTAAAGATGTGGACGGTGGGAGATTGATCGACTTCGTATATAAATATAGAATTTTGAAATTTGGGAAGAGACTTTGTGTTCTCGATATACCTTATCTAAAAAGGGAATTTTTGGATGATTCTCATAGCTCCAATTTCTCTATACACCCTGGTAGAACTAATATATATAGATATTTGAAAGAACATTTTTGGTGGGACAACATAAAGAGAGAGATTGATAATTTTGTGTCGAGATTTTTGGTTTTTCAATGAGTGAAAACTGGAAGGAAACATCCTGAAGGAGTCATGCAACCTATTCTCACACCTGAGTGGAAATGGGATAATATTACGATGGACTTTGTCAGGGGTCTACCAAAGACTCCTAGAAGGAATGATGCAATATGGGTCATTATTGATCATCTTACCAAGTCCGCACATTTTCTTACTATAAGAGAATATTTACCACTTGAACGTATGGAAATACTATATATTAATGAAGTTTTAATACTTCATATAGAACCTCTATCGATTGATTCTAATCTTGATCTCCATTTTACATCCAGATTTTAGAAAAGTCTTCAAAAGGCCCTAAATACTGAACTTCATTTGATCACTGCCTACCACCCTCAAACTAATGGAAAATTAGAAAGGACTATTCAAACATTAAAATACATGTTGAGATCTTTCCCAACTGACTTTCAAGGTATGTAAGACCAATATTTTCCTCTGGTAGAATTTTCCTATAACAATAGCTTCCATTCAAGTATTCAGATGGCACCATTTGAAGCGTTATACAGAAAGAGATGTCGTGCACAAACCTGTTGGGATGATGTTGGTGAAAGAAAACCCATAGGCCCAAAAATTGTTAAAGAAACAATGGAAAAGGTGAAGGTTATCCAAACCCACATCAAAGAAGCTCAAAGTAGGCAAAAGAGTTGTGTTGATAACTGAAGGAAGTTTTTGGAATATGAGGTAGAAGATCATGTTTTCTTGAAGTTATCTCCATAGAAGGGTGTTATAGGTTTTGGTAAGAAGGCTAAATTGAGTCCTAGGTACATCGGAACTTTCAAAATTCTAGAACAAATTGGAGTTATAGCTTATCATTTGGAAATGCCTCCAAGTCTATCCAAAATTAAGGATGTGTTTCACATATCACTATTGAGAAAATACATGTCTAAACCAACACATGTACTCACTTATGAGGAAATTAAACTGGAACCTGATCTATCTTATTGTGAAGATCCTGTCAAAATTCTTGATATAAGAGAACAAGTGCTGAGAAATCAGATGACTAGTCTGGTAAAAGTTCTTTGGAGAAACAATAAGATGGAAGAGGCAACGTGCAAACTAGAGGAACTTAAGAAGAAGAACCACCCAAATCTTTTTGTGTGGTAGTATTATAGAAATTTTGAGGACAAAATTATTTGAATGAGGGAATAATGTAACACCCCAAGATTCCAAGGTACATTTCCCTTTGAATAATGCAATATCTTGCATTGTATGAAACTTCGAGATTCTAAAACACCGCAACCAATCAAACTAGCTGTTAGGAGTAGTAATAACCAATTTTTGAAATTTTATAAATTTTATCTTTCAAAATGGAATTCATTTTTGGATTCAGAATATCGAAATTATCTTAGGGTGAATTTTTGGTATTTTTCTGAAAACTTTCAATTTTTTATGAATAGTGAAAAAACACTACGTTATTGGTTAAAACCAAATTTTAATTTAAATAATTAGTCATTTTATTTTAATTTATTTTAGGTAAAAATAGATACATAATCCATATATATGTTCAACATAATTCATTAGAGTCATTTTATAATAAGTTTAGATATATAAAATTTTATCGATCTTTTTACCATCTTTTACCCACCTCTTAAGAGCATTTTCAAATTTGCATAAAACTTAATTTTACCACTTCAGTGAGTTTAATTTCAAAAATCTAAGACATACGGTTAATATCAGTAAATAAAATTTGGTTCAATAAGATGGAAATAATTTTTTATGAATAGTAACTTTTGACTTTTATTTACCACGGTTAAAAGTAAATAGGGTAATTAAGGGTAAAAATGGTATTATAATTACCTAAACACATGTCCTAATTCTATTAGATAAGTGTAATTCGACCAAAAACAACCTTAGTAATAAAATATGATCCTATTTGGTCCACTTGGAATAGATTAGGACATTTATTATTATTTTATTTAAAGAAGAGTTAAAAGAGTTAAATTCAATGTTTAATAACTAAACCATTTTTAATACAGGGTTACACACAATATAAATTCGACTATAAATATTAATTATAAATATAAAAGTATTTCCTACATAATGTTATTTTATTTATAGTTTTTAGAAATTATATATTTTAATTTATTTATGACAGAATGATGATGCAGTAATTACCTTATTAATGAAATATTAAAATAATTGATATTATAAATATCCAAATAAATATAAATTGAGACTTATGATGAATTAAACTAATTTATATGTTAATATAACATGTTATAGTTGTTTAAATAAATTTTATTTTAAGTGATAAATTTTTTATGGCTTTCAAAAAAATCAAATACTAAATAGTGTCAAAATTGACATAATTGAGTTTTTAAAGAAAATATCATATTATTAATTGATATAAAATTCATAAAAATATATGGTTAGGCAAAAGGACTTACATAAGGTCATATATATTATTAATGAACCACATTGGGTTCTCTAGGCTTGTTATAGTATGTTTATTAACCATATAATATAAAAATACAAAGAGATGTGGTAAACGTCAAACTATTTAACTAAGAGTTAAATCTAAAGGATAAGGTTAATATGATGACATAAACCTGTATAAAACCTATTTTCTTAGTGTTTTTCTACCCTTCCCCACCTTATTCATTAAATAGTTCATTTTTGAGCCATTAGAAACCGAAAATTATTTTATTATAAAATAATATTTCAAGCTTTTCCTAAAGTGACCCTCACCTCTCTTATAAAAGGGAACTTCCCCTTATCTTAATTACACACATCCAAAGCCTTTTGGATTGGATAAACCCTACCCAAATATCCTCCCATATTTCTTCCCTTCATCTTAGATGCCTTCCCTTGGTTATAAATCCATCATAAGGAACCCTTTTGATCAACTAAAAAGGAAACACCCGAAGTAGATGTAATAATTTCCCCACCCTCTTTCAAGTTCTATTCTTCTTCCAATTCTTCTTTATTTGTTGTTTACATACCAAAGTAATAAATCCATTACTTTACATACTGTGATGTTATTATAAATATGGTACAACCATATTCTTCATTCTATCCATCCTACAAATGACAAAGTCACCATACGTGCGTACGTACGGCTTACCGTCTCCACATCATGGTGTAGTTTGTTATTCAAACACATCATTATTTGGATGGGTATAATAATGATTATAACTGATATAAATAATAAATATAACATGTTAATTATTCTTTATATATTTTATACCATCCAATTACATACGATTTCACTATCAATATAATGATATTTTCGCTCGTGCGTACGTACGGATTACCATCTCCACGAAGGTGATGAGATTCATTCCCCATCATAATCATTCAAGAATAATTTTTTTTTATGATTAAAAATAATGTTTATGAACATAATATCTTTCTGTATAATAATAAAATATATCTTATCCATAACAAACATGTCTTACTTAACTAATCATATAAAGGAAAACGAATCAGTTAACAACCAAAACAATGATACTACTAAAATGTTATTAACAAATCAATATTAAAAGATCATATATCATATCATTTTTATTTATATGGTTCTTGTATAATTTAATAACAATGATTTAAATATTATACAGGAGTATATTGTACCCTTGACCAAGGAAAATTACAAGGTAAGGGTTAATTTTACAATCTTTTTATTATCTGAGGTTGTTTTTACGTAAGTATCTACTGGGACATATTTATTATCCATGTCCAAGTTTCATTAATGACTTTTCAAAGGGATTATTTTAAGTGAATTTTTAAAAAAAAACATAATTTTAAATGTTTTAAATATCAATGCTTATATATCATTCTCATTAATGTCCATGTTTTCAAAATGGGGTTTAAGGATTTATTTATATGGACATGAATGTTTTTAAAATGTTAATTCCTTTAAAAATTTTCAAAGTGGTATAACACACTTTGATTTAAAAATTTCTTTAAATGTCTTCCTTTCTAAATTGTGTGACATTTAAAATTTTTCATGAATAATTTATTTTTATCTAAAAGATTTTTACAAATCATTATTATCTATGTCAACATACTTTGATGGATTTTTAAACTTGTTTGAAGTTGATTTATTATGATACAAATCTTCCATATTGTATTGAAGGTTTTGTGATATGTTTGACTATGGATGTGTTATTTTTATACCATTCATGGTTTATGGATAAAGTATTGAAATTTCCTGTGCTAGTTTTAATATGAATGTCTATGTTATGTTTAAACCTTTTCATATGAGGAGTGCCTTGGACTTAGTAAGTGACTACTGGAGCCCGATATAGCTCCTCGATGCATCGGTAGGTCACATGAGACAAACAAGTGTCATGGCACAAGTCCTTGACAAAATATTATTTGTATTCTTGGCAAAAGGCCTTCACTATGTGTTTATGAACTCTAAAATTATACATTCCATCATTATGAAATTGGCTATTGATATTGCATGTGATTATTAGACTAGTAGAATATCCATGCGAATAAGTAAATGGCATTATTTGATTTTATCTTTTCAATATTATTATGAAGTTTAGGTTTAAAAGGATTTTGTTTTAGTCTAATACATTTCCTTAAATGTTTATGATTATTTATGAAAGTTTATGCTATATTGTTATCCTTACTGAGAATCTGAGCTCACCCCTTTCTATGTTTTATTTTTTCCAATATGTGAAGAATTATTTTGTGGTTGACCTGCAGGGATAGTCTAAGGATATAAGTGTGTTCAAAATGGAACAAAATGTGGTTGATGTTTTTATTTCATGATGTAATGTAAAACTTATGAATGTATCTAGTACTTCCAATACTACTAAACTGATCAGTATTTTGGGATATAATTTCTTATATCATGCCAATGTTATGTAATAATGCACTGACTTTGGGTAACTGGGTTCGGGGTATTACATGAAAATTATGTTGATATTCAACATTATCACGATGAATCGAATCCTAAAATAGTTGAAATTAGTGAAACTAAAATGTGAAACTTAGACAACCTGGGACTCTTGAAAGATATACCTTATAAATAGTTATAGGAATCTTAGATGAGGAATTTGTACTTGGAGGTGTGTAAGAAACCTATATGAATTGTCAAAATTTCTATCATAGATTAAACCCAATAAAATAGAAGAATCCGTGAGTGATGAAATTTTGTTGTTTTTATTGTAATAATAGTTAACCATTTCAATATAAATAATGTTTAATAAATAGTGTATAGACCCAATGATCATCCTATAATAGGTATTAAATTGGTATTTAGAAATAAGAATAATAATCAGGGTATAATAATTAGAAGTAAATATAGACTAGTTTACAAATGTTATAACCAAGAGGAAGGAATATATTATAAATAAATATTTTCCTTATTAGCTAGACTAAAATTCATTAGAATTTATTTATCTTATATATGTCATGTGAGTTTTAAACTTTTCTATATGGATGTTAAATCCGTTTTTAAATGGTTTTCTTATGGAGGAAATATATGTTGAACAACCTCCAAGTTTTGAAAATCATCAATTTTTAAATTCTTTTTTCAAACACACCAAAGTTATATATTTACTTTAACAAGCACTAAAATCATGGAATGAAATATTAGTTATTTTACACGGTAAAATAGTTTTTCTATGGGATTTGAATACCCCACCTTGTTTAAGAAAAAATAATCAAAAGATATTTTACTTTTTCAAATTTCTGTTGATGATGTTTTTTTAGATCAAAAAATCAAAATTTGTTGAATGATTTTTCAAAACTCATGAAAAATTAATTTGAGATGAGAATGATGGGAGAACTAAATTTACTTTTTGGATTTCAGATTTATAAAAAAAATTGAAATTTTTTTAATCAAATTAAATATATACATGATTTATTTAAAATGTTTGGAATTGAAAACAGAAATACTTATAAACTCTTATGAATTTCAATATAAAATATGGTTTGGATTAATATGGTAATTTAGGGGATAGAAAGTTATATAAAATAATCATTGGAAGTTTTTTATATCTAACTACAATTATACTAGACATGATGTATTTTGTATATTTATGTGCAAGATTTCATGAAACCCCTAAAGAGTCACATTTACCAGCTAAAAAAATATATTTTAAGTTATTTAAAAGAAAATATTTCATATTCCTTATTTATTACAAAAACATTTGGTTTTTATTTGATTTTATACTCAGTAGTTGATTTTGGAGTATGTGGGTTAGATAAAAACATTATCGGGAAACTATCACATTATAGGAAATTCATTTGTTTCTTCATCAAGTAAAAAAGATACGGCCTATTTTATTATCAACTATTGAGGCTGAATACATTTCATCTATTATTTTTTTGTATAATTATTATGGATGAAACACAATTCAATGGAATTCATGTTTAATTTGGATCATGTACTACTAAAATTTGATACCACTAGTACTATCAATATTTCAAAAATCTAACAATCCATTCAAGAACTAATCACATATATTTAAGACATTTTTTTATGATATAACATACAAAAGGGTGATATTTCTCTTGAGTTTATAAATAATAAGAATTAGCTAATATATTTATATATTTATATATTTATATATTTACAAAACCCTTACCTGTTGAAATATTTGATTTAAAAAAAATAACGACTATTTTAATTTAAGTGTGTTTATTCTATTTCAAGTACATACTTTGATTTCCTTAATTTTTCCCTTAATAATTATTTATATGGGTTAAAAAATTATGATTTCACTATAGAATTTTATTTTATTTATTTATGTTTTCTTGTTACACTTTAAGTGACTCCTTCTATCCCTCTTAAAATACTTTATCGATTTTTTCTCTCAAAAACTATCCTCGAAGTTTTACCTCCTCAATCCAAACTCTTCCCACCATATTCATAAAACATGTGGACCTTAAGTCCCATTTTATTTTTGACCAAGGGAATGTTTAAGAGAAAGAGAGATACCAATTTTATGTAATTTGTTATTCAGAAAGGTTGTCTATTTTGACTGGTCAGATTACAAAGAATTTTTTCTGAGGAAAGTATTGAACTTCAAAGGATGGAAGTTTTTTTTATTAAAGTATGATATATTTTTTCTATGAAAAGGAATTAATATATTTCTAGATGAATTATGATTTTATCTTTCATGAGAATGTGAACATAATTGTAATGAAGGTAAACAATAAGGATTTTATGATTTATTTTGTAGAGATGGATGAAGTGTTTTTCTTCCCTTGTGAGGGAAGTTTCCAATTCAATACATCTTTTATAAGTGTATAAATAGTAAGTTCTTTTAAAATAATGTCTTCTATATTAAGATATATGACTATTGGGAAGAAAATTATAAAGGATCTTGAAGCTGAGTGAATTATTCTAGTTAAATTTATTTATAATGGTATTTTGTTGTGAAATGGAGAATTTGAGAAATATTATTCTAAAATATTTAACTACATTATCAATTGATGATTGATAAAAATTTAAAATTTTACTTGTACATATTATGATATCTTCACCAAAAAAATATTTTTATTTCTTATCCATTTTTAAATATTCTAACTCTCGTGGTTGAAAGAAAATAGGTGGAGTAAAGTGAAGTTTTGTAATCTAAATTCCAAGGTTTGAACAGTTTGGGAGATAGTTTAATGAATAAAATTGTATTTTACTAGATATTTTTTTCAATGAAGATTATTCCCCACAGGATTGAAGAATAATTTAAGAAGGACCCTGATAATGTCAGGGGGTACCTCTATGTAAGATGATGGTGAGTTCTATCTGCCTAAAGTAAAAGTCGATAGTATAACTTCTTCAAGTGTATAATGAAGAGAATCCATTACCTATGAAATCACTCAAGATGATAAATATGATTATGCATATTCAAAAGTTCAATTTTCTAAATATGTAGTTATATTTCAAATCGAAAATGAGGTTTCTCAAGTGGGGGAAGTTATAGTTAATTAGATTGGGGTCTATGTTCCTACTGATGTTGAAGTTGCACATTAGAGTCATGATGAAGTTGGTTTTTTCCTGATAATTTTCAAAAAATATCCAACTAAATTATATTTTGATTATAATATTAGGAATATAGTAATGTTTTATTATAGTGAGAAGAAAAACCTCATATTTATGGATGATTCATGTGCCAATTTTGAGATACCTATGGTCAATCTAACTGTGGATGTGTTTTCAAGTACAAGAAAATAAGTTTTAAAAGGCCATAACTCTATGAAAGTAAAATTTGAAAAATTATATTATGTAAGAATATAAATTATTATCTTAGATGTGTAAATAATTTAATAAGCTCCATTGTTTATGAAATCCAATAGAATAATAATGGCGGTGTATCCTTATCTTGAAGAATAATGATGGAGGGAAGCTTCTTTAGGAAACTAAGAGGAAAAAATATCTAAATAAAATTGAAAAATACATACCTTTAAAAAGATAACATTTTTTGAATTAAAATCAATAAAAATAGAAATGGTTTGTTTGATATATCAGGTTATAGTCTTAAAACCAAACTTAGTTCCTAAGGCTAAGCATTATTAGCTAAAAATTAATGATAAATCCTCAATCAGAATTGATCGAGAATTTCCTCATTATTCAATCAGATGTTCTTTATTTATTCTTAGATAAGACTAATTCTATTGAAACTAATTTCAAATTAAATATTAATAATTGGAATAAAATAGTGATATTTTTTCTTTAGTATATAAAAAGGATTTCTCACAAAACCAAACTGACGGTTTAGCGGAATTTTTTTAGCGGTGGTTTATTAAACCACTGTTATATTGTCTTTTAAATAATTCAGTTATGGTTTCTAAAAAATTACCGCTAAACCATTAAAATATTTTAATAGGCAAAACTCTCCCACTCCCCCAACACCCTGAACCCCCCAACCCCCCCCCCCCCCCCGACTCCGCAAAGCCCTATTAACCCCTTTTCTGCTCATCGCACCTTGCCACCGCCCCTCATCATGCGTCGCTGCCCTCATCGTGCCTCGAAACCCTCTCCTCCCTCACCGTGCCTCGCTGTTTCATTGTGCCTCACCATTTCTCTGTAGATCCCTTACTCTCGATCCTCGATTGAAGCCTACTCAATGTTCTTTGTAATGGTATTCTTAGTTTTAAGGTGTTTTTAATCTTTTCCTCTTTTCCCTCCCTTGGTTCCTTCTTATTTCTTGTCTTGTATCTCTCTTGGATGAACCTGAGAGGATATGTTTGATTTTTGGTTCAATTTTATTATATTATAGGGTGTGTGGATTGTTCCTCAAGCATTTTTCTTATTTCTATGAGAGTTTTATAGTATTTTCACACTATTGTGGTAGGTGTATCTATAAAGTACCTTTTCGAAATAATATTTCAATTAGTGATCATTCCTAATTAAATTTTAAATGACTTTATCATGATTATGGTGTCTTTTATAGATTATAGTGGTGTTTTCATGTTAGATTTTTTATGAAAAAGGGGTTGAAAATGATTTCATTTAGTAAGCCTATATATGTGTGCATCTAAAGAGTTTTTATAAAATTCTAATTTAGCTTCAAAAGTGTAATGGAGTGTTTTTTAGATTATTTTAACCTTGGTTGGATTTTTTTAGTTGGGTCACATGGTAAATTGAGTTGGGTGAGTGATTTGGTTTCCTTTTTTTTTTGTCTGAGGACTACTTATAAATTCCTATAGATGGTTACAATGTTCCTTATGATTTCTAAATTGGAGTCTTATATGTTTTTGAGATACTGTATGGGTGTTCCATTAGATGTGTGAATATCCATATGTGAATGTGAGCACATATCCTATATGTGTATTTTTTTCAACTATGATGAATCTCAACCATGACCAATCTCAACCACACAACCATCATGATCATAAAATATAGGTACACAAGCTCTCAATAAAATTCCAATAACTCAGTCCTTACCCAACTTAAAATCTGGAATAATAGGTCATATATATACAAACTAAACATTAAGCCACTTGGAGTCTATACAGAACCGTACAGGTAATCATGGAGTATATTCCATCACCAACTCCCATCACTAGAGAAACACTGGGATCCAACCACAAACTAAGGTGTCTAAATAGTTACATAGATTCCATATGATTCCCTCAGGAACCATGAAGATAAGGAATCCTAAGAATCAACTTCATTATCACTAATTTACTCTAGGAACATTCTAGTGAGTGGTTAATCACCTCTACCATCTAATCCCATGATCGTCCCAAGACCAACAACTTATCAAAAGCTACTAGACTCTTTAACAACATCCTAACCCTCTCAATTAAGGTGTTTCTATGTTCTAGTTCATTTCCTATAGATGTTCCTAGATAAATCTCAATCTATAATGATAACTAGTCCATTCCAAAAGTGTTAACCACTTGGATGCCTCTAAACTAGCTCACTAAGGCCCTCCCCATGCCAAACACAACTCATCACACCAATAAAGACAACGTAGAGGCACATAAATTTGTTTATGACTCCATTATCTCTACTGGTATAGCTATTGAGAATTTTTAAAATTCCTGGACCAAGTATTAAATACTTAAATTTATTTTATATAGATCAACCCAGACCACTTGTGGCACATTCAGCCCAACTAATCCATACCTGCATTCCTGAACCTAGTCCCCTATCATTCACACACATTCACATTCATGCATGAATATTTCTATGTATTAAAGGTGATACATAACATAATGTTAGATTTACCCCATTCCATATCTCTTTTACTTACTCAATCCAATATCATACTAATAATCACTATGCTCTTGAGCCCCTTTCTCGTACCTTAAGGCTATAATTGTTAATTATAAAAATTTAGAAATAATTATTTAACTTAATCCAATAAGTAATAACCACCTAGAATTATCACGATATACCAATATCAACCAATGATGTGTGAAAGGCCCATATCATTCCTCTATAACTCCTTTGACCAAAATCCTCATGAATTGACCATCAATTCTAGTCTAGTTTGGCTTAATTCCCAAAAAAATACAACGGAAACCCATTTTTCAAATGATAAGAAACAAGAATTATTTATCCTTCTCAGTAATCCTATATCCACAATACCATAAATCCCCATGAATCAAAGATAACACCACCATTATTTGGTGGAATTTCAATTAAATATATAGATTAAACCATCCAAAATTATAGGAAGAACCATAAAGAGAAATAGAGAAGATTGGTGGAGAATATTAAATAGCTTTAGTATGGTGAAAAAACATCTAATCAACCTCCAATAAAGGGGAAGGGGGATCAAAATAGGGGAACAATGGGGGAGTGGGATAAAAAAAATTACCAAATTAAATAACCTATCAGACTAAAGAAGGAATAACCAACCCTCAAGTAACGGGTTTGACCCTTCCAAAAAAATAGGACCGAATATCCATTTCAACATAGCACAAGGGGGAATGGATTAATTCCCCACTTATATGGTTTTGTTATAGAATGACCTAATGGATCATGGCATAAAAATAAACCCTATAAAAACACCCATAACATCCTAACCACACATTGCTGCATGACTAGGGAATCAAGGCACCACCAACCACCCAAGGGAAACTTGATAAAACTCCACCAAAGAACCCTTTAGGATGAAACCATTTGGTTTTAATGTGACACATTCACCTCAAGTATCATTTATAGAAAAACAACAAAATTGTGGTGTGATTTCCTCTAACCCAAAAATTTAATCTTATAAAATATACACACCATGCCATAATGACCATTATTGTAGTATGATTTAGATATATCTTCAGTCATCCTAGATAAAACATCATGAAAACTACTCATAATTGAATCAACCTCCTTGACATGGATTTCACCATTATATGTTTTTGAATAAATTGATGTTAGGCCTTCAAAGTTCCTCACACCATGGGAATATTCCTTTTGTATTTCACAATTTTTATATGACACTCCACCTAACAACCATTCCATCATTTACCATGGGTGTCGTGTCTTTTTTTAGTCTTTTTCAACTATATATCAACATGTTGAACACAGCCTTATTTAATGCTTCATTTTAGACCTAGAAACAATTTTATTTATTTTGTGGGTATTTTATAAATACAACAAATATTTGGATAAAATCCCCAAGATAATTCTATATAATTGGTTCTAGTAGTAATACAATAGAAAAACTTATTTAAAATGACTCATTATTTACCATATGTATTTATATCAGAAAACCTTATTTACCATATTATTTTTTTACTAGTATATATGAATCTCTTTACCTATTTAGTAATAGTTATTTTTTTTAATTTTTTTTAATTTTGTGTAGGAACATTGTCATATACATGGATAAAAGTAGGATCACATTATTGAAGAACACACCTCAGTATGCCAAGGGTTTGGAGAAGTGATTATATTTTTTTCAATTTCCAATTGATTCGTTGAAGGGAGAATAATATTTCCATGTCCTAAATGTAAATTTAAAAGATTGTTGAAGATATATGAAGTTTAAGAACACTTGATATTGAAGAAATTCCCTGCTCAATATTTTTGTTGGATTTGGCATGGAGAATTGAATGTTACAGAATGGTTGAGCCCTCATTTCAATCCACAGAATGAGCTCCCAACATCGTTGATAATGGAAAATGAAGTGAAAAACCTTATAAATGGTGTCTTCAGCATTGCAAGACACCAACACCAACATAAAAACATATCAGAACAATCAGTTGGGGGTGTTATAAATAGAAACATTACAAGTGATGTTTTTGAGACTGTAGGACAACCATATCAAGATTGTAACATATGATTGGATCCTCATCTTGATTTTGTTGAGAATAATGTTAGAGAAAACTTCAATGAGAAAAATGCGTTTCATGGTTTAGTTGATGATGGAAATCAAGAGTTGTATATTGGATGTTTGAAATATTCGAAACTTTCATTTCTGCTAAAATTATACCATATCAAATGACTATGTGGAATTATAAATAAGGAAAGGTCCATGATATTGGAATTTTTTCATGATTAATTTACTAAAGAAAACATACCAGAGTCTTTTTTTGATATGAAAAAATTTGTTAATAGGCTTGTTCTGAATTATAAAAAAATACATGTGTGTCCTAATGATTGTATGCTTCATTAGCAATAGGATTCAAGAAGACAGGATTGTAAAAAAATTTATTCTTGTAGATGGAAATAAATGGGTGATGTTGGGAGTATGATTAAACATACAACCATGAAGAAGAGTAAAAGGAACACACATGCAAAGCTTTTACATTACTTTCCTTTAAATCCTCGATTGCAATGATTTTTCGGGCCATCAAAACCATCGAACACATGAAGTGGCATTCTGTAGATAATAGCAATGATTGGTTAATGATATATCCATGAGATTCACTATTATGGAATACATTTTATTCATTACATCCATATTTCTCATCTAATCTTATGAATGTTTGATTGGGATTGGATTTCAATGGATTCAACCCATTTGGGACTTTGAGTACCAGTTATATCATTTGTCCAGTTGTTTTGATCCCATACAATCTTCCCACATGTATGTGTATGAAACAAACATATTTTATCATTTTAATGATTATTACTAGAAAAAAACCTAGAAATGATATTGATATATACTTTAAGCCTTTAACTAAATAATTTCATTAGTTATAGAGAAAAGGTGTTTAGACATATGATTCTTCTTCTAAAACAATGTTCAAAATGCATGTTGTTCTAATGTGGACCATTAGTGACTTCCCTGGACTTGGGAATTTATTTGGTTAGAACACATACATGGGTTTGGATTTTCCTAGTTGTAACTTTGATTTTGTTCCCAAACAACTACCTCATAGTATAAAATGGTTCAACATGTTCCATCGAATATTTCTCGATGTATCTCATAGATTTCAGCTGAACAGGTCAAAATTCAACAGTTTTATTGATCATAGACCACCTCCAAAGTTGTTAATGAGTTCTAAAATATTGGAACAACATGGAAATGTTGAGACAGAATTTAGGAAGGTGCGTCATTTGAATGATATTGGGAAACAATTTCGAAGTTCATCTTCAAGAAAAATCAGCACGCTACAATGTAAGAAAAAAAGAATATTCTTCAAACTTCTGTATTGGGAATTTAATTTGTTGCAGCATAATCATGATGTGATGCATATTGAGAATAATTTTTGTGACAATTTGTTATTCACATTTCTTAATGAGCATGGAAAGTCCAAGGATCATCTAAATGCTCGAAAATACTAATTAGCAATGAACATAAAACGTGATCTATGGACAAATGAGAATAAAAAGTATTCTCTAGCAATTTTTGCAATGAAAAATAGGGATAAAGATGCATTAATTTGAATTTTAAATCATGTGAAGGTATCTTATGGGTATTCAAGTAACATATCAATGTGTTTTGACTTAAAGCATCGTAGGTTACATGGATTGAAAATTTAGGATTCACATATTTTGTTACAATAGTTACTACCATTAACATTGCGTACATTATTAACTGAAAATTTCACAGCTCTTGTACTCCAATTCGGCACATTTTTTAGACAACTATGTGATAAATCTATACATCCATTTGAGCTTGACAACCTTTAGGAGAGATTTTTATTGACACTTTGGGAAATTTATATGATCTTTTCTCTGTTGTTGTTTACTGTCATGATTCAATTAACTATGCATTTGGTTGGCAAAACTAAATTAGGTGGCCCTGTACATTATAAATGGATGTATCCAATTGAGAGGTACTTTATTTATATGTTTTTTAGTTAAGTAAACAATTCTTGGTAATTAATTAAATACATAATTATGTTGTTTTTTGTTTTTCCATAGATATCTTGGGCATTTGAAATCATACATGAGAAATAAAGCTCAACCTAAAGGCTCTATTTGTTCAGGATATTTGGAAGTGGAGTGTCTTAACATTTTTTATAGATACTTGGATGATAATAAGACTATATTTAATCAAGTTGGATATGTTAAAGACACTTAAACTCAATCTTGAGTACATGGGAAATCAAAAATATTTCATGTTATTGGTCGATCAGTTGAGAGGACCTCAAATGTAACATTGATAGAAATTGAATTATTATAGGAATATAGATATGTCATGATGAATAGTGAAATTGAAAGAAAATTTATTGAAGTTTTAGGATAAAATCAAAGAGGATAATGAGATGATGAACATGAAATGAAAAAGATATAATGAAAGCTATTAATAAAGAGCTTGTAGAATTCTTTCCACAATGTATAAGTTCATAAATATTTCAATAAATATGGATATTTGGTTGACACATATTTTTTAAATAGAATAATTTATATTTATTTATTTTATCATGAATAATGATACTCTAGAATAGTTGTTAGAATATTTGAATTTTCTTGCTTGAGGTCCTCTAAAACAAATTAGAAAGTTTGACGCTAACAACATTAATGACTTTAGATTTCATACAGTCAATCGTGAAGAGGAGTTGAAAACAAAGAATAGTGGTATATTTACATTTTCCGAAGTGGGACACCATGGAAAGTTGATTGATATTATCTAATTAAACTACCATGTTCATTTTTCAGTTGTTTTATTCAAATGAAAATGTGTAGATATTATCAGAGGTGTTAAAAGAGATTCCTTGTAATTTACTTCTATAAACTTCTCTCGCTTGATGGATGTTGGTGATCATGAACTACATGATCCATATATCTTATAATCACATGAAAAAATAGTATATTATGTGAATGGTGTTTTGGATGAAGTTTGGAGTGTATTTTCTCACATAAAACAAAGAGATTTGTATGATATGGGTGATGAAGTGGAATATTTGACCTCTGACATTGAGTCTCATCAATAGCTAGAAGCGGACTTATTTGTCCATTATGATATTGAAAATATTAGTCTAAAAAGTGTGGATGAAGTGGATTAATTAATGGAGTAGGAAAACAAAATGATTTAAGGGTAAAATGATTGTATTTAAAGTTATAAAATCATTTAGCAATCACTTATTTCATTATTGTAGTTATTCATTATCATTGTTATGTATATTTTGTTTATTAGTATTGTGCCTATATTATCATTTTTAATTTTCTTTTTCATTTTTTTTTTGAATTATATGTTCTAAACTTAATATTATTTTATTAAATGAAAATAATTCCAAATAGGATGCAGGGTTCCACTTATAGTTCTTCACGGGGCTGCTGGAGGGTGACTATTATAAGTACAAATTTTAATATGAATAAATTTATAGCAATTTTTATACTAAATTTTTGTTCATAAAATATAGAAATAATGCAAGTATGGGAAAAAATATAAAAATTTCATATGTATGGAATTTTATTAGATAGAAGATAGTTTCCCCATTTGATTACTATGGAGTCCCTACGGATAACACTGTATGATTACTTGGCCAAATTCTAGTTCAACTGGTTGTGGATCCAGTTTCCCTTCCGATTACATATGATGATTAGAGATTTTGCAGTGATGTCAACTTGAAAATAAAGGTGGATTTAAATTGTGGCTCTTGGATTTCTTTTATGGTGTTATGAATTTAGTGGTGGTTTAAAAATGGTGGATATAAATTGGTACTCCTATTATGAACTCATAAGATGGGCATGTATGTGGATATATATATATGTGTGTGTGTGTGTGTGTGTGTCTATGCATTGTGTGTGTCTTCTGATTTCTATATGTAAACCTCATCCCAGGAGTTATATGAATGTTTCACATGTTTTATTTTCAGGGTACTAGTACTAGGGAGGTAGAATTATAAGCATCTTTCTAATTGTAAATCTATATTTAGAAGCGGTTTAAACTTCTGCTAAATAAATGGTTCATTTTTAGCTATAGTTTAAACCACCGCTAAATATATAAACCATACAATTTAGCAGCGGTTTTTGTTCTTTAGGAGTGATTTTCATGCAAAAATGGATATTTTTTAGCGGAGGCTGGTGTGGTTTTAGCAGCGGTTTTCCCAGAAAAAAATGAATTCTTTTTTGGTGGCGGCTTTAACCACCTCTAAAAATAAATTCATTTTATTCATGGGAAATGCCATGAAAACCACACCAACTTTTAGTAAATGATAACAGAAAATGAGGATCCTTTAGCAGTGGTTTTAACCGCCGCTAAAAAATATCCATTTTTTGCATGAAAATTGCTGCTAAAGAACAAAAACCACAGCTAAATTGTATAGTGTATATATTTAGCATTGGTTTTAACCACTTCTAAATATAGACCAATTATTTCGCGGTGGTTTAAACCGTATCTAAAGGTAGATTTACAATTAGAAAAATGCTGCCAATTCTGTCACCCCAGTACTAGTACCCTGAAAATAAAACGTGTGAAAAATCGCATAATACCTAGGATGGGGTTACATATAGAAATCAAAAGACACAAACAATATATATATATATATATATATATCCACATACATGTATATCTCATGAGTTCATAAAAGGAGTTCCAATTTACATCCACCATTTTTAACACCACCACTAAATTCACAACACCAAAAAAGAAACCCTAGAGCCACAATTTACATCCAACTTTCTTTTCAAGTTGACAAAGCTGCACAATCTCCAATCATCATATGTAATCATAAGGGAAACTGTATTCGTGTCCACATTGCCTTGAATTTGGTCAAGTAATCCTACGAAATCATCTGTATGGACCCCATAGGAATCAAAGGGGGGGACTATCTTCTCTCCGATCAGATTCTATACATCTGAACATTTCATATTTTTATCCAAACGTTCATTGTTTTAATATTTTATAAAAAATAGTTAGTATTAAAAAAGTTCAATAAATTTATTCATGTTAAATTTTTTACCTATAACAGTCACCCTTCAGTATCCTTGTGAAGAAATATAAGTGGCATCCTACTTCCTCCTTTTAATTCTTGTCATTTAATCAAATAAAATTAAGTTCACAACATATATTTCAAAAAATTATGCAAAAAATATTAAAATCGATAACATATTCACAGTACTAACAAACTAAATGTACATAACAATGATAATAAATAGCTACACAAATGAAATAAGTGGTTGTTAAAAGAATGCATAACTGTACATAAAATAATTTTCCCCTTCAATCATGTAGGTTTACTACCCCATTACCTCATCCACATCATCCACCCTTTCAAGACTAATACATTCAATATCATGATGGAAAAATAAGTCTGCTTCTTACTATTGATGAGATTCAACATCAGAGGTCAAATCTTTCACTTCATCACCCATATCAGACAAATCTCTTTGTTTTATATGAGAAATGACACTCCACCCTTCTTCAAAAACATCATTCACATAATATACCATTTTTGCTTGTGATGATAAGATATATGGATCATGTAGTTCATGATCACCAACATCCATCAAGCGAGATATGTTCATAGAAGTTAATTGCAAGGAATCTCTTTTAACACCTCTCATAATATCGACCCATTTTCATTTGAATTAAACAAATAAAAAATTCCCATGGTAGTTTAATTTGATAATATCAGTCAACTTTACATAGTCGACCACATCATAAAATATAAATATACCACTATTCTGTGTTTTCAAACCCTCTTCTCGATCAATTGTATGAAATATAAAGTCATTCACATTGTAAGCGTTGAACTTTCTAACTTGTTTTAGAGGACCTCAAGCAAGAAACTTTAAATATTCTAACAAATCTGCTTGAGTATCAGTATTCATGAACTAAAAAAAGAAAGATAAATTATCATATTTATAAAATATATTTTTCAACCTAATATCTGTATTTATTCCAATATTTGTGAACATACAAGTCGTGCAAACCATTATACAAGATCTTTATTAATATCTTTTTTTATATTTTTACCATTTTTTGTTCGGCCTCTCGTTCGTCTCTTTGTTTGAATCCTAAACTCTTCAATAAATGAATTGGAAATTTCACCTTTATCAGCACATATCTATGTGCTTTAAATAATTCAATTTCATTCAGGGTAACATTTGTGTTCCTCCCAACTGATCATCCAATAGTAGGAAATATTTTTTATTTCCCATGTATTTGAGATTGAGTTGATGTTTCTTCAACAGTTCCAAATTGATTAAATATTGTCTCAATATCATCCAAGTGTCTAGAATAAAAGGTATGACACTCCTCTACAAAATAGACTTCAAAAATAAAGCCTTCAATTTGATCTTTATTTCTCACATATTATTTTAAATTCCCAAGATATATGTGAAATAAAATAAAAAACATAATTATGTATTTAATTAAGTGATAAGAATTGTTTACTTAACTGAAAAACATATAAAAAAGTACCTCTAAATTTTATACATCCATTGATAATGTATGGGGCCTCCTAATTTAGCTTCCTCAACCAAATTCATAATTAAATGCATCATGACATTAAAAAACAGCAGAGGAAAGATAATCTCCATTGCACAAAGTGTCAAAAAATTCTCTCCTAAGGGTTGTAAAGCTCAAATGGATGTAGATATTTCTCACATGTTTGTCTGAAAAATGTGAATAATTGGAGTACAATGGTAGTAACCTTTTTTAGTTAATAATGTATACAATGATAATCGTATTAACTAATGTAATAAAATATGTGAATCATGACTTTTCGATCCATGTAACCTATAATGAATTAAGTAAAAAAACCTTGAGATGTTACTTGAATACCCATCAGATACCTTCACATGCCATAAAATTCAAAGGAATGTATCTTTATACCTATTTTTCATTGCAAAAAATGACAGAACATACTTTTCATTATCATCTGGCTAGAGATCACGTTTTATGTTCATTTCTTATAAGTCTTTATGAGAATTGAGATGATCCTTTGAATTTACATGCACATTAAGCAATGTGAAGATTAAATTTTCAAAAACATTCTTCCCAACATGCATCACATCAATATTATTCTACAACAAATTAAGTTCCCAATACGGAAGTTTGAAGAATATACATTTTTTCTTCCATTATTTTGTGCCGATTACACTTAAGGAAGCACTTTGAACTTGTTTCCCACTATCATTAAACTGATGCACCTTCCCAAATTCTATTTCAACATTTCAGAGTTGTGGCAATATTTTATAACCAGTTAACAACTTTGTAGGTGGTCTACGATCAAAAAAACCGTTGAATTTTGACATGTTCAGTCAAAATCTATGAGATTCGTCGAGAAAGTTTTTATGGCACATGAAGAATCATTTTCTACTGTTTGGTATCCATTTGGACTCAAAATAAAAGTTATAAATAGGACAATCCAAACCTATGTAAGTGTTCCAACCAAATAAATTCCCATGTCTAGGTAATTCACTAATGGTCTACATTAGATCAGCATGCATTTTGAACATAATTTTTGAAGAAGAATCATATGTCTCAACATTGTTGCTCCATAACTTTTAAAATTCTTCAATTAATGTCTGAAAGTATAAATCAATATCATTTCTAGACATTTGTTTTCTAGGAATAATCATGTAAATGATAAAAGATGTTTTTTCATACACATCCATGGAGGAAATTTGTAAGGGGTCAAAACAATTGGCCAAATGTTATAACTGGTACTCAAAGTCCCAAATGGGTTAAATCCATCATCAGTTAATCCCAATCGAACATTCCTAGGATCATATGAGAAATATATATATAATGATTCAAATTTCTACCAAGATAGTAAATCTCAAGTATGTCACATTATCCCATCATTGTTATTATCTATAGAATGTCACTTCATGTGTTCGGTGGTTTTCGATTACATGAATAATATTTGAAATTGAGGATTTAAAGGAAAGTAACACAAAACCTTTGTAGGTGTGTTCCTTTACTTCTTATTTATGGTAGTATATTGATTCAGACTTCCAACATCACCCATTGACTGCCATCTAGAAGAAGAACATTTTTTCAATCTTGTCTTCATGAATCTTCTCGCCAATAAGGCATATAATCATTGGGACACGCATGTATTTTTTTATAATTTAGACCAAGCCTATTAAAAACTTTTTTCATATCATAAAAATACTTTGGGATGTTTTATTTAAGAAATTCATCATGAAACAATTCCAATATCATGTAAATATCCTTATTTGTAATTCCACATTGGCATTTGATATGGTACAACTTTAGAAGAAAAGAATGTTTTGAATATATCAAACAACCACTATAAAACTCTTCATTTCCATCATCAACTAAACCATGAAAAGTATTTTTCTCATTGAATTTTTCTCTTACATTAGTCTCCATATAATCAATAAGAGGATCTAATGATATGTTACAATCTTGATATGGTTGTCTTACTGTCTCAAAAACATCACTTGTCATGTTCCTATTTGTATCACCCACAACTGGTTATTTTGATATGTTTTGGTGTTGGTGTTGGGGTCTTGCAATGGAAAATGAATCATTTATATGGTTTTTCATTTCATCTTCCATTTTCAATGAAGTTGGTAGCTCATTTTGTGTATTGACATCAGTGCTCAACCTTTCTATAACATTCAATTTTTCGTGCCAAATCCAACATAAATATTGAGCAGGGAATTGATTCAACATCATGTGTTCATAAACTTCATGTCTCTTCAACCATCTTCCAAATTTACAATTAGAACATGGAAATCTTATTCACTCTTTAATGGATCGATTGGATATTGAAGAATCTAAAAACTTCTCCAAACCCTTAGCATACTGAGGTGTGTTCCTCGGTAATGTGATCCAGCTCTTATCCATGTATATCATAATGTTCCTACACAATATTAAAAAAATAAAACACATAAATATTAATAAATAGGTAAAGAGATTCATATATACTAGTTGAAAAAAAAATATGTTAACTAAAGTTTTTCTCTATAAATACATATGGTAAATAATGAAGTATTTTATATAAGTTTTTCTATTGTCTTCTTACTACAACTAGTTTTATATACTTCTCTTGAGGATTCCATCCAAATAGTTTTTTCATTTATAAAATATCCAAAAATGAAATAAAATTTTTTCTATGTCTAAAATGAATCATAAATTAATTATGTGTTAAACATGTTGATATATAGTTGAAAAATATTAAAAAAAAGACATAAAACCCATGGTAAATGGTGGAATGGCTAATAGGTGGTGTATCATATAAAAATGTTCAAATCCAAAAGGACTATTCCCATGGTGTGATGAAATTTGAAGGCTTAACAGTCATTTATTCAACAACTTATAATGGTGAAATCCATGTCAAGGAGGTTGATTCAATTAGGATCAGTTTTCATGATGTTTTATCTTGCATGACTGAAGGGATAACTAAATCATACTACAATAATGGTCAATATGGAATGGTGTGTATGTTTCATAAGATTAAATATTGGGGTTAGAGGAAATCACACCACAACCTTGGTGTTTTTTATAAATGATACCCGAGGAGAATGTGTTGCGTTAAAACCAAATGGTTTCATCCTAAGGGTTATTTGGTGGAGTTTTATAAAGTTTCTCTTGGGTGGTTGGTTGTTCCTTGATTCCCCGGTCATGCTCCAATGTGTGGTTAGGATGTTATCAGTGTTTTTATAGGGCTGATTTTTATGCTATGATCTATTGGGTCATTCTACAACAAAACCATATAAGTGTGGAATTAAGACATTCCCCCATGGGATATGTTGAAAAGGTCATTAAGTCCTATTTCCTTGGAAGGGTCAGACCGATTACTTGAGGTTTGGTTATTCCTTCTGCAGTTAGGTAGGTTCTTTAAAATGGTAATTTTTTTCACCCACTCCCCAATTGATCCACTATTTTGATCCCCCCTCTCCTTTATTGGAGGTTTATTTGAAGTTTTTTTACAATACTAAAGCTATTTAATATTCTCCACCCATATTCTCTCTTTCTCTTTGTGGTTCTTCCTCTAATTTTGGATGGTTTCATATATGTATTTAATGAAAATTCCACCAAATCATGGTGTTGTTATCTTTGATTCATGTGGATTTATGGTATTGTGGATATATGATTCCTAAGGAGGTTAAATGATTCTTATTTCTTATCATTTGAAAAATATCTTGTCCAAGTAATTTTTTTGGGGAATTCAACGAGATTGGACTAGAATTGATGGTCAACTCATAGGGATTTTGGTCAATGGAGTTCTAGAGGAACGATTTGAGCCTTTCACACATCATTGGACGATATTTGTATGTTGTGATGATTCTTGGTGATTTATAAATAGTTATTCCTTATTGGATTAAGTTGGGTAATTATTTATATATTTTTATAATTAACTATTATAGCCTTGAGTTATGAGAATGTGGCACAAGAGCATAGTGATTCTTAATCTGATATTGGATAGAGATAGTAAATAGGCTATGGAATAGGGTAAATCTAACATCATGTAAGGTATCCCGTTTAATACATAGAAATATTCATGCATGAATGTGCATCTGTGTGAATGATAGGGGACTGTGTTCGGGAATGTGGGTAGGGATTAGTTGGGTTCAAATTGACTCAAGTGGCCTAGGTTGATCCACATAAAATAAATTTTTCTATTTCACGCTTGGTCCATGAATTTTAAAAATTCCAAATGGATATACCAGTAGGGATAATAGAGTCATCAAAAAATTTATGAACCTTTGTGTTGTCTTTATTGGTGTGATGAGTTGTGTTTGGCAGGGGGAGAGCCTTAGTGAGCTATCTTAGGGGCATCCAAGTGGTCAACCCTTTAGGAATTGACTAGTTAGTATTAGAGATTGGGAGTTTTCTAGAAACATCTATAGGAAATGACATAGAACATAGAAACACTCTAATTGAGAGGGGTAGGACATTGTTAAAAATTCTAGTAGCATCAGATAAGTTGTTGGTTTTGGGATGATCATGATATTAGATGGTAGAGTTGATTAACCACTCACTAGAATGTTCCTAGAGTAAATTGGTGATAATGAATTTGATGCTTAGGATTCCTTATCCTCTTGGTTCCTGAGGGAATCAGATGGAATCTATGTAACTAGTTAGACACATTAGTATGTGGTTGGATCCCAGTGTTGTTCTAGTGATGGGAGTTGGTGATGGAATATACACCATGATTACCTTTGAGGGGGTGTATGGACTCCAAGAGGCTTAATGTTTAGTGTGGATAGATATGACCTATTATTCATGATTTTAAGTTGGGTAAAGACAATGTTCTTGAAATTTTATTGAGATCTTGTGTAACTATATTTTATGATCATGATGGTTGTGTGGTTGAGATTGTTCATGGTGGAAGAACAAAATAAACATATAGGATATATTCCCACATTCACATATAGATATGCCCACATCTAATGGAACGCCCATAAGGTATCTCAAAAACATAAAAGTCTCTAATTTAGAAATCATAAGAAACATTTTAACCTTGTATAAGAATTTAGAAATACTCCTAAAAACCAAAAAAGGAAACCAAATCACTCACCCAACTCAATTTCACATGTGAACCAACTACAAAAATCTAACCAAGGATAAAATAATCTGAAAAACACTCAATTATCCTTTAGAATCTAATTTGACATTTTATCAAAATCTTTAGATGCACACATATATAGGCTTACTAAATGAAATCATTTGAAACCCTTTTAATCTAACATGAAAACACCACTATAATACATAAAAACACACCATAATCATGAGAAACTCATTTAAAATTTAATTAGTAATGATCAAGAATTTAAATATTATTATGAAAAGGTACTGGATAGAGACACCTACCTCAACAGTGTGAGAATGAAATAAACCTCTCATAGAAGGAATAACAAGGCTTGAGGAATAGTCCATGCACTATATAATCTAAGAAAATTAAACCAAACATCAAACATATCACCTCTGATTCATCCAAGAAAGATCCAAGACAAGAAATAAGAAGGAACCAAGGAAGGAAAATATGATAAGATGAAAAACACCTTAAAACTAAGAAGAACATTCCAAAGAACCTTGATGAGGCTTCAATAGAGGACTGAGATTAAGGGAGCCACAGTGAAATGGGGAGGTGTGGCGAAACGGAAAGGTATGGCGAGGTCGGTGAGGTGAATCGAGGGTGATGAGTAGCGGCGAGGGTGGTGAATCATGGTGAGGGGAGGTGGAAAGGTGTAATGAGCAGTGAAGGGGTCGGTAGGGATCTGTGGAGTCGAGGGGGTTGGGGGTCTGGAGAGGGGGAGAGTGTCGTCTGTTAAAAAATAATGGTTTATTGGCAATTTTTTAGAAATTGCCACTAAATTATTTTTAAAAAAAATATAATGGAGGTTTAATAAACTGCCACTAAAAAAATGGCCACTAAACTGTCAATTTGGTTTCTCAATCCGAAATTCCTAGATCTATGAAATCTATTAAGATAGGTGCCCCAGTACCTTATTCAGTTGAATAATCGATAAAGGATTAATTGGTGGCTATTTAATCTGCCTTTTATTATTTAACTAAAAGTGTTTCATCCATGTAGGGTGGAATTGACTCTGTTGACACTCTTCAAGAAGTTATGAGACATTTATCTTTTGAAATCAAGGAGATTAAATCTGTCACCAAATTCTTATTCAGATACTTGACCACACTCTAAGTAATATTGATGTATCAGTTTTGTTTAATTTTTTATATATAAAGGATACTTAAATTAATAATCTTGAGAAAATAATTATTTGGAATGGACTAGAATATATGAAAGCTTCAATTGATCGGAATATTAAATTCTTGCAAGCTATATCAATAAAGATCTAGGGGAATATTGAGGAATTATTACCCTTTTAAATCAAAATAATCGTCAAAGAATGATGTTAGGAAAGAATATGAAGTTTATAGTGATTCTTCCACTAAAAAATAATTTGTTGACAAAAAATCACTTATTTTTCTTAATTTTTATTTAGACCTATTCAGTTATTTAGTGATTTTTTTTCTTTAAATGAAATTTATGAAGATTTTTATTTCTATTTTTGCAAATAAATTTTATATTCTAGCTTCTTTAAGGGTTTATGGAAAAAATCTCAAGAAAGGTTATATTATCATCTTTGACTTCTATATAGAATCAATCATCAAGAGGATAGATATGTGTGAAGATTCATTATTTTAGTTAAGCTTCATAAAATATCTAAGCCCTTCAACTCTTAATAGTTATCCTATAATAAATCAAAAGTTAAGAAAAATCATTGATCTGAACCCTGTTGATCCTAACCTTCCATCTTCAGCCAAACCAAATCAATATAAAAAGTATAGAACGTTTAGATTTTTTAAAATTATATTTATTTTAAAGACTATTTTAGTCTTAATAAAAAATATTCATTACTTATTCTCTAAAAGTTTACTATTATATTCCCTTATATTGAAAGTTTTATTGTGATTCCTTATTTATTTCATTCAATACATTCATGATTTATGAACTCTTATACTTTATTCTCAAAAGTTGATGCCAATAATTTATTCATTTTGGCAAACCATATTCCCTCAGTTTCGTCCTTCATTTTCATATAATAAATTAGTTTTATCTCATTACCTTGTTTTTCATTTTGATATCATAAAAATAGGAGTGAAGATATTAGTAAAAAATATATTCCTCCTAATATAAAACTATAAAGAGATAGAATATAATCAATGGTGAGAAGATATAAATGGATGTCAAATTATAAATTAAAATTTTTTGAAATATAAATATTATTTCAATTTACATATTGTTTTTATTTTGATTTGTTATAATATATTCTTGCAAAATATGAAAAAAAAATTGATATAGGTTTTGTGATAATCCAAAAGAGGCATATTGTTGGACATACAAATGTTATTACAACATATCCCAATATTATACGTGTTTTGATGCTCGTAAAATCCCCATTTATTTACTAATAATTTTATCTTAAGTAATTTTAGGAAAATAATTCATATTTATTTCTTTATGAAACTTTTAGTTTAATTATATATTTTTTAATTTTTAAGAATTTTTCTACGCTCATGCATATATCACTTATGGGAAGTCACAAATGTTATACACTGGAAATTCTTGATTTTGAAAAGGTGGTTTATTTTATTGGTAGTCTAAAATTTCCTATGCAATTATAGAAATTTCATATGTTGTACGAGAATTTTATTAATTTTATTAGACATACTATGTGAGGAACCCTTAGTTGATAAATGAGTTATCAGTTCAGAAATTTGTATGTGATGAATAGTTATAAAAGTCAAATATTCTATCACTAATACAAAACACACTTTTAATAGTGCTATAACAGGCCTTTATTGATGCAATAAAATTGCTAACTACCTTAGTGTGCTTAAAAGGACAAGGATTTTATTAGTTCTAGAAAAGCGAAGATAAAGGGTAGTTTTATCGGTGAAAATAAAAAGGCTAAATAAGCATACTTTTATCCGTAATTTTAAATGAACTGATAAAAGACACCATTTATCATTGATTTTATTTAGTGCTGATAAAGATACCCTTTAAAAGTGCCTTTAAAAGCACTGATAATTATTTCTTTATCGGCTCTTTAATAATCCTTGATAAAGGATTCCTTTATCGACACTTCTACAACTACTGATAAATGATTCTTGGATTTGTGCTTATATAATCCCTAAAAGAGGCTATCTTTTTCAGTGAATTTAGGGGATCTGATAAAGGGGAAAACTACAATGTGAAACTTAAACACACTACAGCACTAGAAACAGGTGCAGTGTGAAATAACAACATAATGCATCACCATAAATAGTAATATAAATTATAAAAATTAGATAAAAATACTTAATTTAAAAACATTCTAACACATATACAATAATAAAACACTATTATAGATTATGCTGGTTGTTTTTTAATAAATTTAATGTAGATTTTGAATAAAAGAGTGAAATTAGAGTGTAACACCTTGACCCTAGTTGCCCAGAGTTGGTGCGTTATTTTATGTTACATTGGCATGATCACAAGAAATCAAATCCTGAAGGACTGGTCAATTTAGTTGCCTTGGAAATACTAGATACATACATAAATTTTACATTACATATTGAAAGGAAAAAACATATGATCCCCTTTGAAAACCCTCATATACCATAGACTATCCCTATAGGTCAATCTTAATATACTTTTTATCATCAGGGGAAAAATGAAACATAATAAGGGGTGAGCATGGATGCTTAGTAATGATAAACAATATAGAGTAAGATTTCATAAATAAATATAAACTTTTAAGGAATGGTATAAAACTGAAAAAAAAAGACATTTAAATATAATATTCATCATAACATGGAAAGAATAAATCAAATAATGATGTTTAAATATTCACATGGATATTCTACTAGTTTAATAATCACATGTAAAATCAATAACTAATCTCATAATGAGGGAATACATAATGTGGGTCATCTTAAACATACCATCAAGGCTTCATCCAAGACACCATACATAATTGGGTAAGAAATTAGCCAAAATCCAAACATAATTGTATCATGAGATCTACCGATGCATCGAGGGGTTTTAGTGGGCTCTGCCCGATACTTACAAAGTCTAATGAATTCCGCTTATGAAAGGGGTAAAACATAACCAACATAAACATTCATATTAAAACTAGCATATAAAATATCAGTATTTAAACCATAAGATATGAATGGTATCAAAATAGCACATCTATAGTCAAACATATCATAAACCCTTCAATGCAATATGGAATATTGTATCATAATAAATCAATTTCAATTAAACATAAAATCCAACAAAGGATGTTGACATATATGAAAATAATCTACTAAATTCATTAAAACTCCTTGAGAGAAATATACCTTTTTTACTTTGAAAACATTAAAAGTCATACAGTTTATAAAATAAGACATTTAAAAGATATTTTTGAATCAAAGTTTCCTATATAACTTTGAAAATTTTTAAAGTAATTGACATTTTAAAACATTCGTGTCCATATAAATAAATTCTTAAAACCATTTTGAAAACATGGAAATTAATGAGAAAGATTTAGAAGAATAAATCTTTAAGAAATTTAAAATGATGTTTTAGTTAAATATTCCCATACATAAAACCTTAAAAATATTCCTTCTGAAAACATTTTTAGGAAACATGGACATGGATGATAAAAAATTCCTTGTAAATACTTACGCATAAAAAATATCGGATAATAATGAGATTTTGAAATTATCCTTTACTTTGTACTTTACTTTAGTCAAGGGTGATTTAACCTCCTGTATAATGGTTAAATCATGTTATTAAATTACTCCAATACTGTATCCATATTTATGAAATCATATATGATCCTCTTATATTATTTTGTTAATAATATTTCATTATTACCATTGTTTCAGGTGTTAACTACTTCATTTTCGCATTCTAGTTTTGTCGTGTAAGTCATGTTTGTTATGTATAAGATGTATTTTATTCATTTATATAATGATATTAAGTTCATAATTATTATTTTTAATCATCAAATAAATTTTATAATCATTTTATAATTGTTAACGTGGAGAGTCAATCTCACTGTGTCGTGGAGACGGTAGGTCATACGTACGCTCAAGTGATGGTATCATTCCCTTGATGGTTAAATTGTAGCAAATTGGATGGTATATTAATTATAAATAATAATTATCATGTTATATTCATTATTTATATCCATTATACTCATTATCATATCAATCACATTAAATTATTGTTGAATAACAAATTACACCACATCGTGGAGACAGTAAGTCGTACGTACGCATGCATGGTCATATTATTATTCGTGAGATTGATAAAATGAGTAATATGGTTTTCCCATGATTATAATAATATCTCAATATATGTATTATACTGGATTTATTACTTTGTTATGGAAAAAACATAGAAAGATTAAGTAGAAAAAGAAAAGATCTTTGAAATAGGTGATAAAACAATTACCTCTTTTTCGGGTATCTCTTTTTGATGTGCACAAAATAACTCCTTTGGATGGGTTTCTGCCCAAAGTATAGCCTCTAAGATGTATCGATGGAAGTTGGGAGAGGAAATGGGTCGGGTTTTTCTGAGACAAAGGGCTTTATAGGTGTGAATTAAATAGAATGAGAAGTTCTCTTTTATAAGAGAGGGGAGGGGCACTTTAGGAAACTCTTAAAATAATAAATTAATATAAATTAATTTTCAATTAAAAATGGTTAAAAGTGAGTTTATTAGAGGATAAAATGATTATGGGACGAAATATCATCAAATAATTAACATTATACATGTTTAGGTCATAAAATTAATTTTATCTTTTGGTTTTAACCCTTAGTTAAATAATTTATCCTTTATTGTGACAACTTTTCTTTTTTACACTATATGGTTAATATAGTAACTATAAAATTACAAAATAACCCAAATTGGATCATTTAAGACATAGTTAAAACTATACAATATATTTTTATGAACATTATAACATTTTAAAAAAGTTATTTATTTTAAAGTGTCATTTATGCCAAATTTGATATTATTCAATATTTTCTTTTTTTAAAAAAATAAAACAAACATGATAACTCTGAACCAATACTTAAAATATGTTACTAACAAGTATATTTTATTTAAAAAAAATTGTTTATTTAATTAATTAAGATAAACTACATTTATTTTAATATTTTTAATATCATTTATTTGATATTTTAATTAGTAAAATAATTTCTACTTCACTATTGTGTCATCCTTAATGGTTATTATTTAATATCTCAAAATTATAAATAAATTTATATGAGGTAGTTAATTCATTTAGATTTCTAGAAAATATTTATAATATATTTTATCTCTTATAAATCTTTGTAATAAAATTATTCTACTTATAAGAAATGAGAGTGTTACATTTTGTCACATTCACTAATTTTAATAATTTTCATGTCATATTCAAGGAAAAGGGTCCATTAAATGATTAAATTTATAAAAATAGGTGATAAGGGTAGAATTTAGTCATCCAATAGAATTTTTATAGTTTTTAGGGTAATTTTATAATATTATTTTTACATTTAATTACCTGATTTACCCTTAACCTTGGTAATAAATAATTAGTAAAGTTACTATTCATAATATCCAAAACTAAAAATAATCTATTATCATAATATGGACCCACAGATTCCAAATATGGAATAAATTTTTCAAAATTTAAAACACATAATTTGATGTAATTAATTTAAAATTAATCCTCATTGACAAAATGAGAAAACGGGTTTCCCAAAAGTAAAAACCATCAAAATATTGGCATGTGTTTATATCTAATTTTAAAGTGAAAATAATTAAAATGATATAAATTATAATAAATGATAAAAAAAATTAATAATATAATACTTTAAAAAAAATTAAAAGGATAATCTAACAATATAAATAAATTATATGAAAAGGCAATTTTGAATTAAAATACAGTATTTTCACTATTCATTAAATTATGAATATTATCAGAAAAACACCAAAAATTTGTCCAAACTAAATTTTTATGTCCCAATTCTAAAGAAGAAGTTTATTTTGTCAAATTTAACATATAAAAGTGTAAAATATTGGATTTAAAAAGGCTTCCCAATTAAAAGGTGGTAAAACTGCATTTTTTGAAAAATGATTCTTTTATTCAAAAAATTGAATTTTTTCTTTTACCATGTCTAAGAAATACATGAGATGAATATTAAAATTATATGGAATATATAAAATTCCAAATGGGGTAAATACTATTCATAACCGCTAATTTAATGTCTAGGTTATATATTATATTATATTATAGTATTTTATTAATATATTATTGTTTGGTAGAACTGGGTATTGCATGTGATGAAAACCAACTCATTATTGTGTGTTTTGTAAGATTAATATGGTGTTGCATAAAAATAAATAAAGTGGAGAAATTAAATTTATTCAAAAATAAAAATATTGTAAAGTCCTGAGGAGTTACATGGATTCATACCGGTCACACCATCAGTTGAATTGTGATGTGAATGATTCCTACACGTACCAAATGACTTAGGGATAATTTTCCTAATGTAACAAAACAATATGAATGTGCTTGATCAGTTTTGAGTGTGTCTGTTGTTTTTTTATTTAAATTAATGTTAGTTTTGAATAAAAAGACACACTTGGAGTCATACCGGTCACACCGTGCATCAGATTGTGGTGCGGCTGATTTCTACACGTCACAAATGACTTATGGATCATTTTTCTAAAGTACCAAAACAATATAAATGAATTTTCGTTTTTTGAGTATGTTAGTTATTTTTTTTACTAAAATTAATGTCAATTTTGAATAAAAATATGCACTTGGAGTCATACCAGTCATAGCGTGCATCAGATTGAGGTGAAGCTGATTCCTACACATACTAAATGACTCGAGGATAATTTTAATAAAGTATAAAAACAATAATATTGAATTTCCTCAGTTTTGAGTACGCCATTTGTGTTTTGAACTAAAATTTCATTTCAAACTAGAAACACCAACTTTGAGCCATACAGGTGGCATCATGTGTGGGTTTTACATGAGACTAATTCATGTCACAAATGAGTTGTGAATCATTTTCCTAAATTATCAACAAAATATGAACATGTTTTCTCAGTTTTTAGTGAGTGACACTTTTTTGTATTAAAATGCCAATTTTAAACTGATAACAGACACTTGAAATCATTACAGTCACACCATGCATCAGATTGAGGTGTGGATGATTCCTACACATCACAAATGACTTATGGATCATTTTCCTAAAGCAACGACAAAATCTGAATGTTTTTTCTCATTTTTTAGTATGTCAATTATTTTTTTCACTAAAATTAATGTCAATTTTGAATAAAAAAATATGGAATTAGAGTCATACCAGTCACACTATGGGTCATACTGAGGTGATAATGATTCCTACACATCCCAAATAACTCAAGGATGATTTTACTAAAGTATAAAAATTATTAGAATGTGTTTCCTCTATTTTGAGTGCACCACTTCTGTTTTCTACTAAAATTTCATTTTAAACTAGAAACACACACTTCAAGCCATACAGGTGGCATAATGTGTGGGTTTGACATAAGACTAATTTGTAGACTTCAAAAATTAATTATGAATCATTTTCCAAAATTGTCAATACAATATGATTAAATTTTCTTAGTTTTTAGTGAGTGTCTCTTTTTTGTATTAGAATCTAAATTTTAAAATGATAACGGACACTTGGAGTCATACCAGTCACAGTGTGCTTCAAATTAATGTTCGGTTGATTACTATATGTCAAAAATGACTTATATATCATTTTCTCAAAGTATAAATATAATCTAAATGCATTTTCTTGGTTTTTATTATGTTAGTTGTGTTTTTCACTAAAATTAATGTCAATTTTGAATAAAAAGATTCACATTGAGTCATACTGGTCACATTGAGTGTTGGATTGTGATGAGAATGATTCATACACATCCTAAATGACTCATGGATATTTATCCTAAAGTATAAAAACAATCAAAATGTGTTTCCCCTGTTTTGAGTATGCCACTTCTGCTTTTTACTAAAATGTCATTTTAAACTGGAAACAAGTAATTTGAGACATACAGGTTGAATAATGTGTGTGTTTGACATGAGACTGATTCATACGAATCAAAAATGAATTATGAATCTTTTTTTCAAAGTATCAAGACAATATGAGTGCGTTTTCTCAGTTTTCATTCAGTGACACTTTTTGTGTTACAATTTCAATTCTAAAATGATAAGAAGCGCATTGACACAAACCCTCCTCAATGACCATGATATATCAATGTTGGTTTTCCTCTAATAGTTCTTCCATACACCAGCTGACAATTCTTTTTGATTACACGCATATGTTTTCAGGCATTTAATTTTGATTATATACTTGTTTTATGATTGGTAGTTATACAAAAGTTTCTTCAATAACACCAGTGGAGAAATTGAAGCTTCAAACACAAAATTATCATATAAGTGGATTATTACCCAATATAAAATCACTTAAACAAGTGGTGAAAAGAAAATATTTCAATAAGTTACCTGAATCATACCCCATCATTTATTTGCAATAGTGTTATGTTGGTTTTGATGCACATTATTTATTTTTAGAACTCTTTTTCTATTTCATAAATTAACATTTTTTAATCAAGTTGGATAAAATAAATAATGTCAAATAATATATTGTTGACTTAAATGCACAGGAAATTATTTCTCATTGATATTATTGATGAAATCACTCCATTCTTATTTCTTTATGATGTGTTCATAACAAAGTGGTGGGTAGGGCTTCATTTTCCACCTAGCATCCAAAAGATATAACTTCATTAGAAGAGTTCACAAGCCTCTAGGGTATTTTATTGTATCCATTAAGAAGGATTTATTATGGAAATATTCTAAAATAAATTAACTCTACATGGAATAATGAAAATTAAATCAATGTTTCATATATATAATTTTTTAGTAAAATAGAGAAAGTATAGAGTAACGTTACTGATATATCTTTCCAAATGATTTCCTTCATTATAGGTTGGACGTGGTGACATGAATCAATATCAATCAGAACATTCATCCTCATTGTGACCCCAATATAACTAATGAACATAGGCTTGTTGGGGTCAATAGGTTGGTCATGTTGATTCCAACCAACCTCAAATTTTATACCCTAACTTCTTTCCTTGATAATTTTATCCACCACTATGATGTTGCATTGTTCTTATTTTTTCATCAACATGTTCTTGATCCTCTAATAATTCGAAAGTTTCATAAAAAACATTCTATTTTTCCTTGATATTGGTGACATCTTCATGTGAAAAAGATAGTTTCTACATGGGTAGTAAAACATTTAATTTTTCAATAATGACAATAATATAATTCAATCCATGCATAAAATTCCACATTTGCATGCATCTTTCATGAAAAGTTCTATTGTCTTGAACAAAGATATAATACTTCAACACTCAAGTATAGTTAACCCTAACTACTTTTATTTAATTCATCCATAGATATTGATTGTATTTCATCTCTTGATGATGTATTGGACTCCCTCTTTCAAACTATTCGTCCTCCCATCATTATTGTTCCAAAGTTCCTTGATGACATACCTCCCAAATATTTATTATTACATGTTGTTGTTTTGTATTTATCTCCAATCTTTTTTTGGCCATCCACCTTTGTTTATTAAACTACTATAACAAAACTTCAACCCATACTGTGTACGGGTGATCATTTTGGATGACTACTTATCAGAGTAGTTCAATCAACATAAAAGAGATGGGGGATGAGTATCAAGTAAATAACTATAATAATAACTATTCAAGATATGTAATTTGAGTTTCCACAGAGGTTAAAAAATAATTAAATGTAATTTTAATTATGGATTCTAACATATTAAATTAGAAAAATAAAGGAATGAACATTCAAATTCACATAACTTCCACTCACAGTCATTTACTTCCACTTACAAACATTTATTGCTTTCCACTTCCAATTAAATGTTTTATTTTTTGGTAGATCTTAGAGGAGTCACAAACTTTTGGGGGTATTGATGTGAGGTAGATGGGAGAGCTTAAAAACTAACTATTTATCCAAGATTCCAAGAGAAAATATCCTGAAGCTAAATCCAAAAATAGGGTCGGAGAGCTCTAATCATTGTTGTAGGAATACCTTCAAGAGTTAGATTAGATGACTCATCATATTAGTATTCTTGTCTCAGTATGATTAACTATGGAGTTATAATAGGAACCAATGTGACCACACTCGAATTAAAAGTAATTTCTGATGAAGTGTTGTCAAAATTAACTGAGTCAATCATATAAGAAAATGAATATCAAGAAACTAAACAAAATTCATTTAGTATGTTTTGATTAATTTTTTGGTTTCAATTTTTGTGTTCTCAGGAAGTAAAAAATGAGGAGGATGAAAATATGGAAGAGTTGAATAATGAGTTAGGAGATGTATTATTCAAATCCATGGTAATATCTTTGACAGAGATTAATTAATACAATCTGATTGGGAGGTATGTCGTCAAGGTACTCTGGAACCACAATGATGGGAGGAAGGCTAGTTTGAAAGAGGGAGTCCAATACATCATCATGATATGGAAGTAAATAAAGTCTTTGAGGATGGATTAAATAAAGTTAATGAAGGTTAGTTATACTTGAGTATTGAATTTTATATCTCTATTCAAGATAGTAACAATTTTCATGAAATATTCATGAAATTGTGGACTTTTAGGAATTAAGTATATTTTATTATATATCTATATTACCAAAATGAATCCTTATTTACAAAACCTTATTTGTGAAACTAGTGGTCATTTTTTATGAAAAGTTATTTATGTTTATTACAACTATTATGAATTGTATGCCTCTTTCACAATAGTAGATAGAGATGCAGTTCATAATGGACTTGTATGAATTTGGAATGAGTTTAAAGAGTAGAGGTGGCATTGTGTAGGTATAGGTAAGGTAAAGAGAGATATATTAGATAGTCATAAATAAAATTGACACTGATTATTCATTTTCCGTATGTTTACTTATAAAGAATATTGATGTTAATAACATTATGAATAAGTTATAATCTCAATCCCCAATGTACTATAAGATACTCATAAATAAATTATAAGAAGCTTTTATATCCTAACAACATCAACAAGAGTATGATATACCAGGATTGTACCGATCACTATAGAATAACCCTGTCAAGATTCATCCATATAAAAATCAACCATAAATAATCTACCAATCATATCTAATAACACTAACTAGAAGGAATAGCTCAGAAGTACCATTAAAGGTTCCCTAAAGAACCAAATTTATAAAACTATTTCACATCAAAGAGGCAATAAGGATTGAAGTGTCCCAAGAAGCGACACTGATGGAATCACTCAAAAATTATCTTCAATTGAAGAGTAATTGGAATACCTCCACTCTAATGGTCTTGAATAAATTAATCTAACCCCACCTACATTCAACATAACTTATTTCTACTCAAGATTTCCACACCTTCCAATTTTGGATATTTTTATTCCACCATAAGATCCATCCAATAACATACCTCCCTTTAAAGGATGAATTTTTTAACTTAGGCTCAGTATTTATCTAGAATTATTTTACTCTTATAAATGAAATGAAAATATTAAATGCAATCCAAAATTGTCAATTATGATATACTACCATAAAATCTTATAGGAACCAAAAATATTATATGATCCCATCATTTAACATTATACCACATAACTTTTAGTAGATATACAATTACCTCTAGGACATGAGGATCAATATAAGTTCTAGAATATAGGGGATGTTTAATGGATCCTTCTTATGTATATCTAGGTGTCAAAGTGGTGACATATTATTTTTTAATGTAGATATTCACATAATATTCCCCTTACAAGAAAAATAATCTTCCAAAAATAGGCAAAAAAATAGTCTATATTAAATGTGAATCTCCCTTCAACTCTATCTCATTCATTTCCTTTTTAATGAGTATTTTCATACTTTAAATATAATTTGAAAGATGTTAGAAGCGTTATTTTAAATATATGTATGAAACAACTAACTAATAAAATCAATAAAGGGGGGTAATAAATAAAATCAATCAATTCATAAGTTATATAAACCTAATCATCACTAATAAGTAAATAAGAATACACTATTTATTTATTATTAATATTTCAATTAATATTAATTTATAATTGATTCTAGAAAAAAATTTAACAAAGACACATAATAACATGAAATTTCATATATTCTTACTGATTCCTACCTATCAACTCCTAAATAAGAGGTATGAGACTCAAGAAGATAGTTCAAGGAAAAAATTAAAAAACAACCTAGAATTCCTATGGTAACTCAAATATCAAACATAATTATGTTATCCAGACATATTTATGGACTACTTCTTATGTCTGTAAAGTTCTTTCTTTTGGATATAATCAATACCAATATTCCTATTTTCACTCTTATTCCATTTTGTAACATTTTTTACCTAGTATACCCAAATAGTTCCCAATTTAGGTTAGCACATCACCTCATACACACTTCCCAGACACTAAAGTCTTATGTCAATGCTAAGGGATATAGACAACATTACCTTTATAATAGTTTGTGGTGAAAATTTATTTTATTTATCCATACATGTCCATACACATATGTAGACTAACCTTACCATATGAAAACATACTTCTCTTTCCATGAAATCATTGCCTATAGAGGAAAATATGAAATAAAACCACTCATTGTATTTCAGTGTTGAGAAGATGAAATGTAGGGTTCATCATCTTTAAAAATACCACAAAAAATAGAACGTGGAACCCAAAAAATCAAACAGTGATAGAGGAAAATTATAAAATAACATACATTGGATTCTTGCCTTAATTTGTCTAAGGGAACGTAGAGGAGTCATGCTGGCAGTAGAGGAGTTTTTCAAGATCTTAAGAATCACAAGAGACTAAGTCATTGTTAGGATTATTTTAAATAGAATGGGGACACTTAACTGTGCTTCCAGAAAAGCACTGATAAAGATCCCTTTTATCAGCGTTAAATTGATAAGTGCTGATAAAAGGGATATTTATCATCCCTTTTTTAGTTTTTATAAGACATATTTATGAGTGATAACATTTTAACGCTGATAAAGATTTTTGTAACACCACTTTTTTAACAATGATAAATATTGCTTTAATCAACGCAAAAATTTTAGCACTGATAAAGGATTTATAATTATAATTACTTAAATAAATTTATTATTATTTATTATTATTTAAATATAAATATTTATTTATTTATAATGTCACGACCCGCCCTCGGGGCCCGTGTCGTGACTACCCCAAGCCCGCCTTCCATAGGCCAGGGGCTGGCGACTAGCACCAAGGCATAAATCCCGATAACTGGGAAGGCATTGCCTTTATAAAAGTAAACAAAAAGAACCACAGAGCACAAGAGGAAGTAAAACACTAAGTACAAAAGAAAGTGCTGAAAAGTAAATGGGCCAGAATACAAACCCAAAAGAAAGTACAACTACAACTGTAAAGTACAACTCGAAAGGGAAAACAGCAACTGAAAAGTAAAGTTGCTACGCCGAGCTGTCCACTGGAAATCCCACCTGAAGGGTGGGTACAGATAGCTCCTCTGCTCCTCAGGTCCCACCGTTCGCTCTGAGTATGTCTCGCCCAGTGGTCCACCTCCGGGTACCGCCTCGTCGTCACGTCCACCTCTGGGTACCGCCTCGTCATGAGGTCCTCCTCTGGGTACCATCTCTTCGTATAGTCCACCTCCAGGTACTGTCCAGTCCTCGAACACTCGGCTTCTGTCAACACTGCCCTTCGTCTGCAACCAACACAATGAGGTGCGGGCATAGCCCGTGTAGGGGTGAGTATAACGATACTCAGTAGGGACCCTGAGACCCTCAAGGTCTCACTAAACCAACAAGGATAACCACAAATAAGATCTCAACAGATAACCTCTACTTAGATATATGCCCATACATATACCTAAGTTATCAAGTAACCCTTCTCAATCATGAGGAAACACAAGGCTTGTGAAATCAACGGATAACCACTACCCGGGTATATTCCCATACATATACCTAAGTTAGTAAGTGACCCATCTCAATCATGAGGTAAAAACAAGGTCAAAAGTCTCAGCTCAAACCAGGATTTTCATTATCGAAACCGTAACTGCTGAAGAGCTCCGTCTCTGGAGTGTACAGTGGTCCTGTCACGACTCCGAGGTACTGCTCACTAACCTAAGACTGTTGAGGTACTCCTCCTGTCGAGTACTGCGGGTTTGCGGCCAACTACCGGGCACTCTGTCCGCTGAGGGTCTGTCGCCAAATACCGGGCGCTCCCACTAATAGCCTACAGAGGTACTCCTCCTGTCGAGTACCGCCGGTTTGCATCCAACTACCAGGTGATCCGTCCGTCGTGGGTCTGTCGCCAAATACCGGGCGCTCCTTCCACTGGGCTAGTCGACTCACTCCAAGTCAAGTCGGTCAAGCAGTCGTCAGGTCTCAGCCGGCTACACGGTCTCCGTACTCCGCACGCTCGTCTCCGGGAGGGTCCGCTCCACGAGCTACTGTTCGGTACTCCAAGTATCACAAAGTCCCGCAAAGAAGTATCTCAAAGGACCGCCTCGTCATAGGGGTCTCAACGCAACAGACGGCGCGTCAATCAGACGCTCGGTCTGTGAGTTATTAGCCTTTTCGTCCCAGGGGCCCGGTTGGTTTCGTGAGCGAACCAAACCCGGCCGTATCTCAACTATACCCTGAACTCTCATAGGGTAAACTCATAGGGACCGTTTCTCAACGCGATCACCAACGTCGCTGACGGTTCGTTAAACGGACGTTCTGTCAGAAAGATATCAGTTTTTCCGTTCTAGGGGCCCGGTTGGATTTCGGTGCGATCCAACCCGGCCACTATCCATATGCATCCAAAACTCAGGCGGAGGATTCCAAAAGTTCTGTATCGTCAACAGGAACTCAACGCAACAGACGGCACGTCAATCAGACGCCCGGTCTGAGAGTTATTGGCTTTTTCGTTCCAGGGTCCCGGTTGGATTTCGGTGCGATCCAACCCGACCGCACTCCGTCGGCATCCAAACCTCGAGCGGAGTAAGCCGAAAGATCCATCTCACTTAGAGAAATTCAACGAAACAGACGGTGCGTCAATCGGACGCCTGGTCTGTTATTTATTGGCCTTTCTGTCTCACACCCACCCTGGGAAACTTCCCAGGAGGTCACCCATCCTGATCACTACTCTAGGCCAAGCACGCTTAACTACGGAGTTTTAACCACGTAGGCTCCCGAAAAGGAAGGTGAACCTTGAGTATAGTATACCGAAACGACCGTCTCGATCCAAGGATCGCGTTGCCGCTGACGACGAGTCATTTGGAGGCCCGTAGCCCAAGATACGGGCATTTTACCAAACCGCTCGGTAACGGGGGTTTCGGGCCCGGGCTGTCCCGGCCCGAGACCCCCCGGATGGCCCGAATCGGGTCGACCCGCCCCGGACGGGGTCGACCCGGCCCGGCACAGCCCGGCCTGGCCCGGCGCGGCCCGGCCCGGCGCGGCGCGGCCCGGCCCGGCGTGGCGAACCGGCCAGGCGCGCCGGTTCGGCGCATGGCAGCGCGCTGGGCACGCTGCCTGCTTGGCCGAAGGCCGAGCTTGCTGGAAACGGGGGGCCGCCTGCCCCCCCTTTGTGAAACCGGCCCCCCTCACAATGGGGGGCCAAATAACTGCCCGGGAGAATTAAATTCCCCTGGTTTCCACCAACCCGGCCGGCCCGACCTGGCCGGCCGGCTTCTTGTCAACAGGACCGGCAAGGGTCGGTCCTCTTCCGTCTTCCGGCACCGGCGGCCCAGCTGGCCGCCGGTCATCACGATCCGCCGCGGCCCGGAACCGGCTGCGGCCTTCGTCATCCGGCGCGGTGCGACGGCACCGCGCCCCTCCGCCGCGGCCCCACTCAGGCCGCGGCGTCTTCGGTTTCCTTCGACGCGGCACGACGGCATCGTGTTCATGATAATTCTTTCCACGGCGCGGCGCGATGGCGCCACGCAATAATTTCCGTGTGATTCCTGCGTGGGGCGACGGCACCACGCTATCTCGTTTCATCCGCAATAAACATTCAAGAACAAAGGAGGGGGGTTCGGCCGTGTTTGTGCGGTCCGGTCCCCCTCTCGTTAGACGATAACACTTAAACGTTCATCCTCAAGTTTGTCATGCTAGAACCAAGAACGGAAAATAATTAAATAAAGCAACAACAAACCCCTACCTCGCTTTTCGTTATGTGTTGACGAAGTCGCGGAAAGGCGGCGGCGATTCGTCGACATCGGAAAAGAGAAGCCGTTGACGACGTCGGCGTTCTTCGTGAAAGGCGCTCCCTTTTTTATTCCGGAAGGAGTGGGAAGGAGGCATCCAAGAAGGGATCGACGTTGGAAACTTCGCGTTCTTCTTTGGAAAAGGCATTCTTCGTCGAGAAGACGTTGTTCCATGTTTGGAGATGTCCTTCGTGTTCTTCGTCGAGGGTGGAATTCTCTTCAATCCTTCCATGACTCTATCACAAAGATTTAGCCAACCCCAAACAATAAAACAACACACCTTATTATAGTGTTAGCTTAATGAATTCAAAATAATTCAAATTCATTAAGTTACATCCTTCATTAATGGGTGGAGAGACTCCAAAATTAATGAAGGTGGAAGTGAAGAGTCACATTTAATTGGGGGGGTTCAAGGGAGTTAAGGAGTTTAAGGAGTTAGGAATTTGAGGGGTTTTGGCACATTAAGTGCAAGGGAGTTTAAGGGGGGTAGAAGAGAGTTAAGGGGAAGGTGAAGGGTTGGGGCTCGTGTGGGCCCCACCTAACCTTAATCCTCACTTGGTTAGTTTGGAACTTGTGATTCCACCCCAACTTCCACACTTAGGATATAACCACTTAAGAAGATAAATAAAATTTGTAACACAAATTTTATTTTTCTTTACACTTAAACCACAACCTTATTAAACAACTGCTCCCAAGCAAACGCAACTCCAAGAAAGGCATTCCTAAGCAAAAACCGGCACTACGGTTCCATCGGTGCCCTCGGAATTTGATTCCGGGCACCGGTTCAAAAGTTAGAAATTCCCGCTCGTTCGTTCACTGAACGTACCCGAGCCAAACTTCGGAAATTGATTCTGGGCACACCGGGCCTCGGAATCAGGCACCGTCAGAAACTGCGTTCTTGTAAAATTCCAAAGAAAATTAAGAAAAAAATTTCCTTGAAATTTCCGGGTCTTTACATTACTCCCACCTCAGGGCTTTACGTCCCCGTAAAGCTTCATCACAAACTAGGGTCACAAAAGCGGTACAGAGCACGCATCTGAGCCTTCCGCTCCCATGTGCTCACCTGGAGGTTCCCGTACTGTCAAAGGAAGTGCACCCAAGGAATCGATCATCCTCGTAGGATCTGCTCCTGTCTATCCTTGATCCCCACTGGAACCTCCGTGCATGTCGCTCTATCATCGACGTCCAACTCCCTGAGGTCGATGATGTGTGAAGGATCAAGCACGTATCTCCTCAATTGAGTTACGTGTAAGTCATCGTGCACCTGGTGCAACTGAGGTGGATGGGTCAAGCGATAAACCACCTCGCCTACCCTGCTGGGGACCTAGAAAGGTCTATTGAACCTCGGAGATCTCTTGCCGCCTCGGCTACATCTCCTTAAACCTCGTCGAGGTGAGACCTGTATAAGAACGTGGTCGCCATCCTCGAACTCTAAAGGTCTCCCTTTTTAGGTTAGAACTAAAACTCAAAACTCATGCTGCCACGAGGGTAAGGTTGGCCGACCCAAGAATGATCGGCTACATCTTCCCATGCACGAGTTTATCTTGTGCTGCCCAGGGTTTCCTTTTCGCCGACCAAGGAAAACCCATCCCAACGTTTGCCTAATACCATCAATTTGAGTATGAACAGTGATTGCCAAATACATACTCAAACTAACATCGTAAGGCCTCGACGCTGCCACCAAGAGGTCCTAACCGAGACTCTCGCCTCAAGGGTCAGATCACACCGTCGGCGTAAGTGTGACTATCGAGTCTCCTCCCAAAGGTATCTCCAGACGTGAGGGTCAAGTCAACGGCTTAACCGGAATCTCTAGGTCTGGGACTAGATTCATGGAAGGAAGGGATGATTTGTTTCGATGCCTGTGGCTACGGCAGCTAGTAGAAGATAAATTCCGCACTTCGAATAATCCTTAGAGCCCCTTTTTGGTCGCACTCCATGACCGCAAGCAGCTACCCTCTTTCCCTGCTCTCCAACTCCCTGAGTCTAGCGGGGACTACAAAGGCGGGTGATGGTAACATGTTGAAATGTACACCACCACGAGCTGCTCTCCAAGCTCTGCCTCCATGTCTACTGCTCTGCAGATTCATCTGTCCTTAACATTTCCTCTTCTTGAAACATTTTACATGCCCAAGTCTCCGAGACTGGTGTCAGTTTCCTACTTTCCAAACTTCTAACATTCTATGGCTGTATTCGATCAACAAAGAATTCTCAACCACAAAGGTTCCTTCTAGCACTCTAGCCTAAGTAGAAATGAATAGAGAAAAGGTGTTGGCTCGGAAGACCTTAAACATACCATGCTCAGAGGTCCGACCTCTATTGCACTGGTCGAAACGCTTCCATCGAGTACCCGATATGTTCGGTACGCCTCGATGAATTCTCAGCTATCAACACGTCGTCCCGCCGAAACTGTAAAAGTTCTAGAAAATTCTCGGCCACCTCCTCAAGCCAGTCCTCAGCCGCCTATGAGTCAGGTTCACCTCGAAACATGAGGGTATCTGAAGTTAGAACACATGTAAGGCAGTAAACTTACATGTGACACCTACTGGTACCGCCGGTTGTAACTGCTGTCCAACAGGTAGTGATGTATAGCTGACACACTACCCAAAGGCACTATCTCAGGCATCGGTTCATGTACCGAAGCCTCATCACTATGCGGACCATCCTCATGGTCATTCACTGGAAAACACTAGTGGCCAAGTCCACCATCCACTCTACTGATTTCTCAGCTAGGTGGAAAACTCTAGCAATCGCCTCTAGCCACAGCTCTGCTGTCTAGAAATCTGCCTCGCCTCGTAACTTCTGAGGCCTCTACTGCTGGAACTCGTGCAACGCGCTCCGCCAGCGTGCACAGTTTGCTAGTATAGCCGTTGGCATCTGCTGCCCAATAGGTGGTGATGTACTGGTACACCACCCGAGGGTGCCAACATAGTAAAAAGGGCCCTGCACCAGAGCCTCGTCGCTCGGTGAGCCGTCATCGAGTACTCTCTCGGAACTCCAACTGACTGTCTGCGTGGAGACATCCTGAACAGATGCGACACGGTCAACGTCTTATACCTGGTGAGCTGTCCTGGTTTGAGATGACTTTAAAACTTTGGAAACACACACGCAATCAGTGTTTTTGTGTACAAAGTCGAAAATCAGTAGTCAGGGTCCTGGTGTACGGATACGTTGGCCGCCGCACCAACACTGGACTCCCTAAACTGAAGACCACACTCGGTACCCTTAACACTATTGCTTCACATAGAAAAAGATCAGAGTCCTGAGTTCTGCGGTAGAACTGAACTCCTCTGATACCAATTTGTCACGACCCGCCCTCGGGGCCCGTGTCGTGATAACCCCAAGCCCGCCTTCCATAGGCCAGGGGCTGGCGACTAGCACCAAGGCGTAAATCCCGATAACTGGGAAGGAATTGCCTTTATAAAATTAAACAAAAAGAACCACAGAGCACAAGCGGAAGTAAAACACTAAGTACAAAAGAAAGTGCTGAAAAGTAAATGGGCCAGAATACAAACCCAAAAGAAAGTACAACTACAACTGTAAAGTACAACTCGAAAGGGAAAACAGCAACTGAAAAGTAAAGCTGCTATGCCGAGCTGTCCACTGAAAATCCCACCTGAAGGGTGGGTACAGATAGCTCCTCTGCTCCTCAGGTCCCACCGTCCGCTCCGAGTATGTCTCGCCCAGTGGTCCACCTCCGGGTACCGCCTCGTCGTCACGTCCACCTCTGGGTACCGCCTCGTCGTGAGGTCCTCCTCTGGGTACCATCTCTTCGTATAGTCCACCTCCAGGTACTGTCCAGTCCTCGAACACTCGGCTTCTGTCAACACTGCCCGTCGTCTGCAACCAACACAATGAGGTGTGGGCATAGCCCGTGCAGGGGTGAGTATAACGATACTCAGTAGGGACCCCGAGACCCTCAAGGTCTCACTAAACCAACAAGGATAACCACAAATAAGATCTCAACAGATAACCTCTACTGAGATATATTCCCATACATATACCTAAGTTATCAAGTAACCCATCTCAATCATGAGGAAACACAAGGCTTGTGAAATCAACGGATAACCACTACCCGGGTATATGCCCATACATATACCTAAGTTAGCAAGTGACCCATCTCAATCATGAGGTAAACACAAGGTCAAAAGTCTCAGCTCAAACCAGGATTTTCATTATCGAAAATGTAACTGCTGAAGAGCTCCGTCTCTAGAGTGTACAGTGGTCCTGTCACGACTCCGAGCTACTGCTCACTAACCTAAGACTGTTGAGGTACTCCTCCTGTCGAGTACTGCGGGTTTGCGGCCAACTACCGGGTGCTCCGTCCGCTGAGGGTCTGTCGCCAAATACCGGGCGCTCCCACTAATAGCCTACAGAGGTACTCCTCCTGTCGAGTACCGCGGGTTTGCAGCCAACTACCAGGCGCTCCGTCCGCCGTGGGTCTGTCGCCAAATACCAGGCGCTCCTTCCACAGGGCTAGTCGACTCACTCCAAGTCAAGTCGGTCAAACAGTCGTCAGGTCTCAGCCGGCTACACGGTCTCCGTACTCCGCACGCTCGTCTCCGGGAGGGTCCGCTCCACGAGCTACTGGTCGATACTCCAAGTATCACAAAGTCCCGCAAAGAAGTATCTCAAAGGACCGCCTCGTCATAGGGGTCTCAACGCAACAGACGGCGCGTCAATTAGACGCCCGGTCTGTGAGTTATTAGCCTTTTCGTCCCAGGGGCCCGGTTGGTTTCGTGAGCGAACCAAACCCGGACATATCTCAACTATACCCCGAACTCTCATAGGGTAAACTCATAGGGACCGTTTCTCAACGCGATCACCAACGCCGCTGACGGTTCGTCAAACGGACGTTCTGTCAGAAAGATATCAGCTTTTCCGTTCCAGGGGCCCGGTTGGATTTCGGTGCGATCCAACCCGGCCACTATCCATATGCATCCAAAACTCGGGCGGAGGATTCCAAAAGTTCCGTATCGTCAACAGGAACTCAACGCAACAGACGGCGCGTCAATCGGACGCCCGGTCTGAGAGTTATTGGCTTTTTCGTTCCAGGGGCCCGGTTGGATTTCGGTGCGATCCAACCCGACCGCACTCCGTCGGCATCCAAACCTCGAGCGGAGTAAGCCGAAAGATCCATCTCACTTAGAGGAATTCAACGAAACAGACGGTGCGTCAATCGGACGCCTGGTCTGTTATTTATTGGCCTTTCCGTCTCACACCCACCCTGGGAAACTTCCCAGGAGGTCACCCATCCTGATCACTACTCTAGGCCAAGCACGCTTAACTACGGAGTTTTAACCACGTAGGCTCCCGAAAAGGAAGGTGCACCTTGAGTATAGTATACCGAAACGACCGTCTCGATCCAAGGATCGTGTTGCCGCTGACGACGAGTCGTTTGGAGGCCTGTAGCCCAAGATACGGGCATTTGACCAAACCGCTCGGTAACGGGGGTTTCGGGCCCGGGCCGTCCCGGCCCGAGACCCCCCGGATGGCCCGAACCGGGTCGACCCGCCCCGGACGGGGTCGACCCGGCCCGGCGCGGCGCGGCCCGGCCCGGCGTGGCGAACCGGCCAGGCGCGCCGGTTCGGCGCAAGGCAGCGCGCTGGGCATGCTGCCAGCTTGGCCGAAGGCCGAGCTTGCTGGAAACGGGGGGCCGCCTGCCCCCCCCCCCCCCCCCTTTGTGAAACCGGCCCCCCTCATAATGGGGGGCCAAATAACTGCCCGGGGGAATTAAATTCCCCCAGTTTCCACCAACCCGGCCGGCCCGACCTGGTCGGCCGGCTTCTTGTCAACAGGACCGGCAAGGGCCGGTCCTCTTCCGTCTTCCGACACCGGCGGCCTGACTGGCCGCCGGTCATCACGATCTGCCGCGTCCTAGAACCGGCTGCGGCCTTCGTCATCCGGCGCGGTGCGACGGCACCGCGCCCCTCCGCCGCGGCCCCACTCCGGCCGCGGCGTCTTCGGTTTCCTTCGACGCGGCGCGACGGCGTCGTGTTCATGATAATTCTTTCCACGGCGCGGCGCGACGGCGCCACGCAATAATTTCCGTGTGATTCCCGCGTGGGGCGACGGCACCACGCTATCTCGTTTCATCCGCAAGAAACATTCAAGAACAAAGGAGGGGGGTTCGGCCGTGTTTGTGCGGTCCGGTCCCCCTCTCGTTAGACGATAACACTTAAACGTTCATCCTCAAGTTTGTCATGCTAGAACCAAGAACGGAAAATAATTAAATAAAGCAACAACAAACCCCTACCTCGCTTTTCGTTATGTGTTGACGAAGTCGCGGAAAGGCGGCGGCGATTCGTCGACATCGGAAAAGAGAAGCCGTTGACGACGTCGGCGTTCTTCGTGAAAGGCGCTCCCTTCTTTATTCTGGAAGGAGTGGGAAGGAGGCATCCAAGAAGGGATCGACGTTGGAAACTTCACATTCTTCTTTGGAAAAGGCATTCTTCATCGAGAAGACGTTGTTCCATGTTTGGAGATGTCCTTCGTGTTCTTCATCGAGGTTGGAATTCTCTTCAATCCTTCCATGACTCTATCACAAAGATTTAGCCAACCCCAAACAATAAAACAACACACCTTATTATAGTGTTAGCTTAATGAATTCAAAATAATTCAAATTCATTAAGTTACATCCTCCATTAATGGGTGGAGAGACTCCAAAATTAATGAAGGTGGAAGTGAGGAGTCGCATTTAATTGGGGGGGGGGGGTTCAAGGGAGTTAAGGAGTTTAAGGAGTTAGGAATTTGAGGGGTTTTGGCACATTAAGTGTAAGGGAGTTTAAGGGGGGTAGAAGAGAGTTAAGGGGAAGGTGAAGGGTTGGGGCTCGTGTGGGCCCCACCTAACCTTAATCCTCACTTGGTTAGTTAGGAACTTGTGATTCCACCCCAACTTCCACACTTAGGATATAACCACTTAAGAAGATAAATAAAATTTGTAACACAAATTTTATTTTTCTTTACACTTAAACCACAACCTTATTAAACAACTGCTCCCAAGCAAACGCAACTCCAAGAAAGGCATTCCTAAGCAAAAACCGGCACTACGGTTCCATCGGTGCCCTCGGAATTTGATTCTGGGCACCGGTTCAAAAGTTAGAAATTTCCGCTCGTTCGTTCACGGAACGTACCCGAGCCAAACTTCGGAAATTGATTCTGGGCACACCGGGCCTCGAAATCAGGCGCCGTCAGAAACTGCGTTCTTGTAAAATTCCAAAGAAAATTAAGAAAAAAATTTCCTTGAAATTTCCGGGTCTTTACATATAATTATATGAATACTTATTTAGAAAATAATTATTTTTTATTTATAATAATTATAAATATATAAATTTATAAATATAGTAAATATACATTTATAAATATATTTATTTAAAAATATTTATTTAAAACAATATTTTTAACATTATCAATGGATATATAATCTTAAATACATTCATTTTAAAAATGAGTGAAATTGAATAATTAAAAATGAGTACACTTTAAAATTATTGAAAAAAAGATAAGTTTTATTAATTAAATATAAATTATTAAAACATTATAAATATATATATATATATATATATTGAAATAAACATGAATACAAAATGAAAATGCTAAAACATAGTAAATAAATTTATATAAATAAATAAAATAAAATGATCAAATTCAAAAATAAAATAAAAATTAAAAACATTAAAAATGAATACCCAAACTGTAATACTATTAAAAATAAATAAATAAAATTTATTGATTAAAAACATTATATCTTAAATGTATCATGTTATAATGAAATTCTAAAATATAGTAAAATTTGAAAAAATTACACAAATATTAGGTTTATGTGTTTTTATATATTGCATAAATATATTTGTGTGTGTGTTTGTATATAAAAATGCAGTAATTACCTATATATGTGTATGTGAAATCAATGTAACATATGATGTTTGATATATGTTAAATTGAAAAATCAAACAATATTAAAAATTAATAAGACATTAATATGTTTTTAATTGACATTTTATTCATTTAATATATATCTAAATTTAATATATAATATTTATTACTATTTATAATCAATATATATATATATATCATATACTTATTCATTTTTATTAATAATAAAAAATTTATTCATTTTAGTGTTGATAAATTACATTGATGTTAAAGGCATGTTTTTTAGAAGTGTATAGAGTTTGGAAGTCTTCTACACATGCTCAAAATCTCCTATGCATGCTCAAAATATCCTACTCCATAGAAAATTATCCTATAGAATATAATTTTAAGATCATATCATGCTTTATTATCTATGTGAAGTTCAAATTTCATACATCACAGAATTACCTATAAATAAAAATGTCTTACACAAAATATAAGTCTTTTGAGACTTGAAAATGTCTTAAAAAGTTTAAATATTCCTATGAAGGATATAAAGTCTTATGAAGTGATGAATAATTATAATATTAAGGATATTCTTATGATTAATTACTAAATATAAGTCTTATAATCATAATCAAATTCATACTATCAAAAGACATTTGAAATTTTCTAAGGGTATGGACTTAATTTTTACCAAATCAGTAATCCAATCATTATGGTATTTATGACAAAATGAGTTCTTCACCAGTATCGAAGACACAAACCCTCCTCAATGACCATGATATATCAATGTTGGTTTTCCTCTAATAGTTCTTTCATACACCAGCTGACTTTTCTTGTTGATTACACACATACATATTCAGGCATTTAATTTTGATTATATACTTTTTTTATGATTGGTAGTTATACAAATGTTTCTTCAATAACACCAGTGGAGAAATTGAATCTTCAAACACAAAATGATCCTACAGGTGGATTATTACCCTATATAAAATCACTTAAACAAGTGGTGAAAAGAAAATATTTAAATAAGTAACCTGATGCATACCCCATCCTTTATTTGCAATAGGGTTATGTTGGTTTTGATGCACATTCTTTATTTTTAGAAATCTTTTTCTATTTCATAAATTAACATTTTTGAATCAAGTTGGATAAAATAAATAATGTCAAATAATATATTGTTGACTTCAATGCACAGGAAATTATTTCCCATTGATATGATTGATGAAATCACTCTATGCTTCTTTCTTTATGATGTGTTCATAACAAAGTGGTGGGTGGGGCTTCATTTTCCACTCAGCATCCCAAAGATATAACTTCATTAGAAGAGCTCAAAAGCTTCTAGGGTATTTTATTGTATCCATTAAGATGGATTTATTATGGAAATATTCTAAAATAAATTAACCCTACATGGAATAATGAAAATTAAATCAATGTTTCATATATATAATTTTTTAGTAAAGTAGAGAAAGTATACAGGAACGTTACTGATATATCTTTCCAAATGATTTCCTTCATTATAGGTTGGACGCGGTGACATTAATCAATATCAATCAGAACATTAATCCTCATTGTGACTCCAATATAACTAATAAACATAGGATTTTTGGGGTCAATAGGTTGGTCATGTTGATTCTAACCAACCTCAAATTTTATACCCTAACTTCTTTCCTTGATAATTTTATTCACCACTATGATGTTGCATTGTTGTTATTTTTTCATCAACATGTTGTTGATCCCCTAATAATTCTAAAGTTTCATCAAAAACATTCTATTTTTCCTTGATATTGGTGACATCTTCATGTGAAAAAGATTGTTTCTGCATGGGTAGAAAAACATTTAATTTTTCAATAATAACAATAATATAATTCAATCCATGCATAAAATTCCACATTTTCATGCATCTTGAATGAAAATTTTTATTGTCTTGAATAGAGATATAATACTTCAATACTCAAGTATAGTTAAACCTAACTACCTTTATTTAATTCATCCTCAGATATTGATTGTATTTCATCTCTTGATGATGTATTGGACTCCCTCTTTCAAACTTTTTGTCCTCCCATCATTGTTGTTCCAATGTTCCTTGATGACATACCTCCCAAATAGTTATTGTTACATGTTGTTGTTTTGTATTTATCTCCCATCTTTTTTGGACATCCACCTTTGTTTATTAAACTAATCTACCAAAACTTCAACCCATACCGTTTACGGGTGATAATTTTGGATGACTACTTATCAGAGTAGTTCAATCAACATAAAAGAGATGGGGGATGAGTCTCAAGTAAATAACAATAATAATAACTATTCAAGATATGAAATTTGAGTTTCCAAAGAGGTTAAAAAATAATTAAATTTAATTTTAATTATGGATTCTAACATATTAAATTAGAAAAATAAAGGAATGAACATTCAAATTCACATGACTTCCACTCGCAGTCATTTACTTCCACTTACAAACATTTATTGCTTTCCACTTCCTATGAAATGTTTTATTTTTTGTTAGATCATAGAGGAGTCACAAACTTTTGGGGGTATTGATGTGAGGTGGATGTGAGAGCTTGAAAACTAACTATTTCTCCAATATTCCAAGAGAAAATATCCTGAAGCTAAATCCAAAAATAGGGTCGGAGAGCTCTTATCATTGTGGTAGGAATACCTTCAAGAGTTATATTAGATGACTCAACATATTAGTATTCTTGTCTGAGTATGATTAACTATGGAGTTCTAATAGGATCCAATGTGACCACACTTGAATTAAAATTAATTTCTGATGAATTGTTTTCAAAATTAACTGAGTGAATCGTATAAGAAAATGAATATCAAGAAACCAAAAAAAATTCATTTAGTATGTTTTGATTAATTTTTTGGTTTCATTTTTTGTGTTCTCATGAAGTAGAAAATGAGGAGGATGAAAAGATGGAAGAGTTGAATAATGAGTTAGGAGATATAGTATTCAAATCCATGGTAATATCTTTCATAGAGATTAATTAATACAATCTGATTGGGAGGTATGTCATCAAGGTACTTTGGAACAACAATGATGGGAGGAATGCTAGTTTGAAAGAGGGAGTCCAATACATCATCGTGATGTGGAAGTAAATAAAGTCTTTGAGGATGGATTAAATAAAGGTAATGAAGGTTAGTTGTACTTGAGTATTGAATTATATATCTATGTTCAATACAGTAACAATTTTCATGAAATATTCATGAAATTGTGGACTTTAAGGCATTAAGTGTATTTTATTATATATCTATATTACCAAAATAAATCCTTATTTACAAAACCGTATTTGTGAAACTAGTGGTAATTTTTTATGAAAAGTTATTTATGTTTCTTACAACTATTATGAATTGTATGCCTCTTTCACAATAGCAGATAGAGATGCAGTTCATAGTGGACTTGTATGAATTTGGAATGAGTTTAAAGAGTAGAGGTGGCATTGTGTAGGTATAGGTAAGGTAAAGAGAGATATATTAGATACTCATAAATAAAATTGACACTGATTATTCATTTTCCATATGTTTACTTATAAAGAATATTGATGTTAATAATATTATGAATAAGTTATAATCTCAATCCCCAATGAACTATAAGATACTCATAAATAAATTATAGGAAGCTTTTATATCCTAACAACATCAACAAGAGTATGATATACCAGGATTGTACTGATAACTATATAATGACCCTATAAAGCTTCATCCATATACAAATCAACCATAAATAATCTACCAATAATATATAATAATAGTATCTAGAAGGAATAGCTCAGAAGTACCATTAGAGGTACCCTAAAGAACCAAATTTAGACAACTATTTCACATCAAAGAGGCAATAAGGATTGAAGTGTCCTAAGAAGCGACACGGATGGAATCACTCAAAAATTATCTTCAATTGAAGAGTAATTGGAATACCTCCACTCTAATGGTCTTGAATAAATGAATCTAACCCCACCTACATTCGACATAACTTATTTATACTCAAGATTTCCACACCTTCCAATTTTGGATATTTTTATTCCACCATAAGATCCCTCCAATAACATACATCCCTTTAAAGGCTGAATTTTTTATCTTATGCTCAGTATTTATCTAGAATTATTTTACTCTTATGAATGAAATGAAAATATTAAATGCAATCCAAAATTTTTAATTATGATATACTACCATAGAATCTTATAGGAACCAAAAATATTATATGATCCCATCATTTAACATTATACCACATAACTTTTAGTAGATATACAATTACCTCTAGGACATGAGGATCAATATAAGTTTGAGAATATAGAGGATGTTTAATGGATCCTTCTTATGTATATCTAGGGGTCAAAGTGGTGAAATATTATTTTTTAATGTAGATATTCACATAATATTCCCCTTATAAGAAAAATAATCTTCCAAAAATAGGCAAAAAATAGTCTATATTAAATGTGAATCCCCCTTCAACTCTATCTCATTCATTTCCTTTTTAATGAGTATTTTCATACTTTAAATATAATTTAAAAGATGTTAGAAGTGTTATTTTAAATATATGTATGAAACAACTAACTAATAATATCAATAAAAGTGGGGTAATAAATAAAATCATTCAATTCATAAGTTATATAAACCTAATCATCACTAATAAGTAAATAAGAATACACTATTTATTTATTATTAATATTTAATTAATATTAATTTATAATTGATTATAGAAAAAAATTTAACAAAGACACATAATAACATGACATTTCATATATTTTTACCGATTCCTACCTATCAACTCCTAAATAAGAGGTATGAGACTCAAGAAGATAGTTCAAGGAAAAAATTTAAAAAACAACCTAGAATTCATATGGTAACTCAAATATCAAACATAATTTTGTTATCCAGACATATTTATGGACTACTTCTTATGTCTGTAAAGTTATTTCTTTTGGATATAATCAATACCAATATTCCTATTTTCACTCTTATTCGTTTTTGTAACATTTTTTACCTAGTATACCCAAATAGTTCCCAATTTAGGTTAGCACATCACCTCAGACACACTTCCCAGTCACTAAAGTCTTATGTCAATGCTAAGGGATATAGACAACATTACCTTTATAATAGTGTGTGGTGAAAATTTATTTTATTTATCCATACAGGTCCATACACATATGTAGACTAACCTTACCATATAAAAACATCCTTCTCTTTCCATGAAATCATTGCCTATAGAGGAAAATACGAAATAAAACCACTCATTGTATTTCAGTGTCGAGAAGATGAAATGTAGGGTTCATCATCTTTAAAAATACCACAAAAAATAGAACGTGGAACCCAAAAAATCAAACAATGATAGAGGAAAATTATAAAATAACATACATTCGATTCTTGCCTTAATTCGGCTAAGGGAACATAGAGGAGTCATGCTGGTAGTAGAAGAGTTTTTCAAGATCTTAAGAATCACAAGAGACTGAGTCATGGTTAGGCTTATTTTAAATAGAATGGGGACACTTAACTGTGCTTCCAGAAAAGCACTGATAAAGATCCCTTTTATCAGCGTTAAATTGATAAGTGCTGATAAAAGGGATATTTATCATCCCTTTTTTAGTTTTTATAAAAGGCATATTTATGAGTGATAACATTTTAACGCTGATAAAGATTTTTGTAACACCGCTTTTTTATCAATGATAAATATTCCTTTAATCAACGCAAAAATTTTAGCACTGATAAAGGATTTATAATTATAATTACTTAAATAAAATTATTATTATTTATTATTATTTATTATTATTTATTATTATTTAAATATAAATATTTATTTATTTATAATTATATGAATACGTATTTAGAAAAAAATTATTATTTATTTTTAATAATTATAAATTTATAAATTTATAAATATAGTAAATTTACATTTATAAATATATTTATTTAAAAATATTTATTTAAAACTATATTTGTAACATTATCAATGGATATATAATCTTAAATACATTCATTTTAAAAATGATTGAAATTGAATAATTAAAACTGAGTACACTTTAAAATTATTGAAAAAGGGATAATTTTTATTAATTAAATATAAATTATTAAAAAATTATAAATATATATATATATATATTCAAATAAACATGAATACAAATTGAAAATACTAAAACATAGTAAATAAATTTATATAAATAAATAAAATAAAATGATCAAATTCAAAAATAAAATAAAAAATAAAAACATTAAAAATGAATACCCAAACTGTAATACTATTAAAAATAAATAAATAAAATTTATTTATTAAAAACATTATATCTTAAATGTATCATGTTATAATGAAATTCTAAAATATAGTAAAATTTGAAAAAATTACACAAATATTAGGTTTATGTGTTTTTATATATTGTATAAATATATTTTTGTGTGTGTTTGTATATAAAAATGCAATAATTACCTATATATGTGTATGTGAAATCAATGTAACATATGATGTTTGATATATGTTAAATTGAAAAATCAAACAATATTAAAAATTAATAAGACATTAATATGTTTTTAATTGACATTTTATTCATTTAATATATATCTAAATTTAATATATAATATTTATTACTATTTATAATCAATATATATATATTATATACTTATTCATTTTTATTAATAATAAAAATTTTATTCATTTTAGTGTTGATAAATTACATTGATGTTAAAGGCATGTTTTTTAGAAGTGTATAGAGTTTAGAAGTCTTCTACACGTACTCAAAATCTCCTATGCATGCTCAAAATATCCTACTCCATAGAAAATTATCCTGTAGAATATAATTTTAGGATCATATCATGCTTGATTATCTATGTGAAGTTCAAATATCATACATCACAGAATTACCTATAAATAAAAATGTCTTACACAAAATATAGGTCTTTTGAGACTTGAAAATGTCTTAAAAAGTTGAAATATTCCTATGAAGGATATAAAGTCTTATGAAGTGATGAATAATTATAATATTAAGGATATGCTTATGATTAATTACTAAAGATAAGTCTTATAATCATAATCAAATTCATACTATCAAAAGACATTTGAAATTTTCTAAGGGTATGGACTTAATTTTTACCAAATTAGTAATCCAATCATTATGGTATTTATGACAAAATGAGTTCTTCACCAGTATTGAAGACCCATTTTGATTTTTTTAAGGTGAACACTAATTTATAGGATTACCAGTTACTCCTAAGTTTTATTTTTTTTATTTTTTCAAGGAAATTTTTACCTTTTTAGAAAACTAAAAAAATACCTCTCATGTCTTTTATAAAAAATTGGGCTATTTAAATGAGAAAAAATTGAATTAATGTGTGTTGTAAATACCAAGAAATTATATAGTTTCAAGGCATACCATAATAGAACTCGGTGGATACCTCTATTTTATAATATTTAGAGAATAATGAACATGAATAAAAGAAATAATTTAATATTATAGGTATTATTATATTTACTCTCAATTGTTTAAATTAAATAGAGAAGTTTGAATAAAAAGGTAAGAAGAGCTATTTTCAAGAAATGAGAATAACATACACTTTTTTTCAAGCTCAGTCTTATTGTATAACTATGAAAATAAAAACCATTATTTTTGTTTTCATTCAAGTTACATATAAAAAAATGAAGTATCTTCATAGCTTCTTCAAAGACTATTCTTTTTCTGAAGATTTTTGATCATCTGTCAGTTGTTTCTTAAGACGATAGGTTGAACCTATTATATATTATAAATATATTCCTCTATAAAATTTTACACTCCTTGTACTTAGTGTATTTAATGTTGTGGTAAATTATTGTAATGGGAGATCTTGGTTGAAATATTTTTTTCCTTTATACCAAGTGATAGATTCTTTCACTCACCTAGGTAGCACATCGTAAAAGTTATGGTTGATTAAAAAACACTATAATTTCATTGAGTATTGGTGGTGTGGATTAGGGTTAGTTCCTATTTCCTTGAAACACTTTAAATTATATATTACATGATCTTTAATTTCTATTTTATTTTCCACTACACACCAGATATAAGAGTTAAGGACATGTTCTAATAAGTTTTTAAGAGTGTAAGAGTGTGGTTTTAAGTTGATGAAATTTTTAAGTTCTCAATTCAACCCCCCCCCCCTGAGTCATTGTGAAACTCTTTCTAGGAAATCCATAATTGTATCTAGGATTATTTTTAAAAATTTAGTGATAAAATGGTATTTTCACCCCCCCCCCTAAACATCCTCATTTTAATTCCAATATTTCATTGACAGCTCCACCCTTAACTCCCTTACATCTTCTTTAACTTAGGATTTTATCCTCAACTGGATTCATCATCGAGTGGCCAAAGGAGTCTATTTTCACTAAAGCTAAGGTAGGATCTCCCTTTACATTTTTTATATACTACTTTGGTAGTGTGTTCACATATCCCTCAAAATTTTCTTTAATTTAGGGTTTTAATCCAAGAACCTCATATAAATGTTCTTACTTTAGGATGTAGTTGGAGTTTGTAAACATCGTTCTTATGGTGAGATTGTTCTTAAACATTTTATATTTTCATTTCTATTTTTTGTTAGTGACATAATTCTACTTTTATTCTAACCTAGTTCGTTGAATCCATCAATGGTGGAATTTCTAAAATTTTGAGCTTAGGGCCTTTCATATGCATTGGTTAATGTGGGTGATCCTATTTTATTTCCCTCATATTGTTAAAGTGTTTCTTTTTTAAGGGAATGGGGTAGAGTGAGAGATACTTGGTTAATAGTTTTTTTCAAGGATAAAATTAATAAAAAGAAGTTTTTATCAGTTAAATAATATTTAAATGGTAATACCTTACCAATTTAGGAATATTTATACCTTATTTGTGCTTCTATGATTAATCATATGCATACTGATATTTGATAAACTATTCTATGAGTTTCCTTTCTTGCATATTAGAGAATATGATAGTTAATATTCATATTAAAAATGTTTAAACCATTCAAGGGAATTCCGTATTAAAATTTTATGATGTAGAATTGCATTTACAGTGATATTCATGCCTAAAATTACAAGCCTAGGGCTACCCTTTTTTAATTTAAATTTTAATGTTCCCTCATGGAACCAAATGGTCTACATGAAATTTTTGTGCTTATATTTGATTCCTTGAAATAATTTGATTGGAATTTTTGATTTAGTAAATTAATTCCTTACTTATAAGTTATTATTCTAATAAGATCATATTGTTTTAGGCCTCTCTTAATGGTAATACATATGAATAGATTTTTATTTATCTATATTATATATGCAAGGGTCAATATTTATCTTTCATATTCCAATGAGAGGATCATGAAATTATTCTCAAGGGGACGTTATATATACATATGATAAGATCTTATCTAAGTGGATAGAGTCCTCAAATTGAGAAGGTTTATGTTTATGTATATGATTAAAGATATGTGTGTGTGTGTGTGTTCCTTTCTAAGGGAAATGTGTAACCTCCATGTTGATGCTAATTTTATATTTATATATATATATATATGCAATCCCCCCCCATGAAGAGAGTGTCCCTAGGGGTGGATGGATATGCAGACACACACACACGTGTGTGTGTCTATATATATTGACATGCATATATATATATATATGAACACTTCCTCCTATAGATGATGGTTTTTTTCAAACATCTTCGACGGATATGTCCCATGTAGCAGAAAGGTACCTTGTAACACCCGGTTGTTTTTTATGAATTTTTTTTCAAATAATTTGTATTCTTCAGTAGCTTGTGTTGCATGAAATCATGAGTTTAAAAGTACCATGAAACTCCCTTAGTATAAAATTACCATTATATCATATCCGTTAGGTTAGCGGAAATAATTATAACTAACTTATGAAAATTCATTGTGAATTCATTGGCAATCAATTATTTATGAAAATATAAATCAATTAGATATTTGTATTTTTGAGTGAATTACTTTTTGTAATGAAATTAATGAGATATATATGTGTTATATACTTAATAAAATATTTTTTATATTCATCCAATGGATATTTTAGTCATAGGGTATGAATAAAACCCTTTTTGATGTATAAAAACCAATTTTTTAAAAAGGTTAATTTTACTCCTTTGAATGGAGAACCCATTTCAAATTAAGATTTTGACACATTAATAATTTTTATATTAAAATATAACATTTTATTTTTAATTTGGATATAAAAAATTTACTTTGGATTAATTTATGATATTTTTCTGATAACATCATGTTTTCATGAATAGTAAAAATACACTAAATTTTAATTGAAAAATAACTTTTTTATTTGAAATAATTTATATGTTTAAATTGTATTTTTTAAATGGTTTAAAAGTATAAATAGAATATATTTTTACAATTTAATATAATTTATGTCATTGGAATTAATCTTACATTAAATTCATATGTAAAAACATTTTAATCCTTTGCAATGTTTTAACTTTTAAAAAACTCGTTCTCTCATTCCGACAACGGGATTGATTTTAAATTATTTACAGAAACTTTTGTGTTATTAATTTTTAAAAATGGAATCCATATTTTTAATCATTAGTTTCAAATTATTTTAATATGATACTTTTATTTTTTGGTATTATGAATAGTAACTTTGGTAATTATTTTTATTACCATGGTTAAATGTAAATCTGGTAATTAAAGGTAAAATTAATATTATAAAATTACCTTAACACCTGTAAAAGTCCTATTTAATGACTAAATTCGACCCTTATCTTCTATTTTTTGAAACAGAATTACTTTATGGCCACTTACATATGAATATGACATGAATATAATAAAAACTAATAAATGTTGCAAAATGTCATAATCTCATTTTATATAAGTATATTAATTTTAATAGATTGATAAATATGAGCTAATATCAACTATAGATAGTATCTAGAAATATAAAATAATTACCTATATCATAGAAATTTATTTATAATTTTTAGAGATTAAATAGTTACCATTAATAATTACACAATAGTGATGTAGAAATTATTTAATTAATATAAATATGAAATAAATCATTTTAAAAATATAAAAATAAATAAAATATGAACTAATTAATTATATAAACTAATTTTAAAGGTTACTATGACATGTTTGGATTGTATTTAATATTTTGTTTCAAATTTTATTTTCTGTTTGGATTTTTTTTAATGTCAAATAAATGAATTGTGTCAAAATTGACACTATTGATTTTTTTTAAAGATAACATTTTATTAAATAATTTAAAAAATTAGAAAAATTAAAAATTACAAAGTGATAATTGTAAGATCTAAAATATCTTTAAATTTCAATTCATGGTCAATTGATACCATATAAGTAAATATTTATAACCATTAAATATTTAGAATGTTATTACCATAATTAAAATTAAATAAAATAATTAATTTTCAATTAGAAATATATGGTCTAAAATCACAAAAATAACTTTTCCAAAATATATTGGTTGATATTACAACCCTATATCATCTCATATTCAAAATTGGGAAATTTTGGAGGTTTTTTTATAAATTTTTATTTTATTATAAATTATTATTTATGGAGTTTTCAAAAGTGCCCCTCACCTCAATTATAAAAGGGAACCTCCTCCATCACCTCTTCAATTCATTTTTAGACTTAAAGATCAGTCATAACCTACCCTTTTTCCTTATCAAATTATATATTTTAATTCTAGAGGTTCTTGTCATCTTTAAAGACAAACTATAGTGCTCTAAGAAGAGATTTAGAGGAAGCACGTCGAGGAACTGGTAATCTCTTCTACCGATTATTTAAAACTTATTTCTTCTTATACTTCCTATTCATTAGTTGTTTCATTATAAATTAATAACATCAGTATCAATCATATACTTATATGTTATTATAAATATTAAACAACCATATTTCACCTTCTATCCATTCTATGAAAAATATAATCACCACGTGTGCATATGTATGGCTTACCATCTCCACACCGTGGTGTAATCTATTTTTTACCACCACCTTAATTGGATGGATATATTTATGTAAATAATAACTATATATGATTATTATAACATGATACTAATTCTGAAATATCATACACCATCCACTTCAATACCATTCAATAATTTTGGTAATGATATCATCGATTGTGCATACGTACGACATACTATCTCCACGAAGTGATGTGATTCATTCTAAATGATATTAATTAAACTATGATTATATACATGAATTGAATAAATAAATATGATATATATTATACTAATATCATTCTGTAAATTATTTAATTATAACCTAATAAGTGTAACAAGAACTTATCTAACAAATCTAGCATAAGGAAATAAAGCATTCAATATCTGAATAACGAGTTACAATTAAATTTTACTAACAAAAGGATGATAATACAATCATATATGATATCATAAAAATTATTATGATTATTGAGTAAGTAAATAACATTATTAAAATAAATATAAATTATTTTTGGATACATACGAAGGATATCGGACCAAAGGTAAGGGATAATTTGGCAATCTCATTTTTATCTGATATTATTTATACGTAAGTATTTACGGGGGATATATTTATCATCCATGTCTATGTTTTCTAAAAAAATTCATAAAATGTTTAATATTATTCTATGTATGTTTAAATTGATTTTTACCCATTTTTTTACTTTTTCTACATGGTAAGGAAGGAGTCTTTCTTTTCTTTACAATATGAAGTACTTTTTGACTTTTCTGAAAAAAGTATGAAGAGAATGTTTTCTTAACTTATACAGAATTAATAGATTTTTATGGTTTAAAGAAACCTTATTTCCATGAATCTTCCTCTACAAAATTTCAAAATTATTTTCAAATAATTTATTTTATTTTAAAATTGTATGGCATTTTGATAAAATAAAATGTTTTTTAAAAAGAAAGGATATTTTCCTCAGTAATTATGTTCAAGTGTTTTATCAAAATTATTTTACATCTAAGATAACATAAGGTTATGTTTAAATCCCTATTATTACTTTGATTTGATTATAATGGAATTATTTTTATAAAATCCATTTATCTTATATGGACTATGATTGAATTATGTTTAAAAATCAATTTTATTTATTGGGTTATGCTATGATGAATGATTTACGTTTTTGTGGAACATGTAAGAATGATTTAATTATTATATGGGTGGGACCTATATATCCCTCCAATGCATTGGGTAAAGATTTATATCTCACGAAATAGACATGACTGGAATGGAAAGTAAATCTGGTTCAGTAATACAGGGCTGGAATGAGGACTGAACTCAGCTCAGTAATGGGGTTTGTTCTCTATGATGGTCTTAGCAATGAGCATTGACTAATATGAAATTATTTTCTCTGATTTTGTGTCTATTACAAGAAATTTCATGCCTTATGTTATGACTATGGATATTAAATTGAAATTTTATGATTTATCCCACGACATCATATTATGATCTTTTATATGCAGGATAATATTTTCAAATGTTATGTTCATATAATTATGATATGATTGATATTTCTCTTGTTTACCCTTACTAAACATTTGAGATCACCCTTTCATATGTTTCTTTTCCCCAAGTTATGAAGAACGTTATTAAGTAAGATATGTCAAAAATGAGTCTAGTTATGAAGAAATAAGTAGGAGACAATGTGGATGTTTTATGAAATAGTTGTTTATGTTTCCTAGTTTCTAAAGACACTAAACCTATATGGTCCTGGCATGGTTTTTATTATGTTATGTAAAAAAATATTCTTCAATGTTTAAGTAATATCTATATGTAATTTATGGGTCATTATAGTTGATATCAGAGCAAAGGTGTAGTTAACCTTTAGAAACTAGGATGAGAGAACCTTAGTAAGAACCCTAAGGATATGTCTAAGTATAGGTTGAAATCATATCCTAGTGTTTTCTAGAAGTTCATGAATAAAATAGGATAAAACCTAAAGTTTCTTAAATTGAAATTTTATTATTAAATTATGTGGTTTTCGTATTATGATTAGGGATGTTCACACTATGCTTCTTGGTTTTAGTTGATGGATGGAACTCAAAAGAACCGTATTAATAGTGAATGTGACCGGAAATACAATGATTGTCCCTATGAGAAACCAAATGTTATGGGAGATGTAATGAAAAATATTGTATCCATGATCACACAACTTTATCTGTCTTTGAATCATGCGTTAATTCCAAATGAGAAAATCATGGAGCAAAATTATATTGAATCCTTTATAAGGTAGCATCCACCTTCATTCAGTGGGTCTTCTGATCTATTAGTGGATGAACAATGGATTACTACCACTAAAAAGATATTTTCTATTCTAAAATGTTCTGAACATGATAAATTCATCTTAGCAGTATATCATTTGGAAGGTGAAGTTGATCAATGGTGGAAGCTTATCAAGAATACGAGGCAAAGAGATGAAATTGAGTCCATGTAATGCGATGAGTTCAAGAACTTATTTTTTAATAAGTACTTTCCTCTTATTCTTCAAACAAATATGGATCAATAATTTTTTGAACTTAATCAAAATGATGATGAATATGTTGGTACCTATGAAGAAATTTTTACAAGACTTTCATGGTATGATTCTTTAGTGGCTTAAAACCAGGTATCTGAAGGTCATTATTCATAAGGGACTTCAATAGCTATGAGGAAATATTTCTATGTTCTCTCAAGCTTGAGATGGATATTGGATTAACCCATCAGTTGTATGGGTTTGATAAGAAGAGAAAAATATCATTCAAAGGAAAATCTAAAGACCACACTGAAAAGATGATGAGTTTTCTCTTTTGCTCAAAGTGTGGAAAGAAACATGGTGGTATTTTTCTTAGAGGGACTAGTAAATGTTTTATGTGTCGAAAAGAATTTCATCAGGTAGTTTAATGCCGAAGTGATGGTAAAATATGTCTAATGATGCAAACAATGAAAGGGCTATACAGAATGCACCTCCTACACTTCAATGTTACTAGTGAAAGGAAATGGGGAATTATTCTAATCAACTCCCAAATCCAAGGGTTATTTATGATGATCAACATCAACAAAATATTAAGTCCAAAGACAAAGTAATGTCACGTGAAATTACTATTAGTGACATGGAGTATGATAATTAAGTGGTGAAAGGTACACTTACCATCCACTCTAATGTATAAAATATGTTATTTTATTCTATATCCGCCCACTCTTTTATTTATAAATAATTTTCTATGTGTGTTATCATATTAACTCATAAATTAGATATTAAGTTATCTGTGACAAATCCTAATGGAAAAGTAGTCACATCAAAAGTTTATAATTATTCTCTTGTTGAATTTTGTTGGAAATTACTTCCTACAAATCTTGTGATCCTTCCTATAGTGGAATTTGATGTGATTCTTGGAATGGATTGGATTTCTCTATATGGATATCATATCAATTTCCAAAGAAGGGAAGTCACATTTCATATTCCAGATCAATCTATGATCATCTATTAATGAAATGTTGAATATAACCTTCTACTTGAACTTTCTTCCATCTTATGGGTCTTGATTCCTATAAATGAAAGTTATTTGTCTCAAATGGTTGGGGAGAAACTCAAGATTAATTATATACCCATTCCACATGAGTTTGATGATGTCTTTCCAAAGGAATTTCTAGGTCTTTCACCAAATTGTGAAGTTGAGTTTTCAATAGAACTCATACTGGGTGTTATACATATTTCAAAGACACCTTATAGAATGGCCCCAATTGAGTTATAGGAATTGAAGAAGAAACTCCAAGGGAATCTTGGTAAGGGATTAATATGCCCTATTGAACAACCTTGAGGAGAACCTATTCTATTTTTATGAAGAAAGTTGGATCAATTAGAATCCATATTGATTATCATGAACTTAACAAGATCACTACCAAGAAACAATATCCTCTTCCCCGCATTGATGACTTATTTGACCAACTACATAGAGCTCAATACTTTCCCAGGATTGATCTTTATTTAGGATATCATCAATTAAGGTTCAAAAAAGAGGATATACCAAATATGGCATTCCGTACAAGGTATGGACACTATGAATTTATAATGATGCCTTTTGGTCTTACTAATTCCCCTGCTATCTTCATGGATATAATGAATAAAGTCTTTATAAACTATCTTTTTCAATTTTTGGTAGTATTTCTAGATGATATTCTTGTCTATTCAAAGGGCAAGGAAGAACATGAATATCACTTGATAATTGAAATGAAGATCCTAATAAAGGATAAGGTTTACACCAAATTTACCAAGTGTAAATTTTGGCTTTAGAAAGCTCCATTTTTTGGGTCACATAATCTCAAGTGATGGTATATCTATAGATACAATAAAAAAAGTGGTTATTAAAAGATGGTTGATACCAAAAATGGTAACTGAGATCCGATGTTTTCTTGGTTTTTCTGGATATCATCGATGTTTTTTGAGATATTTTTCATGATTATCTAATCCACTCACAAATTTGACTCAGAAAGGATTTAAGTTCCTTTGGATGGAGGAATGTGAAGAGAATTTCAAGGAGCTAAAAAGAAGTTTATCCAGTGCACATGTGCTCACACTACCTTGTAGTGGAGAAAGGATTTTGATCTACAGTGATGCATCCAAGAAAGGCCTGGTATGTGTTCTCATGCAAAATGATATAGTGATAACTTATGCCACATGTAAGTTGAAAATTCATGAGAAAAATTACCCAACTCATGATTTGGAGTTATCTGTAGTAGTCTTTTCATTAAATATATGGAGGCAATATATTTATGGTGAAAGGTATAATATTTATACTGATCATACAATTTAAAAGTATATTTTCACAAAAAATGAGATGAATATGTTCTAAAGAATATGTTTGAAGTTGATTAAAGATTTCAACTGCTCAATACATTACCACACTAGAAAAGAAAACAAGGTGGCAGATGCTTTGAGTTGAAAATACCGTGCAATCTTATCCATGATTAGGATCATGAAATATCAAATATTTATATATTTTCAAATGTTGGATCTTGAAATTTTAATGTAAGGGGAGAAATATTATCTTTCTCGAATGAATGTTTAACCATATATACAAGTGAAGATTAAGGATGCACATAAGAAATATGTAGATCTACAAAAGAAGGTGAGAAATGTTCTTGAATTCTTCCTGGATTGTGATGTAGTAATAACGTGTAGGAACCGCATTAGTATTCATCCCATACAGTAATTAAATAAGGATCTATTGGATGAGGCTCATAGTTCTTAATTATCTATTAATCCTAGAAGCACAAATATGTATAAGGACATGAAAGAGTATTTCTGGTGGGATGGAATGAAAAGATATGTTTCTAAATATGTCCCTTGGTGCTTGGTTCTTCAATAAGTTAAGTCTGATAGACATAAGTCTAAGGGGATGTTACAACCATTACCCATACCAGAAAGGAAATGGGAAAACATCACTATGGACTTTGTTGTCAGACTTCCCAAAAAGTCTAAAGGCCATAATTCTATATGGGTTATAGTTTATCGCCTTACGAAGTTGGCACACTTCATTTCTATTAGAGAGGATTTCTCTCTTGATCATCTTTCTAGGATATATGTAGAGGAAGTGGTAATATTTCATGGAGTACCACTTTCCATTATATCCGATCGGGATCCAAGGTTTACCTCGAAGTTATAGTGAAGTCTTCAGCATGCTCTAGATACAGAGTTAAGTTTCATCACTGCTTTTCATATTCAGATATATGGTTAGTCTGAAATGACAATTCAAACTCTATAAGACATGTTGAGATCTTGATCTTGTGATTAAAAAGGTGGTTGGGATCAATACCTACCATTGGTTGAATTTTCTTACAATAACAGATTTCACTTTAGAATTCAGACAGCTCCTTATGAATCCCTCTATAGAAATAAGTGAATAACTCCAAATTTTCGGGATGAAATTGGGGAAATAAATCTATTAGGACCTGACCTTGTTCATGAAATGGAAGAAAAAGGTTATATCATTTAAACAACTCATAAGATAAGATCAGAGTCGATAAAAAAGTTATAATGACAACTAAAGAATAGATGTAGAGTTTGAAGTGGGTGATAAGGAGTTTATGTGAATATCTCTATGGAAGAGAGTAATGAGATTTGGAAATAATGGAAATTTGAGCCCAAGGTATATAGGTCCTTTTGAAATTATGGGTCATGACGGGAAGGTAGCTTACCGATTGGAGATTCCATAGAATCTCACTAAAGTTCATGATGTGTTCTATGTATCTCTCCTGAGAAAATATATGTCCAATTATTTACATGTACTAAGCTTAGAAGTTGTAACACTGGAGAAATATATTTCTTATGAAGAACAACTGATATAGATTATGGATCATAGCGAAAAAGTTTTACGACACAAGACCACTCGCTTGGTTAATGTTTTATGGAGTAACCACCAATTTGAAGAAGCTACATGGGAACCTGAGGATATAATAAGGTAGAGGTATCCCCATCTTTCTATTTCCAGGTGAGGAATTTCAAGGGAAAAATTTAGTTCAGGGGGGTATAATGTAACTCCCGGATGTTTTTTATGAAAAATTTTATTTAAATAATTTTTATTCTTCAGTACCTTGCATTGAACGAAATTGAATGTTTAAATAATCTGTGAGATTACCTTATTATAAAATTATCATTATAGCCTATCCATTAGGTTAGTAGGAATAATTATAACTAACTTATGAAAATGCATTGTGAATTCATTAGCTATCAATTATTTATGAAAAATATAAATCAATTAGTTATTTGAATTTATTAGTGAATTACTTTTAGTAAGGAAATTAATGAGATATATATGTGTTATATACTTAATAAAATATTTTCTATACTAATCCAATGGATATTTTAGTCATAGGGTATGAATAAAACCTTATTTCATGTATAAAAACCTATTTTTTAAGGTAAATTTTATACCATTGAATGGAGGACCCCTTTTAAATTAATACATTGACACATTAATAATTTTTATATGAAAAAATAAATATGTTATTTTGAAGCAGGATATAAAAATTCACTTTGGTAGAATTTCTGATATTTTTATGATAACTTCATGTTTTGATGACCAGTAAAAATATGCTAAATTTTAATTGAAAATAACTTTTTTCATTGAAATAATATATATAGTTAAATTGTATTATTGAATGTTTTAAAAGTATAAATAGAATATATTTTTACCATTTAATATAATATAGTTCATTTGAATTAATTTTATATTAAATTCAAATGTAAAAACATTTCAATCTTTTGCAATGTTTTAACTTTTAAAAAACTCGTTCTCTCATTCCGAAAACGGGATTGATTTTAAATTAAATACTGAAACTTTTATGTTTTTAATTTTTAAAAATGGTCTCCATATTTGGAATCAGTAGGTCCAAATTATGTTAATGGGCTAATTTTATTTTTGGGCATTATGAATAGTAACTTTGGTAATTATTTTTATTATCATGGTTAAAGGTAAATCTGATAATTAAGGGTAAAAATAATATTATAAAATTGCTTTTTCACCTATAAAAATCATATTAGATGACTAAATGATACCGTTATCATCTATTTTTTAAAATGGATCATTTTATGGCCACTTACATATGAATATGACATGAATATAATAAAAACTAATGAATGTGACAAAATGTCACAATCTCAATTTACATAAGTATATTAATTTTAATATATCGATAACTAGGATATAATATCAACTATATATAGTCTCATAAAATATAAAATAATTTTCAACATCATAGAAATTTATTTATAATTTTTATATATTAAATAATTACCATTAATGATGACATAATAGTGATGTAGAAATTATTTTATTAATAGAAATATCAAATAAATGGTTTTAAAAATATTCAAATAAATATCATATGAACTAATTAACATGATCCACGGATTTTCTAGATTTATATGACATGTTAAGAGTGTATTGAATATTTTTTTTCAAATTTATCTTATGTGTTTATTTTTTTTAATGTCATGTAAATGAATAGTGTTAAAATTGACACTATTGATATTTTAGGAAAATAACATTTTATTAAATTATTTGAAAAACATAAAAATATTTAAAAATTAAAACAAAATAATTATAAGATCTAAAATGTCATGAAATATCCATTTATGGTCAATTAACACCATATATGTAAATATTTATAAACATTAAATTTTTAGAATGTTATTACTGCAATTAAAATTAAATAGGATAATTAAGTGTCAATTAAAAATATATCATTTAAATTGAAAAAAATAAATTTTCCCAAATTTTTTGGTTGATTATATAACAATTTTGTCTTATCTCATCTTTGAAATTGGGACATTTTGGAGGTTTGTTGGTAGGGTTTAATTTTATTATAAATTATCATTTATGGATTTTCTAAAAGTGCCCCTCACTTCAATTATAAAAGGGAACCTCCTCTCTCACCTCTTCACTTCATTTTGAGAATTAAAGCTCATCCATACCCTTCCCTTTTTCCTTCTCAACTTATCTATTTTCATTCTATAGTTTCTGTTCATCTTTAAAGACTAACTCTAGTGCTCTGAGAAGAGATTTAGTGGAAGCAAATCGAGGAAGAGTTAATCTATTCTACCGATTCTTTCAAACTTCATTCATCTTATACTTCCTCTTAATTAGTTGTTTCATTATAAAGTAATATCATAATCATAAATCATATAATTATATGTCATTATAAATATGAAACAACCATATTTCACCTTCAATCCATCCTATAAAAAACGAAATCACCGCACGTGTGTACGTATGGCTTACCATCTTCACACTGTGGTGTAATCTATTTTTCACCACCACCTTACTTGTATGGGTATAATTATGGAAATAATAACTATATATGATTAATATAACATGATAATAATTCATAAATATCATACACCATCCACTTAAATACCATTCAATACTTTTGGGAATGATATCATCGCTCGTGTGTACGTACGGTCTACCGTATCCATGATGTGATACGATTCATTCTACAATATCTTAAATAAACATTATTATATACATGAATTGAATGAATAAATGTGATATATATTATACTAATATCATTATTTAAATTATTTAACTATAACCTAAGAAGTTGAACATGAACTTATCTCACAATTCTTGCATAAGAACATAAAGCAGTTAATATCCGAATAACGAGTGATAATGAAATGTTACTAACAAACGGATGATAATATAATCATATATGATATCATAAAAATGATTATGATTCTGGAGTAATTTAATAACATCATTTAAATCATTATACAGGATTTTCGTATACATACAAAGGATATTAGACCTAAGGTAAGGGATAATTTTGCTATCTCATTTTTTATCTGAGATTGTTTATACGTAAGTATTTACTGGGGATATATTTATCATTCATGACCATATTTTCTAAAAACGTTTTCATAGAATATTTAATATTATTATATTTATTTTCAAAGTCATGTTTACCCATTTTTTACTTTTACTACATGGTATGGATGGAATCTTTCTTTTTTTTACCATACGAGGTACTATTTGACATTTTCGGAAAAAGTACGAGGGGAATGTTTTTTTAACTTATACAGTATGAATAGATTTTTACAGTTTCAAGACACATTATTTCCATTAATCTTACTCTACATGATTTTAAGATTATTTTCAACTAAATTATTTTCTTTTAAAATTGTGTGGCATTTTGAGAAAAGAAAATATCTTTGAAAAAGAAAGGGTATTTTCCTCAGGAATTAAGTTCAAGTGTTTAATCAAAATTATTTTACATCTAAGATAACATAGGGTTATGTTTTTATCCCTATTATTAATTTTATTTTATTGTGATGGAATTATTTTTATGAAATCCATTTATTTTATATCGACAATGATGGAATGATGTTTATGAAACCCATTTTATTTCATGTATTATGCTATGATGAATGTTTTATGTTTTTGTGGAACATGTAAGAATGATATCATTATTAGATGGGTGAGACCTATATCTCCCTCTAATTCATTGGGAAAAGATTTATATCTCATGATATAGACATGAATATAATGGCAAGTAAATCTTGTTCAGTAATACGGGGCTGGAACAAGGAGTGAACGCAGTTCAGTAGTGGACTTTGTCGGTTATGATGGTCTTGACAATAAGTCGTGACTAATATGAAATGATTTTCTATCCTTATGTGTGTATGCCAAAAAATTCATGTCTTATGTTAGGACTCTGGGGATTACATTTCACTTTTATGATTTATCCCATGACATGATATTATGATCTTTTATATACATGATAAGATTTTCAAATGTAATGTTATTATGATTATGATATAATTGATATTAACCTTGTTTACCCTTATTAAGAATTTGAGATCACCATTTCATATGTTTCTTTTCCCAAGGTCATGAAGAAGTGTATTAATTTAGATATGTCAGAAAGGAGTCTAGTTATGAATAAATAAGCGAGAGACAATGTGGATGTTTTATGAACCAGTTGTTTATGTTTCCCAGTTTCTAAAGACACTAAAACTATACGGTCTTGACGTGGTTTTCGTTATGTTATGTAATAAATATTATTTAATGTTGAAGTAATATCTATATGTAAATTATGGGTTATTATATACCCTACTTAGATTTTGAACATAACTTAAAGTAGGTTTGACTGATGTGGCTAAAAATTATTAAATAATTAATAAATCATTCTATATACATTTTTAATTTAAATAGATTTACTAATTGATTGTTAGTACCCAATTGATAGAATATTTATCTTTACTTATTACCTTCCAACTTTGTGTTATTTCATTGAACACTTAGCCTTATGATAGACTAGATGAAGTCGATTGGTTACTTTCATGGGGTAAAATATGCCTACACCCATTATGTGTTCCAATAATATGTTTATAGACCTTTCTTTACATGCCCCATGTAAAGTAAAATTTCTATCACACAATGTCTAAAGGTACTTGTGCGTGTGCGGATATTACACATGGTGTATAGAGATAGGATAGACATTTTTAGAGTTTTTGGGTTGATATTTGTGGAAATGATGAAAAGGTATTTATTAAAATGTCTCCACATGTGAGACTCCCATTTTGGATATTTATATCTTGTTTGGATTGTTCACTTTATATATTATTGTACTTTATCTTATTAAATTCATATAATATCTCATATAAATGTTTTTGGATTGGTTATGGGTATAATTGTATTTTATATAGATTATGTGATACAAATTTCCTAGGTATTCCCAAGGAATATGTATCCTATTGGTGGATAGTTTAGGTGTTTGGTTTCTTTATTCACTAAATGGTCATTCTAAATTTTTAGTGTTATTTTCTGGGATGTTTTGCGTGACTTTAATGAGGTTAAACCATATCCCACTTATATGATAGTTGTCCTTTAGTATTTTCTCTATCCTCTTGTTATTAGGAGGTGTAACTAAGGTTTTCTGGTGACCCAGTTATAGTTCATTTGGGTATCTGAGTTGGGTCATTACAGAATGGTATTTTTAAGACCCAAATGGGACATTAGTGAGAGATTCCCTGATAATGGGGTGAATAAGGGTTTTAAACTCATTTTTTTCCCCACATACTTGTGAAACTCTCACTTTCCTAATTGATCTTGACCTCACTTATTAGTAGGGTCACTCTTGTGTTCACCTATTTTGTGATGATCCAATTAACCGATCCACTTATCTTAGCCTTATTCATATAAGATCGATGATCAGTCAATCCACATGCACTGATTATCATCCTACAAAATATAAGAAAAGAAAGAACATAGGACACGATAATTTTACTTAGTTCACCCACATTGGCCTATATTTAAGGAGCACACACCAACTATGTGCCGATGTGGCACAATCTAATAATCATCACTAGTCTTATGGATATAATGATTTGACTATGGTCACTTCATGCTAGGATTACTTACTTTACAACTTTTAGGGTTTATCTCACCTCCACCCAAGGGCCACTCCCTCTATCCCCTCCTTTATCACACTACTTGGCTCACATTCCAATACATGTCTTTATTTTCTTATATTTAAATCACTTATTAGTTCCCATTGATCTTCACTATGTACTTTCACAAACTGTTTGTGAATATCACCATTATAGCCGCTTCACTTTCTCTATTGAACTAGTCTTTAAGGAATAAAAAATTCCTTTGTTAAAGTCTTCAAGAATATCCAATTACAATATGTGTTAAAAAAACATAACACTTTTGTGAAACCTTTTCATGACTTTTGTGAAAATTTCCTCCTATCGTAAAAATGTCATACTTTCACGAAACTCACAGTATTTTGATAAACTCATAACCTTTCATGAAACTTTATAAAGCTTTGTGAACCCCCTTGGTCAGATTGATATAAGTCCATTATTCACAGAACATATTTTCATATGAATCCTTCATATAAGAAAAAACTTCATGAAACTCTTTTTAAAATTCAGAGCCTTTTGATCTTCAACAAGTATTCCTAACTCAAATGAAGGCGGCAGTTTCCTATCTATAAATTTTTCATCCCCTTCATGAAAATTTATCACTTTCCACCACCATTTCATTAATATATTTACAATTTTTCATAAAAATTACTTTATTCAAAAAAAATTAGGTAAATTTTCCTTTTTCGTGAATCATCTCATAATCGCATAACTTACCACCTTTCCTTCATGACTCATACATATTTATTGAAACATTATTATTCACAAAACTTCTTATAATCTCATAACTTACCATCTTTCCTCCATGCATCATCCACTTTCATCCAACATTCTTTCATGAATCTACAAACCTTCATGACTCCAAACTTTTATGAAACACAAAATTTTCAAAAATTCCATTACTTTTTCATATTTTCATGAATCAGTCCTAAAAATCAATATTTCACAAAACATGTCCCTTCCTCCAAATTTTGGACACCAACAATTTGGAAAACATTGGTAAGTTACACCACCTTGTTCATACATGTTTTGGTACCACTTCCATAGCTTCCATACCTCTTTATTGAAGATTTTAAAATATAACTAGTCAACAATCATATATAATCTTCGCAAATGACCATTGTAAGATGCATCCCTATCTGGGTGCTCCTCCTTCGATAGCTTCAACCCATCTCTTAGCATTATCATGATCAACATTTTTGCCTCTCACATTACTTCATGCACTCCACCACTTTCCCTCTATATGGAACATCACCATCTCAGGTAGTCTTGGACATGGTGAATAGAAAATCCAATATTCTTCACCACACCATGTCATTGGAAACACTGCATCCAGCACACCAACTAATCAAGGTTAATAGTGATAGGTTTGACAGTGAATCTAGCACACAACACATTGAACTACCAATTCTTATTGGTGTCCAATAGTATTAGAGTGCACATGAGCCTCGACATGATTGGTGAGGACTCGGCAGGTGCATCCAAGAGACTCGAGGTCAAGTCCAGGTGGAGGCGTATTTCTGGGTACTGTAGTAGTACAGTAGAAGGAACTATAGCAGGCACTATAATAGGTATTGTAGAACGTATTGTTTGGTACTGTATCAGCTGGAACTATTCATCCATCTGGGCCTTTGGGCCACCAATTTGGTCCTTGGGTCCTTCAAGGCTTTCAGGCCACCCAAGGCCTTCGGGAAAATTATTTATCAAGGCCTTTGGGCCACCTTAAGGCCTTAGGGCCACCCCAAGGCCTTTGGTCCACATGAATGCAGATATACCAGTTATACTACAAGGGACAAGGCTTCAGATGAAGGATTCAGGGTAGATGCATTGACTAGAGAAGATCTTACCAAAATTGGAAGAATAAGAGGGTATGGATTTGACATCGGTACCTGGCTTGTGTAGCTTTCATAGGATAGCTATCCAACCAGCCCTATGAAGGTGGAGTGCTGATATCATTACATATGCTGGGGAGGATAGTTCCAAGTTGTCTTGTCTAGGTGATTCCCTCTAAGACCTACGGGTCATGTGATTGTCTCTAAGCCTTCGGGCCCTATAAGGGTTCCAACTCACCCCTTGAAAGGTGTATTATCAAAAATAATAAAAAATTAAGGCCTTCGGACCATTTCGTCTGTCCAATAGTATTAGAGTGACTTAAATTATCTTAGGTAGAGTATTTAGAGTAGTCATAAGATCATATTGTCATGGACTAATAAGTGACCCATAAAAATACCATGAAATTATAATTATGGTAGAAACTTGATCTACCAAGGGGGGTATGGGTCTCATTTTTGACATTTTCTACAAGTTTTTCTTTCCTCTATGATTCTCACACACAATGAGTAGGTATGTTTAGGTAATCGTAGATACGATAACATGAAATATCATGTGTTTGACTATTTTTATTTCATTTATTTTTGGAATCATTTAGGTGTTCATATTAACTAAAACCCTATTAATAAATAAATATTTTTTCTTATTTATTTATTAATGGTGAGTATATAGATATAAATCATTCAATAGATTCAAATAATTTTAAAAACCAATTTTTACTGGATCTTATAATCTTTCATTTTTTTAATCTTTCATTTTATGAATTATTTTGAAATGATAATCAATAGAAAAATAAATATGAATGATAGAGAAGGTATAAAATAGTATGACATGATTAGAATAGTACAAATAAAAATGTTAAATAATCCATCTTTGGAAGATAATTTAGTGTGATTATATTCATTAATATGGATTATGTCACTGCATCAACCCTTAGATGATTCACAAGAAGGGGATAATGAATATGATCTACCTTTTAGGCTCCCCTTTGATCCTAAAGTTATCTAGATTCTACCTCATCCACATCAAGCAGTGGGTTAAGTAGCATCATGATGGAAACCCTCAGATAATGATGTTATATAGGAATTTCAGTTTCATTACCCCTGCCTTCAAGGGTGTAGTCTCACCAAAAGAAACAGAGGACTAGTTTGATCATATCCATCACATATTTGAGAGTATTTAGACATTAAATCAACATTGGGTTTATCTAAACACAATTATACTTGAAAGAGTAGGATGTCACCAGTGGGATATAATATATGGGGCTAAGAACGATCTGTGGGATGGAATGGAAGATATTTTAGGTCATTTTTTTGAAAAATTATATCTCAAAACTCTTTACTATGTGAAGTATTAAGAATTTATAGGGATTAGCCATAGATCAATTTATATAATAGATTATGTCACAAATTTTTCCAATTTAAATTTCTTCAGTCATTATATGAGTGTGGATGATGATTCAAAATATAGATAGTTTAATATGGGATTGAGGGAACCATTACAGACCCACATGATATTGTTCAAACTTTTAACCATCTTTTTGGTGGAAAAAAGTTAATATTATATAAAATTGGATCACAAAGGGGTATATAGCTAGATCTTATTCATATAGTTGTAATAGTCAATAAAAATAGTTATGTTTTTGTGGATCTTGGTATCATAGTCCAAGTGGGTGTGGGAGTGCTCCTTGTTCTATAGGATCTCAGGTTTGATGATTCTAGTGTTGTCAAAAGGACACTCTAAGAATAACTATAATTATACTATAAAGTAGGGCCACCAATATAGCAGGTATTGTAATATCTAGAGATTATGTAGGTCTAACCAATATAATAGTTTGGTAAAATGACCCCATCACAGTTAGACCTCATAGGATCATAATGGTGGGAATGATACTATAGGAACTCAACCTCTTTCTGGTAGGCCTAGGTAGGGTAACAAGTGTGTAGAATAGATCTAATGACCATTGGAACCTTCACTAAGGAATGGGTAATAAGAAAATTTTCATCATGATAACTCAAGTGGGTTTTTTATAGTTAATCAGTTTTTGGCTGATGCAAAGGAAGGTCATTCGATAATGGGAATTATAGTTTTGGTATCTTCTACCCTTTTGTATGTCCTATTTGATACTAAACCATCTCGTTCACTTATTTATAAACATATTGTGTATCTCTTATGAATATAATTAGATGAAATTAGAATATAATGAGTATTTATACCCCTTTAGGTAAGTGTTTAGACATATATAATAGGTTTCTTTCATATCCTCTTCTAATGGGGTCATTCCATTATCTCTAGGACTTTTCCTACTCATTATATGAAAATATTTGATCTCATAATAGGTAAGGATTGGATAACCAAACTAAAATCATTTATTGATTTATATTAGGGATTATATTCATTCACATATCAATATTAAACCCAGTATTCTCTTATGGTTAAATGGTATTACCATTTAAGAAGATTTAGGGGAAACTAGGACTCATTTGGAACTCCAACCACTAAAATGGAATGTTTATTTTTGAGAGTGGTTGAAATGAAGTGATATGAAGAAATACCTCATGTGGTAGACTTATTCTCAAATGTGTTCCCAGAGGATTTATCTTTATTTCCTCCTAAACATAAGGTGAAATTCTTAATTGAGATGGTTCCTCAAACAATGCCAATTTTGATTCTTATATACCATATGGAATAAAAAGGTTTGAGATAATTGAATATTCAACTTGAAAAGGTAGAGTCTAAGGGATTTATTTTTCCTAATACTTCTCCTTGGGGTGCCCCATATCTCTTTACAAAGAAATTTTTTGTAAGTCAAAACCTTTGAGTAGATTATCAAAATTTGAATTAGGCAACTATTAATAATTGATACCCATTTTCTGAAATTGATGATTATTTTTTAATTTAAAAGGATTAAATTGTTTTTGAAGATTGATTTCAAATTTAGGTATCATCCACATTGGGTGAAATATAGGTATAATAAAAAAACATATTTTCAAAGTCATTGTGGGAATTTTCAAAGTCATTATGGGAATTTTTAATATTTGGTTATTCATTGTTTCTTAAAAAATGAACCCATAGTTTTCATGGATCTCATGAATAGTGTTTTTCATCCATTATTATACTCATTAAGTGTAGTCTTTTTGGATGAAATACTAGTTTAATATCAAGGCTAATAAGATAATGAAATAAATATTTAGGAGATTTTGGGGATGTTCAAGGAGATTGAGCGTTATTATAAACTCAAAAATATTCATTTTTGTATTTGTGAAGTAAAATCCATGGGTTTTTTTAATTCATGGTACTGAATTGTGGTTTAACAAAATAAATTAGATGTGGTAATTTCTTGGGATGTACCTAAGAATGGCTTCGAGATTAATAGTTAAATAGAGATCCTTAGGTATTACTATCATTTTATTCAATAATTTCCCAATATATCTACTCTTATGACTAACTGAAAATAAAATTTTTATTAAATAAATGAGTCAAAAAAAAGGATAATCATAGATTTATAAACAATTTTAGGCCTAGAGCATCCTTATACACCACTAAAATATAGTTATAATGTAAATAACCTATGGAAGGAAAAATATTAAGAGGTTTAGATGCATCTCCTTTGCAATCTATGAAATTTACTACCTTATTTTCCTCTCTCTAGGTACAAATAATAAAAGTGTTCTGATGGAGGAGATGTTTACATTCCCGAATGGTATACACTATTGAATCGTGTACTTATCATGTAACATGAATAAAATTAATGATCAATATAGAGTAAGAATCTATTTAAGAGATAATAATTTTCCTCTACTTTCAAATAAAAAGGCCACTTAGTAAGGAATGATATTTAACTTGAAGATGACTACCATTGAAATAGTAATCACTTTAAGCTAGGACCACCAAGTTGTTTCAATTAGGAACATTACCCCTATTGAAAAAAATCCATTAAAATAGGATCCATATAAGTTAATATTCATGATAGATTTAGGAGGGGTCCTTAGAAACTTGTGGAATGTACACCTCTCCTCAGCTAGACACGATACATTGAATCCAAAAATATTACCCCATTATAGAGTTCCATTTCAGATAGTAGTAATATCATGATTCCAAAAAATCACATTCTAGGTAATTTTTCAATAAATATAGTGCTTTATATAAAGATTAATACCATTTTTGTGATCCCACAGTACCCAAAAGCTAACATTTAGAGTCACATTGTGAATGTATATAAGCTCAAGAGAATTACATCTTCCTTAATGCCAATTAGAGAGAAAACAATCAATGTAATTAGTAAAAGGATTAATATATATATGGTTTCCAAGAAAGGACCTAACTTCCTTTTCCCATTAACTCATTAAGAAGAGGGAAAATTATGATTCACTATTAGGAATGATGTAGAAGAGACACTTCAAAGTAATATAAACACCTTTTTATTTGACTAAATTATCCATCAAGATATCCCAATTATGAAAATTCCCAATAAGGAAGATATATTTGATCGATATTTATTTTTAATAGAATGTATATCCCCAATGAACTTCCCATGAGTGAAAAAAATAATATTCAAATAATTTTTAGTACTAAACTTTCCTGAGCATGAAGTAGTGAAGTGGTAGGGATCATCATCATCATTTAGGAAATTTTGTGGAAGATATTTTTCTAATCGTCAGCAAAAACAATGTTATATAATTTGGAAACACATTAGATTATTTAATAAAAATATTTAGAGTGGTGAAATAAGAGAAATAGGGAATATTATTATCCCATATATTGTTATAGAACAAAACATCCCTATGACCAATAATCCATCTAGTATATTCAAGAATAGTGAAAATAGGGTTAATGAGCATGTGCTATAAAAGAGAAGATAAATATGGAACCTGATGAGTCACATCAAGATCTAAACCATAATTGTTCTGGGAAACATTATCCCAAAGGTAATTACCAGAAATAGTTTATAATTCAATATGTTCATGCATAGATTTCATGGACTCTTTAATTCACCTTAAACCAATTAACCATTCTTCAATGGATTTAGAAATTTGTTGATAACTAGACCAGTGGTATCTTCCCAAATGATAAGATTCCCATAAGAAACTATTTATATAATTTTCAATAAAATAATTGACACCTTTTGGATCTTTAATTACTGATATGAAATAAATGGGAATTAGTGTAAGAAAAGAGTCTATAATCATGATGTATCCAGCCGTTTTTATGAATTTTATGCAGGATTAAGAGGAGTATCTAAAATAAATCCACATCCTGAAAGTTTAATTCATGACACGTATTAAAATAAATCTATGGCTAATTTATTTATGGATAAAGTTGAATATATGTAAAATACAAAGAATTCATGTTGTGAAAGGAATATACAATATGAAAATTGTGGGATCCAGGTTATAAAAAATTTTGATCGGATAATACTTATTAATTCAGTTATACCCCTCTCTCTCTCATTTTTTAAGAACCCTAGTTAATTTTGGAGGATCTTCTATCCCTCCTTCTCCTCCTTCGATCCTTGGTTTCTAGTGGATGCCCATCAGTGATCCATCATGAGTTCTCTTCACTTCCCCATGGTTTTCCCTATGTTATTATTTAGAGATCTTCTTTGGTGGTGTAGTTTTGGTTTTTTGTGTGACTAACAATGCATTTTGATGTTCCTTGGGTGTGTTGTAGGTTGATCTATGATTTACCATGTGCGGTTATGGTTTTTAGGTGTTTCTTCTTCACCCTACAGTGTACATTGAGTTGGAAAAGCTTATTTGTGGTAGTAAATCCATCATTTATAACTTTTTTGTATCATGAGGGAGGAGTTTAATCTTTTTTATCTATGTGGGATATTTTTAGTTGTCCTAATCAATACAAATTAACCAGTTATTTTAAATTGAATGGGAAAGGGGTTTTATTCACATGCTTTTACATATTTGATTTTATCTTGATGTTGTGATTATATGAACTTGATACCCCACTAAAAATTATGGCCATTTGTTTCTTTGTTTACACTAGTTTTATATGTTTTGTGGATCCCTTATTATGAGGTTGTTGTGATATCACCCTAAAATGGAAATTGGTTAAGCACTTATATTTAGATAAAAAATGGTTTCCCCATGATTTATGGCTTGTGTTAGAATAACTTAAATAAAGAAGTGGAATGTGATAAAAATATCCCTTTATAAATCTATAAAAAAAATATGATATGTTGTTATGTTTGGTCATGTTTTAGTATGGTGATGTGTGGTTTTGGAATTTGGGATAATGGGTTTGTGAGTTCATCTTGTGGGGTGGAGAGGAGATGGGTTTGTGAGTCCCTACTATGGGGCGGTGATGTGTGGTTGTGATGTGGGTGATGATGTGGGTTGTATGAAGTCATACTATGGGAAGGAAATTTATAGTTGTTTTATGTGGTGAAAAATATGAGGATGGTTTTGTTTTCCTAGTTTCCTAGGTAGTATTGGAATTAATTGTTAGTTTTCAATTGAAATGACATAGTTGGGTGTGGTTAATGGGTTGGAAATGGATTATGAACAAATTAAAATGGAAAGTGTGGTTAAATGCGGTTTTTGATAAATAAGTAAAGTAATGGTATGTTTAAATGAAATTTTCTTGGCTTGTAATGAAAATTGAAAAGTGTGTATTGTGGATTGTGTGGTGTTGGGAATTTAGTGGCAGTAGGAAAATTTGAGGACTTGTGAGTTGGATAGTGTTTTATTGTGAACCCATTGGTTGGGCTTGTGTGTGGATATATATATATACCTTTCATTTTCCTTTTGATTTCTATATGCACCCCACAATATCAAGAAATATGTTCAAACACCTTTATATTTATTTATGGGGTGTTTTCTCAATATCCTCATTATGAGGATGGATGGATGGTTACCTGCTCTTCCCTAATCTCTCTTCCATGATAGTAGATATTCATAGGTTGTGATTGATAGGGGTCTAATAGTGCACTGGGTGATTAAATAGTTGATTTGTGTGAGATTTTATGTGAACTGGATATGGGTTGGTGGCCTAAGTATCTTCAGGGCAGATGATATGTGATCATGTTGTGGAGAAAGTTATGGTGGGGGTCTTTCATGAAAGGAGGTGTGAACAAGGATGATATCCTTCATGTTCACAATACCCTACTACACTGGATATGGTTGTGATGTGATGGACTATGTGTCTTTTTGTGAGATATGATGTGATTGTGCTATGGGTGATGGCCCAGGTGTATTCATGTGAGATTTGATGTGACTGTGATGTGGGAAGGTGATGTATGTTAAACATAAGATATAGACGTTCCAGGACATATGAAATTTCGGTATTCGATCATAAAATCTGTTGGAACCAGTATAGAGTTCCCTTTATTGTTATGATTCATATTATGTTATTATTCTTGACTTTCATTATTTGGTGAGCCTGTCTTGGTGAATATGGGGATTTGTTAGCTGACCAGTTTAGGTGTGGTTTGGTTCAATTATTTTCTCATGGGTGCATTTGTATACTTCTTTCAGATGTGCACGAGAGACTTTGGTTACCATATTGAGTATACTTTTATGATCTCCCTATTTATATAAAATGGTTTTTAGGTCTCCTAAAGGATTATGTAGACTCTTCAGGACATTACAAGCTCATACATTTGGATAGTCACTGTGTTACTACTTTTACTTTTACTTTTGGGAATTTACTTTGGAGATTTTTATATATACCTGTTATGTTTATACATTCATTTTGGATGATTTATGGATTTATTTTATTTTAATTCATGGAGTTTATTATGGTTTATTCATCCTATCACCTAATCTTATATTATTGCAGAGGTTAATACCTCCCGTTTCATAATATTTTTATACCCACGATTCTAGTCACAAACCTGGTGCCTACTAGAGGCGGCACTCATGGGTCATTATCTCTCTCCCTCCACTGAGGAATATTTGGTGGAAGGGGGAATGAAATTTATATACCTAATTGATAATATATTCCAACCATATTTATATTCATCTATGGTTATATTTTTCAATGATATTTTGGTGTACTCCTGAACATGGGAGGACCATGCTTCAAGGTTAGAGATTTTTTTAGTACACTGAGAGAGTATTAATTATACATCAATATCTCAAAGTTCCAATTCTATATTAGAGAGTTACACTTCTTATGTCATGTGATATTAGAGGAGGGTATATTCATAGATACTATGAAGTTCAAGGTCCTGGTATATTGGAATCATATCAAGAATGTTTTTGAGATTTATAGTATCCTAATATTGGAAGTCTACTACATGATATTTATTAAATAATTCTCTTGATTGGTATCACTGATGATGACTCTAGACAATAAGGGGTTCAAGATTATGTGTTTTTCTTCTTTTAAGATATTCTTCCATGAGATGAAAGGATGATTGATATCTACTCCAATAATAACCTTACCTAAACTAGTTAAGAATTATACATTGTATTATGATGCGTCATGCATCTATCTTAGATAATTGTTGGTGTAGGATGGGTGATTAGTCATTTATGGGTCCATGAAGTTGAGGTTTCATGAGAAAAACTAAATGACATGTGATGTATAGTTGGAGGGAGTTTTGTATGCATTGTGATTTTTCTGTCGTTATATTTTTGTGAGAATTTTATAGTATACAATGAAATAAATAGCCTCATGCTTATCTTTTCACTACCTGACATAATAATTTGGTAGAGATTGTGGGTCACTTATCCCCATTTCTTTTACTTAAATATATGGTACAGCCTAGGTAAGGTAAATGTTATAGTTGATGTATTGAGTAAGAAAACTCGGGATAATATTGTGTGAGAGGCTGGTAGAGAGTGTTGTTTGATGATACTCTTTATTGAGATCTATAGAGACATTCAAAAGTATTAGGAAAAGGATACCCTTATAGCCTTGAGCATTACCTCCTCACTCCTTGATAGGTTGAAAGAGATTTAGATGTCTAACTCGTCTTGGTGGGTTATAAGAAATAGTATATATAGTGAGGAACTATCGCTATATTAGATATTTTATAATGATGAGATCTCATATGTATGAGATCAAATTATGGTTCTTATGGTCATATTTGAAGAGTTGATGTTGGATTCATATACAACAATGTGGTTTTTTTACCCGTGGATGTCTAAGATGTATCATGACATCCGTAGGTAGTATTGGTGGCCCAAGATGAAGAAGAACATTATGGGATTAATCTCATGATGACTCACCAATCATTGGGTGAAGGATAAGAAATATATACCCATAGGTTATATTTACCCTTTATCCATTTCTAAGTGGAAATGAGAAAATGTGGCGATGGATTCTATGATGGGATTTCCAAGGTCACCTTGAGGAAGTAATGTGATATGGGTTATAGTGGTTTAGTTGACCAAAGGCACTCAACTTATACTGATTAGAAATAACCATTATATTGAAAATATGGGATCGTTATATGTTTAGGAGACAGTACACTTCATAGTGTGCTAATGTGTATCTTATAATATCATCATGATAAATTTAAATCTTGAATCTAGTAGGTATTTCTTAAATCATGGGATACTCAGGTGTATTTGAGCATAGTATACCATCCAAAGACTGATGGTTATTCTAAGTATACTATCTGGATTTTATAGGGAAAGTTGTGAGAATGTTTCCTATATTTATATGGTTTGTGGGAGATCCATATCACATTATCTTGGTTCAAAAACAAGGATATTTATCATGATTTTATTCAGATGATACATTTTGAGGTCTTCCATATCAAGCTATGTTGATTTACTTTATACTGGATTCAGATAGTGGTGTCTTCTATCATTAGGTTGAGTATTATATAGGAGACATCATAGCATATTCAATTGATACAGAAGAGGATAGATACTACTAAAAGTATGTAGAGATCTAATTCAAACCATTGATGTCATCCTATAGATTTGATGTGGGAAACTGGGTATTCTGGAGAGTGTCACCACATTTGGGACATAGGAAGATTCAAAGATAGGAGAAGTTGGAACCTAGGTTTAAAAGGTTTTTTGAGTTTTTTAATAGGATATTTATAGTGGAATTCCTATTAGCACTTCCTCATAGGTTCTATTTTATACATGATGTATTCTAGATCATGTCATGTGATCAGTTTCGATGATGTCAAGCTAGAGGCTAAAGCATTGTTCAAGGAATGACCAATTCATCTAGTGCAATGAAGAAAGGAGATCCTTAAATGGAAGATGGTGCCTATGATATGTGTCTAGAGAAAACATGTGGGTATATAAGAGAAGATTTGGGATCTATAGAATGATATGTGAGATAAATAACTTCATATTTTTACCAGTGACGCTTTGTGGTGTATCTCAAGGATGTGTTTCAATATGGTGGGGATATCGTATCAACTTGTATATGATGAGGTGTAGTTTTTTAAATTTTTACAAACCATTTTTATTTCTATGGTTTTAATATGTTAGAGGAATTAGTGGAGTAAAGGGGTTAGAATTTAAGGAGTTGGCTTAGGGAAAATTATGTTGTTTTATAATGGATAGAACTAGGTACCTAGTGGCCTATATAGGGTATAATGTGTCTGCAAGAAAAGAGGGTAAAACCTCATAGGTACATTGATTACCTAGTGTCCATTAAGTAGGTACCCTATGAGGTATCAGGTACTTGGTGATAGGGTACATAGGATCCTAATAACCCATGATTACTTTTTTTTATTTTATTTTATTAATTAAAATTTTGTAAAGTTTTATTATGTTGGACCCCTCATTTATTCCCTAATAATTCATGACTTCCCCTCCTCTATCCCTTTGTTATTCTTATTTTAAAGTGATATTTCCTTAATTTTTGACTAAATCAATGCATTTTTATCCAAGATGATTTATTTTGGTGATTATAGCCTTCCTCTTTCATAAATTCTTGGTATTTCTCATTATTTATTTTTTAATCATTGGAAACCCCTAATTTAGAGGATCTATTTCAAGTTATTTTATTTCTTCTGATTAGATATAAATCAACTAATGATATTTGATGAGTGGGGTATCATGATTATGAGGTAGGTGGTCCATAAGATTTATCATCATTTTATATGAGTATTATGTATGTTGTGACTTGTTAATTTTGGAGAGCATTTTTGAATGTCATGATATGAAACCAATTTGGTTTTTTCATGTATAAAGGGTATAATGGTGATATTAGTGCCATGATATGATTTTTTTGGATGATGTTTCTGGATTTTCTGGTCACCTAAAACTATGTGGATAATGTAAGTATTGTGAATTTTGTACTTGAAATACAATAGGGGTCTCCCTTTGACATGTTATAATATAGTAGACCTAGATAGGTGTTGTTGATCCTCCTTTAATTAAGATATTTGTGTTTATATATGATGTTAGCTCAGAGTTATCCATGATAATTGATTATGGGTTTCCTAGAGGCATTTTAATTATTTTTATCATGTGTAAGGAGTGACCATCCATCCTCTTTGGATTTATAAGGTTTTGGGTAATGTTGTACCTTGGAGTTGGGATATGAGAAGGATTAAATATATAAAAATCAACCAAATATTAATTATGATTTAAATTGCACCCGATGCTAATCTAAGTTGATCTGTATTTTGAATTACATGTTATTCCAATTTTTCTTGAATGGAAAGGATTTGGGAATTTTATTCGCATACTTGTTTATTAACATATATTTTGTGTTTGAAATATTATGTGATGAATTTTGATTTGATTATTAATTATGGTAGTGATATATAGGTGAAACTTTATGCCGCCTAGATAGTTTATTATGTTATATCATTGGAACACTATATGAGACTATTATAGACTTGTAAGTGTAGTAGAATGAAATGATCATCCATTCCATGTATCTGTTGGGGAATGGAATGATATATCCATTCATTATAGACATGGAGTATGATATGGAGAAATTTTACACTCACTTGTCATTTATTATGGAATGGAATGACATACCCATTCACATTTTACATTTAGTATTGGATGAAATGATATTCCATTCAATTTTTCATATATTATAGAATGAAATACCATGCCTATTCATTATTGAATTTGGTTATAAAGGGGTAATTTATTACCTTTTAGTAATTATTTTGGATTATTTTTTTATTGTAACATACCTAGACAATTATACACCTTCATGGCCTGAATTGGATCACTACGTACCTAAATGGTGCCTCCCTGTACATCAGAGGTTTTTTATTATAAATGAGGGTCTAATAAACTGTATCGGGAGACTATATCCTTTAGTATCATCAAAATAATAAAAACTAGTAATAGAATCATCCATAAAAATCACATTATAGTATATCAATTAGATTTATAGTGGAAGGAATTCAATAAATAAATAACATCACCACACTATAACCAAAATGAAAACCATGTAGTTCATATAGTCATAAAATATATACAAGATCTCCCAATAGTCCAATCATGTACCTAATCAAAACAAAACTATACATAAAAAAGGGATAACTCATAATATCCTTGGAATCACCTCAGACCTATCTTCATAACCATTTAAATATTCACTATATTTTCCACCTATACTAGGGCCATCTCCTTGACCTATATGTAAACCATAATATTTTTACATGCACTAAAGTACCTATATAGTGAATATGTAAAAAACAAAGGATGAAAACACTAAAGGTTTCCCTAATAAAAATTAGAATATATGTGTATTCATGTACTGGATGAAAAGGAAGTCATGAATAATACATCACATCCATACACTTGTCACACCATTTGGTTCTTGATAATTCACCCCTATGGATGAATCATACATACTTAATCCAGCGCTAGATTATGGTCTGTTAGCAGTGCAAATTTAAAATTATATTTTGTATACTACGTAATACATCTCAATAGTTGGGAAGTAATACACCAAACCTAGGAAGTCTATCCACACTCAAGGGGTATTTCATCCCACCTTTCAAACCCAAACATCATGGTAGGAATCATATCTAACTGACATCATAACATAACCATTTTGGGATGTATACCCAACACGCATCATAAAAAATGTACACAGTTAACCTTACACTAAACCTATATCACAAGAACCAAGATTGTCACTAAACCCAACCACATGTCAATAATTGAGGAGACTTGGGAATTTAAAACGTATATATTACATCATTTTATATAAATATTAAAGAAATATCATAATAATACATGCTTGAGTACAATAAAGGTTTATTTTCCTTGGAGACCAAATACATAATCATCTTATTTAATAAAATAACTTCAATATCTCCCACAAAGATCCTTTCACATAGTGCACTTCTTAGGGATATCATACATAAAAACTTTATCCATAACCTAGGGAATAGAAACATAAGAAATGGTAAGATCAGATTCTTAGTAAGGGTAAACATAGGATATATTCATCAATGATCATAAGTGATAATAAGATAAGAATAAGGGTATGTAATATGATCTTGATTCAAGAAAATCATACCCAATTAGTCAAATATAATTAATAATAAATCAAGAAAATAAGGATTTTTCATAACAAAAAACATAATTCATAAGAGTGATGAATCATAAATAATAAATCATGATCCATGATAATATACCACAAGCATGATACATAAGTTTTTTTTATACACATAATCATATAAAATCATCTCCTTAGTCAAGGATCACTACCAAGGATATCATAGTGTATTGGGTTTACTCCCCATTATATCATTTCCTTAATCATGGTTCACTCCCAAGTCTATAAGAGTAGATAGAGTCCCTTAATGAATTGTGTTCACTCCCCATTCTAGTTATCATTATCTCATGAGATATTATTCTTTATCAAATTCATTGGAGGACTATATCATTCTGAACCCACCTGTCATATAATAAAAAACAATACATATGTGTTCCATAAGAACATAAAACATTCCTAATATCATCATATCATAACCCATGTAATTGAAATGGGTTTAAAAAAACATTCTATCATTTTAAAATAGTGTAGAATATGGAAGTGAAATGGGTTTCCTAAATATTCCTTCATTTTATCATAGCTTAACCCATAGAGAGAAACGAATTTCATAAAGATTTCATCATAACTTAATTAACCCATGGTTAAGAAATGGGTTTCATATAATAAACCATTAATCATCATCATCATAATCCATTCATAGAAACAAATTTTATTTTATCATAGTATCATGTCCCCAGTTAAGTATAATAATCCTTAAAGGGTGTTTACATGGATTAAAAATACCTTTAAAATAACATTTGAACATTTCTTTGAGAACATGAGAAAAATATCCTTTTTAAACATTTTAATTGAAAATTCCCGGGATATTGAGAAAATTATTTTCTTATAAAATAACCATGGAAAGTTTTAAATTAATCTTCAAATAAAATAACACTCATGATTTTAGTAAAATCCATTCATTCCATATACATTAAAAGATAAAATTCTTTTCACACTTTTACAAAAAAGTCAAAAATGACTTATTTGGAAGTTGATTATTTAAAAATATTACTTTTAAACCTTTTTAAATAAGGTAAAAGGTAATGAAAATGAACTTTAAAAAAAAATTAAATATAGGTAAAAACATCCATAAAATGGTTTTGAAAAATGTGGATATATAGAAAAAGTTCATCGACCAAAAAGGAAATAAGTTTGTCTTTTCTTTAAAAACATTTTATCATTAACTTTATGTAAAAAAATAGAGTAAAATGGTATAAATAAATAATATTTATATGAACAACTAGATTAGAATAAAATATTTGAGGTTTAAAAGATAATATCTATATAATTTCCCTTAGCGTAAATTTATCATAGACAATCCCAAACTAAAATTAGATTGTAACATAAACCATCATCTCACGTCCTGTATTTCTTCATACACATTAAAATATCCTATATAATAAATATATATTTATTATAAATATATTAAAAAACCATATTCATACATAACATACTATTTATAATTCCTTTATAATTTTTAATTATCCTTTTATTAACAATTCTTCCTTAAAAAGAACATTTGGGTGAAAACTAGTATATTTTCAATGCATATTTCTGTTAGATGGTTACCATACCTGCACCTTGGTCATGGTTTAATAAAATATAAAAAATTAATAATGATATAATTATCATAATTAATTATCATATAAACTTTTATAATTATTCATATAAAGAGATGATGAAAAACGAATCACATCGTTGCGTAGAGGTAGTAGCCCACACATATACATGAGTGAGGCTATCGTTTTCTAGTGGTTGGAAAGGTAAGAAGGTAGATATGATATTATAATAAAATAATCAAAATTATGACATAAATATAATATTTAAACATTAAATCCATTATAAAATCTATACAATAATGATGTTAATGGAAAATTAATCTTATCACTTTGTGGAGGCGTTAGTCCACAAGTGCGCATCAGTAATAATTTCATTTCCCATTTGATGGAAAGGAGGTGTAAAATGAATGTTTCAACATCACAATGAAAATTAAATATATTTAATATACTTAATAAATTCATTTATAATGGATACCATTGATTTATAGAAGGTAAAATCAGAAATAAAATTAAAGGTACTTGATTAAGAGTAATACCACTTCATTGAGAAAACTTTTTTGGATTACACATTAATACTTAAAAAGGATTATATTTTGATAGAACAAAGACATCTATGAATTATATAGGGATGTTAAAAACTTATATGGGTAGGTATTGGTTGAGATAAGAGACTCTTGAAGTGTGAGGAAGAGAGTATATGTTATATCTTTTTATAAGGAAGGGAGAGGACACTCTTGGAATTTTTCAAAATATTAAAATATATTAATGTATTAATCAATAAAAATGGATAAAAAAAATACTCATATTATAATATATATTGATATTTGGTTAAAATATGACCATAAAATGTATTTAATAAAAATTATTTTATTTTAACCATTATCATTTTATTTTTAATCCTTTTAAATCGTTTTAACTATTACTGTGGTAAGTGGATTTTTTACCAAAGTTACTATTCATAATGGCCAAAATTTAAGTTAAAATTATTACTTAATATTAATTATTTTGTGTGGTTTACTGAATTTGGATGCCATATGCTCTGTATTCGGTACCTGGTTGGTCACATGGCCTCAAGCGCATTTCCCCAAATTCCAGAGGTTGCTGACTAGCAGCGAGGGCCTAGGGTGTGATTATAGGGAAACTATGCCATCATTGGAAGAATGTAACATAGAGGAACAATAATATATTATATAAGAATCAATAAACACCATACAACTAAAACAAACAATGGAAGACTGATAATAAAGACAACCAAAAGTCATAACATACAAAAGATGATGCTTCCTCAACATGTTCTAAGAAAATAGCCAAACAGGATACACTAAAATCAGATAAAAAATACAATAACAAGGTAAATAAATTCAAAAGAAAACTTAAAAGAATCACAAGACTCAACTTAGCATCATTCTCTCCTACTTCTAAATAGAAAATCAATTAACTATAGAAGGGTGCTTTCCCTTATCAACACCTGCAACAATATAATCTATTGGGTCCCAAAAGCATAACCCAAATAGGGTGTCAGAAATAAATCACAGTAGGCAACCACCCAAGATCTATGCCTATCTATTAGTGATTATATGCAATATGTAGTATAAAAAAAGAAAATATATTAAACTATTAAGTACTAAAAAGTAAACAATCCAATAAGTCATGTTTCTATTTATATTCATTTCATGTTCATTAAAATTTTTGATTACATTGAATTGTAAACATCTCAAGATCCAGCCTTAGCTTGATAGTCCCTCATATCAAGTAAACACAATAGATGTATTGAAAGACCATCTAAAAAATTATAAGGGAAGACCAAATCCAAGATTGTTCTTTTCCTTGGCAGATGCATCATAAGGCTTTCCACAAGATATTTAATTCAAAACCTCACCCACAGGCATAGAAAAAACATGCCTGTAGGAATAACACAACCCCACCCATAGTCATAACCATTCCTTGCCCATGGGCATAATCAATCCCCACCCACAGGCATGACACAACATCACCCGCAGGCATAGAACCACCTCGTTCTCAGGAATACCACAACATCACTCGCAGGCAAAGCACCACCTCACCCACAGGCACAGAAAAACATCTCCCTCAATCATAGAACATAACAAGAAAATATGTAAAATAAACTATTACCTGGAAAACATTGATCAATTCACATGGGAATTAATCATATCACAAGCCTATCAGTAATATAAAAAATTACAAGGATTAAACAAACATATGCTCAAATGGGAAATTTAGGTAACAAACGCAACATGTGAATTAAAGTATCACAAGGCATAACCAATAATTATCTAACATGTTAATCACATTTAATTGACCAATTACATTTTTAAAAACCCATAATAGGGAATACAAGGCTTGCCTCATAGGCTACCTGGGAAAAATAGCTAAACATTGTTCATTCAAGGGAAATCCACCCACGAGGTGGCCCTTAATCAAATCAAGAAACCTCAAACAAGATTTATATCATTAAAACAATTACCTAATAAACATTAGGAAATAACATGGGTCAATTATAAATAAATTGACACCCTCAAAATGGGCGTGTAACACTCTGTAACATATAAACTACATGACAATTCACGAAAGGAACAAGACCACCTACCTTGTCCTCATGTGACTCTCCTCATCTAGCATAAACCTCTAATTAAAGCTCAAAAAATGTATATCTACAAAACTAGGTAAAAATATAAAAGTATGATAACTTTGTAGAGAGAAAAAAATCACAAATAATGGACCAAGAGGAATCGAGATCTTACCGATTGGGTTCAAACGCATCCAACGGTGAAAGAATAGGGGCTCGGATGGACAAACAGGAGACAAATCCCCTTCTGGCACTGTTGCCTCGCGAACCTGGTGCCTCCTCTATCCATAATGACATAAAATGAGTCTAATGCCCATTTTAATAAAAAAAAATAGAAAATAAATGGTGTGTAAGAGGAACTACACTCCATGTATGTTCTTTTACTCTTCAACTTGCAGCCAACTTCCCTTACACGTCATGCAGCGACTTGCTGACTGGATTACTCAGCATGTACCTGAGAATACATAGTGTGTACCCACCAAGTCTACCCATGTAAGGCGTAGATCCATCATTTAACCTATTTTAAACATATTTCTCAAGTACCAACAAAAAAGAAAACATTCATACCTTAAAAGAAGAATCGGGTTCTTACATACTTCCCCCCTTAAAGCAATTCATCCCCAAATTTCCCTTCCTAGGGTGGTTAAGGAACAACTAAGAATAACTCTGGCCATTGTGATTATAATTTGGCCTACCTCTCCTAGTTCTCATCATTTACTCAGTCATGCTTCCATAGTACCTGTACTAAAGGAATAGAACGGCCACAAAGAACCTTTATGATGTGATCTACAATTAAAATAGTATTCTCCTTAAAAGATGCATCTACCTGTAACTCAACCTCTTGGGTTGAAAAGTGGGAGATTTTTCTAAAAGGTAATGTCACAAATAAGAAGCATAGAATACATTTTGAAAGTCCTTGTGCCTCTGAGGTAACTAAAACCAATAGGCAACCATCCCAACTCTTTCCAAAATCTAAATGACCTAATGTATCTCGGCGAAAGCTTACCCTATCTCTTGATCCTCTTGTGTCCCAACCATGGTGCAACACTTAAAAAAATTCAATCCCTGACCTCAAAATATAGATTTAATCTACAGTGATTAACATAATATTTCTAACAATAATGTGTAGTAGCCACCCACTTCTAAAGCACTTGAACTTATTCAGTGGTCTCTTGGACAAGACAATTTCCCGGTATAGCTGCCTCTCCAGGCTCTATCCAACACAGGAGTGATTGGCATGGCCTACCATAAAAAGCCTCATATGGTTCCATCTGAAAGATATCATTGTAAGAAAACTAAACCAAGGGTATATGTCTCTCCCAAGAACCCTTCAAATTTAGGATGCATGCTCGAAGCATTTCCTCCAGCACCTAAATCATGTGCTCTGACTAGATATACATCTAGTAATGGTAAGCTGTCCTCTGAAGCACCTATGTACCCATTGCACTTTGTATCCCTTTCCAAAAATGAGAAGTAAATTGGGCATCCTTATCTAAAATGATAGAATTCAGGACCCAGTACAAACATACAATCTCATAGATGTACAACCTCCCAATCTCATCAACACTAAAGGTTTCCTTGATTGGTAGGAACAACACAACCATTATGATACTTTCAAGAAAAACTCATATGGAATCATTACGATGATTCCTCCAACATTTTAAAACTCCACAAAGCACACACCTAATCATTCTAGCGACACTTCCGGTGTGATTTTCCATTAATTGGGGAAACCCAAACATAAATTGTGTCTTACTAGTAGCCTCATAGAAAAGAATGGTTGAAACCTAATCGACCTCATCAAAACTGTTTGAGCAATCCTTCAGATAAATACATTGAGGACCTTCACATCAAACCCACCTTAAACTAACAGAGTGTTTAAACTGGGTCACTCAAACTATACATGAGGAACAAGAAGGATAACGATTCAAACCATCATTAGATGACTTATCTCAGAAACACCTAGCTTAGAAGTTAGACGTATTGAAACAAAACACATTGCCTAATACCAAGGAATTGTATGCCCACAATTATCTCGTTCACCGAATCTCATACGTATTTCTCAATGATGCTCCTTTTTCAAGTCATCCCTTGATCAATTAAAAGGTCATGCCCCAACATGGGTAAAAGTGTAATTCCATATCCATCCCAATAAAACCATTACCTCTTTTTAAAACATTACATCTGAGCCCAACAATAAGTTCTAGATAACCTCAGATTCATCAACCCGGAGTCAAAGGAACTCACCAAGGTGGTCCATACTCCCCTTTACAAGTGAGGCCTTGGTAAAAGGCCAAAATTCCACATAAGAACACTCACTAAACCCAAAGTGACATTCGCCCGACAGTCATGTCAAAGAAAGCAGAGGACATCCAAAGTCTATTCAAGTAATTCCTACACAGACACCCAACTATCACATAGGATTAACCAAACCTCATTTAAAACCATACATCTAGTACACAACACAGAAGGAGTTCATGAACTATCCCAACTACTTTAAATTGTAGCGTGACATATAACTGACCCTCTCTTAGTTCATCTAGGATGATATCAAGATTGGGTAAATTCTTGTCTCTTAAGAAAGAGCACACTAGTAGGATTTCAAGGATCTCTATAAAAGGATAGCTGAAAAACTATTGAACGGCCTCCTGAAAGAAACTCAAATTCTCTTGATGATGCATCATCATTTAATAGAGAACAATCCCTTTATCCCAAGTCATTTCTGTGATAGTTCATGCTTAAAAACTATGGTCCATTCATGATCATCGGTTCCTCATAAGTACTTCACACATATCCAAAATGAAAAAAAAATTGTGTTGTCAAGCAAACATCAACATGAAACAAGATTCGCAAGTCTCAAAGTCATTCAAGTAGAATCGGCCATTTCTAAAGAGTCCTTCACTATGGTCCTTATACCTAGAAGGGAACCTTTAAACTAAACCAATTTGATGCTCTCCACATAGGAGTGTCTTAAACGTCAAGAACAAGGAACAGGATCTCTAAAAAGCACGAGTTCAGAACCAACATAAATGCACGAGTGTTGCTCCACAAACCATGATCACCACATCTTATCACTTGGCATAAAAGAAGAAATTAATCCAACTGGAGTGTCAAAACACCCATGTCCAAGAAAGTTCTCCCAACAAGTGGGATGAACTTGGTTCCAAAATTTCTAGGTCACTCTAATCAAAGATAACTGAGAACAGACACAACAGCTCAAAGCTCAATGATTTAACCAAACTTGATAGCTTGTTTTTTAACATTTAACACTTGACGGGTACTGCATATCTCAACATATGCTTCCCTGAGTATACAAGAATAAACAGCACATTCAAGGTACTATTCGTAGGTTTTCCACCCTACATATCCTAGTACCAGATGACTCACATAAGAACTAGATCAAAAGCACATAATCCACACAACCATTATATAGATGATGAGGCACTATGTCTCCCATCACTTAAGGAAATAGAGGTTCACACAACCTATTAAGTAGTTGTCCATGCTCCAGGAATGTCTAACCTGCTGAACCAAGAATTTCCCTATGCTCGTTCACATATCAAGAGTTAAGATACAAGGATCACTCATCTGAACAAGATCATCCTCTCTAAAAACCCAACATCCTACTAGGGACAACAACACCTGAGTGGCTACAACATCATAAAGCTTGCAGTGGAATACAAGACAACAAGCTTTAAGGGTGCTACCTTCCACAGGCAAGCCCCTTATGAAGCCTAAGTGTCGAATCCCAGCACTAGGTCATGTAAAATAGATTTACTAGGATCAAAATACTCTTTTTAATTAAGACAAATCTAAAATAAATAGACTAAGGATGATCTCTCTTGTCGTTATTCCTTGGAATAACTCCAAACGATTAAACTACCCTTACACAAGGGTCCTTAGGTGTAAGAAAAACTCACACCTCAAAAGAACAGATATCAAAACAGGACATCTCAACACCATCCTCTATGCACTCACCCCTTTGCCTTCCCCATGGGTTTGGTCTCAGTGTCAAACAATGAAAGATACTACCAAAATCCCCCTACTAAGGTCAGGTTTGGTCAAGTCAAATACTTAGAGGTATCCTACAAGGGATCCTCTAAATAAACATGAGTGAATGAATCCGACAACAGGGATCCTCGAAAATGGTACACAGAAGATAAATCCTAAAAGGGATTCCCTAGAACAACATGAAAGAAAAGGAATCCCTTAAGGTATCCTGGGTAACCAGATAGAAGATAGAGACATCCTACACAGTATTCTCTAGGTTGAAACATAAGCATATGAATCCTACATGGAATCCTCGATATCAACTCGTATAATGGCCTCATAGGACAGAAGGACACATCTCTCAATGGAGACATCATCAAATCATGGTTCATAAGAGATAGCGCACAACTCATCTCAGATCATAGGTCTTAACTATCCACACCAAGTTCACTCTGGTGTTGATTGAAAATGGTAACTGGAGGAAGAACCTATCCATTTATATAGAATCTCCAAAACACCCATTAGGAGTCCTCAAAACACTCCACATGTTTCTCCATTGCGATATATGGGGAAAACTACTCAAAAAGGACTACTCTTGGGTTTGAAACTGATAAAGGGGGATAAAATAGGAAAAGTACCTTAAAGGGTACCAGAAAAGAAGTACATAGCGCGTAGAAACCACACACGGTGTGTACCCTCAATACATTACATAGGCGTGTACTCCAGCCAGCCTGGGTGTGTATCAACCCTAGATACACGGTGTGTTAAATGTATACATGGCGTACACACAAGTCTCCCCTCCTAGCCATGTATTCCCACATGGACAGATTCACACGAGTTCTTCTTGAGTAATCCCACATGGTGTGCACCGAATGTACCTGGCCGTGTACTTGTGAAACCCACCATATCATGTTCTTTATCACACGGATGGACACACGGTCACTTACCACACGGCATGTACTTCAAGTACATGGAATGTACTTAAGAAAATTTATCTCTCCCCGAACAGAATAACACATGGAATTTTTTCAAAGCATCACACATCGTGTTGTTTGGGTTTCTATACACTAAGCATCAAAAACTTCCCTAAAACCCTCGTTTTTGTAAAATGAAGCAACGGTGTGCAAAATTACGATCTGTGGGGGGACATACTCTCTGAGAATCAAATACTGGCATCCACATATAGCACGTAACAACACAATCTATATCCCATGGATGAAACATGAACCACCAAATTCCGATCCAAGGGGCCCATACTCCTCAGGGAATAAGGTTTGGAATCCATCCAATTCCACTATAACAAGTACCAATACACCTATCACAATAGCATGAATATCTATCATAGTACCTATCACAACATCATGGATATCTAGCCCGACATCTATCATAACAGCATGCAATCAGTAATGATCTCTAAATGGAATAGAAATAATGCATGGCATGTGATTTCTAACAAGTGACTATATGATGCATGAGATGGAATACCCTCATCTCATCAGGTTGCAAAAAAAACATAACCACAATGATATCAATAATAACAGCACAATACAAGTGTGTCACCCAATGGTGAAATATAGTCAATTTTAATAGCTCAAAATCCAAAAATTGCAATTCAATTCAAGGCAATTTCGATTTACCCTATACGTGCGGTAGCTACTCCTAGGCATAGCTTAGTACCAAATCCCTTACATTTACATCTCTTTCTATCATCTCTAAATAATAAGGAAAACAAGAAAAGAAACCCTCTGATACCACTTTGTAATATCCCAAATCCAGATGCCACGTGCTCCTTACTTTGTACCTGATTGGTTACATGGCCTCAAACACATTTCCCCAAATGCCAGAGGCTGTTGACTAGTAGCGAGGGACTAGGGTGTGATAGCAGAGAATCTATTCCCTCATTTGTAGAGTGTAACACATCAGAACAATAATAAAATATAGGAAGAATTAAATACCATAAAACTGAAACAAACAACGGAATATTGATAATAAATATAACCATAAGTCATAACAAGCAAAAGATGATGCTTCATGTCACATGTTCTAAGAAAGTATCCAAACAGGACACACTATAGTTAGATACAAAATACAATACCAAGTTGTAGAAATTCAAAATAAACCTCAGAAGAAATACAATCCTCAGCTTGGTCCGATGCTCTCCTACTCCTAAACAGAAAATCAAGTACCTATAGAACTGTGATTTCCCTTACCGAAACTTACAAAAATATAATCTTTTTGGGCCCAAAAGCATTACCCAAATAGGGTTTGGGAAATAAATCCCAGTAGGAAACCACCCAAGATCTGTACCTATCTATCAGTGAGTATATAAAATAGGTTATGTACAAAAAGGAAAAGCAATAAACTAGGGCGTACTCAAAAGTAAACAATCCTACAGATCATGCTTCTATTTATATCCAGTTCATGTTCATTAAACAATTCGATTACATTGAATTATAAACATCTTGAGATCCAGACTTAGCCCAACAATCCCCCGTATCATGTAAGCACAATTGATGTCTCTAAAGACCATCTAAACAATTATAAGGAAAGACTGAATCCAAGCTTGTGATTTGGCTTCGTAGAGGCATAAAAAGGATTTCCACAAGATATTTAGTTCAAAACCTCACCCGCAGGCATAACACAACTCTTCCCATGGGCATAACTAATACTCACCCAAAAGCATAACCAATCCTCACCCACATGCATGACACAACATCACCCGCAGGCATAACCCCACCTCTCCCACAGGCATAGCACTACATCACCTGCAGGCATAGCACCACCTCGCCCGCAAGCATAGAATAACATCGCCCGCAGGCATAGCACATAACAAGCACACATGTAAATTAAACTATTACCCAGAAACAATTTATCAATTCACATGGGAATCAATCATATCACAAGCCTATCTGAAATATAAACAATTACAAGGCTTAAACAAACATTTGCTCACATGGGAAATTTATATAACAAACGCAACATGTGAATTAAACTATCAAAAGGAATAACCAATCATTATCTCATGTGGGAATCACATTCAATTGAGCATTTACATTTTTTACAACCCATAACTGATAATACAAGGCTTGCATCATAGGAAACCAAGTCCAAACAGCTAAACATTGGTCATTCAAGGGAAACACACCCACGGGGTGGCCCTTGATAAAATAAAGCAACCTCAAACATAATTTACATCATTAAACCAAATACATGACCAATGTTAGGAAATAACATGGTTCAATTCTCAACAAAGAGACACCCTAAAAATGGGCACACAACACTCTGGCACATATAACCCAAATGATAATTAGTGAAAGTCACAAGACCACCTACCATACCCTCGTATAACTCTCCTCATCTAGCGTTAACCTCTAATTCAAGCTCAAACACAGTAGATCTACAAAACTAGGTAAAAATATAAATGTATAATAACTTCATCGAGAGAAAAAATAACAAATAATGGATCAAGAGTAATCGAGAGATTACCGATTGGGTTCAAATGCATCTGATTATGAAAGAATCGAGGTTCGGACGAACAAACGGGAGCCAAATCCCCTTCCAACACTACTGCCTCATGAACTCGATGCCTCCTTTGTCCAAAATGATATAAAATGAGGCTACATCTCATTTTATCAAATAAAAATAGAATATACATGACGTTTAAGGGGAACTACACACAATATAATTTCTTTTACTATTCAACTTTCATCTGACTTCCCTTACAAGTCATGCACTAACTTGCCGACTGGATTACACGGTGTGTACCAAAGAATGCATGGCATGTACCCACTAAGTCTAGCCATGTAGGGTATAGATCCAACATGTAACCTCTTTTACACTTATTTATTAAGTACCAACCAAAAAGAAAAGATTCATACCTCAAAAGAAGAACCAGGTTCTTACATTTTGAGTCCAAATATGGGATCTATTTTAATTTATTCAATTACTATAAGTTTCAGAAATTATTTTTATAATTAATGTGCAAAACAAAACAGAATTATTTTTATAAAAATCTATTTTTATGCATAAAACTTAGTTTAATTTAATTCCTATCAAAGTAAAAACTTTCAAATGAATGTTACAATATTTGATTGAATATAATATATATATATATATATATATATATTTAATTAAAATAATTCATCAATGTTGATTAACTAAATTTATTAAAATAAAAACACATTGCACACATAAAAATAGTGTTAAAGAAAAATAACTCATTTTTAATCTCAAATACATTTATTTTTTTTAGAACCAATTGATAACTAATGGATTAATTTTATACATGATTAAATAGTAATATTTCATAATTTATTTAGTATTATTCATACCCTTAAATCCAAAAAATAGGGAATAAGTTTCACATTAAATATTGATAATTTAATAATATATCATTGTTCGTTTAAACTAGGTGTTTCATGTAAAGAAATCTATCGAACACTACAAATTTATTAAAGAGAAATATATAATAAAGTCTTGGGATGTTACATTGTAGTTCTTATAAGAATTTAACCCTTGAAATTATATAACTCTAATACAAATAACTAAGGATGCTTCAGGCTCATCACAACTTTAGGTTTCCACATTACTTCCTCAAATTTATAGTTTCACAACAAAAATTTGACCAGGTGAGTGGTCCTATTTCATATAACTTTTTTTCTTCCTTCCAGAATCTCTACTAGTTGTTCCTCCTAAGAGATATCATGATCTATTGGTATGACCACTGAGATCAAAACATGTAAATGATCGGGTATGTATTTCCTCAGGATAGATACATGGAACACATTTTGAACTTGACAAAGGTTCGGTGGAAGCACCTAACAATAAGAAACCATCCTAATCTAATCAAGAATCTCAAAAGGGATAATATATCTAGGCCTAATCTTTCCATTATTTTTTAATATTATCGCCTTATTAAATGGATAAATTTACAGGAATACATTATCACTAACTTTGAATTCTAGATCTCATATAAGATTATCAACACATCACTTTTATTGACTTTGAGATGACTAAAGGTGCTACTAAATGGATCTAACCTTCTCTATTATTTCCTCAGATAGCTCAAGCCCCAACAGATTTATTTTTCTAACTTCATCCCTACATTTTAGAGTTTCACACTTCTTTTCATATAGGAATTCATTAGTATTCATCTGAATATTCAAGTGAAATCTTTTGTTAAAAGAGAATTTGATAAGAGAGAGGTGTTAATCACAAAAAACATTTAAATTTAGAGAAAAATATCTTAGCATGTCCTCTATGGTTTGAATTGTCCTCTAAGACTATCCATCTATCTGAAGATGGTATATAGTGATAAATTTCCACTATGTATTCGATTCCAGTTGAATAATTCTCCAAAACTTTTAGGTAAACCTAAAATCACGGTCATATATAATAGAATGTGGTACTCCATGAAACCTTGCCACTTATTTAATTTATATCCTAACAATTTATCAAAAAATAAATCTTCTCTGATGAAAATAAAATGTGATAATTTCATAAGGTGGTTGACTACAACCAAATTAACCTTGTTCCCTTTGGATATTTTGGGCAGTCCAATGACAAAATCCACGGTAACGTGTTCCCATTTTCAATCAGGTATAGGTAATGTTTTTGACATCCCCTTATACTTTTGTCTCTCATACTTGACTTGATATCATACCATGTATCAAGATACATACTCTACAATATCCATTTTCATGTTATCCCAATGAAAATACTCATTCAGATCTTTAAACATCTTTGTACTTCCATGATGAATAGAAAATCATGAGCTATGAGCTTCATCCAATAGCTCCGACTTCAAAAATATTATTCATGGTACACATAATCATTTCCTATGAATTATAATTATATCATAATCATGGTTAAACTCAATAACATTTCTTACATTCTCATGGTGTTCCACATCATCCTTATGTGCCTCTTTAATCTCACATGGATGGATAGTTGAACATTAATGTGAGAAATATATGATTTCCCCCATTTCATCATGATTTAAAGATATATATTATACAAATACATAAATTTTGGATTCCATTTAATCCTCATCACGGAAAAACTAGCATGGTATTTCTAACACAGAGCACCATCCACCTTGTTTGTCATCTCAATCTGGTATTGTATTGAGTAATTATAATATTTAATCAGTTCCAACCATCTCCTTTGGTTCCTATTTAACTCTTTATATGTGAATATATAAATTAATATTTTATTATCAACATATATATATATATATCACATATTTCACCATAATGATAATGCCTCCATACTTTCAATGAAAATTTTACCGCTTCCAACTCCAAATCGTGAGTCGGGTTTTTTTTCTCATGAATTTCCTATTGGTGTGAGTTATAAGTTATCATTGTGTCATTATACATAAGGATTCATATAATTACCTTGTTTTATGAATTATTTTAGATGAATACCACTAATCCACTGAAAGGTAGTGTAATCATGGGTGTTCTAACCAACCTTATTTTCAACTCCTTGAATTTTTCCACACACTCATCTATCTTAAGGAACTTGGATCCCTTCCAAGTTAGCTTTGTTATTGGAATATATAGATATGATAAATCCCTAACAAAGAACTGAAAGTATCAAAACAAACCAAAAAATATATATATCTCACTTATGATGTTTTTCTATGTTATTTCTAAATAACATCCATCTTTTAATGATCCAATAATATATGCTCACTTGAGAGTATGTGGACCAATAATGAAACATTTAATAACTAAAATTCACACTTGATAAATTGGTCATACAGTTTCTCTTCCCTTGGGGTTTTTAATGCAATCTTCAAATGATCTCTATGATCTAACTTAAAACTAGGAATATATAAGAATATTATATATAAATACTACCAAAAAATGATTATGGTGATTTTCTAAATACTTTATTCATTATAATCATGAAGATAGTGGGGGGATTGGTAATTACAAATGTAATTACTATAAATTCATAATGAACATACCTCATATGAATGGTTTTCTTCAATCTAACTTCCTTTTTGACCCTCAATTGATGATATCCATAATAAATTTCAATCTTTGAAAAGTATCGATCTTTGTGTTGTTGATTAAAAACGTCATCAATATAGGGTAGAGGATACTTATTCTTGACAGTGATTGTGTTATGTTCTCGATAATCAGTATAAAGACACATTTACCCATCATTATTCTTATAAAAAATAATAGGTGAACCCCATGGTGATTCACTAGGGTTTATGAATTCCTTATCAATATTTTTCTGGATCTGATTCATCAATTATTTCAAATGAATTGGTTCCATTCTATATGGACACTTTGAAATGGGTGTAGCAATATGTATGAGTTTTATTGGAAACTCAACTACACAATTCGGTAGGATACTAGGAATGTATTCAATAAATACATCATTATAATCCTAAAAAATAGGAATATATTCAATGTTTAGTTTATCCCCAACCACTTGAGATAAATATCCCTCATTAATATGTAGTAAGTTCCATACTTCCACTGGAAGTTAAAATTAATTTTTATATCAAAATATTATCATAGGTTAATTTATAAAAACAAAAATGACTATACTTCCTCATATATTAATATGGGATCTATATAGAGAGATCCAATCCATGTCCAAAATTTCATAAAATTCAAATATAGGGAGAATCACAAGTTTTATTGGAATCACATACCCACAAAATTAAATCAGAGAGGAGTTATAGACTTGAGATAAGATAATTATACCATTTAGAGTTTTTTCTGCTAACTCAATATCTAATCTTTAAGTTGGTGATTTTATACCCTTAGAAAATTATTTAGATATAAAATACTAGGTATATCCATAATAAAATAAGAAATTTGTAGTTCTAGATTGGATGTTAAGTGTACCTTTCACCAAATAATTATCATGGATCACTTCTGTAGTTGGGATCGTGTGACCTTCCCCTTTGTCTTTGGGCTTAATAGGTTATTATTTCCTATTTTTTTCATTTACCCTCATATTCATGAATTTATTATCATAATTTATATACTCATTGAAATTATATCATTAAAGTGTGGGTGGAAAATTTGGTTGAACTTTTTCACCATTCCATTCATTGATCATCCTCTTCAAAACACTTTGGAATTATTTTTCTCAATAGCCTTTTCCACTATTAAAACATTTACTAGACTCCATAAGGAAATTTCATTCATTCTTCCATCCACACTTTAAAAAAAGGAAGATTGATTTTATTTCCTCTATGGGTTTTATTATTAGAATTTCCTTGAAATTATATCTTTCTCTTTTTTTCCCAAAACCATGAGAAAATAGAGAGTCTCCAGTTTCCATTTCCATCTTGAGATAACATCAAATGATATCTTCATTGCTATCAAATTATCTTCAATCTAGTGAATTTTGTATACTTGGTCTTAATCTACTAAATAATCGATCAATTTTTCTATCACTTTCAGTGGAAAACCTGAAGATTACCTTTCAAGTCTTGTAAATTTTGCCTCATATTTACTGATGGATTCATCATCCTTATATTTTAGTTATAGAAATTCCCTTTCCATTTCCAAGTTAATTTTACAAGTAAAATACTTAGTAAAAATACCTTATTAATCTCTTACCATGTCATGTAATCAATTTATTTCTCTTTCCTCATATTCTTGATAATAGTCAACTATTGATCAGCTTCACCTTCCAGACAATAAGAATCCAAATTAACCTTCTCATGGTCTGAGCATTAGATAATAAAAAATATATTTTCTATATAACTGATTCATTTCTCAGCAATAATTGGATCAGATGAATTACTAAAGGAATTAAAAAATTTACATATAAAAGACTCAATAGTGAGTTGTTATTTCCTTTGGTCATTGTAAAGTTCAACATGATTAATGTTACCATTCATAGATGGAGAGGCTTTTGTGAGAATATATTAAAATTTCACATCCCATATCCTATTTCATTTGGTTTCTCATGAGAATGGATAGTTTAATTCCCATCACATTCATTTTTAACATGATTCCTCCTAGGTCAATCCATTAACTAAGACCAAAAATCATTGTGTGAGAAACAATAATCAAAGAGAGTAATCATGTAATCATAAAAATAATTCATAGGATGTATAAATAATGGAACCCTATTTTTAATCTATGACACCTTATGTTTAACCAAGGTTATCCATGGTTATTGTATGATCAAATAATCCATCATTTCTCATAATATAAATAGGAATTAACCTAAGTGTATCACCTGAGAGTGTCTAGGAAGGTGTGTAGTCTTAGGCCCACTCATCATTCACCAATGATGACTAATTTAATACCCAATAATCCCCTTTTAGATTTTTTACTCCTAGTTTCATATGTTCCACAGTTGTATTATAATAACTCTACTTTTTATTACACACTTAAACATGATTTATTACATAAACTTTCACTTAATACTACTCTAAGGATCATTAGGTCTAGTGTCTTTGGGAGTTAGGAACATTACATAACAACTTAAAACTGAAACATATTTATTGAAAAATCCTTTCACATGACCACAAAATTTTTTCATACCTAGCATTACATGGGATAACCTGAGGACATAAATAAGAAAAGGGTGATCTATAAAGCCTAGTAAGGGAGTAAACAAGGAATAACATAAAGAATGAAATACATGTTAGACAATAGAAATATCAATGAATAATAAGGGAAACATCAAATAAAAGGCATGATATAACATGATCAACATAACATGGAAAATGTTGCAAAAACATAAAACATGAAAATAGACTGATCTAAGGCTCATTGTACATGGATTAGCAAGAGTAAACCCTACTTTCAAATGAATTAACATGATTAAACCCACATTGAACATGAATTATAATTAGGAAACCCTAATTTCACATGAAGTATCATGATTAAAACCTCATTTAACATGTTTTATCATGATACTAAAAATTATTCAATGCATTTGAGCGCTATTTGGGTGTACCCTCTATAAACATTTCATTTCATGCATAAGTGTGCCACATGGATTATATAACATGGAATCATTCAACATCATAAGTTATTCCACAATTAAGTAATTTTGAATACATACATGTAAGTACCATTCAATATGTATATGTTCATAAAGGTGAATACCCTTGATAGATAAATGGGTATGGTATTCACTATACTGTGATTTTGTCTTGGAAAATCGCGGTGCAATTTCACCAGCATAACGTCGTCATATAGAAATTCATAAGTTGGGTTGATGAGATAGAAAGGGTTATCTCATAATTTATACATGAAATGGATAGTAAGGGGATTGTGAAACATAATATCCCAATATATGAAATGAAATTTAGACGCATAGTATGGGAGAAATACTTGAATTAAAATAAGAAGAGAGAAATCCCTTACGGAATTTTGGCATGGTAACGGGTGTACATGGAAGGAATTAAGGAGAGAAAAAGTGGTATATAGTCATTTAAAAATAAAAAGGTAAGTATGGGGAGGTGTGAAATCATACCTAAACATTTTTAATTGAAAATAAAAGTGTATGAAAGCATAAATAATCTTGGATAAAAATGGGAAAGGAAGGAATCCCTTACGAAAATTTGGCATGGTAACGAGTATACATAAGGGTTTATAAGAGGGATAAATGAGAGTGAAATGGGATAAAATATTTTATATGGTAGGTAAGGAATATATTTAATAACATATCCCAACATAGGAATAAAATAAATTAAAATACATAACTTGAAAACAATGGTTGATAAAAGAGGAGGGTGGAAGATCCCCTTATGGAATTTTGGCATAGTAATGGGTCTGCTTAAAGGATCATAGGGGGGATTTATGAGATTTAAAGGAAGATATCATCATATATATATATTCAATTTATGGTAAGGGGTCGTGGAGAATCATAACACAACATATAAATATGGAACTTAAGAATCATAATGTAAAAGAATAGCTTGAATGGAAATGAGAAGAGTGAAATCCCTTATGGAATTTCGACAAAGTAACGGCTTAGGTATGGGTCCAAATGGGGGAGGGTAAGTGATCCCTAATTGAAATAACATCAAATTTACAGTATTTAATGGATTATAAAATGATTAAAATATGACCAATTTAAATTAAAAAGACTAATTTAAAACAAGGTTCTAGAATTGAAAGGAAGAGGGGAAGGAGAGGATCCCTTACATAGATGTGTGATCCCAAAGGCTTGCGAGAGGCTTATTAGAAGCTTGGGGTGACTTGGGAGGACTCTAGGGAGTATGGAACAGAGGGTGGCAGAGCTCCAAATGTTTTTAGTGAAGAATAATGGGATATTGGGTGGGTTTATATAGGAAAGGAGAGTAAATTCTTTATTATTTAGGTTTTGTACACTACACAATAAAATATTCAAAACCAAAAATCATCCCATGGTTTTTTCCATGGTTTCTAAAAAAGGGGAGTATTATAAAATATTTTACAATTCCAAATTCCAAACATATTAAAATATTAGACTTGATTATGTGGAGGTGAGTCACACTCTCAAGGAAATCATTTTAAAAAGTTTAATATTTTATAATTCTTGGAGGGTCCACTAAGGCATTATAAAATTAATAAAAAAAATATAAAATCACATTAATTTAAATATAAAACATATATTGGCCGAATATCCCTTTTATAGTATTTTATTACATAACTATTGGGTCATTATGATGTCATAAAAGACATTGTATATTTATACGGTATTTATTTTTTACCCAAAAAATCGATAATTTCATAAAATTAAGAAAAATTAACCATTGGCTAATTTTGATGTCCTTATTCCAAAAATAATATTAATTTATTCTAAATAATTTTCCAAATATGTGAATTTTCACTTTTAAAATAAAAAACGGATATTTATTGAAAATTGACGAGTTTTGAAACAAAATGTATTTAAACCCTAATAAAAATTACATTTGACTTCATAAAAATTATATGATCATTTATATTTAATAAAAATTATATAAAAATAATATATTATTATAATATTATTTATTTAAAAAATAAATTAATTCATTAAAAATAGATTTCTCAATTGATTTTGAATATTAACCAAAAATACTATTTCTGTATTATCGTATAAAAATATAATTTTTTTATACTGAATAATTAATAAATTATAAAGTAAAAATCATAATAAATAAATATATTAATAATTTAAATGAAAATAAAATATAAATATTCATACTATTAGAGTTACTTTTATTCTCTCTTTTTCGTCAAATTATTTTTTTTACTGTTAATTATCCAATTTTCCATATATCGTGATTATTAATATTTACTATAGTTACTAATCATATTATTCAAATATTAAGTTGAAATTATTAAATAATATTAATTATGATGATTCAAAATATGTAACACATTTTATGAAAATCAATTTTATTTAACCTAAAATCTGTAGGTATTATGGAAAACAATTTTCCAAAAAAATATATTTTTAATGAAAATATGAGTTCACTTTAACTCTACAACTACTATTATTAATTTTATTATTTTAAATTAATAAATATATATATATATATATATAATATTAATATTTCATATAGTTAATTTATCATTAGGGGTTATTTTAATTAATTAAAATGGTTATACATTATGCATTTTAAACCGGTTTTCAGAAAAATGAATTTTTAATCCTAAAATTAAACTTATAATAAAATATAGTATAATATGATTTACATGTAATTAATTGAATTAAATTTAATTAAATAATAATTATGATACCTTAAAATCAAATTAATAGAATAATTAATTCATTTATCAAAAGAAATGACAATTTTAATTGAAAACTATATTTTCATTATTCACAAAAATCTATATTTTATGAAAAATACCAAATTATTACCCTTAGTTAATTTTGATATGATGAGAATAAATACTGATTTTATTTATCAAATTAATTTTATATATGTTATAGAAAATAATTATAATAAATAAATAAATAATCATTTTTAATGAAAACATATTTTGAAAAACAAAAACGACATTACCAAAATTTGATTGAATAATTAATAATTATTTATTAATATATTTATGACATATATATATATTCCATACATTATATAATACTAATCCAATCTGAAAATCTAATGTAATGGTTAAAATGGTCATATTTAAGTAATTATTGTTTTATTTTGGTTCATTTTTGTGTATTGCATAGGTTATAGAACATAATTTTCTATTTTAAAAACTCAGGTCATTAAATTATCCCCCCCCCTTTAATAAATTTTGTCCTTCAAATTTAAACATTAACTCAATTCTTACTATTTCCTTGTATTTTCTAGAATAATAGGAAAAAATTAAGGCTGTTTATTTTTAAACTATTAAACGCTTAAATGGTAATCTAATAACATTAAAGGGATAACTTATAAATTAAGTTTGTCTCCTTAACTTATGAATTTCTAGGATTCGATCTAATTTATCCATGATATACTTCTTAATGTATATTCTTATGGGATTTTTTTTCTTTCTCCCTTAATATCAGTTCATACTAAGCTTTTGAATTTACCGAAGAATATCTACCAGAAGTTTCAAACCAAGAGTAAAGCAAGGCCCATTTTTATGCACCAATTACTATTCAACTCTATATCAAAGCGGTGTTTTCATGTTTTACCCTTAGATACATCTGTTCTAGATCCACCCCAACTTGTTCGTATCGAGACAGGGATGTATTTTCTTGATAAACCAGTTACTCTATAGTCACAAAAATCTAGGGATTTTTTTCTTATACTTAGTCGTATCCCTAAGGATTTTACTAGGATTTTCTAATCCTAATCCAAAAAATAACAAAACCTATCCTCTAATACCAAATATAACAACCCTACTTTTTATTACACACTTAAACGTGATTTATTACATAAAATTGCACTTAATACAACTCCGAGGATCGATATGTCTAGTGTATTTGGGAATTTGGAACATTATATAATAACTTGAAACTATAACATCTTTATAGAAAAATCCTTTTACACAACCACAAATTTTTTTCATAACTAGCATTGCATGGTATAACCTGAGGACATACATAAGAAAAGAGTGAGCTACAAAGCCTAATAAGAAATTAAACAAGGAATAACATGAAGAATACAAAACATGTTAGGAAATAGACATATCAATGGAGAATAAGAGAAATATTTATATAAAGGCATGATATAACTTGATCATAATAACATGGAAAATTTGGCAACAACATACAACATGATATTAGCATGAGTCAAGACTCATTGCACAAGGATTAGCATGAGTAAATCCTCATTGCACAGGAATTAGCATGAGTAAACCCTCATTTCAAATTAATTAGAATAATTAAACCCTCATTGCACATGAATTAGTGTTAGTAAACCCTCATTTCGCATGGTTTATCAAGATACTAAACATTACTCAATGCATTGGAGCACTATCCGGGCACACCCTCTATAAACATTTCATTTCATGCATTAGTGTGCCACATGGATCAAATAACATCGAATCATCCAATGTCATAAGTTATTCCATGATTAAGGAATGTGGAATAAATACATGTGAGTACCATTCAATATTTATATGTTCCTAAATTTGAATATCCATGATAGAGAAATGGCTATGGTATTCACTACACTATGATTTTGGCTTAGAAAATCGCGGTACAATTTCGGCAGCATAACGTCGTCATATGGAAATTAATAAGTTGGGTTGATGAGATATAAATGGGTCTATCATTATTTTTACATTAATATATAGTAAGGGAATCATGAAAAATAATATCCCTACATATGAAATGAAATTTAGATGCATAATATAAGATAAATACTTGAATAGAAATAAGAAGAGAGAAATCCCGTACGGAATTCCGGCATGGAAAGGGGTATACATGGAAGGAATTAATGTGAGATAAAGTGGTATCTCATCATGAAAACATAAGTAGGTAAGTATTGTGGGGGTGTGAAATCATACCCCAAAATTTTTAATTGAAAATAAACGGGTATAACAACATAAATAATCTTTGATAAAAATGGGAAAGGAAGGAATCCATTACGAAAATTCAGCAGGGTAATGAGTATACATAAGGGTTCATAAGAGGTATAAATGAGAGTGGAAGGGAATATCATCATTTATAATTAAAATGGAAAGTAAGGAGTATATTTAATAACATATCCCAATATAGGAATAAAATAAATTCCATGACATAGCATGAAAATAATGCTAGATAAAAGAGGATGGTCGAAGATCCTTTTTGAAATTTCGACATAGTAATGGGTGTGCTTAAAGGGTCATAGGGGGGATTGAGGAGAGTGAAAAGAATATATCATCATCTATACATCAAATTTATTGTATGGGGTTCTTGTAACATCATAACCCAACATATAAATATGGAACTTAAGAAGCATAATGTAAAAGAGTGTCTTGAATGGAAATGAGAAGAGTGAAATCCCTTATGGAATTTCAACATAGTAAAGGCTTAGGTATGGGTCCAAATGGGGGAGGATAAATGATCCCACATTTAAATAACATCAAATTTAAATTAGTTAATTTATTATAAAAAGATTAAAATATAACCAATTTGAAATTAAAAATACTAATTTCAAACAAGGTTCTTGAATTGAAAGGAAGAGGGGAGGGAGAGGATCCCTTACTTGGATGTGTGATCCCAAAGGCTTGGGAGAGGATTCTTGGGATATGGGGTCACCTTATGAGGACTCTAGGTAGTATAGTGAAGATGGTGGTAGAGCTCCAAATCGTTTTAATTAAGAGGAATGAGATATTTGGTGGGTTTATATAGGAAAGGAGAGGGAATTCTTTATTATTTAGGTTTTGGACACTACACAATAAAATCTTCAAAACCACAAACCAACCCCTTGTTTTTTCCCTTGGTTTCTTCCAAATGGGAGTTGCATACAATATTTTATATGTTAAAGGGACTATTATATTAAAATATTAGCCTTTCTTAGGTGTAGGTGAGTCGCACTCTCAAGGAAATCATTTCAAAATGTTGAAATATTTTGTAAGTCTTGGAGGGTCCACTAATGCATTATAAAATTAATCCAAAAAAATATAAAATAAAATTATTTTAAATTTTAAACATATATTTTCTGAATATCCATTTTATATTATTTTATTGTCTAACTATTGGGTCATTATGATGTCATAAAATACATTGTATGTTTATATGGTATTTAATTTTTACCCAAAAATTCGATTGCCTTAAAAAATTATGAAAATTTCACCATTGGATAATTTTTAATTCCAAATTAAAAAAATAATATTCATTTTTTTCTAAATAATTTCTAAAAAAATTGAATTTTCACTTTTAAAATAAAAATTGACATTTATTAAAAATTGACGGGTTTTGGAAAAAAAATCTTTAAACCTTAATAAAAATTACATTTGACTTAATAAAAATTATATGATCATTTGTATTTAACAAAAATTACATAATAATAATATTTTATTATAATATTATTTATTTAAAAAATAAATTAATTCAATAAAAATAGATTTCTCAATTGAATTTGAATATTAACCAAAATTCTATTTCTACTTTATCATATCAAAATATAATTTTTTTAAACTGAATAATTAAAAAATTATAATATAAAAAAGATAATAAATAAATATATTAATAATTTAAAGGAAAAGTAAATACAAATATTAATACTATTATAGTTACTTTGATTCTCTTTTTTTTTGTCAAATTATTTTTTTACCGATAATTATCCTATTATACTTTTATTGTGATTATTAATATTTATTATAGTTACTAATCACATTATTAAAATATTAATTTGACATTATTAGATAATATTAATTATGATGATTCAAAATATGGAATACATTTTATCAAAATCAATTTAATTTAATATAAAATGTGAAGGTATTATGGAAAATGGTTTTCCAAAAAAACATTTTTAAGGAAAATATGATTTCACTTTAACTTTACAACTATTAAAATTAATTTTATTATTTTAAATTAATAAATATATATATATATATATAATATTTCATTTAGTTAATTTATCATAAGGTTCTATTTTAATTAATTAAAAAATTTATACATTATGCATTTTAAACCAGTATTAAGAAAAAATACATTTTTAATCCTAAAAATAAACTTGTAATAAAATCCAATATAAATATGATTTACTTTTAATTAATTGAATTAAATGTAGTCGAATAATAATTATGATACCTTGAAATAAAATTTATATAATAATTAATTCATTTATCAAAATAAATGACAATTTTAATTAAAAACAATATTTTCACTATTCACAAAAAAAATCTATATTTTCTAAAAAATACCAAATCATTACTCTAAGTTAATTTTTCTATGATGAGACTAAATATTTAGTTTATTTATCAAATTAAATTTATATATGTAATAGAAAATAATTTTAATAAATAAAGAAATAATCCTTTTTAATGAAAACATATTTTGAAAAACAAAAAGAAATTACCAAAATTTGATCGAATAATTAATAATCATTTATTAATTTATTTATTACATATATATATTTCATACATTATATAATACTACTAATATCTTAAAATATAATGTAAATGTTAAAATGGTCATATTTAAATAATCATTGTTTTATTTAGGTTCAATTTTGTGAATTGTATAGGCTATCGAACATAATTTTCTATTTTAAAAACTCGGGTTAACACATTATTCCCCCCTTTAATAAATTATATCCTCACAATTTAAACATTAACTCAGTTCTTACTATTTCCATGTATTTTCTAAAATAATGGGAAAAAATTTAAGGATATGTATTTTTAAACTATTAAACACTTAAATGGTAATCTGATGACATTAAAGGGATAACTTATAAATTATATCTAACTCCTTAACTTATGAATTTATAGGCTTCGATCGAAGTTATCCATGATCAAATACCTAATATATATTATTATGGGATTTTTTTCTTTCTCCCTTAAAAATTGTTCATACTAAGCTTATCAATTGACCAAAGAATATCCCATGAAATTATCATACCAAGAGTGCAGCAAGGCCCATTCTCGTTCACCAATTCTTGTTTAAGTCTATCTCAAAATGGGGTTTTTAGGTTTTTCCCCTAGATACATTTATTCCAGAACCACCTCAACTTGTTCATATCTAGACAGGGATGTATTTTCTTGATAAACCAGTTACTCTATAGTCACAAAAATTTAGGGATTTTTTTCTTATACTTAGTCCTATCCCTAATTCTTTCACTAGGATTTTCTAATCCAAATCCCAAAAATAACTAAAACTATCCTCTAATAACAACTATAACAACCCTTCTTTTTATTACACACTTAAACATGAATTATTACATAAACATGCACTTAATACAACTCTGGGGATTGATAGGTCTAGTGTCTTTGGGAATTATTAACATTGCATATCAACTTGAAACTAAAACATATTTATTGAAAACTCCTTTTACAAGACCACAACATTCCTTTGTACTTAGCATTTCATGGGATAACCTGAGGACATACCTAAGAAAAATGTGAGCTATAAAGCCTAGTAAGGGAGTAAACAAGGAATAAAATGAAGAATACAGTAAATGTTAGGAAATAGACATATCAATAGAGAATAAGAGAAACATGAATATAAATGCATGACAAAACATGATAATAATAACATGGAAAATGTGGAAACAGTATACAACATGAAATTAGCATGAGCTAAGGCTCATTGCACATGGATTATCATGAGTTAACACTCATTTCATGTGAATTAGCATGATTAAACCCTCATTTCACAATAATTAGCATGATTAAACCCTCATTGCACATGAATTAGCATTAGTAAAACCTCATTTCAAATGTTGTATCATGATACTAAACCTTACTCAATGCATTGGAGTGCTATCCGGGTGCACCCTCTATAAACATTTCATTTTTGGCATAAGTGTGCCACGTGGATCATATAACATGGAATCATTCAATATAATAAGTTATTAAACTATTAAGTAATGTGTAATACATACATTTAAGTACCATTCAATATGTATGTGTGCATAAAATTTAAAACCCTTGATCGATAAATGGGTATGGTATTCACTGCACTATGATTTTGGCTTGGAAAATCGATGTGAAATTTTGGCAGCATAACGTCGTCATATGGAAATTAATAAGAAGGGTTGATGAGAGAGAAAGGGATATCTCATAATTTATACATGAAATATATATTAATGGGATAATGTAACATAATATATCAATATATGAAATGAAATTTAGATGCATAATATGGTAGAAATACTTGAATGGAAATAAGAAAAGAGAAATCCCTTATAGAATTTCGGTATGGTAACTTGCGTACACTAAAAGAATTAATGAGATTGAAAGTGGTATATTATCATCAAAACATAAGTATGGTAGTATGGCGGAGGTTTAAAATCATACCCAAACATTTTTAATTGAAAATAAAATGGTATAACAACATAATGAATCATGAAAAAAGACTAATTTCAAACAAGGTTCTTGAATTGAAAGGAAGAGGTGAAGGAGAGGATCCCTTACTTGGAGGTGTGATCCCAAAGGCTTGGGAGAAGATTATTGGTAGCTTTGGGTGACTTTTGAGAACTATAGGGGGTATGGGGTAGTGTTTGTTCGATCTCCAAATGGTTTGAGTGAAGAGGAATGGTAGATTGGGTGGGTTTATATAGGAAAAAAGTGGGAATTCTTTATTATTTAGGTTTTGGACACCACACAATAAGATATTCAAAACCACAAACCATTCCATTATTTTTTTCCCATGGTTTCTTCCAAAGGGTATTGGTATACAATATTTTATAATTCCAAGGTCCGAACATATTAAAATATTAGCCTTTATTATGTGAAGGTGAGTCAGACTCTCAAGGAAATCATTTTAAAATATTAAAATATTTTATAAGTCTTGGAGGGTCCACTAAGGCATAATAAAATTAATCCAAAAAAATATAAAATCACATTATTTTAAATTTAAAACATCTATTTTACAAATATAACTTTTATAGTATCTTATTATCTAACTACTGGGTCATTATGAAGTCATAAAACACATTGTATATTTCTATAGTGTTTAATTTTTACCCAAAAAACCAATTTTCTCATAAAATTATGAAAAATTAATTGTGGGATAATTCTGAGGTCCTCATTCCAAAATTAATATTCATTTCTTTATAAATAATTTTCTAAATGTGTGAATTTTCACTTTTAAAATAAAAATTGACATTTATTGAAAATTGATTGGTTTTGACAAAAATAGTCTTTAAACATTAATAAAAATTACATTTGACTTCATAAAAATTATATGATAATTTGTGTTTAAAAAAATATATATAATAATATTATTTTATTAAAATATTATTTATTTCAAAAATCTATTAATTCATTAAAAATATATTTCTCAATTAAATTTGAATATTAACCAAAAATATTGTTTCTCCTTTATCATATAAAAATATAATTTTTTTAACTGAATAATTAAAAAATTATAAAGTAAAAACAATAATAAATAAATATATTAATAATTTAAATGAAAATTAAATATAAATATTCATATTATTAGAGTTACTTTTATTCAATCTTTTTTTGTCAAATTATTTTTTTTACCGTTAATTATCATATTTTACTTTTATCATGATTATTAATATTTACTACAGTTACTAATCATATTATTCAAATATAAAGTTTAAATTATTACCTAATATTAATTATGATGATTCAAAATATGGAATATATTTTATCAAAATAAATTAAATTTAATATAAAATCTGTAGGTATTATGGAAAATGGTTTTCCAAAAAAATACATTTTTAAGGAAAATATGAGTTCACTTTAACTCTACAAATACTAATATTAATTTTATTATTTTCAAATAATATTAATATTTTATTTTGTTCATTTATCATTAAGGGTTATTTTAATTAATTAAAATGGTTACAAATTTTTCATTTTAATCCATTTTTCAGAAAAATGCATGTTTAATCCTAAAAAAACTTATAATAAAATCCAATATAAATATTATTTACATGTAATTTATTGAATTAAATAATAATTATGATACCATGAAATCAAATTAATAAAATAATTAATTCAGTTATCGAAATTAATGACTATTTTAATTAAAAACTATATTTTCACTATTCACAAAAAATCTATATTTTTTGAAAAATACCCTATTATTATCCTAAGTTAATTTTCATATGATGAGACTAAAGGTTGAGTTTATTTATCCAAATAATTTAATATATGTTCTAGAAAATAATTATAATAAAAAAAATAAGAATTTATTTTCACTAAAAACATGTTTTGAAAAACAAAAAGACATTACCAAAATTTGATTGAATAATTAATAATCATTTATTAATATATTTATGACATATATATATTTCATACATTGGAAAATACTGATAACATATTAAAATATAATATAATCATTAAAATGGTTATATTTAAATAATCATTGTTTTATTTAGGTTCATTTTTGTGCATTGCATAGGCTACCGAACATAATTTTCTACTTTAAAAACATGGATCATTACATGTATCCACTTTTTAGTATCTATAAAGGGATTAGTTTTCTAGTAATATCTCTCATTCTTTACTTTACCAAATCTTCAAGATATTATCCTATACTTAGACTTGTCCCCAGGGTTTTTAAAAATGCTCTCTAATCCTAATATCTAAAAATAAGTATAACCTCCTGTAATACCAACTTGGGTGGACCAATCATTTAATATATCTGTATATATAAATTACATCATTTTAGATGAATATTCTTTAACTTACACAGAAATAAATTCCTAAGAAACATAAAAGTTTTAGTTTATTTAGAGACTATATACATAATCATCTTATTTCATGAAATATCTTTAACATCTCCCATAAGTATATCATCACATTGTACACTTCTTATAAATTCCCTACATAAATCCATTCTTCATAATTTGTGAAATAGAAACATAATAAAGGTTAGACTCGGATTATTAGTATGTTCAAACATAAGATACATCATCCAATGATCGTAAGTGAGAATAATATAACCTTAAGGGTCTAAGAAAATTATCATAACTCACAAAAATCATACTCAATTAGTCAAAGATCGGAAATCATAAATCATGGCATAAGGGTTTTTCAAAGTAATATATATAAAATTTATAAGTGTGAGAAATCATAAATAATCAATCATGATCCATGAGAACATATCATAAGAATAATAAATAATTTTATGGTATATAAATAATCATATAAAATCATTTCCATAGTAAATTTTCACTACCAAGGCTATCATAGTGGATTAGGGTTCACTCCTCATTCCATCATTTCAATAGTCAAGGTTTACTCCCAATACTATCATAGTAGAAAGACTCTCTTATGTAACTGGGTTCAATCCCCATTCACATCCTTATTATCTCATGATATATCATTATTTACCCAATGCATTATAAGGATATATAATTCTGGACTCACTCATCACATAAATAAAACCTTACATATGTGTGACAAAAGATCATAAAACATTACTCATAGATTTATATTATAACTCATATAAAGTAAATAGGCTTCACAAACATTCCATAATCTCATCATATCATAACCCTTAGAAAATAAATGGGTTTCATAAACATTCAATCATTTCATTATAGTAAAACCCATGCAAATAAATGGGTTTCATAAAGATTTCATCATAACTTAATTAACCCATGGTAAAGAAACAAGTTTCTTAGAATAAACCTTAAATCATCATCATAATAATCCTTCTAGAGAAATATATCGAATGGTATCATAAGATCATATCCCCAATGAATTATAGAAATCCTTAAAACATGTTTAAATTGATGAAAGATACCTTTAAAATAATATTCAAACCTTTATTTCAAAACATAAGAAAAATATCATTTTATGTTGAAAACATTTCAATTGAAAATTTCCAAAATATTGATAAAAAAATTTATTTCAAAATAATAAAGGAAAATTTCTATTGAAGAATCAAAACAAATAATGGTAATGACAGTTGGAAAATCTGTTCATACAATATATATTAAAAGATAATATTCTTTTCACACTTTTTCAAGAATTCAAAAATGAATTATTTAGAAAATGTTTATTTAAAATGATTATTTTAAATAGTTATATGTAAGTTAAATTTTATTGAAAAAGAAATTTTTTGAAACTTTCAAATATAGGTAAAAACATACATAAAACAATTTTGAAGAGCATGTACATGGAATAAAAATTTTATTGGCCAAAAATGAAATAAGGTTGAATTTTCTTTACAAAAATCTAAATATTTTTAAGTGGAGAATAGAGGAAAATGGTATTGATACATAAAATTTCTAGTATTAAATTTATTAAAATAAAATATATTTATTTTAAAGGATAAGATACATATAATTTCTCCCAATATAAATTTAGCATAGGCAATCCCCAAAAGAAATGAAATTGTAACATAAACCCTTACATCAAGTCCTATATTTCTTTATACACATTAAAATATAATATATAATAAATATATATTTATTATACATATATTACATAACTATATTCATAAATAACATACTATATATAATTCCTTTATAATATCCAATTATTCTTTTATTAATAATTCTTCTTTAAAATGAACATTCGAGTGAAAACTAGTCTATTTTCCATGCGTGTTTTTGTTCAACGAAACTGATATTTTTACCTTGTACATGGTTTAATCATTTCTATAATCATAATTATTATATAAATATCATATTTATTCATCATGTATACTTTTATAATTATTCATATTAATTGGTGGTGAAAAATGAATCACATCACCACGTGGAGGTGGTATTCCACACATACGCACGAGTAAAGTTATATTTTTTTAATGGATTAGAAGGTAAGAAGATAGATAATATATTATAATTATAGATGTAACAACCCAACCCCCAAAATCCTGAATCTGGTTCCTTACTTTATTACATTAGCATAAATAGAAGAATTTACATCCCAAATGACTGAACAGTTTAGCAGTTTTGGAGAACCAGATTTTATACATGATACCCATTTTACATTGGGAAATAGAAAATAAAGCATAACAAATTAAAATCTCAACATCCTTGAAAATCCTTCTAATAATTCATCTTTATATCCTGGGTGAAGGAAAAAAATAAGAGTGGGTTCAAATGATCATTAAGGATTAAGTACAGTGGAAGAAATCGTGAATTAATAAGCATAATCATTATGGAAAGGTAAATAACTGAACAAGAATTAAATTTAAATAACTTTACTACATTAATAGAATAGTCAAAGTCAATATCTCAAGGTAAATAACTAAAAAAAACATTCCATTTAATCAACAAGACCAATAATTAAATGCATCCAAATATAATATCATAGAAAAAATATCATGGATAATAATTACTGAATTCTCAATGAAGAAAATACTTAACTATTAAACTTCATGTATTATGAACATGAAAACATATAATATCAAGATCTATACAATTTATAACTATAGGTAGAAACATATTTAATTTACCAACAGATTTGTCCCATGAGACTTGTCGATGCATCAATGGTCTATATAAATTCTAGGGGCCACCCATCACTTCATGTCCAAATCATTCCTTATATATAAAATAATCAATTTAAATCATGAACAATATTCCTTATCATCAAATATCTATATTTATTGAAGGATACGTATTTATCAATATTTTCCTAGTTAATCAAATAAAATCTAAAGTAAACACCATCTGTGAAAATGGTATATGGTTTAAGAAGTAATCATATTCATCACATAGGAATATTTATATTTAAGAGAAATTTAATATCCAATGAAAATCGATTACAATAAAGTGATTTCTTCAAGATAAGGTTAAAAATCACAAAATAAAGTGTGACTTCACAATAACTTTTATCACTTGGTAATTTTCAAATCAATTCCCCTTGGATGAAATAATTCAAATTGAAACTTAAAATGATATGAATAATGATGTATTCATAAAATTACATGTCAAAGAATAATTATATACACCATATAAAAGAAACTTGTTTTATAATATTTAAATATTCCTCAATGAAATTAAATTGAAACAAAATCCCTTACTTATCCTGTCCTTTTGGTTAAACATGCCTTAACCTCCTATATAGTGGTTTTAAACATTTTATTAACTTATAAAAGAACCATATTAACATTTATTATATCATATATGGTCCTTTTATTACATTTTACCACCTTTTTATTAATAAAAATTATTTTTTTTCATTGCTTAGGGTGTTAATTGACTTGTTTTCTTATGCATTTTTTTCATTAAAGATCTAGTTATTTTACATATTAAAGAGTTTAATTATATCCAGAACAATAATTATTGGGGGAAAATCCCTCAAGGTATCATTGTAGTGTTTTCTAGTTGATTTTGTTTGTTGAAAAAATAAGAGGGCACTAATATTTAGAGAGTTCCTGCATGATTTTAGACTTTGTATGTTGACAGAGATCAAATACATTGGAATGGATTCTCTAGAGGAGGTATAGATAATTGTGTATACAAGGTGGCACTATTTCCTAGTGTTTACCAAAAAATCAGGGTCCAAACTTTAGAGGTTGTCTCAATCATCACAAAATTTGGATTTCTATGAATGCCTCATAAAAATATAGAAAATTCTTGAGTTTCATGAATATGGGAGTTTCATGAAGGTATGGATATCTGTGGAGGAATTTGGTTTCGTTAAGGTTGAGTTTCGCAAAGGTGTGGAGCATTGTGAACGTGTGATGAAAAATGGAAGATCTCCCCGACTATGAGAATCTTCGTGAATGGAAAATTTTCCCTGGTGCTTCACAAAAATAGGGATATTCATGAACAAGATTAGAGGGATTCATGAAAAGGTGATTACATGGATGGAATATTCTGTAATCAGAGGAAATTAATATAAATATGACTCTACCCCTATCAAAAATGTAGAGAACGACTTAACAAAGATTCAAAGGCTCTAAATTCATGAAGTTGATTCACAAAGGTCCTTATTGTGAAAATTTTAATGAATAAATAAAGATTATGAAGGCTTTAAAAGATAATTGAAAGTTTTAATCATCACAAAAGTATTGATATTCATAAAGGCTACAAAAATCCAACAAAAATTTGTGATCTTCATTAAGGCTAAGTGAGCTTTGTAAAAGTGTATAATCTTCATGAAAGGATGTTTCTTATTGAAGTATGGTTGAGCTTTGTGAAATATGTGATCTTTTTTAATGTTTTTGGGCTCATGAAGTTAGAATATACTTGTGAAGAATTGGTCTATTTTGCGAAGGTTGGGTGAGCTTTGCAAAGATAGTGGGATTTTTGAAAAGCAGTGAGCATCATAAAACTGTTGAAAAGGGATTTCCCAATAGAACTTTGGTAAAGTGGTGTTAATAAAGTGTATGATATTATAACTTTAACATATAATATTCCCACAGTTCAAGATTCATTCATTATTGATAATAAAGGGACCTACATGTACATAAACTATGTTTGAATCCTTTCTAGAGTAGTGAACAAAGGAGTAGGAGGAAGGTGATCCCTTCCACTGTAAGTGAGCCATAAAAGGAGAGATTAAGGTAGTGATCCTTGGTAAGTAGTGATTTGTCTTTAAATATTATGAAGGTATTGATCCTAATCATATAATTAATCTATCCGAACCTTATTTTGGAAGTAATCCTTAGTGAATTTGGTACATCAGCACATTGTCATTGTATACTCCTTGGACATAGCCCGGTGAGGTTAAACCAAGTAAAATTATTTTTTCTCATTCATGCATTCACTTATATTCATACATTTATATGGGAAAGGGGGAGAAAAGTTTTTGTTTAATAATGGAACAAGATCTATAGGGTATGTTGTTTTAATCTTTCATACCCTGATCCACTCCCCCCCACCCCCTCTTAGGGTATTTAACCTGTTTAGGATAACAATTATCAAAGAAAAGGTTAATTTCAATGTTTTTAACTAAAGGTTTTCAATGGAGGTTTTCAATCATAAAGGGATTCTGATCTTTGATGGAAGAATTTTCAATTTTGGAATAATCGGATGAATCACTACTTCTAATCTTTAGAAATAGATGTTTTACCACAGTAATTTATGGTATTTTAGGAAGTGTGGATAGTGGCGCTTTATCTGACGTTAAATGAAGGGAATTGAATATAGATTCTAAAATAATAAATGATTTAGGGGGATCTCTGTCCAATGAAATATATACGATGGTGATGTCATGTAATTCATCGCATTCTATGTGGGAAAAGTTATTAAATATTTATGAGGGTGACTCAAAAGTTATATAAGTAAAGATGTAGGTTCTATGGAATAAGAATGATGATATAATACTGCAGTCTAATGAGTCTGTTGATGTATTATTTGACTGGGTGAGTGTTGTTTTGTAAGACATGTGTGCTCTCAAAGAAATCATCAAAGATGTAATTATTTTAAAGTGCATCTTTATAAGACTTCCACCTTAGTTCAATCCAAAATTTTCAATATTATAATATAAAGATACAAAGGAGATGATTTTGGATAACTTGAAGAGTAATCTAGTTGCATAAGAGATGATAAATGATGATAATGAGTCAATGGAAAAAGGATAAGTCCAAATAGGTGATAATCAAGTCCATGAAGAAGCTTACCATTAAAGATTGATAGGAAGAAGAAGAGACAGGTGAGGTTATGTCATTACTTTCCTCAAATATATAAAGTGGAAAAGGAAATATCAAAGGGAAACTCCTAATTGAATTATTTTTTTAAGGTTCCCCAATATTCTTCAAAAAGATGATGTGGATGAAGTTTAAATTCCCATGAAGAAGTATTCAGCCTACATGAAAGGTAAGAAAAATTTTAAAAGATAATTCTTCAAAAAGAAAAAAAATTATTTCACAAGAAAATGATAGTGCAGAAAATTTGAGGTTGAAGATATAGATAAATAAAATAATTAAAGAGAAAGTTATATGCTATCAGTTGTCGTTAGGTACCATAAAATGGAATAAAGTGATAATGATGAAGAAGAAATCGAAGGAAGATTTGATGTGCAAGCTGAATTAGAATATTCTCTTGAGGAGATTGATTTTTTGAGATCCAAAATGAATAAATCCAATAGAATGGTTCATGATACCAATCTTTATATAAAATAGAAGGAAGAATAGAAGTATAATATGGAGAAATAAAATGAAAATATTGAGTATTTTATGCTAGAAAACTCAAAAATGATTGGTGATTACAAGCTCACTGTTTAGGAATATAAAAATGTGATCTATGGTTTGAATAACATAGATAATGATCAAATAAAACCTATTGAATAACTTTATGAGGAAGTCATTGGCCTATGACAAAAATTTAAAGATCAATAAAAACTATTGACTCTCAGTATGACATTGGGAATGGAGAACATTCATGTAATAGAAAATAAAAAAGTGAATCATAGAGGTCCAACAAAAAAGAAGCAACTGTCAAATTCAAATGATAAAACCAATATGGGGTTTGATCAAAAATAGAAAGTGGTAATGATTTCAGTCATACCACAAGAACCCACTCTAAGATTGAATATTTATTTGGGTACAAATCAGAACGAGGAGATTCATAGAATTGAAGGGAAAACTAGTAGTGTGGTAGTGATACAAGGGAATGAACCTTTCATTAGATGTTATTGTTTTGGAAATATGGGAAACTCACAAAATGGTTGTTCCACTTCCAATAGTTTCCAAAGGGATCAATACCAACAAAAGAAGCTATACAGATCTCAATATTCTAGTACATCATTTTATGGTCACTGTATTAGGTGTGGAGGATTATAACACGTAGAAATATATTTACCATCAATAATATAGAGAAATGTTCCAAAGAATACTGAATGTGGTCATAAGAATAAGCTCAAGGAGGAAGACAATAAGAATTTTTGGTTAACCCTGGTGGGAAGCAAACCAATAAATTTCTCCCACACTAAAGAAGTGTTATTTATCAACTCAGAGAAGAACATGTGCTCTATAACTAGCTAAAAACCTCTCATTTCCTCTCATCAATGATCTATATAATGGTCTAGAACGTGAGGGTCTTAGTTGTGAGGGAAAAAGTGACTTAATTGTGAATTAATATCTCTATTTATAGGTATATTTTTTACTATTATTGAACCTAAACAATATTTACATCGTATTAATATCTTTCAAAATGTATGGGGATTTTTGATTCATTTCATGTAAGCCCATGAAATCAGTATATATGGGTTTTTTGGAAGATAGGTGTTGAGGTGGAATTGGTTGATTATTTTCCACATCATGTTTGAACTAAAGTGATATTCATGGGTTTAGAGATCTTTTCTATCTTTTTGTATGAAATTTGTGATACTACTAGAAGGAAGGAGTTATGGTGGTCCCTTAGAAAATTCACTGTAGGGAATCTGGCATTATTTTTTGTAGGTGATTTCAATACAATTACAGACACTCAGGAGAATAAAGGTGGTATATACTACCCTAGTATTTCCATGAAGGACTTAATTTACTTCATAAACTCCAATAGTTTGTTGGATATGGGATTCATGGGTAGCTGTTTCACCTATTGTAACAATAGGAAGGGTAATAGATTCATATGGATCATACTTGATCAATGTGTAGGTAATATCCAATACCTAGATTTCTTTCCCCAAATAGTGTGTTGTAATCAATGGTGATGCATGTGTTGTTAATTATAAGGAATCCAAGAGGAACCATTGATATCCTAAAGAAAATAATGTCCAGTTTTATATGGGATGAAAATAATGATGGAAAGTTCCATTGGGCAACCTAGAAGATAATGGAAAGACTATTTGAAGAATAAGACATCAATCTATGTGATTTTTCGGAAGTCATGCAGGACATGCCATCTAAACCGGAATGGTAAATCATCGAAGGGAAGACCCTCGGGGTGAGGTTCATGAGACACAAGAATGGAGAAATCTGGAATGAGTGGAATTCTAGCACATGAAATCCATAGAAACTTGCAATAACCATGATTGAGTTACGGGAGGTTCTAGAGGATAATGTTATATGGGTGGTGGGGAACGGTGAGTTCAAATTCTAGAAAGACAACTAGAGTGGTGACATCCTATTTTTTCCAATCAGTCAAACTCCAAATATTTCATTTAGATAAGCCTTTTTCCACCCTTCTCTTATCCAAATGATGATATTCCTTCATCAGTAGGATTTCTTTAATAATATTTCGTTGACTGGAAAACCAGATAGATGTGTCTTATCTATCTCATCTTATGGTTTCTTCAACAGAAGTGAGTTACGGGAGTGCATACATATGAGAAGTGGTAATAATGAATGGGTGGATATTATTTTGTGCAAATGGATTACGATGAAGATGGATTTTTTTATATGGTGGTTTCTTAACAAGGTACTGTCAACAGAGGATAACATTCAGATGAAAGTCGTATCATTGGCCTCCTGATGCTATTATTGTACCACACCAAGCAATGAATCCATATGGAATTTGTTTTTATGGAGTGATGTTGTGATCGGTATATTATATTATATTGGAAGTTGCATATAGGTAAAATGATGTAGGGATTACATGGTGTATTTTATAGCATCCTGGTTTCATGGGAATGATGTTATCAGTAAGGAGTCCAAGGTGGGGAGCATGATATTCAACGCTTCATGTTGCGTCATTTGGGATGTACATAACAAAGAGAGAGAGGGTAGAATTTATTCCCAAGATTTCCTCTAGGTTTGTATAAGATCGATGGTGGTTGATCTCGGCATCCTTTAGTCTTGTGGGTATAATTCTCCATCTCTTAGGAAACTCATACCAAGGGTGTTTTTATCGAAAGAGGGAAACCAAAGGATCGACAGGGTTGTGTGGGTTTTTTGGAATCCTCCATATATTAGCCTAAAATTAAATTTGGATGAATCATGTGTTTTAGGGTCCATGAAAGGCATAGGCCATGTTATGGATGGAAGAGGATCTATAATTAAAAGTTTTAGTGCCTTTTATGTTATAGGTAACTCAATTGGAGCTGAGGTAAGGGCTTTGATTAGTGGTCTTCAGCTATGAAAACTATACAAAATTATGCTCAAGGAAGTGGAACATATTCAAAATTTCTTGTTGGGCTGTTGCAAAGTAAAGTTAATCCCCCTTGGGAAATGTTCTACATAATAAGAAATCGAATGAGATTTTTAGACCATGGATTGAATTTTGGAAACACATGGAGAGAAGAAAACTTTTCAGAAGATGCTTTATCCAGTAAAGGAGTACTGGGTGAGGTGATTATTTTGTATTTTAGTTCAGGATCTATTCTAAATGATTGTAATATCATTGTGAGAAGTGACTCCATTTTTCTACACCAATTTTCGTTACCTTGAATGTTTTTTCTGTCCATTTAATATAATAAAAATAAAAAATTTCATTCAAAAAAAGTTACTAGTAATGACCAGGCATAAGTCAAATCTATATATGCATGAAAGACGAGAGTCGAGCTGAAATTGACAGAAAAAACATCATTGGTGATCTGAAAGTTCTAGCTAAAACACAAAGTAAAAAACTCTATAGAAATCATTATTCTTATCACTGGTAGAGCCTAAATGTTTTTGAGTAAAAATCTAGATATGATAACTAGGTATAGGAAATGAATGAAGAGCCTGAAAAAATTTATAAGAATCAGACATGGGATATTGTTTTGAGACCAAAAGATAAGAATTTCATCAGGACTAAATGGGTCTTTCACAATAAGATTAATAAAGGTAGTGTAGTGATTCTAAAAAAACATTACTAGTATGAAAAGGGTACTCTTAGATAGAGAGTATCGATTTTGATAAAACATTTTCACCTATTATAAGGCTAGAGACAATCATATTATTCTAGGCTATAACAATGAAAATAATATTCAAAGTTTTCCAGATGGTCGTCAAGTCAATTTTCTGGAATGGGGATATGGAAGAATAATTTTATATTGAGTATCCATATGTTTTTATCATACATGAATATGTTAACAAAGTTTTTCATTTGAATAAGGCACAATATGGTTTTAAGCAAGCACCAAGATCATGGTATTCAATACTAGATTAATTTTTGAAGAAGCTCAGTTTTCAGTGTGGTAGATTTGATTACAATATCTATGTAAATAATGATAGTAATCAAAGGATGATGGGGTTTTTGTATGTTGATGACATAATATTTGGAGGATCAGATAAAGCACAGTGCAAACAGTTCATAGAGTTTATGGAAAGTGACTTTGAAATGTCAATAATTGGTGAGCTGATGTTTTTCCTTGGTTTAAAGGTGACATAATGAAATAATGGAACATTCATTTCTCAATAAAATTATGACAATATGGTTTTGATAATATTTTTAATGGATAATTCAAAAGAAATGTTGACTTTGGTGGCTACCCGGATGAAACTATCATGAGATGATGAAGGTAAGGCATTCAATATCAGAGAATACAGGTAGTTATTGACATTATGTTGTATTTGATAAGGACATGACCAGATATTATTTTTGTCACATGCTAAGTAGCACAGTATCAAATAATTCCCAAGGAAACTCACTTTCTTTTAGTGAAAATAATACTTCAATATATCAAGGGAATGGTGGATTTTGATATTTTGTACAATGAAAAATCTCAAAAAGAGTAATTGGGCTATAAAAATGCAGATTGGGCCGGTTTGTTAGATGGTAGAAAATCAATGTCAGATGAATCATTCTATCTTGGATGATTGTGTATTTCTTGGATAATAAAGAATCAAGATTTCATTTCATTGAGCCAAGTTGAATCTGAGTATTTCTAAAAACTCAAGATTTCATGTAGTTATTGTGGATGAAGTGACATCTTAATGATATAGGAGTTAAAGTGAAGTCTATGATTGAAATCCATTGTGACAATTCAAGTGCTATAAATCTTAGAAAAAATATACTCCATCACTCAAGTAAAAAATCACACTAAAATCATGTATCATTTTATTAAGGAGAAGGTGGAGCATCGGCTTATAAAGTTAGAGTATGTTCCTACAGAACTATAGGTTGTGGAAATTCTAATGAAGACATTACCCAAAGAAGTATTTGAACATCATAAACTGAATCATAGGGTTTAATTGAATCCCTACACTTAAAAAAGTGTGTATGTGAGACCCCCTCTCTTTGAGTTATGATGAGTTTTTCTCTAATGTTATGATTTTTTTTTCTTTACCCTGTTTCATACCACAACAATGTGTCGTTCAGGTTCATTGACAAAGGGGGGAAATTGAGTCTATAAAAGGGTATAAAATATATTAAGCAAGATAAGGGAAGAATCTGTTTAGAAGAGTAGTTAAGTAGGGGGAGTTTTAATATTTGATAATGCTAAAGGTCATTGATTAAAGTTTATATATCATTAAAGATGAGGTTCATGATTAAAACAGTTGATTGGTTTTGGAATTAAGTGATTCATTGATGAAAATTTTATGCTACTCTTATTTCTCACACCGAGCATAGATCATGTGGTTTTAGAGTGTGTGTTGAAAAAATATTAGACCACAATCTAAATTTCAAGAATATAATGTTGTTAGAAGATGGAATAAGCTTTAATATGGTATAAAAATGTGAAGAGTTTTCAACAAACCAAAAGGTCATGAGTGTTGGCAAAAAATCCATCAAGGTATCATTGCAGTATTTTTGGTTTTATTTTGTTTGTTGAAAAAGAATGTGGAAATGGATATTTGTGGAGTTCCAACATGGTTGTTGACTAGGTATGTTGAAAAATATCCATGACAGAGGAATGGATTTACAAGAATTCATCATAAAAATATATAAAAATTCATGAGTTTCATGAAGATGGGATTTTCATGAAGGCATAGAGATTTGAGAAGGCATTTGATGTTTCAAAGTCTGAGTTTCACAAAGTTGTGGATCATCGTGAATACACAATGAAAATTGGAACATCTCTATAACTATGAGAAGCTTCACAAATGGGAAAATTTTATGGGTGCTTTGAAAAAATAGGGATCTTTATAATGGATATTGGAGTGATTTATGAAAAGAAGATGATTAGGATGGAAGCTTATGGAATTGGAGGTAACACCTATAAATAGGCCTCTACCCCCCCCCCCCAGAAAAGTAGAGCAATAATTAACAAAGATTCAAAGGCTCTGGATTAATGAATTTGATTTACAGAGGTTGTTCTTGAAAAAAATTTCACAAAGAATGTAAATTATCAAAGGCTATAAAATATGATGGAAATTTTTAAGCACCGTGAAAGTATTGATGTTCAAAAAGGTTATAAAAAGCCGACTGAAATTTATGAGCTTCATGAAGGCTAAGTGAGATTCACGAAAGTGTTTGAGCTTAGAGAAAGTAGTTTACTTCACAAGGGCTGGTTGAGCTTCATCAAAGAGGTCAGCTTCACAAAATTTTTGGGGTTCATGAAGGTAGTATATAATTGTTAATAATTGATCTATTTCATGAAGGATGTGTGAGCTTAGTGAAGACAATGAGCTTTACAAAAAGTAGTGAGCATTGTAAAAGTTTTGAATAGGTATTTCCCAGTATAACTATAGTAAAGTGATATTCATCAAGGGGATTAAAGTATAACTTCAACACATAATCTATCTAAATTTTATGATGCATTAATTATTTATAATTAAGGGACCTATATGTCCATAAACTATGTGTGAAGCCTTTCTGGAGCAGTGAGAAAAGGAAGAGGAAAAAGGTGATCCCTTCTGTTGGTAGTGATCCATAGAAGGAGATATTGAGGGAGTGACCCTTTGGAAGTATTGATTTGTCCCAAGACATTGTAAAGGCAATGAGCCGGGGTATAGAAGTGATCTAGAACAATCCTTGTTTTTAAAAGTGCCCAGTTAGAGTAATTTATCACTGAGAGGGGGATGGGGTGAATCAGTGATACTCTTTTTCTTTTATGTTTATTTTCAATTAAAATAACCTTCTCCTCCTATTATAGATTTCAATTCCCTTCTGAAAACAATCTCAACGCACATCCATAGGAACAAAAAATTAACATGGTTCACTATTCAACAAGAATAGCTACATCCTTGGTATGGTTTGGAAGTGATCCATTACCATACAATTCACTAAGAAAATAATCCTTGGATTACAATGTGTAGGATATACCCTTTACACTCATGTAGAACAGTGAAACAATCCTTCCAGTGTGTGTGAACCCTCTTATCACAATAGGGTAATATAATTTGTTTTTTAACAACTCATGTTACCTGTGCTTCTTTTCAATTCAATAAATGTATTCGATTGTAATACAATTCATCAATTCCTTACCTAGAGTAAGAACCTCAAAAGACTTTTATAAAGAAATAAACCTGAATGCCAAGTCCTATTTTCCCAGTCTAATTCTATGATTACGATTCTTCCAATACAATTCTTCAAGTCTGATTTTCAGATACAATACAATAGAGTAGAATCGACACCACTTGACCATCTAAATAGAATCAGCATGATTGCACTAGCCGAACAGAATCGGCACCACGTCACAAGCCGAATAAAATCAACACCACTTCAAAACCTGAGACTGATAAAGATGCTTACTATGATCCTTCCTCATCATGAGAAGTCTAATATGGAAACAACCAGTACAAAAAACTCAAAACTAATTAATTCAGCCTAATATCAAACCCATCAAAATACAATCCCCATCAAAATGTATTCAATACAAAACAAAAACGGTATCACTTTCTCTCACTAAAAAATCATAGCTTCTCTCTCTACTCCAAGTCACAAAAGTACAACGTACTTCATGACTTTTATAGGTGACCCTAAACATGTTTAGGCGGGAATCCCAAAACACTTTCCCACTCACTGAAATTCACCCAAATCTGAATTTCTCCTGAAATCTTGGAGCAATTATGACTTTGTCAATGCTTCTCGATTCTTCTCCATTATTCTTGAAACTTCCACAATCTTCATCTCTTCTTTTCCAGAATCCCATTTCAAATGTCAATACAATTACAAATGATGAGAAATACATTATTCTGACACTTATTCTCTCATACCTATTTCTTCAAAACAATGCTTGATACCATACTAATTAAATGTGTTTGAATAAATTCACTTCTCCACTTAAGATACAATCATTATTTTAAAAGAAAGGATCCCCTTGTCAATTCATTCATCAATCTTGACATTCTTTTCTATTATCTTGACCCACATTAGAAAACACACTTCATTCATCAACATGTGCTTGTATCATGACTACCTTCGTGACTTTGAATTCATTGAGGATCGGCTTTAGCATCACCTAATTTCAATTGGAAAGTATTATAAGCTTCCATTCATTCCTACTTATTTCTTTTTCATCTCAATCCAAGTATGATCGTTTCTAAATACAAATGTTTTGGATACTATTATCCTGAATACGATGATATCTGGTTATGATCATTCTTGTTACGCTCATTCTGGTTATGATCATTCTGGTTACGATCATCCTAGATATGATCATGTTGGATACGATCGCTGATCATTTCTGGTTAAGATTGCTGGATATGATCACTGATCATTTCTAGTTATGATTGCTGGATATGATCGCTGATCATTTCTGGCTACGATTTCTAGATATGATCGAATAAAATCTGAGGACAAAGATATGCCCGTATATGAAACAATGCAATATGATAAGGTTGATCTACCCAAATACAATTCAGAACAACCTGAATATGATTCATTCTCAATCAACACCATCTCATTCCTTTTATTCTACCCGAATATGATTGTTTCGAAAAAAAATTGGTGCCACATCGTCCATCTACATCACCTTTCCCATCACCATCACCCTTTTCAATCGGAATCACTTTTCACTTCCACTCAGTATCTAATTGTTTTTAAAGACAATCAATAAAATATGGATATTATTTTTTTCTATTTGTTTTGAAAAACAATAGGTACCACTACTTTCTTTTTTAATAATTTTGAAAAACAATATGAATACATTTATTTTTCGATTGGTAGAATATCTTTCTTTCCCCTTTTCTTATATCAAGCTTGAATCACAAGTTCTCACATCAACCCATGATTTATATGAAATACAAACCAGTAAATCATCATCACAATTAACATGGGCCTGATTCTTTTCAAAACAAACCAAAAAAAATTGTTTCCACAAAACAAAGTGAAGTGATTTCCTTTCTTCAAAACATACCTTGACAAAAAAAAGACAACACTTGAAACCATCAACACCTTGATCATCAGCTTAGTCCCAACAATCTCCCCCTTTGGATTTTGTTGTCAACTAAGTTTCATAAATCAAAAAACTTTTTAAACTCGATAAATGGATTACATATCAACAATTCTAAGCCTATGTGAGCTAACTCATTGTAGGAAACAAGATTTATTAATAGAAAAACCATGCTATCCAAAATAGTGTTCATGACCACCTCTTTATTTTCTTTATTATTCTTGGAAAACAATTCAATTTATTTTCCTATAACCACTCTAACAAATAGTTAGAATAGTTCACACACTAGACAATGCTAAATTCACAGCTTACCCACAACTCTCTCTTTTGTGCAAAATAATTATGAAACAAAACAATTCTCCCCTTGAAAAAACAATCCAAAGGTAAGGTGAGAGAGGGGACAGATACACATACCTCAACCATGAAGAGAAAGAGGTAGGACCACCATGTTCAACCTCATTTTTTAGAATTATTCCTTCGATAAAGGTTTTTTGAATATATCATCAACCTATTCCGATGTTAGAACATACTCTAGCTTCAATTAATTATTCTCCACATGTTATTTGATGAAATGATATTTGATATCAATACGTTTTGAATGAGAATGTTGCACTGGATTCCTGGTGAGATTGATTGTACTTTGATTGTCACAACCCAAGAGGAAGGGTAACTTCACTTCTAGAAGTAAGTCTTCTAATTGTGTTTTCATCCATATAAGTTGAGTAGTGGCTTGAGTAACAGCAACATACTCAGCTTCATTCGTACTAAGAGTTTCTGAGTTTTGTTTCTTCTAATGTCAACTAATACAATTCTTTCCCAAAAAGAATACTTCACCAAATGTAAATCTTATATCATCAACATTTCCTTCCCAATCTGCATTAGAATACCCAAATAAATCAATATTATCTGAGCTGCAATACCTGATTCCAAATTATATTATGCCTCTAATGTATCTAAGAATTATTTTTCTAGAAATAAGATGTGATTCCCTTGGATCACTCTGAAATATTACATATAAGGTAACTTCATAAACAATGTCAGGTATTGAGGAAATAAAATACAATAGACTTCCAATCAGCTTATGATACTCTTTTTGATCAACTCCATTTCCATCTCTATCTTTACTCAACTTTGTTCCCACTGAAATGGGTGTGGAAATAGGTTTTGAGTTTTCCATGCCAAACCTTTTGAGAAGTTCTTTTGCATACTTTTCTTGGGAAAGGAAAATGTATTCTTTATTTTTCTGGATTTTGAACCCAAAAAATTATTTCATTTATCCAAGCATGGAAATTTCAAATACATTCTTCATTTCTTCATAAAATCTTTCACAACTTCCTTCATCATTCCCAGCAAAGATAATATCATCAACATAAACAATTATGATGAGGGGAAACTCTTGACCTTTTATGATGTAAAGATTGATATCTACCCTTCCTTTGTTAAAATTCATCTTTCTTAAGCATGTATCTAATTAGGAATACCATGCCCTTTGAGCTTGTTTTAGGCCATACAATGACTTTTTCAATCTTCACACTTAACCTTTATTTTTACAATAATAAATCCAAAATGTTGTTCAATATAAACCTCTTCTTCAAGATCACAATTTAGGAATGTAGATTTAACATCCATTTGAAAGATCTTGTAGCCTCGTTGTGCGACAATAGAAAGAAAGATTCTGATTGTTCGAAGTATTTCCACTGGATCAAAGGTTTCATCAAAATCAATACCCTAAATTGGTTAATTCCCTTTGCAAACTAATCTTTCTTTATTTCTTATAACATCACCTTCTCCATTCATCTTGTTCCGGAAAACCCATTTTGTGACAATGATGTTTTTGTTTTCAGGCTTGGGTATAATTTCCCATGTATTGTTCTTTTCAATCTGATCCAATTCTTAATTCATGGCTTGAACCCATTCCAGATGCTCCAAATATTCTTTCACATCATTTGGTTCCAACTTTGAATAAAAAGAAGTATGTGTGATGGAATTGGTTGTTCTTCTTGATTGAACCTTCTGATATTGATCACCAATTATATTTCATACTTCCACATGCTTCCTCATCCTTGGATAAGATTTTTTATTTTCTTCATCACTTGAAATATCTGAGTCTGGTTCTTCTTCTTGAGAGGAATAAACTTGTTTATATCCTTATAAAAATTATTTTCTTCACCTTACTCTAATTCATTGTTTGTCTGAACATGTTTCTCTTTCTCAGATACTTCAATCACTTTCACATCAACTGAATAAACAATTTTTTTGTTTCTTTTTTGTAGCATATGTATCCTCTTCCTTCTGGAGAGTAACCGAGAAATATTCCATCCTCACCTTTTTCCTCAAACTTACTATATTTTCCACCTTTCTTTTTTATAATACAAGGACTCCCAAAAACTCTAAAGTGATTAAAACTTGGAGTTTTTTCATAAAACAATTCATAGGGATTTATACCTGATTGAGGCCTATAGAAACAATTATTCTAAATATAAACAGCAGTACTCATGGCTTACCTCCAAAAGTAATGAGAAATACCATGCTCAAGTAACATGGTTCTTCATATTTCCACCAAGCTTCTATTATTTCTTTCAGCAACCCCATTTTGTTGGGGAGTGTATGGAAAACTATACTCATACTGAATTCCATTCTTCTCAAGATAGTTTTCAAACTCTTTACTTCTGTATTATCCACCATTATCAGTTCTCAACTTCTTCATAGAATACTCACATTCTTTCTCATCTTTTCTTCTGAAACTTTTAAACATTTTCAAAGAATCCGATTTGTGTTTCTTGTACATAACACATTTAATGAAACTAAAATCATAAATGAAAGTAATGAAGTACTTATCTCAATGTGTTGATTTTTTTCTCATTGGCCCATATATATCAGAATGAATTAGCTTCAGGGGTTGTTTTGAGCAAATATTAACTTTCTTATGCACAACATTTGTAATATTTCTTTTCTTAAAAATAGTGCAACATCAATCTCTACATCTTGAAAAATTAAGAATGTCTCGAACACTATCTCTTTTAGATAACTTACTCATGTTTCTCTGACACATATTTCTAAGCCTTTTATGCCATAACTGATTCTCTTCCACCATACTTATGTAACAAGAGTTTTGTGAATCACCAACTTGAAACAAGTTTCCTTTCGTACATTGACCTCTTGTAAAAATCTTTCAATCTTATTCACTCTTTACAAAAATCCATCCTTCTTGAAGATAAATTTTTTTCCATCATCATACAATTTTGAAACATTTAGTATATTTTGATTCATCCCATCAACATACAACCATTTATTAGATTTCATCTTTTCTTTTCCAATGATGTCTGACCCAACACCTTTGATTTTCAATGATTCATCATTGCCAAATGTCGCCATGCCTTAATTAAAATCTTTCAAATCCTTCAACAATTTCAAGTCACCTGTCATGTGAGAATAACACCCACTATCAAGTATCCAGGGTCATTCTCCTTTCATGGATTTTAATGCAGTTTCAACAACAAGCACCTTTTCTCCATTATTTTCATTCTTCACCTTCAGTTTTTGAGAATTGAGAATCTTTTGCTGAGCCGGTAACAAAACAATACTTCCTTTTGCAAGGTGTTCAGGTTTTTCACATATTTCACAAATATTTTCCAATGGTTGAAACCTATTTTCAATCTTTACTTCATTATTTTCATATTTATTCAAAACAACCTTCTCATTTTTCTTTCATTGAGGATATTGAATCCCCCTAAATCACTTCCTTTCATAACTTGTGGTAAAATAGTAATGTTGTTGATTGAACCAACACATACTTTTTATGTTCCCAAATCCTCCACAATACCAGCAATACCCATAGAAAGATTATTTTTCTCTAAAACCTCTATACTGATCAGAATTGTAACTGTGTTTCTCAGCGACCTTCTTCTATTTCTTTTCTGATTCACCAACATTTTTATTATTAATCAGATTCTTTCCTTTATTTTTTGTATTATTGGAACCAGAAACATTGGAAACATTTCCAGATTCATAATGTTTGAAAACATTCCCAACCTTGTAGGTCTTGGCCACATACATAACATTCCCAGCTTTCTTTATTTCAAAAACAATTTCATTCTTCTTCTCACTCTTTGAAGGTATATTTTGTTGAACCTTATCATGTTTCTCATTATGAGAACATTAACTATATTTAGTGATAGAGTTTTGAAAACATAGACTTTTCTTTTCAGCTTCAGAGAGTTTTTTTGGACAAGTTCCAACTCTTCTTCTTTTACATTTAGCTTCACCTCTAAATTCTCATTACAATTATCTTCAACTTAAATAGATTTATTCAAATCATCAATCTATTTAATCAGATTTTCTTTCTCACCAGAAAAACAGTATTGGTTTCTTGAGCATTCATCTTCCATATTTTTATTAGGATTTTCAAGACTTCTGATCTTTCTCAGACATTCTTTCAACTCTTCTTTCAGATGCATTTCAAGCGGAGTTTCTTCTTCTTCAGAACTGGTGCTTCTGAATTCTTCATCATTCACTGTTACAATGAATGTATTTTCATTACCATACTCAATGTATTTTTCATATTCAGCATCACTCTCTTCTTCTTCTTTATCTTTGGACAAGAAACTTCTTCTTTTTTATTTGAATAATTTCTTTTCTTTTCCTTTTTCTCCCTTTTTCTTCCATGATCCCCTTATCTTTCTTTCTTCAATATCTCTAACATATTCTTTATTTCTTCAAGTAATATTAGACACAATGTGACCAACACCTCAACATTCAAAACATTTCAAGAGAATTTTCCCTTTGTATTTCCTTGTACATCTTTTCACATTTTTATAAAACAATTGCAGGATTTCATTGATATTTTTACATACCTCATTTTTCGAGTCAGAATCACCAGCTTCATATTCAATAACATTATTCTTTGAATTTTATTTCCTCATAGACTTGAAATAAATTTCTCTGTCAAGATTTGTTTTTTTCTTCATAGCATTATCTCTTCTCATTTCATAGGTGATAAGAGTGTTATGTAAATCATCAAGACATAATGTTTTAGTATATATGTCTTCTAATGAAGAAACTTTTTCATCGAATTTATTAGGTAAGATTCTCAAGATATTTTCAAAAACTATAGAGTCTTTCATATTTTCTCTAAGACATCTAATAGTACTCACATTGTCATTCACCCTGGTAAAGAATTCCCCAACAGATTCATACTCACCCATCTTCAAATCTTCATACTTCAATCTTTATATTTGTAACTTTTCATTATTCACTTTTGTATTGCCTTCATATAAATTTTTCAACTTATCCCATATACGTTTAGCTAGGGAAACACCATTCACTCTCAAGAATTCACTTTCAAAAAGTGATGATAATATAGCATTATTGTCCCTTCCATCATTCTTAAGAAACTTCTAATCAATAGGTATAAGTGGAGAACTATTATCAATGGGAGGAAACAAAATTTTTGCCACTTCAAGAACATCATAACCGATATACATAAGATTTGGAAGCATTCTATCTTTTCAGATATGATAGTTCTTTCCATCAAAGATCTTAATATCATTACTGTTCACACAGTTCATGTTCTCCATCAGCAAAGAATAATTAAGGTAACCTTCCCTCTAATACCAATTGAAAGTGCTCGGTTAGAGTAATGTATCACTGAGATGGGGAGGGGGTGAATCAGTAATACTCTTTGTTGGACCCTCTATGCTATATTAGTTCTCATAATCACAAACAATGTCAATCTACAAATTCTACTATTTCATGCCATTTAATATCTCTAAGTAAATCAATTATGTCATATAGAAAATTTATTTCAATAAGTCAATAAACTATATTTATGAATCAATATGTTTACAAGTGTATATTTACATGTATTTTTTGATGTCACTTAATCTAGTTATTTTATGTATAATACAAACACTTCATAAGTTTCTCAGAGTCCCTGGCACTGATAGGATGTTCGACACACCGATGTTCGACACACCGATGTTAGACACACCGATGTTTGACAGACTGATGTTCAACACACCGTTGTTCGACACACCGATGTTCGACACACCGATGTTCGACACACCGATGTTCGACACACCAATGTTCGACACACTGATGTTCGATACACCTATGTTCGGCACACTGATGTTCGACACACCGATGTTCGACACACCAATGATGAAAGATTGATGATGATAGACCAATGACAGACAGACAATGACAGACCAATGATGATAGACCGATGATAGACTGATACTGATAGATCGATGCAAATGACTCACCGATAGTCATAAATAACTATTTCAAATTTATTAATTCAAATTTATTTCTAACGGTCATATTTAGAAAAATTAATGTTTATAACATTATTTAATGTTGTCTGTAGGACTATTCGTAGACAGTACGAGGTACATTCACATGGAGAGATCTTCATGCCTACTGGTCCTTGAAGTATAAAAGGATTACAAGCTCAACCTAAGAGAGATACTCAAAACCCAGGAGAAAAACAAAACAAAAGGCAGACTGTGCAAATATGAAATATATTTCAAATAGAAGAACTCAAATCTTGAGTACACAAGAAGTTTAATATTACAGGCTTCAACCTACTGAAGATCGCTGAAAATACAGAAATCAAAGAGCTGAACCTTTTCACACCTGGAAGCTAGATTATAGAGACTGTGATACTTTGTTCTGAAGGAAACTTTTAGAATAGAACTCAAATATCATCTTATCTACATCCATTAAGTTTAGATATTTATATCACAACACGTAGATATTTCTAAACTATATTCTTCTTTTATAACTATGTTGTGATCTTGTGTTTTCTTTTTGAGTAGTGTGGGAATCTGTTTATGTCACACACTGTCTCCTAATCATAAATGAAGGATACTAAAATATCCTCACACTCAATCTCATTTTACTCTTATATCCCACATAGAACAGTAGAAGAGATCTTGTGTGATCTGTTTATTAGTTATCCCATGAATAACTGTGGTAGAGTTCAAATGTGACCTAGACAGCCTTATGTTCTATTGTGAACCTCGATCCAAGGTGTGGATCAAAAGTTTATTAATATAAACTACTTTTTGGAAGGGGATCACCATGTGGAGGGGAATAAGTCTCATCTTGAGACTAAACCTCTTGTTTTTATCCACGGTGTAGTTTGTCTTGCGTTTTAATATGATCTGTGTTTAATTAATTTCAAATTAATATAAATTAAACTTTGATAGTTGGTTTAGCATGTGTTTATATCTATTTTTAATTAGTAGATTATTTTCAAAATTTTGACTAATCTTTATATTGGTAAAGCTGAGAACTAATCAATCATTTGAGAAATTAATTAAACTTTGAGGACTTTTATAAATTCACTAAAAACTAACTTTGATTATATTTTAATTGGGGATGTTATTTTAAAGAGCCAATTTTAATATAAATTTTTATAGATACTCAATTCACCCCCCTCTTGAGTGATCTACTCTGACCATCACTATTTTTATTTTATGTTTCTTTTCAATTGAAACAACCTTCACCTCCTATTTGAGATTTCAATTCCCTACTGAAAAAAATATCAACACACATCCACAAGAACACAAATATTTACAAGTTTCACTATTAAATAAGAATAGATACGTCCTTGGTATGGTTTGGAAATGATCCAATACCATAAAATCCACCAAGAAAATAATCCTTGGATTACAACAAGTAGGATATACCCTTTACACTCATGTAAAACTATGAAACAATTCCTCCAATGTGTGTGCACCCTCTTAGCACAATTGGGTAATACAATTTGTTTTGTAAAACCTCATGTAACATTTGCTTATTTTCAATTCAACAAATGTATTTGATTGTAAATCAATTCAATAATTCCTTACCTAGAAGAAAGGTAAGAACCTCAAAGGACTTTGATAAAGAAATCAGCCTGAGTGCCAAGTGAAATTTTCCTAGTCTGATTCTCTGATTACGATTCTTCCAATACAATTCTTTAGGTTTGATTTTCAGATAGAATACAATAGATTATAATCAACACCACTTGACCATCTGAAAAAAATCTTCATGATTTCACTAGCTGAACAGAATCAGAACCACTTCACAAGCCGACTACAATCGATACCACTTCAAAACCTGAGACCGATAAAGATGCTCAGTATGATCCTTCCTCAGCCCAAAATGTCCAATACGGAAACACCCAATACGGAAGCACCCAATACGGAAAACTCAAAACCAATTAATTTATCCTGATATCAAACCTAGCTGAATACAATCCTCGTCAAAATTTATTCAATAGAAAACAAAAATGGTATCACTTTCTTTTTGGAACCATGGTTATTCTATGCATGAATTAGAGTATGGTTTTTGTTTGTTGTCAATCCTCAGTGGAAGTTCAAAATGTGTGCCATTAAAGTGACCATAGAGTTTAAATAGACAATAGTATTGAAGGTGGCGCCATTTCACAGTGTTTTCCAAATTTTTGGGCCTCAAAATCAGAAAATGAAGACATGGATTGTTGGTAAAAGGAGGTGTGCTCAAAGAGGAAGCGGTGCGTGAAAAAGATGGGTCATGCGTGAAATACTTGAGTTATTCATGAAAAACAGCGTGGTGCACAAAATAGTGGAGTGAGGTTTTTCACGCATATGGTGTTTCGGAATCAGAACGTCGAAAAATGGCAAAGGCATGGGCTATGTGAAAAATCTAGAGATGTGCGTGAAAAACGATACCTGCGCAAAATATTATGCACCAAATGCGAGTTTTTTTGCACCACAGGGGGGTTTTGCACGCGGGGGTCTGAAATTCCGATAAATAAGAGGTGACCTCCCCCCCCCCCTCATTCCATACGGTTGGAGACTCAGAGAAGATCAGAGGTCTGATGCAAGTAAAAGGTTCATGTAAAGGGAGTTACGCGGAAAATTGAGGCTTGCGCAAAAGATTCTGGATCGCGCAGAAAAATTTAGAGTTGTGCGAAATATTCCGGCTTGCGCAAAAAAATCCAAGTTGCAAGAAATATTCCGGCTTGCGTGAAAAACTCCAAGTTTCACAAAATATTCTGTCTTGCGCCAAAAATTCCAAGTTGCGCGAAAAATTCTGGCTTGCGCGAAAAATGTGAAGTTGCGCGTAAAACTTGGTGTTGTGCAAAACTTTCAGTGAAACCTGTTTGCGTGTTTCTGATTATCCAGTTCATTGATTTAGTGCATTCAAGTTCATCATTACCGGTCTTCTATGCAAGCAGAGTCTCATGCTAAGCAGAGGCAAAGACTTTAATGTGAATCTATTGAAGAGACCTTCACGTCTATAAACTGATTGGGACTTCACCAAAGGCAGTGATCCAGGGGGAGTCAACGAGAGTGACCCAAGAGACGCAGTGAGCTATCTCTGAACTTTTGTAAAGGTAGTGTCTCTGGGACAGAGTGACTATACCTGAACATTGTAATCTGCAGCTAGTGAAGTTTAGTGGAATTAGGTACGACCGATAACCTGTCAGCGTATGCTCCTTAGACGTAGCCCTTTGTGGTGAACCAAGTAAAAGTGATGTGTCAACTTCCTACTTTCATTTTTTTGATAGGTTTAACAAGTTCCTACCAACGTGGAAACAATATCCACAACTTTAAAATGAAAAATTTAACACCCTAATTCACCCCTCCCCTCTCAGGGTGTTCTGAGGTCCTTCATTTCTCTCACTAAAAACTCAGAGCTTCTCTCTCTACTCTAAGTCACACAAGTACAATGTATTTCATGCCATTTATAGGTGACCCAAAACATGTTTAGGTGGGAATCCCAAAACACTTTACCGCTCACTTAAATTCACCCAAATCTGAATTTATACTGAAATCTCATAGCAATTATGACTTTTTCAACACTTCTTGATTCTTCTAGAAACTTACAAAATCTCCATCTCCTCTTTTCCAGACTCCTATTTAAAATGTAAATACAATTAAAAATGATGAGCAATACATGAGTCTGACACTGATTCTCTCATACTGATTTCTTCAAAACAATGCTTGATACCATACCAATTAAATGTGTTTAAATAAATACACTTCTCCAGTTGAGATACAATCATTCATTTAAAAGAAAGTCTCCCCCTTGTCAATTAATTCATCAATATTCAATTTATTTTATCTTATCTTGACCCACATTATAAAACACATTTCATTCACAAATATGTGCTTGTATCATAACTACCTTCATGACTTTGAATTCATTGAGGATCATCTTTAGCATCACCTGATTTAAATTAGAAAGTATTATAACTTTCTATTCATTCCTAGTTATTTATTTTTCATCTCAATCCAAGAATGATATTTTCTGAATACAAATGGTCTAGATACTATTATCTTTAATACGATAATATATGGTTATGATCATTTAGGTTATGATCATTCTAATTACGATCATCCTGGATATTATCATACTGGATACGATCCCTGATCATTTTTTATTACGATTGCTGGATGCGATCACTGATCATTTCTGGTTCTGATTGCTGGATACGATCACCTATCATTTCTTTTTACGATTGCTGGATACAATCGAATACAATCTAAAAAAAATACCTACCAATATATGATACAATACAATTTGATAAGGATGATATGCCCAAATATAATACAAAACAATCTAAATATGATTCATTCTCAATCAACACCATCTCGTTCATTTTATTCCACCCTAATATGATTGTTTTGAAAAATAATTGGTGCCTCATATTCCATCAGCATCACCTTTCCCATCGCCATAAACCTTTTCAATCTGCATTACTTTTCACTTCCACTCGGTATCTAATTGTTTTGAAATACAATCAATACAATCTGGATATGATTGTTTTCTAATTTTTTTGAAAAAAATAGCCACTACTTCTTTCTTTTCTGATTGTTTTTAAAAACAATATAAATATAATTATTTTTCAATTGGCAGCATCTCTTTCACCCCCCCCCCCCTTTCTTTTATCAAGATTGCATCATAAGTTCTCACATCAACCCATTATTTATATGAAATACAAACCAGAAAAGCATCATCACAATTAACATGGGTTTGATTCTTTTCAAAACAAACCCAAAACAATTATTTCTACAAAACAAAGTGAAGTGATTTCCTTTCTTCAAAACATATCTTTACAACAAAATACAACACTTGAAACCTTCATCACCATGATCATCAGCTTGGTCCCAACAATTTTAGAAGTGATCCATAGTGGATTTGGTACATTGGCATATTATCATTGTATACTACTTGGGAGTAACCCAGTGAGGGTGAACAAAGTAAAATTATTATATATCATGTAATATTTGGCTTCTATTCATACATTATTATGGTAAAGGGATATATGAGTGTTTTTTTAAGAATGAAACAATATCTAAAAGGGCGGTTTTTTTAATCTTTCATACCCTAATTCACCCCCCCCCCCCTCTCAGGGTATTTAACCTAGTTGGGATCACAATAATCCTAACATAATTATTATATTTTTACATCAATAGTTATTTTAAAACCAATAATTAATGATGGTTAGGAAAAATGAAGTTTTTTACAATCATGGAGATGGTAGGTTGTACGTACGCATAAGTGACATTTTCATTTCTCGCGGTCATTATGGAAAGGAGGTAAGTAATATTTTACATTTCTAGAATTATAAGAATATAATTAATATAATATTATATATTCATATATATCATATGTGTGTTTTGGTGATGAAAGGAGAGTCATGTCACTTTGTGAACATACATGAATGTTCACACGTACATGAATATTGTAATCACCTTTACGTGAGTGAAAATGAAAGAAATAAAATGATGTATATTATCATTAAAGAATGGTAAATATGTCATTAATATCATAATTATGTCACTTATATCACATATAATCATTAAATTTATCTTTATCACCATCCATTTGAAGTGTTAGTCAAAGACGAATCACATCGCTTCATGAGGCGGTAGTCTGTCGTACACACAAGAGGCGTTATCGTGTCTACTACAGAATGGAAAGTAAAACTATATATGTGATATAATGAATCCAAATGTATAAATATGTTATAAATATCATTTATATAGTCTATATTCATCATCATACCCAACCTTGAGAGGTGAAAATAGAAAAACGAAGACCATAGATTTTCAAGGTGGTAGTTTGTTATATGCATGATTGATGATTTCATAACTCATTTCATGGAAGTGTAGATGGATTTAGATCATGAAATTATTATAAAAACGTCCTATTATATAGTATATATCCATATTATTATATCATCATGGTTTAATAAAAATTAAATAGGTACATAAAGAAGTAAAATAAAGATGTGCATTGGAGAACGTTGCCTCTTCTTTGAGTATCTTCCTTTGGTTTTCACTATAATATTCCTAGGTCAATTTTACACACAAAGTAAGGATTCTAGGATGAATAGAGTGAATATGGAGACTAATTGTTTCCATGATTTTAAAAACCAATTTTTTTAAGGTGTTAAGTGGAGAGGAGAGGTGATGTCCTTTTATAAGTGGGGTGGGTGGCACACTTGTAATGTTTTTGAAAGAGTGAACTCCACCCACGTTTTTTCATGTCACTAGGCCCCAATAATGGTCCATTATAAATAATATAATGTATATGGTCTAAATATTGATATAAAATTGGTTTTGGACAAGTTTTGGGTCATTTATACACCTTATATTCTACGTTTAACCACTAAGTAAACTCATTTTTACCTTAATCGTTGTAATTAATTTTAATTATTTTCACTAATCATTTTGGTCAAAATTTTAGTTGACATTATTAAACATTATAAATTATTATTATTACAAATATATAATCCATTTCTAAAAATTCAATCCACATACGTGAAAAAAAATTAATTTAAAAATTAATCCCACAAACATGACAAGAGAGCGGGTTTTTAATGTCAAAATGTTTAAAAGTTTAAAAATTTATTATATATAAATTAAAAATGAAAATGATTACAATGAAATAAATTGGTATAATATATATATATATATATAATTTGAGTAATATTACACTAAAATAAATTAATAATATAATTTATCATTAGAAATTATTTAAACAAAAAGGCAATTTTTAATTAAAATTCAGCATTTTCACTATTCATCAAAAAATGAAACATTTTGGAAAAATCCAAAAAAATCACCTTAATATAATTTTTATGTTCTTATTTCATAAATTAATTTTATTTTTTAAAATAAATTTTCTAAAAATTTTGAAATTAAATTTTAAATTAAGTGTGCAAAGCATGGCTAAATAGTGTTTTGTTTAAACCCAATGTTGCACATATTACAAGTTATCAACAAAATTAAATTTATTCTAAAAGAAATATATTATAAAGTTATGGGGTGTTTCATTTTTCCATCCTAAAAAAATTTAATCCTTGAAATTTCATGGATATCACCTTGTAAACAGGTTATGGTGGTTCTTCTTCATAATATCCTATGGTTCCCATTTTCCTTCCTCCATTTTTTGATTTCTCCAAAGTACCTTTACCAGACGAGTCATTCGATTCCTCAATACTTGCTATATGGTATAAAGAATATGTATGGGTTATTCATATTATGATAGATCATGTTCCAATTCTTTTTCATCAGAGTTGATCATAAGCTTTGGGTCTAGAATGTACTTCTTTAGCAATGATATATGGAACCCATCATGTAATACTAGGAATTTTTCATCATTTCCAAATGATAAGAAACAACTCCAATTCTTTAAATATTTTTAAAGGTTCCAGTGTACCTAGGGATCAATTTATATTTCTTACTGAAATTTATAACACCCTTCCATAGAGATACTTTCAGGAAGGCATGATCACACACTTGAAATTCCAAATCTTTCCTCTGAATAACGGCATAACTATTTTGACTACTTTAAGATGATTTAATGTGATCCTAGAGAGTATTTACCTATACTTTTGTATCTTCAACAAGTTTTTGGCCTATTATTTTCATTTCACTAACTTCATCCCAACAAGTTTGAGTATGAAATATCTTTCTATATAATGCTTCATACGGTGCCATTTGAATACATGAATTGAAACTATTGTTATAGGAAAACTCTAAAAGAGGTAAATAAATATCCCATATACTTTAAAAGTAAAATGAGATGGAACTCAACATTTATTTCATTGATTGAGTTTTCCTTTCGGACTATCCATCAGTTTCAGGATGGTATGTAGTACTGAAATTAACCTCGGTATCAAGAGTCTTCTAAAGACTCTTCCAGAATTCTGATGTAAAATGGGGATAGCAATCAGGAACAATTAAAATAGGTGTGTCATGAAATCTTACAACCTCATTAATATAAATCCTTATGAGGCACTCAAGATGAAAATCTTCTCTTATAGTGAGGAAATATTCATATTTGGTTAGGTAATCAATGATAACCCATATTGCATTATTATTTCTAGGTGTATTTGGTATTCACTGGATAAAGTCCATTATAATATCATCTCATTTTCATATAGTAAGGGTAAGAGGCTGCATGAATCCTCTAGTATTCTTCCTCATATCTTTCACTTTTGACAAACCAAACATCTAGAAATATAATAAGCAATTACCTGCTTTATGTCAGCCCACAAAACAAATTCTTCAAATCCCTATACATATTTTTTCTACCAGGGTGTATAGAAAATTTTGAGATATGATTGTCATCTAAAAAATACCTTTTTAGATTAGGTATAAATAGAACATATAGTCTTTTTCTAAATTTTAGAACACCATATTCATAAACAAAGTCTACTAATTTCCCATATTTTACAGCTTTAATTTTTTTCTAGAAGTTTTCATCATCAGATTGTGAATTATTTATCTTCTCTAATAAATATAGTTTTAAAATATTTTGAAAAATAATTAATTTTTCCCCTTCCTTATTAATTCCCATATCCATATTTACTAAATATGTGAACATAGTATCCCTCTCAATCCTCATTGGGGTAAAAATTCCTTGATATTTCCTACTCAATGCATCAACTGCCTTATTTTCTTTCCCTAGTTGGTAGTGTATTAACAAATAATAATCCTTGAGTAGCTCAAGACGTTTCCTTTGTCTCATATTGAACGTTTTCTATGAAAATATGTATTTTAGTCTTTTATTATCCATGTATATCTCACATCCTTTATCATAGAGATAATGTATCCATTTCATTAAAGTAGATATTACATGTGTCAACTCAAGAACATGGGTTTGGTAGTTCTATTTAGGAATCTTCAATTATCTTAATGCATATGAAATAACTTTATCATTTTTCATTAGCATAAAACCAAGTCATTTATTGGATGCATAACTATATATTACAAACCCATCACTTCTATATGGTAGAGTCAAAATTGGAGCATTGAACAATCTTCTCTTTAGTTCATCAAAACATTATTCACATTACTTTATCCAAACAAACTTAACCCATTTTCATGAAAACTTTATTAATAGGTTATCCAATTGGGAAAAATTATGAATTAATTGTCGATGGTAACCTACCAATCCAATGAAACTATGTATGTCAGTTATGTTCATTGGTGTAGGCCATTATATGACTACCTTTTTCTTTGCAGGATCAATTGATGTTCTATATTTAGAGATAATATAGCCAAGAAAATAAACTTCCTAAATCCATAAATCACACTTACTAAATTTTCCATATAACTATTTACTTCTAATAGTATCAAGAATGATCTAAAAGTGATTTTTAGGGTCCTAATATATTTTATAACAAAACATGATATCAAAAATGGATACTATAAAAAATATTCATAATATTCTGAAAATACTAGGTTTATTATATCCATAAAAATAGTGTGTGCATTATTTGATCCAAATGGAATTAATGTAAACCATAATGTCCATACCTCATTCAAAAATCTATATTTGGAATGTCTTACTTCTTTAATCATAATTTGTTATACACATAATGAAGATAAATCTTTTAAAAATATTGGGCCTCGTTAATGTAGCACCATGACCTGACTAGACACCCAAATAGTGCTTCGGGCTGAGTTCTATTGTCCTTAGACACACCTCCCCATATACCAAGCTATCAACTAGTAGTGAGTGTGTCAAGTTCTGATAGTGGGGATACTATACCCTTCTATGATGATATAATAATGGTCTAAGTATATATATAATATATAGTGGAAAGGAAAGAGTAACAGACACTAGACCAGTAATCCACACATGGAAGAAACACAAGAAATAACATACAATAGAGGAAGCATAATCAAAAATAAAAGTGGAATAAATAAAAAATACAAACATACCATTTGTATCTAAGAATATATATCAAAACAAGTCATACATATAAATTATAATAAGGGATTCCAATGGCTGACCACAGTACATACATATATGTAAGCATATTGATCCAAGAGGAAAACAAAAGAGAAACTCTTGATGATGTTGGAAGATCAAGGTCCCTTTCCATCCATCCCATGATCATCATCCCAATAATCCATCTCTAGAACCTAAACCCTTACCTAATCATAAATCCATAAAATCTACATGCTTCCTGAAGGTCTCATATAGGGTGTGAGAAAGAATCTCAGTAGGCCACCACCCACGCATGCCTATCTGATATCTTTAATTTAGCAGTTGTATACTAAAATAAATAAATAAAATATAACATCACACATACATAATGATAATCTTATCCCCTTACACTCAGCATCCATAGTGGAGTGATCACCTGCTTTGGCCATCGTTGGAATCACTAAAGAGGATAGGTTCTTTAGCTCATAGCATAAGGCATCCACTAATGTAACATAGTCTAGGTAAACCCTTAGGTTTCACCTCTATTAAATTCACCTGGAACCATGTGACAATCAACACCACATGCCCAAGTCAAGTCACTGACATCCCAAAGGCATGACCAAAGAGTAAGAACTCGATATATCGTACCCCTGCTCGAAAACAACTACTGGCTCAAAGCCCAATGTCCTGAGGCATAGTGATTCTTCTCAACCAGGTGATAGCGCCATTATCTCAACAGTTTATGTACCTAGGAACAATGATTTCCATCCACTCAAAAAATTCCTGGCCTAATTTCCTAAAGTAATATGATCTTCATCCCCCAACCAACATTATCAACATTGTGAACTGATGGCTCCTCACTGTCCCCATGTATTTCTATAACAAGAACCTCTAAATATTTCCCTAATATGAAACTAATGGAGGCCTCTACCCACATTAGTGGTCAATACCATCTCAACATATGAGTCTTACTCTGTGCACACAACTCCAAATGGTGCACTGGACATCACAGGTGAGTGGAAATCGTCAAAGAATAACCCAATCCACACTAATCATACACCTTGTTCCCCTAAAACCATGTCGCTCAAAATGATGGTCAATGTCGTCAAATATCACATGGGTTGTACCTATAACCTGACAGCTTCACCACCTCATCTCAATGACCGTTTCATCCAATCGGTGATCAACATCACCCAAATATATATACATATTAGGATATACCCATCATTACAATCATATCGCCTCAAAAAAATATCTCACACTATCACGATCCTTAGACTAATCCCATCATTCTCCCACATAACTCACAGGAAATTCACATATATATAAAAATTCATTATAATTAAATTTTACAATGCAATTTAAATAAATCATCACCCTAGTCTAATCTACCTAATGTTCAGCCACCCACCAAGCCTCAACCATTTATAGAATTGATAATAATTCCCATAGGAATCTCTAATGGGTTCAATTAATTAACTAAAGCAAATGATTTAATTTATAGGGTATATCTTGGTCAACACAATGGTACACTAAAATCTGCACCCCCAAAACACTCACAAAATAACTGAGAAAGATGAGCACCACATACCTCATGATGTAAGAAATCCACTTGTCGGATCTTACCTTATAACTCAAAATGATTTGGAAGAAATCATATTTTTAGACTAATGCCTTGAAAATAGGGTAAAATGACTCGCACAGATTTATCACTCCATGAGGAAATAACAACGAAGAAAAGATGTAAAAGGATTTGAACCCTTACCGATATGGATCCAATGCGTATACAGGTTGAGAAATAGAGTTTGTAAAAGAGGAGATGGATCAATCCCTAGATTGTGAGGAAAAAGAGGGAGTTCCCTATGATGTGTGTGACCAATAGAGGAGAAAGGATAAACAAAAGGTTTTAATAGAAGGAGGGGTGAAATATATTTTTCACACTTTTAAAGAGCCCACATGGTTTTCCCATATTGTTTTTGAAACCATAAGTAAAGCTATGTGACTCTTACTACTTAAGATCCAAGGCCTTCAGGGTTAGCTCCCATGGTTTGGAAAAACTATGTTGATCCCATGTGTAGCCACTAATTAAGTGGCACTAAGCCTATGGTGTGTGCATGGTTTCCCCAAACCATGCAAAGGTCATGAAAATCCCTCTTCTAAAAATTACAGATCTTCATGCACGATCATGTGCCCCCTCATACATACTTTAAAAAACCTTGCTCGGGACATTTGGAGGGTGCATTATTTCTATTTGGAGACCACACAGTTTTTTCAAACCATATGCCTCAGTTTTTGTACCCTAAAAATGTTGGGTTTTCAGCCTCTAATGCAACCAAAACCCAATGAAAACCCTGAGACACTTTCTGAGTGTTAATAATCATTTAAAAATAAGGTCTTGGTTTGAATTAAAACTTGGAATTAAGTTCCATTGATAGAGAAAATAGATGGTCTACCCACCAAACTCTAAAAATTAAAAACAATCAAGGATTTTGACCTACTCCAAAAACCTAGGTTGTCAAAATCTCCCCACCTTAACATAGATCATCCTTGAGCTTTAAAAAACCCCATAGATGGTACCGAACATACCCATCTCCTTGAATTCAATCCAGACAACTTTGTTCTCAAATTCATGGGTCAACTACCTCAAGTTACTCCCCACCTTAGGAGTTACCTACCTTGGTTGCATCTTAACCCAAAAATCAAATAAAAATGATAGTCCACTAACCATCCCTAGAATCAAGGTCCTCCTGTGATGCATTATCAATCATAGACCTCATCAAGTAATCATGTGTCATAACCAACACCCATAAGAATCCCACACCGCATCAATGTCTACCATGTTCCCAAGTCATGCATGGAACCTATGAGGTCCCACATCTCAATAAATGCCCAAAATATGTCTTGGGGCCTATCATATCAACATTTTCTTCATTGCAATGATTCCCAAATTATAACACACCTCATAATCCATGCACCCATGGTTCTCACATATATATCCAGGTTCCATGCACCTCATACATACATACATATAACACATATGAGTTGATTCCAACCTATTAACCAGCATATGGTTACTCAATAGATACATATCGTGCAGCTCATGCACCCAAAATGGACATTCCTATAAAAAAATCCATGCCAAAATAAAAAAAGGAACACAATTAAACCCACGACGTACCTCTAACTATAACTGGCTCACATGCTAGATCTAACCATAATATCTCTATGGTGTACCCCTAGTCTAGCATTCGACTGCCTAAATTCAGGTCTACCAACAGTGCTACATGAGCCACCAACCATTGACCCCACTACTAGGTACCACTATCTCTTCCATGACCTCCACATGAAACAGAATCCTAGATACTAGCTTTTGGTACTACTACTATCCCAATATTAGAAACCTAATTCTACCCCAATCCTTGATTGTCAATTGTTGGAGAAGGATTCCTATAGAACCTCTCAAGGTTCCCTACCTTTCTACAAGCTTGGTATTCTATTGGCACCCAATCTCACTGAGTACACACATTCCCAGCTGCATGTACTGGAAGTATACCATCGAATACCCACTCTGAGGTGGTCTTCCTATGTCACTGGCATGATATCCTTTCCGATAATCCTCTCATCCTCACTTCCTGTTATTTGAAATTTCACCATTAAAATCACTTGAAGCCATCGCCTAGCTTGAGTAAGATCGGTCCAAAAAAATTCACTCAGCTATAAGCACCTGGTTTACCACCTTTGAGAATTTGGCTAGCCTAATGATTTTTACATGCACCCGAATAGCATTCCATAAACTATCCTTGAAATGCCTCACCTTCAAGGTTTAATCACCCAATATGATAGGTGAAAAACAAGTAAACTCGATGGGTGTTACAGTATAGTCCATGATGGAAATGTCTCCAAGATGAAGGCTCAAGGTCTCACAATCTCTCTCCACCCTTAGTGTCTCCATGAAAAAGTCCTCAAAGAACCTGAAGTCAAAATCATTCCAATACAATCCCTCATTTCTACTCTCTTGAACCTACACGTCCCACCAGCACTTTTTTGGTCCTCTAAGCATGTACATCTCCAACTTCACCCTCCACCCTTGGGGTGTCTCAAGCTACTTTAATATCATCAGCATCGGCTCATTATAGTTCTCATCCACCAGTGGACTACCCTCACCCTGAGCCAGAGGGGGGTTCTCTGACTGGAGCCTCCAAGTCAGATACTCCATGGAATACTCTTCTCCCTAAGTTCCTCTATCAATCCCATGGATAACACATACCAAACTCTCTTTGAGCTTCACATTAATCCAAGGCCCAAAAGATATCAAAACTGCTGGCTTTCCCACCTATACTTGAGCCTGTAACGGTGGATCATAATCTTCTTAACCCTTTTTGCCTCATCCCAACCCTCATGGGTCTCAGTCTGTGCATGATTCTGAAGAACCAAACCATTTCCCACCTAACTCTCCATTGGAGCCTATCTAGGTGGCATCTCATTAAATATCATTTCATGGTCAGAGAGCCTAGATAACACATATATATAACATAGATTGGGAAAGCAATAATAGGCAGAAAAAACTCACTACCCTCACCCTCCCACATGGAAACCATGTCACACAACATCCGGCCTTATGTCCCATTACCTACCTATATCAGATCTAGGTATCAAATATTTTTCATTCCATGCCCATCCTGAAAAACCATGTCACCCCAATCCGAAGACCCTATCACCCAACCTGGTGATCAACATCACCCAATGTCATCATACCTACATTCTCCTATAAGATCCATGCATATGAATATATATATCACATAACAAAAATATATTTCTTTAGGTCTACTTTCTGAGGATGGTTGAGTAATATTTCACCAAAGAGAGGCCAAGAAAGAAAAAACCGCTTAGCTTCCTTTGTTAAAACATTAGACAACCCAAACCCTCTTATTCAAATAAAGATCCCCAATAACAATCATAATAATTTATCACAAGAACGTGCATATATATAATTAAAACATACTATGTTCCTAATAAAAAAATTTAACCAATCTTCCCTTTCTAAACTGGACCAAGGGTCAAATAAATCCTCCCTTACCATACCTGTTCAAGGGTCACATATCATAATAGGTAACTTTCACATCCAAAAATACAACTCATGGTAGAAATCACATCAATTATAAAATGATAAAAATATAAAATCAATTCCCACTCTTTTTAACTTGATCAGTCCCCCGTGCATAGGGCTACAAGCACCCAAACATGAGTTCTAAACCCAGTTCTGAAAACATCCTAATATTTAGTCTACCAAAACCCAAATAGTAAGACCAACCCATAAAAGGAAATGACATTGATATCATTATTATATATCCAAACTCCACTTCTAATTCACTATCAATAATGTCTTTGATTCCATTTGTAGCATCCTGACCCTATTATCCACTCGAACGGTGCTTCGGGCTGAGTGCCATCGGCCTTAGGCATGCCTCCCCATACACTAAAGGCTTCTAACTAGCATAAATGGTATAAAGGAATAATAGTGAGGATATTATACCCTATGGTGATGATATAATAATGGTCCCAGTAAATATATGTTATGAATAAGAAATGAAAGAACAACAAACACTAGACTAATAACCTATCTATGGAGGAAGCACAAGCAATAATATAAAATAATATAAGCATAATCAACAGCAGTAGTAGAATAAATAAAAAATATAAACATACCATTTATATTTAATCATGAATATCAAAATAATTCATGTATATCAATGATCATAAGTGTATCTAATGGATGACCATAGTACATACATATATGTAAGCATGCTAACACAAATGGAAGATAAAAGTGAAACTTTGGCGGAAGCAGGAACCTCAAGGTCCCTTGTCGTCCATCCCTCAGACACCTACTCGAAAGCACCTATCCACATGAATCCCAACATCCTAAAGTCCAGAGATGTATTTCCTAAAAATAATAATATTTTCATCTCAATAGATGATGTCTTGATGAATGAAAATTTCTGTCCTCCCAAATAATCCATGGTCTAATAGTCTCAAGTACAATGAGCCTTATCCCCCAACTGACACTCTCAAAACTATCAACTGATGAATCCTCACTATACCCATAGATTTATATGGTAATAAACTCCAACCATATCCCTGATCCACAACTAACAGAGGCCTCTACCCACACGAGTGGTCAATACCACATCAACATCTAAGTTCTTTTATGTGAAAATGGCTCCAAACGGTGCATTGTTTATCACAGGTGATCAAAAATCACCAAAGAAGAAAAAAAGACATGATAATTTGAAAAATCATGCCCCTATGGCCATGTCACTCAAACTAATGGCTAGAACTTTCCAATATCACAAAATCCATGCCTCTAACATGATGGCTTCACCACCTCATCTTGATTACAATGTCATCCAACCGGTGATCAAAATCACCTAAATATATATATCTCTTAGGATATGCCCATTATAAAAATCATATTGCCTCAAATTAGATAATCAATGCTATAAAAATCCATAGATCGATCTCATCATGTTCCCATGGAACTCACAAGAAATTCCCATATATATAAAAAATCAATATAATTAAATTAAATAGCTCAATTTAAATAAATAAACAACCCATCTTAAACTACCCAAGGTGCAGACACTCACCAAGACTCAACCATTTTTATAATTGAATATCATTCCCATAAACATCTCCAATAGGTTCAACTAATTAATTAAAGGAAACCATTTAATATATAGGGTCTTTCTTGGTCAACACGATGACATGCTAAAATATGAACCCCCAAATCACTCACAAAATCATAGAGAAAGATGAGAACCACCTACATCAATTTGGTAGACATCCACTCATCCAATATTAGCCTCTATCTCAGATCGGTTTGGAAGAAATTGTGGTTTTAGATGAATGCCTTTAAAATAGGGTAAAACGACTCACATGAATTTAGCGCTCTATGAGGTTAGAGCAATGAAAAAAAGAGGTAAGTGGATTCAAAGCCTTATCGATATGGATCTAACTTTGTAGGTGGATCTAGAAACATAGTTCGGAAGGAGTAGATAGCTCAATCCCTAGTGTATGGTAAAAAATAGGGATTTCCCTCTACTTTACATAGCCAATGTATGAGAAAGGATAAAGAAATAGGTTTAATATATGGACGTAAAAATAACATTTCACTCTTTTAAAGAGCCCTCATGGTTTTACCACTTGGTTTGGAAAAATATTCACAAAATATGTATATCCTGATGCTTAAGATCCAATCCCTACAAGGTTATCTCACACAATTTGGTTAGACCATGCAAAGATCATGTGTATCCATTGGTAAAATGGCACTAAGAATGCATCCTATGCACATTTTTTCCAAACTATGCACATTCCAAGTGGAACCATCCATTAAAACTATATAGGTTCATGTATGGCCATGTTCCACCTCCTGGATGGTTTAGCAAACCATGTTCAGTGAATTTGGAGGGCTCAAAATTTCTATTTGGAGGCTAAACAGTTTTTCCAAACCATGAATCTCAGTCTTCACACCACAAAAAGTTTGGGTTTTCAACCTTTGATGCACTCAACCCAATTAAAACCCTAAGATGCTTGTTGATAATTAAGACACATATAAAAACAAGGTCTTTAGTTAAAGTAAATCTCATAATTAAGTTCTTTTGATCATGAAAATAGTTATTCTTCCCACCAAAATCCAAAAAAACAAAATAGGTAAGGATTTTAACCTGCTCCAAAAACCTAGGATGTTATAGTGAATTTGATTAAATAATTCATCAATATGAGGAAAATGATATTTTTTCCTTATCATAATAGCATTGATTTCCCTATAATCAATACATAGCCTCATGGATCCATATTTCTTCTTAACAAAGAGAATTGGGGCTCCCCGTAGTGAAACACTAGAGAGAATAAATCCTTAATAACCTAAATCTTCTAGTTGTTTCTTCATATACACTAATTCCATAGGGTACATTCTCTAAATAGTCCTTGATATTATTTTTTAACTAGGATTAATTCGATGGAAAACTCAACTTCACACTTTGGGGGATGTCTGGATAATTTTTTAGGAAATACATCAATGTATTCCTGTACAATAGGTATATCCTAAATTTAAAGATTACCTTCTACATCCCTATATTTTTTTTCTCTTCCTATCAAAGAATATCATTCAGTAGATCTACTAGGGTTGGATCTAGATATGACTTAGGTGATGAATTATTTTCTCTAAATATGTGGAATTCTACATCATCCACACAAATTATAACTTCATTCTTATTTCAATAAATTTCTACATAATATTTTGAAAGTTAACCCATACTGAGGATTATTTCAAATTAAACCATAGTTATGATAATAAGGTTAGAAAATAAATAATGTTTATATATCATAATGGGGACATCCTGCCACATATTTTTTGTAATGAGACTTCCCTTAAGATTTTTGACTGAAAACTCCCTTATTAAATCAAAAAGGGAAATATATAATTTTCTTGGAAAACTAGGTAGATATAAAAGAGTGTGATGATCCAGAAAAAAATAAAGGATTGGATAAATTTTAAGATAGGATTAATGTACCTTCTACCACATAATTGGGTACTTCTACCACAGCTGTAGTGACCGCATAAGCTTGGCCATCTCCCCTTGGCCTCTTATGTGGTAGATTCCATTGATGCTTAGGGAATTCATTTGAGTAGTGTCCTATCTCCCTATAGTTGAAACATTAAACAATAATTTTTCCTTATTCCTTTTCTATTCATTTTTTAGTGGTATTTCTCTCCATAATTATAGAATACTCCCAATCCCTACAAGCATTTCTCAGGGTGCTACTTTCCATAGTTTTAAAAAGCTGGAAAACGTACCATTTTCTTATTCTTATTTGATGCATTCTGTTTTTCATAGTGCTCATATGGCCCCTTATTCTCTTAGTTTCCCTATAATATATATGATTTATATAATTCCTTCTCCATTTTTATGGAACATAAAAATATTTCATCATATGATGAAAAAAATTGAGAGACCAATTCCCTTCAGAGACTTAGCTTAATACCTTCAAAGAAATGGTCAATATCACACTCCATGTTTCATATGTAATCCATAGCATACCTAACCATCCATGTAAAAGTAGATTCATAATCTATAACATAGTATTCTTCATTTTACTTTAAGCTAACTTTCCCTTCATCTCAATATTTTGATCATGAGTGAAATATTTATCAAAGAATGTATTCTTAAAATATTTCCATTATGAGACTTCTATGAATTCTTCCTCCCTAGTATTCTGGTTCAAAGACCACCATTGATTGGAATTTCCTTTTAGAAAATACGCCACAAGTACAACCTTTTCTTTTTGACAATATCACAAGGCCATAAATATCTTCTCCAAATAATTAATTCATTGGTAAACTATAATCATATTAATAGTCCCACAAAAATGATGGGGGCTTCTATTGAAAAAAGAGACCAGTATAAAAGAATCTCATTGTGGAACAAGTTCCTCTATTAGAAAAACGTTATGTGGCATAAACTAATTAAGATACCATAATATAGACATAATTAGATCTATTCCAATACCATCTATATTGGTTCTCTCGGTAGGGATATCTATAAATTTTCCATGAGTGTTGATACCATTATTACTTCTAGGTGTCATTTCTAAATAATAGCATATACTGGATTAGCTCATAAAATTACAAGTTTTCGATCATAATGTATAATTCCAAATATGGTGTAACTATTAATATAAATTAAAATTTTATGCATTTTTAATCTCTGAATAATAATCTTTGGTTTCTTTGGGGATATCTTTACTTTAAAATCACCCATGCTAGTTTATAATGAAAATATGAATAATCCTATAAATATCCCTCAGGAGTGTCAAACTAGGTGTGCAGTAAGGCCCATTTTTGAGTACCAAGTAATTCTTGAGTCAAGCCTGATGCACCTTTTTCAGAGTTATTACCCCTAGGTACCTTTGTTCTATAACCACATCCACTTTTAGTATCTAGATAGGAATGTATTGTTCATAAAAAAACCACATAATCTCTACCTTACCAAGACTTTATGATGTTCTACAATAAGTATCCTAAAATTATTTCTTAGGGTTATGTTCACTAATCTATGTTTTCCTAAATCTAGTTCCCAATATTTATACTAAACTTTCTCTGATACCAACTATAATGACCTAGACCCCAGTAGCCCAGATAAAGCACCTTAATTTATTACATCGGCATAGATACAAGAATTTTCATACCGAATGACCAAACAATTTAGAAGTTTTGGATAACTAGACTACATAAATGATACCCATTTTACATATGGAAATAGAAAATAAATCATAACAAAAGTAAAATCTCAGCATCCTTGAAACTCATTCTAATAATTTATCTTCACATCCTGGGTAAAGGAAAGAAAAATAATGGTGAGCTCAAATGCTCGCTAAGGGTTAAGTACAATGGATGAAATCATGAATAAATAAGGATAATCAATATCTAAAGGTAAATAATTGAACACGCATTCTATTTAAATAAATTGACTGCATGAATAGATAAGGAAAAATCAATATGGAAAGGTAAGTAACTGAAAATACATTACATTTAACCAATAAAATAAGAATGAAATGCATCTATATATGATATCATAGTGAAAATATCATGGATAATAATGTCTAAATTATAAATTAATGAAATTATTAATTATTTTATGTCATTTCTCAGGCACATGAAAACCACTATTTTCAATATCTATCCTCCAAAAAGTTTAGAACTACAGGTAGAAACTCATTTAATTTGGACAACTAATTTGTCTCAAAAGACATGTTGATGCATCGAGGGGGTATATAAAGTTCCAGACCCACCCATAATTTCATTTCTAAATAATTTCTCATATATCAAATAATCAATTTAATTTATTAAAATTATTTCTTATCATCAAATATTCGTATTGAGTAAAGGATACTGATTTATTAATATTTCCCTAGTTAATCAAACAACATTCAAAGTAAAAACCAAATGTAAAAATGGTTTTATGGAATAAAAATATCCATAAAAAAGAGTATTTATATTTAATATAAATTTAATTTATAATGAATAATTATTACAATAGATTTATTTTTTGAAGAGAAAGTGAGAAATTACAAAAGAAAGTGATATTTCACAATAACATTTATCAGTTGGTAATTTTAAAATCAAATCACCTTGGATGAAATAATTCAAATTTAATATTAAAATAACATTAATAATTAATTATTCATGATATTACATTTTAAATGGTAAGTATATACACCATATAAAATAAACTAGGTGCATAACATTACAATATGCCTCAATGAAATGAGATTGAGATGAAACCCCTTACTTATCATGTCCTTTTAGGTGAACATGCATTAAAATACTATATATGGGTCATAAACATGTTATTAAATTATAAAAAAACAATATTAGTTTTTATTATATAATAAATGGTCCTTTTATAACATTTTACCACTCATTCATTAAAAACCATTATTTATTTTCAATGTTTTGGGTGTTAATTTCCTTGTTTTCTTATGTGTGTTTCTTCATTAAAGATATGGTTCTTGAACATATTATAGAGTTTCATATTCTAAATAATAGTAATAATAATAACAAATTATCATATTTTTACATCAATAGTTCTTATAAAACTAATCATGAGTGATGGTTATGAAAAATGAAGTACGTTACAATCATAGAGATAGTAGGGTGTAAATACGTAGGAGTAACGTTTCCATTTCTAACTGATCATTATGGAAAGGATGTAAGTAATATTTAACCATTATATAATTATCATAATATAATTAATATCATATTATATAGTTATATATATCATCCATGTGGTTTGGTGATTCAAATAGAGTCACATTACTTCGTGAAGGTGGTAGTTCATACGTACATGAACAATGTTATCATCTTTACATGAGTGAAATGGAAAGAAATAAAATGATGTACATTATATTTAAAGAATAGTAAATATTTCATGAATATCATAATTAATTCATTCATATCACATGTAATCATTAACTGTAACTTTATCACCTTCCTTGTGAAGCATTATTGAAAGACAAATCACATTGCTTCATGAGGTGGTAATCCGTCATACACACAAGTGACGTTATCATGTCTACTACAGAATGGAAGGTAAAAATATATATGTGATATAGTGAATATGGAGGTATAAATATTTTATAAATATAATATATATACTTTATATCCATCATTATACCCAGCCTTGATAAGTGGAAATGTAAAATCGAACGACATCGGTTCGGGAGACGGTAGTCCACTATACACACAAATGATGATTTTGTAACCCATTTTGATGGAATTGGATATATTTTTAGAACATTATATTGTTATAAAAACATACCAGTATCTGAAATATAATTTGTTTATTATATTATCACATATTTATAAAAAAAAATTAGATGGAGTTGGAAGTAAAATAAAGACGCTTCTTGGAGAACGCTACCTCTTCTTCGTGTATCTTAATTTAGTTTTCACTAAACACTTCCTAGGTTGGATTTATGAAAAAATTAAGGATTATAAGATGAGTAGGTAGAAATTGGAGACTTATTTTTTTAGTAATTTTCCAAACAAAATTGTTTTTAATGTGTTAATTGGAGAGGAGAGGGGTGGCCTTTTATATATGGGGTGAGTGGAACACATGTAATTTTTCTGAAAGAGTGAATTCCACCCATGTTTTATTCATGTCACCATGACCCAATAATGGTAAATTATCAATAATATAAGGTATGAGGTCTAAATATGGACATGAAATTGGTTTTAGAAAAGTTTTTTGTCATTTTTAATCCTTATATTCTATGTTTAATCACTAAGTAAACTCGTTTTTACCTTAATCACTGTAATTAATTTTAAATAATTTCACTAATCATTTTTATAATGAATTTAGTTGAAATTATTAGAAATTATTAATTATTACAATTAATAATATGGAATCAATTTTTCTGAATTCAATCCACTAAAGTGGAAAAAATATATTTTAAAAATTAATCCAATGGACGTGATGAGAGAGTGGGTTTTTAATGTAAAAATTTTCAAAAGTTTACAAAGTGTTTATATATAAATTAAATATGAAAATGTTTATAATGACCTATATTGGATTAATAGTTGTAAAATTGAACTAATTTTACTTTTAAATCAATTAAAAATATAATTTAATATTATAAATTATTTAAATGAAAAGGTAGTTTTCAATTACAATTTAGTATTTTTCACAATTCATCAAAAAATAAAACTTTTCAGAAAAATCATACAAATTCACCCTAAGATAATTTTGAAATTACAATTTAAAAAATTAATTTTATTTTAACAAATTAATTTTCTAAAAGTGTTAAATTTTAATTTTAAATTAATTGTGCAAATCCTGACTAAATAATGTATTGTTTAAACCAAGTGTTGTATGCATTGCAAGCTATCAACAAAATTAAATTTATTCTAAAAGGAAAATATTTAAAATTATTAGGGAAATAAAATATATGAACAATTATGACATAAATATAATATATAAATATTAAATAAATCATAATAATTAACCATGAATGATAGTGATGGAAAATGATCAGATTGCTACGTGGAGGTGGTGGTCCATACATACGCACGAACGATAATTTCATTTCTCATTCGATGGAATGAAGGTGTAAAATGGTTAATTAATCATAATAATAATGATTAATAATATTTAAGATACTTAATTAATTATTTTATAATGTATAGCAAATATTAAGAGGTTTTATTTGAAAAAATAAAATTGAAATTACTCAGTTAAGAGTTATACCTCTTTATTGAGAAAACTCCTTCAGCTTAAAAATTAAGCCTTAAAAGGACGGTATTATGATAAAAAAATACATATTTTACATGTTAAGTGGTTTTTTTAAAGTATTAAATCTATTATTTAATTATCTAATAGCATGTTGAAGTATGAGGAAGAGTGGATAGGTGGTGTCTTTTTATAAGGGAGGGAGAGGACACACTTGGAATTTTTCAAAGGATTAAAATATATTAGTGTATTACTCAAGTAATGTGGCTCCAAAAAGATTCATATTTGAATATTATATGATATAGGGTAAAACTATAACCATATTAAATGATTTAGAAAAATCTTAAGGTCATTTTAACCCTTATTAGTTTATTTGTAACCCTTTTAACCTTTTTTAACCCTTACCATAGTAATGGACTTTTTTACAAAAGTTACTATTCATAATGACCAAAGATTAAATTGATCATATTAAATAATTTAAATTATAATGATTACAAATATTGGATCCATTTTATAAGATTAAATTTTTATATTTTTCATAAATTCATTTTAAAATAAGTGCATAAAACATAATAAAACCATTTTTAGTGAAATGTAGTTTTAAGTATAAAACTGAGTTTAATTTCATTAAATTCCTATTAAAAATGACCAAATGAATGTTTATATATTTTTTTGAATATATAATACATAAATTTAATTAAAATAATACATCAAAAGTGATTAATTTAATTTATTAAAATAAAAAACCCAATACACGCATAAAAAATAGTTTTTTAGAAAAACGTCTTTTTTTAATTTCAAATGATTTTATTTTATTTTATAACCAATTTATGACCAATGAATTGATTTTATACATTTTTAAACAATAATATTTCATAATTTATTTATACCTATTCATAACCTCTAATCTAACATCTAGACAATAAAATTCATATTAAATAATAATGTTACAATAGTATATTGCAATTTGTTTAAACTCAGTGTTGCATGTAAATAAAGCTATCTAATACTTAAAATTTATTAAATATAAATATATCATAAAATATAAGGTTTTTATAATAATCCCCAATGTTATCATTACACCCAACTATAGAAAAACAATCCCCTAGGTTTGAATGACACCCAATGGTATAATAAAATCTCAAACGTTGGAATTGTACTGAACTACGTGATAAAAAATTCCCCAGATTTTTATTAAACCTAATAATATAATGAACAATCCCCTATGTTGTAATTAACCCTCCCATATAATTAACATTCCCTATGTTGGAATTACCTACAACTACATGAAAAATAATTCTTTAGGTTAGAATTATACCCAACCACATAATGAACATTCCCTAGGTTGTAATTACACCTAACCATATAAAAACAACTCCACATTTTTAATTTGAACCCAACACATAATAAAAAATCCCCCATGTTGTAATTACACCCAACTGCATAATAAAAAATCCCCCAAGTTGGAATTAAACCCAACTACTTAAAAAAATGATATGGATAGGCATTATATCCAATCTTATTCAAAAAAACTACATAAAATATCAAGTATGAATAGCCATGTTATGATATAATTTTTTCATAATATACCAAAAAAATGACCAAGTTATATATAAGTAACACTACACTATACATCCTCATGGAATTTTACACCTAACACCAACATGTCAAGCCTAACCTTTCACAACAAACTCAAGATTCCATGCACTCGTCCATCTCATATGAGTCATGTAATAGTGGGAAATCATCATGTTAAGTCCCATCATATGGGAAATATCAGACATTATCCTAATTAATATATGAGTTCACAACATTAAAGAACATTTAATAATTATATATAAGTATCACTACCTAAGTTACAAATAAAGACACCCCTCATGTTTCCATTCCCAAAGTATAATGATACTTCTATAAGGATACATGATCTTAAATGGACATTTATTTAATACATAAGGTTTATAGAACATATCATGATGTATATGGTAAGTTACCATAAATATAATAGTATAAAACCTTACTAGGTTCCATACCAAGTCATTCTCACATACTCATACATACCCACATATCATGAATCCATTACTAAGAAAATTTATAGTCTCTCTCCTAAACCTATATATAAGTGAGAATCACATTTCAAAAAGCCTCCCTAGTTCATTATATCTATAGCTCAATAATGTAAAAACATCTTGGATTCTAACTCACCCTAACCATGCCTCTCACATAGGAGACATAGCCATCAGTGACTATGTAACAATACATAAAATACAAGGACTCACTAAGAGTCTAACCAATTCACTAGTTACACCTCACACCAGGGGAATCACCCATGGTTTCATTATGGGTTTAGTGAGTTATTGTTTCCTTGTAAGTCATTTTAATATTTCTAGGAATATTTCCAGAGAAAGGCACTAAGTCGGCGTAGAAATTTGGGGCTTGGAGTGCCTTGGTGCGGTCATAATAAAAATATAAAATATATATTATCAAAAGTGTTTAGTTTACTTGTAAACATAAAATAACACTTGGTAAGAGTATCAAATTATAAATATAAGGTCATAGTTTATTTTCAAACATGTTTTTTCCCGTAAGTGTGACATAAACTTTTTTGGCATCGGGTACTGGGTCGGAGGTGAGTTATCAGGTTGTTAAATGGAGGTTTAATGATTTAATAAAATTAAATCAATTAACCCCCACCCACACACACACACACACATTTTTTGTATGATATAGGAGGATAAAATCCCCCCCCCTGTACAATAGATGAACCAAGGTGGATCCAAAGAGAGGAGGTTCCACTGATCTTCAATCTTAACGGCGATCACTCCTGAATCATGGTGAAGTGGCTCTAGAGTGTGGATCAACAATCAAATATGTAGTATTTATCCATGAGGAATACAGATTTTTGTTTTAATTACTGATCCCCCTTTTCTGTGTTTTTTTAAGGTTTTTGAGATCTATTACGACTGCTAGGTATCCCTTGGGGATCGATCTTTAGGATTCGGTAGAAACCAGGGTTTTTCAAGTGGATCGTAGGGAAAACCTATTCAGAATTACCAATCACTCATCTTGTCATGAAGAGGCACATTCCATGTATTCTTACTATTTATGGAAGATAAATCTTTGGGACTACATGTCATGTACCAGGGTTACATGTCGTGCAGTGATCCCAGGTCATGTGGTTAAGGGACATGTCCAGGGATTTCGTGCCAAGGTACATGGTCGTGTGACTGTACATGGCTAGAGTACGCGATCATGGAGTTTCTAACATGGTAATTGGATAAGGACACCACCAAGAGTTCAGTTTTGTAGGACACACCATGTACCAGTGGTAGACTCTGTGTAGTGAAAATAGTTGTGCAAGACATGTGGGGAAAGACATGGCAAGGGGCTCGAGTGAGGTGAGACATGTTGTGTACACCAAGAACACACCATGTAAACTCACATGGATAGACAAGAAATGTGTAATAAGGAATTTCCAAGTGTTAAATTGGGTTCACACACCATGTAGACCTCCATAAATTCCATGTACCTCTCTTGGAGACTTCTTCCCAGTATATCTCCTTCTTCAGGGCTTAGATCCAGGCCTGCGAGTAGCTTATCCTAATAATTTTTCTATAAAGAATGTGATGGTAACCTTTGTGGTGTCTTGTGATATAAAATTTGATGTGATTCAAGAATATAATTAAATTATTGGTCCTAGATCTTGTTTAGTGATTAGGGTGGATCACTGGAGAAATTTTGGGGACGGTAACCTTCCTTGTCATCTCAGGATGTGGGTCCCATAGACTCTTTAGGCTGGTAGAGCGGTTCTCCCCTTCTATTAGGGCATGGCTCCCTAACCCAAGGAAGTTCAATGACATCAGGAATGCTGAGCGTAATGATCTTTATAGAAATTCCTGACCATATTTAGATACCGGTTTATTTTATTAGATAAAATCTGGTACGGGTACTCCCCTATCATATGAGGGAGTGGGTTTCCCTAACCTCTCAGATCGGTATAGAAGGAACTCCCACACAACAGGTGTGTTTCCTATACCCATTGAGTAGTTATATTGGGGTTATTACTCCTCTATTATACTAAATAATGGATTTCCCATATTATTCTTATATTTTCAAATACAGATCCCCTGACATATTAGGGCGCAGTCACTCCATAATCGTTGTGTAGATAGAGTTGGTACTCTCCTAAGGTTCCAGGGTGTAAGTACTCTATCCATGGATTTGGTACTCTCATGTCATACAAGGGTGTGGATCATACATATTCTATGTTCCAATAGATTTTTTACTCCCTTATCATTCCAAGGTGTGGGTCCTCTATTCGTGGAGTTGGTACATCCCTGAGGTACTAGATCACGGGTCCTCTATATGCTATGTTCAAATAGATTTGGTACTTCCCTATCATACTAGGGTGTGGGTCCTCGATTTTAGGGTTAGTTAACCCCTATATTTTTAGGTTATATTTCCCCCATTACAATCATATAAGTAGAGATGGAACTCCCCTATGAATTGGGTACATATCCTCTATCTACGAAGTTTCACTCCCTTGTCTTCAAGTAGCGACGGGGAGTTCGTCTTCCATACGAGTTTGATCTCCCTCAGCTATGGAGTGCAGTTATGAGGAGTTGGACCCTACACTTGTTATGTGCTTAAACTAATTAGGAGGTATGGTTCCCTCAACATAGTGAGGTATGGTCCTCTCTATATGGGTGAGACATAGGTTTTGCAGGTTGGTTAGGAGTTAGCACCCAATTTATTGCGGTGTAATGGTTAGTTGTGGGTCCTTACTTTATTTCTCTTTATAGAGGATGAAAGTTGTGCATGGTTAGTGTAGTTATCCCTTGATTGTGTGTAGTGGGTATGGTTGGTTCTATCCACTTTTGTTCCTACAAGCTTTTACAGGGCACAAGATAATAGTATAGGACCTCTAGTGTAGGTCACTAGAGTTGAACCTAGAGGGTTTTTCCCAACGGAACATGTTCCCTCAAATGTACTATCGGGGATGGTAGGATGATATCAGGTAACGTTTACCTCATGGATGTATCATCGGGGATGGAAGGACTCATAAAGTGATTTATCCAAGATGATTGTTACCCTTTAGCCTCAACTAGAATCTTATGGTTGGATATGAGGTCGGTACTTCATGATACTTGGAGAATAGGACAAGTATATTTTGGTGATTTTGGGTTTCCTTTCATTTTTATCATAGATCTTGGTTGAAAAAGCATGTGGATAAAGCTGAATAGTCATGTATAGTCAAGGAGTGTATGATATGGAGTTTCTCTCTCATAAGGGTTCCTTTTTTATTCAGCTCCCAAGATATACTCTTTGACCATGGGGTGTCTTGATTCTATTTTAGGATGTCACCATGAAGACCGGTAGACAGGGCTCCATGGAAGAATTGTGATGAATATTCACCTAGAGATGAGGCTTCAGTGTAGGGCAATGGTCTTGAGGAACTACCTATGGGTGGTCCTCCAATTGATCCACCACCCATTGAGAAGTAGGTTAGGTTAGTAGTTTAGGTCAAGGATGAATGATGGATGAGTGTGATACATGAGTTCCAAAGGTAGTGACCTCTGAAGTATCAGGTTGATCGATACCCCTAGGTATCCAATAACTAGCTTGAAGAAGTTATGAACATTTTTTACCTTGTGAGGAAACCACCTAATCAGATGGTGGTCCAATAGAAGAACCTTATTCAGGGCTCAGCCAGGTGATGGTGGAGTTAGGTGATGCAAACCCACAATGAGATGATACTCATTTGGGTGGAGTTTAAGTGTCTCTTTAGGGAATATTTTTATCCATCCACATTGATGTCAGTGCATATTCAAGAGTCTATGTAGCTTTAGCGGGTAGCATGATCATGGAAGAGTACTCAGTGAGGTTCATAGATATTTCAAAATACTCCTTGGATATGGTTTGAGATCTGTTTTTCTGAGCATGGACCTTCGAGTAGAGTCTCTTTAGAGACATAATAGCAGGTGTGGTCTCCTTGTGCCTTCCCCCCTTACATGGGGGTGCTTGAGTGATCTCTAGTGATAGAGATCTTCCTAACAGAGAGTTGGATAGATGAATCTGGTAGTGGTGACCATGATGTTGAGACATCTACGTCATCTTGAAGATGGTACTCAATAGGATCGCAATGTAGAAGGCATACCCATGGACAAACTCAAGCATGTGATTTTGTAGTGTAGGAGTTACATTGGGAATCTATTCAATTGTATGAGAGGTGATGTTATTATTGTGATGGATGGGGATATCTTTTTTGATATTTTCTGACCCAATGTGCTATTAAAAGGGAGATAGTTAATGGACCTCCCTAGTAAAGGAAACATTTGGAGAATGGAGTTATGTATGATGGAGGAAATGGTAGATGAGCAGCGATAGTAAAAGGAGGTGGCATACATTTTGAGATGTTTCCCCCACCACCCCCAAGTGGTCATTCTAGGCTTTGGAAGTAGGAGGATGAGGGTGAAGACAGCTAGAGGATACTAATTCCTATGACCTAGAGGCTCCAAGGATGATTTTAGGTATGTTGTATGTCCTTTATAGTTTTTTAGTAATTCTATTAGAAAATGTTATGAGGTACTCTTTTCTTTCCAATTATTTCTTGAGTCTTATTCAGGGTAATGTGGGGAGTCGATAGAACCATATGATATTGTTGTTTGATGTAGCTTTCGATTCATAAGAAATAGGGACACTTTCCCTACTAAGACATATTTTTGTGACATGATTAAAACCACGAGGGAGATTTAGTGACACCCAAAGAAAATAGTTTTGAGGTGTGGTGGAATATTTTCTTTGTCTTGTGTGTTTAGGGTATGGTTAGGTGTTGTATATTTATGCAGAGGGATAGGTAAGACCCATTACGTACACTTGGGAACCCATGTGTTATTCATTAGTATGATCATGTTCTCAGTGCCATATTTTTATAATAGACACTTGAGGAGGGTGTGGTTTAGTTCATCTAGGTATGGATGAGTACTATCATATTTTTTTGGTCTATGTAAATTTAGTAATGTGGTTTAATACTAGACCCAATGACTATAGATATACTGAGTGCTTATTGTTTTCTACCTGACGTAACTAAGGAGACATGTTCCCATTATTACATGATATCAACCTGGATTGATTTGGATGTTGAGTTTGGTTTGTCCTTTGAGGTTCCCCTGAGTGTGTTCTTTTAGACAGCACATGAACCCTCTTGTGAGCTCACTAACATAGGATTCCTAGCTGGGATCTCATCATTTTCCCCTTTTGAGTAGGCTTTCACTTTTCAAGGATAAAATCCTTAAGTTTGGCATGTTTTTTCGTATAAGACTTTGGAATATTTCTAGGAATATTTTTGGAACTAAGAACTGAGTCGGTGCAAAAATATGGGTCCGGAGAGCCTCGTTGCAGAGATAATAAAAATATAAAATATATATTATCATGCACATGTTGTTTCCTTGGAAACATAAAATAACTCATGAGTGTAGTCTTAGATCATAAATCGGAGTCTCTGGTTGAGTTTAGAATATGGTGTTTACCTTAGGTGCAATATAAACTTTGTTGTCATTGGGTGATGGGTTGAAGGTGAGTTGGTGGGGTGTTAAATGGAGGATTAATGATGAAATAAAATAAAATCAATTACCCACCATGTGTGTGTGAATAGAATAGGAGGAGATGATCCCCCCCATATAATGATGGATGAACCAAGGTGGATCCAAGGAAAGGAGGTTCCACCGATCTTTGATCTTGATAGAAATCACTCCTGAATCATGGTCCAATGACTTTGGAGGGTGGATCTGTACCTGAAGCTTCCGTGTTTCACCACGAGGTATTCATACTTGATATTTAAGTATAAATACACTTTTTTTATGATTTTTTTAAGGTTTTAGAGCCCCATTATGACTGCTAGATATCCCTTAGGGGTCGATCTATAGGTTGTGGTAGAAACCGGTGTGTTTTAGTAGAAACTGGTGTGTTTCATGCAGCTTATAAGGAATTCGAATTTGGAATTCCCAATCACACAGCATGCAGTACAGAGGGCCACACCATGTGTTCTTCCCATTTGGGGAAGATGAACTTTGGGGACAATACAAAGTGTACTAGGGTTTCACATCATGTAGTGAGCCCTGGTCATGTGGATGAGGGACATGGCTAGGGATGCCATGTCAAAGGTCATGGTTGTGTGATTATACACAACTAGAGTACACGAGAATGGGGTGTCAGACACAAGCATGGGATGAGGACATGGCTAAGAGGCTAGTTCTCTAGGACACACCATGTAATGGGGGTACAAATTGTTTCGCATACATGTTTAGCCAAGCCATGTGAGGAAAGACACTGTCAGGGGCCCGAATGAGGTGAGACAAGTCATGTACACCAAGTACACACTATGTAAGTTCACATGGTCATCCAAGTCATGTGTCAGAGGACACCACCAAGTGTTCAGGTGGGTTCACATGCTATGTGTACCCCATACATTCTATTCACCTCTCTTAGAGACTTTCTCCCATCATATCTTCTTCTTCGGGACTCGGATCAGTAGAAATGTAACTCCCCCATAGCGATCGTGAGTCCTCTAACCACAGAGTAGTTCTCCTGAGGTTGGTACTCCCCTATATGATTAGGGTGTGGGTTCCCTATATAGTTCCTAAAATTATAGATAGATCTCCCTTGATGTATCATGGTATGTGACCTCCATATTCATTGTGAAGACAGAGTCGGTACTCCCCTGAGGTTCCAGGGTTTGGGTCCTCTATCCAAGGAGTTGGTATCATACTAGGATGTGGGTCCTCTATATGCCATGTTTTAGTATATTTGGTACTCATATGACATTCCAAGGTGTATTTCCTCTATCCATGGAGTTGGTACTCCCCTTAGGTACCAGGGTGTGTGTCCTCTATATTCTATTTTAAGATAGATTTGATACTCCCCTATCATTCCATGGTGTGGGTCCTCTATTTATTGAGTTTGTACTCCCATGTCATACCAAGGTGTGGTCCTCTATTTTAGGGTTAGTACTACCCAATTGTTTCAGGATCTAGGTCCCCCATTATGATCATATATGTAGAGGTGGAACTCCCCCATGCATAGGGTATGAGTGCTCTATCTATAGAGTTACACTCTATAGAGACCTTACTTTTTCTTGCATTACTATTACATCATTTTAATGATAAAAAACATAAAAACATTACACAATGAGGATATGAAGGTTTTGTGTCTTGGAAAAAATAGGACCATACACAAATTTTATAACACAAAACATAAACATTTATTTAATTTCTTCTTCTCTATCTTCTTATTTTCCCTTGTATTCTCCTTAGTACATGTAGTCACCTAAGGATATAAATCAAAAAGGGTGAGCTAAAAAACCCATTAAAATGAAAGATAATATCATGAAACAATATTAAATGGGGTGAGAATAATCATAACATCATCATCATGAGAGGAATCAATAGATAAATTCATGGAATGTGGCAATACATAAAAATGAAACATCATGTCTTAGTGGTCAACTACCACACATAGTTGTGAAAAAAGATAGAATTGTGTTCATGCATATTTAAAATTCCTCATGAGATAAATCACATTAACAATTGATTTTTAGTTCTATATAATTCCAGCCACACCCATTACATCTTATCATTTACTTTGCTCTACATAATTCTGAGTGCACCCGTCACATCATAACATTTAAACTATCATACATGCCACATAGAAAATATATCAATATCGGAAATAAAATAACCCATGGAAATTAATGGGTTTAATTTCATAAATCATGCATTCACAAACTTTGTGTTCCCAAATGAAATAGGGAATAACATACTTGATATAAGAATCATCAACTTTTAGTGAAGAAGAAACAATCTCGAGAAGTGTTTAAGGGTTATTTTGGAAAACGTTGTGTTTTTCATAATCTAAATTAGAAAAAAATTATATCTAAAAAAAAGATAATATAATGATTAATAAATTATAATTAAGAATATTCATACTGAAAATTGGGTTAAATAGGGAAAATCTAAAGAAAGAGAGTTGGGTTTGAGAATTCCCCCTACCTTGTGTCCGAACTCTTTATTCACTTAAATGTCCTATATAATCACATTAGATTCATTAATTAAAATTTAAAGAACCTTTTATACATGAATATAATTCATTATGGTTTTATATAGTTCTTATATGGTTCTTTTTTTGAGTTATAGAGTTTAATTTTGTCATTTGGGGGTGTTTGTTTTCATAGTTTTCATGATCGGTTCATTTGTATACATGAATGGAAGTTCGTTTAAAATGAGTATGAATATCCAAAATGGTTATTATATGTTATTAATGATCCTATGAAATATTAAAATAAATTACAAATTATTCCTTTATATACCATGAGGATTATTCACTAGATAAAAGTTAATGATGATGATTTTAGGTTAATTTTGGCGGTTTTTCAAGCACAACAAACTTGTTTTGTTTTATCATTTAGTATTATGAGAATAATTTGTTTACAGAATATATAAAGGGTTATAAAATAAAATTTAAAATATTTTATAAACTATTTAATGGTATTTTTAAAATCCTTGAAGGTGTTTGAGGAAAATAAAAGTGCATCGCCCATGATGTCGGTAAATTAACACATCACGGGTGATGATTTTATTTTTAAGATAAAAGAGAGAGAGATGAGTTTAATGTTGTATATTAAATTAACATGATATAATTATATTATATGTAAGTTAATATATTTATAATTCCATTTGGATTAATGGAGTTGGGGAGAGAACAAGAAAATAAATTGAAATTGAAAGGAAATTAAAAGAAAAAGAGGGAGGATTTACCTCTTGAATTCTCCTCTTGAGATCCTCCTCAAAGAACCTAGGCTTCGTATTTTGATGATACCAAGAGATCCTAGAAATAGGGGGTATATGGAATATTATTGGGTGGAATTTAGGAAAGGATCAAAGCTTGAGAGGTGTGAGGAGAAGAGGGTGTGAGGGGTGGTATTTATAGTAGAGGAGAGGGGTTTTTTTTTATTTTAATCATTAGTTTCTTATTTTTCTCAATACAAGAAATATTGAGGATTATTGTGAATAAATTCAGTAATTAGTTCATGTGAGTTCTAACCAATTATCACTTACATCATCCATAACTCAATCATGACTTGAAAATTCAGGTTTTTAGCATTTATCGTAAATTATCGTATTTTACTATTCACCAAAAATTCAAGTATTTCAAAAAAATCCCAAAAATTTACCCTAAACATTTTTAAACATGTAGAATTAAAAAATAAAATAAATTTTATGAAAATAGTTTTCTAAATAATATTAGTTTTATTTTTAATTAAAATAATCATTTACATGGAAAATACAGATTTTAAAATTATAACTGATTTTGTAACACTTTGAAAAATTACATAAGGTCTCATAAAATTATCTTAAAATAATAATACATAAAAATATTAATTTATGACTACATTTTATGAAAATAAATTTTTTCTTAAATTATTAAATTAATCATAAAATTGTAATTAAATATTTATGACTTATAAAAATACCAACACTTAATTAATAATTTTTAAAATATTTACTTACCTATACTATGATATAATTATATCCTATTTTCACTGATAAGATTCCAAAATTTTATTTATAATTTCATGGGTGAGTCTACTATTAATTTGGCTAGTTTACTATTCATAAGGGTCATATTACTATTCTGAAGTTCAAGTTACTATTTCATCAGTATTGGTTCTTTAACATCTAGAAATAATTCTTATTTCATTAATTATTCATTTATAAAGTTTTTATTTTGGCCTCTAAGTGATTTTATGTGATTTATACAATGTGACATTACTATAAGAATAGGAGAAATTCCATTGATAAAAGTTTGGGTCGTTACATTCTTCCCCCTTTTAAAATTTCACCCTCAAATTTTTCGTTTTACATAAACAGGTGAGGGTACTTCTCCTACATCACCTCCTATGGTTCCCAAGTTGCTTCTTAATACTTATGGTTCCTCCACGACACTTTGACAAGGTGGGTTGTCTTGTTGTGTAGAACATTATCTCTCCTATCCAAAATCTTTACTATCCACTCCTCATAAGAGAGATCATATTCCAGTTGTACCACCTCTAAGTTCAGTACATGTGAGGGATTTGGTATGTGATTCCTCAGAAGTGATGTGTGGAACACATCATGAACTTGAGCCATATTTGGTGGAAGTACAAGCCGATAGGCCATGGATCCTATGAGATAAAGGATTTCAAAGGGGATAATGTACCTTAGGTTTAGCTTCCATTTCTTTCCAAACTGCATGACTCTCTTCCATGGTCATATTCGAAGGAAGATTTTATCTCCAATGTAGAAGCCCAAGTCTCTTCAACAGTTGTCAGCATAGCTCTTTTCTGACTCTGAGCAGCTTTGATATTCTACTAGATGGATTGAACCTATTCTATCATCTCCTTCACAAGATCAGGTCCAAGTAGATTTCTTTCTCTAACTTCATCCTAAGAGGCTGGATTTCTACCTTGATTTCTATATAGAGCTTCATATAGAGACATCTAAATTCTCAAGTGGATGCTATTTTTATATGAGAACTCAACCAATGTAAGATGTTGATCTCATCCATATTTTAATTCTAAATAGAAGGCTCATATAATATCTTTGAGAATTTTAATAGTCCATTAAGATTTTCTATTAGTTTGGGGGTGATAGGTCGTGATGAAATTCAATTCAGTACTCAAGGAATGTAGAATACTCCTCCAAAATTTCAATGTGAACTTGGGAGCATGATTAGAGGAAATTTAAAGAGGAACCCCATTCATTATCACCACTTTCTTCATATATATATTTTTCATTTGTTCAAGCAAGATATCTTCCCAAAAAGTGATAAAGTGGGATGCCTTGGTGAGTTGGTCCTCCACAACCCATATCGCATTATTTCCTTTGGATGTCTTTAGGAGACCTTCGAAAAAGTATATAGTGACATTCTCCCTTTTTTCATGGCTATAGGAAATGGTTGAATCATCCCTTTGGACTTCTATCACTCTGCTTTAACTTGCTGACATATCAAACCCTTAAGATATATTATGCAATATCCTTCTTTTTTTTGTCCCACCAAAAGTATTCTCTAATATCCCAGTACATCTTGGTACTCCTAGGAAGGATATAGAAAGTTGAGTTATTTTCATTTTCCAATAGATCCTTATTTATCTTAGGTGATGAAGGCACATAAATCCTTGTTCCAGACTGAATCACACCATCATCATCGATATAGAACTCTTTCATATTCCCTTCCTTTACTGCATTAACCCTCTTTTATAACTCCATGTTATCCCTTTGTACCTCCTTAATATTATCTTGGATAAATGGTTGGGAAATAATTTGGGAAAGGTAATATGTATTCCCTTTCTTTATGATTTCCAAATCCATTATTTTCATATCCATGAATATAGGGTCTTTCTCATTCCAAAACATGGATAGAGTAGCAGGTTATTTTTTCCTAAGAGTAGGAGTTACCTTGTTCTCCTTTCCATAATGATAGAGAATAGAAAAATCATAGTCTTTGATTAGCTCTAATTATCTCCTTTGACAAATGTTGATCTCATTTTGTGTGAATATATACTTTAGGCTCTTTTGATAAGTATATATGTAACACTTCTCACCATAGAGGTAGTGCCTCCATATTTTCATGTCAAAAATTACAATTTCTAGCTCCATATAATGTTTTGGGTAGTTCTGCTCATGGATATTCAATAGTTGTGAGGTGTAGGCTATCACATTATCATTTTGCATGAGTACACAACTCGATTCTTTCTTGGAAGCATAACTGTATATCACAAAACATTCTCTAATTTTTAGTAATGTGAGTAAAAGTGAAATGATCAACCTTATCTTTATCTCCTTGAATCTTTCCTTGAATTCTTTCATCCAGACATTCATTACCCCTTTACTTGTTAACTTAGTTAGAGGACTTGATAATAATTATAAATTTCTCACAAAACATAAATAGTACCCAGCTAATCCAAGACAAATGTGGATTTCTATGACACTAGAGGGTATGGTCCATTCTAAAATTGCCTTTGTTTTTGAAGGGTCTATAGAAATTCCCTCACTTGTGATCACATGTCCCAAGAATTTGACTTGTTGCATCCAAAAGTCAAACTTGTTGAACTTGAAATACAACTTATCCTTCCTCAATGTCACCAACACAAGACTTATATGTTCTTTATGTTCCTCCTTACTCTTGGAGTAGATTAGAATTTCATCAATAAACACTACCATAAATTTGTTGAGGTAATTTCTAAATACTCTACTAATAAAATCAATGATGATCATAGGGGAATTAGTAAGTTTAAAGGGAATCACTAGAAACTCATAGTGTCCATACCTTATATAGAAGGGGGTATTATGAATATCTTCCTTCTTTACCTTTAGCTAATGATATACAGAATGGAGATACACCTTTGAGAAGGATAGAGATCCTCTCAACTGACCGAACAAGTCATAAATCCTTTGAAGATGATACTTTTTCATTATGATGGTATTTTTGAGTTCCTGATAATCGATACACGGCTTCATTGATCCATCCTTCTTCTTGATAAAGAGCACTGGAACACCCCATGTTGATGCACTAGGGCATATAAACCCTTTTTCCAAGTGATCTTGTAGATTATTCTTTTACTCCTCCAATTTGATAGAATCCATATTATAGGGACGCCTTGAGATAGGAGTAGCTCCATGTATGAGTTCTATTGATAACTCAACCTCGCAATCTGGGGGTATTCTGGATAACTCTTCAAGAAATGCATCACTATATTCCATCACAATGGGAATTTCCCCTAGGTTGATACCTTCCTTTTACTAATCCATTTGAGTGAGGTATGCATCTTTATAGTGAATCAACACCCACACCGTTGAAGGATTTTTCAAAGTAAATTCATTATATTACTTAAATTTATAGAGGATGATGGGATGGTTCATAATATGGAATGATATTTCCTTTTCCTTAAAGTTGATGTATTCTCTATATAACGAGATCCAATCCATTCCCAATATGGCATCGAATTTCACCAAGGGAAGTATCATGAAATTTTCTAAAAGAATATTCCCAAAAACACTAATAGGAAAATATTCCAACACTTGGGTTGAAATGATTTCACAACTTTGTGTTTTTACAGATATATCTACTTCAAGGTTTTGAGTCTTTTATTCAATAGTTCTAGAAAACTTTCAAGATAAAAATGCATTCATAGAACTAGAATCAAATAAGAATTTTTCCATTCTTGAGTGAATAAGAAGTGTACCTTGTATGAATTCGTTTTCTTGCTCCTCATTATAAGTATTGATGGAATAATCCTTTCCTTTATCATTTGGATTTAGTGGATACTGATGATGATTACCCTCAATGACTCTAGGTTTAGTGCACAATCTTTTATAGTGATGTCGCTCTCTATAGTTGTAGCATTGAACCATGGGTGGTGCTCCCCTTTCCTCCACTACATTTTTCTTCTTCCTCATATATTTTTAACATTCATAATCTTGGTGGCCTTCTCTACCACACTTGAATCATTTCCCCATCCCTTTGAGGAAGTCCCCATGATGCTTCTTCCCACATTTTTTACATGTCAGTGGTTGAGTTTTCTTTTCACCTTTCTCATTAGATCCTCCGACATGAAACTATATATTTTCTTCCTTATCACCATAGCCATGGGACCATTCTCAAAAATCAATATCCCCTTTGAGATAACATTGAAAAACTTCTTCGTAAATCCCAAAGTCTCAAATTACAAGATCCTTTTGAAGCTGTGGTTTTAAACCACCAAATAATCTATCATTTTTTCTATCATTTTTTTATAACAAAACTCAAAGCATACCTTGAAAGAATTTTAAAATTTGATTCATAAGCCATGATAGATTCACCTTCCTTTTTCTTAAAATCTATAAATTCTCTCTTCATATTTGTATGAATAGTTTGAGGTAAATACTTATTAAGAAACATTATCTTAAATTATTTCTACTCCATATATTCAATTTTGTCCCTTGGTTTGGTGTTCTTAATCAACACCCACCATTGGTCAGCCTCTCCATCTATATGATAAAAAGCCAGATTCACCTTCTCTATCTTAGAATAATGAAGCATAGAAAATATCTTCTCCATCGAGGTGAACCACTATTCCACAACTAGTCAATTAGAAGATCCACTAAACGCTGGTGGTTGTTGCCGCATAAAACACTTGATAGCTAGTTCCTCCCTTTTTGGTGAAGGAGGATGTTACACATTATTTAGGTTATTGTTTATAACCTGATATGGTTGGGTAAGTATCGACATGAAATTTTGAACTCCACCTCCCAAATAATTGTGAATGTCATTTAGGAAATTTCCACATTGTCCTTCGCACAGGTTTTTGGCCTAGTTTCTCCTAGTTCCCACCATTTTCTAAAATAAAAAAGGTTGAAACATAATTCAATAAGTCATGAATAATCTATCCCTTTGTAAAATTAACTCTCAATGAATTTATTATGGTATCCCTATGTTTATAAAATATTATTTTGTGCTTACATATTCATAGTCTCATACTATGGGTTTCACTAAGGTTCTCTAATCCTAATTCCCAAATTACCTAAACCGTCCTTTGATACAAACTATAGTGACCCAACTTTTTCTTACATTACTATTACATCATTTTAATGATAAAAAACATAAAAACATTACACAATGAGGATCCAAAGGTTTAGTTTCTTGGGAAAACTTGGACCACACACAACTTTTACAACATAAAACATAAATATTTATTTAATTACTTCTTCACTAGCTTCTTATTTTCCCTTATGTTCTCCTCAGTATATGTAGTCACCTGAGGATATAAATCAAAATGGGTGATATAAAAATCCTTTTAAAAGGATAGATAATATCATGAAACAAAATTACATGGGGTGATTATAATCATAACATCATCATCATGATATGAATTATTAGATAAAGTCATGGAATGTGGAAATGCATAAAAATGAAATATCATGTCTTAGTGGCCAACTACCACATATAGTTGTGAACAAATATAGCATCGTGTTCATTCATATTTCACATTAATCATTAGATAAATAACATTACCTAATTCATTGGAGTGAAATATTATTCTAAGCACACTCATCACATCTTATCATTTACTTTGCACTATATAATTCTGGGCGCACTCATCACATCATAAATTTTACCTTATCATGCATAGCACATAGAACATATATCAATTTTGGACATAAAATAACTCATGTAAAGTAATGGGTTTAATTTCATAAATCATACATTAACAAAATTTGGGTTTCCAAATGAAATAGGGAATAACATACCTGTTATAAGAATCGTCAACTTTGAGTGAAGAATAAGCAATCTCGAGAAGTGTGTTTTTTTGAAAGAAGAGTTCTTTTGGAAAACAAAAATTTGTAATAATATAAAATAGAAAATATTTATATCCTAGAAAAGTTAATATATTGATAAATAAATTATATTTATGGAATATACATACTGAAAATGGGGTTAAAGGGGGAAACCCCAAAGAAAGAGAGTTGGGTTTTAGAAGTCCCCTTACCATGTATCTAAATGCTTTCTTCACTTTAATGTCTTATATAATTACATTAGTTTCATTAATTAAAAATAAAATAACCTTTTATAAATGAATATAATTCATTATAGTTTTATTATTATTTTTTTGGTCCTTTGGATGAGTTATAGAGTTTAATTTTTTCGTTCAGGAGTGTTCGTTTTCATTATTTTCATGATCGGTTCGTTTGTATACATGAATGGAAGTTCATTTAAAATGAGGATGAACATAAAGAATTTTAATTATATTTAATTAATGATACTACATAATATTAAATGATCTTACAAAGTATTTTGTTATATATCATGAGGATTATTCATTAGATAAAAGTTAATGATGATTATTTTAGGTTCATTTTGGCGGTTTTTGGAACACAATGAACTCGTTTTGTTTTATCATTTAGTATTATGATTATACGTTATCTAAATAACATAAAAAAGGTTATAACATAAAATTTAAAATATATTTTAAACTATTTAATTTTATTATTAACATATTTGAAGTTGTTTAAAGAAAATGAAAGTGCATCACCCATGATGTCGGCAAATTGATACATCACGGGCGACGATTTCATTTTTAAGATAAAAGAGAGGGAGGGAGGAGTTTAATGTTGGATATTTCATTAAAAATATATAATTCCATTATATGTAATTTATTTTAGTTATCATTCCATTTGGATGAATTTAGGTGAGGATATAATAATAAAATAAATTGAAATTGAAAGGAAATTAAAAGAAAACGAGACAGGATTTACCTCTTGAATTTTCCTCTTGAGATCCTTCTCAAGGAAACTAGGCTTGGTATTTTTATGAGACCAAGAGCTCATATACATGGGGAATGGGATAGGGAATAGTATTGGTCATAATTTAGATAATGATAAAATCTTGAGATGTGTGAGGAGAAGAGGGTGTGAGGATGGTGTTTATAGTGGAGGAGAGGGGCGTTTTCTTATTATTTTAATCATTAGTTTATTATTTTGATCAAGACAAGAAATAGTGAGGATTATAATGACTAAGTAAAGTAATTAGTGAATTTTGTTTCAAATTAATGGTCACTTATATCATCCATGACTCAATAATGACTCAAAAATTCAGTTTTTTAGCATTTATCGTAAATTATCATATTTTACATTTCACCAGAAAATCAAGTATTTTAGAAAAATCCCAAAAATTCTCCCTAACCATTTTTTTATGTGTAGAATTAAAAAATGAGCTTCATTTAATTAAAATAATTTTATAAATATGATTAGTTTAATTTTTAATTAAAATCATCATTTACTTGGAAAATACAGATTTTAAAATTATAACTGATTTTGTAACACTTTGAAAATTTAATATCTCATAAAATTATCTTAAAATCATAAGAAATAAAAATATTAATTTGTGGATACATTTTATAAAAATAAATTTTCTTTTAAATTATTAAATTAATCATAAAATTGTAATGAAAAATTTATGACATATAAAAATACCAACACTTAATTAATAATTTTTAAAATATTTACTTACTTATACTATGATATAATTATATAATATTTTCACTTATAAGATGAAAAAAATTTATTTATACTTCCATGGGTGATTCTACTCCCCATTTGGTCAGTTTACTATTCATAAGGTTCATATTACTATTCTTAAGGTCAAGTTACTATTTCATGAGTATTGGTTACTTAAAATCTAGAAATACTTCTTGTTTCATTATTTCATCATTTATAAAGTTTTTATTTTGGAATATAAGTGATTTTATTTTATTTATAATATGTTAGATTACCATAAGAAGGGATAAATTTCATTGATAAAAGTTTGGTTCATTACATTCTCCCTCGTCTTCAAGTAGCAGCAGGGAGTGGGTCATCTACAGGAGTTGGAGATCCCTCGGTTGTGGAGTGTAGTTAGAAGTATCATTCCCCTCCACTTTTTTTCATGTTACTTGATTGTGATGTAGTGATACCTCATTTCATTGAGGTGTAGGTCTCCCTATATAGGTGTGACAGAGTTTTTTTGGGATATTTAGGAGTTAATACTCCCTCGGTTGTGGGGAACTGATGAGGTGTGCGTCCCTCCTTTCTCTCTCTTTAGAGAGGATGCACATGGTGTATGTTCTAGAGAAGTTCTCTCGATGGAGCATATTAACTAGGATATACCATCTAGGATGGTAGGAAGATACCAAGAGATGGATACCTCACAGATGTACCAATTGGAATGGAATAATTTTTGGAGTTCATTATCTTAGATGAGTGTTACCATTGATCCTTGAGTAGAATATTATGGCTGACTATGAGATCAATACCTATGAGAATTGGAGTCGTAGATGAGTATATCAAGGTGATTCTGGGTTTCCTTGTGGTGTTTTCACATCTCTTGGTTACACACCATGTTGATAGAGCTGACTAGTCATTTATAGCTGAGGAGTGGATGATATGGAATTTCTCTCTCATAAGGGTTCGCTCTAGCTTGGGTCAAGAAAATTGTTTCCTTCTAGTTGATCCCTTTTATTTTGGGTTTTTGGGGATCTTAATAGGTATTGTTATACTCACTCATTCATGGAATTTTCTACCACATGTTGTGTCTTGTGCAGATGACAGGCCTTTCGACAGAGTCCTAGGAGGGGCGGAGCTAGCAGAGCTTAGTGAACTAGACAGACCGGGGTGTTTTCCATATCTTGGATAAGGATATTTTTGGGAATTTCATGTGATAGTTATTCCATATTTCTAATTAGGTTGGATTATTTTTTAGTTTTTGGTGGTATTTTATTTTTCCCTTTTACATTTTCAGTACTTCTATTGTACTCTAGTAGTGGGATAGATGTATGCAAGAATTTATATTTCTATTTTACTATCTTTGCACTATTTCATGGATTTTTTTCGGTATTTGCATATAGGTACCTTAATATAAGTCCTTATATGTGTGTGATATGCCTACTTAGTGTTGGTCATCAGACCCTGGCCTATTAGAGGTGGGCTTGGGGAGTTTCAGGTCGAACCCCATTGGCTCAAGTCATGACATTGGGTTTATCACAAACACTTACCAATTCTTACATTCAAAACAATATATTCATATCTATATAAATAGGTAACATTAGTCACCATCTACCTTAATTATATATATATTCCCTTTGGCAGTCACGCACCATCCTCTGATAAGCATTCATCTTTTCCATCATCGGTCTCATGGATTTAACTCATTTAAGAGGCTCAAAACTAATTATAAGACTCATAATTAATTATAAAAATTAATTAATAATTAATCAATTATAAATAATAAAATAATAGTTCATTGTGTGATGTGTCCTCATCACAAACTTAGGAAAAAGGGTGTGGTTCAATCTCAACACACGCCTGAGTCCATTTCCAACCAAATCCCCCCAAAACATGAACTAAATAAATTCTAATTAAATTTCAATTTCATAGAAAACCAAATAATAATTATGAAGAAATTTACCACTAATAAAATTTTATGCAACCACATGCATCCATCCTCTTGAAGACTCCATTAGAATCTTAAAATAAAATCTCTCTCATATTGAGATGATTACACTATATTCTGGTGGAATATTCATCAAACCCCTAAATCGAAGACACTAAAATGAAAGGTGAAGAATATGGGAAGAAAAAAATTGAAATAGAGGAGAGGAACCCATATAATTTGAAAATGAAAATCACCCCTAGATTCTATGGATCAATGGGGGATAAAGGGGAGGGAGAGGAGGAGAAGGGGATGACTCTGAGTCAATCCAAGAATAACTTACATAAATATTACATCATTTTATATGAATAGTCAATATGTATCATAAAAATAAATTCCCAATAACTGTAAAGGTTTAGTGTATTTATATACTAGATACATAATAAACTTATTGAAGAATAATATATAGCATTTCCCATAAAATTTATCCTCACATGGTATCCTTATAGACTTATCATACTCACTACCTTTCTTTATAACCTGTGCAAAATGATACACAAGAAAGGGCGATCTCATATGTTCAGTAAGGTTAAACATGGGAGATAAAAATTTAATATAATAAGTGAGTATAAGATAAGCACAAGGGTATGAGAACATGATCATAACATATGAAAATCAAACCCAAAAATTCATAGATCATAAATCATGAGTCGTAGAATAAAACTTTATCATAACAGAAGATATGATTCATAAGAGTGTGGAATCATAATTAATCAATAATGAGCTATGATATCATATAATAATAATAAGAATATGAAAAAATAGTGTGTCTTGAAAACAAGAATAGAAAATCATTTCCTTAGTCAAGGATAACTAGAAAGACCATCAAAATGGATAGAGTCCCTTAGTGGATTGGGTTCACTCCCCATTCTAATAAACATAGTTGATATATTCCCATAGTATATTGGGTTCACTCCCCATTCCATTTCATATTATCTCATGATATATCAATATTTACTCAACTAATTGTATGGATATATAATTATGGTCCCACCCATAACATAATGAAAACTACAACACATGTGTGCATTGAGAACATGAAAACATTCATTTTTCAACTTATCTTAATTAACCCATGGAAAAGAGACATGTTTCATTAAAAAATTCATAGAAAATATTATAAGTCATCCAGATAAATAAGTTTGATGGTGGCATAAGAACATATTCCATGTGTAAAAAATGATTATCAAGGGATTTTAATATAGATAAGAACCATTTTTTAATATTTGAATAAATAACTTTTTAAAATAAGAAGGAATAATTATTTTATTTTAAAATACCTTAATAATTAAGATTATTTTTTAAAACCATTTTAAAACATGAAAAGGAATCTTTGTAAAGAATAATTCTAAAATGGTGAAACAATGAGTTTACATGGAAAATGTTAAATCATGATATGTTTGTCAAAAAAATGTGTGAGAAACTCTAAAACATTATTTTTTTAAAAAATAAAGAAATAAAAAATATTATAAAATAACCTTAAATAAATTATTGAATAATGGATTATGAAATTCTTAAAATTAATATATAAATATAAGAGTATGATTCTTATTCAAAAAGAACAGGTGAGGTTAGTTTCTCTTACAAATACCACATCAGGTAAATTATTTTCCAAGGGAAATGAAATTGAGATATAAAATCTAAAAAATAATAATAACTAGAGAAGAATAACATTTTTTGGGTTTTATAAGTAATTTTCACATAATTTTCCTTGGATGGAAATCCGTTCATAATAATATTGATTTGAAAATGATATTGGAAAGAACCCCTTACCTTTTTCTCCCAAATTTCATGAAAGATATTTCATATCCTGTATAATAAAAATAAAAAATATTAGTAAATTATTTTAGAACCTTATTTATATATATTACCTTTTATATTATTCAATTATAATCATTCAATTCCCATGTATTAGTTAGTTAATGATTATTTTCATTATTGGATGTTAGTAATTTCAATTGTTCTGCATATGTTTTGTAATGGTGACATTGAACCCCATTAATTGATACCAAGTTAATCATTAATATATATTTAAAGGTATTTAAATCATTATATTTCAATGACTTATTCATCAGCAAGTTCACTTTATGTAAACTATGGGAATGGTTCATGAGAATGGGATATATGATGAACTTGTTTTTCATAATTTGATGATATTAAAAAATTGATCATTAATTTCTATTTCATCCTTTTATAACCATATTAATTACATGTATTACAATTTAATATTATAGATATTCATCAAATAAATTTTAGATCCATCCATGTATTGAAGTGATGAAAAACAGAACACATTTCTCCATGGAGGCGGTAGTCTTCACATACACACGAATGACGTTTTTTTTTCCATAGAATGAAAAGAATGTTGAAATTGGTTTCTATTTTAATAATATTAATAATGTAAGAAATATGATTTTTATTCATTAAATATCCCTTTTAACCTTTCATTTAAGGTAGTTGTGAAAAATAAAACACATCATTCATGGAGCCGGTAGTCTTCATGTACGCATAGAAAAAATGAATGTTAGGTAACAGGTAAGAATGGAATTGCGTGAGAATTAGGTGAGTTGGGTGAGTAAATGTTGGTGATACATGTGGGTATTAATTTACATTATAAAAAAATTATTCAATAAGCTCTATTTTTCATATAAAATTGAAAAAATTTGAGCCACTTAAGTTACCCATTTTTACCCTTATTAACATTGATTAAATTTTTATCATGGTAATTATTTTTTATTAAAAATATAATATATACCAAATTACCATATTTTTATGTGATGGTTATGAATTTGGACTCTATTTAATACAACTAATTTTCTAAAAATAATAAAATTAACTTTTCAATTAAAACATAAGATATATAGAAAAAATTATTTTTTATAGAAAAATGATTTTTTATACCTTAAATGTTTCTATTATTATTTCATATCAGTTTATAAATAAATTAGTGTTAATATATTATTAATATAAAAATATAATTTAACATCATTTTAATATAATATATTTATATTCTAGAAATAAAAATACATAGTGCATAAAAATATAATTTTAGAAAAAAAAATACATAAAATGATCTTATTAGTTAGTTAGCTACACTAATTTAATTTTATCAATGCGATAAAACTAACCTTTATTTTTATTTCTACACATATTTCATAATGTGATAACATTTATTTATACCCACCAATTAAATGGATATATTTTAACAATTATATCATGATTTGTTTTGGTTTTGTGTTGCATGAAAAACATGTTATCAAACACATCAAGTTTATTTAAGAGGAAAATATATTTTTAAATAATTCATTGTTACATTATACACAATATAAGATTTTTTTCATTTAAATTTTGTTAACCATATGAAAATAAATGATGATTTTTATACCTCATTATATCTTCACGTTCCTATGTATCTTTATCAAATTTATGGTTTTTCCAAAAAAAAAACTTTGACCAGGTGAGTGGTCTTATTTTACAGCTCTTTGCCTCTGCGATCCATAATCTTCACAAGTTGTTCCACATCAGAAATTTAATTCTCTTTTTCACAGCCTCTAAGTTTATTACATGTGAATAATTTGGTATTTAATTTATAAAAAGTGATACATGGAACACATCATGAACTTGGGAGAGGTTTGGTTGAAGTTCCAAGCGATAATTTATCATCCCATTATAATCAAGAATATCAAAGAGATTGATATATCAAGGGATAAATTTTCCCTTCTTTCAAAATCTCATAATATTCTTCCAAGGAGATATTTTAAGAAATACCTTATAACAAATTTTGATCTCTAGATCTGTCTGATGTTTTTTGGTATAACTCTTTTTTCAACTATGAGTTTCCATGGTGTGTTGTTTAATGGATATAACTTTCATTTCCACTTCCTCATCTAGATCAATTCCCAATAGATTATGTTCTATAACTTCATCCCATCATATTGGATTTTGGAACTTATTTCCGTAGAGTGCTTCATAAGGATCCATCTAAATACATGACTGAAGGATATTGTGGTAAGAAAATTAGACTAGATAAAGGTTTGATCCCAACCATATTTGAAATACATAGAGCATTCTATCAGTATATATTCTAAGGTTTGAATGGTTCTCTCAGATTGACCATCTATCTATGGATGATATGCAGCGTTAAAGGTTAGATATGTATTCAAAGTCTATTGAGTAATTCTCTATAAATTCGAGGTAAACCTAAAATCTTGATCAGATACAATTTAGATTAGTACTACATGAAGCCTTACCACTTCTATAATGTATTCAAGAAATTTGGTCAAGTGAGAAATCTTCAATAATTGAAATAAAATGTAATAAACCTTTAAGGAAATCAACTATAACCCAAATATAATTATGGAATTTATATTTCTTGGGAATTATTATGACTAAATACATGGTAATGTTTTCCAATTTTCATACAAGTATGGATAATGGTTATATCATCCACTTGGAATTATGATATTTAACCATAACTTGATGACATATTTGGCATCAAGATACATACTTTTCAATATTCCTCTTAATGTATTCTCACAAAAAATGCTCTCTAAGATCTCTATATATATTTGTACTTCCAGGATGGGTAGATAATGATGAGATGTGTACTTAATCCAATAACCCCTTCTTTAATTTTTGTCATATAGGAACACATATTTGGGTCCTATATCTTATAATTCCATCATGGTCAAGGTTAAACTCCTAAATATTTCTTATCTATTTTTATAGCTCCATATCTTCCTCTTGTACCTCTTTAATATTAACATGGATGAATGGTTAAATATTCATTTAAGATAGATAGGATTTATCTCATTACCTTATGATTTCAAGGTTTATCTTCAATAAATCTGTAAGTATTGAGTCTTTTTCAATCCTTTCCATGGATAATATAGCATGATCATTCTGACTCAAAACATCAGCCACCCTATCTGTCTTCCTATAGTGGTAATCTCTTGTGCTATCATAATCTTTAATCAACTCCAAACATGTCCTTTTGTGCATACTCTAATCCTTCTATGTGAATATATACTCCAATATTTTATGACCAGTATATATATAACACCTTTCACCATAAAAATAATTTCTTCATATTTTCAATGCAAAAAATACCACTACCAATTCCAAATCATGAGTTGGGTAATTTTTCTCAAGTAATTTTAATTGTCATGTTGCATACCCTACCACCATGATATTTTATAGGATAAAACATCCCAATGCTTTCTTTTATACATCATTGTATATCAAAAAATATTCTCTACTATAGGGTAGGGTAATAACATGTGCGCTGACCAACCTTCTCTTCAACTCCTTAAAATTTTCTTCACCTTCATCTATCCAAAGGAACATTGGCTCCCTTTTGTGTGAACTTGAATATTGGATTTGATATCCATGAGATATTTTTAATAATGTGTTTCTAGTGTCCACTAAATATAATAAATATATAGATCCTAATCACATTGTTTGGTCTTGTCCATTTTTTAAAAACTTTTTTCTTTAAAGGATCCACCAATATACCCTAACTTGTAATTAAATGACCTAATAATGATAATTATGTATCCATAATTCACACTTTATAAATTTAGAATATTTATTATCCTTTCCCGAGGTCTTAAACATAATACTCAAATTATCTTCATGCTCTTCATTGATATTAGAATATATAAGAATGTTATCTATAAATAAAACCACAAACCAATCAATGTAATCTCTAAATACAATTAATTAGATCCATGAAGATAGTAGGGGGATTTATAAGTCCAAATGGAATCACTATAAATTAATATTGTTCATTCCTTGTATGAATGGTTGTCTAGGGTATATCCTTAGTTTTTATCCTTAATTGGGGATATCTAGATTGAAGTTTAATCTTAAAAAAGTATTGAACTCCAATAATTTGATCAAAAAAGTCGTGAAAAAGGGGTATAGGATACTTGTTCTTGATAGTGATCTTGTTAAGTTCCTGAAATAAATGTAGATATGAATTAAACCATCTTTCTTATTAAAAAAGAATAGGTTCACCCCATGGTGATATACTAGGGATTATGAATCCCTTTTATAGATTCTCCTAGATCTTTTTCTTCAGTTCATGTAACTCAATTGGGGTTATTATATAATGAGTATTTAAAATAGGTGTAGCACTTGGTATGAGTTTTATTGAAAACTCAACTTCATAATTTAGGGAAAGACTTGGATACTCTTCTGGAAATACAATGGAATATTCCAAAATAATAGGAGTATATTCAATTTTGAGTTTCTCACTAACTATTTGGGATAAACACCTCTTATAAATAGGTATTAAGGAGAATAAATTATAATTAATTTCTATTGAAAGCTTATATTCATCCTTACAATGATGGATGATCATAAGTTGATTTAGGATATGAAACATGACTTTTATTCCTTGAAAATTGATATATTATCTATATTTAGAGATCCAATATATGCCCAAAATCACATCAAATTCAACTCAAGAGATAATAATAATATTTGAAAGAATAAAATTACTACAAACTTTAATCATACAGTACTTATAGACTTCATATGAGATCATCATACTACTAAGAGTTTTCACTAATATTTTAATATCTAATCATTAAGGTGGTGATGTGATACACTTAGAAAATTATTCATATATAAAAGATTGGATAGATCCATATATAATAAATTTAAATTTCATGAAGTTGTAATAATCATACCTTTCTCAATTTAATTATATTTCTTGTCATTTAACTACATAAAAAAGGTTAATGTGAGTATTAATCAATATTAATCAGAGTAAGTAATTATATGATAATTAAAATAATTCCTAATATTCCTTAAATTATGAATCCTTATTTTAACCCATGACCTTATAGGTTCATTCTATATCACTTTCTCTATAGGTTGTTTTAGGTTCTACTCTCTTATTCTTCATAGTGGTTCATAAATATAATTCGAATTAATAGAAGCATATATCTTGAGAGTTTCAAACTATGTGTGCAATTCGGCCTCTTTTTCATGCACCAAGTAAATATTGAGTTAATACCCATACATAATTTTTAGGGTTATTTCTCCTAAGTAAATCATTTTCACATCCTACATCCACTTGTTTTTATCCAAACATGGATTTCATTTCTAATAAATCACACACTCTATTTTTTACCAAAATTTTAGAATATTTTTTATATTTAGACTTATCCATAGGGTTCTCACTAAGGTTTTCTAATCCTAATTCCTAAAAATAACAAAACCCTACATTGATACCAAATGAAGTGACCCAATAATCACTTATATAAATATTACATCATTTTAGATGAAAATTCAATACATATCACAATAATACATGCCCGAGAACCATATAGGTATATTATATTTAGATACTAGATATATAATCAACTTATTAATGAACAATCATAAATTCTTATCACAAAATTTCTTCTCACATGGTACACCTATATAATTATCATACTTAATACCTTTCTATTTAACCTGGGGAAAAGTAAACATAATAAATGAGGAACTCAGAAGCTCGATAAGGGTAAACATGGGTGATAACAATTGAAGATTATAAGTGAGAAAAAGATAAGTATAATGGTTTGAGAAAATGATAATAATGTATAAAAAAACATACATAATAATTCATAGATCATAAATCATGATTCATGATATAAAACTTTGTCAAAACAAAATACATGAGTCATAAGAGTGCAAAATCATCATTAATCAATAATGGAACATGAGAGCATATCGTAAGTGTAATAATATGACACAATATTTTAGTTGTAAGAACTCGGTTCTTCTTCTTGAGGTAAGGGTTTCTTCTTTTCCTTTTTCCTTAAGTGTTTTTGACAAAATAAGGAAAATGGGGAAAAATCCCAAATTTTGTGACTACATGCTGTGTACTTTTCCACATGCCATGTAATTTGTCTGTGTGGGATGGGTACACAGGGCGTGTAGGCCTGTCGGCAATGAAGGGTGTAAAAACTGACTACACGCCATGTATAGGGTATTTACACGCCGTGTATTCAGTCGGCAGGTGAACAGTAAGGTGGTGGAGGTAGCCTCCAGTGGAGTGACAGCACACGCCGTGTAATCAGGAATACACGTCGTGTACTCATGTCGACGGATGAATAGTGATACGGTGGAAATAACCACCAGAGGAACAGTTTAAAAAATGAAAAGTACACACTGTGTACTTGAGATTACATGCCGTGTAGTTTGTTTTTTTCACTTAAAAAAAGAAGTAGCCTCCTCTGTTCATAGAGTAATCTTAGAACGCTGTTTGGAGATCAGGAGGATGGGCGGAGCTTCAGAGATCAGCTGAACGTGCATCGTGAATCCGTTTCTGCTTCTGTTGATCACATTGGGACCATACAGGTAAGCCCTCCCTTCTCCTTATGTTGTTCTTACCAATTCTTCCTCTAATGAAATTTATTTATATTTGAACGGTAATTCTCTTATCCCAGATCTATGTCATTCTTGGACAATTCGGGAGGCATCATTCACATATACCGATCAGAGACAATCACAGTAGGTGGTATGGTGTTTAAATTCCAACTGCTCTGTGTTTTATGTACCACTATGCTACGTGCCCATGTTTGGGGTGTCTTATGGTTGAGGCCTTGCGTAATTAAATACCTAGAATTTCATAGGTAGTTTAATGAATATGTATAACTATTGTTTGGGATCACTGCTTGGATCCAGGACCACCCCAGGGGTGTGTTCCTCTGTTTAGTCATTTGGCCAGGATACCTGAGGGTATGCCATGATTATGTTGTGCATGGATTTTTCTTGAGAGAAAATTTATATAAATGATTTCTATGTGTTTGGAAAGGAAAGAGGTCAAGATTCTATTTCGCCTGAGGGCAAGGCCTGAGGCCAAGGTACTATTTCTCCTGAGGGAAAAGCCTGAGGGCAAGATTCTATTTCGCCTAAGGGCAAGGCCTAAGGGCAAGGTACTATTTTTCCTGAGGGCAAGGCCTGAGGGAAAGATTCTATTTCTCCTAAGTTCAATTCCTGAGGGAAAGGTTCTGAATGGCTTGAGGGCAAGTTTCTGTTTAGCCTGAGGTCATGGTACTATTTAGCCTAAGGGATAGGTGCATTTAAATTTTCACTGTTGTGATTTTTTTTTGTGACACTATATAGGAGATTTTCGGATGAGGCTGAGTCTCGAGAACAGATAATTAAATTATATTGAATTTATAAGTAATAATTAACTGGTAATGATAGTTACTTTTGAGTACTTACTAGTTTACTGCATTTACTTTTGCACACTATTGTTGCACATTCTCACTGACAGTTGGGCATGGGCCTTTGGTGGTTTCCTACTGGGATTTATTTCCCACACCCTGTTTGGCTCATGTACTCGGCCGAAATAGATTACATTTTTGCAGGTGTGGATAAGGGAAAGGGTCCCTATACAGGTACCTGATTGTAGTAGAGAAGTGGGAGATCATTGGACCGAGCTTCGGCTTGCGATGCTACTGCATTCTGTTTACTCGGATTTGTTTTGTTTGGTTGTACCTTGTACTTTGAGTTGTATTATATTGTATTGAAATGTATCATGTTCTGGATGCTTTCATATAATTAGTGACATGTTGTATCTTTATATATATGACTGTTGGTTCTCTTCTTTTTCAGTTGTCCATTTCAATTGTATATTGTTTACTTCTTCCGCTTTTGTATGTTTATATATTTTATTCCTCTTCGCTACACTTGAAAAATGAGGGCATAGTTTCCCCACTATCATTAATTGGCCCTCGCTACTAGTCGACAGTCTCTGGCGTTTGGGGAAATGCTCTTGAGGTCATGTGACCAACCGGGATCGGGGCACCCGTTGAGTGGAACCCGGATCCAGGACGTTACAAAGTGGTATCAGTGGGGTTCTTTTATTTGACTTACTATTTGGAGCCTTAGTCAGGGATTGTATGGAAATGGTAGTTGGTAATAAGTTGTACCCGGGAGTATCTAACCCGTGTATAAAGAAAATCCATTCAACCTCGGTTATTGCAATTTTTTGGATTTTGCAATTTTACAATTGATTTGATTTTCACCATTGGGGGATGCACTTTTGGTGTGCTGTTTATATGTTATAATTGATTTATATTTAGTTGCAACCCAATGATATGAGGTTATACCATCTCATGCATCATTTAGGCACATGCTATAAATCACATGTCATGCATTCTTTCCATGCCATGTAGGTGCATTAGAAATTGCATGTTGTTGTGATAGTTGTTGTGCTAGAAAAGCATGATGTTGTGATAGATACTTTGATAAATACCCACTATTTGATAGGTTATTTTTGTGTGAGGCTGATAAAATGAATTCCAAACTTTGGTTCTTGAGGAGTATGGGCCCTCAATGACCGGAATTTGGTGGATCATTAACGTGTTTACTTTGTTATAACATGTGTACGATGCCAAACTTTGATTCGCAGGGATTATGGGCCCTCACATATTGGAATTTGGAACATAGGTGTTGTCTTTAGTTTTTCTGGGTTCTGGAGTAGTTTCTAAGGCTTGTTGTCCAGAAAAATCCGGAATACACACTGTGTAGTTTTGACTACACGCCATGTATTTTTCTGTTCAGGAAGAAGAGAAATTTTTTTTGATTATACGTCGTGTACCCTAAGTACACGCCGTCTAGTAGCTACCCGTTTCATAGGTTGTGTGGGCAGAGACACGGTATGGGGAAGTTCTAGAGGGCACATGCCATGTATTTATTTCTCATGTCGTGTTCTGTGGACCCAGTGTCTGCTCGTGTAACTAACAACACAGACAGAGGAAATCTTTTCTTGTACACGTTGTATCAATGATGAACACACTGTGTAGTTTAACCTAGGGACCCAGCCGTGTAGCTAACAAACACGGGTCGGTGTTACCTCTTCTTGAACACGCCGTGTACCTATGGGAAACGTCGTGTAGTCTTGACCGTGGAAAGACCATGTGGACCTGGCCATGTGGCTGGGAAGACAGGGTTGTGTACATGTCGTGTGTGGGTGTAACACGCCGTGTAGTGTCAGCTGAGTGGTCAGCAATGTCACAAACAACACGGGTAGTTGGAAATTAAGCTATAAATGTTGTTTCTATCTAGGAAATTCCGTGTAGTTTTGTTTAAAGGAGTGTCATGTGGCTAAGACATATGGAAGGACTCGGGAAGGTAAGAAGGATTCAAGTACATGTCGTGTGTGTGGAAAACATGTCGTGTGTTTGGGGTGTTACATGACTAGTTTTAGCTGGATTACATGACCATGTGGATGGCTTGTGAGAACAAATCGTGTAGTATTTATACACGCCATGTAGTCAAGTTTTATAAATCTTGAATTCTTTCTTTCTCATGTTCCCTTATTGGTCTCCTAGTTTGCAGTCTTTGATTATCTTGTTTTAATGCATGTGTTTGACTTTGTAGAGTCATGCCATCAAGACGACCTCGAGTTGTTATCCAAGAGAGCGGCAATGAGTATACTCCAGATATGGTAGGCCATGGGCTACCAATGGATCCTCCAGAAGAGCCAGATGCGGTGCCAGCCGTTATACTGGACATAGACGCTGATGCACAGTTCCTTGAAGGCTTCATGCAGTTTATGCAAACCTTCCAAGGAGCACCGCAGGCCGCCACATCTATGGCAGAGCTGACGCGTATCTTCCAGTAGCAACATCCGCCTACATTTTCAGGGGATGGTAGACCATAGGCTACGGATTCATGGATGGATTCGATGTAGATGATATTCGAGAATCTTGAGATGCCTCCAGGGAGGAGGGTCAAGATCGCGACTTATATGCTGCGTGATTCCACCAAGAGGTGATGGGATGTTACCACCCAGTTTGAGCATCACTGATACATGGCGTGGGAAGATTTTCAAGCAGTCTTCTATGACTTCTTCTTTCCTGAGATGCTACGGGCAGATCGAGCTCGAGAGTTCATGAATCTACACCGGGGCGATATGTCATTGATGGACTATTCTGCCCGCTTAACTGAGCTTCAGCATTTTGCACCTATTTTGGTGGGAGATGAGACGCTGAGGGCTCAACACTTTGAGGATGGTATTCGGTATGACATCTGAGCGTTGGTGAACATTTTCAGGTTACCTTCGGTACATGCTATTGTGAACCAAACACTGATTACTGAGAGGAACCTACGGGAAGCTAGTGGTGTAGGCTAGGGTGGTTCAGCACCAGTTTATGGTACTATTTCTACTGATAAGAGGAAGAGGCAGACGGATTTCTCTCACGGTGGTAGTACTAGCCGGAGGAATTCTACAGGTGGTCCGATAATTTGCTACCAGTTTGGTAAAGAGGGGAATAAGAGACTGTAGTGTCCATGTGACCCAATGGAGTGTCGAGCTTGCAGAAAGATGGGTCATCTGCAGCGTTTCTGTAGGGCATTCCTACTAGTGGCTAGTGAGAGAGGTTCAGTGCAGACTCCGCGTATAGGAGTAGGGCCAATAGCTTCTTACCAGTCAGGAAATTGGGATACGTCAGGACGTACAGGCAGAGGTGGTGGTCATGGCTGTGGTAGCCAGACACCAAGATCTCAGAGATAGTAGGGCGGGTCAGCTTAGGGTATCCAGGCTGTGTCTTAGGGCCACGGCATTGGGCAGGCATATGGAGTGCAACAGACCCAACAGGAGTAGGATCCCGGACTTTCTACTGTCAGACGTACTATTCTTGTTGCTTCTGTTTTGTCTTCAGTACTTTTCAATACAGGTGTTACACATAGCTTTATATCTATTCCCATTGTAGAGATACTTGGGCTCTGTGTTTCTTTTTCTTCTGATGTTATGACATTATACACTCCGTTGTGGACTAGAACGGCTGGTGTGTGTCAGTGTAGGGATTTCCCCCTAGAGTTTGGTGGGTGTCACTTTCTATGGGACCTCTATGTTATAGATATGAAGATCTATGATGTCATTATTAGGATGGACTAGTTGGTACCCTTTCAAGTCTTTATAGATTGATATCATCACAGGGTGAGTTTCACGTCACCAAAGGGTGGAGATTTTCTATACAAAGGTGAATGGGATGTCCAGTCAAGCCGAGCTGGACCTGAGCATCGTGGGCGAGGTGGTGTGACAGCCTAGATTGTGAGTTTATATCTAGATGATCAGTGGACTTGTGAGAAGGATTTCCCTCCAGTGGTTGATTGTTTCAGGAATGTCTTCCTGGATGACTTTTCGGGTATACCTCCAAAGCGAGAGGTGGATTTCTCTATTGATCTTGTGCCAGGAGTAGCACTGGTGTCCATTCCTCCTTATAGTATGGCTACACCAGAGTTGCAGGAGCTCAAGATATAGTTAGAGGAGTTACAGGAAAAGGGTTTAATCTAACCCAGTACTTATCCTTGGGGTTCTCCTATCCTTTTTGCGAAGAAGGCAGACGGTACTCTCAGACTTTGTGTGGATTATCGGAAGATAAACCAGTTGACAGTTAAGAACTAATATCCCTTGATGAGGATTGATGATATTTTTTATCAACTTCGTGGAGCACGAGTGTTCTCAAAGATTTAATTGAGATCCGGATATCATTAGTTACGCGTTAGACCATCGGATATACCGCTTATAGCTTTTCGAAGCAGATATGGTCTATACGAGTACTTGGTTATCCTATTTGGACTCACGAACGCACCAGCAGTTTTAATGGCTCTGATGAATCGTGTGTTCCACCCTTATATGGACTCTTTTGTGGTAGTCTTCATGGATGATATCTTGGTGCACTCTTACACTCGACACGACCATGCCACCCATCTTGTGATCGTTCTGATTACACTGAGAGAGCATCATCTATATGCTAATATCTCAAAGTTCCACTTTTGGATGGACCAGATACACTTCCTGGGTCATATCATCTCAGAGGCAGGAGTTTTCGTAGACCCAGAGAAAGTGAGAGCAGTAGTTTCCTAGGAGAAGCCTAAGAATGTGTTTGAGATACGGAGTTTCTTGGGGCTGGCTGGTTACTACAGGTGCTTTATATAGTACTTCTCCCACTTATCAGCACTGTTGACGCGTTTGACTAAGAAGGGTGTGAAGTTCGTTTGGTCAGAAGCTTGCAAGATAGCCTTTCAGTAGCTGAAGGGAAGGATGACATCAGCACCAGTCCTGATACTTCTAGAGCAAGGGAAGAGCTATACAGTTCACTATGATGCATCAGGTATTGGGCTGGGAGTTGTATTGATGCAGGCTAGTCGAGTAGTTGTGTATAGGTCTCGGCAGTTGAGGCCACATGAGAGGAATTACCTGACGCATGATCTCGAGTTGGTTGTAGTTGTCATGCATTGCACTATTGGTGACATTATCTCTTGGGAGAGAATTTTTTGGTTTTCACCAGCCACAAAAGTCTCAAATATATCTTTACCCAACATTACATGAACCTGAGACAACGAAGGTGGGTTGAATACCTTCATTCCTTCGACTTAGAGCTTGCCTATACACCTGGTAAAGGTAATGCAGTAGCTGATGCACTGAGCAGGAGGACTCAGATACAGGCAGTGCAGGAGGCCAGTGGTGAGTGGCATCTTATGGCCTTGTTCTCTAAGATGCATTTGTAGGTGCACAATAGTCAGGGGCAGACCTATCTTTCTTCTTTAGTTGTGACTTCTACCCTCCTGGATAGAGTGAGGATGAGACAGCTATCTGATTCAGAAGGCCTAGTTCTACGGGAGTCGGTGGCAAGTTAGGACCCTCCTCCTGGTTGGACGATAGGCGATGACAAGGTATTACGTGTCCATGGATGAGTGTAGGTTCTAGGGGACATACATGAGGAGTTGATGTGGGAGTTTCATGCTTCATCTTGGGCAGTGCATCCTGGAGTTACCAAAATGTACTGTGACTTGAGACATCAGTATTGGTGATCGGGTATGAAGAGAGAGGTAGCTGGTTTTGTTACGAGATGTTCCACCTATTAGCAGGTGAAGACGGAGCATCATAGGCCAACTGTATTATTACAGCAGTTACCAATTCCAGAATGGAAATGGGATGATGTTGCGATGGATTTTTTAACCGGGTTTCCGAGGTCACCTCGAGGCAATGATGTCGTATGGGTTGTTGTGGACAGACTCATGAAGCTATCTCACTTTTTTCGATCAAGGAGACCTTCGGTGTTGATGATCTTGGAAAGCTGTATATCCGAGAGGTAGTATGTCTTCATGGGTTCCCTCATTCTATCATTTCTAATAGGGATTCCCGCTTTATGTCTCATTTCTGGCAGAGTTTGCAGAAAGAACTGGGTACACAGGTGCTTTTGAGCACAGCTTACCACCCTCAGACCGATGGTCAGTCAGAGCGTACGATACAGGTGCTTGAGGACATGTTGCGTGCATGCGTCCTAGACTTTGGTGGCTCTTGGGAGAAGCATATACCCCTAGTCAATTTTTCCTACAATAACAATTTTTAAGCAACTATTCAGATGTCACCTTACGAGGATTTATATGGTAGGCCATGCCAATCATCCTTGTGTTGGATGGAGGCAGGTGAAGCAGCTTTGCTGGGACCATGTCTTGTGCAGGAGACTTTAGAGTAGGTCCAGTTGATTCAGAAGCAGATGGCTAACACACAGTCTCATCCGAAATCTTATGTTGATCGCCGCAGAAGACCCTTGGAGTTCATGGTTGGAGATCAAGTTTTATTGTGTGTTTCACCGAGGTTGGGACACCGGAAGATCAGGAGACAAGGTAAACTTTCACCGATATATGTGGGGTCATTTGAGATTCTGGAGAGAGTCGGGTCGGTTGCCTATCGGTTGTAGTTACTACAGAGGTATCGGGCCATGCACGATGTCTTCCATATATCTCAGTTGCGCCGTTATCATTCAGACCCATCTCACATCTTTCATCCCGAGGAGGTTGGGCTTCAGATCGATGTGTCCTTTGAGGAGCATCTGATTCGTATAGTTGATAGGAGCACGAAAGTTCTTCGAGGTCGGTCAGTTCCTCTCATATGGGTGTTATGGCAGCATGGCTGAGTGTAGGATGAAACTTGGGAGAGGGAAACTGACGTACATACTCAGTGACCAGAGTTTTTCTGAGCTTTATCTTCACCACCCTTGGAAGGGAAATTTGGGGACGAATTTCTTTAAGGAGGGAAGTTTGTAAGAACCCAGTTCTTCTTCTTGAGGTATGGGTTTCTTCTTTTCCTTTTTCATGAAGTGTTATTGAGAAAATAAGGAAAATGGGGAAAAATCCCAAATTTTGTGACTACACACCGTGTAATTTTGCACACGTTCTTTACTTTGCCCATGTGGGATGGGTACACAGGGTGTGTAGGCCTGTCGATGATGAAGGGTGTAAAAACTGACTACACATCGTGTATAGGGTATTTATACACCGTGTATTCAGTCGGCAGGTGAATAGTAAGGCAGTGGAGGTAGCTGCCAGTGGAGCGACAGTACACGCCATGTAATCAGGAATACACGCTATGTAATCATGTCGATGGATGAACAGTGATGTGGTAGAAAGAAGCTGCAAGAGGAACAGTTTAAAAAATGAAAAGTACACGTCGTGTACTTCAGATTACACGTTGTGTAGTTTGTTTGTTTTTTTTTGCTTAAATCAGGCAGTAGCCTCCTCTATTCACAGAGGAAGCTTATAACATCCTTTGGAGCTCGGGAGGACGGCTGGAGATTCGGAGATCAGCTGATCATGCACCGGGAATCCATTTCCGCTTCTGTCGATCACGTTGGGACCGTACGGGTAATCCCTCCCTTATCCTTGCACTGTTCTTACCAATTCTTCCTCTACGGGAAGTTATTTATGTTTGGACAGGAATTCTATTATCCCAGATCTACATCATTCTTGGACAATTCGGGATGCGTCATTCACATATACCCATCAGATATGATCTAGGTAGGTGGTCTGGTGTTTAAATTCCAATTGTTGTGTGTTTTGTGTACCACTGTGCTATGCGCCCATGTTTGGGATGTCGTATGTCCAAGTCCTTGCGTAATTAAATACCTATAATTTCATAGGTAGTTTAATGAATATGTATAACTTTTTTTTGGGATCACTACTTGGATCCAGGACCACCCCAGGGGTGCATTCCTCTGTTTAGTTGTTTGGCCAGGATACCTGAGAGTATTCCATGATTATGTTGTGCATGGATTTTTTTTGAGAGAAAATTTATATAAATGCTTGCTATGTGTTGGGCAAGGCCTGAGGGTAAGATTCTGTTTCTCCTGAGGGCAAGGCCTGAGGGCAAGGTACTATTTCGCCTGAGAGCAAGTCCTGAGGGAAAGATTCTATTTCGCCTGAGGGCAAGGCCTGAGGGCAAGGTTCTGAATGGCCTGAGGGAAAGTTTCTGTTTAGCCTGAGGTCATGGTACTATTTATCCTAAGGGTAAGGTGCATTTAAATTTTCACTGTTGTGATTTTTGGTGTGGCACTATATATGAGATTTTCGGCTGAGGCTGAGTCTCGAGAACATATAATTCAATTATATTGAATTGATAAGTAATACTTAACTGGTAATGATAGTTACTTTTTAGTACTTACTAGTTTACTAAATTTACATTTGCACACTATTGTTGCACATTCTCACTGACAGTTGGGCATGGGCCTTTGGTGGTTGCCTACTGGGATTTATTTCTCACACCCTATTTGGGTCATGTCTTTGGCCCAAACAGATTACATTTATGTAGGTGTGGATAAGGGAAAGGGTCCCTATACAGGTACCTGATTGTAGTAGAGAAGTGGGAGAGCATGGAACCGTGCTTCGGCTTGCGATGCTGCTGCGTTCTATTTACTCTGCTTTGTTTTGTTTGGTTGTACCTTTTACTTTGAGTTGTATTGTATTGTATTGTAGTGTATCCTATTCTAGCGGCTTTCATAGAATTATTGACATGATGCATCTTTATATATATGACTGCTAGTTCTCTTCTATTTCAGTTTTCCATTTCAGTAGTATATTGTTTACTTTTTCCGCTGTTCTATGTTTATATATTTTACTCCGCTGCGCTACACTTGAAAAATGAGGGCATAGTTTCCCCACTATCAGTCTTTTTCCCTCCATGCTAGTCGGAAGCCTCTGGAATTTGGGGAAATGCGCTTGAGGTCATGTGACTAACCGGTTTCAGGGAACTCATTGAGTGGAACCCAGATCTGGGACGTTACATTAGTATACACATAATAATAAAAAATAATTTTCTTAGTCAAGGATAACTTCTAACACCATCATAGTGGGAAGAGTCCCATAGTGGATTGGGTTTGCACCATATTCCCATAAATAGAGTGGATAAAGCCCCATAGTGGATTTGGTTTACTCCCTATTCACTTTTATATTATCTCATTATATATCTGGTTTTACCCAATGCAATGGAGGGATATACAATTCTAGACTCACCTATCACATAATGAAAACCATGCACATGTATGCCAGGAGAACAAGAAAACATTCATATTTCAACATCATTTACTTGACCCATAAAAAATATATGGACTTCATGAAATCATTCATAGAACATTTCATAATCCATTAATATAAATAAGGTGTATGGTAGTATAAGAACATTTCCCAATTTAACAAAAGGAATATCAAAGGACGTTTCAATATATGAAAAATAATTTTTTAATATTTGAATAAATCACTTTTTAAAATAATAAAGAATGATACTTTTATTTTAAAAACCCTTAAGAATAAAAATTACTTTTGGAAAACCATTTTAAAACATGAAAATAAAGATTCATAAAGTAGAATTATCATAATAGTGAAATAATTTTTTCACACAGAAAATGTTAAAAAGAGATTATTTTTTCAAAATGATACGTATGGAAAATGTTAAGAAATTATTTTAAAGATTTTTAAAATAAATTATATATAGTATAAAAAACATTAATAAATTATTTAATGATGGATAAAAATATTTATAAAATTAATATAGACATGTAGAAGGAAGATTCTTGACTGAAAAGAAATGGTGGGGTCGATTTTTCTTATAAACGCCACATTGGGTAAATTATTTACTAAGAGAACTATAATTGAGAAATAACATGTAAAACTATAATAAAAAATATGAGAATAAATTTTTTGGATTTTTAGAGATAAATTTCACACATTTTTTCCCACATGGAAATTCATTCATAAGAATCACGATTTGAAAACGAGATTAGAAAGAAACTATTACCTTTTCTGCTAAATTTCAGAAAATCTCTTTAAGAATTTATATAATAGATATAACCATATTACTAAAATTTATTAAAACCTTATACATATATATTTACTTCTATAATTTTCAATTATAACCCTTCTTTACACATGTATTAGTTAGTTAATGCTTATTTTCATCAACAGATGTCGATAATTTCAATTTTCTCACACGTTTTGTAATACTGACATCAAAATAAATTATTTGAGACCTAGTTCATCATTAATAGAGTATAAAATATATTTAAATAATTTTTTAAATGAATTATTCATCTCCATTTTCACTTGATAGAAACTATGGTCAAGGTTTTGGAGAACGGGATACATGACGAACTTATTTCGGGTAATTTATAGATATTAACAAACTACATTATAATGATCATTAATTTTTTTTCATAATTTCAAAAAAATCATGAAATATATTACTTATTAATATCATATATATCCATCAAATATATTTTATATCCATCCATGTAGGTAAATGATGAAAAATGGAATACATCACTCCCTGGAGGTGGTAGTCCGCACGTACACATAGATGACATTTTTTGTTTTACATAAAAGAGAAAGAAAGTATAAATTGGTTTATCTTTTAAGAATATTAATAATGTTATAAACATCATATTTATTCATTAAATATACCTTTTTTACTATCCACTTATGTCAGTTGTGAAAAATAAAATATGCCATCCCTGGAGGTGGTAGTCTGCACATACGCATGGACGACATGTAAATTCTTTTAAGAAGAAAGGGGGAAAGGTAGATAATGGTTATAACTTTAACATAAAAATATTTCAGTTTATAAATAATAATAATTTAATTATATTATAATGGATAATGTAGGTTTTTATGATAAAGATAGAGAATAAAATTGTTAGGGAGTCATTGGTACTGACACTAAGAGCATGAACCTTCTCTTGGAGGACCACATAGAAATGGTGGAATTATGAGAACTTATTGTGACCAGGGTACTATCAATATATTATATTGATCTATTATAGGTTAATGGGAAGAGTTTTAATGTAATTTTAATTGATTTGTGTGGCTTAAAGTGGGTGGAAATGATCTCCTTTTATATATTAAAAGGAGAGAGATTTCATTGTAAATGACTGTAAGGAGTAAGAAAGGAATTGAATCATAGTTAGGTGAGTTAGGGGAGGAAAGGTTTGAGAGATGTTAGTATGACTTTAAAACCTAAAAAGGTTCTTATATAAGTTCTATTTTTCATGTAAACTTAACAAAATTAGATCCATTTAAGTTATGTAACACCCCTAGTTTCAGGTACATTACCCTATTGTAATTTTGAGCCTATATAAAGTTTGGGTTATTTTTTGGTAATTTTTAGAGATTTTTGGAGTGTTTTGGAAGTTTTTTAGAGTTTGAAGGCTTGATCACGTTTTTTATAAACCATTCACTATCTCTAGGAAATCATGTAAGGATGGGAGTCACTAGGTAGGTGCATAGTTGGTGCATGGTTTTGGCCAAACTGTGTGAATTACCAAGGGAAACCATGCAATGGGGAATAGGTGGGAAACTTTTTGGAACATGATTGTCTAAAACATGTGTAAAAACCATGTGACTCTTTATTTGGTAGATACTTGAATGCACATGGTTGGTGAACTTTTTGAAAAACCATGTGGCCTAACCATGTGATGTGAATTTAATTATTTGAAAATTATATTTTAACCCAGATTAAGACACTAAATCCCTCATTTTTTTCCAATTCCTATACTTTATATAACACATATTCCCCCTTAGGTGTCCTTGGTGTTTTCATTTGATCTTGAGGCACCTTCTGGTGAATCAAAGGGTGTTGGGTATCCGGATTCATCGGTAAGTCATTATTTCCTATATATATATATATATATATATATATATATATATCCTCTTATTTTATCTCTATTATATTATTAGATATAATACTCCATAGATAGATATATTTTCTTTATTGTGGATATTTATGATATCTTGTTAGATCTAGTGAAGGTAAGGATATCTATAGCTGAATTTAGATGTTTTTAGTGTCGTTCTTCATTTACATCATCCGTTGAGAGGTGGGTGGTTTATCTATCATCTCCACTTAACCTATAACTTGAAATATTAGTTTTATTTAAAGGTATTTCTTATATTTATATTGGAAACATTATGTTATTTCATAAAGGAAACCATTTTTTGTTTTTTTGGAAATATGGAAAATTTAATGGCATTTAGAAAATACCCTTTGTTTATAATTTTAAAATGATGATTTTAAAATTATGGAAATGTTTTGATTCATGAAAATATTTTAATGAAATCAATTCAAAGGAATAATTTTTTTATTTGAAATTATTTGGCATGGAATTTGGCTTAATTTGGTTGATGTGTGTTTAAGTGGGATGGATTATGTTCAAAAGGTACCATCATCAAAAGTGGGATAGAGTATGGTCGTAAAGTGCCTCCATAAATGGTAACACCAAGCTTGTGTGTGTGTGTGTGGTTAGATGTGTGTAGATAGGGAAAGGATTATTCCAATGTTAAATAAATTGATTTAATCCTTTTATGGTTATCTCACATGGATTTCCTTTATGAATTTTTATAAACTGTTTATCTATTTTTCAACTACTTTATTTAAAATATACTAATTGGTTCTAGTACTAGTGGCGTGTGATGGGAATTATTAAGGTAATTATTGATGAGTTTACATCCACCCCTTTCTTAGGAACTTTGGTGAATTTGAATATGTCATTTACTTGGATACAGGAAAGGAAAAGGTATCACACTTCTCTAGTGTTGCATCTTGATACCCTATTCCTAGAATATGGAGGTAGATCTTAGAGATAGTTTGTATGTTGGTCAAGTTAATGGTATTTGGTGTTTTTTTTGTTGTATTTTGGTCTCCTTGGTATGTTGACTTTTACATCTGTTTTCACTCGGATATGGTTGTACTTTTCAATTTTACCTTTGATTTGTATTGTTTATACTCATACATCATGCAATATGTTTGGATGTTTATTTGGTGTAATTTGGTTGTTTTAATTATTTAAGTAAAATCATCCACCAATGTTAGCCTATACCCTTGACATTTATTGTCATTCGTTGATGTCGTGGGATATCACCTAAGGTCAGTATCACCTATGCATCTTACCAAACTAATGAGGAGGGGAGGTATGTTACAAATGGTATCAGTCTTGGTCGGTCTGTATGTTGCATTAGGGTATAAAAAGGTGATAGGATTGTCTGAACATGAAATTTATAGGTTAAAAATACATATATAAACTTTTTATTCTATAATTTAAGGTACCAAGGTGGTTTATAGTACAAAGGTGTTTAAAGACACTTATAATAGTGTTGTTATCTCTTTGTCATGGGTTTAACTGATTAGTGTTTCATATCATGCATTGATAGTGAGACTTACCAGGAGGACTTCATTGTTCATTTTTTATTCTATGATTTATGGAAAATGGTAAAAAATGTTAAAATTGTTGGATTTAAAAAATAATGGTTATACTACTTATTTATTATAAGGATTTGAAATTTTTTTAAGACTTAAATTTCTAGTGAGTGATGACTAAAATGTTTGTTCTAGATTTAAAAATAGATACTAGGTAGACATTATAGAAAACAACTAGAATAGGGATATAGAAAATTTGGTTCACCTAAACCATGGGTGAAATAGAAACTTACACTAAGCATCATTTGGGCTTTTGAATCCGTTGATAGAGGAAACTAGAATGATGAGCCTCGACAAGTGTATCACTTTGTATAGTTTTAGAAAAAAATACACCCATCTTTTTGGGGGATTCTGGGATTGAAAAAATGGATTCATGGCTAAATAGAATAAATAGAATATTCTATTTACTTGGTATACTAACTAAGATAAAGATCAAGATGGTGGTGTATATAATAGAGAATATTGTATGCCAGTGGAGAGACTTAGCAGTGCAAGATAAATTTGACTAAATAATTATATGGGAGGGATTATAAGAATTACTTAACAAACAATTATTCCCTCACACATTCAAGATTGTGATAAAAACTGATTTTTCCATCTTGAAGAAAGATAATCTATATGTGACTGAGTATGTAGCTAATTTTATGAACTTAGTCCACTTCTCTCTTAAAAGTTGCTTTTAATTCATCCTTGAAGGCCCACATATGTTAGTCTTGGATGTAACCAAATATTCACTCTAATATTTTCATTCTTTATATTAGAAACTACATAGATATGGTAAATCAGGAAATAGTGGTGGAAAGAGATATTTTAGGAAATTTGACTGGAGGAAGTATGTTTATCTCTATGGGAATATTCAGGAACTCAAATTCTTGAAATAAGTATAATAGGGACAGTTACATCCAAAGTGGTGGACCATATTATAATTATTCCATGGGATCGGTTAAATTTCCTCCAGGACCCAAAAGTAATACCGGGTTCTTTTAGTGTGGTACACTTGAGAACATCAAGAGAGATTTTACAGCACTGCCAAGAGCATGTCATAACTGTAATCTAGTGGGACATCTCTAGTATTATTTTCATAGTTCTCTAAAGTATGGTCCTAGAAATGTATCTCATATTTCTCAGACATCCTATGCATCAATGGGGAGATCTCTCCAGAAATATTCTCACCCATATAACCAAGTGATTCAAGGTGATTTTAGGAAAATTGTGACTCCTCGGTAAAGGCAATCTCAATAGGGAATCAAAGAATAAGGGGGATTGAGAAAGAAATTGTATGGTGTTTAGAAAATGATCATAAATTATCAACATAGTCCTTCAATGATGTTAGGTACAGTTATTTTTAATTCTACCCATATACAAGACTTTTTTTATATGCTTGCATCCCACTATTTTATTTTTTTTCTTTAGTTTCTCATCATATGGGTTTACATGATGAGATGATGTCTTTTCTTTTAAAACTTCAAACACCTCTATGATAATGAGATTTTTGAGCCTTCAAATGAGAATTGTATTCAGTAACTATCGTTGGGGTTGAATTGTTTTGGGATTTCTCTATTATTTAGATAGATATCTATAACTTGATTTTAGGAATGGACTGGATGACAACCTTTAAGGCCCATGTCGAATGTCATAGTAAGCATGTTTTTTTCACATATATTAAAGGTGTAAAACATATATTTAGATAATATTGGTATGTTAATGAATATAGAGAAGTCCCTTTGGTACCAGTGGTTAGGGATATCGATTATCATTTGGTCGTAATGACTTTTGGAATTTATTGATGAAACTAAACATGGAAATTTTCCAACTATCATTGACCAATTTACTGATGCCTTCCCTGATAATTTTTTTGGATAGCCAACTTAAATAGAATTATAATTTATTATTGATCTCCTAATATGGACCAGACCTATTTCACTTTCATATTATAAAATGCACTGAAATAATTGAGGAAATTAAAGGACTAATTGTAATATTTTTAAATCAAAGGTTTTATTCGACCGAACACATCCTTTTGGGTAGTAGTAGTGATTTATGTAAAGAAGGTGGATTGAACTATAAGGATTTATGTGGATTATCACAAGATCAACTAGGTTAAGATAAATAATCAATATCCTCTTCCATGTATTGATAATTTTTTTGATCAATTGAGGGGATACCATTGGTTCTATTAAATGTAATTACATTCAGGGTATCACCAATTGTGAGTTTGGAAGGTGTATATCATGAAGATAACATTCAAGAGTTTTTATGGTCATTGTGAATTTTTCATCATGCCCTTTGGTCTTATGAATTCACCAAAAGTGTTTATGTAATTGATGAATCAAATATTTCAAAGGTATCTAGAATATTTTGTGGTGGTGTTCATCAGTGTTATTCTGGTGTATTCTAGGACTAATTGCTATCATGAGGAACACTTGTCTATAGTGTTGGGGATCTTGTAGGAATATCACCTTTATTAAAAACTTCCAAAGTGCGATTTTTATATACAAGAGGTATGTTTCTTTGTTTAATTTATCTCTAAATTTTTTGTTTATATAGATCCTGAAAAGATATAAGTTATTATCTATTAAAAACCATTGAAGAATGGTTTCAAGATATGTAGTTTCCTTATCTTTACAGGATATTATTGATTCGTTTTTTGCGACTTCTCATGACTTTCATTGAAAATGAAAACTTTGAAAAGGAATAGTGTTCCTTTAAAATAGAGATATGAGTTCCATAAGTATTTTCAATAGCTTAATTTTTTCCTTAAAACTACATTTATTCTTATGTTTCTATAGTCAGTACATGGATATGTGGTTGACTATAACATATTTGGTTCTGGGTTGGGATGTGTTATCATGTAGGGAGATCATGTTGTCACTTATGGCTCATGATAATTATGGATTCATGATAATAACTACCCAACACATTATTTGGAATTATTTTCAGTAGTCTATGCTTTGTAGTTTATGAATCATTATCATTTTAGTGATAAGTTTATAGTGTTCATGGATCATAAGAGTTTGAAACACATTTCATCATAAAGAGATTTAAACTTAGATGATGAATATAGATAGAGTATCTTTAGCTGATTGACTTTGACTTAATGTATACACCAGGTAAATGGAATTATGTAGTTGATTCATTGAGTATAAATTCAAATAATTAGTTGAATAAAGAGGCTTCAGGTCAATAGAATCTGATGCCAGTCATAGAGGATATGCATCTAGATTGTGCTAAGCAAGGTTATGTTTTAGATTTCTTTTCGGTCTCTTTTGTTCCTGATTTAGTTTTTCTAGTAGGGGATACTCTGAATTATTATCTATAATGTATATCCATGAGTTAAAAACTCAATTTTGGGGAGACCATTGAGGGATGGATGCTAAATTATAGATCTATTTTTTGTTTTAGAGATAAGATCATGGTTTCTATAGATTATTAGTAATAACTTCTTACTTATTGCCACCATTTGAAAGGATATATTCATATAGGTATTTATAAAATTTAAAAGTTGTTGGGAGCATATTTTTTGTGGGTTGGCATGAAGAGGAATGTGGTGGAGTTTGTCTTGAGATTCTTCACCTGTCAGTAGGCAGAGCACTAATGAACAGCTGGGGTGTTTCTTTATCTACCTATTCCTATATGAAAATTGAAGTAGATAGTTATGGATTTCTTCATAGGAATACCAAAAATGGTTCAAAAAAATTATTCCATATGGGTGATCGTGGATCGGCTCATGAATTCATATCAGTTTATCAAAAAAATTTAAACCAATAAAGTGTAATACTTGTCAAAAATCTATATCTGGGAATTTTTAAAGTTTAAAAACATACCAGTTTCAATTTTTTCTAACCATGACTCTAGTTTTTCATTTTGTTTTTTTAATTTCTTGCAATAATCCCTCAGAACACATCTAACCATGAGCACAACTTATCACCCTCAAATTGAAGTATAATCTAAATGCACAATCCAAATGTTGGAAGACATGTTTAGAGCTTGTGTGATGAATTTTTTTGGATCATGGGAGGAGCATATACTATTAGTGGAGTTCTCATAAATAACATTTATCATGCCTCGATATATATTTCTCCTTTTGAAGCTTTATATGGTCATCTTTATCATTATCCACTTTTTCAGGTGGAATCAAGTGATACTTCACTTATCATAGTGAGCCTAGTGCATGAGATAATGGAAAATATTCAGATGATTATAAAGATAATTTCAAGTGCTTGGGTTCTTTAAAAATCATATTCATATCATCTTCATCAACTGTTATCATTTGAGGTGGGTAATCATGTTTTCTTGAAAATATCTCCAAGGCTAGGACATTATCATTTTGGTAAGAAATTAAAGTTGTCTCCTTGGTATATTATCTCTTTTGAGATACTTGGATAAGTTAGTGATTTTTCTTATTAATTGTATTTGACACCATAGTTCATTTATGTGCATAATTTATTTCATGTATCTCAATTAAACAAGTATCATACAAAACCTAACCATGTGATTTGATGACACCATGTCATTCTTGAGATGGATGCTATGTTGATTCATGTGATGATATATATTTTGGATAGGAAATAGAATCTCCTACATGGGAAAATAGTCAGTTTGGTATGGTTTTTATGGTAGAATGACAAGATTTATAAAGATACATGGGAACATGAAAAGGAAATATTGGATTAGTGGCACGATCTCTTCTAAAACAACATCAAACTCTTTATTTCCAAGGATAGAAAGTAAAATTTTGGGGAGAATTTAACAACCCTTGTTTCAGGTACTTGACCCTATTAATATGTATTTTAAGGATATATAATTATTGGCTTATGTTTTATGAGTTTATAGAGAGTTTTATAGTGTTTTTGGAGGTGTACAGTTTTTATAAATCATTCACTGTCTCTAGGAAACCGTGAAAGTGAGGGTGGGAGTCACTGGGAAGGCACATGGTTGGTGTATGGTTTATCCAAATCATTTGAATTCCTAAGGGAAACTATTCAAGGGAAAATAGAGGTAAAATCATTATTAGATCATGGTATTTCAAATTGTAAAGCAAATCAAGGTATCTCTCTATTTGGGCGATAATTTCATTCACACAGCTGGTGCATGGTTCGACAAACTGTGTGGCCTAACCATGCGGCGTGTATTCAATTATCTAAAAATTAGATTTTAACCCAGATTAAGACCTAAAACCCTCATTTTTTATCTATTCCTATAATTTATTGAACTATTGTTCCTCTCTAGGCTCCCTTGGGGTTTACCTTTGATCCAGAGCCACATTTTGGAAAATCAAAGTGTGTTAGAGATATGGATTCTTTGGTAAGTCATCATTTCCTCTCTCTGTCTCTCTATTTATATCCTCTTATTTTATCTTTATTAGGTCATTATATCTAGTCTTACATGGATATATCTATTTTCCTTTTGGGGGATATTAATGATATCCTATTGGATATAGTGAAGGTAAGAATATACAAGGCTAGATCTAGAATATTTTAGTGTCTTTCTTCATTTCCATTATCCATTAAGAGGTAGGTGGATTATCTCTCATATCCAATTGACCTAGAACTTGAATAATCAATTTTATTTAAAGTTTTTTCTTGTATTTACAATATAAATATCATGTGATTTTGTGAAGGAAGCCCTCTCTGGTGTGTGTTTTAAAAATATGGAAAATTAGATGGTACTTGGAAAACCCCATTGGTTTATAATTTTAAAATGACAATTTTAAAATTTTGGAATGGTTTTAATGAATGAAAAGTGGTTGATGAAATTATTTAAAAGAAATAATTTTTTTATATGGAATTTTTTGGCATGAAATTTGGAATAATTGGGTTAGAATATGTTTAAGTGGGATGGATTATGGTCATGAAGTACCATCAGCAAAAGTGGGATAAAGTATGGTCATAAAGTACCACTGTTAATGGTAACATGAAACTTTTGTGTGTGTATGTGGTTGGGTGTGTCTGGATATGGACAGGATTATTCCAATGTTAAATAAATGGATTTATAATTGTTTAAGTTTTATTTCACATGGATTTCCTTTATGAATTCCTATCAAATTTATATCTATTTTTCAACTGATTTTTATATAATGTAATAACTGGTTCTTGTCTTAGTGGTGTGTGTTGGGAAGTCTTTTGGGAATGCCTACTATGTTTATAATCACCCCCTTCTTGGTCAATTTGGTGAATTTTAATATTTCATTTACCAAGATATAGGAAATAGAAAAGTATCATACTTATCTAATGATGCATCTTGATACCCTGAGCATGGAATGTGGAGTTGGATCTTTGAGCTAGTTTGGATGCTTTTTAAGTTCTTTATAACATCCCGGACCCATGAGCCATTAAATTGGTGCCCCAAGCCAAGTCATCACATGACCTCAACGACTCCTCCCCATATGCCAGAGGTTGCTAACTAGCATAGAGGGTCTAATGAGTCATGTGGGGAGACTGTACCCTCTTTACTGGAGTAAACCACAACAGAACTCAATATAAATAGAGGAAACAATATGGAACAACTAATAAACATACAAGACAAACATATCCCAACTCGGTACAACTCATAATTCGACCTTAAAATTGTTATGACATACTAGTAGTGAAAAGTGAACAAAACCCAAAATATGAAAAACATCCAAATATCCAAATGTGTCCTGAAACTAAGTCTGGATCATTCTCCATGCACATCCCAAGACAAACTCAACATCCTAGGGTAAGGCCTTTTCTTGTGTCCTGGCCTACAACCAAGAAATATAATCAGGTACCCAATGGTTTCTTGAGTAGGGTGTGAGTACAAAAATAAGTAGGCCACCACCAACAGTGTCTACAAACTATCCATTCTAATAGATAGTTCATGAAAGTAAAAAATAGATGGTAAGTAAACAAGGGATAGTTCGGGTTCCATTAGCTAACAAATTTCTTTTTATTTCATACTTATCATTTTTTCTAATTCCATTGCTTACACCATCTTCATTACTTATTCCATTCTTAGCACATGCTCTATGGGTTAGGCATACATATCATCTACACAAGGGTCTAAGGAAATAAATCACAATGAATAGGGGAAATAAGTCAATTCCCTTTCTCACTAGGGATACACATATCACATCAAAACAATATCCTCACCTCAAAGCCTCAGTCTAGTTGGAATGAAACCATTAGGGGAATAGAGCCTTCTTCCCCTTCCCTAACCCATGCATTTTTGGGGTGGAGTTTAGAGCCTTAGTCTAACTCGACCCATGGGCGTAGAGCCTCATTTAAATACCCCACTCTACCAAGAAATGTTCACATGATTATTTATCCAATCACCACAACCATATCATAACACAACCAAGCATAAAAAATTCCATTGGAGATCATAATACATAACAAACAACATGGTAATTAATACTATGCCATAACCCATTAACAAATTTACCATTTAAAATTCATATACATTTATAAAAATTCCCATTATCGATCCTTAACCCCTTAAGTGTATTCAAAAACCCATATTCCTTAGCCAACTATCATCAATTACCATATATTAACCCATTTATCCCATTTATCATTTCACAAGTTTTTATCCAATTATGTACAATAATTACAATTCTTGTCTCACAAGGCACAACCACTTTATTATATTCAACCTTTTAAGAATACCCCATAATTCCCATATATTAACCGAATCAATATATTCATCAATTTTCTATTCCATTGACCAATTACAAGTTCACCATCTAGTATGCATTATTCCTCTTAGGAATTTCTAACCAAAGTTCATTAAATAATTGACATAATCTCATTCAACCCAAATCACCCTTTTTTGTGTCATTATAAACAACCCCTTATGCCTTTAACACTCAATTCATAACTATCATCATTCCATTTAAAACTTAATAAACCATTAAAACATGTTCTTCATGGTTTTGACATTATTACTCGGCAATCCTTCACTTAACCCTGCCCCTCTATAGGTCTAGAAATGTCGGTGCACCCCATGGGTGGGCCTAAAATGGTCAAGTCATCCTCTATGCATCCCATGGGGATTGTGAGTGTTTCAATTGGTCACTTAGACACCCCTTTTTATCAAACCCTCCAATAGGTTCAAGAACACAAAAATGGGGAAATAAGAACACAAACTTCCATGCAGAAATCTAAAATAAAACTATGGGATAATACTTATAGACCACCTACCTCGAATATGATGATGAATTCACTCTTAATCGTAGACTTTGATCTGGATTCAATGCCCATTGAAGACTTAACCTAGGTTACACTGGAAAAATAGGGTTTTAGGGCTTTGGAAGAAGATGGTAGAAACTAAAAACCCTAATATAGAAAATAGAATCAAGAGGAATATTGGACTTACCCAGAGTGTCGATCCAAAACCGACGGCACTCCAAATGGCCTAGAGATGAGGGATATTGATCTATGGGAGATCTTGAGGTTTTTGGGACGTCACTAGGGTTCCAAGGAGGAAGAAAGGACGAAATCCCGTGTGAGCATTAAAATACCATAATGGTAATTTTTTAATTTTCTCAACTTTACTGGGCCATATGGTTTACCCATATGGTGTGACAAACCATGCGCAAACCGTGTAAATGCTACTATCCTAAATCACCCCCTTCACAAGGTTACATGGGATTACCGCACAGTTTTCTCTAATTGTGCGTAAATCGTGAAATATGCCTAGAAACTCTTTTTCCCTCCCTTTTCATGCTCTGAACCCCCAGAATGCCCTCGAGTCTTCTCATGAACTTGGGGAAACTTATTTGACCATAGGAATGGACTCAACTGAAACATAAACATGAACATAGCTTAAGATGAAATATATATGATCTTACAACCTCCCCACCTTATAATAACTCATCCTTGAGCTTTTCTTCCCATGTATCACTAAGCTTCCTCAACAAGGGATCATGCCACTATGCCTACCTATCCATTCCCATTTACCAAAGTTTCTTATTGAACATTTCAAAGATACCACAAAAGTGAACCAAGACACGGTCTTGGACGACAAGACTTCCACACCACAAACTACAACATGAATCGGATACTCCTCAAGGATGCATCAACTTTAATCATACCCAACCACTAGAACATCTTAGAGAAAACATGGGAAATAGTGCCTAATTCAAAGTAGGAGTAATTTTGCACACAACATCATCTCATCGTAGATGAATCTACTAGAACCCCATCAGTCCAATCCTTTTCACAAATCATGACCCAAATAACCTGGCATCATTTTCCTATGTTTTCCCCAACTCTAACAGTGACCAAACTCAATATCTCCCAAAATAGAATGCATGTTCCTTTCAACCGCATTTCCAAACTTAAGTCGATTCACCACTATCGAGGAAAGATCACCCTAATATCAACTCAGCTTTCACATTACCTGACGTGTTCCAACTCACTATTCCCAAACATCTATAGGGAATTACACTTAATTGGAATCTATTCACGCCATTAAAACCATTTGGGAGGATATCCCTACACTATCAATTCAAGGACTAAGATCAACTTGACCTCACTCAGGTACAACTTCATTTAAAAAAGTCACTTTCCTCCATAACATAACTCAAAGGTGGGTTACTCTCACAACACCTATTCAAGTTTATCATCTTAGGTCAAACTACCCCCGATTGGATTCTCCCAGAACACCCACATTCCACTGATCGTACACTACCCCTTTCTCACCTTCCCAATGTGCTTACTGACTTAAAGTCTATCATTATCATCCCACGTACCCACTGAGGTTGTTACCTTAATTCTAGTATAATTCCATCATTACGACATTACTTCCCTTCAGACCGTCATTGGGAATCACCCTCGTCTTGAAACCACATCACATGGAAAAGGTTCACTCAACTTCAATATGTTATAAAACCACCCAATGAAAAATTACCCGAGTCTGACCCTAATATTTGTTGGATTTATCGAACCCATCCCATTATGCCACAACTTGTTGTCATATCCAACCACACCCTTCTATGAGTTCAGCATAGATATCACAAGCTTCACATGGAACCACCTTATTCTATAAGGCAACACTTGGCTCATTAGTCACCACATCCAAGGCCCACATGGCCTCTCTGAAGAACCTAACATGCACCTCACAGGTTCCTCATTGGCATACCAGTGCCACTACATCAACTCGATGTTCTGCTCTCCCCAACAAGGACTGACTTATCACTCCCCACCATAGGAGTGTTGTTACCATTTCTCTCTATGATGTATTCCAACCACAGTGTATTATACTCAATCACAAGTTGAAACCCAAAACATAGACATGGATATTTAGATTTTTTCCAAAATAAGAAAATGAACATCACCTAGTGCCCATTCCCGGCTTCTGTGAACAGCACCCATAGAATTTTTTGACATTCGGTCCATCCCGAGGACCTCACCCAAATCCATTGAGAGTGTACATCCCTTAATCAAGATCCACGTATACCATTCCATGAGCGTAAACTCCATGATTTCCTTCATCCAACCAAACACCTTCAAGTCTCTTGGAATAAATCCAGATATTCTCAACGTACCTAGGAAGATATCAAGATATTGGGTAGAATCGTCACTAGCTGAGGTATACTAGGAATTTGTTGAAGAACACCGCCACCAACTAATCCATTTCCAATGTCGAACTATGGAACACCATGACCTTCCAAGGGTATCAGAATCCTCTGCCAAACACATCTCATCAACACTTAACCACCACTACTCAGGTGTGATTGCCAACCAAGTGTAACCACCTCTCCACAACCAAATCTCCAAGCAGTTGTGAACCAACATTTCATATGGAACTACTTCCATCACACCGCTCAAGTTATTCTAATGCATCCCTGATAGATAACAACCAAATCACAATGGTCTACCATGCCAATAAAACCAACGATCTCTCACAAATCAACCTTTACCTGTGTATACCCCATCACCCACTTACTTACCTAACCATGAATCTTATTTAGTCAGTCTCATCAGCCCTGAGGCGGCCTCTGCATCTCACCCAACAACCAAACCATTCATACAAACAAGTTCATCCATGTGACCACCCTCATCTCGAGTGTCACCATTGAGTGAAATCATATAACCACACTTTAGTCACCCTTGTCTCTTCTTCTGGAAAACAACTTCAAGACCTCTATTTATCATCATCCAAATAGGTGAGTCAGGAATCAATATGATACAACCCTTCGAAATAAACCTTACCTCTTATCACAAACACACGGGTCCCCTTGTGAAAGAACTAGGCACAACTATACCATTTATTAAAACTTTATAGTACTCAGTATGCATTGACACCACCTCTAAATCATCTCCCATGCTTCATATTACAAGGTACCTACATCATTGGGCTAACCTCCCATGAGTTCACCTTTGATTTCCCAAAACTATCATCATATAACCACAACTCGAGTGGCACCACCAACCATCAACCTTCCACTTATCCCTCCAGTCCAAACCCACACCATGAAACACTCTGAGTTTCACTATCAAAGTCCAAAATATCTACATGTGTGACACACACCCAAAAGCACTAGAAACCTTGTCTGACTTCTCTCATAGGTCACCTTGAAGGTTGAATGATACCAACTCCCTAGACTGGAGTCAGAAACAGTAAAATTCATTGGTCCTCTATCCAAACCATACATATCATGACACAAAAAAATCAATTCTCATGAATGGAACTCTCACCCATGTTCTAATGCACACTATGCCTAGTGCACCAAACAATTATTTACCATAGGTATCGTACCAAAGGTGTACACATTCATCAGTACTACGAGAAAAAATTCCTCTATAGGATTCAAAACACAACTCGTAAGGTCTCTACTCATAAGGTCACTAAGACCTAAGCACCATTCTTAGGGTCCAAAATGCACTCCGTATGTTCACTAACCATGAGAGTTTCCATACTTTCATTACAAAACAATTCCATGCAACCCAAATTCCACAACCCTACCAAGGGTTCCCTAAACACACCACCTAGTCCATACCTTAATCGGACAGGCCTCACAATCCAAATCCAAAGTCTCAAACTAGGTCACTCTCACTAACCCAAACCACACATACAAGGGTAAAATTGATAACACAAAGAATAACCACTTTTGAACTCAATCATTCTCATTTTAAACTTCTCATTCACCCGACGCTTCGAAGAATTACTGGTAGGATTAAACCACAGATGGAAAAGATCTCATGCTATCAACCTTTAAAAAACCATTCTTCATGATCTATCTGAATGGTCATCATCACACTTACAACACTACCCTCTACCATTCCTACCATGGGTCATGGTCAAAATGGGGTAGCCAATTTACTAAATCCCAAGTCTTTCATCAACACCCCTTTTTATGGCTTCCTCTTTTAAAACATGATACTTTCACCTTTTAGACGCCTTATCAAATTTTACAATTTATCATGACCCAAAATTTATATAACACCCCAAGATTTCATAGTACTTTATCTCTTTAAAGTAATTCAATAGATTTCGCCACACGCAACACAGAGTTGGAGCGCACCACAACTTACTAAACTAGCCGTTTAAAAAGCAGTTATGTATAGTATTAACTGCATTTTGAATTTTATATACTCCATATAATTTTAACATCCATATTATGTGTTTTTTAGACATAATACAAGAACAAATCCAATTTTTCAAATAAAAGAAGTAATTTTCAAAAAATACAATTTTACCACCTTTTAATGGAGAACCCTTTTTAAATCCAATATTTGACACTTTTATATATTCAATTTGAAAAAATAAACTTCTTATTTAGAATCAGGACATAAAAATTTATTTTGGAAAAAAATTTGGTACTTTTTCTGAAAACTTTCATATTTTAATGAATAGTGAAAATACTAAATTTTAATTGAAAAAAAAAATTAATCAAAATAATTTATAGTGTTAAATTATGAATTTGGGTGGTTTTAAAGTAAAACTATATTATATTTTTATCATTTAATATAATATAGTTCATTATAAGTAATTTCACATTTAAATTGGATATAAACACATGTCAATCATTTGATAGTTTTTACTTCTTAAAAACCTACTTTCGGGTTTTGACAACAAGAATTAATTTTAAATTAATTAATGAAACTTATATGTTTTGAATTTGGTAAAATAGACATAATTTTTGAATTTGGGATATCAAAATTATCTTTGGGTGATTTTTTGGTATTTTTATGAAAACATTCAATTTTTGATGAATAGTGAAAAACACTCTTTTATTGTTTAGAACCAGCTTTTCATTTAAATAATTATTTATTTTATTTAAATTTATTTTAAGTAAAAAATAGATATATAATACCTATATTAATAAAATTTAATTCATTGGAGTTATTTTATAATAATATTAGATATATAAAATTTTATTGAATTTGTTAATGTCTTTTACCCACCTTCTAGGCACATTTGAAAATTTGCATAAAACATAATTTTCCTGCTTATGTGAATTGAATGTAAAAAATATAAGAGAAAATTTTGACATCAGTAAGTAAAATTTGGTTCAATGGGATGAAAATAATTTTTGGTCAATAGTAACTTTTGAATTTTATTTGCCACGGTTAAAAGTAAATAGGGTGATTAAAGGTAAAAATGATATTATAATTACCTTAATACATGTATTAATTCTATTGGATAAGTTTATTTATAAAAAAATAAACCTTAGGAATAAAATATGATCCTTTTTTCACTTGGATTAGATTAGTACATTTATTATTATTTTATTTAAAGAAGAGTTAAAAGTGTTAAATTCAAAGTTTAATAACTAAACCACTTTTAATATAGGGTTATACTTAAAATAAATTTGACTATAAATATTTATTAGAAAGATAAAAACATTTCCTACATAATGGTATTTTATTTATAATTTTTAGGCATTAAATAATTAAATTTATCTATGACACAATGATGATGCAGTAATTACCTTATTAATGAAAAATTAAAATAATTGATATTATAAATATAAAAATAAATGTAAATTGAGACTTTTGATGCATTCCAAGAATTATCTAGGTTAATATGACATTTTGGGGTTTATTTAATGTATTTTTTTCTAATTAATCAAGTTTTTTTTACTTGAAAAAACTAAATGCTAAATAGTGTCAAATTTGACATAAATGAGTTTTTAAAACAAATAATATATTATTAAATTATATAATATTTCTAAAAATATAAGGTTTGTATAAAGGACTTATATAATGATATATATGTCATTAATTAACCACTTTAGTTTATCTTGGAATTTTTTAGTAATTTTATTAACCATGTAATATAAAAATACAATAAGACGTTGTAAAAGTTAAACTATTTAACTAAGAGTTAAATCTAAAAGATAAGGTTAATATGGTGACCTAAACTTGTCTAAAACATATTGGTTGAGAGGATTTAGACCCATACCCACCTTATCCTATAAATAAATCCATTTGGAGCCATTATAAACTGAAAATGATTTTATAATAAAATAATATTTCAAGATTTTCCTAAAGTGACCCTCACCTCTCTTATAAAAGGGTATGTCCCCTTCTCTCAAAATCACACCTCCAAAGCCATTTGGATGGGCCAACCCCTACTATAATATCCTCCCAACTACCCTAAATTCAACCTAGAGGCATTAATTTGATCATAAAGCCAACCTAAGGATCCCTTTTGTTCAAATCAAAAGTAAGAACCCAAAGAAGAGGTAATTATTTCATCACCTCATTCAAAGTTCTTTTCTTCTTCCACTTCCTCTTTCTTTGTTTTTTCCATACCAAAATAATAACTACAGTAACTTCTACATACTATGATGTTATCATAAATATGGTACAACAATATTCATTATTCTATCCATCCTATGAATGACAAAGTCACCATACGTGCGTACGTAGGGCTTACCATCTCCACGTCGTGGTGTAGTTTGTTATTCAACACTTCATTATTTGGATGGGTATAATAATGAGTATAATTTATGTAAATAAAAAATATAAAATTTTAATGATTATTTATATATAATATACCATCCAATTACATATGATTTCACCATCAATATAATGATATCATCGCTCGTGCGTACGTACGGCTTACCGTCTCTACGACGCGATGAGATTCATTTCCACGTTCACCATTCAACGATGATTATAAATATATATATTATTAATAAGTATGTAATATATGACATAATAATGCTACTGGAAATATATATATATATATATATTTAAATATATCTCATTCACTTACTTCCGTTCAATACGATATGAAAATGGAAACAACGTTTATGCATACGTATGGCCCACCATCTCCATAAATGGTGTTTTCCATTTCATATATCTATCTATTATACATATTTATATTATGAATATATATGATACATAAATAATGTTTTATATTCTGGAAGAAATTAAATCTTAATATAAGTTATACGATCAATAATAACAAGTTAAAACATATATGATAGAGAAAGCGATTATTACGCGAAATATTATTTTAAAATAGAAATTATTATTAAATGGGTAGTATAAAGCCATAAATGATTAAATTATGATATCATAAATATTAATATGTTATGTTATAATTTAATATCATATTATCGGTCATTATACAAGAGGTTAAACATACCCTTGACCAAAGTAAATTACAAAGTAAGGGTTATTTCCTCAATCTCATTATTATCTGAGATTGTTTATCTGTAAGTATCTACTAGGAAATATTTATCATCTATGTCCTTGTATCATTAAAATGTTATAAAAATTATTATTTTAAGTTTTTATGTAATGGAATATTTAACTAGATCATCGTTTTAAATGTTTTTAAAGATATATTTTTTAAAATATGTTAATTAATGTCCATGTTTTCAAAATGATTTTAAGGATTTATTTACGTAGAAATGATTGTTTTAAAGTGTTAATTTATTTCAAAATTTTCAAAGTGGTATGGCACACTTTGATTCAAAAATATCTTTTAAATTACTTCCTTTATAAATTTTATGACTTTTAAATGATTTCATGAAAAGGGGTGTTTCTCTCGAAGAGTTTTATTGATTATTTTCAACTATGTCAACATCCTTTATTTGATATTATTCTTGATTGAGGTTGATTTACTATAATACAATCTTCTATATTGTATTTAATTAGTTATGTTATGTTTGATTGTGTATGTGTTATTTTTATACCATTCATGGTTTATGGTTAATGTATTAACATTTCATATGCTAGTTTTAATACAAATGTTTATATTATGTTTCAACCTTTTCATATGAGGAATGCATTGGACTTAGTAAGTGACGAGTAGAGCCCACTATAGATCCTCAATGCATCGGTTGGTCTCATGAGACAAACTAGTTTCTTGGCATAAGGCCTTGAAAAAATCTTATTTGTAGTCTTGGCATAAGGCTTTGACTATGTGGTTACGATGTCCAACATTATGCATTACATCATTATGAAATTAGCTATTGATATTACATGTGATTATTCGACTGGTAGAATATCCATGTGAATAAGTAAATGGCATTATTTGATTTATATTTTCTATATTATTCTGAAGTTTAAGTTTAAATGAATTTTGTTTTAGTCTTATACATTTCATTAAATGTTTATGCTTATTTATAATAGTTTCCATTATATTGTTATCCTTACTGAGCATCTGAGCTCACCCATTTCTTATGTTTTATTTTTCCTAGGATGCGAAGAAGTGTATTATGATTGATATGAAGGGTTAAGCTAGGGGAATAATGGCATTCTCAAAGTATTATTTATGTTGTGTTTTATTTTAGAAATTTTAATTTAGTGTTCATATATGTAATCTATTTTCTAATACTGCTAAACTGATCAATCCTTCGGGACTTGATTACTTGTAATCATGCCAATGTATTAAAATAATACACTGACTCTGGGTAACTGGGATTGGGGTGTTACATTTTAATCCAAACATAACATTTATTCATACATGATATTCCTTAACTATTTATTTGAATTATTTTCATTCACCCGCTTTCATTGCCATTATTAGGAATCATTTTATTCAAATTTATCAAGGAAGTAAAATGAATTCTACTCTCTATGCCCCGCACACCCATCCTGTGTGTGTGCCTATAATGATGCATGTCACCTATATCCTTAGGTTCCTAAAATGATGCATGAATGAAAAACCTAATTCCTTTCTGGCAATGAGAAAAATATTATAAATCAATCAAATCACACAATTTCATTTCTTACACCATCTTCATTACTTATTCCATTCTTAGCACATGCTCCATGGTTTATTCATACATATCATCTACACAAGGGTCTATGGCAATAAATCACAATTCATAGGTTAAATAAGTTAAGTCCCTATCTCACTAAGGATACACATATCACATCAATACATTATCCTCACCTATAAGCCTCAATCCGGGTGGAATACAACCATTAGCGGAATAGAGCCTCCATCCCCTTCCCTAACCCATGAATTTTTTGGGTGGAGTTTAGAGCCTCAGTCTAACTCTAACCATGGGCATAGAGCCTCATTTCAATACCCCACTCTACTAATCCATGTGCACATGCTTATTTATCCAATCACCACAACCATACCATAACACAAAAAAGCATAAACAATGCCATTTGATATCACAATACATAACAAGAAACATGGTAATTAATATTATGCCATAGCACATTAATATATTTACCATTTACAATTCATATCAATTTAGATAAATTCCCATTCTCATGCCTTAACCCCTTAAGTGTATTCAAAAAACCCAATGCCTTAGCCAATATTTATCAATTACCATATATTAACCCATTAACCAATTTATCATTTCACAAGAATTTACCCACTTATGAGCTACAAGTACAATTATTGTCTCACAAGGAATAACCAATTTATTACATTCAACCTTTTAGGAATACCCCATAATTCTCATGTATTAACCCAATCAAAGTATTCATCCATTTTCCATTCCATTAACCAATTACAAGTTCACTATCTGGTATGCACTAATCATCTTAGGCATTTCTAACCAAAGTTTATTAAACAATTGACACAATCTCATTCAACCCAACGTGTCTGTTTTCATGTCATGCCAAACAACCCCTTATTCCCTTAACACCCAAGGCACAACTATCATCATTCCATTTATAACTTAATCAACCATGAAAACATGTTCTTCATGGGTTCCACATTATTACTCGGTAACCCTCACTTAACCCTACCCCTCTCTAGGTCTGGAAATGTAGGCTCACCCCATAGGTGACCCTAAAATGGTTAAGTCACCCCCAATGCATCCCATAGGGATCATTATGGTTTAAATTGGTCACTTAGACACCTCTTTTTATCAAATCATTCAACGGTATCAAGAACACAAAAATGGGGAAACAATAACACAAACTTCCGTGCACAAATATAAAATAAAACTATGGGATAATACTTGTAGAACACCTACCTCAAATATGATGATAAACGCACACTTAATCATAGCCTTGTATCCAGATTCAACACCCTTTGAATCCTTAACCTAGGTTCCACTAGAAAAATGGGGTTTTAGGGCTTCAAAAGAAGATGGTAGAAACTACAAACCCTAATATAGAAAAGAGAATCAAGAGGAATATTATACTTTCCCAGATATTCAATCCATAACCTACGGCACTACAAATAGCCTATAGATGAGGGAGATTGATCCATGGGAGATCTTAAAGTTTTTTTGGAATTACTAGGGTTCCAAGGAGGAAAAAATAAGGAAATCCCGAGTGAGCCTTAAAATCCCGTAATGGAAATTTTATAATTTTCTCAAATTTGCGGGGCCACACAGTTTACCCATATGGTGTTCCAAACCATGAAAAAACTGTGTGGATACTACTACCTGAAATCACCCCCCTTCACATGGTTACCTAGGATTCCTTCACGGTTTTCTCTATTCGTGCAAAAACCATGCAACATTCCCAAAAACTCCTTTTTCCTCCTTTTTCGTGCTCCGAACCCCCAGAATGCCCCTAAGAATTCCCATGAACTTGGGTAAACTTATTTAACCATAGTAATTAATTCAAATGAAACATTAACATAGAGATATCTTAAGATGAAATATCCAGGATCTTGTATTCAATTTTTATTTTGAGTTTGGTTGTATTTTGGTATCCTTGGGATGTTGACTTTTAATTCTATTGTCACTCTGATATGGTTTTAATTTTTTTTTACCTTTGAGTTTTATTTTTTATACTTATGTATCATGTAATAAATTTTGATATTTATTTTATGTGACTAGGTTGTTTTAATTAGTTATGGAAAATCTTCCCTCAATGTTATACTATTCCCTTGACATTTATTGTTAGCATTTGGTATCTTGAGAATGTCACCTAAGGTCAGTTTCACCTCCTCTTCTTCCCATGCCAATGAGGAGGGGTGGGATGTTACAAGTTTCCCATTTTACCCTTATTAACCTTGATTAAATTTTTTCCATGGTAATTATCTTTTTACTAAAAATATAAGATGAGACTTCTTACCAATTATGAATTTGAATTCCATTTAATTCAATTTATTTTATAAAAATGAAAAAATAACTTTTAAATTTAAACATATGATATATAGAACAAAACTATTTTTGTATAAAAATGACTTGTATACATTAAATGTTTTTATTATTAATTATTATTCATTAATAATTAAATTAGTGTTATTATATTATTCATATCAACAATATAATTTATGATCATTTAACCATAATATATTTAGTTTCTTGAAATAAAAATACATAGCACATAAAAATCCAATTTTAGAAAAAAAATATAAAATGATCATATTTGTTATATAGTTGCACTAATTTTTTTATTAATGTAGTAAAAATGACATTTATTTTTCTTTCTACATAGATCACATACCGTAGTTGCCTCTATTTATACATTCCAGTTCAATTCTTATATTATAATGGGTTTATCATAATTTTTTTGTTCCATATTGCGTGCAAAACAAGTTATTGAACACATTGAATTTATTTAAGAGTAAAATATATATTGTAATCATAAGGTGTTATATACTCTCCCTTCATCTCTAATGCTTCAAAAAAGGAGATCCTAAATGAGGGTTTTATATATAAAAATAATGACTTCTTTTCCATCCTATTAAAAATGGTTATGTGTAGCACCAGGTACTCAGTCTACCTATACTGGCCACTCGGTGGCCCAAACCAGAGGACCTACACCCCTAGAACCCCTATAAGGTACTCGATGCACCCTATGGCCCTTTATATCTAATAGTCCTCCACTATTCTTACCAAGAGTACTTAAAACCCCATTTATCTCCTCCCCACCTAGGCTAACACCTTGGTAACTTCCTTTTAAATATTCAAAATGTGTCTACAATTCCAATTCTTGATTAAAATTCAAAATTTTAAAATTGGTCCCAATTCCACTCTCATTGGAGCTTGAATTTTCTTAAAATACACCAAAACATACTATTGTGTGTTTCTACAACCTCACCACCATAACACTTCTCATCCCTGAGAAGTCTCCTTATACATCACTCATGTCCCGCACTAGTTATTAAGTCCCAATTCACGCTCCAATTATTGATATCCCACTAGTTATGGTCATTATAGTACTTAACCTAAAGCATGAAAACTACTTGACACCTTGTATGGATCTCTCCCCATATCATCACAAAGTTATCCATCCCTAGAATGATATTCATTGATCTTTATTTGAGTCATCACACTCAATCACATGTGAAACACACTAGATAGTAACACACAACACTAAGTATCACTATAAACCTAAAAATCCATAAATCATGGTAATAAATACTTCCACAAACTCCATGGAGATGCCTTAGTCTAGGAAATATTCCTGAATTTCCAATTCATTGATTTCATGAACCAACAATTGACATCACTGGTCTACACAAGACCATCACTCACTCAGTTCCACACATGGGAGTCTCCTAAATTTTGTTATAAAAAACTATATTCTCACCATAATACTATGCTCATATAATGAATACTCTCTCCATATCACATGGAATTGAACTTCCCAAAAGCATCATCATTCCATAAACCCAATTACCCTACTAGTCTATAACCTAAAATCTCATGCCCATAAATTACTAAACACATTAAGTGTACCTAATCCACATTGATAACCATATATGGGTGTTTTTAATTTAATTTCATAACTCGGTTGATTTAATATAATAATTGTTGAAAAACAATAACCATTGTCGATATGGTTCTACCAAAATCTCACTCTAAACATTTACTGACAGCTTTCTAAAATGATTATTTCATGTTATGGACATCTATAATGTGCTCCCCACCATGGGTTCTACCTCATTCTTAATCAATGAGAACAATCCTTCCTAACACCCACTATCTACCAAAATATGACACTTGTAAGCCTCACTTGTACTATTATAATAGATCCACACCACGAGACTTATTCTAGAGTCCATGACATCATGGTGCTTCACATAACCATTATCCAAATTCATCATTTATCCATCATTGTAACACCTTATCTTGATTAGTATATCCTAATATCAGTGACCTAACTCATTGTCATGTGACTCTCACATTCCATCCTATTACTGTCATCACATTATCTCGATATCATCTTTATAGCTTACTAGTTTCCCAACTCCACATAGTTGGGGAATTATCTCAATTCCCCAACAATCACATCAATCCTCATAACTCCCCGGCATATCACTAAAAGAAAATATTCATCAAGTCACCATATATCATGTTAATAAATAAACCAAATATTATCCCTCACATGATCTTACCACTCCTATGAAAAAATAATCTTCATAACCCCTTTGACACTAAACCACACTATAGATACATCATCACCCACATCGTTCATACCTCAATCCATGATTCATCATTGCTCAATCCATGCTTGACCATTCCTAGAGTAGCACTTTATTTCACTCACACACAACATTGTATTATAATGTCTAACTCCCTTATCTATTTCTTCATCAACAATGTTTCTTAAATTTATAACTGGGCATTATCATACCTGATCACATCCCAAGAGTGATCAGCCACCATAAACCTATTGGAATTATATGACCTATCTTCAAGAAGTTAGGGAGAACTAAAGAGTCTTTGTCCCCATCACAATATAAAGAAACCTCTCAAGATCCCATGACCCATATGATTCTCAAAGGATCTAAACATAAATACTAATTCAGTGAACCTTAAATGCTATTAATTCCCTCATAAAACCATCATATGTCAAAAATTACATCATGACATACTCATAAAAGTTACATGAATCTGGTAAACAATATAACTCTAACGAATATTTTCCAAAATCTTTCAATTAACATGTCCTGCATTCTATCAAAGGTTAATCATATCTAACTGATCACTAATATTTCCATCAAAGACTGATATTAAATCAATCTATCCCATCCATCATGTGGACAGTATTGAAAACCCACTCTCTTATTTACAATAAAAGATAAACATCATATAATTAATCTCACAATGGAAAATTCATGCCACTATTTTCTATCGAAACCTCATCCATGAGAAGGCATATTCCCCTAGTGCTAGGATGCCATCCAACTTGACCTAAACCACTATGAGTCATATTCCATCAATAATTAAATTCTAAACAAATTCAATAATTATTCCCTTACAATCAACAATATCCTCTATCATAAATCACTAACTTTTCTTCTCAATCCATACACACCCAAGGCATCCCTTGTGCCTAAACCAAAACATGGTCACACAACACTTAAATGTCATTCACATAATATAAGAATCTAACCATGCATACCATATATAAGGCATCTATGTGAATAGGTGAGAATTTATTTCTTGACAAACATCACAACTCGTCTAGATAAATAATAGGCAAATCACCCTTTTATTCTACTAACATGCCTTAGATCTCCATATTATGAGGTCAAAACTCATCATCATGAGGATATATGTTGCATATAATCCCTCAAGATTAATTTTTAGATATTTTGGGTGGTTTTTTTGAAAAATAATTTTGAAAAAGTTCCATAGTGGAGAAGAATGTGAGGAATTCATAAAGGAAAGGCTTTGGATATTTTTAATGTCAAATTGATAAGATTTCACATATAATTAGTGGAAATGATAAATTCTCATGAAAACTAGTAGGATTCTCACAAAATAGATGTTTTGTGAACTCGATGATGTTCATGAACTTGAGAATACACATTTTCTAAAATCATGAATGGTTGTGTGACATGATATTTTCATATCGATTTTTCATATAAATAGGGCATTATTCTCATCATTGGAGGTGAAAAAAAAGACTTAGAGTAATATTAGGAGAGCTAAGTATTATGTTTTCATATAATACTTAAAAGAAAATATTTCTTGCATGAAGGTATTTATATGACCAATAGTTTCATGTGGAAAGTACATTATAAGTATGTTTATAAACATGATTTATATGAATAGTAGTTGTTCACAAAATGGGTTTATGTGAACATTAAAAGAATTACCTAGAATTTTTGTGGTAAATTGTATTTCATAATTTTTATGAAAGAAGATATTCATGACACACTAATTTTGGTATGAATAAAGCTGATTCAGTTCATCTGAGGAATATTATAAAGGAATAACGAGTGCACTTTATTTGAGAGAGCAGTGATTTCTTAAATAGTGATTGGTTGTAAACTAGGGGATAGTGAGTCCACTTAAAAAATTGTAAATATTAGTGATCTTTATTATATTTGGTACATTATCACATAATAATTGTATTCTACTTATAAATAGCCTAATTTGGGTAAACCAAGTATCAATTTTTATGACTCTTGCAATATTTCAATTCCATCATAAATTTCTATAAGATAAATAAATAAGAGTATTTTATATCACAATGGAACATGGTGAAAAGTGGTATTGTTTAATATAAAATTACCTGATTCACCCCCCCCCCCCAGAATATTCAATTTAGTGTGGTCCAATAAGTGGTTTTGCAGTTAGAGGTTCAATTCAATGGAATTTTTCTCTAAGTGGAAGTCATGGAAGTATTAAATCACAAATGGATTTTTATCTTTGATGGAAATAACTTTCAATTATGGAATATTTAGATATAGTAATAATTTTTATCTTTATGAGTGGATGTTTAATTATCTTTTATTAGTGAAATATTGGTCAACATGATCATTGGATATTTATCAAAATGAGATTGTAAATATTTAGATACAAATGTAAAGGGAATAAATGTGTCAGGGGAATCTTTGTCCAACATAACCTACACAAATGTGATACCATGAAAATCATCACATACATATTTGAAAGTTAATTAATTTTTATGAAGTTTAATCAAAGTTAAATGAAGTTAAATTTCAGGTTATATGTAATAATTATGAGGAATTAAGGATGCACCCGAATGAATTAGTTGAAAAACCCATTGATCAAGTATATGAGATTATAGAGTAAATGTGAAGTGACTCTGCCTTGTTGGTCATTCATCTTCCTAGCATGAAACTAGATATGGGAAATATCTCATAGTAGTCTTATGATGTATTGGTCTTATCATTTAATTTTTAAATTGGTAGTTTAAAATCTAAAATTTTTATTTTGTATTTTGAAAACAAAAATTGCGGTCTAAAATTTTCTTTGTTAAGTTGTAACCATACATGGGTTGTTTTTTATGTTATGGTTCACACTTAACCTAAAAATTATTTTAAAAAATTTCATAAATATGAATTTGGAGTGTGGATTGAATGTGCAAACTTGGATAAACCATCATAAATGTGAAGATTATAAATCATGTCTTGAGAATATTTCCACCTTGATTTAATCCAAAATTCAATATGCTCAAGGATAAATGTATAAAGGAGTGACATTTGGAATATTTCACCATATTCTTATTACATATCATATGAAGAAAAATGATAACAATTTTATTGAAAAATGTAAATATTAGGAAGTGGAATTCAAGGATATGAATAATACTTGAGTGGAAGATGATGCTAATGATATGGAAGTTTCATGAAGTTATATTACTCCTTTCCTCAGTCCTAAAAATGGGAAAATTTAAATTCAAAGTAATGCTTCCACTTTCTCATTTTCAATATAGAATGGTTGGGAACCTTTTATAAAAGTGTCTCGTTGTGTTTCAAGACAATTATGAGGTTGATGAAGTTCCCATGAATAAATCTTCAAATAATGTGAAATGTGATAGGAGTAATAAGAAAAGCTTCTTCAAGAAGAAGATATTACTTTCATAAAAGGATAATAGCTCAGAATAAATATAATGAGAATAAATTGTGTACTAAAAATACCTCAAAGAATATGTTCTTGTAGTTCTTATATACACATCACAAACAAGTAAAGACAATGATGATGATGAAGCATAATTAGAATTGATAGTTGATCTCAATGATGATTTAGAGGATTCTCTTGACAAGATAGATGTTTAGAGAGACAAAAAAATAAATCCAATAGATAGGTATGTGACTGTAAACTTTACATGAAACTATAATAAGAGAGGAAAACTTAATTGAAGGTAGAAATTGAAAATCTCAAATATGAAAATCAAAAAAGCTCAGATAAGGTTGTTGAGAACATAATAAAAGAGCATGCTCGGATTATTGATGGATTAACTAACATGGTGGAATATTGATTTAGATATTTAAAATATCTTTATGAATAAATCATTAATTAGTGGGGGGAAATCAAAGATCAAGATATACACTTGAATCCTAGTATGTTATCATGAAATAAAATCAAACAAGATGAAAAAAAGGTAAAGGATAAGTATAGTGGTATAGAAATAAAATTATAGGGTTATCCATAGAATTAAAGGAAACATTAGAAAGAAAATTATGATATAGGGATTGATTTAAAGTAAAATGTAATATTGGTTAATGCAAATCCAAAAGCACTCAATAAAAATTTTAAGGTCAATTTGGGTGTGACTCAAAATTAGAAAACTCAAAATACCTATTGTACCCCAAGGAACCCTAAGAGGGGAAGGGTGAATCATGGTGTAGAATTTTTCTTTTAATTAAATAGATTTTATCCTCATATTGGTAGGAACTTTTTAAACTATTTTGAATGGGTATTATAATCACTAAACATGAAAATATATAAATATAAATAGATAAAAAAGATTTACTTGGCTCACCACTATAGTCTAGTCCAAAGATCATATGTAGATTATGTGAAGGACATATTACAATCCACTAAGCTTCACTAGTTTTAGTAGATTACAAATGTTCAACCATGATCACTTTATGCTAGGATCACTTACATTACAATGTATTTAGGGATAGTACACTATTTCCCCCAGATCACTTCTATCGACTCCTCCTTACTCACAATTCTAGAAGAATTATTCCTCAATTTAAATTCTTGAGGGTTTATTCTAAATCTAAATGATTGTTTATTGAGAATTTCATTTTTAATGTCTGAGTTTTATGATCTAAATAATTCCTCAAATTTTACTCAGATATTTCACCCAAGTCTCAGGCTTCACCTAAGTGTAGTTCACCCAGGTCCACTGCTTTTCCCATGTATGGATTTTTCTAGGTCCCCTACTTCTCCCAAGCCTACTTCACTCTAGTCCTTGGATTCACCCAAGATTATTCTCCCATGTGGTTGGATTCTCCCCTACTTCACCCAAGTCCTTCACTCTACCTGTTTGGTCTTCTGGCTTCTCACTACTCCTTCACCCAGTTGCTTTACCCAACTACTTAAACCAGATATAGATCACAAAGGTGTTCCTTATGTGATGGTAGAACCTATAATCCTTATCTTAATTTTTGTTAACACCAAATAAGGGGATTGTCCAATAATTTATAAGAAATCCCCTTTAGAAAATATCCCTCTGATATTACCCTATCTTCCATATACACATGGAAATAATTCATGAAACTAGTGCATGGAAGACTTTCAGATAGACACACAAACATACATGCATATCAGACTTGCACACGGTGCCCAACCTCTAATAGGACGAGAATTCCCCCTTTTCTCTAGAATGAAATTTTGATTTTTCTCCAACAAACCCCTATATTTCCTCCAAAAATATAGACCCAAAAAACTTGAAAATACTAGAAATAATTTCTATTTTAAGTCATTTCCCTTTGATGTAAATCACCCTAAACAACCTGGACATTGATTGAAAAAAACCAACATCTATAACCACCTTGAATCACCTTGGTTGCAAAAACTTATCCCTTAAAGTTTGTTGACAATCCAAAGGTAAATTAAATTAAAAAAACTTAATGATTCACAAAAATAGATGGGAAATAACTCACCCATAACACTATGTCCACATGAGAAAATATCAATATATAAAAAAAGAATTCAAGAGGGTATTTTATGCCTCAAAATTCCTCATTTAAATGATCCCCCAATATTACAGCGTTGTCACACTCTAATATGTCATTCCCCATGGATCATATCTCCCCCTTGATTCAAACCATATAATCCCCTTGAATTTGATACTTTTTCAATTAAAGCATATGATGATCACTTCTACTAGTTGATCATATCAATTTTGGGTCCTCTTCATTAAATTTTGCAGTCATTTTTCATGGTCATTTCTCCCCCATTGAAAATAAACCCAAAGATAAATTCCATACATGAAACATATTTCATAGAAAATTAAATAAATAATGGAGATAGGGGAGTTATATAAAAATCCTTAATATAAGGGATGTGTCTAAACTTTGAGGTTCAATTGATGTTTCTCAAATGTTAGTGTGGCAATGGATTGGTCATGATGTTTACAACTTGATCATTAGTTCCAACATGTTCCACCATTACCATTATTTTCATTACATTTTATTTAATGAATTGATACCTAATCACAATATTATTTATATAGGAGTGTTGTAATATATTTTTTGTGAGATTAATCACACTATTTTTATCACAAAAAATCACCATCACCTACTTCACCTCATCAAAAATATGTGTTAGTTTTTTCTTTATCCACAAAATTTGAGTACATACCTTAGTCACCGAGATATATTATGATTCTCCCATACTTATTAAGGTTATATCCTTCTTATTTCTCAACCATCTCACAAATTTATTTCCAATAAATAATTCACCACCACTCTTCCTTCTAATTTCTTTGGAAAAAAGCTACTATACATTTTGAAAAGAAAATATTTGATTGTGTAGCAGTAAAATAAATAAAGCTTACAATTATCCTCATATACATGGTGGGATCCACATATTTCCCATCCTCGTGATTCCAAAGTTTTTTTCAAAATACAATTAGTGTTAACATAGTTTTGTAATCATACATGTTGAACTTCTTCAGTATCCCTCTTGTATACTTTTCCTAAGAGAATAAGGTGTACTCTTTATTTTGTATCACCTATAGTCCTAGAAAATATGTCAGTTCACCAATCATGGACATTTCAAATTATTATTTCATGTGATTAGAAAACTCTTCTATATAATTATACTTGATTCCACCAAATATTATATCATCCACATACACAAGCACCATAAACTGGTCTTTCTTGGAAAATTTCACGTAGATATTATGATTGACACCACCCCTTTTTGATTTTAGCTTCTTCAAATATGAATCCAGATGGGAATATCATGTTTTTGGTGCCTAATTTAGACAATAAGATCCTTCCTCAATTTGTAGACCATTGTTTCATTATTTCTAATTAGAAAGTATACTATCTATTCAATGAAAACTTCTTCTTCAAGAACATATTTTATGAATGTCATTTTGATGTTTATATAATAAAATTTGTTTAATATCTAAATTTAAATATCCAAAAAGATCCTGATAGCCTTCATATGGTCTATTAGAGAAAAAATTTCTTCAACATCAATGCCTTTAATATATGTATAGTCGTTGCAATGCAAGTGCATCTTATTTCTTATCACATTTCCATTATCATATAATTTTATCTTAAAATCCAATTTGTTCTAATCACATTGTGATTTTATTTATTTTCAATAAGATCCCAAGTATGGTTTTTATAAATATGATATAATTCTTCATTCATGTATCTAATAAAAGATTCATATTTTGAATATTATTCAAATGAGGTTGGTTATATTATTGATAGTAGAACCACATAATCTAAATTTATAGTTCTCCTTGTATGTGTTAGTGTATATATATCTCCAATTATATTAAATGGATCTACCTTTGTTCTCTTATTCCACCTATAAGGTGCATATTTTTATTCTTCTGCAACAACTTCCTCTTTTGACTCAACCTAGGAGTCTTCATCATTCACACCACTCAGAGCAGCTTATGGAATTATACTAAATCCATTTTCTTCTTATTCTTATTTATATAAAATGTTAGTTTTTGAACCTCTAGTGTTATTCACATGTTTATTCTCAATAAAATTTACCTCATTACCCACCACAATTTTTATCAGCCTGTTATTGTGGCATTTGTAGGCCTTACTCTTGGTTGAGTACCTAAGAAAAATTCTTTCATCTATAGCATCACAATACTTTCCCTAATTTCCTTATTTGTTTCAAATTTATAACTTACTTCTAAAGACATGAAAATTTTTCAATGAAGTATTCCTTTCGTACCACATTTTATATGTTGTCCTCTATTCACCTAGGATTATAAATTCCATATTCTGAGTGTACACCACAATTTGTACTACCTATTTCCAATAGTGAAGACAAATTTCACCTTAAATGAGTAAATTTTTATCCACATTGTTTTCTATCTAATTTATACATTTAAAAACTCCATTTTGTTATGGAGTTATCACATATGAAACTCCATGATTTATTCTATGTTTCTTAAGATATTTTTCAAACTCAATGGTGGTATAATTCATTCTATTTGACTATAATGTTTTAATTATGTTCCCTGTCTCATTTTCCACTCTTCTTAGATACATATTCATCCATCCCATGAATTCTCTCATGATTTTCATAAACATGGAATTGTACATTATTTTATAGTCATAAATGAAAAGAATGAAATTTCTTTCTCCATATGTTCTAGATATATTCATCAGACCACATACATCAATGTGAACCAGATCAAGTAGATTATATTCCCTCTTTTTCTTTGACTGATATAGAATTCAGACCATTTTTTCCCTCATGCAAGAATCACATGTATTTTCACAATCTATCTTAGTACATTGTATATCCATTGTATCTTTTATCTTGGATAAGCTTTACATTTTCTGTTGGTGTATGTGGCATATCCTTCAATACAAGAAGTTTTTTTATTCATCCACTATAAGGATATGTGAATTTTTATTATTTTCCACCTCATATAGATTAACATTAGTTCTATTTCCTCTCATAAGAGAGTTTTCATCTTTTCTATTGATCAAACACCATTTCTAGTTAAATATAACCTTAATACCAAAGTTACAATGTTTAATCATGCTAATAAGGTTATTTCATAACCCATCTACAAGGATCACTTTTATCTTCTTTACCTAATAGTCGTCCAAATGGGTATTTACACTCCCCTTGATCTTTAAATATCCTTCATTTCCAAAATTAATGGTTCTATTAACTCTAACTTTCACATTTTTTAATAGATTAAAATTTCTTATCATGTGTAATGAGCACCCACTTTCAAGAATCTAGATTTTTTGTTCTTTGTTGATTTAAGATAAACTCTTTCCAAATTAACTTTTTCAATCTTATTTTTTTCCTTCTATGAGATACCTAGTCAAGTAAAGGCATAAGATGGAATCAATTATTCCTCTTCAGAACAAGAATCATTGTCATACTCTTCTTATTCTTCTAATAGAGATAATATATTACTCAAATAAAAATTTTATGGTTTTATAGAATTCACTTATATTTGACTTTTATGTTGGTACCCACTACTTATTCTATTCTTGGAATCAATGGTGTTATGCCCAATATCATAACACCAAAATCAATATCCATAGAAAGTGTTTATTCTATGTGATAAAGGATATGTCCTCATTCTTATTTTATGAATTCTGGGAGTTTCTCCATTCAGATAGATCATTTCCTCTTCATAGTAGAACATGGTATGGCTAATAAATCCACAAAATTGACACTTCATAAGAGAAAAAATATTTTATAATTCATTCATCCACATATCCCTAGACATTTTATATCCCCTCATTTGATTAAAATAATCATAGAATTGAGGATTATCTTCAGTCTTCTAATTTCATTTATTATGTGTGATCAATGTTCAAATTCTTAGGGACTTTTTTTATACCAGAATCACCAACCTTCAAATTCCCCTTATTCTGATCTATCATTGTTTTTATTTTTTATGTATCGATATCACAACTAATACCACATTAACATAAAAACATAGGTCTTTGTTCATTCAGAATATTATTGACACCTTCCAAAACTCTCTTGAACATGTCTATAAATTCACTATCTATGAACCTCCTAAAGTGAATCTTCTTTTTTGAATCACAAGATTTCACAATTTATTTAAGTTTCATATGTAATGAGACAATTTATTTTTCAAGTTAAACAACCTTATTATCTATTTCCACTATAGTTACATTAATTTCATCAATCACATTAGTATTTTCTTCAATTTTAGGTTTGATATTCATTATTTCTTCTAATTTTAACTAACTAATAGGTTTTTCTTATAGTTATTTTTCTATATGTTCAATCTATGATTCAAAATGATCAACATATTATGATTATTCCTTCAAAAATACATTTATATTTCCTTTATTATTTCTTTGCATATCAAATTCTTTAAGGGATAATTTATTTTATACTTTGATATCAATAACACCTTCTGATTTATTAGCTTTTTCCTTTTTAGAATCTTCCTTTTCAATAGTATATTTCAAATATTCTCTTGTGTTTGATTTTAATTCAGTATCAACCTCCAAAAAATAGTATTCATTTCCATTTTCTTTCTTTCTCACAAATATATTCCTTTTAAATTTATTTCTATATGAACTCCAGGTTTTAAATTTTCTTTTAGAGGGGAATCTTCTTTATGGATTTTGTGTAACCTTATATTCACTTTATTTGTCTTCAAATCTTCTTGGGAACCATGCTACAATATGCCCAAATTTTTTTTACTAAAAACAATCTTATGAAAATCTTTCCTTCTAATCTACCCTTTCCCCTCTTGAATTTTCTAGCCAAAAGAGAGAAAGTTCATGATCTATATCATCTTCACCATTTATCCCTTTTGAGAAGTCAAGAGTCTCAAAGTATTTTAAGGTCATATCCTTAATTGAATTACTTTATGTCCTTACTAGATTAAATTTAATTTTGTAAACCACAAAACTTCTTAATAGATCTTTTATATATATCTTAGAAAAAATACTCACTTATAGAGTTGGTACTGTTGGATTATAGAGAGGTGGATACCATTGAAATATCTTTTTAACAATATCAATATCCTTTATCACTTATCCAAGTCATTTAAAGGTTCCAAAAAATTCTGTGATTCAATTTAATAATATATCAAAATTCTCATCTATAATCCTTTTAAATTCAGCAAATCTGTCATGGAAGACATAGATCTTGGAATAATTTACCTTATTATAATTTTTACATATATTAGATAATTTATCCCACATGTTCTCTTTTTTAGTGTAGCTCATCACTTTTATATAGATCTAATCTAATAGATCTCTAGATAAATAATTTTGAGCTTTAACATTAGAATCTATCCATTTCCTATCATCTCCAATCATGGACTACCCCGTCACATCACTAACTTCAATACCATGTAAAATAGTAGAAAGAACTTCCATCCTAAGAGATCAGAGATGATATATTGGTAATTTATTTAATGAAAAAGATTAACTTCTTTAGCATTAAATGATTTCTATATCTAAAATGATTTCTGATTACATATTTAACACTTAAGACCTAGGCTCTAATACCACTTTTTATACCGCAGGACTCACTGATAGGGGAGGGTTGAATCAGGGTGTTAACCTTTTATTTTTATTAAATGGATCTTGTCCCCACATTTGTATAAAATTTTTAAACATATTTGAATAAGACATAGAACCACCAAATAAGAAAATATAGAAATATAAACATAGAACAACAATTTTACTTGGTTCACCATGAACGTATAGTCTATGGAGCATATGTTGATGATGTGTTAGATGTGCCATACTCCAATAAGCATCATTAGTTTTGGTGGATTATAAATTTTCATCCATGCTCACTTCATGTCAGGTTCACTACCTTTACAATGTATTTAGGGATAGTGAACTTCCTCTCTCAGATCACTTATGTTGACTCCTCTTTTCTCATAGATCTAGACAAATACTTTCTCAATTTAATGAATTGAGGGTCAATTCCAAATATTAATGATTATTTATTCATAATCTCATCTTCAATGTCTTAGTTTTATTCTCCAAATAATTCCTCAAATTCTACTTAGATAGTTCCCCCAAGTCCTAGGCTTCATCAAAGTGTATCTTGCCCAGGTCCACTACTTCACCTAGGTATTGAATTTCCTAAGTTCCATACTTTTCACATGTCTACTCACTCAAATCCTTGAATTTTACCAATTCTTATTTTCCTAAGTTCCTAGCTCTTCCTAAGTGAGATTCACAAAACTTCCTTTTCTATAGTCAATTCACCTAGGTAGGTTCTCCCTACTTCCTTCACTATACCCTATTCATGAAACTCAGTTCACAGAAGTCCTTAACTATTCCTATTTTCTCTTTTGAATTCATGATACCCCTTCACCTAATACTTCTCCCAGCTTCTTGACTTAGGTCCAGTTCATGCAGGTGTTCCTTACATGATGTGAAAACCTCTAATCCTTATCCTAATTTTTCTAAAATTTGAATAAGGGTATTAGTTGGGTATTTATAATAAGAACCCTTACTAGCATGCAACCCTATAATATTCATCTATATTATACTTATGCATAAAAAACACATAACTAGAACATGGTAGACTCTCAAATAGGTGTACAAACATACACATGGTAATTGCATGCAGAATTAACACACGGTGACCACCCTTCACTAGGGTGATAATTCTCCCCTTTTCTCTGGAATGAAAATTTTATCTTCCTCCCAAAATTCCCAAAATTCCTATGAAAATATAGACCCGAAAATTTGGAAAACACTAGAAATTACAACCACTTTAAGCAATATCTCTTAGTCCTAAATCTCCTTAAACAACTTGGAAATTAATTGATAATAAACATAAAATCCATATCCACCTTGAATCACCTTGATTCCAAAAATACCCAAAGTGATACAAAAGCTATATAAAAAACACACCAAAATAAACATAAAATTAGGTGTTGTTATTATGGAAATATGCTTCATAATCAAATTGTATTTTCTATATACAATAGGTATTTGAATGCATAATATAAACATAATCAAACAAAAAAAAACTCAACATTTTGAGTGTGCTTTCAATAGCCACTATTTATGGTGTCTCGTATATGGTCATATGGATAGGTATTTATCATCTACAATATAGATGAATGTGCTTATGAAGACCCAAAATGTTCATATATAGAAGATCAAGGAATCATAAAGCAAGATGAAAATTAAAAATCATTTTACAAGTTTATAAGATAAATTTGGTCTATCTTATGCATAAGAGGATCAAACATTCCATTTTTCATCTGATGTGAAGTAAAAAACATGGATAAATAAATAAAATAGATTTGAAGGATGTGGTTATAGATATTTCCTTGAAATAATTAGATTATACTAGTGTATGGATTCTTGATAGTGGGTGTACTTTCCATATAATGGGAAATAAAGATATAGTAATAGGAATAAAATATGACAAATAAAGTATCATAATATTTGGAAATGATTAAGGGTTAAAGATTAATGGATCAGAAAAATCAAAAATTATGTGGAAATACCTGAGATGAGTAGATTTCTTGGTTTTTTAAGGTCATGGTTACAAATTTCTAATTTTAAGTCAAATTTTTGACTCAGGATATGTATTATAATTCACCAAGAATAATTGTATCATTAATTGGAAGGATGGTGAAGTTATGATAAAAGGGAAGAAAATAAAGGGAAGTCTCTAACTCATTAGTGTACAAGAAAATATATTCTTTCTATCCAAGGATGAAGAAAATATATTTTGGTATAAATTTCTAGGTCACTTGATCTAATAGTCCTTGGATGGTTTGGTGAAGAGTGATGGAGCTCATGATATCCCTATATTTTCAAGTGCTCACACACTTGTGTGATGTTTTTTAAAAAGTTATGATTATTCGGAGTACATGCAAGAATAAATATAATAATTCAATAATTTTACTTGAATTGGTTTATTTTGATGTGTGTGGGATGATATCACCAAGGGATATTAATGAGAATATATATTATGTGTTATCCATTGATGATTACAGTAGGATGTCCTGATTGATAGTCATTACCCACAAGTATGAGGTGTTCAACTATATTACTCAGTATTAGATGAAGGATAAAATATTTCTTGGGAATAAGATTCTAAAATTTTGAACCAAAAATGGCATAGAATTCACCAACAACCAAGTAAGGTGTTATCTTAATAAGTATAGGATAAGGCACCAAGTATCAACAGTGAGAAATCCACAACAAAATTGTATAATTGAGAGGAGAAACCATATCATAAGATATATGGACAAAATTATTCTTATTAAAAAATATTTTCTAGATATACTTTAAATGGAAGTAGTCTTGACATAATTATATATTACTAATAGCACTTTTTTTGTCTAGGATAAGAAAAATACATTATATGATATGTGGAATGTGAAAAAGATGAATTTGAAATACTTTTGAATCATTGGATGTAAGTGATTCATTCTCAATAAGGAGAAAAATAGTAAGTTTTAATCCTGTAGAGATAAACGTATTTTCCTTGGATACTCATCCAAGGAAAATGTATACAAGTGCTTCAAAAAAAATTTGGAAATATCAATTAAATCCAAGATGTTCTTGTGGTGTAAAATGAGTATAATCTTCAGAAAAATAGAAAACAAATTCTGGAGGAAAGTGATGATTAGTTGGGCATATTAGGATGATAACAAGGGTTTGATACTAATTCTAATTCTATAGAATACACTAATTATTATCAGGTTGGAGTTAGGTTAGTAGATGTATAAATGTTGATTATTGGAGATGAAATTAATGATCAAGATATCATTGGTGATCAGGAGGCACTAATACAAACAAGGAGAATGGATTCTCTATAGAAACGTTTTCTCTTATCTTAGGTATATACTAAGTGTTTTAAATAGTATTGTAAAGATGATAATTGGGTTTAGAATATTCATGAATATCTTGACCAAATAAATAATAATTGGATATGAGAAATTGTTCCAAGGTTGGAAGATTAAAATTTCATTAGAACCAAGTCAGTTTTCTATAACAAGATCAATAGAGATTTAAATTTAGTTTAAAAAAATGCATGGAAAGTGTACAGAGGGTATTTAAAATTTTAAGAGACTGATTTTAATAATTTATATACACTTTTATTCCATTTAGAGATAATTTGATTTTTTTTGGGTAATTACAGTGCAAAGAAGATTCCAGTTTGTCTAAATAGATATCAAATCATTATTTATAAATTTATTTCTTGAATATGAGGTGTACATTGAAAATACATAAGGTTATATTATGCATGAATATGAGAGAGAAAAATTAATAAATAATGAGCTTTATATGATAAATCAAGCACCAATGTCATGGTATTCTAGACTAGATCAGTACTTGAAGACGCTCATTTTTTAGCAGGGTAGAGTTGATCATAAACTCTATATCAATAAGTAGAGAGATCAAAGGATGATATTGATTATATATATTTATGAAATAACATTTGGTGGATCAAATGAATAATAATGTAAGAAACTTTCATAATTTAGGAGGTGTGAGTTTGAAATATCAATGATTGGTGAGTTGGAATTTTTCCTTGGTTTTCAAGTGATAGAAGGAGGACATGGAACACTCATATCATAGTATAAATATAACAAGGGGAATATGAAAATATTTTAATAGATGATTCCAAGATAATGAAAACAATGATTTCTAACTTGTTGATGTTTTCAAGGGATGATGATGTCAAAGAGGTAAATTTCACAGAGTATTGGAAGATCATTGGGATATTATAGTAATTAATAGTGATAAGGCCAAAAATTATATTTTACACTTGTAAATTTGAAAGGAACCAGATTAATCTCAAGTAAATCCTATTAAAATATATGAATATAATGTTATGTTATATCAAATTAATGGAAGATTTATTCTTTCTTTGTAATGAAAAATATTAGTATGATTTATTTAGATATATAGATACAGATTTTCCTGATTCAGCAGATGATTGAAAGTTAATATTAGGCAGTGTATACTATCTTGTATGATTGAAAGATAATAAGATGAATATATTTTTTCCATCTTGCACATAAATCTTGTGGATGAATCAATAGTTTGAGAATTTGGGAGTTTAAGTGAAGTCTCTTATAAATATTAAATGTGACAGCTCACGTTCTCTCAACCTTAGAAAAAATCCCATACATCACTCAAGGATGAAGCACATTTAAATCAAGATTCACTTCATTAAGGAGAAAGTTAAGCAGGGATTCTTGAAATTAAATTATGTGCCTATGTAACTTTAAGTTGCAAATATCATGATATAGTCTTTACCCAAGGAGAAATTTGATAAGTATCATAAATCTATTGGATTCTATTAGACTCATGGAATTTAAATAAGTGTGGAATTCATACCCCCACTCCACAAGGCATGTCGTGGGGTCCCTCGTGTGTTAGATATTTTTCTTCCTCTCATGGCCAATAAATGAGTGACATTTGAGTTTGTTGAAAGGGGGAGATATATTTTTCAATAATGTGGGAGAGATTTTTCAAAAAATTAAGGGAGTGAGTATCTTTAGAAAGATGAAAAAATGGGATATTTTTTCAATGTTCAAATAGGGGGAGAAAATATTCATGTGTAGTTGCAAAGAAGCAAGTGGTGATCGAGCTGAATGAAGTAATTCATCTATGAAATTTTCATGTTAATCTTGTTTGTCACACTAAGAATAACTAATGTGGGATTGTAGTACATGATAAGGGAATACATGGTCTCTATCAGGAGTTGTAGAGTGTGGAAGGTGTTTTCAATAGGAATTGAAAAGGTTTTGATAACAAGATATTTAAGGATTTTGAAGTGTTTTTAATAAACCCAAATAGGAATAATATTAGGAAAAATATCTCAAGTTTACTTTTTTATATTTTGGGCTGTGTTTGTCTATAAATAATGTTGAAAATTTTATAGAGTTGATAATTCCATGAGGTACTAATGAAGGAAAGTATCTTGAGGCATTTAAAGTCTTTTTGAGAAGATTGTATTGAAATTTAGAAAAAAAGAAGAATTCTTATGAAAACTAGGGAAATGCTTGTAGAACTAAAGTTATGCAAACTCGATGAAATTAATAAACTCAAGGTGATGTGTTTTATAGAATCATGATGGTTTTTACAATGTATATTTTTTGGATCTATTTTTCTTATAAATAGGGAACTAATCTCATCAATGGAGGTGAATAAGAATACTTAGAGGAACATTAAGAGAGTTAAGTTCTTTTTTTCATGTAAGACTTATTAGAAGAGCTAGGTTCTTTTTTCATTTAAGACTTAAAAAACATATTTCTTGAAAGAAAGCATTAAAATGACCAACATTTTCATGCATAAAGGACATATAACAAACAAGTATTTATGAAAATATGATTTATGTGAATAAAAGATGTGTGAAAATGGGGTTTATGCGAACCTCAAGGGGATTGCCTAGAATTTATATAATAAAGTAAAATTAATTATTTTGATGAAATAAGACTTAATGAAAAACCAATTGTGATTTAAATAGGGTTTATTTAGTTCAATTTAGGAATCTTATTAAGGAGTAGTGAGTATACTTCAATTAAGAGAGTGGTGAGTTCTCAAATCATGCTTGGTTGTAAACCAAGGAGGACAATGAGTCTTCTTCAAACATTATAAACAAAAGTTCATTTTAACGAATTTGGTACATCAACACATCATTGTTGTATTCTCCTTGGACATATCTCAATGTGGAAAAACAAAGTTAATTTTTTTCCCTTGCATGATCTATGTTCCATCATACATTATTGTGAGATAAAGAGAGAAGAGTGGTTTATCTCATGATGTAAAAATATCAAAAGTGGGATTGTTTCTGATTCACACCCCCCCCCCCACCCCCAACCCACATGTTATTCAACCTAGTGTGGGGATAACACCATACATCCTATTCTTCAGGCCATATATCATAGTTTAAATACCACAAAGTTACTCCCATACTTCATGTGTATATCTACTATAATTCTTTATAGTGATTCATATCCTAGAACTCCTAACCATATATTTTTTTTAAGTAGAATTCCACTAATAATTTATTTGGGAAAATGGAGAATAATTTATAGTTAATGATTTAAGTAACCAAAACTCTTTTTCATGAGTCATCATATCAATAACACATAAGAGTTCACATATCATGAGAAACTATGTTCCAAAAATGATACATAGGTGCACAACTCCTAACACCCTAGGCCAAGTTAAAAAACATAAATCAATAACTCAAAACATAATACTAGGAAAAAATCAAATCAACTATTTTATAGAAAAGTAGGATAAATAATAACAACTCTATGAAAACTTAGAGTTCAAATAATGTATGTGTTATTCAGGAAAAAAACATATCATACATCCCATTTCCATAAAATACCTGCCTCCATCTACCACACCCAAATAGTAATAAAAATAAAATAAGTGTCTATTACCACTTTTCAGTGTCCTCAACCTGGTATCCCTCCCTCATAGACTGAACTAGAGTTCTACATACCTCAGGTGTTCCTCCCCATGCACCAGAGGCTACTGACTAGTAGTGGGGGTCTAATAAACCATGTGGGTGAGACTATACCCTCTAGTATCATTAAACCTATAAAAATAGATAATAGAAATATCCATAATAGGAATCACATAATAGTATATAAAATGAATTTATAGTGGAAGGAATACTATAAATAAATAACATCACCATGTTATAACCAAAATTAAACCCATGCAGTTCATATTTTTATAAAAAATATGGAAGATCACCTAATGGGTCGATCATATACTGAACCTAAATAAAACTATAAATAAATAATAGAGACTTAATATTATCCTTATCATCACTATAGACCCACCTTTATAACCCTGTTGAGATTCACTTTCTTTTCAACTTATACTAGGGCCATCATTTAGACCTATATGTCAACTATAAGATTTGTACACACAAAAAGTGACCATATAGGGTGTGACTATAGAACACAGTAGGCCACCACTAATGGTGTTCCTAATAAAAACTAGTATAAGTGTTCATGCATGTACTGAATGAAATGGAATCCATGAACAATCCATCATTTGACAACCCATATATTTTATACACTTTATTTTATGATTTATTTCATAAATATAGACTTAATACAACCCAAGAAGATCATGAGGCCTAGTGTATTTTTGTAATTAGGTACATAGCATAATAAATTAAAATGTAAATACAAATATATAAACTAAAAATCCATAACATGCCCTTAAATTCCCTTGATCTTCTAGAACTACATTGTATAACCTAGGGACGTACATAATAAAGGGGTGAGCTATAAATCCCATTAAGGGAATAATAAAAGCATAACATAAAATACATGGGTGTCAATAGGAATATCAAGGTAATATAAGGGGTGAGAAATATAAACTTGTATATAGAATCATGATATAAGATAATAACATAAAAGAAAATGGGAATGTGGAAACCACATAAAACATGACATCATAAGAATAAGTCAAGGATAACCACCAAGAAATCATAACATAGTGTGCTTAGGATAACCTATCATGCACCATAAATAGAAACTCATGAGATAAAAACATTACCCAATGCATTGGAGGGCTATATAATTTCGGGTCCACCCATCACATTCATATCATGTACATGCATGAGTATGCCACGTAGACCATACAACATAATAATTTCTTTAATAACTTTTAATATCATGATTAAGGAGTGTGGGTTACAAACATGTAAGTCCCCAATCTATGAAGGATAGTTACACCTAGGTGAATGCCCTTGAGTAGAAATGGGGATGGGTATTCACTTTACAAATGTTTGGCATTGAAAAATAATAATCTCGGCTGCATAAAAGGGGTATATAAAGATTTATTAAAGGGTTTAATAATATTGAAAATGATATATAATCACTTGTATAACATAAGTACATTAATAGGGATGTTTAAAACATATCCCAACATGAACAATGGATAATAAAAAGGCATGATATAAATAAGGTTCTTGAATTAAGAGGAGAAGGAGAGGATCCCTTACCATGATATAGTGCTTTTAAAAGATTCAGAGGAGATTATTGAGAACTTTGGGGAACCTTGGGAGGGATATATAGAGGTAAGGATAGATTAAATTCATTCTCTAATTGTTTTTTAGTGAAAAGTAATGGGAGTTTGGGTGGGTTTTATAGCAAAATTACAGAGAATTCTTTATTAATTTATAAACTTAGGTTTCGGACTCTATATGATAAATTAATCCAAACCAAAAACCATCTCATGGTTTTTTTCCATGTTTTTTACAAAATAGGAGTTCATTTAATTATTTTATAAGGATAATAACCTAAATTATTAAAATAATACCCCTGGTGACATGGAAGTGAGTCATGTTTATAAAGAATTGATTTTAAAACATTAAAAAATAATATAGGTTTTGGTGGATTCATTAAGGGTTTATAAAATTAATAAAATAACTTAAAAAACAAATTATTTTAAAGATGAAAAATAATTTCGATTTTTGATTCTCTTTTTAGTATTTATTAAATCACTTTTAGTCTTTTATGATGTCATAATACATGCCGTATAATTATACCATATTTAATTTTTACCCAAAAATTTGACTGTCTTAGAAAATTATGAAAATTTTACTATTAGATAATTTCAATGTTTTGATTTAAAAATTAATATTTATTTTATCAAAATAATTCTATAAATATGATAATTTTCACTTTTAAATAAAATATATATATTTATTGAAAAATTATGGTTTTTTGACAATAACGATTTTTAGACCCTTATAAAAACAAATTTTAACTTCATAAAATTATATTATCATTTATATTTAATAAATATTATTTAATATAAATATTTTATTAAAATATATTTTATTTCAAAAATTCTTGAATTCATAAAAAAGTGTGTTTGATTGAAACTATATATCTCCTGAAAATAAAATTTTTGTTTCGTCGTATCAAAATATAATTTTTATCAAAAAAATATTTAATAATTATAAAGTAATAAAAGATAAACATAATAATTGTTTTATTAAAAATATAAAAAAATTATATTGTTGGGGTCTAGATACATATCCCTTTATTACACGAGTGAATGTCCTAAGCATAAGGTATGTGATGGTGATATTTTCTTGGGGTAGTTCGATGAACATGGTTTGGTCTATGATCTCGATGAGCTTGAACTTATCCTAAAAATAGTTTCACTTAGGCTTTAGTTGTTTAATTTCATCTTGGTATTTTTCAAGGAAAAATCCTAGTGATGTTATCTCCATCAGAAGCTCTGATAAATGAGCTTCATAGGGTATGATCCAACTGGTTGAGGTTGTCGATTTATTTTTCTATTTCAATTAGATTTATCATAACCCTGTATATATATAATAATCATACAATCAATGTATAATTGATATACTATAAAAGATTATAATTCTTAGTGTACTTTTAAATCCAATAGGATATAAATTTTATTGGCCCAAAATAACCAAAGTAGTGCGATCATTTTATAGAATTTAATTTATTAATAAGGAATTTACTCATTTAAAAAGGGAATTTCATAGATAAATGTTTGGTTCATTACATTATTCCCCCTTCATAAATTTCACACTTTAAATTTAATTCATGCACTAAAATGGATGGGGTACTTTTTTTCATCACCTCTTCTATTTCTTAAGTTTCTTCCTCAAACTTATGGTTCCACCACAACACTTTGAATATGTGAGTTGTCTTGTTTATTAGAACCTTGTATCTATGATCTAATATATTCATATATTACTTCTCATATGAAAGATAATTCTCTAATGGTACCACCTCCATATTTAGTATATGTGAGGGGAATGGTATGTACTTCTTCAAGAGGGGTACATGGAACAAATCAGGTACTTAAGATAGGTTAGGTGGGAGTTCTAGTCTATAGGGAACCACTCCAACGAGATCAAGGATCTCAAAGGGTTAAATGTATTATGGAATAAGATTTACCTTCTTCCAAAATCTCATGAATTTCTTTCACATTGATATATGAAGGAACACTTTATCTCTGACCTTAAACTCTAGGTCTCATCGACAATTTTCTACATAGCTTTTCTATCGACTTTACATGGATTTTATATGATGTTTAATGGTTTGAAACTTCACTATGATCTCTTAGATAAGATTAGATCACATAATCTTATTCTCTCTAAATTCATACGAGCATGTTTTAATCCAACACCTATTTATATATAGAGATTCATATGGTGCTATTTGAATGCTATAATGGAAACTATTAGTATATGATAACTCCACTAGGGGAAGGTGTTAATCCCAATATCCTTGTAAATCTAAAAAATATGATATAAATATATCCTATATAGTTTTAATGGTTCCTTTATACTAACCATTAGTATAAGGGTGATAACGAGTACTAAAACTCATCTTTATATCCAATGATTGCTGAAGGCTTCTCTAGAACCTTAAGGTAAACCTTAGATCTTAATCAGATATAATAGAGAGTGGAACTCTATGCAGTCTTCCAACTTCCCTTATATATATCTTGGAGATTTTGTCAATAGATAAATATTACATTATAGCATTGAAATATAATGACTTGGTAAAGCTATTAACTACCACCCCGATGGAATTATTACCTTTAGGGGTCTTGGGGAGTCCTATGATAAAATCCATGGTTATGTTTTCACATTTCCATATTGGTATGGGAAATGGTTTCATCACACACTTAGAATTATATCATTAAGACTTTACTTTTTATTATACCAAGCATCGTGAGACAAATTATGCAATCTCCATCTTCATGTTATCCCATAATAATTTTTACTTCAAATATTTATACATCTTAGTGCTTCTTGTATGAATAGTGAAGGATGAGAAATGTGAATAATCTAGAAGTTCCATCTTTAGTTATGGTTTTTATGGGACACATATTCATGTTCCAAACCTTATAACTCCATATTTAGCAAATTCTAACTTTTGAATATTCACAACCTTTTTTGTATCACCTCATTATCCTTATGCGCCTCCTTGATCCTCCCAAGAATAGATGGTTGAGCAGTCATTTAAGTAAGGTGGGATGAAGATCCTTTTATTATTCCCATGTATATTCTCTATATGTCCAAGAATATTGGATCCCTTAAAATTATCATCATAGATAGGGTTCCATGATATTTTCTACTCAGTGCATTTTCCACTTTGTTCACCTTTCCATGATGGTAATGGATTGAATAATTATAATCCTTGATTAGATTTAACCACCTTCATTAGCATATATTGTGATACTTTTTTAAATATGTACTTGAGGCTTTATGATCCTTATATATGTCACACTTATCCTCATAGACACAATTTCTCTAAATCTTTAGCATGAAGATCACTGCATCCAATTCAAGGTCATGTGTTGGGTAGTTCTTCCCTTGGATCTTTAATTAGCGGGAGGCATATGATATCACTTTTTCATCTTCTATGAGTAAAAAACCCAATCCTTTTTTAGATTCATCACTATAGATCACAAATCCTTCCCCAATTGTGGGTAATTTTAGCACATGTGTAGTGATTAGACTCTTATTAATCTCTTTAAATCTTTCTTCACATTCATCATTCTTGAAAAGCTTCACCTTCTTCTAAGTTAGCTTGGTTAGTGGGCTTGAAAATCATGAGTAGCTTCTCAAAAATTGATGATAGTACCCATCTAATCCAATAAAAATGTGTATTTATATAATAGAGGTTGTTATAGGACACCCTTCAATTTCCTTTTGTTTAAGGATCCACATATATCCCTTTATTAGTGATAAAATGCCTCAGGAATGTTAATTTCTCCTGGTATAAGTTCAATTGAGAACTTGACCTCTAGATTTAGAGTAGGTATGGGAAATTCTAAATGGAACATATTCTCTCATAATGGTAATGTTATCAAGGATTATCTTTTCCTCTATCCCAAAAATTTTAGTTATACATGCTCACTCATATGGAAATAATATCAATGCTTTAGCTAATAATTTCAAAGGAGATTCATCCTCCTCCTTATACTTGTATAGAATCTGAGGGTGATTAGTGGTTCAGAGGGTGAATTATTTCTCCCAATAATTTACATTGTCTCTATACAAGTAAAACCAATCCATAACTATGATAACATTGAATTTCACTAAAGGGATAATTATAATATTTTCAAGAAGAACATTCCCACAAACTTCAAATTGTGATACAATAATCATAGAAGTTTTTTCTAATGATATCAAATAATTTTGGGTTGTGACTCAATGTTCTTAGAAAACTTATAATATATGATAGTGTGAAATTAATTTAAATATAAGAATACATACACAACTTTGGAGTAGGGGTTATGTGTACTTAAATCATCATGATCTATCTCAGCATATAACCTTCATTTTTCCCTTGTGCTTGCAGATTATTGGTGATAATCATCCTTTTTATCCATTGGAATAGATAATTTTTATGAATAATTCCCAAGTTTCCCACATTTAAAACATGGGACTATTGATTGTGCCTTTGATTGAACTTTATTTTCTTCCATAATGTTATCTAAATTCTTCATTTTTTTCATGATAATTAGCTACTTTGTGCCCTATTTTTACACACCCAAAACATATTACAGATTATTTATGACATTTCCCTTGGTGACTCTATCCACATTCTTGAAATTTAGAAAATTGAATCATCTTTCCTTTATCATATTTATCATTATAACTTCTATGATACTTTTTCCTTCACTTCTTTGATGAGTTTGGAGACTCAAAAATGTGCCAATTTTTTATCATAATTTGTGATATCTAGTTTTGAATAATCAAAGCATGTCTTGGTTTAGCCCCTATAATGTTAGGAATCTCATTTATAAAATCATTGCATCACCCGTCACATTGGTTTTTGACTCGATTCGTCATATTTTTATCCATTTACTAAAATAGATGGAAAATTAGGGATGAGAATTATTAAAATATTAAACACATAAATGGGAAACCATGAACATTAAAAGGATAACTCATAAATGAAACGTATTAATTAACCTATGAATTTATAGGTTTCAATATAAGTTATATGTGATCTATTTTCTAACATAAGGTCTTATGAGAATTTTTTCCATTTAATAATGCTTTTTAATGAGCTTATGAATTTACTAAATCATATCCCTTGGGAGTGTCAACCTAGGTGTAAAGCAAGTTCTCTTTATTTTTCACTAGGTGATGATCGATTCTAGCTCAATGTGTCCTTTTGAGGTTATTACCCCTAGTAAAAATTGTTCTAGATCCACATCCACTTATAATATCTAGATAAGGATTTATTTTCTTGAAAATCACTTACTTAATATTTTACCAAAATTTAGGGATGTTTTCATATGTTTAGTCTTATACCTCAAACTTTCACTAGAATTTTCTAATCCTAATCACCAAAAATAACTATACTTTTATCTTATATCAACTATGAAAATCCATATCTTTCATAAAATTTATTTCAAGATTTATTTAATAAAGATACATTTAATAAAACCCCAAAATATTATGATGACTAGTGTTTTTGGGTAATTAGGTATAGATAATAACAACTTAAAATAGAAATACAAATACATAAACTCAAAGTCAAACATGCCCTTGAATTTCCTTGATATTCTAAAACTATATAGGATAACCTAAGGGTGTACATAACAAAGGGTTCACTACTATAAAAATGACCTATAGCTACGGACCTATATACATGGTTTAATAGGTCCATGGCTATAGCATGAAATATAGCTATGGTTATTTTGAAACCATGGATATATGATGTGTAAATCCATAGAAAAAGTAGCCTTTGGAAAAATGGTTATTCAAATTTTAATCCCCCCCATGGTCAAAGAAGATTTTAGATTTCCTATCTAACCCACACTGAATCCCTTTCCTAGATCTTTGTCAACCATCCACTCATTTTCCATCAACCCACTCTCCCTTGGCCGATTCCTCCCATCCCTTGCTCAATTCCTCCCATCCCCATTATCATGCATTCATTCCTCCCATCCTCTATCCCCTTAATCACATGTTCCTCCTCTATTAAATGTGTTGGATAAACCTTTATCCTTCTACAAGTGGACTGTACATGAGTGTTTTAGTCGATTCCTCCTCTATCCGGTGCATTAGTGGAACCATTTTCCTTTTGTGAGTGGTCAGCACATGAGTGTTTCAACTGAGACCGTCCATGAGCGGGACCCGTGTGGGTTGACTCCTACCTTTTCTGATAACTATGAACCTCCCACTCCTTATAGTAATTCTTATTCCCTCATCCATGTGATTTTTTTACGGCATCCTCATTTTTTCTGAAGGATCCTATGATTAATAGTAAGTTATATTTCATTTGATTTGTTCTTATTTTATTCATGTTTTTTGTTCCTTATTTATTTTTAAATTATTCCCTGATAATCATGCCATAATGGGAGGCCATAAATAAGTGTTATGTGTTGTATCTTTTGGTTCAAATATTACATAGTGGTTTGAATCCATGATAAATCCATTGGGAAGCATGGTTTATTCATTAAAGGGAAGAATTTTTTTATTACTGGGTTATTTATATTAAAACTTTAGAGCTTGAAATATTGATAGGAAAGTCACTTGTGGAATTAATAAATATCTTGGTAATTTTTCGATTTTATGTATTTCAAAGAGGTAGTATTAAATATCTTTATTATTGGAAGAAACTGAATATGTACCTGAAGTATGTTGTTGTTCAAAGACTCATTGGATTATACAGACAATTTTAGTAGCTTATATTCACTTTAAAAGTATTTTTATATTATGGAATAATTCATCATCCATTACCATTTCCAAGAACTATCATCAGTATTATCGAATGAAACATATTTAAGTGAGGTATCGTTTTATGAGATATTTTTTACTGAAAGGTTAAAAAAAATTAGAGTTACTTTCTGCTAATGAATTGTGGGATGGTATATTTACAAAGACTTTAGAATATAATATTTTGTAAAGGATAAAATATGATCATGGAATGATGGACGCATGAATAAATTTTTTAGTAGGGAACTATATGTATTATTTTAAAAAAATGATATTTATTTAAAGGAAATATATGATTGAATAATTATAATTTATTTTATATTATTCCTTTAATATCATTATTAAATTATTTAATGTTATTAACTAGTTTTGTTGAATATTAATATAGTTTTCTTGTAAATAAGATGCTTCCATCAAAAAGAATTCATAAAAATATATTTTAAAAGAAGGGGAGATTATATTAATGAAGAGTATACAATATTGTGATTTATATTTCACCTTCAAAAGTAATATTTCCTAATCCTTTGATTATTATTATCTATTTTTATTATACTATATTAATTAACATAATTATATATTGTTTTTTATTTTATTCCATTCACCTATTTATTTTTATTTTTTGTTTATTGAATTTTTATATTTTATATGTACTACTCTATATTTTCATATCTTATTCATCCTACAAAAATGGGGAGTTATTTTTGGGTTTTTCAGGTATTAAAAAGGTGAATAAAGTTGATTGGATCACTATATTTTTTTATATATGTTTTTTTAATTACAAATTATCTCTATATAAAGTTTTTTTATTATTTATATTCCCCTCTCATCTTTAGTTAATTTCAATTTTTTAAAATTTATATTTATTCTCCCTTTATTTATTCATATTAATTATTTAATATTTCAATTTATTATTAATCATTATTAATGTTTTCCCATATTATATGTTGATGAATTTTTTTAACTGATAAAACATAAGTATTATGTGTTTAATCTTTATAGATTATATTTTTCAAAACGAAGTGCCCTTATTTATTTATGTATTTACCATTATATATTGTATGTTTAGAAATCTGTATATGTTAATGACCCCTACGTTTTATAGAATTTTGAGATTTAACTAAGTCTATGATAGTCACACTTGATGATACTAACCTTATATATTATTAGAGTTGAAAATATCACTAAGTCTTTGACCCTTACATATGAAAATACGATCCTTATATATGTTTTCTTTTAAAATATTCTATTTTGTATTTGTATCTTAAATATTGAATATGGATTCTTACATATATGGTGTTCAATATTTAATAAATAAATAATTAATTATGGCAATAGAAAATTGGCTATAAATTAAAATTAACATATAATATATTATTTTACTTTCCATTTAAGATATTTGTTATGATTTTTTTATAAACATGTTATTAATTATTAGTTTTTATATCACGAAACAATACATATCACATTAAGTCTTTTTCTAGATTAGTTATTTAATGTATGTTTATTTTTATCTGAATGGATAGAATTTGGATTTATAACATTTATTAGATCACTGATGGGTTTCAGAATTAGTTATGATATTTTTTAGAGTTTTAATTAAATAATGATTTAGATGGTGGATTGATTTGATACACAATTTTTGATTGTGCTAGAAGACCATGGTTAACTTGTGAGGAAGTGATTTACTATATCACTAAACATGTTTTCCATAAAAAATATCATGTAGGGTATCCTAAAGTATAAAAATCTCAAGTGTAAAATTACATTAAATCAGATAAATGGATTGGTATGGAAATTTTTTTTCTAGTTGGTTTCCATTTGTTTCTCAAGACAACTCCTCATGTAGACCAGTGTAAGAGGAAATGAATATTGGAACATAGTTTTCTTCTATTGATCAAAATAATGACATTGATCATTTCAGAAATCTTATGGAATATGTGAATAACCCAGTATATTAGGCATGTGTAAAAATGAGAAAAATTGAGTATTTAATACAATTATATCATGGGAAAGAAATGTATATATTTATTAATACTGAGTTTGAATATATCCTTACATTTATCAAGGATTTACTGCCTAATTATGCATTTATTATAAAAAAATATTACATAGAATCCAAGTTGGTTGAAAAAATTGATTTTCATCTACTAAGATCCATTCTTTCCCTAAGGATTGTTGTCTGTCCTGGAAAGAAAATGAAGAGTTGAGTTAGTAAAAACAGTGTGGTACATCAAGGTGGAATACTAAAAAATACATAACTCAATCCTACATTCTAGATAAAGTGATGTGGCACTTCTCTTTAGTTCTCATGCTTCAAAAACCTTTTATATCAGAAAAAATGTAAAAAAATATGACATATCGTGAAGATGAAATAAATAAGGATAATGATGAGATAATTCATCCTACATATAGATTATCTTGGAATAAATTTGATAGGTTACATCCTAATTTTGTAGATGACTCATGAAATGTTAGATTTGGATTTTTATGTGATGGTTTTAACCCATTTAACTAGATGCATACTACACACAGTACTTGGCCTGCTTTCATTCTCATTTATAACTTTCTGTCATGGATGTGTATGAATAATCTATTTACTATCATGAGTGTATTGATATCTAGACCCAATGATCCTTAAAATAATATTTAAATATACTTGTAACCATTAATGGATGATTTAAAGTAGATTTTTATCATTGGTGTATAAGTGTATGATTCATTTAGGAAGGAATACTTAATGTTTCATGCAACTTTATTTTGGATGATAAATGATTTACCTGGTTATTGAATGATGTTTTATTGGAGTATAAAAGGTAAATTATTCTGTCCTGTTTTTATAAAAAATAAATGTTCCCAAAGATTAAAGTTTTCAAAAAAAATCATCTTCATATAGAATTGGTGATTTCTACCAATGGATTATCCATGCATGAAAAATTGGAGACATATTGATAATTTTGTAGAGATAGATGAAACACCTCAATGAATTTTAGGGAATGATATTGTTAAATAACTTGATGGTTGGAATTATTTTATTATAAAGATTTAATCAAATAATATAAAGTGAAAGAATGATAATTAAAATTAAAATAATAATTAGAGAAATAAAAGTATATTCTTTGATTTTCCATATTGGTCATTGAATTTATTGTGTCATTGATTGGATGCAATGCATATCAATAAAAACATTTGTGAAATGTTACTTGCTACTCCCTTAAATTTCAAGTGAAAAATATTATTTGTGGTCACATCGTGATTTGATGGATTGGGGTATAAGATCAAGAATTAATCCTAATTTAATTGTCCAGAATAAGTAGAAAGTACACTTTGTATTATTTGATGACAAATGTAGAGAAAAAACAATTTTTTCAAGTCTATGAAAGTTTGAAGGATCCATATGGTTATTCAAGTGACATTTTTAAATGGTTTAATACATAAGAAATGAAACTAAAATCTCTTAAAACCCATGATTTTCATGTCTTATTACATGAGTTTATTCCCATTTCCATTTGAAATTTTATTTTACATAATGTTAGAGTTGTTGTGATTAAGTTATGTAATTTTTATCAAGACCTTTGGTACAAAAGACTGAGCAAAAGTGTTGTTCAAAAATTGTAGAGAGATGTATCGATTATTATTAGTGAATTAGAGAAAGTTTTCCCACCATCATTTTCCACATGTATGTTATGTATAACTGTGTTTCTTCCCAAAGAAGTTATTTTTGGTGGTCTTTTTGCAAGTTTTTTGGTATATCTAGTAGAAAGAATGATGTCTACAATGAAATATTTTGTGAGAAATAAATATAATCCTGAAGGATCTATTAGGAAATGATATTTATCATAAGAATGAATTGATTTCTATTCATCATACTTGGATAATGTCACTATGAGGTCTAATCTACTAAGGAGAACTAAAGATGAGCAGTATGATTCCATTGAGCCTGTATTTCCTTCACTGACCCTAATAGGAGGGATATCTAGATTTTATTCATTGTGTAATTTAATAAGGGAAGATTTGGAAATGGTTCATTATATATTATTATTTGAATATAGTGTGCTTTATTATTACATCAAGTAAGTAAAGTAATAAATATAAATTTTTTAATTGTGATTTTTTAATAGTTTCTAACATTTTAAAGATTTTATATTTGTAAAGAATATTTAGAAATTATAAAAAGGATACATCATTCTCTATCTATTAAGAGGAAGGAATAATTACAAATAAAGGAACTTATTACTTGGTTAAATTCAATATTAATAGATTTTTTTACATAACTTAATCATAAGTATATGTTTAATATTCGATGTTGGTATCTTTCAGGTTCTATGTTTACCAATGAATGGTGTATCAGATGAAATAAGAGTGTTTTAATTTGGTTCAAATAATGTGTTATGTGATTTTAAGGCAATGGTTTTAAATGGATTTAAATTATTTATAAATATATATGCAACAAAAATGTAAATGCAGCATAATGGTGTCATGATAAGCCCCACAACAGATTATTATGTGAGTGCATCAGACCGAAATCCTTGATCAAAAAATATATCATATTATGGGGTTGTCGAAAGAATCATTTTATTATATTATTATGAACATAGGCATGTCGAAATGATGAAATTCAATTGGTTTGATTCAATGACACAGGAGTACATGCATATAGATAAATGTTTATTTAGAGTGATTGATATGAAACACCATCCTCATACATATGAATCTTATATTCTTACATCACATGCTAGACAGTTGTTTTGTGTAACTTCCCCATTAAAACAACAATTTGGTGTTATTGTTGATGTCATTCCAAGACATGTTTTTGATGAAGTCATGGATGGTAGTGATGTTTTGGATGAACCTATCATCATTTATTAAAATTTTTAATTTGATGACATGGAAGATGAAATTGTCAGAACAGATTATGAACCATAAATTATAATAGATCACACATAGTGTTGACACATTCGTAAGTATTTGGATGAAATTATCACAATATTTTATGTGTTTTTTTAAAGATTTCATACAATATATAAAATTGATTTTTTTAATTAAATTTCAAGAATTTCAAATGAGTTGAAATTATGACAATTGAATTTTAAAATGTTATTTTTAAGTTGATAAATCCATCTGTTAAATAACATTTTATGTCTTTTCATTTGTTTTTTAAACCAAAAAGTTTTATTATTTAACATTTTCATTATTTATATTTATCTCAGAATACTATTTTAAATTTCCAGGACATAATGTATTATTATGAAGAAGTTAAAAGGAGGAAAATATAGAGAAATGACCAATATATTAAAGATTTAGGCATGTCTCCTATAATCACCATTGTAAGTACATTTTCTGTTTGGATATTATGCTCTTTCATATTATTTATATTTTTATTGCTTATTTTATATTATCATACACGTTATTTTAGGCTACATCATTGAGTAGAAGATTGGATTTTTCTGCAAAAGGTGATGGTATGGTGGGGGTACTAATATGATTGACTTTATGGTTCATCCAAGAACTATGACGCTTTAGTCACCAAGGTGTCATCTAGTTTAGCCTCCTTTCATGTCTCTTAAGTCACTCAGGTGTCATACTTAGATTATTTCATCTCCTTATTTTTTATACCCACCTTTTCCATATCCCTTTCCGCCTACACCCACACATGATGGTAGTTCTCAAGCTCTCATCCCTCCTTATTACTCATTCCCACCATCCACTATACAGGACCCTGCTCCTCTGTATATCCCATCACCATATTCATATCCATATCCATCTTAATTTGTATAGGGATATCCATTAGGATTTTTACTCCATCAGTACATTTATATTCATCAACTATATAGATTACTCCTGCTATAAATATCCCACCTCCCATAGAGGATACTCCCCCTCCTCTAGAAGTGGTACTCCAGGGCTCAGTAGATCCCCCATCTATTGGTATGTTTTTAAAAATTACTGATAGTAATTAATGATAAATTCAGGTATATTATTTTCCTTTACTGACTATTTTTGATTGTTGTCTTCATCCTCTACCAAGCAATGAGATTTCAAAAAAATGAGAGAGTTCTAGAATCGACACGTGCATATTATGGTTCAATAAAATTAGAATGGTGTTATAATTTGTAAAAATGGTAAGGAATGTAAAAGTTTTATGGGAAAGATTTATAAACATAACAATATCATTCTGGTTCAACCAATAAGTAGGAGATAAGTTGGAGCCAAAATAAAGAACAATGTCTGGGAAGAGATTTGGGTAAGTAATATTAATCAACTTTTATATAAATTAATTTAAAATATTTTGTTTACAAATATTTTTTCCAATACAGCTCCGATATAATTTTCCTAATGGAAAAAATGTCAAGGCCACAAGGTTAATGGATTTGGGTGATATGTACTTATTATAAAAGTATGACTTGTACGTTGTTTGGAAAGAGATAGTTGATATTGAGCTTAAAGAAATGTTGATCATTTCTGATTATCTAATTTCAAAATATATAGAGATGATCAGCTATTGGAAGAGTTTGAAGTTTAAGGTATTAGCTAAATTTATATATATAATAATTTATTTATTTCAAAAATTATTTTTAAATTTTAAATTACTTATTTTATTTATGTTAATTAAATTATATAATTTCAAGTTTATAGTAGAAATAGGACAGAAATAAAAGAAATAACAGTGCAATGAAATACATTCACACTTTTGGACACACTTCACTCTCAAATCATGAGAAAGAACAAGTAATTTAACATTTAAAATATTCAAATTAATTTTATTGAAATATAGATCTATTGCCTTTAAGTTTTTTTCTGTGTGTCAAATTTTTTCGTATTTTTATAGTTTTATGTTTTTGGACAAAACCGTTAGAACATTTCTTCATTATCATGTTTATTTTCAAAAAAATCTTTATTATTATGTGGGAACCACTCCTTTTATTTTATTCATATATTTTTCCCATTTATTATTTCCACTATCATTACCAAACTAGAGTAATGTTAATTCATCTGGGTCCTTTAATGTAATGGAAATATGGTCTCTCTAAGATGAATGGCATAATTTTAAAAATGTATTATCCTTAACTTGATTCTCTAGTTTAATGTGTTTTTTTATACTGAAATTTTTTATTTATATCCTACATATGTATTTCATCATCCCTCTAATAGGTATTAACTTGATTCATCCTAAATGGTTGAAAATTCACTTTAATTTTATAATTTCTAGCTTGTTAGATTTTTTTATCCCTTAAAATGGTTCAAAAATATTCCCTTCAACATTTATCATGTTGATTTGAGAATATATAATTTATTAAGGATTAAATAACAGTATAATCCATGAGTATTTCCTCATTTTTGAAGTGTGAAAATGGTGCTTTAAATTTTGAATTCCAACTCAAACTCCCTAAGTGAGAAACATTCCATATTATTCCCCTATTTTTTTAGAACCAACATTATAATGTTGTAAAAAATATATTCAATAATTTGTGTGTTAATTTTTTTTCTTTAATGAATCTTCAAAAACATTAAATTTCGGTAGTTTTTATCTCAATTATATTATTTAATGTATCTAGGTTTTATAATTTATAAATTGTATGACTCATTTTTTTATTCTATGAACCTATTTATAATATAATGGAAATATCTATCATAAAATGTCTATGAACTATGTATAAAATGTGTATAATGTGTGTATAATATGGAATAATATGTGTCATAACTTGTGCATGATCTGGAATCTACATTTTTTAACAATATATTTTTTATTTAGTGTACACAGATTAAAATATCTGTATAAAAAAGTTTTATAATTTCTAATATTATATGCAATCCAATCTATCTATAACCAATGTTTTATAATCTTCAATCTACTTTTGATAAAAAAAATTATTCTAATTTGAAATCGGTGTATAAATAGTGTTTTAATTTATGATTTTTTAATCTAAAATCTTTGTATTCATTTAATATTCAGTAATTTTTCATAATATATGAGTTCATGTCACATATAATTACTTCACAATCTATTTATAATAAAATATATATAATTAAAGGTAAAAATGTAAACCAATTTGGATTTTTTGTGTCTCTATTTATAATCTGTGTAAATATAGGTCATAATATATGTTAAATAATCTCTAGGTATTAGAATTTGTGGTTTAGTCCTATTCTGATAGTATGAACAAAGATTAGGTTTAACAATTATGGTGAATGAATAAAATGAGTTAGTATAAGTAATGGTTCAATGTTTTTTATTGTATATGAAATCACACCATTATGATATATATTACACCACAATTTTTATTTAAAGATTCTATAAAAATTTATCATCTAAATATCACACAAAAAATAACTCATTAGGAAAAATGAAAAGTGGTATTTAGTTGTTCAATGTGGATACCAAGACTACATGGATGTTTTGTAATAGCAGTATCCACACCGGCCTCTTCTTAATTATCAAAATGATCGATGCATGTATGTAGTTGAATCCCCCACATTGTCTTATTCATCTTAAATCTTATTCAAGTATTATAATAATATTCAATAGTATTAGCTCTTAGTTACTTAAGGATCTCAATATATAGGATATTCTGTAGTAACAGAATAATTTTGATCTCACTCAATCTTCTTCTTCTACTTCAACACTTCTGATCTTCAATAAAAATATTTTAATAGCACACCTTTATTCTTTCTTCCTCAATGCCCAAAATAATATTTTTTTAGTATTACATTTCATTCTGATTAATATATTGTATCCTATTATTTAGTTTATAAACTTAAAATTATCACATGGATATTATTTCCATATTTTGGATATGAAAACTCCATAATATTAAACATCGTGAACTTCCCATTTAAAACTATTCAAACATTCTTCAAGAAATTATCCCATATTTTATATTCATTAATGGGTTTCAAATTTTTTTATTTTAAATACTTTAATTTTCATACAAATAAATTCTCAAAATTATAAATTAATTCTCCTTAAGACTCAACATATTCATCTCCTTAAGATTATAAAAAATCTACACTCTTTATCCATGATTGTATAATCACATCCAGTAAAACCTCGCAGCACAAATATTCTTCTCATGGCATGAGTTTATTATCACTTCTCTCTAGATCTCATAGGGATATGGAACAGCACACCTATTGTGGTGTGATTTCATCGATCATCACAAACCATATCCACACCTTATTCTCACAACACATCAATATAGTGTAACACTATCCCACATTTCTCAATACATCATTAATTGGATTAGGATGTTGATCTTCATGATGTGATGACCTTCTTAAAAATTTAACTTGAATCATGATTTACTCTTCAACAAAATTATTTTATTTAAATCATTTAATAACATCTTCAGTGTCAAATGATTTAACTACTCTCTTAGAATCTCAGTTTGAAATCCATTAAAAATCCCTCACTCTTGAAAATAGATTACTCTATAAAAAGAATCAGATTATTCTTTTTTATCCTCTTCACCATTTAAATTAAAAATTTATAGCATAAAAGTTACTTATGTGAGTATAAAATACCTTATATTATTCATACAGAGACCCCATTTATTCTAAAATGAGAGTCTGGTTACTCTAATGTATCCTTCAAAACCCTGAAGTTACTCATATGTAGCCTTCCCAATCTTTTGGTTATTTTGATGTAGATTGGCACTTACTCTTATATGAGAAGTGGAACCTTAGAGTTAATATCCCAAAAATTCAAGATATTATTCTATAGCTTCAATATTATTCTCACATGATTTAGGAATATTGGGGTTATTTATACATAGAATTTTCTTAATCTTCTAGAGCCCCTGAAAATGGGGATTAATATTATATAAAATTATTTTACATTGTACCATTCAAAATCTAGAATCCAGAACTTTTAAAACTCTTCTCCACCTAACTCAGCTCAATTAAAAACTTTTTTAAACATATATATCCACCTCAAATCATCTCAAACTACATAAAATGAATTTTATAATTCATTTAACCCTCAAAAAATCCTTTAGTATAATTCTGAAGCATTTGTTTCATATAAAAACTCACATTGAGTTTTTTAACAAATCTTTCACTACCTCAAAAAACTCCACTTAATTTTTGGATCAAAATACCTCCAATAATAATGTTCAATTATTTATCAAATAAATAAAGCACCAAAATCACAAATTAAAAACTGAATTTCATTGTACATCCAAGTGTGTCTTCCACTTTAGGCATATTTCTTCAATCCAAAAACACATAGACAAATACTCATCTCAAAAAACCTTTATCTTCACCGTTACCAATATATAAATGGATATCTTAAAGTTTTATATAATGTAATACAAAATAGAAACTATATGACATATCTCAAACCATAAATATATCTATTCATTGAGTTATTCACCATCACCCAACACATATCGACAAAATTACTTATTTAAAACACATATAATCATCATCACAATCCATTAGAATCTTCAAACATGATTAATAAAAGGAAATTTTTTTATTATCATACCTAGATTTGCCTCTCTGGGGTATATTCATTAGTGAGTCTAACTTGTAAATATTAAATTAATAAAATAAATTATTTTTCATTAAAATATTATAGATTGACTTAGTTCATGATCCTATACATTATAATTTTTAGCATTTTCAGGCCATTGATTGTTTTATTTTTTATTTTTTATTTCTTATTTTTTTTTATAAAAAATAAATTAAAATCACTAAAATAAGAGAATATTAACTTTTAGATCAAAATATGATTTTGTGGATCAATATTCTCTATGGGTTTTTAATTAGACTAGCCCATTTTGTATGCCTTTGTAATTTAGTTTTAGAAATATTTTCTATAGATTTCTAAATTTTCATATCCATGGGAATTAATGACATACATGAATATGATAGCCTCAAAGAGGTTTGAAATTTTTTTGTTGGATTTGAATGTAAATGGATTATAAAGTAACTCAAAACAATAATATGAACAGTGTTTACAATTAGGTTTGATGATTTCTATTTTGATGAAAATATCTCTTCTATATTAAAAGGGGAACATAAATTGAAAACAAAGGAAATATAATTGAAAACAATAACATTATAACATCTTGGTTTTTTAAGAAATATGAGTTAATTGTATGTTCAAAATATTATACCTTAAAAAATAATAATATATCAATTTTATAATACATTCATTGATTCTAAAACGGTTGAAAAATATTACATGCTCACTACAAACCTTAAAGATATAATAAATATCTTGTAAGAACAATATAATAATGTTATCAAGAATTATTGTAATCATTTCATGAGTGCGGTAGGATTCTTGTTCTAAAGATATAAATTCATTAAAAAGGTAAATATAAGTAATGATGAAAGTATAAAAACTCATGTTCTAAAGAAACACAAAATGTAATTTTTCATGTGCAAACACATAATGAAGAAAATAAAGAGATTTTAAATGACATTAAAAACCCCGAATTATTTTATAATTATATTATTTATTTTAATTTTGGAATTATCTGTAAATTATAGATTAAAAATGAAATAAAAAATTCTTATAAAATATTTTCACTCTTATTGGAACATGATATTATGAATTTGAATGAGGATATAGAATTAAATTCTATTATTGAAAATTAAATAAGGTTACATTGTTGGTTATCTACGCATATTGATAAACCTAGTGGTAGTTTGAAGATTAATTTATATATTGAATTAGGAGGTTGATCCAGTGGATAGGCTTATATTAATTGGGATTAATCTATGGATTTGATACTAATTGGTCTATTATGTAAAAAAAATGATATAGATGTTGAACTATTTCTGTTTTATTTGCATCTTGATTCATTCTCTACTAATTACTTGTTTTTGTGATGGAATGGGGATATAAATTATTTTTTATAGTTAACAATGGAATCTATTGACATTTTGTTCTATTATAAGAATGTCTATTATTGTTTTTTATCATATGCTACAAATTTTAGTCAATGTGTGATATGATACAGTGAAGTGTGAAATTGTCTTACTAAATTTTACATATTATTTTACTAATTTTTTTATATCGGTTTCATGCCTTTAAAGTGAATATTTCATGAATTTTTTATTAAATGATACTACTGATGGTTATATATATTAGAATATGGTTTTCTTTCATTTTTTTGGTGTAGTTACTCTAGTTTAGTATAGCTCAAATTAATTTGATTTGGTTTATTTAAATTTAATTTGTGAATAGATAGTTCAAATAGGTTCAGTTCATGTTGCTTTGATATCATGTAGTTCTTCTCATTTTGATTTTATTAGGTTGGTTTGATATCAAGTTTAGGTTGGTTTGATATCATATAGTTCTACTCATTTTGATTTTATTAGATTCATTTTAGCTTGGTTTAGTGTAATTTAATTCACTTATAATGTTGTTTTACTTCTTTTTTTTCCTAGAAAAAATCATTGAATATCAAGGGTCGTGTTCCTCACTCTACCATATTTTGTAAAATAAGGAAAATAAGAAATGGTATTGTGGTGAATAGAACCACCTAGGTGACGATTTTAAGTATATTTTAATTTATTTTATTTTGGTTGAATTTAATTCTTTATATTATTTTATCATTTTAATTTATGTTATATATCACTCAAAATATTGATTTGGAAGCATTAGAAAAAAAACAGAACTATATAATTTGGGCCTGAATGATCATCTGCATAAGGTATTAGGAGATGAACATCATAGAAAGGTGCATTGTCAACCTGGGAAGAATATTGTACCATCTAGATACGAATATTATGATAGCATTTCTTCAAGTATCAGTTCTGGTATGATCATAGAGAAATAAATTAATTTTGTAATAAAACAACCAACTAAAAAAATAGAAGAAGATACTTAGAATCAAAAGATGATAAATGAACAGATGATGAAAGATATATTTATTATTTCTTCTACACTTCCACCAGAAGCTATTGTAGTGGTTGATGCTTTTTTAATGATTATGTGTTCTATTTATGAGGATCTCTTTACTCCTATCGATATCAGTGCCCTTATAATTTTCGTTGCTACTACTAGTGACACTATCGGTGTCTTTTTTTATGTTCATGCCCATGATTATGATGATTTTAGTGGTGTGAGAGTTGGTGATGGTGTTTCTATAGGAGGTTTTGATGAGGTTTGTAATGGTTCTAATGATACAGATATTTTGGATCATTTTTATATAAATTGTACTCTTGGTTTATTTATGTATTGAATTTTATTATGTAGTTTAGTTTTATTATAGTTATATTTATTTGTATTTTTGAGTTTTATTCTGGTGTGTGGTGTCTATTTTTTTCATGAGCAGAAAGGAAGCTTTAATTTTGTATGGCTGGTGTATGACACTATAGTTATGGTTTGAAATCATGGAAATAGAGTAGTATCCATGGTTTCCACCATTTAAATACCCCATATCCATGGTTAAAAACCATGGAAATATAGAATAAATAGCCACAGTTTGTAACCATTGATATAGGGGTATTCCCATGGTGGAAACCATGGCTACTACTCTATTACCATGGTTTTAAACTGTGGAAATATTCTTGTGTCGTAGAAGAAATATACATTGTTTATAACCATGGATGTAGGGGTATTTATAAAATGTATACCATGGATACTACTCTATTTCCATGGTTCTAAACTGTGGTAATAGACTTCAGTAGGAATATTTATAGCCACAATTTAAAACCATGGATAAAGGTGTATTTCCATGGTGGAAACCATGGTTATGAACCTATTAACATGATTTTAACCATGGATATAGGTCTTTATCCATGGTTCCAAATCATGGAAATAGACTTCACCCTATTTCTATGCTAATAAGATCCAAGACCAGCTAAACTATGGTTATTACCTATAGCCATGGTTTAGAGGTCTATAGCCATGGTTATAAACTGTGGTTATAGCTTGATTTTCTAGTGGTGGGTGAGCTATAAATCACAGTAAGGGGATAATCAAATCATAACATTAAATACACTTGATTAAATTATAATATAAAGGTAACATTACATGGGTGAGAATCATAAACTTTTATATCAAATCATGATATAATATTATAACATAATGGCAACATAGGAATGAGGCAACAACATAAAACATGACATAATAAGTATAAGTCAAGGATAAAAACCAAGACATCATAACATATTGTTCTTGGGATAACCCCATGTTAACCATACATGTAATATCATGTGATAAAAACATTACCTAATTAATTGTAGTGCTACATAATTCTGGGCCCGCCCATCACATTCATATATTGTACATGCATAAGTGTGGCACATAGATCATACAACATAAGAATGTATTTCATCACTTTTAATACCAAGATTAAGAAGTTTTGGTTATATTCATGGAAGTACCCAATCAATGAATGATATGTACACCTAGGTGAGTACCCTTTAATGTAAATTGGTATGGGTATTCACTTCACAAATTGTTTCTTGGAAAATATCATAGGATAATTTCAGCAACTGAAGAGGGTACATAAATATCCATAGAAGGGTTTAATGAGAGTGAAAGGGATGTCTTAGCACTTTTAAATCATAAGGAAGGTAATATTTATGTGTAAAAACATATTTCAACATGAAAAAATGGTAATCAAAAGTCATAATATAAAGAAGGTTATTGAATAAAGAGGAGAAGGAGAGGATCTCTTACCTTGAGAGGGTGCTTCTAAAAGATTTGAAGGAGCTTATTAAGTGATTGGGAAACCATAGTAGGGATATGAAGAGGTAATTATAGATTAACATCATGATTTAAGGGTTTTTTATAAAGAGTAATGGGATTTTGGGTGGCTTTTATATCAAAATAGAGGAGAATTCTTTATTAATTTCTAAACTTAGGTTTTGTACTCTATATGATTAATTAATCCAAACCACAAACCATACCATGGTTTGTGCCCATGTTTTCTTATAAAGAGGAGTGTATTTAATTATTCTATAAGTCTAATAATCTAAATACTTAAAATAACACCCTTTGTGGTGTGTAAGTGATTCATGTTTTTAAAGAATTGGTTTTAAAACCTTAAAATAATATAGGTTTTGGATGATTCATTAAGAATTATAAAATTAATCAAATAACTTAAAAACGCATTATTTTAAATGGAAACATAATTTCAGTCATGGATACTCTTTATAGTATTTATTACATCACTTTTGGTCTTTTATTATGTCATAAGACATACCGTATAATTATACTGTATTTAATTTTTACCAAAAAATTGACTGACTCAGAAAATTATGAGAAATTCACTGTTGAATAATTTCAATGTGATAATTTCAAAAATAATATTTATTTTATGAAAATAATTCAATAAATATGAGAATTTATACTTTTAAATCAAAAAACCCTATTTATTGAAAAATACTAGTTTTTTTAACAATAATAGTTTTCATAACCTTGTAACAACTACATTTGACTTCATAAAGTTTTATTATCATTTATATTAAATAAATATTATTTAATAATAATATTTTATTAAAATATCATGTATTTCAAAAAATCTTGAATTTAAGAAAATAGTGTCTTGATTGAAACTGCATATTTCCCAAAAATGAAATCTGTATTTCATCAAATCAAAATATAATTTTTATCAGAGTTTATTATTTAATCATTTTAAAGTAATAAAAGATAAAAATAATCATTATTTTATTAAAAATAAAAAACATGAAAATTCATGATGTTGGGGTCTAGATACATACCACTTTATTACACCAATGAATTTCCTAAGGGTGGGTGTGTGATGGTGATATTTTCTTGGGGTGGTTCAGCGAACATGGTATAAGTCATGATCTTGATGAGCTTGAACTTCTACAATAAATAGTTTCAGTCATGCTTTAGTTATTGAATCTCAGATTGGGTTTGGTCACATGAAAATCCAAGTGATGTTATGTCCCTTAGAAACTCTAATAAATGGGATCCATAGGGTATGATCCTACTAGTCAAGGTCATAGCTTCCTTTTTCGATGTAAATTGGATTTATCATAATCCTTTATATATAATAATCAAACAATCATTATATAATATCCATACTATCAATGTTTATGATGATTAAAGATCTTTTAAATTCGATAGTATATAACTTAACGATCCAAAATAACCAAATTAGTGCATGTGTTTTCTATAATTTCATTTCTTAATAAGGAATTTAGTCATTTAAAATGGAATTTAATTTATAAATTTATGGGTTGTTACACATCACATGCCTACACCTATCACATCCTAGGGTACTTGAGAAGTCACCCAGATGGTAAAATCATACTTTTTCATCCAATTATTTATTAGGATCCATCAATGGTTCTACCTCAAAAAGTATAGTTCATATATTAAGTAACACATCTCAATATTTGGGTGGTAGTTTACCCAACCTATGAAGCATATACACACTCAAAGGTCAGCATGTCCCACTTGGAATTCCAAAAAAAATCGGGAGGCATCATGGCTAACCCACATTAAAAAATAACCATGGTTTAAAGTACACTCAACTTATATCACAACAATGTACAAGGTTGGAATTACACCCAACCTTCATCACATGAAGCAAAGATGGCACTATACCCAACCACATGTCAACAATACCTCAGGTTGGTATTACACCCAACTTTATAATAACAAAACCCCAAGTTCAAATTACACCCAAACACATAATAAAAACCCCCATGTTGAAATTACACCAAATTAAATATTAAATAATCCTACATGTTGGCATTACACCTAAATGCATAACAAAAAATCCCCCAGGTTAACATTACACCCAACTGTATAACAAATATTCTCAAGATTGGCATTCCACCCAACCACATATCAAAAAATTCCCCAGTTCAACATTATAACCAACCATGAAATGAACATTCTCTAGGTTAGTATTTCACCCAAATATATAATAAATAATACCCTAGGTTGGGATTACACACAACCACATAATAAATAATCCCCCAAGTTGGCATTACACCCAACTGCATAATAATAATGATTTAGATTGGCATTACACCTAGACTTATACCAAATAATAATCCATATAATATAAAGAATTAATAGCCATGTTATGACTAAATGATTTTCATAACACACTAACCAAATGTCCAAGTCATATATTGTTCATGCTAGGCTACCCACCCTTATGGAATTATAAACCTAGAACTAAAATGTCAAGCCCAACCATTCTTAGCATGGTTCAAGATTCCATTCACTTAACCATCTCATAAGGACCATGAAATAATGGGAAATCATCATTCCAAGTCTCATTATAATGTATAACTCGTTACTTATCCCAACCAATGCATTAGTTCCCATCATTAAGTAATATTTAGGAAGGTTATACAATTCTCACTACTTAAGTTAGGGATAAGAACACCCATCATGATCCCATTCCCTAAGTATCATGATACTTTCACTAGGGTATGTGGCCTTCAAATATCATATATTCAATAAATAAGTTTTAAGGAATGTATCACAATATAGATATTTTATACCAATCTATCAAAAATTAAGGAAACTATATTAGGTTCCATACCAAGAATTTCTCACATACCCATCCATACTCTCATACCTTGTAGCCATTACCAAGACAGTTTATATTCTCACCCCTAAAAATCTCTCTAAGTGATAATCACATGTTAACAAGGACTATTTTGTTCATTAGATCCATAAATTAATAATTGACACCCGCCTTGGGTTCTAACTCACCATAACCATGCCTCTCACATAGGTGATATATTCGTTGATGACTATGAAACAATTCATAACATACAAGGACTCTCTAAGAGTCTAACCAAAATACTAGCCCCATATTACATATGGGGAATCATCCATCATTTCTACTTAGGTTTCTTGCACCTACATTCCCATGATTATATTCCACATGATATACACACATCCATATAAATTGGTAATATCAGGAACCACCTACATCAATTATTGAGTTATCCCCTTAGGTAAGCCTGCTCTATCCTCTGCCAAGAAATAAACAACACCATAATCTAACGCAATCCCCTAACTAATACAAGGTAATCCCAAACTAATTATAAAAAACTCATAATTAATTCACATAATTAATTTTTAACTATTCAATTAAGTATAATCTAACTCACAAAGAGATGTACCCTAACTAAAACCTTAGGAAATAGGGTGTGTTTCACTCCGGACACACCCCTGAGTCCACTTCCAACCAAATCCCAAACAACTATAACTAAATTCATGATAATTAAATTCCAATTTGGGAGAAATCCCAAGAATAATTAAGGAATTATATTACCTCTAGTGAAATAATACATAACCATGTGTGTTCATCCTCCTAAATCCTCCTCTAGCATCCTCCAACAAAATCCCTCTCATATCAAGATGATTCTAATATATTTTGGTGGGATATTAATTAAAACCCTAAACCTAAGCCACTAAAGTAATAGGTTAATAAGACTGGAAGTAAAATAATGAATAGAGGAAAGGATCCCACCTCATCCACTGAATAAAACCACCTCTAGATGACATAGATTGATGTGGGATAAAGGATAGGGAGAGGAAGAGAAGGGGGAACATTTCCCTTTTTCTCACCTAATTGAAATAAGGAAACCCTAAATTGGGGTTTTAAAAAATAAAACCCAATGACCATTTTTATATCCTACTAAAAGAAATGGTTTGGTCAGTACCAGGTACTTGGTCCACCAGCATCGGCCACCTGATGGCCCCAACTAGAGGGCTTACACTCCTGGAACCCCCATCGGGTACCCAGTGGGATTTCGTAGCCACCTTTCCTCCACTTTTCATCCATTAAAAACCTCAAAACCCATTTTAATACTATTCCAAAAGTTCCACCACCTTAGAAACATCCTTTTAAACATTTAAAATGCATTTACAACACTAATTATCAATCAGAATTCATAATTTCTAATCGGTCCCATTTTCACTCTCATAGGAGCCCAACTGACACATACTAGTGTAGGTTATTACATTCATCATGATTATTCATATTAATTTATAGTTATATAAACTCATATTTTTTTTATTGATTATATGTATATGTTTGTTCTATGTCGAACCTTTTTTTTGTAGGTGATATGTTCGGACATACACCAACACTAGCTAAGGCGGTATGGTCGCTCACTGGGTAGCTTGTCTAGCACTCGAGTGTGAAATAAATATTGTTATTGTTATTATTTATTTCAAATTATTGGAATATCATATTGTATATTCATTTATATATTCTATATTTTTTTAGAGACATAGTTGGTAGTGCCCTACTTAGTTGTACTCACACTCTACACAAACATCTCAGTGTTCATGCAAACTTTATTTCTAGGGATGCTGGTAAAGGTAGGGCCATGCAGTAAATGAGTGAGATATATGGATTGCTAGAATAGGATAAAAAATTTGGTATGGACTCAGATCCACATTATTTTTTTAGTCATCTCTATTTGTTTGTATACTTTGGACATCATGTATATGATCGACTATGTGGAAATCTTGTTTACGTATGTATGACTTTTATGAAATCACAATTGTTTCTGGTTTTGATATAGAATGTGATATGTTTCTTTATGGTAGAATTGTAGTGGTAATATCCATATTTTTTTATTACGTTATGATTATGGTTTAATATTATTGATCCCGCTATTATTCATAGTTATATAGTGCAGGGTGTATAGTCTCCCTATATTACTTATAGACCCTCATCACTAGTCATCGACCACTAGAGTTCAATGAAAAATTCTTGAGATCATATGGTGTTATAATTTAGGTCACTATTCAAATAGATCAGTCTAGGGACATTGCAATATAAGATAATTTATGGGAACCCAACTTTTAGGATCACATGTACTGAGTGATAGAGGTCTTAGAGAATGTTTACTTTAGAAGGAATCTAATACTTAGTATTTTTAAGAGTTTTTAAAGATATCACAATTTCATATGAGGGTCACATGTACTCCCTAACTTATTAATTAAGGTGACCCAATCATAAAATACATAAATATTACATCACTTTAGATTAATATTCAATACATATCACAATTATACATGCTCAAGAATCATAAAGGTTTAGTGTCTTTGGAAACTAGATACATAATCAAATTATTTATTAAAATATATTCAATATCACCCATAAATATCTTCATATTATTACCCTTAAAAACATATCATACTTATAACCTTCCATCAAAACCTGTGGAAGGAAAACATAAGAAAATATGATCTCATATGCTCGGTAAGGGTAAACATAGAAGATATCAATCATAAGAGCATAAGATGGTCATAAGGGTATGATGACATAATTAAGTACATGTTCTGAACATAAAATATTCATACATAGAATATATTAGAACATAAACTCCAAAATCAATTCATATCCAGAATCATGATTAATAAGGGTGACAAAGTAGTAATAATCATTCAAGAGTCATACCATAGGCATGTGGAATTATAAGTATAGGAAATCATAATCATGTGAACATAACTATTCAAAATAATTTCCATACATAATCTTGTGATAATATATAGAAGAAATAATACTAACACATCAAAATGTGATCAGATTCATTCACAATCTTATCCACATATAATATTGTGAACATATCCAAAAGCAATCATACTCACACATCAAAATGTGAACAAATATATATGAAACCATGCCCACACTTTCATTTCCATCTCATGATATATCTATATTGTATTACCCAATTAATTTATGGAATATAATGGACTCAAACATCACATAATCATATTTCATTCATATATATGCCAAAGTTCATGAAAACATTCATTATTTCATCATAGCTTAACCTGTGGAAAATAAAATGGGTTTCAAAAAGATTTCATCATCATAATCAATAACCATACAGAAATATAATAATTATTGTATCATTAGATCATGTCCCTAGTGAAGCATAAGTAACATAAAAAGATAATTTCATAGATAAAAATTTCTTTAAAAGATCACTAGAACATTTCTTGAGGAAAATACCCTTTTCATTTTGAAATAACTTATTTAAAGAATAAAATTTTATAGAATATTATGAAAAACATTTTATTTAAAAAGAAACATGGAAACTTATAAATTAATATTAAAATAAAATATTATTTATAATGATGGAAAAATTCATTCATGTGGTATATGTTAAAACAAATATTTTGTTCACACCTTTGGTAAAAAGTGCCTCATTTGGAAAATGAAAAGAATATTCCTTTTAAAACATTTTATAGAAAGTAAAATATGGGTAAAAATGACTTTAAAAATTCATTTTATAATAGTAAAAACATTATTAAAATATTTTTTTTAAATATAGACATGAAAGAAAAATATTCTTGACCAAAGAGGAAATAAGGTTGGTTTTTCTTAAAAATATTTTCTCTGCCATTTTCATTACCAAAGTGAGGAAAATGATAATATTACTTGAAAACTACAAGAATATCTAGCATATAATAAAATATATGGATTTTAAAGGATAATATCCATATAATTTCCCTTGATAGAAATTTAGCATAGATAGTCTCGAAAAGAAATGGGATTGTAATATAGATCCCTTACCTCAAGTCTCATATTGCTTCATACACATTCAAGACTCCTGTATAATTAATATAGATTTATTATACATATATTATAAAACCATATTCAAAAATAAATTACTATTTTATGTTCCTTTAAAATTCCCAATTATCCTTTTATTAACAATTCTTCCTTAAAATAGACATTCTGGTGAAAACCGTGCTATTTTCCATGCAGGTTTCAGTTTGATGGTTACAGTAATTACACCTTGGTCATAGTTTTATCTTATATAGAATAATAATAATGAAATAAGTATCATATTTATTCCTTATATATAATTTTATAACCATTCACATAAATCATAGATGAAAAATGAATTGCATCACTTCGTGGAGAAGGTAGTCCGTACGTACACGTGGGTGATGTATCCAATTTTTAGATGGATGCAATTAAAGAAAGGTAAATTATAATTCAAATTTATATAATAATTATTATATCATAAATATAATATATATTCACTAAATATATCCTTATTACCAACCATTTAAATTGGAAATCTATCCTTGCATCGCTTCGTGGAGGTGGTAGTTCACACGTACGCACAAATGACGTTATCATTTTCCAATAGATGGAAAGGTAATAAGGTAGATAATATATTATAATTACATAAGAATAATTATATAATAAATATCATATATAAACATTAAATCTATCATAATAACCAACCATGAATGATGGTGATGAAAAATTAAATACATCTCTTCACAAGGCGGTAGTCTACACGTACGCACAAACAATGCTTGTGATTCTCAATTGATGGATAAGGAGATGGATAAAGGCTGCACCATCAACATAATAACATCTAAAAATATTTATTATACTATATTCATCGTGTTATTATGGATACAATAGTTTTAGATAAATTTTAATAAGACATGAAATTGAAAGTACTCAGTTAAGAGTTATACCTCTTTATTGTGAAACCTCATTTTTATTACACCTTAAGCCTTTAAAGGATGGTATTATAATAAAAATAGAGAATAAAGGATGTGGGTAGTGAAGTTAGGAAAATATTTGGGCATGTATTGGCTAAACTAGAAATCTCATGAAGTGTGAGGAAGATAGAAAAGATTGTGTTCTTTTATAAAGGAGTGATAGGACACTCTTGTAATTATTCAAAATATTAAAATATAGTAATGTATTACTCAAGAAAAATGGATCAAAATGATGAATATTTGAATAATAGATAATATAGGTTTAAAATTTTCGGACCAATTTGGTTGGAGAAGGTTTTTGAAAGAAATAAGAAGTTTTTTTTACAAGTGTGTTGTCTTTTTTGTTAAAAGAAGATAAATCAATTCACTTTGTAAAAGTTAATAATCAAACTGACCATCATATTCAAGAAATTAGACTTGAAAAACTTAATTAAGTCCATGATATTGATAATATTTTTTCTATAATAAAAGGTTTATTGGATCCACCTCAGGTCTAAAATAGAAGGGAGATCATAATGAGGTTCTTCTTAGAAGTCTACCTAGATCTGATGAAAATATTAAGATGCTTTATTTTTTTGTATTTATCACAAATCATAAGTAAGTTATAAAACTTGTGATGAAATATTGATGAAATAAATGGGGATAAAAGGTTTTGGTAATCATATTCAGGATGATTAAGAAATAAATATGCTTCTAGAATAATGGTAAGTTACAATACTTTCCATTATAAGTAAAATAATGTTGAAGCTAATTTTCAACATTCTCAAATTCATGAAGAAGTCATGATACAAGCAAGAGTTTATAGAAGAATAAATTTTTATGAAGGAAAAAATTTCTTATCTCAAGTTCATCATTATGAGATCACCGTATTCAGAATTATTTGAAGTCTAGATGACTTGGAGTATCATATTCAGAAGAATAAGAAAGAAGTTGCTACTGATACTGGTCCATCAAACTCAGTGTTCCATCAATAATCAGAGTTACTATGAAATAAATTAGTCATTAAATTTGTTTGGTATTATTATAACATTAGAGGTAGATTGATGACAAAACTTTTTTTGAAGTATAAATTTTTTTATAAATAATTTCATTTAGAGATATTGGGACAATTGAATAAGAAAATTTTATTGAGACTGAGATCAATCAACAATATAGTCAACCATTTCTCATAAAGATAATTTTTTATTGAGTCAAGTGATAAAGAAATTTTTTAAATATCTCTAATAGGTGGTTCAAGTGAAAAGAATAATAATGATAATATTCTTGTTTGAAGAATTTTTTAAAGTATTTCCAAAGGGGGATAAGAAACTTGCTTGAAGTTCCAAGAATTTGTTTTCCTTTGGTTTTATCATTTGGAATGGAGAATCATAATGGTAAGAAATATGTTTTACATTTTTCAAAATTTAGAGAGATAAATTTATTGAATAATCTATTGTATTCATCGTAATGAGGAAATCAGAATGGACATATTAGTTTTTAAATTGGTGCAGAGCAACATTATGAAATGTCTTCAATTCTGATTTTTTTGTAAGTGGGTCAAGAAAATAAAAGTGGCCAAATGCCTTTATCATAATGAAGAAATTTTATTGGGAAATCATAATTAGGAATTGGATTTAGATTGAATATTTTTTAGAAATTATGAAGCATTGAATAAATCAAATAGAAATCCAAAATTGCAGGGAAATTAAAGGTACTGAATAAGTCAATGAATGATCTGAGATTTAAGGAAGACTGAAGATACATGAAATTTTTTAAAGTGGGAAAACAATTTTAGAATCCCTCTTAAATCATTTTAAAATGTCTATAAAATGAGGATAATACTTTTTGTATTCCATGACTTACATCGGTCATGAAAGAGGAGAGAGATGATCCATAATTCTAGTATGAATAAGTTTATGGATTGTGATTTCTTAAAGAAGATTTCCTAATAGAAGAAAGAAATGAGAAGAGACAAGATCGTATTTAGTTTTCGATATTGGACTGATCAATCAGATTAAGATTTCCAAACTTAGATAAAAGTAGTTTAGAATTGTTTTAGCGGTATTTTAACAAAGTTATATTTCCATATTAAGCAATCAGACATGGGAATTGAATAGGGAAAAAAGACTGAGTATCATTATGAAGTCTAGGAAGTTCTTACCTACTCATAGGTACTAAATTGAAGAAATTTTTTGAAAGATTATGTTTTGTGAAATTTTATCAGGAAGCACAAAATTATATTACATAATTTCATGTTATTTCAAGAACATGCATTGTTGTATTGAACATAGTGCTACGGGAGTGTAAGGGCATATCCTACTCATTGTATTCCACACAAAATGATTGTTTTCTAATATATTGTGTGGTATTGGATTGTTTCCAAACCATACCAAGTATGTGGATACTCTTACTGAGTATTGAACCTTGTAAATTATTGTATTCATGTGGATGTGTGTTTGATTTTTTTCTATAGAGAAATAAATGTTTAATAAGAGGTTAAGGTTGTTTCAAAAGTAAGGAAACATAAAAGAAAAGGATATAAATGATTCACTGATGTCTATTTCATTGATACAACTATCTTGACTAGGAAATTACAAGTGGTATCTTTATTTACTCTTTGATGTAGTTTTTAAGATAATTTGTGATGGAGAATCTAAATTGTGTAAACAATAAGGGGATTCTGATCTTTGATGGAAATAACTATCATATCTAGAAAGATATAATGATTCATTATCTTTTTTATATTGGGTATGATGTTATTAAAGCTACAATGGATATATTTCCTCCTATTAATGATAAGGTTCCTATTACACCTATTGATGAGAAGAATATTGAGAATGATAGAAGAGATAAGAATGATTTACTCTCATCACTGTCTAAAAGTGATTTTTAAAGAGTGAAGGGTGTTTCCACTTCCAAAGTTATATGGGATAAGTTGAAAAATATATATGAAATCAATACAAAAGTGAAGAAGGAAAAATTAAAAAACTGGAGGCTAAAGTATGAAGATCTGAAAATGGGTGAGTATGAATCTATTGGGGACTTCTTTACCAGGGTAAATGACATTATTATCACTATAAAATGTCTTAGTTAAAAGTTTGGGGATTCTATAGTTGTTGAAAATATCTTAAGAATTATTCCTGACAAATTTAATACTAAATTATCCTCATTAGAAGATAGAGATTCTGAAACTCTATCTCTAGATGATCTTCATAGTACTCTCATTACTTATGAATTGAGAAGCGATAAAGTCATGAAGGGAAAAAAAGATGATATATAAATTTATTTCAAGGTGGATAAGAAATAAAATTATAAAAATGTTCTTGAGGAAGATGATGTTGCTGACTCTGACTTCAAAAATGAGTTATGTAAAAATCTTGATGAAATTATATCCTTTTTTTATAAAAATGTGAGAATAGGTACAAGTAAATACAAAGGAAAACTTCCCTTGAAGTGTTTTGAATGTGGAGTCGTTGAGTACTTTGTGGCTAATTATCCTTGAAGAAAAAAATAAGAGGATAGTGATGAAGAATAAATAAGGCTATGAAGGTCATGGAAGAAATAGGGTGATAAAGCTAAATCATATTTCAAAAGAAAACATAAAAAGTTCTTCAAATCCAAAAGAAGAGGTTTCTTATCTAAAGATAATGAATAAGAAGATAGTAAAGATGAATCTAAAAAGTATACTGATCATTCTAGTGAGAATAATTTGATTTCAACATTTAATAATGAATAATTTAGAAGAAATGGTTCTAAGGAACAAGAAGAAACCCAATTTGAACTTCAACTTAAATAATAATTGAAGGAATGTATGAGGAAGATTAGGAAGATTTGAAAAGAAATCAGGAATATGGAAAGAGAAAACTCTTCAAAAAACAATCAAGAAGATTTTCCTGATGATAAATTCAAGAAAATAAAGTAAATTTATGGTTTGAAGAAATATATTGAAAAATAAAATAATCATAATGAACATCTGGAAGTGAAGTTGATGGAAAAAAGAAGAGTTGGAACTTATCCAAAAAAACCTTTCTACATCTAAACATAGAGGTATGAGTTTTAAAAATGGTATCTCTGAATTTAGTGAAATTTCACATAAGGAGGAACCTAAGAATTATCAATAAAAATTACCTTAAAAGGTTGAGAATATAGCTGGTGGGAAAGTTATGTGTGTGGAAAAGACCAATAAAGTTGGGAAATCCTAAGTTAATAAACATTATGAGTCCAAAAAATTTCTATTAATTCTGGTTCTAATAAGTATAAAAATAAAACCAAGCTGAAAAAGAAGATTCCAATAGAGAATATAAAGGTTGGTGGTTAATAAAGGTCTGACAAGAAAGATAAGGAGGTTGTTAAGAAACATGTTCACAACTTTAGTCAGTATGGAAGTTTCAAAGGCAAATATTCTTTCTATAGATGTTGAAGGTATTATGGTGGATTCAAACATATGTAAAATATGTGTTGGTTCAATAAAAAACATTAAAACAATACCACAAATTTTAGAATACAAAGTTCTAGGTGGAGTCAATCTCCTCAAAGGAATAAGTATAAGAAGGATGTTTGGAAGAATCCCAAGAAGGTTAGTGTGAAAATTAAAAATAGGTTCCAAACTTAGGAAACTATTTTTGAAATATTTGAACAACATGTACATATTTATAAAGGATGTCTTGTTTTATTACCGACACAAAAAAAGGTTGTTAACAATTCTCAGAAGCCAGAGAATAAGAAAGAAAAAGGGAAAGAAACAGCTCTTGTTGTAGAAACCGCTCTAAAATCTACAAAAGGAGAATAACCTTGGATTCTTTATAGTGGGTTTTATTCTCATGTGATAGGATATTTAAAGTTGTTTAAAATTTTTAAATACTTCAAAGAAGGAACAGTGACATTTGGCAATGATGAATCTCTAAGAATCAAAGGTGTTGGATCATCCATTATTGGGAAATAATACTTTAAATCTAAGAAATATTTATTTGTTAATGGAATAAAACACAAATTTTTAGGTGCTTCACAACTTTTTTATGAAGTAAATAAAGTCATTTTTAGAAAATATATATTTTTTGTGAAAATTGAGGAATATGGAAATATTGTTACAAGAGGCCAAGTTACAAAAGGAAACTTATTTCAAGTTAGTAAAATACAAAACTCTTGTTACTTTGGTATGGTGTAAGAGAATCAGTTGTGGCATAAAATTTCCAGAAATATGTTTCAGAGAAACATGAGAAAGTTATCAAACTTATATAGTGTCAGTTATGTTCCTGATATTTCAAGAATAAGAGATTGGTGTTGCACTATTTTTTAGAAAGTAAAAAATATTAATTAAGTGCATAAGAAATTTGATATTTGTTCAAAAATACCCTTGGAACTTATCCATTATGATATATATGGGGCAATGAGAAAATAATAAACTAACAGATATAAGTACTTCATCACTTTCATTGATGACTTTACTCACATTAAATGTGTTATTTATATAAAACATAATTCAGATTCTTTGAAAATTTTTAAAAGTTTCAGGAGGAAAGTAGATAAGGATTGTGAGTATTCAATTAATAAGTTAAGAACTGGTAATGGTAGTGAATAAAAAAATGAATAATTTCAAATTTATCTTGAGAATCATGGAATTCGGAATGACTTCAGTTCACTATACACTCCCCAACAAAATGGGGTTTCTAAAAATAAGAACAAAAGTTTAGTTGAAATGGGGAGAACTATGTTACTTGAACATGGTCTCTCTCGTTACTTTTAGAGGCTATCCATGAGCACTTATTTGTATATTCAAAACTGATGTTTCTATAGACCAATTTTAGATATGACTCCATGTGTGATATTTTATGACAAAACTACATGTTTGAAACACTTAAGATTTTTTGGGAGTCCATGAATCATAAAGAAGAAAGGTGGAAATATTAGTAAGTTTGAGCAAAAAGGTGAAGATTGAATTTTTCTTGGATATGATCCTAAAGTATAAGGATACATCTGTTTTGAAAAATAAATGGAAATAATTATTTATTTTTTTGATTTGAAAGTTATTGGAAAGGCTGAGGAAGATAAACAGACTCAGGCTGATAAGGAAGTTGAGCAGGATGACAAAATTTTTGTTAACAATTCTTATGAAGATACTGATAGTGGAAATCATACTCAAGAAGAAGAATCGAACTCATCTATTTCATGTAATGAGAAAGAAACTCAAAAACCTCATCCCAGTTTGAGGAAGAAAGTGGAGGATTGGAACATTATTGGTGATCAACAATAGAAGTTTCAAACAAGAAGAATATCAAAAGTTGTTACACACACTTATTTTTATTCAAAAGTCAATTTGAATGATGTGAATGAAGCTTTTGAGAATCCGGAATGGTTTTAGGAAATGAATGAATAGTTTTATTTGACAGAAAAGAATGATATAGGGGAACTCATACCTAATTCATATAACAAAAATATTATTGGTAAAAGGTGGATTTTTTGGAACAAGCTGAATGAAAAAAGTGAAGTGATGAGGAACAAGGCAATATTAGTGTGCAAAGGTTACTCACAAATTTAAGGCATTGATTTTGATGAAACTTTTTCTCTATTGGTAAGGTTATAAACAATCAGAATATTTCTTGAAATTATTTTACAATGAAGTTACAAAAAATTTTAAATGGATGTTAAGTCCTCATTTCTGAATGGGGATCTTGATGAGGAAGTTTACATTGAACAACCTTGTGGATTTGTTGTTGGGAAAGATAAAATTTATTTTTGTAAGCTGAATAAATCCTTGTATGGGATAAAAAATATCTGAGTGCATGTTATTCCAAATTGGATACTTGCTTAAGGAAGATGAGTTTCAAGAAAGGAAGAGTTGATAACATTATTACCTAAAAGAAATTAAAGAGTTTTCCCTCAACATAATTGTTTATATTGATGACATTATATTTTATGGGAATGATAAAAGATCCTATGAAATATTTGTTTAAGAGATGAAAAAATTCATTTGAGATGTCCATGATGGGAGAAATGATATAATTTCTTGGGTTACAAATATTACAAAATAAGAAACACATTTTTATTTCTTAAGAAAAGTATGTTATGGAACTTCTTAATAATTTTGGCATGGATAATTTAAAACCAATTTCCACACCAATTTTAGTGGGAACCAAGTTTAGTAAATATGGATAAGGCAAGTAATTTGATCAAAAAGAGTTTCAGAAGATGATTGGAAGTTTTTTATATTTGAATACCACAAGACTCAACATTGTTTATGTTGTTACCTTATGTGAAATATTTTCGAGTGATCCTAAATAATATCATTTACTTTATAGAAAAATAATTCTCAGATATATCAAAGAAACAAAAAATTTATGAATCATGTATGATTGCTCAGAAAATATTGACTTGTTTGGGTATTTAGAAGCTAATTGGGTAGTAAATGTTGACGATAGAAGATCCACATATGGTGGATTTTTCTTTCTGGGGAAAATTTGTGTTGGTTGGTATATAAAGAAACAAAATTTAGTAACTCTTAGCATAGATGAATCTAAGTATGTTTCTACCACTCAATATGCACCCAAATTATATGGATGAAGACTCAGTTAGAATATTTACTTGCTGAAGTAAAGTTACCTGTACTCTTGGGTTATGATAATAAAAGTGTATTCAACCTTAAAAGGAATCTATTATTATGTTATTTTTCAAAACATATTGATATCAAATATCATTTCATCAAAGATAATTTGTAGAATAATGAGTTGAATCTTGGATTATGTTCCTACATTGGAACAAGTTTTTGAGATTTTCATAAAACCTTTACCAAAAAAAAAAATTTCTAATCTGAGGTTGAACATGAGCATCTAACCTCTTTCTCATCATGGCTGAGGTAAGTATTTGTGTCCCCTCTCTAGTTTTTTCTTTGGATAGTTTTGTTAAGGGGGATAATTTTTTATAAATATATCCATTGAATATGTAATAAACATTTTAAGGAATCATGTATAAAGGGAGAGTTACGGGTATGCTATGAATCCAGCATGTAAGTGTGTGAACTATTATAACTGTTTATTGGAGTGGTTGTATTAAGAGATAACTTTTTTTAACAAGAATTTTGAAGATGTGGAAAAGAAAAAAATGTAACATAAAAGTTAAATAAAAAACTTAAAAATAAAACTTTCTTTAATAGGAATGTTGAAGTGGTGGAAAAAAAGTTTTGTTTCCACAAAATTTATGGAAAAGAAGAAAGAGGTGAAGAAAGGTTGAATATATTGAAGTTTTTTCATGAGTCGCTACTTTTGGATAGCATGGTCTTATTGTCAATAATTCTTATTTTCTATAATGAGTTAGCTCACAGAGGCTTAGTATTTTTAACAATTAATCTATAGCTTGAGATTATAAAGTTTAGTGATTTATGAATATTGGTTGACAACAAAATCATAACGGGGAGATTATTGGGACCAAGTTGGCTAGAGAAGGGTTTTAGAAGAAAGAAGAAGTTTTTTTTATAGGTTTGTTGTCTTTTTTTGTCAAATAAGATAAATCAATTCACTTTGTAAAAGTTAAAAAATGAACTGACCATCATATTTAGGAAATTATACTCACAAAACTTAAGAAATTTTGTCATATTGTGAATATTTTTTCTGGAATAAAAGGTCTATCGGACTCACCTCAAGTCCATAATGAAAGGGAAATCATAATAAGGTGTTGCTTCGGAGTTTACCTAGATCTGATGAGAATCTGATGATGCTTTTATTTTTTTTATTTCTCACAAATCATAAATAATTTTTAAAACATGTGATGCAAGTTTGATGAAAGAAAGGGGGAGAAAATGTGCTTTTAATTGTATTCAGACTGAGTAGGAAAGAAATATATTTTTGGAATAATGGGAAGTTAAAATAGTTTCCATTATAATTCAAGTGATGTTGAGTCTGATCTTTAAGGTTCTCAAAGTCATGAAGAAGTCATGATACAAGAAAGAGTTTTTGGAAGAAGAAATTTTGCTGAAGGAAAAACTTTCTGGTATCAAGTTCATTGGTATGAGATCACTGTATTTATAATTTTTTGAAGTATATATTACTTGGAGTTTCATATTCATAAGAAAAAAGAAGTTGTTGTTGATACCGGTCCATTGGACTCAGTGTTCCACCGATAAGTGGAGTTACTCTGACACTGATTAGTCATTACATTTGTTTGGTATTCTTATGACATCAAAGGAATATTGATAAGAAAACATTTGTTGAATCAGAAATGTTTTTATGAAGAATTTTCTTTGTAGATGTTGGGATAATTGAATAAGAAAAGTTTGTTGAGAACAAGATCAATCAAAAATATATTCAACCATTTCTCCTTAAGATTATTTTTTGATTGAGTCAAGTGATAAACAAAGTTTTAAATATCTCTAATAGGTGGGTCAAGAGAAAAGAAGAAAAATAAGAGTCTTTTATGAAGACTTTTTTAAAGTTTTGTCAAAGGGGGATAGGAAGCTTTCTTGAAGTTCCAAGAATTTATTTGACTTTGTTTTAATCAGTTGGTATGAAGCATCATAATGGGAAGACATATGTTTTACATTCGTAACACCTAATATAGAGCAGTGTATTGAAGAATCTATTTTCTTCATCATAATGAAGAAATTGGAATGGGAATATTAGTTTTTCAATTATTGCATAGAAATGTTATGAAATGTCTTCAATTTTGATTTTTTTGTAAGTGGGTTGAGAAATTTTGAGTGACCAAATGCCTTTATCGTAATGAAGAAATCATATTGGTAAATCAGAATCAGGAATTGGATTCAGACTTAAGATTTTTTAGAAAGACTAAAGTGTTGAAGAAGTTAAAGAGAGATATAAAATTGAATGGAAATTAAAGGTTCTGAACAAGTCAAATAACGATATGAGATTTAATGAAGATCAAAGATACAGGAAATTTGGTAAAGTGGGAAAACCATTTCAGAATCCTTCTTAAACCATTTTTTCATGTCTGTAAAAGGATTAGAATACTTTTTGTATTCCATGACTTGCATCGCTTGCAAATTAGGAGAGAGGAGATCTATAATTCTAGAAATAAGTTTTTGGATTGTGTTTTCTTGAAGAAGCTTGTCAGATATAAGAAAAAAAAGCAGAAGAGACAAGATCATATTCAGTTTCCTGAATTAGACCGATCAATCAGATTTGGATATCCAGACTCAGATAGAAGTGGTTCAGAATTGTCTCATTGGTATTCTGATAAAGTTATATTTTTGTATTGAGTAATTAAACTTGGGAATCAGACTAGGAAATCAAACTGAGTATCATTACGAAGTCTAGGAAGTTCTTACCAGCTCCTAGGTAAGAAAGTGAAGAATTTTTTTAAAATATTATGTTTTGGGAAAGTTGATATAGAAGCACAAAATTGTATTACATAATTTCATTCTATTTTAAGCACATGCACTATTTTATTTAACATAGTGTTACAAGAGTGTAAGGTCATATCCTACTCATTGTATTCCACACAAAAGGATTATTTTCTAGTGGATTGTGTGGTATTGGATTGTTTCCAAATCATAATAAGGACATAGATACTCTTACATAGTAGTGAACCTTATAAATTTTTGTATTCCTATAGATGTGTGTTTTATTTGTTTTCATAATAGAAAGAAATCTTTAACAGGAGGTGAAGGTTGTTTAAATAGTAAGGAAACATAAAAGAAAAAGATATCACTTATTCACCCTCTCCCACTCTTAGTGATACAACTATCTTGACATGTAAATTACATTAAATATGACCATAAATAGGATTTAGAAACGTTTTTAGGCTATTTTAACCCTCATCTATTTGTTTAACCCCTCACTAACCCCTTTTAACCTCTACCACAGTAATGAATTTTTACCTCAGTTACTATTCATAATGACTAAAAATTAAGTTGAACTTATTAAATAATATTAATTATGTTGATTAAAACTATGGGATAAATTTTACAAGATTTAATACATATAAGTGGAAGAAATTACTTTTAAAATAAACCTACAAAACACAACGAAGAAATATTTTCCATAAAAAATCATTTTTGAGTATAAAAAATCATTTTTGAGTATAGAAATATTTTTATACAAAAATTAAGCATAATTTTGATTAGAATGATCTTAATTGGATTATTTTTAATCAAAATGAACTAATTAAATTTTAAAATCAATTCAAAACAAAATGGGACTTTGTAAATAATTTAACGGAAAAGACACTTTTTAAAAAAATCGGTATTTGTTCACTATTCACTAAAAAATTAATCTTTTCGTGAAAAAATCCAAAAATTTAACCTTAAGATAATTTGATATTTTGATTTCAAAAATTATGTAATTTTTATAACTAAAATTTCTAAAATTGGAAGAAATTAATTATAATATTTTTACACAAAAAGAAATAAAAAATATTTCTGAAGAATACAATATTTTTAAAGAATAAAATGAATACACTAAAAAATGAGTGCTTAATTAATAAGAATTAATCAATAAATTTATATTGAGTAGGACCATTATACATATATTTCATAATGATGTTACTATTATTCATACCTACCAATTCAATGGATAGGTTACAATGGTCATATTTAAAATAATAGTATTTTCAATAGTATATTGTGGTCTCTTTAAACTCATTGTTATATGAAAAGAAAGATATAAAAGAAATAAAATTTATTTAACGATACATATTTCATAAAATATATGGTTGTTTCATTTTACCTCTTATAATAACTTTAAAAGTGAAATTTCGTCACTCTAATATAAACAACTGAGGATACTTTTGCCTCATCACATACTTTGGTTACCATGTAGTTTTTGCATATTTATTGTTTTTCCAAAAAAAAATGAACAGGTGAGTGGTCTTGTTCCTCATTACTTTATACAATCCAAAATATCCACTAGTTATTCCTCATAATAGAGATCATGCTTCAGTGGTATGACCACTAAGCTCAGTACTTATGAAGGATCAAGTATGTACTTCCTCTGGAGATATACATGGAACATATTGTGGACTTGAGAGAGATTTGGTGGAAGTGTAAAGTGATAAGTAATTGACCCTATATGATCAATAATTTTGAATAGATTGATATATCTTGGGCTCAACTTTCCCTTCTTACAAAATCTCATAACCTTCTTCCAAGGAGATATTTTTATGAATACCTTATCACCAACTTTGAACTCTAGATCTCTCTAAAAAATGTCATCATTACTGTTCTATCAACTCGAAGTTTCCTTAATGTATTGTTGAATGGATCTAAACTTATCTAGAATTTCCTTAGCTAGCTCAATTACCAAGAGATTTCTTTTTCCAACATTTTCTAGCAGGTTGGAGTTCTTCCCTTCCTTCTATAAAGGGCTTTATAAGGATCCATCTAAATGATCGAGTGAAAGTTATTATTGTAAAAAAATTGTACCAAAGGAAGGTATTGATCCCAAACACCTTTGAAACCCATATAATAGGATCTCAAAATATCCTCTAGGGTTTTAATGTTCCAATAATACTAACCATCTATCTTAGGATGATATAGAGTGTTAAATTTCAACTCCATATTCAATTCCAACTGAAGACTTCTCTAGAACATCAAGGTAAACCTCATATCTCGATTTGATATAATAGAATGTAGTACTATAATAAATATTACCACTTACTTGATGTATATCCTTGGAATATAATCAATATAAAAAACATTCTTTTATAGCAATGAGATGTGTTGACTTTGTATGGTGATCGACTACAACCCAAATTGCATTGTTCACTTTATATATTTTGGGGAGTCCAATGATGAAATCCATGGTGTTGTTTTTCCATTTCCATTATGGTATGGGTAATGGTTATAACATCCCTTTAGAATTATATCTCTGAGCCTTAACTTGATGACATACCAGGCATCATGATACATACTCTCCAATAACCATTTTTATGTTATCTAACCATAAATATTTTTTAAATCTCTATACATCTTCATACTTCTATAATGAATAGATAATGATAAACTATGAGCTTCATCTGATAGATCCTGCTTCAAGTATGGTATTAATGGGACACATAATTGGTTCTTAAACATTATCATTCCATCATGATCATGGTTGAACATAGGAACATTCCTCACCTTCTTCTATTATTCCACATCTTACTTTCAGACCTTCTTAATCCTCTCATAGTTGGATGGTTGAACATTCTTTTGAGAAAGATAAGATACTTTCTCTTTATTCAGGATTTAAAAATATATCTTTTTAAAATATATAAATATTGGATATATTTTTATCTTCATCATTATAACACCCCAATATTTTATAGTAAGTTATTTTCTTTAAAATAATTCAATAGCTTGCGTTACACGCAATACTGAGTTTGAGCGCACCACGACTTACCAAACTAGTGATTCAAAAAATGTTTATGAAAGGTATTAACTAAATTTTAAATTTTATATACTCTGTATAATTTTAAAATCCATATTATTTGTTTCTTATACATAATATAAGAACAAATTCAATTTTTCAGATAAAAGAAGTATTTTTCAAAAAATGCAATTTTACCGCCTTTTAATGGAAAACCCATTTTAAATCCAATATTTGACACTTTTATATATTCAATTTTACAAAATAAACTTATAATTTAGAATCAGGACAAAAAAAATTAGTTTGGAAAAAATTTTAGTGCTTTTCTGATAACTTTCATATTTTGATTAATAGTGAAAAATACTAAATTTTAATTGAAAACAACTTTTTTAATCAAAATAATTTATAGTGTAAAATAAAAATTTTGAATGGTTTTTAAGTATAATTAGATTATATTTTTATAATTTAATCCAATTTTGGACATTGGAAGTAATTTTACATTAAAATTGGACAAAAACACATCAATCTTTTGATAGTTTGTACTTCTCAAAAACCCGCTTTCTAGTTTTGAAAACGGGAATATTTTTTAAATTAATTAATAAAACTTCTATGTTTTTAATTTGTTAAAATATAAATCATTTTTGAATTTGGAATATCAAAATTATCTTAGGGTGAATTTTGGGTATTTTTCTGAAAACTTTCAATTTTTGATGAATAGTGAAAAAAACTACATTTTTGTTTAAAACCTATTTTTTATTTAAATAATTATTTATTTTATTTAAATTTATTTTAGATCAAAATAGATACATAATACCTATATAAGTTCAATTTAATTCATTGGAGTCATTTTATAATAAAATTAGATATAAAAAAAATTATTGAACATTTTAACGTCTTTTACCCACCTTCTAGGCACATTTGCAAATTTGCATAAAACATAATTTTACTGCTTCTGTCAATTGAATTTAAAAAAACTGAGAGACACGGCTGACATCAGTAAGTAAAATTTTTTTCAATAGGATGAAAATAATTTATGGTGAATAGTAACTTTTGAATTTTATTTACCATGGTTAAAAGTAAATAGGGTAATTAAATGTAAAAATGATGTTATAATTACCCTAACACATGTCCTAATTCTATTGGATAAGTGTTTTTCGACAAAAATAAACCTTAGGAATAAAATATTATCCTCTTTGATCCACTTGTATTAGATTAGGACATTTATTATTATTTTATTTAAAGAAGAGTTAAAAGTGTTAAATTCAAATTTTCTTAACTAAAGCATTTTTAATATAGGATTATACGTAAGATAAATTAGACTATAAATTTTTATTAGAAATATAAAAATATTTCCTACATAATTTTATTTTATTTATAATATTTTTACATTAAATAATAAAATTTATTTATGACACAATGATGATGCAGTAATTACCTTATTAATGAAAGATTAAAATAATTGATATTATAAATATCCAAATAAATGTAAATTGAGACTTTTGATGAATTAAAATAATTTTCTAGGTTAATATTACATGTTAGTATTGATTTAATTTATTTTTTTCTAAGTAATCAAGTTTTTTTGACTTTCACAAAAACCAAATACTAAATAGTGTCAAAATTAACATAAATGAGTTTTTAAAAAATACTATATTATTAAATGATATAATATTTATAAAAATATAAGGTTTAGAAAAAGGACTCATATAATGATCTATATGTCATTAATGAACCACTTGGGGTTCTCTTTGCTTTTTATAGTAATTTTATTAACCATTTATTATAATAATACAAGAATACATGGTAAAAGTTCAACTATTTAACTAAGAGTTAAATCTAAAAGATAAGTTTAATATGGTAACCTAAACCTATCTAAAACCTATTGGTTGATATTTTTTCGACCCATCACCACCTTATCCTTGAAATAAATCCTTTTGGATCCATTATAAACCTAATATGATTGTATAATAAATTAATATTTCAAGATTTTCCTAAAGTGACCCTCACCTCTCTTATAAAAGGGTACTTACCCTTCTCTCAAAATCACACCTCCAAATCCATTTGTCTCATCCAAACCCTACTCAAATATCCTCCCAACTACTCTCACTTAAACATAGAGGCCTTTCTTTGATCATAAATCCATTCTATGGATCCTTTTTGATCAAATCAAAAGGAAGCACACGAAGAAGAGGTAATAATTTCATCTCCTCTTTCAAAGTTCTTTTCTTCTTCCACTTCCTCTTTATTTGTTGTTTCCATAAAAAAATAATAACTCCAGTAACTTATATATATTATGATGTTATTATAAATATGGTACAACCATATTCATTATTCTATCCATTTTATGAATGAAAAAGTCACCATATGTGCGTACGTATGGCTTACCGTCTCCACGTCGTGGTGTAGTTTCTTATTCAACACTTCATTATTTGGATGGGTATAATAATGAGTATAAATGATGTAAATAATAAATATAACATGCTGATTATTCTTTATATATAATATAACCATCCAATTACATATGATTTCACCATCAATAGAATGGTATTTTCGCTCGTGCGTACATATGGATTACCGTCTCCACGAACGTGATGAGATTCATTCCCCATCATAACCATTCAAGAATAATTTTCATTTTATGATTAAAAATAATGTTTAAGAAATTAATATCATTCTTGATATGAATAAAATACATCCTATCCATAATAAACATGACTTACATAACAAAACATATAAAGTAAAATGAATCAGTTAACACCCAAAACAATGATACTACTGAAATATCGTTAACAAAGAATTATTAGAAGATCATATATGATATCATATTTATGTATGTGGTTATTGTATAATTTAATAACAATTATTTCACCATTATATAGGATTTTAACATACCCTCAACTAAGGAAAAGTACAAGGTAAGGGGTTTTCATCTCACTTTTTATTCCCGTGAGATTCATGCTATATTTGCCACTATTTCCTTTTGTGTGGTGTATAAACTACCTATGATTGTATTATTTGTGTAATATACTTTAATTTATGGGTATTTAAAACTTCATTGTATGATCCTTCTTTCATGGGGTGTATGTTTTGTAAGTTACCAAATCGGTAAGGGAATTTCTATTTTCAATTTTCACTCATTGGGTTTTATGCAAACTTTATTGATTATTTTACTCCAAGATTATATGTGAAATCCCTATTTATTTATTTATGTAGTAATTTACACTCACCTTTGTGTGGATATAATTTTGATACACATAATCACTCTATTGATAAATTCTCAAGTCATTGATATGAACTTGATAAGGGTAATCTTAACTCAATTTCCATTCATTGAGTTAAACATCCAAGTCATTGGTTTTGTTTTTACAAGAATATGTGTGAATGTACTCTGATTTATTTACACTAAATATCTAATAATATTGAGTGTATTTATATTTTTCACACATATTTATGTCATTTATTTATCCTTAATCTAAGGATACGGTCTTTATAAGGGATTTCATCTCAATTTACATTCCATTGAGACTTCTTTTTTGTTATGAGCCAATTCACTTGTATATAGTGTATATACTATCCTTTGACATATTATATCATGAATTACTTTATTATCATGATATTATACAGTTTTGATTAATTTTATTCCTCAATTATTTGTATTCAAGAATCTCTCATTTGGTTAGGAACTCTTTAACTAAAATATCATTTTAAAGATTTATTCTTATAAGTCTTTCTCATTAATGTCAATGTTTTAAAAATGGTTTTAAGGATATATTTATATGGACATTAATGTTTTGAAATTAAAATTTCTTTCAAAATTTTCAAATTGTTATGGGACACTTTTATTCAAAAATCTCTTTTAAACGACTTCTTTGATAAATAGTGCAACTTTTAAATGTTTTCAAGAAAAGGGGATATTTCTCTCAAATAGTTTTACTGATTATTTTAATCTATATCAATATCGTTCATTGTATTTTATTCATGATTGAGGTTGATTTATTATAATACAATCTTCCATATTTTATTTAATGAGTTATGTTTGACTGTGTATGTTCTATTTTTATACCATTCATGGTTTATGGTTAAAGTATTAACATTTCGTATGCTAGTTTTAAAATGAATGTTTATGTTATGTTTCAACATTTTCATATGAGGAATAAATTGGACTTATTAAGTGATGGGTGGATTTCTCTATAGCTCATCAATGCATCGGTATGTCTCATGAGACAAACTAGTGTCTTGGCACAAGGCCTTGACAAAATCTTATTTGTAGTCTTGGCACAAGGCCTTAACTATGTGGTTATGATGTTTGGAATTATGCATTCCATAGTTATGAAATTAGCTATTAATATTACATGTGATTATTCAACTAGTAGAATATCCATGTGAATAAGTAAATGGAATTATTTGATTTATCTTTTCCATATTATGCTGAAGTTTAAGTTTAAAAGGCTTGTGTTTTAGTCTTATATGTTGCCTTAAATGTTTATGTTTTCTTATGATAGTTTTTGCTATATTATTATCCTTATTTAGCATCTAATCTCACCCCTTTATTATTTTTTATTTTTTCCAGGACGTGAAGAATTATATTATGATTAAACTATAGGAATATTCTAAGGGATATGAGTGTGTTCAAAGGAGACACAATGTTTTAGTTTTTCCATTTCATGATGTAATGTAAAATTTATGTAAGTATCTAGTACCTCCAGGGATACTAAACTAATCAGTCTTTCAAGACTTGATTTCTTGTGATCATGCCAATGTAATGTAATAATGCACCAAATCTGGGTAACTAAGTTCGGGGCGTTATAGTTGGTATCAGAGGAAGTTTAGTACAAACCTTAGAATCTAGATTTAGAAAAAGTATGATTAGAAAACACTACCCTAAGATAGACTTTGAGGATTAGTATAGAAGAACATCCAAAAAATTTGGTAATGTAAATATTATGTGGGTTTTCCAAAAAATAAATCCCTATCTGGATACGAGCTGATAGAGGCAGCTCTAGCACAGATGTACCTAGGGGTAAAACCTGAAAACACTACTTTGAGCTAGACTCGAACGAGAACTGGTGCATGAAAACAGGCTTTGCTGCACTCTTGGTTACAATACTCCTGGGGGATATGCTTAGGATAATTCACATTTTCTTTACTAACCAATTTGAAGGATTTTAATATAAGATGGGAATAAATAACCTTGGTTAATCCTAAGGTGTTTTAGATTGAAAATAAGGTGTCATGATATTCTCTAAATGATTTTATGACTATTTTTACTCACATTATACTTTCTCATTTTAGTCAATGGATGGATTCCAAGGAAGTCATAGTAACATTGAACATGATTTACAAGGTGGGAACGATGGTGGAAATGAGAAACTAAATGTAATTTTGATAGGCGTAAAAGATATTATGTTCCTGCCTAAGCAGGTTTCCAAAAATATGATCAACAATATATACATTAACCAACTCCCAAACTCAAAAAAGAAAATAAAGGGGGAGAATGGTAAGAGATCCAGTAGTGGAGACTGTGGAGAAAAGAAATCTCAATTTTCATCATGCTGGAAATGTGGAAGGAGACACCCAGGAAAGTGTCTCAATAGAACAAAGAAATGATTTATGTGTGGGAAAGAAGGACATAAAGTAAAGAATTATCGAGTAAAAATGAAGAGAACTATGGAAGAAAATAAAAATAATCCTAAGAATCCATTTACAGTCATTTTCTGTAAATGTAGGGGACATGGTCATTACCCGAGTCAATTCCCTATTCTATAGGATAACCACTAGGTCAAGGAAGAACCTATGTGGAAATAAATGGATGGAAAAATGTTTAAAATTATTAATGATCTTTATTGATGGGATTAATTTGGAAGAGTTTTCTCTTTTATGTGTAACCCTGAAGTTTGTTATGTGAAAATTCTATTTGAGGGAGAATTATCTTTTCTTTTGTGGATATAGTTATAAAGAACCATTTGGGTTTATAAGATCCTTACATTTGAGGCAATTTCAGGTTATTAATTTTTGGGATGAAAATACAATGTATGAGATAACATTTGTGGTTAAATTATGTTATGGTTATTTTGAGAAATTTATCAAATTTTTGGAATGTTATAAAATATAGTTTATGAAAAAGGACAACATGCAGACCATGTGAAAACCCATCGCGTCAGACAAAGCTGCGGGAATCGAACCCACAACCAAAGTGCAACTAGTATTTATTGCCTGCCACTGGACTACGTGAATTCCCTAGTTATTGTGACTAATTGTTTTTAGTTAAATGATTTTATTGATCAATAATAAGTTGATTTGGGATCTTATTTTTTATCAAATGGATATACTTAGTATAGGAAAATGATTTGGTGATTAAGTGATAAATGTTATTTTGGAAGATGTTCTCTCTGTTGGGAACACTATATGCCTAAGAAAAATAGAATACTATGGGATTTCATTTGATTAATGGTGGATTTTTTTATTTTGGAAGAATATGTGTTTTTTTATAGATATTTAGGTTATTAATGGAAATAATTAACCTATCATAGAGAATATGTGATTTGGTTAATTATACTTCTGTATGAGACTTTAAGAGTAGTTGATGTTATTTGGAGATAAATGTTAAGATTTACTATGAAAGACTATGTGATTAAATTCTTCTGAGTTTTGGGTTTCAATCTTAGTTTGGATTATATTGAAGGATTTTAAGGACAATTGTTTATTGAATGGTCTTTATTGAACTCTGGGTATTTTTTGTTTAATTTTGGAAATTAAGATTAGTATTTCTTTCTATAAATGATTATCTATTTTGGGGATCATCTAATCTTTTACTAACAATTTGGTTTTGGTTTATCTCTAAAGACAAGGGAAATATATAGTTCATCCTTTGTGGATTACGTAGTTATCTAGAAGTAAATTCTGGCACTTTAGGTGTGACCAAGTCATCTTAAATACTCATCGTTTGGAGAAAATATGAATTAGTGGTAGAAATTTATTAAAGGATGAAACTCTACTTAAAAGTAAGTATATATCTTTATTTTCTTAGTCAATCTCATAAATAAATTCCTCAACTTTATGAAATGGAAATTAAAACAAAAAACATTGTCCGTTTACTTTTCCTACTGGGAAACTAATGACCATTTAACTCATCACAAGTTTGTGGTTTTCTTGTTGTTAACTTTCTCCTAATCATGTTTTCCATCACTCTCCATTATAACTTAACACTTAGTTTATCTTCCATATCCATGTTTTCCTACATGGAATCCTAGTATGGGTTATCTTAGGTGACCTTTGTACTTCTCTTTCTTTCTTTTAAAGTGATAGTTTTATTGACTCTTTTTATGATGTGGGACTTTCAATGAAGTTCCCAAGACAAATTTTAAAATTTCAAGGATATAATTTCCAAAAAGGGGGGAAGAATGTAAGACCCCAAGATTTCATTGTAAGTTATTTTCTTTAAAGTAATTCAATAGCTTGAGCTACACACAAGACCGAGTTTGAACGCACCATGACTTACCAAACTAGTCGTTCAAAAAACAGTTATGAATAGTATTAACAGAATTTTGAATTTTATATGATCCATATAATTTTAGAATCTATATTATGTGTTTCTTAGACATAATATAAGAACAAATTCAATTTTTCAGATAAAAGAAGTATTTTTCAAAAAATGCAATTTTACCACCTTTTAATGGAGAACCTTTTTAAATCCTATAATTGACACATTTATATATTTAATTTAACAAAATAAACTTCTTCTTTAGAATCGAGACATAAAAATTTAGTTTGGATAATTTTTTGGTGCTTTTTTTATAACTTTCATATTTTGATGAATAGTGAAAAATACTAAATTTTAATTGAGAACAATTTTTTAATCAAAATAATTTATAGTGTTAAATTATAAATTTGAGTGTATTTGAAGTATAATTAGATTATATTTTTATCATTTAATCCAATTTTTGTCATTGGAATTAATTTTACATTTAAATTGGACATAAACACATATCAATCTTTTGATAGTTTTTACTTCTTAAAAACCCGCTTTTTGGTTTTGACAATGGGAATATTTTTTTAATTAATTAATAAAACTTATATGTTTTGAATTTTTTAAAATATAAATCATTTTTGAATTTGGAATATCAAAATTATCTTAGGGTGAATTTTTGGTATTTTTCTAAAAACTTTCAATTTTTGATCAATAGTGAAAAACATCGTGTTATTGTTTAAAACCTACTTTTTATTTAAATAATTATTTATTTTATATAAATTTATTTTAGGTCAAAATATATACATAATACCTATATAATTTCAATTTAATTCATTGGATTCATTTTATAATAAAATTAGATGTATAAAATTTTATTGAACATTTTAACGTCTTTTACCCACCTTCTAGGCACATTTACAAATTTGCATAAAATGTAATTTTACCACTTCTATGAATTGAATTTCAAAAATACAAGAAACATGGTTAACATAAGTAAGTAAAATTTGGTTCAATAGGATGAAAATAATTTTTGGTGAATGGTAACTTTTTGGATTTTATTTACCATGGTTAAAAGTAAATAGGGTAATTAAAGGTAAAAATGATATTATAATTACCCTAACACATGTCCAAATTCTATTGGAAAAGTTGTTTAGACCAAAATAAACCTTAGGAATAAAATATGATCCTATTTGATCCACTTGTATTAGATTAGGACATTTATTATTATTTTATTTAAAGAAGAGTTAAAAGTGTTAAATTCAAATTTTTATAACTAAAACATTTTTAATATAGGGTTATACATAAGATAAATTATACTATAAATATTAATTAGAAATATAAAAATATTTCATAAATAATTTTATTTTATTTATAATTTTTAGATATTAAATAATTAAATTTATTTATGAGACAATGATGATGCAATAATTACCTTATTAATGAAAGATTAAAATAATTGATATTATAAATATCCAAATAAATGTAAATTGAGAATTTTGATTAATTACACTAATTTTATAGATTAATATGACATGTTAGGATTGATTAATTTATTTTGTTCGAAGTAATCAAGTTTTTTTGACTTTCACAAAAACCAAATACCAAATAGTGTCAAAATTGAAATAAATGAGTTTTAAAACAAATACTATATTATTAAATGATATAATATTCCTAAAAATTTAAGGTTCATACAAAAGACTCATATAATGATATATATGTCATTAATGAACCACTTGTGGTTCTATTGGCTTTTTATAGCAATTTTATTAACCATTTATTATAATAATACAAGAATACATGGTAAAAGTTAAACTATTTAACTAAGATTTAAATCGAAAATATAAGGTTAATATGGTGACCTAAACCTATCTAAAACCTATTTGTTGAGAGGTTTTGGACCCATCCCAACCTTATCCTTGAAATAAATCCTTTTTGAGCCATTATAAACCGAATATGATTGTATAATAAATTAATATTTCAAGCTTTTCCTAAAGTGACCCTCACCTCTCTTATAAAAGGGTACTTCCCCTTATCTCAAAATCACACCTCCAAAGCCAATTTTATTGGCCAAAATCTAATCAAATATCCTCCCAACTACCCTCAATTCAACCTAGAGGCCTTAATTTGATCATAAATTCATCCTAAGGAGCCCTTTTGATCAAATCAAAAGGAAGCACCTGAAGAAGAGGTAATAATTTCATCACCTCTTTCAAAGTTCTTTTCTTCTTCCACTTACTCTTTCTTTGTTGTTTCCATAAAAAAATAATAAATAAATTAACTTATAAATACTGTGATTTTATTATAAATATTATACAACCATATTCATTATTCTATTCATCCTATCAATGACAAAGTCACCAAATGTGTGTACGTACGGCTTACCATCTCCATGTCGCGGTGTAGTTTGTTATTCAACACTTAATTATTTGGATGGGTATAATAATGAGTATAAATGATGTAAATAATAAATATAACATGTTAATTATTTTTTATATATAATATAACCATCCAATTACATACGATTTCACCATCAATAGAATGATATTGTCGCTCATGCGTATGTATGGATTACCGTCTCCACGAACGCGATGAGATTCATTCTCCATCATAACCATTCAAGGATAATTTTCATTTTATGATTAAAAATAATGTTTAAGAACTTAATATCATTATGCATATGAATCAAATACATCCTATCCATAACAAACATGACTTACATAACAAAACATATAAAGGAAAATGAATCAGTTAACAACCAAAACAATGATACTACTGAAATATCATTAAGAAAGAAATATTAGAAGATCATATGTGATATAATATTTATGTATGTGGTTCTTGTATAATTTAATAAAAATTATTTCACCATTATACATGAGGTTAACTTACCCTCATCTAAGGAAAAGTACAAGGTAAGGGGTTTTCATCTCAATTTTTATTCCCGTGATATCCATGCTATATTTTCCACTATTTCCTTTTGTGTGGTGTATGAACTTCCCATGATTGTATTATTTGTGTAATATAATTTAATTTATGGGTATTTACAACTTCATTGTATTATCATTATTTCATGGGGTTATGTTTTGTAAGTTACCAAATCGGTAAGGGGATTTCTAATTTCAATTTCCACTTATTGGGTTTTACGCAAACTTCATTGATTATTTTACTCCAAGATTATGTGTGAAATTTCTATTTATTTATTTATGTAGTAATTTACACTCCCCTTTGTGTGGATATAATTTTGATACGCATAATCACTCCATTTATAAATTCTCAAGTCATTGATATGAACTTAATAAGGGTAATCTTAACTCAATTTCCATTTATTGTGTTAAACATCCAAGTCATTGATTTTGTTTTTACAAGAATATGTGTGAATGTCCTCTGATTGATTTACACTGAATATACAATCATGTTTAGTGTATTTATATTTTTCACACATAATTATTTCATTGATTTATCCTTAATCTAATGATATGGTCTTTATAAGGGATTTCATCTCAATTTACATTCCATTGAGACTTCTTTGCTGTTATGCACCAATTCACTTTTATATGGTGTATATACTGTCCTTTGAAATATTATATCATGAATCCCTTTATTATCATGATATTATAAAGTTTTTATTAATTTTATTCCTCAATTATTTGTATTAAATCATCCCTCAATTGGTTAGGAACTCTTTAACTAAAATATCATTTTAAATATTTATTCTTATAAATCTTTCTCATTAATGTCCATGTTTTAAAAATGGTTTTAAGGATTTATTTATATGGACATGAATGTTTTGAAATTAAAATTAATTTCAAAAGTTTCAAAGTGGTATGGGACACTTTGATTCAAAAATCTCTTTTAAACGACTTATTTGATAAATAGTGCATCTTTTAAATGTTTTCAAGAAAAGGGATATTTCTCTCAAATGGTTTTAATGATTATTTTAATATATATCAATATCCTTATTTGTATTTTATTCTTGATTGAGGTTGATTTGTTATAATAAAATCTTACATATTTTATTTAATGAGTAATGTTTGACTGTGGATGTGTTATTTTTATACCACTCATGGTTTATGGTTAAAGTATTAACATTTCGTATGCTAGTTTTAATACGAATGTTTATGTTATGTTTCAAAATTTTCATATGAGGAATGCATTGGACTTAGTAAGTGATGGGTGGAGCCCGATATAGCTCCTCGATGCATTGGTAGGTCTCATGAGACAAACTAGTGTCTTGGCACAAGGCCTTGACAAAATCTTATGTGTAGTCTTGGCACAAGGCCTTGACTATGTGGTTATGATGTCTGGCATTTTGCATTCCATCATTATGAAATTAGCTATTGATATTACATGTGATTATTCGACTAGTAGAATATCCATGTGAATAAGTAAATTGAATTATTTTATTTATCTTTTCCATATTATTCTGAAGTTTAAGTTTAAAAGGCTTGTGTTTTAGTCTTATATATTGCCTTAAATGTTTACGTTTTCTTATGATAGTTTTCGCTATATTGTTATCCTTACTAAGCATCTGAGTTCACCCCTTTATTATGTTTTATTTTTCCTAAGATGTGAAAAAGTATATTATGATTGACCTATAGGAATAGGATAAGGGATGTGATTGTTTTCAAAGGAGACACAATGTTGTAGTTTTTTCATTTCATAATGTAATGTAAAATGTATGTATGTTTCTAGTACCTTCAGGGATACTAAACGTATCAGTCTTTTGAGACTTGAACTCTTTTGATCATGACAATGTTATGTAATAATGCACAGACTCTGGGTAACTAAGTTCGAGGCATTAAAATCATGGAAAATATAGCATGGACTTTCTAACTCATAGCATAAACCATATTGTTTGACTTCCTAGGGTGGTAGTGTATTGAGCAGTCGTAATCTATAATCTACTCCAACCATATATTTTGGTATATATTTAACTCTTTATATGTGAATATATACTTAAAGATTTTATGATCAGTATATATATCACATATTTCACCATAAATATAACACCTCTATATTTTCAATTCAAAAATTATTGTTTCCAACTCCAAATCATGAGCCAAGTAATTTTTATCATGAATTTTCAATTATAAAATTTCATAAGCTATCACCATATCATTATTCATTAAGAAGTATCCAAGTACCTTCTTTGATGTATCATCGTATATCACAAACCCTTATCCACTGCAAGGTAGTGTAAGAACAGGTGTGATGACCAACCTTCTTTGCAATTCCTTGAAATTATACTTACATTAATCTTTCCAAAAGAAATGGGATCCCTTCTGCATCAGCTTAGTTAGTGGATTTTATACTTCTGAGATATTTCTTGAAAATAATCGGTAGTATCCTTTTGGCCTAAGAAAACTGTGGATCTTGGTCACTGTGGTTGATTTGGTCCATTATTCAATAATTTTCATCTTTAAAGGATCCATTGATATACCCTCGCATGAAATTATATGACCTAAGAATGATATTTTATATACCCAAAATTCATACTTTGTAAATTTAGCATATAGATTCTCTTTCCTTAGGGTCTTCAGAACAATCCTAAAATATTCTTTATGCTCTTCCTTTATCTTTGAATATATAAGAATATCATCTATAAATACTACTGAAAAATGATCAAGGTAATCACTAAATACTCTATTGAGTAAATGCATAAATATGGTAGGAGAATTGGAAAGTCCAAATGGAATTACTATAAATTCATAATGACCAAACCTCATACAGAAGACTATATTGTGAATATACTTCTTCTTATCCCTTAGTTGATGATATCTATATTGAATATCAATATTTGAAAAATATTGGGCTCCTCATAATTGATCAAATAGATCATTAATATGGGGTAGATGATACTTGTTCTTAATAGTGATCTTGTTAAGTTCCTGATAATCAATGAAAAAATGAATTGACCTATCTTTATTATTTAAAAAAAGAATAGGTTCACCCCATAGTGAAGCACTAGGATGAATGAATCCCTTATAAATATTCTACTTGATTTTATTCTTTAATTCCTTCAACTCTATCAGGACCATTCTATATATATTCTTTGAAATAGGTGTAACACCAGGTATGAGTTTTATTGAAAACTCAACATCATTATTCAAGGGAAGACTAGGTAAGTCTTTGGTAAATTCATCAACATAATCCCAAAAAATAGTCATATCTTTGATATTGAGTTTTTTCCCAACCATTTGAGATAAATATCCCTCATGAATAAGCAGTAAGACCCATATAATGAAAGTACCTTCCATTGGAAGTTTATATTCATCCTCACATCGAAAGATGATCATAGGTTGATTCAGAATATCAAATGTAAATTCCCTTCCCTGTAAATTGTTATGAGATCTATATAGATAGAGTTAATACATTCCCAAAATCACATCAAATTCAACTAGATGTAGAATCATAAGATTTTCAGGAATCACATTCCCACAAACTTCTATCAAATATGACCTATATACTTGAAATGCGATCATCATACCATTGGGAGTTTTTACTACTAACTTGACATCTAATCATTAATATGGTGATGTGATACCCATAGAAAATTCTTCAGATATAAAGGAGTTGGTAAATATATAATGAAATAATAAATTTTTAGTTTTAGAGTGTATGGTAAGTATAACTTTTACCACATCATTCTACTGACCCACTTCAGTTGTGATAGCAAAGGCCTTCCATTTATCCTTTTTCTTAGGGTCTTGTTGAGGCCTACCATCCTAGTTAGCTCTTGGATTAGGGAAATGATTAAAATAATGCCTAATATCCCTATAATTTAAACATTGAACTTCATTGGTTGAATCCTTCTTCTATTCTATTGAATTTTATGACTTTTTCATCTCTCATTGACAATCACTAGATTGATGACCAACCTATCCACAATTAAATCATTTCTCAGTTCCTTTATGAAAATTTCTTGAGTGATTTCCTCTATATTTTTGGCATGTAGGTGGTTGGAATTTCTTTCCTATATGGGATTTACCATTCAAGTTTTCATGAATCTTTATTTTTCTATTCTTATCACTAAAACCAGAAGAATAATTGGATTTCCCACTCTCCATTTCTACATTCAAATCACGTTGAATTATTTATTCATAGTTACCAAGGTTGCTTATGGATAACTCATTTTAGAGACTTGGTTTCAATTAACTAATGAATTAATCAATTTTTCTCCTAGGGTCGATGATAAATCCAAAAGTGTGCCTTGAAAGTCTTGAAAAGTTGGCTTCCTATGTACCAATGAATTCATCATCCTTCTATTTCAGCTCTAGAAATTCCCTTTCCATCTTATTATAAAGAATTCAAGGAAATTATTTACTGAGAAATACTCTCTTAAAATCCTCCCATTCTATGGATTTTATTTCTTCCTATTTCCTCATGTGCTTGATAATATTCCACCATTGATTAGCTTCACCTTACAAGAGATGGACTGCTAAGAAAACTTTCTCATGGTATGATCATTAAAGAATGGAAAATATTTTTTCCATCACATTGATCCATTTATCATAAATTAGTGGATAAAAATACCCATAGAAGGATGTTGGATGTTGACATATAAAAGACTCAATGGCATGTTACTCCCTCCTCTGTGCATTTATAATCTTAACATGGTTCATGTTATTTCTCATATATTGAGATATTTGAGTGACCATAATCACAAGATATTTCATCCCAACTCTAAATACATTTGGTTTTAAATGAGTACAATTGATTAGCCAATAAAAAAACATATGTTAATTAAATTTTAATGGTATTAAATGTTAATTTTTGATCTTATGGGCCTGAGTTAGTAGATGTTAATTTTGAACATCCATTCTCATCATTTGTGCACTTCATGTCTAATGTACACCAATTTAGGCCCAATGATTCATATGATTTTAAGGAATCTAATTATCCATATTTTAATTTTAAATTTTGGGAAATGGATTTAAACTTCAATATGAACATTTTTAATTCAGGGATCAATGGAGGATTCATAAAGGATGATGGGGATATTTGGTGATGAAAGGAAACAATTCTGGAGATGGAAAATTGGACATCGGCCCACTGATGAGAATTTGGGTCCCACAATATAGCCCCAATGAAGCCCAAATTTCATGGGATTCTAGAAGAAATATAGAGAAACAAATAATTCTTCAGGATCTGGTGCTAATTCGGCTTCTATGGTGTATATTAAGGCGGCCCAAATAGAATATCAAAATCTGGGCCAAAATCTGCAGCCCAGAATGTTAGCCCACTAAATCGGACATAAATCCTGATCCACAAATCCAAATGGGCCCAAAATTTACAGACGTCTAAAAGCCATCCAGGTACACAAAATACTCTTCTATGGCCTACCTATATTCAGATATATGTTTTCCCATACAAGATGATCTTTCCAGGGAAGACAAGGATGATAAAAAGTCAAGGAAGGAATCAATTTCTCCACTACTTTCCACCACCCTAAGGCCTAAATTAATTTAATAATTGGGAATACATTGATTGAGGCTCGTAATTAGGATTAACAATTGCCTATTTGAGGCATTTTTTATTAGGGGTAAGGCATATCTTGTTTTTGTTAATGTTATTATGCTAAATTTTCATTGTAATGCTTTCAATCTCCATATAAGTTTCTTTTTTGTATTTCTATGTTATCAATCAACATATTTCTATTATAATATTACCATTTCTTTCATTAAATCTATATAATCACAAATCAAAATGATATCTCTATGTTTTGGTGAATTAGTTCACACATAGGTGTGAATTTCATTCACACACACGGAGGAGTGCTCGTTATTTTCTCGGTTTAATTTTCTTCAATCCAATTCTTGTAATCCATCTTCTATCCACAATTGAGAGTATACCATTAATGGAGGTCTAACCCTTTAATGGGTTGATCATAAGAATATGAAAAGTCTGTATGGAATGTTATTTTATGAACGAATTGTTGTTAATTGGATAACTAATTTAAGACTTCCATTCTTCAGTTATTTCCACTCTTCATCTTCACTGTGTTTAAAGAAGCTAAATCCAAGTACAAAAATGACCATATACCTTAGAGAGATCATGAATTTGGTTATATAAGTGTGTAGGGGATTAGTAATTGAGTTTATTTAGACTCAAACCATAAAATGATAAAGGTAGTGTTATTTTGAATAATGGATTCATCAAGAATTAGTACAACCAAAATTGTCTAAATAAGTAGAATTCATTCAATCCACCCTGAGCATAATCCTAAGATCAACCCATTTTCATTGAATTGAATTCACTTAGGGTTATTAGTGTTCTTTAAAACCATCTAAAATAAAAACCAAGTTGGCCACTTCATAGCCAAAAATCCATCGCATAGGTTGTGTATCTTAGGTATCTTCTTAGGACTCAGTGGATTCGACATCCCAAGCTAGACTACAAGGACCGTTCTACCTTCATCTCTTGGGTAAATTTGACCGTGAATCAAATTTTGGCACTATTACTAGGGACCAAGTAAGTACCTTAGGCAGAAATCTTCTTTCCTCACCCTCATTTTTCTATTCTCACCCAAGATCTCTTATATTGTCCATTTCTCACTTTTTTTTCCTTTTGGCACATGTCTTCCTACACTCGTGATAATTCAAACAGACTAGTTAGGGTGGAAAGTCCTAGGATAGGGGAGTCAAGTGAACCTAAGGGATTGTTTCCATTAGATCCTAATATATTTTATAATCCGGAATCAAAAATTGAATCAATTCTAATGGAGGGTCTTCCAATAAATCAAATTGTAAATCCTGGGGGAAATCAAATGGGAAACAAAAATCAAGAAGCTCCAAACCTAGGGAATGTAGTCGATCAAACCATGAATGACTACCTCACTCCAGATTAGACCAATTCCCTCTCATGCATTAGACAAAATTCCCTAAGAGATGTCAGCTACATCTTTAAACCCTATGTCCTAAACCACCTTCCCACATTCCATGGAATGGAGTCCGAGATACCCTACCTTCACGTTAATGAGTTCAATGACATTGTAGAAACCATGTGTCCCCCACATCAACTAGAATCAGCTAAGATGAAGCTATTTCCTTTTCTTTAAAGTATTGAGCTAAAAATTGGCTAAAAAATTTGATACCATCATCCATCAACTCTTGGAACCAATTACAAAGAGAATTATACAAAAAATACTTTCCCCACCACAAAATAATTGCACTTAAAAAGATCATCCAAAACTTTTTTGAAAAAGAGGGAGAGTCATTCTATGAAACATGGGAGATGTTCAAAGACACCCTAAACATGGTTCCACATCATGGTTTTTCTATACCTGAACAAGTGAGAATTTTTTATGAAGGTTTGGGCCTGGGGAACAAACAATTCATCGACATGATGTGTAATGGAACCTTTAAAAACAAAGCCCCAAATGATGCTTACGAGTATTTGGAAAGACTTGCTGAAAAAAACCAAGCATGGGGAACTTCACCTTATTTTGAAAAGCCACAAAGAACTAATGGAATTCATACACTTAGAGTAGAGGAAACCCTTAGGGCTAAACTCGCATCACTCTCTAGGAAGGTTGAAGAGATAGACCTTAGGAAAGTCCATGAAATCCAAATTGTAGACCATGTTTTCACAATTTGTGACAAACATGACCATAAGACAGACAACTGCCCAACCATTCCATCCATCAAGGATGTTCTTTTAGGAGGACCCCCAGCGGAATTAAATGCTTTGAACTTTTAAAAGCCTCAATACCAAAATACCTTCAACCCAAGTTATAATGACCACCGAGGCTTCTGCTGGAAAGATAACCAAAAACCTATCCAACCATAGGGACAAAATCCGTACCCCCATCAGAACTACCAAACCCATAACCAATTCCAAACCCAACCTATCCAATACCAACAACTACTGGTCCATTTTCAACAAACCATCCCACCTCCAAAATATCCCCCTGGGATAAACCAATCTTCTCAAGCACCAATCCAAACTATTCCACAAAGCCTGCTAGAACAACTGTGAAAAAAATGGAAAGGATGAACTCAGAATTCTCTTCCCTTAAACAAGAACTTCGTACCATCAAAACTAGAAAAGAACCCATGCATACACAATCCATTCCACAACAAATAGTAAGGGGAGAGTCAAGTTTCACTCAAATAACTCATGAACAACTAAAGGATGTGACTATTTTAAGAAGTGGGAAATCAATTGAGAAACCTGAACAACTAATTCAAAACCCATATGAAGATTAAAACTCAGATGAAAATTCAAATGAACCAAATGATCAAATTGAAAAATGTGATAACATTTTCAAAGAAACAACTCTTCAACAAACAACCCCACAACATGCACTATTTACTCAATGCATGAGGGGGAAAACCAAGCCTAAATTGAGTGAAACATTGAGTTAAATATTCTCACAAGTCAAGTTGAACATTCCCCTTATCGATGCAATCCAAACCATACCTTCCTACTCAAAGTACCTTAAGGACTTTTGCACTTTTAAAAGAAAATTTTCACATAAAAACCAAGTCCTTTTGGATGCTAATGTGAATACCACCATTCGAGGGACCATTCCTCCTAAGTTGAAAAACCCAGGTTTCCCTTGCAACAATGTTGAACTAGGAGAGATCAAAGTTGTCAAGGCCTTGTGTGACCTAGGTGCTAGTGTCAATCTCATCCCCTATACTTTGTACTGCCAGTTAGGCCTAGAAGAGCTCCAACCCACATCTATCACACTTCAACTTGTCGATTGTAGCATTGGGGTTCCAAAGGGGGTTTTAAAGGATGTTCTGGTAAAGGTTGAAAACTTCATCTACCATGTTGAATTCATTGTCCTGACAACCATCCAAATTTAGGAAATAAGGAACAAACCCCAATCATCCTTGGTTGTCCTTTCCTTGCAACAATCAACTCTATTATCTGAGTTTGAAACTAAAACATGACCATCACCTTTGGAAACATGATTCTAGACTTGAACATCTATAATTCAAGCTCACAAATAGGGGATGACGAGGACATTCATGAAGTAAACATGATAGGAATCATTGATAATGAATCCATGGAACATTAAGGAATATTTGATAGATGTTTAAGTCAAGATGAGATTGATTTCCTTTGTTCACATGAAGGAAATTTATCTCCTTGGCTTGAATCATTTTCAAATTACTCTTATGATGAAGTCTTAGGTCCAATAATCAGTGAAACATTTCAAGAAACAACTTTTATAGAGACCAATCAAACTTCCTTCCCAAAATCTGATCAAACCAATCTTGTATCTGAAACTTCTACACATGGGGATTTGATTCTATCTAAAACTCTAGGAAACAAATTCGATCTTGATCCAATGTCCCAATATTATGCTGAAATTTTGAACCAACCTGATCTTGAATTAAAGAAACTTCCCGCTGCACTCAAGTATGCCTTCCTAGGGGACAATAAAACACATCCTATTGTCATTTCTTCTTCTATTGAATAAAATCATGATAGGATGCTTCTAAATGTCCTTAAGAAACATAATAAATCTATTGGTTGGACCATGTCTGATATTCCTATGATGATCCCACTAATCGGGACTCATAGGATTGTTCTAGAATTTGATTCAAATCCATGTCGTCAACCTCAATGGAGACTCAATCCTAATCTCATAGAGGTAGTAAGGAAAGAACTTCTGAAGTTGTTAAAAGCTGGTATCATCTATCCCATAGCTGAGAGTGAGTGGGTGAGCCCAATCCAAGTGGTTCCCAAGAAGGCAGAAATCACAGTGATAACCAATAAGGATGGAAGGATTCTTCCAACTAGGGTGAGTAGTGGTTGGAGAGTCTGCATAGACTATAAGAAGCTAAAATCATTTACCAAGAAGGACCATTTCCCATTACCATTCATTGACCAAGCCCTTGAGAGAGTGGAAGGTCATGCCTTATACTGTTTCTTATATGGTTACTTGGGGTACAATCAGATTGAGGTATCCCTAGAGGATCAAGGGAAGACTACATTCACCTGTCCATTCGGCACCTTTGCCTTCAAACGCATGCCCTTTGGGTTATGCAATGCCTATAGAACCTTCTAGCAGTGCATGATGGGAATCTTCTCAGACATGGTAGGGTATTTTCTAGAGGTCTTCATGGATGACTTCTCTATGTTTGGGGATACATTTGAGGGATTTTTGAGGAATGTGGAGAGAGTCTTTTCAAGATTTGAAGAAAATAATATGGTCCTAAACTAGGAAAAATGTCATTTCATGGTTAAAGATGGACTATTTCTAGGCCATCTGGTCTCAGGTAGGGGGATTGAAGTTTATAAATCCAAGGTTGACATCATTCATCACATTCCATCACCCAAAATTGTCAAGGAAGTGAGATCTTTCTTAGGACATGTTGGTTTCTATAGAAGATTCATCAAGGAATTTATTTTAATCTCTTGTCCCATTTATGCTCTCCTAGTAAAGGATGCTCCATTTGTTTAGACAGAAAGTTTTTAGGGTTCATTCTCAACCCTCAAATACTCTCTCACCTCTCCTCCCATTATGAAATCTCCAAATTGGAACCTCCCTTTTGAACTTATGTGTGATTCCAGTGACTTTGTTATAGGAGATGTGTTAGGAAAACATTGCAATAAAACTCCTTATGCCATTTCTTATGCAAAAAAATCCTTAAATGATGCCCAAATCAACTACACCACCACTGAAAAATAGTTTTTTGTTGTTGTATTTTCCTTAGAGAAATTTAGGTCCTATCTCTTAGGATCACCCATCATTGTCTTCACTGACCATTCATCCCTAAAATACCTTTTCCAAAAACAAGGTTCCAAGGCTAGACTAATTAGGTGGGTCCTTCTCTTACAAGAATTTGACCTCACAATCAAGGAAAAAAGGGTGTTGAAAATTTTTTAGCTTATCACCTCTCAAGGATGGAATTCAAAGATAACTCAAATCACCTTTCTGTGTCTGATTCATTCCTTGATGAACACCTTTACTTTGTGAGTGACTGCCCTTGGTATGCCAACATAGCCAACTTCTTAGTTACAAGAGTCATTCCAAAATTCTTAGGGACTCAAGATCAAAGGAAATTCCTTTATGATGTTAGGCACTAAGTGTTTGATAATCCATACCTCTATAAGTTCTTCCCTGACCAAGTCATTAGAAGGTGTGTCCCAGAATCTGAACAAGAGTCCATCCTTAAATTTTGTCATAGTGAGGCGTGTGGAGGTCACTTTTCCTCTAAGAAAACCTCTGATAAGGTTCTTCAATGTGGTCTCTTCTATCCCACCCTCTCAAGGGACTCCTATAAATTTTTTCAAAGTTGTCCTAAGTGTCAAAAAGTAGGGTTCATTACAAAAAGAAATCAAATGCCACTCACTCCCATCTTATTGATTGAAATCTTTGACTGCTGGGGAATCAATTTCATGGGTCCCTTCCCAAACTCTATGGGATTTTTGTATATCCTTTTAGCTGTTGATTATGTCTCCAAATGGGTTGAGTCCATTCCTAAAAAATCCAATGATCATCAAACTGTGATTAGATTTCTCAAGGAAAACATCCTCTCTAGATTTGGAATTCCTAGGGCTATCATTAGTGATTGTGGAACTCATTTCTGCAATCATCCTTTCTCAGCACTCATGGAAAAGTATGGAATTTCTCACAAAGTGTCCACTGCTTACCACCCATAGACTAATGGTTAAGCTGAGTTAGCCAATCGAGAAATCAAACAAATTCTTGAGAAAACTATTAATCCATCTAGGAAATATTGTTTAATCAAACTCTTAGATGCTCTTTGGGCCTATTGAACTACATTTAAAACCATTTTAGGAATTTCCCCATATAGGTTGGTTTATGGAAAATCATTCCATTTTCCAGTGAAAATTTAACATAAGTCTTTTTGGGAAATTAAGAAAATGAATTATGACCTCTCATTGTCCGAAACAAAAAGGAAATTAGATCTCAATGAACTTGAGGAACTTAGGATGGAGGATTATGAAAATTTAAGGATCAATAAAGAAAAAGTACAAGCCTACTAATCTCAAAACCTTAAAACCAAACACATTGAACTGGGAAACCCTATTCTTTTGTATAATTCTAAACTTCACTTACACCCAAGAAAATTAAGGTCTAGATGGTCATACATAGTGCATAAGGTCTACCCCCATGGGGCTGTTGAAATTCAAGATCCCACCAATGGTCAAACATTTAAATTTAATGGTCATAGAGTCAAACCATTCATATAACCATTCCAAAAACATGAAGTTAATGAATAATTGTGTGAAGCTACCTTAGATGATGAAAATAATTAATCAATTAGGGGTCCAAGTCAAGTTAACGACGTTAAACAAAGCGTTTCATGGGAGGAAACCTATGATTTTCAATTTTCCAATCATTTTGTTGTTTTAATAAACTTTATACTTCATATAGGATTAGTGGATCATTTTGATATAATTTTATTCTACCCCAGACTGTTGACATGTTCTTCTCTTATGAGTATGGATGGGTATAAAAGGGGAGCACCGTATTCATCCGTGTCACGCAGTGTGATCCCTGAGTACTACCTTACCCAGAAATTAAAAATAAGACAATGTATCATCAGTTTGATTTAAAAAAAAAGGGAAACCATAAAAATGATGAGACTTGGTATTAAATAAGTTATTGTGTTGTTGTTGTTTTTTTCTAGTTTGTTATTTTTTGTATGGTTCAGGGACTATTTTAGGTGATACATATTCAATCAAGGAGGTTCCTACATCTCCCATGATAATAAAGAGTGATTTTGGAGCACCACAATCATCATTATGAAGCCACCAGGTGAACTTGTTCCATGCCATTTCCAACTCATTTCCCCCTCACCCACTTTCTCCTCTCTTTTCTTTTTAAGAAATTAAGGATAGTTTCATTCTAATTTATGGGTGTGGAAACAAAATGTTTGTTCAAAAAAATGAGAAAAAAGAAGTAAATTTCCTTTTTCATTAATATAATAACATCTTTGCTCACATTAAAACTACATAGAAAATAATTTTTATTTCCTTGACTCTTAATTTAATTCATTATTAAGTTTACAAGCATTGATTTTGGAAGTTTGGTTGTCCAATGATAATTTTCATCATTTGTATTTTCATCTATTAATCAAAATTCCATAATGCACGTCCTCTTGACTGTGGGGTACTAATATGAATTCTTGGGGTCCCATAATAAATAGCATAGGCTGGTTTGAATTTTATGAATAATATGAGTATTCAAAAAAAATTGCATGTAGAGCAATGGATTGATAAAATGCGAGCCTTTAGGCACTTGGGGATCATGACTCTAGAGTTATCTAGCCCTGAGTTTTTTACTCTATCTGTATTTATGGTAATGTGACTTTGTTTTTTATCAAGTTAACTCGAGATGATGCCCAAGTATGTGGGATTCACTTGGTTCCCTAAGGCCTTTGAGCATGGGAGTCATCAAAAAAGTCTTGCTACATGGGTTAATTTGATTAACTAAAATCTCAATTACTATGGAAACATTGCAAAAAAATCAAAAAAATCAAAAAAAACAAAAAAAATGAATACTCATATTAGGATTAAATGTGATTCCACCTAGCACTTCCATGATTTTCCCCTTGAATGAAAATGAACTCCTGTATCTTTTGTGATTCACAACACATCATTTCACATAATTGAGTTGGATGAAGTGTGATTATGGATTTGATCAAAGTAATGGGATTGGGATTGGGATCTACTTTTAAATTTATCTTGTTTTAAATTATTTTGATAGGTTATAAAGATATATTTGTGTGTAGTTTACATTGTGAGCACTGTTTGTTATAATGTGTTTGAAAAAAAAGGAATTCAAATATAATCTTCAAATTATTTTCTCGGGACTAGCAGATCTCAAGTTGGGGGTGTGATTAGCCAATAAAAACACATATGTTAATTACATTTTAATGGTATTAAATGTTCATTTTTGATCTTATGGTTCTGAGTTAGTGGATTTTAATTTTGAACATCCATTCTCATCATTTGTGCATGTCATGCCTAATGTACACCAATTTAGGCCCAATGATTCATATGATTTTAAGGAATGTAATTATCCATATTTTAATTTTATATATTGGGAAATTGATTTAAAATTCAATATGAACATTTTTTATTCAAGGATCAATGTAGGATTAATAATGAATGATGGGGATATTTGGCGATGAAAGGAAACAATTTTGGAGATGGTAGATTGGACACCAGCCTACTGATGAGAATGTGGGGCCCATAATAAAGGCCCAATAAAGCCCAAATTTTGTGGGATTATAGAAGAAATATATAGGAACAAATAATTCTTTAGGATCCAATGCTAATTCGGCATCCATGGTGGTTATTAAGGCGGCACAAATAGAATATCAAAATCTGGGCCAGAATCTACGACCCATAATGTTATCCCACTAAATTAGACATAACTCCCGATACACAACTCCAAATGGGACCAAAATTTTCAGAAGTCTAGAAGACATTCGGGTACACAAAAGACTCTTCTATGGACCACTGAGATTCAGCGATATGATTTCCCATACAAGATGGTATTTCTAAGAGAGATAAGGAGGATAAAAAGTCAAGTAAAGAATCAATTTATCCACTACATTCCACCACCATAAGGCCTAAATTAATTTAATAATTGGTAATACATTTATTGAGGCTTGGCCTTAGGCTTAATAATTTCCTATTTAAGGTATTTGCAGTGAGGAGGAAGGCATCTCTTGTTTTTTGTAATGTTATTATGCTAAAGTTTTGTTGTAATGCTTTCAATTTCCATGTAAGTTTCTTTTTTGTATTTCTATATTATTAATCAATATATTTCTCTTCTACTCTTACCATTTATTTCATTAAAGATATATAATCACAAATCACAGTGATGTCTCTATGTTGTGGTGAATTAGTTCACACATAGGTGTGAATTTAATTCACATACACGGAGGAGTGATCGTTATTTTCGTAGTTTAATTTTTTTCAATCTAATTCTTGTAAGCCATTTTCTGCCCACCATTGAGAGTATACCATCAATGGAGGTATAACCCTCTAAGGGGTTGATCATAGGAAGATGCAAAGTCTGGATGAAATTTTATTTTATGAACGAATTGTTGTTAATTGGCTAACTGATTTAAGACTTCCATTCTTCAGTTATTTCCACTCTTCATCTTCACTATGTTTAAGGAAGCTAAATCCAAGTACTAAAATGACCATATACCTTGGAGAGATCATGAATTTGGTTCTCTAAGTGTGTAGGGGATTATTAATTGAGTTTATTTAGACTCAAACCAGAAAATTATAAAGGTAGTGTTATTTTGAAGAATGGATTCATCAAGAATTAGTAAAACCAAAATTGTCTAAAGAAGTAAAATTCATTCAATCCACCCTGGGCATAATCCTAAGATCAACCCATTTTCATTGAATTGAATTCACTTAGGGTTATTAGTGTTCTTTAAAACCATTTAAAATCAAAACCAATTTCACCACTTCATAGCCAAAAATCCATCGCATAGGTTGTGTATCTTAGGTATCTTCTTAGGTCTTAGTAGATTCGACAACCCAAGATAGACTACAAAGATCATTCTACCTTCATCTTTTGGGTAAATTTGAGCGTGAATCAACAATAATTTTGTTTCCTATCAAATTTGTTGTTATAATTATTCCTTCTGGTTCCATCCATTGAAAAAAACCAAAAACACCTAACATAAGTATTTAGAAATAATAAATAGAGTAATAAATCATAAAAAATCATTTCTAAGATGTCTTAATTTATGAAACCTTCTTATCATATTATTATACTTTAGGATCATCCTATATCACTTTTTTTACCATATGTTTTCTTAGGTTCTATCAAAAAAAATTTCATACCCTAATATCCAAAAATAACTAAACCATACTATGATACCGACTAAGGTGACCCAACAATAACATACATATAATATTACATCATTCTAAATGAATATTCAGTACATATCACAATTATATATGCTTAGGTACTGTAAAGGTTTAGTGTATTTTGAGACTAGATAAATAATCAACTTGTTTCTTAAAATATATTCAATATTCCCATAAATAACTTCAATTTAGTTCCCATCTAGAAATATCATACTTAGAACCTTCCATAAAAACCTAGGGAAGGAAAAACATATGAAAGGGTGAGATCAAATTCTCAGTAAGGGTAAACAAGGAATATATTAATCATAAGAGAATAAGATGATCATAAGGGTATGATAACATTATAAAGTGCATGTTATCAATATAAAATATTCATACCCAAAAAAACACATATCATAAACTCCAAAATCAAGTCACATCTAGAAGCATGATTAATAAGGGTGTCAAAGCAGTAATCATCGTTCAAGATTCATAACCTAGGCATATGGAATTATAATCATCAGAAATCATAATATTATGAACATAGATATTTTCAATCATGTCCATGTATAATATTTTTAGAATAACTAGAATCAAGCATACTCACACACCAAAATTTAAACATTGTCATTCACAATCATGTCCATGTATAATCTTGTGAGCATAACCAAAATTAATCATACTCATTCATAAAAATGTGAACATATCCATATGCAATCATTTCCACACTTATAATAATCATATCGTGAGATATCTATATCACATTACCCAATTAATTATAGGGCTATAATAAAACTGACCACCGCATAATCATAATTCATTTATATATATACCATAAGGTCATGAAAACATTTATTATTTCATCATATCTTAACTTGTGGAAAAGAAGATAGGTTTAATCAAGATTTCATCATCATAATAAATAATCATCTAGATAAATAATGAGGATGGTATCATTGGATCATGCCCCCAGTGAATCATGAGCAACATCAATGGATGTTTTCATAGATAAAAATGCTTTTAAAATATCACTGAAACATTTATTATAAAAAAACCCCTTTTCATTTTTAAATAACTTATTTAATGTCTAAAAAATCCAAAGAATATTAGGAAAAAGATTTTATTTTAAAATAACCGTGTAAAATTGTAAATGAATATTTAAAACAAATATTTTTCATGATGGCAAGAAAATTCATTCATGTGGTATATGTTAAAACGAAGATTCTATTCACCCATTTGGTAAAAATAACCTCTTTCAAAAAAAATAAGAAAATTCCTTGTAAAAAAATATAAAAAAGTAAAATAGGGTAAAAATTTCTTCAAAAAATCATTGAATAATATTAAAAACATTATTGAAAAAAAATTAAATAAAATATGGTCACAGAAGAAAAAGATTCTCAATTAAAAAGGAAATAAGATCAGTTTTTCTCAAAAACATTTTCTTGATCTGCTTCAATAACAAAGAGAGGAAAATGATACTATTAATTGAAAAAACTAGGAATAAATAGAGGCAAATAAAATATATGAGGTTTAATTGATAATATTTATATAATTTCCCTCAATGTAAATGTAGCATAGACTATCCCTAAATAAAATGAGATTGTAACATAAATTTCTTACCTCAAGTATCATATTTCTTTGTACATGTTCAAACCTCTTATATAATAAATATATATTTATAATAAATATATTATAAAACCATATTAACACATAAATTACTATGTTCTATTCCTTTATAATTTCCAATTTATCCTTATATTAACAATTCTTCCTTAAAATGGACATTGAGGTGAAAACTAGTCCATTTTCCATGCATGTTTCGTTTTGATGGTTTGTTACTTAAACCTTGGTCATGATTTCATATTATTTAGAATATTAATAATGATATGAGTGTCATATTATTCATTATATACACTTTTATAACCATTCACATAAAGTATTGATGAAAAATGAATTACATCACTTCATGGAGATGATAGTTTATACGTATGCACGAGTGATGTTTCCACTTTTTGATGGAAATAAAAAAAAGAAAGGTAAATTATAGTTTACCTTTCCATAATCATTATCATATCATAAATATCATATATATTCATTAAATCTATCCTTATTACCTACCATTTAAAGCATAAATCTACCCTTACATCGCTTCGTAGAAATAGTATTCCACATATATGCATGAGCAATGTTATCATTTTTCAATAGATGGAAAGGTAAGAAGGTAGATAAAATATTATAATTATAGAAGAATAATTATGTCATAAATATTATATAAAAACATTAAATCCATCATAATAAACAACCATGAATAATGGTGATGAAAAATGAAATACATTGCTTCGTGAAGCGGTAGTCTGCACATACACATGAACGGTTCATTCATTTCTCATTTGATAGAGGAGATGAATAAATATTATGTCATAAAAATAATAACATTTCAAAATATTGATGATAATGGATTCATCATGTTATAATGGATACAATAGGTTTAGAGAATGTGGAATAAGAAATAAAATTGAAAGTACTAAGTTAAGAGTTATACCACTTCATTGAGAAACCTCTTTTGGCTTACACCTTAAGACTTGAAAGGATAGTGTTCTAGTAAAATCATGAACTATTGAACATAGTGAGGGATTTTATGAAAATATTTGGGTAGGTATTGTAATGAAATATCTTTTCAAAAAGGTGTCGGTTTTTTTTAATTTAGTCAAACCATCATTGAGTTTTCTTTTGTCTTAAATCCAGAGACCACACCTTAGGGTGGGTCAGTTTTGTTTTTATAAGAAAGGTTGAATATGGTCGAGAGCCTATATATAGGCCAAATAAATAGAATTTATTTGAATACATTACATGTATTAAATACATGATGTGTATTTACTGGGATAGACCCCTTGTATGTCGTGAGTTGGTTTTTCAGGAGGGGAAAGACCTGAGCTTTACACTGCATGTAAAACACCATGTAAATACCCTTGGTTGTTTTTTTAAAAGAGGCAGGGCATATTATTTTAGGAAGAGGACTCATTTTTCCTCCCACGCACAGCAGGATCCACACACAGGAGACCTCTTACCTGCCTAACCTAGGTTCTTTGATCACTCCTTTGTCCAGTCTCTAGTTAGATCGTCATCAGTCATGTTGGATTTGTAGCAGTAAGCTTTAAATTACAATTACTCCTTTATTTTTTTATCTAACCCTCAATAGAGTTATTTTAGTGTGATATAATATGACCTATTTTTAGGGGGTCCTTTTTTCCAGTTTCTTCTATTCTTCTATGATTCATAGGTTGATATTGGATGAGTGGTCATCCACAGACCTAAGGTAGGTGATCTAGAAATTTTTCCCTAAAAGTTTGGGTGTTATATAGCATTTTTTCATTATGATTCATGCCAAAAATTTCTTCTCATTTTCTTAAAATTTCTTTCATCTTTCTATTAATTAAAACATTCTTTGATACACCCTATTGAGCCTTATTTAAGTGTTAGGGGATGTTACCTCATTGAATTTCACCCCTTTAAGTGTGCTAAATTATATGCCCTCTTAAATGAAAATGTGTAAATGACCAACCACCTCCTAAGTGGTTTGGATTGACCTTAAATTGGATATTACCTTGTTTTATAAATTAAATTTATTAATTTAATTAAATGGAAGTGGGTGAAAAGTTCATGCCATGTGTTTTATATTTTTATAAATGAATTATGTAAATCGTGATACCCATGGATAAATGGAGAGAAATAAATGTAAATGGTTTAAGTGGAAATTCATTATGATTATTATGATTAGACCATGGATATTGGTCAGTGGAATATGGTTAAGGGGTTTGTTGAGAATGGAATTTTACGCTCCTTTACATTGGGTTTTGGGCATGGAATCTCACACTATTTACCTTTACTTGGGTGATAGGCATGATGCTCCCTATTCCCTTTCATCAGGTGTTGGACATGATGACTCACCCCACTATCTTGGGTTTTGGGAATGATGACTCAACCCACTATCTCAAGTGATGAGCATAACGTCTTGCACTCATATGAGATCTAGGGATTGTATCCTTGATAGATATTTTAGCTCGTTAGACTAGTCATGGATGCCTGAGTTGCACCCAGGTTCATCTAGAACCTAGTATCCATGTATATACCTATATATGTCCTCACATATATAGTGTATATACTTTTATAAATATTATATATTATTACTTATATCTGTATGTACATGTTAATTGAGATCAGATTTATTATGGCCTATGTCAAAGCAAGTAAAGTTGGCCAGGTATCCAACGGGAACCGAAGCCGACTAGCACTTATTTTCCAGCATCTTTTATTGTCTTCTATACTTGCACACTATTATGTTATATACATTGACTAGATTATTTGATAAACTATTGGTGGTGGCCTACTAATTTTATCTCACACCCTAATCAGACCTCCTTTGGTACCCTAGTAGACTTCATGACTACAAGTTTCGATAAGGTAAAGTGCTCTGTCACATATTCTTGGTCTATTTTTCTTATAGCATGGGAGCATAGGAGTAAAGGACTGAGTGTTTCCTCATGATTCTAGTGGAGTCATCTTTTGTTCCTTTGTATCTTTTTATAGCATATTGTATATGCCTTTACTCTGTATCCCCTGTATCCCCATTTTTCACATTAGCCTTCCATGACATCATTCTGTATATAACTCAACCTATGGATTTTGATTATTATTATTTATTGGATGCTCTTTTCCGATGTTATTATTTATGGAATTTGTTTTTGTTTCACTGATAATTATATTATATGTTTATATTATTTATTATATCTATTAATTTTCCATTTTTCTACACTTGTATGAGGGTATAGTTTCCCTAATGTACCACCTTGGTCCCTCACTACTAGTCAGCAGCCTCTAGAATACGGGGAGGCGTGCTTGAGATCATGTGACTCGCTAGCTCAAGGAACTATTTTAGTGGCTCCCAAGTCAGGATGTTACAGGGCTTGGCTGAACTATAAGGATCGTGAAATATGAGGAAGAGAGGAGAGGTGGTGTCCTTTTCTAAGGGAGGAATAGGACACGCTTGGACATTTTCAGAAGATTAAAATATATTGATTTACTTGCTCAATAAAAATGGCTCCAAAATGGATCATCTTTGAAGAATACATGATATATATGACAACCCATATTTTAATACACCTTAATTCATGATTTATTATATAAGGATACACTTAATAAAACCCCATAAGATCATAAGGCCTAGTTTCTTTGGGAAATTAGGTACATAGAACTATAACTTGAAACATGGGTACAATATAATTATTTAAAAACTCCACAACATGAACTTAAAATCCATTGATATTATAATATTGTACGGGGTAACCTAGGTACATACATAAGAAATGGGTGAGCTATAAATCCTGGTAAGGGAATAATAAAATCATAACATGATGAAAGTAATACATGTTTTCAATAGTAAAATCAAGGTAACATAAGAGGGTTAAGAATCATAAACTTTAACATAGAGGTGTGATAAAAGATTATAATATAAAGGCAACATGGGAATGTGGAAATAATATAAAACATGACATCATAAGCATAATTCAAGGCTAAATACTGAAAAATAAAAATATATTGTGCTTAGTATAACTTAATGTGAATCATATATGGCATTTCATGAGATAAAAACCTTACAAAATTCATTATTGGTCTATATAATTCTAGTCCCACATGTCACATTCATATCATGTACATGCATAAGTGTGCAACATAGATCATTCAAAATAGGATCATATTTCATCACATTGAAACCCATTATTAATGAGTGTGGGTTACATACATAGAATTCATTAATCAATTAAGGATAGGTAAATATAGGTGAATACCATTGATTAGAAATGGGGATGGGTATTAACTATACAAATGTTTGGCATGGAAAAATCCTAAGATAATTTTGGCAACATAATGGGGGTACATAAATATTAATGGAGGGGTTTAATAAGAGTGAAATGGGTATATAATCACTTGTACATCATAAGGATGGTAATAGGGATGTGTAAAAACATATCCCAACATGAATAATTTGGAATTAAAAGGCATAATATAAAGAAGGTTCTTGAATAAAGAGGGGGAGGGGATCCCTTACCTTGAAATGATGATTCTTAAAACTTAACAGGAGGTTCATAAGAGCTTGGGGGAACCTTGGGAGGGATATATAGAGAGAATAGTAGAGTAATTTCATGCTCTAAATGTTTTTATTTAAGAGGAATGGTATTTTGGGTGGGTTTTATAGAAAAAGTGAGGGGAATTCTTTATTAATTTCTAAACTTAGGTTTTGGACTCTATATGATAAATTAATCCAAACCACAAAAAATCCCATGGTTTTTGCCCATGGTTTCTGACAAAGAGGTGTGTAATTAGTTATTTTATAATTATAATAACCTAAATCCTTAAAATAATACCCTTGGTGATGTGGTAGTGAGTCTTGTTTATAGAGAATTTATTTTAAAACCTTAAAATATAATATAGGTTTTGAAGGATTCATTAAGGATTTATAAAATTAATAAAATAACTTAAAAACAAATTATTTTAAATGGAAAATATATATTTGTTCATTGATACCTTTTAAGACATATATTACATCACTTTTAGGTCATTGTGATGTCATAATACATACTGTATATTTATACCGTATTTAATTTTTCCACAAAAAATCGATTGTCTAAGAAAATTATGAAAAAAATCATAATTGGATAATTTTTACATTCTAATTTCAAAAATAATATCTATTTTATCAAAATAATTCTCTAAATATGATAATTTACAATTTTAAATCAAAAATCCCCATTTATTGAAAAATAATGGTTTTTTTACAATAACAGTTTTCTGAACCTTATAAAAATTACATTTGACTTCATAAAATTATATTATCATTTATATTTAAAAAAATATTTTATAATAATATTTTATTAAAATATTATTTTTTTCCAAAAATTACTGAATTCATCAAAAAGGGTGTCTTGATTGAAACTATATATTTCCAAAAACATAATTTGTGTTTTATCGTATCAAAGTCTATTTTTTATCAAAATTATTATTTGATCATTATAAAGTAATAAAAGATAAATATAATCATTATTTTATTTAAAATATAAAAAAAATACTATTAGAATCTAGATACATAGCTCTTTATTACATCAATGAATTCCCTAATAGTAAGGTGTGTCATGGTGAGATTTTCTTGGGGTGGTTTGGTGAACATGGTTTGGTTCATGATCTTGGTGGGCTTGAACTTCTCCTATAAATAGTTTCACTCATGCTTCAGTTGTTTAATCTCAACTTTGGATTGGTCAAGGGAAAAGACCAATGATGTTATCTCCCTTGGAAGCTCCAATAAATGGTCTTCATAGTGTATGATCCTACTGGTTGAGGTCATCACTTATTTTATCTATGTTAAATGGATTTATCATAACCCTATATATATACTAATCATATGATCACTATATAATAGATATACTATCAATGGTTATGATGTTTAATAGTATTTTAAATCTGACAGGAAATAACTTATAATGGTCCAAAATAACTAAAGTATTTTATGTGTTTTATATAATTTCATTTCTTAATAAGGAATTTAATCATTTAAAAAGTGGATTTCATTTATAAATTTTTGGGTCATTGCATTATTACCCCCTTCAGAAATTTCACTCTCTAGATTTCATTCATACACTAAAATAGATAAGGGTGATTCTTTTTCATCACCTCTTCAGGTTCCCAAGTCTCTTCCTCAAACTTGTGGTTACACTACAGTACTTTGACTAGGTGAGTTGTATTGTTTCATAGAACCTTATATATATAATCTAATATCTTCACTGAATGCTCCCCATATGAAATATCATTCTCTAAGGGTTCCACCTCTAGATTCGGTACATGTGATGGGTCTGGTGTGTACTTCCTCAAGATCGATACATGGAACACATCGTGTACTTGAGAAAATTTAAGTGGGAGTGCTAGTTGATAGGCCACCACTAAAATGTGATTAGGGATATCAAAGGGGATGATGTACCTTTGACTAAGCTTTACCTTCTTCCCAAACCTCATGACTTTCTTCCATGGTGATATACGAACACTTTATCTTTTACCTCAAACTCCAAGTCTCGTCGATGATTTTTTGTATATATAATCTGTCGACTTTTTGCAGATTTCATATGATGTTGAATGGTTTGAACCTTCTCTATAATATCTTGGAAAATATTAGGTATTATCAGCTTCCTCTCTCCAACTGTATCCCATCATGTTTGAGTTTGACACCTCTTCCCATACATAGCCTCATAAGGTTCCATTTGAATGTTAGAATAAAAACTATTGTTATATGAGAGCTCCACTAAGGGAATGTGTTGATCCCAACATCCTTGGAAATATATTGAATGTGATCTCCTCATATCCTCTATAGTTTTAATTGTTATTTTAGATTGATCAATTTTTTAAGGGTGATAAGTAGTATGAAGCTTAGTTTTGTATCCAACACTTGTTGAAGGCTTCTCCAATATCTTGAGGTAAAAATCAGATCTCGATCAGATACAATTGAGAGTAGAACTCCATATAGTCTTACCACTTCCCTTATGCATGTATTGGAGAGTTATTCGAGAGAGAAATCTTCCTTTATATAAATGAAATGGGATGAATTTGTTAGGTGATCAACTACCACCCATATGGCGTTATTTCCTTTAGGGATCCTGGAGAGTGCTACAAAAAAATCCAAGGTTATGTTTTACATTTTTCATATTTCTATAGGAAATGGTTGCATCATACTCTTATAATTCTATCATTCGGCCTTGAATTGTTGTCATACCAAGCATCGAGATAAAAATTCTGCAATCTCCCTCTTCATGTAATCCCACTAGAATTTTTGCTTCAAATCTCTATAAATCTTAGTGCTTCATAGATGAATAAATAATGATGAGATATTCACACCATCCAAAAGTACCCTCTTTGTTTTTTCTTTTTATGGGACACATATCCAGGTTCTATACCTTATAATTTCCATCTTTAGAAAATTTGAACTCCATAATATTTGCGACCTTTTTTTGTAGCGCCTCGTCATCTTTTTAGGCCTTCTTGATCCTCTCAAGAGTGTATAGTTGAGTGGTTATTTGAGAAAGGTATGATGAATATCCATTTATTATTATTATGTCCATCCTTTTCATTTCTTGTAAGATTGTATCCCTTGTAATCCTCATCGTGGATAGGGTTTTAGGATCCATTCTACTCAGATCATTTTCCACTTTGTTCGCCTTTCCAGGATTGTAATGGATTGAACAATCATAATCTTTGATAATATCTAACCACCTTCATCGGTGCATATTGAGATCAATTTTCATGAATATATGATTGAGGATTTTATGATCTATATATATGTCACACTTCTCCCCATAGATATAATGTTGCCAAATCTTAAATGAAAATATCATTGTAGCCAATTTTAGATCATGTGTTGGGTATTTCTGCTCATGAATATTTAATTATAGGGATGCATAGGCTATCACTTTTTCATCTTTCATGAATACATAACCCAAAACCTTTTTGGACACATCATTTTAGATCGCAAATCATTCCCCAATGGTGTGTAATGTGATTATAGGTGCAGTGATTATCCTTTTCTTCATCTCTTTAAATATTTCTTCTCATTTATCATTCTAGATAAACTTCACCCACTTATAAGTTAGCTTGGTTAGTGTGATTGAAAATCATGATAATTTTCTCACAAATTGGTTATATTTCCTAGTTAATCCAAGGAAACTGCAGATTTTTTTCATATAGGTTGGTCTGTTTCATCCTTCAATTGTCTATGTTTTTAAAGGATCTATAGATATCCATTTACTGGTGATAACATACCCCAAGAATGTTAATTGCTTCATCCAAAACTCACATTTATTATACTTTTCATACATCTTTTATTTTCACAAGGTCTTAAGTAAAACATTCAAATTCTCCTCATGTTCCTCCTTGCTTTTAGAATAGATAAGAATATCGTCTATAAATACTACCAAAAAAATTTCAATGTAATCCCTAAAGACTCTTTTAATTGAGTTCATGAAGATTTTTAGAGCATTATTGATTCCAAATGGGATCATTATGAACTCATAGTACCCATACCTTGTATGAAAAAGTAGTCTTGGGGATATCCTCCTTCTTTGCCATTACTTGATAATATCCCAACTGGATATCCACCTTAGAGAAGTATTGGGATCCATGTAGCTGATCGAACAAATCATCAATCCATGTCAGAGGATACTTATTATTTATCATGATTTTTTTGAGTTCATTATAATCAATATAGAGGTGTATTGACCCATCCTTCTTCTTGATGAATAGGACTGGTGCATCCCATGGTGAATCACTTTGACGTATAAACCCTTTATCTAGATTATCTTGTAGTTTCTTCTATGGCTCCTAAAGTTTAACAATGGTCATTATATATGGATTATTGGATATTTGAAAATCTATAGATATGAGTTCAATTGAGAAATCAACCTCACAACTAGGAGGAAGACCACGAAATTCTTTGGGAAATAAATTGACAAATTTCTTTTACAATGGGCATGTCATCAAGGATGATCTTTTCTTTATTCTCAATCATTTGAGCTAGATACACTTTATTATGAGGCAATAATATCTATTCTTGAGATGATGATTCCAACTAAGATTCATCCTCCTCCTTATAGTTGTATATAATCATAGAACGATTGGTGATATAGAGGGTGATTTCCATCTCTTGAAATTTTATGTTGGCTCTATATAATGAAAGTAAATCCATACCTAGAATAACAACAAATTCCACTAAAAGGAGTATCATATGGTTTTCTGGGAAATTAAGCCCCCAAATTTTAATAGGGGGGATTTATATACTTAGGATGCAATAATTTCACCATTTTCCATTTTCATTGATAAATCCACTTCTAGGTTTTGTAGTGGCGTAGGAATAGTTCTACTAAACTTGCATGGTATGAAATAATTCATAGAACCATTGATGATAAGCCTACCTTATTCTATTTGATTATAGTTCTAATCATTTACTTCAACAAAAATATACTTAGGGATAATGATTTTTAAACAATTAAACAGATAAAAGGGAAACTATGATCATGGAATGGATAACTCATAAATGACATATATTCCTTAACTTAAGAATTTCTAGGTTTCATTATAATTTATCCATGATCTATTTCCTAACATAAAGTCTTATGTGAATTTATGTCCCCTTAATAATGGTTCATAATAAGCTTGTGAATTTAACAAAGCATATCCCCCAGGAGTGTCAAACCAGGTGTGCAGGAAGGCCCATTTTCATACACCATGTGACGATCAAGTTCATATCAATGCATCCTTTTTCGGGTTATTACCCATAAGTAAAAATGTGTTAGATACACATCTACTTGAAGTATCAAGACATGGATGTATTTTATTAGAAACCAATTACTCTATACTTCACAAAAATTTAGGGATGTTTTCTTATGTTTAGTCTTATGCCTAAAGCTTTCACTAGAGTTTTCTAATCACGATCCCTAAAAATAACTAAACCTAGCCCAGATACCAACTATGACAACCCATATTTTAATACACTATAATTCATGATTTATTAAATAAGTATACCCTTAATACAACCCTATAAGATCATGAGGCCTAGTGTCTTTGGTAAATTAGGTACATTGAATGATAACTTGAAACATGGGTACAATAACATTATTTAAAATCTCCATGACATGTGCTTAAAATTTTTTGATCTTTTAATACTACACAGGATAACCTGGGGATGTATATAAGAAAGGGGTAAGCTATAAAGCCCAGTAAATGAATAATAAATGCATGACATGATGAAATTAATGCATGTAAGTCAATAGGAATATCAAGGTAACATAAGAGAGGTGATAATCATAAACTTGAATATAAAATCATGATAAAATATTATAACATAAAGGCAACATGGGAATGCGGAAACAACATAAAACATAACATCATAAGCATAAATCATGGCTAACCTTCAAGACATCTAACATAATGTGCTTAAGATAACCTCTCGTGCACCATACATAGCATCTCATGAGATAAAAATATCACTCAATTCTTTGGAGAGTTACATAATCCTAGGCTCACCCATCACATTCACATCATGTTCATGCATAAGTGTACCACATAGATCATTCAACATAGGATTATATTTTATCACATTTAATCTCGCAGTTATAGAGTGTGGATTGCATACATGGAATTCATAAATAAATTAATTATAGGTACATCTAGGTTAATAACATTGAGTGAAAATGGGTATGGGTATTCACTACATAAATATTTGGCATGGAAAAATTGTAGGATAATTTCGGCAACATAATATGGGTACATAAATATTCATGGAGGGATTTAATGAGAGTGAATGGGGTATCTCATCACTTAGAAATCATAAGGATGGTAAGAGTGATGAGTAAAAACATATCCTAAAATGAAAAATTGGGAATCAAAAGGCATAATATAAAGAAAGTTCTTGAATAAATAGGATAAGGAGATGATCTCTTACCTTGAGAGGTTGCTTCTTAAAGCTTAAGAGGAGATTCTTAAGAGCTTGGGGGGACCTTGGGAGGGATCTAGATAGGGAATGGTAGAGTAACTTCATGATATAATAGTTTTGAGTGAAGGGGAATGGTAGTTTAGGTGGGTTTTTATAGAAAAAGTGAGGATAAGTTTTTATTAATTTCTAAACATAGTTTTTTGAGTCTATATGATAAATTAATCCAAACCACAAACCATCCTGTGGTTTTTGCCCATGGTTTCTTCCAAAGAGGAGTAAATTTCATTATTTTATATGTCTAATAATTTAACTCCTTAAAATAATACCTTTGGTGATGTGGAAGTGATTAATTTTTATAAATAATTGATTTTAAAACCTTAAAATATAATATCGGTTTTGGAGGATTCATTAAGGGTTTATAAAATTAATCAAATAACTTCAAAAACACATTTTTTAAAGGGGAAATTTATATTTGGTCATGCATAACTTTTATGGCATATATTTCATCACTTTTGGGTCATTATGTTGTCATAATACATACCATATATTTATACCGTATTTAATTTTTACCCAAAAACTCAACTGTCTCGGAAAATTGTGAAAAAGTTACCGTTGGATAATTTCGACATGCTGAGTGGGAAGCTAAAAAGAGAGATGGGTGCACTGACACCTATCATCTGAACCTCTACCTAGATGTGGGTTAAATAGGGGTTCTCTTCCATGTCTTCATAGTGGGCAGTGCAATGCAATAGGTGGTGGTAAGGGGGCGTCGCAGCAAGAAGACTGGGATCGTGATGCGAATTTCGGCTACTCGGTTTGGACCTTTGGGTCACAAGGAATTTGAGCTATCAAAATTACAATGGGCCTTTGATTCATTGTGTCTTCAGTTCATGTAAGGGTTACCTCTAAAACCTATTGAAAAGAGGGATATATTTACTTAATAAAAAGGTAGCATTTCCCCCTACCTATTTAAAAAAAAGATAAATAAAATCATTATTTTATTAAAAATAAAAATATAAAAATTCATATTGTTAGGATCTAGATACATGGCTCTTTGTTACACCAATGAATGCCCTAAGATTAAGGTGTGTGATGGTGAGATTTTCTTGGGGTGTTTCGATGAACATGGTTTGGGTCGTGATCTCGATGAGCTTGAATTTCTCCTGTAAATGGTTTTTCTCATGCTTTAGTTATTGAATCTCATATTGGGATTAGTAAATGGAAAATTCCAGTGATGATATCTCCCTTGGAATCTCATATAAATGGGCTTCATAGGATATGATCATACTGGTCGAGGTCATGGATTCCTTTATCTCAAATGGATTTATCACAACCCTATATATAAACTAATCATATGATAATTTTATAACAGTTATACTATCAATGGTTATGATACTTAATATCCTTTTAAATATGATAAAAAATAACTTATAACAGTCCAAAATAACCAAAGTAGTTCATATGTTTTCTATAATTTCATTTCTTAATAAGACATTTAATCATTTAAAAATGAAGTTTTATTTATAAATGTTTGGACCATTACAATATAGGATAAAACTATGACCAGTTAATAGGATTTAGACAAGTTTTTAAGTCATTTTAAGTATTATTTATTTAGGCAAACCGCTTTTAGTTTTTACCATAGTAATGAATTTTTACCTTGGTTACTATTCATAATGACCAAAAATTAAGTTGAACTTATTACATAATATTAATTTTTTTTATTCTAAGTATGGAATCCATTTTATAAGATTCAATCCCTATAAGATGTATAAATCACTTTTAAAATAAACTCGTAAAAATGTGATGAAAAACTGTTTTCTAGAAAAATGCATTTTTAAATATAAAAATGTTCTTATAGAGAAATTAAGAATAATATTGATTTTAATGACCTTAATTGAATTATTTTTAATCAAAATGAACTAATTAAATTTTAAAATCAAATCAAAACAAAATGGGACTTTGTAAATACTTGAATGGAAAATAAAGTTTTCTATAAAATTGGTATTTTTTCACTATTCACTGGAAAATTAATCTTTCCAAAAAAAATTCCAAAATTTCACCTTAAACTAGTTTTGATATGCTGATTTCAAAAATGGTGTACTTTTTATAAAATACAATTTATAAAACTGGCATAAATAATTTATAATATTTTCTCACAAAAAACAATAAAACTCATTTTGAAGAAATTGTACTTTTGAATCATAAAATGACTTCACTGAGAATTGAGTGTTTAATTTCTAAGCACAAATCAATATATTTGTATTGAGTAATCCAATTATACATATATTTTATAATGTGATTACTGTTATTCATAATCGTTGATTCAACAGCTGAATTATAACAGTGATGTTTAGAATAATAATATTTCAATAGTATATTCCAGTCCATTTAAACTTAGTGTTGGGTGTGAAACAATCAATAAAATAAATCAAATTTTTTTAAGGATAAATATATCATAAAATCCCAGATTTTTACATTCATCTCATGTTTATTTCATGTTAATGTATAATTTTTACACAACTAATGATTTTTTTTATATATTCATGATAAAATTTAATAATAAGATTCAACACGTACAACATGCATGAGGTACATGAAAATATTTTAATGTGATGGATTAAAATCATATAAAATCAAAATGGTATTCAAGATAACTTATGGTGCGACTAATATTAAACTTCCACTTTTTAAAATATGGTTTAAGCTCTAAAAACTTTGGGAAGCCTAACATGAAGCCCTGCTACATGTATCCATTAGTCAAAATGAATATTAAATTATTGGAAAATAGGTATGTAGATGGATAAGACATATTGAATCTCGATGTGTGGATTTAATTCACTATCCAAAAGGGTTTGATCCACCCCCACTTTGATGGTGTAGGGTTATGAGTGGAAGTTTCCCTCAATTATTTCACCAAGATTTTGGTAAAATTGAAAACCAATTTTCAACTGCCTCGTCGCAATGATGTTGGAAAAAATATCTAGAAAATTTCTTGGATTGAAGAATAATTAATATTAATAAGAGTTCTCATCATCACTTATTTATAGATCAAAATCGGTGTGAATTACACCGGTTTGATCTCACCGTTTCAGTCAAAGAACACCTTGGTTTGACTGAAACGAGACAACCTTTGGTGGTGGACACTCGTTTGAGTTTTGAAAATTCAAATTCCAATTGTTATGACTAATCATTTTATTATCCATTTTTATAAAATATTTTATTTTATTTTATTTTATTATATATATATATATAATATATATATAACAAAACATTTTTCTAAATATATATTTTTTAAAACACTTTAAAAGTATTTAGGAATATATATTTTTTTATGAAAAATCCAATTCCCAAAGCCCCTTTTTAAAAGGGAGGAGCTTTGAGAATTCTACCCGCATTTCCAATGTGGGATTCCCAAAAAATGTCCACCTCATCAATCCAAATAAAAAATGTTTGACTAATTAAAACATTTTATTCTCATATTATTATTTAGGAATAAAATTAATAACAATCCCCCGCTTTTATTCATAAATATTAACTCTCCAGATCACAAGTGAATCATTATACATAATAAAGGTATCTTTCAATTTAAACCTTTAATTAGTATCAATATCTCATAGTATTATCAGATTTATAAGTTGTTGAAACATTAAACTTGTTAATATTAAAGATAAACTAGAGATATCATACATATAATGATCTTTCCATCTAACATCTCATTTTGTATCACTTTTATGGCCATGTGCTTATATCCTTTTCATAAACTCTCTAAGGAGTGAGCCCATTAACTCATGTAAGAAGCGGCACCACTTATGCTTTCACATAGGAAAAACATTACAATGTGCTTCCATTATTAGAACACATAACTCATCGAGTCTTGACATTTTTTTAAGAGTTTATAACTCAACCTCTAGTCATAACGGATGATATTAACACCAAGTAGTTGGGGTTATAATTTTCAATATCAACAATATTCTTCGTAACTAGTTTTTACCCATTAAACATTTTGATTAGGATCTACCTAAAGAAATTGTTGGGTTTCCATTACTGAAATGAATTATTCTATGGGTTTTAACCCCACCTCTTTATTAGTTGCATGAAAAATATCTCTTGTAAAAGATTTTGTAAACATATTCGTAAGGTTTTTACACAATCTCACATAGACAATTGTTATGGTACCATCTTGTAACAATTGTCTCACATAATCATGTCTCAAACTTATATGTCTATATTTTCCATTGTACATGCAACTATATTACCTTGATAAATTTTATTCACTATCACAACTGATAGAGATAGGAGGCATTAGACTACGCCACAATCTAATATCCAATAATAGATTACTAAGCCATTCAACTACAATTCCACATGTCGCTAAGGCGATAAACTCTGACTCCATGGTTGAATGTGAAATACATGTTTGTTTATTACATGCCCAAGAAATAACACAACCTCCAAGAGTAAACAATCATCCAGATGTGGATTGGTTATCACCAATACTGGTAATCCAACTTGCATCGGTGTATCCTTTTAATACAGTCAGATAATCATTATAGTATAAACTTAAATCTTTGGTCTTTCTTAAGTATCCAAAAATTCTCGCTATACATCTCCAATGATCCATACCAGGATTACTAGTATATCTACTCATTTTACATACCACAAAACCAATATCAGGTCTAGTGTAATGCATTGTATACATTAAAGAACCAATTACAATAGTATACTCAAGTTGTGCTATAGCTCTACCCGTATTTATAAATAGTTTAACACTATAATCAAATGGAGTATTAGCATCCTTCAAACCAAGATGATCAAATTTATTTAACATTTTTTCTATGTAATGAGACTAACTTAAAGAATAACCTCCACTGTGTTTTTTAACTTTAATACATAGAATAGTATCAACTATTCCAAGATCCTTAATTTTAAACATGGAAGATAAGTAATTCTTCGTCTCAATTACTCCAATCGTATTGGTTCAAAAAAATAACATATCATCCACATTTAGACACATAATAACTCCATATTATTTTGTAAACTTTGAATAAACACATTTATCTACATTATTATGGGTAAATACATTAGATAAAATAATAGAATTGTAACAGCTCAGTCCATCTTACGATCATGATATTATCCGCTTTAGGCCTAGCCTGCATGGTTTTGCTTTCCCTGGGCTCTGGCCCTCAAGCATCCCCTAGGAAAAGGCATAATGATGGGATAGGTATGCACACCACCTTATAAATGGGTGTTTTGTGCTCCTCCTCCTTCAATGTGGGATTTCCATAATCCACCCCCTAGAAGGACCCATCGTCCTCACTGGCACATTAAATGGACACTGGATCTGATACCATTTGTTATGGCTTAGTCCAACCCATGATCATGATATTGTCCGCTTTGGGCCTAACCCGCACGGTTTTTCTTTCCATGGGCTCTGGCCCTCAGGCATCCCCCGGGAAAAGGTCTCATGATGGGATAGGTATCCACACCACCTTATAAAGGGGTGTTTTGTGCTCCTACTCCTTTGATGTGGGATTTCCATAATCTACCCCCTAGAAGGACCCAGTATCCTTGTTGGCACATCAAATAGACATTAGCTCTAATACCATTTCTAATGGCCTAGTCCAGCCCATGATCATGATATTGTCCGCTTTGTGCCTAGCCTGCATAGCTTTGCTTTCCCTAGTCTCTAGCCCTCAGGCATCCCCCAGGAAAAGGCCTCGTGATGGGAGAGGTATCCACACCACCTTATAAAGGGGTGTTTTGTACTCCTCCTCCTTCGATGTGGGATTTCCATAATTGATTATGGAAATCCCATATCGAAGGAGGAGGAGCACAAAACACCCCTTTATAAGGTGGTGTGGATATCTCTCTTGTCATGAGGCCTTTTCCTGGGGGATGCCTGAGGGACAGAGACCGGGGAAAGAAAATCCATACGGGCTAGGCCCAAAGCGTACAATATCATGACCACAGGCTAGACTAGGCCATTACAAATGGTATTTGAGCCAGTGTCTATTTGATATGCCAGCGAGGATGTTGGGTCCTTCTGGGGGTGGAGTATGGAAATCCCACATCGAAGGAGGAGGAGCACAAAACACCCCTTCATAAGATGGTGTGGATACCTCTCCCATCATGAGGTCTTTTCCTGGGGGATGCATGAGGGCCAGAGTCTAGGGAAAGCAAAACTATTCAGCCTAGGCCCAAAGCGGACAATATCATGATTGTGGGCTGGATTGGGCCATTGCAAGAATCAAATCACTCATTCCATTGCTTCAGAACTTGTTTAAGGACATAAAGAGATTTCACTAGTCTACATACATTCTTTTCATTACCTTATAAAACAAAACCTTCTGGTTGTTACATTTAAATCTCTTTATTTAAGTCTCTATTTAAAAAAGCAGTTTTGGCATCCATTTGATGAATATACAAATGATTAATTGAAGCTAAAGAAAATAAAATCCTTATTGAAGTAATCTATGCTACATGAGCATAAGTATCAAAATAATCAATCCCTTATTTTTGTTTGAAACCTTTAGCAACCAATCTAGCTTTAAAATCTTGAATGTTACCTATGGAATCATATTTTTTTCCTGAAAACCCATTTACAACCAATAGGTTTTGAACCTCTTGGTAAATCTATAATGACCCAAGTATTATTCCCCATAATGGAATCCATTTCATAATTAATTGATTCTTTCCAAGAAACAACATCTCTAGAAGTCATTGCTTCTATATATGTCTTTGGGTCATCTTCTATAGTCAATACTATAGGATACTTATTCATAAGATGATTATTTTGATCTCCCTCAATAAGAAAAACTATATAATCGGGAGAAATAAAATCTAGATGTAGATGTTTCTCCTTCCTAATTTTTGTACTCTGTTTAGGTTCAACTCGAGAATCATCACTATTCTCTATTATTGTATTTGAAGTAGATGGAGTGTATGAGATAGGGGTGTGAGGAATAAATTCATCCACGTCATCTTTATAAAACTTGTTTTCAAAAAACTCTACATCCCTTAGATTCAATAATTATATTAGCTATCAAATCTATAATTCTATATGCTTTGTTATTTTCTGTATATCCAAAAAAACATCTTAAATTGCTCTAGGACCAATTTTAGTTCTTTTAGGGTCAGGAACTCTATAGTAAGCTAAACACCCCCACACTTTAAAATAAGAAAGATTGGGTCTTCTACCTCTCCAAATTTTATAAGGGGGTAACTTAGTTTTCCTAGAGGCAATCCTATTATGAATATGACCTGTAACCAATAAAGCTTCACCCCATGAATTTAATGGTAGCTTAGATTTATTAATCATGAAATTTACCATTTTTACTAAAGTATGATTTTTTTCTTTCAACTAAGCCATTTTTCTGAGGTGTGTAAGGAGAAGTATTTTGATGAATTATACTATTTTATTCATAGAACTCATTAAACTCGTTCCTAAAGTATTCGCCACCTCTATCTGAGCGTAATACTTTAATCTTCTTATCTAATTGGTTTTCAACTTCTGATTTATACTTATTAAACATATTAAAGGCTTCATCCTCTGTTCTAAGAAGATATATGTGTAAATATCTACTACAGTCATCAACAAAGGTAATAAAATATATTTTTCCTCCACGAGTTAATAAACCATTTAATTCACAAATATCATAATGTACTAATTCTAATATATCAGAATTTCTTTCAACACTATGAAAAGGCTTCTTAACTATTTTAGATTCTACACATGTTTCACATTTATTTAATTTATTTCCAAACTTAAATAAGTTTAATTTATTCTTTCTTTTTAATGAATTATAATTAACATGTGTTAAACGATCATGTCATAAATTAGAAAACTCAACCAAGTAAGAAGAAGATTCATTCATATTATTAATGGATAGTTGATACATATCATCATTTGAGTACCCTTTCCCCACTAACATGACTCCCTTCAACAGTATAACCTTGTCGGGTTCGAATGAAACCCGAAATCCCTTCTTACACAGAAGATCGACAAAAACTAAATTCTTCCGAATTTCGAGTACATACAACACATTAAGAAGAGTCAACTTCTTCCCATAAGTTAGGTCTATCTCTATGCTTCCTTGTATGTTGACATTGATGCAAGTATTATTTTCAATGTATACTTCCTTCACGATAGTGCAATCATCAAATGTTTTTGAACATCGAATGATCCTTGCACACACGCATCGTTGCTCCATAATAAAGTCATCATCTCATTTTCATCGAAGTCATATTGACTTCAGATATCATTACAATTAGATTTTATTTAGTCGGCATATTTGTAGTGGGTTTATCTACTTTCTTTCAATAGCGACATTCCCTAGAAAAATGTCTTGGTTTTCCACAGACAATTCTTCTTTCTTCTTGGAAGGATTATCTTTTTTCTTGAATTGTTGACTTTTCTTTTTGACATGTAAGGAAGAGTTTGGTTGTGTATTTCCCTCAACGATATTAATCTTGGTATCAATTTGCGAAGTCATACTCACATCTCTCAACATGGATTCTTCTTAAATGCAAAGAAACTTTTGTAATTGTTCCAATGAAATATAATCACTCTTTTTAATAAGTGATTTACCAAAAATCATCCCACGTAGGTGGCAATTTAGAAATAATTGCACCAACTTGAAAAGTTTCTGATATATTGATCTTAAGAGAAAATAGTTTATTTTCTATAACTTGTAACTCATGGACATGCTCCAACACCGGCTTGTTATCAACTATCTTGAAGTTTATATGCTTTGCAACAAGAAATCTATCGGTATCTTCTTCCTCGGCTTTGTACTTGAACTCGAGCGCATCTCGTATCTTTTGAGCAGTCTTCATTTGGTGGAAATAGTCATAAAGACGATTTGATAATATGTTAAGAATATGTCATCGACACACAACTTGATTGTCTTCGCGTTTCATTCTCATTACTTGAATGTGCTCGACTTGAGTCGTGTCAACAGGTGTGCCATCAGGATTTGGAGTAGGCTCATTGGGAATGGGAGGAAGATCTGGTTCCAGAATATAAAAAATCTTCAACACCGTAAAAGAAACTTCAACTTGTCTTGCCACCGGGAGAAGTTGTTGTCATTGAAACAGTCAAGTTTGATCATGTACCGGTTCATCACTTAGAGGGATTCAGAATCCATCTTCTAGATTCAGTCTTGGGTTCAAATCCTTTTGATTGTTGGAAAATAGGTAGGCAGATGGAGAAGACATATTGAATCTTGATGCATGAATTTAATTCATTGTCCAAAAGGGTTTGATTCATCCCCACTTTGATGATGTAGGGTTCTCGGTGGAAGTTTTCCTCAAGTATTTTACCAAGAATTGGGGAAAATTGAACACTAATTTTCGACTGTTTCACCGCACTGATGTTGGGAAAAATATCTGGAGAATTTATTGGATTGAAGAAGAATTAATACTAATAAGTGTTATTGTTATTGCTTATTTATAGATCAAAATCAGTGTAAATCTCACTGGTTTAATCTCACAGTTTCAGTTAAAGAACACCTTGGTTCAATCGAAATGAGACTACTTTTGGTGGTGAACACTTGTTCGGATTTCGAAAATTCGAAATCCAATTGTTATGACTAATCACTTTATTACTTGTTTTATTTTGTTATATATATATAACAAAACATTTTACTAAATATATATATATTTTAAAACAATTTAAAAGTATTTAGGCAAATATATTTATTTTTATGAAAAATTCAATCCTCAAATCCTTTTTTTTATAGGATATGAGCTTGTAATTACATTTCCAACGTGGGATTCCCAAAAAATGTCCACCTCATCAATCCAGATAAAAAATGTTTGACCAATCAAAACATTTTATTATCGTATATTATTTATGGACAAAATTAATAACATAAATTTCAATACAATTTTAAGTTCAAATATATTAAAACAATTATAACTTTTTTTTTTACTTTGAAATCACAACAAATAAATGTTTAAATTTGATTGAACTAAACTAAATCTAATATCACACATAGCATTAAACATGTTAGACACATGTCATAATATTTATAATAATCAATTTAAACAAATTGAATTAAGGTGTTTAAATGTGCATAGAATAAACAATTCATATTTATGAACATTTAAATATGAAGGCAGCACCACTATCTTATACAAATGCATTATAAAAATATTTTAAGGTGTTTTAACAGAAAAATATTTTCAGTATATTAATGACATATCTTTATAAAAATATAAAAAATGTTATTTTAATAACTGTTTAATCATTTATTTTGATATTTGTAGATTTTCTTATTTTTTTAAAATCACGACATTACAGGAAACGAGATTATCATTTTCTTACAAAACATGCTTGGAATATAAGAAAATAGGGTTATCATGAATCCAAAAAATAAAAGGCCCGATCAATTATATATATATATATACATGGGCCGAGCCGACCGCGGAACCCGTTGAGGGCCGGCGGCCGGAAAGCGCCGCGCCGGAAAGCGAAACGAGAGTGCCGGGCGTGGCTTGCTTTTGCCTTTTCCCCCTCATTCTTTTGTTTTCTCTCTGTTTTGCCCCACCATATTTTCTCGACGGGGAATCTTTGAAAATCCGATGGCCCGAAAAATAAACAAAAATTATAAATGACTAAAGAGCGGAGAAAAAGGAAAAGCCACCGATTTTGCTTTCCCCCTCCCCCTCCCACGCTGGTCTCCTCTCCCCGAGAAATTAAAGACAAAAGGACCTCCAAAGCGGTAGAGCGGAGGCTAAGATCGTCTTTTTGGAGTTGATCGGGCCGAGGGAAACAGAGCATCACATCGTGGGGCAATGAGAGAAATATTACACGGAAAAGTAGAAAGGCAAAGAGGTGGGAGAGAGAGGGAGAGACAGAAACAGAGAGAGCAGAGAGAGCAGCACGTTCCCGGCTTCTGATTCCAGCGGACTTTCCCTGTTCTGTGTTCTCCGGTTGCATCTCTGGTTTTTACTGTCACAGCGCGACCTAGGTTGTGTTCCTGCACTTCCATCGTTTCTTCCATTGGAGTGTATCTCCGTAACATGCGCGGAGCGCGCATTTCGGGTTGACGTTTATGGATCCTCCGAGCGCCGTCGCGGAGCCCCCGCCCCCGCCCCAGCCGCCGCAGCATCCTCGCTCATCCTTTAGCTGCGTCCGCCACCCTGAGGAGCAGTTCACCGGGTTCTGCCCCGAATGCCTCTGCGAGCGTCTCGCCGGCCTCGACAAGACCTCGTCCTCCGCCGCCCCACGCAAATCCAATGCCGGCGGGAACACTTCCTCCGCCGCCGCGGCTGCCATCAAGGCCATCTTCCGGGGTGGGGGCGACAGGGTTAGCAACCGCAACAGCAGCAGCAGCCGGCCGTCGTCGTCCTTCTTCGCGGAGCTGCGGAGGACCCAGTCGTTCTCGGCGTCCAAGGGCGAGGGCCTCTCCGGCGTGTTCGAGCCACAGAGGAAGTCGTGTGACGTCAGGGGCAGGAACACTCTCTGGTCGCTGTTCAGCCTGGATGACGCGCGGAAGAAGGAGACGCGGGCCGCTGACGCCGAGGCCGACCCGAGAAACATAGCTTCTTCCTCCGTGGGCGGCCCCGTGCTGGAGTCCAGAGAGGAGGTCGAGTACGAGGAGGCGGGAGATGAAGCGTTGGACGACGGGGAAGACGAGAACGATGAGATCAGGTCGAATGCGGTGAGTCCGGTTTTCGAGGATGATATTGAAGAGATCGTTGAAGAGGGAGTGGAAGCGGCAGAACCAGCAGAGGAGGAAGAATCGAAGACGATGAAGGACCATATAGATCTGGATTCCCACTGCAAAAGGCCCGCGGGGAGGGACTTCAAAGAGATCGCCGGGAGTTTCTTGTCAGCGGCCTCGGTTTTTAGTAAGAAACTGCAGAAGTGGAGGCGGAAGCAGAAGCTGAAGAAGCAAGGGAACGGCAGCGCGTCGGCGTTTCTGCCGGTGCCGAAGCGGCCGGGGCGGCAGTGCCGGGAGACGCAGTCGGAAATCGCCGATTACGGCTATGGTCGGAGATCTTGCGATACCGATCCGAGATTCTCGCTCGACGCCGGCCGAATGTCGCTCGACGCTGGGCGCATGTCCATTGACGCCGCGCGGGCTTTTTTCGATGATCCGCGCTGCTCCTTCGACGAACCCCGGCCTTCATGGGAGGGGTGCCTGAACAGCAGAGCATTTCCCCGTCTGCAGCCGATGGTGTCCGTGGTGGAAGACGCTCCGGTGAACGTGTCCAGAACGGACGGCCAGAACTCCGTGGAAGCTCCGGTGAATTGTGCCGGCGACGAGGAGGCTGTCGTCCCCGGCGGGTGCGCGCAGACGCGGGACTACTACTCGGATACGTCCTCGAGGCGAAGGAAGAGCCTCGACCGGTCCAGTTCGATAAGGAGAACCGCGGCGGCGGTGGTGGCGGAGATGGATGAACTGAAGCCGGCGTCTAATGCCAAGGTCTCACCGACAACCGCGGATTACGCCCCGGCGGACAGGGAGCCGAGGGACTCGAACTCCAATTCCCTGAGGGACGACTGCTCGGAGAGCTTTGATCTGGGGTTCAGAGATGCTGCAGCTGCCGAGGCGGCGACGGGGAATGGGGAGGGGAAGCCGCCGTCCAAGAAATCCCGTCGGTGGAAGGTGTGGAACATATGGGGGTTGATATACAGGCGCGGCGGAGGCGGCGGCGGCGGCGGCAAGGACGAGGACGAGGATAGGTTCCGCAGGCTGAACGGGGTGGAGCGGTCTTTCTCGGAGTCGTGGCGAGGCAACGGTGAAGTGAGGGGCGGCTTCAGACCAGGGGTGTTCAGGAGCAACAGCAGCGTTAGCTCCAGGAATCTGTACGCCATTGGATGCGGAGGAGGGCCCATTGGTGGGGTGAGGAGGAGCAACTTGGAGGCCAACGGCCATGGCAGGAAGAGGAAGGATGAGTGTGGGCTGGAGCGGAACCGGAGCGCGAGGTTCTCCCCAAACAACATCGAAACTGGGCTCCTGAGGTTCTATCTGACGCCCCTGAGGGGCAGCCGGAGTAAAGGCCGCCATAATCACTCGCACTCCATTGCTAGGAGTGTTCTGAGACTCTACTGAACCAGATGATCTCTCCATCTATCAGGTGTTCCCCTGGTTCATGCTCTCCTCCCCCTGTGTTCTATCTTTTCCATTACATTATGGTTGTGTGTTGCCAGAAGGTTCTATCTTGTTAGGTCGGCTTGCGGTTGTCCCGAGGTAATTGGTGATGGAAATTTTGTAGGCTGCAGGTACACACAATGGGGTGCTTGGAAGCTCTGAAATTTTTACCAGCCCAGTTCGTCTTCTCCCATCTGTTTCATTTTTCTTTTCGCACCTTCTGTATATGGGGAACAAGGAATTAAAAGGGCAGACTAGTTTGATTCTGCCAAAATCCCTGATATGTTTCTGAAAATACATCAACGCTTGTCCTCTCATTTCAGATTTTACAGAAGATGCATTGCTTCCTCGAGCATCTTCTGTGCTCTGGTTCAATTCTATACTGGGCGATCTCTGTGCTGTATTGTAATCGGATAAAGATGGAGATCTGGGATTGGTTGATTGAAATGGAGAAGGGTTGTAATTGTTTGTTTGTTTTTTGTTTTTTTATTTTTATTTTTTTATGCTTCTCTCTTACCCACTTCAAGCAGAATCTACAATCTTTTGGCAATCCGAACGTGCGCCTTCGATTCAAATAAATTTGTATTTATAAATATCTGAAATTTTTATTGATATAATTATATTAATTTATTAATATTTTATATTTATTAATTATCAGTCATATTATTTATTAATAATTAATAATATATCATTATGTTATTAATATAATTAATATCATTGTAACTAATATTTATTGTATAATAATATAAATAAAATAATTGGAATTGAAAAAATATATATTTACTAGTTAAATATTATATTATTCTTAATAGATTATGGTGGTCGGTGCCCTGCGAGGTGAAGTTTTGAGTTAAGAGTCTCACCGAGTTCTTATTTGTTAGTGGTGTAGGAATTTTCTTGTATTTGTCCCCCTCCACCGATCGTACCTATATAATAAATAAAATAATATTTATCATTAATATTACTAATATTTATTGTAACAATTCGAATCTCCGTTTCAGGTATGTTTTCCTTTTTCTGGAGTTTTTAATAAAAATGAACTTTCTGGAAATTTTCAAAGTACACGCCGTATACTCTTCTCCGGCTCGAAACCGTGTGCTGGCCGTGCTCGGGGCACACACACGGTGTATAGGGGTGACGTGGAGGCCGTTTTTAGCGGAGTACGGAAAAACCCACTACACGCCGTGTACTTTAAAAATACACGTTGTGTACTTTTTTTCACTAAACAGACCGGGGTCACGCCTCATCGTGATATTCATCTTCTTCTAGGTCTGGTTCATCCGAGAGCGACCCGTACGGCCGAATCTTCCCCGAGCTCCCGCCTCTCTGTCCGTTCTCCGATTCGAGCACGGTCGATTGCGTTGGAAGCGCAGCGGTGAGCTCTCTCTTCTGCTTTAGCCTTGTTCCATGATTCCTCCTCGTTTTCGAGTTATCGTGGGTTAAGCGTTTTGTGCGTTTTCTCAGATCTACGACGTTCTAAGGGGAATCAATTGTCGTGGTTCAAGTATATCGATCTCCTAGGATCGAGGTAAGTGGTTTGTGCCTTTCTGTTGAAAGTCGATGTGTATTTTGTGCAAATTCCACAAATTCCCTTGGGCGGGGAATTGTGGGTTTCCTGTTTTGCTTGATTGATGTAGTAGAGGTTTATGCTTGTGAGTAGAGTAAATTGTCTTGTGTTCAAGTTGCTTTGCCATGCTTGTTTTACCTTTTGGCGGTTGCCAGTTGCCATGCCTAGTTGTAGGATAGTGAAACTGTTGCTATGTTATGCTGTTGAGCCCTAGATTGATAGCCAAATAGTTCTTGAGGTTCACTTGGACGTTGCACGCGCGCTGAGCATGTTTATTCCACCTAGGACTGTGAGAACCAAGTGTAGTAGACCACAGGGAGAATAGACGCAAGAGCTTCTCCAAAGTGTCTTTTAATACGATGCGAGACCACATGGTGAATTGACGATGAGTGCTTCCTCAGAGAGTCTGTAGTTCCTCGATGCGGGCCACATGGGGAATGAGACGTTGAATGCTTCTCCAAAGAGCCTTTAATACGATACTAGACTATAGAAGGAATTGACGGTAAATGCTTCCTCAGAGAGTCTATTAATTCATAGCTAAACCAGAGGGGTGAGACTGTGTGTGCCTCCTAGAGGGTTGCTAGTACTTATAGGTTGAACCATAGGGGTTAGGTTGTGAGAGCTACCCAAAGGGTTACCTGTTTCCTTCTTGTTGCTGGCTGTTTACTTGTGTACTTTATTTGTTAGAACTATGGTTTGTAGCTGCTTGTGCTTTCCTGTTTACTGCTTCTTGTTTTATTACTGTCATGTATTCATTGACTGTTAGACACAAATCTTTGGGCGATTGCCTACTGGGATTGTATCTCACACCCTGTTTGGGCCACGCTTTTGGGCCCAAACAGATTATGTTGTTGCAGGTATATATAAGGGCAAGAGCCCTTCCACTTCAGGTTTTTGATTGCACTGGAACTGGAGAGTATGGGACCGAGCCGTGGCTCGTGATGTTGAGGAGTTCATTTTGTTTTCCTTTGCACTTTGTTTTTCAGTTGTACTTCAACACGTTGGTTTGTTTGCTGATTTCCGTAGACATATGTACCATGTTGCATCATCATTATTTTATCTATTGCTTCCGCTGTTCAGTTCAGTTGTTGTATGCTGTTTATTGTTTCCGCTATTGTGTCTGGTTGTTTTCCGCTGCATACTTTACCGAATGAGGGCATAGTTTCCCCACTGACTCACTAAAGCCATCGCTGCTAGTCGGCAGCCTCTGGCGTTTGGGGAAACGCGCTTGAGGTCATGTGTCGAACCGGGTACGAGGCACTAGTGGAGGGGCTCCGAACTCAGGTCGTTACAAAGTGGTATCAGAGGGAGGTTCTTTTCTCTTGCTTTACTGTTTGGAGACTTTAGTCAGGGATAGGACGGATTCGGTACTTGATATTAATCTGTGCTTGGGAGTAGCTAACCCGTGTACAGGGAAAAGTTATACTACCTCGTTAATTGCAGTTTGCTGGTTTTGAGATTTCCGGTTGATATGATTTCACCTAAAGTGATTCATATACTTTGTGTTGTTATTTTCTTGACGATTGCGGTTCTATTTCTATCGCAACCCGATGAGATGAGGGTATGCCGTCTCATGCATCATATAGGCACTTGTAGAAATCACATGTCATGCATTCTTGCCATACCATCTAGGGTGCATTAGCGATTGCATGCTGTTGTGATAGACCTTGTGTAGATTATGCATGTTGTTGTGATAGATGCTTAATAGATTCTCTGTTGTTATGTTAGAAAACTGTTTGTCTTGTTCTTTACTTAAAATGAATGCCAAATTTTGGTTCTTGAGGTGTCATTGGCCCTCATTAATCGGAAATTGGTGGATCATGGTCCCGTTTTTCTCTTGTATATGACTATGGGAGATGCCAAGCTTTGATTCATGGGGAGTATGGGTCCTCACGGATCGGAATTTGGCACCTCTTTGCCTTGTTTTTAGTGTTTCTGGGATTCTGTGCAATTTCTGAGCTACTTGTCACGGGCTGAGCGTCTCAGCACAGCGGTTCGCCCGTGCGGCACCCCAGCCCCCTCCAAGGCGGGCGGGGTTCAGCCGTCCAACTCTTCATATGTGAGGTTCACTGGTTTCGTCCTGCCACGGACTCATCAGGAGAGTGACCCCAACTCCCAACCAGTGGTGTCAAGGTTGACACGCACCATCATCCTCTTTGTCGGGGCGACTCCCATCTCTTCGATAACCAGATGAACCGCAGCTTTGATGTTCTTGCTGGTGTGGGACATGACCCCCATGATTGGGTCGTGACATTCTCCCACCACCATTCCATGCACGCCCTCGTGCATGCAGGATCGTGCTCTTCTGTGTGTCTGCGACTGCTTCCAACTAACCGGTTACCAAGCATGGCCTCAGGGGACGCTCCTTCCTTGTCGTCGGCATCAATGGCCCACCCACTCTCTGGGTCGCAAACCACCGTGGTCCACCCTCTCTCTCAGGGTCGAAAACCACCTCCACGAGACCCACCCTTCATAGTGGCGTCTCTGCCTCGGACATCTCGCAAGCGCGACCTTCTACGTCCTGTCATCTCCACATGACACTGCGGGACTCCGCTCCCACCACCAAGGTCCATCCGGCAGCATTCCGCAACACCACGAGGCAACCTCCCTCTGATACCACTTGTCACGGGCTGAGCGTCTCAGCACAGCGGTTCGCCCGTGCGGCACCCCATCCCCCTCCAAGGCGGGCGGGGTTCAGCCGTCCAGCTCTTCATATGTGAGGTTCACTGGTTTCGTCCTGCCATGGACTCATCAGGAGAGTGGCCCCAACTCCCAACCAGTGGTGTCAAGGTTGACACGCACCATCATCCTCTTTGTCGGGGCGACTCTCATCTCTTCGATAGGGACTAACCAGATGAACCGCAGCTTTGATGTTCTTGCTGGTGTGGGACAGGACCCCCATGATTGGGTCGTGACATTCTCCCACCACCATTCCATGCACGCCCTCGTGCATGCAGGATCGTGGCCTTCTGTGTGTCCGCGACTGCTTCCAACTAACCGGTTACCAAGCATGGCCTCAGGGGACGCTCCTTCCTTGTCGTCGACATCAATGGCCCACCCACTCTCTGGGTCGCAAACCACCGTGGTCCACCCTCTCTCTCAGGGTCGCAAACCACCTCCACGAGACCCACCCTTCACAGTGGCGTCTCTACCTTGGACATCTCGCAAGCGCGACCTTCTACGTCGTGTCATCTCCGCATGACACCCTGGGACTCCGCTCCCACCACCAAGGTCCATCCGGCAGCATTCCGCAACACCACGAGGCACATTCCCTTTGATACCACTTGTCACGGGCTGAGCGTCTCAACACAACGGTTCGCCCGTGCGGCACCCCAGCCCCCTCCAAGGCGGGCGGGGTTCAGCCGTCCAGCTCTTCATATGTGAGGTTCACTGGTTTCGTCCTGCCATGGACTCATCAGGAGAGTGGCCCCAACTCCCAACCAGTGGTGTCAAGGTTGACACGCACCATCATCCTCTTTGTCGGGGCGACTCTCATCTCTTCGATAGGGACTAACCAGATGAACCGCAGCTTTGATGTTCTTGCTGGTGTGGGACATGACCCCCATGATTGGGTCGTGACATTCTCCCACCACCATTCCATGCACTCCCTCGTGCATGCAGGATCGTGTCCTTCTGTGTGTCCGCGACTGCTTCCAACTAACCGGTTACCAAGCATGGCATCAGGGGACGCTCCTTCCTTGTCGTCGACAGAGACGCCACTATGAATGGTGGGTCTCGTGGAGGTGGTTTTCGACCCTGAGAGAGAGGGTGGACCACGGTGGTTTGCGACCCAGAGAGTGGGTGGACCATTGATGCCGACGGCAAGGAAGGAGCGTCCCCTGAGGCCATGCTTGGTAACCGGTTAGTTGGAAGCAGTCGCAGACACACAAAAGGCCACGATCCTGCATGCACGAGGGCGTGCATGGAATGGTGGTGGGAGAATGTCACGACCCAATCATGGGGGTCCTGTCCCACACCAGCAAGAACATCAAAGCTGTGGTTCATCTGGTTAGTCCCTATCAAAGAGATGGGAGTCGCCCCGACAAAGAGGATGATGGTGCGTGTCAACCTTGACACCACTGGTTGGGAGTTGGGGCCACTCTCCTGATGAGTCCATGGCAGAACGAAACCAGTGAACCTCACATATGAAGAGCTGGACGGCTGAACCCCGCCCACCTTGGAGGGGGCTGGGGTGCCGCACGGGCGAACCGCTGTGCTGAGACGCTCAGCCCGTGACAAGTGGTATCAGAGGGAATGTGCCTCGTGGTGTTGCGGAATGCTGCCGGATGGACCTTGGTGGTGGGAGCGGAGTCCCGGGGTGTCATGTGGAGATGACACGACGTAGAAGGTCGCGCTTGCGAGATGTTCGAGGCAGAGATGCCACTATGAAGGGTGGGTCTCGTGGAGGTGGTTTTCGACCCTGAGAGAGAGGGTGGACCATGGTGGTTTGCGACCCAGAGAGTGGGTGGGCCATTGATGCCGACGACAAGGAAGGAGCGTCCCCTGAGGCCATGCTTGGTAACCGGTTAGTTGGAAGCAGTCGCGGACACACAGAAGACCACGATCCTGCATGCACGAGGGCGTGCATGGAATGGTGGTGGGAGAATGTCACGACCCAATCATGGGGGTCCTGTCCCACACCAGCAACAACATCAAAGCTGCGGTTCATCTGGTTAGTCCCTATCGAAGAGATGAGAGTCGCCCCGACAAAGAGGATGATGGTGCGTGTCAACCTTGACACCACTGGTTGGGAGTTGGGGCCACTCTCCTGATGAGTCCATGGCAGGACGAAACCAGTGAACCTCACATATGAAGAGCTGGACGGCTGAACCCCGCCCGCCTTGGAGGGGGCTGGGGTGCCGCACGGGCGAACCGCTGTGCTGAGATGCTCAGCCCGTGACATACTGCCCAGAAAAACCCAGAATACACGACGTGTACTTTTTGGATACACGCCGTGTAGTTTTCAGGCCGTGTCACTGACCGTGTGAGCAGAACACGGTGTCGTGAAAGTAACTTTAGGAACACGCCATGTATGGTAGGTACACGCCGTGTAGTAATGAGTCGTGTACCCGGTCGTGTCACTAACAACACGGGTTGGGGAAGCTCGGGTAGAACACGTCATGTCCATAGGGAACACGCCGTGTGGTCCTGTCCAGGTACCCGTCCGTGTCACGAACAACACGGGTCGGCGTTACCTTCTTTTCCACACACCGTGTTTGTTCGGAACATGCCGTGTAGTCTTGTTCAGGGACTCGACCGTGTCACGAACAACACGGGGCGGTGTCAACTTCGCCTATACACGCCGTGTTTGTTCGAAGGACGCCGTATAAGGTTCAGCCGTGTAGACGGCCGTGTGTAACAACACGGGCCGCCGAAGCCTTGTCCACTACACGTCGTGTCCTCAGGAAACACGCCGTGTAGTCTCAGTTTAAGAAAACCGTGTGGGTCAGCTGTTTAAGAGACTCGAGCAGAGGAATAGTTTTCAGGTACACACCGTGTGCTGTGTAGTTGAGGTGTTACACGACTTGTAGGGCAGGAGAACACGCCCATGTCAGTGGCTTAAGAAGACATGCCGTGTAGTTTTTATACACGCCGTGTAGTCAAGTTTTGTAAACTTGTGTGTTTTCCTTCCCCTGTTTCCGTTTTGTACTCTTGTGTTCTCTGTCCTTGTTTTCCTGATCTAAGGTGTGCTTTTGATCATTCAGATCTATGCCTCCGAGACGTCCTCCGGTCGTACGTCTGTCGTCAGGCAGTGATCAGACGCCAGACAGGGCTGATCAGGGACTTCCTGCCAATCCTCCAATCGGGCCAGCCTTGGCACCGGCTGTTATACCAGTTGCAGGTGCTGATGTGCAGTTCAGGGAAGGTTTCATGAGGATGATGCAGGCCTTCCAGGGAGCGCCGCCTCCTGCCACGACTATGACATACTTGACGTGAGTTTTCCAGCACCAGCATCCTCCTACTTTCTCGGGGGAAGGAGGACCAAAGGCTGCAGAGTCATGGCTGGAAGCCATGCTGACTATCTTCAAGCATCTGGAGACGCCTCCAGAGAGGCGAGTTAAGCTCGCAACCTACATGCTCCGAGACTCCGCCAAGAGGTAGTGGGACGTGATCTCACAGGTGGGTCATCTGCAGGTTATGGTTTGGGAGGAGTTCCAGCACGTGTTCTACAACTACTTCTACCCGGAGACCCTGAGGGCCGACCGAGCCCGGGAGTTCATGAGCTTAGAGCAGAGTACTCTTTCTTTCATGGAGTATTCCTCTCATTTCACCGAGCTGCAGCGTTTCACACCCCTTCGGGATAAGAGTGGGGTGTTCTTGGCAAGGAAGTTCGAGGATGGTCTCAGGCAGGAGATCCGCTCGCAGGTGAACATCTTCCAGCTGACTTCCATCACTTCCATTGTTAATCAGGCACTGATTGCGGAGCGCAATCTGAGAGACTCCGGAGCTGCGAGCTAGGGCGGTTCTGCTTCCAGAGCTAGCCTTCCTCCAGATGATAGCAAGAAGCGCCGTAGGGAGTCTACGCGCGGTGATCTGAGGAAGTGAGATGCATCGTTAGGTAACCAGGTGGTATGTTACCTGTGTGGCTGGTCAGGGCAAATGAGGCCGCAGTGCCAGAGAGACCCCGTGGAGTGCCGATCTTGCAGCAAGATGGGTCACCTTCAGCGTTTCTGCCTGGTTTTCTCACCAGCAGCTAGTGACCGGGGTTCTTCCATGACTCCTCGTTCAGGAGCAGCACCACCGGTTTCTCACAAGCCATGGAACTGGAGTTCTTCCGGCCGTTCGGGCCGAGGTGGAGGTTGAGGCCGTGGCGGTCAACCACCAGTCCCTCAGCACCAGCAGGGAGGTTCAGCTCAGAGTGGTCAGCCAGGGGCGCAGGGCCGTGGTGCAGGCCAGTCTTTCGTCGTGGAGCAGACTTATCAGGAGCAGGAACTCGACCCTTCTACAGTTCGTGGTACGATTTTAGTAGCCTCAGTTTTATCTTCAGCTCTTTTCAATACTGGTGCTACACATAGTTTTATCTCTGTTGCTGTTGTGGAGAGCGTTGGGCTCTGTGTCTTTTCTTCTGCCGACTCGTTGACACTAGACAACCTTTGGGGACGAAGACATCTAGTGTACGTCCGTGTAGAGAGTGCCCTCTCGAGGTTGCAGGGCATCGTTTCTTATGGGATCTCTACGTCCTAGAAATGAAGGGCTATAATGTCATTCTCAAAATGGACTGGTTGGTTCCCTTCCAGGCAGTTGTCAACTGTTATCGCCGTAGAGTGAGTTTCGTTTCACCCGAGGGTGAGTCTTTTCTTCATAAAGGCGAATGGGATGTTCAGGCAAGTCGAGCAGGACTCAAGCATCACGGGATAGGAAGGGTGACAGCCCAGATTGATAGTCTTTATCTGGACGATCAGGGGACTTCACAGTTGGACTTTCCTCCAGTGGTGGATCGTTTCAGGGACGTCTTTCCAGAGGACTTTTCGGGTCTGCCTCCGGAGCGTGAGGTAGACTTTTCTATTGAGCTCATGCCAGGAGCAGCACCAGTGTCCATTCCTCCTTATAGGATGGCTACACCTGAGTTGCAGGAGCTCAAGAAACAGTTGGAGGAGTTGCAGGCAAAGGGTTTCATCCGACCCAGTACTTCTCCTTGGGGTTCGCCTGTCCTATTTGCGAAGAAGGCAGGTGGTACCCTTCGACCTTGTGTAGATTATCGGAAGCTGAACCAGTTGACGGTCAAGAACCGATATCCCTTGCCGAGGATCGATGACCTCTTTGATCAGCTTTGAGGAGCCTGAGTGTTCTCGAATATCGACTTGAGGTCCGGTTATCATCAGTTGCACGTTAGACCATCAGATATACCTCTGACAACCTTCAGGAGAAGGTATGGTCTATACGAGTATACAGTCATGCCGTTCGTTCTCACGAACGCGCCAACAGTTTTCATGGCACTGATGAACCGAGTGTTCCATCCTTACTTGGACTCTTTCATCGTGGTCTTTATGGACGATATCTTGGTGTACTCTCACACTTGGCACGACCATGCCACACATCTTGAGATCGTTCTGAGTACACTGAGAGAGCACCGAATTTATGCTAAACTCTCGAAGTGCCACTTCTGGATGGATCAGATTCACTTCTTGGGTCACGTCATCTCAGAGGTAGGAGTATCTGTGGACCCAGAGAAAGTGAGAGCTGTAGTTTCCTAGGAGCAGCCGAAGAACGTCTTTGAGGTACGGAGCTTCCTAGGGCTGGCTGGATACTACAGACGCTTCATTCGGGACTTTTCTCGTCTAGCAGCACCTTTGACAGGTCTGACCAAGAAGGGGTCGAAGTTCTTATGGTCAGATTCTTGTGAGTCAGCCTTTTAGGAGCTGAAAGGGAGGTTGACGTCAACACCGATACTAGTCTTGCCAAATTCAGGCAAGAGCTACACCGTTTACTGTGATGCTTCAGGCATCGGACTAGGAGATGTGCTTATGAAAGGAGATGGAGTCGTTGCGTACGAGTCTCGGCAGTTGAGGCCACATGAGAGGAACTACCCTACGCACGATCTGAAGTTGGCAGCTGTTGTTCATGCCTTACGCTGTTGGAGACACTATCTGCTGGGAGAGCACTTTGTGGTCTTCACCGACCACAAGAGTCTCAAGTATATCTTCACTCAGCGTGATCTGAATCCGAGGCAGCGCAGGTGGGTCAAGTATCTTCAGTCGTTTGATTTCGAGCTTGCCTATACACCAGGAAAGGACAACGTAGTGGCTGATGCATTGAGCTAGAGAACTCAGGTTCAGGCAGTTCAGGAGGCCAGCAATGAGTGGCAGTTGATGGCTCTATTCTCTGAGATGCATCTAGAGGTGCACGACAGATAGAGATAGACTTTCCTTTCTTCTATAGCTGTTACCTCTTCACTTTTTGATCGGGTACGGATGAGGCAGATATCAGACTCAGAAGGCTTAGTCCTGCGGGAGGGTGTGTCAGGAGAGGACCCTCTTCCTGGATGGACAGTGAGCGAGGATGAGATCTTACGTTTTCAGGGACGCGTATGGGTGCCAGCAGACATACGCGAGGAGCTGATGCGAGATTTTCATTCCTCTGTTTGGGCAGTTCATCCTGCTGTCACCAAGATGTATCGGGATCTTCATCGCCAGTACTGGTGGCCAGGTATGAAGAAAGATATTGCTGGTTTCGTCTTGCGGTGTTCTACTTGTCAGCAGGTGAAGGCAGAGCACCAACGACCAGCAGACCTTTTACAACAATTACCCATTCCGGAGTGGAAGTGGAACGATGTTGCGATGGAATTCGTGACCAGGTTGTCGAGATCACCTCGAGGGAACGATGCTGTTTGGGTTATCGTCGACAGGCTCACGAAGGTTGCTCACTTTTTGACGATCAAGGAGACCTTCAGTGTCGATGATCTGGGACGACTGTACATCAGGGATATTGTTCGTCTGCATGAAGTTCCACGCTCCATTGTTTCAGACAGGGATGCGCGCTTTACCTCTCGGTTCTGGTAGGGACTTCAGAAGGCTTTGGGTACACATGTACTTTTGAGTACAACATACCACCCCCAAACGGATGGCCAGTCCGAGCGCACGATCTAGGTGCTTGATGATATGCTCCGAGCTTGCATCCTAGACTTTGACGGTTCTTGGGAGAAGCATATTCCTCTAGTGGAGTTCGCCTACAACAACAGTTTCCAGGTGACCGTTCAAATGGCACCATACGAGGCTTTGTACGGTAGGCCATGCCGATCACCCTTATGCTGGCTGGAGGCAGGAGAGGTAGCTTTGCTGGGATCTCGTCTTGTTCAGGAGACTTCAGAGAAGATAGAGCTGATTCAGAAGAGAATGGCTACAACATAGTCTCGAAAAAAGTATTATGCTGATCAGCAAAGACGACCTCTGGAGTTCGAGGTCGGGAATCAGGTTTTCCTGCGTTTCGCACTGAGGTTGGGACACAAGAGGATTCAGAGACAGGGTAAGCTTTCACCGTGGTACGTCGGGCCGTTTGAGGTCTTGGAGAGAGTAGGGTTGGTCGCCTATTGGTTGCAGCTACCACAGAGGTACCGGGCCATGCACGACGTCTTCCACGTCTCTCAGCTCCGACGCTACTTTTCAGACCCGTCTCATGTCTTTCAACCTGAGGAGGTTGAGCTTTGAAGCGGATGTGTCGTTTGAGGAGCATCCTATCCGGATTGTCGATCGTAGTATGAAGGTTCTCCGCGAGCGGTCTGTTCCTCTGGTACGGGTGCTATGGCAGCACGGGCGAGTACAGGACGAGACTTGGGAAAGGGAGGCCGATGTACGATCGCAGTGGCCGGAGCTGTTCGGGGATTCTTCTTCTACTCCACGTTAGGGAAATTCGGGGACAGATTTATTTAAGGGGGGAAGTTTGTAAGAACCCGGATCTTCATTTCAGGTATGTTTTCCTTTTTCTGGAGTTTTTAAGAAAAACGAACTTTCTGGAAATTTTTGAAGTACACGCCGTGTACTTTCTGAGTACACACCGTGCACTCTTCTCTGGCTCGAAGCCGTGTGCTGGCCGTGCCCGGGCCACACACATGGTGTGTAGGGGTGACGTGGAGGCCGTTTTTAGCAAAGTACGGAAAAACCCACTACACGCCGTGTACTTTAAAAATACACACCGTGTACTTTTTTTTCACTAAACGGACCGGGGTCACGCCTCATCGTGATATTCATCTTCTTATAGGTCTGGTTCGTCCAAGAGCGACCCGTATGACCGAATCTTCCCTGATCTCTCGCCTCTCCGTCCGTTCTCCGATTCTAGAACAGTCGATTGCGTTGGAAGCGCAGTGGTGAGCTCTCTCTTATTCTTTAGCCTTGTTCCATGATTCCTCATCGTTTTTGAGTTATCGTGGGTTGAGAGTTTTGTGAGTTTTCTCAGATTTACGACGTTCTAAGGGGAATCAATCGTTGTGGTTCAAGTATATCAATCTCCTAGGATCGAGGTAGGTTTTTTGTGCCTTTCTGTTGAAAGTCGATGTGTATTTTGTTCAAATTCCACAAATTCCCTTGGGTGGGGAATTGTGGGTTTTCTGTTTTTCCCCTGCTGTTTCCCTGCTTTTCTCGATTGCTGTAGTAGAGGTTTATACTTGTGAGTAGAGTAAATTGTCTTGTACTCAGGTTGCTTTTCCATGCTTGTTTTAACTTTTGGCGGTTTCCAGTTGCCATGCCTAGTTGTAGGATAGTGGAACTGTTGCTATATTATGCTGTTGAGCCCTAGATTGATAGCCAAGTAGTTCTTGAGGTTCACTTGGACGTTGCACGCACGCTGAGCATGTTTATTCCACCTAAGACTGTGAGAACCTAGTGTAGTAGACCACATGGAGAATAGACGTATGGGCTTCTCCAGAGTGTCTTTTAATACGATGCGAGACCACAAGGGGAATTGACGATGAGTGATTCCTCAGAGAGTCTGTAGTTCCTCGACATGGGCCATAGGGGGAATGAGACGTTGAGTGCTTCCCCAGAGAGCCTTTAGTACGATATGAGACTATAGGGGGAATTGATGGTGAGTGCTTCCTCAGAGAGTCTATTAATTCATAGCTAAACCAGAGGGTTGAGACTGTGTGTGCCTCCTAAAGGGTTTCTAGTACTTATAGGTTGAACCATAGGGGTTAGGCTGTGAGAGCAACCTAGAGGGTTACCTGTTTCCTTCTTGTTGCTGGCTGTTTACTTGTGTACTTTATTTGTTAGAACTATGGTTTGTAACTGCTTGTGCTTTCCTGTTTACATCTTCTTGTTTTATTACTACCATGTATTCATTGACTGTTAGGCACAAATCTTTGGGTGATTTCCTACTGGGATTGTATCTCACACCCTGTTTGAGCCATGCTTTTGGGCCCAAACAGACTATGTTGTTGCAGGTATAGATAAGGGCAAGAACCCTTCCACTTCAGGTTCTTGATTGCACTGGAGATGGAGAGCATGGGACCGAGCCGTGGCTCGCGATGCTGAGGAGTTCATTTTTTTTCCTTTGCACTTTGTTTTTCAGTTGTACTTTAGCACGTTGGTTTGTTTGCTGCTTTTCGTAGGCATATATACCATGTTGCATCATCATTATTTTATCCATTGCTTTCGCTGTTCAGTTCAGTTGTTGTATGCTGTTTATTGTTTCTGCTATTGTGTCTGGTTGTTTTCCGCTGCATACTTTACCGAATGAGGGCATAGTTTCCCCACCGACTCACCAAGGCCCTCGCTGCTAGTCAGCAGCCTCTGGCGTTTGGAGAAACGTGCTTGAGGTCACGTGGCGAACCGGGTGCGAGGCACCAGTGGAGGGGCTCCGGACTCAGGTTGTTACATTTATAGAATTCAAAATATTAATATTATTAATATTTAATAATAAATTTAATATGATTATTTATTATAATACTAAGTATCAATATAAATAACAAATATTATTTAATATCAATGTTTCTTAATCATTCAAAAATATTAGTAGGTTTTTAAATAATATACAAGAAATGATTTAAAAAAACATATAACATGTATCAATTTTATATATGTCGGTCCCGAGTACTCTGTGCCACAACCAAGTGTATATTTAATTCGTCCACACTGTGTATGTCAATGTTTATGCTCCGACGTACACAGATCTTGTGCAGCATTTCTAGCACCCACCTCTGCATCATCTTGTGTGACATATGGTGGATCTACAATCTTTTCATTTGTACCATATCCTAGCTCCAAAGATAGTGACTATTGACTGGAACTCTTACCAACATGTGAATAAGATGACTACTATGTAACAAATATACGCAGATCGGAGTATAATAAAGAATGCAACACAAACCAGTTTGTCTCTATCGCTGCAGTAAAATCTAACACTAATAGATTGTGCCTCTGTGACTATGTTTGTACCTGTGCCAGTGCCTCTGGGTGCAACTCACATGTAATAATAAATGGATGAACATGTGGGTGATTGTGATGAACATCCTCCTCCCGGGCCACACCTGTATCCATAACAGGCTCATCATCACCCAACACATCTATATTTGACTCAACACCTTCAACATTGTCTGACACATCAAAGAGAATCACATGATAAATATCATCTATGAGAAAAAGTAGCTATGTCACTACTCTATGAAAATAGGTCTGATCAAATGTCTCTCCCTTTATGGGACCAGATCTATGAATGAACTGGGCGATACGAGAATCCCATAGAAACAAATTATTCAATTAACTAAAATTAATAAAAAACTGTTGAACAATGGAAGGAATAATTATTATCAGCAAATGATAGCCTCATCTGTGTCGTGTAAGATGTTTCACTGGAGACATGTGGTATTAGGGCTTATAATCCCAATTGATATGATAGATGCATATGTACTGTGTCGGCCTCTCATAATCGATACTCATGTCATTTGTCCCACATTTCAATATATCATGCATGATATCGCATCCAATCGAAGTCTTACTTCTCTGACATCTTTAAGAAATAAAGTGAAGGCAACTGACTGGGTGGTGCATGAGTGGACTGATAGAAGTCAAATTATTTCCAAACTTTATCAGCATGATGACACTCAACAATATGAAAATGAATCATAGGTACGACGCATGAGCCGACAACAAACATCATACAGTAAAGTGGGAGACTCTAGATGATAGCCTCAATATATGACATCCATGAAACCTGAAATATAAAAAATGAATAATGAATTAATAAATGAATCCATGTGCTGTAAGAAATAATAATTTAAATATATAATTAATAATCACGTACGTCATCCAATCGAAGACTATCCAACATAAGTATGTAAGTATGGACATCATGTTTGGCGGTATTTGAATATCGATGTGTCTAAATCCGCCCATAGATAGCATTTTTGTACTTATATTTCATAATAAAAACTTATACATTTGATTTTCACATAAGATGGAAGGAAAAACATAACAACGTCCATGCAAGGACTCTCCTAAAATATCAGCTGGCTGTGGCGCGCAGACATGTGGAGCTAAACGAGGGATGCATCCCCATATCCACATCTGGATAAGAATAACACATCCTATAATCTGCATCCTATCAATACGACATGCGTAGCATAACGCTCTGTATGTATATACAATACATACAGACTCCCAGCTATACCTCCCTGTCTAGTCCAAATCCTCCAGTAATGGTAAATACATCAAATAGACAAATATAGTCGAATGATCGATGAAGATCATGCCGCCAATATGTTGTCTCAGAGATGGCTAACTGAAAGCTCAGGGGGAGGGGGGTGAATTGAGTTCCTAAAAATTTCTTTACTTTTAAAAACCACCCACTTCAAGGTATGAAGGATCTAATTTTTTCTTTAATAGAAGCAGACATCATAAATATAAAATCTTAGAGGAAAGAGATTGAGCACAAGAGATTTATAATGGTTCGGGAAACAAAAATCCCCTAGTCTACTCTATCAACACTCTTCTCCATGAGTTTGGTGATTTTCAATATGACATCCCTTTTTTTGGGGGGTCCCGGTTGAGTGCAATCATTTGTTACTTGTTAAAAATGTCTAAGAGATTTTAACCAGGCTCTCCCTTTACAAGGCCTAACCACGACCTTAACACACTCAATTACGACAAGTGCAGATGAAGTAGAGATGAATGAAATTTAAAGAATCATTACAACACACAGTTGCAAGCAACAACTGACAACAAATAAAGATACACCCAGAGAAGATGATGATCTTCAAAGCACAACTTTGGAGGTTCTTCGATTACAATTGATAAACTTGTAAGTATAGCACACAAGAGTTGTATGAGTTTTCTTCTATGTACACGCGTCCATCCTTTGCGTTATCAGAGTGTTTGTATGTACGTGTGTATCTCTATATTCCATGCAACAATTAACTTTCCAATTTATATCTCCTATTTGATTTTGAACTTAAGCATACCAGATAGTCAGAACGGTCGAATGAACAATCCCTTTGAAAAGTTGATAAAATAGGCTCTTAATGGCATGTCCTTTCTTTCCAAATATGGAATAAACTTCTGTGACAGTGATGTTAGAAATCTTATTTATCATATTTTTCCATTCTTGAAAAAAAGATGTTCTGACTAAATCATTATTTCCTTATTTAGGATACTCATTTTCGATACACTTAAAAGCATGAAATGAATTATCGTGAGATTACACCAACGTTACAATTATATTCATGATAGTCTGTTGGATAACTTGATCTTTATAGGATAAGCATCTGATGGTACTGTTCTCGCAAGATAAATTTGTAAACAAATTCGTAAGATAAAATACTTCATATATTGTGTTTCACAGGATAACATGTATTCATGTTTTGCGTAAGATAAATTCTTCCATAAGATGATCATTCACTTCCATAAGAGAAATAAAGTTTACTGATGACCGTAAGATAATTCTTTTTCGAATGACCTCTTCATAAGATAAAGTATTTTTCTTACCGATCTTTCTGGCTCTGAACATGCAGTATAAAATTTCATTCCTTCATAAGATAATATATTTTGAAGACTTTCTAAACTGAGCTTCCATAGAATAAAAACTTCAATAGAGATTCAAGATGTCAGTGAAGATAAATAAATCTATTCGTATGATGATTATGTTACATGTAAGATAAATTTTCTACATAAGATAAATTCCTTTGAGATTTATCCAAAAGGAAACTCACAACATATAAACAGAGTTAGAGATAATACCGAAACACTTAAGATAAACTCATTAGAATATTAATAGGGATTTTGTGAATCATCAAAACACATAAACAACTGATATTTTCTTGGAACAACATAAGTTTTTCCAATAGTCTCCACCTTTTTTATAATCACAAAACCCATTGAACGATAAAAAAATTGTATATTTTATGAAAAGAGATTTTGATTTTTATATTCTCTTTCTTCTTCTCCCTTTTTTGTGATATAAAAAAGAACTAGGATAAGAAAAAATAATACAATCGGTATGGCACATGAACAAGTGTAAATAGTTATAACTACTGAATATGAAAAAAATTCACTATGGGTGTGTAATAAGTGAGAGAATAAAAATAATAGAAATAACACAAAAAAAGAAAATCTAGTGAAATAATAGTTCGAATGGTAAATTAGAAGAAAGAAGAAAAAAAAAAGAAAAAAAATAACAATTGAAACAAAGAACAATCAATTTGAGAAAAGAAAAGAGATAGTAGTAATTACCAAAGAGAAATAACACTTAAAAAAATTCAATAAGTAGGTAAATAAAACATTCAATATAAAATAGAAATTGAAATCATGCAAAAAAACTATAAGTAAACAACCATTCAAATGTTTAAAAAATGATTCAAATGTCTAAGAGGCTGCATTCACCCAAATAACCCAATCAAGAGAATAAGTTAGTTTTGTGGTGCTATTCGGTGTTTCAATTGTTGAATTTTAAATGATTGAGGTTGGCCAACTGGTAGTGAAGATGTTGGCATATGATCATTAACACTTTCTACAACAACATCACCCAACATAAGTAAAGATCCTCCAAGTCTAGCTCCATCACCTTGAGCGATCCTTACTTTTATGGACTAGTTGTTGAGATATTTTTATTAAGCCCATGCCAAATCAAAGTTATATATAGGAATAAAGGATGGATTAGAAGAGGTTTTAGGTAGACGTAAAGAAACTTCTTTTACAAACTTGAGGTTATCTTTTGAATAGATTTCATCTGGATCAAAGATCTATTTAAATCTCTGAGAGGTTCTGGTATGGTGATATGAAACTGGGGTTCCAAGAGAGAATTTGCCTCTGAGATGGAAAAGTGAATCCTCTCACATGTCCATTCATTTTACCATATCATTTTTATAGAAGTCTAGTTGAGCAGTAAAATCGTTCCACACTCTCGGAGAGAAATTTCGAATTTTTTTCTACATATCCCCTTTCTTAGAAAATTTTTGAACCAAATTCTTTAATAATTAAAACTGTTTATCATATAAAATTCATAAACCAACAACATATGAAGAAGATGACGAAACAAAAACAATTTCTTTTCCATTTGAAGAAGTCTTTCATTATTCAGGTTCAGAAAATACATCTGCTTCTTCTTCTTCTTCTTCTAAAGATTTTGATATCAAATTGTCCATAACCAGTCAATGCAACTTTCCAAACCTTTCTTTTAGTAATTCATAATTATTGTCCAATGACCTAGCTATTTTCCCCAAGGAGGTGATAGTAAAACTGACATCCTTTTAGGTATTTTCAAAAAATTCTTGAATTACTGAAATCTTCTCTTTAAACAAAGCACTAATTTATTTCTAATCTTTGATCAATATTTGTTATGGTGCTTGATGGAATTATAGGAATTATATTTATTTCAATAATGACATTTCTCTGAAGGTCTTTTAATACTTCCTCTAATAGAAGTTCACATTTAATAGAGGTTATTATTGAAGTTAGTGTATCTATGGAATGAGACACTTCTTGCAACTTTGATTCAATGGTGGATTGATCTACAGGTCTCAGTTCTGATTCTTATCTAGAAGAATCTCTAGAAACTTTTTTAATAACCGAATTGATCAACATTTTCAACTCATCAAAATAAATCTTTGAAAAAACTTGTTCTCAGAGAGTTCTTATTTTGGTTCAGGACTTAGACAACTAATTTTTCAAAGAGTCCACTTTATTCATTAGCTTGAAATAACTGGATCAGGATTTTGTATCAATAACATTAATCTCTTACATAGGAATATGAGGTCTAGCTTGGGGTATTCAGATAGGAGAAAAAGTATCTTGGTTCCCTTCTCCACTTGGATATTCATGATTTAGATCAACTCAAGACACTCCTTTATGGGACGGTTCAACATATTCTTAATTTGATTCTCTCTTCACAATAATCACAACGACTTCATCTATTTCAACCATGTATTCCTTATCATCACCAACAAGATCACTTCTAACAAAATCAACAACCTTTATTTTACTTATTATAATGGTTCCTTATAGTGGAGAGATTTGAAAAAGTGTAATAGCTCCAGATGAAATGGATATAGTTTTCTCTTGGCCAACACTTATTAACTTATTCATGGCCAAATCCAATCCTTCTTTCATGATAAATTCAGGTGGAATAATATCAAGACAAGGAGCATTTGAAGGAAATTGAGTAGGTTCAGAACAAACTTCATGATCATTTTCCTCCTCACTTTGAATGTCATCTGATATGAAAACTCTGACTCTGCATTGACTATCACCAAGAGTCTTAGTATCTAGGAGTTCTTCTTTCACACTTGCAGTAGTTTCGATTGACGGTGCAAGAATACTAGTGGTGTCTTGAGCAGAAATTTCACCATAAACCACAACTCATGAAGACTCCCCCTAAATATTTGTAGGTAATATCTCAAACACCTCTTCTAAACTGACTAGAAATAACTTATTCAACAATTAATTCCAGTAAAATCCAATTCATTTTAACACACTAGCACTCAACATTATTAAACCATGACAACGTGTGGAATTCATTTCATCCAAAATGACATTGGTTTTACCAAAAACCAATGTTAAAAACCTTCTAAAGTGATAAAAATTTACTGATTTTTTTAATATGACACATATATTTCATAATATATCTTTCCAAATTCAAAGGTTTCTCTATCATAAATAGATTTAACAACATAACATCTTGAAACAGAATCTTTTCAAACTCACAATTTCATTAAGCTATTCCATACTGAATAAACTTCACTTGAAATTTCCTTTCCAGTTCTAAGTCCTTCACTTCTTTTCAACATTAGCTATTTCAAAGAGAGACTTCATCATCTATGGAGTAATTTCTTTTCCTATAACATCTAGAAACAAACTGAAGTTGTCATAACCTTCATGGGTACATTTGAAAGATTCAACCATTTCCATTGATGCTATAAAAATCCATTTCTAGTTTACAATTTTTGTAACCAGATATTTACTATCACCAAAATGAAATACAACCATTTCAAAAAAAACTCACGCCCTTCTTTTTCAAAGAAAAATTCGGTTCTCTTCTCATAAAAAATGAATCCCAACCTTGATGATTTATTAACCTTTTGAGAAACATATCCATTCCATCTAGCTAGTTGAAATCGATTTATCTTCCACTCAAAAATTTTCTTATGGTCCTTGAGTGCTTGGATTTACTAGAGGTAGCACCATATATTCTTTTAGATTTTTCCATTGATGAAGGTTTTAGCGGTTGAGGTTTAGGGAAGAAAGGGTTTTGAGTAATAGGAAGATGAAGGTTCAAGGTTCGTAAGGATTTCACGTGTAGGACTGATTTACTTTCATTCATTATTGGGGTAAATGAAGGGTCACATAGTGAAATGTGTAGAGTAATCATAATAAAAATAACTTACAGTTCGTACTAAGACATGTCTAATACTCAAATTGTGGTGCTAAATCTCAAATGAAGTAAAAAAATAAAATATTTACTAAATATAGATCTATTCTTATTTAGTCATATAAAATTAAGTAAAATAAAAAAAGTAAAATTAAACAAACCTAATTTGAATTTTATAAACTAAAATCTTTAAGAAGATAAGGATTTTGTAAAGATATCTGTTAATTGGTTTTCTGTGAAAACAAATTCTAAAGAGATATCATGTTTTTGTGCATGATCTCTCAATAAATGATGCTTTGAATCAATTTTATTTGTTTTAGAATGATTTATTGGATTATTAAAAATGTTTACAGCACTTGTGTTATCACATTTGATTGAAACAAAATTAAAATTGAACCCAAAATCTATTAGGGTGTGTTTCATCCAAAACACTTGTGCACAAAAACTTATAGCTGCAATATATTCATCTTTAGTAGTTGATAATTTTATAAAGTTTTGTTTCTTACTCAACCATGACACTATATATTTACCAAGAAAATGAAATGTTCCTGAGGTTCTCTTCCTATCTAGTCCACAACCACTAAAATCAGTATCCAAATATGAAGTTAAATTAAGATAAGATGTTTTTGGAAAAATTAAAGAAAGAGAACAATTCCTTTTAAATACCTTAAAATTATTTTGGCAATATTTAAATGATATTCTTTTGGATTATATTGAAATATATCACAAATAAAAACTGAAAACATAATTTATAGTTTACTTATAGTAAGATAAAGAAAACTTTTGATGATTCCTATATATAAATTGTTTTCAACAAGTTTTACAAACTCACCCATATCAAGTTTAATATTAGAGCTCATGGGAGTTGTATAAGTCTTAATATTTTCAAGCCCAAACTTTTTAAGTAAATCAAGTATGTATTTGATTTGATTTAAGACATTTAAAAAATATTTTTGATAAATTTTAAATCCAATAAAATATTTTAACTCACCCATCATGATCATTTTATTTTTTTTCATTAGTTTTGAAAAATAATTACACATTTTTTTGGTTTTTTGATCCCAAAATAACATCATCAACATATCTTTGTACCAAAAAAATATCTAAGGATTAAAGTTTCTTAAATAATGCAGGATCTTATTTTCCTACTAAAAACCCATTTGATAAAAGAAAAGATAAAAATCTCTCATACCATGCTCTAGGTTCTTGTTTAAGTCTATAAAGAGTTTTGGTTAGTTTAAAAATAGAATTTTGAAAATGCGGGTCTTCAAAACCAGGAATTTGTTCAACATAAACTTCCTCCATTAAAAATACATTTAAAAATATAAATTTAACATTCATATGATATAATTTAAAATTCATATAATATGTATATTCTAGAAGGATTATAATTGCTTCTAACCTAGATACATGGGAAAATATATCTTCATAATCTATTACTTCTTGATTGTAACTTTTTTCAACAAATCTATATTTATTCCTAGTGATCACACCATGATCATCTTGTTTGTTTCTAAATACCCATTTAGTTATAATAATAGGATAGTTAGAGAGTCTATCAACTAATTCTCATACCTTGATCCTCTTGAACTAGTTTAACCATTCTTACATTGAAAAAAACCAACTCTCATCAGCTAAGGATTCTTATATAGTTTTAGGTTCTAGCTGGGATAAAAAGGAAGAGAATTCTACTAGATTTCTTATATTTATTCTAGTTATCAATCCTTTATATAATCTTCCTATAACTGTTTCTAGAGTATGTTCCTTAATGTTTCTAGATTGTCTAGGTAACACACTTTCTGGTTCACTAGTACCAATCCTTATAGGATTTGGTTCAAACTAATAAATTTCCAAATAATCATCCTTATTATTATTAATAAGTGGTTCATGTATCATTTCCTTAAGAAAATCACTCGACTCATAAATTAGAGTTATTTTGTGATCAAAAGGATCACTTTCATCAAACTTCACATGAGTCGACTATTCAACAATCCTTGACCTTTTTTGAAAACTCCATAAGATTTTGAAGTAGTAGAATAACCTAGGAAGATACCTTCTTCAGATTTTGGATCAAATTTACCAATATTATCTTTGGTGTTTAAGATACAAACCTTACATCCAGATAATTTAAAGTATCCTACCTTTGGTTTTATATTATTCTATAAATCATAGGGTGTTTTATTTAATATAGTCCTTATTATAATTATGTTAATGAAATAACATTCTATGTTAATAGATTTAGCCTAAAAATAACTAGGCATGTTATATTCATATAACATTGTTCTAAAAATTTCTTGTAAGATCCTATTCATCCTTTCAACAACACCATTATGTTGAAGTGTCATGGGGAAAAAAGTATGTTTAATACAATGTTTTGAGTAGAATGAATTAAATTCATGATTCTCAAATTCTCCCCCATGATCACTTCTCAAAGTCATAGTTTTGTCTTTTTCATTTTGCATAAGTTTGTAGAAATCAATAAATATAGAGCATGATTCAATTTTAATTCTCAAGAAATAAACCCAAGTAAATCTTGAAAAATCATCAACCAAAACATAGACAAAGGATTTACCAGCAAGGCTTGTTGTTATAGTAATTCTGAACAAATCCATATGGATAAGCTCTAGGGGTCTAGAAGCAATAACCTATTTAATTGGTTTAAAAGATAACTTGTGTTTCTTTCCCATTTGGAATGCATCATGTAGTTTATTTTTATCCAATTTAATATTATTCAAATCAAAAATCAAATTATTTTAGATAATTTACTCTAAAAATTATAATGTCTAAGTATTCTATGCCAAATCCAAGATTAATTAATTTCAGTATTTAAACAATTTACATTCCTTATAAAAAAATAATTTAGATCTAAAGTATAGAAATTATCTGTTCTTGGTTATCTAAACTTAAAATATTTTTCTTTAAAAACTAAGCAGGTATTATTAGAGAAATCAACTAAATAATCATCATCACAAAGTTGAGAAATACTTATCAGGCTGCTCTTTAGGCCTTAAACATTTATTAATTTGTTGAAGATGATAGTTTTGGGATTTCCAACAGATCCAATTCCAACTATATTTCCTTTTTCATTGTCACCAAATGTGACATAGCCTCTATCAATCTTGGATAATAAGTGAAAGTTTGATAAATCTCCACTCACATTCCTTGAAAAACCACTTTCCATGAACCATTTTTCATTTCTATTCATGTGGCTAGTTCTATACAATGAAAAATAAATAAAAAATATTTTTTAGTACCCAAATAGTATTGGGTTTTGAAATTTTAGCTATAAAAGACTTGGAAACCCAAATCTATTTGTATTTTCTAGAAAATACAAAACTAAATTTTGAAAAAATTAATTTAAGAAAATCATTTTTAATTCCACATAGTTGAGGATATTTCAAACTAAAAATATTGATAGAGTTCCCTAGTTCACCACAATGAAAGTAAGTAACCTCATGTAGGTTTTTATTCTTAGATCTAGGCACAAATAATTCTTATAAAACTTATACCATATTTTTCTATGTTGGGTTGATTTTTACTAAGGATTTTGTTTAGTTAATGCACCCTAGTAAAAAACTTATAACAAATATAAAGTCTTTAACTTCCTTTTACAAACCCTTAAATGTGCTTTCCTATTCGGTGCACAATACAGTAGAATTTTCTAACTGAGTTTTCAAATATGAAATCTAGTTATTTAATTCCTTCTCTTCATTAAGATTTTTTTTGTAGGGGTTTACAAGAGATTTATTTTTCTTTTTAATCTTTCATAATTAGTTTCTAACATGGTAAAATATTCATTTAATTCTTTATATGAGCAATTTTCATTTTTATACTCAAACTCATGCCCATAAGAATAATAAGAGTGTACCTCATCTGAATGTGACATGAAACACATGTTGGATTTTTTATTAGATATTTTATATTCTAATTACAAAGATGAATAGTCATTAGAGACTTAAAAAGTACACCATGTGGCTTTCATATCCTTCTTGGATTTCTTCTTATATCTATCCTACTTGAGAGAATTTTTATCACAACTTTTATTTTCTTGCAATTGAGGATAGTCTGGCTTGATGTGTCCAAGCTTTTTGAACTCATAGAATCTTACTTCTTTAGAATTTTTACCATGCATTTTGTAATTTCTAAAAGGCCTTATGAAACCTCTTATTTTATTACATAATTTTCTAAACTTCTTGAAAATAGAGAAATTTCATTATTTGATCTAGAATTTCTTGAGGAATCTTCTTCTTCAGATGATTTATATATTTGTATACCCATGTTCTTTTTGTCATCTTTAGAAGTATAAACCTTCAAAGCAACATTTTCTTCCTTAACCATTTTATATTCTCCAGCTTTAACTTTCATTTTTGTCTCATACATCATAAGAGTTCCAATGGGATATTTTATTTTAAAATTATTGACCTTTGTAGATTGTCTGATAGTAGCTGAGATTCCACTCCACTTAGGTGGTAAAACTCTTAATAATTTTAATGCTTTATCAGGTTCAATAATCAGTGTTCCTTGAGAAGAAACATTATTCATAGTCTCAACAAGTATTACATTCAACTGATTAATCCTTTCCCATTAATCCATTTTAAAGGTGTCAAACTTAAGTTTGGAAGTATCATATCTAAGATACTTCATAGTTTTTATGACCTGATAGGAAACTGATATAGTGGTCCACGTTTTATAGGTAGTTTGACATTGAGAAACTCGATTAAAATCAACTAGACCTAGTCCAAAAATAATAGCATTCATTGATTTAGAATTCAATTCATATCTTGTTTCAGTATAAGTATCCCAAGTTTCTAGTTGTGTTTTTGGAATTTCATAATACTTCACTGCTTTAAGATAAAATCTCAAGCTAAGGTTCTTAAAATTGATGGTCAACGCACCTTCCAACAACCATAATTCTCACCATTAAAATTAGGATATTTAACCATTGAAATACCTTCTCTATTATCAATAAAAAAATACATTTGAAATAAGATCTTTAGAATTTAAACTTTAACAGCTATGAAATCAAAATTCATGAGCTATGATACCAATTTTTGTCCTAGAAAATGGATAACTGAAAACTCAAGAGGGTGGTTAATTGAGTTCCTAAAAATTTATTTACTTTTAAAACCCACCCTCTTCAAGGTATGGATGATATAATATTTTACTTAATAGAAGAAGACAAAAAATATAAAATCTTAGAGGAAAGATATTGAACATAAGGTATTTATAGCAGTTCAGGGATCAGAAATCCCATAGTCCACTCCACCAACACTCTACTCCACGAGTTTGGTTATTTTCACTCTAAAAGTCCTTTTTCCAGGGGCTCCCAGCTGAGTGTAAGAAACTGTTACTTACTAAAAATTTCAAAGAGATTTTAACCTGGCTCTCCCTATACAAGGCCTAACCACAACCTTAACATACTCAATTAAAATGAGTTCAGATGAAATAGAGATGAATTAAATTCAATGAATTGTTGTAGCACATAGTTGCAAGTAGTAACCGATAGCAGATAAAGATATGTCCATAGAATATGATGATCTTCAAATCATAAATCTATAGGTTATTTGATTAGAAAATAATAAACTTATAACCATAACACACACACATTGTATGATATTTCTAATATATACATGAATTCTCCCTTTGCGTTATTCGAGTGTTCATATGTACATGCATATCTCTATATTCCATTCAGTGACTAAATTTATTATTTATATCTCCTATTTAATTTTGAATTTAATAATACTAGATAGTCACAATGGTTGAATGAAAAATCCCTTTGAAAATTTGACAAGACAATCTCTTAATAGCGTGTCCTTCCTTTTTAAATATGGAATAATCTTATGTGGCAACGATGTTAGAAATCTTCTTTATCATATTTTTCCATTCTTGAAAAAAAGTCATTCTGACTAAATTGTTCATTCCTTATTTAGAAAACTCCTTTTCTTATATGCTTAAAATCATGAAATTAATCATCTAGAGATTACAACAATGTTACAAGTATAGTCATTGTAGTCTATGGGATAGATTGATCTTTATAGGATAATCATATGATAGTATTATTCTCATAAGATAAATTTGTAAAAAGATTCATAAGATAAAATACTTAATACATTATGCAGCATTAGATAATCTATATTCATAGTTTTCGTAAGATAAATCATTTAATAATATGATCATTCACTTATGTAAGATAAATAAAGTCTAATGATGATCATATGATAATTCTTTTATGAATGTTCTCTCCATAAGAAAAATTATTTTTCTTACTGATCTTTCTGGCTTTGAACATGTAGAAGAAAATTTCCTTCCTTCGTAAGATAATATCTTTTGAAGAATTTCTAAATCAAGACTCCATAGAATAAAAACTTTATAATAGATTCAAGATTTTAGTGAAGATATATAAATATCTTCATATTATTATTATGTTATACATAAGATAAATTTATATCATAAGAAAAATTCCTTTGAGATTTATCCAAAAATAAGCTCACAACTTATAAACAGAGTTATAGATAACACTAAAAAACTTATGATAAACTCATTATAATATTAATTGAGTTTTCTTAAATCATAAAAACACATAAAAAATTGAGATATGTTGGAAAAACATAATTATTTCCAACATAATAAGTCTTATAATGCATGTACATGCAAATATTATCATAGTGATATCATTAGTATCGTCAGCTAGATGGAAAAAGTGTTTGTCTATCCATGGCATGCATACTCAACTCCAGACAATAGAACTTCCATTATCATATAATCCCAATAGTCCATGAAAAAGATCAAACTAATTTTCACCAACTCATCCCATCAAAGTCACACCATTGATGGGGAGACCCAATATAATTGACAAATCCTCAAGAGTAATAGTCATCTCTCCCTCTGGAAAATGAAATGTATGTGTCTATAGCCTCCATATCTCTACTAGGACAACAATGAGTTAATGATCGATGAATGTGCAGTTTCACATCGCTATAATGTAGAACCCAACATGATGAAGACGAAATATGATAGTAGGAGGTAGTGCAACATGATGGAAATGATGATACCAAAGTAGTAACTAGACGTCTCTCTGTGACTAGATGTGAAACATGTTGATGTGGCCTTATTTTTACACATTTTTCCACATCCTTTTTATTAATTTTTAATGATTTACTTAATTATTTTCACACTTTTTATATAATAAATGCACTTTTGTATTTTTATAATTAAATTTTTCAAATATTCATTTTTATAACATTTTTTTGTAATTATGGACCCATAAATAGTTGATTTATTCCTTCTTTGTTTTTAATATAATTAATTTTCATTTTATTTAATTAAATCTATATTTGTTTATTTTATTTAATTTTTCATTATTAATAATTATTGAGTTTGCTAATTAATTTACTTTTACCATTTAAAGTTTATATAACTTAGTTCGGCTTGCCAGACTACCGGTAGCTTAGCTACCGATAGCAGGTTACTGGTACTTTTTATCGGTGACTCTGTCTCTATCGGTGACCCTGCCTCTATCGGTGACCCTGCCTCTATCGGTGACCCTGCCTCTATCGGTGAACCTGCCTCTATCAGTGACCTTGCCTCTATCGGTGACCCTCTTCACTGATACTATTTCCTACCGGTAGCTATTTTCTAAATCTAACGGTAGCTTTGTTTTGTGTCTTACCGGTAGATTTTAATTTAAACTACCGGTAGCTCTTATTTATTAGTAGCGGTAATCCCTTTAGTTTTATAAAAGAAAAACGATGAGTAACTAGTTTAAATTAGTTCTGCTTGCTTTCTATTTAATAAGTTATTTTTTATTTTAAATAATTATTTAATCATTGTAATTTTATTTAATTAACTTAGTCTTTATTTTAGTAATTTAACTTTTAATTAATTTATATTAGAATAGGTTAACAATATTAATTAAGTTGTTTAGACGTCCTGCCGTCATTTAAGTAACTTGTGTTTTTAAATTAATTAAAATGATTCGCCCTTAATTATATGTGTTCAAATAGTTAATTAATTAATTAATTAATAGTTTTTAAACTTTATTATTTTATGTATGCAGATTAATTATTAAGTCACCAACTTGTGATTTTGGTCTACCGGTGAGGTAATTAAGAGTTTGAGGTGATTTATTGGGTCACTGATGTTCTTTTCTCACCGATACAACCCCTTCTATCGGTAGCCCTGATATCGATCTGCACCTCACTGACTCTTAATGCAGTGTACCAGTGACCTTGTCACCAGTACCTATTCCAAACCCTAATTTCTTTGATTTAAATTTAGTTATTAATTTAATTTTATTTTCAACCATTAATTTAAACTAATTTCATTAATTTAATAGTATAGTTTTCTGCTCTTAAGATTTAGGTATAGTTGCTAATATAACATAATGATTATTTTTAGTGCTAATTAATTAATTTTGTTGTTCTAAACTTTTAAAATAAGTTAGGTTCTATGCAATTTAAATTTTTATTTCAATTAATTCTTTTATTCGTTCTTTAATTTTGTATTATTTAATCTTGCTAATAAATTAATTAGTTAGTATTTTAGTATGTTTTCAGTTTTGTTGAAATTTTATTTGTTTTAAATAAATTAGTGTTTTTACCATTTAATTTTTAGTTTAATTAATTCTTTATCGGAGTTGACGTTGTGGTGGTGTTTTTGCAGCTACCGATAGATGACATTACCGGTAGCTGCCGATAGCTGCCCGTTATTTCCTTCCTCACTCTCTATCGGTTACCTTTCCCCGTGCTGCTATTTTTTTATTTCAATTATTTCACTATGACAGCACGCTTTCCTCATTGATGTTTTCCTTCTATCGGTAGCTACCGATACACTTTCCTCACTGATTTATTTTTCTCACTGTTACACATCGGTAGCTGCTTTATATCCTCACCGATAGATCCCTTTTTTTTCTCACCGATACAATTTTCTTTCCTCACTAATGGTTCGCCCCTCACCAGTAGCTGCTTCCTCTTCTATTCTTGTCCTCACCGGTCCATCATTTTTCCTCTGCCTCAACTCTCATCGTTCTCCTCATTAAAGCTGCGCCGCGATGGAATAAGGATCTGCTGCTGTTGTTGGGTCACACCACCGCGGATGGAGGGTGGAGCACGTAGCTGCTGGAGAAGTCAGAACTACTGTCCGCTGTTGCCGAGGGCCGCACCAAAGCCACTGCTGCCGAGGGCCGCGCCAAATCTGCTGCAGGGAGGTCCGTCACTAGAGGTGCGCCATGATGAGGAAGCCGATGCACTACATGCTGTAAGCACCGCGCCACGCCAGATCTGAGGAGGAGACCACATCACTGCCGGACCTTTGCTTCATAGTAGCCATCACGCCTGAGGGAGAGCCGAGGCCGAGCTAGAAGGGTGTCGCGCCGCATTTGAGCTGTGGAGGAGGTCCGCCGGATCAGCTCCTTTGAGGAGACTACCACCACGGCTTGGAGGAGAATCTACAAAACCCTCCCCCTACCCTATGCACCGAAAATTGGGGGAGGAGGAAGAGACAACAAAAAAATAATAATAATGAAAGTAAACTAAAAAGTAAAAGAATAAAAAAATAAAAAAAAAAGTAATTAATTAAAAAACAAAAGTTAAAGTTAAGTTAACTTTATATTAAAGTTAACTTACAAAGTCAAATTAATATAAAATAATAAATTTAAAACAATTAAAATTTTGATGAAAATATTAATCATAAATTAAAATATAAAACTAACTTAATAATAAATGTTAATAATAAATTGGTTACTGATTATAATATTTAATTAATAATAATTTTAAATAATTTATAAAACTTACCTATTAATTTAAAATACTTAAAACTTAAGTAGTAATTTTAATTAATTAATTAAAATTAACTAATTAATTAATTAATATTATGATTAAATTTCTTTTATGGTAATAATTAAATTATTAATTCAATCTAAATTATTTTCTTAATTAATTATTTATTTATGTTCTTAATTTTTAATAACTTAGTTTAAAAAATGGATAAAATTAATAACTTAGTAATGATATCTATAAACCTAATTAAATTAATAACTTTTTAATAAATTTATGTATCAACTTAGTATTATTAAGTGAATAATTTTATAAAATATAAAAATAATTATAAATCAATTTCTATTAACTTTTTAAAAATACCTCTTAACTTAAAAATTAACTAATTTTCTTCCTTTACGCTATCATTTATTTATTCTATTTTACATGGAAGGTTCATTCAAGGGACTTAAACACATCCAGGTTCATCCAACTAACTCATCTGGAGTTAGTTACAAGGGAAAAATTCACGCGACGTGCCTGTCGCGGGTTAAACGAACGTGTACAGTGCGTGGGTGAAGAACTCTTGAAGTCGGTGGAAGTTGTGGCGGTGACATGAATGGATAACAGAAGTTACTTAATCAGAGAAATCATCATTCTTTGGAGACACATTAGATTCATTCAGGGATGGAGGCGATTCATTCACTCGGAGAGACACAGACTCGACAAACACTCGAGTCCTGGAGCAGAGCAGAGGTCCAGGAGCAGTAGCATTTGATGCGAGCAGAGGGAGTTTTCTTCCTCTGTTTTCTTTTAAATTTCTTCCTCTGTAATTTAATGACCCTTGAATTCAAGATAGTGATAATGAGAAATATGTTAGTTGGATAATTTTTTCAGTTCGGGGAGAGTTTTAGTTCTACTGGTAATCATTTTCGTCCTTTTTCATAAAACATGTCTTTTGTGATTAGAATCGATCGGCGAGATCAGTTCTAATTACATATTTCTGCTACGTACCAAAATCACTAAATTTTCAAACCTCTATAATCATTCGGTGAGTTTGATTATGGAGTCATCTTTAAAGCAAACAAATCTTAATGGAAACTTCAGTACTTACGGCGATTTTGTACTGTTGTTCATTTTAAGTCATCTTTCTGGAATTTTACTTCTTGGAGTGGCGAACTCTAGTTGTATAATTTCCATGACTTAACTCCTGGCAAGGGAAGTAAGTCGTCTCTTTTCAGTGGTACGAAGTATTACTTTTACATGAAAAGGAAAAAAATTTAAACCAGTAGACTAGAATGAACCCTGAGCATTCTTTACTGTTGTCCTTTATCAGCATCTTATTTACTTTGTTACACCTTATTTTCCAGTTGTACTCTATTTTAGTATAGGTAGAACAAGTTTACAATAGATGTGTAGTTTCAATTTACAGTACATAAAATCATAAAAAAATTAAAAGATATAAAAATATAAAAAGTGAAAATTAGAAAAACCACTTCGCTACTGACAACAGTGGAGTTTTCCAAGTTTTTAGTTTAGTAGTGGCCAAATTTACCTTCCCTGTGGGTTCGACCCTGATTGCCACATATATTGTAGTTATTTGGTATATAAATTTTAAACTTTGACCGACTTCAACGATAGTTTAGGTCACATGTCTATCCAGAAATGTGAGAAATAGAAGGCCTACCTTCTATACATTTGATACCATTGTTACATTTTATAGTTAATTCAATAATTTTTTTAAAATATTTTTTAAAAAACCACAAGAAGAAAATTAAGGTAGAAAATTATCATTCATAATTAACCATTATGATAAAAAATGAGGTAAACAAATAGATGTGACCGATATTGTTGTATTAGTACATCAATTTATTTTTTTAAAGATCTTAAATCTTATTTAATTTATTTCTAAATAATTCTGTGTATATCGACCATGATGAAAATCCTGCATAGTAAAAGTGACTGCATGATATATTCAACCGACCATGTCATTTCAAGGAAAAATTTAAAGACAAATTGTTTAGAGGATGAACCTATTGATAATCATTCTATTTTTTGTTTATCTTCTTAATAGTTTAAATATAAAAAAATATTCTTTATTGCAACCAGAAATGAAATAAGCTATAGATAAAACAAGCTAGAAATGAAACAAGCTAGAAATAAAAGGATCCATTAATGAAAAATACTGAATATGAAAAAAATGTACACAATAATGATAAAATACCTAAACTAAATTAGGGATGATGTGAATTAGAGCCCCTTACTTCCACTAGGGATCTTATGAATGAAAAATTCTACATCGTAATCCCACTGCCCATTTTTCATGGCCAGTCCATCTCATTTATAATACAAGTAGACTTTGGTCATCCCTAAGGGCATAACCTGGTAATACCAGGCACCACACTCGGCTGCTGAGTAGGCAAGGTAAAAGTTTGAAATATGAAAAAATTATTTTTGATTCAAACTAGAAATGTAATAGTCCATAAATGAAAAAAATCCTTACATGAAAGAATCCATAAATGTAAAATCCAAAATAAAAATCCCAGTAACACCTGTGATTGTAGTTGACGAATCAGCAAGTAATGTGATTGTATGAAAATCACCAAAATACATCCAAGATGCACTATAATAGTCAACTAGAGTGTTAACGTGATACACCGAGTCAAGATAGGGTTCCTATAATATGTTTGCTGATGACCAATATGCAACAACATGTGCATAGGGATATCTCAATGACTAGAAAGAATCACAAACACAATTACTTATTTCTGATACAACCACCAAAACTTAACCACTATTTCCTGTGAGCAAGTTATAGAGCTCTATTGCCTGAAATTATCTCCCTACCCAGTTAAATGTCTGAACATGAAATGATTATGTATCTTGTAGTATCTGATCAATGTCTCTTTTGGAATTATGACCAAAACACATTCCATTTTTCATCATATGATAAGTCTATTGGGACTTCTCAACAAATTACTTCACACATCTATAAAATGTCTCATGTACTATGATTGGTAGTTTATGAATAACCTTGAAGACCCCATTTATGCACTCCATAATATTAGTGTTCATATGGCCATATATTTTTCCACCATCATATGCTAATGAATATTTTTTTCCATTGAAATAATTATTATATAATCATATAAATATTGATCAGCCCTTCAAATTTCTTTAATTTTTTGATCAAGATTTCATTTTTGGGGATTTTATACTGAAACCATAATAGAATAATGTATTTAAAAGGATATTAAATTTTATTCCAAAAAATATAAGTTTAAAAAAACATACCCAACTTGATGATCACCTTCTTTATTGACTAATACCTGAGAAATGATTATGCACATTACTGGAAATATGTATAATGAAATATTGATGATAATAATTCATTTATCTCTATGAAACTCTATCAATGTTAATAGCTTCTATAATTGCTTGATAATGATAAGATTTTAAGAGTTTGTGTCTTAGAACCAACTGGTTTTACTTTGATTACATGGACATTTAATGTATTTAAATATTAAATATCTTATTACATATTGTTCATTGTTCAGCATGACTATGAAGTAATAATTTCCTGGAGTATTTGTTGCATTGATAAGGTCATGGAAGTTCCCCACTATGATGAGAACCTTGAAATGCTATAACAATATTCTTAAATATAGTTCTAAGGTTGGATGACATACTATTATTGGACACATATAATGTAGACCATTATGTGTGAGTACTTGTAAGCAGACAAGACTTCCTCTCATGAAGTTCACACTTGGTAATCTCCAAGACAAAAGATTATAAGAACAGAACCGCCAGTGGGAATTCCGCATGTTTTGGTTTCATCAGATATTTCTATCTGCAAGCGTGTGTAATGATCCTTAAACTTTAAGATTATCCTTAATACGTGTCACGGCTCACACACTTTGATTTACTAACGAAAATTGTCACATAGACAGTTGGCAGGAAGTAGGGTACGTTGGGTGCGTCACGAGTGGCATTTTATTAATGGATAATTCGAGGAAGGATTTGTCACTTCCATTTATGGAAGTTGATATCTAGAACCTTTGATTAAAATAGAACTGGCGTGTGAAATTCCATGGCCATGTTGTAACGATGAGTTTATTTCAGGTAGTCAAAGAATGGCTTATCAAGCATAAAAGTTGATGACGTTATCATGAAACTTGCTTGATGAGATATTGAGAAAAAGAGATTATATTACATAGTGAGCGTTCTTATGTGGATGTCATTGTTGCGACTTTAAGTCCTTTATCTTGGGTTCCTTGACCCGTTTCTAGACAATACTCTTGGACTTTAGACAAGCCTACCTAATGTCAATGAGAAAGAATCCTAGAGGGTCAGACACGAAGTGTTTCTGGTGGTCTCGGTTAAATTATATTTGAATTTAATTAATAAATATTATTCTCAAGACAATGGAATAATTTTATTTAAGTTAAAATGATTGCATAAATTAAATAAATATTTATTCACCAAATTATGGGTAAAATATATTTATTTATTTTATTGAACATTTAATAAATATTTATTTACTAGTTTGTAAATAAAATATTTATTAAAGAGAATAAATAAATTATTTATTTATTCGAGTGTTCAATAAATGGAAGTGGAGTTCGAGAGGACCAAGGCCGGTCTGATAGTAAAATAATTACTTGCAATATGAAAAATAATTATTTAACTGGTTGGCACAAATTAAAATAATGCTGCTATTATTTTGTGACACAGAATTTTATTTATAATTCCGTTTTGCGCAAGTTGGAGAACCATAAATAATGATGCGATATTATTATTAATAGCTTGGGTTTTCTCTAAGGTTGTTAATATATTTAATTACTGTTAAATAATTAAATATTGTAACTGAATCCCCATGTCAATAAATAGACACATACGTTTATTGTGACATGACTCGAACCACACACCCAGTGAATTGAGAATTGTTGAGCTAAAAAATTTATCTCTCGAATCCTCTTCTCACCCCTCTCAAGAACGATAAATGTTCTTCAAGGGCTAAGAACAAGCGATCAAGAATGACCGACACAAGACACTTGTTTCACCACGCTAGCACCCAGAGAATGAGCGGTGTCGATTAGAGGCCATCAGAGCACGTGTGGATCACTGCTAGAGGGATTCTAGTTTGGATCCTTGCAAGCGAAACAAGATAATTCAGAAGGGTCATTCTGAATGATCAACATCATCAATGAAGAAAATACTAAAGATCCAGATATTATTTTCTTTATGAAATTAATTAAATTAATTATAAACATGATGTGCAAGATCCTCTGTAAAGGTTTCGAGTCTCTTCCTTCTTTATCTAAATTTTTGATTCTATTATGTGGATACTGGAGTTCATTGTCGTATTGATCTTGGAATAATCAATGATCATGGTAAAAATAAAATTTGGGTTCTATCCCAACCATGCTTCCACTGCTCTCGGAACCTTCAAGTGGTATCAGAGTGGTTACATAATAGTTTATAATTATTTAAAATTTTCATTAATGATTTACGCATTTAATAATTTAGTTATTTTAATTCAAGTTAATCGTTCTAAAAATCTGAATCTCGAGATCTGTTCCTCCTCTTTAGTTTCTCATTCACCTTATAGAAATGATCTTTTCTTTTAATTTTGATTAAAATAAAATAGAAGATCTCATCCGGAGGTTCCAAAGATTCCTGACTATACAACATAAGAACACACGACATGTATTCGACAGTACATGCCATGTATCCAAGGTTCAATACACTAGGTCTGGTCCGCCAAACCAAGCCGTGTCATTGGAGTTTTTCTAAGCCTTAATGACTGTGTGTGTTGACCAGGAACAGGTGGCATGCGGTTTCCAGATTACACGCTGTGTGGCCCACTGGACATGACGTGTAGTCCCTTCAGGTTAGGGTTGGACCATGTACCCCATACACGGCTTGCCTAGCTGAAGACCGTGTAATGAGGAACTACATGGAATTTGGCCTACTAGACACACTATATACTCTGAATATTTCCTAAGTACACTCACATGCCGTTTCCTCAGGTGTGTACTTCAGATGGATGGTGAAAAATAGTATACACTGTGTAGTTGGAACTACATGTCGTTTAGTCATCCAAATTATGCATATTTATTAAAATTTATTATTATATTATACAAACCCTTGATACATGTACCATCATGCATGCGTAAAGATGAGGCACAACATGTGATAAGTGTTTTATATATATGTGTTTAATTTAACATCTACGTAATGTTCATTTCTACTCATTGGGTAGTTATGAATAGGAATTCACTAGGTTGCCTTCAAGGTACAAGTTACGTACAAAGATAATTTTAAATGAATTTATTTGTTTGAAATTATGATGGATTCTAATCTCAAGTAAATTCATAAAAGGGTTTAAGATAAAAGGATTGATTAATTAAAGATGATAATTATTTTATTCGAGTGTGATTTATCTTAGACAAGAATGATTAAATAATTGAATGCTAGTTTTATTTATGCGTAAATATTGTTGCATGTATGGATGATCATAAGCTAGACCAAGACCTTTGTATGTGGATGGTTTCTTTTAATTAATTTATTTAAATTATATTCGTTGGCCTTCGAGCCTTCTCATCATTAATATGTAGGGCCTACATGCCCAATGTTTCTTTTATGTAAAAACCCTTTCTACCGCTCACCTGCATGTGAGTTAAAAAAAGGCATATTTAATGGATGGAACTTCCAATATAGTGGAGGAGGTTCAAGCTAGAACCAAGATGAAACCAATCCCATGAGATACAGAGGTAAAAAGGTGGAAAGTTGTAAACATGAACCCAAAAGGTTCAAGATGTTTCTCCCCTAGTTCAAGGTTAGTTATCAACCGCTAGATAAAATAACCATTAGAAAATATCATGATAATTATCTTTATTTTATTTCTATCAATCGCATGGTCATTATGGATGTGTTGTCACGATCACATAATTAATGAATTAAACAAGCATGTAAGATAGAACTAAAATAAACTATACTTATGCATAAATATTATCAAGACAGGGTTAATCACATAAGTAATTTCTAATTAATATTAAAAATCATGTGATAATGATAATAAAAAATTCACACATAAGTGATAAAAATACCTTAAATAAAATATTAATTCAGACCAAACCTTCCGTTACTTGATTAATGGAAAAACTCAATAAAACTATGTGTTTGACTAAACCTTGTTGGGACACTTAATTTTATATAGGAATCCCTTATGAAAGGTTTCAGGTTGACTTAAACATATTAGATCAAGAGGAGTAGACCTTTCTAGAATTGGTGTAATATTAGAGGTAAGATTTGAGGAAATCCAAATTCATGATTTCAAGACTGGGGAGTCCACTCAACATATCAAGGAGCTGAAAGCCCGCAGTTGGAAAAGACCTACCCACCTAAATACCTTCTAATAGCTTGAAATATTTCAGAGATCATATTTTCATATTTATACATATGTTTTTAAATTATTTAATCCCTTCCCTTCCCATTAATCAATTTGATCTTATTTGCATCATTTTATGACTTTTGGTGAGTTTTGATCTTAAATGTGAAAAGTGGTTAATTCTGGACATTAAACAGATTAATGTTTCCTATGTATTTCGAGCATAACTCCTACATTTTTCATCAAATTTACCTTATTCCTTTTCTTTAGGATTAAATAATTCGTGTGATACATATAAGTCTTCAGGACCCAAATCCAATTCTAACTCCAACAAGCCAAAACAAATAGGTCAATATGAACACTTATTCTGGCCGACAGAATGGACATGACTTCATTTAATGATCAATATCTTAGGCTACCAAACAAAAAATGGGGTTATTCAAGATGTTTCAGAAAAAAAACTTGATGAGTAATCTTCACATTAAATTTCATGGAGAACTGAGTTGATTAAGGTTTCCCTTCAACTAGTCAAAGTATGGTTGGTGGAATAGTGATTGGCGTCCAGGAAAATTTATGTCTAATAATTCGGCCATAAATAATTCCACACAACTCCAAATACTCTAATATTTATAGGGTAGATGGAAAATTGCATTCCTCACATCCTATAATAAGGTACATTGGCCTGATTCGATGATATGGTGGGAGAACCAAAGCTGAAATTCTGGAGAACAGAATCTGGAGGAGAAAATTCTGTTCTTTATTTTCACTTCTTTATTCTTCTTATTTTTGTAATGACTTCATCTTCCTCATTATTATAAATTACCATTACTATGGTGGGGTAAACATATGAGGTGATTGGGGTAGGTAAGGTTTTATATTTTTAATGATTTGAGTTCTTACATTTTATTGAATAAAAACCCTATCTCTTCTGCGAAGTTGTTTTCAAATTCTAAAAATAGAATTTATTATCTTATGCGATCGTATTCAATTTTATATTCTGTTGTTATTATTGATTTGATAAATGATCATTTTTATCCCTCCATTATGTTCTGGTCTATATTCGATAGAATAAGATCAGGGCTTAGTGGTGAAGTACTTGGCGATCACTAGTACGTGTGGGAGGGGTGGTGAATATTCATGATTATTTTGGATAAACAATACCCGATTGGGAATTACCAAATATAATTGGGGGTGTTCACTACAACTCTATCACACAAAGGAAGAAGTGTATACCAAACTAGAATTTTGTTAAACCATTTAACCAAATAAGTGAGTTGAAGTAATTATGGAATCTCACTTAAATCAACTTAGTAGAGAAGGATTGAATAAAATGAAACAAGGATAGAATTGCAATTATAAATCCGACCCCGACTTGATCACCCATCTCATAAAATAGTTTTTAAATCACTTTAATTCCATATTTTTCTTGAATCAATTCCCTAATTTCTTCTTTTGTTCTGTTTCTCTCTTTTATTTCAAAAACCAAACAATTTAAAAAACACATAACTTTTTCTCTAATTAAAAAGTGACAAACTATTTTGTGTGAACTCCTCATCAGGAGACAACCTAGGTTAACCACTATGATATATTTTAAATTAGTAAATAATTGTTTTTTCCACACCCCATGATATTAATGTGTCAAAACTTGGCACTGTTTCCGTGGAGGAAGTGACTCAAAACACAAAAACTAAAAAAAGTTTCTTGAATGACCCATAGTTCAAATAACCCCTTAAGTGAATTTGATCCTGAAATTGATCGTACAATAACCCAATTTAGAAAAAAAAATTTCAAATATATTTTGAAGAAATACACCTCACAGATTCAAGTGACACTTTCAGTGATCAATCTGAACCTACAATAATGGCTAATAATCCCAACCAAACTCTGCGTGATCTTTACACACCTCAATTTGCTAATCAAAATAACCAACTCACTATCCCTGACATAGAAAATGATTTTGAACTACACATTAATATGATTCAAGTGATACCAAAATTTCATGGTCTTGTAGGTGAAGACCCAAATTGACACATCCAATATTTTACCTATGTCTGCTCCAACTTCAAACCCTGAGGAGTCGCAGAAGAGTAAGTAAAGTGGAGGGCATTCCCCTTCTCACTTGAGGGAGCAGCAAAAGAATGGATGTACAATATCCAACCAGGGGAGATAAATGATTGGGGAGATCTCAAAAGAATATTCTTATATAGATTCTTCCCTACATCTAGGAGAAAAATAATTAAAAAAGAGATTTATGTCATACATCAATCGACTGTAGAAACTCTCTACGAATACTGGGAACGTTTCAAGAAACTCTGTGCAAGCTGCCCACACCAAGAAATGGAAGAGAACCAATTTATTGTGTTCTTCTACCAAGGATTGCTTGAAAATGATCATAATTTACTAGACACCTCATCTGGAGGATCCTTGATCGACAAGTCACCAACAGATGTTAGAGGCCTGGTTAAGAAGATTGCGCAAAACTCACAGCAATTCGGAACTAGAGGTACAAGCACTAGAGGTATCCATGAGGTAAGAACTTCTGATTCATCCTCACCCTTACTTGAGGCAACACTTAAGTAAATGAATAGTGTGATGATACAAATTTCTATGAACAAAGTGAAGGAACAACAAGGCCCGAATCAGGTATGTGGTTTATGCTCTTCTTGTTATCATTACACTGATCAATGTTCAGTAGTGCAGGGGACTGAAAATTGTGCAGCTGCCAATCAAGAAAGGCAAATCCAGTCAAATAAACCACGTCAACCCCAACAAGGATATGGATTCTGATATAACCAGGATAGGCCTCCATTTCAAAATCAATACCAAAATCAACCTCTATTCCAACACCAACAATACCAGAATCCTCCACCATTCCAACAACCCTATAAACAACCATACCAGCAGAAACCATATGAACAACCTTCAACGAGTTCTCATAGGAACCACCAAGAAATGGAGATTGAATATCTTAAGAAGATATTGAAAATTTTAGATAATAAATTTGACAACCTTATGGATATTCTAACAAAAAAATCAAGGAAAACTCCCAGTATAAACAGTTCCAAATCCCAAAGAAAGCGTGAGTGTCATTACAACACGAAGTGGAAAAGTGATAATGTCACATGAACAAAGTGAGGATGATGATTCTAAGAAACCTAATGAAGCACAACACATCCATCCAAAAGAAGGAGACCAGAACAACAAAGGAGGAAGAATCAGGTTTGGAAAGGAAAGGCTAGAAACACCTTTTCAAAAACAAAAAAGGGAGAGGAAGGATATCCAAGAACCACTACCACCTGCATTAGTTGAGTCAAAGAAGGTTGAATAAGGGAGACTTAAAAAATAAATTCAGGAAACTTTTCAGAAATTTGAGATCAATATCCCACTACTAGATGCAATCAAACAAATCCCTAAGTATGCAAAATTTTTGAAGGAGTTGTGCACAAAAAGAAGGTGGTTGGATGGAAATGAGAGAATCAGCTTAGGAAGAAGTGTCTCTACATTGATCACACCAATGATACCAAAAAAATGTCAGGATCTAGGGATATTCTCCATTCCCTACACTATTGGGTCTTTTAAATTTTACTGATGCACTATGTGATCTAGGAGCTTCAATAAATGTTATGCCTCACTCGGTATTTTCATCCTTACAGACTAGAGAACTAAAACCCACTCGAGTGGTGGTACAATTAGAAAACAGATCCACTATTTTCCTAGCTGGAGTTATATAAGATGTACTCGTTGGAGTAAGTGGATTGATCTTTCCAGTAGACTTTTATGTCCTTACCATGGAAGAATACAGAGCTTCAGGACACTCTCCCATCATCCTAGGGAGACCCTTCCTAAAAACAGAAAGGACTATCATCAATTTCCATGAAGAAACACTCACAATGGAACTTGGAGATAGTAAAATGCACTTAAACATTATTTATGCAATGAAAAATCCTTCCAGTAATCACTCACTTTATGAAATCTCCCATGAAGAAGGTATAGAACCAATTGAAGATTCAGGTATGCTTCTTGACTACTTATCATTAGGAGAACATTTTTCATTTGAAAATTCCAATTCCCATGAACCTGAAAATCCTAAACCCATGTTAGAGAATGAGGTAAATATGAATTTTATGATGATTTATTAAAAGAAAATGAGATGATACCAGATATTCCAGTCTTAGGAATAGGATACCTTAATTCAATGTCATCCCTTGAACAACCCCCATGTCTAGAACTTAATCCATTATCAAGTGATTTGAAGTATGATTACCTAATGGAAGGATAGAATATTACAGTTGTAGGAGCTGTAATAAATTAGAAGGAAAGATTTTGAAAACTCTAAGATTTATAAAGAGAGAACAAGAGTGGCTCATGACAAGTTGATCCAAACAAAAAACTTCCATCCTGGATACATGGTGCTATTATTCAACTCAAGACACAATATGATGCCAGGTAAACTTCATTCTAGATGGGAAGTTCCATTTATCATTACTCAAGTATATCCTTTTGGTACTGTGCAGATTGTGAAGGATGGAGAGCAGAAGCCATTCACTATTAATGGTCATCGGTTGAAGAAATTCCTTAGGCCCATACCATCAGAGCCAGTTGAGGAGATCACACTCATCAAACCCATTTATCAATAAATCCACCAGGTTTTACCTTTCCTTTACACTTTATTTATTGTTATGATTCAATTAAAAATATTCTTACATGTTAAATCAATTTGAATGAATTGCGGACACTACATCATTTAAGTGTGGGGGAGGGAACATTTATAGTTTAGTATTTTCAGTTGTGTGTTTTTCAAATTTTTGTGTTTTTTTGAAACTTTTGATATTAAATGATTATCATCACATATTTTTAAACCCATTTCAATGTTTGAAACAATTTATCCCATGAAACTAAGCATAAATAAATGATGAAAATGACTTTGTTTCAAGTTCAAATATTTGGAAATTTCATGAAAAGTACTCTGATTTTTTAATCCCATGGCACAATTCACTATCATGATATTTTAAATCACTTTCCTGTGAGGCTTCTAAACATATTTTTCATACTCTTTTCATTCACCTAAATTCTTGAGAGAACCATACCATGCTTGATTTAACCAGAATTTGATTTATTCCTATCAAAAAATGAGGGTTTGAGGTACATGTGTTTTAAATGACTGAGGAATTTCTTTGGTATTAAAGCCCCCTTTTCAAAATAATCCTTTTTATAATGTCCCACATTGTAAATTTAATCCCTGTATCCCATATAATCCATGAACAAACTATTAGGTTAGCCACTTTACAATCCAATTTTCCCTATCTGACCTTCTCTTGAAGTAAAATTGTATAATCTAGTTGAACTTAAGTGTGGGGGGAGGTTGACTTGTGTTGTGATACCTCATTTGGAGATACTTTGGGTGGAAAATCAAATATTGAAGAGATGTTCTTTCTACTGAAAAAAATAATTATGTTTAAAGCTGTGCCTTTTCTGGAGCTTTCATGATAAGTGAAGTTGTGTCTTTCTGGATCTTCCAATGGAGAAAGAAAGTTGTGCCTAACTAGAGATTTCAAAAAAAAATCATGTTTGAGATGAAAAATACTTTTTCTGATGAAATGATGAATGATGTGAAATTTAACTGATTTTTCATGTTTATAGAGCATATTTTCTACTAAGGGGAGTGAGGAGGATACCATATTTAAGTAAAAATTAGAATAATGCAATTTTTCTTCAAAATGAGCCAAGTCCTCCTTATTCAGCCTCAGAATTTGTCACATCTAAATCCTGCCAACCTGGATCCACAGAAAAACCTTGAAAATTCCTCATGATAAAAATATGTCCTTGAATCATATAGGGTGGAGATAAAAGAATTTATCAAGCCTATGGTGACCCTTGCATGAGTATTGGATGAGAAAGACATTGTTGAAAATTGATATTTGTGTGATGTGGAAAAAATGCATGTTAGGTAAGTGTTTTGTGTGCGTGGGAGAATAAATGAAGATGAAATATATTTAATAAACTGATTTGAGAACTTGTAATAATAGTTTTTGATTCGACATGATATCTTTTGTTTCTTGGTGTTAAATTGTTAGATCTCATGGATATGTGTTTTAAAATTGCTTTGATTTAATATCGATGTTTACTTGTCCAGGAGTCCAAGTGATAAGTGTAGGGGAATTGACAGAGCTCATATTTTCATATTTATACATATGTTTTTAAATTATTTAATCCCTTCCCATTAATCAATTTTATCTTATTTGCATCATTTTATGACTTTTGGTGAGTTTTGAGCTTAAATGTGAAAAGTGGTTAATTCTGGACATTAAACATATTTATGTTGCCTCAGTATTTTGAGTATAAATTCTACATTTTCATCCAATTCACCTGATTAATTTTTTATAGGATTAAATAATTCATGTTATACATATAAGTCTGAATTAACCAAATCCAATTCGAACTCCAACAAGCTAAAACAAATTGGTCAATATGAACTCTTATTCTGGCCGGCAGAATGGACATGACTTCATTAAATGATGAATATCTCGAGCTAACGACCACCAAATTGGGTGATTATAGATGGGTCATAAATCCAACTTGATTAGAAAGCTTAAAATTAAATTTAATGTATAACTTAGTTGATTAAGGTAGCCCTTCAACTGGTCAAAGTATGGTTTGTGGAATAGTGATTGGCCGCCAGGAAAAGTCATGTCTAATAATTTGGCCATAACTCATTCCGAACGGATCCAAATACTCTGACATTTCTAGGGTATATGTAAAACAACATTCCTCACCTACTATAATAAGGTACCTCTGACGGATTCTATGATATTGTGGGATAACCAAAGCTGAACTTCTAGAGAACAGAATCTGGAGGAGAAAATTATGTTCTATATTTTCACTTCTTTCTTATTATTATTTTTGTAATGCCTTCATCTTATTCATTATTCTCAATTACCCTTACCATGGTGGGGTAAACATATAAGGTGATTATGGGAGGTAAGGTTTTATATTTTTAATGCTTTGAGTTCTTACATTTTATTGAATAAAAACTCTATCTCTTCTGCGAAGTTGTTTTCAAATTCTAAAAACAGAATTTATTATCTTATGCTATCGTATTCGATTTTATATTCTATTGTTATTATTGATTTGATAAATGATCATTTTTCTCCCTCCATTAGGTTCTGGTCTATATTCTATAGAATAAGATCAGGGCTTAGTGGTGAAGTACTTGGCGATCGCTAGTACGTGTGGGAGGGGTGGTGAATATTCATGATTATTTAGGATAAACAATACCTGATTGGGAATTGCCTAATATAATTGGGGGTGTTCACTACAACTCTATCACACAATGGAATAAGTGTATACCAAACTATAATTTTGTTAAACCATTTAACCAAAGAATTTAGTTGAAGTAATTATGGAATCTAACTTAAATCAACTTAGTAGAGGGGGATTTAATAAAATGGAACAAGGATAGTATTGCAATTATAAAACTAAACCCAAATTTATCACCCATCTCATAAAATAGTTTTTAAATCACTTGAATTACATATTTGTCTTGAATCACTTCCCTAATTTCTTTTTTTTTCTGTTTCTCTCTTTGATTTCAAAAACCAAACAATTTCAAAAATGCATAACTTTTTCTCTAATTAAAAAGTGACAAACTATTTTGTGTGTACTCATCATCGGGAGACAACCTAGTTTAACCACTATACTATATTTTAACTTAGTAAATAATTGTTTTTTCCACACCCCACTACAGGCACATGTCAACCTACCCTTGTTGGGGTTATGTGAAGGGGAATATGGATCCTTTCCACTAGAATGTCATGGCATCTGGACATTCCGAGTTCAATGGTGACGGCCATTGGGACTTGATAAAATAGTGGGATACTTAATAAAAATTTATTATTTCTCATAAAATGTAATCAATAAAGTACTAATGATATGCTCTTTTAATTTTAGAATAAAAATGACAAGCTCGTTGATGACACTATCCCTATGATCAATTCTGGATAAAGACAACATCCTCACTGGCAGTAACTTCCAGGAATGGTTTAGACGCCTTCAGGTTATCTTACACCATGAACAGAAGTCTTACGTGCTAGAGTCAACATTACCTTATCCTCTTTCAAAAGAGGCGAGTGATGAGAATTTCCCAATCTATGAGAAACATCTGAATGACGTGGTCGACGTTCAATGTTTGATGCTATCATCAATGTCTAGTGAGCTCATGAAGTCTCATGAAAACATGGATACTTATAGCATGCTCCATCACCTCCATGGTCTTTATTATGAGAGACCAATAAAGTAAAGGTTTTAGATCTCCAAGGAACTCTTTTAGAGTAATCTTGGAGAAGGTGCCCCGGTTGGGCCACATGTAGTCATGCTCATTGGCTACATTAAGCGCCTGGAGGTTCTAAGGTTTAAACTGCCCAAATAACTGGGCACCGATCTCATTCTCACATCAATACCTTATAGATTCTCTAACTTTTTTATCAATTTCAATATGAAAAACATTTAGAAGTCTCTATATGATCTTATTATCCTCATTAGCCAAGTGTAAAAAGATATGAAGCACGAAAATCCTTCTATCCTTATAGTGAATAAGAGGAAAGGGAAGACAAAGAGCTTTAAGTCCAAAGCTTATTCACTAACTTACAAGAAAAGGAAGATCAAAGGGGAGGTAAGGGTACTGGAGGCTATTTGTTTCGCATGTGGAAAGAAGGACCACTGGAAGAAGAAATGCACCCAGCTTAAGAAGTAAGGGGAAACTTCAGGTGCATTTGTTATCAAATGAAATCTATATGTTTCTAAAATTTTGGTATTAGATACAGCTTGTGATTCTCACATATGTATCCAAATATAGGAACCAAGTAGATTCAGGAATATTGACTGAGGGGAGGTAGATCTACGAGCATACAGTGGAGCCAGACTTACTAGTGTAGCTGTTGGGGACTACCACCTCACGTTTCCAACTGGGATGATCTTGGTGTCAAAGGGTTGTTATTATGTATTGTCTATTACTAAAAACATTATTATGTATCCAAATTAGATACAGATGGATTTGTTTTCAATTTTGGAAATGAATGTTGCTTCTTTTACAAAGATAACATTTGTTTTGGTAGGGCACATCTATACAATGGTATTTATGTGTTGGATTACACAAACCAAGTAATGGAAATCGATAACAAATATATTTCACGTGACTCATACCACACCCAACTTTGGAATCACCAGCTATGTCATGTAAACGAGAAACACTTGATAAAGTTACATCAAGATGGATATTTAGATTCATTCAAACTAAAACCACTTGGTGTATGTCATGCATGTTTACAAGACAAAATGTCCAAAGCCCCATTTAGTGGGAAAGGTGAAAGGGCTAAAGAACTTCTTGAATTGGTTTATACCAATGCGTGTGAACCATTTCCAGTTGAAGCAAGGGGAGGGTACTCATACTTCATAACTTTTACTGATGATTTTATTAGATATGGATATATCTAGTTAATGAGGTATAATTCAGGTTCTTTTGATAAGTTCAAAGAATACAAGAATGAAGTTGAGAACCATCTTGGTAAGAAGATAAAGAAAATCCTTTCAGACTGAGGTGGATAATATCTTAATCAAGACTTCATTGATTACTTATGGGAGTTTGGGATCCTATCCCAACTCACTCCTCCATACACACCCCAGTGGAATGGTTTGAGCAAAAGGAGGAACCACACCCTGTTGAACCTAGTGAGATCAATGACGAGTCATGTGAGTCTTCTATTATCCTTTTGGGGATATGCTTTACAAACAACGGTGCACATACTAAACCAAGTACCAACTAAATCGATAAATGGTATTCTATATGAGTTCTAGAGTGGAAAGAAATCCATATTATCGAATTTATATGAGGGGGAAGTGATGAATTTGTTAAGGCCTCTTCAGGTAACAAACTTGCACCCCGAGGCACAAAGTGTACCTTTATAGGATACCCCAAGGAAAAAAGGGGATATTACCTATAAAAACCCTCAGAAAAAAAGGTTATAGTGGCAAGAAATGCCATATTCTTTGAGAGGAACCACATCTCTAAAAGAGATAGTGGGAGAGAGATAGACTTTGATGAAGTTGAGGCTCAAGGTACACAAGAGTTGGTACAGGAATAGATTCCACAAATCCCTGTGGAAGAAAGAACTGTTCCAGAGACACAAGAGATGCGTAGAAGTACAAGAGAGGTTAGAGAATTGGAATGGTACGGTTTTCTAGTTACCAAGGATGGTGACTCATTATTACTTGATAATAATAATTCTATAACCTACAAGGAAGAAGTAAGTGGCATAGATGTTTCTAAGTGGAAAGAAGCCATGAATTATGAAATGGATTCCATGTAACAAAACCAGGTCTGGATTTTGGTAGATGCTCCAATTGATGTAAATCCTATTGGTTTCAAATGGGTATTCAAGAAGAAATTGGACATGGAAGGAAAATTCAGCACTTATAAGGCAAGAATGGTTGCAAAAGGCTTTAAACAACATCAAGGTATTGACTACGAAGAAACCTTTTCACCAATTGTAATTTTGAAATACATCAGAATTCTATTGGCCATTACCTCTTACCATGACTATGAGATTTCGAAAATGGATGTCAAAACAACATTCCTTAATGGGAACCTTTAGGAAGATGTCTACATGACACAACCTTAAGGGTTTATGAATCCAAATGATGCCAATAAGGTATGAAAGTTGAAAAAAAAATCCATTTATGGATTAAATCAAGCATCCATGTCATGGAGCATTCATTTTAATGAAGCCATGAAAAAATTTGGTTTTATCAAGAATGAATTTGAGCCTTGTGTCTACAAACGGTTTAGTGAGAGTGCAGTCGTTTTCCTAATAATATATGCTGATGACTTATTACTTATTGGAAACGATATACCAGTCTTATATTCTATTAAGGTGTGGTTGAATCAATGATTCTCCATGAAGGACTTGGGAAAGGCAGCATATATTCTTGGGATCAAGATCCATCATGATAGATCAAAGAGATTATTGGTCCTAAGTCAAAGTACATATATTGATAAGATACTGAAGAGATTCGGTATGGAACAATCCAAGAGGGGATTGTTGCCAAAATCACATGACATTCATATTTCCAAGAAAATGTTTCCTCAGACACATGAGAAAAGAAATATAATGTCAAGTAATCCATACATATCAGTGATTGGGTCAGTCATGTATGTCATGCTATGTACTAGGATAGATGTATCCTATGCATTGAGTGCGGTAGGCAGATATCAAGCTAACCCAGGTGACCACCATTGGATGACAGTCAAGACTATCTTGAAGTATCTGAGGCATACTAAGGATATGTTCCTGATTTATGGAGGATATGAGGAACTAATCATCCGAGGATATGAAGATGCTAGTTTCTAAACTGATCAAGATGACATGAAGTCGCAAACAGGATACATATTCACTTTGAATAGAGGTGTAGTGAGATGGAAGAGCTCAAAGCAGAGTGTGGCCACATATTCTACAGTAGAGTCCGATTATATAGCATCTTCTGAGGTAGATAAAGAAGCAATTTTGATGTGAAGCTTCATCTAGGAGATGGATGTGATACCTAGTAGTAAAGATCCCATCACACTATACTGTGATAATACTACAGCAGTGGATCTCATAAAAGATCCAAGGTCATATTAGCAGATGAAACACATACTTAGTAAGTATCATATATTGAGGGATTTTTCTCAGAGAGGTGAAGTTGAAGTGAGAGGTATTTCCATAGAATACAAAGTGTCAGGCCCCTTGAAAAAGCCTTGACTCAGCAGAAACATGATCACCATGTGAGGTCTAGCGGACTAAAAGTCGTAGGCAGTTGGCTCTAGTCCAAGTGGGAGTTTGTAAGAGTTGGTGTCCTAGAACCAATTGGTTGTACTTTGATTACATGAACATTTAATGTATTTAAATATTAAACATCTTATTACATATTGTTCATTGTTCTGCATGACTATAGTGTAATAATGTCCTATATTATTTGTTGCATTGATAAGGTTATGGCAACTCCCCGCTATGATGAGAACCTTGAAATGCTATAACAATATTTTTAAATATAGTTCTATGGTTGGATGACATAATATGATGGGAAATATATAATGCATACCGTCAGGTTTGATTACACGTAAGCTGATGAGACTTTCTCTCATGAAGTTCGAACTTGGTAATCTCCAAGACAAAAGATTATGAGAAGAGAACCGCCATTAGGAATTCCGCATGTTTTGGTGTCATCAGATATTTCTATCTTCGAGCATGTGTAATGATCTTTAGACTTTAATATTATCATTAATATGTGTCATGACTCACATTCTTTGATTTACTGATGAAAACTATCATGCAGACAGTTAGCGGGAAGTAGGGTACATTGGGTGCATCACGAGTGGCATGTTATTAATAGATAAGTCGAGGAAGGATTTGTCTCTTACATTTATGGAAGTTGATATCTCTTCCATTTGATTGAAATAGAATCATCATGAACAATTCCATGGACATGGTGTAACAATGAGTTTATTTTAGGTATTCAAAGAATGACATATCAAGCATAAAAGTTGATGACATTATCATGAAACTTGCTTGATGAGATATTACGACAAAGAGATTATATTAAACAGTTAGAATTCTTATGTGGATGTCATTGCTGCGGCTTTAATTTATTTCTCTTGGCTATCTTGACTCGTTTCTAGACAGTACTCTAGGACTTTAGGCAATCCTGCCTAATGCCAACGAGAAATAATCCTAGAGGGTCACACACTAAGTGTTTCTAGTGGTCTCAGTTAAATGCTATTTGAATTTAATTAATAAATATTATTCTCAAGACAATGGTATAATTTTATTTATGTTAAAATGATTTCATAAATTAAATAAATATTTATTCAATGGATTGTGGGTAAAATATATTTATTTATTTTATTGAACATTTAATAAATATTTATTTACTAGTTTGTAAATTAAATATTTATTTAAGAGAATAAATTATTTATTTATTTATTCAGGTGTTCAATAAATAGAAGTGGAGTTCGAGAGGAATAAGACTAGTCTGATAGTAAAATAATTACTTGCAAGATGATAAATAATTATTTAACTATTTGGCACAAATTAAAATAACGCTGCTATTATTTTGTGATGCAGAATTTTATTTATAATTCCGTTTTGTGAAAGTTGGAGTACCATAAATAATGACATGGTATTATTATTAATAGCATGGGTTTTCTCTAAGGTTATTAATGTATTTAATTTTTGTTATGCAATTAAATATTGTAACTGAAGCCCCATGTCAATAAATAGACACATACGTCTATTGTTCCATGACCCGAACCGCACACCTGGTGAATTTAGAATTGTTGAGCTAAACAATTTCTCTCTCTAATCCTCTTCTTTACCCTCTCAAGAATGAGAGACGTTCTTCAAGTCTGAAGAACAAGCGATCAATAACAACCAACACAAGACACTCGCTTCTCCGTGCTAGCACCTAGAGAACGAGCGATGTTGATCAGAGGCCATCAGAGCACGTGTGGATCACCGCTAGAGGGATTCTAGTTTGGATCCTTGCAAGCATAACAAGATAATCCAGAAGGGACATTCCGGATGATCAACATCATAAATGAAGAAAATACCAAAGATCCAAGTATTATTTTCATTATGAAATTAATTAAATTAATTATAAACATGATGTACAAGATCCTCTCTAAAGGTTTTAGGTCTCTTCCTCATTTATCTAAATCATTGATTCTATTCTGTGGAGACTGGAATTCATCATTGTATTGATCCCAAAATAATCACTAATCATGGTAAAAATCAAAGTTGGGTTCCATCCCAACCACGATTCCGCTACACCCAAAACCTTCAAGAAAGATATCAGACACAATCCCTGGATTTGTGTGACATGAATGTATATACAGTCAAAAAACCAACTTCAGGATTCAAAATTCTCCTTTTCAACAATGGAAAATGAAAGTGGTATAAGATCATGCTTACCATCCTGTGTGTAAGAAATAAGTATAACACCTATATACTTATTATAAATAAAAGTTACATTGACTTGAATGATTTTTTTACAATAAGGAAAAGTAGTTATACATGGAATGGATGACCAAAATAGCCTATGGAAATTCACATTTGTTTGATCAACTTAGTGATCTGGGGAGACATAATCAATATTTTCCAAATGGAAAATAACATAATTTTTAATTTCCCTAACCTGAAATCCACTATAACTGGTGCCTCGTTTCGGATCATTACATGACCCTAGGAGCACTTCCCCATATGCTAGAGGCTATTGACTGATAGTATAGGTCTATAGAGAAACTTGGGGAGAATATGCCTACTTATCAGAGTGAAGCCACAACAGAAGTAACATCAATAGATAAAATAATCAATAGGAACAATAAATGGATGACATACAACAAAACCAATAGGTAACCAAGTACACATGCTGTAACAAAATCTAGTGAATACACTATATGTTAGGCAGTCACACAATATAGACTAAGAAAAAAACTATCAAAAGATTCTGAACATGGACTCGAGTCCTAACCCGGTCCTAACCTCCCATGCTCCAACCCGTCATACCACGCACAACCAAACACCAGGTCCCTATCCTGAACATGTACCTAAAAAAAAGTAGCATCTTCTCTAGTACCCAAGTTCCATGGAAGCCTAAGAAGGGTGTGAGTACAACTCAATAGGCAACCATCAACGATGTATAAAGAAATAACTAGTCTGTATCAAGGTGTATGGAGGTTACAAGTGAAATAAATAATAAAATAAATAAGGAAAACATTTAATTAATTATCTAATATTCATTTTATCCATTAAGTTCTCTATAGGGAACTGGTCAACAAGACTAAATCAGGTCACACTGGGAATCTAAACCAAACCACAAGGGGTTACACACACTTTTAACTACAAGGGGTGTTCACTAATCACATACCATCATACACCCATTAGTAAAAAATATTCACTTGACCATTCTCATCATTTGCTTCATGGATTAGGCATTTAAATCATTTACACCATGACCTAATATGGTCAATTACCATGCATAATGGATTAGGTTAAGTTACATATCTCACTAGGTATAAACATCTCATTAAAAAACACAACACACTTACCTTGGAGCATCATTCCAGGTAGTCTATCACACTTACCTTGGAGCATAATTCTAGGTAGTATATCACACTTACCTTGGAGTATCAGTCTAGGTAGTCTCATCCTATGCATCTTTTAGGGGCATAACACCTTAGTTCAACTCCCTAACCCATACATTCTAGGGGTGGGGTTTAGAGCCTTAGTCCAAATTGAACCGTGGGAGGAGCCTCAGTCCTTTATACCACACCACCAAGTCATGTGCACATTCTTATTTATCCATATAAATACCATATCACAGACCATACAAAACTAAAACACATAACATTTACAATTCATATTACATACAACATATGAATCATCATCAATCCTTAACCCCTTAGAATATTTACCATTTACTTTACTTAACCCATTTACGAATTTCAATTACAAATTTATGAGTCCTTTGACATATTCACTTTATTCCATTTGTCCCTTTTTCACATCATTCTAAACATTCCCCTTATTCTATATCATCAACTAAGCACATTCATCATTTAGTTCATTTCATAATCATGTTAACACACCAAAATATTCATCATGGGTTCTATCTCACTAAACCTTATGCTATTTCAATTACTATGGTCCCATAAGACCTTTTAAACTACATCATAGCTATAAAAACAATTTAAAATACTCATTTGAAATCATCTTGAAACCACCCTTTAAAACACGGGTCTTACTATTAAAAAAACAAAACATGCCCCAAGGCTTTCATTTCCATTTTGAACCATTCAAAACAATCATCAAGAATTTTTTCAAGGAAGGGACTGCATATAGCATCCCACCTTTTTATCACATAAACTTTCATTACATTATACAAAACTGAGGATCTTTAAGGTTTAGTGTCTTGGAAACCAGGAACTTAATACATGACAACATAAAACTTTCTTCTTAAACACTTGAAAGGATTCTTCATTTGTTCATCCTAAGTTCATTACAAAATATCATAACCTGGGAGCATACATCAAAGGAAAGGGTGAGAAAAAGTCCCAGTAAGGGAAACAAGGGAAACATTTTACATGAGAACTTGAGATACATCAAAAGTCATGAAAAATAACTTTAAGGCATGAGAAAGAGATCATGAGGCATATCATAATAAAAATAAAGTATTTAATAACTTGAATATGTGGATAAAACATTTAACATAGAAAATCATTTCCGTTTCACCAAGGTCTATCCCCAAGGTGTCATTAAAAATTACCAAGGTTATTCACCAAGGTATCAGTAAAAATGGTCATCTCTAGAGATTAAGTCTTTACCCAATGCATTGGAGCGATATCAGGGCACGCCCTTAAATTTGACTTTATTATCATGTGAGCCACATATATCATCATTAAAAATTTCATAAGTAACCCATATATCATAAAATAAAAGGGTTTCCTTTCAAAATCATAACGTTTTCAAAACTGCTTTAAAGACACGATCTTTATGTCACTTTAAACCCACAGAAAAGGAAAGCGGGTTTCATGAATGTAAATCCCCGAATTTAAAATAGATAATTTTGATATATATGTGAATACCATTTTATAAGAAATATATTTGAGTATTCAATTAATAAAATAAAATAATTTGAGAAAAAGAGAGAGGAATTTTGAGACGAAAATTCGGCAGCATAACAGCTATGTTACAGGGTTTTAGAAAACATTGAAAAGAGAGGGGACATGGGTAACCCACTCATAAATGATCCATAAAAAAGTAGGGGGGACAGAATATAAAGAATTTAAGAACATGGTAATGAAATTTTAAAGATATACCATATGAAATTAAGAACATGAAAGGAAGACAAAAATAAGATTTCTCTTATGAAAATTTGGCAGCCTAACGGCATCACTTAAACTTAAAAAAATGAATTGATGAGATAAAATAGGGTCTCTAATCATATGAAAATAAAATATCAGTATGATAGATATAGATATCATACCCCAACATAATAAAAATTAACTTTAAAGACTTGATAAGAAAATAGAACTTGAAAATGAGAAGGGTGAAAGAATCCCTTAAAAATTCGACAGCCTAACGACGTCACTTAAACTTCAAAAAAATGAATTGAAGAGATAAAATAGGGTCTCTCATAATATGAACATAAAAGATTAGTATGATAGATATAGAGATCATACCCCAACATAAAAAAAAGGAACTTGAAATACTTGACATGAAAGTAGAACTTTGAAAAATGAGAAGGGTGAAAGAATCTCTTAAAAATTCGGGAGCCTAACGGCGTCACTTAAACTTCAAAAAAATGAATTGATGAGAGAAAGAGGGGGTATCTCATCATATGAGAATGAAAAGGAAATTAGGATGAATATAAAAGAACATCCTCCAACATAATAACATGGATCATAAAAGATATGACATAAAAGATATGACATAAAAGAGAGTACTTGGAAAGAAAGAGAGAGGTATGATCCCTTACCTTAAAATGTATCTCTTAAAACTCGAAGGTCGGGACCTTGAGGGCTTGGGGGAACCTTGGGAGGACTACTTGGGAGGTAATGAGACCATAGCTTAGTTGTGGGAGAGTTGTGAGTGAAAAATAAAGGAGGAAAGGGTGGGTATTTATAGGGAAAGTGAGGGGACAAGACATTAATGGCCAAGAGACACCTCATTGGTGGTATTGGAAAAACCATGGCCTTGACCATGGTATTTTCCCATGGTATTGTCCAATTGGGACACCTCATATATTATATTACTATTCATAAGTCGACCATATTTATTACATACTCAATACATCATTTAATGATGTCATTAAACACCCATAACTTAAAAACTGTATTTTCACTATTCATCGAAAATTCAACTTTCTCAGATAAATCCAAAAATTTCACCTTAACCAAATATCGATGCTATGATTTCAAAAATGAACTCCATTTTATAAAAATATTTTTCAAAATATTTTTAATTTAATTTTTAAATAAATACACTATTCACCAAAAATTCATTTTTTTCAGAAAAATCCCCAAAAATTACCTTAACATAATATCGATTCTTTGAGTTCAAAAATGAAATCCATTTTATAAAAATAATTTTCTAAATATTTTTAATTTAATTTTTAATTAAAAAAACACTATTCACCTGAAAAAACTAATACTTGACTAATAATTTCTGAAACAATTATTTACCTATTTTAATGAATCACATTACTTAATCAAGGTGCCTAGATTATATTAATACTTTCTTTAAGTGAGATTACTAATCCATTTGGTCACATTACTAATACTAAGCGTAAAATCACTATTCATAATTTACTATTCATCAAAAATTAATTTGATCTTATTAGACTCTAAATTTCGTACTGAACATAATTGTAGAAGACCATTTTTTGAAAATCATTACACATAATTAATTATTTAAGGTTTACATAAATATTTTAAAATATATTTTTTCTAGAATTCATAAAAAATATGCATACTATATTTATCCGAACATTTGAAAATTCACAAACTTCATCATAAGAAGAAATCATGATTTTTATTTATGTCAAAGTTTTACAAAATACTGTTACAGTCTCGTTACATAGCCCCTTATAACACTAGCATAGGACCTAAGAGTAAGGTGTGATAGGGTGATAGAATCTTGGGGAGGCTTGGCCAATATTGCATGAGTAGTAATTTCTATCAGTTTGAACTTCTCGCGAAGGCGATTCCGTTCTAGCTTCACACGATGAAGTTGGGCTTGGGTTTGGTCCAGAGCAAAGCCCAGTGGTGCTACCTCTTTCCCAAGTTCCGTTAGATGGGCTTCGATTGGCCCGAGACTACTAGATGAGGCCATCAAATCTCCTTTCTATATTAATTAACCAAGATCACTTTTATTTAGAGAGAATAATCGAAACATTTAGTTTCCAGCAGTCATATTTACCAACGGTCATATAACAATAGAAACCCAACGGTCTCATTTTAATTATACTCATGTTATCAAATGAAACAGTTTTGTTGAAAAAAACACAAAAAATTAGGAAACAAGATTTATTCAAAACTTCGGGTCATTACAATCTTCCCCCCTTAAGAAATTGCGTCCTCGATTTTTTTTTTAAAATTGGGATTGGAAATTTCATTGAAAGTCCCACATCGAAAAAAGATTCAGTAACACTATTACTTTAAAAGAAAGAAAGGGAAGTACAATGGTCACCTGAGTTAACCCATACTAGGATTCCATGTAGAAAAACATGGATATAAAAGAAAAAACAAAGGGTCAAGTTCTGAGGGAGAGTGATAGAAAACATGATTAGAAGAAAGTTAACCACAAGAAAATCAAAAACTTATCATGTGTGTAATCGGTCTTTGATTACCCAGTAGGAAACTTAAACCAACAACGTTTTTGTTTTAAGTTCATTTTAATAATTTTGAGGAATTCATTTACTACATAGAATAAAAACATAAGGAAATATACTTACCTTCAAGTAGAGTTTCATCCTTTAATAAGTTTCTACCAAAACTAATCTTTTCTCCAAACGATGAGCATTCAAAAACACTTGGTCTCATAAAAACACAAGAATCATCTTCTAGAGAGTCACATAATCCACAAAATATTTACTATATATTTCTTCTATCTCTAAACATTATCCCAAAAATATAATGGGTAATATAAAACAACTCTTCAAAAAGAAAGAACTTCATAGGAAGGGAAACTACTTTAAATCTTCAAAATTCCACGGTACTACCCAGAGTTCATCATAGACCATTCCTTAAATAACTGTCCTTAAAAATCCTCAAAATAAACCAAACTATGATTGAAACCCAAATACAAGAAGGATTTGATAACATAGTCTTCCAAGGTAAACTTTATCATTCATCTCCAAACAACATCAACCAATCCTAACATCTTATAACAAAAGTAACTAACCTAAACATATTTACCCCAAGATAGGTTAATCATTTCTATAAGTAAACTAAATTACTATAAGTTCACCTTAAATTCTTCGATTCTTCAAAATTTATGTCAACCTTTACTCCTAGAAGAAAATACCATAGTAATCTATTTACCTCGATCATATAGGGTTCCCAAAATAGTGAACGTCTTCTAAAATAATAATCATATTTTAATCCCCTAATAATCTCTGTCATATTAATACGGAAATCATCATATTTCCTATCACATTGGTTGTTGGGACATATTCTTCCATTTCCCACCATTAACTAAGAAAAGAAAGTATAATTAGGGGCTTAAATACTTATCTAATAATCAAGAAAAGGAAACTTTAAGAATAGAAGGATAAACTTGTAGAAGAAAAGTATATCCTAACTTATGACCCCCTAGGTTCCAATCTAGGTTATCCATGATCATATATTCTTATGTGAATATTTATTTTATTTTATATTTGTTCCTTTAATAATGGTTCATACTAAGCTTATGAATTTACCAAAGCATATCCCCCGGGAGTGTCGTAACCAAGAGTGCAGCAAGGCCCGTTGTCGTGTATCAGTTCCCATTCGAGTCTAGATCAAAGCGGTGTTTTTGGGTTTTACCCCTATGTACATCTATGCCAGAGCCACCTATACCTTCTCGTATCCAGACAGGGATGTATTTGCTTGGCAACCCCTTACTCAATACTCACCCAAATACTAGGAAGATTTCCTATATTTAAACTTTTCTATAGGGTTCTTCCTAGAGTTTTCATATCCTAATTTCCAAAAATAACCAAACCATCCTTTGATACCAACTATAACATCCCGACTTTTTATCACATAAACTTTCATTACATTATACAAAATTGAGGATCTTTAAGGTTTAGTGTCTTGGAAACCAGGAACTTAATACATGAAAACATAAAAAATTCTTCTTAAAAACTTGACAGTATTATTCATTTGTTCATACTAAGTTCATTACAGCATCTCATAACCTGGGAGCATACATCAAAGGGAAGGGTGATCAAAAGGCCCAGTAAGGGAAATAAGGGAAACATTTTACATGAGAACTTGAGATACATCAAAAGTCATGAAAAATAACTTTAAGGCATGAGAAAGAGATCACGAGTCATATCATAATAAAAATAACGTATTTCATAACTTAAAGATGTGGCTACAACATTTAACATAGACAATCATTTCTGTTTCATGAAGGTCCATCCCCAAGGTGTCATTAAAATTACAAAGGTTATTCACCAAGGTATCAGTAAAAATAGCCATCTCTAGAGATTAAGTCTTTACCCAATGCATTGAAGCGCTATCAGGGCGCACCCTTAAATTTTCCTTTATTATCATGTGAACCACATATATCATCATTAAAAATTTAATAAATAACCCATATATCATAAAATAAACAGGTTTCTTTTCAAAATCATAACGTTTTCAAAACTGCTTTAAAGACATGATCTTTATGTCACTTTAAACCCATGAAAAAGGAAAGCGAGTTTCATGAATGTAAATCACATAATTTAAAATAGAACATTTTGATATATATGTGAATACCCCTATAGAATAAAGATCTTTGAGTATTCACTTAATAAAATAAAATAATTTGAGAAAAAGAGAGAGGTATTTTGAGACGAAAATTCTGCAGCATAACAGCTATGTTACAGGGTTTTAGAAAACATTGAAAAGAGAGGGGACATGGGTAACCCACTCATAAATGATCCATAAAACAGTAGGGGGGATATAATATAAAGGATTTAAGAACATGGTAATGAAATTTGAAAGATATACCATATGAAATGAAGAACATGAAAGGAAGACAAAAATAAGATTTCTCTTATGAAAATTCGGCAGCCTAACGGTGTCACTTAAACTTCAAAAAAATGAATTGACGAGATAAAATAGGGTTTCTCATCATATGAAAATAAAAGATCAGTATGATATATATATAGATAATACCCCAACATAATAAAAATTAACATGAAAGACTTGACAAGAAAATAGAACTTGAAAATGAGAAGGGTGAAAGAATCCCTTAAAAATTCGGCAGCCTAACGGTGTCACTTAAACTTCAAAAAAATGAATTGAAGAGATCAAATAGGGTCTCTCATCATATGAAAATAAAATATTAGTATGATAGATATAGAGATCATACCCCAACATAATAAAAAGGAACTTGAAATACTTGACATGAAAGTAGAACTTTGAAAAATGAGAAGGGTGAAAGAATCTCTTAAAAATTCGACAGCCTAACGACGTCACTTAAACTTCAAAAAAATGAATTGATGAGAGAAAGAGGGGGTATCTCATCATATGAAAATGAAAAGTAAAGTGGGATGAATATAAAATAACATCCTCCAACATAAGAACATGGATCATAAAAGATATGACATAAAAGAGAGTACTTGGAAAGAAAGAGAGAGGTAGGATCCCTTACCTTAAAACGTATCTCTTAAAACTCAAAGTTCGGGACCTTGAGGGCTTAGGGGAACCTTGGGAGGACTCCTTGGGAGGTAATGAGACTAGAGCTTCGTTGGGGGAGAGTTGGGAGTGAAAACTAAAGGAGGAAGGAGTGAGTATTTATAGGGAAAGTGAGAGGACAAGGCATTAATGCCCAAGGGACACCTCATTGGTGGTATTGGCAAAACCATGGGCTTACCCAAGGTATTTGCCCATGGTATTGGCCACTTGGGACACCTCATACCTTATCTTACTATTCATAAGTCTAACTTGTTGATTACATACTTAATACATCATTTAATGATGTCATTAAACACCCGTAACTTAAAAACTGTATTTTCAGTATTCATCGAAAATTCAACTTTCTTAGATAAATCCCAAAATTTCACCTTAACCAAATATCGATGCTCTGATTTCAAAAATGAACTCCTTTTTATAAAAATATTTTTCAAAATATTTTTAATTTAATTTTTAAATAAATACACTATTCCCCGAAAATTCATTTTTTTTCAGAAAAATCCCCAAAAAATTACCTTACCATAATATCGATGCTCTGAGTTAAAAAATGAAATCCATTTTATAAAAATAATTTTCTAAATATTTTTAATTTATTTTTTAATTAAAAAAACACTATTCACCCGAAAAAACTAATACTTGACTAATAATTTCTGAAGCAGTTATTTACCTATTTTATTGAATCACATTACTTAATCAAGGTGCCTAGATTATATTAATACTTTATTTAAGTGAGATTACTAATCCATTTGGTCACATTACTAATCCTAAGCGTAAAATCACTATTCATAAGTTAGTATTCATCAAAAATTAAGTTGATCTTATTAGACTCTAAATTTCGTACTGAACATAATTGTAGAAGACCATTTTTTGAAAATCATTACACATAATTAATTATTTAAGGTTTACATAAATATTTTCAAATATATTTTTTCTAGAATTCATCAAAAATATGCATACTATATTTATCCGGACATTTGAAAATTCACAAACTTCATCATAAGAAGAAATCACGATTTTTATTTAAGTCAAAGGTTTACACAAGGCTATTACGGTCTCGTTACATAGCCCCTTATAGCACCAGCATAGGACCTAAGAGTAAGGTGTGCTAGGGTGATAGAATCTTGGGGCGGCTCGGCCAACATTGCACGAGTAGTAATTTCTATCAGTTTGAACTTATCATGAAGGAGATTCTGTTCTAGCTTCACACGATGAAGTTCGGCTTGGGTTTGGTCTAGAGCAAAGCCTAGTGGTGCTACCTCCTTCCTAAGTTCCATTAGATGGGCTTCGATTGGCCCGAGACTACTGGATGAGGCCATCAAATCTCCTTTCTATATTAATTAACCAAGATCACTTTTATTTAGAGACAATAATCGAAATGTTTAGTTTCCAGCAGTCATATTGACCAACGGTCATATAACAGTCGAAACCCAATGATATCATTTTAATTATACTCATGTTATCAAATGAAACAGTTTTGTTGAAAAAAACACAAAAAATTAGGAAACAAGATTTATTCAAAATTTCGGGTCGTTACACTGCACCCCCATTTAAAATCATTATATGAAATAAATTGATAAGAACCCATATTCAAAACATTTGAGTTCAAAACCTCCTTTTAAAACATTCCACACTTTTAAACATCAATTTCATCATTGAAAACCATGATCGGGTCAAAAAACCAAAACAAATCTCAATTTTTTTTCACAATCCCCTTGGAAGCTTCACAAATATAATGTATAATTAATCAATTTACCCTTTAACCAAGCCCATATACCCGATTAAAATTTTACAACCATTGTTCTCACATTTCATTTATCTCAACTTTACCTAGTTCATTTCAATATTTCAAGGGTTCAACACACCCCCAAGGTTAGCCCTAGGGTTGTTATCACATCACCAATGAACCTAATAGGGCCTGTGAGGGGTTTCTCACCTCAATAGAAGGCCAAAACACTTTTCAAAATCAAGTAAAAAGAAACTAAATAAGGAAACACATTGGAACAACCACATACACATATAAAACATCAAGACTATGGGAAAAATATTAAATAACACCCATCTCATGCTTGAAGACTATTACTAGTCCATACGCATCCATTGATTTGAACTCAAACACCCTTTAAATCCCCAACTTAGAATCTACTGGAAAAGTGAAGGTTTTAGGGATTCAGAAAGAGAGAATAGATTCTACAAGCCCTAATCTAGAAAATAGAGCAAAGAAGATTGTTATAATCACATAGATATTTGATTTACACCCAAACACACTCCAAATGCCTATGAATCGAAGTAGAATCACCTCTTGGAAGTATTGGAGGGTTTTTTTTCATCACCCAATCTATTAGAGGAGTACTAGTGGATAAAATAAGTTTATAACCCTTAAAGTCTGAGAGGGGAAAACTAGAAATTACCACTTTTTAAGGGTTGCATGGTTTGGCCACACAGTTAGCTAAACTATACACCAACTGTGTAGCTCCATCTTTCTAAGAGGGTCCAAGACACACGGTTTCCTGGGATCACCTGCACGGTTTGGAAAAGCATGTGCTAACCATACGCTAGCCTCTTTTCTCCCTAAAATTGGACATATTGCAATAATGCTTGAACCAAGGAAATAGTTCTACCCCCAAAAAAAATTTCTCCAATGTGGTCCACAATCACAAACCAATACTCATCAAGGATGCATACACCTCAACCCATCATTACCAACACCAAGCATAAGTGAAAGGTCCGGTTAACAACACTAGACCACTGCACAAAAGGATACCGATAAGGCACTACATTACCCTAGGAGAACCAACTGGGGAACTCTCAGTCTGATCTTATCCACAATTCATGGACCAAATCACTTAGCTCCATCTCAACCAGATTATTTCAAATCTCTAATGGTGATCCAAGCCTAACATTACTAGAGGAAACATCCCAATTTTAACCACACCTTGTAACCTACCTTGGTCTACAACTTGAGTCCTAATATCACCAATTCATTTTTGAACATTTGAAAAGCAAAACCCAAACACACAATTTATCTTAAGGTACTCAACTAGTCAACATTTGAGATAACACCCATCACCAAAACTAATACACCAAGATGGATCCCACCCGAGTCCATTCAACTCGAACCGTTGGTTACATCATTAACTGACCACTTTCTAGCTATGGAAATTACCACCATATTCTATAGACTATCACCACCTTTTTTTTGTATTGATCACTTCCATAATCAGAAAAGGAGACCAATAGAACCTTAACTCAACTTACACAACTTACCTGACATGTTTTCCAACTCATCAAACCCAAACATCCACAAGAGAACCATCTAACATTGGCATTCGACCCTTCATCGAAACTACCTAGATTGGAATCCCCCACTATCCATACTCATTTAAGGGTAACTTGATTCTTCCTTAGGAACCCAAACATCACATACAAGGCCAACCTAGTTTCCCACCAAGGAACCCGAACATGCACCTCATAGGTTCCTCATTGGCATCTTGATGCCACCACATCCACTTCATAGATTTCTCCACACATCCATGACTTAACATCATGCTCCCCACCTTAGGAGTTTTGTTGTCACCACTTTACTCAATAAATTTAAACCTATGTGGATCACGCTCAAACAAAATATGAACCCCAAAGACTAGGATGTATACACCTAGCTTCCATTGTAATAACAAAACAAACATCACACACTACTCATTCCCAACTTCTGAGAATGACACCCATGAAATTCATCAACCTCTAATCTATCCCGAGGACCTCTACCATAACCGGTCAATGGTGTACTCCCCCACCATAAGGCTCCCACACACATACCTCTCCTTGAGCATATCCTCTAAGAGGATCCTTTCCCATCCAAAACATGTTTAGGTAGTTAGGCATAAAGCCAGAGCTCTCTTAGCATACCTGAGATGATGCCAAGGTATTGGGAATGATCGTCGCTAGATAAAAGTATGCTAATAAGTGATCGACGAACACCACAAATATTATACACAACCTATGTCACCTCTTACCAAGAGGACACCTCAATCTTCCAAAGGTCTCAAGCTTCCCTGCCCGCCAATTTCTTATCAACACTAAGACACCACAACTCGATTAGAACTTACAACCAAACTCACCACCACCTTATGACCTTATGCCAATCAGTCATGACTCAAAATTCCTTTTGTCACCATTATCATCACTCCACTTGATTTCTTCTTGCATGGTCCCACTGATAACAACATATACATGAAGATTCATTCCACCAGTCCAAAACCAAATGGTTTCTCACACTACCAGGGCCTCTCCACTTTTATTCCATGGAAAACATGTGCGCTTACATCCAACCCACTCGGGCACATATCCCAATGGAATCATGAATCTCTAACACATTCCCATGAATTGGTACTCATCAGAACCATCGAGGTCTCATACTATCCTATTACCATACAAAAAACCCAAATCTAGCTCACACAAGCCACACATCATCCATGATAATACCAAATGTCTGCTAACACAACTAATCATGCCACTTGATCCTCCAGCTTCATCAAACTCAAGTATTTCTCAACATCTCACCCAACAAAAAAACCACTCCTACAACCAACCCTACCATGTGATAACCCCTTCCCTAAGTTTCCTAAAAAAAAAATTTCTCATCTACTCTTTGATCACCCTTTCCTTGTTCTCCCCAAAACAGTATTACTTTCTGCACCTAACTCCATCAAACTACAGGGTCAGGTCTCCGAATGATCCTTCCCTTCACAAAAAACCTTATAACCAAATGTAAGCACCCAAGTGCTTCCCTGATGCGAGTCCAAGTCATAACTATTCACTTTTACCAAAGATTGATGGAAACCACCGTGCATCAACTTTACCTTTGAAGCAACCACTTGTACTTCACATTCCAAGGCACCTACAACACTGGGCCAACCTCCCTCGAGGATACCCTCTATTTCTCATTATTTTCAACTCATATACTCCACTCAAACCACATCTTCCAAAACCATTAACTTTTCCACTTAGCCCTCTAGGTTAATCCCACACTAGGAAACACTCTCTGAGTGCTACTACCAAGGTCCGAAATGTCTACCTATTCCACACACACCTAAAAGTACCGATGCCTGAATCTACCTATCTCACAGGTCATCCTCAAAATTCAAAGAAAAACAACTCCCCAAATTGGTTACACACCAATAAAAGGTCACTTGATCTCTCTAATATATACACACCAAATCCTCTAACAATCAGTTGGTCATGGTGACCATCCTACCCCATTCTAAACACAATACATCTAATGCACCAAACAACCATTTACTCTAGGCACCACTCCAAAGATACTTGCACACATACACTAGAACCACAAGTCGAACACCCACTCTAGGGTATATAACACAAATCACAATGATTTAATCCACAAGAGTCACCACATTCACATTAATAGACTTTATTTCACAACTTTAAGGCCATAACCTAACCAAGTACAAAAAAAACAACATTCTATTTAACCAACACATCCTAAACCAAGGTCTCAAAACTAAGGCACTCTCGCTACCCAAACCACCTATAAAAATAGTCAAAAACCAACATAAGGGATTACCACCATCGGTTTCCCCAAGTTCCATCATTTTCCCATTTTCCCATTTAATTAACCTTACCATTTAAATCCATTATTTCACTTTTCAAAACTTTTCATTTTCAAAACCCAAGTATTTACACTTTCAAAAACTTTTTTTGTTAGACCATCATTTCAAAAAAACTCAGATTTATTCAAAATCACATTTCAAAACATTTCACTTTTTCTAAAACTAAGGATTTATGTTTCTCAAAACACTTTTAACCCACTTTTCAAGACCCATAATTTCATTCAATTTCACTTTTTATACCCATTTGGTTTATCATCATATCATTCAAAAGTCAATCATAGGAAACATATGGATAACCTATCTATCCTATGTGCCTATCATGATGCATGAAATCACACACCCTCCTCTTTCCATATAGTTCCAAGAGATAAAACCACATAAATCAATAAAATCACATCCAATTACACCACCCAATGTGGAAATATCAACCAACTATAAAAGGAAAAAACTGAACATCAATTCCCACCCCTGGAACTTGGATTTTCCCTCACACATGGGGCTGTAGGAACCGAGGATTGAGGTCATTACCAGGACCTCACATGATCCTATTATCCTATCTACCATGCCCCAAACAGTAAGATAAAAGAAACTTATTTGATACCAATTTGTAACGTCCCTGAACCGGAAGCCACTATAACCAGTTCCTCGAGATGGGTCGTCTTATGACCTTAGTCGTGACTCCCCATATGTTAGAGACTTCCGAATAGTAGTGTGAGTCTAAAGAAAAACTTAGGGAGACTATGCTTGCTTATCATAGTGAAGCCACAAAATAAGTGACAAACATAGATAAAATAACCAATAAGAACAATAAATGTAAAACATAAAACAAAATCAATAGGTAACCAAGTACACATGCTATAAAAAAATCTAGTGAATACACTACATGACAGGTAGTCATATAATATATACCATGAACAAAACTATCAAAAGAATCTAAAACCATACTCGATTCCCAACCAGGTCCTGACCTCCCATGCTCCAACCCATCATACCATACACAACCAAACACCTGGTCCCTTTCCTGAACTTGTACTTTAAAACAAGTCGAATATGCTCGGATACACAATTACTATGGAATCCCAAGAAATGTGTGAGTACAACTCAGTAGGTTACCACCAATGGTGGCTAAAGCAATCATCAGTATTTACCAAGGTGTATGTAGGTAACGAGTGTAATAAATAAAAAAAGAAACAAGTAAAAATTTTAAGTAATTATCTAATATCCATTTTATCTATTAAGTTATCTAGAGGAAACTATTCAATAAGACTAACTTGGGTCACACTGGGAATCCAAACCAAGGAATAAGGGGTCACACACACTTTTAACCATAAGGGGTGTTCATTAATCACATACTATCACACACTCATTAGTTAACAATATTCACTTGACAATTATCATCCTTTTTTCCATGGGTTAGGCATTTAAATCATTTAAACTATGACCTAAGTCAGTCAATTACCATGTATAAGGGATTAGGTAAAGTTCTCTATCTCACTAGGGATAAACATCTCATTAACAAACACAACACACTTACCTTGGAGCATTATTCCAGGTATTCTATCACACTTACCTTGGAGCATCAGTCTAGGTAGTCTATCACACTTACCTTGGAGAATCCATCTGGGTAGTCTCATCTGATGCATCCATTAGGGGCATAGATCCCCAGTCCGACTTCCTAACCCATGCATTATAGGGGTGGGGTTTAGAGCCTTAGTCCAACCTAACCTGTGGGAGGAGTCTCAGTCCTTTATCCCACACCACCAAGCCATGTACACATTCGTATTTATCCATTTACCACAAATACCATATAAAAAACCATACACAACCACAACACAAAACATTTACAATTCACATTACATACAATATATGAATCATCATCAAGACTTAACCCCTTATCACATTTACCATTTACAATCCTTAACCCATTTATGCATTTCAATTATAAATTCATGAGTCTTTTGACACATTCACTTTATTCCATTTGACCCCTTTCCACATCATGAAAAATGTCCCCTTTATTCTATATCATCAAATAAGCACATTCCTCATTTAGTTCATTTCATAATCATGTTAATATGCTAAAATATCCATCATGGGTTTTATCTCACTAACCCTCAAGTTTTTTCAATTACTATGGTCCCATCAGACCTTTTAAACTACATCATATAAATAAACACAAATCAAAATAATCATTTGAAATAATCTTGAAACCACCCTTTAAAACATGAGTCTTCCTCTTAAAAAACAAAAACATTCCCCAAGGATTTCATTTCCATTTTCAACCATTAAAAATAATCATTAATCATTTTAACAAGGAATGGGTTGAAACCCCCATTTCAAATCATCATTTGAAATTAATTAATAAGAAACCCTCTTCAAAACATTTTAGTTCAACAACAGCTTTTAAAACATTCCCCACTTTCAAACATCAATTTCATCATTGAAAACTATGGCCAGGTCAAAAAACCAAAAAACATCTCTAAACCTTTTCAAAATCACCTTTAGATCTTCAAAAATATAATGTATAATCAATGAATTTACCCTTTAACCAATCCCACATACCCAATTACATTTTTAAAACCATCATTCTTACATTTCCCTTATTTCCACATTCCCTAGTTCATTTCACCATTTCAAGGGTTCGACACACCCCTAAGGTTAGCCCTAGGTTTGGTATCACATCACCGACAAACCCAATGGGGTTAATGAGGGGTTTATCACCTAAATATATAGACAAAACACTTTACATAATCAATGAAAAAGAAACTAAATAAGGAAAAACATTAGCACAACCACATACACATATAAAACATCAATACTATGGAAAAAAGCTTAAAGATCAGCTACCTCATGTTCAAAGATGATTAATAGTCCAAACACATCTCTTTATTTGAACTCAAATACCCTTTAAAGCACCAAATTATAATCTTATGGAAAAGTGAAGGTTTTAGGGATTCAGAAGGAGATAAGAGATTCTAAAATCCCTAATCCAGAAAATAGAGAAAAGAGGAGTGCTAGATTCACCCGGATCTTTTATTTTCACCCAAACACACTCATAACACCTAAGAATCAAAGGATAATCATATATTGGATGTCTTGTAGGGTTTTGTTCATCACCCAAGATATAGGAGGTGAAATAGTGGATAAAATAGGGTTAGAACCCCTAAATCCCAAGAGGGAAAAAACTAAAAATTCCCACTTTTAAGGGACACATGGTTTGGATGCATGGTTATCCAAACCGTGAACTAACCATGTGGCTCCCTCTTTCCAAGAGGGACCAAGATCCATAGTTTATTTGGAGCTCCTGCATGGTTTGGAAAACCATGTAGTAACCATGTACTAGACTCTATTCGAAAGGGTCCCCAAACCGTATAGTTTCTTAGGTTAGGTGCATGGTTTACACTATCCATGCGCTATGCACAATTTTTCCTCTTTTATCCTCCTTTTGTTTCCCACACATAACACTCACAAAACTCCTCATACACTTGAGAACTTAATTAACCATAAAATAGAGTTTAACCATAATTTTAAACAAGGATGTACCTTCACATAAGATAGAGATATTACATAATTATTGATAGACAATGATCCCATTAGTTACAGAAACACTGCATATGATTCATCCCAATCACCATAGATTTTAACAATTGAATTTTGTTTTTAATTCCAAGTTTTTCATAGGATATATTTTATTTTAAAAACCATTGAATTTGTTCCTTGATAAGGGACATAGGAATGTCATGACACATTCATATCATCTCTACAATAACAATCGATATAAACTCTACATGAAGTGAAGAGTGATCCCATGAAAAGATTATATGTAAGAAAGTATGTGGGCCTTCCAATTTAGTTATATTACAACATGCAAAAAATTTATCATATATTTCCCACATTTGAAATTTATATTCTAGCCCATATTTTTCATACCGAATGAGATATTTTTCCTTCTTGGACTCATTAACTACAAATGAAAAATGTCACTCTATATCATATTGATTTAGCACATTTTTCAAGGAAATTTTACTTTAAAACTCCTACCCAACATATATGGTGTTATCATTTGATGTAGATCATCTACCTATAATGATATAGAATTCAATACTTGGTATAATGACATCCTAATAAAAACTATGTGCACATGATACTCCTTCAAATAATGAAGTCAATAATGTAGGATGATTACTACTAAATTCTTGTTTTATATCAATAAAAGTAACCTAAGATGGTTTATTCCCCACATCATCCTCACCTATATCATCTCATGTTTCATAATTAGAAACTTACTCATCAGATAAAGTATCCTTCGTTAAATCAAGAGTCTTGATGGGGATGTCCCCTATAGTTTATTCCATATTTTGATCATCTTATTCATGAATTATTTCTATTACAAGAGTTATATGAGAAGAAAATAAATGAGAATATTGTAAAGGACCGAATTCAAATGATTTAACATAACATGTTTATGTAGTAGTAGGTTACACCTCATCAATATTAGAAATAACCACATGTAATTCCATTAAATCATTACTATACTATTTTCTAAAAAATGATGATGCATCCACCCAATCCTCATCATCGAGAATAGGATACCCAATGTGCCATAAATTCTCAGAATATTGAAGATGTCAATATATAATTGAAGAAACTGATTGATCAAACCTCAATTTTAAACAAATATGAGTCTTCATATAAACTTCATCCAATGTCACAAATTCATGAATATTTTATACTCTTATAGGTGGAAAGCTATAGCTAAAACCCTAATTAGTATAAATTACCTCACCATTGAAATATATTGATGCATACATGAATAACTAGAAAAAATTATTAAAAATATGTTATATACCACATCATAAAATGTTTAACATGATTTAATTGGTTAAAAATAAATAAATATGACTTGATATTGAGAATTTTTCTATGGTTTGGTTTATTATTATTTGATAAATCAACCATATAACAAACCATAATTTTATAAATTAAATTCCATCTTTTTGAATGAATAAATGCATTATCAAGTAGTGAAGTTATAGAAAACACATACAATACTTTGGTTATTTTAGAATCTTATATCCTATCAGATTTGAAAGACCATTAAGAATCATAACTGTTGATAATATAACTATTGAATAGTGATCATATTAGAAGTATATATAAAGGCTTATGATAAATTCCAATTGACACATATAAAATAAGCGATGACCTTGACCAGTAAGATCATACCCTATGAATCCCATTTATAAGAGTTTACATAGGAGATAACATCACTGGTATTTTCCCTTGATCAAGCCCAAACTGATATTTAATAACTAAACCATGAAAAAAAACCATTTACAGGATAATTTCAAGCTCATAAAGATTACAACCCAAACCATGTATGCTGAACTATCCCAAGAAAATCCCACCATCGCACACCTTACCCTTAGGAAATTCACTAGTGTAATAAAGGGATATTTATCTAAACCCTAATTTTATAAATTTTTATTTTTTATTTTAATTTAACAATGATTATATTTATCACTTTTTTATATTACTTTTTAAATAATTAAATAATGAGTTTGATAAAAATTAGATTCTCATACAATGAAACACAAAGTGCACTTTTTGGGAAATATATAGTTTCAATAAAGACAATATTTTTGATGAATTTATTTTTTTTAAATAAATTAAATTTTAATAAATATTATTATTAAATAAAATTTATTAAATATAAAGGATACTATAATTTTATGAAGATAAATGTAATTTTTATAAGGGTTAGAAAACTGTTATTGAAAAAAACCCATTATTTTTCAATAAATAGGTATTTTGATTAAAAATTGAAAATTTTCATATTTAAATAATTATTTTGATAAAATAAATATTATTTTTAAATAAGAATATCGAAATTATAAAATTGTTATTTTTTCATAATTTTTGGAGACAGTCGAATTTTCAGGTAAAAGTTTAATACGGTATAAATATATAGTTTGTATTATAACATCACAATCACAAAAAAGTGATGTAATATATGATATAAAAGGTATCCAATACCAAATACACATTTACCCTTTAAATTAATATATTTTTTAAATTATTTTATTAATTTTATAAACCCTTAATGAATCCTCCAAAGCCTATATTATATTTTAAGGTTTTAAAATTAATTATTTGTAAACATGACTCACTTACACATCACAAAGGGTATTATTTTAATGATATCAGTTATTAAACTTTTAAAATAATGAAAAAAAATTCACTTTGGCAGAAACCATGGGAAAACCCATGGGAAGGTTTATGGTTTTTATAATTTTATCATTTAGAGTCTAAAACCTAAGTTTGGAAATTAATAAATAATTCCTATCTCTTTAGCTATATAAACCCACCCAAACTTCCATTATTATTCAATAAAAACCCTTGGATCATGAAATTACTCTTCCATTACCTCTCTAGAGTCCCCCAAGGTGCCCCAATATCTTAATAATCTCCTCTTAATCTTTTAGGAACATCCTATCAAGGTAAGCGATCCTCCCATTCTCCTCTTTATTCAAACAACTTCTTTAAATTATGCCTTTTATTTTCAAATTTTTCATGTTGGGATATGTTTTCAAACATACATATTACTATATTTATGATTTACAAGTGATTATAGACCCCTTTAACACTCATTTAACCTTTCCATGGATCTTTATATACCCTTGTTATGATGCCAAAATCATTCTGCGGTTTTCCAAGACAATTTTTTTTGTAGTGAATACCCATTACCATTTCCACTCAAAGGTATTCAAATATATGTAAATATAATTCCTTTATTAGAGAATTATATGTATTTATCTCAAACTCCTTAATTTTGGGATTAAAATTGATTAAATACATCCTTATGTTTTATGATCTATGTGGAACACTTTGCATGTACATGATATGAAAGTGACGGGTGGTCCCAAAATTATATATCCCTCTAATTCATTGGGTGATGTTTTAATCTCGTGATATTACATATATGTTGAATGTTATGTTATATTAAGAACAATATTTTATGTTTTATAGGTGTTTATCCATGAATTATGTTTAATATTCCATGTTTTAAGATGTTTCCACATTCCTATATTACCTTTATGCTATCATGTTATATCATGCCTCATTGTTCAAGATTATGATTATAACCCATATTATGTTACCTTGATATTCCTATTGGATCACATTTATTGATTTAACTTTTGTTGTTATTTGTTTATTACCTTATTAGGATTTATATCTCACCCCTTTCTTATGTACGTCCACAGGTTATCCCTTGCAGTTTTAGAAGAATGATGGAATTTTAGGAGCATGTTAAGTAAGTTTTCAATAATGTCATTGTATTAATGTTGTAATATATTATGACATGTACCCAATTTACTAATAAAAAGATTATTAATGATATTTTTTATTGTATTAAGTGTACCTTTATGTAAAAATAATGAATTAAACTGTTGTAAGATATGGATTGTCATAGTTGGTATCAAAGTAAATTCTAGTTATTATTGGGATTAAGATTATAAAAATATAGTTTAATCCTTAGGTATAAGAATAAACATAAGAAAACATCCCTAAATTTTGGTAACATATATATTAAGGGGTTTCCAAGAAAAAAAATCTCTATCTGGATACTATAAGTGGATGTGGATCTGTAACAAATGTACATAGGGATAATAACACCAAAATGGGAAAAATAAGCTAGACTTGATTATTACCTAGTATATGAAAAAGAACCTTACTGCACACCTAATTTTAAATCCTAGGTTACATGATTTGGTAAATTCATAAGATCCACATGAACCATTATTAAGGGAATAAAAAATTCACATAAGATTTTATGTTAGTAAATAGATTATGGATAACTTAGATTGAAACCTTGAAATTCGTAGGTTAAATAATATATGTAATTTATGAGTTATCCATTCAATTTTCATAGTTTCCCATTTATGTTTTTAATAGTTTTAAAATTCTCATCCTTAAGTCTAGTTTGGATGAAGTAAATTATTATAACCATAATCAAATAGTAAAATCCAATATTATCATCCATTCATGATATTTAAATTTCCTATGTAATATAGTTCTATGTATTCTTTCATACCACACAAATTTAATAGAATTATTCAAACACCATCTCAAAACACAGAAGTTGAGTTATCAGTGAAGATGGTGAATGGGTAAATTGTTTCATCCCAAGAATATAACTTATCCCTTGTCTAATTTTTGGGATGAATTTTCTCAGAAAACATTGTGATACTCCCTTTAGTATAATTTGATGCAATTATGGGCATAAATTGGATTTACTTATATAGAGCCAACATAAATTGTCGAGAAAAGTAAATAACCCTCTGTATCATGAATATCCCTCTAATTATATACAATTTAAAAGAGTAAGATGAGTCCTATTTGGTACCAACATCTCAAGAATGGATATTATTGATTTTTGAGTAAGAATATACATCTTAAATGATTGATACTAAAGAAAATATCATCCTTGATGAAATTCCCATTGTAAGGGAATTCACTAATGTGTTTATTAAAGAATTTCTTCATCTCTCCCCTATCTATGATGTTGTGTTATCAATCAATCTCATACATAGAGATTTTATAATATCTAAGACTCCATGTAGAATGGATAATGTTAAACATGAGGAGATGAAGAAACGATTATGGGAGAATATGGATAAAGGGTTTATATTTCAAAGTGCTTCACCATGGGGTGTACCAGTCATATTCATTAAGAAGAAGGATGGGTAAATGTGTCTCTTCATTTATTATCATGAGCTCAACAAGATCATGATAAAGAACAAGTATCATCTACCATGGATTGATGAATTGTTTTAACAACTACATGGAGCCTAGTACTTCTCTAAAGTGGATCTTCGATCGGGATATTATTAATTAAAGGTTAATAAGGAGGATATCCCCAAGAATAATTTTCATACAAGTTAAGAACACTATAAGTTTATAGTTTTTCTATTTGGACTCACTAATGATCCAAATATATTCATGGAATTAATTAATAGAGTCTTCAGGTATTACATCAAAAAAAATTTGGTAGTCTTTGTAGATGATATTATTATAAACTCTAAAAGAAAGGAGGAACATGAGGAGTATTTAAATACTATACTGAAGACCTTGAAAAATGAAAAATTATATTAAAAGTATAGTAAATGTGAGTTTTGGTTGGTGAAAGTAACTTTCTTGGGGCATGTTATCACTAACAAGGGTATATATGTGGATTTTTCAAAAACTGATAAAATTTAAGCATTTCCAACACCAACATTTATGATATAAATTCATATTTTACTTGAATTGGATTGGTAATATCGTCAATTTTTGATAAACTTATCATGATTTTCAATCCCAATAACCAAGCTTACTTGAAAGGTAATTACGTTTTTTGGACTGATGAATGTGAGGAAAGATTTAAAGAGTTTAAGAAGAGGTTAATCACTGCACATGTGCTCAAATTACCCATCAATGGGGAATGATTTTTGATCTAAAATGATTCATCCAAAAGGGATTGGATTTTTTACTCATTCAAGATGAAAAAGTAATATCCTATGCCTCCCAATAATTAAATATCCATGAGAAGAACTACCCAAATCATGATATAGAATTGGATTTAGTGATCTGTGTATTGAAGATATGGAAACATTACCTTTATGGAGAAAAGTATGACATATATATGGGATAATAAAATATTCAAGTATATATCCACACAAAAGGAGATTAATATGTACCAATGAAGGTGGTTAGAGATATTGAGGATTATGATTATTCAATCCATTACTCTCTTGAAAAAGTAAACAAAGTGGCATATGATATAAGTAGAAAGGACCCCACAACTCTATCCATGATGAGGATTTCAAGGGATCCAATATTTTTTGAAATTCCAAGGATAGACATGGGAATAATAAGAGGATCTTCCTCCTACCTTGTTCAAATAAATTCCCAGCCATCTATTCTTGAGAGGATTAAGGTGGATTAGAAGGATGATGAGTTGCTATAAAAAAAGTTAGTGAATATTATAGAGTTTAACTTTGCTGAAGACAGAGTTATAATTTTTAGAACCCAGATATGTGTCCCATAAAAACCAAAACTAAAGAGGGAACTTATGGATGATGCACATAGCTCATCCTTGTCTATTCATTTAGGAAGAACTAATATGTATAGAGATCTAAATAAAAACTTCTGGTGGGATAAAATGAAGAGGGGGATTGCGTATTTTATATCTTGATTCTTGGTATACCAATAAGTTAAGGAGGAATGATATAAGTCTAAGGTAATTATGCAATCATTTACCATACTGGTATAGAAATGGAAAAAACATAACCATGGATTTCATCGTAGGACTCCCAAGGACACTTAAAGGCAATAACACCATTTGGATGTTAGTCTATCACCATACAAAGTCAGAACATTTCATTTCTATCAAGGATGATTTATCCCTTGATAAACTATCCAATATATACATAAGATAATTGTTAAGACTACATGGAGTTCCACTCTCTATTGTATTTGATCGAGATATGAGGTTTACCTTGAGGTTTTTGAGAAGCCTTCATCAATAATTAGATACAGAACTAAGATTTAACACTACTTATCACCCTCATATGGATGGTAAATATAAAAGAACCATTGAAAATCTATATTATATAATGATATCATGTTCAATATATTTACAAGGATTTTGGGATCAACACTTTACCCTAGTGGAGTTCTCATATAACAACAGTTTCTATTCTAGAATTCAAATGACACCTTATGAGGCTCTATATGGGAATAGGTGTCAGACTCTGACATGTTTGGATGAAGTTAGAGAGTGGAAGATGAGACCTTATCTTATCCAAGAGATAATAGAGAAGGTTCAAACCATCCATCATCGTATGAAATCTATATAAATTCGATAGAAAATCTACGCAGACAGTCATTGCTGAGACCTGGAGTTTCAGGTTAGTGATAATGTGTTACTTTATATATATTCATGGAATAAAATCATGAGGTTTTGGAAGAAGAGAAAAATTAGTCTTAGATACATTATACCATTTGATATCCTTGATCACATCAGAGTGATGGCCTATCGACTAGTACTCCCACATAACATATCTTAAGTACATGATGTGTTCCATGTATCCCTATTGAGGAAGAACATACCAAACCCATAAAATGTATTGAATCTAGTGTTTGTATCATTGGATAATTATCATTCATATGAGGAGTATCCAATGAAGATATTAGATCATAAATACAAGGTTTTATGAAATAAGACTACTCGCCTGGTCAATGTGTTATGGTGGAACCACAAGTTTAAGGAAGTGACGTGGGAACTGAAAGAGGTGATGAAACAGAAATACCCCCATCTATTTTAGTGTATGAAATTAAAATTTCAAGGGTTAATTTTTTAAGGGTGTAATAATGTAATAAACCAAAATTTTATAAATGAAATCCCCTATTTTTTAATGAATAAATTCATTATCAAGTAGTAAAGTTATGGAAAACACATGCACTACTTTGGTTATTTTAGAAAATTATATCTTTTTAGATTTAAAATACCATTAACAGTCATAATTTTTGATAATATATCTATTGAAAAATGATCAAAGTAGTAGTATATATAAAGTGTTTTGATAAATAAAAATTGACCTAGATGGAATAAGTGATGGCCTTGACCAGTAGGATCGTACCCTATGGATCCAATTTATCAGAGCCTCCAAGGGAGATAAAATCATTGGAATTTTACCTTGATCAATCCCAATGTGATATTAAAACACTAAAGTATGAATGAAACCATTTATTTGAGAATTTTAAGCTCATTGAGATCATGTCCCAATCCATGTATGCCGAACCACCCCAAGAAACTCTCACCATCACACACATTACCCTTAGGGAATTCATTGCTATAATAAATGGCTATGTATGTAGACCATAATAGTATGAATTTTTATATTTTATTTTAATTAAACAATTATTATATTTATACCTTTTTAATATTACTTTTTAAATGGTTAAATAAGGAGTTTGATAAAAACTAGATTATGATACGATGAAACATAAAGTGTATTTTTTGGAAATATATAGTTTGAATCAAGACACTTTTTTTTATGAATTTAATAATTTTTAAAATAAATTATATTTTAATAAAATATTTTTATTATATATAAATGATAATATAATTTTTTGAAGTAAAATGTAATTGTTAGAAGGGTCAGAAAACTGTTATTGTAAAAAAACCCAATTTTTTTAATAAAAGGGCATTTTAATTTAAAAGTGTAAATTATCATATTTAAAGATTTTTTTATAAAATAAATATTATTTTTTAAATCAACATGTAAAAATTATCCATTGGTTATTTTTTCATAATTTTCTGAGATAGTTGAATTTGCGGGTAAAAATGAAATATGATATAAATATACAGTATGCATTATGACATCATAATGACCAAAAAGTGATTTAATATATGCTATAAAAGGTATCCATAACTAAATATATATTTCCCCATAAAAATAATGTGTTTTGAAATTATTTTATTAATTTTATAAACTCTTAATGAATCCTACAAAACCTATATTATATTTTATGGTTTTAAAATAAATTCCTTGTAAACATGACTCACTTCCACATCACCAAGGATATTATTTTAATGATATAGGTTCTTAAAATTGTAAAATAATTAAAAACACTTCACTTTGGTAAAAAAAAATGTGAAAACCCCATCATAAGATTTGTTTTTTTTGTTTACTTTATCATATAGAGTTTAAAACCTAATTTTGGAAATTAATAAAGAATTATCCTCTCTTTTGATAAATAAACCCACCCAAAATCCCATTTATCTTCACTAAAAACCCTTGTAGAATGAAATTAATCTGACCTTAACTCTCTAGAGTCCTCCCAAGGTGCACCTAATCTCTTAAGAAGCTACTCCCAATCTTTGAGAAGCATCCTCTCAAGGTAAGGGATCCTCTCCTTCTCCTCTTTATTCAAGCACCTTCTTTAAATTATGCCATTTATTTTCCAATTATTAATGTTGGGATATATTTTAACACATCCCTATTACTTTACTTATTATTTAAAAGTGATTAAAGACCCATTTAAATCTCATTTAACCCTTCTATTAATCTTTATATACCCCTATTATGTTGCCGAAATCATCCCATGATTTTCCATGCCAAACATTTTTATAGTGAATACCCATTCACATTTCCACTCAAAGGTATTCAGCTAGATGTACCCATTATTCATTTATTTGGTACTTCCATTTATTTATCTCACAATACTTAATCATGGGATTAAAATTGATGAAATTTATCCTTGTGTTATATGATCTATGTGACCCACTTATTCATGAACTTGATATGAAAGTGATGGGTGGGCCTAGAATTATATATCCCTACAATGAATTTGGCAATGTTTTAATCTAATGATATTCCATGTATGGAATGTGGGAGGTTATCCTAAGCACACTATGTTATGTTTTATTGGTGGTTATACTTGAATTATGCTTATGATTCCATGTTTTAAGCTATTTCCACACTCATATATCACCTTTATGCTATCATGTTATATCATGACTCATTATTCAAGATTATGATTATCATACCTCTTATGTTACCTTGATATACCTATTGGATCACTGTACTAATTTACCTTATGATATTATTTGTTTATTCCCTTACTAGGATTTATAGCTCACCCTTTTTATGAACTTACCTAGGTTATCTCATGCAGTTTTAGAAGAACAATGGAATTTTTGAAGCATGTTAAGGAGCTTTTCAATAATAAAACTATATTAATTTTACAATTTTTTATGTTATGTACCTAATTTCTCAAATACAACGGGCTCAAAAAACTTTTGGGATTGTATTATGTGTACCTTTATATAATAATTCATTAATTAAAGTGTATTAAAATGTGGGGTTTCATATACCAAAACATAGGGAGGAACTCCTGAAGCCTCTATTATCTCAAATTTCAACAACCATAAATTCCCTTTTAGTTATTGTGTAAAAATACAACATCAAACAATGACACCTATTTTTGAATTACCTTTTATTACAATGTTACTCACGTGAAAGTGAGGGGGTCTAGGGGTTTGGGATACATAACATTTTTATATGGACACACAGGTACTTAAATACTTAGAGAGAGGGATGAAATGAAGATCATCAATGAGGAAAATAAAATGAAATTATTAAAAATTATATAATAATAAAAAAACACGATATGGAATTTCATACATTGATCATTCATCTCAAGATCAGTCAATTATTACAAATTAAATAATTAGATAAAAAAATACAGCATGCAATTTCAATCATACATTAGCCAGTCATCTCAAGATCAATCATCATAGAATACTGATAACATGTTTTTTTAGGATATTTATTATGTTATAAATATTGTAAGTTTACCTATAACTATATCTAATAACACACACACATACATCTATTTATATTTATAATTTTATGAAGATTTGACACTATAGTGGGTGGAAAACTATAGAAAAAAATATATATTTATACTACAACATCAAATGTTTAACATGTTTTATTTAGTTATAATTAAATAACTATGACTTGATCTTGAGAATTTTTCTATGGATTGGTTTATCATTATTCGGTAAACCAACCAAAACCTAGGGGGAACTCCTGGAGCCTTTATTATCTCAGATTTCAACAACCATTAGTCTCCTTTCAGTCATGATGTTAAAGTAAATCTTCAAACAACAATGCCTCTTGTTGAACACCCTTTTATTATGATGTCACTCACATGGAAGTGAGGGGTATAGGGGTTTGGGATACATAACATTTTTACTCATACATGCAGGTCCTTACATACTTAGAAAGAGGGATGAAACATAGGTCATCAATGAGGAAAATAAAATGAAATTATTACAAATTATATAACCGCTTACAAAAAAAGGCATACAATTTAAATCATACATTTCTTAGTCAACTCAAGATCAGTCCTCACATAATACTCTAACATATTTTTTCGGATACTTATTATGTTCTACATAATATAACTTTACCTATAACTGTATCTAATAAATAATATATATATATATATATATATCCATATATTCACATCACATGATTTTAAATATCATTATATATATATATATGTATACATTTTTTGTATTTAATGATGTATTTTAAATATATGCCTAATATACATTTTCAAATATTATATTCAAATAATATAACACACACATATATATATATATAACTACTGAAAATAATATTAATAGTAAATCTTGTTAAATTTAATTAAAAAAAGTATTATAATTTACACTTAAATAACCCTTAAAATATTATAAACTTATGTTACTTTTAATATAATAAAATTAGAAAAGTATATATACAATTTTTTAAGTAATTAAACTTTTCAAAATTTAAACATTTCAATGTGCATATATATATAGGTAGATTCACTTTATTTACCTATTTGTATCGTATATTATAATTTAAATTTATTTAAATTTATATATAATATATAATAATATATACATATAAATATATTCAAAACTAATTATTCAAAATTTAAATTAAAAATATATACATTTTCAAATATTATATTCAAATAATACAACATACACACACACATTAAAATATATTCAACTTTATTAATATTTTAAAATATAATTATATATATTTTTGTAAACAACTATAGTTTTCTAAATAAAAATCTTATTAATTTATACATAAGAACTGAAAATATTATTAATAGTAAATTTTGTAAAATTTAATTAACAAATGTAATATAATTTACAATTAAATAAATATTAAAATATTATAAACATATATTAATTTCAATATAATAAAATTTGATAATTATATATACAAATTTTTAAGTAATTAATTTTTTAAATTTTATATAATTATATTTTATACATAATTACTTGTAATAATAATTATTTATAATTAATATAATTTAAACATTATTATAAATAGTAAACCTTTTTAGCATAGTTAAAAAAACAATATTTTATAGATATATATCGAATAATATATTATATATTTAAATAAATTTAAGTATGATACATAATGAAACTAGTATTTTTTATAAATAATTATTCATAATATAATTTTTATAAAATATTTAGGTAGATTTACTTTATTTACCTATGTATATTGAATATTGTAATTTAAATTTATGTTACTTTAGATATAATATATAATAATACATATATATAATTATATTCAAATCTAATCATTCACCATTTAAATTACAAATATATACATTTTTAAATAATAATATTTCCCTAGATATAAATTATATTGTATACATAAAATTTAAATTATGAAAAAACCATATTTAAATTACCTAAATCATTCAATATAAATTAAATCATACAACGAAAAATAATTCAAATAGAAATTAAATCATACAAAGAACAATAATTTATACATCCATACATCCATATATGTTAAATAAATAAATCATACAAAAAAATTAAAACAATTAGACACTTAAAAATTTTAAATAGAAATTTTACCATCTTAAAAGCCATAAATATATGTTGAGAAAGAAATCTAGTAGAACTTCATAACAAAATATAGGTGGGAACAAATGAAATAGGGGGGGGGGGGTGAGGCACCCTATTTATAATTTTTTGTAGGGGAGGCGTGAAACTCGTTCATGTATCCTTTATAAATATTTCAAAGGAAGCATGAACAGGGTTTACACTTCCTGTTGCACCCCAAGGAAGCATGAACGAGGTTGATGCTTCCTTGGAAACAAGGAGAGATGTGTGAATCCAATTCATGCTACTCTGCCAAATAAAGAGGTGTGAATGTGGTTTATGCATCCCCAAATCCACTTTTAAAAATACACATATCCCTATTCCACTTTTTTAATCATAAATATCATTAAAAAAGTTCTATGAACTATGTTATTATTTTATAATAGAGAAATAAAAAACAAATTTATATTCATCATAACTATTTGAAATAAAATTAGACCATAAATACATATAAACATGATTATGTGCTTAAAATCTCTTTCTTTGTAGTTTATCATAAATAATAATAGAAATAAATATGATTTTTTGATAATGAGATATATTTTTTAGAAGAAACATAAAACTAAAAAAAATTACAGTTATGATATTAGAATAACAATTGAAGGAAATCTATAACAAAATAAGATGAATTTTTTTATATGACCTCTGAAAAATTATCCATTATTGATAATCACTAAGCTAAGAATTATAAGAAAATATATACCCAAGATATAATAAGAAAACATAAATACTAAAATATTATAAATTAATTTTAAATGTTTAATATCTATTATTTATAATTTTATTTTGATAAAATTATTGTATTTTTAGAATACCAAAATTAAAAGGGATGAAATATTAATTTTTTAGGAAATAATAAAATATGGTACTAAATAATGAAATACCATATAAATACAGCATAATATAGTAGTAACAGAGGAATAAATTTGAGATTTTTTTAAAAGATTAATGGATATTAAAATATTTATATTATTATTAAATCATAATCATCTTACTATTTAATCCCAATATTGATCACTATTGTGAGTTTTAAACAAAAAATAATTTTTTATTTTAACTTTTAATAAAAAAAATCACCCTTTTGGAAATATAAATAACTCATTCCATCACTCATTTTAAATCAATTAAAAATTTATATATCCCAAAAATGTACTCAAATTACATATTTTAAATATGTTCTTTACCTTAAGGAGACTATAATCACATTTTACTCCAAAAATAAAAAGTTTAGATGACAATAATCGAAAAATATAAAGGTACCAGGGCACATAGTGGAAACAGATGGGATGGGGAAATAAAAAAATTTCATCAACAATAGACTTAACTACATTACCTCCAGTGATGCACAACTTGATACAAAAGTCTAGGATCTCATGTGAATAATTTAAGCATGATAAATAAATCAAAATATTACCTCATTCAATTTGAGTATGCATTAGTCAATCACTTATCGTCGTCGATTTTTGTTTGAAGGAACCAAAGAATAATCCCTCTAGATCATCCACATGCACTTTAAAAGTCTATAGAAGCATCGATAGTTGAAATTTGGGTGCTGACATAGAGATCAGATGATGCATTCGACGTCCCAACAATCACCGCAATGGCGATCCTTTGATTAGTGAAGAAGAACTCGGATCAGTTGTATGGATCATCGACTTCTCTCTCTAGGAAGTGAGAGAGATGAGAGAGAGGATCTCAAAATCATTCAGGGTATATTACCCCAAATTATAGCCTTCTCTTACTTATATAATGAGGTATAAAATACATGGAAATGGATCCCTACCCCCTAGGATATATATTACCCACTAAATAAGCTATAAATGACATCTTATGATTGGTTTACTAAGTCATAAATATCATATATATAATTTTATAGCTTACTTATAATATAATAAATATTTTATATGATAAAATTGAGTCATTAAATCGATTCATTTCTCCCAAAAATATTAAACTAACCATGAATATTAAAATAATATTCGTTTGTTCGATATTTTCCCATGTATTCGATTAAAATCTTATAACTACATTAAGAAATAAATTAAATACCAATTATTATAAACTAAAATAATATGGATTTATTTATTCTTGGTGATCGTATATTCTTGGACATCCCCGTACCCCAGTGGTGGGACCCACCATGTCCTAAACTCCTATTCATTATAATAGGACAAACTTTTAAATACACTTAGAGTGTGAACTGTTGGAGTTAGTACCCTAGAACCAACTTTTGTGTAATTTTTGAGAACTTGTATTCATAATTTTTAATATTAATAAACATCTTATCGCATTAGGATTGTTATTCTACGTAACATATTATGTGATAATGCTATAAGAGTATTTTTTCACTAAAATGTCATAACAGTTCCACACTATAATGAGAACCCATAAGTGTCATGGAAGTATTCTTAAATATATATATATATATATATATTCTATATTTGGATAAAATAATTTGAGGGACACAAATGATTCAGATTATCAGGGGTAGAGACTCATAGGACTTTAAGGCACCTTCTCATGGTGTATGCTTGTGATAATATCTAATGCATGATATCATGAGAACGAGACCTGACAGTAGGAAATCCATATTTATATGTTTCATTGTATATTCCTATATGAGGACGTGTGTATTGATCCTTATAATTTAATATTATTATTAATGAGTGTTATAAGTTGCTTACTTTGATGTATTGATGAAAATCGTGATGACACATGTTCGCAGTGAGGTATGATATGTTTGATGCATCACGAGTAATATTTCATTAATGAATAATTAAATAAAGGATTTATCCCTTCCATTCTTCAATAGAATTTGATATCTCAGGCCCTTTGATGGAAATGATGTATCCTAAATAAATCCATGTACATGGTGTTCTATAAGAAAGTTCAATTTTTGGAAAGTCAAAGAAAGAGACATCAAGCACATAGGTTGATGGCACTCGCATGAAACCTTATTGATTAGATATATCATGATAAATGAACAATATTACACAATGAGCATCTGTATGAGATGTTATGTCATCGTTACATCAAGTTATTTCTTTATGGGTGCCTTTTCATGTTGCTAGACGCTAACCTTGGACTTTAGGATGCTTCGCCTATTGCCACTAAGAAAGAGGCCTAGAGAGTCACACACTAGGTGTATCCAAAATCTCAGTTAAATAAAAAATTATTATTTATTATTTAACAAGTTTAATAGATATTATTCCCACACATGGTTAAATATTATTCATTTTTTCTTGATCCATTATATTCAGTCACCATTTATTTGAGAGAATATTATGTGAGCATAATATTTAATAAATATTTATTTTATATTTAGTGAATATAATATCTATTTATTTATTGGAGAATAATTAAGTAATATTTTTTTATTAAATAAATATTCATTATTCAAGGCCCCCTAAATATTGTGGAGGAATGGCAGACTAAGTTTATAGGACCATTGATAAGTAATATATATTGAATATTATTTGATTAAATAATATTTAATTTTAATTCATGAGTTTAGCGCATGTCAAATAATAATAATAATAATATTATTATATATATATATGGTTCCATAGAGATTAAGTAAATAATAAAGGACACTTGTTAAATTATTTATTTCTAATTCTAGCGGTATATAAACCCAGTTATATTATTTTTGAAGTGAGCTAATTAATTTCTTGTATTGTGCATAATGAAATACAAAGAATTGTCTTGAAGACCTAGAGGGTTTCCTTCTCCAAGAACACTCCCAATAACGGAGAGATATCTTCCTATACATTCCACTCTCGAGTCAAGATAGATCAAAGAGAATCCTTTGAAATTGATTATTGGGGTGATCAATGGAAAATGACGTAGGCGATAGGATCTTCCATGCTTGGACCTAGAGATTCCTACAATGATATTCATAGATTGGTGGAACACATGTGGATCACCGTTAGAGGGAATATATTCTTGATTCCTACAACGCAATGATGATACAACATAGATCTTTTGTCAGATCCATCAATGGATAAATAATTTCTCTCAGGGTAATTCTTTAATTGATTAAATTAATTACAAATAATATGTGATGATCCTATAGTTTGGTTCTAGAATTTTATCCATTGTCTGTATCCTTTGATTCAATTCCTTTGATCATGGAGTTTATCGATGAGTAAATCTCGGATTGATCATCAATCTTGACAAAAATAAAAGTTGGGCATGACCCATCTGACACTTCCACTATGCCCAGAACCTTCAAGTGGTATCAAAGGGAGTCACATAATTATTTATAATTATTTAAATATCATTGATTGATTTATTCATTTTTAATTTAGTTTTCAATTCCAATTTAATCGTTCTTAAATATGAATTGTGATGTCTTCTTCTTACTCTTCGTTTCTCATAAATATAATCAAATCAATTAATTTTATGAATGAAATAAATTTTAAGATCTCATATGGAGGTTTTGAGGAATCTAGAAAGATAATATAAGAGTACCCACCGTGTAACCCAGAGGTACATTCCATGTATTAGTGTTTAATGAACCAATAATTAATTCATAATTAATTCAAGTAATGTTCATTTATTACATGTGGTGAATTTAATTGTACACTGTGTGTTGACTGGGCCGCCTGGCACACGACCATCTAGAGTACACACTGTGTAACTTCCATACACGACGTGTAGTACTTAAGTCATAGACGAGTTGTGTATATTCTTATATAGCCTACCTAACTGGTGACCATGTAACTTAGAGACACCATGATATGAATCCCATGTACATTCCATATACTCCAATATTTTCCGTGGCATGGTTACGTGCTAATTACTTAGGAGTGTGCCTCAGATAAATGGTGAGAATAGTACATGAAATGTATCTATATTGTATACATTTTGTACTTATACCAAATTACACAAAATTTAAAATTAATTTATTATACTATTTAAACCCTATCAACATGTTCTTGCATGTGGTCATTAAGTTGATAGTACATGCCATGTGATGAGTTTATATATATATAAATTCCTAATTAATTTCTACACGGTGTTTGAATCTATATATCATGTATAAGTTTTGTTACAGTTATTAATATATGAATTAAATCATTACATTCTATGTTAAAAAAAATGAAATCATGAAAATAGTGTGATCATTAAGTTTTAGTACACATCATGATATTACGTGACAAATCATGTATTCCACATGTCATAAGAGTGAATAGTATATGAGTATAATACACATTGGTTAGTTTGGACAAATACTCACCATGTTGCCTTCAAGGTACATTTTTATTGTACACATTTAGTTTTAAATAAATTTATTTAATTTTTTTAAAATTATGATGTGTAAGAATATCAAGGAATTTTGGATGAGAATTAAGATAAAATAATTGATTAATTAAAGAAGATAATTAATTTATTCAAACACGATTTATCTTAAATAATAATGATTAAGAATTGAATTCTAATTTTATTAAATGCATAATTTTTTGCATGAATATGAATGATCATGAGCTTAGACCATATGTAATGGATAGATCTCCCAAGATAGTGGAGTCAGTTCATGTTTGGATTCAAGAAAAAACCAATCCAAGAGAGACACATAGGTGGATAGGTGGAAAGCTGCAACACGAACCTTAATTGATTCAGAGTGCTTTCCCCCTAGTCTAACAGTTAGTTTATCATCCACTAGATAAAATAAAAATCAGTAAAAATCTCATGATCATACCGATTTATTATTTTATTTCTATCATATTTCATGGCTATTTCATTATGGATGTTTTTCCATGATCACATGAATTTATGAATTAAAAATCATGCAATATAGAACTAAAATAAATTGGATTATGCGTAAATATTATCTAATGCATGGTTAATCACTTAAGTAAATCCACTTAATATTAACAAGCATGTAATAAATATAATAATAATAAATTTACGCATAAAAGATAAAATACCTCAATTATAAATATTAATTTGGTATAGCCTCCCACTACTATAGTTAAAATTAAACTATATTTCAAAGTGATTAAACATCCAAAGTTGGGGTGCTTTCAATTATCAGGGAATTATAACTTGAAGTTTTGGGTTAACTTAATTTCACATCAAGGTTTGACTGCCAAAGCAAGACTTAGTGTAACTAAGAGGCAAAGGTTGAGGAAATCCAATCTAATGATTTTAGGATTGGGGAGTCCACTCAATAGATCAAGGAAATCTGAGTTAATGTAGTTGTAATTTGGAATGACTACCTAAAACCCTTTAAATTGATTAACTATTCAAATTTGGGGTGATGAGAAGGGGAATATAGATCCTTTCCACCAGAATGTCCAAGAAACATGATATTATGAAGCAAATGGTGAGAGATATTGGGTTTTAATAAAATAGTGGGAGATTAATAAATATAATATTTATTTATTTGTCTAAATTTTATCAGATAAAGTACTAATACTTTGCTCATATTATTTTTAGAAATAATAATAAAAAAGACTTCGAAAATATCACTATGATCCATACATGAGAAGGATAAACTTCTCATAGGCACTAATTTCCAAGAGTTGTAGAGGCGATTTCACATTATCATATTCAATGAAAAGAAATTATATATACTAGAAGAACATATTCCTAATTTTCTTAGTAATGAGGCTAGTGAGGAAGAGTTGTCTCTCTATGAGAAACTTTTGAATGATGCTACAAATTTTCAATGTTTCATGCAATCATCCATGGCCAATGATATTTTGAAGCGATATGAGGACATGGATGCATATAACATGATGTCTCGCATTTGGGATCTCTATCAAGATAAAGTGAGACAATAGAAATACGAGACCTATAATTCTCTATTTACAACTTATCTTGGAGATCCAGTTCCAGTTGGGCCTCATATAGTCAATATTATTGGATATATTGAACAGTTAGACATATTAGGGTCATATGAGTTTCACATAGATCTGATAATTTCCTCACTACACAAGACCTTATAAACTTTTATTATTAATTATAACTTGAGAAATAAATATAATATTCTTTCATAACTTATTATTTTTATTCTCTATGTGGATAATGGCATGGGGTGAGACAAACCTGTGATCCTTAATGTGGGTAAGAAAAGGAAGAACAAGGTGAATAGGACAAAGAATCATAACAAGTCTAAAGTTCCCAAGAGATATCCTTACAAGAAGAGGAATATCTAGAAGTAGTTAAATGAAAAGGAGGCTTTATGTTTTGCATGTAGCTAACAAGGCTACTAGAAGAAGAACTGCACCCAGAAGTAAGGGGAAGCTAAAGGTACATTCGTTATCGAGTGTTATATTTCAATATCTACACATTGGGTATTCGATACAGATTGTGGTGATAAAATATATATCAAAATTCAGGAACCAAGTAGATTATGAAGGATTACGAGAGGAGTAGTGGATTTGCGATATGCCAATGGTGCAAGGCCGGCTGCTCTAGCCATTGGTGACTACCACCTTTCATTTCCAACGAGAATGATATTGGTTTTTATTTAAATTTGTGACCCATAACCAACTTCTATATACTTTATGATAACATGTATTCATAGTTGTGAATATTAATAAACTCCTTATCACATCATGATTGTTCTTTTGTGTGACATATTATGTGATAATTTCCTAAGAGTAGCTATCACACAGAATGGTCATAGAAGTTCCCCACTATGATGAGAACCCGGAAGTGACACAAAATCATTATTAAATATATTTTATATATCCATATGATATCATTTGAGGGAAAAATGATACAGGATATCAGGGGTGTAAACTCATAGGAATTTGAGTCACCTTCTCATGGTGTATTCCCTTGGTAATATCCACTGTAGGATATTATGAGAATGAGACCCGTTGGTAGGAAATCCACATTTTATATGTGTCATTGAATATTTCTATATACATACATGTGTATTGATATTTATACTTTAATATTATTATTAATGAGTATTATAAGTTGTGTACTTTGATGTATTAATCCATGACAATATATGTTTGTGGTGAGGTAGGATATGTGGGGTGAATCCTGAGTAATATTGTATTAATGAATAATTTGAGAAAGGATATATTACTAATATTATTTAATGGAATTTGATATCTCAGTCCTTTTTATGGAAATGATATATCCTAAATAAATATATGACCATAGTGTTCTATAGGAAAGTTTAATTTTTGGAAATTCAAAGAAAGAAACATTGAACACATAGGTTGATGGCACCATCATGCCATCTACTTGATTAGAGATATCATGATAAAGAGATTATATTACACAATGAGCATCTGTATGAGATATTATGTCATTTCAGCATTAAATTATTTCTCTATGGGTTCCTTGACGTGTCGCTAAATGCTAACCTTGGAATTTAGGCTTCTTCACCTAATGCCATTGAGAAAGAGGCCTAGAGGGCCACACACTAAGTGTATCCATAATATCTATTGAATAATTTATTTTTATTTATTATTTAATAAGTTGAAAAAATATTATTCCAGCATGTGTTTTAGTAATTATTCATGTTTTCTTGATCGCATATATTTCATCACTAGTTATTCGAGAGAATATTATGTGAACTGAATATTTAATAAATATTTATTTTCTATTTAGTGAATATAATATTTATTTATTTATTGAAAAATAATGCAGAGATATTTATTTATTAAATAAATAGTCATTATTCAAGGCCTGATAAATATTGCAGATGAATAGAGGATCGAGTTTATTGGTCCAGTGAGAAATAATATATATTTAATATTATTTGATTAAATAATATTTCATTTTAATTCACAAGTTTATTGCATGTCAAGAAATAATAATATTAATAATATTATTATTGAAATGGGGTTCAATAGCGATTAAATAAATAATAAGGGGAACTTGTGAAATTATTTATTTCTAACCCTAGTGGTATATAAATTCAATTATATTATTTTTCAATAGATCCAATTTCATTTTGTGTTGTGCACAATGGTAGTCGGAGAGAATCCTCTCAAGCCCTAGAGAGATCCCTCTCTAAGAATGACCCCAATAACAGAGAGTGATCTTCCTCCACCATCCACTCTCAATTTTAAAGAGATCAAGAAGAATCATTTGGAAGCGATTCTCAAGAGAAAACAATGTAAGTATTAAGATCTTCCATGCTAGCACTCAGAGATTCTACGATGATGTCTGGAGGTTTTTAGAACACATGTCAATCACCTCTAGAGGGAATCTTCCCTTAATTCCTACAACACAATGATTGTATGACGTATATCCATTGTCTGATCCATCAATGAAGAAATAATTTCACACAAGGTAATTATTTAATTGATTAAATTAATTATAAATAATATGTGATGATCCTGAACTTAGTTATAGAATTTTTATCCCTGGTATGTTTTCTTTGATTCAATTAAGTTGATCATGACATTCATCATTGTGTAAATCTCAGATTAATCATCAATCATGAAAAAAAAGTAAAGTTCTGAATGAACCATCGCATGATTCCATTGCACTCAGAACCTTTAAGAGGTATCAAAGCGGTCACTAATTATTTATAATTATTTAAATATTTTTGATTGATTTATGCATTTGTAATTTAATTTTCAATTCCAGTTTAATTTTTCTTAAATTATAATTGTGATGTTTTCTTCTTCCGCTTTTTTTTCTTGTAAATATAATAAAATATATTAATTTTATAAATGAAATAAATTAAAAGATCTAATATAGAGGTGTCGAAGAATTTGGTTGGATAACACAAGAATACACATGGTAACCCAGAGGTACACATCATGTACTAGTGTTCAATTAAACAATAATTAATTCAGAACTAATTCAAGGTGAGTACATTTATTACATGTGGTGCCTTTAATTTTACACCGCATTTTGATCAATATATCCTGGTGCATGCTCAGCCAAAGTGCACACCGTGTAACGACCATACACAATTTGCACTCCATTAGTCATAGGTGTATCTTCTTACACGACCAACTAGATGGGTGACCATGTAACTCAGAGACCACACGATGTGTAGCCCATGTAGACATTATATACTCCAATTTTTTCCCATGACATAATTTACATGTTGAGTACCTAGGCATATTCCTTAGATAGATAGTGAGAATAGTACATACTGTGTAGCTATCTTATACACACCATGTAATTTTTACCAAATTAAACAGAATTAAAAATTAATTTATTATAATGTGAAAACCTTATCAACATGTTCTTACATGTGGTCATTAAGTTGATAGGACAAGTCATGTGATGGGTTTTAATATATATAAAATTTTAATTAATTTCTGTATAATTTTCAAATATTTATATCATATATGAGATATATTATAGTTATTACTCTACGTACATTGAAGCATGACACGTGACAGAAAAATCATATAATTCATATAATCATTAAATTGATAGTGCATGTCACAAAAGTATGTGATAAGTTTTTTATGACATATATTACAAGATTAAATGGTATATGAGTATAATACATGTTGGGTAGTTTGGATAGGTACTCACCATGTTGCATCCAAGGTACATTTTTCTTACATAGTTAATTTTAAATAAATTTATTTAATTTTTTTAAAATTAAGATGGATGATAATCTCAAGAAAATTCAGATGAGAATTATGATAAAATAATTGATTAATTAAAGAAGATAATTAATTTATTAGAGTGTGATTTATCTTAAATAAGAACATTTATAATTGTATACTAATTTTATTAAATGCTTAATTCTTTGCATGCATGTGGATTATCATGAGACTAGAACAGACCATTGTATTATGTTTATGTGCTATATAGTTATGGGGTGATCTATGTCCCATGAGTATATGTGTATTATGTTTATGTGTATATGGAATGTGATTGAGGGTTCAGGGGTCAAGGGTAGGATATGACCCTTGGGTAATGAGGACCTGATACTTTCCTCTGTGTAGGGGATGTGACCCCCTAGGTGTGTGACTTCTCTCATGGTTCTGGGATGGATGATGACCCAGGTGTATTTTATTATGTTTTAGGTTGGGTATAATTCCCCTAGTGATTTATTATGTTCAAGGGATGTGTATGTTCCCCCCTGGTGACTTCTTATGGTTTTGAGAGTGGGTATATTTCCCTTGGGTGGTTTCTAATATTCTGGGGATTGGTATATTTCCCTTGAGTGGTAACTTATCCTAAAATACACTTCATCACTTGTTGAAGTAGGTATAATTGATCTTGGGTGTCATGTTAGGACCTAGGATCAATAGTGGTTATGTTATACACACTTATATATGATATATTTTTTATTTATATTCTAAGAATATCACATGCGAACATGCTTCATTTACTGGTTATATTTGGCACCACAGTGATGATTCCATGTTGAGTTGTAGACACACCCTGATCGAGCATCCATGGCACTTGGGTACCTAAGAAGATCTCATTTATCATAGGTTCAAGCATAGAAGAGGCTCAATATTGTATGATCGAGCATTGTAGCTCAGAAGGGACCAAATATTTGGATGAGGTGAGTCTCAGGGATGGTAGTAGATCCCTATTTCATTTTGTTTATTTTTTTGTATTATGATCAACTCAATGGGTGATCAGTCTTTGTATACTGGCATGAACTTGAATCTATATGATTTCTTGTTACTAAATGACAATTTATTATGTCATGATTTCTTATTTATTGGATTATTTGTTCTCTAATTGATTATTTTAGATACTATTTAGTTAATTTTCTATTATTGTGCACTTTGATATGGGGGTATAGTCTCCACATGGTAACACCCTAAACCCCCACTACTAGTCGACAACCTCTGGTGTATAGGGAGGTATGCCTGATGTCAATTAGAAACTTGGTCCATTTACTATTTATAGTGAACCAAGGTGAGGATATTACAAATTCCCCATCTCTTAATGCTATCATAAGAAAAAAACTTACTATTGATTGGTTGATTTTGTGAAACATAACCAATAATGATTCAAACATGATGAATGGTGATGATTAATAGAATAACAGTGGTCAATGAGAAAGGTTCGCCCACCCAAAATTTGGTTTGCATTCAAAACCATCAAAGAACACGAGTATAAGAAGAGGAAATGGTTTATCTCAAACCACCATTGGGAAAATTACATTAGTAAAAAATAATAATTGTACTATTATTAATTACCATAGATAATAAAAAATGCACCAACACAAATAAATAGAATTAAAATAATCCTCACCTCATAGTTAAATGGATACTTATTAAATTTGTAATATAATATCATTGAGCCATTTTTGAATTGTTTAAAAAAAATTATTCATCAATAATTTGAATGTACCAATTGAAATTTGTAATCCAACTATTTGTGTGATATGAAAAAAATATGCATAGATACATAAATTAAATCCTAAAATATTTTTCTCTGAAATATATGGGCTATCATCATTATAAAAAATTCATGTATTCACCAAGATAATTCTTGAATAAATAATTTTTATTGTTTCTTTATAAATTTTAGAGAAAATGATTATAGATAATTAAAGGAATAACTTTAAAATTTCTCAAAATATGAAAACAATTTCTTCCCTTAGAAAAAATAAAAAATTTCATTAAATTCTAATTATGTTTATTTAAAACTTTTTTCATGCCATAAATATTTTACCAAATAATAAAGATATATGTATTTTTTTATTTTTTTTATTAATTAAAAATCATTATCATAATTCACAATTTATTTGATTTAAATAAATTTCAGAATTTTTATCTCAATGTTTTCATAAGAATTTAGGTGGTTTTATTTTAAGGGAAAAAAAGAAAACCAATTATAGAACAAGAGGAATAAATATCAAGGGTCCTACCTTGATGATGTAAACATCTTCTCTTCAATTTTTTTACAATTGATGTCATGTTATTTAATTTTAGTCACCATGTGAAGAATGGTAATTTATTATGCAATGAGAGAGATGGATTAATTTCTCTATGATTTTTCCTCCACCCACAGAAAGAGATGATAGAGACTTCTCTCTCAATTTTCAATAGAGGAAAACAATTAGGTGGAGGAATTATTCACTATATAATTGTTGGCCATAATTACTCTATTGACCAACAATACCACTTACACTTAAATTCTGAGACAACTCCTTTAAATATATATACTCACAAAATCCTCAAATCAGCCACACCAACACCACTGAGATTGTCCAACACCACACCATCAATTCCTAAAATAAAATGATAATTTATTTTTTGGATAATTTTATGATTTAAATAGGAGCTGAAAATGATTGGTCCATAGATTAACACTTGAGCAAAAAAAAATATACCTTAAATAGGAAAAACACCCCATTCCAAACATAATCACAGTATCAAAATTTTCATATGAGTCTCCATTTAGAAGATACTGGTGTTTTCACATACGGGGAATATATTTAATTATTTAATAAATATTAAATGTTACTCAAAATATAGTTAGCTTATAAAATTTATCAAATTAAAATTAAGGTTAAACACCCCATTCCAAACTCAATTAAACCATCAAAAAAATTATGAGGACATTCACTAGGATGAATTTACCATTTTATACCTTTAGGAGGCCAGAGTTTTTGAAAATCAAAAATAAATATGGACTCAATGAGTTAAAATATTGGTCTCTATAGGATACTCTCAAGGAATCAGTGTGAATCATTCATATATTGGAAGTTTCTAATACTAATAGACAATTTTTTTAAAAAAAAATTAAGAAAAATAAAAGAGAAATGAAGATATATCTGCATGAATGAAATCAGAAATATATAATAAGTCAATATGCAGTCCTATTTAAAAATCCATATACCACCATACATGTAATGAACCCGATTTTTTGGGTTTATTCATTTGAATATTTCTATATATATCTCTGGATTTTCCTCATATTTGGTGTGGTGTTTAGGTGTCAAAGGACCTTGAAATTAATATATTAAAAATATTAATTTATATATTGAAGCATGTGCATGCATATTTTTGGTATAAATGGGTTTTCCATTATTTAGAGACTCATATGGAAAATATAAGACCATGTTTGATTCTAGAATTCAGATTTTACCCTAGTCACAATATAAAGTTGTTCAGCGTCGGCCATTCCGTGGAAAATGGTCATTAGAGGCTACATTAAGTAAATTAATTAATATATTTGAATAATTTATTTTATAACTTATACCTATGACCTCCTATATAAATGAACTATTATAGAAAATCCCCATGGTTATCTACATAACCCTGGGATATTATAGAGGAGGATGAAGTGTTCTTCATTGGCATTAGAAAACTGAGAATGCAGATCGATGACCACAATCGTGGGAAATTGTGAGACGAATGACAAACACATAAGATCCTATTCTTAATCAATTTTGAATGTGTTTTTCAACAACGATCAATCCAAACTTGAGGTAAGACACATTATTTTATGTATTTACACCCTTGTTTTATTTTAAAAATCATGGATTATTTATCTTTTTTTGTTTCTGGTGATTACCGTTCTTCACATGAGCCCGGATAATTAAATTAATTTTTGTGCCCCTAATTTCACCATGGTATCCACATTGGTATCATTGGATGGGATCACAATGACTAATGATATCTTTCCTTTAATTCTTTTTATTTTTTCTAACTATTCATTGTGTTCATCATTGTTGGCCTGTGGGGTCGTAGTTCGACATTTTCGGGTCAAATTCGAGTGCAATCAAACCCTTAGATTCATAGAGGATTCATAAACATACAAATCATTGTTTTCTAGATGGATAATGGTGAAATTTGATATGCGGGTGTTGGAAACATAGATCAGAGTCCAGATTATAGTTTTCATCCATGAAAGAGGCAACACAGAGGATCGTTGTGACATGGGTGACCCGCACGAGGTTCAGGTGGCTGAAATATGGCCGCTGGAAATAGACCGAGAATGGTCAGCCCTAGATATGAACTCCTTGACATTATTTGAGGTGGAAACATAGGTGGTGTAATCATAGGTGATACATGTGAATGATTCATTACTTTCTATAAAATCCTAACATACTCGACTTATATTCTAGGAACACACACCATGTAGTCCCCTGTCTGCAATGGATAGGGTTTCATGTGGAGATAAATATTTCATGTTGTGTATGACCCATACACATCATGTAACCCAGTACTGAAATATCAGTGTATACCCCAAGGTTCCATGGTCACAGATATGGAAAGGTACATGAGCATGATCAAAGTACACAAGCACGGCCGTGTACTTGAACACGAACAATGTACACAAGCACTGGTCATAAGACATAGGAATTACCCTAATCATGAAATAAACATCATGTACTCAATTTATATTTCATGTAGTCCCACATGGTTATCCAAGTTGTGTGCAGGAGAGGACACACCCTGGTGTCCAGGCAAGGTCATGCTCTGTGTGACCCTAGGTACACATCATGTAATTTACTCAAGAATTTCCACCTTTTGTATCTCATTATTTGGGACTCTAATTTGGTCCTAAAAGTATCCTATCCAGAGTAGTTTTCCATATATAATTAAATGGTGTCATTTTTTTGGTATCAAATATTTGACACGATGTGTTACAAGCATGGTGCTTCTTTCAGCTATGCTTAACCAATGACATTGATCAAGTTGGATTATTGGACGGATGTTGGAGTTGTAAACCCCCAATACTATAGGGTTTGGGTCCTCTATATATGGATTGAAACCCCCCATATTCAATCACTAGTGGGGAGTGAATTCTCCATTGTAAATTGTGTCCCCTCTTCTATGGAGCGTAGTGGCGAGGTGTGGGCCCTCCATAGGGATTCTTGTATGGTTGCATGTGATGTTGGGAATCAGGGATAGAAATTTGGAGCTATAGACCGACTCAAAATTATATTTTATCTATGGATATAAATATCCCCTTTCTCTCTCACTTGGGTTTCTTTCGAGCATATGTGTTGGGTTTCGTTTCCCTCTTGCTTATGGGTTGATCTTACTGTTGTATCTTTTTATTTCTCCCTTCTTGGTTTTTGGGGAATCCTAATTGGAATGTATATACTCATCCCCACATGGTATTTTACCATGCATGTTGTGTCTTATGCATATGATATATATATAAATAATGATATTTTTGGACCAAGTTTCAGAGGATCATAATTGTACATAGTGGAGATGACCCTACATGATGGTTAGGCTTGGAGAATTTGATTTGGGATCTCTTCAGTCTCTTTTATTTCTAGTTATTATTAGGTTAGTACATCATTTCAAGTTAGGTGTGTCTCACTCAGCTTAACTCTGGCGAGGAAGGCCTCGACGGGTCAGGTTGTGATAGAGTGGTATCAAAGGTGGTATTTTCCCAAGTCAATGTTTGGATTTGTACCTTGTTATGAGGATTGGTTTGGCAACTTTGGGAAATAGTGTCAAAGTGTATTGAGTATATATTTTCTGGAAAATTGGTACATTCACCATATATTATTGGGTCTTTTAACTTTCATTTCCTCTTGAGTCATTTCCCCTTATATGCTCATCTAACCATGGTACATCTTGGTAACTTTCAGTGTATCTCTACAATGACAATTAGATGGGATGCCAATATAGGATCATGTCGATGATTAGTTGAGTGATGAGGCCTTATTTTAGGGACCTTCTCATGAGTTGTTTCCCTCAGTGGTCCAGGAAGATGATCAACTATGTATGTGAGATTCAATATCACAGATAGGGTAATACGACGGTCTATGCAATATTATATCATTATGAAAGTTATAGAAATAAATACCAATAAGGTTTTTTAGTGAGATAGAACTTATGGAATTATAGGATTAGATCAATTCATTAATCTAAGTGTTTATGATTTTTCAGAATCCAGATGATCAGATGGTTTTTCTTGCAGGTAGTCTTCTTCATGGAGAAGCAGGGCATTGGTGGAGACTGATTACCCAATCTTGTAATGAGGTGATATTCTCATATCCAGACTTACATTAGTTTTTCCACAAAGATTATTACCCTTAATTATTGTGTTTTTTATATATTCAAGATATTTTTGGGATACAGTAGGGTGATATGTCTATTGTTGAGTATTTTGTTAGGTTTAATGACCTCATGCATTACTCCATTGATATGGTACGTGATGGATTCTTCCAGGCATGTAAGTTTGAGAAGGTACTTCATAGATCCATCCATGATAGTTTAGTATTATTAAGTATTCGTACTTATATTGGAGTGATGGAGTGGGATTTGGTTAGAGAGATATTCCTAAGCGATGGATGTCAGGTGGTTGGGGCTAGTAGTGGATATGGTGGGGATGAGTTTTCTATAGTAGCTAGCGGGTGTCAGTCATTAGGTTCTCAGGGTAAGATACCTCCTCATTCCTAGACTCATATGTGTGGGTTTTCAATGTAGGGTTCATGTAGAGGATCAAGTCATCCAGGAGATGGTGATTATATGATTGTGATTGGTGAGGTCACATGGCTCAAGATTTCCCAACACGATGCATTAAATACGGCATGAATATATTGGATAGGACACCTAGATAGAGGTAGTGTTGTGATTAGGGATCTCCCAGGAATGTCTAGGGAAGACCCTAGAAAGGTGGTGATAACAAATGAGCAATTGGAGATCCATATAGAAGAGATTCTAGTGGAGTTCAATGCTATGAGTTACTCCCACCACCACCACCACCAAGTGGCCCATTCCAGGATCAAAGGGATGGCGGTCGAGGGTGCAGGCAGTTATAGACTATGGAGGGATATGGCCAATCTACTCATGAGATTATTTGAGGTATGATCCATATATTTTATACTATTTCTTCAATACTTGTAAATATGGTCACAAGTTATTCCATTATCTTTGTATCCCTAACGTGATAGATAGAGCTTATCTTTGAGATTTTATCCCAAAAGTTTTGGCTAGAGGTTTTTATTGGGATTGATTATTCTATATCACACATTATTGGTAGTTAATTTTGGTGTTTGGTGAAGAGATTTTCTCATGGGATCTCTTGGTTACCACGATGAAACCTTATGATGTCATCTTGGGTATGGATTGGTTTTCCATAGTTTATCCCATATAGATTGTCACCATAGGATAATTAGATACCTTCATATAGACGGTACAAGATTATCCTTAATGTGTGAGATAGGTCTTATGGATGAGCGGGTAGGGCTCACGAGTAAGAAATTGCAACCCATCACCCATCAATTAGTGAGTTTAGATCTTGGTGCAGTAGAATCTTTGGGAATCTAGCTTCCATCAATAGTGAAGGATTATATAGATGTCTTCCCTGAAAATATTATGGGACTACCTCTACAATGGGAGATAGACTTCTACATTGAATTGCACCCCTGAGATTGAACCGATATCTTATACGATATATTGGATAACCCCCCATTGAGCTTTAGGATCTGAGGGTGCAGTTGGAAGACCTTCAAGAGAAAGGTTTTATCAGACCCAGTGTATCCCCTGAGGTAGCTCTAATTTTGTTCATTAAAAAGGTGGATGTGAGTTTGAGTCATTTTGTTGACTATCATCACCTAAATCAGGTAACGATAAAGAACAAATAAACCTTTCTAAGGATTGATGACCTCTTAAATCAAATTAAAGATATGAGTTGGTCCTCTGAGATTTAGATCAAGTATGGATATCATTAGTTGAGAGTTCATGAGGATGATATTCTCATGATGTCATTCCAATGTTTCTATGAACACTATGAGTTCCTGGTTATTAATTTCAGTGTGACGAATTCACCCATTGTGTTCATGGATCTTATGAACTAAATATTCCAATCATACTTGGAATGTTTTTTAGCTACCTTCATTGATGACATTCTCATTTACTCTTCGTCAAAGGAGAAGCATGAATAACATTTAAGGATAGTCCTATACTTACTCTAGAAGCACCAACTATATGATAAGCTCTTGAAGTTTTAGTTTTAGATCTTTGAAGTTCACTTTTTGAGGAATTTCAACTATTATCATGGTATAGATATGGACCTAGAAAATATTATGTAGTGATTTCTTTGGATCTAACCAAGAGCGTGTTAGAGGTGTAGAGTTTTGTTAGTTTGGAGGGGTAATATAGAAGGTTTGTGGTAGTCTTTTTTGGAATAATATCTCATTTTATACCTTAAAATGTAAAGGGCATCCATTTACCTAGATTGAGTAGTTTCAGGGAGACTTAAAGGAGCTAAGTCAGAGGTTAAATAGTTCTCCTATTTTGAGACCACCATAGGTGGTTATTGAGTACATGGTTTTTTTCAATGCCTTTGGAGCTGGGCTTGATTGTGTGTTAATGCAGGGGAAGGAGGTGATTGTTTATGGGTTGAGGCAGCTGAGTCCCCATGAGTGGAATTTCATAACTCACTACTTAGGTTTTACATTGATAGTCTTTTCTCTGAAGATGTAGAGGAACTATCTTCTAGGTGAGAATTTTGTTGTTTAATTAGACCACATGAGTCTTATGCACATCTTCACTTAGAGAGATCTCAACCTGATATAGAGGCATTTTTTGGAGTTTATAAAGTTCGATGACTTCAATTAGTCTACACTCCTAGGAATTTAAATGTAGTGGAAGATGACCTTAGCAGGAAATCTCATTCTCACTTAGTGGAGGAGGCATCTAAGTAGTTGGATTCATTATAACTAACCCCAATGGAGGCGAGGGGTGAATTTTTATTCATTTGATGGTGGTGAACTCAATTATTCTTTAGTTTGTGAGATATTTTTAATTATGATGCATAAATTTTGAGGTTCCATATGACTAGATATCCTCTAGAGATGTGTTGGATGGATTTTCTAAAGGAGGAAAAAATGTTATCCCTTTTCAAGGACGGATGGTGGTTCTAGTCATGTTGCATGAGGATGCATTGATGGAGTTTTATATTTTCCCCTTATTTGTACATTACAATGTGGAAAATATGTATAGAGACCTTTGGAAATATTTTTGGTGGGTTTTAATGAGGCGAATAATTGTTAAGTTCATCTCTCAATGTCTCACATATTAGTAGGTAAAGGTCAAACATCAGGTTCCAGTAGGTTTGACTCTGCACCTTGAGATCCTAGAATGGAAGTGGGATGCAATATCAATGAATTTTGTGATGGGGATTACATATATAGAGAGAGTACATGATGATATATAGGTGATTGTTGACTGACTCACCAAGTCGGCACACTTTCATTCCATCAGGGAGGAGAGATCAGTTGAGATTTTGGGGCAGTTTTATGTGTGGTAGATCATATAGATTCATGGGGAACCCATGATGATCATATCCAACATGATGCTCAGTTCACATCATAGTTGTGTAAGGGACTAAAAGAGTCTTTTGAGACCCAAATACAAATGAGAATGGTGTTTCATCCCCAAATAGATGTCCAGACTGAGTGGACTATCCATGTGTTGAAGGATATGATGAGAGCCTATGTGTTGGACTTTGGTTGGAGATGGGAGGATCGCTTAACTTTAGTATAGTTTGATTATAATAATTGATATCACTTTATTATCATCATGGAACCTTTTAATATCCTATACAGGAGACCCTATAGGTCACCCTTATGCTGGACTAAGATTGGTTAGACATTTCTTATTGGGATAGAGATGGTGTATGCAATGATGAAAAAGGTTTGGGTGATTTTCCATCATATGATATCAACACAAAGCTGACATAAATCTTATATGGATCGACATCATAGGCCTTTGGAGTTTGATTAGGGTGACCATATTTTTCTGAGAGTCTCTCCACAATAAGGATTGCATAGATTTGGTTGGGGAAACAAGTTATCCCTGAGATTTATTAGGTCGTTCAAGATCTTTAATAGGGTTGGTGAGTTTTCTTACCACTTAGCCTTAACCCATCGGTTAGACTGAGTGCATGACATCTTCCATGTGTCATAGTTGAGGAGATACATGCATGACCCTACACACATTATTGACTGGGGTGATCTGGAAATCGATGATGTAACCACCTTTCTATAGTACCCAGTGGTGATCAAGGACCAATAAGATAATATCTTGTGTAGATGGACCATTCCTCTGGTTCGAGTGCTTTGGAATCATGGGAGCATACATGAGATCTCATAGGATGTGAGATTAATATGCAGACTCAGTGCCCACACATTTTTGTATAGCTTGTTCTTTTAAGGGTAAAAAGTCTTGAATGGGTTAGAATGTAAAGACTCCAATTTTGCAAGTTTAGTCCTTTGAATATTTCTATATATGTATCTGGATTTTTCCTTAGAGTTGGCATGGTGTTTGGGTGTCACAGGAACCCAAAATTAATATATTAAGAATATGAATATATATATATATATATGTATATATATATATATATTGAATCATTCATGTGAATGTTTATGGTATAAATGGTTTCCCCATTATTTGGTACCTTTGATGGGAAATATAAGACCATGACTGATTATAGATCATAGGTTTTACCCTAGGCATGACATAAAGTTAGTCGGCATTGGATTTTTCGTTGAAGACAACCATTGGTAGGTGTGTTAGTTAAATTAATTAATTAATTTAATTTATTTATTTTATGACCTAAATCTAAGACATCCTATTTAATTGTGTTTTTATATAAAATATCCAAGGTTATGTTCATAACCTTGGGATATTAAAGAGGAGGAAGAAGTGTTCTTTGTTGGAATCGGAAAACTAGGAATGTGGATCGACAACCATGATCATGGAGAATCATGATACGGATGAAGAACACATCAAATATTCTTCTTTATCTCTTTTAAATATATTCTTCACCAACAATTTATCCAAACTCGATATAAGACATGTTATTTCATGGATTTCCGCCCTTGTTTTATTTGAAAAAGCATGGATTCTTTATCTTCTTTTATTTTTTGCGATTTCCATTCTTTGCATGAGCTCGAATAATTTAAATAATTGTTATTCCCTATATTTCACCATTGCATCCAAATTTTGGAATCATTGGATGGGATCACACGAGACAAATATATTTTTCAATTTTCTCTTGTGTTTTCCCCAACTTCTCATTGTGTTCTTCAACATTGGCCCATGAGGTTGGGGTTGTACATTTATAGGTTAGATAGGAGTGTGATCAAACCCCATTATTGTATCAGTGTTTTGTAAACAAATCATGGTGAAATGCGATAGAAGAGTGTTAGAGACACAAATCAGAGTTTGGATCATGGTTATTTGTCCATGGGAGAGGTGATGTGGATGATGATCACACTGAGGATGAGTAGCATGGGGTTCGTGTCACTGGAATACGAACACTGGTGATTGATCAAGTGTGATTGGACCTAGATTTTCAATCCCCAGTGTGATTTGAGGTGGAAATATTGGAGGTGTCAACATAATTGAGAAACATGGATGATCCTTGACATTTTGAAACTTCCCGACATACATGGAGTGTAGTCTAGGAAAAAAATGTCTTGTAGTCTCCTAGATGTAGTGGCTATGGTTTTGGGTGGAGATAAATATCACACATAATGTATGACTCATATATGTCATGTGAACTAGTACTATTGTATTGGAATGTACCCTATGGGTACACATCCAAGTACATGGCTAGGTATATGTGCACAGTCAGAGTACACGAGCAAGACCATTTACTCAAACACAGCCAGTGTACATGGGCATGGGACGAAAGAAATGAGCATACCCTTGGGTAGGAAAGACATGTCGTGTGCCCAATTTAAACATTGTATAGTCCCACATGGCCATATAATCCTTGTAAAGGAGAGGACATACCTAGGTGTTTAGGTGAGGTCACACATCGTGTAACCCTAGGTACACACCATGCACTTTACTTAGGAATTTTCAAATTGTGTATCTCCTTTGGGACTCGAATTTGGGCGTGTCAGTAGCCCATCCTAATAATATTTCTATGTATAACGTTATGGTGACCTTTGTTTTTGTATCAAAGATACGACACGAGGTGATACAAGAATTATACTTCCTTCAACGATGCTTGGCTGATGACATTGATCAAGTTGGATCATCAGAGAGATGCTAAGGTTGGAAACCTCACTATTACACTAGGGCATTAGTCCCCAATACTATTTACACTAGTATAATTGGAAACCCAATATACTACAGGGCATGTTACCTCTATCTATAAATTGGAACCCCCCATCTTTGAGCTATGGCAGGGAGCGGGACTTCTGCTAAATATTGTTTCCCCTCGGTTGTAGAGTGAAGTGGTGTGGTGTGGGTCATGCACATGGATTCTTGTGCAATTTCACTTGATGCTAGGAATTAGAGGTGGACCTTTAGAGCTACAAGATGACTCATTGTTCTTATCTGGGTTGTGGAGATGGATATCCCCTTTCATTTTCACTTGGGTTTCTTTTGAGCATATATGTTGGATTTTGTTTCCTTATTTCTTATGGGTTGAGATGACTATTGTATCTTTATATTTCTCCCTTATGGGTTGTCAGGATGTCCTAATGGGTATTTATATACTCACCCCTACATGGTTTTTTCCTACACGTGTTGCGTCTTATTCAGACGACAGATAGATCGATGATGATATTTGTGGACCAGGTTTTGTAAAAGAATAGTTGTACCTAGTAAAGCTAACTGTGTTCATTGGTCAGGCTTGAAGATTGTTAGTTGGTATATCTCTAGTCTCCTTTATTTCCATTTGTTTTTATGTTGGGACCTCATTTTAGTTTGGGCATGTATTTTTACCCTTTTTACTTTTATACTATGCTAATGTACTTTGATGCTTTCCTAGAGGTTGTTGCTTGCATGGTTTACTCTCTATATGTTTAGTATTTCATTATATTTATGTTTTTTTAGATGGATATGATTGTTTGTGTTTATAAAAGTATGTAGGTTAAGGCCTCCCATTTTTAGTATTACCTACTCAGCACTTTTTGTTGTCCCTTAGACTATTAGAGACAAGATTGGGGTGTCTTGCTCGACTTACCACTAGCCTAATGGGACCTGTTGGGTCGGGTCATGACAAGATAGGATTGATATAACCATATGGAGAAGTTGATGTGTTGGAACTTCCCCTAAATAGTATTCCCTCCTACTCCAACCCCACATGGATCCAAAATACACAAACCCATAATAGTTTCTAATATTTATTCACAAAATTGATCACACCAAGAATGCACCAAGTGAAGCTACATATCCACCAAAGTGTCTATATTGTATGTGAGTATATACACACTTAGTAGGGAATCACCATCGTACCTCATCTAAATTATGAATAAATAGTTGTATTCATGAACAAGTCAACTCATTTAAATAAATATCATAAAATATTTTTCTAAAAAATCATTAATTAAACATGATATTAATAACACACAAGTAGTGTGTAGATGAAATAAAGGGTATAAAAAATATCTCTATATAACAGGAGGTTCCATACCAATGCTCACCATCTTCGAGTCTAGTCTAGGGTCAATAACATTACTAGGGGAATGGAAATATTTCATCCCATTCCTTCTAGAAGTAAGCATATACTAGAGTTAGGGTATAATCCAGTCACGTGGGAAGGGAAAGGTATATACTTAGTCAAGGCACTACTAGCCTGTCGCATGGTAATGGGGAAGGTGTATACTAAATTAGGTCATTGAAAGCCCATCCCACTCATTATTCTCTATATAAGTTATACCTATTTCCAATTTATATAATAAAAACATACCACTATTTTTAATCTTAACACCTATTTAAATAATAATTATTCTCAAGAAATACTACAAACCATATCAGTCAACATGCTTGATACCATAAAAAACAACACACTCATATGAAAAACTTTAATAATCATCTTGTCATAATTCCAAAAAAATCCCCATATATATTGGAATATTTTGAAACCAATCCTTAGAGAAAATACAATAAGATAACAACTAATCATATCATCATCTAGTCAAACATGACATAATTTATAATGTATTTACTACTTCAAGTCACTTTAATGATGGTTCTTGTGAAACCCAAGTTCTTCCATGAATTAAAATTTGAGACAACTTTATATTTTCCAAACAAGGTACTTAGCGAGGATATAGGAAAAAACAATTTTTTAGAGACTTAGTTTTTTCCTTGTTAGACTTTGAAATATTTCTATATATATTTCTTGAGCTATGTGCTAAGACGATGTGAAATTACGAGGCCTAGTATGCCCGAAATTAATTTTATAAAAATATTAAAAATATTTTATATTATGTTCATGAAACTTCTTAAAGAAAATGGGATATTTTTAAATGGTATCTAAGATCAGAAATTAGAGAACACAACTAATTCCAGAACGTGGTGTTTACCCTAAGGGCAATATAAAATGAGTCGATGTGGGGCATTCAGACCTTTCACTCAGCGGCAGTACATTAAGTGGATTAATTGATTATTAAATTAATTAATTAATTCCTTTTTAACATAAATTATATATTATAAATATATCATTATGGAAGAATCTCCATGGTTATCCTCATAATTCTGAAATCACTGGTGAAGCTCGCTTTCCTCCTTCCTCCGACAAATCATCTCAAACAATGACAGAACTTCGGATCAGAGCAGATCAGGACATAGTGAATGCAACGACATCTCCCAAATCATTGGTAGACACATTATTCATCAATGATTGATTTTTAATCGAGTTAGGACTCTCCATTTGGTGTTTTTACACCATTGATTAAATAGTTGAGTAGATTGATTGTTGTTCTTCGATCTATTCCTTTAATTGTAGCCTTTTCATGTCCCCGAGTACTGGTTTTCAATTAATTTATTTTGGTTTCTAATCCATGGATCACTATTTTTGATCATTGTATAAGAACTATTGGATAATGATCATTTAAAACTATGTTTTGGTGCCTTTCTCCCTAATCGCCTTCGCATTTTTTTCTGGTTGGATCCCTGTGGTCCCGATTCGACTTTGCCGGTAGGTACTGAGCTCGATCGGACCCCTAGATTCATGATGAATCGAAGAAATAAGAAAATTTTGACAAATTGAGCATAGGTCCGGGATCATTGTGAGGTGAGGATGATTTATTTGGTGACTAAATATCAAGAAATCAATGGATAAATGTGTAACAACATGTGGAATGAGTGGTGAAATCCTCAATGATTTATAGTGGCCGTTTTCTGGTGAAAGATGGACAAGATCCGATGTTTTCAGTTAGATGTTTCTTTTTTAGGAATATTGGAGGTCATAATCAAAGAAATATTGAAAAATTCAAGTGTGGATTGTGGATATGGGATTTTTTCAAAAAACCCAACTACACACTATGTTCAAGGATGAACACAAAGCGTGTATCCCTCTCTTAGTGGTGACTAGGGTTTTGGAAATTTTAAGGATGACACGGTGTGTAATCTCTCTTACACATCATGTACCCCTTCCCCAGTTGGACAACTTGTGTGATGGGTCACATGGGCGATAACCCATGTAGAGGTACACAGGGTCTGGTACATGGTCATGTACTATAGTACACGAACACGGTGAGCATTACATGGCCCTGGACCTGATTATCCAGGACACACCATGTAGTCCACCTGCACGGTATGTACTAATATTTGGGATGGATCCATGTTCTGTCTAGGGACATGACCAGGCAGTGGAGTAGGACCACACACCATGTGGGTCCCCTCAAACACCATGTACCCCTTGATCTCTTTTAAGAAAACTTTGATCGTCCATATCTACTTCATTTGAACTCATATTTTGGCCCACGAGTAGCCTATCTTGTGTTTTTTCTGTATAGAATGTGATGGTACACTCATTTGTGTATTTTAAGATATGATGTGAATTTTTTTGGGTATGGACTCTTTTTAGGCAATGCTTGATGGAGGCAATGATCGGGTGAGATCACTAGAGGTTTCTTTACAAGTGGAACCCTCCTGTGGGGTAGGGAATGGGTCTTTGATGACCTAGAGTGAAACCCTTCAGCCAGGTTGGGTATGGGTCCTTGAATTTCAAATTGGAACCCTCCTACAAGGCAGATCATAGGTTCTCGATGACCTAGAGTGAAACCCTTCATCCAAGCTAGGCATGGGTCCTCTACTTTATGAGTGGAACCCTCTTGTTGTATTGGGGCATGGGTCCTCGGTGACCTAGAGTTGAACCCTCCAGTTGGGTTGGGCATGGGTCCTAGACCTTCAGAGTGGAACCCTCCAGTTTTACCATGGAATGGATCCTCTACCCATATTTTATGCCCCCTCAAATGTGTGACACAGTGAAGAGGCATGAATTGACTTGGACAGTTACTTATAGGAATAAAAATGAGATGCTAGGCATCATTGATTGACTTTTTGAACTATTGGATACTCTTCTTCCTAGGATGAGATATGATATGGATATCATATTACTCTCTCGTATGGGTTTCTTTGATTGATCATATATGTATATACCCTTATTCTTTATACACATCTTGGATTTGGATACTCTCCTTTAAGGAGAGGTTAAGATGCACGGGGTATGCCATGTACTTTCTGTGTTTAGATTCTTGTGTTTGGATGAGTCTACTCTCCTATTATAGGCAGTGAATACTCGATGAGTATTTCATCTACTGACCATGTCAATCCCCTTGTTTTTGGATGAGATTAATTTCACTCCTTGTTGGGTTGAGATATTCTGTTTGACTGTATCTTGCATATACTATCTTTATATTCTATTATATATCTTACTGATCCCCCCTTCATATTTCAGGAAATCTTACTGGGTATGTTTATACTCACCCCTTTTATGGTCTTTTCCTACATGTATCATGTCTTATGCAGACAACAGACAGTTCAACGGTGACTACAAAGGAGCTTCGGTAAATTGGGTGCTTGGACCTTGTATAATGGTCATAGCTTGGGATTCAGGATTTGGGATCTCTTTCAGCTACTTACTTTTCTAGTTTTCTCGGTTTGGGACATAATTCTAGTTGTAAATGTATTTTTCCCTTCACTTTCAGTTTACACTACCATACTTTTTTGTTATCTTGAGCTTTATTCTTGCTTAGTTTACTTTATAATAGTGTTGAAACTTTTATTCTTTCCTTATTCACTTTTTCATAAATATGGATGTGTGTGTATTTACATGTACTTAGGAAAAGGCCTCCTCAAGTTAGTTATGCCTTTGGTGCTTGTCACCACCCCCTGGCCTATGGAGGCAGGCTTGGGTTAGTTGCTGCTCGAGTCCCATATTGGGTTGGGTTGCGATAGATTGGTATCATAAAAAGTTCATTCCTTGGGAAGTTTTTAAAAAATACCCCCTTAAGATGATTTTTTTGGGTTTAGGGAAATAGTGTCAAAGTGTATCGAGTGAATATCTCAGGATAGGTAATCCAGTGATGGTGCAGTAGCCGACGTATCCATTCACCATGACCATGACTACCGGCTTGTCAACTCGGCATGATGAGACTTTTATTATAGGGATTAAGGGTACATGCATCGTATAGGAATAAGTCTTTGAATGTACTTATTAAGTCATCTCTCCATTTTTATTAATATATATATATATATATATATATATATATCTGTGTGTGTGTGCTCATCTAACCACGGTACTCCTTGATAACTTTCAGTATGCCTCTATGATGATAGACGACCAGGATACCAGCTTTAGTTTATAACGATGATACTATGAGCGATGAGGCCTCAATTTAGGGTCTATCCCATGATCTCATCCCACCATGTGGTCAAGTAGAAGTTTCAACCCCTGTCAAGCAGCAGATCATCTGAAAAGAGAAGTCTGAGGATGCGTGCAGGCTTAGCACACTCCACGAGTTCCAGTGTCAGAGACCGTTGAGGTTCTGTGGTGAGCCAGATCCTTAGGTAGCAGAGGATTAGCTAGAGATGGTGGCCCATATCTTTAGGATTGTTCAGACCCCGATGAATCTAGTGATTTTACTGGCAGCTGGTCTCTTCCAAAGAGTAGTTGGGCATTGGTGGATCCTTGTTACGTAGATACACAATGAGTCGACTCTCTTGTGGACTGAATTACAAAAATTGTTCTATGAGGAGAACTACCCCTCCTTCTTGTGCTCGGTTTAGATATAGGAGCTTTTGGATCTGTAATAGGGAGGGATGACAGTGTTTAAGAACACAGTAAGGTTTATAGACCTTACTTTTTACTCTCTTGACATGATCTGAGAAGGATAATTCTGAGCATGGAAGTTTGATAAGGGACTCCATAGAGAGATCTAAGCCAGTGTTGTACCCTTTTTCATCCCCACCAATGTTGGGGTGCTCAATAGGGCACTGGTGATTAAGATATATTTTTCATAGGGATTCCACACAACCAGAGCTAGTAGTGGGTACCACAAATCCAAGTCATCTACAACAGCTTGCAGATGCCAGGCGCTAGGATCTCGGTGCAATAGATCCTTCCATGATCAGACTCAAGCACATGGTTAGAGGTAGAAAATAGGACTAGAGAATCTTGAAGAGGGGAAATATTTTACTTATGATGGGTAAGTTCACATGGCATGAGACTGCCCAAATAGATGTGTTGAGTAGCACGAGAAGATTGCTGATGGGCCACCGCAATAGAGGCGGCGCCATGATCAGAGATCTCCCAGGCATGGATAGGGTGGTCCCCAAGGAGGTGGAGCTGGAAGAGTAGTAGGAGAAGATGTGGGTGGTGAACGAATATATGAAATCCTACCACCACAATCACCTCTAGGAGGCCCACATCAGGCTCAAGGAGCTAGTGGCTGGGGTCGCAGACAACTGCAAGCTTTGGAGGTTTATGATCTTGCAGTGCACGAGATGATAAGAGGAACAATTTTTGTGTTTTATACTCTTAATTTAGTGTTAGTAGACATAGGTTCCATCCATTCATTTATATCTATAATTCTGGTGTGAGATCTTGATCTCCCAGTGGAGGCACTTTCCCAACAACTTCATCTTGAGTTTCCTACAGGGAACACTTCTTTTGTATCTTTCATCTGTCAACAGTGTGAGCTATCATTTGGCAGATATAGGTTCACATGGGACCTTTTTTTATCACGATGGAACCCTATGAAATCATCTTTGGTATGTGTTGGTTTTATATGGTTTGATCCTAGATTGACCGTCATCACATACAAGTCAGATGCCTACACACCGATGTGACATGATTATCATTTTCTAGTGAGAGAGATATCATGGTAGGGAAAGTGGGTTCTGCGAGTAGGAAGCTACAACCCATCAACCATTACTTAGAAATTATATCCCTTGGTGTAGTATAATCTTTAGGTATATGGGTTCCTTCACTTGTGGAAGATTACATGGATGTCTTCCCTGAGGATGTTTTGGGACTACCTATGAGGCGAGAGATGAGTTTTTCATCGACTTGTGTCTTAGGAGCACTATGATATCTTCTACAGCATGTCGGATGGTACCTACAGAGCTCTAGGAGCTACGGCTGTAGTTAAATGAACTTCATGAGAAAGGTTTCATCAGACACAGTGTGTCCCCCTAGGAAGCTCGAGTCCTTTTTGTGAAAAAGGTGGACGAGATATTATGACTTTGTGTGGATTATCGTCCCATGAACCATGCCACGATAAAGAACAAGTGCCCCTTACCAAGGATCTCTGACCTGTTGTAATAGTTTTGTGGTGTGATATGGTTCTCAAAGGTCGACCTTAGGTCTAGATACCACTAATTGAGGGCTTTCAAGGCTGATATTCCAAATTTGGCATTCTGATGTCGCTATGGATACTATGAGTTCCTAGTGATTCCCTTTAGTGTGAAAAATTCCCTAGCCATGTTTATGGATTTGATGAACTAAATATTCTAGCCATACTTGAACCAGTTTTTTGTCATCTTCATCAATGACATACTCATCTACTCTGCATCAGAGGAGGATCATGTAGAGAATTTGAGGATGGTCCTATACTTGATTTTAAGGAACCAACTTTACGAAAATCTCTCAAAGTGTTATTTTGGATTCATGAGGTTCAATTTCTAGTGTATGTAATTTCTGAGCATGTTTTAACTGTGGATCCAGCGAATATCGATGTAGTGATTTATTGGGATCTACCCAAGAATGTTTCATAGGTGTAGAGATTTATTTGCTTGGCAGGGTACTACAATGGGTTTGTAGTAGACTTCTATATAATTTTAACCCCTTTCACCACCCTGATGTGGAAAGGAAAACCATTTACCTGGTCTGAACAGTTCCAGAAGACCTTTAAGGAGTTGAGGCTCAGACTAATGAGTGCTCTAGTTTTGAGACTACCATAGGAGGGTGTGGAGTTCATTGTGTATTGAGATGCCTCAGGTGCTAGTCTTGGCTATGTTTTGATGCAACGATAGCCAGTTATCACATACGGGTCGAGGCAGTTGATACCACATGAGAGGAACTACATGACTCATAACCTAGAGCTATAATTAGTAGTATTATCCATGAGAATGTGAAGACAACGCCTTCTAGGGGAGAATATTGTGGTTTACTCATACCATCAGAGTCTCAGGTATATCTTCAAGCAGAGAGACCTAAAACTGAGACAACAATGCTGGATAGAGTTCCTGCAGGACTATGACTTTGAGATAGTATATACTCCAGTGAAGGGAAACATTGTAGCAGATTCCCTTAGAAGAAAGTCTTGAGCTCGTTTAGTGTAGGAAGCTTCAAAGCAGTTATCTTCCTTGCAGTTGGCCCTGGTGGCGTAAGAGGGTACAACTTTTCTGCTATCAATGTTGTTCACTCATTTTCTTCTTGAGCATGTGAGAGAGTCTCAGTTGGGGGAAATAAACTTTGAGGTCTTATATGATCATATATCCATAATAGACTCACCATATGGGTATTATGAAGGAGGGAATCATTTCATCTTATTCCAGGGGAGGATAATGGTTCTAATCACGTTGTTGGTAGAGGTTATGTGGGAATTCCACACTTCTCCCCTAGTTGTACATACCAGTGTAGGGAAGATGTATAAAGATATTAAACAATAATTTTAGTGGTATAGAATGAGACAAAGAATAGTTGATTTTGTTACTCAATGCCTCACTTGTCAGCAGGTGAAGGAAGAGCACCATGTTCCGGTAGGTTTGTTGCAGCCCCTCGAGATCTCGAAGTGGAAGTGAGATGGAATATCCAGAGACTTTTTTTATAGGGATTTCATGAATAAAGAAGATACATGACTCCATTTGGGTGATATTTGGTCGAATCAATAATTTTTCACACTTTCTTTCTACCAGGGAGAAGAGTTTGGTGGAGAGTTTGGCGTAGTTGTACGTACGGGAGATCGTCCACCTTCACGGGGTACCCTTGATAACTGTCTCTAATTGCGATGTGAAGTTTACATCATGATTATAGAGAAGCCTATAGGATGAATTCAAGACCTAAATGTGGATGAGTATATCCTTTAACCCTCATACCAATGGGCAGACCAAGCGTACTATCCAGGTGTTGAAGGATATGTTGAGGGCTTGCATGTTAGACTTTGACCGAAGCTGGGAGGATCACCTGCCCTTGGTAGAGTTTGTGTAAAACAACAACTACCACTCTAATATCAGCATGGAAAATTTTGATTCCCTATACAATAGACACTTTAGGTAACCCTTGTGTTGGACAGAGATTGACGAGTCATCTATTGTGGGCCTAGAGATGATGCAGGTGACAACAGAGAAAGTCCAGGTCATCCGTGAGTGGATCGGGATGACCCAAAGCAGACATAAATCTTATGTAGACTGTTGTTGTAGTCCCTTGGAGTTCGAGCAGGGAGACCAAATTTTCCATATATTCTCACCATGATGAGAATTATATAGGTTCAACCGGGGGGAAAGCTGTCCCTAAGGTTCATCGGTCCGTTTTAAATCATGCAGAGGGTTGGCGAGGTTGCTTACCACCTTACCCTGCCTCCACTACTAGAGCGGGTGCATGACATCTTCCACATGTCATAGCTGAGGAGATATGTGCATGACCCCATGCACATCATCAAATGGGGTGAGCTAGACATTAAGTATTAATCCACCTTTGCAGAGCACCTGATGGCAATCTAGGATTGGTAGGAGCAGACACTACATGGACGAACCGTCCCTTTGGTTTTCATGTTATGGTAGTATGGAAATGTGCACGAGAGTTCTTGGGGGAGGGAGAGCCGAGTGTGGGCTCAGTATCCCTAGTTGTTTTCCTATTTTTTCTCTTCGGGAATGAAAATCTTAACGGAGGGAATAATATAGAGACTCATTTTTTTCCTCGTAAGACTTTGAAATATTTATATATATTTTCAGAGCTAGGTGCTGAGATGACATGAGATTCCAAGGTTTGGTGTGACCGAAATTAATTTTATAAAAATATTAAATATATTTTATATTGTGCATGAAAATTCTTAAATAAAATGGGATAACTCTTAAACTATTTCTCACATTAGAAATCTGAGACCACAGTTGAGTCCAGAACATTGTTTTTACCATAGGCATGACATAAACTGAATCGGCACAGGGCATTCAGACCTTTAACTTGGCAGAGGTATGTTAAGTGGATTAATTGATTATTAAATTAATTAATTAATTCCTTTTTAACCTAAATGATATATTATAAATATATCGTTATGGAAGAATCACCAGGGTTAGACTCATAATTTTGAAATCACCAGCAAAGCTCTATTTCCTCCTTCCTCTAGAGGATTATCTCAGACAACAGTGAAACTCTGAATCAGAGTAGATCAGAACACAAAAAATGTAGTGACATCTCCCAAATCATTGGTGGATGCGTTATTCATCAACGATCGATCCTTAATCGAGGTAGGACTCTTCATTTGGTGTTTTTAGGCCTTTTATTAAGTATTTGAGTAGATCTGTTGTTTTTCTTTGATCTGCACCCTCAATTGTAGCATTTTCATGTCCCTGAGTATTGATTTTCAATTAATTTCTTTGATTCCTAATATTTGGATCACTATTCATGATCATTGTCCAAGAACTCTTGGACAATGATTTTTTTAAAACATTTTTGTGGTTGCTTTATCCCCAATATCCCTCACATTTTTTACTGGTTGGATCCTCGTGGTCCTTGTTCGACTTTTTCAGGAGGTACCAAGCTCGATCGGACCACCGAATTCATGGATGATCGATGAAACAAGAACAGTTTGATGAAATGAGCATAGATCCAGAATCATTTTGAGGATATGATGATCAATTTGGTGATTAATGATCAAGAACTCGATGGATGGAGGTGTGGCGGCGTTTGGAACGAGTAGTGAAACCCTCAATGACTTTTGGTGGCCATTTTATGGTGAATGATAGCCAAGATCTGATGTTTTCAGTTAGATCCATAATTTTCAGGTAGATTGGAGGCTAGAATCCAAGAGGTGATGATAGATTCAAGCGTAGATTGCAGATCTGGGATTTCTGCATAAATCCCGACTACACAGCATGTAGCCCTCTCTCAGCAACGACTAGGGTTTTGGAAATTCTAAGGACGATAAAACATGTAATCTCTCTTATAAGTCATGTACTCATTCCCTGATTGAACAAACCATGTAATGATTCTCACAAATGGGAAACCGTGTGGAGGTACATGGGGTCTGGTATATGGATGTGTACTCTGGTACACGGACATAGTGAGTAGCACACGACCCCAGTCCCGGTTAGCCAGGACACATCGTGTAGTACACCTACAAGGCATGTACTATACTACATGGGATGGATCTATATGTATTACATGGACACAATCAGGAAGTGGAGCAGGACCAAACACCATGTGGGTCCCCTCACACATCGTGTACCCCTTGATCTCTTTTGAGAAAACTTTAATCGCTTGTATCTCCTTCATTTGAACTCAGATTTTGTTCCGTGAGTAGCATATCCTGAGTATTTTTTCACTTAGAATGTGATGGTGTCCTTGGTTTTAGATTTAGATATACGATGAGGAATGTTTCGATAATGGAAACGTTTGAGGTGATGGTCGATGGTGGCAATGATCAGGCGAGATCACCAGAGGTTTCTTTCCAAGTGGAACCCTCCTGCGGGGTAGGGAATGAGTCCTTGATGGCATAGAGTGGAACCCTTAATCCGGGTTGGGCATGGGTCCTTGACATTCCAAGTGTAACCCTCCTATGGGGTAGGGAATAGGTCCTTAATAACCTAGAGTGGAACCCTCCTATCGGGTTGGGCATGAGTCCTTGACTTTCTGAGTGGAACCCCCCATTGTACTAGGGAATGAGTCCTTGATGACCTAGAGTGAAACCCTCTAGCTGGGATGGGCATGGATCCTCAACCCTCAGAGTGGAACCCTCCTATTATACTAGGGCATGGTTCCTATTCCTAGAGTTTGTGCCCCCTTGACTGTGCGACCTAGTGATGAGGCATGACTTGACTTGGATGGTTACTTATGGCCAGTCGCCTGAGATGTTGGGAAACATTGATGTACTTTTAGAACTATTGGATGTTCTTCTTCCTGTGATGAGCTGTGATATGGAGATCTCCTTACTCTATCATTTTGAATTCTTTAACTGGGCATATATGTATATACCCTTCTTCTGTATCCACACCTTGGATTTGGATACTCTCCTTCCAAGAGAGGTGAAGAAGCATGTGGTATGTCATGTCCTTTCCGTGTTTAGCTTATCATGGTTGGATGAGTCAACTCTCCTATTATAGATAGTGAAGACTCAATGATTAGTTCATCTACTCACCATGTCAATCCCCTTGTGTTTGGACAATCTTACTTTCACTCCTTGTTGGGTTGAGCTACTCTCTTTGATTGTATCTTACATCTAATGTCTTTCTCTTCTATTGTATCTCTTACCGCTCCCCCCTTCATCTTCCTGGGCATCCTATTGGGTATGTTTATACTCACCCCTACATGGTCTTTTCCCACATGTATCGTGTCTTGTGAAAATGAAGGATATGTCCACCATGACTATAAAGGAGCTTAGGGATACTTGGTTCTTGGACCGCATACAGTGGTCATAGATTGGTATTCAAGAGATGGGCTCTCTTTCAGCTGTTTACTTTTATAGTTTTTTTAAGGTTGGTACATACTTTTGGTTGGGCGTGAATTCCCCCCCTTTAATTTTAGTTTACACTACCGTACGTTTGTGTTATCTAGAGGTTCATGCATGCTTAATTTACTTTATAGTAGTGTTGCATCTTTTATTCTTTCCCTGTGCACTTTGCATTGAGATGACTATGTGTGTGTGTAGGTACTTAGGAAAAGGCCTCCCTGAGTTAGTTATGTCTTCAGTGCTTGTTGCCACCCTTGGAATATGGAGGCGGGCTTGAGGTAGTTGCATCTCGAGCCCCGAATTCAGTCGGATCGTGAAAATTTTATACTAAAGTTAAAGTTATTTCAAAGATGTATTCTCATATTTGAAAGCTACTTTTTAAGAGAACCCATATTTAAAGAAAAGATTTCACTATGAAATAATGTTTTATTTTCTATTTTTTAAAAGGATTACATTAAAGAAATTTTTTTTAAAAGAAAACAACTCTTAAAAAATGAGAGTTATAAAATTCATGCTTTTATCTTTTCAATATAAGTTCACTTGGTTTACCTTGAAAACTGTACTTTAACTAAAACACAATAAAGTATAAGTTTTTGAAAGGAACTAGTTTCATAAAGTCATTTTATAAATCAGAAATTTATTTTTAAATTAAATCCATGCCTAGTACTTTATGCAAGCACATATTTTATGGTTTAAAAAATTTATTCCTTATATAGTTGACACTCTAATTAAAGAAAACAATAGCGTTTAAGAACATAATTCCTTTCCACTTAAATTAACTCAGTTGCAATGTCACCCCAATACAAACTCTTAAATGGGGTCAAGAATGGATTGTTGAATTATGACTCATGCAGATTAAAGTGGGAACAAATTATTATCTTTGTAAAGCATGATAGAGGTACAAAGTGATTTTTTTTATAAAACACAGCCACACCACACTAGCTTTTAATTGAGAAATACATTTCATAAATACCAAAAGACTTAATAAAATATGTCATAAAACTATATGAAGTAGTGCATGTCGATGACTAAATAAATCATGTAATATCTTTAATCCATGAAACTTTATAAACTAAGCAATGAGCATGCTTCATAAACATTATAGAAGAAATCAAAATCACAATCTAATTTAAACAACTTAAACTTCATTAATCATATTCCTACCAACTTTTATTTCTCATCTATAAACATTCAAGAAGCTATAAGAAACCAATACAAACAAATTACAAGATATGATTAAAAACCCTCAGTTAGAATTTTTTTCAACAATTTGAATATAAGGGATTTATTAAAAATAAATTTTCAAACAGCCATAAACAATGAGTTTTTATTGAAGTACTTTATTAAAATTCAATGTACACAAAGCCATAAACCATGGGTTTTATTAAGAAGGAGAGGATAGATTAAATCCTTTAAATTATTTATATAAAAACTTTTGAAAACCTCTTTATTTGTTACATCAAAATATTATTTAAAACCATCCATTCATAATTTTGAAAATAATGTTTCAACTTTATCATTTATTTGGAAAACAACTGGTAGGCATGTCCCAAACATTGCATGGAAATTCAGTTGATGAGTTGAGACCACTACCTTAACCATTGGTGAGATTTCCTATTCTGAACAATCCTTGAGAAGCTCCTAAAATCCACTAATCCAAGAATCCATAAGCAATTAATTCTAAAAAATCATTCACCGAAACTAAATTAAATTAAACCTTAAGTGAAGCCTCAGAAAACCGCTCCAAAAATAATCTCAAATTGAATATGACATAAAACCCCAATTAACACAACCCAAACATCCTCAAATCTCACTCCTAGCCCATGAAATATATTGGGCAAACCACAACATAGTTCATTTGTATAGAAATAGTAACAAATGGAAGACAAACAACTCACTAGGGTTTTCTTTAGTCAAGGGAAGAGGAATCCCTAAGCTAGAATTTGATTTGACCATGCTTTGGTGAAATCACAACATCAAATGCTGACTAAAGCAAGGGTAATCGAAGATGAAACGTAGATTAGGGAAGAAGGAGGGAAGATATGAGGCTTACCTTGGTTTTGTCTTGAAAAACTCCCTTGAACCCACTATAATCCATGGGGCAAGAAAGAGAGGAAGAGGAGGACAAGATCTAAGGAAGGGATCATGGATAGCTCGAGCAAATGAGGCTCCAAGGAAAGGAATAAGTGTATAAAAGGGATTGAAGAGAAATGAAAAAAATCCTCTTTAAAAAGAATTTGGGTTAGAGCTACCGAGCACCCAGTGGCACCCCAATAATATCCCCACTTCTACCAGGTCAATCATGTACTTGATACCCCGCAATAGGTACCTTGTGCCACCTGTAGATTTATATTGCAGGTGGTACCACCTTCTATCCATTCCTGAACCCCTGAACACCAATCAAAACCTCAACCCACACCTAAAAACACCTAAGATTTCATCCTCAAACATCCATATTCAATACCGAATCCCAAAACAAAAATTGCTCGTACTTTAACCACCCAAGATTCCCACTTAAGTCCTTAATAACGCCTTAATTAAGGCAATTGGGGCATGGGCTATTACAGTGCTTCTTCCACATTTTCATAATAGAGTTTGAGGATGGGTATACCGGTATGTTCATCCCTTTATATGTGTGTGTGTGTGTGTTGTTTTTATAGATTTTCATGAGAGATTTGTTGATCAGGTTGAACATTAAAAGCTTGTGGGGGTTCATGATTGGTGTTGGAGTCATTGTCACGGGAGTTGTTTTATAAATTTTCATTTTAGAGACCTTTGTTTATGTATGACATTACATACATTTGTTGGTTGGTTGTATTTGTATTATATGGGTTGATTGGTGGTTTTCTATGATGTTCATGGGATTTGTGAGGGTAATGTCTTCCATGTGTGTGTTTTATACCCTCGATACAAGTCACGAACCTATGACCTATTGAAGGCGGACTTTGAGGGTCACTTATCTTCACAACCAATCTAGCAATGGTTCCAGTTGGGGTAGGACATGACAATTGGAGTGAGCTTCATTGTATATTTGAGTAAGTTGAAGAATGTGAGATACACCTCATAGTGATGATATTGATATGAAGATTTGAATGAATCATTCGAGGAGGAGCATGAAGTCATAGTGGCAACTATGCATGTAATGTTAGTTATTATTGATAATAATTAATTTTTCTTTATTTATAGATTGTTTTATAATGAGTAATATATTATTTAATTATGATATTATTATATTGTAATATACAACTTTAAAAACTATAAATGAAGAGGGAGGCGTATTGATAGACCCTGAAGTCGAGGAACCTTGAAATCGGAGAAAATCCTTCACGAAACTGTTCGCGCCCTCTAATGGCGAGGGGAAGATTAGCAGAGCAAAATCTCGCGACGCCGGCCCAGACAAGTTCCAATAAACTCGGCGGAGGTGGCCGATGGAGATAAGGATTCGGTACTATAAAAGCGAGAGCCGAAGACTAGGTATATTAGATGCACAGAAACTGTTCGATGAAATGCGTAAAACAGGGGTCGAATCTGAGTTAACGTGTGTCTGTGTGTTTTAACATTTGTGTTTAAGAATTAGGAAGGAAATGCATCTCCTGCTAATATGGCATCAGTCTGGGTGTTTTCTAGTGATTAGTCACCAGGGCTAGATGATGATGCAAAAGCAAAACCAGCATGATGTATCAACTTCAAGTGTTACCATTTTACTTGAGGCTATTCCCCATGCTATATTACCCATTTCAGCTCAAGATCTTTCCTTTATCTCATTTCTCTTCTTTCTTCGTTTCTGCTGCTGCTGATATCCTCTGCTCGTAGATGAACTGGGCGAGCAGGCCTACCCAAATCGCAACGAGGATGGTGACTTTTGGCCACCCAGATGAAGAGATCAAGGCATCGACTATCCCGACGGCCAGCACGCCCAGTAACCAAAGGTAAATTCTCCTCCTCGCTTTTGATCCTGCAGCTTCTTTAGTAAGCTCGTTGATCTTCTTCACTTCCCCGTCCGGATTTGCCCTTTTCTGACGCGTATTTGGCCTGAAGCTCTTGAAGAACAGACCTTCATTCCGACCCTTCTCCATCTCGCCTTCGCAATCCGCCACCTTCTCTTCCCTCCTCCGGATTTCCTTCCTGTTCATCTCCGATGATTCCTCCCACGCCTCCAGTTGGCCCTCCATGCGCTTCATAATCTGCTAAATTAACAAGAAGCAGGGTTATGTAAACTAACTGCACTTTGCGGGCGGACAGTCTCGAGGGGCTTAGTAAAACCAGACCCTGGCGCCTGCTTCGTCCACTCCTTTCATGGCGTCTTCTTCGATCTGCTCGAACCGTGCATCGACCTCGTCGGCGAATCGGGTCAGGTAAGCCGACCTGTCGTCCAGGTAGTCGGCGAGGCGCACCTTCTGGGCTTCGAGCATGGCTATCCTGGCCAGAAGCTCCTGCCGGCGGGCGTCGCCTTCTGGCTGGGAAGCCTCCGCTGCACCGTCGGCGCCTTTTGACTTGCTGAGGCAGAGGGTGGTGGGGCTGTTCTTGGGTGGCCTGGCCGTGTGGAAGAAGGCCCGCTCGATGGGTCTGAAGGGTTGATGAATGGTTTTGAAAGCAATCACCATTTCTCTGTTCTGAAGCTCTGGGAGATGTGTGTAGAGGGAGGCTGTTTCCATGGCGCCAGGGTCGTGCATTTTGAGCCTCCCATTGGTACAAACTTTATCTCTCAATCTTGTGGCAGTCTGTTGTATTTCCCCATTACAATCTCACTATTATTGAATTAGAACTAATTTGAAATTCTATTACAATTTCAATATTAACAAAATACAAAACAAGTATAAGCTTTCAATTTTGATAATTTAAATAATTTATTATCTATATAATTTTTAACCATGTTTGATTAGATTGAATAAATCTCAAACAATATTAATAACTGAATTGAACCATATGAAAATAGAACAAGCACTACAAATTTTCCTCATTTGATTGCAAGACTACAAATATCCATCACCATCAATCAATGAAATATGACATAATGGGTATCCTCACGATGTTCATCGAAAAAATGAGAAATATACAGTGGAATGTAAGAGAAAGATTAAACCCTAGCAAATCATAGGCAAAAATCAAGCTCCAAGTTTCACATCTAAATGAAATGTGGCATAACATTTATCATCAAGACATTCATAGAAAAGAGGGAGAGACATCAAAATCTACAATGAAAAATAAGGGAATGCTCAACCTTATAAAATCATAAGCAAAACTATAACTCCAAGCTTCACCCATCAATGAAATGTGGCATAACATTTATCGTCAAGACATTCACAGAGAAAAAAAAAACAGAGAAATCAAAATAAACAATGAAACTTGAGGAGATGGCCAAACATAGGAAAATCATTGGCAAAACTCCAGCCCCAAGCTCCATGCATCAAACTTGTTAGACTATGCTCACCGTGACATCCCTATTGTAACGCCCTGATCTTAGCTATCTAGAGTCGGTGCATTATTACATAATATTGACACGATCAAAAGGGACCAGGTCCCGAAAGACTGATCAGTTTAGTAGCCTTGGAAATACTAGATACAAACATAAGTTTTACAATACATTATGAAATGCAAAACAACAACATTGTGTCTCCTTTGAACACATTCATCTCTCTTAGACTATTCCTGCAGGTCAGTCATGATATACTTCTTCACATCCTGGAAAAAATAAAACATAGAAAGGGGCAAGCTCATGTGCTTAATAAGGATAATAATATAGCGGAAACTTTCATAAATAAGCATAAACATTTAAGGCAATATATAAAATTAAAACAAAAGCTTTTTAAACATAAAACTTAAGCATAATATGGCAAAGATAAATCAAATAATGACATTTAATTATTCACATGGATATTCTACTAGTCGAATAATCGCATGTAATATCAATAGTCAATTTCATAATGATGGAATGCATAATGCCGGACATCATAACCACATAGTCAAGGTCTCGTGCCAAAACTACAAATAAGATTTTGTCAAGGCCTTGTGCCAAGACACCTAGTTTGTCTCATGAGACCTACCGTTGCATCAAGGAGCTATAACGGACTCTACCTGTCACTTACTAAGTCTAATGCATTCCTCATATGAAAAGGTTAAAACCTAACATAAACATTCGTATTAAAACTAGCATACAAAATGTTAATACTTTAACCATAAACCATGAATGATATAAAAATAACACATCCACAGTCAAACATATCACAAAAATATCAATACAATATAGAAGATTGTATCATAATAAATCAAATTCAAACAAGTGTAAAATCCATCAAAAGATGTTGACATAGATGAAATCAAAACTATTTGAGAGAAATATATCTTTCTATTTTGAAATCATTTAAAAGTAACATAATTATAAAAGAAAACATTTATTTTTAAAATATTATTATAAGCTTATAAGGGAAGTTTCGAAGGTGTTATAATGGTGGAAAATAGCCGCACTCGCCGTATAAGTAAAAAAAAACTTTCTTTCCTTAATTTTGTCGACAAGGTTGTTAAGAACCTTGTTTGGAAAATGACGGAAAGATTCCTTTATAAAAATTTTATAAAAAGTCAAACAAGGGTATAAATGACTTTAACCCATAGTCTAGGAAATAGTAAAAATATTTTGAAATACATTTTTAAGAAACATGGATGTGGATGATAAAGAGGTCTCAGTAGATACTCACGTATAAACAACCTCGGATAATGAAGAGATTGTAGAATTAACCATTACCTTATACTTTTCCTTGGTCAAGGGTATGTTAACCTCCTATATAATAATTAAATCATTGTTATTAAATTATACAAGAACCACATACATAAATATGATATCATATATGATCTTCTAATATTGTTTTGTTAATAATATTTTAGTAGTATCGTTGTTTTGGGTATTAACTGATTCATTTTTCTTTATATATTTTGTTACATAAGTCATGTTTGATATGGATAGGATGTATTTGATTCATATACAGAATGATATTAAGTTCTTAAAAATTATTTTTAATCATAAAGTGAAAATTATTCTTGAATGCTTGCGATGAGAAATGAATCTCATCGCGTTCATGGAGACGATAATCCGTACGTACGCACGAGCGACGATACCATTATATTGATGGAGAAATCGTATGTAATTGGATGGTATATCATATATACAGAATCATTAACATATTATATTTATTATTTACATCAATTATACTCGTTATTATACCCATCCAAATGATGAAGTGTTGAATAAAAAATTACACCACGATGTGGAGGCGGTAAGCCGTACGTACGCACGTATGGTGACTTTGTCATTCATAGGATGGATAGAATACTGAATATGGTTGTAACATATTTATAATAACATCAAAGTATGTAGAAAGTACTGGAGTTATTATTTTGGTATGAAAACAACAAATAAAGAGGAAGTGGAAGAAGAAAAGAACTTTGAAAGAGGTGATGAAATTATTACCTCTTCTTCGGGTGCTTCTTTTTGATTTGATCAAAAGGTCTCCTTAGGTTGGCTTTTTTATCAAAGTAAGGCCTCTAGGTTTAATTTAGGGTAGTTGGGAGGATATTTGAGTAGGGGTTGGCCATGCCAAATGGCTTTGGAGGTGTGATTTTGAGAGAAGGGGAAGTACCCTTTTATAAGAGAGGTGATGGTCACTTTAGGAAAAACTTGAAATATTATTTTATTATACAATCATATTCGGGTTATAATGGCTCCAAAAGGAATTATTTCGAGGCTAAGGTGGGGATGAGTCAAAAACCTCTCAACCAATAGGTTTTAGATAGGTTTAGGTTACCATATTAACCTTATCTTTTAGATTTAACTCTTAGTTAAATAGTTTAACTTTTACCATGTATTCTTGTATTATTATAATAAATGGTTAATAAACTTACTATAAAAATCCAAGTGAACCCCAAGTGGTTCATTATTGATATATCTAATCTTATCTAAGTCCTTTTTCAAAACATTAGATTTTTAGAAATATTATAACAATTAATAATAAGATATTTGTTTTAAAAACTCATTTATGTCAATTTTGACACTATTTAGTATTTGATTTTTGTGAAAGTCATAAAAACTTTATCACTTCGAACAAAATTTATTTAATCAACCCTAAAATTTCATATTAACCTATAAAATTTGTGTAATATATCAAAAGTCTCAATTTACAATTATATTAATATTTATGATATCAATTATTTTAATCTTTCAATAATAAGGTAATTACTGCATCATCATTGTGTCATAAATAAATTTAATTATTTAATGTCTAAAAATTATAAATAAAATAAAATTATGTAGTAAATCTTTTTATCTTTATAATGAATATTTATATTCTAATTTATCTTATGTATAACCCTATATTAAAAATGGTTTAGTTATTAAACTTTGAATTTAACACTTTTAACTCTTCTTTAAATAAAATAATAATAAATGTCCTAATCTAATCCAAGTGGACCAAAAGGATCATATTTTATTCCTAAGGTTGATTTCGGTCAAAATACACTTATCCAATAGAATTAGGACATGTGTTAGGGTAATTATAATAAAATTTTTACCTTTAATTACCCTATTTACTTTTAACCGTGGTAAATAAAATTTAAAAGTTACTATTCACCAAAAATTATTTTCATCCTATTGAATGACATTTTACTTACTGATGTAAATCATGTCTCTCAGATTTTTTAAATTCAATTCACAGAAACGGTAAAATTACGTTTTATGCAAATTTGCAAATGTTCCTAGAAGGTGGGTAAAAGACGTTAAAATGTTCAATAAAATTTTATACATTTAATTTTATTATAAAATGAATCCAATTAATTACATTGAACTTATATAGGTATTATGTATCTATTTTTACCTAAAATAAATTTAAATAAAAAGTAGGTTTTAAACAATAACTCAGTGTTTTTCACTATTCATCAAAAAATGAAAGTTTTCAGAAAAATTCCAAAAATTCACCCTAAGATAATTTTGATATTCCGAATCTAAAAATGAAGCCTATTTTGAAAAATAAAATTTATAAAATTTCAAAAAGTGGGTATTACTATTCACAGTGACTTGTTTGATTGGTCGTGGTGTGCTAGAACTCGAAGTTGCGTACAACGCAAGCTATTGCATTATTCAAAGAGAAACGTACTGTGGAAGCTTGGGGTGTTACATTATTCCCTCATTCAAATAGTTTCTTCCTCGAAATTTCTATAATACTATTGCATAAAAAGATTTAGGTGGTTCTTCATCATAAGTTCCTCGGGTTCCCACGTTGCCTCTTCCAACTTATGGTTTCTCCATAGGACTTTTACCAGACGAGTCATCCGGTTTCTCAACACTTGTTCTATGGTATCAAGAATCTTGACAAAATCTTCACAATAAGACAGATCAGGTTCCAGTACCATTTCTTCATAAGTGAGTACATGCATTGGGCCAGGCATGTATTTTCTCAACAGTGATACGTGGAACACATCATGAACTTTGGAGAGACTTGGAGGCATTTCCAAATGGTAAGCTACAACTCCAATTCGTTCCAGAATTTCGAAAGGTCCGATGTACCTGAGACTTAATTTACCCTTTTTACTGAATTGTATAACACCCTTCCATGGAGATACCTTCAAGAAAACATGATCTCCTACTTGAAATTCCAAATCCTTCCTTCGGTTATCGGCATGGATATTTTGCCTACTTTGAGCTGCTTTGATGTGGGTTTGGATAATCTTCACCTTTTCTATTGTTTCCTCAACAAGTTCTGGCCCTACAAGTTTTCTTTCACCAACATCATCCCAACAAGTTGGTGTGCGACATCTCTTTCCATATAATGCTTCATATGGTGCCATCTGAATACTTGAATGGAAGCTATTGTTATAGGAAAATTCTACTAGAGGTAAATATTGATCCCACATACCTTGAAAGTCAAGTGAGTAAGATCTCAACATGTCTTCTAAGGTTTGAATAGTCCGTTATGATTATCCATCAGTTTGAGGGTGGTAGGAAATGCTCAAATGAAGTTCACTATCCAAGGCCTTCTGAATACATTTCCAGAATCTTGATGTAAAATGGGGATCACAATAAAAAATAATCGATTGGAGTACTCCATGAAGTATTACAACTTCATTAATATATAGTCTTTCTAAATGTTCAAGTGGTAAATCTTCTCTTATAGCAAGAAAATGTGCTGACTTAGTAAGATGATCAACAATGACCCATATTGCATCATTCCTTCTATAAGTCTTTGGTATCTCCATGAAAAAATCCATCGTAATATCATCCCATTTCTACTCAAAAATGGGAAGAGGTTGCATGTCTCCTCTAGGATGCTGTCTTCCAGCCTTCAATTGTTGACAAACCATATATCTTGACACATAATCAGCAATCTGCCTCTTCATGTTGTCCCACCAAAAATGTTCCTTCAAATCTCTATACATCTTAGTGCTATTAGGGTGTATAGAGAAATTGGAGCTATGATCATCATCCAATAATTCACTTTTTAGACCAGGTATGTCAGGAACACAAAGTCTCTTACCAAATTTCAAAATTCCATCTTCATATACGAAGTCAATCAATCTCCCATCATTCACAGCTTTAATTTTCTTTTGAAACTCCTTATCATCAGTCTGATAACTTTTTATCCTTTCTAGTAAAGATGGTTTGGAAACCATTTGAAAAATTATTGATGTTTCACCTTCCATGATTATTCCCATATCCATATTTACTAGATCCATGAACATAGGATCCCTTTCAACTCTCGTCTTGTTCAAAACTCCATGATCCTTTCTTTCAAAGCATCTGCCACCTTATTTTCCTTCCACGAGTGGTAGTGTATAGTGAAATCATAATCCTTGAGTAGTTCAAGCCATCGTCTTTGCCTCATGTTGAGTTCTTTCTGTGAGAAAATATACTTCAAACTCTTGTGATTGGTATATATCTCACATTTTTTTACCATAGAGATAGTGTCTCTGTATCTTCAAAGTAAAGAATACAGCTGCTAACTCAATATCATGAGTGGGATAGTTTTGTTCATGAATTTTTAGCTGTCATGATGCATAGGAAATAACTCTATCATTCTGTATAAGGACACAACCAAGTCCTTTCTTTTAAACATCACTATAAATAACAAAACCATCATTCCCTGATGGTAGAGTCAAGATAGGAGCACTGACTAATCTTTTATTCAGTTCTTCAAAACATTATTCACACTCTTTTGCCCAAAAAAAAATTAACCCCTTTACATGTGAGCTTGGTTAATGTGTTATCTAATCGGGAAAAATTCTGGACGAAACATCGATAATATCCTGCTAAAACAATAAAACTACACACCTCAGTTATACTCATTGGTGATATCCATTCTTGTATTGCTCTTGTCTTAGAAGGATCAAAAGAGATTCCATCCTTAGAGATAATATAACCAAGAAAAGAAATCTCCTGAAGCCAAAATTCACACTTTCTAAACTTTCCATATAATTCATTTCTTCTAAGAGTCTTTATAATAGTGCGCAAGTGATTTTCATGATCTTCATAGCTTTTGGAGTATACCAAGATATCATTAATAAATAACACTACAAATTCATCAAGATATTCCTTGAAAAATCTATTCATTATATTCATGAATACATAGGGTGCATTATTCAGTCCAAAAGGCATTACTGTAAACTCGTAATGCCCATACCTGGTATGAAATGCAGTCTTCGGAATTTCTTCCTTCTTCACAAACAACTGATGATATCCGGATCAAAGGTCAATCTTTGAAAAATATTGATCTCCATGAAGTTTATTGAATAAATCATCAATGCGAGGTAGAAGATACTTGTTCTTTATTGTTATAGCATTGATCTCCCTATAGTCAAGGCACAACCTCATAGATCCATAATTATTCTTAACAAAAAGAACAGGGGCTCCCCATGGAGAAACACTAGGGAGAATAAATACTTTATTACTCAATTCCTCTAGTGGTTTCTTTAGTTCCACTAATTCCACAGTGGCCATTCTATAAGGGGTCTTTGATATGGGCCTTGAACTAGGAATTAAATCAATGGAAAACTCAATTTCTCATTATGGAGGATGTCCATGTAAATCCTCTGGAAACACATCAACATATTATTTCACAATAGTTACATCCTCTATTTGAAAATTACTTTCCTCACCCATAGTTATTTCACTCTATTCTTCCCCAATAATTGAATTTAGTAGAGCTATTGGGCGTGGATCTAGATAAAAATCATATGGAGACGTTTCTTCTCTAAAGATAAGGTACTTCTTATCATCATCGAAAATTGTAACCTCGTTCTTCTTACAATAAATTTTCACATCATAGTCCAAAATCCAATCCATACCGAGGATTATATCAAATTCAATCATGGGTATGATGATGAGATCAATATATAAATCATATTTATATTCCCTAATGGTAATTTATTTACAAAACTTCGTTGCAATGATACTTCCCTTAAGAGTTTTGGCTGACAACTCCCTTGTTAAATCAAATTGGAAATATCTAATTTTTTCTTAGAAAACTGGGAAGATATGAAACAATGAGATGATCCAAAATCAAATAAATTATTGACTAAATTTGAGGAAACCATTAAATTACCCGCCACCATGTCATTCGGAGCTTTAACCTCAGCAGTAGTGATTGCATAAGCTTGGAATTTCTCCCTTGTACTTTTCTGAGGTAAATTTTCTTGGCACTTAGGACATTCATTTGCATAATGCCCCATTTCTCTACAATTGTAGAATTCAACATTGACAATCTCTTTCTTTACCTTGCAATCACGAGCTTGGTAGCATTTTTCACCACACTTGTAACAGACTCCCATTCCCTTTAGGAAAGTACCGAGGTGTTTCTTCGCACATTTACTACAGGATGGAAATTCAACTTTTTTCCTTCTTCCCCTTATTTCCATTTACAGAGTGTTCAACAGATCTCTTATTCTCTTTCTTTTCTTTAAAGTCATAAGACTTAGAGAATTCTTTTTCAGTCTTGATAGCACATGAGACAATATCTTCATATGATGAGAAATATTGTGAGACTAATGTTCGACGGAGAAATGGTTTTAACCCATCAAAGAATCGATCAATATTACTCCTTGGGTTACGTATATAATCTTCACCATGACTTGCCAACCTTGTAAAGTTAGCCTCATACTTTGTGACATTCTCATCCTCCTTTTTCCTCAGACTTAGAAATTGCCTTTCCATATCCGCTCGATGGTCACGAGGAAAGTATTTTTCTAAGAAAAGATCTTTAAACTCCCTCCATTCCATATTTGATACTTATTCATCCTCCTTTGTATTTTGAATTAATGACCACCATTGATCTGCATATCCCATGAGGTGATAAACTGTAATGAAAACTTTTTCCCTTTCACTACTCCCCAAAGCATGAAATATTTTCTCTAAGGAACTTATCCGTTGCTCAGCTACAAATGGATTTGTAGTCCCATTGAATGTTGGTGGTTGTTGCCTCATGAAGCAGTCGAATATTGATCCTCCACGTTGTGGATCAGGGTTCTCCATACGGGTAAGGTTATTATTCATAACCTGAGTGAGTTGTCCCAGTACGGTAAAAAGTTTTTCAACACTGGTTGCATCACCAGCTCACATATAATTATCTTGAGTAGGAGGGAAGTCACTACATGGATTACGTGCATTGATACAATTTCCATTCCTTCCACTAGGTTCCATTTCTAAACAATGGCATACACCAGATTAGTTTATGAATCACAATACATAATTCTAAACTAGTAAAATACCTAACATAAATTGAACAGATTATGCATATAATCCATAATCATAAAAAATGTTTTATTTGAGGAAGTATTTACTCATAAATCCTTCATAATGGTTTGTAAAGAAAATGCGAATTATCCTAAGCATATCCCCCGGGAGTGTCGTAACCAAGAGTACAACAAGACCCATTGTTGTGTACCGGGATGCCCCAGGTCTTTCCTGAAACTCCTTATCAAACTTTTCACTCCTAGGTACATCTGTGCTAGAGCCGCCTCTACCTGATCATATCCATACAGGGATGTATTTCTTGGAAAATACAAAAAAATATCTACATTACAAAAATTCTAGGAAGTTCTTCTATACTAATCCTTAAAGTCTATCTTGGGGCAATGTTCTCTAATCAAAGGTTTTCTAAATCTAGCTTCAAAGGTTTGTACTAAAATTCCTATGATACCAACTGTAATGCCCCAACCCTAGTTACCTAGAGTTGGTGCATTATTACATAATATTGGCATGATCACAAGGGATCAATTCCTAAAATACCGATCAATTTAGTAGCCTTGGAAGTACTAGATACAAACATAAGTTTTACAATAAATTATGAAATGAAAAACAACAACATTATGTATCCTTTAAACACACTCATCTCCCTTAGACTATCCCTAAAGGTCAGTCATAATATACTTCTTCTCATCCTGGGAAAAATAAATCATAGAAAGGGGTGAGCTTAGGTGCTCAGTAAGGATAACGATATAACATAAACTTTCATAAATAAGAATAAACATTTAAGGAAATGTATAAGACTAAAAAAACCTTTTAAACATAAAACTTCAGCATAATATGGAAAAGATAAATCAAATAATTCCATTTACTTATTCACATGGATATTGTACTTGTCGAATAATCACATGTAATATCAATAACCAATTTCATAATGATGGAATGCATAATGCCGAACATCATAACCACATAGTCAAGGCCTCGTGCTAAGACTACAAATAAGATTTTTTAAAGGACTTATGCCAAGACACTAGTTTGTCTCATGAGACCTACCGATGCATTGAGGGGCTATAGTGGGCTCCACCCATCACTTACTAATTCCAATTCATTCCTCATATGAAAAGGTTGAAACATAAAATAAACATTCGTATTAAAAATAGAATACGAAATGTTAATACTTTAATCATAAAGCATGAATGGTATAAAAATAACACATCCATAGTCAAACATATCACAAAAACATCAATACAATATGTAAGATTGTATCATAATAAATCAACTTCAAAAAAGTGTAAAATCCATCAAAGGATGTTGACATAGATGAAATCAAAACTATTTGAGAGAAATATATCTTTCTATTTTGAAATCATTTAAAAGTCACATAATTATAAAAGAAAACATTTATTTTAAAAATATTCTTATAATCTTGTAAGGGAATCTTCGAAGGTGTTATAATGACAGAAAATAGCTGCACTCTCTGTATAAGTTAAAAAAACATTCTTTCCTTAATTTTGTCAAAAAGGTCATAAAGGACCTTGTTTGGAAAATGACAGAAAGATTAATTTATAAACATTTTATAAAAAGTAAAAAAAGGGTATAAATGACTTTAACAAATATTCTATTAAATAGTAAAAATGTTTTGAAATATATTTTTAAGAAACATGGATGTGTATGATAAAGAGGTCCCAATATATACTCACGTATAAACAACCTCGGATAATGAAGAGATTGTAGAATTAACCCTTACCTTGAACTTTTCCTTAGTTGAGGGTAAATTAAACTCATGTATAATAGTTAAATATTTTTTATTAAATTATATAAGAACCACATACATAAATATTATATCATATATTATCTTCTAATATTGCTTTGTTAATAATATTTTAGTAGTATCATTGTTTCAGGTGTTAAATGATTCGTTTTCCTTTATATGTTTTGTTACGTAAGTCATGTTTGATATAGATAGGATGTATTTTATTTATATACAGAATTATATTATATTCTTAAACATTATTTTTAATAATAAAATGAAAATTATTCTTGAATGTTTATGATGGGGAATGAATCTTATCGTGTTCGTGGAGACGGTAATCCATATGTACGCACGAGCGACAATACCATTCTATTGATGGTGAAATCATATGTAATTGGATGGTATATCATATATACAGAATCATTAACATGTTATATTTATTATTTAAATCAATTATTATTATTATTATACCCATCCAAATGATGAATTGTTGAATAACAAACTACACCACGACGTGGAGACGGTAAGCCGTACGTATGCACGTATGGTGACTTTGTCATTCATAGGATGGATAGAATAATGAATATGGTTGTACCATATTTATAATAAAATAAAAGTATGTATAAGGTACTGGAATTATTATTTTGGTCTAGAATCAACAAAGAAATAGGAATTGGAAGAAGAAAAGAACTTTGAAAGAGGTGATGAAATTATTACCTCTTATTCAGGTGCTTCCTTTTGATTTGATCAAAAGGGATCCTTAGGTTGGCTTTCTGATCAAAGAAAGGACTCTAGGTTGAAGTGAGGGTAGTTGGGAGGATATTTGAATAGGGTTTGGATGAGTCAAATGACTTTGGAGGTGTGATTTTGAGAGAAGGGGAAGTACCCTTTTATAAGAGAGGTGATGATCACTTTAGGAAAAGTTTGAAATATTATTTTATTATACAATAATATTCGGTTTATAATGGCTAAAAAAGGATTTATTTCGAGGATAAGGTGGTTATGGGTCTAAAACCTCTCAACCAATAGATTTTAGATAGGTTTAGGTCACCATATTAACCTTATCTTTTAGATTTAACTCTTAGTTAAAAAGTTTAACTTTTACCATGTATTCTTGTATTATTATAATAAATGGTTAATAAACTTACTATAAAAAGGAAAGAGAACCCCAAGTTGTTAATTATTGATATATATAACCTTTTATATGTCATTTTTCTGAACCTTATATTTTTAGGAATATTATATCAATTAATAATATAGTATTTGTTTTAAAAACTCATTTAAGTTAATTTTGACACTATTTAGTATTTGATTTTTGTAAATGTCATAAAAACTTTATCACTTTGAATTTTTTTTATTTAATCAACCCTAACATTTCATATTAAACTAGAAAATTATTGGAATACATAAAAAGTCTGAATTTACAATTATATTAATATTTATAATATTAACTATTTTAATCTTTCAATAATAAGGTAATTACTACATCATCATTGTGTCATAAATAAATTTAATTATTTAATGTATAAAAATTATAAATAAAATACCATTATTTAGGAAATATTTTTTTATTTCTAATGAATATTTATAGTCGAATTTATCTTATGTATAAACCTATATTAAAAATGGTTTAGTTATTAAACTTTGAATTTAACACTTTTAACTCTTCTTTAAATAAAATAATAATAAATGTCCCAATCTAATCCAAGTGGACCAAGATGACCATTTTTTATTCCTAAGGTTTATTTTTGTCTAAATACACTTATACAATAGAATTAGGACTTGTGTTAGGGTAATTATAATATCATTTTTACCTTTAATTACCCTATTTACTTTTAACCGTGGTAAATAAAATTCAAAAGTTACTATTCACCAAAAAATATTTTCATCCTATTGAACCAACTTTTACTTACTAATTTCAACCGTGTCTCTTAAATTTTTGAAATTCAATTCACAAAAGTGGTAAAATTACGTTTTATGCAAACTTGCAAATGTTTCTAGAAGGTGGGTAAAAGATGTTAAAATGTTCAATAAAATTTTATACATCTAATTTTATTATAAAATGACTCCAATTAATTACATTGAACTTATATAGGTATTATGTATCTATTTTTACCTAAAATAAATTTAAATAAAGTAAATAATTATTTAAATAAAAATTAGGTTTTAAACAATAACTCAGTGTTTTTCACTATTCATTAAAAATTGAAAGTTTTCAGAAAAATACCAAAAATTCACCCTAAGATAATTTTGATATTACGAATCCAAAAATGAAGTATATTTTGAAAAATAAAATTTATAAAATTTTAAAAAGTGGGTATTTCTATTCATATTGTCTAGTTTGATTAGTCGTGGTGTGCTAGAGCACGAAGTTGCGTACAACACAAGCTATTGCATTATTCAAAGAGAAACGTACCATGGAAGCTTGGGGTGTTACACCTATCACTTCTTTTTTACTCCCCCATACCTCTCAGGGTGTCATCTCTATCCCGACAAGACTCTTGAATCGAGAATGTGATCATGAATGACCCCAAAGTCTTACTATAGTAGGGCACAAAGTGGCAACTGATACCAAGGCTACATACATTATGACATGAAATTCGTTATCCTTTTTCTATAATAAAAAATACACATCACCCACAACATCGAAAATCAAACACCATAACAAATACATGTAACCAATAATTTATGTCATGTAATAGAAACCAAAAAAAATATAGACAACAAACGTAATCAGAAGACAACCCTCAACATGATTGATGTAAAAGAATAACTGAAATGAAATACCACCGACTCTAACTAACTATAAAGCACATTGGGATAATATAGCCCTACACAACCTCCTACTTGACCATACAACACTAGAAATGATAGAAGTGGGTGTTTGTATACCACAATACTTAGAAAATTTCTCAAAAAAGATCATATTAATGTGGATTGTAACACCCCACATATATCAAGGTATGAATTTGATTAAATTGTTATCAAACCACATGTTTTTTTGATGGTTTTCAACTGTTAGTGGAGTTAGCGGATGTCGGGGCCAATATTTTTAGAGTTGGTCTCAATGTGGGATGAATTTCCAGTGCAGGTGGCACATCATGTCGCAATGTGAGGCATTGCATCATGAAGGGGGAGTATTGCACTATGATGTTAGGGGATCATGCCACAATGACCAGTGTAAGATTTAATTCTAGGATTGAGGGGAGGTGTCATGCCAAAACCGGGGTGTTGCACCATGAAGTCCTTGACAACACACTATAAAAAAAATAATTCTACCAACATAAATTCAATGACAGATAATATATATGTTAGTAAAAATGTACAATTCTAATAGATATTAAGTTTTTTTGGTATTAAATTTCAATACTAACATTTATTTTTACCAACACATATATTTTTTTATTAATTATTTAATACCAATAAACACTTTACCAACAATTAAATTTGTTACTTTTCCATATTAATACCGATGGGTTTTTTACCAGAAAATCAATATGTTATTATTAATCATTATTACCAACAATATTCTTAAACATTTAAATTTTTATCTATTATTTATTCAATACAAACAAATAATTTAACGAAAAAAATGTTTTCTACTATTAGTTAATCATTTAATGAAAAAAGTTTATTGTTATTAACAAAAATAAAAATGCTCATAAGATCAATTTCTAACTTAATAATAGAAAATTATGTTGTTATTAATAATAAAATATTGTGAATATTTGGAAAAAATTGAAAATTTGATCCAATATATATTATATTTTAAATATAATTAAAATTATATTTTAAATACATATCCTTAGGGATGAAATATGTTGTATGATTTGAACAAATAAAAAGAATAGAATGGGAAAAAAATAAATGGTAAGTAAATATCATCTTTATGGTTCAATAATTGATCCTTAAAAAAAATTGAATAACACATTCCCTCCCCCATCCCTGTGTTTTCTCAAATTTTCCCTATGCTTCCCTCTCCTCCCATTTTTATCTCCCCCTCCCCCCAGATTTATGATCTCTTCCTGTACTCATAGAACCAGTACATCATCATTGCCTGCACTCACAACCATACCCCCTCGATTATTTAACATTGCTTACACCCTCCGTCCATTTATGCTCGATTGTGTTTTCTACTTTCCACTAAAAATATTAGGTGTCAGGAGTCACATGGACATAAACCCATTTCTCATTCAACCAGTTTATGATTGAGCCTCTTATCAGATATGCACATTTTCTCCTCAAGTTTTAATCCCTTTAAATCATGACCATCCAGTGTTTGAATTGAATAATAGTTTGGGTTTCAGTGATATCCAAATGAAATGTGTTTTATTATTATTTTTATTATTATTTTTTTAGTGATTTTAGGTTTCTAATTGAATGATTCTCTAGAGCCACTATAGTTATTTGAGTTACTCCATTGTAATTGTATGTATCAATTATATTTACATACTTTTCCATTTTCCTAACAGATTGATCCATGGATTTGGGTAACCAAAACCATGGACTAGGATAAATTTATTGAAAAAGGAAACATCATGCAAAATTTTGAGGATTACAAGGTACAAAGTACCCAAAACAAGACTAAATTTGGCCAAATAGGCCCCTTCTATCAGAAAATAGAAAAACAAACTTACCACCTTCATTTTTCCATTCCTACCCACCACCTTCCTAAAGGAAGGTGCCATTTTATGCATCCCATCCCATGCTGTAAGTGAGAAACATCATCATACAAACCACAATGCCCATCAGCCTGGTGTCAGCATCTCTACACATCCTATTTGCTGGGAACAATAGTGAACTGCAACAAGAAAATCAGAATACCCACCCAGAAAAGTAGTCAACCACTAATGTGTGTAGCATGCCTAGGTATAACTTTAATTCAGCCCTCAAATGTGCCAAGATTAAAATCTTCAAGTCTTCCACCAAAACCAAGAAGCAAAATAGATTGAAATAGTTTCATGGAAATCAAAACTCCCCATCAGATAACCATTAGTCCAAATTCTAGAGAAGTAACTACAACACCTTTGAACAACACAAAATTGTGCATCAGTAAATGCCATGCCAAATGAAAAAAAATTATTTCAAGAAGTTTACAAAAATACAAACCCGATCCAAGATATTGAGCAACAACCAACTTATCTAGAGACCCATCAAAGAAAAGTTTCAAAGACACCCCTGGAAACCAGAGGCATTAACATTCCCATGTAAGGGCATTGAAATCAAAATTTCAATTTGATTGTACATCTTTATTAATAAAGGATACCATATAATCCCATGTTTGATGATAGGTGTGAAATTTGATTAGGCCATCTTCATATTTTTTAAAACACCCTATTTCCTGTTCATCAAACCATTTATCGGAATCCTTAGGGAGATCAACCTGCAGCTCAACATCACCCTTCATTTTATACAATACATCTTCGATAGATTTGGAAACAGTCTTGTTCCAACATTGGAAGATCTTGTGACCAATGCCTTTTTCAAATTTGAATAATACTTACACGACTTATATTTCTTCGGTTGTAAGGGGTAAGAACCTCCCACATCTGGTATTTGATTCTTACCCTTGGTTGCACTGTAGCGATAATATTTCTCCTCCTTCTCATTACAATAAAATTGATTCTCTTTGTTTAACTCATCACCATTGACATCAAGTTCATATGTATGCTTTAATTGGGCATCATATTTTTGTTACTCATTACCAACTTTGTATTCTACAATATTATAAAGACCTTCCAGATGATCTTTTAGTGAATCTCCCACACCTAGGTTGGGAGTGTTTGGTACGTGGGTCGGAGTGCGTCTAATTTTTCAAATTTTATAACTCATTGACTACTATAGAAGTGGCGAGTAGAGTTAAAAAATAGATAGCATGAGATCTAATTCACTAAAAATATCTATTTGGACAATGTTTATACATAAAATCAGTTGAGGAAATTCATATCTTTTTATATTTTTAATATTTTATGAAACTAAAAATTAAGAACACAAAAGAAATAAAGTAAATTGCAATTAAACAAATGATGATGAACTTTTATCAGAAAAATGTACCTGGGATCAAACTACTACACACCCATGAAAACTATTATTTTTTGTGATTAAATATTTATTCTACTTAATTATCATCAGTTCCAAAATCATAAATTTTTTTAAACGCTCATTTCAAATCTCCTAATTTATTTAAAGTCTCTTCTCTGTTGTTATAGATAAATTAGGAGAAGTGTTTGAGTACTGAACCAAACGGCAAAATAACACATCATCTTTCTCACAAAGCTACGCCACCTATTTGAACTATAATCGGTCAACACGATTTAACTCCTTGAATCTACGAATTGAATAATACTTAAAATGATCAGTTTTAATTTCAGAAATCATTTCAATGAAAAAATAATTAAAGTGAATAAAAATTAAAATGAAAGTAAATTTAATCGACAAATTAACCACAAAATAAAAATTCCAGCCTAACATGTACAACAAATTTAATTCCTGAGTCAACACCCTGACACAAATAAATTTACCCCGACATTACAACCAAAAAAATATACATGATAATAAAATGATAAATCATTAAAATTGTACCTTTGTTTTCAGAAAAAATGATTGTGTTGGTCTGAACTCTCGCCAAACAACACCCACTGATCTACGAATGCAAGAAAACCATCTACGCACACCGACGTCGTGCACTAACAATAAACCACTAAAAATATGACACCTTCCCGAAGCCTCAGTGAATAGGAGGAGGTGTGGCAGCCGAGAGAACCAGAAGAGGTGACTCACTGCTAGTATGTTGGTGCACAACAAATGAGAGGGGGTATTGACCACCTGGTTCGCTGCTGCACATGAGGTTCTTGGGTATGTTGGTGCACCCAGTGTAGGAGGGTGGCAGTGTGAAGGGTAGAGGAGGTTTCTAGTGTGGTGTGTGGTGTTATAGGGAGAGGGAGGTGGAGGCAGGGTTGGCATACTGCACAAGAGGGGGGTGGCACTTGGCCTGGTGGAGGCCACTAGATGACTTTCGGTGCACAGGGTGATGAAGCAGAGAGCGTGCAGTGGGAGGGAGGTGGGTCGGTGCAATATTGTAACAGGGAGTTCCAGCGTGGCATGTTTGAGATGGTGCATAGCAAGAGGAGAGTCCCCAATGGTCCTGCTGCCTTGGGTTTTATCCCCCTCTCCCATGATAATGGAGAGATCCCCTCCTCTATGCGTGTATTTGGAGAACTCAAAAAAAAAAATCAAATAAAATCTTATTATTTAATTTTTTTAAATATTAATAAAATAAATAAATAATAATAATAATATAATTAAATATATAATATAATATAATACTATAAACAAAAAAAAATTAAAAGAAAATGTTATAAAAGTGAATATATATATATATATATATATATATATTTATGCACATGTAATTAAGTATTTTGGGCCACCTTAAGGCCTTCGACTCACCTGAAATTGCGCTTAATGACCAGACATACTCTATAAGGAGCAGACTCCAGATGGAGATTCAGAGCAGGTGCATTCACCAGAGTAGAATCTAAGAAGATTTTTTAGAAAGAGAGGGTAAGACATTGCTATCGGGACCAGCCTGTGCAAGCAAGAGAAGCCCAGCTGAATAATCCATGCGAAGGTGGAGAGTTGACATCACGATGAAGAAGCTGAGGAGGAGTAGTTCCATGTAGTTATAGTCTGTATATTTCCTTAAGACCTACTGTTCATGTTATCTCTAAGATTACAGGCCTTGTAAGGGTCCCCCCTCATCTCTTGAAAGGGGGGTTATCAAAAATCAATAAAAGGAAGGCCTTCGGGCCATTCGGGCACATGAAATTAAATACCCTAAAATAAAGATATAATAAAAGTATGAAAATAACATATCCTCTATTAAAATAATAAAAATACTAAACTAATAATAAAAATACTACTTTTATTAATACTAAAAAAATAAATAATGAAAAAAATATAATACCAATATAGACAATTAATAAAAATATAATAAAAATTAATAAAATAAATAAAAATAATATTAGCGAAATGAAAAATATAGTGTTAAAATATAATATATAAAATTAATACACTAAAAATACTAAATAACTAATATCGATAAATAATTAACTAAAAACTATAAAAATAACTAAAATATTAAAAAACAAAAAAAAAGAAGCTAAAAATACTAAAAATAGTTAGAAAAATAATTAAAACTAAATTAAAAAATTATTAAAATGTCAACAAAATTCATGAGAATCAAGCCCCTCACACTTAAACCTTTTCATGACTGGATAAAACAATCATAGAAAATACACAACTAGACTAGAAGACAAATCAAAACATCAAAATTATGAGTTCAAAATTTTTCAATACCTTTTACCCACACAATATCATGCTTCATTTAAAATTTCAATTTTCAAAAATAGTTTCCCTTCCATTCATAGTCTTTCAAAAACAAGCATCTAAACTCATGCATCATGTAAGCTACCTTACTTAAATGGCCCGATGGCCTTATTTTTATTTATTTATAGACAATTCCCCTTTTAAGGGTTGAAGGGGAACCATTACATGATCCGTAGGCCCAAGTCACAAGGCCCATACATGAACCAATAGATGGCCTTAAATGCCCATACATGAACCAAACATGGCCTTAAAGGCCTAATACCTGACACACTTGCAACAGACCCTCCCCAACATCTGTATATTAAAGGCTCCTAGTTCCCCACCTCGCATGGCTGATCGACTAGCATTGCCCCGTATAGAGGTGCACAGTGCCTGGTCCTGATGGCAGTTGCCATACCCTCTCATTCTTCCAATATAGTTAGATCTGCTTTGGTGGTTTTTATTCTTTGTTTTAAATCCTCGTCTGGACCTGCTCCTGTGTGGTTTTCCAGATTGGTCTTTTTTGTGGTCCAAAAGCTCTGTGGCCCGAAGGCCATTGGTGGCCCGAAGGCCCTATAACCCGATGGCCCTGTGGCCCTGTGGCCCGAAGGCCCTTTGGTCCTGTGGCTCGAATTCCCTATGGCCTAAAGGCCCTGTGGCCCAAAGGCCTTTGGTGGCCTGAAGGCCCTAAGACTTATAGGCCCAAACCAGTGGCCTGAAGGCCTAAATCAGATGAATAGTGTCATCTATTATAGTATCGAACAGTACCTACTAAAGTAATGCTACAATACCCGAAAATTTACCCCCACCCGGATTTGATTTTGTGTCTCTTGGATTCCAAGAAGGAGCCTCTACCACTCGGGTACATGCTCGTTGGCATGTGACCTACCTCGCTATCACTCTCATTGCTTAAAAAATTCGATCAAATCTATGCTCAATTCTCATACACTTTCATGCTTACCATAGGCTTTCCATGGATTTCACATCTACACTAGTGGAAATTAAAAGAAAAAACTAATCTTGAGGACTTCACATTAGGTTCAAATGTCTCTGAGGCTATGTAGCAGTGGGTCATAAAAAAATTAGCATTTTTTTGGAAAAATGAGGGTTGAATCTTGAAATAAATTCATGATAAGTGTCAATCCAAATGTATCCCTCAAAATATAATACCCCCACACTTAAAAAGTTGCTTGTACCCAATCATATAATAATATAAAGTCCACATTATTTTTTTTCAATTATTTTTCTTCATTTTTTAGGGACAAAACTCACTCAGATAAGATGGATAGAAAAACTGGTGAGTAACAGCTCCCAAACCCCATGAAATAAATGTTAGAAAAAATACCAAATAAAGGTACATAAGTAGCGTGTACTCTGTAGTATCTTAGTGAAATTAGGTAATATAGAAAACTCTTTAGCTCCCGGAGTAATGAGTTATCACTTTATAGGTACCCCTAACGACAAGGGTTACCATGTAATGACCATAAAAGTACTCATTTTTGAAAAAAAAAGAATCCATATTCCCATATCAAAATACATGTAATGAATGTGGCTACTGTAAAATAGAACACATATGATCAAGATGAGATAATATCAATCCATGTACATCAAATGAATCACTACCCATTAAACAACCCTCTATATGAACAAATATCCCCTTAACACTTAGATTGGAAATTATCATGAAAATAGTTAAGAAATGGGCAGGGAAGGGTATCGGTTGTGGATGAATCCTAAAAAGGATTCTTCATGGATTTTAAGGGGTAAAAAATGGAAAAAAATGAATGGGTGGATTAGTGGGCCAAATGGGTTAAATAAATCAAATAGATGCCTTGGTCATTTTAGTGAAACTTCCAAAATTTATATTACTTTGACGGATAAAAATGAAAAGTTCTAAAAGACATAACATGGATGATATTCCCTAAAAAAAAGATAAACATAATATATAAAAATGGTCTATAATCCTCATGGGTATGGAAATAAAATGTTAGATGGCACATATAGGCATGAGTGCAAATAAGCATCTAAAAAATAAATTATTTTCAGGAAAACATTTTCAAAGAATAGAAAAATATCAATAATCATTTAAATTAGGATATCAATAATCGAAGCATGCCAGATAGGAATCATGTGATCAAACTACCCAGGGAGGAAAGTGGTATACCTATTACCACGTTATGATAAAAAACTACAAAAACTTTCATGCAAGTTCAGCAATGATAGGAATGTTTTTTTTCCTTAATTTTTTTAAGTTTTTTAGTTAGTTGTTTCACATGGTGTTTTTAGAAGCATAAAATATGATATAAAATAAAAAACTTCTCTGAGTAAGTGCATATAGACACAGGAAGGATTCTTGTATCTGAGGAAGATCCAGAAATGATGTACCTATAAAATCTACACATGGATATCACATACCTAAATCATATCATAAATATAACACCAATGATCACATAGATGAAATCAGATAATCAGGAGAATAAGTGTAAAAAAAATGTTATGAGTAGCTGAAAATGTTCTACACATGCTAGATTTATTTCATAAAACAAACTAGAACTAATAAAAGAAAATGATGGAAAAGAGAAAAATACGGGTTGCCTCCCAAGGAGTGCTAAGTTTAATGTCTCCAGCCAGATGAGTACACTATCAATTAAAATGATCTTCTTCAATGATGATTATTGTATTATATGTGTGATAAAGTTTGAGGCGTTGACCATTAACCTTAAATGAAGGCATTTTCCCATCATATATTTCAACATCACCATGTGAATAACTAATTGTGACAGTGTAAGGTCCCAACCACCTTGATTTGAGATTTCCTTCCATGATCTGAAGTCTTGATTTGAAGAGTAGAACTTTGTTGTCTGATGAAAAATTTATTTGTTGGATCCATTTATCATTCCAGGCTCCAGTTTTCCCTTTATAGATCAAATCATCATCATACACCTCCCTCCTCATCTCATCTAATTCATTCATCTATAGAAAACACTTTTATTGGGTGTTTCCTTCTAGATGGGAAGCCTCCGTTTCACCTTCGACACCTTTAGACTTGTTGAATCAGAGGGTGGAAGCATTGTTCGTGGGTGACCTAGCCGTGTGGAACAAGGCCAACTCGATGGGTATGAAGGATTGATGAATGATTTTGAAAGAAATCACCATTTCTATGTTCTGAAGCTCTAGGAGATTTGTACATAAGGAGGCTGTTTCCATGATGTAAGGGTGGTTCATTTTGATCCACCCATTGGTACAAAAATTATCTCTCAATCTTTCGGTAGTATATTTTATTTCCCCATAATAATCTTACTATTATTGAATTAAAACTAATTTGAAATTCTATAACAATTTAAATATTAAAAAAAATATAAAACAATTATAATATTTAAATTTTAATAATTTTAATAATTTATTATCTATTTAAATTTTAACCATATTTGATTAGATTGAATAAATCTTGAACAATATTAATGACTGAATTGAACCAGATGAAAATAGAACAAGCATTATGATTTTTCCTAGTTTGATTGCAAGACTACAATACAAAGAAGGTGTAAAAAATCCATTTTTTCATTGAAAAAATGAGAAAATAAAACTTGTTAGACACTATTCTCCACATGAAATCCCTATCACTTATTTTTACCCCCCACCTACCCCACTCTCTCAGGGTGTCATGTCCCTATCCCGACAAGACTCTTGAATCGAGTATGAGATAAAGAATAACCATCAAAGTCTTAATCTAGTAGGGAATAACGTGGTGACCGATACCAAGTGTATGGAAATTATGATATGAAATTCATTATACTATTTATATAAGAATAAATACACATCACCCACAACATCAATAATAAAACACAATAACAACTACATGTAACCAATAATTCATGGAATGTCATACAAACCAAAAAAAAAATCCATACAACAAACATAATCAGAATACAACCCTAAACATTCTTGATGCAAAGGAATAACTGAAATGAAATACCATTGACTCTAAATAACTATCAAGTACGAAATTCTGATATAGCCCAACACAGCCTCTAACTCTACCCTAAAAAACTTGAAATAATAGAAGTGGGGGGTTTGTATTCCATAATAATCAACATGTTCTTCCCAAAAATGCTCATGTTAATGTGGATTGTAACACCCCACATATATAGAGGTATGAATTTGACTAAATTATTATCGAACCACATGTTTTTTTGATGGTTTTCAACTGTTAGTGGAGTTAGAGGATTTCAGGGACAATATTTGTGGAGTTGGTCTCAATGTGGGATGAATTTCCAGTGTAGGTGGAACATCACGTTGCAATGTGAGGCATTGCATTGTGAAGGGGGAGGCTTGCACCATGATGGTAGGGGGGCATGCCACAATGACCAGTGTAAGATTTAATTATAGTATTGAGGGGAGGTATCATGCCAAAACCAGGGTGTTGCACCATGAAGTACTTGACAACACACTATAAAAAATACTTTTACCAACAGAAATTTAGTGACATATAATATATATGTTGGTAAAAATAAACAATTCTATTATATATTAAGTTTTGTTGGTATTAAGTTTCAATACTAAAATTTATTTTTACCAACACATATATTTGTTTTTATTAATTATTTAATACCAACAAACACTTTACCAACAATAAAATTTGTTACTTTTCCATATTAATACCGATGGTTTTTTACTAACAAATCAATATATTATTATTAATAATTATTACCAACTATATTCTTCAACATATAAAATTGTATCTATTATTTATTCAATAAAAACAAATAATTTAACAACAAAAATGTCTTCTTCTATTAGTTAACCATTTATTAAAAAAAGTATACTATTATTAAAAAAATTAAAATGCTCAAAAGATAAATTTCTAACTTAATCATAGAAAATTATATTGTTATTAACAATAAAATATTGTGAATATTTAGAACAAATTGAAAATTCGATCCAATCTATATTATATTTTAAATATAATTAAAATTATATTTTAAATACATTTCCTTAGGGATGCAAAATGTTGTCTGAGTTGAAAAAATCAAAAGAATATAACGGGAATAAATAAATAAATAAAAAATGGTAAATAGATATCATCTTTATGGTTAAATAATTGATCCTTAAAAAAAACTGGAAAACATATTCCCTCCCCATCCCTGTGTTTTTATGCATTTTCTCTACACCTCCCACTCCTCACATGTTTATATCCCCCTCCCCCAGATCGATGATATCGTCCTGCACTCATAGACCCAGTCCATCATCATTGCCTGCACCCACAACCATACCCCCTCGATTCTTTAACATTTCTTACACCCTCTATCCACCGATGCTTAATTTAGTTTTTACACTTTCAACTAAAAATATTAGGTTTCAATAGTAGCATGGACATAAAACCATTTCATATTCAACCAGTCGATGATTGAGCCTCTTATCAGGTATGTATATTTTCGCTTCAAGTTTTAAGCCCTTGAAATCTTGTCCATCTAGTGTTTTAATTGAATAATAGTTTGGGTTTTAGTGATATTCAAATAAAATGTGTTTTATTATTATTATTTTTATTTTTTTGGTGATTTTAGGTTGCTAATTATCACACCCGGGTTTTTGATTTCAGCCTTTATTCTGGTTCATTTTTGGATTTCGGTTTCACCCTCAAGTTCTAGGTGTGACGGGTTTGAATTTTGAGGCATTTCATTTATCTATTTCTCACCTAGTACTTTTCCATGAGTTTCCCTTGAATTTTCAAGAAAAGTTCATTTTTTTGAGTTGGTAGATTGATTTGAACGGTTGGCACACCGTTTTTCAAATAGTACTCCATTCTCCAGGTAACCATATGGTAGGTTGAATTTATGGAAAGAAGCTACCGCATGGCTTCTGCATGGTAAGTTAGGCCATGTGAACTAACCATGAGGTAGGTGCCTACTTAGGGAGAGATAGGTGCATGTTCTCCGCATGGTTTGAAAATCCATGATGGAAAACCATGCAGCCTGTCTAGGTCATTAAAATTGGGGTTTTTCTTTTTCTCTCTCCCCAATTTTTTTCCCTAAACCCCATTTCCTATCATTCTTTAGGATTCTCCTCCCTAGGCACGCCTCCCCATTCCTCCTTCCCCCCTTAGGCTCCATTTTGGTGGTGGTTTTTGATCTTATTCCTCAAGATCTCTCAAGTAAGTCTCCTCCTCTCTTGAACTCCTCCTCTTTTCTAGGGTTTCCTTCCTTTTTCCTTAGGGGTTTGTTTGGAGAGCAGGTTGGGTGGTCTCCTTAGGGTTTTTATTTTTTATTAGGGTCTGATCTTGATGTTTTTGGTCGAATATTGTCTTTTTAGGGTTTTGTGATGGTGCTATTGGAGTTTTGAATCACTTTTTATAAGCTTCCAAGGTTGAGGTAGGTGGTTCCATGCATTATCATTTTTAAATGATTTTATCTTTCTTGCTTGCATTCATAAATATGTTCAGTGGCTTAATTGTATGGTGCAAAATGTATTTTTGAAGTGGTTTGACATGCTTATATGTTTGAAATGAGTTTTTATAATGGAAATGGTTATGTTTTGTGTATGTTCAAATGTACTTTTTCTTAAAAAGAGTTTTATGCCCAGTGTGGAAGGTGAAGAATATGTTTTCATGGAAACTTAAGGTGCGAGTGTGTTGAAAATGAGTTTTCAATGGAAAATGGATTTTTTTGGCATGTTATTTTTTTTGTGCACCTATAAATGTGAATTGTGACTTATGTAAATAATGTAAAGCATGTTTTAAAGTGAAATTAGTTTGTGTATTGTTTTTAAAGGGACTTGGTCCATGTAAATGGTTAAATTGATTATGTGACTTTCTTATGATGATTTCAAAGGGATTTCTTGAATTATTCAAGTTGTGAAAATTTTTATTTTTAATTTTTTTTGGTGTGTGTTAAATGAAAGGTGTTTCCTTTGTGAAAAAGGGTGGGATGCTTGGAAATGATTTGTGAATGTGATAATTTTTTCAATATGTGAAATGGGATTGAGCACAAGGGAATACTGGGTATCTAGGTGAGCTAAATAGTTCTAGTACACTAGTGATTCAGAAATGGCTTGTCCTAGTTTCACTTAGATAAATTGATACTTACAACACTAACTAAACTACGATGATGATTGGAGATCCCTAGTACCATGGGGTTTCCCCTTATATTGGATCACCTGGGGAAGTTGGGTTTTATTTAGGTTATTTAGGTCTTGTGATTTTTCACTGTTTGGGAAATGAAAAGGGTGTTGGGCCAATGGTCCTAGTGAGATCGCATGGCCTAGAAAGCCATGTGGAGTTGGGGACATGGTCCTATAATACTCTCTGTGATGGTGGCGTGGTTGGTGTATGACCTCCAACCATATTTCCAAGTCACCCATCGATACTAGTTTCCCTCTTTGAGAAGTGTCATGTGTCTCCTTGTATTTTGAAAATAATTTTGAAAACCCTTGTTTGAAAATTAAGGAAAACTAGATTTTAAAGTGGAAATGGTTTAGTTTTAGGAAGGTGGAAAATAACTTTTTAAAATTTATTTAAAGGAAGAATTAGAAAAGTAAATTTTTGTGAAATGATTTTATGGTAAGGAGAGAATGAGTTTATCGAGGTTAGATCTCTATAATCCAAATCAGTGATTTATTGACATGGAATGTTTGGAAAAAAATGAGCTATTTCAAGGTGGGTTTTCAGAAATCTATTTTAAATAGGATTTTCTAAACTGTTGAAATGTGTTTTTAATGGGATACATTGGCATTTGAAAAATGGTTCTGAATGGTATGAGATGCCTTAGGATTAAAGTGAGAGTTTTAAAATGGGTTTTTATTGGGTTGTTAGTGAATATTTGAAAATTTTTCTGAATTTTTGAAATGGGAATTAAATTGAGAAGATAAGAGTGCGGTTTGAATGTTTATTTTAGAAAGTGGAAAAGTTTCGTTTTGATCTTTGATATTCTCATGGGTGACCGCATGCATGGGTTATGTGCGTAAAGTGGATGAGCTACTAGTATAGAAAGAGAACATGCATGTGTGAGGCCCATGAGGTGCTGTTAAGAGAAAATGTGATGTTTTGATAACCAGTGGTCGTTAGGCGTGTCTTCTTGAATTTTGGGCATGTTGTTTGTGAGAAGTTTTGAGTTTGATAGTCCTTAGTGTCTAAAGGGTGTTTTCAAGTTTTTGTTCTTGTAGATAAAGTGGTTTTGGGATAATGGTGTGTTCTTATTAATGTGTTGGGAATCCCTTGAGTCGTTTCCACTATGTGTTCAGTGTTTGTTCGTGGTACGTTTTTCCAATGGACTAATTTGGATTGGTACATTAGTTTTCCTTATTTTCTAAAGTATGCCCCTATAAAGAATTGGTGTATCTTTGAAGTGTGGCCATGGGTAAGTCACCGTTTCCAGACCCTCTAGTTGATCAATGTAAAAAAATTTCCTCTCAAGCTTCAGGACTGGACCCACATCTCTTCTTTTTTGGTTAAGTGGATCCTATTACAATGGAAGAGCGGATGCAAAAAATTGAAGGAAACCTAAGTTTCTTGACTTTCCCAAGTCATCAAAGGTGAAGTTTGGCACCTTTAATCCTAAAGGTCCTACCTAGAAATGGTGAAGGGAATTTCAGTGAGGGGAGTGGAAAGCGGTCTAGGGTTGTTGGTGATGAACATTGCCTAAAGGGCCATTAGATATTTTGTCAGTTTATTATAAACAAGGGATTATGCTAGGCCACCAGTGTGGAAAATATAGTCGTAAGAGGTTATTGTGACCACTTCAAGGAATCGTGTGCTGTTCGGGACTTGGTTTAAAGTACATTTCTTTGTAATGATTCTTTATTGGTAATGGTCATGTTCAGTGGCAATTTTTAGTGTCTTGTTCTATTTTAAATGAAAATATAGATGACGCGGAAACCTTTTGAGAACCCATATTTTAACAAAATCATGTCCTTATCTTAGGGATTTCCGAATTTCTCTATTTCATATGGAAGTTTCTTTCCATGCATTATTCCTTATGATGTTTCTAATTTGAAGTGGAAAGGGATGAAGCACGTGCATATTCTAATTACTTGTCATGGTGAGGTTCTATGTTGCGGTAGAGTGGGTATCAAGGTCTATTGTGTTCTGTTGGTGATATCTGGATCATTGAGTGGTTGCGTGTGGAACTAGAAGGAGAAACTCCGTTCGAGAGTCTTAAATGCCTGACTACAAGGCAGGAGATGCTTCAAATATCAGGGCTCCAGCCATAGGCCTCAGAGTGAAGCTGGCGTATAGTCCGGAACCCCATGGGTGTGAAGGACCTTAGTCTAACTTCTATCTTTAGTGCGGGAAATAAAGATAGTTTATGTCTCTTGTGTAGCTGTTTTGTTTTGAATAGTCCTGTTTGGTAGAAAGAGACATGGGGAACTTGCTTCCATGTCGTGACCTACATGGGTGGAAGAGTTACTCCTTGGTTATAAGAAGGTGTGGTCATATCTTTTAATTAAAATTCCGATGTGAGTCTCCATTTTATGGTCATTTTATATCCATCCGTATGAATCAATATCAGTTTTTGTTTGGACTCATCTGAGGATGGTAGCGTTCCATGGGAGTAGTGAACTGTGTAGTGTTTTTCATTTGTTTTGGAGTTTCTTTCATCAGGTCCCTTGTGGTTTGGGATTTGGTATGTACAGGAAGTTCCCAAGTTGGCCCATGTCGGGTTTCCTGTGTTGGTTTTTTCTAGTTAGTTAAGATGGTTGGTTCTTATGGTGGGGAGACCCACTGTGGGTATTGTTGAGGTTCCTTTGGAATAAACCAACGTTAGACTGTTTCTTATGGTGGGGAGTCCATTCAGACCTCCCTGTGTTGGTAATCCAGTTTAGTATCTAGTCTTGGTTTGGCAGTGGGTGAACTTTTATGAAGACACCTAATTTCAAGTTCTTCCCTTGAGTAAGTGTTGGGGTGGGAGTGCTCCAAAAAATTTTATTGAGGCAAGGCTGTTGTATCCTCATTTGTATTCGTTGTTCATTTAAAGTAGGTGGTATGAAATTCCTTGGAGATGTTTAAGGTATTTTATCTTGAGATGTTGGATTGTGCATTGTGAGATTTCCTTTTCTTTGATTGATCATTTTGAGGTGTTTTATATTTTGGGGGCAGAAGGAATAAAGTGGGGAGTCCATTTCAGCCTCTCGAGTTCAACTTGTAAACCTATTTTCTTGGCCACATTATTGTGTATTTACAGGGTAAGAAAATATTATGGTGGGGATAATTTTCACACATGGGTTTTTGATTTCAGACTTTTTTTGGGTTCATTTTTTGATTTTGGTTTAACCCTCATGTTCCAAGTGTGATAGGTTTGAATTCTGAGGCATTTCCATTATTTATTTTTAGCCTAGTACTTGTCCATGAGTTTCCCCTTTAATTTTTAAGAAAATTTAAAGTTTTTGGGTTGGCATATTTGTGTGCACGGTTGGCGCACAATTTTTCAAACTGTGCCCCATTTTCTAGGTAACCGTGCGATAGGTTGAATTTCTGGACAGAAGTTTCCCCACGACTTCCGCACGATAAGTCAGTCCATGCAGACTAACTATATAGTAGGTGCCTATTTAGGCAGAGAGAGGTGCATGACCTCCACACGATTTGAAAAACCATGTGGAAAAACCATGCGGCCATTCCAGGTCATTAAAATTGGGGTTCTTCTTTTTATCTCTCCCAAATTTTTATCCCTAAACCCCATTTTCTCTCCTCCTTTAGGATTCTCCTTCCTAGGCGCATCTCCCCCTTCCTCCTTCCTTCCCTGGGCTCCATTTTAGTGGTGGTTTTGGCTCTGATTCCTCAAAATATCTCAAGTAAGTCTCCTTATCTCTCGAATTCCTCCTATTTTATAAAGTTACCCTTATTCTTCCTTGGGGGTTTGTTTGGAAAATGAGTTGGGTGGTCTCTTTAGGGTTTTTTTCTTATTTATTAGGGTCTGATCTTGATGTTTTGGTCAAATCTTCTTTTGATAGGGTTTTTTAATGGTGTTATTGGATTTTTTCATCACTTTTCGTAAGCTTACAAGGTTGAGGTAGGTGGTTCCATGCATTAGCATTTTTAGATAATTTTAGCTTTCTTTCTTGAGTTCAAAAAAATGTTCTATAGTTTAATTGCATTGTGAAAAATTTATTTTTGAAGTGGTTTGAAATTATTATGTGTTAGAAATGAGTTTTTATAAAGGAAATGGTTAGTTTTTGTGTATGTTGCAATGTAAAGTTTCTTAAAAAGGGTTTTATACCTTGTGTGGAAGGTGAGGAATATGTTTTCATGGTCACTTGAGGTGCATGTGTGTTGAAAATGAGTTTTCAAATGAAAATGGATTATTTTTAGCATGTTGGATTTTATTGTGCACCTCTAAATGTGAATTGTGGTTTATGTAAATAATGTGAAGCATGTTTTAGAGTGAACTTAGTTTGTGTATAGTTTTTAAAGGGACTTGGTCCATGGAAATGGTTAAATTGATTATGTGACTTTATTGTGATGATTTCAAAGAGGTTTCTTTAATTATTCAAGTGGTGAAAAATTTTATTTTTAAATGGTTTTGGAGTGTGTGAAATGGAAGGTGTTTCGTTTGTGAAAAATAGTGGTATGCTTGGAAATTATTTTTGAATGTGGTGATTTGTGTAATATGTGAAATTGTATTGAGCCCAAGGGAATCCTAGGTATATAGTTGGGATGAGTAGTTCTAATACTCTAGTGATTCAAAAGTGGCTTGTCCTGGTTTTACTTTGCTGGATTGATGCTTATAACACTAACTAAACTATGATGATGATTGGAGAACACTAGGCCCATGGAGTTTCCCCTACCAGTGGTTTGTGCATGAGAAAGTTGTGATTGTGGTTTCTATACCACCCTACACTGAGGTACAAGGTTCTAGTGTCCCACTTGAGCTAGATTAACCTTAAGTATTTACCAATGGTGATCTCTTGAGACTTATGTAATGTGGTGCCATCTATTGTAATACGGTGGACCATGAGTGTATTTCATTTTAAATCAAGCTTATCTCAGTAAAAATTTTCTTTTGAAATGTTACCTTTAAAATTTTTCTCTTTAAAAGTGTTTTTTTAAAACAATGTTTCTTAAAAAATGTTTTCTTGTAAATGTTTCAAAGGATTTTACATAAAGGAGCATGCTAATTGTATTTTGATGTTATAGCATGGGATACTTCTTTTGGGTGGCATCCTACTAGGATTTGGCTCAAACCCTACATAAAACTTTAGGTGCATGTAGACCTTATTTGTTTGACACAGGTAGAGACAAGGTGTGTTGTGTTGGTGGTTTGAGTTGCTAGAGTTCCTCTCGTTCTTGTTTTAGTGGTGGGGTCCTGAGGGTGATGTCACTCTTATCATATGGAGGTCTTGGGTTATTTTATTGTTTTTCTTTATATTTTTTTATCTTGGGTGTTGGTTAAGGTTTTAAATGTTAAAACTGAAAATTGTTATACCATGTTCAGTTATGACTTATTTATATTTTGTTGGTTATTTATGATTATATAAATGGGTAAAATCATTCCCAGAGTATAATATTGATACCTAGACACTAGTTTCCAGTCTGTGGGGATTGAGAATGCCCTTCAGGCCATGCCACGGGCTGGGTTGGGCATTGGTTTGGATGGAACCCCAACCTAGTTCGTGACACTAATTGCATGATTCTCTAGAGGCACTCTAGTTATTTGAGTTAGGCTATTGTACTTGTACTCATCAATTATATTTACATAATTTTCCATTTTCCAAATATATTGATCCATATATTTGGGTAAAAAAACCATGGATTAAGATAAATTTATTGAAAACGGAAACAACATAATTTTTTTTGAGGATTACATGGTAAATAGTACCCAAAACAAGACTAAATTAGGCAAAACAGGCCCCTTCCATCAGAAAAAAACATACTTACCACCGTCCTTCTTGCCATTAATACCCACTACTATCTTAAAGTAAGGTTCCATGCTGTGCATCCCATCCCATGCTGCAAGTGAGAAACATCATCATACAAACCACAATGACCACCAGACTAGTGTCAACATATTTACACATCTTATCTTCCTGTAATAGTAGTGAACTAAAACAATAAAATTAGAATACCCACCCATAAATGCAGTCAACCACTCCTATGCACAACATGCCTAGAAAAAACTTCAATTCAACCATCAACTATTCCATGATTAAAATCTTCAAATCATCCACCAAAACCAAGAGGCAGAATAGATTGTAATAGTTGCATGGAAATCAAAACACCCAATAGGATAAACATTAGTCCAAATTCTAGAGAAGTTCCTACAACACCTTTAGAAAAAAAAAATTGTGCATCAGTCAAATCTAGGATAAATGAAAAAAATGATTACAAGACATTGGCCATAATAAAAACCTAGTCCAAACATTGAGCAACAACTAACATATCTAGAGACCTATCAAAGAAAAGTTTTAAAGACACCCTTGTCAACCATAGGCATTAACATTCCCATGTAAGGGCATTGAAATTCCAATTTGGATTTGATCCTACATCTTTATTAATAAGGGATACCATATGATCCCATGTTTGATGATATGTGTCAAAGATGATTAGTCCATCTTCATATTTTTTAAAACACCCGGTGTCCTATTCATCAAACAATTTATTGAAATCCTTAGGGTTATCAACCTGCAACTCGATATCACCCTTCATTTTATATAACACATGCTCCTTAGATATATTTTTAAATAGTCTTGTTCCAACATTTTAGGATCTTATGACCATTTCCTTTTTCAAATTTGAATAATCCTTACATGACTTATATTGCTTCAATTGTAATGGGTAAGAACCTCCCACATATGGTATTTGATTCTTACCCTTGGTTTCACTAGAGAGATAATATTGTTCCTCCTTTTCATTACAATCAGATTGATTCTCTTTATTTGACTCATCACCATTTCCATCAGGTTTATCTGTGTGCTCTAATTAGGCATCAATTTTTTTCATCACTAATTTTATATTCTGTAATATTATAAAGACCTTCCGGTTGATCCTTTAGTGAATCCCCTACACCTAGGGTGGGAGTGTATAATATGTGCATCACATCTCATATAATTTTAAAATTTTATAACTCACTGACAACTATAGAAGTGGCGAGAAGGGTCGAAACACAGATTCATGAGATCTAGTTCACTCAAAATATCTCTTTGGACAATCTTCAGATGGGAAAATAGTTGAGGAAATTGATATCTTTTTATATTATTATTATTATTTTATGAAACTAAAATTTAAGAATGTGAAAGAAATAAAGAAAATTTCAATTAAAAAAATGACGACGAACTTTTATCAACAAAATGTGTCTGGGACGATGACATCATAATCAAACTACTACATACCCATGAAAAATATTCTTTTATATGATTAAATATTTATTTTACTTAATTATCATCAATTCCAAAAGAATAATTTTTTTATAAGCTCATTTATTATATCTTAATTTTTTTAAAGTCTCATTCTCTAGTGTTATAAATAAATTAGTAGATGTGTTCAAGTACCAAACCAAATAGTGAAATGACACATCCCATTTCTCACAAAGCTACTCCACTAATTTACACTATAATCAGTCAACACATTTTACCTCATCAGATTGCTGAATTGAATAATAATTAAAATGGATAGTTTCAATTTCATAAATTATTTCAATGATAAAATAATTAAAGTGGAAAAAATTTCAAATGAAAACAAATTCAATTGACGAATTAACCACAAATTAAAAACACCAACCTAGAATTCACAACAAATTAAATTCCTAAGTCAACTCCCTGAACAAAATAAATTTACCCCTACATTAAAAATGAAAAAATACACATGGTAGTAAAATAATAAATCATTAAAATCATACCATCGTTTTCAGAAAAAAATGACTGTATCGGTCTTCACTCTCTCCGCACAACACTTGTTGATCTCCGAATGAAAGTGAACCCTCTGCGCACATCGACATCGTGCGCTAACAATGAACCAACAAAACTATTTCACCCGCCCAAATCCACAAATAATGGAGGAGGAAAGGCGGTAGAGAGAATAAGAGGGGGTGGCTCACTGTTGGTTTGCTAGTGCGTAGCAGATGAGAGTGGGTGTTGACTGCCTGGTTCGCTGCTGCACAGGTGGTGCTCGGGTATGGTGGATCACCTGATTTAGGAGGATAATAGTGAGAAGGGTAGAGGAGGCTTCCCATGTGGTGTGTGGTGGTACATGGAGAGGGAGGTGAAGGCGTGGTGCAATCCTCTTGCCGGAGTTTGGTGAACTAGAAGATCACTGGCGGGGTTGTCGCACTGCACATGTGTGTGTGCGTGGGGGGGGGGGGGCTTGGGTTGATAGAGACCTCAAGACTACTACTAGTATGTAGGGTGATGAAGAATAGAGCATGCAGTGGGAAGGAGGTGGGTCAGTGTGATGTTTCAGTAGGGAGGTCTGGTGTGGCATGATGGAGATGGTATGCGACAAGAGGAGAGTCCTGGATGGTCCTGGAACCTAGTGTTTTATTCCCCTTTCTCATGATGATGGAGAGGCCCCCTCCTCTATGCGTGTATCTGAAAATTCAAACAAAAAAATCATATTCAAAATTTAAATTAAAATAAAATCCTATTATCTAAAAATGTTAAATATTAAAAAAAAATAATAATAATAGAATTAAATATATAATATACCAAATAACTATAAACAAAAAATAATTAAAAAAAATGTTATAAAAGTGAATATATATATATATATGCACATGAAATTAAATACACTAAAATATAAATATAATAAAATTATGAAAATAACATGACTAATATTAAAATAACCAAAATACTAAACTAATAATAAAAATAATAATTTTAATATTACTACAAAAATAAATAACAAAATAAAATATAATACTAATATAGCTAATTAATAAAAATATAATAAAAAATAATAAATTAAATAAAAATAATATTAGATAAATATAAAATATAATTTTAAAATATAACATATAAAATTAATATACTAAAAAAATAATGAATAAATAATATTGATAAATAATTAAATAAAAACTATAAAAATAACTAATATATTACAAAACAACAAAAAAAAGATAAAAATATAAAAACAGTTAGAAAAATAATTAAAACTAAATTAAAAAATTATTAAAATATCAACAAAACCCATGCACATCAAACCCTATACACTTAAAATTGCACTCCTGGACAAGACAATAATAGAGAATACACAACTAGACTATTATACAAATCAAAACCTCAAAATTACGAGTTCAAAAATTTTCAATCCCTTTTAGCTACAAAATATCATACTTCATTTAAAATTTCAATATTCAAAAACAGTTTCTGTTCCACTCACAGTCTTTACAAAACAAGAATTTACACTCATGCATTATGTGACCTACCTCTCCATCACTCTCATCGCTCAAACAATTTGATCAAATCTATGCTCAATTATAATACACATGCATTCTTACCATAGATTTTCCATGAATGTCACATCTCCACTAGTGGAAATTAAAAGAAAACTCTAATCTTGAGGACTTCACATTAGGTTCAAATGTATATTGGGATTTGTGATGGTGGTTCATAACAAAAATTGAGAGTTTTTTTGAAAAAATGAGGGTTGAATCTTGAAATAAATGCATGATAAGTGTAAATCATATTTTCTCCCTCAAAATATCACTCCCCCACACTTAAAATATTTATTTTCCCCAAGCACATGATAATCCAAAGACCTCATTTTTTTTTCAATTTTTTTCTTTATCTTTTTTTAGGGTCACAACTCACTCAAATAAGATGAAAAAAAACTTGTGAGTAACATCTCCCAAACACCATGAAATAAATTTCAAAAAAAATCCCAAATAAAGGTACAAAAGTAGTGTGTATGATGTAATATATTTGTGAAAGTAGGTCATATAGAAAACTCTCCATCTCCTAGAATAATGATTCAGAACTTTTATAGGTATCCCTAATGGCAAGGGTTACCATTTAATGACCACATAAGTAATCATTTTTTGAACAAAAATGAATCCATATTCCCATATAAAAATACATGTAATGAGTGTGTCTACTATAAAATAGAACACATAGGATCAAGATGAGATAATATAAATCCATGTTCATAAAATGACTCACTATCCATCAAACAACCCTCTCTATGAATAAATCTCTCCCTGACACTAAGATTAAAAATTATCATGAAAATAGTCAAGAAATTGGTAGGGAAGGGTATCGGTTGTGGGTGTATCATAAAAAGGTTTCTTTATGTATTATAAGGGACACATTATGGAGAAAATGAATGGGTATATTAGTGGGTCAAAGGGAATAAATTAGTCAAACAGATGCCTTGGTCATTTTAGTGTAACTTCCAAAATTCCTATCGCTTTGACGGATAAAAATGAAAAGTTCTAGAATACATAACATGGATGATATTCCCTCAAGAAAAAGAGAAAAATAATATGATATAAAAATGTTCTAGAATCCTCATGGATATGAAAATAAAATGTTGGATGAAACAGATGTGTATGAGTGAAAATAAGTGTCTAAAAAATAAATGATTTTTCGGAAAACATTTTCAAATCCTGTACCGATACCAGAAATCATTTAAATCAGGGTACTGAGAATCAAATCATGTCAAATAGGAATTATGTGCTCGAATAGCCTAGGGAGGAAAGGGGTATGCCTATGACCGTGTTACGATAAAAAATAAAAAAACTTTCATGTTAGTTCAGTAATGTCAAGAATGTTTTTTTTCATTATTTTTTTACTTTTTTTTATGTTTTTTACTTAGTTGTTTTACACAGTGTTTTTGGAAGCATAAAATATGATATAAAATAAAACACTTCCCTAAGGATAAAAATTTAACAAAAAATGATGTACCTATAAAATCTATAAAACCTACACATGGATAACAGAAACCTAAATCATATAGATCACATAAAAATGTGATCACATAGATGAGAGAAGATAATAAGGAGAATAAAAAGTTCACAAAAAATGTTGGTAGTAGCTGAAAATGTTCTACACATGCCAGATTTATTTCATAAAACAAACTAGAACTAATAAAAAAATGATGGAAAAGATAAAAACATGGGTTTCCTCCCAAGAAGCACCAAGTTTAACATCTTCATCCATATGAGCACATTTTAAATTAAACTAAACTTCTTCAATGATTCCAATTGTATCATAGGTGTGATAAAGTTTGTGGCATTGGCCATTAACCTTAAATAGAGGCATCTTCCCATAAAATATTTCAATAACAACATATGGATAAATAATTGTGATAGTGTATGGAACTAAACAATTTTATTTGAGATTTCTTTCCATGACCTGAAGTCTTGAGTTAAAGTGTAGAACTTTTTCTATTGATGAAAAATTTATTTGTTGGATCCATTTATCATGAAAGGCTCGAGTTTCCTCTTTATAGATCAATAATTGTCATACGACTCCCTCCTCATCTCATGTAATTCATTCATCTATAGAAAACGCTTTCATTAGGAAGTTTTAAAATCAAAATTCATCTTCTTTACAGCCGAGTAGGACTTGTGTTCTAGTTATATAGGGATATAAAAAGTTTTTCCAAATACCAAGTGATACAGGGACATTCCAATTGGTATTTTATACACATTCTTGTAATACCAAAGCGTTTCATCAAGTTTAGCAGCCCAATATTTCCAAGATGTACTCACCGTTTTCTCCAAAATTCCCTTAATCTATTTATTTGAAACCTTAGCTTAGATATTGGTCTATGTATGGTATGGGGTACTCATGTAGAGGTGACGTCCATGCAGAGTCATTATATTTTGAAACAAATCATTATTGAAGTGGGTACCATGTTCACTGATTATGGGCCTTAGAATTCTGAACTAGGCGAAAATGCGTTTCTTTAAAAATTTGATAACAATTTGAGAAGTATTTTCTGAAAACACTTTAGTTTCCACCCACTTTGATATATTTTCAACACAAACAAGGTTGTAAGATCTTCTAAATGATTTAGGAAAAGACCCATGAAGTCAATTCCCCACATGTCAAAAATTTTAATGCCCATGATTTAATGTTGCAGCATCTCACACTTCCAACTTATACCCCATTTCCTTGGAATTTATCACAATTAAAGAAGAATTCATGAATATCATGATTCATGGTAGGCCAATAAAAACCACATTATAACACTTTTCTAATTTTTCAATAAATCCCATGGTGCCCTCGAGATTCTCTAGCATGGAACAAATTCAAAACACAATCAACTTATTCTTTCATGATGCATCTTTTAATCATTCCATATGCACTATCCTTGAAAATTAATAGAATATACTATTAGTAATGGTGTAATTCATTCAAAAATCATTTTATCTACTCCTTTGATAAGTATAGGTGTACCATGCCTGAAGCTAAGTAATTGAAAAAATTGGCGTAATAAGGTGTGATTTCCTCAGTGTCATAGAGTTGTTCATTAGGAAATGTTTCATTGATTATTTTCATATTGATTTCAATTGTTTCATGGTAAAGGCATTATAAATGATCAATAATGACATTCCTAGTTCCCTTATTTTCCTTGAATTTAATATCAAATTACTGAAGTAATAATATCCATAAAATGAGTCTGGTCATTGAATCTTTCTTGGTCAAAAAATACTGCAGGGCAGAGTGATCCTTATAGATAGTGAATTTGGATAACAACAGTTGAGATCATAATTTATCAAAAGTGAAGACAACTAATAGAATCTCTTTTTCAGTTGTTGTGTAATTTTGTTGATCCTTATTCAAAGAGAGAATGGAATAATATATTGGTCTAAGGATCCTTTATTTCCTTTGTCCCAAGGAAACACCAACTAACTAGTCACTGGAAGTACACATTAACTCAAATGGTTTCTCTCAATCTGGTGAAATCATTATCGGAGCTTCGAAAAAACATTTACCTAAAAATTTAAATGCTTCTTGACATTTAGGACCAAAGTGGAATGTGACATATTTTCCTAATTGGGTGGTGAAGGGATAAAAAATAATAAATAAAACCTTAATGAAACATTTGAAGAATAAAAAATGCCAAAGGAAACTTCGAATTGAAAGAATAAAATTAGGCATGGGTATCTCAAATATTGTTCTGATCTTGGCAACATCAACTTCAATTCCTTTATTTTAATTTTGATGATCTAAAACTATGCCACTTTGTACCATGAAGTTATATTTTTCCCAATTGATAACCAAAGTCTTTTCTTAACATATCACCAAAACCTTATCCAAGTTCTTTAGAAATTCATTAAAATAATTCCCATAAATTGAGAAGTAGTCCATGAATATTTTCAAGAACTCTTCAATCATGTGATGGAATATTTCCATAATGCGTTGTTGAAATGTGGATGGCCAAATGTACATTCCAAAAGTATTCATCGATAAGATAATGTACCATATAGACAAGTGAACATGTTTTTCTCTTTATCATCTGGCGTAAACACTATTTGATTATAACTTGAGTATCCATCTAGAAAACAATAGTAATCTCTTATTTCTATCCTTTCAAGAATTTGATTAATAAAGGTTAATGAGAAGTGATCCTTTCTAGTGGAATCTTTCAATTTTTGATAATTAATACAAACTTTCCATCCAGTCACTGTTCCTATGGGTATCAATTCTTATTTATTGTTCTCAACCACTATTGTCCCACCCTTTTAGGTACCACTTGCAATGGGCTAACCCACTGACTATCATATATAACCTAAATCAATAAGTTTAATGAATTATTTCTTGAATAATTATTTCATTAGAGGTGTTGAGAATATTTTTGGTTTTATGTAAGGTTTTGAATTATCTTCAATATGTATTCTATAAGTGTAGATGGAAATACTTATAAATTTTAAATTAACTATATTCCAAACTATAATTGTCTTCCTTTGAAAGTGTACATTGAGAAATGTAATTTCTTTTTCACTCAAAATATTAGCATTTATGATGACTGGAAAGGTGTTTAAATCTCCTAAGTAATTGTATCTCAGGTTTGGTGGAATAAGTTTAAGCTCAAGTGTTGGAGTATTTTCAAGGGATGGATTCAATGAGGTTAACTCTTGTCTATACAAAGGATCGATGATGTTTCTGCTGAATTATACTTCCTCTATTGATTTAGTTAACTCCTCTATTTCATTGTGTAAATCCTTGAGATTCAACACATCCTTTTATAATTCATCCCATTCTTAAATCATATCTATGAAATGACGGTATGCTGTAGAGGGGTTTTCCATAGATTTCAGGACATAAAATGTTATGATTTATTCTCCAAATCTAAAAATTAATTTTCCCTATTGAACATCAACCATTTCTCTGTACGTTACTAAGAAAGGTCTCCCAAGAATGAGAAGGATTTCCTTATCTTCTTCCATATCCAGGATAATAAAATCAGAAGGGAAGTAATATTTATCAACCTTGACAAGTACGTCCTCTAGAATTACCTAGGGATGCTTCACTGATTGGCCCACTATTTGCAAGGTGACCCTCACTAGATTTAATTATGTGATTCCAATTTATTCAAGAGATCCATATAGTATGAGGTTTACAATAGATCTGAGGTCGCACAAATTTCTTCCAAATTAACATCCTCCAATGTTGCAAGGATTGTGAAACTACTAGGGCCTCTTAGTTTAGGAGGTATGGATCTGGGTATGACTGATAAATATTCCTTATGCATTATGACTACTCCCAAATCACCTAGTTTTATTTTTTTTAACACAATCTCCTTGGAAAATTTATCATAGTGTGGAATTTTTTTAATGGTTTCCACAAAATGAATATTTTTGTGAAGCTTCTTGAACATTTACATGAATTTCAAAAATTGAGCATCCAACATCCCTTGCTTTATTATTTATGAAAATGGAGGAGGTGGTATGTGAGATTTCACTCATTCATTGAGTTATTCATTTTCCTTTTCTTTTATTGAATTATTAATTCTTGCAAGTTTATTTTGATCTTCCTCCTATTTATATTCAACTTTAATTTCTTTGTCTATTGAATCACTATACTCAGTGGTAGGTGTAGAATTCTCACCTGTTGGTTGATCATCAGACATTTTGTGCTCTAGTTTTTGTGTTCCATTACGTAATGTGATAGATTTTCCATCTTATCTTGGGTTTAATCTTGTGTTACCCAGTATGGTTCCCTATTTTTGGTCTTGAATTAGTGAGGCGAACTGACCAACATTATTTTCAATGATTCACAAAGATTCTTGTAAGTTTTGGGTGGTTGTTTGAAAGTTTTGGGTGTTTGTTTATAGGTTTTGGGTTGTTGATTGCAGGTTTTGGGTTTCCATATCTTGTAATTCAAACCTTGATTGATTGGATATCATTAATTTTTCTTTATTTTCTACCCAATCTTATTGACCTTGCATTATAGGAGGTTCCATGTCTTTTTTTTTCTTTTTCTCCTTACATTTTTGTTATTGATGAAATGGTGGCCTATATTTCTATTGAGATCCTTACTCTTGAGATTTAATGGTGGGTCTAAAATAATATTTAGTGGAAAAACCTAGTGGACCCATGTTCTAGTTCATTGGATGAGTACCCACCGATTTCTTCCAACCTTGAATTTGGTTATTATTTTGCAAGTTTGTATTGTAATTGTTTCCACAATTTCCTCTATTGTAGAGGAAAAATTTATCTTCAAACGTATTTTTCTCTGATGTGTTATATGGAAACATGGGATAATCATGAGGACCACCACAGTGTATAAAATGATTATCTTGAGCTACATGGACTGGAACTGACTTAGACAGACTTAGTGACAAGTTTATAATCCTCTCGTTTAGAGATTTAAATTATGCAATCATGAATGTGTGAGAATAAACTTGATGCACTCCTTCTTTTCTTATTGAAAAATATTATGGCCACTAGAAACTACGTTCTTATATATTTTGAATTAGAATGTATAAATATTCAGGATCCATCTCTACGTACGCATTTCTAATAGCAGTATTGATTTCAGACTTACTCTCGGGTTGAAGTCCATAGTAGAAATCTTGCAACTAGTTCACCAACTTCATCCCATGATGAGTTCAATGAGTTAACATGGACTTTAATCTTTCCCACACTTCTAATAATGATTCAAATTCACTTTGAAAAATGGATTTTAGGTCTCTATTGATTTTTAAAGATTATTATATTGTGTAATATTGATCAATAAATTTTATTCTTAGCACTTCCCAGGTGAAAACTGTTTCTAGGTCAAGACTTTCCAACCATTCCTTAGCTTTCCCTTTCAATGAGAACAGAAAAAATCACAGGATCAATGCATTGTTAGTAACCCCATTATAATTAAATATGTCACAAACATTGATAAATTTATTCACATGCATATAAAGGTCTTCTCTAATCAAGACATGAAATTGCACATGTTTTTAGATTAGGTTGACCATCGATGACTTTAGTTCAAAATGCATCGCTTGAATTTTGGGTCTTGTTATACCTGAGATGACTTGGACTATGTTGGGTCACAACTCCTATCTCATAGTAGTCCGAGGTCTTTGAGTATCGATACAGTTTTGGAAAAGGGGGTGGAATTTCCAATGGGAAGAGTTAGAATGTGGGTATGAAAACTTTCCTCTCATGGATGCATTTAGTTTTCAGTAGATCTACTAATGCGATCTTCCTTTTTCATTGGTGCTCTATCCCTTGATCAAAAGGTGGATCATTTTTTGATAGATCTAAATTACGTGTGTTCACCATCTGGGAGAGTAATGTCTAGATCAAGGTCTCATTTAGATTTTCTTAATGCTAGATGTGTTCCTAGTCCCGAAAAATGACACCATAAATTTGGTACGCATGTTGCAACATGACCAATTTACAAATTTTATAACCCAATTTCTGCTGCATAAGTGACGAGCAGGGTCGAACCACTAAAAACATGATATCTAGTTCACTAAAAATATCTATTTGGACAATATTTAGATGAGAAATCATTTAAGGTAATTCTGATATTTTTATATTATTATTATTATTATTATTTTATGAAAATAAAAAATAATAATGTGAAATAAATAAAGTAAATTGCAATTAAATAAATAGTGAAGAACATTTATAATAAAAATGTGCATGGGATGTTGACATCGCAATCAAACTACTACAAAGCCATGCAAAATATTATTTTCTATGCCTAAATATTTATTCTACTTAATTATCACCAGTTACAAAAGCATAATCATTTTTTGATGCTAATTTCATATCTCTTAATTTATTTAAAGACTCGTTCTCTGGTGTTATAAATAAATTAGAATATGTGTTCAAGTACCAAAACAAACAAAAAAAATGACATAACCCATTTCTCACAAAGCCGCACCACCAATTTACACTACAATTGATCAACATGTTTTACCTTCTTGAATCACTGAATCAACTAATAATTAAAATGTACTGTTTTAATTTCATAAATTATTTCAGTGAAAAAATAATTAATGAAGATAAAAATTCAAATGAAAATAAATTAAATTGAAAAATTAACCACAAAATAAAAACGTCATCCTCACATTCCCAACAAATTTAATTCCTCAGTCAACACCTCGACACAAATAAATTTACCCCGACATCATGACCCCAAAAAATATGCACAGTAATAAAACGATAAATCATTAAAATTTCCCCCTCGTAATATGAAAAAATAACCATGTTGGTATGCACTCTACCCATGTAACACTCATCAATCTCTGAATGCAAGCAAAACCTCTATGCATCTCGACGTCATGTGATAACAATGGACCACAAAAAATATCACACCCACCTTGATCGATAGCGAATAGCAGGAGATGAGGCAGCGAAGAGAATCAGAGGGGGTGGCTTGTTCCTGGTCTACTGGTGTGCAGAAGATGAGAGGGGTTGCTGGCCACCTGGTGCGTTGCTGCACATGAGGTGTTTAGGTATGGTGGTGCACCTGGTGCAGGAGGGTGGTGGTGTGAAGGGTAGTGGAGGCTACCCGTGTGGTGCATGGTGTTGCAGGGAGAGGGAGGTGGAGGTATGGTCCACTCCTCTTGGTGAAGTATGGAGAATAGGGAGATCACTGACAGGGTTGGCATGCTGTATAAGAGGGGGAGGCAGAGGTGCTTAGGCTGGTGGAGGCTACTGGATGGCTGCCGGATGGGAATTTTTTAAAAATAGTTTTTTGGAATTTATTTACAAAATGGGATAGGTTTAAAAATATTTTAAAAATGGGTCCTGAGATGCGTGAATCATGTTCATGCATCCTCGATTCCAGGAAGATTTATTTTAGGCGCACTGAAAGATATGTGAACCCCATTCACGCATCCTTCACGAAGTTGATGAAGGATGCGTGAATGGGGTTCACACATCCTACAGAAACTTTTCATTTTTATTTTTTTGTAATTTTTTGTAATTTTTTATTTTTATTTTTATTTTTTTTGTTTTGTTTGTTTTTATATATATATAACAAAAATTTTCAGAATAATTTATCTGCTATTTAATATCTAGAAGTACTGCCATTACAATAGTTTATATTCTGACAGAAACCCTCACCCAGGGCTCTTTTCTATAAGAGGGCTTTCCCTAGAAATCATTCTGTATTTTCGATGTAAAATTTAGGTTCTCCCTTTCCTGCACAGAACATTTTGCATTTCCGATGTGAGGTTCTGTTTCATGTATGTGACTTTGAAAGACTATAAAATACAAACTATAAGACCAATATTAATGAAACTTAAAACATGGATTAAACATATAAGAAATAGTTGAAAATATTTTTTTTTGTAAAAAATTTTGATGAATAATAATTTATAAGCTTTCAAAACCACCAACTTGAAACATAAAAATGTTTCAAGTATGTGTCTTTGAAAGACTATAAAATAAAAACTATAAGATCAATATGAATGAAACTTAAAATATGGATTAAACATATAATAAATAATTGAAAATAAAAAGAATTTCATAAAAAAATGTTGATGATTAATAATTTATAAGCTTTGAAAACCACAAACTTGAAACTTAAAAACATACATGGCTTTGAAAGCCTATAAAATACAAACTATAAAACCAATATAAATGAAAATTAAAACATGGATTAAACATATAAGAAATAGTTAATAATTAATTAGTTAATTAGTAATATAATTATTAATTAGTTAATAATTAATATAATTATTAATTATTAATTATTAACTACTAAAATACAATAATTAATTAGTTAATAAGTAATATAATTATATAATAATTAAATAATTAATTAGTAATATAATTATTAATTATAATTATTCATTATAATTATTAATTATTAACTATTAATTATTAATTATATAATAATTAATTAGTTAATTAGTAATATAATTATTAATTATAATTAGTAATTATTTATTATATAATAAATAATTAGTTAATTTGTAATATAATTATTAATTATAAAATAAAAAATAATTAATTAGTAATATAATTAGTAATTATAATTATTCATTATAATTATTCAATATAATTATTTGTTATTAATTATTAATTATTCATTATATAATAATTAATTAGTTAATTAGTAATATAATTATTAATTATATAATAATTAATTAGTTAATTAGTAATATAATTATTAATTTTAATTATTAATTACTATTGTAAGATAATTAATTAGTTAATTAGTAATAAAATTATATAATAATTAATTAGTTAATTATTTATATAAGTATTAATTATATAATTATTAATTAATAATATAATTATTAACAATAATTATTAATTATAATTATTAATGATATTATTATATACTAATTAATTAGTTGATTAGTAATATAATTATTAATTATAATTAGTAATATAATTACCAATTATAATTAGTAATTATTAATTATATAATAATTAATTAGTTAATTAGTAATATAATTATTAATTATAATTATTCATTATAATTATTAATTATTAATTATTAATTATTAATTATATAATAATTAATTAGTTAATTAGTAATATAATTATTAATTTTATAATAAATAATTAGTTAACTAGTAATATAATTAATAATTTTAATTAGTAATATAATTATTAATTATTATTAGTAATATAATTATTAATTATAATTAGTAATTATTAATTATATAATAATTAATTAGTTCATTAACAATATAATTATTAACTATTAAAAATTAATTATATAATAATTAATTAGTTAATTAGTAATATAATTATTAATTATAATTATTAATTATTAATTTTATAATAATTAATTAGTTAATTAGCAATATAATTATTAATTATATAATTAATAATTATAACAATTAAAAATTATATTACCAATTAACTAATTAATTATTATATAATTAATAATTATATTACTAATTAAATAATTCATTATTATATAATTAATTATTAATAATTAATAACTAATAATTATAATGATTAATTATAATTATTTATTATATTACTAATTTACTAATTAAATAATTAATTATTATATAATTAATAATTATATTACTACCTAAATACTTAATTATTATATATTTAATAATTATATTACTAATTAGCTAATTAATTATTATATAATTAATAATTATATTACAAATTAACTAATTAATTATTATACAATTGATAATTATATTACCAATTAATTATTATATAATTAATAATTATATTAATAATTAATAATTATATAATTAATAATGATATTACTAATTAAATAATAATTATATAATTAATAATTATATTACTAATTAACTAATTAATTATTAACTATTTCTTATATGTTTAATCCATGTTTTAATTTTCATTTATATTGGTCTTATAGTTTTTATTTTATAGGCCTTCAAAGCCACGTACTTGAAACGTTTTTAAGTTTCAAGTTGGGTGTTTTGAAAGCTTATAAATTATTAATCATCAACATTTTTTTACCATTTATTTTATTTTCAATTATTTCTTATATGTTTAAGGCATGTTTTAAGTTTCATTTAGATTGGTCTTATAGTTTTTATTTTATAGTCTTTCAAAGACACGTACTTGAAACATTTTTAAGTTTCAAGTTAGTGGTTTTGAAAGCTTATAAATTATTATTCATCAACATTTTTTACGATTTTTTTATTTTCAAATATTTATTGTATGTTTAATCCAAGTTTTAAGTTTCATTTATATTGGTCTTATAGTTTGTATTTTATAGTCTTTCAAAGTCACTTACTTGAAGCAGAATCCCACATCAGAAATGCAGAATGTTCTGCGCAGGAAAGAGAGAACTTGAATCCCACATCGAAAATGAAGAATGATTTCCAGGGCAAGCCCTCTTATAAAAGAGAACCCTGGGTGATGGTCTCTATCAAAGTCCGGACTGTTATAATGGTAGTACTGCTGGATATTAAATAACAGATAAATTCTACTGATTTTTTTTGTTATATATATATATATATAAACAAAAGAAAAAAAATAAAAAAATAAAAAAAAAATATATTAAAACTTTCTGTAGGATGAGTGAACGAGGTTCAAGAATCCTTCATAATGTTTACAAAGGATGCGTGAACCCCGTTCACGCTTCCTAGTGAGGGGAGATGCGTGAACGGGGTTCACACATCTTTTATCACAATTGCGTAGGATTCGTGAACCCTGTTCACGCATCTCTCCGCGCCAAAGATGCGTAAACAGGGTTCACACATCTTGAGACTCATTTTTAAAAATATTAGTAACCCTACACCTTTTTTATAAATAAAAAATAAAAAAACCCATTTATAAAAAGACCCCTACTGATGTGTAGGGTGATGAAGCGGAGAGCGTTCAATGGGAAGGAGGCGGGGTAGTGTGCTGTTGCAGCAGGGAGGTCTGGCGTGGCCTGGTGGAGATAGCGCACAATAAGAGGAGGAGAGTCCCTAATGGTCCTAATGCCTAGGGTTTTACCCCCCTCACTCATGATGATAAATATATCCCCCTCATCTAGTCTCGGATAATTCAAAATGAAAAACAAAAAAAAGTCAAATTCAAAATTCAAATTCAAATAAAATTCTATTATCTAAAAATGTTAAATGTTAATAAATAATAATAATAATACAATTAAATATATAATATACTAATTAACTTTAAACAAAAAATAATTAAAAGAAAATTTTATAAAAGTGAATATATATATATACACATTTATGCACACGTAATTAAATACCCTAAAATATAGATATAAGAAAAGTATGAAAATATTATGAATACTATCGAAATAATAAAAATACTAAACTAATAATTAAAATACTAATTTTATTAATACTAAAAAAATAAATAATGAAATAAAATATAATAAAAATATATAAAATTGACAAAATTATAATAAAAATTTAAAAACTAAATAAACTAATATTAGTGAAACGAAAAATATAGTGTTAAAATATAATATAATAAAAAATAATAAATAAATAATATTGATAAATAATTAACTAAAAACTATAAAAATAACTAAAATATTACAAAAATATAAAAATAAGATAAAAATACTAAAAACAGTTAGAAAAACAATTAAAACTAAATTAGAAAATTATTAAAACGTTAACGAAATCCATCCACATCTGTGCCCATTTTTTAACCTCCAGAGGAGTCCTTGGATTTCATAGGCCAAAAATATGTACCATTTTCTCTTTATGAACATGGTATTCTCGGGAAATCTGCAACTGTAGAGTCAATCCATTGGAGGGGCCAATATCAGATCCCTTGTTAGTCCTTCTCCCATCCAAAGTCAATTGTTGTCCAATGTCATCATCATTTTCAAGAACCTGATTTCCATTATTTCTTTGAATCCTTATTCTCTTCCTATAATTAGCTTCCTCATGGTATTAGATATGAAAAAAAGAACACATACATGATCTGTTATTTCGACACATGTCAACTGAATGACCAAAAAATTTTCATACCTTATAAAAAGTAGGCATTTTCTCATACTCCAATTTTATATTAATGTTTTCATCAAAAGTAGATAAAAAAACTTGATGAATCACGGTTGATGATAAATAAACTTGCACTAAAATTTGAGCATAGTTTTTGAATCTAGATTTTCTATTATCCTTATCCATTCTTATTGGTATTCCAATGGATGAAGCAACATCCTTTAGAATTACAGGATTCCAATAAAACCATATAAGTCCAAAAATTTTAACACAAACTTGTGTGAATGAGTTCGTCACTTCAAAGGGGTTAAAGGATGGATCCCATTATTGAATGCAGAGCATACCTAGTTTCAAAATAATTGAGCATCAACACAATTCTATACTCTTTATATATTCAGTTGGAAATATGATATTGAAGAAGTAATATCCTATTGAAGTTATCTTACAGCTATAGAAACCTAATGTCGATATCCTCATCAATAAATCATCGAATTCACATGGTTTGTACCCTTAGTAATGAGAATTCATGCAATGATAAAGTGTTGAATGATTAATTTATTTGTATAATAACATCTTAGTTCAAAACAACATGCACACTACTCCCTTTCTTGACATTTTTTTGAGTAGCAGCATCCGTCACCAATGTAAATGATCTGTCATCATTCACCCCATTATATCCCAGGGAGTGCTTCTTAGATCTTTGAAACACTGAGAACAAATCATGATGTCCAATGATCTCACTTCCCTCCCCTCTCATGATCCTATGATATTTAGGGTTTCAGTTTCATCCACGTATGCCATCAAGATAATCCCTCACTATCTTTTATTTCACACACTCATGGATATAATTTTATATTTTATTCACTTATTTATGAAATATATCATTAAACTAGAGGAAACAATAAGGGAAATCATAAGATTTATCTCACACTTTGTTTTATCTAATTTTATATCAAGATGTCATGGTTTTATAGTTTATTATTGAGGCCCTATTTCATTTATACTATTCGTCTGGTGATAAAAATAAAGCTAGATGGATAGATAATTTGATAGATGGACCACTTACATACTTTATTCCAACATTTTCATTAATATTTCCATATCCAAATTATATATTGGTCAATTCGAGTCATGTGTTTGTAGGATAAAAAATATAAATTAACAGATTTTCATGTAAGTGATTTGATTAATCTTTTGGATATTTTATTTATGTAAAGTATTCTTTTAACAACTTAGGAAAATATGAAAATGAAACTCGCAAAGAATAATTTAAAGGTATATTTTTAGTTTATTTTATTTCTATTTAAACACACTATTTAAATTTATAAATGTTGTTACTTGTATTTATATGGTTTTATGTTTTATTTTTTGAGGCACATTTTGTTTTTTTGGAACTCAAAAGATCACCATATGGAGGAATATGTAATCAAACTACAATGTGTAACTATTTAGTTTTTTCCTACAAAAGACTGAAAATGATTGCACCAATGATATTTCTATCCCTGATTATTCTCATACCTATTAATGTGTAGAGTGGAATATTATTTTTTTCCATGGATGGATCTTGTTTTCAATTAATTATCATATTAGTGTAAATATAAATTAATTATAAGAGAAATTGGAGTAGCTGAATCTGAATGTTAATATTTATTTTTCATGATTGTATGATATTACTAAATAGAATTTTAGAATTATTATTTTTAAAGTGTTATTTTTGAAAAACTTATAGCCTATAATAATCAGTTTAAAAAATCAAGAGATATTTGTTTTTTATGGGAAACTTTCACACTCTAAATGAAACCACCAAGTGACAAAAAAACCTTTTTTAATAATAAATTTAAGAAAAATAATCTAGAGTACATAATAGAAATTACTAAAAAGTTATTGTATTCAAACATAAACAACCAATATACCTGTGATCCAAGTGAAAACAGATCAAACCATCCTACTATAAAATCCATGAACATGAATTCTTGTACAACTTCAAAAAAAAACCAACCATTGCCTAATCATATATTCTTTCTAGTGACTTTACCTAAGTCTAATATAATGCCCCTTCACCTTCTTTTCATGAAAAAATGTTCTTCCAAAATTACATTGAAATTCCTTGATAGGATGATCGTGACTTCCCAAATCAACAATATAATCCCATTTTTGATCTTCCAAAGCATTAACATATCTAGTCGTGAAGAATGAAACATGATAATAGTAATGATTATGGGTCTCAATTATAATAGAAAATTGAATCAAGTTTTCATAAATTTATATGTGGTTCACAAATCAACAAATATTACCATATTATATTTCATAAAAAATAAATGAATTTTCATCCTTTAAGACTTCTTTAGAACACCTATTTACATTGAGTAGGATATGGTATGTAATCCTTGCTCAAATTCGCAGCTAATTTCTCTTGTAAAACTCATTTTGGTTAAAATTTCCTCAATATACTCAAAAAATGTTCTTTGGATTAATCCCTCATTTGTATGGAAACCCCAATCATTTACATAGTGAAGAACACCTACAAATTACATGTGACACCTCTATGAAATACTAATTTTAAACATTTCATGTTACAACTACACTTTATTCTACAGTATTTTATAAATTTTCTCATTAGATATCCCTTTCATGGTCCAGACACTTTATCATCATAAGACCTCTTTGATAGGAAGTTATGACTATAAAAGCAGTGATACTTTTGTGGTCCTTGACTTATGGAAATGAAATCTCTTAGGAATTATTCTCTTAAAAAATATTGTTGAGTATAAGAAAAATATTTTATCATTCCACAGACACAGGCATAAGGAATTTTTAATGAAATACAATCATCTTTATAGCTTGGATACCAATATTTATCCCCAACTCATGCTAATTTTAAAGGTAAATATTTATTTTGGTATATTGTATTTTATGGGATGTAAACGAATTTTGCCAAGATCATAGATCCAATTTAATCTACTAATAAAATTTTAAAATTTTCTGAATGCTTTGGCTTGTTAGTGGTCTTCTGAATGAGAATATTTTCATTTTAAGATAATATGTTTTACTATAAGTAACCAAACTAAGTGAATTTGGCTATCCATTAGACTTTAATTCCTTAAAATTTGGATGCATTTTAGAATCACCATGTTCTAGAATTGTTTGTCTTATTTTAATGTTATGATCCATCCATCAAGTATCAACTTTCACATCATATAAATAATTAATATAGCTTTAGTTATGAAACATTGATTGTAATTTTTCATCTGGATCTCTAGAATGAAATCTTTTAGAGATTGGATTGGAACCAAAATTCCTCACAACATCTAGTTTTCTAGTTTCATCTTTCTTATATTTCTTATATTAAAAACATATATCTAAAAGTGTTTGATAATTATCATTCTCAATAATTTCTTAGTTATATTCATAAAATATTAAATTTACCTTTAAGACTTGATCCTAAACTCTATCATAAACACCTAAGGCTCTCTTTATACTAAACTATTTTCCATCTTTTGAATTCATCATCATTATCAATTAAAGGTATTGTTACTAAAGCACATAATTTGATACTAGATAGATTTATATTTCATTTAATTATATTCCTAATAAACAATATTTCAGCAAAAATTTTGAAACCACTGGCTATCCCATCAAAGCCTACGATTCGATGCATGGATCATAAGATGCCTAAAGAAAAGGGGAAGAATATATGCTTTTTATTTTGTTGATTATAATATCTATATGTTATTATATTCATTTATCATTTCTTTATTTAGAACTCAAGAAGCAATACTATTTGATGAAATTATTTTCTCTCTTAATGGGTGAAAGGTTTCTAAAAAACCTTCTGTTTCACAAGCCAACTTATTGATTATTTATATGAACCTACCCCCATAAAATCATATCCACTTGTATATGATTTTTATATCATGGATATTCATCCAGTATGAAACTACTCACATTGTAGATCACATGGGATACTTATAAAAACTATCACTTGTAATGAGCTTGCTGAAAAATTAGTGGTTTTAGTTTTACTTATGATGAAAAAACTTAAATTCCAAATAAAAATCACATAATTATGTTATAAAAAATCACCTATTCAATAAGAAATATAGAATCACTTGTACATATGAACTTATCAAAAGTGATAAGCATAATAAACAGTTTTCATTACGGTTTATAAAAAATATCCTTATTCATAAACACTTATTATAAGTGATAAGTGTTATAAATAGTTTTAATTATGTTTTTCCAACATATCCTCATTCATAAACACTTATGATAAGAAATAAGTTTTATAAGTAGTTTTCAATAGCGAACAATGAAAAAACCGGATGATGACATTCAATTATACAATTACTATTTTATTTACCTTAGGAAAAGTGCATGGAATTTTTAAAATAATTTCATAAAAAACCCAAGAATCAAAAACATACACTGACTTAATCACAGGTCAATTGTAACATCAATAGGAAATTGAAAAAAACTGTATATCATATTATAAACACTTGATGGGAAATATACTTTTTATTTTTATAGGATGTGTTATTATTTCTAAAGATTTCATGATTTGACATTTTAATTTATTTTATAGTCATACCCTTTGATGTTATGTAATGCCTCATGAAAATTGAGTTACTTAGAAATCATGGTTTAGTTGAACTAAAGCGATGAAAATATGGCAAATTATTACATGCACATGACCCTCAGCCCGGTTGGTGTGGACTCAACAAGTGCATCCAAGAGAACCGAGATCAAATCTGGGCGGAGACGTATTTATAGGGTACTGTAGCAGTATTGTAGTAGGCACTATAGTAGTTACTGTAGTAGGTATTATTTAGTACTGTAGTAGCTGAAAATATTCATCCATTTGGGCCTTCGGGGCACTGGTTTGGTCCTCAAGTCTTGCAAGGATTTCAATCCACCCAAGGCCTTCACGCCAGTTATCTCTCAAGGCCTTTGGGCCACCTCAAGGCCTTCAGGAACCCCAAGGCCTTCAGGCCACATGAAATATGCATATGTACCAGTTAGATTACAAGGAACACGACTCCATATGAGGATCCAGAGCAGGAACATTCACCAGAGCAGATTTAACTAGATTTGGAAGATTGAGATGGTATGGATTTTCCATCAATACTAGGCCTATGTAGCTCTGCATAGTACAACTATCCAACCAGCCTTAAGAAGGCAGAGTGCTGATATCATGACATTTTCTGTGGAGTAGTTCCAAGTTTTCTTGTCTGGGTGATTTCCTATAAGACCTATAGGTCATGTAATTGCCTCTTAAGTCTTTGTACCTTGTAAGGGTTACTGCTCACCCCTTAAAAGGTGGATTATCAAAAAAAATGAAGGACTTTGAGCCATTTAGGCAGGTTAGATTATTACATATCTTATTATGGTCCATGGACAAGATTCTTATCAAAGATCTAGAAAATAAAATTACCCCCTACAATACTTTGAATTCAACTCAAATTTTACTAGAAAAATAATAAGGATAATTTTCTATACATGTAAAAAATTTATGGTTTTATGAATCATATTTTCAATGTGTCTGGTGATGATAATAATGATATGGTATTGATGGTGTTTTTACATGCATTTTTTACTTTCAAATTTATATGAGAATAAGAATGTTATCAAATATGATGATAAGGACATGAAGTATTAAATTTTTTTATATGGGACTCACATCCTCTTAATACATTTATTAATGTTGTTTATGGAGTGTGTGCATTTCACTTCCTTGATCTTAATACAAACAAAAAATAACTAGGGACTCTTTCTACAACTAGTCTCTTCATTAGTGATATAAGGTGAAGTTGAGGCTATTATATGTGGGAAAAAAGGTAATGAATTCCCCTTTTTTTTGATCACCACTAGTATTTTTAGAACATAATTACACATGAAATTTTTTTATGTCATCTATTACTACCCATTTCAATGATGTGTAGATGGACTTGGATATTCTAATACATATTGTATCTTTAGCATGAAGCTTGTATTTAGTTTATTTATTCACTAGAAATAATCCCTTGGAACTTATACATATTTTGTTTTAGTATTTGTAATATTACCATATTTTTTAGGGTGAACTTGGGGTTTTTATACATGGGAAAAAGGTGATGAATTTATACCATAATGATTAATTGAAGTATTTTTTATCCACTTTATTAAGTGATATATTGAAATAAAGTTAAATACTTCTTTATAAAATAGACCAATCATAATTTATTTTTGAAATAAACTTTGTCTCTATTTGATAATACTTTTTGAAATTTTTTTATTACACTTATTAATTTTAATAGATATTTGTCTGATTCTTTAGGTGTCGGCACCTATGGTAGTTAGATAATAATGTGGTAGAAAGATGCATTATTTTAGGTACATAACCAATTCAATGATTATGTTTATTATCAACACCCTCATACTAAAGTGTGTTGTCAATATCCTCACTCTCATATGTTACTTGTATTTTGTATCAAATAACTTTAATTTTCCCTATCCCTACCCTTGTATACTTGTTTTTGATATTAATTCATTTTTAGTTAATTTTTTGAGCATCCTATGGAGTAGATTTATACAATAAAAAATATGGAAGGTTGTTTTTTTACAGTGAAGCATACAAAAATCATTGGGAAGGTGTATACTATGGGTAAAGAGTGGGTATAAAGAAGAGGGTTCTCACCCCTTTCTATTTAGTGATAAAGCAGATGCCTCGAGTAGTGACATAGGGAGGTGGAAAATAAGTTCTTAGTCACCTCTTTGATGTTTGGGCCCAACCACTTCTAGAGCACACATGAGAAGTGGAAGTTATATCCTTGGATCAAAGAATTGGTATTATTGTTTTCCAAACTATTCTTCTCTTGTTTTCTATAATTGTTTTCCACACTATTTTTTTTATTTTCCAGATAGTTATTCAATTTTTTTTAATTAAGGATTTTTTGGATTTTAAGTGAATTCCAAACAATAAATTATTTGATCATGTAGAAGTGAATTTATTTATTTATTTATCCAAGATCAAATTCTATAATATAGTTTAATTATATATTTCTATATGAAAAGTTATAAATTTAAATGCATTTCTTAATGATATATTATAAAAAAATTGAAATAGGTGAATAGATTGATGGAAATTTTCTTCACTCCTATAAATATTTATCCATGAGAGAAGATGATATGATTGTTTTTAATTTTAAATAACCACCAAATCCAAGAAAAAATCACTCAATTTTATAAAACTATGAGTACCATAGTAGTTTTACTATGATTACATGTATATATGAATCTTGTATCAAATAAATTGTTCCATTTTAGAGGTGCAACATCAATTATAGATGATAATTTTTAACTAATTCTATATCTATGAGTTTTTTGTTTAGTTATTAATCCTTTATAGGATCAAATGTGCAGGGACATGAATTTATATCTCTTAATGGGAAACACGTTATTTTGTAAAACCTATTGTAGCACAATCCCTATTGAATCTTGTTCACTTGATCCTACTCCCCTATAGTAATACATTGAATGAATCTATTTTTTTAATGATCATAATGCATGTAAATTATCAAATTTGGAATTTTTGGTCTTTTTTTCATGGATAATCAGTTTTTATATTTGGTTTGATAAAAAAATATGGTTTAATGATGTGAAACAATATGATATTAAGAATATATTTACAAAGATTAAAATGAGAACAACATATTAAATAAGACTCTAAAAAATTTCTATTTTATTGTTCCGTGTTATTGTTATTTATCATAGGCTATTTATAATATATGAAATATTTTTAAGGATTTCTTGATGAGACATGTTTTGTTAATGTATAATTTCTTATTTTTAGTTTCTATTTAATACTTATGTTGTTTTTGGTAGATTTTTAAGAGGAGTGTCATTGAATGAATGTTCTTCTTCAATGGTGAAAAATGATTGGGTGCTAGAGGATTAATCTCCATAGACATTCTGGGGGATTACAATAAATTGAAATGCTGGAGGATTGTAGAATACCCCATTTTTATGGGGGGAGGGTGTGATTTGGGTGGATACATGGGTTGTTTTTTATGTTTTTATGATATTTTTAGATTATTACGTATATTCAACTATGTATTGATTCATTGGGTATTGAATTTCATTATTAATATAATTAATATTTTTCCTATGCTTGAACATGTGTGAAAATCTCTTATGGTTTAATAATTACAAAATGTTTATTATATATGATAAATTAATAAATATAATATAAAATTGTACTATCAATAAAAATATATAAATTTAATTCAAAAATTATTTATAAAAATATATTAAATATTGGTAATATTATTACCAAAAAAATATATGTTGTGTGAATATATTTCTAAACATTCTATCCAATAGATAATTTTATATTGGTATTATTATAATTATAACCGAATCATTTTATCTATTTCTCCATATTTTAGTGATAGAGTTTTTGTCGACAGTACATTGAAAAGGTTATATCTATTTATAAAAGTATTTTCCAACAGAAAATTCACTTTTACCAATAGATATATCCATGTTAAAAAATATTAAATATTTTGTAGTGATGTTACAATCCATTGGATATAATTTATAGGTTCTGCAATGGAGGTGGGAACCATGTCATGGATTGAAGGTTCACATCACGATGTAACCCCAGAGTGGGGAATTATGTCGTGAACCACTTGGTCACACCACAATGGACCCCTGTGTAGTATTTTTATAATCTAATCAGTTGATTAAATTGTTAAATTTTATAAATATTTCTCCCCTTTAGTGTTTTCCCAAAACATGAATGATCCCCCATATCTCTTGATCTCCCCTCCTTCTAAGATTGATATCTTCATTGTACATAATTTTATTTAGATTTAGTCTATTTTGGTAGACTTATAGTGGTGAGGCTATGGTTTCCTCTCCATCTATTCTTTATTTTTCTTGCTTCCATATCATTCTTCAATGGATATCCTAAATTTAGGGGATCCTTATTGGTTTTAAAGTTTCTTCTAATTTATGGAATTTTTTTGAAGATATTAAATGAGTAGAGTCCTATGACTATGAAGTAGGTGGACCCTAAATTATTCTATCATTTTATATGTGTTATTATATCATATGATATGTTGGGGTAGGTGAGTGTGTGCAAACAACATCGAATGAAACTGAACCTAGGTTACTTGGTTCTTAAGGGATGATTATGATCTATCTATCCCTTGATAGACTCTCTATAACCTTCATTTCATATGTATAATCTTTGACGGTTATGTTTCATTGGGTAAGTAGTGAGTGATATGGGAATCAAAACCCACAAAGGGTGCCATTGATTATGTATTGACATTAGGGTAATTTGAGAAGGTGGAGAGCTGATTTCACGATGAAGATGCTAGGGAGGAGCAGTTCCAAGTAGTTAGTCTAGTTTGTATGTAATGTTTGAAGCCTACGAGCAATGAATTCTTATAAGGCATACGGGCCATGTAATACTTTCACCTACGGTCCTTATAAGGGTTCCACCTCACCCCTTGAAAGGTGAATTATCAAAAATAAATAAAAAATGAAGGCCTTCAGGCCTTTGGAGTTAGGATAGTAGGGTATTATCCTCATCATGATAATTTGAGAGTGAAAGTCCCCTATAAAGTTTAATCCTTATGTGAGGAGGATTGATATGGGAACCTAGTTGTTCCAAGAGGGGTCAGACTTGAACTGTTCTTCCTAGGTGTAAAATTTCGAGTGCATGGGTCGCCTCATGAGCGATATTGATTTCGTAAGGCCAATTAATAATAAATTATCCATTCACTAATGTTTTGATACAAATATAATATCATTCATACTATTTTTTATTGACCATTCACATGTTTTTAAGTTTATACTTATGATTTTTATCCATTCATCTGTCATTACATTGAATTCAGTAGTGATAAACCATTCACTTTGTTATTGTTTTATAATGATAATCCTATAACTTGTTATATGTTTGTGTTATAGTGATGTTTCATTCAATATATTATGAATTACTTAAATTGATAACCCATTCACTTGTAAATGGTTTTTTCTTGGTGATAGTATGTTCACAATATATGATGATTATGCTAAGGTGATAGTACATACACCCTTTTTTTGTTATGTTATAGTGATATATCATTCACCAATGTAAAGAAAATTTTGATAATCTGTTCACTCATAGTTTCTAGTAGATTAGTGATATCCCCACTCACTTATACTCCTAGTATGGTGCTAGCCCATTCACCTTGGTATTGTTTATAGTGGTAGTATATTTAACCTATTATGATGGTGATAGACCATTCACATGTGATTATGGAGTGGCAATATCCTATTCACCATACTTCTTGTGATGGTGATTTCCCATTCACCTTATTAGTATGGTGGTAGCCCATCCACCCATATGGTGACTATGGTGGTATCCCATTCAACTTATTATTACGATGATGGTACACTCACCTATGATTATAATGTGGTTATATCTCATTCACCCATACTCATTGTGATTATGGTGATATATCATTTACCTATAAAGGATGAGGGTGATAGCTTATTCACCTAGTCGTGTGTCATAAATGGTGATTACCCCTTTTACCATACTCATTGTCAATAATGATACATCATTAACATAACATAATAAGAATACAGATGATAATCCATTCATATTATATATTAGTGGTGATACCTTATTCACCTAGAATCTTGATGGTATAGATGGTAAATCATTCATACTCTAGCCATATTCATACTATGAGAATACCATCCCATTTTGAAAATGGTCTTGGTAGGTATGAGCGTTCTTTTTAGTGGTTTTTATTACTTCATGATACAATAGATTATATGTTACTATTGTTTTATTACTGTATTATATTGTGCATTCACACATATGTATCAAAGAATTTAATCAGGGGCATGTTGGTTGTAGACTACTGAGTCTTACTCACACTCTACACTAACATCCCAATGTGCTTCTTATTCACACTCTACACTGGAATCCCAATGTGTGTACAAATTTCATGGTCTGTGATGTAGGTAAGAGAAATGGATATATAGTCAATGATTGATCCGAGATTTTATTGAAGGAGTTACACTACTACAAAACAAGTCTTTAACAGTGCTAGTATTTATCAACGCTAGAAAAAAGCACTGATAAATTTAACCCTTTATCAGTTTTTTTAGCACTCATAAAGGGTACCTTTATCAGCACTTTATTTTTAGTACTGATAAAGGGCACCCTTTATGAGTGATTTATATTTAGTACTGATAAAAGGTACTCTTTTTCAATGCTATACTTTTAGCACTCATAAAAGAATATTTTATCATCACCTTTTTAGCGCTGATAGAGGTCCGAATAAATAAAATGAAATAATGAAATAAATAAAAAATAAAAAATGATTTTATTAGAAAAAATATTAAAAATTTTATTAATTAAAAAATTATTGATAAAAATGAATAAATTGATTATACTATATATAAATTATAAATACTAACAAATAGTATACATTAAATATATAGATATATAAAAAATGAAAATTAAACAAAATAAAATTAAAAATAAGTAAATTGAGAAAAAAATTAAACATTTTATTAATTAGATTGTTATTGATATTGTTAATAAATAGTATATATTAAATATATAGATATATATTAATGTATATAAATATGATTTATTTATTACAAAATATTTATGCGCTTTACATTAAATAGTCATATATTTTTTGAATAATGGTTTAAAATAAAAAATTAATATGAATTAAAAATACTGACTAATTTCATAGAGTAATAGATATATAATTGAATGTCGTTTGATTTTTAACTTTAACATAGATCAAATGTGTGTTATATTGATTTCACATATACGTAATTAATGCATTTTTTATAAAATGTGCACACACAAAACTTATCCATTTTTTCAATATTGTTAAAGTGTACTTATTTTTAATTTATTCAATTTCACTCGCTTTTAACATGCATGCACTTATAATTAGATATTCATTAATAATGTTAAAAATATTTTTTAAAAAATATTTATAAATAAATATATTTATAAATGTACATACTATATTTATAAATATACATACTATATTTATAAATGTACATAGTATATTTATAAATGTACATACTATATTTATAAAATTATATATTTATAATTATAAACAAATTAATATTTTTTTAAAAAGTATTTATATAATTATAAATAAATAATTATATATATTTAAATAATTATTAAATTTATAATAAATTTACTTAAATAATGAATATATTTACTATATTTATATTTATACATATTATATATATATATATATATATATATATATTTATAATTATATATATATATAATAATATAAATATTATTTTTTAAAAATATTTATATAATTATAAATAAATAATTATATATTTAAATAATTATAAGATTATAATAAATATATTTAAATAAGGAATATATTTACTATATTTATATTTATATATATTTATTAAGTATATATATATATATATTTACAAAAAAATTATTTATAATTATAATTATAAATCGTTTATCAGCGCTTATTACTTAAGCACTGATAAATAAACTCTTTATGAGTGTTTTTTTAAAGCTGATAAAAGTGTCCCGATCTATTTAAAAAAACCTAACTAGTTGCAAACCCATTGTGATATTAGAAGCTTTCTATGGAAGCCACCCACTTCCGATGCTACTTCTTAGTGAATCGAAGCTCGAATCACACATACCCACTCGAATCACACAAACCCACAGCTTCCAGTTGCTCAAACATCATCCAGTATCCGATGTTCAATTGAAGTTAGGGTTTCTAAAGAAAACATCAAGATCTAGATCTGAGGGTCTTAGATTTTATTTAACCTAGCGAGGTAGGCCTATGTTTTCCTTTGTAGGTTATGATTTTCTTTCTATATTTATTGTTTCTTTTTTGATTTTTTCTTCGAAGATATCATCAGTTATTTATGCTTCAGTCATTGTATATTGTTTTGATTTTGTTTATGATTCATTGTTTTCTTGACTACTGATTTGGATATCCTATTTTGGTATTTTTAAATTTTTGTTTGGAATCAATTTGCTTCACTGTCAATATCCATACCTCAGCTTTCTCTGCAAGCTTAATTTTTTCATTGTTTTGAAATCTTAGAGAATCACCTCTGGTCCACAGATAAACCAATTAAATAAATATTTATTCCATTGTATAAACAGTAGAGGTTTTGGATATAAAAACCTTAAAAGAATGGAAAAATTTATTTATCAAACCAATTCTCACTTTGGTGATGGTGCGAAGCAGCAACAGAAGCTGATTTTATGCAATTCATGTAAGGGAATTTATTTATTTAAATTCTGTTTTAATATTCTGGTGTATGGGTTTTTCCTTAAAAATATTTTTCTAAGAATTTTGTTGTTTTATTTTCAGAGAAATCTTAGTAAGGATGATACCATATTTATTTATTTTCTATAGCTCTCTATTTTCAAAATTAGTATGAGGTTGTATTTATTTTACTATGTTGTGATATTCTGCTGTAAGGGTTACATATATTTTTATTAATTTAAGTTTATTTTATAAATAAATAAATAAATATATATATATGTAAACATCACTACTGGAATTTAAGGTATTTACGGTAGGATCCCGTCAAAAATGAGCTTTCGCGACGGGCTCCCATCGCAAATAGTTCGTTGCAAAAAATGAGGTCACAAATAGTATTTTTTGCGATGAGCCCTTTGCAAAAAATAAAATTTGGGACGGGATGATTTTCTGTCACAAATAATTCTCCGTTTATATATAAAAAACCTGTTGCGACATGCCTGTTTTCCCATCACAAATAGTTATTTAAAAAATATATAAAATATTTACGATGGGAACCCATCGCAAAAGGTCCCATAACAAATACTTAATAAAAAAAGTATTCAATAAAATTATTGTAAATTAATATTAGAAAATAATAATAATATTAATACTATTAATATAAAAAATATTATATTATATAATAATAATTCTAATATAAATAATATAAAAAATTATATTATTATAATATTAATACTAAAATAATACTAATAATATAATAATTTAATTATTATAATTAATATTTATGAAAATAATAATAATATTATTATTAAAATAATAATTTTTTTATAAAATATTAAAATTCTCAATATTCGCAAAAAATAAAAAAAAATAAAAAAATATTTTTATTATTATTAGTAAAATAAACAAACATTAAAAAAATAATACTAATAAAAAATAATAAAATAATAAAATATTAAAAATAATAAAAAAAATAAAAAATTTAAATTATGCAATATTCATACCAATATAAAAGACAGAAAATGCAAATCATTATTTATTAGTATTTGTTACTAATTATTAGTAATTATTACTATTTTTTACTAATTATTACTATTTTTTACTAATTATTACTAATTATTAGTAATTATTACTATTTATTACTAATTATTAGTATTTATTACTAATTAATACTAATTATTACTAATTATTACTATTTATTACTATTTATTGCTAATTAATACTAATTATTACTAATTATTACTAATTATTACTTTTTATTACTAACTATTACTAATTATTACAAATTATTACGAATTATTACTAATTATTACTAATTATTACTAATTATTAGGATTTATTACTAATTATTATTATTTATTACTAATTATTAGTATTTATTAATAAATATTAGTATTTATTACTAATTATTAGTATTTATTACTAACTATTAGTATTTGTTACTAACTATTAGTATTTATTACTAATTGTTAGTATTTATTACTAATTATTAGTATTTATTAGTATTTATTACTAATTATTAATATTTATTCAGAATTATTAGTATTTATTGCTAATTAATACTATTTATTGCTAATTATTACTATTTATTGCTAATTATTAGTAATTATTTCTAATTATTACTAATTATTTCTAATTATTAATAATTATTGCTATTTATTACTAATTATTTCTAATCATTACTAATTATTTCTAATTATTACTATTTATCAGTACTTATTACTAATTATTAGTAATTATTACTAATTGTTACTAATTGTTACTAATTGTTACTAATTTTTACTATTTGTTACTAATTATTATTATTTGTTACTAATTATTATTATTTGTTACTAATTATTAGTATTTGTTCCTAATTATTAGTATTTGTTACTATTTTTTACTAATTTTTACTATTTTTACTAATTATTAGTAATTATTAGTAATTATTACTATTTATTAGTAATTATTAGTAATTATTAGTAATTAATAGTAATTAATAGTAATTATTATTATTATTTATTACTAATTATTAGTATTTATTATAATTTTTTACTAATTATTACTATTTATTCCTAATTATTACTAATTACCGCTAATTATTACTAATTAGCATTAATTAATATTAATTACCCCTAATTACTGCTACTAATTACAAATTACTGCTAATTATTTATATTCAATAATAATTATCGTTAATAATTCCTATTTGCCACTAATTATTAATAATTAGCACTATTAATTTAAATTTATTACTATAAATAAATACTGATAACAAAACAATCTAAATCTAATTTAATTACAACTAATTAACAATAATTAAAATTAATATAAAAATTGAAATAAATATTAAATTAAATAAAACATAAATACCTTTAAACTTGATCTCTTATAGGTGCATACGACTTCAAAATCTGTTCGTAAAAAAAATTTAACTCAGAGAAATTTTAACTCTAAAATTAGAGTTTATATAGAGAGAGAAAGTAGGAAAAGAGAGAAAAAAGGAAAAAACAGATGGGGGTATATATAGGTTAGATTATTTGTGACCGGACTATTGTGATGGGACTCCCGTTGAAAATACCTTTGGCCGCATTAATTACTTCGGCGGTTAAAAAGGTATTTGAGACAGGTCCCGTCGCAAATAGTGACCTGCCGACACACTATTTGCGATAGGGGCATATCCCATCACAAATAATATTTACCGCCGCATGGTATTTGCGACGGGGAGGCACCCCCATCACAAATACCCTTTCCGCGGGTTGGAATGCAAACCGTGCCAAACCTTTTGCGATGAGACCCCTTATCCCGTTGCAAATAACTAATTATTTGAGACGGGTTGATGTCCCTGTAGCAAATAATCCATCGCAAAAGGACATTTTTCCCGTAGTGTATATATCTTTCTATCTATTTATTTGCGTTTTCAAAACTTATAATGTAAGGGTGATTTTATAATCATTTATTCGTAAATTATGGTTCTGGATTTCCAAATTAGGAAGCGATTATAATTATTTTCTCTAAAAATTATTCTTAAATGTGCATTTGTTGTGAAATTATCTGTATTATAAATTTCATGTTATATATATATGTTTAAATGTGTATAGGATAGACGCTGTAAGGGTTGGTATGTTTTTATCCTTTATTTGTGATATATATTGTTGATGTGTATTATTACTTTATGCTATCTTCTTTATGGACCTCCCTAGAATCTCAAGGATGGGTCAATGTGTATTAGATGACCTCCCTAGAATCCTTCAAATGGGTAGATCTAATGTGATGACCTCCCTATAATCCTTGGGATGGGTCGGTGTGGTGATATGACATCCCAATAGTCTAGTGATGTTTTCAAATATTTGATATACCATTAATTTTAAATGTAATAATTCCTTAGATTTCTACAAAAAATGTTCCAAAAAATAGAATAGAAGTTATCAAATTCTATATATTAGAGATTATTTTTAGGTATTCATCATTTTAGATCTACATGTATTGGTTCCACCACTAGGAATCTCTGATTACTATCCATGTATATGAAATAACTCTTTATTTATTAAAACATTTTATCAATACATTTTTATATCTTCTAGTTGGTTGAATGGGAGTTTATTATTCCTGTTTATCATATTTGGGTTTCTTATTACTCCTTAATTGTCTATATTATATTTTCATATGTTTAGGGGATTTAAGAAAGACTTGATGTGTGTCAAAAAATAGTTATTATTTCAATTTGTTGCTTGAGACTCATCCCCCATCTCTTTTATAGACAATTTTCATCCTCATCAACTTCATCTCCCGAACATCCATTATTGCAATTTGTTTCCAAAAACTCATCCCCCATCTCTTTTATGTTCCTTGTACTACTCTAAGAATTATTAATCCCATGGATGACTACTGCTTAGAGTATTTCAAGCAACATAGGTGCATGTCCACAAGAGATAAAGGATGTGTAAAAAAAATGCAATGATAAATGTCCGGGAGATGAGTTGATGAGGATGATTTGTCTATAAATTTTACCTTTGAATGAATTCATAGGATAAAACCTGCCATAGTGGAGTAATTATTTTCTTAAATTCAAGTACCCATTTTCTTCAACATACTAAAATTATTTGAAATAACCAAATGTTGAGTTTCCCTTATTAGAATTATCTATAACTTTCACCTTTGATAATGAATATCTTATGTGTATTTATTTATTTATTGTATAAAATTAATCTTTTATGAATCCAATAGGATGGAAATGAATCAAAAATGGATGCATGCCAATCGTTTGACAAAAAAGTATGAAGATGGAGTTAAAGTGTTCATCAAGTTTTCAAGAGAGCATGCATATGACCCTTTTCAAATCCTCTATCCATGTTTACGTTGTTGTTATTCAATAGAAATTTTTCTGGAAGAGTTGGAAGAACATTTGATTTGTCACATAATAGACCATATCTATAAATTTTGGAATAAACATGGGAAAAAATGGAATGTGGACACTGATTGTGATGATATTTCAGTTTATGGATCATTTGATATGAATACTAGTGTAAATGATAATGGAGATCGCATAAAAGAAATGAAAATGACAATTGTAGATGACCTTCATGATTTTCCAAAGTTACTTGAGGAGTTAAATAACTTTTCCAGGAAATCATTATATGCTGACTGTACTAAATACACAACATTTTCTGTTGTATTGAAGTTATATAATTTGAAAGTTGGCATCAGATGGAGTGACACCAGCTTTACAGAACTACTTGGTCTCCTGAATGATATGATACAAGAATAAAATCAAATACCATGCTGAACATATGATTCTATACGAATGTTATGTTCAATGGGCATGATCTCTAAAAAAATTCATGCATGTCCAAATGATTTCATATTGTTTATAAAGAACCATGAATCTCAAATAAAATGTCCTAAGTGTGGCTCAAATCGATACAAGAAAAATAAATCAAGTCTTTCGAAATTTGTATGGTAATTTCTTATCATTCTACTATTTAGAAGATTATATGGATGTCATGAAGCCATGAGAAAATTGACATGGAATACAGATACAAGAATTAAATATAGGAACCTACGTCATCCAGAAAATTCTTCTTAGTGGAAGAAAATTGATTACGAGTATCCTGAATTTGGAAATGAGCTGAGAAACCTTCATCTTACGTTATCTACAGATGAAATAAATCCTTTTGGTGTATAGAGTAGTACTCATAGTACATAACCCATCATGTTGGTAAATTATAACTTTCCACCATGGTTATGCATGAGGAACATATACATTATGCTGTCTCTACCTATATCTCGAACAAAGCAACCAGATAATGATATTGATGCCTATTTGAATCCATTGATCGAAGATCTGAAATTGATATGGGATACATGTGTTATAATGTATTATGCTAATATAATTGAAGAATTCACATTGAGGACTATTTTTTACGAAACGATAAATGACTTCTCCATTTATAGAAATTTATCAGGCTACAACATTAAAAGAATGTTGGGGTGTCCCATTTGTGAAAAACATACATACTCAGTTCAGTTGAAATATTCCTCAAAGACTGTGTTTTTAGGACATCAAATTTTTTTACCTTGATGACATAAATACTGATCGTGGATGACAACATTCAATGGGAATATTGAACAAGGTAAAACGCCATCTCCAGTAATGGGTGATCAAATATACAATAAAGTAAAAGATATTGACACTGTTTTTGGTAAAACATTTTCAAAAAACCTTAAAAAATCAGGTTGTGAGAAGAGATCAATTTTATTTGAATTAATGTATTGGATTTTTCTTATGTTAGACATTTTCTTGATATCATGCATGTAGAGAAAAATGCATTTGATAGTGTTATTGGCACGTTAATAAATGTTCCTAGAAAAATGAAAGATGACATCACGGATTGGTTGGACTTGATTGAAATGGGGATAAGCGAAGAGTTGGCACCAATGAGGGGTAAATGGTGGAATTTTCTTCCTCCAGCAGCTTATACTCTATCCAGATAGGAAAAATTGCAATTTTTCATTTTTCTTAATAGTGTAAAATTTCCACAGGGGTATTCATCAATATCAAGAATGTCGTGTTAATGACTAATTTGAAGTTATAAGGACTAAAATCACACGAATATCATGTTTTCATGGAAGATTTATTTCCTGCTGATTTCTATTGAATTTTTCCTCAAAATGCACGATATACATTAACCAAACTCTACTTATTTTTCAAATCTATATGCAGTAAAGTTATATACCTGAAAAAGTTAGCCATCATGAATAAGGAGGATGAATTCATATTATGTGAATTAGAGTTGTTCTTCCCACCATAATTATTTGATATAATGGTCCACCTAATGGTTCACTTGGTTAGAGAAGTTCAACTATAAGGTCTTGTCCATTACAGATGGATTTACCCCATTGAATGGTATCTGAAGATTTTGAAAGGGTATGTCAATAATCAAAGTCGGCTAGAAGTTTGTATTGAAGAAAAATATATTGTAGAATAATATATTAAATTCTGTACTTATTACCTATCATATGTTGACATCATCGGTCTCCCAAATGCTCTTCATAGTGAAATCCTTATGGGTTAAGGGATTTTTGGAAGATATTTTGTTAAAATTACCTTGATAGAGCAGGAGAAAGTTCACCTTTACATTTTACATAATAGTGAATATGTTGATCTATACATTGAATCCCACAAAGAAATTCTTTGAGATTTGAATCCATCAAGGGATGGATGATGGATATAAAATATACATAATCAACAGTTTATAGGATGGTTCTGAGATCAAATTTATAAGTAGTTATATGAAAATATGAATTCAATTGCCAAATGACTTCAATGGATATCCATAGGACTGAATGAAAATGTTATATCTTACACTAGTTTTGTAATCAACGATTATAAATTCTATAAAAAATAAAACAATGACTATAGTATGATTAAAAACAGTAATATTATGCTTGTGGCTGAAGAGATGCGCATATTTGGTCCCAAGAATAGAAATCCAATTAATGAAAATATGTCATATTTTGGCATTATTGAACAGATATATGAGTTGTATTATACAACATTTCAAGTGTCGATTTTTCATTTCAAATGGGCTGACAATATCATTTTAGTGAAAACTAATGAAATGGGCTCCATGAAGGTGAATTTTAGCATGAAAGGGGAAAAATACGAGCCGTTCATAATGAAATCACAAGATGTCAAAGTATTTTATGTCTCTGATCCAACAAACAAGAATTGGTTGATTTTTCTACTGGGGACTAAAAAAAATATCGGGTCAGATGAAAATTCAATCGTAGTCGACCCTTTTATTGGGAGATCACAATCACTTCATGTCAGTCCCAATGTAGACAATGTCTTGTACGCTAGAGGGGACCAAAAAGAGGGGATTTGGATTCTCGATAGAGGAATAAAATCCCTAAAAACTTTAAAAAAAGAAATAGATTTCAATGAGAAGGTAAAAGGTTTTTTGTAATATACTATGTTTTCCTCATAATATTATATTTTCTCTACTGCATTAACAAAATCTAAATTAAATGTTAGAATACTCATGAAAACAATGTCTTCTGTACATGATGATGTTACCAGTCCCTTATAATAACAAACTATAATGAAGGAAACCCTTTGTAAAGATGTAAAGGTAATGTTATGATATACTTAATCTATTTTACTAAAACATTCTATAAAGGAACATTGATTTAGTTTTCATTATTCCTTAAAGAGTTCGTTTATATTAGAATATTCATATCCATCTATCATGCCTTTGCAGAAAGAGAAACAACACTATCTCTATTCAATCATAGATGTAATATTGATGTTTCCATAATAAACTAATTATCCATATAATTAATGTATTGTTTAATATTTATGTTTAATTTATTTCTTTTTAGTATTACTCACATAATAATTATTTTCTTATACAGATGATTTTTTTTGTTCGAGTTGGGGTGATCTTACCACCTTTCAAGCCTTTCTGTACCAAAAATTCCACATACTTCTTCTCCCTCAAAACCTTTTCACCCCTATAGTGTTTCATTTATCACTTTCCATAAATTTACCTTCATTTCATTTGTAGGAAGAGAAACCATGCTGCCTCTGCTCAATCATAGAGGTAATCTTGATGTTTTCATAGTAAAATCATTTTCCATAGAATTAATGTACTGTTTCATATTTATTTTTAATTTATTTATTTTTAGTATTACTTACATAATAATTATTTTCTTATATTTTTTTCAATTTGGGGTGATTTATCCATATTTCATGCCTTTGTGCACCAAAACTCCCATAGAATTCTTCTCCCTCAAAACCGTCACCCCTAAAATGTTGACATTTATCACTTTCCTTCAAGTTACCTCCACTGCTCAATCATAGAGGTAGTCTTGATATTTCCATAGTAAAATCATTGTACATATAATTAATGTATTATTTTATATTTATGTTTAATTTATTTCTTTTTAGTATTACTCATATAATAATTGTTTTCTTATACAAGTGAATTCTTTTTTTCAAGGTGGGGTGGTTTGTTCGAAGATGCTCATGCAATGTTTATAGTTTTACAAAGAAAGTCAATGAATATCATGTTAACATTTACAATTATATTTTTTAAGAATTTGGGATGTTTAGGAATCATCCTCACCTCAATATGAAACACAATGTGACTAATATGACTCCAAGTTCTATTTCTATTTAAAATTGACATTAATTTTAGTAAAATAGACGACTGACATAAACAAAACTATGAAAACAAATTCAGATTGTTTTGATTTATTAATATAATGATCCATATGTCATTTGTGACATTTAGGAATCAAACACACCTCAATCTGATACACTATGTTCTTTGTATTACTCAATGTGTCCGTTATTAATTTAAAATTAATATTTTAGTTCAAAAAGTGTCACTCATTAAAAACAGACCAAACACACTAAGATTTTTTTGATAATTTATAAAAAATATTAATAAGTCATTTTTGATGTGTAGGAATTATTTTCACATCAAACTAATACACAATGTGACCAGAATGAGTCAAAATTGCATGTTTCCAGTTTAAAATGACATTTTAGTAAAAAAGAAAAATGGCATACTCAAAACTGAGAAAACACATTTGTATTGTTTTAATACTTTATTAAAATGTTACGTAAGTCATTTGATATGTGTGGGAATTATACACACCTCAATCTGAATCATGTTGTGACCGGTATGACTCAAAGTGCGTATTTTTATTTAAAATTGGAATCAATTTTAGTAAAATGGACAACTGACCTACTCAAAACTGAAAAAACGTTTTTGGATTGTTTTGATACTTTATTAAAATGATCCATAAGTCATTTTTGACATTTAGGGATCAGAAAAACATCAATCCTATACATTATGTGCCCATTATGACTCAATGTGTCTGTTATGAGTTTAAAATTGACATTTTAGTTCAAAAATTGTCACTCACTGAAAACTGATTAAACACAGTTACATTTTCTTGATAATTTAGGAGAATGATTCATAAATAATTTTTGATGTGTAGGAATTAGATTCATTTCAACTGATATATGATTTGATCATAATGAGTCAAAATTTCATGTTTCCAGTTTAAAATGACAATTTAGTAAAAAAGAAAACTCACATACTCAAAACTAAGAAAACGAATTCATATTATTTTGATACTTTAGGAAAATAATAAATAATTCATTTGAGACATTTAGGAATCATCCACACCTCAATCTGACCCACAATGTGATTGTTATGACTCAAAGTGTATATTTTTATTTAAAATTTTCACCAATTTTAGTAAAATGGACAACTAATCTACTCAAAACTGAGAAAACACATTCGAATTATTTTGATACTTTATAAAAAAAATCCATAATTCATTTTTGATGTGTATGGATCAGACACACCTCAATCTGATACATGATGTGACCGTTATGACTGAAAGTGTCTGTTATCAGTTTAATATTGATATTTTAGTTCAAAAAGCATCACTCACTGAAAACTAATCAAACATGCTCAGATTTTATTGATAATTTAGGAAAACTATTCATAAGTCATTTGTGATGTGTAGTAATTAGTTTCACTTCAAACCGATACATTATGTGATTGAAATGGGTCAAAAGTGCATGTTTCTAGTTTAAAATGACATTTTAGTAAAAAAGAAAACTAACATACTCAAATCCAAGAGAAAATATTCAGATTGTTTTTATACTTTTGTAAAATTATCCATGTAATTAACCACATATTCTCATTGTCTTGAGAAGGATTTGAGGTGTTACTAGGCCTTAAGAAACATCCCTAAGATGCCAAAGGCTAGAAATAAATACCAAAGGGTTTCAATACATACGGGGGTGATTTAACCTTTAATAATAAAACCATTAATCTAATAAAACCAAACCAAACAAACTACTATATGATGCATGATAAAAATAATGGAAACTCAACCATTTCTTTTATATCAAAACAAACCAAAGTGTACTACAATAGAATCCAAACTAATATCAAAGTAAACAACATAAGATAACTAATAAAACTCCAAGACGACCACAAGACTCCATGCTTCAAAAGATCCATGCTCCAACATCACCAAAAAACCCAATTATCACATGGTAGTGATAGAGACATGTGATACTTTACCTTTTCCCATGTCCTAAGAAATGAAATCCGTAAGATCACCAAAGTTCCAAGAAGGGGTGAGTATAAAAACTTAGTAGGTTTTCCCCAATTAATTCCCTACTCACACCACTATGGTAGAAAAGTTAGTAACATTTATATAAAAAAATTTATATAAAAAAATTCCCAAAAAAGTTTATAACAAAATATAAACAAATTCTAAAAACTTTTTATAAATAAATACAAAAAAATGCCACATCACCCAATTTTCTGCAAAATCTATTTTTCATGAAAAAAACCAAACAATTCTTTAAATCCATTTCTCAATATCAATTTTAGCATAACCATTCCATTACACCTATCCATGCATCCAACCATGCATGTAACCTGTACCTCCCTATACTCATGAGTGGTGATTCATCCTTTCACTAATCCATCACCTAGTGAACCATTTTGATGGGGGAGATCCTAACCCTTATCCATCCCACTAATTATGGGGGAGACTCATGACCATTATCTATCCCGAATTCACATGAATACACACAACCATTATGCACAAAACCAATGCAAAAAAACCATTTCATCCTTTTTGATAAAACCATCCTTTTATTGAAAACCTTTAAACAAAATAATTCAAATCAACCATTACCATCTCATTTAAATAACATCATCCATTTTATTGATTTTTTTTGATTAATCTATTTACCACAATTCCAGAAAAACCATCAATTTAAAATCAAAATTTTAAAACTAAGAACCAAAGCACTTTTGTAAGCACACATGATTCCCATGTTTCCACAAACCGTCACTCAAGAGGGTTTTAAAAAATCATTACTCATACAATTTAAAATCAAATTCACACAAAATAACCAATTTTAAATCAAGACAATCAGTTCTAGAAGGAGTACTTGAGAGTAAAGGTACCTACCTTGAGTTTTATGGAGAAAATGAAGAACGACATGAAAAACGTTCCAAAAATAGGTTGAATCACCATGAACCCACATGAGATCTCTTCTTCTATCATGAACCAAGATAAATATAATTGTATTTGGCATCAAAAACCTTATATCTACCCACAATAGGTATAGATCTAAGAAAAATATAGAGCGAGATCCACTTTTTAAGGAGGTGTTTTTGACCCGCGCACGGTTTAGTCACACGGTTAGAAAAACCGTGCACTAACCGTGTGTTAGATACTACCTTAAGGACAGACCTCTCATGGTATCCACAACTATGTTCTAAAATTTCCAAATCCACTACCTCAAAATGACCAAATCCACTTTTCAAAGCGCACAATTTCTCCTTGGATGCCGCATGGTTTGGAAAAATGGTGTGCAACCCATGTGCCTCCCCTTTATCCCCTATCTCAATGTGTACGGTTCCCCCAAAGTATTTCATGTTTTTTATAAACTGTGCACCACCCATGAACTTGTATAAAATTCCCAAAAACTCTTTAAAATTTCCCCAAACTATCCCAAACTTAACCATTATACTTTATGTACTTAAAAATCATTAATAAAAGGTTATATACCAAAAATAAGGGGTGGTACATTCTCCCCACTATTGGTATTTACATCCCCAAAAGTAGAAAACCATCGTTGTATTGAAAGAGTTTCTACCATTTCTCTTTTATCTATTTCTTGTATTCCCAAGTCTCTTCCTAAACTTCACCATGTTTCCATAAAAACCGTTCTAGACCGATGCCTTTTCCATGCAAGACTTTCTCTTACTTATCAAAAATCTACACCGGGATATGTACCAACAAAGAATCTAGATCTAGGTCAAGATGGTCCTATCCGATCACATGGTAAGGATGTGGCTGATACTTTTTCAATTGAGACACATGAAACACATTGTGAATCGCACTGAACTGTGCTGGAAAAGCCAACCGATATGCCACCTCTCCAACCCATTCCAATATCTTAAAAGGGAATATGTATTGAGGAGATAACTTTCCATGCTTCCCAAGATGATGATGTACAAGACTTGGAGAAATTTTCAAGAACATATGATCACTCACTGCAAACAACAATGGTTATCGATGATGATCTGCATACGTTTTTTGATGACTCTAAGCCATCTCCATTCTCTTTATGATCAACTAAATATTATCTATTGTTTCTTGGACAAGGCTCAGTCCAACTAGTTAAGTCTCACCTATTTCCAACCAACATAGTAGAGAATGACAAGGACACTCATACAATTCTTCAAAAGGATCCATATATATCAATTCATGATAGAAGTTATTATATGAGAACTCCACCAATGGAATATTATCTTCCCATGAGCCACTAAAATACATTACCAAATCTTGAAACATGTTTTCCACTGTTTGAATCATCCTTTCAGATTGACCATCCATCAAAGGATGATACATCGTACTCATAGTTAACTGAGTCCCAAGGTATTCCTATAAGGATTTACAAAAACAAGATGTGAACCTCATATCTCTATTTGGTATGATCGAAACTGGTATTCCATGTATATTTACCACTTCTAAGATATAGATTTTGGATAGATCCTCTACCATATGAGTTTCACAAATAGGGATGAAATGAGCTGACTTTGTAATATGATCCACTATCACCCATATGATATAATGTTTCTGAACCGTTCTTGGGAGACCTATTATAAAATACATCGCTATCTGCTCCCATTTCCACATTGGGATAGGTAAGGACTGTAACATAACTTCTGGTCACTAATGCTTTGCCTTAACTTTTTGAAAAGTTAAAAACTTTGAAACAAACTTAGCCACCTTCCTTTTCATACCAATCCACCAAAACTATGCTTTTAATTCCTAAAACATTTTCTATATTCCCTGATGAACATCCCATATCGAATGGTGGTAAGCATGAAGAAGTTGTTTCTGAAAATACATAGGTACAACTATCTGATTTTTAAATTAAAACATGGAACTCCTATCCAGTTTCCAGCTCTCAATGGTCTCCCCAACATTGAGTTTTGAATTCATAACCAAGAATTATATATCAGATGTTTGTACCTCATTGACCATATTTACCAAATTAGGAACCACATAAACTAAAAGTAAAATCGCAACATCACCTCAGTCTTCACATTCCACATGCATGTCGTCTAGGACCAGCATCAACTGCCACTCATCAGAAGCTTATTTTTCCAACTGAGCATACGACTTTCTGCTTAATGCATCTTCCATCACATTTCCTTTTCCCGATGTATAAATCAAGTCAAAGTCATACATTTGGATATATTACATAAATATCCTTTGACTCAGATTCAAATATTGTTGTGAGAAAATATGTTTCAAGATATTATGATCCATGAACACTATAAATTTATCACCAAAGAGATAATAACGCCAAGTCTTCAAGGCATGGAAGACTATAACTAACTAAAAATAATGTGCTGGTTAATTCTTATCATGCACTCTCAACTTCCTTGATCCATAAGAAACAAAATGGTCTTCTTGCATGAGAAATCATCCCAACCCAGATCCCAAAGCATCATAATACTCCACATACCCCTATCCTAATTCTGGTATATCAAGATAGGTGTTGATGTAAGATGAACTTTCAGCTCTTGGAAATACTTCTGGAATTACTCAGTATATTGGAATGGATCATTATTATATTTCAATGATATCATAGGAGATGATAGTTATGAGAAGTCATAATTTTTTTTTGATAATAACTAGTGAGACCAAGAAATCTTTGTATCTCAAAGATGTTCTTTGGTGGTTTCCAATAGATAACAACTTATATCTTCTTCGTATCCACTAAAATTACTCTTTATAAAATTACATGACCAAGAATTCATACATCTTATATAGAAAAATTGAGTTTTTTTAAATGCGTTTTCTGTATTTTTTTAAAATAGCATATGTTTTTTTCTTCAAAATACACCTCAAAGGAGGCATCGGCGATGCCGCCTTCCATCCCCTGTGCCGCCTTTGGCTAGGATAAATGACATGGAAAAGGTGATGAGGGGGATTCTTCCTTTTCCTTATATCCCTATAAAAGGGAATCCCCCCATTATCCTCACTCCATTTTTACCTCATCTCTCCTAAATCCAATGCTTCTCTCTCTAAAAAGATTCCTCTTCCGTGATTTGGATTCGGTGGTCCAAAAGAAGGCAATTTTTTGCGAAACATCATTTGGAGGTATTTTTTATTTAATTTAATGTTATTTATTTATTTCATTGAATTATTTTTAGTTTTAAATATTTTATTTTTTAAGTAGTTTATTTAGTTATACATATTTTGTTTATTAGGTTGTTTAATTAGTAATATATAGTTTGGAATAATAATTTTTATTAGTAATGATTAAGTATAGATTAGGTATAGATTAATACTTAGGATTAAGTATTGTGAAATTTTGGTAGTATAAATATTATGTGGTTATTTAAGTAATCCAATCCTTATCTTGATACAAATAAGTGGATGTGGCTCTGGCATAGATGTACCTAAGGGTAAAACTCGAAAAGAACTCTTTGAGCTAGAATCGAATGGGAACTGGTGCATGATAATGGGCATTTCTGGACTCCTGGTTTGACACTATTGGGGGATATGCTTAAGATTATTCATATTTTCTTTATTAACTACTAAAATACATAAGAAAATAAAAATCAAATCAGTATATTTATCAATGATAAAATGATAATTGTGATGTTATAGAATGAAATGGATAAGGAAAAAGGAATTAAAGAATGAAAGTTATTATTAGTAATTGGATTCTTTTTAGTCAGTTTTTTAAAGATTTTTTTTATTAAGTGTGTTGAATAATTATATATAGTTTAGAAATAATACATATTATTTGTAATGATTAATTATATACTAATTAATGAAAAATTGGGATTAAAAATGAATACATATGATTAGTTAATTATAATTAACTAATGAATATAATATGATTAATGATTAATGATTAAAGAATAAATAATTAAAGAATGACTCAATAATGATTAACTAGTGATTAAATAATGATTGATTAGTTAAAAACTATATTAAAAAAATCAGTTGATAAAATGACAATTATGATTATATAAAATGAAATAGAGAAGAAAGTGTTTTAAAATATTAGTATCTTAAATATTATATAGTTTAGAAATATTAGTTATTATTAGAAATGATTAATTATAGAATAATTAATAAATAATATAGGATTAAAAAATGAATCCATATAATGATTAGCTAACGATGCTTATGATCATATAATGTGAAATGAAGAAGAGAAAACACATTAAATAAAACATGAATGCTTTATGACATACAATAAATTCATTCAAATTTTTTAATAGAATTAGGTTTGGATGAGATGAGTCTCACTTCGTACATGAGGTAAAATTCAACTTATTTTTAATTGGCAGCTTAATAACACCTTTGAAGGATATGTACTTAACTTTAGAATTTTGAAAATATTTTGATCTATTAATGACATCTAATATATCATCTATGATATGTTATTAGAAGGTCAAAATATTTCAAAATTATAATGTTAAGTACATACATTTAGAATATGTTATTAAGCTCTCAATAAAAAATAAGTTGGATTTTACCTCATCTGAAGTGAGACTCATCAAATCCAGACCACATTCTATTGAAAAATGTCAAAAAATTTATTATATGTTATAAATCATTAATGTGTTATTTATTGTGTTTATTCTTCTTCATTTCACTTTATATGATCAGAACTGTCATTTTAGAAATGATAAATAAACTAATTTGATGTTTCCTATTCTTTTTACCTCGGTTTCCAAAACATTATGCGACTTATATTCTAATAAACTTTTATATAATGAAAAATTATTAAAATATTTTAGGGTATAAAAAGGCATACTAAAATTACATTCTAATAAATATTATATGGTCAACCATCATTGTTAATATTTTTACACTATCATAATTTTAATCAATGAAACATTTTTGACATAGAGAGTCATGTTTTCTTGTGTGTACTACTATGGGGAGGTTATTCAAACTGAGCAAGGAGCTTCTTACAATACACAACTAATAACAGTGGTTAGTACAACTAATTGTGTAACCCTAAGTGGCATTCAATATAGAATTCATGGTTCCTTAAATCTGACACCCGATCAAGAGATCAAGTCTACGAACTATAGACATTTGAAATTCTCTGCAACACTATGGCATCTAGCTTTTCCATTGGTTGTTGATGCGTAGTGATTCCAAGCAATTAATTTATTTTCTCAATGGTCATATGGTACCATGATGGAGTTATATGTTGATGTTTCTACTGTACAACAAAAATTTCCAATAATATAAAGACGTAGACTTACAAGAGTGGTTTAATACAGTAATCCCCATGAAATTGAGCATATTCCAAATGATGTAGAAGAGGAAAATCTAGATGATATTCAGGATATACATGTCAATTTGACTTCCGATGAGGATTTTTGTAATGATGGATCAGATGGTGACAACAGTGCTAATGAGGAGGGACCAATGAAAGTTAGGGAGGAGGTTTTGAGAAATGCATTAGTTTTACAATAACCTAGACCAACAATAAATCATCCACTACTCCTTGAATCTTTGTCAGAAGAAATGTCATGTGTGCCTGAATTCGACAATAATGTTCTCACACCAGCAACTGAGTTCCCTGGAGTTGTACCAGATAGGTTTAGTGAGGTGGACAAAACATTATACATTGGAAGGAAATTTACAAGTATAGATGCATTAAAAATCACACTAAAGATATTTCACATTGAGAGGCACTACAACTATATAGTTCATAAATCATGCCATAGTAAATATGTCATATGGTGTGAGAAGTATGAGGAGGATTGTAGATTTCTATTTAGGGAGACTCCGGACATTGAATTTAGAGGTTGGAGAATCTCGAGGATTGAGGCAGCTCATACTTGCGTTCTGCCAATCCTGACACAAGATCATACCTCATTGGATACAGAATTTGTGTCATACATTATTATTGAGATGATTAGGACATTCCAAGATGTTCTGATATCTCTTGTGCAAGATAGAATACAATAGACATTCAGTTATAATATTTCCTATAATAAGGCGTGAATGATGAAACAGAAGGCAATTGTGAAGGTCTATGGTGATTGGGATGACTCATATAGTGTGTTTCCACAATTTATAGCCATAATGAGGCATCATAACCAAGTTTTATTCCATATTGATACAAGAAAACATGTGTCTCATGATAACTGACTAGATCCATATTATGTTCAATTCCACTAGTTGTTCTGGGAATTCCTTCCTGTGTCTCCGCATTTAATTTCAGAAAATAGTTCATTCAGATTGATGGAACGTCTCTATATAGAAAATAAAAGGGCCTATTTTTGATTGAGGCTACCCAATATGGAAACTGTTCACCTCTTCCTCTTTCTTTTTCCATTGTAGAGAAAGAAAACCATTAGTCATGGAGTTGGTTTCTTGCATGTATCAACAACCATTTCACTAACATTTGGGGTGTTTGTTTGATATCTGATCGCCACCGGGAAATTAATGATTCAATAAATGTAGATCCTGATACATGGAGATACCCAAATGCACATCACCAGTTCTGCATTAGACACATTTCTATCAATGTGCATAAAAAATTTCACAACGAACCGATGAATAAGGCAATCACGAGGATTGGTACGCATTGTATTTGTTATTTTTTTACTATTTCAATGTAAAGATAAAATCAAATTATGTGAAATATCATCTATTCTATGTAGCATATATGTTGGATAAATGAAGTTTTGAAGAATTTTTTGAACAAATCTTCCAGGCTAATCAAGAAGTTTATGATTATATGATGCAGATTCCAAAAGAAAAATAGACATTGGCATATGATAGGGGGAATAGGTACGAACACATGAACACAAAAATTTTGAAGTGAATCAATGGTATCTTCAAAGGTATTCTCAAGACACCTATAACTTCCCTAGTTTAGGAGACATTATATCGATACATGAAGTACTTTTTTGAAAGAAAAAAACAAGCATCAGACGGAATACAACAGGGGTAAGGTACGAAAGACACTTTCAACGAGAGATTGAAAAAATATTGAAGAAGTTTCTGGTTATCATGTCTTCATTTTTCGATGAGATGATTCTCTATTTGAAGTTCAACAGCGTTCAGACCCCATCACAAATCGCATTGGTGAAAAATGGTGGTATTATTAGAAATAAGGCAATGTCAATGTGGAAACTTTCAGTCCTTACGGTTTCCATGTACACACACCATCACATCTTGTGCCTCTATGAACATATCATGGGAAGAATATGTTGATCATGTGTATTGGATGGACACCATTTCTAACTATTATGCTTCAACATGGACTCCTATTAGGGAGTTTTGTTATTTCCAAATGTCTGAAGGCCAACCTATAGTGATACCTGACATCAGTTGTTTAAATCCTCATGGGAGACTGAAGGCCAGTAGGATGCATAATGAGATGGACTAGCCTCAAGAACAAGGGCAGAGTTTGAGATGAACCATATGTCATCAAGAAGTTCATAACCAGAAATGATTCCCTAGTATTGTTGGGTCGAGTTCATACTCTCATCCACATTGATGTATTATCTTCATTGTGACATTCTCATATTGTAAATTATATGTTGTTATCTCTTCTTTTTTTCTCAGTATTCTAAACCCCAAAACCCAAAAGCAAAACACTAAACCTAAAAACATCTTTCCTAAACCTTAATATCAAAATTCTAAACCCTAAACCTTAAAACTTAAATCCTAACCCAAAATTCATAAACCTAAACCCTAAAAACTTAAAAAAAATCCAAACCTAGACCCAATACTAATTATCTGAAACCCTAATCTCTAAATCCTAAAACCTGAAAGATGAATTGTAAACCCAAAAACATCTTCCCTTTACCACAGTTTTTGATAACATTATGTGTGATATTTTAATAAACTTTTATATAACGAAATAATAGCATCATAATGACTAGAATAAGTTATTCAATATAGATAATTAGATAAATTCATAAAACATTATTAGTAATTTCCATGGTTTATCTTAATCCAATACATAATTAGTTAATCATAAAACTCCTCCAAAATATGTCTAACCAAATTCAAGACACAAAAATTTAGAAATATTTTCTCTACGATTCTAAAAATCAGAATACTATTAATCCAAAAATTTATATCTTAGTGACACATACCTAATATCTAAATACCCTATTAATATTAAATACTTCATAAAAACATGCATGCTTTCAAGAATTAAATTTCTATTTATTCCTTAAATAAAATATTAGATTATATAATTTATTTCATAAATCCAAAAAATTAAATAAACTCCATCATGAATTACTTTTTCAACAAATCATTATCTACTTTATTGGTCACCAATACCGTCCCATAAGTATCATTTTTAAATTTTCTCAAAATTAGGCACATATTTAGGGTCATCTTCCCAAAATCACGTGTTTTAAAATAGTTTAATTTTTTTACTAAATCAAATTTCTTGGCCATTGGTGCCACTCAACATATTATATCAAATCCATTAAGAAATGTTATTACAATATAAAACTTATACATTACATTATTCTTACCAAGTTAATTTCATTAATAAAATTCTTTCATAACATATTTCTTGGATCAAAATACACAAGAATAGAAATCATTCCACTTCTAAAGTATCAATAATATATTATTTACATTAGTGTCTTGGATTATTATAAGATATATTCCCTTGATGCTTGTGGAATTAATTTTCATAGTGACTCATCTTTTTATAGCTGAAACATTACACATTGGAAAATTCATTAATTTCCATACAATCATTATCTTGGTATCCATTCTCCCCAAATTTGTAGTAAACTACAATTACCATAAAGTATGTATCAATGTTTTTAATTCACCAAATATCATATGTGGGGAAATTATTAAATGTTTTTTTACCATTATCTATTTTTTTATCTTCTTTCCTCTTGTTATCTTTATTTTATTCAAAACCAAAATACTTGGAGAATTATATTTATTTTGGTAAAAATAACTTCATTAAATAATGTGAATAAACATGGAATGTATTGCTTTCTACAAGTCATAACATTATGTTGACCATAATGTTATATTTACATTTTACACTTACAACTCATTTCATTTATTTATTTGCATATGGATGATACTATAATACTTACTTAGTAGTGTTACCTTATTTCCTAGGTCGTGTTAGAGGGTGGTGTAGATTGATCGATCAGGGTGCATCGAGTGCACCATTTTCATCATAAGGAGACTCCACATTCCATTAGACCATACTTGTATTGTGTTGGCTTCTATGAAATTGTCGTATCAGATTTCAAATTTGTATACCATCACCTGCTTGCTGCCCTCATTGAGAGGTGGATACCAGAGACACACACATTCCACCTGCCTGAGGGAGAGATGACCATCACCTTCCAGGATGTGGTAGTGATTCTCGGTCTTCCTATCCAGGGGAGACCCGTTATTGGACCCACTCGTGCATCTTGGTCAGACCTTGCTCAGTGCTTGTTAGGCGTTGAAATTTTTTTCGACCGTAGGGCTACAGATGGACCATCCATATCTATGCCTTGGTTGGAGGTGCAGATTCTACAATTACGCAATGATGATGATGAGAATACTGTTATGCGTTATGCCCGTGCATATATTTTATGGCTCATTGGGGGGACCATGTATACTGATCACTCAGGGATGCACATGCACATAATATATCCACCCCTACTAGAGGACTTTGATCGAGCCAGGATGTATAACTGGGGATCATACTGCTTGGAATACACGTACAAAGCATTATGCAGGCTATCCCATAGGAACCAGATAGGTCTTTAGGGATGCGTCATCCATATTCAGATGTGGGAATGAGAGCGCATCCCCATATTCCACCCCGATCTTGCTGGTCTGTCGATCGAGATGGAGGTGCTGTAGGACGCTCCATGTGGATGTTGGTATGATCAGTCATTTATATTGGATTCTGATGATACTAGAAGTTATTGAATTTAATTTCTCATTATTTGTCACTATCGATGTTGTATTTTATAGGTGGTGTCAGCGACACAATTTTGACGTAGTTTCGAGACCCTATTCGGGAGTATATCGTCTCAAGTTGGACTCTATCTTACCTAAATAGGTATGTATATACAATCTATCACGGTCTAAAAAATTTAATAATAGCATCAATTTTCGTTTTTAGTTAGTATTTTTTTTGAAAAATTCACCCATCATTTCAGATTTCATGGCTTCCATACTAGAGTATTATGGACCAGTTGCCAGCATACTGCATTGTTGGGCTTGAGGATGCAATGGCTATAAAGCCCTTCATTCACTTCCATATTATTGAGTGGCAGTAGCCTGAAAGAGTCATGCGCCAGTTTTTCTGTGCTCAGCCAATTCCATTATCGCTGAGACAGACAGAGCGACTTCATGGATGAAGTTGACAGGGAGGTAGGATGAGGACTCAGACTGAGTACATGACCGCTTTATCGACTGATGCACAGACATGCAGAGTTTCGTATTCAGGGTGTACCTATGAATCAATTCTTTCTTTCAGAGTAGGTTGAGTATGAGCCATGGTATAGATTGAAGTCTATACTATATCTTAAATGACATGACATATAGATTCAGAGGATGGTAAGTCAAAAAATTTCCATTAGTTTTTTATTGAACTATTTTCTAATTCATTTTGAATCTCTTTACAGGTCAGTCACACAGAGTAGATTTTTCGTATGAGTGATGAAGAGGAGGAGGGGGTCTTTATCCAAGAAGCTGTCCATGCTGCAACATTTGAGGTGAGGGAATCTTTTTGAACACTTTCCAAGAGCATATTCGAGCATCCAGCCCGGAGAGAGGAGGTTCCTTCCACAGAGGAACATCCTACAGTAGCTACTAGTATTGAGGATCCATAACCATGGTGACGTAGACAACATCGTTCTGCATGTGAGGAATCACCTATTCCACTAGCAGAGGTCAGACCTCTATTATTCCTGCCTTAGTCGATTCAGGATGTGCCTCAGGGGGCATGAGATCCATCTTTCTTGACAGGATATCCACATTTCTCTCCATCTTGGGGTCCAGATCCATCACAGCATTGGGGCCCAGATCCATCCCATCCTTGGGGTCTATATCCATCATAGCCTTGGGGTCTAGAACCATCACAGTCTTGGGGTACTGCTCCATCACAGGCTTGGTTCCCCACTGGGATGATGGCGGGTCCTTCTACCACCATAGTGGGAGAAGGATCAACAGGGTAGTACAAGATGAATTTGAAAGCTCCTCTTACTAACACACAGATGGAGGATGAAACAATCTACGTTCTAGTGCCTGAGGATCATCCCTCTCTAGGTCATCAGACTCCACTGCGAACTCGATACAGACATCCTATTCGTAGACCACCATGTGGGACCGAATCTCCTCGCCATAGACAAAGAAATTAATTATACATTTTAATTTATATGTTTTATTTCTACTGAAATAAAAATACTATTATTACTATAATCCCTTCTTATATGTTTATCCATTATTTCAGTTTTCATTTATATTTTAGGCATAGTTTATAATTGACACCTTTCAAAGTCGACTACTTGAAACATAAGAATAATTATTAAATTTCAAGTAGATAACTTTAAAAGATTATAAAATGCACAGTATAAAAAAATTTAAATAAAATTTAAAAGATATACTAAACATCTAAAAATTTGGTTAAAATAAATAGTTTCATAAATAAAATAAATAAATAAAAATGAATGGAATGTAAGAAAAGTAACTCAAAAGTGAGAGTGAAAAGAATGAATGTCAAGGAGGATCCTAAGTCACCTAATTGACTTTGAAATCCTATAAAATATAAACTATAATACCCATATAAATAAAAATTAAAAAAATCAACTACTTGTTATATGTTTAGTCATTTTTTAAAATGTCATTCATATCGGTCTTATCGTTTATATTTTATAGGCTAGCAAAGTCACGTACTTGAAACATTTTTAAGTTTTAATAAGGTGGATTAGAAAGATTATAAATTATTTTTCATCAACATTTTTTAATAAAATATTTTAATTTTCTATTACTTGTTATATTTTTAATCAAGTTTTAAAATTTCATTCATACCGGTCTTATAGTTTATATTTTATAGGCTAGAAAAGTCACATACTTGAAACATTTTTAAATTTCAAGTAGGAGGATTAGAAAGCTTATAAATTATTTTTCATCAACATTTTTTAAGAAAATATTTTTATTTTCAATTACTTGTTATATGTTTAATCAATTTTTAAAATTTCATTTATATCGGTCTTATATTTTATATTTTATAGGTTAGCAAAGTCACGTACTTGAAACATTTTTAAGTTTCAAGTAGGTGGATTAGAAAGATTATAAATTATTTTTCATCAACATTTTTTAAGAAAATATTTTTATTTTCGACTACTTGTTATATGTTTAATCAATTTTTAAAATTTAATTCATATCAGTCTTATAGTTTATATTTTATAGGCTATCAAAGTCACGTACTTGAAACTTTTTTAAGTTTCAAGTAGGTGGATTAGAAATCTTATAAATTATTTTCATCAACATTTTTTAAGAAAATATTTTTATTTTCAACTACTTGTTATATATTTAATAAATGTTTAAAATTTCTTTCATATCAGTCGTATAGTTTATATTTTATATGTTAGGAAAGTCATGTACTTTAATAAAAGATAAATTATGTTGAAACATTTTGTTATATATATATATATAACCAAAGCAAAATAATAATAAAACATTAAAATTTTAAATATATAAAAAAATAATTAAAAAAAAACATTTATGTGTTAGGGAAAAGGAGGCATCGACAATGCCTCCTTTGAGACATATTTTAAAATAGATTTAAACCTATGTTGTTTTAATTTTTTTTCCAGAAAACGCATTAAAAAAAAACTCCCAAAAATCACACTTAGATATTTTTTCATACAATCGATGATCTCTCAAGATTTCCAACACTATCACCAAGTGTTTCTCATGCTCAATCCTTGTTCTTGAATACACCAATATTTCATCCACAAACACTACAACAAAATAATCTATATATCTTAGAAATATTTGATTCATCAATGCTATAAGGACTGCTGGTGCATTTGTAAGATCGAAAGGCATTACCACATATTCCTAATGGCCATATCTTCTTCTAAAATATGTTTTCAGAATATCCTCCTTCCAAACTCGCAATTGGTGATATCTTGATCACAAGTCAATTTTAGAGAGCCACAGATCTCCCCTCAATTGATCAAATAGATCATCGATGCATGAAAGTGGATACCGATTCTTGATCGTAACTTGGTTATGCTTATGACAATCCACACATAGCCTAAGATTTCCATCTTCTTTCTTCACAAACAAGACTGGTTCTATCCACAGAGATGTGCTCAGTCGAATGAAACCCTTGTTTTCTTGTTCTTATAACTGCACTTTTAGCTCCCTTAATTCTGTTGGTGCCATCCTATAAGACAAAAGGGAAAAAAGACTAGTCCCTTGAAGGAGATCAATCGTAAACTCCACTTCCCTTATAGGTTGTAACCTTAAGAAGTTCTTGGAAAAAACATATGGAAATTGATCCAAAACTACCGGAAAACTGTTACCCTCAATCTCTTCCGTCGATGCCAAAGTTAATGTCATTAACTAATAAGATATCATTCCCAATACTGGTGCCAAAAAAACCTGTTGCACCTTTCTTCACAACTCTTTCTCCTCTAAAGAGGTACTCAATTCCATCCTCAGTTGCGAAAATAAAAATTCTTCTATAACACTTGATGTGAGCCTTGAATGTTTTCAACCAATCCATACTTAAGATTCACTACTGGAAAAACTATCTATACCCACTGTTCAAAACCGTGGGTATAGCCCCCAAAACCGTGGGTATAGCCTATACCCACGGTTTTGGGAACCGTGGGGCTGAGTGGCGTCGCAATAGGGGTCTTAAGCTATCCCCACGGTTTGGATGAACCGTGGGTATATATACGGGTCACCCGCTGCACAGGTGGCATATGACTGCCCCCACGGTTTGAAAACCGTGGGAATTTACATCTAAAAAAACAACAGGTAGGAATCGAACCCAGGCCGCTACGCAGCAGCACAAGTCCACTGACCAACCGATCTACCAGCTTATCTGGTATATAAGTATATATTTCTATAAATATATTAATATTATCAGTTTTTCGTAAAATAAAAAGCGGCAACCGATCGACGCCAGCGGGATTCGAAACCGCGTCCCCCTACCGTGCCCCCAGACAAGCACCGCAGCAATAACCAACCGAGCTACGTTTTAATTCTTTATAAAGAGTATACATCTTTATATATATATTAATATTAGTTCTGTTATGAAAAATAAGTGCCAGGCGGGAATCGAACCCGGCTTCACGCAGAACCTCTTGATCGCGCCGAACAAAGGGACCGACTGGGCTAAAGCATTTCATTGTCATTTCAACATATATTTTTATATTTGTATTTATATTAATAAAAATCGTGTTCCCGCCAATTTTTCCCCATTGTCCCGCGTAATTTTTTTCCCCGCCTAATGGCGGGAAAGCTATACCCACGGTTTTGAAAACCGTGGGTATAGGTCTTGAGAAAAATAAACCCCAATACCCACGGTTTTGAAGAACCGTGGGTATAGATCTTCTGGAAAACTCTACCCCCACGGTTTGGCCAAAACCGTGGGTATACACCTTCAAAAAAAAAACACCTATACCCACGGTTCTTGAAAACCGTGGGTATAGGTCTTCAAAAATAATCTATACCCACGGTTTTGTGCAAAACCGTGGGTATATGTGATCTATACCCACGGTTTTATGAAACCGTGGGTATAGGTCACCATTTTACACCTATACCCACGGTTTGCGAAAACCGTGGGCATAGGGGTACCCCTATAACCCACGGTTTTGTGCCAAACCGTGGGTATAGGTCCGTTTTCCAGTAGTGATTACATCATACTCATCCATCTCCAACACCAAGAAATCCCATTTTAGCTCAAATCCATCCATGGTTATAGAACATGATCTATACACAATGGCTCAAAATTCTCTTTAACCTAGAGGAGTTTGAAGTTTTATCAGAAAAGTAATCTTATCAAGTTTTAAAATTAGAAAATAAATAGAGTGATAAGAAATGAAGGAATGAGATGCACCAGTATCAAATAAAAATTGAATAAGGGTATAATTTAAAAGAATCATACCTCTCACCATAGATAGTCTATTCTGCTCATCCACAATCACCTTCTCACCTCCATATAATTGATTCCTTATTGAAATCTACTTCTTGTTGATTTACTGGTATTTACTTTGATGAGGAGTCATGGTATTCCTAGAATCACCATGGATAGCTCTGTTCTATTGATGAGATTTATTCTACTGTCCTCGCCCCATCGAAGCATATGATTCTTGTTACACTAGATAAGTGTCCCGAGCACCTAACCTTGGAGGATTACGACAATAACACTAAAGATTCCCCATATGGTTGAATTTGTGGCATGATCTAGGTGGTTCTGTACACTGTCGCTTTATGTGGTCACACAAAACACATTGAAAACATCAAGTCTGGAATTTTGGTTTTGGAGGAATATTCACTAATCCATCCATTTGATTCTGATTCTCACTCCCACCATGGAAGTAGGTCTCCCTTTTTTTCTTTCCCCCAACATTAGAGTTCCCACCATTTCCTATAGATATCATTATAATTCCTCCTCCCATATCTTTTGAGATGTCCCATTCATCCACTATCACTCTATTCACCATCTCTGTATAATCCATAATACAAAGCATGATAATCGTTAAGCGAATCACCTTCCTTTACCCCGATTAAAATATGCACGCTTTCAAGTCCGAACTAGTCTCAACCTCTAGTGAAAAGCACACTAAATTCATGAATTTAACCACGTACTCTATGAAATATATATTTTCTTACTTTAGGCTGAAGAAGTCCGTTGTTCTCTGAATCTTGAATGTTTGAGGATATAAATGTTTTTTGAACAATTATTTGAAATCCTCCCAACCAAGGAATTGATCCACTTTATCCTGTACCTATATATCCCACCACAAGTGTTCAAGATCCTCTATCATATACGTCACTAGATTGACTTTCAGTTCTACTAGTGTGGTGATGAAATCAAAGATATGATTCATCCTGTCCATCCACACCTCTACTCTTTCTGGTTCCAAATCACCCTAGAAGATGGGTGGATTCTATTTCTGGAATGGGATGGAATGATCCACTTGTCATGGGTCATCCCTTTAGTTCCCTGTTTCCACATCCTAAAATTCTTAGACAATACTCTGAACCATTTTTTGGTTCACCAGTTTCTCAAGTGTAACCACATTATCCAGAGCTTCTTCTGGTTGGTTTCTACGATGCCTACCGGGTTCTGTTTTCTAAACAATAATAAATTCCACAAGTCTTACTCTATAGAAACTGAAATCTTATCATTTAAAATTATATCACATAAACTATCAAAAAATGGGTTTCCATAATCAAACTTTTCCACATTAGACCATCTTTGAAAAATTTTCTACTCACTTTTTAAAATCAAACCACTTTCAAAATACACCAACTATGCTCTTTTCAAAGTCTTTCATTTAAAAACAAATTAAAAGTTTTTCAAAAATAAACACAGTGCATGAAATCATATATCATTACTCAAAATGAAATATGAAATCCTATTGGGGAGTGAGTCATCTAATTCATGTCATGGTCATCTCATTGGCTAAACTCATGAAAATGAGATTCCAATATCCTATAAGTGAATCCAAAACACTTAAGTACCCAACTCCCTAGTAACTTGAAGTTCAACACAAAAAGGTTATATATATATTTTTATGCTCTACATTTCAAGTCCTAATAATCCTAGTACTTTCTATGATCCCAACCCAAGGAATAAATGAGGATGAAATTCAACTCTGAAACCAATAAATCTGATGACTACTTGTTCCACAAGGAAAAGAACAAGTTGATACCATTTATGTCAAACATGCTTTTGGACCGAACAAAACTGATACGATTTGTAATGACCCACATATTCTCATTGGCTTGATAAGGCGGTAAGGTGTTACTAGGCCTTAAGTAACATCCCAAAGATGATAAAAGCAGAAAATAATTGCTTAAGGGTTTCAATACATGTGGAGAATTATTTAACCTTTAAGAATAAAACCACTAATCTAATAAAACCAAACAAAAAAAACCACCATATGATGCATGATAAAAAGAATGACAACTCAACCATTTATTTTTTATCAAAACCAACAAAGTGGAAGACAAAATAACATTAAAGTAAACAATGAAAGATAAATAATAAAACTCCAAGATGACCACAATACTCCATGCTCTAAAAATTCCATGCTCTTACATCACCAAACAGATCAAGTATCATGAGGTATTGCAAAGGATGTGGAATACTTTACCTTTTCCTATGTACTTAGAAATGACATTTGTAAGAGCACTAAAGTTCGAAGAAGGGGTGAATATAAAAACTCAGTAGTTTTTCCCCAATGAATTCCCTACTCACTTCACTAAGGTAGAAAAGTTAGAAAAATTTATATAAAAAAATTTATATAAAAAAATTCCCAAAATAGTTTATAACTAAATATAAACAACTTCTAAAAATAGTTTATAACTAAATAAAAACAAGTTCCATGTCACCCAGTTTTCCAGAAAAATATATTTTTCATGAAAAGAAACCAAACAAGGCTTTAAATCCATTTATTAATATCCATTTTGGAATAACCATTCCATTCTACCTATCCACACTTTCAACCATGCATGTAATCCCGACCTCCCTATACTCGAAAGTGGTGAGTCATCCTTTCACTGAGCCGTCACCTAGTGAACCATTTTGATGGGGGTAGATACCTAACCATTATCTATACCACTAATTATGAGGGATACTCTTTACCATTATCCATCCCAAATTCACAAAAACTCACACAACCATTACGCAAAAAACCAATGCAAAAAACAACCATTTAATCATTTTCAATAAAACCATTCTTTTGTTAAAAAACTTTAAAAAAATAATTCAAATAAACCATACCCATTTAATTTCAATAAAATCATTCCTTTTATTGAAAACATTTTTATTAATCAATTTACCACAATTCCAGAAAAAATCCTTAATTTAAAACCAAGAACCAAAGCACTTTTGTAAGAACACCCAATTCCCATGTTTCCAAAAATCGTCAATCAAGTAGGTTTTTAGAAATCACTACTCATAAAATTCGCAATCAAATTCACATAAAATAATAAATTTTAAATCAATCTAATTAGTTCTAGAAAGAGGATTAAAGAGTGAATCCACCTACCTCAAGTTTTATGGAGAAAACGAAGAGCGACATGAAAAACGTCCCCAAAACGGGTTGAATCTGCATGAAACTGCCTTAGATCTCTTCCTATATCATGATCCAAGACACATATAATCATATTTTGAATCTAAAAACTTAGATCTACCGATATAGGGCATATATATAAGAAAACGATAGGAATAGAGAAGTAGATCTAAGAAAATGCATCAAGAATGACAAAGAATGATCACTTACCATGAAGAATCATCTTCTAATTACAAAGGGAAGCCTTAATATCACCTCTAAATTGATGGGATAACCTTTACTGACATTTGGGGAAGAAAAATCCTAAGTTAGAGATGCATAGAAGGGAAAAAATGGGTTAATGTGAAAACTAAGTGAGATCCATGTTTTAAGGAGGTGGTTTTGACCCGCACATCGATTAGTTGCATGGTTAGGAAAAAATTGTGCTAACCATGTGTTATCCACTACCTTAAGGACAAACCTCACATGGTCACCTTACACCGTCTCCATAACTTTTCACCAACTATGCTGAAGCCATTGCCTTAAAATGACCAACTCCACTTTTCAAAGTGCACGATTTCTCCTTGGCTTCAATATGATTTGGAAAAACCATGAATAGCCTGTGTGCCTCCCCTTTATCCCCTTTCTCACCATGAACGGTTCCCTACAAGTGTTTCACAGTTTTTACAAACTGTTCACCACCCTTGTACCTATATAAAATCACCAAAACTCTTTAAAAGTCCCCCGAACTCTCCCAAAATCAACCCTTATACTTTATTTACTTAAAAAACATAAAGAAATAGTTACATAATAGAAACCAGTGGTGCTAAAATATATAAGTCATTTGAGACATATAGGAATTAGGTGCACTTAAATATGACCCACGGTGTGACCAGTATGACTCAAAGTGGGTATTTTTATTTAAAATTAACATCAATTTTAGTAAAATGGACAACTGACCTACTCAAAACTAAGAAAATGCATTCGGATTGTTTTGATACTTTAAAAAACGATCCATGATTCATTTTTAATGTATAGGAATCATCCGTACCTCAATCTGAATCATAATGTGCCCATTATGACTTAAAGTGTCCATTATTAGTTTAAAATCTATATTTTAGTTCAAAAAGTGTCACTCACTGAAAATCAATCAAACATGCTATTATTTTATTAATAATTTATAAAAATTATTCATAAGTCATTTGTGACATATAGGAATTGGTTTCACATTAAAATGATACAAGATGTGATCCAAATGAGTCAAAAGTGTGTGTTTACAGTTTAAAATGATATTTTAGTAAAAAAGACAATTGACTTACTCAAAACTGAGAAAACGAATTTAGATTGTTTTGATACGTTAAGAAAACAATTCAAAAGTCATTTGAGACATGTTAGAATAATCCTCACCTCAATCCAATGCATAGTGTGAATGGTATGGCTCTAATTGAATCTTTATATTTAAAATTGACATCAATTTTAGTAAAATTAACACATTCTATTAAGTTATTTCTTTATATTATTACTGACATAAGAATTTTTTTCTTATACAGATGCATTATTTTGCTCGAGAAGGGGTGGGTTTTTTGAAAATAGCATTAGTTAGGGTCAGGATTAAAAGAAAGAAAAACATTAATGTTTTTTTACTGTATGTAATAATTTGTATTTATGTAATTGTATAAACCAATGTTTTAAATGTCTATAATACATTGTTTTTTTTGTATTTGTGTTATAAATTTAATTTTCTTTAAATCTCATATTGGGACTTTTTGTGTTGATATTTTTTGTGTTTCTGGTACTATGGTGTGTTATTACAGCATACTACACTGGTGCTATAGTGTTCTGTTACAGCACACTACAGTATGACCCTTTATCAGTACTTTTAAAAGCATTGATAAAGGACACATTTTCATTTCTTTTAAAAACCCTGATAAAGGAAACATTTTTCAGTAATTTTAAGAGCACTAATAAATGGGGCCTTTAGAGGTGCTGAAAAAAGAACTGATAAATGGATATTTAATCAGTTCTTTTAAAAGCACTGATAAATGACCCATTTATCAGTACTTTTTTTAGCACCAATAAAGGACCCCTTTATGAGTCCCTTTTTAGCACTGATAAAAGACCAGTGATTTTAATCTCAGTTAGGTAGTCAGTGATTTTCTAACACTGATAAAGGACATTTCTAGTGCTGTTAAAGGCCTTTTTATAGTCATGTTAGGACACATGACCTGATTGAGTCTTAGGTCTATTCATTTTGGTGTGTCAGGAATCCTAAACAATTGTGTTGGATTTGTTAACAATATGGAATATGTCCTTGATGACAAGGAAGAATATGATCGAGGTGACACTTGGAGGATTTTTAATATTTATTTTGATTACTTGATGTTGGATTTATTGACTAGGAATCTTGAAGGTTATTGTGTTGGATTAATTGTCTACACAAAGGTAATGAAGTCCAAAGGTAATTCAGAAGTGAGAAGGAATTTTACAAGGAGACCATATGGTCAAGATAATGGCTGAAGATATGTTGGAGGCATATTAGAGAAGGTTGTGTTGAATTTTCCCAATATGGTAAAGACTATATTGTAGTCAGTGAGTGTGGTAAAGATGGATAATAAGGTATCTAAGACCATTCCATGCTTTATGGTCATGGTAGATAAGGAGATTACCAATATAAGAAAGCTGGAATAGACCACACTACGGTAGTCCCCATGGTTGAATTATATAGAACCTATGTAACATGGTGAATAAATTTTAACCACACCATGATAAATTCCATGTTGAGTGAATCATGGGAAGAGTTTTTATGCCTTGCTGTATATGAGCTATCATAGTCAAGAGTTTGTACTGCATTGAAGACCTGATGATCGAAGTGGTCAACATAGCGAAGGGAGATAAAATATTCCATATTTATGGGCATGGTGTTCTGAGAGTCTACCTATGATCCATGTGAAGGAACTTTATAATCATGGTGATGGATGTGTTGAAGGTGTTTTCTCATATGATAAAATAGGTTGTTAACATTCTATAGGATAGGAAATACAACAAATATGTTATTGAGATGGGCATTTTAGCCTCAAAATATAAATACCACAACATAATGTTCGAAGGAAAACCATTTTTGTGGGTGTGTTGACTAGAGATACACCAAATGTAAAGGATTTAATTATGAATATGATTGAATGGTTCATCAATTATTCATAAACCATGGGCATCATATTTCTTCCATGATCCAAGCATGATTTGTAGGTGATTGTAGTGATTCAACAATGGAATTAAATAGATATTTAATTCCATGTAGTAAAGTGAAGATTTTTGACCATGAAAATGTTATGATGACTAAAGTTATGTAAATAATGGAGGAAAACATGGGATTTATGGGTGGGTTTTATAGTCAATAATTATGTTGAAATGTATCCAATTATTGGGCGCATGAACCATCTATTTCAAGAGGGTAGATCGACCTAAAGTAAGTATGTGAGACTATATAATATTGAATATACTTTTTTCATAGGAGAATATGAATTATGGGAGAGGGGATGGAAGAATAAGAAGGGGTTGGAACTCATTGAACATCATGAAAAAGAAGAATAAGGGAAAGAAATTGATGCACAACAACAAATAGAAGAGGAGTTCTAGACTTAGGTTGAAAAAGAATAAGGTTATAAAAGAGGAGAAGTTCACATGACTTATATAAAATATTAGTATAAGACATCATTAGATCATCCACATACACACTAAGAATGGAAACCATGAAGGTGATGTAGGAGAAGGGGCCTATAAGTCTACAAAATATATGGAGATCCTACCCCAAAGTAGTGAGCATATGTGGAGGAAGGTGGTAGTAATCCAAAAATAACAGTGATCCAAAGTGAGGGTAGTGATCCTTGGGTGACATTTATTCAACCCAAAACATTATAGAAATGTGATCTCAAGAAATTATTGGCCTTTACCAAACCCCATTTGAAGATCAGTGAGTTTTTAGTGATTTGGTGCATCGACACAATGTCGATTTCATGCTCCTTAGAGTATCCCAGTGAGGGTGAACCAAGTGAATTATTGTATCCCTATTTACTTTACACATGCACACAAAAAGAGTTTAAAAAGAATCATAAAGAATATATTATAAGAAAGGGATGGTCAAGTTATTGAATCTGATCAACATTTAAGAAATGGAGTATAAAAAATGAACCTTAAGATTGAGAGATCAAGATCTATTTAGGATAGTGAGAGTTAAAGGAATTTTTTTAATTGGATAAGACTTTTCATACCATGATTTAACCCTTCTCAATGTAATATCATCTTAAGACTCTATTAAGACACTAACAGTTGATATTAGATGATAGATTCATTTTTATTAGATTTTTTTATCACTATAACTTGATTTGATGTTTTTAAGAGAAATGGAATCCATAGTGAAGGATCCAATGTTTGATGGATAAAACTTTAAATAATGGAAAATGGATTTTATTTCCCACATGGAAGATTCACTTGGAGTTTCTCGAGAATTTTTGGAGGAAGAAATTATTCTACTGAGTAAACATGGAGTTATCTTTGAAACATATCAAAGAAAAATGGAGATTAATGACTTAATAAAAAAGTCATTAAAGGTTTATATTATAGAATACATCAATAAAGAGGTTTAAAATGTAAATTTATCCAAATATATGTTTATAAAATTGGAATAAATCCATAGAAAAGATGATGAAGAGTAATTCATGTCCAAAGGTAACAATAAAAAGAAGTATTCCATAAGAAATAACTCCCCCACAAAGGTAAAAAATTCTAAATCTAATGTTATATATGATTACAACACTAGTTTTGAGAAATTTTATGGGATTTCAAACTCTATTTCAGATCATAAAAGAAGTTGTTATCAATTAGTGAAAGAAACATTAAGCTTCCAATCAAGTCGGTGTTTATTCAATTTCCAATAGGAGATCCCAATTCTATAATATAAGGTTGAAAATATGAATTAATGTATGGAGTTTATTATGAAATTATTGAAGATCTTAAATTTGAAAACAAGAGGTCAAATAGAGAAGAATTAGAATTGAATTTAAGTATAAATAAAATGGAAAAAAATGAAAGGAAAAAATCAACATGATTAAAGATATTTCACAATAAATTTTGAAGAAAATAGCCACAAATATAAAATTTAAAGAAATAATCATTACTCCCAAGTATCAACCTGAAGAAATAAGACAAAATGGAATGGATTTTTCCTTAAATATAAAGTTAATGGATTCAAATTTGAAATAAAAAAAATACGAAGATCAAATATTTAGTGGATAGGATAAACACCTAAAATGAGAAGATAAAAATTCCCTTAAAAGAAGGCTGAATGGGTTGAAATATTCCATATATGAAATTTATCATAAATTAGGAGATACATGATAAATTTTGAAGAGGTTATCTAAAAAATAAATATTCACAAAAGTTATACTATTGTGGAATAGTTGGGTATATCATAAGTATGTGTTTCAAGGCCCAAAAGCCCAAGTATGAGAGAAGAAATCCAGAAATTCTAATATATCAATCATGGAGTGACCACATGAGGTATGATTCTTATGGGAAATTATTTATTTTTTATAATCTTAGTCATATGGAAAGGAATTTTAATTATAGTAATTTAAGGTAGATTAATGATTCCATAAGGATACACTCCAATCTTATAACATATGAAAAAAAGAGTTTTTTTTATGAAAAAGGTCTATTAATATATAAAATGGATTAAATGTTTTAGAGAATAAATATGAGAGTCAATAAAGTGTCTTTTATACCCCAAGATTTTGATACTCACACCAATTATCTTGGAAGTAAATAAGACAAATTTGGAGAAAAAGAAAGGAGTTGTTCTAGCTATGAATGAGGTGGAAGAAAAGAGGAATCCACTTTGTAAGAAGTAATACAAGATGAAACTCATGGATATCAAGGAAGATATATAAATAAGTGGTCTTTCATGAAATGATAAAAGAAAAAAATATGAAGATATAATGAATAAGAATGTTGGAGGTAATATTCAAAACTGATGTAACTCATGAAGATACTTGTTTAAGTGTGATCGATTCCGAAACAATGGAAAATCCCAATCCAAAGAAGAATGAAAATGCTCACATCCATGAAGATAAGTATATGAGTGGTATCATATAAATTATATCCTTTGGGAATAGTTTTGGAAGTATGTCTACATATGATAATGAATAATTTTAATAGATGGTAACATTCCTTTCCCAAAAGATGAATAAGGAAAAATGAAAGATAGAAGTTGTAGGGTTGGTCCAATTTGGACAGAACCATTACTCTACTTGAGGAAGAATGAGGTAACCCTATCCCCATATGATTTATTATTTCTAACTATTTTTAATAGGTTCATAATTAATTTGGAGATATGATCTGTGGGGTGATTATACTAGAAATGTAATTGAGTTAAAATAAGATATGATAAAACTTCAACAAGTGGTGTCCCCAATTTGAACATAAACAATTGGTTTCAAGAGATAAAATTATTAGGTGGAGTTTTAAAAAATATTAAAAGTATTCTTATACTTATCTAGAGTTTTAATATTTCTATGTAGAATTGAAAGAGAATAATTTTCATTTGGTATCAATGTGTATTTCACAAATGGTATGAATTTTAACAATAGGTATATTACTCACACAAAGTGTTTAAAGTTTATTCACTAAATATTTGGTGTACAAGTTATATGAAGATAACAAGTTTTTTTATAAGTGAAAGATAAAAAATACTATGGGTTTTTCATTAGTATTTATGAGTGACATGGGCAACCATGTTGTTTTCTACAAAAAAAATCTAATTTCTTGTACCAAGCTCAGGCTTAGTAAGATTAGAGGAATTTTTGAAATATCAAGTTCTAGGAGGTAAAATTCACTCAATTAATCTCATGATAAGGTGAACCTATCTTGGAAATGGATATTTTGGATATTTTCATTCCAACCAAAAATTATTTCCAATTGGTTTTATAATATTTGTTTAATTAATGGGTTTTTGATTACAAAGTATAAAGAAAAAATGGGATACTAAATATGATGTGTAATTACTTCCTAAACTCATTGGGGGTGTTTAAACCCATGAGCAATCCCTCTTGGAAGTTCAAAACTATGGAGGAGTTGATAATTCTTGGAGTTTTTTCCCACACATCAAAGGGGATAAATCTTTGAAGGCGTAAATAGATAACCCCATTAAAAGGGGAGTTTATGCTTCAAAGGAAAATACCCAAAATTGATGGAAGAGTAATTTCCCCTTGTATTTAATTTCTAATAAGGGGGAGTATGAAATATTTGAATTATAAGTGTTAGATATTGTCAAAAAAATCCAAAGTGGAATACTTTTTTGAATCTTAAAGGATTGTGTTAGATTTGTTGAAAATTAGGAATATAACCTTAATGATAAGGAAAAATATGATCAAGTTAATTCTTGGATAATTATTAAAAGTGATATTTATTAATTTATGTTTTATTTGTTAACATGGTATCCTAAAAGGTTGTTGTATTGGATTCATTTTCAACACAAAGATAATGAAGTCTGGATGCAATCCAAAAGTGTGAGGGAATTATAAAAGTGTTCTATATGGTCAAGATAAGGGACAAATATATTTATAATTCCTCTTAAAGATGGTTGAGTTGAAGTTTCACAACATATGAAAGGTCATTACATAGTCAATGGGAGTGGTAATGATAAAGAATAAAGAATGTGTGACCACGCCATGCCTTATGGCCATGTTAGAGAAAGAGATTCCCAATACAGGAAAGTTGGAATGGACCATTCCATGGTGGAATTCTAAAGAACTTAAGAAACACGGTGAAAGAAGTTTGAACATACCATAGAACATGTCTTGGAGTTTGAAACAGGGGAAATTTTTTTGTTCCATGCCATAGAGGAGTCTTCATGGTTGATAGCTCGTACTACATTAAATACATGAATCTCTAATTGGTCAATTAAGCCAAGAGAGACAGACTATTCCATGGTGATGGGAATGGTTTCCTAAGAGTCTACCTATGATCTAGGTTGTTTTTGGGCACAACGGAAGAGTGTGTTGGAGGGTGATATATTAAAATTTATTTTAATAATCATCACGTGAAACCAAGAGCGAGGATCTTGCACGTCAAATTTATAATTAATTGTTTTAATATCTGAAGAAATAAATGTAGGAGATTAATAAATTTCTTCATTGATGATTGTTGTTCATCCAAAAAGTCCCTTTAGGATTTACTTCATTGTTCTTGTAAGGATCCAATGGTATAATCCTTCTAGCAGTGATCCACATATGCTTCAATGGTCTCCGAGCAATGCCACTCATTCTCTGTGTGCTAGTATAGTGAATTGAATGTACTGTGTTGTTCGTTCTTGATTTCTCATTCTTAGGCCTTGAAGAAATTATATCTTGGGTTTCTCATTCTTGAGAGGGAGAGAGGATTAGGAGTCTAGAGAGAATTCATCATGCACAAAAATTATCTATTCCCAAACTTGTAATTGGTTTTGAAAAAAAATTACACAACAGACGTAGCCATCTATTTTTAGAGATAGTATTTCGGTTACAAAATTTAATTGTATAACATCTATTAAATATAATTATAACCATTAATGAATTCCCATGACACATAATAATAATAATAGTATTATTATTTTTTGATGCGCCAACATGCACAAAAATGGATAAATAATATTTACCGACTCATAAATAATTATTTTATCACCGGATGCGGTCTTGGTCCGTTCGAACTCCTCTTGTATTTATTGAACACCTGAAAAAATATTTTATTCTATTAAATAAATATTTTATTCACAAAATAATAAATAAATATTTATTAAATACTCATCAAAATAAATAAATAAACTTTATTCACAATCCGGCGAATAAATATGTATTTAATTTATGAGAAAAAATATAACTTAAATATAATTATTCCTCAATATTGAGAATAATATTTATTCCATTAATTAAATTCAAATAGAATTTAATCGAGACCACCATAAAAACTTAGTGTGTGACCCTCTAGGATTATTTCTCATTGTCATTAGGTGTACTTGTCTAAAGTCCAAGATTACTGTCTAGCAACAGGTCAAGGCACCCAAGAGAAAGAACTTAATGTTGCAACAACTAAAACCACATATGAATTCTCACTTTGTAATATAATCCCTTTTTCACATAATCTAATCAAGATAGTTTCATGATAGTGTCATCAACCTATATGATTGATACATCATTCTTTTACTATCTTAAATAAACTAATCGTTACACCATAGACATGGAATTTAGGGTGAAGGTTCTATTTCAATGAAAGGGTTGAGATATCAAATTACATAAATATGGAAGGGACAAATCCTTTCTTGACTTATCCATTAATAACATGTCATTCGTGATGCACCCAACATACCCTACTTCTCACTAACATATGGCATGGTGATTTTCATCATAAAATCTAAGTGCATGAATTGTGACATGCATTAATGATAATCTTAAAGTATAAGGACCATTACACACCCTCACAGATATGAATATACGATGACACCAAAACAGGCAGAATTCCTATTGGTGGGTCTGTTCTCATAGTATCTTGACTTGGAGATTACCAAGTGTAGACTTCATGAGAAGAAGTCTCATCTTCTTACGAGTACTCGCACCTGATGGTCTATATACTATGTGTCCCATCCTAGTATGCTATCCAACCAAAAAACTATATTAAGAATAACATTATATAACTTCAAGGTTCTAATCATAGAGGGGAACTACTATGAACTTATCAATGTGAGAAATAATCTAGGACATTATTACATTATGGTCATGAAAAAAATAAACATTATGTAATAAAAATTTTAATTTAATATTTAATACATAAAATATTCATGTGATCAAAGTACAAATAGTTGGTTCTAGGAAACCAAATCTAACAAACTCCCACTTGTACTAGATCCAAATACCCATGACTTTCATTCTGCTAGACCTCACATGATAATAATGTTTCTACTGAGTCAAGGCTTTTGTCAATGGGTCTTCCACGTTGTCTTCCATGTAAATACTACTCACTGAAACTTCACCCCTTTGAGAAAAATACCTTAAGTGATGATACTTCTAAAGTATGCACTTCTCCGCTGATATGGCCTTGGATATTTTGTAAGAGACACCACTACAATATTATCACAATAGAGTGTGATGGAATATTTACTTTTATATACCACATCAATCTCTTGGACGAAATTTAACATCCAAACTACTTATTTATCTACCTCAAAAGCTTTAATATACTCAAAATCTACTGTATAATCTACGACCACAACATTCTTTCAGCTCTTCCAACTCACAACACCTCTATTCAAAGTGAATATGTATCTCATGTGTGAATTTATCTCATCTTGATTAGTCTAGAAACTATAATCTTAATATCCTTGATGACTACTTCCTCATCTCCTCCATAAACCAATAAAATGTCCTTATTACACCTCAGATACTTAAGGATAGTCTTGACTGCCATCCAATGGTGGTCACCTGTATCAACTTAATATCTTCATACCACACTTAATGCATAAGAGACATATATCCTATTACACAACATAACATACATGACTGAACCAATCACTGATGCATATGGAATCCTTTCCATTATATTTCTTTCTGCATGGGTAAAAGGACACATTTTCCTAGAAATATGAATGCCATGTGATGCTGGAAACAATTACCTCTTGAATTGTTCCATACTGAATCTCTTCAGTATATTTTCAATGTATGTACTTTGACTTAAGTTGAGTAACATATTGGATTTATCATGATGGATCTTGATCCCAATAATATGTGCTTCCTCACCCAAGTATTTAATGGTAAAACATTTATTCAACCATTCCTTAATAGACTTTAAGAATGGTATTTCATTTCCCATAAGTAATATGTCATCAACATATACTATTAAGAAAATGAATGAACTCCCACTAAACCGTTTGTAGACACAAGGATCACATTAATTCTTTATAAAATCAAATTCCATTATGGTTTCATCAAAACAAATGTTCCACGTCATGGATTCTTTCTTTAATCCATAAATGTATTCTTTCAACTTGCATATCTTATTGGCATACTTTGGAGTAAAAAACCCTCCAGGTTGTGTCATGTAGACATCTTCCTGAAGATTCCCATTAAGAAAGGCTATTTTAACATCCATTTTCCAAATCTCATAGTCATGGTAAGCTAAAATGGATAGTATAATTCTGATGGATTGCAGTATAGAAACTGGTGAAAGGTTTTTTCATAGTCAATACCTTGACTCTATTTAAACCCATTTTCAACTAGTCATGCCTTTTAGGTACTAACTTGTCCCTCTCAAGTAATATGGTGTGTCTTTCCTCTATAAATTTTTTTCCGAGGGGTTGTATAGGTAATTTAACGCCCAGACCCCAGTTACCCAGAGTCGGTGCATTATTACATAACATTGGCATGATAAAAAATGATCAAGTCTCGAAAGACTGATTAGTTTAGTAGTCTTGGAAACACTAGATATATTCATAAGTCTTACATTACATCATAAGGTAAAAAAACTACAACAAACTCTTGTCATCATATCCCCTCATACTATCCCTACAGGTCATTCATAAATTACTTCTTCACATCCTGGGAAAAATAAAACATTGAAAGGGGTGAGCTCAGATGCTCAGTAAGGATAACCATATAGCAGAAGCTTTCATAGATAAGTATAAACACTTAAGGTAATGTATAACTAAAACAAAAGCCTTTTAAACTTTAACTTCAGCATAATATGGCAAAGATAAAATGAAATAATGCCATTTAATTATTCACAAGGATATTATACTAGTCGAATAATCACATGAAATATCAATAACCACTTTCATAATGATGGAATGCATAATGGCAGACTATCATCACCATGTAGCCAAGGCCTCGTGCCAAGACTACAAATAAGATTTTGTCAAGGCCTCGTGACAAGACACTAGTTTGTCTCATGAGACCTACCGATACATCGAGGAGCTATAGCGGGCTCCACCCATCACTTACTAAGTCCAATTCATTCCTCATATGAATAGGTTTAAACATAACATAAACATTCATATTAAAACTATCATACAAAATGTCAATACTTTAACCACAAACCATGAATGGTATAAAAATAGCACATCCACAGTTATACATAACTCATTCAACACAATATGGAAGATTGTATTGTATCATATTAACCTCAATAGAGAATAATGAAGGATATTGACATAGATGAAAATAATCATCAAATCTATTAGAGAGAAATATCCCCCTTTTTCTTGAAATCATTTAAAAGTCACACTATTTGCCAAGAAGCCATTTAAAAATAGATTTTTGAATCAAAGTGTCCCATACCACTTTGAAACTTTTAAACGGAATTTTTATTTGAAAACTTTAATGTCCATATAAATAAATCCTTAAAACTATTTTTATAACATGGACATTAATGAGAAATATTTGGAATAATAAATCTTTAAAACATTTAAAATGATATTTTAGTTAGAGTTCCTAACCAAAAGATAGACACTTGAATAAAAATAATTGAGGTAATAAAAACATTTTAATATCATGAGAATACAGGGATTCATGATATACTATGTCAAAGTACAATATATACACCATATAAAAGTGAATTGGTGTATAACAACAAAGAAGTCTCAATGGAATGTAAATTGAGATGAAATATCTTATAAAGACCGTATCCTTAGGTTAAGGATAAATCAACGACATACTTATGTGTGAAAAATATAAATACACTCTATATGACTGGATATTCAGTACAATTCAATCAGAGGACATTCACACATATTCTTGTAAAAACAACACCAATGAATTGGATATTTAACTCAACAAATAGAGATTGAGTTAAAAATTACTCTTATCAAGTTCATACCGATCACTTGAGAATTTATCAATGGAGTGATTATGTGTATCAGAAGTATATCCATAGAAAGGGGAGTAAAAATTATGACATAAGCAAATGAATAGTGATTCCACACATAATCTTTGAGTAAAATAATCAATGAAGTATGAGTAAAACCGAATGAGTGGAAATTGAAATTTCAAATTCCCTTATTGATTTGGTAACTTACGAAACATACACCCATGAAAGAAGTATCATACAATGATGATTTAAATATACATGAATTAAAGTATATTATACAATGAATATAAACATGGGTAGTACACACACCACATGCAATAAATAAGTGGTGAACAATGGAAATCTCATGGAATTAAAAGTGAGATAAGAAACCCCTTACTTTGTACTTTTTCCTTGGTCGACGGTAGGTTAAACTCTTGTATAATGGTGAAATAATTGTTATTGAATTATACAAGAATCATTTACATTAATATGATATCATATATGATCTTTTAACATTGATTTGTTAATAATATCTTAGTATTATCATCGTTTCCGGTGTTAACGGATTCGTTTTCCTTTGTCTGTTTTGTTACGTAAGCCATGTTTTTTATGGATATATTGTATATTATTCATATCCAGAATGATATAAAGTCCTTAAAAATTATTTCTAATCATTAAATGATAATTATACTCAAATGGATATGATGGGGAATGAATCTCATCTTGTTCGTGGAGACGGTAGTCCGTACGTACGCACGAGCGACGCTATCATTCTTTTGATATTAAAATAATATATAATTGGATGGTATATCATATAGAAAGAATAATTATCATGTTATATTTATTATTTAAATTAATTATACATCATTATTATACCCATCTAAATAATAATATATTGAATAACAATTACACCACAACGTGGAGACGGTAGGTCGTACGTACGCACGTATGGTGACATGTCATTCAAGGGATGGATAGAATAATGAATTTGTTTGTTCCATAATTATAATAACATCACAGTATATATAAGATATTGGAGTTATTATTTTATAATGTAAACAACAAGGAAAGAATAAGTTTAAGAAGAAAGGAACTTTAAAGAGGGTGGATAAGACCTTACCTCTTCTTCGGGGTTTTCCTTTTGATTTGATCAAAAATGCTCATTAGGTTGGCTTTCTGATCAAAATAAGTCCTATAGGATGAATTGAGGGAAGTTGGTAGGATATTTGGGTAGATTTTGGCCGATCAAAATGGCATTGAAGGTGTGAAGAATTGGTTAGAAGTGGTGTCCTTTTATAAGTGGGAGGAGGGGAACCTTAGGAAAATCTAGAAATATTATTTTATAATAAATTCATATTCGGTTTATAATGGAACCAAAGTGGATTATTTAAAGGTTAAGGTGGGTATGGGTCGAAAACCACACAACCAATAGAATTTATACAGGTTTGGGTCATTATATTAACCTTATCTTTTAGTTTTAACTCTTAGTTAATTAGTTTGACACTTACCATGTCACTTTGTATTTTTATATTATATAGTTAATAAACTTACTATATACCTCCAAGAAACTCCCAAGTGGTCCATTAATGATACACCTATCACGATATAAGTCTCTTGTCTGAAACTTAGATTTTTAGGAATAGAAGATAAATTAATAATATAATATTTTTTTTAAAAACTCATTTATGTCAATTTTGACACTACTCAATAATTGATTTTTGTTAATGTCTTAACAACTTTATTAATTCAAAACAAATTCATTTAAGAAATCCTAAAATGTAATATTAACCAATAAAATTCATGTATGTCATCAAAACTTTAAATTATATTTATTTTGACATTTATAATATCAATTATTTGATTATTTCATTAATAAGGAAAATACTGCATCATTATTGTGTCATATATATTTTTACTTTTTAAATATCTAAAAATTATAAATAAAATACCATTATGTAGGAAATCTTTTTATATTTATAATGAATATTTATAATCGAAAATATAACATATATTACCCTTTGTAAAAATATTTTTTCTAAAATATATAAGCTTATGTCATTTTTGTATTCACTTTAACTTAATTAATATAAAGTGTCCCTATCACCTATAAGTGTCTCCATGGGGTCCCAAAATCAACCCAAAGATGACCATGGTCAGACATGTATCCACCAATAAGGTTAGGACACGTTTTAGGGTAATTTATTATTATTATAATATTATTTGTTTAACCCTTATTTACCGGATTTACCCTTTAACCATGGTAAATAAAATATATACCGAAGTATTTATTCAAAATGTCTAAAAATAAAAGTTACCTATTTACACAATTTGGATATCCTGATTCCAAATATGGAATCCATTTTTCCAAATTCAAAACACAGAAGTGTCATAAATTAATTTAAAATTAATTTCTGCTGTCAAAACAAAAAGCGTGTTTTTAAGATATAATAACTATCAAAAGATTGACAATTGTTTATGTCTGGTTTAAATGTGAAATTATGTCCAATGACCAACATTGTATTAAATGGTAAAAATATATTATAAATATATTTTAAAACCACCCAAAATCATAATTTATCACTGTTTATTATTTCGATTAAAAAAAGTTGTTTTTAATTAAAATTTAGTAATTTTCCCTATTCATCAAAATATGAAAGTTATCCGAAAAGTACCAAAATTTCACCCTAGGATAATTTTGATATTCAGAATCCAAAAATGAAGTAAATTTTGAAAGATAAAATGTATAAAATTTCAAAAAGTAAGTATTACTATTCATAACGACTGGTTTGATTGGTTGTGGTTAGTTAGAATCTCGAATTTGCGTACAGTGCAATCCATTACATTATTCAAAGGGAAACGTACCGTAGAAGCTTGGGGTGTTACATTATCATCTCCTTAAATAAATTGCGTCCTTGTAATTTTTAAAATTGACCTTGAGAATATAATGGAAAGTCCCACATCCGAAAGAGTCAACAAAACTATCACTTTAAAATAAAGAAAGAGAAGTATAAAGGTCACCCAAGATAACCCATACTAGGATTTAATGTAGGAAAACGTGGATGTGGATGATAAAATAAGTGTAAAGTTATGATGGGGAGGGATAGAAAACATGATCAGGAGAAATTTAACAATAAGAAAACCACAAACTTGTGTTGGGAAAAATAGTCATTAGTCTCTCAGTAGGAAAAGTAAATGGACACCATTTTTTTTGTTTTAAGATAAATTAAATAAGGATGAGGAATTAATTTATGATATTGACTAAGAACATAAAGATATATACTTACTTTTTAAGTAGAGTTTCATTACTTAATAAATTTCTACCACTAACTCAATTTTTTTTAAACAATGAGTTTTCAAGAAGACTTGGTCACACTGGAAGAGCTTCTATAGAATAACATGATCCACGTAGGATAAACTATATATTTACCTTGTCTTTAGAGATTAATCAAAACCAAAACAGTTAGTATAAGATCTGATGATCCCCCAAATGGATATTCCATTAGAGAAAAAAAACACAAATCTTAATTTCTAAAATAAAACCAACAATACCCCAATGTTAAATAAATACCATTCAATAATCAATCATCCTTAAAATACTTAAATATAATCCAAACTAATATTGAAACCCAAAAATTAGAAGAATTTGGTTATGTAGTCTTCCATGTTAAATTGTATCTCCAAATGACATAAAATACTCTTAAAGTCACATACTTAAAAGTGATTAACCTAATCACATATTATCTTTTATAGGCTGATCATTTCCATAAATAACCAAAATTACTATAAATACACAATAAAAACATAGATAAAAATCCACCATTACTCATAAAATGAAAACCCATAGAATTATATTTTCCTTGGTCATATAGTGTTCCCAAGAAAGCGAACATCTTCCAAAATAACATTCATCACTTAATCACCAAATAATTTTCTTATACTAAGGGTATTTATTTGATAAGACATAAGATCCCAAATAAACTTATTATTGATCAATAAAACCATAAAACTAAAAATAATAGTCACACTAACCAAGGACTTCATGTAGTCTTGTGGTAGGCGATAAATCCCAATCGCACTTTGGTTATGGGTTCGATTCCCACAGATTTGTCCGACGTGACGGGATGTCACACGGTCTGCGTGATGTGCTTTTTAAAAAACTATATTTTATAACATTACCAAAATGAGATAAATTCCTCAAAATAACCATAACATAATTTAACAACAAATGTTATCTCATACCTTTCATTTTCATCCCAAATTATAATAACTTGTAACTGCCTCAAACCCAATGATCCTATAAAACCAAATGGTTATTTATAACTATATCTACAAGAGAAAAGATAATTCTTCCTCAAATATTATTCTCAAATGGAAAACTGCAGGGTTACGAATACAAGAGAAAATTATTCCAAAGTAAACCCATCAAAAAGGAGCACTAATACTTTTTAAACATTTCTCCAACCATTTATTTCCACATAGCTTCTTCTTTGACTAAGAAAATATCCTATAGAATAGGGCATTCACTCGGGTAATGGCCAGGTCCCCTACATTTACGGAAAATGACTGTAAATGGATTCCTGGGACCATTTTTATCTTCTTCCATAGTACTCTTCATTTTTCTTTGGCAATTCTTCACTTTATGTCCTTCCTTCCTGCACGTAAAGAATTTCTTTGTACCATTGAGACACTTTCCTGGGTGTCTCCTTCCACATTTCATGCTTGATGGAAATTGAGGATTCCTTTCTCCATGGTCTCCACTACTGGAGCTCTTATCATTCATCACCTTTCTCTTTTCTGTTGAGTTCGGGAATTGGTTAATATATATATGGTTGATCATATTTTTGGAAAATTGATTTGGCATGAAGAATATATCTTTTACACCTATCAACATTCCATTTTTTTCTCATTTCCACCACCGCTCCCACCTTGTACATCATTCTCAAAGTCACTATGACTTCCTTGGAATCCAGCCATTGACTAAAACTAGAAATCATTGTGTGAGTAACAGTATTCATAAAATAATTTAGAGAATATCATGTCATCATATTCTCACCAAGGTCATTTACTCTCATCTTATATATAATACTTCAAATTGGTTTGTAAAGAAAATTTAAATTATCCTAAGCATATCCCCCTGGAGTGTCGTAACCAAGAGTACAGCAAGGCCTGTTGTCGTGCACCAGTTCCCATTCGAGTCTAGCTCAAAGTGGTGTTTTCGGGTTTTACCCCTAGGTACATCTGTTCCAGAACCGCCTCTACCTGCTCGTATCCAGACATGGATGTATTACTGTTAAAACTCACAAAATCTCTATAATACCAAAATTCTAGGAAGTTCTTCTATACTAATCCTCAAAGTTTATCTTAGGTATATGTGCTCTAATCAGAGTTTTTCTAAATCTAGTTTCCAAGGTTTGTACTAAACTTCCTATGATACCAACTGTAACACCCCGACCCCAGTTACCTAGAGTCGGTGAATTATTACATAACATTGGCATGATCACAAAGGATCATGTCTCAAAAGACCAATTATTTTAGTAGTCTTGGAAACACTGGATATATTCATAAGCCTTACATTATATCATAAGGTAAAAAAAAACCACAACAACATCTTGTCATAATATCCCCTCATACTATCCCTGCAGGTCATTCATAAATTACTTCTTCACATCCTGGAAAAAATAAAACATTGAAAGGGGTGATCTCATATGCACAGTAAGGATAACCATATAGCAGAAGATTTTATAGATAAGTATAAACACTTAAGGAAATGTATAACTAAAACAAAATCCTTTTAAACTTGACCTTCAACATAATATGGCAAAGATAAAATGAAATATTGCAATTTACTTTTTCAAATGGATATTCTACTAGTCGAATAATCACATGAAATATCAATAACCACTTTCATAATGATGGAATTCATAATGCCAGACTATCATCACCACATAGCCAAGGCCTCGTGCCAAGACTACAAATAAGATTTTTTCAAGGCCTCGTGACAAGACACTAGTTTGTCTCATGAGACCTACCAATGCATCGAGGATCTATAGCAGGATCCACCCGTCACTTACTAAGTCCAATTAATTTCTCATATGAACAGGTTTAAACATAACATAAACATTCGTATTAAAACTAGCATATGAAATGTCAATACTTTAACCACAAACCATGAATGGTATAAAAATAACACATCCAAAGTCATACATAACTCATTCAACACAATATGGAAGATTGTATTGTATCATATTAACCTCAATAGAGAATAATGAAGGATATTGACATAGATGAAAATATTCATCCAATCTATTAGAGAGAAATATCCCCCTTTTTCTTGAAATCATTTAAAAGTCACACTATTTGTTAAGAAGCCATTTAAAAATAGATTTTTGAATCAAAGTGTCCCATACCACTTTGAAACTTTTAAACGGAATTTTGATTTGAAAACTTTAATGTCCATATAAATAAATCCTTAAAACTATTTTTAAAACATGGACATTAATGAGAAATATTTGGAATAATAAATATTTAAAACATTTAAAATGATATTTTAGTTAGAGTTACTGACCAAAAGATAGAAAATTGAATACAAATAACTGAGGTAATAAAAACATTTTAATATCATGAGAATATAGGGATTCATGATATACTATGTCAAAGTACAATATATACACCATATAAAAGTGAATTGGAGTATAACAACAAAGAAGTCTCAATGAAATGTAAATTGAGATGAAATATCTTATAAAGACCGTATCCTTAGGTTAAGGATAAATCAACGACATAATTATTTGTGACAAATATAAATACACTCAATATGATTGGATATTCAGTATAATTCAATCAGAGGACATTCAAACATATTCTTGTAAAAACAACACCAATGAATTGGATATTTTACTCAACAAATAGAGATTGAGTTAAAAATTACTCTTATCAAGTTCATAACGATCACTGGAGAATTTATCAATGGAGTGATTATTGTACAAAAAGTATATCCACATAAAGGGGAGTGGATTTTATGACATAAGCAAATTAATAGTGATTCCTCACATAATATTTGAGTAAAATAATCAATGAAGTATGCGTAAAACCGAATGAGTGGAAATTGAAATTTCAAATTCCCTTATTGATTTGGTAACTTAAGAAACATACACCCATGAAAGAAGTATCATACAATGATGATTTAAATATACATGAATTAAATTATATTATATTATGAATATAAACATGGGCAGTACACACACCACATGAAATAAATAAGTGGTGAACAATGGAAATCTCACGGAATTAAAAGTGAGATAAGAAACCCCTTACTTTGTACTTTTTCCTTGGTAGACGGTAGTTTAACCTCCTGTATAATGGTAAAATAATTTTTATTTAATTATAAAAGAATCATTTACATTAATATGATATCATATATGATCTTTTAACATTGATTTGTTAATAATATCTTAGTATTATCGTCGTTTCGGGTGTTAACAGATTCGTTTTCCTTTGTCTGTTTTGTTACGTAAGCCATGTTTGTTATGGATAGGTTGTATATTATTCATATCCAGAATGATTTCAAGTACTTAAACATTAATTTTAATCATTAAATTATAATTATACTCAAATGGATATGATGGGGAATGAATCTCATCGCGTTCGTGGAGACGGTAGTCCGTACGTACGCACGAGCAACAATATCATTCTTTTGATATTAAAATAATATATAATTGGATGGTATATCATATATACAGAATAATTATCATGTTATATTTATTATTTACATGAATTATACATCATTATTATACCCATATAAATAATAATATATTGAATAACAATTACACCACAACGTGGAGATGGTAGGCCGTACGTACGCACGTATGGTGACATGTCATTCAAGGGATGGATAGAATAATGAATTTGTTTGTTCCATAATTATAATAAAATCAAAGTATATAGAATATACTGGAGTTATTATTTTATAATTGAAACAAAAAGGAAATAAGAAGTTGAAGAAGAAAGGAACTTTAAAGAGGGTGGTTAAGACGTTACCTCTTCTTCGGGTTCTTCCTTTTGATTTGATCAAAAGGGATCCTTAGGTTGGCTTTCTGATCAAAATAAGGCCTCTAGGATTAAGTTAGGGAAGTTGGGAGGATATTTGGGTAGAGTTTGGCCGATCCAAATGGCTTTGAATGTGTGAAGAATTGGTTAGAAGTGGTGTCCTTTTATAAGGGGGAGGAGGGGCACCTTAGGAAAATCTAGAAATATTATTTTATAATAAATTCATATTAGTTTTATAATGGCTCCAAAGTGGATTATTTAAAGGTTAAGGTGGGTATGGGTCGAAAACCACTCAACCAATATAATTTAGATAGGTTTGGGTCATTATATTAACCTTATCGTTTAGTTTTAACTCTTAGTTAATTAGTTTGACACTTACCATGTCACTTTGTATTTTTATATTATATAGTTAATAAACTTACTATATACCTCCAAGAGACTCCCAAGTGGTCCATTAATGATACACCTATCATGATATAAGTCTCTTGGCTGAACGTTAGATTTTTTAGGAATATAATATAAATTAATAATATAATATTTGTTTTAAAAACTCATTTATGTCAATTTTGACACTACTCTATAATTGATTTTTGTTAAAGTCTTAAAAACTTTATTAGTTCGAAAAAAATTCATTTAAGAAATCATAAAATGTCATATTAACCAATAAAATTCGTGTATGTCATCAAAACTTTCAAATTATATTTATTTTAACATTTATAATTTCAATTATTTGATTCTTTCATTAATAAGAAAAATACTACATCATTATTCTGTCATATATATTTTTACTTTTTAAATGTTTGAAAATTATAAATAAAATACCATTATGTAGGAAATCTTTTTATATTTATAATGAATATTTATAATGGAAAATATAACATATATATCCCTATGTAAAAATTGTTTTTCTAAAATATATAAGCTTATGTCATTTTTGTATTCACATTAACTTAATTAATATAAAGTGTCCCTATCACCTACAAGTGGCTCCATGGGGTCCCAAAATCGACCCAAAGATGCCTATGTTCGGACATGTATCCACCAATAAGGTTAGGACACGTTTAAGGAAATTTATTATTATTATAATATTATTTTTTTAACCCTTATTTACCGGATTTACCCTTTAACCATGGTAAATAAAATATTTACCGAAGTAATTATTCAAAATGTTTAAAAATAAAAGTTACCTATTTACACAATTTGGAAATACTGATTCCAAATATGGAATCCATTTTTCCAAATTCAAAACACATAAGTGGTAGAAATTAATTTAAAATTAATTCCCGCTATCAAAACAAAAAGCGTGTTTTTAAGATATAATAACTATCAAAAAATTGACAATTGTTTATGTCCAGTTTAAATGTGAAATTACGTTTAATGACCAAAATTGTATTAAATGGTAAAAATATATTATAAATATACTTTAAAACCACTCAAAATCAAAATTTATCACTATTTATTATTTCGATTAAAAAAGTTGTTTTTAATTAAAATTTAGTAATTTTCACTATTCATCAAAATATGAAAGTTATCTGAAAAGTACCAAAATTTCACCCTAGGATAATTTCGATATTCCGAATCCAAAAATGAAGTCCATTTTGAAATATAAAATGTATAAAATTTCAAAAAGTAGGTATTACTATTCATAACGGCTAGTTTGATTGGTTTTGGTGTGTTAGAATCTCGAAGTTGCGTACAATGAAAGACATTGCATTATTCAAAGGGAAACGTACCGAGGAAGATTGGGGTATTAAATTATACCCTCCTTAAATAAATTGTGTCCTCACAATTTTTAAAATTATCCTTGAGAATATAATGGAAAGTCCCATATCGGAAAAAGAGTCAATAAAACTATCACTTTAAAATAATGAAAGAGAAGTATAAAGGTCACCCAAGATAACCCATACTAGGATTCCATGTAGAAAAACATGGATATGGATGATAAAATAAGTGTAAAGTTCTGATGGGGAGGGATAGAAAGCATGATCATGAGAAAGTTAACAATAAGAAAACCACAAACTTGTGTTGGGACAAACGGTCAATAGTCTCTCAGTAAGAAAAGTAAATGGACAATTTTTTTTTGTTTTAAGATACATTACATAAGGATGAGGAATTAATTTATGATATTGACTAAGAACATAAAGATATATAATTAATTTTTAAGTAGAGTTTCATTCTTTAATAAATTTCTACCACTAACTCAATTTTTTTTAAACAATGAGTTTTCAAGAAGACTTGGTCACACTGGAAGAGATTTTATAGAATAACATGATCCACATAGGATAAACTATATATTTACCTTGTCTTTAGAGATTAATCAAAACCAGAATGGTTAGTATAAGATCTGATGATCCCCCAAATGGATATTCCATTAGAGAAAAAAACACTAATCTTAATTTCTAAAATAAAACCAACAATACCCCAACATTAAATAAATACCATTCAATAATCAATTGTCCTTAAAATACTTCAATATAATCCAAAATAATATTGAAACCCAAAACTTAGAAGAATTTGGTTATGTAGTCTTCCACGTTAAATTGTATCTCCAAATGACATCAACTACTCTTAAAGTCACATACTTAAAAGTGATTAACCTAATCACATATTCTCTATTACAGGTTGATCATTTCCATAAATAACCCAAATTACTATAAATCCACAATAAAAACATAGATAAAAATCCACCATTACTCCTCAAATGAAAACCCATAGAATTCTATTTTCTTTGGGCATATAGTGATCCCAACAAAGCGAACATCTTCCAAAATAACATTCATCACTTAATCACCAAATAATTTTCTTATACTAAGGGTATTCATTTGATAAGACATAAGATCCCAAATAAAATTATTATTGATCAATAAAATCAACAAACTAAAAATAATAGTCACACTAATCAGGGACTTCATGTAGTCCAGTGGTAGGCGATAAATCCGAATCGCACTTTGGTTGTGGGTTCGATTTCCACAGCTTTGTCCAACGCGATGGGATGTGACACAGTCTGCGTGTTGTCCTTTTTTCAAAAACTATATTTTATAACATTACCAAAATGAGATAAATTCCTCAAAATAACCATAACATAATTTAACAACAAATGTTATCTCATACCTTGCATTTTCATCCCAAATTATAATAACTTGTAATTGCCTCAAACCCAATGATCATATAAAACCAAATGGTTATTTATAACTATATCCACAAGAGAAAAGATAATTCTTCCTCAAATATTATTCTCACATGGAAAACTACAGGGTTACGAATACAAGAGAAAATTATTCCAAAGTAAACCCATCAACAAGGAGCACTAATAATTTTTAAACATTTCTCCAACCATTTATTTTCACATAGCTTCTTCTTTGACCAAGAAAATATCCTATAGAATAGGTCATTCACTCAAGTAATGGCCAGGTCCCCTACATTTACGGAAAATGACTGTAAATGGATTCTTGGGACCATTTTTATCTTCTTCCATAGTACTCTCCATTTTTCTTCAGAAATTCTTTACTTTATGTCCTTCCTTCCCGCACGTAAAGCATTTCTTTGTCCCATTGAGACACTTTCCTGGGTGTCTCCTTCCACATTTCCTTCTTGATAGAAATTTAGGATTCCTTTCTCTATGGTCTCCACTACTGGAGCTCTTATAATTCATCACCTTTCTCTTTTTTGTTGAGTCTGGGAATTGGTTAACATATATATTGTTGATCAAATTTTTGGAAAATTGATTTGGCATGAAGACGATATATTTTACGCCTATCAACATTCCATTTTTTTCTTATTTCCACCACCATTTCCACCTTGTACATAATTCTCAAAGTCACTATGACTTCCTTGGAATCCAGCCATTGACTAAAACCAGAAAGCATTGTGTGAGTAACAGTAGTAATAAAATCATTTAGAGAATATCATGTCATAATATTCTCACAAAGGTCATTTACTCTCATCTTATATATAATAATTCAAATCAGTTTGTAAATAAAATTTAAATTATCCTAAGCATATCCCCAGGGAGTGTTGTAACCAAGAGTGCAACAAGGTCCGTTGTCGTGCACCAGTTCCCATTCGAGTCTAACTCAAAGTGGTGTTTTCGGGTTTTACCCCTAGGTACATCTGTGCCAGAGCCGCCTCTACCTGCTCGTATCCAGACATGGATGTATTGTTTGGAAGACTCAAAAAATCTCTACAATACCAAAATTCTAGGAATTTCTTCTATACTAATCCTCAAAGTTCATCTTAGGTCTATGTGCTCTAATCAGAGTTTATCTAAATCTAGTTTCCAAGGTTTGTACTAAACTTCCTATGATACCAAATGTAACGCCCCGACCCCAGTTACCCAGAGTTGGTGCATTATTACATAACCTTGGCATGATCACAAAGGATCAAGTCTTGAAAAACCGATTAGTTTAGTAGTCTTGGAAACACTAGATATATTCATAAGTCTTAAAATACATCATAAGGTAAAAAAACTACAACAACATCTTGTCATCATATCCCATAATACTATCCCTGAAGGTCATTCATAAATTACTTCTTCACATCCTGGAAAAAATAAAACATTGAAAGGGGTGATCTCAGATGCTCAGTAAGGATAACCATATAGCAGAAGCTTTCATAGATAAGTATAAACACTTAAGGCAATGTAGAACTAAAACAAAAGCCTTTTAAACTTGAACTTCAGCATAATATGGCAAAGATAAAATGAAATAATGCCATTTACTTATTCACATGGATATTCTACTTGTCAAATAATCACATGCGATATCAATAACCACTCTCATAATGATGGAATGCATAATGCCAGACTATCATCACCATGTAGCCAATGCCTCGTCCCAAGACTACAAATAAGATTTTGTCAAGGCCTAATGCCAAGGCACTGGTTTGTCTCATGAGACCTACTAATGCATCGATGAGCTATAGAGGGATCCACCCGTCACTTACTAATTCCAATGCATTCCTCATATGAACAGGTTTAACCATAACATAAACATTCGTATTAAAACTAGTATACGAAATGTCAATACTTTAACCACAAACCATGAATGGTATAGAAATAGCACATCCACAGTCATACAACTCATTTGATACAATATGGAAGATTTTATTGTATCATATTAACCTCAATAGAGAATAATGAAGGATATTGACATAGATTAAAATAATCATCGAATCTATTAGAGAGAAATATCCCCCTTTTTCTTAAAATCATTTAAAAGTAACACTATTTCTCAAGAAGCCATTTAAAAATAGATTTTTGAATCAAAGTGTCCCATACCACTTTGAAACTTTTAAATGGAATTTTGATTTAAAAAATTTAATGTCCATATAAATAAATCCTTAAGACTTTTTTTAAAACATGGACATTAATGAGAAATATTTGGAATAATAAATCTTTAAAGCATTTAAAATGATATTTTAGTTAGAGTTTCTAACAAAAATATAGACACTTGAATACAAATAATTGAGGTAATAAAAACATTTTAATATCATGATAATATAGGGATTCATGATATACTATGTTAGAGTACAATATATACACCATATAAAAGTGAATTGGTGTATAACAAAAAAGAAGTCTCAATGAAATGTAAATTGATATGAAATCTCTTATAAAGACAGTATCCTTAGGTTAAGGATAAATCAATGACATAATTATGTGTGAAAAATATAAATACACTCAATATTATTGGATATTTAGTAGAATTAAATTAGAGGGCATTCACACATTTTCTTGTAAAAACAACACCAATGAATTCGACATTTAACTCAACAAATAGAGATTGAGTTAAAAATTACTCTTATCTAGTTCATACCGATCACTTGAGAATTTATCAATGGAGTGATTATGTGTATAAAAAGTATATCCACCGAAAGGGGAGTGGAAATTATGACATAAGCAAATGAATAGTGATTCCACACATAATCTTTGATTAAAATAATCAATGAAGTATGCGTAAAACCAAATGAGTGGAAATTGAAATTTCAAATTCCGTTATTGATTTGGTAACTTACAAAACATACAACCATGAAAGAAGTATCATAAAATGATGATTTAAATATCCATGAATTAAATTATATTATACAATTAATATAAACATGGGCAGTACACACACCACATGCAATAAATATGTGGTGAATAATGGAAATCTCACAGAATTAAAAGTGAGATAAGAAACCCCTTACTTTGTACTTTTTCCTTGGTCGACGGTATGGTAAACTCCTATATAATGGTGAAATAATTTTTATTGAATTATAAAAGAATAATTTACATTAATATGATATCATATATGATATTTTAACATTGATTTGTTAATAATATCTTAGTATTATCGTCATTTCGGGTATTAACGGATTCATTTTCATTTGTCTGTTTTGTTATGTAAGCCATGTTTGTTATGGATAGGTTGTATATTATTAATTTCCAGAATGATATCAAGTCCTTAAACATTATTTTTAATCATTAAATGATAATTAGACTCAAATGGATATGATGGGGAATGAATCTCATCGCGTTCGTGGAGACGGTAGTCCGTACGTACGCACGAGAGACAATATCATTCTTTTGATATTAAAATAATATATAATTGGATGGTATATCATATAGAAAAAATCATTATCATGTTATATTTATTATTTAAATGAATTGTACATCATTATTATACCCATCTAAATAATAATATATTGAATAACAATTACACCACAACGTGGAGACGGTAGGCCGTACGTACGCACGTCTGGTGACATGTCATTCAAGGGATGGATAGAATAATGAATTTGTTTGTTCCATAATTATAATAACATCACAGTATATATAAGATACTGGAGTTATTATTTTATAATGTAAACAACAAGGAAAGAAGAAGTTGAAGAAGAAAGGAACTTTAAAGAGGGTGGTTAAGATGTTACCTCTTCTTCGGGTTTTTCCTTTTGATTTGATCAAAAGGGATCCTTAGGTTGGCTTTAGGATCAAACTAAGGTCTCTAGGATGAAGTGAGGGAAGTTGGGAGGATATTTGGGCAGATTTTGGCCGATAAAAATGGCTTTGAAGGTGTGAAGAATTGTTTATAAGTGGTGTCCTTTTATAAGGGGGAGGAGGCGCACCTTAGGAAAGTCTAGAAATATTATTTTATAATAAATTCATATTCGGTTTATAATGGCTTCAAAGTGTATTATTTAAAGGTTAAGGTGGGTATGGGTCGAAAAACACTCAACCAATAGAATTTAGACAGGTTTGGGTCATTATATTAACCTTATCGTTTAGTTTTAACTCTTAGTTAATTAGTTTGACACTTACCATGTCACTTTATATTTTTATATTATATAGTTAATAAGCTTACTATATACCTACAAGGGACTCCCAAGTGGTCCATTAATGATACACCTATCATGATATAAGTCTCTTGGATGAACCTTAGATTTTTAGTAATAGAATATAAATTAATAATATAATATTTGTTTTAAAAACCCATTTATGTCAATTTTGACACTACTCAATAATTGATTTTTGTTAAAGTCTTAAAAACTTTATTAATTCTAAAAAAATTAATTTAAGCAATAATAAAATTTCATATTAACCAATAAAATTTGTGTATGTCATAAAAACTTTCAAATTATATTTATTTTAACATTTATAATATCAATTATTTGATTCTTTTATTAATAAGGAAAATACTGCATCATTATTGTGTCATATATATTTTTACTTTTTAAATTTTTAAAAATTATAAATAAAATACCATTATGTAGGAAATATTTTTATCTTTCTAATTAATATTTATAATCGAAAATATAACTTATATAACCCTATGTAAAAATTTTTGTTCTAAAAGATATAAGCTCATGTCATTTTTGTATTCACTTTAACTTAATTAATATAAAGTGTCCCTATCAACTACAAGTGGCTCCATGGGGTCCCAAAATCAACCCAAAGATTCCCATAGTCGGAAATGTATCTACAAATAAGTTTAGGACACGTTTTATGGTAATTTATTATTATTATAATATTATTTTTTTTGACCCTTATTTACCGGATTTACCCTTTAACCATGGTAAATAAAATATTTACTCAAGTAATTATTCAAAATGTCTAAAAATAAAAGTTACCAATTTACACAATTTTTAAATCCTGATTCCAAATATGGAATTAATTTTTCCAAATTCAAAACACATAAGTGGAAGAAATTAATTTAAAATTAATTCTTGCTGTCAAAACAAAAAGCACGTTTTTAAGGTATAATAACTATCAAAAGATTGACAATTGTTTATGTCCGGTTTAAATGTGAAATTACGTCCAATGACCAAAATTGTATTAAATGGTAAAAATATAATATAAATATACTTTAAAACCACTAAAAATCATAATTTATCACTATTTATTATTTTGATTAAAAAAAGTTGTTTTTAATTAAAATTTAGTAATTTTCACTATTCATCAAAATATGAAAGTTATCTGAAAAGTACCACAATTTCACCCTAGTATAATTTCAATATTTTGAATCCAGAAATGAAGTCCATTTTGAAAGATAAAATGTATAAAATTTCAAAAATTAGGTATTACAATTCATAACAGCTAGTTTGATTGGTTGTGGTGTGTTAGAATCTTAAAGTTGCGTACAATGCAAGCCATTGCATTATTAAAAGGGAAACGTACCGTGGAATCTTGGGGTGTTACAGGTAATATCCCCTTGTTTCTTTAGGGTATCCTATAAAGGTAAAATTTGTGTCTTAGGGTGAAATTTTGTTACCTGAAGAGATCTTAACAAACACTTCGCTTCAACACATATATAAATTCGATAACATGGTTTTTATTCCACTCCAAAATTCATATGGAATACCATTTATTGATTTAGTTGGTACATGTTTTATTATTCATGCCGCTATTTTTTACTCATATCCCCAAAAGTATAATGGAATACCTTCATGACTCATCATTGATCTCACCATGTCAAAAAAGGTGTGGTTCTTCCTTTCGCTTACACCATTCCACTGAGGCATATAAAGAGGAGTGAGTTGGGATAGGATCCCAAACTCCTGTAAGTAATCAATGAAGTCTTGATTAAGATATTCTCCACCTTGTTTTGAGCATAGTTTCTTAATATTACTACCAAAATGGTTCTCAACTTCCTTCATGTATTCCTTGAATTTATCAAAATAATCTGACTTATACCTCATTAAGTAAATATATTCATATCTACTAAAATCATCAGTAAAAGTTATGAATTATGAGTACCCACCCTTTTCTTCAATAGGAAATGTTCCACACACATTAGTATGAACTAATTCAAAAATCTATTTATCCCTTTAACCTTTCCCACTAAATTGGGATTTGTTCATTTTTCCTTTTCAACATGCGTGACATGCACCAAGTGGTTTTAGTTAGAAAGAATATAAATATCCATATAAATGTAAATTTTTCAAGAATTTTTCATTTACATGACCTAGTTTGTGATGCCAAAGTTGGGTGTGGTATGAGTCATGTGAAGTAACTTTGTTATCAATTTCCATTACTTGGTTCATGTGATCCAATATGTAAAGACCGTTATGGAAATGTGTCTTAACATAAAAATGATATATTTATAAAAGAAGCAACATTTATTCACAAATTTTAAAATGAATCCATCCGTATCTAGTCTAGATATAGAAATATTGATTTTGGTAACTAAAAGAACATAATAAAAACCCTTTAAAACCAATATTACTCCAGTTGATAATGTGAGGTGGTAGTCCCCAATAGCCACAACAATAAGTTTAGCTCCATTGTCTACTTGTAGATATACCTCCCTTCAGTTAATTTTTCTGAATCTACTTGGTTAATGTATTTGAATACATATGTGTGTACCAAAATATGTATCTAATACTCAATTTTTAGAAATAGATAAATTGCACTCGATAATAGACACACCTAAATCTTCCACTTGCTTCTTTAGCTGGGTGTTGTTTTTCTTCTAGTGTCCCTTCTTGCCACATGAGAAATAGAAAACTTCCTATTACATTTCTTCCCCTTTGATATTATTCTTCTTGGAAGGGTGTGAAGAAGTTTTGGGCTTAAATATATTTACTTTACCTTTATGTTTGTTCACTATAAGGAAATAAAGGCTTTTCACACTTCATATCTTTATCTAAGGAGGATAAGTAGATTTGGGAGATACTTCTCAATGTTGTTCATATTAAAATTTAAAACAAAACTAGAGAATCTATAATGGAGTGACGCTAGAATGAGATCAGTGCCCAGTTATTCAGGGAGTTTAAATTCTAGAACCTATAGGTGATCAATATATCCAATGAGCTTGACTATGTGAGGCCCAGATGGGGAACCCTCTCTAAGATTACTTTGAAAGAGTGCCTTGTAAATCTCAATACATTCCTGTCTAGCTCTCTCCTAGTAAAGACAATAGAGGTGCTCAACCATTCTATATGAATACATGTTTTTGGGAGACTTCATGGGTTCAATAGACATATATGAAATCATCAAACATTGAACATCGACTGAACCATTCATATGTTTTTCGTAGACTAGGAACTCTTCATCACTCGCCTCTTGAGTAGGTGGATTAGGCATTGAGGATTCTAGCACATAAGATTTCTGTTCATGGAACAGAACAACCCAAAGGCATATAAACCACTCCTGGAAGTTAATTCCAGTCAAGAGACTGTATTTATCAAATATTGATCATAGGGATAGTGATATTTTCATTTTATTCTACAATTAAAATACTAGATTATTAGTATTTTTCTTGATTAAAAATTTTGTGAGAAATAATTAATTAATTTTATTAAATCTCCCATTATTTTATCAATTCACAAAATACCTCATCATTGAACTTGGAATTTCTATTTTCTAGGTAATTCTAGTGGTAAGGATCTATATTCCCCTTCGCATAACCCCAACAAGGGTTGGTCAATCTACTTTGAAGGTATTTAGGTAGGAAAGTCTTTTATAAGTGCTAGCTTGTATCTCCTTGATCTATTGAGTGGACTCCCCAATCCAGAAATCCAAACTTGTATTTTCTCAAAACATACCTCTAAATTACCCCAATTCTAGAAAGGTATAATCCTCTTGATTTAAAATGGTTAAGTCAACCTAAAACATTCATAAGAACCCACCTTATAAAATTAAGTGTTCCAACAATGGTTGGTCAAACACATAGTTCTATTGAGTTTTATTCCTAACAAAGTAACAAAAGGATTAGTCTGAGTTAATATTAGATTGAGGGATTTTATTTGATTATACATAATGTTTTATATTATTTTATCTTTTACATGTCTTGTTAATATTTAAGTGGATGCTTAATTAATTAATTAACCATGTTTGGTTAAAACATTTTTTCATAATCAATTTTATTTAAATTCCTCTTTTCATATTAGTTCATTCATTTATGTGATCATGGTATTGCATCAACAAATATAATTTTTACATATCAGACAAAAAAAAAAAAAAAATAAATTACCTGATCATTAGCTTATATAATGGTTAATTTAATAAGTGGACATTAATCAACCTACAACCTAGGGTAAATAACTCCTTATGCCTGACTTGGCATGATCTACAACATTCCACGTGTCCACCTTTGTATCACTGAGTTGGAATCATTATGGTTCCATCTTGAACCATCCCCATGTGCCTTGGGATGGTCCATTAATTAAAAATATTTATTACTCACACACAGGTGGGGGGAACCAAAGGATTGGTTAAAGGGAATTACATAAATATCCTTAGACACGTAGGTCCTACATAATAATAGAGGGGGAGATGAATCACATACCCACTTTTAATTTAATATTAAATAATTTCAAAACCATGAAATAAATTTGATTAAATAAATTCCAACACACACATAGGTCTTGGTCATGATCATGAACAGTCACACATGCAACAAATACACAAAATTAAATGGATAGAATTCATTTATTCATTATTTTATTATCTAAGATAAACGTGATTTCATTCATTAATTAATTCCCTTTCATCTTAATTTTAATCTAATCTTATATGGAGATACCCATCATTAATTGTATTCATGTAAAATAAATGGAAGAACCAATAATGAAATATTAATTACAATAAATTAATTGAACATTTTAAAATTCATAAAAACCATTATTAAATTTTCAGACACACAATAGTGTACTAATCAATAAAACAAGGTTTTAATGCTGTAATTTAAAATTTAATGTAATTTTAATTTTGTCCATTAATGGGATAATACATGGCGTGTACATAAATCTACATGCCATGTACGTCAGTTGTCGTATATCCAAGTCACATGCCTGGGGCTTCGGTGTGTTGACTCAGCCATACTACATGGTGTGTGCATTCCAATTGCACACCCTATATCTGATTGTCGTGTTACAGGTTGGCCCATTCAACACACAATGTGAAATAAAATCACCACACATAATTAATTACTCAATGTATCTAGATTAATTGAGCATGGGAATACAATGTGTAATCTAGCCTCACACCGTGTAACCCAGTTTTATCGGCCAATAATTTGGTACTTACCAATGGAATCTCCATTCATGATTCATTTGTTCTTAAACCATTAAAAAAATAAAGTACTGAACGGAAATGATTAATATGTCGATAACATGTTAATTCAAATCAGATTAAATAATTAATAACATTAAATAAAATCTAACCACAATTGCGCATAGATCAACAATCAAAGAAATAATTACAAATTTAAATGTACCTAGCTTTGATACCACTTGTTGGTTCTGGGCACATTGGAAGCATGCATTGGTGGGTGATATATTAAAATTTATTTTAATAATCATTTCCTGAAACCAAGAGTGGGGATATTTCACATAAAATTTATAATTACTTTATTTAATATATGAATAAATAAAATCCTAGGCTTGGGAACTTTCTTCATTGATGATTGTTGATTGTCCGAAAATGATCTTTCGGATTTCCTTCATTGTGCTTGCGAGGATCCAAGGGTAGAATCTTTCTAGTGGTGATCCACACATGCTTTAATGGTCTCCTAGAAACACCACTCATTCTCTAGGTGCTATCACGAAGAATCAAATGTATTGCATTGTTCTTTCTTGATCGCTCGTTCTTCAGTCTTGAAGAAATTATCTCTTGGGATTCTTGTTCTTGAGAGGGAGAGGGGAGGAGGAGTCAAGATAGAATTCATTGTGCGCAATAATTCTCTATTCACAAACTTGGATTTGGTTTCGAATAAAAATTACACAATAGACGTAGCCGTCTATTTATAGATATGAGATTTCAGTTACAAAATTTAATTACATAATAGCCATTAAATATAATTATAACCATTAATGAAATCCCATGCCACATAATAATAATAATAGTATTATTATTTTTTGGTGCAGTAACTTTCACAAAATGGGGAAATAATATTTACCGACTCGTAAATAATTATTTTATCACCAGACATGGTCTTTGTCTATTTGAACTCCTCTTGTATTTATTGAACACATGAATAAATATTTTATTCTATTAACTAAATATTTTATTCAAAAAATAGTATGTAAATATTTATTATATATTCAATAAAATAAAAAAAAATATTTTATTCACAATTCGGTGGATAAATGTTTATTTAATTTATGTGATAAATATAACTTAAATAAAATTATTCCTCACTCTTGGGAATAATATTTATTCCATTAATTAAATTTAAATATAATTTAACTGAGACCACCAGAAACACTTATTACATGACCCTCAAGGATTCTTTCTCATTGGAATTATGTGAGCTTGCCTCAAGTCCAAGATTACTATCTAGCAATGGGTAAAGACACCCAATAGAAAGAACTTAAGGTCACAACAATGAAAACCAAATACGAATGCTCACTATAAAATATAATCCATTTTTCACATAATCTCATAAAGCAGGTTTCATGATGGTATGATCAACCTATATGATTGATATTTCATTCTTGGACTATCTAAAATAATCTCGTCGTTACACCATGGCCATGGAATTTAGGGAGACAAATATATTTAAATTAAAGGTCCAAGATATTAACTTCCATAAATATGGAAGGAAAAAAAATCCTTTATTGACTTATCTGTTAATAACATGTCATTTGTGATACACACAATGTAACATACTTCCCTCCAATATATGGAATGATGGTTTTCATCAGAAAATCTAAGTGTACGAGTCATGACATGAATTTATGTAATATTAAAGTCGATGGACCATTACACACACTCGTAGATAGGAATATACGATAACACCAAAACATGCAAAACTTCTACTGTCCTATCTATTATCATAATCTCCTTTCTTGGAGATTAACAAGTGCGGACTTCCTGAGATGAAGTCTCATCTGATTATGAGCACTCCCACCTGACGGTATATATACCATGTGTCCCATCATAGTATGTTATCCAAACACATAACTATATTAATAATATTATCATAAAACTTAAAGGTTCTCATCATAGTAGGGAACTACTATGACCTTATCAATGCGACAAATAATATAAGACATTATTACATTATGTTCATGCATAAAAATGAAAAATATGTAAAAATATGTTTAATATAATATTTAATACCTCAAATATTCATGTAATAAAAGTACCAAGAATTGGTTCTAGGACACCAACTCTAACAACCCATGGGAAGGACCTTTATGGCCATGGTGATGACCATGTTAAAGGTGTTTTCTTGGATGAAGCAAGTGGTAGTTCTCATTCTACAAGAGAAAAAACAAAAACAATATGTTGTAGATATGGGTGTGTTAAAGGGAATTTTAGCCTAGAAATACAAATACCACACAATAGTGTTTGAAGGCAAGCTATGTTGGTGGGTGTGTTTGCTAGAGATATACCAAATTTAGAGGATCTGATTCTAATGATGCTTAAATAGTTCATTAATGATTCATACATCATAGTCCTCAGATTATGGACATTATACAAGCATGATTTGGAGGTGATTACAACTATTAAATAATGGAATTAAACATATATTTAATTATATTCTAGAAAGTGAATATGCTTGACCATGAAACAGTTATGTTGACCATGGTTATAAAAATCATGGGAGTTATGAGTGTTTTTATTTCCCAAAATGATTATGAAAGGTGTCCAATTATTGGGTTCATGAACTCCATATTTCAAGAGGGGATATCAACTGGAAGTAGGTATGTGAGACTAGAGAATATTACATATCCATTTATCAGAGGAGAATATGAATTATAGGAAAACAACCGGAAGAAGAAGAAGAGGTTGAAACTCATTTTCCATCATGAAAAATAAGAAGAAGATGGAATTTTTTTTTCAACAATAAAAAAAAGAGGATTTATAGACTTACATTTCAAAATAAGAAGGTTCTGTAAGGGTAGAATTTCATAGGAATTTTGTGAAAGTACAATAGAGGACTTAAACAGAGCATCCACAAACACACAAATCATAAAAACCATACGATTAATGCTAGTTAAGGGACTTTTAAGTCCATAAACTATGTATATATCCTACCCCAAATCTATTAACAAAGTCTAATGAAGATGATAGTGAGCCAAAAATAGAAGTGATCCAAAGTGAGGGAAGTGAGCCTTGGGTGAAAATGAGTTGAATAAAACCATTATATGATAGTGAGACTGGGAAATAAGTGACCAACCCAAACCCTATTTGAAGAGAAGTGATATCTTAGTGATTTAGTGCATCAAAATAATGTTGATTTAATGATCCTTAGAGTAGCCTAGTGAGGGTGAACGAAGTAAATTATCATGTCCCTATTTACCTTATGCATTCACACCAAAAGAGGGTAAAAGGAATAATAAAGATTATATGAAAACAAGGGTATGGTCAAGTGATTGAATCAGATTAATATTTAAGAAAATAATCATAAAAAATAATCCTCAAGGATTAGGGATCATGATCCATTTAGGGAAATGGGAGTTAAAGGAAACATGTTTTAATTGGATAAGAATTTTCATACCCTAATTCACTTCCCTCTTAAGGTAATCTCATTTTAAACCCCTATTAAGAGACTAATATATTTTCCATTTTATTCCTTTGTATGTTTTTGAACTTGATGTATTTGATTAGACCACTGGGTATCCCTAATCCTAACATGTTCCGTATTTGAAATTATAGCATATCTCATTTTATTATAGCACATGATGATATTTTCTATGGTTTAATAATCATTGTAATGTATATATTATGATATTTATTTTTGATTATTATCTATATCTCTTATACTGTTATTAATGGTTATATGATAGATGGAATATTCTCCCTATGTGTTGTTCACTTTCACCTGCTTCTAGTTGGTAGCCTCTGTCATATAGATAGGCGCTTATGGTCATGTAGAACCACTAGTTTGGTTACTATTAAAGTAAACCAATATGGGATGTTACAAAGTGGTATTAGATCCTTTTTTATTTTTATTACTCTTTGGGATATGGTATATGAATATAGGATGTTGTTAGAATTTATAATGAACCATATTCTTAGGCTTAGCTAACTGGTGTATATAGAAAGTCCATGTTACCAAGGAAAATATTACTGCTCTTCATTTTAAAATGTTATGATTTTGATATTTTAAGGAATATGATGGGTGATTGATGGTTAATTATTTTACTCTTGGCCCAGGATGGAAAGATTCATGAATTCATGCATTATATTTGGTATATAGGATTTCTATGACATTCATATGATTTTATAATATTGATGATATGATTGTGAGATGGTTTTAATGTTTATGTGTCAACAAGAACATATATAATGTCATCCAATATATATATTTTGTGGAATTATACTCAATTAAACCATGGTTACTGGTTCTTATTAATGTATAATGTTTGGTTTTGTGAATCTATGTGTATTATATACTTGACTAGAGTGTGTGCAGGATAGTATAGAGTTTTGCCTGAGATATCTTAAACCCTTATTCCGTAGGTTGGGAATATAGAGCAGTGGGGTTCTTTTACTACAAATTATTTTATTAAAATATGATATAAAGAGTTGTGATAGACATGTTCGGAGCTGGTAATCTGTAATTTTAATATCATGACACTATGATGGGATCTTGTTGAGTGCTGGGAGGGAGAGAATGAGCATTCCCCATCAATTGTGAAGACGGAACTCCGTGTTGCACCAACACCTATTATGGATGTGAAGATCAGGGAAAGATTGATAAAGGTCATATAGTCTATGCGTCATGGTCCACTAAGAGTTGGTTCATCCATGTCAGACTTGAATGGAGAGTTTCAAATATATAATCCACATATTTTTTCTTGTAAGGGTTGTCTAAAAATCATAGATTTCTAGATCGAGTCACCGTATACATTTTTATTGGATTAATACAACCCCAATGTATAGGGTGAAGTTGGATGCATATAGGTTTTGAGGACCGGAGAAGCATTGGTGGGATGTCCAAGTCTAGGATGAGAAACATCTAGGGATATCCTATAAGGACTTTAGGCATATTTATTCAAGAAATTATTTTCAAATATTCCCATGTTTGATAAGGCCCAAGAGTTTATGTATCTAGTTTAGGAGGAATGTTAGTAAAGAACTATGGAACTCATTTTACTAAAATAATATGATTTTCACCCATATTGGTAGGTGATGAGACCACTGGGGATAGATGAGTTTACAATGGATTAAGGAATTAAATATAGAGCAAAGTAAATATCCTTTTTTGATATCTTTTCAGTGGTAATGAACAAATCTCTCATTTTCGAGAGGAACCAGGTTTATTGTGTTTGTTTCAAGTAGCTTGATTCACCTATTTGGAATTGAGGTGGGTATTAAAGTAGTATTAAAAAAAGGTATGATAGTTCTATCTAGGGTGGGTATAGATAGATTGTTCAGATAAAGGGTTCATCTTTTCCTCAGAGGGTTGAATTTTTGTGTAGTATTACCAAGGCAACGAGATAAGGAATCTCCATTCGTATTTTGATAGGTATTAAAAGGAGTGTTAATAATATGGTCATATATGAAACTTAAAAATAATTTGTAGGAGTACTCCATAGACACCTCATGGATATTTTTTTTCTTAAACTCAAGTTTTAGGAGTAGGGAAAATAGTTTCATAACAAAGCAGTAATTGGAATTCTTTTAGTTAACCAGTACATGGAGGAGGATGTGGTTCCCAAGGGTATATTTCACAATGATTATAACTATAAATATTGATTTATCCTCTCCATAATTATAAGTATTATACTCAATATAATGAAACTGACCCAAGCATCGATCCTATGCACCTATTTTTTAATAGGGCTTATTTCCATAGATACACCCTTAGGGGATTAATCTGAGGGGTATTTAGAAGTGTCCAAGGTGATCCATTTTTGATTAATATTTATGGAAATCTCTTGGATTTATTAATGTGAGAAATAATAATATCTATATGATCCTTAGGATAGATTATTTGACCTGCTATCGAGTAAACATTAACTACTACTTTCAATGGGTATATTTCATGCCTGTTGAGGGTGATTGTAATACCTTAATAGAAGAGTGGGATTTTCCAGAAGGTATTTTGGGACCTAGAAATCAGTAGATAGGGATGATTATGACCTAGTTTGTGAGTGTTTATTTCATGTACTATGAGGTGATGGGGTGACTAGTCTTTCCTTTGGTTGTTAACCAATTTCATGATGTTTTTCCAAGTATTTTTTAGGATAACCACCAGAGAGGGAGGTTGAGTTTATGATTGAACTAATGTTAGGTATAGATCCCATATCCATTTCTCCATACAATATGGATCTTATAGATGTTAGATATATTAAATATCAGCTTTAGGAACATGAGAAAACAAGGCTAATTTACCCAAACACCCCCTTAGGATGATTCTATTTTTTTCTCGAAGAAGGGTGATGGTTCCTTATGTTTGTGTGTAGATTTAAATAGGTTTAACCAAGTGAAAATCAAGAACCAACATTCTATTCCTTATATATATGACCTATTTTAATAGTTTAGGGGAGAAATGTGGTTCTCTATGATTGATCTAAGCTCCAGATGTCACTAGTTTCTGGTGAGGCCAATTGATGATCCTTGTACTACTTTTAGAATAATGTATGACTTGTATAAGTTTCTTGTGATATTTTTTAGATTGATAAATGCATATGTGATGTTTATAGACCTAATGAATAGGGTCTTGCATCTATTTTTAGATTCATTTGTTTTTATATTCATTGATGATATTCTAGTAAAATCTTAGACTAAGGATGATTATTCATGAAATTTTGAGGCTGTATTTGGAACACTGAGAGAGCATCAATTGTATACCAAGATCTTAAAGTATAATTTATAGATATAAGAGTTTTTATTTTCATAGAATGTGATATAAGAATATGGTATATCAATTGACCCTAGTAAGGATGAGGTTGTGGTTTCTTTGGAGTCACCTAAAATTTCTTTTCAAAATTTATAAATTTCTATGATTTGTAGTCTACTATAGGAGATATATTCAAGAAATTTATAGATAAAAAACAATGATGACGATCCTAGAAAAGAAGGGGTTAAGTTTGAGTGGTTCAATACTTATGAGAGATCCTTCCAAGAGATGAATGGTAGGTTGATGTCTAATACTATTTTAACCTTACTAAAATGGGTGAGGATAATACCCCAAATTTTGTTTCATCAAGGATTTTTTTGAAGTATTTATGATGCAGGGTGGATGAGTAATTGATTATAAGCCTAGGAATCTGAGAATATTTTAGTGGAACTACTTGAATAATGATTTAGATTTGGAAGTGGTAGTGAACATGATAAGATGTTAGCATCCCTATCTTCTTGTTGAGAGGTCTACGGTTTAAAATTACCATAAGATCCTCCAATATTTTTTTGAACCTTAAAAATAGAAGGTGAGTTGAGTATTTCCAGTCCTTTTACTTTTATATGGCATATAAACATGGGAAATGAAATGTTATAGATTATATTCTAAGAAATAATAATCATACATAGGTGGTATAAGAGGCTAATAATAAGTGGGAAATGATGATCCTCTTTTCTATAATACACCTTGATGTTTAGGAGCGTGTTGGCACTAAATTAATCTTAAGGCCTCAAATGAGAATCTTTGAGAAAAATAAAGACAAAATTTCATTCAAAAGACCATTCCATGAGGGATAAGGGTATCACATGTAAGTTTGGATGCTTGCGCACTAGGCGGAAATCTACACGCAAGGTCCTTACATGCCCAATGCGACGTCAATGGATATCTTCCACCCAGACCATAGGGAAATGGCTAAGGTAGATGAGTGGAAGTGTAGAGGATGGAACTTAATAGGGAACAATGTGTATGTCTCTTATGCGGCCAATGTGACATCAAATTCCATCTTTCGCGCTACCATTTTCCTGTGCCACCACAGAGAATTTTAGCTATAAATATAATGGAACCCCACCCATTTTTGGGTAACGACCTGAAAGTTGAACCATCGCTCTCGTGAATTCAAGAATACCCCTTCCATGATAGTGAAAATGTCATGAATTCAAGGTATATGATCCTTCATGATAGGTCCCCTATGGTTCCCCCTTTGGGTGGGAACACAAGGGCTTGACCCTCACTTATTTCCTTTTTTTCCTAAGGAAGGTGTGCGCAAAAGACCCTTCTCGCATGCATCAATCGCCTAAGGTAGGTGAACACAAAATACCCTCCTTGCACACACCACATACCCTTGTGCACATCCATATTTTTCTCATCCCCCTCCCTTTTCTTGAAAATTTCCAATCTTGTGCACACCTCCTCCTTAGAGATTTATGGGTTGTCTTTACCGTGAATCACTATGTTTGGTCCCTTCTTACGCATAACTCCCATGTCTTGTGCACACCTCCTCCATACGTCCCTCTAGGATGGTATGAAGTTATTTCTTGGTCCCTCGTGCGGTTTCCCTTATTGAGTTACCCTACCTATTTATTTTTAGCATAGGTATGCTAATGGATCTTTCTTTTTGCATAGCCATGCTACCATGGACCCCATTATTGACCACTACTCCACCCCACTCCTGCCGGGAATTAATGATGAATTCCCTTAGCTAAGTGTGGGTGGGTATAAATTATGTAAGTCTAAGGGGTGAGGAGCAATTTCACCCTATTTGAGCTATTGGATGTTAAATTTACAAGCCCTATAATCCTCAGGACATGATGTTAAACTGTAGTCTCACCCCGTGTAATGCACATGGGGTGTCAAACCTCAGGCATTCTCCACTCCCAATCATATCAATGGGAGTGATATATTCCTCACCCTCTTAGTAGGGAATGAAATCCTCATCACATAGAACAAGATCATCTTTGGGATTTCCTCCTAGAGTAAGCCCCAATCCCCATCTCCTTGGGCCACCTCTATGCATAAGCCCCACATCACCTCTCATGGATGCACCTTTTGTGACACGATCTTTAGGTCTATTACTACCTCTTGTTTCTCACACCGAGCATGACTCACATGGGATTAGAGGTTATTAGTGACCATGAATCCTATCCATATGGGCTGCTAACCATGTGTAAGACCCATCATGTTAAAGTCCAACTAGCCATGTGTAAGACCCATGCCCCTTAATGCTGAACTACATGGGTTTTGATCCGTCTCTTATAAACAGGGTATGTAGGAAGCCTACATGAGGATCAATCCCAATTAATGGTAAAATCTAGTTCTCCATCCTAGGGACTTATAAATCTACCGGATCCACCTCCCTTTGGTGTTTTGATCCATCTATTTGGGCCACTAATAATGTTTAAGCCCCAATATGTCAAATGGTAGCTATCCATGTGTAAGACCAGATTCCATCATAAACTATGTGGAATTTGATCCCTATCTTGTAAATAGGTTACATAGGAAGCCTCCCCAAGGTTCAATACCTTCACCCATTCACATCCTGGTCTTTCTCGTGAGTCATTATGTCTCGATAGGATCATGTCCTAGTCAGGAGGTTACACTTGTTCAGGTCCATATACATGCACTCCATTCTGACAAGCCACATTATTAGGTGTCTCATCACCCCATACCAAACTATGTGGACTTTTATTCCCAGCCACTAGTATACATAGGAATCCTCCTCGAGGTTCATAACCATTACCCTTCACACTCTATCCATTCCATCCATTCCATTTCAGTAATTCTTCCATGTCCATCCTGATTCTTACCCGGAGCACCACATCCCGACGATATCATTCCATCCACATCATCGCTGCACTTAGCAGCACTTGATAATCTAACCATGAATAAGCCCAACACAATCCATATTCATCCAACCAGGAGTTCTCCTCTTGTGAAGGGTAGCTAGCCATGTGTAAGCCCCGAACCACTCCTTCAAACTATGTGGGTTTTGATCCCTATATTCTAAATAGGGTACGCAGGAATCCTCCCCAAGGTTTAATCCTATCCAATGTTAAACTATGGTGTTCCCCTCTTTGGGCTCCACCTCCCTGATCCACCCTCAATGGTGTCTAAATCCACCTTAACTATGTGAAATATTTCTTTGGGTGGGACACATCACCCGAGTTCATCATCAGAGGTGTTCCCACCCATCCAATGGTAAACCTAGGTGCCTCCATCCTAGGGATGTAACCCTTCATGGTGTGAAGGATTATTTTTATGAGACACACCACCTCAGGTCTGCCCTCATTGGGCATTCTAATCCACCCATATGGTAAACTTTCCAGGCGTTCCCTCTTAGGGATCCACCTCTCTGATCTGCCATCACTGGGCATCCTGATCAAACCCTCTGTATATCCGTTAGATGTTAAAATAATATAATACCCCATGTTAAACATGATATTTCTAATTAAAAACTTAGAAGATATGTCACTATAATAAGATACCCCGTTATTTACATGAGATTCCTCAGGTTTTATCACCCTTGAGAATCCCTCTTACAAGGAAGAATACAGGTGCTCCAATGTTCTAGCATCCAGACATTCTTAGTGATGCCCAATGTGACTACTCTCCTGATTGATGGTTGCTTCCCTGACTTTTCCCTTCATAATTTCCAAATAGAAGTAGCATAATTATCTGGAATCCACAAATAGATGGAAATGAGAATGAGTTTCATGAACAACGTCTTAATATATAAGGGAGACCCAGACTAGGCGACGAATTCCAAGGGGGAATCCATGGAAGGTGGAAATGACTTCCCATCATCCCATTTCAATAAAGGAGAAGACATATCTAAATAAGTGATGAATCTTTCCTACCTTTATAACATGGAAATACGGGGAAAAAATACGATGCATCACTGTGTGACAACATCCAGAGGTTGGCGTACCTTGGCAGAAAGCATCAGAAATAAAAATGGTGAACCCGACGTGGACCATTATCCTTAATATGGGATTAGTAGTGATTTATTCATCATTAGATGAGTGTGTCACTGAATCCAGCTATCCATTTTCGGGTCCCACCAAGTAAATAATGGGCCTGACATGAAACTCGTTAGAATTTGGGGCAGTTAATCATTGGGAATTCCAGAATATGGCATTGCCAGCAGGGATCTCTCTATAGTCATGGAAGATTGGACAACATTGGGGAATTGGGAATTGATTTCCATGTATCAATATTTATAGTTGAATCTTCCTGCTTTGCAGGATCCCAACTAAAAAAAAACTAATCAACCCCCACCCATAGACGTAGGGGCAGAAGGAATGTCAATGCGAAAATCCCACACGACCCCACCACTGCCATGACTTCATCCACAACCACAGATACCGGGTACCCATTCCCCGCTCACCCTCTGAAATAATCTAGAGATGTGTAATATACACCCTTGTTCTTAGATATGAGTTAGAGGGGGTCATTACCATGAGGGTCATGTCCCACTTGGACTTAGAGGCTTCTGCGCCTTTCCATCACCGCCGCCCCCAGTGGCCGCACAGGGAGACACTATTCTCCACTTCCACTTTCAACTTCTTCGGGGGACTCTCTCTAGAGAGATATTTTGACTCACTCCCATATAAAGACAAGGTAAGGTATATTCGAGTCATACCAACCACGAAAAATGCTCAGGAGCTGCCAAGAAGGGCTCCTATGAGGCCCCAAAAATTCCACCAACCGATCCCTAAAGCCAAAGAATAGATAGTATATATCCATGCTCCACCAGCCCCAATCTAAAAAATCCAAAACCAGAGTCGGGACCAAGATCAGGAAGATGCCAGTTATGGGAAATCGTCTTCAATATCTCCTATGGCCCATGCCACCCCCAGTTCATTCTACCAGACCCCTACCACTGCAAAGCACTGATTCACCAGTGTCTGATTGGAATCAAGGCCTCAACCACCCAACAAGAAGGTTGGGTTGACTTTTTTCAGTCGTCGAAACCACCAGAAGCCGTCATGGGATGACCCATGATGATGAGATCTAGTGTGGAGGCCCTCCCCAAACCATCGCTAGTTAGAGTGGAGGTCCTCCCTGCTCTCATGATCAGCATGGAGGTCCTCCCCATATTCTCAGCACCTGTCCAACAAGAGGTCCTCCTAGTCTTGTTGACATTCGAGCCATAGGTTCGCCCTATGCCCATGGTTCTTGATACATAGTCCTTCCCTGTGTCACAGACTACCAAATCATAGTTCCTCCTCACGTTATTTCTAGATCAACCACATGCCCTCCCCGCAAGAACATTGATCAAAGTGAAGGACCTCCTAACTTCATTATTGGACAGAACATAGGCCCTCATCATACTATATACAACCAGAGTGGAGGTCCTCACCACTATAGAAACTACCAAAGTTGAGGCTATTCCTACTTCATCCATGATCAGTATGAATGTACTCCCCATGTTCTAATCAGATGCAGCACGAGTACTCCCCACTCCCTCACCCACCACCGCAAAGGTCCTCCCCATGCATCTGGTGGAAAATATAGTGGTCCTACCCATGTACCATTAGAAATTTGTACCGGTGATCCTCACACCTCATATCATAAAAGTATAGGTTCTTAAAAATCTCATACTATTCCAAGATAACGTCATTCCCGCTTTGATGACAACAGGTACAAAGGTCCTCCACATATCCCAAAAAATCAAAGCGGAGGGCCTCCTCGCACAATCAACAAGTAGCATGAAGGTCCTACTCATGTATAAAAAGTTCCCTATCCCAAATAATAATCATGGGACATATGGTAGAATTGTCTTCACTGAAGGAATAACTTTGGGAGGCCCCAAGTTTTCATGAATCTCGTTCTCTTATCTGATTTTGAAGCTGAATGGGACCCACTAATGGATCCTTCACCCTATCTTTTACATCAATGTCTAGGGAAGGAGACCAACATGTGATTTCCATCATCACATAAGGTGAGATGCATCAGATACATGAATTCCTTCATATATACATGCAAGTAGAGGAATATTTGGCTCCCTTATAGAGTCTTGCAGTACAACCAGACTTATCATCTCTAGTTTCATTATCTACCTGAACATGAGATAACAAAGAGTTATTTTGGGGGAATGATAGTCATAGAGAACACACCAGGTTCACCACATATAACTGCTTCCCTCATAAATGAGGAAGTGGTAAATAACCCATCCTACAGGGACATGATGATGCAGTCAGTACCATCTTTGAGAGACAACACTGTGAGTGGCATCTAGTCATCTCGTGCAACATTTTCTCCACTAGATAGTCCACCACCGTAATGATCCATATCAGTGCTACTTACAGTTCCCCAATCGGCCCCAATAAAAGAGTAGGGAAACCAAGAGTCAGACCCCACTTCTAAGTAGAGAAGATTGTGGGATAATCTAGCTGCTGATTAGTTGTCCGAGGTGTTTTTGCCGACCGCTATTCTAGACTTCAAAATTCCAGGGTTTCTCACTCAAGATGAGATTTTGTTCTTTCGATGAACCATTTGTGAGATGAATTTCCACATTATTAACCACCATTTGGTTTATTTGAAGAGTTAGTGTCATTTTAAGGATGTCAGCCATTAGTGTCGCATGATTGGGTTAACAGTGCTTCCAGTGGCATAGCATCCTGCGTCACCTGGCTACCGCCAGACTCTTCCACAAAGATGAATTCAGATATTCACCATTATTTGTAGAATTATTGAGGAATATTATATGCATGTACAAATATAGGGCCGGGGATAGTATACCGCCCTTCAATTTAGTCCTATTCTATGGTAACCTAATTTACCTACTAAAATTGAGGATATTCCTCTAAGCGCAGTAGTCGTAAATATGGACAAGCTCAGAACACTTGAGGATATGGACACTGAATTAGGTTATGAAGAATAGGACCTACCCCCTAGAATAGTGGAACATTAGGTGGAAACTTTTACAAGTATTATGACTCACTTGTAGAGGTAGGTACGCGGACTCAAGGACTCTTTTGTCTCATTCCCTATTGATAAGAACACCAACAAGGGAAAGGATTAGATTGGGACCTCCAAACCATCTAACCCACTAGATGGTGCACAAGAGACAGATGTTGACCTCTCTACAAAATCCTTAATACAACAAATAGTGGATAAAAGGTGGATAATTGAAGAACTCCTTATCAAGAACTTTGTATAATTACATCCAAACTATGGTGATCCTTGATACAATCCTGTCCCCCCTCCACCAGGGAAGCAGGGGAAACAACAAGTCCTTCTCTTCCAACTGCCCCTGACTGATCTGGATAATCCTGTGTGTCCCAGCATGATAAATTCCATAGTCTATAGTAAAATAACATGATATATATCCCCAAATTATCCTAAGAATCATGATAAACCTCGTTGAGATATAGATAAATCCATACCATAAGTCATTACACAAGACACTCTACCACTCACTCCATGAGACTATAAGCCTGCTTATTGTGTTGATGATCTTTTCAATGAATTGATGGTTAAGGTTACTCATCAAGATAGGAATCCCCTCTAGGAATACCCAGTAGTTTCTCTCACTGCTCGACTCAAAGCCCTGCAATCATGAAAGGTGGAGACCCCACCAGATGTCAAGCGACATCCGACATGAGTGGACAACATGAAAGCACCCCCAGATTTTGGGAATCCTACCTTCTCCCCCTTCAATGGGATGGAAGACCCACTTTAACATATGGCCCACTTTATATCAAGGTATGAACCCATTTTGGGAACCCTAGAGCAGTAGGAGGCCGAAAAGCTCTAATTTTTCATGCATGCATTGGAAGGGCCTAGGTTTATCTAGTACAAGCAGCTACCCATTAGGTCCATCACTATTTGGGATGATATATATAGGTTTTTTATTTATCATTTTAGTTCCACTACCCTCAACACAAGTATTTACGACCTCTTCAAGTGTAAGAAAAGAACAAATGAGTGAGTCGTAGAATTTGTCTCCAGGTTGAACGGCCTCATGTATTCACTCGACATTCTGCTAACTTAATAATAGCTACTAACAATGTGCATGGGGAATTTTAAGACTAAATTATTTCCCTCCCTCATCACTCAAAATTTCCCGGGTGGATTTCAAGACTTTTATGAAAAATATCAGTTCCTAGAGGAGGCCTTGAAGAAGGCTAAGCATGTGTGTCCATTGCCTCCAGCTCCTGCAAGAAGAGCTTCCAAGGTTTATAATTCCACCATCACATAAATAGAGGCCTACATGACACTATTTTTTTACCATAGGAACCTCATCCATATCCTTTCCAAGGGAAACAACCTAAGGTCTAACCTTAGGCTCAGCATCACCCACCGCAGAATCGAAAACCACCACCCCATCAAGTAATACCACCCTGATGAGACAATTAGGCTCTGGCCCCCCGTCAGGCTCCATACCATCATCATGGTCAGGCTCCCAGAGTTCCCTTTCCAGATAGGAGAAACCATACCTATTCATTTAATGCGGCTCAGGTTTCCAGTTATTTCTGTAGTGCCTTGGATCAAGGGATTCTGAAGCTTCCAGAATGTAGGAAACCCCAGGAGGATAATCTCACTGATCGCCCTAATTACTACCCCTATAAAAGGTTCCTTGGAAATACCATAAAGCAATGATATGTGTTCAAGGACTAGAACTAGTACTAGGTTGATAAAAATGTAGCTAGATTGTGCCTTACCCCTATACAGGTGGCATGCATCTCTGTAGTGCTAGATATAGGCATTGAAGGTGAATGACAGCAGGTCTCTAGCCACGAGTATCATAAGTATGATGATTGGTTGGATTGTAGGGAAGATTCTCATGCCCATAGTGTCATCTGTTCCTTTTTGAATCGGGTGGAGTCTCCTAAAGTTTCCGTACCTCATCCAGTTACCAATTTTGCATCCACATCTCATCCTTCTACCTCTTAGAAGGGGAGAAACCAATGGAATAAGGGAAAATAATGTCCCCTATCGGTGTAGAAACCATATCGCACCCTTGGTGATTTTGTGCCTCCAGATATGGGTATCACTCCCTGACTCTGACCAGTATTGGAAGATTTGTCGGACGATGAGAAGGAGTTTGCTTCCATGAATACTGTCGAGCTGATGTATCCCTATACAATTCTCAACGATTAATAATATCAGGTAGGTCCTCCTAATGTTCCTAGTAAAACCATTGTTGGAAAGGATGTGGCTATGTGAATCACCAGAATTCCCTGGCCAATGTTTTAAGCCAAACTATGCATGATACTGAGACTAGATAGTAGGCTTAGCGTAGAACCCAATTTGCACATACCTCTCATCCCATCTTGTTAGATTCACAACCACCGCCGTTCATGTTACTCAACCATGTAGAGAAAAAAAGACTACATCATGATCATCCACACTCCATTGTGGATAGGCCTTAGCTATCTGAAAGTCATCCAGTAGTAATTTTGCGTGGTTCAGCCAATGAGCAGTGGGATATTCCCAACACCATCCAAAATCCACCGGTTCGACTAGCAATGCCCGTCATATATTTTACTGATATAAATGCATGCCTAGAAAAAATATACGATGTTTTTAAAAATCTTTAAATCATTACTTCAAGTTTCTTGATTCTTGAGGCCATATGACTATTAGAAGAACTACGAGAGGCCCTCACAGAGGCCTTGAGGATCCCCCTCTAATTCAAGATAGAGGTGGAAGTTGCAGAGGCCTTCCAAGCTGAGGAAGTTAAATGGGTAGAGTGAAAATACATTATATAATTCTTAGGATAATATGAAGGTTATACCATATAGGGTAAAAACCTACCATTTTACATCACATGACATCTCAATGACATGGAAGTCTGCTGTTGTTTTGTTGACATAGGTTCCGGGATCAATCTTATCCTGACCTTGATGCTCTTCAATCTAGGAATGACTGAAGAAGATCAGAGTCCCTCTGACCTGAAGATTTAAATTTATGACTTTACATAGCAAAGGTCATGTGGAAAAATACTCTCGAAGATCCAATTCGATGGCCTGGTTTCAAGCATCGAATTTATAGTGGTCTCGTAGGATACTGCCTATAATTCCATGATGGGTAGACCCTAGCTCCATCTGTATGCATCAGTTACATACTCATATCACCAATGACTTAAGTGCTCCCTCAATGATCGAGTGGGTGAGCTCCAAGGTGACACATATCCTTTAACCTCTTGTGAATCCTACTATTTGGATGCCAATTACTACAAGAGCAATGAAAAATGGGTTCAAACCAATGAGGTTGAGAAAAATACTACTATGGCTGACCCCTAGATGGACTTGGATGATGCTTTCATCCTCTCAATTCATCGGTTGGATGCAAAAATGCTAGATATGGGACATTACTTCATTGTCTATGAGATGAGGGGAAGAAACATCCCCAGGTACTTGGAATGTTAGAAGATTAACTCATACTTATATATAGGACATGATAGAGTGATACCAAAGCCTCTTACCCCTATGTGGTATCAGAATGTTCTCCCCATGGCTATAGTAGTACACCATACCTACTTGTTTCACTAGGCTGGTCTAAGTCGACATAGGCTGGCCCTCCACCACTACTTTGACATAATTAAGCATGGGCCCCTCAGTCGAAGGCCTGATGGAATTGGGCCGATAGCCTTTGTTTCCATGGTTTTAATAGTGTAGGAGTATCATGATGAGGATTCCACCACCACTCAAGATGACACAATCATTCCTACAGGGTCAGATAACTTAGAAAAATTTCCTCCTCTTTATGATCCTCTCACCTTAGACAATGAAGAGGATTTGGAAGATGCTTCTCCCTCATTCGAAGAGGGAATCTTCACCACTGTCGATGAGTTGAATCTTGGCATTGAGATAGATCCAAGGCCGATACTGATCAGTGCAGCCATGACTGTAAAGGAATAAAAATAGTATGTGGACTTCCTGAAGAAACATTGTGATGTGTGTTATTAGATTTATGACAAGATTCCAAGGCCAAAACCTCAGATCACCTTCCATCATCTTGTCCTCTCGGTGAGTCATCGTGGGTTCAAGCATCCTCCCAGGAAGATGCACCCATATCACAGTCCTATGGTCAAGGATGAAGTTGATAAGATCATCAAGGAAAACTTAATCAAATAAGTTTAGTACCCCTGATGGTTGGACAACATCATTCCCATTAGGAAGAAAAATGGACATATCAGATTCTACATTAACTTCCGGGATCTCAACTGCCACTACTCGAAGGATGATTTTCCCCTTTCGATGACAGAGCTGCTAATTGATGCCACTATTGGATTTCAGGATCACTAATTTATGGATGGGTATTTTGGGTATAATTAGATCTGGATGGACCCTGAATATAAAGATTCAACTGCCTTTAGTGTTCCACAAGGTACCTTATGTTATCAGGTAATGCCTTTTAGTACGAAGAATGTAGGATCCACCTATTAGCATTCCATGCACCATATAGTTAAACTAATCCTCAAAAACACTGGTGGAATACTATGTAGATGAATTGGTGATAAAATCTTTCCAACTTTAGTACTATATCAGAGATCTTGAGAAAGTGTTTGGATCTCTCTGATCCCACCATATGAAGATTAACCGCTTGAAATGTGATTTTTTTGGTGAAATATGGAAAGTTATTTGGTTTTCTTGTCAAATAAAGAGGCATTGAGATTGACCTAGAGTAGATCAAGGCTATTAGCCATATTCCCCCTCTGAGAAACCTCTAGGAGATCTGAGGCTTCCAAGACCACTTAGCTTATATACACCGATTCATCGCAAATATGAATGGAAAGTGTAATCCCTTTTCCAGAATCATGAAGAAAGGTGTCATCCACCAATGGTATGAGGAGTGATAGACCTCTTTTAAGGAGATAAAGTATAATTTGATGCAACCCTCAATCCTGATGCCACCTGTATCTAAAAATCCACTAGTACATTATGTGATTATCATAGAACAATCCCTCAGTGCCCTTCTCTCTCAGAATAACAATGAAGGAACACAGAACAATTTTTATTATCTCAGTCGCATGATCCTATACACAGAGTGTAGATATTATCCTATCGAGAAGTGCTTCCTCGCGCTAGTTTTCACAGTGTAGAATTTGTGACAGTACTTGCAGCATCACAAGATACAACTGGTTTCCTACATAGATCCTATGAAGTACATCTTGAACCATCCCTTGTTAATAGGACAAATATAACACTCGGTGGTGATTATTCAATAGGTTGACATTAGATTCATTCTGTAGAAGGCTATCAAGGGTCAAGCATTGGCAGATTTTTGGATGCTTATTCAGCCCCCATAGAACAGTCTATGGATCTTGATTTTTCATATGAGTCCATTTTCTTAGTAGATTAGGATATGAAATGTTGGTATATTCACTTAAACGGAACTCCCAGAGTCCCATACACATAAGGGTAAATGATCCCAGTCTCAACAGATTAGGCCTGGGGATTTTGTTCATCACGCCTACATAGGCTGTCTTACCATATTCATTATTGTTATTAGAAGGCTACACCAACAATGAGTCAGAGTATCAGGACCTCATCTCTAGTCTTGAGTCGGCTCTTGGGATTTATGTTCCCCACCTACATGTGAAGGGGGAATCCAAGATAGTCATAAAATAGATTAACAATGACTATATCATCAGGAATCCCGAGCTCATTCCATTGCTCAAGCATGCTCACCATATGATGTCCCAGTTCCATCCTTAGATAAATGTGACTCATGTTACGTGGTCATAGAATAGACAAGTTGATTCCCTTGCTGGTCTATCTGCTTCTCTCGCAGAGCCTAACTAGGAGGATTTGTTCATTCATGTGGTGCATCGAAGAGTCATCACTCCCATCAGTTCAGACAACAAAAAAACTAGTAGGTACCTTACTGCCGATGCTTAGACATCGGGTCCTATGTATCCCACTACAACTGAATAAACCTCCAATTGGAAAAATCATTTCATTGAGTATCTACAGTATGAAAATATTCTATAGAATAGAGCTAAACTTGAGTGAATCCATCGCTGTGTAGTTCAATTCACTCTCTAGAGTGGTCCCATCATGGATAAGACACTCTATATACATGGTTTTTATGGAATGATCCTATTATTCATTCAAGGATATGATATTCCCCATGTTATTTAGGAATTCCATTCTGGTTCTTGTGATTCTCATCAGGAAGGGGTGAATATTTCCCACCATATTTGAAGGATGGGCTACTTCTGGCCCACCATGGTTAGTGACTGTATCGAGTTCTCCAAGAAGCTCCACACGTGTTAGATCCATGCCAATTTTGTGCATAGACCTCCAGAGCCCCTCCACACCAAAATGTACTCTTGTCCCTTTTTAGTATGGGGAATCGATGTTGTAGGACCATACCCACCAGCAACAAATCACCAGTACATGTTCATTCTGACCGCAACAATTTTCTTTTCCTAGTTGGAAGAATCTATTCCTCTCAAGGAAGCCAAGGCCCGGTCTATTATTGAATTCATGAACTCCAAAATCATCCATAGATTTTGATTCCCCATTATATTCTCATTGAAAACAACACCAACTTTTGGGTAGATAATTTGAAGTTGTATGCCAATTACAATATTTGGTCTAACTAAACTTCTCATTACCATGCACAAGAAAATGGGAAGATCAAGGAATTCAATAAGACCCTCTCCAACATTTTGAAGAAGATGGTGGCCTAGAGTAAGAGAAGTTGGCAGGACAAGCTCTCTAACGCTCTCTGGTATTATTGGATGGAAACTCATAATTCCACCAAGGTGACTCCATATTCCCTAGTATATGGAATAGAGGTAGTCCTCCACATCAAGATTCAGTTTCCATTTCTCTGTAAAACTATCTATGGCCAGTATACGTCAGAAAGAGTAGCAAAATTCCTTCTAGATGAACTAGAATCTCTTGAATAGAATAGTCTTTAGGCCTTAAATAATCTATAGAGTCACTAAAACAAGATAGATAGATCTTTCAACAAAGAGTTTATCTCTTCTCCTTCCTTCAAGGTGACCAAGTTTTGGATATATGAGCACTGATGATACCCAGTAGGAAACTGTTGAAGTTAGAGCCCAAATGGGAAGGAACTTACATCATTCACAAAGTCTATCCCAATGTTTTATACTCTTTTGTCACCATGGATGGTGAGAGGATTACTCCTCACACCAATGCCAAGTTCTTAAAATAGCACTTTGCATGAATGAGGTCTCTTTGTCCTTCATGATGATAAAATACACAATGTTACCATCGTTCTGAGTTCTACGACCTTAAACTAATATCAATTTCATCCAAGAAAAATGATGTTAAAATGTGATGCCCTATCCCACATGACATTGAACTTCTATTTAATCCTCATTTCATGATGCTAAACTGTGAAACAAATTAGCATCCCAGTTTCATGATGATAAACTTCACAATGACCCTATTAGTCTAAGTTCTGTGACCTTAAAATAAGATCTATACTATTCTATAGAATAATAAAGTACTTCAGGGTCTAGGAAGAATGACTTTAAACTGCATGCGGTAGTATCCTACATGACATGAAACTATTGCATCCTAGATACAAGACGTTAAATGACACGACATTTATGGTCCTTTCTGCATGACCTTAAAAGGAAAGTGCCCCTTGTCTTGCATGATGCTAAACTGCTTTGTCCTACATGACATTAAACTATGCCTCATGTCCATTAGACATGACACTAAACAATATGGAATTATAGAACTATATATGTCTTGATTCCCATCCTTATGGGATACGTAGAGATTCCCAGAAACTTCATCTTTGGTCCCAACCACAAACTCTCCAAAACCTTTTCCTCACCCCCATGACATTAAAATTTGTGTGAGTTATTCTTTGGAATGTGTCATACATCACGAGAATTATTTTCCTCATTCACATTAGGTTTCTTCATGGTTACCCACTACATATTTCCATTATAGAAGCCTCATCCTATGGTCCGAGATTTACGACCTTAAACTAAGACCTCTAGAATCCTTGTTGCATGATGATAAATTTTAAAATATCCCCCATCCTTATCATATGATGTTAAACTATGTATTTTTCATCCTGGCTATATGATAATAAACTACCCAATGCTGCAATGTCTTCACCTAAGAAGACATTACCCCTTGGAACTAGCCATCTACCATTCCATCTTCAGGAACTACGTATGGATTGATTCCCATACTTATGGGATAATTAGCGATGCCTGAATGTTTTTTCTCAAGGCCCAGCCACAGAATCCCAAGATCACCCCTTTGTACCCTTGTCCAAAGTATCATTTAGGAATGTTCTGTGTGTTGTGGGCCTATTTGGTCCTCATTCATGTTGGGTTTTCTCATGGCGCAACACTTCACATCTCTGTTTTAGTTGGCCCAAATTCAATGAACTTAAACTAAGAGTTTTAGTGTCGTAGTTACATGATAATAAACTATATAAAAACCAGGATATTCTCATTTGAGAGAATATCACCCCCCTTTTTGGCCTTGTACATCTTCCATTCCATTTTCTAAAACCACAAGTGGATTTATTACCATCCTTATGATATACATAGTGATGCCCATACATCTTGTCCCTGGGCCCAACTATAGAATAAAAAATTCACCCTTTTGGACCTTCATCCTAAGTCCCCTTTTGATAATTTTTTTGTGGTGTGGGACTCTTTTATCTCATTCAAATTGGGTTATTTTCTTCACCACACACTTCTACTTTGGAATGCATATGTCCTAGTCGCATGAGGATAAATTTCGTGACATTTTAATCCTTATCGCATGACATTAAAATGTACGGATACATCCCAGGAACATGATACTAAACTGGTCACCTATAGTTCATACTCTATGAACTTAAACTGAGATATTATAGTCCAGGAAACACTACCATAAACTTCTCACAATACCCCCCTTGGGAACTCGATCCTTGAAAGCAGATCTGATCCTGCCTATGGATGTTCTACACCAACATGCCTGAATGTGCAGTGGTATGAGACATGGAGTGTCGAATTATATAGGGAAATTCCTTTAATATTTTTCCATGCTTCATATATCCCTTTATTTGCTTCCCCATCCCCTTCCACATCTGAAGGGACCCCCTAATGGCTTGGATATTCTATATTGACTCACCTAACATTTTGGGCCAACACCCTGAAAGGCTTTGGAGTAAATTTTGAGATAGGTCCTGTGTTTCAAACATGGTCAATGGTCAACCATAATTTGTCTATCCCCATTCCTGGTAACATGATATAGATGTTGTGTTTCAAACAAGGTTATAATTTATCCTCCATTGTCATGGCACCCTCATTTTATTTCAAAAATCTGATGCAGTGATTCACATTTACACCTCCTTATGTTCTGGTGGATCCCCATCACCCCCCGGTGTTGTCCCTTGGTGCATCTTCACACATTGAGTAGGAATGTTAGTGTGGTTGGGACTTTCCCACCTGACATTTCCTTTCCATTGTTTTTTTCTCCCATATTATAGGGGAATCCTTACATCACTCATTTTTCACCACACCAAGCATGCTCACGTGGGATTAGGAGTCTTGTTAGGGTTTGTACCCACATAGAGTAGCGATATGACCATTAGGTTCAAACTATATAACCTTAAAATAAGTTAATCTTCATGGTTCTCCTGGGAATACATGGCATGGTATGGGCCTCTTTGGCCTCATTCATGTCAGGATTATTTTTCCACACCACACACTTCCTCTGCGGGATACCACTTTTTCCCTAATGTCCTAGTCACATGATGGTAAACTTCATAAAATTTTCATCCTTACCCATTGAAGTTAAACTGTATGGATACGTCCCATGCACATGAATTTAAAATTGGCATTCATTGTACAAGAAATAAAACCTTAAACTATTTTCTATCCTGGGTTCAGTTGGGTCCTACCACTGACATGCCCTAATGCTTTGGGGCATGAGACTGAAAGTTTCAAGTTCTATATAGATATCACTCTAACACATCTCCATACTTTGAGTCTTTCTAGGTTCATATTTCCACCATCTTTCACATTCAGAAGGGACCCCTAATGGTGATGGTCTCATGCTGATTTGGATCACCTCCCATCCTGGGTTCAACAACCTAATACATTTTTGGAAACAGACATCAAATACTATGTTTTGAATTTGGTCAATAGTCAATTATTCATTTATATTCCTCACCCTTGACTAGTGAAGCTTTTGGATCCTATTTTGTGAATAGGGTTATCAGTGATCCTACTCATCAGTTTGAATTTCCCTAATCTGGGCCTCATAAGCTTTGATTGACACCCTTTCCACTTCCCTACGTTCTAGTGGAACTTTAACACCCTTGGTGTTTCTCCTTCGTACATCTTCCCAAATGATGTGATAAGATCCCGCATTGTACACTTCTACATGTGATAGGGAAATCCTAACATCACTCTTTGTTTTCCACACCAAGCATGGATAACATGGGATTAAGAGTTTTGGTAGGGTTTGTACCCACATGGAAAAGCTGCACAACCTTATGGCCCCAAATCTATGACCTTAAACTAGGAGACCTATAGTGAAAACTCTATGACCTTAAACTAGGACCCCTATGGTCCAAACTCAATTACCTTAAACTAGGATCCCTATGATCCAGACTCTGTGATCATAAACTAAGAACCCCTTCATGGGTTTCTCAGGGCATCTGTGTTATGGTTTGGACCTCTTTGGTCCCCACTCACATTAGGTTTCCAGTATCTATACTATGCACATTTATTTTTAAATACCTCCTCCAGAATCCTCACCACATGACATTAAAATGCATGATCCATTATTGTTATATGAACTTAAACTAATACATCATCCTTCTGGCTGCATGATGAAAACTAGTATAACATTTTTGAGTTCTCACTTGAGAGGACATCACCCTTGGAACTGGTCATCTACCATGCAACCTATCAATACCTACATATAACTTGATTCCTGTAGTGACACCTATACTTTCCATCCTGGTCCAACTTCTATAAAAAGAACAAAATAACTAACAAGAAATATTTAATGCCTCTTCTCTCTGTGTATGGGATAGACCTTCATGGAGTAATTTACCTTTAAGAACTATGTGTGTCTTGATTACCATCCTTGTGGGATATGTAGTGACACCCAAATCATAAATCCTAGGTCCCATATCAAAATTATTACCCCTTTTAACATCTTCATCATTACCACATGATGCTAAACTACACAAGATTCCATAACTATGTGCGGCTTGATTCACATCCTTACGAGATATGTAGTGATGCCCAAACACTTTGTCTTTGGGCCCATCCACAAACTATATAGTCCAAGATCTATAACCTTAAACTGTATATAGTTTATCTTAAGACATCCATATAACACATGAGCTCTCTTGTCCCTCATTCGCATTGGGTTTTATCTCTTTCATGTCACCTGTGTACCCTTGGGATGAGCGTTCCTCCTTATAGTCTAAGTTTCATGAATTTAAATTGTGTGTGAGCTTCCTCAAGAATGAACATGTGGGGTGTGTAGGCCCCATTGTTCCCATTAATATTGGGTTTATCATAACACTACACCAAATATACCTATTTGGAATACCATCGACCATGGTCCAAAATATACGAACTTAAACTTAGAACTCATCATCCTCAATGCATGATGTTAAACTGCAACCATAACTTGAGAAAGTTTAGGATGCCACATGATCATTATAGGATATTTCAGCTTCCTTGACAGGGAGGAATACACCTTCCTGTGTTGGTTTCCAACTACACTGTGATATAGAACTATGTGTGGCATGATTCCTATACTTACGGGAAATGTAGCGATGCATGAACATTTTGTCTTGGGCCTAGTCATAGTTTAATTATCCTTTTCAATCCCTTCAACCTAGGTTCATGATCCAAACTTTATGACCTTAAACTAATATCTTTATGGTGATACTTCACCCCTTGCTGTATCACATGTGATTTCTTCTCATCTGTTCCCTAATACTTGTATGGAACACAAGTCTCCTCTAGCTCATTCATTACAGGATTATTTTTTAGTTCCATGAATATATTCTAGGAATTGACATTTCTATATTCCATGAAACATGACTCTAAAATGTTGGACAAGTTCTGAGAAATATGACCTTAAACTATGTGAAACATACATGTCGCACAATGTTAAACTGTGAGACACATCGTGATCACATGACGTTAAACTGTGTTATGCATAATCCATACTTTCATTATGTAAAACTGCATCCTAGTCCCTCACCAGATATTTATTTCTCGAGAAATAGGTTTGATCTTTGTTTAGCCCAATGCACCTATACTAATGTGCTTTAATCACAGTGGAATAATTTCAAGAGTGTTGGAATCATTTCAAACATTCCATCACTCCAACCCATGATTTGAGTTAGCCTTATTTGGATTCAAATCCTCTTTCATATCTGAAGGTACCCCATAATGGATTTTTCCCATGGAGTATAAGCTAACCTACTGTCCTAGGCCAATGTTCCGAAAGGCATCAGACGACAATTCAAGACAAGTCCCTATGTTTCAAACAAGATCAATGGTCGACCTTTGTTTGTTTGTCCCCATTATAGGCTAAGTGATACATATTATGTGTTTCAAATATAGTTAGAAATCATCCTATATCATGATTCCATCCTCTCTATGTTCTAAATTTTGGGAATCGTGAATCATACTTTCCATTTACCCTTTGTTCATATTGATTCCAACACCCTTGGAATTATCCCTCTCATGCACTAGAGAACATTGGGAAAGGAAAGTTGGATATTATGAGAGCCCTATTATCTAGCTATGCCTCTCTCATACTAAACACTCTGGGTGTTTAGTCAATAATAGCAGACCCTGAGTATTAAATAATTAGCTGGAACTCTCATAAAAAGTGAGCGATTATGTGTTCATTCCTTATTTCTCAAACCGGGAATGACCCATGTGAGCTTAGGGATTGATCATTAGTTTATTCATATATATGATCGAGGTGAAGTAATTAAAACAAACAATAATGTGTCCATACACATAGTTTAAAATAATCACACTAGCAAGAAAGTAGGTTTTATAAGTTTGTCCAACACACAACCTTATGATCTTCCCCTTCGATGGAATACTTCAACACCTCCACTTTGTGGAGTGTGTACTCCAGAGTATCTTTATTATTATTGAGAGTCTTCTCCTCATTGAAGAGTGTAGGGTGAATCTCATTATCCCTAATCTTCACCTAGTCATGTTCATCTTGAAGGTTAGTTGCTTGACGGTTTTACTACTTCAGCTACTCTTGGGCCACCGCTAGCTGGACCTACAATCACGTGAAAAGTTTTGATTGATTGGTGAAAAAGGTATAACACTCATTTGACTATTCTCCTAGGTATTGTATCTCTTGTTCAACCTCATGGAGCTTCTGAATGTTGTTATATTTCTTCAAGAAGTAGGCATCATCTAAGTGATGACTACTTTCCCACATCTTCTTGACAAGGTAATCGTGGATTTTCATATGAAGATAGTGAGAATCCACCCATCCGGTATAGAGACAATGTATCCAGGTGAAGAGTGACCCTATTCAGATTATACATTATGCCTATGAGGCATAAAGGAAATTCTTTATGCACTTCCTTTCCCTACGCCGAGTCATGCAACTCTTTTCAGATACGTTCATGTCAGAATCATCCAACTCTTCAGGGTTTGTAGGTTTGTATTCTGGAAAGACAGCCAGAAGCTCAGCGGAAGGATCTTCCTCCAGTATCCTCTCAAAGGTATTGGGCTCTATGATATGTGGGCGGACCTCATCACTCATTTTCTCCTCATAAACCTATCCCTTTCTAGCTTCAAGCTCTTCCCTAGCAGTGACATCACCTGTAGCCACAACCTCCTTCACACCGGGTGCTAAGGATGGATCAACTTGAGTGACCAGCTCCTTAAGAATAGGTACATTTGTTAAGAGAGCTCCCATAGATGTCCTAGACTCATCGGTTTTCTGTGCTTAGTCTTATGATCACTACATAGAATAGACACCTTCATCAACCAGAACCTTAGGTGATGTGTATGAATTTATAAAGGTAAAAACTTATGATAGTTGAGTGTAGCTGGATCAAGTGCCTGAGTCATGGTAGGGACTTCCACCACTGGAGACCCTTCAATGCTTATTATTTCAATAATTGACACATGCATGGAAACAATATGGGATTACAAGGTCATCACTTCGGCCGCTTCAGCTATCCCACCACTAATCGCCTTGGTCATGACCGTTTCACTTCTTTTCTCAGCCCTGGGTGAGGTCCCAAGGACACATCACCCTACATCCATTGACTCATTTTCACCCCATGTAGAGGGGGATTAATGATCATCACAAATAGTTTATTGTTCAAGACAAGTTCTGATTAGTGGATTTAATATTCAAAATAGAAGGGACCAGGAAGGTGTAAGTAATATTTAAAAAAAGATACTCAACAAGTCCCTCATCAGAGCCTGTGATATTTCCTCTCTCTCATAGAATCTCCTAATGAGCCATTTTCCCTTGGTATTACCCACCTCCCGGATCTTCTTCCCCTTCTTCTTCTTATTCTTCTTCCTCCTCCTCATCCTCCTCCTCTTCTTCATCCTATTCTCCTCCTCCTCCTTCTTATTCATTACCATACTTAGGTGGAATATCCACTGAATCGTGCTTTTAACCATGAATTACTTTTACCAGGAGATTTGGTTCTTCATATTTCCCCTGTTGGCATTCATAGGAATCCATGGCCATGAAGTATGTATACTAGCGATGAAATCCCACCCTTTCTACTACATTAATGTGTCTAAATTTAGGAAGATCAAGCCCAATACACATCATTCTTTTCCACACATCCTCAACTGGTAGTGATTGTCACAACATCCTCCAAGAAGACCATAGGGTTGGGAAAAAGACATAGATAGTGAGATGCATGATATACCTTAATTTTTTCCTAGGGTCTTCTTTAGCTGGTCCATGAGGCCACCTTTGGGACCACCCCTCTTCAGATGGTGAAGGTGCGACTGCACCCCATGACATTCCTGCCACCAACATTCTAGTTCATGCTATCCCAACTCACCTGCTTTATCATTTCCTAGACTCCACACTTGCCTCTTTGATCTTCCAAATACATTTTCACAGAACTACTTCTAGATATTATACCACACAATGATCAACATATTCCATTGACAGACTGACATCAACATCGGTGGGGGGTAGTGTGATTATTTCACCAAAGCCAAAAGTTGTAAACGTGCACCACAACTGATAAAGGATAAAAGGGTGTTGCTCCTCCCAGACCATTGTGTAAATTTTCTTCAGCATTCTTTATAGGAACCCAAATAGTTTGGTGAAGCATGATGACATTTATGGAACAAAAATGATCTTTACATCGATCCGGGATACTGCACACTATCCCTGATACTCTGTAGATATTATCTCCATTCCAGCAGACCTTGCAATCCATCCAACATCTGAATGACTGGGGTGTGTAATGGTTAGAAATTGAAAGTTTCATGATTTATGATCCGGATCTTGATCCCTTACTCATTGATCATCAATGGTTGGACCCCAGTAATGTTCAACAAATATGGTCGTAGGTTGTTTCCTGGAGGACGAATGATCTTTGATAAGTCATATCCACCAAAATGAACTCCAATACAGCCATGGAGGATCTGGAATGGTCCAAAAAATTATCTTAGGCATGAATCCCCTTGAGATATTCTATAGAATACTATACAAACTTTCCAATATAGGTACTCTAAGATTATCCTTATTAAGGGATTCCATAATCCCAACCATTACCAGTATACTCGAATGGACCCCCATCCTTGTGTCCCTCACCAGAAGCAGCTATCCAATTAGGAAGAAAATAAGGAAAGTGATATATCAAACATGCGGATCCCATCTATCATTCACACTAAAACCCCAAGACTAATATTCACCTACTTCTAGGATCACCCAGTTTGTTCTGGACTTTCCCCTTTATGATGTAGTCAGGAACTGACTCCCTAAACCTGATATCCTCACATGCTCATCCCTCTTAAGGAATAGGATGAACCACACCAGGTATGGTATGTCCTTCAGAATTTACTTTATCCCCAACCTCTCTTTCATCAAGTCCAGTAGATGCCATGTGAAAATGGGGGTTCATGTTCTATTCTCCTAGATGTTCTCTATCGATAGGAATTCATTATATTGAAGTCCCTCCAGAGGAATTTCCCCAAGGAAATGGATTCCCTAGAGACTGATACTGACCACCCCATGGTTGAGGTTGAAATTTTTTCTGTCAGGGGACCACTGATGGAACAAATCTGAAACCAGTTCCTATTTGTGGTAAAAGTGAAATTGCGGCATCCATATGGCTTTGAACAACCCGATGTTTCACAGATCTTATACAAAATCTTTTCATGTGTGGTGAACCCAGTACTACCATGCCCATTAACTCCTAAAATCCCCCATATACCTTAACTCCCAATCTTTCTTCCATCCCACACTTTCATTCATTATGCTATTCCAAAAGGTGTTGCATATTGGGCGAGGAATTATTCAACCACTGGTTTTCTCCCGTTGATTGTACTGGTCATCAGATTCAAAATATAGATAGTGAGATATCAAGTTTCTATGGTAGTATGGACATAGTTTTTGATGTTGTACCACTATATTCTATCTTCACGTGTGACCCACAACCTTGGTGAGTCAGTCTCTAAGCTCAGGATGTCCACTTCATCTAGTATCCCAAAGCTCCACTGCGGGATACTATCGCTGAAGATGTAATCCTTATGAGGCTGTGTTAGCATGACCAAGAGCATTTGATTATCTGACATCACCCTTATCGAATGAAGTATCTGGGGATTCCTGATCATATCTTCCCTCAATACAGCATTGGAGGATTCTCTCTCAGCAACAATATATTGGTCAGCCATCTTAAATGAATGTTGGAGATAGTAAGGATGATGTTCTAAAGACTGGAGGTTTTCACTCAAAAAGAGTGTTTGCGTGTAAGGTTGGACGAAAGATTATGAAAATTTGGCCAAGTTTAAAGTGCGGAATATTCAGTGGTTATGCATGAATCATCGACTGAATTTGGGTTTTGTATATAGAAATCAGAAATTTACTTGCATAATAGAAAAGTAACTTGTCATACTGAAAGTAAAATTACTCTTCCTAGTCCCCCCCCACATATTTATAAGTGTGGAAGAGGTCCTTTTCACGTGCATAAGGTGCCTTATGTACCCCCAACTATCATATTTTTCACACACCTCTAGGAATGCACTGTTCTTTTTAGTGTTTCCCTTGGAACATGAACTTATGGTCCCTTTTTAGCTCAGATTTTGAGGGGGGGGGGGCATTTTTTTGGTTCTGAATTCCACTTAAGGATAAAAATGAGCATCTTTGAGAAAACTAAAGACACCATTTCATTAAAAAAACCATTCCGAGAGGGACAAGGGTTTTTCACATATGTTTGGATGCCTATGTGGAACACAGAAATCCACACACAAGGTACTTAAGCACCCAATGCGAAGTCAATTGATATCTTCCACCATGAACATAAAACAATATCTAAGGAAGATGAATGAAAGTGTAGAGGTTGGTTCGTAAGAGTAACCAATTCATAATTCTCTTATGTTCCCAATGCGATGTCAAATGTCATCTTACACACCTCTATTTTCTCGCACTTCCACCATGAATTTTGACTATAAATAAAAGGGAACCCCGACCTTTTCAGGGTAATGATATGGAAGTCAAACATCACTCCCATGTATGCAAGGTGAACCCATTCATAATAGAGGGAAATTCATGGATTCAAGTTATATGATCTTGGGAGAAAGGTACTCTATGGGTCCCCCTTTGGGTGGGGCCATAAGGGATTGACCCTCGCCCATTTTCTTTTTTCCTAAGGTAGGTGCACACAAAATATCTTTCTTGCATGCATCAATCAGCTAAGGCATGTGCGCATGAAATACCCTCATTGCACACACCACATTTACTTATGCACATACATCTTTTTCTCAGCCCCTCCATTTGCATGCAAGTTCTTAATATTGTACGCACCTCCTCATTAGGGCTCCATGGATTGTATTTACCCCAAAGCACCATGTTTGGGCCTTTCTTATGCACACATATTGTGTCTTGTGTGAACCTCCTCCATGTAGCCCTCCAGGATGGTACGAAGTGATTTATTGGTCACCTCTTTCTTTTTGGCATAGGTTTTCTAATGGATCTTACTTTTTTATCATAGCCATGATAACATGGACCCTAGTATCGACCAATACTCCACCCTACCCCCATCGGGAATTAATGATGTCATCCCTTCCCCAAGTGTAGGTGGGTATCATTTATGTAAGTCCAAGGGGTAAGGAGTGAGTTCCCTCCATCCGAGCTGTATGAAATTAAACTGCCAAGCCCCATTGTCCTCCACACATGATGTTAAATTGTAGTTTCACCTCATGCAATGAACATTGGGTGTCACACCTCATGAATTATCTACACCCACTCATCTCCACGGGAGTGAGATATTCCTCACCCTACTCGTAGATAATGACATCCTACTCCTCTTCGAGAATTACTCCTAGAGTAATCCCTAATCTTTATCTCCCTAGACCTCCATAGTTCATAAGCCCCACATCACCCCTCATGGCCACACCTTTTGTGACACGATCATCAAGTCTACTGCTACCTATTTTTTCTCACACTGAGAAAGAATCACATGGTCATAGAGTTTAGTAGTGACAATGACACCTATCCATCTATGCCACTAACCATCCATAGGCCATAAAATGTCAAAGGATATCTATCCATGTGTAATCCCCATGCCAATTAATGCTGAACTACATGAGGTTTGATTTATTTATTCTAAATAGGGTACGTCAGAATCCTCCATGAGGTCTAATCCCCATAAATGGTAAACTATGGTTCTCCCTCATAGGGATGTACACATCCCCCAGATTCACCTCCCTGAGGTGTTCCGATCTATTCGTTTGTGCTGCTTACCATGTGTAAGATCCAACATGTCAAAGGGAAGCTATCCATGTGTAAACCCCGATTCCATCCTAAAATATGTGGACTTTGATCCCTGTCTTCTAAACAGGGAACATATGAATCATCCTCTAGGTTCAATCCATTAACCCATTCCCATCCCAATCTTTCTCTTGATTCATTATGTCTTACGAGGATCATTCCCCATCCCAGAGGTTACACTTCCTTCAGGTCCCTATCCATGCGTTACATTCTCATGAGCTACCTATTTAGGTATCTCATCACCCCATCCTTAACTATGTGTAATTTTATTCTCAGCCACTGGGATATGTAGGAAACCTCATCGAGGTTCAATCCCATCACCATTCACACCCCATCTATTACATCCATTCCATTTCAACAATTCCTCCATGACCATACTGATTCTTACCTGAGCCACCACATCCCTATGATATCATTCCATCCACAACATCACTACTCTTAGAATCACCTAGGAAGCTAACCATGTGTAAGACCCACACAATCCATATTCTTCCAACCTCGAGTGATCCTCTTGCGAAGGGCAGCTAGCCATGTGTAAGCCCCGAACCACTCCTGCGAACTATATGGGTTTTAATCCCTGCCTTCTAAAAACATTAGAAAGGAATCCTCTCAAAGGTTCAATACTAGAAAATTGTAAACATTGGTGTTCCCATCATTGGGTTCTACCTTCCTAATCCACCCTAAGTGCTGTCCAGATCATCCTTCACGGTGTTAAATCTTTCCCTTTGTGAGACACATCACCTGGGTTCATCATTATTATAATTACCACCCATCCAATGATAAAACTCAGTGTCTCCCTTATAGGGATGTACCAATTCATGGTGTGAAAACTTATATTTATGAGATGCACCACCTTGGGTAAGCCCTCATTGGGTGTTTTGATCCATCCATTTGGTAAACTTTCTAGGTGTTCCCTCTTAGGGATCTAACTAACTGATTCTCCCTCACTAGGTGTCCTGATCAAACCCTCTCCATCTCCGATATATGTTAAAATCATGACATACACCATGTTAAACATGAGATACCTTAGGAAAACCTATAAATATATTTCATTTTCATAAGATACCCCATGATCGATGTGGGATTCCTTGGGTTTCCATACCCTTGATAATCCCTCTTATGAGGAAGAATATAGGTGCTCTAATGTTCTAGAATCTAGACATGCTCAGTGATGCCCAACATAACTAATCTCCAAACAAAGGGTTCTTCATTTAATAGAAACTTTGTATTGTCTAGACCGAAGAAGAGTAATTTACCGGTGTCCACAAAGAGATGGAATTAGGAATGACTTTCACGAACAACATCTTAATATATAAGTGAGACCCAAACTAGGCTACAAATTTCGAGGAGGAATCCATGGAATGAGGAACCAACTTCCCATCATTCTTTTTAGATGAAGGAGTATAAATCTCTAAAGAATTGATGAATGCTGCCCGGTTTTGGAAAACGGGAATGTTGGGTAAAAAATGTGATGTATCTGCGTGAAACAACACATGAAGGCATGCGTGTATCGATGGAAAGTGATAGAAACAAAGTGTTATTGAAGAGAAACCCTCATGGATTTGAGAAATAACTTTTCACTACATGATAGAGTGAAGAAGAGTAGGTTTTCCAACTCCTATTACTATGTTATGAGAGACAGTATAGATGTTGTTGATCCATTACTAGATTAAACCCAAGATAGTGATGAGATCCATTATGTACAAGTTTACATTTTATTCCCTAAGGGAATTATCTATGTGATGATGTGATACTCACATTCCATGAGATAACATGTTTACCTAGGGATGAATAAGATACATCAGAACATCTTTAGGTAGTATTGGTGGGAGTGGAAGAAGAATGATATTATAGGGTTTGTTTCACAATGTTACGCCTATATACAAGTGAAGTATAAGGAACAAACACCCATAGGTATTCTCTAGCCTCTACCAATTCTCAAGTGAAAATGTGATGATTTGAGGACGTAATTTATAATAAGGTTATCGAGTTTACCTAGAAGTCATAATCTAATGTGGGTTATTTTCAACCAGTTGATGAAGCTTATTCATTTTTTATTAATCTAGAAGGTCAATTCTATTTAGGAGTTGGTAAAATTATATTCTTAGAAGATAGTATAAATGAATGATATATCAAGGAGTATCTTATCCAATCATGATACTCGAATCATGACTCACTTTGGGTAGGGATTTCAAAAGGTATTGGATAATTAGGCGCATTTGAGTTCTAAACACCATCCATAGATTAATGGGTAGTTTGAGCATATTATTCAGATATAGGAGAATATATTGTGGGAATATGTATTATATTTTGGTGGATCACATGAGATCTATCTATAATTGGACAAGTTTACTTATAAAAATAGTTATAGGGGATAAATTTAGATGGAACCATTTAAGTTATTATATGGTAGGTTGTACTAATCACCTCTATATTGGCTTGAGGTAGGGGAGTCTTCTATTGTCAGGTTGAGTCTCATATAGAAGACTTTAAAGAATATCAATTTGATTCTAAAGTGGTTAGTAATCTCTTAGAGTAGGTAGAGATCATATGTCAACCAAAAACCATCCTCTAAGTTTTTGGTGGGTGACTAGGTATTCTTGAGAGTATTTCATTATTTGGGAAATAAGAAGATACGAAGGTAGGGTAAATTATCACCAAGGTTCATGGGACTATTTTAGGTTATCAAAAGGATCAATATAGTGGAATATCAGTTAACACTTTTGATTTAGTGAGATGAATGGTGTATTAAATATGTCCTAGCTCTATAAGTATCATCTCGATCTTTCTCACATGATCAACATCTATAATTTCAATCTTGAAATTAATGTGACATTCTATGAATGAATTGTATGCATAGTTGACCAGAGTAAAAAATCCTACATGAGAAGATGTTTCTTTTGGTACATGTGTAATAGAAACACTGATTATCCAAGAGGATACTTAGGTGTGGGAGGATGATATGCGAGCACCGTGTTTAGATATTTCCACTAGAAAGGCTTAGTGACACATCTAATGGGTGAGTTACCATATGGAAGGGAGGTTATAACACCACACAAATATTAAGGTATGAATTTGATTATTTTTTATTGAACCATGTATTTTATAATGTTTTTGACTGGTGGAGGAGTTGGAACATGCCTTGGGTATATATATAAAGACTTGTTTATGATTTGGAATGAAATTATGATGCGGGTGGAACATCAAAATACAACAGGAATCATTTCATCATGAAGGTGGAGGCTTTTCCCCTGATGGTAGGGGATCACACTGTAATTCCCTATGAAATATTAATTTATATAATGAAGGGGAGGTGTCACGTTACAACCTGAGGAGTTAAACCATGAATCCATTGATCATGTAAAAATATATCGGTTTTGATTTGAAGGTGCCACTCTAGAGGTGGATGTTTCATCATGGACTGAAGTTTCATGTAATAATGTACCCCTAGAATGGAGCATTACACCATGACCCACTTGGTCATGTGAAAATAGATCCCATGTGTTTTTTTATAATTTAATAAATTGATTAAATTTTTAAATGTTTTAAATATTACCCCCTTTAGTGTTTTCTAATTTAAATGACCAATCCCCCATCTCCCCCGAGCTCTCCTCCCCCAACCTTGATATCTTATTCATTAAATATCTAATTAATCTTCTATCTATCATGGTGGAATTATAGAGACAAGGTAATGGTTTCCTGTTTTCATATTCTTGTTTTTTCTTATTGTTATATTGTTCTTGATTGGATGTCCATAATTTGAGGGATTATTCAAGGTTTTATGGTTTCTTATGATTGAGGGTGATTCATCTGATCATATTCAACGAATAGGGTCCTATAACTATATGGTAATTTGTCCCCAAATTCTTACACTATTTTATGTTTTTTATTTTTTCATATGATATGTAGGGGTGGGGGTGAGAATTAACTACAACCAAAAAAAAACCATGGTTTATTGGTTCTTGAGGGGTGAGTATGATCAATCCAGGTTTTGCTAGACTCTCCCAAATATTCTCTTCATATCCATTTTCACTAATGAATGAGTTTTTATGAGAAAATGACGAGTGACATGGTAATCGGAACCCATGTGTAGAATACCCAACCAGTATCACCTAAAGGGCACTCAAGTTGATTAGAAATTGACATTAGGCATTCCTATCCAGATACCAGAGGCTACTGACTAGCAGTAAGGATTTGAGGGGTGATAGTGGGGAGACTATACCATCTGAAAATAAAAGATAACAAACCATTGTGGAAGTAATTAATAAATATAAAACATTATATAATAATAAAAACCAAATTATAACAAAAAATAAACAAATACAATTTTAGGTCTATTATAAAAACATAAATTGATTCTCTCATAGGATTATCATGTACAAGAATACAAAAAAAAATCCATGAAAAACCCAAAATTGGCTCTAAGGAACAACCTAAACCAACTCCAAAAATCCATCACATACCTTACCATGTGTCCACAACAATTCTGACTACTAAGATCTATATGTAAGTGTAAAGACCCGTAAAATTCAAGGGAAATTTTTTCTTAATTTTCTTTGGGATTTTACAAGAATGCAGTTTCTGACAACACTTGATTCCGAGGCCCGGTGTGCCCGGAATTTCTATCCGAAGTTTAGCTCAGGTACGTTCAGTGAACGAACGAGCAGGAATTTCTAACTTTTGAACCGGTGCTCGGAATCTAATTCCCAGGGCACCGATGGAACCATAGCACCGGTAATTGCTTAGGAATGCCATTTCCAGAGTTGCGTTTGCACGAGAGAAGTTGTTAATTTCTTGTGGAAGGTAAAATAAAAATTATGCAACAATTTTTATTTTTACTTTAAGTGGTTTTAGCTTTGGGTGGAAGTTGGGTAACTACCCAACTTCCCAAGGGAGGTTATGAGGGTGGTGGGGCCCACACGAACCCCATCCCTTCACATTCTTAAACCCCCTCAACTCACCATTATGGATGGATAACTTGTCATGAATTAATTAAGTGGAATTAATTCAAACTCTTGAACTTCAAAAGTTATGTTATGTTAATAAAATAAGAGATGAGATTATTTTATTTGGGGTTGGAACCTTGTGGAGGAGTTTTTGGGAGAAAAGGCTAAGGACTTGAGGAACTTCTTCGTCTTCGACGAAGAACGAAAAGAACACATCGGTCTCCGACAAAGAACACCGAGTTCTCGGAAACCGATTACGCGACGCCGTGTACTGCGACGCCGACGCGACTTCCTCCTTCCGCGATGTCTCTTTCCGCGACGGTTTTTCCGTGACGAATCCTCGTTCGACGAACCTCCGTTCAAGATACGCTCGAGGTAGGGGTTTATTTATTTATTTGTTCGTGAATACTACCTTGTCGTTCTTTGTGAAAGTACGACCAATTGCTATCAATTAACGAGAGGGGGCCGGACCACACAAACACGGCCTACCCTCCTCCCTTATCCATGTTATTGTTTCTTATGTGGTTGGAATGGGAATGGCGCGGTGCCGTCGCACCGCGCGGGATGGTGTGGCAAGTAATGCGCGGCGCCGTCGCCCCGCGCCGTGAAATTGAACCAAGTCGCGGCGCCGTCGCGCCGCACCGGAGTACCGCAAAAACACCGCGGCCGGAGCGGGGCCACGGCGGAGGGGTGCGGCGCCGTCGCGCCGCACCAGACGAATGAAGGTCGTGGCTGATACCGGGCCGCGGCGGAGCATGGGAAGCGGCGGCCGGAAGCGGGCCGCCGGTGTCGGAGCAGGGAGGGGACCGGCCATCGCCGGTCCCGTGGTGGCAGAAACCGGCCGGCCGGCCGGGCAGGAGTGGAGCCGGGGGTTCAAACCCCCGGCCGGCCAGCTAGTGACCCCCATTAAGGGGGGCTGCGGTTACAAAACGTGGGGGGCAGCGACCCCCCCCCCCCCCCCCCCCCCCGCAAACCAAACGGCTCGACCGTTCGGCCGAGCCAGCTGGCGCCGCTCGCTAGCACGCCGGACCGCCGGCCCGGCCCGCGCCCAGCCGGGCAGACCCGGACCCGGGTCGGGTCGACCCGATTCGGGCCGACCCAGGGGGTCTCGGGTCGGGTCGGTCCGGGCCCGAAACCCCGGTTTTCGAACCCTCTTCGGTCTTTTTCCCATATCTTGGGCTACGAACCTCCAAACGACGCACCATCAATTACGATGCGATCCTTAGATCGAGACGGTCGTTTAAGTATATCGCACTCAAGGTTTCGGAATACTTTGGGTTCAGCCGAGTTGGTTCGTACACGAAACCAACCGGGCCCTCGGAGTGGAAACACTCATAACTTGAGCTCCGGACGTCCGAATGACGTTCTGTCGACTTTGTTGGATTCCTCTTAGTGAGACGGATCTTTTGGCTTACACCGCCCGAGGTTTGGACGCAGGTGGAGTACGGTTGGGTTGATGTTTCCTTAAAAACCAACCGGGCCCCTAGGATGAAAAGGCCAATAACTCTCAGACCGGGCGTTCGATTGACGCGCCGTCTGCGACGTTGAGTTCCTGTTGACGATACAGAACTTTTGGATACATCAACTCTGGACTATGTGTCATTTTATGTATTAGCCTCTCGGCTTGTGGAGCGGACCCTCCCAAACGAGCTTGCTGTGTGCGGAAACGCTAGAGCTGGCTGCATTGCGACTGTGACGACGATGACTGTACATAGATCCTCAGTGTATTCAACGACAACGACTACAAAACTCAGCGATCCTACGTGGATCAATGCTATCGATCCTGTGTGGGTCTGATCCTGTGTGGGTCAGCGCTCAGCAGTTTTGTGTCAGCCAGCGCCTACAGATCCTGTGTGGGTCTGATCCTGTGTGGGTCTTTGCGGGGGTTAGTTACCAATCGATCCTTTGTGGGTCAGATCCTTTGTGAGTCATTGTGGGGGTTAGTTACCTATCGATCCTTTGTGGGTCCGACGGCTTAGATGAATCAGTGGCAATATCTGATCATCTCTATCATCATACGAATAAGTATACCTGTGTGAGCTGAATCCTGTTTGCTTCCTTTGTGGATTGTGTTGTGCTATCCTGTGTGGATTTACGTTTTGATTTCTTGTGTGGTCTGGGTTGTACTTGAGCTTGGATGTTGGAGCCGGACGAGAATTGATGACTTAGGTATATGTATGGGAATATACCTAAGCAGTGTCGGATGTTACTTCGTGATTGTATCTTTCCTATGTGGATTATACTTTGTGGATTCTGGGAGACCTTCGGGGGTCTCGGGGTACCTACTGAGTAGCTTATACTCACCCCTGCACGGGCTATGCCCGCACTACATTGTGTTGGTTGCAGACGACGGACAGTGCTGATCGTGGTTGAGGCTTGCGGAGGAGGACGGTACCTAGAGGTGGACCACTGGACGGGATGTACTCGGAGCGGTCGGCTGGACCTGAGGAGCAGTAGAGGCTATCTGTACTCACCCTTCAGGTGGGATTTCCAGTGGATAGCTCAGCGTTGCAGGTTTACTTTTCAGTTGCTGTTTTCCCTTCCAGTTGTACTTTACTTTCAGTTTGGGTTTGTATACTGGACCACTTACTTTTCCGCACTTACTGTTGTACTCAGTTTTTACTTAGTGCTTACTTCTAGCTGCTTGCTTTATCTGTGGTGTTTGTTTACTTAAAAAAGGAAATGCCTTCCCTTTTTACCGGGATTTACACCTTGGTGCTAGTCGCCAGCCCCTGGTCTATGGAAGGCGGGCTTGGGGTAGTCACGGCACGAGCCCCGAGGGCGGGTCGTGACAAATTGGTATCAAAGGAGTTCAGTTCTACTGCAGAACTTGGGACTCTGATCTTTTTCTATGTGAATCAATAGTATTAAGAGTATTGGGTGTGGTTATCAGTCCAGGGAGTCCAGTGTTGGTGCGGCAGACGACGTATTCATACACCAGGACCCTGACTTCTGATTTCCGACTTAATTCACGAAAACATTGATTGCATGTGTGTTTCAAGTTTTCTTTGTGATTACTTTATGTCAGCTCACCAGGTATACTGTTTGACCGTGACACACCTGTTTCCTTTTCAAGATGGCCCCACGATGGTAGCCAGCTAGGGTTCCGAGAGTTGAGCATGACAACAGCCCACCGAGCGGCGAGGCCTCGGTGCATGGCCCTTTGTCAGCAGAGGCGCCGGCGGTAGCTCTACCCACCGAGCCACCAATGCTACCAGCCCCGGCCACTGACGATGCACGTCGCCTTAGTGCACTGCATGAGTTCCAGTGCCAGCGACCGCCCAGGTTCCACGGGGAGACGGACCCCCAGGCAGCCGAGGACTAGCTGGAGGAAGTGGTGAGAGTTTTCAGGTTAGTGAGGACACCAGCAGACCTCATGGTGATCCTCGCAGCGAGCCTACTGCACGCGGTAGCAGGCAGATGGTGGAACTTGATTCTCCAGGTGCACGATGAGACATCTTTCCTCTGGACAGGATTTGAGAGCCTCTTCCGCTCGGAGTTCATCCCAACCACCCTCCATGCGGTGTGCATCCAGGAGCTTCTTCAGCTGCGGCAGGGCAGCGTGACAGTCGCCCAGTACTCGTCGAGATTTACCGATCTCTCGCGCTACTCGACAGACATGGTACGAGACCCATTTTTCCAGGCCCGGACCTTTGATCAGGGATTGAGGCATGAGATCAGGGCATCACTGATCTCCCTCAGCATTTCGACCCAGGTAGGAGTACTGGAGTGAGCCCTTTTGATCGAGAGCTTTCTTGCTGAGACTTCATCAGCGCCGAGACCCACCGCAGGGCGGCACATGGCAGAGTCTTCTGCAGCAGGCAGTCGACGGATGACTCATGGGTCTAGACAGACCAGAACCTCAGGCAGACGACCTCAGGACACTGGCTCAAAAGTGCGGGGCACACAGCACGGAGCCAGTCTTTCGATAGGCAGACAATGCTACTCTTGCGGTGGGTAGGGCCACATGGCTCATGACTGCTCGACCCGCCGTGCCGAGGACCAGTAGACGGTTGAGGGACCACCCAGGCAGAGGCAGAGGGTCGCCCGTGGTGGTCCGTAGGGAGAAGGAGGATGAGGTAGAGGAGCTGGCCAAGCAGCAGGTGGTGGGAGACGCTTTGAGACTCTACCACCACCACCACCACCAGGAGGTCCACCCCGACCACAGGGAGCTGGCGGGCAGAGACAGGCACAGCTCCAGGCAGTGGAGGCATATGACCACGGCGCGCCCGAGATGATTCGAGGTACCATCTGTGTCTATTACACCCTTGATGCAGTTCTTATAGACACAGGAGCGAGTCATTATTTCATAGCCACTACCCTTGTTCGGAGCTCGGAGATTACGACAGAGCCGTTGGCTCGATCCTTACGGCTAGAGACTCCTACGGGAGCAGACTCGACGATTACATACTGGTGCCAGAAGTGTGAGATTACTCTAGGAGGTGAGAGCTTTGGCTGGGATCTTCTTGTAGTAGCGTCGAGGCCTTACGATGTCATCTTGGGCATGGATTGGTTATCTACAGTCCATGCACAGATTGACTGTTTTAGGCGCAAGGTGCGATGTGTACGCACCTACGGGAGCATGTTCACCTTCACCGGCGACAAGGGAGCCTTTGCAGCACAGGATGGACTCTCACAGAGGAGAGGAAAACCCATCACTCATCAGTTGGCTAGCCTCATCCTAGGAGCAGTTGACGTGCAGAGTCCTAGTTTTCCTGCAGTGGTGGATCAGTATGCGGACGTCTTTCTCGACGATGTTCCAGGACTACCTCCTCGCAGAGAGGTAGACTTTTATATTGACATATACCCCGGAACATCCCCGATATCCACCCCAGCATATCGGATGGCCCCCGCTGAGCTTTGAGAGCTATGGGTACAGTTGGAGGACTTGCAAGGCAAAGGATTCATCCGACCTAGTGTTTTTCCCTGGGATTCCCTGATTTTGTTCGCCAAGAAGGCGGACGGGAGCTTGAGACTTTGTGTCGACAATCGTTGCTTGAACCAGGTGACAGTGAGGAACAAGTATCCGCTACCGAGGATTGATGACCTCTTCGATCAGCTCAAGGGAGCACGGTGGTTCTCTAAGATAGACCTCAGGTCAGGCTATCATCAGCTTAGAGTTTGAGACGAGGACGTGCAGAAGACGGCCTTCAGGTGTCGGTATGGCCACTATGAGTTCTTGGTTATGCCATTCGGCGTAACCAATGCTCCAGTAGTGTTAATGTCCCTCATGAACATGATCTTTCAGCCATACCTTGATCAATTTGTCGTGGTCTTCATCAACGACATTTTGATTTACTCGACGACTGAGGAGGAGCAATCTTACCACTTGCGGGTTGTGCCAGACACACTCCGAGAGCACCAGCTTTATGGAAAGCTCTTGAAGTGTCAGTTCTGGATACACAAGGTCCACTTCTTGGGACACATCATCTCTGAGGCGGGAGTTGCGGTGGATCCTGCGAAGATCGAGGCAGTGCTAGCTTGGGAGCCACCCAGGAGCGTGACGGAAGTGCGGAGTTTCTTAGGACTAGCTGGATACTACCAGAGATTTGTGTCAGACTTCTCCAGAGTTTCGACACCACTCTCAGCTTTTACAAAGAAGGGGAAACCCTTTGTGTGGTCAGACAGATGTCAGCAGAGCTTCCAAGAGCTGAGACAGAGATTGACCAGCGCACCTATCTTGAGGTTGCCTAAGGAGGGAGTAGGGTACGTAGTCTACTACGATGCATCAGGGACCGGACTCGGATGTGTCCTGATGCAGGAGTGGGCCGTGATCACCAATGGATCACGTTAGCTGAGGCCGCATGAGCAGAACTATTCTACCCATGACCTGGAGTTAGCAGCAGTAGTCTTCGCTCTGAAGACATGGCGACACTACCTGATGGGAGAGTGCTTTACAGTCTTTTATGACCATCAGAGTCTCAAATACATCTTCTCTCAGAAGGACCTGAATCTGAGACAGTGGCGATGGCTCGAGTTCCTCCAGGACTATGACTTTGAGATAGTCTATACTCCTGGGAAGGGGAACGTGGTAGCCGATGCTCTCAGAAGGAGGACGAGCATTCAGCTACTTGAGGAGGCGACATAGCAGCTATCCTCTTTGCAGATATCCTTCATGGATAGAGATGGAGCATCCTTCCTTCAGTCTCTCACAGTCACCTCTCCTCTACTGCAGCAGGTCAGAGAGGCACAACATGGGGACGCTGACTGTGAGATGTGGCATGAATAGATATCCTCAGGACAGACACTTGATGGTTTCTCCTTTGGAGCAGAGCACAACGTCCTTTTCAGAGGATGTACCTTGGTACCAGTTTATTTACGAGAGGAGGTTCTGAGAGAGTTTCACACTTCTCCTTTGGCGGTACATCATGGAGTGGCGAAGATGTACCAGGATCTCAGACGACAGCACTGGTGGCCGGGCATGAAGAAGGTTGTGGCAGAGTTTGTTTCTCGATGCCTCACCTGCCAGTAGGTGAAGGCAGAGCACCAGGTACCAACAGGCTTGGTACAGCCTTTGGAGGTCCCGGAGTGGAAGTGGGACGACTTATCTATGGACTTCGTGACTGGACTTCCACGCACTTCCAAAGGTCACAACTCCATTTGGGTGATTGTCGACCGACTCACCAAGTTGGCACACTTCTTACCCATCAGAGAGCAGGGCTCAGTGGAGAGCTTGGGACGTCTCTACGTTCAAGAGATTGTACGGCTTCACGGTGTGCCATCATTTATCATCTCCGATCTAAATTCTCGCTTTACTTCCCGGCTTTGGAAGGGGTTGCAGGAGGCGTTCAGGACACAACTACGTCTGAGCATAACCTTTCACCCTCAGACGGATGGTCAGACGGAGAGGACCATTCAGACTCTCGAGGACATGCTCCGCGCATGTGTCCTCGACTTTGGTCGCAGCTGGGAGGACCACCTACCATTGGTGGAGTTCGCGTACAACAACAACTACCACTCCACCATTGGGATGACACCATACGAGGCGTTGTACGAACGACCTTGCAGATCTCCATTGTGCTGGACAGACCCTGGGGAGTCAGCACTTTTGGGACCGGAGATGGTCCAGGCCATGACAGAAAAGGTCCAAGTCATCCAGGAGCGGATGAGGACAGCTCATAGCCGGCAGAAGTCTTATGCTGACAGGAGGCGGAGGCCACTAGAGTTCGAGGATGGCGACCACGTCTTCTTGCGTGTCTCACCTCGACGTGGATTACAGAGATTTGGACGAGGCAGAAAATTGTCTCCACGCTTCATCGGACCGTTCCGGGTCCTCAACAGGATTGGCGAGGTAGCTTATCGCTTGGCTCTACCACCTCAGTTGCACCGATTGCACGACGTCTTCCACGTATCTCAGCTGAGGAGATACGTGCATGACCCCACACATATCATTGACCAAGGGGAGCTAGACGTTGATGATGGGGAGACTTTTATGGAGGTCCCAGTGGAGATCGAGGATCGACAGGAGCGGGTCCTGCGTGGACGGTCGATTCCTCTAGTGCGCATCAGATGGCAGCACGAGAATCTCCAAGAGAGCACTTGGGAGCGGGAGGCTCAGATGCGTGCTCAGTACCCACATTTGTTTCCCTAGTTTATGATGTAACTTTACGGGGACGTAAAGCCCTGAGGTGGGAGTAATGTAAAGACCCGTAAAATTCAAGGGAAATTTTTTCTAAATTTTCTTTGGGATTTTACAAGAACGCAGTCTCGGATGACACTTGATTCCGAGGCCCGGTGTGCCCGGAATTTCAATCCGAAGTTTAGCTCGGGTACGTTTAGTGAACGAACGAGCGGGAATTTATAACTTTTGAACCGGTGCTTGAAATCAAATTCTGAGGGCACCGATGGAACCCTAGCACCGGTAATTGCTTAGGAACGCCATTTTTGGAGTTCGTTTGCATGAGAGAAGTTGGTAATTTCTTGTGGAAGGTAAAATAAAAATTATGCAACATTTTTTATTTTTACTTTAAGTGGTTTTAGCTTTGGGTGGAAGTTGGGTAACTACCCAACTTCCCAAGGGAGGTTATGAGGGTGGTGGGGCCCACACGAACCCCATCCCTTCACATTCTTAAACCCCCTCAACTCACCATTATGGATGGAAACTTATCATGAATTAATTAAGTGGAATTAATTCAAACTCTTGAAATTCAAAAGTTATGTTACGTTAATAAAATAAGAGATGAGCTTATTTTATTTGGGGTTGGAACCTTGTGGAGGAGTTTTTGGGAGAAAAGGCTAAGGACTTGAGGAACTTCTTCTTCTTAGACGAAGAATGCGAAGAACACATCGGTCTCTGACGAAGAACGCCAAGTTCTCGGAAACCGATTACGTGATGCCGACGTGACTTCCTCCTTTCGCGACGTCTCTTTCCGCGACGGTTTTTCTGCGATGAATCCTCGTTCGACGGACCTCCGTTCATGCTACGCTCGAGGTAGGGGTTTATTTATTTTTTTGTTCGTGAATACTACCTTGTCGTTCTTCATGAAAGTACGACCAATTGCTATCAATTAACAAGAGGGGGCTGAACCGCACAAACACAGTCGACCCTCCTCCCTTATCCATGTTATTGCTTCTTATGTGGTTGGAATGGGAATGGCACGGTGCCTTCGCACCGCACGGGATCGTGCGACAAGTAATGCGCGGCGCTGTCGCGCCGCACCTTGAAATTGAACCAAGTCGCGGCGCCGTCGCGCCGCGCCAGAGTACCGCAAAAACACCGCGGCCGGAGCGGGGCCGCGACAGAGGGGTGCGGCGCCGTAGCGCCGCACCGGACGAATGATGGCCGCGGCCGATACCGGGCCGTGGCGGAGCATGGGAACCGGTGGCCGGAAGCAGGCCGCCGGTGCCGGAGCAGGGAGGGGACCGACCGTCACCGGTCCCGTGGTGGCAGAAACCGGCCGGCCAGGGCGGGCCGAACGGGCAGGAGAGGAGCCGGGGGTTCAAACCCCCGGCCGGCCAGCTAGCGGACCCCATTAAGGGGGGCCGTGGTTACAAAACGTGGGGGGCAGCGCCCCCCCCGCAAACCGAACGGCTCGACCGTTCGACCGAGCCAGCTGGCACCGCGCGCCGGACCGCCAGGCCGGCAGCCGGGCTGGGCCGGGCCGTCGGGCCGGGCCATGCCCTAGCCGCGCCAGGCCGCGCCCCGCTGGGCTGGGCCGTGCCCAGCCGGGCCGACCCGGTTCGGGCCGACCCCGGGGGTCTCGGGCTGGGTCGGTCCGGGCTCGAAACCCTCATTTTCGGACCCTCTTCGGTCTTTTGCCCATATCTTGGGCTACGAACCTCCGAACGATGCACCGTCAGTTGTGATGCGATCCTTGGATCGAGACGGTCGTTTCAGTATATCGCACTCAAGGTTTCGGAATACTTTGGGTTCATCCATGTTGGTTCGTACACGAAACCAAACGGGCCCTCGGAGCAGAAACGCTCATAACTTGAGCTCCGGATGTCCGAATGACGTGCCCTTGACTTTGTTGGATTCCTCTTAGTGAGATGGATCTTTTGGATTACACCGCCCGAGGTTTTGATGAAGGTGGAGTATGGTCGGGTTGGTTTTGCCTTAAAAACCAACCGGGCCCCTGGGACGAAAAAACCAATAACTCTCAGACCGAGCGTCCGATTGACGCGCCGTCTGCGACGTTGAGTTCCTGTTGACGATACGGAACTTTTGGATACATCAACTCTGGACTATGTGTCAGTTGATGTATCAGCCTCTCGGCTCGTGGAGCAGACCCTCCCGAACGAGCTTGCTGTGTGCGGAAACCCAAGAACTGGTTGCGTTGCGACTGTGACGACGACGACTACTGTACAGAGATCCTCAGTGGATTCGACAACGACGACTACAACACTCAGCGATCCTACGTGGATCAGTGCTATCGATCCTGTGTGGGTCCGATCCTATGTGGGTCAGCGCTCAGCGGTTCTGTGTGAGCCAGCGCCTACAGATCCTGTGTGGGTACGATCCTGTGTGGGTCTTTGCGGGGGTTAGTTACCTATCGATCCTTTGTGGGTCAGATCCTTTGTGGGTCATTGCGGGGGTTAGTTACCTATCGATCCTTTGTGGGTCTGACGGCTTAGATGAATCAGTGGAAATATCTGATCATCTCTATCATCATACGAAGAAGTATACCTGTGTGAGATGAATCCTTTTTACTTCCTTTGTGGATTGTGTTGTGCTATCCTGTGTGGATTTACGTTTTGCTTTCCTGTGTGGAATGGGTTGTACTTGAGCTCGGATGTTGGAGCCGAATGAGAATTGATGACTTAGGTATATGTATGGGCATATACCTAAGTAGTGTCGGATGTTACATCGTGATTGTATCTTTCCTTTGTGGATTCTGGGAGACCTTCGGGGGTCTCGGGGTCCCTACTGAGTATCTTATACTCACCCCTGCATGGGCTATGCCCGCACTACGTTGTGTTGGTTGCAGACGACGGACATCGCTGATCGTGGTTGAGGCTTGCAGAGCAGGACGATACCTGGAGGTGGACCACTGGACGGGACATACTCAGAGCGGTCGGCTGGACCCGAGGAGCAGTAGAGGCTATCTGTACTCACCCTTCAGGTGGGATTTCCAGTGGACAACTCAGCGTTGCGGCTTAACTTTTCAGTTGCTGTTTTCCCTTCCAGTTGTACTTTACTTTCAGTTTGGGTTTGTATACTGGCCCACTTACTTTTCCGCACTTACTGTTGTACTCAGTTTTTACTTAGTGTTTACTTCTAGCTGCTTGCTTTCTCTATGGTGTTTTTTTACTTAACAAAGTCAATAACTTCCCTTTTTATCGGGATTTACACCTTGGTGCTAGTCGCCAACCCCTGGTCTATGGAAGGCAGGCTTGGGGTAGTCATGGCATGAGCCCCGAGTACGGGTCGTGACAGTAAGGCCTTTTTCTTTTCCTACTTCACAAACCATAAATTATTCATGTGTCATAGAGATCCCATGCAGGGTGTGGGTATGAATTTATTATTCCACCACAAAAATTCCCTATATAATATCCATATGTTTATGAGTTTTTGAGAAGTGAAATAAATGGAAACTAAAACAATAAGTGTAACCTTTTCCACCCATGATCATAAATTCATGGTGATTTCTTTATATGCTTAATCTAATTCCAGAGTGGGGAGATATACCCATGGTTTGTCACATTGGAATCCCCCTTGTCCTTTTTTCAAATTCCACACTAAAGGACATTAAACCCCAACTCACAACTTGAAAAAACCATTCCAATCTATTATAAATGATGTCATGAAGGTATGGAAACACGTTTCACCATAATTATGTGGTCACTAAATACCCAGTTCACCTTTAGATCAACATCCAAATGAAACCCAATCATGAAGAGAACCTAACACCATTTGATGATCTCAATCACCACCCATATCTCATGGAAATACCTATAGAATATTCCTCCTCCATATCGATAGTCAACACCACCCACCAAAATTATCTCTTATATAGAATATTCCATAAAGAAACTAGTGGTAAATAGCACCTCATGAGCCTTTTCTTCTATAAACACAACCCCAACTACCTCAGGTCCATGGTGAGAAAAAATTACCTGCAACCTATAGCCACAACTCATACAATGAGCCTCAATCACCACCCATGATAATGGACATTTCCACCTATATCATACCAATAAAGGCACATCACCTCTTATCCTCACATACCACACAAATCATTTCCCCAAGGAACCAAATTGAGTTACGCATCACAAAACCATCATTTTAAAACACGAGGAGACTTGCCTCACAAGACCCAAATATTTCAACTAATAGCACCACAAACATGGCCGAGCTGCATCATTTCCCTCTTGAGACTACCCCTAGACACCTCACAGAAACAATGAATATTTTTAGTTGTACACATGACCATACCCACAACCTAATACCACATGATTCATAAACACATGTATAATATAGGAAAAATATTAGAACTGCCTTCGTTGTGATAGAAATTCCTTCTTATTCAATTCCACAAGAAGATTTTAACTAAAGAGGAAGAAATAATAAAATTAGATAAAAATACCTAAAACCTAAATTTTAGTCAAAATACATCACAATGGAAATAAAACTAGAATTAGATAGAGAAGGATTTCAAGCCATACTTTTAGTGACTCCTTGGGATAACTATATGAATAAATGATGACCAATAACGAGAGTTCCCACTTAGGATGAGAGAAAGACAAGAGAGGGAGAGGATATCTCAAGACCCTTCTTAGAAGGGATCTAAATGAGATCCCATAATTTGTAAAACTTAAAAGAAATTAATTATTTAAAAAAACACTACAAGGGTACCATGTCCCCAGAACCCTACCACCGGGTAGCCATTAGCCACCGGGTACCTTCCCTAGGGTCATAGACCACTTTATGGCACTACAAGGCCAACCTCTTACTAGCCTACCAAGTACTCGGTACCAGCCCACCGAGTACCAAGATCCCCCTTTCTTCAATTGAAAGAGCCTAACACTTGGGAAAACTTACCAATATTTACCCCTAATCCTTCTCTAAGCCCTATGATTCCTCAAACATGCCCAAATATATGTATTTATGCCACTATTAGACCCAAATTATCTCAACTAAATATCCAAGTTATCATAACCTACCCACTATATGAAAACTCATCCCTAAGTTGTCACCAATAATGAAATAGACCAACATCGAATGAAGCCTAAGTGTCCCACTCACTACCCCCCCATAACACTGTGATGATGCAATAAACATATTTGTTTCCATATTTACCCTAGATAACCCACTCAAATAGATCAATTCAAACCATGGGTGCTCCCTACTATAGAAATCACCAACCCAGACTCACCACAATTGAGGTAACCTAAATGATTATGGTACTATACCCAGACATCATATTGATTTTAATTCATAAAAACCATTATAATAGTCATCGTTCATCATATACAATTCCTATACCTCAACTAACACATAGTCAATCCATTTAAAAATAGCACATACTATGCACTAATATCCACCATGAAAAATAAAAAACCAATATTCTCATGGAATACCTCTAACCATCAATGGATCCCTATACTAGTATATGAAATTTATCTCGATCATGTATAGTTGACCCAAATCTGGAATTGTTGATGCCCGCCACCCACAAAGTCACACTTGGTGTTGGTAATTACCCCCACTACTATGTATCTTTTCCGTCACTACATCTTGAGTATATAGATGGATCTCAACCACTACCTATCGACATTGATCCTGGACCAACCTCATATACATGACCCTGACCCTAACCCTAACCATAATTTTACTGTGAGATCATTAAAAAAATATCCTAATATCCCATCTGGCCACAAGTTCGATGCTCCTTAGGCAGTCACTCATAATGGTCCAAAACATGCACCATATATCCACACCGGCAACACCTCACTGATGTTTCACTCTGTGGTGGAAACATCAATCCTTCACTATATTTTCAAGCTAGGTTTCCTCAAATGGTTGCTTCTAGGCTACTTGAAACTTCACTACCCATACTCATAGGAACTCTTTCCTGTCTGGTCACACTCACATCATTCTATCTACATTGGTTAACCACCTCAGAAAATGAGGTCAACCTAAAGATGTTTACTTGAGACCTGATAGACTATTTAACTCCATCCTAAAACCAAAAAACCGTAGTGATATCATCTCCTACAAATATTGGTGGGAAACATAATAGGTTTATAAGTCTCATAGAGTAATCATTAACTGATGTCTCCCCCTACCCTAGGTTCATGAACTCATAGGCATAATCCAACCTCAACATCTGAGGAAATAAATTCTCATAGAACCTCACCTCAAAATCCTTCCAAGTCATCCCATCATACCTAACAACTTGTAAATGTATGTACAACCCATGTTTTTCTAGTCCTTGAGTATACATGTATCTATATTTAAACTCCACCCTAGAAGTGTATCTTTGTAGTTGAAGGTTATCTGAATAGACTCAACCGAATATGTGTTTTCCTTGGGTCTTCCCAATCCCTAAAATAAGAGAGTATATCATGAATGAAATTCCATCACTAGATATTCCATGCTTGGATAATCTCCATGATATCCTTAATTAATTCTACGAATAACCCCTAATATTTTCACCGTAAGATGATTATAAAACCACTACCCTATCGCCTCAAGTCATTATGACTGGATTGACTATCTTGGAACCTTCACCTATTGATCAAGCTTATATCCTCCCTCATGGGGTCCATATGATTCACACCCCTTTCCCTCCCAACACTCCAATGGAGGCTGTCAAGGTGGAATACCACTAAGAACTAAATATAATGATTAATACGCATATAACAATACAGATATAGAAAATACAGAATGTTTTAATAGGAAGTGCATATCACTATCCATTACACTTACCTACTCACATCCAAGTCCCATACCATTCAACCACAAGACCTCAAATGACCATTTTAGGGTTATAAATTACACACACCACACACATACAATATCCAAAAATCTAATAATACCAGGAACCATAACCCAGTTTAATTGATTATAATTCCACTAATAATCTATTTGAAAAAAACACTATATAGGTTTTTTCTGAAACTTTAAACAACCTAACCCATTATAGAACTATAATAGCATTCAAAATTAGGAACACCCATTTCATGTGAGTCCTATGTTCCTTGTATGATGTAGTACCACCTATTTCTTATTGGGGAAAAGTGTCACACCATAAATCATTAACATAAAATACCTTATTTATCTACATCAAATAACTCAAAAATAATCATGAAAAACAAAAAAATAATACTAGTTACCTTGGTTACTTGGACTTTAGAAAAAAAAAATTCTAGCTAGGCACATAATAAATCATCCATCCCAAGTCCCTAAACATCCCTAAATATCAATATACCATACATCAAATAAAAAAACATAACTCTCTCAATACCATTTTGAATAACTACTTTAATACCACTTTATATCATTCCCAACCCAGATTCCTAAACAAAACCTGATCCACTGAGCCACTAACCTTAGGTGAACCTCCTCATATTCCATAGGCTATTAAATAGCAGTGTGGGTTTGAGAGGTGATAGTGGGGAGACTATACCCTCTAAAAAAAGACAATAACCCATAATAGAAAAAATAATAAACATCTAAACATGAAATAATAACAAATACAATGTGATAAAAAACATCTATAATGTCTTTCATGTTATAAAACATAAACAAGATCACCCATATAGATTGATCATGTACAGACAGACAGAAAAAGAGTAAGAACATATACAAATTGACTTCAAGGGACTACTTGAACCAAATATCAAAATCCATCGCTAATAAAACCGTGTATACAAAACATTTATAACTAATAATCTCCAGAGTTCATGAATTTTCCCTTTTTTATGTCATGAACCTTAAAGTTTACTTGTGTCCCAAAGGGCCTGTGTATAGTGTGAGTATGAACTCATAAAGCCACCAATAATGGGTTCCCTAGATAGTATCCATATGTATATTTGTATACGAAAATCACAAAAAATGAAAAAACAACAACAATCATAACCTACACCACCCATGATCATCAAACCATGATGATCACTTTACTTGATTCATCTATTTATGGAGTGGAGCAATGTACCCACAGTCTATCACACTTGAATCCATTTGTATTTCCAACCAATTCTAACCACATGGAGTTACATGTAAACTCCTATCCCAAATAATTATTCTAATACATTATAAACCATTCCCCAAATTCATGACCATATGACATAATACAAATCCATGGTCATTTGATACCCATTCTATCCACTGACTCAACATCCCAGTGAAACCCTATCATAGAGATCACATGCCCCAATATGATGATCTCAATAACCACCCATTTCCCATGGAAATCCCTATGGTGTTTGTCTACTATATATCGACGGTCAACACAATATAACTTATGAATCTCTTATATGGAGGATACTTCTAAGAAACCAGTGGTAAACATCACCTCATGGGCCATGTTATGTGTTCCCATGACCCAAATGGCCTCAACCTCACAATGAGTGGAAATCACCAAAAAACTTCTACCAAAAATCATATTATGAACCTCAATTTCAACCCATGAACATGTTCTCCACCACCCATGTTATACTGATAAGGCCACATCACCCCTCATCCTCAAAGGCCACACCAATATTGTTCCTAATGAACCACATTGAGTTACAGAACATAAAAACCATCATTTTCCATCATGTGGCGACTTTCCATGCATACCATAAATCTATCAAGAAATATACCCACACACAAATCCAAGCCCCATACTTACCCTAACAAGACTATCCATAGGCACTTCAGATGAGTAAAAAATATTTTAAGAAGTTCTGTTTTTGGTCTCACACACAACTATAACCACACCCAAACACTACATGACACATAAACACATGTACAACATAGAAAGAATATATGAACCAACTACCTTGTACTAGAATATTATTCTTGTGTTATTCCACTATTCGATTTGATCAGAGGAGGAAGAAATTATGAAACCATAGAAAAATCCCTAAAATAGATATTTCAATTTAAATCTATCACAAAAATGAAAAAACTATAAATATAAAATGAATAATTTTAAGCCTTACCTGTAGAGACTCCTAGAGACTAACTACAAGATGAATTAATGACCAATAATGAAAACACCCAATTTAGAGGAGAGAAAGTCAAGGGAGGGAGAGGAGAGATTAATACCCTTCTTGGATGGTATCTAAATACGGTCCCCTCATTTATAAAATTAAATTAAAATTAATAAAAATAATTATTTTTTTATAAAAAACCTGAAGGGTACCTGATACCTGGTACTATACCATCGGGTACCCGCTATCTACTAAGTACATACCTTGGGGTTACCAACTATCTGGTGGCCCTTCAGGGCCTAACTTCCCCTATGCCTAATCCACTAGGTACCTTATACCAACCCAATGGGTATCCATTTCCCTCTATATTCAAGAGAAAGAGCCCAAATCTCAATCCAACTTCCTAAAACTGAACCTCGGGTGTTCTCTGACACCCATTACATATGAAACATGCCCAAATACACACAGTCAGGCCACTCATAGACCCAAACTTCCTCACCCAAATACTTGAGTGATCACACTATGAGGGGTATCCTTGATTATGTATCAGTATAAGGGGCTTTTTGAGGTGTCCTTGAGCATTCCTTGGTAATCCAAAATAAATGTATGGGTTACGATAATATATTATTATTCTAATTATGACACTTTGATAAATAAATTTACCTCTTTAGCGGAACCTTTGTGAGATGAGGGTTAGTATGGTAACTTAGCCATGCCCAGAGGGGTCAAACTTAAACTATTCTTCCTAGGTGCACAACATCTATGGTGTGGGTTTCCTAGTGATAAATATTGGATTGGTGCGACCAATATCTAGGTGATGATCCATTAGTTAAAGTTATGATATATACTTGATATAATTTTAATATTGGTGATTGGAAATTCACTCATACTTATTCATATTATTATGATGATAATCTACTAATTTATTATTATATTAAAGTTAAAATTTATAAATCATTCATTTTTATTGTTTTTTAAACAGTGATAACCTAATCACATCATATATTTTTATGTTATAGTGATATTGCATTCACTATTATATTAATTACTTAATGTGGTAACCTATTCACATATAAGTGGTTATATCTCAGTGATAGTGTATTCACCAGAGATGATGATTATGATAAGGTGATAGTTCATTCATCATTGTTGTGTTATGTTATGGTGAAAAGTCATTCACCCATGTTAAGACTATGGTGATAAACCATTCATCCATAATTTCCAGTAGAGTAGTGAAATCCTGTTTACTTGTACCCCTTCAAGTATGGTGATAACATATTCACCTTGGCATTATCTATAGTGATAGACCATTCACCTATGATTATAGATTAGTGATAGAACATTCACATATTATTATAGAGTGATGATAATCCTTTCACATATACTCCCTGTGATGGTGATATACCATCCACCTTATTATTATAGTGGTAAAATTTTTACCCATATTTTGATTACAGTGGCTGCCCGCCCACCCATATTGTGACTATGGTGAAAGATCACCCACATTATTATGTTGGTGATAACCCATTCACCTAAGATTATTTACTGGTGATATCCCATTCAACTATACAAATTATGATTATAGTGATAGTTTGTTCACGTATAGGAGGATAATAGTGGTTTCCTATTCAATTAGTCATAAGTATTGAGTATTTATTATCTATTAAACTATACTCATTATAGATAAGGATACTATATTCACTTCGTATAATAAGGACTGTGTTATTAAAAATACATCATAAGTTTTTTTGGGTTGAGTTTTTGAATAGTTTGAGGAAGGATTCTTCATAGGAATTTGAAGGAAGGATTTTATAATGTTTGGTGAATTAGAACTTTAAAAAAACTAGGACCATGCCTTAGTGAAGGTTTTCTAGGATGTGGTATTTGTGACTATGATTGGAGTTGGTCACTATGTCATTACCTATGGTGTGTTGAGATGAAGATTCCCAAAATGGGAAACTAGAAAGAGACCATGAAATAGTGGTCCATATGGCAGAGTTCTAGTGAACCATTGAAAAATGGCCAAATTAGGTTGACCACACCTTAGTAAGATAGGAAATTGTCAGTAGGATGGGTTGTAATGTAACACAACTAGATGGTTATGGTTCAATTCATGGAACATGTCATAGTAGAGGAAAAACATATAATGTTTGTGTGACAGGCCTTAAAGAGGAATCCATGGTTGAGAATATATTCTAGATTGAAGTCCTACAGTTAAAGGAGGTCAACATGAGATATAACACACCATTTTACTAAGAGTGTAAATTTAGGTATTCAATTACGAGACATGGGGAATTATATATGGTTGTGGAGAAAGGCATGGTGGTCTGTTTGTTCACCTGTGGGACACAAGGAGTTTCACTCCATCCGTCTTGAATGATATGGTTCAGAGAAATTTATCTTGTGAAAAAAATCTTACAACAAGAGGATACATGCATGGTTGTTGGTGACTTAAGGAAAAATAGATTTTTTTAATTTTGTTGTGGTGCAACCCATTTCAGCATTCGAGTCACTTATGAAAAAACACATTATGATGATTCTTGTATTTTATGGAAGTTATTACCACCATTTAATGGGAGGTGTTTGGTCCGGTATTGAAGGAATCAATTCATGAATTCATTAGAATGGAGGAATATACATTAAGTATATGATTTAAAAAGAGGATTAATTCATGAGGGGATAGAGATCTATGGAATGACTTGAAGAATTTGAAGGGCACAAGAATAGGGGTTATTCTAGATCTCATCTAAAAGGATGAAGTTTGAAGACTGTTTTTTGTTACAAGAGATCCATTATCTCACTAGAAGTTTGAAAATTCATGTGTTAAAGATAAACACCATTCTTGGTGAATATTTCTATTATATTCAAGTGAAGAATGTTGCATCATGGGGAGTAGTGAGTTCCCTAGTGTATGAGAGTAGTGATCTTTCCAAAAATTCATCATAATGAACCAGGAGGGTCAGTGAGACAACTCCAAATTTGTAATTTTAAAGAAGTTATATTTTAGTGATTTCAGTGCACAAGAACATTTTCATGAATTATACTTTGAGGTATCCCATTTCAAGTAAACAAAGAAAAACCCCTCATTTCATTTACTACTTTTATCACCAATTCATAGGAAATAAAGAGAAATCAAAGTGTTACTGATTAACCACTAAATGATTCTAATATTAATTGTTAATATACATAATATTCATGTTCTTTATTATTAATAAACACCATTTTAGTACATTTTACACTTTGAACATCATTTCACATTATGATTGTAATACCTTCTTAAAATGCACTATTATGTGGTACATTTTTGAACATCATTTGAAGTACCCAATGATTCATCTAATTTTAAGGAATATAATTATACATATTTTAATATTATATTATTTTGAACTGGATATTCACTTAAATATGAACATTTTTAATTAAAGGATCAATTAAATATTCATAAAGGATGATTTAGATATTTGGAAATGAAAGGAAGCAATTCTGGAGAAGACAGATTGGACACCAGCCCACTGATGAGAATGTGGGGCCAAACATACAGGCCCAATGAATCCCAAATTTCTTGGGATGCTATAATACATGTTTAGAAACAAATAAATCTTAATGATACAATGATAATTATACCTCCATGGTGTCCATTTAGGCGGCCCATGTTAGAGATAAAATTCTGGGCCAGATTCTGCGGCCCAGAAAAACAGCCCACTAATATGATCATATCTCTGAATCCACAACTCCATATGGGCCTAAACTTTACAGGTGGTTACAAGACATCAGGGATACAGTTTCTTATTCTATGGACCACTATGATTTGGCAATATAGAAGGTCTTCTAAGCGCGTTTGTTTGGTGAAGGAAAGATGGCTGCCACCTCGGGTCAAGGGTGGAAAAATCAACTCTCCCTTACTTACCACCCACCTATGGCCTACCAAAATTAATTGATGAGACTTGGACTGTTTGAGGCTAGAACCAAGGGATAAAAAATGCCTATTTAAGGCAGTGGTGTTGGAGGATTGAAGGATCTTTGGTGCTTGGTTTCATTGTAGTGTTATGCTGCCGCTTTGTGTTTGTAATCGCATTTCTTTCTCATGTATGTTGATTAATTCACCTTAGTTTCTTAATAAAAGCTCTTCCTTTACTCTTATTATATTATCCTAATTATCACGTTGATACCATTGGTTCAAGGTGTGAATTTATTCACACCATACCTTGTGATATTTATCACACAATGGAGGAGTGATCGATTTTTGTTGTTGTTTTTACTTCTTCAATTACACCCTCGTAAGTCTACTTCCCACTTTTTTTTGAAGACATGTCATCAATGGAGGGCTAACTATTTTATGGGTTGATCCAAGGGAGTAGAAAGGGGCTGGATTGGATGTTATTTATCACTCCATTAATGTCTAATAAATTCTTTTAAATGAGATTTCTATTTGATGATTTTAAAACCTCTTCATCCTTATTGAATTTAAGGTCACACATTTCAAGTGCTAATACGAACCTCTACCTTGGAGTGCTCAACACATTGATCCTTAAAGTTTATAGGTGGTTAGTATTAGGGTGTGTAGGCATTAAACTATTAAGTGATGATTTTGTTTTATCTTCTTAAATGAATCCATCTCAATTATAAGAAATTGAAATCATTAAAAAAGGAATTCATCCAATCCACCCCGAGCGATAACCTAGGATCAACTCATTACCTTAATTTGAATTAACATAAATCTGTTAGTGATCCATTAAAACCATATTAAATTAATCTAATTTGGCCACTTCATATCCAGAAACAATCCATAGAATGCATGTGTCTGTAGGTACTTCTTAGGTCTCTGAGGATTCGACAACCCAAACTAGACTACAAGGACCGTCCTACCTTATTCTTTTGGGTAAATTTGAGCGTGAATAAAATTTTGGCGCCGTTTATGGGGACCCAAGTAAGTAATATAAACACCCATTCTATTCTCCCCCATTTCTTTTTTTCTCATCCAAATTCTCTTATCTTGTCCCTTTCTCGTTTTTTTCTTTTGGCGCATGTCCGCCTACACCCGCGATCAATCAAACCGTCTAGTTAGGGTGGATAGTCCTGGGGTTGGGGAGTCAAGTACACCAAGGGAACTATTTCCATTAGATCCTAATCTTCCTAATACTATAGATTCCAAAATTGAGCCAATTTCAATGGAAGGTCTTCAACGAAACCAACTCATAAACCCGGGTGGAAACCAAAATGGAAACCCAAATGAGGTAGCCCCAAACTTGGGGAATGAAATTGATCAAACCATGAATGACTACCTCACAACTTCATGGACCAATTCACCCTCATTCATTAGACACAATTACCTAATAGATTCCAACTACATCTTTAAACCCCATGTCCTAAACTATCTTCCCACATTCCATGGAATGGAGTCCGAGATGCCCTACCTTCACATTACGGAGTTCAATGACATCGTAGAAACCATGTGTCCCCCACATAAACTAGAATCAGCTAAGATGGGGATATTTATTTTTTCTTTAAAGGATCAAGCTAAAAATTGGATAAACAATTTGATACCATCATCCATAAACTCTTGGGACCAACTACAAGGAGAATTCTATAAAAAATACTTTCCCCACCACAAATCAATTGCACTTAAAAAGAGTATCCAATTTTGTTTTTGAAAAAGAGGGAGAGTAATTCTATGAAACATGGGAGAGGTTCAAAGACACTCTAAACATGGTTCCACACCATGGTTTTTCTATTCCTGAACAAGTGAGAATTTCTATAAAGGGTTGGGTACGGGGAACAAACAATTCATTGACATGATGTGTAATGGAACCTTTAAAAACAAATCCCCAAATGATGCTTACGAGTATCTAGAAAGACTTTTTGAACAAAACCAAACATGCGGAACTTCACATTATTCTTAAAATCCACAAATAAATACTGGAATTCGTACACTTAGATAAGAGGAAAGCCTTAGGGCTAAACTCGCAGCACTCTCTAGGAAGGTTGAAGAGATAGATCTTAGGAATGTCCATGAAATCCAAACTGTTGACCCTGTTTGCACAATTTGTGACAAAAACGAACATAAGATAGACAACTACCCAACCATTACATCCATCAAGGATGTTCTTTTTGGAGGACCCCCAACGGAAGTAAATGCTTTGAACTTTCAAAAGCCTCAATACCAAAACAACTTCAACCCAAGGTATAATGACCACCCAGGCTTCCACTAGAAAGATAACCAACAACCTAGCCAAGCATAGGGATAAAATCCATGCCCCCATCAGAACTACCAAACCCATAACCAGTTCCAAACCCAACCTATCCAATACCAACATCCACCGGTCCATTTTCAAAAAACCATCCCACCTCCAAAATATCCCCCCGGGATAAACCAATCTTCTCAAGCACTGGCCCAAATTGTTCCCAAAAGACAACTAGAACAACTGTGCAAACAAATGGACAGGATGAACTCGGAAGTCTCTTACCTAAAACAAGAACTTCAAACCATCAAAAATGGAAAGGCACCCATTCCTACTCAGGTGGTGCCATCCTCAAATTCCAGGGGAGAGTCAAGTTGTACTCAAACAACTCATGAACAACTAAAGGCTGTGACTGTTTTAAGAAGTGGGAAATCAATTGATAAACCTGGACAACTAATTCAAAACCCACATGAAGATTCAAACTTGGATGAAAATTCAAATGAACCAAATGATCAAATTGAAAAACATGATAACATTATCAAAGAAACAAATATTCAACAAACAACCCCACAACATGCACCATTTCCTCAATGCATGAGGGGGAAACCCAAGCCTGAACTGAGTGAAACATTGAGGGAAATCTTCTCACAAGTCAAGTTGAACATTACCCTTATCGATGCAATACAAACCATACCTTCCTACTCAAAGTACCTTAAAGACTTGTGAACTTTTAAAAGAAAATTTTCACATAAAAACCAAGTCCTTTTGGCTGCTAATGTGAGTACCACCATTCAAGGGACCATTCCTCCTAAGTTGAAAGACCCGGGTTTCCCTTACATCAATGTTGAACTAGGAGACATCAAAGTTGTCAAGGCCTTGTGTGACCTAGGTGCTAGTGTAAATCTCATCACATATGCTTTGTACTGCGAGTTAGGCCTAGAAGAACTCTAACCCACAACTGTCACACTTCAACTTGCTGACCGAAGCATTAGGGTTCCAAAGGGTATTTTAAAGGACATTCTGTTAAAGGTTGAAAACTTCATCTGCCCTGCTGACTTCACTGTCCTTGACAACCATCCAAACTTAGGAAATAAGGAACAAACCCCCATCATCCTTGGTCGACCATTCCTTGCAACAATCAACTCTATTATCCGAGTCCGAAATGAGAACATGACCCTCACATTTGGAAACATGAGTCTAGACTTGAACATCTATAATGCAAGCTCACAAATAGGGGATGAAAAGGAAATTCATGAAGTAAACATTATAGGAAGCATTGATAATGAATCCATAGAACATAAAGGAATATTTGATGGATGTTTAAGTTAGGATGATATTGATTTCCTTTGTTTATATGAAGGAAGTTTATCTCCTTGTCTTGAATCATTTTCAAATTGCTCTTATGATGAAGTCTTAGGTCCAACAATCAGTGAAACCTTTCAAGAAACCACTTTCATGGAGACCACTCCAACATCCTTCCCTAAATCTGATCAAGCCAATCTAGTAGCTGAAACTTCTACATGTGGGGAATCAATACTATATGAAACTCTAAAAAAAGAAATTGAACTTGATCCAATGTCCCAATCTTCTGCTGAAATTCCAAACCAACCTGATCTTGAATTGAAGGAACTTCCCGCTGCACTCAAGTATGCTTTCCTAGGGGACAATCAAACACATCCTATTGTCATTTGTTCTTCTCTTGAAGACAATCATGAGAGGATGCTTCTAGATGTCCTTAGAAAATATAAGAAATCCATTGGTTGGACCCTGTCTGATATTCCTGGGATTAGCCCACTTATTGGGACTCATAGGATTGTTCTGGAATCTGATTCAAAGCCATGTCGTCAACCTCAACGGCGAATCAGTCCTAATTTCATGGAGGTAGTAAGGAAAGAACTTCTAAAATTGTTAAAAGCTGATATCATATATCCCATAGCTGAGAGTGAATGGGTGAGCCCAATCCAAGTGGTTACAAAAAAGGATGGAATCATAGTGATAACCAATGAGGATGGAGAGATTATTCCAACAAGGGAGAGTAGTGGATGGAGGGTCTGCATTGACTATAGGAAGATAAAATGATTCACCAAGAAGGACCATTTCCCCTTACCATTCATTGACCAAGTCCTTGAGAGAGTGGCAGGTCATTCCTTCTACTGTTTCTTAGATGGGTACTCAAGGTATAATAAAATTGAGGTCTCCCTAGAGGATCAATGGAAGACTACATTCACATGTCCATTCAGAACCTTTGCCTTCAAACGCATGCCCTTTGGTTTATGCAATGCTCCTGGAACCTTCCAGCGGTGCATGATGGGAATCTTCTAAGACATGGTAGGGGATTTTCTAGAGGTCTTCATGGATGACTTCTCTGTGTTTGGGGATACATTTGAGGGATGTCTGTAGAATGTGGAGAGAGTCTAGTCAAGATGTGAAGAAAATAATCTTGTCCTAAACTGGGAAAAATTCCATTTCATGATTAAAGAGGGACTAGTTCTAGGCCATCTGGTCTCAGGTAGGGGGATTGAAGTTGATAAAGCCAAGGTTGACATCATTCGTCACCTTCCATCACCCAAAACTATCAAGGAAGTGAGGTCTTTCTTAGGATATGCTGGTTTCTATAGAAGATTCATCAAGGACTTTAGTTCAATCTCCCATCCCATTTGTGCTCTCCTAGTAAAGGATACTCCATTTGTTTGGACAGAAAGCTGTGAGGGTTCATTCTCAACCCTCAAATCCTCTCTCACCTCTCCCCCCATCATGAAATCTCAAAATTGGAACCTTCCTTTCGAACTAAAGTGTGATTCCTGTGACTTTGCTGTAAGAGCTGTGTTAGGAAAACGTTGTGATAAAAATCCTTATGTCATTTCTTATGCAAGAAAATCCTTAAATGATGCCCAAATCAACTACACCACTACTGAAAAGGAGTTACTTTCTATTGTGTTTGCTTTAGAGAAGTTTAGGTCCTACCTCTTAGGATCCCCCATCACTGTGTTCACTGACCATTCTGCACTAAAATACCTCTTCCAAAAACAAGATGCTAAGGCTATACTAATTAGGTAGGTCCTTCTCTTATAAGAATTTGACCTCATAATCAAAGATAAAAAGGGCTTTGAAAATGTTGTAGCTGATCACCTCTCTAGGATGGAATTCAAAGACAACTCAAATCACCTTTCTGTGTCTGATTCATTTTCTGATGAACACCTATACTCTGTGGGTGACTGCCCTTGGTATGCCGACATAGCCAATTTCTTAGTTACAGGAGTCATTCCAAAATTCTTAGGGACTCAAGCTCGAAGGAAATTCCTTTCTGATGTTAGACACTATGTGTTTGATGATCCATACCTCTATAAGTTCTTCCCTGACCAAGTCATTAGAAGGTGTGTCCCAGAATCTGAACAAGAGTCCATCCTTAAATTCTGTCATAGTGAGGCATGTGGAGGTCACTTTTCCTCTAAGAAAACATCTTCTAAGATTCTTCAATATGTTCTTTTCTGGCCCACACTCTCAAGTGACTCCTACACATTTTGTCAAAGCTATCCTTGGTGTCAACAAGTAGGGTCCATCACAAAAAGGAATCAAATTCCACTCACACCCATCTTAGTGGTTGAAATATTTGACTGTTGGGGAATTTATTTCATGCATCCCTTCCCAAACTCTAGGGGATATCTTTACATTCTGTTAGCTATCGATTATGTCTCCAAATGGGTTGAGGCCATTCCTACAAAATCCAATGATCATCAAACTGTGATTATATTTCTCAAGGAAAACATATTCTCTAGATTTGGAATTCCTAGGGCTATCATTAGTGATCGTGGAACTCATTTTTGAAATCGTCCATTCACATCACTCATGGAAAAATATGGAATTTCTCACAAAGTGTCCACTGCTTACCACCCATATACCAATGGTTAAGCTAAGTTAGCCAATCGTGAAATCAAACAAATTCTTGAGAAAACTGTCAATCCTTCTAGGAAAGATTGGTCCGATAAACTCTTGGATGCTCTTTGGGCATATCATACAACATTCAAAACCATCATAGGAATGTCACCATATAGGTTGGTTTATGGAAAAGCATGCCATTTACCTGTTGAAATTGAGCATAAGGCCTTTTGGGCAATTAAGAAAATGGATTATGACCTCTCGTTGGCCAGAACAAAAAGGAAATTAGATCTCAATGAACTGGAGGAATTAAGGATGGAGGCTTATGAAAATTCAAGGATCAATAAAGCTAGAGTTAAAGCCTACCAATCTAGGAATATCAAGGTCAAACATTTTGAACCGGGAAAACTTGTGCTCTTGTATAGTTCAAAACTTCATTTACACCCGGGAAAGTTAAGGTCTAGATGGTCAGGACCTTTCATAGTGCATCATGTGTACCCCCATGGGGTAGTAGAGATTCAAGATCACACAAGTGGTTACATTTTCAAGGTCAATGGTCAAAGGTTAAAACCATTCATTGAATCATTAAATAAATAAGAAATAGAGGCTGAGTTAATTGAGCCAATCTATGAACTGGGAAAAAATTAATAGATTTTGGATCCATGTCGGGCTAACGACATTAAACAAAGCACTGCATGGGAGGCAACCCATGGTTTTCAAGTTTCCTATCATTTTGTTGTTTTAATCAACTTTATATTTTAAATAAGATTAATTAAACTTTTTTATATTAAAAAAAACAGACTGTTGACCTATTCTTCTATTATGAGTATGGATGGGTGTGAAAGGGGATCACCATATCCATCCATGTCACGTGGTGTGATCCTTGAGTAATGCCTTACCCAGAAATTTAAAAGAAGACAATGTATCATCAGTTTGTTTTTTTAATGTGTTTGTAGGTTAAAATAAAAATACAAAAAAATAAAAAATAAAAATATAATAATAATAGTAAAAAGGGACACGTCATGGGTCGTGGGGAAAACCCCGTCACAACCGGCGAAGCCGCGGGGATTCGAACCCGGGACCGAAGGGAGACAGGGGCGGTCGCTTACCACTGACCTATGACTTTTTGTGATTCCTTATTCTATAATTTATATATATACTTATATTTTACTTTATTATATATATATATATATATATATTTGTTTTGTTTTGTTTGTTTTGTTTTTTTCTACTAGGGAACTCTGTAAGTGACATGGATATCAAAGGATTAAAAGGGAGCAGCAAGAATTTCAACTTCAACCACCAGGTGACTTCATTCCATGATCCTCATTTTCAATTTCCTTTTTGAACTTTCATTCTCTACCTCTACCCCCTTCTAAATTTTCTTTTATTTAAACACTAGGGACATTTTTGTTTTAAGTTGGGGGGGGGGATAAAATAAAAAAATTCTTTTTGTGTCAAAAAAATGAATGATTTGAAAAAAAAGTGTAAATGGAAGGAAAAATTCCTTTGACTTTGAACATGGTAATACACATTGCAAACTTTGAAAATGAATATCAAATAATTTAGAATTACCCAATTCTAATTTTAATCCTTGTATAATTTTATGAGCATAGATTTTGGAAAGTGTGGCTGTCCATTGTGATATTTCATCGTTTATATTTTCATCCAAAAAAAAATATCACAATGCACGTCCTTTGGATAGTGGGGTATTAGTTTGAGTTCATGGGGTCCCCTAAATAAATAGCATAGGTTTGGTGATCATTTTAGTTTAATATGATTATTAAAAAAGAATTGCGCATAGATCAATGAAATGACGTAATGTGTGGCTTTCGGCACTTGGGGATTGTGACTCCATAGTTGTCTGGCCCAGAGTTAGTAATTTTATCTCTATTTTTAGTAATTTGAATTTGTTTTTGACTGAGTTAACTCGAGATGATGCCCGAGTATGTGGGCTTCAATTGGTTCCATAAGGTCCTTGAGCCTGTGAGTCATCGTCAAAGTCTTGCTACAGGGGTTGACTCTTTTAGGTGCAATTTCAATTACCATGGAAAAATTGCAAAAAAAAAAAAAAATCAAAAAAAATACTATTAAAAAAATTGAATACGCATCTTAATATTGAAATGTGATTCCACCTAGTGCTTCCGTCATTTCCCCTTTGAATAAAGATGAACCCCCATGTCTATTGTGATGCACAACACATCCTTATAGTTAATTGGTATTGGATGAAATATGGAAATGAATGGGAACAAAGGAATGGGCTGGGGATTGGGATCTTCTTATGAAACTATCTTGTATTAAAATATTTTTATGGGTTTCATGATTTTTTGGTATATGGGTTTTTGGTGATCATTGTGTATTAAAATGTTTTTGGAAAAGGGAATTCAAATTTCATATTGTTAAGATATATTTTTCTCTGGACTAGCAGAACTCAAGTTGGGGGGTGTGATTATCCACTAAATGAGGCTAATATTCATTGTTAATATACATAATATTCATGTTATTTATTATTAATAAACACCATTTTATTTCATTTTACACTTTGAACATCATTTCACATTATGATTGTAATACCATCTTAAAATGCACTATTATGTGGTACAGTTTTGAACATCATTTGAAGTACCCAATGATTCATCTAATTTTAAGGAATCTAATTATACATATTTTAATTTTATATTCTTTTGAACTGGATATTCACTTCAATATGACCATTTTTTATTAAAGGATCAATGAAAGATTCATAAAGGATGATTGAGATATTTGGAAATGAAAGGAAGCAATTCTGGAGAAGAAATATTGGACACTAGCCCATAGGATCAAATCACTCTTCAGGATCCAATGCTAATTCGACCTCCATGGTGTCCATTTAGGCGGCCCAAGTTAGAGATAAAATTCTAGCCCAGATTCTGCGGCCCAGAAAAACATCCCACTAATATGATAATATCTTGGAAACCAAAACTCCAAATGGGCCTAAATTTTACAGGCGGTTAGAAGACATCCGAGGATCCATTTTCTTCTTCTATGGACCACTATGATTCAGCCATATATAAGTTATTACAAGAACGTCTATTCGGTGAAGGAAAGATGGCTGCCACTTCGGGTCAAGGGTGGAAAAATCAACTCTCCCTTACTTTCCACCCACCTATGGCCTACCACAATTAATTGAGGAGACATGGAATGTTGGAGGCTCTACCCAAGGGCTCAAAAATTCCTATTTAAGGCAGTGGTGTTGGAGTATTGAAGGATCTTTGGTGCTTGGTTTCATTGTAGTGTTATGCTGTTGCTTTGTGTTTGTAATCGCATTTCTTTCTCATGTAAGTTGTTTAATTCACCTTAGTTTCTTAATAAAAGTTCTTCTTTTACTCTTATTATATTCACCTACATATCACATTGATATCTTTGGTTCAAGGTGTGAATTTATTCACACCATACCTTGTGATATTTATCACACAACGGAGGAGTGATCGATTTTTGTTGTTGTTTTTACTTCTTCAATTCCACCATCGTAAGTCTACTTCCTGCTTCCTTTGAAGACATGTCATCAATGGAGGGCTAACTCTTTTATGGGTTGATACAAGAGAGTGGAAAGGGGCTGGATTGGATGTTATTTATCACTCCATTAATGGATAATCACTTCTTTTAAATGATATTTTTATTTGATTATTTTAAAACCTCTTCATCCTTATTGAATTTAAGGTCACACATTTCAAGTGTTAATATGAACCTCTACCTTGGAGTTCTCAAAACTTTGATACTTCAAGTGTATAGGTGATTATTATTAGGGTGCGTAGGCATTAAACTAGTAAGTGATGATTTCGTTTTATCTTCTTAAATGAATCCATCTCAATTATAAGAAATTGAAATCATTAAAAAAGGAATTCATCCAATCCACCCCGAGCGATAACCTAGGATCAACTCATTACCTTAATTTGAATCAACATAAATATATTAGTGATCCTTTAAAACCATCTTAAATCAACCTAAGTTGGCCACTTAATAGCCAAAAACAATCCATATAATGCACGTGTCTGTAGGTACTTCTTAGGTCTCTGAGGATTCGATAACCCAAACTAGAGTACAAGGACCGTCCTACCTTATTATTTTGGGTAAATTTGAGCGTGAATCAGTTCCTCAAGGTGAGAGAACAAGATTCAAAATTAAGGAAGAATCATTTTAAACTTGTATTACCTAATTCACCCCCATATATGGGTGCAATCATTGATAAGGTACTAATAAGTGTCATCAATGGAATGGTTTTTCTTTTTATCTAGAAGCATGTCTATGATTATCAACCACAAAGGTATTCCCATATTTTAAGGAAGTAATTTCCAGTTGTGGAAAATATGGATGCTACACTATTATAGGTGTTTGGGAATTAATGTCTATAAAACAACCATTTATTGAATAATTGATAATATAAGGAGTGAATCCTTGATGGTGAAAGGTCATCAAGTATGGGTTGTAGATTATAAATCCATAAATTCCTTGGGAATTTCTCCAACCAATCCTATTTACACAAAGGTAATGTTGTGAAGAACTTCTCATGCTATATTGGAAAGTATTTTGAATATTTATAAATAATATTCATAGGTTTAGGTGGATAAGTTTACTGTTCTATGGAAAAAATATGAATATTTAATAATGAATTCAAATGAAATGGTTTATGCCTTTTTTGATCTTATAAATTTGATAGTTTAAGATATACAAATAATCAGTGAGGTTCTCAAATATTAAAAGAATATTAATTGGATTATGAGAATACTCCCTCCCCATTTTAATGAAAAAGTGTAGGTTCTTGAAAGAAAATAACCAAAATATATATCACTTTATATTTTTCATATAACTCTTATGGATTATGAGATGAGAAACTAAGACAATGAGTCAAGAATGAAGAGAACCTAAGAGGTGGTATTTAATTCCACGGAGAAGCTCTCAATCAATGAAAATAAAAATGTTGAAAAATTTGATGAGTTTATGTCATTTGTTTCTTATAATCTTAAAATAAGAAGATGAAAGTTCAAGGGAAATATTCATCTCTATTTGACTGACGATTACTTTTTTTATTAAGGAAACACTTTTGGGGAAAAAGTGAGAAACCAACAGGTCCAACAAGATATCCAAACAAACCCAAACAAAAACCGGAAAGAACAGGAACTACCACATACATGCAACAACAACAACCACCATCCCTAAGCTGGACACTTGGCGATCCCATGCAAGCATGGTCCCTCCCGATGTTTCCATCCCTCCAAATCAGCCATATCCCAAATGACCTACAAAGGAAATGGTAGAGTGCTCTAGCCCGAAGAGGAAGTCCAGACTGCACTTCCCAAATCAGACCGGGGGCGAAGCCTCATAGGAAAAGGAAATGTTACCAAAACACATCCTTAGCCTATTATTTCTTTCTTCCCTATAGAGATTCCAATGCATTATCCATACCTTAGCCATAGGATCATCTCCAATAACATCTTCCAAACGGTTCTCCATTTTATCCCAAGTTCGGATATATTCTTCTTTGCTGATTTTCTTGTCGTTGAATCCTATCATTAAGATCAAATCTTGCTTGTCAATCCACTTTGCCTGTTCGTGGTCGACCTCCACTCTTACAGCTCTTCCCATCATATCATCTTCTTCATGTGGAATATCAACATATAGAAATTCCTCGACCATATCCTCCTCGGAACAAAGGATAGGTTCCTTTCCAGTCCTTACCTTCCCAGTAGAACTTCCCATTTCATTGAAGTTCCCCTTGGTTAAAGCCTGAGGATCCTCTTTCACCGCGTTGAGCAGAGGCACCGGTAGTTTCTTCCCAGAGCAGGTCTCCAAGGTGGGGGGGGGGGGGGAAGCAAGGATTAATTTTTTTTCACCTTCCTATTTTTACAACTCACACTTTTCTTTTGAGTTGGAACCTCCTCTGTCACCTGATCCAAATAAACCATGTTGACTCCTTCCGGATCAACCTCACCACCACCCAGCTGTCCAAAAATCATTCCATAGGAATAACCAATGTTTGGTATATCATCTTCATTATGTTTATGGAAAGGGGTTTGTTCATCCTCCCTCGCATGGGCCACTCCAACAACTGAACTTTCCAGTAAAACAAATCGGTTTGGGGAACATGGTATAGAATCATCCACCCTGACCTTACTCAAACTGGTTGAAGTGTTCTGGACTGGAATCTCAGGCTCACCATAGTCCTGCTGGTGCTCAAGCCCCCTGCCCATATACTGAAGATTACTGGCCCCATCCATGTCCCTTCCATGAGTAATTACATCAAGGCTCAAGCCATTGGAGTTACCATTCTCCCAATTGGCCGTTTCAGAGTCCACTGGAGGGGTAGCCACCACATCTCCAGACATGATATACTTCCTCCTAACCTCATTCGTTTCCACCTGTACTCCTAAGTCTGTACACAGATTGACAGAATTCTGTCTCTTATCTTCCAGATTAGTAGTGGGAAAAGGATCCTCCACCTTCCCTGAAGGCCCCCCTGAACCAGCGAATCAATTCCCCCAACTGATTTTGAAGGAGCATGATAAACTTGATGCAGGCTTGCAGGTGATTTCTGATCACTACCTTTCCCAGCACTAAAGGTGACCACACCCTCTCTCGAGGGAACATCCGCTGGAACAGCTGGAACCTCAGAGCTTCGGACACCCCTAGACCTCCTTCGACAACTGTGTCCATCATGCCCCTACCTGTAACAAAATGAACAAAATGGGGTCCATGATTCATAGACTATCGACTGTGCATACCTGTACTCTTCTTCAACTACAATCCAGACAAGCTCCGGCGACAATCTCGAGAGATCCATTTCCACAAAAATTCTAGTCGAAAAGGGATGAGACAGAGAAGCTATTCTTTGATCACTGCTTACAAAGCGCCCTATTGAGTTTCCGATTGACCTCAGCAAACCAATATTCTGAAATGGAAAAGGAAGTCCAGGCAATTGAATCCAAATTTGAGAGTCATGGTTCATATGCGCCTCAAAGGACCAGTGAAGTAAGTGAAACGGGAGGCCACAAAAGGGTTTCCTCTTCCTCGACCAAGCTCTACCCAAATCCTCTTCATCAACAAACAATATGAGGAATTGACGCGGACCCATTATACTTACAAGCGCTCGGTGTTTCAAACCCCAATCTTTATTGACCGCTTTGTCGAAATGCTCCACAAGAGGTCGCCGCTTCGTAAACCTCACAATCAGAGCCGAGGAAAGTAACGCTGAAGCTTCATAGAATTCCTTCACCGAAACCGGAACAATAGGTTGACCTGAAACACAACCAGGTACCTTCAGCGAAAGTTCGATTTCAGGGAGGAAGAAACCCACATCCGACGAGGATCCAAAGAAATCCCTAATTCTCGGTTGCACATCAACTGAATCATGAGTTGAAGGTGAAGACCCCTCCCCCCCGACGGGGGAAGGGGTCGCTGCAGCCGCCATCGCCGTAGGGTTAGCGGAGCATCGCCCTCGCTATATTCATCTCTCTTGATTCAGATGTGTAAAGGTGGGATATTTTGTGTATAAATGTCCCAATAATCATCAAGAAGATGATGATAAAGTGAAGTATCCTAAGAAGGTAATAAGATATATGAATGGTATAAAGGAATTTCAATGGATATCCTTCAAAAGAAGAAATTTTATTTCTAAAGAATAAGATTGTTCAGGAAAAAGTAAAATATAAGAAGTCTAAGATTGAAAGGATGAATATGTGTTGATGGTTATTGAAAATAATCCAAAATATGATGATAGTGATGATAAGAATTAGGGAGTTGTGGGTAGAGTTTATCTTAAATAATAACACGAGTAATACCCTAAAGAAATTAATATTTGGGAAGAAAATATTAATCAGTCCAATGTATTGGTTCATAATTCTAAGATTTACATGAAATAACAACAAGAATAAAATAAATATCTTAGGTATGAGATTAAAAAAAATAAAATCTATAATATTTGGAAATTCAGGAAAGGAAGTTGAAAATGTGGAGGAACAAACCTGAATCAATGATGGTTTAAAAAAAATTAAAGATAGAGTAAATGGGATTGAAAAAATTGAAGAAGAAGTTATGAGTTGGTATCAATAGTATGAAGACCCATAAAGACTATTGATGACCAACATTATGACAAGGAATTCTAAGGAATGATTTTAACACCCTAAGATTTTGTGAAATATTTTATTTCTTCTTTGAATAAATTAATATTCATTGATGTATTTCCTTACACTAAGTCAAATATTCCTTTCAAATGGAACTGACTTGGCTTATGCTACACACAACACTGACTTGGTGTGTATTATACGCAACACTGAGTTTCTACAAAACATCATTTTATTATTATTATTATTATTTAAATTAGATAATTTTAAACTAGATGTTAAACTTTCTAATATGAATATTAATAACTACTTTTAATATATTATTTATAATTTTTTACCATAAATAATACATATTGATAATGAAATATATAATTTTTCTTAAAGTCTTTATATGTTTTAAAATAATATTTTCTTACAGAAACTTCTTTTTATATCCTTATGTGAACAAAAGTAAAATTAATTTTAAACACTAAAATAAATTTAATTTGATAAAATGAAAATTATTTTTGAATTTATAATGTTGAAAATATCTTATTGTAAATTTTTGGGATTTTTTTTGAGAAACTTAATTTTTTGGGTGGATAATAAAAAATACTGCAATTTAGTTAAAAAAACCTCTTCATTTAAATAAAAATTAATGTTAAAATATATTTTAAATTGGTTTTTAAAGTCAAAATAGATCAATTATGAATATATTAATCCAATTTAGGATATTTGGAACTTTTTTTATATTAAAATTAAATATAAAAACATATTTCACTTTTGAATGTTTTTACTTTAAAAACCAGCTTTCTCAACACTTCCAGGAGATTAACGTTAAACTTAATTTTCCCAGTTCTGTGATTTGAATTTTGAAAAATAGACATAATTTTTTTAATTAGTATGATATTTTCAGACTAAGAAGATAAACATAATTTTTGACTAAAAATATTAGTGAGAGTGATTAAAATAAATTACAATGATTTAGGTAAGATTAATCTTAATTAAGGACTAAACCTTAATCTAAAAGGCCAAAAATACCTAGACGATTTTTAAAAATCCATTTTATTCCAATAATTTGACCATATCCCCTATTTTTTCAAATATTGTGGGTTATTGGGATATTATTAAATGGAAGTGACCTATATAAATGGTTAAGTAAGGAAAAATAAAAAAGGGGAACTTTCCTTACCTTTAACATTTATAAAAATTTGAGATATGTAAAAACATCATATTTTCTATTATGGATACCATTTTGAAAGATAAATGGGGTTTTTATCATAATAAATTATCAAAAAAATTTAGATATGATTTAGTTACCTAAAACGGTTATGAAACATGGACATAGTGATTATTTAGTTAATAGTTAACTAAAATCAATGATACTATAAATGTTAAAAGGGAAATGAATTGAATGAATTATTGTATTTAATTATTTTTGAAGAATAATATATTGTTTTACACATATTTAAAATTAATTTATTTTAATTACAATATAATTTTTAGATTTTAAAATTAAAATTAAATAAATAATGTCAAAATTAACATTATTGTTATTTTACAACAAATGATAATTTATTAAATGATTTAAAATTAATAAAAATACTACATTCTTACAAGTGATTTTTAAGATTTTAAAAAATATTAATTATGGTCTATTAATGTACCAATTGGTCTCTTATAATTAATATATTAACCCATAGATTATAAAAATATGGTTAGTAGGGTCCGAGTTTAAGTAGTGTTTTACGAGTCACATGAACTTGTTTTAAAAATTAATTTCAAAAGAACTTGAGTTTTTTATTTTTTTAAATAAGGTATCATTTTTATAATTCATTGGATATTTATTATATAATAAATATCAAGTTATTTTATTATTAATGGTTAAATTACTTAGGTTAGAAAACTAGACGCTTTAATAAAAACCAAAATAAAAAAAATTAGAGAATCTTAGAAGTTAAAGAACCAAATTATTAAAATGAAAATATTATTGTGTGGTGTAGATTCAGTTAAACCATAATTTAATATTAATCTATTATTTTTATATTTTTTAGGAACATTACGTAAAGGATAACTCCCATTATTGAATACCTTTTGGTATTTAACAGAGTGCCACTCCTTGTCCACTATAAAAAGGCAATCACTCTACCCCTTCCGCACACTATCAAGTCACTTTGGCTCATCAAAAATCTATTGGAATTGTCTCAAAACATCAATAAAAACTCCTTTAATCCTCCATTTGGGAATAAATCCTTCCAAGTAAGCCCTTTGGTGCAAACCAAAAGGGGTTACCCGATTAAGAGGTAACACCCTCCCTCAAGATTCATTCTTTTATTCTATTTCTCCACTCCATAAGCTATTCTTATTCTATGATTGTATGAAACAAATAGTATCCTCAATATACTAGGATGTTTTTATGGTAATTTTTCTACTTAAACTTACACACACTTCCATCTAATGGGTAACAAACATACTGTTTACATGTTTGATGAACTAATGCCTCACTAAACGATGATTGTTCACTTTTCCCTTACCACCTCTCATGGTGGAAATTATGATGGAAAATATATATTATATATGTTATATATTATATTTATTATGTATTTAAGCTTATATAATTATTTTAAAACACAAATATTTATACTTTACATTTTGTGTTAATACGATAATTTCATTTCAGGAAGTGTGGACTACCACCCTCTCAAAGCGATGTGATTCATTCAAAAACTACATGGAATGTATTAAGAATGGGTTTACTAAACATATATGATATAATAAATTAACTATAATAATGATATATATACATATATATACATATATGTCTTTTAATTTATGTATTTCAACATGACTATTAAATGGAAATAATGTTCATACGTACATACGGCTTACCGTCTGCATAAAAGGTGTATTTTGTTTAATACTTATATATTATATGGATTATTATAATTAAAATATAATGAATATAAATTATTTTCAAATCATGTTTTGAATTTTTGAAATCCTGATATAATTATAAATACCAAAGATATAAAAAATTAATGAACATGCGAAAAATAAAGCAGATATGAACCGAAATGAAATATTAACAAAAAATTGTTATCAAGAGGGTAATATAAAGCCATAATAAAAAAATATATGGTATTATAAGTGATAATATGTTTCTGTGATAGAATTATAATAAATTTATATTTATAATATAGGATGTTTGAATGAGTATGATGAGATTCAAGACATAAGGTAAGAGAATTTCATCTCACTCTTTATTTTTGTGAGATACATGCCTTATTCACCACTACCTTCTATTGTGCGGTGTCTATATTTCCCATGAATTTATTTTATTTCTATGATAATTAAATATATGTTTGTTTACATAACCATATTATGATATTTCCTTCATGGAGTTTATATTACCAAATCTGTAAAGTAACTTTGTCTCAATTTTCCTTCTTTGAGACATAAGCCCTGAAATGCACCTATATTTTTCCACAAGGTGTATATACTACCTTTGAAATGTTATATCATTAATATCATTATTTTAATGATATTTTCAGCTTAATGTAATTTCATTTTCCTAAATGGAGAGTATGGTTCAATGTTACCAAGTGGTAGGAGTTTAAGGAAACAATATCATCTTTTTTGAGATTGTTTATGTTTATACTTCCTTTGATGAAATATTATGATCCATATCTCAAGAACACTCATGAAAATTACTATCCTCCAGTTATTAAAGATATATTCAAGTATTAGTACCATTTTTCCAATGGTTTGTACATAAGATAGTTAAGAAAGTGTTTTTTAAGAAAGACTGACTTTACCCACTATTCCGTCGGAAATCAGTGTTCTTTAAAAACCATGTTTTCTAAAAAGGGTTTCCAAAAATATTATACCATTATCCTATAATAATTAAAAGAAAATTTTACACTTTATTTTATTTTACTAATTTTTTAAAAGGAATCATCTTATCGTTTTACGATCAAGGAACTTTTCTAAACTTTTTACCGTGACAAAGGAATGTTCTTTATACCTCATATGATAAATATGTATTTACTCACCATATTTCTGTGAATTTTCCTTTGCATTTTTAAAAGGTTAATTTTTAAGAAAATGTCTTTTAAAATTAATTTTCAAATAAATCATTTTCAAAACATTTTCATGATTTATTTATATGTTTTCAATGTATTTTTCAAGGGAAGTGATTTTAAAAAGGTTTTTAAGATTATTTTATAAGTTTTTAAGGAAAATGGTTTTAATTTTTTTTGAATTATTCCTTTCCAAATTTTCAAAGAAAAATTGTTTTAAAAGTGTTTTCAAGCTTCATTTCTATGTTTTTAGTGAAATGTTTTTTCAAAATGTTTTAAAAAATTCATTTATATGTTTTCAAGGAAAATTGTTTTCAAAATGTTATCAAAGATTAATTTATAATTTTTCAAGGAGAATTGTTGTCAAGATGTTTTCAAAGATAACTTTATAAGTTTTAAAAGGAAAATTGTTTTTAAAATGTTTTAAATATTTATTTTTAAGTTTTCAAATTATTTTCAAAGAAATAGTATTCAAAACGTTTTCAAGATTCTTTTATAAGTTTCCAAGGAAAATGTTTTTCAAAAGGTTTAAGCTTTTAAAAAAGTATTTTTCATGAAGAAAAAATATTTTACTTAAGAAATGTTTTAAAAATATCTTCCCAAGTTATTTTCCTTATAATATTACATCTTTTGATGTTACTCATTCCCTTCTAGGAAATGATTCAAAGGTTCCATTAATATTATTTCTTGAATGGTTTTTGTTTTTATGGAATGATTATTATGAAACCAATTTCAGTTCCATGGGTTATATTCTTTTGAAAGATAATTCCCTTCATAGGTTATGATGAAATGATTATTAAACCTTTCTTTTTTTCCATAGTTTAAGATATGATTACATGTTTATGACACCTATTTCATTTCATGGGTTATGATATGATTATTTATGAATTTGTGGAACATGTATGTATGATTTAATTATGATATTAGTGGGACCTATATCTACCTCAAGTGATTTGGTTAAAGATTTATATCTCATGTGATAGAATAATATGGTCTTGGGAGTGAAACATGACTACTAAGAAGACCATGTTAGTGAGCCATGACTACCAAGATGGTATGAGGAGTGAACCCATGCTACTATGATGGCTATGGGAGTGAACCATGAATACCAAGATGGTATGGGGAGTGAACCCATACTACTAATATGGTATTGGAAGTGATGCCTTGGATACTATAGAAATCATATTGTATGCTTATGTATTGGACACAATTCAATGTTTTATTCCTATGTTATGCTTTCTTTGATTATGTCCTTTATTTCATTACGATTTATTTATTATGAAATGACAATATTTATTCCATGATTCCAATTTATGATATTTTATATGAAGGGTATGATCTTCTATTTCCAAGATCACATTATCAAACCCCTATGCTCATGTTTATACTTACATGTCTTCCCTTTTGTTTCCTGTATGGAGCATCTAAGATCACCCATTTTTATGTTTATTTCCCCATGTTATGAAGATATGTATTATTTTTTATTTTTATAAGAAGGGTGCTAGTCAAGAAGAACCTAGTGAGAGATAATGTATCTCAATTATGTACCAATGTTTTTGTTTCCAGGTTTATAAAGGCAATAAGCTAATACGGTCTTTGGGAGTCTATTTTTGTAATGTTTTATATATTTCAAAAATATTATGTAACATTAATGTATATAAATTCTGGTTTGTTATAGTTGGTATTAGAGAAAAGTTTTAGTCAACCTTTTCAAACTAGTATGAGAAAGATTTAGTTAGATTTCTTGGTATATTTCTAAGGATATGTTTAGGTATTTATCTAAGGATAAGTATAAGGATGAGTTAACATTTAGGAAAATGTCCTATAATTTTGGTAAAGGATAGAGTGAGTTGTTTCCTATAAATACATACCTTTCTAGATACTACAAGTAGATGTGGCTCTGGTACAGATGTACCTAGGGGTAACAACTCTGACAAGATGTCTCAGGCCTGACTTGGTATAATCTGGTACACAACAATGGGCCTTGTTGCACACCTAGTTTGACACTATCGATGGATATTATTTGGGAATTGAAAAAATCTTTATGAACCAGAATGAAGGTTTTAAATAGAGGATGACTATGAATAACTTAGGATAAACCTAATATTTTATAGATTAAAGAAGTAGGAGCCATTATTTAGGTACCCTATAAGTAATTTTTCATGATTATATAGTATCCCAATATGATAAATTCTTCTCACACTATGATTTATAGTTTTAGTCAGTAGAGATAACTAGAAGGAAAATGGTTAACATTTAATGTTTCAGATGCAGGAAGTATGTTCATTATGAGAATCAATTTCCTAAGTGGAAATACCATAAAGAGAATCAAGAAGGTGGAACGAGTATGGGTTATGCTTATGAAGATAAAGAGACCAAAAACTATATGTAAAAGGTAAGAAATTCTCTTCTCGTATTGTTTACATTAAACATAAGAAGTTTGATTAGATTGATTTTTATGAACATTAAGATATAATTCATAATTCATATTTTAAGAAAAAGGTATTAAGGAATAAGTTAGTGAAACCAGAGTAATGGTTTAAGAATAATATTGGATTATTGAAGTATTTATGTTTTGGAATTAAGATATTATTTTATATGAATCATGAAATATATAAGTATTTTTAGTATAAGTTTTCATTAAGTATTGAAAAGGACATGTTGAATGGTGATGAAGACAAAGAAAAGTGATTTCATGGAATGGAGATATTTTGATGAAGATAAGGTAACCCTTAATTAATGCATGACATTGAGATAATAATGTTTGGATAAAGATATGATGGTTATAAAAAAGTAAATTGGATGATATGAATTACCCTGGATCTGATTACTGACAAGGTGTTCGATTTCATTAAGGACGGAGTTTAAAACTTCTTGGATTTAAAGAATATATCTATTAATCATTGGAATAAGGAAGAATGCATGTTTTCCAAAAAGATTTATGGTAATTAAGGGAATATATGATGAGGTTATTCACATGTTTGGAATGTGACAACCAAGTGATACTTTGTGATATATGGGGATCAATGTTAAGATTATTTCATGAATTTATTTCTAAATCTTTGAATTTTCAACTTTTAGAAGGGTTATAAGGTTAAAAATTTATGGAATGTTTAAGTTAAACTTAAGATGAAATCATTAAGATTAAAGTGTTATCTCTCCATATTAAGATTTATGAATATTGGATATCCAATTTAAAATACACTGTGTTGATGATAACTGATGGGATAGAATATCATGGGTCTCATGTTCTGTTAGTACTTAAGGAATTAAATAGACACCTTAATTTTTAGAGAAAGAGTTGAAGTGGATCAAAGAACAATGAAGGGTGACTTTGTCATGAAATCATGAAAGTATATCTTTTCATGAAAATTATTAAAATTTTGGAAAAGGATCTTCAATCCAAAAATGTTTTCCTAGTACCTTTGTTTTTGATGAATCAGAAGGTCTCTTAGATTATCAAATATTTATGTCTTTATGAATGTTAACTTTCTCATGACCTTTTTCTCTATCACTCTCCATCAGAATTTGATGGTAATATTTCTCTTCTATGTCCAAGTTTTCACTTCCCACTTATGTTATTATATGTGGTAATATCGTTATGAGCTACTTTGGGTAACTATTATGGTTCCAACTTTCCCCTTTTAAGGGAAGTTTTAGTATTCATTTTTTTAGTGTGGGTTTCTGTGAATGAAAATTTCAAGTATTAATCCTTTGATAACCCATTCGAATTTTGAGGGAGAAAATCATTTTAAGGGTGTAGAATGTAACACCCTAAGATTTTGTGATTATTTTTCTTTGAATGAATTAATTTTCATTGATTTATTTCATTTCACTAAGTAAAATATTATTTTCACATGGAATTGATTCGACTTGTGCTACCCACAACACCAACTTGGAATGCATTATACTCAACACTGAGTTTTTTAAAAATATCATTTTATTGTCATAATTTTTTAAATAAGATAATTATAACCTAGATGTTATAATTAGTAATATGAATAGTAATAAATAATTTTCATATATTATTTATAATGGTTTAAAATTTATAAAACATATTGATAATGAAATATATAAATTTTGGTAAAGTATTTATATGTTTTAAAACAATATTTTTTAAATAAAATGATTTTTATATCCTTATGTGAAAAATAGTAAAATTAATTTTAGTCACTAATATAAATTGAATTTTATAAAATGAAAATAATTTTTGAATTCATATTGTTTAAATTATATTTTGGTGAATTTTTGATATTTTTCAAAGAAACCTCATTTTTGGGCGGATAGTAAAAATAACTCCAATTTAGTTAAAAACAACCTCTTTATTTAAATAATGGTTAAGGTTAAATTATATTTTAAATTGATTTTTAAAATCCCAATAGATAAATTATTAATATATTAATCCAATTTAGGTCATTTGAGTGTTTTTTATATTGAAATTAGATATAAAAACTTATTAAACTTTTGAATGTTTTTACTTTAAAAACCCGCTTTCTCGCCACATTTGGGGGATTAATGTTAAAATTAATTTTCCCACTTAGGTGATTTTAATTTTGAAAAAAGTATAAAAAAGTTGTAATCAGTATAATATTTTTAGACTAATAATATCAACTTAAATTTTTACCAAAAATATTAGTGAAAGTGATTAAAATTAATCACAACGATTAAGGTAAGATTAAGCTTAATTAAGGACTCAACCTTAATCTCAAGGACGAAAAAAGACCTATGAAATTGTCCAAAATTAATTGGATTCCAATAATTTGACCATATACTCTCTTATTTCTAATTGTCTGGGTTATTGGGATATTATTAAATAGAAGTACCATATATAAAAGGTTATGAAAAGAAAAAGACAAAAAGTGGAACTTTCCTTACCGTTAGAATTTATAAAACTTTGAGATATGTAAAATACATCATATTTTTGGTTATAGATATAAATTTTTATATAAATGGGTTATTTTTATCATAATAAATTTTCAATAATTTTTAGATATGATTTAGTTACCTAAAATGCTTACGAAATGCCAAGGTATTGATTATTTAGTTAATAATTAACTAAAATAAATGATACTATAAATGTTAAAAGTGAAGTGAATTGAATAAATTATTTTATTTAATTGTTTTTGAAGATTAATATATCATTTAAAAAAAATTTAAACATAATTTATTTTAATTCCAATATTATTTTGATATTTTAAAATTAAAATTGAATAAATAATGTCAAAATTGACATTATTGTTATTTTACAATAAATGATATTTTATTAAATGATTTAAAATCAATAAAAATACTATATTCTACCAAGTTATTTTTAAGGGTTAGTAAAATATTAAATATGGTCTATTAATGGATCAATTGATCTTTTATAATTAATATATTGACCCATAGATTATAAAAACGTTTTTAGCACTGTCCGGGTTTAAGTAGTGTTTTGCACGTCACATGCGCTTGTTTTAAATATTAATTTCAAAAAAATATGACATTTTATTTTTTAAATTAGGAATAATATTTGTAATTCAGTATATATATATAATATAATAAATCTCAGTTTATTTTAGTCTTAATGGTTGAATTACTTAAGTTAGAAAACTAGGTGCTTTAATAAAAACCAAAATAATAAAATTGGGGAATCTTAGAAGTTAAGGAAATAAATTATTAAAATGAACATATTTTAGTGAGGTGTATATTTGGTACTACCATAATTTAACATTAATATATTATTTTTCTATTTTTTAAGAACATTAGGTAAAAGATACCTCCCATTATTGAATACCTTTTAGTATTTACAAGAGTGCCTCCCTCCCTCCACTATAAAAAGGCAAGCACTCTACCCCTTCCTCACACCTCTCAAGACACTTTGGATCATAAAAAATTGGAACAAATAGTCTCCAAACATAACTCCATTACTCATTGAATCCTCCATTTGGTATTAAATCCTTCTAAGGAAGCCCTTTTTTGGAAAACAAAAGGGGTTATCCGATTAAGAGGTAACACCCTCTCTCAAACTTCTTTCTTTTATTTTCTTTCTCCACCACCTAAACTCTTACTATTCCATGATTTTATGAAAAACATATACTCAATATAATAGGATTTTTATGCTAATTTGTATACCTAAACTTACACACACTTACATCTAATGGGTAATTGGCATACTGTTTACGTGTACGGCGAACTGCCGTCTCACTAAACAATGATTGTTCATTTTTTCCTTTACCGCCTCTCACAGTGGCCATTATGATAGAAAATATATTTATATATGTTATATATTATATTTATTAAGTTTTTAAGATTATTTAATTCTTTTACAACACATATCATTATACTTTCCATTTTGTGTTAATATGATTATTTTGTTTGAGGAATTGTGGACTACCTCCCCCTCAAAGCGATGTGATTCGTTTATACACTACATGGTCACTTAGAAAAAATGAAACCCTCATCAATATAAATATTTCCCAAATAAAACACACTAGAATCATCATAAACCTACTTATAAAGCTATGATAATTAAAAAAACGGTGAATCTACTCTATCCAGGGTGTAATTGAAATCCAATATTTCACCTCACTAATAAATTTTATTACCTCAAAGGGTTGATAAACATTAGAGAATTTTTTTAACCTTTTCTATATTTTCAATTCCCACACTAGAGTGAAACCTTTTAGAAAACATAGTCTCCAATATCAAACCCTAATGGTCTCATACATATATCAATATTTAAATTATGATGATCATGAATAATATTTATCAATTCTTGAATCATCTAAACCCTTTCAATTATGTAAAACACTAATTTTTTCCTAACAATAACTGCTACACCAACATCAGTTTGATATAGAGGTGATTGATAAAGCCTCCAATATAATGATTTTAAAGGTTTCATACCAATGGATGAGTGATACATACTATCATATCCCACTCAAATAGTGTTGTATGATCATACCAAGAGCCTCTAAAATTAATTATATATGATCTTAAAATATCCTCCACCATTTGAATATTCTGCTCAATATTACCACATGTTTGTGGGTGAAATTTATTGTTAGGGAACAATAGGGTATTAAAAGAATAATATTTTCCCATTCAGATCTATAAGGTAAACCAAGGGTAACTATTTGAAATAATTTTTCTCATAAATCCATGAAGTTTCACTACCTATATTATATAAAGACTTGCTAAAATATTCACCAATGTCAATTATTTTATTTATGAGAAATGAGAAGGATTCAACAGTCAGTCAACAAAAACCCAAATTTCAACATGTTCTTTCAATGCATGAGGAAAACCTATCAAAAAAACTCTATAATTCCATTTTTAATGTGGAACATTCCAAGGTAGCAACAATGTAGTCATAACTTGATGCTTGACTTTCACCTATTGGAATAAAAACATTTCTAGATACAAACTCAACCATATATCTCTTCATCCTAAGTGACAAAAAATACTTATCTATGGAGTGATACATCTTCCCAATACCTAGATACACTGTTAAATATGATCTATAAAACTCACATAAAACCATTTCTCATATACCAATAAGGAAATGAAACATCCCCTGAAACAACACCCGATGATCCTAAACCTCTATTCAATCATCAAGAGAATCGAAATTGATTATCTAGAACCTCTATAATTTCCCCTTAGGGTATCCCAACTGAAAATACTATACTTATTGAAATAATGGAGAGTGAACTATTATCTAATATAAGAAAACTCTACCACCAATATCATCCAAATCTAATGGAAAATCCATAAGTTACTCTATTATATTCCATATATTTCTTTACTCCTAAGAAACATCACTATACTTCCTCCTTCTTAACACATCAACTGCAACACTAAATTTTCCTAGAGTAAATGGTATTTTGAAATTATAATCCTAGAGGAACTCTATCTATATTCACAAATATAAATTCAAATATCTATATTAGAGTATATACTAATTTTTTTATCAATGATGACCATAATGTATACACCCAATAGGTAATTTCCCCATGGTTTTAGGGAAGACACAATAACAATGAGATGAAGGTTATTAATAGTTTAGTTACATTTATGAGGTTGAAACTATTGGGGAATAAATGATATAACTTATATATCTTTCATTTAAACAAAACCCAAACAAAGATGGGATATATCATAGTAAACCTCGAATACAAATCCTTCATCAGGGAACTTAAGAATAGGGTTATTTATTAGTTTCTCCTTTAGATACTCAAATTTGACATGAAATTTCTCTATCAATACAAACACACAATCCTTCTTTGTTAAAGTAGTTAAAGGAGTTTCATCCTGGTAAAATTTAGAATCCATAACTCTATAATAACCAAATAAACCCAGAAGACTACACACCTTAAACACATTCTTTAGTATATACAAATATACAAACACCTCAATATTTTATGGATCTAAAAATACACCTTGTTGAGAAACAAAATGGTTAAGAAATAAAATCTCCCACATATAAAACTTACATTTGTACATATTTTTTTATAACTAATGATGATGAAGCCCTAAAAATATCCTTAGATGCTCTGCATGCTCTTACTATTACCTTCAATAGACCAACATGAATTAAATTAACACCACCATGAACCTATCATGATAAGGAAGAAACAACCAATTCATTTGTACAATAAACACCATAGGTACATTGTTAAATCCAAATTTTATCCTTATGAACTAAAAATTCTCATACCATCACCAAAATTTGAACATCTCAATATCCCCCCTTTACCCTCATATGATGGTACCTCAATCACCCACCTTCAACAATTATTTATCTCCCCTTAACTAAATGAATAAATTATCAATCCTTGGAAAAGGATATTGGTTCTTCCCCGTTACTTGGTTCAGACACTAATAATCAATACAAAGCATCAATCCATCATCAAAACTCTTGAAAATAAAGAACCAAAGCTATCCATGAAGATGAAATAGGTTGAATAAATCCTATATATTATAAAATTTAAATTTAAATCCACAACTACTAAATATCTGTTAGCACCCTCCAATATGAAGATATAGAAATATTAGAGATTCCTCATGGTAACTCTATGTTAAATTCAATATCTTAATAAAGAGGTAAGGTCAAACCCTAAAAAAAGAAAACATTAGTGAATTACAATAATTTTTTTAAACTATTAAATTTTCATCACCTATACAAAAAATATCAAACTGGCTAACTGTGATGTGATATAGTCATTATATAGATGATCTATCTGATGATCCTAGTCATCAATGAAATCTACATGATCACAATTCATATCTATGAAAATATTATGTTGTACATATAAAAATATGTTAGATTGAATATAGTATAACCAATCCATGTCAGGAATATAATTATATGGTTATATCAGTAGTATTATTAACACCCAAGTCTATTGATATTTTCCCATTACTTCCTCGCACCCATGATAAACTTCAATAAACCTAGTCTAACATTCCATAGGAGAAGACCGATTTAGGGGTATATGATGTCATTCAAACTTTATTATAATTCTACAAACTAGTGAATTATTAACAAAATAATGGGAAGTTACATTATATATCAATATATAACCCAAGGAATAATAAAGGTAGATGGTTCCTCGAATGACTATTAGTCCTTCTAGGGAAAGTAACTTAAATTCTTGAAGCTTCTAAGATCTAGATCCTCTACTGAGTCATCTATAGTTTCTACCCCTGACTCATCCCTAATATTCATATGGTACTTGGGGGAGAAGAATATCCCTTGGATGGACTCCTCTTATACCACCTTGAATTGAAGTTCCTAATTCTCTTCAAATTTTTTATTGCGGATACTATTGGGGAAGTAACTATCACTATGGTTGTATCTGATACTGATGTGATCCATCAATGGTAATATCTCCCGATCAATGCTATCCACCCTAATTGGAATGGAATAATAATTTCCTATGTATTTCATCACTATAAAGATAACAGATGATCAGAGTTCCAGGAACATCCAACTATATATAAATGAGATAAGGTATTTTTTACATCCATGAACATGTCTCAAAGTTGAATTTATAGTAATGAAAGAGCTCCACCATCACTCCCACTTCAAGGGGAACATTTTTATGGACTTACTCTTCTACCATATCCATGTAATCCAAAGTCTTCTTAATCACTTAATAATTTATCATAACCTCTATAAAAGTATACAAAGTAAAAGGAATGACTTGACATTAGTTCTTAGGGCATAAGGATCTCTCAAAATTCCATGCCCTCATATCCTCATCGACTAGGAAATTCATTAAATATGATAAAAAATTCATTAAATGAACTCCAAAGTATCATATGATAAACATTCCTTATGGAATGGCCAATAATTTCACACCCTAATTTTTTAATTTCTTTTATTTTATTCTTTTATTTTCTTTGGTTATTTTTATGGAGTTTGGGTTGAGTTACTATTTTGAATTCTTGAGTTTTAAATTTTTTAGGTGAGTTTTTAGACTATGCATAGTTAGTAGGCACGATTTGAGGGTTAACCGTGTAGATTGTTAAGGAATATAATGTTTCTAGTTCATTTTATTCTTGAACGGTTTGACTTGAATGGTTGGATCATGGATTGGGATAAACTATGTGATGTTAAGGGAAAATTATGTTGTTGGAGGGTTGGTGTATGGGGTATGGCACACAACCTGCACATGGTTGGAGGAAACCATGCGGCAAGCGTGTGAAGCATTCTTCATTTTGGATAGTGCAATTTAGCATGTATGGAACACAGTTTAGGAGACTTTCAAGACAACCTGTGTTGGGTTCCCACTTCTCCAGTAGGCTAAAAATTATTGGTGCATGGTTTTTCAAACCATGCGGCCAAAATGTGTGAGTTTCCCTAATCATTAAAAGTGTAAAATTATGCTTTTCCCTCCACTATTTTATCTATATTTCAGGTTTCTCCTAAATTTCTCAACCTATGCACACCGTGGGGCTCTAGGAAAATATCCTACCTTTATACACTTCCTCTATTGAATCTACTTGAAGGTTCCTAAGTAATATTATTTGAGTTTTAGTTTATTTCCTCTTATCCTCTCCATTATCTTTTGGTTTTCTGTTTTTATTTTTCTCATATTATTCTACTCAAAAAAGGCCCTAAGGTTTCTAGTGAGTTTCATTCAGTTTTTGGATCTGACCAAACTCCTCATGGAGTGTCAGGGTCGATATCTTCTTAGTTTTTTCCAGTCTTTCATGGTGATCATAGTTTGTAAGGGGATGTAGAGTGTCTTGATAAATTCTAAGGTGTCTTCAGGTTGTTGGGAACTCCCAAAGCGGTGAGGGTTTGATCTCTCTTGGGTTTGTTTGAAGGGCTGGATTTGGAAATGTGGAAGGTGATTTTTCTGTCTTCATTGCATGTTGGGATGACTTGGGAAATATTTAAGACCACTTTTATCCAATGGTTTGTACATGAGGTGGTGAAGAAGTTGAAGGTAGAAGAGCTCATGAATGTTCAACAAGGTCAGCAAATAGTAAAGGTCTATATTGACCACCTCAAAGAGAGGGTTTCCTTTTCTTAGAGGGTAGAATCATAGGATCAGTTGAGAGATCCTCTCTTAATTTGGGTTCTTCGACTAGATATCAAGGAGTGAAATGTATCATGTGATGAAATCTTTTTCAAGAAGTTGGTGGATGGGGTGTTCTTAGTAGAGTTACTTCTCAGGGTGCAGTCAGTGGTAGTTGGTGAACTAGTCTTTCCAAGTTACCATGAAGGTTCCCCAAATGGATAGGGCTATGTGCTAGAGGAACCTATTTCTGAGAATCCTGTTTCATCGGTTCTGAATTATTGCTCGACGGACCATTCACTCGTGTGTTTTCAGTGTGGCTTGATTGGGCATTCGAATATGAACTATCGTAATCCCATGAATCCTTATCATCATTATGGTTTTTTGGGTCATCTAGAGAAGTTTTATAAGAATAGTTTCCTAGGGAACAATTATTGGTAGGAGGATGTCAACTCCTGGCTGTGAGGAAGTGGATACTTCAGACATCAGGGCACCATCGACAAGCCCTAAAGTGAAGCTTACACACAATCAAGAATTTTCGGGGGTGTGGGAATCCTTTTCCGAGTTTTTGTCTCCAGTTTTTGAGTGAAGATAGTTAAAGTTTCTCTATAGTAATTTTCTATGATATTATGGGTTCCCATTTTTTAAAGAATCATTTTGGTTTGTTTCTTTTATAATTCTTGTGGTGGTTCATTTTTAAATGTGAGTCTTTAATTAGTAGTTCTTTCTTATGTGTGATTAGCCTTTTGCATATTGGTTTTATTTAACTGTATTTCTCATTTTGAAGATTATTTTTTCATGAGTAAATGATTAATTTTGGTTTTGGTTTGCTTTTTGGTTTGTATATCCACTGTAATTTTCTCCTTTTTTGTGGGAGGTCTTTGGTTTATTTAGAAGTTCCCATATTGGTCAACCCGAGGAGGTGTTGTTGTGAGTTTCAATGTTGGACATTCTAGTCTTGTTCTTATGGTGGGGATAAAGCTCCTAATTTTCTTGGTTATTTTCATCATGGTTCCCCTTAGAGCTGATCAGGTGTGACTTATGGAGTGAAAGGTCACCCCGAGGTTCGTGGTTTCATTCAGTTTCATTTGGGTTTTTTATTGATCTTTGTTCCTCATGTGACTGGAAACTTTATGGGGAGGAAAGTGTTTTTGGTTGTGATAATTTCCAAACCCTAATCTTTGATTTTTATTTTATTTTATTCTTTTATTCGATTTGGTTCTTTTAGATGGGGTTTGGTTTGAGTTCCTGATTTGAATTTTTGAGTTTTGAAGTTTTCAGGTGAGTTTTTTTCTTGTGAATGGTTTTTAGGCATGGTTTGAGGGTTAACCATGTGGCTTATTAAGGGAGAGGATGTTTCAAGTTCATTTTATTCTTTCATATTTTGACTTTCATGGTTGGAGCATGGCTTGGGCCAAACAGTGCGAGCTCAATGGAAAATAGTGAGAATTGAGGGTTGGTGTTTGGGGTATGGTGCACAGCCTACACGTGGTGGGAGGAAACCATGAAGAATCATGAGAGGTGTTTTACTATTTGGATAGTTGTTTTCAACATGGTTGGAACATGATTTTCGAGATAATTTATTCAGCCCATATGGGGTTCCCACTTCTCAAGTAGGGTGTGCACGGTTGGTGTACGGTTTGTCAAACCATGCGTCCAAATCATGCGGGTTTCCTAGATCATTAAAAGTGAAAAATTCCTACTTTCCCCTTATGTTTTTTAACCTTATTTCGAGTTTATCCCCCCTTATTTGTCCTCGGAACACCAGGGTTCTCCAGGGAAACCCTCATCCCTTTCTCTCCTTCCTCTATTGAATCTCCTTAAAGGTTATTTGGTAAGATTCTCTGAGTTTTTGGTAAATTTCCTCTTATACTCTCCCTCCTCTCTTAGTTTCTTTGTTTCAATTGGTGGGGTTTCACTCTTGGAAAAACCCTAAGGGTTAGGGTTACTGTTTATTTTTATTTATTTTATGTTAGGGTGTGAGGATTGTATCTAAATCTAAGTTCTTCCTTATCCTAAAGTTTTATTTCATTCAAACGTTGATGAGGTAGGTGTTTCCATCCATTTCTATTCCATATCATTCTGTTGATGATTGATATTTCTTAAAATGCTTTCAAAATGTTATAATCTTACTTGTGATGTTCTAGAATAATTTGTTTTTTGTATTTTCATGATGGAAAATTGGCGAGAAATGGTTTCTAAAGAGATTCTTTAATTTTTCCTATATTTAAATGCACATAAGGTGTTTGATAAAATTTTATTTTATCTTTTAAAGTGAAATTGGGTGCTTTGGGTGGTGTTTTCCCTTGGTTATGTCTTGGTAGTATGGCTAGATTGTCAATTGGATGTTTTATATTGGAATTTGTGACTTTATATTATGATGCTTACGTGTGGCTTGTTGTGCTGATTTAAAAGAAAGTGATGTATCTTCAAAAAGGGTTTTAGGTGATTTTATAGACACTTTAAGAGCGTCAATGAATGTTGGTTTGTGTTTTATTAAATTATTTTATAAATGGTTTTGGATTTTTAAATGATGTGTTGGATTCTTTTGGAAATATGTGTTTTCTTAATGGTTTCTTAAGTCCTATTTTCCACTTTATTGGAGACGTGTTCTTCTTTGTACTATAGTATTCCAAAGGGTTCTACTCCCTACCCTCTTTCTTTTTCCAAAATGGTTACTTGATTTATAAATGGAGTGTTGGTGCTTTATGTGACTTTAAATGTCATTTCAAATGTGTTTATAAAATATTTTCCTGTTTGGAATCTTGAGATATGGTTTAGTGACGTATTGGTATAAAGATCCATTTAGAACTTTAAGACATATATGGTAACTATGAATTATAAAAGGCCCTTTTGATTCTTTTCTTTTTGTTTCATTTTTTTAATTTATCATGAGAATGGTTTTGTATTTGAAATGTAATGGCCCTTTTGGCATTGTGCACATGAAAGTGGTGTTTTATATTGACATTGTAAATGGAATCGAAATGGATTTTTAAATATATTGGGAGTGAAAATGTTTAAGGCTAGGTTGGCACTTTGTGTTGTCATTGAAAAGATGGTTTTGATGTGAGGTGATGTGAAGGCCCGATTGATACCTTGTGATGTTTTGGAAATTGGTTTTGGAACTCAGGTGGCAGATGGGTCTGGTGGGTATCTTGGCATGTTTTGAAAAATGGATTGAAAGATTGGGTAACATGAAGGACTAGTTGGTATTTTAATTTTTTTGGGAAATTGGTTTTTGAAACTCAGATGATCTCACAACTCGATAGGAACTTGTGCAATAAATGGGTTTTCATGTGTGTTTGTGTTTCTTTACTTATGTTTGTAAACCAAAAGACCTATGGATGAATTCCCCTTTAGTGGGTCATGCGTGGGGATGCTGTGGGGTTTTCCTTATGTTTGGAAACCACTAGACCTTGGGATGTATTCCCCTCTAGTGTCTCATGCATGAGGACACTATGTGTTATGGTTTTTATACCATGTTTCATCAAGTATTGTTATCATGTGATTCCTAAGAGTCATATAGAGTGTCGAGTGATATTTTCTTTTTGACACTGATTAAATGGGTTGGTACCCCTTGTATTTTTTTGAGAGGATAGGTGGGATGTGCCATTGGATTGGCTAGTTTAGTGCAGTGAGTTTGTTATTGACTATGGAGCTGCACCATATGCTAACAGGTGAGTCCAAACTGAATATGTATAAGTATTTATTCTAGAGATATTTAGGAAATTCCCATTATTATCTATATATATATATATATATATTATGTTTTTATTATGCTGCATGTTAGTTATGAGGCCTTGTAGGTTTTGTATAATTTTTTATTTCCTTTATTGTTAGCATATTTTTATTTGGGTGATCTAGTATGGATTTGTAACTGGATATTGGATTTGAATTGGGTTTTGGAAAGGGAAACCATTTTTAAAAACAAAAGATTCATGTGGGGTTTTAAAAAGGGAATTTGTGGAAATTTGTATTTGGTTGTTTAAAATGATTAGAAGAATATTTTATGAATGTGTTTCAAACTAGTGTTTGTAGATTGTTTTGGGAAAAAATGTATGGAATCTGTGGTGATTACCTACTAAGCTATTTAAGCCCACACCCTACTTGTGCCACTCAGCATTGGTAGACTCGAGTTGTTTTTTGAGGTTCAAATGTCCGGTTTGATTGTGCCTTTAGATTATGTTGGTCTTGTGGTTGGTGGTAACCAAGAGGTCATGTGTAGATCATGTTAGTATGGTTTAGTATTAGTTTTGTGATTAGATTCTGTTTTGTTCACTAACTGTTACAGTTGAATCATCTTGTATATTTATTGATATTCACTTGTTGGTTTTTGTTGCATGTTTAGTTTTGGGTATTTTAATATTGGATCTTATGGGTATAAATCATTCCCATTGAACTATTTTAATGTTTTACACTAGTTTCTAGCCAATGGGGACTGAGAATGCACTTCGAGCCTTGTATTAGACTAGGTTGGGAATTGAGTTGGATGGTATCCCAAGTTGGTTTAAGAAAAATAACTTTGGATTTTAATCTAATAGCTAGTTCCTACTAACCGTCACATGTAACTCCATCATCCCATATGACCCTCAGGTCCTGTCCTACTAAACCCCCCTAATTTTCCAATAAGAACACGTTATTTCATTTATCGACTCACCCATGTGCCCAAAAAGTTAGTTATCAGACTAAGAAAACTTCCCCAAAAGACAATACATATTCTTTTAGTGTTCTTTTTCTTCACTCAACCACACCCTAGGAAACCTCATAGGAGGTCACTATATTGACACTAATCTAGGGAAAACATGTTTAAATATGGAATTCCAATCAGGTAGTATCCTGAAAATAAAGTTTCACTTTGTTCACATGAGTAATACCAATTAGTTTTTTAATTCACTATTTTCAAGGCGTGTTATACTCTCACACATTTAAATCAAAACTCCCACATTATAGACCCCACACCTTAAAATAAGGTAGTGCCTCAACATTTTAGGCTATGTATTGAATCTAATACCATTTCTAATGACCAGTCCCTATCAACCAACACTTTCACCCACACCATCCCATATGGACCTTAGGTACTGGTCCAATAAACATATCCATTTTCCCTATCGCTATGTATTCCTATTTTTTAAACCACCAATATACATGAACAATCACTTATAAGATGAATGAAAAACACTAAAGTCCAATACATATTCTTTTAGTGTGTTTTATCATCACTCACATTCACCTTGGAACACTTCCTAAGATTTCACACATCCCAAAACTTCTCTTGGTAAATAATGATTAAATGTGGAGTATTAATATTGAGAACTTCTAAAAATAATGGTTTACTTTATTGATATGTTTGGTTCTAATTAGTGTTTTATGTATCTATTTTATAGTGATTTTATAACTGATCCACCCTAAGAATTTATGAGAGGTACTCTCTCTTGAAATATCCTAACAACTATCCCCAAAATAACTCAAAATCATTTAAATCTCCTAGAAAAATAATCCATAAATTTTGAGATACTCTATACACCAAACATTATATCATTGATATCCTTTAATTACCCAATACTTGAATCAACTTAATGAAATCCCATATCTTAGATCCAATGATCTATTTCTTGATCATAAATAGTAATCTCATATCTAAATAAGATCAAGAAGAAAATATTCTATAATTTTCCCCTCAAAGTATCACTAGTTTTGGATAAATCCTCAAACAAATGAACTTAAGATTATATTACTCGTTTTACAACTGAAATTCATGTGTAAATTGTGCACCTGGAATATCTATAATAGAGAAGAAGATATCCTAATCCCATGGATATGGAAACATTTTAATTAAATATTTGATTCTCTCTCTTTACATCATTTAAAAAACATTAAAAATAATTATGAACTAATACTACATGATAAATATCAACTTTAACACAGTACCCTAAAAATTGTAGGTTATTCTTTAGGTATTTTCAAAAGAAAACCACGAACTAAGAGTGAGAATGTGTTGGCTACCACACCCTTAACAGTGTTTCTAACCCTATATATTATTCTATTTCCATACATACCATTGAATTACCAACCCAATGAAATCCACACATGATCAAACTAAAAACTTAATCTTAAACCTCACTGTAATTCCATTTTTTCATATCCTATCCCTTCCAAGACATCATCCATGAATTGGGTTAGGTAAGATGACCTATCATTCTATGAGTTAGTGAGGTGAACCATCTGGGATTCTAAAATGAATATCCTAGATAATAGCTCTTATCGGCAGGTGTTACCTTCTATATGGTAATCCTCTACTACAACATTAGAACCTTTAGAGTTATTTAGGTAGTGGGTGGAGAGGCTTCTCTTGAGTGGCATGTTCATATGAAAGAAGGACAACTTGGTGGGTCTGAAGTGATGATGAATGGTTTTGAAAGGAGTTACAATTTATCAATTATAAAGTTTTTATAGGTTTTTATAGTGGGATCCTATTTACATGACGTAAGGGTCATGTATTTTGAGCCTCCCAATAGCATAAACATTACCTCTTAATCTTATGGTAGTTGTATTTACCTGTAAAAGTCTCAATTTTTTTTAATTAGTTTCAATTTTGAGTTGTATTTTGATATTATTTGAGAATATTTATAAATAAAATTTCAAATTACATAAAAATAAAAATATTAAAAATACATAAAAAATGTATAATATTTCAAAATATACTAAATTATTTATTGTTTATGTAAATATTAACCATGTTTTATTATATTGAATAAATCATGAACACTATTGATAAAATATTTGAACCAAATGAAAATAGAAAAACTACTATTATTTTTCCAATTTGAAAGCAACACTACTATAAAAATTAGAAAAAATATCTCCATTTAAAATCCTTAACAATTCTATGAATATAATCATCGATCAATAAAATATAATATAATATTTTTCCTTAGGATAACTAGAATATTGAAAAAAAACATAAGGGAAAGATCACAGCCTTTAAAATCATTTGAAAAATCAATCTCTAAGATTTCCACATCAATGAAATATAGCATAATATTTATCACTAGGAAATTCATAGAAAAAGTGAGAGAGTGAGAGGAATTTAAATCAAAATAAACAATTAAGAATAATGTAATTGTTGGGATAAAGGTGATATGGTCTATATGTTGGTGTTGTTCTTGTCGTGCATCTATTTTTGGGTTGATCAGGGAGTTTGAAGTCCAAGGGAGATAGTTTATAGATTTTGAAGATATTTTCAAATGGTGATAATTTCGAATGTTTTGAAAAAATTTTGGGTGTGGAAATTTGGAGTTTTTGGTAAAGTTACACAAAGGATTAGAGTAAAAGGATGGTTTTTCATATAGTAAGTACACTCACCACATAATAATTTCCCAGAATTCATTGTAGGTGTGTGAATCCATGTAACAAAATTTTTGAAAGCATTTTTGTAAAGGAATAGAGATCACAAAGAAAGTATGTGAACCTCATAGGAATTTTGTGATAGATAGAATTACTTTTTGTGTTTGAGATGTTGATTTTAGGTGGACCGTGATAATTACAAAATTCACAATGAGGTTCTATGAAAAGTTATTTTTCATAATATGGTGGTTAATGAGATTCTTAAGGGAATTTTTCTATATATACCCCTGTTAACACCTTCATTAGTCATTAAAGATAAATTTAATATGAACCATATAATAATCACAAATCAAAGAATTTATGTATTTCAGGAAGCAGAGGTTGGAATACATAACAAGTTTAGTACATGAAGAATATTTTAAAGAAATAATACATAAAAGAAATTCTATAAACAAAATTCATGAAGTGATACACTACATAACACTAAGAAGTTCACATAGTGAACATGGTAATTTGTGGATCACTGTACATGGTGAATAGTATTCCACATATTACATAAATGTTAGGTAGTTTTCCAATAGGCATTTATACATAGTTATTTATTGTAGTTTTTGGAATATCAAGAAGCACATTAGTGTATCATATTCATGTTTACATGATAAAAATTAACTAAAATTTTATTTTCTATGTGAAAGTTACCTTCAAGTAGTTAATCTAAGGTAGACTTCATCTGAAGTAGTGAGAGAAGTAGGAGTCAACCGAAGTTATCCTTGAGAGGTAGTACACTATCTTTCAATTCACTATAAAGGAAATGATCCTAGAATGAAGTGACCATGATTTTTTTTAATCCTACAATAATGGGAAAACATATTAAATTTTTTCATGACCAACACATCATCATTATACGATTCTTGGATCACCCCTTAGTGGAGAACCAAGTAAAAATTATTGTGTCCTATATTTTAATTTCTATTTTTTTTAATATTGTGGTTGTGTGATTAAGTAAAATAGATTTAGCAGTTTCTTAAAAATGTGGGGATAAAATCCAAAGAATAAAAATAAAAATTTGACACCCTAATTAACCCCTCACCTTTTAGTGTGTCTATGGTTGTAACAAGTGGTATTAGCACTGGGTTACCGACATTAAATCAACCATCTAATGTTATTAATCTTATAGAATTTGGTTAATGTCAAAGGAGTTACAATATTTGTTGGGAGAAACTATTAGATTTGAAAAAAAATAATGAGATCATATCTTTAATCACTTGGTCTAGAAGTTAATTTTTCCCCATTCATGGGATTCAAGTCAGTGATGTGATAGGATAACCTATGTTCAACGATGATAGAAAAATTCTTTTTGATGATGAAAAATACCAAAATTCCCTATATGGAGATTTATCATATTATATTTATATAAATTTTATGTTCTGTAAAATTTCAATGTAAATGTGGGTAAGATTGTCTGACATATATGTTGGTGATAGTAAGGTGAAGGAATTAATGCTTTAAATGATCCAAAACAATTTTTTTGAATTAAAAATGACCCCAATGAAAATTATTATAGTTTATTTTACCAAATAATTGAGGTTTTTGGATATATTTATGGATTCATAGAATAATTAAATTATATTTATTTCATTATGAATATTATGAATAAATTTCCACCTCTATACACCAAATCTTTTAGCTCTTTAAGAAACATATTTGGATAAGATTTATTTGGTTTATATTATAATAAGTCTGGTGGCATATGAAATGTGAATTATTCTAGAAGATACATAAACCCACACAAGTTATAATAATTCATTAAAACCCATTGAATATCTCAATATCACTAAAGATGGAAATTAAGTGTAAGATTTGGATGATGAGTTACTTTCCCTCATTACTAGAAAGTTCACAAGAAGAAATGGTAGATTTTAAGGAAGTAAATATTTGTACATTTTTTATAGGAAAAAATTAGAAATACTACATCATGGTTCCCAAGAAAATTTTATTATAAAGAAAGTGCAGTAGAAGATTTACAAAATATATGAATAAAACTCCCTCCTACAAGAGAATCTATGATTGGGAGTTCATCTGGAAAGAAATTTTAGATAAAGAGTTTTGTGAGAAAAGAAGAAAATGATATTAAAGACTATCTATTTGAAATTGAATTAAAATATGACATAGAAGATATTATTATGGATATTATTGATAATGAATATCCTAAGCTTGAAAATTTCTATGAGGATAAAGGAGAAATAGATATCAAGGTCGAAGTTGAGGGTGATCTTGAGGAGCTTCATATCTAATAAAAGAAAATCAAAATATTAAGGGGTTTATAAAATAATACTTCATAGATAAAAGTAGAGTTTGAACATATGAAATAAGTGTTAGATAATTAGTTGTCCAATTAAATAAATTCAGAGTAAATTTTAACATTCAAGATTAATATTGAATAAAAATTTATGGTGATCGACAACCTTTATGAAATGTAACGAACTGAAATTTTGAATAAATTTTGTTTCCTAATTTTCTGTGTTATTTTTTTTATACTCAACAATTTTTTTGTCATTTGATAATATGAGTATAATTAAAATGAGACCGTTGGGTTTTTGACTGTTATATAACCATTGGTCAATATGACCACTGGAAACTAAAAATTTTGATTATTGTCTCTAAATACAAGTAATCTTGGTTAATTAATATAGAAAGAAGATTCGATGGCCTCACCCAGTAGTCTTGGATCGATCGAAGCCCATCTAACAGAACTTGGGAAGGAGGTAGCACCACTGGGCTTTTCTCTGGACCAAACCCAAGCTTAACTTCATCGTGTGAAGCTAGAACGGAATCGCCTTTGTGAGAAGTTCAAACTGATAGAAATTACTACTCGTGCGATGTTGGCTGAGCCTCCCTCAGATTCTCTCACCTTAGCACACCTTACACTTAGGTCCTATGCTGGTGTGATAAGGGGCTATGTAAGGAGACCATAACTGCCTTGTGTAATACTTTGTTTTAAATAAAAATTGGGATTTCTTCTTAGGATAAAGTTTATGAATTTTCTAATGTTTGGATAAATACAGTATGCATATTTTTAATGAATTTTAGAAAAAGGATATTTTAAAAATGTTTATGTAAAACTTAAATAATTAAAAATGTGTAATGATTTTCGAAAAATGGTCTTCTACAATTATGTTCAGTACGAAATTTAGAGTCTAATAAGATCAACTTAATTTTTGATGAATAGTAAATTATGAATAGTGATTTTATGCTTAGGATTAGTAATGTGACCTAATGGATTAGTAATCTCACTTAATGAAAGTATTAATATAATCTAGGCACCTTGATTAAGTAGTGTGATTCAATAAAATGGTTAAATAACAGTTTCATAAATTATTATTCAAGTATTAGTTTTTTTCGGGTGAATAGTGTTTTTTAATTAAAAATTAAATTAAAAATATTTAGAAAATTATTTTTATAAAATGGATTTCATTTTTGAACTCAGAGCATCGATATTATGTTAAGGTAAATTTTGGGGTTTTTTTCTGAAAAAAATGAATTTTCAGTGAATAGTGTAATTATTTAAAAAATAGATTAAAAATATTTAGAAAATTATTTTTATAAAATGGAGTTCATTTTTGAAATCAGAGCATTGATATTTGATTAAGGTGAAATTTTGGGATCTTTCTGAGAAAGTTGAATTTTCAGTGAATAGTAAAAATACAGTTTTAGGGTTTCGGTATGTTTAATGACATCATAACTGTGTAATGATGATGTCATGAGATATTTTAATTGTTGTCCAGACAAGGGTGATGAATTATTGTTTTGGGGGCCCCATGTGGCCTAACTCCATGGTAAATGCCAAGGGAGAGCACATGGTTTTGAGAAAAGCACTTTTGAGGTGTCTCTTGGCCATTAATGCCTTGTCCCCTCACTTTCCCTATAAATACCAAGCCATCCTCTCATCCATTTCGACTCCCCACTCTCCCCCAATTAATTTATGGTCTCATTACCTCCCAAGGAGTCCTCCCAAGGTGCCCCCAAGCCCTCAAGGCCCAAACCTTTTAGTTTTAAGAGTTACGTTTTAAGGTAAGGGATCCGACCTCTCTCTTTCTTTTCATGTAATCTCTTTTATGTCATTTATTTTATGCTCCATGTTCTTATGTTAAAGGGTGTTACTTTATACTCCTCTTACTGCCCTTTTTATGTTCCCATAATGAGAGATCCCCTCTTACTCTCATTATTTCTTTTTATGAAGTTTTAAGTGGCGCAGTTAGGCTGCTGAAATTTTTGTAACAGATTCTTTCTCCCTTCTCATTTTTCAAGATCTATTTTCATGTAAAGTATTTCAAGTTCCTTTTTATTATGTTGGGGTATGATCTCTAAATTTATCATACTGATATTTTATGATCATATTACGAGAGACCCCATTTGATCTCTTCAATTCAGTATTTTGAAGTTTTAAGTGGCGCCGTTAGGCTGCAAAATTTTTAAGTGGTTCTTCACCCTTCCCGTTTTGAAGTTCTACTTTCATGTAAATTCTTTCAAGTTCCTTTTTATTATGTTGGGGTATGATCTCTATATCTATCATACTGATATTTTATGACCATATGATGAGAGACCCCATTTGATCTCTTCAATTCAGTATTTTGAAGTTTTAGTGGCGTCGTTAGGCTGCTGAATTTTTAAGTGGTCCTTGCACCTTTCTCCCTTTTCAAAGTTCTAATTCCATGTGAAGTCTTTCAAGTTCCTTTTTTTGGGGTATGATCTCTATATATATCATACTGATCTATTATTTCCATTCGACGAGAGACCCTATTTGATCTCATCAATTCATTTTGGTTGAAGTTTATGTAACACTGTTAGGCTGCCGAATTTTCATAAGAGAAATCTTATTTTTGTCTTCCTTTCATGTTCTTCATTTAATATGATATATTTTCAAATTGCTTTACCATGTTCTTAAATCCCTTATATTCTGTCCCCCTACTGTTTTATGGATCATTTATGAGTGGGTGACCCATGTCCCCTCTCTTTTCAATGTTTTCTAAAACCTTGCAACATAGCCGTTATGCTGCAGAATATTTGTCTCAAAATGCCTCCCTCTTTCTCAAAATTATTTTTTGTTATTAAGTGAATACTCAAAGATATTATTTCTATAGGGGTATTCACATGTATATCAAAATTTTCTATTTTAAATTCTGGGATTTACATACATGAAACCCGCTTTCCCCTTTTCCGTGGGTTTAAAGTGACATAAAGATCATGTCTTTAAAGCAGTTTTTAAAACGTTATGACTATGAAATGAAACCCATTTATTTTATGCTATATGGGTTGTTTATGAAATGATTTATGATGATATATGTGGCTCACATGATAATAAAGGAAAATTTAAGGGTGCGCCCTGATAGCGCTCCAATGCATTGGGTAAAGACTTAATCTCTAGAGATGACCATTTTTAACGACGCCTTGGTGAATAACCTTGGTAATTTTAACGACACCTTGGGGATGGACCTTGGTGAAACGAAACTATTTTCAATATTAAATGATGTAGCCACATCTTCAAGTTATGAAAAATGTTATTTTTATTATGATGTATCTCATGATTTCTTTCTCATGCCTTAAAGTTCTTTTTATGTCCTTATTGAAGTATCTCAAGTTCACATGTAAAATGTTTCTCTTGTTTCCCTTACTAGGCCTTCCTCTCACCCTTTCTTTTGATGAATGTCCCCAGGTTATGAGATGTAGTAATGAACCTAGGATGAACTGAAGGAGAAGCCTTTCAAGTGTTTAATAAGGGTGTTTTTTTTGTTCTTTTCATGTATTATGTTCCTTGTTTCCAAGACACTAAACCTTAAAGATCCTCAGTTCCGTGGAATGGAATGAAAGTTATGTTATAAAAAGACGGGATGGTATATGAAATCCTTGAGGAGAGAGCTAAGCAGGTTGTGTACCTTGAAGAAGATTTTGTTTCTTTAAGAAGAAACTTGAATCATAGGTGAAATCAAGTGATTCATAGAAGAAGATACACTTAATGAGGTTCATAGATGGTGAATTTCTATAATGGTTCAATCTTGTCTATGAAGGTATCAAAAAAACTATGAATGAATAGAGACCCATATTTTATGGTAAAAGTGGAATCAATTGTGATGATGAGACATCAAAAGAAGAAGCATTTAACAATATAAGAATGGAAAAGTATAAGTTTAATGATTCTAACACCAAACCTAAGTCACCAAAATTTCAAGAAATGATCTCTCATAAAAAAGGAAAGAAAAGGGCTGAAAAAATCATGGTCCTCAAGTAAATTTCAATAACCGATGTGATATAAGAAGTATAGGGGAATACAGTTTAATTAAGGAGAGAGTATTTTTCCTCTTATGATGTTTCAATTATATGGATATCTTGGCCACACTCTATCATATTGTAAAGTACGAGAGTCTATTTGAATAGGGGATATTTTGGCTCTCAGTAAAGGATAATGGGGTTATATCCTTCATTAAACATAATAAATAATTTATCTAGGTATTTTTTTTCACTCTTCAAACTTTGGGAATGATTCCATAGATTGCAGGTAGAGAAGAAGTGGTGGCTACCCCTGAGGAAGCTAAAGAAAAGTAAATTATAAGAATCATGAAAAAAGTTATATTGAAAAATAGATAATCCACATTTGAAAAATAATAAGAGTTTGATTATGTAACTTGTGATGAATATAAAGATGAGGGTTAATCTTTTACCTCAACTCAACCATGCACCTCTTAGAAAGAAAATTAGAAGACAAAGAAGGTTAATCTAGATGAAATATCTCTCAAGGCTATAAATATAAACAACACCTAGATCCTTGATAGTGGGTGATCATCACACATTATTGGAAACATGATCCCATTGAATAAAATTAAGGGAATAGTTCATTTTAGAAATTATGGATCATTAAAAGTCAAATAAAGTGGAAATAATCAATTGGTAGGCAATGATATGAATAAAAAAGGTTCTCTATGTGGATAGATTATGTCACAACCAATTAAGTGTGAGTCAACATGATGAATTAGGACTTTATGTGACATTTAATATGAAGGGGTGTATAATCAATGGTAAATATGACAACTCATTAATGAAAGGATAGGGGGTGAATGATAATTTATACCAGGTGAAAAAATAAATAAATCATGTTTCTTCTTATATTAGAAGAGGATAAAGGTTTTTGGCATTAGAGGATAGGATGTATTTATCAATAGAGCATGAAGGAATTATCCAAACTAAAGGCTACAATAGATATTCCTAATTTGAAATGAGATCATGAAAATACTAGTGATGCCAGTATGTATGGAAATATGGTCCACAATATATATTGGAAAATGAATAAAAGGTCATCGAATCTCACCGAACTGGTTCATATTGATGTTTGTGTCCTAATAAATACATTGGGCTCGTTTAGGGAAACAAATTTCATTATTTTTAAAGATTATTGTAGTATAATGTCCTGTGTTATGGTCATTTAGAGTAATATGGATGTGATGGACTGCATGAATAGTTACATTCAAAGAGTGTAAAATGAAACTGATCATAAAATTACGATATTGTGATTAGATAATGGAATAGAGAAAACATCCATTGAGTTTTAAAATTACGTTGAAAAGTAAATCATAAAACAAAAATCTTCCTTGGTAAGAATTATAATATATAATAGAGTTCTATAATGGTGAAATTTTCTAGTGAATAATATGTAGAAAAAGATTCTTATTGAGAGTGGAATCTCCCTCTATTACTTAAAGAAAGTGGAACATGTTATAGTATACACTCGAAACTAGGAAGTACTGAGCCTCATGGAAGAGATAATTCCCTATGTAATATTCTATGGAATAAATACTATACTGAAAAATTTTCATGTCTTCGGAAGTAGAAGATACATTCAAAATAAATAGGTAAATTAGTGAATGTGTAAAGATTCTTTAGAAAAAGGAGTATTTATAGTATACTCAACAAATATTAAGGCTTAAAAGTGCTTCAATAATAGGATGAACAAGATATTGGAGAGTAATGAATTAAAAGTTATTGAATAAAATTCTAGAAAGATTTATTTTAGTGAAAAGAGGGATAAATTATCTAAGAAAGATGAAGAAGTTGAAACCACTATTGTGGTAAAATAAATTTCCCCAAAATATGAATATTTTAAGGCGGAATCAGAAGAGGATATGATTTATATAGAAATTCATCCCACACCTTAGAGGATAAATAGGATAATAGAATTGATCCATCCAATATAATCAAAGATATAACTACTCTTACAAATACAATAAGAATGAGGAATGCTGAGCATGTGAATAAACTATTGATGGTGTAACCATTAGTATTTGAAGAATCATAAAAGGATGAATCAAGGGTTAGAGACATGAGTAAGGAATTGGATCAATTAGAAAAAAATAAAACTTGGGAACTTTTAAAGAATATTTAACATCACAATGTGATCGTGATGAATTGGAACTTCAAAAATAAGTTTTACAAACATGGAAATGTGATCTAAAATAAGGGAAGTCTAGTGTGAAAAGGAAATGATCATGTTTAATGTGATGATGTTGAAGTAACCTTTTCAGCAATATCATGACTGGAGTCTACCAGGATTTTCTTGGAGATGTAAATTTGGAGAGGTTTCAATATATATATGATGGATGTAAAAATATATTTCATGAATGGTGTACTTCAAGATGGTTTTTATATAGAACATCCACTAGGTTTACTATTTGTAAAAGATGAAGATAAGGTGTGAAAATTGAATAAGGCTTTGTATTGTATAAAGAAGGAAATGCAAGAAAACTATGATTAACTTTAATTATACCTAATGAATTTGGAATTTAAAATAGACATTGTTGATCACAATATTTATATGAATACATCCAAGGATGAAAAATTCATGGTTCTTGTGTATGTAGATGATATAATATTTAGAATAATAAAGAAAAAATATTTGGATTTTTTATAATATAATGAGATTAGAATTTGAAATATTTATGAATTGTAGGTTTAACTGTTTTCTAGGGCTGCTAGTAATTTAGATAGAGGATTATACATTTAATTCTATGGAAAATTATGTGAGAGGGATACTAAAGAAATTTGAAATGTAAGATTCAAAACCCCTATTAATTTTGATTGTAGATGGAACCAAACTTGGAAATAACAAGGGTGGAAAATTAGTGGATCTCACCTTATATAGGTGACCAATTAGAAGTTTACTATATTTAACAAAAAGATAACCATATATTGTTTTTGAAATATTTTTAGGAGTTCATTTTTAGAGAAATATTAAAGAATGTAATATTTTAGTGGTTAAATGTATTATAAGTTATATCCAAGGCACTCTAAACTATGGATTTATATTTGATATAGGAAAATATCATGAGTTATTTTCATTCTCTGATGTGAACTAGGCCAAAAATGTGGTGGACTGTAATTCCATAAGTAGTGATACATTCTTTATTAGGAGAAAATGTGTAGGAAGGCCAAGTATGAAGAAGGAAAGGACCTCACTATACATTATAGAATAAAAATACATATAAGTAACCAATGAAAACACTCAAATTATATGGATGAAGAAAAAATAGAAGATATCTGTGAAGAGGTGAAACAACCTATAGTGATCTTTTGTGATAAAAATAGTGTGATTAATCACATGAAGAATATGGTAAAACACTCATGTAACAAGAATATTGAGACCAGATATCACATTATTAAAGAAAAAGTGGAGAAATTAATAGTCAAATTCAATCATGTTGGAACTAATGAGAAAGTTACATATATCCTGAAAAAGTAATTTTCCACTCTGGTTTTTGAGAAACATCACTTGAACCTCAGTGTTCAACCACTCCAAATTGCTTTTGGAGGTTTTAATTATTCCACTCTCTCCATGCATTTAACTTCTTATAGTTATTTTTGAAGCGATATAGGATTCAGGGGGAGATAATATCTATAGGGTGTAGTGAGTGAAAAAAAGAATAGAAATATCGCTCTTTGGGTTAATTTTCAAATGGGGGAGAAAGACTGGTGAAACTTAGTGGACCATCATGGTAAAATTTTCTATCTAAGCAAGGGCATGATTTTTTTCCAATTAGTGGTTTCAATTATAATATTTTATCATCAATGGGGATTCTTTTGGTATATTATTCATGGGGTTTGCGATCTATGAGAATTGGATGAAGCGAGAAAAGAGGTATAAAATGAAATATTGAGCTCTCATTTTCAACACTAAGCATTGGTCACATAAACTTATAGTGATAAAGGATTTTTATGATACTTTTAGAAGGTTTTACAATTTTTAATTTCACTTTGGATATCCAATAAATTCAATGGGGTAGAATATTAGAACCAAGGTGATCTATGCTAGAGGCTGATGTTGTATTTGTTTTTAATCAATTTTTGGGCTGATCAAGGAGTTTAAAGTCTAAGGGAGATAATTTATAGGTTTTGAAGTTGTTTGAAAATTGAACTTTTTTATGGCGTTTACCAAATTTTTGAGTGTGAAAATTTAGAATTTTTAGTAAAGTTAATTGATGGATTAGTGGTAGAGGATTGTTTTCAACGTAGCAAGTATGAAGACTACATATCAATTTTTTGAACCACATAAAACAATTGTCAAAATAATTTGGGAAAAGGAGAATAGATCACGAAGAAAGTTCATGAAACACATAGGAAGTTCACAATAGATATAAGTCATTTATGATTTTAAGGAATTGATTTTAAGTGGGCCACGAATGACTAGACAGTTCACAATGAGGCCCTATGAAAAGAAAATTTTCATATTATAGTGGTCAATGCTATTCTCATGGGTATTTGGCTATATTTACACTACCGGTCCTTTCATTAAGAATTAAATATAAGTTTAAGAAGATCCATAGTTTAATAAAAAATCATAGAAGTTATTTACTTCATAAAGTAAAGACCAAACTTCATAGAAAGTTCATTTTTTGAAGAAACTTGTGAATAAAAAGTACATGAATAAGATTATATAAACTAATTTCATGAATCTATAAACTGCATAGAACCTATAATGTTTTATACCACACAAGGCAGTTCAAAAAGCACAGTACACAGTGAATAGTATTTCATACAACACTTATGCACAAGGAAGTTCTCCAATAGGAATTTATAAGAAAAAATTATGATAGTTTTTTTGGATATTGAGAGTGTATTGGTGAATTATATTTAGGTTTTACTGATCAAATTAAAATAATATTTTCTTGACTATGTTGAAGTGAACTTAAAGTTTTTATACTAAGGAAGACTTTATTTAGAGTATTGAGTGAAGGAGGAGTCGATATAAGTGATCTAAGGGAGGTAGTACATTGTCCCCGAATTAATTGTAAAGGAAATAATCCAATAATGAAGTGATAATGACTAAAATTTTAATCCACCAATATTGGTGAATTATAATGGATTTTTTTGTGATCACTAGATCGTCGATGTATGCTGCTGAAATTATCCATTAGCAATTAACCAAGTAAAAATTTTCATGTCTTGTATTTTAATTTCTATTTTTTTTTCAAATGTCATGGTTATGTGATTAAGTATGATAGATTTAATAGGTTAAAACTAATTTGGGGACAAGATCCTAAGAATAAAATGAAAAATATAACACCCTGATTCACCCCTCCCCTCTTAGCGTGTCTCAGATTTAAATAGTAATTATCAAACATATAAAACAATGTTTTACCCATCAATGAAATATTACATAACATTTATCCTCAACGAAAAAATGGATCCTTATGGTAAAAAAAAGGTGAAACATATGGTCAAATTGATCCTTATAAAATAAAAGGTGAAACTCTATATCCAAGTTTTATATATCAAACTACAAGATAAGAAAACCCCATATGAGATTATATAACCTACCATGTTAAACATTTAAATATACTATGAAATATATCTCACATACCTTCCCCCTATCTCATAGGGTGCCATGTCCCAAACACTCCAAGAATCCTCTTGAGCCGAGCATAACATTAAGAGTAATTTTTTCAAGAAATCAATTCAACACACATAGTCTATTTTTTATCCTCAATTTTTCTATTCAAAACACTAAATATAATTAAAATTTAAAAAAAAAATGAATTATCCTAATTACAACAATAAAGAATCTTTAAAAATATATTTTTATCCATGAAATATCACTAGAAAAAATATATTATTCTCCATCAAATGTAAAACATTTTGTAAAAATAAAATATCTAGTTTTAAAAACGATGATAAAATTTTAAATTATTGAAAGGAATTGAATAAACATCATTCATATTTTTAATTATTCCTATAAATTTATCTTTTTCTCGAAGGTCAAACAAACACACAACTCTATAATTAACCAAAATCTAATCATAATAATAATTAATTAAACAACACTCTCAAAAGTATAATGGATGTGTGAGTTCAAGATAAAAATAACAACACAAAACAATTAAAATAATCTCATACATTAACTTTGTACACAATAAATCTCAACCATGGATCATGAGAAAATTTTACAGATAAATATATAATTTATAAGTTTTATTTCAATCAAGAACTTCAATTTTATTTGAATATGTAAAACGTACTGTGAAATTTTCACCAAGAATGGATTTTTCAAGATTTAAATATAAGAAAGTATAACTAGATTAATTCCAATAATAAAAACATATTTAAACAATATAAATAAATAAAAACAATATTTAATTTGTATAAAAATATTAACTAAACTGATCATGCTAACTAATACTTTAGAACAAATAATTTAATAAAATTCATGGAAAATTTAACATATATTTAATAAAATAAAGTTCAATATAAATGAAGACCCTTAGCCCGCACTTAAAACCAATTTTTTATCAGTATATAATCTTAAGGTGAAAGTAATATTAAAAACTTAAATTACAAAATGATTTTATAATTCCGTAGTATTAAAAATACAAACGGGTCACAATAGAGTTAAAAATCAGCAATATTTTTTCCACCAAATAAACTTACTCAATGCTCAATCATTGTATTCAAAATGATTTTAATACAATATACAAAATATATTATAGAATTTACATGATGTTATTTTTTTATGAAAATGCATGTTCATAGTTGATTCTCCCAAAATATTCTCATTTTAACCTGATAAAGAGCATATAATACCATTATTTCATTATACAACTATAATTACATTAGTAGAATCTAACAAAAATTTCCTCATGAATCAACATATAAATAGTTTGAAATTAAAATAATAATAAACCTTAATATATTTAATGTAATAAAGTAACTAGTAATAGTCTAAAGCAAGTAAAGGAGTAAAAAAATTAAAAAAAATTATTAATCCCTTGAATTTGAAGCTTTGTTCTCTTAAATTTATTCAAAAAATTTTCCCTCTATTTAAAATTTAAAACACATCATAGTTTATCCATTCCATCTATTATAAAACCCAAACATCAATAATTATATTCAAATAACTAAAGTATAATAAAAGAACTGATCTGGAAAAGGTAAACTTTAAAACACTATATTCAGCTTCTTTAATCTATGTAAAACCAATTTTGTTTCAAGTCATTAAAATTATTATAATGAAAAAAACATATGATATAAAAATATTAATTCTTTATAAATTAAATAAGATTAAGGTAAGGAATGAATAAATGAAGTCTTTAATCTATATTATACTATCAATGGACACACACAATAGGTTAAACATATTTCCAATCACCATTTAAGACCATTATTTGGGTGAATATTAATCCAAATATTTTAAAATTATGTAAAAGTGATTGCGATAATTATAGAAGAAAACTTTCTCTAATAAAGTAGTGGAATACTATCACTAAATACCAACAGATAAACAAAAATTTGTTTCCAAAAAATAAAAATTAAATAAAAGAAAAACTATAATAAAAAATATGGATTGAATACCCTAAAACAATAGTTTTTAAGTTTATAGTAAAACCATGTAATTTAGTTTTCAAGAGAGAATACAATATCCAAGATCTTAAGATGCCACTCAATGTAGTGTTTAATACTCTATCCATTAACCAAAAAATAGTCCATTATCAACTCCCATTTTCTCAATGACACTGTTGAATAACACCCAAGTAATATTAAAAGGAAAATAACACTTATAATTAATATTCCTAAGAGAAAAATTCAGTATAAAGTTGAAGAGAAACACATTCTATCCCACATTGAAAAATATATTTTGAATAATATAATCATGAAAGGATTTTGATATCTCATAGTAAATCATATATTTTTCATAATATTATCTCCTAATTTAGTCAAATTCATATAGATTGAAAATACACCTCTCACTAATAAAACTAAAGTCAAAATTCAAATATTTTTCTTCCCAACAAGTCTTATTCTATAATTTCATCGGCAGATAAAAATATTTTCCAAAAAAGAATCTCGTTAGGAGACATCCCAATGGGTATCTTAAATGTATTTATATAATAACAATAATTTTTTGATGGGTTATATTTATGACCAAATGTATTGGATGAAAAAAACCCATGACAAGATCAACCAATAGCGTTATTAAGAAGTTGAATTTTTTTACTCATAATACAAGAATACCTAACTTTTCATGATGTTGATCTACAATAGAAGCGATTTTGATTAAGTTTCATTAGTAGAAACCAATGTTTTAATACCTATGATAATATACACTAGCCACTATAATTTCCAAATTCTTTGGTAGGACCTATTCTCCAGAAGTGTGGGTTGGCGCCTACTCCTCAAAATAAAGTGGAGATACAGGAGATTAAGAGTATTTCAATTATGACACCCCGACCCATAATGTCTATCTAAGATGAATTTCCAAATAACCTAAAGCATTCATCCTTATATTAAAAAGGATACTAAATAGTATTTAGGGACTAATTCATATATTTGGGAGACAATTCCCTCAAATTAGAGTCATACAATTGTGAAAAAATAACCAAATCCATCACATAATCAGAGTATGCATAAATAAAAAAATGATGCAATATAAAAATCTTAACATAAAAAATAATATCAACATATAAAATATGATCTCCCATTATTTCAATCACATATAGAAAATTCACCAAAATATACACTCACTGTACCTTCTACCATTCTCTATCCATACATACCCAATCTCTAAAGTACTTGTCGTGAAGCTCTAGGATTATCCTTTACATGTCCTATACTAAACCTGAAAGTAGACATAGGCTCAACCAATGCACTATAGTTCGTGATAGTGTGTGATAAATACATATCAGTAGGGTATCACTAAGTTAACCTAGTATATTCCATCATATACATGTATTCATGATGAAAATAAACACATCACAGAAGAGAAACATGCTTCATGTGTTAACCAAGCCACCAAAAATCAATGTGCATCAGGTAACTATGTGCTAACCAGTCCACAAAATTCAATGATCATACATTATTATAATCCATGTTAGAACCCTTTTATCAAATTATGCCTTCATACCTATATCATAACATAGCTCATACCTAAATACTTAGGGTAGGATTTTTCCAAGACCTCGACTCACTACCAGAAGGGACTTTGTATAGTCATACATCTAAATATAGACCCACTACCTTATCACTCAAGGAAGGTTCTATAGTAAATGTCTCACATCACATCATGACCTATCCCCTAATGGGTGGTCTACCACCATAACCCAAGCCTCTTAGGAAAAGGTTTAATAATATGATCTAATCCAACTCATGGAAAGGTCCGTGACCCATGTTTTCTCAAGGTATGGTCCCTGACCCAATCCTTATCACTCAAGTAAAGGACTAATTCATGTAAACTAGGATCCCATCACACCCATGGGGATCCTTCTATCCATATCAATCATGGTGAGGCTAGGCCTTAGGATTCATTCCCCCATCGACATCCATCGCCTATCACAAGAACAAGTTTACACATGAAACGATAAAAAAGGACCTCATCCCATCAAAAAAATGACCAGATAATCCCTATTCACTAGTTATTATGGACTTATCCCCTAACCTTGAACACATATCATCTCACTCATAAAGGTATTCATTGGATCCTTTATAGTTTTCCCATTATTTTCTTGCTGATACCATCTCACACCGATTACCCATGAGTAAGAATATTACCCAAAAGATCCTCCAACCTAGAATTCAAGGTCTGGTCTAACACCATCAATAACCCTCATCAATCCTGTTCCTACTACCCAGGCACTATCCTATGCCATCCTTCTCTAATCACCTTTGACATCCTGACTAGAGGTCCTGAAAAATACCTATGACCCACACCTGGGTCCCATCTCACATATCTTATGGGTGATCTCTTACCTCTTCAATCAAAGGAAACTACTCTCTATCACACCTCATCCCATCTTGAAGGACTCATCCTTATAAAAAAACTCTTCAAGTCCTAGACCACCCTAGGAGGGTGTTACTCATCATACATGAGACGTGCGACCATGTCACCCATTGTCACTAAGCCTAATCCTCTCACACCTCCCAGCTATCACAAATAAACTCACTTAGGATACCCATGTCTCATATTTCATTTCAATTTCACCAAATTTCTCTCTATAACTCATAAAACATCCCTACCCATTATCAATATAGTCTTCAGGTGATCCCAAAACACAAAAAGTTATAAAGAGAACTTTTCATAGCCCAAGGATGCTCAAATCCACACTCTCCATTCTACCTGGGAACTCTTGGTCCATAATTACCATTAAAAAACCCAATAAACATACATTAAGTAGTTGATCATACATAAACGTGCATATGATATTTTATTAACGGACCACATACCTTTGATATGGAGATACCACCCTCGCTAAGCTCCACCGAGCCTCGAATCAACCCATCCATGCCTCGTTCAAGTTCATGCCACCACCCAATATCCTATATAACACTAGAAAACATAAATAAATAGTTATAATAATTTTTAATTAATTAATTAATTTAATCCAAAGAGTCATAATTGATTAAATACTCACCAAGAATTTCCATCACATTGAAACCACATGAAAACCTAGGAATTGATCCTCCTAAGACTACCATTACCCTCCACACATGATATCCCTATCATGAACACCTAAATCCCCCATGATCTAGTGTAATTAGCACTAAATCCATAATAAAAATGCACTAAATTAGTGGATAAAAAATTAAAATCCAAACAAAGGGATAATAGAGAATAAACGCACCTAAAACTCTTCCAGAATACAACAAAATCAAATACCCACCCTGGGGGATTGAAGGGGAGAATAATAGGGGGAGGTTTTGATGAAATGGAATCCCCATGTTCTTAGTTTGTTCCAAGTTAAATCTAATACAATGGTGGATCGACCAAAAAAATATGGGTCTACCCCTGATTAAAAAAACCTACCCAAGTATCATTTGTAGCGTGAATAAGGGGATTGTGATGTGAAGGGAAGCTTCACCTAACATTCTCACAGAATGACCAGGGATCATGATGCAAATTACTCTAAGGTATAAATACATTCTATGTGAATCTATGCTTTTACAACATGAATCCTCACACACAATGACTTTTTTAATATAAAATCCACCAGATAGAAGGATCTCCCTTGACCTATAACCTTTGATGGTGCAAAGCCTCTTGGGTCATGACACAACTTTCTGTAGGTTACTGAAATTTAGCACCCAATAATAAATGACCTCCTTTTACTATTCCTCACACAACCAAACACCTAATCGGGCCTCGTTTCATATCTCAAAACATATTATTAATATGTTTCAACTCTTGGATTCTTGATATGAATCTCAATTAATGAAAAAACTCTTCTACAAATTAAAAATCCAAAGTTCCTCTAAAATTAAAAAACCTAAAAAATGTGGGGAATTATATCAAACAAAAAATAATTAACTCCAATCACATGAATGAGGTCCAAGAATCTGAATTTTATAAGATTACTTCAATAATTTTTTAGCCTCTTGGAGTTATAACATTTAATACATTAAGAAAAGGCTAAACCTTTTGTATTCCACCTCTTTTATCAATCTAAATATTAAACTCATTTGATAATTATTATCTTATCTATAAATCATCATATGATGTGTCAATAGAATGAAATATACATGGTGGTCAACATGGGAGAAATGGATGAATAAAATCATATATCATTCTATATATACAGCATGAAATGGTATTGAGGACCACAATGAGACACCATCCCTGATGTGGTTACTTTCACTATGTCGTGGTCTAATATTTGGTGCACAATATTCATCAATCTCTCACATTCACTGAAAAATCATAGACCTTATTCGAAACATCAAATATTTTTTTGAATCCATAAAAACTATTTTAGAAATTATTATTATAATCTCTCTGAATGTTTGGAATAAAACTTTATAACAAAATTAATCCTCATTCTAGGACCTTATGTGTAATCCCAATGTCCTTTGTAGTGTTGAAAAAAATTATGAATTCCCTCCTCTAAAATATATTTTTATTATTTTAAAATCAATTTAAGGGTTAGTGGGAATCGCACAAACATCCATATTCAAAAACGAAAAACCACCAAAAGAACAAAAAAACATAGAAAAAACCATTCAATGAACCTGAATGTCATAAAAAAACACATAATAACATCATTCAAGATTAGATTTTGATGCTCCATAAATTCAATTATCCCACTCCATATAGTATTTATAAGATAATTCCTTGATGTAAAAGTTAGTTTGGCACTACAAGTTTTAAAATAAAACTTCAATAAATAAATTTCTGACCTATAAAAAGTCATCATCCACATCAGGCGTTGGAATTTTTTTTAGAAAAATGAGTTTTATTTTATTAAATACCCATTGACGCTATCATCCTTTAAAGCACTATGGATTACTAAACTTATGAACTTTAAGTACGTATTCTGGTAATAGGTGAAGGTTAATTCACTATGCTTCAGAGAATTCATATAGAGATGCCATACCAAACTTATCATTAAAAAGGGATACATTCAGAAAAACATTAATAATGATCGAGCTATAAAGGGGTCTATCATAATCTCGATCAAAAAAACTCATATCTTTATATGAACATGTTATCAAAAATATATATCCATTTATATCATAGGTATTATAATAAAATCCATTTATCCAAGATATTAAGTGTCCACTTGGTATGTCACATGTCAATATTTTATAGACTATCTCATATATTCATCATACTCTAAAATAGTTTGACCATTTTGAATGAATACATCACATTTCATTCATATAAGAAGTTGATCACATCATAAGTCACTCAAAGACACATGGACATGAATTTAATTATTATAATTCATTCATTGTCCTAGATGAAATTTCCTTTCATACAAGAGTATAAATCCCATATTAGTTAAACTTAACAATTGAAATGATCAAAAACATACCCAACCACCCCCACAAAAAATAATCCTCAAGGCTAGTGTAAGAAAGTTATCAAAGTATGAATATTTTTATGATAAGTATCTTGTGAACATCAAGTAAAATAGATTAATATTAATAATAAACTCTTAAGTATATTAATTATCGTATGATATTCCATGTGATATACTTTTGTTGGTCATCCCAGATAATAATTATACACTATTTTATGAGTTTACTCTATATAATATATAATTAAATACTACTGATAATATTAACATATCATCAAAACCCATAATACTCTATGATGATCATTTACTAGGGACAACTCAAAGTCATATATTGAGGCGATTTTATTGCTTTATTATTTATGTAATATATATAGCACATATAAATGAATGATAAATAGATATTACCTTTATTATAAATCTATGAGGCAATCCCATTTATAATAATATTTACATAAAAACTCTCTTGTATCTAATACCTAGATACCTTATGTTACCCTCATGATTTTGATGCATTAATGTCATTAAAAATTCATCTATTACATTCTACTCTACTGTCACACAATAGATCTTTACATCTCCCCTCATAATAATCTCTCAATTTAGATAGTATTTTTGAAAAATGTGTTTGGTAATTTGGTTTTACTAAAGTTATTTATCCTAAAAAATATATCATTTTTTTCCCAATAAATATTAGATTATCTCTCAATGCTATGAACAACATCAAGTTAAGTGATGAACCACTTGATCTAAATATATTCCTTCATAATATATATTGTAGTTATGTACTATTCCTTTGTTGTGAAGTATGCCACATAGGGTTTTTTAGATATTTTTCAACTCATAGCTCCATTATTGAGAAAAAATACAAAAATATATTGAGATCTAATATCATAATTTTTATTTTGTAAACTAACATTAGTGTAACAACCTATTATGATATCGTACTCATTTCCAAGGACCAAGAACACATCTTTAATTTTTTTCAAGTACTTATGGATATTTTTAACTATAATCCAGTGACTATCACCAAGCTTTGACTATATATACTTTTTATTCGCAAATCATAGGTGACATTGAGTCGAGTGTATAACATATAATATATGATCTATCCTATGGTGGATGTGTAAATAATCACATCCATCCATTTTGAGTATGTCCAAGAAACCTATTTGATATATCTCTATAGATCATCATACCTAGTATATGGGTTTCTACACTATTTATTACTTTAAAAATCACTTTTCTAACCACATCATTACCGAATGTCAAGTTGGGACATCATTTTCAATAATGAGTATGTTAATCATTTATAATACCATAAATGTAACAAAACTCATGTTAACCTTATTATATATACAAGAACCATTCACATTATTAATGAAACCAAACTCCTTGATTGCATTATAAAATTATATCTTCTAACTCTAAGAATATTTCTGTAATACATGAATAGAATATTGCAACATGAAAATAATATTAGACTAATTTGGTACTTCAAAAAATTTAGGATGTATCACATACACTTCCTAAATTAAATTATAGTTAAGAAAATTGGTTTTGACATCTATTTATTATATCTAATAATTATAAAAATCTATTCTGATAAGAAATATTTTAATAGACTTTATCACTTCCACTAGATAAAAAAGTTTATTTATAGTCAATAATAATAATTTTTTTATAACCTTTAGCTACCATACATGCTTTAAAGGTAGACAATCTACCATCCATATTAGTTTTTATGAAAAACCCACTTGTATTATATGTGTCTCACTCATTCTGAGGCATCCACCAAGTTTTAAATTTTTTATTGTACATGGATTCCATCTCAAATTTCATGGTCTCTATGAATTTATCATAATATAAAATATCAATGAATTATAGATGGGTTTTTGGTTAATCATATGTTAATATTAATTCTTTATAATTTTCTATAAAAATCTTTATCTCTCTAGATCTCAATGAATCCTGCAAGACCTTTAAAGTTCTAGTAAAACTTTAGTTCATTCTTCTTCCAAAACCATTTGTAGAATTAGATATATTTTCATCCCAAGAAAATTTACTATTTATTGGTCTTAAACTTACTCAAGATTAATTTTACTTCCAATTATAACTTTATTCATGTAACCCTTATGAAGGAAAACATAATATTACGCCATAAACACTCTTTTATTAGTAGGAATAAAGAAATATTAACCCATAATTTCATTAATATAACTAAAAGATAAGAATTTTTCTTATTTAGGGTCATGTTTTTTATAATCAAAACATTGTATATATGATTCATAACCCCAAATACTCCTAAAATATGAATTATAAAATTTCCCATTCCATATATCATATGTTTCATTTATGAATTCTTTTGATAGAATAAAATTAAGTTGGAATTCTGCAGTTTCTATAGAACATACCCAAAATGATATAGGAAGTTCACATAGACTCATCATCGAACGAACCATAACCTAAAGGGAAAAATTTATTCTTTTGACACACTATTACATTGTGGAGTTCTAGGAGGATTGAGTTATAGAACAATTATAAAATCTCTCAGATAATTAGTAAATTCTTAGCTCAAGTATTCACCTCCCATATATTATTAAATAATCTTAATAGGTTTTCCCTGATGAATATGTAATTCACTTTTGAAATCCATTAAATTTTCAAAGGATACAAAGTACCTATACCCATAACTTTATTGAGTAATATAAGATTCAATAGTCCACTAAACTTATCAAATTTTCACTAAATGGTGCTTTGGACATTTTACCTTATGAACATTATTCAAAATTATCAAATTATTTTTAACCAAATTAGTATAATTATACATCTCTATGGAGTCTTTGGTTGTATTTATCATATATATGTCAAAGGATAAAATTCCAAATATATGTGGTGTTGGAATCAACCTTGGTCTTTTTACCTTGAATTTTATACATTGGATTAACCATGACTAGAATTTATGAACCATTTACCATATTCTCAATTTTACAAAACATTTTATTCATATATATAGAAAAAATATTGTTCTCAATAATGAAAAAAATCTCATATTATGAAAGGATGATATATATTTCTATTTATGGATGGAACATAGTATCAAATTTATAATTATAGAACTAATCCACTATATAGACTTAGATCGTAAGTGCTGACCTCCAATACAACAACACTTTCCCCATTTTCAAACACGTAGATGTACTTAACCATTCATAAATTCTATCTTATTTTTAGTATTTTTTTATTAAAAAACAAGTGATGCGAACTTGGAATACAATAATCATGAGTCAGAATTAGGGAAATTAATTTCTATAAAACTAACATTAATATTCTCAGAATACTTATCTTTTAGAACACCTCTCAATATCAAATTCCAATAGATAATTAAATTATAATTCATTCCTATAAGTGGATTTAAAATGATAATTGTAATGCATTCCATAATATATAAAAAATATATACCCATGGGTGAGTATCTGGTTTTATATATTTTCAATATATAATTTTAATGAAATTAATTTCACTAAAAATATGGACCAATACATCATTTACTTTAGTGGTTCAAGATAAATATTTCACTATGTCTTGAGTCCACTTTGGTGTTACTCTAAAATTTTATCTATTTAAGAATTACATCATTCCAATCCTGTAAGATATGATTCTTAGGTAGTTGATATTAGAATTAGAGTAAAATAGTAATATCATATTGTACAATATCCCATGAGTCAAAACCTATGATATGCATGTGATGCGTACCACAGATTATGATATCCTAATATCATATAAGGCATGACATGCCTCTATCATAGCTTATGATATGATTATGATATGATTTCTGAGTGAATGAACACTTCTAGATATACCACATGGTTTCTTTCAGTTATGAAATGGGTTGATTTACTTATAGATACACATAAATGTAATAATTTATTTAAAAGTTCATATGATTAAGAATCACCAAAAAACCACACATTATCCTAATTCATGTCGATTTCCATAAAATGGAAGCTAACACATGAATCTAATCCTTAAATTAAGTGAACCTATATAATAGAATATTATCCCCCTATTGGGTGGGTGTGACATTGATAAGCCATAGTAAACACTCTCTTATTTGTGGTTCTCCATTTTCTTTCATAGAGAAGATTCTAACACATCATATAAGATTGTGGGGTCCTATCGTTATGAATACGAATTTTAGTATCTGGTTTCATCCCTATATAGTTTATATTTTATTGGTTGTATCTAAGTGACTTTTATTAAGAAAAATCTATTGAGTTATATGGATATGGATCTTGATTTATTTAAGGTATTTTCTTTTCCAAATTTTGTTTTATTTAGTACTTATTGTTTCATTAGTGGTAGATATGGAATATTTATGAGTTTCTTCAACCATTTTGATCATGAGATTTTCCTCCAAACCCCATCAGCGGTATCAAATACACATTTATTAATGAATAAATAAGTTTTTTATTGAATTTATGAGAACATGTTTATCATAATATTCATAAGGATTTATGATCTAAGATATTGTAAATCTTGATTGTGTTTTCACTTATTCATAGGGAATGACTAGTTTATATCATAAAGTATGATACAACAAGTACCCTTGGGTTTAGTCTATGTTGTATGCTATGATATAAAAGATTTATTATCCTATCATAAAAACCAAGTTCATGTGAAAAAGCATCAAATCATAATTTTGTTATAGGTGATATCACCATTTATGATTCACCCATACAAAAGGGTTTACATTTTCATGATAGTCTCTTATGTATGGGTTATCCCATATATAATGTTTTTTTCCTTTGTACAATAACTTTTCTTATGTACATATTACATTATATGTAGGGTTACCCCATATGTTTGAAACATTCCATTTCCATAAAATTGAAATGTAAGGGTACTCACATATATCAATCATGAATTATGATAGATAATACCCCTTTCAATCATAAAATATTATATAAGCCAAAAATGATGAAAATTAATAATCTTATTTTATTTTATTATATTATATAAATAATTTATAAATGATACATTTTTGGAATTTTAAATAGAATATTTTTATGCCTATATAAAATATGAAATGTTTATATTAATATCTCGTGCTTATAAAATAACTAAAACGTGTGTTCATTTTTTTGAATATTCATTTTTATAATTTTTTATGAAACATGGATAATATATATTCTTTAATTTAAGTGATAAATTGATTATTGTAATATTTTCATTCCATGAATTACATGATGGGTATGATAATATACGATTTAGTTTTCATCTACTATGAAATTGGTTTGTAATTAAAGTTAATAGCTTTAATTTAGTTATTGAATATAGTTTACGTGTATTTGGTATAGGAGTTATGATGAATTAGATTCTATCTTGAGTAAAATATCCCAAAGTAAAGGGATTTGGGGCCCGAATTTCTATTGATTTGGAGGATTATTACTTATTGTAGAAAGGTAGGGGTTATTTATCTGTGGCTCTAGGATTACTCATGTGGAGATTAATAATTTAAAATAATTCTAAACCTTTATTTGAAAATTTCATGTACCTTATATATATTATGAATTTATATATGTTTAAATATTCATGGCTTCGATTTTTTTGGTGAGTAAAACAAATTGCAGGTTATGTAAAGAGTTATACATTAATATGGTATGAACAAATAAGTTTTTTATTTGGGAAAGGGATTACCCAAAAAAAACTCCTCAAAATAATTCTTACAGAAAGGAATAAAACAAGAGATAAAAAAATTTCATGGGATACAATAGCAATGTATTTAATATGCATGTGATGTTTATTAAATTGGCGTAAACATAAATAAACCCCCTCAAATGCTAAGTGTGAAATTAATTCTAAATTTGAACTTTTCATGTCCCTAATCAGTAAGTACAAGTGACCATAATGGTTAAGTTCACATGGATTATCATGATGAATTTAGGTATATCATCTAATGATTTTTAATAGTGAATGAAACCTATGATATGCTTGATCTATCTTCAAAAGTCACAACATACAACAAATGAAGAACATAAAACTAATAATACCTTAACTATAGATAGATCTATCCTTGTTAAATGTGATAGAGAGTGATTTATAGTGATAAAAAGTGATTAAATTATCTTTATTACATAAGTGGAACCCCAACATTGGATCCTTGTTTGTAACGAGAAGAACTTGAACCTTCCAAAGGGATCTTTTTGCCTTATTTCAAAGAAAAATTGTGGTTTGAGTTGAAAAGAGTTTCAACTTGTCATGTATTCATCACGAGTTCCCTAATAGGAGGGATCAAGTCCCATTTATAAACACTCTTCAATAAATTAAGTTTGATTGAGAATCAGAAATGAGATTTTGGTAGCTGATCATTAATACTTGTTGTTGTTATATTCATCAAACTCTTAAATAAATATGAAAATCCATTAAAAAACCAACACCATTAATTTATAAATAATGAAATTGAAAAATTGAACTTTGAATTGTTACACGTATGTTTATATACATATTTTAAGTCTATCACACTCTATGATAGGGATCAAAAAATCATCCCATGCCTCTTTATGATACATGCATATCACAACCTATGATATTCATAATATGAATATAATACTATAAAACCAATAAATATTGTATAATTTGATATAAAATTATTTTAGGAAATGTGTAAAAATATCCCACTTATACTAAAATATCATAAGGACTTTACATAAAACATCAAAAATTTTGTGTATCCTTCCAAAACATGTTTGGGAATGTTTTATCAAAATCTCTTAATTTTGGAGCAAACAGATTGTCCTAAACTTAATCCTTACCCAAAGTCCTAACTTGATAACCCAATATGACTTAGTATCATGGGAAAAAATATTACATCCATATTTTATAGATTTACGTAAAGAGCAGCCTCTGGAAAAGAATCAGTGTTACTCATACTACTAAGGGGTCTTATGTGATTGTGATCAAACATAATCATATCTCAATATAAACATGCCCAAAAAAATATGTATCGTATACATCATATGTATATATATAATCCCTTTTTACATGACATCAAGTGACCAATAGACATGCAAAAATTTTAATCTAGTATAGGATAACTCATACTTTCTTGATTATTTAAAAAATACGGACCTAGTTGAAGAATAAATCAAATTTCATTCATTTATATACTGATCACATCACATTACATACATCCAAGTATTTGGAAAAAAATATATTACTCTAATAATAATGGATATGAATTTCCTAGATATAATAAAATCAAGAAAAAATTGTATTTTCCCATCATACCAGGGGATAAGTTCTATCTTGGATGATCTTCATCCGATATAATAATTAGAAACACACCCAACCACACCCATATTAGATACTCCTCAAGGATTATGTAATATTGTTTTCAAATTTTAAAGGTTCTCTTTCTAGTTATATCACTAAAATTAAGTTAATTGGATTGATAATAATCATACACCCCTAAGTATACCAATAATTGTTTGACATTTCATAGTGTATACTTGGGAAAGTTTTTCCAAGTAATAAGTATACACTTATTATCTCATAAGTTTAACAATCATTATAATCTTGATATATCATCACAAACCATAAAACTCAATTTTTATCATTTATTAGAGAGAAATCAAATTCATTATTTGAGGGGATATTATCATTAAACTATTCATGTAAAGTTAATTTCAACAGACATGAATGAATGATAAATTTATATTGCATTTATTAAAAAAATAATGATACATTTACAACCATTACATAAATATATTACGTATCATATTCAAAAATATTCAACAAGACCCATATGATTCTTCTATGATAATGGTTTCATTAATGGAGTTTCTATATTTTCATCTATATCTACCTAAAAAATAATAATATTATCCCTCTTAATGATTTCTTATATGAGATGGTATTTGTGAAGGACGTGTTTGGTCCTTTAGTCAAAGTAAGGTTCCTTAGAATGTGAAATGGATACATTATCCTCATATTAAATCTCTATTTCATCCTTAATACTAGGAACCACCTCAATTTTAGAAATTAAATTCCTAATCAAAACAAATTTCTTCACACTAGCTAATGAAGTGATTTGCTTTAACTTTGTTTTTGAGTCCTCCAAAATAGATTGTTTGGACCAATTCTAAATGAATTATCCACTATTCATGAAAAAAATTAAACTATATTTAGATATCATATTGTATATATTATATTAGAAACTTTAATTCGTGTAACCCTTTATAAAGTGAGCATCCTCTGCTCCAAAGACTAATCACATATAATTTGTCCTTTTCAATCACATAAGGATGTTCTTAAAAACAATATAATTACTCTCATAAGAATTGGATTGGTATTTTTTTATTATGATAAGATCACAGGTGACATAAAGTTGGGTACACATCATGAAAATAATGATAATTCCTATTTAAAAGTATAGGTAATTATATCCATCCTTTTTAACTCCATATGTGGATCCTAAATCTTCCTAATATTTGTGACATGTAACACTTTTGAAGACCCCTTTTTTGAGTTATCCATTTTAAAACCGTTTAACACTTAACTAAAATATATGTCCTAACTTATTCCATGAATCCTCTTAGATCTATATATATATAGATCTTCATACCTAGTTTGTAGGTTTCTACACCCATGTCTTTCATCCAGAAGTGTTTTCCCAACCACGCCTTTATAGAGTGTAGAATCAGGATTTCATTTCTAATAAGTATTATGTAATCCATATACAATATCATAAATACTACAACACTCACAATAATACAATTATATACAAAATAATCAACATTAATTTTTATGAAACCAAACTCTTTGATTGCGTCATAAAATTTGATATTCTAACTTATAGAATCTCGATTCTATCCATATATAGACCATAGAAACATGAATACCTTATAAAAATCATTTACAACCTAAAATCCTTCAGGTTTTATCATATAGACATCCTCAACTAAATTAGTATTATGTAAAGTTGTTTTGAAATCCATTTGATATATCTCATAATAAAAATAAGATTATATTAAAAGAAATGTCCGAATAGATTTTATCATCATAATTGTTTAAAATATTTATTTATAGTCAATACCATTAATTTTTTAAACTCTATTCCAAAAGGCATGATTTATTGATAGAAAATCTACCATCCATTTTTGTTTTCATATATAAAACTCACCTTCACTCGATGGGCCTTACCCCTTTATTTGCATCCACCATGTTCCGAACTAGGTTAGTGTATAGGGAGTCCATTTTATATTCCATTGATTTTAACTATTTATAAAAATAAAATATCTTGTGGCCTCCCAATATGTAGTTGGTTTAAAAACTATGAATATTACCTCATAATATTTTTTCATAAGAATTATACATCTATCAGGCTCTTAATAAATCCTACCAGACCATTGTTGTTCTTATGAAACTTGAGTTGGTTCTTTTTCCATAGCTCTATATAGAACCAGATCAACATCCACCTTAGGAAAACTACCTATTTTTTGGTCCTAAACTTATCTAAGTTTAACTTTCCTTACATTGAACACTTGATCCATGTGTTTTATCTCAAGGAAAACACTATCTTAATCTACAAACACTTTTTTCCAATAGGGTTATTGAAATATTATCCCTTTATTTCATTATGATAAATAATAAATAAGATTTTTTCTAACATGGGGCCTAACCTTTCATAATATAATAATTATATAGGTGATTTATAACCACAAATTATTATAAAAGTCATAATGGGATATTTCATAGTTCATATATCATATGGTTTCATTATGAATGATTTAGATATAATTTGGTTCAGTAGGAATACAAAAATCTCTAGGGAATAACCAAAAAATGTAATAGGAAGGTCTTAATAACTCATCATCAACTAGACCATATTCGATGAGGTAAAATTCCTCCTTGAAAACAAACCATTCCCCTATGGTGTTCCAGGTGGAGTGAGTTTTAGACAAATTCTACAATTTGTTAATGATTTGTAAATTAATCCATAAATTATTCAAAATCATGATCTAATCATAGAATATTCACACATTTTCCTAGTTTATTTTTTAATTCATTTTTAAACTCTATGATATTTTGAAAATTTCCATACTTGTGTCACATTAAATATTTTTAACCATATTGACCAAAGTCATCGATAAAAGTAAGGAATTACCTAAAACCACAACATTATTATGTACTTATAGGCCCATATATATCACTATACATGAGATCCAATTGTTAAATTGTATATAAAGGGCCGAAATTGACTGTTCCTCAGCTGTAGGATACCGCATCAGTGTAATATTTAACATGGGTTCAACCCCAACACCCATAATTTTTGAGATTTTATGACATGAAAGAGTATGTAAATAAAGTGTCTAATATGAGATATAAACATTCTCTTGTAGTGTGTTATAGAGACTGCATATAAGCAAGACACCAGTGAGGCTATGGGTGTAGAAACCCACATCACACATATTAGAATACATGAACAACATGTTTTCTCCTAGTGATTAGAAATAAGTATATCTTTCCTCTCACAGACATGGGGTTGGTCATCAGGTGATTGGTGGGTCTCTAGTAGTTCGCTGGTGGGTTGGGTCAACCATTTCAGATAGGAGGGTTGGAAATCAAATTGGTAGGTCCCTTAGCCCAATAAAAAATAGTGGTTAATGGTCTGTATGTGTGTGCAGGTGGGTACCCCGACCCAATAAAAAATGGTGGATTAAATAGGTTGTGTGTGTGGTTGTATACAAAATACTAAAACCAAGATGGATTCATCACCATGTTTAAAAAAATAGTCCACTATCCATTTCAATTTTTTTTTATTAAAATGTTCATTTTCCATATATCATAATAAAAAATATTTTCATGCATCTAACAATTTATAATTGAAAGGTTCCAATGATCCATATCTATAGATTCTTTGAATGAATTTATCATTTATATGTACAAGATGATAGTGAAAAAGAAATTTGGTATTAAAATCAAGATTTAAATTATTATTATAAATATTATATACAATATAAAACATATCAATAATATATAAACCATTTACTATATTACAAATACCATAAAACATTTCATTATTATTTATAGAATAACTCTTGTTCTTAATAGTGAATTAAAAGCCCATTTTTTCAAAATAATACATAGAAATCAATTTTTTATGGTAGGAACATAAAAATAGTTCTCTAATTCTATAAGTAATCTACTTCATAAATTCATGTCAAAAGTGCTGACTTTAAATGCAGAAAATATTACTAAATTGTCGACATGGAGATCTACTTCACCCTTTTTCAATTACCTCCCATATCAGAGTCTATGTTTATCAGAATAATTTTTTTTATTTACACTCAATATATAATACCCTTGAGTATGAGATAGTGAAATTTATCTCTATAACATTAAAAATTTGATGGTCATAATGCTTCTCTTTAAGAAAAGTTCTCTAACTGAGATACCAATCTTGAATTTTTTATAATTTATTGACATTACTATCATGGGTGTGCAAAAAGATTGTTAAAAACCTTGGTTATTATTAATATAGTATAGTGGAAACCATGGGTTGTCTATGAAGTGGGATAAAAAATTTCGGTTTTCACTATTAATAAAAAGGTAGTTAGTTTTGTTGAATTTATATTTAAGGGAGATTGGAATCAGTTTAAAATAAATTCTTTTGATCAAGAGAGATGAAATGTGATGAGTTTAGGATTGGATTACCAATTTCAATACTATCATATTTTTAAAAACTATTCATTTTTCTTCTTATTAGTTGATAAATGAATAATTCCATAGTCACTTCATCATTCACTGAAGGTTGATAGAAATGGTGAGGTTTAATCTATAAGTAATCACTATTTAATCAACCTTATTTCCTAGGTATGTGAAATAGTATCAATGGAACCTAATTAATAAACCAATCTTAAATCACTTAAGAAAATACCCATCATAATTTTATGTCCCTAAGAAATTTAAAAGTAATTCACAACCTTCACACATGTTCTAGCAATCATAAGACACTCACCACTTACCTTAAAAAATTATATTATATATAAACTAAAATGAGTGGAGGTAGAAATGTGATCATTAACCAAGGTAGTAAATAAATTACATGAAAAAAATATTTTAATACAATCACACTAAAAATATAATCCAACTACTCGAAATAGAATCTTATTTAAATAAGTAGATATTTTATTCAATAAAGTATAGACTCAAGCATTAGAATAAGATATCTTTTCCATTCCCAAATCACCAATGGTTTTTACCCATCTATTTTAGGGATAATAGTAGTGTTAATAAAATAAAAGATCATTATAATAATAGTGTAAAATAGAAAATGCAATACAGAAAAAATAAAAAACATTAGTAGAAACACATGATAAAACACCCGTTTATTGTGGAATTTTTAAAAATTTACAGGTTCTTCATCTATTACTCTCTTTCTGGATTGTAAAACCTCTTGATATTTTTACCCCTTTAAATGTTGAGTATCTTATTCAATATTTTAGGCCTTTCAAAAAAATTCATAGATTCGAATTTATCTTTCCCTTACTTTCTCAACAATAGATCTTGAGGGATTTTTTCTTTCCAAATTTGAGATCTTGTCCAGGTTCCTTTTCTATATGAGAGTTATCTGTGGTATCTAGATGATCAACATGGTTGATATATCTTCCAAGTATTTTAAAATATTTTTCCATGAATAACATACTTGCCTCTAGATTTTAAAAAATTATTAACCCTCATAAATCTGTAAATGACCCTTACACATAGAAATATGACCCTTCTAAAGTAGTAGAAGACCCTTATGTTTTTATGGACTTTCAAATTTTCATCTACCTATTTCCCTAGTAACCCTTATGAAACTTATTTAAGCCCAAAAAAGACCTTGATGACCTTTATGAAACCCTAGCCACCCTTATGAAATGTTGGTAGGACCTTACGAAATTTAGTGAGGATTTTGATTATGCTTCAATGGTGAAGGTAATTCCACTCATGACCATATTGGAATGACTCTTATGGAATGTAGAAGGAACCTTAGGAATTCACCATAATGTTTCAATTTTCAAGCATAGAGTAAGAATAACCCTTATTCTTTACAATGTATACACTTTATTCCACATATTTTTTTGAGTATAATCACTCTTATGAATTTAGGACTTTTACATATTTTCTAATTTGTAGACCAAGATAACCCTTACACTTTTATTTGTTCCCTAAGAATTATCTAATTTTTTCATTGAAATATCTTCAGAATGACTCGCATGTGAGTGCAATTTTCTATTTTACATAGAATTTAAAGAGGATATACTTTATCAAACTTCTCCTAAAACAATTAAACCAAAGGATTCAACAATAGATATGGATTATTTTTATTCCAAAAATTGAGTAAATCAATTAAATTTATAAAATTTTCCATTTTTAGTGTTATTAAAAAAATAAAAATAAATAACTTTTAAATTACAAATCATCCTAAAAGTTTATTAATTAATAATAATTATAGAATAGAATGAATAAATTATCAAAAATATATAATGTATTATTTGACTCTATCATCTCCCCATACTAAAACCATAAACTCCCAGATAAGTTTTAATGTAAAAAACATGGTAGTCATAGAAAAAATATTTTTAATACTTATTAGTATTCATGAATTAGTTAGTTATCTTAATTATAGAAATATTAAGTAAATTTTAAATCAAAAAATAAATAGTTTTATTAAATTCATTTCTTATAAAGTTTTATATAAATGCATAATTTTAAAATTATTAAATTTTAATTTTAAAAAATAAATTTCATTTTTGAATTAATCATATCAAAATTATCTTAAGATTATTTTTTTGATAATTTTATGAAAATATTAATTTTTCATTGAATAGTGAAAATACCGATTTTTATTGAAAATAATATTTTATTTCCAAGTATTTACAAAGTAAAATTATATTTTCATTTTAATATTTAAAATATAATTATTTAATTTGGATTTAAAACAATAAAATTATGGTTTTTGAAATGTATTTTATTCATGAATTTATTATAAAAAAATTTTACACTTAAAAGGAAATTTTATGAAAAACTATTTTTCTTTACATTTTGAGAGTTTAATTTTAACATAAATTATGATACTTATTTTAATTTAATTTTAAATAATTGATTAAATATTTGAAATCATTAGGTACAAAGTTGGTAAATATGACCCTATAATTTTGGACATTCTGAATAGAAACCTTAGTATTTTTTGTACAACAATAAATGGTAAATCAAAACATTAATGTAAATGAAAAAATTATAAGGACTACAAAATGACCCTAACACTTTTCTTTATTTTATTAAATAATTATAAATCATCCATAATCATCCAAAAGTAGAATATAAGTCATTTTTCCCATTTTCTATGATTTTTAACTTTATATTATTTTATATAAATAATAATAAAAAATTCAATTCTCTTTGTTTTATTTTCTAAATCTTTTTGACATAGGAAAAAGAAAAGGATATGCTTGGTTATAAATAATATTTTTAAATAAAAAAAATAATATTTTTAAATTATTTAATTTAATTTATAATTTTTAGTAATGAAATAATTTCCCTAAATTCTTATGCAACACTCGAACAATGCATGTTCCCACAGTAACAAAAATTCGTAAAATGATTTTAAAAATGTTAAAAATTACATTATTAGAGTGATTAATAATATAAAATAAAAAAATTTAGATGATTATAACATATTATAGAGGTTTTTATTCTTATCATTATAATTCAATTGTTTTCTTACAGTTTTAATGTTAAATTAAATGTATAATTTGAGAATTTACATTAATGTTATTTTAAAATAAAAAATATTTTATAAAATGATTTAAAAATTATAAAAATATTTTATTCAAAAAATTTAATGGTACATGGTTGTTTAAATTAAGAATGTTCCATTTATGGATATTTTTTCCCTTTATAGAAACTATATTAACTCCTTATGAATAAATTTTTTGATATCACTGTAATTATGAAAAGGGTTAAGAGAGGGTTTAAAAAAAATGATAAGGATGAAAATGTGATATAAACTTGTAAATTTTTTATTTTATGAGATTATTTATACTAATACCCATATTATAATATAATATTATCAATTTTTATCAATTTATACATCAAAATTAATTTATATTAATTTAATATTTTAAGTAGTTTCCAGTGTGCCCCTCCCCTCACTTATAAAAGGACACCTCCAATCCAATTTTATTCATTCTAAAAAATAATTTTCCTTTGGAATATAACTAAAATTATTACTTTTTAGAATCTATACCCTAATTTTATAGGTCTTGGTTTAGGTATAATTCTAATCTTAGAGGGCTTAATGTGTAAAACAATTAAGATTTTCCAAAGAAGAGGTATACTTTTTAATCGAATGTTTTAGTTTTATTTATTTTTACACTTACTTAAAATATTATTGATCCATGATGATATAATAACATAAATATATTACATATAACTATATTTTATTATATTAATTAAATATTCTATATCATCCTAATATTCCATCAAATGGGAAAGGAATCCATAGTTTATGTGTACGGTAGACCACCACCTCACAAAACGATGTAATTTATTTTCCATAACCGTCTCTCATGACTGGTTATAATGATGTATTTAATGTATACATATTATATTAATGAAACATTTACCATTATAAAAAAATAATACATCATTTAATTTCTTAACATTCCATTCACTTAAAAATGATAACGTCATTCGTGCATACGTGTGGAATACCACCTCCGCAAAGCAATATGACTCATTTTTCATCACCTCATCATATGGATGATATATATAAGTATATTTCAAAGAATAATATATTATTTATGATATTATGATAATTATTTAAAGATAAAATAATATTTTCCTTCTTTTCATAAAGGTTATTAAAAAATGGGAATGTTATACTTGTGTGACCTACCGTCTCCATGATTGTAACATAATTCAATTTTCATAAACACATTTCATGATTTGTTTTAAAAGTAAAATTGGTATATAAAAATGATTATTATTTCATGATAATTATTATATATTTAATTGGATAATTACCTCTTTGATCATATTTAACTTGCTGATGTCATTTAGGACATACGAGCCAAATATCATCAAATCATCCGATGTTAACTTAATTAATTAAGTAATTGATCATAACATGGTAAACATTAACAATAAAATTTCAAAGGGTTTTTAAGAAAGAAAATAATTAACATAATTTTATTATTACATAATATAAATCACATATGTGACGCGTTAGACTCAAGGAAAGTGACTTTCTTTTAAAAATCATATTTTAATGTTTTCCTCCCAAATCTTTATCTTCCATATCCATGTTCTTGAAATTTTTTAATGGATGTATTTATATGGACATAAAATAATTATATAAGAAATATTTTTTCTCCTTTTAATTTCTTTAAAAGGTTTTCAAAAGGAATATTTTTATGATATTTTTTACTTTATTTACAAAATACCAAAGGAATGTTCTATTTTAACGTATACAGTGACAAAATCTTGTACTAAAGCCATTATAATTATTTAATTTTTGCATTACTTTACCAGATTTCACATTTTATTAAAATAAAAAACCTATTTCACTTTTTCTAGGTATTTTGGCTTTGAAAATGGGTTTTTTAAAGGAAAGTGTATTTTGATATTCAAAAGTGTTTTGCATACGAATTTAAAAGAGTTTTACAAAGGTATTATGATGAATAGGTGAAAAAATAATTTTTTTATTCATGATAATGTACTTTAGAATCATATATGAGAAACAGGTGAGATCGATACAACTTATATAATGGGTTGAGACCCATTATATCTTATGATTAATGAGTGAGACCAATATAGATTATACTATGGGTGATCCCAATATAGCTTATACGATGGGTGTGCCTAAATACCACTCCAATGCATTAGGTAATGTTCCTTACCTTAATAAGAATGACGGAGGGTGTTTCTGGAGGGTTTATCCAATGTATTTAACTGGGCTCCATTAATTTGTGATGCATGTTATGAATATAATTTCTCTAAGCTTCTTAAAAATGTTTTTAAATTTCTTTCTATGTAGTTTAAAATTTTTCTTTAAGATAAGGGTGTGTGTTTTTCAGATAGAAATTATTAATTTAATAATAAAAATGAATAATGTGGAAAAGATATTTATTTTATGGGTTTTCATGGTTTTCAATAGATTAAAAGATTTACTCCTTTTTATGTCCCTTACTAAGTTTTTTGTGCTCATACCATGTTTAAATTTTTTTTTTCATAAGGTTTAATGATGGGTAAGGGAAAAGAAGAAGTCCAGTTGAATTTTATGAAGAATTTTCACAAAAATAAACCATGTTTTGTTTTAGAAGTTTTATATTATTGAAAAAATGGATACTAAGTAGAACTATAAACTTTGTAATATTTTGGACTGTTATGTGATAATTATGGACTAATTATCCAAACAACTAAACCTAAAATATATTTAGGAATTCATGAAAATAAATTATAGTCGAAAGAAACTCGAATATGTAATTTTTAAGTCCATGTATTTATATTTGGTATCAGAGAAAATTTTTAGATAACTTTAGAGTTTTAGATAATGTTAAGAGACCATTGAAATATTTTCCGTTATAGTTAAGTTGAAATGATAAATAAGTTGAATATTACCATGTTGATTCATCTAATATATGTCTATTAATAATGGTTTTCCATAGAGTAAATAGTAAATATGTAGTAAGAAGGCACCCAGAGGGAAATATTCAACAAATCAGAAACTTGGAATGGTTGGAATTAGAATTGAGTAGTTTTTATATGATGGATCAATTGATTCATTTTATAAATGGTGTTGGTATCCTTGCTAGAGTTAAACTTGATCTAACACAAAAGAATAAGACAATTGTTGATAATTTCATGAAAGATCACCCACTATATTTCTGTGGAACCTTAGATCTAATGGTAGATGATGGATGGATCAATGCACTTGAAAATATATTCCATGTTATAGGATATTCACAAAATCAAAGATAACTCTTTCCATTTATCATTTTGAGGGTGAATTTGATCAATTGTGATCTTTAGTTAAGAATACCATAAAAATAGATGAGATTGATTCCATATAATGGGTCACATTTAATAATATTTTCCTTGATAAATATTTTCTTAAGGTTGTTCAACTTAGGATTTAGAAACAATTCTTAGAAATTAGGAAAAAATATGGGGATTTTTTATCTATGTATAAATAAAATTTTACAATATTGACCATGTATGTAGAAGATTTTATTTAGGAAGTTGGTAATAAAATTAATTTATTTTACTTTGGATTGAAAGAAAATTTATGAAGAGACTTGGCCACATGATAAATTAAAATCAATGAGAAAGTTTTTCATTGTGATGATAAAGTTGAGATGGAGTTTTTTGACACTTATGTGTCGCAAGATAACAAGAGTGATGAATAGTCAGGGTGGTATAAAAATATATATGTAAACAACTAAGATGTTTGGAGGAAAGCCTCCAACATGTTCTGAGTTTGGTAAAAGACATTTCATGGAATGTTTTTTAGGAGATAGAAAGTGTTATCAGTTTGGTAAAATTGGTCATGTGGCTCATTACTATAATGAAAGGAGTCATGAATAGTTCAAGAATGTCATAACATATATTCATCCAATGGTGAGATGTTTTAGTTTCAATAAGTGGGGTTATTATGATTACATGTATTCGATGTTAATTCCAAAGGGTGACAATCATCTATATTAGAAATAGAAAGGTGTGACAAAATAATTTTCTATTAAAATTATTCCAATACACTATTTGACTTCATTAAGGTCCTTTATTTCTATGAAAATTAAATGTAAAATGAGAATTTCACCACATAATAATAATATAAAACTTTTTCTAAAAAGTAATGGTTGAAATATTAAAGTAACAAAAATTTATAAGAATCTTTATGTTGTCATTAGTGGGATGGTTTTTTCTTGAAAATATTATTGAGTTTCCCACAGGAGATTTTGATATTTTTTGGGTATAGATTGGCTATCCGTTTATCATTCTAGGATAGATTATAAATATAATAAAGCAATATTAAATGATTTCACACCTTTGATAACATACCAAGAAGTTAGTAAATTTATTATAAAGATAAGTGAAATTTACCTAGATCATGTTTTTTAAAAGGTAGAAACTATTCAAATTAGTGATGTTCTAGTAGTGAAAGAATATATGGATGTTTTTCTAAATGATTTTTCTAGTGTCATTATTTTCCAGGATGGTTAATTTAATATCAAATTAGTGAATAATGGTAAGCCTATTTCCAAAAAACTTATCAAATGGATCAATAAGAACTTGTGGAATTGAAAAAGTAGTTGAACGAGTCTCTAGAAAAGGGTTTCATTTTTCCAAGTACTTTACCTTAGGGCGATCTTGTTTTATTTTCTAAAAAAATATTGTTTAATGAGTCTCTCTATTGATTATAGATCCTTGAATAAAATCCTATTAAGAGCAAGTATAATTTTCCATTATTAATTATTTATTTAATCATCACTAGGGAGAAAAGTATTTTTTGAATATTGATCTATGTTTAGCGTACCATCGATTTATGGTGAAAAAGACAGATAATACAAAGACTAAATTTAAGAATAGATATGGGAATTATTAGTTTGTATTTGTGCCCTTTGGGTTGTATGATGCACCAACTATATTAATAGATCTTATGAATATAGTTTTCCATGACTATTTATATATGTTTTTATTTGGGTTTATTGATGATATATTTTTTGAGTGGCACCTTGAACTACTTTATCTTTTCATAATTACAAAACATTATTTGTTTTATAATCTTCTTGAAGAACGTTATGTTTTGATTATTTCTAAGACTTATTTTTTTAGTTAACATTAGAATTTAAATATTCTAATACTTGGTATTGTATAACTATAATGTTTATTATTTATATTATTTATAAGTCTTAATACACTGATAACTTTACTTTATTTATTCTCTTTAACATAAGTCTTAATTTAGTGTTATCATTAGGTTGTTATATTATATATTGATCAAGGAAGACTTCACTTTGATTCTTATATATTTTAGTTTATCCTTTGTTTGTTATCTTATGTGTTTATTAAAGGTTTCTTAACATTAATTAGATCATAATATTTCTTCTTTTAATTTTTTTTGATTTTATTTTTTGATTGGTTATATCACTTTCTCTTAATTAAAGATTGGAATTTATAAAGGAGTATCATTGTTTATAAAGTGTAGAAAATATTTGTTTCCATTTACTATAAAAAAGAACATGGTATGTAGTATAAATAATAGACATGACACTAATTTATCTCCTACGTGCTGTATAGTTTGAAAATGAGTCCTAGCGCTTCACTGTTCAACTTCTTATTGAAGTAAAATTTTGGTTACCCAAGTTTCACTGTTTCAATATCTTGAAGGGCCTGTTTATTACCTAATATGAATTACCCCATCTCCATCAAAAATTATTCATTGGGTGAAACTATTTTATTCTTTAATTATACTTTAACTGCTTGTACTATATTTATCACTTAGTGTGTCCTATACAGGGTAATAATACCCTAATAAAAGGTATATATAGGTTTAGTTTATCCCCCAAAAAATAAATTTATTGTTAAACTACAATATAGTAGAGGTTAGGACTGGGTATGTGAAAGTTTTTTTTGGGTGTAAACTTGTAAATGACTAGGTTAGGTTTTCACCTGTAAAATATTGGTTTTTTCATAAACCCAAAAAATAGGTTAGGATTGTGCCTATAAAATTTTAGGTCAGCTCTTCTCTGGTAAAAGGCTGGGTTTTTGTCTGAACACATAAAAGACAAGGTAATTAGGTTGAGCTTCGAGGTGTGAAAATAGAGGATGTAAATATTTGTCACTTTACATCAAAAGTTATTTACCATAGTGGGTTCCATACACCAGGTTGGTATGTGAAGAGTATATATATGATCATTTAGATTCGAACTACTATAAAAATATCTCGTGTTCATCATTTACTTTCTGAATTTTATTTTCTTTCTCTTTTCTCATATGGATGTGGTTGAATAGATTATTATTTGAACTAATCACTTTCTACTCATTATGCTTATAATATAATTAATTTTTTATAGAAATAAAATTTACCCCCTCTTGTCAATTTACATCACCTCTCTAGGAAATAAGAATTTTTATCAAAGGAGGACCCGTTTTGAGGATAATTTAGTCTGACACTTTGCTTGATACCTCATAACTAGTATCATAGATTAGTTAACTTAATGACATATTATGATTCATTTGATTTTTTATATTTATTATTATATTTTTTTATCCATGTCCTTTACATGACTATGGGAAATATCTTTTTCAGTGATGGCTCATTTGAGGAATAAAATTGCATTGAATCCGACATTTCCACCACATTTTAATGGTTATAAGTATAATTAGTGGAAGATATGGATGGAATATTTTCTAAAGAGTATTGATATTCTATTTTGGGATATTTTGATTCTATATTATGATTTAACTAAATCTGATCTGGTTGATTTGATTGGAGAAGATACCGTTTAATATGATATTAATTATAAGGTTATGAATTTTATTTGTTATTCCTTTTCAGAAAATATTTTTAACAAAATTTCTAGTTGCATAACTTGTTATATGATTTTGAAATATCTTGAGACCACTACCTTTAAATAAGACGATTCCATGAAATCTTTTCACCATAATTATATAAAATTTGGTCACATGAAAAATGAAAATCCATCCATAAAAAGGGAAATACATCATTTTCTTGAAGGGGATATTATTCAAGGTGATTCAAATTTGAATTTAGATTGTTATAATGATATTTTTTATGGTTCTAGGAAGAGAAGACATATTAAAATCAATTGTATGAATCTCAAAAATCAAATTAAGGTTAAAAAAATGAAAAGAAATCAATAACTACTTGGAGTGATTATGAAAGTTTATACAACAATCCAGAATGTCCAAAAGAAACTAGTAATGTTTTATTTCTTTCAAAATATTATAAGATAACATTTTCACCACTATATTATTGTTCAAGTGATATTGGTTCATATGATAGAAAATCTAGAAATATATGTGTGCTAATTTTAACTAATGATAGTGATTTCAGTTTTGATTTTCATACTTCTATTAATTCTATAAATAATGAGAAGAGTATCCAAGATCTGTAGGAAATGTTTGATTCATATAAATATGAAATAAAATAAATGAATTATATACATGTATCAATCAAATATAAATATAAAATGTTTTGAAAAAATTGATATCAACTTCTATAATTAAGAAAGCTGTAGAAGATAATAAGGTTTAACCTCTTGAAATTGATAATTTGAGAAACTTTAATATTGTTTTTGAATTGTTTAATATTAAAGATAAAAATGATAGGGTTAAATATTTTCTTTCTAATAATAATTAATATCATTAAAAGAGATTTAATTTATTGTTGGATGATATGTATAAAGTTTAGGATCAATATAAAAAGAATAAAAGTTAAAATGAAAATCTTATAAACAAATATTCTTCTATGCATGAAAAGGTTTGTGATAATTTGAAATTTCTTCAAAAAGAAAATGTAGGGATGAAAAATGAATTAAATAAATATAGAAATGAAATGTTTTATTTGAAAGATCCAATTTATCCGCAATTTTACTCAAATGTTAATTTTTTAAAGACATGTTTTTAAAAAAAATTTAGGATAAAATTAATGAACTTAGTTGTGATTAATTTTTTCCTATTATTTTTAGAAATAAGTTTATGAAAGGAAAGTCTACTGGAGTTTCTTCAACTAATTGTTTAAAATTTGGATCTTATAGTTATTATTCTTGTAATTTTCCTATGAAGTTCACTCAATATTTTGTTCAGAAAAATAATTTTATTACTAAATCTAATTTCAAGGCCAAAATTTCAAAACCATCTACTTCTTGGGTACCTAAAGGTATATATCCATATTATGGTAAAATCAATCCATTCCTTATACCCAATTAATATTTATTTTTTGATTCTTATGTAAAATATTCATGTCATTATATTTTTATTCTTAAAATGATAGAAATAAGAATTATAAGATTTAGTATTTCATTTTGTATAATCTTGAATAATCTATTTCATTTTGGGATTTTACCATATCTTTTGGGAATCAGGTTAATTTATTTATATGGACACTGAATATGTTATTGTTGTTATAAATTTTGGTATACTTTTTTGATATTATCATTTAGTTACTTTCAAAATTATTTTAATATATTATGACATGTTTCCTGGATGCTTGTGAAATTAAACCATGTTTTTAGAGAAGTGTTCACTATTTGAATTAAAATTCTTCTCATAATGCTTTGATATTTTCATTTTAAAAGGAATCCATCAGTTTATGGGAAGTTACACATGTTTTGAAATCATATTTATAAATTTAAATATGTGTACATAAATTGTGTACTCACTATTTTATCTAAGCTAGAAGTGTGGTGGAAATTTTCATTAGAAATTCAATTTTTTTAATTTATTTATAGAATACATCAATTAAGGTGGGGATAACCTTATTTCTATTTCGTAATTCTTCCTTGAAAATTATTTTTGTTTATCCATTACCATTCTGTACATATTTTTTATGCCGAAAAAAATTTAGTATTATAATTTAGAAACATTTTGATTTTGTTATACATATGGAGATTCAAATTTAATACTTAATTTAGGGGGATTTTGATCCCGTTTATATACTGAAACTTTCATATATTCATGAAATCTTTAAAATCTAGAAACAATTTTTTAATTTACTATTGTTTTATTTTTATAGATATTTATTTATTATATTTATGTTTTAAGATTCATTATAATTACTAGATGATGTTAACATGGTGTTTAAACTTTTATTTTGCATAAAAAGATTGTTTTTGAAAGATTTTATATTATTTTTCACAAACATATTTAAAATATTCTTCTCAATATATATAATTTAGGTTCTGATGATTGAATGTTTTATAATGTCTTATTTACATATTATTTTCAATTTTAATGCTTAAGAACGTTTTATGTACTATTTTCATTCATTTAATACATTTTGTCTTTCAAAAATGCTTAAATTTGAGGGGATATAATTTTTTTTGTATCAATTCAAGGAAATTTAACATTATGTTAAGTAATTGGGGAAGATATTTTGTCATTTTAACCAAAGAATAATTATATTTCTACTTGATATCTTTTTGATAATTTCAAAAAGAGAGATATATTTTTTAAATTATAATTTGTTTTGTAATTATCAAAATGGGGTAGAATGTTGAGTAGATCCTTGAACCACTTTATCTTTTGATAATTACAAAAAATTATTTGTTTTATTATCTTATTTAATGAAATTATGTTTTTTTTATATTTTAAATATTTATTTATTTAATTTTAGTTAACATAAGTATTTAAATTTTTTAATACTTTGTATTGTATAACTATAATTTTTTTCTTCTTATTATTCATAATTATTAATACATTGATAACTTTATTTGTTTTATTCTATTTAATATAAGTCTTAATTCAGTGTTATTATTAGGTTGCTATCTTATATATTGATTAAATTACTATTCAATTTTAGCCTTATTTAATTTCGTTTCTATTTAGTTTTTTATCTTATGTTTTTAGTAGAGCTTTCTTAACTTTAATTATATCATAATATTTATTTACATAAAACTTCATTTGATTTCATGTTTTGATTTGTTATATTATATTATAAAAGTTTCATATTGAGTCACCAGGATAAAAAAATAATTATGGACCATTAAATATCATTTAGGCATGATTTCTTAATTTTAAACATTTATCCAAACTATAATCTAGTTATCCAAATCAAAATCCACTTAGTTGATTTTGAATCCTCGTACCTATTTCCCTGTTTCTATTACCATATTTATTTCATCCATAGATGTGGATACATAAATCAAAATTGAATGATTCATGATATGTTAGAAAAATATTTTTTTTACTTCATTTACTTAGATTAAATTAAACTTTGAATCAATCTCTATTAGGTTATAAATTTGGTTAGATTTTATTGCATGCTTTTAGTCTAAAATATACAGTTTTTTGAATTTTTTTTCTAAAGTGTTTTAATGATAACATGGGATATATAACTCAGATTTATTTTATTATTTATTATATAAAAATATAATGGAATTTTATAAATATAATTTAACTATTAATAAATATAATTCTTTTATTTAGATGGTCTATATTAGGTATGAAAGTGGATAAGTCATTCTTCTTTTTAAATTTCTAGAACCCCTTATGCAGATTTGGCTATGTGAGTAATTTTACTACATGAGAAAGTTTTCTTACATGAGAAAAAGATACATGGTTATTCATTTATGTGAAAGGTTTTTCTTATGGGAATAAAATTTCTATGTAGTGAGAAATAATTACCTGAATTTTCTTATGTGAAATGGATATGTAACTTCTCTTATGTAAATTAGCTTCATAGATTTTTAGATACGTGATAAATTTTCTTACATAGTGAGACACCTATGTGAATCATCTATGTGAATCATATACACGATTCAAATACATTATTATAATATATGATTCCTTTATGTGAATCCCCTACCTAGATTTTTCTACGTGGTTATTCAAGTTTCTATATGTTTTTGTAAAAACTGAAACAATGATCTGTTTTACGTATTGTTTCACATATCATTTTTTTGAAAGTTAGTTATTCATATTTTATTGTTTTTTTGTTCTAAAATTAGAAATTAATTATCTATAAGAAATGAGAATATGTTTTACATTGTTTTAGAAACAATTAAATTGGTTTCAAATGGGATTAAGCATGCATTGATATTCAAAATTAAAATTATAGAACCTAAGATATTAAAATTCAAACATGTTAGAATATATTGAGTGTGCCTAAAATATTTTTTGGGAGTTTTTTAAATATATTAATATTTATTATTAACTATTGTATTAATTTTTATAATTTTTTTATATACAACATGTGTTTTATATAACATCAAGGTAGAACTCGAAAACTAAAAAGTTCAAATTAGAATTGTTTTGAAAAATAGAGAGTTAATATCACATAAATTATGGGATTATTCCAACATATTTATTATCAAAATTTATGGATATATCAATTTCTATATTAATTTTTTATTTATTATTTTAATAAATTTTTTATGTAAAACTTGTTTTCCATTTTAAAATATATGAGAGAATATTAAAATCTACCTTAATGTGAAGATTTTAACATAGGAATTTATGAATGGGTATCATTTTTATAAAGTGGAGAAAATAGATGTTTCTATTTGTTGTATAAAAATACTATGTCATGCAATACATAGAATATATGTAACTATTATTTGTCTCCTACATGATGAATAGTTCGAAACTAAGTCCCAACACTTCATTGTTCAACTTCTTGCTAAAGTAAACTGTTTTTTACCAAACTTAACTATTTCAACTTCTTGAAGGGCCTATGAATTACCTAATCCAAATTCCAACATCTCCATTGATAATTATTCACTATATGAAACTATTTTATTCTTTCATTGTGTTGTAACTATCTATACTATATTTTCTTACTTAGCGCATCCTGCACAGGGTTATACTACCCTAACAAATAGTACGTTTGGGTTTAGTCTATCCCCTTAGAAGATAAGGTTCCTCTTAATTTATAAAATAATAGAGGAAAGGACTGCTCCTATAAGAGTCTGTGTTTAGTATTTTCCCTTAGAAGACTGAGTTACTCTTGAACTGTAACATATAAGAGGTTATAATTGAGCCTATGAACGTCTAGGTTGGGTCCGCACTTATAAAAATATGGGTTAAGTTTTCAGCCGTAAAAGACTAGTTTTTATTTAAACTTGAAAAAGTAAAGTGTTTAGGATTGAGATTATAAAATTCTAGGTTGGGTCTTATCCTGTAAAATTTTATATTTTTTATGAACACGTAAAAGAAAAGGGAATTGGGTTGATCCTACTAGTGTGAAAAATTTGGATATAAAAAGTTTTCACTATTCTCCAAAAGCGATTTACCATAGTGGGTGCCATACATTAGGATGGTTTGTGAAGAGTAAATTTTGGAAATTTAGATCCAAAATATTATAACAATATATTAGGTTTATTTTTTACTTATGAATTTTATTTTCTCTCTCTTTTCTTATAATAGTGTGGTTTAATTATTTATTATTTAAATTGATCACTTTCTACTCATTAAGTTTATACTTTGATTAATTTTTTAAATAAAGAAAATTCATACCCAATATTTTCCATTTATATCACCTCTTTGAGACCTAACAATATTGGCATATTCTAAAATATAGGAAGATTATGAAAGACACTAGAGAATTGTTTTATAATCCTTAAAAGAAAAGAAACAATATAAAATGTTTATCAAACGTGAATTTTGGTTACAAAAAATTTATTTTCTTGGGAATATTGCCTCTAAAGATGGAATAACTATTGACCCTGGTAAAGTTATACCTATTGAAGAATGTACAATACCTAAAAATTTCATAAATATTCATAGTTTTCATGTATTAAAGGGTTACTACCGAAGGTTTATTGAAGACCTTTCTTGGTTTTCAATATCACTAACTATGTTATTTCAATAAGGAGTTAAAATCATCTGGAAAAAATGTGTGATGATTTATTTTCAGGAACTAAAAAGAAGATTGGTTAATTCCCAAGTTTGGTTCCTTCCTAATAGAAATGGTTAATTTTTCATATATGGTGACGCTTAATTAAAGGGTCTTAGTTATTTTATGATGTAGAATGATTTGGCAATTTATTGTGCTTCATGGAAACTGAAAATACATGATTTAAATTATTCTACACATGATATAGATTTAGTTTCTATGAGTTTTAATTCAAAATTTTTCTACCATAATTTATAGAGTAATTTTTGAAATATATGATGATCACAAATGTTTTAAGTATATATTCACTAAAAAATATTTGAGCACGAGGAAGATATGCTATATGGAACCAATCAAGGATTATGATTACTTGATTCATTTCCATCCTGGAAAAGAAAATAAATTAGCCAATTCTTTGAGTTGAAAAGATCATTCATCATTAACCATGTTATGTTTTGAAAAAAACCCTTTAATTATTGATTTGATAAATGTTTTCCTAGAAATTATTCATGTAGAAACATCCTCTATTTTGTTGTAGGTGTTAGTACATTCATCTCTGTGAGAAATAATTAAGAAATACCAAAAGGAAGACCATGAGTTATATGAAAAGGTATAGTTGGTTAAAAGGGTTAGTTTCTTGAATTTAATGTCGAAAATGAATGTGTTTTGATATTTGGAAAGGGATTATGTGTTCTGTGTGACTTCAATATGAAGAGATGATTGTTGAGTGAAGCTCATAGTTCCCCATTTTCTGTTAATCCTTGTAGTACTTAGATATACAAATAACTTCAAAAGTATTACTGGTGGGATGTAATGAAAAGATATATTGCTAAATTTACCAAGATATTCTTGATTTTTCAATAGGTTAAAGAAGAAAGACAATTACTAAAGGGAATTCTTCTGACTTTTTTAGTACCAGAGTAGAAATGGTAAAATATATTCATTTATTTCATAGTAGTATTTCCAAATAATTCTTGAGGTAATAATGTGATTTGGGTTATTATTGATCTACTAACTAAATCTATGAAATTCATTACCATTCATTATATTATGTATTTAGGTTAAATTTCTTCACTGTATCTCAAGGATATAGTTAGGTTACATGGAGTTCTTCTCTTCATTGTATCTGATCATGTTTAAAGATTCACTTTTAATTTTTGTAAAGGTCTTTAGAAGTCATTGAGTATTGAATTAAATTTAAATACAACTTTACATACTCAATATGATGGAAAATTTGAGCGAATGATTCATAACTTGGAAGAAATGATTAATTATTATTAAATGGATTGCCTAGGAAGTTAGGATTAACACTTTTCATTAATCTCATTTTATTATAATAATAGTTTCCATTCCAGTATACAGATGGATCCTTTGGATGGATTATATGTAAGGCGGTTATGGACACTAGATTTTTGTGATGAATTTTGATAAAGTAAGTTGATGGGACTAGAGTTGGAAGAGAACATAGTTAAAAAGGTAGATATTATTTAGTAACAAATGAGGATATCTCATAATAGGTAGAAACGTTATGCAGATAAAATGAGGAAACATCTTTCATTCGAGGTAGGTGATCATGCTTTTCCTAAAGTATCTTTATGGATAAGTGTTATGAATTTAGGTAAAAAGGGGAAGTTAATTATGTATTTTATTATTCCATTTTAAATCCTAAAGAAATATGGATATTTTTTTATAAAGTGTTCTTACCATAAAATTTAACCCATTACATAACATATTTCAAGTTTCAATGTTAAGAGAATATGTTCCAAATTCATATAATGTTTTGATACATAATGAGGTTCAGTTAAAAGGTAAAATTTCTTATGAGGAACAAACAGTAAAAATTCTTGACCATAGAGTGAAATTGTTGCAGAATAAGGTGACTCAATAGGTTAAAGTTTTGTGGAAATACCCTATGGTTGAAGATAGAACATGAGAATCTGAAAATGATATGATGGAAATATATCCCCACTTGATTAATAAGTGAATAAAATTGTGAGGATGAAATTTAAAAAATGTTAAAATAAATTAACAACCTAGGAAATTATAGAAAGAACCTTTTTATATTTATTAGTTTTCATGAATTAGATGGTTATATTTTTTTATAAAAATATTAATTAATTTTTAAATCAAAAAGAAAATTGTTTTATTAAACTTTTTTCTTATAATGTTTTATATAAAAGTATAATTTTAAAATTATTGAATTTTAATTTGAAAAAATTAATTTATTTTTTTAATTCATCATGTTAAAATTATCTTAAGATAAATTTTTGAGAATGTTCTACAAAATTGACTTTTCAATGAATAGTGAAAAATATTGATTTTATTGAAAATTGAATTTTATTTTCAAGTGTTTAAAAATATGAATTATATTTTGGATTATTTTTAAAAATTTAATTAGTTTATTTTTATTTAAAATAATCTTATTATGCTTTTTGAAATAAATTTTATACTTGAATTTAATATAAATACATTTTATACTCTAAACTTTATTATTTTGAAAAACTATTTTCTTCACATTTTGTGGGTTTAATTTTAAATTATATTTTAGTATTTATAAAAATTGAATTTTGAAAAATTTATTCCATATTTTTAATCATTAGTTCAAAATTGATAAATATTACCCTTTATTTTTGGACAATATGAATATTAATCTTCATTATTTGTGTTGCCATGGTAAAGGGTAAATCATATAATTAAGGTAATAAAATGATAAGGACTATAAAATGAACCTAAAACTAGAATTAATTTTATTATATGAGTATATCTCATCCATAATCATCGAAAAGTTGAATATATGGTATTTTTATTCCATTTTTCTATGATTTTGAACTTTTTATTATTTTATATAGAGAAACGTAAAAAATGTCATTCTATTTGTTTTATTAAATATTGTTTTACATAGAGATAAACTAATGATATTTTCAGTTATAAATATTATTTTAAATATAAAAAGTTTTTTTATGGGAATTTATTTATATTTTTTAGTAATGAAATATTTTCCAAAAATGCTTATGGAACACTCACACAGTGCTTGTGTAAAAAGTAAAAAAAATAATTAAAATTATTTTAAGAACTCTAAAAATAATATTATTTGAGTTATTTATAATGTAAATTATTTTAGAAACATATGATATATTATAGTGTGTTTTATATATTTTATTTTAATTCCATTATTGTCTTGTAGTTCTAAAAGTTAAATTAAATGAATAGTTCCAATTTGAAATTAATGTTATTTTAAAATAAGAAATTTTTTATCAAATGATTTAAAATTCAGAAAAATATTAAATTTGGAAAATTGAATGATATATGATTTATGACTTAAAAAATGGTCCATTTTGTTTGTGAACTTTTCCTTTTATAGTAACTATATTAACCTCTTAAGAGTAAAAAACATTGATATCACTGTAAATGTCAAAAGGGTTAGCAAAGGGTTGAACAAAAAGTTAAGGGTACAAATGTGATATAAAATTTTCCAAATTTTATTGGATGATATTATTTAGAATATTAATCAATTTTTATTCTAATATAATCAATTTAGATCCATTTGTATATCAATATTAATTTATATTAATTCAATATTTTAAGTATTTCTTAGAGTGCCCCTCCCCTCGTTAATAAAAAGACACCTCCTATTGTCTTTTATTCACACATAGAAATCCCATTTTCTTAGAAAATATCTACCAAAAAACCTTACTAGAACCCATAATATAATTATATAGGTATTTTTATCCATAATAACAACCTTAGAGGGATTATGGTATAAAGTAAAAGAGATTTTCCAAACAAGTGGTATAGTTTTTAACCAAATGTTTTAGTTTTATTTCATCTTACAATTACTTAACATATTATTCAACCATGAAGATATAATAAACTAAGTATATTACATATAATTAAATGTTAATTTCAAAACCTATATCCATATCATTTTCCATAAAATGGGATAGGAATCCATCATTTGTGTGTAGAGAGAAATACAATATTGCGAACCAATATAATTTGTTTTCCATCACCACCTATCATAGTGTTTTATAATAATAGATTTAATGTATATATATATGATATTAATGAAATATTTATTATTATAAAAATATATTACACTATTTAATTTCTTACCTTTACATTCACTGAAAAATGATAATGTCGTATATGCGTACATGTGGACTACCACATCCAATAAGCTATGTGATTCATTTTTCCAAATCGCATCACCTGGATTATATATATAAGTATAATTAAAGAAATAATATGGTATTTATGATATTAATATAATTTTTAAAAGATAAAATAATACTTACCATATTTTTATAATGATACTTGAAAAAGGGAAATGTTACACATGCATACGTACGACCTACAATCTTTATGATTGCAATATACATCATTTTACACAGCCACATTTCATGGATGGGTTTAAAAGTATTGTTTATATATAAAAATTATAATTATATCATAATTATTTTTCTATATATGATTCAATAATTATATATTTGACCATAATCAACTTATTGATGTTATTTTGGACATCTGAGCAGAATATCATCAAAATATCCAACAAAAAATTAAAAGATTAAGTAATTGATTATAACACATTAAAAGGGAATAATAAAATTGAAAAAGGTTCTTAGGAACTTAAATAATTAACAAAAAAATTTATTCAAGAAGATAAATCACATATTTTATGATTCAGACATGAGGTAAGAGAATTTCTTTTAGAAATGCTATTTTAAAGTCTTCCTCCCAACTCTTTATCTTCCATGTCCTTATTCTTGAAATTGTTTTCTGGATGTATTTATATAGACATAAAAGAATTATAAAGGAAATTTAATTTCTCTTTTTTCATTATTTCAAAGGTTTTAAAAAGGATTATTTTTAAGGAATGTTTTGACTTTCTGTACAAAAGATAAAAGGAATGTTCTTTTTAACGTGTACGTCGACATCGAATTTTTTCAAAATTGTAAAAATTATTTTATTTTTGGATTCCTTTACAAGATTTAATGTTTTATTCAAATAAATAACCTATTTCCATGCTTTTCGTATTTTTTAATATAAAATGGGTTTATAAAAGAAAAGGTTATTTCTATATCTGAAAGTGTTATGCATACGGGTTCAAAAGAGTTTTTTAAAGGTTTTATGATGAAAAGGTACAAGAATAATTTTTTTATTGATGATATGGTACTTAAGAATTGTATATGAGAAATAGTTTATCCTGATACAACTTATATGATGGGTTGATCCCCATTTTTGCTCATGATTAATGGGTGAGCCTCATACGACTTATACGATGGGTGATCCCAATATATCTTATATGACAGGTGTGCCCAGATAACACTCCGATGTATTGGTCAATGTTACTGGTATTATTAGGTAAGAAAGAGTTATTTTAGAATGTCAAAAATTTAACTGTTTAAATTTATTCTTTTAAAGGAAAAAAGGATTGATGATGATCTTTACTTAAAAAAACTGTAGATATATATGATCTTTAATCCTTAGAATGGGATACATTTAGGTATCTTTTCCTTTAAAATATTTTCCTTATGGCTGTTTGACTCAAGATGGATAAACGATTATTAGAATTGAGGAAAAAATATAAAGATTCTATATCCACTTATGAAGTCAATTTTACAATATTTTCCAGGTATTTACTATTTTTTATTCGGGGCATTTATTTTAAAATTAATAGATTTTACTCCAAATTGAAACTATGTTTATAATGGGCTTTTTCCATACGATAATTTAAAATATATGTGAAATTGTTTCACTATGATAAGAAACTTGTGTTAGAGTTTATTGATAGTTATGATAATAGAGATAAAAAGAGTAAAAAATAATCACGGTGTAAGGAAATAAGGAATAAATAGACTAAGAAATTTAGAGGTAATTCACCAAAATGTTCCAATTCATGTAATAGAAATTTCAAGTAATGTTTTTAGAGACCTGGAAAGTGTTTTGGTGTGGTAATTTCAGTGAAAGGGATTTTGAATGCAAAAAAGTCCTGAACAATCTCATAATGAGGTGACACTTATCCATCTAATAGTGAGATGTTTTACATGAAACATGTTTATTAATTATGATGAAATGTGTTTTATGTTTGTTAGACAGGGTGGAAATCATCAATAATAGAAATATAATGGTATGGAAAAAAAATCATTTTCTACTACTATATTTTATTTTGGGCCATCGAATGATGTTGTGACATTTATGTTACTTGTTTATTTGAATTATTCCAAAGCCCGATTTGACTCTGGATCTTTTCATTCCTTCATTTCTATGAAATTTGGAAGTAAAATACGAATATCACCTCCTAGAAAGTAAATATATTTTTTGTGAAAACTCAAGGTTGAAATTTTAAAGAAAGAAATTTTTATAAGAATATTACTATTGTTATTAGTTGGATGGTTTTTCTAGAAGATCTTATTGAGCTTCCCAATGTTTAATTTGATATTATTTTAGGTATGTATTTGATATCATTTTGTCATGCTAAGATAGATTGAAGAGATAAGAAAGTATTATTTAATGATTTCATAATTTTCATAACATAACAAGAAGCTAAGAAATTGATTAGAGATGGAAGTTAATGTTACCTAGATCATGTTATTTAAAGGAAAAAAACTGGCTATATTAGTTATGTTCTATTAATAAATGAATATATGGATGTTTTCCTTTTGATTTTCCTAGTGTCATTCCAGATTGAGATGTTGAATTTTCTATTGAGTGAATGCCTAATGATCAACCTATTTCAAAACCACATTATATAGTGGTACAAGTACAAATTATGAGATTTAAAAATTATTCTAAAGTGTTCCTAGATAAACGTTTCATTTTTCCAAGAAATTCTCCATGGTGTGCTTCTATTTTGTTTGTTAAAAAGTGATATGGTTCAATTATACTTTTCATATATTATAGAGCCTTGAATAATATAATTTTTAATAAAAATTATCCTTTCCCCCATATAAATGATTTTTTTGATCAATACTAGGGAGAATATTATTTTTCAAAGGTTTATCCCATGTCAGGGTACCATCAGTTGAAGGTGAAGAAGACATATATTCCAAAGATTGCATTCCCCACTAGATATTGGTATTATGAGTTCGTAGTCATTCCCTTTGGGTTTTCTAATGCACTAGATATATTCATGGATTATATTAATAGAGTTTTATATAATTATGTAGATAATTGTTTGGTTGAGTTTGTTGATGATATATTGGTATATTCTAAAATTCATGGGGATTGTGAAATACACTTAAGAATTATTTTTTAAACCTTAAAAGAAAAGAAACAATATGGAAAGTTTAGTATGTCCAAACTTTGGTTGAAAAAATTTATTTTCTCATGTATAATGTTTCTAAAGATGAAATCACTTTTGAACCTTCTAAAAATAATGTTTTTGAAGAATTATCAAGACCTACAAATATCATAGAGAATCATAGTTAACTTAGATTAACGGGTTATAAATGACGGTTTGTTGAAATATTTTCTTGGTTTTCTAGCCCACCAAATATCTTAACTCAAAATAGAGTTAAATTAATTTGAAATAAGTGTGATGATTATTTTTGGAAACTAAAAATAATATTGGTGAATGATCTAGTTTTGGCCCAACCCACTAGAAATGGTGAATTTTTTATCTAAAATGAATCTTCATTAAAGGGACATTTTTTTGTTCTGATACAAAATGATTAGGTAATTTATTATGATTCATGGTAACTGAAACCTTAGGAGTTAAATTATCCTATATATGATCTAGAATTATCTTTTGTGGTTTTTGAGTTAAAAAATTTTAGGCATTATTTATGTGGATTAAGGTGTGAAATATATACCAATTACAAAAGTTTGAAGTATATATTCACTCATAAATATTTGAACATGAGGAATAAAATATGGATGTAAATGATCAAGTATTATATTTTAATGATTCATTACCATCATATAAAATAATATAAATTAGAATATTTTTTAGGTGAATATGATCATAAATCATTAAATATGTTATTTTTGGAACGAAACCCTTTGGTTAATAAGTTGATGAATTTTATCCTATAAATTATGTAAGAATATATATACTCTATTTTGTTTTAGGTTTCATTATAATCATATATATCAAAAAGAATTAAACAAGCTCATAAGGAAGATAATGGGTTATAGGAAAATGTATAATTGGTTAAGAAAGGTGATATTCCTGAATTTAATGTTGATAAAGAACATGTTTTCAGATTTATAGAGATTTTATGTGTGTCGTTTAACTCTTAATTGAAGAGAGAACTATTCTATGAAGCTCATAGTTCCCTATTTTTTATTCATCCAAGTAGCACTAAGATGTACAAATAACTTCAATTGTATATCTGGTAGGATGGAATGAAAAAGGTATTGTTGACTTTACCAGGATTTTTTTTACTTTGTAATAGGTTAAACAAGAAAATAAATTACCAAAGGAGATTATTAAACCTTTTACATTACCATAATGGAAATGGGAAAATATATCCATGGATTTCATAGTGGAATTTCCAAAAACTTCTTGAGTTAATAATAAATTTTTATTTAATATTGATTGACTAAGTAAATCTATGGATTTACTTCCTATTTGAGATACCATGTATTTAGATTTAATTTATAAACTATATCTCAAGGAGATAATTATGTTACATGGATTTCCTCTCTCTATTGTATATTATCATGTTTCCAAATTCACTAATAATTTTTTGAATGGTCTTCAGAAGTCATTGGGTGCTAAATTTAATTTTAGTACAACTTTTCATCCTTAATATGATGGAAAGTCTGAGAAAATGATTCTTACCTTAAAATACATGATTCATTATTGTAAAATTTATTACCAGGGAAGTCCTGAATAATACCTTTTATTATTTTATTTCTCTTATAATAACAGTTTCTATTCAAGTATATAGATGAAAAATTTTGAGGTATTATATGGAAAGTGGTTCCAAACTCTAGTTATTTGGGATAAATTAGGAGGAAGGAATTTGATCAAAAAAAATTAGGTAGAGTAAATGGTTGATAATGTAGATATGATTAAACAATATACAAGGATAACATATAGTATGAAGAAAATTTATATGGATAACAGGAGGAAATATATTTCATTTAAGGTAGGTGATCATGTTTTTCTTAATGTATCTCCCTAGAAATGTGTTATGTGTTTTGGTTAATAAAGGGAAGATAAGTTCATGTCTCATTGTACTGTACAAAATCATGGAGAAAGATGGATCATCACGGGGAATTTCTTCCAAGCTTTTCCCATATAAGTAACATATTTCTTTTCTTGATGTCAAGAAAATTTATTCCAGATTCATATCCTGTTTTGAGACCTGAGGTAGTTCATTTAGAAGACAAATTTTCATATGGGGAATATCCAGTATAGATTATTAATCATATTGAGAAAGTTTTAATTAAGAAGGTGATTCACGAGGTTTAGGTTTTGTGTAAAAAGTAAATGGTTGAAGAAGCAACATGGGAATCTAAAACTTTTATGGGGGAATGATATCCCCACTTGTCTAATAAGTGAATAAAATTACAAGGATCCAATTTCCAAAAGGGTGGAATAATGAAACAACCGATGTAATGATATAATAAATATTTTTGCATATTTATTATTATTTATGAATTATATTTTTATATTCATTATAAAAATATTAAGTAATTTTTAAATCAAAAGATAATAGTTTTATTGAACTCTTTTCTTATAAGGGTTTATATAAAAGTATAATTTTAAAATTATAGAATTTTAATTTGAAAAAATAAAATTAATTCTTGAATTTATTATATTAAAATTATGTTAAGATGAATTTTGTAGAATTTTTTGAATAGATTTATTTTGTAATGAATAGTGAAATACCGATTTTTTATTAAAAATTGCTTTTTATTATCAAGTATTTAAAAAGTAAAATTCTATTTTAGGTTAGTTTTAAATTTTAATTAGTCAAATTTTATTTAAAATAATACAATTATGATTTTTTAAATGAATTTTATACTTTAATTTAGTATAAAAATATTTTATACTTAAAAAAGTCATTTTTTGGAATCTTTTTTTCTTGGAATTTTGAAGGTTTAATTTTAAATTAAATTTGAATACTTATATGACTTAAATTTGTAAAGTTCGATTCCATATTTTTAATTAGTGGGTATAAATTTTTTAAATATTTCTCATTGTTTTTGGACATTATGAATAGTAACCTTAGTAATATTTGTTACCACGGTAAAGGGTAAATTAAGTAATTAAGGTTAAAAACAAAATAAAAAGGACTAAAAAATAACCAAAAAACTTTAATTAATTATATTGGATCATTATATTTCGTCACTAATCATCTAAAAGTTGAATATATGGACTTTTATTACCATATTACCATGATGTTTACCTTTATGATATTTTATATAAAGAAAAGTAAAAAAAATATCATTCTCTTTGTTTTATTAACTCGAAATTTTTGAAAAAGGAAAAAATAGAGGATATGTTCAGTTATAAATATTATTTTTAAATATAAATAATATTTTTCATCATGATAATTTATTTATAATTTTTAGATGTGAAATAATTACCTTAAATGCTTATGTAACACTAGAACAATGCTTGTCCAAGGAGTAAAAAAATCAATAAAATGATTTTAAAAACCATATAAACAATATTATTTGAGTGGGTTATAATGTACCGCAAATTTTTTAGATACTTATGAAATATTTTAGATTCTTGGATGCATTTTATTCAAATTAAATTGTTTTTTGGTTGTTTGAAGTGTAAAATTAACTGAATAGCTCTATAATTGACATTAATGTTATTTAAAAAAAATTCTATTAAATGATTTTATTATTCCTAAAAATATTATATTTTTTAAAGTGAATGGTAAATGGTTTATAAAATCAAACACCGTCTATTTATTGGATTTTTTTCCTTTTATAGTAACTATATTAACCTATTATGAGAAAAACACTTTGGCGTGACAGTATTTGTCAAAAAGGTTAAGAGAGGGTTAAAATAAAAATATAATGGTAAAAATTCAACATAAACTTGTATAAATATTATTTTTTGAGGGAATTTTGACTCATAGTCATATTATCTTTAAATATTATCAATTTAGAGCCATTTAGTCATTAAAAGTAATTTTTATTAATTAAATATTTTATGTAATTCCAATAGTGTCCCTCCCCTGACTTATAAATGGTACTTAGTATTCTCTTTTATTAACACTTAAAATAATTTTTTATCCAATACCTTCCCAAATACATTACTATAATCTTTCCCCTTATTCTAGAGGTCATTATTTTTGAAAAAAATACCAACCTTAGAGGTCTTAAGGTGTAAAGAAAAGGAGATTTCCAAAGAAGATTTATTGCTCTTATCCGGACATTTTAGTTTTATTTATTCTTCCTCTTCATTCAAATATTAATCAACCATACTGATATAATAATGTAATTATATTTCATATACTTAGAAGTTATTATGTTAATGGCATAACCTATATCTATTTCATCTTCCATGAAATGGGAAAAGAATCCCTTCATTCATGTGTACGATGGATTACTACCCCACAAAATGATGTAATTCATTTTCCATAATAGCCTCTCATGATGGTTTATGATGATATATTTTTTAACACCATATTATTTTAAAATAATACCATTTGGTTTGATATCTTACAATGCACACAACCTCGAGTCTAAAAAAATGTAAAATAATATACTGTTATAACCCAACCATTAAATTAGTGGTTATAAATAGTAATAACTAAAATATGAAATCATATTATTTAAAAATTTATAAAATAAATTCAGTCATTATAAATTAATTATAAATTAAAAAATCACTTGAAATAAAAAGAAATGTTTTTATGAAACAATATTTTTTTTTAAAAATAGATTTGTTAAGTTTTGTGCACTTATTTTAAAATTATTTTTTTTACCAATTTTAGAAAATGAATTTGAAAAAATGAAATTAAAAATTTAAATCAACATTTAAAAATTATATTAGAGTTATTTATTTATAATTTTAGGAAAATGTTAATTTTTCAATGAATAGTGAAAATACTGATTTTTTATTAAAAACTACATTTTCATCTAAAACATTTACAAAGGTACATTTTTTTTAAAATTGTTTCAAAAGAAAAATTAGTTTAATTATATTATAATTAATCCAATTTAGGTCATTTTAATCAATTATATGTTTAATTTAAATATATAATCTTTTTATACTTATGAATACTGTTCCTTTGGAACACCATTTTTTTACCGCATTAGCGGGTTTTAATTTAAATTAAACTATAAAAATTATAAAAATAGAATTAAAAAAATGTCTTCCATATTTGGTATCATAATAATTAATATTATATAATTATTTCAACATAATTTTTGGTTATAATGAATAGTAAAACAATGAAAAGTTATTACGACGATTAAGGTTAAAACATGTTTACTAGGGGTTAAACTAAGAAGATAAGGGTAAAATGACCTAAAAAATTGTTGGATTCCCATTTTTTGGATATAATTTGACCTTATATAAACAAAGTCTTTTTAATCATCCATTTTAGTTCCTTGTGTCTTGTGAAAAATGTGGGTACAACTTATTGTTTTCAAAAATTCCAGGCGTATCCTTACCCCCACTATTAAAAGGGAACTCACTCTAATCTCCCATTAACACTTTAAAAACCATTTTGTTCATACAATAATTATCCAAATTACTTTAATAAATCCCTCACCATGATTTATATTCCCTTTTTGATCATATAACCATTTTTGGAATGCTTTAGGTATAAACCTAAAAAAGTTGTCCGAATAAGAGTTATATTTATTAACCATGTGTTTTCATTTTATTTCTTCTAGTAACTCCTTGAAATATTTACCAACTATAATAAAATAATATTAATATTACCTCTAATATAATTATATTTTATTGTGTTAATTTAATAATTTATATCAATCACCTCTTCCGTCAAATGGGAATTCAAATCATCGATCATGTGTACGAAAGACGACCGTATCACGAACCGATGTAGTTTATTTTCCATCACTACATATCACATTGGATATACTGATGGATTTGATGTTTATATATTATATTTTTTTAAATAATTACTCTTATGTAATTATAACATTGAATCTACCTTCTTACCTTCCAATGTGTTGAAAAATGATAACGTCGCTCGTGCGTACGTGTGGGCTACCGCCTCCACAAAGTGATGTGATTTTTTTTCATTTTTTTGATATGGATGGAAATAAGGATAATTTTAATGAATGTATATGTTATATATGATATTATAAATATTCTATAAATTTAAAATAATATTTACCTTTATTTGGTTCCATCCATTAAAAAAATTAAAAAATCATTCATGTGTATGTATGACCTAAAATCTCCATGAATGATGTAGCTCATTTTTATACCTCTTACTTTTATGGAATGTTATGAATTATTATATAATTAATATATATTATATTTATATTATGGTTATAAATATTTAGATTATTGGACTATGATCAAAGTATAAGTACTGAAACTATCGAACCAAAACATACCTGAAAAGGAACTCAATTATCACGCATAATAATTTTTTTTAATAAAGAATTGTTAATAAAAGTGTGATAAAAATTTATAAGAAAATAATATACGGTATGATATATAATGTTATGGTTCTATAATATATTTTTAATAATTATATATTTATTATATAGGTTTCTCTGATAGGTATGAAAAAATCGGACTTGTCTTAAACGTTTCTCGTCTCAATTTTATTTCCATGATATATATGCCATATTCACCACTTATCCCTTTAGTGAAGTGTATGTAATTCCCCTATGATATTTTATATGATAAATATATTTATATTTATGAAATTTAAAGTTTCCTTTGAATTTATTTATTTCACTAATGTTATTATTTTAATGTTATCAAACTACAAAGGTTTATTTTACAATCTCATCATTACTTGGGATTATTTTGTTTATGTATCCATTGGGAGTATTATGTGATCTTTATATATGAAAACCAATATATTTTGTTCTCTACTATTTGTTAATTATATATTTAGGAAATATTACCTTTTCTCTCTCTTTTAATAAAATTATTGATATTTTTTTAAAAAAATCCAACCTTATTTCCCTCATCGGTCAAAAATACTTTTTATTCAAAATATATGTTTTCAAAAACCAATTTCAAAAATATTTTTTATAGTATATTATGATTGATAAAATTAATTTTTACCCACAGTTGTACTTTGGAAAAATTATTTAAAATGAATCATTCTATCACATTCCAAACAATGTACTTTTTGACTTTTCTAAAAATATATGAAAGGAATATTTGTTTCAATGTACTCAACATGAAAATTACATTCCTATCATCATGACCAATAATTAATTTGAAGTTTAATTTATATATTTATAAGGTTTCTTAAAGAATTAGTTTTTGAAATATTTTGGAAATTTTTATGTTTTAAAAGTTATTTTCAAAGTGAAAAGGTCATATTCATCAAGAGTATTTTTAATAACTTTTTTATTGTATTTATATTCATAAAATATAATAAACATTATTTTACTTATTAACCACCTAGGATATGCTATAAAGATTCCGTACTTAATATTTCTCTAGATGGTTTATGATCAATTTGACTAGGATGCACAATTTTGATACCATTCAATATAGTACTCTTAATGGTTTATGGTTATGTTTAAATGAATGGGGAAAGTACTAAAATTTGTATCTTAGTTTTTCAATATGAATATTTATATTTATTAGGTTTATTTATTGGGTAAATTATTAACATTTTGTATATTAATTTCCTATATGAATCTTTACATTGATTATGTTTCTCCCCTTTCATATGAGGAATTCATTTTACTTAGTAAGTAATGGGTGGGGCCCCCAATATCCCTTAGATGCATTAACAGGTCTCATGAGACAATCTATATTGGGTATTTGGATGAGGAATTACCCAATTATGTAAGATGTATCAGAATTAGGCCTTGGAGGTATGTATATAATGTCAAAAATTATGTATTATCTCATTATACGATTTGTTATTGATTTCCATGTGATTATTCATTTGGTTAGAATATCCATAGATAAGTATCAAGATCATGGGATTATTTATATGGAATTATTTTGATTATAATTTATTCCCACCATATTCTTATTTATGTTTTAGTTATTTATTAAATGAAATGTGTTTCAGTTATTTAATTTTCCATATTGAGTATTCCTTATTTTTTTATGAAAGATTCGGCTATACACATACCCTTACCAAGTATTAGATTCACCCCTCTCTTTTGTTTAGTTTCCCTAAGATGATAAGAAGTGTATTATTATTGTAAATACCCGAAGCTTGACGTACATTGACATTACATTACATTTGCGGAATACTTAGTACATAACAAAAACACACACACAAGGATTGCAATAGTTTAGTGTCTTTGGAAACTCGGAGTATAATATTCTAATCCTGGTGAAGGATCTTCAACATCTCCCATAAAGATCTTCCCTTTTTTTTATACCTAAAACCTTTCTTTATATCCTGGGGAAAAGTAAACATAAAAGGGTGAGCTCAAATGCTCAGTAAGGGTAAACAAAAGAAATATCAATCACATCATATTCATAAGAACATAACATTTTGGAAATCTTAACCTGCAAAAGAGAGCATAATTTCATAACATGGGATAAATCATAGTAGTAAAATGAAAATACAATAATCATAACTTAAAACATGAAAGTTTGTGGCATACAAACATAATCATAGAGAATCATTTCTTATCAGTGAAGACAGATTGCCAAGACTATCTTAGTGGACAAAGTCCCTTTCTGAACCGAGTCACCCTCGTTTCAGTCCTGTTTCACTGAACCGGTATAACCTACCATTCCAGCCATGTCTATTTCATGAGATATAAAATCTTTACCCAATGCATTGGAGGGAGATATAGGTCCCACCCATCTCATAATGATACCATTATTATATGTGCCACAAAATCATAAATCATACATAATTGCATAACCCATGTAATACAAATGGGAATCTTAAACATCATGACATCATAAAACAATTCATATAAGATAAAGGAATTCATAAAAATAATTCCATCACAACATGATCAAATCAATGTAATAATATGGATAAAAACAGTACCCTTTATTATCTTAGATGGAAAATAATTTTGATAAAACACTTGAACTCCATTCTTGAGGAATATATCATTTCTTCTTCAAAAATATTTTTATTCCTTTCTTAACATGTCATACGAATTTAAACTAAAAGAAGTTGATTAAAAATAAACTTGAAAACTTTTAAAGGAAGCTTCTTGGAAATAATGTTTTAAAAATCCATTCATGTCGTATAAGTTAAAAGAAAACATTCTTCTCGTACTTTTGTCGGAAAAGTCAAAAAGTACCTCGTATGAAAAATGACAAAAGATTCCTTTCATATCCTTTTTTTAAAAACTCACCGAAGGGTAAAAATGGATTTAAACAATTGTAGGTGGATAGAAATAATATTACATATTTATGAAACATGGATGTGGATGATAAAATACACCCTAGTAAATACTTACGAATAAACAATCTCGGATAAAAATGAGATTGTGATATTTCCCTTACCTTTGGTCCGATTCGCTTCGTAAGTGTCCGAAACTCCTGTATAATGATTTAAATAATGTTATTGACTTATTAAAGAATCATATTTATTGTTATTATATCATATATGGTTCACTTATGATTTTATATTACCCGTTCTTTTGTAAATTCCATGTTAAAGAGCGTTTTGGGTAAAATCGTTTCATTTGTCGTCCGTGTTTTAACTTGTAATTATTCATATGATTAATTAGATCATTATTACTTAATTATATAATATAAAACATGATTTATATATAATATATATTCAGAATATACATATATATAATGGATCGATAAATTGAAAGAAATACACCGTTCATGGAGACGGTAGGCCGTACGTACGCATGAACGCTATTTTCGTTTCCTTATTGAATTGAGTGGAATTAAGTAGATGACATACATATATATACACATAAAACCAGTAGCTTTATAATTTCATATATTTCATTATTATTTCTTATATATACTTTATAATCATTCTTAAATGGTTAACATGGAGAATGAATCTCATCGCGTCGTGGAGACGGTAGTCCGTAAGTACGCACAAGCGATGATATCATTTCCATAACTATTGAATTGAATTTGAGTGGATGATACAATATATTAGAATCATTATGATGTTATAATAACTATGTATAGTTATTCTTTACACCATAATACCCATCCATGTAAGGTGTTGGTGGAAAAACAGATTACACCACGACGTGGAGACGGTATTCCGTACGTACGCACACGCGGTGATTTTGTTTTCCGTAGGATGGATAGATGGTGAATTAGGATTGTTTAATACTTATAATAACATATCAGTATATGAGTGATACTTATTTTATTACTTCATAATGAAACAACCTAAGAAGAATAAGTGGAAGAAGAAATAAAGGTGAAAGAATTGGTAACGGAAATTACCTCTTCTTTGAAGCGCCTCTTTGAGACCTCCTCTTAGGGCACTAAAATTGGTCTTTGAGGAAGACCAGAACCTCTAGTATGTTTATAGGGAAGTGGAGAAGAGATTTTGGCTGGGGTTGGCCGAACTTTAAGGCTCAAAGTTGTGTGAGGAACAGAGGGAAGAGGTGTCCTTTTATAAGGGAGGAGAGGGGCACCTTTGGAATAACTAAAAATATTATTTTATTATAAAGTCAAGTTCGGTTTTAAATAGCTCCAAATTGATTTATTTCGAGGCTAAGGTGGGGATGGGTCGAAATCCTCTCATAAAATAGAATTTAGACAAGTTTAGGTTCCAATTTTAACCTTATCATTTAGATTTAACATTAATTTAAATAATTTTACTTTTACCGTGTCTTCTTGTGTTCTTATACTATAAGGTTAATAAACTTAATATAAGAAGAAAAACGAACCCCAAATTGTTTATTATTAATATATATAACCTTATATAAGTCATTTGGCTTAACCTTAGATTTTTAGGAATAAAATAACAATTAATAATATAATATTTGTTTTAAAAACTATTTTATGTCAATTTTGAAACTATTTAGTAATTGATTTTTTGTGAAAATCATAACAGAATGATAAGTTCGAAAAAAGTTAATTAAATCAACCATAACATGTCATATTAACCTATAAAATTAGTTTAAGTCATAAAAAGTCTCAAATTATATTTATTTGAGTATTTATAACATCAATTATGTCAATATTTCGTTAACAAGATAATTACTGCATCATTGTTGTGTCATAAATAAATTAAATTATTTAATGTCTAAAAATTACAAATAAAATACCATTATGTAGTAAATATCTTTAGCTTTCTAATGAATATTTACAATCGAATTTATCTTATGTATAACCCTATATTACAAATGTTTTAGTAAATAAACTTTGATTTTAACTCTTTTAACTCTTCTTTGAATTAAATAATAATAAATGTCCAAATCTAATCCAAGTGGGCCTAAATGGTCATATTTTATTCCTAAGATTGTTTTTGGTCGAATTACACTTATCCAATAGAATTTGTACATGTTTTAGGGTAATAATAATATCATTTTTACCCTTAATTACCCTATTTACTTTTAACCGTGGTAAATAAAAGTAAAAAGTTACTATTCACCAAAAATTATTTTCATCTCATTGAACCAAATTTTACTTACTGACATCAACCGTGTCTCTCAGATTTTTGAAATTCCACTCACAGAAGCGGTAAAATTAAGTTTTATGAAAAATTCAGTTTTTTTAACTACCACTTAGTGGTTTCACTATTCATCAAAAATTGAAAGTTTTCAGAAAAATACCAAAAATTAGGCCTAAGATATATTTGATATTATGAACTCAAAAACGATTTCTATTTTACCAAATTCAAAACATATCAGTTTCATTAATTAATTTAAAAATTAATTCCCGTCGTCAAAACAAAAGGCGTGTTTTTAAGAGATAATAACTATCAAAAGATTGACACTTGTTTATAACTGGTTTAAATGTGAAATTACATCCAATGACCAACAATGTATTAAATTGTAAAAATATATTCTAAATATACTTTAAAACCACTCAAATTAATAATTTATCACTATTAATTATTTCTATTGAAAAAGTTGTTTTTAATTAAAACTTAGTAATTTTCACTATTCATCAAAATATGAAAGTTATCCGAAAATCACCAAAATTTCACCCTAAGCTAATTTCGATATTCCGAATCCATAAATGAAGTCCATTTTGAAAAATAAAATTTACAAAATTTCAAAAAGTGGTTATTAGTATTCATAACGTCTAGTTTTAATAATATTTTAATAGCATATCGTTGTTTAGCGAAACTTGGTGTTGCGTACAACACACACTATCGTGGAAGGTCGCGATTGCGTGTAATTCAAGCCAGGTCAGAGATGTGTGTTGTGAAATCTCCTTTTGGTGTAGCGTATAACACAATACATTAATGAAATTAAAAAGAATATTTTTCATAAAATCTCGGGGTGTTACATTCTACCCCCCTTAAAATGAATTTCGCCCTCGAAATTCGTCGGGGTTATAAATGGTTTACTATTCGAAAGTTTCTTTAATCGAAACCCACATCGTAAAAAGGAATACCAAAACCAATCTTTAAAAAAAAGTATGAAACGTAACGGTTACCCAAATAAACTAATCACTGGGTTTCCACATAGGTGAAAATATGGATATGTAAGAGAAATCTAACCATCATGTTCTGATAGAGAGTGGTAGAGAACACGGCTATGGAAAATCTAGCAATCACAAATCCATAAATTTGTGACGATCTAAGGTACCATCTGATTAATCAGAGATAAGAGCACTAGGACAACATTTTTGGTTTTCAAGATCATTTCCCTAAAGTTGAAGAATTTGAATTAGAATAAATACTTACTTTATTTTGGTACAATCTCACTGTTGTTTGTGCCTTGAAAAATTTACACTTCATTTCTTAAATAAATGAAGATGAATTTGTTATTCGTGAAGTGTTAGCAGATCATGTGATAGAATGACGGGTCATTCCATCTATCTCAAACAAAAGGTTAGCAAAAGATATTAAATATACATAAGTCATTCTATAGTGAGATTAATCATATATGGTTCCTAAAATGGATTTATACTTCATATATCATACTGCTTAATATAATAAAACTAGTTTCTACTAAACAGGGACTTCCTGTAGGCCAGTGGTAGGCAATAAAGGCCAGTCGCACTTCGGTTGTGGGTTCGATTCCCACGGCCTTGTCCGACGCGATGGGTTATCGCCCGTCCTGCATGTTGTCCTTTTTCTAAAACTATATGACTATAACATCCCATTAATAATATCAAAAAAACTTCTATCATTAAACAATACTAACTTATGTCCAACATAATCCATTCCAATCTTTAGGCTTATCCATAATACTGCAGTCCACTCTCATAGCATAGTGAAAATGATTACCAAAGATTTAATACCATCGATGATCCCCATATATAATAAGATATGTTTTGTTGGTCACATTCCAAACATTCAAAGTCCTTAATCTTGTACTCTCTTGAATACCCATTGAACCTTATTGAAAACATGAGTGCTGTTAGAAGTTAACTCTTTCCACATACCAAAATCCTCAAAATTCTATATACTCAAACCATGATATCACTTAGTCCTAATATCAATCATGAGCTCATGAATACTGTTAAACATTTCATTTTCTCGTTTTCCCTTAATTATGCGCATATCATCTTATTTCCAAAAATATCTCAATCACATTGAATACCACATTAGACCAATACATAAATATTCCAACACTTTATGATACAAAATTATTTTGGAATCCCATTACATAAACACTTAATCATTCCACCACATCGTTGTCATATTCAACATCGCCAATAGTGATCGCATGTGACTTCCCTTTGTCCTTTGCCTTAAGTGGTTGCTCATGTTGATCATTACTAACCCTTGGATTAGGGAATTTATTAGCATAATGCCCCATTTCCTTGCACTTGAAGCATTGAAGTGTTGGTGGTGCGTTCTCTGCAGTGTTTGCTTTATTCACATCATTAGAAACCCTTTTTCCATTACTTCGACACTCAACTGCTCGATGACCTTCTTTTCCACACTTAAAACATTTTCTAGTCCCTTTAAGACAATCTCCACCATGCTTCTTTCCACACATTGTGCATAAGGAAACATTCATCTTCTTTTCACCATTATTCTGAGATTTCTCCTTGAACTCCATCTTTCGTTTCTTGTCAAAACCATGAGATGGATATGTGAAACCAACTTCCATTTCTACCTTGATAGAACAACACACAATTTCTTCATATCTACTGAAGTATCTTATAGCTAATGCCCTTCGAAGACTTGGTTTTAAGCCACTGAAAAATCGATCAACTTTACTTTCAGGTTGGATGATAATGCCAGATGCATACCTTGAAAGTCTTGTAAAATTCGCTTCATATATACCAACAGATTCATCATCCTTCTGCTTCAGCTCAAGAAACTCCTTTTCCATCTTTGTTTGAAGAATACGAGGGAAGTACTTACTGAAAAACATGTTCTTGAACTCGTCCCATTCCATGGACTCAATTTCATCTCTTGGCCTCGTATTCTTGATAAGATTCCACCATTGATCAGCTTCACCTTCCAAACGATATACTGCTAAGATGACTTTATCATGTTCAGAACATTGAAGAACTGAAAATATCTTTTTAGTGGTCCTGATCCATTGTTCAGAAACAAGTGGATCAGAAGTCCCACTGAAAGAAGGTGGACGTTGCCTCATGAAGGACTCTATAGAATATTGTTCCCATATCTACTCATTTGGAAGTCCAGAATGATTCATAGCTTGTGTAAGTATAGCAATAAGATTTTGCACTCCATCTCCCATAACATTTATTTGTTCAGGAGGGCAATCATTGCATTGTCCATTTCATTGATCAACACGGTTCCTTCGGGTTCCAGCCATCGTCTAAAACCCAAAAAGAATAGTGTGACAGGCAAAAATCATGCTATGGAAAACAACATAATAAAGGGGGAGTACCTTCAATGTATAACATCTTAGGTTAAATTCTATGATCGTTACCGTAGTTCTAGGACTGTATCCTATACGTATACTTATCCTTAGGGACATCCCTAGACATACCTTAGAAATATCTCTAGGGATCTCACTAACGCTTTCGCATCCTAGTTTCCAAAGTTTGACTAAACCTTTCCTATGATTACAACTGTAAAGACCCAAAGCTTGACGTACATTGACATTACATTACATTTTCGGAATACTTAGTACATAACAAAAACACACACACAAGGATCGCAATAGTTTAGTGTCTTTGGAAACTCGGAGTATAATCTTCTAATCCTGGTGAAAGATCTTCAACATCTCCCATAAAGATCTTCCCTTTTTTTTATACCTAAAACCTTTCTTTATATCCTGGGGAAAAGTAAACATAAAAGGGTGAGCTCAAATTCTCAGTAAGGGTAAACAAAAGAAATATCAATCACATCATATTCATAAGAACATAACATTTTGGAAATCTTAACCTGCAAAAGAGAGCATAATTTCATAACATGGGATAAATCATAGTAGTGAAATGAAAATCCAATAATCATAACTTAAAACATGAAAATTTGTGGCATACACACATAATCCTAGAGAATCATTTCTTATTAGTCAAGACTGATTGCCAAGACTATCTTAGTGGACAAAGTCCCTTACTGAACCGAGTCACCCTTGTTTCAGTCCTGTTTCACTGAACCGGTATAACCTACCATTCCAACCATGTCTATCTCATGAGATATAAATCTTTACCCAATGCATTGTAGGGATATATAGGTCCCACCCATCTCATAATGATACCATTCTTATGTGTACCACAAAATCATAAATCATACATCATTGCATAACCCATGTAATACAAATGGGAATCTTAAACATCATGACATCATAAAAAAATTCATATAAGATAAAGGAATTCATAAAAATAATTCCATCACAACATGATCAAATCAATGTAATAATAGGGATAAAAACAAAACTCTTTATTATCTTAGATGGAAAATAATTTTGATAAAACACTTGAACTCCATTCTTGAGGAAAATATCATTTCTTCTTAAAAAACATTTTTATTCCTTTCTTAACATGTCATACGACTTTAAACTAAAAGAAGTTGATTAAAAATAAACTTGAAAACTTGTAAAGGAAGATTCTTGGAAATAATGTTTCAAAAATCCATTCATGTCGTATAAGTTAAAAGAAAACATTCTTCTCATACTTTTGTCGTAAAAGTCAAAAAGTACCTCGTATGAAAAACGACAAAAGATTCCTTTCATATCATTTTTTTTAAAAACTCACCGAGGGGTAAAAATGGATTTAAAAAATTGTAGGTGGATGGAAATAATATTACATATTTATGAAACATGGATGTGGATGATAAAATACACCCCAGTAAATACTTACGAATAAACAATCTCGGATAAAAATGAGATTGTGATATTTCCCTTACCTTTGGTCCGATTCACTTTGTAAGTGTCTGAACCTCCTGTATAATGATTTAAATAATGTTATTGACTTATTACAGAATCATATTTATTGTTATGATATCATATATGGTTCACTTATGACTTTATATTACCCGTTCTTTTGTAAATTCCATGTTAAAGAGCGTTTTGGGTAAAATCGTTTCATTTGTCATCCGTGTTTTAACTTGTAATTATTCATATGATTACTTAGATCATTATTACTTAATTATAGAATATAAAACATGATTTATATATAATATATATTCAGAATATACATATATATAATGTATCGATAAATGGAAAGAAATACACCGTTCATGGAGACGGTAGGCCGTACGTACGCATGAACGCTGTTTTCGTTTCCTTATTGAATTCAGTGGAATTAAGTAGATGACATACATATATATACACATAAATACAGTAGCTTTATAATTTCATATATTTCATTATTATTTCTTATATATACTTTATAATCATTCTTAAATGGTTAACATGGAGAATGAATCTCATCGCGTCGTGGAGACGGTAGTCCGTACGTACGCACGAGCGATGATATCATTTCCATAATTATTGAATTGAATTGGAGTGGATGATATAATATATTAGAATCATTATGATGTTATAATAAATATGTATAGTTATTCTTTACACCATAATACCCATCCATGTAAGGTGTTGGTGGAAAAACAGATTACACCACGGCGTGGAGACGGTATTCCGTACGTACGCACGCGCGGTGATTTCGTTTTCCGTAGGATGGATAGATGCTGAATTAGGATTGTTTCATACTTATAATAACATATCAGTATATGAGTGATACTGATGTTATTACTTCATAATGAAAAAACCTAAGAAGAAGAAGTGGAAGAAGAAATAAAGGTGAAAGAATTGGTAACAGAAATTACCTCTTCTCTGAAGCGCCTCTTTGAGACCTCCTCTTAGGGAACTAAAATTGGTCTTTGAGGAAGACCAGAACCTCTAGGATGTTTATAGGGTAGTGGAGAAGAGATTTTGGCAGGGGTTTTCCGAGATTGAAGGCTCAAAGTTGTGTGAGGAAGATAGGGATGAGGTGTCCTTTTATAAGGGAGGAGAGGGGCACCTTTAGAATAACTAAAAATATTATTTTATTATAAAGTAAAGTTCGGTTTTAAATAGCTCCAAATTGATTTATTTCGAGGCTAAGGTGGGGATGGGTCGAAATCCTCTCATCCAATAGAATTTAGACAAGTTTAGGTTCCTATTTTAACCTTATCATTTAGATTTAACATTAAGTTAAATAATTTTACTTTTACCGTGTATTCTTGTGTTCTTATACTATAAGGTTACTAAACTTACTATAAGAAGCCAAACGAATCCCAAATTTTTTATTATTAATATATATGACCTTATCTAAGTCATTTGGCTGAACCATAGATTTTTAGGAATAAAATAACAATTAATAATATAGTATTTGTTTTAAAAACTATTTCATATCAACTTTAAAAATATTTAGTAATTGATTTTTGTGAAAATCATAAAAGAATTATAAGTTCGCAAAAAGTTAATTGAATCAACAATAACATGTCATATTAACCTAGAAAATTAGTGTAAGTCATAAAAAGTCTCAAATTATATTTATTTGAGTATTTATAACATCAATTATGTCAATATTTCATTAATAAGATAATTAATGCATCATCGTTGTGTCATAAATAAATTAAATTATTTAATGTCTAAAAATTAAAAATAAAATACCATTATATAGTAAATCTCTTTATCTTTCTAATGAATATTTACAATCGAATTTATCTTATGTATAACCCTATATTACAAATGTTTTAGTAAATAAACTTTGATTTTAACTCTTTTAACTCTTCTTTGAATTAAATAATAATAAATGTCCTAATCTAATCCAAGTGGGCCTAAATGGTCATATTTTATTCCTACGCTTGTTTTTGGTCGAATTACACTTATCCAATAGAATTTGTACATGTGTTAGGGTAATAATAATATCATTTTTACCCTTAATTACCCTATTTACTTTTAACCGTGGTAAATAAAAGTAAAAAGTTACTATTCACCAAAAATTATTTTCATCTCATTGAACCACATTTTACTTACTGACATCAACCGTGTCTCTCGGATTTTTGAAATTCCACTCACAGAAGCGGTAAAATTAAGTTTTATGAAAAATTCAGTTTTTTTAACTACCACTTAGTGGTTTCACTATTCATCAAAAATTGAAAGTTTTCAGAAAAATACAAAAAATTAGGCCTAAGCTATATTTGATATTATGAACTCAAAAATGATTTCTATTTTACCAAATTCAAAACTTATCAGTTGCATTAATTAATTTAAAAATTTATTCCCGTCGTCAAAACAAAAGGCGTGTTTTTAAGAGATAATAACTATCAAAAGATTGACACTTGTTTATAACTGGTTTAAATGTGAAATTACATCCAATGACCAACATTGTATTAAATTGTAAAAATATATTCTAAATATACTTTAAAACCACTCAAATTAATAATTTATCACTATTAATTATTTCGATTGAAAAAGTTGTTTTTAATTAAAATTTAGTAATTTTCACTATTCATCAAAATATGAAAGTTATCCGAAAATCACCAAAATTTCACCCTAAGCTAATTTCGATATTCCGAATCCATAAATGAAGTCCATTTTGAAAAATAAAATTTAAAAAATTTTAAAAAGTGGTTATTACTATTCATAACGTCTAGTTTTAATAATATTTTAATAGCATATCGTTGTTTAGTGAAACTTGGTGTTGCGTACAACACACGCTATCGTGGAAGGTCGCGATTGCGTGTAATTCAAGCCAGGTCAGAGATGTGTGTTGTGAAAGCTCCTTTTGGTGTAGCGTATAACACAAGACATTAATGAAATTAAAAATAATATTTTTCATAAAATCTCGGGGTGTTACAATGATTGATATACATGGATATTATAAAAGAAATAATGGTGTTCTAAAAGAGAATTCTATGTTGTATTTTAAGTTTTCAAATATAATGTGAGTTTCAAATATGTACCTAGTTTTCCAAGACTACTAAACTAGTTGGTCTTTTAGGATGTGATAAATTGCATATAAAACCAATGTAATAATGTAAACACCAACTCTAGGTTACAAGGGTAAGTGTCTTTATAGTTGGTATCAGAGGAAGTTTATTAGAAAAACTGTGAACTATATTAAGGAAAATATAGTTTATATAAAGTAATCCTATGAATGAATTCCAGGATAATTCTTAGTATAGGATAAATTATAAATGTTTTGGAAAGTTAGAGATTATGTATATTCCCTAGAAATACATCCGCATATAGACACTACAAGTGGATGTGGCTCTAGAACAGACATACCTAGGGGTAATATAAGGAATGGAAACCATGTCAATGCATGTAATCCGTATAGGTATTTATCTTATGAGAAAGATAACGAAGATGGAGCTAGAGCTATTGCTGGTGATGAAAAAATTATTACTATATTGGGTGAATCTGTCTCAGGTTATGTTAAATAACCATACATGTTTGGAGAATCCTATTTATCCACAATGATATGTAAAAATGTTAGATTTCTTTATGTGTCAGAAACCTCCATCATTTAAGGGGGAAAAAAATCCTTTTGAAGATGAGAAATAAATAAGTTTCTTAGGTACGATATTTCTATCTCTAGGATGTAATGAAAGTGATAAGGTTTTCATGGTAGTTTATCATATCTCTGATGATTTATATCAATGTTTTTCATTAATACATGAAAATAAGGTTGAATAATAAATATGAAACATAAGTTGGAAGGATATTAATATACCAGTATTGGAAAAATATTTTCGTCGTGGGCAATGATAAAATATGGAGAGACAATCATGAGTCGAAGAAAAAAGGAAGATAAAAACGTTTCTAGGTATGAAGATAAATTTACAATGTTATAAATCCATACTGTGGACTACATACGTAATCCACTGATCAATATTGACCATTTTATTGATCATCTTAAGACAATCCTTCAAAGGGGACTAGTATCATATACATTCACATCCTGAGGATATAATATCATGGGATATTAAGATAGAAAAATAATTATAAAAGTATTAAAAATTAGAAGGAAATAAGGAGAATTAGAGGATGACATAGTAAAAAATAGATGAGGAGAAGAAGAGATGGAAGGATTTTCCCTCATGTGATAATTATGGAATGAAACACTACGATACTTTCTTGAAGAGAATGTGAGTTTGCTTCAAGTGTGGAGAAAAGTTCATTAGGTGAATGAATTAAAGGGAAAAAAATAAACCTATAATGTTCACTGTAGCAACAATAAGGAGATTTATCACTATGAAAATTAATTCCCCAATAATCAAGGGAATATACCTTAGAAGAATATAAGGGATCAAGGTCATGTTTATTCTATTAATACTTCAAAAGTGCAATATTTAAAGTTATTTTATACTTTTATTCAATAATTTTTTGGTAGAAGTATTTTTTCAATCATATTCTATTTATAAGAATCAGGAAACATATATGGATTATATTGTAGTAGTTTTTGTATTAGGATCTGAAAATATATGTTGAATGGTACGGGTGACTAATTAAATTGAACCAATGGAAAGTTAATATTTTTGGAAAACACGTGATTGAGGGAAGATAACTATTAATATGTGCCAAATGCTGAGATAATAATGACGAAGTAATATTTGTGGGATAATATTATTGACATTGAAATTGGGAAGTGATTTTATGGGTTGTGCTGGAGTTTACTGCATTTATATAATTATTGAATATGTTCAATAATATAATATTTTATTTAGGGAATAAGGAGGGAAATATGTTTTAGAGTCATTCATGTTTTCATTAAGGTTTTATGGTGACCAAGGTATTTACATATTTGGTATGTGACATTAAGAGATGATCTGTGTTTATTGGGGAATCTAATGTTTTATTGATTATATAAATTTAGTGACCTTCCTTATAAATTTTTGGAGATTTAATTTTACCACACATATTTTGGAGGAGTCTTAAAATTAATTATTAATGAAATGGTTTAAGTTGAACATTTGGGTTATTGTTTAGTTTTTATAAATTAATTAATTAATGGATAACTTGGGCTAACCATTTTGGATTTTTAAAATATCTAATGAAAGGAGAAATTACTTATAATTATTTTATGGATCTTATGATCTGTTAAAATTAAATTTTAGTTATTTGGGCATGAAAAATTCATCTTTAATTCTCATTATTTAAACAAAAAGATTATATTGTGATGTAAATTACTTAAATTATGAAATTATTCTCGTTAAGTATATTTTATTATGTTATTATATTAGATGGTAAATGAAATACCCAACTCTAGGAAAAGGTTCTCTATTTTTTTATCATAATACCTTAATTTCTAATGAAATGATGGTCTTTTCACCCATCACATATTTATGGATTTCCAACCACTAAATTTCTTTTTGTTATTCACTTTCTTGTGATAAATGACTACTATCAATCAATATAATTATTTAATCTTTTCTTCAATTTCCATATTTTCACTTCACAATAATGTTTTCGTACTTATAATCCTAGTTATATGTTATTATTAACAACCTTCATACTTACCTTTCCCTATTTTCAAGAGGAAGTTTTATTAACCCTTCTTATGATGTGTGATTTCCTTAAAGGTATTTTTGAATGATGATCCTTTGATTATCGAGATAAATATTGATTTATGAGGAAATAATTTAATAAAGTTGGGGAGAATGTAACACCCCAATATTTTTAAATATCACCAATATATTCAAAATCATGAAATACATGAAACCCAAGTCTAAAAGAAACGAAAAAATATACCATTATAGCCTAGTAATTAAATTAGTAGTTATAGATAATAATAAATAAATTATTAAAAGTATATTATTTACACATGTATAAAATAAATTCAATGTTTATAAATTAATTATAAATGAAAATAAAAATCATTTGAAAGAAAAATAAATGTTTTCATGAAAAACAATATTTTTCTAAAAATGGTTTCATCACGTTTTGAGAACTTATTTTAAAATTATTTTTTTAAAATTTTAGAAAATTTATTGGATAAAATGAAATTAATTTTTTAAATAAACATTTAAAAATTATCTTAGAGTATGTTTTTATAATTTTCTGAAAAGATTAATATTTTAATGAATAATGAAAAGTACACATTTTTTTATTGAAAATGCCATTTCATTTAAAGACTTTTCAAAGCGCCATTTGTTTAAAATTAGTGTTAAAGTAAAATTAGTTTAATTATATTATAATCAATCCAATTTATGTCATTATAATTAATTATATGATTACTTTTAATAGAATATTTTTCATACTTTTGAAAACTTTTCCTTTGGAAAATTGTTTTTTCATCGTGTTTGTGGGTTTAAATTTAAATTAAATTCTAAATATTATTTGAATTAAATTTCAAAAAATGGATTCCATATTTTTAATCATAATAATTCATATTATATAATAACTCCACCTTATTTGTTTTACATAATTAATAGTAAAAATTCTATAAATTAATTACTACGGTTAATGTTAAATTAAGTTTATTGGGGGATAAACTTAGAATATATGGGTTAAAATGACCTAAAAAATTGTACAATTCCTAATTTATAGACATATTTTGAACTTATATCTTTTAGGGTTGTATAATTATCCATCTTGGAGCCTTTTTTAAAGTAAAAACCATGGGTATAATTTGTTATTTTCAAAACTTATACCTCTGTCCTTCCCCAACTTATAAAAGGGAACCCCCTCTCTGCTCCCATTCACAGATAAAAAGAAATTTTTTTTATCCATTTAATACTAAAATATATTCCTTACATCCCTACCCACAACCTAGATTCTTGTTTTTATCATAAAACCATTTTAGTAAGGCTTTACGTATAAAACCGACGAGGTTGTTTGAAGAAGAGGTATAGTTATTAACCATGTGTTTTCATTTTATTTCATTCTTAAACTATTTAAAATTCCCACCAACTATAATAAAATAATTAAAATACTATATACCAGATATGTAGATTTATTATTTTAATATAATATCCTATTACCATATCCTCTTCCATCAAACGGTAAATGAAACTGTCAGTTATGTGTACAGAGAACTTCCACCTCATGAACTGATATAATTCATTTTCTATCACCACTGGATATAATTATGGATTTAATGTATATATAATATATTTATAAAATAATTATATTTATTGAATTATAATATCACTTCTTCCTTCTTAATTTCCAATCCGTTGGAAAGCGATAACATTGCTTGTGCGTACGTGTAGACTACCGACACCATGAAGAAATGTGAAATACATTTCATTTTATCTTAAAATAGATGTTAATAAGGATATATTTAATGAATATATATTATATATATTAGTATTAATTATTCTAGAAATGTAAATAATTATTTACTAGTTTTCATTCCATCCATCAAAAAAATTAAAACAATGTTCATATGTACGTACGACCTTCAATCTGCATGAGCGTTGTAACTAAATTATATACCTCTAAATTCAATGGGCTGTTATGAATACTTATATAATGAATATATATGGTTTTTATATAATGGTTGAAATTATTTATATTACATATCTATTATTAGAGTATAAGGACTGAGACTACCGAACCAAAACATACTTTAAAAATGAAGTAGTTATCACACCGAATTGTGTTTTTAATAAAGAATTGTTAATAAATGGGTGATAAAAAGTTATAAGAAAATAACATATGGTATTATATATTTTATTATGTTTCTATAATTGATGTATAACATATATATATTATAAAATATATTCAGATTAGCAGTGACTGGTGAGTTTCGGTCGGGTTCTCATTCCCCTATCCCAAAGGTTCTTCCCATTTCTTTAGAAATAATGGAATTAGAAATGGATGATGAGTTTCCATCCATCTCTCTTCTAGATTACAAAAATTTCAGAAGATTTTTTATCATTTTTGTTACCTCATCATGAATTTCGGTAACGATTTTCCTTCTATGGTGGTTTTTCCTAGTTTCATTGATTCTTGGGATCTTTCTATCATGGAGGCAGTTTCCATTCTCTCTTGGAAATATTTATTTTTCGACCACGTATCCGAATTGGGATTTATTTTTCCTTGGTCTAGAGAGGTTTTTTATTGTGAATTTCAAAGGGTTTTCATCCTCTAGTGGTCTGTCAATGCTCACCGTACAAATTTTTTATCGTTGGAAGCACTGTAGATTCATCTCTTATGGATCCCTTTACCATTTCATATTCTTGTAGTTATCAAATTGATTAGTAATGAAATAGTTCATTTTATCTATGATGATGTAGCTAACCTTATTATGGATCACATAATGTTGGCCCGAATATGTGTGGAGTTTGATATGGATTATTCTCTAATTCACATAATTCATCTGAGCGCTGGGACAGATCTTACTCTATGGAAGAATATTATTTACCCTCAGTCCCCTACTTTGTATTCTCCCTAAAAACTTCAAGGGAAATCATATTCTTATACAATATCCAAGTGTTTTGTGATAGGGCTTCTTATGCGCTTCTGGATCCTACCTGCGATCTTCTCCCTAAGAACTCCTTGGTGGTTCAGGATCATGTGACCTATGGAATTACAAATGATGTTTTTTTATCCAGGAGGTGTATGATTCTAGTCAATTGGTGGGAGTTACTAATCTGGTTTTGGATTATCTTATCCCACATTTAACATCAAATTCTCAGTTCTCTCCTTGTGAGAAATTATTTAAAGTATCTCTACTTTCTGACTCTTATAGACCTCCTGTGAGAATAGTTTTTGGTTCCTTGGATCCTATTCATACAGTGACATTTTCCACAAGTATTCTTGAAGTTTATAGTGTGGATGATCCCTCTTGTTTTCATCCTTCTTTGACTTGTCCAGTGGTTACCTATTCATCTTTTAGGAATTCAGTTACTCTGCTCTAGGGTATTTCATTTTTATTGGTTTATTCTTTGTATAATTTGGAAGACTATAACATGGTTGTTTATCCAAACATGTATTTTCCTTCATCTCATTTATCCACAGTAGGGGGTGGTTCATCTTCTTTAATGGATTAAGTAGCCTCTTCCCAGGTTCTAGTTATTACTTTGGGGCTGTTAGTGTTGAATTCTGAAGAACCAGTTTCTAAGTATATGGAATATTTTTATCCTTTTTTTCTTAATGAAATGGATGAATATTTTCATCCTAATGATAGTACTCCAAATCATAATTATTTCAAGGTTATTTAAGACTATGGAGAGGATTCTATTCAATCATCCTTGGTTTGGGGTGATTCTGAGTCGACTAAACCTAAAATTAATCTCAGTTTCATTGAAACTTGTTCAAAAACTAAATCAGCCACCAATGGATTAAGATAATTTTCCAATAACTCTATTTTTTATGAATAACTTCATTATATATAATTATAGGGGCCTAGGATCCTTGGATAAGAGGAAAATTATTCTAAAGATAGTATAGAAGAAAAGTGATTCCTTTTGGCAATCATGTAACCTAATATTAAACCTAAATCCATTAAGGACATGGTTCTAGGTTTGCAATTTAGTCATTTTTTTCATGGTTATCTAGTTAATAGGAACATATGTATCTTTTGGAATAGAAAAAATAATTATAGATTTATTATAGAGTTACAATCATCATATATCCATTAAAGAATATAGAAAAGGTGGTTATTATTTTTTATCTATTGTTTATGCTAGATGCGACCCAGTCTAAGGAAAGGATCTATGGGACTCTCTATGTTCCTTCAAGTATGGTTCTACTACAAGTTTTTTTAGAGGATATTTTAATACTATTTTAGACATGTCTAAAAAAGGTAATGGAATTTATCCTAATAACGGGATTCAAGATTTCTTGTCCTTTATTGCATCCAATCAACTGTTGGATATGGTTTATACATGCGATTCCTATACATGGTGAAATAATAGCAAGTGTAGTAGTAGAATTTTGGTATACTTAATAGATGTATCATGAATTTTTAGGTTGTCTCTAACTTCTTAGGATCCTCTATCACTCATCTATCTTGGTATTTATCTGACCATTCTCCTCTCCTTCTTCATGTCCATTCTTTTGGGGAGGTTAAGAAGGGTTTCTTTTATACTAGTCATTAGTGGAAGCATGAAATATTTAGAGAGATGATTAATTATTCTTTGAATGATGTTTTTAGAGTTTTTCTTGGATTTTTCTTGATAATAACCTTAGAAGGATTAAGGCAGCTATCCTCTCCTAGATTCTTTTTCTTCCTGATCAGGATTTTGACTTGAAAGGTATTTAGTAGGATATTGAACAACTTGGTCTTTAGTTAAAACTTCAATGGGATGATAGTAAGTACACACTTTTTTCTAGTAAGATTCAAATATTGGAGGGTATCTTACTTGATATTGAGTCTTCTACTAGAGACAATTCAAAATTCAATTGGATTAAGGTTAGGGAAAAAATATAACATTATTTTATTAATGTATTATAGAGACAAGGTTCAATGGGAGACTCAATATTCCCCTCCCTAATGGTACCTTCACTATTTATGCTAGTATTATGGGTCCTTTGGCTGTGTTATAATTTTCTAAATCTATTTCTAGTCCTAGTAAGGGTCATGATAATTATTTTCAGGATTGAACAACTTATGATCCTTTATTTGAAAATGTTCCCATTTTTATTTATGCTTTAGAAAATCAATGATTGGGTTCTCTCTTTGGGAAAGGAGAATATTTTTGATGCCATTAAGTCTCTTAATCCATAAATATCCCTTATTTTATATGGATTTATTGTTGATTTTTATTCTGATACTTGGATCATTGTCAAAGAGTATGTGGTGTGTGCGGTTGGTTTTTTTAGCAATGGACCTTTACCAAGAGTTTCTTCAACTACAATTTTTGGATGTTATTCCTAAATTAAATCAACCTAATGATTTTGGTCAATTTCATCCTATTAATATGTGTAACATATCTTATAAATTATTAAACACCATTCTCAAAAAAATTCTATTTCATCATCTTCCTCTCCAGGTTTCAAAGGAACAACATGGTTTTATTAAAGGGAGAGACATTCACAGAGCTATAGGTCCTTCCCAGGAAATGATTGATGATCTTGAAAAAAGAATGATTAGGACCAATTTGATGGTTAATATTGACATGGAAAAGGCCTATGATCACATGGAATTGTCTTTTATCATAAAAGTGCTCATAAAATGTTGTTTTTTCGAGTGGGTGGGTGATTATTATTCAAGTTCTTTTCCTCTCTATAGTTTTCTATATCTTTAATGGGGAAAAGTTTGGGTTTCTTCAAATTCTCAAGGGGATTGAGACAAGGTGATCCTATTTATCCAATATTATTCATTATAGCCCATGATGTTCTTAGTAGACATCTCAAAAAGAGTCTTGATAATGGTTTTATTCACCCATTTAAAGGGAGGCATGGATTCTATAGTATTTAACAAATATTTTTCACGGTTGACTTGTTATTTTTTCTCAAGGAAAATTCCAATTCCATTTGTAATTTCAAACCGACTATTTATGAATACTATAATAAAGCTGGATAGTGTGTTAATACAAAAAGAGGTGTTCTTATCTCCAATAAGTGTTCTTCTTAGAGATCGTTGCTAATTTAAGATAGGATTGGTTTCTCTAAACAAAGTTTCCATATGGAATACTTGGGTGCTCCTTTATATACTGAGAGTGTTAGAATTTATCATTATGATAACATTGTGAACAAAATTATGGGGAGGTTCCAAAATCGGAAAACTTTCATTCTGTCCTTTGGGGGATGGATTAATTTTGTTCACATTATACTTTATTCCATCACTATACACATTTTATCTATATGTAGTCCTCCCAAAGTGGTGATTATAAAAATCAAAAGGATTATCAATTTCTTTATATGAGATCATCACCATGAAGGGATTCATCATTAGGTTTGTTAGTATAGACTGGAAAGACCTTTTTAGGGGGGTCAATCTCAAAGGTATTTAAGGTATTATGTGCTGTATATTGTCTAAAATGATGTGGGATGTTATTTTAGGGGATTCTATATGGTCTATCTTTATCAAGCGAAAATATGGGTATTTTCCTTTTATTTGGGATAATAGATGAAATGGTTCTCACCTCTGTAATAATTTGACTAGTCATGTCCCTCCAATTTTGGGGAATTATCATTGGATAGCTACCCGTGGTGATATTTATTTCTAGAAACACAATTAGTTTTATTCCCTATTGTTCTTTAAAAGATTTATATATTTGTACATCAGTGTTAGAAAGGCTAGTACCCATCCCAAGTTCACTAATGCAGTGTTGATTGAGGAACAAAAGCAGGTTCTGTTTGGCTTATATTTTTCTGAGGAACCAGATAAGTGTTTTATTAATTTATCTTCAACTAGGATTTTTTATTTCTATGATTTTCATGCTATGGTTCATCCACTATCAAATTTATATATTATGATTAGTAGACTTTGGCGTAATGATATTTCTCCTAAATCCAGTTTTCTTTTATAGAGAATTTGTAATTGTTCTATTTGCACAGAAGAAAATATTCAACTTATCAGTATTCCTCTTGCATTGAAATTAAAATTCTATATAAACACTAAATATAAAACTATTTTTTAGCTATTTTGAAAACGTGATTGGGCTGATTATGTAACATCCTAACCCGAATGACCACTAAGATGATAGTCAGACTGGTGGGTCACATGGTTTCAAGCACATCTCCCCATATGCTAGAGGCTTCCGACTAACAGTGAGGGTCTAAAGAGGTGATAATGGGTAGACAATACCCACATAATCAGAGTAACACAATAGAATAATAGAAATAAATTACAAAAAACAACAAAAGAAGTAAATAAAATAATTATCGAGAAGCAGAAGAACAATAGCAATCAACGGAATATAAAAGATGGTCAACGCCAATATACAATGCATGCATGTCCAGATGATGATACATAATAAATAGTAGACATACAATAGATAGCTTTATAATACAATATAATAATAGTTAAATAAATAAAATAAAATCCCCACAGGTGATCACCATGAGCATCATGAGCCCCAACTTGGTCCTGTGCTCCTAGCTCCCAGGTACTAGAAACCCATTAGAAGAAATCGACCAAGGTCCTAACAATATAATGTTTACCTAGGTACCCCTGTTCAATGAAATTCTGAGTAGTTTATGAGATAATAATCCAGGTAGGTTCCAACCCACAATGTATACAAATGAATCTAGTCTGTGTATAATGTAAATCAATGTAGGTATAAGGAATAATAAATAGTATTGGAATAAAATACACAACATCTTACTCAAGTTCCTTAAGGAAACCTGGTGGCTCTACCTACTTCGGCTCATGAACAGAATTAGATTTTGATCAATTAATATATATATATAGTAATAATATATATAGTTTAATAATATATTTCATCCACATATATGGACCAAGTACACGCTGATGGCTAATGGCCATATACCCAGAATACTAGTAGCAGGATAGACCGGGACATAACTCAAACATCCAAAACCAGTCTAAATGATCCTATAAGCTCATGCAATAAGGTACATTCTATTCATCCCTATATAGTTATAGACATCATTCTACATCACTCAGGATGGTGAGTGGGCTGTCATGGAAACAATGTAATCATGGAATGTGGCATGTAAATCCCTATTCCCATATATTATCACTGGTGTGAGAGGCCATACTCCACACACAATGTAAGGGAATGTGATTTCCCTCCTGGATCAACACCCCTTACCACCGCACACAACCTATATTAAGGCACATCCTTTATATTATATGGAATGACGAAAAACCTCTCATGATAATTAATTATCAAGCCTATATAAAGGAATAATTATATTTTTAATTCAATCTATTTGGAAATACCTCTCATGATTTACATTTTAATAACCCATTATAATAAAGGGTATCACAACTATAACAATTCATATAATTCATGCTTATTTAATTATCAAGAGTCATGGTCGTACCTCCCTATTCAATTCCATTTCAATTAAACCATTTAATACAATCAGGGCATGAAATTAATCTTTAAGTGTTCCATTAAATATAAAAAATGAAAGTAATTTAATTAAAAAATCATGAAAAATAAACTAAAAATTTCAAAGAGTCACTTAGAAGGTGATCATTTCATTTAGGCTAAAAACTAAATGGGAAACTCCTTTCATAGTCCAGGGCAAGTCATTCACATAGAAGGTTCCTTAGTTCATTATGTTTTATATTAATATAGGGAAACATTATTTAATCATAAATGAATTTCAGGTACAAAAACATTCCATTTATCTATCAAAGACATCAAATAATAGAGGAATACCGATACAACTAGTTAAGACATATTTATATTACAAATCCATAATTTTTGGTTTAGAAGAAAGAACACCTCTATGGTGAGATTTTATTATAAAAATATGACATTGTTCTTCAAAAAAATTATTTATAATATTTAAACATCTATTCCAAATTTAGGTCACAATTCATCCAAAGATACATTTTATATTAACTAGAAAGCATGGAAATTAAATTATAAGGGTTCAAATGTCATTAATAAGGGACCATTGTCATTTAAAAAAATATTATAAGGTAAATTCTATTACTCAACCAAGATGAACAATTCAAAGGAATTATGATCATTTATTCAATTAATTATAAAGGGTAAATTCACTTGGCCCACCCATGGGGTGTCCATATAATAGATCAAAAACCACTAATTTCCTAAAAAATGGTCAATATACATATATCATGGTGAAAGAATCATTTTAATATAAAGGAACCAACAATAAAGAAATGTGTGGAAAAGGTAAACATGTAAAACAATGAAATTGTATTTAAATTGATGGGAAAATGAGGAAAAATCTATAGACCACTCACATCATGTTTAGGAAGACCTACTCATCCAATATTGAGGTCTGATTCGATTAGGCTTGGAATAAATATAAGAAACAAAACTTCACCCTAAAAATAGGGAAATGATCTTATACCTCGATAAATTAATTGAGTGGAGAATAAATGAAGAAATATTAAAAAGGAACTGAGAGATTACTGATGCGGATCCATTGAGACCAATGATGGTTGAATTCAGCTTTAGATGAAAGAGTTATCATCATGCATAGTTTAATCATAGAGGAGGGAAATCCATGGATCATGTGAAGGAGGAACACACTAGAGGAAGAAGAAAGAAATAGTAATATAGAAAAAGAAATATAAGGTTTCATTAAGGGAGAATATGAAATTTCACCCCAAAAACCTGTGGCGCACGGTTTGGACAAACTATGTACCAACCTTGCGATAGTCTCTGCTTAACAGATCACCTTACATGGTTTTTCCGGCATGGTTTTCCAAACCGTGTGAAAATCTTGTGATGTATATTGTGAGGGTGGTTCCTAAGTGGAAATAACTTTGTGATCCAGGTGAACAATTTTGGAAAACCATGTACAACACATGCACTTATTAAATCCTCACCACTATAGGTCACACAATTTGCTGCTGGGGGCCACACGATTTCAAGAAAACCACATTCCCTCCACAGACCCTCCAAACTTAGAATTTCCAGTCCCGACACTCACAAAACACAACGATACCCAAAAGGAACCTCTGAAGGCTTCACCCAAGTCAAAAAACAACACGTTATAGTTTTCTAACTCTCATAATTATGTTCTAAATCTCAGTTTTCAAAACAGACCATCCAATAATTTCCAAAAGTTCAAATTCCCTTGGCATTTCACCTCATCGCACAACAAGGGTCATTACAATCTGAGCACCTTAGAAATTATCATCCCTGAGAAACCTTTGGGAACAACAAAAACAATGCCCAACCTATGAGAATTATCAAGTCTCATTTAAATGGTCACATTGCATTTTCTAACGCCGAACACACTTTCAAGCACTTCTTAAGCATACGACACTTATGCCGTCAAAATAAGAGCCAATGCTTGATTTCAAAACAAAACATTGAAAAGGATCATAACCGATATCTTTTAGTTAGAGACATGATCTTGTCATCGTCTCATTGAAAATCTGGACAAGCTGCTCCCCACATTAGGATTCAACATTTAATATACTGTTCCGAATCACATCTTGTCCACCCATTATAATTTCTTTACAAAGAATACCCCTAAAAATTATAATGACACTCCTAACCTGGTTTCTTTAATTGGCTGAACTTTATTACACCATAGGTTATTTTAGAGACCTCAATTTAAAGGAATGGTTGAATCCTGATCAACCAAACTGAAACTGGATGATAAATCTTTCCTAAAATTAACTTTCAACCATAAAACAACACCCGCCTTAACTTGACAGTGTTACTTAAAATGGTTCCACTTGACTGGAACAATTAAAAAAATAAGGATACAAGTTAAGCCACTCCATCCAACTTATCTCGGAAATACTCATGTTAGATGGACTACATATTACAAACTGAACCACAATGAATTATTCTAAGGAATCCCTACATTTACAATAGGTACGATCACCGAATTTTGAACCTTAATTCTAGTGAAGTTGTTTGGTCAAACCATCAATGAACCATTTTAAATATCGTGCCTCAGCACGAAACAAGGTTTAACCTAGATGCAGAACACTGGAGTGGTTTCCCTTTAAAAAAGAACTTCCAAGGCCAAAAACTAGTCCAGGATAACCTTAGAGTTATCAAATAGATTCCAAGTAATTAACCCAAGGTAGTCTATACTCCATGTTTTCAATTAATGTTGGTACACAGAAAAGACATCCACATTAGATCATTAATTGAGCCGAGGGTGGCGTCTGCCTGGTAGTTGAGTTAAATGAAAATGGCTGGCATCCAAGAGTTTTTCCAAGCCATTCCTACTTGGGAACCCAATTATCACTCATAACTAACCAAGAATTGATAAGAACCATGAATTCAGTGTGCAACATTGATAAATACCACATATCAATCCCAACAACATTTTAAATATTAAGCGCAGTGTAATATCGATGCTCTCTTAGTGCATCACGTAAGATGTCAAGATAGGGGAAATGATCATCTCTTAAAGAGGATTAAACTAAGAGGATTTGAATGGTATACAACCAAAAAAGAAAACTAAAAGAATAACTATCAAACCATTGATGGTCGACTTCTGGAAATACGACCGGATTCACCTGCTGACGCATCATCAACTAAACCATGATGCCTTTTCCAATCGAGGAATTCCATGACTGGTCAACCCTTACCATATAAGTCCATCCATGACCAATGATGTTTCTCAAAGGTTTCATACATATCGAACCATGTAACTATAATTATTTTGAGTGAGCACCAACACAATTTCAAAATTTTCAACCCTCAAATACATTCAAGAAAAACCAACCATCTTCCAATGGTAATCTTTGGTTATGGTCCTTCTACCTAGAAGGGAATGTTTACCAGAGATGATACGACAATCCCTACCTTATAAGTGTAATATTCACCATAAGGAATTATAAAATAGATGATCACTAGCATGATATATAAAAAAACCTTAAATGCACGTGTGATCCTCCTCAAATCGTAATCACCATGTTATAACATTTGGCATTAAAGTCGAAATCAACCCATATGGTGTGTCAAAAAACAAACTCTACCAAAAATACCGCCCAAGAATTGGGAAAAAATTGATTCTATTAACACCCAGATCACTCAACTCTAGAGATAACCTATGAACAAACTGAACAACACACGACTTAATGTTTACACCAATTAAACTAGTTCTTTATATCATTCAGCTATCAACAAGATCCACATACATGAAAGGATATAAAACTATTGTTTTCGAACAAAATGACATATCCTCAATACTATCTACTACTTGTTCTCCCAATTAAGTCAATTATTAGGTAGTCCATACAAGGTATTTAACATAGAGTCGTATTTCATATACCACCATTAACTTGGATGAAGATGCACTGAGTTTTCTATCAATGAGAAAGAAGAGAGGGTCACATGACCTACTAAGTAGCTGACCATGCTCCAGGCATACCTATCCTACTGAATTCTAGCATTACCTGATGCTCAATCCTATAAAAAGGGTCAATAAAAACCCGGATACCCTTTTGAACTAGGGTGTTAATTAAAATCTAAGATTTCTACTAAGGATAATTGAACTTGAAAGGAACCAAACGTCACAAATCCCACAGTATTAACCAAGAAATTATTCTCTAAGGGTGATACCTACCCCAAGCTAGCCCCTTATGAAGCAAAATGTAGACCCTATCACTAGGTCATGCCAACAGATTACACTAGGCCTAAGAGCATATCATATAATCCATTTCTAAAATTTAAAATTTCCTACCGAAAACTATAACTTATCCATCCCAAGGAATCTCAAAGAGAAGGTTAAACGACCCTTGCATGAGGTTTTAAATGAAGGATACCTTCTAAGGTTTCATTTTCAATTCAATATATCGAATCTCTTTTGTCCTTTAAACATTTAAAATATTTTATTCAAAACATCAAGTCACAATAGGAAAGTCTTATCGAACTTCCTTTTTTAAAATTTTATATTTCTCAACATCCCTTTATAATTAGGAAATTTATCAAATAAATTCATTTTAATAGATAATGAGACCTATGAGGGGATGACTAAGCCAACCTGGGTTGTTTAGAAAGAAACCCAATAACAGTTTCTTATTTATAGAAATTACAAACACCCAAAAAATTCATCTCATAAGATACACTTCACAACAGACCTACATGTTTCCTATTTTACATTTAAGAAGGTAACCAAATTCATTTTAGAATAAAATTAAAAAACTATCAAATTAGAACCATATCAGATATAACATGGTCATATATCACAATTTAGTTATATGGGTGTCTATCTACTAATATGAAAAGTGACCATATCCTTTACAGGTTGGCATTTGTCTCCCATTAATCGAAACCTATTAACTTTAACCTTTAATATGTAACAACCTTTTACATTTTAATAGGGTAAATATTATATTAATAGAGATAAAGGGTGGTTTGAATACACATGTTACCTTTTCACAGTTATAAGGAACCCATACATGTTACAACTAAAAACTAGTTCCCACTGTAATTGCAACCAATAAATTTAGCACATATGTCACGAACCAGGCCGGGTCGCCATCTGACCTGGCGCCCGACCCGGTCTGTGCAAGGCCCGATGGGAGTTCCCGATCCGCACGAGCTGACACAAGTGCCCGGGTATCAAGAGTAACCTGTGGGAACGGTTTACCCGAAATGGTATAAACAAACACTAACAAGATAATAAAAATGAAACAAGGAATCGACAACCAAAGAGACCATAAAACTGAAATCAAAATTTAAAGGTTTACAACTAGAACCAATGTACAAAAATAGATGAAAACAAAAGGGACTAAAGCTATATCTCAAACCTCCAAGCGACAAGAGCGGTGTAGCATCTGCACGCCACGACACCAACCTGCTTGAGAAGGCCACTAACAACTCGAACCATCAACACTGAGCAAAAAGTCACAACCTGGAACACCGAAGAAACAGAAACTACATACACCCAAGGGTGTATGTAGGGTGTGAGCTAAATGCCCAGTAGGATGCCACCGAGAAAAAAAGGGTTCCATGCCACAACATCAAAAGACAATTCAAAGTGCTATTCAAAATTATACTTTCAAAATGATTTTAAAGAAAACATTTACAGGCTAACTTCTAAAGAAAACACTAAAAAGGAACTCATTTCACAACCACAATTTTTAAAGAGGAAGAGGAAGGTTCATTGTGGGCACACACACACACACACACACATACTCACACACACACACACACACACACCCACCCACACACACAGGTGGTCCTCCATATGCCGACAGAAGGCACCACTCCATCGATGGTAGAGCACTATAGGTAAATCCCCTAAGGATCATCTAGCTCGAGTGGGACCCTAGAACCTCGTGTCTCGGTGAAACGTGTCTTAGAAGGCCACGAATCTCAAAAAACGTGGCTTAGAAGGCCACGACCCTCAGAACACGTGGCTTAGAAGGCCACGACCCTCAGATATCATATGTTTAGTTAGTGTTGCAATCGTCAATCCAGCTAAGTGAAATAGGGATGATACCCATCTGGTTCACTAGCACACTAGTTCTAGTCCGCCCCCTAGATACCCAGGGTTTTCCCTTATGCTCAATCAAATTTCACATTCACATAGTATATTTCTTTCTCATATCGCAAACCAAACAAGATATTGCACACAAAAGTCACTATTTGTATACCCAAACAACCATTTCAAAAACTCACGCACACCAAAACCATTTTATCACATAGTTCAGACCACTTGCGTGACTTGATAAACTATTTAAAGAATTTGAAGAACATTTCAAAATAGAACAATAAGAGTTTGCACGTGAGACATGTCCAATGTCACATGTAAGAATACCAAAAAAAACTTAATGCACACATAATTCTGTCAAACACAACTCCCACGCTCCACATATAATTTAATAAGTGCAATTAACAATTTATAAAACCCTTAAAATTAGAAAGCAAAGGTTTGCACCAGAATGAAGAACTCGATTTCATATATGAACGTCACTTTAAAACCAAAAGTTCAACTTATACAAACTAAAAAACATTTTCCCATTGTTCAAACAATTTTCAATTTAATTCCAAAAGTACGCAACACGGAAAACACACCCAAAGTGACTCATTTTCATTAAAAATCTACATTTAATTACATAGACACCCCAAAGAACTTGAAAACACATTTCTCACCTACCAAAACACCCTGAAAACCTTACCAACCATATTCCGCATCTCAAACAACACTTAATTAAATAATTTCTCAATTAGTAAAACATCACATATGCATACCACACGACCTCACTTTAAAACACACAAATTTCAGATGCCAGAACCATTTGAAAATCAATTGCACATCCCAACCCTTCTAAAACATCATTCGCACCCCTAAAACATACTCAAGGTTCATAATAAAAATTAACCCGTCAAAATAGTTTACATTCTTTTGAAAAACTCAATTTAATAAAATTCGTACCTCAAGCGTTCTTGAAAACACAATTTTCACACCTTAAGCAACTAACTAAAACATGTTTGAAAATTTCAACAACACATCGCACAAGGAAAACTTTGGCATTTACTTAAAAACAACTTCAATTCATCAATATGCATATCAAATCACGTCCAAAATGAAATTTTCATCATGCAATTTATAATTAGAACACATTATAATTTAATTAAGGAGCAATTTAAATCATCTAATGATGGTATGTCATGGAACCACCTACCTTGTCATCGCAGACTTCAAAACTGTGGTGCACAATGACCGCCACACCTCAACCGCAACTCAAACAAAACCAAATCGAACCTAAACAAACAATTGAACTAAAACATCAAGAATTAACCCAGAAATTTATTGAATTCTTTAACCACACCTAATGCGCACCATAAGCGAACCAGAGGTGAACCATAAATCATGAAATTGAACCAATACAAAATAAGATCAAACACACAAATCGGAACCTAAACCTGCTGGAAAAAGAAAACCCCAAAAAAACAAGAGAAAAGGGTATACCATAGGGAGAGGGTGTCACGGCGCGGTAAGGCTCGACCAAGGGGAAAGCGGGGCACGATGCTAGGGGGCTGGCGGGTTGGGTTCGACGGAGGGGTGTGTGGTGCCGGAGTAGGCTGGACGTCGGACGGAGTAGGGGTGGCGGTTCGGCCCGTCGCCGGAGGAAGCAGGAGGGCCGGTGGAGTGTGGTGTGTCGTCGAATGAAGGTCGGCCGAGGGAAGCAGGGGGGAGATGGGGAGTCCGGGCTAGAAGTAGGGGGTTCGGTGGTCGGTTTGTCGGACGGTGCGAGCGAGGAGGGCTCCTGCGGGGCGGTGCGAGCAGTCGGCCGGGAGGGAGTGCAGGGTGTCAAAGGCTGCTAGTTCGGCGGACGACGTGGATGGAGAAGGGCAGGGAGAGGAGTGAAATGGGAGGGAGGTGCGCTAGGGTTTTGCGCACAAGGGAGATCCGATGGGATTTGAGAGAAACAAAAGAGGGGGAAAAAGGAAATAAAAGAAATAAAAGAAAAATAAAACTAAATAAAAACTAAAAACAAACTCAAAACATTAATAATAACCATTTTAATAATATTCTAAATAACTTAATTAAAACATTAATAAAAAGAATAATAGTGACAATAAGAATCTTAATATTATTATTATTATTATTATTATTATTATTATTATTATTATTAGTAGAACTCATAATTCATTTTTTTCTTCCAATTTTATTTTGCGCTAACTACCTCATTTATCTACTTAAATTATTTCTTTATCAACGATCATTTTTATTTAATTAGTTGGACGCCAAGCAGGTGTGCGGAGATCTGAGCGAGGTCGCACGGTGACCCAAGAAAGGTCGTGCGGTTTCGACAGCGGCAAGCTGGACGACGTAAAGGCAAAAAAATGTGTGTTTCAAAAGAAAGGATTCAAAAATTTTAGTCGGGTTTCACCCAAACTCCCCGATACTAAGAAAAGAAAAGATAAAATAATTAATGTCAAAGAGGCGGGTGTGACAACATAAACCCAATTACATTAAAACAAAATAATAATGTTATAATAAGTAGATGAAAATGCTATAAATAGATAAGCATGAAATATAGATAAGGCATGCTAAATGAATCAGGTGGCATGACATATAATCAAGTAATTCTAAGAAAAACAAAAACATGACATAATAATCAAGGCACACAATAAAAATCAGCAACTACTATACAAATGAAACTATATGGAATGACATATGGAGGACATATGAATTTTAATGTTCCCATTATACTGAATTTAATGAAATGATACTTTATTTATATATAAGTAAAAGATTAAAATAACAAAAATTCATAAATCAATAAGTTGAAGAAATCACACCATTCACTCAAGGTGAAATAATAATCAACTAAAATATCGAATAACATTAACTATAATCCTATCCCTGGAACTTAGTAATTTCCTTATGGGTGGGGTGATCAGCCCAAGACATGACTATTTACCAATAGATAACACATTTATAGTCTCCTATCTAGAAGCCAAAAAATGAAAAAGGAAAAAAGGGAAAGGCTCTGATACCACTTTGTAACGTCTTAGCTCGACTGACAGGTAAGATGGCATCCAGACTGGTGGGTCACATGACCTGAACCGTATCTCCCCATACCCCAAAGGATTTTGACTAGAAACAAGGGTCTAAGAAGGTGATTTTTGGGATACTATACCCTTATAATTATAGTAACACAATGGTATAACATAAATAAATAACAGACAACAATGGAAGTTGTAAATAAAAGAAAGATAGAGTAGTGAAAGAATAATAATAATAAATTTAATATAAAAGATGACCAATGATAATATACAATAAATACATGTCCAGATTATGATATATAATAAAAAATATACATATTACATACAAGTGATAAAATTAAATAAAATAATGTGGAAATTAATAAAATTAAATCCCCACAGGTGATCTCCCCAATCATCCCACACACCATCTTGGTCATGTGATTCTAACTCATAAGTACTAGAAACAAAACACAAGAAATCAACCAAGTTCTTGTAAATATAAGGTCTACTTGGGTAAGCAGTGAAGTGGAGGCCCGAGTAGGGTGTGAGATGATAATACCAATCATTTCCCACCCATGGTGTTTATAACTAAATCTAGTCCATTTATAAAGTAAATTAGTACAGGTACAAGTAATAATAAACAATACTAAAATAAAATAAAAAACAACCCACTTAGGTTCCTTAAGAAAGCCTATCATCTCTAACTGCTTCGACTCATAGCCAGAATGAGAGTCTGATCAATAAATATATATATATAGTAATAATATATATAGTTTAATTATATAATACATCCACCTATATGAACCAAGTGTGTGATGATGCCTAATGGCTATATATATGGAATACTATTTTCTTCCTGGACCGAAACGTAACTCAAAAATCCATAACCAGTCTAAACGAGCCTATAATTTCATGGAATATGGTACATTCCCTATACCCTATAGAGTGAGATATGTCTTTCTAAATCACATAGGATAGTGAGTGGTCCATCATAGAAACACTCAAATCATGGAACATGGAATTTAAATCCCAATGCCCATATAGTATCACTGGTAAAAATGCCACACTCCACACCTGGTATAAGTTAGTGGGATTTCCCTCCTATCTCAAAACCCATTACCGTCGTACACAACCTATATCAAGGTGTATCATTTATAATACATGGCATGAGGAAAAACATATCATGAAACTTATTTATATACCTAATATAATGGAATCATTATATTTATAACACAATCTATGAGGAAATACCACTAATGATTTTCATTTAAATAACCCATTATAATCAAGGGTATCACAATTGAAAAATTTTACATAATCCATGCTTATTTAATTATCAAGAGATATGGTCAAACCTCCCCATTCAATTCCATTTAAATAAAACCATTAAATATAATTAGGAAATGCAATACATCATAAAGCTTTCCATTAAAAATAAATAATTAAAGCCATTTAATTAAACAAAACATGATAATTCAATTAAAAACCACAAGGGGTCACTTAGAAGGTGCTCCTTTCATTTAGGAAAAAACCTACATGGGTAATGCCTTTTACAAGTCAGGCTAAGTCATACACTTAGAAGGTGAATTGGTTCATTTAAGATTTATATTAAAGGAGGAAAACCCCATTTTAGTATGAATGATAGTCATGTACCAAAAAATTACATTTATCTATCAAGGACATCAAATCATAGAGTAAGACCAATGAAACTAGCTAGCAAGATTCATATTACAAATCTATACTTTTTGGTTTAGAAGACATCACACCTCTATAGAGGGGTTTTATTATAAAAACATGACATTGTTCTCTAAATAATTTATTTTGTATATTTAAAAATCCCTTCCAATGTTATGTCTCAATTCATAAAAAGATACATTTTAAATTAACTACCATGCATGGAAATTCAATTATAAGGTTGCAAATGGAATTAAGAAGGCACTGTTATCATTTAAACAAAATCCTACAAGGGAAATTCTATTATTAAACGAAGCCAAATGATTAGAAGAAATATTGTGGAATCTATTAAATTAATTATAAATGGTCAATTCACATGGAACACCCCTGGGGTGTCCATATAAGTGATAAAAAACCTTTAATTCTCTAAATAAGGGTTAACATTCATGTATAAAGGTGCAAGGATCATTTTAATATGAAGTAACTGACTGTAAATCAATGCACAAAAAGGGATGGAAATTGGTGCAATGAATCTGTGTTTTAATTGATAGGAAAATAAAGAAAATAATTTAGACCACCTACCTTATTATTAGAATGATCTAATCATCTAATATCAAGGTCATATTCGATCATGTTTGGAAGAAATCTAAGAAACAAACCTTTACCCTGAAAATAGGGCAAATGAACTTACACCGCGATAACATAATCGATAGGAGATTAAATGAAGAATGATTTAAAATAAATAGAGATATTACCAATATAGATTCATAGATATTGATGATGATCAAATCCATGTTGGGTTAGAAGAATCATAATTTCTAGATTATGTATGGAGGAGGGAAACCCACAAATCAAGTGGTGGAGGAACCCATTGGAGGAAGAAGAAATAAATAGGAAGAATGAAAATGTACTAAAAGGTTTCATTAATGTTAAAAATGTAATTTTATCCCAAAAACCTAGGTCACATAGTTTGGATGCAAGGTTTGGAAAAATCGTGTGTCAACCGTGCGACACTCCCTGCTTAAAAAACCACCTCGCTTTGTTTTTCCCAAACGGTTTTCCTTACCGTGAAAAAAAGTTGTGATGAATAGTTTAAGGGTACTACATAAGTGGCACTAACTATGTAGGCCGGGTGAATGGTTTATTAAACTATTAATAGCCCATTCAATTCACAAATCCTCACCTTTACAGGCCACGTGGTTTGCCGTTGGGGGCCACACAGTTTCAAATAAATGGTGCAACCTCAGCCAACCCCCCAGACATGGAAATTCCAGTCTCGGATCTCTCGAAACTCGAAAAGACCTCTGGGGGACTTCTAGTGCCTTCACTTGAGTCCAAAAAATTTTATTTTATAGTTTTCCAACTCTCATAATTCTCTTATTAAGCTCTATTTTCAAAACTATATGTACAATAAACGCTAAAAGTTCAAATTCCCTTGGAATTTAACCTCAGCTCAAAACTTGGGTTGTTATAGATCATTTGTGGGTTGATGTTGATGGTTTTCCCAATATCGTTATCAATGTGAGGTCTATAGATGAAATTATATAGGCATACCATAATTTACAGTAGAGGGACCATTCAAAAGACAAGGGGTGGGCCAGTCTTATCATCACTACTTTTTAGACCATTTGGGAAACATAAAATGTTGTATGTCATCAGGGAATTCAGCCTAAACTCAATTACATCAGGTAGAAATTATGGGATCTTATTTCTTCATTTGTGTGGTAGTTTAAAGTTGTTAATATTCCACTAGTTCGGTATTCCTTTGATTTGTTTGGATACTCGACTGAGCTGATGCTTCCTGGGCTTAGGTCTCTCTGTATTTGGGTGAGATGGAAGCCCCCTTCTCATAGGATCATATTAAATGTGGATAGTTATTGTTTGAAATGGGTGATAAATTATGGGGGTGTTTTTCATAATGATTAAGTCTTGGCTATTCTAGATTTTTCTTCTTACTATGGGGATGGTACTTTATTGGTGGAGAGGTCACTGACGATGCTTTAAGGGATCAATATCTATAAGGAAAGAGCTATTCATATATATTTAATTGAATCATATTTTGATATTTTTTTCAATGATTTGAAAGGTCATTTATATTTTCCATTAAATTTTATATATCCCTTTCATTCTTTTAGGGTTCTAATTCACCGTAATATGATGGTTCTTCATAAATGGCGTGAGGGTTATATGTTGACAGAAATCCTTATTTCCAAAGGTAACCAGGATGATGGTATTTTATTTTTTTTCCAATACTGGTTCTCTTTATATTGATTATTATATTATTTTATAGGGTATTTCTTCATACTTCACCTTTTCTAGCCCCCGTGAACTTACTTTTTCTTTTTTTCTTGTATGTTTTTTTTGTATCTTTTATTAATAAAGGGTAATAATTATCTGTACATCATAGACATATGCCATATTCACAACTTATTGCTTTAATTTAGTGTATATAATACCCCTTTTATATATCATATCATGAAGATCATTAAATTAATGTTATTTAATGTTTTCTTTTAAGTTATTTCTTTCATGGGGTTTATGATTTGAAAGTCACCAAAGTGGTAAGGGTGATCACACCATGATTAACTATTCATTTCAACCCTTACACCACTATTTTAAACTGGTTTTTTATTGAACATTAAAATTAAAATAATAAATTTTACTACATTATTTATTAAATAATTTTGTTATTTTCACTATTAAAAATGGAAATTTCACTTGTTTTGATGATTTTATTGAAGGTGGAGGTGGTTCAGAGATCCCATGATGATGTAAAAGGAAAATGGGCCAAACTGAATGGAAACCCATGAACACATGTCTACTATTTTGCATGGTAAAATAAATAAATGCATCCAAATGAGATGGAAATTTATTATCATATCCATAACTACGTGTTATAAAACATTCATAAAGGTACCAAAACCAAATTCATCCATTAAGAGGCCCAAACATTCTAATATATCTCATAGAATTAATCTGCAAGAGTCAAACTTTTTACTCTATATTTTGGAAATATCACTTATTATATACATTATGTTGAAACTAAATGTGACATAGAGATAGAAAATGTTTTAGTCAACAAATAATTAGTTTTTTTACAAAGTGATATAAGACTATTTGTCTGCCTAATACCATGGAACAAGTGGATTCTCCGAATAAGGTTGCCATAAACCACCTCCCACTCTGCCTATAAATATGCACCTTGGACATCCCATTTGGAGGTTTCACTAGGAGAAAATGTGTTGCCATTTTAGAATCCAAAATGAGTCCTATCATCATATTTATAAGTTCTGGAGGCTAAGATAAGTGATACATGATCATATATTTCTTCCTCCCCTCCCAAGGATTTCTAAACTCCTTTTGATCACCTGAGGAGGAACATGATGTAATACCAAGCTTCTTGTTTGTATTATTTTGAATGATATTTTTAATTATAGGTTGTATGTTATATTTATTCATCCAATATTCTTATTTAATTGAGTTGTATACTGGTACATCATAATCAAACTCAAATGATCATGTTTGGGGGTACCCTTTCATGTGATGTTTCACACACCATTCATCCCTTTTTCTTCCCTCTTTTAATTTAGATTTTCATGTGTTTCATATTAATCAATTGAACTCAAATAAACTCTACCATGACCATGTACATTAATGTCATGGTATCACATTGAAATAACATAAAAACCTGAACAATGCATTGAATTATTCATGTGTTTCCTCAGTGAGTTTTTGTTATGAAGTCAGACAAAAATCACCCAATCATCAGCGGTATCTAGTGAATCATTGTGTGTTTTCAACTGAACCCTAGTAGGTATCCTAGTTTAAATATATAATCATTTTGGTTTTAGGTGTTAAAAACTAGGGATAATAATATCATAACCCTATATCTTGAAGTGATGAAGGATGACCTTCATGAGATTCCCCGGGTTGATCACGCTTAATCAATTCTACCAATTTTTTCTTTCTTGTATCACATTATTTTATATGCTTATATATTAAATAAAAAACCAAATTTCATAGAATATCATTCTCATTCTTCATAATCAACAATTTAGTTTGAAATTAATGACCTAAGGCTCTGTTAAGAGATGACCTAGGGTTCCTTCTATACTATAGAAATTCTAGTAAAAACTAAACTTTTAATTTGGCACGCTCGACAACATGATCAAAGGGTTTATTTTACAATCTCATAATTATTAAACATTTTTATGTTTAAGTTTTATCATGTGAGTATTATTTTATCTTTATATACAAAACCCAATATATTTTATTCTATTTTTTTATTCATGAAAATTTTAAGATATAATACCACTTTTCTCTCTTTGGTACCTAAAATGATTAAGAAAATGATTTAAAGAAAATATGACCTTATTTCTCCTGTCAACCGAATCGATGTTTTCTAAAAAAAATTTCAATAATTTTTTTTATATTACCCTCTGATTTTTAAAATTAATTTTTATCTATCATTGATTTTTTCAAATTGTTTTAAAAGGAATATTCCTATAATTATCTTAACATGGCACCTTTTGACTATTATTACAAAAATGTGTAATGAATATTTTTTTAACATACTCCACATGAACATAAATTTCCCACCCTCATGAACACTCATTGATTTTGAGATTCCTTTATAAATTTATAAGGTTCTTTTCAAAGAATTTTTTTCCTAATATTTTTGAAAATTTTTAGTTTTCAAAAGTTATTTTCAAAGTGAAATAGGCTCTTTCTTTAAGAATGTTTTTAATAAATTTTTTATGATATTTCTATTCATTAATGACAATAAAACTTATTTTAATTACACACCAGTAAGGATATGTTGTAATGATACTATCCTTACCATTTCTCTAGATAGTTTATGATTTGTTTGAATGTGATGTACTGTTTTGATACCATTCACCATAGTACTCTCGATGGGTTATGATTATGTTTCTTAATTAGGGAAAGTATTAACGTTCATATAATATTTTTCCAATATGAATGTTTATATTGATTATGTTTATTTATTGGGGAAATTATTAACAATTTATAGGATATTTTTCAAATTGGAATGTTTATATTGATTATGTTTATCCCATTTCATATGAATAATTTATTAGACTTATTATGTGATGAGTGGGGCCCACTATATCCCTTGATGCATTAGTAGGTTTCATGAGACAAACTAGCTTGGTTATTTGGATAAGGCCTTGACCATTAATATAAGATTACTTGTAATAAGGCCTTGATGGTATGATTATAATGTCCAATATTATGAATTACTTCATTATGAGATTATTTAGTATTTTTCATGTGAATATTTTATTTGTTAGAATATCCTGGGATAAGTTCCAAGCTTTTTTTATTATTTATATGATATTTTTTTATTATTTATTCTTTTCATATTATTCTTTATATTCAATTTATTTATTAAATGGAATTATTTTCTATTATTTAACTTGCCATATTTTCTATTCCTTGTTTTTTATGATAACTTCTACTGTATTCAGACCCTTACCGAGCATTAGAGTTCACCCCTTTTTTCCCTTTCCCCCAGATTCCATGAAGTGTATTATGATTAATATGAACGGATATTCTAATGATATAATTTTATTCTCAAATAAAATTAAATTATGTATTTTATGTTATCAAATATAAAGAGAGTTTCAAGTATGTGTCTATTTTCCAAGACTACTAAATTATTTGGCCCTTTGGGATGTGATCTCTTATATCTATAACCAATGTTGAAAAGTAACAAAAAACTCTAGGATACTACGGTTAGGGTATTTAAAGTTGTTATTAGGTGATGTTTAGTGGAATCATTGGGAAATAGATTTAGGAAAACATAGATTAGAGAACAGAACCCTGTGAATGACTTTGAGGATAAGTCTAAGTATAAGATTACATCATAAAGTGCTGGTAAGGTAGAGATTATATGTATTTCATAGAAAAACTTCATTTTCATGATACTACAAGTGTGTGTGTCTCTTGAAAATATATACCTAGGGGTAATAAATCAAAAAATGGTGCATTAGGATTTGACTTAATCATCACCTGGTGAACAACAATAATCCTTTCTATACACCTGATTTAACACTCTTAGAAAACATTCTTAGGTTAATTCATATTTACTTTTCAAATTATGATGGAGGATTTGAAATTTTTTATGAGTTAAAAAATTTCCCAAAGAAACCCAGTTTTTGAATACGAGATTAGGTATGCATAATTTTTTTCATTTTTTGTTAAGTGTGTCACTAGTTTTGAAATTATAAATTATGATTCATAATGTATTTATCTAATATAGTATATGATTTTTTGGAAGTTACATCTGATTTATGGAATTGAAACTATGTGAATGAACATAATCCATTTATGTATTTCCATCCTAGTTAATATAATGAAGATGGAGCTACAGTTGGAGTTGAAAAAATTATAAATATAATGGGGATGATGACTTAGGTTTTGTCTAATATCCTTTGTCATATGGAGCACACTACTAATCCACAACATGGTGTAACAATGTTAGACTATTTTATATATCCACAATCTCCTTCATTTAATGGCACTAAAAATCCATTTATGTCTAAGAAATGGATAAGTTCCTTAGAGAAGATATATTTTACTCTAGGAAGTATTGAAAGGGAAAATTTTTCTTGGTAGTTTTTCATCTCTCAAGTGATGAATATGAATGATGGTTATTGATTAAAAACACTAAGGATAAAGAAGAAACAAAAAAAATGGAGTGGAAGGATTTGAATGTAATATTCTTTGGAAATTATTTTCATAGTGAGAAATGAGCGGATATGGAGACACAATTCACGATTCTAAGAAAAAATGAAAATTAAAATGCTGCTAAGAATGAAGCTAAATTTACATGGTTAGAAAGACATCTTTTGTACTATATAGGTAATCCAAAGAGAAATATTGACCATTTATTTTATGGGATTAAACCAATATTTTAAAGGGAACCAGTCTCCCAATAATTCTCATCAAATTAGGATATAGTATCATATTCCACTGAGGCAAAGAAATAATTATCCAAGTATTAAGAACTCGAAATAAAGTAAGAGAATAAGAGTATGAGATATAAGAAAATAGATTAAGTGAATAGAGGAAATAATGATTTCCCCATATGTTATAATTGTGGTATTAAACACCTTGATACTTACCTAAATGGAATGGTATATTTCCTCAATTGTGGAGATAAATTCCATCAGGAACATGAATGAAAGGGTAAGAAATAAAACTCTAATGTTAATTGTTTTAACTAGAAGGATATGGGGAACTATGAAAAAAGATTCCCTAAGCATCAAGGGAATATACCTTAGAAGAAGATAAGGGATCAAGGTTATTATTAGTCTTTTATTACAACTGAAGTGGAATGATTAAAGTTCTTGAATATTTTTACTCAATAATTATGTTTTAGATGTATTTTATCAATGATATTTCTATTATATAAATCATGAAAAGTATAAAGATTTTAATTACGTAATTTTTCTATAAGGATTTGAAAATATATGTTGAATGGTATTGATGACCATGAAAAGTTATTTAGTGACTAGTTGATTTTTTAAAAGGACACGATTAAGGTAATACAAACCTTAATATATTCCCGATGTTGATATAATAATGATAAAGATATGTTTATGGGATAATATTAGTGACCTTGAAATTGGTCAGTGATTTGATGGTTTATGCTGGAGTTTACTGTATTTCTAGAATTGTGGAATATATTCATTAATTTAATATTTTATTTAATTAATAAGGAGATAAATAATTTTTAAAATCATATATGTTTTCATTAAGGTTTTATAGTGATCAAGGTTTTCACATATTTGGTATGTGAAATTAACAGCTACTTTATGTTGTTTAGGGATTCTAATGTTAAATTGATTTTGGAAATTTAGTGTCCTTCTATCTAAATTTTTAGACAATCAATTTGGTCAGACATATTTTGGGGTAGTCTTAATGTTAACTACTTATTCAATGGATTATGTTCAACTTTGGGGTTATTATTATGGTTTTATAAATTAATATTTTATTAGATATCCTGTGTTAAACAGTTTTGTTTCGTAAAATATATATAAATAGGAGGAATGACTTTTCATTCTTTTATGTACATTATGATCCATTTAAATTCAATTTTAGTGCTTCAGACATTAAAAATTTATCTTGAAAAATCATTGTATGTAGAAAAAGATATGATTTTGGTGGAAATTGATTAAAGGATGAAATTATACTTTTAAAGTATATTACCTTATATTCTTAGTGTAGATGTTAAAGGAATTCCTTAACTCTATGAAAATGATCTTTAAACAAAAATATTATCCTAGTACCTTTATTTATGATGAAGTGGTGATCTTTTCACCCATCATAGATTTACGAATTTGTGGCTGTTAAATTTCTCTTAATAATTAACTTTATTTTGATCGATGATTTATATCACCCTCTATAATTATTTATTCATTTCCTCCCTTTTCATATTTTCACTTCCCACAAATTATTTCCTAATTAGAAACATAGTTATTGTTTATTCTAGACTACCTTCGTACATCCCTTCCTCTCTTTTCACGAGGAAGTTTTATTAACCCTTCTTATAATGTTGGATTTAGAACAATCTATTTTCAAACGATGAATCATTGATTACAAAGATCAAGTTCAAATTACAAGGACATTATTTATTGATGGTGGGGAGAATATAACACTCTAATATTTTAAAATAAGAATATTATTTTTGAAAACTTGTGATACACGCAACCTCAAGTCTAAAAGAACTGTAAAATAGTATACTATTATAAATATGATGTTAAATTTAAGGTTTTGAAAAATAATAACTAAATTATGAAAATTATATTATTTAAAAATCTCTAAAATAAATTCATTGGTTATAAATTAAATAGATATGAAAATTAAAATCTAATAAATTGATTTTTTTTAAAAATGAGTTCATTAAATTTTTTGAAATTATTTTAAAATTAATTTTTAATTATTTTAGAAAATTTATTTGACAAAATAGACTTCATTTTTTAAATCATAGTGTAAAAATTATCTTAGAGGAATTTTTTGATTATTTTGGGAAATGATTAATGTGTCGATGAATAGTGAAAAATACTGACTTTTTATTAAAAAACTTCTTTTTGTCTAAAGCATTCACAAAGTTCAATATTTTTTAAAATTGTTTTCAAAGAAAAATTAGTTCATTTATTTTATATTTAATACAATTTATGTCATTTTAATCAATTATATGTTTAATTTTAATATAAAAACATTTTATACTTATGAAAATGTTTTCTTTGGAAAACCGTTTTTTCGTCACATCTGTGGGTTTAAATTTATATTAAATATTAGAACTTATAGAATTTTTTAACACCCTAATATTTTATTATATGTCTCTTTTAAATTTAACATCATTGATATCTTAGGTATCACACACCTCCATGTTTGAAAAATGATATCCTATGAAATATTAACTTGATTGTAGGAATAGTAATATGACCATTAGGAATAGTAATTTGGAAAATAGAATAGTGACCTCATATATGAAAGTATACATAGAATTTAATTATCTTATGAATGAAAATATAATATATTTATATCGTGGAATAAGTAAATAAAGTTATGAAAAATGATTAATTAATTATTGGGTTTTTTTAAGAAAATAAATGTTTATTCACAATTTTATAATTAAAATAATTACTTAAAAGAAAATTTATTTTTGTGAAATATCCATAAATTTATATTTTTTTTGTCTTATGGTTATAATATAATTTTATAAGACCTTAATTAATTTTTGAAAGTGTCCTAAAATCTATTATAATATTAAAATCAATATTTTTTTCGAGTAAATGATGTTTTTATTTAAAAATTAAATTCCAAATATTTATAAAATTATTTTCACAATATTTAGTCCATTTTTTAATTCTACACATAAAAAAATTGTTCGAGCTAATTTTTGGGGTTTTTCTAAAATAGTTGATTTTTTTAATAGTGAAATAGAGTTATATACGGTATTTAACAAATACATGAATTATTAAGCCATGGATGATATATGGATGATGTAAGTACATAATCTAGAAAAATACTTATTTATTTACTTTATTTATTCATGATAATCAAAATTGTTCATATTATTGAGCCAAAATAATAAACTAATGAATGAAATTATCAAAAAACACCGCTCTCCTCCACTATAAACACAACCCCTCACCTTCCATTCACCTCACAACCTCCAAATCCATGAATATTTCTTATATTATAACCAATTACTCTCATAAATATATTACCCACATCTTTTTCTTGTTTGTGTTACCAAAAGATCATTCCAAAGTGCCTTATGGAGGTTCTCAAGGAGAAGAAGTTCAAGAGGTAAAATCCACTTTTGTTTTCTTTTAATTTATTTTCAATTTATTTTATTAACCTCTCCTAACCTAACTTTACCAAAGTGTAATGATAACTCTAGAATATTTTATATATTTTAATTTTATTATTGTAATGTTATATCAACCATCAATTATCTCATCTTCCCCTTTTATTCTAAAAATGAAAACATAGTCCGTGAGGTGTCGATTTATCGACTTCGTGGATGAGAAGTTTTCTTTTTTCTAATTTATCCTTAAATGATGGTCATAAAACCATATTTATATTTAATCCGGATTTTAATATTTTTATTAAAACTTATTTCTCTTTCTTGAATCAATATATATACATAATATTAATTAATAAAACAAAACTAGTGTGTGATAATAATAAAAACACCAAAAAAAGATAAATGATTATCATTAATGTTTTATCTAATAAATTATAATAATATATGAAAAAATAATATATAATACCATTTAATATTATGGGATTTCATTAATAACTTATAATTTCAATTCTGGATGACCTTTTGTACATGTATACAAGTGAACCAATCACAAAAACCAAGGAAATGAACACTCCTGAACGAGGAAATTAACTCATAAAAAGGCCATAAATAAACTTAATAAAATTATAATAAATAAAATTCATGCGGATTAGTTTCTGAATAAAATTATTAATGAATATAATTTCATTATCGAAGACATTAATTGTAATTTCAAAACACTTTTGGACATAAGATAATGGTTTCTTCCCAAACCTCAATTTTCCTTTGGGTTATGCTTTCTCACTCTTTATCATAGTGTAATGATTAATTATTATTATTTAATCCTCTTACATTCTCCGTGTATGTTCAAAAAATATATACCTTTCTAAATTATTCTTTCTTTTATTATAAATACATATTTTATGAGGTTCCCTTTTAATTCTTCCTGATAAGCATGGCCGATTAAAGGGAACTTCCCAATTTCTTACCCATTTTCAAGTACAATCCATAATCTGTTTTAAGCCCCCAATGTTTTTCTAAAATTATTATTTTTACTATTAAAACTAACTTAGTTCACTTCAAGTTTTATGAAAATAATTATTCATTTTTCTTCTTTAAAGAATCCTTTATATTTTCCCTTAAAACCGCACTGAAGTGGCTCATTTCTAATGTTTTAAACACTATTTTTAAATGTTTTAACTTTATTTTCCAAATTTCAATATGAATATTTTTTAAATATTTAGAAAATATAATTTCATTCCCTCTTACTTTTTGGGATATACATGTTTAAAATCCAATTTTATGAAAAATACAAATGATTTTAAAAAAGAACTCTTCTTTCTATAGTAAAAAGTGTATTTCTCTAAATAACTCCTCAATGATTTTATTAGAATATTTTAAAACAATTTAAAAAACCAATATTTAATCCTATAATTTATTGATATTAATCTATTATGCCAACATATACCATATTTTATTGAACAGTTTATGATTATTCATTGTGATGTACTATCTTGATACCATTCACCATATTACTATGGATGGTTTATGATAATATTTATTATTTCAGAAAAGTTATTAATATTTTATATTCTGGTTTCAATATGAATGTAAATGTATATTATGTTCCACCCATTTCCTATGAGGAATGAATTGGAATTAGTATGTTATGGGAGGAACCCTCTATATCCCCTCGATGCATCAATAGGTATAATGATACAAACTAGAATTGGTTTTTACCCATTTATGTATGGTGTCTTGGCTGAAACCTAGAAGGAATGTTTATGATGTCCCACATTATTCATTCCCTCAATATGATATCCATAATTTATAATCCATGCGATCATTCAACTAGTATAATATATATGGTTAAGTTTTGCTCTAATGTGATTATTTATATAGAATTATTTTGATCATTTTTAATTCATTCCATATTATGTTTAAGTTTATATTTTAATGACATGTGTTGTTAGATATTCACCTTTCCTTATGTTTTATGTTTATATATTTTGTTATATTGTTTACCCTTACTAAGAATCTGAGCTCAACTCTTTATTCTGTTTTATTTTTCCCTAGGATGCCACCATGTATTTATGACTGACATGTAGTGATAAGATAAGAGAATAAGAGTGTTCTCAATGAAGTTACTATGTTGTATTAAATTTCAATTTTTAATGTAATACTTATGTTCATATCTAGTTTTCTGAAACTACTAAACTATTCGGCCCTTTGGGATGCAATCTCTTTTTAGTACCAATATAATAAAGTAAGACACTAACTTTATGATACTGGGGTTGGGGTCTTTACAGAATTGAATTTGTAAAAATATATTCCATATTTGGAATCTGAATAATTATTATTATATAATAAATTCCAATTTTTTTGTCATAATGAATAATAAAAGTAGTAAAAATTAATTAGCGCATTTAAGGTTAAAACGTGTTTTCTAGGGAGTTAAACAAAGAAGATAAGTGTTAAATTTACTCAAACATTTTTCTAGTTTCTATTTTCTAGCCATATTCTTACCTTATCACATATAAGATTATATAATGATAAATTTTTATCCTTTTTTCATATGAAAAATATGGGTATAATTTATTTATTTAAAAAATTCCAAATATGCCCTTCCCCCACTTATAAAAGGGCCGAACCTCTCTTCTCCCATTTACACCTCAAAAGCATTTTGGTTCATAAAATAACTACTTAAAAAATTCCTTAAATCCATCCCCACAACCTAGATTCCATTGTTTGATCATAAATCCATCTTAGTAAGTCTTTATTTATAATCCTACATAGGTTGTTTGAAGAAGAGGTATGATTCTTAACCATGAATTTTAATTTTATTTATTTCCTTAACTCATTAAAATATCCAAGAAATATAATAAAATAATAAGACAATTATATATCATATAATGATATGTTATTTATCTAATTTAATAACCTATATCTATGTCCCCTTCCATCAGATGGGAAATGAAACCATTGATTGTCTGTAAGATGGACTACCACCTCATGAACTGATGTAATTCGTTTTCCATCACCACCTCCCATGACTGGATATAATGATATATTTAATTAATATATATTATATTTATGAAATAATTATACCTTATAATTATAATATCACATATACCTTTATACCTTCAAACCAATTGGAAAACGACAACATCACTTGTGCGTACGTGTGGACAGTAGCCTCCATTAAGCGATGCGAAACATTTTTCATATTATTTTAACATTGATGAAAATAAGGATAAACGTAATGAATATATATGATATATATTATATAATAATGATTTTTTAATGTTAAAATATTATTTACCATCCATTTTTACATCCGTCAAAAAATGAAAATAATGTTCATGCGTACGTACAACCAGCCATCTCCATGAATGATGTAACTCATTTTTTACCTCAAATGTTTATAGAATATTTTTAATACTTATATAATAAATATATATGATATTTATATCATGGTTAACCTTATTTATATGATTTAACCATGTTTAAAGTATATGTAACTAAACTACTTAACTAAAACGTACATGAAAAACGGAGTAGTTACCACAAAAAATAATGTTTTTAATAAAAAGTTGATAAATATTTATAAGAAAATATTTTCTGGTATGATATATATGATTAGGGTTCTGTAATGGATATATAATAAATATAAATTTATTATATAGTAGGTTCAAACATGATGAATGAAATTGGACCTGAGATAAGTGTTTCTCATCTCACTTTTACTTCCATGGGATATATTCAATATTCACAACTTATTCCTTTAGTGTGGTGTATATAAACCCCATTTTATATGTTATGTTATGAATATATTTATATTCATGGTATTTAGAGTTTCATTTTTTGTTATTTCTTTTATTTGGGTTATGATTCAAAAGTTTTCAAAGTGTTAAGGGTTTATTTTAGAATCTAATCATTATCTAGGATTGTTAAATTTATGTCTCCACATGGAGTATTATTTGATATTTCTTTATAAAACCCAATATATTTTATTCTACTCTGGTTATTCATGAAATTTATAATAAATAGTGACACTTTTCTCTCTTTGGTACTTTAAATGACTGATAATATTTTTAAGAAAATCCAATTTTATTTCCATCATCGGTCGAAAATCTTTTTTCTTCAAAATCCTTGTTTTTTAAATGTTTCCATGAATTTTTTTATATTTTCCTATTATTTTTGAAATTAATTTTTATCTATGATTGGTTTTTTAATATTTTTTAAAATTAATCTTCCTTTCATTTTTCGAATAATGTACCTTTTGGGTTTTCTTTAAAAAATGTGAAAGGAATTATTCTTTTAATGTACTCGAAATGAACAGAACTTTCCCACCATAATGACAATGAATTTATTTGAAGTTTTCTTTAAAATTTTACATGGATATTTTAATATATTGTTTTCCTTAATATTGATAAAAAATTTTGTTTTTAAAACTGATTTTCAAAGAGAAAAAGGGTATTTTGCTCTAAAATATTTTTAATAACATTTTTATAGTATTTCAATTCATCAACAAAAAACCCTTATTTTACTAATGTACCACTAAGAAAATTTCATAGTGATACCATTTTTATTATTTATTTGAATGTTTTATGATCATTTTGACTGGTATGTACTATTTTTATACCATTCACCATTATGCTATGGAAGGTGTATGATTATGCTTATTGATTTGGGAAAGTATTAGCAATCGTATGCTAGTTTTCTAATATGAATGTTTATGTTGATTATTTTTTTTGATTAGGGAAATTATCAATATCTTGTATACTGGTTTTCTAATATTAATGTTTACATTGATTATGTTTCTCCCATTTTTACAAGTAATGAATTAGACTAAGTATGTGATGGGTGGGGGGGGGGGGGGCTATAACCCTTAGATGCATAAGTCATGAAACAAACTACCTTGAGTATTTGTTTGATTACTTACCCATTTATATAATATGTATTGTATTAAGGTCTTAACTTTATGTTTATGATTTTTTGAATTATGTATTACATCATTATTATTTTAGTAATTGATGTCAATGTGATTATTGGATTAGTTAGAATATCCATAGATAAGTTTCAAGCTCATGTAATTATTTATATGGAATTATTTTGATTATAATATATTCCTACCATATTATTCCTAATTTTCAATTTATTAATTAAATGATATGTTTTTCATTTATTCACCTTTTATATTGATTATACCTTAGTTTTTTATGTCAGCTTCCATTGTATGCATACCCTTACTGAGCATTATAACTCACTTCTATCTTACGTTTACTTTCCACAAGATGCCAAGAAGTGTATTATGATTCATATAAAAGGATATACTAATGGGAAAAATGGGTTTATCAAAGAAAATTATATGTTTTATTTTATTTTTTCAAATGTAATTTGAGTTTCAAATACGTGTCTTGTTTTTATAGACTATTAAACTATCCGGTCTTTTAGGATGTGATCGCTTGTATCTAACACCAATATAATAAATTAACCACTGAATTTGGGATAATAGGATGGGAGAATTTATATATTTAATTTATATATATAATATTCATGACATATTCATCATTTTTAAAAGATAATAAATCATTTACTTTCTTAAATTTTTCATTCACTGAAAAATGATAACATCATTTGTACGTACAAGTGGACTACCACATCCAAGAACTGATGTGATTCATTTTTCATCACCAAAAAATAGGGATAAAATATATAATTATATTTAAACAAATAATTTGGTATTTATTATATTAAAAAAACTATATAAGGATTAAATAATACTTAAATTGTTTCCATATTTATTGTTGAAAAATTGAAACGTTACACATGCTTACGAATTCCCTATCATATCCATGGTTGTAACATAGTTAATTATTCATAACTATATTTCCTGGTTGGTATTAAAAGTATAATCGATATATAAAAATTATAATTAAATAAAAATTATTATTCTAGATATGATGGAATAATGACCTCTTTTACCGTAGTGAACCCACCAAAGTCATTTTGGACATATGAGCTGAATATTGTTAAATAATTTTATGTGAACTTAATTAATTAAGTAATTGATAATAAATTGGTAAAAAGGAATAATATACTTTAAATTTTTTATTGATAAAGTAAATAATTAAAATAATATTTTTATTCAGGAAGATAAATAACATACATGATGATTCATCTTGAGGTGAGAGACTTTATTTTAAAAATATTCTTTTAATGTTTTTCCAACTCTTTCTCTTCCATGTCCATATCATTGAATTTTTTTGTGGGTGTATTTATATGGTATTAAAATAATTATAAATTAAATTTTATATCTCTTTTCAATTTATTTCAAAGGTTCTCAAAATTAATCTTTTTGTTGATTTTTTTCCTTTCTTTACAAAAGATAAAAAGAATATTCTATTATAACATCTATAGTGACAGGGACATTTCAAGTCACCATAACCATTATTTTATTTTTGGATAAAATTATAATCTTTCATGTTTTTTTCAAAGGAAAATACTCATTCCTCTTTTCTAGGTATTTTGGTATTACAAATGGAGTTTTCAAATAAAAGGGTTTTTTCATATCTGAAAGTTTATTTCATGGAGGTTTAATAACGTTTTGAAAAGGTTTTATTATGAAATGGTGAAAAAACAAAATGTTTTATTCATGATATTTTACTCAAGAATTATATATGATTAATAGGTGATCTAGATAAAGATTACATTATGGGTTGAGCCCCATTATAGCACTCGATGAATGAGCGAGTCTGTTACAACTTATATGATGGGTGAGACCGATTTAGATGATATTATGGGTGAACACAGATAACACTCTATTAAATTGGGTAATGTTTCTTGTCTTAATAAAAATGAATTATGGCATTTCCATAGGTTTTCTACTATAGATTTAACTAGGCTAAAAGTATTTCTAACATGGGTTATGAATAAACTACTCAATGATTCCTAAAAATGGTTTTTAATTTCTTACATTGGGTTTTAAGGGTTTTCCTTGAGAAAAGGGAATTTTTTTCATTTGTAAATGGTTTATTTAATATGAAAAAAGAATAATGTGATAATTGTAAGTTTTTTATGTGTTTTTATGTTGTTTACTGGAAAAAACAGTTTCTTCATTTTATGTAACTTCTTAGTGATATTTTTTGTCCTCATGCCATGTTTTTAAAATGTTTTTTCTTAGGGTTTAAGGATGGGTAAGGGAAAATAAAAAGTAAAGTTAGATTTTTTAAATATTTTTCATGAAAATATATCTTTATTTATGTTAATAGTTTTATATTTTTGAAAAATTGGATACTGAGTTGAGGTTTCCAATTTGTAATATAAGAGATTGTTATGTGAGAGTTTTGACCTAATTCCATAAAAATATAAACCTAAAAGATATTTGGGAATGAAATAAAATTAATTATATCCTAATTACACTATAATATGTAATTTTTAAGTCGTATAACTTATATAAAATAAAAATTATTACCCAAAAAAATATAATAACTAGCCAATGTGAGTTCCCTTTTTTAAAACCATGTCACTCAATCACATCATGCCTTCTAAATGTTATTACTTACATTTTATCATGATGTGTATTCAATCATTTTTAACTTATTATACCCTACCTTACTCATTTATATCTATATTACTTGAACTATTTCACTAAATACTTAAGGTATGAATTTCATGAAAATCGTTTCTTATTCCAAGATCATGTAGGGGTAACCGTATGATTTCTAAATTTCTATATATGTAACCCATGATTCAAGTATTTGTGATTATATTGAGTATTTTTAGGGTTATTATGTGACTAATGGTTGGTATTTTCTAATGTGAAAATATTTTAAGAAAGAATAAGAAGTCTTTCTCTATTTTAAATTACAGTACTTGATAATAATTTTCACCCAATAATGGAATCCTCTATCTTGGTCCATTATAGTGATTCAGTTCCATCTCATTTTAATATAAAAATACACCAAACATATTCAACATTTAAATATTAATAATATTTACTCTCTCAAATTCATTAAAAATATATATTTTTTAGTACTACTCAAATTTTAATTTTGAAAGTAGAGATAAATCTTTAATTTTCCAGTAGCTGTGTGAACTTCACTTCCTTAGTTTGGAAGATATTTTCCTTCCATTTTCATAAAATTTTATTATTTTAGATCCTTTTTCTAAATGTTTCATATTTTTCCCAATAATATTCTTTAGATCAACACATAAATAGAATACTTCAATGACCATATAGCTTCAGTTCAACTCAGTTAGATCCCCCAGACTTTAGTTTAACTATGACCATGTATTAACTTATAGAGATTGGTATTTTGGGATTGTTTACTTGTAATATGTCTACCTATTAAGTTAATTCCAGGATTACATGGGATAATAGGGTAAATTTTAATGGTATTAAAAAATATAAGTTCATTATAAAAAGGATATTTTAACCAAAATAATGAATCAATCATTTTAAACTCAAGGTCCTTAATGCCTCAAGGTTTTGAATAGATTACTCAGAAAAAATGGTTATTCAATCATGGATTATTTCCCTACAAAAATTAGGGAATTGTGAAGAAGATATCAAAATTGGTTTTGAACTCTCTCTTGTAGTTGATTTTAATATAGGGATATATGTCAAGGAATAGTATTAAAAAATCAATGATATTTTCTTGAATTTTAGATACATTTTATTTGAAAACAAGATCAATATGAGATCAATGGGTTTGAAAATAACTTCCTTTATCATTTTCATAGGTCCAAAATTTTCAAGGGTATTCACGTTGTTCTTGATAGGTTTTAAAAAACAAAAAAATGAAAAAAATGACACACAAAATAGTAAAATTAAAAAATTAAGATTCCTAAAACTAAAAATGTTTACCTCCCCTACACTTTAATAATGATATGTATTCATTTTATTCAAAAATATGTATCAAATTCAGAATATTGGAAATAACGTAAAATATCAAAAAAATTTAAATAAATATGAAACCTAGTGTTTCTATAGGTATATTGGTTAGATAAGTGTGATGTCCTCCATTGGTGATTATGGAAGATTTCAATGGTACTTATTCATCCTATTCCCATTTATTTTACAAGGGTTATTTTATACTTATTTAATTATCTACACTACACTAAATATGTATAAATTAGTTAATATAAAAGATTCTAATTATTTGGAATTTGTTTTACCTAGAATGAACATCAGTCTTGAGTTGTAAAGTGTCACTTGTTCCTATGGATAGAATTATTTTTGTTTAATTATCTTGTCCTGGGATACTCTTGTCCTCTCATTATAAATTCTTTAATTTTAAAATGTTTCTCTTATGATTTACTCCTATTTTTAAATTTTTGTCGTTCTTTCTTTCATAACATTACCTAAATAAAAATTCATTTCTCTTACTACCCAATAGTTCTTGTGTTATAGTTACATAGGTATATTAAATCTCTCCCCATAAATTATTTTGTATGAACTCATTATAATTGGAGTTTTGTAGGCTATTCTATAATCCTATAAGGAATATTCTAATATTTTGATATAATCCTTCATATTGGGCTTCAGAGTCTTCTTTAATATTCCCTTAATCTATTTATTAGAAACATTAACCTAACCATTTGTTTGAGGATGGTAGGGTATATATTTTTATAGTATACTCTATACTTCATTATCAAATATTAGAGGTTACCAATATAGAAGTTGCTTCCTTGGTCATTGATGATTTACCTTGGGACTCAAAATATTTAAAATGTGATACTTTTGAAATAATCACAATCAATATTAGCAATATAATTTTTTTTGGCTTTATATTACACCCATTTTAATACATAGTCTACATCGAATAGGATGCAAGAGTTTCCAATAAACATTGGAAATGTTACTGTGGATTCTATTTCCCAAATATTAAAGATTTCTCAAAAGTTTATTAGAAGTTGAAAAATTTATTTTATTTTGTACATGTTTCCAATAAATTGACATTGCTTAAATTTTATATAATTTTTTTATCCTCCTTAAACAATGTGGGTTAATATATAACTAATTCTAAAACATTCCTAGTAGTTATTTAAGGTCTAGAGTTTTCTCCAATGGGTAGAGTACAACAAAATTATAATATATATTATACCTCACTCTCAAGAAAACCTATTAATATAAAATTTTCATTATATATTTTCTAGTGATTTTGATCTTATCAAATATAAAACCTTGAGTCAGATTCGAATTTGAGATTTTGTTTGGGGTTCAAATGAGATGGTACTTGATTAGTTATAAAAAATCTGATGATATTAGCATAACATGGTTCCTATCATTCAACCAAATAAATATTATCCACTAGAATGACATCATTCAATGCCTCTTAATATGTAATTTCTACTTCGACTATGTTGGGAATCCTGCTCAAGTGTTTTTCCATTTGATCATAAGAAAATATCTTATATTTAATCTCCAAATTAAACTCTTTTAAGAAAAAAATCCATCCAACTAGCCTTGGTATTTCATTTTCCCATATTCACAAGATATCCAATCTCTTTATGATAATAGAAAATAAAAACCTTAGTACTAAGTATGATCTAAATTTATTAAAATAAAAACCTACCACCAAAAAATATTTTTTGTCGTTTTATAACTATTTTTGTATATATCATGTGTTATTGAGGAATATTAAATGACATGACATCTTTATTTAATTATTTTATATATATAATCTCCAACAATATGTTTTGATGGACCACAATTTCTTTCAATGGGATATTCCAATTTGGATGGAAATATTACTAGTGGTATTGTCAGCTTACTCTTAAATTATTCAATATATTTCAAATAATCCTCATCAAGAATAAATTTATAATCATTTAAAATCAATTAGGATAGTGGTAGGGTAAACTTACTAAAATAATTGATAAATATTATTTAAAATATTGTATTCCATAGAAAATACATCACATTCTTCACATAAGTTGGGTAAGATAATGTATTGATAAAATATTTTTTTTGATTTATTAACTTCAATCCCATGATATAAAATTATATTCCCAAGCACAATTTCACTTTACATTATGAAATATCCCTTTTAAAAATTTAAAACATGATTATTTTAAATAAAAGTTTTAAAAACATTATCCATATATCTCAAGATATGATAAAATGTGTCTATAAAAATGCTAAATTCATTAAGGAAAACTTCCAGTAACTCTTAATTATGTTTATAATAAATTCTTATCTTGAATATTTGAATTTTACTTGATGAATTTAATAAGGTAATCCTTATATAAGATAAGGTCCCATAAAGACATGTAAAGGTTGTCTTTTCTTAGTCCTCTTGTGCAATGGGCACAAGAAAGTATCCTGAAAACCCATATATAAAATAGTAATGAGTATTTATTTATAATATTTTTAAAATTTGGTTTATAAAAGGAATGGGGAAATAATATTTTAGAGTGACTTGGTTAAATATAATGTAATCTATGAAAAATATATAATATTTTTGGTCTCTGCTCATTTTTTGATATAATTAGTCCGGTTTTCATAGGAACTATATGAAAGGGACTGATCTATTATGGGTCATAGATAAGGTATATTTTACCTTATTTTAAAACATTTTATATTTATTTATTGGAAAACCTGATCATAGTTGTATTGATTATTCAATAAGTTTGTATAAAAGGTCTTGAATTTTCTTCAAGAAAAATTTTATTCATTCATATTTTTTCACTTATCCAAGGGATATCTCCAAAACTACAGCCTATTGTTTACACATTTTATCTCAATGTTTCTATCCTTTTTTTGGTCCATGGACTATTTTATATAAATAATCACAAGAATATTTTCCCATTCCATTATGTATACATATTCTAGGTTAGTGGGAAAGGATTTTAACTCACTGTTTGGGCTTCTTTCAAAGGATTGAATGAGATTTGGATTCCTCACCTCCATAATTTGGTATTCATATACACAAGATTATAAAAATATTATTCATAATTAAATAAATATTTAAATAAATATTATAAATCATTTATTACTTCTTATTCAAGGTTATTCATAGATTGTTCATGTTTTTTCGAGTTATTTTTCACAGAACATTCAAATCATATTAATTTTTTTAAAGTAAAAATTTCTTGAATCATACTAAATTATTCAATATTATTAGTTTATTCAGTGTAACATTTATAATGGTCTTTATTTCATTCAAGAAGGGTTTACCCAATAAATAGTTGGGTATGACTTGGGTTCTATCATCCTCTTTGTTTATCACAAAAAAGTCAGCTAAAACAAAAAAAAATTATACTCTGACTATAACTTCTTCAATAACTCATAGTAGGAATGAAATGGATCTATTTTCAAGTTGAACAACCAATATTGCAAGATTAAGTTCTCCCATATACAAAGAAGTATAAATATAATGAACAATTACATTTATAGGGGATCCTATATCATATAATGCATCTTTAATACACATACACCCTATTATATAGGGGATATAAAATGTCCATGGATCATGAAATTTATTTGGAAGTTGTGGTATGATCAATGATGAAACACCTCTTCCCAAATTCACTCTCTCATACCCTTATTTTTGGTGAATAATTCCTAGATAGAATTTGAATATTTTTAATTTTATTAAGATCTTGAAATAATGGTATGTTGGTATTAAATCTCTAGAAAGAAACTAGAATTTTTGTTATAATTTCATCCCCCTACTGTTTAATTTATTGAACCATTCTAGAGAGAAATGGTTATGGTAGAAATTTATTTTACTTATATTGTTTTTACATGGGTGTTTTAAATTTATTCATTCCATTATCAGTCCTAGATTCCATTACCTTTTCTTATTTATCCCTAGGATGATTCTTAGGTTCCTTTTCAACTAATTTTTATTGGAGTTCCTTAGTAAATGGTTGTATTTTGTTAGAAATTGGGTAGTAAACTTTGTATAGTAAATTACCACTTATTATAGAGACAATATTCACATTAACCTTGGGGTTTATAACTGATTGAGCTAGTAGTTTCTAGAAAATATTTATGAGTACAAACATAAGAATATATAATTGTTTCATCTATTTTTTACCTATTTATATACTCCTTAACCTCCGATACTTGTTGGTTTGACAAAGGTGGTTGTGTGTTTGGTTGAGAGCTTCTCAAAAGGGTTCATTTATTAGGGAAAGGTGGTAACCTTGGCTATATAGATATTTATATGGTTTCTAGAATGGTTGGGATTGTTGGTATTACTAATGGTAAGGTGGTTTGGCATGATTATATTAATTTAAAAATCCACATTAGAGTTGATAAGGTTCTCTCCATACAGTATTGGGATGATAAAACTATCTTTACTGATAAGATATTACATAAATCTTAGTTCCCAACACTTTAGTGCATTGGTCAATAAAACGATTAGGATAAGAACACAAACGAGATACAACTTTTTGTTTTTTTATTTATTGAATTGATTAAAAACTATTTTTTATAACTAGTGTAGTTAATTTCTATAACTTAAACTCTAAAAGGGATGAATAATAATATCATACCTCATGTTGTCATTTTGAACTAATACATATTTTTCCAAATTGATAGGAATTTTGTACTATTGATTCTATTGTTCCTCTAGTACACACTGGTGATTTTTCAATTATATATCTCAATGATGATTCACTTAATAGATTTAGGACACTATAAAGTAGGACTTGATATGATAACACTAAAAAATGGTTCTCCTCTATGGATTGGTGAAGGAAACTAGAAAAAAACTTTTTGAATATCTCATATTTTTCTTACAAGGTTTCCTTCAATGGATAACTAATGGAATTTATATATTTTTTTGGATTATTGAAGTGAGAGAGATCCATTGGAGAAATATCATATGTAGGTCTTCCCAATTATTCAACTCTACATGCTACAAACCATACAATCACTCCTTAGATTCACCTTCTAATGAGAATGGAAAGGACCTTCACTTTACTTACTCCTATGCTACTTATTTAGGATTTAGTATTGTGAAGACCAAAGTGAATTATTTTATGTTCTTGTTAGGGTATTCATCTACAAGACCATGAATTTTTTATAGTAACATTATTATACTTGTATTTAGTTCAAAATCATATTTCAAGGTAGACAGGGAAATTAAATTGTTTTTCTTTACAAAGTGGGGTTCATAGAGATATCTCAAGGTTCGATTTGGTTTATTTTTATAGTTATAGACTCAAAGTTTACATTTAGAGTTCAAATAGAGTCTATTAAGAATATGTGTTCAAATTCAACTTTTAAATTAAATTTTCTATCTTTTTAGTAAGGTTGTCTCAATTTTAGGGTTAAGAGAGAAACTTTTGTCAGTATTATAGTGGGAAATATAATTAAAAGGTTAGGAGTTATGAAAACAACTCCTCAGTAATGGTTTCATGTTTTTGATACAAATATTTGAGGTGATAAAAAATCTAGTTTAAACCCTAAGTTATTATTAATACTGTGTATTGGACACAATGATTTGACTATAGATTTGGGTGATTTTTTTGTTGAATATATTATTGAAAAGGGGTTTTATTTTACTGTATCTAGAATTCAGAGTGATTTAATATAGTTTAAAGGAAATTATTTTAAAAAATATAGATAAAATTGTATGAGTTTTGGGTTGGTTTACTAATTTTAATGTTATAATAGCCTTATAAATAGTTCATTATTTTTCTATTTAGTTAATACATGAAAGTGTCTACAATCACTTAATAATTAACACAAGGTTAAGAGTAATGAATATGTTTAAACTTGATGTTATAACTACTTAATCAACTCTCATCCCGAGGTTTTTGAAATAGTATCAATGAAACCTATAAAATAAAATAGTACTAAATCACTCATAAAAAACCAAATCAGAAATTTTTGTTCCTAATAAATTTAAAATAAATTCAATACCTTCACATATATACCAACAATTTATAGATACTCACCACTTATAATAGAATATTTACTTAGATATAGACTAAATTGAGTGGATAATGAAATGTGATCACAATACAAATAAATAAACAAATAGCATTAATAATATACTTGAATACAATCACACTCAAACTATCATCCAACTACTAAATATAGAAATTGATTAAAAAATCAGATATTTTATTCAATGACGTATAAAATAAATAATTAAAATCAAATCTACTTCCCCTTACCCAATAACTAAAGGTTTTTATCCCTCAATTTTATGGATAACAGTAGTGGTAAGAGAATAAAATACCACTACAACAACAACATGATTTTTTTTATAAAAAATCAAACAAAAGTGTCCATTTAACATGTTAAAAATCTATCATTAATTGTTGCCTCCCCATATAGGTTCTTTATATCTTCATTAATTATTATTTTTTAAAACCTCATGAGATTCATTCCCTTAGAATTTTGGGCACCTTACCCAATTTTTAGGTCTTCCAGGAAATATACAACTTTGAATTCCTAATTCCATTTTATTGTTCCTAATATATGAGTAAAAAACACTTTAGAGGGGGAGGGGGTGAATCTGGTGTGAATTTTTTTACAAAATACCAAATATTATTTTTAGATTAACCCCTTTATTTTTTGAACCAATATTAATTGTTTAGTCATAAAAGGATATTTTAAGATTCACCATACATGCTGTGACAACATGCAATGTAGATATATATACAAGATATCATCAAACAATATTTTTACATGGTGCATCCATAATGTGGTAAACCTACTTTTTTCCATGTTTAACTCATACTAAAAAATAAATTATCCACTAATATTAGAATAAAAAATATAGTAGGTGGAAAGGGATTATCCTAAAACTTAGTTCACACAACATTACACATTTATGGTTCATTATATTTCACATGAACTGTTTTTCTCCCACACGATCTTTATACTAGTATCCCATGTGTTCTTAAACAACTTTCACCTTTTTTAGTCGATCTTCACTATGTACTGGATAAAACTACAATAACAATATCTTATCTTCTTCCTCAACAAAAAGCAACTTTGAATACCTAAATTTATTCAATAACTTCCCATGAAACGTGGTCTTTATATCTCTATTTAGAATTTAGTTCTTCTTTATAATCTGTTGTTGGATCTCTCACCTCATAACTCATGAATACATCCCCAAAAAACATTACCTATATTTTTAACACTGAATAAAACAATTAAATAGAATATTTTTAGTGATACAACTCTCAACACATGGTTATACACTTTATCACTCACTATATATAGAACCCCTTCAGTTTTATTCTTATTTATTCTTCCTACCTAAAACCATGTGGTTGTATAGGCTAAACAAACTCTTATTATTCCTATTATTTTATCTTCCTAATTAATCAGATGATCTTTACCATCACAAATAGTGTTAGCTTCCTAGTCTCTTATTCTATAAAGTATTCAAATATTATTCCTTATTCTTCTTAAATTGATCTCTCTTAGCTTATTCTTTCTTATTTAGGAGACTGTTACATCATATACAGTGAAATATCTTAGTTTTGTTAGTCATACACACAAAATAACAACTTATTATCATTTTTTATTTTATCATACCTTGTATTATAATTTTTATCATGTTCACAGGTGACTACATTAATTGATCCTTTCATTTTTAATAGCCACAAATGGTATTGTTATTTAAAAAATAATCTGCCAACCAAAAATTAGTATTATATAATATCTATTTTTGTATTCCCAAGATTTTTCTTATTGTTCCTTTATAACTCAAGGGTGATTCTAAAATACCCTCATTTAATGAATCTGACATGGAAAATTATATTTTTCATTTACTATCTTATAGGATCATTCTCAAAATTTTTATTAATAGTAGACTATGGTGTGTTACAACTCGTTGTTTCTTATGAATTGCCTTTCTATATGAAACACCTACCAAAATGACCATAGAAAATATGTTGTGGTTTGGTGCAAGTATTCATATAATTTTCATGAATCATGATCTTCACTATGGCATGGTTTATTCTTATCTTTTATTTATTGAGATTATTTTAATTTAAGATTTAGTGGATAACTTGAGCATCGATGGTACATCAATTTCATTATTCTTGAAAATCCAATAATAATATTACAAGACTTCTGAATTTAAAGACATTCTTACACTATTTGATATTTATGTTGTTTTTCTTGATGATCAGTTCCTTAATCACTCATATCTTTTATCACATTTATTTTGTGATTTCAATTTCATTGAATATCATCCCAAACATCATCACATTTCATTCTTCATAATATCACAATTATGGGAACTCAATTTTCCTATCTAAAGAATTAATGAAATTTCATTAAGTCAATTATTGTATACTACTTAGAAATGTCATACATGACTTAGAAATCTCATATAGGATTAGAAATATTATATGAAACTAAAAATATTATTTTCACAGATAAAATTACTTATGAATATTTGAATTTTATTACGTGTATCTTAAAATTCCTTAGAACCTACCGAAATGTTATACACATTATGATTATGTCTTCATAAAATTTCGGCATACTCAAATGTTATACAGGAGGACAAAAATATCATATTATTGGATCATGTATCTTAATTTATTTACAAATATGATAAATTTAATATGTGTGGATAGAGTCACATATGCAAAGATCAAATTTATTTTCCATTTTTATCACTCACTAAATCTCCTACTCATGGACCAATTCTCTTAAACACTGGAAAAATTAATTATGTAGTGGAAAATACCTTATAATCTCTATAGTATGTATTATTTTTATCTCACACAACCTAAATATATTTTGTATGGGAAAAATATCCTATTCATAAGTTAATTTCCATTACTATTTTTCAAAATTCCAACTTAAGAATAGATATTATAGATTTTAATTAAATGAACTATAGGACCCTTTAGATCATCTCAAGGACTTCTTCATCTTCTAAAATGAATTTAAGACCTCTAAAATTAATTTTGGGAATTAATAAAATGATTTCAAATATCAATAAGTACGTTCTAATGTTTTTAATCAAATTAAATACTCAAGAAAGATTACTTTCATAAATTGACCAGCCTTCTCTAATTTATGTTCCCATTGACATTAAAAAAGAATCACCAAAGAGTATTTAAATACTTAACACATTATAGGATATATTATACACTACAATTATGGTTCCAAAAACTTTATATATCTATCCCAAATACTTTAAACTAGTTTAACACTTGCTAAATACAACTTATACAATATATCAAATTTATGTTCAGTAGCGAGATTAAATCTATTTTTCAACTTTAGAAGTGATTATTGTAGAAAATGATTCTCAAAGATCTGGAACTTGTCTTTTACATAATGACCATTTCTAAAATCATTTGATGTTTTTTCTAGGAAATCTATCCAACTAGTTATTCAAAGGACCTCCATTATTCTCCTTTTACAAGAAAACAAAATGGAGGAAAATTTATCTCCTTACATGGGTGGATACTTACTCCTTCACCTTAGACATATCCTTTGTATTATTATATTGACTAGATTAAAACAAGGCTAATTGAAAAATAAATATAGCCATTAACCTTTGGGAACTTCAATACCCACTTTTTTTCTCAACTCCAAATTTATTCCAATAGTCAATGGAATTATTCTACCTTATTTGACAATAAATATAATTGGAAAAAAATTATTCTCTCCCATATACACAATAGGGTAGAATAATTAACTATGATTCTCCCATTAATTAATATTATGGGAATGATCTTTTGATTATTATCACAAAAAAAATCTCTACTTTAATTCCACAAGATAAGGAAATATACAAGATTCATTTCTCACCATTTTAAGTAATTATAAGAACTTTATATCAGAAAAGTATCATTATATGTAAAAGTGAAATAAAATTTCTCATAAAAAACATTACATCAAAAAATCATCTATAAGTGAACATAGGCTTACATGATGTTGAAAACAAGAGTGATCAATTTTTACCCCAATGATATCTATAAATGATCCAAAATGTGATACCAACTTCTGTCTTCCAATTATTTGGTTTTTTCTTTCAAAAAATTTCAGGAATTTTTATAAACCTACAATGACTTGAATAATCTCATAAAAAAATTCAACTGAAGGGTATTTATTCCTGATTAGTTCAGATAATAATTCCCCCTTGATAAAAATAATGAAAACTATACAATTTCTTCTATTTTAAAGAAGATTTTTAAATTTATTAATTAAAAATAATTTCATAAATCTCTGGAATAATCATCTCTTTCAAAAATTCCACACAAGGGTTGATCTCCATAGATCATCAACTTTTTTTCTCATCATTTTATCATAAATAAAATAGATTTTGGAATTAGGGGGTCTCCATTATCTTCTCAGTTGGAGTAGTAAGGTTGAGACTTGTATAGAAACCCATGAAAATTATTCTTGACAACTACAACACTTTTATAAGTCTTCAGGATATATCCTCCATTGATTTTCCAACTTATATCTTGTTTGGGAAGATTGGTATTATTATTATTTTCATTTATATTTATTTTTGGAATAGGATTCTCAACTATAGTAAAAAGATCAATTTGATTCGTTTTAGTTTTTTCTTACTTCATAACATCTTATAACATGGATGTCCATGTTATCATGTATTATTTTCTTACATGGTAAACCATCTCTTTGTGTATAGTCTTATTATTAATGATAACATTCTTGGTACTTGAAGTCAATTGTTCTTTTCATTTATTCCTTACGTTTCATGGAAGAACAATCAAACATTTGATATCCTCATGTCCTACATTGGTGAACCTTAAAAACATATGTTTAACAATATTTAACTTTTCATTTTAGGTAGCCTCTTAGTTTATTCACAAGTAGTGTCAAACACCATTCCAATCCTACTATATCTCACCTGGATTGATTTTTTTCATCTTCCTCACTTTTACTTTGACATTCTTAGACATCTGGAAACGATTTATAGTGTGTCTTATATTAAAAAAATATAATCATTTGTTATCTATTTTATTGACACCGTGATCAAATTTCTTTATTTAATTTTTGTAATTAGTTTTTTCAACAATCCTCTTCATATCATGTCTCTCTCTTAAAATAGAATTTCTTTCTTTTTTACCTGATTTTCAAAATTAAGTGGTTCTTCTTTCACTTTAGTATATGAGTGATACCTAGAAAAGTTTTTGTAGAATTTATCATAATAGTGATCAATTATGTTATAAAATACATAAAAAATTTGAAAATAACTGAAATATATTCTTTGTAGAAATATTTTACATTTTTTGTGTTTGTTATTTCACTTTATATGGTTTCTACATTATTTTATATTTTCTACAACATACTTTAGAACCTATAAGATGTGAATATACTAATTTATTATTCTATAAATCAATTTATTGGTGCCCAAATCACCAATATTATGAATATATTCAAATTAGTGTTTTATTCATGTTGGTGCAGTCTATCTATCTTTCCATGCTAGTTATTTTTAGATTGGAACACTAAACCTTTATTCTCATTTTGGGGGATTTTTGTGTGTGAAAATATCGAATCTATCCATGATGGTGTGGTGGGTTTGAAAAAAAAATAGTCTTCCACATTTGTATATAATTTCTGTTTTTTCTGATATTTCAAGAAAAATAAGATTCAATATTAACTAATTCAAAGAGATAATGGATTATCTATTTGTATTATATGTAGGTGGATGTTGCTTTAGATATTCTCCAACTCTTCTTGACACCATTTAGAGTCTTCCTTGATGTAATAATATTCTTTGAACCACTTGTGGGACCACTCTTCTTAGCTTATTGGTAAGTTCTATATTTGTTTCTTCCAAATTATTTAGTTTTATTTTCAGATATAAACATTTTAGGGTGAGAGTGTTATTTTTTATCTTCCAATGGCCTCAACCTATCTTTAAAATCACTCTACATTTTTTTAAATTAAACATAATGAATTTTAATTTTCTTCACTAGAGAATTATCTAACTCTTTAATCATTTTTTATTTAATTAAGAGTTGGGAAGAATTGATATAAATTGAGACTTTATGAAGTATCTCTAATACATGGAAAACATCTTTGGAAACCTTCTCAAAAAATTCTTTTCTCACATTTGTCTTTTAACATTTATTTATCAATCATTGAAATTTCTTCTTTGGAATGTGTTGTAGATTATTATTATAATTTAAAAAAATGATAATGTTGTAGGAAATCATCTTCTTTTCCAATGCCTCTTCCATACCATCAACATCTACCTCTAACTGTGACTTATCATCATATAGTCCCTTCATGAATATGAATATATCTATCCTCAATTGTATGAGAACAATCATAATGTAATACATAACCTCTATATAGAGGTCTATAGAAGATTCAATGTCTCCATTCTCATATAATAAACATACTTCATTAGAAGAATTATTGTCATCAATAAATTTATAAGAACACTTACCAGATTGACTACCTTAAGGAATTATATATTCTTATTTCTTCTTTGGATCCTTTATATTATTTTTGGTATCTTAATTTTTTTTATTTCTCAAGGTATTTCTGTAGACCTCTAAATTTATTCTGACAGGGATGGAAGTAGATTATTCATTTTGTGTCTCTTTAAGTAAAATTATGCACTTCATGTATATCATGTAAAAATAAATAGGAAAAATTTTATAACAAATCAAATATGGACTTTATTGTAATATTAGTTGTGATAGAACACAATATTCAATCAGAGGGAACTTTAGATTTGATACTAATGGTTGTGACCAGTTGGTCAGTTAAGACACACTGGTTTGATAGAGTGACAACTTTTTTCCAATTCCAAATTAATATTTTATGATTAATCCCTTTTGTATTTGAAGCCCTATTAACTATTAGGTCATAAATGGGTATTTTAAGCTTCACCCAACATTACATAACTATATGAAATGAATAAATTTAGAAAAGATATAAAAATTAGTTATTTTTACGAGGTTTCTCCATAATGTTGGAAACATACTACTTTTTTTGTTTAAATATTATCGAGACATAGATTCTCCATTAATATTCGAATCACCAAATATTGTGGGTGGCCAAGGATTAACTTATAACAAAGTTTATGAAATATTACACACGTGTGGATTACAATATTAAAAAAGTAAACTAGTATACACTCGTAGTTTCTTTATAATCATATCCCATGAGTTCTTTAATATCTTCCTCCTACTAAAGTATATCCTAACTATGTAATGGGTGACACTACACAAAAAATATTAAATCTTATTACTCAACATAAAGTGACTTTTACTACCTGAATGAGTTTGAAAAATAATCTTATAACTGGGCCACTATATCTCTTTCAAGATTCTAGTTCTTCTTTAAAATCTATTACAAGAACTGTTAAATCAGAACTCAAGAATACAACCTAAAAAAATATACCTAGATTTTACTCACTAAATATAATAGTTTTATAGAATCTTTCCAGGATATATAACTCTCAGCATACATGCCATCTTTCTTTTCACTCATTGTACGCAGAACTCTTTAAGTCAAATTCTTATTCTTATTCTTTATTCTTTTTTCTCAAAACCCAAAATGTTTCACATGATCAACACACTCTTGTTATACATATTCATTTATCCTTTTTGAAACTATTAGGTTCACTAGGATAGATACCCCGAGAGGGGGGGTGAATCAGGGTATAACAGATTAAACCAACTACCCCTTTGATCTTGTTTTGTCATTGGAAAAAACTCTCTTATCTCTCCTTCATAGTGAAAAGTATGAAAAAATTAAATCATTCACATGACAAAAAAATTTCTTGGTTCATCCTTACTAGTCTACATCCAAGGAGTATACACCGACGATGTGCCAATGTACCAAATCCACTATGATCACACTATAGTTTACAAGTTCAAAGTGGACTCACTATCCCTCCTAGTTTACAACCACTCACAATTTTGAGAACTGACTACTCTCTCAACTGAAGTGAGCTCATCGTTTCTTTAGAATATTCATTTATAGTTTATAGACTTGTAGGTCTCTTCATTATCACTAAGTAATACACCCACAATTATAGATATATGATCTGTTAAAGTCCAAATTTAATCCACTGATGAATAACCCTTTTCCTATGATCATTGGGTAAAAACATTTGGAAATACCTTCGCAAAGCACCCTACTTCACAAAGCTCCCAATTTCGCAAAGCCCAAATAGGCCTTCGTGAAGTCCCTACCTCTTTGCGAAGCACACACCTTCGTAGAGATCAATGCCTCATGGATCACACTAATTTGCAGAGTGCAATACTTCACAAAGAGAAATCCTTTGAAAATATTACGCCGCCACAAAGCTCAATCCATCTCAAAATGACTTCCTTCGTGAAGCTCACTGAGCTAACCTAGAACACACCACTTTTGTGGAGCTAGATTAGCCGCCGTGAATATCTTATCTTTCACAAAGCACACTGCCTCTGCGAAACTCCTTCGTGATTTGAGAGAAACAATTTTTTATTGTCAAAATCTCTACTTCTCTCAAGGGGGTCAAAGTCTACTTATAGGTAATTCTACTAACCCTCATACCTTCTGCGCGAAGTTAGCGCCACATCACCTCAAATTTTGAAGCTCCAAAATTTCCGCTAAAATTATATCTATATTGCGAAGAACCATGAAAATTTTCAGATCATGGATCTCATCGTAATTTCATAGAATTCCGTCAATTCCATTGCGTCGCTAGCGAAAATCTACCTCACAATTTCCTTCATCTCTGCCATTCGTAAAGCTTGAGGTAATCATGAAGAACACCATCAAATTTCATCAATTATTCACGAAATCTACATAAAGAAATCCATATTTGTGAAACTCATGCCTTTTCCATATTTTTATGTGATCTTCAAGGAAATACACATTTTACGATGCTCATAAAAACCCAAATTTTGGACCCCAAAAATTTGGAAAATACTGGAAAAGGGTGCCACATTGTATATATTATTTTGTACTACCTCCAGATTTTCAATTCCTTTACCATGGTTCTTTCTCAACATGGATTGTCAACAACATATATAGAACTCGAAAATTCACCATGAAATCCTGCATTGTCAGAAAACACAACCAACCCAAAAATGTTTCAATGTTACCTTGATGGACTGTTTCCCAACAGAAACACAAATGAAATTTTATAGCTCAAACAATACCGTTTTCCCAAGCTCTCATTCATTAGAATATGTAGTAGGTCATCCTCATTATTATTAGAGTTATATAACATCTCTAGACCTTTTCTTGTTATATCTTAGAGAATATTACTTCTTCTATAGAGAAATATCTCTATTTTTTGATCAAACACACATGGATGAGGATCCTTCTCATTTTTTATTTTATCCCCTTGATCATATTAGTTTTATCATGTGTTTGTGTATCTAAAATAGTTTCTCCTTCAATTTTAAATATCCAAAAAGTTTATTCTTATTTAAAAAATCATATTCCAAACCAAAAGTAGTATTATAGAATAATTATTTGCGGATTCCTATTATTTTAATTGTTCTACCTTATAAACTAAAGGGAAATTCCAAAAATACCCTCATTTAACATATCTCATGTGGATGATTGTATTTTTCTTTTTCTCTCTAGTTAGATCATTCTCAAATCACTTACTAGGAGGGGAATATTAATGTATCAAACTAATCCTTTCACATAGGTGGTCTTTATGTTTGAAATTCCCACCAAAGAGACCATAAAAAATACACCACAGTGTGTTTTAAGTCATTTTTACAATTTTCCATAAACCACAATATTAATTTTAGCATGGATTATTCTCATGTTATCTAATATAATATTATAATGAATTAGGATTTATTGAATAGATTGATTATTTATGTTATTCCATCTACATTAGTGTTGATATTCCAATAATAAATATTCAAAAATTTTGAATTTATAAACATTCTTCGACTTTTTGATCTTCATCTTCTTCAACTTAACGATTTTTTCATTAATCACTCATTGATTTTATCAATTTTTATGTGATGTTTTTTATTATTGAATATCATTCCAAGCATCATCGCATTCCATTATTTAAAATATCATAATTCTAGTAGCACAAATTATCTATTTATAAGGTCCATGAAATTTATCCAAGTCAATTATTGTACACAAATGAGAAATTTCATACATGGATTAGAAATATCCTAAGAGATCTGAAACATAATTAATGACTAAAAATATTCTCCATGTAGATAAAAAAATTTACACATGTATCAATTCTATTATGTGTATATTAAAATATCTTACAAACTTACAAAATTTTATAGTCCTTATGAATTTTATTTTATAAAACTTAATGATACTCAAATATCATATTGGAATCACAAAATATCATACATGAAACTCACGTATCTCAATCCACTTAAACATTGGAGAAATTTACAACATACATCCAGAGTCTCATCCATATAAATGAAATTCATTTTCAAATTTTATTTCTCACCAAATATACTACAGATGAATTAAATCTTTGATATGTTGGACAAATAACATAGAAAATGGATAATCCATTAAGATATCATATAATGTCTTACAGTTATATCATGTGTCTCAAATATCTTATGTATAGTATAAATATCCTCTGAGTAAGATAGTTTCCTTTTCTATTTTTCAAAATCCCATAATGAGAAAACAATATGATAGATTTTCTACAAATGAACATCAACCCTCTTAAAATAATATAAAGGCCTTATCAGCCATCTCAAATCACTTTAGAACCACTCGAAATAATTTTGGTAATTATTAAATATATCTAAATCCCTTATATATATGTTTTGAAATATTTATAAAAAATTATTTACTCAAGATAGATTGTTTTCATAAACTCTTCTTTCTTGTCAGCTTTAGCTTTACTTCAGCCTTCAAAAAGTATCATATAAGAATATTTAATTACTTAACACAACTTATGATATATTATACACACTATGGATGGATAATATAACTTTAATTATCTATCCTAAACACTATGAACATGTTTCACACCTGTTAAATATATCTTACAGAGGATTCCCAATTTATGTTCAACAATTAACTTCTTTCATTTGTTCAACTTTAGAATTTACTATTGTATAAAATGTTTATCCAAGATTTGGTACTTTTGTTTAACGATATGGTCATCTGTATAATGATCAGATATTTTGGTCCAGGGAATATTTTCAGATTATTATTCCAAGGAACATTGTTCATCTCCTTTTCTATGAAAATACAATGGAAACCAAATTATCCACTTGCATTGGTGGATACCCACTCATTTTTCAAAGATATATATTGGCATTATTACATTGTTAATATTAAAATAATATTAATCGAAAACTACTATAACTAAACACCTTTGGGAGCTTCTACTTCCTTAGTCAAAAGTGGAGCTTGAGGGATTTATTATTTCCTAATTTGAGATCTTTTCTTGATTTTATTTTCATATATTAGTTCCCTATGTAATACAATCAATCTTCTTGTTTGACATTTCTTATGAATATTTTAAAAAATACCCCCCACACAAATTTCTTGTATTTTTATTTTACAAAGGGAATGGCTATTATAAATCTACAAATAAAACTTATTCATAGAAAAACGAACCTTATGAAATGGAAGATAACCCTTATATTTTTATTACTTTGAAAATTTTCATCTTCTTTCTACTGTAGTGATCTTTATGAAACTCTAGCGACCCATACATAAAACCCTAATGGCCCTTATAGAATCCTTTTCATCTTTACTAAATGAAATTTTAATCTTATGAAATTTTTTGAGGCTTGATATTTTTCTTCAATTGAAAAGGGAATGATGCTTACACATCATAAGACCCTATCCAAATGACATAAAATAAAGTAGAATTTCCCTTATAAATGTACCATAATTTATAAAATTTTTAGTGGAGTTAGAATGACCCTTATACTTTACATGGTGTCCTTAGGTTGATTCTTATTCTTTGTTTAAAATCACTCTTATACAGTCTATACGTTACAGAATTTTTATTGAAGTGGACCAAGATGACCCTTATATTTTCCTCTCTTCCTTATTACTTTTCCAAATTTCTCATAGATATAGATTCATTACAACTCTTTTGTGAGAGTCCATTTCCATTTAAATATAATTAAAAGAGGATTTTCTTCAACCAAATTCACCAAAAATAATTAAAGAAAAGGATTAATTAGTAGTTAGACATTTTTTTATTCCAAAAAACAGAATAAATAGATTAAATTTGTAATATTTTCCATTTTAAAAGTTATCAACAAAATACAATGAAGGAATTTAAATTCCAAATCTTTGTGAAATTATATTAATTTTTAACCACACACCAATAATATTAATAAATTATCAACAACATATAATTAATTAACGTACTTTGGAAATCATATGTATTTGGGTTCTCAAAATGATTAACATGAGCTTGTCATAATCTACAAAAAATATATATCTATGGGCAATTATAACATTTTATATGTTCCTAAAATAATGTTAATTAAAGTAATCCAAATAAAAATTATAACCCCAAACATCATATCCAATTAGTGAGACAAGAAACATATTTCACTAATAAATGAACTTGATTTGGCAAGCAACTCACCATTTTAGTTATTTAGGTATGAAGTCATCCAAATCACAATTTTATTTGTTTCTTGGATAGTTGAGAGGGAAACTCTTTGTCCATATTCATCATATGGATAGTAATCAACTATAATTCACTAGAATCATAACCCCTAGGGTTTATAAGCTAAGTGTAACATAAAAATCACAATGGGATGTGGTTACATAACATTAGAATCAACCATACCCACCATGCCTTAAAAAAGATAATTCATGGGCACCCACTTTGGAATTAAACAACTTGGTTGGTTTATTGATGTCTTGACTTATGTTTTCTTTAGAAGGAATATCACACTCAGTATTTTTTAGTGGTTTTATTTTAAATGTCTCACCAACTTAATATAAATAACATTCCTATTAAATTAATAATTGTTGCATCATAAGAAAAATCCATGGTTTATTCATTTGTGTATGCATTGTTCAAATGATTTAGTTTTGGAATCTATATTACAACTACCAAATTAATAAATTCATACCACCTTAATGTTTAACTCTTTACACAACCCAAAAGTCTGTGTTACTCAACCAAAAAACAGTATCCATATATATTCATAAATATCCAAGTGCATCTAATATATAAGGAATAAGAAATATTAATGCAAAGGTTTAGAATTATATTTTCTTGAAAATCTCTATATATGTAATCCCATATCGACAAATATATAACCCAAGATTTTTTGTAAGAAGTAATAAGCCTCTAGGATAGTGTAAATTCTGACCCAAATTCCTCTTACCTAATGATACTTTACTATAGGGAGAATTTAATTCATACTAGTTTTATAACCAAATATGTAAAAACTATTCCCAATAACTATGTTCAATATAATGAATTTAATAACAAACTGAGGTCATGGTAAATGAAAAATAAATCTTATATTTTCATGCCTATCATGTAATGCATTAGATAACAATATAATAGAATAAATTTAACACATAATATTAGCATTAAATATATTCATAATTCATAAAAATTTTATAAACATAAATATTTAAAGGAATAAAAAACAAAAAGAAATTATTTATTTTAAAACAAATGAGAAACAAATATGAAATCCTAAAATTTAATTTAGGTATAAAAACTATTAATTTATAATTCAGAACACTTAATTTTTAAAAATTTTATAAACCATAATAAAATAAAATACAAACACAAATTTTATACATTTTTACCTATATAATATTTTATTAATCATAATAATAATTATCAGTCAAAAATTATGATTGATACATAATATTAGAAACAAATTTCAACCATAGTCTATGATATACAAGAAATCAAACTCTATGATTGATATCACTACTTATGACTAGCGATGTCCTAAAACCCAAGTCACGTTTAATGTTATCCCTGATATTGTAAAAAAATTATGATACTCTATTTTTAAAAAATACGAGGAACATTCATATTTTATGATATCATATATCATATCCTATAATGTAGTTAAATATATATATATATATATATATATCGTGAATATCATACCTTTTGATGTGGATATGTCATATACTATGACTAACCAAAACTAAATAATATCTCTATATCCTGTTTTAAAATTTGGATTCAAACACATTAAAAAATGTTATTTGAATCATTATTATATTAATATTTTTATCGATAGAATATTAAGGTTTTCATATCATTCATGGGCTTAGGTAGATCATCTAATGATCTTTAATAGTGCAAGAATCCCATGATATTCATAATCTATCATCAATAGATATAACATGTAGAAAACTAAGAATATAAAACTAAGAATACCTTTAATGTCCGTATCCATATCATTATTAAATGAGGTTGAGAGTGATTTATAGATATTATTGAGAGATAAAAGGATATCACTTTCATAGGAGGAACATCATCCTTGGATCCTCATTTTCAATAAGAGGAACCCAAGCCTTTTAAAGCATTATTATAACCTTACTCTAAAGATAAATGGTTGTTCTAGTCCTAGAGAGTTATAATCTAACTTGAATATATATCTGGTGTAACCCACTAAGAGGGATCATATCCCTTTTATTTCCACTCTTCAATAAATGAAGAGTGATCGAGTGTTAACTACTAACTCATGGCAGCTAAATGTTTCTACCCATTGGTGTAATTTTCCTCACACCCCTAAGTGAATATGTAGATCCATTAAAAAATAAATGTTATTTACTAATAATTGATTAAAATATACAAGATAATGTGGAAGTTATTCATGTATTCTGATAGATACCTATAATAAATATAATCATTTTTTATTTTTAAATTCATTGATTTTATTATTTATTTATTTTTCCTTTATTTAAATTGATATTATATTGTTATTTTTTGTGAATATTTGAATTTAACTTTGAATAAAAATGAAAAAATTATAAGTGGAAGAATATTTTCAAGGGGAAGAGAAAAAATATTTTTTTGAAACTAAAATATTCTCGAGCCTTAGATAGTGGCATTGAAGAATCCGTCCACCAGAAAAATAGAAGATGAGATCGATGATTGAAAACCAGGGTAGCATAAATGAACAAGATTAAACCTACAAAAGTAATAAGTTGGCAAGATGTGGAGCAATAGTGTGGGGTGGTACCATGGTAGTAGTGCACGTAGTGTAGAGTGGAACTGCATGAGGATAATGATTTCTTGTAGAGTGTTGTGACTTATTAAAAAGTGGACAAATAATTTTGAATTATACTATTGGAAAAGATAATATTTTGAAACTATTTAATCTTTAAAACATGTGTGGGAATGAATGAAATGATTTATTCATCCCTAAAATTATTTGAATATAAAGGGTTTGATATTTTATATGGTTCTTGTGTCCTTCATATCTATAAATGTGATGAACCACAATTTTAATTTATAAATTACATGAAATCATATTAGAGTCTCTTATCCACCTCTATAAACATAAAATATTCCCTATATGAATGTAGAATTAACCAAATAAGTGAATTACAGAATATTTTATATGTTTTCACCCCATTACCTTTGGGTTTTCATCTCATAAAATAATACATATAATTAACTAGATGTGTTAATGTGTAATAGATTTCCATGCGGTAAAGAGAAGGATGCACACCATTGGAATTTCATAAGGTTCCTAAAATTATATAAGTGGATTCATAAGATTCTTATTTAATAATTAGATAATTTCATAAGGTTTTAGTTCCTTTTTGAATTTTGAAGGAAATATGCTCACATTGTGGCAGATTTGTTTACACCGCAATGAAAATGAACATGATAGGATCCAAGATACCAAGGGTTATTCACTCCTTTTCTTTTGAGATCGTGTCCATGGAAGTTGTAGATAGAGAATAGGAATTATAGGAAGTTATCAATTTAGTTTGGTTGGACCATGGAACGGTTCCGTTTCATCTTGACAGAGAAGGTATACAATTTTTGATCGTTTTGGAGAACCTATAATGTCATGGATATATATGGTGGTTAGATTACTGTACATAGCAAAAAGAGATGGATTTTTGAAATATATGGAGAATTAATTCTCAATGTTATTGAATTGGTTTGTTCCATGTGATAATTTTTAATGAATATGGAGGGGATTTTTCAATGTGTATGAATGTTGTATCACAACCATTTAAGAAGTATAGATACTGTTTTTTTGATAGATAAGGGAGATTAATGTCACACGGTTAGTGAATAAGCATGTGATGTGTTCATACACTATCACTGGAGTATGTTCATGCTTAGTTTGTGTTCACACTATAGAGTACCCTATTATGCTTAATGTTTTATATCTTCAATATATATATAGTTTGATTCATTCACTATCGATGTAAAAATATTAAAGTTTTTTTGGGTATTTTTAGGTGATATTGTATATGGAATTGAGAACCTATCTACATGGATTTTGAATTGGATACTAAGTAGGATAAATATTGGAAATTTGATTGATATATAATGACATGAAAAGATGTTTTTTATATATATAAGGTAAGGTATGTTTTTCACTTAGAGGAATCATCATTCGATCACTGAAGTATCTCATGTCATGGGGTTTTACACATTGGCTGTTATTTTACACTATTAATATTAAAGTTCATTTTTTTTACTTTTACAATCTCTTATAAATTAAATGATAGGGTTAAGTTTTTTTAATGAAAAAACATATAAATATGGGGTATTGTGTTAAGTGAAGTAAAATTTTATTATTAATCCATGATTGGGTACTTATATTTCAATTTTATTCTATTTCAATTCCTCATTCTTTGTTGCTTGACTATTGTTTCTTTAAACGAGAAAGTTATTTTCAATTAATAACTTACAATATTGAGCTATGAAATAATATTATATAGATTAAGGTTTTTATGTTTACACATTTTTTTAATAAACTATTTTATTTTTTAACCAAAGTATTTTATTATAAGAAAGGGGGTCTCTTTATAATAGAGATTGAGTAATAAGACTAAGGAATTGTATAGACTCAACTCAAATAGTAACATGGCTAATTATTTTATATTTCACTTTACTAATACATGAAATTTTATTTATTTTTCTTGAAAAGTTTTATATAATTGGATTTTTATTTTTTTAAAACCATCATAATTCTTCTAAGTTGACTTCCAAAACGTTATTTCCGTGGATTTATCCTTAGACTACCACCTAAAACACCATGTTAATTAAGTAATTAAGAGGATTTTTATAAATTTATAAACTTAAAAAACCATAGGAATTAATAATAATCTATGTTACATCAAATTTTTTGGTGTTTTTTCTTGGGATGGTTCTGTAGGAAAATTCTGATAAATAGGCCTATTATCATTTCAGTTTTTATATTATTTTTTATACATGGTTTTCTCCTGTTATAAATTAAGGTTACTAAATTTTAATGAATGAGTATTCCACTCAAGGAAAAGTAAAATAATTGATTGAATGTGATATTTAGTTTAAAATAATATCAAGGAATAATAAGAAGTAATAATTCATGACTATAGTAAAGTAAATAGAAAAAAGAAGTGGAGTATGGTGTGGAAAGAGAAGAATCGAGGTAATGAATTCTTATAGGGTATGGTCAACCTTAAAAAATTGGGGTCCAAATGAGAATACTAGTATATCTAGTAATTTTATACCATTTTAAAATAAATCTAGTGACCATACAAAGTAATTTTCAATGTTGGAGGCCACAACCACAAAGTCAAGGATATCATCAAAGATCACCAAGGTTCCAACAATAATAAGGATGTTATCTTAAAATGAATATTGTTTCATTAGAGGATACTATATAAAAATTCATGTAAACCAACGGGGATTCCATAAATTATTTAAAATTTTAGTCAAAAGATCAAAATTATTCCATAAAAAATCTAAAACATGAAGTCAATAAAACTAGAACCCAACTTATGGAGATGCATAACATAACTATACTGGATGATATGTAGATCAAACCATATAGAGAGTTGAAGACCGTCACCTTATGAAGTAAAAAAAATATAGAAGATAATTTTTAAGGAATGATAAAATATTTGGATAAAAAATTAGAAAAAGAAAATCAAAATAGAAAAATAGAAAAGAAAATGAAAAAGTGGACAAGGGAGAGGCACAAGAGGAAGCACCACCACCATAAAAAACACCACTCTCATTCCCAAAGAGCTCAATAAGAAAATATTCCTATTTAGACAGTTTTATTCTATTAAATAGGATAAAAAACTATGGATATAACTTAAGGCCATGGATTACATGGACCATGGACCCTAACACCATTATAATAGGATCCATGATACATCCACTATTTTAGATCATAGCCATAGGTGGTCTATGGCTTCGTACTTTGTGGACTATATCCATAGACTAACACTATATTACAACAACACATATTTCCATAGATTATTAAACATGTAATTTTGTGGTCTATGGACTTAGTCCCCATGGAACATGGTCGTAGGATATAAACCACATTCATATTACACTTATTTCTTGAATTTTCTAAACTATTTAAAGAGATTTTGAAAAATTAAATAAAAAATTCAGTTTTGATCTTTTGACCTATTCCTGAATACTCCCAAGACTTTACAACTATGATACACCATATATATATATATATATAATATATATATTTAGAATTTTTAATCATTAAAAGAAAAATTGGATGAAAGTCCTATTTCCATTTTTTAAAAACTATAGTAATAAACAATTAAAGGGAGGCATATTGCCATGGTTTTTAGATACCATTTTAGTAAGGGATTCTAGGTAGGCATACTTCCATGGTTTTGTAAAATCATGGCTACATGCGATTCTAGGAAGGCCTATTACTATGATTTTTTAAAAATATGGTCGTAGTCAATTCCAGGTAGGCCATTTATCATGGTTTTGTAAAATTGTGTCTAGAAGAGATTCCATGGAGTCCAATTTACATGATTTTCTAAAAACATGACCATAGTCAATCCCATGGAGTCTTATTGCCTGGATTTTTCAAAATCGAGGTCTTAGACATCTCTACATCCATGGTTTTCCAAAACCATTCCAAAAAGACATTCTCCCTAATTTTCCAGGTAAACATAGTTGTTCTTGTGTAATTTTTGTAGTTCTCGTATCCCCTAGCACCATGAATTCACAAAAACATAGTTGTAGGTGGGGCTATATATATGTTTTTTTGTAAATCATAGGTATAACCTATCCTAAGGAGACCTACGACCATGATTTAACTGTAATCATAGATGTAGGATACTCTTTGGCCATGGTTATTAAATCATTTCCATAAAAGTGTGGTTATAAGCCCATTTTTTGGTTTTGGAGGTTGAAGAAAGGGAAGAAAAAGGGAAAAGGGGGTATTGTTTTGGAAATATTATGGACCTTTATATAACACCCACTTTACAAAATCATTAGAAAACAAGACCATATATTCTACATTCATGAATGATCTGGTTTCTAATAGGAATAAACTTAAGGATACATGAACAATAACACTAATAAGAGAAATCTCATTTTTGATTTCAACAAGTCTTTCAAAAATGGTCTGTACTTTTTTAGCCATTCCATTGTGTTTTCCCAACGTTTGGTGGTGTAGAGGAGGATATTTAGAAGAGTTTGGATGTCTTTGGGGTCTCTTTAGTCTAATATGGGCCACAACCTGGCCTAGTGAAATCCATGATGGCCCTAGTGTCCTCATGTCCAAAACTAGGATTTTGGAAATGGATTATAAGCCATTTTGGAAGATGTAGTGAGGTAAAAACACCCTTGGTATTCAAAACACGCCCTAGTGTAATAATTTTTGGGCTGAATCACTAAAGAACACCATGACCATGGCTATGAAATAGTGGAAGCCATGGTTGTGGTCAAGCTTGCTTTGAAATAGTTGTAATGCCCCCATTCATCCTCAAATATTGACTGGTTTGATAGGAGGAAATGCGTTTGATGTTATGAGGGTTTTAAATACATTTTAAATTCTTTATTTATCCCCAATAATCGATCTGCACACATCATTTAGTTGTTCCATAAAATTCCAAATACCTCAGTGAACCAAGGGAGTGGTTTAGTGATTTATTGTTTGGGTGTTTATTGACATAAATGTTTACTGGGTAATGTTTTTTCTACCCTCCCTTGATTCCTTATGATCAATTACTTATGGATTCCAACTTCGACTGTGGTGAATAGAGTTCTATTGTTAAAGGAACCATTCCCTTCATCTTTTCCTTTTCATTTATCCTTTCATAGATTTTCATGGTGTCCAAAACCTCAGTTTTCAGTGTTTTTTGATCTTAGTTTGTTGGTGCCTTTTAGATGTTAGGTTCTGACTAGTCTTCCTTCGACTTGGTGGTGTTTCTTCCACTAGTGGTTGAAACTAGAATGTCTATTATTTTTTAAAAAAAGTTCAATATCTAAATTTATGCAGGGGATTCATTGATTAGCAATTATTTTAACTGAAATCATAAAGTTAATCTGCCTTATCTCTTTGGGTAATTGTAGAATTAACCTTAATGAAGATTAAACTGGATTAAATAATGAACTTTGGTTTTGTTTTTTATCGATCACATGTGTTTCCACCGTGTTAACAGTTTGACTCTTATTTTGATAAATAGTGTTCGATTATATCCATGCTATAGTTTAGCATGATTTTTTATGGATTGGAAAAAGAATATAAATTTTTAATTTTTATTGGAAAAATAATAAAGATGATTTTTTAACATCAAACCATTCTTCCTTATACTTTGGTGGAAATAAAAATGATTTTTGACACATGTTTAATTTATATCAATATTGAATAAATTTTGATGAAACTATAAGTTATACTTAAAATCATGATTAAATTATTCGTATGTATTTCTAGATGGTGCATTAGGTTACCTAGGGATTAACTATTATAGCTAAATTGGTTAATTCAAGATAGTGAAGAACTATTTTTTTGATAAATATAAATTTTTAGGGTCGAGCGAGTCTATTTGCTTGTGATGGTGGGATTACTTGATTTTTAGGGACTAGATTCCTTGTTGAATGATTTTTCCTTTATTATCTATGTGATTTATTTGGATTCATTCCATTCAATGAGACATGATGTGATACTGAATTGGATAATGGTTGACAAGAAATAGATAAGGAGGCTTGGGTTGTGGTAGTTGTTGTCTTTAATAATTTATTGATGGAGGCATGGTGATTTCCATGATGGTTTCTAGGATGGAATTGAGGAAGACAGAATAGGATGATTATGGGATTTCTCATTGGTTTTCTAAATTCTGGAATGATTTGTTGTTTATGTGTCTATTCTAATGGTTATATGGTCGAATTTCTTATTTCATCTTTCCTTTCCCCACTGCTTAAAGCTGCTGGTTATGCATGGTGTATGCATCCATTTATGATAGCTTAGGATGATTCCTTAGATACTCGAAATTATGGAATGAAAATTAATAATAAAATTTTTAACCCGTGAATTCGGTATATTGTTAGAATTAAAATGATGATAAATATCGAGAAACCATGGGATAGGTTACGTCATGACTAGAGGGAATGTAAATCTGTTGATGATCATGTTTAATTAATATTTAATGGTTAAAATAAATAAATAATTTTATATAAAATATTTTATGGAAAGAAGTAATTGTAAGTCCTCTAGAGATTTTCTACGATTATAGGATATCCAGTACTTACTTGTGGAAGTCTGGTTTTTGAGTAAAAAGGGATACAGTTGATCCTAAGATATATTGATTCCCATAGTGTTGTTTTGATCTATATATATGTACTATATGTTATGGTATTTCATATTCTACCCCACCCAATTTAGTAGGGAGAATGACACCCAATGGACTCTAGGAGGGTGTTTTCCCCAACATCTAGGTTGATGAAGAAAATATAGATGACTAACCCCTCTTTCCCTGATCCCATCTCCTAATAGTATATTGTGATGGTACAAAAAATCGTTACCTTTACCATATATGCGTGTAGAGGGTTCTAATATATTGTTGTTAATTCAAAAACATGTATCTTAGGATAGAGTATTATAAGGATTATTATAGGTATGTACTATTTGGGTTGTGATGGTTTGAGGTATAATACATGACATGTGAGAAGTAGTGGTTACTGAAAACTACTTAGTTACAATATAGATATGTGGATGGTACAATGACATGATGTGATACATGAGGATCCTAGTATGTGTTTATGGGATGATTTGATGCATGTGGTTCATTTTATGTTACAGTTTCGCATGTGTCTTTGGGCATGATTACTTTTGGAGAGAGATGGTTTGGGAGGTGCTATGTTAGGGAAGAGTTGGAAACCAATCGAGAAGTGGCACTGGGGTACCATATTATATATTAGGTTGGAAATTATATCACTATTGTATGTGATACTTGGAGAGAGGTCCATGGTGAGTTAGGGAACTTAGAATACCTTTTTTGGCGATGAGTTATCTTCACTTGTTTATTAAATGGGATTTAGTATGATTTCTTTATCCTTTTCATTAGAGGCTCTAGTTAGCACCTTATCGAGTATACCAATTATACTGACCCTACATCTAGATACATCATATTTCAGGACTTAATGATCCGGTTGGACATCAGTTTGAAAATTACCATCTTTAGGAGTAGTTCAAGAGTTTTTTGGACTTCAAGGTCCTGGGATTTATCTTTACTTTCATTATGAGGAAAGGTTGTTGGGGTTTTCTATCTTATTTACCATTTTTTATTCTTAGAGGGTATTTCATCTCATTTTTGTGTATAATATAACTTGAGTTCTTATCACTAACCTGTTTCCAATTGGAGGTAGTATTTGGAATTTGTTATCACCCATCTATGATTAACATCCTAGGAGGGGTACCTTTGGGGGGAGGGGGTCATGATAGAGTGGTATCTAAGGTTTAGGTTCAGAGATATGACGAAGTTTAGAGGCAGGTACTAGTGAGGACTGTATAGTTTGGTTGTGAAATTATGTCAAATGAACTTAGTAAATGAGGTAATCAAGGGATACTAGCTTGGAAATTGGTATTTAGGCCCCCTAAACTGATGCACATATCATTAAGTTTACTTAACCTACTAAGTAAAGTGATACAGGTTATAGGGTATAGAACTAGGAAAAGATAATGCATGATTCTTCTTTTTCACTTGTGTTTGAAATTAGTACACATTGGGATTAGGATGAACCTTAAGAAAATAATTAATGAATCCTAAATATTAAAAATTCTATTTTTAGGAGTTCCTAACCATTTTTTCTCTTATAGGTATGGATCTCAGTCAACATCCTCATTAAGTTCATGATAAAGATTCTCAATAGTAATTTCTAGTAGATCATCATAGAGTTGATATCTATGATGATGAATCTTACAAAAGTTCACTCTATATTTTTAGTACCAGAATCTATTGAAGTATGAGGGCTCCATTTCATAGTCAGTGACAGAAGAGCGGTTTGAGGAGGTAGAGATAAAATCTATTATGATCCGTGTTGTAAAGGAGAACTGGTTTTCATTGTAGATGTCAATTTTTCATGGGGAATCCATGAAATGGTGGTTCTTAAACATATGGAATCATAAAAAAGTTTCTTTCTATAGGGATATGTTTAGAAATCATTTTTTATTTGAGTTTCTTTCATCAAGCATGAAGGCGGTTAGTTGTCAGGATCTATTTATTATTTTACATGGGAGTAATAGAGTATAGAAGTTCGATATCCATTTTAGGGTTGTTATTTGATATGATTTGATAACATCCTGAAATTTTATGAAATATATTTTTCAAATAAATTTAATTTCTTTGATAGCTTACGTTACATGCAACATTGAGTTTAAGCGAACCACAATATACTTTTAAATTATAGTTATTACATATCCAACTGATTAGAGTGTATTAATATGATGAAATAAACTATAAAAAAACCTATAGTTACATAAGTATAAATGAATTCTTTGGGTTTTAATTAATTTTAAATAAAAATAAAAAACAATTTAAAGTAAAAGAGATATGTTTTTTGAAAAAATAATTTCCTGTGATCAATGTATTATTATCATAATAATTTAAATTAATCATTATTGGTGAATTATTTTAATGTAAATTATATATTTTAATATTAAATCAAATGTTTTAAAATTTAATTAACATTTCTTCTAGTTATGGGATATGAATAAACCAAGTTTTATGCTTGAAAATTTATTTTTTCTAAAAAGAGGGTTTCATAAAGTGTCATGTTGTTATTTTAAAAAGAATTTCTTCTATATATAAAAAATTAATTTTATAAAATTAATTCCATATTTTGAATCATGCGGGCTAATTTTGGTAAATATGTTCCATTTGTTTTTGGTCAATATGAATAGTAATCGTGGTAAAATTTATCACCTTAATAATGGATAAATCAAGTTAATCTAGGTTAAAATTAAGTGATAATGCCATAAATTTTTATCATATTTCTTATTGGATGAATTTAATTCTACCCTTATCACCATAGTCTTCATATTTAGTTGTTTAATGTAAAATTTTCCATTAAAATGATCTATATAATATTTAAATAAATGTTAAAAAATGCCACCCTTTTAGTTTTAAATATCTCTTATATACCCACATAATGAAAACAAGAAACTTATGAATAAATATAATTATCTATTTTTATATTAGTGATTTTATTTCATTGATAAAAATTTATTTATAACTTTTAGTAATTATATAATGACTTGAAATTCTTTTGCAACACCGATGCAGTATTTCTCCAATTAATAAAAAAATATAATAAATGATATTAATAATATTTAAAGTAATATTATTTGAATGAGTTAAGGTGATATGTGAATATTTTAGATGAATATAACATATTAGAGTTATATCAGATAATTATATTTGAATTAAAACTTTTTTTATTTATGTATTTTTTAACAAATTAAATGAATTGTGTCTAAATTGAGAGTAATGATATTTGTAAAAATAATATGTTATTAAATTACTAAAATAAAATAAAAAAATTAAGATTGTAAAAGGGGGAAAATATATGGTCTAAAATTTCATTACTATCCCATTTATAAGAAATTTTTAACCATTAGTGTTGAGAATGACTTTAATACATTTTAATCTTTTAGGAAATTCCATGTGTTCCCCACCCCTCAATTATGAAAGGGAACCCATCATTTTTCTTATTTACTCCACTTGGAGCCTTATATATTGAAATAATATATCTATTTATCTTCTCCATTCATTTATATGAATTTTATCATTACTGATCTTTCCAAAATACCAACCCTAGAGCCCTTAAGAGGATATCCAAAGGAGTTATTTCAATGTAGAGGGAAATGCTTTAATCGATCACCTTTTTTTAATTATTATTTTACCTCCCCTAAATTTGTTATATTATTTATAAAATTATATCATAAGTATCTTAAATAAACTTGATTTTTATTAGGATTTCAAAACCACAATGATTAATCTTATTTCCATTAAATGAGAAGTGAAATTATCACTCGTGTGTACGTACAAATTATCGTCTCCACGTAGTGATACAATTAATTTCTCATAACCATCCTTTATGGATGGGATTATGATTGGTTTAATATTTATATATAAAAATTATGACCAAATTATATTTCTTTAATAATAATATCATATCCACCTTCTTACCTTCCTAACCATTGGAAAATGACAACGTCAATCATGCGTACGTGCGGACTACCACCTCCACGAAGTGATGTGATTCATTTTTCATTTATATTTTTAATGGTAATAAGAATTTATTTAATTTATATATATTATATGTATGACACAATAATGGTTTTTAAAGATTATTTGTTATTGACCTTTATTTTGTTCCATCCGCAGAAAAATAGAACTAGTGTTCATGCATACGTACGACCAAAATCTCTATAAAATATGTAATTCATATATATATATATATTATAAATGAATATAAACATGTATATAATTAATATATATTATATTCATGTCATTATTAACATTATATATGTGATGTAACCATGATAAAAAAATCCAGGACAAAAAATACCAAACCAAAACATACCTAAAAAACAGATATCACCCAAAACAATGATTTAAATAAAGAAGTGTTAAAAAATGAGTGATAAAAGGTTATAATTAAATCATATATGGTATTATATATATTATTATGTTTATGTAATAAATTTATAATAAATCCATATTTATTATGTAGGTGGTTTCAATGCGTATGATGGAAGTTGGACCAAAGGAAAGAGATTTTCATCTCACTTTTGTTTATGTGGGACACATATCATATTCACCACTTATTTATTTTATGTAGTGTATATAATACCCATGAATGTTTTTTATGATTCGTATTTTTAAATTTATGGATATTTACATATCTATCTAATTATATTTACTTCATGGTGCTTAGGATTTAAAATTTAACAAAGTGGAAGGGTTTTATGTGACAATTTCATTTTTATAGGTATTTTTAATGATTAAGTCTTTAATGATGTAATACCATGATCTATATGTCAATAAACTCATTAATTTTATTCTTTTATATTTATTTCATAATAATACATTTTTTACTTTAATTTTACTCACATTAAGTACTCAGAATTCCGAAAATGGTTTTTAAGGAAAATCAAATTTATTTCTCTCTTCAATGGGAAATACATATTCTTTCATATCCATGTTTTCTAAAAATGTTTTAAAGAAGGAATTTTACTATTCTACTATGATTTCATAAATTAATTTTTAATAATGATTTAATTTTAAAAAAATATCTTTAAAAATAATCATCCTATCAATTTTTTACAAGTTAATTTTTGTTCCTTTTTTACAAAAGCATGAAATGATTTTTTAACTTGTAAAGCCTGAATAGAATTTCCCACCATCATGATCGACGAATAATTTAAAAATAAATTTAAAAATTTCCATATTAATTTTCAAAGAAAATATTTTCCATGATATTTTAAAAATTTTGGAATTTTAAAGGAGTCATTTAAAAATAGAAAGGATATTTTCCCCAGTAAATTTTTTATGAAATTTTAATGGTATTTTTTTCATCAAAGTCAATATCCCTTTATTTAAATTATGATTTTTTGGGGATATAATCCAAGGATACCATATTTATTCTTTCTCTGGATGGTTAATTTTTACGATGACATGTTTTTTACGAAATATGTTCTCTTTCCACTAGTAATGATATGATAAAATGATGAAATGTTTATGAAACCCATTCCTTTTCCATGAGTTATGATATGATGAACTTTTTATAATACACATTTATTTTCATTGGTTCTTAAATAATGAATTTTTTATGATTCGGTGGAACACATATGTATGTTTTCATCATGTGATGGTGGTTACATTATAACAAAGGCAATGGTTACATTATAACCAAGGATGACGTTCATGTTATAACTGAGGATGGGCAGGACCTATATCTACCTCTAATTAATCGGGTAAATATTGATATCTCATTAGATAAATGGGATTGGAATGGGTAGTGTGCCTAGTATAGTAATATACTTTGTCCATTATGATAGTCATGAGAGTGAACCATTACTACTACGATGGTTTGGGGAATGAACAAAATCTACTATGATTGCATTGGGAGTGAACGTCGAATACTATGATGGTTTGGGGAGTGAAATGAATCCACTATTATAGTATTGGGAATGATACATGAATAATAAGGAAATGAATTTATATACTTATGTGTATTCAATAATTCTATGTATTATTAAATGTTATGATTCCATGTCTTATGTTCTTTTGATCCTTAATGATTTATGTCTTATTAACTAGAAAGATTTATTCTTAGACTCAAGATTAGGATTTATGATTTAAAGGGTATGATTTTAAAATGTTATGCTCATGTTTTCATACCCTTATTTTCATGTTTTGATAATGTTATCATTGATACCTTCCTTGTTTACCCTTACTAATCATCTGATCCCACCCTTTATTATTTACCTTTCCCTATGTTTTGAAGAAAGGTACTATGTATGATATGTCTACGAAGGGTTCTCGTTACAAAGAACTTAGGGGGAGACAATGTATATATTTTATGAACCAGTTATTTTTGTGTCTATGTTTCCAAAGGCACTATAACTATATGATTCTGGCATATATTTTTTATGTTATTTAAAGAATATTTTTCTCTTAAGATTTGATATATATGTATAACAATTTTGGATCATTATAGTTGGTATCAGAGTAATGTTTCGTTAACCTTTTGAAACTAGGATGAGGAAACATTAGTGAAAACCCTAGGGAGAAGTTTATGTATAGGATAACATCCTATTTTTTTGATAAAGATCATGAATAAATGAGGTTAAACATAAATTTTTATAGAAGAAGGTTTCATGATTTATTCATTTATAAGTTATTTTTCATGATAATGTGGTTTTCCACTATAATATTTTCTTGCCACACTATGTTTTTTGGTTTTAGTCGATGAATGGATATTTAAGGAATCATGTTAATACTAAATGTGATGAACAATGAAATGATTTCCCTCCTGAGAAATTGAACGTTATTGGATATGGAATGAAAAATATTACCACTATGATCATATAACTTTATCAAGATTTGAATCTATCTAATATTACAACTGATAATAGGAGGGAAAAATAATGTAAAAATTCCTTCATGAGGCAATGTCCACCATATTTTAGTGGGTCTACTAATCTACCAGTTGATGAGAAATGAATCCGTACTATTGGAAAATATTTTTTGTTCTCTAGTTTTCGAAACATGAGAAAGTTGTTCTAGCTATTTATTATTTAGAAGGTGAAGCAGATCAATATTATAATTTTATCAAGAACATGAGGTAACAAGAAGAAATTTAGTCCATGGAGTGGGATGAGTTTAAAATAATTTTTTAGATAAGAACTTTCCTCACATTCTAATAAAAAAAATGGATAAGTAATTCCATATGATTAAACAAAAAGATGATGAATCTTTTGGAAACTAAGAGGAAAATTTTACAAAACATTGGAGGTACACATCTAGAATTATCATCCAACATGAAAGTAATTTTGGTTGATTCATTAGTGTCTTAAAACCAAGTATCTGAAGGGAGTTATCCATAATGGACTTTAGTACACATAAATAAATAATTTTATGTGACATAAAGGTGCAGATGGATATTGGAGTTACCAATCCATGTCATGGTTTTGATAATAAATGAAGGAAAAACTTCATATGAAATTCTAAAAAACATGGATAGAAGAAAATGATATTTCCTTCACGCTCAAATTATGGAAGGAAAAAATTGAAGAAAATTTCCTAATGTAGTTGGTAAAAGTTTAATGCGTGGAAAGGAATGTCATCGGGAAATTTAATTTCAATGTAATGGGAAGAAGTTTTCTAATTATGTTAATATATAGAAAGCACCGCAAAATGGACCACCCACATAAAGGTGTTTTAAATTAAAGTATTATGGGAATTATGCCAACCAGTGCCCAAATATGAAGGTAAATGAAGATAATTGAATTCAATAATATCTTAAGATAGGAGAAAAATGGAAATACCACGTTATCTCTTTTTCTAATGACGGGTATGATAAGAATGTGGTGAAAGGTACACTTACTATCCACTATAGAACTACTAATTTGTGATTTGGTTCTGGATCTACCCTGTCTTGTATATCGAAATAATTTCCTAAGGGTATCACTATACCACCTCAGGTATTTGATGATGAGTTAGTAGTAAAAAACCCTAATTGTGAGATTATCACATCTCAAGTCAATAATTATTATACGGTTGATGTTTGGGGGAATGTGCTTCTTGTAAACCTTTTTATTATCCCTTTGTTTGAGTTTTTTTCTATCCTTAGCATGGATTTAATTTCTTTAAAAAAATCCCACATTATTATAGTGTAAGGGAAATCATATTTGATATTATAAAATAATATATGATCTTCTATTAGTGTGATGATAAATATGAAATTTTAATGGAAATATCATGCATTGTATATGCCTCGATTCCAATTCAAAAGGTGTTTTTATCTCAAATGGATTGGGAGAAACTCAACATCAAAGATATGCTTATTGTGTGGTAGTTTGTGATGTATTTATAAAATAATTCCCCGGTATTCCTCTGAATCTTGAAGTTAAGTTCACTATAAAACCCATACCTAGTTATATACTTATCTCAAAGACTCTGTATTGAATAGACCTGATTGATTTACAAGAAACGAAGAATAAAATCTCGGATAATCTTAAAAATTGATCCATTAGTATAAGGACCCAGCCTTAAAACATTGCATATTCTTGAATTAAGTTAAGAATTCACATTTAGGATCTTTTCTGGTTTAGATATTTAAAGAATTATGTCATAACATATATATAACAACTTGAATATTACATGCATACACATCTACCCAATTTCCATTTTTTCAAAAAAATAAAATTCATGAAAAAAGAGTCATGTCTAGTTCCATGTTTTAGATAGCACGAATTTTCTTTGATCCCATCCTTGACCCTATTCCACTTTATATCCTGTGAAAAACATTTCAAAAACTTGGGATGAGTATAAAAATCTCATTAAGTGATACACAAAGAATGAAAACTATTATTTTTTCAAAACAACAAGTAAACAATGAATACTTTATCAAAAGTAATACTTTTCACCTTTATGAAGTAGTAAATACTCTTCACTGAATAAAAGATCATTACTTACCCTTTTGTAACCAAAAGATTACTGTAAAACCCATATAAACAACACATAACATATAAAGGTAACTTGGGACATAAATGTACTTAAATGGAATAACCATATGGTCGACTTCCACACATATCACTAAATGGAATATCTATACGACCAACTTACATACCCAATGAATTAGAGGTTATAATGTAACCATCCATCCTAGTTTATCACGGTACCACCCGTAATTTGGTTTATCACATAACCACCTATCAAATATCCAAGTACCATTATAAAATTATAACACATAAAATAAATATAAAGTAAAGATAACATTTCCAAATTTCAATCACAATATATCATTTAAATATATTGACATAAAAAGAATCCAATTTTCAAAAACATTTTTAATACCAAAATACATAAAAGATTATATGATATTTATTTTCCTTTTAAAAACATTACGACTTGTTAAGGAAGCCAAAGATCAAAAAATACTCGCAGTGGCGGAAAGGTCATTGTCACTACTTACGTTAAAAGAAACATTACTTTTTGTCATTTTATTAAAACGTGTTGTAGAAAAATATTCCATTTGAATGAAAGGAAAAGTAAAAGGTGTTTATATATCATATAAAATAACGCCGTGTATTAAAACAAAATATGCCTCAAGGAAAGGAGATTGAGACAAAGTCCCTTACCTCATGTCCGACTTGACCCGTTCGTTCTTCAATCTCTTGAATAATAATATAAAGTTAATTTATAATTGATTAAGAACATTTTTAAAGTTTATTATTCCTTTTATATCACTTATTACCATGTTAAAAACATTATGTAATAATTTAAGTTAACAACGGTCGTTTTGTCGATATGTGGTACTTGAGTAAAAAATGAACGCCTTATAATTACAAGTTATCCTCTTGGTCAATAGTAAATTATAGACAAAATGATATTCATGATTTATATATCATACATATCATATATTTCCAGTATATATATGTATTTATAATATTTCATAACATTTAGAGGTAAGAAATGAAATGCACCGTTCATGGAGACGGTAAGCCGCACGTACACATGAACCCTTCTTTCATTTCTGTTTTGTATTTTAATAAAATTAAGACATAATGATACATAGGTATATTATAATTACAGTATAATATCATATATAATATCATTAACTCAATCCTTTATATGTCCCACATATGGCATTAACGAGTCATATCACTTTGAGGGGGCGGTAGTCCACATTTCCTCAAATGAAATTATCACGTTTACCCATTATAGAAACCATACAGGTATTATATAAATGAAAAATACAGAAGCATAAAGAAAACATAACACAATATATATAATATATAAATATAGTGTCATCTTAATGGCCTCCATGAGAGGCATTAGGAGATAATTGACCAATCATCGCTTCGTGGGGTGTTAGTTTTCCATTCAGAGAAACAATATGTTCTTCACCCATTAGATAGAGGTGTGTGTAAGTGTAGTTCGAATACATGTCATAAAAAAAACCTAGTATATTTAGGATACTTGTTTTGTTTTAAAACAAAGTAATAAAAATAGTTTAGGAGGTTGGAGAAGTAAATTTAAAAAAAATAAAACAAAAGAATTTAAGAGAAACCCTTACCTTTAATTTGGGTAACTCCCTTTGGTTTGAACCAAAAGGACTTCTTGAAGTTACTTATTCCTTAGGTAAGGCTTCTTAGTGGAAGATAGGGATCTTAAGAGATTATTTTTGAAGGGTTTGGATGAGCCAAGGTGCCTGAGAGGTGTGAGGAATGGGCGATATGTGAGGGATTTTTATAAATGGGAGGAGGGTCTCTTTAAAAAAGTCATAAAATATTATTTTATTATATAATGATTTTCGGTTTATAGAGGTCCAAAATAATTAAAGTAGTTGATAAGATGACTTATGATCGAAATAAAATCATCCAATAAGAATTGGACAGATTTTGGATATTATTTTAATCTTTATAATCTTATTTATTTAAATCATTTATTAATGAGGTAAACACTACATCATTATTGTGTCATAAATAATTTAATTTATTTGATGTCTAAAAATTATAAAAAATACCAAAATGTAGAAAATAGTTTTAGCTTCCCAAATAATATTTATAGATGAAAATATAACTTATATACCTCTATGTAAAAATTAATTTACTAAACGATATTTGTTTATGTCATTTTTGTCTTTACATTAAATTAATTAATTTTATGTGCCATTATCACTCCCAAGTGGCTCCATGGGGTCCCAAAATCGACCCAAGGATGCATGTGGTTGGCCACGACTCATTCAATAATGTTAGGACAAGTGTTAAGGTAATTTTTTATTATTATGATAAAATTTTTACCTTGAATTACCCTATTTACATTTAACCGCGGTAAATAAAATTCAAAAGATACTATTCAACAAAAAAAATATTTTCATCTTATTAAACAAAATTTTACTTACTAATAACAACCATGTATTTCAGATTTTTTAAATTAAATTCATATAAGCGGTAATATTTTATTTATCTGAAAATGTCAGCTTTTTAACTACTACTCAGTGTTTTCACTATTCATAAAAAAATGTTGTTTTTTAGAAAAATACCGAAAATTTAGCCTAATATATATTTGGTATTATGAATTCAAAAATGAGGTCTATTTTAACATAATAAAAAAAATAGAATTTGGATTAATTAATTTAAAATTAATTCCCATTGTCAAAACAAAAGGTGTGTTTTTAGAAAATATTAACTATCAAAAGATTGACAGTTGTTTATGACAAATTTCAAAGTGAAATTAATTCCAATGACTAACATTGGATTAAATTGTAAAAATATAATCTAATTAAACTTTAAAATCAATTAAACAGATAATATGTCTATATAAATAAATTAGATTAAAAGGCAGTTTTAAATTAAAATACAGTATTTTTCACTATTCATCAAAAAATGAATTTTAGCAGAAAAATACCAAAAATTTAGCCAAAGAGAATTTTGATTTCCTGATTCTAAAGAAGAAGTTTATTTTGTCTAATAGAACATATAAAAGTGACCAAAACTTGATTTAACGAGGGTTCACCATCAAAAGGCGGTAAATAAACCTTTTAAAGTAAATTATGATTAAAATTAGATTTATTCACATTTTAAGCCTCGAACATTTATTGGATAAATTTAAAAACATTTAACAAACATGTATAATCATATTGTATTTAGTTCTGTTCATTCTCTCCAATACAACAACTAGGCGTTAACTACCATTTAAAATAATAATATTATATTGTTAGTATGCAACGTAAGATTTCAAAGAAACTTGTTGCGTATCGGACACGCCATATAACATAGAATCCCCTTTAAAGTAAAATTAATATTTAATTCCCAAATATTAATAAATATGAAAATGTTATATTTCTTTATTTACCTGGGATGATACATCCCTCCCCCCTTTTGGAAATTGCGACCTCTCAATTTTATTCACTTATCAAATAAATGAGGGTATTTATCCCTCATAGCATTTTCAGATTACCACGTTGCCTCTTCAACCATATGGTTTTTCCACAAAAACTTTACTGGGTGAATTACCTTATTCTGCAACAATTTCTCTCTAAGGTCAAGAATCTGGACTGGTTGTTCCTCATAAGATAGATTCTCTTCCAACTGAACTACCTCTGGACTTAAAATATGAGATGGATCTGACATATATGTTCTCATTAGTGAAATATGAAAAATTTTTTGCACCTGTGACAAACTTGGAGGTAAAGACAATCTTTATGGAATTGATCCTACTTTCTCCAGGATTTCATAAGGTCCAATGAATCTCAGACTCACCTTTCCCTTCTTACCAAAACGCCACACACTTTTCCATGGAGAAACTTTGAGAAAGACATGGTCACCTACCTCAAAAGAAAGATTCTTACTTTGGATTTACACATAACTTTTCTGCCTACTCTGAGCTGTTATCATGTGCTTCTGAATCAACTGAACTTTTTCTGCAATCTCTTCTACCAATTCTGGTCCCATCAGCTTCCTTTCACCTACTTCATCCCAAAAAGCTGGAGTTCGACACCGATTCCCATATAATTCCTCAAATGAAACCATCTGTATACTGAAATGAAAACTATTATTATATAAAAATTAAACCAAAGAAAGATGTTGGTCCTAAATTCCCTGGTAATCCATCGACCAAGAATGTAAAATATCCTCCAAGGTCTGAATTGTTTGTTCTAACTTCCATTCTGATTGTGGATGAAAATCTTTACTAAAATTTAATTCAGTACCCAATGACTTCTGAAGGCCTTTCCAAAAGTTAGATGTAAACCTGAGATCATGATCAGATATAATGGAGAGGGGAACACCATGTAACTAGACTATCTCTTTAACATACAACTGAGAAAGTTTATCTCAAGACAAAGTATCTCGAATAGGAAAGAAATGAGCAGATTTAGTCAATAGATCAACAATAACCCAGATTGCATTGTTACCTCGAGATGTCTTTGGTAATCCCACAACGAAGTCCATGGATATATTTTCCCATTTCCTCTATGGCACCAGTAATGAATCAATCACCCCTTTAGGTAAATTATGCTCTTCTTTAACCCTCTAACAGGTCAAACACATCACAGAAAAATCAGCAATATCTTTTTTCATTCCATCCCATTAGTAATACTCTCAGAGATCTATGTACATCTTAGTACTTCCCAGATGAACTAAAAATGGGGAACTATGAGCTTCACATAACAGTTAAATCTTCAAATGTGAATCACAAGGCACACATAATCTCTTTCCAAACCTCAAAACATAATCATTAAAAAAGATAAAATCAGGAAAGTTACCCTTCTGAACCAACTCTACATTTTTTTTGCAACTGACTGTCTTCCTTATGCGCTTGCTTAATTCTGTCTGATAGAGAGGATCTCAAGGAAACCTGAAACAAAATAGAAGAATTTGCTGCACCAACAAATTCTATGTCGAATTTCATCAAATCAAAAACCAAAGGATCTCGTTCCAAACATAGCATGGTTAATGAAGAATTACTTTTTTGACTCAAAGAATCAACCAATTTATTTTCTTTTCCCAGATGGTAATGGATCATTCAATCATAATCCTTGATTAATTCCAACCATCTCCTTTGTCTAATGTTCAGTTATTTTTGAGTGAATATATACTTTAATCTTTTTTGGTTAGTATATATTTCACATTTTACTCTATACAAATGATGCCTCCAAATTTTTTAATGAAAAAACAACAATAGCTAATTCCAAATCATGTGTAGGGTAATTTAACTCATGAGGTTTCAACTAACGTGAAGCATAAGCAATTACCTGATCATTCTGCATAATGACACAACCAAGTCCATTCAATGAAGCATCACAATAGATAAAAAACTCATAATTTCTGGAAGGTAATGCCAAAATAGTAGAATTCAAAAATATATTTTTTCAATTCTTGAAAACAATCATCACATTCTTTTTTCCAAATGAACTTAACACCTTTTCGAGTTAACTTAGTTATTGGACTAGATAACCGTGAAAAATTCTCAACAAACCTCTAGTAATAACCTACCAGATCAAGAAAACTATGGATCTGAGTTATATTTGTGTGTCTTGTCCATTCTTCAATAACTTTTGTTTTAGAAGGATCAAAAGTTATTCCATTTTTGGAAACAATGTGATCAAGGAAAGAAATTTTTTGTAACCAAAAATCACACTTGATGAATTTCACAAACATTTTCTTCTCTTTTAAGGTTTTAAAGACAACCCCTAAATGACTTTAATTTTCCTTTTTACTTTTGGAATAAACCAAAATATCATCTTTAAACACAACCACCATTTATCACCTGAGTCAACTGAGTCGTCACTGCAACAAACTGTTCAATTCTGATTTCTGACCATCCCAAGATGCTGTTTTGGAAGGTCATTTCCCTATGTAGGCCTTCCCTAAAAATTAGACCTGTTTCCTCCATGAAAAACCATTGTTAACATAGAAATATGTTAGGAAAATCAACATAGTAATGTTTAAATTATATCATTTCAATATTAACATAAATTAATTTATGGATATTAATTTAAAAATACCCTAACTCCTAAAGTTTTCTAAACCGACATTTGATACCAACTATAAGGACTCATCCTTAAAAAAATTCATATTCTTGAATTATGTTAATAATTCACATTGAGTATCTTCTCACGTTTAGAGCTTTAGATAATTAAATCATAACATATATATAACAACTTGAATATTACATACCGACACATCTACCCAGTTTCCATTTTTTTTCATAAAAAAAATTCTTGAAAAAAAGTGTCATGTCTAGTTCCATGTTTTAGACAACACAACTTTTCCATGATCCCATCCTTGAACATATTCCAATTTTTGTCCTGTGAATTTTTTTTGTAAACTTGGGATGAGCATAAAAACCACAGTAAGGGATACAAAAATAAGGAAAACTGTTAGTTTTTAAAAATAACAAGTAAACCATGAATACCTTATCATAAGTAATACTTTTCACCTTTATGAGGTAGTAAATACTCTTGAAGGAATAAAATATCATTGCATACCCTTTTGTGACCAAAATATTACCATAAAACCCATATAAAGAACACATAAAGTATAAAGGTAACTTGGGACATAAACACACTTAAATGGAATAACCATACAATCGACTTCCACACATATCACTAAATGGAATAGCCATACAGACGACATCCATTCCAAATGAATTGGAGGTTACAACGTAACCATCCATCCTAGTTTATCATGACACCACCTTCTATTTGGTTTATCATGTAACCACCCATCAAATGTGCAAGTACCATTATAAAATCATAACACATAAAATAAATATAAAGGAATGATAGAATTTCCACATTTAAATCACAATGTATCATTTAAATATATTGACCTAAAAAAATCCATTATAAAAACCATTTTCAATACCAAAATACATGAAATATTATATGGTATTTATTTTCCTTTTAAAAACATTACGACTTTTTCAGGAAGCCAAAGATCAAATAATACTCGCGGTGGCGGAAAGGTCGTTGTCACCACTTACGTTAAAAGAAACATTACTTTTTGTCATTTTAGTAAAATGATTCATAGAAAAAGATTACCTTTTAATGAAATGAAAATTCAAAGGTGTTTATACAATGTATAAAAGAAAGTATCATATTAAAACAAAATATGCCTCAACGAAAGGAGATTGAGACGAAGTCCCTTACCTCGTGTCCGATTTGTCCCGTTCGTTCTTTAAGCTCTTGAATAATAAACTAAAGTTAATTTCTACTTACTTAAGAACATTTTTCAAGTTTATTATTCCTTTTATATCACTTATTACCATGTTATAAACATTATATAATCATTTAAGTTAATAACGGTAATTTTATCGATGTGTGGGACATGAGTCAAAATGAACACCTTATAATTACAAGTTGTCCTCGTGGTCAATAGTATATTATCTACAGAATTAAATTCATGATTTAGATATCATACATATAATATATATACATTATTTATATGTATTTATAATATTACATAACATTTAGAGGTAAGAAATGAAATGCACCGTTCATGGAGACGGTAAGTCGTACGTACGCATGAAAGCTAATTTCAATTTTATTTTGTATTTTAGTTGAATTAACCCATAATTATACATAGGTATATTATAATTCCAGTATAATATAATATATAATATCATTAACTCCATCCTTTATATGTCCCACATATGGAATTAATGAGTCATATCCCTTTGAGGGGACGATAGTTCTCACTTTCTCAAATGAAATTATCGCATTTACCCATTATGGAAACCATAAAGGTATTCTATAAATGAAACATATAGAAGCATAAAGAAAACATAAACATAATATATATCATATATAAATACATTTCCATATTAATTGCCACAATGAGAGGTGGTAGGAGATAATTTAGTAATCATTGCTTCGTGAGGTGTTAGTTTTCCATTCAGAGAAACATATGTTCTTCACCCATTAGATGGAGGTGTGTGTAAGTGTAGTTCGAATAATTCTCATAACAACAACCTATTATATTTAGGATACTGGTTTTGTTATAAAATAAAATAATAAAAAGAGTTTAGGGGGTTGGAGAGGTAAAATAAAACAAAATAAAACAAAATAATTTAAGATAAACTATTACCTTTAATTCGGGTAACTCCCTTTGGTTTGAACCAAAAGGACTTCGTGAAGTGCCTTCTGCCTACGGTAATGATTATAGGTGGAATAGAGGGATCTTGTGAGATTATTTGGGTAGGTTTTGGATGAGACAAGGTGCTTGAGAGGTGTTAGGAATGGGTTAGAGGTGAGGGCTTTCTATACGGGGGAGGAGGGGCTCTTTAGGAAAGTGTGAAAATATTATTTTATTATATAATTATTTTGGTTTTATAAAGGTCCAAAACAAATTAAAGTCAAAGATAAGATGAATAATGGTTGAAATAAAATCATCCAATAAGAAGTTTATAGGTTTTGGATATTATTTTATTCTTTATAATAATATTTATTTAAATCATTTATTAATGAGGTAGACACTGCATCATTATTGTGTCATAAATAATTTAATTTATATGATGTATGAAAATTATAAAAAAAATACCATGTTTTATGAAATCATATTAGTTTTACAAATAATATTTATAGTCGAAATAATAACTTATAAAACCATATGCAAAAATTAATTTACTAAAAGATATGTGTTTATGTCATTTTTGTCTTTAGTTTAAATTAATTAATCTAAAGTTTCATTATCACTCCCAAGTGGTTCCATGGGGTCCCAAAATCTACCCAAGGATTCCCATGGTCGGCCATGACTCATCTAATATGGTTAGGACAAGTGTTAAGGAAATTTTTAATTACTATGATATTATTTTAACTTTAATTACCTTATTTACCTTTAACCATGGTAAATAAAAGTCAAAAGTTACTATTCCCCAAAAAATATTTTCATCTTATTGACCCAAATTTTACATACTAATAACAACCACGTATATTGGATTTTTGAAATTAAATTCATAGAAGTGGTAGAATTTTATTTAAATGAAAAATTCAGCCTTTAAACTACTACAAAGTGTCTTCACTACTCATAAAAAATTGAGGTTTTTTAGAAAAATACCAAAAATTTAGCCTAAGCTATATTTTATATTCTGAATTCAAAAATGATGTCTATTTTAAAAAATTAAAAATTTAAATGTTGGATTAATTAATTTAAAATTAATTCATGTTGTTAAAACAAAAGGAGTGCTTTTAAGAAATATTAACTATCAAAATATTGATACTTGTTTATGTCTAATTTCAAAGTGAAATTAATTACAATGACCAAAATTGGATTAAATGGTAAAAATAAAATCTAATTACACTTTAAAAACAATTAAAAAGTTAATATAACCATATAAATAAATTATATTAAAATAATGTTTTTAATTAAAATTCAGTATTTTTCACTAATCATCAAAAAATGAATTTTATCAGAAAAATACCAATATTTTACCCAAAGTGAATTTTGATGTCGCGATTCTAAAGAAGAATTTTATTTTGTCAAATAGAACATATAAAAGTGAACAAAACATGATTTAATGAAGGTTATCCATCAAAAGGCAGTAGATCAACCTTTTAAATTAACTTATGCTTAAAATTAGATTTATTCACATTTTAAGCCTCTAACTTTTATTGGATAAATTTAAAAACATTTAACAAACATGTATAATCATATTTTAGTTAGTTTTTTTCATTCCCAAAAATACAAAGGCTAGGCATTAACTATCATTTAAAATAATAATATTATATTGTTAGTGAGCAACGCAAGATTTCAAAAAAACCCGTTGTTGGTATCGGGAACACCATCGAACATTGCACCCCCTTTAAAGTAAAATTAATATTTAATTCACAAATATTAATAAATATGAATATTTCATATTTCTTTATTTACCTGGGATGTTACAATTAGTCCAAGTGTGTTAGCGTGGGGTGCACTAGTTCTTTTTAATAAAAATAACGATGGATCAATGTGACTTTGCATTTATTATAAAAAATGTAGCAAAATCATTATGAAGAACAAGTATCCTATACACTGTATTGATGAATTGTTTGATCAACTGTTCATAGATCAATACTTTTATAAGATTGACCTTCACTATGAATATCATCAATTAAGGATCAAGAAGGAGGATATTTCCAAGAAAATATTCTATATAATGTATGAACACTATGAACTTATAGTGATTCCATTTGGTTTTACTAATTTCCCCACTATATTCGTGGATTTAATAAATAGAGACTTTATAGATTACCTTGATTAGTTTGTGGTAGTCTTCATAGATGATATTCTTACATAATAAAAGATAAATGAAGAGCATGAAGATTGGTTTAGAATTGTACTAAGGACCCCGAGTAAGGATATGATTTATGAAAAATTTATAATGTTTGAATTTTGGATTTGAAAAGTTTCTTTCGTAGGTCATATAATCTCAAGTGAGGGTATATCAGTTGATCCATCAAAGAGATAAATTATTGAATGTTGTCCTAGACCAATCACTATGACTAAGATCTGATTTTTTATTCTTTTATCTATATATTATGAGTGCTTTTTATATAATTTCTCATGAATGTCTAATCCACTCACCAAGTCAACTAGGAAGGGTTCTATGTTTCTTTAGATAGATGAAGGTGAAAAAAATACAATGAACTAAAGGGAAGGTTAGTTATCACACATATTATTACTTTTCCCTATAGTGGAGTAGGGTTTTTAATATATAGAAATATTTAAAAAATGTATTGGGATGAATTATCAGGTAGAAAAGTATTGTGATAGCTTATGAATCACGACAATTAATGGTTCATTATAAAAAATAATCAAACCATGATATAGAGTTAGCTATTATAAAATTTTAAATATACTTATAGAGGAATTATATTTATGGATTAAGGATTGATATATATAATGATAATAAAAGTTTAATGAATATTTTCACATTGAAAGAGTTTAATATACACCAGATAAGATGGTTAGAGCTGATTAAAGATTATGACTGCTCAATACATTACTACATTGGGAAAGTGAATAGGGTGGAATTTTCTCTAAGAAGAACGGATCATTCTATCTTATATATGAAGTGGATCACAAAGGATCTAATATTTATAGATTATTAAAGGATTGATCTTGAAATATTGAATAAATGGGAGAAATATTATCTTTCTCAAATGATTGTTCAACCACCTATCTATGTGAAGATTAAAGTGGCATAGAAGGAAGATATGGAAATTAAAATGAAGTTGATAAAGTTTCTTGAGTTTATATTTAATTTTGATGAGAAGATAAGGTTTAGGAACCATGTATGTATCCCATACAAACCATATTTGAAGAAGGATGTATTTGATGAAGATCATAGTTCACCATTATCTATTCATCCTGGAATTACAAAGATGTATAGAAATATGAAAGAGTATTTTTGGTCGAAAACATAAAGAGAGATAAGTATGAGTATGTATCTAGGTTCTTGTTATGTCATAAATTTAAGGATATGAGGCAAAAGTCTAAGGGGAATTTACAAAAATTACTCATACCGGAATGGAAATGGAAAACCATCACCTTAGATTTTGTCATCAGACTCCCCAAAACATCAAAAGGGAAAAATGCTATATGGGATATATTTAATCACCTTATGAAGTAAGTACACTTCATTTCCATTAAAGACAATTTATATCGGGATAATATTTTTAGAATTTATATTATTTAAGTTCTAAGGTTTTATGGAGTACAACAATCTATTGTATCCAATCAGGATCTGAGATTTACCTCGAAGTTTTGGTGAAGCCTTTAATAGGCTCTGTATATAGAGTTGAGTTTTAGTATGACCTATCATCCTAAAACATATGGTCAGTATGAATGAACAATTAAAACCCTAGATAATATTATATGATCTTGATCAATGGATTTCATAGGTGGTTGGGATCAACAACTTCCTCTAGTTGATTTTTCTTACAATAATAGCTTCCACTCGAGAAGTAAAATGACTCTTTATAATGTTCTATGTAGAAGTACGTGTATAGATCCAACATTATGGGGTTATATTAGAGAAATAAATTTATTAAAACATGAGATTGATAATGAAATCATATATAAAGTAAGATTCATTCAACAACACATTCGGATAACTCAGAGTTGAAAGAAAATTGATGCCAAAAATCGTTGGAAAGAATTAGAATTTAAAGTTAGTGATACAGTTTCTTCTAATAATTTCTCTACTGAATAAGGTTATGAGATTCAAAAATAAGTGAAATATAATCCCTAGGTATATTGGGTCTTTCAATATTTATTATTTATTAGTGATGGTATCTTATCACTTGTAATTTCTACTATATCTCTCTCAAGTTCATGATGTGTTCCATGTATCTCTCCTGATGATGTACAAACCCGTTCCATCACATTTACCAAAATCAGAGGTCATACCACTGAAACATGATATTTATTATGAGGAAAAACTAGTATAAATATTGTATCGTAGAGTTAAAATACTATTTAATAAGACTAATCACTCGGTAAAAGTTTTATGGAGAAATAAAAAATTTGAAGAAGCTACATGGGAACCTGAGGATGTAATGAAACAAATATATCCTCATTTTTTGTCAGATTATTGAATTTTGATGGATAAATCCATTTTAATTATGGTATAATGTAACACCCCTAGATTTTGTGTAATATTGTTTTCAAATAAATTCAATTCCTTCAATGGATTTTGTTACACACAACACCGAGTTTAAACAAACAGTGATTTACTACTAAATTGTAGTTATTTACAAGACGTTGGATTAAAGGGTATGAATAGGACTAAATAAATTATAAAAAAAATATAGGGTTACGTATATTTTAATTAATTCTTTGTGTATTAATTATTTAGAAATAAAAATAAAAATCATTTGAAAGTAAAAGAGAAATATTTTTTTTTCTAAAAAACTATTTTTAGGTGAAGAATGTATTTTTATCCAAATTAATTATATTAATAACTATTTTTGAATTAATTTAGTATAATTTATATATTACATATGAAATAAAATGTTTTAAAATTCATTTATATTTTTTTCTTGGCATTGGATATGAATAAACCAATTTTATGTTTAAACATGTATTTTTATAAAAAACAATTTTCATCGTGTGTTTAGAGTTTATTTTAAAATTAATTTATTACTTTTATCGAAATAATATTTTAAAAAATGTAATGAATATTTGGAATCTTTTCGTTCAAATTTGGAAAATAGTTTCATATTTTTTCAATATGAATAGTAACCGTGGTTAAGTTTATCATCACAGTAAAGGGTAAATCAGGTTAATCTTGGTTAAAAATAAGAAATAAGGAAATAATTTTTCATCCCAATTCTTATTGAAAGATGGTAATTATAACCTTATTATCTTAGGATTGAAATTTATATGTTTAATGGAAACATGTACAAGAAAATGACCTATATAATATTTGAAGCAAATAATTTTTCAAACTGTCGCTCTCTTAGTTTTAAATATATATTATATTTCCACATATGGAAAAGGAAATTTATGAATGAATATAATTGAATATTTTTATATCAATTAAATTATTTTGATGATATATATTTATTTCTCATTTTTAGTAATTATATAATGATCTTAAATGCATATTAAATAGAGATGCAATATTAGTACAATTAATAAAAAATATAATAAATGATTTTAGAAATAGTAAAAGTAATATAATATGGTTGAGTTATGGTGTGACATGATTTTTTAGATGAATATAACACATTACTGTTATGTTAAATAATTATATTCTAATTCTATATTTTTCTTTATGTATTTTAAGATAAATTAAATGAATTTTATCTAGAATAGGAATAATGATATTTTAAGAAATTAATATTTTTTTAGATTATGTAAAAGTCATGAAAATATTAAGAGGAAAAGGATGATATTATATGGTAATTTTTGTATCTTTTTTCCATTTATTGTCCATTTGGAACCATTTTTCTTGAGAATAACCTTAATATTTTAATCTTTTAAAAATTATAAAGGTGCCCCTCTCATCAATTAAAAAAGGGAACCGCTAATATTTCTACTTCACAACACTTTGATCCTTCTATCTCAAATAACATATAATAATTTTTCTTCTAAACTCTCATAAACAATTTCTATAGATTCTGTTATTCTAAAAAGACCATCCCCAGTGCCTTTAAGAGGATATATAAAGAAGTTATTTCAAATAAGATGTAATCACCTTAATCGATCACATTCTTTTTAATTATTCTTTTCTATATTACATATTTTTTATACTATTCATAAAATAATAACTTCAAAATCACAAATATACATAAATTTTATTATGATTATGAAACCACCTTGATTCACCCTCTCTCCCTTAAATGGGTAGTGAAGATATAGCCCGTGTGTATATATGACTTACCATCTCCACGTAGCGATACAATTAATTTTTCATAACCATATTATATGGATGGGTATTGTATTGAGTTTAATTTTTATATGTTATAATTATTGAATAATTACAATTTTTTTGTGATAATATCATATCTACCTTCCTACCTTCCAAATCGTTGTAAAACGATAACATCGATCATGTGTACGTGTGGACTACCACCTCCACAAAGCGATGTGATGTTTTTTTATTTATATTTTATTTGGATGGTAATAAGGATATATTTAATGTATATATATGATATATGTGATATTATAATTATAATGTATAGGTTATTTATTATTTACTATTTTTTATTCCATCCGTCGAAAAATTGAAACAACATTCATACGTACGTACAACCTATCATTCCCATGAGCGGTGTAATTAAATTTTATATCTCTATGATTTATTAATTAATATAAACATGTATATAATGTATATATATGTTATTTATTTCATAATTTATATTTAGGATATTATTTAACCATGATAAAAATACAATGACCAAAACTATCGCACTAAAATATACATGAAAAACAAATATCACACTGAACAATGATTTTAATAAAGAAGTGTCAGCAAACAGGTGATAAAAGGTTATAATTAAACCATATAAGGTATGATATATATGAGTGTGGGTTTTAATAGATTCATAATAAATCAATATTTTTTATATAGGAGTTTCCAACACATTCAAAGGAAGTTGGACCTATGGTAAGGGAATTTCGTCTCACTTTTGCTTATGTGGGACATATATCATATTCAACACTTTTTTTCATTTTTTGTGGTGTATATAGTTCCCATGAATGTATTTTATGATTCATATTATGAATCTTATGGGGTTTTAAATATCTATATGAGGATAGTTATTTCATAGGACTTATGATTCAAAAGTTAGCACAATTGTAAGGGTTTTATGTCAAAATATCATTATTCATAGGGATTGTTTATGATTGAGTATGTGATGATCAAATACTATGAATCATATCTCATGAAACTCATGGATTTTATACTACCCTATTTATTAAATAATAAAACATGTTTTTATTTCATTTTCCTCACCTTAAGTACTCAAAAAATAAAAAATATGTTTTAAGGAAAATAAAGTGTATTTATTTCTACAATTGAAATTCATTTTTCTTTAATATTCGTGTTTAATAAAAATGTTTTAAAGAAGGTTTTTATTATTAATCTATATTTTTTAAATCCTTGTTTACCCATGTTTTAATTTTAAAAAAATCATTTTAAAAGGAATCTTATTGTCATTTTCTGAATGGAGTAATTTTTATTGATGTTTTTTTTCAAAAGTATTAAAGGAATGTTTTTTAAATTATAATAAATGAATGAGATTTACCACCATTATGATAAATCAATAATTTGAAGAATTATTTATAATATTCCATGGTTATTTTAAAATAAAATGTTTTCCATAATATTTTCAAAAAAAATTGATTTTAAAGGAGTGATGTCAAAATGGAAATCTTATTTTCCTCAATAATATTTTAATGATATTTTAATTTTATTTATATTACTAAAAGTTAATAAAACTTAATTTAACTTATGTTTTACTAAGGATATTATTCAAGGATACCATAATTATTCTGTATATAGATTTTTTTTGTTTATGGTGATAATATATTTCTGAAACCTATTACTTTTCCACGAGTAATGTTATGATGAATTGATGAAATTTTTATGAAACCCATTACTTTTCCATAGGTTATTATTTGTTGAAATATTTATGAATACAATTTATTTTCATGGGTTATTATATGATGAATTTTTTATGATCTTTTATAACACATATGTATGGTTTTTATTATGTGATGGGGGTTATGTATTAACCAAGGATGTTGGTATCATTGTAACTAAAGATAATGGTCATGTTATAACCAAGGATAGGTGGGACCTATATCTCCCTTTGCATTAGGTAAAGATTAATATCTCATGTGATAATCATGAATGGAATTTGAAGCAAACCTAGTTCAGTAGGGGATCTTATCCACTATGGTAATCATGGGAGTGAACCATGACTGCTATGATGATTTAGGGAATGAACCCAATCCACTATGATAGTCTTGAGAGTAAACCTTGAATACTATGATGGTTTGGTGAGTGAACCAAATACACTATTTTAGTCATTTAAATTATCCTTGAATACTTAGGAAATTATTTTATATACTTATGTGTATGCCACAATTCCATGTTTTATGGGAATGTTATGATCCCATGGATTTTTTTATTTTATTCCATTATGATTTTTATTTTATGAACTGCCATGATTTATACTATAACTCAAAATTATGATTTATGATATGAAGGGTATGATTTTCAAATGTTATGATCATGTTCCCATACACCTATGTTCATGTTATGTTCAAGTGATAATTGATAACTCCATTGTTTGACCTTATAGAGCATATGAGCTTGCCATTATTTTGGTTTCCTTTCCATAGGTTATTAAGAAAGGCACTAAGTATGATATATATAAGAAGGGTACTAGTTATTTAGAACTTCTCGGGAGATGATGTAGATATTTTTTTAACCAATTATTTATATTTCCAAGTTTCTAAAGGAATTATACCTATAAGATTATAATGTGGATCACTATGTTATCTAATGAATATTCATATACTATGATGTGATATCTATGTATTAAAAGTATATATTGTTATAAATTCAGACTTATCGCTCTATGGTGAATCCCAAGTGGGGAATTTCATGGAGGCTTTGCATCCATATATATAACATTAGATTTCACTATTTATTATGCTGACGTATCATGGGGAATTGGTGAGAGCAGAGGTTGTAGCGAGGATAGTGGCTATGACCGAATCATCATGATAAGCGAGTCCTTAGGTTTCTCCACACAGCTGAGCTATTGTATGACGTTCCCCATTTCCTATACATAAGAGTTTTCAGATATCAATAGGTAATTCCCAAACCTCATCAGCTCTCTTCTTTGGGGGTGGAAGCTTTTAGGACCGTACCAAGGGACCATTCATCTATTTTTCCTAGAGGGATATGATCACTAGCAACGTGAGTGACTAAAATTTCTGAAAAGGTAATGCGTGAAATGTGTTCCACATTAAGTTATACCATTGTGGTAGTTTCATCTGATTCAGTAGCAAGAGGGTTCTCTATCTATCTATCGATAAAGGGGAGATGTGGAAGATAGAGGATAACCTCATAATTCTCTTCATCTATAGAGGGAATAGAATAGATGTGGTACTAGTCATTATTATGGATAGATAGGTCATAATGGATTGTATTTAGCTTCATTATTTAAAATTTATAGTTCCAGGAGAGCCATATATCATTCTAGGTACCCTTTTAATGTTTTTTACTTGGGTCAATGCTTTGTTTGATTCAGGAGCTATGCACACTTTCATATCACCCGCTCTAGTCTATGTTTTGTGACATGAGATAGAGGTACTTATAGTTACCTTGTCATTGACTATGTTAATTGGAGTTTAAGGTTATATGTATGAAGTTTAAGAGGTTGTGAGCTAGTGTTTGGGTGACACCAATTTCGAGTGAATTCCTATATTTGTAGATATATTCATATGAAATCATCCTCAAGATAGATTGGTTCTATTTAGTGTAGGATATCATGGAATGTTTCAATAATAAGACTATGTTATATGATTCTAACAGAGAGTACGTTATGTTCATTTGTGATAGATACCGTCAGATTAGTTTGAGGTATGTTCTATCCTTATCTTATAGAATGTCCAAGATAATACCAATTTCAAAGAAGGTTCAGTATAAGGTGTTTCCTAGGGATTTGGAAGATTATCCTAATGTATTTCATGAAGAGGAAGGGGCGTTACCCCCTTAGTGAGAGATCGAGTTTGGGATAGTACTATGACTGAATGATTCTTCAATCTTGATGTCTCTGTATAGGAGGATTCCCTCTACGTTGTGGGAGTTGTAGATACATAACAAGGATCATTTACAATGAAATTTTTTTCATCCAAGCATGTCACCTAAGGGTGCTCTAGTTTTGTTCATAAATAATAATGATGGAAGTATGAATCTCTTTATTGATTTCCATCAGTTTAATTAGGTGACAGTAAAGAACCATTATCCTCTTCTATGGATTGATGATTTATTCATTCAGTTGAAAGGATCTAGTTGATTCTCAATGATCAATCTATGATCGAGATATCTTTAGATACGGGTAAAGGATGAGGTTATTTTGAAGTCCCCTTTATGATGTTGTTGTGGGATTTATTAATTCATTGTGATGACATTAGGTGTGATGAAATCACCATTAGGGTTCATATGGGTGATGAATATAGAGTTACAATAGTTATTGAATCAGTTTTTGGTGGGTTTCATTTATGACATCCTTGTGTACTATGCATTTGAAGAAGATAAAATAGAGGATCTTCTGGTAGTTTTTGGAGTTCTTTATCATCAATAGATTTCCAGGAATTTGTTTAAGTGTGAGTTTTGGGATCATTAAGTTCATTTCTTAGGTAATATCATGTCCCAATGTGTTATAGTTATGGATCCTCTAAAAATCAAGGAATTCATTTCTTAGGCATCCCGCAATGATTTTTATAGGGGTTTGAAGTTTCCTCAGTCTTGAATACTATTACAAGAGGTTTATACCAAAAGTATCATAGATTTAAACTCCTATGAAAGACTTGACCATAAAGAATTAATTATTATTTTCAACTGATCAGAGTTTGGATTCTTTTGTGTATGTGAAGGAGAAGTTGGTCAATGCTCCGGTATTTTATTTTTTAGAATATGGAGTTCAGTTTGAGGTTTTATGTGATGTTTCACATATTGGATTCAGAATTATATTTATACAAAAAAGTTTAATTAATTTTTTTGGTTATTGAAAGTTATTTCCCTATAAACATAACTATGCGACCCATGATATCGAGTTGATAGAAGTTATTTTTTCCTTGAAATTTTTGAAATAATACCTCATTAGTGAACATTTTGTGGTTTTCATAGATCATAGAAGCCTAAGGTATGTATTTTCTTCACATATCCAAAACTTATAACAGTGATGGTGGATGGAATCATAGAATGTGTATAACTTAGATATTTCCCACACCATGGGAAATATTAATGTTGTAGATGATGTTATATGTAAGAAGTCATGAAGTAATGTTGTATATGAATCTGGAGATTCTTAGAGAGTGATGAAATAACTCTTCATGATGTATGTTGATATGAGAGAGGTTTGTGGTAGAGGATTCTATTTTTAGATTATAGTACAGTCATATTTGGTGTTGTAGGTGGAGGAATCCCATATAAGGGATTCCAAAGTGGAGGTTTGTAGAGAATGAGTTGTTTGTGGTGATTCACCAGATGGACGGTTTATGGATAATAAATATAGAGTATTGTTTCGAACAAGATTTTAATTCCTTCAGTAACCTGTGATTTGGTTTTCCATGAGTTACAAAGCTCCCCCTTAGTGGTACATCCTAGTGTGAAAATGATGTACCATGCATTGAGATGTCATTTTTGGTGTCTGAGGTTGAATTTTTTAGTTTCATAGTTCATGTCTAGATGTTTAGTCTTCTAGAGGGTGAAGGATGAACACCATGTTCATATTTTTCTTCTCCAATCATTATATATTACTCAATATAAGTGGTAAGACATTTATATGGGATTATTATATGATTACCTTGAGTTTAGGGAGTCTATGATGATATATGGGTGAAATTGGACCATTTTACAAAGTATTCTTACTTCTTAGTGATCAAGGAGTCGAGATAAGTGTAGGTTTTATCAAGGGATTACTTAGACAAGATAGTAAGGCTCCATAGAGTCTCTAGGATGATCATATCTGACCATGATCTTCATTTTACCTCTAGATTATATATATTTATTCATCATGATTTTGGATCCCATTTATACCTTAGAACCATTTTTCATCTGCATACTGATGGTCATACATAATAGATCATCTAGACTCTTGAATACATGTTTCTTCTTGTGTCTTAGATTTTTTAGCTTCATGGGTGTTTCCCCTACCTTTGATTAAGTTTTTTTAAAAATAATAGTTTTCACTCCCCCTTTGGTTTGGGCCTATTTGAATCTTGGTATGGATGACCTTGTTGTTCTCTATTATGATGGATTGGGGTCATATATTCAATAATTATCAGACCATAACTAGTTTAGAGCATGATAAAGATATATTAAGTGATTCATGAGAGGATTAAGGAGGCATGAGATTGTCAGAAGTCCTATGAAAACCATTGGACGACACCTTTGTATTTATACATGGGAGATCATGTCTTCTTAAAGGTGAATCCTTATCTTAGAGAATGATGTTTTAGTCATGGGTGTAAAATTTCTCCCCAGTTTTTTAGACATTTCAAGGTGTTGGCTTGTGTTGGAGTCATTACATATCAGATATAAATTCCTCTATATATGATCTATATACATTATGTCTTCTATGTATCCCAACCTCACCACTATTTTTGTAATGATCATCACATTATTTATTAGGGTAATATTGACATTGATGATTATTTGACCTTTAGAGAGTGACTTTTGGAGATTGTGGACCCCTAGGAGAAGTTTTTACATTGGAATTATATTACCTCTATCTCTGTACATTAGCAACATGGTCATATAGAGGGGAGTACTTAGGAATATGATTCACAGATGTATTCTTAGTATCTTGATTTCTTTAATTTTTATCACTTTTTTGTATTGATTTTTTGTGGTTGTTGACATTTATTTTTCTTATTAGAGGGATTTCACTTTTTGATTCCTTTTTTGTGGCCTTTCTCTTGTTTGAGAGGTATCATCCATAGGAGAGTGTTTTAGAGATGATTTTTTATGTTATATAGTTTTTTCCTTGATTCTATAAGTGAGGTTTTTTTTCTCCTATGATGGAGATATTCTTAATATGTATCTCACAGTGTGGATTTTTAGATATACCCTTTCCTTTTCCTTCTCTCTAGGTTTGGTTTTAATTTTCAAGGATGGGAATTTTTTGAGTGGTATATAATGTAATGATCCTGAACTTTTTCGAATTTCCAATTTATTTTAATGATGTTTTTTAGCATTGAGGGGGATTTTGGATGATTTTTGAGGTGTTTAGATACACTTATGTCCAAAATTGGATACACAGTCACCTTGTGTTGGCCGTGGTGGCCGTGTTGTCATCCTATCAGAAATGGGGCCTCATGTAAATGTCTTATAAGATATTTTTTATATCAATGTGATGGAAAAATTCCCCATGTGTGGGAAACACACCCTGACGCAAGTTGTTTCAAGCGGAACCACTAAATAATAGTATAACCATGCCTTGGTCATGGTGTAATCCATGTTTGTGTTAGATATTTCTTTTAAATTGCCAAAAATGTCTCCTTTATCCTCAAATATTCACAAGTTCAAAGTGGGGGAATGTTTGTGACATTATAGGGATTTTAAATTCATGTTTAATTTTTTATTTACCCCAATTAATCTATCGACACACCTCCTTTGGATGTTCATTTAAATTCTAGATTCCCTGAAGATCTTAGGGAGTGGTTGAGTGATTTCTCACTTTGAGGCTTCATTGATAAAAATTATTTCGAGGTAATGTTTTTTATACCTACTTGTAACACTCTATGATCGATTCCTTGTAAATTTTAACTCATACCATGGTGAATCATGTTCCCTTGTTCAATGTATGTTTCCATTATTCTTATAATTTTTGTTCATTCTTTTTTCAGATGTTTTTGGTGGGAAATCCCTCTTTTTGGGGTGTTGTTTGAGTTTGGTTTGTTCTTGGCTTGTGGATGTTAGCTTCTGGATACTCTACCTTTGTATGAGTCTGGTTTCATTAAATGGAAATTGAACTTCAATCTTTTGTTCTTGTGTGAATATTGTTGACCTTATAAATAAAGGTATGGGATTCATTGCTTATCCATTATTTTATGTGCAATCATACATTTATCATGCATTATCTCTTTGGGTAATGGTGGAATTAACCTTAATGAATATTAAAATCAATTAAATAATGAAAATTTGTATTTATTATTTAGAAATCACATGTGCTTCCACTATGTTAACTATAATTTCCTAGAATTAAATATTACATAATCTTGAGTTAATTCAAGAATTTGACATTGAGGATATTTTCTGGTTTAGAGTTTTAGAGAACTATCCCATAACTATTAAATTATATCTCAAAAATTAAAAAGTAGACACTTCTACTCTATCCAATTTTTTTTATAAAAATAAAACTCATTAAATAAAAAAGAATTATTTTCTTGATATAAATATTCCTGAAACATTCCTTTCTCTTACCCTTCCTTATACCCTGTGAAAAAATTTCAAAAACATGGGATGAGTATAAAAAGTTTAGTAAGGGCTATAAGATAAGTAAAGAAATCATTATTTCCTGAATAGATACAAATCAAAAAAGTCATACTTTTTCATAATAAACTTAATCTCTTTAACATAAATCATGTAATCATAATATTTATGAATAACACATAGAAATCATAAATCATAAAGGTAACTTGTGACATCCATAACATACTTACATTGTATCTTTCATGAATACATAAGGAGTTACGTTTTGAATACCCATCATAGTATATTCCATGAATATCTTAGGAGAAATGTTAACATTTACCTCTATCATGATACCCAATGAATTGGAGAGCTATGTCAGGCTCACCCTCTCTAGGTTTATCACAAAACCACCTGTATACATAAATAATGTCCAAGAACCATAACAAATAAAACAAGCTTAAAGGAAAGATAACATTTATACATTACAATCAAAACATATAATTTATAGATATTGAAATAATAAATTCATTCTAAAAATAATTTTCAAATAAAAAAAATGTTAAAAGGGTATATGGTATTTATTTTTCCTTTTATAAACACTATGACTTGTTAAGGAAGCCAAATATCAAATAGTACTTACAGTGGTGGAATGGTCTTCGTCATCGTGTACATTAAAAAGTAACATTAATTTTGTAGTTTATTAAAAAAATTCATAGAGAAAATATTCCCTATTAATTAATTTAAAAGTCATAGGGGTTTATACACCATATAAAATAAAGTCGTGTATAAATCAGAATATTCCTCAATGAAAGGAGATTGAGACGAAGTCCCTTACCTTGAGTCCAACTTGTCACGTATGTTCCTTGTTCTTCTTGAATAATAAACCTAAGTTAATTTCTACTTGATTATAAGCCTTTTTAATTTTTATTATTCTTCTTATATAACTTATTACCTTTTATAAACAAGACATAATTATTTAATTTAATATCGATCATTTTGTTAATATTTGGTACGTGAGTCAAAAATGAACTTGTTATAATTACAAATTATCCATATGGTCAAAAGTAAATTATATAAAGAATGATATTCATGATCTAAATATCATATATATATACTATATATATATATATATGTATTTATAATAGTAAATAATATTTGGAGATAAGAAATGAAATGCACTGTTCATGGAGACGGTAACCCGTACGTATGAATGAACGCTACTTTCATTTATTTTTCATATTTAAAGGAATGAAAACTAAATGATACATAGGTATATTATAATTCCAGTATAATATCATATATAATTTCATCAACTCTATTCTTTATATGTTCTATGTATGGCATGAACGTATCATACCACTTTAAGGGGGCGGTAGTTCGCACTTCTCCAAATGAAATTATCATATTTACCCATTATGGAAACCAAAAAGGTATGATAAAATTGAGAAATAATGAAGAATAGATACAATAAAAATATAATATATATCAAATATAAATATAGTTCCATCATAATGGATGCCATGAGAGGTGGTAGGGGAAATAGAGCAGTCATCGTTTCCTGAGGCAGTAGTTCACCATACACAGAAACAGTATGTTTATATCCATTAGGTGGAGGTGTGTGTAAGTTTAGTTCGAATAATTCTCATAAAAACATACTCGTATATTTAAGATGCTGGTTTTTTCTAAAAAAATGGAATAAATAGAGTTTAAGGGGTTGGTGAAGGAAAATAAATGAAAGAAGCTTAGGAGAAGACATTACCTCAAATCGGGTAACTCCTATTGATTTAAGCTAAAATGCTTTCTTGAATTTCCTTATACATAAATTAAGGCTTATATGAGGTACAGAGGGATGTTTGGAGTATATTTTAGCAGGATTTGGACAATAAAAGGGTCTTGAGAGGTGTGAGTAAGGGGTTAGAGGTGATTCCATTTTATAAGAGGGAGGAGGGGTACTTTAGGAAGGCATTGAAATATTATTTTATTATAAAATTATTTTTGGTTTCAAAAGGTAAAAACTCATTTAATTCGAATATAAGTTAATTATGTTTTTCAATACTCTCCAAAAATTGGTTTTAGACATGTTTTGGTCCCAAATATATCCTTATCGTTTAGCTTTAACCCTTAGTTAACTAATTTAACTCTTACCATGTCTTCTTGTATATTCATAATTTATGGTTAATATAGTTAATATAAAATGAAAATAGAACCTCAAGTAGTTAATTAATAAAATTTTCAACATTATTTAATTTTTTTCCCCAATATTATATTTTTAGGACTATTATATCATTTAATAAAATAGTATTTGTCTTAAAAACACATTTATGTCAATTTGTATACTATTCATATAATGAATTTTTAAAAATCCATAACAACTTGATTATTTCAAAAACATTTTATTAATTAAAATACAACAAGTCACAATCATCCCAAAAGTTCATGTATGGCATCAGAAGTATCAAAATAAATTTATTTTAATATTTATAATCTCATTTATTTAAATCATTCACTAATAAAGAAAACATTACATCATCATTGTGTCATAAATAAATTTATTTATTTGATGTATAAAAATTATAAATAAAATACCATGACATAGGAAATATTTTTAGATTTTTAATAAATTTTTATAGAAGAAAATATCCCTTTTATAACCCCATATAAAAATTGTTTTACTAAAAGATACATGTTTATGTTACATTTTTCTTTACTTTAAATAAATTCATATCAAATGTCATTTCCACATCCAAGTGGCTCCATGGGTCCCAAAATCAACCCAGGGATTCCCATGGTCGGACATATATCATAAAATAGGATTAGGACATGTGTTAAGATAGTTTAATATTATTATAATATAATTTTTTACCCATAGTTACCAGATTTACCCTTTAACCATGGTAAATAAAATAATTACGGATGTTACTATTCATAATGTATAAAAATAAATGGTACTTATTTACACAACATTCACCTCAAGATTTATAATATGGAATCCATTTTTCCAAATTCAAAACACAATATATGCATGAATGAATTTAAAATTAATTCCCATTGTCAAAACCAAAAAGCGTGTTTTTCAGAAGTAAAAACTACCAAAAGATTGACATGTGTTAATGTCCAATTCCAAAGTGAAATGACTTCCAATGACCAAAATTGGATTAAATGATAAAATAATAATCTAATTACACATTAAATCCAATTAAAATTACAATTTAACTATATAAATAAATTAGATGAAAAGACAGTTTTGACTTAAAATGCATTAGTTTTCACTATTCATTAAAAAACAAGCTTTATCATAAAAATAAAAAAATTTCCCTATGTAAAAATTGATGTCCTGATTTTATATAAGAATTTTATTTTTTCAAATGGAACATATAAAATTGACAAAATATAAATTTAAAAATGGTTCTCCATCAAAAGGTTGTAAAACTACCTTTTAAAAATATTCGAGCATTTATGCTTAATATTGTATTCATTCTAATTTTATGCCTATAAATTTTATTGGATGAATGTAAAAGCATTTTACAAACATGTTTAATCATAATATGGTTAGTTATATTCATTCCCTCTAATACAATAACTAGGCGTTAACTACAATTTAAAATAATAATATTATATTAGTATTATTTTTCTCAGTATAAATCGGCCTTGAATTCAACATTAGATTTGGGAGAAACCCGTTGTTACATGTTGGGTACTCCATCGAACATAGAAACCCCTTTAAAGTAAAATTAATATTTAATTCACAAATATTAATAAATATGAAAATGAAATATTCTTTATTTACCTGGGATGTTACATCCTCCCCCCTTTTGAAAATTTCTTCCTTGAAATTTTATTAACTTATCAAATAAGTGGGGGTATTTATCCCTCATATAATTTTTAGATTTCCATGTTATCTCTTCAACCATATGGGTTATCCAAAAAACCTTTACCTAATGTATTTCTTTATTCCACAACACTTTCTCTCTACGGTTAAGAATCTGGACTGGTTGTTCCCCATAAGAAATATTATCTTTTAACTAAACTACCACTGGACTCAAAACATGAGATGGATCCAGTATATACTTTATCAATATTGAAACATGAAAAAAAAAAATTTAAGTGGGATAAACATGGAGGTAAATCCACTATGTAGGCAACTAATCCAACTTTATTTAGGATTTCATAGGGTGCAATGAACCTCAAACTCATCATTCCCATTTTACCAAAACACATCACACTTTTCCATGGAGAAACTTTGAGAAAGACATGACCACCTACCTTGAAAGAAAGATCCTTCCTCTAGATAGCCACATAAATTTTTTGCCAGCCCTGAGTTGTTCTCATGTGCTTCTTAATCAACTGAACGTTTTCTACCATCTCTTCTACCAATTATAGTCCCATCAAATTCCTTTCACTTACTTCATACAAAAAATTTGTATTTCAACACAGCTTTCCATATAATTATTCAAATGGTTCCATATGTATACTAGAATGAAAACTATTATTATAATAAAAATCAACCAAAGAAATATGTTTGTCCAAAATTCCTTGGTTATCCATTTAAGAAGCATGTGGAATATCTTCCAATTTCTAAATTGTTCATTATGACAACCCATCTGATTTAGGATGGAAAGCTATATTGAAATTTAATTTAGTTCCTAATGACTTTTTAAGGCCTTTCCAAAAGTTAGACGTGAACCTGGGATCATGATCAGATATAATGAAGAGGGTAACTCCAAGTAACCTAACTATCTCTTTAATATATAATTGAGAAAGTTGATCTAGATATATATTATCTTGAATAGGAAGAAAATGAGTTGATTTAGTCAATCAATCAACAATAACCTAAATTGAATTTTTACCTCGAGAAGTATTTGGTAATCCAACTATGAAATCCATGGACATAATTTCCCATTTCCACTCTGGCATTGGTAAAAGATGAATCATACCTTTCATTAATTGTCATTCTTCTCTAACCTATTGAAAAATTAAACAATTCACAGTAAAGTCAGGGATATGTCTTTTCATTCCATCCCACCGGTAATACTTCCATAGATCTCTATACATTTTAGTACTACCAGAATGAACTGAAAAAGGAGAACTCTGAGCTTCACATAAAAACTATTTCTTCAACTGTGAATCATAGGGAAGACATAACCTCTTTCCAAACCTCAAAAAAAATCTTTATCAATGTTAAATTTCGGTAACATACCCTTCTGAACAAACTCTACCCTTTTCAACAACTCATTGTTTTCTTTCTGTGATTTCTTTATTCTATCTGATAGATATGATTTCACCTCTACCTGAAATGAAACCGAGGAATTCCCTACACCAACAAATTCCAATCCAAAATTCATCAAATAAAAAACCAAAGGATATAGTTCCAAATGTAGAAAGGTTAAAGTATCATTATTTTTTGACTCAAAGCATCAACCAATTTATTCGCTTTTCCCAGATGGTAATGGATTGTGAAATAATAATCATTTATTAATTATAGCCATCTCCCCTGTCTCATGTTTAATTCTTTGTAAGTGAGTATATAATTCTAACTTTTGTGATTAGTATATATTTCACACTTTACACCATACAAATGATGCCTCCAAATTTTTACTACAAAAACAACAACATCTAATTCCAAATCATGTGTAGGGTAATTTATCTCATGAGATTTCAACTGACGTGATGTATAACAAATTACCTGATCATTATGCATAAATACACAGCCAAGTCCTTTTCAATGAAGCATCATTATAGATAACAAATTAACCATTTATAGAAGGCAGTGTCAAAACTAGAGCATTCTCTAATCTTATTTTCAATTCCTGAAAACAATCATCAAATTCTTTAATCCAGATAAATTTAACACCGTTTGAAGTTAACTTAGTCAATATGATAGATAACCATTCCAAATTTTCAACAAACCTCCGATAATAACCTGTTAAACCAAGAAAACTATGAATCTCGGTTATATTTTTGGGTCTTGGCCATTATTTAGAAACTTTTATTTTAAAATGATAAATAGTTATTCCATCTTTAGAAACAATGTGACCAAGTAATGAACTTTTTTGTAACCAAAACACTCACTTTCTGAATTTAACATACAATTTCTTTTCTTTTAAGTTTTACAAGACAACCATTAAATGAATTTCATGCTCCTCTTTACTTTTAGAAATTACCAAAATATCATCAATAAAAACAACCAAAAACTTATCCATGAACTCACATAAAAGTCTATTCATAAGATCCATTAATACATCAGGTGAATTAGTTAACCCAAAAGGAATAACTAAAAATTCATAATGGACATATCTTGTATGAAACACATGTTTCGATTGTATGCTTCCTTTAATTTTAGCTGTTGGTACCCCAACCTCAAGTTAAACTTTGAAAAATACTAAGCTCCCTAGAGCTAATCAAACAAATCATCAATATGAGGCAAAGGATACTTGTTCATAACAGTTATATTATTCAAGGCTCTATAATCAATGAAAAGTCTCATTGAAGCATCTTTCTTCTTAACAAACAAGACTGGAGCACCCCTTGGTTATGTGCTAGGTTGAATGAAACCTTTATCTAATTAATCATGAAATTGCTTCTTTAACTCTAAAATTCCAATTTAAGCCATTCGATAAGGGGGTTTTGAAATTATCTTAGCATTAGGAACTAAGTCAAAAGTAAATTCATCTTCCCGATCAGGTATTATACAAGGAAACTAATCATGAAAAACATCAAGATACTCATTTACCAATAGTACATTATTAATATAAATTGTTCCTTTGTTTTCAAAAAAATGTGTAAGGTAACATTCATTTCTATCATTTACTAGTTTCTCAACTTCCTGATATATTATCAAAAGTAAGGGTTCATTCTTGTACCCAAACTGAAATTCTTTCTAAAAAGAAACCTCTTTAGCTCTATAGTTAATCCTAGCATAAGAAATGGAAATCCAATACATAGCCAAAAAAAAATAAAACTATACTAGAGGCAAAACAATAAGGTTTTCAGGTATATTATTTCCATAAACAAGTACATTAAGGTTCTTATAATTTCACTTTGTGTCAACATTTCTTCCAGGTGTTTTTACCACAAGTTTAGAATTCATATCTTGATATGGAGTACCCAAGTTACTAGAAAATTTCTCATAAATGAAAGATTGTGTAGACCCTAAATCAAACTTCAAATTGACATAATATGAATAAACAAATAGTGTACCTGATATTAATTCATTTTATAGCCCAAAATCTACTAAAGTAGTTACAAAGGATTTCACCACCCCTTTCTTCTTTTACTTCAGATACATTCCTTCATTTGAGTTCTTTATTGGACACTCATTTTCATAATGTCCCATTTCATTTCACTGAAAACATTTTACTGATTGTAAATCATATTTTGTCTTACCATTACCCTGATCTTTTTTAGTGCAATTGAGAGCCTTATGTCCCATTTTACCACCTCGGTTGCACTTACCAGAATTCAAATGAAATTCCCCAGTGTGATTTTTACCACAATTTTCACAAAATGTAAACTTATGTTTTTTACCATCATAATTTTTTGAAGAGTTATTACCTTTCGTCTTCCACCTAGACCTCTTATTCAATTGTTTTTCAAAGAACACGTGATCATTGGAAAACTCCATTTCCACCTTCTCCGCACATCGAAAAATATTTTCCTAACTTTTAGACTCACGTGAAGCTAAATTCCTTCGATACTTTGGATTTAATCCTCAGTAAAAAAGATTGATTTTACTATCAATATCTCATATGAAATTTAGAGAATACCTTGCCATTTGAGTGAATTGTTCTCCATAAGCTGCCACTTATTCATCCTCCTACCTCAATTCCATGAATTTTTTTTCCATAGTAAGTCGAACTGCCGTAGGAAAATATTTCTCAAGAAACATACCTTTGAATTTATCCCAATCAAGAGAATAAATCTCCTCACTATCCATGATATTTTTAACCATCGACCACCACTGATCAAATTCACCTTCAAAACTAAAAAACAAAAATATAAACCTTTTTATGTTTTGAAAACCCCATGACATCGAAAATCTTTTCCAGTTCTATAATTCACCGTTGAACTAGCAAATGGTCAGGTGATCCTATGAATGATGGGAGATGTTGCCTCATGAAATCATCCACTATTGACATGTTCCTCTTTGGTTTATCTGGACAATCTCGTGCATGGATACCACCACCATTTATAGACTATGTCAATTGTGCCATCGCTGGAACAAACTATTCAGTTCTGATTCCGACCATCTCAGGTTTTTGATTTGAAAGGTAGTTTCCCCTGGATTTCATCGTTTCATAGTTTCCCTCTTTTATCTACAGAAAATCAGTATGAACATAGAAATTACTTAAGCAAAGCAACATTGTAATCTTCAAATTCTATATTATTTAAATCTTACCATAAATTAATTAATTTAACAATATCCTAACTCCTAAGGTTGTCTAACCCAACCTATGATACCAACTATAAGACCCCATCCATAAAAATTACATAATATTAAGTTAAGTTAATAATTATACATTGAGGATCTTTTTAGGTTTATAGTTTTAGATAATTATGCCATAACTATTACATTACATCTCAAAATTAAAAATTAGACACTTCTACTCTATCCAATTTTTTTCATAAAAATAAAACTCCTTAAATAAAAAAGAATTATTTTCTTGATATAAATATTCTTGGATTCTTTCTCTATCTTACCCTTCCTTATACCCTATGAAAAAACATTTCAAAAACATGGGATAAGAATAAAAAGCTTAGTGAGGGATATAAAATAAGGAAAGAAATCATTAGTCCATAAATGAATACAAATCAAAGAAGTCGTACTTTTCAATCATAAACATATGCTCTTTAACATACCCCATTAAATCATAAGATCTATGAATAACACATAAAAATCATAAATCACAAAGGTAACTTGTGGAATCCATAAAATACTTACATTGTTGATTTCACAGCTACATAGGGAGTTACATTTAGAATACCCATCACAGTATATTCCCTAAATCTCTTAGGAGAAACATTAAAGTTTACCTCTGTCACATTAACCAATGCATTATAGAGCTATCTCAGGCTCACCCGACTTAGATTTATCATGGAACCACCTGTATACACAAACGATTCTCAAGAACCATAATACATAAAATAAGCATAAAGGAAAGAAAACATTTCTACATTGAAATAAAAATATATAATTTCAAGATATTAAAATAATCAATGCTTTCCCAAAACAATTTTCATTAACAAAATACGTAATAAGGGTATATGGTATATGTTTTTCCTTTTAAAAACACTATGTCTTGTTAAGGAAGAAAAATATCAAATAATATTCGCGGCAGCGGAAAGGTCGTTGTCACCGCGTACGTTAAAAAGAAACATTCCTTTTGTCATTTTGTAAAACTATTCATAGAGAATATATTTACTTTAAATGAAATTAAAATTAAAATTGGTTTATACACCATATAAAAGAAAGTTGTTTATAAATCAAAATATGCCTCAATGAAAGGAGATCGAGATGAAGTCCCTTACCTTGAGTTCGAATCATCACGTAAGTTTATTTTTACCTTAATAGTAAACCTAAGGTAATTTATAATTTATTCAAAACCATTTTCAAGTTTATTATTCCTTTTATATCACTTATTACCTCTTTATAAACATTACATAATTACTTAAGTTAATATCGGTCCTTTTGTCGATATTTGGTACTTGAGTCAAAAATGAACTTGTTATAGTTACAAATTATCCACGTTTTCAAAAATAAATTATCTCAATAATGATATACATGATATAAATATCATATATATATAGTATTTAAAATATTTATTTATAATAGTACATAACATTTGGAGATAAGAAATGAAATGCACCGTTCATGGAGACGGTAATCCGTATGTACGAAAGAACGCTACTTTCATTTATTTCTCATATTTAAAGGAATGAAAAATAAATGATAAATAGGTATATTATAATTCCAATATAATATCATATATAATTTCATTAACACCATATTTTACACGTTCCATGTATGGAATGAACAAATCATATCACTTTGAGGGGGCGCTAGTCTACACTTCCTCAAATGAAATTGTTGTATTTACTAATTATAGAAACCATAAAGGTATGATATAAATGAAAAATACATAAGAATAGAGAAAATATAAATATAATATATATATCACATATAAATATAGTTCCATCATAATGGCAACTCTGATAAGTGGTAGGCGAAAATCAAACAATCATTGTTTCGTGAGGCAGTAGTTCGCCGTACACAAAAATAATATGTTCGTATCCATTAGATGGAGGTGTGTGTAATTTTAATTAGAATCCTTCTCATAAAAACATCATATTATATTTAAGATACATGTGTTGTTATGAAATAATGTAATATAGAGATTTATGGGGTTGGATAAGGAAAATAAATGAAAGAATCTTGGGAGAAGACATTACCTCAAATTAGGTAACTCCTTCTGATTTATGCTAAAGGGATTTCTTGATTTTGTTTTCTTTACAAGGTAAGTCTTATAGGAGGAAGATACAGATGTTGGGATCTTATTAAAGCATATTTTGGTTGAGAAAAGTGTCTTTAGAGCTGTGAGTAATGGGTTAGAATTGATTCCCTTTTATAAGATGGGGGATGTGTACTTTAGGAAGGCATTGAAATATTATTTTATTATAAAATAATTTTCAGTTTAAGAAGGTCCAAACTAATTTAATTAGAAGGTAAGTGTATTATGTTTCACAATACTCTCAACCAATAGGTTTTATACATGTTTTGGTCTCATATGTATTCTTATATTTTAGCTTTAACCGTTAGTTAACTAATTTAACTCTTAGCATGTCTTCTTTTATATTCATACTATATGGCTAATATAGTTACTATAAAATAAAAATGGAACCTCAAGTGGTCCATTAATTTAATTTTCAACATTGTTTAAGTCATTTTCCGAATATTAGATTTTTATGACTATTATATCATTTAATAAAACAGTATTTGTTTTAAAAACTCATTTAGGTCAATTTTTATACTATCCATATCATGACTTTTTAAAAATCCATAAAAACTTGATTATTTTGAAACAAATTCATTAAATAAAATATAACAAGTCATAATAATCCCTAAAATTCTTGGATGGCATATAAATTTTCAAAATAAACTTATTTTAATATTTATAATCTCATTTATTTAAATCATTCATTAATAAGGAAATCACCACATCATCATTGTGTCACCAATAAATTTATTTATTTGATGTCTAAATATTATAAATAAAATACCATGATGTAGGAAATATTTTTATATTTCTAATTACTATTTATAGTAGAAAATATCACTTATATAACCCCATATAGAGATTTGTTTACTAAAAGATACATGGTTATGTTACATTTTTATTTACTTTAAATTAATTCATATAAAATGACATTTTTACATCCATGTGGATCCATGGTGTCCCAAAATTGACCCAAGGATCCCCATGTTCAGAAATAAATCCTCAAATAGTATTAGTACTTAAGTTAGGGTAGTTTAATATTATTATAATATTATTTATTACCCTTATTTACCAAATTTACTCTTTAACCATGGTAAATAAAATAATTACTAAAGTTACTATTCATAATATCTAAAAATAAAATGTACCTATTTAAAAAATTTGGACCTCTTGATTCCAAATATTCTATCCATTTTAAAAAATCTAAAACATAGAAGATGCAGAAATGAATTTAAAATTAATTCCCGTTGTCAAGACCAAAAATCGTGTTTTTAAGAAGTAAAAGCTTCCAAAAGTTTGACACGTGTTTATGTAAAATTTCAAAGTGAAATTACTTAAAATGACCAAAATTGGATTAAATGATAAAATAATAATCAAATTATACTTTAAAACCACTTAAAATTACAACATATCTATATAAATAAATTATCTGAAAAGATAGTTTTGACATAAAATGCGTTATTTTTCACTATTCATTAAAAAATGAACTTTATCAGAAAAATAAAAAACAATGTACCAAAAGTAATTTTTGATGTCTCAATTCTAAATAAATTGTTTATTTTTTCCAATTAATCATATAAAAGTTACAAAAACTATATTTAAAAAGGGTTCTCCATCAAAAGGCAGAAAAACTTCCATTTTAAAATTTTAGAGTATTTATGATTAAAATTGGATTCATTATCATTTTAAGTCTCTAAATTTTATTGGATAAATGTAAAAAAATTTAAAAAAATTGTTTAATAATAATATGATTAGTCCTATTCATTCTCTCCAATACAATGTCTAGGTGTTAAATACCATTTAAAATAATAATATTATGTTATTATTATTTTTCTCAGTATGACTCGTCCTTGTGAGCAACATAAGATTTAGGAGAAACCCATTGTCACTTGTTGAGTACTCCATCAAACATATAATCCCATTTAATTTAAACTTAATATTTAATTCACAAATATTAATTAATATGAAAATGTAATATTCTTTATTTACCCGGGATATTACATTAACAATTTGGTTCTTGTTTTTTCTAGACCATGTGCTATCTATATCTATGATATGTTCTTTCAGGTTTTTTTATGGTGGAATTTGATAAAGAACATAAATCTGGTAATTATAAATGGATAAATGATAAAATTAAATGTTTAAATTGAAATAGTTATTCATTATAATTTTATGTAAATCAATGTGATTCGTGATGCATATTGAAATGATATCATTCTTCCAAAATGTTTGATGAAACTAGAAGTTATGATTGAAATAATGTTTAAATAATTCATTAATATTGATAGTTGATGACTTATATATAACGACCCATACTTTACATACATTTTTAATACTTCAAAATTGAAGCATACTTATTACAACATAAAACAAAACCACGAAAGGACCGTACATGTATAGTGTCTTTAGAAACTGGGAAACATAAACAACTGGTTCATAAAGCGTCTACACTGTCTCCCATTTATTTCATCATATCTATAGTCCCTTTTGGCATATCTTACTTAATAACCTTCTTCCTGACATGGGGAAAGAAAACATACAAAAGGGTGAGCTCAAATGCTCAGTAAGGGTAAACAAAAGAAATATCAATCACATCGTATACATAAGCACATAACTTTTGGAAACCTTAACCTGCAAAAGAGATCATAATTTCATAACATGGGATAAATCATGGTAGTGAAATGTAATCACAATAATCATAACTTAAAACATGAAACTTTGTGTAATACACACATAATCATAGAGAATCATATCTTATTAGTCAAGACTCATTGCCAAGACTATCTTAGTGGACAAAGTCCATTTCTGAACCGAGTCACCCTCGTTTCAGTCCTGTTTCACTGAACCGGAATAACCTACCGTTCCATCCATGTCTATCTCATGAGATATAAAATCTTTACCCAATGCATTAGTGGGAGATATAGGTCCCACCCATCTCATAATGATACCATTCTTATGTGTGCCACAAAATCATAAACCATACATCATTGCATAACCCATGTAATAAAAAATGAGAATCTTAAACATCATGACATCATAAAACAATTCATATACGATAAATAATTCATAAAAATAATTCCATCACAACATAATCAAATCAATGTAATAATAGGGATAAAAACAGAACCCTTTATTATCTTATATGGAAAATAATTTTGATAAAACACTTGAACTTCATTCTTGAGGAAAATATCCTTTCTACTTCAAAAACACTTTTCCTTTCTTAACATGTCATACAATTTTAATCTAAAAAATGTTGATTAAAAATAAACTTGAAAAATTTTAAAGGAAACTTCCTGGAAATAATGTTTTAAAAATCCATTCATGCCGTATAAGTTAAAAAAACATTCTTCTCATACTTTTGTCGGAAAAGTCAAAAAGTACCTCGTATGAAAAACGACAAAAGATTCCTTTCATATCCTTTACTAAAAACTCACCGAAGGGTAAAAATGGATTTAAACAATTGTAGGTGGATGGAAATAATATTAAATATTGATGAAACATGGATGTGGATGATAAAATACACCCCAGTAAATACTTACGAATAAACAATCTCAGATAAAAATGAGATTGTGATATTTCCCTTACCTTAGGTCCGTTTTGCTTCGTAAGTGTCCGAACCTCCTGTATAATGATTTAAATAATGCTATTGACTTATTCCAGAATCATACTTATTTTTATGATATCATATATGGTCATTTTATTAGCTTCTTAGTAGTAATATTTCATTGCTACTTGTTATTCGGGTGTTTATAACTTTTTTGTTCTTATGCGTGTTTTGTCGAGTAAATTCTTATTATTATATTTAGGTTATAGATACTTCATTTCCAGAATGTTATTAGTGTAATATATATCATATTCATTCATTCAATTCATTTATATAATCATTATGAAATAAATATCATGTAAAACGAGTCGCATCACATCGTGGAGACGGTATTCCGTACGTACACACGAGTGATGATATCGTTCCTATGATCGGGGAATTGTATTGGAGTGTATGTATACTATTTCAGAATCCGTATCACTTTATAATAGTCATATAAAGTCATTATTTACACCATTATACCCATCCAAGTAAGGTGGTGGTGGAAAATAGATTACACCACGGCGTGGAGACGGTATTCCGTACGTACGCACGCGTGGTGATTTATATTTCCATAGGATGGATAGATGGTGAAATAGGGTTGTTTCATACTTATAATATAATATCAGTATATTAGTGATACTGATGTTATTACTTCATAATGAAACAACTAAAGAAGAAGAAGTGGAAGAAGAAATAAAGATGAAATAATCGGTAACAGACATTACCTCTTCTTTGAAGTGCTTCTTTGTGACCTTATTTTAGGGCACTAACATTGGTCTTTGAAGAAGACCAGGACCTCTAGGATGTCTCTAGGGAAGTGTATAGGAGGAATTGGCAGGTTTTGGCCGATATTGAAGGCTCAAAGTGGTGTGAGGAAGAGGGGGAGTAGGATCCCTTTTATAAGGGAGGAGAGGGGCACCTTTGGGAAAACTAAAAATATTATTTTATTATAAAGTCACGTTCGGTTTTAAATAGCTCCAAATTGATATATTTCAAAGCTAAGGTGGGGATGAGTCTAAATCCTCTCATCCAATAGAATTTAGACAAGTTTAGGTTCCTTATCATTTAGATTTAACATTAAGTTAAATAAGTTTACTTTTACCGTGTCTTCTTGTGTTCTTATATTATAAGGTTAATAAACTTACTATAAGCAGCCAAACGAACCCCAAGTTGTTTATTATTAATATATATAACCTTATCTAAGTCATTTGGCAGAACCTTATATTTGTAGGAATAAAATAATAATTACTAATATAATATTTGTTTTAAAAACTATTTTATGTCAATTTTGACACTATTTAGTAATTGATTTTTTTGAAAGTCATAACAGAATTATTAGTTCGAACCAAGTTAATTAAATCAATACTAACATGTCATATTAACCTAGAAAATTAGTGTAATTCATAAAAAGTCTCTAATTAAATTTATTTTGGTATTTATAACATCAATTATGTCAATATTTCATTAATAAGATAATTACTGCATCATCGTTGTGTCATAAATAAATTAAATTATTTAATGTCTAAAAATTACAAATAAAATACCATTATGTAGAAATATTTTTATCTTTCTAATTAATTTTTAAAGTCGAATTTATCTTATGTATAACCCCATATTAAAAATTATTTACTTATTAAACTTTGATTTTAACTATTTTAACCCTTCTTTAAATAAATTAATAATAAATGTCCTAATCTAATCCATGTGGGCCTAAATGGTCATATTTTATTCCTAAGTTTTTTTTTGGTCGAATTTCACTTATCCAATAGAATTAGTACATGTGTTAGGGTAATAATAATATCATATTTACCCTTAATTACCCTATTTACTTTTAACCGTGGTAAAAAAAAGTAAAAAGTTACTATTCACCAAAAAATTATTTTCATCTCATTGAACCACATTTTAGTCCTTGATATTAACTGTGTCTCTCGGATTTTCGAAATTCCACTCACAGAAGCGGTAAAATTAAGTTTTATGAAAAATTCAGTTTTTTAACTACCACTTAGTGGTTTCACTATTCATCAAAAATTGAAAGTTTTCAGAAAAATACCAAAATTTCACCCTAGGCTAATTTCGATATTCCGAATCCAAAAATGAAGTCCATTTTGAAAAATAAAATTTATAAAATTTCAAAAAGTGGTTATTACTATTCATAACGGCTAGTTCTAATAATATTTTAATAGCATATCGTTGTTTAGTGAAACTCGGTATTGCGTACGACGCAAGCTATCGAGGAAGGTCGCGATTTCGTGTAAAGCAAGCCAAGCAAGTGTTGTGTAGAAAAAGATTCCTTTGATGATTTATATAACATAAAATTCTCGGGTGTTACATTCTACCCCCCTTAAAATGAATTTCGCCCTCGAAATTCATCACTTTGTAACAAACAGATGAGGATACCTCTCCCTCATCATATCCTCAAGCTCCCATGTAGCTTCTTCTAATTGGTGGTTCCTCCATAAAACTTTCACCAATCGAGTGGTCTTGTTTCGTAGGACTTTTTCGCTACGATCCAGAATCTCTTTCGGTTGTTCTTCATAAGAAAGATCTTGCTCCAGCGGTACAATTTCTGAGCTGAATACATGTGAAGGATCAGGTATGTACTTTCTCAGGATAGATATATGGAACACATCGTGTACTTGAGAGAGATTCGGTGGAAGCGTCAATCGGTAAGCTACGTTCCCGACATGATCCAGTATTTCGAAAGGACCGATATATCTAGGGCTCAACTTCCCCTTCTTTCCAAATCTCATGACCCTCTTCCAGGGAGATATTCATAAAAACACTTTATCACCCACTTCAATCTCTAGGTCTTTTCTTCAGTTGTCGGCATAACTTTTCTGTCGACTTTGAGCTGCTCTTATGTGTTGTTGAATAGATTTGACCTTTTCTGCCATTTCATCAACGAGATCAGGTCCTAATAGCTTTCTTTTCCCCAACTTCATCCCAGCAAGTTGGAGTCCTGCAATTCTTTCCATAGAGAGCTTCATAAGGATCCATCTGAATACTGGAGTGAAAGCTATTATTATAAGACAATTCCACCAAAGGTAGGTATTTATCCCAACCACCTTTGAAATCCATAGATCAAGCTCTGAACATATCTTCTAGGGTTTGAATTGTTCTCTCAGACTGACCGTCTGTCTGAGGATGATAAGCAGTGCTGAAACTTAACTCTGTATCCAGAGTATGCTGAAGACTTCGCCAGAACATTGAGGTAAACCTCGGATCCCGATCAGATATAATAGAAAGTGGTACTCCATGCAATCTTACCACTTCCTTTACATATATCCTGGCAAGCTGATCCAGAGAGAAATCCTCTCTAATAGAAATGAAGTGTGCAGACTTGGTAAGATGATCAACTATGACCCAGATAGCACTATTGCCTTTGGATGTTTTAGGAAGTCCTGTGACAAAGTCCATAGTGATGTTTTCCCATTTCCATTCGGGTATGGGTAATGGTTGTAACATCCCCTTAGACTTCTGTCTCTCAGCTTTAACTTGTTGACAAACCAAGCATCGAGAGACATATTCAGCAACATCTCTTTTCATGCCATCCCACCAGAAGTACTCTTTTAGGTCCCTATACATCTTCGTGCTTCCAGGATGAATAGAGAATGAATAACTATGAGCCTCATCCAGCAACTCCTTCTTTAATTCGGGGATGGGAGGAACACAAACCCGATTCCTGAACTTTATTATCCCATCACAATCAAGGTTGAATTCAGGAACATTTCTCACCTTCTTTTGTAACTCGACATCTTCTTTCTATGCCTCTTTAATATTCACATGTATAGATGGTTGAACATTCATTTGAGAAAGATAATATTTTTCCCCTTTATTATAATTCCAAGATCAATCCTTGGTAAATCCATAAATATTGGATCTTTTGTGATCTTCATCATGGATAAACTAGCATGGTCTTGTTGACTTAATGCATCTGCCACCTTGTTTACTTTCCCAGGGTGGTAATGTATTGAGCAGTCGTAATCCTTAATCAGCTCCAACCATCTTCTTTGACTCATATTCAGCTCCTTTTGTGTGAAAATATACTTTAAACTTTTATGATCAGTATAAATATCACACCTTTCACCATAAAGGTAATGCCTCCAAATCTTTAATGCAAAGATTACCGCAGCTAACTCCAAATCATGTGTTGGGTAATTTTTCTCAGGGATTTTCAACTGTTGTGAGGCATAAGCTATCACCATATCATTTTTCATAAGAACACACCCCAATCCCTTCTTGGATGCATCACTATAGATCACAAACCTTTCTCCACAACAAGGCAGTGTGAGCACAGGTGCACTGGATAACCTTCTTTTCAACTCCTTGAAATTCTCTTCACATTCTTCCGTCCAGAAAGACTTAACTCCTTTCCGAGTCAACATGCTGAGTGGATTAGATAATCGTGAAAAATATTTCACAAAACGTAGATAATATCCAGCCAAACCAAGAAAACTTCGGATCTCAGTTACTGTTGTTGGTCTCGACCATCTTTCGATAACCTCTATTTTTGCTGGATCCACAGATATCCCCTCTTTTGAGATTATGTGACCCAAAAATGCAACTTTTTGAATCCAAAATTCACACTTGGTAAATTTGGAATAAAGCTTCTCCTTTCTCAGGGTCTTCAATATAATTCTCAAGTGATCTTCATGTTCTTCCTTGCTCTTTGAATAGACAAGAATATCGTCTATAAAGACTACCAAAAATTGATCAAGATAGTCTCTAAAGACTCTATTCATCAGATCCATGAAGATAGCAGGGGCATTAGTAAGACCAAATGGCATCACTATAAATTCATAGTGTCCATACCTTGTACGGAAAGCTGTCTTTGGTATATCCTCCCTTTTGACCCTTAATTGATGATACCCTGACCAAAGATCAATCTTGGAAAAGTATTGAGCTCCGCGTAGTTGGTCAAATATGTCATCAATGCATGGGAGATGATATTTGTTCTTGATAGTGATCTTGTTAAGTTCTCGATAATCAATGCAGAGTCTCATTGATCCATCTTTTTTCTTAAAAAATAGAACATGTGCTCCCCAAGGTAACGCACTAGGGCATATGAATCCCTTATCAAGATTCTCTTGGAGTTGCTTATTCAATTCCTGCAACTCAATTGGGGCCATTCTATAAGGTGTCTTTGAAATAGGCAAAGCACCTGGTACGAGTTCTATTGAGATCTCAACTTCACGATGTGGTGGAAGTCCCGATAATTTCTCTGGAAAAACATCATCAAACTCCAGTACAATGGGGATATTCTTAATCGTCAGTTTCTCACCAACCATTTGAGATAAATAACCTTCATTTAGTGGAATCAAGACCCATAAGGTAGAAGGAATTTCCACTGGAAGGTTATGTTCATCCTTGCATTGATAGACGATCATAGATTGATCTGGAATATGAAATGTGACTTCCCTTCTTTGGCAATTGATATGAGCTCCATATAATGAAAGCCAATCCATGCCAAGAATCACATCAAATTCCACTATAGGAAGGATCACAAGATTTGGAGGAAGCACTTTCCCACAAACTTCGATCGGAGAAGAATTATAAACTTTTGATGTGACTGTTGTGCCAATAGGTGTTGGCATAGCTAACTCAACATATAATTGTTGAGGTAGTACGGTGATACCCTTAGAAAATTCTTCAGAAATAAAAGAGTGGGTGGATCCAGAATCAAATAAAACATTTTCTACTTTAGAGTGGATGGTAAGTGTACCTTTCACCACATCGTTATCGTACTCCACATCGCTGATAGAAATTGCATGTGATTTTCCTTTGTCTTTATCCTTAAGAGTTTGTTGATGTCGACCATCATCATAAACCCTTGGATTAGGGCATTTATTGGCATAATGTCCCATCTCCTTGCACTTGAAACATTGAAGTGTAGTAGGTTCATTCTGTGTATCCCTTCCTTTGTTTGCATCATTAGACATCTTATTCCCATCATCTCGGCATTCAAATGCCCGATGACCTTCCTTTCCAAATTTGAAACATTTACCTGTCCCTTTAAGACAACTCCCTCCATGTTTCTTTCCACACTTTGAGAATAAGGGAAAGCTCATCTTCTTTTCAGTGTGCTCTTTAGATTTTCCTTTGAATTCCATTTTCCTCTTCTTATCAAACCCATATTACTGATGGGTTACTCCAATATCCATCTCGACTTTGAGAGCACATCGAACGATTTCTTCAAAGCTATTGAAGTCCCTTATGGCTAATGCCCTTCGAAGACTTGGTTTTAAGCCACTAAAGAATCGATCGATCTTACTCTCAGGTTGGATAATAATACCAGAAGCATACCTTGCAAGTCTTGTAAAATTTTCTTCATAGGTACCAACAGATTCATCATCCATTTGCTTCAGTTCAAGAAACTCTTTCTCCATCTTTTTTTGGAGAATACGAGGGAAGTACTTATTGAAAAATAAGTTCTTGAACTCGTCCCATTCCATGGACTCAATTTCATCCCTTTGCCTCGTATTCTTAATAATATTCCACCATTGATCATCATCTCTTTCCAAACGATACACTTCTAGGATGACTTTATCATGTTCAGAACATTGAAGAACTGAAAATATCTTTTCAGTAGTACTAATCCATTGTTCAGCAACTAATGGGTCAGTAGACCCGCTGAAAGAAGGTGGACGCTGCCTCATGAAGGATTCAACAGAATGTTGCTGCTTCCTTTTCTCGTTTGGAAGTCCTGCATGATTCATAGCTTGAGAAAGTTGTGTGAGAATGGCTACAATATTTTTCATTCCAGCTCCCATAACGTTTGGTTGCTCAGGGGGACAATCATTGCATTTCCCGTCGCATTTCGCATTAACACGGTTCCTTCGGGTTCCATCCATTGACTAAAACCAAGAAGAATAGTGTGAGCAACACTAATTATAATAGGAAAACTGCATAATCAAGAATAAAATTTCACACTTAAGGTCTTATCCTAGGTTATTCATGGCCATTTCTAAAACACTAAGATTGTGTTCTATGCTTAGACTTATCCTTAGGGTTCTAACTAAGGCTTTCACATCCTAGTTTCCAAAGGTTGACTATACCTTTCCTCTGATACCAACTATAACGACCCATACTTTACATACATTGTTAATACTTCAAAATTGAATCATACTTATTACAACATATAACAAAACCACGAAAGGACCGTATAGGTATAGTGTCTTTAAAAACTGGGAAACATAAACAACTAGTTCATAAAGAGTCTACATTGTCTCCCATTTATTTCATCATATCTATAGTCCCTTTTGGAATATCTTACTTAATAACCTTCTTCCTGACCTGGGGAAAGAAAACATACAAAAGGGTGAGCTCAAATGCTCAGTAAGGGTAAACAAAAGAAATATCAATCACATCATATACATAAGAACATAACTTTTGGAAATCTTAACCTGCAAAAGAGATCATAATTTCATAATATGGGATAAATCATGGCAGTGAAATGTAATCACAATAATCATAACTTAAAACATGAAACTTTGTGGCATACACACATAATCATAGAGAATCATATCTTATTAGTCAAGACTCATTTCCAAGACTATCTTAGTGGACAAAGTCCATTTCAGAACCGATTCACCCTCATTTCAGTCCTGTTTCACTGAACCGGTATAACCTACCATTCCAGCCATGTCTATCTCATGAGATATAAAATCTTTAACCAATTCATTGGAGGGAGATATAGGTTCCACCTATCTCATAATGATACCATTCTTATTTGTGCCACAAAATCATAAACCATACATCATTACATAACCCATGTAATAAAAAATGGGAATCTTAAACATCATGAAATCATAAAACAATTCATATACGATATAGGAATTCATAAAAATAATTCCATCACAACATAATCAAATCAATGTAATAATAGAGATAAAAACAGAACCCTTTATTATCTTATATGGAAAATAATTTTGATAAAACACTTGAACTTCATTCTTGAGGAAAATATCCTTTCTACTTCAAAAACACTCTTCCTTTCTTAACATGTCATACAATTTTAAACTAAAAGAAGTTGATTCAAAATAAACTTGAAAACTTGTAAAGGAAACTTCCTTGAAATAATGTTTTAAAAATCCATTCATGTCGTATAAGTTAAAAAAACATTCTTCTCGTACTTTTGTCGGAAAAGTCAAAAAGTACCTCGTACGAAAAATGACAAAAGATTCCTTTCATATCCTTTACTAAAAACTCACCGAAGGGTAAAAATGGATTTAAAAAATTGTAGGTGGATGGAAATAATATTACATATTGATTAAACATGGATGTGGATGATAAAATACACCCCAGTAAATACTTACGAATAAACAATCTCGGATAAAAATGAGATTGTGATATTTCCCTTACCTTAGGTCTGTTTTGCTTCGTAAGTGTTAGAACCTCCGGTATAATGATTTAAATAATGTTATTGACTTATTCCAGAATCAAACTTATTTTTATGATATCATATATGGTCATTTTCTTAGCTTCTTAGTAGTAATATTTCATTGCTACTTGTTATTCAGGTGTTTATAACTTTTTTGTTCTTATGCGTGTTTTGTCGAATAAATTCTTATTCTTATATTTAGGTTATAGATACTTCATTTCCAGAATGGTATTAGTGTAATATATATAATATTCATTCATTAAATTCATTTATATAATGATTATGAAATAAAGATCATGTAGAACGAGTCGCATCACATCGTGGAGACGGTATTCCGTACATACGCACGAGTGATGATATCATTCCTATGATCGTGGAATTGTATTGGAGTGTATGTATACTATTTCATAATCAGTATCACTTTATAATAGTCATATAAATTCATTATTTACACCATTATACCCATCCAAGTAAGGTGGTGGTGGAAAATAGATTACACCACTGCGTGGAGACGGTATTCCGTACGAACGCACGCGCGGTGATTTCTTTTTCCGTAGGATGGATAGATGGTGAAATAGGGTTGTTTAATACATATAATAACATATCAGTATATTAGTGATACTGATGTTATTACTTCATAATGAAACAACTAAAGAAGAAGAAGTGGAAGAAGAAATAAAGATAAAAGAATCGGTAACGGACATTACCTCTTCTTTAAAGTGCTTCTTTGAGACCTTCTTTTAGGGCACTAAAATTGGTCTTTGAAGAAGACCAGGACCTCTAGGATGTCTCTAGGGAAGTGGATAGGAGGAATTGGTAGGGGTTGGCCGAGCTTGAAGGCTCAAAGTGGTGCGAGGAAGAGGGGGAGGAGGTGCCCTTTTATAAGGGAGGAGAGGGGCACCTTTGGGAAAACTAAAAATATTATTTTATTATAAAGTCAAGTTCGGTTTTAAATAGCTCAAAATTGATATATTTCTAAGATAAGGTGGGGATGGGTCGAAATACTCTCATCCAATAGAATTTAGACAAGTTTAGGTTCCTTATCATTTAGATTTAACATTAAGTTAAATAAGTTTACTTTTACCGTGTCTTCTTGTGTTCTTATACTATAAGGTTAATAAACTTACTATAAGCAGCCAAACGAACCCCAAGTTGTTTATTATTAATATATATAACCTTATCTAAGTCATTTGGCCGAACCATAGATTTTTAGGAATAAAATAACAATTACTAATATAATATTTGTTTTAAAAGACTATTTTATGTCAATTTTGACACTATTTAGTAATTGATTTTTGTGAAAATCATAACAGAATTATTAGTTCGAACCAAGTTACTTAAATCAATACTAACATGTCATATTAACCTAGAAAATTAGTGTAATTCATAAAATGTCTCGAATTACATTTATTTGGGTATTTATAACATCAATTATGTCAATATTTCATTAATAAGATAATTACTGCATCATCATTGTGTCATAAATAAATTAAATTATTTAATGTCTAAAAAGTACAAATAAAATATCCTTATGTATGAAATCTTTTTATATTTCTAATTAATATTTATAGTTGAATTTATCTTATGTATAACCCCATATTAAAAATTATTTACTTATTAAACTTTGATTTTAACTATTTTAACCCTTCTTTAAATAAATTAATAATAAATGTCCTAATCTAATCCAAGTGGGCCTAAATGGTCATATTCTATTCCTAAGTTTGTTTTTGGTCGAATTTCACTTATCCAATAGAATTAGGACATGTGTTAGGGTAATAATAATATCATATTTACCCTTAATTACCCTATTTACTTTTAACCGTGGTAAAAAAAAGTAAAAAGTTACTATTCACCAAAAAATTATTTTCATCTCATTGAACCACATTTTAGTCCTTGATATTAACCGTGTCTCTCGTATTTTCGAAATTCCACTCACCGAAGTGGTAAAATTAAGTTTTATGAAAAATTCAGTTTTTTAACTACCACTTAGTGGTTTCACTATTCATCAAAAATTGAAAGTTTTCAGAAAAATACCAAAATTTCACCCTAGGCTAATTTTGATATTACGAATCCAAAAATGAAGTCCATTATGAAAAATAAAATTTATAAAATTTCAAAAAGTGGTTATTAATATTCATAACGGTTAGTTTTAATAATATTTTAATAGCATATCGTTGTTTAGTGAAACTCGGTATTGCGTACGACGCAAGCTATCGAGGAAGGTCGCGATTTCGTGTAAAGAAAGCCAAGCAAGTGTTGTGTAGAAAAATATTCCTTTGATGATTTATATAACATAAAAGTCTCGGGTGTTACATTATATTTCTTGTGGTTGTAACCTATGATTATTTAATTTCTTAATTTAAGATGATAAAGAACCTATTTTTTGATAAAGATAATTTTTTGGTCCAATCAAGCCTATTTTTTTGATGATCGGATGACTTGGTTTTGGGGGACTAGATGGCATGTTGATGTGTGCCTAAGATAGATTATGGTTGATGACGCATGGGAAGGGAAGCCCGAGTATGTGGTAGTAGTTGGTTCTAGTAATCGTTGGATATATTCATGGTGATATTCATAGTGGTCTTAGGGATGGAATCATGACCAATTGAATGGGTTGAAGCTATGATTGTCTATTATTGTGTTTAATTATGGGATGATTTCTTGTTTATGTTTTCTCTCTAAAGGCTAAAATTATGGGTTGATTTTTTATTTCTTTTCGCCAATAATTGAAAAAGATTGTTGTGCATGTTTTATGAATATATTTATGGTATCTTGTGCTTATTCTAAGAGTAACTTGAATTATAGAATGGAAATGAATAATAATTTTTTTGACACACACGGTTTGTGGACTTTTGAAATGAAAATTAGGATAAATATTGAGAATCTATGGTATTTTTTGGATTATGCCTAGAGGGAATGGAAAGAAGTTGATGGTCATGTCTAATTAATGTTTAATGGTTAACAAAAAGACTTAATTTAATGTGAAATGTTTAATGGAAAGAAATAGTTTGAATTCTTTTGGAATGTTTCTATGCTTATAGGATATTTAGTCCTTAGCGGCAGAAGATAGGTGTCTGGGTGACAATTGCTACAGTTGAGCCAAATTTTTTAATGATTCCCATAGATTGGTTGTGATTTATATATATATATATCATGTTTGTTATGTGATTTTATATGTCTTGAACCAGCCTGGGTACCCTGGTATCCCGATAACCGAGCCGACCGAGACATAGCCCGAAGGGCATTCCATATCCCCACGTCTTTAGAAGCTAACCAGCACTATGACTTTGTATGGGCCAAAGAGCTCTACTCCAGACTTGCAACTAGAAAACATGAAAAACTGAAGGAAATTCCTACCCACTAACCATACCCAAGTCCCCACACCTTCATTCCCTCTAATATATTGACAAACCCTCATGATGGGGCTTGTCTTAGTTATCGGGTTACTAGGGTACTCACGATGGTTCATGAAAAAATGGTATCAAAGGGTAATTATATGTAATTATCATGTGATAATTAAAATGAATAATCAAGTGATAATCGTGAGTTTTCCAAATGATAAATTTTGAAAGAATTTATCGAAGGATAATTATTTAAATTATCAATGAATAATTACAAAGGGTTACCACATGTGTTATCTTTTTAATCAAAAGATATTATAACATCGAATGCGATTTATAATTATTCTGATGAAAATATTACGATTGCATGTGTTAACATAATATGATAATCTAAAGATTATCCTGGAGAGAGAAATTTCAATCGCATGTAATATTTTATTTCCTTGTCAAATAAATATAGAGTGACATAATTATCGAATGAGGTTTATAATTATTCTTATGGACATTTCTTGTGATTTCATGAGTTAACATAAAATGATAATCTAGAGATTATCTAGGAGAGAGAAAATGTAATCCCGTGAAATATTTTACTTCCTTATGAAATAAAATAGATGTTTTAGTTCTAGTAACCCTTTACGAATTTTGATCATCAGGGTGTCAACACTTACGATAATAATTCCATGAAAAGGTGTACTGAAACATCATAGGTTGATTATCGTTGTCGCTGAAATCAACAACCATGAGGTAGGTGGTTCCACCCCGACATGCCAAATTGATTATCCTTGTATTGATCGATTTATTTCAATTGTTGATTTAAATTAAATTGCTCAAATTTTCTTTCAATTAAATTGATAAAAATTCGATTCCAGTGAATCATGATATTTGAAATGGTTTTGGCCTGAAAATTTGGCAAACCCTAATTCCATAGAATTGGGTGTGTTTATGGAAGTTGGTTGATTTAAATTGTTTAATTTAAATCATGGATTTTATGGAAATGATTTCAATTAAATTGTTGAATTTAATTATGGAAATAAAGTGTGTAATGATGTAATTGGTTTTGAATGAAATTCAAACTGGTGAAAATGGATTAAAATTATTTGATAGAAACCCAGTGGTTTTATCTTGTGAAAAGGCCTGATTTTGAATAAAACATGTTTGGTTTTAAATGGAAATAAATTGTCACTTTTTAAATAGAATAATGGGATTGATCATATTTTAAAAAGTCTTAAAATAGTTCTTCCATTATGTAAGAGCGCATTCAAGCCTTAGGTAGTTAATGAGTTATTTGGATACACTCTACGCTATGAAAACGTTCTAAAATATACTTGCGGTGGGTCAAATCCCCGACATGTTAGTGACGAGTGTTGGCGCCAAAATATGGCACGATAGAAAGGCACGAAAAAGGCTGGCGCGCTGCCTCGCGAAGCCCCGATGCGAAGCCCCGACGCGAAGCCCCGACGTGAAGCGCCCCGATCATCGCGGCCTCGTGAAGCTCCAGAGGTGGTAATCCTCCGCGAACGGATTTGACGTTCGTGAGCTCGCCGCAAAGCTCCAGAGGTGGTAATGCTCTGCGAACGCATTTGACGTTCGCGAGCCCGCCGCGAAGCTCCAGAGGCGGTAACCCTCCGCGGACGCCGTTGAAGTTCGCGAGCGCGCCGCGAAGCACCTGAGGCGGCACACAAGTTCTGCTTCGCGGCACCCCTTGCCTATAAATACTGGACTCCCCCTGAGTCCCGAAAGACGGAAAATCCAACCTTTCGGCTTCTCCTCTCCCGACTCGCGACGCACTCTTCACCCCGGGAATCATGAGCTCCGCGAGGTACTTCTACTTCGTGAGAGGCCTTTGCTTTGTCTCGTTTTGAGCCCCTCTTCTGAGAGGGATGCCCTTCGCGAAGCTCAAGGGAATTCACGAAGGAAGGGGATTCCCAAGGGAACCCGGGAAACCGCGGAGCGCTTATGCTTTGCGAAACACCCAAGCTGCACTAGTGATCCCTATGCTAAGGCAGGATCACTACACATCACGATGCACACTGCTTCGCAGGACCCTGCTTCGCGAGGCACCTCTTCTTCGCGAGGTAGTGCTCCGCGAACACTATTCCACTTCGCGAAGCACCTTCCACTCACACCTATGCCCCATGCTAAGGCCAAGGCACTCCACTTCGCGAAGAACACTCCTTTGCTTAGAAATACCTCTTCCCGTGCGACCCTCCATGTTTTCACGATGTGATTTCAAAGTCCCATGGACAATACCAATCGTAGTGTTGCTTCGCCTAATGCTTCTTCGCATAGGCATGCTAACAGCTATTGCTTCTTCGCATATCCACGCTAATGTGGACACCTCGATGGTTCGTTCCACACCCCCCATTGACCATGGCCTTACTGGTACCTTCCCTTCCCCAAGGACCAGAGGGTACCAGTTATGTAAGTCCTAGGGGTGCAGAGTGAACCCACCTCGTCCGAGCTGCAGGACGTTAAACTGCCAAGCACCACGTCCTCAACACATGACGTTAAACTGTGACCTGACCTCGTACCTCTCACGAAGGGTCCCCCCAGCTCGAACATTCTTTACACCACTCGTCTCCACAGGAATGGAATCACCCATCCACAAGGGATGATATCCTACTTATTGGAGTGGCGTATGTTCTCAGGAGAAGGGCGACCCTAATTCCCCAACGGATGGCTGCACCCCTGCATCTCCGTAATTCCCCACTACCAAGGTCAGTGGAGGGAGTGATAGGGAACGAGGCACCCCCCATCTGGGCCTCCATCCTGGCGTAAGTCCCAGCACCATGGGCCTCCTAATGCGTAAGCCCCTCTTCGCTTCTCACGGACACATCCTTCAAGACATGATCGTCAGGTCCTTGCAACCTCTTGTTTCTCACACCGAGCATGACTCACGTGGGCTTAGAGTGAGCACCGACCCTGACCCCCACCCAGTGAACTACGAGGACTTTGATCCATGTCGAGACATGGTACGTAGGAAGCCTCCATGAGGTTCAAGCCACATTGCTCGATCGTTCATTCACGTCGAGTTTCGCCCTCGTCCAGCATGACGTTAAACTGTATGCCCCTACCTTTGTCCTGCATGACATTAAACTGCACACCCATTCCCACCTGAACTACGAGGTCTTTGATCCATGTCAAGGCATGGTACGTAGGATGCCTTCCAGAGGTTCAAGCCCACCACTCATTGGACCAAGGTCCACTTTCACGTCGGTTCGCCGACAAAGCCCCATTTGAACTACGAGGTATTTGATCTATGTCAAGGCGTGGTACGTAGGAAGCCTCCACGAGGTTCAAGCCCACCCATCATCCAATTCACGTCGAGTTCTACCTACGTCAAGCACGACGTTAAACTGCAATTCCAGTCCGACGACAAGCCGTTGTGACTAACCCAAACTACGAGGTCTTTGATCCATGTCAAGGCATGGTACGTAGGAAGCCTCTACGAGGTTCAAACCCACCATCCGGTCGTTCCGACCTTATTCACATCGGTTCACCCCCGTCCTGCATGACGTTAAACTGTATTCCCCAATCTGAACTACGAGGACTTTGATCCATGTCCAGGCATGGTACGTAGGAAGACTTCCTGAGGTTCAAGCCCAACAATCATTGGCCCAAACCGTCTCCTAGTCAGTGTGCCAGGCCTCCATTTTCAAGCCCATTTCCCATTGGACCAAGGTCCCTCATTTACGTCAGTTCACCGACACCCAATGCCCGTCATTTATTCACGTCAGGGTTCACTATCATCCCGAATGATGTTAAACTGTATTCCATCAACCCTTTGAACTACGAGTACTTTGATACATGTCAGGGCATTGTACGTAGGAAACCTTCCCAAGGTTCAAGCCCACCACTAGTGGACCCACGGGTCTACTTTCACGTCGGTTCACCGATGAAACCCTTTGAACTACGAAGTCTTTGATCCATGTCAAGGCATGGTACGTAGGAATCCTCCCCGAGGTTCAAGCCCACCACCCATCGGACCAAGGTACACCTTCACGTTGGTATGCTGATGATGCCCATCGGACCAAGGTCCACCTTCATGTCGGTTCGCTGACACATCGGACCAAGGTCCACCTTTACGTTGGTTTGCTGACGACATTCACCGGGCCAAGGTCCACCTTCATGTCGGTTTACCGGCATCATCCTGATCCTCACTCGGACCGTCATATCTCGGTGAGACCATGTCGGTACGCTCCTCTTCACAGCCGCCCATGGGCTGGCCCCGGTATCAGCATCCCTTCAAGGGAAATCCCTCAATCCGATCTATCATAGCTAATGCTCTGATAGGGTTGATCTGTCTCCGCTAGACGTTAAAATCGCGGCATACCCTGTGTTAAACATGGGAAGCTGAGGAAAACCTCAGATATGTGTCTGTGGCATATAATTCCCCGCGTTCAATGTGGGATGCCTCGGGCTTCCACGCCCTCGAGAAGCCCTGTGACCAGGGATAACAGACAGACATGCCAGGTTCCCCAGCATCTAGACACGCTACTGATGCCTCAACGTGACTACTCTCCCGACTGAAGGTTGTTTCCCTGACTGGACCCTCTGGAATGTCTCGACAGAAGCAGTGTAATTAACCGGCGTCCATGGAAACATGGCACTGGGAAGAGTTTCACGAACTACATATTAAATCTATGAGGGAGACCCGGACTAGGTGACGAGTTCTGAGGAGGAATCCACAGAAGGAAGAACCGACATCCCATCATCCCGTTTCGATCAAGGAGCAGACGTCCCAGAATAAGAAGAGAATGCCGCTCGCCTTTGAAAAGCGGGAATGCGGGGAAACAGCAGTGCGTCCTCCACGGACGGATGCGCGCGCCCCGGCGAAAGCGTCAGAAACAGAAATGGCGAACCCGACGTGAAATTATTCTCCTCAATATGAAGATTAGTAGCGTTCGAGACACCAGTAGATTGACGTGTCACCGGATCCAGATATCCGGTGCCTGGTCCCGCCAAGCAAATAGCGGGCCTGTCGTGAAACTCACCGGTAGTCGGGGCAGTAGAACGTGGGGCAATCTGTTCTGCAGTGTGTTGGCGTGGATCCTTCTTACATACGTGGAGAATGGAAGGGCGCTGGTGCACTGGTTGTCAATCATTTTCCTCTCAGTGCTGATGAGTTAATCCCTTCATTTCTCAGGAACCAGGTTATTGTTATAGAGACGCGATCACCGCCCGCTCCTCACCTACGTAGGGGCAGGGGCAACACCGCCACAGCCACCCCACATGGCACTGCTACCTCCATGACGGCTGCCACATCACGGAATACGGGGCGCCCACGTCCCCTTTCCCCATCAGAGGTCATCCAGCGAAGGGTGATCAACAACCTCATGCGCAGGTACGAGGAGGAAGGGGTCATCCCAACTAGGGATATGGCCTGCTTGGACCTGGAGGCCTCCATGCCCCACCGTCAACGCCGCCCTAACAGGCCGCGCATGGAGCCCCTGCTCCCCACCCCAACGTTCAACCGTTTCGGGAGCCTGTCCCCGGAATGCCTTGACGACTCCTCGCCTTACGCTGATGAGGCGGGCGCCATCCGGCTCAGCCCGCTCAGGGTCCCGACCCAAGGGCTCCAGGCGAGAGCTCCCGTCCGGCTACGTCAGCACCGCCGTCCGACTCCGCAGGGAGATCAGGCAGGCCATGCCCCTGCACCACCTGCACCAGCTCGCCTGACCCGACGTCAGCGCCGGGCCCGGGCTGAGGACGCTCGCCCAGGCGCGTCGACGTCGACAGCTACAGTGGCCCGAGCCACCACCGATGTGCATCATGAAGCCCCTCCATACACTGATCAGGGGCACTCCTTCACCCAACCAGGATCGAGACCCCAAACACCCCACGGGCAGGCTGGGTTGACTCTCTGGGTGGCAGGCCTGAGTGGTGATCGCCGCGAACTAACCCGCGGTGATGTCACCCCGTACGGAGGCCCTCCCCGTGCCACTACATCACAGAGTGTGGGCCTTCCCTGCTCCGAAGTTCTTCATGGAGGTATGCCTCACGCTACCCTCATCTCGAAGGAAGACCTACCCCGCGGCAGTGACGCTCAGCGCGAAAACCTTTCCCGCGCCCACTATACAGGGTATGGAGTCCATCCTCCTGCCCCTAACCGCCGATCTGAAGGCACTGCCCATCCAGTCCTTCTCCAACGTGGGGGTCCCCCTACGTCCTCTCTGCGACCGAAAAAGGTCCTCCTCGCCCCAGCAACTCGAGGAGTGAAGGTCAGCCTCGCTCCGCCCGCATCGACCATGGAGGTCCTCCCCATGCTCCTGCCGATTCCAACAGAGGCTCCGCCCACATGGGTGTTGTTCATGGAGGTCCTCCCCATGTACCCTTCGACATTTGGCTCGGTGCCCCTCGCACCTCGGCTGACTCGAGTGGGGTTCCTCTCCGCCACGGCGCCACCGCCACCCTGAGACTGCTTGGTAGGGATCAACCCTGTCCTGAAGAGCCACCCCGGGGCAGGAGAGCGGGTCATCGCCGCCACAAGAAGAATCCTGGGAAGGCCCGGGTGGAGATCAAACCTGCCCGCTTCTCCAACTCTGAAGCGGAATGCGACTCGGCCATGGAACCTTCTCCCCGCTCCTCTGTATCAAGGACTGGGGCAGGAACCAGACACGTTAGCCTCATTCTCCCGGAATATGAGGTCCACCAGATTCCCATCTCTCTCCGCAGGTACATCCAGGAGGAAGAAATCTTGGGAATTCCGCAGGTCTCGACCGCGCAATCACAGCCATTGTCACCAGAAGCGCCCTCTACCTCTACCAAAGATCACGAAGAGTTATTTTGGGGGCCGACGACGGTAGAGTGACGACACGACCTGTCGCTGGTAGCCGCGACTCCTGTTCCGGAAGCTGTGTCTACCAGCCTGTTGTATCGTGACATCGTGGCAAGGTCACCTTACTCTTCGGAGGATGGCCCGAAATTCGGCGGTCAGTCAGCTCGCTCGTCATACTCTCCGCCGCCGAGTTTACTATCCCAGAGGTCCACCTCGGTACCGCTACCGGTCCCTCAGACTCCCCCGGTTGACGAGTGGGGCAACACAGGGCCAGACCCTGAGTCTGAGCCCAGGAGATTCTGGAGTATTCTTGCAGCAGATTACTTCCCAGAGAAGTTCTAGCCGACGACAGCGCTGAATATTCACGTACCAGAGTCTCTTACCCCTGAAGAAGTGGGGTGATTTTGTCGAACCCTATGGGAGACACACTTCTGCCTTCGTTATGAACGGGTGGTGTACCCCAGAAGTCGAGAGAACTTCGATGAAATCAGCGAGCAGTGCCGCCTGGTCGATGCGGCCACACTTCTTGTGGCCCAGCACCCTGAGTCACCAGGCCGCCAGGGCGCCCTCCAACGGAAATGCGTCCATATTTTCAAATTACTCCGTAGGATCATCAGGGAAGCCACCCCCCATGTGCAAGTTCGTGGTTGGGGACACTATGCCGCTCTCCTCTTCGACCCTATCCGACGGCAGCCCGATTCATTATGTGCCATCGAGGACATGCCCTCGAGAGGGGTCGCCGTCCACATGGCCGACGTTGTGGACAAGGAAGACGATCTTGAATTTCTTGATGAAGACTTACCCCCCGAGGGCGTACCGCCACTGCTGGACCCATCCGGGAGAGTTACCCGTCAGCAGAGGAACCTGCTAGGCCTCCCCGTACCCACCGAGTCGCTAGTACTCGGTCAAAACACCAGCAAGGGTAAGGAGCACGTAGGAACTGTCAAGCACTCCGACCCGTCCGCCTATGTGCAGAAAATGGACGAAGATCCCAAGAAGGCCACGTTACGCCAGCAGCTTGCTGAGCAGAAGAGGCTGGTTGACGAACTCTTGGCTGAGCACGCCGCAGAGCGGCGACCCGACTATGGTAATCCCAGGCCGGGGCAACAGGGGCAGGAACAATTTCCCCCTGGTGAGATGCCTCTGGGAAACCCTGATCATGCTACTGTCGCAGACAGGGAAAAGCCGAAACGTATGGAAAGAGGGCGCGATACGTCTCGCCAAACCCCCCGAACGATGGGGCAATCTGAAGAATCTATCCCGGGTTCCCCCAGTCGCCCCGCAGGTCGTTCCGCCAGTTGATCCACGAGATTCCGAAGCCATCTACCGTGTTGAGGAACCTGGAAACGCACTTGTGGTTAGGTATCCCCGTCAAGACATGGACCCCCACCCGGATGATCTTATTGCGGCGCTCATAGCCCGCCTTGAAGCGTTGGAAACACGGTAGGTGGCGGTCCCACCGGATGGCAAGCCTTATCCTGCGTGGGTGGATGATATGCCCGCACCTCCGGGTTTTGGGAACCCCACTTTCTTGCCTTTCAACGGGACAGGGGACCCGCCACAGCACTTGGCACTTTTTTCTTCCAGGTGTGGCCCCATGTTGGGGACCCCGGCTCAGCAAGAAGCCTCCAAGCTCCGATGTTTCGTACATACATTGGGAGGTCTGACATTCATCTGGTACAACCAGGTCACTATCGGATCGGTGACCGGTTGGGAGGATCTTTGCCGGCAGTTCTTATACCAGTTAAGCTCCACCATGTGGAAGACCAGCATTGCGGACCTCTTCAAGTGCAAGCAAAGGCCTGATGAGCGAGTCGCAGATTTCATCGTCCGGTGGAAGGGACTTACGTATTCCCTCGATATGCCACTGACTCAGGAGAAATTATTGACGATGTGTGTGGGGAACGTCAAGACAGAGCTGGTACACTCCCTAATTACCCAGAACTACCCTGGAGGGTTCATAGATTTCTCAAATAAGGCTCAGCACCTTGAGGAAGCCCTACAAGAGGCTAGTCAGGCACGTTTGTTTCCCCCCATGATCCCAGCCAGGAGGACCGCCAGGGCTGAGCCCGCCGCGGTGGCCCAAGTAGAAGCCCATAGGCAGCTGGAATTACTGCCGGTGGCACCATCCCCGCAACCCCGCAGAGGTCCTCCACCTCAAGCACAGGCTCCTGCCCAGCAGCGACCGCCTCAGAACCGAAAGGTTCCCCCGCGGAATGTGCCACCGCCACCTAGGCGAGACAATCAGGCGTCGCCTGCTCGGCAGGCCCCTCCGGCCCCTCGTCAGGGCCAAGACCCCAGGGCCCCCTATCCATAAAGAAGGTACCAAACTTATTCATTCAACGAAAATCAGGTCCCTGGCTACTTCTGAAGTGCTCTAGAGCAAGGGATTGTGTGCCTGCCCGAGTGCAGAAGGCTAGCAGAGGCGAATCTCACCGATCACCCCAACTACTGCCCTTATCATTAGATTCTGGGGCACACCCTCAAGAAATTCATTTTGTTTAAAGACTGGCTTCCAGACCAGGTCAACAACAACATAGTCAAGTTGGGCCCGACACCAGCACAAGTGGCGGGTGTCTTTGCAGGATCAGAGATCGGCAGCGACAGCGAAGGCGAGTGGCAGCAGGTCCCCAGCCGCGGATCCTGGAAATACGATGACTGGATGGCTCGAAAAACTGTCGTCCGTGCCCATGGTATCATCCAGGCACGCCTAAAGCAGCCGGGACCTTCAGAAGAAGTAGCTGGTACCCCCGCATCGTCTTCACAGTCGACCTCTTCCCAAAAGGGAAAGCAACGACGACGCAAGAAGAATAAACACGCACCACCGGTGCCGTCGTCATCCCGCACTCTCGGAGACTTTATGCACCCTAAAATGGGGATTCCTCCCAGAATCTGCCCAGCGGTGGATGACTCCTCGAGCGACATCCAGGGGTACGCTTCGGTTAACACCGTGGAGCTGGTAAAGCCCTATATGACCCCCGACGAGGGGGAACGCCAGACGAACCTCCCCAACGTTCCCAGCCGACGTCAACGTCAGCGGAATCGAAACCGCACCGGTCATCGAGGTATGTCAGCGGGCACTTTCATCCAAGCCATGCACGCTACTGAGACCAGACAACAGGCACAGCGCAGAGCTCAGCACGCGCAACCCCGTCTAACGCCCTCATCTCTACCTCCACCACCGTTTGTGCTACTAGATCGGGGAGAGCTGCCTCGTTCGTATCACAGTCAGTCTTGCCCGGCTACAGGCCGGCCTTCGCTGTTCAATCTTAGTCCAGTGACTACTCTCCAGGCTTCAACAAGCAGGCAGCAGGATGCACCCAGTACTAGCCGACCTCCGGTTCAGCCGGCAGGGCCCGCTATGCCTCCAAATTCCGAACGACCTCCTGTAAGAAGAGGTTCACGTTTGGCACGAAAGTGTGATGTCCTGAAGCACCTGGCTGGAATTCCGACGAGGCTTTCTATCCTTGAGGCCCTTCGCCTGTCATCCGAAATGCGCGAGGCACTTGCCGAGGCCCTAAGGAGCCCCCTCCAGTTTGAGACGAAGGTAGCAGCTGCAGAAGCCTTCCATACAGAGACAATTGAAAATGCCGAATGTCAGGCAGTTATCTCGTTCTCCGGTGAAGACGAGGACCCTCCTATACAGGGGCACATTCGCCTGCTGTACATCACTGGCCACTTCAATGGTGTGGAAGTACGCCGCTGCCTCATTGACACGGGTTCCAGAATCAATCTAATTCCGACTCGGACGTTGCGAAGGTTGGGTCTGTATGAAGGTGATTTAACTTCCTCTGACCTCAGAATCCAGGGGTACGACAGGACCGAGCAAACCCAGGTCGGTAAGATCCTCCTGAAGACTTAGTTCGGTGGCTTAATTTCCAGCACCGAGTTCATGGTCGTCTCTCAGGACACCGCCTACAACGCATTTATGGGTAGGCCATGGCTCCATCTTCATGCAGCGGTCCCTTCGTCGTATCACCAGTGCCTCAAGTACTCGCTCAACGGTCGAGTAGGCATGCTCCAAGGAGATGCGTCCCCTTTCGCTTCTTGTGAGGCCCGCTATCTGGATGTAGGTTTTTACAAACGTAAGGATAAGCAAATACTAGTATGTGAGGATGAACCCGCCCCGGTCACAAGTGATCCCTGGGCAAGCATGGATGACGCCTACATCCTCCCAATCCACCGGTTGGAGGCCACGACCCCCGACATGGGGCAATGTTTTGTTGTTTCAGGTACGCAGGGAAGGCATGTTCTCGTGTCCAAGAAACGGCGTAAAATCACCTCGTACTCCTACATCAACCAGACTCAGGTCATCCCGGAACCTCTTACCCCTGTACGGTACCGGAATGTCAAGCTTATGACAATGGCGGTACGCCATACGTGTCTCTTCCGCCGGGCTGGAATCCACCAACTCTGGCTGACACGTCACCACTGCTTTGATATTATCAAATGTGGCCCCTTAGGCCGAAGGCCATATGGGATGGGATCAACTACCTTCATTGCTATGGTCTCAATGGCGAGTGAGTCTCCCGATGTGATGATCGTTGCTGCCCAAGCCGGCACCAGTTGCCCCTCAGGTTTTGATAGCCCAGAAGCATCTCCCGTTGCGGGAAGTCCCCCCACGGGTGGGGAGGAAGACCTGGAGGATGCTCTCCCCGCCTTTGAAGAAGGAGTCTCTACCACAGTTGATGAACTGGTACAGGTGAACCTTGGTAGCGAGGTAGATTCGAAACCCACATTGATCAGTGCAGCCATGTCCCCCGAGGAGCGGCAGCAGTACGTAGACTTCCTCAAACAACACTGTGACGTGTTTTCCTGGAGTTACAACGAGATGCCAGGGCTAGATCCCCAGGTAGCCGTTCACCATCTGGGCCTCCCGACAAAACATCGTGGGTTTAAGAAGCCCGCCAGGAAAATGAACCCTTCTCATGGTGCTATGGTTGAGGCCGAAGTTGACAAGCTTATCAAAGCCATCTTCGTTAAAGAAGTCCAGTACCCCAAGTGGCTTGCCAAAATTGTGCTGGTCAGGAAGAAGAATGGGAAGATTAGAGTTTTCATCAACTTCCGCGATCTTAATCGCCACTACCCAAAGGATGACTTCCCACTCCCGGTGACAGAGTTATTGATTGACGCCACGGCCGGGTTCCAAGCCCTCTCTTTCATGGATGGGTATTCCGGGTACAACCAGATCCGGATGACCCCCGAAGACGAGAAGTCCACTGCCTTTAGGGCTCCCCAAGGTACCTTTTGCTACCAGGTTATGCCGTTCGGTTTGAAAAATGCAGGTGCCACTTATCAGAGGGCCATGCATCGCGTATTCAAACCGATTCTCGGGACATTGGTGGAATGCTACGTGGATGACCTCGTAGTCAAATCATGTCAGCGCCAAGACCATCTCAAAGACCTTGAGAAAGTGTTTGGTTTCCTCCGTTCCCGTCACCTGAAGATGAACCCATTGAAGTGTGCCTTCGGGGTCACCTCTGGGAAGTTTCTGGGCTTTGTTGTCAGATACTGAGGTATCGAGATCGACCCGGAGAAGATCAAGGCCATCAGCCAAATGCCTCCCCCAAGCAACATTCGGGAGCTTCGAGGCCTTCAAGGCCACTTAGCCTATATACGCCGATTCATCGCGAATCTGGCTGGCAAGTGTAAGCCCTTTTCCTGGCTCATGAAGAAGGGCGCCGCCTACGAATGGGATGAGGAGTGTCGGACTACCTTTGAGGAAATCAAGAATTATCTGCTCCAACCTCTAGTCTTGATGCCACCCATCTCCGGAAAGCCGCTGGTCCATTATGTGACTGCCCTGGAGATATCCCTCGGTGCGATGCTCGCCCAAAAGAATAACGAGGGTACTGAGAACAGTATCTACTATCTCAGTCGCATGCTTCTCGATACGGAGGTCAAATACTCCCCTATAGAAAAGAGCTGCCTTGCGCTCGTCTTCTCCGTGAAGAAGTTGCGACATTACCTGCAGCACCATAAGGTGCAATTGGTCTCCCGGGTAGACCCCATGAAGTACATCCTGAACCGCCCCATACTGACTGGCCGACTAGCACGGTGGGCAGTGATTCTCCATCAGTTTGATATCAGGTTCGTACCTCAGAAGGACATTAAGGGACAGGCATTGGAAGACTTTTTAGCTTCCCATCCAACCTCCGCGGATCAATCCCTGGACCTGGATTTCCCTGATGATACGATCCTCTCAGTCGATCATGTTGTCCCGTGTTGGAAAATGCATTTCGACGGTGCCTCCCGGAGCCCCACCGGTAGGAGGCTCAACGATCCCAAGCTCAACAGAGTGGGCCTAGGTATTGTCTTCATTACCCCGACGCAAGATGTCCTGCCATACTCGTTCCTGTTGTCAGAAGGATGTATGAACAACGAGGCAGAGTACCAGACTCTCATCACCGGCCTCGACCGGCCTCGAGTTGTCCCTTGAGATCCATGTGCCCCACCTACATGTGAAGGGAGATTCCGAGCTGGTAATCAAACAGGTTAATGGCGACTACGTCGTCAGGAAGCCGGAGCTTGCACCGTTATTGGAGTACACCCTCCGCCTAATGGCCCAGTTCTCTTCTCGACCAGAGGTTACCCATGTCCCACGGTCACAGAATGGTCAAGCAGACGCCTTGGCTGGCTTGCCCGCATCGCTCGCAGAACCCGAGCATGATGATTTGATCATACATGTGGCACACCAGAGAATCATTGCCCCCGTCACCCAAGAGGACAATGATGGCCCGCGGGTAGGTCATCTCACCGCCGGACCCTCCACGTCAGGGGTTCCGGGTTCGTCAAACACAGTGGTTGAAGCCACTCCCGACTGGAGGGCGCCTTTTGTCGAGTACCTCCAAAATGGTTGCCTCCCGGACGACCGGGCCGAGCGCGAGCGAATCCGACGCCGTGTGCTGCAATTTACCCTCCAGAGCGGTCCCAGTCTTGAACATATCCTTTATAAGCAGAGTTTCGATGGTGTGCTCCTCCATTGAATCCAAGGAGTAGAGATACCTCAGGTTATGCAAGAGGTCCATGCCAGTTCCTGTGTCGCCCATCAAGCTGGGCCAAAGCTGTCCCATAAAATCTGGAGGTTGGGGTACTTTTGGCCCTCTATGATCCACGATTGCATTGGATATGCCAAGAGATGCCACACGTGCCAAGTACACGCCAACTTCTTGCATCGGCCGCCGGAGCCCCTCCACCCCACCAAGTACCCTTGGCCATTTGCGGTAAGGGGACTTGATGTAGTGGGACCATATCCGCCGGCAACAGCCCGCTAGTGTAGGTTCATCCTGACTGCTACAGATTTCTTCTCCAAGTGGGCAGAGGTAGTTCTGCTCAAAGAGGTCAAGGCCCGTTCCATCGTTGACTTTGTGAGCTCCAACATTATCCACCGGTTTGGGGTACCTCACACCGTCCTCACCGATAACGACACCAACTTCCGAGTAGCTAAATTAAAGAAATTGTAAGCCAAGTACGACATCCGGTCAAACCATACCTCCCACTACCACGCGCAGGCGAATGGACAGATCGAGGCATTCAACAAAACCCTCTCTAACATTTTGAAGAAGATGGTTGGTCAAAACAAGAAAAGTTGGTCGGACACGCTCCCCAACGCCCTCTGGGCTTACCGGACGACGACTCGCAACTCTACCCAGGTGACCCCATATTCCCTGGTGTATGGAGCTGAGGCTGTCCTACCCATTGAGATCCAGCTACCGTCGTTACGTACTGCAGTTTATGATCACCAGACATCAGATGAGGTAGCCGAGATCTGTCTAGCTGAATTAGAGGCACTGTATGAGAACCGGCTTCGTGCCCTGCACAATCTAGAAAGGCATCAGGATAAGATAGCGAGGGCCTTCAACAAGAAGGTTCGTCTCCGCTCTTTCCTGCAGGGCGACCTGGTACTGGCCCTTCGAGCGCCAATGATTCCCGGTAGGAAACCGCCCAAATTATAACCCAAATGGGAAGGGCCTTATATCATCCATAAGTTTTACCCCAATGGAGCATACTCCTTGGTGACCACAGATGGAGAGCGTATAACCCCTCCCACCAATTCCAAATTCCTCAAGCGATACTTTGCCTAGGGAGAAAGGGTCCTGCACGACCCTAAACTGCGAGATGGTCCCGCACGACCTTAAACTGCATCTCCTTCCTTACTGCAAGATGTTAAACTGCAAGACAGTCAGGCCTTCCTGACCGAGGCTCAGCCTCAGGCCCCTTGGCCTGCTCGGGCCCCGGCCCCCGTCCTTACTACAAGACGTTAAACTGCAAGCCAGTCAGGCCTTCCGGACCGAGGCTCAGCCTCAGGCACCTTGGCCTCCTTGGGCCCATGGTCCCCCGTCCTTACTACAAGACGTTAAACTGCAAGCCAGTCCGACCTTCCTGACCGAGGCTCAGACTCAAGCCCCTTGGACTCCTCGGGCCCCTGGCACCCCGTCTTCACCGCGAGACATTAAACCGCAAGCTGGTCAGGTCTCCCTGACCGCGGTCTGGCCCCAGGCCCCTTGGTTTTTCCCTGACTTACCCTCTCATGGGATTGTATGTTATAGTGTAGGACTACGTCCTCATTCACGTCGGATTACTTGCCGTACCTTACATATCCCCAAATGAGATGCTCCTCGTCCCGCATGACGTTAAACTGCATTTCAAGAACTACGTGTGGCTTGATTCCCATTTCAATGGGATACGTAGGAACGCTCAGACGCCTCGTTCTGAGCCCAGCCCCAATCTTTTCTCTTCCACTATCCCCCCTGGGAATAGATTCATTGGAGGATCTTTGTGTAGCAGGGAGTAGGCTTTCTTATCCCCGCTCATACAACCCCGCTCCCACAAGGATTGTAAGGGTCACACCATGTTCCCACTCCCGTTCTTCTATCCTCCCACGTCCTCACCACACGACGCTAAACTGCATGGCCTTCAATAACTATGTATGGCTTGATTCTCATCCTCATGAGATACGTAGGAACGCCCGAACATTTCGTCCGTTGGCCCAGCCCAAAAGAAAAAATCTTCCCCTCGGGTCAAGACATGGCGGGGTGCACACTTTTGCCCCAACTCACATCGAGTAAGCCTCGACCCGGCTGCACATCCCCCCTGGAGATGTTTGCCTCTTTCGTGGATGGATACAGCTATGCTTCACCCACTCCTTGACTGGGATTCCATCATTTTTCACACCCAGGGGGACCCCCAAGAACGGCCTGGATACAATGCCCAAGGGCTCTCCTACTGTTACGGGCCAACGCCCACGAGTGTTTTCAAGCAACAAGCCGATACAAGTCCCGCGTTGCGAATTTGGTCAGCGGTCGATGCTCATTTGTTGCTCCCATATCAGGTTACCATAGGAACACTGTGTTTCGAACATGGTCAACAGTGTCCTGGATCTTCGGGTCCACCCCGAGATGTCCCAGAAATCGAGTGCAGTGATTCGTTCTGCCCCATACCGATGTGACAAACTTCCCCCTGGGTGGTGCTAGCGATCAGGCCCACAGACCCGATTCCCCGTAGGGGTGTGCGGTGTGGTGTAGGACTACGTACTCATTCACATCGGGATCATGTACCATGCCGTACGCCTTCCCTTACGAGGCCCAGCCTCAGGCCCCTTGGCCTCCTTGGGTCCCCGACCCCCGTCCTCATGTAAGACGTTAAACTGCAGACCCGTCAGGCCTTCCTGACTGATGCCTGACCTTAGGCCCCCTGGCCTTGTCGGGCCCCTCTGCCCAACCTCTTACCCGGGGTGTACGGTGTGGTGTAGGACTATGTCCTCATTTACATAGGGATCATGTACCATGCCGTACGCCTTCCCTTACGAGGCCCAGCCTCAGGCCCCTTGGCCTCCTTGGGTCCCCAACCCTCGTCCTCATTGCAAGACGTTAAACTACAAGCAGGTCAGGCCTTCTTGACCGATGCCTAACCATCAGGACCATTGGCCTTTCCGGGCCACGACCCAGGTCCTCTCTTATAGGAGTGTACGGTGCGGTGTGGGACTATGTCCTCATTCACGTCGGATTCTTCGCCATACCGTACACCTCCCTTGTTTAGGGGTATATTACTCCCCTTCTCGTCCTGTATGACGTTAAACTACATTTAGAGAACTATGTGTGGCTTGATTCCCATCCACATGGGATACGTAGGACCACCTGAATGTCTAGGATTCGGGTCCAGCCCCATCTCTCAGGAATCTTCATCCCATCTTGGCCCCTTGGCCTATCCTTCCTCCATGAGGGGATTATATGGTGTGGTGTGGGACTATGTCCTCATTCACGTCGGTCCCGTAATGAACACACCATGTACCTCCCCCTACTGAGTTGTTTCGTCGATCCCTTTTCGGTGGTTCACTAATGTGCCTAAGAGTACTCTGGTTTATTACCTGGAATGCCAAGCTTTACTCGGACACGTCCGCACCCACTTTCCAGGATTTGTGTATCCCTGCATTAGGGCTTTCATCATATTTCACACCCAGAGGGACCCCCAAGAACGGCCTGGATACTACACCCAAGGGCTCTCCTACCGTTACGGGCCAACGCCCCCGAGGGTTTCAGATAGCGAATCGATAAAATCCCGCGTTGCGAATATGGTCAGCGGTCGATGCTCATTTGTTGTTCCCACCTCAGGCTAACGCGATATGGATGCTGTGTTTCCACCATGGTTAATAGTTTTCCTCTATCGCCACGCCAACCCATTAAGCCCAAAATTTCGGGTATACGATTCACACCCTTCATCACTTCATCATGTCCAAGTAGAGTCTCGGAACTCCTGGTACTTTTCCTCCATGCACGTCCGCGTGTTGGGGGAACAAGCTACGTCAAAGGTGTCCTTCGGGGCTCTCTGCCAACTCCCCTTTGATGGACGCCCCAAATACCGTGATGAGGATACCCCCCTTGTTTCCCACACCGAGTTTAACTCATGTGGGCTTAGGGATCGGGTTGAAATCTGTGCTTACTCGGGGAGTTGTCACCATCCACGGTCCGAGCTCTAAGACCATAAACTAAGATTCTCATCTGGAACTACGTTCAGCTTGATTCCCATCCTAATGGGATACGTAGGAATGCCCAGACCCCTTGTCTTTGGGTCCAGCTTGAGTTCAGCTAATTCGCCTCTCTGGTCCTGCTATCGGGACCCCGACTACGGGACCGCGCGACATAGTGCGTGATTATGTCCTCATTCACGTCGGGTTTGCAATAGCTTCACCACGCACACGCCTGTTCTTAAAGTTATGCCTCTTATTTCTTTTCTAGCATGACATTAAAAGGAACCCTTAAGGACTACGTATGGCTTGATTCCCATCTTCATGGGATATGTAGGACCGCCCAGATGCCCTGTCTTTGGGTACAACCCATTTAGGGAACCAGTCTCTCCCCCTGTTTCACCTCTTACGACCCCTTGGACTATGGTCTCCCTCTCTGATTGGCTTACAATTTGATGTGGGATCATGTCTCCGTCAATTGTATTTTATAACACTGCGCACATTTCCCGCCTAGCATCGTCTCTGCTACGTCTGCGCTGCATGACGATAAAATTCATGCTTGGTCCTATCATACGACCCTAAACTGTGACATTATCGTCCTGGCCGCACAACGAAAAACGACAGTGCATTGTGGTGACCTCGTTGTAGAGGACATCACGTTGGGTATTGGTCACGTGCCATGCCATTTGTCAATTCCCATCACGCCTTGATCCTTGTGGCGACATCACATACTACTATTCTAGCCCTGTCGCTTCACAAAAAAAAACCATTCACCTTAATGAACAAACAAGATTCATCAAATTACGCTTCTTTTAGTGCAAGGGCCACGCCCGCACTCCCCTTTTTCCCTAGCACTGGTATCTTACCATGTCACCCTTCAGAACTACGTATGGCTTGATTCTCATCGTCATGAGATACGTAGGAGCGCTCGGGCACTTCCCCATGGGCCCAGCCTAACCTTTGTGTTCAGTCCCTCGACTCGAGAATTTCCCTAGAGAACGCATGGTAAGTATGGCTTAGGTCCTCCTTCACATCGGGTCTCGATGCCATGCGTCCCCTGCTCCTTTTACCCATCCATGGTCTAAGGCCCATCAAGAACTACGTGAGGCTTGATTCTCATCCTTATGAGATACATAGGAGCGCCCGGGCACTTCTCCCCGGGCCCAGCCTAACTTTCGCTTTCAGTCCTTTGACAAAAAAACCTCTCCTAAGGAGGTCGTGCGGTGTGGTATGGGATTACATCCTCATTCACGTCAGGTTGTTCATCACACCCCACACACCCCCTATTCCCATTCACGCGAGGTGTTTGAGTTACTCCACCATGTGCCTCTTATGTCTCTTCCCATCCATGGTCCGGATTCTATGACCCTAAACTAAGATCTCCCTATGGTAAAGGACTCTACTCCCTCTATCTAATACGTGTCGTTGTCGTATTCAGATGTGTTTTGACAAAGAGCCCAAAATGTGGGATTTCTACAGGGACATCCCCCTCATCCCACGACCATGCTTCGTGAGCTCGCTATTTGGATCCTCATCCACTTCCACATCCAAAAGGGCCCTCAGATGACATGGATACTAGGCTTAAGGGCTCTCCATGAATGCTGGACCTAAGGGCCCTCCAATCGTTTCAGGCCAACATCCCTACGGATATTTGACAACATTTGTGACATGGTCCCGTGTTTCGAACATGGTCAACGGTCGACCCTCATTTGTCTGTCCCCATTCTAGGCTAACGCGACAGGATGCTGTGTTGCGAACACGGTCATCAGTTATCCTCCATCGTCACGCCGCCATTATCGTGATCTGAATCTCGAGCACCATGATTCACACATTTCCAATTCCTCATGCTCAAGTGGAATTCCATCATACTCGGCTCTTTCTCTTCGCGCATCTAGGTGCGATAAATGATCGTGTTAGTGTCACTGGGCCGGTATTCACCGAGCATCCATTTTCCCTAACCTGCCCCTTTCTGTGCCGGGAAATTCCCACCACTACTACTTGTTTCCCACACCGAGCACGACTCACGTGGGCTTAGTGGTTTTTGAAGGGTATGTACCAACACAGTCGGGCTGCTCCTCGTCCCGCATGACGTTAAACTGCGCTTCCAGAACTACGTATGGCTTGATTCCCATCCTCATGGGGTACGTAGGAATGCCCGACCACTCTGCTTCGGGCCCAGCCTAATCCTCACTTTTGGTCCCTCAACCTGAAGAGTTTCCTCTGGGGGTATATGGTATGATTTGGACTCCAAGTCCTCATTCATGTCTGTTTCATATCTACCACACCACATGCTCCCAGGGATCTTCCCTTTTATTCCATGTCCTATCGTATGATGTTAAACTACAGGAGTCCATGTGTCCTCAACACATGACACTAAGCTGCGGTTCTACCCTGAACAAGTTCAGGATGCCTCAAGATCCCATTGTGAAGTGACAGATCCCCTCGCCAGAGAGGCCTTGTCTGAAAGAAGGAATGATCCATGATCAAACCGATGCGCCCATCTGGCGTACTCCCACCATGGTGGTGTAACTAACTATGTGTTGTATTCTGTTCGGACAGACCATCACTCCATATTCCACGCTTTGTGTGCCCCTTATTCGGACCCTCGTCCCCTTTCATGTCTCACGGGACCCCCTAACGGCCTGGTCTCATGCCGCATCGGCTCACCTACCGTCCTGGGCCAACGTTCCGGAAGACGGGTCATGTCTGGAAGGACCCCCTAACAGTATGGATTTTTGACCTATGGTCCGCCAACAGTCCTGGGCCAACGTCCCGAAGGATTGATCAACAACATTTGTGACATGGTCCCATGTTTCGAACATGGTCAACGGTTGACCCTAATTTGTTGTCCCCATTACAGGCTAACGCAGTAAGGATACCGCTTCTCCTCTAAGGTTAACGGTTGTCCCCTATTGTCACACCATCCCCACAGTGTTCCGGATTTTGGGTATCGTAATTCACACTTCCCATTTTCATCTGTTTGGGCCAATTTCAGCGCCCCTGGCATTGCCCTGTTCATGCATAAGATCACGCTGAAGAAACGGTAATTCGGCTATCCTGAAAGTTCCTTCTCCGATCAAGCCTCTCCCGTCTCTCAGAAATCCGGACTGGTAATCCGAATCCCGGGTGCCCGGAGCATGATCCCCACTCCTATGTTAGGTGGGATGAGAGGGAAACTATCTCCTATTTCCCACATCGGGCTCAACCCACGTGGGATTGGGGAATTGTCGCTGAACATCCCGCAAACATTATAGGGATGTAACAAGGCAATTCAAACAGTGGAAATCGTGCACGCTACGACATTCAAAGAAAATAAGAAAAAAAAAAATTGAAGCACGAAAGTACCAATAAAAGGTTTTTGGGATTGTTAAAATACTCGGGGGTCGACTCCCCCCATGGACGGGTTGAACCCGTCAAAAGAGCGTTGCAGATCTGCCACCCGTTGGCTTGTGGAATCCTAGGCTTGCTGCCGCTGACTTAGCTCCCGCTCCTCCTCAGCAGTGGCGGGGCGCAGTTCGTCAGTCCTGGCTTTGGACCTCTCTACGCCAGCTTGAACGGCATCCATCTTTCCAGAGGTCTACCTCATATTCTCTTCTGCCTCTGCCAGCTGGGCCTTCAACCATGAGACCAGCTCATATTGTGCATCAAGAGAGGCTGAAAGCTCGTCTGCCCGGGTCTGCATCTGTTGGACCTCGCCTTCAGCCTCTTGGAGCTTCTTGATACTGGTCGCCTTCCTCCGCTGTCAGCCCACGCTGAGCCCATGATCATGCTCCCGGATCTTCTCAGCCATAAGATCTCAGATGAGTGCGTGAGGACGTTGGTTATCCACTCCCCCAGCACACAGTTTGCGGAACCACGAGCGGAGCCTATCCATTTTGGCCAGCCATTGCGCTTGGGGGGTGTCCTTGATAAAGCGCGTGATCAGATTCCACGACCGACGGCAGACTATGCTGTTGTCTTCCTCGTCGGAGGCCGTTTCGTCCCAGTCTGCGCGATTGGCAGGCTCGTATGCGGGGTACACCCGCAAGAAATCCTCGGCAGGATCTACATCTCGTGTTGAATCCAGTACGAAACCTGGCGCCGAAGTAGGCGTGACATGACTGGGACCGACCGGTTGATCCTCTCCCTCAGAGTCCACCTCAATGACTTCGGGAACGACCCTGCTGGTGGTTCCTCCAATGATGATGTGTGTCACAGCTTGAGGAGATGGGGGGACTATCGCCACCATCACCGGCATGCCCCTAGGAGGGACGCCACCAGACATCCCGACCAGTCTTGCCGCAACAACCCACGCCATTCGGAGAACTGTACGGTAGAGAGGGACATAAACGTTAGTTGGAGGGCATAGTCTATATGTGATGACGAGGAAACCGGTAGAGGAGACTTACGGAGATCGACCTCCTGGCACTGCTCTTGATCCGGTACTGATGGGACCCCGAGGCGAGGCCCTCCGTATACTGTTGGAAGGTCTGGAGATTCTGGAGGGGCCACCTCGGGTGCTCTGGTCCCACCAGACGTGGAACTGGACGCAGTCATAGGCGTGGGTTCCGAAGGTCCCGCATCATCACCCGCCGAGGGGTGAGAACGAGGCCTGCGAACAAGTTCCTCCTGTGTGGCTCAAACATCGGTGAGAAGTTCATAGTGACCCAAGAATGGATCGTAAGGAAAGAAGTTCAGAATGCTACCTCAAGAGCCTCTGCGAATTCGTCGGAATTCGAGCCTCAGTCTCCGACCTCGCCCTCCTCCAACGGACTCCCTCCTCCAGCCTCATCTTCCCAAGAGGAGTCCTCTGACTCTTCCGGCAGGGGGAAGCACTCCCTCAGATCGGAACCCGATAACTATGGGGGGACCGTCTGATTCAACAGTACCCACACCCGGTCTGTCATTGGGAGAGGGACACCACTGGAGTGAACATAATCCTCCTGCTCGTCCAGGTATTGTTCTGCCTCCGCCGGAGACGCCATGAATCCAGCCCGGACTGGGCCTATGCCCGGTAATTCCATCCCGAGGCGATTCAGGTGGGCCCATATCTCGGGTGGGCTGAGGAATTTCCGGTTGACATCCCAAATGTCCCAGGCTTCCGGGAAGACAGCATCCTCTGCCATGTCGATATGACGCAGCCGCTTCCTCGGAGCCTGAGTGGATATCCTACGAAATCCCCTTGGTGGCTGCGCCTCAGGATGGCCCTGCTCTTACAGAATCACCGGATCCACCGCTGCTGCCATACCCTTCGCCGGTGCGGGTCTCGCCGCCATGGCATCCCTGCTACCGCGAGTGGCCCTAGCTGCCCTCCGACCCCGACATCGAGATAGAGGAGGCCCACCGTCACCGACCCGAATAGTTGGTTGCTTTAGCATCTCCCCTGGGTAAGCAGCCTCCCAACTAATGGCGTACTTCCTCACCAATCCGAAAGCGGCAGTGGATGGAGGCAATGTAATCCGAATATTCCCATCTTCCCGTGTGAACATGAGCCACAACTGCCTCATCAGACATGAGTTATCCTCATGACACACCTCCCAGTAGACCTGCGGGGTCAGCCGTTGGAGGCACCGGAACTGCCTCGCAAACCGATACAGGGTGTACGGTTCGCAGAGTGGCTCACGATCTATCCGTGCCACCAAAACACCACCTCGAAAGGCCAGGAGGTAAGCCCGATGTTCTTCTGTTCCCCACCCGTCATCAGTAAGTATCCCTGTCGGCAATGGGAAGGGGTGGAAATTAAACTCATCCGCCCTCCACACCCGATTCAGCACCATCAGAACGACCAGTTTGAACGGGAAGCTCCCAACCGCGTTCAGGATGGAGGGGCGGAAGTTCGATCCCGGTGGAGAAATGGGGTTTCGATACTCATAAATCCCCCTGATATGCGCTGCAATCCACCCATACAGGAGGTGGAAGGGCCCGCATATCCTTGGCGGCTTCTTGCCCTCGCTAATGTGCCACAACATTCTATATAGTTTGGTGAGCATCGAAATCCGCAGATTGATCCGCTGCCCCATGGCCAACATCGACGCCATGATAAACGAGCTGGGCCGCACCCCCATGCTTGTATCCCTCACCGGTAGGATCAAACCACAGATGAGATCCGCGATGAACGCCGCCAGCCTGACTATCGGCTGTTGTTCAGTGCTGACAATGAAACCCCAAGTCTTCCACTGGCTGTCCTCCAAGACCTGCCAATACGAGTTCCCCTTGCCCCGTTGGACGGCCCTCGGACAAGTTCGAGGCCTCGGAGGGAAATATCGATTCTCTGGGAAATTCAGGAAGCAATTGAACCATCTCTTAAAGTGGACATCCCTCACTGCCTCCTTGTCCTCTCCAGGGACAAGTGCCATCAGTGCCAACGACAGTCAAGGCATTTGCTCCGTATCCTCCCACGCGCTGATGACGGGGAGGAACTCTTCATACATGGCCCCCAAGATCGGGACCCCAGAAATCTGGTGGACATCCCACAGGCTGATTCCCACCTCCCCGTGATACAGGTGAAAGGTATTGGACCTAGACGACCATCTGCTCAGAAATTCCGGCATCAGTTGCTTGGGTTGGTAAATGTGGAATTGGGAGGCCCATGCCACCTCATACAACCCCACTCTCCTCATCTCGGCCCCAAACTCCTCGCATGAGGCGCCTACCCAGTAGGCCCAGGCCTAGTCATCAGTAAATTTGCCGCCCTGGCGCAGGTCCCACTCATCAAACCATCCCTTCTTCGAATCCTGCAAATCCGCCTTCAGTATGGTACGGTAGAGAGGAGGGGACGTCTTCAACTGTAGTGGCTTCCCGACAATGTCGTTCAAATGGTTGTAGAGACAGTCAGCGGTGACGGGTGTGAAGTTCTCTTGTGCGTGACCATCGGCTGCCCTGAACCATTGGTGCTGGCATGGTATGCTCCTGAACCAGCAAGCTGGTTCGTCCCTACTCGCCTCAGGGATAAAGACGTCATCCCTCAGCCCGAAGCCGTACAATGGCAATTTCTTACACTGCGAATAATCCTTCTGACCCTCCGATAGAAGATATGTCAATGAAGTGTGGTCCGAGTGGCTTCGGACCATCTCCCCCAGGCCTGGACAATTGGCCATCTCATCCCGACGAGCAGCATCTGCAAGCACCCCCAATACAGCCTCTTGATGGGCCATTTTGATTCTGTCCCTCAGAAAAGAATTTTTTTCAGCTGGATCGTGAAGCTCGACCACAAAGCTGAATCGTGAAGCTGGATCATGAAGATCGGTCGTGAGACGAAGCCGCGAAGTCTGGCCGAGGCTGACACATAGAAGTTCTCTTGGCGTGGATGCGGAGTCGGAGACCCGCGGTTCGCCGCGAATCTCGATTCACGGAGGGCTGTCGCGGAGTACGCGGAGCTTCGCGAAGTCGAGAGCACAAAAAGACAAGGAAGTCACGTGAAGACAAAAGTGGTCGACCCCCCTATTTATAGGCGGAGACTCCGGAGCATCGCGGCACGCCTCACCCGCGCGGAGCATCGCGGCGCGTCCGGATCCGAGGCCCCGACCAGCACCACGGGCCCCCTTCGCGTAGCTGCATCGTGAACCACCAAAAATTTTGGCGATTTTCCCCCAGACTTTGACCCTTCACACTCCGCGGCTCTAAGTCTGAGGGGGGGCATTTGTTGGCGCCAAAATATGGCACGAAAGGAAGGCATGAAAAAGGATGGCGCGCTGCCTCGCGAAGCCCCGACGCGAAGCGCCCCGATCATCGCGGCCTCACGAAGCTCCAAAGGCGGTAACCCTCCGCGAACGCATTTGATGTTCGCGAGCCCACTGCGAAGCTCCAGAGGTGGTAACGCTCCGCGAACGCATTTGACGTTCGCGAGCCCACCTCGAAGCTCCAGAGGCGGTAACCCTCCACGGATGCCGTTGACGTTCGCGAGCGCGCCGCGAAGCACCTGAGGCGGCACGCGAGTTCTGCTTCGCGGTGCCCCTTGCCTATAAATACTGGACTCCCCCTGAGTCCCGAAAGATGGACAATCCGAACTTTCAACTTCTCCTCTCCCGACTCGCGAAGCACTCTTTACCCCGGGAATCATGAGCTCCGCGAGGTAATTCTACTTCGCGAGAGGCCTTTTCTTTGTCTCGTTTTGATCCCCTCTTCTAAGAGGGATGCCCTTCGCGAAGCTCAAGGGCATTCGCGAAGGAAGGGGATTCCCAAGGGAACCCGAGCAGCCACAGAGTGCTTATGCTTCGCGAAACACCCAAGCTGCACTAGTGATCCCTATGCTAAGGCAGGATCGCTACACATCGCGAAGCACACTACTTCGCAGGACCCTGCTTCGCCAGACACCTCTTCTTCGCGAGGCAGTGCTCCACAAACACTGTTCCACTTCGCGAAGCACCTTCCACTCACACCTATTCCCCATGCTAAGTCCAAGGCACTCCACTTCGCGAAGAACACTCCTTTTCTTAGAAATCCCTCTTCCCGTGCGACCCTCCAGGTTTGCACGATGTGATTTCAAAGTCCCATGGACAATACCACTCGTAGCGTTGCTTCGCCTAATGCTTCTTCGCATAGGCACGCTAACAGCTATTGCTTCTTCGCATAGCCACGCTAACGTGGACCCCTCGATGGTTCGTTCCACACCCCCCCTTGACCATGGCCTTGCTGGTACCTTCCCTTTCCCAAGGACCAGAGGGTACCGGTTATGTAAGTCCTAGGGGTGCGAAGTGAACCCACCTCGTCCGAGCTGCAGGACGTTAAACTGCCAAGCACCACGTCCTCAACACATGACGTTAAACTGTGACCCGACCTCGTACCTCTCAAGAAGGGTCCCCCCCAGCTCGAACATTCTTTACACCACTCGTCTCCACAGGAATGGAATCACCCATCCACAAGGGATGATATCCTCTTTATTGGAGTGGCGTATTTTCTCAGGAGAAGGGAGACCCTAATTCCCCAACGGATGGCTGCACCCCTGCATCTCCGTACTTCCCCACTACCAAGGTCAGTGGAGGGCGTGATAGGGAATGAGGCACCCCCCATCTGGGCCTCCATCCTGGAGTGAGTCCCAGCACCATGGGCCGCCTAATACGTAAGCCCCTCTTCGCTTCTCACGGACGCATCCTTCGCGATGTGATCGCCAGGTGGTTGCAACCTCTTGTTTCTCACACCGAGCATGACTCACGTGGGCTTAGAGTGAGCACTGACCCTGAACCCCACCTAGAGAACTACGAGGACTTTGATCCATGTCGAGGCATGGTACGTAGGAAGCCTCCATGAGGTTCAAGCCACATTTCTCGGTCGTTCATTCACGTCGAGTTTCGCCCTCGTCCAGCATGGCGTTAAACTGTATGCATGACATTAAACTACACACCCATTACCACCTGAACTACGAGGCCTTTGATCCATGTCAAGGCATGGTATGTAGGAAGCCTTCCAGAGGTTCAAGCCCACCACTCATTGGACCAAGTTCCACTTTCACGTCGGTTCGCTGACAAAGCCCCATTTGAACTACAAGGTCTTTGATCCATGTCAAGGCGTGGTACGTAGGAAGGCTCCACGAGGTTCAAGCCCACCCATCATCCAATTCACGTCGAGTTCTACCTACGTCCAGCACGATGTTAAACTGCAATTCTAGTCCGACGGCAAGCCGTTGTGACTAACCTGAACTACAAGGTCTTTGATCCATGTCATGGCATGGTACGTAGGAAGCCTCTACGAGGTTCAAACCCACCATCCGGTCGTTCCGACCTCATTCACATCGGTTCACCCCCGTCCCGCATGACGTTAAACTATATTAACCAATCCGAACTATGAGGACTTTGATCCGTGTCAAGGCATGGTACGTAGGAAGCCTCCCTGAGGTTCAAGCCCAACAATCATTGGCCCAAACTGTCTCCTAGTCGGTGTGCCAGGCCCCCATTTTCAAGCCCATTTCCCATTGGACCAAGGTCCCTCATTTATGTCGGTTCACCGACACCCAATGCCCGTCGTTTATTCACGTCAGGGTACACTATCGTCACGCATGACGTTAAACTATATTACATCAACCCTTTGAACTACGAGGACTTTGATCCATGTCAAGGCATGGTACGTAGGAAACCTTCCCAAGGTTCATGCCCACCACTAGTGGACCCAAGAGTCTACTTTCACGTCGGTTCACCGATGAAACCATTTGAACTGCGAAGTATTTGATCCATGTCAAGGCATGGTACGTAGGAAGCCTCCCCGAGGTTCAAGCCCACCACCCATCGGACCAAGGTCCACCTTCACGCCGGTACGCTGATGATGCCCATCGGACCAAGGTCCACCTTCATGTCTGTTCGCTGACACATCGGACCAAGGTCCACCTTTACGTTGGTTCGTTGACGACATTCATCGGGCCAAGGCCCACCTTCACGTCAGTTTACCGGCACGAACCTGATCCTCGCCCGGACCATCATATCTCGGTGAGACCATGTCGGTACGCTCCTCTTCACAGCCGCCCATGGGCTGGCCCCGGTATCGGCATCCCTTCAAGGGAAATCCCTCAATCTGATCTATCCTAGCTAATGCTATGATCGGGTTGATCCGTATCCGCTAGACGTTAAAGTCGCGGAATACCCTGTGTTAAACATGGGAAGCTGAGGAAAAACTCAGATATGTGTCTATGGCATATAATTCCCCGCGTTCGTTGTGGGATGCCTCGGGCTTCCACGCCACCGAGAAGCCCTATGACCAGGGATAACAGACAGACATGCCTGGTTCCCCAGCATCCAGACACGCTACTGATGCCTCAACGTGACTACTCTCCCGACTGAAGGTTGCTGCCCTGACTGGACCCTCTGGAATGTCCCGACAGAAGCAGTGTAATTAACCGGCGTCCATGGAAACATGGCACTGGGAAGAGTTTCACGAACTACGTATTAAATATATGAGGGAGAACCGGACTAGGTGACGTGTTCTGAGGAGGAATCCATAGAAGGAAGAACCGACATCCCATCATCCTGTTTCGATCAAGGAGCAGACATCCCTGAATAAGGAGCGAATGCCGCCCGCCTTTGGAAAGCGGGAATGCGGGGCAACAGTAGCGTGTCCTCCACGGATGGATGCGCGTGCCCCGACGAAAGCGTCGGAAACAACGAGTCTCCATTGGCCAGTGTCATAGGGATGTGCGTATTCAAATTTTTATGATTTCAAATAGAGAGTGAGGAATCCTATATCTGGTTAATACTATCGAACATTTTTGCAGATGACCATGTTGCTCGCTTGTTTTTTTTTATATTTGAGATATAAAGGTATGAAAATGTTTGTTTGAACTGATTACATGCATGATGAATTTATATAAACTATTTTATATAAATGTTTTATATAATCCATTGTTTTAGAAATATTCCATCAATTGTATAATCATTGCATAAAATATTTATTTTCATCATTTGAAAATGTATAGCATGTTTTGTTTAAATATGACTTTGAAATTCCAAACTTGCTTATTTGAAAATTGAAAGATTTTATTGGGATAATATAAATTTAGAATCTGTTATGGAATCTTTGGTGGTATCCTACTGGGATTAGGCTGACACCCTACTTTTTTCCTCATGGTATTTGTAGACTTTCTTCTTCGAGGTTCGAGCCTAGGGAGGGGATCTCTTGGACGCGGATCCAGTTATTGAGCTTTGCTCTTGGTGAGTTATGTCCTTAGGAACCTTGGGGTTTTTTTCCCATTATAGTACTTGGGTTGTAGTACTTTGGGATTTTTATTCCATGTTTTATTTTAGTACATCACTCCTAGTGGAGTTTCTTTTGTTATGCATACTGCTTTGTTTTCATTTTCTTCCACAATTTTGTGGAAAAATCATTCCCACTTGTATATTGTACGATGTCAAGTGCCAGTCACCAACCCATGGGGATCGTGAATGTCCATCGGGCTATGTTAGGGATGGCTCGGTTATCGGGTTATCAGGGTACCCAGGTTGGTTTGTGACAAAATGGTATCAAAGGAAGGTTGAGCCTTTGTCTCGAAGTCAGTATGCATTTGTGAAATCTTTTCGGGACATAAGAGGTATTTGCGATTGAGTTCCTTACCAGATCTCACTATAATGATCCTTAAGTCACTAGGGGTGGTAGGGAAAGAGGTCTTGTGGTGTAGTTACATTATTTTCACTATTGTGATTTCGATTTAGTGAAATCCAAATCGTGTTTGTTCCTTATGTTGAGAATAATTTTTCTCGTTACTCAGTCTGAGTGTTATTTTAATGTCTTCCTATTGAAGGATGATGTTGTGTAACTAAATTAACCTGATAAGACATGTGAATCAGATCCAGGAGGATGCTGTTGTTGAACCTCAGTGAGCGAATCATGTTGTGGATCTGAATCTAGTTGTGGTGAGATCATCATAAACTTTAAAAATGTTGGGAAATCAAATGCTTCACATACAAAATAGTTCCAGCCACAAGAATCTGGAACAAAGCTTCTTCACACAGTGAAAGAGTCTCTAGAGGAATATTATATAGGTCCAACAAATAATGATAGGTATCATTACTATAGCTTTGTCTTTAGTGACTGTTCAATTTGATACCAATGTGTCTCCGTCTTTTTTTTTTCAAAACATACCATTAATACTCTTAATCTTATTATGGAGCTTTTTTCTTGTTCAGTGGATTTTAATACAACCCTTATAATGATGAGAGATTAGGGTCTCCGTAATCCCTCTTTTTTCTTCTCCCTATCAGTTTTCAAACTTTCTTGGAGTTTTCTTGGTACTCGACTAGAAATATCTTTACGTAATATTCGGGTTGGATTGTCTCATTACCAATAAAGCCTGAGTTGATTGTTATCTTCGATGGGTCGACTATACCACACCCAGTGGTGTGTCTCTTGTCTTTTAAGGAGAATATACCCAAGGTCTAACTGGGCCAGACCTTCTTATCTAGAGTTGTGGATGGTTATATTAGTGTTTGCTACTAATTTGGAGCAGTGGTATCCCTCTAGTTGTCGTTGAGTTTCCAATCTTGTTTCTTTATGATTTTTCTGGTTTACCACTGGTAAGAGAAGTTGAGTTTTCAATTGACTTGATGCCAGGTACTCAACCATTTTCTTTTCCCTCTTAACAAATATCTCTAACTGAACTGAAAGAAGTAATTCCCCAGTTGGATGATTTTCATGAGAATTCCATGATTCACCCAAGTGTGTCACCTTGGGCGGCGTCAGTTCTATCGGCCATAAAAGCGGATGGTTCTATGAAATCTTCTCTTCTAGAGATTATTCTTCAATAAAAAATACTTATTGACGAATTCCGTAAGATTTAGCGATTCTTCTTATTGCGGGGAGACTAATATCTAGTGGTCTTTCACTAAAGAGGGTGTTCTGTGTTATTTGAACCGTTATGTTGAACCGTTATCAACAAGGAAGGGTATAATGGGGGATTTCCATAATGTTTAATTGGTTGTGAACCTAGTAAGAACTAATATGTTCTACAACTTGAAGTGTAACACCACAATCTTCCTTGGTACGTTTCCCTTTGAATAATTAAATAGCTTGCATTATACCCAACTTCGAGATTCTAACACACCATGACCAATCAAACTAGTCGTTATGAATAGTAATTCACACTTTTTGAAATATTATCAATTTTACTTTTCAAAATGGACTTTATTTTTGGATTTGGAATATCAAAATTATCTTAGGGTGAATTTTTTTCACTCTGTTGAAAACTTTCAATTTTTGATGAATAGTGAAAATACTAAATTTTAATTAAAAATAACTTTTTTAATAAAAATAATTTATAGTGCTAAATTATAAATTTTAGTGGTTTTAAAGTATAATTAGATTATATTTTGATCATTTAATATAATTTAGGTCATTGGATGTAATTTCACATTTAAACTGGACAAAAACAAGTTTCAATCTTTTGATGGTTATTATTTCTTAGAAGCACGCTTTTTATTTTGACAATGGGAATTGATTTTAAATTAGTTTTTCCAATTATGTGTTTTGAATTTGGAAAAAGGGATTTCATATTTGGAATCTGAAGGTCCAAATTGTGTAAATAGGTAACTTTTATTTTGAGACATTATGAATAATTATTTCGGTAAATATTTTATTTACCATGGTTAAAGGGGTAAATCCGGTAAATAACTTTAAAAAATAATATAATAATAATATTAAATTACCCTAACACCTGACCTAACCCTATTGAACGATACATGTCCGACCATGGTAATCCTTGGGTCTATTTGGGGACCCCATGGAGCCACTTCAGAGTGATAATGACACTTTATATTAATTAATTTAAAGTAAAGACAAAAATGACATAAACATATATCTTTAGTAAAATAATTTTTAAAAAGGGTTATATAAGTTGTCTTTTCAACTATAAATATTAATTTTAAATCTAGAAATATTTCCTACATCATGGTATTTGTTTTATAATTTTTATACATCAAATAAATACAATTATTTATGACACAATAATGATGCAGTGTTTAACTCATTAAAGAATGATTTAAATAAATGAGATTATAAAAATTAAAACAATACCCAAAACCTGTAAATTTTTTTATTGGATGATTTTATTTTGAACATGAGTCATCTTATCTTCGACTTTAATGAGTTTTTTACCTTTAGAAACCGAAAATAATTTTATAATAAAATAATATTTTCAAAACATTCCTAAAGAGCCTCTCCCCCTTTATAAAAATCCCTCACATCTAACCCATTTATCACACCTATAAAGCCCCTTGGATCACCCAAACTCTACCAAATTATGATCCCTACATCCCTCCCTTCCTCTTAGAAGTATTAACTTATGCATAAGGCACTTCAATGAAGCCTTTTGTTTCAAACCAAAGGGAGTTACCCGTTTTAAAGGTAACATCTCCTCTTAAGTTCTTTTATTTTATTTTACTTCTCCAACCCCATAAAATTTCTTTATTACTTCATTTTATAACAAAAACAGTATCCTAAATATACTAGGTTTTTTTTATGTGAATTATTTGAACTACACTTACACACACCTCAATCTAATGGGTATAGAACATAATGTTTCCGTGGATGACAAACTACTGCCTCACGAAACGATGATTGTTCAATCTTCTACTACCACCTATTATGATGGCCATTATGATGGAACTGTAATTATATATGATATTTATTTTATATATAATCTTATATAATTATCTTTTAAAGCACAACTTTATTCTTTTCATGTTCTATATATATATGATAATTTCATTTCAGGAAGGGCAGACTATTTCCCCCTCAAAGTGATATGACTCATTCATACTATACATGGAATGTATAAAGGATGGTGTTAATGAACGTACATAATTTATATAATATATTATATTATACTGGAATAATAATATACCTATGTATAATTTGGTCTTATTTCCTTTTAATATAAAAAAATGAAATGGAAGTAGCGTTCGTGCGAACATACGAATTACCGTCTCCATGAACGCGATGAGATTCATTCCTCATCGTAACCATTCAAGAATAATTTTCATTTGACTATTAAAAACAATATTTAATAACATTATATCATTCTAGATATTAATTAAATACATCCTATCCATAACAAACATGCCTTAAGTAACAAAACACATAAAGTAAAACTAATCAGTTAACACCCAAAACAATGATACTACTAAAATATTATTAACAATGAAATATTATAAAATCATATTTATGTATGTGGTTCTTGTATAATTTAATAACTATTATTTAACTATTATATAGTAGGTTAACATACCCTTTACCAAGGAAAAGTACAAGGTAAGGGTTAATTTCACAATTTCTTTATTATCCGAGGTTGTTTTTACATAAGTATCTACTGGGACCTATTTATCATCCACATCCATGTTTCTTAAAAATTTATTTCAAAACATTTTTTCTATTTACTAGACTATGGGTTAAATTCATTTATACCATTGTTTTACTTTTTATAAAATGGTTTGAAATGAATCTTTCCATCATTTTCCAAACAAGGCACTTTATGACCTTTTTGACAAACTAAGGTAATTTTTTTACATATACAAAGGGTGCGGTTATTCTCCGCCATTATGACACCTTCGAATCTTCCCTTACAATATTATAAGAATATTTTCAAAATACATGTTTTATTTTTTAATTAAATGACTTTTTAATTATTTTAAAATAGAAAGAGATGTTTCTCTCAAATAGTTTTGATTTCATCTATGTCAACATCCTTTAATGTATTTTATACTTGTTTGAAGTTGATGTATTATGATACAAATATTCCATATTGTATTGAAGGTTTTATGATATTTTCGACTATGGATGCGTTATTTTTTTACCATTCATGGATTATGGTTAATGTATTAACATTTCGTATGCTAGTTTTAATACGAATGTTTATGTTATATTTCAACCTTTTCATATGAGGAATGCATTGGACTGAGTAAGTGATGGGTGGAGCCTCCTATAGCTCCTCGATACATCAGTAGGTCTCATGAGACAAACTAGTGTCTTGGAACAAGGCCTTGACAAAATCTTATTTGTAGTCTTGGCATGAGGCCTTGACTATGTATTTATGATGTCTGACATTATGCATTCCATCATTTTGAAATTAGCTATTGATATTACATGTGATTATTCGACTAGTATAATATCTATGTGAATAATTAAATGGAATTATTTGATTTATCTTTTTCATATTATGCTGAAGTTTAAGTTTAAAAGGCTTTTGTTTCAGTTTTATACATTTCCTTATATGTTTATGTTTATTTATGAAAGTTTCCACTATATTGTTATCCTTACTAAGAATCTGATCTCCCCCCTTTCTATGTTTTATTTTTCCTAGGATGTGAAGAATTATTTTATTATTGACCTGTTGGGATAGGCTAAAGGATATAAATGTGGCCAACAGAGATAAAATGTTGTTGTTGTTTTTATTTCATGATGTAATGTCAAACATATGTATGTATCTAGTATTTCCAAGGCTACTAAACTGATTGTTATTTTCGGATGTGATCCCTTGTGATCATGCCAATGTTACGTAATAATGCACCAAATCTGGGTGACTGGGTTTGGGGCATTACAGTTTGTATCATAGGAAGTTTAGTACAAACCTTGGAAGCTATATTTAGAAAAACTATGATTAGAGAACATAACCTTAAGATAGTCTTTGAGGATTAGTACAACAGAACTTCTTATAATTTTGGAAATGTAGAGTTTTTTTGTATTTTATAAGTAATACATATTATATGGATATGAGAAGGTAGAGGAGGCTCTGACACAGATTTACCTAGGAGGGAAAACACTGACAAGGAGTTTCGGGCTTGACCCGGGGTATTCTGGTACACGACAACGGGTATTGCAGCACTCTTGCTTACAAAATTCCTAGGGGATATGCTTTGGATAATTCACATTTTCTTTACAACCCATTATTAAGGATTTATGAGTATATACCTCCTCAAAGAAAACATTTTTATGATTGTGAATTATATCCATAAACTGTTCAATTTATGTTTAGTGTTTTACATGTTTGGAATTATGTATTGTGATTCATAAACTAATCTAGTGTATTCTATTGTATAGAAATGGTGGCTAGTGGATGGAATGAGAACCGTATCAATGTACTTAATTCATATAGTGATTTCCATCCTACCCTAGATAATTATAGTGGAGCTGGTGATGCAACTGGTGTTGATCAGCTTATCACCATACTGGGACAACTCACTTAGGTTATGAATAATAACCTTACTCGTTTGGAGCACCCTGATCCACAATGCGGATGATCAATGTTAGACCGATTCATGATGCAACAAACACCATCATTAAATAGTTCTAAAAATCCATTTGTAGCTGAACAATGAATAAGTACCTTAGAGAAAATATTTCATGCTTTTGGGAGTAGCGAAAGGGAAAATGTTTTCATGACAGTTTATCACCTCCTGGGAGATGCAGATCAATGGTGTTCATTAATTCAAAACACAATTGAAGTTGAAGAAGTATAAAATATGGAATGGAGGGATTTTAAAGATCTTTTTTTTTGAAAAAGTCTTTTATCGTGACCATCAAGTAGATATGGAAAGACAATTTTTGAGTCTGAGGAAAAAAGAGGATTTGAGTGTCGCAAAGTATAAGGCTAACTTTACAAGGTTGGAAAGGCATGCATCAGATTATATACGTAACCCAAGGAGTAATATTAATCAATTATTTGATGGGTTAAAACCATTTATCCATCTAGAATTAGTCTCACAATCCTTCTTATCACACGAAGATATTGTCTCATGTTCTATCAAGACAGAAAAAGAATTCTCTAAGTATTACAACTTTAAAGAAAATAAAGAGAAGAAGAATTCTAATGAACACTCTAGAAATGGAAATAAGGGGAAGAATGCAAAATTTTAATATCCATCCTGTGGTAAATGTGGGAAGAAACACCCCGGTACTTTCCTAAAGGGAATGAGAGTCTGTTACAAGTGTGGTGAAAAAGGCCATCAAGCTCATGATTGAAAGGGAAATAATGAGGCTGTCAATGTCGAATGCTACAATTGAAAAGAACTAGGGCATTATGAAAATTAATTTCCTAAGAACAAATGATACTTACCTTAGAAAAATCCATGGGAGAAAGGCCAAGCTTATGCGATCACTACTGCTGAGGTTGATGCTCTAAAAGATGTGGTGACATGCAATTTAATGGTTTCCTAAAGCTTAGACATTGTTTTATTTGATTATGGATCATCGCATTGTTTCATATCTTCCCAGTTTTCTAAGAAAATTAGATATTTCCAATTTGAATTATCAAGGGAGTTATTAGTCAAAAATACCAAGGGAAGTATCATTACAACAATGTTTTGTGAATCAATCCCCATTAGGGCATATAAATGTTCTTTATCTACTGATCTCATCTTCATACCCATGATTGAATTTGATGTAATCCTCAGTATGGATTGGATTTTAGACCATGATATGAATATTTATTGTAATAAGAAGGAGGTTACAATTTTTGATGATGATAAGGAATACCTTATCTTTAGAGAAGAAACGTCACCATCTGATTCTAATCTAGATCCAACCCCTATAGCTCTACTAAATTCAATTATTGGGTAGGAAGAGAGTGAAATAACTATGGGTGAGGAAAATAATGTTCAAATAGAGGATGTACCTATTGTACAAGAATATGTTGATTTATTTCCAGAGGATTTACCTGGACATCCTCCAGAATGAGAAATTATGTTTTCCATTTATTTAATTCTAAGTTCAAGGCCCATATCGAAGACCCCTTATAGAATGACCACTATGAAATTAGTGGATCTAAATATACAACTAGTGGAGTTTAGTAATAAAGTATTTATTCACCCTAGTGTTTCTAAATGGGGATCCCCTGTTCTTTTTGTTAAAAAGAAAGATGTATCTATGAGGTTATGCATTGACTACAGGGAGATCAATGCTATAAAAATAAAGAAAAAGTATCCCCTACCTCACATTGATGATTTATTTGATAAACTTAATGGAGATTAATATTTTTCAAAGATTGAACTTCGATCTGGATATCATCAATTGTGTGTGAAGAAGGAAGACATTCCAAAGAAATCATTTCGAACCAGGTATGGGAATTACGAGTTTACAGTAATGCCTTTTGGAATGACTAATGCACCCTATATCTTCAAGGATCTAATGAGAATATTTTTCAAGGAATATCATGATAAATTTTTAGTGGTATTTCTTGATGATATCTTGGTATACTCCAAAAACTATGAAGATCTTGAAAATCACCTGTGCAATATTCTAAAGACTCCTAGAAGAACTGAATTATATGGGAAGTTCATCAAGTGTGAATTACGGCTTCAGGAGATTTGTTTTCTTTTTCATATTGTCTCTAAGGATGGAATCTCTGTTGATCCTTCAAAGACCAAGGCAATACATGAATGGAAAGCACCAACAAGTATAACTGAGGTATGTAATTTTATTGGTTTAGTAGGTTATTATCGGCATGTCATCCAAAATTTTTCTCGATTGGATAACCATTTAACCAAGCTCACACGTAAATGGGTTAAATTTGTTTGGAAAAAAGAGTATGAAGAATTTTTTTAAGAATGGAAGAGAATATTAGTCAATTCTCCTATATTGAATCTACCATTGGGGAATAATGGGATTTTTATTTATAGTGATGCTTCAGAGAAAGGACTTGGTTTTGTCCTTATGAAGAATCATAGGGTTATTTCCTATGCATGATGACAACTAAAAATTCATGAACAAAACAATCCCACTAATGATCTTGAGTTAGAAGCTATAATATTTTCTCTGAAGATACGGAGACACTATCTCTATGGTGAAAAATGTGAGATTTATATTGATCATAAGAGTTTGAAGTATATTTTCTCAAAAAAGGAACTCAACATGAGGTAAAAGAGATGGCTCGAACTACTCAAGGATTATTATTTCACCATACACTACCACACAGGAAAGGAAAATAAGGTGGCCAATGCTTTGAGCAGAAAGCATCATGATGTTTTGAAAAAGATGAGATTTGAAAGAGATCCTATGTTCTTAGATGTTGTAAAGGTGAAGACGGAAATAATCATAGAAGGTGAAACATTAATACGTTTTCAAATGTTTTCCAAACCTTCTTTACTAGAAAGGATACAAAGTTCTCAAACTGATTATGAGGAGTTTCAAAATAAAATTAAAGATGTGAATGATGGGAGATTAATTGACTTCGTATATGAAGATGGGATTTTGAAATTTGGGTAGGTAATTTGTGTTCCTGATATACCTGATCTGAAGAGGGAATTGTTGGATGATTCTCATAGCTCCAATTTCTCCATACACTATGGTATAACTAATATGTATAGAGATTTGAAGGAACATTTTTGGTGGGACAACATGAAGAGGGATATTGCTGATTATCTGTTAAGATGTATGGTTTTTCAACAAGTGAAATATGGAAGGCAACATCCTGGAGGAGTCATGAAACCTCTTCCCATACCTAAGTGGAATTGGGATGATATTACGATGAACTTTGTAATAGGACTACCAAGGAATCCTAGAAGGAATGATGAAATATGGTTCATTATCATCATCTTACCATGTCAGCACATTTTATTTCTATAAGAGAAGATTTACCACTTGAACGTTTAACAAGACTATATAATAATAAAGTTGTAAGACTTCATGGAGTACCGTAGTCAATTATTTCTGATCTTGATCCCCGTTTTACATCAAGATTATAGAAAATTTTTCAGAAGGACCTGGATACTAAAATTCGTTTGAGCACTGCCTACCACCCTCAAACTGATGGACAATCAGAACGGACTATTCAAACCTTAGAAGGCATGTTGAGATCTAACTCAATTGACTTTCAAGGTATGCAGGATTAATATTTACCTCTGGTAGAAGTTTCCTATAACAGTATCTTCCATTAAAGTATTAAAATGTCACCATATGAAGCGTTATATGGAAAGAGACGTCAGACACCAACTTGTTGGGATGATGTTGGTGGAAGAAAACTCGCATGCCAAGAACTTGTTGATGAAACAATGGAAAAGGTGAAGATTATCCAAACCCACCTCAAAGTTTCTCAAAGTAGGAAAAAGAGCTACACCGATAACCGAAGGAAGGATTTGGAATTTCAGGTAGGAGATCATGTTTTCTAGAAGGTATCTCCATGGAGGGGAGTTATAAGATTCAGTATGAAGGGTAAATTATGTTCTAGGTACATCAGCCCTTTCAAAAATATAGAACAAATTGGGGTTGCAGCTTACCATTTGGCAATGCTTCCAAGTCTCTCCGATGTTCATGATGTGTTCCACATATCACTATTGAGAAAATACATGCGAGTCCCAACACATGTACTCACCTATGAAGAAATAGAACTGTAACCCGATCTATCTTATTGCGAAGAGCTTATCAGAATTCTTGATACCAGAGAACATGTGTTGAGAAATCGGACAACTCGTTAGGTGAAAGTTCTATGGAGAAACAATAAGATGGAAGAGGCAACATGGCAACCCGAGGAACTTATGATGAAGAACCATACAAATATTTTTATGTAGTAATATTATGGAAATTTCAAGGTTGAAATTATTTGATGGAGGGAAGAATTTAACACACCAAGCTTCCACGATATGTTTTCCTTGAATAATGCAATAGCTTGGGCAATACACAACTTCGAGATTCTAACACCCCACGACCAATCAAACTAGCCATTATGAATAGTAATACACACTTTTTGAAAATTTATAAATTTTATTTTTCAAAATGGACTTCATTTTTGGATTCAGAATTTCAAAATTAGCTTAGGGTGAATTTTTAGTACTCTTCTAAAAACATTCAATTTTGATGAATAGTGAAAAATACTAAATTTTAATTAAGAATAACTTTTTTAATCGAAATAATTTATAGTGTTAAATTATAAATTTGAGTGGTTTTAAAGTATCATTACATTTTATTTCTATCATTTAAAATAATTTAGGTCATTGAATGTAATTTCACATTTAAACTGGATATAAACAAGTGCCAATCTTTTGATAGTTATTGTTTCTTAGAAACACGCTTTTTGTCATGACAATGAGAATTAATTTTAAAATAATTTATGCCACTTTTTTAATTTGAATTTGGATAAATGGATTCCATATTTGTAATTAGGAGGTCTAAATTTTGTAATTAGTTAAATTTTATTTTTAGACATTATGAATAATTAGTTCGGTAAATATTTTATTTACCATGGTTAAAGGGTTCAATCCAGTAAATAAGGGTAAAAAATGATATTATAATAATATACCCTAACACGTTTTATAACCCTATTTAATGATAAATTTCCTACAATTTGAATCCTTGGGTCGATTTGGGGACCCCATGGATCTACTTTAGAGTGATAATGACACTTTATATTAATTAATTTACAATAATGACAAAAAAGACATAAACATATATATTTTAGTAATTTTTTTTTTCAAGTGGGTTATATTATTTATATTTTTTACTATAAATATTAATTTTATAGATAAAAATATTTCCTACATAATTTTATTTTGTTTATAATTTTTAGACATCAAATAAATAAAAGTATTTATGACACAATAATGATGCAATGTTTACCTCATTAAAGAATGATTTAAATAAATGAGATTATAAAAATTAAAACAATATCCAAAACCTGTAAAATTTTTATTGGGAGATTTTATTTCAAACATGATTCATATTATCTTTGTTTTTAATGAGTTTTGGACCTTTATAAATCGAAAATAATTTTATAATAAAATAATATTTTCAAACATTCCTAAAGAGCCTCTCCCCCCTCATAAAAATCCCTCATATATAACCCATTTCTCACACCTCTCAAGCCCTTTGGCTCGTCTAACCTCTTCCCAATTAAGCTACCTAAAAACCTCCCTTACTCTTATAAGCCTTACCTTAGGCAAAAGGCACTTCAAGGAAGCCTTTTGGTTCAAACCAAAGGGAGTTACCTGATTTAAAGGTAACATCTCCTCTTAAGTTATTTCCTATTATTTTACTTCTCCAACCCCCTAAACTCTATTTATTCATTTATTATATAAAAAAATTGTATCATCAATATACTAGGTTGTTTTTATGAGAATTATTTTAACTACACTTACACACACCTCCATTTAATTGGAATAGAACATAATGTTTCTGTGGACGGCGAACTACTGCCCCACGAAACGATGATTGTTCAATCTTCTATGACCACCTCTTATGGTGGAAATTATGATGGAAATATAATTATATATGATATTTATTTTACATATAATCTTATGTAATTATCTCTTATAGCACACATTTATTCTTTTTATGTTATATATATACGATAATTTCATTTGAGGAAGTGCGGACTACCGCCCCCTCAAAGTAATATGACTCGTTCATACCATACATGGAACATATAAAGTATGGTGTTAATGAACTTATGTAACATATATAAAATATTATATTATACTGTAATAATAATATACCTATGTATCATTTGGTCTTATTTCATTTTGAAATAAAAAATGAAATGGAAGTAGAGTTCGTGCGTACGTACGAATTACCGTCTCCACGAACCCGATGAGATTCATTCCCCATCATAACCATTCAAGAATAATTTTCATTTCATTATTAAAAATAATATTTTAGAACATTATATCATTATTTATATGAATCAAATACATCATATCCATAATAAACATGACTTACGTAACTAAAAATATAAATGAAAACGAATCAGTTAACACCTGAAACAATGATACTACTAAAATATTTTTAGCAAAGAAATATTAGAAGATCATATTTATGTATTCAGTTCTTGTATAATTTAATAAAAATGATTTAACTATTATATAGGAGTTTTACGTACCCTCGATCAATTAAAATTACAAGGTAATGGTTAATTTCACAATCTCTTTATTATCTGAGGTTGTTTTTACGTAAGTATCTACTGGGACCTCTTTATCATCCACATCCATGTTTCTTAAAAATGTATTTCAAAACATTTTTACTATTTACTAGACTATGGGTTAAATTCATTTATACCCTAGTTTTACTTTTTTATAAAATGGTTTGAAATGAATATTTCCGTCGTTTTCCAAACAAGGTACTTTATGACATTTTCGAAAAATTAAGGTAGGAATGTTTTTTAACTTATACGGTGGGTGCAGTAATACTCTACCAATATGACACCTTCGAAGCTTACCTTACGAGATTATAAGAATATTTTCAAAATAAATGTTTTCTTTTATAATTACATGACTTTTAAATGATTTCATAATAGAAAGAGATATTTCTCTCAAATAGTTTTTATTTCATCTATGTCAACATCCTTTGATGGATTTTAAACTTTTTTGAAGTTAATTTATTATGATACATATCTTCCATATTGTATTTATGGTTTTGTGATATGTTTGACTGTGGATGTTTTATTTTTATACCATTCATGGTTTATGGTTAATCTACCACCATTTTGTATGCTAGTTTTAATATGAATGTTTATGTTATGTTTCAAACTTTTCATATGAGGAATGCATTGGACTTAGTAAAATATGGGTGGAGCCTGCTATAGCTCCTCGATGCATCAATAAGTATCATGAGAAAAAATAGTGTCTTCGCATAAGGCCTTGAATTTTTTTGTAGTCATGGAATGAGGCCTTGACTATGTGGATATGATTTCCTACATTATGCATTACATCATTATGAAATTAGCTATTGATATTACATATGATTATTCAACTAGTATAATATCAATATGAATATGTAAATGGCATTATTTGACTTATCTTTTCCATATTATGTTGAAGTTTAAGTTTAAAAGGATTTTGTTTTATTTTTATATATTTCCCTAAATGTTTATGTTTATTTATGAAACTTTCATCCATACTATTATCCTTACTAAGCATTTGAACTCACCCCTTTATATGTTTTATTTTTCCCAAGATGTGAAGAAGTATTTTATGGGTGACCTGTAGGGATAAATGAAGGGATATGAATGCGGTCAATAGAGACAAAATGTTTTTGTTGTTTTTATTTCATGATGTAATGTAAAACATATGTATATATATTATACTCCCAAGGCTACTAAACTGATCAGTCTTTCGGGATTTGATCCCTTATGATCATTCCATTATTATGTAATAATGCACCGAATCTGGGTAACTGGGGTTGGGGCGTTACATGAAGTAGCAGTTTTGGTGACCATGTATTCTTAAAGGCTTCACCCAGGTTGGGTCCTCGACGGCTTGAGAGGCAAGGAAATATTGCTCCTTGTTTTGTGGGATATTTTGAGGTTATTGATTAAGTGGGGAAAGTTGTTTTCCATTTATCACTACCACTGCAACTAACGCCAATACATAAAGTGTTTCATATATCTCAGCTTTAAAAGATTTTATCTGACCCATCTCATGTTCTGAGTTTGCATGATCTTGATGTGAAAACTGTTTTATCTGTGACTATAAGACCAATCATGGTTATTGATTCTGAGACCAAGGTACTTAGCGGGAGGATGATAGCTCTGGTACCTATGTTTTGGTGGCTTCTTCATAGACTTTCTAGGGACAAAAAGTTCTTATGGTGTAGAGATTGTACCATCTCGTTACTCTTTCAGGTATTCCTAAACCTTCTTGAGTTAAATTATTATTACGTTAAATGGAAAAAATGGTTCATCAGTAAAAAGTTGTGTTTTTGTGAAGCAAGTTGTGGAATGGTAAAAACCCTAATTAACACTCCATAATATTCAATTAAATATTTTCTGAGTTAAAAAATGAGTAATTATGAGTGTATGAGGCCCACAAAAGCTCATCGAAGATGGAATAAAATTATTAAATAGAATATATTAAGTGTTAAATTTTTACTCAAAATATTTAAATAACTCCGAAATGATGCGTTGTTTGAGAAATTTGAGATCTTTGTTATGTCTGAAATGTGACAGTTATCTTAGGAGGGGTATAAAATTTGAAGGTTCCTGACATTTGGACGTCTCTTTTATGAGATAATGTTATTAAATAATATTTAATATATTATTTTTAAAAAAATAATTAAATATCTCTAAAACGATCCATCTTTTTGTAAATCAGAGACCACTGATGGATCTGGAATGAGGGGTTTACCAAGGATGGGGTATAACATTTGTAAGCGTCGGGTGTTTGGACACATCACTCGAAAAAATAACCCTTTTTTATTTTAATTAATTAATTATTCCAATTTTTCATTAATACTTCATTAAAATCTCTCAAACCTATCATTGTTTTGAGAAATCCAAGGCCACCGATGGGTTCGAAATGAGGGGTTTTCCATAGAAATGGTATAATATTGGTAAGTGTCGGGTATTTGGATGTCTCACTCGCAAAAATAACCATTTTTATTTTAATTAACTATTTAATCCGATTTTTAAATAATAAATCATTAATATCTCTCAAAAGGTTCATCATTTGATAAATCTGAGACCATCGTTGGGTTCGGAATGAAATGTTTACCCTAGACATATTATAATCTTTATGTGCAATGGATATTTGGTAACTTTTAATATTTGGGTTAAATAATTAAATTTAATAATTCAATAAAAAATGGATGTTACTGTTCATCCTCCCCCAAAATGGCATTTCCACCATTGATGCCTGATTAACTTTATTAAAACCCTAATTTTCAACCGTTTTTAAAAGTTTCAGTTGCAACATCTTAAATGAGTGAAATAAATTAGTCTGGAATGAATTTGGGGTGAAACGGAAGATTAAAACGAGTGTTTAAAATTATGGTTTTAATTTATCCGGTTTTGAAATTTTTTAAATAATCGATTTTGTTTGCATATGTTGTTTTGCATTATTTAATTTTTAAGTTAAAAAACTAATTTTATTTATTTAATAATCAAACTAAATTTAATAAAACAATATTATATCTCCTTCTTCACCACACACGAACGACCATTGATGGCCACCGTTGATATCAAAAACTTCTTTTTCACCTCCATTTCAACCTATTTGTATTGCAACTCATTGATTAGGTGAAATTAATGACTTTTCATTAATTTTTTGGTTGATTAAAATTTCGAATCAGGTGTTTTAAAAGTGCGTTGAAGGTGCTATGTTTCTAGGGTTCTAAAATCACCGTAGGTCTTGATTCTTCTTGTTGGTCGATATTTTTGTCCTCTAATGATCTCAAAACACCCTCTTGAAAAACCGTTCAATACTCCAAATCTTGGTAGTGCTTTTCCTGGATTTTCTTACCCTTATGCAGCGGGAGGTTGAAGAAGAACCATGAATGTTCGATTATATTTATTTAATTTATTTATTATTCTCCAAATCCTCTAAATTCAGTAACATTTTTGTAATTGATCATAATTGCATGATGTATGTACTTTTAAATTCATCTTAATGAGAAAAATCAAATAATATTTTTTGTTTTGAAGGAATCAAGGTATTTCTCGAACTTTTTTTTTCATATTTTAATAGATCTTTGAAAATAAATTATTAAAGAATAATTTCTAAATTATAAATGGATAATTTGTGAAAAATTATAATAAAATAATTATACATAGATAAATTGTTAATTATTATCACATGGTTTTATCTAGAAATAATTTATAAAATTTTAAGGTAAAAATTATTTTGAATTATTAAAGGAAAATTATAGCTCTTATTGTAAACAGTTATTAAAAATTTATTAATGGTTAATTATAAAATAATTATCATGTGACATGCATTATTGAAATTATCATGGGATAATTACTTGTTTTATTAAAGGATAATTTCACTAAAGTATCAAAGGATAATTAACATAATTATCAAACAATAATTTTAAGATTATCAAAGGGTAATTATAAATAATTATGAAGTGATAATTACAATGAATAATCAAGTGATAATCATGAGTTTTCTAAACGATAATTTTTAAAAGAATTTATCAAAGGATAATTATTTAAATTATCAATGAATAATTATAAAGGGTTACCAAATGTGTTATTATTTTAATCTATAGATATTATAAGATCGAACATGGTTTATAATTATTCAGAGGAAAATATTACTTTTTCATGCATTAACATAAAATGATAATATAGAGATTATCCCAGAGAGAGAAATTGCAACCACATGTAATATTTTATTTCCTTGTCAAATAAAAATAGAGGGATATAATTATCGAGTTAGGCTTATAATTATTCTTATGTATATTTCTTATATTTTCATGTGTTAACATAAAAACGATAATCTATAGATTATCCAGGAGAGAGAAAATGCAATCGCATCTAAAATTTTTCTTCCTTATGAAATAAAATATATGTTTTGGTTCTAGGAACCCTTGGTAAATTTTGAGCATTGGCGTGCCGACACATAGGATAATAATTTTGCGAGAAGGTGTATTGAACCACATTAGGTGGATTATCGTTGCCGCTGAGATCAACAACCTTTAGGTGAGTGGTTCTGTCACAACTTTCCAAATTGTTTATCCTTGTATTGCTTGATTTATTTCAATTATTAAACAAAATTAAATTTCTAAAATTTTATTTCAATTAAATTGATAAAAATTTTCTTCCAGTGAATCGAGATATTTAAAATGGTTTTGGCATGAAAATTTGGAAAACCCCAATTCCATTGAATTTTGTGTGTCTATGGAAATTAACTGATTTAAATTGTTTAATTTAAATCAGGGATTTGATGGAAATGATTTCAATTAAATTGTTGAATTTAATTGTTGAAATAAATTGTATAATGATAAAATTGGTTTTGAATGGATTTCAAACTTTTGAAAATGGCTTAAAATTATTTGGTAGAAACCCAATGGTTTTATCTTGTGAAAAGACATGTTTTTTTAATAAAACCTAATTGGTTTTAAATGGAAATATATTGGCACTTTTGAAATGGAAGAATGATATTGATTGTATTTTAAGTAGTCTTAAAATAGATCACCCATCATGTAATATCACATGAAATTTTTAGGTAGTTAGTGAGTTATTTGGATACCCTCTACGCTACGACAATGTTCTAAAACATACTTGTAGTGGGTCACATCCCCGATGGGTTGGTGATGAGTCTACTTTGGCCAGTGTCATAGGGAAATGTGTATACACATTTTTCTGAGTTCATATAGAGAGTATGGAATCCTATTTCTGGTTAATACTATAATACCTTTTGGCAGATGACTATGTTGCTTGCTTGTTTATTTATATTTGAGATATAAATGTATGCCAATGTTTGTTTGAACTACTTACATTCCTACTGAATTTATATAAACTATTTTATATAATTGATTTACATAATCCAATGTTTTAGAAATATTCCATAATTTGTAAAATCAATTCTTAAACTATTTATTTTATTCATCTGAAAATGTAAAGCATGTTTTTTTAAAATATGATTTTGAATTTCCAAACCCGTTTACTTGAAAATTGAAATCTTTTCTTTGAATAATCTATATTTGGAATCTATTATGGTATCTTTGGGGGTATCCTATTGGGAATAGGATCACACCCTACTTTTTCCTTCTAGTATTTTTAGACTTTCTTCTTCCATGTTTGAGCAAAGGGAAGGGATCTCTTGGAGGTGGATCCAGCTATTGAGCTTTTCTCTTAATGAGTTGTGTTCTTGGGGACCTTAGGGTTGTTTTTTCCATTTTAATACTTGGGTTGTAGTAATTTCGGATTTTTATTACATGTTTTATTTTGGTACATCACTCCTAGTGGAGTTTCTTTTTTTATACATACTACTTTTTTTTATTTTGCTTCCGCTTTCTTGTGAAAAAATAGTTCCCATTGGTATATTGTACGATGACGGGTGCAATTCAATGACCCATGGGGATCAAGAACACCCCTCGGGATATGTTAGGGCCGGCTCGGTTATAGGGTTACCAGGGTACCTAGGTTAGCTGATGGAATTATACTCCATGCTTCCCATGTAGGTAGGGAGACTGACACCCATCATAATTTGGAAGGGTATTTTCCCCAATATCCAGTTTGGTGAGGAATATATGTACAAATACCCCATATTTTACCACTATATTCTCTTTGTAGTATTATGTTATAATATATAATATGGTTAACTTTACCATATGTGCTAATAGAGGCATTTAATGGCTTGTGGTTATTTCACTCACATGTATCTCTAGATACAATATTCTAAGGATTATTATCGGTATGTCGTGTATGATTTGGGATGGTTTGAGATATAATACATGACATACGGGTTGTGGTGGCTCCCAAAAAATACATGGATAATATCTGGAGATGTCTATGTGATGATGAAATGATGTGATACATGGGTTTTATGGCATGAGATAATGGTATGATGTGATGCACAGGGTTCATGTTATGTTATAACTTCCCAGGTGTCTTTGGGCTTGCTTACTTTTAGAGAGAGATGGATCAGGATGTGCAATGTTGGGGAGGAGTGGAAAAATAGTGGGGAAGTGGTAGTGGGGCACCGTCCTTGATATTATTCTAGATGTTATATTATTCTTGTTTGAGAAAATTGGTGAGAGGGCTATGATGGGGATGAGAACTTAGCATACCTATTTAGGTGATGAGTTGGTTTTACTTGTTTATTAAATATGATTTAGTATGATTTATTTATCTTTTTAACTAGAGTCCCTAGGGAGGATCCTACTGAGTATACTTGTTATGATCACCATATATATATATATATATATATATATAATATTTTTAATCCCATCAGAGATGGTTGGAGATTATATTGGACATTACTAACTCATGGAGTTACTTAAGAGTTGTTTGGGCTTTGATGTCACTACCGAGGATTTTCTTTTCGATACTTGTAGTTACTTTTTTAGTTTTTCAACTGTTTGACATTACATGCATGTATTGGGAATTATCTTTACTTTTTTATGTGCTGGAGTTTTTGGGTGTTTTATCTTATTTATCATTTCTCAATCTTAGAGGGTAATACCCCCCATTTGTGTTTATGATATACCCTCTATGTTTTTTTACCAACCCATGTCCTATTGGATTTGAGATTCATACATCATTATCCTCAGTCTCTCTTTCCAACCCCTAAGGAGTACCTTCCGAGGGTTGAGGTCTTCTCACTCTGGGAGAATAAAAAAGATCCATATAGTTTTTCAATTACTGTAAATATTTGATGATATGGGTTTGGGAACTCATTATGTGAACAGGGAGTGAGTGTGGACATCATGTCATACTAACATTCAAGTTCCTTAAATTAGAGAAGATCAATCCAAAAAAAATATTCTCTTAACTTAGAGGAAACAATGGTGAGGAATATAAGAGGTTTGATTAAAGATATTTTAGTTAAATTATAGAAAATTTATTTTACAGTAGACATCCTTGTTCTTGATATGGATAAAGACAGAATATCCCATATTTACAGAAGGCCATTTCTCGCAATATGAAGGGACTTCATTAATGTTCAAAGTGGGGGACTATCAGTAACGGTTGGTGGTGAGAATGGGAAGTAAGATATATATTGGGATATGAATAATTACAATGAAAAAGAAGACGATTTAAGTGAAAATAGAAGCATGGAATTAGAGGATGTTTGTTACATTGAAGAAAGGATAAATGAATCTTTTATTGAGAAGAAAGAAAAAGGTGAAATTCAGGAAAATAAAGAGAAAACAATGTTTCTATAAAATATTAAGTTTGCTGAAGAACGTTCTGTATCGAATATGTTTAATGAGGGACAATAGGGTTGGTTATTACTTGATTTAACATTTTATTTTTTTGGACTGACAAAAGAATGGTGGATTGGACCTATAGAATTGTAAAATGTACAACCTCAAGGTGGATTGACGTTATTTTCAAATAAAATTAGAAGACCCATTTTATATAGGAATCTAAATTTCGGTCATTCATTGATCAAGATTGGGTAAATTATTTTCAATCATCTATTACATGAGGAAAAAGTGGTTAGTTAAATCTAAAAGAAATTAAACAATTCACTTTACTAGAGGAAACACTAATTTTTAAGCTTTTATAGGAATTATTTTTAGAAACCAAGTTTTGGAATATTTTCTGGATGTAGAACCAATCCCCATTTCTATTTTTAATTATAAAGGGAATATACCATGTAGTTTCACTAGGTTGTCTGGATTTTATTGGACCTTGATGATTAGAGAAAGGAAAAACAAAATGAGAAATTGAATAAGGGAATAGATTTATTAGATATAGAATTAGTATTTTTAATTCCATACATTTTTATTCACATGATTTTTGGGTTTCAAGTGGATTTTCATGACACAATTAGATTACTTATTACATTTTTTGATCTATAAGGAAAATATTTCTTAGGAATTACATCAATCCATTATTTAAATATCATTATTAATAAGATTCAATGAGTAATATGGGATATGAATGAGTAGAGATAAAATGAGTGTATTAATATGATGAATCATTATTTGGGAGGATGTGTTTATTTATTTAGATGAATTTACTCTAAAATTTTATGTATTTAATTTTATTTAGTTGATTTATTATTATTTTTTATGTCAAGATTGATTATCTTAAATTTTATGTTTCTCATTCCTGAGAGTGTTCTGAGCCATTTATGTTATATTCCCCTTTATACCCTATTTTTTGAGTGATACATGGTAAATGTTGACTACTTGAGAATTCATTGATATATTTTTGAATTTATGAATGAATACAGTTATATTAAGACGATTGAGGAATTTTTATCTAAGCCCTTTCTATAACTAATACTTATATTGAAATTTAATATTTATTTTAAAACTGTTGAAACCATGAATGACCTTGATAGAGGAGCCACATTACAAACCTATTTTATCCTTCCTACATTACACGATGTACTTGTTTTATACATTCATATTAAAAAATTTTAAACATTAAATTTTATTGATTTGTAATGTTTTTACCCAAGTTATCAAATATTTTCTTAATTTGAAGATAAATTATTTTTTTAATTGCTTTTAAGAAAAAATTAATTTATAATTTAAAAGGATATTTTCATGTGTTTAAAATTATGTTATTTTTACTGAGTTATTTTTATAATTTTAGGTAAAAAAATAGGGAAACACTAGGATTGACCTCAACCCATAAGAATGTAAAATAAATTTCCCTTACTTTAGATGGCCAAGCCATGGTGACATCTTGATTGGGTAAAATGGTAGGAATATTTCACACATAGCAGGAGTAGGTTGGAAAATTGGTTTACATGGAATATTTGTGCAGTTGCGGGATGACGATATCACTGGTGTGGGGTGGCACTGATGGTGGTTGGGGTCCCTTATCCCCAACCAGACTTTAACAAGTGTAGAAGTAGGTGGAATAACTTATTATGGAGTGGAAAGGCCCCATAGTTTTTGATGTGGGACACATACAATGCGGGGATTGTAAATTACTTTAAAAAATGACATCACCCTACACTCACATCACACACCTCTACTCAGACACACCCATTTCCACCTCACCAACTTCAATGCTAGGAAGACCACCACGAGGTTACCAGATAAATCCATTATCACTTCCATGATAGCTTAAGCTAGATATATATTTACACTATCGAGTCCAGTATCATCATAGATGACATTTGAGAGCTCAAAATATTCCCTTTAAATGAACTTTTAGGAAGCTGAATCCCCTATATTAATGAATATTGATATAGCATTATTTATTCCATAGTAAAGATGACCTCATGAAAATGAGCTTCTTAATGATAAAACTCCCACAAAAATGGAACTCTAACCAAGTTGGATTTAATGGGGGGAATGAAATAGGCAAAAAAATTCCACTACTCCATAGACAGTTCACGGATAGTGAATAGAAGAAGGTCGAAGCTGAAATGACCAGCAAAACAAAATGAAATCCATGTTGGATCTTATGGTCGAGGTTCTTTTATATATTAAGAATCTTTAAAATAGGCTAAATTATGTTTAGGAGAATGGAACCGATGGTTGATGGGAAGGTCCTAAACTCAAAATTCCGAACCCTATGACCCTGTTGTAATGATATTTGTCTTAAAAGTGGATCTCAATAGATTTTTTTTGAAAATTTGGAGTGGAAGTAAACATGTTGGCATGAAAAATGGGTAATCTTGAGAATATGTGATGAGAAATGGATTCTGAAATACTACTACACTATAGTGATGGTATTTGAAACCAGTGAAGGTAAGGCTGAGGTCGTCTATCATGCACATGATCTTGGGTATGCTTAAAAGATTTTAATTGACATTTCTACATAGATTTTCATGAATGTTTAGAGGATAAATTGGCGTATTTTAATTACAAAGTAGATAAGGTTGGTTTAAATCATGCTAATACTGAGGAAATTCAAATCCATATACAAGGATATATCTTGATTGAGTATAATATATACATATGTATGTTGTGAACCATAAAAATATAATCTTATGGATGAATATTTATTAGTGTATTGTCACCAAAGATACCTTTTTTTGCATCCTTATTTATTATGTTATTTTTTTATATTATGGTTTCCGATCATGGCTAAAATAAAAAAGGGTAACTTTCTAGTATTCTCAGTGATGTAACATAACGAGATTGTGTTAGTGGATTTTTTTTATTTTTTTTAGTTCATGGTGGGGTCATGTGTTTTTCATTATAATATTTATATTTCTTCTTATTATGTCTCGATCATCGTCATTTAAATTAATAATTTATTTGTTAATTCATGTATAGTCACTTTGATCCATGCGTGGAAATTCTATCAGTAGGAGTGATTATGTTTAATCATGGTATTAAATCACTTAATTTAATGATGACTAGAGTAGTTGACGATGCGAATGGGAGGGGGGCGGGTAGATTAGAAAGATAACATCAAGATCAAGGATTCTCATAGATTTAATTTCAAAAAAAATGAAAAAACAAAATTAATTATAATTTCACTAGCATATGAACTTGAAATTAATAAACATGGTATATAATTATGAACTAATTTCTCAAATTTATCTTTTTTTTTTCAAATCATTCACTTTATTTTCTAAAGACATTAAAAATCTTCCTTATGGGTTTGAAACATGTAATTGCTAATAAATATCTTCATATATTTTGTAGTTTTATTCAATTTGAGCTTTTATAAATTTATAAATTCCTTAGATCCGTAGGAATTAATGACACCCTTAAGGGATATCAATTTTGGTACATTTTTTGGAGATGGTATCTAAAAATGATTAGGTTAATTTGGAATTTATCTATTTTTTTATTTCTTATTTATGAACGTGTTCTTATAATTTTTTGTATTCTAGGATAAACTTAAATGCACACATAGACATATCAAGGGAGTTACAAGAAGGTCCTAGAGCTAAATCATGAATTAGGAATTACCATGAGGAAGAAAAATATCAAAAGATGAGATGGATGGAGTTGAATAAAATCATGGTTCTTTGGAAGCACAAGGATGACGTCTGGAACTATAAACACTAATAGAATATTCAAGGATAACTGACACGAGGATGTAACTAAGAATCCTCGTGCCACCTTACGCAGCACACCACTTCAAAATAAAACAATTTGTCATAAAAATGATATTTAATTCAATCCATTTTTTCAAGCTTCCACATGAAGATACAAATTCACATCTAAGAAGATTCCTTGAACATTGTGATACTTTTAGTTTCATAGTTTTTTGAGTTTTGCAGTAAGGTTCTGATTATTTATATTTTCTGTAATAGATAAAAAATTGGAATGGACTTAAATCCTTCAACCTCATTCCATTTTAACTTGTTATAGTTTGGAAAGAACATTCTTAACCTGATTCTTACCTCCCACTAAATCAATGAATATTTATGTAGATATTTTTAATTTCAATAAAATCAATGATGTATAAATATATAATGTATGGGATAGGTTCAATAATTTAACCCAAAAGATTCTATATAATGTCATTGAGATTTGGATAGTAATAAAAATTTTTTATAAAGGCTTTTATCTTGGAAGGAAATCAATTGTTGAGACAACTATGGGAGGATCATTGATGAAAAAGTTACCAGAATAAAGCTACACTATATTTAATGATATGTAGAGAAACCAATTTCAATGTAAAACCAAAGGAAAAAAAGTGTGGGTGTTCCCTTGGAATAAAATAATGTTTGGATGGTAGCCCAAATGGAGGTAATTAAATAATTTATGGATGCAATAATGGATCTTCATAACCCCAATTTTAAGTACAGTGAAGATGCCAATATTTTCAATTTTAATAAAAAAATAATTTTTAGGGATGTATGACACACCAAACATAATGGAAAGGGTATCAAAAATGCATCTATATATTCCAACCAAGACTAAAATTGTATACAGAACCTCATAGTCCCCCAATCACCAATCAAGTAAATTTGTTGGAATAGACAATAGCCAACTTCATAAACTCAACTAGAGTTTATATCTGAGAATTAAAAAAATATTAAAAATATTAAGGGAGTTATATCAAAGATATTAAGGATAATGAAAATCATTAAAGAGCTAACATGAGGAACCTGAAATTAAATACTGTTCAAATCGCTAATCATCTTTGGGAGAGTTCAAGCAGAACACTATTGGAGCTTCAGAGGTCAACCTAATTGGAGAGGTGAAGGATATTAACTCAACAAGTAGAAGAATATTGAAAGAAAGTTCTAAATAGAGGATAAAGAATAAAGAGAATAAATATAAGGGGGAGAGGAAATTTTATGAAATAAAAGATTAACTAAAGAAGAAAAAAAAGGAAGAAGAAAAAGAGGAATCCCCACAACCTTATAAACTGAAACTACCTTTCTTGGAGATAATGAGGCCATGAAAATTGAACTATAAGTGAGATTCGTTTATTGAACTGTTTATGAAAATCCAAATTAACATTATCTTTGATGAAGCTTCATAGATTATTCCCATTTATACTAATTTTATATAAAATTTGGTCTCAGATAATATTAATCTTGATAAATTTGGAACCATACATCTACCAAAGAAGAAGAAAGTATTAAGTAGATTTATTGTCCCTATTAACATTTGGTATAACGGGTTTGAAAATGTATTTTCTAATTTAGGGAGAAACATGATTATAATGTTATAAAAAAAATTAAAGAGTGTGGTATTAGAGGATATAAATCCAACAAGATTTATTCTTCAGATTATTGACACACTTGTGCGACATCAGAAGATTTTACTTGAAGATGTCATTGGTGAAGTGGAGAATTTATACTTCCCAATTAATTTACTTTTAAAGGAAATGGACGAGGATAAGACAAAAATATTTTGGGGATGAGCCTTCCTAGATACTAGAATGGCATTGATAGATGATCAAAATTTGAAATTGATCTTAAGATTTAGTGGAGAATAGGTGAAATTCACTATACCCCAGGAAATGAAAATTATGGATGAAAAAGAGGATTATTTGGTAGAATACAGCCTACACAGAGTTAAGAATGTTGTTTTATTCGAAAACGGATATTAATAATAGAGTGAATAGAAGGAAAGAAGAGATGAAATAGGGGTGAAAATGAAAAGATATGTACTGAAAAGGAGAAAATATAGTGGATATATTTTTTCCCTCTATATATTAGGGAAAGCCCACATGTTTGGGTTAGACATGAGATATATTTTTTAATTTTAATAAATAACCATACATAAATTGATTATACCGAAGGATGTGGATAAATTATTTATAAAATGAGGATTACATATATGTTCTAATAACACTAGAGGACCCATTTATGTGTATGAGTAATACCTCTGACCATTCATCCATGTTGACTCAGTAACCTTATTCATACCATCAATCGCTTGAAATTGTGAGGTAAGATCAATATGAATGACTATAACCAAATTAATTTTAGTAGGAAACCCACATTTTTTTATTATTTATAAGAATTTAGGTATTATATTATATTAATCATATTTAGTAACTATCTTAGGATCCAACCCCCTTATATTTTTCACTTTCATGTGAATGGTCATGCACTTCCATTTTTTGAATTTAATTTCACACCCATGGTGGGTCAAGGCATAAGGACCTAAGGTATAAGTAAGAGTGGAAAAGGGTAAGTGATTAATTTCAAATGGCATTCAAATTTAAATTTCATCATTTATTTATACTCCCATATTTTGTAAATCTATTCAATGATTAATGGAGAAATTACATGCCCCAAATTTAAAATTTTTTTATATTTAGGAATCCCAATATCCTATTTTTTAATTTTAAATTGTATGGAATTAAATAAGTAAGATGGGGAAATTTAATGATTAGAGTTAAAAATATGAATTTGGATTCAATGAATCATGATTTTTTTAGAAACATGAAGATAAAATTTCCCTATCCATTTTCATGATTTTAATTTCATAAGTTCTTGTTGATAAGTATATTATTATTATACATGCATTGAGTTATAACCTAAATTTGTATATTTCACATTATTGATAGGATTATAAGCATAATATTTCCTATCTTTATGAGAATAATTTCTTGAGATATTTCACTTGGTCTTGTCAATGTTGAGATTTTACAAAGTCACATTTAATATGATTGTGGGGGTTTTGATACTTGATTATCCTTGACACCTACCACGAAATTAATCCTTATTTTACACTTTTAGAATCCATGGATGACTTTTTTATAAAAATACCATCATTACAATCCAATTATATTATTTATTATCCAAATATTTGATTTTTTCATGATATTTAAAAGTATAAGTGTGGGGGAGAGGTTGTACATGGTGTAGGGGGATGTGATACATTGGAAAGAATAATCATGGGGGTGATTTATTTTGAAATTAAGAAAAATTGTTCAAGATATTTTTCATTTTACTTAAATTGGTACCCTTATCGAAAAAATGAGAATGTTAAAAAATGGGATGAGTATTAGAGGGTCAAAAATAACCATTACATGACCAATTATTTTTATCATTTGGGTTTGGGTGGTGGATTGAAGACTTTTATTGAGGAAAACATTTGGAAACTGAAAGAAAAATTGAAAAATTCAGATAAATCATACGAGGGTGAATTCATTAATTTTTGTACATTATTTTATGGCCATAATTCGAGTTTGATGGAAGTGATTTTTGTCACTTTTTTGATAAGATATTTATATGATACTTTTATTTTGAAGATCATGTATTATAATTTAGAGTTACCCTCCTTTTTTAGATTTAACATTTTTCTCATCAATACGCACCAACCTAAAGCCTTAGATTCATGTGATCCAAAATGCTAAGTCCTCATGATTATTTTTGATATTTTCCTCTATAAAGTTGTGAATGTGGGTCCTATTAAAGTTCATAATTATGGTACATATACTTTTGTTATAAGAAAAAATCCATATATGTTGTTACCATGAGTGATTAGAGAAGAAAAATGGTAGGTAAAATCATAATTTAGCATGCCTAATAATGATAAATTAAGAGGCTTGAATGGAATAAATGATAAGTTCCATAATTTTTCATGGGGAAAGATCAAATACATTGGTTACTATTGAAGATTTGATGACTGATTCATACATTAAACATGGAGATATTTTCATACCTATTGAAAATTGTTTGTCTTCATTGCTTTTTGAAATTTAGATAATAGTAAAATGAGTCTCCTTTCTTTTTCAATGTTGATATTTTATGTTTGAGGGAATGTATTGGTTTAAGTGTGGGGGTATTTGATGTCCCCATATTAGGAATTATTTTAAATTTTATTGATTTATAATGTTTTTATGCAAGTTATTAAATGTTTTATTAATTTGTGTGTAAATAATATTTTTAAAATTTTTTATAAAAATAAAAAAAAATATATTTTAAATTGATATTTTTATTTTCATAGATTTGATAAATTTTTAGTAAGTTATTTTTCTCATTATATCCTAAAAAATGGCCCAAAACCAGGCCGACCCTCAACCCTTAATGAATTCACATATGGTGTCCTTAAGGAAGATGAAAATTCCATGGGTAGAGCCATATTGGGTGTGGAATGTGGAATAGGTTACTCATAGAGCATGTAGATAGACACATTGTCACATTGGTTAAATCCATACAGAGAGGGAGTTCAACATCAACTATATGGGGTAGAATCAATGGGGGAAGGTTTCCTCTAACCCACACCTAACTTCAACGAGTGGTGAAAGGAGTAAAATGAATTATTAAGGATTGGTTCAACATAAAAGTTTTCTATGTGTGTTGGGGATGTTTGTTGAATTGTTCATTACTTAAAAAACAAAATCACCCTATACTAGCATTGCACACCTCCTCTTAGACACACCCACTACCACCATGCCACCTTTAAATACGGTTGGACTATTACGATCTGGCCAAATAACTCCATTACAACCACCATAAAATCCCAATATTGATCCATCTCACCACTGTTGAGGTCAGGATCACCATGGATTACATCTGAGAGTTCAAAAAAATCCTTGAAATTTTATTTTAAAGAAGATAAATCCCTTGTGTTAAAGTAGATTGATATGTCCTTTGCTACACCATAGGGAAGATTATTGTGGTATATAATATCTTCCTGATTAAAAATCACCAACTGAAATAGCACTATGACTACGTTGGATGTTGTAGAGAGAATTAAATAGGAACAATAATTATTCTACACCATAGGGAACTCGAGTATGGTGAACAGGAAAAGGTTGAAGTTGAAACGAACACCAAAACTCTATGAAATCCATGGTTGACCCAATGATATAGATTCCACTAGGAATTGATAAGTTTTGAAACAGGCATTGCTACATTATGGATGATGGAACCGATGGTTGATAGGTAGGTCCTGAACTCAAAATTCCTGACCTTATAGTCATGTTGATACAAGTGTTGGATAAAATGTGGATATTAGTATAAAAACTCTTTAAACTTTGGTGTGGGAATACCAATGTTGTCATGAAATAAGTGTAATCATGGGAAAACACTAAGAAAAATGGATTAAGAAATGATGCTAAATCGTGGTGACAATATTTAATATAAGTGAAGGTTCATCTAAATTCCTATCTCATAGAAATCAACTAAAGTATACTGGGGATATTTTATGTTATATTTCAACAAGGGTTTTTATGAAAATTTAGAGGATAAAGGGGTTGATTTGAATTGAGAAGGAGATAAGGTTTGTTTAAATCATTATAAGATTAAGAATATTCAAAGGTAGATATACGAAATTATCTTTGTCCATTATTATATTTAATCATATGGGTGGTATATAACAAAAAAATAGAATCATTTGGTAGACTCCGGATTAACATGATACCACCCAAGAGACCTAGTTCTATGACCCTATTCACTAGGTTCTTTTTATCTATTTTTGTATCCTTTAATGTATTGAAGGATGTGGTAAATTTCTAGTGTTCCATGTTATGTAACATAAAGGGATTGTTTTAGGGTATTATTTCTATTTTATTTGGTTCATGATTGGGTCATGTGTTTCACATTATAATATTTAGCTTCTTTATTCTTATTTTATGATCACCACCATTCAAATTAATAAGTAATTTCTTAATGAAAAAATAGTAACTTCCATATATGAATTACCATTGTATGGTTAGTATTAATAATGTTTAAATATGGTAATAAAACTATTAATTTAATAAAGAGCTTGAGTAGTTTACCATGAGGACAAGGAAATTTTATATTAGAGAGAGATTAGAATGGCCAAGAATCCTCTTAGAAATAACTCAAAAAATAACAATATAACATCATTATGATTCCACTAAAATATCAACTTGAAATTACAAAACCTTATACATCATAATAAATTTATTTCTCAAATCTATCTTTTCTTTTCAAATCATTCACTTGATTTTATAACGAAAGTATCTACCATATTTGGGTGTTAGACACTTAATATAGCTAATTAACACAATCATATAGTTTTTATCATTAGTAAATATGAATGTTTATGAATTTATAAATTTATTATACCCATTGGAATTAACAAAACCCTCTTGGGATACCACTGATCTAGGTATTTTTGTATGATTTACAATAGAATTAATATGGCGGACTAGGTTTTCCAAGGTGTGAAGGTATGTTTTTTGTTAGGGAAGTGGGTATGTGAGTTATTATCATTGATTAAGGGGAAATGTTACTAAATATACCTATATAAGTTATTTATTTTATACACTCTAAAAAAATAAAATTAATCATTCCAAAAAATATCATTATTGAAGAAGAGGAAAAAACCTAAAAATTGAAATATAATTTTTAAGGAATAATTATTGAAAAGTGGTATTCTTCATTAGTGATTTTGTCATTATTTGTGGACCTTTGAGGAAGAAGTGTGTCGGATGTTATCATTCTTGTAGAATGTGCCTTAATTTATATTTTATTTTGTTTATAATGATTTATACTTTTAAAATTAACCTCATTTTATACCTTATTGATTTTTCACATCACTTTCCTACCAACCCTCAGCATCATATTATTTTGATACATTGATGTTATTACTCATGATTAATATTTATTTTTTTATTCATAGGGTAGTCATGTGAGTTTCTTTACATGCTTATGATTATGATGCATGTACCCACAGTATGAGTATAACTCTAGTCAGATGTTCCTTGACTGATGAGAGAATGTTTGTTTAGTAAGGTAGATAATAAGTGGAATGAATACTAATAATAAATTTAAAGATGTTAATGAATGTTTTATAAGGTATTATCATTATAGGGGGAAATTAAAATGCAATATAAATTTGGTTTTCTTGAAAGATGATGATTTGAAAAGATATTTTTTTTGTGAAGCATTAAATTTTTTTCCCAAATAAATTGTTTAATTTTATAAACTATGACATTTAAACATTGGTGTTATGTGACTTTATTTGTGATTATTTCGAGATTTTATTCTTTAGGATAATAAAGTGTTTGAGTTTGGGGTTATTTGGTAGCTTGAATATAAGAAATCATTTTTACTTTTAAATTAAATGATTAAATTAATTAATTAATTAATTTTCTTTTATTTATATTTATTTTATGTTTTTATTTATAGGGATTATATAAATTTAAAATTCTAAGAAAAAGGTGGAAAATATAAGAGTAATATTATTTTCAAGGTGAGGAGGAAAAAATATTTGTGAAGTTAAAAAAAATGGTGAGCCTTAGAAAGAACCATCGAAGCAACCAATAACCAGAGAAGTAACTTCCAAACTCAATTAAGGTGGATATGGTGGAATGAATGAGAAATATAATATCTATCATGGTTCAATGCTATGATATATGAAAAACCATTGTGTTTGAAAACACTGTGGTAGTATTTGTTGTAGTTAGGGTTGACACTATGGGAGAGAAATAGTTGTCCATGGAGCAATACAACTTATTAACAAGTGGAAATTAAATGTGGAAATACGATGTAGGGAAAAATAATATCAGGACATTGTTTAAGATTTAAAACACTATGGGGTTGAGTTAAATTTTTTCCTCATGTGTTTTCATCCTCGTGTGGATGGGTTATTCCATTTCGCACTGCATTTGTGTCCTTCTCGACTACGACTATGATGCACTGTGCTTGTCAATTTTGAGCACCATGAAAGCTTAAAAATGACTAATCACCTTCTCTATGATGTAAAAATATTCATTACAAGGTGTTTGAAGTAACTAAAAAAATTTAAGTCAATAATATGTAATATGTTTTCATGTTGTGATTGATGGGTTTTCCCCCTATGTACAACTATATAGATGTAACTAGAGAAGAAAAGGTGGAAGAATTTGTCACACCATGATGAGAATAATTCACACCATTTGTACTTTTTAAAAGTAATTAAATGATTTTGTAGATTTTATAGGATTCTTCAACAATTAAGATAGTATTTTTAGGGATTTATGCCTTTGTGGATTTTATTGAAAATATTCTTGCACCGTGAATGTTTTTTTCACCATAAAGATAATGAACATGAGAGGAATTATGATTATTGGGGTGGTTCACAATATGAATTCTAATCTCAAGGACAGAATAGTTGGTGATAATGGTGATGAAGTGTGGGGAGTTTCTTAGGGATTCGTGTCGCACTGTAGAAGGGTTCTACCATATCATTATTAAGAAAGTATGATATTTTTAATGGATTTATAGAACATATCATTGAATGGATATATACTCTCACACCACAACTATAAAAAGATAGAGGAGATGGGTTTTTCAAAAAAAATGAAAAAATTATTCATTGTATACATGAATTATTTTCTTCTACTGGATAAGGTTTATCCAATATAGAGAAGCTATCACTACGTGTAAGCATGCTGTTATGTAGCAACCATGAAAGAAGTGGAGGTGTATTTTGTTAGAGATACGAGATATTATAGTCATAGTGTGTTTGCATGGGGTTGTGATGTGTTCATGCATAGTCATTGAAGTATGTTCATTCTAAGTTGGTTTTCTTGTTGCAGAGTACCACATCACACTATAGGTTTAGTATCTACAATAGATATATAGTTCATGACATTATCTATCTTTACAGTATTATTGAAGATTTGTTTTGGGGATTTTATAGTGATATTTTATACGGATTTGGGAACCCATCTTCATGGATTTTGAGTTGAATAAAAAAGATAATAGATAATGGGTATATGATGGATATATAATGAGATATGACTAGGATTATCTATCAATAAAAGAAGAAAAAATATGCACTTGTAAGAATCGTCATTCAATCACTGGAGCATCTCATGTTCTGAAATCTTCCCCTTCCATTGGAGTTTGTTTATACTATTTATTTTAAGGCTATTTTTTTTACTTTTACACTATCTCATGAAAAGGATGTGGGGATTTTTTTGGGTGTTCAGTAATTTAATAAAGGGAGATTTTGTTTGGTGAAGTACTTTTTTTGTTATTAGTTCATGATTGGGTTCTTTTGTTTTGATTTTATACCATATATCTTAATCATTATTTTAAATATGGCAATTTTTACATTGAATGGGGAAGTTTGTTTAAATTCATAACTAACTATATTGAGTCATGCATGACCATTATATGGATTATGGAAGTTATGTTTAATGATAGTATTGAGTCACTTATATTATTGATTAATCAAAGTATTCGGTCAAAAGAAAAATGTTTTCGTTATAATAATGAATGAATACCAAGACCAAGTAAATTCTTAGACTCAACTCTGAAAACAACATGGCTAATAAATTTATTTTTCACTTCACTAATACATGAACTTGGATTTACGGATCTTGGTATTTTTTCTATAATTGGAGTTTTCCTTTGTTTTTTGACCATCCTAATTCTGCTATGTTTATTTCATAAAATTCACCTCTATGTATTCAACCTTGGACTACCACTTACTATAAATTTCTAATTATGTAGTTTAGAAAAATTTTATAAATGTATAAACTTGATAAACCTTTAACAATTAATGATTACCAATGGGATGTCACAAATCAACATATTTAATGTCTATCATACTCTATAATGAGGATAACATAAGCATCGCAAACCTCATTATGGTACATGTATATTATATCCTCTAATATTTTTCATATTAAAATAATTTTAAATGAACTGATTGTATCATATAATATGACATAACCAAACTTTAGAGCATATCCAATATATATTATATAAGGAATGAAATTAATAATGTTACCCTAATGGTTTGGTGCCTTGTTCATGGAATTTTATTTTGGTTACACTTAGCTAGGAAACCCTAACAATTAGGACATAAAAGGAATAGAGATTTATTTCTATCCAAATGTTCAACTTGGATAAAGATTTATCCACTCACTTATCAAATTACTATATATGATATGATTAAAAATTTTCATCATTAAGATATAGTCATGGATTATTTATGCGGTCAAACTGGTGTAAGTTATGATGAAGTGTGGGTCCTGGCTCACTAAATGGATATAAATCAAGGGGTCATCATTTTCTGTGGGTGTAATTTTATTTAACGACCTTGATGAAAAGAAATAAAACATGAAACTCACCTTTATATATGTCTTTATTATTGATTACGCCATGTATCATGTTAAACATTATTATATCTCTCATATTTATGACCTATAAAATAGGTCAATATTGTTATCTATGGTTGTGAAATATTCTCAAAGAGAATAATTATAAGTATTTGAATGAAAATGTTATATTGATCAATTTATAAAACTCTGATTCATGGGTATTAGATTACATGTGAACATCACACATTTTTGTATATTAACATATACTTGTAGAAAGGACAAAATAAAAGAATTATGTATTAGATATATGTGTTGTAAATGGAGAAATTATTTTTTTCAATTTAATATGGAAGACTTGTAATGACCTTGAAGACTGGAAATATACTCCTTTTTGTGTTTGAGTCGATCCCGATACACATATATCCACTATATAACTCCAGCGAATACAAATCAGTATATCTCTTGAAAATAATAAATTATCTACCACCTATTTTTTAACATCATAATTACTTTCTATCTCTTGATAGGTTTTTTCATACTATCTCCCACCAGTGTATAAAGTTCATCCAAATAATCTCTTAAAAATATCATCAATATGCTTTGGGTTGTATATATATTAAATGATAAAATCTTCTTCAATAACCAGATTCTAAAAAATCCAATGGATAATCCTCTACAGTTTCATGCATGTCGGTCTCTTTATGTCAAACTCAATATTGAAGGACTTTGAATGCTAATGAATGAATAATAATACTGAATTCAAATCATACTTCTTCTAAAAATCAATTATTCCACATATAATATAATGTTATTATAGGGAAATACTTTTTTTATACTTCCCCTTATTCTTCCTCTATACTTATTCTCGTTTTCTTTTAAATGTTTGATATAAAGATATCATAATACATTCATTCTCCCATTTATCCTACATTTATTTTTCTTATTATTCTTTGATACCCTAATTCTTATTTAGAGAATATCATTATATTCTCTCTTTAAAACATAGTATCATCCTTTAGAGTATTGTATCTGTTCTCTTATTTATTTAAAACTCCTCACCTCACATATTCTCCATCTTCTTATCCTTTTATATATTCTCATCACCACTCTTAAAAATTATTTTCATACATTGAATATGAATGACATGAAATATTAAAACATTAAGTATCCATAAATCTTGGTCATCAAAAAACCATTTTACCAATCAAATATAATATCACTTTTAATTATCCCAGAGTCTCAATATTCTTTTTTCCATGATATCCAAAATTACCACAAACTTCACTTTCAGTAATAACTACATTATTCTTTTCATGAGTGCATGACCACATGAAAAAAATAGTGTAGTGTGAAATATATTCCCAAGATTAAACACATTATCTATATAAAGAAATTCATCTTTTCTTGAATCATAGACAGAAATATAGTGTGGAGATTTACTGTAACATTTTCTTTATCAAGTATCACGATGTGGGATTCTTCTCATGGTGTGATAACATATCAAAATACATAACTATATTTGACTTCTATTTTACCCTCATACTGATTCATGGAATGATATGATTATTCACATCATGGCCATAATATTTTATCTCATTAATTATTCATAATTGAATCATATTTCTTGATATTTAGATGACTGAGTAATAGATCAAGTATCATTTGATTTAATCTCCAGAAATATCATATTTTATTCAAACTATTTAGATTTAAATAATAAAATTTTACTCTTACTCATCACAGTTCGACTCTAAACTATGAAAAAGTTTCAGTCTTCAAGGTCATTACAAGTCTTCCATATTAAATTGAAGTTACTATTGGGTATTGATTTAAGGTTTTTTCCTTAATTTATTCTTCTTCTTCAACTCAGAGGTACTCTGTTTTATGATGATGTATTGATATATGTTTTTTACTTGTCTGATTTCTAGTTTTAAAGTAATGATGAACCATTATCTATTATCCTGTAAACCCTTATGTGTTGATGTATGTGTTTTCACTTGGCTACATATCTGGTATTTAAAATAATAATAATCTTATGTATGATCATATGAACCCTTATCTATTTACACAAGATCTTTTACTTTTAAAATTTTATCACACATCTTATCTCACTTATTTTGTATTGTCTCGATGACCCTTACAAATTTATATAAGGTTTTACAATTTAAAATTTTATGTGTGATCCTTAGAAAATATATTACATATGCTCTGGTGCATAATATGTATCATAGTGAGATATTTTATTTTTTGATTTTATGCTGAACCCAAGAGTGATTATTATGTATTAGGTAGAGGAACCTTTGTGTATAGTTTTTTTATTTTTCAATTCTTCTATTAAGAAAGATATTATATTTAAAATCTAGACTTATTCAAATCTAATTATAACCTCTTTAAACATCCTCATGGTATCTAAAATCACTCTAATTCATCTCAAAAAAAATTTATCTTTGGGATACACTTTATGTAACATCACCATAATAAATTCAATATGAACTTCATGTAAATTACATATGGACTTCATGTAACTTCGAAAATTAATTTTGATTTATATTTAATATGAACTCCTTATTGAAATATAACTTTCAAAATTCATCTCAAGATTTTTCTGGATACTTAGTTATTATTTCATAAATGTAACATTCAGATAATTTATATTAAATAATCCTCAAACATAACTCATTTAACATAATCCAAGTATAGTTATAATCTAAAAAATAGTTTTAAAGCATTATAAAAGATGACTTATTCTGAAAAACGCCATCAAGAACATGCAGTGGATAGTTCTATTTATCAAGCTTTAATAGATGTCAAAGATACTCATTATGATCAAATCTGTAATCATCAATTGTGAATATTATTCATTGAGTCTATTTGTATAGAAACTCCAATAAAAATAATCCTTTTTCATTATGAAAGGTAATATCTTCATCTTCAATCCCTCCTTTCCATGATACTCTTCATCAATAATGGGGTTATTTAATCTCTTCATTCATTGACATCAAATATAATCATAATCCATTAATATAATAAATCCCATATTGTATTTATTATAAACACCATTAAATACCACTGTGTCAACATGTTCTCATAAACTCTTTATTTCTCCCCCTTATTAATAATAAATGAAAGGGTGTAAATTTATGGTAAATTATTAACAATATCATTCTTCTTTTATGATTTGAATTTTTTTCTACTATTTAGTGAAGCATAATACAATTTAGGGAAGGGTTTAATTACATTTCTCTTAGTAATGAGGCATAAAATAATCAATTATAAATATAAATGATCTATTATGGTTTAGAAAAAAAGATTGATTAATATAGATAAAAGAGTTTTCTATTAGAATATTTATCATGTGATACCATCTCATATTTTTATACCTAGGGGTTGTTCAAGTAGATTTTTGAAGAAATTTTTATCCTTTAATAAACTCAATTAATGACTCAAAAATATTCAAGTGTAAGTAGTTTTCTTATAATTTAAACTACCTTCTTCTTATTGTTAATAAATCAATCCCCTTAATAAGAAAATAAAAACAATTTATAAAAGGATAAGGGACTATGATCAACGTAGTTTATTAATGAAATTTTAAAACACATTCCAGAATTTATATATTCATATAAAATGACTAATTTTTGTTATATTTCTCATTAAAACTATCCCTCAAGGGAAAATTTCCATCCTTCTTCACCATGGATAACCTTCTTTAGATTATATTTTAAGCATATTTTTTTGTGGAACCATTTTATACCTTTCAACCATTTCTCCCCCTTAATGTGTCACCTTAAATTCCCCACTCATAAATAAATAACACAATATATATATAAAAATAATATGGAACACATTAATTATTGGGTGAGATAAATATGGCTGGGAGCTGCTTCTCAACCAAGATGATTCTTAATTTGTAGTTAAACCTTTTAGGGAACTCTATAAGCTATATTCCTCTTTCATTTTACAAATTTTAACCTCCTTGAGAAGCATGGAATTCTTAATTTCTTCATATATATTATTTCTTATAATTAACTTCTCCATGTTAGCTATCAAAGCCCACCCATTGTTTTATGCTTTATATATTTTCATTATAATTTCTAATTTTTCCAGCTATATAGTCAATAATTCTTTTATAACATGATCATTTTTCTTGTATTTTACACATGACTTATTTATAATCCTTGCATCACCCTTATTTTGAAACCTCTCATTAAATTTATATTGTTTATCTTGGGTGTCTTCTAGCAAACCAATCCTTCTATTTATATCTTGGATTGATTCAATTATTTACTTTGACTTTATTAGTTTTTCACTAATATTCATGTATTTATTATAATGATCCTTGATTTTCCATTTCCAAACATAGTATAATAATCTCATCCTTTATTAAACATATTTATTTGACTTCTTATTTGGTGTGTTTTGTTTAACACTTTTATTCACTAGCTTACACCCCAAGCCAGACTCATCTTTATTTATCCTTTGTTTCTTCATATATTGTTTTCTTCTTCTATTAAAATCATGTGGATAATTATTAGTTGATCAATAAAACCAATATCCACTACTATGAAGAAATATTTTATATTCTCATAGAAATTATCAAGACATTAAAATCTTCTCTTATAGAACATATTTCTCTTTTTACGTGAACATTGCATCTGGTCAGCAATATTTTTTATCTTCAGATATGATCTCCCTGGGTATAAGAATTACTTGATTTATATAATTTTAAATATTATGCCAAAATTCAATGGAATTATTTCCAAATCTTCTACAACCCCAAAACTGTCATGTAAACCTTATCCTCCTTCATTTAGTTGAAGCCTCTCCATCCCTGACATCATATATTTTTGAAACAAGTATCCCTTTTTTGAGATTATTTTAGGAACAATTAATTCCTTTTATGGATCACATAAACCCTTAATGGAGTGGTGTGTTTCTAATCATTCTTTTTAACTCATTCATGTCTGTAATTTAATTTTTAACTTGTATTATAAAGTAAAAAAATATTAGTACGAAAAAAATTTTCTTGGACATGGGATAATTTTTCTATGAGCATATAGTGGATAAATCCTTGGATGATTTCAATCTATTATTATAACTAATATGAATCTTTCTTGAAAGAAGGGTCTTATTACAACCTTTCATGGAATCAACTATTATTTGAAATAGATTTGAAGATTCATAATTTTTTGATTCAAGATCTATCTATTTAAATTCTAATTCAAAAGAAGACATTGATATAAATATTCACATCCAAAATTGATTTCAATTTTCACCCTATTTACCTTTTATATTGTAAATCTGATCTTCATGTATCTTACTAATTTCATATAAATAATTATAAATATCATTAATTATTTCATATTTGAACTCTAATTGGGAATCTATTATCCCAACACTAGATATATTAGTTTCTTATAAATCATGGATATTGTCTTCAAATATTTTCTTAATATCAACTTTATATCACCCTACACCTACGATCCCGAGTTTGGTACAAAAAAACTGAATATTTTTGTGAACAAAAATATCTTACATCGCTGAATATTATAATTTTTTTTACATACATGGGAATCTTTAGGTCTAGAGAATTTGAAATTTAATAACCATTAAACAAACATGGTATAATTTTCTAGGAAACTAATATTGTACCACACTAACTAATATGCATATCTGAGACCATTCCTGAGAAAAAATCATACAAATTTAAAATCCCTCTGAAAAACATTTGAAAAACATGTGCTGAGAAAAAGGCTTAGTAAAGGGTTTTAAAAGAATTTTAATAAATCTTCAAGTCATTAAAAAAATTTAAAAATCCTTTAAAATATTTTCTTTAAGATAAAAAATAATCTTTTATTTCAATAAAACATTTGTTTAAAAAAATTTAATCTAATACTTTTTAAGAAAAGTCTCAAACTAAATCCAATATTTCATAAATCACTTCATAATCTTAGAAAACAATACTATTAGGTGAATTGGAACTTTTAAGGTTATATAGGGCCTACCCATCACATGGTGCATATAATACCTTTAGTATTTATTTCACTTCCCATTCCTCAACTATTTACAAAGATCAACTTCAAATTTTATCAAAAACATTTTATAGCTTTCCCCTTTTTTCCAACTATAGTTTTCAATCAAAATATTATTATATATTTTTTAAAAAATTTGGATGTAGATATATATATATATATATCTATGTGTGTGTGTGTGGGGGGGGGGGTGTAAATATATATTTTCAAAACGAATAACCATTGATATAATTATTTATGAACGCTTATATAAATACATATACCTATATATATATATTTTTATAGAATTTCAGGCTACTAAAATAAATTTTTGGATTGAAAAATTCTATTCAAGACAAAAAATGAAATCTGATCAAAATAAAATAAATGATGACCATAAAATACATCAAACATAAACAACATATATGGAAAGTGAAAATTTATAAAAAAATGACATTCAATTGAAAACATCCTTTAAAAGAAATATTTTCACATAAAATGATAAATATGAAATGATACTTACACAAAAAATAATGATTTCAAAAAAACATTACAATATTTTAAAACATAACCTTTCTGACATAAAATGAAAATTTAATTATGAGAATTGACGTAAAAATATTTTATATGAAATATTATAATTTTAAAACTCCTAACATTAATAATATACATATATATTTTTATTAAAACACAAATTTTAAAATAATTTTATATGAAATGATAATATTATTTTCCTTAAAATAAAATTTGATATCATAACCTCCCTACAACAAGGAAAATTTTAAAATAATTTTTTTTGAAATAATTTCCCCCTTACAAGAAAATGATTCCTATGCTTTTAAAATTGGAAACTCTTATATACATCCCTTAAAAGTGGGTTTGAAAAAGCAATTAAGACATCAATTAAAAAATATTTATTTCCCTTATAATAAGGTTTTGTAAATTTTATAATGGGAATTTTGAAAACATTTTTCCTTACATATAATAAAATTATGATTTTGTCAATAAGTTTCCCCTTATGAGTGGTTTTAAAAAAATAAGTTTGTTTTTGAAATAATTTCACATAAAATTATATTTTTATAAACTAAATTTTATTTTCAAAACACAACCCTTAACTTGTTGTAGATTATATAACCTTGAGGGCTCTAACCAAACCCATCTATCAAAACATCCTTTTAAAAATAAAACCAAAACTTTGACTGCACTTCCCTCCATTAGAAAACATGAATCACACACATATGATTATTAGGTGAACACTTATATATAATATCACCTTTAAATAAAAATTATATATTTCTAAAAAATTTCATGGATCAATTATTTGACTACGTGTGAATAGAAGAAATATGATTATAATACGATTGAAATAATGTATTTACAAATGAAAATATTTGGCCAAGCCTAGTAACTAGTTACCCAAATTTATACTACCATTATCCTTTTTTTCAAAATGACTATGTGGTTCCCAATAATTGAATAATAATTTTAAATATTTTAATATTTTTTCCTTCAACTCGATGTCATACAATAATACCTTAAAATAAGACAAAATTTGTTTTCAAAAGTTTTACAATTCATTGAGGATCCTTATGCCTAAATTTTATGTATATATATTTACACACACAAACACACACACACACACACACATATATATATATATGTGTGTGTGTGTGTTTATAACTCTGAAAATAGGAATACTTATTGGAAGAGGATACATCGACTGTACCCTGATCTCTCATGTTTTAAGATTTTATCTTTACCACTATCTTCCAAAAATCACATACCACCCCAATGAACACAGAAGTATATATGTTTATATGTGTTTATATTTACATGTGTATATACATCATCCAAAAACTCCATAAATACATTGATCCGAGGTTAGTGATAGTGATTTAAACTATACTAGTGGTATATAGGGCATTATGCAAACCTTATTAGATCACTATAAATTTTACTCACTCCAAATTATCACTATAATCCCACTCTCTCTCTCTCTCTCACACAGACATACATCATAAATGGTAGTAGAATTTTTTACCAGGAGTTGGAAGACGATGCGTAAGAGTTTCTTAGGGCATCGACTTAGAGTGAACATGTGACCCACATTGACTAGATAAGATGGTAAAACAAAATGTTTTTAAGTTTGGGGAATAGATACATGACAACAAAATCCCACATTGGAATATAAAAATGATTTTCCTCACTTAATAAGTTAATTCAATCATTTTTCTCGCTAGTTGTGAGTAATTGTGTCCTCTCTTGGATTTAATCCTTAGTCACTCACCTCAAAAGTCGCACCGCCTCATGCTGAACCAAAAATAACATACAACATGTGCCATGTTCTTATTATGCATGTTTTCTCACTCATAAATCCTTACTCGATCCACTTCCTAATCCACTATCCCTCCATGGGTCGATGTTTGGATGACTATTAGGATTTCCTGATCACCACAAGGTGTATCCAGCTGGCCGTTATATATATATATATATATATATATATATATATATATATATATATATATATTTATATATATATATATATTAAACCTTAAAATATTAATTTTAAATTATTTATCATATATATAATACTAAAAATAATAAAACACTTATAGAATATTTATTTTTCATGTAATAATATTATTAACATTAATTGTTACATTTCTAAATATATATTATATTAGTTTATTCTACTTATATATATATTTTAATTAATGGTTCATGTTTTTTCATATTTCAAAAAAAGTAATACTAATGAAATATATACTTGTGAGCTATTATCAAAATTTAGTAATTATCATTTTAAATATCCTATTCAAATTAAAATTTTAAATTATATTTTTTAAAAATTTTTGTTTGCAATTATATCTGTTATAATTCTATAAATTACCATAGATTATAATTTTTTAAATTTTAGGCTTAATAATAAAAGTTATTGTTTAAAAATATCTTATAAAAATATACATAATATTTTATTTTCATATCATGAATGTTTGAAATTATTTTAATTTTTATTCGTAAATATTTCTAGTAATCCCACTCTAATGGATACTACCAATGTTAATTCCTCCATTTTTTATTTAAATATCAATGCCTATTAACTTTCTATTTTAATTGCATAGATGTTTGATATATTTTTTATTGTTTTTATTCTTTCTATAATTGTTTTCGGAGTAGTAATTTTCATGTATGGTCAAGACGAGGAATATTTCAACCTTTGCATTTTTATATTCCTTGTTATCTATTGTCCCATAGTTTTATTAGTTATATTTATCAATGTTCATTCTTGATGACATCATTTTTTATGTTAGGATGGTTTTATTTTATCATATTATAATGACAGATACATATTATATAAAATATATATTTTATTTTTTCTTCCATGATTTGTATTGTAATTAATTTTCCTTGATCTTGAATCCCGTCATGAAATTTCTATAAAAAAATTCAAGATTTTATATTATATTCCCAATTTTTTTATTTAAACAATAATTTGTTTTCCATGTTCAAGGATAAGTTATTGAATTCATTAAAATTATTTATCATTTTAAGGAAAACTAATAAAACATATTAGGGCGTTACATTATCCCACCTTAAATAAATTTCACCCTAACACTTTTTATTATTCCAATCATCAATGAGTAAAAGGTCACTACTCTAATACATATATCAATTACTTGTTGCATAATACCTATCCCCATTTTACCATGTTATCTTCTAATCATCATTATTGAGTCCCTATGAAGAAGAATGGTCCATGTTGTGCAAAAATGATTCAAGGCATTTTCAAAACTCTCTTCTTATTTTCTCCAAATACATCTAAAAAAATTCAGATCATATTAATGGATGTAATGATGAAATTTTAGGAATCATTAATTTATAACATATAGTTTCAAGATTTTGAAATGGATATTACTTTTATAAAACATCATGATTGATTCTGATTTGAATATTATGATTCATTGTCCTTATCAAAAATGAAATGGGTTAAAACTAGAAATAGGTAGGATTCATAGTTTTCCCCTATTTTTCATCAATTTTGAAATTATCACAGGCTTGAATATCCTAAAACATTATAAAACTTCTTAATATCCACTGATGATACCTACATTTTAATGAAAAATGAAAGAAGTATGACTTTTTCGTTTTATTAGAAATAAACCATAACCCTTGGTGATTTTGGGGTATATAAGAGGTCTTGAATATATTATATAACTATTTTAAGGATAGTTTTAGGTTATAAAAGGGTTCAATAACATGGGAGAAAAACTTAAAAATAAAAATTGAAAGTATATCATCTAGAAGATACATAAGATCAGTTTCAGATATTTCTATTTGCAGTTTTGATCAAATCGTAAATTTTTAAATGTTACTTAACATACTATTTTATGAAAAATCGCATTCCCTACTTACATGAAAAAGAAATGATCCTATTTCCTAATTATGACTTTATTATAATTTATTAATGATTATTTTTTTGAAACAAACTTCCTTAGATATTGTTGGTTAGAGTATTACACTCAAGAGGGGTATTAATTGAGTTCCTATAAATATTATATTAAAATGTTTATTGAAAATATTCCCCTAATTAAAATAAAATAGCCTAGTTACCAAAGTAGTAAAATTATAATAGTTTGTCTATTCAAATAGTTTCTTATAAAATTGATTAATTCTCAATTTTAACAATATGAGATATTCATAAAACTTTTGAAACTGCTGTAAAAAGAAAAAATAGTTATAACTACTATCCAAGATTTATTATTATTGTGAAATTTAGTTGTCTAAAATATGAGTTAAAATATAGAAAGACTAATTTGAAAGACATAGTGGATAAAGCAAGTGGTTCAGTCTCAAGATGAGACCTAATATACTCCACTTAGTGATCACCTGATACCAATAAATGTATATAAAGTTTTGATCCACACCTAGGATTGAGGTTAACAATAGTACACAAGACAGTCCAGGTCACAAGACCTCTTCCACTGTTCTACGTGGGAAAACTAACCACCAAGTCACACATGACCTATTCCACAGTTATACATGGGTGAAACAAGGTGTAAATGATATTTCAGTGAGTAAATCTTGTATCCTATAGTTCAATGTAGGAGAAATTGTGTTTTTTAATATAGATTCAAACACAACTCGGAAAGATTAATAAAATAGTACAGAATAGAGAAAAGACAATAAGAAAGGATTAGAAATGCTCTGAGTGTCGTTCTATATAGCTCTGGACTTGTAGGATATATTAGATGTGATTTTTGAGTCCTCTTGTGGAAATATAGTGTTGTGAGTTGGGTGTTCTAGATTCTAGTTCGATGAGATGTTCTTTGTAGCTCTTGTTCTTCGTAGAGTTACTGTTGCGAGGATGTTTGAGATTATGATCCATAACAGTTCAGATGCCAAGAACCGAGAGTTCTTCATGTTATTCAGTGTATGGATGTTCTTCTATTTCTGAATGGAATCCATTGCTCATATATTTTTTTCCATCTCTCTGCTATATTGCCACAAATTTTATTTATTATTTTGGATTCTAGTGTTGGATTTAACAGGATTCACTATCTACACACCTCGTACCTCATATTGTCTACTGACAAGACTACAAAAGAACATTAATTATATCAGTGTCATTAAATGACTCAAATATGACAGTTATAAATAACTTTTAAATTTAATTGAAAAATAAATAAAAAAATGTTTAAGTATGAAATGGTGTCACACTTGCAGTGAGATAGTCATTGTGAGATAGTCATGGTGAGTTAGTCACAATGATACAGTCATGATGCCACAATTGCATTCAGATCTAGAACCGATAGAAAAGTTTCAGTGTTTAGTCCTTTACGAATTCTAGAATCGGTAGTGAGACTACAATGTCAGATAAAAAGTATCTAGTCCTTTGTCAAAATTATGTATTGTGGCTTGTTACGGTTTCTTTGAAACCATAGCAAGAAAAAGGTGTCGCAGTCTTTGTGAAAAACTGGAACTGGTGGAAATCTTTTAGTGTCACAAACTTTGTGAAAATATGAAACCAGGAGTAAACATACAGTTTCATATACATAGCCAAATATCTGTAAGCTGTATTATGAATCAATATTCACCAAAAATATTAGGATGTAACATAATCATGTTGAAACAAAATAGAATGAGACTAAACATAGTTTAAAATATTCAAACAAGTTTTGTGAGATTTTGAATTAGGATCTTTTGAGAGTTTAGAACATGTGTTGTAAGAATTATGGCATAAGGAAACCAACAATATCCAAACATTATTTGTGAGCATTAAATTATGAGGAGTCAATAAAAAAATATATTTTTCAGGTTGATCACAAATAATGGAATTTATAAGATATATATTGTAGTAAAGACAAGATATTTTAGTATATATGTGATAGGCTGTATAAAAATTTGTTCCTCTCCCATGAAGATTCTTTTTCCATAAATGATTCCATAAATGCAATGTCTTATTTCTCCCCCTTTTGGGTTTACAAAAAAACACTGAAAGAAGGAAATTAAGAGAATAAACAAAAACAATGCACATTGTATTGAATAGAAAGAGATATTTCATTACAACCATGAGGAAAAATACAGTACATCCCTATAAAAATAAATCCGCCACTTCTCTTCAGAGACATAAATCACTGGTTTTCCCTTGGTAGAGATATCAGGAGGATTGACAGGAGAAGAAGTAGTAGTGGTATAGAGGATTCATCCAACTGTAAGAGAAGGAATATTCACTCCTTCAAAGATAAGTGGTGTAATATATGGTCTAGTGGAAGACCAAGGAAATATTTTCTCAATAATAATAGTCCTGATCTGCCTCAGAGCCTAAGATAAAGACATTGTAGAAGGAGAAATGGTAGTAGAGGAGGAAGATGTTTGACTAAACCACAAAGGGGTAGCTGCATGAGACAAAACAGCTGTACTTTGCACATTTAGATAGGTCTTCAATATCTTGATAAAATCTAAGATGATCCCAACTCCATACTACATGTCCTTCTCAAAGTCATATTTGTTCTACAAGAACTTGTCCAATAGAAGAGTGAATTCTTTCACCTTCTGAACTTCACTCTTGAAGGCTTGAGTGACAAGAGGAATTTTCAAATTCTCTATAAGATACTTGAAGTGATTTTCAGCTCATGCTTAGAATAAATTCTATTAACGTATAAGTACACTTTTTTAGAGATTTATTCTTGAACATAATTAGAAATATTTTAATGGAACCTCACCAAATCAAGTACACAGTCACTTTTCTTAATGAAATCAGAGAAAATTTCCTTATCAACACCACTTAACACTCATTAAAGCTCTTCTTTAAAAACTATTCTGATTAAATCACTATCCAGAGGCCGTGATGACTGTCCAAAGGCAGTTGAAGCTATAATAGCTTCTTTGAGAAACATAAATTGATTTAAAAACTTCTATAAAAATCATTTATATTGATCAGTCATCTAATTAAGTCCAGTAACTAGTGCACACATATCATTGGCTATCTTAGTGTTGTTCTTAACCACTTTTTCATATACAGTAATCAGGTTTTGTTGAATTAGAGATACAACCTTCTATGGGATCTGATCACCAACAACCTTAATAGGACTAAAAACATGAGATTGACCATTTCAAGACTTTATGCATATCTTCCACCATATATTTTAGAAACTTCACCTCATCACTCAATTTTTTGTTCTCAATCATAACTTTCTATTTTTTTTGAATAATATTTGGTTGAATATGCCAAATAATTTTCTATAACTGCAAGACCACATCTATTTCACTGAGATTAGTCACAGGGGTAGGGTATGACTTCAGGACCCTTTAAAAATTAGAAAACAAGGTTTATCTAAGGGCTTTTAAATCATCTGTTCTTATATAAGTTGGAGTTTCTTAGGTAGGTTCAAAAGTAAGAATTGATACAGGTTCTGATTCCATTGAAGGTACAATTTCTTTAGAAATTATTGGTTTGATATTATACATTGTGGATGTATCAATTAATTTAACTAAGACTTCTTGAAAATAACAAACATCAAAATAATATATAAATATGTACCAGGTACATAAATACACAGGTTTGGCCAGTTCAATTTTTTTTTGCAAAATAGGGTTCTGCCCCCCATAATAGGTGAATCTATGATAGGATTAAGAGACTCATTCTATTGATCTAATTCCAAATTCTCAACTATTTCAAGTTCACCCATTTCTTACTTAGCTATATGAAAGGCCTATTGAATTATTTCCTCAGTAGATAAAATAACTTAAGGATCCACAAGTTATTCTAAATGTTCCTTAGAAACAACTTGTTCTTCTACAACAACAACTCGTGCTTCTTTAATAACAAATTCTTTATTAACTTCAAAAACTATATCCTTTTCAATTAATTTGTGTGGAACAGGTAGGCCAAAATATTATTCTTCTTCTAAGATAGTTCCTTCCTTAGGTGAAACTACTTCATCTTCCAACTCTTCCTTTGATTATTCAACAACTTTAACAGGTTCCATATCATGGTCAGATACATTATCAGTTCTTTAAGGGTTTTCAACTAGGTTGAAACATTCATAAATTCTTTCATTATCTTCTACCCAAGATTTATTCCATGGGTTACAGCTAAATTTCATCCTTCTAGCTATATCCTTTTAGATACAAAACTCATAAACTTCAACTACTTCTTCAATTGGACCAACTACTCCATTGGATAACAAAAATTCATAAATTAACCTGGAATAAAATAGAGAAGTTGATTATGAAGTTGTGTTGATCATATCACACATGTGAAGTATAATATACTTCCACAGATAAATCTTACTCCAATTCTTCATAAGATATATCAAGAACAAATCTCGATTCTTAAGGGTGGAGGAGTCCCCTTTCCTTGGACAAATAAGATGTTGAAAAAACTTAAAAAGCAATATTTTCTCACCATCCAACTCAACTGCTATCGAAATTATCTTCTTCTTATTTCTAGTCAATCTTACAGGAGCCTATTCTAGGATAAAAACAACACTAGATGGAGGAGGACCTCTTTGGTAATCTTAAAAAATTACTTCATGAGGGATTCCTAGGCAGGAAGCCCACAACCTTGAAGAAAAGGTACATCTTGGACCATTTACCCAACTTCTCACTACAAAATCATCTTCATAATTGAAGGATAACTGAACATACTGATAAAACTCAGAAACTAGATTATGATAAATGGGTATTTTCTCTTATTTTAACCAGTCCAACCATCCATATTCAAACAATACTTCTAAAACAAGAGAATAACTTTTCATAATCCACTTTAGACAAACTCCTTTCTCTAGAATTACTGTTTGATCAACAAGACCAGGATTTAATGGTTTCTCATCCATTATTTTTGAATCCTTTTTCACTTTCTTCTGAGACTGGAACTTCTTAGGATTTGATGGAGACAAAAACATAATTCTGGGCATCCAATGTGGGTTCGAGAAGGATGAAAGGTTGAAATACGAATAACGGTTCTATAGAGAAGGACTTTGGTTTTAATAGAAGAGAACTCGAGTGAAGAGAAGAGTGAAAAAATAACATATTCTTAATATTTAGGGATTTAAAATGATGAAAATACAAATACATTGTATAAAATCAATAAAATAATCGATATAGAGATATGGGAAGGAAGATTATAAAAGTAAAAGTCTTAGTCATCTTGGTGATACAGTAACAGGTAGTCACAATGTCAGCATTACGATACGACTCTAAACGGTGCGACCATATCATTGAGACAACAAGTATGATACCATAACTGAGAGATATTAATTGTGAGATCCTGAGTGTGATACAATAACTACAAGATAGTAACTTTGGAAACCATGATTCGTGAAACCATAAATTGTGAAATAGTAAACTCTTCACCTAAGGCTTACCATCCTTAACACATGTATGATGTAATTCATCCTTCTAGAATTTAATGACTTAGTGAATATATCAGCAAGATGATGTTCTGTTCAAATGAAGCCTAAAGTGATATAACCTTTTTGATAATTATATCTCAAAAAGTGATTTCTTATATCAATATGTTTAGTTCTAGAATGAGAAACAAGATTCTTTGAAATTTTAATAGAACTTATCTTATCACAATTTATAGGTACATGTCTAAATTGATATCAATAATCTAGTAAAGTATGTATCATCCACAAAATTTGTTCACAATAACTACCAGTAGCTATGTATTTATCCTCGACAGTAGATATTGAAACCGAATTTTGATTTTTACTACACCATGATTCTATAGAAATACCTAAAAAGTGACATATTCTATAGGTGATTTTTCTATCTAACTCACAATGAAAAAATAGGCATTATAATAGATAAATAGATCAAATGATTATCCTCTAGGATAGAAAAATCCTAAGTTAGTAGTATGTTTTAGGTATTTGAAAATCCCTTAAAGAGAAATAAGATGTAAATATTTAGTATTTTCTTAAAAGAGAGTGCACATAGGCACACTAAACATAATATTAGGTTGACTAGTAGTTAAGTAGAGTAAACTTCCAATCATTCCTCTATAAGTGGTTTGATCAACAGATTTACTATTTTAGTCAAGATCCAACTTATAGGTAGTAGTCATTGGAGTATCACGACTTTTAGTTCTATCCAAGGCAAGACATTTTAGAAGATATTTAGTACATTTACTTTGATTTAAAATAATACCTTACTTATTTTAAAATATTTTAAATCCAAGAAATAATTTTATTTCACTCATTAAAATCATTTCAAATTAATTTTGTATCATCTTTGAAAAATCAATACATAAATAATTTTTTTATGATTCAATACTAATATTATCAACATAGATTTGAACAACTAAAACATCTTTAGAAATTCGTTTTATAAAAACAGTAGGATCATCAATACCTTTTGTAAAAACATTTGAAATAAGAAAAGTATTTAATATATCATAATAAGATATTGGAGCTTGTTTTAAACAATATAAATATTTTTTTAATTTAAAAACATTATTTTGAAAGTGAGGGTTTGTAAAATTTGGGGGTTGTTCAACAAAAACATCCTCAACTATATACCCTTTTAGGAATGATCTTTTGACATACACTTGATAAATTTTGAAATCTAGATGTGCCAAATACGAAGGAAATATTATAATTTCTTAAAGTCTAGAAACTGGTGCAAAAGTTTCTTCATATTCAATTATTTCTTCTTGATTATAACCCAGTTCAACCAATATAACTTTGTTTCTAACTGTGTTACTAGCTTCATCTACTTTTCTCCTGAACACCCATTTAGTTACTATGGTTAAGATTTCTTTGGGTCTATCCACATGTTTCCAAACATTATTCCTTTCAAATTGATTTATCTCCTCTTGCATATCTGTCACCCAAAATTCATCATTTATTTCTTCATTGATGTTCTTATGTTCAAGAATTGACAAGAAAACATGATGGTCAACCTAATTTCATAGAGAATATCTAGTATGTGCTTCTTTATTTATGTCTCCAACTATTGCATCTAAAGGACGATTCTTAAGAGTTATAACAAGTCTAGGAAAATAAGGATTAGTTATTTTCAGATTTTTAAATAGGTTTGAGTTCTTTATGGATTGAATATGGAGAATTTCTAGAACTAGAAGTTTTAACAAATTCTTTCATAGGATGGTTCGAGGATGTACCGTTAGTGTCCATATTTGACATATAATCCTCATGATTTTCTAGTTAGTTCTTAGGTTCAGGTGGATCTGTTTCATCAAATTTGACATGAATAGATTCTTCTACACATTTGGTTCTTTTGTTAAGGACTCTCTAGGCTTTACTAGAGATTTAATATCCTAGAAAAATCCCTTTCATCACTATTGGAGGAAATGTTTTCCATATTATATTTGTGGTTAAGGATATAGAATTTACAACCAAAAACTTTTAAGTAGTTAACCTTGTGTTTTCTATTATTTCACAACTCATAAGGTGTTATTTTTAGAATATTTCTGATTAAAAATCTGTTAATAATATAGCTTTTTTTATTTACAACTTCAACCCAAAAGTAAATTGGTAGGTCATATTCACTAATCATGGTTGTAGAAATTTAATGAAAGTTTCTATTTATTGATTCTACAACTCCATTTTGTTGAGGTGTCCTAGGGTCATAGAAGTTTTGACTATAGCGATTTTGTGATAACAAGGATTCAAACTGTTTGTTTTCAAACTCACGACCACTTTTAATTCTTAGGTATTTAATTATAGTACCACTTATGTTCTCTAAAGAATGATCATACATTGTGAAGTAGTTACATGCTTTACTTTTGTGATCCATAAAGTAAGTCCAAGTATTCATAGAATAGTCTTCTACCAGAACATAAACATAGTTCTTCCCATATTGACTAGAAACTCTAGGTGGTCAAAAAAATCCATGCGATCCAACTCAAGAGGTTAAGAAGTTGAAACTTATTTCTTTAGATTGAAATATATTTTGTGTTGTTTATCGTTTTGACAAGGATTATAGACTTTATCATTTGGAAACTACAGTTTGGGTAGATCATTGACTAAATGTTTTCTAGTAAGCTTTCTATGGGAGTTTATATTGCAGTGTCATAATATTTTATTCCAAATACAAGACTCTTTGTGAAATACACTTAAGCATGAAAATTTTTGAGAAACTAAATAATCTAAATTAACTATATAAAAATTTTCATTTCTAAAAGAAAAAATACTAATTAATTCTTCGAATTAAAAAAATTATAAGCATTATTTTTAAATTTAACATGAAATATATCATCACAATGTTATGAGATACAATGAAAATTATATTTTAATCCCTAAAAAAATAGTACTTTAGAAATTAAAACTGAGTAAGAGTTACCATTATAGTTGAGGCCAATTATTTTCCCTTTTTCATTGTCACCAAAGGTGACATGCCCACCATCAATTTTTATTAAATTCTTAAAGCATGAGTATTCTTCTATCAGATGTCTTGAACATCCACTATATAAGTACCATAAGCTTTAGTAGAATATCTTTAAAAAAATTTCCTACATAATAATCCAACAAAAATATATTTTGGTACCTAGATTTGTTTGGGTCCAGAAAAATTAGTAATCAGTGATTTAGGAACCCACATCTGCTTCATGGGTTTCGTATAATAATTGTGTATCATATTTGAAAAAATAAACACTATTTGGTCTAAAAAAACTATAGGTAGTAAAATACTTTCAAGAATAGGAACTAGCAACATAATTATCTTTTTTATTTAGAAAAATATATTTTCTAGATTTAGTTACAAACTTGATTTTGGTGATATTTCTTTTCCCAAGTTGATATCCAATACTATTAGTGTATCTTGGGGAAATTTTTTTACCAAGAATCTAGGTAAGAGTATTTTTTCCACTGTTAAATTTCTCTAGTTCTTTTGTTAATTTCACATTAGATAAATTAAGTTAATTGTTCTCCTTGAGTAATTGAACTTTTTTCTCTTTCTCTACAACATGTTCAGATTTAACTATGGTAGTCAAGGCATGCTGTTTATTTAAAAATTTGTATTTATATTTTAGTTCATTGATGGTGTCCTCTAGAATTTTTAATTATTAAAAAATTTCCTCATTTTTCATATTTTAAGAATCACATTAATCTGTAGAATAATAGGAATTTTTTACAGAAGACACAAGGGTTACCTCATATGTATTGTCATAATACACATATTGGCTTAATTAGCCTTTTTATAATGTAAAGACTCTGAGACACTTGAACTACCCTCAAAAGCACTCCATGTTATTTTCATTTCCCTTTTATACTTTATATATTTGTCCTCATATCGATTCTTTTATTTTATCTTGGGACAATTAACCTTTGCATTCCCTTTCCTCTTGCATTCATAACAGACTATTTCATCAGATTTGTCACTTATTTTCCAATCCTTCTTCTAGTTTCCATTGTGATCATATATTACTTTGAAGTTGGGATTTATGAAAAATTTCTTTCTTTTATAAACCATCTTAAATAATCTAGATAATTGACCAATTTCTTCATCACTATCAGATGGAGAATCTCCATTACTAGAATTTTTAGAATGAGGTTGTATACTTTTCTTTTCCGTCTTCTTAGAAGTAGTGGTTTTGAAAGCCACTGACTTTATCTTTGGTTAATCTTCATCTCCCTTGTTGACTTGTAATTATTCCTCATACATAATAAACTTTTCTATCATCTCATTGACTATCATTTTTCTAATATCATAACACTATAGGTTCCTTAATGTGAAACAAATAAATTATCCTAAATTTCATGGGATTTTTTAAATGTAGAGATTCTGTTAAACTCTTCATCTCCAAAGGAACAATATAATGGATTCATGGATTTTCAATTATTATTATAGGAAGCCTTAGTTTTTTAATCCCATGTATGTCTTTCAGTAGAAGTAATATTATATTCATCTATAATTGGAGACAAAATCTCAAAACCCATACTTTCTAAGTGCATTTTCATTTTTAATTTTCCATTGTGCATAATTTGTTCCATTAAATAATGGAGGTCTGTTAGTAACAAAACCTTCCATTCTATTATCCATAATAAAGAAACGGGATTTTAAAGAACTATAAATTTAGAACTAATATAATTTTAAAGATCTTTAAAATACAACTACAATCACAGTTGAAAAATATTTTAAATAGATCAATTTTTTTGAAAATATGGATTTTAAAAACTCATTTGACACCAAATGCTGGTCAGAGTAGGACACTTAAGAGGGGGGGGGGGGGTGAATTGAGTTCCTATAAAAATTTCTATTGCACATTTTATTTAAAATATTCCCCCAATTACAATAAAACACCTCAGTTAACCAAGGTAATGAAATTATAGTAGTTTGACTGTTCAAATAGTTTCTTAGAAGATTGATTAATTCTTAGTTATAAGAATATGAGATATTTAAACAACTTTTGAAACTACTATAATAAGGAAAAATAGATATAACATTATCCAAGACTAACTATCAATGTAAAATTTAGTTTTCAAAAAAAATATTTAAAACAGAGAAAGACTAAATTGAAAGACATAGTGGATAAAACTAGTGGTTCAGTGTTATGCCGAGACCTAATCTACTCTACTTGGTGATCACCTACCACTATGAAATTTATATAAAGCTTAAATCCACACTCTGGATCAGTGTTAACCATAATACACAATATTTTCCATGTCAAAATACATATTCCACTATTCTACGTGGGAATACTAACAACTAGGCCACACATGACCTCTTCCACATATATACGTGGGTAAAACAAGGTGAAAAATATATTTGAGTATGGATATATTTTATCCTCCAGTTCAATACAGAAGATAGTGTGTGTTTTAATAAATATTCACACACTGATCGAAAAGATTAAAAAAATAGTACACAATAGAGAAGAGATAATGAGAAAGGATTAGAAAAGATCTGAGTGTTGTTCTATGTGGATCTGGAATTTTAGGATGTAGTATATGTGATTTTCGAGTCCTAATGTAGAAACAGAGTGTCGTGAGTCGAGTGTTCTGCTTTATAGTTCGATGAGATGTGCTTTGTAGCTCATTTTCATCTTAGTGTTGCTGCTGCGAGGATGTTTAAGGTTCTGATCCACAATTTTACAGCCACCTAGAACCGAGTGTTCTTTGTGTTCATCAGTTTATGGATGTTCTTATCTTTCTGTGTGGAATCCACTACTCATATATATTTTTCATCTCTGCACTCTAGTTCCATAACATTTCATTTTATTTAGTATGCCTGTTTTGGAGTTGAATGGATGCACTATCTCTACACCTCATATCTCGTACTCTATGCTAAAAGGACTAAAAAAGAACTTTAATTATATCATTTTCATTAAATTACTCAAATATGACCATTAGAAATAAATTTTAAATGTGATTGAAAAAGAAAAAAAAACTGGTTATGTATAGAACGATGTGACAGTTGTAGTGAGATAGTCATGGTGAGACAGTCACTGGGAGACATGAATAGTGCCATAGTTGCGTTGAGATCTAGAACTATTAAGAAAGTTACAATGTCTGGTCCTTTGAAAATTCTGGAATCAGTAGTGAGACTATGGTGTCAAATAAACGGTGTATTAGGTGACGATTATAATTATTTTTTAAAATTCTGGACAATGTCTTATTACGGTTTCTTAGAAATGGTTGAAATGAAACAGTTTCATAGACTTTTTGAAAATCTAGAACCAGAAGCAAGATTATGGTGTCACAGACTTTGTGAAAATTTGATACCGGTAGAAAACTTACTGTTTCACAAACTTATCCAAATATATTTACAGTTTCTTAAGAAACAATATTTCTATAATGCATTGTGATAAAACTTAATCATGATGAAATATAATAGAACAAAATTAAACATTGTTTACAAGATTCCAACATGATTTTTGAGATTCTGAATTAGGAACTTGTGAGAGTTTAAAACATGAGTTGTAAGCATTATGAAATAAGGAAACCAAAAATCTAGAAACATTATTTGTGATCCTTAAAACATGAGGAGTCTAACATATATCAAGGCTTATAATATTAATATTTCTCTAAAAATCAAATCACCCTAAACCTAAAAAGAATGTCTCTAACTCTTAAATTATCCTTTATATCCTAATCCCAAAAGTTATCTAAACCTCTTCTATGATTCTAACTATAGTTACCCAATATAAACATACCGTAAATATTATAATAATATCATTATTTAAATAATACATATCACAACAGTTTCAAAACACAAGACACAAAACATTTAGGTCCTTGGATTCTGTGACTATTGTGATATGAATTGTTTAAATCATGAGATTACTATACTATTTTTCATAAGTTTATCTAAGGATTATTTATATTTCTCATGACTTTATTTATATAGTTACTCTTCAGTTAGAGAGATATTTTATTTAACTATAAATGTATTATGTTCTTTGGCTTTAGGATGTAGGATGAATATTTTCCAATTTTTCAACTTTTTAGAGAATTATTTCTCTACATCACCACCTTATAGTTATATTTTTTTTCTCATAATATTGTCCCTTGATAAACCCAAATAGATAAGTAAAAATATCAATAATAAATTTCTTCAGAAAAACCTTATCTTTGGATTTGAGGTCTTAAAAGGATTCAATAGAGTCATAATCTTCACATGTTAAATAAGATTCTCATAGAGGATCATTCTCAACATAACTATTATAAAAATTATCACATTGATTACATTCAAGTAGTGGATAATCCTATTTCTCCATTGAAATCCTTTTTAACTTCTTATCCTATATATTTTTATAGTTCATCAAGGTTTGGCTAGGATATACTTGTTTTTATTAATAAGGATGTAAACTATATTATACAAATAAGAAAACTCTAAAACATATCAAAATATGTAATTAATATATATATAAAGTAAAAAAACTGTAAAAGGAAATTATACCTTTTCATAGGGAATCAAGATTAGGTCTGATACAACTTGAAATTCCTTGGTCAGATTATACAGTAACATTGATAGGGTGATGAATCTATCTAAAATTTTTACCAAATTATTTTTCCCTTTTAATCACCTCTTTAAATATTTAGAACATTTTTATTGGTTAAGATATATGTGGATATGATTATGATTATCTATAACATGATTAAGAAACGTAGAGAAGTGAAGAAATCAAGTGAGTAACCCAAAATATTTTTTCATTATTCAACCCAAATGTGGGGATATAATCCTTACAGTGTTGAGTTGAGTAAGATTAAAAGATATCCACTATATAAATCAAGTGAATACAAAGAAAGTTACATATTGAAAATTTCAAATAGTCTATTAACTATTTTAAAATCTTCCGACTGTTGACTATCACTTTTTAGGTTTGTTTTTAAAAGCTCTCATTAGCATATAATTCTCTCACAAAAAACTCTTAAAGAAGATTACTATTCTTATTAGGGATCTCCACATCAAATGATCACATCTTTTTCCATAATCAAAGTCTTTGGCAACCAAATTATAATATAGTATAATTGAATAAACATAAATATATCTATCTCAAAATCAATCAACAAGGGATTAAATATAAAATTAATGATCATTAGAACTACATGCACATTGGACTTGTTTTGAAGCTCAATTATTCTCCTTATTATGTAAAGATATCATAGGGTATTAATTTTCTCCTCTTTATACTTATCCACCCTCTCATCTTCTTTAAATTCTATGATATGGAGATATTTTATGGTAGGAATTCTTCTATTTCCTCTTCTATTATTTCTATTTTTACTCATTACATATTTTCATCTTCATAGAGTATCACTGGCTTCACTATTGGATACTTAGGAACTTTCTCTGGAAAACAACATATGTTCTCTCCTTTCTCTAGAACACATCACCTGAAATATTCCATTTTTTCACATTTTATATACTAAAAATGTCTATCCTGATTATTATTTTCATAAATTTCATTTGAAAAACCATAAATATTGGTACTTCATGTCTCCATTGATCTCTTGAATAAAAACCCAGTTAACTGACTCTACTAAGAAACACACTTTTAAAAATAATAAAAATGAAATTTTTCATCACTTAAAAGTAATGAATTCTTATGTGATAGTAAAATCAATCCTCCATTATCATTTCTAGAAAATCACTAATAAAGGTACCCTTAATTAGTTCTTCAAAAATCACTGATAAAGGAGTCTTTTATCAGTGCTTTCTGGAAGATCTAATAAAAGACATTCTAGCTAAAACATAACTATAACCCTAAAACAACCATGAAATAACACTATGAAATCAATACCAATATGAATATTAAAAAGAAATATAAATATAAATAAAATATCAGCTGAAAATATAAAATTTAATTGAAATAAAATTTATAACACAAATACATGAAAAAAATGTATTATATACATTTCAAACATTAGTTTTTATAATTACATGAGTAAGTATAAATTATCACAAACATTCAAAAAAATCAATGTTCTTTTGTATTTGGACTCTAACCAATAGTCATTCTATTAGTTTCCAAAACAAAACCACCCCAGATCGAGAAATATAATGTACCTTTATAAGAAAATAATTCTTATGTTATTAATAATATAAAAAAATAAATTAACCAAAAAATTTCAATTTTAAACAAAAAAATATTCTTTTAGTCATATTAGGAAAACCATATGTCGGATTGAGGTGAAGATAATTCCTACACACCACCAAGGACTTATGGATTGTTTCCAAAAATTATCAATACAATATGAATGTGTTTTCTCAGTTTTAATTATTATAATTGTATTTTTTACAAAAATGTCAATTCTAAATAAAGAGACATGCTTGAAGTCATATCAGTCACATCATGCATCATTTTGAGGTGCATCTGATTCCTACATGTTACAAATGACTTATGGATTATTAATCCAAAGTATCAAAATAATATTAATGTGAATTATATATTTTGAGTAAGTCAATTTTTCTTAATAAAATGTCATTTTAAAACGAAAACCCGCATTTTAAGTCATACCGGTCACATCATGTTTCAGTTTGATATAAGACTGATTCATACACATTAAAAATTAGTTATGAATAATTTTACTAAATTATAAATACAATATGATAACATGTGATTTGTTTTTTCAGTGGGTGACACACATTTTGAACTGAAATGTCAATTTTAAATTGATAACAGACACTTTGAGTCATATCAGATACACCGTGTTTCACATTGAGGTGAATATGATTCATACTTGTAAAAAATGACTTATAGATCATTTTACTAAAGTATAAAAATATTACGAATGAATTTTATCAGTTTTCAGTATGTCACCTCTATTTTTAATAAAATTAATGTCAATTTTAAATAAAAAGACCCACTTGGAGTCATACCAGTCACACCATGCATTAGACCGACGTGAAGGTGATTCTTACATGTCATTAATGACTTATGTATCTTGTTACTAAAGTATAAAAACAATCCAAATTTGTTTTCCTAGTTTTTAGTATGTCGTTTGTGTTTTTTACTAAAATTTCATTTTAAACCAAAAGCGTGAAATTTGAGTCATACTGGTGACATCATGTGGCTGTTTGACGTGGGACTAATTTCTACACACAGAAAATGACTTAATAAGTATTATCCTAGATTTTTAAGACAATCCGATAATTTCTGATCGATTTTCTATGAGTGACATGTGTTTTGAAAAAAAATATCCATTTTAAACTAATAAAAAACAATTCTATTCATACCATGCACACCGTGGGATGTATTGATGTGTGTATCATTCCTATATTACAAAAATGACTGAAGGATTATTTTTAAAATGTATCAAAATAATATGAATGTGTTTTCTTGGTTTTGATCATGTCACTTCTCTTTTTTACTAAAATGAAAATTTTAAACTCAAACCACACAATTTGGGTAATACCGGTCACAATGTGTGTCAGATTAATGTGTGTTCAATTCCTACACATGAAAAATGAATTATGGATCATTTTCACAAAGTTTCAAAACAATATAACCTCATTTTATCTCTTTTAGATATTTGACACATGTTTTAAACTGAAATCACACATTTCTATTAAAAACATATACTTTGGGTCATATAGACCACATCGTGTCTTCGATTTATTTACAGTCAATTCCTATTAGTGAAAAATGAATTATACATCATTTTACAAAATATTGAAAACAATCTGAGATTGTTTTCTTGGTTTTGGGTATTTAATGTATATTTTAAACTAAAATGATAGTTTTGTATTGAAAACCTGTACTTTGCGTCATTCTGACTACATCTGGTGTCATATTGACATATAATGAATTCCTACACCAGAAAAATAATTAATGGATCATTTTACTAAAGTTTAAAAATAATATATGCTATTTTTCTTAGTTTTAACTACATGATGTATGTTTTAAACTAAAACAATACTTTTGTATTGAAAACACATACTTTGAGTCATATCAACCACATCAGGTGTCCAATTGATGCGCGATCAATTCATAAATGTGAAAAATGAATTATGGATCATTTTCCAAAATTTTGAAAACAATCTGATATCATTTATTCAGTTTTGAGAATGTGACATGTGTTTTGAAGTAATGTGTAAATTTAATAAAATAAGTATCAAATTAAAATGATAAGGAAATTTACTAAAAAATTTGATAAAATGATTATTAAATCAACTAAATTACTAGTATGAAGTCACATCTTATTGATTTCTGTCTACATTATGACATCATATATTCTAGCAATTTGTTTCTATATAAAGATATTTCCTCCATTATAATTCACCTTGATAAACAAATAAAAAATAATATATAAGAATTTTAATACTAATGAGTCACACCACAAATATATTTCTATGCTCATAGCCCATAATATACCACACATATAGTAGGTAATCACCTAAATTTGATGTCGGAAAACCTTCAGACCTTATAAATGATGCCCAGTCATCTCTATAAGAAATTTAATTATTCTTTTGAGTATATATATTTTTTAGAAATACTGGTAGTACTGAGAAAATATAGGAAAATGATTAAGAAATGTTTTTAATGACATTTTAATTACATTTAGAAATTACATGTTTAGGGATACTAGTCTTATGATGGTTTATGGTGTATTTTATAAATCTTCAATCATAATATGCATAATCATTATTGTTATCTTACTTCATACATTTTAGAAACATTAACCAAAATAAGTAATTTTTTTTGAAATATGTTCTAATTTTAAAATATTTCATTAAATAACTTAATATATATTCATTTTATGTAATCCAAAGGCTTCTTATATTCAATCACCAACTTCATACCATGATTTAGCGTATGTTTAACAACCGATCTATTATAAAAAAATTATTGTTAAAACATAGACTTAAAAAATAATTTAATGTTTATCTATAAAAAGTTTATTAAATTTCACTATAAATTCACAATAAATATCATTTGTGGTTGGTTCGATGGATATCTATTCATTAGATCCAAAAAATAAATACTTGGTCTATCTAGATTGATTGCGATCATCATTCTGTACTTAAAAATATAAATAAGTATTGGAAAAAATAAAAATATATTTTATATGATTAGATTATAGAGTTTTACCCCTGCATTTTATGCATTCAAATAGTATTTCATCTTCTATTTTATTCTCAAGTACCTCACTTAGATCATTTTTATTATAATAATGTTCATTCAAATACAATTTAATTTATTCAACAGAAATGATGCAAGGATTAATGAATACAAATTGTGATTCACAGGGTTTTCCATTTATGTATTAATAATAAACATACTTATAGAAAATATTAAAATTTATTAAAATTAATGAACATATTAGATCATTTTTGAAAAAATGTAATAAAAAAATATACATTTTGTGTGTATTCACAACTGAGACTCCTAGCCATTCATATTTGAGAATCTCATTTATACTCTCAAGACCAACATCATCTAAAATGACAGTTCTCTATATTTATTATTCATATGGAACATAGGACATATCTACATATTTGAATGTGGTATTTGAATGAATTTGTAATTATACTACATGTTGTTGTGGAATTGGTGATGAAAATTTACACCCAAAAGGTGTTTTTTTCTTGGTTGATTTACTAGATTGTCTTGATCTGACCTTCTATTTTCCCATAGCTTATCCATCTATAATACCTCATTTTTCACCAAAGGTTATTGTTTTTTCATTGAAATTTGTTTTAGATGACATACCTCATGTATCTTTATAGGATTAGAATTAAATGGTATGAATGTTCTAATTGTATCATTAACCATTGTAATATCTGGGTCATCACATGGAACAAGAAACTCATTAGTCAACATTTGAGAAACCTCAATCCCCACACCTATGTGATAATTTTGGAGTTCTTTACTATGTATCGTGTCTCCTAGAATATTATACACCTTACCTATTGCAACATGGAAGTGCATGGGTGTTAACATATTAAAATCACATGTAACATTGCCCTGTAGAAATTTTGTGATATAGAGTTATTTAATGTTTTTTGATTCACATTTTAGAGAAAGAGTAATGAAAAAATCGATTAGCTCGGGTAAGGTACGAGGTTGAGGGTAATTATTTACCCATTTTTATATAAAGATATGTAATATTTATTCTTTACATAAAATTTTGAAAGACTTATCAGCAGGTAAAACCTTCCAAGAATAAAAAATTAACAAAAAAAAGATACATAAGGAAATAAAAACAATGTAAACCTCCCATAACTCTCTACATAAATGAAAAAAATAAAAAACCTGAAAATTGTATTATAAAGCAATTATAGAATATAATTCAAACAAAATTAATCATAATACTAAGGGAAAACTAAGAGGAATTAGAGAAGATACAAATAGGATAATAGATAACTTCTAGTGGCTCATTCTTTGATGTAGGAATTGACCCCTCTTCTATAAAAAATATAAATGACCTGCTTAGGATATCTTACATTTAATATTATCCCTATGTACATGAAAATTAATAGAAGTATTCTATCCCATCATGATATATATATATATATATATATAATTTCATATCTTAATCCCAACTTACAGGATAAGGTAAGTGGTATACCAAGCTGAGGCCTCATCCCATATTCTGAGATAGGGGAAGGGGTATACTATGTTAGGGAACTTTTATCCCATAACATCCATCCTACTACAAATATAGCTATACATTATTGAATATATATATATATAATCAAAATACACATTTATAATATAAATACAATTCATCACGTATTATTTAATAGACTTTTGGTAAATGAAAGATGAAATATATTGAATTATAATTTTAATAATTATATATAAAAAATATATGAGTTGTTGGATAGACTTAAATAAATAATGAAAATTATCAAAATTTAAAAATTTTCAATAAATTCAGTACAAATAAAAAAGAAAAAATTTACATGAGAACTACCCAAGGTATACCTATAAAAATAAAAATTTAAGAAAAATCAAATGGAATTTATAGTTTATGATAATTAAATTCTTTTAATTATAAAAATCTTTAGTCTTGATTGGTATTATCAACTATATAATAACAAATGTGTATAATCAAGAAATAAACATACAAGCATGAGGAAAAGAAAAAAGTGGTTCAAATGTTATTGAGGGACAATAAGCCTACCAATAAAGCCTATACCTCCCCAATTGAACCACTAATGTGTGCTAGAGTTGACTCCCAAGAAACACCAGGAGGACACTATATAAGGCAATATGGTGTTCCTTATAATTTCAATGGAAAATCTTACATAAAATTATCATTGTTTTAAACTTCGGTATTCTAGTGGTAGTCCTTGGTATGAAATGTTAAAGTATAAATTCAAAACAATTTTATAAGTTTATAATTGAATATCATTATTTTTTAGAGTTTTTAGGTTAAATGTTACACTTCTTAACCCAATAATAAAAAAATCCTTATAATTTACACTATATATATCCACATTTCAGTGAAGTAGACATGTTTTCTATGTGAAATGTGAGTATTAAATGAAAAAAATTCGATGAAACCTTTTGAAGAAGAATTAAAGATGTAAATGAGGAAAAATATAAAGCACATCAGAAGAGAAAAAATTTCTATAATAAGTTTTTCTTAAAAATTTATAAACATTAACTATCATAAAAACATTATAGTTTTCAAGTGTGATGATTGGGTATATATATTAACTTTTTTTTTTGTTTTTTCATAGTAAATCAATTTTTATCGCCTATTAAACTCAGAATCCAAATTACCATTGAAATAATCTTCACTATAGGTCAAGTGTGGTTTGTTGAATGTTATATTATTCAAGTTCGAGTGGGAATAAAAGACTCTAATAATAGAATTTTGTTGAGGTTAAAATAAAACCACTCTAGTTATATGAAAATTAAAAATGGGGATAATTCAAGTGGAGGCCCTTAGTTACAGGTTGTATATAAAATATAATGACATGGAAACATACCCAAGGGTTCTATTTCTACAAAATTATAAGTCAAGATAAATTGTATGAAACTTTAAGAGTTTGTGGTAATGTGACAAGATATAATATAGTTTAGTAGATTTTAATTTCAAGAAATAGTCTCATAGATTATGATATAGGTTTGTAGGAGATCACTAAATTTGAAATTGTAGTGTGAGGTTAACCCCAAATAAGAATGAGAGTGAGATTGTCTATACATAACATCATATGGAAGAATTTAATAAAAATAATACTTTATATAAAAATATAATTGGCAACCATTAGTTAATATTCTTAAAATATAATATGAGTTTTATAAAAATATTTTTAAAATAGAGGGAAAACATGATATTTGGAATGCTTGAGAATCACATGGTGAGTTGAGACCACCTACCAATATTAATATAAATATTTTAATATTATAAATGATAATCATAATCCCATAAAACAATGGAATTAAAATTTTGTAATAAAAGAAACCAAATAAAAAAACCACTAAAATTGATGACAAAATTTTTCCATTGAAATCATTTAATTGCTATCAAAATTCCATACATGATACCTTAAGGGATTACTAATCAAGGAAAGTATGGAATAACTATTAGATCCTCCCCATCACATGACTTCAAAATCCTAGAGAATTTACAGGATGTGTTTACATGAATTTAGACAACCACTAAGTCTGAAATCCATATATTTAACTACTTACTAATCTTATGGCCCAAACATCGAAATTGATCACATGTCACCAAATCCAACCATTCTCCGATTCCAAAGAATCAACCCATAACAGTATTTCCAATACATAGCTCAAAAAATACCATGAATTATGCCAAAAATCAGTCATCACATTTATATTGAATAACCCCTAGAACTGACCCAAATCAATACATACCAAAAACATTGGACATCCATAAATATCCCAATAAAATGTAACCTAATTCCAAAATCTATAACCATAAAACTATAATAAATACCAAAACAATTTATATACCAATAACTGAAAATCAAACATATCCAAAAATAGAACATGAACACCCTACTGGTCGAGTCATTAATAATTTAAAACCAGAACCAAAGTAGGGTTCAAACAATAGCATGATGTAGTGGGAGAGGAGAAGAAGAACATGAATAGAGGATGAAATGAAATAGAAGGAAAATACAGAACCCACAAGAGCATCGGCCCAAGAAAATTCAACTTTAACTCACACTGAGGAACCCAAAAAAGAAAGAAATGAGGGAAGAGGAGAAAAAACATACCTTATATTTGAGGCTTTATTCGTTCAAGAGAAGTCTGAGAGGGAGAAACGAAAAAAGTGGAATTCCATGAGAGCTTTATAGGCATTACAAAAATCACTTCGGTTGGAGTTATTTTAAAAATATCATGGATGTTTTTATCAGCACTGACAAAAAATAACTGATAAAGAGGGGTTTATCAGTGCTAAATTAAAAAGGGCTAAAAAGATCACTTTATCATCGCTAAAACATTAGCACTGATAAAGATGGATTTTCAATAAATATTTATATATTTTTTATAAATAAATATATTTGTAAATATTTTTATAAATATTTTTATATAATTATAAATATATATATCATTATATATTTGTTTAGTAAATATATATAAATATAAATTTATTAAATATATTCATTATTTAAATATATTTATTATAATTTTATAATTATTAATTTTTTTAATTATTTATTTAAAATTATATAAATAATTTTTAATTTTTTTAATAATTTACTTATAATTATTTATAATTTTATAAATAAATTTATATTTTTTTTGTAATTATAAATATATTTATATCATTATATATATTTAATATATAAATATAAATATAAATATTTAAAAAAATTCATTATTTAAATATATTTGTTATAATTTTATAATTATTAATATAGTTATAACATTATATATGTATATAATTATAGATATATTTTAAAATTAAAAATAAAAATAAATATAAATAACGTAAATATATTCATCATTTAAATATATTTATTATAATTTTATAAATAAATAAATAAATAATTATTTATTTATAATTATATAAATACTCTTTAAAACCATTATATTTATTTATTTATAATTATGAATATATAATTTTATAAATCTAGTAAATATACATTTATAAATATGTTTATTTATAAATAATAACTGAAAATATATTTTAAAACTTATTAATGAATATATAATCTTAAATACATGAATGATAAGAGTGAGTGAAATTGAATAATTTAAAATGAGAAGTCTTTAAAAATATTGAAAAATTGGATAAGTTTTATTAATTATACTAATTATAAATAAAAAAATATGGAAATATATTGAAATGAATATGAATACATTTTTAAAATATTGGAACATAGTAAATAAATTTGTGTAAATAAATATTATAAAATGATTAAATTCAAAAAAATATTAAAAACAAATAAATATTTGTAGCTATAATAATATTAAAAATAAATAAATAAAATTTACTAATTAAAAACATAATATATTAAATATATTTTGTTACTCAATGAGATTCGTATGTGAATATTAAAATTTGAATAAAATACATAAATATTAAGGGTTTGTATTTCTATATAAGATTTTCCTAATTATGAAAATATTTATGTGTCTAAAATTAATATACATATATATATATATATATATATATGTATACAAATTTGATATATGATAAATCGAACAATGTCATTATTTAATATGAAATGACTATTAAGGAAATAAATAATAATAAGAATTAATAAATTTAGAAAAATTATTAAATGTTATTAATTATATATGTAATTTTAAAAAATAAAAAATGAATATTTAAATATGTTAATGAAAACATTATATTATTTAAAATATAACCATATTAAAAACATTAAATTTTAAAAAATTAAAATTTATAAATTAATATCGAAAATTGGTAAAATTACAAACATATTGAATAATGAAAAACTAAAAATGAACAAATTAGATAAATATGTAAAAAAATTATGATTATTAATAAATAAATAATATTAAAAATTTAAAAATTTGAACAAAATTAAAAATTAATTAATAGTATATATTGAATAAAAACATAAAAAATATAAAATTTATTGATTGAAAACCAAATATTTAATAACTATATTATTTTAATAAATATAATTCTAAAATGAATATTAAAAATTGAATGAATTACAGAAATATTATGTGTGTGCGCGTTGTATCTAAAAATGAATTAATTTTGTATATGTACGTGTGAAATCAACGTGACACATGTTTGATATATCTTAAACTGAAAAATGAAATTATATTCAATTAAATTCATATTACTCTATACAATTAATTAATATTTCTAATTAATTTTATTTTTTAATTTTTCACTATTTCCCCTTAATATATGAAAAACTTAATGTAAGAATAAATATTTTTTATTATATGAATCATATTTTTGGGAATAATATATATATATATTGATATATATATATGAATATAAATCTATAATGAAAATATTTATTATATTAATGAATAATGATGTATAAAAACCATTAAAAATGAATAAGAAATAAATTTATTTTTTATAATTAGATTTTATTCATTTTATTTATTTACATTTAAAATATATTATTTATTACAATTTATAATTACCACACACACATATATATTGAATTTATTAGTTTTTATTAATAATTATTTCATTGATATGTTTTTAAATAATTTTCTAATTTATTCAGTTTTAAATCCTTTTTTTATTATTAAAATTTATCCATTTTATATATTTATATTTAATACATACTATTTATTAATATTTATAATTTATATATACGAATATTAAATTTGTTCATTTTTATTAATAATTATTTAATTTATATTTTATTTAATATTTCTCAATTTACTCATTTTTATTTTTTATTTGTTTAATTATTCAATTTATTCATTTTATATATCTATTTTTAATATATATTATTAATTAATAGTTATAATATATATATATATATATATATATATATAAATTTATTAATAATTATTTAATTAAAAAATTTAATAGTTTTTTTAAAATTTGAATTTATAAATATGTATTTGTTTAATTATTTTAATTTTTTAATATTTTTAATGCTTGTATTTTTTTTATTTGATTATATAAAAAATTGGTGCATGGATCGAACCAGGTCGTGTAATTACTCAGATAGGTGGGTCGGATTGTGTAGGACCTAATTAGGTGTATGATAGTAGGCCAAGACCTTCGAGAAGCAGAGGGTGGGCTAAGCCCCATGTGGGCCTCTGAATGGGCCAATATATATATATATATATTTGTGTGTGTGTGTGCAGTGTATGCGGGTGACTATCCCCATAGTGGACATCTGATCTTGGTATGCAGTGAAATGATATATAAAGAAGTGACCTCCCTTACAATTTAGATGTGGGACTCGCAGACATGATCAAAACCTTTATCAATGTTTTATTTATAGTGTTGATAAAGGCTAACGTTGTATATAACACATTTTTTTGTTGTGTAATCCATGATAATATAACTTTGAATTACCATAAAGAATCATTATTTATTCTATATGTGATATACATAATTATAATGGTTTTCTCTTTCAACATTAACTTTATTATTCAATTTATGATTCCATAAACACAAGCAATAAATAGTTGTGGTGTGAAAGATCTTTTCATGACACAATAAAATTCTCAATATAAATAAATATATATTCTCTTGAATCATTGAATAACACTATGTTATGAAGCTTTCCCACAATATTCTCTTCATAAAATACCATGGACTGGACTTCTCCTCATGGAGTGATGACATATCATCTTACAATACCATCATTGACTTTTATTATATCCCCATACCAATTCATGATGAGATATTATTCTTCATATTATAAACACAATCTACCTTTTCATTTATTCTTCATCACCAAAACCAGTTGCTTGAATCAGGATTATAACATTCATCGTGATATTTATATCATTGATGAACAGATAAAGCATAATTTTCTTTAATATTCAGTGATATCAAATTTTTCTCAAATTATTATCCTTTATGTAAGAAATTAATAATCTTACATGCTACAGTGAGATAGTGTACATTTCAAAATTTTCATTCTTCAAGGTATATGAAACTCTTACATATCGATATGAAGTTACTCAGATGTATTAACATAAGGGTTTTTTCTTTTTCTAATACTTCTTATTGAACTCATAGGTACTCTTATGTTTTCTCATTTACTGACATATGGTTTTTTACTTTTATGATTTCCTGTATGGATGTACTGAATAGACATTCTGTGTTGTCATGTGAACCATATATATGGATGTAAGGTTTTTCCATTTTCTATATTTATAGTATAAATTGAAAAAGGACTCTTGTGTATTCTCTTATGAACCCTTACATATTCACATAAGATCTTTTCATTTTTTTATTTTAGTATACACCTCAGAGTGACTATGACATATTGTCTTGAAGACCCTTACATATTGACATAATGTTTTTCCCTTTTCCAAATTTCTATATGAACTTCCAAAAATATATTATGTATACTCAATGTAATATTATGTATCACAATGATATATATATTTTTATGATTTTATACATCACATTAATGTGATTCTTATGTATTGGGCATATGACCGCTTATGTATGGTTTTTCCTTGGTCAATTTTTTTGAGATATATTTCATATGAAATACATACTTCTTCAAATATTATTTGAAAATATTCAAATATCTCTATTAAATATTTGATCACTCAAATTAACTAGAAAAATATAATTTTCTGGTACCCTTCATGTAATATTAAATATATAACTTTGAGATACATTTCATGTAACTTTTGAATGAAATCCAAGTAACTTCCTGAATTACTTTTCTAAAATATTCAATGGGTACTCCTTATGGAAATAGTACTTCTAGATTCAATCTCTATATTTTTAAACATCATTAGTTCTTATTTTATGCATTTAACTTCAAGATATTATCTCTTATATATGTAACTTCATCAGACTCAACTCAATTAACAGAATAAAAATGTAGTTCAACTTTCAAAATTAGTTTGTATACTTTATAAACACAAGGGTGGATTTTACGAAACATTAGAAAGAATATGTACTAGATAGTTATCTTCATAATCCTTTATCGCTCTTCATATATACTCATTAATATCATCTTTACAATCATTAATTATAACGGTTTCTACTTTGAGCCTGTTTGTCCAAGAAATCCAAGAGGAAACCATACTTGCATGTTGTTTCGGGAAGCATATTCATCTTTAATCTTCCCCTTTCCGTGATACTCTTCATCAATCACATGGTTCTTTAGTATCTTAATTCATTGAGATCTTCATCATCACCCAACACATATTTATATCAAGCCTACAAATTGAAAATACACACAATCACAATCTATTGGGATCTTTGGTTTAATTGATGATGAGTCAATGTGATCTTCCAATTTTATTTTTGAGATATGCTCTAGAGACTATTTCATTCATACTAAACCACATTCCATTTAAATTAGTCATAACAACACCATTTGAGAGATATACTGGAAAATGTATCTATATGTATTTTATGAGTATTTAGAGTTTTGTAACATATATAGATCACTTGGCTTTAGATAAACATGGACCAAAATAAGATAAATGATTATTTGTTGGTTACCCTTAGGAAAATATGGGAAATTATTTCTATAATACCCCAGAATAAATAATGTTTTTAGCCTACTATGGTTTTTACTTGAGAAATATCACATTATCTATGTTTTTAGTGGGATGAAAATTCATCTTGGAGAATATAAATTCCAATAAAAAGGAAGTGTTTCTGAGTTGTACGTTGATAGGGTTCCATAAAGAGTTATGTAAGAAGAAGCAATTCAGGTACAAAAGAACCTCAAAGGTTTGATAGTATTCATCAAGAACATAATATATGTGGGTTTATTATGGTTAATGGTGATGAATTAATGTTCATACAAGTGGAATAAACTACTAAAAAAGAGTCCATTTAGTGTTCTAATTTTGAGAGATAGCTAAATCCATGGAATCTAAGATGGACCCCAAGTACACTAACTAAGTTTGGAATATAATGGATTCAACTAAAGGGGTGATACCCATAGGGTGAAATTTCTTTTTTTGAAATAAAAATTTCATGTATGGTATGGTGTCTACCTATAAATCATGCCCGATGGAAAAGGTTTATAAATAAAATCCATTATATTGACTATAAATATACCTTTACAACCGTTATGATGATAAAATGTGTTCAGATATTTCATACCATAAAAACTCCATAGGATTATGAGATATATGAAATGGATTTCAAAACTTCTTTAATTAATGGGTATTTAGTAAATGACATGTATATTATTCAACCTTAATGTTTTGAAGTTGCAAATGAATCTATAGAGATTTTTTAGTTGGAATAGTCCATTTATGGATTAAACTAAGACTCTAAAATTTATAAGATCTAGTTTGATGATTTAATAAAAGAAATTTGTTTCATAAAAAGATGGATTATTGTTGTGTATATATGTATATGAGTGAGATAGTGGTGGTATTTATGATATTTTATGTGTATGCCACACTACTTATCGAAATTGATATCCTGGATTTACACTCTATAAAGATGTTATTGGGAAAATGATTCTCAATTAAAGACATGGGTATTGTATCCTACATAATGGGTATGAATATCTACATAGAAAAATCTAAGAGTATTCTTGAATTGAGTTAGAACCCATATATTGATAAATTGATAAATTAGTTTAGCATTTAAGAATTTGAAAAGGGGATGCTAACACTAATGCTAGACACAAATCTTGAGAAGATTCAAGAATCTTATAAAGAGTTAGAACGGATTGGTAGGATTCTTTATTCATCCACCATAGGATCTATCATGTATTCTATATTTTGTACTCAAATTGGAGTCTCTTATGCTTTTATTATTACAAATAGATACAAATCCAATCCCAGTGAATGTCACAAGATTACATATAATAACATCCTTAAGTACTTATAAAGAAAAAATGATATATTCTTAGTATTTGGAGGTGAGTATGAGCTCATTATAAAGGGTTACACTGATACTATTTTTCAATTTGATGAAGATGAAATGATATATCAATCTAGTTTCATTTTTTCCCTAAATAGTGGATCTATAAGTTACAAGAGTTCCATACAAGGCACTCTAGTAGTCTTAACAATAGAGGCATTCTACATTGATGCATCAAATGCTATAAAGGAATCTATTTGGGCCAAGAAATTAATTTTTAAACATGGGTGGTTCCTAGCATCAAGAGAGTGATCGAGATTTACTATGAAAACATTAATTCTATTTCCAAGTCAAGTAACCTTTATCTCACTAAAGGATGAAAAACATCTTTCTAAAGAACTATCTCATTAGAGATAACATTGATAGGGGTGATGTAAATATTTATTGAGTTACTATAGAGGGTAATGTAGTACTCCATTGAAAATACCATTATCACAACAGAAGAACGATGGTTATGTTAAATCTCTTAGTATAATATATATTGGATATTGGATGTAATGGTTGTAAAATATGACATGAGTTTATAATTAAATATTTTTTAAACCATATCCCAAAGAGATTGTATAGATTCAAAAGGAGTTGTGAATTTTTTTCATGAAATTCTAATTGTATTTTAGTAAAAGCTGGAGATTATTTGAAATACACTAAAATAGGGATATTGTATTTTATGATATCCCCTAAGTCAAACCCTATTGTATTCATTTAATGGCCCGAACCTCTCTAGCCCATTCCTTTTTCAAAAAGAAGGTCACAAAGAGTTCTGGAGGGTAAAATGGACTTTTCCAAGACTTTCCAGAATTTTGAAACTGCACGCCATGTAGTTTGAGTACACGCCATGTACGCCCTTTTCGGGTATACCCTGTATTCAAGGACGTGTCCTTGACGTGTGAAATAAATGGGTACATGCCGTGTACCCAATACTATACGCCGTGTAGTCCCTCCCCGCGTATGCGTAACCGTCAGACCGTGTGTTGACCAGTCAATGACCGTGTGCCATGCTGGACCCATGTCATCACTGTGTGAAATAAATGGGTACACTCCGTGTACCAAGTACTACATGCCGTGTAGTCCCTCCCCACATATGCATTACCCTCAAGCCATGTGTTGACGAGTCGACGACCGTATGTCGTGTCGAAGGTCGTGTTGGAAGCCGCGTGGTGAGCCTGTGAAATGGTCGAGTACACGTCGTGTACCATAAAGTGCATGTCGTGTTCTTTTGGTTTTCTCACCTATAAAAGGAGGGGTCCCCTCCTCCTTTTCAACTCACCTATCTCCTCCCCTTTCCTCTTAGCAGATCTCTCCCAAGAGACTCAAAGGATCCTTTTCTTCCATAACTTCTTCGTCCGAGCTCCGATTTACGATCCGTCAGCGGCCACGGGATCATAACGACTAGGCGGAACTTCTGAGATTGGATCTATTGTCTTTCCTTCGGCCTTTCCATTCCAACTTCCACCCGATGAGGTTTTTCCGGGACTTGACAGAAGTGACGGACACCGACAGACGTCTTCTAAAGTTGATCCAAGGGAGTGTTGTGATCAGAACTTATTGAGGTAGGGATCTTACCTTCGTCTCTTTAATTAGTGCATCTTGCGTGGTGGGTTTCCTCTTGTTTTTTGAAACACAGTTGAACCTGTTTAATTAAGATAATAACTATCTTATATAACGGGGTTGAGAAGGTTGTGATTAATGTTACTTTACTTTCTATATCCTTTGATATCATGTTGTGAATTTAATAGGCTTATGCCTACTGAAAATCACAGTCGTTGGGGGCCTTTGCTTGCGCAATTAAATGTTGCCCTATATTTCTAAACTGTTTTTATAAATGGAACTTTGTTGAATGTGGAATTTGGTTAATCACATAAAGTTGGCTGATTAAATGAAAATATGGAACCCTTGTGTGATCACCCTGGTTAAACAAAAATGGAATAATGAACATGTGGGTGTTGGCTTGGATACGTGGCATGTGATGGGGGTGTTTTGTGGGTTGTTGTGGATCGGGTGAGCAGCGGTGCTGCGATTGGCTTGGTTGTGGGATGGTGTGAATGTTATATTGGTGATGGTAAGCGGGGCTACGATAAAGGGTATTAAAGAGATAATGATGTACGGGTTTCGGTGTGATTGTGGTTATGGTGGTTGGCAGCAGGGCTGTAGGGATGGGATTGAAAGTGAATGAGTTATGAGTTATGGTTTGTGATAATAAATAAAAAGTGGAAGAGTTAATGAATGGTGGGTCATGGTAATGGAATGGGATTAATAATTAATGGGGTTGGTTGGTTATTAAGAAGGGACTTTTTTGTTGTGCTTGTGTTTTCCTAACTTGATTTGTGGATGGTAGGGATATGCTTAACGAACGATTGATGTGGTTGGTTGTGGATAGTTTCCCAGTAGTTAAGGAACTAATAAACAGATTCTGTTGAAACATGAAAACCCAATTGGCGTTGGGGTTGTTTTTTATATGCATGATTCATAGTAGCAGTGCCAAGTCACGTGCTCAATTTCTCTGTTTAGAAGCCATAGGTTGGGCTGAGTGTTTGGTATATATATATATATATATATGTATCTTTGTGTTTTATCACACCCCACCCATGTTGAGCACTTAGTGCCGAACACTCCCATTTCATGGGAGAGGGTGTTTTCCCCTTAGTTACTAGCTCCTTCCTACTCTTTCTCCCCTATGCTGTGATGGCTTGAAGTGACCTTACACCCAAAACCCTTCGGGTAGTTTTTGATTAGGGTGGCTTTAGCCCAAGACTCTTCGGGCAGGTTTTACTATTTCCCAAGAATCTTCGGGATGAGGCCCAGGTGTGTGCGGGCGGGATACGTCGTTGTGAGGACTAGGTGTGTGCGAGCGGGATACCTGGTTGCGAGGCCCAGGTGTGTGCGGGCGGGATATGTGGTTGGGAGGCCCAGGTGTGTGCTGGCGGGATACGTGGTTGCGAGGCCCTGGTGTGTGCGGGCGGGATAAGTGGTTGTGAGGCCCAGGTGTGTGTGGGCGGGGAGTGTGTGGCAGCATCAGGACATTCACCGTTAGGAAGAGCAACTAACTAATGTGGAATGGTGCGGGGTACCCATTAATCTTATTCTTATATACTACTACCTGTTGTGATTGTGTTTTTGGTGAGTGTGGCTGGTGAGGTTGGGTGGATAGAATACCTTTCTAGGTTTCGTCTGTTGTTCTCACGGGACATTAGGATGTCTCCCAACCTGTGCACGAGATATTTAGGTTTCCCTACTGAGTATACTTGTATGCTCACCCCACGTTTACTTTCAGGTTTCCAGGAGGACTACCGGGGCTGTGCGGGACCCTACTAGTCGGACAGTTGGAGTTGTTTCAGTTTTTGTACTCTTGTTTTCTTTTGTTATTGTACTTTTATCTTTATTGTACTTGCACCTTGTTATAAAATTGTTTAAAACATGCATGTGGGCTTGGTTTGTGTTTATTTTTATACACTTGTTCTTTTCATTTTTGGTGGTTGACTTGTCCTATTTCCCAATCTTAAAATAAAAGGGTAATGTCTCCCATATTTGTGAAAACTCATACCCTTGGTGCTAGTATCCACCCCGGGGCCTACAGGAGGCGGGACTCGGGGGTCATTATCACCCTTTCACCATCGCCAGCTCAGGAGAGACATCATTGGTGGGAGGGGGTCATGACTGAATGGTATCAGAGGTGATGGTTGAGAGATAGGACGGAGTCTGTACTTTGGCATAGTGAGGATTGCATGGGATGGTAGGGAAATAGTGTTGGTTAATCTTGGTGCGTGACATAGTCCAGAGAAGACCGGCTAGGACACGGGATTTTAGGGCCCCCTTGATCCGATGAAAGGACTCTGAGACTACCAAAAGACCAAGTGAGACTACATTGATTGCAGGGTAGAGACCCTAGGGAAGGTACATGCATCATCATGATTTTGTTTTACATGATTTGGGTGTTCTGGGAAATAAATTTTATAAAATGATAAAATGAAACCCTGAGAAATTTCCTTACTACTTGGGCTTAGGCGATCTTTGTTTACCATACAGTTATGGCACCTGGACGTCGTCCCCGGGTGGCTCAGACGGCCGAGGCCCATCAGATTCAGGTGGTCGATCAGTTGTGGATTGACCGAGAGGAGGAAGATAACCAGTGGAAGAAGACTCTTTGTTCTTTGCAGAGGCAAACCCTCATAAAGTACGAGGGTAGTACTTCAGATACGGAGACAGAGGGGTGGCTTGAGGAGCTAGGGATCACTTTTACATTGATCCGTGCTCCGAGGGAGTACTGGGTTCCCCTAGTAGTCAGTCAGCTAAGAGGTGCTGTGCGACAATGGTGGACGCTCTACCTCGGAGAGAGGATAGAGGCCGAGGTTCCATGGGCTGACTTTGAGAAGGAATTCCGAGAGGAATTCCTTTCTTCCATGATCAAGGTGGAGAAGTGGCAGGAGTTACTCTCCCTTTAGCAGGGGAGTATGACAGTTTGAGAGTTGGGGATCAAGTTCAAGGATCTCTTGCGCTTTGCTCCGGATCTCTTTCCAGATGAGGAGTCTCGGGCGAGACGTTTGGAGGATGCGCTTTGTCCTTCGCTCCAGTATGCTGTCACCCCCTTCACCCTTCTGACGTACTTGGCAGTACAGAAGAAGGAAGAGGTTGTAAAGAGGATGCACTCACAGGGAGGTTCACCACGTGAGGGGATCCAGCCAGGTTCGTCGAAGGGGAAGGCATTCAGCAGCAGGTCTCCTACGATGGGACCTTCCAGGTTCAGGCCAGTGGGGAGTAGGCCCTAGCAGTTCCAGTTTAGATCTTCAGGTCATCGTCCCTTTTTCATGGGACCAGGACCGAAGTGTTTTTCTTGTGGAGGTTTCGGGCACATTCAGAGTCGGTGCCCAACCCGAGATCAGTACGGTGGATGTGGGAAGGTTCATTTCCCACCTCAGCAGCACCAGTTGCCGGCGAGGCCCTTCCAGCAGCAGCAAGACCATGCTCCTCCGAGGGCAGACTTTGCAGGAGGAGGCCGACCTCAAGGTGCTCTTCAGGGACCTCGACCAGGGCATGGTCGGGGAGGTGGATGATATCAGAGAGGCAGAGGAGCTGGGCGTGGATAGTTGCACACAGCAGAGTTGGCAGCTCCAGCAGGACCAGAGGTGGTGCAAGGTATGATTTGTTTGTTCAGCACTCTCGTTTCTGCCTTGTTTGATTCGGGAGCTTCGCACTCCTTTGTTTCACCTGGTCTAGCCCATGCTTTGGTACTATACATAGAGAGACATTCTGTACCACTGGTGCTGATTACACCGGTTGGAGGCCAGACCGGTGTATCTTGTGTTTACTGGGGATGTGGGATGACGTTGGGACCACATCGATCTAGTGGGGACCTTCTTTTGTTACAGATTCAGCCATAAGATGTCATCCTAGGCATCGATTGGTTGTTTACCGTTAGTTCCATTATCGATTGCTTCTAAAGAAGGGTCATGTTCTCCGACGTGGATGGGAAACATGCAGCTTTTGTTGGAAAGAGGAGCTGTTAGGTGGGAAGCCGGTGTGTGGAGCCTCTCCTTTCCTTGTTAGGCGGGTTATCAGTGGATCCAGCTCATACAGAGATGATGGATGTCATGGTGGTTTTTGGGGAATTCCTCGATTTGTTTCCCTAGGAAGTTGTGACTCTACCCCCCCCCCCGACGTGATTTCGATTTCGAGATAGACTTACAGCCTGGCGCCCGTCCGATTTCGATGGCCCCTTATCGGATGCCACCTTCGGAATTGCGGGAGTTGCGGATTCAGATTGACGATCTGATGGAGAAGGGTTTTGTTCGACCCAGTGTATCACCATGGGGTGCTCCAGCTTTGTTCGTGAAGAAGGCATATGGTGGTCTCAGGCTATGCATAGACTACTGAAGTTTGAACCAGGTAACAGTCAAGAACCGTTACCCCCTTCCAAGGATAGATGATCTCTTTGACAAACTGAGGGGAGCATGTTGGTTTTCTAAGATTGATCTACGATCTGTATATCATCAGCTGAGGGTGAAGGACAATGACATCTCGAAGACGGATTTTAGGTGCAGGTATGGGAACTTCAAGTTTGTAGTGATGACATTTGGAGTTACGAATGCACCAGCTGTGTTAATGGGACTTATGAACCTTGTCTTCCGAGAGTTTCTGGACCGGTTCGTCGTTGTGTTTATCGATGACATCCTGATCTACTCAGGATCAGAGGAGTAGCACGTTGAGCATCTCAGGGCAGTCTTGGAAGTCCTCCGACACCACCATCTTTACAGGAAATTGTTGAAGTGTAAGTTATTGATGCAATAAGTACACTTCCTTGGGCACTTAGTGTCTCAGCATGGAGTGTCAGTGGACCCGTCAAAGGTGGAGATAGTTGTTTCTTGGGCAGCACCCAAGAGCGTGGCAGAAGTTCGTAGTTTCCTGGGGTTAGCTGGTTACTATCAAAGGTTTGTTTAGGACTTCTCTCAAGTTGCCGCTCCATTGAAATCTTTGACTAGGAAGAACCAGGTCTTCCTATAGAGAGAGCAGTTCCGGAAAGATTTCGACTACATGAAGGAAAAGTTTTTCAGTGCTCTAGTTCTCAGGTTTCCAGAGGAAGGGTTGTTGTATGAGGTTTTTTTTGATGCTTCTGTCCTTGGTCTGGGGTGCGTGCTGATGCAGAAGAAGGGAGTGATCTGTTATGGGTCTAGGCAGTTACGCCCTCATGAGCGTAACTATGCCACCCATGACCTAGAGCTTGCAGTAGTAGTGTTCGCACTGAAGTTTTGGTGACATTACATCTTTGGGGAGTGCTTTGTGGTCTTCTCAGATCACAAGATCCTGCGTTATATCTTCTCCCAGCATGACCTGAACTTGCAGCAGTGGAGATGGGTTGAGTTTCTCCAGGACTATGACTTCGAGATCTCTTACACTGAAGGTAAGGAAAATGTTGTGGCTGATTCCCAGAGCAGGAATTCGCATAAGGAAGTGGTTCGGGAATCCACTGATTCTTGGAAAGCAATGGGAGAGTTGGCCGCCTTGCACTTGGATGCAAGGGAAGAAGGTGTTAGAGGCTGTTTGTTTCAGATGAAGGTGCAGTCCTCCTTGTTGCAGTTGGTGGAAGAGTCTCAGTGGAGGGACTCCAAGGCGGAAGTAATGCGGGATCGTTTCGATCAGGGAAACGCTCCAGAAGGATGGTCAGAGGACAGCCGACATCAGATGATTTTCCATGGAAGGTTGTTTGTTCCTAAGGCGATGCGTGAGGTAGTTCTCCGTGAGTTCCATAGCTCAGCCTTGGCAGTAAATCCAAGAGTTTCAAAAATGTACCGAGGCCTGAGGGAATAGTTTTGGGGGCCCGGGGTGAAACGGGCAGTGGCAGAGTTTGTGGCTAAATGCCTAGTGTGTCAGCAAGTGAAGTATGAACACCGTGTTCCCAGTGGTCTGCTGCATCCCTTAGATTTCCCTGAGTGGAAGTGGGAGGACATCTCAATGGACATCATCACAGGACTACCTAGAGCTCAGGGTGGTTATGATGCTATCTGGGTAGTGGTGGATCGACTCACGAAATCAGCTCACTTCTTAGCAATTAAGGATCCAGGCCCGGTGAGTACCTTAGCACAGAGGTACATAGACGAGGTGGTGCGTTTGCATGGAGTCCCGAGGACTATCGTCTCTGATCAAGATACTCGGTTTACTTCACAAGTCTTGATGGGGTTACAACATGCTTTTGGCACCCAGTTACACCTTAGCACTGCTTTCCACCCCCAGACCGATGGGTAGACAGAGCGGACTATCCAGACGTTGGAGGACATGCTGCGGGCATGCGTTCTGGATTTAGGAGGATAATCGGTAAGACACTTTCCTTTACTAGATTTTTTATACAACAACAACTTCCACTCTACTATTAGCATGGCACCATTTGAGGCTTTGTATGGAAGACCATGTGTTCACCCATTTTCTGGGCAGAGGTTGGTGAGACAGGTGCTTTTTGGGAGACGTAGTGCAGAGCACCACAGAGAAAGTCCAGATTGTATGTGAGAGGATGAAAGCAGCTTAGGACCGACATAAGTCTTATGCTAATCGTCAGAGGAGGCCCTTGGAGTTAGAGGTGGGAGATCATGTGTTCTTGAAGGTTTCCCCTCGATGGGGGCAACGGAGGGTTGTGAAAGGGAGCAAGCTCTCACCTAGGTTCATCGGACCTTTTGAGGTGCTGAGGCGAGTCGGCGAGTTGGCATATCAGCTAGCCCTGCCACCTCAGTTGGAGAAGGTTCAGGATGTCTTCCACGTCTCCCAGCTACGTCGATACTTACACAAGGACCCTCACATTATCGAGTGGGGAGAGTTAGATATGGGAGATGATGCGACCTTCGAGGAACGACCAGTCAGAATCGAGGATCGTAAAGAGATGGTGCTCCGTGGATGAACCATTCCCTTGGTTCGTGTGTTGTGGAGGCATGGCGGCCTCGAGGAGAGCAGTTGGGAGCTGGAGTCCTAGATGCATGCTCAGTACCTGGAGTTGTTTTGACTTGTGTTTTCCCTTGTTCTTCTGAGATTTGTATTGATGTTATACTCGGTAACTTTGATATATGGAATGCTTGGCTTGTTGGTTGTGAGACCTTATGGTTCCTTGTTCTCTGAAGTGTGTAACATGCCCGGATGTGTGGGGAAAGGGAAAAACCTGACCCTTAATCGAGACGCATTAATGCAGATGCGATTGAACCCGTGCGGCCGAGTAAGTGCCACCTAAAGCGAATAATATCTCAACATAGGAGAAGGAATTTCCCCAGACCACATGTTCGGGCAGTGTGTTGGTTGTGTGGTGTTGGGGGTAGTACAAGTTGGAAAATCCTAATATATGGAAGTGGGAAGGCCCAATCCTCAATCGAGACGCATTAATGAGGATGCGATTAAACCCGTGTAGTTGAGTCAGTGCTGCCTAAAGCGGATAATATCTTGACATAGGAGAGGGAATTCCAAACACCTATGATTAGGGTTGTTGGTTGGGTTCCTATTATAACGAAAACCCTAAGAGGTATATTGTTGGGTTTCTATGGGTTGTTTTTTGAATTCTCAGGGACGAGAATGTTTTAAGAGGTATCTGATGTAATGGTCCAGACCTCTCCGGCCCATTCCTTTGTCAAAACAAAGGTCACGATGTGTTCTGGAGGGTAAAATGGACTTTTCCCACACTTTCTAGAATTTTGAAACTCCACGCCATGTAGTTTGAGTACACGCCATGTACCCCCTTGCCGGGTATACCCTGTGTTCAAGGTCGTGTCCTTGCCGTGTGAAATAAATGGGTACACACCGTGTACCCAATACCACACGTCGTGTAGTCCCTCCCCGCGTACGCGTTACCCTCAGACCGTGTGTTGACCAGTCAACGGCCGTGTGCTGTGCTGGAGCCGTGTCATCGCTATGTGAAATAAATGGGTACACGCCATGTACCCAGTACTACACACCGTGTAGTCCCTCCCCGCATATGTGTTACCCTCAAGCCATGTGTTGACCAGTCAACAGCCACGTACCGCGTCGAAGGCTGTGTTGGAAGCCGCGTGGTGACCGTGTGAAATGGCCGAGTACACGTCATGTGCCATAAAGTACACACCATGTACTTTTGGTTTTCTCGAATATAAAAGGAGGGGTCCCCTCCTCCTTTTCAACTCACCCCTCTCCTCCCCTTTCCTCTGAGAAAAGCTCTCCCAAGAGACTCAAAGTCTCCTTTTCTTCAATAACTTCTTCATCCGAGCTACGATTTACGATCCGTCAGTGGCCACGAGATCGTAATGACGAGGCAGAACTTCTGAGATTGATCTGTTGTCTTTCCTTCGGCCTTTAATTTCCATCTTCCACCCGAGGAGGTTTTTCCGTGACTCGATAGAAGTGACGGACGCCGACAGACGTCTTCTAAAGTTGATTCGGGGGAGCGTTGTGATCAGAACCTGTTGAGGTAAGGATCTTACCTTCATCTCTCTAATTTTTGCATCATGCAGGGTGGATTTCCTCTTGTTTTGTGAAAAAAAGTTGAACCGGTTTAATGAAGATAATAACTAGCTTATATAACGGGGTTGGGAAGGTTGTGATTAATTTAACTTTACTTTCTATATCCAGTGATATCATGTTGTGAATTGAATAGGCTTATGCCTACTGAAAATCATGGTCGTTGGGGGACTTTGCATGCACAATTAAATGTTTCCATATATTTATATATCATTTTTATAAATAGAACTTTGTTGAATGTGGAATTTGGTTAATCACGTAAATTTGGCCGATTAAATGAAAATCTGGAACCCTTGTGTGATCACCCTGGTTAAACAAAAATGGAATTATGAAAATGTGGGTGTTGGCTTTGATACATGGAATGTGATGGGGGTGTTTTCTGGGTTTTTGTGGATCGGGTGAGTAGCGGGGCTGCGGTTGGCTTGGTTGTGGGATGGTGTGAATGTTATATTGGTGATGGGAAGTGGGGCTGTGATAAAGGGTATTAAAGGGATAATGATGTATGGGTTTTAGTGTGAATGTGGTTATGGTGGTTGGCAGCAGGGCTGCTGGGATGGGCTTGAATGTGAATGAGTTATGAGTTATGGGTTGTGAGTAATAAATAAAAAGAGGAAGAGTTAATGAATGGTGGGTCATAGTAATGGAATGGAATTAATAATTAATGGGGTTGGTTGGTTGTTAAGAAGGGACTTGTTTGTTTTTCTTGTGTTTTCCTAACTTGATTTGTGGATGGCAGGGATATTATTTACGGACGATTGATGTGGTTGGTTGTGGATAGTTGCCCAGTAGTTAAGGAACTAACAAACTGATTCTATTGAAACATGAAAACCTAAATGGGGTTGGGGTTGTTTGTTATATGCATGATTCATAGTATCAGTGCCGAGGAACGTGCTTAGTTTCTCTGTTTAGAAGCCATAGGTTGGGCTGAGTGTTTTGTATATATATATATATGTGTATCTTTGTGTTTTATTTCACCCCACCCATGTTGAGCACTTTGTGCCGAACACTCCCATTTCATGGGAGAGGGTGTTTTCCCTTAGTTACTAGCTCCTTCCTGCTCCTTCTCCCATAGGATGTGATGGCTTGAGGTGACCTTACACCCAAGACCCTTCGGGTAGGTTTAGATTAAGGTGGATTTATCCCAAGACTCTTCAGGAAGGTTTTACTATTTCCCAAGAATCTTTGGGATGAGGCCCAGGTGTGTGCGGGCGGGATACGTGGTTGGGAGGCCCAGGTGTGTGCGGGCGGGATACGTTGTTGCGAGGCCCAGGTTTGTGAAGGAGGTATACGTGGTTGTGAGGCCTAGGTGTGTGCAGTTGGGGAGAGTGTGGCAGCGTCAGGATGTTCGATGTTAGGAAGAGCAGCTAACTAATGGGGAATAGTGCGTGGTACCCAATACTATTGTTCTTATATACTACTACCTGTTGTGATTGTGTTTTTGGTGAGTGTGGCTGGTGAGGTTGGGTGGATAGAATTCCTTGCTTGGGTTCTTTTGTTGTTCTCACGGGACATTAGGATGTCTCCCCACCTGTGCACGAGAGCCTTAGGTTTCCCAACTGAGTATACTTGTATGCTCACCCTATGTTTACTTTCAGGTTTCCAGGAGGACTACCAGGGCCGTGCGGGACCCTACTAGTCAGATAGTTGGAGTTGTTGCAGTTGTTGTACTCTTGTTTTCTTTTGGTATTGTACTTTGATCTTTCTTGTACTTGCACCTTGTTATAAAATTGTTTAAAACATGCATGTGGGCTTAGTTTGGGTTTATTTCTATACACTTGTTCTTTTCCTTTTTGGTGGATGACTTGTCCTATTTCCCGATCTTAAAATAAAAGGTTAATGCCTCCCATATTTGTGAAAACTCATATCCTTGGTGCTAGTCGCCACCCCGGGGCCTACTAGAGGTGGAACTTGGGGGTCATTATCTCCCTTTCACCATCGCCAGCTCCGGAGGGGCATCTTTAGTGGGAGGGGGTCGTGAAAATTCATGTGATGTATATAGAATATTATGATATCCTTATATCTTATAAGGAATGGGATGCCTTTATCTTAGAAATTGATAGGATTATGATATGAGTAACAAGTTTATGGATAGTAAAATATCTTCCACATAGTTCTCTTAGGTTATTAATCAAATTTTTGAATCATTTATGGATACACACACCTAAAATAATTATTTTAAACATTTAAACTATTATAATGTACTAATGAACCATGATTTATTGTAATTCATGTAGACTGACATGCAAATATTGATGATGATAAAATCCATTATTTTAATGAAAATAGACTATATAAAGGTATGGATCCCCATATTGGGTGGATATGAAACTCATAATCCATATATGATACTCACTTCTTCCTAGTTCCCCTTTGGTCTTCATAGAGAAGGTGATAGCACACCATATAATATCCTAGGATCCTATCATTATGAATTAGGAATCTAGTGGCCGGTTTAATCCCTATAGTAGAGAGAGTCCATTAAATTTCTCTAGGTTATTACTATCATGCAAGATACTTTGAGTTTTTTGGAGATGGATATTGTTGTATATCCTATATACATGTTTATATTTTATTCTCACATGATGTTTCATTTATGATATATCAAGAGTATTTAGAGGTTTCTTCTACTACATTGATCATGTGATGATCCTCTAAACCCCATCATTTGATTGGAAAACCCTTTTCCCAAATCCTTTATATCTATAATACTCAACTATATTCTTCTGTTATCCTATCTTATAGGGTTTCCCATGTTAGTGTAACCCAAAACTCATTGAGGGATTTGGTTACCTGACTCTTAGGATTTTTCATTTCCATTATTCCTTAAAAAAAGATAATCTATGGGAACCGTTCCATAACATAAAATTATTTGGTGGAATGATCAAGGTATTTACCTATTTTTTATTTACAATAAATATCACACATAATATTTGAGGGGTTTTTTAGTCTCCCAACTTCAATATAAATCATATGTATATAATATATAACCGTTCCACCCTATATAGTCTTTACATATCTTGTAATATTGATATGTAAGCATGCTTTTATTGATTTAGTTTTGGAATTCCTATTCATACCACCAAATTAATATGTTCAAACCATAATAATATATAACTCTTTACAAAACTCACAATTTGTTTTATTAACAAAAAAATAATCCAAATATATTTTAAAATTTAGAAATACATCATATACATAATATAAATGATTTTTTTCATATAAAGTCTTAGTATTTCATGAAACAAAAAATCCCAACAAGATGAAGCATATAGTGACATGTAACAAACCCCCACTTTTCTATAAAATGAATATGCCTCCAAGCCAGTAAGCATTCTGACCTAATGTCCCCATACCCATGATTCTTCCCTCAAAATAGACTTTAATTCCATAATAAATTTAACACCTAATATGTGGTAGATATAATTAACCTACAAATTCAAGCCCGTAACTCCATAACAAACCGAATACAAGGTTGAATAAAACTGAATATTATATTGTCATACCTAGAATATAACTCCTATATTCTTGTTATAAAACATTATAATCATAATTTTAAATAATTTAAACACAATAATATAGTATTCACATTATATTAACAATTTTTATACATGAATATTTAAAAAAGGATTTCACAAATAAATGAAAAATTCAATTAATGAACATGAGATATAAAAATTTAATACAAAAAAAGTTTTATCAGGACTACAAACTTCCACCATAGTTTGGCCTCATTATTTATACTATTTTAGACCAAAAAAAATAAAAATACATATTCCATTTCATTTCATTGGTCTCACCAATAACCATAATGCATTAATATTCACTAGGAAAAAATAAGTTCCTCTTGTGGCTCTAACCAAGACCAGTGTACATCCACCACAACATGGTTAGTGATTCTGATGAATTTAACCGTACCATACTAATTAGTTCACTATATTATAGAGATTTTAAAAATAATGATATATTTTATAGTTTGAATAACCCTAGTGTTTTCCCTTAAACTGCATCACTTTCCTAATAAATTTTGTTAGATCATGATATGGTGATTGAAATTCCTTGTTGTTTTAAGTAAATAGTTACAAACAAAATTTTTTTAATCTAACCATGACTGTGGTTCTAGAAAATAGAAAAAATGAGTTTTAATTTTTTTATCAATCAAATAAATTCACCATTAAATAGTTATATAATACCACTAATTGGTTTTAACGGATAATGTTATGCCCATATGTAGTGGAATAAAACATAAAACCAATGATAATATTGATAGGATGCAGAATCAAAAAATGAAGTGTGTTAACCATAAAAAGAGTCCATCGCTATTTATGATCTTGATCATTAAATGAAGTGAGTTTAATAAAGTCCCCTCACTGATAAAAAATATATTCTTATCTCCAATGGTATCTCCTATACACCAGAATCATTGAACACTTTGGTAGGACCTCTTCTCTATAACTGTGTGATAACACCTCATCCTTGAAGGAAAATAGAGATAAGAGATATTTAGTGAGATTTATAAAAAGTATAATGAAATCCAATCACATGAATTGTTCAATGATTATTTATTTTATAGGTCTTCTTTTATTTAACAAAGGTGACTATTAGAGTTAGGAAATTTCATATTTTATGAAATAGCCAAATCATTTGGATTCAACCTAATTTATTAAAATGATTGTTAAAATTATTTAGAAAAAATATATTATTTACACATCATCAGATGATGTTTCAATAGGATAAAATATAAATGACAATAAATATGGTATAAATAGATGTATTCTAACATATATTATTCCAAAAATGAACCATGACATGGTATTATGGACCCCATGAAGACACTGACCATGACATAGTGACTTTTACCATGTTGTGGTCTGAGATTTATTGCACAATATATAATAGATTCATCCAATTTAAGTGACCAATCCTTATTATAATTACCCATAGTTTTATTTAAAATATATTTCAACTAACTATTTGAAATTTCTACTTTTCCACTTGTTTATGAATGATATGTCGTTCTAGTTTTATGAGAACAACCATACTTCTCTATCAATGATTTTAATTTTTAGTTATCAATGTGAGTTTCATTATTAGTGATAAATGAATTTGAAACCCCAAATATTGAAAATAAATTATTATTATTTAATTTTACTTCTCTTGAAGGTTTATTATTAGGAATTTCCATTACTAAAAACCATTTTGAGACATAATCTAAAAAAACTAAAATAGACTAATTCCCACAAGAAGATCACAATGGTATTATGAAATATAACCCTTCAATATAAAATATTACATCCTCCACGATGACTTTTTGAGGTAGCTATTGAATTTTACCAACATTTCCTATTATTTGAAACTTATCAAATCTAATAACAAAAATCCTTGAATCCTTGAAAAATGATGAAAAAAAATATAAATTGAAATACTTTTTGGGTTGTTATATCCCCCCATGATGTCCTCCCAAAGGCGAAGAGTGAAAAATATCAAGAATAGAATATATTTCCTTTATGGGATCAAATATCCTCATAATAAATCCATAACACCACATAAAATAAAATTGAAATCCCAAAAATATTATTTCAGATCTAAAAGGGAATTGTTCCTTTTATTTGGAGTGATAACAGAAGAATAATCCTTTAAGAAAAGAAGTTGACAAAAATAAAAAAGTCAAGTAGGAGATTTTTTAGAAATAGTGAGAAGTTATTAATTAATAAATATTGAATATATCTCTATTGGGTTACTACATCCAGTGATGTATAACCAATAAAATTAATAAAAAAAGATTTTTGGACCCCTCTTATCATTTATTTAAAAATAAAACTCTTGAAATAAGAGTATCCACCTCCACCACCCTTGTTTTACTATATATATTAGAAAAAATATACTTTAAAGTCCAATAATATAATTATATAATAACTTTAAAACCAATAAAATACATAGAGAAGTATTAAATGAAAAAAACTAAAAATATTTTATAGTAATGATGTAATTCCATTGAGCCACATATAATAACATTCTATTATAATACACCACTTATAGCCTCTTATATTTTCATTATCCGAAAATAAACCATAAAACTAATTCATTAGCATCCCATATTATTTCAAATGGATTTTTCTAATAGGGGTAGATATAACACGTGAAGAATAAAATTTCTATTTGAAGATATTAAATGATTCATGGAAATTATCATTAAATATAAATAATTTATACTTAACTAGTAGTAAACTCAAGGGAATTTTAATTTTCAAATATAATTTTATGAAACAATATTAAAACCCAGAATTTCTAAGGAAACACCTAACATATATAATGCTTCTGGTTGATACAACTTCTAAATCACTTATACCTTAGCAGTTTAAACCTCAATACCCTTATTAGAAGTGTTGTGATACTTTATATGAATATAAAATGATATTTTTTCCAATTTAGGAAACGTTTTTACCATCTATATATTTTTAACACATTAATAAAGTTCATTAATCTCTTTCAAAAGTTTTCCCCATAATATAAAAAATATCCAAAAACACCTTAATGATCCTATAAATAATATCCAAATTTAAAGTCATTATGCATCCTTGAAAGGTATCAAGATCTCCACATGATCCAAATGGAATTTTCTAAAGGAAAATATTCTAAATAGACATGTAAAAAAATATTTTCTTGATCCTATGGGGATATTGGAATCATGTTATAACCCATATATCCATCAAAGAAAGAATATGACCCAATTATATTATACCTATCTAACATTTGGTCCAAGAATTTAATTAGAAAGCGATATTTTCATGTGTATAAATTCAATTTCCAATAATCTGTATAAAAAGTTCATTTTTAACATTACTAGCTTGAATTAGAAACTATTTCTCATTGGTATGGACCATGAAACCTTTTTTGGAACACCCTAAACAGGACAATCCCAAGGTTTATCAAATTTTGGGAAAATTATTCCATTATATAATTACTATATAAACACCTCCATTAAATGCAATTTCATGTTTCAGTTAATTATCCTTTTTAACCATATCATAGATTTATATTTTATCTCTATAAGAATCTTATTAATATAAAAATAAGGACTGATACCTTTAATATCAATAATAGTCCATATAATTTTTGTTTTAAGCTCTCTCACGAATCCCAATAACCCAGCCTCTTGAATATTTTTCTAACTCAGTAAAGGTAATCATAGGAAGTGAGAAAACAACTCCAATTTTTTTTTATTTGAGGTGATAAGTGAATTAAATATTTCCAAAATCCTTCACACATATGATTTATTTTGGATTATATCATATATTACGATATAAACATGTTGTATGGTATGAAATGTAGAAATGGAGGGTTTGTGATATAACTTTTTTGGGAATATCTTCTTTTACGATAGATCTATATCAAAAGACCCTTCACATATAATCTTATTCTATTATTGGGTTAATCATTAAGGAATGAAATTTAATTTCATGAATTTTACCTTAAAAAATATTAAGGTGTGATTATCCCATGTTATAAGGCGTAACTTACATAGAGTCAGAGTGTATGATGTGATGTATTGTAGGGAATGGTTTTTAGGAATTTATATTCAATAATATGTGTTTTAAAACATTAGGAGTTAATGTTTGAGTGTCATTACCATGTTGGATGTCATTAATAAATTTTTCATTAGATAGAACAAATTGGGGGTCATTGTATTCGTGTGTTCATGCATGGGTCAGTTGATTTATCAACTCATGCATTATAAAAAATTAGTTAATTCATGTCTTTCTTGAGGAACATCCTCAAGGGATTTATAACTCCCACTTACATACAATGGTGGTGTGGATGCTTTCTCAATGTATTGTCCAAAAATCCTTATCAGTGAATGCTCTCATGTCTTACCTCGCTTTTTCCATGAGTTGATATCTCATAATAGAGGGTGGAGTTCCTATATCATATGAAAAACATTTCAGATTCATCATATAGATAGTTCATGGAGAGGGGAGTTTTCAGTATACCCTTTGGTGGTCTTATTTAAGAATATACATAATGGAGAAAGTTGTTTTATTGGGATGTTGCTTTGGTTCACGGCACCCATTTTTTTCTTCATTTCCATCATGAATTTATTTAATTTATCTTTCATGGAGAACTTGGTTTTGATTTGTTAATGAATTTTTCTACATCTAATAAGTGTTTTAGGCCCCTTCAAAACCTATTTGTGGTGTCAAAGAAAACAATGCAATTATATTCATCAAATCATGTGAGAAATTAATATTATTTCCTTCAAATTCAATATAGTATTACATCTATTAAATATAGTACTTTATTTTATTACATTAATTGAAATAATTTCTTATGATATAGAGATATCATAACCTATGATTTAGTGTGGATCTGTAGATTTTATCTAATTGTATAATACAATATCTCCTTATCATTGCTTATAATTTCACTACTCTATATATAGAAAGCATAGTATTGTATCATTAAAATGATTGATTTATATATCATAAAATAAAATATGTGATATCATAGTAGGACACATCGCTCTCAGTCATAAAATATGGCTGATAATGACTAACTATATTTTATCAATCATACTCCATGATTTAGACTGAATCATAGAATGCAATTAAAGGTGAAAATTATATTAATTTTTTAATTAAATATCTAATTGAATTTTATTAGTTATAAATTGTTTATAAATAATGAGAAGAAGTTATTTTAAGAATATTTATTTATTTATAAATAGTTTATAATTTAATTAATTATAACGTGTTTTGAATTAATTAATAAATTCTTATGAACAATTTATTATTAATTATTTTTCAATATTAAAAGTTAATATTAAAATTACTTTAACATAATTATATTGCAATAATTACAAATTAGAAATAAAAAATTTATTTAGAACTATAAGGGTAATTAATAAATTGTTTATATGTTACAAAATAATGGGAAAAGTATTAAAATTGTATATATTTTAAAGATTATAATATTCTCCTTATTGTTAATCGGAATAAGTCAAATTAAGGGATTTATTTGGGATATTATTTTAAACAAATCAAAATATTTTTGTTGATGGATTTGGTCAAAGTTTAAATAATGTTATGTATGTGATATTTAATTTATACAAATAGATTATATAATATAAATTGGTTTGTAAAACGTTTATGATTCATAAAATATCATATGTTTAAAGAGAAATGTCTTATAATAAATAATATGAAAGAGTTTATGTTATGTAATGAATATAATAGGCTTATATTCAAGATTATTGAACGCATATAAGATAAGATAAAATTATAATCTATCTTAATTTTCTTCTATTTATGAATTATTTATAACTTTTTATCTCGTGTTTAAATACATGAATATTTTTATTTGTTTAATAGTTATTTCCCTATTTATTATTCATGGATATAAATTTTTTATATTACTAATATGTGTATGTTGTAGTTTAAATTTGTTAAACTGATTCTTATTAAATTTCAATGCCTTTCATTACATTATAGGTATGATTACATGAGATTTAGTTTTCATCTATCTTATGATCAATTTGAAATTAAAATTATTAGCTTGAATTTAGTTGTTCAATATAGTTTTAACATTTTAGATTTTTTAGTTTTAATTAATTAGATTGTCACTTGAGTAATGTATCCCTATATAGGTAGACTTTGGGTCAGACATCCCTCCAGATTGGAGGACTATTCTTTTTTCTAGAAATATGGAATTTGGTCATCCACAACCCTAGGATTAATTATTTTGAGAATATCAATCTCATATAATTATAAAACGTTATATGAAGAGTTAATATAGCTTTTGCATGAGATGCATTTGGATATGTGTGAATATTAATAGCTTATGTTTTTGGATGAATAAAACAAACTATGGGTCGTGTAAATTATTACACATTAATATGGTTTGAACATATTAATTTTGTGGATGGAATAAGGATTTCAAAACTAAATTGTTAGAATCATGCATACATAAAAGGGAATAACATCGAATAAATAGTGATATTAAACCACTTATAAATACTAAGTGTTAGATTCCTTCTAAAGTGGCACTTCTATAGACCACAGTCATCCATATAGGTAGTTTCCTACCAAAATGGGACTCCTGTGGCATGGGAACCTTCATAAATAGATAACTTTCTTATATTGACACCATTATTCCATACTCCTTGAGGTTTACTACACAGACCTTAATTTATATAGTCATCAATATACTTCAGTGTGTATCTTTAAAATAAATCCTTCTGATATGAGGTTGGAGAGATACCTATCATGAGAACCTTCATACATTGATACCTTTCTTACAAAATCCTTGAGGCTTATCTAATCGGGGGATGGTTAGGCATGTTGCTAATCATTTCTTCTATTGGTGCTCAACCGAGATGGAATTTTTATTCTCGTATGATGAGTATAACATATGGTCACTCAATTGGGATAGTTTAGTAAGTGTGTGGTCACACCTAGATAATATATATGATTTGTTTATTTATTAGTATGAGAGGAACATGATGTGATTTTCATTTAAAGAAGGTGAATGACATGTGATGTATTCATCGACATGGTTAGTCTACACTTAAATAATTAAGAATATACGAGTTTATTATATAGGATTAACATACTCCATGACCCATGGTCACTTGATGTATTAGATAAAGGGAATATATATGAATGAACACAATATTGTGATACGAATGGTGGACATAAGTATAAGAGTACATGCGTTTGATGGGGATCGCATTAGATGCCTTTAAATGCTGATTAACATTGATTCTTTTCTAGATACCACATTTTTATTACATTTATATGGATGATAATTTATATTTGTTTTCAATGATATGAAGGCTTATGGGTTCACACTTTGTGGTTGATTGAATGGGGAATGAGTTTGAATCATGGAGCTACTCTTAAAGTTTTCAGAGTTAATACAAAAGAGTTTTGGATAGGTATTCACAGGTTATTTCATTTGAATATATACATTGTGCGGTTAATGATATCTTTCAAAAAATGTTTTGAAATATTTTTATAAGAGTTTTGGATATGATTTCACATGTTATCATATATGATATTATATAATGTGGAATGGAACAAAGTATATTAAGATTTAGTACATGTGGTAGATTGAAGGAGATATTCCCTAAATCCTTCACACATATGATGTTTTTTTGACAATATCATAGTGTGTGATATTAAAATTTCATATGGTACAAAAATTATTAATAGAGGGTATGAAATATAGTTTGGTTTAAACATGTCATATTTTTAATTATAACCATATCTTAAGGACCTACCCATGAATTATTATTCTAAAATTGGGTGTAATCATAAAGGTATGGAATACTATTTCACGCCTATACCCTTAGGTAATGATAAGGTACAATTGACCTTTGTTATATGTTGGTGAAACCATATAGTCAGAATGTATGATGTTCTGTAACGCCCTAACCATAGAAGCTCGGAGCTAGTGAATTTCTTATTAAATTGGAATGATTACAAGGAGACAAATCCCGAAGGAACGATTTGTTTAGTGGTTTTGAAGAAAATAGACACATACTTGTATCTCATAATACATTGGGAGAGGTAAAAAATACAATAAATAACAAAAACTAATAAACTGCATCCATGATAACTTAATAAATGATCTCCTCCTCATAACTTATTTAAGGTAAAAAAATGAAAGGGGTAAGCTCAAATGATCAGTAAGGGTTAAAAATAGAGGAAGCATGAATCAATAATAACTGAATCATAAAAAATTGGTATATTCAATATGAGATATTGAATAAATTAAAAACACACGCCATTAATAAACTGGGAATGAAACTGCATACATAAATTTTGTCATTGTTAAATCATCATGGATAGTAATAAATGAAAATGAATAAATAGATATTCTTATTAATTGGATATCATGTATCTGGAACATGATACCACGATACTGTTGAAAGGGTTTAAGTAAGTGGGTAGAAACCCATATGATATTTGGAAACAAACTCGAAGGGTTTATCGCCAACTAATTTCTATCATGAGACCTATCAATGAATAGAGGAGCTATAGTGGGCCCCACCCATCCCTTCTAGTCCAAAGAATTCTTTATAAATAGATTTAGTACAATATTTATTGTCGATAACTCTATAGAGTAGATGATATAGATTCATTAACATTTTCACAGTTAAAACAACATTCCAAATAAAAACCGTATCAAAAAGGGTATATGGCTTAAGAAAATAATTATACCCATCAAAAAAGAATATTAATATTCAATATATTTACAATTTAAAATGAATATGGATCTCAAATGGGTAGTAGGTACACCATATAAGAATGATTAGGTGTACAATACCTTGAAAATCACAATGAAATGGAAACTGAAACAAAGTCCCATACAATATTATAATCAATCATGTTAATAATCATCTAGTGAATCACTGAATACCATGAATATAAATATAATCATTATATTATATTTGAAATTGAAGTAAACACACACCACATACAAGAAATAAGTGGCGAACAATGGAAATATCACACGAATAAAAGTGAGATGAGAAACCACTTAACTTATGTCTGAAAGTGTTATTTGATTTATCATAATGATAGGAATATTAAAATTTATAATCATTAATTAATAATTATATAACATCCTATATATATAAATTTTTTATTATAACCTTTTTAGGTTCCTTAATTTCGTTTTTATGGGTTTAAGAGGGAGATTTTTTTTTGTTTTGGAAGCATATTCTTCCTTGGTTTTCATGATTGGTTTACTTGTATTCATGAATGGAAGTTCATTTGAAATGTGGATGAACATAATGAATTGTTAATATATATTATTAGTGACATTACTGAGATATAAATGATCTTATAATTATTTTAGTTACATACTGTGAGGATGACCCATTAGATAAAATTTAATGATAAATTCTTAGATTAACTTGGCGGTTTTGTGGACAATGAACTTGTTTTGTATTATTACTTTATATTATGAGTGTGTAAGGATTAACAGAACATTAAATAAGTTAAAATACATATATTCTGATCTGTATCAACCATTAAAAAGTTTTCATGGCCATTATTGAAGATAATAATGCAAATTGTAAACCCGTCTTCCTTGAGTGAGATAAATTAACACATATCGAGCAATGCTTTCATTTATCGTATAAAAGGAGGGAAAAGAAGAGATGATGATGGGATATTACATTATCAAAACAAAATTACAGTACATATAAGTTACTGTATTTTTCATAACATTTGGATGAGAAGTGTTGAGAATAGAAAGATAATAGAGGAACTTGAAATGAAAACAAATGAATTGAAAAGAGGAATTTACCTCTTGAATTTGTCTTCCTTTGAGACCCTCTTTAGGGGAGAGGATTTGGTATTTTGGGAAGTCAAAGGGATGTTGGACGTGGGGGGGAATCTTAGGGAGAGATTTGAGCAGAAATCAGTTAAGGATTGAAGCTTGATAGGGGTGAATAAATGAGGGTGTGAGGGGTGGTATTTATAGTGGTGGAGAGGAGAGATTTTACACTTTTAACCGATATTTATTATTTTTTCTCAATACTATGAATAGTCTTGATTCATGTTATAAAAAATAGTAATAATTTCATGTTAGTTACAACCAACTTGTCTTATATCAACCTTGCATCACCAATGATGCAGTAAAATAAGTATTTATCATTTATTATAATTTATCGTATTTTACTATTCATAAAAAATTTAAGAATTTTAGAAAAATACCAAAAAATCACTCTAACTATTTTTAAATCTATAGAATTTAAAAATGAAATCTATTTTTGGAAAATAATTTTCTAAATATTTTTATTTTTATTTTAAAATAAAAACATAATTTATTCAAAAATAACAATTTTAAATCTATAACTCATTTTTTAACACCTTGAAAATTTAATCAACATCTCATTACCTTGTTACCATTATAAAATAAAATAATAAAATGATTTACTATTCATAAGGGTCATATTACTATTTATAAGGGTATATTACTATTCATTAAAAAAATTTGTTGGTTTTATCTGACTCTAAATAGCTTTCTGATCACAACCGTAGATGACTATTTTTTGAAATTTAAAATAAAAATGTGGAAAATTAATGTTTAATGGCTAGGTTATGAATTTATCCTATAAATAACCAGGTGTTGTTTCATAGGGAATTAGTTATTTAAGCAATATAGTCTATATAATGAATAGAATGTATTTAATAGAAACAAACTGTAAAATTTTTGCGGTGTCATATTCTTCCCTCCTTTGGAGATTTCATCCTTGAAAGTTTTCATGTATATTACTCCCTAAAAATATGCTGGTCGTTCATCTTCATAACATCCTCTGGTTCCAACATTGCTTCTCCTATTTTTTGGTTTCTCCAAAGAACCTTTACTAGTCAAGTTGTCTGATTTCTAAATACATACTCCCTTGTGTCAAGAATCTCGATAGGCTTTCACAATATGACAAATCTGGTTCCAACTCTATTTCTTAATAAATGAGTACATGCATTGGTTCTGGCATGTATTTATTCAACTATGACACATGGAACACATTATGATATTTTGGAGATACTTGGTATAATTTCTAAATGATACATTGCAACTCCAATCCTTTCCATAATTTCAAATGGTCTGACGTATCTAGGGAGCAGTTTCCCTTTCTTACTGAATCTTAAGACAGCCTTTAGCTGAGATACTATTAGAAATATATTATATCCTATTTGGAATTCCAAATCATTTCTCCGGTTTTTAGAATAACTGTTTTGACTAATTCAGGATACTTTAATATGGGCCTGAAATTTCATTACCTTTGTAGTTGTCTCTTCGATATGTTCTGGGCCTACAAGTTTCCTCTTGCCAAATTCATCCCAACAAGTTGGAGTTCAATACCTCTTACCATATAATTCTTCAAATGACACCATTTTAATGATAGAATGGAGACTATTATTGTAGGAAAATTAAACAAAAGGCAAATATTGATCCCACATACCATGAAAGTCAAGAGAGCATGATCTCAACATGTCTTCCAATGTTTGAATAGTCCTTTCATATTGTTTGTCAGTTTGGGGGTGATAAACAATACTCATATAAAGCTCAGTATCCAAAGACTTCTGGAGACTTTTCTATAATTTTGTTGTAAACTGGGGATCTTGATCAGATAGAATAGATAGAGGTTTACCATGAAGTCTTACAACTTCATTAATATAAAGTCTTTCCAGGCGCTCAAGTGGTAAATCATCTCTTGTATCAAGGAAATGTGATGATTTTATGAGATGATCAACAATTAACCATATCACATCATTCCTTATCGGTGTCTTAAGTAGTCACGTGTAAAAATCTAGTATAATTTCATCCCACATTCATATAAGAATAAGTATAGGTTTCATCACCCCTTTATGATGTTGTCTCTTGGCATTCACTTGTGAAAAAACAAGACACGTTGGCACATAGTCGGAAATTTCTCGCTTCATGTTATCCAAAAAATGTTCCTTCATATCTATATACATCTTAGTGATATGAGGGTGTATAGAAAAATTTGATCTATTTGCATAGTTTAATAGTTCCCTTTTTAGCTCAGGTATTGATGGAACACATAAACTCTTCCCAAATTTTATAACTCCATCCACAAACACAAAATATACCGATCTCCCATCCTTAACTTCTTTAATTTTCTTTATAGATTCTGATCAAATGATTGATAGCTTTTTATCTTATATAGAAAAGATGTTTTATCAATTATTTGAAAGAGGAAATATGTTTCCCCTTCCATAACAATTACCATATCCATATTTAGTAGATCCATGAATATAGGTTCTCTCTCTATCCTCATTTGGGTTAGAAGTCCATGATATTTCCAACTTAATGCATCTTCTACCTTATTTTACTTTTTTTGGGTGGTAGTGTGTTGAACAATCATAGTCTTTGAGTAACATGAGCCATCTTATTTTCCTCATATTGAGTTATTTTTGTGTAAAAATGTATTTCAAACTCTTTTGATCCGTATATATCTCAAATATTTCACTATAGAGATAATGTCTCCATATTTTCATATCCAAGATTACGAATTCTAACTCAAGGTCACGAGTTGAATAATTTTTCTCATGAGTCTTCAACTACATTGATGCATAAGAAATTACTTTATAATTTTACATAAGGATGCAACCCAATCCTTTCTTTGATGCATACCTGTATATCACAAATCAGTCATTTGTAGATGGAAGAGTTAAGATTGAAGTATTGAAAAATATTATTTTCAATTCTTAAAATCATTATTTAAATTCTTTCTTCCATAAACACTTAACCCCTTTCCATGTGAGCTTGGTTAGCGGGTTAGCCAGTCAGGAGAAATTCTGAATGAAACGCCGATAGTATCCTGCTAAAACAATAAAACTAAGTACCTCAGTTATGTTCGTTGGTGTGGGATATTCCTGGACACCCTTTGTCTTTGTAGGATCAACTAGGATTACATCCTTAGAGACAATATATCTAAGAAAAGAAATTGGTTGAAGATAAAATTCACACATTCTAAACTTCCCATATAATTCATTTCTTTTAAGAATTTTCAGAATAATCTTCATGTAAGTCTCATGGTCTTCGTAGCATTTGGAGTATACCAGGATATCATCGATAGATACCACAACAAAGTCATCATGATATTAATTGAAAATATATTCATTATATACATGAAAACATAGGTTGAATTAGTCAGTACAAAAGGAATTATTGTAAAATCATAATACCCACACCTCGTTTGATATGAAGTCTTTATAATATCTTCCTTCCTCACACATAGATGATGATATCCAGATTGAAGGTCAATATTTGAAAAATATTGGCCTTCATGATGTTTATCAAATAAATCATAAATTTGTGGTCTATTATACTTGCTTTTTATTGTAATAGCAGTGATAAAGAGGATATGGGCTCCCTATGGAGAAACACTAGGCCGAATAAATCCTTTGTCACTCAATTCCTCTAGTTGTTTCTTTAGATACATTAATTCCACAGTGTCTATTCTATAGAGAGTCTTTGATATAGGTCTTTCACTAAGAATTAAATTAATAGAGAACTCAACTCGCTCTAGAGGATGTCTAGGAAAATCCTTTAGAAATACATCAATGTATTTTTTCATAATAGGTGGTCTTGAATTTGAAGATTTATTTCATCACCCATTGATATTGTGTTCTCTTCATCTACAAGAATTTCATTCAATAGAGATTCCAGGGGTGGATTTATATAAGAATTTGATGGAGAGGTTTCTTTTCTAAAGATAAGGGATTTTACAACATCTTAAAATTTGTAACTTCTGTATTATTTCAGTAGATCTTCGCATCATAATTTGACATACAATTCACACAGAGAATTATATCATATTCAATAATTGGTATGATGACAAGTTTAGAAACTAAATCACAATTATGTGTCATGAGGAGGACTGATCGACCCATATTTGTCGCAATGATACATCCCCTAGGAGTTGTGACTGACAAATACTTTATTAAATAAAATTGGAAATTTCTACTTTTCATGGAAAATTTTGACAATATAAATGAATACGATGATACAAAATCAAATAAAGCATTAGGGAAGTTCTGGAAAATAATTAAAGTACCTACCACCATATCATTTGTAACTTCAACCTCTGCGGTTGTAATCACATAAGCTTTCCCTTTCCCTTGTGGCCTTTTCTGAGGCAAGTTTCCTTAGCGCTTAAGAAACTCATTTTCGTAGTGTTCCATCTCTCTACAGTTGTAGCATTGAAAATCATTTACTTGTATCTTACAATTTCATTCACTAGATCGAGGACCCTTTTATGCACAATTATAAGAAACTCATTCGCCTTTCAAGAACTTCCTAGGATTATTCTTTCCATAGTTCTTTCATGATGGAAATTACTTAATTACCTTTTTCTTCATTGGCACTTCAAATTATCCATGGTTATTAGAATGCCACTTATTATCTTGATTTCCCATGAACAAATTAGATCCAGAAAATTTCTTCTCTGTTTTGATGGCACTTAATAAAATTTCATCATATGATGAAAATGTTTGAGAAGCCAGTTCCCTCTAAAGACTTTGATTAAGTCCTTAAAAGAAATGATCAATCTTGACTTCTGAATCACGTAAAAAATATATAGAATACCTGGATAATATTGTGAAGGTAGCCTCATACTCCACAACAATCTATTCTTCCCTTTTCTTAAGGATAAGGAAATTCATCTTCATTTCAGTTTTTTATTCATGAGGGAAATATAGGTCAAAGAATATTTCCTTAAAAGTTATCCATTCCATATCATCTATTTCTTCTTCCTCCATGGTATTCTATGTCAAGGACCACCACTGATCAACATCACCCTTGAGGAAATATACTACCAGTACTACCTTTTCATTTTCATTGCATCTTCATGATAGAAATATATTTTCAAGGGATTTGATCCAATTCTTAGCTACCATCGGATTAGTATTCCAACTAAAATGTGGGGGATTCTTTCACATGAAACAATCTAGTAAAGGTGTAACATGGTTTTTTCCACAACCTGAGTAAGTTGTCCCAATATAGTCATGATCTGATCTGCTCCAACATTGACTGTGTTGACTTTCTCAGTGGGAAAATACCTAAATTGTCCACATTTATTGATTCCCCAACTTCCATTAGGCTCTATTAATAAACAATGGAATACACTAAATTAGGTCATAGTTTATAATTAATAAATAGAAAACACTTAAGATAATCTGAAAATTTATCCACAACTAATCTCATAATCATAAAAATTGTTTCTATTTACTTTTAATCAACACCTCATTACCTTATATCCATTTGAAAATAAAATAATATTATTGTTTCCTATTAATAAGGGTCATATTTATATTCATAAGGGTATGTTTCTATTCATAAAAAAACAAGTTGGTTCTATCAGGCTTCAAATAACTTACTGAGCACAACTGCAGATGACCATTTTTTGAAATTCCAAACACAGATGTGTAAAATTTAAGTTTAATAGCTAGGTTTTGAATTTCTCCTATAAATAACCATTTTTTGTTTCATAGGGACTCATTTCATCAATAAATATAGGATATATAATGAATATAAAGTATTTAAGATAAACATACCATGAAATATTTGGGGTTTTATTTGTTATGTATCATTGGAATGGTTTTTATGACATTATCTTCAAGAATACGGGAGTTGAAATAGTAAGAGTTAATGTTAAAATATCATTCCAACATTGGATATTATTAATAACTTCTTTATTAGATGAAACATATCAGGATTATTTTTATTCATGTATTTATGCGTGGGTTGGATGAGAAATTAAATCATTCATTATAATACTTGAGTTAATTCATGTCCTGCTTGAGGAGAAAACTAATGGACTTTATAAATCCCACTACTAAATGATAACATTGTTGATACTTTCTTGATCCCCTGGAAAAAACTCATTATCACTCGAATCCCTTTTATCCTACCTCATTTGCGGGATAAGGTTCTTGCACATTATGTGGGGTGGAGTTTCCCACTAACATGATGAGTGATTTAAATTCATCAAATGGATAAATCTATAAGAGTGGAGTCTTTTGAGAACAATTTGGTATTATTATTATTAATAATGTATGTGATGGTGACTTTGTTGAAAAAATAGTGGCATCATTGTAAGGTACCCATTATGTTCTTTATTTATTATACCCATTGTTTTCATTTACCTTTCATGCAGATATTGGTTTAGGTTTCTTGATCATTTTAAATATGCTTAATAAGTGTTATTAGATCAATTAAAAATCTAAAAATATTGAAATGGTTTCATTTGTAAAAATAGTTTTTATTTTTGGATTTTTTAAATCAATACACTTTCACTATTAGAATTCCTGGTTTTCAAGGCGGGGGACTTTTAGAGGCCACCAAATGGAGGCCGCTGCACTTTAATATCTAAAAACCTAAATTTTCCCTTCCCCCCTCCCCGACCCCGCGACCGCCCCTCCCCGAACCCGCGACCCCGACCCCCGGTGACCCCGACCCCCGGCGACCCTGACCCCCAGCGATCCCGACCCCCAGTGACCCCTCCTGGGCCCTCGGTGACTCCTCCCTGACCCCGAACTCCGGTGACTCCGACCCCCAGCGACCCCGACCCCCGACCCCGGACCTCCCAGTGACCTCGGCAGCCCCCGACGACCCCGACCCCCGGCGACCCCACCCCCTTGCCTCCGTGCTGCGGCACCCGCAACCCTGGTGACCCCCACCACCTTTCCTCCGCACTGTGCCCCCGTGACCCCGACAACCCCGCGACCCAGAAAACCCCACCTCCTGCCTTTGCGTTTCACCTTTGGACAGTCATGCCGCCGTCGTCCCCTCCCGGCCTCGTTGCATCCCTCCGGAAAGTCCTCCTACCTCCGTTGGACCCTCCCAGTCCGTTGTGCCCCGCCGTTTAGAACCCTCCCATGCTTCGGCCAACGAGCCCCTGTCATCAGGTCACTGCGCCGTCATGGATCCGCAATCAAGTCACACCCCATTACTCACGGCCAAGTCCTCTACAGGTAATGTTTTTTATCCTTCAAATTTGGTTTTTAATTTTTAATGATATTTGTTTTTTATCCTTAAAATTTTATTTTTAGTGAAAATTGTATTTATATACCCAGTTATTATTTGTAAAAATATTTATGAGTTATATATATAAAAATTTCTTGATTTAACTATAATTACTTTTAATGTAGGTATGTCACAGGGTGGTCACAGTGGTTCACCTGATGTTGTCGGTATGTATGTTTTCATTTTTCTAAATTAATTGATTGTAATTTTCTGTGAATATTTCCCTAACTGTTTCTAATCGTTAATTTATATTGTAATTGAATTATGAATTTATGTTTATCAGGATCTACTGATTCTTCCAGCAGACGCAAGGGTCCTGGTAGAGGGGTTTGATCCTGGAACTCTGGAGCCCGATTGGATGTGTTATTTGATGACACATTTTATCAAGTTGGAGATGGTGCTATTACATCGAGTCGTCAGTTTGGGCATATGATACGAGACTCACACAGATTCCCTCTGAAGACTTGTGACTAGAGTTCTTTCCCCCAGCATACGATGGACATATTATGGAGGGAGGTTCAGGTAAATTCAATGTTTAATTTTTCATGATATATTGTTATTATTATTGTCCCATCTACTGAATTTTTTTTAACAGGATAATTTTACATCCTGTACAGATGTGTTTCGGGCTATATGTATGTCCAAATACCGAAAATTATGGAAGGATTACAAGTCAAGGGTGAAGAGAGATCACTGGACACTATTTGCGGGTGTTCCAGACATTCTACAACGAGTCCCTTCGGGCATTCTTCCTGTGCAGTGGTAGGATTTGGATGCGTTTTGGTCGAGTGAGGCAGCGATGGTAAGATTTATTACTTTTAATCTATAAATGACTAATTTTTCAAATGTCTACTAAGTAAATAAGTTGAATGTAGACCGAGTCTGCTCGTCATTCATATAATCGGGCGATGCATGGCACACCTTCTAGACTTGGCACTCGACATGTGTCACAGATCAGACATGATGTAAGTTTAGAATTCACTATTTCATTCATATTTTAAAAATATTGTAGTATAACATGCTGAACCCCTTTATTATAGTTACACCAACACAGCGAACCAATCGATCAGATGTCCATATGGATGAGGACTCGTAGGGCGGGTGATCCCGATATTGCCGGTGTTATAGTAAGAAAATTATTTACTAATAAATGTATTTTTATTTTATATAAATTATTAATATTTGTTCATTGATTCATTATATGCTACAGGCTTAGTTTGATGCTCAGTTAGCAGATTTTCCGGAGGAGTAATGTCATAGTACTGTGCGTAGAGATGAAATATTTCACCGTGTCGTGGGGCGTGATGGTCATGGTTATTCTTTGACTTATGGAGGTGGTGTCCCACGACATGCAGTTGTTAAAGAAGATGTGATGGGTTCATGAAGAGAGTCAGGGATACGCACAAAGGCTGAGATCGATGCTTCCTTGCAGGATATGCAATGCAATTTTGATGCACAGTTTTAGCAGTTACGTGCAGAGTATGAGGAGGAGTTGTCACATATGTCATCACGTATCGATGATACGACGATGCAAAAAGTGGCACCACAGGTAGACAATAAAACAAACCATACCCAGGTTGAATTTTAATGATATTTTTAAGATATGTAATATTGATATATATTGTAGGCTCTGAATACAGCTGGTGGACATCACAGTGATATTGGTGATCCAAATGAGAATGAACCCCTTGCATGAGGTAATTTCATTTTTGTTGATAAATTCTCGAGATGTTATTATATCCTTGGTGAATATAATTTTACTCTTTTACCTAAATTAGTTTGTTTTATTATTTATGACCTAAAACCACCGTGAAACATTCTAATTATTATTCGTGACATGTACGCGCAGAGGGCACGTCAATCGGACATGCGGTTTGCGCGGTACTGCTCAATATGCGTGTTTTAAGTGAAGCACGAGCTTCATAAACGTGCGTGGGGGGGGGGGGGGAGGGTCCAAATATGCCGAATGAAGTCAAAATGGCCTGAAATCAGACGAAAAATACGAGTGACTGATTTGTGAAGTGGTCGAGCAGACGACACGTCAATCGAACGTGCCGTGTGCCCGTGGTGACCGAGAACGCAGTTCTGGTGTCATAAATGACCAAAACGGGCGTCAAATGGTCTAATTCATAGTTGGCAACCTCGTATTGACCTGAAACCACCGTGAAACAATATAATTATTATTCGTGTCATGTACGCACAGACGGAACATCAACCGGATGTGTGGTTTGTGCAGTACGTCTCAATATGCGTGTTTTAAGTGATGCGTGCGATTCATAAACGCGCGTGGGGGGGTCCAAATGGTCCGAACGAATTTGGAAGGGCCTGAAATCAGAAAAAAATATGGGTGAGTGATTTTAGAAGTGGTCGAGTATAAGGCACGTCAATCGGACTTGCCGTGTGCCAGCGGTGACCGAGAACGCAGTTATGGTGTCAAAAACGGCCAAAACGGGCGTCTAACGGTCAAATTCAAAGAGGATGACCACGGATTGACCTGAAACCACCGTGAAACATTCTAATTATTATTCATGATGTGTACGCGGAGACGAAACATCAATCAGACGTGCAGTTTGTGCGGTAAGGCTAAATATGCATGTTTTAAGTGATGCGCGCGCATTAGAAACGCGCGTGGGGGGGGGGGGGGGGGTCCAAACGGGCCGAACGAAGTCAGAATGTCCTGAAATCAGACTAAAAATACGGATGAGTGATTTTTGAAGTGGCCGAGTAGACGGTACGTCAATCGGACGTTCCGTGAGCCCGTGGTGACCGATAACGCAGTTCTGGTGTCACAAACGGCCAAAACGGGCGTCAAACGGTCAAATTCAGAGCGAACAACCTCGGATTGACCTGAAACCACCGTGTAATAATATAATTATTATTAGCGATGTGATAGCGCAGAAGGAGCGTCAATCGGACATGTGGTTTGCGCGGTAAGGCTCAATATGCGTGTTTTAAGTGATGCACGCGCTTCATAAACGTGCGTGAGGGGGGTCTAAACGGGCCGAACGAAGTCCAAATGGCCTGAAATGAGACAAAGAATACGGGTGAATGAATTGAAAAGTGTTTGAGCATACGCCACGTCAGTCGGACGTGCCGTGTGCCCGCGGTGATCGAGAACGTAGTTCTGGTGTAACAAACGGCCAAAACGGGTGTCAAACTGTAAAATTCATAGCAGACGACCACAGATTGACCTGAAACCACTGTGAAACAATATAATTATTAATCGTGACGTGTACGCGTAGACGGCACATCAATCGGACGTGCACTTTGTGCGGTAAGGATCAATATGCGTGTTTTAAGTGATGTACACGCTTCATAAACGCGCGTGAGGGGGGTCCAAATGGGCCGCACGAAGTCGGAATGGCCTGAAATCAGACGACAAATACGGGTGAGTGAATTGCGAAGTGGTCGAGTAGACAACATGTCAATCGTACGTGCCGTGTGCCCGTGGTGACCGAGAACGCAGTTCTGGTGTCATAAACGGCCAAAACGGGCGTCTAACGGTCAAATTAATATCGGACGACCACATATTGACCTGAAACCACCGTGCAACATTCTAATTATTGTTCGTGACGTGTACGCATAGACGAAACGTCAATCGGACGTGCGGTTTGCACTGTACGACTCAATATGCATGTTTTAAGTGATGCGCGCACTTCATAAACGCGAGTGGGGGGTCCAAACAGGCCGAATGAAGTCGGAATGGCATGAAATCAGATGACAAATACAGGTGAGTGATTTTTGGAGTGGTTGAGTAGAAGACACGTCAGTTGGATGTGTCGTGTGCCCGTGGTGACCGAGAACGCAGTTCTGGTGTCATAAACGGCCAAAACAGGCATCAAACAGTCAAATTCATAGCGAACAACCACAGATTGACCTGAAACCACCGTGCATCATTCTAATTATTATTCGTGATGTGTACTCATAGACGACACATTAATTGGACATGCAGTTTGCGCGGTAAGGCTCAATATGCGTGTTTTAAGTGATGCGCGCGCTTTATAAACGCGCGTGGGGGGGGGGGGTCCAAATAGACCGAAAAAAGTCTAAATGGACTTAAATAAGATGAAAAATACAGCTGGGTGATTTGTGAAATGGTCGAGCAGATGGAACGTCAATCGGACGTGCCGTGTGCCCGCGGTGACTGAGAACGTAGTTCTGGTGTCATAAACGGCCAAAACGGGCGTCAAATGGTCAAATTCATAGAGGAAGACCTCGAATTGACCTAAAACCACCGTTCAACAATATAATTATTATTCGTGACGTGTACACACAGACGGCACATCAATCGGATGTGCGGTTTGCACGACAAGTCACAATATGCGTGTTTTAAGTGATGCGCGCGCTTCATAAACGCGTGTGAGGGGGGTCCAAACGGTCCGAACGAAGTTGGAACGGCCTGAAATCAGAACAAAAATACAGGTGAGTGAATTGCGAAGTGTTCGAGTAGATGGTACATCAATTGGACGTGCTGTGTGCCTGCGGCGACCAAGAATGCAGTTCTGGTGTCATAAACGGCCAAAACGGGCGTCAAACAGTCAAATTCATAGAGGATGACCACAGATTGACCTGAAACCACCGTGAAGCAATATAATTATTATTCTCTATGTGTACACACAGACGGCATGTCAATCAGACGTGTGGTGTGCGCGGTAAGGCTCAATATGCATGTTTTAAGTGATGCACGCGCTTCATAAATGCGCATGGGGGGGGGGGTGCAAATGGGCCGAACGAAGTCGGAATTTCCTGAAATGAGACAAAAAATATGGTTGAGTGAATTGAGAGGTGGTAGAGCAGACGACATGTCAATCGGACGTGCCGTGTGCCCGTGGTGACCGAGAACGCAGTTCTGGTGTCACAAACGGCCAAAACGGGCGTCAAACGGTCAAATTCATAGCGGATGACCTCAGATTGACCTGAAACCACCGTGAAACATATTAATTATTATTCATTACATGTATGCGCAGACAGTATGTCAATCAGATGTGTGGTTTGCTGGGTAAGGCTCAATATGCGTGTTTTAAGTGATGCACGCGCTTCATAAACGCTCGTGAGGGGGGTAAAAATGGGCCGAACGAAGTCGGAATGTCCTGAAATCAGATGAAAAATATGAGTGAGTGAATTGCGATGTGTTTGAGTAGACAGAACGTCAATCGGACGTGCCGTGTACCCGCGGTGACCGAGAACGCAGTTCTGGTGTCATAAATGGCCAAAACGGGCGTCAAATGGTCAAATTCATAGCGGACGACCACAAATTGACCGGAAACCACAGTGAAAAAATATAATTATTATTCTTGACGTGTATGCGTAGATGGAACATCAATCGGACGTGCGGTTTGCACGGTAAGGCTCAATATGCATGTTTTAAGTGGTGCGCACGCTTCATAAACGCGCGTGAGGGGGGTCCAAATGGGCCGAACGAAGTCGGAATGGCCTGAATCAGACGACAAATACGGGTGAGTGAATTGCAAAGTGGTCGAGTAGACAACACGTCAATCGGATGTGCCGTGTGCCCGTGGTGACCGAGAACGCAGTTCTGGTGTCATAAACAGCCAAAACAGGCATCCAACGGTCAAATTCATAGCGGACGACCCCAGATTGACCTGAAACCACCGTGAAACATTCTAATCATTATCCGTGACATGTATGAGTAGATGGCATGTCAATCAGACGTGCGGTTTTCACGGTACGACTCAATATGCGTGTTTTGAGTGATGTGCAAGCTTCATAAACGCGCGTGGGGGGTCCAAATAGGCCGAACGAAATCAGAATGGCTTGAAATCAGACTAAAAATATGAGTGAGTGATTTGGGAAGTGGTCGAGAAGACGACATGTCAATTGGACGTGCCGTGTGCCCGCGGTGACCGAGAACGCAGTTCTGGTGTCATAAACGGCCAAAACGGGCGTCTAACAGTCAAATTGATAGCAGACGACCATAAATTGACCTAAAACCACCGTGAAACATTCTAATTAATTTTCGTGATGTGTACGCGTAGACAAAATGTCAATCGGACATGCGTTTTGTGCGGTACGACTCAATAGGCGTGTTTTAAGTGATGCGCACGCTTCATAAACGCGCGTGGGGGGCTCCAAACGGGCCGAACAAAGTCCGAATGACCTGAAATCAGACGAAAAATACGGGTGAGTGACTTGGGAGGTGTTCAAGCAGACGACAGGTCAATCGGACGTGCCGTGTGCCCATGGTGACTGAGAACGCAGTTCTGGTGTCATAAACGGCCAAAATAGGCGTCTAACGGTCAAATTCATAGCGGACGACCACAGATTGACCTGAAACCACCGTGCAACATTATAATTATTATTCAGTACTAATTTTGTTATTAAATTTTGTTATACAGTTTTATTTTATGATGGATGTGGAGCTTGGAAGATGACTGGTTAGATTTATTTGGGTATATATTATTGTGTAATTGATTTTTTTTTAAAAAATTTAAAATCTATAGTGCCTGCCCTTTGGCGGCCGCTATAGCTGTTTCCATGGCCACCTTTAGCGGCCGAAATTCAGTGGCCGCTAAAGATCTGGGCTACAGCGGCCCCCAAACGGCGGCCGCTAAAGCCCATCCCGGCTTGCCTACAGCGTCCGCCAAGTGGCGGTCGCTAATAGCAACAATGATGGGGCAAAAGCGGCCGCCACTTAGCGGACGCTGGGCGGCCGCTATAGACGATAATGTATGAAGCTGAAAAAATACCTTCTCCAGAACCTCTATAAACCTACAATGACCACCTCCACGACTACACTATTCTCTCTAATGATTAGAAGAATATCAGGGCTGTACATTTCTTTCCTTATCTTATATCTTCTGGTCCAAAACAAGAACACAACACTACAGATACCTCAGATAAAAATGCCACAATGGAGGAACCTGAATCTGGACACCTGATGTGCATTAACTGCTCTGAAAGGTTTGGAACTATTTTAATGGATTAACTCATCCTATAAAATAAAAATGTTTTTTTGATATTTCTTCATTAGTCTAAGAGTCACATCCCTAGTGAAATGAGATGATAAATTCTGGAACCTACCACTGGCTAACAAAAAACTCTTCGATGTAGGAAACTAGAAACCCTTGACCACAACTCTTCTTCATGATAAATCTTTAAGACGCACCTCTCATGAAGATCTAATATTTACTATCATTGTCTTAATAACTATTTTTTTCACCATCACCTCAAGATATATATTCATCATAAGCTGGGTGAACTGGTGTTTGATCTATGGATGAAAAGTCTCCTTGAAAAGCCTCACCCTTGCCTCATCATCTGGATATAGGTTTGAAGAATATCATAGAATGGTCCTGAAATAGATCCCAAACTCTCACGCATTAGAAATCCCCAATAAAAAATTAAGAAACTCTAGGAAACTGGCCTCATTCATAGTTAATGAATTGAACACTACATGGAACTCCTCTGTTAATTTCTCCCACTATACTATTGACTCCTTGTGATACTTGAGGAACAAGAACCACCATTTCATAATTTCACTATGTATAGTCATCACAAATAATGAAAACTAGAAATTCTTCCGATCATGAATATTACTGAAAGTTATCTCAATATCCTCCAACTAGTCTTCTATGGATGAATCTAAAATGGATCCATTATACTTATGTATTATCTTTCTTTGAAACTCTCACAGTTTCCTCCTCTATGTTTCATCATTGTTTAACTCCACTTTGTGGTGATCTGATTGCACATCCTACTAAATATCTCCGGCATGAACCTGATGAGGACGTCGACCGAAATCCATGCATAAAAATGAACAAACTCTTAATATAGAATATATAATATTAGACACAAATTATTTGATTATTTTTAAGGTTTTATTCTATCCCAAGGTCTACCCTTTTCAAGAAAATGAGAAAAGAATAATGATGAAGGATCTTTTCCAAGGAATCTACCCACAACTAGTATCACTAAATTTAAGAGGGTTGGTAAATTTAAAGGTTCATGCATCAAATCATATGAGGCCATAGATACCCATGTCTCAGTTAGTCTCCCATGTTATCAACACTCACTAAACATAACTAACACTATTTCCCTACCAAAGAAAGATATATCACCTATTACTAACTCCAAACTCCATCCTATCAGCCAACCTCCATCATATACTACTCTTTCCTGACCGCACCCTCAAAGTGTACCCCTCTTGAGCTGGAAATGCGATATTTGAGATGGGGACTTCTCGAGTCCCACCTACAGTAGGCCTTGGATAGGAGACTAGAATTGAGGGTTTAATAATCATTAAATGGGAGTCATTACCCTCCAAAAGACATGAATAAGAGGGAGATAAGGGTACACCGATCAATACCTACTTAGAAAAATATATAAATAAATCTCATGTACAAACATAAAATAACATACAGTTCTATATCAATTTTATGGAAAACTAAGAGTACTAAAAGAGAAATATGTTAGTGACCATGAAGCCAAAACTACTCCTGAAAATCCATGAGTTACTAATATCTAGCCTAATATGAAAAAATCTCCATCTAACCTAAAAAATATTATATATATATAGGGTGAGCATAATATTATACCTCATTTGGAACCTCCCTGGTTCCTCTCATGCAAAAGATTGTGAAATCCTGTTAAAAACATGTACAACTGTGAAATAACTCATCGACTAAATAGGTAGACTAAGTTCCCATCCTCACCATGGATAACTCTCACCAAGAGTCACATACAAGAGAGAATATAATATAATAATGAAGCATCAAGGTTTCCCCACTTCCGCGTCCCCATTGATTTGTCGCTCTACCAAAAGTCGCACATCTGGATCCCTCTACCTCCAAACTAAGCCACCCGAAGACACCTGGGGAAAAAATAACAACATGAACCTCATTAATCCAATCATCCCATCCAAATATCCATATAAACTAACTATTTATTCCCTGTAAGCAACCACATATCATTTGATGAGTATCATACATCATGTATTGTACATTAAACCATAACAACCCATACACTGATAAAGTACCTCATGCCACCAAAGCCTATACACTTCGTACCTATAATAATTCATTGAATACTATATCTATAGATACATGTGTTTTGAATAACCACAAGCCCTCACAACCCTCAATAGAAATATATGAAAAAATAACCACTTTTTATACCTTCACAAGTTACTATTAAGTCAAAAAAGTGGGGCATGAGGGTGTAGTCAATCTTCCATCATCCTACTAGGATATTTGAAAACACACCCTCCTAGAGACCATTGGGTATCTATCACCCTAAGTGACATGGATTTAGAGGAGTATGATATCATATAATATGAAAGATATAATATAGTTCACAATCACCCTATGTGGATAACTTAGAACTAAGGTCAACTATATCTATCATCACATGAACACCCGAATACCACTATTAGAGAACAGATATCCTATGAGAATAGAAGAATTTAAAGAGAAACATTCATTACTTATTATCTTTTTATTATTTAATTTTTGTTAATTAACTTATTATCTATTAAATTAACCATTAATATATATTCAGGTTACATTCATTAACCACTAGTGTGTAGTCTATGCCCTCCAGGAATAATCGAAACTGAGTTGATGGTTTATCAAGATTAACATATTGTCAGAATTTTCATTCCATCCACACCAACCCCATGGGTTAAGAATTATTAATTAATTATTAGCATAAGTCCATAAACTAAGAAATCAAGGATAACTCTACTATGATACTAGAAATAGGAAACATGAAAAAGAGAACATCCAGCTGCCTGTAGAAGTTAGAAAAGGATTGTAGACCAAAAAAGAAACCCATCCATTATCCATTATATAAATTCATTTCAAGAAAGCATCCAACAGTATCCCATAAATAGGAAAACCTATATTCAACATGTTCCATCCTCTTTTATGTCATCCCCAACACCCACATGTATATCTTGATGTATCTCACCATTATAGGCATCAAATGCTACCACATAATCTGGGTATCTTCACCCTATATCACATCATCCATCCCCTAATCAACCATCCCAAGCTCATTACACATCTTAGATTCCTCTCCCCATATAATATCACACAATGGATCTCATATCCAAAACACATCACAAAATAGCTGGTAATAAACAATAATATCCAACTAGGAAATATTGGCCCTAAAATAAGGCATCTAACCTTCACATGTGAATGATCTATCATGACTCCAAAGTCAAGGAACTTGTCCTTATTAAGAAGAAAAGCAACTTATTCGTGGTAATTATCAGTATCAAACAACAAGTTTTTATTCTGTATTGAATTAACTGATTAATTATTCATATGTTTCAACTATGGGAAACCTATGACATGAATGTATAAAAATATATCAAAAGTTAAATATGTTCTTATCATTAAAACTGGTTTCAAGAAACTTACAGAAGTTCCATTTTAATCAACATGAATTTCCATTATTAAATAAATTATCAACAATAATTATTATTCTTCACATTCTATATTAATTCAATTAAATATATATTCCATTAACTCTTATAAATACACATTTAATTAAGAATGAACATTGCATCAATTTTCATATAATTATAAGAAACACTGGATTCATTTTAATATGTCTCTTCTATAATTCTCAAGAAAATTAATGAATTAATCCCAGATTTACTTTCTTTACCAATTTCCATCAATAAAAAATTTCTAATCCATAGTATAACAAGACAAGAAAAAAATCATATCAAAGATAGTAGACTATGTTGTAAATGAAGAGGAAAACCATTATCATGATAGAAAGCAACAACATGTGATCTCTAAAACCAATTATTTATTATTCGGTTAAATATTTGTTAGGATAATTCCATTTCCATAAAAAGGGTTATAAAATGATAAATTTAGGATTTCACGTAAATAAATATGAGAAACAACAAATCCCCTACCTTAAAGGAATCAAATTTCTTCACACGATAAAGGACCAACGTTATAGATCCTGATCAGCCCTCTCACAAGAGATGAATCCATCCAAGTAGATTTTTCCACAACCACACCTTCAAAAAATAAATGAAAATCTATTAGAAAGATAGAGAGAAACAACCATCAAATTGAAAGAAGAATCGGGAGGATCAAGACTGAAGAAATACAATAGAATAGGTAGAACATACCTTACATCACCATGGATCAATGATGGGAGGCAGAGAATAATCTTTGTTAAATGGAATCCAAAACATTTTGAGAGATAATTTTATATTTCATTGAAATTTGGAGAAAAGGTGTAAGGTTTGAGAAAACATGAGGCATTTCATCTTATAAAGTCACACTACAGAGTGTTTTTTATATCATGATAGTATCAATTTTTTAAGTCTAACTGAAAAATGTGTCTCCTAGAACCATTTATCTAGGATTTAATTCAGGTCATAAATAACCTCGTAAACCAGCCTCACACAATTCGTAAACATCACATTCATGACATAAAACCCTTACACACTGTGAATTCTACTTGCAACCAAAGTTTTTCATCTAAACATATCTAGACCTACTATTAGTCTCCTTTGAGCATTACAGGCTTCAAAAACAAGCAAAGGGTTGGAAAAATGGATATGGTACCGTACAAAATTATTTACCTCCTTCTAGTTATTTCTTTATAATTCATCTATTATAGAAGTTTAGAATTAAAAGCTTTTAAAATGAATTGATGTTTTTAATTAACAAAATGATTTACCCTATCAATTTGTAACCCAATAATTTGACTTTTCATATCCTAGAATAATATTGCTGACAACCACAACAATGCTTCCGCCAATAATTGGAGGCATAGCCCAGTGAATTTTAGATAATGGGGTCTTCAAAGTTTGATATTGATAAATTTAATGTTGAAAATGATTTAAATATATGGATAATTAAAATGAACACTCTTCAAGATCACAATGAATTTATTGATGATCTTAGTGGATCAAAAAATAAATTATCTTCGGTTTCCATGGATGGACAGACCACCGCCAGATATGTTGATGTTCCAGAAGAGGTATTTATAAAACCCCATTGTCTGATGATTTTATCTTTATGAGATAAGGTTCTTATAGAGGTTTAATATAAGTAATTTTTAATGGTATTTTTTCCAAATTAGAAACCCTTTATTTGATTAAGTCTCTTATTGGTATATTATATAAGAAAATGATAATATACACATTCCAAATGTTCCATGGAATTGTATTCAATGATCGAATTAATGAATTTAACAAAATCTTGTCAAACCATAAAAAAATTGGTATTAAATTAGATGATAAGGGATAATATATAATATTTTTAACATCATTAGATGATTCCTTCAATATTTTGGAATATTATATGATGTATGGTAATGATACTATTCCTCTCAAATAAGTTAAATCTTAATCACTTTTCAAATACCTTAAAAAGAAGGATAGTGTCAAGGCTAAAGCTGTGGGTATGAATGTCAAAGGTAGAAGATAGTCTAGTGTTAGGAGGAGAGATAAGATTCAACCCAAGAAACATTGATCTAAATCCAACAATAAGGTTATTAAATGTTTTTAGTGTAAAAAACCAGGTCACATAAAGTGGAAATATCCTGATATGAAAGATGACAATAAAGATAATTGTATTGATTAGTCCTCACTAACTAAAAATGATTTAGACAGTACTGATGTGTTGAATGTATCAGATGTTTCTATCTCTGAATAATGGAACCTTTATTATGGATGTTCTTTCCACATGTTTCCTAGGGGAGAATATTTCATTTAATTGAGGAAAGATGAATAGGGTGAGGTGTTCTTAGTGAATCAGAGTTTCTATATTATGAAAATGGGCTCAATTTATTTAGTGATTTATGATAAGTCAGCTAAAATTCTTAAAGGGGTCAGGTGGGTAACTAAATTTCAATGAAACATTATTTATCTAGGAGTCCTTGACCAAAGAGGTCACACCTTTTAGTCAAACTATGATAGTTTGAAAATTTACTATGCATCTCTCTCTTTTATAAATGGAGACCTCGGTAATGGTCTCTATATGTAAGTTGATAGGGTTTATAGAAACTGAATGAATTAATCTAGTAATTCAAGTTTAGATAATACCACCCTTTGGAATAGAATTCATGAGCACCTAAGTTACAAAGGCATGAATGATCTTATAAATAAAGGGATCTTAAGTAATATCACTCCTAAAACACTTCTATTCTTAGAAGATTGTGTGTATGTGAATCATTAATGGGTTAAAATTAGTTTGTCAATGTATAAGGCTAGATATTCCCTTCAGTGTGTACATTAAAACCTTTAGGGTCCTTCCAGGGTCACCACCAAAGATGGAGGCTACTAACTTGTGTCCTTTGTTAATGACTAGTATAGGAAGATCTGGATTTATGTACTAAAACATACGTATGATAAATTTAAAAATAATAATGAATGGAAAGATACTATGGAGTGTTAATATGGTAAAAAAACTAAAAGATCTTAGAACTGATGATGGTTTAGAGTGCCTATCCATTGAATGTATTAAATTTGGGGTCTTTTATGGTGTTAAAAGATAGTAAACTATTTCTAAAACTCCACAATCGATTGGGATACTATAAAAAATTAATAAGACTATATTAAAAAAGGTTTGATGCATGTTATCCCATTATAATCTTCCTATGTCATTATGTGATAAGGCCACCTCTCTGGATATCTACTTAATCAACTATCTATAATCTTATTATAATGATTTCAAAATACCATTGGAACTCTATAAGGGTTCTCCCCTAGTGTTTCACAACATATGATATTTTGATACATACCTTATGCACACACCTATAATTATTATCTAGATCATATCGCTATGAAGTGTGTTTTTGTTGGATATCAAAAGGGTGTTAAGGGTTTCCATTTGTGGATAGGCAAACCAAGTTATCAATAGTGAATCATTATCCATGATGCAATATTACATGAGTCTGGTATCTCTAAATAGAAAATCATTGAGTCCGTTGAGTTTTTAGACAAGGATGGTGAGTATTCTAATAGAAGTTCATCACCGATAGGTGTTGAAATTACTTTAGAATATAAATACCATCCCAAATCCCATGCTAAATCCACTCCCCTCTTCCTTATACTCAAGGTGAATCTGATAAAAATGAATATTTGAAACATGATGCTACTAATTAAGATATTATTAGATATTATATACTTAATTGAGATAGAGAGAGAATAATGATAAGGCCTCCATATCTATTCATCCAATATTATGAAGCCTTTTTTGATTTTATTGTTTTTAAATATTCTTTAGTGATTATTCCTAAAATTATAATCAAATTTTAAGAATAAATAGTCTACGAAATGTATAGTTTCCTTGAAATATGAGCTGAATTCACTCCTTAAAATTAATCTTATGTTCTTGTATCCAAATATAGTAATGAGAAAAGTATAGGTTTCTAGAGAATATTCATGAAAAAAGGAGAGAATGTTTTCCCAATATAAAATAAATTTTGAAGCATGGTTTGTTGTGAAAGGAGTCTTGCAGCATGAAGGCATTGATCATAGTTATATTTTCTCCCAAGTTGTTAAATATTAAACTATAGGTATTTTTCATGATATTGCATCCATTTTTGATTTTAATATTGAAAAATTGGATGTAAAAATAACTTTTGTACATGGAAACATTGATTACATAGTTTATATGTTTACTACTGAGGAATTTTCAAATCAATTTAAAAATACCAATGTATAAATTTTGAATAAAACATTGTATGTTCCTAAACAATTTTATAGGAAATGATATAAAACGTTTTATTATTTTAGGATTGAAAATTATTTTCACAAACATAAATTTGATCCACGTGTCTAATTTAAATTTTTTAAATATGAGTTCTTTTACCTCCTGGTATATGTTTATAAAATGGTGTTAATTTTGGAAACCTTCCTTTTATTACATAACTTTTCATTATATTTTACAGACATAAGATCTTTTAAGTCTAGTTTTTCGGAAATCAGAAAAAATATACATGAAAAAATTAAATATTATTCTAATCCACTTGTAAGGCTTAATAAAAGGTTCATCCTAAGTAAAATTACAATATCTCACAACCTGGAGACATACATCAAAAAAAAGGGTGAGCAGAAGGCCTAGTAAGGAAAATAAGGGAATCAATTTACATGTGATCTCAAGCGATGTAAATAAAAACATGAGGGATATAATAAAGAAATGATAAAGAAGCATATCATAGAAATAATAACGTTAATCATATCTTGAAAATATGGCTACAACATTTAATTTATTAATTCATGAACATATCACCAAGGTATATCCCCAAGGTGTCATAAAAATTACCAAGGTTATTCTCCATGGTATTGTGAAACTTGTCATCTGTAGAGATTAAATTATTTACCCAATGCATTGGAGAGATATCATAGAAAACCATTTATATTTATTTATTTTCATGTGAGATAGTTATATCATAATCAAACATGTCATTAATAACCCAAATAGAATAAAAGAAATGGGTTTCATATCCAGATCTTGACCTTTAAAAAGTGCTTAAATATAAGATCATTCTGTCATTTATAACCCTTGGAAAGGAAGAGGGGGTTATATGTATTTAAATTCCAGAATCAAATAAATCCATTATATGTGTTAATTAATACCTTTGGAAATGAAAATAGATCTGGGTATTCACATAAATAAAACAAGATAATTTCTTGAGAAAAAGAGAGATATTTTAAGACAAAAAATTTGCAGCGTAATGACTATGTAACATGGATTTAGAAAATATTAAAAAGAGAGGTGAAGTGGGTCAAACACTCAGAAATAAATAATAATAATGTATAGGTACTGAATAAAATATAAATAATTTCATGTTATGTATATTTTAATGACGTACCACATGAAAAGGAAGCTTGAATGAAAATAGAAAATGTGATTTATTTTACAAATATTCGGCAGCCTAAAGACATCACTTAAAATTTCAGAAAATCAATTCATGAGAAGGGAAAGTGATTCTCCTCAATTGGAAATAAAATTGAAAGTATTAAGGATATATAATAACATACCTCAAAATAATAAAATGGATCTAGAAGATATAACATAAAGGAAGTCATGACTTAAAAGAGGTGGGTGAAATGTTCCCTTACCTTGAAGAGTAACTTTGAAAACATGAAGGTTGGGACCTTGGGGGTCTTGAGGGAACATTGTGAGGACTCCTTGGGAGGTAAAATGGCCATATATTCGTTGATGATTAATTTTGAATGAATGGAATAAATGAATGGATTGGTATTTATAGCAAAAGTGAGGGAATATTTATTTAATTTTCAAGGGACACCTAATTGGTGGTATTTATAAAACCATGGGCTTGCCCAAGGTATTTTCCCATGGTATTGGACACTTAGAAAACCTCATAAAAAACATAATATTCAAAAGTCCACCAGAATGGTTACAACATTATTACATCATTAATGATGTCATTAATCACACCGAAACTCAAAACTGTATTTTTACTATTCATTGAAAAACAAAATATTTTATAAAAAACTCATAAATTCAACCTAACCTAATATCGATGATATTAATTCCAAAATAAACTCCATAATATGAAAATAATTTTCTAATTATGAGATATTTAATTTTTAAATAAAAAAACTATTTACCTGAAAAAATACTAATACTTAACTAGTAATTTTCGAAACAGTTATTTACTTATGCTATTATATCACTTCACCATTTAAGTTACCGAAATTATAATTATACTTTCTTAAGTGAGGTTACTATTAAATTAGTCAAATTACTATTCATAAGGGTAATATTACTATTCATACTTTTTTATTAACTAAAAGTTATGTTAATCTTATTAGACTCTGAATTTCTTACTGATCACAACTACAGAAGACCATTTTTTAAATTTATTTTACATTATTAATTATTTAAACTATACAATTTTTTTAAAATACCCTTTTTCCAATATTCACCAATAATAAGGAACTTCTATAAATTCATACTTTATTTATTTTAACAGTTGAAATAAACAAATTTAACATAATAAGAAATTAAAAATTTATTTATACAAAAGGATTAAAGAATGTAAATAAGGTCTCATTACATAGAACCTTATAAAACCTCTATAAGAACTAAGTTTAAGGTGTGATATGATTATAGAATCCTGGAGCAACTCTTAAAAAATTTCCTGAGTGGTGATTTCCATCACCTTGAACTTCTCCGTTAGGCGATTCCGTTGAATCTTCACATGTTGAATCTCAGATTGGGCTTGGTCCAGAGCAATGCCTAGTGATGGAATCTCCTTTACAAGCTCTGAAAAATGGGCTTTGTGTGGACCGAGTATACTAGATGAGGCCATCGACTCCTCTTTCTGTATTAATTAACGATGATCACTTTAATTTATAAATAGTAATCATAACATTAAGATTTTAGTTTCCAATGGTCATATTGACCAACATTCATATTGACCAATTGTCATATAACAGTCAAAACCTATTGTTCTTATTTTAATTATACTCACTTTATTAATTAAAAGATATAGTTTTGTTGAGTACAAAATAAAATAACACACAATTTTAGGAAAAAAAATTATTCAAAAGCCCGGGTGCTACATTCTTCCCCCCTTAAGAAATTTATCCCTGAAATTTCAACTCATACCCTCAGAAGAGAAAAGGTGTGGGTACTTCTACCTCATAGAGTCCTCTGGTTCCCATGTAGATTCTTCATATTTTTGGTTCCTCCACAACACCTTAATAAGGTGGGTAGTCTTGTTGCATAGAACATTGTCCCTACGATCTAAGATCTCAACCAGCTACTCTTCATAAGAGAGTTAATGTTCTAGTTTTACTACCTCTAGATTTAGTATATGTGAAGGGTCAGGTATGTACTTCCTCAAGAGGGATACATGGAAGACATCATGAACTTGTGGTAGATTTGAAGGATGTTCAAGCCGATAGGCCACTGTTCCTACGCGATCAAGGATTTCATTGGTTCCAATGTACCTAGGTCTGAGTTTCCATTTCTTCCCAAACCTCTTGACTCTCTTCCAAGGTGAAATTTGAAGAAAGACTTTGTAACCAACATCAAACTCCATGTCCCTTTGACAGTTGTTGGAATAGCTCTTTTGCTGACTCTGAGTAGCCTTAATGTGTTTCTGGATGGCATGGACCTTTTCTGTCATCTCTTACACAAGATCAGGCCCAAGAAGCATTATATCACCAGCTTCATCCCATCAAGTAGGAGTTCTACATATCTTACCATATAGATCTTCATAGGGTTCCATTTCAATGCTCGAGTGGAAGCTGTTGCTGTAAGAGAAATAAACTAAAGGGAGATGTTGATCCCATCCACCTTTAAATTCCATTGAGCATGTTATCATAATATATTCATGTGTTTGAATAGTACTTTCAGATTGGGAATCAATTTGGGGGTGATAGGCCGTACTAAAATTCAATTCGGTGCTTAGATCATGTTGAAGACTTCTCCAAAATTTTGCTGTGAACCTGGGATCACGACCAGATATGATAGAAAGTGGAACTCCATGCTACCTTACAACTTCCTTCATGCAAATCATAGAAAGTTGATCAAGAGATAAATCTTCCTATATAGAGAAAAAATTGACAGTCTTGGTTAGACGGTCCATAATAACCCATATCTCATTGTATCATTTGGAAGTTCTCAGTAGACCAGAGATAAAGTCAACTGGGATATTGTCCCACATACATGCTAGTATGGGTAGTGGTTGTAATACCCCTTTAGGACGTTGTCTTTATACATTAACTTGATTACATACCAGGAACCTTGAAGTGTAGTCAGTAATATCCCTTTTCATATTATCCCACCAATAATGACCACTAAGGTATCTATACATTTTCGTGCTTCCTGGACGTATAGAGAAAGTAAAGCTATGCGCTTCATCAATCAGCTCCTTTATTTACCGAATAGATGGAACACATAGTCTTGTACAAAAGTATAGTTCACCTTCATTATCATTATTGAACTCATGAAACTTACTATCCTTCACAACCTCAAATTTATTATGTAACAAAGGATCTTCTTTATGAGATTTATTGATCTTATCAAGTAATGATGATTGAGAAATAATTTGGGTTAGGGTTGATGATGTCCCTTCCATTATAATTACAATGACTATCATTAATAGGTCATTGATAAAAGGATCTCTTTTAATCCTCATCTTGGAAAGAATAACTAGGTCTTTGCTGCTTAATGCATAAGAGACTTTGTTTGCTCTTACAAAATGATAATGAATTGGACAATAATAATCTTTGATAAGTTCCAACCATATCATCTGTCTCATGTTCATTTCCTTTTGTGTGAAAATATACTTCAACCTTTGATGATATGTGTATATATAACATTTATCCCCATAAAGATAGAGCCTCCATATCTTTAGAGAAAAAATGACTGTAGTCAGCTCCATATCATGCGTAGGATAGTTCTGCTCATGAGTCTTCAACTGTCAAGATTCATAAGCAATGACTTTATAATTTTTAATGAGGATTCACCCAATCCCTTTAAGAGATGAATCTATAAAAATAATAAATCATTCTACACTTGAAGGCAGAGTTAACAAAGGTGTAGTAACCAATCGCTTCTTCAGCACTTGGAAACATTCCTCACAATCCTTTCTCCATATAACCTTGAACCCTTTTCGAGTTAACTTGGTTAATAAATTATAAAGTTGTCAAACGTTTTTCACAAATCTCTTATAATATCCCACTAATCCAATGAAACTACTAATATTAGTTATTACTGTAGGATGAGGCCACTCTTCTAAAACCTTTTTCTTTGTAGGGTCAACTGTGATTCTTTCATTGGTTACAATGTATCTCAAGAAAGAAACTTTTTGTAACCAAAATTCACATTTGTTGACCCTTCCAAAAATCCTTTCCTTCTACAGAGTTTGAAAAATAACCCTTAGACGATCCTCATGCTCCTCACAAAATTTGGAATATATCATAATATATTCAATAAAAACTTCCACAAAGTTGTAAAGGTAGTCCTTAAAGATACTGTTCATCAAATCCATAAAAATAGAAGGTGCATTAGTCATTCTGAATGGCATAGAAACAAACTCATAATGCCCATATCTTGATCGGAAGGTAGTTTTTGGAATATCTCCTTTATTCACATTTAATTGATGATAACTAGATTGAAGATCAATCTTAGATAATAATTGATCCCTACAAAGATGGTCAAATAAGTCATCAATTCTTGGAAGTGGGTATTTTTTCTTCACCCTGATCCCATTCAGTTCTTTATAATCAATGCATAGCCGCATTGATCCATTCTTCTTCTTCACAAAGAGAACATGTGCTCCCCAAGGAGACACACTTGGTTAGATAAACCCCTTCTCCAAAATATCGTTGAGTTATTTCCTTAATTCCTCTAGCTGCACATTTTCCCTCCTATACAGGGTATTTGATATCAGATGAGATCTAGGTATGAGTTTAATGGAGAACTCTTCCTCTCTTTCCTAGAGAGGTCTGGGTAACTCCTTAGGAAATACGTCATTGTATTGCTGGACAATGGAGACATTTTATATCCTTATATTTCTTTCTTCTTCTTCTCCGATAAAATCCATAAAGAAGGATATAAGAGGTTCTTCTAGGAAAAGATCAGGTTGAGATATCTCTCCTTAAAAGATAACTGTATGTTTTCCCTTCAAGACTACTAAGGTTTCCTTACTTCTGCATTTGATCTTTTCATTATTCTTTGAGAAATTTTCCATCACTAGTATAATGTGGAATTATAGCATTGGAATGACTACTAGATTTCTGATAATATTGTGCTCAGTAAAGGAAATATGAGAGTTTTTAAACAGTAACGATGCTTGGATAATCCCCCCAGGAGTCTTGACTGATAACTCTACTATTAGAAAATTAGGGGTTGATTCTAAAGTTTTTGATAACCTAGAGGAAATAAAAGAACGCGTAGAACTAGAATCAAACAAATTACTTTCTATAATTGAGAGATCAACAAGTGTACTAGCCACCACATCATTCGGAGCTTCAACATAATCTACTGTGTTAGAAAAAGCCTGACATTTCTCCCTAGGCCTTTGATGAGGCTGATGGTTGTTCCCCTCTACTGCCATCATATTTAGACATTGATTGGAAAAGTGTGCAATTTGTCCACACTTATAGCATTGGAAAATAGTTAGGGCATGAACCATATTCCCTTTGTCATTTGTGTTTGGGATTTTAGGCTTCATCTCACTACGATAATTCCATGTGATATGACCATCTTTTCCACACTTGTAGCACTTCCTACTCCCATGCAGGTAGTTTATTAAATACTTCATCCCACACTTATTGTATGTGGGACGTTGCACTTTCTTGACTACTCTTACCTGATCAATGCTCCACCTTAAGTTTGACTCCATCGACCACTTCTTGTATTTGGATTTATGAGACCACTATGTCTCGTCAAACTACAATTCGACCTTCATTGCACTTCATATGATCTCCTCATAATTGTCACAGTCTCTATTGGAGATATTCTTCTACAGATGAGGGCTTAGTCCACCAATGAATCTATCAACCTTACCATTAGGATCTTTGAAAATTATTGAGGTGTAACAGGAATGTTTGGTGAAGTTAATCTTGTAGCTTCAAACTGATTCATTCTCCTTCTGCTTTATCTTGAGAAACTCCTTTTCCATTTTTGTTCTCATCGAACGAGGGAAATAATTATTGGAGAATATCCCACTGAACTCTTCCCACTCCATAAATCCAACATACACTCTTGGCCTCATATTTTCTATCAGCTCCCACCACTGATCAACTTCTCCCTATAAGAGGTAAATATTTAGGGCGACCTTCTCTTGTTCTAAAGAGTGGAGAACAGAAACGATCTTCTCAATAGAGCTGATACACTATTCAACAATCAATGGGTCAGTAGATCCACTAATGGTTGTGGTCATTGACGAATAAATGACACAATAGAATGTTGTTCCCATCATGGTGAGATCGATCTCTCATCTTGTTTCATGTTATTTCCCATAACATGATTCATTTGGTTCATCATTCTTAGTAAAGATTCCATTTCGGCTTTCATCGGAGGGCCATCATCGTATGGTCCATTGTTGTCACCAATTTCATAGTTCCTCCTATTTCGCGCTATTTTTTAAAAGAATAAAACCATAGTGAGAAGCTTATTTCCCTTATTAATCTTTTAACAATAAAGAATTTTATGTCTTAAAAGTTCATGCTTAACCAAATACATTTCTCTATAAATCCTTCATAATAATTCATAAAAAGCTTAGGATTAAACAAATATATCCCCTAGAAGTGTCAAACTAGGAGTGAAGAAAGGAATGTTGTCATGTAGTAGGATACCCCTGGTCAAGCCTGAAACTCTTTTTCAGAGTTTTCACACCTAGGTACATCTGTTCCAGAGCCACATCCACTTGTTAATATCTATACATGGATTTATTTGTTCGAAAACCACTTAATAAATATTTCACCAAAATACCAGGAAGTTTTCCTATATTAAAACTTTTATATAGGGTTCTTCCTATAGTTTTCATGTCCTAATTTCCATAAATAACTAAAATATCCTTTAATACCAACTATGAAATCCAACCGTTTATGACAAAACATTTCATTACATTTAACAAATAGATGATCCTTAAAGTCTAGTGTCATGGAAATCAAGAATAATATTCATGAAAACATTAAATATTATTCGAATACACTATTAAGTAATCATCAAAGGTTCATTATAAGTAATATTACTTCATCTCACAACTTGGAGATATACATCAGGAAAGGGTGAGCAGAAGGCCCAGTAAGGAAAACAAGGGAATCAGTTTACATGTGATCTTGAGCGATATCAATAAGAACATGAGGGATATCATAATGGAATGATAAAGAGGCATAATATAGAAATAACAAATTGAATAATATCTTGAAAATTTGGAGACAATATTTAATTTTGATATTAATGAACATATCACCAAGGTATATCCCCAAGGTGTCATAAACATTACCAATGTTATTCACCAAGGTATCGTGAAAGTTGTCATCTATAAAGATTAAATTATTTACCCAATGCATTAGAGAGCTATCAGAGAACATCCTTAATATGTATTTATTTTCATGTAATACACATAGATCCTAGTCAAACATGTCATAAATAACCCAAATATAATAAAAGAAATGGATTTCATGTCAAATTCGTGATGTTTAAAAAGTGATTAAAAATAATATCATTATGTCATTTATAACACATGAAAATGAAGTAGAGGTTATATGTATGTCAATTCAAGAATAAAATAGATCAATTTTATGCATTTATGAATACATTTGGAAAGTAAAATAGATTTTGGTTTTACCATAAAAAACAAGATAATTTCTTGAGTAAAAGATAGATATTTTTAGATGAAAATTCTGCAGCATTACGGCTACGTAACATGGTTTTAGAAAACATTAAAAGGAGAGGGGAAAAGGGTAAACCACTTAGAAATAACACATAATAAAGTATAGTTACATAATAAAATAAAAATAATTTCATGTTATGGATATTTGAATGACATACCATATGAAATGGAAAATTGAAAGAAAATAGAAGATGTGATTTCTTTTACAAAAATTCAGCATCCTAACGATGTCACTTAAAATTTCATAAAATAAGTTGATTAGAGAAGAAGAAAGGGATTCTCATAAATTGGACATGAAATGGATATTATTTAGGATATATAATAAAATACCGCCACATAATAAAATGGAACTAGAAGATATAACATAAAGGAAGTCGTGACTTAAAAGTGGAGGGTGAAAGGTTCCCTTACATTGAAGAGTAACTTCGAAAGCGTGAAGGTTGGGACCTTGGGCGGCTTGAGGTCACCTCAGGAGGACTAATTGGGAGGTAAAAAAACTATTCCTTCATTGATTATGAATTTTTATTGAAAGGAATGATGGAATGGGATGGTATTTATAGAAAAAGTGAGGGAATATTTAATTAATTTCCAAGGGACACCTCATCAGTGGTTTTTGCAAAACCATGGGCTTGCCCAGGGTATTTTACCATGGTATTGGCCACTTAGGACACCTCATAGAATTTACTATTCACAAGTCAACCAGAATGATTACATCATCATTATATTTTTAATTATGTCATTAATCATATCAAAACTCAAAACTGTATTTTTACTATTCACCAAAAGACAAAACATTTTATTAAAATCTCATAAATTCACCCTAACCTAATATCAATGCTCTGAATTCTAAAATGAACTCAATTTTATGAAAATAATTTTCTAATTATGAGATATATAATATCGATGTAAAAACACTATTTACCCGAAAAAATACTAATACTTAACTAATAATTTCTCAAATAGTTATTTACTTATGCTATTATATCACTTCACCATTAAATATGCCTAAATTATATTTATACTTTCTTAAGTGAGGTTACAATTTCACTGGTCACATTACTATTCATAAGGGTAATATTACTATTCATACATTACAATTAACTAAAAGTTATGTTAATCTTATAAGACTCTAAATTTATTTCTAATCACAACTGTAGAAGACCATTTTTTGAAAATCATTTTAAATTACTAATTTTTTAAAGCTTACAATTTTTTTTAAAATTCCCTTTTTCCAAAATTCACCAATAATATGGAACTTCTATAAATTCATCATGTATTTATTTTTACATTTGAATTCCACAAATTTAACATAATAAGAAATAAAAATTTTATTTATATAAAAGGATTACACAATATAACTAAGGTCTCATTACATATCCCCGTTTAACTCCTGTATAAGACCTAAGTGTAAGGTGTGCTATGGTGATTGAATCACGTGGCAGCTCGAAAAACATTTCCCGAGTGGTTATTTATATCATCTTGAACTTATCCCTTGTGAGACTCCATTCAAGCATCACATGTTGAAGCTCATATTGGGCTTGGTCCAGACCGAAGCCTAGTGATGCAACCTCCTATCCAAGCTCTGAAAGATGGGCTTTGGGTGGACCGAGTCTATTGGATGATGCCATCAACTCCTTTTTTTATTAATTAACCATGATCACTTTTATTTATAAATAATAATCATAATGTTAAGAGTTTAGTTTCCAATGATCATATTGACCAATGTTCATATAACAATTGAAACCTAGTGGTCCAATTCTAATTATACTCACTTATTTAATTAATAGATATAGTTTTTTTGATTACAAAATAAAATAACACACAATTTTCAAAAATAGAAATTATTCAAAAGTTAGGGTCATTACATTAATCTATAAAAATATTAGGATCATAATTTATATCAAGACTCAATAGAATCCTATCTTTGAGATGAAGGGTTTAGGAAATGAAAATCAAATTCTATAAGGGGAAATAATTAGTGATAAAAAGGAATGAACCTTTGATTGGTATCTACATTATTATATTAAGAATGTTTTGAAAATAAACCAGTTTGAGAAAAATAAATGTGAAAATATTATTTTAAGACCACATTTTAAATTATCCTTGGATCAGCCCCCTAAAATTGAAAAAGATGTTGAAATCATGATTAAGATCCCCTATGTTAGTGTTATAGGAAAACTTATGTATAATATTATCTATTCCATACTAGATATATATTTTTTGTGTGTCCTTCAAGAAGGTTATAGGGAATCCTGTTAAGCCTCATTGGAACACTCCGAAGTGGATCCTAATGTTCTATTCTATGTATGTTAAATTTTACATTTGATATAAAAAATGTTAGTATTTATGATGGTATTTTTTTGAATTTGATTATACTAGAAACTTTAATACTTGTAATTCACTAAATGGTTTTTTTATTTCTATACTTTGGAGGATTTTTTACCTAGAAATGAAACCTGGAATCCATGGTTGCACTCCCTACCACAGAGGTAGAGTGTGTAGCCTTAACTGAAGTAATCAAGGAAGTTATACAGTTATGAGGTTTTATTAATGACTTATCATTGTCTACTAATATAATTGTAGTCCACTTTAGTGTCCAATATACTTTGAGTTAATATAAGAATTATGTATTCCATTGTAGATTGAATCACACTAACATTAGAATTCATTTTGTTAGGGATGTTATAAAATCCTAGACTAGGTGTGTTGCAAAGATAGACACTGGAGAGAATATTTCATATAGTCTAACCATGTATATCCTATTTTTTAATTTCAAACATTTTTTAAGGTTGATTAATTTTTCCCTTGTTCCAAATTTAGGGTTTTGTGAACACTATGCTTAATTAATTTAATTTCAAGGTGGATATTTTGTTATACCATTCCCCGTATATATGATTCATTTAAATTCATTCTTTATGTGTACAATAATTTTTTATTATCCATGTGATGATCACTTTACTTTGTGTTGATAAACTATGTTTTGATCTGTATGCAAGACAACATGCATGATAATTTTGTATGAGGATTAATTTGAAAAAATTAGGTGCTATTGATTAACCCAGTATATTTGTTTTTCTTTTTTTAAGTTGTTTAACATGTACCATTGATCCCACTAATCCAAAAATATTGGATTGATTTTAGTGTATTTTGTTTGTGAGTTTTGTATCTAATCTCCAACCCTTTTTATCCAATTATATGTCTCCATGTGTATTAATTATCTAATCTATCCACTGTTGTGAAAACTATCTCTTTGATATGGGCAATCCACTCATCTTGCACCTCACTGTTTTACCCCTACACTACCTCAATCATCCCTAACATTGCATAATGGATATCTATAGCTTCATCTCTAGAATTCATTCACTCTATTCATTTGATGGCAGTTTCTTATAGTTTATATTGTAATCCAAGAGGTTCTTCATACCATTTTATGGAAATAACACATAGAAGATGGAGGGAACCATGTTTTCCAAACCATATTCACTCCCCTTCATCATATCCATGTCGATCCATGAAATTGGATCCCTATTATGGTTAATAATTGAAATAAAATAGTTGGATATTGGGTCCAAGAGGACCACACACCAGAAGGAAGATTCAACTCTTGATGTAATTCCACATATCCAAGATTTAGTGACGAAAATTAGCATCGTGAGCTATTTTTTTTCTTAACAACCATTCTTTATCTAGTATCCTTTCTAGCTGTGGAAATGTGACCATCTTGAGGTGTATGGAGTTGAATCCTTGTAAAGGGTTTCATACCCACCAATTGGCTAAATAGGGCAAGCCTCCTCAGATAGTTTCTATGGTTTACCATATTTTCATTCAAGTATGTAATTTCTTACCTATTTTCCCTTAGTAAAATAAATGAAAACCTAAGTTGGTGTTCTAGACATGAATGTTGGATCACCGCGATCACATGCATGTCATATCGTGGTTTTCATTAATACATTACGTTTCTTTCTTTATGATTATCATAATGTATAATTTTGATATTCTTATTTTTGAAAAATAATTTAAAATTTTAATAAAAAAATGATACAACCTATCTATTTGTAACCCAACAATACAACTCAGTGAATCCTTCTCTATTATTAGGGACAAAAACAATATATTCCCCAATATAATCAAATTACCTTGAAATATATATGGTTAAAAATATCACTCTAATTGGTTTGGCCTCCTTTATTTGTTCAAGAGTTTCTTTAGTCTCTGCATGAATAGAAAGCTTCATCAATGGTTACATAAAGCATCAATTTCACCAATGAAACAATCTCTAGGAAACTCCTTTGTTATTATTTGATTATTGAATCAAAATATTCCAAATATACCATCCTAGGGTCTAATTAGATCCCTTTCTTCTTTCAGTCAATTCCGCTTCATTAGTATGAAACTGTTCTTCAATGATTAAACCATATTTTCCAAATCTTACATGAGATACCATTGAAACTTTGGTTTACACATAGAACACATCATTTATCATACATGAGAAATAAAAAAAACTATATTTATTAAATAAAAAATTATAATGATTCAAAAAATACTGGCTATTTTTTTTGTGAAGACAAATTTATTCATAAACCACATGATGAATTTTAAAATTATCAATATGAAGCTGTCCATAAATTCATTATCCAAAGAAACATGATAATTTATTAAATGGATAGGTTTTTTTAGTCATACATGGATAATTCCTGAAAACATTGATTTATATGAGTTGTTGGAATTACTCTTAACCATCCACTCAAAAAAATTCACATCCAAGTAATTGAATTAAAATTTAATTGGAAAACAATTAACCATCACATTAATTTTTGGAACTCTCTATAACATTAGATTGTAGTGTAAAACAACCCAATATTCTTATACATAGATATTACATCTTTTTAGATGAATATTCATCACATTACACAAACACATATTTGAAAAAAATAAATATATAGTTCCTTTAGAAACATGGAAACATAAAAAATAGTTAATGTTATATATATATTATCTCCCACTTATTTCTACATAACTAGAACCTTTTTATGTATCATACTTAATACATCTCTTTATATCCTGGGGAATGGAAAAATAAGAAAAGGGTGACCCCAGATGCTCAGTAATGGTAAAAAATGTACATATCAATCATAAATGAGAATAAGGGTATACAAACATGAAAATAACATTTGAAAAATGATACCCTGCATATTAAAGATCATAATATAATGTCATGGAATATATACTAGAAATTTATAATACATGAATCATAGAGGAACATGATCCATGATTGAATAACATTTTTATAAGACATTGTATTGTCGAATATTCATAAGCATAGAAATTAATTTCTGATTTAGTAAAGGATTTTTTCCTAGAATATCATTGTGTAGTGGGTTCACTCCCCAAAAAAATCATAGTAGTAAAATTCCACTCCCAAGACTATCATAGTGGACAATTACCATTACTAAATTGGGTTCACTCCCCATTACAATCCTATTTATCTCACAAGATATAAATATTAACCCAATTCATTATAGGGAGAAATAGGACCCACCCATTAATGAAATAATAAATGTGTATACCACATGATCATAAATAATTCATCATATCATAAACCATAAAAATATATGGGTATCATTGAAATTTTATCATAGAGTAACCATTATAAAAGAAGTGAGTTTCATAAACATTTTATCTTTTCACCATAAAAATAAACCATCTATATAAATATTAAGTATGATAACCTTAGATAATATCATCATTAAAGAATAAGTAATATCAAAGGATGTCATCATAGATGGAGAATGATTTTTTTAGATCACATGGAATAAGGAAAATATGTTTTCCATTTTAAAATCACTTTATTTTTACAAGGATGAACAATTATAATTGAAAAAATTTTATTTGAAAACAAACTTATAAATGAATCTTCAAATCATTTATCTATCTTGATGGTGGGAAAATACGCTCATTTTGTAGAAGTTAAAATTATATTTATTTCATAGTGTTTCGGAAAAGTCACAAAGTACCTCATTTGAAAAACGACAAAAACATTAGTTTTAAACAGTTTTTTAAAATTTCAAGGATGGGTAAAAATTAATTTAAAGAGTAATAGGATGATGGTAAAATCATTTTAAAAATGATTTTTAGAAAACATGGATATGGAGGAGAAATATACGGGGCATGTATTTTATCAAAAATTATCTATGAATCTTACTAATTTTCATGCTCAGAAATAACCCTGTTTGTTTTAATAATGAAATTAATTTCTTTATTTTTTAAAGAAAATAATTTTTGAGGAATTTATATTATTTACATGTTAAAATATTTGATTAACTATTATATATTCATTTAAAATTATTCTAGAAACACTGTTCATACCTTATATTTTTATGCATAACATATGGTTTGAAACCCCTTTATTTAGAAGAAAACATATGGATATTGTACCCTACACTGTTGGAAATTTGTGGATCAACATACTTATTATTTGAAGAAAATCTACATTTAATGGAAAAATGTAAGGTTCATCACCCTTATTTTCTAAACAACCATTCTTTGTCAACCCGATTTTTGGATTTTTTCACTATGTGAAGGAACCCTATGTTTGAATGGTCAATGAAAATGTTTTAAATTTAAAATATTATCTGTGTATTCTAAAATGTTCTTTTCCAAATTAAAAATATTTTTAATGATAATTTGAGATCAATTCAAGGGATTGTATTTAATGGATTACATTGTTCATATTTTTAAGTGAAACTATGACTCTCTTTAAATGTTTGAAATTCAAATTAACTTGATTTGGAAGGCAGTATTGTTAGATAACTTCAACCAGAAGCATGACAAGTTTCTATTGTTAAATAGAAATATTATTATAATTTTTGGTATCATGTGCAATATCGTTTTGAATACAGTGATGCTTCAAATATTAAAAAGATCAAATTTATTTGTTATTCTGAAGATGTAACACTTTGGAGACGTATATGATTCAATATTATATTAAATAAACATGTTTAATAATTATTAATACTTCTATTTGTTTGTTTATATTGATATTGAATATCATTTGTGACCAGGATCACTTCAAAGTCGTTCTTTATTTAACAAATTCATAATTCAAGGAGAGGATCTGTTTTCAGTCAGTTGTTGTTGAAACTGTGAACAAGACTCTATTTATTCAATAAAACCAATCTCTATTGATTTATCAAAGTGTAAGATACTCATAATCAGTCATTGGTAGAGAATAAACTCTTCATACTAAGATGTGTATTTATAGATCTTTATAAAAGAACCAAAATTATCTATAAAATAATTATTGTAAAGGTGTCAACTACCTACACTCAGTTGTTAAGGTCTTGTGATAAGAGGGCATATCTAGTAAAAATAACCATGATCATTATGAAAAAATTAGTGAAGTGGACTTGGGGATCTTTGTTCCCGAAAACCACTATAAAAATTTTTCTGGCCTTGTTTACTAATTATCCACTTCTTAACATACCTAAAAAAAGAGTGCATAATATATACATAAATTATGAATAAGGATAAAAACCTGAAACTATCTAAAATTAATGGAAATAAAAAAATCACCCCTCTTATTTATATTTATATTATTCAAACATAAAAAATGGAATCATAGGAGTTATTTTTAAAGAATTAATATATGATCTAGAAAGCTCAATGTACAATGTCTATACAAAGACAAATGTTAATGAAATAAGTAAAAGAAGGTATGTCAATGATATGTGAAACTTGCTTTAATGGTGATAATTAATGATGTTGGAAATATGACATTATTATCTATTTGAAAAATCTTGTATTCAATGTATACATGAATATTTTAACTCAATATGTAATCCCTAAGAAACCAAAAACATGGGTTTCTAGAAAAGAAGGTGATTATGATATCAATTCAGGGGTAATGAATGCTATTATTTTTGGACTTGGTCTTGATGAATTCAATCAAGTATCTCAATGTCTGGATAACTATGAAATGTGGAAAAAAATATTCTTATTACCTATGAATGAACTGAAAATGTTATAAAATTAAGGTACACTATTTCAAAGATGAGATTTGGTACATTCATAATGTATGATGGTGAAAGAAGCTCCCATAAAAATTGGTGATTGATAGAGATTTCCAATGGTGTTACTTAATTCAGAATGTCAATTTCAAAATTAGATCAAGCACTGAATGTTACTAGAGTTTTGACATCTAAATGGAATGTAATATCTACTTCTATAATAAAATCAACATGCATCAAATATTTGACAATGAAATAATTAATCATAACCTTGATGATGTATAAAGTATAAGTTCAACCTTAAGTTTAAGATCATAAAATTATCGAAGGGTAAATACTTCCCTTAATGATACTTATAAGAATCCTGATAATAAAACAAAATAAGACTCAAAATTGTCAAGTTCTTCAGAGTGTTCCATTTTTTAAATGGACCTAGATCAACTTGCCATAAAATTCAGAAAATTTTATAAGAATGTGGGAGGCTTCAAGAAGACATTCAAGAAAGATGAAAAAGGATATAAATAAGTTAGATTATATGAATTTAAAAAGATGTGACATATCATACCCAATTTCCCACACCTAAAAGAAAAAAATAGAAATACAGAGATAAAAGAAAAGAAAAATCATATGAGAACTGGTTATGGGAAAAGGGTGAGAAATATGTGAAGGCTGATTGGTGTGTATTTGAAGAATCCATCAACACTTCTAAATTTTACTCGGAATAAAATTACACAAATCTATAAGGGAATATGTACTTTATGGATAAGGAAAGATATGATGTAGCGAACTATTATTCTTATTCTTTTAAATCTAAAAGTTGTTCTCATAGAAAATTAGTTGTTTACTTCTCCATGATGTAATAATAATATGAATCTTTTTAAAAAAATAAAAAATCTCTAAATAATATTCACAATGTTGTTTTAATAGAAAAATATTCTACATTTAAAAAATTTGAAGAATTAAAAGAAAAATTTCACGAATCCACTTCAATCAGTATTGATCATGAAAATAGTATAAAATTATTATAGGTTGAAGATTAGTAATTTAAAAGTGTTATCGGTATCTTAACTAAAGGATAAGAATATTTAAATCATATTATGGGATTTTTTTAAAAATGGAATAATAAGAAGCAGTGAAAGATCTAAATAATATAGAAATTACTTTGTACCTAGTTCAAAAAATAAAAACATATATAGAGTTAATTTCATTTATTGTGTAATTAAGGGACATTATTAGAATGACTTATGTTTAAGAAATATCTAAATTTGTGGGATTAAAATGGCTTTTAATATAAGAAATATATTTGATGAATATACTGTAAATTACGGAAAAATAAGGGAAATTTGTTTACCAATATCCTTTCTTGCTAACAATGTTGGACCCTAGAAAATATGGGTACCAAAACAAATTCATGTTTAAAATGATTTGTAGGAAAATGGTCAATTAAAAATTCTATATGGAATATAAATAGTACATTATCAAGACACATTAGTGGATATTGTTCCCATTTTAATTCACTATAAAAATTAGATGGAGGGATAGTTACCTTTTCAAATAATTCTAAAAGGAAGATAGTTGGAGTTGGATCATTTGGGGATCAAAAATCAATTTTAATTTACAAATTTCCACATGTTCAAGGGATAAAGCACAATATAAAAAGTATCTGTCAACTCTATAATGATTGATTTTATATTTATGAATTTTATAGTTCTACTCAGTTTTTGAAGATAAATTTATTAAATTTAGGGCACCTATAATTGAATTTTATTATAACTTGGATATTAATTCCCACTGTAACCAATAATTCAATTATTTTACTATTGAGAACAATTAATCTTGGATCTGGCATGGAGACTAGGAAACTGAAATGTATTTATGTTTTATAAATTATCTTGGAAACACATGGTTTCTAATTTTTGTAGTCTTAAGTTTGATAAATATAGATTATGAGATGCATGTCAAATTTGAAAGCAACAAAAATCATCATTCAAATCCATTTACAAAGTTGATACATCACAATCACTAGAACTTATCTACATGGATTTTGTAGAGCATCCAGAGCCGCATGTTTAGTTGGAAGATCATATATTAATATTTTAGTAGATGATTTTTTAACATTTATGTGGGTTTAATTTATAAATATTAAAATTGGTGTTTTATATGTTTTTGAAATATTTTATAAAATTGTTGAAATTGAAAAGGATTTTAAAATAATATATTTATGAAGTGATCATGGTGGATAATCGGAGAATAAATAATTTAACTCTTTTTTTACCAACTTCAGGTGTTAAATACACCTTCTATTCACTAAGAACACCTCAATAAATGGAATTACTTAAAGAAGAAATAAAACTATTCAAGGAATATAGATAACTATGTTAAATGAATATAGTCTTACAACCTATTTTTAGAAGAAGATCAAAACATAGGATGTCATATCATGAGTAGAGTTCTAATAATACTGCATATTAAAAATACACCCAATGATATATGGAATAATAGAAATCCTAAAGATATATCATTTAATGTGTTTGGATTCGAGGTGTATATCTTGAATACTAAGAAACACCTTAGTAATTTTTATATAAAGGCTGATAAAGTATTTTTTAAGATATTCAGGTAAATCTGAAGCCTATAGAGTTTATAATAATACTTCAATGATTTTTTAAGATTCTTTTCATGTGATGTTTTATAAAAGAAACCCTTTTAGTCAAACGAGAAACCAAATAGTTGAAATTTTTTACTCTTTAGAAAACAAAAGACTTGAATCACTTAAAATTTATTTTTAAAATAAAATAAATAAAATTCCGTGCAGTTCGGAAGAACATGAAATTGATATACCTAAAGGTGTATTACCTAGATAACCTAAAACCTTAAAGGATCATCCTTTAGAAAATATATTTGGAGATCTTGGTACTGGAGTATAAATAATAATAAATATAGGAATCCTTTATTAATTTTCTCCCTTTTTATCATAATTTGAACCTAAAACTATAGACGAAGATTTATATGTTTAAAGTTGGATAATTTCAATGAAATTAAAACTTAACCAATTTAGTAGGAATAATTTTTTGGAATTATTATACATACCATCTAATCATCCTGTAATATTAACTAAATGGGATTTTAGAAATAAAAATATGATCAAGTAATAATTACTAGAAAAAATATAGATTAGATGTATAATGATACATTTAGGAAGAAGGAAAAGATCATGATGGAACCTTTACACTGTTAGTTAGATTAGAATTATTTGAATCTTTCTAGAATATTCATTTCATATGAGTTTATAATTATTCAAAATGGATGTAAAATGGGATTTTCAAATTGGATATTTAATAGAGGATGTTTATGTTGAACAACCAAAAGAATTTTAAAATCCTCATCTACAAAATTTGGCTTTCAAACATACTAAATCTTTTTTTGGCCATAAACAAGAACCTATATCTTCCAACGAAAGATTAATTTATTATTATTGGAAAATGTATTTTATGTAGGGTAAGAATATCCTACTCAATTTAATAAAATAGAATGATATAATACATTATTAGTATAGATCTATGTACATTATATTATTTCTGGATCAAAAAATAAAAATCTTTTTAATGATTTTTAAATTCTTATTCCAGAATAAATTGAAATGAATATGATTGAAAAATTAAATTTCATTATTCGATTTCAAATATATAAAATGTATTGTGGAAATTATTTAAATCAAAGTAAATATATTATTTATTTATTGAAAATATTTGGACTTGAAAATAATAAGACTTATTCAAACCCTATGCGTAAAAATATAAATCTTTATTTGGATGAGGCTAGAAAACTAGTTGATAATAAGTTATACAGAGGTATGATTGGAAGTTAACTATAACTTAATGTTAGTAGAAACGATATTATGTGTTATGTTTTTCTATGTTGTATATTTCAATCAAAACCAAAAGAATCCCATCTTACTTATGTTAAAATAATTTTTATATATTTTAAAAGAACTATTTTTCAATCTCTACATCATCCAAAAACTTTTGATTTATATTTAATCTCATAATAAAATCATGAATTAGGACATTGTAGATTAGATAGAAAAAGTATATAAGGAACCTATAACTTTTTAGGGAAGTCCATAGTTTCATGACCATGTAAGAAACAACATTTAGTTTTTTTGTCAATAGATGAGGAAGAATATATATCTACTAGATATTTTTTGTGAACAAGTATTGTGTATGAAACACACCTTATTGGTGTTTGGACTCAATTTCAATAATATTCATATTTAATGTGGCAATAATAATGGAATTGATATTTCAAAAAATCCTTCAGGTCACTCAAGAACCAATAATATTGATATAAGACATCATTTTCTAGTAGATCATGTTTTAAAAATGTACATATGTTTTTAATTTTTATTTAATTAATATCAAATTGTTGATATTTTCACTAAAAAACATCACACTACTAGTTTTTAATTTTTTAATGGGGTGTTAGAAATACTTAATTTTACATATATTTTTATTATTAATTTTTTTCTTAAATTTTTATTAATTGTTTTACTTATGTTATACAAATATATTTTATTTACATAAAAATTGTTTTATTAAAATGAAATTGTTTTTACTATTTTTGTAATAGCATCTTTTTGAAAATTAAATAATTATTACATTTAGTATTTGGATCAAGAATCCAAAACCAACATCACTCAAAACCATAAAAAATCTCTATATTCCAAACTTCCCCTTAGTATTCAAACCCTTTAAACTTACCAAGAACTCATATTCCCTTTTAAATCATAGAATCTAAACCTTCAACCTTTATATTCTTAGTAATGTTGATGAATAAAAGGTCAAATAAAGGCGAACTGAGTGAATCGAATAATCAACGCGTCACCTACAGAACAATTATTTAAGGGAATGTTTTATATTTTAAATGTATGAATAAGATGAAACATATATTGAATAAATATATATCCTTTATGGGTTTAAAATTACTTTTAAATTAATAAAATACCCCATTTTTTGACGTATTTGTAAAGAAGTTTTATAGAAATGTTCAGTTCAGTTTTCGAAAAAATGAAATCATCATATCACTTGTAAATGATAAGTTTTTTCTATTTATTATATATAAATTTAAAATATTTTTCAGTGTCCACATGAAGGGTTTTTTTGCATTGATCTTCTATCATCTAGAGATATTGAAAATAAATTTCAAGATATAATGTCTTTTCTTTTCTCCTCAACCATGTTTCAAATTTTTTTATAAAGGATCTTGAGGTTGATTAGAAGGTGCTGTTTAAATTAATTTTTTCCAAAAATAATTACTAAGTTATAGTAAAATATTTATCCTGATTGGTATGAAATGTTTTTCATGATGATTGATATAAATTTTAATTTCACTCGACATATTCTCTGATACATGAGTCACTATTTTCAAACAAAGACCATAATTTCTTTTTATCCTTATGGAAGGATTGTTTATGTTATTTTCTATAAAATGAAAAATTATTTGAGATATATATGTCCTCACAAGGTGTCATCATAGTAACATTATGAATGATAGAACCTTGATAAAAATTGGTTTATTTTGGAGTACAAAAAGAGGAAATATTTTAACAATTTGTTCTGAAGAAAAATAAGAATATGGTCCTACTATTTTGGGGGAGCAAGGAAATAGAAAATTAGTAAGATTAATAAATATTCATGAAGAAAAAGATAGATAATGTAGAATTGAGTATGTTGTTAGAAAAAATAGATGCAGAATCAAATATTATGTCTCTGATCCCGAAGATGCAAGAGATTTTTATAATTCTCATGAAAAACATTTACAAGAAGAAAAAAATATTGAAATTGTCATCCAACCTAGTTAAGGAGATGAACCAACAGACCAGGATGTTTAAGTTCGTACTCCATATGTCGAGGCTACTACAACACGAGGAGTTAAAAAACCTATGTTATTTGGAGTCTCAATCACTCATGTGGAAAAATAAACTGAGAATAAATCAAAAAATAAAGATGATAGAGAATCTCATGGAAAATAACAAGTTGAATAAACTTCTAAAGGATATGAGAAAGAAAAACCATTATTATTTGAAACTAAATGTTTCATTGAGAATCCAATAGTCTATATAGTTTCATATTCAATGGAAAATGTTATTTTTTCATTTGTAGAGAAGGCATAGGTTCTCCACAATATCTCTTACTCTGCTAGTGAGAAAGATAATGGAAAATCCTTAGCTATAGATGATAGAGTTAAACCATCAAGAAACTAAGAAGAAGATTATTGTTATTCTATTGATAATAATATAGAATAGATTGTCATCATCTTTAACAAGATGAAGGAGGAAAATTCATCTTTCCAAATTCAGTTGGATTCTACAAAGAAATATTTAAAATATTTGAGAATCTCAACTATTTCAAGAGAATAATTGGAATTAGTAAAAGTTAAAATGAAAACTATCAGATAAAATTAAATTTCTAGAAGGTATTTTTATGGATCTCAAAGAAAAAGGGATTTTCGGATTTAAAATATGAAAGAAGACCCAGTTTAAAAGATAATTTTTTGTATATTTAAGTAATTGCTTGGGAAGTTATTTTGAATATATAATTAGTATATATTGTTGATACAGATCATCAAATTTTTCTCCATAAAATTCTCAATATTTAATAAGAATGTTTGAATCAATTATTGAAATTTAGTCTTCTTTGAATGATTATCTATATAATATTTTGTGTAATATTTACCCTTTAATTTTTTATTATACAATAAAAGAGGACTTTTTTAGAAGATAATCTCAAATTATCTAGGTGGAAGAAATATTTTCAATTAGTTTGGTGAAATGATCTCATAGTATTTGAGGTATGAAGAATTTTTTCATGAGTTTTTATAGTGAATATGGTTGAATGTATAAAATTCAGGCATGATTCAAATTTTTCAATGGGGAAATTGACTGATATGTTTAGTGAATGTTTAAAATAGTTATTTACAGATATAAAGGATTTCTATTAAGCTATTCAGGATTCTAAAGCATGTAAAACCTCTTTTAAAATATAAATTTCACCCTCAGAAAAGTGAAGATTTTTACTTCCGAGAATACACCTTTTCAATTGTAAAGAAGCACCGAAATGATTTAATTCCCTATTTGTGATAAGAGGGTGTACATGAGCTTGAGGATTGTTTCCCTAGTGCTACACGATTGTAAGGGTAAATCGTACTCATTGTATTTCACATAAAAGGATTGATTTCTAGTGTATTTTGTGGTACATGATTATTTCTATACCATACCAAGGAAGAAACTAATCTTGTTGAGTAGTTAACCTTGTAAGTCTTGTGTTATTATGGTTGTATGAGTTCAGTAGGTAATGAACCCTTTAATATGGGTTTAAGGTTGTTTCAAAAATAAAGGAAACATAAAAAGAAAATATATCACTAATTCACCCCCTTTTAATGATACTTGGATCCTGGCTGGGTAACTTCACAACCCTATGTTGGGAAGAAACCCTAATATTAATGGAATAAACAAGTGGTTAATCAACCCTACTTCTTGTAAACAACAAAAAAATTTCAACACCACTTTTTGATTTTGATACTACGTGATGGTACCGTAGGGTTTTCTGGTCAATTATAGAGTTTTAAGTTTAAAATATTATCTATGTTTTCTACAACAGCCTTTCCAAAAGTAAATATATATTTAAATCAATTTTGAGACTGAATCAATGGATCATATTTAACCTATTAAATTTTTCTTATTTCTGATACAAATTATGAATCTATTTGAATGTTTGAAATTGAAATGTTCATGATTTATGAGGCCATATTCTTGGATCTTTTCAACCAAAAGTAAGCCATGTTTCTCTTGTTAAATAGAAATAATATTTAAATTTTATTTATCATGGGAAATTTATTTTATATATAGTGTTTTAGAAAAGTAAAAAAGATCAAATGTCTCTATTATTTTGAAGAAGGTATAATTTAGAGACATACAGGTTTCAATATTGTATTAAGTAAAGATCCTGATAAACTATTACATATACTATTTTTCTTTCTTTTTTGTTTATATTGAATATCATTTGAGACTAGGATATCATCAATGTCGTTCTTTCTGGAATACATTCATCTTTGAAGGATAAGATAATTTTCTGTCAGTTACTACAATAATTGGGAAAAAGATTAAGTTTAGTCAATCAAATCAATCATCCATTATTTATTTTAGTTTCAAATACTCTTTATTGGTAATTGGTAGAGTATTAGTTTTTGGGAATAAGATGCGGATTTATGGTTACCTATAAAAGAACCAAAAGAATCTATAAAATCCATATTATATAGGTGTCAATTTCCCTCAATCAGTTGTTAAGGTCTCGTGATAAGAGGCCATATCTAGGGAAAATCACCCAACGCAATGAGAAAGCATTTAGGGAGTGGTCTAGTGGATTTTTCTAACCTTGAACCACAATAAAAATTGTTGTGTTTTTCATTTTTGATTATCCACTACTTAACTTACCTAAAGATGATAACGCAAAATATATGTATAAATTAAGAGGAAGGATAAAGACAATAAAATATATAATATAGCTAGAATGAAAAAATTAACCCCTATTTTGTATCTTTGTATTATTATGACCTAAAAAATATTCCCTAATGGATACTTAAACATATATAGTCCTGAATATTGGTGATATTATGAAATAAAACCCTTACCTCACCTCACACTTTTCTTAGTTCACATTGAAACCTACGGTATAATAAATATTAATTTATTATACATGTATTAAAAAAATATCAATATCTATAATACCATTTTTTATTTATTTATAAGGTATTATCATCCATTTATTAATAATTCGTTATTACAGTTACCGTTCAGTGTGATAACTACTTTGTTTCCCAAGCATGTTTAAGTTTTACTACCTCAATCCATATAATTTGATCATGATACAATCATTTATGTAATTTTAATCAGGGTATGGAAGTAAAATATTCTCACTATGTACATATTTATATTAATTCCTGAAAATTATAGATATAAATAAATTACTCCATTCATGGTGATGGTATGTCGTACATACGCATGGATGATGCTTCCATTTTTTGAATGATGGAATGAATGAAAGGTAAATAATAATAATAATTTAAAGAATTATAATTACCTTATATATTTAATATATATTCATAAAATTTATCCTTTTTATTATCCATGTGAAATATAAATGAAAAAATAATCACATCGCATCGTGGAGATGATAGTCCATATATACGGACAAGCGATGTTATCATTTCCAAAAATATTGGTTGATAAGAAGCTATAAAAAATATTAAAATTTCCTAAGTATAATTATTTCATAAATATCACATATAAATATTAAACCCATCATAATATCCATCTATAAAATATGGGGGTTAAAAATGTATTGTATCTCTATGTGGAGACGCTAAGCCGTATGTACACATGAGTGATACATTCACTTCTAGTTTGATAGGAAAGAGGGTGTATAATGGTGTTTTAAAAATCATAATAACATTTTATAAAATTTATAATACTGAAGATATTATTCAAAGATAAATTTAATAAATTTAGAGGAGTAAATAATTGTATAAAATGGTGATCATTTTAAGGTTATCACCTCTTTTTTGAAAGAACATCATTAAATATCTACATAAGGTCACCAGAGTTGGTATTTTTAGAAGAAAAGATCCTCTATATTGTGGTTAGGGAAGTGGAGAGAATAAATATTTTGAGTATTACTAATATCTAAATTTCAAACTAGTGTGATGATGTGAAGGAGGAAGTTACATTTTATTATTTAGGTGAGGGGAAATGTTGGAATCTCTCAAAAGATTTAATTAATATAAATTATTATTCAATTTAAATTATATCCAAACACATTTATTTAGAATATATGATGATCATGGAACTAAATACTCTCATCTAATAATTTATGGATAGGATTAGTCACATTTTTACTTTTATCATTTGGGATTAACACCTTGTTAACCCTTTTTATACATGCCGTGAACAAATTTTACTCATTAATGGTCAATATAGATACTATAAATAGAAAAGGACCATAGATGGATCATGATTGAGATAATAATCCATATCATGATTATTTCTCTGAGTCTAATATTTTTTGAAATTTTATATCATTTAATAAAATATTATTTATTTTAAAATCTCAATAATAACAAATTTTAGAACTTTTCATTACACTAACTTTAATAATATAAATATGAAATTTATTATTTGAATAAAATGTTTTATTAAATTCCTATCATTTCATGGTCATCTATAAAATTTTCAAGTCACATAATTTATTAAAAATTATACTACAATTATATTTTAAATAATATTTATTTGATTATTCCATTAATTAAATAATCCCTCCATCAACATTATTAAATTTAAAGTAATTATTTATTCACTAAAAAGTAAATATAAATTATAATGTAGATAAATAATTTATATTTCAAAATAATATTTATATTCAAACCTATCTATAGTGTCCCAACTCGGGATCCCCTTAACTGGTTCGCCAAATCGGTGGGTCACATGTCCTCAATCACACCTCTTTGTATTACAGAGGCTACTGACTAGTAGTGAGGGTTTAAGGTGGTATTATGGAGAGACAATACCATTATATAAAAGTGGAATATTGGATAAGATAAATAAATAGATATTACAAGAATTATGATAAAATATATGGAATAACTGAAACATATATAATAAATAAGAACATCAAAAATAAGAAACATCCAAGAAATAATAATAATCAAAATCACAAAGGATTATTCATATACATGATGATGTCAAGGAATGTTGATATGAAAAAAGGGATACAAGGCTCATGCATATACAAAATTTTGTACAAAAATCAAAAAAAACCAAAATTATTCTTTTCTAGAATCACGAGAATATGTTGGGTCCTCAGATCCCACTCTCTATTCTATATGTAAACCAGATCAAACATCAATAACAAGGAACTTTCCCTTATCGAAAATAGTAGACATATAGTCTAAGAGGGTAAAAAATATGGACAGGGTATGATGTGGGATAAACTCAGTAGGCCACCACCCTCAATTTCTAGAAATAATCTACCTAGTGTACATAACATAGTAGTGTTCAGGTATGAAAAATAAAAAAATATTGACTCATAAATACTAACTAGATCAGGTTCCTACAAGACACATGGCATGATCTACCTACTTTATCATAGGTCATTGTATGATTCTGATCAGTACATACATATATATAGTAACCATATATATCACATACAAGTATTTTCACACTATACGTGAGGATGTTTAGAGTCATTAACATGGATACTAGGTGCTAGCTTGACTCGGGGTGTAACTGAGGTGTCTATAAATAGTATAATGAGCCAATATATCTAGAAAATTTTATAATCCAATAATTCCATATGAATAAGAGACATATTTCTTGTCACTCGAGATGGTGGGGTGAGTTTTCATTCCCAACAACCGAAGCAAGGGTACTTCTAGCATCATACCCATTATAAAGATAAAAATATAATAGTGTGAGCTATCATGCCCAACCCCCTATATAAGGGAGCATGAAATTTCATGCTCAACAAGTCCCATAACAGTCATTCGACATCCCATAACAACGTCTTACTCATAATAATAATAATAATAATGAGGTATCACCTCTAATGAATTTATAACCATATAGCACAAATATCCCAAGGTGAACAATTTATATTACTCATGTTCATAATGATAAAACATCTGGGTTTTCCTTTCCACAAATTACCATTCATTTAAATCACGTCATTTAATTCACAAATCATGTTAATTCACAATCAAGGAAATCCAACCCACTTAGAAGGTGTTTGGTCACTTAAATAGGTACATGAGGGAGGGAAATTCCATTTTCCATGACAAGATGAACACTTAAAAGGTGTTTGGTCCATTAAAAAATTATATAATATAGGAAAAATTATTTAGGACCCTGAAAGGAGTGGTAATTATTGAGGTCAAAAAACATTAATCAATTTGCAATTGTCCACAAGAGTATAACAACATGACAAGATTTATTTAGAAATGAAGAACCCATATAAGGGAAGAGCACATAAATTGATGGAATTTGACAGAACATATAGCTGTTAAAACATCATCAATTTTAGGGAAACAACCAGACCACATACCTCTGGTCCATGGATTACAACTCATCCATCCTCGACCTTTTATTCGAAGAACAACAAAATAAATCGTCAAAAAAGAAAAATGAACTAAAAATAAGGAAAATGATCTCAACCCAAAATTGAAGAAGAGACAACAAGATAATTGATTAAAGGAGGAAGGAGTATTAGTGATATTATCAATATAGATCCAATGCCCTTTATGGTGTTTGTTTCTAAGTCTGGATGAAGGAGGAATCGATGAACCAAGGTAATGCCAAGGGAGAGCTCATAGGAGAAGGGAGGAGGCTCCTATCACTGAAAATGGGAGAAGAATAAGGGGGTGTGGTTTTTAATTCACATATAAGTAAAATTTTAAATTGACCCCCAAAAATTGGGTCTCAATGTTTTTCCACACAGTTGGAGAAACCATACACCAACTGTGCTCCACCCACTACCCTTGAACACCAATCTCATAGGCAAGGAACATGGTCTGATAAACCATGCATTAGACATACGAAATGCCTCTACCATGATTTTTGAAATCTTGTATGATCATGAAACTTGGATTTCATGGTTGTATTAAGACCATGGATCCTCCTGTAGCTCAAAAGTTTCCCACATTGCTAAGCCTAAAAGATAGTAATAACTATGCGCTAACCATGAGACGCACTGTATTTGTCCAATTATTGGAGATCTAAGCCTCAAACATGCCCTAGAAACTCTTGAAACCATCCTTAATATATAGAGTACATTTAGAAGGATAAGATAATGGATTTTAATTAAAAAACAAATAGGTAACACCTTTAAGAAAAACTAAGTCATTACATCCTCCCCTCCTTAAAGGAACTCATTCATGAGTTAGACTTATGGGTAAGGAGGGATCATATGATAAATGTTCCCGCCACTGAGCTTGTAAATTAGCCTCCTACTCCAATTTCTTATCCTATACTGTGACTTACTGCCAAATAACCCATACTAAAGGGACTAACCTTCCACAATGTGTCTTTACACTTCAATACATGATACACCCAATATATTCCTCGAAGGAAAAATCCACATCTAACTCAACATTTTAATATCATTAAATGTGAAATGTGTCTAGATAGTAATGGAAGAGCTGCGATACATGAAATACGTCATTCATTTATTTTTATCTATATGGAAGTTCTATATGTTAATCCATTGGTCTAATTTGTTTCAAAACCTCAAAGGTTCCAACAAATCACAAAGAAAGATTACCCCACCTCTAAATGCATTGATAACCCAACTTGGGTGAAACTCCAAAGAAAACATGATCCAAAACCTCCAAATCAATAGTTATTTGATGGAGATTGGAATAATATCAGTCTCTATACTGAGATATCAATATACACTTCCTGACTAGTTGAATTTCTCTGAAGTCTCCTAGACAAGGCGTGGTCCAAGAAAAATTACACCGCCTTCCTATATCCAACACAGAGGTGATTCGTAATTCCTACCATATTAATCCTCATAAGGATCCATATGTATGGTATCATGAAATCTATTATTATAGAGAACTCAACTAGGTTTATGTGTTTCTCATAGGAACCCCCAAAATCAAGGATACATGCACAAATCATGACATCCAACAACTGAATTGTGTGTTATGTCTATCCGTTGGTCTGAGGGTGAGAGGTCATGCTTAAAAGTAGCTATTTACCCATGTCCTTTTGCAACCCCTTCTAGAAAAGAAACATGAATTGAACATCTCTTCTAGATTTAATAGATCGAAGATCTCTATGAAGATATACCATCTCTATGATGTATAGTATCTCCAGCTAGTCTACTAAGATGGTGTCTCAAATAGATAAGAAATGTGATTACGTCATCCAATGGTCAAAAAACCCAAACAATATCATTTATTCATGGAGATATAGGAAAACCATTAACAAAGGCTATATAGAAATCATGTTTTTCATTTATAAATAGAAAAGGTTGTAAAAGTCCCTCCCATCATTGATGTTCCAACTTCACCGGTTGAAATACAGAACACCAAGTAATAATGCCACCTATGTACCATTTCATAGATTTCCAAAATAACGGTGACTTATGCCTCGATAATTCTTGGTGATGTTGGGATTTTCTGCCCAAACTAAGGCATGAAATTCCCACATCATCTCCTCAATGCTATCTCCTAAAACCCATACACGCTCATGTATGCATAAGGACTCATCCTCATCCACGGTCCAAATAAAAGATGAATCATCATATGATACTCTCCCTTAGTAATAATCCATTATGATTTGTGATTCTCCTCATCCTCACCCATTCTAAAATTGAAGTGGTCATTACTAAGGAATAGAGTGTAGTCTACCCATGATCCTCCTGAACATTGACATTATTCTTTGAAAATAAGGCCATGAGTTTACACTCACCACTAGCCACTCAAACAGCCAGTGTTTGGGTATTTTGTCTTAGATCAGTGGATACAACACTTCCTTTACTAGGAGTATCAGGAAACATGAAATCAATGTATTTTAGGTATGCAACCCATATATACTAACTGAGATTTGGATCAGACAGAGTAAAAATATATTTAAGTCTCCTATGGTATGTGAACACCAAAAAATTATATCCTTGTAAATACTGTCTACAATAGTGTAAATCATGAACAACCCCAACTATATCGAGGTTGTGTGTTAGTTAATTCCACTCATGAAGCCTTTACTGATGATACCCATAGGTTATGCCTTTCTTATCCTATATCAAAACTACTCCAAGACCGATACTTGATTAGTCATTGTAAATTGTATAGAACATTCCTAGATTTGGAAGAATCAATATTGTTTCTAATGTTAATATATATTTTAATTCCAAGAAGGTGCTTTAACAAGATTTTGAGGATATGAATTTCACACCTTTCCTCATTAATCCTCTAAGTGCTGTTGATCAGCGTGAAAAAGCATGGACGAAGCTTTTGTAATATCCAACTAGCTCCAAGAAACACCATATTTCTAAGAAGTTATTAGGATGATCATAGTAAAGTACAGATATTAATTTATCTGGGTCTACTAAAACTCTTGACAAGAAGATAATATGTCCCAATAAGTTGAATTTATCAATCCAAAAGTTTCATTTTTTGAGACTACCAATAGGATGGTTCAGTCTTAGTGTATTCAACATGGTCTTAAGATTTTGGGCATGGTCATGTTGAGAGTGTTTATACACTAATATTTCATCCAAAAATACTACCACGAATGAATCTAGATATGAGTGGAAAACCCAATTAATTAGATCCATGAAAAAAGAAGTGGAATTCATGAGACAAAACAACATTACTGGGTGCTCATAAAGACCACTCCTACTTCAGAAAGTTGTATGAGGTATGTCTAATGATATGAAACATATGTGATGATAAAAAACCCCATATAAATCATTGAAATCACTCTAGATCCTCTGATTTGATAAATTGGTCATCTATTCACGGAAGTAAATACTAGTTCTTAACTATAAGCTAGTTCAACCATCATCAATTCACAATAATACTGAGGGTACCAACTTCTTTATAGGAAAAGTATAGATGAACCCCATAAATAAGGGATGGGGAATATAAATCCTTTACCCTATAGGTCCTCCAACTACTTCTTGATCTATATAATATCCATAGGTTATAACCTATAAGGATGAATAGTTGTTGGTGCTGCTCTTGGAACCAGTTCAACGGTGAACTCTAACTCTCTCACTTGAGGTAGCCTATAAAATTATAAAAGGAATATTCTCCTGCAAGAATCACCCATAGGGGGGAAATGTGGGTCATAACCATTGATCAACCTAGAAAAGACTGGTAATCATGGTTTCCACTTTTCCATGCCCATGATGCTTAGATACTACTCAAGATGAAAGGAAATCCCATTCTCCGTTGTGGATATTTCTACTTACCTCTAGTGATGAAAATTTCACCCTTCAAAGGTTGAAATAAATATGAGATCAATAGGTTACTCAGCAGTCCATCCTAATGAGTATGCCAAACCATGTCATGTTAAACAAGAAAACATTCCATTCGAAGAGACATCCACCTATCTCATGGGGATAATCATTACTATGGTGAACACTCTATGATCTTATACACAAGGGGGTATCAAGTGTCATAAAGCCATTGAAAAACTATATTTTGTTACTTAGAATCTTCCAAATTTTATTAATTATAAAATAGTTAGACACACCTATATTAAATAAGTAGACACTGATACAGGGGCTACAAGAATAGAACCTCAAACAATATAAGGTCCAACGCTCTCCTCCTCTGGCACAGGCTTCACTAAATGTAACTGTTCCATACCTCAACCCTAAGTCAAAACATGGCTTCCCTAATTATTCCCACTCTAATAGAGATAAAAATCCTTATCTTATTTACTACACCTTGACCACCACCTTGTCCAAAGTGTCCAGTGGTTTACCTTCTACCTTCATGGTGAGATACTTCTAGACTCGCTCTAGAATTTGGGGTAGGTGTAGATCCTATCTCACTAGAAAATTGTGGAAAATTATTACAGAAGAATTGGATATTATATATCTTATCAAAGCATCTAAATTCCTCTATACCTCACATACACTGTGATTTCATTTGTCCCATTTTCCCGCACGGAGGGAATATGAGTAATTTGTCAGTATGAGAAGTTTGAATGATACTGCCCCCATGAGAAACCTCAAAACAATGCTTATATACACTATAATAACACCTAAAATGTTCTCACCATCATCTTCCATAATATTTATCTTAGTAATAAGGTACTGGTTGATTATCTCTAAAATATTCGTTAGCTTAACGACATTGATCTGCAATCAGTTTGCATATACCATCCCATCCACGCATCACCTGGCAGTCATAGGATCATCACCAGATAAAGTCTATGTGAATCACCATAGCTTATTAAATGAACATAATACTCAATTACATACAAGGATACATGTTGTAGGTTCACTAAGTATCTATCCCACTCTATCCTCAATGTCTATAGAAAGATGTAATCATAAAATATTATCTAGAATTCCATCCCGATCATATCTCCCTGTCGGTCTTCTGGGGTAATAACATCCCACCATCTCTAGAAAGAGTCGTATAACATATAGGTAGTGAGATTGAAACTCCATTGAAGAGGAATATCCAGATGCTAAAAAATAGAATGAATTGGCTCGAGACATGAATAAACAACATGTGGTCCTCCATCACCTGAAAATTTGGCAGGATGTTACTGCTGGACTCCTAATTCAACTCAACCAGAGTTGGGTAAGGTCCAAAAAAACATTCCTAAATTAAATCATACAAAAAACCTCTCAAAACTTGGTTTCAGTGCGCGTATGATGAATAGAAGTTGATTCCATAGTTGGTTTAGTAAAAACCATAACAGTGCATAAGAACCTAAGAGATGCCCCCAAATTCCCACTACTAAGGATGAGATTGGGTGTAGGTCTCATATTCCAAAATAGGGGTTTTAATATGTGGAGTTTTAATTTCAATTTATAGAAGGAATCTCCCTTTACATTAGAATTGGAATCCCATTTAGCAGTAATCTTTAAATTTAAATTTTTTTAACATCAATCAGTTCATTTTATTTTACATACCAATATATATTTATCATAGTCTACAACTAGTAGGTATGGAACCCACAACATGTTATATTTGGCTAATTAAGGTGTCATAACTAATATACGTGGGAAGAAACCATTTAGATTTATGTAGGAAATTTAATTAATCCAACTATAATTTCCTTGAAGAATGTGTTAGGATATTTTAATATATAAAAATCTAGGGACTAACTATATACTAAGGGAAATTTCATGCATAAAGAAGATGTGGAATGGAAGAATTTGGGGAATTTTAGTCATAATGTGTCCATTATGATGTGTGAGATACCAATTCCTTATTGTACCCGGCCTAATAATAAATTTAATAAAAATAATAATATCAATATTAATCACATCACAAAACATGTGTGTCACCCAATGGTGAAATAAATTCAACTATAACAGGAAAAAAATTAGAACAGTAATAACCCATCACAAGTAATTTGGGTTTCCCTAGTACACGGGTTAGCTACTCCCAGGAATATGATCATTACCACATTTCTAATACATCACAGTCTCCTATTTAATACCCAAAAAATAAGACAAAAAGAAAAAGGTTATTTGATAGCACTTTGTAATGTCCCAACTAGGGATCCACTTAACTGGTTCCTTGAGTCGGTGGGTCACATGGCCTCAAGAATGCCACCATGTACACTAGAGGATTCCGACTAGTAGTGATGGTCCAAGGTGGTATAGTGGAGAGACTATATCCTCATATCAGAGTGGATCAATGGATAATATTAATAAATATATAACCTTGTAATCAAGATACTATAGATAGAACAAAACTAACAAATATAATAAATAAGCACATTGAAAATAAGAGACATCCATGAACTAATAATAATCAAAATCCTAAATTATGGGTTATATAAATGATGATTTCATGGAACAGTGACATAAAAAAAGGAAATAAGTGAAAATTATATAGAGATTTTAATAAAAAAACAAAAAAACCAAAATACTACGCCTCTATACTCATGAGAACACACTGGGCCCTCTTTTCCCATACTCCATGATATTAGTGAATCATGTCAAACATCTACTGCAGGGATATTTTCCTTATCCATACCTACAGACATGATGTATTAATGGGTACCATATGCATCTTAATTAGCTTGTGAGATACTCATAGAAGGCCACCGCCAACTGTGTATATAAATAATACATCTAGTGTACATAGCATAGTCGTGTGCAATTATAATGAATAATAAACATTTATGAATCATAAATACTATTTGGCTCATGTTTCTATAGGACACCTAACTATCTCTAACTTCATTAGTATAGGCTGGTGTAATAGTCTAATCAGAAACCATATATATAGTAATCATATATATAAATATATATTGAATACATGTTTATGTACACTATACATGAGGATATTTAGAGCCATATACATGGATACTATGTTTTAGCTGGACTCGAGGTGTAACTCAGGAATCCAAAACTATTTTAATGATCCAATAGCTCAAATAAAGGGTAAAATCTCATAATCTCATATGAATGTGAGACATATTTCCCATCAGTTGAGATGTTGGGGTGATTCATCATTCCCAACACCCAAATCCAGGAAATGTGCAACATCATGACCATTGTCCAGATATAAGTATAATGGGTTGAGACGTCATGCCCAACACCAGATGTACGAGATCATGAAACACCATGCTCAACAATTCCCTTTACTACTGTTCAAAATCCAATATTAAGGTCTTACTAGTAATAATAATAATAAACATGTTGGAAGACCTCTAATGCATTTATAACCACATATCGGAAATATACCAAGGTGCACAATTTATATAACTCATGTTCGTAAGGACAAAACATGTGGTATGGCCTTTCCACCCATTTGTATTCACATAAATCAATCCATTTAATTTAGCATGAATGGCCCAAAGGCCTTCTTTTTTTATTTGATTTTGGATAATCCCCATTTTAAGGGTTGATGGGGAACCCTTATATGACCTGTAGGACCAAGGCACAAGGACCATACATGACTCAATACATGACCTAAAAGGCCCAAGACCAGACACATATGAAACAGTCCCACCCAAACATCTGTATTTTAAAGGCGCCTTAGTTCCCCACCACACATGGCCGGTCGACTAGAATTTCCCTATGCAGAGCGGCACAGTGCCTAGTCCCAATGGTATTTGTCATACCCTCTCATTCTTCCAATCTGGTTAGCTTTTCTTTTTTCATTGCTATTTTTTTCTCTAAATCCTCGTCTCGGCCTGCTCGAGTGTGGTTCATGCTTCTTTGGTCTTTTCTAAGGAAAAAAATTCATGTGGTTCAAAGGGGTGGAAATGAATGAGGTCAAAAACCATTAGTCACTTAGTAAGGGTCCATGAGAGTATAATAACATTATACTTACCTACACTCATGTAGCACTTGGGTTCTTCACATGCACTCAGTTTTGCATAAGAAAGTTCTTATCGATTTATGTGTAGGAAAGTGAAGATTTGTACTTCCGAGAATACACCTTTTCAATTGTAAAGAAGCACAGAAATGATTTAATTCCCTATTTGTGCAAAGAGGATGTACATGAGCTTGAGGATTGTTTCCCTAGTGCTACACGAGTGTAAGGGTAAATCCTACTCATTGTATTCCACATAAAAGGATTGTTTTCTAGTGTATTTTGTGGTACATGATTATTTCTATACCATACCAAGGAAGCAACTAATCTAGTTGAGTAGTGAACCTTGTAAGTCTTGTTTTCCTGTGGTTGTATGAGTTCAGTAGGGAAATAACCCTTTAATATAGGGTGAAGGTTGTTTCAATAACAAAGGAAAAATAAAAAGAAAAGATATCACTAATTCACCCCCTTTTAATGATACTTGGATCATGGCTGGGTAACTTCACAACCCTATGTTTGGAAGAAACACTAATATTAATGGAATAAACATGTGGTTCATCAACTCGACTTCTTGTAAACAACAAAAAATTTTCAACACCACCTTTTGATTTTGACACTACGTGATGGTACTGTAGGGTTTACTGGACAATTATATAGTTTTCAGTTTAAAATATTATCAATTTTTTCTACAACAGTCTTTCCAGAAGTAAATATATATTTAAATATATTTTGAGACTGATTCAATGGATCATATTTAACCTATTAAATTTTTCTTATTTCTGATACAAATTATGAATCTCTTTGAATGTTTGAAATTGAAATGATCATGATTTATGAGGCCATATTCTTGGTTCTTTTCAACCAAAAGTAAGCCATGTTTCTCTTGTTAAATAGAAATAATATTTAAATTTTATGTATCATGGGAAATCTATTTTTTTATATAGTGTTTTTGAAAAGTAAAAAAGATCAAATGTCTCTATTATTTTGAAGAAGGTAAAATTTAGACACATAAACGTTTCAATATTTTATTAAGTAAAGATCCTGATAAATTGTTATATATACTATTTTTCTTTCTTTTTTGTTTATGTTGAATATCATTTATGAATAGGATATCATAAATTTCATTCTTTCTTGAATACATTCATCATTGAAGGATAAGATATTTTTCTGTCAGTTACTACAATAACTGGGAAAAAGATTATGTTTAGTCAATCAAATCAATCATCCTTTATTTATTTGAGTATCAAATACTCTTTATTGGTAATTGGTAGAGTATTAGTTTTTGGGAATAAGATGTGGATTTAGGGTTACCTATAAAATAACCAAAAGAATCTATAAAATACTTATTGTATAGGTTTCAACTTCCCTTAATCAGTTGTTATGGTCTCATGATAAGAGGCCATATCTAGGGAAAATCAACCAACACAATGAGAGAGCATTTAGGGAGTGGTCTAGTGGATTTTTCTAACCTTGAACCATAATAAAAATTGTTGTGTTATTCATCTTTGATTATCCACTGCTTAACTTACCTAAATAAGATAACGCTAAATATATGTATAAATTATGAGGAAGGATAAAAACAATAAAATATATAATATAGCTAGAATGAAAAAAATTAACCCCAATTTTGTAGCTTTTTATTATTATGAGCTAAAAAATATTCCCTAATGGATACTTAAACATATATAGTCCTGAATATTGGTGATATTTTGAAATAAAACTCTTACCTGAACTCTCACCTTTCTTAGTTCAAATTAAAACCTACTGTATAATAAATATTAATTTATTATACATGTATTAAAAAACATATTAATATCTATAATACAATTTTTTATTTATTTATAATTTATTATCACCCATTTGTTAATAATTTGTTATTACACTTACCGTTCAGGGTGATAACTGCTTTGTTTTCTAAGCATGTTTCAGTTTGACTGCCTTAATCCATATAATTTGATCATGATACAATCATTTATGTAATGTTAATCAGGGTATGGAAATAAAATATACTCACTATGTACATATTTATAGTAATTCATGAAAATTATAGATATAAAAAAATTACACCGTTCATGGTGATGGTATGTCATACATACACATGGATGATGCTTCCATTTATTGAATGATGGAATGAATGAAAGGTAAATAATAATAATAATTTAAATAATTATTATTACCTTATATATTTTATTTATATTCATAAAATTCATCCTTATTACTATCCATGTGAAATATAAATGAAAAAATAATCACATCGCATCGTGGAGATGATAGTCTATATGTACGGACAAGCGATGTTATTATTTCCAAAAATATTGGTTGATAAGAATCTATAAATAATATTAAAATTTCATAAGTATAAGTATTTCATAAATATCACATGTAAATATTAAACCCATCATAATATCCATCTATAAAATATGGGGGTGAAAAGTGTATTGTATCCATATGTGGAGACGGTAAGCCGTATGTATACATGAGCGATACATTCACTTCTAGTTTGATAAGAAATATGGTGTATAATGGTGTTTTAAAAATCATAATAACATTTTATAATATTTATAATACTGAAGATATTATTCAATGATAAATTTAATAAATTTAGAGGAGTAATTAATAGTATAAAATGGTGATCATTTAAAGGTGATTACCTCTTTTTTGAAAGAACATCATTAAATATCCACATAAGGTCACCCAAGTTGGTATTTTTAGAAGAAAATATCTGCTATATTATGGTTAGGTAAGTGGAGAGGATAAATGTTTTGAGTACTACTAATATATAAATTTCAAACTAGTGTGATGATGTGAAGGAGGAAGTTACATTTTATAATTTAGGTGTGGGGAAATATTGGATTCTCTCAAAATATTTAATTAATATAAATTATTATTCAATTTAAATTATATACAAACACATTTATTTACAATATATAATGATCATGGGTCTAAATACTCTCATCCAATAATTTATGGATAGGATTAGTCACATTTTTACCTTTATCATTTGGGATTAACACCTCGTTAACCCTTTCTAAACATGTTATGAACAAATTTTACTCATTATAGGTCAATATAGTTACTATAAATGGAAAAGGACCATAGATGGATCATGATTGAGACAATAAACCATATCTTGACTATTTCTCTAAATCTAATATTTTTAGAAATTTTATATCATTTAATAAAATATCATTTATTTTAAAATCTCAATAATGTCAAATTTTAGAACTATTCCTTACACCAAATTTAATAATATAAATATGAAACTTATTATTTGAATAAAATATTTTATTATATTCCTATCATTTCATGGTCGTCTATAAAATTTTCAGGTCACATAATTTGTTAAAAATTATACTACAATTTTATTTTAAATAATATTTATTTGATTATTCCATTAATTAAATAATCCATCCATCAACATTATTAAATTTAAGGTAATTGTTTATTCACTAAAAAGTAAATATCAATTAAAATGTAGATAAATAATTTATATTTCAAAATAATATTTATATTCAAACCTATCTATAGTGTCCCAACTCGGGATCCACTTAACTGGTTCGCCAAATCGGTGGGTCACATGGCCTCAATCGCACCTCTTCATATTCGAGAGGCTACTGACAAGTAGTGACGGTCTAAGGTGGTATTATGGAGAGACTAACCACTATATAAAAGTGTAATATTGGATAAGATAAATAAATAGATATTACAAGAATTATGATAAAATATATGGCATAACAGAAACATATATAATAAATAAGAACATTAGAAATAAGAAACATCCAAGAAATAATAATAATCAAAATAACAAAGAATTATTCATATACATGATGATGTCATGGAATGTTGATATGAAAAAAGGGATATAGGGCTCATTCATATACAACATGTTGTACAAAATTCAGAAAAAAAAAAAATCTTTACTAGAATCATGAGAATATGCTGGGTCCTCAGATCCCATTCTCTATTCTATAAGTAAACCAGATCAAACCTAAAAAACAAGGCACTCTACCTTATCAAAAATAGTAGACATGAAGTCTAATAGGGTAAAAAATATGGACCGAGTAGGGTGCGAGATAAACTCAGTAGGCCACCACCCTCAATTTCTAGAAATAATCCACCTAGTGTACATAACATAGTAGTGTTCAGGTATGAAAAATAAAAAAATATTGAATCATAAATACTAACTAGCTTAGGTTCCCACAGGACACATGGCGGGATCTACCTACTTTATCATAGGTCAGTGTATGATTCTGATCAGTACATACATATATATAGTAATCATATATATCACTTATAAGTATTTGCACACTATACGTGAGGATGTTTAGAGTCATTTACAAGGATACTAGGTGATAGCTTACCTGGGGTGTAACTGAGGTGTCCATAAATAGTCTAATGAGCCAATATATCTAGAAAATTTTATAATCCAACAATCTCATATGAATACTAGACATATTTATTGTCACTCGAGATGGTGGGGTGAGTTTCCATGCCCAAAAACCGAAGTAAGGGTACATCTAGCATTATACCCACTATCAAGATAAAAATATAATAGTGTGAGATATCATGCCCAACACCCTATATAAGGGAGAATGAAATTTCATGCTCAACAAGTCCTTTAATAGTTGTTTGACATCCAATAGCAACGTCTTACTCATAATAATAATAATAAACATGAGGTATCACCTCTAATGAATTTATAACCATATATAACAAATATCCCAAGGTGAAAAATTTATATTACTCAAGTTCATAACGATAATACATGTTGTTTTTCCTTTCCACCAATTACCGTTCATTTAAATCAAGTCATTTAATTCACAAATCATGTTAATTCACAATCAAGGCAATCCAACCCACTTAGAAGGTGGTTGGTCACTTAAATAGGTACATGAAGGAGGGAAATTCCATTTTCCATGGCAAGATGAACACTTAAAAGGTGTTTGGTCCATTAAAAAATTATATAATATAGGAAAAATTATTTAGGACACTGAAAGGAGTGGTAATTATTGAGGTCAAAAAACGTTAATCACTTTGAAATTGTCCACAAGAGTATAACAACATGACCAGATTTATTTAGAAATTAAGAACCCATATAAAGGAAGCACACAAAAATTGATGGCATTTAACAGAACATAATAGTTGTTAAAACATCATGAATTTTAGGGAAAACAACCAGACCACATACCTCTGGTCCATGGATTATAACTCATATATCGTTGACCTTTTATTCGAAGAACAACAAAATAAATCGTCAAAAAAGACAAATGAACTAAAAGTAAGGAAAATGATCTCAAACCAAAATTGAACAAGTGACGGAAAGATAATTGATTAAATGAAGAAGGAGGATTAGTGATATTATCAATATATATCCAATGATCTTTATGGTTTTTGTTTCCGAGTCTAGATGAAGGAGGAATCGATGAACCTAGTTTATGCCAAGGGAGAGCTCATAGGAGAATGGAGGAGGCTCCTATCATCGGAAATGGGAGAAGAATAAGGGGGTGTGGTTTTTAATTCACATATAAGTACATTTTTAAATTTACCCCCAAAAATTGGGTCTCAATGTTTTTCCACACATTCGGGGAAACCATACACCAACTGTGCTCCACCCACTACCCTTGGCCACCACTCTCATAGTCAAGGTACATGGTTTGATAAACCATGCATAAGACATACGAAATTCCACTACCATGATATCTGAAATCTTGTATGATCATGTAACTTGGATTTCATGGCTGTATGAAGACCATGGTTCCTCCTGTAGCTCACAATTTTCCCACATGGTTAATCTTAAAAGATAGTAATAACTATGCGCAAACCATGAGACCCACTATATTTGTCCAATTATTGGAGATCTGAGCCTCAAACAATCCCTATAAACTCTTGAAACCTTCCTTAATATATATAGTACATTTACAAAGATAAGATAATGGATTTTAATTAAAAAAACAAATAGTTAACCCCTTTAAGAAAAACGAAGTTGTTACATCCTCCCCTCAAAGGAACTCATCCATGAGTTAGACTTCTAAGGGTAAAGAGGGATCAACTGATAAATGTTCCCGCCACTGAGCTTGTATATTAGCCTCCTACTCCAATTTCTTATCCTATACTTGGACTTACAACCAAATAACCCATACTTAATAGACTAACCTTCCACAATGTGTCTTTACACTTCAGTACATGATACACCCAACATATTCCTCGAAGTAAGAATCCACATCTAACTCAACCTTTTAATATAATTAAATGTGAAATGTGTCTAGATAGTAGTGGAAGAGCTAAGATACATGAAATACATCATGAATTTATTGGTATCTATTAGGAAGTTCTATATGTTAATTCATTGGTCTAATTTGTTTCAAAACTTCAAAGGTTCCAACAAATCACAAAGAAAGATTACCCCACCTCTAAATGCATTGATAACCCAACCTGGGTGAAACTCAAAAGAAAACATGATCCACAACCTCAAAATCAATAGTTATTTGATGGATATTGGCATAATATCAGCCTCTATAATGAGATATCAATATATACTTCCTAACCAGTTGTATTTTCTCTGAAGTCTCCTGGACAAGACATGGTCCAAGAAAAACTACATCCCCTTCCTATAACCAACACAGAGGTGATTCTAAATTCCTACCATATTAATCCTCATAAGGATCCATATGTTTGGTATCATGAAAAATATTATTATAGAGAACTCAACTAGGTATATGTTTTTCTCATAGGAACCCCCAAAATCAAAGATACATGCACAAATCATGACATCCAACAACTAAATTGTGTGTTATGTCCATCTGTTGGTCTGAGGGTGAGAGGTCATGCTTAAAAGTAGCTATGTACCAATGTCCTTTTGAAACCCCTTCTAGAAAAGTGACATGAATTGAAGATCTCTTCTAGATTCAATATATCAAAGAGATCTATGAAGATATACCACCTCTATGATGTATAGTGTCTCTAGCTAGTCTACTGAGAAGGTCTCTCAAATTGATATGAAATGTGAATACTTTATCCAATGGTCAAAAAACCAAAACAATATCATTTCCTCATGGAGATCTCGGAAAACCATTAACAAAGGCCATATAGAAATCATATTTTTTTCACTTATGAATGGAAAAAGGTTGTAAAAGTCCCTCCCAACATTGATGTTCAAACTTCACCTGTTGAAATACAGAACACCAAGTAATAAATCCAGCTATGTACCGTTTCATAGATGTCCAAAAATACCGGTGACTTATGCCTCGATAATTCTTGGTGACGTCGGGATTTACTGCCCAAACAAAGGCATTGAATTCCCACATCATCTCCTCAATGCTATCTCCTAGCACCCATACACGCTCATGTATGCAGAAGGTCTCATCCTCATCCATGGTCCAAATAAAAGATGAATCATCATCTAATACTCTCCCTTAGTACTAATCCCTTATTATTTTTGATTCTCCTCATACTCACCCATTCTAAAATGGCAGTGGTCATTACTAAAGAATAGAGTATAGTCTACCCCTGATCCTCCTAAACATTGTCATTCTTCTTTGAAAATAAGACCAGGAGTTTACACTCACCACTAGCCACTCAAAAAACCACAGTCTGGGTATTTTGTCTTAGATCAGTGGCTACAACACTTCCTTTACTAGGATTATCAGGAAACTTGAAATCAAATAATTTTAGGTACTCAACCCATCTATACTAATTGAGATTTTCATCAGACAGAGTAGAAATATATTTAAGTCTCCCATGATAGGTGAACACCAAAAAATTATCTCCTTGTAAATAGTGTCTACTATAATTTAAATCATGAACAACCCCAAATATATCGAGGTTGTGTGTTAGGTAATTCCACTCATGAAGCCTTAACCGATGATACCCATCGGTTATGCCTTTCTCATCCAATATCAAAACTACTATAAGGCTGATACTTGATTAGTCATTGTAAATTGTGTAGCTCATTCCTGGATTTGGAAGAATCAAGATTTTTTCTAATGTTAATATATATTTTAATTCCAAGAAGGTGCTTTAACAAGATTATGATGATATGAATTTCACACCTTTCCTCATGAATCCTGTAAGTGCTGTTGATCAGCATGAAAAAGCATGGACAAAGCTTCTATAATACCCAGGAATCTCCAAGAAACACCATATTTCAAAGAAGTTATTAGGATGTTCATAGTAAAGTACAACTCTTACTTTATCTGGGTCTACTAAAACTCTTTAAATGTAGATAATATGTCTCAATAAGTTGAATTTATCGATCCAAAAGTTTCATTTTTTGAGACTACCAATAGGATGGTTCAGTCTTAGTGTATTCAACATGATCTCAAGATTTTGGGCATGGTCATGTTGAGAGTGTTAATACACTAAGATTTCATCCAAAAATACTACCATGAATGAATCTAGATATGGGTGGAAAACCCAATTCATTAGATCCATGAAAAAAGAAGGGGAATTCAAGAGACAAAAAAACATTATCGGGTGCTCATAAAGACCACTCCTACTCCAGAAAGTTGTATGAGGTATGTCTATGGATATGAAACATACCTGATGATAAATATACCTCATATAGATATTTGAAACCACTCCAGATCCTCATATTTGATAAATTGGTCATTTATTCGTGGAAGTGGATACCGGTTCTTAACTATAAGCTAGTTCAAGCATCATCAATTTACAAAAACCCTGAGCATACCATCTTCCTTATAGAAAAAATTATAGGCGAACCCCATAAATAGGGGATGGGGAATAAAAATCCTTTACCCTATAGGTCATCCAACTACTTCTTTATCTCTATAATATCCATAGGTTTTATCCTGTAATGACGAATAGATGTTGGTGCTTCTCTTGGAACCAGTTCAATGGTGAACTCTAACTCTCTCACTTGAGGTATCCTATAAAATTATTAAAGGAATATTCTCTTGAAAGGATCACCCATAGGGGGGAAATGTGGGTCATTACCATTGATCAACCCAGAAAAGACTGGTAATCTAGGTTTCCACTTTTCTGAGCCCATGATGCTCAGATCCTACTCGGGATGAAAGGACATCCCATTCTCTGTTGTGGATATGTCTACTTACCTCTAGTGATGAAAATTTCACCCTTCAAAGATTTAAATAAATATGAGATCAATAGGGTACTCACCAGTCGATCCTAATGAGTATCCCAAACCATGTCATGTTAAATAAGAAAATATTCTATTCAAAGAGATATCCACTTATCTCAGGGGGATAATCCTTACTATGGTGAACACTCTCAGATCCTATACCCAATGGGTTATGAAGTGTCATAAATCCATAGAAAAACTATATTTTGAGACTTAGAATCTTCCAAATTTTATTAATTATAAAAGAGTGAGACAAACCTATATTAAATAACGTAGAAACAGATATAGGGGCTACAATAATAGTATCTCGAACAATATAAGGTCGAACGCTCTCCTCCTCTTGCACAGGCTGCACTAAATTTAACTGTTCCATACCTTGACCCAAAGTCAAAACATGGCTTCCCTAAGTATTCCCACTCTAATAGAGCTACAAATCCTTAGTCTGATTAACTACACCTTGACCACCACCTTGGCCTAAGTTTCTAGTGGTTTTCCTTCTACCTTCCTGGTGATATATTTCTAGACTCGCTCTAGAATTTGGGGTAGGTGTAGATCCTATCTCACTAGGAAATTGTGGAAAAGTATTACAGAAGCATTGGATATGTTATATCTTATCGAAGCCTCTAAATTCCACTAGACCTCACATACACTGGGGTTTCATTTGCCCCATTTTCCTGCACTGGGGGAATATGAGGAATTTGTCAGTATGAGATGTTTGAATGATACTACCCCCATGAGAAACCACAAAACAATGCTTATATACACTATAATAACACCTAAAATGTTCTCACCATCATCTTCCATAATATTTATCTTATTAATAAGGTCCTGGTTGATTATCTTTGAAATAGTCGTTAGCTTAACGATATTGATCTGAAATCTGTTTGCATATACCTTCCCATCCTCGAATCACCTGCCAGTCATAGGATCATCACCAGATAAAGTCTGTGTGAATCACCATAGCTTAGTAAATGAACATAATACTCAATTACATACAAGTATACATGTTGTAGGTTCACTAAGTCTCTATCCCACTCTATCCTCAATGTCTATGGGAAGATGTAATCATAAAATATCATCTAGAATTCCATCATGATCATATCTCCAAGTCGGTCTTCCTGGGTAATAACATCCCACCATCTCTGGAAAAAGTCGTATAACATATAGGTAGTGAGATTGAACCTCCATTGAAGAGGCATATCCAGATGATAAAAAATAGAATGCATTGCCTTGAGACATGAATAAACAACATGTGGTCCTCCATCACCTGAAAATTTGGGAGGATGTTACTGTTGGACTCCTAATTCAACTCAACCAGAGTTGGGTAAGGTCCAACAAAAACTTTCATAGATTAAATCATACAAAAAACACCCACTCAAAACTTTGTTTTAGTGGCCATATGATGAATAGAAGTTGATTCCATAGTTGGTTTTGTAAAAACCATAATAGCGCATAAGAACCTAAGAGATGCCCCCAAATTACCACTACTAAGGATGAGATTGGGTGTAGGTCTCAAATTTCACAATAGGAGTTTTAATATGTAGAGTTTTAATTTAAATGTATAGAAGGAATATCGCTTTACATTAGAATTGGAATCCCATTTAGCAGTAATCTTTCAATTTAAATGTTTTAACATCAATCAGTTCATTTTATTTTACATACCAATATATATTTATCATAGTCTACAACTTGTAGGTCTAGAACCCACAACATGTTATATTTGGATAATTAAGGTGTCATCACTAATCTATGTGGGAAGAACCCATTTATATTTATGTAGGAAATTTAATTAATCCAACTATAATTTCCTTGCAGAATGTGTTAGGATATTTCAATATATAATAATCTATGGACTAACTATATGCTAAGGGAAAATTCATGCATAAAGAAGATGTGGCATGGAATAATTTAGGGAATTTTAGTCATAATGTGTCTATTATGTTGTATGAGATACAAATTTCTTATTGTACCTGGCCTAATAATAAATTTAATAAAAATTATAATATCAATATTAATCACATCAAAAAACATGTGTGTCACTACATGTTGAAATATATTCAACTGTAATAGTAAAAAATTTAGAATAGTAATAACCCATCACAAGTAATTTGGGTTTCCCTTGTACACGGGTTCGCTACTCCCATGCATAGGATCATTACAACATTTCTAATACATCAAAGTCCCCAATTTAATACCCAAAGAATAATACAAAAAGAAGAAAGTTATTTGATAGCACATTGTAATGTCCCAACCAGGGATCCACTTAACTAGTTCCTTGAGCCGGTGGGTCACATGGCCTCAAGAATGCCACCACATACACGAGAGGCTTCCGACTAGTAGTTACGGTCCAAGGTGGTATAGTGGAGAGACTATACCCTTATATCAGAGTGGATAAATGGATAATATTAATAAATAGACAAGCTTGTAATCATGATACTATAGATGGAACAAAACAAACAAATATAATAAATAAGCACATTGAAAATAAGAGACATCCATGAACTAATAATAATCAAAATCCTAAAGGATGGGTTATATACATGATGATTTCATGGAATGATCATATAAAAAAATAAATAAGTGAAAATTATATAGAGATTTTAATAAAAAAATACAAAAAAAACCAGAATAATGCACCACTATACTCATGAGCACACACTGGGCCCTCTTCTCCCATACTCCATGATATTAGTGAAGCAGGTCAAACATCTACTGCAGGGATATTTTCCTTATCCATACCTACAGACATGATGTATTATTGGGTACCATATGAATCTTAATTAGGTTGTGAGATAATCATAGAAGGCCACCACCAACTGTGTCTATAAATAATACATCTAGTGTACATAGCATAGTCGTGTGCAATTATAATGAATACTAAACATTGATGAATCATAAATACTTTTTGGCTCAAGTTTCTATAGGACACCTGACTATCTCTAACTTCTTTTGTATAGGCTGGTCTAATAGCCTGATCAAAAACCATATATATAGTAATCATATATATAAATATATATTGAATACATGTTTATGTACACTATATATGAGGACAATTAGAGCCATATACATGGATAATATGTTTTAGCTAGACTCGGGGTGTAACTCAGTCATCCAAAACTATTTTAATAATCCAATAGTTCCAATAAAGGGTAAAATCCCATAATCTCATATGAATGTGAGACATATTTCCCATCAGTTGAGATGGTGGGGTGATTCATCATTCCTAACACCCAAATCCAGGGAAGGTGCAACAACATGACTATTGCCCAGATATAAGTATAATGGTGTGAGACGTCATGCCCAACAACCGATGTAATGGATCATGAAACACCATGCTCAACAATTCCCTTAACTACTGTTCAAAATCCAATTGTAATGGATTACTAGTAATAATAATAATAAACATGTTGGAAGAACTCTAATGCATTTATAACCATATATCAGAAATATACCAAGGTGCAAAATTTATATAACTCATGTTAATAATGATAAAACATGTGGTATGGCCTTTCCACCCATTTAGATTCACATAAATCAATCCATTTAATTTAGCCTGAATGGACCAAAGGCCTTCTTTTTTATTTTATTTTGGATAATACCCCTTTCAAGGGTTGATGGGGAACCCTTACACGACCCGTAGGACCGAGGCACAAGGACCATACATGACTCAATACATGACCTAAAAGGCCCAAGACCTGACACACTTGAAAATGTAGTGACCCGAAGCTTGACGTACATGGACATTACATTACTTTTGTGGAATACTTAGTACATAACAAAAACACACACACAAGGACCGTAATAGTTTAGTGTCTTTGGAAACTCGGAATATAATCTTCTTATCGTGGTGAAAGATCTTCAACATCTCCCATAAAGATCTTCCTTTTTTTACCAAAAACCTTTCTTTATATCATGTGGAAAAGATAACATAAAAGGGTGAGCTCAAATGCTCAGTAAGGGAAAAAAAAGAAATATCAATCACATCATATTCACAAGAACATCACATTTTGGAAATATTAACCTGCAAAAGAGAGCATAATTTCATAACATGGGATAAATCATAGTAGTGAAATGTAATCCCAATAATCATAACATATAACATGAAACTTTGTGGCATACACACATAATAATAGAGAATCATTTCTTGTTAGTCAAGGCTCATTGCCAAGACTATCTTAGTGGACAAAGTCCATTTATGAACCGAGTCACCCTCGTTTCAGTCCTGTTTCACCGAACCGGTATAACCTACCATTCCAGCCGTGTCTATCTCATGAGATATAAAATCATTACCCAATGCATTGGAGGGAGATATAGGTCCCACCAATCTCATAATGATACCATTCTTATGTGTTCCACAAAATCATAAACCATACATCATAGCATAACCCATGTAATAAAAATGGGATTCTTAAACATTGTGACATCATAAAACAATGCATATAAGATAAAGGAATTCATAAAAATAATTACATCACAACATAATCAAATCAATGTAATAATAGGTATAAAAACAGAACCCTTTATTATCTTAGATGGAAAATAATTTTGATAAAACACTTGAACTCCATTCTTGAGGGAAATATCCTTTCTACTTCAAAAACACTTTTCATTTCTTAACATGTCATAAAATTATAACTAAAAGAAGTTGATTAAAAATAAACTTGAAAACTTATAAGGGAAGATTCTTGGAAATAATGTTTTAAAAATACATTCATGTCTTATAAGTTAAAAGAAAACATTCTTCTTGTACTTTTGTCGAAAAAGTCAAAAAGTACCTCGTACGAAAAACGACAAAAGATTCCTTTCATATCATTTACTAAAAACTCACCGAAGGGTAAAATTGGATATAAAATATTGTATAAGGATATAAATATTACATATTGGGGAAACATGGATGTGGATGATAAAATACACCCCAGTAAATACCAAAGTATAAACAATGTCGGATAAAAATGAGATTGTGATATTTCCCTTACCTTAGGTCCGATTTGCTTCGTAAGTGTCCGAAACTCCTGTATAATGATTTAAATAATGTCATTGACTTATTCCAGAATCATAATCATTGTTATGATATCATATATGGTTCACTTATGACTTTATTTTACCCGTTCTTTTGTAAATTTCATGTTAAAGAGCGTTTTGGGTAAAATTGTTTCATTTGTCGTCCGTGTTTTGACTTGTAATTATTCATATGATTACTTAAATCATGATTACTTAATTCCAGAATATAAAAAATGATTTATATCTAATATATATTCAGAATATATATATATATAATAAATCAGTAAATGGAAAGAAATACACCGTTCATGGAGACGATAGGCCGTACGTACGCATGAACGCTGTTTTCGTTTCCTTATTGAGTTTAATGGAATTAAGTAGATGGAATACACATATATAAAAATAAATCCAGTATCATTATTATGTAATATATTTCATGATTACTTATTATATACACTTTATAATCATTCATGAATGGTTAATGTGGAGAATGAATCTCATCGCGTCGTGGAGACAGTAGTCTGTACGTACGCACGAGCGATGATATCATTCTCATGATCGTGAAATTGTGTTGAAGTGTATGAATACTATTTCAGTATCAATATCACTTTATAATAATCATATATAGTTTCTCATTACACCATTATACCCATCCAATTAAGTTGCTGGCGGAAAATAGATTACACCACGGCGTGGAGACGGTATTCCGTACGTACGCGCGCGCGGTGATTTCCTTTTTCTGTAGGATGGATAGAAGGTTAATTAGAGTTGTTTCATATTTATAATAACATATAAGTATATAATAAATACTGATGTTATTACTTTATCATGAAACAACTAAAGAAGAAGAAGTTGAAGAAGAAAGAAATTGAAAAAGATCGGTAATGGATATTACCTCTTTTTGACGCGCCTTCTCTTAACTTCCACTTAAAGAACTAAGGATGGTCTTTGAAGAAGACCAGGACCTCTATAATGATACTAGGGAAGTGTAGAAGAGATTTTTTCAGGGTTTTGAAGAGCTTGAATGCTCAAATTGGTGTGAGGAGGAGAGGGAGGAGGTGCCCTTTTATAAGGGAGGAGAGGGGCACCTTAGGAAAATCTCAAAAATATTATTTTATATTAAGGTCAAATTCGGTTAATAATGGTTCCAAAGGGTCTTATTTAGAAGATAAAGTGGGTATGAGTCGAAATCCTCTCATCCAATAGGATTTAGACAAGTTTAGGTTATTTGTTTAACCTTATCAATTAGATTTAACTCTAAGTTAAATAATTTAACTTTTACCGTGTCTTTGTTTTCTTACACTATATGGTTAATAAACATACCACAACAAGCCAAAACGAACCCCAAGTTGTTTATTATTAATATATCTATCCTTATATAATTCATTTGGCCGAACCTTAGATTTTTAGGAATTAAATAACAATTAATCATATTAAATTTGTTTTAAAAACTAATTTATGTCAAGTTTTACACTATTTGGTACATGATTTTTATGAAATTCATAACAAAATGATAAGTTCCAACCAAGTTTCTTATATCGACAATAAAGTCTCATATTAACCTATAAAATTAATGATAAGTTCCAACCAAGTTTCATATTAACCTATAAAATTAATGTAAGTCATTAAAGTCTCAAATTACATTTATTTGGGCATTTATAACATCAATTATGTCAATATTTCATTAATAAGACAATTACTGCACCATCTTTGTGTCATAATAAATGATAATTATTTAATCCCTAAAAATTTTAAATAAATTACTATGATGTATATAATTGTATTAGAGTTCTTTAGAGTGTTAATTGTCGTTGTTTCATGAAGTTTATCACTAGATTAAAAATATTATACTTATAATATTTAAGAAAGTGACATGTTGTCACATTCTTTGGTTTTAATAATAATTAAATTATTTTCATGGACCAAAAGTCCATTAAATGAATCTAATCCTACCCTTAGATGATATGGGTCGACTTTTAGTCATTAAATAGGAGTTTGACATGTGTTAGGGTAATTTTATAATATTATATTTACCCTTAATTACCCGATTTACCTTTAACTATGGTAAATAAAATTTACCGTAGTTACTATTCATAATTCCCAAAAATAAAAATTAGCTTATTAACATAATTTGGATCCACTGATTCCAAATATGGAATCCATTTTTCCAAATTCAATACACAGAAGTTGCAGAAATTAAATTAAAATTAATCCCATTGTCGAAAGAAAACAGGTTTTTCTTTAAAACATTGCAAAAGATTGAATTGATTTAACCTACGAATTCAAGGTAAACTCAATGATAATGACATAAATTATATTAAATGGTAAAAAGATATTCTATTTATACTTCAAAACAATTCAATATTATAATTTAACCACATAATATATTACGATGAAAAAAGTTGTTTTTAATTAAAATATAGCGTGTTTTTACTATTCATTAAAATATGAAAGTAATCGGAAAAATATCAAAACTTTATCTATTGTAAATTTTTATATCCTGATTCAAAAGAAGAATTTTATTTTGCCAAATTTAACTTATAAAAATGTCAAAAACTAGATTTAAAGTGGGTGCGCCATCAAAAGGTGGCAAAACTGCATTTTTTGAAAAATACTTATCTTACCCGAAAAATTTATTTTGTTCTTATACCATGTTCTAGAAATGTTTAAGATGAATAATAATGTTATAAAATTCAAAATTTAGTTAACACTATTCATAAAGGATAGTTCATAACAATATTATAATAATATATCGTTGTTTATTAAAACACGGTATTGCGTACAACACACGCTATCGAGGAAGGTCGCGATTGTTTGTAATGCAATCCAAGTCAGAGTTGCGTGTCGTAAAATAATACTTTGTTGTTTCATATAACAGAATCCAACCATATTTCATTTATACATTGAATATATATATATATATATATATTCAATGTTGCGTAGAATAACTATTATCAAAATTGTGTGTAACACGATCCAAGAATAGTGTTGCGTATACTGCAAGCTAATACGGTGTTGTGTATAGCACAAGGTAATCTTGGTGTAGAATACAACAAAAGACATTAATGAAATTAAAAGAATATTTTTAATAAAATCATGGGGTGTTACATTCTACCCCCCTTAAAATGAATTTCGCCCTCGAAATTTGTCGGGGTGATAAATGGTTTACTGCTCGAAATTTTGTTTAATAGAAGCCCACATTGTAAAAAGGAATACCAAAACATGGATTTAAAAACTAAAGTATGAAATGTAACGGTTACCCAAAATAACTCATCACTGGGTTTCCACGTAGGAGAAAATAGGTGAAAATATGGATATGGAAGAAAAATCTAACCATCAAGTCCTGATAGAGAGTGGTAGAGAACATGGCTATGAAAAAGCCAAAAATCGCAAAGCCATAAATTTGTGATGATCTAGGGTACCATCTGATTCATCAGATATAAGATCACTAGGACACCATTTTTGGTTTTCAATATCATTTCCCTAAAGTTGAAAATTTTGAATTAGAAGAAATACATATTTGATTTTGGTACAATCTCACAGTTGTTCGTGCTTTGAACAATTTCCACTTCATCTCTTAAAGAAATGAAGTTGAATTTGTTATTCGTGAAGTGTTAATAGATCATGTGATAGAATTATGGGTCATTCCATCTGTCTCAAACAAAAGGTTAGAAAAGTTATCAAAAAATACATAAGTCTATCAATAGTGAGATTAATCATATATGGTTCCTAAAATGGACGTATACTTCATATATCATACTGCTTAATATAATAAAAATAGTTTCTACTAAACAGGGACTTCCTGTAGGCCAGTGGTAGGCGATAAAGGCCAGTCACACTTCGGTTGTGGGTTCGATTGCCATAGCCTTGTCCGACGCGATGGGCTGTCGCCCGTCCTGCAGGTTGTCCTTTTTCTAAAACTACATTACTATATCATCCCATCAATAATATAGAAAAAACGTTATATCCTTAAAAAATACTAACTTATGTACAACATAATCCATTCCAATCTTTAGGCTTATCCAAAATACTTCGGTCCAAGCTCATAGTATAGAGAAAATGATCAAGTAAATGCCATCATATATCCCTCATGTATCTTGTTCGTCACATTCCATTCATGTGAATACCATAATCATGTAATCTCTTGAAAAATTAATACCCATTGAATCTTAGTAAAAACATGAGTGCTCTCAAAAGTTAACACATTCCACATACCAAAAACCCAAAATTCTATATACTCAAACCATGATATAACTATTTCCTTATATCAGTCATGAGCTCATGAATACTATCAAACATTTAATTTTCTCCTTATCCCTTCATTATGCGCATATCATCTACATTCCAAAAATATCTGAATAACCTTTCATGGATACTGGTACCCTTAATCATACACTTTCAGAACTCAAGTAAAGACAACAGTGTAACAATCCTTAGATGTCTCTTTATTCCACAATACCATGAGATTACTTATACAACATTACACATGATAAACATGTAATCATTCCACTACATTCTTAAACCATTGACTAAACTTCAACTATTCTTTCATCTCACATATCATTTGTAGTCTCTTCATCATCATCAACATAAATACTACCCATATGACCATACTGATTCTCTTCATTAGACTTTCCCTTAGGGCATTGGTTTGCATAACGCCCGTACATTCCACATTTAAAACATTTAACCATTGTTGATGTCGTAGCAATACCATTATCCTCATCCCTGGTGTTAACTGAACACTTTCCTTTGCACTTACTGGCTTTGTGTCCTTATTTTCCACACCCAAATCATCTTCCAGTTCCTTTGAAACATTCTCCTTGATTCCTCTTCCCACATGATTTACATAGGGGAAATTGAACTTTCTTTCCTCTATGATCATCATGAAACTCCATCTTTCTCTCATTAGCCGAGTCAGGAAACTTACCAAATTTGAGTTTATTGATCATATTATGAGATTGAAGATTTGGAATAATAATGATGGTTGGACTTCCAAATCCCATTTCATTTGGTTGCTCATGAATAATATCATTCCATTGTCCATAATATCCCCCATTATCGTGAATCATCTTGTTTCCAGCCCTTTTCTAAAACCCAAAAAGAATAGTGTTAGAGGAAAAAATCATAATAAAAGGGGGAGTATCTTCAATATCTAACATCTTAGGTTAAATTCTAAGATCGTTACCATAGTTCTAGGACTATATCCTATACATATACTTATCCTTAGGGACATCCCTAGACATACCATAGAAATATATCTTGGGATCTCAATAACGTTCTCACATCCTAGTTTCCAAAGGATGACTAAACCTTTCCTCTGATACCAACAATATAGACCCGAAGCTTGATGTACATGGACATTACATTACTTTTGTGGAATACTTAGTACATAAAAAAAACACACACACAAGGACCGTAATAGTTTAGTGTCTTTGGAAACTCAGAATATAATCTTCTTATCGTGGTGAAATATCTTCAACATCTCCCATAAAGATCTTCCTTTTTTTTTTACCTAAATCCTTTCTTTATATCATGGGGAAAAGAAAACATAAAAGGGTGACCTCAAATGCTTAGTAAGGGTAAACAAAAGAAATATCAATCACATCATATTCATAATAACATCACATTTTGGAAATCTTAACCTGCAAAAGAGAGCATAATTTCATAACATGGGATAAATCATACCAGTGAAATGTAATCCCAATAATCATAACATATAACATGAAACTTTGTGGCATACACACATAATCATAGAGAATCATTTCTTGTTAGTCAAGACTCATTTCCAAGACTATCTTAGTGGACAAAGTCCATTTCTGAACTGAGTCACCCTCGTTTCAGTCCTATTTCACTGAACCGGTATAACCTACCGTTCCAGCTGTGTCTATCTCATGAGATATAAAATCTTTACCCAATGCGTTGGAGGGAGATATAGGTCCCACCCATATCATAATGATACCATTCTTATGTGTGCCACAAAATCATAAACCATACATCATAGCATAACCCATGTAATAAAAATGGGATTCTTAAACATTGTGACATCATAAAACAATGCATATAAGATAAAGGAATTCATAAAAATAATTCCATCACATCATAATCAAATCAATGTAATAATAGGTATAAAAACAGAACCCTTTATTATCTTATATGGAAAATAATTTTGATAAAACACTTGAACTCCATTCTTGAGGAAAATATCCTTTCTACTTCAAAAACACTTTTCATTTCTTAACATGTCATAAAATTATAACTAAAAGAAGTTGATTAAAAATAAACATGAAAAATTATAAGGGAAGATTCTTGGAAATAATGTTTTAAAAATCCATTCATGTCTTATAAGTTAAGAGAAAACATTCTTCTCGTACTTTTTTCAGAAAAGTCAAAAAGTACCTCGTATGAAAAATGACAAAAGATTCTTTTCATATCTTTTACTAAAAACTCACTGAAGGGTAAAATTGGATATAAACTATTGTAGATGGATATAAATATTACATATTGGGGAAACATGGATGTGGATGATAAAATACACCCCAGTAAATACCAAAGTATAAACAATCTCGGATAAAAATGAGATTGTGATATTTCCCTTACCTTAGGTCCGATTTGCTTCGTAAGTGTCCGAACCTCCTATATAATGATTTAAATAAAGTCATTTACTTATTCCAGAATCATAATCATTGTTATGATATCATATATGGTTCACTTATGACTTTATTTTACCCGTTCTTTTGTAAATTCCATGTTAAAGATCGTTTTGGGTAAAATTGTTTCATTTGTCGTCCGTGTTTTGACTTGTAATTATTCATATGATTACTTATATCATGATTACTTAATTCCAGAATATAAAACTATTTTATATGTAATATATATTGAGAATATACATATATATAATAAATCAGTAAATGGAAAGAAATGCACCGTTCATGGAGACGATAGGCCGTACGTACGCATGAACACTGTTTTCGTTTCCTTATTGAGTTGAATGGAATTAAGTAGATGGCATACACATATATAAAAATAAATCCAGTATCATTATTATGTCATATATTTCATTATTACTTATTATATACACTTTATAATCAATCATGAATGGTTAAAGTGGAGAATGAATCTCATCGCGTCATGGAGACGGTAGTCCGTACGTACGCACGAGCGATGATATCGTTATCATGATCGTGAACTTGTGTTGAAGTGTATGAATAATATTTTAGTATCAATATAACTTTATAAGAATCATATATAGTTACTCATTAAGCCATTATACCCATCCAATTAAGGTGGTGGCGGAAAATAGATTACACCACGGCGTGGAGACGGTATTCCGTACGTACGCACGCGCGGTGATTTCCTTTTTCCATAGGATGGATAGAAGGTTAATTAGAGTTGTTTCATATTTATAATAACATATCAGTATATAAGAAATACTGATGTTATTACTTTATCAGTATAATATAATATTTGTTTTAAAAACTAATTTATGTCAATTTTGACACTATTTGGTACATGATTTTTATGAAATTCATAACAGAATGATAAGTTCGAAACAAGTTACTTATATCAACAGTAACATGTCATATTAACCTAGAAAATTAATGTAAGTCATAAAAAGTCACAAATTACATTTATTTTTGCATTTATAACATCAATTATGTCAATATTTCATTAATAAGACAATTACTGCATCATCTTTGTGTCAAAATAAATGATAATTATTTAATCCCTAAAAATTTTAAATGAATTTCTATGATGTAGATAATTGTATTATATTTCTGTAGACTATTCATTTTCGAAGATTAATGAAGTTTATCACTAGATTAAAATTATTATACTTATAAGATTTAAGAAAGTGACATGTTGTCACATTCTTTGGTTTTAATAATAATTAAATTATTTTCATGGACCAAAAGTCCATTAAATGAATATAATCCGACCCTTAGATGATATGGGTCGACTTTTAGTCATCCAATAGGATTTTGACATGTGTTAGCGTAATTTTATAATATTATATTTACCCTTAATTACCCGATTTATCTTTAACTATGTTAAATAAAATTTACCGTAGTTAATATTCACAATTCCCAAAAATAAAAATTAGCTTATTAACATAATTTGGACCCACTGATTCCAAATATGGAATCCATTTTTCCAAATTAAATACACAGAAGTTGTAGAAATTAAATTAAAATTAATCCCATTGTCGAAAGAAAACGGGTTTTTCTTTAAAACATTGCAAAAGATTGAATTGATTTAACCTACGAATTCAAGGTAAAATCAATGCTAATGACATACATTATATTAAATGGTAAAAATTTATTCTATTTATACTTTAAAACCATTCAATATTATAATTTAACCACATAAGATATTACGATGAAAAAAGTTGTTTTTAATTAAAATATAGCATGTTTTTACTATTCATTATAATATGAAAGTTATCGGAAAAATATCAAAACTTTATCTAATGTAAATTTTTATATCCTGATTCAAAAGAAGAATTTTATTTTTCCAAATTTAAATTATAAACATGTCAAAAACTATATTTAATGTGGGTGTGCCATCAAAAGGCGGAAAAACTGCATTTTTTGAAAAATACTTATCTTACCCGAAAAATTTATTTTGTTCTTATACCATGTTCTAGAAATGTGTAAGATTAATAATAATGTTATAAAATTCAAAATTTAGTTAACACTATTCATAACGGATAGTTCATAACAATATTATAATAATATATCGTTGTTTATTAAAACCTGGTATTGCGTACAACACACGCGATCGAGGAAGGTCGCGATTGCGTGTAATGCAAGCCAAGTCAGGGTTGTGTGTTGTGAAAGAATCTGTTGTTGTTTTGTATAACAGAATCCAACCATATTTCATTTATACATTGAATATATATATATATATACTCAATGTTGCGTAGAATAACTATTATCAAAATTGTGTGTAACACGATCCAAGAATACTGTTGCGTATACTGCAAGCTAATAAGGCGTTGCGTATAGCGCAAGGTAATATTGGTGTAGAATACAACACAAGACATTAATGAAATTAAAAGAATATTTTTCATAAAATCTTTGGGTGTTACATTCTACACCCCTTAAAATTAACTTCGCCCTCGAAATTCGTCAGGGTTATAAATGGTTTACTACTCGAAAGTTTGTTTAATAGAAACCCACATTGTAAAAAGGAATACCAAAACATGGCTTTAAAAACTAAAGTATAAAATTTAATGGTTACCCAAATTAACTTATCACTGGGTTTCCATGTAGGAGAACATAGGTGAAAATATGGATATGGATGAAAAATCTAACCATCAAGTTCTGATGGAGAGTGGTAGAGAACATGGCTATGAAAAAGCCAACAATCGCAAAGCCAAAAATTTGTGATGATCTAGGGTACCATCTGATTCATCAGATATAAGATCACTAGGACAACATTTTTGGTTTTCAATATCATTTCCCTAAAGTTAAAAATTTTGAATTAGAAGAAATACTTACTTGATTTTGGTACAATCTCACCGTTGTTCGTGCTTTGAACAATTTCCACTTCATCTCTTAAAGAAATGAAGTTGAATTTGTTATTCGTGAAGTGTTAACAGATCATGTGATAGAATTATGGGTCATTCCATCTGTCTCAAACAAAATATTAGAAAAGTTATCAAAAAATACATAAGTCTATCAATAGTGAGATTAATCATATATGGTTCCTAAAATGGACGTATACTTCATATATCATACTACTTAATATAATAAAACTAGTTTCTACTAAACAAGGAATTCCTGTAGGCCAGTGGTAGGCGCTAAAGGCCAGTCACACTTCGGTTGTGGGTTCGATTCCCAGATCCTTGTCCGACGCGATGGGCTGTCGCCCGTCCTGCATGTTTTCCTTTTTCTAAAACTACATTACTATATCATCCCATCAATAATATCGAAAAAAGGTTCTATCCTTAAACAATACTAACTGATGTCCAACATAATCCATTCCAATATTTAGGCTTATCCAAAATACTTCGGTCCAAGCTCGTAGTATAGAGAAAATGATCATGTGAATGCCATCATTTATCCCTCATATATCTTGTTCGTCACATTCCAATCATGTGAATACCATAATCATGTAATCTCTTGAAAAATGAATACCCATTGAATCTTAGTAAAAACATGAGTGCTGTCAAAATTTAACGCATTCCACATACCAAAAACCCAAAATTCTATATACTCAAACCATGATATAAATATTTCCTTATATCAGTCACGAGCTCATGAATACTATCAAACATTTAATTTTCTCATTATCCCTTCATTATGCGCATATCATCTACATTCCAAAAATATCTGAATAACATTTCATGGATATTGGTACCCTTAATCATACACTTTCAAAACTCAAGGAAAGACAATAGTTTAACAATCCTTCGATGTCTCTTTATTCCATAGTACCATGAGATTACTTATACAACATTACACATGATAAACATGTAATCATTCCACTACATTCTTTAACCATTGACTAAACTTCAACAATTCATTCATCTCACATATAATTTGTAGTCTCTTCATCATCATCAACATAAATACTACCCATATGACCATACTGATTCTCTTCATGAGACTCTCCCTTAGGTCATTGGTTTGCATAATTCCCGTACATTCCACATTTAAAACATTTAACCATTGTTGATGTCGTAGCAATACCATTATCCTCATCCTTGGTGTTAACTGAACCTTTTCCTTTGCACTTACTGGCTTTGTGTCCTTCTTTTGCACACCCAAAGCATCTTCCAATTCCTTTGAAACATTCTCCTTGATTCCTCTTCCCACATGATTTACATAGGGGAAATTGAACTTTCTTTCCTCTATGATCATCATGAAACTCTATCTTTCTCTTATTAGTCGAGTCAGGAAACTTACCAAATTTGAGTTTATTGATCATATTATGAGATTGATGATTCAGCATAATAATGATGGTTGGACTTCCAAATCCCATTTCATTTGGTTGCTCATGAATAATATCATTCCATTGTCCATAATATCCTCCATTATCGTGAATCATCTTGTTTCCAGCCCTTTTCTAAAACCCAAAAAGAATAGTGTTACAGGCAAAAATCATAATAAAAGGGGGAGTAACTTCAATATCTAACATCTTAGGTTAAATTCTAAGATCGTTACCATAGTTCTAGGACTATATCCTATACATATACTTATCCTTAGGGACATCCCTAGACATACCTTAGAAATATCTCTAGGGATCTCACTAACGTTCTCACATCCTAGTTTCCAAAGGATGACTAAACCTTTCCTCTGATACCTACTGTAGGGACCCGAATCTTGACGTACATGGACATTACATTACTTTTGTGGAATAATTAGTACATAAAAAAAACACACACACAAGGACCGTAATAGTTTAGTGTCTTTGGAAACTCGGAATATAATCTTCTTATCGTGGTGAAAGATCTTCAACATCTCCCATAAAGATCTTCCTTTTTTTTACCTAAAACCTTTCTTTATATCATGGGGAAAAGAAAACATAAAAGGGTGAGCTCAAATTCTCAGTAAGGGTAAACAAAAGAAATATCAATCACATCATCTTCATAAGAACATCACATTTTGGAAATCTTAACCTGCAAAAGAGAGCATAATTTCATAACATGGGATAAATCATAGTAGTGAAATGTAATCCCAATAATCATAACATATAACATGAAACTTTTTTGCATACACACATAATCATAGAGAATCATTTCTTGTTAGTCAAGACTCATTGCCAAGACTATCTTAGTGGACAAAGTCCATTTTTGAACCGAGTCACCCTCGTTTCAGTCCTGTTTCACTAAACTGGTATAATCTACCGTTCCAGCCGTGTCTATCTCATGAGATATAAAATCTTTACCCAATTAATTGGAGGGAGATATAGGTTCCACCCATCTCATAATGATACCATTCTTATGTGTGCCACAAAATCATAAACCATACATCATAGCATAACCCATGTAATAAAAATGGGATTCTTAAACATTGTGACATCATAAAACAGTGCATATAAGATAATGGAATTCATAAAAATAATTCCATCACAACATAATCAAATCAATGTAATAATAGGTATAAAAACATAACCCTTTATTATCTTAGATGGAAAATAATTTTGATAAAACACTTGAACTCCATTCTTGAGGAAAATATCATTTCTACTTCAAAAACACTTTTCATTTCTTAACATGTCATCAAATTATAACTAAAATAAGTTGATTAAAAATAAACTTGAAAACTTATAAGGGAAACTTCTTGGAAATAATGTTTTAAAAATCCATTCATGTCTTAAAAGTTAAAAGAAAACATTCTTCTCGTACTTTTGTCGGAAAAGTCAAAAAGTACCTCTTATGAAAAACGACAAAAGATTGCTTTCATATCTTTTACTAAAAACTCACCGAAGGGTAAAATTGGATATAAACTATTGTAGAAGGATATAAATATTACATATTGGGGAAACATGGATGTGTATGATAAAATACACCCCATTAAATACCAAAGTTTAAACAATCTCTGATAAAAATGAGATTGTGATATTTCCCTTACCTTAGGTCCGATTTGCTTCGTAAGTGCCCGAACCTCCTGTATAATGATTTAAATAATGTCATTGACTTATTCCAGAATCATAATCATTGTTATGATATCATATATGGTTCACTTATGACTTTATTTTACCCGTTCTTTTGTAAATTCCATGTTAAAGAGCGTTTTGGGTAAAATTGTTTCATTTGTTGTCCGTGTTTTGACTTGTAATTATTCATATGATTACTTAGATCATGATTACTTAATTCCAGAATATAAAACATGATTTATATCTAATATATATTCAGAATATACATATATATAATAAATCAGTAAATGGAAAGAAATACACCGTTCATGGAGACGATAGGCCGTACGTACGCATGAACGCTGTTTTCGTTTCCTTATTGAGTTGAATGGAATTAAGTAAATGTCATACACATATATACAAATAAATCCAGTATCATTATTATGTCATATATTTCATGATTACTTATTATATAAACTTTATAATCATTCATGAATGGTTAATGTGGAGAATGAATCTCATCGCGTCGTGGAGACGGTAGTCCGTACGTACGCACGAGCGATGATATCGTTCTCATGATAGTGAACTTGTGTTGAAGTGTATCAATAATATTTCAGTATCAATATCAATTTATAATAATCATATATAGTTACTCATTACACCATTATACTCCGCCAATTAAGGTGGTGGCGGAAAATAGATTACACCACGGCGTGGAGACGGTATTCCGTACGTACGCACGCGCGGTGATTTCCTTTTTCCGTAGGATGGATAGAAGGTTAATTAGAGTTGTTTAATATTTATAATAACATATCAGTATATAATAAATACTTATTTTATTACTTTATCATGAAACAACTAAAGAAGAAGAAGTTGAAGAAGAAAGAAATTGAAAAAGATCGGTAATGGATATTACCTCTTTTTGACGCGGCTTCTCTTAACCTCCACTTAATGAACTATTGATGGCCTTTGAAGAAGACCAGGACCTATAGGATGATACTAGGGAAGTGGAGAAGAGATTTTGTCAGGTTTTGGACGATATTGAATGCTCAAATTGGTGTGAGGAGGAGAGGGAGGAGGTGCCCTTTTATAAGGGAGGAGAGGGGCACCTTAGGAAAATCTCAAAATATTATTTTATATTAAGGTCAAATTCGGTTTATAATGGTTCCAAAGGGTCTTATTTCGAAGATAAAGTGGTTATGGGTCGAAAGCGTCTCATCCATAGGATTTAGACAAGTTTAGGTTATTATTTTAACCTTATCAATTAGATTTAACTCTAAGTTAAATAATTTAACTTTTACCGCGTCTTTTTGTTTTCTTACACTATATGGTTAATAAACATGCCATAACGAGACAAAACGAACCCCGAGTTGTTTATTATTAATATATCTATCCTTATATAAGTCATTTGGACAAACCTTAGATTTTTAGGAATTAAATAACAAATAATAATATAATATTTTTTTTAAAAAACTAATTTATGTCAATTTTGACACTATTTGGTACATGATTTCTATGAAATTCATAACTGAATGATAAGTTCGAACAAAGTTACTTATATCAACAATAACATGTCATAATAACTGATAAAATAAATTTAAGTCATAAAAAGTCTAAAATTACATTTATTTGGGCATTTATAACATCAATTATGTCAATACTTCATTGCTAAGACAATTACGGCATCATCTTTGTGTCATAATAAATGATAATTATTTAATCCCTAAAAATTTTAAATAAATTCCTATGATGTAGATAATTGTATTATATTTCTGTAGAATATTCATGTTCGAAGTTTCATGAAGTTTATCACTGGAGTAAAATTATTATACTTATAAGATTTAAGAAAGTGACATGTTGTCACATTCTTTGGTTTTAATAATAATTAAATTATTTTCATGGACCAAAAGTCCTTTAAATGAATATAATCCGAACCTTAGATGATATGGGTCGACCTTTAGTCATCCAATAGGATTTTGACATGTGTTAGGGTAATTTTATAATATTATATTTACCCTTAATTACCCGATTTACCTTTAACTATGGTAAATAAAATTTACCGTAGTTACTATTCATAATTCCCAAAAATAAAAATTAGATTATTAACATAATTTGGATCCACTGATTCCAAATATGGAATCCATTTTTCCAAATTCAATACACAGAAATTGCAGAAATTAAATTAAAATTAATCCCATTGTCGAAAGAAAACGAGTTTTTCTTTAAAACATTGCAAAAGATTGAATTGATTTAACCTACGAATTCAAGGTAAAATAAATGCTAATGACATAAATTATATTAAATGGTAAAAATATATTCTATTTATACATCAAAACCATTCAATATTATAATTTAACCACATAAGATATTACGATGAAAATTTGTTTTTAATTAAAATATAGCGTGTTTTTACTATTCATTATAATATGAAAGTTATCGGAAAAATATCAAAACTTTATCTAATGTAAATTTTTATATCATGATTCAAAAGAAGAATTTTGTTTTGCCAAATTGAACTTATAATCATGTCAAAAAATATATTTAAAGTGGGTGCGCCATCAAAAGGCGGCAAAACTGCATTTTTTGAAAAATACTTATCTTACATGAAAATTTTATTTTGTTCTTATACCATGTTCTAGAAATGTGTAAGATGAATAATAATGTTATAAAATTCAAAATTTAGTTAAAACTATTCATAACGGATAGTTCATAACAATATTATAATAATATATCGTTGTTTATTAAAACCCGGTATTGCGTACAACACACGCAATCGAGGAAGGTTGCGATTGTGTGTAATGCAAGACAAGTTAGGGTTGCGTGTTGTGAAAGAATCCTTTTTTTTTCGTATAACAGAATCCAACCATATTTCATTTATACATTAAATATATATATATATACTCAATGTTGCGTAGAATAACTATTATCAAAATTGTGTGTAACACGATCCAAGAATAGTGTTGCGTATACTGCAAGCTAATACAGTGTTGAATATAGCGCAAGGTAATCTTGGTGTAGAATACAACACAAGACATTAATGAAATTAAAAAAATATTTTTCATAAAATCTTGGGGTGTTACATTCTACCCCCCTTAAAATGAATTTCTCCCTCGAAATTCGTCGGGGTTATAAATGGTTTACTACTCGAAATTTTGTTTAATAGAAACCCACATTGAAAAAAGGAATACCAAAACATGGCATTAAAAACTAAAGTATGAAATGTAACGGTTACCCAAATTAACTCATCACTGGGTTTCCACGTAGGAGAACATAGATAAAAATATGGATATGGAAGAAAAATATAACTATCAAGTTCTGATGGAGAGTGGTAGAGAACATGGCTATGGAAAAGCCAACAATCGCAAAGCCATAACTTTGTGATGATCTAGGGTACCATCTGATTCATCATATATAAGATCACTAGGACAACTTTTTTGGTTGTCAATATCATTTCCCTAAAGTTGAAAATTTTGAATTAGAAGAAATACCAACTTGATTTTGGTACAATCTCACTGTTGTTCATGATTTGAACAATTTCCACTTCATCTATTAAAGAAATGAAGTTGAATTTGTTATTCATGAAGTGTTAATAGATCATGTGATAGAATTATGGGTCATTCCATCTGTCTCAAACAAAATGTTAGAAAAGTTATCAAAAAATACATAAGTCTATCAATAGTGAGATTAATCATATATGGTTCCTAAAATGGACGTATACTTCATATATCATACTGATTAATATAATAAAACTAGTTTCTACTAAACATGGACTTCCTGTAGGCCAGTGGTATGCGATAAAGGCCAGTTGCACTTCGGTTGTGGGTTCGATTTCCACAGCCTTGTCCGACGCGATGGGTTGTCGCCCGTCCTGCAGGTTGTCCTTTTTCTAAAACTACATTACTATATCATCCCATCAATAATATCTAAAAAAGGTTCTATCCTTAAACAATACTAACTTATTTCCAACATAATCCATTCCAATATTTAGGCTTATCCAAAATACTTCGGTCCAAGCTCATAGTATAGAGAAAATGATCACGTGAATGCCATCATTTATCCCTCATATATCTTGTTCGTCACATTCCAGTCATGTGAATACCATAATCATGTAATCTATTGAAAAATAAATACCCATTGAATCTTAGTATAAACATGAGTGCTGTCAAAAGTTAACGCATTCCACATACCAAAAACCCAAAATTCTATATACTCAAACCATGATATAACTATTTCCTTATATCAGTCATGAGCTCATGAATACTATCAAACATTTAATTTTCTCCTTATCCCCTCATTATGCGCATATCATCTATATTCCAAAAATATCTGAATAACCTTTCATGGATACTGGTACCCTTAATCATACACTTTCAAAACTCAAGGAAAGACAACAATGTAACAATCCTTAGATGTCTCTTTATTCCATAGTACCATGAGATTACTTATGAAACATTACACATGATAAACATGTAATTATTCCACTACATTCTTAAACCATTGACTAAACTTCAACAATTATTTCATCTCACATATCATTTGTAGTCTTTTCTTCATCATCAACATAAATACTACCCATATGACCATACTGATTCTCTTCATGAGACTTTCCCTTAGGGAATTGGTTTGCATAATGCCCGTACATTCCACATTTAAAACATTTAACCATTTTTGATGTCGTAGCAATACCATTATCCTCATCCCTGGTGTTAACTGAACCTTTTCCTTTGCACTTACTGGCTTTGTTTCCTTTTTTTCCACACCCAAAGCATCTTCCAGTTCCTTTGAATTATTCTCCGTGATTCCTCTTCCCACATGATTTACATAGGGGAAATTGAACTTTCTTTCCTCTATGATCATCATGAAACTCCACCTTTCTCTTATTAGCCGAGTCAGGAAACGTACCAAATTTGAGTTTATTGATCATATTATGAGATTGCTGATTCGGCATAATAATGATGGTTGGACTTCCAAATCCCATTTCATTTGGTTGCTCATGAATAATATCATTCCATTGTCCATAATATCCTCCATTATCCTGAATCATCTTGTTTCCATCCCTTTTCTAAAACCTAAAAAGAATAGTGTTAGAGGAAAAAATCATAATAAAAGGGGGAGTAACTTCAATATCTAACATCTTAGGTTAAATTCTAAGATCGTTACCATAGTTCTAGGATTGTATCCTATAAATATACTTATCCTTAGGGACATCCCTAGACATACCTTAGAAATATCTCTAGGGATCTCACTAACGTTCTCACATCCTAGTTTCCAAAGGATGACTAAACCTTTCCTCTGATACCAACTGTAGAGACCCGAAGCTTGACGTACATGGACATTACATTACTTTTGTGGAATACTTAGTACATTACAAAAACACACACACAAGGACCGTAATAGTTTAGTGTCTTTGGAAACTCGGAATATAATCTTCTTATCGTGGTGAAAGATCTTCAACATCTCCCATAAAGATCTTCCTTTTTTTACCTAAAACATTTCTTTATATCATGGGGAAAAGAAAAAATAAAAGGGTGAGCTCAAATGCTCAGTAAGGGTAATCAAAAGAAATATCAATCACATCATATTCATAAGAACATCACATTTTGGAAATCTTAACCTGCAAAAGAGAGCATAATTTCATAACATGGGATAAATTATAGTAGTGAAATGTAATACCAATAATCATAACATATAACATGAAACTTTGTGGCATACACACATAATCATAGATAATCGTTTCTTGTTAGTCAAGACTCATTTCCAAGACTATCTTTGTGGACAAAGTCCATTTCTGAACTGAGTCACCCTCGTTTCAGTCCTGTTTCACTGAACCGGTATAACCTACTGTTCCAACCGTGTCTATCTCATGAGATATAAAATCTTTACCCAATGCATTGGAGGGAGATATAGGTCCCACCCATCTCATAATGATACCATTCTTATGTGTGCCACAAAATCATAAACCATACATCATAGCATAACCCATGTAATAAAAACGGGATTCTTAAACATTGTGACATTATAAAACAATGCATATAAGATAAAGGAATTCATAATAATAATTCCATCACAACATAATAAAATCAATGTAATAATAGGTATAAAAACAGAACCCTTTATTATCTTAGATGGAAAATAATTTTGATAAAACACTTGAACTCCATTCTTGAGGAAAATATCCTTTCTACTTCAAAAAAACTTTTCATTTATTAACATGTCATAAAATTATAACTAAAAGAAGTTGATTAAAAATAAACTTCAAAAATTATAAGGTAAGATTCTTGGAAATAATGTTTTAAAAATCCATTCATGTCTTATAATTTAAAAGAAAACATTCTTCTCTTACTTTTGTCGGAAAAGTCAAAAAGTACCTCGTACGAAAAACGACAAAAGATTCCTTTCATATCTTTTACTAAAAACTCACCGAAGGGTAAAATTTGATATGAACTATTGTAGAAGGATATAAATATTACATATTGGGGAAACATGTATGTGGATGATAAAATACACCCCAGTAAATACCAAAGTATAAACAATCTCGGATAAAAATGAGATTGTGATATTTCCCTTACCTTAGGTCCGATTTGCTTCGTAAGTGTCCGAACCTACTGTATAATGATTTAGATAATGTCATTGACTTATTCCAGAATCATAATAATTGTTATGATATCATATATGGTTCACTTATGACTTTATTTTACCCGTTCTTTTGTAAATTCCATGTTAAAGAGGGTTTTGGGTAAAATTGTTTCATTTGTCGTTTGTGTTTTGACTTGTAATTATTTATATGATTACTTTGATCATGATTACTTAATTACAGAAAATAAATCATGATTTATATGTAATATATATTCAGAATATACACATATATAATAAATTAGTAAATGGAAAGAAACACACCGCTCATGGAGACGATAGGTCGTACGTACGCATGAACGCTGTTTTTGTTTCCTTATTGAGTTGAATGGAATTAAGTAGATGTCATACAAATATATAAAAATAAATCAAGTATCATTATTATGTCATATATTTCATGATTTCTTATTATATACACTTTATAATCATTCATGAATGGTTAAAGTGGAGAATGAATCTCATCGCGTCGTGGAAACAGTAGTCCGTACGTACGCACGAGCGATGATATCATTCTCATGATCGTGAAGTTGTGTTGAAGTGTATGAATAATATTTCAGTATAAATATCACTTTATAATAATCACATATAGTTACTAATTACACCATTATACCCATCTAATTAAGGTGGTGGTGGAAAATAGATTACACCACGGTGTGGAGACGGTATTTCGTACGTACGCACGGGCGGTGATTTCCTTTTTCCGTAGGATGGATAGAAGGTTAATTAGAGTTGTTTCATATTTATAATAACATATCAGTATATAAGAAATACTTATGTTATTACTTTATAATGAAAAAACTAAATAAGAATAAGTTTAAGAAGAAAGAAATTGAAAAAGATCGGTAATGGATATTACCTCTTTTTGTCGTGCCTTCTCTTAACCTCCACTTAAAGGACTAAGGATGGTATTTGAAGAGGACCAGGACCTCTAGGATGATACTAGGGAAGTAGAGAAGAGATGTTTTCAGGGGTTTTCAGAGCTTGAATGCTCAAATTGGTGTGAGGAGGAGAGGGAGAAGGTTCCCTTTTATAAGGGAGGAGAGGGGCACCTTAGGAAAATTTCAAAATATTATTTTATATTAAGGTCAAATTCGGTTTATAATGGTTCCAAAGGGTCTTATTTCGAAGATAAAGTGGGTATGGGTCTAAATACTCTCATCCAATAGGATTTAGATAAGTTTAGATTATTATTTTAACCTTATCAATTAGATTTAACTCTAAGTTAAATAATTTAACTTTTACCGTGTCTTTTTGTTTTCTTACACTATATGGTTAATAAACATACCATAACAGGCCAAAACGAACCCCAAGTTGTTTATTATTAATATATCTATCCTTATATAAGTCATTTTGCCAAACCTTATATTTTTAGGAATTAAATAACAATTAATAATATAATATTTGTTTTAAAAACTAATTTATGTCAATTTTGACACTATTTGGTACATGATTTTTATGAAATTCATAACAGAATGATAAGTTCGAACCAAGTTACTTATATCAACAATAACATTTCATATTAACCTAGAAAATTAATTTAAGTCATAAAAAGGCTCAAATTACATTTATTTGGTCATTTATAACATCAATTATGTCAATATTTCATTAATAAGACAATTACTGCATCATCTTTGTGTCATAATAAATAATAATTATTTAATCCCTAAAAATTTTAAATAAATTCCTATGATGTAGATAATTGTATTAGATTTCTGTATACTAGTCATGTTCTAAGTTTCATGATGTTTATCACTAGATTAAAATTATTATACTTATAAGATTTAAGAAAGTGACATGTTGTCACATTCTTTGGTTTTAATAATAATTAAATTATTTTCATGGACCAAAACTCCATTAAATGAATCTAATCCGTCCCTTAGATGATATGGGTCGACTTTTAGTCATCCAATAGGATTTTGACATGTGTTAGGGTAATTTTATATTATTATATTTACCCTTAATTACCCGATTTACCTTTAACTATGGTAAATAAAATTTACCCTAGTTACTATTCATAATTCCAAAAAATAAAAATCAGCTTATTAACATAATTTGGATCCAATAATTTCAAATATGGAATCCATTTTTCCAAATTCAATACACAGAAGTTGTAGAAATTAAATTAAAATTAATCCCATTGTCGAAAGAAAATGAGGTTTTCTTTAAAACATTGCAAAAGATTGAATTGATTTAACCTACGAATTCAAGGTAAAATAAATGCTAATGAAATAAATTATATTAAATGGTAAAAATATATTCTATTTATACTTAAAAACCATTCAATATTATAATTTAACCACATAATATATTACGATGAAAAAAGTTGTTTTTAATTTAAATATAGTGTGTTTTTTCTATTCATTATAATATTAAAGTTATCGGAAAAATATCAAAACTTTATCTAATGTAAATTTTTATATCCTGATTCAAAAGAAGAATTTTATTTTTCCAAATTGAACTTATAAACATTTCAAAAACTAGATTTAAAGTGGGTGCGCCATCAAAAGGCGGCAAAACTGCATTTTTTGAAAAATACTTATCTTACCCGAAAAATTTATTTTGTTCTTATACCATGTTCTAGAAATGTGTAAGATGAATAATAATGTTATAAAATTCAAAATTTAGTTAACACTATTCATAACGGATAGTTCATAACAATATTATAATAATATATTGTTGTTTATTAAAACCCGGTATTGCGTACAACACACGCTATCGAGGAAGGTCGTGATTGCGTGTAATGCAAGCCAAGTCAGGGTTGCGTGTTGTGAAAGAATCCTTTGTTGTTTCATATAACAGAATCCAACAATATTTCATTTATACATTGAATATATATATATATATATATACTCAATGTTGCGTAGAATAACTATTATCAAAATTGTGTGTAACACGATCCAGGAATAGTGTTGCGTATACTGCAAGCTAATACGGTGTTGCCTATAGTGCAAGGTAATATTGGTGTAGAATAAAACACAAGATATTAATGAAATTAAAAGAATATTTTTCATAAAATCTTGGGGTGTTACATTCTACCCCCCTTAAAATGAATTTCTCCCTCGAAATTCGTCAGGGATATAAATGGTTTACTACTCGAAAGTTTGTTTAATAGAAACCCACATTGTAAAAAGGAATACCAAAACATGGATTTAAAAACTAAATTATGAAATGTAACGGTTACCCAAATTAACTCATCACTGGGTTTCCACGTAGGAGAACATAGGTGAAAATATGGATATGGAAGAAAAATCTAACCGTCATGTTCTGATGGAGAGTGGTAGAGAACATGGCTATGAAAAGCCAACAATCGAAAAGCCATAAATTTTTGATGATCTAGGGTACCATCTGATTCATCAGATATAAGATCACTAGGACAACATTTTTGGTTTTTAATATCATTTCCCTAAAGTTGAAAATTTTTAATTAGAAGAAATACTTACTTGATTTTGGTACAATCTCACTGTTGTTCATGATTTGAAAAATTTCCACTTCATCTCTTAAAGAAATGAATTTGAATTTGTTATTCGTGAAGTTTTAACAGATCATGTGATAGAATTATGGGTCATTCCATCTGTCTCAAACAAAAGGTTAGAAAAGTTATCAAAAAATACATAAGTCTATCAATTGTGAGATTAATCATATATGGTTCCTAAAATGGATGTATACTTCATATATCATACTACTTAATATAATAAAACTAGTTTCTACTAAAAAGGGACTTCCTGTAGGCCAGTGGTAGGCGATAAAGGCCTGTCACACTTCGATTGTGGGTTCGATTCCCACACCCTTGTCCAACGCGATGGTCTATCGCCCGTCCTGCAGGTTTTCCTTTTTCTAAAACTACATTACTATATCATCCCATCAATAATATCGAAAAAAGTTTCTATCCTTAAACAATACGAAATTATGTCCAACATAATCCATTCCAATCTTTAGGCTTATCTAAACTAATTCAGTCCAAGCTCATAGTATAGAGAAAATGATCACGTGAATGCCATCATTTATCCCTCATATATCTTGTTCGTCACATTCCAGTCATGTGAATACCATAATCATGTCATCTCTTGAAAAATGAATACCCATTGAATCTTAGTAAAAACATGAGTGCTGTCAAAAGTTAACGCATTCCACATACCAAAAACCCAAAATTCTATATACTCAAACCATGATATAACTATTTCCTTATATCAGTCATGAGCTCATGAATACTATCAAAAATTTAATTTTCTCCTTATCCCTTCATTATGCGCATATCATCTACATTCCAAAAATATCTGAATAACCATTCATGGATACTGGTACCCTTAATCATACACTTTCAAAACTCAAGGAAAGACAACACTGTAAAAATCCTTAGATGTCTCTTTATTACATAGTACCATGAGATTACTTATACAACATTACACATGATAAACATGTAATCATTCCACTACATTCTTAAACCATTGACTAAACATCAAAAATTCTTTCATCTCACATATCATTTGTAGTCTCTTCATCATCATCAACATAAATACTACCAATATGACCATACTGATTCTCTTCATGAGACTTTCCCTTAGGGCATTGGTTTGCATAATACCCGTACATTCCACATTTAAAACATTTAACCATTGTTGATGTCGTAGCAATACCATTATCCTCATCCCTGGTGTTAACTGAACCTTTTCCTTCGCACTTACTGGCTTTGTGTCCTTCTTTTCCACACCCAAAGCATCTTCCAGTTCCTTTGAAACATTCTCCTTGATTCCTCTTCCCACATGATTTACATAGGGGAAATTGAACTTTCTTTCCTCTATGATCATCATGAAACTCCATCTTTCTCTTATTAGCCGAGTCAAGAAACTTACCAAATTTGAGTTTATTGATAATATTATGAGATTGCTGATTCAGAATAATAATGATGGTTGGACTTCCAAATCCCATTTCATTTGTTTTCTCATGAACAATATCATTCCATTTTCCATAATATCCTCCATTATCGTGAATCATCTTGTTTCCAGCCCTTTTCTAAAACCCAAAAAGAATAGTGTTAGAGTCAAAAATCATAATAAAAGGGGGAGTAACTTCAATATCTAACATCTTAAGTTAAATTCTAAGATCGTTACCATAGTTCTAGGACTATATCCTATACATATACTTATCCTTAGGGACATCCCTAGACATACCTTAGAAATATCTCTAGGGATCTCACTAACGTTCTCACATCCTAGTTTCCAAAGGATGACTAAAACTTTCCTCTGATACCAACTGTAGAGACCCGAAGCTTGATGTACATGGAAATTACATTACTTTTGTGGAATACTTAGTACATAACAAAAACACACACACAAGGACTGTAATAGTTTAGTGTCTTTGGAAACTCAGAATATAATCTTCTTATCTTGGTGAAAGATCTTCAACATCTCCCATAAAGATCTTACTTTTTTTTACCTAAAACATATCTTTATATCATGGAGAAAAGAAAACATAAAAGGGTGAGATCAAATGCTCAGTAAGGGTAAACAAAAGAAATATCAATCACATCATATTCATAAGAATATCACATTTTGAAAATCTTAACCTGCAAAAGAGAGCATAATTTCATAACATGGGATAAATCATAGTAGTGAAATGTAATCCCAATAATAATAACATATAACATGAAACACTGTGTCATACACACATAATCATAGAGAATCATTTCTTGTTAGTCAAGACTCATTGACAAGACTATCTTAGTGGACAAAGTCCATTTCTGAACCGAGTCACCCTCGTTTCAGTCCTGTTTCACTGAACCGGTATAACCTACCGTTCCAGCCGTGTCTATCTCATGAGATATAAAATCTTTAACCAATGCATTGGAGAGATATATAGGTCCCACCCATCTCAAAATGATACCATTCTTATGTGTTCCACAAAATCATAAACCATACATCATAGCATAACCCATGTAATAAAAACGGGATTCTTAAACATTGTGACATCATAAAACAATGCATATAAGATAAAGGAATTCATAATAATAATTCCATAACAACATAATCAAATCAATGTAATAATAGGTATAAAAACAGAACCCTTTATTATCTTAGATGGAAAATAATTTTGATAAAACACTTGAACTCCATTCTTGAGGAAAATATCCTTTCTACTTCAAAAACACTTTTCATTTCTTAACATGTCATAAAATTATAACTAAAAGAAGTTGATTAAAAATAAACTTCAAAAATTATAAGGTAAGCTTCTTGGAAATAATGTTTTCAAAATCCATTCATGTCTTATAAGATAAAAGAAAACATTCTTCTCGTACTTTTGTCGGAAAAGTGAAAAAGTACCTCGTACGAAAAAAGACAAAAGATTCCTTTCATATCTTTTACTAAAAACTCACCGAAGGGAAAAATTGGATGTGAACTATTGTAGAAGGATATAAATATTACATATTGGGGAAACATGGATGTGGATGATAAAATACATCCCAGTAAATACCAAAGTATAAACAATCTCGGATAAAAATGAGATTGTGATATTTCCCTTACCTTAGGTCTGATTTGCATCGTAAGTGTCGAAAACCTCCTGTATAATGATTTAAATAATGTCATTGACTTATTCCAGAATCATAATCATTGTTATTATATCATATATGGTTCACTTATTACTTTATTTTACCCGTTCTTTTGTAAATTCCATGTTAAAGAGGGTTTTGGGTAAAATTGTTTCATTTGTCGTCCGTGTTTTGACTTGTAATTATTCATATGATTACTTAGATCATGATTACTTAATTCCAGAATATAAAACATGATTTATATCTAATATATATTCATAATATACATATATATAATAAATCAGTAAATGGAAAGAAATACACCGTTCATGGAGACGATAGGCCGTACGTACGCATGAACGCTGTTTTCGTTTCCTTATTGAGTTGAATGGAATTAAGTAGATGGAATAAACATATATACAAATAAATCCAGTATCATTATTATGTCATATATTTCATGATTACTTATTATATACACTTTATAATCATTCATGAATGGTTAAAGTGGAGAATGAATCTCATCGCATCGTGGAGACGGTAGTCCGTACGTACGCACGAGCGATGATATCGTTCTCATGATCGTGAACTTGTGTTGAAGTGTATGAATAATATTTCAGTATCAATATCTCTTTATAATAATCATATATAGTTACTAATTACACCATTATACCCATCCAATTATGTTGGTGGCAGAAAATAGATTACACCACGGCGTGGAGACGGTATTCCGTACGTACGCACGCGCGGTGATTTCCTTTTTCCGTAGGATGGATAGAAGGTTAATTAGAGTTGTTTAATATTTATAATAACATATCAGTTTATAAGAAATACTTATGTTATTACTTTATCATGAAACAACTAAAGAATAAGAAGTTGAAGAAGAATGAAATTGAAAAAGATCGGTAATGGATATTACCTCTTTTTGACGCGCCTTCTCTTAACCTCCACTTAGAGAACTAAGGATGGTCTTTGAGGAAGACCAGGACCTCTAGGATGATACTAGGGAAGTGGAGAAGATATTTTTTCAGGGGTTGGCCGAGCATGAATGCTCAAATTGGTGTGTGGAGGAGAGGGAGGAGGTTCCCTTTTATAAGGGAGGAGAGGGGCACCTTAGGAAAATCTCAAAATAATATTTTATATTAAGGTCAAATTCGGTTTATAATGGTTCCAAAGGGTCTTATTTCGAATATAAAGTGGGTATGGGTCGCAATACTCTCATCCAATAGGATTTAGACAAATTTAGATTATTATTTTAACCTTATCAATTAGATTTAACTCTAAGTTAAATAATTTAACTTTTACCGTGTCTTTTTGTTTTCTTACACTATATGGTTAATAAACATACCATAACAAGCTAAAACGAACCCCAAGTTGTTTATTATTAATATATATATCCTTATATAAGTCATTTGGCCAAACCTTAGATTTTTAGGAATTAAATAACAATTAATAATATAATATTTGTTTTAAAAACTAATTTATGTCAATTTTGACACTATTTGGTACTTGATTTTTATGAAATTCTTAACAGAATGATAAGTTCTAAACAAGTTACATATATCAACAATAACATGTCATATTAGCCTATAAAATTAATTTAAGTAATAAAAAGTCTCAAATTACATTTATTTGGGCATTTATAACATCAATTATGTCAATATTTCATTAATAAGACAATTACTACATCATCTTTGTGTCATAATAAATGATAATTATTTAATCCCTAAAAATTTTAAATAAATTCTTATGATTTAGATAATTGTATTATCTTTCTGTAGACTAATCATGTTCGAAGTTTCATAAAGCTTATCACTAGATTAGAATTATTATACTTATAATATTTAAGAAAGTGACATGTTGTCACATTCTTTGGTTTTAATAATAATTAAATTATTTTCATGGACCCAAAGTCCATTAAATGAATCCAATCAGACCCTTAGATTATATGAGTATACTTTTAGTCATCCAATAGGATTTTGACATGTGTTAGGGTAATTTTATAATATTATATTTACCCTTAATTACCCGATTTACCTTTAACTATGGTAAATAAAATTTACCGTAGTTACTATTCATATTTCCCAAAAATAAAAAATTAGCTTATTAACATAATTTGGATCCACTGATTTCAAATATGGAATCCATTTTTCCAAATTCAATACACAGAAGTTGCAGAAATTAAATTAAAATTAATCCCATTGTCGAAAGAAAATGGGTTTTTCTTTAAAACATTGCAAAAGATTGAATTGATTTACCCTACGAATTCAAGGTAAAATCAATTCTAATGACATACATTATATTAAATGGTAAAAATATATTCTATTTATACTTAAAAACCATTCAATATTATAATTTAACCACATAAGATATTACGATGAAAAAAGTTGTTTTTAATTAAAATATAGCGTGTTTTTAGTATTCATTATAATATGAAAGTTATCGGAAAAATATCAAAACTTTATCTAATGTAAATTTTTATATCCTGATTCAAAAGGAGAATTTTATTTTGCCAAATTTAACTTATAAACATGTCAAAAACTTGATTTAAAGTGGGTGCGCCATCAAAATGCGGCAAAACTGCATTTTTTGAAAAATACTTATCTTACCTGAAAAATTTATTTTGTTCTTATACCATGTTCTAGAAATGTGTAAGATGAATAATAATGTTATAAAATTAAAAATTTAGTTAACACTATTCATAACGGATAGTTAAAAACAATATTATAATAATATATCGTTGTTTATTAAAACCCGGTATTGCGTACAACACACGTTATCGAGGAAGGTCGCGATTGCCTGTAATGCAAGCCAAGCCAGGGTTGCATGTTGTGAAAGAATCCTTTGTTGTTTCGTATAACAAAATCCAAAAATATTTCATTTATACATTGAATATATATATATATATATATACTCAATGTTGCGTAGAATAACTATTATCAAAATTGTGTGTAACACGATCCAAGAATTGTGTTGCGTATACTGCAAGCTAAAGAAGGTTTCAGGAGCATTCGAGGCATGTTTTAATCTCAAAACTCTGAATATTGGACAAAAACCATGTTAGTGGTGTTCATGGGAAGTGGGTGGCACACGGGTGATGCATGGTTTATCCAACCATATAGGAAAACCATGAAACCTGGTCATTTGGGGTGAATTTAAATTTTTTCCCTTAAATGAATTAAAAAATTAACCCATCTATTTTTCTTTCCATTTCCAGTGATAAGAGACTCATCCATTATCCAGTGCGATCTACCATCGTATAAACAACGTTCACTGATTCCTCCTCCATCTAGACTCTAAATAAATTTTTTTTGGAAGTGTTGGATCTGTATCGTTAATCTCCCTAATCCTATTTCTTTCTTTCATTGTATATATTTCCTTATTTTATTATATTTTGGTGTGATGTCATTTTCCCTATTCTCAGGGAATTTTCCTTTATTGGTGATTTCATCCACATGGTTAATTCACACAGTTAAGACACATTGTTTTTACTAACTTGGTGCTAGTCATGTGACCCACTCTCTTTGTCCAATTTTCAGAGTTTTGAGATTAAAACAGGCCTCGAATGCTCCTGAAACCTTCTTTAGGCCACACAGAACATTAACCAAGTTAAAATTTGGGGTTTGAATTGAAAAAAATGTCTATTCTTTTAGTGAAATCTGGTTCATTACAATATCCTTTGGATAGCCACATATTAAAAATATTATAGTTATTAAAAAAAGAGTGTGACATGTCTGACATTTCTTAAAATAAAATATTATAAAGTTCATAATATCATTTAAAGGGACATAAAATGTCATATATCTGAATTATGGATGAATATGGTTGAAATTTACACATCCAATAAAATTAAGGAAATTTTTGGGGACTTTTTACAATCCTTATTATTTTATTTTTAATATTAATTATATGATTTACCCTTTTCCATGGTAACCGAAATTAATAAGGATACAATTCATTTTGAACAAAATTAATATGGTCTTAATTAGAGAATCTATCCCCCTAATTATAAATACGTAATTTATTTTATCCAATTCAATACATATAAATTGATGATTCTATGTTTTTAAATAAGTTCACAAAATGTGGAAAAAACAACTTTTCATGAAAAATGCATTTTTATGAATAAAACCGGTTTTATTCTTATCCTATGAATATAAAAATATTTTTTAATGTATAAAACCAATGATAAATAATATAATATATAAATTTAATTAAAATAATTCAAAAATATTTATAAATGTATATATTGATATAAAATTCATTGTATACATACTTTTTTTAGATAAGTGTCCCTTTTTTTATTTTAGTTTGGAATTTATTTTATGAATAAATATATGATATATTTTTCATAATTTAGTTATTAATATTAATAAATTACAATCTAATGGCTAGTCTATAACTAAGACATAATATTTTAATAATCCTGCACAGTTTATTTAAACACGTTGTTGCATGCAACAAAAGCTATCCAAGAAATAAAATTATTTAAAGAGAAATAATTTATAAAAATAACAGGGAGTTACATTCGACCACCTTAAAATTAATTTATCCCTCAAAAGTTTTGAATTGGATATAAATGGATGAGGATACCTATACCTCATCACATCTTCAGGATTCCTTGTAGATTCCTCAAATTGGTGGTTTCACCACAAAGCACTAACCATGAGAGTTTTCTCGTTTCTTGTAACTTTATCTCTATGATATAGAATCTCTATACATTATTCCTCATAAGTTATTTTTTATTTAGTGGTATGAAATATGTGTTTACTATATGTGAAAGATTAGGTATATACATCTTTATGAGAGATACATGGAACACATCATGCCCTTGAGAGATATTCGATGGAAGCACCAATCAATAAAATATTGTCCTGATACTATCAATAATTTAGAAAGGAATGTTATACCTTGGGATCAGCAATACATTCTTTCAAAATCATGTCACCCTCTTCCAGGGAGATTTTTGTTGGAATACCTTGTCATCCACTTCAATCTGTAGATATGTTGATGATTATCAACAAAACAAATTTGACTATGAGATACTCTTATGTTCCATTGAATAGATATAACCTCCTCTTTCATATCCATAGCTAGATAAGATAAAAATAGGTTTATTTCTACAAATTATTTCCATGATGTTACTGTTATGCACTATCTACCTTAGAGGGATACATAAGGATCTATATAAATGATAGATTGAAAGATATTATTATACGATAATTCAACCAATGGTAGTTGTTGATCCCAAACACCATTCAAATCTATAGAGAAAGCTATCCAAATTTATTCAAGTGTGTTAATGGTCCTATTATATTGAAAATATGTATGAGGATGATAAAATGTGTTGAAATTTTAATTTTCTTCTATAGACTACTGAATAATTCTCCAAAACATCAAGGTAATCCTTAGATCCCAATCAGATACAGTTGAAAGTGGTACTCTATGAAATATTACCACTTTCTTATTATATATTCTTACAATTTGATAAAGATACAAATTATCTATAAAAGAGATGATGTGTGTTGAATTTTTAAGGTTATTGATTCTCACTTACATAATATTTTTACCTTTAGATGTTTTGGGGAGTCTAATGAAAAAAATCCATGGTGGTGTTTTCCCATTTTTATTGAGGTATGGTTAATGGGTGTAACATACCCTTAGATTTTTATATTATCTATAAATTTATGAAAACCCAAGAATAAATAAAGAAACTCTAAAATATATTTATTCCTTCAACCCTAGTAGAATCAATTCTTCTAGTCTCTATACATATTTTTTTACTTCTAGGATGAATAGATAATGATGAACTATGAGCCTCATCTAATAGCCCCTTCTTCAATTTTTTATAAGGGGAACACATAAATGGTTCCTAAACATTATTATTCTATATTAATCATGGTTGAACTCAGGAATATTTCTCTCTTTATTTTATTTATCTATATTTTCCTTATTTACATCTTAAATCTTCACCTGGATTGATGATTGAATATTTTTTTGAGATAGATAATATTTCCCCCTCCCGTTAATATTTTTGTTCCATCCATTATAAATCCATAAATATTGGATCTCTTTTTATCCTCATCATATATAAGTTACATGATCTTTTAGGATTAAAGAATCTTCTACCTTTTTCTCTTTCCTAGGGTGTAATGTATTGATTCGTCATAATATTTAATGAGTTCCAAACATTTTTTTGGCATGTGTTAAACTATTTTTGGGTGAAAATATACTTTAGGATTTTTTGATTAGTATATATGTAAAACCTTTATCCATAGAGAAAATGCATCCATATATTTAATGAAAAATTACTACATCTAAATCCAAATCATGAGTTGGGTAATTTTTCTTTGGGGTTTTCAATTGGAATGAGTCATAAGCTATCACCATATCATTTTTCAGGAGAAAAAATCATTGTATATTATTTTATGAATCACTTTAGATCAAAAACCTTTCTTTACTATAGGTTAGTGTGAGTGCATGTACACTAACTAACAAACTTTTTAATCGCCTATAAATTAACTTCATATTCCTCCATCCATATGAACTTAACTCCTTTATGAGTCAACATAGTGATTAGATTATATAATCAGGAAAAATATTTCACAAAACATCAACAATATCCATTAAAATTGATAAAACTACAAATTTATGTCACCGTGGTCGATCTAGTCCAGGTCTCAACAAATCATTTATTCAAATAATCTAAATATGCACCCTAAAATGAGATTATATGACCAAAAAAATGAAACTTTGTGAAGCCCAAAATCAAAGATGGTAAATTTTTCATAAATCTTCTCTTTCCCGAGGGCCTTCAGCACAATCCTCGAGTGATCTTCATGATAATCCATTATCATTGAATATACAAGAATATTTCCTATATTTACTACTAAAAACTAATCAAGATAGTTTCTAATGACTCTATTCATTATGTCTAGGAAGATACTAGGTTTATTAGTAAGACCAAAAGGCATCACTATAAACTCATAGTGTTCATACCTTGTACAGAATAAAATCTTCGGTGTACCATCCTTCTTTAACATCAATTGATGATATATCAAATGAAGTCCAATATTTCACAAGTATTAAGCTCTGTATAGTTGGTCAAATAAGTCAAAATATGGGGTAGAGTATACTTGTACTTGATTGTAATATTTTTAATCTCTTGATAATAAATGAAAAGATACATTGACCTTAACAAATAGAATATGTTACCCCCAAGGGGAGGCACTAGGGTATATGAATCCATTATTAATATTCTCCTGCAGTTTATTATTTAGTTCCTTTAAATAAATTGGGGATATTTTATAAGGATTATTTAAAATAGGCACAAAAGAAGCTATGTGTTTTATTGAAAACTAAACATCTCAATTTGGTAGATGACCTTGCAATTCTTATAGAAAGAGATCAAAAAACACTCATACAATAAGCATATCATTACTTTTGAGTTACTCCTAAACCATATGAGATAGATAACCTTCATGTATAACAATTAAGACTCAAAATATGTAAGAAATATCCATTGGAAGTTCATATTCATCCTTGCATTAATAAATTATTATAGGTTCATTCCAAATATAAGATGTCGCTTCTATTCCTTATAAATTAATATGGGATCAATATAGAAAAGGATAATACATTCTTATAAGTGAATATAATTCAACTAAAGGGAGAATAAAAAGATTTTTAGGAAGAACATTCCCACAAACATCAATTATAGAAGAACTATAAACATGGAAAATTATAGACTGTATATCAAAGATCATAATAATTATTCATGAAATAAATCGTGGAAGTTTATAAGATATGAATCATAAAATAACATGATCCATGATAGAATAAAATTGTAATAAGGCCAGGAATTGTTGAATACAAGTAAGAATAGAAAATACTTTCTTTAGTAATCAAGTAATTTTCCCTAGACTTTCATAGGGTAATGGGTTAACTCTGCAAAAATCTTAGTTGCAAAGGTTCACTCTATGTACTATCATAATGGATAGTGTCCCTTACTAAACATGGTTCACAACCCATTTTAGTGCATTTTATCTCAAGAGATATCAAACTTTACATAATATATTGGAGGGAGATATATGTATAAACAATCCCATAATGAAATTATACATTTGTGTGTCACATGATAAAATGTTATTAAAAATATCATAACCCATTAAAATAAATGGATTTCATAAACATTTAATCACAACATAATCCATAGAATGAAAATGGGTTTCATAAGAATTTCACATTTTAACAATAAATATAAAGTATCTAGAGAAATAATAATGATGGTATCCTTATATCTTATCCATAATAAAGATTAAGTAACATAAAAGTATGTCATCGTAGTTAGAAAATGATTTGGAAATATCACTCAGAATAGATTTCGAGGAAAATAAAATTTCTATTTTAAACAAACTTGTATTTTTAAATGGTTTTCCACTTTTGAATGAAACAATTGTCCTTGAAAATAAAACGGAAACCCTTTAAAGTAAGCTTAAAATCATTGAGGATTCATGAACATCTAAAAATCCTCTCATATTGTATATGTTAAAAAACATCCATTCCTATGTTTTTTTTGGAAAAGTTACAAAGTACCTAATCTGGAAATGACAAAAACAGTCTTTCAAATCGTTTTGTAAAAATTCAAGGATGGGTAAAAATAATTTTTAACAATCATAGGAGATTGGTAAGAATTTTTTATAGAAAACATGGATTTTTAATATAATTATTCCCATAAGGAGACACAAACATAAAGAATCTAGAATATTTGTTAGATTGTGCAATAAAACCCTTACTCAAGTATATCCTTTCTTCATTCAAGTTCAAACCATGAGATTAATAAATAAGGATTTATTATACATGTATTAAGTAAAAATATTCTTATATATCATACCATTTATGATTTATTTATATTATCATATCACCAATTTATTAATAATTGTTTTATTAAAATCCATGTTCGGGGTGATAACTACTTTGTTTTACTAGCATTTTTCAGTTTAACAGTCTCAATACTTATAATTTGATCATGGATCAATAATTTATATATTTTTAATAATGTTATAAACATTATATATATTCATTATATATATATATATTATCAATTCTGAAAATTATATATATAAAAATTAATTACACTATTCATGGAGATCACATGTCATACAAAAGCATTAACGTTATTTCCATTTTTTGACTGATGGAATGAAAGAAATGTAAATAATAATTAAACTTTAAAGAATAATTATTATATCATATATATCAAATATATTAATAAAATTATTCCTTATTATAATCCATTTTAAAAATAAATGAAAAATGAATCACATCACATCTTATAGATGGTAGTCTATACATACACACAACCGGCGTTACCATTTCCAAAATTATTAGATGATAAGAAGGTATATATAATATTTAAATTTAAATGGTATAATTTTTTTTTCATAAATATAATATATAAATATTAAAACCATCATAATACACATCCTTATAAATGGTGGTGAAAATTAATTTTATCGCTATGTGGAGATTGTAAACTGTACATATGCATGAGCGATAAATTCACTTCTGGTTTGATGAGAATGAGGGTGTATAATAGTATTTTAATAATCATAATTAAAAATCATAATATTTAGGATATTTAAATTATTATTAACTGATAAATATAATATATTTAGAATATGTAAAGAATATTTTAAAAAATGTGTTTGTTTTGAGGTGATTGCCTCTTCTTTAAAAGTACTCATTTAAATAATCTCTTAAGGACTCTAGTGTTTGTATTCTGAGAATACCAACAACACCAGAATGTGTATATGGGAGTGGATAAGAGAATTTGGTAGAGTATTTTCGAGATATAAATCTCTAATTTTTGTAATTATGTAAAGGATGAAGTACCATTTTATAATTTAGGTGAGTGTAACTTTTGAAATCTCTCAAAACATTACATAAATATAAATTAACATTCAATTCCAAATGGATCCAAACTAATTTATTTCAATTTTAAGATTAGTATAGGTTTAAAACCTCTCACACAATATTTTTCGGACAATAATAGGTCATAAATTTACCCATATCATTGGGGTTCAACCCCTCATTTACCCTTTTTAAACTTTACATGACAATAACGAATTTCAATCTTTGAGGGTCAATATAGTTACTATAAATGAAAAAATTCCTATAAATGGAAAATGGTAGAAATTATAAACCATATCCTAATAACTTTCCCAAATATTATAATTTTAGTAATTTCATTTCATTTTATTATATAATTTTTTATTTTTCAATATCAATAATGTCAATTGTTAGAACTATTCATTACAATGATTTTAATAATTTAAGTATTTGTATTATAATTTGAACCAAATATTTTTTATATCCATAAAATGTCATGGTCCTTTTTAAAATTCTTGTATCACATAATTTATCAGAAAATATATTACTTTTAATATTTTAATAGTATTTATTTTATTTTCCATTAATTAAATAAAACCTTCATTAGCATAATGAAAGAATTTATGGTAATTATTTATTAAATAAAAATTACAACTAAATTACCATAATTAAGATAAATATTTTATATTTCAAAATATAATTTATAGTTGAACATATTTACAAGATAAAAACCTATTGATAATATTGTAGTTATTAAAAACAAGAGTGTGACATGTTTGAATTTTCTCAAAATAAAATATTATAAAGGTCAAAATATCATTAAAATGGACATAAAATGTCATATAAAAAATATTTGATGAATAGTGTTTAAGTGGATTCATCCAATAAAATCTTGGAAACTATTGGGGTCATTTTATAATCCTTGTCATTTTATTTTTAATTCTAAATACCATGTTTACCCATTATTGTGGTAACAAAAATTACTAATGTTACAATTCATATTGACCAAAAATAAAAGGGGATTAATTAAAAAATTTATTCCTCAGGATTATAAATATGTAACTAATTTTATCAAATTCAATACCTATAAAGTACATAAATTAAAATTTAAATTAAGTGCACAAAAATGACTTTTTAGGAAAAATATATTTTTAATCATAAAAATAGATTTATTCTTAACCTATGATTAGAAATAATTTTTTAATGTATAAAAGATATTATAAATTAAATAATATATTTATTTCTTTAAAATAATTCACTAATAGGTATTAATTTAATATATTTATATACAATTCATTGAAAACATAGAAAAAATGTTTTTCGAGAAAAAACATCTCTTTTATTTTCAAAATAATATTCTTATTATTAATTATAATCATGATTTTATTTTATAAAAGAATATAATTTATATTTTAATAATTTATTTATTACTATTCATACCATCCAATCTAATGAATTAGCGATAAAAGTCACATAATATTTTAAAAATGTTAAGCAGTTTTTTTTAAACTTGTCGTTGCATGAAGCACAAGATATCAAAGAAATAAAATTATCTAAAATAAATATATCCTAAAAATATCTTGGCGTTACATATTTTTCTAACCTAACTGATTATATATTGACAAATATTTTTCACTATGGGACTTCAAGTTCCCTCCATGTGGTGGATGTTTCCGGCTAGAAACGGTGGTCTAAAGTGATAAAATGGGGAGACTATACCCTTATATAAGAGTAATAAAAAATATATTATATAATTCATTATCAAAATTTCTATAAGAACAAATAAAGTGAAAATTAAAATCCACCATAAATAAATAATAAACTCATGCTGCAAAAAAATAATAACAATGTTACATGAGATAAGAATAAATACATAAGATCCCCCCAAATATATACAACTGAAAAAATGTAAACTTCTAAAAGAAATATGGAATCAGGCCATGACTTAGTCTCATATTCTAAATCTATCTAATAAAACTATGCCATCCAACACCATGCCCCTTATTTATCCACACTTGTTATATTTAGGCCTGTTTGAGTACCAATATACTTTGGTCATACTTGAAGTGTGCGAGTAAAACCCTGAAGGTCACCATCAATGGTATTCCTACATTAATAGTAACTAAAGTGAATGTACAATGTCATTTGGATATGAAAAAAATATAAATGAATCAATATGATAAATAATTATCTGTTGACACTAGGGTTCTAAGGTGACACCCAAGGTCGACCACACCCTCTTTGTCCAATATCGGGTAGCTCTGAGCAAGTCGCATATCAAAACCAAGGGCCTGAATATAACCCATCTATAATACAATCATATTTCATATCATCTTTTTTAATTGGGGGAAATAATATACACTCTGTATATTATAATATTTCATACTCATCAGGGGGATAAATGACCCACCTGGAAATACTATCATATATAATCATATCCGGGGAAATAACATGCACCCAGTAATATCATCATATCATATCACATGGAATAACATTTTCCATATAATACCATCATATCACAATGGAGGGAATAACATAAAATCATAAATAACCATAATATATAATATTAGGGAGAATATATCTCATCCTGTAATACCACCATATCTCATATTGTTGGGAATAATTCCCCCTATAATACCATCACATCTTTTCATCACTTGGGTAAGATAATTTCTTGAACCAGATATGAATTTATTTGTATGAAATCTCAAGAAAACAAAATATTCTTGAAACCATATTGTAAATAGTTTATCATCAAGATAGAATCCCTATACCTAACCTCTCAAGGGTCCACATGTGATAGGGTAACCCATTGTGGTCCCCCAAGTTTCATCCCAGTCCAGACACCCCACAAGGGAACCTTTCTCAATTCCCCAAATTTACAAAAAAATCCATCACATAGAATTCATAATTTTCCTCAACATAACCTTGTTCACATCATGGTCTAATTGAACACACATGAAACATCATATAAACTAAACATTAGGGGGTTTCATAACATTTAAACCACTTCCTAAGTTAAACTTAGGTTATTTATCTCACCATATCTAAAATTAAATCCTTTCCATTATATCTCCACTGGACACACATACTTCCTAGTAAATTAAGAACAATCACCCATAACACTTGTCAAATAGCCATGATAATCAATAATATCAGGAGAATTCATGTGGACCATCTGCAATAAATCACTTCTATTCCATCGATTTCCCATACCCAGAGGGATATTAGGGAACCTATCACATGGTCCAATATATTTTACATTTTTCATTTACACATTTATCTATTTCAAATTCTACAAAATTAATATTTATTATTTAATCATGATAATTGGAAATTGTTATATCAAGATAGTACTCAATTCTCTATCAAGGCTCAAGGAACATCCTTTCTAGTCATGGGAATTTAAACAAAACAATTCAGATTCTATTTATTGTCAATCACACACACACACACACACGAAGAGAACACATTTAAAATTATACATAACATAATAGATAAACTTGAAAAATATTGTTGGAGACCTCCCACCATATTCAGAGTTATCCCATTCATGCAATATTTCCCCCCTCACATAAGCCCATATAAGATCAAACAACCGTCACCCATCAACATAAAGCCCTAGAACCATCAAAACTATCTTAATAAATTATTAACTATTAATAATTAATTCCCACATTATACCCAAATTAATTCATCAATTAACAAATAAAGGATAATAATATAATTACTGAATGGGTGACCACTCGTGACCAATCCTTGAGAAATGGGGTTTGCACCACCCTCAATACCCACCTCAAACTCTAAAATGAAAAACCCAAAATTCACATTTAAACTCATCATTCAATGCCTTAAAAATGAATGTAAATATCTAAATAATTTAGGGTAGTTATATACCTTAATTAATCTATAAAAAACATAATTAATTCATTATCCCATGTTTCCCTATAGGCAAGAAAAAATGAATCCCCTTAATATCAACATGATTCCACAATTCCTTGGTGGAATCATTGAAAAAATTATCCCAATGAAACCAAATTAATGGATAAAATGGGGGAGAATAAATATGAAATAAGAAGATAATCATACCTTAAATGATGAGGGAAACCACCTTTAATCATTGCAGGTCATGGAGGTTAGAAGGGAGAAGAGGTTTGGAAGAGGAGTTCAGCCTCCACATGTTTTCACACCCCATAAATATAGAATACTGAAGGGATTTTCAAATTTAAAATACCAAAATACCATCCTACCTTTTTTCCTTAATTTAAAACATTTATTAATATTTTATAACCGTCTATAAAATCTCATCATAATTATAATTTATAAAACATTAGAATCCCCAAAAACCTCACGTATCACTCTAAGGGAAGAAAACCTAACATAAGACTATATGTAATCGTTAAATAATAAATATCTCCAATGAATAAGGTTATTTCCTTTTTGAAAATTTTATACATAACATTTTACTTTAATATTTAAGGTCTTTACCTATGGAAAAAACCAATAAGATTATGGTTTTCCCTTTTGAATACTTTTCTACACAATATATTTCTATAATACATAATATTTATTTTTTATCCATATGGTTTTTCATTTAATTGAAAAATACATACATAATATATTACTCATATATAATATAAATGTTCTCATACGTAAGATATTTTCCTTAGACATATTTTTTGTACGTAATATATTTAACTCATAAATAATATTTTTGTCAATCTCTATGTTTTTTGACATAGATATAAAACCATTATATAATACATTTAGTATATACATAATATATATGTTTTACATCTCAGATATTTGACATAGATAGATTCCTCACATGTAATATATATATATATAGTTCATACAAACTTGTATATCATACATAAGGTTTTTTTAGGAGATAAAATAAAACATAATATATATATATATCTTGTATGTAATATTTTTCCCCTAAAAATTTATTTTAATTCCAAATGAAATATATATTTCCCATGCTTATAATGAATATGGTTTTAGTGATATATATATTTTTTGAAAATATACTGCAACTCCAAAACACCTAAATTCTCTCCAAAATCTCCAAAATGATTTCAGCACCTGCATTCCCCCTACAAAAACACAAGTTATAGAAACATTGTAGTAAATATATCTTGAAGCCTTGTTAATTTCGTAAATTTGATTCCAAACCGATTATAGTAATCTTAACACATCTAGAGGTTCTAATACACATGGTCAACATAATTGTTATCCCAAATTTATTTTCTTGAATACCCAACCATATAAAATAGAAAAAAATGTATAAATATATAGTTTTTTGGAAAAACTAAAACATGAATGGGTTATTATTAGAAATTCAAACTTCTTCATGCCTAAACCTGATCTGGGGCATTAAATTGATTAATTTATGTTTTTATATTTTCCCCCACAAATAAATTTTAAAATTTTAATATAATGATCATTAGTTGAAAATTTTCCTTTAAATTTTGGGGTTTTACCATCTTTAATATGAACACCATTGTATGTAAATTTTTAAAATTGGTTAGAGAAACTAACATCAAAATCCTTTTTTTTAGTTACTATATAGGCTTTCCATGTTTCTTATTATAATAACCGACACTAAATGATATTTTTTTTAATATTTTTATATAAATAGTATATTCCATGGAAAATATTCATAACTAAAAGTAGTAAAAATTACAAAAATAAAACGAACACATGAAAACATTATCTTATTATCTTTAGTTTAGGGAGGGTCCTCAAAAATCTAAAGATCATTTATTGAGTAATGGGGTTTTAATTGGTTTGAAAGGAAAAACTCATGAGAAAATTTGAATATCATCCAGTTACATCATCATAACACATGGGATAGTTTTATCATTTGTTCTAAAAATAATTATTATTCATAAAAAACCTCAAAAAATAGATCTATGGTGAAAAAACAAAAAAAATATGAAAAAAAAATATACAGGAATTTGAAAACCCATAGGAAAAAGACTAAATGACTTTATAAATATGTAAATTCTTTGCTATGGGTTTGTGATTGAATGATGAAGGAGGATAAATGAAAAAGTTCCATAAAAATGAAAAGAATATGGTAGAACTAAAAGAGAAACTAGGGTTATTTAAAATTACATTCTGAATTTACTTTTAAGAAGTTTAGATTCATGTTGATTAAAAATTTAAAACACTATTTAGTTTTGTTCTTTGAAAATTGATCTCATAAACTATTTTTTAAAATCGGTTTTTTAATTACTGATAATAAAATTATCCATGGGATGTTTTTAACATTGGTTATCTTATAATTGAAGTTAGAAACATTTTTAAGATCAGTTATTTTATAACTGATGTTAAAATCATGATGTGGTAACCATTTTTTTAATTGTGTAATTAATTTAATATCATTTAATATTTTAAAAAATATTTAATTAACTTCATATTTCATTTAGATTCCTGGTAGTACACAAATTTCATCACCAATTTGTAATTCAATTTAAAACACAATAAATACATTCAATATATTATTCCCAAAAAATATAAATTTTTAATACATAATGATTAATAATTTTAAACCAAAAAATAAAACTTTTAATAAGAAAAATAAAAGAATATAAATTATTCACTCAATGGATAAAATATATATAATTAATCATTTAAATCTGATTTTATGCACAAAAATACATAAAATTGATATAAAAATAATTTAGAAAACATATATAATATAGGGCCACATCACATATCTTCACCCTTCAAAGACTCCTATCAATTCGAATATGTGATCATGCTTTACCCCCAAATCCTACAATTGATTAGGCTTGAGGTGGTGAGAAACACAATTGGAATGGACATTAGAATATGGGAGGAATTATCCTTTTTATGTAACAGATAATCTGTAACATCAACCACCAAAAACAATAATATCTACATGAAATTAACAATGCATGGTATTTCATAAAACCCAAAAAATTCCATAAAATGAAAAAAATCAATATAAAAAACTAAATATTTCTGATGAAAAAGAAGAAATAAAATTAAACACCACCATTTATAGCTAATTATCAACTACTATGTGCCAATCTAGCTAACAAAACCTTTTAATAGATCTGAAAAATATATAAAAGATAATATTATTAGTAAGTATTCCATAATACTCAAAAAGTTCCTCCTAAAAACCATCATATAAATGTAAATAAAGTATACTAACAGATTTTTTAGATGAACATAAAACATTATAAATCCCACAAGTCCTAATATAGGTAAAAAAAATCTTATCTCACAATAATCACACTTTCTCAAAAAAATTATCATATATGTGTTAACACATCCTATGAATAATAACATCAATAGGGGCCCAACGACCATCTTTCCACCAAATATTCTTATGAGAGAATGAGTTATACATAGGAAATACAATATACCCAATGTATATAAATCGATGGAATAAATAATCAATGATTGAATAAAATATAATTAGGACTAAAAAATCCCATATGAGTGACATATAATATCGATATGTGACTATAAATAAATAGATGTTAGGGTTCACCTAGAATCTATTAAAACATGGACATTGGATCTAATGGATTCCAACTAAAGTGGTTGTAGATTAGGGTGTGGATAATATTAAACTAACCATTGAAAAAATAATAAAATATATGATGAGAAATCCATACCAGATCAACCATGGGTATTATCTCTTCACTTCCATTAATCCCCAATCCCATCATACCCCGCTCCACACATTTAACTTAATTCATTCATAATACAATGTTCATGATACAAATAAAATGTTCTTATAAATTTAATTACTAGTTTTCACTATCCGAGGCTTTAAGACAACAAAAAATTATCATAATATCTAACTTAACCATAACTCCACATAACCACTTCCCCATCAAAATATTCAAACCACATCACCCCATATATTATAACCACTCAACACTTCTATTCTTTACCTTTTTCCTTGTAATACCACATCTAATCACCTCTAATCAATACCATTATATGTAAATCTAATTTGAATGAAATTCCCACTCATATAAGGGAACACTAGACCTACTTAAAGCACCTCAAATACAATATATGAGTACCCATGAAAATTCCCCCCATATCATTAAATATGGAATAAAAAATCTCTTAAACTCCATTAGATACAAAAACTAGTGAAGTAAATATAGAATAAAATATATATTTAATGGTTTCTAGTTAACTTCCTCCAATTCAATATGACAGTAATAAATTAATAAGTGTTATACTTTTTGAAACATGAAATCAACAATCAATAAAACGTCCCACTTAATCACATACATCATCATCATAACTAGATAATTATTCTAAGATATTAATACATAAGTACAATATCAAGATAAATCTACCTAAACACAAAGATAAAGAAGAAATTTATTTGAATCACCTACATCCTTAAAGGTTTTATATATTTAATGAATGTTCCAACATATTTTCCCTTCAATACAAAAACCACTATATATCATAAACAATATAAATAATTTATCTATTCAAATATAATTTCCTCAACAACAGCGATGAGTTAGATCTCAATGATACCACTATAAAAATAGATTCAATATTCCACTTTCCAATGATCCATGCATCAATTTGGTTACTCTTATAAATAAAGCCATCATGTAATTCTCAATATCTCCACAAATATCAATTTGATATTCCATTGATCCATATATATGATTAGATAAAAGATAAAATAAAAATTATCTAGGGTTTATGTGATTTAGATTATTTTTAGTCACTGTTCATTAAAAACACAATGTTTTCACCATATATTTCACATGTTTGATTCAGGTGAAGACTAATATAATATTCATATATTGTTTTGAAATATCCCATATAATTTACTACAACTTAAAAATCAAATAGATACAAATCTATTTCCCAATGGTATGTATTTTATTATGCCACATCATGGTTTATGAATTATCTAAAAACAACTTCATAAAAACATGACATGTTCAAATTTTCATGAAAACTTACCAAATCACCAAACTTCCACCAAAACATTCTATGGAATGTTTTTAATAAACAATTCATGTTTATTCTACTGATAATTTCAATACCATTCCCAAAATCCTCATAAAACCATGGCTAATAAAAATTAATTTTCTTGAGAACCATGACATGGTCTCACAAACCAAAACATGTTTAGTATTCCATCTCATCTAGTGTTACCATCAATAATTATCTCCTCTAAACTATAAAATGTTTTAAATAATAATCCCTTGTCAATAATATACTTATTATGTTGTAAATCATGGGTTTTCTATAAAGTATAAAAGATTTAGACTCAGTTGTTTTAGACCATTGATAATTGTTTTATAATATTATATATTCCCTTAGAAGTGTTGGGGAAGTATGTGGGAGTGTTTAAGGGATTTTGGAGGTGTTTTAAGGGGATTTTGGGTATCTAGAGGGAAATGTGTGGTTGATACATAGTCTATGGGACCATATAATAGGTTCATGTAACATGAGAGGCTCAGGTAGTGGGGAATTCTTGGTTATTTCGTTATACCAATAAACATGTGTTTAGGTCATGCGTCTGGGGGTCTTGGGTAGGGGAGTCACAGAGATTATAAATAGTTCTAGGATTTTTGAATCCTCTTCAGTTTTTTGGGAGGATTTTTTAACTAGTAACATTTTTTAGAATGTGGTTTCTATTAGTGGTTGGATTTTTATTGATAAATATTATTTCGATGTTCTTTTGAAAGTATCAAAAGGATAGTTTTGAAACATGGGAATCATGTATGTTAACTATTTTAACCAATAAATATGAAGGTGTAACAGTGTATTATATTTTGACTCAATCAACAGAAGGATATATGTGAATCTTGAGGGTGGTGTAACCACTTTACTAGGAGAATAGGTATTTAAATTTTAAATTGAAAAAAATACTACGATTTGAATATAATCATGTCAACAATAGAAAATCATAAGTCATCAGAAGTATACTTCAGTTGAGCTGGAATAATGAGAGTGAGAGATTTTTTTATAATCTCTTCCAATTTTATTTATCATAGTGATTAAAGTGTTCTCCCATGGACCTATTAATTTTTTCATAGTCTATGTAATTCTTATGTATTCTTCCATTTTTATTTTTTATTCTAAAAATTATGTAAGTATAATTTATTTCATGAGATAATTATGTTTTATTTTTATTAGTTCTAGAACATGATACAAAGGGGATTTGAAAACTTTTAGAAGGTTGGAATTTGGAAGGAGGTTCTTCTAAATTATTGTTGTGAGGGTTCTTCTAGATTCAGTTCCATAGAAATAGATTACAGTTATTATTTTTAGTTATCACTAGTATAAATATGAGATTTAACATTGAATTAATAACATTAGTTTTTTGTTAACTGATGCCAATGGTTTGTGTGAGAATTTTTTGGCGTCTCTTTTACTAAAAATCGATGCCAAAAGTTTTAATTAGCGTTTATTGGCATCATTTTTACTAAAAAACAATGCTAAAAACAAGAATATGTTGATTTTTGGTGTCAGGTTATGTGAAAATTGATGCCAAAAATAAAAAAGGGTTTTTCTGCATCAGTTTTAAATAAAATCGATTCCATGGGTATAATTTTCGGCGTTGTTTTTTCAAAAACCCGACATCAAAAATAATAAAACATTTATTATAGGCATCACTTTTGACAAAAACCGACACATTTTTTTTTCAGGGTTGGTTTGGTAAAAATCGATGTTGAAAGTCATTTAAAAAAATATCAAGATCAGGAAACCCTCATACTATTTTTTCTTCAAAATCAAAAACCACGGTGGCTACTCTCGACTTACAACGACTTCAAAGCCTTATTTGTGATCTCCAACGGCCATTTTTGACGATTTTCTTCCATTTCATGATCTGAGGTCTGTGTTCTTCATTATATTATCTTCTTTCATCGCCTACATATTATTTGTTCTTCCAAAAACTATTTTCGGCAAATTTCTACCATGGTTTTATTTTAGTTTATAATTTATCATTATTTTTCATTGTTACAATTAATTTTTTTTCTAGTTTTTGGAGTTTTTAATTTTCCATAGAATTATAAAAATTAAATTTTGGATTGGGGATCTATTTTTGTGTTAAAATTTGAATTTTGTATGTTTTATTATAATTTTGAAGTTAAATAATTTTTCATTTAATTTTGTTTTTGATTTTCTTCAACTATTAGTTTATATTTTATTTTAAATTTAATGAAACATTGTAAATAGTCATCTCTAAGAGTGATTAGTCTATGTTCTTGATATGGATTACAACTGTGTAATTTTAGGTAATAAATTTTTTTCTGACATTATCTATAAATGTATTATTCAATGTTCTTGACTAAATTGTATGAAAAAACAATTGAATTATTTTTATCTGAAATTATTTTTATCTGACATTATGTGTAAATTTATTGGTCAATGTTCTTGAACAATTTTATTAATCAATGTGTTGAATTGTTTTATCTGAAATTGTTTTGATCTTGACCAATTGACTAAATAATGTTATGAAATTATTTTTATCTGAAATTATGAGTCCTCATAGGACTGAGAAAATAAACCTAATAGGGGTGGGAGGGGGCTTGAATCATTTCAACCTAAATTATACCAAAATCAAATTGAATTACTTCTAATCTTTCCTACAACATTGCTCCATTGAAACCCAATGGTCAGTTTGGAAATAAATAGATATTTTTATCTTTTACCCAATAATCCACAAACACATGTAATATAAAATGTAAATAGAAAATCTAAATGTGTTATTTTTACATGATTTAGACCAGATTCATGAAACCTAATCCTTATCATATTCAACTTCCATTGTGACATATATTCTCTGCTATAATATATTAATATTTTATTATTGGTGTCCAAGGATTATCTTGACTCTGTATTCTCCAAAATTCACAAGAAGATACATAATATTACCCATGAAAACATGGTATTACATCCCACAACACCTTTGTATTGGAATCCCACTGTTTTTATCTCAAACAACTACTTATTGAAGTTACTCACCACCAATTAGAAGGTTGTCACTACATCCAAATAATATTCCTTATTTCTCACCACATCGTCTTTGAATGCCTGTATATCATCAATAAATAAAAATATTTAAATTGAACTCTAATATTTTGATCATTTCCCAATTATTATGATTTAGTTTATACAATTATCTACTAATTTCCTCAGCAATGATCCTAAACAATAGAACAAAGATTATATTTCTCTTCAATTTCTTCATTTCGTTCTTTGTGAGTTTACAACTCTCAGCTCAATCACACCAACTCTTTATTTTTCCACACAACTCATGGATTTTTTTCTTTCATAGTTTCACCAAATAATCGAGGTATATACTCATTAGAATATATAATGGATCCACAACCACTTATTATTCCTCTAATGATTATATTGTTCTCTCACCCAAATGTGTTATATAATATATCAATTTATTTAAGTATTTAATTTTATCTATCATAATTTTTGGAGTATTAGGATTGATTTCACTTATAATATGAACATTTACTCTATTTATTATTTCATATTACTAATAATAACTAATGTTTCACCATTTAAATTAATGAAATCTTCAATACTTTTGACACATGAAACATCAAAATATTGCCAAAACTATATAAAATGAAGTATTAAATTTTAGAAGATTGATATTATAATTAAATTATAATATCAATACAACACATGTATATAGTATTAAAATAAAATGTTTACTATTTTTAAATGTTTTTCAAATGTGATGTTTTCTATCAGATTAACAATAGTTTTTATTAAATATATTTCTGTTTAGAATTTATCTCTCAATATATATATATATATTTAAATGTTTATACGTTTTAATATATTCAACAATTATATTGTGATATCAGATATTGAATTTATCTTAATTGGATACACTTATGAAGAACCACTAATGAATATGAAAAAGGAGTTGATGAATTCTTTGAATTTTCTAAACGACATATTCAAAACATTGATTTTATTTTCTATCCATGTGTGAAGTGTTAAAATGTGAGAATATAAAACTCTATAGAAATCAAGTACCATCTCATTTGTTATGGTTTTATCCTTAAGTACACACATTGGATCTAGCATAGTGAAAGAACTAAATGTTCAACATCCAATTTTGATGACAATATTTATAATGAGGCAGATGACCATATTGAAGAATTAATTCATGATTGAAGTGTTGAAACCAACGAAAATATAGCAACTATTGAATGATTGTATAGAGATTCTGAGAAATTATTATTCCCAAGTTTCATTAAATATGCAGTGTTATGAACAGTTTTGAGATTAGTTAACTTAAAACCAAAAAATGGGGGGGGGGGGGGTGATAAAAGCTTCCCCATATTACTTGATCTTTTGAAAGAGTTACTTCAAGAAGGAAACGAGCTTCCAAATTCCAATTATGAGAAAATGAAAATATTATGCACAATGGGATTGGGGTATAAAAATATACATGCTTTCCCCAATGATTTTGTACTCTATAGGAAAGAAAATTAATATTTTACAAGTTGTTCTACATGTGGTACATCATGCTATAAAATAGATTGGAAAGTTAGCTCAGATTCATTATCAGGTGATGTCATCAAACGTCATGAAAAAATAAATTTTGTACTTTCTATTGATATCATCCAATATTTTTTGTATAAAATTCTGATATTTCAATTATGATTCATTTTTAGGTACCAGAATAAAAAATAATGCTAAATAAATTTGGTACCTTCCAATAATTCCTTGTTTAAAGCGTCTATTTGAAAATTCAATTGATGCAAACGGGTTAAGATGGCATTCATATGAGCGCATATCTGATGGTAACTTACATCAAATTACTGATTCACCACAATGGAAGGGTTTTGATAAAACAATTTATTATTTTGGAAGTGAAGTTAGAAATCTTAGAATGGGATTGTGTACTGATGGAATGAATCAATATCGAAGCCTCAGTAACCAACATAATTCATGGCCTGTTTTTCTTATTGTTTACAACTTTTACCCACATCTTTTAATGAAGAAACATATATTATTATGGGCTTGATGATTTCAGGAACAAAAAAATAGTGAAATTATATTTATGTGTTTCTTTCACCATTGATTGATTATTTGAAACTGCTATGGGTGGAAGATATTAATGTTTTCGATGCAAACAAGAAATAGTTTTTACTTTGGTGTGCTATGATAATGTTGACTATAAATAACTTTCCTACATATGGAAACCAATATGGATTTAGTGTTAAGGGACATAAATCGTGTCCTATTTCTATAGAATAGAATTCATATTATCTGTTGCAGAATCGAAGAAAGACAATGTACATGGGACATCGATTATTTTTTTTGAATTGATCATCCTTATCGTAGATTAAAAAAATAATTTAATGTATTATAAGAACAAAAACTTCCCCCTTCGACCATTGACAGCTATAGAATATTATGACAGGGTGAAGGATATTGATTCGACATTTGGAAGGAAAAGATATTCTGATATTTAAAGAAATGTCTAGAAGAAGGATTCTGTTTTTTTCGAACCACCTTATTAGAGGTTTTTAGAGATAAAACATAACATCGATGTTATGCATGTTGAGAAAAACATATATGATAGTTTCATTGGTACTTTTTTAGACATAAAAGGAATGAAAAAAAGATTGATTGAATGCTAGATTGGACTTGATTTTAATGGGAATGCATTTGGATTTTGCGCCCACTGTTAAAGGAAACAAAACATATTTACCTGCAAATTGTCATACATTAAGAAAGATTGAAAAGATGAATTTCTATCAGTGTCTTGTTGGTATTAAAGTACCCAGTGATTTTCATCAAATATGAATAATTTGGTGCAATTGAAGGACTGAAAATTAATAGGTATGAAATATCATGATTTCCATGTGTTGATGCAAAAACTTCTACCAGTAGCAATGTGTGGTATATTGCCGACTACTTTCAGAAATACTATCATCAGGTAATGTGATTTTTTTAAATCCATTTCTAGTGAAGTATTTGATCCAAATTTGTTAGATGTGTTGTAGAATGAAGAAAATATTATTATTTTTCAAATAGAAATATATTTTCCACCCACATTTTTTGATATAATGGTTCATCTGCAGATTCATTTTGTGCGTGAGATAAGAGTATGCAGGACTATTTGTTTAAGATTGATGTATCATTTTGAAAGATATTTGAAATTTTTTAAGGGATATGTTAAAAGTCCTTTTCGACCGGAGGCCTCTATTATTCAAAAATTTGTATTAGAGGAGGTGATTGAGATCTGTACTAATTATTTTTATGAGGTGGAGAAAATTTGTCTACATGTATCTCGACATATGATAGTTGATAGTGAAGGTAGAGGGGTTCAAGGCTTAAAGGTAAAGTGAATTCCAAGTGATGGAGTGATGCAGACACATTTATACATTTTGAACAACACAGATGGGGTTCAATCATATATATCCTCACATATTTCTGAATTAATGTTACGATATCAAAAATGAAATGAAAAGTGGTTGATAATTGATCGTAAGAAGACATTTGTTTCATGGTTTAAAGAGAATAAAATCCAAGATATATCTACATCAGAAACATTGAAGTAGATAGAAGGGGGACCATCTCTTAATGTGATCACATGGTCTGGTTTTGATATCAACAGATAGAAATTTTACACAAAAAACATGGACGACAAGAATACCATTCAGATTAGTGGTGTGATGGTTTTTGCTGAAGCAGTGCATTTTCAAGTGCCAAAGATAAAAACCCAATTTCTGCATCAACACCATATTTTTGAGTTCTATAAGACATATGAGAAATGGATTATATTAAATTTTGAGTCACCTTGTTTATGAGTAATTGTGTGGAATGTAATAGTGGCATGAAACATGATGAATATGGTTTTAAACTGGTTTATTTGAAAAGATTTAATTACAATGAGGAACTATTTATCATAGCGACACATGAAAAGTAAGTATTTATTGTCATTGATCTATCGAATGGTCAATAGTCAGTTGTTTTTCAAGAAAAAAGATACCACTTGGGTGATGAGGATGATTCTGATGATATTCGTGATTTACAATAGCCTTATTCATCTATTTCTCAGTTTCTGGATGATTATAATGAGTATAAGACAAACACAAATCATGCATTACATAATGATCATGATGAAGGAATTTGGGAAAACAATAAATTAGTCTCCTATATTTTCTTGTAAATATTTTTATTTTTATTATTTTTTTGAAATTTACAATTGCAATCCTCTTTTTTTACTTGCTTATTTTTTTCTACCTTGTTTCTAAATATTCAGTTTTCTAATGATATACAGATACATAAAATTTTATTAAACTTTCTAGTAGCAATTTCAGATACAGATATAGAGGACTAGTTACCAAGGTATATCTATTTTTCATATTATTAAATATTTAGAAATATATTTATTTAATGAAATAAAATTATTAATTTTCAATTTTTTTGTTGGACTAGTGATGCATCATCGGTGGAGGATACATCTCCTCTTATTACTAAAAAATCAAGTTCTAAAGTTGGTAAAAGTGGTAGTACACATTTACCAAAACTATCACTTTCTCGTGATGATGACAGATTACACGTCCGTTTTGATGATGATAATAATGAAATTGGACCAAATGAAATTCAGTTTGTCAGATATATAGCGATGTCGAGTCGTTGAAGTATTAGTGTTTTATATCCTGATTGGATGTCAGTGGACAGGATGGAAAACAACTTTGGGAGGCTGTGATAGTAAAATATCATAATTGATTTCGTTTATCTCATTTTTTTGTATATTTTAGATTTTAAATTACTTGTTTAATTTATTCAATTATAGATGACATTCAAATTTGAGGAAACCATTGAAATTAAGAAAATACATCTCTCTTTAGCGGCAGTTCGATGGAGATATTTTGAAACAAAACTAACGAAAACTTATGTTTTTGGAAAGAGAAATTTTGAAAACCCATGCCTTAAGTATCCATTTATAGATGAAGATACATGGAAGTTATTTGTTGAAATTTGTAATGATTAAAAAAATAATGTGTGATAATTTTTTTATATTGTGAAATTTATTATATATTTTTCTTATAACTTAGTAGTTTATTATTATATAACAGGCCTCCAAGAGATCTCATCAGGAGATCCATTTGAGAAATGTGTATCCTCATACTTTATAATGTGTAGGGTACTCGTATTTGGATAAAAAATGATTGAAGAAAAATTTGAAGCCTTAAGATCTCGATCTAGTAGTGGTTCAGAAGAGGTCCAATTTGGTCCTCCATACCCTCCCACTCACCATGAAATATAGAAATGAACAAGAAGAAGGAAAAATGAACATTATCTTACGGAGGAAGCTGATAAAGCAGCTGATAAAATTGTATGTAAATATTATTTATTTGTTATCAATTTAACTATTTTATATATTATAAACACTAATATAAATATTTTATTTTTAATTTCAGGATTAACTTCAGGAGCAAAAGACATAAGGCTCTATTATCCCCGAAGGTTGGATAGACATCCGAGAAACTACTTTGGGAAAGGCAAATCACCCCGACCGTGTTATAGGATATCATGAGGGTGTTAGTATTCAGAAGGATTTTGGTAAGAGTAAGCAATCAAGATACTTGGAAAGAGAATCATTAAAATCAGAGCTGAAAGATATGAAATAGTCTATGGGTGATAAAATTCCAGAAGTAGTGTAGAAGGATTTTTTAGGACACATGGGAAGATATTCACAGTCTACACAGCCTTCCCAGGTATATTATTTATTTTTCATCAATTTTTCTATTTTATAAATTATAAAAACTAATATAACTTTTTTATTTTGCAGCCCTCCTATCCTTATCACTCGGACTACCCTTCCCCATCCTCCTACCCTACCCCGTATGAGTATCCTTTCTAAGTATATTATTTATTTGTCATCAATTTTTCGATTTTATAAATTATAAACCCTAATATAATTTTTTCATTGTTCAGCCTTCCCAGCCTGCTCACCCAAACTAGCCTGCCCCATATTCCTTCCTTGCCCCGTATGAGAAGCCTTCCCAGGTATATTATTTATTTGTAAACTATTTTTCTATTTTATAAATTATAAAAATTAATATAACTTTTTCATTTTTCAACCTTCCCAGCCCGCTCACCCGGACTACCCTGCCCCATCTGTCTACCTGGTCCCATATGAGTAGCCTTACCAGGTATATTATTTATTTATTATCAATTTCTATGTTTTATAAATTATAAACACTAATATATCCTTTTCATTTTTCATCATTCCAAGCCTTCTCACCCGGACTACCCTACCCCATCTACTTACATTGATTCTCCACCACCTCACTCGGACCAAAATGTATATTGTGAGTTGTTTGATGGAGATTATCATAGAAATATTGTTGCGTTAGGAATCATTCTTTTTTTGGGGATTCCGTATATCACCAAGCTATGAATATGGGTCGGGTTAGAGTATCAATACATGATATTATAGATCCTAATGCTCTACTACCATTTTCTACCATAGAGATTGCGAGAGTTGGGACTGTGTGGGTCATTTATTACTTTTTCCACCTAGTTTGATTTGTTATATTTCATATGAGTTATGTGTTTTTTAAATATTAATTAAAAATGGTTCAAAATTAATTATAATGTTTTTTGACATTTAACTTATATAGGATTATCTAAAATCCAAAGAAGATGCACAAATGAAACAAAATGTCTATGAAAAATCGACTGTAGATACTTTAGATATTTCTTATGGGATATAATGATTATCTTAGGAATCATCCTCATTAAATTATATCTATGTGTTTCAGATGATGACCGATATATGTAGAAGAGAATATCCATTGAGATTAATCAAAGAAGATATCATGAATCTAGTATATTTTGAAAATCTTGGCCTGAATGTGGTGTAGTAGTTAACCATGTAAGTAAATTGAAATTTGAATTTGTATTTCTCTAATAAAATATTATTTTAAATTGACTAACTATATTTTCTTTTCAAATTATGTATCTATAAATTCTTCTTCTACAAAATTAATGTACAGACATTTAAGGTTTTATAGATCCAGAATTAATTTCCATCGAAGTGCAACATGTGATGAATACTGATAGAGTAGCATATTGTGTGATAGATTATCACATACAAAGTTTCAATATTGGTTTCTAACATTTCTTGATATATACGAACAGAAATGTAATTATGAACTAATGATCATTATAATGTAATTAATTGTGAACATTTTGTACTGTAGGGGCCATTGGATGTTATCCATATTGTTACCAAGTGAATGCACCATATATTTGTTTTTCTCTTTATTAGGGAATGTTCGTAAAATATTTTACACCTTATTAGAAAGGTATGTTTTTTTATAAGCTCATTATTTTTTATTCTCATTTTTTAGATATGTATTATTAGTTGATATATATGAAAATTTATTTCATTGAAAATATTTAATAAGGAATACAAATTGATAAAAACACCAAATAAAATTAAATTTGTGGAAGTACAGGTTATCAGTTTTTATATTTGATTTTTTTTCTAATTTTTATGATAAATAATAATTTTAATTAACATTTTAATGTTTTATAACTTTAGTGTGTTTTTCAAAAAGGACATGTTGAATGTGGTTATTATATTCTACAAATCATGTATGATATAATCACAACTGGGGAAACTTTTGAATTTGATATGGTTTGTTGTATTAATTTTTTATATTTTATTTCATATTTTCATATTTTTTATATCATATCATTTAATGTTATTGTAGGCATTCAATGATTCATAGTATTATTCCCAATTTGATATGACTCATATTCAATCTATTTTTTGAACTATTTGTTAAGTCTGATTAGGATTTGAGGTATGTATATTCTAATATTTATAAATAATATTACATGTGGGATAAAAAAATATCTCTTTTGATATATTAGGTGTTTAAACCTAATTATAATGAAATAAATGATTCAATAATAAAAAAAAATTAGCATGCTGTAAATTTCAGTTACATGTATTTTAATTCTACTTTATTTTGAATGGTGAATATTCTGAATTTTCAAATTTTTTTTTAACTTTAAGCGTCAGGTTTTTTGTTTATTCTTAGTATATGGAATAATAAATCATCAATCAAACATATACTAAGAGGCTATGTACTATTCAAGCTGAGATGAACCACTGTCATACCTACTTCAACTCCATGACCAAAGGATAAATAAGACATTAGAAGTGATCAAGAACAATCCAAAAGTGCATTAAATATATTACATGGTTTCCTTAAGTAATTGAGTATTGAGTCAAGCCACAATGATGATGAGTGGACATGTACTTGATAACCACATGGAATCAATTTCTTTCATGGTAAATGATATCCATAATGAATTGTATTTTAGGACTAGCCACATGCCTATTATTGGTATATTGTAGTCATTGTCTCGTGTCAGGTCAACCACACTGGTATAATCATATCATGACGGTCCACTTGTTTCAACTACCAAATAATTATTCCTTATTTATGGTAATACATTCAATAAGAAATATCATTAAGGAATCATAATACATGTCATCATGAGATATCTATAGAAACATACATAAACATGTTATAATTATGTAACATGGTAACAATTTACATAAGAATTTTTAGGGCATAAAACATCAAATATGGTCTCATGGGCTACCCGTGAACATTAGTTTCCATATGAGAAAACATCTCTCAAGTCCAGACACACACACACCCCACTATGCATAACATAAAAATCATGGAAACATTGGAAATTCATATATTTAGATATATTCCAAATCCACTAGAGGTCACAAAAAAAATAACATGCATGGAATGCACGTTATGACCTCTAATGTATATGATCACCCCAAGTCGTAACAGATTCCTAAGGTATCCTATTCAACTAGGTTTTCATCTTAACACTCAAATAAAAATGAAATAGAAGATATTTATCTACTTGTTCCTCAATTATATTTAACATATCACATATTTCTATGAAATTGGAAACATAGTAATTTTGTTATTAAATATAAAAACCCTGAAACATACATCCCAATATACATCTATTATAATAAATGTACATACACTCTGCCATTATGAGATATCAACACACACATAAAAGGAAACAAATCACTAATTTGAAATGAGAAATGAAGTTCTTCCACCAAGTATATTCATTATCCATCTCATTCTCAAACTACATTACCTTATCATCCATTGTAGTTTAGTTTACCATCAAAACATTCTATTCAGCCTTAACCATAGATTCCTCATTGCCTACAGTGCCATATTCTTCCAACATTAGAAACTAAAATTAATTGAGTTATCTCAAGTGCCTCTTTAATGTCTATGTCTATATTTTTATATTATTTATTGATGGATTGATATTTATCTTGATTCCATGTACATTATCATTGACTCAAATGTATTCTCTTTGGTATCATAGAATAGTTAGGTGGTGTGAGAACTAAAAATTCTATCGTCGAGGGACTTGCAAAGTCACAAATTTTTTGAAAGAAGCCATTGATTGTAGGAATGTTTATTTTAATTCTACTTTATAATAAAAATTGGTAGATATTTTTTTGATTAACTAGATAAAATTATGTAATTTATATATTTTTATTTGATGGTTAATACTATTTTATTGTTGTATTTTGGTTTTTTTATAGGGGTTTCGATTTTATTAGAATTTTTGTTTTCTGGATTTTTCTAAAAAAAATTGAAACTTATGGCGTCTGTTATTTTTAAATCCGACACCTATTTTTTTTAAAAAAAATATGGTTTACAGTGTTTATTTCAGAAAATACTGACACGATAAACTGGTTTTCAGTGTCGGTTTTATCTAAAACTGACACTGTAAACCCAATATTTATTTATTTTTGGAGTCGGTTTATTTAATAAACTGACGCCAAAACCCTTAATGAAAATGATTTTCATCATTTCTTTTTATAAAATCAACACCAAAAATATATTACTTTAATTTTCTTTAAAGACATCAGTTAAAAACTGACGCCAAAAATAAAAAACGGATGTTATATTGTATATTTTTCACTAGTCTATACACACCTATAATTAGGAATAATAACATCAGATATATGAAATATCATTATTGATAGGTTTTATGGGATAGAGTTTTCTTTTTTTCATATTTAGTTGAAGATCTTCTAAAACAGAAATATATTGATCCATTATTTTATTGAGAATGTATTAATAAGATATAAAATTAGAAATGGGAGGGGTTAGAAATGAAGGCCCTAGCCTTGTTTATAATACATCTTACATAGAATATGGCTTTCAATATTCAGAGGAAGAAAACCTCTACTAATGGTATGAATATGTTTGATATATATATATACATATATATATAAAAAATTACACTCAATAAAGCATTTATGATTTAAAGATTATTTATCAAGAGACTATAAAATTGAAGACCAGTAATGGAAGATGCGAAAAAATTCAACATAATCTAAGTACAACTATAATCAGTGAATATTTCTTAGTAGAATGATATATGGGCATTTCTTATTTTATCTTCACCTTTGAAAATTTGGGATTTTGAAGTGACAATAATAAGTAATTCATGTAAAAAAGAATTTTTTTTGGGTAAAATTTAAAAACTAATTATTAATGAATATTTGAGGTGGAAGGAAGTCAAAGTAACCTCTATATATTTTCTCAATGATGGTAGATGAGGATGGTAACCTCAATAGAATGACCCCTGAAAAAGGATAGTAGAGTATAAGTCCAAAGGTAGAAATTAGAGTAGATTAGTAGGTCAATGAAATAGTTTTGGGATTCATAGAAAGAGGTAAAAAATCAAAAGTGATTTTATAAATTAGAATGAGTCTTCTATAAAGGGTTTATGTTTCTGATGAACAAATTTTTTCAGTATAATGAAAGGGTGTAACAGTTTTCCACTGAGTGTGAATATTCTAGAATAATCATGGGTTATTGACTTGGTTGAATCATTCCATTCAACTAGTGTGTGAGGGAGTCATCGTAAAGTTTGTGGGAATAATATTTGGTAGAATACCTCTATAAATGAGGAATCCATGCAGATAATTGGGAAAAACTATAAACATTCAAATGAAGAATGGAGGGTTCTTGAAGATGAAAGCTGGTAGACACATTCCATGTCTCTGGATAAACTTTATATAAGTTGGAAAACATGAAGAAGTATGTTTTGGAACCACTTTATCATATAGAGTGTGTAATATAACCATTATATATATGGTTATTGATCTTGGTGTGAATAATGGAACCCTATACTTCACTTAAATCAAATATGAAGCTGCAATAATTAGAATCAATTCATCGAAATATCTGGGAGTATGTAATAATAGATATGGTCTCCTTAGTGATAAGAATATGAATGTTTTAGTGGAAAGGGGAATAATTAAAAACAATAACAAGGGTTTTGGATGATGTGAGATTTGTATGTTGGGAAAAAAAAGAATTCCTTCAATTTGGATGCATAGAATCCTAGGAATCAGAAGTTGAAACTTGTTCATTATGATGTTTAGAGACTTTCCCCTATGAATTTCGATGGATGATCAATATACATTGTGACTTTAATTGATGATTCCACTTAAAGTCACTTAGTCTACATCCAATATAAAAAATATAATGTTTTTAGGAATTTATTCATTGGAATGATTTTGATAAAAGGAAGTACAACCAAAATCTAATGTGAATCTTATCAAAACAATGGTTGAGCGTACCCCAAAAATAAATTCAGAAACGTTTTTAGGAGAAGTTATTTAATAATGAGAATATAGTTCATGGAACTCTACAACATAAAAGATCAATGAAAAGAATAAATAGTACACTCCATGATAATTCTCAGTGTATGAGACTTCATTTAATGACACCTAAGGGAATTTAGCTAGAATATATTATCATAAGAACTTACTTGATTAATAGAATTATATTTTCAACAGTGGGACAAGAACATCTAGAAAGTATTTTCCCTAGTATAAGACCAGTATTGAACCATGTTAAAACTTTTAAAAGTGTGTAATATGTTCATATTGATACAAAGGATAGAGATAAGTGGGAGGATAAATCCAATATTATTTTTCATATGCATTTTGGTGATGATAACTTTGGATATAATTTGGGTGATGATGAGAAGAATAAATACATCTAGAGTATAGCTGTTATCTTCCTATTGACATATTTTTTAATGATAAAAACATAGTAGTGAAGTTATTTAAGGAAAATACAACTATTAAAATTCATGTTGATCAAAATAATATTTTTAGAATGAATTGACTAGAAAGATCAGAATTTTTTAAGGTGATGAGACTCATGAGAAATTACTAAAATATATAATTTTGGAAGGATGTTTAGAACCAATTTGTATAGAATATCAAATTCAATTGAGGATATAAACTACAATTAGAATACTATTTTAAAGGGATGGGAAATATATGAATGTTATAATTTTAATAGATGATGGTAAACCATAAAATCTAGAAGATGAAGCTACCCTCAGTTACATTGAGCTATGGTAGTTTGTTAGGTAGGGGAAATTAATTCCTTGTAGTTTAACAAAACATGGGATTGGGTTGAACTTCCAAAAGGAAAATGAGAACAAGTAAACATATGGGGATTCAATTTTAAGGAAGAATATGATAAAAGTAGGAAGAAAAATGCACTAATGGTGGTGAAAGCTTTCCAAAAAATGAAGGAATATAATTTTCAAATATTGTTTCACAGGTAGTCAGGAACATTACTATCTGAAAAATACTAAGTATTTTTTACTCTGACCTTTTTTATTTGGAGAAGATAAAAATCAAGAGAAAATTTATTTATAATTATTTAGAGGAGTTAGGGTTCACATTTCAACATAAGGTTTATAAAGATAATTATAAGGGGAAACACTATTTTATATTGAAGACAAGTTTATATAGATTAATAAATGCACTTCAATAGTCGAATGAGAAGTTTTATACTTTTATTTTTAAATAATGTTTCACTTTGTGGGATTATGAACACTATTTATATTAAAGGAAATGTAATTATGTGACATTCATTATACCACTACTATATATAGATGATATATTGTTATGGGAGAATAAATTAAATGAATAGAGAAGTTGAATAGAAATTTTTTCAGAAAGTTTGAGATGAAGGATACTGGACATGAAAAATAAACTCATTGGGATGGAAATTGAGAGGGACATGAAGAAATAACATTAGTGTTATCACAGAAATAATACATTTAGAATTCCATTGAAAGATTTAAAATGACTGAATATAAACCTATATTAACTCCTCTTTTCGAGAACTTCAAACTTTTGAAGTTAGAGACAACATATTCAGAAGAAGAAGTTTGGAACATGGAAACTTATCATTTTTCTTTATCCATCATATGTTTTATTTAAACTTTTATTTTAACAAGGCTTGATATTTTCTTTTCATTTGGAGTTTAGTGTTTCTTCAAGTAAAACATAATAAGGAATAATTGTGATGCTCTAAAATGAATCATATTGTATATAAAGGTTTAGAATCTATAATATGATGTTTTTTGGATAATGATCTATATGAGGGTATTTTGGATGCAAATTTTGTTAGAGACATGGATTGATGAAAGAGAACAATAGGTTTTGGGTTTAATTTTTGTAAGGAAAATGGTCAGTTGGATGACATGATTATAGCCTATGGTTACACCATACAAATAGATGTAGATTATGATTCAATTAAAAATAATAATAAAGGAGTTTGTCTGGTATATGTGATTACTGAAGCATCTTGTGAATTAATTATATGGAAAAATATTTTTTTGTGACAATCAAAGTGTAATTCACCTTGTATAGAATCCCATTTTTCATACAAGAAAAAAATACAGTGACTTAAAATTATATTTATTATTAAATCAATTAGAATATTGAGTGTTGGAATTTTTTATGGTGTCTTAAAAATATAATCCTACTGACATTTTCACAACGATGTTTGTCTAATTTTTTTGTGTGGAAAAACTATGCCTCAGTTGGATTTTGGTAAATGGAATGAGATAACAAACACAATATGAACTATAAGGAGGTGAGATAGGATGAATTTTTATGAAGATTAAAATCCTTGAAGTAGTCATCAAGTGGGATATTTCTAGGATTTATAAGTCTCTTCCTTTTTTTCTAAAATAAATTTCATAGAGGGAGTCTTTCGGAATTATTGTTTTTTAGAATGAGGTTTTAGTTGGTGGATGGAGTTTAATTGATGAAAGTTGTTCGAATGATCATTTTCAGTTATTATAAGGATATATTAGATATATGGGAAGCTTTCATTTCCACCATAAAATATGACAATGTAACAGTGTATCACAGGTTTCCTCAATCATTGGAAGAAAAAAATGTGAATCTCGGAGGGCAATGTAACCAATTTTCTAAGAGACATCCTATATAAATATGATTTGGGACTAGCTACTAAGATATGTATATCAACATATCAATAAAATATGTTCAAAATTCAACATAAGAAGTCTTTAGCTAAGTGGTATTAGTGAGAGTTAGATTGTATTTTGTAATATCTTGTACATTCATTTATCACAGTGATTGGAGTGTTCTCTAATGGATGTAGTACTTTGGTATGAGCCAAAAAATTCAATGTTTCACTTTAGTTTCCCTTTATTATTTTTTAAATTGTGGGTGTATAGATGATTTCATGTGGTTATTATTTGTATTCTTCCAAGTTTCATAAATCCACATCGAGGGGTTGTAAATACTTTCAGAAGGTTGGAATTCAGAAGGAGGTTCTTATTAATTTTTTATGGGGGGTTTTCCAAAATTCATCACCCCAAAAAATAGTCCCTAGATTCATGTTGTGTGGCTATACACCATTTAAAAGTTCCCTATAAATCCCATTTTGAAATTCAAACACACATTTTTATCTGACATTTTTAACTATAATGTGAGGTAGGGGTTTCCTAGGGTGATTTGGGGAGATTCTTGTTGGATATCATTATCAATGAAAAACCCCCTTTTAATATTTGGATATTTAGGGGTCAGATCAATGGTATGTCACTCCTTGTACCTCCCCTCTTAATATTTTATCTAAATCATGGGTTTGAAATATATTTCTCCTGATGTTTTAGATATACTTGTTATCAACATGTCAATATAAGTTTAGTAATGGAGATTATAATGCATGATATATTGTTATAGATTCATGAGATGGAATTGGATGTCATCCTTGATAATGAATTGAAGTTTATTAGTTGAGTGATATACTTCCATGATGAAATTGAATATAAGATGTTGTGTAACTCCATGAAGACCACAACCGGACAACATCAAAGTAGTGTCCTTAAATATGATGATTGTTGTACCACTCTTCAAAGAAACATAAGACATGTGTTTTTAGATTTAGGGACACTATCTAAAACAATATGTATGTGTTTTTCAGATACATTATTAGGGTTAGAGTCACATAGATAATCTCAAAATTCATTTAAAAGGATGTTAGAAATTAGGATTTGAATCCAAAAAATGTGAAAATTACCAAAGAATAAGGATTTTACTATTGAATGTGAATCTTCAATAAAAAATATTACTATTGTTTCCGACGCTTTTACCGGGGTGCGCGAATCCATCTGTGAGGATGCGCAGCTGTTGCCCCGCATTCCCGCTTTCCAAAGGCGGGAAACATTCGTTCCTTGTTCAGGTACGTCTGCTCCTTGATCGAAACGGGATAATGGGATGTCAGTTCTTCCTTCCGTGGATTCCTCCTTGGAACTCATCACCTAGTCTGGGTCTCCATCATAGATTTAAGACGTTGTTCGTGAATCTCATTCTCGGTGCCATATCTTCATAGGCACCGGTTAATTACACTACTTCCGTCAAGACTTTCTGTAGGGTCTTGACATCGTAGCGACCTTCGGTCGGAGTAGACGGAAACATCAGGCATGTCGGGGCATCTCTGAGTGCGTGGACATAGGGGAACCTGTATTATTTCTCATAAGAGGGCATCTCAAGGGTGCAGAACCTGAGGCATCCCACATCATATGTGGGGAATCATATGCCATCTGAGGTTTTCCTCAGCTTCCCATGTTTATCACGGGGAATTCCACGAGTTTAACGTCTTGCGGAGACGGTTACACCAAAGGCGTGTCATCCAATGTTTTCCTCAGGCAACTCGTGTTTATCACGAGGTAGGCCGCGAGATTAACGTCTTAAGGAGACAGAATGAGGGTGATCAGAACGTCCCATAGAGACGGATCAGATTGGTATATCCCTAAGAGGGAACACCTGGAAGGTTTACCAAGGGGATGGATCAGAACGCCCGATGAGGACGGATCTGAGGTGGTGCACCCCATGGAGGGGAGATGTCACACCGTAATGGTTGATCTGAACACCACTGAGGGTGGATCAGGGAAAGTACACCCCAGAATGGGGGACACCAAGGTCTACCATTGGCTAGGATTGAACCTCATGAAGGTTTCCTACATACCCTGTGTAGAGGACAGTGACCAAAACCCACGTAGTTCGAAGGGGTGATGAATCCGTGTGTACACAGAGAACAACGAACCAGAGACATGTTGAGGCTTACGTATGGATAGCGGCCCATGTACTTCTTGGAGGAGCGAGGAAATGGATGGCATGATCCCACAGGGATGTGGCGGCTCGGGTAATAATCAGGGCGGATGATAGAAGGATGAATGAAGTGGAGGGGGAATGAAATGGGACCATCGCAAGGGCGACGGTGAAGTTGGGCTTGAGCCTCAAAGAGACCTCCTACGTATCCCCGTGGTAGGGAATCAAAGTCCGCGTAGTTCGGGAGGTTGACAGTGTACCGATGTGAAGGTGAACCTTGGTCCGATGAATGTTTTCAGTGAACTGACATGAAGGTGGACCTAGGTCCGATGGATGGTGTCATCGGTGAACCGACGTGAAGGTGGACCTTAGTCCGAAGGGTATTGCCAACGAACCGATGTGAAGATGGTCGGAGTGACCAACGAGTGGTGGGCTTGAACCTCTGGGAGGATTCCTACGTACCAATCCTTGACATGGATCAATGACAACGTAGTTCAGGTTGGACGCCGGAAGGCCGACGTGAATGAGTAGGACCAGGGGGGTACCATTGGTGGTGGGCTTGAACGTCTGGGAGGATTCCTACCTACTATGCCTTGACATAGATCAAAGACTACGTAGTTCATGTTGGACGCCGGAAGGCCGATGTGAATGAGGAGGACCAGGGGGTCCCAGTGGTGGTGGGCTTGGACCTCGTGGAGGCTTCATACGTACCATGCCTTAGCACGGATCAAAGACCACGTAGTTCAGGTTGGTCACAACGACTTGCCACTGGACCGGAATGCAGTTTAAGGCCGTGCAGGAAGAAGATGAACCCTGACGTGAATAAACGATGAGAGGTGGGCTTGAACCTCTGGAGGCTTCCTACGTACCATGCTTTGACATGGATCAAAGACCTCGTAGTTCAAAGGGGCTTCGTCGGTGAACCGACGTGAAGGTGAACCCAGGGGTCCACTTGTGGTGGGTGTCGGCGAACCGACATGAAGAAGGGACCTTAGTCCGATGGGGGATGGGCTTGAAACTCAGGGAGGCTTCCTACGTACCGTACCTTGACATGGATCAAAGTCCTCGTAGTTCTGGTTGGTCACAACGGCTTACCGTCGGACTGGAATTGCAGTTTAACGTCATGCTGGACGAGGGCATACAGTTTAATGTCATGCTGGATGAGGATGAACTCAACGTGAATAAATGATGGGTGGGCTTGAACCTCAGGGAGGCTTCCTACATACCATGCCATGACATGGATCAAAGACCTCTTAGTTTGAAAACGGCGGTGGGTGTCGGCGAACCAACGTAAATGAGGGTTCTTGTTCTGATGGGAGATGGGCTTGAACCTTGTGAGGCTTCCTACGTACCATGCCTTGACATGGATCAAAGTCCTCGTAGTTTGGGTTGGTCACAACGACTTTCCGTCGGACTAGAATGCAGTTTAGCGTCATGGTGGACGAGGGCATATAGTTTAACGTCATGCTGGATGAAGGAATTGCCATGGTCGATGCTTACTCTAAGCCCACGTGAGTCATGCTCGATGTGAGAAACAAGAGGCATCAAGGACTTGACGATCACATCCCGAAGGGTGCGTCCATGAGAAGCGAAGAGGGGCTTATGCGTTAGGTGGACCATGGTTCTAGGACTTACTCTAGGATGGAGGCTCGAAGAAAATAATGACGATGATTTCGGGCTTGAGCCTTGAAGAGGCTTCATACGTATCCCTGTGGCAGGGAATCAAAGTCCACGTAGTTCTTCTGATGACGGATTACCGCCGATTGGGGGTTTCAACGGCGTACCGCTAGAATGGGTCATAACGGCTTACCGCTGGATGGCGTCGCAATGGCTTACCGCTGTATGAGGATGTCAACGACTTACCATTGAATAGAATCACAACGGCTTACCGCTGGATGAGGATGTCAACGACTTGCCGTTGAATGGGGTTGCAACGGCTTACCACTGGATAGGCTCACAACAGCTTGCCGCTGGATAGTGTTGCCAACGGCTTACTGCTTCATATGGATGTCAACGGCTTACCACTGAAAAGGAGTGAAAAAAGAGGATGGGGATTACACAAAGATGCTACCCGGATGCCGTAATGGAGTGGCAACGGTGAATGGGGCTTATGCAAGGAAGCTGCCCGGGTGCCGCTATGGAGCGGCAATGGTGAATGGGGCTTACGCAAAGATGCTGCCCAGATGCCGTAATGGAGTGGAAATGGTGAATGGGGCTTACGCAAAGATGTAGCCTGGGTGCCACTATGGACCAGCAATGGTGAATGGGTCTTATGCAAGGAGCTTCCCGGATGCCGCTATGGAGCGACAATGGTGAATGGGGCCTACGCAAAGATGCTGCCCGGGTGCCGCTATGGAGCGCCACTGGTGAATGGGGCTTATTCAAGGAGCTTCCCGAGTGCCGCTATGGAGCATGAATAGTGAATGGGGCTTATGCAAGGAGCTGCCCGTAATGTCTTCCTCATGTCTGGCCATGAGGGTATCCCGACTCACTGGTGGGTTGAGGTTTACGATTCTACACCTATGTGCTAGTGAAAAAGTGGGATAACACCAAGGGGTGTTTGAATTATGCCACTGTAATCATGGAATTAGGCATCTAATTCTTGTAGCATAAGGCATCTCTTGTTTAGAGCAAGAGGAATCCTATGTTTGGAACATAGGGAGAATACTATAGTTTAGAGTCATGTAGGTAGGATTGTTGGCATCTCATGCTAGGAGCATAAGGCATCTCTTTCTTGGAGCAAGGGGCATCCTATCATTTGTTAGATAGGGAGTACTACTGTTTAAAGTCATATAGATAGGACTATTGGCATCTCATGCTAGGATCATGAGGCATCTCTCGCTTGGAACAAGAGGCATCCAATCATTTGTTAGATAGGGATTACTACAGATTATAGTCATGTAGATATGACTATTGGCATCTCATGCTTGGAGCATGAGGCATCTCTTGTTTGGAGAAAAAGGCATCCTATGTTAGGAACATAGGGAGTACTACAATTTATAGTCATGTAGATAGGACTATTAGCATCTCATGCTAGGAGCATGAGGCACCTCTCGCTTGGAACAAGAGGCATCCTATCATTTGTTAGATAGGGATTACTACAGTTTATAGTCATATAGATAGGACTATTGGCATCTCATGCTTGGAGCATGAGGAATCTCTTGTTTGGAGAAAGAGGCATCCTATGTTAGGAACATAGGGAGTACTACAGTTTATAGTCATGTAGATTGGACTATTAGCATCTCATGCTAGGAGCATGAGGCACCTCTCGCTTGGAACAAGAGGCATCCTATCATTTGTTAGATAGCGATTAATACAGTTTATAGTCATGTAGATAGGACTATTGGCATAAGGTGCCCAGGAATGGATGGTGTTGGGACTTATGCAAGGGCATCCCTTTCTGGTTCAACCTGGCATAGGATCCAAGCGATAGGGTTTGGATGAGTTTCCTGAGGAATGATTCGACTCAAGGTACTCGGGGAATTGATGATGAGAACCTCAACTCACGACATAGGAAACGAACCAAGAGGAATACATCAACTCAAGGAGTTTCATGGTGTGTGTAGGAGTTTCTCAAATCATGGTATTCCATAGGTTAAAGGTGGGTGCGCATAAGGGCACAATGGAAAATCCCGACGTCTCGGCCCGAAGTAGATTCGCGGAGCATGACCTCGTGGAGCAATGGTCTCTCGCAGAGCAAAGGGGTCTCGCGGATCTTGGTCTCGCGGAGCAGCATCGCAGAGCATGAGCTTGCGGATCATGGATTCACGGAGCCTCGGATCACGGAGCAGCAACGCGAAGGAAGCTACTCGCAGAGCATGGCCTCGCGGAGCCGCAATACGGAGCTCCGCTTGGCCGCCCAAGGGGATATGTTTTCGTGGCTGTCCTTCCGGAGAAGGGGGGTGAGCTGGGTATTTAAAGGTAGGGGCACCGCAAAGCAGAGCTCACGGGGCGCGAAGGGGCGATGGTTTCTTCGCGGCGGGTCGCGAAGGTCAACCGGGTTCGCGGAGCGTTGCCACCCCTGGGGCTTCACGGCGGGCTCGCGAACGTCAGGGCTTTCGCAGAGCATTACCGCCTCCTATGATTTGTGGCGGGTCTTTGTGGGGCCTCGCGAACGTCAGACGGGTTCGCGGAGCCTCTCGCCTCATTACTTCACGGCGGCGCTCCGCAATCACGGAGGGGGCTTCACGAATGGGCTTCGCGAACCAGATTTCCATCCCAACTTCAAATGTCCATAACTCCTAAACCGTAGCTCCGTTCGGGCCCTGCGACCTACCAAATCGAATCTTGCGAAACGGACTACGATATTTGTTCATGTATGGAAGCATTTGAAAAATTTTGGGAACGTATTTTCCGGGGTCAACAACTACATCTAAAAAATGGTAATTTCCCTAATCCTAAGGCTTATTGGTTGATCATAAGGCCTTTCCTAAATAATGTAAGACTTAACATATGATTTTAATACTTTAATGTTTAACATAAAGCTTCATCATAATTATTTTAGTCATCATATGACTTGAACATAAGTCTTTGAGATACGGTAGAAAATCGACCATATAATGAGAATAATACGTGTAGTTACATCGATCAGATGGATAAAGTGATGATATTAGTTCCACATCACATGTAGGATGTCCATTTGAGAAGACACATGATTACATTCATGTGAATATGTCTAATGAGCTTATAGAAGTGGTCCTTTTGGAAGATTTAAATGAATAAAGCAGCCAATTCATGGGGTGATTTAAATCTGGAGTCTTGACCAAGAATCAAAATAGTATAAATGAGGAGAATGCACGTGATGATGATTTAGGGGGTTTACAAATATCACTAGAAACTAAATTTTCAGAAAATATTATGTGTGTATAATTATATACATTGTATGAAAGAATAGAAATGATTAATATTGAAAACATTCATACACTATGATAATTTAGAGAACCCGATACACATCATTATCATATAGATATTTTGTGATAATTTTGGGAACCATTGTAGAAAAATAAGGTCAACTGTACAACCCAATGTTCATGGAAGTTATGGAATATCTTGATCTTTCATGATCTATAATTAGTCACAAGACCAGCACTATTATTGAATTTGTTTAGGGAATACATTTGTAGACTAGTTGATCCATCTACTTGTGAAGGAGGAGAAACATCCAATGGTGAAAAAGAACAATAGGACCAAAAGTAATTTCTTTTCTGGATATTTCTTTAAATAATCATTATACATTCCAAAAGAATCTATAGGTTTTGGGGGGAACGATGGACAATATTTCTTAAAATATTATTGGAATTAGTGCAGAATCCATGTTAAGTGTTATAACCCATAAGAAAATGAGTAGGAACTTATTACGAACCATGTAAACATTATTTGATGCCCTATTTCTTTCTATTACTATAGAAAAAGGTGTGGATATAAGAATTCATTGAGTTGATTTGAAACATTTATAGGTTTTAGAGGTTGGATTAAAATGTAATAACATGTAAAAGAAAATAGATAATTGATTCACCTCACCCCCTATATGTGATCAAATCGATCCAACTCTAACAATTGGTATTATATAGGGTAACCTCAAAATATCCATTGAATAAGTTTATGAGAAATGGATAATATAAATTCCATTAATATATAATGTATTCCCATATTTGAGGGGATGAATTATCACATCTAGAGTAATAGTTTCTACCAAACCTCATATCACTTGTCGTGGAAGTAAGGGATGATACAATATTTGGGTTTGAACTCATTATTGAAGGTTCTTCTTTGACTTAAGAAACCAAGTGGAATACCGTGTTAGATAGAATGACACAAAATTCGGATGTGATGTCTTCATTAATGAAGTCCTACACAAAGTTCATGGGTCCCCAAAATACTAAGGATATCTCAGAAAATATCTTACTATCATTAATAACCACTTCACTATAAGTAAAAGATCCCGAGTAGTTGTATTTATTCATTTATAAATTAGTTTTTGAGGAATTAAATCATGTGTTATAACATATTATTTAATGCATATCTTTCTCAAGGAGAATCCTCAAGGACTTTATATATCCTACTAGTATATAGTGGCAATGTGTATACTTGCCCAATTCCTTGGAAGAAAATCCCCATCACAAAAAGATCTCATATCCTACCTCCATTCTTCCATTAGGTGTTATCATGTCATTGATGTTGGAGTGTATTTCTCATATGATGAGGTATTCAGATCAACCTATGAATACATCATAGTGAGGGGAGAATTTTTACTACCCTTTTCTATACTTATATTCAAGAATTTTTATGATTAAGACATTGGCAGTAACATGTAATGGATTCAATATAAGGTACACATTTGGTTATTCATTTATAGTGACCATGTTTTTTTATTTATATTGAATAACAATCTTGGTTTAGGTTTTAAGATCACTTTCTTTATGACATATAATGGTTATTCGATTTCTTAAAACCTCATTAATAAGGTAATGTATTTAGTTGCCTAAATATTTTTTTTGGATTTTTAAAATGAAGAAAATTTTTATTGGTTAAGTGGAAACCCTAAAACCAACAAAATACAAATTAAAAACCACCACACAAAATCCAAAAAGTAACAAGAAAAACATAACTATGAGGAAATTTGACCTAGGATGAAAAGGTAGGGGATGAGAAGGATTAATGTGAGGCTCTATGGGGATTTTACAATGTAGGAATAAACCATTGGAACCTCACCCTTGAGACCTCACAGCAATATGACTGAATCCAAATGTAGCGACAATCCAATAAGGCCCCGTTGTCACCACTAGGTCATCTCATAGAAGAATCGTACCCCAAACTTTGAGTGTTTAAGTGGCTCCTCAAACAACTTTTTTATTTAGGTATTTATAGTTATAGCATATTATTTTCCAATATTTTTATAATTATAATTTTTTATATATTTTTGTAAAAAAAATATTTCCCTTGACATTAGTTTTTAAATATTTGTTCACCCCTTTTTAAATTATTTATTATTTTTATTTTATGAATTCTAGTTAAATTAAATTCAATGTTAGGATCAACTATAAAGAATAAACACCAGATCAACCATGAGGTATATATAATAGATAAACCACGAGAAATGTGTCAACTTCATGTACAATGAATTGAATGCATGAACAATGGATGAACTACAAGTACTCATCAACCATGCCAGAAAAAAACCATGACTATTGACCACGTCAAATAGTAAAAAATTTCTTGAAGTTTTGAATCAATCATAAGAAGAGTTTCAATAGATTGTATAATCCAATCAACTATGACAGAAATTTATGAAAATTCCTTAGTCAACCGCATGTTTATCCCAATCAACCACAAGACTATATCATCATCACATTGAATACTGATCAATCATATGTTGATTTAAATCAACCTCATATTGAAACCAATCAACATTATGTAAAAACTAGTAAACGATCACAAGGATATACCTATTATAAGGACTCATATACCAAATGGGTTATGATATCATTTGAGACAACCTACTACATTTTCTATTATGATGCATAATATTAATAATATAAATATGATCTATTTTAGGTATTATTTCATATTTTTATTAAAAATGTAATTTCTGGTTAGTTTTATTTATTTCTTTAATCTATAATTACTCATTAATAATGTTGATTACATGTTAACTATTTCTGAAGTATTTTATGGATATTTAAATGAAGTACAAAAAGGTCCATGCTTGTTTCATTTCCACATGGAATATTTACTATGTGATATTAAAATTTGAATCCTTAATAATTTGAATAGTTTTATTTAGTCGATATATCATGGAGTATTAAAGGAATTATGAAATCAATTTTTATTGATTACATACTACTACATTAATTTTTTCAATAATTTATTTATAAAAATGTATTTATTTTTATAGACTATAACATTGATCCGACAAGGGTATAATTTCCATTCTCATTAAATAGATAATTCATGTAATGAATTTATAGTAAAGACTCACAAAACAACATTGAAGTAGTTCATTAAAGTCACTTGCACTTGCTACTTTTGAAAAAAAGAAACTAAACGACTTTAAAATTTCAAATATATTGTTCCCAAAGAAAATTCTAATAAAGAGTTCAATAAAACTAGTTCTATATCATTGAGGTTATTTATATTTTAAATCTATACTATATGACACACTTTTTAAATAAATCACTAGATCACTCTTTGGTGAGATTCATCATTATGATATTTTTCTACCTAAAGAGAACATTACTCGTTTAATACTCCCCTAATTTTTCTACTGGTTTCTATGGTTATTAATTCTTTATATTATGATTTTATTTTTGATTTAATTAATTTATATTTCCATTGAATTTTAGGATTTTTACATATACCAACCAAAGAAATTACATCTGATTTTTCCCTAATTGATAATAGAAAGTTGGATTTGGTTGTTCCGAGGTCCGGATATAGGTAGGTATGGTTTATTTCACCACCTCAGAAGGAATATAGATAGGTTATGATTCAATGTGTCCAAATTTTAGTCTTTTTTAATGTATACTTGAATTAAATATAAATTTTAATGGGTTTTTACTGACCATAAAAAGTCTGAGCTTCGAATATAGTTGGTGTCATTTGTTGACACATTTGATAGGAGTGAAGGGTAGGCTTGTGATAAATTAGGTCTAAAATTCTATGAAAACCACTATGTCCATTTTTTTATTTATTCTAAAAAATTTCATAACATTGATGTGATTTTAAAATTTTAATTCACCACCCTCTTAACTATTTTTTTTATTCTCAAAATGTGACCTAACCATTTTTAACAAATAAAGACCCCATTATTTTCAATATATATATATATATATTTGATAATCAAATCCCATGTTAATCATTAATGTGAAATTATATTTTGAGATACTATGAAATAGTACAAATGATGGTCAGACTTCTCAAAGGATACCATTCTATGATGGAACAAACAATAAATATTGGCAGTCATATATGGAGAATTATCTTAAGAATTTATATATTGATTATTGAATTATTATTGTCAATGATTATAAATCAGATGAAGTTGACCCCAATACATTAACTAGGAATGATAAAATTAGATATGTTTTTAATTATAAGGTAATAAATATTTTATATTTTTATTTTAGTATAAGTCTTTATATCCAGGTATCTTCATGAAAAAACCCTTGATATTTTGAAAGTATTTCAAGTCTCCCATAATGAATCAGATGAAAATATAAGATCGAATATCGGTATGCCAAGCATTGAGTATTAAGAATTTAATATGGGTGAAGAATAAAGATCTAAATTTTTTTTTCATAGATTTATAATCATAATAAATTGTATGAGTGGTTTAGGAGAATCTTTAGAGAATTTAGTTTTTTAAATATTTTTAAGAGATTTAGCTAAAAAATAAAATGATAATAAAGTAAAAATTAATGAAATAAAAATATTTCAAGGAATATAATTTATATGGGTGTACTATATCTTTTTTAAATATTACTTATTATTAAGAAATATTTCTAAAGAGGATATTTAAAAAAATAAAGGAATTTATTTTAAATTTTAAACACATCTTAACACCTACTCCATTGATTCTAAATTAAAAACTAGTTACTATTAAGATGTTGTATAGGTTTCAAAATAAATAAAGATTAAAGAATAATCAAGGTGACATATAAGGAATTATCCTTGAAATGATGATATGGAAAGCAAAAAAGGTAATTCTATGCCTAATGATGCAGAAAAAATTATTGGTTATGAATATAGAAAGGGAGGGCACATCAAACCCAAATTATCTTACCTGAAGAATGATCAGAACAAGAGACCATATAATAAGAAAGAAAAAAAATACATGATAGATATGTGGAATTATATTGAGTATTGTAGTTTAAATGAAGAATATGGTTCTATAAATGTTTTGAAAAACCATTATTTAATTGATTCATCAAGTCAAGTAAGTGGATATAATTATTATTATTAATATGAATATGATTATAAAACCCTAACAAAAGATAAAATTTATAAGAAAAAGAATATTATATCTATATATTGAAAAAATTTCTATTTTTTCAAAAGGATCCTAATAGTAAAAAATAGAAAATCATTAATAAAAATAAGAGCATTATTGTTGAAAATGAAAAAAATCAATGAATCTACATGTACCAAATTGGATTATAGTCACGTAAAATTAAAATCAAAACATACTGAAATTAAGAATATTCTTAATGAAACCGAAAATTTTAAAATAATCCTTCCAATTATAATGATAAATTTTTTGTTAACTTTTAATGTGTTCATATTGATAATATAATTCTTAAGGATTATCAATAATATTGTGATTAATCCAAAGAAATTGAGTTCTATTTTTTTGGAAGTGATTGGAAAGATGAAAAGATATTTTGGAAGTTTAAAGATATATCTATAAATTTTTTCAAGGAAAAGAGTGGTATGATAAAATTAGGAGTTTGAATAAAACTAACAAAATAAGAATAATATTTGATATGATAACCTTTTAATCAAAATATATGTCTTTATTTGTTAAAGGTTCTAGTGGAGATGTTTCTAGTGTCACATGTTTTATATTTAAGATAGGGGGTCACTTTAAAAATAACTATTCCTTTTTTATTTCCATAATATATTGGTTGAATACAGTCTTTTATCTCCAAATCACTATACTCTTGATAAATAGTGGGACCATTTTATAATCAGTTTGGGTTCTTAAATTTTTTTACGATATCCCAAATGGACCAAATTTTTCATTATGAATAAAAAATTATTATATCTTATTTTATAGGAACTATATCTTTGATGTGTCAAAAAGGTCACATGATTCATGTATAGTGGATTGTCATAGAATATAAATGGTGATATTTATTTTTTATCTTTTAATAAGTGTGTTGGTAGTATTGTTTCATTTAATGATACATCTAAAGGAAATGTTATTGGTTTTAGAGAATTTGGAATATCAAATTATTTAATCATTTTAAATGAATTATTTTTTGTGGGTTTAAATCATAATTTGATAAGCATTTCCCAGCTTTGTAATGATTCAATGTTTTTCATATTTCAAAATGATTGATGTGTTGTTTTAATGGGTGAAACAATATTATTTTGTACAAATAGAAAATACAGTATTTATTACATCAATTTTACTAAATTTATAGACAAAATGTATACTTCTTGAAAGATATAAAATCTAACAATATTTTTTGTCATAAAATATTTTTCCATGCTAATTTAATGTTTATGTACAAGATATCAAAGAACCTATCATTCATATAGTTACCTAAACTCAAAAAGGACAACACATATGTTTATGATTCTTGTATTGAAGGTGGACAATAAAAATTTTCTTTCAAACATATCATGGAAGTAATCACTGTAATTCTACTTCAACTCTTTAATTTTGATTTATTTGGTCCCATTAAACCTGCTAGTCTTGGTGGTGAAAAAAATTCTTAGTCACTGTAGATTATTTTAAAAGGTTTACATGGGTTTATTTTCTTCAACACAAATATGAAACATTATCTATGTTCATGGAATATAGTAAAACTATTAGAAATAAAATAGGTTACTAAATTATATTAATTATAAGTGATATAGGTTGATAATTCTTGAATCTATAATTTTAATATATTTGTAAGAAAATTGGTATTCATGTAATTTATTATATCCTATGACACTAAAAAATATGGTGTTGTGGATAGGATCAAGATTACACTTCATGAAATAAAAAGAATCAATTTAAATGAATACAATTTACCAAAATTATTTTGGGATAATGCATTAAATTCTCTATATTTTATTTCTAACATGACTATTTTTGGACTATATTGAAAATGTCTCATTACGAACTTTGGACAGGATGAAAATCTGAAATTTTTTATTTTAGAGTATTTGGTCACACATTATTTATTTTGAATTCAAATGACTCTACATATAAATTTGATCCCAAATTTAATAAGGGTATTTTCTTGGGTTACTATTATCATAGTTGTCATGACCCACCTCCCCGGGCCATGAACCTTCTCATATGACCCCATGGGTATCTGGTAATACCTTGGTTGCCTTCCCAACACACTATAGGCTATTACTCACTAGGGTCTCTTATCAGACTAATGACTGTCCCCACATGCCAACACTTGTTCTTTCAGTGTGTTTTGTCCTCACTCACACACACCCTGGGAAACTTCCCAGAAGGTCACCCATATTTAATACTTCTCCAAGCCAGGACTGCTTAACTGTGGAGTTCTAATCAGGTAGGCTCCCGAAAAGAAAGGTGCACCTTGTTTCTCAGGAGCCTGTTTGATTAGAACTCCATAGTTAAGCGTGCTTCGCCTGGAGTAGTTATCAGGATGGGTGACCTTCTAGGAAGTTTCCCAGGGTTTGTGTGAGTGATAAAAAAACATAATGTAAAGGACATGTGTTGGCATGTGGGGACTATCATTAGTCAGATGACCCGTTCAAGCATGTGCGTGGGACCTAAGGTGGGGCCCACGTGTCTGCGGGGAAATTGGTGGGCGGGACCTAGTTGACACATTTGGTATCATAGGTGGTTCGTTCCTTGGGATGTTTTTCGAACATCCCTAAAAAACAATTGGTTGGGATTTAGGAAAAAATGTCAACATGTGTCGAGAGCGGCTCTCAGGCCAGGGAGTCTAGTGATGGTGCGGTGGCCAACGTATCCCTTCACCAGGACCCTGATAACTCGGTTGTCGACTCGGCATGATGAGAAACTCGTTGCAGGGAAAATTGGTTTTTGCATCACACAAGATTGAGTCTTGATTGTCCTTCTTGAGTCAGCTCCCCATTATTCTTACTATTATATACATATATGCTAATCTGACCGCGACACTCCATGATAATTTTCAGGATGTATTCGCAAATCCAGCCATCTAGGATACCAGCTTTGGTTCGTGACGACGACCCTGTGAGCTACGAGGCCTCAGTCTGGGACCCATCATGTGAGTCCCTTTCTACGGGTGGACCGGTAGCGGCACCCCCACCTGGTGGGCCGTAGATAGCTTCAGCAGAGAAGACGGAGCTTGGGTGTAGGTTGAGCGCGTTCCGTGAGTTACAGCGTCAGAGACCACTGAGGTTTAGTGGTGAGCCAGGCCGTCAGGCAACAAAGGTTTGGCTCAAGATAGTGGTTCTCCTTTTCAGGCTTGTGCAGACGCCGACAGATCTTATGGTGGATTTGGCTTCCAGCCTTTTCCTCAGAGTATCTTGGAGTTAGTGGAGTCTAGTGACTCAGTTTCTTGATGAGTCGTCACTTTCATGGGGAGACTTTCAGTTGTTGTTTCATGAGGAGTTTTCCCCTCCTACATACATTCCATTCAAATTCAGGAGCTCCTACAGTTTCAACATGGAGGGATGACGGTGGCCGGGTATGGGACTAGTTTCGCAGACCATGCACGCTTTTACCCGGACCTGGTCCCTGACGGAAACTTCCGAGCGCGGAAGTTTGAGTAGGGTCTCCGCAGTGAGATTTGAGCTATAATAGTGCCCTTGGGCATTCCCACTTATGTCAGGGTGCTAGAGCAGGCACTGGTGATAGAAAGATTCCTGTCACGTTCTACAGTTGGTGGTGGTGGCAGACACGATGGAGTTGAGACGTCTGACCCAGCTAGCGGGCATCATCAAGAAGAACCTCGACGCAGGTGGATTTCTAACAACCGAAATCAGGGGTGTGGTCGTACACCACAGTGGATTCAGAGGGCACCAGTGCAGCCCGGAGAGAGTCGGTGCTACGCTTGCGATGGGCGAAATCACTTGGCATGAGACTGCCCAACCAGGCGAACCAAGAATATCAGGCAGGCAATAGGTGCACCACCACGACAGAGGATGCTCTGTGATTGGAGTAGCACCAATTGAGGTTGTTCTTGCAGAGGAGTGGGAGGAGCTGGTAGTGGGGGACGACTTTACGAGGGCTTCCCAACACCACTAGGCAGTCCACGTCATGCTCTGGGAGCTGACAGTTGGGACCACAGACAACCGTGAGCTTTGGATGTCTACGATCCTGCATTGCATGAGGTGACAAAATGTACTCTCTATAGCTCTTCTACTTTTTGAAAGTAGAATTGTTAGACTCTGTTCATGAAATGATTTTATCCCTGCTCCTTGTTTGAGGTGCTACCAGGGTGACGCGGGGCGTCAGTGTAACCCTATGTCGGAAAGGTAGAAGCCGTGCGACCTTTTTCTTTAGTTGATGGTGCCGAATCCTTCACTTTCCAAGTGGGTAAGAGAGTCTTGGTTGTGAGACATCAACTATGAAACCTTGCATGACCAGATATCCTTAGGTGTTTCACCATATGGATATTCTGATGGAGGGAATCACTGGGGTTTTTCCCAAGTCCAAACAGTGATTCCAGTCACAGCGTGAAACATAAAGGTTCGATCGGGGAGGTGCGCTACCCCCGAGGGCCTTTGGGAGGTTTGAGACCATGCAAAGGGATGATGAGGATACCTACCGCCTTTCCCTAACCCCCAAGGTCTAGAGTGGCTGCACGGTGTCTCCCGTGTGGCTCACATGAGGAGATGTGTGTGTACTTATATACACGTTATTGGCAAGGGCATACCTCACGTGAACAGGTCAAACCCTTTGGTCTTGGACAGTGACACAAACCCGTGCAAGAGTTCATCTGGGTACGGGAGAGCCAGGTGTGGGCTTAGTACCCTATGTTGTTCCATGGTTTTGCTTTTTGGGGAATAAAATATTGAAGTAGGGAATGACGTAAGAACCCGGTTTCTGCTATAAATGACTTTGGAATATTCTTGATGTCATTCCAGAGCAGCACCTTCATACGACATGCGATTCTGAGTCCCGATGTGGCCGGAATTAAATTTTCAGTGCGTTCACACTGGGCACGCCAAATAAATGGTATAACTCCTAAACGGTGCTTCAAATCAGAAATCTAAGTGTATAGATGGGTCCGAATTGGGGTGTTTACCCTAGGAACGACATAAAGCATGTCGGCGCGGGATGTTGGGAGCCCTCACCCATTACCGGAACGTTAAACAGATAAATTAAATAATTAATTAATTCTCTTAATTGTTAAACTGAAGTACCTCTTAAATGGTTGCTCAGATTGGGAAATTGGGGGCACCGTTGAGTCCGGAGCATGCCATTTACACTAGAAGGGGTGTAACTTTCGCGAGTGTGGGCCTCCATTGAAAAATGCCGCCAAGGTCATTTTCGTAATTTGGTGGGCTCGGGCGTTGAGTTTAATAACTTTTGAATGGGGCCTTGAATTAAAATTCTAAGATTGTCGTTGTGCTCGGGAGGTGGTGTTTACCCTAGGCACGGTCTAACATTAACCGCATCGGGGGTTTTGGACGCAGGTGTTTTCAGGGGTCGAGTTTTTAATTAAAAAGAGTTTAATTATTTAAACTCTCCTCTCCTCCCCCATCCTCATTCCCCCCCTAGAGAAACCCCCTCACCCTCAAGCTCCTCATCATGCCCTCTTCCTACCTCTCCAAACTGGGAGACCTCGACTATGGCGAAGGCGGATCGACGATAAAGCTCCATGCAACGCCCAACAAGGTAGGATCGTGCGTTTCAATTTATTTTCCCCACACCTACTTTGAGCTTGATTAATCACATATAATTGATGTTTTATTTTTGATAAAATCACAAGAATGCATAGTATATTTTTTGATCTTTACAATTCTTGTTACGGATTTGAAATCTGAGTCCCGAGCCGCCCGCAACGGTCCGGTAAATTTTGGATGTTTTCAGGTTTTTCAGGGGGTTTCGCCGGCGGTCCGGTGAGCAGCAGGCTGATACGGGCTAAGACGGCGGTGACATGGGCTAAGGTAGTGGTGGCACGGGATAAGGCTGGGCGGTGGTGTTCTTCAGGGTGAGTTGGTGCTGGACGGGCAATGCGGTGGCTCCAGGCGGCGAGGGCGAGCTGCCAGGGCACGATGGCAGCGGGGTCGCGGCGCGCGACCCCCGCGCGGCGACAGAGACCCGCGCTCGACGGGTCTCCGCGAAAGACCGCGACCGACTCTCATGGCTGGTCGGTCCAGGCATAGATCGAGGGTCCACGGCCGGTCCTTGTGGCAGAGCCGTGGGATGACACAGCGAGCCGGCCCGGCCGGTGCGGGCCAGCCCAGAACAGGCACACCGGCCAGTCTAGGCCGGTCCAGTCCAAGGGGCTTGCCCCCTTCGACTTAGGAAGCCCGTAATTTTCATTACGGCTGTCCATTTTGTGTTCCATATACGGCATTGCCATCCTGTAGTCGAGACAAGCATTTTGAGATGGTCTCGGGAATTTTTAATTCCCGAAATGAGGGGCCTCGGAGGCGCGACACACCTTTATGTAGTTTGGCATTTTTCCGAGAGTTTTTGTTTTGGGCGGCACGGACACATCCGATGTACGTTTTGAGCGCCTTCAGTGGCATGGGGACCCTGGTGCCGATGCGGAGCTTTCCAGGGTGGTTTCAGGCATTGAAGCTGGAGTTGAGCCATGGGGCGCATGGCCCTTGTTTTAAGCTGTGAGGAGCACTTTACAACTTTTTCATCGGCCGTCCGTTCGGGGCGTGGAAATAGTTGATTTTTGGGGTTTTTTCGAGGGCATTGCAATGGTGCAATCCGCCCACTTTAATTCTGATGATGGTGGGGGCCCCACGAGGGCCGTTTTGGGAGTTTTCGGTGATTTACATATTTATTACCGGGTGTCCGTTTTGGACAATAGAATAGTCCATCTTGTGTGCTTTTCCGAGAGGATCGCAATGGTGCGATCCATTGGTAGCGCTTCAGGACCGGGATGCGGGTCCCACGCAGCACCGCTCATGTTCGGTATGTCTGAACACATCTTTTTTCTCCGGATATCCATTCCACTCAAGTGAGCAATCCTTTTGACGTGTTTTCCCGAGGGAATCGCAATGGTGCGATGTGCTCGACTATTTTCAGGGCCAAGGCTCGGGACAACGGGATGCCATTCGGGCACGAGGCGGTGTTAGCGACTTTTTCGGCAGATATCCGTTTGAGGCGATTAAATAGTATATCTCGCATGTTTTTCCATAAATATTACAATGGTACAATATGTTTGGATGTACTAAGACTCCTTCAAGAACTCATTTAAATGCGAAAGCAAGTAAGGTTCTCTGGTGGTGGTTCGTCCTACTGTGTTTGTAGAGGACCCTTGGCATGTGATCGCATGAACTCCTGTGTGAGTGATGTAATGTTTGAAGAGATGTATTTGGCCATGCCTAGGCCGATGAGGTGGAAAGTTGGAGTTGTTATGTTTACACCCTTCGTGTTGACGTTGGGTACCATGTGCATGATATCCTTTGGGCTGGAAACATGGTATACTCGGGGAGTATATGGGAATGCTGGGAGGTACATGTGGATGTTTGTACCTGAGAACATTTGTGATCTTGGTTGGAGTTGACTTGGGGACACATGCCTTGTGGGACCCATGTGCGTGTCGTGTTCTGCTTTGCATACCCTTTACCTCACACGACGTAGAGGGTCCCTCTGTTCTCGTTTGTTTGACAAGTAGGGTTGAGTTTACCCCTAGCTCTATTATCATTTTTTTGAAAAGCTGGGATGAGTTTCCCCCTGGTTCTGTTCTCATTTGTTTGAACAGCCAGGTTGAGTTTCCCCCTGGTTCTGTTCTCGTTTGATTGACCATAAGGGTTGAGTTTCTCCCCATGGTTCTTTTCTCGTTTTCTTGACCAATAGGGTTGAGTGGTTTTCCCCGGGATTTGTTCTCAATGGTTTGGCCGGAAGTGTTTCTCCTTGTTCCCTGGTAGAGTTCTTGTGGATTTGGTGTGACAAACACATTACGCGAGCACTGATCCTCTACCCAGTAGGTTGTTTCTAGCAGGGCGGGCCAGGAGGTTGTTTCCAGCAGGGCTAGCCGATGAGGTACCATCCAACAGGGATGACGAATGCTCTACCATTCAGCAAAGATGGCCAGTGGGTTACCATCCAGCAGGGATGGCCACTGAGCTACCATCCAGCAGGGATGGCTAGTACAGCGGTGTTCACAGAGTAGTACCATCCAGCAGGAATGGCCAGAGAGGTTCCAGATTTACATCCACCGGGGCTGGGAAGTGGTCCCTGATGACAGTTTCGAGCCTCTATCCATTGGAGTACCCTTTTTACGGGACTTGGCATTGGGACTCGTCGATGACTTTTTCCGTGTCCACCTCCAGTGGATTACCCTTTTACGGGACTGGGAAGTGTGGTACCCGTCGACTCTTACCGGGTCTCCCTCTAGTGGGAACTCATCAACTTCCAGGGATTACCCTCCAGCGGGGCTAGGAAAGGGGTCACATGTCGACTTTGAGGAGACCTCTCAACTGCGGGGTAGTGACGAGGTATGGTTTGACGTTCCGCAGAACTCTCAAGTACGAGGGGTGCTTTCCCCACCGAGACACATCCTTGTGACGTGACCTAAAACCGTGCAGGCGAGTCAGTGCCACCCAAAGAGGATAGTGTCAAGGTGTGATGATTTGAGCCCCTTGACTTGCAGTTCGGGGCAGAAGTGCGGGATGCAGGGGATCAATGGTGTTTACTTGTGGGACTGTTGGCTACTCACTTTCTTGGGCTGAGCTACGGGATGGAGATCCCCTTATGATCTTGTTCGGGATTCTTGATTGAGCATATGGATATGTATATATGTTGTTCTAGAACCCACTCCTTGGGTTTTGGATACTCTTCTTCTAGGAGAGGCGAATACGCGCGGGGAACGCCACGTGCTCTCCGTGTCTAGCTTCTAATGGTTGGAAGATTCTACTCTCATACTATAGGTAACAAAGACTCGAGGAAAATTTCATATTCTCACCTCTTCTACCTCCTTGTGTTTGGACAAGTCTACATCCTTCCTCTTGTTGGGTTGAGCTGTACTCTTTACTGCACTCTTGGTTGTTCTCCTTTACTTTTCCCTGTTCGATCTACTGCTCACCTCTTCAGTACCTCCTTTGTAGCTCCATCGAGCCTTCGAGGGCATCCTAATGAGTATTTTTATACTCACCCCTACTTGGGTTTTTCCCGCACTTGGTGTTCCCTTGCAGAAGACAGACATGTTGTTCGTGACTTAAGGAAGCTTAGGAGTTTGGGAGCTTGGATGGTGTGCGGTGGTCGTAGTTGGGTTCCAGGTGTGGGACCCTCCCATATGTTTACTGTTGTTTACCTGTTGCTGGATTGTTTCACTTTTCTAGTTGGGCGTTTGTTTTCCCCTTTTTCTTTTCAGTTTACCTTCAGCACTTGCTTTGTACTGTGTAGAGGTCGATTCACTTTGTGGTTTATTTATAACAGTTGGTACTTTACTTTTCTTCTTACTCTGCACTTCTGTATTGAGTGTGTTGCGTGTGTGTGTAGGTTCTCAAGAAAAGGCCTCCCCGAGTTGTTTAGACTTCGGCACTTGTCGCCTGCCCCTGGCCTATGGAGACGGGCTTGGGGTAGTTGCGGCTCGAGCCCGGGTAGGGTCGGGTCGTGACAATAGTAACGATTTTAGAGTATTTAATAATAAAACCATGATTTTTTGATGTAAATTTTGATGTCAAATTTGGTTAATGTGTTTTATAAAATAAATATGTTGATTAAAATCAATTCAAAAAATATTTTATGGATATTAATATTAAATAAAATTAAAAATCATATTTGAATGAAACTGTTGAGGGGGAGAAATTCCCTCTTGAAAAAATTGAGAATTAAAAAAGATTATCCAATAGAAAATGTCAATGGGAATATTGTACCAAATGTTCATTCAAGGAGATATGGTTTACATTTTTGTGCATATTATGATTTTATCATTGATATTACACCAAAAAATGTTGATGATTCTCCAAATGATTCTAATTGTATCGTGGATTTTAAATTTGAGTAAAATTAGTTTACTAAAAATAATTTGTGGGCTTTAGTTGATCAACATAATGACTCCCATATGAATGGAACTAAATAGATACTTATAAAAAAGATTGATGAATATGATAAAATCAATAAAAAATAAGCTAAACAAGTTTCCCAAATATATTTATAAGAAGAAATTATTAATTTTTAATAATATTTTACATTAGTTTTTAGGTTAGAAGCTATTAGATTATTATAAGTGTATAAATGTTTTCATTGTTTCAAATTATTTCATATGGATGTTAAAAGTTAATTCTTGAATTGAAGTATTTATCAATATGTATATGTGATATTTCCCCCCATATTTGTAATTGAAAAGTTTATAAATAATGTTCTAAATAAAACTGAATATTTATATGGATTGAAATAAGTTCATTGACTTTGTTAAGATAGGATAGAAAATTTTCATTTGAAAAGAATTTTGAAAAAGTGAAAAGAAGATCTTACCTTGTTTATTAAGAATAATTTAAATGATATTTTAGTTGTATAAATTTGTTTATATAACCCAATATTTTGATATTTAAATAATTATTTTTTTTAATAAATTTTAGACATGATGAAAAATTATTTTGATATGAGTTTAATGGAAGAATATAGAACATCTATTAGCCTTTATATCATTCAACGAGATGATAGAATTTTTATAAATAAATCAAATTATGCGAAATAGTTAGTCAGTATATTTTTTATACTCTTTTAAATGTAGTAATACTCCTATTATTACTTAATTTAATCTTTATAGGGATGAATTTATAATTTTTTGATGTAAAAACTTTTAGTTGCATGATTGGAATCTTATTATACCCAATTACTTCTATAAATAATATATTGTTTAGTGTTTTCATGCGTGATAGATTTAAAAATAATTCTAAATATAGTCATTTAGAATTATTTTAAAGGATTATAAAACATGATAAAGGTTTTTTATGTACTGGTTTATTTTACCCCGCATGAACATCTTATTATTTAATTGGTTGTAATGATTCTGATTTTGGTGGATACAAGATAGATATAAAAAATGAATATTGGGTATGTGTCATTATATTGGTAAATATTTAGTTTCATATAGAGCTAAGAATAAAAATTTTGTATCTTTATTATCTTTTGAAAGTGAGTATGTTTTTTTGAATATAGTTTTTTTGAAATCATTTTGAATTAAGTATACTGTTTTTTATTTTGGTTTTAATTTTGAAAAGATCCCGATTTATTATTATAATAAATATACAATTTATATTTCTAAAAATCTGTTAAAATATTTTAATAATAGGAATAATGATTCTATCTTTCACTGTTTTAGATATCATATTCAAAAAAATAAATAAAACACTACAATATAATTATATAGAAAGTCTGTTTGTTGACTTATTTATTAGGCCTTTTGATTGAGCTAAATTTAATAAAATTAATATTAAATTTATAATGTTATAATTTTAATTAACTAATAATTTCCATTTTTATGGGGAGGTTTCAATGATAAATATTTAATCTTAATATTGTTTTATAAATTTCTATTTAAAACTAACTATTTAACTCGATTATTTCTTGGTAGTGACTTCTTGACACAAGAATTTCAAGATTTTACTTCAAATTTGTTTTCAACAAATAATTTATTACTTTTTATATCCATTTAGTTATATTTATTTTATTTGAATATTTTAATATTTACTTGTAACAGGAAATATATGTTCATTTTTTAAATCTCTTTTAATTAGGGGAGCTTCAATTTCTCAGTGTTAACATTAGAAAAGTTAGTTTATTTCCCAATATTCATTTAGAATATTTAAATTTGAGTTCATCACAAACATTAAATTAGTTTCATTCTAAGTAATTATTTTGTATCTTTGAGTAATAATATTTACATATAAATTATTGGGACTTTAATGGGGGATACATTTATTTTTAAATAATTTAATCTTTTTGATAAATTTCAAAAAGGATGAGAAATTTTTAAATTTTTAGTAATTTTGTAATTATAAAAAGGGGGAGAATGTTAAAGTGGATCCTTGAGCTAGATTATTTATTTATTATTTTTAAAATTACAATTTATTAATTTTCTATAGTTTTCTATTTATAATTTCTCACAGATTTTGGTAAATCCTTTATTCACTCTAACATGAGTTTTTAAATATTTGTTTATATATTATTGAAAGTATCTATTATTTGTATTTGATGAGTTTTGGTTAAAAATAAGTCTAATTATAGATTGAATATGAAGTATATATACTATATCAACGACGAGATATGTATATCAAATTTACCATGAGAAATGTATAAACCATATGAACTATGGATTGACAAAAAATCCTCAATCAATTGTTCCTGATAAAGAACTGTGACTATCAACTGTGTCAAATAGATGAAAATTATATTAGTGTTGATCCTACTCCACAAAGAGTTTCAATTAAATACATTGTTAAAAAAAATTTATTTAAAATTACATGATGTCCTCAATTGACCTCATGATCATCTCGATTAGCCATATAACTAGAATGATCGTACATTAAATATTGATCGAAAACAAATTATTTCAATTGACTGAATGTTGAAAATGATCGATTGCGTGAAGAAAATAATAGGATACCACAAGAATTGAGCTATCGTAAGGAGTTACCTACCATATGATATCACCTACCACATGGTATAATATTCCTTATGAACTTCATCTGAAATATATTCTCGGTATTCATATTATATCACATTTTAATTTATTAAATTTATATATTTTTTATTTTAATTGATTTATTTATTCTATAATAAGAGATTAATAATTTTTATTCAAAGTGATTTTTTGATGTATTTTATATAGATTTAAATTAATGAAAAACATTTCCAATCTTGATTTATTTTCACATGGGGTATTTACTACATATGATTAATTTTTGAAATCTTAGGAATTTGAAGAGATTTATTTAGTCGATATATCTGAGGATATTACAAGGATTTTGAAATAACTTTTTTATGGATTATTTAATATGACATTAATTATTCTAAAAATTTATATGTAAAACTATATTAACTTTTATATATTGTCAAAGTGGATCCACATGAGTATTATTTTTATGTTCATTAAATTGAGAATTCACGTGAGGAATTTATAAGAAAGATAAACTGGAAAATTCTAAAGTATTCATTAATGTAATATGATCTTTCTTTTATGGAGAAGAATAAGAAAATGATTTTATAATTTTAAATATATTACTAATGGTGAAACTATTTATAAATAATTTTATAAATGTAGTGTTATATTTGGAGGTTGAGTATATTTTCAAATTTTATTATTTAACACACTTTTTGTGATAAATCATTGGATCACTCTTGGGTGAGATACATAATTTAGATCCTTTAATTAATAAATAGTACACTACTACCACAATACTTCTGTTCTAAATTTTCAACTATTTTATGTAGTTCTTAATTCATTCAATTTTTTCTATGTACACTATTTTATTGGATTATATTAACCTTAAATGTTAGGATTGTCGAGTTAGACCACCCCAAAAAAGAATGTTTGAGTAGTTCATAATTAGTCAAAGTTATGGGATTTGGTTATGAATTGGTCAGGATAATGGAAGGTCTATTTTCATAAAACACATCTAAAGGAAGTTATCTGGGTTAGGACTCTAGTCATAAAAATGTTTTTCTTATGTTAATCCTTCAGGGACTAAAATTGAATTTTAAAGGGTTGTGATTCTGCATAAAAAGTTAAATAATATATTACAGTGGGTGTCATTTTCAGCTTTGTTTTAGAGGAGTGAAGAGTATACATAGGACCAATTAGTTATAAAATACTATAAAAATCATTGTGTTCAATTTTTTTTTATTTTCAATGAAAAAAATACAGACTCTGATAAGACTTTAAAAGTATTTTATAAAATCAATTCAACCCCCTAATGACTAGTATTTCATTCTCATAAATAGTCCTAAGAATGACATCAATGAAAACCACTATCAAACATCAATTTATGTACACCATATCATCAATAGAAACCCTCTGAGAGAGATATCAAATTACAATAAGACCACTACCAATGAATATATGAACAATGACTGGTAGAACTAATGAAAAAAATCATGAGATAAGCAAACACCAGAGTTGAACTAAGCCCTCCTAATACATGAGCATACTTTTATAGAACACAAAAACACATCCTAACCCATCAATTACATCACTCGACATAAAATATTATGGAATACATGGCTAGACTCAGTGCACCTCTTCTACCAAAGATGAACAAAATCGCAAAACCATGACTATAAGCTACCCCTGTGGAAGACTATAAATATAGTAAAGAAGATTTGGGAGAAAAAGAGAGATAGGACAACCATTATAATCCAACACATATGAGACTGGTGTTAAAAAAATGAGGCAACATCATCAAACTCTCACTTATCTTTTCACTATCTTATACAAAACACACCAAAATGAACAAATAAATCAGGGATATATCCCAAAATTGTTAGAACCAAAAAATTAAAATAATAATGTATAATTATAAAAAAATACAAGGAGAACCTCTATCCCCAATTTAATTTGAATCATTCTTAAGTAAATCACCACTATCTTCACACCTAGATGAAAAAAACAAGCCAAAAACTAGGAACCTAAGGGTAATAAAGTTGGAAAACACCACCTTGGGAAAGATTCCTTAACAAATGGACCATTAAGAATTCATAGAGATATACTCTCAGATGATCTTGAGCTGTAAATGGAACTCGTTGCAGGAATCCTCAAAGGTTTATACCCCAGAAATGATATGACACTAGAGGTTCGAGAACATTCCATCAAACTAAAATAGGTGAAAAGGACATGGTACATCAATAGTAAAGGCTAATTAAGAAGGGAAATCAAAGGAAATGTGGGATGATTAAAAAATAACCACAAATAATATAAAAAAATAAAAGTACTAAAAGAATAAGGTGGATAGACATATCCAAAACATAGATGAGGTTTAGGTAATAATGTTGAGTAAACCCTATGCGAAGTACACATACGAGATAATTACAATGGAATATGGTTACATAAATCAATATAAATTATTTATAACAAAATAATGTGTTTTTATAAAAAAAGGAATAATTTTTAGGTGAGGTGGCCTATATTCCATGAAATGTTTCTAAATAAGCATTTAGAGCTTGAAAACCACTATTCAGCACCAATTTACATTCTTTATATCCTCTTAAACCCTAATTAAATTTTTTTTTCAATATTTATTCCGTATAAAAATCATTAAGGCACTCCAAAAAACTCCCATACAATTTACTAAGGGCTCCCCCTCATTAAACAATTCAATTTTAATGAAGCTTTTATTAAGTGTGGGATCCTTAGTAATTTATTATATGGCCAAAAAAATAATTCCATTGGACCATTAAAAGGATATTATAACTCAAATAGTCTATATTTTTGGAATTTATATTCAAGTGTGGGTTCTATATAACTTTTTAACACATTAAAATACTCTTTTTCTCATTAAAATTGACGATTAATTTCATTTTAAACCTAAAAATTAAAATCTATACTATAGCTTATAATGTCCTAGAAATAATGATTTGGACCTATTTATCACACTCCATATTAATTATCATAACATATTTTTGTACAAAACCTTACCCACACTGACCAATAGGTTATCCACTATCCCAATAGGATGAGAAATAGACCGATCCCTCGACAAATGAACATAAATATTTGGATACAATTATTAAATTTTAAAATTATAGAATAATGGGAATGTGATGGGATTTATTCATGAACTAAGTTCACCCATAAATTCTACTAAACACTATTTTATAAAGATTAATTGATGATTTTTTTTTGGATTTTGATATTTTAGAGGAAATTTCTTCCAAAGGACAACACTACACTCCTCGATAAAACATAATGTGGATAACTTTCCAAAATTATTTTATTATATATTTTTTTCAATAAATTTAAATGTGATGGAATATGAACCAAATATTAATTGAATGAAATGATAAATTGAATATTTGAAAACAATATAATAAAATGGAGAGGTATCGATTCATTTTTCTTTAGTTTTATTCTTTTATTAAATGGAATGAGTGGGGAAATGTTTTTAAAAATATTTTTTGTTTCATCAAAATATTCCTTGAAACTATCATTTAGTTTATTAATTTTCCATTTAAATTTTTTTTGGTTTTGAGGAAGAAAAAATAAATTATTATAATTATTAATCATGAATTAAACATTTTAGGATCATTTTTTAGATTTTTACCTTTTCATATTATTCATAGATTTTAGGTTAGAATTCAGTAGGATCCTATTTAACTTTTTGATATGATTTTTCAACGTAAATATAGTTTTCAAAACTAGGAAATATTATCATGGATTTATTTTAGTGGTACTAGGAATTTTCCGTCTATTAGTTTCAGATACGTTTTTATCCATTTGAAAAATTTTAACTTCATGATTATGAATTATGAATTTTTGGGAATCTATTCTAGTTATGTGTTGTCTGACCAACCCTTCCAAATTACCTCTAAAATTTGAACTTCTATCCCAATTTGGGAATAGTGGTATAGAGTGATTTGAGAAATTAAGGGTTTCATGTTTCCAAATCACACCTTTTCCTTTTTAAGGGAATTATGACACTCTTCGTATACCAATGGTTGTAATTATTTTAAAATAGACCACATTTACCAGGTTTTCTAAAACTATAACCATAAAAATGTGAATTCACAATAGGGTGTGAAGGTATATAAATATTTGGATTTAAATTTATAGTACCCCCATACATCATAGAGTGCGTATATTATTCACTAAGTGCTTGTTCCAAATTTTAACAACTCACTTTATTACAACATTGATTTTCATTTTAATACATCAATGTGTAAATATATTTTTGGAATTCAGTAATATTTTAACATTAATAATGTCCTAAAATTATATTCCCTTCATTCTTATGAAATTTAATTCTTCTTGAATACTTTTGTGGATAGTTAAGTTTAAGTGAGTTATATATTTATCTTGGTTCTTCATTACTTTTATTAGTGTAGTATCCACTAGATGATTTTATAGAAGAGTTTAGAAAAGTGGTATATGAACTTTTTATAAATAAGTCATAGAAATATGAGAACGATGTTAGTGATAGGGTTCTACCTAAGATAACCTTGGAACCTATATTTGGCCTCATGGAATGGCCTCCACTAATCTTGAATGAAACTAGTGATCTGACTTACTGACTAAAAATTAATTTTTGATTTTCAAACACTTTTAAGGAAAAGTGAGAAACGCAACATCCAACACAACAACCAAAAACAACCAAAATAGAGAAAACCTAAAAATACAGAGCTGTCCCTCCCCATGAATTGCATCGTGATGATAAGCCTTCACCAAAGTATGTCAAATGGCAAGCGTCCCATGCAATAGTGCAGGCCCGGTACCGATGGAAATGCTATACCCTCTCTATCATCCCAATCCAAATGACATGTACCATTGAAGCCTTCATTCTCAAGTCCCCATCTGGAACAACTCCCAACGCCACCACAAAACCAAATATAGGAAATAATCGATAGTAGACAGCTCTAGCAAGCAAACCCTCTAAAGAACCCACCAAACAGTAGCTTAAGTAGATACATTAAAAATGAAATTGAGATTACCATTATCTGCTTACCTAAACAACTTCTAGGATAAGTAAGACACCTGGGTGTCGGGGGCTTCAGTCATTCACTTTTCAAATTCCGAAGCCAACTGATCCCATATCTGAATGTACTCCTCGATGAAAATCTTCCCTTTATTTAAGCCTCCAACATGGATTAGATCTTTCTTGTCAATCCATGAGTATTTCTATTTGTTCAGAGACATTCTTAATGACCTCCCCAACTTTTTTAATGACTCGTCCTCATTAGCTATAAGTAGTAAAACCTGGCCAGTCACCTCTTCGTCGGAGCTAAGAAGCAATTCCGAGGGTTGAACTCCCTATTCCTCTATTATCTGACTTGTCAAAACCTCAGCAGCCATTTTCAATCTGTTGGCCTTTTTCGCAGATCGGGTCTCCAAAGGAGGAGGTAAAGAGGAGTATTCCTTCCTCCCTTTCCTCCTCTTAATATTCGTATTACTTCCCAGGCATAAATCTCCATCAACCAAAATTTCAAGTTCACTTCCATTAGGATCCTTCTCGGATACCCCGTCATGAAGAACTCGAGTATTTGGGTCCAAACTCAAACCAACCTTGGAAATGCTTCCAAATGAGTTGCTCAAGTGAATAGAGGTCTGGCTCAAAAAGACTGGCCCCCCTTCTTTCCCAGTTCTGCTTGAATTCGCAGCATCTGTAGAAGCTCCTTGCCTCCTCTTACACTCATCGCCACTGTCCGACAACACTACCTCAGTGTCAGGAGCAGCTGGAGAAACCTCCTCCCAGCATGCCATAACCTCTCTACTCCAATTCCACTAATTTACCATTTGAGAAGCCTCGATCAGAACTGGAACTTTGACCTGCAGTTCACCAGAGGGTCCAGCTAAATCCTGCTTCAACTTGAGGAACACCTCAGACACGAGCGGAAGGTCCTGTGAAATAGAAGCCTTCTTCACACGATCCGTGCAAGGAATTCCCTCAACAGACGCATTTCCTTCCACTGGAGCATTTTCGGGATGCACCTCATCCACCGCTTGGAGTAATTGGGATCCTTGACCTCCCCCGCCTGTACCCTCTGTTGATAATCCCAGGACAACCTTCTCATGATCTGGATATTTTCCCTTGTCACCTTCCTCCGACCTTCCCCTGGACGAAGAACCCCGATGTCAAGCCTCCTTCGAATTACCCGACCTCTTGCATTCTCTCCGCTTCGCAACCCACTAACGGAAAACTTAGTAGGAATGACCCAAACGCTTGCAAGAAGAACACAAATCGACCCAGTTTTCATCAATAACGCTCTTCTTACATTGATATTCCTCACCGATTGTAATCCAAACATACTCAAACAGAGTTCTTGAGGGATCCAGTTCCACACACACTCACTGATTGACCGGGTGGCAAACCGCCTCAGTTCGACTATCAGAACATAAGAACCTACCGACCAGTAAACATATTTGGATAAAATATCATTGAAAAGGCATTATATAATTGTTACCATGTCTCAAAGAAGTTATCACATAGACATTAAAGTGGTAACTACTTCAAAACACTATAAAAGTACCCAAGGAAGGCCAAAGAGTCATCATTTACAATATTGTTCAAGGAAGGAAATAATGAGAGGTGGGTAAATTTTATCTCATAAAATTTTCCTCTTTGGCATAGTCTAATGTATTATGGATTCCATAATATAGTAGGTAGTTTTAACCCCCTCAATCTAATCCACCTCAATTAAATGTTTCCCAATTATTGATAGAAAACCTTTTTCGTTATTCCCATCATCAATCTCTTTAATTTTTTTCTTTTTAATTTTATTTTAATTCTTAATAGTACTAAAACACATACCTATCTGTCAGATTAAATTATTTCAAATTATAGAATTATTCTTAATGTGTATGAACTACATGAGTTCTCAACTTCTTGAAGAATGTGATACTTAACACACTATATGAAAAGTAACATTAAAGGAAAATTTAAAAAATCACAGATAAATGTTTTGTTTTTAAATTTCTAGTGGTAGTTTAATTTTTTTTTTGATAATTCACAATGGTTTCTTAAAAATATATTCCATTTAATGATAGTTAAAAATATCGCTAAATGTGAAATTTTATTTTATTTATTTACTTTTTGCAAATATTATTAAATTAGTTGTTTAGAATTTTTTAATAATTATTAATAAATAAGTTAAATTTTAATTAATTATTATTAAATAATGATTTGTTGTTAATTATTAATTATTTATAATTATTAATTATTTTTAGATTTAAATAATTAATAATGGTTATTTTCTAATTATTAAATATTTATAATTATTTTTCTGACTAAAACTCAATTTTTATTTTTATTTTTGATAAACACACTTTATAAATTGGTTTAGAGGGAACCCTTACATGACTTGAGAGCCCTAGAATACATGGAATATTAGACCAAAGGATGAAATGCACTAAATGAATTCCTGAAGTCCAACTGTGAATTATACTGCTTTCGCACCTTCCACTAATACCACACCTACTGTATTACCCGTCGCTGAGGTAGTAGCTGTTACATTACAGTCAAGGATAAATTGTTTCTACTAAAATTGAAAAGAAAATCCTTCCAAATATGGAGTTATTGAGGATTAAATTCTCATCCTCATACCATATTACAAGGTGCCTCTACCCTCAAGAACACCCATAACTACTACTTAGAATTTTTAATTATTAATTACTTGCTAATTATTAATTATTAATTATCAGTGATCAATTTTTTAAAATTATTAATTTCATGTTATTTTCAACATTAATTACCAATTACATTTTAAAAATCAATAAATCAGTTATTTTTTATTTATTATTTATTAATTATATTTAATTAATAATTACTATTTATATATGAATTCAGTATTACCTAATAAATTTTAATTATTAAATAACAATTAATAGTAGTTATTAATTGATTAGTAATTTTAAATTTCATTCATTATTTATTTACATAGTGTATTTTATTTATCAAATATTTTAAATAAAATTAAATGACATCTTATTACAAGTAAATTCATTTGATGTACTGGTTAATACATATAATGTTAAGAGAGAATGGGTGATATTAGTGTAAGGGTGAAAAACCTCATGGGTAGTTGTTTTATATTGTAAAAACATATAAAAAGTTTGTTGAATAACATGTATTGACATATAAATATACGTAAATTCATTTGATGGAGTGTTTAGTACTTAGTGAGTTAAACTAGTACATAGTGAGCTATGTGGGGATGAAAGAGAGTATTGTAAAGATAGGAAAGCATTTGGAAATTCATGACACATTTTAGAAACTTTCATGAATCATTTAGTGGTGGTTAAAACTATCGCAACATATTGAGTTTCTTATAGAGGTAATAGTAAGAAAAAAATTATTATTTTTGCTTTTAAAAAGAAATTTAATTATAAATCCATAAGAAACTATATCAAAATCTTAAAAAATATCAAATATTAGAAAAATACATTGACTTATAGATCAAAAACATTTAAAAAAATTTATTTTCCTTTATATTTTTGGTTTTTCTATATTTTATATATATATTTTTGAGAATCTGAAATTTCTTATAGACACATAACATATTAACCAAAAACAGTGATGAATTTTAAACTTGACATGTTAAAAAAAACTCCCCAAAATATAAATTTTACCTATGATTACACTAATTAGTTTTTTATTGAAGGATCATCTCCACTATGATGGAATATATGTGTTTTTTTTAAAAAAAAAATTAAAGAATCTAATAAGAAAATTTACATAGAAACCCTAAAAATAAATTCAATGTGTAGTTATATAAAATTAATGGTGAAAAGTGAAATAATTAATAATTTTAGTAAATATTTGTAATGAAATGAATGTTAAAGGAATGAGAATATTTCAATAAACCAGTGGTGATCAGTTTAAAAACTAATGGAATCTTATCTACTGTGGAATCGAAAACATATTTCCCATTGTAAAAAAATGTTCATAGATGACTAAACCTTCCAAAAATTTGATAATTTTTTTCATTTAAACAATATATCTTTTACAAAGTTTATTTAATCCTCTATCACATGAAAAGTAAAAATAGTAAATAAAATTAATGTGAAAAGCATCATTTATTATAACTGTATTATTATAAAATTTAGAAAAGTCCATCATTCAACTGATTTATAATTGGTATGTCAATATTATGTTTAAAGTGACTGATTCTTTAGCAACAATATAGATTGACATTATTTTATCTATCATTGTTTAACTATATCTTAATAGGTTTTCATAAATAATATATATTAAATAAGATAACAATAGTAACTTTAGAGTTTAAAAACAATGTTGGATAAATGATTTTGTTCTAGAAAAATCAATTTCCCCTTAACGAAATTTACCCACATATCATTCCAAATTCATTATAGAACAAAGAGTAATTTTTTTTTTAAAATTTCCATGAAAATAATAAATGAGGTAGAATAGAGTAGAATCTTCTATGTCAATAAAATATATCTCTCTTCATGGTTTATTATCTCACCAAAATCCACCATGAACCTTTCTCCAAATAACTAAATAATATTTATTTAGTGAGTGTATAAAAATATTATAAACACCAAGACTAGAGTTCAATCAGAACCCCTTCTTCGGTCAGTTAATTCAGATTTAGTAGTATGCCATTTTATTTAATGGTTAAATTTTAATTTCCAAATAATATTTTATATTTCTTTGATACCTTGGTTTACTCATAGAGTATGTCATTTCTCTTATATGAGCACCAGGAAAAACTATATTTCTTGATGAAAATATTATAAATATACTGCCAAAACTATTTTTCTTATGTAATGACAAAATTATTCTTATACTACATGCTAAATTTACAATTTATCCATACACATATGTCAAAAAAATTAATACACAAAGAAACCAAATAATTTCATAAATATATAGGCCAATTTATTAAAAACTATCCAAATAATAAAAATATTAGACAGAAATGAATAGATAGAACTACTATTACCTATTCACTCACAAAAATACTTATCTAAAAAGAACATAAAAATACAATTAAAAACAATTTTAACCAAATATTTCATTTTAATTACCCACTATATCCCCATATTATACTTTTCCAACCTGACTCACTCTATAGTAGTCATACTGGTTTGTTATGTTACAACAAGTTCCCCCCCACCAGTATGGTAGATGTTTTCAATTTGAAATGATTGTCTAAAGTGATATCATTAAGAGACTATAAACTCATATTATTTTAATAAAAGAAACAAATATATCATATCATTAGTCACAAAATTATACATAAGAATAGATAATTAACATTGAATAATCCACCAAAAATAAATAAAAAATTCCAGTTGTAAAAAAATTAATATCTTATAATGTCACATGAGACATGAAGAAATTAACACGATCCCTGATGGACATATCATATATTACATAGAAAAAAAGTAAATAACTGAAAACAATCTGGTCCCGAATCCTTAATATCATCTCTTTAATCTGTCTGATCCAACTCAACCATCCAACACCAGGCCTCTTCCCTCCCTACACATTATATAATGAGGTCTTTTCATATACCAACATTCCATAGTCATTCTTATAGGGTATGAGTAAAACTCTATAAACCACTATGTATGGATTTCTTAACAAAACTAATATATTTAGTTCATATACAATGTGATTTGGCTATGATAAACAAATAAAATGTTGAACATAATATATAAATCAACATAGAACCTTAGGTTCAATGGTAACACCTATGGTTGACCAAACCTAATTTGGAATGTGCCATAAATATTTGAGAAAGTCACATACCAAAACCAATGGTTGGAATGATAACATCCCATAATACCATTATATTTCATATCATCATATATAATAAGGGGAAATATAATACACTTCATGTAACAGAATATATCGAACTCATAAATGTGATAAAAAATACTGCTAGATATACCATCATATATAATCATATCAGTAGAAATAACATGCACCTGATAATACCATCATTCCATCTCAGTGGGAATAACACCCACTATATAATACCATTTTATCATATAAGGGGGAGTAACATAAACTATACAATAACCATCACATATCATATTAGGGGGAATATCAGCTGTCCCATAATACCAACATGTCTCGTATGGGGGGGGGGTAACAATGTACTCCCCGTAATACCATAATATCTTATCATCACATGGCTTGGATACAAACTAGAACCTGATAAACATTTCCTATGATGGTATATATAGTGGAGATTCTATTCTCTCCACCACATGCCTACGGGGTTGTCACCTAACTATCCCCCATATACCTAACATCTCAAGGGTCAGCTTGAGGTTAGGGAACCCACTATGGTCCCTTACATTTTTTCTTGGTCCATACACCCCATAAGGGGACCTTTATCCTTTTCCTGGATTTAAGGTCAAACCATTCACTCATAGGGAGTCATTTTACTCAACATAACCCTGAGTGCATAACATTAAACTCACTTCCTAAGTTAAACTTGGTATGTTATCTCACCGTAAGTACCCGTAAATCCTTTCCATGGTATCCCCACTACACAGACACTTACTAGTGGAGGAGGAACACCCACCCCTCACATTAGTCATCTATCCACGAGGATATAAAATATATCCCTACAAAATATATGGTCCATCTATAAGTCAATCACTTACATTCCATCATATTCCACTACTGGGGGGGGGGGGGTATAAGGGAACCTATTAAAAGGTCCGTTGTATTTCAAATTTCCCATTTACACATTTCTCGATTTTAAATTCTGCATAATTCATATTTATAACATAGTCACATACATTAAAAATAGGGGCATCAAGATAGATCTCAAGGGTCTATCATGGCCCAATGAATTTCCTTTCATTTCATGGTAATTTGAAACAAACAATTCATATTTGATTTATAGTCGATTGCACATACATCTGAATACTTCATATCATATTCTACATAAAAAATAATTAAAATTTAAAGAAATTTTTAAGGACTAAACACATAATTTGTATTTATCTCCTTCAAGAAAGCTCAACAACCCTCAACTAATAACTTCCATGATAAAATGGTCTAAACCCATCAAAATAAATACCTCGCTCTATAAAAATCATCATAATAAATTATTAAATATATCCAATTAATTTAAAATTATACTAATATAAATTCCAAAATTTACATTAAGGTAGCAAGTAAATATTTACTCACCAGGTGACCCTCATGACTAATCCTCAAGATACGATATGTGCACCACCATAGATATCCACCTAGGTATCCAACATGAAAAAACACCAAATTCACATTTCTAATCATCAATAAATTTCACAAAATATTATATATATATACAAATATTTCATGGTAGGGACATTACTTAATGGATCTACTAAAAAACTATCCTTTTAATCCACATACAACCCCCTTACACAAGACACATCAAATCCCCTTTATATGGAGATGATTCCCCCATTACATGGTGGAATAATTTTAAAACTTATCCCAATACCACCAGATAACTAGCTATAAAGGGTTGAGAAGAACTAAGAAATAAGAAGAGAATAATACCTTAAATGAAAAGGGAAACCACTTTTAATCATTATTCATAAATGAGGATAAAATGGGAGATGAGGTTGGGAGGAGGAACCTAGCCTCTCTATATTTTCACATCTAAAAATGAATAACCTAGAAGGGGTTTTCAAATTTAAATGACCAAAATCACATCCTCATTTAATATTTATTATAAATCATTCATTAATATTCGAGAACAAAATTAGAAAAACTCATTACACTTAAAATTTGGAAAACACTGGAATCCCTGAAGAACTATGCATATCACCATTTGTAAATAAAACATTACATATGACTATATAAAAACCATATATAATATATATATCCCATTCATAAGGCCTTTTCCTTTACTGAAAATATATATATAACATATTTATTCATTATGTAATATTTTTACCTATATAAAAAACCAACATGTTACATTTTTTCTCATACATATCATTTGTCCCTTAGGATGAATTCGATACGTAATATATTTATCTAATACACAATATATATTTTTATGCATAAGGTATTTCCTTAAAATAAGAAAACCATATGTAATATATTACTCATATGTATTAAATATATTCTCATATGTATGATATTTTCCTTAAATATATTTTTTATATGTAATATATTTAAATCATACAGTATATTTTTCTCAATAATTAGGATTTTTGAATTAGAGAGAAACCCCTTATATTATATGTTTACTCTATACAGAAAATGTATATTTTTATATATAATTGTTGAACTTGGCTTAATTCTTCACACATAGTATATATATTTATATCATACATACTCTATGTATCAGGTATAAGGTTTTTCCTTTATGTGAAAAACTTATACATAATATGTATATATCTCATAGAAGTATTTTCTCCCATAAGTGATATATTTTCATTGAAAATATAATATATACTTTTCACCCCTACAGTGTGTAGGTTTTTAGACATTGATTTTTTTGAAAATGTACCATAACTCCAAAATAACCAAATTCACTCCAAACTCTCCGAAATGATTTCAGAACATGTATTCTCCCTCCAAATAAAAAAATTTATCAAAAAATAGAAACAAAATACATCCCGACCACTAATCATTCTTGAAATATGATTTCCAACCAATTAAAATACCCTCGACACTTTTATGAGTTCCAATACACATGGCTAGCCCAAGGATTGACCCAAATTACTATTTTTGAATACCAAACCATATATAATTTCCCAAAACATTTAAAACATAGATTTCAGAAAAAAAAACTCAAACCATCATGGTTTTTAATAAAATTACATATTGGTTTATAGCTCAGCCTGATTTAGGGTGTTCCACAGATTAATATATGTTTTTATATTTTCCACCCAAAATCAGTTATTAAATTTTAATTGAATGAAAATTAGTTTAAAAAACCCCTTTTAACATCGGTTTCCAATCGTCGTTATATGAACAACATTGAACGTTTTTTTAACATTAGTTGGGGAAACCAATATCAAAATCATTATTTTTGAGTAGTCATGCAGACTTTCCACATCAATTATTATAATAACTGACAAGGAATAGTATAGTTTATATTAATATGTTGGAAAACATAATAAATTCCTTGGAAAAGATACCAAAATTCACATGGTATAAAATTGAAAAATCAAAATGATTACATGAAAATTAGACAAAATACTTTTCTTTATTTTCTTTACTTATGGTAGGGTCCTCAAAATCTAAAGATCATTTCTTGATCAATAATTTTATAATTTTCTTTGCAAGTAAACAAAAATCATGAGATATTTTGAATATGTTCAGGTATCATCATCCTAACTCCTACGAACTATTGATCATTCATTCTCTATGAAAAGAATTGAACATAATCAGAATAAAATCCATTAAAACAATATATATATATTGTGAAAAGATTGATATAAAATGAGAATAATTATAAATGAATTATAAAATTCATGGAATAAGGACTGAACTACCTTAGAAAGATGGTGAGTATTAGTTGTGGTACCTTTTTAGATTGATAAAGGAGGTGTTATTATTATGTAAAATGGAGAAGTGATAGAAATGTTATAAAAAATAAATAAATAAGGTATATTGGTAAGATTAACTAGGGTAATAAAAAATTATTCTGAGAATTATCGTGCAGGATGTCAGCATTCGTGTTTCTTAAAAATTTAAAATTCCATTTAATGTTGTTTTTGAAAAAATTGTGTTATAATTTTTTTAATATTAGTTTTAAATAAACAATGATAAAATTATCCATGAGATATTTATAAGATAAGTTATATAATAAGAGACATAAAAACATTTGTAATGTGAACTATTTTACAATTGATGTTAAAATCCCAATATGGTAAACATTTATTTTACTATAGTAATTTATTCAATCTCGTTTATCATTTTCTAAAAAAATTATTCAATTAGTTTCATAATTCATTAAGAGTTCATCTTGAACAAAAATTTCATCACCAATTACTATTTAAATTTAAAAACAGCAAAAATATTCAAAATATTATTTCCAATATATATAAAATTAAAACATATAACAATTAATCATTTTAGTATACAAAAACCATATTTCAATGAAAAAAATAAATTAATTTCAAATCCTTACTAAATTGATCAGATAAAAAGAATTAGTCATTTAAAAATAAATTTAAGCATAAAAATTCTAGGAATTGATATAAAAATAACTTGTAAAATTGGTATAAAGTAGGACCACATCAAAACTTATAGCCCTTTCAGGATTCCTCTTAAGATGAAGATGACATAAAGAGTAGCCCGTGAAACCCACACATGATAGGGAATGGGGTATCAAGTTGTACTAAGGGTATGAAAATGATTATATGAGGGGAATTATACTTTTTATATAATAATAAATACACATCATCAGCAATATCAAAAACCCAAAAATATAATAACAACATGAAATAACCAATTCATGGTATATAATGATACTGAAAATAAATCCAAAAAACTAATAAAATCAAAATAAAACACTAAATATATTTTATGAAAAATAATAAATGAAATAAAACACCACCAGCTCTGGATAATTGTCACGTATTATGAGCTAATATGGATAAAAACATCTTTCAATTGATCTGAAAAATATAAAAATGATAAAATTATGCATAGTATTCTATAATACATAATAAGTTACTCCTTAGAACCCATGTTTCAATGTAAACGAATCATATTAAAATATCTATCAAATAAACATGAATATAGATAAATCCAACAAGTCACTAGGTAGGTATAACACATCTATCTCACCATAATCATACTTTATAAAAAACAATAAGCATCATGAAGGTGTAAAATCATTATCCAAATAATAATATCAATAGAGCCCTCTAAACCCACTTCCCACCACACCTAACTACGATGGAATACAATATAACAAGAAAATACAACATCCCATTTGTATATGCATATTTGGAATACAAATTCCATGATGGAATAAAATATATTTAGGATTACAAGATCCCATACGAGTAAAATATGATTTCGATATGTGACCATCCAATCAAAATTGATGTTATGGTTCACCCATAATATAACAAAACATGGACATCGACTCTTGTCTTTTACAAATGAAGTGGTGTTAAATTTGTGTATCGAGAATACTAAATCAACTATTTCTAAAATAAAAATATATATATTGATGTAGTCACTAAATATACACCCCTTATAATTCTCTCTCAACATCCATTAATCCCCATTCCCATTATACCACACTCAACACATTTAGTTCAATATAATAATTATACAATATTCTTGATACACATCAGTGTTTTCTATCAGTCTCTTTACTAGGTTTACATACCTCCAAATTTAAGATTAAAAATAATATCATAATCCATAACTCAACCAAATATCCAAAAAATCACTTCCTCATCAATATATTATAACCATATCACTACATCTATTACAACAACTAAACCCCCCTTTACGTTATATTCCATCCTCAGAATACAACATCTGATCACCTCTACTCATTAACAATGTTAATATCATTGGAATCAAACTCCCAGTCATATAAAGGAATACCAAACCCACTGACACCACTTAGAATAAAAAATCTAGATACCCTCTATAATCCCACATCCATCTCATTATATAAGAAATACCATATATTTTGAACTCCATAGGGTCTAACACCTAGTGAATTAAATATAAAATAGAATAATTAATCCATTATTTCTCATAATCTTCCTCCACTTTTATACAACAACAATAAGATAATAAGAATTATATTTTATGCAACAAGAAATCAAGAATCAACCTCACTTACCACTTAACCACATACCTCATCATCTAAACTATATTATTATGAACTGATATTTATCCATAATTATAAAAGCATGATACATCCATATAAAAAAAACAGAATGAATGAAGTTATCTGATTCACAAATCTCACCAAATGTCTAATTACATTAATAATTATTCCACTATATTTAAACTTTAATAAAAAACATATCCAGCCAGATCAATCTCCATTATTTATTTATTTATATATAATTTCATAGATAACAGGGAAGATGAAAAACTCCATCAAACCACCATAAGATTATATTCAATATTCCACTTACCAATGATCCATCCATCTATTTAATAAACCCATCATGTAATTCACATGATTTCCATAAAAACACCACAATATCCCATAGATCCATCCATATGGATATATAGAAGTTAAAATATAAATAATATAGGGTTTATGAGTTTATTATTATTTTTAATTAGTTTTTCTAGAAAAACAATGTATTAATTATAAGCCTGACATGTTTAATTAATTCAATGATTGACATAATATTCAAATATTATTTTGATTTAGGACATATAATTTGAATCCACTTACCAAATCAATTACATGAAAATACATTTCTCAATGGGATGAATTTTATTATACCACATCATGTTTTATGAACTATCCAAAAATAATTGCATAAAAACATGGCATGATCACTTAATCTTGATGAAAAATTGAATAATAAAAATTCATCGATACATTTACATGGATTTTTTTTATAAATTCATCATGTTTTATCAATTAATAATTTCAATAACATCACTAAAATCCACGTTAACCAGTTCCTAATAAACATGAAGGTTTATAAAAACCATGAAATGGTCTCACAAATCACAGCATGTAATGTATGTCACTCATCAAATGTTAACATCAACTTTTATATACCCTAAACTATAAATAATTTTAGAAAACCGATTCATGGTAAAAATCAACATTATATTGTAGTAAATATTGGATTTGGAGAAAAAAATAAATAATTTGTACTCAATTAGTTGAAATCCTTAGGAATTGTTTTTTGAGGAATATAGATGTTCTTGGAAGTGTTGGGTATGTATGTGGTAGTGCTTAGTTTATTTTTGGAGAGTTTTGAAGGGGATATTGGGTATCTAGGGAAAATGCACGATTGATACATGGTCATCAAAAATTTATAACTATGTCATGTAGACTGAGAGGATCAAATAGAGGGGAATTACTACTCCCAAGGACCATATAGTCAGGAAATGCATCTTGGGGTCTTGGTTAGGGGATTATCCTAGTTAGGTAATAGTGTTGGGATTTTTGAATTAACTTTATTTTTTCTAGAATGAGTTTTTTGAAAGGACTACTTTAAAAATTAGGTTTCTATCAGTAGCTAGAGTTTTTTATTCATGTTGTTCCAATGATCTATTTGAAGTATCAGAAGAACATTTATGATACATGGGATGTATGAATATTCACTGGTTATCATCAGGGAATCTAAATGTGTGATAATTTATCATAGATTTCCTTGATCAATGGAAATAAAGAAATGAATCAGAGAGGGTGGGGGAATTGGTTGACCATGATAATACCTCTATAAATATGATGTGTGCCCAACTAATGAGATATGAATATGATCATTTAAATAATAGATGATTACAAGTCATCTGAAGGAGACTTTTGTTGAGTGGTACTAGTGATAATGAGAGTGTTTCTTGTAATCTCTGGCATTATCATTTTTTCTTAGTAATTTAAATGGTTTCCCTTGGACATATGTCTTTTGTAAAAACCATCTAATTACATTTCTTTAATTAGTTTGTATTTTTTAATTCTATAAATAGTATTTTCATGGTTTATTTCATGTGGTGATACGGTTGTATTATTTATTATTATAAAATAGGACATAAATGTGTTGTAATGACTTTCATAAGGTTGAAATTTTGAAGGAGGTTCTCCAAAATTGTTTTTGTGTTGATTATTTTAAATTCAAAACCCTAACAAGTGGCATATAATGGTTTTTGGTTTAGTTTTACACACTTGGAAGAAATTAGAATGCCATCAAATTTAGGAAACATCTAGTTTTTTATTTTTGATGGGATATGATTTTGGTGGATATAGTTGGAATGTCTTATGATACAGAAAGATCTTTATACTCGATTTAATGGAAAATTATGAAATAATCTAGAAAATTGGGAATGTGATTAGTTATATAGGAAGTAAATGGATATAGTAAGAATTTCTCTTACATAAAATGTGTCTTTTAACATCTGAGAGAAAAAAAACTACTAAAGTAATGGAAGCGTTGGATAATACTTAAAGAAACTAACAAAAATCAAAAAATTCTATAATATGTGGTGATTATGTTACCAGATACTGTCACAAAGAAGACCCCCATCATAACATGTTAATGAATTTAATATAATTTGAGGACAACTAAAATCAGTGAAGTCTTCTTTCTAGGATGATGTATGGGAATTGATTCTTTTATCATTACTTCTAGAATGCTGGGATGCTATGGGGAAAATATTAAATACTTTCTGTAGAAATAGAGACATTTTATTTGATTAAATTCGAAATATTATTCTTTTGGGAGTTTATGTGGATGAGAGTCAAGGAAACCTCTAGAAGTGCTCTTAATGAGGGTGGCTGGGGATGGTACCATCAATAGAAGGACTACTGGAATAATTAATTAGAGGATAAGTCTCTCAGAAGAAGATAGAGTAGATCAATTGGTCAAGGCCATAATTTTTGTCTTTTTGTAAATAGGGGACATATCAATAAATGTTTTAAAAATTTTAAGTAGTCTACTGTAAAGGATTCATGTTCCAGAAGAAGAAATTTTATTAGTATGATGAAAAGTGGTAACAGTTTATATGTGAATGTGAATATTCTAGAAGGATGGTGGGTTATTGACTCAGTTACATCATTTCATATAATTAGTGACTAGGGGTACATGATTGAATATATATCTATAATTTTGGGAAAATTATATCTTGCATACAATGAATCCCTGTAGATATTTTGGATTGTAAATGTCAACATTTCAATAAATAATATAGGTGTCTTGAATCTGAATGATATTAGATGCATTCCAAGTCACAAATAGAACATCATATCAATTGGGTAAATTGATAAAGTTAGTTTCAAAAAAACTTTCTCATATTAAGGGTGGATGATAACCATAGGATATATGGTTATTTCTTATGGGGTGATGAATGAAATCCTATACTTTATAAGAAGAAAAAATGAAGTTGAAATGATTAGAAGAACATAATTTGAAGATATGGAGCGATAGAAATATGGATATTGTCATATTAGTGAGAAAAATATGAATATTATAGAAATAAAGGGAATACATAAACTCAATCCCATGGATTTTAGAATATGCGGGAGTTGTATGTTAGAAATACAAAATAATTTTTCTTTTTACTTGGATGTATGGATTCCATTGAATTAGAAGTAGGAACATGTTCATTATGATGTTTGGGAATATAAAAATGTAAATTATAATTGATGATATTATTTAATTTTTAACTTTTTTTTGATGATTCCACTCATAATGTCATGGAATACTTCCTAAAGAATAAATTTATTATTTTTCATAAATTTATTTAGTTTAAATATTTGGTTAAAAGACAGTGTGAAAAGTGGATAAAGTGATTCCAAAACAAAAATGGAGGAGAGTACACTAGAAAAATAATACTAGCTTTTTTAGAATTTGATAGTTTGGAATTAGAACATAGTCCTTAGAACACCACAATGAATCAGAGTAGAAATATTAATTAATAAGACTCTCTATGAGAAATATCAATGTATGAGAATTCATTTTGGAATGCATAAGTGAATTTGTGTAGAAACTATAAAAACGATAAATTACATAATAAATAGAAGTCTAGATTTAGATGTGGGGCAAGAATATATAGAATAACTTTAGTTTGGTAGAATAATAGAAGTGAACCATATGAAAACTTTTAGAAGTGTGTTGTGTGTTCATTTTGATTTCAAGGATAGATATAAGATGGAGGCCAAATCAAAAGTTTTATTTCTTATTGGGATTAGTTATGAGAACAATGGATATCATTTTTGGGATAATTAGATGATTTAAGTCATTTATAGAATTGATTTTTTATTTAATAATATTTTTTAAGAATGATAGGAACATGGAAGTGTTTAATGTTGATAAAAATTAAACTATTGAAATTTAGGTTTATTAGAATAATATTAAATAATTAATGCAATAGAAATATCATAATGATTTGAAGGTGATGAGGATCTTGAAAGATTACCATAAGGAATAGTTTAGGAATAAATATCAGAACCAAGTTTTATAGCACATAAAATCTAGTTAAAGTGATCAACTAGAATCTGGAAACCACTTCAAAAGTTTGGGGCTAATATGAACATTATTATTTTAAAATATATAGGTGAACTAGAAAAAAGTGAATGAAGGAGACTCCCTCAATGACTTAGAGAAGTGGAAGATATATTGGAAGGAGGAAATTAATTCTTTTATGTTTAATAGAACATGAGATTTGGATAAAATACTAGATGGAAATAAATATCTATAAAACAATAGGGTTTATATCCAAAATAAGAAGTAGATAGAATTAAGAGTTATAAGGAACAAGTGGTGGTCGAATATTTCTAAAAAAATAAATGAATTAGTATTTTAGATATTTTTTCCATGGTTATTAATAGAACTACTATCTTGTCAGTTGATTTCATTTTTTCATTTGATCATTTACACTTAGAGAATAGAGAAGTAAATATATACTTTCATCATCCTGATTTGGGATAGGATATATACATAGTTCATCCCAAGGGTAATAATGATTTTCAAAATTAGAAACTTTTATTTGTGTTCAATAAAAGACTCTGTAGCTTAAATAAATACCCTTGATATTGGGATCATAAGTTTGATACACTTATGCTTGAATAAAGTTTCACTCTATATGATTATAATCAACATTTCTCTCATAAGTAATAGAATTATAAAAAATTAATTATTCTTATATTATATGAGGATGATATGTTTCTTATTGGACTATAAATTCAATATATTTAGAATTTTATGAGAATAGTTTATATAATTTTTGATATAAAGGATCTTAAAAATACAAATAAAATCATATGGATAAAAAATGAGAGGGATAGGAAGGGAAATTCCATGGTTTTTTTCCAAAATGAAGAATTTCATAAGGTTATTAAAGGATTCAAAATTACTGAATGTAAACCTATATCAACTACCCTTTCTAAAAAAATTGATACTTTGAATGTTACAAGAACCATATACAAAAGAAGAAATCAAGAAAAAAGGTGACTTATGCTTCATCCATTTAAATTTGGATATATATATTGATTTTTTAATTTACAAGATATTTCCTTTATAGTGTAAGTTATGTGATTCTTCATGTAAAATACTAGAATGATTCTTTAGGAGGATATAAAATGGATCATTTTATATCAGAAAGTTTTATGTACTATAACATTATGTTTTGGTGATAATAATCTATTAAAGGGGTTTTAATGTAAATTTTTATGGAGACGTGGTTTCATGAAAGAGAGTGAATGGTTTTTTCTTCACCTTTTTATTGAAAATAGTTTGTTAGATGTCTCAATTATAGCCTATGGTTACTCTTTCAATAATATAAGTTGAAAATGTTGTTTTTATAGATGATGAAAAGAGGTTTGTCTAGTTAATTTTGTTACTAAAGGAGCTTAAGAATGAATCTGAATGAGGAATGTTGTTCTGTGATAGTCATAGTGTTAGTCACCATGACAAGAAAATCTTTTTTCATGAAAACAAAAAAACTCATTGTATTAAAATTTTATTTCTCCATAAATATATTGTATGAAAAAGTATTTGAACTTTAGAATGTTCCTGGAGTGAACAATAACCTAGACATGTTCACAATAGTGTTTGTTTAATAATTTATAAGGCTACATTGTTCCTTGGTTGGTATCAGGTGAATGGAATGAAATTAAGAACATTTCATACTGCAATAGGTGGTGCACTATGATGAATGAGGAAGGAAGTTAGAATCCCTAAAATAGACTTAAAGTTGGATTTTTTTGGATTTTTTATTTATCGTTAGTTTCTATTAAAGGAGTTCTCTAGAAGGATTCTATTTTAGAATGATTTTTCAGTAAACAATTAGATTTTATCTAGTTTATGGTATTTTAATCATATTTTGGAGGTATTAGAAGTATAGTTTTGATACATGCGAAATATGTATGTTCACTAACCAATATGAAGGTGTAACAGTGTAACCGAGTTTCCCTTGATCAACTGAATGAATAATGTGAATCTTGGAGGGTGGTGGGACCTATTTATAGGGATAATACATATTTTAAAATGTAGTGGGACTACCTACCAATATATGAATATGATTATATGGATAATATTTTATCAAAATTCATTAGATGGAGACTTTGGATGAATGAGATTATTGTGATTGGGGTTTTTTAATCTCTTGTACTTTCAGTTATCATATTTGTTGAGTTTTCTTCGATTTATATAGGAATTTTATTTTAACTATGTAATTATTTATGTTTTTCCATTTCCCTTTTTTTCGTCTACAAATTTTGATTGCATGGTTGACTTAGTGTTGTTATTATATTATATTATTCTCAGTTTCAGACCACAATGTTAAGGGGCTATGAATACTTTTGTAAGGTTTGAAATGGAAATAGTTTCTTCAAAAATGTTGTTAATAGGGATCTTCTTGATTTTATTCCACAAAAAATATACCCTAGGACTGTGTAGCAAGGCTATAAATTCATTAATTATTCCCTATAAATATAATTTTAAAACATGAACACTCCTATTCTTCACCCATTCTTGACCCTAATGTGAGGAAGCATTTACTTCAAAGATTTTTTGATTTTTTTTTAATAAAACTCATTTCCAACACCTCTTCTATTTTGAATCATAGTCGGTTTGGGTGTTGGATCAATGATATATCACTTCTTTTCCATCATCTCTTCCCTTTTTTTATCAATCTAGTGTTTTAACAAATATTACCTATATGTTTTTGTTGCACTTATTATCGATATGTCAATATATGCTTAGTGATGGAGGTGATTATGATTGAGCTATTATTATTGATTAATGAGTTATATTTTTTTTAGGATTGAAAAATAATCCATGTATTTTACTTGATTTAGATACATTCATAATAAAATGACATGGGAGATTTTGTGACACTTCATGAATACCTTGGATGGAAAACTTTAATTTAGTGGACTAAAAGTTGATTACATTTGTAGTGATCTTGATGGAAACTAAATAAAAGTTTTTTGGGATGTATGGGAACTATCAACAACTTGTTGAAAGTGTTTTTGGGTTACTTGACTGTGCATGGAGTCACTTCTAAGAATCCCAAAAGTCCTTTTTAAGTTAGTCTTCAATTTGGAGCTGAAATCAAAAACATGGAAAAATTCCTCATTATATGGGTTTTCCTAGAAAACATAAAGCTTCAAAGTGATAATTTACTATATCTAGAAAAATGAAAAAATCACAGACCACATGACTTAATAGATAATCATAAGGCTTTCCCTACATACCGTAATACTTTGTGGATGATTATAAGACTTTAATATTGAACAAAAACAATCATTGTAAGTCTTTTAATCACTAAATGACTTGAAAATAAGTCCTTTTTCTAAGACATAAAAGGTTCATGATAATTCAATGAGTTCCAACTGATAAGAGAAATCTACCTATCTAGAAGAGATTTGTGACCTATTGAGGAAAAACTATAAAGGTCTATAGAAAGGTCATGGGTATTTGAACTATCAAAGAGATCTTCGAAAAATTGAGGAACAACTATGAATGAAATATTAATGTCAAGGAAGAAAAAATAAATGTATAGATGAGTGAATTTAAAAAATTTAATATTGATTTGGATGATTATATTGATGACTATTACACTTGGTTACATGATATTGTTTGAAATACATGATGGTTTGGTGAAATATTGAATAACTAACCATTTTAAAGAAGCTCATGAAAATTTTTCCAAACTAATTTTAATCAATGATATTAACCCTGGAATAAATATAATATGTGAAAATAGATAGGTTGCACAATATACTCATATAATATTAGATAGTAAAAAACTATGATGGCCTTTGAATCTATGAGGAATAGACTTGTAAAAAAACAGGAAACTATTCAAGCCAACGAATCTGAGGATATTTGGGATGAATAAGACCTTATTTAAATGGTTTATCTTATATAAAATATATTCATACATGTAAAATGGAAAGCAAAAGGTAAGAAGTTACTGAGATTTTATCATTGTGATGATATTTTTTATATTAAAAAATATTTCCCACAAAATAAGGTTGAAGAATACAAGTCAGACTAGGAAGATGAGGAGACAGAAAAGAAAAAAAAATATAAAAAATAATAATAATTTCTTCAATAGTAAAATAAGATTATTTTTGAGCCATAAAGGGAGATATGGATCATCCAATGGATTGCATAATGAAATAACTCTCTTAGAAAATGTTGAGAGTGAATTTTATTCATCAATTAGTGCAAATGATAATGAATAAAGAAAATTTCTTCATGGGAAAATGAATAAAAAAACTATAATTCTACATGATCAAACATTATAATTCAATAAAAAAAGAATAATTTTGATAATGAACATAAAAATATGGGTTTTGAGAAGTAATAATATGTTATGATGTAAGTGACATTAATTAATGACATCAAGATGTACAATCTTATATAATATGAATAAGAAAATATAATCATTGAACTTGATGATAAAATAATATAAAGTGAAGAAGAACATGGAGAGACACAATCAATATGTCTTATTGTTAAAAATTATTTAAAAAAATTCTCACAAAACTTCAATAAGTATGACGTGGTTAAATGTTAATCCTTTCATGTTAATGAGAAGATTTTTTCCAATAGGTAATTGAAATATAAACATAATGTGTCTCATGTTAAACATGCAATCACAACAAATTTACATGAAAACACAATTCATAAAATATTATTACCATAAAAAAATAGAGATATTCCCTGCCAAATAAAAGGAGGAAAGGATGCTAAGAAGGTCACTCCTCTTTAAGAAAACAATGCTCAAATTAAATGAATATTTCACTCACAAAATTATGGATAGATTCAATATCAAAATAGAAGTTATAAATTTAGAGGATATTGATGGTGCAATGTTAGGTATGGGAAAATCCTATTCTTGTTAGAATAATATGTTGTTTACATAGAATAGGAAATAATTTAGTTATAGTTTTGATGATAAAAAGTGGAAAAAACTCAAAGAATTTTTTTTATTTACACCTATATCAAATATATCGAACCAAAATAGATTTCTATGTTTACAAGATGTATGTGGGTGATGTGGAATGTAAATTAACAGTATTAAGTTATGCATAACTAAAATAGGTGTAGAAGTTTAGTATGATGTATAAAGGAAGTCACGTACTGCTAAGAAGTTGAACGAAAATCCTAATAAAAATACATATGTCAAGGAGTGATTAGTTTTTAGCTTGTCTAAATAGCCATGTTTAGATAAATGGAAAAAGAACAAGTTACTAATGAAAAAAATGAAATTAGTTGATTTTAAATGACAAGATCAAGCCTCGTGATAATCTTCCTACAATATAGATTTGATGGTTTATAAAAAATCATGTGATTGTGTGGAAAGTATGGTCATGGTTCATAATATGTTTTGACAATATTATGATATCACAAATTTTTTTGGAGAAAATATATACAAGAATAAGGTAATGAAGTTTCCTCAATTGACGAGGTGAAGAAAAGTGATTCATAAAAGGAAATATCTCAAAATAAAAAGTGAAGTTCAAAATATACTGAGACTATTAACAAGAAGTGAAGTGATGAGTTTGGAAGAAAGGAGAAGTCTAGGGTGAGAGAAAAATCTCATCCTGAGTGTTTCCTAAGAGGAACAAAGATGTTTCTTCTTTATTATTTATCATTATTTACCTATGATAAAATGAAATTAATTGAAGGAAACTGAATCTGCCACTGCTATACATCAAATAAGGTTATTATCATGGGGTTTCAACTATCATTAGCGATATGAAACTATAAAATATTGAAAATCGTGACAACCCCATGACATCTAAAGCATGGGGTATACATATCACACTTACAAACCTTGGTCACGATTATATCAAATTCACTTATTAATGGGGTGTGTTTGTTTAAAAAAGAAGGGGATAAAGTGGTATTTAATTAAATTACATATAAACTATTTTTAGGTTTTGTTAATTTAGATATAGGATATATTTTTTTTATCAAAATCTATATGAGATCTCCTAAAATGATATTCTTTGTGTAATGTCCAATGGTTGGTTGTTTATTGGTAATGTTACAACCATTGGTAAAATCCATCTTATTTATTACATTAAGCTGGCCAATGTAGAATTAGAGAACACTAAATAAAGGCTTCTTTCTATGGAGAAATTATGTGGTTTTATTATTCCATCATAAGTGGTTCAATATTTTTCCATAAAATAGGAGAATAGTTTTTCTTGTTAAGGCGAGAAGAACCTCATTGGCCCTTTACATTTGACTTTAAAAAAGGGTGAGAAATAAATGAGCGCATATATTGAATTTATAAATATATCGTGACATTAAAAACAATTAAAAATAAGGATATGTTTATTCCCAAGAAGTTTTAGTTTCACTATTTTTCAATATATCAATGTGTGATTAACATTATATGTGAAGATTCTTGGAGGATTGTAATGGATTCATGAGTAACCACTAGATGTCATTATTGATAAAGAATATATGTCTATTAGTTGAGTGATTTGGTTCCATGATGAAATGAAAAAGGATATTGTGTTTTAATTCTTGAAGAATGTATATAGATATCCTAAAATTAGTATCCATAAATGTCATGTTTTTTGAAAAAATATTTAACGAAACAAAATACATGTGTTGGTGGATGAATAGAAAGAATTTAAAATATTTTAGAAGCTTTTTTGAGATGCTTGAGAAGGGTTGAAATCTCTCGGAAGAAGCTCATATTTCATTTTGATGTTTTTATTATATTTGGAGCTAAAAATCGAAAAAATGGAAATGTACATAATCATAGGGATTTTCCTACTAAATATAACTCTTTAATTTAAGAATATATTGAAAATTTAATCTTTACCAAGTAACTAATTATAATACTTCTTGGATGATTGTATATTTTTTTATATTGACCATAATCATTCCTATTCTTTTACAAGACTTTGATTTTGATCATAAATCTTCAACGTATGTCTTTTAGTCATCATATGAGTTGAAGATAAATCCTTGATATAAGGAAGAAAATCCAAATAATCATGACTATAATACTTTTAGATACACTGATCTGATTTATATACTTTTATATGAGTTCCACATCACAAGATGGAGGTCTATGTGATAATGACACATGATTCCATACATGTGAAGTTTTCAAATTAGTTTAATGAATTGGATATTTTAGATGATTTCAATGGTATGATCACCGGATTCTTTTGGTGATTTTAGAAGGTGATATGTTGTACACCTGAGTATTTATAAATTATATTGAATAACCAAATCATTCAAGATCTTTGAGTGTTAAGACCACCAATACTTCTAGTGTTATTGATAGACAACATGTGCAGACCTACTGATCTATCTTCTTATATAGGAGGACAATCATCTAGTAGTGTAAAAGAGAATTAGTATCCATACATATTTCTTTTATAGATATTTTATTAAATAATTTATGTATCATATTTCGGAATATAAAGTGGTGGAGGGAAACATAAAATATATATTTTAAGAAGTTTTTGGAGAAAGTGATGAATCCATCATGGGGGTATAATAAAATTGGTAAGTGGTAGTCCTTTCATCAAAACCACATAAATATGTTTTTATTCAATAATTATATGAATTATATTTATGATACTTCCATTGAATATTATTTTCAAGGATATGATTATCTTATGACTTTGGTCTTTAAGTTATTTCCCATGCAGTATTTTGGTTACATGTATTTATCCACCAGGACTTTTTCAGTCAAGGGATAACACCAAAGTTTGGGAATCATTTTGACTCAGTTTAGGGTTTGGTTTGAGAAGAAAAACTAGGCCAGGATCCTATAAATAGTATTATTATTTTTAATTTAGGGTTTTTTATTAATGTTTATAAGATATTTTTGAACATATTAGGTTGCCTATAAAAAATCGTGATCAATATATTCATAGAGATACATGATTTTCCACGGATGTTTAGTAAGTGGAATTGTTATATGACTTTTAAGGATTCATCCTTATTTTGTTTTTCCCTAGTCAAGTTTATTTTCCAAAATTGATCAATATGGGATTTGTTTCTCATGAATCATGTAACACCGTGATATGAAATTCCTGGCATATGTTTGAATGAGTATTGAGGATTTTTTTGCTGGTTGTAGGTGTTGACATGTATCTGGTTAAAGATTTGATATAAGTTTGTATTTAACTGAAGGTTATCTTGAATTTTGATATTTATTACTAGTTATTGATATTTTTTTTTGAAATGGTGTGGTAATTGAATGTTTTAAAATTCAACAATTGTTTACATGTATAATCCTGAATATATTATTACGTGATGACCAAATTGGTTCAATGTTGGTAGTTCATTTTACTGGACAAGTATGCTTGTTATTGTTAGTTTTTTGAATTAATTTTCATGTTTCCTTTTGTGGTGTGTGAAAATGATACATTGTTTTCTAGTATGATAAATAAAGGTTTTATGGAAGTTTTGTTTTTAGGGTATATGTTTTTTGGTAGTGTTAGACATTTATTATGAAAAATAGAGGTATGATGTTAAAATGTTTTGGCGTAAATTTTTTTTTCAAAATAAAATAGTTAATAATTTTTTAAAGATACTTAAAATTAATAATTATTGTAAATTTGGAAAGGGGTTTTCTAAAACAATTCACTATTAACTAGGTTTTCTAAATAAGTAAAATGTGGTTTTCATTATTTCAAATCTTTTTTCCTTATTCGAGAAAAAAAAGATTCCAACTATGTGTTACTATGAAAATTTGGTTTTAATAATATTCATAAAGTTTTATTTTGTTTCTAGAAATTCATTTTTATCCCAATTGTATTTTGGGGAGAATAAAATGACTTTTGAAAACATTTAATTGCTTTTTGGTGATTTTGAAAATTCATAATGGGCATAATTTTTATAGATTTTTTAGGTTAATGTGTTTAGATCACACTATATGGTGAGTTAGTTTTATGATAAAGTGGTCATTGGCAATAATTTTTGTTAAAAATGGTAAATTAAATTAGTTTATTTGGGTTGGAGTTTTACAGTATCAAGGTAATAGTTTTGTTAAAATCCATAGCATGTGGTGGTTTAGTGTGGTTTCCTTTTTTGGATGTATAATGTTGGATATTATGATTTGAATTGAAAATATTGGGGTAACACCATGGAATTGAATTGGTTGTTTTATTATGGCAGTTATGATAGGTAATAGGTTGTTAATCATGCATGATTTAGTGCCTATAGATTCTTGACAGTGTGGAGTTCATTGACACGTGTCATTACGAATATAGGATTTCATGGGTTGATATGGAATTGACTTTTTGAGTGTGAAAAGTGTAAGGATGGGGAGAGTTGTTGTATCAAACTTATCAGTGAGAATTCAAGGGATCTACTTGGGATGAATTTTTCAGGGAAAATGTATTAGAAGAGTAAAATTGTATGGATTTGGTTTCTGAGAAAAATTAAATATTTATACTTAATTAGAATAATCCATTAAGAATTCTATTTTAACATTTTTTAATATTGAGAATTTCATAGAATTTTTGTGGAATTATGGGGTAGTGTTTGAAGAGTTTCTATAGTTTTGAGGATGTATTTTTAGTGTAGAGGGGAAATTCATGGTTAATTCATGGTACATGGGACCATCATATCAAGTCATGTAGCCTAGAATTCTTAGAAATATGGGGTTACTTGATCTATGCGTGATCCTAGAAAACATGTAGTCAGTATATAAAACCCCATGTCTTGGAAAAGGGGACTCACACATTTAGTGAATAGTCCCTTGGACATTGTAATCAAGTCATTCACCATTTAGAAATTCCCAAAATACCCAATTTTAAAACATTTATAACCATTTTTCTCACTTTTTCTCATCGAAAACATGGGAGATTGGTTTACTTTGGTGATTGGAGTTAATATTTTTTAGATCTATCTCCCTAGAAATATTCTCCTTCGAATTTTTGGATGATTGAGTGATGTATTAAAGGAATATTTCTATTTATGACCATTCTCTTCTAATTTTCTCAAAACCCAGTTTTTTGAATTTCGATTTCAATTATACTTAGAAAAATCCATTAAATGAATATGGATTTTTTATTTATAGTTTTTGGGAGGCTAAGAAGTGTGATAATCTGAGGATTGGTGGTGTGATTCCACTTATAAATCATGATTAAAGTTGGGGGCTTCTCAACAATTTTATTGACTGCCAAAATCACATGAATTTAAATGTTGGAATTTAAGTAAATTATTTTTTTGATTTCAAATTTTTTTATTATGGTTTCAATTTAATTATGAGAATAAGGTGGTGTCTATGATCTGATAAAAAATAAATGAATTTTTTTTGAGAAGGTGTGAGTGGTTTCCAAAAAATTGAGAAATTTACAAAGTGTGATTTGAAATGAAGTTATTGATTTAAAGATTCAATGGATGTTTTTTATTGATCATTTATGGAAGAAGGTGTGTGTATTATAAAATTTTATTAATGCTGTTTGTTTATTGATTTGTATGATTTATTTTATTTTGGTTTGGAATTTATTTTCATAGTGGATTTTATTTAGTTGTGCATTGTGTTTCTCAATTGATTTTATTTGATTTGTGAATTGAGTTTCATGGGTTTTATATTTTATTTTTGTTTTTGTAATAAATTTCATTTAATTCTGATATTATTATTGATTTTTTTGATTGGAATTTTGAGGGATTACACATGTATTTTGTAAACTCCCACATGGTTGTGGGGACCTCAGTAGTAATGATGAGGTTGTATGGGTTAAAACACATGCTTGGGAGTTTGGACCATATCAATAATGATATGGTAGAGTTTAGTGTTAGTTGGTACACTCTTGAGTTGGTGATACCCATTTATTGATATTAAATATGGTTTAAGGGTTCCCTTGCATTTGGTTGTGAAAAGGGTTGCATGTGTGGGTTTTTGGAATATGATGTCGTTGATAATTGGATATGATTTATTGTAAGTATGTTTATGGTTGATATTTGGATTTGATATTATTATTCATAAAGGCCATCTTTATTATTGAAATTGCATTGATTGCTAAGTTATTTTAAATGGTTTTATTAATTTTCCTGGGTTTTTGGAAAGTTTAACAAATTTAATTTTTATGGGGGTGGGTTTGACATGAAAGGGGTGGATATAGAAAATTTGGGAAATGCAATTAGATATTTTTTTTCAGCCCTTGTATTGGAATCATAGTGCTCAAGAAGTTAATGTTGAGTTGAGTTGAAAGTTACTTGGGAATTCATTTGTTGGATTGGATAAAGCATTGGGAGTCTTCTAGTGGAGAATGGGTCATTGGTGGTGTTAGGGTCTTTGTATAGGATGGTAGTTGTATGATTCTGAATATTTTTTTTTACTAATGGTGTTTTTGTGAATTATATTCATTTTATTTCCACCATATACTAAATTTGACGGTTGATTTTTTATGCAAGATGGGTTTTTATACTATTTTGTATGGTTCATAATGGATGTTGGTATTTATTTAATGAGCCTTTATCAATTGAGGGATGATGCCAAGGGTCAATTAGCATTCTGAATTGACTAAAGGTTGACATTAAGGATCTAGTACATGTCAAAATTCTATAGTTTTTTTTTTAAAATAAATTCCATTTTTAATGTTAGATTGTATTCCACACTAATTCCAACCTTTCAACTTCACCTTACATCATATAACAACACTAAAATATAGAAAATAATAATTTATATAGATATAATCATAGTTTCTATATCAAATACCAATCAAATATTTTTCTTTGAAAAATAAAAATATAAAATTCTATAATATACAAAAATATTAACAAAAATCCAACCATTACAATACAGACCTCTCTATCATTTTATTCTATTAAATTCTTAAGAATATATTAATTTTTTTTCAAGTTATCCTCATGTGAAAAAGAATGTTCTATAAAATTTATAATATTGAACCTTCATCTTTGAATCCAACTCCCATCAACTTCCCCCAAATCTATCATGATTCCCCAGATCACATACCAATAGAATGATCAATTCATATAACATTTTATCCCATCGTCCTTGAATATCAAAAATATTCTCAATAAAAATCACATCCATATTAATATCAATCTCTCCCAAATAAACAAATTATAATTATCATGATGTCACTTCCAAATATGTGACATGTTGAAAAAAATCATGAATATGCTCAAACTGAGGTGGAAGTTCAATCTTATAGATATCCACAGTAACACAGGATAACAACTCAAATGTCTTGAAAACCCTCAAAGAAAATTTTCTACCTCTAACGAATATATTCTACCCACAATAGTTTGAAACCATTATGAGTATATGATTACTAACATTGAACACCAATGATATCCTCCTCGGATCAACATATGAATTATGATGATCTTATGTAGTCTTCATCTATTCCTAACTCACCAATGCCCTTTATATTTTATGAAACACTAAATCTATCCCAACGATCATCACTTCATAAATAGTCGTCCTATATAGAGGTGACCAATAAGGGACCCATACAATGCTTTGAATGGTTCCATACCAATGGATGATTGATAAATATAATAATAGTCAAATCAACCAATGATTCTTGACCAACATTAGATCCTCCAAAATATACAATGAAATACCTCAAAATATCCTCTCATGTATGAACCATATACTCAGTTTGAAAACAAATTATTGGTAAAAAGAAACTATGAGGAACATATTGGATCCAAATGTAAATAGAAATCTCTTCCATATTCATGAGGAAAACCAAGGTTCCTTATCAAAAAAAATTATCCTTATACTTCTATGAAGCTTCACTACCCTCATCATATAAATCCTTTCCAAATTATCTACTAAGAGTGATTCTACAATATTCATAAATTGATAACACTCAATTTATCTTTTAAAAATAATCAAACAGACAAAATAACCCTTCAATACATGCATCAGTCCCTTTACAAAAAATTTAGTAATACCTTCCCACTTACACTGTAAAACATTAAATTTTATTAACAAACTATCCAAAACATGATTCCCACCATTCACTCATAAGAATACAAAACACATGGATTCACAATAAATCACATATATCATCATCTTGGACCGCTAAAACTGTTTATCTTGGGAGTGATACATATTTTCAATTCTCAAATACTTCATGAAATGTGATATATGAAACTCACACAAAACTATATCTTGTATACCATAAGGGATATGAAACTTCATAGAAAAAATCCCCCCAAGGGACTCCGAATTGACAATATTCCGCATAGTTAAACAATGGAGAGTGAACTATCTTCGTATAAAAGAAATATTCACCACTAACCATAATGAAACACAACTAAAAAAATTCATGCTACTCCATCATCATCCATTTTCTCTTGCTTCTTGAGAAACATCACTATACTCTCTCTTTCTTAATGAATTGAATCCCAATTTAAATTTACCTTTGGTATAGGTTATTTTCAAATCTTAATCCTAAAAGAATTATACCCCTATTCACTAATGTAAAATTAAATAATTATTATAATAATATATATTGAAAATTATTATGATTCGTAAAGACCAAAAAACATGTATATAAAAGGTTTTCATCCTTAATTTCAATTAAAAAATAACATCATAAATCTCAAGGTAACAGGAAAAACATTTTTATTTATGAGTTCAAAACTCCAAGGGTCCGTATGATACAATTATATTGTATCGACATGCTTCCTATAAAAGATGATATACATCCTAGTATACCTCAAACATAACTCCTTCCATATTAATCCGAATAATAGGTTTACTAACCAAATTATACTTTTCATACACGAATGTAACCTAACATTCCTCAGTTTTTACAAAATAACGATCCTTCATGGATAAATTCATTAAAAGGGTTATATAATGAGAAAATTAAGACACAATTATCTAATAATATCCCTTTAAAATAGTAAAATTATACAACTATCTCATATTATTTGGTACTTACAAAGATAAACTTATCTTAACATTCAATGAAGAAAAAAAAATCCTTGTTGTGAAATAATATAACCAATAAATTGAACCTAATAAATATAAAAGTCACACTTACACATCATTTTAAATAACTGATCATGATAGAGAATACATAAAACTATCCTTAAATTATTTTACATAACTTTCCATTGACCTTACATATGCTAAGATATTATCAATGAACATTATTGTGAACCAATAAAGGTATAAAAGAAGAAGAAAAATCATCAATCCAATAAAGGCAATGAGTGCATTAGTAAATCCAAATGTAATCACCATGAATTCCAATTTGCTATACTAGCATAATAATTCCATTTCGAACTATCTTCCTCCCTCACCCCAATCTTACGAAACTCTCACTAGAGATCCTCCTAAAAAACTATCTACCTCCCTTCAGTTAACTGAATAATTTACCAACCTATAGAAAAGGTAATTGGATCTTCATTATCATTTGGTTAAGAAAATTATAATTAACGTAAACATGAATTCCACTATCAGGATGGAAAACATAATAGGAGTTCCCCATGTCTTACATTCGGGTGAATAAATCCTTTCTCTTGAAAATACCCATTTTGAATCAAAATATCCTCAAGACTTATCAATTATATCCAATGAGGGGACATATAAATAAGATAAAAGATTTATTATTACCATATACCAAATCTAGTTTCATGATGCAATGGTAAATGAAAAAAATTCATAAAATAATCACCTATGAATTCCTATAATCATTTGGGGCCCAACAACTATTTATAAGTTTTTGAAATATTGGGGAGATTTTCAACTAAATATATTTTCCTCAGAATATAAAAATAATCTAGATGATGAGTTTTAGATAATTTGGATTTGGAGATAGTCTATTGTGTGGTACTTAGTTGATAATGAGGTCATCATTTTCAAAATCATTTTATATAATGTCCATTTGTTTGAGGGAGATGTTTATTGATGTTTTTAGTTGTAATACTTATGTTTGAAGAGGTTCTATTAATTATATAAATAAATCTATATTTTGGAGTAGTATTGTTAAATTTTATAAGTCATATGTTGTATGACTTTGAGCCAGTATATGACTTTTTAAGTCACACAAATTACATTTTAAGGGTCACATAAGAATTATCTCATAAGACTTTGTTCTAAACATCATATTTTTATAGACACTATAATTATATATATTGTATATGATATTTAAGATGTCTCAATACTTATGGAAATGTAATATAAAACATACCTTCATTATTTCTAATTTGTGTAAATATGACAACATCATTTTTGGATGTGTGGACTACCACATCCTCAAAGCGATGTGATACATTCATTCATTACATGGAATGTATTAAAGATGTATTTAATTAAAAATATGCAACATTAATTACATCTACCTGATATTCAGGAAAAAATTATCATTCTATAAATATAATATACCATTTTCTTTATTACCCTTTCACATAGTGAAAAATTTATAATGTCATTCGTGGTTGTGTGGACAAATGCCTCCTCAAGCCGATGTGATACCTTTTACATCACAATAATTATATATATAAGTATATATGATTAAATAATATGGTGTTATGATATAATTATCATTTGGGAAATATAAATGTTACTTACCTTCTTCATATAACAATTATTAAAAATTGAGAATATTAATCAAGCGTACGTACGACCTAAAATCTCTATGATTGTAACTTTAGTTTATTTTCCATAACCATCTTCAATTATTTTTTTAAAAGTATAATTTATTTGTAAATATTATAATCATTCCATGATTATTATTACATATATTTTTATATAAGGACCCCTTTGAGAATAATTGACCTTCTAAGGTAATTTTTGACACATAAACTGAATATGATCAAAACACCAGACGTAAACTTAATTGTTTCAGTACAACATAGTAATAAGTAAAATAAAAGTGATGATAAATGTGGAAAATTTTCTGAATAAATTGAATAATTGAAATAAGTTTATTATTTATGAAAATAAAGACACACTTGACATGTGGGACTCAAGGTAATGGATTTTTATCTAGTTTTTTCAATATGTGAGATAAATTTCAAATTCACCACTTAAATATTGTGTGTTGTGTATCTAATAACTTTTTGATATATTATATAATTAATTATTTTTTCTACAAGGTATTTTTAGTTTCAATTCTAATTATTAATTCAAAGTGAATTTAAATTAAAAGATACCAATTGGTAAATAATTTCATATACTGATTCCTTTTCATTGGTTTATATTACTTTTTCATTATTGTTAATATTCTAAAATTATGTGTGTAATATTAATTTATTATGTTTTTTTGTATTTTCACTTGTTTTATGTGGATTTACATTTGACACACATTATCTATTAATTGATTTATTCTCACATCAACGTTATGGTCTTTTCAAGGGATTACTTCACATTCTAACTTTGTGCAGGATTGTTTACATGTGAATTTACAATAAAGGAATTTTTTTGGGTCAATTATTTATAAATACTTTTATTTTATTATTCTTTGTTTATTATTGACCGTTTCCATGTAATATTATAATTTTCCTACTCTTTGGTACTCAAAATGATTCAGATTATTTTTAAAGAAAACTTGACCTCATTTATCTCTTTATTCAATGAAATTTTTTTTCTTCTAAAAACCATGTTTGCTAAATATGTTTTCAAAAATATTTTTATCCTTTAAAAAATTATTTATTAATGAAAATTTTACCATTTTAAATTTCACAAATTTTTTCAAATTAATCTTCTTTGTCTCTTTTTGAACAAAGAAATTTTCTAATCTATTTACCACGTAAATTTAATTCTATTTTTACCCTATATGGAATTTACATATTTACTGATCATAGTTTCTTCAAATCATCATTTGAATGTTTAAAAGGTTAAGTTTTAAAGGAAATATTTTCAAAAGTGATTTTGAAATAAAATTATTTTTAAAAATGTTTTTCAAAATTAACCGATATTTTCTTCAAGAATGTTTTTAAAAGATATATTTTTAGTATTTATATTCATCAATGTCAATAAAAAAATTTTTCTACTCAACTTGGGATATGTTGTATTGATTAAATCCTTATTATTAGACTATATTTTTTTGATTTATTTGGACAAGGATAATATTATCATTCACCTTTTTGATTCATTTTTGTAGTCCCCTTGAAATATTAAATTTTATATGATAATTAAACATTTAATTTACACTAATTACCCATAGAATTTCTCTTGGATATGGTCATTTCCTAAACTATATAACATTTTTATATATGGTGTTTACTTTAAATGTTATTTGATTTACTTGTTAAATATTGATAAATCTGTATCCTTTACTCAATATAGATATTTGATAAGGTACATTGTTTTTGAAATAAATAGATGATTTAATATATTGGGAATGCTTTGTACAGGCAAGGCATGGATTGGGAACCATTTACAGTATGCCTCTCAAGGAATCAGTAGTCTCATGAGATAAAATCCCTTGGCGACAAACACTTAAATTGTTTTCCAAGTAAAATATACGGGTCTCTACCCATGAACACAAGATATATTGAGGATAGATATTTATGGGATAGTTTTTCATATTCTAGATTCATATAATCTGATAATTTCGGATTTCCTTCATTAATATTGTGTATTTATTATTCATTATATTTTAACTATGACAAAGTCTATAGATGCATTTCCTTTAGAGTTTATTGATTAAATGGAATGTGTTTTCTGTTATTTACATTTCCATATTGATTATTCCTTATCCATTTATTTAAATAGAATATGTTTTTTATTTACCTATTTATATTTTTTATGAACTTCCTTCTCATTTTGTTGATTACATGGCTTGTGTGTTCAGTTTTTACTATTCCCTAATGATTTTTCTCCTTAATTAATTATTACTTCCTCTATACAAAACCCTTACTGAAAATTTGATCTCAGCCTTATTTTTTTACTTTCCATAGTAATCCAAGAAGTATACTAAGAAAGGTATGAAAGGATATTCTAGATGGAATGAATTTATCCTCTAAAAGGAAAAAGCAAGTTGTAATTAGTGTATTCATTTATAATAGAAGACTCATGTATGTATCTAGTTTACAAATACTTATAAACTCTTTGATCCTTCAGGATTTAATTCATTGTAATAATTCCTATTTAATAGTAGTATACATCAGATATAGACTACTGGGTTTGGTTCACTATAGGAAATATTCAAAAAAAATGTTTCTTGTGTTGATTTATTCAAAATTTTACTGAATATTGCATGTGTTTCAAATAATATGAAGCTAGTGAAGAAGAAGAATAAATATAAAGAAGATACTTTAACAAGAAGGTAACAAATAATCCAATTTATAATATTTTCCTAACATAAAAGGAAATAATTTCTGTAAATATAAAAAAAGAAGCTTATTATCCATGTATTAAGATGGTGAAAGTTGTGATGAAGAATAGGAAAGAGAAACTTTAAATTACATTAATGAAAAGCATATTATTTCTAAGATAGATGATAAAAATGAAACTAGTAATGAATATAGAAATTATTTATAAGAATAATAAAAAATCATATAGATTTTATATTAAATTAGAGATAAAATAATATCCTTAAATGATTTTATATTTTGATAAGTATATCATAATTAATTAGAACGATAATCAACATTATTACAGTAAGGAATGATTAAATGTAAAATAAAATTAAATGATACTAAATGAAATTAATGATATGTAGGATATTTTTGATAATTATAAACTATATACATAAAGATATACGAATAGGTAAAGGAAAATGAAAAATACTTCAACCATATTCAACAAAAACTACTTATGGTAGATGAAGAATTGAATAATTTTAAATCTAGCTTAAATACTTATATCCAAGTAGTTATATATTTTTTAATGATGTATGACTATTGTGAAGACAATAAAAACATCAAATAAGGGTGAAAAAATTACTAAAAATATCATTTAATATTTTCAGAATAAAATTAAAGTGTTGAAAACCAAGTTGATAGCTAAATAATGTGATCTAAAAAATATAGAAATTTTGAGACCACAAACATTAATTTAAAAAATTATACTAACAATTAATCTTGTGAGCCTTTGAAAAAGAATAATATGAATTAAAAGATGTTAGGAGATCACAATAATTTTGGTTTATAAAAAGTATCCAATATTGAGGACTCAAAGAATGGAGGAAGAAATGTGTCAATAATAGGAAAAAAGTTTGTCTATATATAATATTATGCTTTATATGGGCATTATTGGAACTATGGAGGCTTTGACCATTTAAAAAATATTTTTTTTGGTTTAATAATGTAAAATATTTAGATACTTGGGGGTTTTAAAGGAATGGTTTGAGGGTAGTTAGTCCGCTCAATAGAATAATTTAGAGAAAAAAATTATAAATTCTAGAAACAAAATCATGGAATATGTTTGAAGTTATTGAAGTATTTTTTAGATTATTTGACTAGCCTAATCACCTTGAAAATGAATTTCTTATCAATCTTCTAGCTGAAAAATATTATTTATAGTACTTAACATTATAAAATTAACAAGAGAAAATGAAATTAGAAATAATTGTTTGTGAAAGTTGCACTTAAATCACAGAAATGGATCATCCATAGATTATGGATAGCGGATATTCTACTGACATGATAGGGGATTTTTATATTTTAAATAACAGCAAAAAATCTCAAGAAGGCTTAGTGACCTTTTGAAATAAGGGATAATACAAATTCAAAGGTTTTATATAAACATGATTTTGAATGTTCATCTAAAACTCAATAACACATTATTTTTTGAAAGATATAAAACCAATATCCTTAGTATGTATCTTTTGTATAAAGAAGGATATGAGGTGATCTTCCCAAAGGTTGGATTTTTTAAGATCCTAAAATATGGATGAATGTTTACAAGATTATAGAAAAAATGGGGTAATTTCTTCCATGTCGAAAATATAAAAAAGTATTTCTATTTATGAATAAAAGAATAAAATTATTATTTTTGGCATCAAAGGCATGGTCATCTTGGACAAAATAATATGAATAATATTACTATAGGAGATAATGTTCATGATGTTACTAATTTAAAAATAGAGAAGAATTGGATGTTATAAACATGATAAAAGTAGAAAAATTAATTCTATATACAAGAAGGTAGAGATTCAATAAACTCATACATTAGATCTTATCCATTGAAAAATTTGTGGGACAATAAGTACTCAATAAATGAAATCATATAAGTACATTATTTCCATTATTGATGATGTTTATTATATTAATTTTATTATGTTAATGAAACATATACCATAGGGTCTAAGTGTTGGGTTCCAAAATGAGGATGGTTAAATGGTTAAATGGGCGATGGGTAAATTGACCACTTTAATAAAATATAATGAATTACCAATGTTAATATAACTATGCATAACAAATATAGAAATACAGAATTAAGTTATTTTTATTTTAGTTCATATAAAATTGATCCTATGTTTTCAATTTACATATATAATTTCAGAGAGAATTGACACATAATTCAATATAATATCAATCTTTTTAAGGGGATTCACTAACCTTTAAAAATTTATTTTAAATCCTAAGAGTCTTAACCTAATAATTGACTTTTTAACCATGAGAGCGGAAAAACAAGATTTTTTTGAAGTGATGGAATGCAACAACCATGCCTTTATCAAGATAAAGATACAACTGAGTCCCCATGCCTTTTACCAATTAGGAAGAAACTTTATGTACCTTTTATTTGGGGTTCTATAACCCTAAAATCATATATTTTAATGGGTAGTATAACCTACTCAATTACACACCTAGAAAAAAATAGAAAGTAGTGGTATTTTATTACAAAATTTAAAATAATGAGAGATTGAGTGTTAAGATATCTAGAATCTAATTGAGGTATGTAGAGTGTAGAACTATTAATTCCCATAACAATGATGATGGAAGTAGTGAATTTTTAGTACATTTTAGTCCAATGAAGTTTTTTATATGAAATCATCTTCATAAAAACATCGTGAAGTTCAAATTATACACTTCTTCTACCTCAACCTCCTTAACATAGATCCTTGTTTTTATTGAATCTCTTATTTATATACTTTCTATATCATAAATAGTTTTTAGATCAAAATTAGAATGTATATAGTTGTTTTCTTGTTGTATTTCTCAAAATATAGAACATACCACTTATTCTTAAAATATAGGATGATTTGAATTTTTATTTATTCTCCTGGGAACTCAATTTTTTTGAAATATAAAACAAAATAAGTAAAAAATAATTGTTAAACACATTATATACATCCAATGTAAGTAATAAATTTAAAAAAAATTATGAAATTTGGATATATAAATTCAAAATTATGGGAATTTGGAAAACTAGCAGTGAAGGAACCTGGTGTTGACCATGGCCTCACACCATTTCATGTTAGAAAATAACAACCCATTTTATGTTGTTTGGTGGAAAAACTCAAATTCAAACCATGATGTACCAAGCCCCAGTCATGTTTTACCATTAATGTTTTAAAATCCATTTCTAATAGCTTTATCATCCTTCTGAATAAATGAGGCACCACATATTAGACTATCACATAGTGGTCCTTGTATTTTAATTTGGATTTTTTGGGTCCATGATCACCTACTCTATAATGTTTTTTACAATTGTTGAACATTTTGAATCATTGTGTTTGACATATGAAAATTTAAATTCACCATGACATGTCTAGTATGAAAACAACCATTTTCATTTGGTTTTTTTCCTAGGTGAACTAATATTTAAAAGCTATCTCCACTATGGCGTATTGAATCCTAGTTGGTTGTTCTACACTTTGAGTCTATAGGTAAACCAGGACATTCTATAAGCCCCAAAATGGTCATTTTTTCAATATGTGTGTTATAGTGGAAAAATTTAAATCTGAAACACTTGATGCAATAGAATTGAAATATGTCTCTTCCATATTTACCCCTATAAATATGAGTTAGACTCCCTGACAAGACGTGATAGAGTGTAGAGAAAATAAATTGGTCAGTTAAAATATTTGGTGAAATGCCTCCACCAGGACCTAGCCTTCCATTACTTGTATATTTCTTATTTTACCTGATCATTCTCTCAAATAAAGATTACTACAACTACAATGTGTCGATAAAATCCAAACTGTTTTTGAAGATCTCATGCTCAATACTACAAGTTTCCACTATGTATAATCAAACAATTTAAGAACCTAAAAATTATTTATTATATAAATTCAATAATTAAAATTTAATTTTTAAAAAATTTAAACATGGAAAACAAACAATAAAAATACATTGTAAACTAAAATATAGAAAATATAGTAAATAAAATCATATTTATAGACTTTTAAGAAAATTGTGAAATATTATGACTTTTAGAATTTTCGTATGACTTCATCCCATTTCAGATAACTTCTTTATTATTATATGAATTATTTGAAAAAACATAAGACTTCACATATTTTCATATGACTTCACTAGAAAATTGTATGACTCTGATATTTTTTGCTTACTTCAATGTGAATTTCGTAATACTTCCATACTTTTATAAACAGATATCGAATATGATTTCCAATAAAAAAACTTAAGTGTGAAGAATTAATAGAATATAATAAATAAATATAAAACAAATGAAAATAATAAGGTATATAATAATTTCATATATTCCCCATAAAATAAAATATAATTATAATATACATTCTAGATGGGAAAAAATATGTTTGGTAATTATAAAAATATTAAGTGATTTAAAGATACACAATAACACTAAAAACTTTTAAGGATTTTGGAATAATTGTAGAGAAGGAATGTTCTTTTCCTTTGAAGAAGATCAAGGAAGATAACAATTCTGACTACACAAGTGGAATATTTGAAACTTATCTACAGTAGAATAGTATTCATCATGAACTATGTTCACAATATAGATGACAATAAAATATAGTTGTTGAATAGAAGATTAGAATTTTAGTAGGGATGGACCAAAAAGTGTTGATAGAGCGTACTACCATAATATTTTTGGAGAGAATATTTATGTTCAGTGGTTCAAATTCCAAATAATTTTTTATGTAGTAAATATTTATAAATTTCCTATTATGATATATATTATATGAAGTATCAAGTTTTGAAATATCAAATGGTGTTTTGAATCCCTTGTGTGGTATATGTTTAAAGAGAACATGTTAAGTAGTTTATGAATAAAAGGTATTAATGTAATTTGTATTAATTATCCTCATAATAGTGGAGGATAACATTGCTACAATCAAGTGATACAAAAAATTATTAATTTTATTTATCTCAATCTTCTAGAAGACACAAAAAAAAAGAAATCACTCATTATTTATAGATTTTTTGAAGTGATGATGATGAATATTTTATCAAACAACAAGGTGATGTTTCTAATTTTTTTTGTAATTTTATGAAGAAATTCAAGGTGATGGAGATGATTATGTTTGTTCTAGTGATGATAAAAAGAATAAATCATCCCATCAATGGTATAGAATGGATTTTTAGGTGAATAATATCAGAGGGTAATGGAGAAAAAATATTTAAATAAGAATAAATATGAGGACAATATCTCATACCTCATTATTTTTCAAGATGAACCAAGAGATGAAAAAACATATTTTGAGAATAAATAGTGGGAAGATTATATGATTATAGAGTTGGATTCGATAAATAAAACAAAAACATAGGATTTGGTGTCCCAATATAGAAGATAACAATGTAATTGAAAGAAAATGGATAGTCTAAAACATGTTTAATGAAAAAGGTGTTGTTGTGAGAAAAAATAAAGGCTTTTTTGTAAATTTTATCCCCAAGTCGAAGGAATTTATTATTAAGATACATTTGAACTAGAGTAAAGTATAGAAATCATAATTATATTACTTGTAATGATAAAATAATGGAAATAAAATATATTCCAAATGTATGTTGAGTCTTCCTTCCTAAATGGCGAGTTTGAAGAGAAGGTATACAAAGATAGGACTTTTGGATTCCTTCTTGGATAATATTTTAACTATGTTTTCAAGTTAAATAATAACTTTTATGGTTTATAAGACACAAGAAATTGATATTAAATGATGGAAATCTACTCAATGAATGGAAAATTTAGAAAATAAAGATCGTAAAACAAAATATGCATCCAATATGAAAAAGATGTGACGCTCATTATTATTCTCTATATAGATGATATTATTTTTAATAGAAATGTGGAAGTTGTTTTTGAAGAATTTTAAAAAGATATGAAGATGCTATATGAAATGTCCATATATAGGGATATTCCATATTTTATGGATTTACAAATATATTAAAATGAATATAAATTCATCTTTTTCAAGAGAAGTAAGATCAATAGATTCTAAACAAATTGTAATGGAGGATTAAAATCCCATTTACACATCAATTTTAGTAGGAACTAAGTTATATAAATATATATAATCAATGGAAATAAATCTAAGAGAATTATGGAAGCCTAATGAGTGTTTTTTGTAATTGATAACTTTGACATTTGATAATGTTTACATTGTTACAGTTTGGTCTAAGTATCAAATTGAATCAAAAGTGTCACATTTTAGTGTTTGATATAGGATTAATAGGTATATCATAGGTAAAAAATGATTTTGTTTTAAAATATTATAAAAATGGGAATCTAGATGAGTTATACTACCAAAATATTGATATGTAAGGTTGTACTAGTGATATAAAGTCAAAATCATGTCTTGTTTTCTTCCATGTAGAGAGTGTGTCTGTTGGCACACAAATTAAAAAACTTATATTATTCATAGTACTATTGAATTAGATTATGTGGTTTTAAATAATGATATAACTCAACTTCTATGGATGAGAACTTAGTTTTAAGATCTCAATGTGGAGGTGGAGTTACCACTACTCATGGGATGTGATAATCAGAGTGATATTATGTTTTAATGAAATATATTTAAATATTCAAGGTCAACTCACATTGATATAAAATATCACTTCATCAATGAGATTTAATAAATCAATGTGTTGAATCTTGAATTTATTCCCAAAAATTAGAAACTGGATGATATATTCACCAAACCATTTCTGAAGGATGATTTGCAATGTATGAGGTTGATGATGGGAGTTCAAACTCATTTATCTAAAGTCTAAGGTATGGATATTCAATTCCCTACCTCATCTTATTCTTTGGATATTTTTTCAAAGTGGGAGAAATTTGAAACCACAATCTTCCTATATGATTATCTTATCTTTTGTTTTCAAAGGGGGAGAACACCAATACATGGGAAGTTATCCATTGATATATATTTTAAAAATGGGGGAGAAATCTCTTATTTATGTGTCTCATGTATATAGAGAGACTCATTAAACGGTAATTTTGTGAGGGATATAATGTGAATGTAGTTGTGTATGTGGGGATTTATTTAATAGTTTTTGGAAGTGCATGAAAGGATTTTCATGTTATAGAATGTATAGAATTTTTTAAATTTGATTGAAAATTTTATGTATTGTGATTGAATAATAAGCAATCCATTCTTGGATCAATTTTCAAGTTGTATCATTTCATCAGGTTGAATTCCTAGGGTGATTATTGAGAAAATAAGTTTCAAATAGAATATGAAAAATATCTATATTTGGAGGTTTGGAAATATTTGAAGTGGATATGTGTTATTGTGTTGGCCTTTGTTTTTAGTGCATTAATAATATTAAAAATCACATTATATAATGTTTATTTATGTGAGTAGAATGTTATTGAATGGTTGGAATTATAAGAATAGGGTTTTAAGAGGATCTATAAATAAAATGAAGAGTACAATATTTTCATTTGGATCATAAAAATTATTATGTCATATCCCATATGACAATGAGATAATGTATGAATTTGGAAGTCACATTCACTAGAATGTAAGGATCGTGTAAGAGTTATCCCACAAGAATTTGGTATGTGTAATAGAAATTGATGGTTATATATAAACTTTTCCATGTGAATTTATATTAATAGAGTATGAATTCAAAGACATGTGTGACTTCCATTATAAGACCTTTTAAGTTAGTAGTAATTTGTAAGATATGTGAATGACTTATCTACTTCATAAGTATTTACACATATTGATGTTTTGATAATTTTATTATATAAAGATATGAGTTTGTACATTATTTATTAAAAATAAAATATTAGTTGGGATGATGCCAAATATAGTTCATCAAGGGTAAAACATTAAAAAATGGTGTCTCTAATTCAAGAAAAAGAAGAAAAAGGATAGCGTTTTGATGAAAGAGTTTCTGTAAAAGAAGAAGGTTCAGTTGCTATTATAACTATTTGATTATCCCACAACTAGTTTTTTGAATCCATAGTGAACTAGACAAGAGTTAATAAAGAAGAATAAAAAAATGAGAAAAAACAAGATATTGAAAAATAGTTGAATAAATTTAGATGTTTGAATTTTAGTTTCAAATCCAACTTTGAATGCTCTTTTTTCTACAACTAGTGTGAAAAAAATAAAAGAATCATGAATGTAATAAGGTGTATTTGAGTGGAAAAATAGAAAACTAATAGAAATTGAATCTATACCAATAGTTTTAAAGCATGTTTAAACACCCTAAAACTATGGTTATAGTATATACACACAGTTTTAGGAACTGTGGCTGATGGGGGAGTCGGTATAGACCTATGCCCACAGTTTGTAGGCAAATTCTGGGTATAGGTACTGTAGAGTCTATCATACCCCCAATGTAAAAAAACTATGGGTATATATCTATACCCAAGTATTGAAAAAATGTGGGTATAGATTAACTCAACAGTGATACTATACCCATGATTTTGAGAACTGTGGGTATAGGTACCTACCTACATTTGGAAGCAGCATCAGCTACACCACTTCCACCACCACCTGAAACTATAAATCAAATAAAACACATAGTATATATTCAATGTAGTACAAATATGATATATTTATTATTCAACCTACTAGTTTTAAAAATTGTAAAACTATATACAATACTAAAATGTAAATATACCTCTATAAAACAAATCAATTAAAGGAATGAAAAACATAAACACATATCCTTATTGTAAATTTAAAAATGAAGGGGATAAATATCCCCCCATCACCATCATCATCTTCCTCATCACCAATAGAAACATCATCATCACCATCAGCAACATCCTCATCACCAACAAAATTATCCGGAGAAGCCACTTCTTTATCTGGATAATAAACATCATCAACATCATCATCACCACCACCACCAGATCCACTGACAGTAGTAATCTCATTGTAATAACTCGGTGAATCATATCAAGAGTGCATTTATTCCATATAGGAATTAATAGTAGTAGAATACTTGAATATAATTTATTGAATTATAATTGACAAAGATTTCAAGAAGTATTCGGTGATAATATTACTTATTTCATGCTGATGTTTACTTATTTCATTCCCCTGTAAAGATATTTTTTAACCTCATCTTGTTTTTCACGAGTGATTTGAAGATCGGCGGTCTAAGATGATTGATAGGAGCCCTATTAAGACCAATACGTGGAGGAGAAGATGTTTTTCCCTAGTAGACATTGGACACTTCCCTGGTTCCCCTCACCGAATACCTATCTCAATAGATATTTTGGACTAAAGTTGTCATTTTTTTATCATTAAGGGCCTCTAGGGAAGACAACTAAAAATATAAAAAATATATTATATAATGAATTTCCTGTAAATATTTTAAATATAAATATAGAATACATGCAATATTTTCCCGTTTTTGTGAATATACCACACTTCTATCCTTTTCCTTCTTACTCGATAAAAATAATTTTTCTCTAGGAACATGACCTTCATTGCCCAATATTTCTTGCTTCAAATGATATTGATTAGTATACACATATTCAGAATATAAAACTTTTATAATCTTCAATAATAATAAAATGGAATAACTTTTAAAGGAATGAACTATTAATAAATTTAAATAATTGATGAATTGATGAAAAATTAATTAATAAAAGATAATAATAAACACTATATAATTTTAGATATGAATAATGAATAGACTATAAATATCATAAATTATTTAGTTCTGAAATATAAATAAAATCCATGTGAACACTACCAACATTCATTGGAAATGAATATTACCACAGTATAAAAATAAGCAATTGGATTTCTTAATCACATTATGCAATAAAGGTTCCTAGAAGAGGAATTACAATGATTTGAATAATAAGAAATCATAATATAACACATATAGTGTGTTTATAATTTCATGTAATTATTAAAAATTAACACATTTAATATTGAATAAAATATGTAACTAATAGAGTTAACTATTAATATAGGAAATAATGATGTTGATAAAGGTTCTAATAATTAATGTAAACATTGTACTTATATGAAGTAAGGTGTCTCTTAATTCATTTATGATTTGGACACTATATCACTTTTACAATGGGATTATTTCATGTTAAAATATCATTATATATCATGTTGTAAGAAAACAGTTATCTTATTGTTCTGTTTTTTATGCAAATATTTGGTGTATCATGTTTACAATTATGTTTTTAGGGTATATCATGATTATTTAATAGAATAATATGACATAGGTCAGATATTTTCAATATCAAAAATAAAAAAAAGAATTAAAAAATAAGACATGAAAATATAAATAGATAACTAAATAAAAATATAAATGTAGACATTATTTGTATAAAGTACTTGGTGATTCTCATGGTCGGTCATTATTGTGTTCTTCAATGTGTGTAGATACATCATTGACTCTTTGTTATTTTTTTCCTAACACTTCCTAAAAAATTCACTATAGTAATAATAATTAAATTTTATATGAAAACTATTAAAAATTGGATATAATTTAAACTCATCGGTCTTCAAATGTGAGATCATTTTTTTTATATTGAGTTTTTAGACAGTCAGGGAATAAGGGTATATCCCCTAAATAAGAAAAAATCTACTCCTCCAACCAATATGCAACTCATGCTTGTATGATCACCATAACTCCCCAAAATCCATCCACCATGAAACCTTATCAGCCTCACCATTGGTAAAGTTAAATCAACTATACAATTAACATGTTAATTCATATAAATTAAATAATAATAGAGATATAAATTTGTAAAGTTTTCATACCCATATCTATGCCCAGGCTTTGTCATTGATATCAGTACTGAGATGTCTCCATGAGACCAGTTTCACCGGAATGATATTGGGGCACTTGTCTAAAGTGGCCAAGAGACTTTTACACTGCATGGAATTTTTTCCTACCATTTTATTTTCTTGATTTTAATCCACTATTATTTATGTTTTATAATTCTAGGATTCTTGTAAATGGGTTCACCTATGTCACCTACTAAAATATCCAACTTAATAATATAAAAGGGAGAATATAGATGAAGAATTATGTCATGGAACAATAGGAAAATAACAAAGTGATAAAATTTCACATGGTTATAATAAAAAAACCTGATGTGGGATACTCAATAAGCTCTAATAGATCCATGGGATTTTCTGGATTGCAATCCTCTAAATTATGTGTCTGTTCCAATTAAATCTCTACATGGTCTAGATATACTTTAGTGGTATATGAATAAACACAATCACAAGATCATGGATTTATATAATTGGAAGTGGAGGAGGAGTTGACATGATAGGATATGGGTAGTAGGGTTGGGGATACACCAATGGATATAAAAATGGTATAATTGGAACCATCCCTATAGGTGGTGTAGAAATTTTATGGGAAGACGAGGCTCAATGAGAAGATGGTTGAAGAATGGGTAGGAAGATACCTGAAGGTGATGTATACATTGAATGTAAAGAAGATGGTAAGTGATATAATGATTGATTAATGGTTAGGAACATCCCTACAAATGGTGTAAACCTAGTATGGGAAGAAGATTCTAAATGAGTTGATGTTTGAGGCATGCATCAGAACATATTTTGTGGATTAAGAGGAGGATGGAAAGAAGTGGAAGATAGGGACCCCAAGAAGTGTTTATGTTTGAAGATGAACTGTTAAATTCTATATGCGGGTGACAATTGAGGGAGGAATTTTTTTACAACTCACACACAATTAATGGAACCTCTTTCTGTATTTGTATCAAGAATGAATTGCATAACCTTTTAGCACAAATATACCTAAAAAATGTATAATAAAATCACAATCACCCTTAATATATTGGATAGGAAAAGATGAGTTTCTATTGGAATCCATTCACTAAGAAGGATGTGAAAATTATGCATTTTTAGGGACTTTATTTTCAAATTCCTTCGGCTGAATCATTTTGATATGCTGTTGGAATATCCATTATAAACCTTGATATTATCCAATACTTCCAGAAATTTATTATTCTCAAATATTTTCATCACATAAGAAGCACAATTAACATTCCATTTGTTTTCACTAACACACAAAGGATGTAGTTCTAGTTGAATACCTAATCCATCCTGTCCTGATGAAATCAGAAGTCATCTTTGGTCTTCACTTTGATATTTAGAATGATTTAAATTAACATTTCAAATATATTTTTTTCTATGGGAATTACATATAAATAAGGACGTAATAAATTTTTAGACCAGTATTGAATGTCAAAAATGTTAATTCTATTTTTCTAATTGTATGTTTCTTTAATGTAAACATTATTCCTCTCTTTAGATTTTTTATGACCTTTCCTTAACGAAAAACTGAAATATTTCAATTCATTAAGCACATCAGTTCCTAGCATAAGTTGAGGTGGTTGTTTAGTGCTAATAATATTATCAAACATCCTATGATTCTTCCTGTGTTGACGATCAATTAAGAAGAATTTTCATTGCCCTATGAAAATAAAACAATGATGATATTTAATTTATCTCGATTGTGTATTCATCATAAAAATAAGGCATGATAGTTTGACCTTCATTCTATAAACATATATCATTTCATATGATGGAAAATATTTTCTAGTCCATTGAAGGGAAGCATGGATCTAAAAAATATATTTAGAAGAAGCATTGGATGTTAATACAGCCATATCCCAAATCTACATAAAATCTCTTATTAAAGGACTCAAGTTGACATATATATCATTATTAGGATCTGAAGGTCAAGATATCAGTATACTCAATAAAGTAAAATCTTATTTCATACACATCTATATAGGAAGATTATAATAATGAATACAAACTAGCCACATGCTATGGGTAGTAATCATATGTCCAATAGGATTAAAAGCATCATAATATTGACCCAACCTAAAATTACATACCTAAGCTATAAAATATGGATGATGTGCATAAAATTCCCGCCATGATAATTCATTTGCAGGATGAATGAACTCATTGTTACATTTAATTATCTCATTGTCATTCCATAACATATTTGTTGAGAATTATATATACATGAAGATATTTTGAAGCCTAATAATCAAGGGAATGTTTCACTTGGCATTATATGGAACAAAAGATAGTGTTCTTTCTACATTTTCCTTACATCGAGATGTTCCACATTCTTTAGAGTCATTAAGGTTATATGTTGCCTCCTAAAATAAAAAGCAATCCTTTAGAAATCATGAACATTATTAGTAAAAAATCCAATATTCTTAATTAACTTCAATGACTTATAATTATTTGATGTAATATGTGCACCATCTGGATGAATTTCCTTCAAAACAGTAAAAATATAATAAATTGTGGTTTTAGAAATTCAATACATGGTTATTCCGTGATATAACCACACCACAAAATCTACCTTGTTCATTTAAGTAAATTCCTTATATATTGTAGTTCTGTCATCATTCATTAAATGTTTTAAACTCTCAACATAATATCTTTAGTTTTTTCTAATATTAATTGATTTCATTTCCCTCTTCCACTAGCATACTATCTATCCCATGATGATTCCAAAATGTAAAAATATCAATTGTCAAATTCACCATACCACATCGTTCTTTTTATTTATGAATAGTAGAATATTGTCCCATCTCTCTATGATGATACCAAACATAATAGATTTTTTGAAATATAGCTTTCATTTTATGGTATCTAACTTCTTCCCAACTTAACCATGGTCTTCCAATACAATTATAGCATCGACACTATATACAACCTCCATCCAAAGCATCATTAAATGATAAACATAAAAAATCCAAATTCTTTTGAAATTCAGTTCTAATATGATCGGTATGATGCATCCAACTTCTATCCATTCAACTAGAAGGGAAACAATTTATGTTCAAATCCACTATGTAAAACTAAATTAAAAAATTCATTAAAAATAATTTTTATATTAAAATCATCAAAGTATACTAGTAGCTATAAAAAAAATAATAAGAGAAATAACATAATCTATATGTGATTACTACAAATAACAACCAAGGTGGGTATCTAGACATTTAAGAAATCACTATCATGGTGGATAAATTTAATAAGATTGACACTAAAATCCTTATTATTCCCTTCTATCCTATAATGTTTTAAAAAACTAATCCTATATATCTATCCCTATACTAATGCTTATCTACCATGAATATTAAATTTCATTCCTGATCAACAAGGTCTTGCAACAAGTTCTATGGAAATCAACTTACAAAATGGAAATGATTTAACATGATTAAAAATAAAAATAAAAAACTAATTCCATTAGGGAACCTATTTAGGATGAAAAAAACATATATTTTTCATTAATACATATGAAATAAAGGATTTTGAAACATAAAACATTTAGACATATAATAATAACATAATGAAAGATTATATGTATTACAAAACATAATGGCATAAAATATAAACATAATAACTATGTTTTAAAGATATCGAACTATCATATAAAACATCCCAAAAAAACTTTAGGAAAAACAGTTACATTCTATTTTTATATTCATATAATAAAATAAAACATTTAATTATATGAAATAGAATTAAAAAAATAAAATCACATATAAATCATGTTTACTCAACATGGAAACTAACATAAATAAATTTATATATAGAAATATTATATTACATAATTTATTCCATAACATCATCAAAGATTAACCACAAGCCGAATGAAATAATTTACATGATCCTTTTAGTCAATAAATAAACTAAATGTAGTCCTCTACTCAAGTAAATGATCTAATACAACACATTGGTGAAACTCTTATTCAATGTTAAAACCATTATTAATGAACAAATAAAGGCAGAGAAAAAAACATATAACATATATGGCTAAGAATAATAGAAGTGAACATGATATTTATTTATATAATTTCCATAGAGTATCCTTAAATACATGTGTTCCATTTTATCTCTCAATTTAAAAATATCCATTATCAGGTAAATTTAAAATCTAAAATATTCTTGATTGTTATAAATGACTTTAGTGACCCAAGTCTTAAGACTTAAAACGGGTAATCATATAGGACAAGGCACAATAAACATATACCTATTTGTTTAAAACAGGGGTTGAGTGATCAAATAAATCATTATAAAATCTTTTTTCCACAAAATACATAATGTAAAATGGAAAATCATGCCACTATAGTGTAAAACACTTGAAAAATATTAAAAAACTATAGAGAAACCAAATTAATTTTTACACTATCAAAATATAAGTACAAAGTCACATGTTGAATCAAATTAGATTTATAAAATTTTCTCATGTCCATGAAAATGGAGGAATACAATAGATGAAATAAGAGGAGAGAAGGAAATCTTTCCTCTCAAAGATCGCAACAAAAATTTTGGAAAAAATAGAGGAAGAGCACCTTCTGATGGGTGAAATGTCATATTGGGTACACTAAATTCACATGACGAGGACATGGTGAAGGTTAAAATATTTTAAAGAGGGGAAGGGGGATTCCAAATACACTTGAGAAGGGGAGGTGGGAGGCTATAATCACCTGAGGGTAGGGGGACGTGTGGATGAATGAGAGGGATTTGGGTTCGAATGGGGAGGGGGTGGAGGATCCCAAGAGGGCCTCCCTATCTAAATCAATTTTCCAATGGTTTTTAAAAAACCATCGTTATAAACCATACTATACGAACAGTTTTTTAAAACATTTGGTATAGGGTAGATAGAAACTTTATACCAATAGTTTCTCTAAACCATGGTTTTAGATCTGTTGGGATAGAGTCACATTCCAATAGTGGACTACTCTATATAAAAATTTTCATGAATATTCATGAGAATAAGGTGAAGAAGAATATGATATAAAATTTATAAAGTGAGAAGGTAAGTAACCTATGAAAATAAATTTTGAATATGAAGAAGAATATATATCCCAAAAACTATCTGGAAGTCCAATTTTTTAAAAAGATTTATTATTGTTGAAAAATAATCATCCCTAATTATAGTAGTGTAGGAAGAACTCTAACACAGTTGAGATATGTGTATCTTGACTATAAGGATATCACCTACTCTTTTTACCTATATGTTTATTCTAGTGGGTTATATGGTCTCCGTGAAATATACATCTTGAAAATGAATAACCTTTTTTTAAAGGTAACCCTTGTAAATATGTTATTCTGTTTGTGTGGGTGTGTTTGGAAAATATATTAATTCACATAAACAAGTAAAGATGGTTGTTTCAAGAAGTAAACTTTAAAATAATTTAAATCACTCATTTAAAACCCCCTATTATGGATTTCCACTCATTTGTGAGTTTTTTTAAAAAACATCTAGAAAATCCTCCATTCACATATCCAATTCAAAAAATGTCAAACTGGATAATTGTGAAATGATAAGATCCACATGATGATTATTTAGCTGATGATCAGGCTCACCAATGGGATTCACATGATTACTATTCATGTCCCAAAAATAGCCTGATTCCAATAGAAATATATGTAGGCTTATTTTGAGTACCACTAATCCATACGATGTTTGAAATTATATGGTTTTATATAATGAAATATAAACACAAAAAATTGATCAATTTGAACCCATCTATAGCTCATACCCATGAAAAAATTCCATCATCCTAGTCTGACCTCCCCTATGAGTAGACAAGACCAGAGGTTTATAAATATTTTCTACCTGGAGGACAAATCCCCAATGTACCAAATGATTAATATGCTGGGAATCAGCTCATCTAAAGATCACTAAATCACTAATACCATTGCATGGGCTCAGAAACATGAATCTAAAATTAAACCTATGGATGATTAGAAATGTGTAATAAAATTATAGAACATAGGAAATTAAAATGAACCTGCATCCATCATGTCTCCAGAACTGTGAAGACAAAATACTTGAACCATGAACTTGAACCCCTCTAATACACACCAAAAAAACTAATAGAAGAAAAAATGAATAAAATAACAAAAGAAAAAAACAACATAAGTGTTTTATATAATTCGAACTAAGTACTAATCCATTAAATAAATAGTGTAAATTATTTCATAAGGAAACGAAAGATGATTAACATTGTCGAATTTCAAAGTAAAAAAAAACAAATGACAATAAAAATACTTTGGAGGATTTTACATTATTTTTATAGTTGGCCATTTTCAATTCCATTCCTATAATCACATGTAGTTTCCCATTTTGATCAAATCTTTAGAGGTATCCCTTCCAAAGTAAAAAAGGTTCTACCAATTGATGTTCTCTTTACGATTAATAGTTTTTATTCCAAATTCTCCATATTCAAAATAATCTTTAATATCTCATTAGATTATTCAGACACCACCTTTGAACATTCCTGATAATTTACACATTTCCACCACCTTCCTTATAGATTTTGATCCCATTATATCGCTTATGTTTCCTTACTTAAAATTTCTCTAATTCTGGAATTCCATACATTGGTCACATATTTCTACCATCTCCATCCAATTTCAAAGTTACAGTTCTAAATTCACTATTGAATGTTCCAACATTGAAATGGAAAATTGATTTCACATGGTTGATCTTAACAATATAAACCAATGTGAAGCACTAGATTGTTTCAATATATAATACATGGTAAATTAAATTAAAATGGTTCATTTAATATCTTTGGGCCCCTCTATGGAAAATAAATCAACTACATTAGCCCATTAGTATCTTGTTTCTCATTACATCATCCCCAATTTCAACCACCAACTCATTCCTACTATACTCAAGGTCCTTGATAGGGATAAATATAAATTTTTGGACTCCTCATCTACTAACATAAATATGGGGCCCTAATTATCATTGATCTTATTATGGAAAACACTATTGAAGAGGTAAGAGAAAATATGGCGGTATCTGATGCTAACATGCTCCATCCATGTTCATACTATTAGCTATATGTTGGGAAGACTTATATTAAGGGATTAAGAAATACTAATGTATATGACCAACATAAATACGAAAAATTATGTATGAATTATCAATAGAGTGATAAGAACTATTAACATTGTATAATGAGAGATGGATTGTTGTTAGTTATTGGGTACAAATTAAAAGAATAATGTACACATTTTAAGATCCCATGTCTATATTTCCACTATATGGGGAACTGCAATAGATTTTATCTACCAATACATATATCCAAAAATGGTTGTCTCAATCACATTATCCTTCATTATAAGATTGGTAAATGTTTTTATGGTAAAAGGAATGACTTGAAAATAAATCATTAGGCATATGCCTCTCTGAAAATGTCACATTTTAATTTACTCATCAACCAGATAATCTAAGGAATACCATAAAAATTTCATTAAGAAAACTCTAAATACCAATATAATAGAAATTTATTTTCGAATGACAAAAAACATTTAATTTTTATATAAAAATTAATACTTTATAACAATAAAAATAACCCCATCTATCCCATATGGACCTCAAGTCCCGTATTTCTAGGAACCTCTAGTTTCCCCACAAAAACATATGTCCCATATATCAGTCTGCACATTGTTGAATTGAAACATATCATACTAAAAATTATCCTCCTTGGAAAAAACATATTACATTGGTGTTATATTTCCCTTACTCACACACATCCTATGAGACATAATAAGAGATCCCCCATCCTAATTATTTTCCAATCTAGTACATTTAACTATAGAGTTCAAAATGGGTATACCCCAAAAATAAATATGATCCTTTCTAGAATGGTTAGTACAAATTAGTATTTTAATTCTCTCTCTCCCAGTGGTGTAACTCTCTCCTTAATTTAAAAAATGACTACCTTATTATAGAGACCATAACATAAAATCATACAATTACTAAATGATTTATCCTTGGTATTGTCTCTAATACCATTTCTAAAAACCAAGACCCATCGACCAACAAACACAACCATCCCAGGTAGCCATCGTGTCCTAGCATACCCTGAATCACCATTTTACTCCTAAAAAGTGTCTTTCTATCTATCATCCCACCTTCCATGTGCATGAAAAATAACTTGTAAGATAAATTATTTTACTCGTAGGTAAACACATGTTCAATTAGTGTTATTTATCTTCACTAAAACACACCCCATGGAACTTACTAGGAGATCACCCATCTTGAAACTAGTCCCATATAAACACTCTTAATTGTCGATCTCTAATAAGGTTGGATATCAAAAATAATGTTGTACCTTATTGACAAGGTAAGTACAAATTATCCATTAACTCCCACTATTCCATGTAATTTATCACTACTCATCCCAGAGAGTTGATGAGAGAAACTATCTTCTAATATTCCCTTGAAACTATCCCTACAAAACCCTATAAAAGTATCAATAATCTAGATAAATAATTTACCTCTATCAAACTACAATATATAGTAAATTTTTTATCAATATTATCCAATCCTAAATCTCTACATAAATCTATGGAAAATAAAATATATGCCTATTCTATATAGTATTTGGTTTCCACATCAAAAAGAGATCCATCATATGTCAAGGTGATATTACACTAAAAATACATGGTATCCCTATAAGTCTTTCCAATTATAAGATCAATCCTTTGATGAATTGGTTTAGAAGTACACTACTTTTCATAAAAAAACCACATGAGTACATCACTCACCAAGAAAGAAATGAATCATAGACTATCATCACGAAAAATTACTACATGATCAATGTTCATCAAAACACTGTACCCTAGAAATAGTAATCCATCCCATGGGTATGTTTAGCAGAAAATGAAGGTATTATCATAGGAATGGATCATCTACCACTCCCTTTACTAGGTTCCATGGTTTACCTTTTATTTTAATTCCATACATACTATTTTTTCCTATCCCAATGAAATCATCACAATAACCTACTTCAAAATCTATTCTAAACCTCAATCTAGTACTATTAGGTTTTGTACCAACCCTATCCAGAAACCTCTTGAGTCTATAATGATATTGAGAGTGATCCCGGAATCCTACCTCCAATAGTCCATGGGGTGGATAACAGTACCAAGAGTATGAAAATATTGATACATGAAACATTACCATTTTTATGTAAGAATATATACACATCACTCACTAAATAATATAAAAATACCAAAATATCTACATGTAATAATTAATGCATCATATTCCATATATCCTAGAATATAATTTAAATAATGAACAAATGAATAAGAAAATCCACTAGATCTCAACCCAAAATAAAGCAAATGAAATGAAACTACACTACTTTTAGTTAACCACCAAGTAATCTAAGAAAATATATCCCTACAAAACCTTTGACGTTATCCTATAAATCAAAAAATTATAGATGTATGAGAGAGTGTGACATAATAATTGTTAGGTTCTTCATTGAAACCCATCACATTAATTTAGATAAATAATACTAAATCCCTAATGAAATGAAGAAAAAAATATATAAATCCATTTATTCCCTTGGTAGGTCTGACACATCCCATCTCACTATAGTCACACTCGTTTTTAAATAATAAACAGCATATAGGTATAAAATATTAGTTAAAATATTAATATCAATTACCCCCAATGACCCGCTTTACATAGAGTCTTCCTCTAATGTAATACAATATCCCTTGGGAATAAAAGATATTGTAAGTATTGGTGTTAATGGAATAAGACATCCATGAATAAATAAAACACCCAATAAGAGTAACGTGAGATGTTAAGAGATTGACATCTAACAAAACATGGTGTTATGGTTAACCCAGAATCTAATGAAACAAGGAAATTACTTCTCATATTGCCAGAAATATGTGGCGTATGCACAATGTATGAAAAATAATATATAAAAAATCCCTAAAATAAAAAAATATAGAATGATATATCAACAAGAGAAACAACCCTAAATCTCATATATTCATTATCATAAATCTCTATTTCTATACAAAACTACTATTCAAAACCCATTTTTTAGTTTTTAGATAATATGTTCCTTTAATTTTGTTCATAGGGAACCCTTACATGGCCTAAAACACCATAATAAATATCCCAAAGTCCCTAGAGAATAATGTTATAAGGACTAGAAGGACAAGGAAATGAACTACAATAGATCATCACAATATCATGCCATCTTCCAACATGATTCCCCGATATCACACCTCCATCCTATCATCTCTACGCCATGTTTGGGATTTGGGTGTGATCTGAAAAAAATTTATTTATACAATTGAATAGTTACATATATGATCATCTTATATCTATCTTTATAGCTAACCTCTATCACACTATCTTATCAACTAGTACAAGATTTTACAGACAACACAGATCCCCTCAATTTTTAGCCTAGAGGCCAAGTGGACTGAAGGCCGGTGATGAAATGGAGGCCATATTGTTGGAAGGCCCAATACATGGCTCAAAAGCCCATTTTGGATGAATAATTCCATTTCCAAAATACCCCTGATAAGATAAAATCAAATATATATTTTTCTGTCAAATTGTTAAGGATTTCTAATGATTTATTCAATAATGTACATGGTTTGTCTTGATTATTATAGGAAATGGGCTTCCAAATTATAAAAGGAGGAAATGAAAAAAGGATAATGTTTTTCCTACTATACATCATGAAAAAACATTAAACGACATGTAGTAGACAATCACAGCATGCTAAAAGTCGCAAAGTAGGTCGTGACCGAAGTCGTGAAAACTACAAGTGAAAAATATATTACATGTTTTGATTTACATATACACATCGTGAACCCTTTGAACGTAATTACCACTCTACAGATAAAGCTTAACGGAAGGACCACGTCATGAGTAATAGATAAAAGAAATTAAAGGATTCAAATATTAAAATCTTTAATTAGATACACATGAGATACACATAGATTCGAAATCCGTGGAGGATTACACAAGTCGTCATTAACTAACTTGAATACCCATAAGAAATCATTTAATATTTCACCTATAAATAAATTACCAGGGCAGAAGATTTCAGAGTGCTCCAAATGAATAGTTTTGTGCCTTTTATTCACTTCATGTCCTCTATTATTCCCTCTCCTCTAAAATCAAAATTTCATAGTCTATATTAATTGTTTTTTTAATACAAGTATTTTGAGTTTTTTTTCAGTATCAACTTCAGGATTTTTTGTATCATCACCTCCATTAATCACCGATCGACAAAGAAATTTTTCATGTGTTCATTTATGTTTGTAATCTAAGTAATTATTTTTCTAAATTGTGTTTGATTTAAAAATACTTGTTTGTGATTGAATTCCCAAACCGAATCATTTAATGTTTTTAATCTTTTTAAAATCTATTGTTCTTAGAAAGTTAAGAAAAATTTAAATCCATCATTTACTTAAATCCAATCCTAACATTGTTGGCTAAAACCACATAAGGTAGTGATTGAGGGTAGGTGTATTTGAATTCAATGAATGTTTTATTTTCAACACGGTAAACTTAAGGAATAGCAATCGGGATATATTTTTATTGCATATTCAATTCATTTGAACATACTTGACCACATGATATCAGAGTGAAGGACCCTATCCTTTTTGGAGAAGATTAAGTTACAAAAAAAAAAGCCTAAAATACATTCTTCCATAGAATCCATGATTAATTCATCTAGGTTGTCAATATTTCCCAATCATGGAATAGTAACCTCCTAGGTTATAGTAGTTGATTTTACCAAAATCAACTAGTGATCTATGCTTACTTCACAAACTAAAAATTAGAATCCTACCAAGTTATAATTAAGATCATACTTTCTATAGATCCTTGAAATTGATTTTGATATATCTTCTATTCTTAATGTAAACATTGAACCCTCTAGAAACATCTTTCCCAAACTGAACCAATTTTAAGGGACTCCTACACCAAATGGTTCCAATATATAGGTTACAGTGCCATCTTATCTCCCTATGGTATTGACCCAGAACATTCACTATACTATGCTTTAGTAGAAAGTGATTTTTTTTTGGAAAAAATAAATTCCTAATCATACCACGGCCTGTGTGAATTAAATGATGCATGTGGGGAAAAAAATTGGCACCATTTCCAGGGAGTATAGTAATGTTGCGCTTCATACAGAAAAATAACTAGAAAAGACCTAATATTACCTTTATGTCAACCCATTTCATTATTTTTCTTTTTTAAGTTGCTACTGTGTCCTTGATCTCATGACATAGTGTATATACTAAAGAACATCTGCTAGTTCAATGTGAATTAAAGCACAAGAACAATTATCCTTAGATCCTGAGATTGAATGGTATATCTCTTCATGAAACCGATCAAACATGGCCGAAATGTATAGTCCAGCACTACCCAACCCTCTGAACCCTCATAAAATGAAACAACTAGTTCCATGAGAGCACCTAGGGAAACAAGAATGAACCATCATGGACTATGGGTTTCCATCAATCCATGGTTTTACACCAAGCATAGTGTGTCTCCCTATTCAAGCCCATACCTTTGAGATAAAACCTCGAATCTTACACATGATCCATAACATGGGCCAGTTCAGTGGATTACAAGGTGAAGACCCACATGAGCACATATCTAACTTTCTGGAAGTATGTGATACCTTCAGAAAAGATGGAGTGTCCTATAATTAAACCATACATCACATATTTCCCATTTATGAATGATATCTCACAAAGTATTGGATCATGAATCAAGTTACCGAGTCAATCATGTCTTGGGACGATCATTCCAAGAAATTTCTAGACAAATAATTCCCAACAATCTAGATGTGGAAACTCTAGGATGAAATTCAAAACATTGCTCAGGCTAATGGAGAGTCTACAGAAGAGGTTAGGGGATGATTAAATAACTGCTGAGGAAATTATCACACCATTGACAAGACATATGTATTCATATCCAGATATTTTATCAAGGTCTCCAACCGGCCACACGGATAGCCATTGATGATGTAGTCGATGGAGGGCTCATGTTCAAGGAAATAGAAACTAAAAGATCCATTTTGGATGAAGTGTCCCACAATTATAGCCTTTGGTAGAGATATTGTAGACCACCTCTATATGGAATCCTACAAGTTGATGAGAATAACAAACTAACAGTTCTAGTCGAAGCACTCACAAAAAAATTTAGAATCCCTTTAGTTTTCTGCTACACCACCCCCACTTTCCCCAATAATGGAGATACATCCTTGTGAAATGTGCAGTGGCCAAAAAATTAACCATGAAATCAAGGATGTAGACAAAGAACTGGAAGATCAAGATTGAAATTACATCAATTACAATCAGCAAAACCCACCATTCCAATAGCACCAGCAATAGTATCAACATTGGTTGTCTTAGCATCCACCTAAAAATAACCAAGGATATTATAAAAAAAGAAGTGGTCAAGCACCATTCCATAATCAAGGACAATTGGGTTAACCACCAATGAATCATGTACCAATACCACAATCACAAATTCAAAAAAAACCATTTGCTCAAAGAGAAAAACACTAGATTCAACCACATCAACCAAGACCTAACTAAAAAACTTCTCCTCTCTAAAATAATTTAGAAAACATCCTGGCCACTTTTTTTCAAAAAGGAGACCAGTGAATGACTAATCAAGAGATTGATATGTCGGACCAATGAGTCTCCTTGTTCAATCTTGAAACTAAGATTGGTTATATCTCAAAGACTTTTTCAAAATGATTACCAGGTACCCTACCTAATAAAACAGAGACATACAGAAGGGAAGAATCCAAGGCTATGGTGCTAAGAAGTTATTTTTTTATTTTTAGGAAACAAGAGGAATAGATGAAGAAAATACTAAGGAACCTGAGAATAATATTCCTGTATAATAAGATGAATTTGATATTACCACTTACATGATACCTCAAGAGGCATCACCAGTCAAAAATAATCAAACACTTGAGAAAAAAAAGTGATAGTTTATGTTTCCCTACCACCATATAGTTCAACTATTCCTTTTCTAGAAAGAGAATGATCAGGTTGACTAGAGGTACAATATAAAAAATATCTAGAAATGTTCAAGAAATTGAATATCAGCATTCCCATTTTAGAAGTTATTTCTCAAATGATAATTTATACCAAATTTCATAGAGATCTATTTTCTATAAAAAGAAAAATAGAATATCATTGTGGTATCTCACTGAATGAGGAATGATATATAATTTTCCATTATAAAATCCCACTAAATATGAAATACCCTAGAAGTTTTTCAATTCCATGTTCAATTGGATTGTGTAAATTTGGAAGGGATCTGTTCAATCTTGGAGTGAACATCAACTTTATGAAAATGAGTTTATTACACAAGTTGGGACTCCAAGAGCTCAAAATAACTCAAGTATCACTAAAAATTGAAGACCTATCAGTGCATTACCATATAATATTTATCTTGGATTTTTTAGTTAATGTCGAAAAATTCATCTTTCCAACATATTTCCGAGTTCTAGACATGGAGGAAGAAGGTGACGTCCCCATTTTTTTGGAAGAACATTCTTATCTATAGGGAAGGTTGTGATAGTTGTAAATAAGAACATATAATATTTTTTGTCAGATAAGAACAAGCAGTCTTCAACCTTGTCAAATATTCCCAAAAATCAAATGATTCAATTGATTACAAGTCTATCACTCATACCCAAGAATGAAGTGAATACATGGCCATAGAAAAAGATAATGAGGGGTCACTCTCAAATGAAGAATAAGAGTATGATTTCGACGAAGTGAGCTTAAATGAACCTCTTACAAGGGATACCTTACCACCATTCACCCCCTCAATTATTAAACAACAAACAATACAGTTGAAACATCTACCCAGTGCTCACATGTATTCATACATAGGAGCTTCAAGAACTCTACCAATAATCATAAACTCAAAACTATCCCTATCACAAGAAGAAAACTTGGTTGAATTCTTGAAAATACACAAGAAATGAATTTATTGGGGGGAGTGGAATAAATCAAAGGAATCAGTCCGACTATGTGCAAACACAAAAATTATACTTGAGGAAGAGGCAAACCCAAACTCCAACCTCTTAGGCAGATCACACTGCAAATTAAAGAAGTTTTTAAAAATGAAATACTGAAACTAATGGATGCTGGAATAATATTTTCAATCTCTAACAGTGAGTGAGTGAAGATACTAAAAGTAGTCCCCCAGAATGGTGGACTCACAGTGGAGAAAATATATAAAAATTAATTGATATCAAAATACACCATCACTGGATGGAGAGTTTGCATGGATTATAGGAGCTAGATTTAAATAATAAGAAAAGATAAATTCCCTTCACCCTTCAGGGATCAAATCCAGGAAAGACATGCACAACATGAATTTTACTACTTCCTATATAAATATTCAGGAAATAATTAGATTTTAATTGACCCAGATAATTACTCAAAGACAACATTTATATTTCCATAATGAAATTTCACCTATAGGTTCGTGTTAGTCATAATGTGTAATGCTCCGGAAACATATCAAATATTCATGAAACATATTTTCCATGATATGGATGAGGAATTATTGTAAATCTTCTTAGATTAATTCCTAGTTTATGGAAGATATTTTTAAGTATTTATAAAAAAATATGGAGTTATTTATATGCTGTTATGAAGAAACATTCTGAGTTTTGAATTCATAAAATTTTCATTTTATCATTCAAGGAGGCATAGTCCTGGGATAGGAAATTTTACAAGAATTAAAATAAGCTGATCCAGCCAAGATTGAGGTGATCAATGATGCACCTAAACCTTCAAAAGCTAATAGTGTAAGAAGATTTCTTGGCCATGATAGATTCTACTGGTGATTCTTAAAAGACTTATCCAATGTTACCCACCCACTAACACACCTATTGTAAAAATAAGTTCCTTTATAATTCACAAAATAATTTTAGTAGGCATTTAATATATTGAAGAACATCTTGATCATGTCCCATATAATAATTTCACATGATTGGGACCAAGAATTCGAATTGATGTGCGACACCAGTGAATTTTCTATTGGCACTTTTTTTGGAACAAAAAATTGGTCAAATTGTATATACTATTTACTATGAAATTCACACACTGAATGAAGATCAATTAAAGTACACAACTATATATAATTAACCCATTGATGTTTTGTATGATTTGGATAAGTTGTTTTCCTATCTAGTCTTATCCAAGGTGATTGTGGACACCTATCTTGCAACCCCAAGGTGTTTAATGAAAAAAGAAGGATGCCCAACCAAGGATGATAATGTGTATCATCCTATTTCATGAATTTGATTTTGTTTTAAAAGATACCATGGTAATTTAAAATTATATAATTTATCATTTATCATCACTCCCTCTACTTCTTATCAAGGACGTTGATGATACTGACGTTGAAGTTGATTTTCCTGATGAAACCCTTTTTTGTATTAAAGACCAACCATGGTTTTATGATATATATAATTATCTCTCCATAATATTTTTATGTCAACATCTTTCATATCAAAAAAGAAGAATATTTTTGGCTGAATTTAATCATTACTACTTGGTTGAACCACTACTGTTCAAGCATTGTGTTGATGTCTTGTTGTGATGTTGCATTCTGAAAAATGAAATCTGAAATATGATAGAAATGTGGCATAAATCTCCAAATAGAGGACATCATGGACCCAATAACACTATACCAAAGATAATACAATGTTTAATTTTTTAGGCCATTCTACATCAAGACATAAGTGAATTCTCTCAAAGGTGTGATATGTTCTTGCAAACATGGACCATTTGGAAAAGAAATGAAATGCCTCAAAACCCAATCTTAGAAGTCAAAATACTTTATGTATGGGGAATATAATTCATGGGAGCATCTACCTATTCACATTGAAAATCCTATATACTTTTTTGGGATGAATATGTTGTAGAAAGGGTAGAAGATGAAGCCACATCATATGACACAACAAAAGTGGACATGAATGTTTTGAAAAATAATGTGTTCTATATATATGGATTTCCAAGATTACTCATTACTGATCGATGAATAATTTTTAAAAATTAGGCTATTAATGTATTTCTTGAAAAAAATGGAATCATATATAATATGTGGACTTCCTGTCACCCCAAAACAAGTGTGAATGTGGAATTTTCAAATCAGGAGATCAAACAAATATTAGAGAAAACTGTGAACAAAATTCAAAGTGACAACATTTTGAAACTGGATGATGCATTATGGGCGTACTTCACGTCATAAATAACACCCAATCAGAACACACATTTTAGACTAGTTTATGGGAAAAAATGTCATCTTCTAGTTGAGATAGAGCATCACTCATAGTGGGAAATTAAAAAGATAAATATGGATTCTCAGAATGATGGAGAAGCTCAGATGATGCACTTGGATGAGTTGGAAGAGATCCAAAAAAGATTCTTATGAAAATTTTATATCTCTAATGAGAAAACAAAAAAATGTAATGATCAACGAATTTCTTGATTAATGTTTTTTTCTAGGAAACAAGGTCCTTTTATCCAAATGCAGACTGAAATTGTTTTCTGGGAAGCTGAAATCTAAATGGCCCAGCCATTTCAAATTCAATCAAGTTTTTCCCTATGGGAACATTTAAATTCAAAAGGAAGGTTTACCACTATTCAATGTTAATGGAAAAATATTAAAAATATTTCAAGAACCATTTAGTGAAGACCATGTTAATAGCCTAAAATGCATCCTAGATTTAAAGAAGTCAATCTTCTGATATTAGAGGGAGTGATGACCAGGAGGAAACCCATTGTAAGTAATCTTAGGTTAGAATTGGATAGAATGAGCCTTTGGGAAGATTAGGAGCTGATATGATCAAAATAATGGGATTTATACATGGCTAAGACAAATAAGTCAATACTGGACATGTAACATAGTTACATGATGTGAATTTTTTTCTAAAAAAATTCCACAAATACTGAATTACATGATGTTAAACTCATTTACACATCGTGTAACCCCAAATAATTTTAAAAAAAACAGAGACTGCCCGACCATGATCATAGATTTCACGGCTGGTTCTTAACCTCCCTCTCGCAGATTTAGCCCCTTTCTCCCTCAATTGTCCCACCTTCCAACCATTCAGACCCCCACCCCCTTCTCCTACCTCTCAGTGAACCCCCCTTCTCTTCCCAGGTAGATGCAACACCACCCCATTCTCATCACCCATAGACCACACATCCCATATCCTGCATTCACCCTCAACCGACCCCCTATTATCCGACCTCATACCTGCATCCCCTCCCCTCCTTTCACCCTCATTAGACACCCTATTATTTGGCCACATACCTTCACCCCTCACCTTCATCCCACATGTTGTGAAACAAAACCCTCAATCTAGCACCTTCCAAGTCAACATCAGATCCTGAAGATCGACCACCATCCAAACACCCACACGACACAACACCATCAACACTTCTTGCAATATCCCATGTTGTGCCATCATCTTAAGAAAAATCATCATCTATTGTTAAGGAATCATCATGTGATGAAAACCACCACGTTTATCTCATGTTGTGATTCTCAAATCTGTAGAATCATTTCAACTTTTACTAGCTAAAGGAAAATCCCATGCTGACCAACAAGAACCTAGATATGGAAATCCTCGCCTTCCTGAATATCTCCGATGAGATATTAGAACTCCTCAACAACCTCCATATTTCCTGAATCATTGAGGTATACATGGAAACTTTTTGATATCTCTTCCTATAGTTCTTCCCCAACTTTGAGGTAGCAGTGGATAACCTGCATTTCCACTTGGGTGGACGACACATGCGTTATCCTCTTCTGTATTTAGCATCAGCCAAGGTATTTACACAGAGGAATTTTTCATATCCATCATCTTTCTGTAAATTCTGCATGATCCATCCTGATTGGATTCACACTGATTGTTTTGGATGAGTTATCATGATGCTTATTCAATAAATGACCCTGAGATCACCAAGTCCACGTAGTTGCGGAGCCAAGCACTACAGATACTCTACAGATCCTTGACACACACATGGTTTTCCCAGTCAGCGTCATATGGAGATGTGATATCAGTTGACATAATAATTTTAGAAGTTCTCATGGGAAGCCCAGCCAGCAACATAGATTCCCAGTTCACATAATACTACTCATATCATATGCATCGTATCTATGGTACATTTATTTGTGGCTCATTCATTACAAACCTCTTCCACCATCTCAAAATCATTATGAATACACTCCCCCTTATATCACTTGGACCCATGGATGCTATAGTGTTTTTGATGTTACACGTGATTCATATTTGGGTGAGGTAGGATGATGTTTATAGCTAGAAACCAGGAGTACATCAAGCAAATGCCGCAGCACATGGGGCGCCTAGAGAGTCCCCTACACAGGCTCCACCCATCACTCCTTCTCCACCACATACCACACATATCCCTGTATGGACATCCACTACTTCATCCACCCATCCCACCATGTCCAATTGTTGGATCATGTAGTTATGCATCCTAGAGAACCTACTGTGGATATCAGACCATCTGCACATACTATTTGTAGAGATTTCTGATTTCACCATTCCTCTTCCACCCCTCCCACACATTCACATCAACCACCATCACTAGATGTCCCTTCCTCTTGCACCACCCCTACCCACCCACAACCCATCCTAACCCCCATTGAGTTTTCTAATGATTCTTCCTAGTAGTAGTATCTCATACAGTTGGCCCGATGGGGAAAGGGGAAGTCCACTAATGCATCCACTGAGCTGATGTTATTATATCCAGTTGACAGACCCATGACCACACTGTCTATGGACACTTCTCTACCTCATACCCTAATCCATATTCATGGAACCATGAAAATTCCATCCATAGCCGATCCACCTTCCTCCACTGCTATCACTTCAACAGATCCATCCAGGTAGCGACCACCACCATCTGTTCACAAGTGGACCATGGATGAGGTTTTTGGTCCTATAGACTTATCTTAGTTGACCACATTACTATTTTTTGGTTGTATAATTTCATTCCGAGGAAGGGTGTTTTTTCATTTTCATTTTTGTATTTCGACATTATGTAATACTACACCCAGTTATTTATATGGGAACATATTATTGCTTCACTTTTAATTTGTTTAATTTTTATATCTTTTAAAATTTTAATAGTCATGTAAAGAACCTCTTTTTGGTTTAGGATTGCCGATGGACCCATACCACCATCTATTCTTGTTACAAGAGTTATTATGCTTGTGGATAAAATAGAACATCAACTTTCAGACTCTAACTAGAGATTCATGAAGAACAACAACTAGTAAAAGTACAGATACACTTCCTACCACATCTGATCCATGATCACAATGATCCTTAAGTCATCAATCCTTTCAAGTGACCCAACGAGATGTATGCCACCACCAAGAGCAGTTATAGGCACTAGGGGAGACACTGAGTCAATGAACATAACTACTTGAAACTTTGGTCCATCTATTTGAATGACGATGTTTATGTTTGTACTTAATGGGAGGGAATCCATAGTTCATCACTTTTGTAGTTTGAGTAGTAATGATAGAGACTTATTATTTTAATTTTGATTGACTTTTATGATTTATTCTATAAATATGCTATATATAAATAAAATTGGTTACCCTTTCTCATCACACTATGAACATGCATGTTATTTTGCTTTTAAATGTTTTCAACCTGTGATTTTTTTTCATATAGTGCATGATTTGTTTTCTAACCCATTTTTCAGTTACCCTCTCCTGTCTAACTCAAGACATCTAAGTCCCCCCATGGAATGACACCACTTATATGAAGATATCAATTAATTTAATTTTCTTTTGTTCAATTTCCATTTGATTTTATGCTTAATGATTCCATACCACTCCCATAATACATCCATGGACATTGAATACATTGTGTACATCTAAGTGAGGGGATTTTTTAATGATATTCACTTTGATGAAATTCAATTCTTACTTGTTCTCAGCTATCTAGGATAAATTTTTAAAATTTGGATCAATATTTAAACCTGAAAAAACATTAATCCCATTTAAATAAAAGAAAATTTTAATATGTAAGTTGATAGAATTAATGTTTTACCTCTATTTATATTTTTAGAATGATTAATGAGTTTAATAATTTAATTAAAAATTCAAATTTTTTGAAATTATGGTTAATGGATTTATTACCTGGTTTTATACCCATAGTTATTTTGAGTTTCTATTTTTATCCTCATTCCTAAGAGGATTCAGAGCATAAAATTGCTTATTCCTTTTGAGAATATTTATTGAGTGTCATGTTAGACATGTAAACTTATGAGAACATGATTTAAGATCTTATTGAGGCTATACATAAACAAATAAAATTTTAAAAAGATTGAGGCAATCATTGTTGAGAAGATTTTTCTTGACACCCACATGGAATCTTTCATATGTTAAACTGATAGTTTCCCTGAATGAACTTTTAGGATGCATATATTCTTAGCTAATTATCCCTTCCTACCCTGATCTTTGTGTAATTCATAATTTTATTATTGATCATGTGTGGGGGAGGCTTTCAGACAACATCGTATGATTATATTGTAGAGATGTACTGTGTTTCGCATCAGACAACTTGATTGTAATCCATGTACAAATTGTAACATTTCACATCTATCATGTTCCTTTGAAAAATAAAAAATATATAAAGAAATAAATTGGCATGTTTTGTGTACTGGGAAAGTCAAAAATCACCATTTCAAGACCGATGAATCCCCTAAAGGATCATATGTGGTTAAGAGATGGATGTAAGATCTGGCCTAGACATGACATCCGAAAAATTGAAATACAAAAGAAAAATGAAGGATCATGAGACCATTTTTTACATACTTGACATATATATTGATCTAACACGAACTTTTGAGAGTGTGGATTTGATTAGCTATGGAGGAGTCATTTTATTACACTGGTCCCAACATTATTTCCCGTAGGCTTAGATCCTACCCTCCTTTTGAGCTTGATTTTCACTATTTACTTACCTTCCCATAACATTAGAGTCATTAAAACCTAATTTTGAATCCCTCGTGACTGTTTTATATTTTTCATTTCAAAGTGGAGATGATAGAACCAATCCAGGCTTATGGTTAGGATCATGTACTTAGGGAATAATCAAAACTCTTATTTCATATTACCCTGAGTGATGAGAGAAAATTCATTGCGAGGGAAATTTTAAATGGGTATAGATTTTAAGAATAAACTAAGAGATTTTAATAAAAATATTATAATTTTTTAACGAACTGAGCTATAAAGCATGACCGAGTTTCTATGCTTGGATGATTATGAAGACTGAACTTTTTCGATTACACAATGTTTTATTTTCATGGACATAACGATTGTTTCCACTCTTAAAAATTTCTAGCCACTTTTAAATCCTTGTAGGGATCTTTTTTTCATGAGAACAACAATTTGTTCAAGTATGGAGGAATTTGATAAGATGAAATCATATATACAATTTTCAACCATTAAGTTAAGGATTTTGAATGATTTATTCGATAATGAACTTGGTTTGTGTTGATTCATACAGGAAAAGGGTTCCAAAGTATCAAAACTGAAAATGAAGAAAAGGAGAATTTTTTCCTATTACAAGACATAAAATTGCATTATGTGATGTGTATTAGACTTTCATGGAATACTAGAAGTCATGAAGCATATCGTGACATAAGTCATGAAAAATACAAGTGAATAATCCCTTAAATTTTTTGAGTTGAAGATATCGGTCGTGAACCCTTTAAACATAATTCCCAATCTGAAGATAATGTTTGAAGGAATGTACACATAGTGAGTCTTAGACACACAATGTGAAAGGAGTCAAATCCCCAAATCTTGGGTCAGATATGTGCAAGATACATGTAGATTCAAAATCCAAGAAGGAATAAATCAATTGATATTACACGATGTGAATACCCATTACACATTGTGCAATATTTTTCCTATAAATAAAGTAACATGTCATAGGATTTAAGAGGTATCCAGTAGAAGACTTTTGTTCCTTTCATTCCCTTCATGTTACCTATTACTACCACTCCCCTAAACTCCAAAGGTCATAGTCTCTTTTCATTATTTTGATTTAATACAAGAATTTTATGTTGTTTTCGACATAGACTTGATTCCTTTTAGTACCATCGCCTTCGTTCATCACCGATCGATGATGGAATTTTTCTTTCATTCATTTTTATTCATTATCTGAGTAAGTAGTTTACTGAATTGTGTTTTATTTAAAACCATTGGTTTGTAATTGAATTCCCAAAATAAATCCTTAAATATTTGTTAATGGTTTATACTTGACTGTTCTTATCATGTTATTCATAATTTCAGTCCTTCATTTACTTACATCCAATACTTCCATGAGTGGATAAAACCACATAGGTTAGGGATCGAGAGTAGCTATATCTGAATTCAATAAATCTTTTATTATCAAATAGGTAACCATAAGGATTATTTATCAATATACCTTTCAGTTTTCTTTGTAATTCATTTAAACATCCCTGACCATTGGATATTAGAGTGAAGGAACCTATCCAATTTGGAGTAGATTATGTTATACCAATAACCTAAAATAATTTCACCCATAGAATCTGAGATTAATGTATCTAATTTTTCAGTATTTCCCAATCAAGGAATAGTTACCTCATAGGTAGAACTTTTTTATTTGACTCTAATAAAGTAGAGATCTCTACATAATTCATATCCTAAACCGTAGGATCCTACAAATTTAGAATTAAGACCATTTTTTCCACAAATCCCCAAAATTGATCATGATCCCTTTCTTATTCCTGATGTAAACAATCAAACCTAGAGATATAACATTCCCAAAGTATACCAATTTCAAGGGACTCCTACACTAATGGGTTCTAGTCCATAGGTATCCAGTGCCAGCTTAACTCCCAATGGGATCGACCCCAGAATTTCACTATACAATTATTTAGTAGCAAGTGATGTATGGGAAAAAAAAAATTTTTAATCTGACCACAGCCTGTGCGAATTAAATGACATGTACGGGTGCGTCAACCCCACTATAATACCTGCTACCATGACATGATGAATATTCGTTACCATTATTTGATCCCAAGTTTTTGGAGGATTGGGAGGTGATATTATCACTCAGGTAAGACCCATTTAAACCAACTATATACACTTAGATCATCTTAAACAACATACAACATAAATGAGACACTTCAAAATTTTCTATCAATCTTCTAAAATGGTTTTCATATCATTTACATCAAAAAATAGAAATATCATAATATCTACCTCTACAGAAACTCTATAAAATTGTTTCCTCTTTCACATATTGCAACCAAATCACCATATATCTCACAATAACTGATCCCCTCTTTAAATCATGTAATCATCCTCAGAAGACATCATATTATAACCTCAATCCATTACCAAATAAATTCAATATCATAGAAATATAATATATAATCATATAAAATAATATCATTAGCATTCACACCTCTCAAAATAAAATATATGAGTACCCTATATAAAATATTATATATCTAGGTAAATATAGAATTTTACATCTATTCAACTCTATGAGATACAACACCCAATGAATTATATCTAAAATAAAACATCTCATCCAAATATTCATATTAATATCCTCAGATTATATTCCAAAATGATTAAATAAAAATTATTATAGTTTATGAAACATGAAATTAACAATCAACCACACATTATAATTACTGATATACCCTATCATCTTAACAAACTTATCTTGTTAATCATTTCATCCATTTGCACCGAAGCTTGATAATTATATATAAAAAAATATATAAAAAGGAAATTTATTTGAATCACATACATCATTAAATGTTTGATTCCTTCAATAAATGTATTTAAGACTTTTTTACTATAATCTAGAAACCCATATACATTACAAGAAATCACCATGAATTATCTATTCAAATTAAATTACAATAGAATAGAGTAAAGGAATAATTTCATCAATCCAGGATAAGAATAGATTCCGGATTTTAATTATCAATGATCCAATCTTAAATTTGGTCACTCATATATATAAATACATCAATGAATTATCAATTTCTCAAAAAATATCACAAAAACATCTCTCTGTAATGTATCTCAGTTGGGGAGATGTCAAAAAAAAATAATCGAGGGTTTAGTAGGTTAATAATATATTTAAAATATTTTTCCATAAATCAAGAACGACTAAAAAAATGCACTATGAAAATGGTTTTTTTCCATGGGAATCCATGACCATGGACCTAGGGTACTTACATACTGTGTCACCAAATCTATGGTTGTAGGTCAGTTATTGATTCTCTATAACCATGATTAATGTTTCATGTTGTCATAGCTCTCACTTATAGTCATCGTCACATCCTACTATGGACATAGGTTCTAAATTTATTATATTAATATAAAATTAAAAATAATAATAATCTTTATCTGGTTTAGAGGATTAAAAACTACAATTCCACAGAAAACCAAGGTAAAAAAGTGGATCAAGCCTCAGCCGACCCCACTAGAATTAGAAAGAACCCTATAAGGGCCATTAAAAATATATATATACTTGAAGTCCCATATTTAGATGACCCAAGGGCCTAATAGTCGAAGGGAACGATTGAATTTTACATTCATCCTAGTTAGTCATAAATTATTGCCAGATCCTATGCCCGTCATTCATAAATTTATGATTGGCCATGCCATGAACAACCTTCCCATGGCATTAATAGTATGAAAGTCAAAAAATAAGATTGGTCAATGTTCCTCCTATTGTATCAGTGCAAGTTGTATGTGTTCCATCTCGTCTATGCCGCGTGAGTAATATAATATGACTTATCCCACATAGTTTTTACCCGCACTCACTAGATTTTCCGGGATACCGACCATTTCCTATGCTCCCTAGATGTAATCCATCGTTGGTGTAGATGTACCACCACATGAATCCCATAAAGAAACCCCTAAAAATGGAGGTAGTTAGTGGTTTGAACCCATCTGGAATAATTTAAAGAAGTGATACCAACTAACCAATTTATAGTATGTTAGTAATAGAAGTGGCACTATAGACATGTTGAAACTAAATTAGTAGTGGATATTATAGAAGGTACTATATTAGAGGTAGGTATTTTAGTAGGAACGGTTTCCATTGTGAGAATAATAACAGTATTATTCACGGAAAGAGCCTTTAGGCTAAGAAAAAGGGTTTTCAAGCCCCAAATCCATCGAATTGAAAGGTCAATGGACCATCCATGTTTCACGGTCCTTGTGTATTTAGGCCTTTAGGCAAAAAAAGAGTAGGGTTTGAGGGACATATAAGGGTTCCCACTCAACCAAGTAAAAAAGAAGAATCTTTCCTTATCAAAAGGGGTGTAACCCGAGCTTGTTCCGATTAATTTTTTTAATTAACTATAAATCTTAAAGTGATAATTGATAATTTAGTAATTATCAAATAATAATTAATCATTAATTATAATGTATAATGTATAATTTATAATTATTTATTTATTTATGAATTTTTAGTTATTAAATAATTATAATTTATTATTAATAATTTATTAATAATAATTTTTTATTAGTTATTTAAATATATTATCAATCTATTGTTTTTTAATTAATAATTATTAATTACTAATATTATTTGTCATTTAATTTTATTAATTAAATATTTGTTAGTAAATATTAATTATTAATAACACATTATTTAATTAAAAATAAAACATATATTTTTAAACATAAAATTATTACTTAATAATTATTAAATATTATAAAATTAATGGTTATTAATATTTAATTATAATTTATGATTAATTTATAATTAATTTATAATTATAAATATGTTTTAATCATTAATTAATAATTATTTATTCTTTTTTATTAATTATTAAATATTCATTATTCATTATTATTCAACAATGATTATTACTCATTGACTATTGATTATTTATAAATAAATATAATAAATATTTATTAATGTTATTTTACTAAAAACTAATTAATTATTTGTCAAATATTAATTAATTTTGTAATTATTAATTATTAATTATTTATAAGTTATTAAATATTTATTTATTTAATAATAATAATATTTAGTTATTATTAAATAAATAATAATTATTGATTATTGAGTTTAACATATTTATTTTAAATTATAAAAAAATTAATTATCATTATTAACAATAAATAAATATCATTTATATAATTTTATTAATTTAAAATTTAAAATATCCAATTGTTAGTTAATAATATCTTATTATTATATATGAAATATTTTAAAATTTTCAATTACTAATATTTAATTATTGATAAATTCACAACTATTAATGATTGACCATTAATAAATTATATAGAATAATATTTTAATGTGAATTTATAAATTTATTCATTTTTAGTTTATATACATTATTTTGTTTTTCAAATATATTAAATAAAATTTATCAACATATTATTATTTGAAAAATTTATTCAGTGGAGTTCTTGGAACATAGAGAGTTTAGTGAGATTAGGTGAGAATAGTGTAAATATGATGGACATCCGTGAGTGTAGTTGTAAACTTACTGCCATTCCAAAATCCCCCATAGGCACCTTGAACATGGACATAACTTATTAGCATAGTCAAGGGGGCTATTTTGACCATTTTAGCCCATGGAAATAGGTTATATTTCTAGTATTGATGGTTTGTTCACTAAAAACAATTCATATTTCATTTAGGAACATCCTAATCTAATATTTATGGGGTGTTTTGATTTATACCATATAATTTGCATCCAACTGCCAAATCGAATCATTGAAAATATATTTACCAATATTATGTGTCAAACCACATCATATTTTGTGAATTGTTTGAAATCCTTGGCCTAAAATTAATTTCCTTTTTTTACTATCTTAATCACAAACATCGAACTAAAACCCACCATGAAATGTTTCTAATAAACACATCATGTTTACTCCATCAAATTATCTAGTAGTTTCACCAAAATCCTCTTCAATCCACACTCAAGAACAATGAAATTTCCTCAATACCATGACACAATCTTACAAACCACAATGTGATTGGAAAGTATTGTTAGCCAAATTGTTCAATAATATTCATCTTCTCTAAACAAAAAACACTACAATGACTACGTTTACTATAAAAATAAACCATGACATGTTTTCATAAAATATGACGTGGTTTTCTGTAAAATGGATTATTTCTCCAATTAAAACCTTTAATCTTCCCCATCCATCTCTATAACCCATATAAAAAAAATATTATAATATATAAAAAACTAGGTCCTCTATAAAGATTCCAAAATACAAAATGAAAAATTAAGAGAATAATCTATGAGTCCAAACGTTTCACATTACGATAAGATTGAACAAAGACTATGGTGACCACACGAAACCAATAATAAGTTTTGCTTTCATTGTAAATAGTCCAAATTCATTACAACTTTTTTTTAGTTATTCTTAATAACTATTCAAAGGAAGTATAAAAAATAGACATTTTTAGTTTGGTGATTAAAAAAAATTTATAGTTTTTCTTCCTTTATTAATGAAAAACATTATATAAGGTTATTTGGAATATATTTAATTTAATCCCCCCAAAAAAATTTAAAAAATATTAATTATTTATTTGATAGAATTTGTGCGAATTCATTAATTTTATGCATTGTTTTTAATGGTTTGATAATTTTTAAGAGGTCTTAAATATTTAACTAGTTAATTCTTCAGTTAACACTCTTATGTGATAAAATTATATTATGAGGCTTCAAGTTCAAATTTCGACATAGGTCTTAACCAAATAATGTTATGTTGACCAAGATAATGTAATTATGTTTCTCAGTAAGAATTGGATGAGGTTTAAATATAATATAAAAAGGGGTTTTTTTGTTCAAAACTATAAAATTTTAAATTTTTTAATGATTTATATTGATTTTATTTTCTTAAAACGATGGAGGGAAGTCCTTGTGCCTTCTTATTCACATTCCTTTTCATTTTACTTGATCTTAATGAAAGTCAAAAATAGTTTTTCATGAAATTTTAAAATTCCACTATTGATGTTTTATTATTCAAAATATTTCAACGTGGATCTTCCCTATAAGTTGATTAGTGTTTGAAAATATTATGGATTTATATACCCAATGAATATAAATAAGTTGTCCTCAATTAATATTATTGGATAATGTGATTAAATATATATTTTTTATGTACACAAAGTGATTTAAAATCATTGATGTGATTAAACATGTGATGATTGATTTAAAGATATTTTATAATTAATTAGTTTCTAATGAAATCATGGTTTGAAATGATCATGCTCAATATTGATTTTTTTTATCTTTAAAACATGTTAGAATTAGTGGTATGGTGTTTAAATATTACTTCAAAGGGGGATTGAATGTTTTTCAACGTATGTGTATGATGAGATTCCCAAAATAATTTTTATTTGATTACCCATAGTTTTAAGTAATGGGTTTTAGTTTATTTAAACTTTGGTTGGTTCCTTGGTGATTAGATGATTTTATGGTAATAATTGAAATATTTAATATTACTGTCCCCACAAGAGTCTTGAATGAGAAATTCCCTTACTGAGTTGGGGGTAAATTAGGCTATCCAACATTCTGGTGTTTCCCCACTTAAACCTCGAACTACCACTAGCCTAAATTATCTTGACCACACATTTAGTAGGTTCACATTAATGTCCTTCCTTCAATGATGATATAACATATTATTTTCATATATTAGACATAATCAGATAATTTCAATGATTTATTAACCCACATACACCTATTTTCATCCTATAGAGTGTAAGTAATGTATGCATACATGACACAATAATTTTACTCGATTCAGCTATACCAAGCTAATCCAAGGAGCATGAACTAGAATATTTTGATGTTCCAAAATCCATTAACAGAATTTGAATTGTGGGTTTCTAATAGTTCAATCCTTTTTGGGGGTCACTCCCCTTATAATATTTATGGACTACTCACTTCTTCCCAATGGTCTCTCCCTTTAACAATAGTTCAATGTGTGGTCACTCATCACCTGATCCTCCCTTCATTTGTCCTAGCCCTTTTCTCACATCTCCAAGAGGAAAATATCTTTGTAAAACTCTCTAATGTAAGAATCGATTATCTATATTTTCTTATCATGTATGTGTGGGTTCTCATTGATCTTCACACCGCCCTTTCAGAAACAGGATATGAACTCTTCTTAAACAAAATCTTTACTTTCCCTGATGAAGTATTCTTCAAGGAATAACTACATTATCTAGAAAGGTATTCAATAAGTGGAAACTCAATTTCTATATTGTTCACTTAGTCTAGATATTCAATAGTTAATTTCACAGAACTTCATGTTCATATGATTGATGCATTTTATGTCTATACAAATGAACCTTATTCATGTCATTTAATTCATGAAATACAAACCATTTCATTAGAAAATGACTACAAAAATAGTTTGTTCACAAAATGTAGTTATTTCTACATGCCATCCGTTGAACATAGTGGTTTTCATAAGTATTTTTCAAACACTTAATTTGGTTAAATAAGAGTGTTTTTCTCCCTCATGAATATTCCACAGTTAATTATCTCTCTCAATTGTTTTTTGGATTGGGTATTTATAGGAAAATAATAACCCTTCACGAAATCCCCCATTCACACAAATATACATCATGTAAGTCATGATGAATTTATTCATTCAAAAAATAACTATATGAGAAGATCTATGTTTTTATATCGCCTTGTTTTTTTTCAATGATGCTCAAATCCATATTACATGAAAATTCTTCCTTTGCTTTAAAGTGTTGTGATTCTATGTCAATAATTTCCTAAAACTCCACACTTACATGAAAATTATAAAAACCCATGTCTTTATTATAGGTTAATTAATTATTTATTATATAAGAGTAAACATAATACAACACAGAGGATCAAGAATTTTATTTTATTTGTGTAATTAGGTACAATTTATAATAACATAGACATGGGTAAATCACTATTATTGAAAACAAACTTAACATGATCATATTATTCCATAGTTCTTAAAAATTAACTGGATAACATGGGGGAATACATAATAATGGTGTTAGAATAATATACCAATATGGAAATAAGAAAAGAACTACATTTTAGAAAATATTAATATCAATCAGACATAATAGGGGTGAGGATCATGAACAATGAAAATGAGTAATGATTTAGCATGATAATATAATGGCAATAAGGGAATGTGGAAAAAAATATAAACATGACATCATAATAACAAGTAAGTGTTAACCACCAATTAATCATAAAATAATATTCTTAGGATAACCAAACAAACAACATACATGGAAACTCATGAGACTAAAACATTACACAATTCATTGAAGTGCTATCTGGGCACACCCATCATAATAATATCATTTACATTCATAAGAGACCACATAGATCATATTACAAAAGAACATATTTTCTCAAATTTAATCAAAATATAATTGAGTTTTGATTAAATATACATTCCCTAGTAAAATAATTATTTTCTCATAAATTTGAACTCCCTTGAAAGGAATGGGTTACAAGTATTCACTACATAATTGTTTGGGAAGGAAAATCATGGTGATTTTTTCTAAGCATAAAGGAGGAACATAAATGTTTTTGGGAGGGGTTGATGAGAGTGAAAGGGGTATATCATAATTCATACATATTAATGGTAGTAAGAGGGATAAGGAAGAACATATTACAAGATTATAAATTAGTGAAAAAAGTAAAAATCAATGAATATTCTTGAATAAATAGAAGAAATATAGGATCCCTTACCTTGAGGGGGTGATTCAAAATGCTTGGGAGGAGACTATTGAGAGCATGGGGGAATCTTGGGAGGAATCCAAATATGGGAGGTCATATTATGGAAATTATATATATATTTATTCAGTAAATAGGAATGGGATCATGGGTGGGTTTATATAGGAAAAGAGAAAGAGAGTTCTTTATTATTTCCCAAACTTATATTTTGGACTCTATATAATAAATTAATCAAAACAAAAATACTTAAAATGTTTTTTTACATTACCATTAGAAAAGGGGTGGTTTTAATTATTTTATAAGTAAAAGAGATGAAATAATTAAAATATTAACCTTTTTGATGTGCAAGTGAGTCATATTCTTAAATAAATGATTTTAAAACCATAAAATATATTATAGGTTTCGGAGTATTCGTAAAGGCTTTATAAAATTAATAAAATAAACTAAAATGAATTTGATAAAATTTATAACATATATTTGTTTTTTTATACCTCTAATATAATTTATTATATCATATTTGGGTCATTATGAAGTCATAATACACACCATATATTTATAACATATTTAATTTTGACCTGAAAATTAAATTGTCTCAAAAAACTATGAAAAATTCACCATTGGATAATTTAAACATTCTATTTCGAAAAATAATATTGATTTTATCAAAATAATTTTATAAATATTTTAATTTTTACTATTAAAATAATAATAAATATTTATTGAGAAGTGATGGGGTTTTTTTACTATAATATTTATAGAACCCTTATAAAAATTTCATTTGGAATCATAAAAATTATATTATAATTTATATATAATAAAAATTATTATATAATAATATTTTACTACTATATAATTTATTTTAAAAATATATTAATTTAAAAAAGGGATGTCTTAATTAAAATTACATATTATCCTAAAATATAATTTGTGTTTTATCGAATAAAAAACAAGATCGTTTAAAAAGTAAAAATAATTAGTAGATATAAAAATTATTTTTTTGAAAATAAAATATAATTATTCATATTATTAGGGTATTAATACATATTTTTTTTTACATTTTGGGTTCTATTTTTTGCTTCCTCTATAGGTATTCAAGGAACACATCATATACTTGAGATAGTTTAGGTGGGAGTGCTACTCAATAGGCCACCGCTCCGATGCGATCAAAGATCTAAAAGGTTTCAATGTATCTTGAAAAATGTTTTCCATTCTTCCTAAATCCCATGAATTTCATCCATACTGATATTCGTAGTAAAACCATGTCTCTAATATCCAAATCTAGGCATCTTCAATGATTTTTAGTATATCTCTTTTGTCGACTCTAAGTTGCCTTTTGGCACTATTAAATGGTCTTGACCTTTTCCACCATTTCCTCAACCATTTCAAGACCTAGTAGTCTAAGTTCCCCTACATAATCCATTAATGTAGGTGTTCTAAAAATCTTCCTAAAGAGATATTTAGGGGTCCATTTGGATCCTGGAGTAGAAACTATTATTGTATGAGAACTGGACCAGATTAATATGATGATCCCATCCTCAAATGAAGTTAATTGAGAATGTTCTAAATATATCCTTGAGTGTTTGGATAGTCCTATTATATGGGGAATAAGTTTGAGTTTGGTGTGTTGAAATTTAAATCAATATTTTTATCATGTTATATACACTTACAAAACATTGAATTAAATCTTGGTTTGCGATCAGATACAATCAATAGTGGTGTTTCATGTATCCTCGCCATTTCTCTAATATGTATCCCTATAAGTTGATCATGTGATAATTCATATAAAATTTAAATGAAGTGACCAGTCCTTGTAAGATGATCCAGCATAACCCATATATAATCGTTTCCTCTTTATATCATCAAAATACTAGTGAAAAGTTCCATGGTTATGTTTTCCAATTTTCATGACGGTATGGTTAATGGTTCTATAAACCCCTTGGGGTTTTCCTTTTCACCATCACTAGGTGAAATACAAGAAATATTGATATATATTCTTTGATCTCTTTATATCTATTGTACCACCAATATTGATCCTTGAGTTCTCAATACCTCTTTTTCCTCCTCGGATGGATGGAGAGGGTGGAGCTATGCACATCACCCAAAAGCTCATTTTTTTACTCAGGATTTGATGATACACATAATATTTAACCAAATATTACAACACCATCTTCATTAATTTTGAATTATAAGGATTTACCTTTTCTTATTTCTTCTTCCATATTTTTAATTCACACACTATATATTTCAGAATCCTTTATCCTCTCTAGAAGGAACATTTTACTAATCATTTATGAAAGGATTAATGATGTTCCTTCCATTATGATTCCCATGTCCATACTTTTCAAGTTTAAGATGATTAGAACTTTCTCAATTCTCGTCATTGATAAAATTTGTGGATCCTTTCTCCATAGATAATCTTACAATTTATTAGTTTTCCCATGATGGTAGGGGATTGATTAGTTATAGTATTTAATCATCTCAAACCATCTTCATTGGAACATATTCACTTATTTCTGTGTGAATATATATGTGAGGCTCTTAAGATTCTTATATATTTCACAAGTATCTCCATAGTGATAATATCTCCATATTTTCCACGAGAATATCACTACAGCTAACTCTAGATCATAAATTGTATAGTTATATTCATGAACATTCAATTTCTTTAAGGTATAGTCCATCACATTGTCATTATATATTAACACACAACCAATCCCGTCTTCAAAGCATCATTGTATACTATGAAAATTTCCCCACCTAATGGTAGAGTAAGTATATATGTAGATATAATACTCATTTTCAACTTCTATAATATATATTTATAATCATAATTTTAAAAAATTGAATAATTTATATGTTAATTTGGTTAGTGTCTTTGAAAATCATGTGAACATTATCACAAATTAACGATAAAACCTACCTAATTCAAGGAAACTATGGATTTAATTCACAAATTTTGGCCTCAACCATCTTTAAATTACATATGTCTTTGGAGGTTCCATATATATCCTATTACTTTAGATAAAATGCCACATGATAGAGACCCCTTCAACTAGAACTAACTTATATTTTACTTTTTATTATGTTTCTCCATTCATATGGTCTTTATCATAGTGCTCTGATGATCCTCAAGATCCGTCTTACTTTTGGAGTATATTAGAATATAATCTATAAAAACTAACAAATACATTTCAAGATAATATCTAAATACTATATTCATAATGTCCATGAAGATTTTTGGAGAATTTTTATGTTGTAATGGAATAACTATGAATTCATAATTCCCATACCTTGTATGAAAAAAGTCTTGCAGATATCCTCCTTCTTCAACATTACTTGATAATACCCTGAAAAACGATCCACTTTGAAGAATTATTTGGTTCCACATAGTTGATAAAAAAAATACATAAATCCATGGAAGAAGATACTTGTTCTTAATCATGATCTTGTTGATCTCACAATAATCAATAAAAAGGTGCATTGACCCATCCTTATTCTTAATGAAGAGGACTGGTAAACCCCATGGGGAATAACATGGTAATATGAAAATTTTCTCTAATTCAATTTTAGTTGTTTATTTATCAGCTAAAGTTCCATAGTAGCCAATCAATATAGAGTTCGGGATAATGGAAACACCCTAGGTATAAGTTCGATTGAAAATTCAACCTCTTGGCTAGGAGGAAGACTACTTAATTTTTCAGGAAACACATTAGTGTATTCCCTCATAATGTGAAAGTATTAAAGTATTATCTTTTCCTTATAATCAATCATTTTAACTAGATATTTTTTTCATAGGTAAATAATATCCTTGGTTGATATGGAATTTCTAAAAAATATTCATCCTTTGCCTTACAATTGTACAGAATTGGGGGACGATTCACAATATAGAGGGTGATTTCCTTATCATGATAATTTATGTTGGATCTATATAAGTAAAGCTAATTCATATCCAAAATTACATCAAATTCGACTAAAGGAAGTATAACAAGGTTTTATAGGATGTTCATCCCAAAAATTCTGACAGAGGAGGAGTTATATGCTTGGGATCCAATAATTTCCCCAATTTTCATTTTCATTGACAGTTCTACTTCCATGATTTATAGTGGTGTTTGAATAGTTCTACTAAAATTTTGTGATATGAATTAATTCATATAACCATGATAAAATATTATGTTCACTATTCTTGAACGACTAAGTAGTGTTCATGTCACCACTTCAATGTCTAGATTCACCTTAGAGGTTATGATAGTATAATATTTCACCTGATTCCTTAGTTTTTTTGAACATTTATTGTTTATGAAAACCCTTGGAATCGAGAATTGGTTTACATAGTGTCCTTGTTCATTATAGTTGAAACACTTGAATGTCGGTTGAGGTTAGGAAGGAGAATTTATTTCTTCCATTACATTGGTGGGTTTCTCCCATTGCCATATATAGATAGGTTCTCTTACTTTTTAAACCTAAATTATTTCATTATCCCCCTTAGGCAATTTCTAGGGTGAATCATTCAACAAGTTTGACAAGTGGGATGTTGAAATTTCATACCACCATTATATATTTCCATCACCAACCTGAATTAAACTCAACTTTCCACTTATTATCCTTGTTATACCATTGAGATTCTGAGATCCTCATTTCAACATTGAGGGAACAAAAAATTATTTTCTCACAGCTATCAAAGTCTCCAATCACCGAGTATTTTCATAAACAAGGTTTTATCCCCCCGAATAAGGTGTAAAATTTTTATTCCGGCTTAAAAAAGGCATAGGTGTATCATAAAAGTATTGTGATGTTTTCCTCTCATGCCTCAATGGATTCGACAACTTTTTTTCTTGAGGGAAAGGAAATCCATTTTTCATATTAAGTGGAGAGCGAGGAAAATATTTATGTAATATTTTTTTCAGAATTACTTCTACCCCATTGCTTTGATCTCCTCCTCGGGATTTGAATTCTTGATTAATTCCCACCGCTGACTAGATTCTCTCTCTATATAATAATCTTAATTTATATTATTCTCTTATTTTAAATATTGAAGTATGAAGAATATATTCTTAATGGAGTTAATCCATTTTTCCATAATTATTTGACCTAATGATAAATTGAAAGTTGGAGGCCTTTGTCTCATAAAGGTCTCAATTGAATAATGTTCCTTATTATAGGGATTTGGGTATTTTTCCCAATTAAGGTTTCAATTCATAAACTGAGTCAAAAGAGAGAGCATCGTCACAAAGTTTGTGCTTTTTTACTCCCATTGGTTTGGGAATCACATTGGGGATGTCATTAAATTTCCCTTTACAATGGTTTTTCAATTGGTTCCTCAAATTTCTGTCCATTGAATAGAATAAAGTGAAAATTAAGGATGATTACTTTTTTAACTATTAGACAAATAAACATTAATCCCAAATCAATAATTTAATGATTAATAAATGAAATTTATTCCTTAACTTATTAGTTTTAGGGTTTAATCTATATAATACATAATATATTTTATAATGTAGAAACTTATGAGAATTTCTATTCCCTTAATAATTGTTTGTATTTAGTTGGTGAATTTAACAAAGTCTATCACCATGGAGTGTCAAACCATGTTTCCATCAAATCCCAATGCTTTGAACTTGTTCCCTATTGATTTTAGCTCAATGTAGTGTTTTCAGATTTTACCCATAGATACATTTGTGCCATATCCCCATCCAATTATATTTTACAGATAAGGATTTATTTTCATAGAAAAATGTTAATATATACATTAATTTATGATTTATTTAATAAGATTAAACATAATATCACTTTTAAGATCTAGAATTATAGTTTCAATTGATAATTAGGTAAATATATAACAACTTAAACAGGGGGAACATCAACATTATTGAAATCTTCCATAACATGCTCATATTATTCCATCATTCTTAAAACTACATGGGCTAATATGGGGATAGAACTAAGAAATGGGTGACCTAAAAATCCTAGTAAGGGAATAATAAAATAATTACATGTTATAAATTAGGCATATAAATGGTTCAAAATAGGGGTGATAATAAAAAACATGAATAGAGAGGCAGGATATAGCATGATAACATATGTTAAACATGGGAATGTGAAAACAACTTTAAATATGATATCATAAGAATAAGTTAAGGTTAACCACCCTAAAAATTACATAATGTTCTTAGGATAACCAACCACACACAATTTGTTGCATCTCATGAGATTAAAACATTACACAATGAATTGGAGCACCATCTGGGTGCACCCATCATAATAATATCATGTACATACATAAGTGTGGCCATATATCATATACCATAAAAAAATCTTTCGTCAAATTTTTCCCATAAAAATGGAGTGTTGATTAAAAAAATTCATATCACTAATAAAATATGTATATGTGAATAAATGCAAACAACCTTTATTGAAAATGGGTATGAGTATTCACTATACAATTGTTTGGCATGGAAAATCGTGGTGAGATTTCGGTAACATAGTAGGGGAAAATAAATTTTAATGGGTGGGATTGATGAGTGTTGAAGGAGTATATAGTCATTTATAAATAATAATTGTTGTAATTATAAAATGTAATAACATATCCAAACGTTAGCAATTAGATAAAAAAGTATTAAGATAAAGAAGATGCTTGAATAAAGAGGAGAAAGAGAGAATACCTTACCTTAAGAGGGTGATTCCAAAAGAATGGGAGGATATTCCTGAGAGATTTATGTCAAAATATGATGAATCTAGAGACTTTTTAGTAGCTTAAGTATGTTATATACTTTTTTAGATAAAATTTATTGGATATTTGGCGGGTTTATATAGGAAAAGAGAGGGTAGTTCTTTATTATTTCTTAAAAATAGGTTTTGAACATAATATAATAAAGTAATCAAAACCACAAACCTTACAATGTTTTTTTAACATGACTTATTATTATTTGGGGTGGTTTTAATTATTTTATAATTATAAGGGAATAACATTTTAAAATATTAAACCTGGTGATGGGGACATGAGTCATTTTCTTAATGAAATGATTTTAAAACCATAAAATATACTATAGGTTTTAGGGGATTCATAAAGACTTTAAACAATTGATCAAATAACCCCAAAAACACATTTATTTAATTTGGAAACATATATATGTTCATTAATACCCTTAATATCACTTTTTACATCACTTTTGTGTCATTATTATTTCGTAATACACACTGTATATTTTTATCATATTTAATCTTTACATGAAGATTTGACTGTCTCAGAAAATTCTGAAAAAATCACCATTGGATAATTTTAAAGTTCTGATTATACATCTTATCCAAATAATTTTCAAAATAATTTAATTTTCACATTTAAAATAATAAACTATATTTATTTTGAAATGATAGGTTTTTTTACAATAATCATTTTTAAAACCTTATAAAAATTTCATTAGACTTTATAAAAAATATATAATAATTTATATATAATAAAAATTATTTAATATTAATATTTCCTAAAAATATAATTTATTTAAAAAATAAAATAATTTATCAAAAATAATACATTAATTGAAATTACATATTACCCAAAAATATAATTTGGGTTTTATCGAATTAAAAACAAAGTCATTTATAAAGTAAAAAATTATAAGAAGTAAATATTACCATTATTATTTTGATAATAAAATTTACATATTTATATTATTAGGGTGTATATATATATATAATTTAAATACACCATCATACTCCCTATGGGTAAGGTGCACGTCGGTGAGACATTCATGGGGTGGTTTAGCAAACATGATCTGGTCCTTGATCTAGAAGATCTCAAACATATTCAATAAATGGATTCTCTCATGCTTTAGTTGTTGGATCTCAGCCTAGAATTAGTCAAGGGAAAAGTATAGTGTTTTTATCTCCCTTGTAATATCTTAAAAATGGGCTTCATAGGGTATGATCCTACTTTTTGAGACCATCAATTATTTTATTTGTGTCGATTGGATTTTCCAAAACCCTATATATATACTAATCATATGGTTACTGTTCAACGGTTATATTATTAATGGATATGATTCTAAATGGAATTATAAATATGATATAATATTATTTAACCAAATAATTTAATTTTATTTCTATAATCATAAAACTTAAAATACATTTAATTAAATCACGAAGGGTATTTTATTTATAATTCTTCAGGTTGTTACAAAAATCATTCATTTTCACTCATTTTCATGAAACTACTCAAACATGTTAAAATCTATATTTAAAAAATTACAAGAATTTATTAGCATTAGAATGAATAATTTTATCCATTTTTCTATGATAGAAATCAGAAAACACTGAAACACTTTCAAAAAAATCTTTCATAAAAAATACAAGGAATTAAAGGTCCTAGAAATTCATCATGCACTTTTCATGACCCAGTTATGTCTTGAGGCTCACTTTTATTGGTAATGTATTCATATGGTGTTAAAATATGGATGTTTATCATATAATGGTCTTAAATAAGGTAACATTAAAACACTTACTCTTATATATAATCTAAATATCATCCTGATAATTACAACCTTATTCTGTATAGAATAGGCATGATTGACATTTATGGCTTGCACCGGTCTTCATGCAACATACCTTTTCAGTCAATGTACATACTAACACCAATTAATATATTATATTTTATCTTTTTATTCATCTATAACACATTATTTTACATAACTATTGACATGGTGAAAAAATCCAAAACATTCCAAATTATCATTTCAATGTTCCTACTAAACAAACACTATCAATAAATATAATATTGTGGTACAAATTCTCATGAATTGCAAAAACCACTTTTGTATTTATTGAAAACACTATAATAGATCAAAATATACCTCATTTTCTTTCATACACAATTCTACATTTTTTTCTATGCCTCCATTAAAAGCTATATAGGTACATAGACTCATAATAATTCATTATCCCCCATTAACATCAAATCCGAAGTATACACTATATCTCTTTAAAAAATATAGATTCAATAGAAAACCATTAACTTTTATATAATGGTTTTATATTCATCATCATTATCACTATACCCTATCTTATTGATGTTAAAATGCATAGGATCTAAAACTTTTATACCTTTGATACCTTACATTATCTCATTGAGATCCATATCATTTATAAATGATGTAAATAGTAGTATTTCAAATTCTCCCTTTATCAAAATGGTCCTTATATCCTATAAATATTGACTATAATCCCCCTAAGATATTAAAATCCTTCACTTATTCCACTATTTTAGGCTAACTTGGTAATCCCAATTCATCACTTCAACCCCTACATTATTTCTCCATATTTGACTACAAGTTTGATTAATATATCAATCTGAAAAAAATATTCCTCCCATTGCACCATTATAAAATATTTTAGTGGGTAAAATTACCACATATAAAAGAGAAATCAATAAAACCTATAATCCTACTAATTTTAACCTTTTGTATAGAAAAAGAGATAAATTAACTAACACCATTGTTTTATATTTCAGACACTTACTTCTATAAATATAAAACAACCGTATAACATTTTATTTTTCAATGGAACTTCGCCTAGGATTTCAATTTCATTTTAAAAAAACATTATTGAATAAACATGAACCATCATGTTTTTTTATCTAATAAATATTTCTTATTTAATTGTTAACTCTAGACACAAAAATGATTCCAATTATAGGAACTGATACCACTTGTTGAAACCAGTCTCTTCTCTCATTTACCAGGTGTCTTTCGTTAGTTTGTTGGAGATGACATCTTTTGGATATTCATTTCAAAAAATAACTTGAGGTAATTATATGTGTCCCAGAATATGTCATTTATACTCTGTATTATTGTCAACTATCTAAATCAACATATGATATCCTGAGAACAATATTATGATACGATATGTTAAATCATAAAAGATAAATCTTGACAACACTTTTTTGTTGCTTTTCATAACCTATATCCCTCTTCCTGGAATGATACAAATTTATAATCATGTCTCTATGTGACCCCCGACATAGGTTCCACAACAACCGGCTCCCCAAGCCAGTTCACTAAATAACCTAAGGCACACATCATTGGATTCTAGAGGCTGCTAACTTGAAGTGATGGTATAAGGAAAACATGGGAAAATTATACCTTCTCTATCAAATTAATCCACAATAGATAAATAAGTACTAAAAGAATCAACCAAATGATGAACATGAATTACCAGATTTCTTTTCAAAAACATGGTAGATTCTCACAATCAATAATAACTATTTAATTTCATTTCATATAGTGAAAAGTGAAAAAATAAACACATAGGAAATAGAAACTTAAAAATCACCAAAACGGGTTCTGAAACCAAGTTATGTCCCCTCCTCAATGCATATACTAAGATCATCTCAACCATCTAGAATAGGGACATTTCCCTTGTCTTAACCTATAACCATAAAATCTTCCTAGGTACCCAATGGTGGCCCAAGAAGGGTGTGAATATAACTCAGTAGGCAACCACCAATGGTGTCTACAAATAGTTCATTATAAAAAGTGCATGCATAAGTACGGGTAAAAATAAAATAAGTTATATAAGATAGGTTACATAATTTTTTCAGTTCTTTCTGCAGTGAAAGCGTTGTGGGAACGATACCCAACTTTAATTATTACCATAATAAATGATTATTATTGGATAAATACGATGATTAACACTAGTATCCACAGAATAGAATCATAGATTTTAATAAAGAAAGAAGAGACCTGAAACCTTTAGAGAGGATATTGTACATCATGTTTATAATTAATTTAATTAATTTTATAAATAAAATAATATCTAGATCTTTGGTACATTATTTGTTGAAGCTGTTGATCATTCAGAATGACCCTTCCACATTTTCTCATTGTGTTTGCAAGGATACAAAACCATAATTTCTCTAGTAGTGATCCACAAATACTCTGATGGCCTCTGATCGACATCACTTGTTCTCTGGGTGCTAATGTGGTGAAGCGAGTGTCTGGTGTTAGTCTCTCTTGATCACTTGTTCTTCAGTCTTGAAGAACATTTCTCGTTATTGAGAGGGGTGGGAAAAATAATCAAGAGAGTAATTGTTTAGCTCATCAACTCTCAATTCACTGGACATGTAGTTCCGTACATGGCATAATAGATGTACATGTCTGTTTATCGATATGGGGCTTCAGTTACAATATTTAATTTCCTAACAACAATAAAATAAATTCGTAACCTTATATAAAACCCATGATTTTATTGAAAATATGGGGTCATTATTTATGGTGCACCAACTTGCGCAAAATAGAAATATAAATAATATTTTTTGTCACAAAATAATAGCAGCGTTACTATTATTATAACTTGTGGCAACTAGTTATATAATTTTTTGCCGTCTTGAAAATAATTATTTTACTACTATACTGACCTTAGTCTGCTCGAACTTCACTTCCTTTTATTGAACACATGAATAATTAAATAAATAATTTATTCTCTTAAATAAATATTTTATTTATAAACTATTAAATAAATATTTATTAAATGTTCAATAAATAAATAATTATATTTTACCCAGAGTCCACTGAATAAATATTTATTTAATTTATGGAATAATTTTAACAAGAATAAAATTATTACACTATCTTGAGAATAATATTTATTCCATTATTTAAATTAAAATATAATTTAACTGAGACAACCATAAACACTTACTATGTGACCCTCTAGGGTTCTTTCTCATTGGAATTTGGCGGGATTGCCTAATATCCAAGAGTATTGTCTAGCAATGGGTCAAAGAGCCCAAGAGAAAGAACTTAATGTTGCAACAATGAAATCCAAATATGAATGCTCACTATGTATTATAATTCATTTTTCTAAATATCTCATTAATTATGTTTCATGATAGTGTCATCAACCTTTCTTCTTGATACATCATTCATTAACACCCATAAATAGACACATCGTTACACTATGTCCATAGAATTTCGCTCAACGGTTCTATATCAATCAAAGGGCTGAGATATCAACTTTCATAAATAGAAGAGACAAATCCTTCTTCGACTTATCCATTAATAACATTCCACTCATGACTCACCCAACATAACCTACTTCCCGCCAACATGTGTAAAGTTGGTTTTCATCAATAAATCAAAGTGTGCAAGTCATGACACATATTAAAGTTAATCAAAAAATTTGAGGACTATTAGACATGCTTGTAGATAGGATTATCTGATGACACCAAAACATCTGGAATTCTTACTGGTAGGTCCGTTCTCAAAATCTCCCGTCTTGGTGATTACCAAGTACGAACATCATGAGAGGAAGTACCATCTGATTACGAGTACTCGCACTTAGTGGTCTATATACTATGTGTCTAATTATAGTATGTCATCCAATCATAGAAATATATTTAATAATATTTTCATAGCATTTCATGGTTCTCATCATAGCGAGGAACTTCTATGACCTTGTCAATGCGAAAAATACTCTAGGAAATTATTAAAGTATAGTCATTTAGAACAATGAAAAATATGTAATTGGATATTTAATATTTAAATATATTAAATATTCATGTAATCAAAGTACAACCATTTGGTTCTTGGACACAAACTCTTACAAACTCCCACTTGGACTAGAGCCATCTGCCTACGAATTTCAGTCCTCTAGACCTCACATGATTATCATGTCTCTGTAGAGTGAAAGCATTAGTCTAGGGGTCCTCAATGTTTTCTTCTATGTAAATACTACTCATATCAAATTCACCACTCCGAAAAAAATCCATCAATAGATTATACATTCAAAGTATGCGCTTCATCCGCTGATGTGACCTTGGCTCTTTTGGGAGAGCCACTGTTGTAGTATTATCACAATACACTGTAATGGGATCTTTACTAATAGGTATCAAATCCAGCTCCTGGATGAAGATCCACATCTTCAATTCTTCTTTAGCTACCTAAAAAGTTGCGATATACTCGAACTCTACTGTATAATCTATGACCACACTCTTCTTTAAGCTCTTCCAGCTCACTGCCCCTCCATTCAAAGTGAAGATGTATCTCGTTTTCATCGTCATGTCAAATTAATTAGTTTGGAATGTAGAATCAGAATATCCTCTGATTATGTTTTTCTCATCTCCTCCATAAATCAGGAAGATATTCTTAGCATGCCTTATATACTTTAGGATAGTATTGAATGATATGAAATGGCCGTCATCTATGTCATCTTGATATCTTCTTACCTCACTGAATGTATAGGCGACAACCAGCCTAGAACACAGAATAGCATACAAGACTCACCCAATTAATTATGTGTATGGATTCCATTTCACTATATTCCTTTCCTCATGTGTATGAGGACACATTTTCTTAGAAAGATGATTTCCATGTGACAATGGCTACAATACCCTCTTGGATTATTCCATATTGAATCTCTTTAGTATCTTATCAATGTATTTACTTTGACTTAGGCCCAACAATATCTTGGATCTATCATGATGTATCTTGATCCAAATAATATATGATGCCTCCACTAAGTCCTTCATGTAGAATAATTTATTCAAATATGCCTTAATAGAATGTAAGACTAGTATCTCATTTCAAATAAGTAATATGTCATCAACATATACTGTTAGGAAAATGACTCCACTCTCTCTAAACCATTTGTAGATTCAAGGTTCACATTTTTCCCTGATAAAACCAAATTTTGTTATGGATTTATCAAAACAAATGTTCCATGACTAGGATGATTAATTTAATCTATAAATGGATTTTTATAACATTCATACCTTATTAGAATCCTTTTGAGTCATAAAACCTCCAAGTTGTGTTATGTAGACATCTTCCTGAAGGTTCCCATTAAGTAAGGTAGTTTTGACATCCATTTACTAAATCTTATAATCATGGTAAGACGAAATGACCAATAGAATTATGAAAAATTTCATCATTGAAACTGGTGAAAAGGTTTCTTCATAGTCAATCCCTTCATGCTGCTTGAACCATTTTGAAAACAATTGTGCCTTATAGGCAATGACTTGTCCTTCCTTGTGTAGTATCTTATTGAATACCCATTTTCTACAAATATGGTTTAAATAAAATGAAGGATCTTCCAAAATCCAGACATGGTTTTGGTACATGGAATCCATTTAAAAATTCATGGATTCTTTCCACTTGGAAACATAAGTTCCACTTACTGTTTCCTTATAGGTTAAAGTTAAATTTATATCAATTAATAATGAGTCACCTTCCACGGTAACTAGAAAACTATACCGTTCAGGTTCTCAAACATTTCTTTCACTCTAACACAGTTCTTGTGTCTCTAGAACAGTTCACTCTTCAACGAGGCTCTGTGGAATCTATTCCTATACCAACTCATGTGTACCTTGATCCTGCACTTCATCAAATTCTATCTCACTTCCACTATCTATTTTGGAGATGTTCTCCCTCTCAAGAAATATGGCATGTCTTTCCATTATAAACTTTTTTTATGAGGGGTTGTATAGGTAATATCCCCTTATTTCCTTAGGGTATCCTATAATGGTACACTCTTTGCCTCGGGGTTAATGTTTTTTATGTGAAGAGGTCTTAACAAATGCTTCACTTCCCCACACATGTAAATTCGATAACATGGATTTCTTTTCACTCCAGTACCCGAATGGAATACCATTTACTGATTTTTTTGGTACTTAGTTTAGTAATTTAATTTCATTTTATAACATATATCCCAAAAAGGATAATATAAGAAATTCACGACTCATCATTGATCTCACCATGTCCAATAAGGTGTGTTTCCTTCTTTCTCTCACACCATTACATTGGGGAATTTAAGGAGGAGTGAGTTGGGATAGGATCCAAAATTCTCGTAAGTAATAAATGAATTCTTGATTAAGTTATTCTACACCTTATTCTAAGAGGAGTTTCTTAATTTTTTAACCAAGAATTTTCTCAATTTCATTATTGTATTCTTTGAACTTATCAAAAAAATCCGACTTATACCTCATTAAGTAGATATATCTATATCTACTAAAATATATAGTAAAAGTTATGAGTTATGAGTACCCTCCCCTTGTTTCAATTGGAAATGTTCCACACACATCGGTGTGAACCAATTCAATAATCTCTTTAGACCTTTCACCTTTTCCACTAAAAGGGTCTTTGGCCATTTTGCCTTGTAAACATGCATGACATACTCCATGTGGTTTTAGTTTGAAAGAATCTAAATATCCATCTTGATGTAACTTTTTCAAGATTTTCTCATTTACATGGCCTAGCCGGTGATGAAAAATTTGGGTGTGGTATGAGTCATATGAAGTATCTTTGTTATTGATTTCCATTACCTGTTTTGTATAATCCAACATGTAAAGAACGTTGTATAAATGTGCCCTCCCAAAAAAAATTCTATCATTGTAAAAGAAGAAAAATTTATATTCAAACTAGAAAAAAATCTATATGTATCTGATTTGGATACAGAAATAAATTTTTTAGTAATTGGCTGCCCATAATAACAACCCTTTAACTCCAAGATCATCCCTGTTGGCAACATGAGGTAGTAGTCCTTGATAGATACAACAACAAGTATGGATCCGTTGACTACTCGTACATATAACTCCCCTCGGCCAATCTTCTTAAATATACTTAGATAATGTATTTGGATACATATATGAGCACCACAATATGTATCTAACACCCAATTTTTAGAAACAAATAGATTGAATTTGATAACAAACGCACCTGATACTTCCCCTTGATTCTTAGGCTGGGTGTAGTTTTTCTTCCATTGGCCCTTCTTGTGACATGTGTAACAAACAAACACCTTATAACTTGCCTCCCCTTTTATATTCTTTTTCATAGAACAGGGTGGAGAAGCTTTGGGTTTAAATCTCTTTTCTATCCCTTTTCTCTTCTTCACCATAAGGACAGAAGGCTTTTAGGGATTCATATTTTTGTCTACTTGGTGAATGATGATAAGAAAACATGATAGAGACTTCTCAATGTTGTTAATATTGAAATTAACAACAAATATAGAGAAGATCTGAGTGAGTGATACAATAATGAAATCGGTTCCCAGTTCTTTGGGGAGTTTAAATCCTAGAACCTTTAGGTGTTCAATGTAGCCAATGAGCTTTAATACTTGAGGCATAGTTGGGGAACCCTCTCAATGTTTAAACAAAAAGTGTTTCTTGGAGATTTTGAACATGTCTTGTCTTTCTCTGTCCTAGTAAAGACAAAATAAGTGCTTGAGCATGATATAAGCATCCATGTATTCATGAGACTTCATTAGCTCACTAGACATTGATGACAACATCAAACATTGAATGTCAACCACGATATTCATATTTTTCTCATAGAACAGGAAATCCACATAACTCACCTCTTTGGATGAAGATTCAGCTAATGAAGAATCAAATACATAAGACATCTGTTCATGGACTAGGACAACCTGAAGGCATCTAAACCCTTCCTGGAAGTTACTAATGGTGAGGATGTCGTATTTATCTAGAATTGATTGTAGGGATAGTGGGGTTGAAATGAATGTCATTTTTATTCTATAATTAAATGAGTGGATCATTAGTAATTTATTGAATACATTTAAAGATAAATAATAAATTAATTTTATTCAGTCTCCCACTATTTTATCACATTCTAATGGTCCTCACAATTGACCTCATAATGTCTAGTTTCCATGACATTCTAGTGGAAAGGATCCATATTCCACTTCGCATAACCCTAACAAGGGTTGGTCAAACTATTTGAAGGCATTTAAGTAGGAATGTCTTTGGAAACTTTGGGATTTCATCTCATTGATCTGTTTAGTGGACTCTATAATCCTAAAACTATGACATTGGATTTTCTCAACTCCTACCTCCAAAATTAAAAAAATACTATCAAGGGATACTCCTCGTGATGTAATATGGTTAAGTCAACCCAAAAAATTTCATAAGGGATTCTTGTATAAAAGTATGTGGCCCAACTAGGGTTGGTCAAACACATAGTTTTATTGAGTTTTCCCATAATCAAGTACCAAAAGGCTTGTTCTGACTTAATATTTTATTTGAGGGACATTTATCTCTTAGGCGTGGATTTATTATTATCATTATCACATGCTTGATAATATTAATTGGAACATACATAATTGATTCACAATGTATTGATAATATTTATTCACATGTATAATTTATTTTAGTTCAATCTTGCATGCTTGTTTAAATCATTAATTATGGGATCGCGACAACACATCCATAATGATAAACCATGCAACTGACAGAAATAAAATAATTAAAAGGGAATGATCATGAGGTTTTCTAATGGTTAATTTTTCTAGCATTTGATAAACTAACCCTGACCTATGGGAGAAACACCTTGAACATTTTTGGGTTTGTGTTTACATCTTTCCACCTGTCCACCTCTGTATCTCTTGGGATGGGTTTCATCTTAGCTCTATCTTGAACTACCTCCACTAGCTTGGGAGTTTCATCCGTTACATATGATTTCTTTTAACTCATGCTCAGGTGAGAGGTAAAAATGGTAGGTTTACATAAAGAAAACCATGGGCACAAAGTCCATACAAATTAATGAAGGGAGATGGCTTGTAGACCAAAATATAATTATTAAATAAATTAAAAGGAATCCAATCAAATAAAATGTCTTGTTCTAGCTCACGATCAAACAAATATATGCAACGAGTTACATATTTAATAAAACAAGTATTCAATAATTTAATTGTTATTATTAATATAAAGTGTTCTTGAATCGATTAATTATTATCTTTAATTAATTAATCATGTAATCTTAATCCTTTTCTGAATTTCCTTGAGATTCTAATGATTTTACATAATTGCATCGTGGAGGTAACCTGGCAAATACTAGTTTGAATCTACCCAATATGTATTATATTCATATATTGTTTTACTCTTCTAAAATATGGCATACAATATTCTTCAATTCAAATAGTAACAACCTATAGTATAATTTATAAATGGTAAGAAGTTTTGAATGTTAAACACAGATTAAAGTTTTAACTTTGTATAATATGGTAAAGTACACGCCATGTAGTTCCGACTACACAATGTGTACTACCTTCACTTTCTATCCCGAAGTACACGCCTAGGGACTCTACGTGTGAAGTGTACTTCAGAAATTTCGGAGTACATAAAATATGAAGAGGGATACATGTCGTGTTGTCTCTATGTTACATGTTTACCATTTTTCTTAGCTGTGTATGGGATATATATTTTTCCCCTGACCCGAAGGGACTAAACACCGTGTGTAGTGGTCCATATAGGGTGTAATCTGGTAAGTGTGTGCTTATCTGTCCTGGTCAACACACATTGTATAATTAGCTACACCATGTGAAAAGAATTCACATGGCTTGAGTAATTTACAAATTAAACCTGATGCACTAAACATGACTACATGGCGTGTATTCCGGATTACATAGTGTGTATGGAAGAGAACACGGCATGTAAGTCTGAACACACGACATGTAATTTGGTATCACCTAGACAGAATTGTTGGCGCCTCCTGATTAGTTTTTGCAGTTTAATTTTAAATAAAAAATCATTTTTTTCTGTGAAATCTATGAGAAACAAAAAGAGGGGGAACAAATCTCAAAATCCACATAACAAAAACGATTAACCTTGAATTGAAAAACTGAATTATAAAATCATTAATCATCAAAGAATTATTTAAATAATTATAAACTATGATATAATACCTCTGATACCACTTGTAGGTTCCAGGTGCAGTTGTATCGCGTTTGAGCTAGTGCCCAATATTAATTTTTACCACGATCAATGATTATTCCGGGATCAATATAACGATGAACACCAGTCTCCATATAATATAATAAAAGATTTATATAAATAAAGAAGAGGATCGAAACCTTTAAAGATTATCTTGCACGTCATGCTTATAATTAATTTAATTAATTAAATAATGTAAAACAATACCTGGATCTTCGGTACTTTATTCTTTGACAATATTGATCATCCAGAATGACCCTTCTATATTGTATCATTGCACTTTGTAAGGATCCAAACCAGAATCCTTCTAGTAGTGATTCACACATGCTTTTATGGCCTCCAATCGATATAAATCCTTCTCTAGGTGCTTTCACAACGATGCAAGTGTCATGCGTCTGTCATTCTTGATCACTTGTTCTTCACTCTTGAAGAACATCTCCAGTTCATGGGAGAGGAAAGAAGAGGATTTGAGAGAGAAATAATTTATCTCAACAATTATCAATTCACCGGGCACGCAGTTCGGTACATGGAACAATAGACGTAGATGTCTATTATATCAACATGGGGCTTCAGTTATCATATTTAATTGTGTAAAATCATTTAAATACATTCATAACCTTAGAAAAAACACATTATTTTAATAATAAAATTGCATCATTATTTATGGTGCACTAACTTTCAAAAAATGTAATTATAAATAAAATTATGCATCACAAAATAATAGCAATGTTATTATTATTTTTACTTGTTCCAACTAGTTAAATAATTATTTTCCTTCTTGAAAATAATTATTTTACTATCATAACAGCCTTGGTTTACTCGAATTCCACTTTCATTTATTGAACACTAAATTAAATAAATAAATAAATTATTTTCTAAAATAAATATTTTAGTAACAAACTAGTAAATATAAATTTATTATATGTTCAATAAAATAAGTAAATATATTTTACCCTCAATTCAGTGAATAAATATTTATTTAATTTATGCAATCATTTTAACTTGAATAAAATTATTCCAGTTTCATGAGAATAATATTTATTAAATTAATTAAATTCAAATAAAATGTAACTAAGACCACCATAAACACTTAGTGTGTGACCCTCTGGGATTCTTTCTCATTGGCATTGGACGGGCTGGGCTAAAGTCCAAGAGTACTGTGTAGAAATAGTTCAAGGAACCCAAAATAAAAAACCTAAAGTCTTAACAACAAAATCCACATATTACCACTCACTATCTAATATGATCCTTTTGTCTCAATATCTCATCAAACAGGTTTCTTGATAGTGTCATTAAACATTGTTCTTGATACATCATTATTTGGCTATCTGAAATAAAATCATCATTACACGATTGCCATGGAATTTTGCGTGATGGTTCTATTTCAATCTAAGGGAGGAGATATAAACTTCCATAAATGGATGGTAAAATATCTTCCTTGATATACACATTAATAACATGCCACTCTTGATGCACCCAACATACGCTACTTCCCACCAACATATAGCGTGACAGGTTTCGTCAGAAAATCAAAGTGCACGGGTCATGACACGTATTAATGATAATATTAAAGTCTATAAACTATTACACACACTCCTAGATAGGATTATTTGATGACACCAAAACATGCAGAATTCATAATGGTGGGTCTATTCTCATAATCTCTCATCTTGGAGATTACAATGTATGAACATCATGAGGGGAAGTCTCATGTTCTTATGAGTACTTGCACCTGATAGTCGGTATACTTTCTGTAACATTAAATTATTCCATCCAATCACAGAACAATATTTAAGAATATTTTCATAGAACATCAAGGCTCTCATCCTAGAGGGGAACTTCTATAACCTTGTCAATGTGACAAATACACCTGGACATTATTAAAATATAGTCATGCAGAACAACGAACAATATGTAATAAGATGTTTAATAATTTGATATATTAAATATTCATGTAATCAAAGTACAACCACTTCATTCTAGGATATGAACTCTCAAAAATTTAACAATTATTACATCAATTACATTCAATTCCTATTTCCATGTTTTACCCATTTCGTCAAACCATCTTCACTAGTGTTGGTCATTTGAGCCATATATCAAGAGGACATATGTCGAATAACATGGAGCCTCACCCTAGGAATCCAACTGAGACTCGGGACACCATGTCTGACCATCCCAACCTTGATATAGAACTCCATGTACACAGGCATGGGTTTAGAAGTATATATACTTTCCACAAATAACTACTATTCACAGGGACACCCGAGAATCAGTCTGGCCCACCTATAGGAGTGGATCTTGAGTCCAACATCCAACTACCATATATCAATATCATAGAGGATCATCATTATTAAAAATTTGATTATAAAATATAGTAAGTGTTCACCATTTCCAATTAATCACATTTCCATGGTTCTTTTCCATCATCTTTTTCTCAATTCCCTACATAATCCCATAATACCATTTATCATATTAAAACTATTTATTCCCATTTGGATGACTTTTAACCTTGATTCCAAGCCCCATTAACCGATAATCACATCCATTCATTACCCATCATCTATTAATTTACTCTACAAGTTAATCCAAACATCCCATATATTAATGTTACCTAATTAATCAAAATTAACATTGGTTTAATATCATAAACCCAAAAATTTATCTTTTAACATCCCAACAATTAATGTCCAAGGGAGTGGTTCACCCCATGTGTGTCCATAGGCCTGGTAAATTCATCCTCATCAGATCCGAAGGGGTTCATGAGGGTTAAAATTACCATTCAATTATCCCTATTATCTTTCCTTACCAAGGTATGAAAATGGGTAGTAAGGATATATCATAACACGACCACATACACATTCAAATAGGGAATCAAGACTATGGGATATAAATTATTGACCACTTACCTCAAGTTCCTAGATGAATGCTCACTTAAACATAGTCCTCGATTCAATATCAAACTTCATTCTTTTCTAGAACCAATAATATTCTATAAAAGTGAGTTTTTATGACATTGAAAGGAGAAGAACAATATAACATTAAATATTCAAGGAAATAGAGGAAAGATGATTGTTAGAATCACCCAGATCTTTGATTTTTACCCAAACACACTCTAACCAGTCAAGAATCATGGGAGATTCATTTTGTGGAAGCTCAGAACAGTTTGGTTTATCAACAGGTCTATTTTTTGGTGAAAAACAATTAAAATAGGGTAAGTTTTCATAAATCTAGAGGGAGAGAAATGGTAATTTTTTCCATTTTTATTGAGGCACATGGTTTGGAAATACAATTGGACAAACCAAGCATTACCAGTGTGACACCCTAACTACATAGGTGGAATGGGTCGCATGGTATCCTTAGGAGGTGAATGGTTTGGAGAAACATGTAATAGACATGAGGGATTTCTCTATCCATGTCTGCATGATTTGTTTTCCCCTGAATACACGCTTTACCAATCATACACCACCACTTCCAGTCTCACAGGATTTTGGCACGCATTTACTACTAACCATTATCCATCTATGAAACATGCACTAGATGTCCATTACATACCCTTTTTCATTATAAAAACCACCATAATAGCCCCTTTACCTTTCATACTCTAAAGAAACATTTCATTACACACATTAAAGGATGTCAAACAAAAAATTAAACAAGAATGTACCTCACTCAATGTAAGGGATTTTAAAAATCCCCCATTTTACAAAGGAGAATCCCCAAGGCACACTCCCAAGAATCATTAATCTTACAATGTAAAGAGATCAAGACACTGGGATCACATATATTCCACCCTCTCCCTGTTCACTCTTAGAAATTTCCATTGTGCCAAAAAACTCAAAACGACGACATGATCTTACCCTATAAGACATTCTCACTACAATATTGAATACAAACCAAATGTCCCTCAAAGGACACATCAACATCAAGTTTAATGTCATCAACTTCGATCACATGGGAAGGGTGGGGATGTTACCAATGAATCTGTAACACATGAAGAACATGTTGAATTCCACTTAACTACCGTGGGATATCAAATCGATACACAACTAGTATGATCCTATCTTTAATCTCAAACTATCCAAAATAGTTGAGCACTGACATGCCCTATTTTTGAAATCGATGGTGACCAAACCATTGTGAAACCCAAAGGAAAATACGATCAGCCAAAGAAACCTTAAGAGGCTGATGATGTTGATTTTTATATAATTTTCTCCTACTCTTATTTATAACCATACATTTTCAAATCAACTGAACTTACTCCATTGTCTCTTTCACGAGACTTAGTCCCAATAACTATGATCCCCCAATATCCATCTAGCATAACAGGGACCAACAAAGTCACCCATATAATTCCTTATATGGTTCTATGTGAATAGTTTCCTATTAATTGATGTTGTAGGTAAATTAAAAAATCATAAGGGGCCTCACCAAGTTCCACAAAAATCTCGCACACATGCTCTCATCATGTCCTTTAGAACATTAATAGTACACTCTGATTTCATTACTATCTAAGGGTGGATATCCAAACTCAAGAACAGTTGGGTACAATGTGCCATCTATAACCCTTTCCAAGAGCATGAAGTAAAATCTAGATCATAGTATGAAATGATACTTTGAGGCACCCCATCAAATGAAATATATCAAGAACAAATAGATCACCCAGATGATCCATGGTAAAGGTCTCCCATATTGGTAAGAAGTACACCACCTTTTTTAACAGATCTACAATCCCTGATATGGTGTCCATTTTTTGGGTAACCATGGAAGACCCACTAAAAAATCCATGATGGAATCATCCTAATTCCATTTCAGAATGGGAAATTGATGTAGCATACTTCCTTGATGTTTTTGTTTAACCTTCACCTACTTATATTTATAACACCATGACACAAAACCTGAAACCTCTTTCTTCATTCCTATCCACCAATATTTTCTACAAAGATGAGGATACATTTTTGTTGAACTATGATGCACTTTCCACATTGAGGCTTGAAAGTCACACATTATATCCTCCCTCATACACAAGGATACCAAAACATAACCTCAAACATAAATGATATCACCACCACTGAATGTCCTATTAAAAGGTGTATCCCTAACATCGAGTATCTCCATAAAGGAAAAACATTCAAGATCCTCATATAGTTTGTATTTGATTTATTATAGAAGTGTGGAATCAACCCCCTTGGATTCTAGGGTCATATGTCCTTGGCCCTATAGAACATTCACCTACATTTCAAAAAAAGGCAATCATCTTTCACTCAGAGCTATACTTCTAAACTGCTATATTATAAATAATTATGCTTAAATAATCTAGTACACTATTCACTTTCATGACATGTAGGCCATCTCAAAATCAAAATACTTCATATAATCAACCAATATTCACTTATAAAGATTTAAATCCCTATAAGAAAACATATAATTTCACATTTTATGATAGGTATACACAATAAACCTTTCTCAGAACAGGTAGTGCCACCAATACATTTAAGAATAAACAACTAAAACTGAATCAAGGTTATGCATAAGAGAATTTATCTTACTTGACCTCAATTTTCATGACCCATACGCCATAACCTGATCTGGTTGTGTCAATAATGCTTCATTTTTGACCCCATACACATCACAAAACAATGTATTATCCTTACCTAGGTCAGGAAGGATCAAAATTGTCGTAGTAGTCAAATGCTTCCTCAGATCCAAGAGGGCATTCTCACATGCTATTGACTATTTGATCTTGATTCCATTCTTGTTCAAGCTCGAACACAGTGCTTCTAAGACAGATAATTCCTTGATGAACGTTCGGTAATATCCCACCTAAACTAGAAGGATTCTTATTTCAAAAACATTCTATGTAAACTCCCAAGATACAACTACTTCAAATTTTTCTAGTTACACTGACTCAAGTTCGTTGGAGATGATATGACCCATGATATTTATATTTTCAATCAATTACTGACAGATATACATATCTTTACATATATCAAATGCTCACTTAGTGTACTCCAGACAATGTCGAGGTGTTTGGAATGATCATCAGGAGTTTAGAAGTACATTAATATTTCATCCTCAAAATAAACTACAAAATAGTACATGTACATGAGGAAGACCCAATTCATTAAGGCTGTAAACATAGAAGGAGTTTTTTTTATACCTAAAGGTCATCACAAGAAACTAATGAAAAACATAATTTCTCTAAAAATAAGTCTTTGGTATATCCAAAGTTCTAACCCTCATCTGATGATACCCTGGCCTCAAATCAATCATGGAAAACATAAAAGAACCGATAAGTGGGTCCAAAAGGTCATCAATATGAAGAATCGTATGCCAGTTCTTGATTTTCATTCTATTTAACTTCTGGTAATCAACACACAAACATTGTGACCCATGAGTCATCTTGGAAAACAGGACTAGTGAACCCCGAGGTGACATACTTGGATAGATAAACCCTTTATTCTTGAGCTCATCTATATCTTCTAGAGATCATGAATTTTGGTTGGTTCCATTCTATATAGAGGAATAGAAAAAGTATCTTCTACAGGAATTAGCTCAATCATTAACTCAAACTCTTTCCGGAGGTAACCCTATGATATCCTCAAGAAACACATCTTAAAACCTATCCACCACATGAAGAAAGATATTCCTCTCTCCTCCCCATTATTAAGAACAAGAAATGATATAAGGGATCTGATCTCACCCTACTGCTAATGAATTGACCATCCACAAACTTCTTGGATATCCCATTTCCCATGATGAATATAAGTGTAAATATAAAGGGATTTGAACATAAACCTTAGGCAGTAACAATCAACAAGGATTATATAAGAAAGAAACCAATCCATCACTAATGTCAGTTCAAATCTTGACATCTCAAAAAAAATTACAAAAGGAAACGGTAACCACCAACCTTGGGAGCACAATCCTTTCATTGTTAAATATTCCCTACTCGGAATCCAAATAGTGTGTCAATAGATATGACCCCACACTGATGTTCTACCAATGGACACAAATAATTTACAAACTGATGATATATAAAAAATATGAGGACCTTGTATCTAAAAAATCACTTATAAGCATAGAATCTACAAGAATTATACCACGAACCGTCGATGGACCCGCCTCTCTATCGTCAGGTGTAGATTGAACTATATGAATATGACCATATCCTCTACCTTGGGATTGAGTTTCATTCCCTATTTTTATACTACCATGATGATATGGTTTATCTTATCCTAAAGAAACACCCCCCACCTCAACTAGTATGGCTAGTGGAACTCCAATTGCCTAACTTATACACAGTAGATGACCCTATGATGGAATTTTATAATAGCCACTATCTTCCACCATTTCCTGTTTGCAATGGGTTTCTAAAGAATATATATATATGAATCATTTGACTTCATGCTCAGTATTCCTCTGGTGGTCATCGACACTAACCTCGCATGTGGCCTATCCAGCCACCCTGATAGCAGATGACTGAGCTACTCACTTAAAAGGCTAGTCCTCTTCTAATATTTTTACATACATCCATATTCTTGTGAAAATAATCACAATGAAACTTCCAAATATCAGAAGATGTACCACCAGATCGCCCAACTACAATTTCCTATCTGATACTAGATGCTTTATTCAATTTCCCCTAAACAATGAATCCGGTCCACCACCTCAGTAAACATCTTCAAATAGAATATCTCTTCCTGGGACATGATCTCACATCTAATCCCATCTGGAAATCACCTAGAAATAATCACCTCATATCCTTCCAAAATTAAATAAAATAAATGTAGATCTATGAATCAGCTAGCATAATACATCATTAATATACTTCCCTTAGGCACGTGCATGAAATCCTTAGCCTTACTATGCTTCAACATCACTAGGTAAATATTCTATAGAAATACCTCTTATAAATCTTTCTATTCTATTCACTATGTATTCTCATATAAGGACCATATATCCCAGAAAAACATCACTACTCCCCGCAACATATAATTTTCCATATTGATTCATTTTTGTGCAGGGTCTCCAGGTGATCCAAAATCATCGAGATGGACTTAATCCACAACTCTGCTATATCGAGTCCACCGTATGCAAATAAATTAAGATGGTGTTGCAGCTAAAACTATCTTTTCAAACAGAACATATTTTTCACAAACCACCCAGAGTCTCACTCTATCAACTATATAAAATGGGAAAGTTTATCACAAAGTTGATCCTCTTCTATATTACCCATAACCAATAGGATTTCGTTCTGAACTAATGACAGAAAATTCTCAATGATGCCCTCTTGTCGCCTGACTGGTAGATTTCTTGGTGTAAGAATCTCTCTGTAATTCAAAACACAAATCTCAAAAACTATACCATAGGATTCCATATTTTAAAAACAATATGTCTCACTGAAATCCATAAACATCAAATTCCTTAAACACTATATCAACATGCATAACCACTAACACAACTCCATTATCATCTATCCCTTACCCATGCCTTTTCAAAAAATGGGTAAACCAACTAACAAATTATTAATTTACATTAATCTCTATTTTAACCACCCCACAACCATATTTTCATTATTTCAAAATTATTATATCGTCCTTAGGAAAATTCTATTTTTGATTTCAAAATAATACAGAAACATTTTTCAACTAATATACCAAAATTTAGTTCATTTTATATATGTACCTATGATGATGCCATCCAAATGTATCCCTATGTTCCTAGAATGATTCAAGCATATATGAAATCATTTTATGGTGGGGCACAAATGAAATATCAAAACAAATTACATCACACTACATGTTAATCACTCAATGTGAAATAACATCCAACCATAACAGAAGCATCAAGAACATATATCCCATAATGGGTACATAGCTGATCCCTTGTATGCAGATGATCTTCTCCCATGAATGATCTCATTAACAAGGCCCAACATTTGATTTTATCCAATATACCATTCCTAAATACAATAAATATTTAAAAAGAATCCAAGGATACAACTTTGTAACACCCTGAATAGGGTGCCACTATAACCTGTTCCCTGAGCCAATTTTTTATGTAACCTCTAGTGTGCCTTCCCATATGCTAGAGGACTCCAAATAGTAGTAAGGTTCAAATACAACATGTGGGGATAATATACCCTCTTTATTAGTGTAATCCACATAAGATAAATGGGAACCAAAATAATCAACATAAAATATGAACATAAATTACCACAATGACTTCCCAAAATTATGAACCTGACTGCATCCAATAATAACTATTCAATGTCATGTAATACAGTTCCAAGTGAAAAGATAAACCCGTGATAAATAAAAACTAAAAAATTAGTAAAAAGGCTTCTAACACAACGATGGGTCCACACCTCTAGGAACATTACAAGAACAACTCCACCATTTAGTATAGGTCCATTGACCTTATACTAAAGTATAACCATGAAGCTTTCTCAGGTACCCAATGGTGGCCTTAGTAGGGTGTGAGTACAACTCAGAAGGCCACCACCAACAGTGCCTACAAAATTTCCAGTTTAAAACAGTGCAAGAAGAATTACAAGTAATAATAAAAGCATCAAAATAAAATATGTTACACCATTTCATATTTATTACATAAATTACTTCCACTTTATCTTTCCATGTTTTGTTGGATTGGGATATACCAAATACACACAAGAGGGGGGAGGGGATAAATTGTGTCTTTCACAAATTCTTCACGAATCGGGATGATGATTGAGTCTGTCCTTTTATCTTCATTAGGTTTTTTAAGTAGCAGAAAATAAATAGTTAATGAACACAAGAATGTATAGATGTTTGGGGAATAGAAGGCCCCTAGTCCACTCCACCAAGCCTATACTCAACAATCTTGGTGATTTTCACTATCTGGTCCTCTTATCAACAAACCATCCACAATTGAGTGAAGGCAGTTGAGTCCTTTACAAGTTAAGGTGAAAAACAGAGCCTTCTGGTTCATACATAGAAACGAATATATATCTTGGTACAAGAAGCTGGTTTGTCACAATAAAAAAGAGTATTTGTCTTGAAATACTTTTTAGTTGATCTTCACAGTTGAAACCACATTCAACTGATAGTTGATGGATCGTCATCTTTAGAAAGAATGATCTTCAAGTAGAATTAGTTATGAGCCGATATGGTTTTCGTAGATCTTGAAATGAATTTAGAAACTTCAAAAATAGTATATTCACAAGAAATAATTGATCTAGAATTGATGAATCTTTAACATATTTTTTCTTCTTTAGAAAAGACAGAGTTTGTGTTTCCTTGTAACAGCAGATCTGTAAATATTGAATGACTCTGTAAAACTGTAGTCGTGAAGAAGTCAAGAGCCTGTTATATTTTTTTTGATGATTCTCCCTCAATTTGTAATAGAAAATATCACATATATATATTGAATAATGACGATCATTTTCCTTAAAAAATTAAATCCTCAAATGTCTCCTTTAGAATAGCGATATTCAAACGTTTGAATAAAAGAGAAGTCATCACTCCGCAGAATATTCATTATGAAAATATCCTCTTAAATAGATCCTTTAAATCAGAAATAAGCATCTTTGAATTCGTCAAAGACGTTCTATAAAATTGGGATTTTAATCTGGCTTGAAATCACCCTAATAATCTGTATAATGACCACTGTACAATAAAGTCGTAATTTATATATTCGACACCAAATGTAGGGTTGAACTGTATAATATACATTCTCTGAACATATAGTTTAAAACATAAGGTTGATCATCCATACTTTTCTCTTCAAACTCAAATTTACGGTATATAATCTATACTATTATCATCTTTTAAACATAAGGTACATGATCCATACTTTTTGATACAATGTAAGGTTGTTTACAAAAGTAATGTTGTTTAAAAAAGTAATGTTGATGAAGTATTATTTTGATAAACAAACATAACATTCCACACTAACATAGGGTTCTTCATCTATACTTTTTTGAAAACGTATTGTTTCTTAACCATACATTTCTGATAACGTATGGTTGCCTAACTATACATTTCTGAAAATGTATCGTTTCTTAACCATACTTTTCTAATATCCCGTAAATGAAATGATGAATTCTATCCTTAAGCTATACTCCTCAATGTAGGGTATGACATGTAACACCCCAAGCTTCTATGGTACGTTTCTCTTTGAATAATGTGATAGCGTGTGTTGTACGCAACACCGAGTTCTAACACACACCACAACTAATTAAACTAGCCGTTGTAAATAGTGATACCTACTTTTTGAAATCATATATATTTTATATTTCAAAATGGACTTCATTTTTGGATTCGGAATATCTAAATTATCCTAGGGTGAAATTTTGGTACTTTTCGGATAACTTTTATATTTTGATGAATAGTAAAAATTACTAAATTTTAATTAAAAACAACTTTTTTAATCAAAATAAGTAATAGTGATAAATTATTAATTTGAGTGGTTTTAAAGTATATTTAGAATATATTTTTACCATTTAATATAATGTTGGTCATTGGACATAATTTTACAATTAAACCGAACATAAACAAGTGTCAATCTTTTGGTAGTTATTATCTCTTAAAAACACGCTTTTTGTTTTGACAGCGGGAATTAATTTTAAATTAATTTCTGCCACTTCTGTGTTTTGAATTTAGGAAAATGGATTCCATATTTGGTATCAGGATGTTCAAATTGTGTAAATAGGTAACTTTTATTTTTAGACATTTTGAATAATTACTGCGGTAAATATTTTATTTACCATGGTTAAGGGTAAATCCGGTAAATAAGGGTTAAAAAAATAATGTTATAATAATACTAAATTACCCTAAAAACGTGTCTTAACCCTATTGGTTAATACATGGTCGACCATGGGCATCTTTGGGTCTATTTTGGGACCCCATGGATCCACTTGTAAGTGATAATGACACTTTATTTTAATTTAGTTAAAATGAATACAAAAATGACACAAGCGTATATCTTTTAGAACAACAATTTTTACATAGGGTTATATATGTTGGATTTTAGATTATAAATATTCATTAGAAAGCTAAAAAGATTTCCTACATAATGATATTTTATTTATAATTTTTAGACATTAAATAATTTATTTTATTTATGACACAATGATGATGCAGTAATTACTGTAATAGTGAAAAATTAAACTAATTGATATTATAAATACCCAAATAAATATAATATGAAACTTTTAATGAATTAAACTAATTTTATATGATACTATGATATATTAGTATTGATTTAATGGACTTTGTTCGAAGTAATCAATCTGTTATGAGTTTCACAAAAATCAACTATTGAATAGTGTCAAAATTGACATAAAAGAGTTCTTAAAACAAATATTATATTATTAATTGATATTAAATTCCTAAAAATCTAAGGTTCGGCCAAGAGACTTATATTATGATAGTTTAATCATTAATGGACCACTTGGGGGTCGCTTGGATGTATATAGTAAGTTTATTAACCATAATATATAAAAATACAAAGAGACATTGTAAAAGTGAAACTAATTAACTTAGAGTTAACACTTAAAGATAAGGTTAATATAAGTACCCAAACCTGTCTAAATTCTATTGGATGAGTTGTTTTCGACCTATCCCCACCTCATCCTTTGAATAGTCTACTTTTGAGCCTTTAGAAACCGAATATGAATTTATTATAAATTAATATTTCTAGCTTTTCCAAAGGTGCCCCTCACCCCTCTTATAAAAGGGCACTCCTCCTTCTCATTTCTTCACACCTTAAAAGCCTTTTGGTTCGGCCAAACTCTGCCCAAATACTCTCCCAACATCCCTCAATACAACCTAGAGGCCTTAGTGTGATCAGAAAGCCAACCTAAGGAGCCCTTTTGATCAAATCAAAAGGAAGAACCCGAAGAAGAGGTAATGATTTCACCACCCTTTTCTAAGTTCATTTCTTCTTCCACTTCTTCTTCCTTTGTTCTTACCATTCTGAAATAATAACTCCAGTATCTCACATATACTGTGATGTTATTATAAGTATGGTACAACCATATTCAGTATTCTATCCACCCTTTGAATAACATGTCACCATACGTGCGTACGTACGGCTTACCGTCTCCACGTCGTGGTGTAATTGTTATTCAATATAATATTATTTGGATGGGTATAATAATGATGTGTAACTCATGTAAATAATAAATATAACATGTTAATGATTCTTTATATATTATATACCATCCATTTATATATTATTTTAATATCAAAAGAATGATATTGTCGCTCGTGCGTACGTACGGACTACCGTCTCCACGAACGCGATGAGATTCATTCTCCATCGTATCCATTCAAGTATAATTATCATTTGATGATTTAAAAATGATGTTTAAGGACTGTATATCATTCTGGATATGAATAAGATACAACAACCATGGCTTATGTAACAAAACATATAAAAGAAAATGAGTAAGTTAACTCCCGAAACGACGATAATTCTAAGATATTATTAACAAATCAATGTTAAAAGATCATATATGATATCATATTAATATATATGATTCTTGTATAATTTAATAACAACTATTTCACCATTATACAGGAGGTTAACCTACCCCAACCAAGGAAAAGTACAAGGTAAGGGTTTTCTTATCTCACTTTTAATTCCGTGAGAATTCCATTGATCACCACTTAATTATTGCATGTGGTGTATGTGTACTGCCCATGATCGTATTCATTGTGTAATATACTTTAATTTATGGGTATTTACATCATCATGGTATGATAATTCTTTCATGGGTGTATGTTTCGTAAGTTACCTAATCGATAAGGGAATTTGAGATTTCAATTTCCACTCATTTGGCTTTACACATATTTCATTGATTATATTACCCCAAGATTATGTGTGGAATCACTATTCATTTGATTATGTCATAATTTCCACTCCCCTTCCTGTGGATATAAGTTTGATACACATAATCACTCCATTGGTAATTCTCAAGTCATTGATATGAATTTGATAAGAGTAATTTTAACTCATTCTCCATTTGTTGAGTTAAACATCCAATTCGTTGGTATTGTTTTTTACAAGAATATGTGTGAATGTCCTTTGATTGTTTTACACTGAATATCCAATCATATTTAGTGTATTTATATTTGTCACACATAATTATGTCATTGATTTATCCTTAACCTAAGGATACAACCTTTTTGAGAAATTTCATCTCAATTTACATTCCATTGAGACTTCTTTGATGATATACACCAAATCACTTCTATGTGGTGTATATAATGTACTTTGACATAGTATATCATGAATTCCTTTATTCTCATGATATTACAATGTTTTTATTACCTCAATTATTTGTATTCAAGTGTCTCTCTTTTGGTTATAAACTCTAACCAAAATACCATTTTAAAATGTTTTAAAGAATTATTCTTCTAAATCATGCTCATTAATGTCCATATTTTAAAAATGGTTTTAAGGATTTATTTATATGGACATTAAAGTTTTAAAATTAAAACTCCTTTTAAAAGTTTCAAAGTGGTATGGGACACTTTGATTCAAAAATATACTTTTAAATGGCTTCTTGACAAATAGTGTGACTTTTAAATGTTTTCAAGAAAAGGGGGATATTTCTCTCAAATAGTTTTGATGATTATTTTCATCTATGACAACATCCTTCATTATTATTGATTGAGGTTAATGTGATACAATACAATCTTCCATATTGTATCGAATGAATTATGTTTGACTGTGGATGTGCTATTTTTATACCATTCATGGTTTGTGGTGAAAGTATTGACATTTCGTATGCTAGTTTAATACGAATGTTTACGTTATGTTTAAACCTTTTCATATGGGAATGCATTGGACTTAATAAGTGACGGGTGGAGCCCGCTATAGCTCCTCGATGCATCGGTAGGTCTCATGAGACAAACTAGTGTCTTGGAACAAGGCCTTGACAAAATCTTATTTGTAGTCTTGGCACGAGGCCTTGGCTATGTGGTTATGATAGTCTGGCATTATGCATTCCAACATTATGAAAGTGGTTATTTATTTTTGCATGTGATTATTCGATTAGTGGAATATCCATGTGAATAAGTAAATGGCATTATTTCATTTTATTTATGCCATACCATGTTGAAAGTTCATGTTTAAAAGGCTTTTGTTTTAGTTATACATTGCCTTAAATGTTTATTCTTATTGATGAAAGTTTCCGCTATATTGTTATCCTTACTGGGCATTTGAGCTCACCCCTTTTCTATGTTTTATTTTTCCCAGGTAGTGAAGAAGTAATTTATGAATGACTTGCAGGGATATTATGAGGGGTTAATAGTGTGGATATGAAGACTTTGTTGTTGTAGTAGTTTTTCACTTTGAAATGTAATGTAAAACTTTATGATTATATCTAGTATTTCCAAGGCTACTAAACCAATCGGTCTTTCGAGATTTGATCTTTCTTGTGATCATGCCAATGTTATGTAATTATTGCACCGACTCTGGGTAGCTGGGGTCGGGGCGTTACAGTTGGTATCAGAGGAAGTTTAGTACAAACCTTGGAAGCTAGATTTAGATAAACTCTGATTAGAGCACGTAGACCTAAGATGAACTTTGAGGATTAGTATAGAAGAACTTCCTAGAATTTTGGTATTGTAGAGATTTTGTGAGTTTTCCGAGCAATACATCCCTGTCTGGATACGAGCAGGTAGAGGCGGCTCTGGCACAGATGTACCTAGGGGTAAAACCCGAAAACACCGCTTTGAGCTAGACTCGAACGGGAACTGGTGCACGACAACGGGCCTTGCTGCACTCTTGGTTACGACACTCCCGGGGGATATGCTTAGGATAACTCTCATTATCTTTACAAATCATTATGAAGGGTTTATGAGTATATACTTCCTCAAAGAAAAACATTTTTATGATTATGGATTATATCCATAAATAGTTCAATTTATGTTAAGTGTTTTATAAGTATGGGATTATGTATTTTGATGCATAAACTGATCTAGTTTATGCCATTTTTTTTAGAAATGGCGCCTAGTGGAAGAAATGGAAACCGTATCAATGCACGCACTCCATGTAGGGATTGCCCTCCTGCTCAAGATAATTATAGTGGGGCTGGTGATGCAACTGGTGCTGATCAGCTAATCACCGTACTGGGACAACTTACTCAGGTTATGAATAATAACCTTACCCGTGTGGAGCACCCTGATCCGCAGCGTGGAGGATCAATGTTAGACCGATTCATGAGACAACAACCACCAACGTTCAATGGGAGTACAAATCCCTTAGTAGCTGAGCAATGGATATTTTCCCTAGAGAAAATATTTCAGGCTTTGGGGAGTAGTGAAAGGGAAAAAGTTACCATGGCAGTTTACCGCCTCACTGGAGATGCTGATCAATGGTGGTCATTGATTCAAAACATGAAGGAAGATGATGAAGTATCAAACATGGAATGGAGGGAGTTCAAAGATCTGTTTTTAGAAAAATACTTTCCTCGCGACCATCGAGCAGATATGGAAAGGCAATTTCTGAGTCTGAGACAAAAGGAGGATGAGAATGTCACAAAGTATGAGGCTAACTTTACAAGGTTAGCGAGGTATGCTGGAGATTATATTCGCAACCCAAGAAGTAAGATTGATCGTTTCTTTGATGGGTTAAAACCATTTCTCCGTCGAGCATTAGTCTCACAATCCTTTTCATCGTACGAAGACATTGTCTCATGTGCTATCAAGACCGAAAAGGAATTCTCTAAGTCTTATGACTTTAAAGCAAAGCAAGAGAAGAAGAGACCTGCTGATCAATCTGGGAATGGAAATAAGGGGAAGAAGGGAAAGGTTGAATATCCATCTTGTGGTAAGTGCGGGAAGAAACACCCCGGTGCTTGCCTGAAGGGAATGGGAGTCTGTTACAAGTGTGGTGAAAAAGGCCACCAAGCTCATGATTGCAAGGGGAAGAAGGAAGCTACCAACGTTCAGTGCTACAATTGCAGGGAGATGGGGCATTATGCAAATGCATGTCCTAAGCGTCAGGAGAAATTACCTCAGAAAAGGCCAAGGGATCAAGGCCAGGCTTATGCTATCACTACTGCTGAGGTAGAAACTCCGAAAGACGTGGTGGCAGGTAATTTAATGGTTTCCTCAAGTTTAGCAAATGCATTATTTGATTCTGGATCATCGCATTGTTTCATATCTTCCCAGTTTGCTAAGAAAATTAGATATTTCCAATTTGATTTAATAAGGGAGTTGTCAGTTAAAACTCCTAAGGGAAGTATCGTTGCAACAAAGTTTTGTGAATCAGTCCCCATTAGAGCACATAAATTTTCTTTATCTGCTGATTTCATCGTCATACCTATGATTGAGTTTGATATAATCCTCGGTATGGACTGGCTTTCGGATTATGATGCGAAGATTTATTGTAAGAAGAAAGAGGTTACGATTCTTGATGATAATGATAAGGAACACCTTATTTTTAGAGCAGAATCGTCACCACCTAATTCTTATTTAGATCCACCCCCAGTAGCTCAACTTAATTCAATTATTGGGGAGGAAGAGAATGAAATAACTATCAGTGAGGAAAGGAATGTTCAAATAGAGGATGTACCTGTTGTGATAGAATTTGTAGATGTATTTCCGGAAGATTTACCTGGACATCCTCCAGAACGAGAAGTTGAGTTTTCTATTGATTTGATTCCTGGATCAAGGCCTATATCGAAGACCCCTTATAGAATGGCCACTGTAGAGCTAGTCGAACTAAAGAAACAACTAGAGGAATTGAGTAATAAGGGATTTATTCGCCCTAGTGTTTCTCCATGGGGAGCCCCTGTTCTTTTTGTTAAAAAGAAAGATGGATCTATGAGGTTATGTATCGATTACAGGGAGATCAATGCTATAACGATAAAGAACAAGTATCCCCTACCTCGTATTGATGATTTATTTGACCAACTGCATGGAGCTCAATACTTTTCAAAGATTGACCTTCGATCTGGATACCATCAGTTGTGTGTGAAGAAGGAAGACATTCCGAAGACAGCATTTCGAACCAGGTACGGGCATTACGAGTTTACTGTAATGCCGTTTGGATTGACTAATGCACCCTCTGTATTCATGGATCTGATGAATAGAGTTTTCAAGGAGTATCTCGATGAATTTGTGGTGGTATTTATTGATGATATCTTGGTATACTCCAAAACCTACGAAGATCATGAAAATCACTTGCGCATTATCTTGAAGACTCTGAGGAGGCATGAATTATATGGAAAGTTTAGCAAGTGTGAATTCTGGCTTCAGGAGATTTCTTTTCTTGGCCATATTGTCTCTAAAGATGGAATCTATGTTGATCCTTCTAAGACCAAGGCAATCCAAGAATGGCCAGCACCTACGAGTATAACTGAGGTACGTAGTTTTATTGGCTTGGCAGGTTATTATCGACGTTTCGTCCAGAATTTTGCCCGATTGGATAACCCATTAACGAAGCTCACACGTAAAGGGGTTAAATTTGTTTGGACAAAAGAGTGTGAAGAATGTTTCGAAGAACTGAAGAGAAGATTAGTCAATGCTCCTATATTGACTCTACCATCGGGGAATGATGGGTTCGTTATTTATAGTGATGCATCAAAGAAAGGACTTGGTTGTGTCCTTATGCAGAATGATAGAGTTATTGCCTATGCATCACGACAGTTGAAAATTCATGAACAAAACTATCCTACTCATGATCTCGAGTTAGTAGCTGTGATCTTTGCTTTGAAGATATGGAGGCACTACCTCTATGGTGAAAAATGTGAGATTTATACTGATCACAAGAGATTGAAGTATATTTTCTCACAAAAAGAACTCAACATGAGGCAAAGGAGATGGCTTGAATTACTCAAGGATTATGATTGCACGATACACTACCACCCGGGGAAAGCAAACAAAGTAGCAGATGCTTTGAGCAGAAAAGACCATGGAGTTCTGAACATGATGAGAATTGAAAGGGATCCAATTTTCATGGATCTAGTGAAGATGGACATGGGAATAACCAGGGAAGGTGAAACATCAATGCTTTTTCAAATGGTTTCCAAACCATCTTTACTAGAAAGGATTAAGAGTTCCCAGACCGATGATGAAGAATTTCAGAAGAAGATTAAAGCTGTGAATGATGGGAGATTGAGAGACTTTGTGTATGAAGATGGAATTTTGAAATTCGGGAAGAGACTTTGTGTTCCCAATATACCTGATCTAAAAAGGGAATTGCTGGATGATGCTCATAGTTCCAATTTCTCTATACACCCTGGGAGCACCAAAATGTATAGAGATTTGAAAGAACATTTTTGGTGGGACAATATGAAGAGGGAGATTGCTGATTTTGTGTCAAGATGTATGGTTTGTCAACAAGTGAAAGCTGGAAGGCAACAGCCTGGAGGAGTCATGCAACCGCTTCCCATACCGGAGTGGAAATGGGACAATATTACGATGGACTTTGTCATGGGGCTACCAAAGACTCCTAGAAGGAACGATGCAATATGGGTGATTGTTGATCGTCTTACCAAGTCAGCACATTTTCTTGCTATAAGAGAAGATCTACCCCTGGAACGTCTAGCAAGACTATATATTAATGAAGTTGTGAGACTTCATGGAGTACCCCTATCGATTGTTTCTGATCGTGACCCCCGTTTTACTTCAAGATTTTGGAAAAGTCTTCAGAAATCCCTGGATACTGAACTTCATTTGAGCACTGCTTACCACCCTCAGACAGACGGACAATCAGAACGGACTATTCAAACCTTAGAAGACATGTTGAGATCTTGCTCACTTGATTTTCAGGGTATGTGGGATCAATATTTACCTCTGGTAGAATTTTCCTATAACAATAGCTTCCATTCGAGTATACAAATGGCACCATATGAAGCGTTATACGGAAAGAGATGTCGTACACCAACATGTTGGGATGACGTTGGTGAAAGAAAACTTGTAGGCCCAGAACTGGTGGAGGAAACAGTGGAAAAGGTGAAGGTAATCCAAAATCACATCAAAGCAGCTCAAAGTAGGCAGAAGAGCTATGCCGATAATCGAAGGAAGGATTTGGAATTTCAAGTCGGTGATCATGTTTTCCTGAAGGTATCTCCGTGGAAGGGAGTCATACGTTTTGGTAAGAAAGGTAAATTGAGTCCCAGGTACATCGGACCTTTCGAAATTCTAGAACGAATTGGGGCTGTAGCTTACCGATTGGCAATGCCGCCAAGTCTCTCCAAAGTTCACGATGTGTTCCACGTATCTCTGTTGAGGAAATACATGCCTGACCCAACGCATGTACTCACCTATGAGGAATTAGAACTGGAACCCGATCTTTCCTATTGCGAAGAGCCCATCAAGATTCTTGATACGAGAGAACAAGTGCTGAGAAACTGGACGACGCATCTGGTAAAAGTTTTGTGGAGGAATCATAAGATGGAAGAGGCAACGTGGGAACCCGAGGAACTTATGATGAAGAACCACCCGAGTCTTTTTATGCAGTAATACCCTAGAAATTGCGAGGACGCAATTATTTGAAGGAGGGGAGAATGTAACACCCCAAGCTTCTATGGTACGCTTCTCTTTGAATAATGTGATAGCGTGTGTTGTACGCAACACCGAGTTCTAACACACACCACAACTAATTAAACTAGCCGTTGTAAATAGTGATACCTACTTTTTGAAATCATATATATTTTATATTTCAAAATGGACTTCATTTTTGGATTCGGAATATCGAAATTATCCTAGGGTGAAATTTTGGTACTTTTCGGATAACTTTTATATTTTGATGAATAGTAAAAATTACTAAATTTTAATTAAAAACAACTTTTTTAATCAAAATAAGTAATAGTGATAAATTATGAATTTGGGTGGTTTTAAAGTATATTTAGAATATATTTTTACCATTTAATATAATGTTGGTCATTGGACATAATTTTACAATTAAACCGAACATAAACAAGTGTCAATCTTTTGGTAGTTATTATCTCTTAAAAACACGCTTTTTGTTTTGACAGCGGGAATTAATTTTAAATTAATTTCTGCCACTTCTGTGTTTTGAATTTAGGAAAATGGATTCCATATTTGGAATCAGGATGTTCAAATAGTGTAAATAGGTAACTTTTATTTTTAGACATTTTGAATAATTACTGCGGTAAATATTTTATTTACCATGGTTAAGGGTAAATCCGGTAAATAAGGGTTAAAAAAATAATATTATAATAATACTAAATTACCCTAAAAACGTGTCTTAACCCTATTGGTTAATACATGGTCGACCATGGGCATCTTTGGGTCTATTTTGGGACCCCATGGATCCACTTGTAAGTGATAATGACACTTTATTTTAATTTAGTTAAAATGAATACAAAAATGACACAAGCATATATCTTTTAGAACAACAATTTTTACATAGGGTTATATATGTTGGATTTTAGATTATAAATATTCATTAGAAAGATAAAAAGATTTCCTACATAATGATATTTTATTTATAATTTTTAGACATTAAATAATTTATTTTATTTATGACACAATGATGATGCAGTAATTACTGTAATAGTGAAAAATTAAAATAATTGATATTATAAATACCCAAATAAATATAATATGAAACTTTTAATGAATTAAACTAATTTTATATGATAATATGATATATTAGGATTGATTTAATGGAATTTGTTCGAAGTAATCAATCTGTTATGAGTTTCACAAAAATCAACTATTGAATAGTGTCAAAATTGACATAAAAGAGTTCTTAAAACAAATATTATATTATTAATTGATATTAAATTCCTAAAAATCTAAGGTTCGGCCAAGAGACTTATATTATGATAGGTTAATCATTAATGGACCACTTGGGGGTCGCTTGGATGTATATAGTAAGTTTATTAACCATAATATATAAAAATACAAAGAGACATTGTAAAAGTGAAACTAATTAACTTAGAGTTAATACTTAAAGATAAGGTTAATATAAGTACCCAAACCGGTCTAAATTCTATTGGATGAGTTGTTTTCGACCTATCCCCACCTCATCCTTTGAATAGTCAACTTTGGAGCCTTTATAAACCGAATATGAATTTATTATAAATTAATATTTCTAGCTTTTCCAAAGGTGCCCCTCACCTCTCTTATAAAAGGGCACTCCTCCTTCTCATTTCTTCACACCTTCAAAGCCTTTTGGTTCGGCCAAACTCTGCCCAAATACTCTCCCAACATCCCTCAATACAACCTAGAGGCCTTAGTGTGATCAGAAAGCCAACCTAAGGAGCCCTTTTGATCAAATCAAAAGGAAGAACCCGAAGAAGAGGTAATGATTTCACCACCCTTTTCTAAGTTCATTTCTTCTTCCACTTCTTCTTCCTTTGTTCTTACCATTCTGAAATAATAACTCCGGTATCTCACATATACTGTGATGTTATTATAAGTATGGTACAACCATATTCAGTATTCTATCCACCCTTTGAATAACATGTCACCATACGTGCGTACGTACGGCTTACCGTCTCCACGTCGTGGTGTAATTGTTATTCAATATAATATTATTTGGATGGGTATAATAATGATGTGTAACTCATGTAAATAATAAATATAACATGTTAATGATTCTTTATATATGATATACCATCCATTTATATATTATTTTAATATCAAAAGAATGATATTGTCGCTCGTGCGTACGTACGGACTACCGTCTCCACGAACGCGATGAGATTCATTCTCCATCGTATCCATTCAAGTATAATTATCATTTGATGATTTAAAAATGATGTTTAAGGACTGTATATCATTCTGGATATGAATAAGATACAACAACCATGGCTTATGTAACAAAAAATATAAAAGAAAATGAGTAAGTTAACTCCCGAAACGACGATAATTCTAAGATATTATTAACAAATCAATGTTAAAAGATCATATATGATATCATATTAATATATATGATTCTTGTATAATTTAATAACAACTATTTCACCATTATACAGGAGGTTAGCCTACCCCAACCAAGGAAAAGTACAAGGTAAGGGTTTTCTTATCTCACTTTTAATTCCGTGAGAATTCCATTGATCACCACTTAATTATTGCATGTGGTGTATGTGTACTGCCCATGATCGTATTCATTGTGTAATATACTTTAATTTATGGGTATTTACATCATCATGGTATGATACTTCTTTCATGGGTGTATGTTTCGTAAGTTACCTAATCGATAAGGGAATTTGAGATTTCAATTTCCACTCATTTGGCTTTACACATATTTCATTGATTATATTACCCCAAGATTATGTGTGGAATCACTATTCGTTTGATTATTTCATAATTTCCACTCCCCTTCCTGTGGATAGAAGTTTGATACACATAATCACTCCATTGGTAATTCTCAAGTCATTGATATGAATTTGATAAGAGTAATTTTAACTCATTCTCCATTTGTTGAGTTAAACATCCAAGTCGTTGGTATTGTTTTTTACAAGAATATGTGTGAATGTCCTTTGATTGTTTTACACTGAATATCCAATCATATTTAGTGTATTTATATTTGTCACACATAATTATGTCATTGATTTATCCTTAACCTAAGGATACAACCTTTTTGAGAAATTTCATCTCAATTTACATTCCATTGAGACTTCTTTGATGATATACACCAAATCACTTCTATGTGGTGTATATAATGTACTTTGACATAGTATATCATGAATTCCTTTATTCTCATGATATTACAATTTTTTTATTACCTCAATTATTTGTATTCAAGTGTCTCTCTTTTGGTTAGAAACTCTAACCAAAATACCATTTTAAAATGTTTTAAAGAATTATTCTTCTAAATCATGCTTATTAATGTCCATATTTTAAAAATGGTTTTAAGGATTTATTTATATGGACATTAAAGTTTTAAAATTAAAACTCCTTTTAAAAGTTTCAAAGTGGTATGGGACACTTTGATTCAAAAATATACTTTTAAATGGCTTCTTGACAAATAGTGTGACTTTTAAATGTTTTCAAGAAAAGGGGGATATTTCTCTCAAATAGTTTTGATGATTATTTTCATCTATGTCAACATCCTTCATTATTATTGATTGAGGTTAATGTGATACAATACAATCTTCCATATTGTATCGAATGAATTATGTTTGACTGTGGATGTGCTATTTTTATACCATTCATGGTTTGTGGTGAAAGTATTGACATTTCGTATGCTAGTTTAATACGAATGTTTACGTTATGTTTAAACCTTTTCATATGGGAATGCATTGGACTTAATAAGTGACGGGTGGAGCCCGCTATAGCTCCTCGATGCATCGGTAGGTCTCATGAGGCAAACTAGTGTCTTGGCACAAGGCCTTGACAAAATCTTATTTGTAGTCTTGGCACGAGGCCTTGGCTATGTGGTTATGATAGTCTGGCATTATGCATTCCAACATTATGAAAGTGGTTATTTATTTTTGCATGTGATTATTCGATTAGTGGAATATCCATGTGAATAAGTAAATGGCATTATTTCATTTTATTTATGCCATACCATGTTGAAAGTTCATGTTTAAAAGGCTTTTGTTTTAGTTATACATTGCCTTAAATGTTTATTCTTATTGATGAAAGTTTCCGCTATATTGTTATCCTTACTGGGCATTTGAGCTCACCCCTTTTCTATGTTTTATTTTTCCCAGGTAGTGAAGAAGTAATTTATGAATGACTTGCAGGGATATTATGAGGGGTTAATAGTGTGGATATGAAGACTTTGTTGTTGTAGTAGTTTTTCACTTTGAAATGTAATGTAAAACTTTATGATTATATCTAGTATTTCCAAGGCTACTAAACCAATCGGTCTTTCGAGATTTGATCTTTCTTGTGATCATGCCAATGTTATGTAATTATTTCACCGACTCTGGGTAGCTGGGGTCGGGGCGTTACATGACAAGTGTTTCTAGAACACGCTAAAGTGATTTTAGAACACGTAGAGCATGAAAAGTGTTTCCAGAACATGCTAACACGCTAAAACAATTTCCAAACACTTTATCAAATATTCCACGTGGATTAAACACTTTAATATTATTCCAAAATAGAGAAATAAAGAATATTAATTTCATAAAATATACGCAAAGTAAAATCATTGGATTAAGAAATAAGGGTATTTGTGAACATCAAAATCATCAGAAAGAGATAGAGTATTGTTCTCAACAATCTCCCCCTTTTTTATGGTCATAAAACCCATAAAATAACCAATGAAATTATCTTACAAAATTAATTTCATATGGTTTAGAATTTTGAAAATATAAAAATAGTATATAATTTAAAAAAAAAATATTTCTTAATTTTTACATTTATCCCCTTTATAATGTAAAAATAATTTGTCCTCCTTTATAAATAATGAAAATAAAATTTTGTGTTTATCCAAAAATATTTCATAAAAACAAGTTTTGAAATTTCTCCCCTTAAAAGGAAAAAAGGTTTCTTTTATCCCTTTGAGTAAAAGATTTATATAAAAAAATGTTGTGTTTATACAACATTCTACCCCTTTTGGTGATATAAAAAACAATGATTAAATAAGGAGTATAATACTCTTTAATATAGCACTGAACTTAAGTAAATTCTATAGTAAACTATTTATCACTATTTGAAACTAGATTAGTGGTATTATAATATAGACAGTATAGTAAAACAAACTAATAACACATAAACATGTGATAGAAATATATTTGAATAAAAATATGAGTACAAGTAAAAAAGGAGTATATTAATTAAGGTTGGGCTAAAAAGGTTTGGGAAACAGGTTTCCGTGCCTCTGAATGACTTTCTTGAGCTCTGACATTTACAGTCTCATCCTTTTCATCAGTCCATCTCCTAACTGGACTATGATATCCCTTCCTTCCTAATTCATATGCATACATTCAATCCAATTGACTCTAAAAAACAAGTGTTACCTCTCTACCTTCTCTATAAAAAAATTTAGCTTCTCTGTAAATATTTTCAACAGAACTCTGACCTCTGGTTCATCTAATGCAAGCTGGTCAATAATAGGCTTTTGATTATCTAGTAGAACAGATAATGGATCACTACTACATTGTAAGTCCTGAATTCTATCATTAATATTTCTCATTATACTATAATGTATTGGTATCTATTGATTAGATTTGGTGATGTACCTAAGGTACTTGCTTGAATGTCCCTGAAAGTTAAAAAATGTTACTCCATGAAGATTTTGAATTCTGCCAAATATGAATTCAGTACAATTTCAGATTTCAGTTTTCCAACATCAGCTAACATTTATTTCTTAAAAACTACTACATCCATTTTTGAAACTGAACTATATTTCATGTTCTAAAACTTTTATCTCTCCTTTTCTAATTCTCTTCTCGAAGAATAATTTTCGGCTCTAAGTTTTTTATGTTTTCGGATTAACTCCTCCACATGATTATTCTCATAATCAGTTGCAATGTGTGCTTGATTCTCAATCTGAGCTTCCAGTGGATTTAGCAAAACTAAAGGTAGGGATTCCACATCTGATTTCTCTTCATCCTCTCTCTGTACTGGCTTCTCTACTGATTTTTCCTTCGAGTTCTTCCCTAACTCATCCACAAGAAAATTCCTTATTAATAATTCCAGTTTGAATTTCAGAAATGTTATCTTATTGATTCATATTAACATGTTCTTTCTCATCCTGAGCATCTTCACCATAGATTTACTTCAATACTGGATCCTCTAATATAGGTTCCTCTTTAGATAATTTCTCTTAATCAATCTTAGTAGGATGTATAGTTTGAGAAGATTCAGATCTTGCCAGTTCAACCTCTCGAGGCATTTCAACAGTTTGAGGTACAATTTCTGTTTCAACTTGAGGAGTCACCTTAATCTGAGAAACTGTTGGTTGTTCAATTTTTATACTGCATATTCCCTAATAAATATATAGCTCAGAAGAGGTTCTATTGCATCATATTTTTCAGGAGTAGTCGTCTCACCATTTTGAGTCACTGGATGTCATTTCCTCTGAAGTCCCTCTTGACTTTCATCCTCAACAGTTGGGTCGACTAATTTAAATCTATGTTTACTTCATGTTTATAAAATATCGCATACTCTTGATTCATCCATGCCTTCTTTAGATATCACAAGTTTCTCCCCTTGAGACGAGTCTTGGTCTCCCTCAGCTCCAACAGGTATGAGATTTCCTTTCACAGTACTCCAGAATAAGCTAATATTCCTTAGAGTTCCAACAATGAAAATATTGTTGTGAATACATCTTAGTCTGGAATCTATTAATCTTATCATATCATACATAAAAAGAAATTCTGAAATGAACCTTACATTTGGATAGAAGTTCATTCTTGCCTCTAGTTGATAGAAGTAGTTGATATATCTTACCAAATATTTCATAAAATTCAATTTTATTTCACTCATAAAAAAAATTGTGTCCATTTCAAGAAACTTAATCTTCTACATCTCTTACATCCTAGGTGAAATCCCTATTTTCACAAACTTGACAACAATCTTCTGATCTGGTTCCAGATCCATCACTATCATTTTTCTTATACTTATAGAACCAAATAAAAATGACATAATGTACTCTGACTTATATTCATTATTTCTAATATTTATTAAGTCGAAATGATAAACTCCTTCATGAGGGTAGTTTAATATTCTAGATATTTTTAAAGATGAAATTGAAAAATCCTGATCTTTAATTTTTGAAAATATGGTGTCCTCTATATCTCAAAGACTAAACTGAATGGATTTTAAAAAGTGAAGAAGGACTACCTCATATAGAAACTCTATATTTTCACCACTAAAAGTTTTCTCAAGAATCTAAAAGGCCAAACCTTTCATCATCGTTAATTTGGTCTAGTACAACCATTCCAAATCAATAAATTTTCCTTGAAAGATATTAATCCATATCGAACATTGATGTTTTATGTTACAGGGTTCTCCTTACTTGATTCAATGTGTCTTGGAAATTTCTATTTCAAGGTTCTTAAGGCTCTAAATTTTAGGGTTTCGATGGTCTAGTAAAAGGTAGACGAACGCGGTAAGGGTTTTTTGTGTTTAAAAATGTTTTGAAAAAAATGAATGGGTTTGGAATTTGAAATGGTTTCTAACAACCTTTATTCCCATGAAATTTACTTACTTAATAATAATTAAATTATTTTAATAAAATAAAACATATATGAAAAAAATAATAAATGAAATATTAAATTATTGTAAAAATAATAATTAAATTATTTAAAACATTGATGAAAAAAATGAATGCTTAAAAATTTAAAATTAAAATTTCATTTAAAATTAAATAAAACTTTTTCCCCCTTAATAAAATTAGTCCTCATAGTGGGAAGTGGTTTAGTAAAAATATAAACTAATTGAATTTCAGTATTTACAAATTCTAAGAATATATCCTTTTTAAGAACATGATCTCTTAGAAATTGATGTCTGATATCAATATTCTTAGTTATAGAATGAATAATAGGGGTTTTCGAAATATTTATAGCCCTTTTATTATCACATAAAATAGGTGTGGTATTAAAATTTAGTCCAAAGTCCATAAGAGTTTTTTTCATCCACAAAACCTGTGCACAATTACTGCCTGCAGATACATATTCTGCCTTGTCTATTGACAGGGAAACTAAATGTTGTTTCTTGCTAGACCATCACACAAAATATTTTCCTAAAAAGTGACAAATCCATAAGGAGATTTTTCTATCTAATGTAAAACTTCCAAAGTCAGCACCTGAATATGAAATTATATTAAAATCATATGTTTTTTATGGGGAAGAGATTGAAAAATAGTTCTTTTTAAATATCTAAAAATTCTTTTGACATCACATAAGTGATATTATTTAGGATCACATTGAAATATAGCACAAATACATACTAAATAAATTATATCCTGCCTTCTAGAAGTAAGATATAATAAACTACCAGTCATACCTCTATATATATTGTTGTCAACTGATTTTCCATTTTCATCCAAATCAAATTTTATATTAGTACACATAGGAGTTGCATATCTATTGATGTTTTCATGTCGAAATTTTATTAGTAAATTAGTAATGTATTTTCTTTGATTTAAAACATTTCCAAATTATTTTTGATAAATTTTAAGTCCTAAAAGGAGATTTAAGTCTCCCATCATACTCATTTAAAATTAGTTTTACATTAAATTTGAAAACTCAGGACAAATTTTTTTGTTTGTTGAACCAAAAATTACATCATCAGCCTAAATTTGAACCAATAAAATATTAGAGTTAACAATTTTCTTAAACAATTTTGGATCTACCATCCCAACAGAAAAATCATTTTTCAAAAGAAAAGAACATAATCTTTCTAACCAAGCTCTAGGTGCTTATTTAAGGCCATAAAGGGATTTAGTTAGTTTTTTTAAAAAAATCTGGTTTTTGGGAATATTAAAAACCAGGAGGTTGCTCAACATAAAATTCCTTCAATAAGTAACCATTTAAAAAGGAAGACGTATCATCCATGTAATATAATTTAAAGTTCATATGAGATGCATAGGATAAAAGGATTGTAATATTTTCTAATTTAGATACGGGTGAAAAGGTTTTATCATAATATGTACATTCTTCCTGATTATATCTTTTAGCTACTAGTCTTTCTTTATTTATAGTTATTACTCCTTGATCATCTTGTTTATTTCTAAAGATAAATTTAGTTCCTCTAACTGGATAGTTTTGAGGTCTTTCAAATAAATTCAAAACATCATTTCTTTTGAAATGGTTTAGTTATTCTTGTAATTCTATCATCCATAATTCATAAATTAAGGCTTCTTCTAATGTATTAGGTTCTAATTCTAATAGAAATGTAGATTATTCAACAAAATTTCCTATATTTCTTATAGTGTTTATTCCAGTATCTAGTTCTCCTATAACAGTTTCTATAGGGTGATTCTTTAGGGTTCTATACTGTCTAGGTAGTACACTGGTTAGTTCTTCAGTGTCATGTTATTTTTAACTAGGCTGAGTTTAATTTAAATCTTACTCAAAATCAAGTTTCATATTCTCATGTCTCATGTTATCATTAGAGTCAGATTCATCAATTTGGTCTTTCCTTTTCTCAAAGGGATGATATTCATCAAATTTCACATTAAAAAATTCTTCAACAATCCTTGAATTTTTGTTAAAAACTCTATATCCTTTGGAAGTAGCAGAATATCCTATTATGTTAGATTTTGGATCAGCATTACCCTGATTGTCCTTGGCATTTAAGGAGTAAACCTTGCATCCAAAAAATTTAATGTAATTTACATTAGGTTTTCTGTAGTTCCAGAGTTCATAGGGTGTATTTTTAAAAATTGGTCTGATTAAAACTCTATTCATTATATAATAAGATGTGCTTACAATATCTACCTAGAAATAGGTAGGAAGATTATATTCATTAGGTATAGTCTTGGCCATTTCATTAATAGTCATATTTCTTCTTTCAATAATTCCATTTAGTTGAGAAGTTCTTGGTGCAGAGAAGGTGTGTTTAATACCCATATTTGGAAAAAAGGAATTAAATTCTAGATTCTCAAATTCTCCACGATTATCACTTAATGAAATTATTTTAAAACCTTTTTCATTTTGGATATCTTTTCAGAAACATTCAAATACAGTAAAAGCATTATTTTTATATTTTAGATAATAAATCCATAAAAATCTAGAATAGTCATAAACTAAAACATATACATATAACTTACCAGCCAAGATTTCTATTCATGAAGGTCCAAACAAATCCATATTGATAAGTTCTAGAGGATTAGATGTAGCAATTTTGCTAACAGATTTGAAGGATTATTTTTGCTTCATGCCAAGTTGACTTGCATCCCATAATATATTACTTTCAAATTTGAGACAAGAAAAATAAGACAATAATTGTTTCTTAGATAATTTATGTAAAGAATATATATTTCAATGTCCAAGTATTCTATAACAGATCCACGATTCACTTATATTAGAAGTTAAGAAGTTTGATTTTTGGTTACATAAAGAATTTACGTCCAAGTTATAAACATTATCAGTTTTGGGTGCTCTAAATTTAAGAAATTTATCTTTAAAAACAGAACTTCAGTTGTTAGAAAAATCAAAAAAATAACTATCATCACAGAGTTTAGAGTTACTTATCAGTTTGTGTTTCAATCATTGTACATAGAGTACTTTATTAATTGAGACAGATTCTAGATCTCCAACAGTTCCAATGCCAAATATTTATCTTGTTCATTGTCACGAAATATTACTAATCCTCCATCCTTTTGATTTAATGTTTTAAAGTTCGATGAATTCCCACTCATATGCCTGGATCATACACTTCCCATATTGCATATTTTTGTTCAGCTTCGGTGACCTACTTCTTAAAATGTATTTGAAAAAAGGTTTGTTTTGGTACCCATATTTTGTTGGGTCTAGTAGTGTTAGCCAGCGAAGACCTGGGAATCCAAACATTCTTTGTTTTTCTATAATCAATAGAATCATATAAACTACTTGCAAAAAATTATTTATTAATCCCACATAGTTTCATTTTCCTTAAATAATATTTTTTAGATATATGACATTTTCATCCATAGTATTTGAAAATTTTACCTTCTGTACTTGGAACAAAATAGTTCTTACACAGTCTGGGTGTCTCCCCTTTACTACCTATTTCATATCTTTCCTTTTTAAACACATTATTTCCAAGAATTTGTTCTAGAGTATTTTTTCCTTTTGTAAAAACAAGAGTTGCACTTTTTTATTTTTCTACTTAATTTTTCAGTGTTTTTATTTTAGTTTCATTATCTGTACATTTTTTGTTCGATGTGTTATATATTTCAGTTAACTCTTGATGTTGTTTTAGAAGAGTGTATATTTCTCCTAAAATAGCAGTGTGAATATTTTTCAAGGGTTTTTATTTCTTAAATATGGAATCATATTTCTCTTTCTGTATGTTGCAGTAGGATGAATGTTTATTATTTGAAAAACTAGAACTAGAATTAGAATCAGATGAGTAATAAGATTGTACCTCATCAGCTTTCTCCATAAAGCACATGATTGCTTTCAGATTTGATTCTTCTTTTTTTGAATTAGTCTTTGATGAGTTGCTGGAGTCTTCAGAAACACTCCAAGTAGCATTCTTTTTTCTTTTTTCTTTCTTCTCATAATCATTGTTTTGGAAAAATTTCTTTTTATTTTCTCCTTTTAATTTAGGACAGTCAGGTATAATGTGAGCTATCTTTATTTATTCATAGCATCTGACTTCCCTTGCTTTTTATTCATCCTTTTTGAAAGACTTTATGAATCCCATATTTTTCTATAGAATTTTCTGGATTTTATGGCTAGTTGAGCTAGTTCCAAATCTTAATTAGATGAATCATAAATCTCTGATTTCATTCTTCATCTTTATTCTCTTTTTTGGGATATTACTTTCGAAGTAGTATTTTTTTCTCTTGATCATGATTGTGCTCATTTTATTCATCTTGCATCTCAACTTCATACACCATTATAGTTCTAATTAATTATCTCATAGATAGATATTTCACTAGTGATTATTTTCAAATATCTACTAATATCCCATTCTGTAACACCCCAATATTCCACGGTACATTTCCCTTTGAATAATGCAATGGCTTGCATTGTAAGCAATTTCGAGATTCTAACACACCACAACCAATCAAACTAGTCATTATGAAGAGTAATATCTACTTTTTAAAATTTTATACATTTTATATTTCAAAATGGACATCATTTTTGGATTCGTAATATCGAAATTATCCTAGGGTGAAATTTTGGTTCTTTTCGGATGACTCTCATATTTTGATGAATAGTGAAAATTACTAAATTTTAATTAAAAACAAAATTTTTTAATCGAAATAATAAATAGTGATAAATTATGATTTTGGGTGGTTTTAAAGTATATTTAGAATATATTTTTAACATTTAATACAATTTTGGTCATTGGACGTAATTTCACATTCAAACCGGACATAAACAATTGTCAATCATTTGATAGTTATTATATCTTAAAACATGCTTTTTGTTTTGACAACGGGAATTAATTTTAAATTAATTTCTGCCACTTATGTGTTTTGAATTTGGAAAAATGGATTCAATATTTTTAATCAGGATGTCCAAATTATGTAAATAGTTAAATTTTATTTTTAGACATTTTGAATAATTACTTTGGTAAATATTTTATTTCCCATGGTTAAAGGGTAAATCCGGTAAATAAGGGTTAAAAAATTAATATTATAATAAAAATAAATTACCCTAAAACGTGTCCTAACCTTATTGGTGGATAAATTTCCGACCATCTGCTTCTTTGGGTCGATTTTGGGACCCCATGGAGCCACTCGTAGGTGATAGAGACACTTTATATTAATTACGTTAAAGTGAATACAAAAAAGACATAGGCTTATATCTTTTAGCAAAAAAAATTTACATAGGGTTATATATGTTATATTTTCAATTATAAATATTAATCATAAATCTAAAAAGATTTCCTACATAATGGTATTTTATTTATAATTTTTAAACATTGAAAAAGTAAAAATATATATGATAGAATAGTGATGCAATATTTTCCTTAATAATGAAAGAATCAAATAAATGATATTATAAATGTTAAAATAAATATAATTTGAAAGGTTTGAGGACATAAAAAAATTTTATTGGTTAATATGAAATTTTAGATTGCTTAAATGATTTTTTTTCTAATTAATAATGTTTTTAAGACTTTAAAATAAATCAATTATTGAGTAGTGTCAAAATTGGCATAAATGAGTTTTTAAAACAAATATTATATTATTAATTTATATTATATTCCTAAAAATCTAAGGGTCGTCCAAGAGTCTTATATCATGATAGGAGTATCATTAATGTACCACTTTGGAGTCTCTTGGAGGTATATAGTATGTTTATTAACTATATAATATTAAAATACAATGTGACATGGTAAGTGTCAAACTATTTAACAAAGAGTTAAAACTAAACGATAAGGTTAATATAATGACCCAAACCTGTCTAAATTATATTGGTTGAGTGGTTTTAGACCCATCCCCACCTTAACCTTTAAATAATCCACTTTGGAGCCAATAGAAACCGAATATGAATTTATTATAAAATAATATTTCTATATTTTACTATGGTGGCCCTCCTCCCCCTTATAAAAGGACACCACTTTTAACCAATTATTCACACCTTCAAAGCCATTTGGCTCAGCCAACCTCTGCCAAAGTATCCTACCAACATCCCTCACTTAATCCTAGATGCCTTATTTTGATAAGAAAGCCAACCTAAAGAGACCTTTTGATCAAATCAAAAGGAAGAACCTGAAGAAGAGGTAACGTCTTAACCACCCTCATTAATGTTCCTTTCTTCTTCAACATATTCTTTCCTTTTTTTCCATTATAAAATAATAACTCCAGTATCTTCTATATACTTTGATGTTGTTATAATTATTGAACAAAAAAATTCATTATTCTATCCATCCCCTGAATGACATGTCACCATACGTGCGTACGTACGACCTACCGTCTCCACGTTCTGGTGTAATTGTTATTCAATATATTTTTATTTATATGGGTATAATAATGAAGTATAATTCAATTAAATAATAAATATAACATGATAAGGATTCTGTCTATTTGATATACCATCCAATTATATATTATTTTCATATCAAAAGAATGATATTGTCGCTCGTGCGTATGTACGGACTACTGTCTCCATGAACGCGATGAGATTCATTCCCCATCATATCCATTTGAGTATAATTGTCATTTAATGATTAAAAATAATGTTTAATTACTTGATAGAATTCTGGATATGAATAATATACAACCTATCCATAAAAAAACATGGCTTACGTAACAAAATAGACAAAGGAAAATGAATCCGTTAACACCCGAAACGACGATAATACTAAGATATTATTAACAAATCAATGTTAAAAGATCATATATGATATCATATTAATGTAAATTATTCTTTTATAATTCAATAACAATTATTTAACCATTATACAGGAGGTTAACCTACCGTCGACCAAGGAAAAATTACAAAGTAAGGGGTTTCTTATCTCACTTTTAATTCCGTGAGATTTCCATTATTCACCACTTATTTATTGCATGTGGTGTGTGTAATTCCCATGTTTATATTCATTTTATAATATAATTTAAATCATGTATATTTAAATCATCATTTTATGATACTTCTTTCATGGGTGTTTGTTTCGTATGTTACCAAATCAATAAGGGAATTTGAAATATCAATTTCCACTCATTCGGTTTTACGTATACTTCATTGATTATTTTACTCAAAGATTATATGTGGAATCACTATTAATTTGCTTATTTCAAAAGTTCCACTCCCCTTTCTATGGATATACTTTTGATACACATAATCACTCCATTGATAAATTCTCAAGTGATCGGTACGAACTTGATAAGAGTAATTTTTAACTCAATCTCTATTTGTTGAGTTAAATATCCAATTCATTGGTGTTGTTTTTACAAGAATATGTGTGAATGTACTCTGATTGAATTATACTGAATATCCAATAATATTGAGTGTATTTATATTTTTCGCACATAATTATGTCGTTGATTAACCTTAACCTAAGGATGCATACTTTATAAGAGATTTCATCTCAATTTACATTCCATTGAGACTTCTTTGTTGTTATACACCAATTCACTTTTATATGGTGTATATATTGTACTTTGACATAGTATATCATGAATCCCTATATTCTCATGATATTAAAATTTCTTTATTACCTCAATTATTTTTATTCAAGTGTCTACCTTTTGGTTAGGAACTCTAACTAAAATATCATATTAAATGTTTTAATGATTTATTATTCCAAATATTTCTCATTAATGTCCATGTTTTAAAAATATTTTTAAGGATTTATTTATATGGACATTAAAGTTTTCAAATCAAAATTCCGTTTAAAATTTTCAAAGTGGTATGGGACACTTTGATTCAAAATTCTATTTTTAAATGGCTTCTTGACAAATAGCGTGACTTTTAAATGATTTCAAGAAAAAGGGGGATATTTCTCTCTAATAGATTTGATGATTATTTTCATCTATGTCAATATCCTTCATTATTCTCTATTGAGGTTAATATGATACAATACAATCTTCCATATTGTATCTAATGAGTTATGTATGACTGTGGATGTGCTATTTTTATACAATTCATGGTTTGTGGTTAAAGTATTGACATTTCGTTTGCTAGTTTTAATACGAATGTTTATGTTATGTTTAAGACTGTTCATATGAGGAATGAATTGGACTTAGTAAGTGACAAGTGGAGCCCACTATAGCTCCTCTATGCATCATTAGGTCTCATGAGACAAACTAGTGTCTTGGCACGGGGCCTTGACAAAATCATATTTGTAGTCTTGGCACGACGCATTGGCTACGTGGTGATGATAGTCTGGCATAATGCATTCCATCATTATGAAAGTGGTTATTGATATTGAATGTGATTATCTGACTAGTAGAATATCTATGTGAATAAGTAAATGGAATTATTTCATTTTATCTTTTCCATATTATTCTGAAGTTCAATTTTAAAACTATTTTGTTTTAGTTATACATTGTCTTATGTGTTTATACTTATCTATGAAAGCTTCTGCTATATGGTTATCCTTACTGAGCATCTGAGCGCACCCCTTTCATTGTTTTATTTTTCCCAGGATGTGAAGAAGTAATTTATGAATAACCTGCAGGGATAGTATGAGGGGGTATGATGACAAGATGTTGTTGTAGTTTTTTTACCTTATGATGTAATGTAAGACTTATGAATATATATAGTGTTTCCAAGACTACAAAACTAATAGGTATTTTGAGACTTGATCCTTTGTGATCATTCCAATTTTATGTAATAATGCATCAACTCTGGGTAATTGGGGCCAGGGTGTTACAGTTGGTATTAGAGGAAGTTTATTACAAACCTTGGAAACTAGATTTAGATAAACTCTGATTAGAGAACATAGGCCTAAGATGATCTTTGAGGATTAGTATAGAAGAACTTCCTAGAATTTTGGTATTGTAGATATTTTGTGAGTTTTTCAAACAATACATCATTTTCTGGATACGAGCAGGTAGAGGCGGCTCTGGCACAGATGTACCTAGGGGTAAAACCCTAAAACACCGCTTTGAGCTAGACTCGAATGGGAAGTGGTGCACGAAAATGGGCCTTGATTCACTCTTGGTTTCAACACTCCCAGGGGATATGCTTAGGATAATTTACAAATTCTTTACAAACTGATTTGAAGTATTATATATAAGATGCGAGTAAATGACCTTGGTGAGAATATGATGACATGATATTCTCTAAATAATTTTATGACTACTGTTTCTCACACAATGCTTTTTGGTTTTAGTCAATGGCTGGATTCCAAGGAAGTCATAGTGACTTTGAGAATGATGTACAAGGTGGGAACGATGGTGGAAATGAGCAACAAAATGGAATGTTGATAGGTGTAAAAGATATCATCTTCCTGCAAAATAAATTTTCCAAAAATATGATCAGAAATATATATATTAACCAATTCCCAAACACAACAAAAAAGAGAAAGGTGAGGAATGATAAGAGCTCCAGCAGTGGAGACCATGGAAAAATGAATCCTCGATTTCCATTAAGTATGAAATGTGGAAGGAGACACCCAGTAATGTGTATCAATGGGACAAAGAAATTCTTTACTTGCGGGAAGGAAGGACATAAAGTGATGAAATGCCTAAGAAAAATGAAGAGTACTATGGAAGAAGATAAAAATGGTCCCAAGAATCTATTTACAGTCATTTTCCATAAATGTAGGGGACTTTGCCATTACCCAAGTGAATGCCCTATTCTATAGGATATTTTCCTGTTCAAAGAAGAAGCTATGTGGAAATAAATGGTTGGAGAAATGTTTAAAAATTATTAGTGCTCCTTGTTGATGGGTTTACTTTGGAATAATTTTCTCTTGTTTTTGTTACCCTACAGTTTTCCATGTGAGAATAATATTTGAGGAATAATTATCTTTTATCTTGTGGATATAGTTATAAATAACCATTTGGTTTTATATGATCATTGGGTTTGAGGAAATTACAAGTTATTATAATTTGGGATGAAAATGAAAGGTATGAGATAACATTTGTTGTTAAATTATGTTATGGTTATTTTGAGGAATTTATCTCATTTTGGTAATGTTATGAAATATAGTTTTTGAAAAAGGACAACACGCAGACCGTGTGACATCCCGTCGCGTCGGAAAAAGCTATGGAAATCAAACCCACAACCAAAGTGCGATTGGGATTTATTGCCTACCACTGGACTACGTGAAGTCCTTGGTTAGTGTGACTATTAATTTTAGTTTAATTATTTTATTGATCAATAATAAGTTTATTTGGGATCCTATGTCTTTTTAAATGAATACCCTTAGTATAAGAAAATGATTTGGTGATTAAGTGATGAATGTTATTTTGGATGATGTTCACTTTGTTGGGCACACTATATGCCCAAGGAAAATAGAATTCTATGGGTTCTCATTTGAGGAGTAATGGTGGATCATTATATATGTTATTATTGTGGATTTATAGTAATTTGAGTTATTTATGGAAATGATCAACATATAATAGAAAATATGTGATTAGGTTAATCACTTTTAAGTTTGTGACTTTAAGAGTAGTTGATGTCATTTGGAGATACAATTTAACGTGGAAGTCTACATAACCAAATTCTTCTATGTTTTGGGTTTCAATATTAGTTTGGATAAAATTGGAGTATTTTAAGGACAATTGATTATATAATGGTATTTATTTAACATTGGGGTATTGTGGGTTTTATTTTAGAAATTAAGATTATTTTTTTTCTCTAATGGAATATCCATTTGGGGGATCATCAGATCTTATACTAACCGTTTTGGTTTTTATTAATCTCTAAAGACAAGGTAAATATATATTTTATCCTATGTGGATCATGTAATTCTATAGAAACTCTTCCAGTGTGACCAAGTCTTCTTGAAAACTCATTGTTTAAAAAAATTGAGTTAGTGCTAAAAAATTATTAAAGAATGAAACTCTAATTAAAAAGTAAGTATATATATTTATGTTATTAGTCAATATCATAAATGAATTCCTTACCCTTATGTAATGAATCTTAAAACAAAAAATGTTGTCTGTTTACTTTTCCTACTAAGAGACTAATGACCGTTTGTCCCAACAAAAGTTTTTGGTTTTCTTATTGTTAACTTTATCCTTATCATGTTTTCTATCCCTCCCCACTAGAACTTTACACATAGTTTATCGTCTATATCCATGTTTTCCTACATGGAATCCTAGTATGGGTTATCTTGGGTGACCTTTATACATCTCTTTCTTTCTTTTATAGTGATTGTTTCATTGACTCTTTTTTCGATATGGGACCTTCCATTATATTCTCGAGGCCAATTTTAAAAATTGCAAGGATGCAATTTATTTAAGGATGGGAGAATGTATCACCCTAAGCTTCCATGGTACGTTTCCCTTTTAATAATGCAATGGCTTGCATTGTACGCAACTTCGAGATTCTAACACACCACAACCAATCAAACTAGCCGTTATGAATAATAATACAAAATTTTTGGAATTTTATAAATTTTATCTTTCAAAATTGACTTCATTTTTGGATTCAGAATATAAAAATTATCATAGGGTGAAATTTTGGTACTTTTCGGATAACTTTCATATTTTGATGAACAGTGAAAATTACTAAATTTTATTTAAAAACAATTTTTTTAATCAAAATAATCAATAGTGATAAATTATTATTTTGAGTGGTTTTAAATTATATTTAGAATATAGTTTTACCATTTAATACAATTTTTTTCATTGGACTTAATTTCACATTTAAACTCGACATAAACAATTGTCAATCTTTTGATAATTATTATATCTTAAAAACACGCTTTTTGTTTTGACTGCGGGAATTAATTTTAAATTAATTTCTGCCACTTCTGTATTTTGAATTTGGAAAAATGGATTCCATATTTTGAATCAGGATGTCAAAATTGTGTAAATAGGTAACTTTTATTTTTAGACATTTTGAATAATTACTTCGGTAAATATTTTATTTACCATGGTTAAAGGGTAAATCTGGTAAATAAGGGTTAACAAAATAATATTATAATAATAGTAAATTACTCTAAAACATGTCCTAACCTTATTGGTTGATACATGTCCGACCATGGGAATCTTTGGGTCGATTTTGGGACCCCGTGGAGCCACTTGTAGGTGATAGGGACACTTTATATTAATTAAGATAAAGTGAATAAAAAAATGACATAAGGTTATATGTTTTTGAAACAAAAACATTATGTAGGGTTATAAATGTTATTTTTACAATTATAAATATTCATTAGAAAGATAAAAATATTTCCTACATAATTTTATTTTATTTATAATTTTTAGACATTTAAAAAGTAAAAATATATATGACACAATAATGATGCAGTATTTTCCATATTAATGAAAGAATCAAATACTTGATATTATAAATGTTAAAATAAATATAAATTGAAAGGTTTGATGACATAAACTAATTTTATTGGATAATATTATATTTTAGTATTGCTTAAATGAATTGGGTTCGAATTAATAAATTTTTTAAGGCTTTATCAAAAATCAATTATTGAGTAGTGTCAAAATTGACATAAATGAGTTTTCAAAACAAATATTATATTATTAATTTATATTCTATTCTTAAAAATCTATCGTTCGGCCAAGAGACATATATCATTATATTTGTATCATTAATGGACCACTTGGGAGTCTCTTGGAGGTATATAGTAAGTTTATTAGCTATATAATATAAAAATACAAAGTCACAGGGTAAGTGTCAAACTATTTAACTAAGAGTTAAAACAAAAAGATAAGGTTAATATAATGACCCAAACCTGTCTAAATTATATTGGTTGAGTGTTTTTAGACCCCTCCCCACCATAACCTTTATATAATCCACTTTTTAGCCATTATAAACCGAATATTAATTTATTATATAATAATATTTCTAGATTTTCCTATGGTGCCCCTCCTCCCCCTTATAAAAGGACACCACTTTTAACCAATTCTTCACACCTTCAAATCGATTTGGATCGGCCAAAATCTACCCAAATATCCTAAAAAATACCCTCACTTCATCCTATAGGCCTTAGTTTGATCAAAAATCCTACCTAAGGAGCCTTTTTGATCAAATCAAAAGGAAGAACCCGAAGAAGAGGTAACGTCTTAACCACCCTCTTTAAAGATCATTTCTTCTTCAACTTCTTCTTTCCTTGTTGTTTCCATTATAAAATAAAAAATCCCATATATTCTATATACTGTGATGTTATTATAGTTATGGAACAAAAAAATTCATTATTCTATCAATCATTGGAATGACACGTCACCAAACGTGCATACGTACGGCCTACCGTCTCCACGTTGAGGTGTAATTGTTATTCAAAATATTATTTCTTAGATTGGTATAATAATGATGTATAATTCATGTAAATAGTAAATATAACATGATAATGATTCTGAATATATGATATACCATACAATTATATATTATTTAAATATCAAAAGAATGATATTGTCGCTTGTGCGTATGTACGGACTACCGTCTCCACGAACGCGATGAGATTCATTCCCCATCATATCCATTTGAGTCTAATTATCATTTCATGATTAAAAATAATTTTTAAGTACTTGATATCATTCTTTATATGAATAATATAAAACCTATCCATAACAAACATGACTTACGTAACAAAATAGACAAAGGAAAACTAATCCGTTAACACCCGAAACCACGATAATACTAAGATGTTATTAACAAATCAATGTTAAAAGATCAGATATAATATCATATTAATGTAAATGATTCTTGTATAATTCAATAAAAATTATTTCGCCATTATAAAGGATTTTAACCTACCTTCAACCAAGCAAAACGTACAAGGTAAGGGGTTTCTTATCTCACTTTTAATTCTGTGATATTTCCATTGTTCACCACTTATTAATTGCATGTGGTGTGTGTACTGCCCATGTTTATATTCATTGTAAAATATAATTTAATTCATGGATATTTATATCATAATTTTATGATACTTATTTAATGGGTGTATGTTTCGTAAGTTACCAAATCAATAAGGGAATTTGAAATTTCAATTTCCACTCATTCGGTTTTACGCATACTTTATCGATTATTTTACTCAAAGATTATGTGTGGAATCACTATTCATTTTCTTATGTCATAATTTACACTCCACTTTCTATGGATATACTTTTGATACACATAATCAATCCATTGATATATTCTCAAGTGATCGGTATGAACTTGATAAGAGTAATTTTTAAATCAATCTCTATTTGTTGAGTTAAATATCCAATTCATTGGTGTTTTTTTACATGAATATGTGTGAATGTCCTCTTATTGAATTATACTGATTATCCAATCATATTGAGTTTATTTATATTTGTTACACGTAATTATGTCGTTGATTTATCCTTAACCTAAGGATATGATCTTTATAAGAGACTTCTTCTCAATTTACATTCCATTGAGACTTCTTTGTTGTTATACGCCAATTCACTTTTATATGGTGTATATATTGTACTTTGACATAGTATATCATGAATACCTGTATTATAATGATATTACAATGTTTTTATTACTACAATTATTTTTATTCAAGTGTCTATCTTTTGGTTAGGAACTCTAACTAAAATATCATTTTAAATGTTTTAAAGATTTATTATTCCAAATATTTCTCATTAATGTCCATGCTTTAAACATAGTTTTAAGAATTTATTTATATGGACATTAATGTTTTCAAATCAAAATTCCATTTAAAAGTTTCAAAGTGGTATGGGACACTTTGATACAAAAATCTATTTTTAAATGGCTTCTTGACAAATAGTGTGACTTTTAAATGATTTCAAGAAAAAGGGGGATATTTTTATCTAATAGATTTGATGATTATTTCATCTATGTCAATATCCTTCATTATTCTCTATTGAGGTTAATATGATACAATAAAATATTCCATATTGTATCGAATGAGTTATGTATGACTGTGGATGTGCTATTTTTATACCATTCATGGTTTGTGGTTAATGTATTGACATTTTGTATGCTAGTTTTAATATAAATGTTTATGTTTTGTTTAAACCTGTTCATATGGGGAATGCATTGGACTTAGTAAGTGACGGGTGGAGCCTACTATAGCTTCTCTATTCATCGGTAGGTCTCATGAGACAAACTAGTGTCTTGGTACGAGGCCTTGACAAAATCTTATTTGTAGTCTTGGAATGAGGCCTTGGCTACGTGGTGATGATAGTCTGGCATTATGCATTTCATCATTATGAAAGTGGTTATTGATATTGCATGTGATTATTCGACTAGTAGAATATCCATGTGAATAAGTAAATGGAATTATTTCATTTTATCTTTTCCATATTATGATGATTTTCATGTTTAAATGGTGTTTGTTTTATTTATACATTGCCTTAAGTGTTTATACTTATCTATGAAAGCTTCCGCTATATGGTTATCCTTACTGAGCATCTGAGCTCACCCATTTCAATGTTTTATTTTTTCCAGGATGTGAAGAAGTAATTTATGAATGACCTGTAGGGATAGTATGAGGGGATATGATGACAAGATTTTGTTTTAGTTTTTTTACCTTATGATGTAATGTAAGACTTATGAATATATCTAGTGTATCCAAGACTACTAAACTAATCGGTCTTTCGAGAAATGATCATTTGTGATAATGCCAATGCTATGTAATAATGCACCGACTCTAGGTAACTGGGGTCGGGGTGTTACACTTTCCATCTATGGGTAGTACACTATGTACTTTCAGGGATTGATCTGCTTGTTTGATAGCATCTCCCAAGTCAGTGATGTTATTCACAATTTCTGTAAGTCTTCCATTAATCTTGGTTATCCATTCTCCTCCAAACATTATTAATGTATTGAATTTCAATTGAGATGTCGCATACCTCATATGTTTTACATTTTCAGTTCCTCTATAAGAAACTACAATTGTCTGTCACATTTCATAAGCAATCAGGCACTGAGATACTCTGTTGAATTCATCTGGTCCAATACCATAGATGATAGAATTCATATCTTTCGATTTTATGTCGTACTCTGCTTCTGTATCAACACTCCATGTTTCAGGTTTCTCTAAAATCACATAGGGAGTAAAATTTTTTGGGTAGACTCTGTATCCAAGGTTCTTTAATTAAATGATCATCCTTGATTCCCAGCATCTGTAATTTTCACCGTTGAAGTAGAGAGATCAAACCATTGAAATAACCTCTCATGTATCATCCATTAATCTCTATATAATCCAAAATATTTCATCTTGTTATAGATCTAACAAAATCTCCTCCTCTGATACCAATTATCAAATCGGGTTATACCAAATACGGATAAGAGGGGGGGGGGGGTGGGGGTGAATTGTGTCTTAAAAATTCATCACGAATTGTGATGATGACTATGCCTGTACTTTTATCTTAATCAAGTAGTTTATGCCACCAAATATAAATAGTTAAAGAATGAATGAATGTATAGTGGTTCAAGGAACAGAAGTCCCCTAGTCCACTCCACCAACGCGCTACTCCACCAGCCTGGTGATTTTCAATATTTGGTCCTCTTATCAACAGACCGTCCATAGTTGAGTGCAGGAAATTGACACATTTGCAAGGTAAGGATAAAAACGGAGCCTTATGGTTCATAAATAGAACCAAGTACACAAAATTTGTATGAAGAGCTGGTTACTCACAAAAAAAGAGAGTATTTTCCTTGAAATACTTTTTAGTTGATCTTCATAGTTGCAACATCACGCAACTGACAGTTGATGGATTATCATCTTCATAATGAATGATCTTCAGGTAGAAGAAGTTTTGAGCTGATATGGTTGTAGTAGATCTTGAAATGAATTTATCAACTTCAACAATAGTAGACTCAAAATATATAATCGATGTAGAACCGATGAATCTTCAACGTATTTCTTCTTCTTTAAAAAAGACAGAGTTTGTGGTTCCATATAACAACAGATCTGTAAATCTCGAATGACATTGTCAAATTTTAGTCATGAAGAACTAAAGATCTTGTTATATATTTTCTTAATGATTCTCCCTCACTTTTTAATAAAAAATATCACAGATATATATAGAATAACGAGGGCCGTTTTCCTTAAAAAAAATTAGATCCATAAATGTCACCATTACAATCACGATATTCAAATGTTTGAATAACAGAGAAGTCATAACTCCGCAGAATAATAAGAATGAAAATCATATCTTAAATTCATCCTTTAAATCACAAATAAATAGCTTTGAATCATTCATAGACTTTCATTAAAATCAGGCTTTTAATTATGCATGAACTCAGCCTAATAATCTGTATAAAGACCGTTTCTCAATAAAGTCATAATTTAAATCTCTGACGCCAAATGTATGGTTGACCTGCATAACATATTTTCTCTGAACATAAGGTTCACAATATAAGGTTGATAATAAATTTTTCAAATGTCAGGTTGATCATCCATACTTTTTCTATTCAACTATCAAAGATATGGTATATAATCCAAACTTTTATCAGCTTCTAATAATAAAGTAAATGACCTATAGTTTTTGATACAATGTAACGTTGTTTACAAAAGTAAGGTTGATGAACTATACTTTTGAGAAACAAACATAATGTTCCATATTAATTTTGGGTTCTTCTTCCCTACATTTCTGATAATGTATGGTTTCTTAAAAATACTTTTATGATAATGTATGGTTGCTTAACCATACATTTCTGATAACGTATGGTCTCTTAACCATAATTTTCTGATCTCCTGTAAATTAAATGATGGATTACATCCTTATGCTATGCTCCTCAACATAGGGTATGAACAGTGTTTCCAGAATACACTAATGTGATTTCCGAACACTTAGAGCATGAATAGTGTTTCCAGAACATGCTAACATGCTAAAACAATTTCTGAACACATTATCAAATATTCCTTGCAGATTAAACACTTTAATATTATTCCAAAATAGGGAAATAAAGAATATTAATTTCCTTAAATATACTCAAAGTAAATTCATTAGAATATCAAATAAGGGTATTTGTGAACATCAAAATCATTAAAAATAGATTGAGTATTGTTGTCAACTTGTTTTACTCATTTCATGAAACCTTTTTCATCTTGTACTAGTCATCTTAGCCATATGTTAATAGGTTACAGGTCAAAAAACAAGGAACCTCAACCCATTAATCCAACCCAGGCTCAAAACATGATGTCTGAACATCCCAACATTGATATGGAATTATATTCCCATATCATTGGGGTTCAAGAGCATCATTCCATTCCCCATATAAGTACTATGCACTAGGGAACCTGTCTATCATTCGGGACAACCTACAAGAGTAGAGCATCAATCCAACATCACAAAACCATATATCATAATCACAAAGACTCGTTATCGTTAACAATTTCATTAAAAAATATAACATGTGTGAACCATTTACATTTAATGTCATTTCCATGGTTATTTTCCATCATCGTGTTCTCCATTCCCAATATAATTCCATCATACCGATTAACACATTGTAATCGTTTATTACAATTTCCAATCCATTTAACCTTGAGGACCCACCCCATTAAACAGTTACCATGTCCATTAATTATGCATCATCAATTAATTAACTCTTCACATTTTGAAAATTTTTCCATTTTATATGTTACTGGATTAATCAAATTTACCATTGGTTTAATACCATAAACCCGAAAATTTATAATTTAACATCCCAATATTTCATGTTCAAGGGAGTGGATCATCCCATGGGTTTCCATTGGCAGGATAAAATATTCCTCATTAGATCCCAAGGGGATCATGAGGGTTTAAATCATCATTCAATTAACCCAATTTCCATTCCCTACAAAGGGAAGAAACTTGAAAACAAGGATATATCACCACAAAACCATAAACACATTCAAATAATACATCAAGACTATATGATATAACTTATATAACACCTACCTTGAGTTTGTAGATGAAATATCGCCAAAACCGAAACCTTGATTTGTTATCATCCCATATTTAAGGGCACAACCTAGAATCTACTATCAAATTGAGGTTTTAGAGATTTAGAAGGATACTAATGATCATACAAGCACTATTATATAAAATAGAGGATATATGAGAGTTAAAATCACCTAGATCTTCAATTCCCACACAAATATTTTCTAAATGATCAAGAATTGAGGTAGATTCATCTGTGGGATGCTTGGGAGGGTTTGGTTTGTAACCAAGGATGTTTTAGGGAGAAAAGGGGACAATATCAGGTGATGTTTTATAAATTTAGAGGGGTAAAAGGGTAATTTCTCTCATGTTTAATGAGGTTCAATGTTTGGATCCATGGATGTCCAAACCATGTTCCAACCATGCACCACCATTTATCTGAAGGGGTCATGGGATACATGGTCACCTAGGGAGAAACATGGTTTTATAAAACGTGTCCAGATTTTATGGGATGGATTTGTCTATGTTTTCAAAATTTACCAGTCATGAACCTACCCTTCCACACCCACATGATTATTGTGCACAGTTAGTAATAACCCTCTGCCAACCCTAAAAAATGCACTAGATGTTCTTTATTTCCCAATTTCCATTCCCCAAACCCATGAAAGATCCTCAAGACCCCTTATAATCTTGGTAAATATTTCATTAACCATTTTAAAGGAAGTAGAACAAAATATTAAACAATAACTACCTCAAAAGAAATTATGGATCTTAAACTCTCTAATAATTTAAACTGGCCTTGATACCATTTAAAATACCAATTATGATACCACACATAATTGATTCGATGTCTCTTATTACAATAATTTTATTTAATATCTATTTTCAATAAGATACAACTTATATTTTCCTGTATTTTTCGATAAATTATACCTTCACACAATTCCTTGATATCACATTCATATTTGGGGAATTCTCCTGATGGATCTTATCTCTCTACAAACTCACAACATGTAAAAAGTAGATAGAGAATTTAATATTTGGAGGGAGGGTAACTTCTAGTTTCTTAAAGTTGTTTAATATGGTTGGTGATTTTGATTTAACCCTTTACTTTTAAAATTCAATTTCCCCCTCTTCAAATTTGAGTAATGGAATGATATTAACTCATTAATCTCATATTCTTCCTAATATTTTTTCATGGTAATCTTCATAAATTACATGATAGTGGATATACTTTGAGTGATTATATTATAAAAAACATCATTTCATAAGTTTTCAATAGGAATATCCTATATTGGATCATTCTTTTTCTTTTCTTCATGGCCCAAATAATAATATTTTCTTCCATTGGTACTTTTATCAAAATGGATATTATGAGATGTCATTTATTAGAATCTTATTCCAAAAATGTTATTGTTTAATTGTTTATCCCTGAATTAATTATTATATTTCACTAACCATACATTTTTTATCATGGCCCAGGCCTTTTAAACATATTATTACATCATTTTTAATAATAAATTTCTAATAAGTACAACTCTAATGATTGTAAATCCTAGGGTATTTAGATGACTAGGTTCATAATACATCAAAATGAATCTTAAAACTTGAAATTGATATTTTATTCACAATAATTTGATCCTAAATATATTTTATATTTTAAAAATTCATTAAATAATTTGGGAAATACAAAAAAGAAATGGTTGTGATAAAATGTATAGTAAGGTAATAAACATGATAATTAAACATAACATGTAAGTCAAAGGTTTAACATGATATCATAAAAGATAAGTATCATGAGTAATCACCTGGAAGAATAACCTTGATAACATGGTATCATAATATCATGGTAACATAATGAATGAGTAATCAACACAAAACATGACCTAAACATGATTTAAGGATAACATCCTAGAAAATGTTACATGGGGAACAATGTCACATAATGAATTGGGTTACTCTCTAATCCTATATATGACTTCTCATGAGACTAAACAATTAACCAATTAATTAGAGTTCTATCTAGGCATACCCATCATAAAATGACCATTATTTATGTGTAAAATAAAAAAAATCAATGATATGTCATAGACATAATAGTTACCCATGTAATGAAAAAGGGTTACAGAGTCATTCCTCATATCATAATCCGAGGAAGTATCATAATGAAGAAATTGGAGAAATATATATAAGGAATGTATTATACTATAACGCAAAGGGAGAAAATCTAGGTTTTTGTCTGATAGAAATATATAGATAATTTTTAAGCACTCCAAAACTTTAAAGGAAGGTAAATTGAGTTAGATAGATAGTGGTTTTAACCTGAAGAAAAGGTTGTTTAGAGAGATCCCTTACCACGAGCCCGATTCATCGCATGGCTTATTTATATTCCCGAATAATAACATTATTTTAATTATTTTTTTATTAATAAAAAATTTAATGTTTATTATTAATTTTATTTAAGTTATTATCATGTTATATTCAATTACTTAAAAATTTATTTTCATGTAGTACGTTATGACGATAGTGAACTCATATGTCGAAAATCACTTTGGAATGTTGAGTAAGGTCCAAGATATTATTATTCAATAGTCTCAAAAATAATAAAAAATAAATAATTATAATTTTTATAGATCAATTATACCTTCAAAAAAAATCATGAATTTTTTATATGAAAAAATTAACTATGCTACAATTATGAAGACGGTAGGTCGTACATATAAATCAGTCACATTTACATTTTTTTCAACGATCACGATGGAATAAGGATAGTGTTATTTTATTGTTATATAATTTTAATTATATAACAAATATAATTTAAATTCATTAAATATACTTACATATACCATACATGTTATGTGGTAATAATAAAAAAATCACATTGCTTTGTGAGGCGGTAGTTCTCCATACAGACAAATGATGTTATCATTTTTCGATTGATGGTAAGGTAAGAAGGTATATGATATATTAAATTTATATAATTATTAATAATTTTTTAACATAATATATAAAAATAAAATCCATCATCATGAAAATCCATAATATGTGTTTATGGAAAATGAATTACATCGGTTTGTGTGGAATTAGTCTGTCGTACACCCGAATGTTTGATACGTTTTTCATTTTATGGAAGAGGAGATGGATGTTGGTTATGCCTCTAAAATAATAAAATATAATTATATGGAATATATTAATGTTATTATGTCATCATTATTGTGATATATTTAATGTAGGTGGAATATGAAATAAAACAAAGATTCCTAGTTAAGAACGATACCTCTTCTTCATACCACGTCTTTCAGATCATACCTAAAGCCTCTCTAGATTATATTTATAATCATAAAAAGCATTATAGGATGTTTTTTGGGATGAAAGGATGGAATTTGGGTAATTATGGAATGAAGCATATGGAATTTAGATTTTTTTCAAGGAGAGGAGACAAGTTTCCCTTTTACAAGTAAGCAGGAGTGTCATTTTTATAAATACCAAAAAATGTTCAACAATAGAAATTCAATCTGAATAAAAGTTCCTAAAAATTGTAAAATAATTGATTGGGGGGTTATATGGATGAAAAAAACTAAAAAAAAATATGTACATGTTTTAAAAATTTTATTACATTTACCTCTAATGATACTCACTTTTACTATTTTAGTTTTTCACCACAGAAACTTGTATTATTCTACAATTTTTATTATTAATTTTGAAATAAATTATATCGAAAAAATTAATTAATATTAATTTCTATGATTCTAAACAGGGAATAAGTTTTATCAAATTAAAATCAAAGAAGTGGAATAATTAAATTTAAAATTAATCAAAACAATGTGTTGAAAAATGATTTTTTAAGAAGTGTATATTTTAAGAAATAGGTTATCTCATACTAAATATTTCACCAGTAATCATCATTATGTAAACATTAATTAATATAAATATATAATCTAAAAACATAATTTAAATATTTTTTATAATAGTTTATTTTATTTTTATAAAAAGGATAAACTTTAGGCACTTACAAAAGTTTATAGAAAACCGTGTTTTTAAGCACAAAATAATCTTATACCAAAATCATGAAAATTGATTAATTAAATGAAATTAATTATATTTTTATAAAAAATTATATTTAATATTAGTAATAAATAAAAAACATATTATAACTTTTAAATTACAATATTTAATGAAAATAAATGACAGTCTTTGAAAAAGGTGTTAATTTTCATCGTTCACTGAAAATTTAAACATTTCAGAAAAATTCCATAATTTCAACCTATTTCCACTTTGATAATATTATTTCTAAAATTAAATTAATTTTAAAAAAAAATATTTACAAAAGGTTCATAAATTAATTATAATATTTTATTCAAAAAAGTGTCAAAAATAATCTTTTGAAGGAAATTCATTTTTAAATAATAATATATATTTATTACAGAATTAAGGGAATTTTTTCTAATAATTTATCAATAAATGAATATAAATTATGGCCATTATATATATATGTAAATGTATTGAATACTATTAATACCCTCTAATTTAATGGCTAGTTTATAAGGGTCATAAATAATTATTGTTCATTTAGGCTCGATGTTGCGTGTAATATATGATATCGAAAATATTTATTATTATTTTTAAAAAAATATATGTAACATATCTTTGGGATATGACTTTAAAATTAGAATCCATTATAGTCCTTTTATTTTTCCAAATCCTCTTCCTTAATTTGAAATAAAACATCTATTCAAAACCAAATTTGGAATTCCTCTTCAAAAAACATCCAGCATGGTGATCTTCTTTACCCAATCTATGAAATATATTACTCAAAAGAATATATTTTACATTTAATGCATGATAATTCTCTATTAATTCAAAATTAAAGTCTTCTAAAAGTCATTATTTTTTCTTTAAGATTTTTCGGGACCTTCTTGTGGATATTTTCATTAAATAAATTTTTATGATTTTATTAGTAGCTCTTGCGGCGTGAATCATATATTTCCTTTTGGTGCTGTCAGTGAAACAATTCCAGATTTATTTATGATTTTACACATTGAAAACTATTTGATCCATGTTGGAATTTTCATCCATGATTGATATTTATTTTTAAGCTCATATACCTTTCTATTAGATGGTGAAAATTTATTCATTTTTTCTCTAAATTAGTTTCTGTTATTTCCCAGAGGGCTATTGTGAGTAAACTGATGTTAGTTATTATAGTGTGCATTTTTATAAGATCTATTATTTCCATTTAATTCATAAAATATATTATACATCCTGAATTATTTTATATTTGTGTAAAACTTATTTCTGTTTACCATTGGAATATATAAACTATTTACAACTCCTTGAGATCCAGTCTTCTTTCTCATATCCATGTTTTCTTTTTTTCCATCCCCTAATCTAGTTTCTATGATATATGGTTAGATTATAAAATTTGAATACTTGATATTATATAGTCATAACCGGAGCCAATATCACTTGTGAAATCATTATCCTATACTGATTCTACAACCTCATTCAATGAATTAATATATTCACAAATAGTTTCATGAATACCTCCCCTTTAAAAACAAGTGGAATCATTCTTCTTGATTACACATTTCCCGAATCATATTCCATTTTAATTTTTTTTAAAGTGATTATTCTTCTTTATTATATTCTTTCTATTTCCCATATTACACAGGGAAAAATATATAAAATCTTAAATAATAGAATAAATCAATTCATTCCAAAAAACCTAATAAGATAAAACCTTTCTTTTTTTACCACTTATTCGACCTATAAGGGTCTCTAGTGAGATATTACCTTTGGGTGAATCATGGCATGGAACTCATTATTATTTCCACAATTAAACATCATAATCTCACCAACATAAATGATATTGACTTCAATTTTTACAGGGTTACTTTAATATTCTTACTTAATTGAATATTAGACTAATGATTTTCTTTCCATATCCATATTCCGATTAGGTCGATGATCTCTTAACCCATAGACACTGATATTCATCATGTAGAGTGTATGTAAAGCATGGAAACATTACATAATAATTTCAATTTCTTCACCAAAAAATCTCTAATCTGAGTATAATAGAATGTTTCCAACTAATGTTTCAAAATCTACTGACCCACATTAAGTGGTGGGGTTAGGATACGTCACTTCATTATCTGGGGTTACCTATATTAAATGTTTTAGGGTTGTATTATTTTACCCCAAGGATCACCACCATTTACAAAGGTTTTGGGTGTTATCACTGATCACACTGTGGTAAAATTCTTTCACATATAACTTTGATCACTTATCAATGTTTGAATACTCTTTACCACCTTGGACATTACGAGAATCTATTATCTTTTTTATTCCATCACATATGAGTGGGTTACAAATGACCATCATGATGCTCCTTTCAAAACAGATATGAAAATTTCTTGAATATCCACATCACTTTCCCTAATGAAATAGACTTCACGGAATATATTATTACTTTTAAGAGGTCTTAAATGAGTGACAACTCACTTTCTATATTTTTTTCTTGGTGTGAATGTACAATATTCACTTTCACACAGCTTCTTATTCATGTATGTAAGTCCATAAAAGTATATAAAAGTGAAAATTATTTAAGTAAATTCATTCTTACATGATTATCCTTCAAAAAATATAAAGGTTCACAAAAATAGATTGTTTGTGGTGATTCGTGATTCTCACATGTCACCCAAAAAATACAATAGTTTATTTAACTCTTTCACAAAAATTTAATTTAGATAAAATATCTCTCAATAATCTCCCTCTAGAGTATATATATTTAATTTTATTTTTAGAAGGGGTATTTATAGGTCAATATCTAATGATCATTCAATCATGAAATCCTTCATTCTTGCAATTTCACTTCATGTATGTTATGACAAATTTTTTCATTCAGGAAAGTCCAATATGCATATCTCTACTTATTCACATTTCATTGTTTAATGTTAATGAAATAAAACTCCATAATGTGTGAGATTTATTTCTTTACAATAAAGTGTTGATGACCCATGTCCCCAATTTCCTACAACTACACACTTTCTTTAAAATTATTCATTATGCTGATTTTATATGAATCTTTACAAGCTAATGAAACTCCATAGTTGTAAACATCCCTACATGTATTCGCAAGAGACTTCTTCTATAAAAAACTAAAAAAAATTATAGATCAATTCCTTCATATATATATCAAGGTATTAATGGAATTAGAAATTAATCAGGGACTTTTCATGCTGTTAATTTATCTCATTAGTATTATTTCGTAGGAAAGTATTCCAAGAATGCATAAAACAAGATATTTGTCAAAGATACTTATTTAGTCATGAAACATCCCAATATTTCTGTTGGATACTCCAAAAATATCCTCCAGATAGCTTCAACCTTCTTCCAAATAGAGTAGTCTTGATAAATATTCTAGGATTTCACCAGTCTTCATGTAATCTCCCTTTTCATTCCACCGATATAGTGGCACTAATTCCCGTATTGGATTATATCATTCCATTCATCAGGAAACCATAATTTTTCATAACTATATACATAAGGAACAATATATATAAAAACCTCAAACACTCTATTTCTAGGTTGTTAATAAAACCAACACAGTCATCAAATCAAACTATAGTGGAATCAATTCTCATTGGGATCCAACAAATACAAGAAGTAAGATTATATAAATATATTTCATCCAAAACTAATATGTATGTCATTATTAAATAGATGTTTTTTCCTTTATTAAAATGATCAAAATATATTATTATTCTATAAGTAAATAAATCATATGTACTACACATTTAAATAAAAATTAATTTGTTACTTCATTATAGAACATTACACATCCAATATATAGATTAAAATATAATTACTAAAAATTGTATTGAAGAATATATATTTTAGTAAATATTAATACTTTAAGTTAGAAATACCATTCCTCACAACCATCCATAAATATCAAAACAAAAAAAATCACTACACATAATAAGAAAAAAATAGTAATAATGTGAAAAAAGTAAATATTCATAGAATATTGGAATAAAATTTTAAATAATAAAATATAATTTTAATATAATTTTTTGGAATATATAAAAATAATTGGAGTTAATATGAAATTAAATTAATCATTTTCACTAGAAAAGAGGTAAAATAATAATTAAGAATCTAACTATTATATGTAATCATTAAAAAATTAATTAAATATTTAAATAAGTGTTTATATATGATTAATATTTAATTATGTTATATGTGCATCATTAATGTAAATAAAAAAAAAATTTATTTATTAAGAATATTAAAATCAACTAAATAAGATTTTATGAAGTATTTTGTATTATTATTTAGTAAATAAATTTACTATAGTTGCTTAATGATTTTATGAAACATAATTACACATTTATAATTACTGTATCAGAATTTAAAAATTATTATTTTCAGAAAAATTTATAAATTAGTAGGATTTGAGGATAAATAGTAAAATATGATATTTGTATACTGTATTTTTTGTAATTTAATTTTTATGCTTAGAAGATATAATAATTTACATACCATCTTCAATTTCTTAAAATATATTTCCCTTGTTAAATAATATACCACAAACTATTAAATAAAATTTCCAAAAATATAAAATAATTTTCATAGTTTAGAACTTTATTTACCATTCAAAAGTATTTTTTATGAATAAATGAATATTTCCCAGGTAAAAATAATTTAAACTGTAATTTTTCTATTTACAGAATTAATAATCCAATTAATTTTGTCTAATTTCACATACCTTAAGCCTAAAATACGTGTTAATATTTTTTAATGAATTTATTAAAATCTCTTTTTTAAGGGATATATTCAAAAATAATTAAACAATTTACTAATTGTCATAAATTAATACTTCTCAACCCCATTTATCTTCATTAAAAATATCATGAACAAATTCTCTTATTTTAACTGTAAATTAAACCTTTAATAAGCTCCTGAGTGGTTAAAATTTTCCACTTCCAAATATATGAAATTATATATAGGGAAATAACTCCTCTCTATCCTTCTATTTTTCATTATTTTATTCCTTTATAGAGATGACCTTTTAAATTTAGTTTCATAATTAGTTAATTTTCTATATCAACCAAATTAATATTTGATTTATTATTAACACATATGAGTTTCCGATTTATAATTTTTAAACTCCTTTTGTTATTCCCTCAGACACTTGACTAATACTTTCATTTTTCTATTAAAATCATTTCACATAAATCTATTCTAAACCCTTATTTATGTCATACATATGTGGTATTTTTTATAGAGTTATTTCTAGGAGGATATAATCTAGGGGGTATAATATATATATATTATGACCATTATAGTTACCATTTAGACTGCTCCTTGAATTAGTGTAAGTAAATATTAGATATCATTTTCAATAGACCTATGACATTTTTGGAGTGTTTTATATCATAAATGTAAATAAGATTTATAAGTTACATACTCATTATTCTAAATGTAATTATCCATCATTATATTGTTATCCCACTATTATGAGAAAGTGGTATTTTAAATTTCTATATTGATACACCCTTTTATATATTTCTATATAAATCTTCCATAATCCATGGGGAAACTCTTATTAATTGAACTATTTTATTTTTTATTGAAGGATTTTCATTTAATTATCTATAATTTTATGTTATTTATGAATAAAATTTATTAATGTTTTTTTTCATTAGGGATATTCTAAATCATGAAATTTATATTAATTGAAATAAATATTCAATAATTTTTGTTTTTTGTGTATAACATTGGAGTTCATATAATAAAAACACCATGAATATATATATTAATTGGATATACCTAATTAATAATTGTTATGTTGGTTTGTGATAAAATATTAATATTAAAATTAGCAGGATCACATGCATATACATTTAATTTATCACTATTGGGATATAATTAAGCAATCTTATATTAGGATTGACATTTTTAGAGTGCACCACATTGATTTTCCTATATATATGTCATTATTGTTACTAAATTTTAATTTGAAATGGATCATTAAACTTGAGGAAATCAAAAGGTTCCCTAATAGTTTGGATTCATTATTTGATACTTATCTGTAGTCATTTGACAATGTTTCATTACTTAAGTTTATTGGGTATGATACTAATCAAGCAAAGGGATATAATTACAAAGATAAGATATGTCTTCCCATATGATGGGATTATGAGATCATGGAACTTATTTTAGTCTTGAATAATTAATTGGATGTCAATTACAAGATAATTACTTGTATTATAATTGTAGAAACTTGAAGAGTGGCTAACATATATGAATGTGAAGAAGAATTTTTGAATATTTTAGTTTTATAAAGGAAATTTTGCGAATTCCCATCTTATGAAATTAGACAACCCATTTATGTGATGATTGCATCTCTAAATTAACGTGTAATTAATGGATTATATATATCCCATATGGAACCCAAATTGATTAAGAATATAAAAGTAATCATAATTCAATAATAGAATATTGAACACCACTTTGAACAACTATTATCTTACAAGTGATTTATATATAAAAACAGATGGAAATGTTTGTGAAAATTATCTTCACATAAAAACTATCATCAATAATTATGTTAAAGGACACTACAGATAAGTCTAAAAACTCATACTCACATGAAGTTCACATTAATTAAATTATACAAAAAATGTTTCTATAACACATTCCCTTAGGTTTCACCAATCATGTGGGTGGAATGTTATATACGTCATTTTTATATGTGAAACCCCCAAATTTCACATAGGTCTCCGACCATCATGAAACCACTCCCTTATGTCCACAATGCTTCATTAATCCTAGTGGTGTATCTTCGAGAAATTTTTAATACCATAAAGGTAGCTGAGCAGAGGTATCCACCATTATAGTCTCATCCCCATATATTAAAACCACTATCTATCTACTAAAACTATCTACCTATCCCAACTATTCCAAAATGAACAAGTTTTGATGATTTGGGAGTATCTTCAAAAATTTATAGTCCATTGATAAAATATTTATAGATTCAGGTTTCTTTTGGGACTTTTCCAGATGACCATAAAACTCATGATTCAATGTCATTACCACATGAACTTACAATGTAGAATGTGGCCCTCAATACATAACTGAAAACTACACAGTTTATCATACATTCCTAATGATATAAAATTATATGGAACATAATACTCCTTATAATACATTAAAAAAATATGATATTTCCATCATGCGTGGATTTGAAATACGAGACCTAGTTTTAGATGTAGGTGTTTTTTCCACCTTGCGTGGTTTTAAATTGATAGAATATCATTTAAAAGGAAGATATCATTCCCTTGATATATGGGTTTAATTTATTTTAAAAAGGTAGTGTTCTGGTCAATCACCAAAACACCAAAAATTATTGATAAAAAAAGAGATTACCTAAGTCTGAAATATAGAATTTTGTTAACATCCCTAACATAGAGAGGGAGTAACTCATGAGGAAGATCGTCCCTCCAAATAATAGCATGAGAAACACCAATATTGGCAAGCCCATTAGCAATCCTGTTAGCTTCACGGTATGTGTGAGTGGCGGTGAAGTTGATCTTAGGAAGAGAGTTCAAAAAATCAATCCAAAGACCAGTGAGCGGCCATGCAAGATGAATGGTACCACTCTAGATGGCCGGGATAATAGTAGTGGAGTCACTCTTGATCCAGATGTTGTTCTATTTGTGGTTTCTTACAAAAGAGATAGCATGGATAATGCTCAAAATCTCTGCTTCTAGCGAGGAAGTAGTGCCGAAACATCCATAAAAGCATCCAAGATTCTGATCCAGGTGATTTTGGAAAATAGCGCCACAACCAGCTGGGCCGGGGTTGCCTTTTGAGGCACCATCGATGTTAACATTAATCCATCCTTGGGGATGAGTAAGACATAAAACCTCAAAGGTAGACTTCAAACGAGGATATTTCCAATCCACTCTAATCCGATGGAGGATCCCAAAATCCCGAAATGAGTTGCCGCATTGATCCTTTTGAATCGAGGCCACCTCACGGATAGCCATGGGCATTTATATTTTACCTAAATTAATCTTGAATGATTTATTACGAAAAATAATATCATTTCAACCATAAGAGATTACATAAAGAAGATCTGCAATAGCTGCAAGTAAGAGATTTTTGATCTTTTGGGAGTCAGAAATGTCCATGCACCGTTGAATCTGCAATGTAATAGAATAATCCAGTAACCATTTTCACTCAAAGATGTTAGAAATAAAATGCTAGAGAGTAGTTTACATATCACTAGAAAGGAAAAGATGATTAATATCCTCTCTATGTTGATTACATATTCGACATTTGGAGCAAAGATTAATCCCAAAGGTTTGTAATAAATCATATGTGTGGATTCTATAATGAGCAATGCACCAAACTAATGTGAATCTCAAAGGTTTAAGCCAGGGTTTATTAACGTTTTTAATCCAGGAAATATTGTTGTCTTCATTGATAAACAGATTATTGGAGTAGTTTTTAGAAACAAGCATTCCATTTGGAGAATATTCCCAAATCTGGAAATCATTAGTGTTAGTGAAGGTGTAGTTCTCAATGATTTGTTTTATTTCATCAAAAAAGTGAGGGTTAAGAATACACATGACCTTCTTTATGGTATCATTATTGAGAAAAACAGGGTAGTTATCTGAAATCAAGGAGAAAAAGGGAGTTCCAATCTAATTGTCAAACCAAAATCTTAATTTAGAATCCTTACTAGCCATCCATTTGGAATTAGAAATAATATAATTGAACATTATTTTAATAGCAGGACAAATATAGGAAGTAATAAAGTGGGCCTGATTTTTTATGAGTTTATTGAGAAATCTAAGTCTAAGAAAATTTGTATAGGGAGAGTCATTATGAAATAGGTTCCAATTAAGCATATATTGGAGAGCTTCAATGAAATTAGCAAGATTCTTAATACCAAAACCTCCTTTATCAATTGGTTTACAGCATGTAGCCTAGGGGACAATAACCAATTTCCTCTCTAAGGTACTACCAGTCCAAACTATGTTTTTAATGGTGAGATTGATGAGCTTTAACATACCTTTTGACCATTTATAAATCATCATAGAGTAAACATATTTGAAAACAATAGTGGATTTAACTAGGAAAATTCTACAAGCCATAGAAAGATTTGAGCCCTTCCAAGAGGAAAGATGTCTAAGAGTTTGACCAATGATAGGAGAAAAATAATATTCTTATGGTATACCCCAAAAAATTAGAATTTCAAGGTAATTGAAGGGTACATAACCCTCTCTAACCCCTAAGAAATTAGAAATTTTGAGTTTTCTATTAGGGGAAAAGTGTTTTCCAAAATATATGTAATATTTATTCCAATTTACGTGTTTACCAGACACTTGTTGTAAATTAAGGAGGATATTTTTATGATTATTGATGTTATTTTTGTCTCCTTGAATAAAGAAAATTATATCATCGACATAAATAAGGTGTGAGGGGGCGTTCATGTTTCTAGCATACGTGATAGGTTTGTTATGTTGATTTTCTATAGATTGGATGAGCAACCTACTGAGGTAGTATTCAACAATAGAGAAAATAATAGGTGAAAGAGAGTCACCTTTTCTAATACCCTTAGAAAAATTAAAATAACCTCTAGGTGAACCATTAATGAGAATAGAAATTTGATCCAAATTGAAAAGCTTTTTAACCCTGTTAATGAATGTTTCATTAAAGCCAAACTTCTTAAGGACCTTCAAAATGTAGTTACAATTAATGGTATCAAAAGCCGTAGAAATATCTATCTTAATAGCAACATTCCCGCCTCTGTTTTTTCACTTTAAAAGGTTAGTGGACTTAGAGGCCAGACAAATACATTCTTGGAAGGATCTTCCCTTGATGAATCCAAATTGGTTCCAAGAGACTATTTTGTTGCTAATCACATTAATTCTATTTGAAATCAATTTAGTAATGATCTTGAAGATAGTTTTTATGAGAGAAATTGGTCTGAAGAGGTGAATTTAATCAGCATTATCAGTTTTAGGGATAAGGACATGAAACTGATCCTTAAGGCCATGAGGATGAGTGCCTTTAGTAACGAATGTTTTCACCATTCAGCAAAAATCATCCTGGATAACATCCTAGTGCCTTTGGTAAAATCCATTATTAAAGCCATCCGGTCTAGGGGCACCATCCTCGATTAGGTTAAAGACCGTGTCTTTGATTTTATGATCAAGAGGGGTGCTATTAAGTAACAATTTATCCTCATCTGTAACCAAAGACAGAATAACATCGGCCTAATGTCCCTATCTATATCAGTTCCATTGAAGATATTGTAAAAGTGAGAGATAATGTGGTTGACGATGCTTTCCTCAGAATCTAGAATCTTCTCCCCATATCTATGTTATTCGAGGGCCCTATAATCTTTCTTCAATCTGTGAAGGGCATTATAGAATTTAGTATTCATATCCCCATTATTCATCCATTTGGTGTTAAAGAGTTTATTTTAAGATAATCCTTAAAGTTAAGTAAATTTATAATATAAGAGGAAATATTTGTTTCATGTTGAATATCGTGAGAGAAGTTAGAAGAGGATTTATGGTTTTAAAAATGAGTAAGTTCCTTTTCCAAAGAGTTGATATCATTGTCGGTTTCATTAGATTTTTCTTCGCACCAGTTTTTTAAGATTTGTTTCAGCATTTTCAATTTCACTGGACAAGAAAAATCATTATTTTGGTCGTGAATATTAGCCCACGTGATTTTAATGATATCCCTACAATCAGGGTCAAAATATTAAGCGACATTAAATATGAATGGATCCTTGGGTTTAATAGGGTTTTGTGAAAAACTAACCAGAATAGGTTGGTGATCAGAGGCAATCTTCGCTATGGTAATACTATAGATATTATCCCATTTATGAAGCACATAGTCATTAGTAAACACACTATCAAATTTTCTAGAGATGATCCTATTCTAATGTTTACAAAACCAGGTAAATTTATCACCCATTAAGTTAATTTCTGTAATGTTATTTAGTTCAATACATGCTCTGAATTCCCTAGAGGAGATGGAGTCATGTGGAGGGACAACTTTTTCACTAGGAGCCAGAATATCATTGAAGTCCCCGACTAAAAACCAAGGGTTATGGATTGTGTTACGCAGTTGGTAGATATCATTACAAAGAGCTCTTTTATATTGATATCTATTGTAGGCACAAAAAAATGTAGTGTAGGCAAGAGAATTTTCAAAAATGTAATAGTATGTAATGGATTTTTTTGTAATATTGTAGATATTTTCGTTTTTAATAGAGTAACGAGAAAAAATCCATAAATATTGATAAGATATCCCATTATTCCAAGCCCCTAGGAAGGTATAACCAAAGGGGGAATCATGCTGAAATCTAGAGGCACAATTTATTTTCGGTTCAGAAATAGCAATGATTCCAGGGGTATGAGTGATGATAAATCTCCTAAGAACATTAAAAGTGTCAAGGTTAGAAATCCCTTGATAGTTCCAATATAAAATATTCATTTATAACTTTTTTTTTGTTGGGGTTTCCCCCCTTTTTTTTAGACTAAGGCCTTTGACCTGGTTGAAATCCCATAAGTAGACTCCTTTGAGGTAATATTCTGTTTACTCTGTAAAGCCATATGTGTGTGAAAATGGGCTTGATTCTCCTTATTTAAATCCTGCAAGTTATATTCTTGGGAAACTAGAATGTTAGGAAAATTAACATGAGGGGAAACTAATCAATTCTCCCATATTACAAGAATATAAACTAAAACCCTTTATTATCAAGATTGAGTGTTACACCATTCTTACACATCGTTAAACTATAGGACTCACCTTTACGAGAAGGTTTCATGATCTTCTTATAAAGAATAAAATTATATGACATACTTTTAGACTATGTGAGTATTGATTCATGTTAATTATGATACAGAAGATTACACTTATAAGTTGAATATAAATAACAACCAAGATCATCCCCCTTCACTCCATTATATAAACATTAATGAGTGATGATCCCATGAATAATGGTTTTTTGTATGACATAAGTATACACATGTTCATGGGTTATGTTCCAACGGATGAAGTCTCCTATGTAAGATGAGCGTACACACATATGTTGGAACCAAAACTTATATAACATTATATTTTTTTATTTATTTGGAAGATAAAACTAAATCCATTGGTATATTATAAATATTTCAGGATTCAGACAATATTTTTATATATCCAATGATTTTAAACATTTCCTAAGTATTGAAGACTCCTTATAAGATTACATTTCACTTGAAACTAATAATGACCTAAAATTTGAAAACTAACCTTCCTTGTATGTGTAAGAAAAAATTATATGAGTTTAATTAGAAAAAATCAACGGTATAATTAAGCACTGTGAATTCATAAGGGAAACCTAGAGTGAATTTATGGTTTGGTAGATTAGATAATGTATAGAATTGAAAAAGTATGAAATATTTTCCTTTATTCACAAGAGTTAACTATATAGCATGTAATATTACATGGAATAATATGTAGGGTTTTTCAGGATATTTTTTAGGGTGATTTTTTTACAAAGGGGAAAATTTTAATGGCTATTCCACAATAGAGAATCATATTAAAAGTGCTATTCCAACACAATGGAGAAAACAATAAGGTTCATTTTCATAACCCATACAGGTCATTCCACACAATTTATGAGTAAATTTTTCATGAGTATTGTAAAAGTATAAAATTCATGGAGTTAATAATGGTCACACAAAAAATCATAAGAGTTATCAGTACCATGTTTTAGGAAAATTTCCTTTTAAAATTTTAGTGAAGACTCGGCTTGAAGATAGTGAAGAAGTCATCATATTCTAGACCATGTTTCTAATTATCCTGGAAATGTAGAGGAGATCATGATGTGATCAAAAGAGTATTATGATGTGATATTTATGGTGAAATAAAATTAAATATTTATGAGTTTTATCTCCATAATGCATGAGTACTTATGATGTAAACCTAACCAATATCGTCTAATATTAAAATATTCTTTTTTCCTGATAGTGAAAATGAGAATTAAAAAGAAAACCATTCAGTTATTTTCAAGAGGTAAAAATTTATGCTTTTTATTATTATTTAACATTATTAGTATGAAAAATTATTTCAAAAAATAATGTAGTTAAAAAGGAGAACAAAGGTATAAAATTTATACAACTGATGATCTGAGAAAACTGTCACAATAAAATAAAATTGAATATTTAGAATTTGATAAAGAACAGAATAAAAATATTCATAAACTCAATATATTTGTTTTCCTAAAACTATTTTAAATGAAACTTTTTAATATATATGAATATCTCAACTCTTTTCTAATCCTTGGATTGAAGCATCTCACAAAGGGTAAGGAAGGGGAAGTGTACCTTGGATAGATAATGAATCCAACCTAAATACATTGTAATATCTATAGTTGGTAGTATTATATACTATTAAATTGACACACTATAAATATATTCTCATTGGATTGGGATTTAGTGGTGAACCATGTGAAATCCCATTTTTTCCCACCTATCTTTATGCATCTAGTTACTTTATACATTCTTGAGGGATGAAGAATTTGTATTTATCCCGTTACCATGAGATAAAGATGCCAAAAAAGAAGAATAAATATACCAATTAATTCACCCCTAGTGTGTGTTGGATGGTGTTTTTCATAACCAGTATAAGATCTAGGTCCCATGGAATGGATATGACATTATAGGTATAATGATATAGACTACATAGTGATCACAAAAGGAATATCCCTATTCGATGGATGTAACTACAATATCTAGATGAATAGAGTGAGATCATAACTATGATCTTTATTATTGGTTTAACTCTCTACTGATAAAAATGGAACACATTTGAGGGATGTTTTGAAGCTGTCTATGACATAAGAAGACATAAAATTACTCGATGCATATTATAAATCCCAAAATGATCTATCTTACGCATGATCAAAAAATATATATATGAAGGTGATGAATTTAACCCATACTTATTAAATGTGGCACAAACCAAAAAATATATAAAAAGGGTGTAGAAATGTAAATAAGTCCATGCTTTTGGTTTTGAAGAAACAATTTGACAATTTAAATATATTCCTTAATGAAAATTTGGATAGAACATTTAATCACATCATTAAGGTTATTAGATACATTCCCAGTCTAAGTGAAGATATAATATATTTTGATACTATATACAATATCTTGAGAAGGATTATTCCCCTTTATATCCCAAAATTATCATCTCTTGAAGAGATAAATATGGTGGAACATTCATTAGATGTTTGGAACATTTGTTTAGTTGGCTATGAAATTCATGTTAATTTAGAAGGAATTTAAAATCATTCAAGAAAGGATATGTAATTTTAATGCATGGATAATATTGATATAATTGGAGATTAATAATATAAATAATATATTAATTATGACTTTCTGTCACCTGGGGAATGAAATATTATGAGGGGTAAGGGATGGTTCAAAGGCAAGTTATCATTAGCATGTTTTTATGTTTCTTGGTTGAGAACAATAAAATTAGGTTCCCTAGAATATATGATAATAGTGAAGGATAACTGGAAAATGTTGAAATATATAATGTAAATTTCTTCAAAATATATATTTTAAATTGACAAGTTTATTTGTAATGATGTTTTAAAGAAAGTGCTCAGTGAGCATAGATGATAAAGATTATGAAGATTATGCGGAGGAAAAAAGTACCAAATTGAATTTAGATAAAGAATATTATATTATATAAACTATTTAAAAAGAAAAATTTGATGGATATGATAAAAACCAATCTTAATGTGTTTTTGACCTCAAGTTAGAAGTTAAGGGGTTCTTAAAGAGCTTGATGCTCAGAGAAAGAAAAATCAAAATTTCAGGGGGATATTACAAGAATATTTTGATTGTACAAAATAACATAAATATGATACATATATATTGGAAATTATTTTTTATGAAATATCAGCTAGTTATTAGAGTTTAGATGTAGTATTAGATTTCAAAATTATGATTAATGAGAAATATAAGGTGATTAAGGATGTTAATTCCTCTTTATAAGATATATATAAGAGGGTTGAAACTATCAAGGAAGAATCGATGTCCTTTAAAGTTAAATTGGGAATAGAAATAAATTCATGTGAAACAAATAGAAATTTATTTTCTTGAAGTTATTATATTCAAAACTATTAAAAAGGTACAAATGAGGAATTAAAAGTATAGATAATGCTTTGAATTTTCAAGGATAGGGAACATGAATAAAAGTTGTGTTGGTTGTGATTCTAAGACATCAAAAAAATCAAAAAGATATAGTTCAACATAATGTGAAGAAAAATATATATTGTACTCCATAGTTTATTTTGGTATAATCACAACTTAAAGTTTCTCAAAATTTGGAAAAATATGGGGAGGTGAAAGCATGAATATGTTTCCCCATATGACTGTTAGTTTTGTGGATACCTTACTAACACTATATCCTACAATGAAAAAGGAAGGATTTATTTAAGTTTATAAATATTTATAAGGTGTTAATGAATAATGAGACCATATCACTCAACATTGGGGGGAAACCTATTTTATGGATATTGTTTACAATTATCAAATTTTGGGAATAGGTCTATTGATTGCAAGAAAATAAGAAGATTATGTCAAAATCATGGAATTCAGAGATTGATTGATTCTATAAAACCTAATGAAATTTTATTGGAAAATATATTTTCTCCATTAGAATAAGGTGTGTGTTGATGTAATTGAGGAGATATAATAAAATTTATTATCTTATTTGGTAATCTCATGGAAGGAATGTTAGACGATATTGAATCATAACTCAGATGAAATTTCAATGAACGATAGAAATAAAAATAGTACTTGGATAATGGAGAGTGGGTATTTATCCCATATGACTGGAAATATAAACCTACAATAAATGTGAAGTAGGGAGTTAATGGAATCATTAATTTGGGAAATTATATAGTACTAATGATCATAGGAACTTGGAATAACATGTAGAATGTGATGAACTAAAGAGAAAAAAAGTTATCTATTCAGATGGATTGTGATATAATCTCTTATGTGTGAGTCGGCATTTGGACCTTGGGATTGATTTTTCCTTCAATCGAAAAGGGTGATTCATAAAAAATACTAATAATTCACTCATTAAATTCTATCATAGAAATGATAATCTTTTCTCAGTAGATATTAAAAAGAAACCATGACTTATTATACTAGAGAATGATAATAACTTATGCGACTAGAGGTTAGGATACATTTACCCTTAATTCAAGGAAAACATTTCCAACCTGAGAGCCATGGTGGATATCCCAAATCTAATTTTAGATTTAGAATTAATGTGTCATTCATGCATGCAGGGTAAAAATTTATGTAAACCATGTCAATAAAATAAGGAAAATGCATCCAACTTACCTGATCTTGTCCATAATTATATTTGGGTTTTAACGAGTCAATATATCATACATTGTCAAAGGTTATTCATTATTTTTGTTAATTATTATAGTATAATGTCTTATGATATGTTTATGTTGAGTAAGAAAAATGATATGAATTTTATGATGATATATCCTAGGAGAGTAGAAAAAGTTTCTGGTAACAGTATAAAAATAATAATTAGATAATGGAATATAGTTCGCATCTATTGAAATGTAAAAAAATCTAAAAAAAAGGAATTAAACAAGATGTATCCACTGTATAGACCCCAAAATAGAATAGGATTGGTCATTGATGAAACTTAATGGTAAATAATATGGCCAAAACTTTTCTTCTCCAAAGAGGAATCTCTCACATCTTTTGGAAGGATGTAGTCTAGGTCATGGTGTACACTCAAAATTGGGATTCTATAAGAAATTAATAGAAAAGAATAACCCAAGAAATATGCCTTGGATGAAATTATTCACAAAAACACATAAAACTTTTTAGAACTATATTCTAAAAAATGATGAAAATTATAGAATATACAGTGACACAACATATGAGGGAGTGATGTTAGGATAATAATCAAATAGTATTCCCTAAAAATGTTGAAACAAAAGGCATGATAAAATAATTGAAATTAATGATATTAAATTTATTATAGAGGAAACAACATGGAACGTTTGGAGCTCAAGATTATAACTATGAAAAAAAGGTGAGGAAACTAGTAAAAATGTAGATATTCTATAAGGTAAATAAAAAGTTGAAGACTTAGAAGAAAAATCAGATGACACAACAATTAATAACTAAATTCAGTCTACTTATCAGAGAAGAGGCAGAATGATAGAAGATTAAAAATCTAATATAATTGTAAATCGACCTCCACAAACCTATAAATAAATAATGAAGGTATTAGATAATGCTTATAAATTTTAAACGATGGAGGAAAAAGCATTTGAAGAACCTATAGAGGATGGGTCATGGTTCTGATCCTTACATTAGGAAATTGATCGGACTGAAAAAAAGATATATAAACTCATGAAAGACCTCATCATCATAATGTTATTGAAATTTTTCTGTAATTCTATAATAAATTCAATAACCCTGGTAGTGTAAACTAAAATAAATCCTGATTTTCCTGTAATGAATATGCTCAAATTGAATTTGTGGATGTTGAAGCATATTTTCCACTACTATCTTGGCTTGAGTCAATTGAAATCTTCTTGGTAGTTGAAGTATAAAGTGGTTTGAGGATCATTCAAATGGATGTGATGATGGAATTTTTAAATGCTATTCTGAAGGAAAAAATTTGTATTGGTCAACCAATATATTTCCATATTGAAAATGATGAGAATAAGGTATTAGTGTTGAAAAAGTCCCTTCAGAGCCTAAAATAGGTGTCTCGTAAATGGTATCATCAACTATATTCAAATATAATGTTGGAATTCATAAGGGTTAGTGTTTATGAAAGCCATTTTTTGAAGACATCCAAGGAAGAACGGTTTATGATAATGGTATATGTGGATGAAATTATTTTTGGTGTAAATAGTAAAAAATTGAAGGAAGAGATTACTAGACTAACAAAATCATAATTCAAAAGGTTTATGATGGGGTCGTTGATTTATTTTATGGGGATGAAAGTTGTTCAGAAAGATATATAAACATTTATTGAATATTCATAATATATTAATAATCTAGTAATAGAGTTTATCATGTATTAACCGAAACTAGTTTTAACTTTTATTTTTTTTGGAAAAAATATTGGGAAGCATGAGGATATAAAGTATATGGATCCCATTATATATAGAAGATCCATTGAGAGTTTATTGTACTTCATAATAACTTGTATGAATATTTCCTCTGTAGCATTCTTGGTATCCCACATCGAGAGTAGTCCAAATTAAGAACATACAGTAGAAATAAAAAAAATTATAAGATATACATGAGGAACTATCAATATTATATTAGTCTTCAAATAAGGAAAGTATTATGAAGTATCAACTTTTTTATGTTTATTAGGCAAGTGATGTGTTGTAACTCATGTCAAAAATTTTGTGGTGAATTTTTATTTTGAGTAAGTGTGTGAAAAGGATCAGTAAGAAATAATAAATATTATCTCTTGGATTATTAGGACGATTATATATCAATAACTAAAGTCTTCAAACATATTTTATGGATAAATAGAAAACATATGATATTAGTAAAAGAGTTGGAGATATTATAGTAATATTTTATGATAAAAAATGATATTAAACTCAACAAGATCCTATTCATTATCATAAATAAAATTGAAATTTGATATCTTTTAATATATAAAAAGATGGAATAAAGAGTGTTTAAAATAGAATATGATAGAATAGATTAGTACATGGGATAAATAATTACTAATCCTTTTTCCACCCTAGATTTCAAGAAACATCAGCCGATAAATTGTGTTCAACCACATAATTCAATTTAAAAAGGTTCAAATATATTCGATCTCCTCATTGTATTTAATGTTTTCTTTGGATGTTATGTGTTGTTTTTATATGTGTTCATAATCTATTTGAATCAAGCTGTGAAGGGGAGATACAATCCATGGGGACTTGGTAGTTACAATAAAGATACACAGATTTCATTTTATACATTATCTTTTGATTCTTGTTTATTATAAATATAATTAACTAACATATTATTATGAACTTTTTTAGTGGCTCTTTGGTTTTTTGTTTCCCAATAACAATAATAAAGGTATAGTTTTGATGAGGATGGAAGTAAGGGAGAACCCCTTCCCTATATGGAGATTGAAAATTCCGGGGGAACATTTATAGATACATAATGAATATTTTAAATAATTTACCATGGAGAATTTTGTATTTTAAAAAAAAAATAAAATGGGTAAAATGTTGTAACTATAACTTATATTTTTTTAGTTTTTGTTAATCGATTAGAAACACAAGGATTAAACTCTACAGTATATTCTGGATATTCTAAGAGTGAAAAAATTTGTTGTATATTTTATGGTTTATAACATTTACAAACTATTGAAGTTTCCTCATCTTCATGATATTTTCTTGGAAATGAAAAAGGAATTAAATTTTAAAAATAACCATCCCTATGTCTATATAGATAACTTCTAAGAGAGTTAGTTGAATGCAGCAAATGAATAGTGAAGCACTCTAAAATCATAAGGCTAACATGAAGTGAATGTTATATTTAGTATGTTGGGGTTTTCATAGAATTGATAAAGTATAATAAATTTCTCTATATTGATAAGAGTCAGATTCATGTCATGTAGGATTCCTTAGAACAAAATATAAGGGTCTTTGTGAGAATTCATAATTGTTATTATTCCATAGAGGATAAAATATTTAGGTAAATTCCTCTATAGAATAGAAAATAATAAGGTTAATTTAAACATAAAGAATAATATCTTTGGGGTCATTTGGATAATTGTTAAGGGTTAGTCAACCCAAAATAAGAGTAACTTAGTGTTTAGTAGTGTAAAAATAAAAAATATAAGGACTTCTCAAGAGTAACTCAGCCCACTAAAAAGTCATCTGTGCAACATGTAAGGGTTTTTACCTTCCAATTTATGGTGAAGACCCATCTTAATGATATAGAAGAACTCAAGTAGTTTTAGACCTTGTTTTTAATGATCATTTCAGTATATGGTAGATCATTTCATGATTTAAGGAGGATCATTTATGATATTTTTGGTTAATTAAATTGAAATATTTTTAATGTTTTACAGTATGAGGAATTAGTAAATAGAGCATTCACCTCATTAAAACCCTTTGATATTAAACTAATATATTTTTAGAGAGTAAAAGATGTTCATTAAATGGAATACCATTGATAATTAATCATTTAATCCAAATGAAGGTCGGACGAGGATCCTCATTGCCCAACAAGAAGTTTCCTCGATTCAAAAGGGACATTTCCAGAACACTATGCATGACTTTTTGATCCTAAGGTGTCTTGGGATTAAAGGTAACTTCTGTTTCCCATATCGCACACTGTAGGTGTTTTGGAGAGCCCCCTTCTTGGATGGATCAAGGTCAATATTGATGGCGCCTCCAATGGAAATCCGGGACCAGCAGGGTGTTGTGCTGTTTTCAGGAATCACCTCTGTCCGATCCTTGGATGCTTCATGGGTAAATATGAAATTCCCACCTCCCTTAAAGCTGACATTCTAGGTTCGATATATTCTATTTCCTTTTCCAAACTATTTTTTTGGAATAACCTTTGGATTGAAAGTGACTCAACGACTATCGTCCAAACAATTTGGAATGGAATAATCCACCTTGCCTGGCCGATTACTACCTGCTGAATGGAATGCTCCCACTCAATTATCAATCTTAACTATATCACCACACATGTTTATCGAGAATAAAACTTGGTTTCAGATGGTCTATCCAACATGGGAGTCAATCGGGACATTACTTGGTTCTAAGACCTTCACATTGCTCTTCTTTCCTTTCATGAAAAAGATTGTAATATGATCACTTTTTTTAGACTCTTGTTATATTTATTTTTTAATAATATTTATTCTCTGGTGGTTTTTGACCAAGGAATAACCTATTTAAAAAATATGAAAAAATATTTTATGATATATATTAGTTGAAAAATAGATAGAGAAGAAGAAAAGGAGAACACTACTACAATCGATGATCAAGGAAAAATGCTACACATAAATGATTAGGAATAAAATAAGGAAACAAAGGGAAACGATGATTCCATTTCAGGATTTGGTGTATTAACATTGTACAAAATGAAACCTTGAATGCAATATATGAATCACAACCCTTTTTCAATTCTTGGTGTGGAGTAGCGCACAAAGATTTGGGAAGAGGAAGTGTTCCTAGGATCGATAGTGTGTCCCATATAAATTAATTTTAATAACTAAAGTGTCTAGTATTATCTCCTACTATGTTGGAAAAGCATTCTTATGTTCCCCTTACATTATCTCATAGTGGTGAACCAAGAAAAACCATTTGTATCTATTTCTATCTTCAAACATATGTTTACTTTTTCTCATGTATGAGGGTAGGCAAATTCTATCATCAATTGTTAACCTAAAAATAAGACCCCATGAATTAAAAATAAACATGCACCCTAATTTAACCCCTCATAGGGTGTGTTGGACACTTATTTTGACAATATATCATTAGTTGATCCCTAGTCAACACCTCATGTAACATTCCTCGATTTGCAACTCTCTCAAAAGGACAAAAACAGTTGGTTACGAGATCTCAAGAGTGCCTACCCATATGCAAGAAGATACTATATAGTAGAAAGGGTAATAAATGTATAGTTGGGAGACTATACCCCAAGTAGAAGGTTTTGGAGTAGTAGAATAGTCCATAAAAATGAATCAAATAAGAGTATAGACATAACAAAAACCAACAACAAAGAAAAACAAAATAATTCAATAAATAAATAAGGAATAATTTATTGATATACTAGAATTTAACTATATTTCATGCTTGACGTAATTCAAGAAAAAATATAATAAAGTCAAATAAAGACTCAAAAGTCCCTGGTCCTGAACCCCATGTTAGTCCTATCTCTATAATCTATCCCATCAAGCATGTAGACAATCAACAAAAAGGTCATTTACTTGGTCTAATCATGCATCCACGTAATCTACTTGGGTACCAAATGGAATCCCAAATAGTGTGTGAGTATAACTATGTAGGTAGAAACCACAATGTATAAACAAACCAATCTAATAAGAACTTTATTCCATAATTTCATCAATAGGTGCATCAATTAACTAAACAAATTAATTAATACAACATCAACTTGTTTTGGAACCATGCCGAAATATCTTTTAGCATATCTCACAACCATGAAAAACACAACCATATAACCATGGTAAAATAAACTATTTTGGTCTCATGATGGAATATTTCTAATCATGTCTCACAACCTTGATAATAACTAAAATAAACATGGAATAGTCAAAAAAAATTTGGGGTCAAATCCTTATAGGAATTACAAAATCCGAGTAAAATCACAATAAGAAATATAGCATGGGACTGAGCAGATCCACTCAATATAAGAATTACAACAAGTGAGTTAAAGCCCTATAATAATTATAACATGGGAATAGTCTGAGACAACTCAATATAAGAATTACAACATGGGACTAGGCTGATACCACTCAATATAATCATCACAAAAAATAAGTGTCCATGTTCTAGGACTATTATCTACATTTAATCAATTCATCAAGGATCACAAAATATGTCATAACTGCATGCATATGAAAATATCACATTGTAAGCCTCAATTGTTAATTATGTTAATTAACAGTTTTCTTTATTTTATCTCTTTCATTTATATCACAATTGATCAACAATCAATTAATAATAAATAATCCTAAACTTAGGAATTCTATTTGAAGAAAACACATATGGCACCATGTCATTATAAAAACACTCTAATCCATTATCTAATTAAATTATATTCACTATTTGGTCACCCAATGGGTAGAAATACGTAAGGTTAATAACAAATTGATAAAAAGAAACATCAATGAGTGATCCCATTCATTTTTTAATTAATTCAGGTTCACGTTAAGTTGGAAGAATCACAATATTGCAAATTCTTGGAAATTATCAAACCATATGGTTATGATTTAGACCCCATACCATTAACTAAAAATCTAAAAATTCTTACAATGGTAAACAACCTTGATTAATAAGGTGAAGATGATTACAAAAGGTTCCTCAATAAAAACTGATGAAGATCCAAAACAAAAATGCATATGATCAAGAGATTTCACCGTAACATATACTGAAACAAGGGAGGTAAGAGAAAACCTATCCAAAACCACTTAAAATGGATTGATTTCACAAAAAGGATGCCTAGAAGGGAGGTTGGAACTTCAAAATTCTCAAGAAGATTCCCTTGGATTGATATGAGAAGGATGGACATGATAAGGAGATAATGTCAAACACAAGACACTATTTTTAAATATTCAAAGGGAAATACATGATGTTAACTTCAGTTTGACATCCTATAATTATTTTTAGATAGACACACTAAAAAACCTGTCTCCTCAGATTATTATTTAATCCAGTCAAATATTACATGATGTACTATATAATGAAACACTGTGTACTTTCTTCATGTTGTGAATCAGTTCCTGACTTGTGGCCATTCATGACATGTGTCTAGAAACCATTACATGGAATGTATAATTGTTAAACATTATGTAACTATTCTAATGATTGTTTTTTAACAAAATTTATTCATAAAACAACCCAAAAAGACTTTTAAATTTTCTTAACAAACCAATAAACCATTGATAACAGTTGAAAAATTTATACTCAAAATCCAATAATTTAAAAAAAATCCCCAAACATTATGCCATTTCCCCCCAACAATGTTCTCCATCTCCAAACAAGTCTTAACCCCCAAGGCTCAAAAAAAAACTCAGAGAGAGACATGCCAAGAAAAATATGGGATCTTATAACCTCCCCATCATATAATAGCTCATCCATGAGCTTCTCTAAGCATCACAATTTGTTATTGGTGAAGAGGTTTATCCACTATGTTCACATATCATATCCCCTCTCCAATATATCCTCCTAAAGTCACCTAAGATTCCACTGTACTTGAACCAACTATATAGTACTAACCCAAAGATATCCCTCATTAGGATAAAATTCCTCTATTGGATTATCCTCAAAGGATATATGGACAAAAATCTCTACGTCTACTAAGTATATCAAATGGGAAGGGTCTGGATGATATATTTGAAGACATGGCATGTGAAATAAGTCATGTATGGAACTGTAACACTATGGAAGGGATATAAGTATGGCACAAGACTGATCCTTTCCACTATCTCAAGTGGAACCAAAACATTAATTCTAGTTTTACATGTCTCAGGATTCTATGTTTCCCCAATCTAGGTGACACCCACAGAAAACCACAATTACTGACCTCAAATTCTAGAGATCATCCTCAATGGTTAGTATATGATTGTTTTCTATATTGCGTGGTCACTAACCACTGTCTGATCAATAAAAACATCTCAGATGTCTCCTATGTGAGACTAGACCCAAAATGTTCGGAATCACATTCCTCTAACCAACAACGAGTTTAATTGTACAACTTGACATTGAAAGCCTCAAAATGTGCCTTTTGGAATTATTCCTAGAAGATACTATTATATTAAAACTCTAAGAGTTCAATATGATTATCTTACAAACCACAAAAATTCAAAACATAGGCTCATAACATGTCCTCTAGAACCTAGAAATTATTATGAGATTAACCCTCAGCCTGATCATGATAGGTTGTTCTCAAAAGAATCTATGATCCTTGAGACTTATGAAGACGTCCACTGAAACAAGATGTGAAATTATAATCTCTATCTAAAATGATACTCCTCGAAAACAGTTCAACAAAACCACCTCACACACACAAAGGATGCTCAAATCATCCACTATGATGGTCTCCTAGATTGGTAATAAGTGGTCTTCCTTCATAAAATGATCCAAAATCACCCATATGGAGTCATTCTTATGGGTTTTCATGGGCAGTCTGGTCACAAAATTGATTGTGAAATCGTCCTATTTCTACTCAAGAATGGGAAATGGATGAAAAATACCCACTGGCTTATTATACTCTGATTTCACTTGTTTACAAGTGAAGAATATATCCATGAAGCATTCTGTCTCCTTATACATTCTTGAACACTAGTATTGTTTAAAGAGATCGTGATATATCTTTTTCAAACTAGGATGCACTACCAATCTAGAAACAGGAAAGTACCTCTTCAGCTACTCGCATCAACCCATAGGATCCCAAACTCTTCCCCATAAAAGAATGGAATTGACACTACAAATAGACCATAGAAATAGTGTTTACACACCAAAATTTTTTATCTCGGAACTAATTCATCTGGATTAGATAACACCTCGAGCTTGACATGGTCCAATTGCACAGGTATAAAATATGTCAAGGATAGAGTTACTCAAACCTGAGATTCATTGACATCTAGATGAATTTCTACAAAGAGAGCCATTAACTTCCACTCATCTGAAGACTCCCGTACTAACTATTTCTTTGTCTTTTGGATAAAATTATCGACAATGATGTTTCCCTTACCCAAATTATAATCCAACTCGATGTTGAAATAATAAAGATACTCAACCCAAATATTCTTCTGAAAGATTAGGTTTCAATTAGAAAATTTGTACCTAATGCTCTTATGTTCAGTGTATACCACAATCCTTTCACTAGTGAGATAGTACCTCCAACATCTCAGGTTATTTACCCATACTACATACTCCAGATCATTAGTAGGATAATTCCTCTCATGCAGTCTTAGCTACCTAGATCCATAAGCCTCATTGATCCTCCTATATCATAACTTCTCCAAGTCCAATTCTTGATGTGTGACATTACACAGTTTATAGTTTACCCATAATAGGTAAAGTGAGGATATATGAAAATTTCATCCTATATTTCTGCTCCTGAAAATCACTCTTTTAAGAATCATACCAAACAAACTTCCCCAATTTCTTTTTCATCCAATATATTGATGTTTCTGAATGGAAGAAATCTTGGATAAAGTGTCGATAGTGACCTGATAAGCCCTAAATTCCTTGAATCTTGAACATGATCTTGGGATTCTCCCAATATACTACAGCTACAACATTCTCTGGTTCCACTGACATTATCAACTATAATATATAATGGATCAATAAATTCACATTATTAATCAAAAAATATCATTTGTTTAGATTTCCATATAGATGATGACTCTCAATATACTCAATGTGATGTTAAGATGTTGGGAATTATCATCTGTTGACTAGGGGTATACTAATATATTGTTCAAATGAACAACAAAAAACTGATCCATAGAATGAGGAAATATCCTATCGATCAATTCTATTAATACCACTAGTGCATTAGTAAACCCAAACGACATCACTTCAAACTCATACAAGCCATACATTCTCTTAAAACCAATCTATGGTATGTCTGATGGTCTCACTCTCAACTGATGGAAACCTCATCTTAGATCTATGTTAAAGAATATCTTATCACCTCTCAACTGATTGAAAATATCATCACTTCTAGGAAGAGGATATCGGTTCTAAACCGTCATCTGGTTTAATCTTCTATAATATACACATAATTTCAAAGATCCGTCATCCTTCTAGGTAAAGCGAACTACATAACCCCAAGGACATGTACTAGGATATATAAATCTCATAGATTCCATATCATCCAACTCAATATTCAACTCTCAAATATCTTATGGTTCCATTATTTATCTACTGATACTAATTGGATCATGGAATTGATATCTCACTTGAGCGATAATATATAGAACTCGTTTGTAAAGACTTTACGATAATGATATACCCCTATAGGGAAAGAATCCTGGTTAATTACACCATCTTATAAAGCATGACAGGATATCTGCTCTATGAGACAATTCAATCTTCATAGAATTGGTTCTCCACAATCAGCCTGAAGATCACATTCACTCTAGTTAGAATAGCTTCCTTCTTTGGGAGATAGAAATCTAACTATCCTCTTCTAATAGCCGATATGATCCTGGTAGAGAAATAAATAATCTATACCAAGAATCAAATTGAATCCTATCATTTCTAGAATGAACAGTTACCAAAAGAAATGTTAACCACCAATCGCTATAGAACACACCTTGCAATGTTTTATATTCTCTGATTGGACTCCCAATGGTGTGTCGAAGGTCAAATCACCATCCAAGATATCCACATCCAAGCCCAAATCAATTTAAAAAGGGGAATATAGAAAAATATATGACTATATGGTATTGAAAAAGGTATGTTAAGTTTGATGATAGAAGAATCAAACCTATGATGGTAGACAATAATGCATCCATGATAGTTAGAGTATCTAAATAATGTGATGCTGACTTATCCATCTACCTAGGCTATAGTTTTACTATGATGAGTTATTTCCTCTTCCTGGTATTGCAACTCCTTTATTGAGGTATCACATCCCCTACCCCAGCTAGAATGTCTAGTGGAACTCTATCTACCAGCATGCTGAGGGGTAATTAATCCCATTCCCAAATTAGGTTCCAATCCTGATCCCCATCCACTAGTCTATAGTATAATTTTTTTATAGAACCTCTAAAGATGACCCAGTATTCCACATATATGACACTCGACGGTGGAGTAAGGACATTGCTAGTGGTTGTGGAAAAACATGCCACACCATTATCATTGAACTAGAAAATTCTCTTGAAATGGATATCCATTGCCCTGACTACTCAACCAAAAACTGACTTAGTGAAAACCATCATTGATGATATTTTTACTACTCAAAGAAGAGATATCAATTCACCCTTCTAAAATAGCTCAGTAGCTGCTCGTGTCCTCCCTCAATGTTTATTCCGTAATGAGTTTATGGTTCACCAAATCCACAAAACTACTCAAAATAGTAAAATTCACCTTTTACCTTATATCATAATGAAGATTGTCCTAAAAATGTCCCACCCAAGATATCTCATCATCTTCCAAAGATTGTGAAATGTGTTATACATTATTGAAATGTCAAGCATAGTCCAGCACTGACATGCCCTTCTGTGTTAAATGAATGAAATCATGAGATTTTTCATCCATCAACATCACAGGATAGGAACATATCAAAGAAGTTTCCTCAAATTTCTTCCATGATATCTCATATTGCTACCCATCTTCCTATAGAATTACCTCCAATGATTTTCAGGTCTACAAAGTATATATGTAGCAAGCTTCAACCACTTATATGTGGGTGTATCATGTTTCTTAATGTTCATCTGGACTGACTAGATCCATAACTCAGCAGCTTGGGGTCCTCCTTCTATACGAAAATTCAGTGGATGTTGTAGTATAATCTCTTTTTTCATCTCCGAAATTGAATTTACGGTGAGAGAATATCTCTTTCCATTGATCACATAACCCTCAAGAAGATTTTGCAATTTTGAACAAACATATGATCATCCATAACTATAGGAATAAATGGTTTAGCTTCGTATGGAGCATATTGTTTTCTACTCTCCTGATCCTCAAGTGAAATATGATAAAGAGGCATCTTCTCTACAAGATAAATGCATTCCTTAGAGAACTTGATAACAACAAGGTCTACCTCAATGGGTGAAAGCAACAGAAAACCACTAAAAATTAGTCTCTCTAAACATGGATTACATGTTTTTTAGTATGAAATAACAATTAATTTATTTCATTTCTTAGATATAATAGATATCGTATATCAAAATTAAATATGAAAGTGTATATATTATTAATATAAATATGTTCATATCATGAAAAATTCATGTCAATATGTACCTATGTGCCTATTATGATGCATGAATAAACATATAATGCCATACCGGGACACGATTATACATCTCAAGAATGAGTAACATCACACAAAAAGTTAATCACCCAAGGTGAAATAACATCAACTGTAATAAGAAAATAGTATAAATAAAAATCTCATCCATGGGCACTCATATTTTCTCCATACATGGGTTATATATTCCCATAGAATATCTCAATACCAAGTCCTAAAATATCCTAGTCTCTAATTTACCTTACCCAAATAGTAAATAAAATGAAAAAAACCTTCTCCTTAGATGTCTCTTTGTAACATCCCCCAATCCAAAACTCTCTCATATGGGCAAAAAGGGTTGGTTACAAGACCTCATGCACACCTACCCATTTTCCAATGTTTTTTTAACTAGAACAAAGGGTGTGAAATGTATAATGGGGAGACTATATCTCATGGAATGAAGAATCATATTAGAATAATAATCCATAGAAATGAATGAAATTATAGTACAGAAATAATAGAAACCAAAAACAACATCCAAATGAATAATCCAATAAAAACATAAGGAATAACGTAATGATTTTCTGGAATGTATCTAAATTTATTTCTAGAAGTAATATAATAAAAATAATAGAATACAAAAATAAATACTCAAAAGTCCCTAGTCCCATTCACTATGTTGTCCCGATATCCTAAATCCCGCCCATCCAGCAAAAAAAACAATCAATAGTAAGGTATTTTTCACTTCTCCAAACCCGCATCCATGTAATCTACGTAGTTACCAAATTGTGTCATGAATAGGTTGTGAGTATAACTCAGTAGTTCGACACCACCATGTCTATACAAAAATTTTTTTATGAAGTTTATGAAATTGGGAAATAAATATGTGCATTAATTAATTAAAAGATTTAATTAAAACCACATAAGATTACTTCATCACATTTCCATAACATCTCTTATTATGTATCAGAACCATGACAACCACAACCATATAACCTTGGTAAAATAACCATATTTAGTGTCATTCTAGAATTTTTTCGAACATGTCTCACAACCACGTCGACCATAACCTTAATCATGACTTAATCAAAAAAATCTAGGTCCAATCCCTATAGGTATTAAAACATCCATGTCAGAGTTGTATAATCATTACAGTATGGCACCAGGCGAACCCCCCTCAATATAAACATTATATAATCCGAGTCAAAGAACTATAAGCATTAAATTATGGGACAAGGTCGAGCACACTTTATATGAGCATTACAACATCCAGGTAAAATCCCTAGAAGCATTATCACATGGGATTGGGACGAACCTACTCAATATAAACATTACAATATATAAATGTGAGTATGAAAAGACTATGACCAATATATAATCATTTCAAAAATGATCATAAGACATGGAATAACAGCTTGGATATCACAATATCCAATCACAAGAACCAATGGTTAATTATGGTAATTAATATTTTTCGTTAATTTACCTATTTCGTTTGCATCAAAATTGATCAACAATAAATTAATAATCAATAATCCAAAACCAAGGGATTATATAAAATTCAATCACCTAACGTATCAAGTCATGATAAAAAAATGTAGTAATTATCCAATTCTATTATATTTATGGTTTTATCTATGAAAGGGTATCCATAAGATAGGTAAAAGAACAATTAAAAACAAGGGACTTCAAGGAATGATCTCATTCATTATTTATTTAATTCAGACACATGTTACATTGGATGAATCATAATATTTCATATACGTGGTAATTATCAAACCATTGGGTTAAGATTTAGACCCCCTGCATTTAGCTAACTATAAAAAAATGCTTCCAATGGAGAAATCCCTTGATTAAGATGGTGTGGATGATAACCACTAAGGTTACTAGATAAAAACTAATCAAGATCAAAACCAACGGTGCACACTATCAAGATATTACACTACAATTTCTAGAGAAACACTAGAGAGAAGAGGAATCCTAACCAAAACCATTTAACAGGGATTAATTCCACAAACGGGATGTCTGAAAGGGTGGTTGGCACTCCAAAATAACCTAGAAGATTCCTTAGGGCCGAGAAGATATTATTTCATGTGAGAATTAGAAAATATAAAATGCGGGAAACTATTTTAAAAACTTTTTTCTAGGAAATACATGATTTGTAATTCAATTTCACATCATGTAATTGTTTTTAGAGGGATACATGTAAACCCCATCATATCAGTTAATCAATGATTGTGATCAAATATTAAACAATGTGTAATATAATTAAATGTATTGTACTTTATTCATGTTTTGAATCAGTTCATGACCTATGACTATTCATGACATGTTACTGAAAACCATTACATGGTGGGTATTACAGTTACATGATGAGTAACTATTCTTGTAGATAGTTTTTCATCCTATTATCCGCATAAAACTACATTAATCCTCTTCAAAGCTTCTCAATTTACCAATAAACCATTGGTAACACTTAACCCATTTATACCCAGAATCCATTAATTTAAGAAAACACCCTGGAACTTTTAATCATTTTCCCCTAATAAGGCGCTCTGTCTTCGAACGAGACTCGACCACCAAGGCCCAAACAAATATGGGAAGTAGCTTAAAAAATATGGGATCTTACACCTCATTTATTCCATTATCTAGGTGTTTAACATATGGATAAAAGTGACTATATGTGACTTCCATACATAGGATTATCATCAAGTGCTCCTCATTGTGAACCCCTTTCTATAGTTCCATAAGTGACGTGCATATTGATAAAAGACCCTTATATGTGATGATTATAAAACAAAATACTCAAGATATTATCCAAAAAGGAAAACTCTTTCTCTTATTACATAGTTAAAGAGATTATGGATGGACCCCTTATACATGATGAGTGTACACTCCAAACTCAAGATGTACTCCCAAAAAGTAACATATTTCCCCCATTCCATAGGTATTATAGACTTGTGGATTAAAGTCTTTACATGTGAAAAGCATACACCATAACCTCATTAGATACTCAAAAATGAAATCCTTTTATCATGTATGATAGGATATGTTCCTATGGATATATATCAATGTATGTGATGAGAAAGAACCCAAAACTCCTTAGGTAGTCCCCTAAGGATACCCATATCTTTCATGTTTTATGGTAGATATGCCAATGGATGAAAATATATATCCATAAATTGTGTAATTTTCCTAATTGATAAAATTAAAATACATACCCTCTCTCATGTAAATCTAAATTTCACATCGTTCTCAACATGAAACTAAACTGCATAGTGTTTTCTATAATATATTAAATTTTAGAGTTCCTTATTGTATGGATTTAAATTACTGAGAACTGTAACCATATTTTTGTGAATATCATATTATTTCTCATGAATTTATCATTATAATATATCATTAAGGCATCTATATTTCATGGATATCAATCAATACCTTAATAAAACATCCCCTTCGAGGTAGTCAATGAATTAATTTACTAACATAATTAATACCCTATTAATGATTTTATAAATATGATTAAATAATTAATATAGTTTTATACTCAACAATAATATTCTCTTTGAGAAGAGTGTAAATACCATATTCTTGGTCAACAAACACACTTACACCTCTGAAAAATGGATTTTGATAGAACTTTTAGAACGAAAAATTGTGATCTTACAATGAAATAATTCAACACCATCAAATTTACTAAGTGATAATTTATATTTCTTAGTGATATTTCATTAATTATTTGACCAGTTTTGGTTTCCTACAGAATTAGAATATCGATGTCAACTACTAGTGTGAAACATACCACAACTATACCTAATCAGTATATGGGACATATATTAATGATTGAGGGTTAAAAATATCATAACTATGATTTAGAAATACCACAAACCTAGTCTTTCTTTTATTCATCATGCATTCCATGAGTACATGGAATCTTTTCACACTCTTGCTAAAATGGTCCACCCATATCTATATGGATAACTAAATGGTTTGAGAGTGTGTATGATAAGACATCATCTTGACATGGTCAATTGATTAGGTGAACCTATAGGTGATGAATCCAAAGAGGTTGCCTTTATTCTAGGGGATGAACTACAATAAGTCTTACCCAATTATTATTTCAAACTAATTTTATTGATTCTATAATAGTTTTGATAATTTTCTCCTAATAAAAATTGTGTAATAGGTTTTCTTACTCATCTAGGTCACCTTTAGGATCCACACAGAAGGGATCCACATAACTGAGGCCATCACCACAACTGTGTGGATGGAGTAGTATAAGATCTTCCCTAAAAAGTGATTAACCTAACCATACTTTTAAAGTACAAATAAAGAGTCTTTTAATGTGGTAAAAACCCCTTTTATATTATCATAATGGAGTGGGTATCATAAATATTGATGATTACCCTGATATTTTTCACAATATTTCAATGGTGACCCATAAATATTTCCTGGAAACATGTGAATGCTATCTCTAGCCACCCTATGGGCATTGATATATGAATTATTTATTTTATTAATTCATGTTGAGTGAAAATAACAATTTTAAGGGGATTTTCTTTTAATAATAAGCAACACACTACCATAGAGGTACACCCCATGCTAAAGAAACTGACTGCCATGGAGGTCCTCCCCATAGAAAATAATCTATCCACAATTTATGAATCCCTATATTTTAGTATTAATCGACTAATATAGTATTCATCCATATTATTACATAATAATGAACCATTTTAGTGGTCCCCCCATTTTTATGAAGAGTTATATATGGGGGGAATTACTCCACCAACATGCTTATCTATATATGAGGAACCAAAAATTAGATTATATTTATATATCTACTTCTCTATCATCGAAGATACATTAAAATAACATCGATGATCCTACACCATTTATCCTAGAGAATATCCTATGATTTTTTGGACTGGACATGCCATGAAAAAATATACCCATTATCATTTAATATCTTTGAAAGTATATATATATAATGGGATCTAAAATCTCATTATATTCTTTTTTTATTTGGTCCCAATGAGTTGTGATATAATTTAATGCCACCGAGAACTCATATTACCTAGGAAAGGAAAACAATCCCCACTTTCTGAACCATATAAAAGTCTCTACCATAAATCATTTGGACCTAACAATTACCATGAGGGTACCTTCTTGATGCAAGGCACTTCTAAATCAAAAGGTGGTCATATTATTTAATTTTTTCCAATGACTAACAATATCTTATGTTGACATTTTATCTATTAGATGCACCCCAAAAATATCATTATTAGTCTCTCATATTGATATCTACCACTCAAACCTATGTCGGGTTGAAAGCATATATAATAGAATGTCTCCTTCTAATAAGTTATCATGGAAAGTGGTTCATTATGGAAAAGTATTTAGAAAAATTCCCTATTGAGGAAAAGGATTCCCTAATTTCATATGGTAATAAATAGTTAGGAATAATATTCTATTAATATCCTACTTACATGAAAATCATCAATATTCCATTATTGGTTTAATATTTTTTAAAAAAATCTATAGGAAATTTTGAGTTTCATTAGATGAATATACATAGTGTATAGTTGATAAAGTAATATTTTCAAGGAATCTAATGAGAAATTCCAAAAAGATTAAATTTTATCTCTTTTTTCACTAAAGAAATTTTTTAACACACTTTTCCAAGGAATCCATGATCTATTCCCCACTCAGACAATAAAAGTCATGTTTGGGAAGAGAAGAATCTATGTTCATGAAGATGGATTAAAGTTAACTACACGTGATATATTCCTTATCACACATAAAGGTACCGATATTCCTCAAAATATTATCTTAGTCTGAGGACATAGTTGTGACAACCTCCCCTTGGGAATTGGATTTTTATTTCAACCTATGATAACAAAAAGGGGTGTTGAAATCATTAAAAAAATATATGAGGGACATCGTGGAACTTTTGTCCCTTATAAAAAATATTCAATAATGAAAAATGGTATCCAAGGGTGTAATTCAATTTTTATTATTTTATTTGGATACTTATGAAGCCAAAATAGGCATACCAATCAAAATTTATTCTTATTTTAAATCATGCTTCATATTGGCACTAAATAAAATCAATAAAGGGAAAATAATTGAAATGAAATTTAGTGCTTCATGATGGACCCCATCATTCAAGAAGTAATTTGGTTTTTTTGTGTACAATTTCGTCATTCTTAAAAAAATGTTCACTAAACATGATGGCCTATTGAAAATTAACAATTCACAAGCCCCTATCATTTGTGATGGTGACTTAGAGACTATATTTGAAAACTTCCCCATTTCATGATCCATTATTGTTTGCATCTCCAAAGTGGTGACACCACAAAATTCATTGTATCTCGTTTGTAAAGCACCCTTTGTGTGGTAGAAACACTACATGGTCATGTACTTTTTATAAGGAATTCCTTTTCTGGAAGGCTGTCATTCAGGTTTTATTATAAATACATGTAACACTATTTTAAATGAGAGATAACTTTTTTACTTAGTTTATTTCTCTAAAGATAAATAAATGTAATTACAAAGAACAATCTTGACAAGAAATAATGAAAAGTTACATGAAGATCCTTCGTAAGGTTATGTATACAAAGTTCATTCACAAGGTTATGTCCATGAAGTGACTTCACAAGGTTGCATCTATGAATATCCTTCAAAAGGAATCTTTTGTAAATAACATTCACAAGGACACATCCTTGAATCGCTGTTATGATGGCATATTTGTGAAGCATCTTCATGAGGCCACAATCATAATGAACCTTCTTGAGTATGTGTCCATGAAGTTTCTTCTTTAGGATACACTGGTGAAGTTCTTTCATGAGGTTGGGCCCATAAGAGACTTCATGAGTCTATGTCCATGAGAATCCTACTAGAGGCCCATAGAATACCACACCCATGAATCCCCTTTACAAGGTCATGGCCAAAAAGATCATTCGTAAGTTGGAACCCATGAATCACTTTCAAGAGGACTCACTTGCAAAGTGACTTTCTGTGGTCTCCCCCATGAAGAACCTTTGGAAGGCCTTGCCCATGAAGAACCTTCCTGGAAGGCTTCATGTGGCTGGACCCATGGAGCAAGTTCATGGAATTTCATCCAAAAATCAACTTCATGATGGTTATTGTCATGAAACACCTTCATAATCCACATTTATCATGAAACATGGCCTCCTTCATGATTCACATTAATTCCACACAAATTGGAGGCTTCCTAGATTGTTTCCACGCTCTTTTAAATGGTCTTGAATGACACAATATTTATTCCATTATTTTCCACTTCACTAAAAAATAATGTTGGTTAATTGGGTCACATTTATTTCCTTTTCATTAAGTATGACATTTATCTATGTCGAATAAACAGAAATGAACTTCTTGGATCTATTTTCAGAAATGATAAATCCCTGAAATGTCTGCATTCATATCTATTCCTCCCACTAGGTATAATCCCCTACCATACATTCTCATCACTATCTCTTATAAATTGATAATACAAACCACTATGGGCCTCCTCCTAGGTGTAATACACAACCATTAAAATCTTCCTTCATCATATAGTTACCAACAGACATGGAGATTGATATCTATATATAGGCCTCCTGTTTGGTGTAATATTTAAACATTCCAAGCTTTTTTCCTCATTTAGTTACCAAAATAAAATGTGGTATAAATCCATATAAGGTGAACCTACTATGTGTAATATCTACCCATACCTTATCCTACCATCATAAAGGATGAACCCACAAAGTATCCTTGAATTGAGATACTCCTATTAGTTATATAATAACTACTTGAGTTGAGATACTCCTTTTGGGTTCCCAAAATCCCTAGAGTCCAGATACTCCTCTCAACACCGAAAAATACAAGCCCTTTATTTCTACCATTTTATGACACAACATCCTTTTCACATGGCTTAAAATGTATGATACCATAATTTTCACATGATGCCAAACAACAAGGTAAGATCCTGACACCTGACTTTAAATTATACAGATCACAATACATGTGATTTTAATCATATTCACAATTATACATATAATGATTCTTTGAGGTTCAACCCCCACAGCAACATATAAATCTTGGGAATCCTACCAAGTGTAATCCCCTAACATATCATCTTCATTTCTTATCTAGTTACCAATATATAGAAGGATAAAAATTTATATATAGGAATCCTACTTCGTTTATGTTCCAACCATATTTCTTTTCCAATCTAGATACCAATATATAGTATTTAAAAAACCATATATGAGCCTCCTAATAGGTATAATCCCCAAACATATCATCTTACTTCCTAGTTTAGTTACCCAACGTGAGTGGGTAGATAGGTTCACTCATGCATAAGTCCCACAACAACCATTTTTAGGAACAATTCACCTATTTTCCATTCCACGTGATATTAAACACCTGGGAATGGGTCCTATATGCATGACCATTAAATTAATTTCACTTGGTCATGGTTGTAATACCTTAAAAGGAACCACTATAGTACTTTTCACATTACTATAAATGGTATGAAATGTCTCATTAAGAATCACTAAAGTTTGTGGTTTCTAATAACCTTCATACGTATATATAAGAATCCCATTTCATGAGCCTGATCCTAACTCCACAAAACTCACTACCCTTTTTTACAGGATCCCAATGGCTCCCTAAATAAAAATAAACTCCAATGTTCTAACCTGTATGGATTAAAAATTTAGAGTAACCAAATGAATTTTTCAAATAGAATATATTATAATCCCAATTTGCAGTTCCCTATTATGTTTGTGTTGTTAATTAGTTAATTTATTATGTTTTAATATTTTTTTTACTAATGGTAATGGGAAGGATTCACAAAAATTTCACAAATATATAAGAGAGTCTTGGAGTAGGTAATAATTCCCCAAAAAAGAGTGAGATGAGACTATCCTCCAAAAAACTATACCAACGCAAATTACTAAGAATCACATGTATTATCCAAATTTCCTCTAGCCTTTGGAAAGGGGTTTGTACTTACTAAAAACTTTAAGGATGAAAAGTGCACTAGAGTTTCCTTTGGAAACAATCCCTTCACATAAAATGAAATCCCCAGTACAAAAAACATCATAAACACCTCCAGTGAAGGCGTATAAACTTTATTATGGTAATATATCAAATCCCTAAAACATATTCAACCCATTTGTGCATATAAGGTTGAGGGAGGTATGCTAGATTTCAATTTACCCCACATTATCATCACTGAGAGGACTATAAGAGATTACACCTCACTCTCTCCTCATCTAAAGAACTCAATGACATATTCTATGTTATTATACTTGATGATTCCTTAGAGGGGGCATAGTGATGATAAAATCCTTACTCAAAGTATTCACCCCATACCTAAATATCAAATAATATATGTTCGATAGGATGGAAAAATCATTAGATACTAATAAGAGGCTTCTCAGATGAGGTAAATTACATCATCCCTAATACAAATAGATCCTAGTGGTCCGAGATTTTTTTCATAAAATACCCATATATTATGTTATTTAAGATATTAATAGCTTTCGTGACATCCCCTACATCATCTCTATGACATCCCCAAACTATAAACTCCTTGAGGTAGTTGGAAATTGATAAATTTTTGTAACACCCTAAGATTTTAATTAGTTTTTTCCTTTAAATGAATACTTTTGTAAGAAACTTGTATCACACATAACACCAAACTAAAATTAACCACAATATACCATATTATAATTAGGTGTAGAAATTAATAAATTATGATAATACAATGTGAATATTCAGAATGAAAATTATAATTAGAGTACAACATCATGTAAATAATAAAATTTTGAAATTATTTATTATAAAAACATGTATTATAATTATTCACATATTATTATTATTATATAAATATATTTTATTAATGAAATTTAAGGTATGGTAAATTAATAAAATAAAATAAATAATTTCAAAACTATAAGAAATGTGAATTTAATGATTCATGGTTGAAAGATGTTTTGTTAAAAATATTATTTTTATTGTACATTATATATATTTTCATTGAAATTAAAATTTAAAAATATTATAATTTCAATATTTGAAAAAGAAATTCATTTTTTATTTCAAAATGAAAAAATTATCTTAGGATTAATTTTTCAAATATTTATGAAATGGCTGATTTTTTGGTGAACGGGGAAATTAGAGTTTTTTTCATATATTTTTTGATTTATGACATCATCACGACATAAAAAAATAATTAAAATATTATGAAAAAAATTTAAAGATTAAATATATTATTATTTATTAAAATATTATATTTAAATATTATTGTTAATTTCTAATAATATTTTTTAAAATTTAAAAAATTAGTGATTTTTTATTCTAATAAATGAATTATTATTTGATTCTTCTCTAAAATTAAGTATTTACAAGGATAAATTTGTTTTTGGATTTGATTTAAAGATACATAAATATCTTTTTCTATAAACCTTTAAATAACTTGGGTATCATTTCTGTAAATTATTTTTGTGTAAATTCATTTTTATTCAAAAAAATACATTTTTCTGAAAAAACCTTTTGCTTGCATTTTGCGCACTTATATTAACATTAATTTTAGAACCTATATAAATTGATTATTTTAAAATTAATTAGATATTATTGAAAATAATATTCAAATTATTTAATAATTTCCATTTCAATTTTAGTCATGAATTTAATTTATGATAGTAAAATGTAATCACCAAAATAATGGTTAAATTGAGGGAAATTTTTTAATGAAGAGGTAAGTCACTAAATATAATTAAAACATATAGTTAAATATTAATATATGGGATTTATTGACCCTAAATAACAGTTGATACATAAATTATCAATTATTTAGCACTTACCTTAGTAATGAAATCACTTTCTATATTAATAAATTATATTTTTAAAAGTACTACCCCTCCCAATTATATAAGGATCTAATAATCCCTCACTTATCCACAAACATTGATCATAATAGATCAACATATATATAAAAAAATCACATCCCAATACCCTTAAAAATTACCTAGAGGTCTTTGTCTCACCAAAATTCCAACCTAATAAGGTTTAAGGAGATATCAAAAGGAGGATACCAAAATAAGAGGTAATCATCTTAACCAATTTCATGCAAGTTTATTTCTTCATAAAGATCCACCAAATATTTTTTAATTCGTATTATATTAATAAATTTGTATTATAAGTATATTTATTTGTTATTATTTTTATTTAACTATAATTTTGGTCACAATTTTCATCCATTAGAGAATGAAAATGTCACACGTGTGTACATAGAGACTATCGACACCATGAACGAAGTATTTCATTTTTCATCACCACATCACATTGTTGGTTATAACGAATTATTTGATGTATAAATTTTTTATCAATGAAATAATTAGGGTTCTATAAATATAAATCATTATCTAATTTCTTTCCCACTCATCCATTAAAAAATGAAAATATCACCCATGTGTATGTCCAGACAACTGCCTGTATGGATGACATATTTAATATTTAATTATTTCATTACATAGATGGATATAAAAATTTATTTATTGACTATTATTATTTTTTTGTAATTATAAATAATTTATAAAAATTTTATTTTCAATATATAATATCATTTTCATACTAATTCACCCATTATAAGTCTCTCTTATTTTGGTCAGTTTTATGTCCTACATGAACGATGCTATAATGTTTTTGTCACGAATGACTATGTAATATTATATACAGTTAATTATATGTAATAATGATGTATTTAAGATGTTTTAATGATTATGAAATGGATATATAAATATTTTTATTCACTAACAAAATCATTTATTTTCATGGAATCAAAATTTCGAAAAAGATGGATATTTATGATTTGAATGTGAATCATCACCATAAATGCCATGAAATATTCATGGAAATATATATTTACACCTAATATATAGACATAATCATCATCAAAGTTTTTTAGATGATGAAACCATGACCTAGGTTCATGTTCCAAAACCTTTGTATAGAAACATTCATGAGAAATAGAATTGTTAACACATAAGTATTTATTTATAATAAGTAATTGTTAATAAATGGGTAATTGTAAATTATAAGTGAATGGAATCTAGTTTCCCTAAACCTCCAATATTAGATCTAGTACTAAAAATAACTCATTTTAACATAGTATTTGATACAAAATGGGATAAACCTATCTTTATTTTACATTATTTCCAAATGTTAATCATTACATCTCACAAATAATCACACAATCCGAGGAATTAATTGTTTTGTATCATTTAGGAACCTCTAAATAAGTGAGTTATTTTAAAATACCCGTGAAATTTTATAAATAATTGAACCAAAATAGAGTCCCTTATAGACTCCTCATAGGTTATACTCATCTTCATAACCCAGGGAATGTAAACATAATAAATTGGTGATCTCAAATTCGAAGTGAGGGTAAAAAATCATCAACATGTCATAAAGGGTTATATAATAATAATATGAGAAATAATGGGCCGTGGATAAACATTTTATTAAAAATAACATTGAAAAAAAATGTTTTTACACAAGTCAAGATAGAAGGATACATATTCTCAAATGAAAAAACATTTTCCAGGGTAAATGAGTTTGTTTTTTTAATTATGATTCCTGGGGAAAATTATAGGTATATAGAAAATATGGCATGAAATTGAAACCTATAATGATAAAGAATTATGGAACAAAAATATGTACAGAAAATATTATGAACTAATCTACTCATATCACATTAACGAAAAGACGTGAACAAAACATCACACATCACATTAACACACCAAACCTGTGATCAGTGCTTACCACATCATGTTAACATATAATACTTTTAAACAACACATCTCATAACATGTTTACTCAATACACATGAAAAAAATGATTTTTAATCCACATTTACAGAATAAACTTTTTAAAAAACATTCCTATATCATGTTCACATAAAAAACTTGTGCAAAAAGAATCCCAAATCACATTGACACAATAAACATTTGTACAGAGATTCTTACATCACATTCACATAATAACTCATCATCTCATGTGATATTAAGACTTAAACAATGCATTGGAGGGCCATATATTAACCCACCATAAATTATATATATATATATGCACCATATGAAATCAATCATCATAATATCATAAAGAGAATATGGAAGGAAAATGGGATTTATATCTATTTCAAATAGAATCATATAAATAAATATTTATAACTCTATCAGTAAACAAGATAAACCATTGGAATATAAATGGGTATCCAGTGATACTAAATAACATTATATGTAGATAGAATTCAATGAAATATTTGGTATTTACACCATATAACTAAAGGATATACACTTTAGTTGATAATTTCCCCAACCAATTGATGCGTGGAATATAAGATAAGACCCGTTCATTAATAAAAAGGATAATAGGGTATTCACCAAGGAAATACATTGGAAGAAAATTTATACCTATTCATAGGGGATAGTTAGAAAGACAAGGGTTGTGATGGATTACTCTAATGTTATAAATAGAAATTTCATATGCCATCCAAAGGAATAATTATGATTGTATCATTTGAATTATATACTCTATCAAGAATAAAACATGTTAAAAGATGTTGACATGGATAAAAACTCTTTTAATAAGCATTAGAAAAAAACATTGGAAGTAAATAATATCCTTAACCTTTAAAAAATATTTATTAAAAAAATAGTATAAATAATTTAAAAAACATGAAGGATTATAATTCCATATAAAAATCAAGAAATAATATAGATTATGTTTTATAGTAAAATATAAAATAGAGGGAAGATTTTTTCTCAGGGAAAATGTTAAATATATATTATATTCACACCTTGAAGAAAAAAACCATATGGAAAAAATTAAAAATTTATTAATATTTTTGTAATTAAATTAAAAGAAGTAAAAATGTTATATAATCAATTACTTTGGAATGCATTGGACATTCAAAAAAGCATTAAATGAATATAGACATGGGGAAAGGGAGGTTCTCCAAAAAAAAAGGAGAGACGAGGTCAGTTTCACTTATAAGAACCACATTGTGTAAAATATGAAACATTTGGGGTACATGTAAAACCCAAAGAATAAATAAAATAATAATGAGTGTTTTTATAAAAAAAATTACCCATATGGATTATTTCTCAATAGCAATCTTGTTTTGAAGTTACGATTGTAAATGATACTCTTACGGGTTGAATAACATTTCAATACAAATCCATTTAAAGAGATATCATGAAATTAAACATAAAAGACCATGAATGAAAGATAATTCATGATATAACATCTCAAATGGGTAGTTTATAATTAATATATTAAATCTATGGTTTTTAAAATCAAATAAGTCACATTGATTTAGAAATGAGACAAAGAAACCTTTTAAAACATAACATCATTTTAAACGAAATAAATTTAAAGAACGAACATGATATGGATCCTGAACCCCATGAATGACATGAATATGGTAAAATTAATTCATAATAAACTAATCAATCCATATTAAATATTTCATGGGTCGTAATATAAAATATATATCAAGAAATTAATTTTGAGACAAATAACCCCTTACCTTAACTCATGACATCCACTAAATTACATGAATACCCTATATAAAAAACAACAACCTTTATCACATATTTAATAGCCTTATTCATATATATAATGTTTTGTAAAATTAATTTATAATTATTCTCCAAATTTATATCAGTTGTGAGTAATCTTGATCATTTTGAAATAGTTTTGTAATAGAATTATTGTTATTTATTATTCTATAAAAGTTCATCATTATTAGAGACTAAAGGGATAAATAATTTTTTTGTATTTTTTTTTTATAATTTCAGTATATGATATTTCTTTATCATGCTTAATAATGTAATGAACGAAAATAATGTTTTGGTGATTTTTATCGAAAAATCATGGGTATCTTAATTAATAAGTTTAATATTAATTTATCCATTCCAGATCCAAAATAAAATAATTATTTAATTATTTATATTATATATTATTAGGAATTAATTTCTCCAAGACAGCCATGATATTATTTAATAGAATTGTTCAAGAAAGTGGTTAGACCATCCAAATCATTAACATACTATAACTAATAGATGAGTATGGTTAAGAAAGGAGTTTAGTTTGGAGAAATATAATTATTAAAATGAATAGAAATATTATTTAGATATTTTGAAGGTTTTAAATCATATTTTAATATATTTTGATAAATAATAATGACACTATATGAAAAATTAGATATGTTACATCGTGGAGCCACTAGCCCGCACACACACATGGTTAACGTATTCATTTCTCAATGAATGAGAGATAAAAAAAGTGGATTGTAATTTTTATTTTAATAATTGTATTATATATTTCACATTATTTAATCAATTAAATAATTATAAACATATAATATAGGAGGTGGTGAAAACAGAATACTTCACTATGTCGGGGCTCTAGTCTGCACAAAGGTATGAATGCCATTTTTTTATTAATGGAAAAGGGGAAATTTTGCTAATGAGTTTTAACATAGAATAATAAATTAAGTATAAAAATGATGATTTAATTATATATTAATTAAAAAAATTAATTTTGGGAATGTATGTTAGAAAATACATGAAATGGGTAAAGAATAGTATTCACATTGAGAACTTGATTTTTTCCGTGGGAGGACTAATTGGAAAAACGATTGATTAAGATAACTTCTAGTGAATAAGATCTAAAGAAAGAGGGAAAATGTTATAGGTTATGGTAAAATGGAATAGTTTCAAGAGGAAATATAAAATTCAAGTTTTCATTAAGTGGTTGTTATTTGTCTCTTTTAAATGCATTGAGAAAGTCATTTTTTGTAAATATTTCAATTTAGTAAAATGAGAGAACATGTTTCACATGTCAAGAAAAATAAAAAATGGAAAATAATTATGTGTGTATTAGTTTTTTGTTGATAAAAAATTGATATAATAAATTATAAACAATGTTTTAGATTTGCATTCTAAAAGTGATAAAAATAATTTAAAATAATAATTGTTCAAAAACCAGTTTTAGACAATAGTGTAAGTTAAGTTCTAAAATATCAATCATAGGTTTGAAAACTAAATAAGTTATTTTTAAATAAAAAATTCCACTTATAGAATATTTTTTTTAATAAAAGGGTTCCAGAAATTTACAATTCGTACTTATATACTAATAAGGTCAAAAAAGTCATGGTATTTTCAAATATGGTATTTTTATCTTTGCATCAAAAAATAAATACTTTCAAAACAATTCCAAAAAAATCATAATATGATAATTTTGACATTATGGGTAAAAAAATTAAGTTCATTTTTTGAAAATAAAATTAAAAAATTAAAAAATTTATATTTTAAATAAAATTAATAATATAATTGAAAACTAATATTTTAGAAAAGAGGATGTTTTAAAACATTAATTTATCTTTATATTATATCATATCAATTTAAAATTTAAAGAATTTTAACATTTTTATTCATATATTAAAATATCATAAGTTATTATAATAATATTTTAAGTGGTGAATTTAATTTATTATGGTCAATTACACAACACTTTAAAAAATAGTTTAAAATAACAAACCTTCTAAATATTAATTATCAATATTTTAAATGAATGAATTTTAAACTAATTAGTATATTTAATTTACTAGTAGTTTTATTATTCTTATAGTTTTATTAATAATAATCATATATATATTCCATGCATCATTTTAGTTCATTATTGAATGTAAAAGTGTTTATTAAACGTTATATTAATTTAAAGAAAAATATATTCCAAAATCTCTGGGTATGACATTCTCCCCCTTATATAAATTATGTCCAAAAAAATAATTGTTATTAACTAATTGGATTATCTCTGAGAAACAAAAATATAAAAATGTATCAAGATAAAATTTATAAGGATATATAAACCTAAATATCATAAGAAATACTCAGAAACATACTTTTCCATCATAATAGGAATACATAAAGATTATCCCTACTTATGCCAAATATAATTCCCTATATAAGACTTAAGATTTTTTAGAGACATAACATTAATGGATTCAATTTAATGATCCTGTTTATAAACAAAAACTAAACCCAAGAAGGTTATGAATATATTAAAAATCTCAGTAAATGATCATATGAATATGTATACTCAATCCAAAATGTCGTACTCCATCTTACTGCTCTCTATGCTTCAATCCATGAAATCCATGGTAATTTTCCTATAAGGTTCTCTAAAATAACCTGTATATCGTATATTTAAATCCTTCATAATGGTTTGTAAAGAAAATTTTAATCAACCAAAGCATATCCCCCAAGATAGTTTTCCAAATATGTAGTCTTAGGCCCACTCATAATGCACTAGGTGAAGATTGAGTTAATACCCTATCCACTGCATTTAGAGTTACTACCCATAAGTCCATTTTTTACGCAACCATGTACAATTTACAATATCCATATATGGATGTAATTTTAGGAGAACCACACAATATATTCTTAATAAAAACAAAGAGACGTTATAATATACATAGACTCATCCCTGAGACTTTTCCCTAGGGTTTTCACTAAAATTATCTTATCCCAATCCCTAAAATATTCAATATTACCTCAATTGGCCTAAATTATTATCTATAACATTGAAATTATGATCAAAATTAACTTATAACACCTTAATGACATTTACATCATAAAATAACAATATTTTAATATCCACAGTTATCTAGACCCTACTCGAATACCAACTGTGATGCCCAAGAACAGTACTCTTAAAAATATGGTGATGAAAAAAAATTCTTTAACACATAATATAATATAAAGTGAGATGATACTATATTTTTTTTAAATAATTTCCTTAATTTAATCCTTATAACTCATAAATAATCACATTATCCTAAGAATGTAATGTTTAATGTCTTTGAGGATCAGATAAATAAGTGGCTAATTTTACAATACTTTAGAAGATTTATCCTTAATTGAAACAAACTAAACTCCCTTGAAAACTCCACATAAGATAAGATCATATTAATAAACAAGGGAATGGAAACCTAATTAAGGGATGAAATAAAATGTTTAGTAAGGAAACCATCATTAACATTCCATCAAGGATCAGATCATAAGTATATTAGAAAACATGATCAGGGGAAAAACATCTTATTGAAAAGAATATGGAACAATAACAGTTTTTCCAAAAGTCGTGATAGAAAGACATGTAATGTCATATGAATAAACATATTCCATGGTAAAGGTGTGTTTTTAAATAATCATGATCCAAGGGGTATAATCATAGGTATATATAAAATATGTAATGACATTGAAACATATAATGTTAAGGAATTATGGAAAGTAAATAAGAATAGAATATATTGTTAACCAAGATACATGGATAATGTATGACAACCCTACTTTTATTATAAACATTAACAAAATTTATTACATAAAACTTCACTTGATACAACAAACTAGATCGAGAGGTTTAGTGTCTTTGGGGCTTACGATCATTAATGAAAAACTTAAAACATGAAATACAACATCTTTATTGAAAGCTTCCTTTACATGACCACTATATTCCCTCGTACTTAGAATTGCATGGGATAACCTGAGGGCATGCATAAGAAAGTGGTGAGCTATAGAGACAAGTTAGGGAGTACACATGGAATAACATGAGAAGTACAATACATGTTATAAAATAGGCATATCAATAGAGCATAAGAGAAACATGAACGTAAAGTCATTATAAATCATGATAATCATAACATGGAAATGTGGCAACAACACTTAACATGGAATTAGCATGAGCCAAGGCTCATTGCACATAGAGCATGAGTAAATCCTCATTGCACATAAAGAATGAGTAAACCTTAGATGCACTTGAATTAGCATGAGTCAGCACTCATTACACATGACGTATCCGGATACTATAATTTATCCAATGCATTAGAGTGCTATAAGGGTGCACCCTTCTTAAACATTTCATTTCATGCATTAGTGTGCCACATGGAACATAAAAATGGATTCATAAAACATAATAATTTATTCCATGATAAAGGTATGTGTAATTCATACATGAAACTTTATAATCAATAAGTAAATGTGCATAATGGTGAATACCCTTGATGGATAAATGGGCATGGTATTTACTAAACAATGACATTGGCTTAGAAAATCGGTGCGATTTTGGCACCTTAACGGCGTGACATAAGAAATCGTAAAAAATGGTTGATGAGAGAGAAAGGGGTGTCTCATCATATTTACATGAAATGTAAAGTAATGGGTCATATAGATACATGTCCAAAAAATTTTAATGGAATATATATTCATGATACAAAAGTATTTATTGAAGGTAAAAGAAGAGAGAGAAGTTCTTTTCAGAATTTTGGCATAGTAACAGGTGTACATGGGAGGCATTTAATGAGAGAGAAAGGGGTATCCCATCATTCAAACATAAATAGGACAGTATTATGGAGGTGAGAAACCATACCCAAACATTCATAATTGAAATTAAAAGCGTAAAACAACTTAAAGAAAATTGACAAAAAGAGAATGGAAGAAAAAAACCTTACTTGGATGTGTGCTTCCAAAGGCTAGAGAGAGGCTTGTGAGTGGCTTCTTGGGAGCTTGGGGAACCTTGGGAGGATTCTAGAGAGAGTAGGGCAGAGGTTGGACGAACTCCAAGGGCTTTTATTGAGGAGTAAGTGGGAGCTTGGGTGGGTTTATATAGGAAATGTTAGGTAATTATTTATTATTTAGGTTTGGGACCCCTTATATTAAATTAATCCAAACCAAAAACAATCCCATGGTTTTTGGAAAAGGGAAGAGGATACCAATATTTTATAATTCCAAAGTCTTATCTTCTTAAAATAATATGGTTGCTTATGTGGAGGTGAGTCACACTCCCATGGAAAACAATTTAAAAAGACAAGGTGTTTAATAAGTTTTGAGGGGTCTATTAATGCTTTGAAAAGTAAGTCAAACAAACCAAAAATCACATTATTTTAATGGTAAAAGATATATTGGCCGAAAATAAAGATTATAGTATTTTATTACATCACAATGGAGTCATTATGGTGTCATAAAACACATTATATATTTAACCGGTATTTAATTTTTACCCAAAAATTTGTCTGTCTCCGAAAATTATGAAAAATTTACCGTTGGATAATTTTGACATCCTGATTCTAGAAATAAGATTTATTTTATCGAAATAATTTTCTAAATATGTTAATTTTCACTTTTAAATTAAGAAATGACGTTTATCAAAAATTCACGGGTATTGACAGAAATGGCTTTCAAACCTTAATAAAAAATTATAATTGCATTAAAAAAAATATAAGATCATTTATATTTAATAAAAATTAACATAATTATAATAATAATATTTTATTAAAATATTATTTAATTCAACAAACCCTTAATTTAATAAAATATAATTCTTAATTAAATAATAACAAAAAACACTATTTGTACTTTAAAAACTATTTACAATGTATCTAATATGACAAGGAGGTATATTCATTATTATATAAAAAAATAATATATATGAACATAGTACTAGCGATTTGTTACATAACCCCTTAAAACAGCCGCATAAGACCTAAGGGTAAGGTGTGCAATGGTGATAGACTCTTGGGGTGGCTCGGATAACATATCTCGAGTGGTAATCTCTATCAACTTCCACTTTTACCGTAGATGGTCCCGTTCGAGCTTGACATGATGAAGCTCAGCTTGGGCTTGGTCAAGAGCGAAGCCCAAAGATGACACCTCTTTTCCAAGCTCCAATAAATGGGCTTCCTATGGATCAATTCTACTGGATGAGGACATCTCTTCTTTTTTCTGAGTTAATTGGATTTGTTAAAGCCCTATATTTATACTGATCATGTGATCACTCTTCAATAGATATATTAGCAACGGTCAAAATTCTTAACATAAAACCAAATAAGTTGACATTTTATATAAACATAAAAAGAAATTTAATTAGATCAAGAGGGATTTACATTAATGAAAATTTGGGTCGTTACAATATTCCCCCTTAAGATATTTCACCCTCTAAATTTTCCTTTTCCTACACTAAAACAGATGTGGGTAACTCAACTTCATCATTTCCTCCAATTCCCAAGTCGCTTTTTCAAACTTTTGGTTTCGCCACAACACATTGATGAGGGTCATTTTCTTATTTCAAAGAAATTTTTCTCTACGATCTAAGATCTTCACTGGATTCTCCTCATATGAAATATCATCCTCCAGTTGTACCACCTCAGAAGAGAGTACATGTGCAGGGTCTGGTATGTACTTCCTTAAGTGGGATACATGAAAGACATCATGTACTTTGGCCATGGTAGGTGGGAGTGCTAGTCGATTGGCCACAACCCCAACATGATCAAGAATCTCGAAGGGGCCAATGTACCTTGGACGTAACATCCCTTTCTTTCCAAACCTCATGACCTTATTCCATGAAGATATGCATAGAAAAACAATGTATCCATATTTAAACTCAAGGTATCGTTGACGATTATCTGCATAACTCTTCTGTCGACTCTGGGCTGCCTTGATATGCTGCTGAATGGTTTTCACCTTCTTCACCATTTCCTCGACCATTTCCGATCCAAGTAGCTTACGTTCACTGACCTCATCCCAACACGCCGGTGTTATACACCTTTTCCCATTAAGGACTTCATATGGTTCCATTTGGATGCATGAGTGGAAACTATTGTTAGAAGAGAACTCAACCAAAGAAAGATGTTGATACCATCCTCCTTTAAATTCCATTGGGTACGCTCTCAACATGTCTTCAAGTGTTTGGATAGTCTGCTCGGATTGGCCATCAGTTTGAGGATGATAGGCCGTACTGAAGTTCAGTTCAGTATTCAGAGCATATTGAAGACTCTTCCAAAACATAGAGGTGAATCTTGGATCTCGGTCAGACACAATAGATAGTGTCACTCCATGCAGCCTTACCACTTCCCTGATATATATCTTTTCCAGTTGATCCAAAGGTAAATCCTCCCGAATAGCAATGAGGTGTGCAGTCTTTGTAAGATGATCCACAAAAACCCATATTTCATTGTTGCTTTTGGATCTCCTTATAAGTCGGGTGACAAAGTCCATGGTGATGTTCTCCCATTTCCATTATGGTATGGGAAATGGTTGCATCATCCCCTTAGACTTCTACCTCTCTGCCTTCACTTGGTGACACACCAGGCACTTTGATGTATATTCAGTGATCTCCTTCTTCATATTATCACACCAAAAGTTTTCTCGGAGATCTCGATACATCTTTCTGATCCCTGGGTGAATAGAGAAATTTGAACTATGTGCATCATCCAAAAGTTTCTTATTCATCTCCGGACTTGATGGAAAACATAGTATTTTCCCAAAAAACACAATTCCTTCTTCATTAACATTAAACACCAAGGATTTCCCATTTTCTATAGCTTCCACTTTTTCCTGAATTCCCACATCGTCCTTTTGAGCATCCTTTAACCTTTTCAGAAGATATGGTTGAGCAATAATTTGTGAAAATATTTATGATTTTCCCTTCTTTATGATTCCCATGTCCATCTTCATCAAGTCTAAGAGGATTGGATCCTTCTCCATTCTCATCATTGATAGAATTACTGGGTCCTTTCTACTTAGGGCATCTGCCACCTTGTTCGCTTTCCCAGGGTGGTAATTTATTGAACAGTCATAATCCTTGATGAGCTCTATCCATCTTCTCTAGCACATATTAATCTATTTCTGTGTGAATATATATTTAAGACTCTTGTGGTCAGTATATATCACACATTTCTCCCCATAGAGATAATGCTGCCAGATTTTCAAGGAAAAGCTCACTGCCACTAACTCTAGATCATGCGTTGGATAGTTTCGCTCATGGATTTTCAACTGCCTTAAGGCATAGGATATCACTTTATCATTCTTCATTAGCACACAACCGAAGTCTTTCTTTTAAGCATCACTGAATACCAAAAAATGTTCCCCACTTGTGGGTTAAGTGAGCACGGGCGCAGTGATAAGCCTCTGTTTCAACTCGTTGAAGCTATCTTCGCATTCATCACTAAAAGAAAACTTTACTCACTATTGAGTTATCTTGGTAAGAAGGTTGGAAGATCATGAGAAATTTCTCACAAATCATCGATAATATTCAGCTGACCCCAAGAAGCTACGGATATCCGTTACCAATGTTGGCCTCTTCCATCCTTCAATTGCATCTATTTTGGAGGGGTCCACAGATATCCCATTGCTTTTGATGATATGGCCCATGAATGAGACCTCCTTCAACGAGAACTCACACTTTCTGTACTTTTCATAGAGCTTCTCCTTGCGCAAAGTCTCTAGTACAGTTATTAAATGCTCCTCATGATCCTCCTTGGTTTTGGAGTATATTACAATGTCATCTATAAAGACTTCCACATATTTGTCGAGGTAATCACTAAAGACTCTATTCATCAAGTCCATGAAGATTGATGGATCATTGGTGAGTCCAAAAGGAATTACTATGAATTCACAATGCCCGTATCTTGTGCGAAAATTAGTCTTGGGGATATCTTCCTTCTTCACCCTGACTTGATAATATCCCGACCGCACGTCCCCCTTGGAGAAGTATTGTGCTCCACGCAGTTGATCAAACAAGTCATCGATCCATGGTAGAGGATTCTTGTTCTTTATCGTGATTTTTTTAAGTTCACGATAATCGATGCAAAGCCTCATTGACCCATCCTTTTTCTTGACGAAGAGGACTGGTGCACCCCATGGTGAAGCACTTGGGCGTATAAAGAATTTATCCAGATTCTCCTGTAGTTGTTTCTTCAGCTTTTCATGTTCAACGACAGCTATTCTATATGGAGTCTTGGATATTGGTAGCGCCCCAGGTATAAGTTCAATTGAGAACCCAACATCTCTTCTAGGAGGAAGACCAGGCAGTTCCTCAGGAAACACTTCAGCGAATTCCCTCACAATATGAAATTCTTCAAGGATGGTTTCTTCCTTAGACTCAATCATCTGAGCTAGATACGCATGCTCATAGGGCATTAATATCCATGCTCGAGATGATGGAGCTGAAGGATATTCATCTTCCTCCTTGCACTTGTAAAGAATCAGGGGTCGATTCTCCATATGGAGTGTGATTTCCCTCTCTCGAAAATTTATGATGGCTCCATATAAGGAAAGCCAATCCATGCCAATAATCTCATCAAATTCCACTAGATGGAGAATGAAGAGGTTTTTCAGGAAATTCAATCCACACATTATAATATGGGACGATTTATATTCATGGGATGCAATGATTTCCCCATTTGTCATACTCACCGACATATTCACTTCCATGATTTGTGGTGGTGATGGGATTGTTCTACTAAACATTCAAGATAAAAATGAATGTGTAGAACCTGAATCAAAAAGTACGTTCGCTATTCTTGAATATATACCTAGCGTACCTGTCACCACTTAGTTTTCGGGGTTCACTTCGGCAGATGTGATGGAAAAAGCTCTTCCTTTCTGCCTTGGAGGTTTTTGGTTGCCTCTGAAAACCCTTGGATTAGGGAACTGATTTGTAAAATTCCCCGATTCTTTGCATTTGTAGCATTGAACAACGCGTTGAGGTTCAAATGGAGCATTCTTCTCCTCTGTCGCAGTCGCGGGTCTTTCTTGCCGACAGTTAACAGCTATGTGCCCTTCTCTTCCACACCTAAAGGATTTCCTTGTCCCCTTGAGGAAATTTCCAGGGTGCTTCTTTCCGCTCTATTGGCAAGTGGGGTGCTGGATCTTCTTAGCACCATTGGATTTATCCATCGGACCACCAGCATTGAAGTCCACCTTACGCTTCTTGTCCCCATGATACCCTGGTGATTCCCGAATCTCCATATCGACCTTGAGGGCTCATCGTACAATTTCCTTATAGCTGTCCCAGTCACAGATCGCTATTGCTTTTCGTAGGCTAGGCTTCAGCCCACCAAAGAAGCAGTCAACTTTGAATTCGGGGGTAACGACAAATCCAGAAGCGTATCGTGAAAGCCTTGTGAAGTTTTCATCATATGATCCAACAGATTCTTCTTCTTTTTTCTTGAGGGAAAGGAAGTCCCTTTCCATCTTAAGCTGGAGGGTGCGTGGAAAATATTTTTCAAAAAACATCTTCCGGAAATCCTTCCATTCCAACTCCTAGATATCCTCCTTAGGCTTTGAATTTTTGATCAATGTCCACCATTGATCATCTTCACCCATCATACGGTAAGCTGCCAGGAGAACCTTCTCTTGTTCAGAACATTGAAGGATGGAGAAGACCTTTTCAGTGGAGTTGATCCATTGTTCAGCGATCGTGGGATCAGATGATCCACTAAAAGTAGGAGACCTTTATCTCATGAAGCTCTCGGTAGCGACTAGTTCCTTCTTAGGGGGGTTAGGATGTTCCTCTTGACCTGTGTTTATATTCAAATCTTTAGTTATCTGAGAGAGAAGCATGACAAATTTCACGATTCCTGCTCCCATTGGATTGGGCGTCTCATTAGTACTGTCATCACACTAATCTTTACACTAGTTGTTAGCCTGAGTCCTCCTATTACCGTACATGGGCGGAATAAAAGGAAAGTTAGGGGTAAAACGTAAAGGGTAATACAAAGACAAAAGTTGATGACTTATAAATAAACTTTTATTTCCTTAACTCATGAGTCTATAGGCTTCTATCTAGGATTTTCATGATCTTCTTTCTAACATATATTCTTAGGGGAATTTTTTTAATTCCCTTAATAAGGGTTCATACTAAGCTTCTGAATTTATCAAAACATATCCCCTGAGAATGTCGTAACCAAGAGTGTATCAAGGCCCGTTGCCTGGCACCAGTTCCCATTCGAGCCTAGCTCAAAGCGGTGTTTTCATGTTTTACCCCTAGGATACATCTGTGCCAGAGCCACCTCTACCTGCTCGTATCCAAACAGGGATGTATTTGCCTGATAATCCACTTACTCAATACTCACCAAAACTTAGGGACGTTTTTATTTTACATAGTCTTGTATGTAAGTCTTTACTAGGGTTTTCTAATCCTAATCCCAAAAATAACTAAACCTATCCTCTGATACAAACTATGACAGCCCTTCTTTTATTACAAACTTTAACATGATTTATTACATAAAACATAACTTCATACAAAAAAGAAGATCGAGTGGTTTAGTGTCTTTGGGGATTAGTATCATTACATAAAAAAATATAACACGAAATACAAAATCTTTATTGAAAACTTCCTTTACATGACCACTACATTCCCTCGTACGTAGCATTGCATGGGATAACCTGAGGACATGCATAAGAAAATGGTTAGCTATAAAGCCCAGTAAGGGAGTACACATAGAATAACATGAGGATTACAATACATGTTAGATAATAGGAATATCAATAGAGCATAAGGGAAACATGAACATAAAGGCATGATAAATCATGACAATCATAACATGGGAATGTGGCAATAACACTTAACATGGAATTGGCATGAGCCAAGGCTCATTGCACATGGAGCATGAGTAAATCCTCATTGCACATAGAGAACGAGTAAACCCTCGTTTCACTTGAATTAGCATGATTAAACACTAATTACATATGAAGTATCATGATACTATACTTTACCCAATGCATTTGAGTGCTATAAGGGTGCACCCTTCTTAAACATTTTATTTCATGCATAAGTGTGCCACATGGATCATAAAACATGGATTCATAAAACATAATAATTTATTCAATGATAAAGGAATGTTGAATTAATAAATGAAACTTTATAATAAATAAGTAAATTTTCATAAAGTTACCCTTGATGGAGAAATGGGCATGGTATTCACTACACAATGGCATTGGCTTAGAAAATCGGTGCGATTTTGGCAGCGTAACGACGTGACATAAGAATTCATAAAAAATGGTTGATGAGAGAGAAAGGGGTATCTCATTATATTTATATGAAATGTACAGTAAGGGGGTCATATAGATACATGTACAATCATTATAATGGAATATAGATTCATGATACAAAAGTATTTCTTGAATGTAAAAGAAGAGAGAGAAGTTCTTTTCGGAATTTTGGCATAGTAACAGGTGTACATGGGAGGCATTTAATTAGAGAGAATGGGGTAACCCATAATTCAAACATAAATAGAGCAGTATTAGGGAGGTGAAAAACCATACCCCAACATGAACTATTGAAATTAAAAGGGCAAAACAACTTAATGAAAATTGACAAAAAGAGAAAGGAAGGAAAAACCCTTACTTGGAAGTGTGCTTCCAAAGGATAGAGAGAGGCTTGTGAGAGGCTTCTTGGGAGCTTGGGTCACCTTGGGAGGATTCTATAAAGAGTAGGGCAGAGGTTGGACGAACTCCAAGGGGTTTGAGTGAGGAGTAAGTGGGATCTTGATTGGGTTTATATAGGAATGATGAGCGAATTCTTTATTATTTAGGTTTGAGACACCTTATATTAAATTAAACCAAACCACAAACCATACCATGGTTTTTGCCCATGCTTTTTGGAAAAGGGAAGAGGAAATAAATATTTTATAATGCCAAAGTCCTAACTTCTTAAAATAATAGGGTTTCTTATGTGGAGTTGAGTCACACTCCAATGGAAATCAATTTAAAAAGACAAGGTGTTTAATAAGTCTTGAGGGGTCCATTAATGCTTTTAAAAGTAAGTCAAACAAACCCAAAATCACATTATTTTAATGGTAAAACATATATTAGACTAAAATAATGATTATAGTATTTTATTACGTCACTATTGTGTCATTATGATGTCATAAAAACATTATATATTTAAACGATATTTAATTTTTACCCAAAAATTTGACAGTCTCAGAAAATTATGAAAAAATCACCGTTGGATAATTTCGATGTCCAGATTCCAGAAATAACATTAATTTTATAAAATTAAGTTTCTAAATATGTTAATTTTCACTTTTAAAATAAAAACCGACATTTATCGAAAATTCATGGGTTTTGATAGAAATGGCTTTCAAACCTTAATAAAAATTATAATTGCATTCATAAAATTATAAGAGCATTTATATTTAATAAAAAATAATTTAATAATAATAAAAATATTTTATTAAAATATAATTTAATTAAAAAATCTATTAATTTAATAAAATATAATTCTTAATTAAATAATAACTACAAAAACTATTTGTACTTTAAAAACTATTTAGAATGTATCAAAAATGACAAGGAGGTATATTTATTATTATATAAAAACAATAATATACATGAACATAGTAATAGCGATTTGTTACATAACCCCTTAAAACATTTGCATAAGACCTAAGAGTAAGGTGTACAATGGTGATAGACTCTTGGGGTGGCTCAGATAACATCACTCGAGTGGTAATCTCTATCAACTTCCACTTTTCCTATAGAAGGTCCCGTTCTAACTTGACATGATGAAGCATAGCTTGGGCTTGGTCCAGAGTGAAGCCCAAAGACGCCACCTCTTTTCTGAGCTTTGAAAAATGGGCTTCGTATGGAGCAATTCTATCGGACGATTCCATCGCTTATTTTGTCTGAGTAAATTGGATTTGTTAAAGCCCTATATTTATACTAATCATGTGATCTATGTTCAACGACTATATTAGCGATGGTCAAAATTTTAACATAAAACCAAATAAGTTGACATTATATATAAACATAAAGAGACATTTAATTAGATCAAGATGGATTTCCATTAATGAAACTTTGGGTTGTTACAAGATGTTCATGGAAGAAATTTTGAACAATGATTCTCGCATGATATTTACACAACAAACCTATGAAGAAATATTTAAGTAGAAAGTTCACAAAATAAACTTGTGAAAGAAACTCCCTATATAATATTCACATAATTATATTGGGAAAAAATAATCATGCATCATGTTTACACCTAAAACATATGAAATTTATTCCCACATCATGTTCACACAACAGAATTATGAACTTAGTTTTACACAACATGTTCACATCAAAATTCATCATTTAACGTGATATGAAACCTTAAATAATACGTTAGAGGGTAACATAATATCCCACCCACCAATCATCCATATATATGTGTACCACATTAAATCAATCATCATCATATCATAAATAACCCATGTAAATAAAATGGACTTTAGAACCATTTCAAATGTAATCTTATAAGGAAAATATTTTTAATTCCTTCAAAAAACATGATAAACCCATGAAATAAACATGATTATCCAATTATAATAAATAATTTTCTAAGTAGATACCATTAAATGAAATACACAGTATTCACACCATATAAATAAAAGTATTATGGTTTATTCAATAATATCCCAAATCAATTGTTTTAGGTAATCAAGGATAACACCCTTCAATCAGAGGAAGTAAAGGTAGAGTGTTCATATAGGAAATTAATTAGAATATGAACCATCTTTATACATATTTGATGATTTGGAAATCTAAAAGAATTCAAAGATCATTCCTATGATAAAAAAATTAATAAGACATCCTAATAAATAATGTTTATGGTATAATTTATAAAAATTCATTAGTCAATCATATAATATGAAAAAGGATGCATATTTAGATGAAAAATTATTAGTTTCACTTGGAAAATCAATTTGAAAATTTGAAATATTCCTGATATTTTATAAAACATTAATTTCAATAGAGTGTTTTTTATAAAAACTGGATAATAATAAATGATTTTTAAAAAATTAACATATATAGTAATTTTTAGGGAAAATGAAAAAATTGAGGAAAATGTGTTACCATGGAAAAGGGTAAAAAGAGAAGATTTTTATATATTGATTAAAATGAACCTTGTGGAAAATGATAAAATATTCATCAAAAAATTTAAATATGGTATACGTATTATAATATGACCTTAACAATTTATTAATTCAGAGAAAAGTATATTCATAAAATAATCACACGAAAAATGTCCTCGAATAGGCGGATTCCTATAACACCCCTAATTCGCCTAATTGGATTGAGATGTTGGGAGGAATGCTACATGGATTTAAAAGACATTCCCAAGACACCAAAGGATGGAAATAAATGTTGAAGGGTTTCCAAACATTTGGGGGAAGATTTACCCTTTATGATTAAAAAAACTAACCAACAATACATAAGAAAACATTCCAATACATGATCCATGATAACCATGAAAGAAAACTCAACATTTTATATATCAAAATCATACTTAGATAAAATGCCACAACAAATGACTACAACATAAAAGTAAACAAAAAAATATAAACTAATAAAACTATAATATGAAAACAAAATTCTAGGCTCCACAAGATTCATTTTCCTACATTACCAAATAACCCAATTATCACGAAGTTGTGATAGAAATGTGATACTTTACCTTTTCCCATGTCTCAGTAGATGACATATGTAAAAGCACCAAAGATCCAAACAATGGGAGAGTACTAAAACGCACTATGTTTTTCCCATTGACATCCCTACTCCCAACACTAGGATAGAATAGTTAGGATCATTTATATAAAATAGTTTATATAAATAAATTTCCAAAATATTTTATATGAAAATATAAACAAATTCTAAAATAGTTTTTGTTAAACATTTTCAAAATAGTTTATAAATAAATATAAACAATATGTAAAAACTGTTTATAACTAAATATAAACAAGTTCAAAAAATGTTAATAAAAAAATAAAAAATAATTCTAATAATAGTTTATAAATAAATATAAACAAATATAAATGTCACCGCATTTTCCAGAAAAATCAATTTTCTATGAGACCCACCAACCAATACTTTGAATCCTTTTCTAAAGATCCACTTTCCATAACCAATACACTTCACATATCCAACCATGCATTCTTCTTTACTAAAGTTACATACTCATGAGAGGTCTCTCATAGATCTACCATTTCGTCACATGAAAATTATGTCCCATGTTCCATTAAATAGACGGCACTGAGCACAAGGTTATTTTTAACCAAGCCTCGTAAATGCAATATGAATTCACACACAAGAATGACCAATAGAATTTCCAAAACCAACATTCCTAAATCATTCCAATAAAACAACATTTTATAGAAAACCCATTTTATAACAAAACATTTCACAATTAAAAATAAGACCTATTTTAAAATCACTATTTAAAAATCATGAAATTACATCACTTTACAGAACAATTCCCTCCAATTTCATAATTTCACCAAAAACAATAAATCATAACTAAAGAACATTTATACCATAGTTTTTAGACCACTTTCATAATCAATTTCATGAAAATAAATTAATTTGAAACCAATCCAATCAATTATAGAAATAGGAGTCGATGGTAAAGCCATCTTCCTCGAGTGTTTTGGAGAAAATGATAAACTAGTGAAGAACATCACAAAAAACGGGTTCAATCATCCATGAAATCACCATTGATATCATACCCAACCATTAAAAAACCCAAATATATAATTATTTGGGATCTGAAACCTTATATCAGCCCATAACGATTGTAGATGTAAGAAAAAGAGAGAATAAGTGAAGTAGATCTAAGGAAATCATCAAGAATAATCAACAATAATGACTTCCTGTGAGAAAAAAAATTCTAATCTCCAGGGGAATCCTTCGGATCCACTTCGGATTAATGAAGGGACCTTCCTCGACCTTTGGAGAATAAAAATTATGATTTATGGATTCCTAAGAGGTGTAATGGGGTATTAAAAATTAAGGCCAACCCAAATCCACTTTTTAAGGCGGTTGTTTTTACCCGCACATGGTTTAGTGACACAGTTAGACAAACTTTGTGCTAACCGTGCATTAGATACTACAGTAAGATGAACCTTCAAAATATCTCCTTGCATGGTCTCCAAAATCATGCCAAAGCCACTAACTTGAACTTCCCAAACCACATGGTTTCTCCTAGGTTGTTGCACGGTTTGGAAAAACTATTTTATGCCTGCGAACCTTCCCTTTATCCCCCAAAACACAAATAAAGATCTCTAAACTCTCTTAAATTACACCTTTATACTTTATACACATCAAAAATTATAAATAATGGGTAACATACTAGAAACTGGGGGATTCTACATTCCCCCCACCATTGTCCTTTCCATACCTGGAAACTAGAAAACCACTATTTCCCTAAATGATTTCTAATCATTATTCATTCATTTCCTTCTTGCAATACCAAGTCACTTCTGAAACGTGAAAATGAAGCCACAAAACTCATACTATACCGATGCTTTTTTGATGTATTAAATCTCTTTATTATCCAAATTCCACACCAAGTTATGTTCCAATGAAGCTTTAGGCTTTAGGTTAATGTGATCCCATTTGATCACATAGTTAGGATCATGTCGATACTTTTTCTACAGTGATATATGGAACACATTACACAACACATTGAACCATGGTGGAAATTCCAAATGATATGTTACCTCTGTAACCCATTCCAGTATCTCAAAACAGCCTATGTATCGAGGAGATAACTTTTCATGCTTTCTAAAATGTCAATGACCAAGCCATGTAGAGATACTCAAGAGTACATGGTCACTCACCAGGAATGAAAACGACCAATGCTGATGATCCACATAATATTTATGATGAATCTGGTCCGTCACATTTCATTTTCCGATCAGTTGGATCTTCACTATTGTTTCTTGGACAAGGCTCTGCCCAATTAGTGAAGTTTCACATGTTTCCACCTAATAAAGTGGAGAACGATAAGGACACCAAAACAATGCTTCAAAATGAGACATATGTATGGAGGCCTAATAGCTGTTATTATACAAGAACTCCACCAATGAAACATGATCTTCCCATGAGCCACTAAAATCCATTACACAAGCTCAATGTATGACTTATAATGTTTTTATCATCCATTCAGATTTCCCATCCCTATGAGGATGATACGTTGTTGTCGTAGTTAACTAAGTTCCAAGAAATTTCAATAAGAATTTCCATAAATGAGACATTAACGTCGGATCTCTATCTAATACTATCGAAACATGTATGTGTGGTCTCAATACCACTTCTTGGATTTATATTTTTCACAAACCCTCGTCCATATTATTATCACGAATGGGGATGAAAAGAGCTGACTTGGTGAGTTTATCCACTATCACCCATATGGAATCGTGTTTTTCAACCGTTCATGGGAGACCTATAACAAAATCCATATATATCTACCCCCACTTCCACACAAGGATAGGTTATGAATGCAATATACCTACCAGTCATTGATTCTCTTCCTTATCTTTTTCACAAGTTTTGTACTTTGAAAAAAAACTCATCCACCTTCTATTTCATTAAATTCCTTCGGAATTGTGCTTTTAAATCTTTATAATGTTTCTATATTCCAATAGGGATGTCCTATATGAAATGGTGGTAATCATGAAGAATTTTTTCATAACAAGACATAGGTACAACCATCTGATTTATTAACCACAAAACTAAACTCTTATCCAGTTCCCATCCTTCAATGGTCTCCCCAAAACTAAGTTTTGAACTCATTGCAACAAATTCAGTGTCATAAATCTATGTCCCTTTTACCATATTTACCACATCAGGAAGCACAAAAACTAAAAATAAAACTACAACATCACCTCGGTCCTCACATTCCACATGCATTTAGGCTCAGAACGACATCAACTACTACTCATCTGAAGCTTCTTTCGCCAACTGAGCATATGACATTCTTCTTAATGCATCTTTCACTATATCTTCTTTTCCCAGTGTATACATCATGTCAAATAAATTATTAAGAGATACTCCATCCATATCCTTTTCCTAATATTCAAATACCATTTTTAGAAATTATGTTTCATGCTCTTATGATCCAAGGACATTGTAAATTGCTCACCAAATAGATAATGACTCCAATTCTTCAAGGCATGCATGACTGCATTAAATTCCAAATAATGTGTTGGGTAATTATTCTCAGGCACTATCAACTTATTTGAGACATATGAAACAACATGGTCTCCTTGAATGAGAACTCATCCCAACCAAAATCCCGAATCATCACAATACACCACATAACCTTGTCCGGATTCTCGAAAAATCGAGATAGATGCTTATATAAGGTGAACATTCAACTCTTGAAAATATTTCTAGAATTCCTCAGTCCATTGGAATGTAATGTTATTCTTTTTAAATATTGTTATAGGCGATTCTAGTCATGATATGTCACAAACAAAGAGCTGATAATAACCAGGGAGGCCGATAAATCTTCTTATCGTAAAGATGTTCTTTAGCAGTTTCCAAGAGATAACAACCTTAATATTTTGTGGATCAATAAGAACACAATTTTTAGAAATTACATGGCCAATAATGCTTACTTATTTTATCTAAAAACCAATCTTATATAATTTGGAATACAAGCAATAATCTCCCAATATTCTCAAAATTTTTACCAAGTGTTCCTCATGCTGATACCTTGTCCAAGAATACACCAGTATAACATAAAAAAACACCACAATAAAAGAATCCAAATATCTCAAAAATATCTGATTCAAAAATTCCATATAGACTCCTGGTTAATTTTTAAGACTGAAACGAATTACCACATATACATAATGGCTATATCTCTTTCTAAATACTATTTTTTTTAATTTCCTTCTTCCAAAATCACAATTGATGATATCCTGATCGAATGTCAATTATCATGAAGAACCGAGATCCTCTCAATTGATAAAACAAACCATCAATGCATTGATTTGGATATATTTCCTTAATTGTAACCAGGTTAATCTTATGAAAATAGACGCACAACCTTAGAGTTCCATCTCCTTTCTCTATGAATAGGACTAGTGCAGCGCATAGAGACGTACTTGTTCATATGAAACCCTTTCTTTCCATCTATTACTACTCTACATCCAACCCCCTTAATTCTTTTGGTTCATTCCTATAATATGTATATGAAATAAGACCTATCCATGTAAGGTAATCTATCGTAAACTCCACTTCCCTTATAGGTGGTAACCATGAGAAGTTCTTGGAAAAAAATCTAAAAATTGACCCACGACTACTGGAAAATCATTACACTCATTTTATTCCACGAATTCAAAAGTTAACTCTACCAATTGGTAAGATATTGTTCCCACTGCTGGTGAAAAAAATCTGTTTCACCTATAATTACAACCTTTTCTCCTCTAATGAAATTCTCCACACCATCCTTAGTTGTGAAACTAAATATTATCTTATAATAGTAAATGTGATCCAAGAACAATGTAAACCAATCCATACCTAGGATTACATCATAGTTGTATATCTCTAAAATTGGGAAGTCCCATTTCCGATTATCTCCATCAAGAGTTATAGAACATGATCTACAGAAAAGGCCCAAAAATCTCTTTGACCAAGATAAGATTGAAGTTCTATCATATAATGAATAATCTCATGTTTTAAACCTAGAAAATAAATATCAGGAGATGAAATGAAGGAATTTGATGTACGAGTATCAAACAACACTTTCTTAAGGGTATAATTTAAAATAATTGTACCTCTCACAATGGGTAGTGTGTCCATATCATCCACAATCATTTGCTCATCTCCATATAATTTTTTTTCAGATCACTTTTCACATTGTTTCCCTGCTGAGATATCCCTTGATGAGGCATGTTATTCCTATAATCACCATGGATAGCTCTGTTCTGCTGATAATATTGATTCTGTTGTCTTCACCCCATCAAAACAAATGATGCTTGGACCCCTGAGAAGTGTCCCTATCACCTGACATTAGAGCACTGTGACAAAAATGGTTTATATGTCCCATATTGTAGAAATTATGGATGATCATGGTGGTGATGTACACTCTTGGTTCATGTTGTCGATGGATCCACATTGGAAATATCCATCTCGTCTTTTTGGTTATGGATGAAGGTTTACTAATCCAGTTGTCTTGTTGGGATTTCCACTCCCACCCTGGAATTAGGTACCCCTCTTCCTCTTACTCACACCATTTCAATTTCCATTATTTCTCTAAGGTATCATGATAATTCCTCATCCCATAGCTCTTGATATGACCCATTTAACCACATTCTCTCTATTCACCATCTCTGTATAGTCCATAATACAGAGCAAATCTATCCTCAAGTGAATCTCCTATCTCAACTCTGGTTCCAAGATGTGTGACTTCAAGGATGAAATAGCTGCATCCTCAGGTCCAAAGAGCACAAAATTCATGAATTTATCCACATACTTAGTGACATAGATATTTTCATGCTTCATGTTGAAGAAGTATACCATACTTTGAATCATCAACAAGTGAGGATAGAATTGTTTTTTTCCAATTTCTCAAAATCCTCTTAACTAAATTTTTGATCTACTTGATCCTACATCGCTAGATCTAAACACTAGCATGAAAAATCATTGATCATATACATTTCCAGCTTGACATTTAGCTCTATGGATATGCTGATGAAATAAATGATATGATTCATCTTATTCCACCACAAATTAACCTTTTATAGTTCATAATCAACCCAGAAGATGCATGGATTCTATTTCTAGAAGTGTACAAACTGATCCACTTGTCTTGGAACATCCCTCTGGTTCCCTATTTCAATATATTCAAATGCTTGGATGATAATCTAATCCATCTGTTGGTTCACCTGTTGCACTGGTGAAACTGTATTCTCTGAGGATTCTTCCATTTCTTTTCAACATCGCCTACTAAGGTCTATTTCAAAACAAACCACAAACTCTAGAAGTCTCACTCTCTAGAAAATATTGTCTTACCATTTAAAATTCTACCACATATGCTATCATAAAATTTCATTCAAAAAATCCACACTTTTCACATTGAAATTCTTTTGAAAACATTCAACTTTCTTTTGAAAATAAAACCATTTTCAAAATACAACAACTACTCTCCTTTCAAATCCATTCATTTCAAAATAAATGAAACATTTTTCAAAAATCAACAAAGTGTATCAGATCATATATCATTATTCTAAATGAAATATAAAATAATAGTGCAAATTCATTCTTCTAATGCATGTCATTCGTTTCTCACAATCTATACAAGTGACAATTAAAATAGAAGAGTTTTCTTGATAAGTAAGGAGGAATGATACCAATAATTATTTGAGATCCCAAAGATTACAATGGTTGGAAATAAATTTTGAAGGGTTTCAAAACAATTGGGGGATGATTTACCCTTTAATAATAAAAAAATAATCTGAAATTAATTACCAAACGTACCAAAACATGATGCATGATAACCGTGAAAGACAAATCAACATTTCATATATCAAAATCAAACTCAAATAAATTTCCATAGTGTAAGACTACAATATCAATGTGAACAACTAATGATAAACTAATAAAACTCCAAGACCACCACAGGCCTCTATTCCCCACAATCTCCAAGCACTAACATGACCAAAAATCCCAAGTATCATGAAGTATAGTTAAAAAAGTGATACTTTACCTTTTCCCATGTACCAGTAGATGACATCTGCAAAATCATCTAAGTGCCAAAGAAGGAGTGAGTAGTAAAACTCAGTTGGTTTTCCCCCGTTGAATTACCTACTCACACAACTAGGATAGAATAGTTAGCAACATTTATATAAAAAAATTTATATAAAACAACTTTCAAAATAATTTATAACAAAATATAAAGAATTTCTACATTTTTTATGTAAAATAATTTCAAAATAGTTTGTAACTAAATATAAACATGATCTAAAAATAGTTTATAAATTAATATAAACATGCTATAAAAATAGTTTATAACCAAATATAAACTAATTCTAAAAACATTGTATAAATATATTTAAAAAAAATTCAATTTCACCCCATTTTCGATAAAAATCAATTTTTTAAGAAAACCAAAAACTAATACTTTGAATCATTTTCTAATGTTCAATTTGGAATAACCAATCCACTTCACGTATCCAACCATTCATGCTTCGTTATGACAGTTCCATACTCATGATCAGTCTCTTGTTGATCTACCATTTCTTCACATGATAATTATGTCCCTTGTTCCATTACACTTTTGGTACCGATCACAAGGTCATATTTAATCTAATCCTTGAGAATAAAATATGAATACACACACATGTATTACCTATACAATTTTGAAAACCAGAAATCCCAAATCATACCAATAAAACAACCTTTTAATGAAAACCCATTTTACAAAAAACTATTTCACAAATCCAGATAATCCATATATTAAAATCACCATTTTCAAATCATGAAATTAAATCACTTTACAAAAAAATTCCTACCAATTTAACAATTTCACCAGAAACCATAAATCATCACTAAAGAATATTTATACATTGATTTTCACAGCACTTTCATAATAAATTGAATGAAATTAAATTAATTTGTTGCTAGGCTAATCAATTCTAATAAGAGGAGTTGAGAGTGAATCCAATGACATTGAGAGTTTTGGTGAAAATAATAAAAGGATGAAGAACGTCACAAAAACTGGCTGAAACATCCGTTAACTCACCTTATATCTCTTTCCATACCATTATAAAACCCAATTATTGAATAATTTTGGATCCAAAACCTTAGATAAACCCAAATCAGCGTAGATAAAAGAAAATGATAGAATTAGTGAATTAGATCTTAGAAAATCATCATGAACGATCAAGATTGATGACTTCCCATGATAAATCATCTTTTAATCGCCAAGGTAAGCCTTAAGATCACCTCCAGGTCGATGATAGAACTTTGATTGACCTTTGGATAATAAAAATACTATGTTATGGTTGTAGAATAGGAGGAATGGGTCATTAAAAATTAGGGTGGACCTATATCCACTTTTTAAGGAGGTGGTTTTGACCCGTGCATTATTTAGTTGCATAGTTAGACATACTATGAATTAACTCTACATTAGATACAACCTTAAATATGACCCTTCACATGGTCTCCTCACATGGTATATGAAGCTGTTCTCAAACCATTCTGAAGCCACTACATGAAACTGCCCAAACCACAAGGTTTCTCTTAGGCTGTCACACAGTTTGGACAAACATTGTGCCACCGGTGTGCCTTCCATTTAGCCTCAAAAATCAAATAAATATCTTAAAACTCTCCCAAAATTCGCACTTATACATTATACACATCAAAATCCTAACTAATGGGTAACTTACATGAAACATGGGGTTCTATAATTCCCGACTGAAAAGAAGATTTAGGTTTAGTTTCCTTACAATGAGTAAATAATGACACAAGGGGGGAAAAGTAACAGTGGTAAGATATATAAAACCCAAAAAATAAACACAGGATAATAAAATTATTGTGGTTTTTGAAATATAGAGCATAAACATACCCCAGATGGTGTATCTTTCAAAAACAATCCTGATTTTATGTTATGATTGTAGAAGGAAACCCTTAAGATAATATTAAAAGAAGAATCAAAGGAAAATAAGGGTGTTTCCCTGCAATTGGCATTAAAAAATCATGAAATGAAATATATTATTTATAAATGACATAAATAGGGTAATAAATACACCATTTTAATGAAATTCTGCTGTGTAATATCAAACATGTCTCACATAAATGAAAATAGAGACAAATAACCCTTACAACTTTGGTATTATTTGAATCAAAATCCATATGAAGAAAGAACATTTTATTTATCATAAAACAATATTAATAACATGAATATAGTAAAATTAATTAATTAAGTACTAATAAGACCATATGAAAGGTATCATGGTGTATAATGTGAAATATGTCTCATGAAATTAAATTTGCAACAAAAAACCCCCTTACATTAACTCTTAACCTCCACTAAAGTTATTGAATATCATTTATAAAAATTAGGTATCTTAGTACTATATTTCATAACCTTATTCATACCTATAAAATTTTATAAACATTATTTATATTAGTTATTTATTATCTATTTTCAATATTATGTGTGAGTATTCATTATCAGTCTTATCTAGTTTTGAAATAGCAACATTGTTCTTCATTCCTCTATTAAAATACATCATTAAAAAAATATAAAATGTAGTGGAATATATGATTAATAATTTTTATAATTTTTATAATTTAATAATTTCATTATATGTTATGGGTTTTATAATACATGGAGATAAAATCAACAATGTCATGTTTTAGTGAATTTTAACCAAAAACGTTTGTATCTAAATAAATGAGTTTAATATTAAATATAACATTATAGATCAGAAATAAAATCATTATTTACTTATTTATATCATATATTCTCTTTAATAACTTTTTCATTGTCATCCATGATATTAGTTTTTAGCATTGTTCATGTAGATGGTTAGACCAACCCAAACATGATCATACAATAATTAATGGATGAATACGGTTATTAAAGTGGTTTATTTTGTTATAATATCATTATTACGTAAGAATAATGAAATTATTTATATATATTAAATTTTTTAATCATTTTTTAATATATTTTGAAAAATAAGAAAAAACTAGATGAAGAATTAGATAAGTTAGTTCGTGGAGGTGGTTGTTTGTATAAAGGCATTAATGACGTTTTGATTTTTTCTAATGGAAAAGGGAGGTGGTTAATTATTGTTACTTTAGTGTAATAACACCTAGTATAAAAAATAATTATTTAATTATATAGGATTATTTTTTTGTAACATTAATCAAGAAAATAAATTAAATTAGGGAATGATTAGTCCCCATATTCTGAGATTGAGTTTTCTCTAGGAAGAATCTATGGAAATGGAGGAATAAGTCCAAAAAATTCGACAAAAACATAAGGGAGTGAAATAGAATTATTGGTGAAGGAAATTGGGTATATTTTAATGTAATCATAATTTTTCTAGTGGTGTTGAAGGGGTAGTGAGAGGCCCCATTTATAAGTACTGAGAATGTCATTCTTGTAAACATTTTATCTTAATATAAAGAGATGACATTTTTCACAAGTCAAGAAGGCTCAAAAATTTTAGAATAATAAATTGGGGATAATTTTTTTGTCTATTCACACCTCAAAACCTCAATTAGAAACATTTTTTTGTCCTTTTATGCCATCTACCCTTTTGGTTAACCCATTTTACCTAATCAGCTTTTACGATGGTAACTAGTTTTTGCCTTAGTAATCCATTTCTATTCCAAAAAATAAAATTTTTCTTATTAAATAATTTAGACAATGTTATTCATAATTTAAAATCCATTTTATTATATTTACTTTCTAAAATTGATAAAAATTATTATCAAATAATAAATTTGTAATGAATTAAAACCAATTTTATAGAATAGTGTAACTTATTCTTTAAAATAAGAAACATAGGTTTGTAAACTAAAATTAAAATTTTAAAATTTAAAATATATCTTATAAAATACATATTGTTTTCTAGAAAATGGTTTATTAACTTTATAAATAATAATTATATACTAATAATTTTGTAAAATTGCTATAATTTGAAAAAACATTATTTCTCACTATTCACATAAAAATAAATTATTTTTGAAAATTAATAAAAAATGAAGTTAATTTTAAAAAATTATAGTACGAATATTTAAAAATTTATATTTTCAATTAAAATACAATATATATAGTGTAACACACCCATGAATTTACAAATAAATTTAATATAGAATGCCTGAAACACTAAGTCTTTACAAAACAACAATTTTATATAACCTAGTAAATAAACATAATTTTTTCACTTCTATTATTTGAATTTTTAATAACTAACATACATTATTGTGTTGAGTAAGATATATAGAGTCTGATAAGATCAACATACAATTTTTGGTGAATAGTTACTAGACCCTTATGAATAGTAACATACCCTTTTGAATATTAATGATTAGAAAATCCACCAAAAAAATAAACATCAACCATTAATGTATAAATTCAATTTAGAAATCTTCTATGTGACAAAATTTTCATAGCATAATTATTGGTATTTGTGTAAGTCATAAATATTTAAATTATAGTTTTAGGATTATTTTAATAATTTTAAATGGAAATTTATTTTCATAAAATTTAAACAGAAAATGTTATTCTATTGTCTTATGGTCATAAGATATTTTTTTGAGACCTTGATTAAATTTTCAAAGTGTTATAAAATGAGTTATAGTTTTAATGCAGTTTTTTTAATAATTTATGGTTTTTTAAAAAAATTAAATTCAAAATAATTAGAATTTTATTTTCGAAAAAATTATTTCATTTTTCAATTATACACATCAAAATTTGGTTGGGGGAATTTTTGGGATTTTTATAAAATACATAAATTTTTTTATGAATAATGAAATACGGTAATTTTTCATATATATACATTATCAGTTAAATATAATATTCCTAGCATCATCGCTAATGTAAACAACATATTTTTGAAATCACATAAACTTTTTACTATTTCTTTAATTGAATCATCACTATTTCTTTTCTTATGGAAAAATAATAAACTAATGATTAAAATATTAAAAAAACCCTCCCCTACTCCACTATGAAAACCACCCACACTCACCACCTCTTTTCACTCCTATAAAGACTTGTTCCTTGTATAAATTATACTAAAATATCTTCCCAAGATCCTCCCCAATTTCTAGCACCACATGGTGTCATAAAAATACCAAATACTCTCCCCTAAAGAGGCTATCAAGGAAGATTAATTCAAGAGGTAAATTCCTCTTTTCAATTCTTTAACATTCTTTTCAAGTTCCTTTGTTTTCATTTCTATCTTCTACTCTCCTCATCCAAATGTTATTAAAACTCCAGTACCAAAAAATTACATTAAATTTGTTATTAATAAGGAATATTTTATTATCATATCTCCTTTAACCTTCCTTTATGCTTGTAGCAAAAACCACCATCTGTGATGTGGTAATTAACCACATTCAAGAATGCTGGGTTTTCAATTTCTATTATATTCTTCAATTTCTATGTTCTTCTTAAATTCTATCCAAGAAACCATTATTATGGTAGAATATAATATATTTATTATGTCTCATCTATGGTTCTATAATATTTTTTTACCTATGGTTGTTATTTTTAAAGAAAAATGAGTTCGTTCTGTTCAAAAACTGCCATCCAACCCAAACTGTAAAGACCCGTAAAATTCAAGGGAAATTTTTTTCTTAAATTTCTTTAGAATTTTACAAGAGCGCGGTTTCTGACGGCACCTGATTCCGAGGCCCGGAGTGCCCGGAATTAATTTCCGAAGTTTGGCTCGGGTACGTTCAGTGAACGAACGAGCGGGAATTCCTAACTTTTGATCCGGTGCTCGGAATTGAAATCCGAGGGCACCGATGAACTCGCAGCGCCGATATTCGCTTAAAGAGTCCTTTTCGGGAGTTGCGTTTGTTGCGGGTTGAGAGTTTCGTTTTGGGGTTTTTAGTTTGAGTTAAATAAAATTGTGTAGAACAATTTTATTTTAACTTCTTAAAACCTCTCAAAGGAGGTTGGAAGTGGGACCCACACCCACTTAACCTCCCTTGGGAGGATTAAGTGTGGTGGGGCCCACACGAACCCCCACCTTTTCAACTCCCCACTCTCCCTCTTAATGGCTTGATAACTTAACTTCTTTTTAATTATACAACTCTTGTATATTAAATAAGTGAGTTAATTTTGGGGTTAGCCATTTTGAATTTCAAACTTTTGAAATTCTTTTATGTTTTGTAATAATAAAATAAGATGTTATCTTATTTTATTTTGGGTTGATCGTTTGTCTTCTTGAGAGGTGGAGAGCTCCTCTTCTTCTTCTTCAACCTCAACGAAGAACGCGAAGAACGTCGTTCTTCAACGAAGAACTTCTCCGCCGAAGAACACGATCCATCCGCGACGCCGTATCCGCGACGCGACGTTCTTCTTCCGCGTCATCCCTTCCGCGACGGTTTTCCGCGACGAACGCCTTCGACAACGACTCTTCCTCCGACGTCAAAGGAATGGACACCGATATTCCACGACTCCGTCACGTGCGACTATCGAGGTAGGGGTTCTAGAGTTTGTTGTTTCCTTTTTATTTGACTTTCCTCAAGACTTGACGTAGAACGCTCAAGTTCCGACGAAGAACGCCGCCCCGATCTTTTTCGTCTTCGGTGTCAACGAGAGAGAACACCGCACCTTCCTCGGACAACCTTCGTCGACATAAGAGGGTTTCTCCAACGACGTGCTTCTTCGGACGCGCCTCTTCGTCGTCGAATTTGACGAACGACGACCGCGACGCCCGACTTCCGCGACGCCGTCTTCCGCGGAACGTAGACGATTCTTCGAATCTTAAACCCGAGGTAGGGAATGTTGATTTAATATTTAATTATCTCATTCTTGCTCGTGGTTCGTATAACTAACGTGAGGATGTTGTTTTTCTTTAAGTTGCGTTATTATTATTAACGCGAGGGGGGCCGGACCGCACGAACACGGCCGAACCCCCCTCCAACGTTCTTGTTTAATTCTTTCGATGGAAGCAAAGTGGCGTGGTGCCGTCGCACCACGCGGTTTACCGTGCGTTTAATTTACGCAACGCCGTCGCACTACGCCGAGGAGAGTCTTCAAGAACGCGACGCCGCGCCGCGTTGGAAGGATTCATGGCACGGCGAGAGGGGCGCGGTGCAGTCGCACCGCGCCGGACGACGAACACCGCGGCCGGTTCCGGGCCGCGGCGGGACGAGAAGACCGCGGCCGGTTCCGGGCCGCGGCGGGACGAGGAGACCGCGGCCGGTTCCGGGCCGCGGCGGAAGAGCAGACCGGCGGCCGGGCTGCCGGCGTCGGAAGCCGAAGAGGGGACCGGATTTTCCGGTCCCGTTGGAGAAGACCGGCCGGCCAGCTGGCCGGCCGGATGCCATAAAAACCGGGGAATTTAATTCCCCGGCCGGTATATTAAAACCCCCCTCTTTTAAAGAGGGGGCGGTTCTTTTAAAGGGAGGGGGCCGGCTGCCCCCTCGGTTCGATCCAGCAAGCCCCCCCACGTGGGGGGGGCGCTTGTTAAAAAAACGGCGCGGCCAGTGCCGCGCCGCCCTCCAGAAAACGCGGGGCTTAGCCCCGCATGCCGCCGCCGCCGCCATCGCGGCACCCCGCCGCCAGCGCGGCCCGCCGCCGCCGCCAGCGCGGCCCGCCGCCGCCGCCGCCGCGCCGCCCGCCGCCGCCGCCCGCCGCCGCCGTCCGCCGCCGTCCGCCGCCGCCGACCGCCGCCGCCGGCCGCCGCGCCACCCCGGGGGGGGGGGGGGGGGGGGGGGGGGGTCGGGCCGGGTCGGCCCGGACCCGGACCCCCCCGTTACGGACCAGTTTCGGTTTTTGGCTCATAACTTGAGCCTCGGATCTCCGAATGACGAACCGTCTGCGGCAACGCGATCCTTGGATCGAGACGGTCGTTTCGGTATATCGCACTCAAGGTTTCGGGTTACTTTGAGTTCGGCCGGGTTGGTTCGTTCACGAAACCAACCGGGCCTTCGGAGCGGAAACGCTCATATCTTGAGCCACGAACGTCCGATTGACGCGCCGTCAGTCGCGTTGTGTTCCTCTTAGTGAATCGGATCTTTTGGCATACTCCGCCCGAGGTTTGGACGCAGGTGGAGTACGGTCGGGTTGGTTTTTCCTTAAAAACCAACCGGGCCCCGGAGACGAAAATGCCAATAACTCACAGACCGGGCGTCCGATTGACGCGCCGTCTGTTTCGTTGACTTCCTCTTGATGAGACGGAACTTTTGACATACTCCGCCCGAGTTTTGGATGCAGTCGGAGTATGGCCGGGTTGGATTGTACCCGAAATCCAACCGGGCCCCTGGAACGGGAAAGCTGATATCTTTCAGACAGGACGTCCGCTTGACGAGCCGTCAGCAGCGTTGGTGGTTATGTTGAGTAACGGTCCCTTTGAGTTTACCCTATGGGAGTTCGGGGTACAGTTGAGATACGGCCGGGATTGGTTCGCACTCGAAACCAACCGGGCCCCTGGGACGAAAAGGCTAATAACTCACAGACCGGGCGTCCGATTGACGCGCCGTCTGTTGCGTTGAGACCCCTGTGACGAGACGGACTTTTGAGACACTTCTTCGTGGGACTTTGAGATACTTGGAGTATCGACCAGTAGCTCGTGGAGCGGACCCTCCCGGAGACGAGCGTGCAGAGTACGGAGACCGTGTAGCCGGCTGAGACCTGACGACTGCTTGACCGACTCGACTTGGAGTGAGTCGACTAGCCCAGTGGACGGAGCGCCGGTATTTGGCTGCAGACCCACGGCGGACGGAGCGCCAGGTAGATGGCAGCAAACCCGCGGTACTCGACAGGAGGAGTACCTCAGTAGGCTATCTGGGTAGCGCCCGGTATTTGGCGACAGACCCTCAGCGGACGGAGCGCCAGGTAGTTGGCCGCAAACCCGTAGTACTCGACAGGAGGAGTACCTCAGCAGTCTTAGGTTAGTGAGCAGTACCTCGGAGACGTGACAGGACCACTGTACACTCTAGAGACGGAGCTCTTCAGCAGTTACGGTTTCGATAATGAAAATCCTGGTTTGAGCTGAGACTATTGACCTTGTGTTTACCTCATGATTGAGATGGGTCACTTGCTAAACTTTGGTATATGTATGGGCATATACCCGGGTTGTGGTTATCCGTTGATCTCATGATCCTTCTGTTTCCTCATGACTGAGATGGGTTACTTGATAACTTAGGTATATGTATGGGCATATACCTAAGTAGAGTTTATCTGTTGTGATCTTCTTGTGGTTATCCTTGTTGGTTTTAGTGAGACCTTGAGGGTCTCGGGGTCCCTACTGAGTATCGTTATACTCACCCCTGCACGGGCTATGCCCGCACCTTGTTGTGTTGGTTGCAGACGACGGCCAGTACTGGCAGAGGCCGAGTGTTCGAGGACTGGACGGTACCTGGAGGTGGACTATACGACGAGGCGGTACCCAGAGGCAGACCACTGGGCGGGTCATACTTGGAGCAGACGGCGGGACCCGAGGAGCAGAAGAGCTATCTGTACCCACCCTTCAGGTGGGATTTCCAGTGGACATCTCAGCGTAGCAGCTTTACTTTTCAGTTGCTGTTTTCCCTTTTGAGTTGTACTTTACAGTTGGGCTTGTATTTCCGGCCCCTTTTTACTTTTCAGCTCTTCTTTTGTACTTAGTGTTTTTCTTCCGCTTGTACTCTGTGGTGCTTGTTTTCTTTATAAAGGCAATGCCTTCCCAGTTATCGGGATTTTACGCCTTTGGTGCTAGTCGCCAGCCCCTGGCCTATGGAAGGCGGGCTTGGGGTAGTCACGGCACGGGCCCGAGGACGGGTCGTGACAAATTGGTATCAGAGGAGTTCGGTTCTACCGCAAAACTTATAACTCTGATGTTTCTTTCTGTGAAGCAATAGTGTTAAGGGTACCGAGTGTGGTTTTCAGTTCAGGGAGTCCAGTGTTGGTGCGGGCGGCCGACGTATCCATACACCAGGACCCTGACAACTGATTTCCGACTTTGTGCACGAAAACACTGATTGCGTGTATGTTTTCAAAAGTTTTTCCCCTTAAAACAGCTCAAACCAGGTCAGCTCACCAGGTATAATCGTTTGATCGTGTTACGTTGTTTCTTTCAGGATGTCTTTTCTCAGACGACCAGCTAGAGCCCAGAAGGATGAGCGTGCTGACAGTCTGTCGAGCGGCGAGGCTTCGGTACAGGGCCCTCTTGCAGTTGAGGCACCAGCGGAGGCACCAGCGGTACTACCATACGTTGGGCCACCGATGCCACCAGCCCCAGCAGTAGGCGATGCACGACGCTTGAGCGCGCTGCACGAGTTCCAGCGCCAGAGGCCACCCAGGTTCCGGGGAGAGACGGACCCGCAGGCGGCTGAGGTTTGGCTGGAGGCTGTGGTTAGAGTCTTCAGGCTAGTGGGGACGCCGGCAGACTTCATGGTGATCTTTGCTACCAGCCTCCTTCAGGCAGCAGCAGGTAGGTGGTGGAGCCACTTGTTTCAGTTTTGCGATGAGATGAACTTCGCATGGGAAGACTTCGAGACCTTCTTCAGGGTGGAGTTTGTGCCAGTATCTCTACACCCCGAGCGTGTACAGGAGATTCTGCCTTTGCCGCGTGTTTTTCGATCAGAAGCCGAGTCATCTGTGGGCAGTAGACAGATGATGCAGAGGTCCAGGAGGACCAGACGAGCAGTTGGGCAGTGTTACTCCTGTGGCGGGATTGGTCACATGGCTCGTGACTGTCCGACCCGCCATGCTGATGATCAGCAGTTAAGTGAAGAACCTCCCAGGCAGAGGCAGAGGTTCGACCGTGGCGGTCCGCAGGGAGGAGGCGGACGAGGCAGAGGAGTTGGACGAGCAGCAGGTGGTGGACGACGCTTTGAGGCTCTACCACCACCACCACCAGGAGGTCCACCCCGACCGCAGGGGAGAGCTCAGCTTCAGGCAGCCGAGGCCTTCGATCATGGAGCTCTGGGAGCCGATGGACAGGAGCAGAACTTGTGGTTACGTCTTTTGTACTTCTAGTTCCATGTTGATGTTGCTTTTGTGTAGCGTCTTGTATTATGAGCTGCAATAATAAAAAGACGCATTCTTTTGTGATGTTTTCTTTCCTGTCCTCTTTTGTGATGTTACTAAGAGGTTCCAGTTGACTGTTGACTTGACCCTCACTTGTGAGACATCTACTGGAGGAGACCAGTTACCACACACTGATGCCGACAGTGTGACTCAACCCTTGGAGGCGAGAGTAACAGTTGGATCTCTTAGTAGTAGCGTCGAGGCCTTACGACGTCATCCTTGGTATGGATTAATATCATCCATGTTAGGATTGACTGTTTTAGGCAAAGAATGTGGTTCATCCAGGGGATGAGACCAGATTTCTCTTTTCGGCAAAGAAGAAATCTTGCAGCTCTTGTGGGACCAGAGATGGTCCGGGCCACGTCAAAAGAGGTCCATGTCATCCAGGAGCGGGTCCTACATGGACAATCGATTCCTCTTGTGCGCAACAGATGGCGGCACGGGAATCTCCAGGAGAGCACATGGGAGCGGGAGGCTCAGATGCGTGCTCAGTATCCTCTTTTTGTTTCCCTAGTTTTTGATGTAGCTTTACGGGGACGTAAAGCCCTGAGGTGGGAGTAATGTAAAGACCCGTAAAAATCAAGGGAAATTTTTTTCTTAAATTTCTTTAGAATTTTACAAGAGCGCGGTTTCTGACGGCACCTGATTCCGAGGCCCGGAGTGCCCGGAATTAATTTCCGAAGTTTGGCTCGGGTACGTTCAGTGAACGAACGAGCGGGAATTCCTAACTTTTGATCCGGTGCTCGGAATTGAAATCCGAGGGCACCGATGAACTCGCAGCGCCGATATTCGCTTAAAGAGTCCTTTTCGGGAGTTGCGTTTGTTGCGGGTTGAGAGTTTCGTTTTGGGGTTTTTAGTTTGAGTTAAATAAAATTGTGTAGAACAATTTTATTTTAACTTCTTAAAACCTCTCAAAGGAGGTTGGAAGTGGGACCCACACCCACTTAACCTCCCTTGGGAGGATTAAGTGTGGTGGGGCCCACACGAACCCCCACCTTTTCAACTCCCCACTCTCCCTCTTAATGGCTTGATAACTTAACTTCTTTTTAATTATACAACTCTTGTATATTAAATAAGTGAGTTAATTTTGGGGTTAGCCATTTTGAATTTCAAACTTTTGAAATTCTTTTATGTTTTGTAATAATAAAATAAGATGTTATCTTATTTTATTTTGGGTTGATCGTTTGTCTTCTTGAGAGGTGGAGAGCTCCTCTTCTTCTTCTTCAACCTCAACGAAGAACGCGAAGAACGTCGTTCTTCAACGAAGAACTTCTCCGCCGAAGAACACGATCCATCCGCGACGCCGTATCCGCGACGCGACGTTCTTCTTCCGCGTCATCCCTTCCGCGACGGTTTTCCGCGACGAACGCCTTCGACAACGACTCTTCCTCCGACGTCAAAGGAATCGACACCGATATTCCACGACTCCGTCACGTGCGACTATCGAGGTAGGGGTTCTAGAGTTTGTTGTTTCCTTTTTATTTGACTTTCCTCAAGACTTGACGTAGAACGCTCAAGTTCCGACGAAGAACGCCGCCCCGATCTTCTTCGTCTTCGGTGTCAACGAGAGAGAACACCGCACCTTCCTCGGACAACCTTCGTCGACATAAGAGGGTTTCTCCAACGACGTGCTTCTTCGGACGCGCCTCTTCGTCGTCGAATTTGACGAACGACGACCGCGACGCCCGACTTCCGCGACGCCGTCTTCCGCGGAATGTAGACGATTCTTCGAATCTTAAACCCGAGGTAGGGAATGTTGATTTAATATTTAATTATCTCATTCTTGCTCGTGGTTCGTATAACTAACGTGAGGATGTTGTTTTTCTTTAAGTTGCGTTATTATTATTAACGCGAGGGGGGCCGGACCGCACGAACACGGCCGAACCCCCCTCCAACGTTCTTGTTTAATTCTTTCGATGGAAGCAAAGTGGCGTGGTGCCGTCGCACCACGCGGTTTACCGTGCGTTTAATTTACGCAACGCCGTCGCACTACGCCGAGGAGAGTCTTCAAGAACGCGACGCCGCCGCGCCGCGTTGGAAGGATTCATGGCACGGTGAGAGGGGCGCGGTGCAGTCGCACCGCGCCGGACGACGAACACCGCGGCCGGTTCCGGGCCGCGGCGGGACGAGAAGACCGCGGCCGGTTCCGGGCCGCGGCGGGACGAGGAGACCGCGGCCGGTTCCGGGCCGCGGCGGAAGAGCAGACCGGCGGCCGGGCCGCCGGCGTCGGAAGCCGAAGAGGGGACCGGATTTTCCGGTCCCGTTGGAGAAGACCGGCCGGCCAGCTGGCCGGCCGGATGCCATAAAAACCGGGGAATTTAATTCCTCGGCCGGTATATTAAAACCCCCCTCTTTTAAAGAGGGGGCGGTTCTTTTAAAGGGAGGGGGCCGGCTGCCCCCTCGGTTCGATCCAGCAGGCCCCCCCACGTGGGGGGGGGGCGCTTGTTAAAAAAACGGCGCGGCCAGTGCCACGCCGCCCTCCAGAAAACGCGGGGCTTAGCCCCGCGTGCCGCCGCCGCCGCCATCGTGGCACCCCGCCGCCGGCGCGGCCCGCCGCCGCCGCCAGCGCGGCCCGCCGCCGCCGCCGCCGCGCCGCCCGCCGCCGCCGCCCGCCCGCCGCCGTCCGCCGCCGTCCGCCGCCGCCGACCGCCGCCGCCGGCCGCCGCGCCACCCCGGGGGGGGGGGGGGGGGGGGGGGGGGTCGGGCCGGGTCGGCCCGGACCCGGACCCCCCGTTACGGACCAGTTTCGGTTTTTGGCTCATAACATGAGCCTCGGATCTCCGAATGACGAACCGTCTGCGGCAACGCGATCCTTGGATCGAGACGGTCGATTCGGTATATCGCACTCAAGGTTTCGGGTTACTTTGAGTTCGGCCGGGTTGGTTCGTTCACGAAACCAACCGGGCCTTCGGAGCGGAAACGCTCATATCTTGAGCCACGAACGTCCGATTGACGCGCCGTCAGTCGCGTTGTGTTCCTCTTAGTGAATCGGATCTTTTGGCATACTCCGCCCGAGGTTTGGACGCAGGTGGAGTACGGTCGGGTTGGTTTTTCCTTAAAAACCAACCGGGCCCCGGAGACGAAAATGCCAATAACTCACAGACCGGGCGTCCGATTGACGCGCCGTCTGTTTCGTTGACTTCCTCTTGATGAGACGGAACTTTTGACATACTCCGCCCGAGTTTTGGATGCAGTCGGAGTATGGCCGGGTTGGATTGTACCCGAAATCCAACCGGGCCCCTGGAACGGGAAAGCTGATATCTTTCAGACAGGACGTCCGCTTGACGATCCGTCAGCAGCGTTGGTGGTTATGTTGAGTAACGGTCCCTTTGAGTTTACCCTATGGGAGTTCGGGGTACAGTTGAGATACGGCCGGGATTGGTTCGCACTCGAAACCAACCGGGCCCCTGGGACGAAAAGGCTAATAACTCACAGACCGGGCGTCCGATTGACGCGCCGTCTGTTGCGTTGAGACCCCTGTGACGAGACGGACTTTTGAGACACTTCTTCGTGGGACTTTGAGATACTTGGAGTATCGACCAGTAGCTCGTGGAGCGGACCCTCCCGGAGACGAGCGTGCAGAGTACGGAGACCGTGTAGCCGGCTGAGACCTGACGACTGCTTGACCGACTCGACTTGGAGTGAGTCGACTAGCCCAGTGGACGGAGCGCCGGTATTTGGCTGCAGACCCACGGCGGACGGAGCGCCAGGTAGATGGCAGCAAACCCGCGGTACTCGACAGGAGGAGTACCTCAGTAGGCTATCTGGGTAGCGCCCGGTATTTGGCGACAGACCCTCAGCGGACGGAGCGCCAGGTAGTTGGCCGCAAACCCGCAGTACTCGACAGGAGGAGTACCTCAGCAGTCTTAGGTTAGTGAGCAGTACCTCGGAGACGTGACAGGACCACTGTACACTCTAGAGACGGAGCTCTTCAGCAGTTACGGTTTCGATAATGAAAATCCTGGTTTGAGCTGAGACTATTGACCTTGTGTTTACCTCATGATTGAGATGGGTCACTTGCTAAACTTTGGTATATGTATGGGCATATACCCGGGTTGTGGTTATCCGTTGATCTCATGATCCTTGTGTTTCCTCATGACTGAGATGGGTTACTTGATAACTTAGGTATATGTATGGGCATATACCTAAGTAGAGTTTATCTGTTGTGATCTTCTTGTGGTTATCCTTGTTGGTTTTAGTGAGACCTTGAGGGTCTCGGGGTCCCTACTGAGTATCGTTATACTCACCCCTGCACGGGCTATGCCCGCACCTTGTTGTGTTGGTTGCAGACGACGGCCAGTACTGGCAGAGGCCGAGTGTTTGAGGACTGGACGGTACCTGGAGGTGGACTATACGACGAGGCGGTACCCAGAGGCAGACCACTGGGCGGGTCATACTTGGAGCAGACGGCGGGACCCGAGGAGCAGAAGAGCTATCTGTACCCACCCTTCAGGTGGGATTTCCAGTGGACATCTCAGCGTAGCAGCTTTACTTTTCAGTTGCTGTTTTCCCTTTCGAGTTGTACTTTACAGTTGGGCTTGTATTTCCGGCCCCTTTTTACTTTTCAGCTCTTCTTTTGTACTTAGTGTTTTTCTTCCGCTTGTACTCTGTGGTGCTTGTTTTCTTTATAAAGGCAATGCCTTCCCAGTTATCGGGATTTTACGCCTTTGGTGCTAGTCGCCAGCCCCTGGCCTATGGAAGGCGGGCTTGGGGTAGTCACGGCACGGGCCCGAGGACGGGTCGTGACACAAACCGTATACATTAAATAATTTATCTATTGATTCATCTTCCCTCCCAATAAAAAAATAAATTTTATAACCATGTAATATTCTATATGTTAAAAAATAAAATAAAAAATATATATTCTGGAAAACCATTCTCATCTTACATGTTTATCCTTACATGTGTACAAGTAAAATAGTCATGAATACCAAGCAAGAAAATGCTCCCAAACAACAAAATTGAAACAATTAAACCCATAAAGAGGGACTTGAATGAACATAGTAAGGCTATAATAAATCAATTACAAAATGAATAGGTTATGGATATATTAATTAATTAATTTAATCTGGTTATCTAGGAGACTAAGATCAAGTGAAGAACACCATCACACTTATTGTATGGGGTTTCTTCATCTCACTTCCATTTTTGTGAGATTTTCCATATTCACTAATATTACTTATTTATGGTGTATGTATACTTCCCATTGATATTTCATATCATGAATATATTTATTTTCATGATATTAAATTTATCATTTTATGATTATTAAATTTGGGTCATATGATTCAATTGATTACAAAGATGTAAGTATTTTCTATCTGAACCTCTATTTTCATTCAGGTTGTTCTTATTCTCTATTAACCTCAATAAAATTATTATTTATAATTATTAACTCCTCATAAATTATGTTTCAATGTTCAATATATGTTTATAAATCATAATCCTTCTTTATTTTAAGGGGATTTACATTTTTTAAAACAATCTTCCAAAAAAATTGAAATGCAAGCCCGATACAAGGAACTTCTCAAATTCTTACCTATTTTGAAGTTCACTATATAATATGTTTTAATCCATATTTATTTTTCTAAAATAAAAAATTTTATAATTAAAAATATATTTTGGTTCATTTCTGGTTTTATGAAATCAAACAAGCCTTTCGACTTTATAATACTTTACTACTTTCCTTTAAACTCATTGATTTTTTTATTTCTAAAGCTTCTTTAAAATACTTTTTAGATGATTTCACCTCAAAAAGAAATTATTTCAGCCAAAAATATAATTTCAATGACCTTAACTTATATTTCATGGGTTATACATGTTTACGATCTGATTTCATGACAAAAACAAACGATTTTCAAAAATAACTCCACTTTCCAAATTAAAATATGATTTTTCTCATCTCACTTTAAATTTTATGAGATATACTCCTCTCTCACCACTTATTTCTTTCTTGTGGAGTATGTACTGACCATTGGTCTATCATATAAAGAGTCTCCATATGCTCATGATATTCTATGGGATTGTTATTTGAATGTTTCACAGTGGTATGAGACACTTTGGCATGTTTAAGGATTATCTCCTCAATGATTTTTTAACAGTCTCATAAAAAAGTATCTTCATCTAGGTAAACATACTTTTTTAATCATTAAATTCATTTATGATTATATCCTATGATATTATCCACCATGTTTTTGAATGGTTTGTGATTATTTTGACTGTGGATGTGCTATCTTGAAACCATTCACCATATTACTCAAAATGGTTTGTGTTTTTGTATAATGATTGGAGAAAGTTACATACATTTCAAATGTTAGTTTGAATATGAATATTTATGATTTTTATGTTTATCCCCATTTATATTAGTAATGCATTGGACTTATTAAGTGATGGTTGGGCCCTGCTATATCCCCTCGATAGGTCGTTATGTCTCATGAGACAAACTACGGTCTTGGCATGAGGCTATAACAAAATGGTCATTTATGGTATTGTCATGATGCCTTGACGGTATGGTTATGATGTCCCACATTATGCATTACTTAATTTTGAAACTAGTAATTGAATGTCCGTGTGGCTATTTGATTAGTAGAATACCCATTATTATAATTTATTATGGCATTATTTACTCAGATCGTATTCCTTCCATAATGCGTTTGAGTATAATTTTAAAGGCATTTGTTTTTAGTTATTCACCATGCCTAAAGTATATATTTATGATATCTTATGTTGTATTACCTAACCACACTTTTCATTTGATCACACCCCTTTCTTATGCTTGTTTCCCCATGTTAGTAAGAAGAAAATTTTGAATAAAGAATTCAAGGATGAAGTTTATTTCAGTTCATATTGTATATTGTTATATTTTTTTCCCAATGTATTATGGGTATCCTGAAATTAATCTTGTATTCCAATACAACTAAACAGATTGTTTCTTTATATTTGATTCCTTGTAATCATGACAATGTAATAGATTATTGTACCAGCTCTGGGCGTCTAGTGTTAGGGTATTATAGTTGGTATCAAATGATGTTTAGTAGAAAACATGGAAACTATATTTAGAAAATGTTGATTAGGGTAAAACCTATGAAAGTGTTTGAAGATAAAAATACAATAGTATCCTATAATTTTTTTCAAGTAATAGACTATGTGGATATTTCTAAAAATACATCCTTTTCTATATACTATAATGGGACATGGTTCTAGAACATATGTACGTAGGAGTGAAAAAATCGACATGTAGTTTCGGGTTTGGACTAGGTATCCTAGCACATGATAGCAGGACTTACTACATACCTCGTTTGACAATCCCGGAGGATATTCTTAGGATAATTCAAAATTTCATTACAATCCATTATAAAGGATTTATGCCTCTAATGTATCCAAAGAATATTGTTCTATGATTTATGATGCATAAATATTTTATTTTTGATATACCATGTTTGGAGTAATAGAAATTTCATAATTTTATGGGATAATATATAACATTTAATTGATTAGAAGTGCTGCCTAGCATAAAAAATGAGAACTTCACCAATACACATGATGAAAAGAGTAAGAAGGATCATATTTCTGAGGGTATTAATCCATCACTTCAAAGGAATATAGTCTCCCATGTATCCTCATCATATAATTAAATAGTATCATATGTTAACAAGGTATTTAGAGAATTTTCTGGGTCATATGGATTTTATGGGAAGAAAAAGAAGGAGAGGATGGCATAGAAAAACATGTACAAATGGAATAATAGAAAGAAGGGTTTTCCCACACATGATAATTGTAGAAAGAACCACCATGATAAATTCTTGAAAGAAATGGCAGTTTTTTATATCGTTGGATAAATAGGAAACTAGTTTCATTATTCCATGGGAATTAATTTTTTTTCCAATGTACAATGCTTCAACTGCAAGGATATGGGACACTATGTGAATAAATTTCCCAAGGGTCAAAGGAATATTCACCAAATGATGTTACGGGATAATGATCAAGGAATGATACTACTGCAGATAAACTGGAATGATTAATATGCCTCTTCAAGAATCCTATCGTTTGAATATTTTATCAGCAATGCACTGGTTATAAGAATTCTGGAATATATGAGGATTTTACCATATTACTATTTCATTATGTATTTGAGGTTGTATAATTAATTTTACCAAGGATGGGTGACTCAGTAGAAATTTAATATCTTTTGAAAGAATATGGTTGAGGGAAAGAAAACCATTAACATAATTCTAATGATGAATATATTCCCACGTTTGGAATGTGAAAATTTAGGGCTACTTCATGTTTATGAAAGGTAACTAAGGTAGCAGATTAATTTAGCATGATAGATAATGGAATTCATAAAAAAAAGGATTTCCAAGGACCCATAGTAAATGGATCAAGCATGGATGGATATGGGAATGATTATAAAGTATTAGATCCAGATATTTTGGAAAGATAAACTATTTGTGAAATGGTTTAAGTTGATCATTGTATGAGGTTTTATATTTTAATGACACTACAAGATGAAAACTGTGCTAAGAGGTGAAGGATATATAGTTTAGGGTAAGAAAAAATGATAAGATTGTGTTAATGAAATTGAAATGTATATTTAAACTCTTATAGAGTGGAAAAGTTCATCAAATCTAGGAAAAGAGTCTTAAATATAAATTTTTTCCTAATATAATTTTTTCATCTTTAGAAAAGGGAATTTCCATGTGTGGCCTTTTCGAACCCTCCACTCAAGGAAACCCCCCTCCCCATGAAGAGGTCACTCTAGAGAGAGCCCCGGCTGGGAAGGAGTCGTTGCCAACTGAGATGGAGGAGCGTCTCAGAGGGTCACAACCCGGGAAGCGATGGTTCGTCAAGCAATCTGTCAGCACGAGTGGGTTGTGCCTCATTTTCCCACCCAGTCAGAAATCGGGTGACCCGACAAGGCAAGTGGATCCCGAGGGAGAGGTTTGCCCCGAAAGTAGACTCCCATGATTGAAACCTTGAACCTCCCAAATAACGGTGTTGTTGTACCCCTCTCCTTCACCACTACGCCATCTCCGATGCGGTGAAACGTGTTGTTGGGAAATGAGTTATCAGGGTGGCCTCCCCACATGTGCATCACACGTCCCCAGTGAGGCCCAATGTGGCCAACCCTTGGGCTTTGGCCAGTAACCAATGGGGTAGAGGGGCCCACGATAGGTTTGTTATCATCAAGTGCACGTTGCCTTGTGAGGACTCGAACCTAAAACGTCGGGGTCAGGATGCCACCGCCTTTAACCAACTCCCCTGTGGCCCGCGGTAATGTTCTTTCATCTGAGTATGTTCTCTATCAATTTCCATCAAAACATAATGGTTTGATTATTCTTCCATGAACATGTTCTCAAATTAGAATTCATAGTTTTGTAGTATCCTATGAATTTCCCTTTCCCTCTTATTAAGAGGACATTTTAACTGTATTCTTAATGTGGGTTTCCCACAAGGGAATTTTCAAGTATCCACCATAAACTTTCGAAGTTCAATTTCAAATTTCAAGGATGAAATTTTTGTAAGGAGGGGAGAATGTAACACCCAAAGAATTTACAATTAGATTTAATATTATCACGAATAAAACACTGAGTATCTATAAAACACCACTTTTTTATAACCTACCCAATAACCATAATTTTTTCACTTCTAAAATTTGAATTTTGAAAAACTCACATACACAGTTGCATTCAGTAAGATATTTAGAGTCTGATAAGATCAACTTACATTTTTTCTGAATAGTAACTTGACCCTTATGAATAGTAGAATACCCTTATGAATAGTAATTAATAGTAAATCATCCAAAAAAAATCTCCCATGAATTTATAAATACAATTTAGAAATCTTATAAGTGAAAAAACGATCATAGCATAAGTAATGGTATTTTTTAATTCATAAATATTTTAATTACAATTTTATGATTAATATAATAGTTTAAAATGGATATTTATTTTGATGAAATTTAATCATAAATTTCAATTTAATTGTTTTATGGTTATTAAATAATTTTATGAGACATTGATTAACTTTTCAAGGTGTTATAAAATGAGTTATGGTTTTAAAGTTGTTTTTTAATAAATTATGAATTTATTTAAAAATTTAATTTAAATTATATTTGAAAAATAGATTTCATTTTTGAATTCTCCATGTCAAAAAATGGTTGGGGTGAATTTTTGAGATTTTTCTAAAATAGTTGAATTTTTAAGGAATAGTGAAATACTAATAATTTATATTATATATACATAATGAGTTAAATACACTATTCTTAGAATCATCACTGAAGTAATAACCCTTGGTGATAATCACATGCACATATTACTATTTTAGTTCATGGAATCATCATTATCTCATGAATGATTGAAAAATAATAAACTAATGATTAAAATATTAAGAAAACCCTCCTCTCCTCCACTATAAAAACCACCCACACTTTCCTCTTCTATTCACTCATATAAAGCCTTTTTAATTTTAGAAATTTTTCTCAAATATCCTCCAAAGATAATCCTCCATGTCCAAAAACACATGGTCTCATAAAAATTCCCAATCCTCTCCCCTAAAGAGGATCTTAAATAAGATTAATTCATGAGGTCAATTCATCTTTTCAATTCTTTTACTTTCTTTTAAAGCTCATCTATTTATTTTCTATCCTCATGTCATGACCCGACCCTACCTGGGCTCGATCTGCAAGTACCCCAACCCCGCCTTCATAGGCCAGGGGCTGGCGACTAGCGCCGAAGGCTAAACAACTCATGCAGGCCCCTGCCTGACTACCTGTACACACACACACATCACACTCAATGAAAAACTGCAGAGTAAAAAATGAAAGTAATGTACCAACTGCTATAAATAGCCACAAGAGTGCACCGACCTCTAAACAGTACAATGTAAAAGCTGAAGGTAATCTGAAAAGGAGAAAGGTAAAAAAACGCGCCCAACCAGAAAAGTGCCACAACCCGACAATAGGTAAACAAAAGCAAACACCAGGGAGAGTTCCCCACCTGGAACCCGACTACGACCACCACACGCGGTCCAAGCTCCCAAACTCCGAAGCTCTGCTGAAGTCACGACCAACCAGTCCATCATCTGCAAGGGCACACCAAGTTCGGACAAAGCCCAAGCGGGGGTGAGTATAACAATACTCACTAGGATGCCCTGAAGGCTCGAGGGAGCAACAAAGGAGGTACCGAAGGGTGAGCAGTAGATCAAATAGGGGAAAGTAAAGGAGTACAACCAAGAGTGTTGTAGAGTAATAGTAGAGAGTCCAGCTCAACCCTACAAGAGAAAGGAGGTAGACTCGTCCAGACAGAAGGAGCTGGAATTGGTGAGAAGATGAACTTCTCATCGAGTCTTCGCTACCTATAGTAGAAGATTATACTCGTCCAACCATGAGAAGCTAGACACAGAAAGCACATGGCATACCTCACGCGTCATTGCCTCTTCTAGAAGGAGAGTAACCAAACCCAAGAAGTGGGTAATATAACAAGGTATACATATATATATGCTCTATCAAGAAACCCGAACGTGATCGTTAGGGGATCTCCATCTCATAGATCATCCCATCAAAGTGAGTAGCCAAGAGTCCCAGAAGTAAACACCATCGATGCCCAGCATCCCGCACGACTGCCCTGAACTTCATGTCATGGGGCTTAGATCACTACACCTTGACACTATTCGCTTTGGGTGGCACTAACTCGCCCACATGGTTTTAGGTCACGTCACAAGGACGCGTCTCGATGGGGAAAGTGCCCCTCAAACTTGAGAGTTCTGGGGGAACGTTAATCCAAACCTCATCACTTCCCTGCAGTCCATAGGTCTTCTCATAGTTGACAAGCGACCCCCTGCCCAGCCCTGTTGGAAGGTAATCCCTGGAAGTCAATGGGTTCCCACTATTGGAAGACCTAGCAAGAGTCGAAGGGTGTCACACTGCCCCATCCCGAAACAGGGTAATCCACTGGAGGGAGACGTGGATAGAGTCATCGACGAGTTCCAATACCCAGTCCCCTAAAAGGGTACTCCCCTGGAGGGACGCTCAGAACCGTCATCGGGGACCACTTCCCAGCCCATCTGAAGGTAAACCCGGTATCGGGGACCACTTCCTAGCCCCGCTGGAGGTAAGCCCGGCATCAAGGACCACTGACCAGCCCTGCTGGAGGTAAACTCAAAACTTCTTTGGCCATCCCTGTTGGATGGTACTGCTCAGTAAACACCACTGTACTGGCCATCCCTACTGGTTGGTACCTCACTGGCCATCCCTACTAGATGGTACAACTTGCCATCCCTGCTGGATGGTGCCTCACTGGCCAGCACTGTTGGAAACAAACTCTTGGCCAGACCTGCTGGAAACAACCTCATGGCTGACCCTACTAAAAACAACCTCCTGGGTAGAGGATCGGTGCCCACATAATGTGTTGTTCACACCGAATCCACAAGAACTCTACCACGGAACACGAAGCAACTCTGTCGGCCAAACCATCCAGAATAAAACCTCGGGGGAAACCACTCAACCCTGCTGTTTGAAACCATCGTGAACAGGTTCAGGGGAAAATCAACCATGCTGGTCAAACAAACTAGAATAGAACCAGGGGGAAACTCAAACCTACTGGTCAAACCAACGACAACATAAATAGGGGGAAACTCAACCCTACTGATCAAACAAATGAGAGTAGAAGGACCCTCTAGGTCGAGAGAGGTCAAGGGTACACCAGGAAGAACACAACACGCACATGGGGTCCACACGACGTGTGGCCCCAAGTCAAATCCAACCAAATAACCAAACGTTCTCTAGTAGAAACAACCACATGTACCTCCATGCATTCCAGTATACTCTTAGAGTATACCTAGTTTCTATCCCAAAGGTTATCGTGCACACGACACCTAACGTCAACGTGAAGGCGTACACGTAACAACTCCAACTTTCCACCACAACAGTTGAGGCACGACCAACTACATCTCTTCAAGAATTTACTTCACTCACATGGGAGGGCATGCGATCACACGCCAAGGGTCTGCTACAAACACAGTAGGACGAACCACCATCGTAGCACCTTACTTTTGTCCGAATTTATTAATATCGCGTAAGAGGGTCCACTCTCCAGAACATATTACAACGTTGTAATCCTCGTGGAAAAAAATTTGAGATAGACTACTTACTCGCCTAAAACGGATATCTGATGGAAATTTTGTCCAATTCTACATTACGCCTGAACGGCGTCCCGTGGTCCCAAGCCTCAGCCCCAAAAATAGTCATGCGCATCGCACAATTGCGATCCCCTCGGGAAAACACGTCGAAAGGACTGTTCACTTGAGGGAAATGGATATCTGGAGAAAAAGATGCATTCCGAAAAACCAAACATGAGTGGTTCTACGTGGGACTTGCATCCCAGTCCCGAAGCACAATGAACGGATCACACCGTTGCGATCCTCATGAAAAATTACACAAGATGGACGATTCACTTGTCCAAAATGGACACACGGTGAAAGAGATAGAAATTCACCGCCAAAGCCCAAAACGACCCTCGTGGGGCATGCACTAGAGTGCGAAATTAAAGCAGGAAGATGGCACCAATTCATTGGCCTCAGAAAAACACCAAAAAATGACTGTTCGCACACCCCAAACGGACGTCCGATGAAAAAGTGGAAAAGCGCTGAACGCAACTTAAAAGACGGGTCATGGGGCCCACACATCAACTCCAACTTCAATGATGGAAACCACACTCGAAAACTTTGGCTCAATGCTAGGGGTGCAACACAACTGACGGCACTCAAAACGGACTTCAGATGTATCTGCGCCGTCCAAAACAAGAACTCCTCGAAGAACGCCCGTCCACTTAACGGTCGCGTCGTGGCCATGAGCCCCTTGTCTCAGGAATTATAAATTCCCGAGACCATATCAAAAAGTTAGGCTCGTCGATACGGTTCCATAGTCATAGACAGTATGTCAAACAGACGCGCCGTTTAGGAAATACGGCCCCCTGAATGCAAGGGGGGCCTAGCCAAGCCTGTCCACCCTGGCCGACCCACTCCAGACCACCGGCCCGCGGCCCAGCCCCGGGTCCAGTGCAGTTCACCGCGGCCCGCTGGCCATGGATTTCCTCCTGACCATCGGACCCGCCTCGGGTCTGGTTTTACAACGGACCAGCCACCCTGTCCGATCTCCCCTCGTCTCCCGCCACGTCAAACAAAGACCCGCAGCGCGCAGGTCTTGCTCCCCTGAAGCCGCCGCCTGCTGCCGATGACCCGCCACATGCCACGTCCGCTCGCCAGCGCCACTGCGGGCCTCCTCCGCTCAACCACGAGTAGACTCCCTCAGAAGCCCCTCTTTCCCGGCCGAAGCCACCCACCTCCCACCTGAGCGCAGAGACGCCGCCTCCTACCACCGTCCCGGATCGCCAGAAGCCCGTCGGAACCCCCAAACGAACTCCAAAACCTACAATCTTCGGTGGACGAATGAGAATGTCTGGGGACTCATATTTTCAAACCGAAAAGTGTTGGAAATCTCAGAAAACATACTACACAACCATGGTCTTAGCTTGAAAATTTTAAAGTAATTCGATGCTATAAAGTAATTCAAAGGGGGAGGTTCGAAATTAAAAACGTAAACATGAAACCCCTGCCTTATTGGTCATAGCCCGAAGCTTCTCCGATGATCCGCCAGAGCTTCCACGGATCACCGGAGCTATATCACCTCTTTAGAGATGAGGAGTTCTTCCTTGGGAGGGTTTTCGTTAGGGATGATCAAAGGAGGGGAAGGGGTGGTGTTTAGGTTTAAATAGAAAAACTTAATTAAAAACATAATTAATTTAGAACTCCAAATTAACCCACATCTGAAACGCTCGACGGGGTCGAGGTTAAGCCTCCACTAGGGTAAAAAACACATCTCGAGCACATCAGAGGTCTCCAAATTTTAATCTGAATCCCTGTTCAAAAGTTATTACACACAACGCCCGATGCCACCAAATTACTAAAACGCCCCTCAGGCCATTTTTCACTGACGGCCTGTGCCCCCGAAAAATACACCCCTCATAGGGTAAACAGAACTCTCCGAACTCAATAGTGCCCTCAGTTTTCCAATCTAAGCCACCGTTTAAGAGATACTTGAGTTTAACCATTCAAGGAATAAATTAATTAATTAATTTATCCATTTAACGTTCTGGTAGCCGGCGAGGGGTCCAAACGCGCCGTGCAGACATGATTTATGTCATTCCAAGGGTAAACACCCCATTTAGAACCCATCCATACACTTAGATTTCTGATCTGAAGTTCCGTTTAGGAGTTATCAAATTTATTTTGCATTCCCAGTGTGAACGCACTGAAAATTTAATTCCGGCCACACCGGGGCTCGGAATCGCACGCCGTCTAAAGGCGCTGCTCTGGAATAACATCAAGAATATTCCAAAGTATTTTATAGCAAAAAACGGGTTCTTAAATCATTCCATCCTTCAAGAATTTCTTCCATGAAAAGAAAAACCAGGGAACAACTCAGGGTACTAAGCCCGCACCTGGCTCTCCCGTACCCTGAAGAACTCTTGCACAGTCTCGCGTCACCGCACACAGACTGAAGGATTTGATCTATTCTCACGAGGTCTTCCCTTGCCGATGGCGTGCATAGGAGCACACACACTTCATCTCCGGTGAGTCATGTGGAAGAAGTCGTTCACTAACTCCAGACTTTGGGGTTAGGGCAAGGCCGTAGGGAACCTCGCCATCCCTTCGCACGGTCTTAATCGGCCCGAAGGACCTCGGGGGTAGCTCACCTCCACAATCGAACCTCTACATTGCATGCCGTGACAGGAATGAACACCCGCATCTTGAACAAGGCCCGGTGATTACCTCCTTCAGAATATCCATATGGTGAAACACCCAAGGATATCTGATCACGCAAGATTCCACAATCAATGTCCAACAACCAAGGCCCTCTTACACGCTCGGAAGCGAAGGAGTCAACATCATAGACTAAAGAAAAAGGTCATGTGCCTTTTACCTTACCAACACATGGTTACACCGATGCCCCATGCCACCCTGGTGACACCTCAAACAAGAAGCAGGGAGAAAATCATTTCACACAGAGTCTAACAATTCTACTACAAAAAGTAGAAGGGCTGTAGGGCGTAACTCTTGCCACCTCATGCTCCACCAGATTGTAGACATCCAAAGCTCATGGGTTTCCATAGTCCCAACTGTCATCTCCCAGAGCCTAATGTGGACCACCAAGTGGTGATGGGAATACCACGTAATGTCTTCCCCCACTTCCAGATGCTCCCGCTCCTCTGCAAGCACCACCTCTCAGGGCACTACTCCGATCATAGTGCTGGCTCTGGCGCGGTGGTGAACCTACTACCTGCCCGATATTCTCTGTATGCCTGGTCGGGCAGTCCCATGCTCAGTGGCCTTTCCTGTCACAAGCATAGAACTGGCGCTCTCCAGGATGACCTGGTTCCCTCCGGCGCCACTGTGGTGTATGACCACACCCCTGAGATTGGTTATCAGAAAGCCACATTCGTCGAGGTTCTGTTAGCCGACGCCCGCTAGCTGCAGAAGACGTCTCGGCTCCATTGTTCCTACTGCCACCACCAACTATAGAATGTGACAGGAAGCTCTCGGTCACCAACACCTGCTCTAGCACCCCGGTATAGGTGGGAATGCCCAAGGGTACTATGACAGCATGAATCTCTCGGCGGATACCCTGCTAAAACTTTCATGCTCGTAAGTTGCCGTTGTGGACCATGTCCGGGTAAAAGCGTGCACGGTCTGCGAAACTAGCAGCGTACTCAGCCACCGTCATCCCTCCCTGCTGAAACTGCAGGAGATACTGAATCCGAATGGAGCGTAAGAAGGGGGAAACAATCTTCTGAAAAAAAACAAGTGAAATCCACCTCATGAAAGCGACAACTCGTCAAGAAACTGAGTCACCAAAATCCCCCAACGCTAACTGCTCTGCGAAAATGATTGGAAGCCAAAGCCACTATAAGATCTGCTGGCGTCTGCAGAAGCCTGAAAAGGCAAACCATTGTCTCCAGCAAAACCTCTTCTACCTGAGGGTCTGGCTCACCACTAAGCCTCAGTGATCTCTATCGCTGGAACTCATGGAGCGCGCTCAAACTGCGCTCAAGCTCAGTCTGATCTGCTGGAGCTGTCTACTACTCAACAGGTGGGGGTGATGCTACCGGCCCACCCGGAGAAAGGGGCTCGCATGATGGGTCCTGGACTATGTACTCGTAGCTCACAAAGTCATCGTCACGAACCAAAGCTGGTATCCTGGCTAAATGTCTTCGCGGAAAAATCCTGTATATTATCAAGGAGTTTCGTAGTCAGATGAGAATATATGTATATAAAAGTATTAACAATGGGGAGGTGATTCAAGAAGGACAGCCAAAGAATCAATCCTAGGTGATGCACAAACCAATTTTCCATACAAAAAGTGTCCCATCATGACGAGTCGACAAGTGGGTTATCAAGGTCCTGGTGAATGGATACGTCGGCCGCCACACCATCACTTGACTCCCTCGCCTGAGAGCCGCTCTCGAGACACATTGACATTGTTTCCCTAAATCCCAACCAATTCCTTTTTAGGGACATATGAACAACTTCCCAAGGAACGAACCACCTGTGATACCACTTTGTCATGGACCGACCCTACCCGGGCTCGAGCTGCAACTACCCCAAACCCGCCTTCATAGGCTAGGGGCTGGCGACTAGCGCTGAAGGATAAACAACTCAGGTAGGCCTTTTACTGTGTACCTGTACACACACACATGCAACACACTCAATGAAAAAATGCAGAGTAAAAATGGAAAGTAAAGTTCCAACTGCTATTAACATCCATAAGAGTGCATCGACCTCTAAATAGTACAAAGTAAAAGCTGAAGGTAAACTGAAAAGGAAAAAGGAAAAAACACACACCCAAACAGAAAAGTGCCAGAACCTAGTAACAGGTAAACAAAATCAAACAACTGGGAGAGTTCCACACCCGGAACCCGACTACGACCACTGCACGCGGTCCAAGCTCCCAAGCTCCTATGTTCCGCTGATGTCACGACCAACATGTCTGTCATCTGCAAGGGAACACCAAGTGCAGGAAAAGCCCAAGAAGTGGTGATTATAACAATAATAAGTAGGATGCCCCGAAGGCTTGAGGGAGCAGCAAAGGAGGTACTGAAGGGTGAGCAGTAGATTGAATTGGGGAAAGTAAAGGAGTACAACTGAGAGTGTAGAAGAGTAACAATATAGGGTCTAGCTCAACCCAACAAGACAAAGGAGGTAGACTCATCCAGACACAAGGATCTGGAAATGGTGAGAAGATGAACTTCTTGTCGAGTATTCGCTTCCTATAGTAGGAGAGTAGCCTCATCCAACCATGAGAAGCTAGACACGGAAAGCACGTGGCATACCCCACGCGTCTTTGCCTCTCTTGTAAGGAGAGTAACCAAACCCAAGAAGTGGGTACTGGAATAAGGTGTATATATATATATTCTCTATCAAGAAACCCAAATGAGATTGTAAGGGGATCTTCGTCCCGTAGCTCATCCCAAGAAAGTGAGTATCCAACATCCTCAGAAGTAAACACCATCGATTCCCAGCATCCCGTATGTCTACCCCAAACTGCAAGTCACGGAGCTCAAATCACCACACCTAAACACTATATGCTTTGGGCGGAACTCTCTCACCCACATGGTTTTAGGTCGCGTCACAAGGACGCGTCTCTGTGGGGAAATTTCCCCTCATACTTGAGAGTTCTGGGGGAACTTCAAGCCACACCTCGTCACTACCCCACAGTTGATAGGTCTCCTCAAAGTCGACAGGCGACCCCCTGCCCAGCCCTAGTGGAGGGTAATATCTGGAAGTTGACGGGATACCACTGTAGGGAGTCCCGAAAATAGTCGACGGGTGCCACACTGCCCAGTCCCGAAAAGGGTAATCCATTGGAGGGTGACCCGGCTAAAGTCGTCGACGAGTCCCAACGCCCAGTCCCTTAAAAGGGTACTCCATTGGAGGGAGGCTTGGAACTGTCATCGGGGACCACTTCCCAGCCCATCTGGAGGTAAACCCAGCATCGGGGACCACTTCCCAGCCCCGCTGGAGGTAAGCCCAGCATCAGAGACTAATGCCCAGCCCCACTGGAGGTAAACCCGGAACTACCCTGGCCATCCCTACTGGATGGTACTGCTTGGTGAACACCGATGTACTGGCCATCCCTGTAGGATGTTACCTCCCAGGCCATCCCTACTGGATGGTAAAATTGGCCATCCCTGTTGGATGGTACCTCACCAGCCATCCTTGTTGGAAACAACCTCCACGGTAGAGGATCGGTGCCCGTGTAATGTGTTGGTCACACCGAATCCACAAGAACTCTACCAGGGAACACGAAGCAACTCTGTTGGCCAAACCATCGAGAATAAAACCTAGGGGAAAAACACTCAACCCTGCTGGTCAAAACCATCATGAACAGGACTAGGGGAAACTCAACCATGATGGTCAAACAAACAAGAACAGAACCCGGGTGGAACACAACCCTATTGGTGAAACCAATGAGAACAGAACCAGGGGGACACTCTACCCTACTGGTCAAACAAACGAGAACAAAAGGACCCTCTACGTCGCAAGAGGTCAAGGGTACGCAAAGTAGAACACGACATGCACATGGGGTGCACAAGACGTGTGGACCCAAGTCAACTCCAACTAAGTGAACAAACGTTGTCAGGTAAAAACAACCACATGTACCTCCAAGCATTCCCGTATATTCCCAGAGTATACCACATTTCCAGCCCAAAAGGCTATCGTGCACATTACACCTAACTTTAATATGAAGGCGTAAACGTAACAACTCCAACTTTCCACCATAACGGTTGAGGCACGACTAACCACATCTCTTCAAGCATTTAATTCACCCACATGGGAGTTCATGCGATCACACGCCAAGGGTCCGCTACAAACAGAGTAGGAAGAACCACCACTGGAGCACCTTACTTGCTTCTACATTTAATAAGATCACGTAAGAGGCTCCACTCAATAGAACAGATTACACCGTTGTAATCCTCATGGTAAAACATGCGAGATAGACTACTTACTCACCTCAAATAGTTATCTGATGGAAAATTCATCCAACGCCGCTTTACGCCCGAATGACGTCCCGTGATCCCGAGCCTCAGCCCTAAAAATAGTCGGGCACATCCCACTATTGCAATCCGCTCAGGAAAAAATGTCAAAAGGACTGTTCAATTGAGTGCAACTGATATATGGAGAAAAATATGCATTCCAACATGCCGAACATGAGTGGTTCTACATGGGACCCGTATCCCGGTCCTGAAGCACGACAAATGGATCACACCACTGTGATCCTCCCTAAAAAGTACACAAGTTGGACTATTCACTTGTCCAAAATGGACACCCCGAGAAGGAGATAGAAATTCACCGCCAAGGCCCAAAACGGCCCTCGCGGGGCCTACACCAGTGTGCAGAATTAAAGCGGGTAGATTGCACCAACGCATTTCCCTCCAAAAAACACCTAAAAAACGACTGCTAGCACCCCCCCCCGAACGGACATCTGATGAAAAAGCTGCAAAGCGCTACATGCAACTTAAAAGACGGGTTGTGGGTCCCATGCCTCAACTCCGACTTCAACACCCAAAACCACACTGGAAAACTCCATCTCAATGCTAGGGTCACAAAACCACTGATAGCGCTCAAAACAGACATCAGATGTGTCTACGCCGTCCAAAACAATAACTCCCGAAGGAACGCCTGTCCACTTAACGGTCGCGTCGTGGAACTGAGCCCCTCATATCAAGAATTTAAAATTACTAAGACCATGTCAAACAGTTTTACTCATAAATACGGTTCCACATCCGCAGACGGTGCATCAAACGGACGCGCCGTTTAGGAGATACGACCCCCCGAATGCAATGGGGGCCGAGCCGGGCCGGTACACCCTGGCCGGCCCACTCAAGACCACCGACCCGCTGGCCGCGGCCCGCCTCCAGACCACCAAAGCCACCTCGGGTCCGGTTTTCCAATGGACCAGCCACCCTGGCTGGTCTCCCCTCATCTCCCGCCACATCAAACAAAGACCGGCAGCGCGTGGGTCTTGCTCCCCCGAAGACGTCACCTGCTGCCGAAGACCCGCCGCGCGCCGCCTCCGCTCGACAGCACCACCGCTGGCCTCCTCTGCTTGACCATGAGCCGGCGCCCTCATTAGACCCCCTTTCACAGACGATTCCACCATCCTCCCACCTGAGCGCCGAGCTGCCGCCTCCTGCCGCCGTCCCGGATCGCCGGAAGCCCACCTGAACCCCCAAACGACCTCCAAAACCCGCAATCTTTGGCGGACGACCGAGAATTCCTCGGGACTCAGATTTTCAAACTGAAAAGTGAATTGTAAATATAATAAAACATACTACACAACCATTGCCTTAGCATGAAAATTTGATAGCAATTATACACTATAAATTAATTCAAAGGGGGAGGTTCGAGATTAAAAATGCAAACACGAAACCCCTACCTTATGGGGCGTAGCCCGAAGCTTCGCCGATGATCCGTCGGATCTTCCGTGCCTCGCCGGAGCTATCGTACATTGCCGGAGATGAGGAGTTTATCCTTGGGAGAGTTTTCACCCGGGATGATTAAAGGAGGGAAAGGGGAGGTGTTTAGGTTTAAATAGGAAAAATTAATTAAAAACTTAATTAATTTAGAACTCCAAATTAACCCGCATCCGAAATGCTTGACGGGGTCGAGGTTAAGCCTCTCCTAGGGTTAAAACCACCTATAGAGCACAAAGGTGGTCTCAAAATTTTAATCTAAGGCCCTGTTAAAAAGTTATTACACTCAACGCTCGATGCTGCCAGATTACGAAAACGCCCCTGGGGCCATTTTTCATTGACAGCTCGTGCCTGCGAAACATACACCCCTCCTAGGGTATACGACACACTCCGAACTCAACAGTGCCCTCATTTATCAAATATGAGCCATTGTTTAAGAGATACTTTATTTTAACCATTAAAAGAATTAATTAATTAATTAATTAATCCGTTTAACATTCTGGTGGCGGGCGAGTGGTCCAAACGTCCCGCACCGACATGATTTATGTCATTCCTAGGGTAAACACCCCATTTCTAACCCATCCGTACACTCATATTTCTGATCCAAATCACCGTTTAGGAGTTATCACATTTATTTGGAATTCCCAGTGTGAACACACTGAAAATTTAATTCCGGCCACACCGGGGCTTAGAATCGCACGCCGTCTAAAGGCGCTGCTTAGGAATAACATCAAGAATATTCCAAAGTCCTTTATATAAAAAACTGGGTTCTTACACCTCATCTCTTGTCATCCAAATGTTATGAAAAATATAGTACCATGATTTTTTTATGATTATGGAATAATTTAGTATCATCTCTCCTTTACCATTCTTTTATTCTTTTAGTAAAAAACACCATATAAGATGTGCTAATTTACCACATTCAAGGATGATGGGTTTTCAATTTCTATTACCATCTTCAATTCTTGTCCAAAAACCACTATTATTTTTTAAACATACATTAATATATTTATCATGTCAAACTTAGTTCTATTGAATATTTTTGTACTCATGGTTTTGATTTATAAACAAGATGTGTTCGTTGTGTTCAAAAACCGCCAACTATCCCAAATAGTAATCGTTATATAATTTATATAATGATTCATCTTTACGATCAATAACCAAATAAATTTTATAAAAAAGTAATGTTACGGATGTTCACAAATAAAATATATCTTCTATTCTGGAAAACCATTATAATCTTACATTTTTATCCTTACATGTATATAAGTAACCCTGTCATTAATACCGAGGATGAAAACGCTCCCAAACAATAAAATTGAACCTCTTAAACCCATATAGAAGGCAATGAATAAACATAATAAGGATATAATAAATCAATTACATAAATAATTTCTTATGGATATATTAATTAATGAATTTATTTTGGTTATTCATGAAACTAAGATCAAGTGAACAACACCATCAGACTTATGGTAAGGGGTTTCTTCATCTCACTTTCAGTTTTGTGAGATATTCCGTATTCACTATTATTACTTTTGTATGGTGTATGTATACTGACAAAAATTTTTTCATATCAATAATATATTTATTTTTATAATATTCAATGTATCATTTGATGATTATTAAATTTGGGTCATATGATTCAATTGATTTCAATGTTTTATGTATTTTCTACCCGAAACTCCATTTTCATTCGGGTTTCACTAATTCTATATTAACCTCAATAAAATTATAATTTATTCTTATTTAATCCTCATAAATTTTTTAATTATGATCTATATAGGTTTAACAATAATAATAATTCTTTATTTTATGGGGATTTAGATTTTTTAATATAATCTTTAAAAAATTCTTCTAAAATGCATGCTTGATTCAATGACTCCTCGAAGTCCTACCTATTTTGAAGTTCACTCTATAAAAAATTTTATTCCATATTTATCTTTATAAAATAACATATTTTATAATTAAAAATTTATTTTTGTTCATTTCTGAATTTATTAAAGAACATGTGCCTTTGCGCTTTAAAATACTTTACTATTTTCCTTAAACATTATTAAAATGTTTTATTTTCTGAAGCATCTTTAAAATCTATTTTTAAATGATTTAACCTGAACAGGACATTATTTAATCCAAAAATATAATGTAAATTTACTTCCCACTAATTTTTTGGGATATACATGTTTACAATCTGATTTCATGAGAAATACAAATAATTTTCCAAAATAACTCTTATTTCCAATGTAAAAAGTATTTTTCTCATCTCACTTTTACTATTATGAGATATATGCCTTATTCACCACTTATTTTTTGATTATTTTGTATGTTATGACCTTTTTTATGTCATATCAAGAGTATTATTTTTCTCATGATATTCTAATGGATTATGATTTGAATGTTTCATGGTGTTATGGGACACTTTGGAATATTTAATCATTATTTACTCAAGGATTTAAAAATGGTCTCATTTAAAAGTATCTTCATTTATGTCGACATACTTTATTGAATCTTGTACTTCATCTAGTTTTATATAATATGATATCATCAACCTTGTTTTATTTAATGTTTTATGATTACTTTCACTATGGATGATCTATCCTAAAATCATTCACCATATTACTCTGAATGGTCAGTGTTTATGATTAATAATTGGAGAAAGTTACTTACATTTACTATGATAGTTTAAATATGAATGTGCTTGTTTTTAATGTTGATCCCCATTGAAATGAGGAATTAATTATACTTAGTATGTGACATGTGGGGGCCTCTATATCCCCTCGATGTAGCGGTGGGTCTCTTGAGACAATCTACAGTCTTGGCACGAGGCCTTGACAAAATAGTTATTTATGGTCATGGAACGAGGCCTTGAGGGTATGGATATCATGTCCCACATTATACATTCCTTCATTATGAATCCAGTAATTGAAATTCCATTTGTCTATTATACTAGTTGAATAGAAATGATTAAACTTTATTATGGCATTATTTATTCATCTCTTATTCCTTCCATAATGTGTTCAATTTGAATTTTAAAGGCATGTGTTTTTTGTTATTAACCAAGCCTAATGAATTTGTTTATAATATCTTCTGTTGTATTACATACCCTTACTAGGCGTTTGAGCTCACCCCATTCTTTTGAATCTTTCCCTATATCATTAAGAAGATTATTTTGAGTAAAGCATTCAAGGATTAATTTTATTTCATTTTATATTGTATCTTGTTATATTATCTTTTCCCATTGTATTATGGGTATCTTGAATGTAATATGGTCTTCTAATACTGATAAACTGATCAATCCTTCAATATTTTATTCCTTTTAATCATTCTAATGTAATAGAATAATGCATCGGGTCTGGTCTTCTAGGGTCAGGGCGTTACATATAAGAAAAATGTTTTTATTGAAAAAATCCCTTTTAAAATATTAAGTATTCTTAATAATATTTTGTATGCATTTCTAATTGATTACAATATTTTTTTTAATATTGGTTTTATTGTTATGTTTTCTCACTAATATTATATGTTGTGGCTCATTTTAATTTTTTGATACATGTAGAAAAATCTAGTAATATAATATTCATTTAAAGAAAATACATAGTGAAATTTTGGGTTATTTCCAAAATTTTCATTGAAAATAATGAAGAATAAATCTATAAGATATATAAAAAATATTTTTATTCAAAACACCTCTAAAATCAATAATGTATCTTCCCAATATTTTAATTTAATTATTTTCAAGTCTCAGTTTCATCTTTTCATTTAACTTTCTATATCTCTTTTTCACGTATACAGGTTCACATTAAATAGTAATGTTATGGTGTAAAGCATCTTATCAAGACACAATATCTGTATTCAATCTCATTAGAACTCTCATATTCAATCATGACTTATTACATCATGAATAATGATATTTATTCACTTAATAATAGTGTAACATCATCTACTTTAATATTATGTGACATTGATAACACCATTTATTATTACATGACATTCAGAATAATCTTACTTTCCCAATATATCCTTAGTTTACTCTTACACAATATTAGGTTTATTACTATGTGACTTCTTTTTACTCTTATACATCCTCTATAATTTTGGAATTTTTATTATATATCCTCAAAATTAAAATGAAATCATTAGTGTAGCATCAAACTTAATAGTTCGTAACACCGAATTGATCTTCCATAGTTCTAAGATACTCTTACACGACCTTCAGAATGATAATTTTATTCTTACACATCTAAAATTTATTATTACATACCATCAGAAAACTCAAGATTATTCTTATGTATCATAAATTTATTATAACAAGATGGTATGTTACTATTACAAACCCTTTTAAATTTCCTTTTTATTCTTACATGAGATCCAATTACTATTAAATATTAACAATGCAATGTATGATCCTTGGTTGGTAGTATCTCAATCTTTAAAAAATCATATGAAATCCCAAAAACATACCCTCATGATTCAAGAGGTCCTCTATTCATCAAATAATTATACTATGAGATCCCAACACATGATATATTTCTATTCACGGTGGTATTAATCCCAATATGAACTTTCTAAAACATCCTAAAACACTCAAACCATCAAAAATCATTTCCATCCACATAACATTATTTCAAATAACTTCGAAAAAATATTAATTATTTTAAGATATATAAAATTGATCCCAAATCTCATTATATGCATATAAATTCCATAGATTATTTTCAATGATTTTAACTAATTCAATTACGTCAACGCTTATATAAATGTAAATAATGCTTCATAAAGGAATTATTCATCATTTATAAGTTAATTTGGCACCTATATCAGTTATGGTCAATCACATTTATTCCACTCATCATCATCAAGTGTAAATTTCATATTATATAGAATAAATAAATCTTAATAATGTAATTTTGGATCTTATAATTCCATCTAGAATTAATATTTTATAGTCACAACTATCTACTAAGATTCTTCATAGGGACATGTTGTTTTAATAGTCTTTATAATCCATGTAACTCAATAGATTAATCAGACTCTTTTATCCTAGAATCCTTATATTTCACAATTAAATAGGATTTATCTATAATTATGAAAATAAACACTTCATGAAATATTATCTTGATATTACTTAAACTTATTATCTTAAAACATACCATAAATAATTATGAAAGTATTTAGTTTACTCTAAATTGTAGATTCGACCACTTAATCATCTATTCCAAATAAATAATGATAGTGGCTTAAATTTCCCCATATTAAAATTCTTCCTTTAACATGTATTCAACCAGTGCATACTTATCATTCATTGAATCCTTAATTTTCACTCAATACATATTGAAATACTTATTTAGATACTTTAATACAGAATTCCCATCAAAATTCACATTAGAATTATTTATTATTAACAACAAATATGACACATCATCTTCCTAGGGGAAAAAATATCCCCCCCTTTGGATTTATTATTAATAAAAATAAAGAAAATCATTTTCAATATGCCTTAAATTAATTACCTATATCTATCTCCATTATTGAAAATAAATATAAAGGATAATACTAGGTATGGGTTATCATTTGATCTAATCTAAGTCTTCATAAGTAATGCCCAGTGTAGAAAGTAACTCACCACTAACATCACAAAAACTTTCTTCACATCCATATAAATTTTAATAGATTCTCAATATTCTTGTTATTGAGTCAGGAAATTTGGACCCCTTAACTTTAGAAATTAATCCATCAAAATAATGATGAGATAACATGATAAGAAAACCAAAACAATTAAAAAATTCACTTTCTATAATTTCAAACATCACATGAAATAAATATTTATGAAATTGTTTAAAATATTCACCCCTTAAATGGATGTATAATATATTCTATTTAGAAAGGATGATATAAATTCCAAATAACCATTAAAAATCCATTTTCATAACTTTAATTCAAGAACTATTATAAATATAGATATATCACTACAAGATGAGCCTTATATATTATGGTAAAATAATTACAAAACTCATTATTCTAGTTGTCCTCCGATATTCATAAACCATAATTCCCTAAACATAAAAACAAATAGATAGATATGGTAACAAGGTGGAATCTCAAAAACTCATTAGTGAGAGGAATAGGGATTATACATTCTTATTAACTAGGAAAATCCTTTATTTTTTGTACCATTATTGAGATAACTCTTCATGCATACTCCCTTAATTTTTTATATAGTAATCTCATTGTGTGGTATGGTTTTCTTATTACTTTCATCTATCATTTTGTTTATAAATTCATTAATAACATCAAAAATAAATGATCACATAATTATTGGTGAATTATTTATTTCATTTATATATCAAACTATGATTTTATGATTTTTTTAGTAAATTTAATTTATTTGATATATTGTGTTACCAGCAATACTGAGTTTTAACGAACCATGACAAACTATTTAAATTATTATTATTTAAGCATGAGTATTATTACGTAGTTTCTAAACATGTTATAAATAATAGCGATAACAATAATTTTAATAATTATTATAATTATTTATATAAAGAAAAGGCTCGCGCCCTGAGGCTCCCGTCCCTTTGATGGTGATTCCCTAGTGGAGATGGCTATGGATCCGGCCCCCTCCTCCCCAGTGGGAGGAGGGGGGATTGTTTTTCATTCCTTTGTCCCGATCCGACCATTGAACCCTTTAACTAACCCAGCCTTCCTCCCCCCTTTCCCGTCGGTCCCTCTCTGCCCTAAGGTCCCTGACCTTCACGAAGTTTCACCCCATCTCGTGATTTATTAAAAGGAGATCAACGCTGCTGCTGACCTCCACAAATCGACGTAGGTGGATTGTTTTAGGGGTCACCGTCCCTCGGTTGACATGTTTGAAAAATTTGTTTTCGATTCATGGGTTCTTCAAGATCGACTGGTGGTGGGTCTTCTCGATCGGTGGCAATTGATGATATGCTTCTCCTCGAAGGTTGACCTGATCACTGCCTGGTCCCGTGCTCCTCGTGTCTTCAAACGGATGTGGTTTTCATCTCCTTCGATGGTCTATGTATTTCATCATGAATCGCGACCCACCCTCGTCAGTACTGTGGGTAAAGTTTCCTAATCTTCCACTCCCTTTCAGTCCCCTTCTATTATATGTATTCTAGGGAATATGGTTGTAAGGTTTATGTGTTAGGACGATCGCATGACAACGGTTTGTTACCCTATATTACCTCATGTATGTGTTGTCTTCGATGCTTTAATACCTCCAGTGGAGTGGCTGTGTATTTCAGCTGGAGAAGAGTTTCGATGGAAATAGAGGGTGGTGTTTGAATCATGGCCAGCTTTCCGCTTGGGATGTCCCAAGCTAGGCCACCGGGCTTCTCGTTGCCGTCACGAGAGCCGGGTTAGTCAAGATGTGATCTATAATTCTAAGGGACTTGAGGTGCAAATTGATCACGTAGTCCAGGTGAGGGATAGTGCAGGTTTGGGTGAATTTGAGGAGGTGTGCGGGGCTCCAACAAAGGTGTTTGATCATGTGGTTTTGACTGCTACTGAATCCAATATCTGGGAGTCTCAGCTTATGTAGCAGTGTCCCATGGTTCCTACTACAGTAGAAAAGAGTGAGATGATTAAAGAGACAGGGCCGTGGGTTGTGGATATTTGTGCTCGATTAAAACCTGATTTGGGTCTAAAGGGTGTTGAAAAGGAGGATCCCTCAGCAGTGGATACGGTGGATCCTCCAGCTACTTCCAGCTCTGGTGTGGAGAGCTTGATAGGGGTGATTCTAATCCAAATGTGGGTACTCGAATGGGTGCTGAGGAAGATTAAAGGGCCCCCAAGACATATTCTTACAGTGAGGTTATCCTTGAAGGTATTGGGAACAAGGGTTCTGTGGGTCCGCAGGTCGAGCCATCTACAGTGAGTAGGTCTTGGCCGAGGAGATTGTTGCCAGATTTGAATCTGTGTAACTGATTTGGGAGCTTGGAGGATGGAGGGAAGAATCAGGAGGCTATTCGGATAGTACCCCATAATGAGGAGCAGGGTTTACTGCGGGAGGAGTCTGGTGATGACTCTACAAGCCAGCTATCAAGAGCTAGTGCTCCTGAATTTTGTGGTAGCGAAACTTGTAGTCAGAGGAGAAGGAAGGGCCGGCGTGGCGGGAAGAAAGGGAATAAGGATTATTCACACCTACCTTCACCAATGGAGATGCGATATTCCAGGAAGGTAATGGCCCAAGTGAGGGAAGGTGTTATCAACTTAAATGGAAATGCAGTTAGAGCAAGGGATGCGACCAATGTAGTCGAAGGGGCTGCTCCCATCAGGGATGTACTGCAGAATACATGCATGGATGCTGATCAACCTGTAGAGCTACTTCTAAATTCCAAAGAAGAATTAGTGGAGGTGGAAGCCCTTGCGAACCATGCCCCAATAGTTGATAGAGATAAAATGATTGAAAGGATGGTTCGGGTGGACACCAATAGAGAATAGAGGGACTGGATTGACAAGCAGAATCATATCCTTGTAAGAGGTCTCAAAGCGGGGAAAATCAATCAAGAGGAATACAAGCAATCGTGGGACAGAATGGTGCGTTGTTTTGAAGTCCTTATAAAGGATGATCCAGAAATACCGGTAACTGATTTTTCTTGGGAACTTGTTAAGGATAAAAATGTCAACATGCTCATGTTATCCTTTAACAAAATTGTTTTCTCTTGGGGTTTCTCACTTTTTCCATAAAAGTGTTTTTGTTTTATAATAAAAAAATGAATTTAGTAGTAGTATAAAATGAAAACATAGTGATAAGAAATTAGTTAATTACTGTTAATGTTTTATATGTTTTGAAAATACCAATTTCTCCCGAAAATATTTATTTTGTTTTGAGAAAATATAATAAAATGATTTTTTTTAAAATCATGAAAATTTATTTTAAAAATAAACATAATTTTTAAATATACATTTGAATGTTATCTTATGGATAATTTTTCTGTGTTTTATGAAAATATTAATTTTTCGATGTATTGTGAAAAATACTTGTTTTTATTGAAATTTTCCTTTTTATTTAAAGAATATATAAGATTATTATTGTTTTAAAATAGGTTTAAAATTAAAATTAGTTCAATAAGATATTTATAACATCAATTTAGTTCATTGGAATCTATTTAATTTACAATTTTTATATAAAAATTTTTCAAACTTTCAAACATTTTCTCTCTGGAAAACTATTTTATCATCCTCTATGTGTGTTTAATATGAAATTTAATTTTACCTATTATATAAATTAAATTTTTAAAAATTTATTATAAATTTTTAATAATCATAATATATATTATATAATAATTAGAACTTAATTTTTTTCAAAAATTAATTATAAAAATTGTAAAAATTAATTATCGCAGTTAAGTTTAAAACGAGTTTACTATAGGGATAAAATATTCAAATAAGAGTTTAAATCACCTATAAAAGTGTAAAAAAACAAATTTATGGCCATATTTAGATCTTATAAAATAAAATTATTGATAATTTCACCTTTTTTAGACATTTTCAATTTGAAAAACGTGGGTACACTTTATTGTTTAAAAAAATTGAATTTGTGTCGTCACCCCTTCTTATAAAATGACATTATCTCTAATATCCTCTTTAGAATTTCAAAACCATCTTCATCCAATGACTACCCAAATATATTAAAAAACTCCCTCCGCACATCTTAGGCCATTTTTTTTATTAATGATACAAATTCATAACTATTTAGGTGTAAACCTAAAGAGGTTTTCCAAAGAAGATGTAGAGTCCTCAAACGAACATTTTTATTTTATTTATTCCAATATCACATTAAAATATTATCCAATTATGTTGATATAAAAACACTAGTTTATCCCATATATTGAGATATTATTATCTTAATTTCATGATATATATCCATATCCACCTCTATCAAATGGGAAACAAAGCCATCGATCATGTGTATAAAGGACTACCACCTCGCCAACTGATATTATTAGTTTTCCATCGTTGCCTCTCATGGATAGATATAATGATGGACTTAATGTTTATATATGATATTTATGATATTATTAAACTTATATAATTATATTACCACAAATAACATCTTAATTTCCATTTTTTTGGAATATGTTAACATCGCCCATGTGTACGTCATACTACCACCCCAGGAAGAGATGTGATTCCTTCTTCACGTGTGATTCATATCAAAGGTAATAATGATGGGTTTAAATAAAATTAATTGTTATATGTACAACAAAATTTATTCTATAATGTTAATATATTTTTTACCCTTGTTATTTTAATTCATTGAGAAAATGGAAACAATGATCATGTGTACGTAAAACCAATAATCTCTATGAACGGTGTATTTATTTTCTATCCCTATAATTGCATAGAATACTATAAATATATATGTACAGAATATATTTGATATTTTTTTATAATGGTTAAAAATATTTATATTATGGAACCATGATAAAATAAATAGTTATAAAAATAAAATATCAAAACATACTTGAAAAACAAAGTAGTTATTTCTCAAAATGTGACTTTAACATGGAATTGTTAATAAAAAGGTAATAAAGTTCCATATGTAAATAATATATGGTTATATATATATGTGTGTGTGTTCCTTTAATATATTTATAATAAAATTTTATTTTTTATACATGAGGTTCAAATATTTATTAATGAATTTGAGGCTTAAGGTAATGGAATTTGGTCTCAATTTTCCTTCTTTGAGACTTATGTTGTGTTATGAACCTATATTCCTTTTTGAGATGTATATAATTTCCTTTTTAAATGTTATATAATTAATCTCCTTACATTAATTATATTTAATGTTTCATTTTATTATATTATTAAATGGGTATTATGATTCATTATTATCAAAGATGTAAGGGATTTAAGATATAATTTCATCGCTTATCAGGATTGTTTAGGTTTATGCTTCCAATAATGAAACATTATGATACCCCTCTCAATAAATTCATGAATTTTCTTATCCTATATTTATTTCATTATAATACATTTTTACCTTAATTTTATAATCTTACCGTATTCAAGAGGTCAAAAAACCTTTTTAAGAAATATCGAGTATATTTCTATCTTAGGTCAAAAATACTTTTTATTCCATATCCATATTTTCTATAAAAAGAATAAAATATTGTTTTTAATACTATAATGAAATATTTAAATAAATTTATACACTTTTATAAATTTTAACAAGAGATATTAAAAGTAATGTTCATGTCCTTTTCTGAAAGAAAACTATTTTTATTTTTAGGAAAATATGAAAGGAATATTTGTTTTAACTTGCACGAGATGAACAGAATTTCCCACCATCTTGACCATTATTTATTTGAATATTTCTTTATAAATTTTCAAGGTTATATTTAAATAAAACATTTCCAGAATATTTTGTGAATTTTTAAATTAAAAAATGCGATTTACAAAAAAGTATATTTTACTCTAGAAATATTCCAAGTGATTTTTCATTGAAATTAATTTTCCATCTAATATTGAATCCTTCAATTTTACTTAATCTTTTGTAAGGATACAATACAATTACAGTATGTTTATTCTTTATCGTGATGTTTTAGATTTTTAATGAAAATATATTTAGGAATTCGTTTTATTTTCTATAGGTTATGGTTTGATGAAATTTTCTATGAAACCCATTTATTTTCATCAATATTGATACAATGAATTATTTATGAAACCAATTAAATTTCATGGGTTATGATAGTATGAATGTTATTATAGAACATGTATATACTATTTTCATTATGTGATGGGTGGGACCACTATATCCCTCCAATACATTAGGTAATGATTTATATCTCATGAAACAAATAGGGATGGAATGGGTAGTGAACCCAGTTCAGTGAATGACTTTATCCACGATGATAGTCTTTGGAGTGAACCTTTTCTACTATGATGGTTCTGGAATTGGAAAAAAATCTACCATGATATTTTTCTATATTAGAATGGACCTCTAAGGGAACTTTTTTCTATGATTGTGTGTATGCCACAAATATATGTCTTATTTCAATAATATGTTATCATGGATCATGTTATTTAATTTCATTTTGATTCATGTATTATAAACATTTTTGATTTATTCTATGACTAAATTTTATGATCTATGACATGAGGAGTATGGTTTTTAAATGTTATTATGATATTCTCATACCCATATTCTAATTATATGTTGGTATCTCCCTTGTTTACCCTTATTGATCATCTGATCTCATCCTTTCTTAGGTTTCTATTTTCCATGTTATGTTAAAAGGTATTATGTATGTTATGTATAATAAGGGTTCTAATTATGAAAAACATAGTGGGAGATTATGCATCTCAATTATGGACCATTTTTTTACATGTTAATTTTCTAAAGGCAATAGATCTAAATGATTCTAACATGGATCATTCTGTTATGTAATGAATATTCCTCTATTATGATGTAATAATTATATATGGGAAGTTTGGGTCCTTAAATTTGGTATCATAGATTGGTTTAGTTAACTCTTTGAAAATAGGATGAGAAAAAATTTGTGATATATCTAAGGATGTGTCTAATGATAATTCTATGGATTAGTCAATGTATAGGAAAATGTCCTAGAATTTTGATAAAGGATACAGAAATTGGTTTACATGAAATTACAACCCTTTATAGATGCTTCAAGTGGATGTGGAACTAGAAAATATGTTTTTATGGGTAATAAATTCAAAAGGTCGCATTTTTCTAGACTCGATCGTCACCTGGTGCATTGAAAGTGGCATTCCTAGACACCTGGTTTGACAATCCTAGGGGATATTCTTTGAAAATTTACAAAATATTTACAAACCATCATGAAGTATTTAAAAAATTATAACTATGAATAATATAGGATAAACTTATGTTGTAAAATATTAATAAGAATATTTAGTGATATAGACATCTTATAATTGTTTTTTCATGATCATTTGTTTCCCTACTATGATTACTATTGCATACACTGAATTTTTGTTATAGTCAATGGATGGAACTAAAACGAATCATGTTAATAATGGGTGTGATAGAAAATACAATGATTTTCCTATTGGGAATCCAAATTATTTTGTATATGGAATTAAAAATCTATTTTCATTGCTTACGTAACATTTTCAATCCATGAAGCATTTTGAACTTCTAAATGGAAAAAAGGGAACAACGTTATATTGAGTACTTCATGAGGAAACATCCACATTATTTTAGTGGATCTAGTAATCCACTATTTTCTAGAAAGTATATCAGTACCATTGAGACTATATTTTACATTCTTCCGTGTTTAGAGAAAGAAAAATTCATTTTAGATTTCTACCATTTGGAAGGTGAAGCAGATCAATGGTGTATCCTTATGAAGAATATGAGTCAACAATAAGAAATTTAATCCATATAATTGGATGAGAATTAGTACTTATATTTAAATAAGTTCATTCCATGTATTCTTTAATTAAAATGGATAAGAAATTCCTTCTGTTAAATAATATGGACAATCAACCTATGTATACCTATGAGGAAACTTTTATAAAATGTTCAAGGTACACTTTTGGTATTATCATCCAACCCAAATGTATAGCTGATCAATTCTTCATTGGAATAAAACCAAGTCTCTAAATCATGTTATATATAAGGGACATCAGTAACTTTTACTAAATGATTAATTTTTATATCATGGTAGAAATGGATATTAGGGTTACCCATCAATTTTATTGTATTTATATGAAAATAAATATAGAATTTAAAGTAAATTATAAAAACCATGGTGAAAAGAAGATGTTTTTTTATGATCAATGTGTGGAAGGATAAAAGGTGGAAATATTTTTAAGGGGTATGTAAAATTTTATTAGTGTAGGATGAAAGGTCATCAAGCAATTTATTTCCAAAGTAATGCGAATAATTTTCTAATGATTCAAATAGAGGGAAATCTGTACAGAATGAACCACCCACAATTTAGTGTTTCAACTGAAAAGAGTTTGGGAATTATGCTAACCTATTCCCAAATATTAAGGTTAATAAAGATGATTTACATAATTAATAACTTATGATAATGTAAAAGGTAATTCTTATGTGATTATAATTTCCTATGAGTATTGTGATTAAAACATGTTTAAAGGTACACTTACCATCCATTATAAAATAACTAATGACTTATTTGACACTGGATATACCAATTCATTCTTATTTGTATAATTTTCGAGGGGTATCAAGATTCCACCAAAATGATTATATGTATAATTATCCTTGAAAACCAAAAATTTTCTGATGATAACATATTAATTATATGATTCCTATTTAGTTGAATTTTGTTTTAATGTGCTTCCTATAAACCTTGTGATTATTCCTCTGGTTGAATTTGATATTATCATATGAATAGATTGGATTTATCTATATAAATCCCATATTAATTCTTTAGGATGGGATGTAAAATTTTATATTTTAAAAGAAACTATGATCATCTATCATTGTGATGATAAATATTAACTTATTATGGAAATAAAATCCAATTTATGGGTTTTTGATTCCTATAAAAAATGGGTGTTTATCTCAAAATCTCAAGAAGAATGTCAACATCAACATAATTCCTATTATGAATAGGTTTCTGGATGTTTTTTCAGAAGATTTTCATATCCTTACACCAAAAACATAAATTTGAGTTCTTAACTGAACTTTTACCTAGTGCTACACATATTTCAAATACTTTATATAGAACGACCCTAATTGATTTTCAGGAAATGAATAAGAAACTCCTGGATAATATTGATAATGGGTTTATTTGGAAAAATGTGTCACCATTAGGTGAACCTATTATTATTTTTTAAATTAATCTGAATTTATTCAACTCGTAATTTAAAATCAATTTCTAAACAAGATCATGATCAATAACATGTATCGTCTACCCCTAATTGATGACTTTTTTGATCCACTACGTGAAGCTCCATATATTTCCTAGATTGAACTTCATTATGGATATCATTAATTGATTGTCAAGAAGGATGTTATACTGAAGTCATCATTCCATAATTGGTATGGACACTATGAGTATATAATAATGAAAATTTTCTTACTAATTCCCACCCCCACTATCATCATGGATTTAACGAATAATGTATTTAGAGTTAAACATTATCTGTTTTTGGTATTATTTATAGAAAAAATTATTATCTATTAAAAGATAATGTAAGATCATGAAGATCAATTGAGAATTTTAATAAGACCCTAAAGAAGAATAAAGTAGGTGAGAAATTTACTGTGGATGAATTTTGGATACATAGGTTTAATCTTTCGGTCATATAATATCAAGAACAGGTATATCAATATGTCCTTCAGTGACAAAGGATATTCGATATTGACCCAAAATAACCATGGTGATTGAGATCTGAATTTTTCGTGGATTATATTGATATTGTTGATGATTTGTGAAGAATGTATCATGGATATCTAATATTAAAAAAAATTAACTTGAATGGGATCTGAGTTCCTATGGATAGATTACTGTTAGGAAAATTTCATGGAATATAAGATAATATTGGTCATTACACATGTTCTTACACTACCCTATAGTAGATATGGGTTTATAAACAATAGTGATTCATCCAAAAATGGATTGGAATACTCTCTTATGAAGTGTAAAATGGTTAAAGATTATACATCATGAAAATTTATGGATCATGAACAAAATTACCCAAATTAGGGTTTGGAGTTGGCTAATATTATGTTTTCATTAATGATATAGAGGCATTATCTTTATATAAAAAAGTGTGATAGAAATATAGATAACAAAATTTAAATTATATATTCACATAAAATGGCTTGAATATACACCATGAAATATGGTTAGATCTGATTAAATATTATGAATGATCTATACATTACCACCCTAGGAAGGCAAATAAGGTGGCTGATTCTTTGAGTTGAAATTATTATTCTAGCTTATCCTTGACATGGATCATAAAATATCCAATATTTCTGGATTTCAAAATAATGGATATGGAAATTATGAAGGATGTATGGAAATATTATCTTGATTAATTTAATGTTTAATCATCCATCTAAGTGTCGATTAAAGAGACATAGAAGGAAAATATAGAGATACAAAAGAAGGATATAATTATTCCTAAGTCTACCCTTGGTCAATATGGAATAATATAGTTTAGGAACTTTGTATGCATTCCATCCATTCTAGATTTGTATAATTAGTTGTTATATGATGGTCATAGTTCTTTATTCTCTTTTAATCCTTGAATTGAGAAGTAGTATAGTCATTTGAAAGAGTATTTCTAGTGGTTTTGAATAAAGATAGATATCAAAAAGGTTTTATCATTGGGCTTGGTATGTCAGTAATTTAAGGCTATGAGATAAATTTATAATTGAAGGTTACATACATTACCCTTTCCAAAATCAAAATGGAAAGAATCATGATGTATTTTGTCATCAAAAATCCACAAAAGGTCTAAAGAGAATAATGTTATATGGGTTCTACTCAATCGCCTTACAAATTCAACAATCTTAATTATTATTAGATAATATTTCTCTTTAGATAATATTTCTAGTAAATACATTAAGGAAGATGTAAGGTTGTATGGGGTACCACATTTAACTATATCAGATTAGGATATGAGGTTTACCTTAAAGTTATGGTGAAGTCTTAAAAAATTTCCTGATATAGAGTTGAATTTCAGCACTAAAATCATCCTCAGATAGATGGTGATTCTAATAGAATAATTAAAAACATAGAGGATATATTGATATACTATTATCTATATTTTAAAGGTGGTATCGATCAACACCTTCTTCAAGTTCAGTTTTCATAGAACAATAATTTTTACTCAATCATTTTGATTGATCATTATGAAGATCTCTATTGAATGAAGTGTAAAAATCAAATATAAAAAAAGTATGATGTATAAATAAGGCTATTGGATACTAAGATAGATTTTTAAATGGTATATAAGGTCCTAATCATTCAAAAACACATAAGGGCTGCAAAATGTTGATAACAAAGTTATAATGATAACGAACTAGGTGATCTGAGATTTGAAGTTGTTGAAAAGGTGTTTCTAAGAATTTATCAATGGAATAAGGTAATGATATTTGGTAATAAGGGAAAAATAATCTATAGGTATATCAGTACCTTTGTTATTATTGATCATACTGGTATGGTGGCCTATATTTTGGAACATTCACCATTCCTCTCCCAAGTTCACGATCTAATCAATGTATCTCACCCAAGTAAGTACATACCTGACCCTTAAAATATACTAAAATCTAAGTTAATACCACTAAAGAAAGATCCTTATTATAAATAATAAATACTATAGATTCTTGATCAAATATAAAAATTTATATGAAACAAGACCACTCACCTAGTCAGGTTTTTTCGTCGAAACCACCAGTTTGAGGATGCTATGTGGGAACTCAAGGATATGATAAGTTAGAATTTTCCACATCCATTTGTTTTAGAGAGATGAATTTTATGTTAACAAATAATTTTAATGGGGTAAAATGTATTACCCTAATAGTTTATGAATTTTTTCTGAATAAATTTAATTTATTAGATTTCTTGTGTTATACGTAACATCGAGTTTTAATAAACTGTGACATGATATTGATATTATTATTCAAATATGAACATTATTACCTAGAAATTAAATTTTATGGAATTAATAGGACTCAAAAAAATTCAAATATTATGTATAATGGATTTATATAAAGAAAACAGATTGATAAAAATGTAATTAACTTTTTGTAATGACCTTATATGTTTTGAAAATACATTTTTCTAAAAAAACGTTTTTTTTTGAATTTTTTTAACAAATGGTAAATGAGATATTTCCAAATTTTATAAAAAAATTTAAAAAGTAAAATTCATTTTTCAAATCTACACGTCAAAATTAGCTTAAGGTGGTTTTTTTGTATTTTTCGAAAATGATTAATTTCTCAATGAATAATGAAAAATACAGGTTTTATTGAGAACTATCTTTTCATTGAAATAATTTAAAATGTTAAATTTGTTTTAAAAGTAAAATTAGTAAAATTATATGATTATTAATCAAATTTATTTTATTGTGAAAATGTTCATATTTATTTTTTGTTTTAAAACTTTTTAAACTTATGACAACTTTCTCATTGAATTTTTTTTTCTCGTCACGTATGTGGATTAAATTTAAAATTACAATTTTCAGTTAGGTAAATGGAATTTTAAAAAATGAATTAAATTATATAATAAAAACAATTTTTTTATATTATATGTTCAACTTAAATTTTCATTAAAATTAATAGTAAAACAAATAAAAATTAATTACTAAAATTAGGGTTTGAAATGGTTTTCTTAGGGGTTAAACTAAAATTATAAAAGTAAAAATCGAAAAGAAACTTGGAAAAAAACTAATTATATTGAAATAGTTTGACCTTAAAACCTATAATTTTCTATAATTTCTCATTTTAGAGCCATTTATCATCGGAAAAACGTGGTTAAACTTTATTTTTTTTTAAATTCCATGTGTGTCCTTTCCCCCACATAAAAAATGTCACCCCCTATTTTCTCCTCTTTTCACTTCCAAAAATCCTTTATTTCAGCTAATAAATTCCAAGATATATTCCCTAATTATAAATACATATTCTATAGTCATTATTTTTATTATAATTCAATTATAATAAGGCTTTATATTTAAACATAAAGAGGTTCTCCATAGAAGAGGTATAGTCCACAAACCTGTGTTTTCATTTTATTTCATCCTTTAAAACCTTAAAATATTCTTCAACTATTGTCATATAATAAAACCGTTATATCCCATATACTGAAATTTTATTATGTTAATTTAATAACCTATATCCTTCTCCATCTCCCTTAACTGGGAAATGAAGTCATCCATTGTGTTTAAGACAGACTACCGCCTCGCGAACCGATATTATTTGTTTTTCATAACCACCTATGAAGGATGAATATAATTATGGATATAATGTTTATATATTATATTTATGATATTATTATATTTCTTGAAATATTATATCACATGTACCAACTTACTTCACATTATGTGGGAATACAATTACGTCACTCGTGTGTACTGAGGAATTCCACCTTTTGTAGAGATGTGCTTTTTTATTCAAGTACACTTTACATGGAAGGTAATAAGGATAGTTTTAAATAAAAATATAAGATATTTTTTTGAAAATAATGATTATTTAATTTTAATATTTCTTTTAACCTTCTTATTCCAATACACCATGAAAATGGAAAAAATGTTCATACAAACATACGAGCTACCATCTCCATGATCAATGTATTTCATTTTCTATATTTAACTTTTATGGATTACTATAATTGAATATATAATTAATATATATTAAATTTATATCATGTTTAAAATTCTATATATTATTTACCCATGATCAAATTAATAAGAATAAAAATAAAAAAATTGAAACATACATAAAAAATAAAGTTATTATTTTCTGAAACGCGACTTTAACATGGAATTGATAATAAATGGGTAATAAAGGGTCATAAGTAATTAAAATATGTAATTATATATATAATTTTGTTTATATAATATATTTATAAAAAATTATATTTATTATATAGGAGTTTCAATCACATATAAAGGAAGTCGAGACTTGAGGTAAGATATTATTGTCTCAATTTTCCTTCGTTGAGACATATATTGTGTCATTAACGTTTCTTCTTTCATAAGGTGTATATACTAAAAATTTGGAATTTTATGTCATAAATATTCTTATATTTATGATATTTAATATTTCATTTTATATTATTCTTTAATGGGGCAGACGATTAAATGTTACCCAATTTGAAGAGTTTTAAGATACAATCTCATCGTTTCTCGGGATTGTTTATGTTTATGATTATGATGATGAAGACATATAATAAATTTATGAATAAACTCTTGAAATTTATTATACTATATATATTTCATCAGAATACATTTTTTACCATCATTTCCCTCTCTTTTTTTACAAAAAATTGCAAAATAATGTTTTTAGAAAAATTTACTTTTTTTCTCTATTCAGTCAAAAATCCTTTTTTCTCCCATATCAATTATTTATAAAAAAAATTAAATAAAGGTTTTAATACACTCCAATGATTATTTAAATTTTTTTTACACTTTTTAAAAATAAAATAAAAGGACTCTTTATGTCTTTTCCTCAACAGTGCTCATTTTCATTTTATCAAAAATTTAAATTATAACGACCCATACTTTACATACATTTTTATTAATTCAGAATTGAAGCACACTTATTACAACATATTACAAAACCAAGAAAGGACCGTATAGGTATAGTGTCTTTAAAAACTCGGAAACATAAACAACTGGTTCATAAAGCATCTACTTTTCCTCCCATTTATTTCATCATATCTAGAGTCTCTTTTTGGCATATTCTACTTAATAACCCTCTTCCTGACCTGGGGAAAGAAAACATACAAAAGGGTGATCTCAAATGCTCAGTAAGGGTAATCAAAAGAAATGTAAATCACATCATATACATAAGCACATAACTTTTGGAAATCTTAACCTGCAAAAGAGATCAAAATTTCATAACATGGGATAAATCATAGTAGTGAAATGAAATCCCAATAATCATAACTTAAAACATGAAACTTTGTGACATACCCACATAATCATAGAGAATCATTTCTTATTAGTCAGGACTCATTGCGAAGACTATCTTAGTGGACAAAGTCCATTTCTGAACCAAGTTACCCTCATTTCAGTCCTGCTTCACTGAACCCGTATAACCTACCATTCCAGCCATGTCTATCTCATGAGATATAAAATCATTACCCAATTCATTGGAGTGAGATATAGGTCCCACCCATCTCATAATGATACCATTCTTATGTGTGCCACAAAATCATAAACCATACATCATAGGATAACCCATGTAATAAAAATGGGATTCTTAAACAACATGACATCATAAAAAAGTCATATAAGATAAAGTATTTCATAAAAATAATTCCATCATAACATAATAAAATCAATGTAATAATAGGGATAAAAACAGAACCCTTTATTATCTTAGATGGAAAATAATTTTAATAACACTTGAACTCCATTCTTGAGGAAAATATCCTTTCTTCTTCAAAAAACATTTTTTCCTTTCTTAACATGTCATACAACTTTAAACTAAAAGAAGATTATTAAAAATAAACATGAAAACTTTTAAAGGATTATTCTTGGAAATAATGTTTTAAAAATCCATTCATGTCGTATAAGTTAAAAAAAACATTATTCTCGTACTTTTATCGGAAAAGTAAAAAAAAATACCTCGTACGAAAAACGACAAAAGATTCCTTTCATATCTTTTACTAAAAACACACCCAAGGGTAAAATTTGATATATAATATTGTAGAAGGATATAAATATTACATATTGGGGAAACATGGATGTGGATGATAAAATACACCCCAGTAAATTCCAAAGTAAAAACAATCTCGGATAAAAATGAGATTGTGATATTTCCCTTACCTTAGGTCCATTTTTCTTCGTAAGTGTCCGAACCTCCTGTATAATGATTTAAATAATGTTATTGACTTATTACAGAATCATACTTATTTTTATGATATCATATATGGTCATTTTCTTAGCTTCTTAGTAGTAATATTTCATTGCTACTTGTTATTCAGGTGTTTATAACTTTTTGTTCTTATGCGTGGTTTGTCGAATAAATTCTTATTATTATATTTAGGTTATAGATACCTCATGTAAAGAATGGTATTAGTGTAATATATATCATATTCATTCATTCAATTCATTTATATAATCATTATGAAATGAAGATCATGTAGAACGAGTCGCATCACATCGTGGAGACGGTATTCCGTACGTACGCACGAGTGATGATATCGTTCCTATGATCGTGGAATTGTGTTGGAGTGTATGTATACTATTTCAGAATCAGTATCACTTTATAATAGTCATATATAGTCATTATTTACACCATTATACCCATCCAAGTAAGGTGGTGGTGTAAAATAGATTACACCATGGCTTGGAGACGGTATTCCGTACCTACGCACGCGCGGTGATTTCTTTTTCGTAGGATGGATAGATGGTGAAATAGGGTTGTTTCATACTTATAATAACATATTAGTATATTAGTGATACTGATGTTATTTCTTCATAATGAAACAACTAAAGAAGAATAAGTGGAAGAAGAAATAAAGATGAAAGAATCAGTAACGGACATTACCTCTTCTTTGAAGTGCTTCTTTGAGACCTTCTTTTAGGGCACTAACATTGGTCTTTGAAGAAGACCAGGACCTCTAGGATGTCTCTAGGGAAGTGGAGAGGAAGAATTGGCAGGGGTTTGCTGAGCGTGAAGGCTCAAAGTGGTGTGAGGAAGAGGGGGAGGAGGTGCCCTTTTATAAGGGAGGAGAGGGGCACCTTTGGAATAACTAAAAATATTATTTTATTATAAAGTCAAGTTCGATTTTAAATAGCTCCAAATTTATATATTTCTAAGCTAAGGTGGGGATGGGTCGAACTCCTCTCATCTAATAGAATTTAGACAAAATTATGTTACTATTTTAACCTTATCATTTAGATTTAACATTAAGTTAAATAAGTTTACTTTTACCGTGTCTTCTTGTGTTCTTATACTATAACGTTAATAAACTTACTATAAGCAGCCAAAAGAAACCCAAGTTGTTTATTATTAATATATATAACCTTATCTAAGTCATTTTTCCAAACCTTAGGTTTTTTGGAATAAAATAACAATTACTAATATAATATTTGTTTTAAAAACTATTTTATGTCAATTTTGATACTATTTAGTAATTGATTTTTGTAAAACTCATAACAGAATTATTAGTTCTAAAAAAGTTAATTAAATCAATAATAACATGTCATATTAACTTAGAAAATTAGTGTAATTCATAAAAAGTCTCAATTTACATTTATTTTTGTGTTTATAACATTAATTATGTCAATATTTCATTAATAAGATAATTACTACATCATCTTTGTGTTGTAGATAAATTAAATTATTTAATGTCTAAAAATTACAAATAAAATATCATTATGTAGGAAATCTTTTGAGCTTTCTAATTAATATTTATAGTCGAATTTATCTTATGTATAACCTTATATTAAAAATTATTTACTTATTAAACATTAATTTTAACTATTTTAACCCTTCTTTAAATAAATTAATAATAAATGTCCTAATCTAATCCAAGTGGGCCTAAATGGTCATATTTTATTCCTAAGTTTGTTTTTTGTCGAATTACACTTTTCCAATAGAATTAGGACATGTGTTAGGGTAATAATAATATCATCTTTACCCTTAATTACCCTATTTACTTTTAACCGTGGTAAAAAAAAGTAAAAAGTTACTATTCACCAAAAAATTATTTTCATCTCGTTGAACCACATTTTACTTACTGACATCAACCGTGTCTCTCGGATTTTCGAAATTCTACTCACAGAAGCGGTAAAATTAATTTTTATGAAAAATTCAGTTTTTTAACTACCACTTAGTGGTTTCACTATTAATCAAAAAATGGAATGTTTTTAGAAAAATACCAAAATTTCACCCTAGGCTAATTTCGATATTCCGAATCCAAAAATGAATTCCATTTTGAAAAATAAAATTTATAAAATTTCAAAAAGTTGTTATTACTATTCATAACGGCTAGTTTTAATAATATTTTATTAGCATATCATTGTTTAGTGAAACTCGGTATTGCGTACGACGCAAGCTATCGAGGAAGGTCGTGATTTCGTGTAAAGCAAGGCAAGCAAGTGTTGTGTGTAGAAAAAGATTCCTTTGATGATTTCTATAACATAAAAGTCTTGGGTGTTACATAAATGGAATATTTTTTTAACATTTTTGGAATAAACAAAATATCATGTCATCATGAACATTATTTTATTTGATGATTAAATTATATGTTCTAATTTTTTTTAGATAATTATTTTCCAAAATATTTTAATAATTTTTAATTTTAAAAATGTTATTTCCAATGAATGTATATTTTCCTCAAGAAACTTTCCATGTGATTTTTCTTTCAAAATAATTTTCCATCTATGATAACATCCATTCACGTTACCTAATATTTACTGGGGATATGATCTAGTTATACAATATTTAATATTTTTCTGGATGGTTTATGTTTATAATGACATGATTTTTATGAATCCTATTTCTTTTCCATGGGTTATTCTTTGATGAAATGTTTAATGAAACCAATTTATTTTAATGTGTTCTAATATGATGAGTGATTTGTGAAACCCATTTATTTTTAAGGGTTATGATTTGATGAATCTATTTTTGGCACACATATATATGATTTTCATTATATAATGGGTTTGACCGATAACTTTCTCCAGTGCATGGGGTTAATATTGATATATATTAAAATAAATTTGGTTGGAATGTGACATGAACCCAATTAATTTAGGGACTAGGTCCACTACGAAAGTATTGGGATGGAAACATTTCTACTATTATGGTTTGGGGAGTGACCTCATTCATATATGATAGTCATTGAAATGATCCTTGAATACTAAGGAAGTTTTTTTCTATTGTTATGTGTATTCCTTTAATCTTTGTATTATGTAAATGTTATGTTCAAATGTCTTATGTTCTTTGATTACATTTGGATTCATGTATTATGAAAAGCTAAAATTTATGCCATTACATGATTTTATTATCTATGATATATAGGCTATGATTTTGTTATCTCTCTTTTTTACCATTACTAGGCATCTAATATCACCCTTTCTGGAATTTTGTTTCCCCGGGTTATGATGAAAGGTATTATTTATGATATATCTAATGGGGTTGATAGTTAGTAAGAACTTAGTGGGGGATGTAATAGCTAATATATAGATGAGTTGTTTATGTGTCCATGTTTCAAAAGGAACTAGTCCTAAATTATTCTATAATGGATCATTATGTTATGTAATGAAAATTCATCTATTAAGATGTAATATTTATGTATGAGAAGATTGGGCCTTCTTTATTTAGCTTCTCCTCTTGTGGTGGTAGTATAATCATGTAGTATTTTGAGATTTATCCATCCTACTTGCACATTTTGCACAACTTCTTGTAAATAATTGGGTTACCCTCTTTTGGAAAAATCTCATAAAATATGATTTCTTCTTTATTTTAATTGAATTATTCCACTAAACCAATAATTTTATATCTTTAATGGATTGATTCTGCTTTTTTTATCACCATATGTATTCAATTAACACCAACACGGATGGATTTTTTGAAATATTTCATGATGTGTATTTTCTTCCACAATAAAAGTATCTTATACCTTTTAGTGTAACTTTTTTCTCTTCTTTACTGGGAATCTCTTGTTTGGAAATTTATTTTTGCAAACACTCTAAATTAAATTCACCACCACTAATTATTTTTTTATTCCTTGAATTTTGTAGACATCATTCTTAAAATGAATTTGGAACATGCTTCATTAATTTGAGCCAATAGTTTTTATCATAATGAAAACATTAATTGTAATTTCCATAGATATATTCAATACTTCTTAATCTATTTGAAATAGATATATTGTTAAAATTATTCTTCTTTTTACCTTTCTTTGACTCATCTTTTCTTCCCCTGATATTGTCCATTTTGTGTTTTGTATAAATTCATATATTATGCCAAAATTATTTTCATTATACCCAAACCATTCATAGTACCAACAATGGAAAATGAACATTATTTTTTCACTTTGATAAAAATGGAAATCATTGAAATGTGGTTATTTTTATGTAATAAAATCTTTATTTATAGAACCTTGTAGGGAAATAATTTTATTTTAATTTCTAAAATATTCCTCTGATGTAGTGGTTGGTTTATCATAATTTTTATCAAACCATATTAGTTTATAATTTTCATTGTGATCTGCACCAAGTAGGGAAACAGCATTAAAAAACAATATTTTCAATAAAATACATACCATTTTATTTGATCTTATAGAATATTTATCATTAGATAATTAAAATCCATTATTTCTAATACATAAATTAATATTTTAAATATTATTCTCATATGAAATATCTATGTATTTAGAACTTCTCGTAAAAATTTGGGAAGACTCATCTTTTTCCACTTCTGGATTTTCCAATTTAACTTATAGATCAATAAAAAGTAATTAAGAGCATTTTATGATCTTCAATTGTCTTCACCCTTTCTCAAAAACATTTTTTAATCATATGAACAAGGTTTTGAGAATATTCATGAGTCATGATCATCTCATTTAATGATTTTACAATCTCGTTTAACTTATTTTATTTGACCTCTAATTGAGCATTATTACCATCAATGATTGAAATTTTTTCTTCCTATAATTAATTGATAGTATCTTAAGGATAATTATTTGTTTTATCATTCTATTAAACTACACTAATAAATTCCTTCTAAATGTTACCGAACTATTTGATTTGATACAAATTCATAACAATTTTGGCCTCACATTTCATGTGATATTTATACACATAAACAACATTTTTCATAGTTCTTACACTATACTTTCAGATTATTCATCAAATTATTTGATCTCCTCTTACAAGTATCTTAAATATCCAAAAATAAAATTTAGAACTTCTTCATGAAACTTGTTTAGGTTCCTTTTAAAACTGCATATTCATTATCTGATAATTCCGTAAGAACATGGTCTTTCCCAATTTTACTTGGTTCATTATTAAGGCAATATTAAAAATAATTTCTAATTACCGCATAATTATGTACAAACATCAAAAATCCTATGGTGGAAGTGTTTTCCATCTTCAGACTAGTGTATTTAACAAGAAAATCTTCAGTAACCACACTAGATTTTATTTCTCTATAATTACATCATGTACCTGTTGGATGTTATATATATTTTCATAATAGCGGGTTTTTCTCATAATTTAATAAATAAGAATATAAAATATGATAGTTACTAAAATAAATAACAAAAATTAATCAAAATTTATTACATTATATTAGTGGTTAATCCACCTTCTCTTTTCCATTTGATTATTCCAACATCAATTCCTTTTAATATCATTTCTTCTAATTATTTAAACTCATAATAGATATTGACTCACAAAATTATTCAAATATGAAATTTATAATTATTTCAATTGAATAAGAATTAATATATATATATATATATGTATTAAATTATAATTAATTCAATCATATTTAGAATCATTTTCTTTAATTGTAGTTGATTTTCTAAATGATCGGTGTAGCCACACTGAGAGGGGTGATTTAGTGTGGAAATCATTTACCAAATTGAAATTCTTATTTTATCTAATTTTTTTTAGATTGAGTTGATATAAAACTATCATATCAAATTTATCATTTATGCACGTAATAAATATAGAACATCCAATAAACACAACACACAGTTATTTATGAGGATCACTCACAATGTATGGGATAGTCCTCAATCTATGGTGGTTATTATCCAAATAAACCACAACTGATATTTTATTAAAAATAATAATAACCAAGGGAAGTGAAATTTCCTTGAACACGTATAAACGAAACCAACCAAATTACCTTTCTTAACACAAAACAGCTCTATCAAGAACTAACTCATTTAACTAAGTAACTGGAACCAACTAGATCATTTATCTATAATTAAATATTCATTTGGTTCCTTATGAAGTAAGATCAATAGGATAATAACAAGCATACATAGGACTAAACATGGCTTATATTCTTCCAAATTCACAGCAATCTCCTTGTTTCTACCTCTCCACATATTCTATAAGTAATTCAATTACTATTATTTCTTTACTATATAGAATGATCACCAGTCACTCTATCTTATTATAATGATACTTTGTTCTATCAATGAAATTCCCTTCTTATGTATTATAGAATAATCAAATAATTTTACATATAGAACACAATAGAAACCATATACATTAAGTTTCTGTAAAATAAATGGTATCTTAGGATGTTAGGGAATGTATACCAATTAAATATTAACTTGACCGTTGGAATAGTAATATGACCTTTATGAATAGTAAACCAACCAATTGAATAGTAACCTTACTAATCAAATTATAAATAAAATATATCCATATTATAACTGAAAATATGATATAAATATATCATAGTATAAGTAAGTAAATATTTTAAAAAATATTAATTAAGTGTTGGTTTTTTTAGTCATGTATAATTAATTAGAATTTTATGACTAATTTAATAATTTAAAAGAAAATGTACCTTTATAAAATGTACACATAAATAATTATCTTGATTAATTTTTATTATAAGATAATTTGTGGAGACCTTAATTAAATTTTCAAAGTGTTATGAAAATCGGTTTCAATTTTAAAATTTGTATTTTTCATGTAAATTAGGATTCAAATTAAAAATAAAATTCCACATATTTAGAAAGAATTTTCATAAAAAAGGTCATTTTTTAATTTTAGTCATGAAAAAATGGTTAGGGAGAATTTTTGATATTTTTATAAAATACATGAATTTTTGGTGAATAGTAAAATATGATAATTTTTGATAAATGCTAAATAAATGAATTTATGCATCATGTTTGAGTCATGGATGATCTAAATGGTAATTGTTTCGAAATCTCATTATCTATTTACTATTTTTCTTGAAAAGAATCAATATTATTCATAGTATTGAGAAGAAACATTATACTAATGATTAAAATAATGGGAAACCCCTCCTTTCCTCCACTATAAATACCACCTCTCTTTACATCCTCTCATCACGCCTCTCAAGCCTTGTGCCTAATAAAAATTCTGATAAAAAATATCCCTAAAACACCCCCATCCATAATTCCTTTTTCTCTGAAAAATACTAAAACCTCTCCCTTAAAGAGGTTCTAAGGGATGAAATATTCAAGAGGTAAATTACCCTTTTCATTTCTTTTATTTTCTTTCAACATCCATTCCTTTTTTCATTACTTGCCTACTTTCTTCCCAATGTAATGATAAATCCATTAAAAAAATTTAGTTTAATATTTTTATGATAATTTAACAATTAATCATGATCTCTACTTCCCCCCCCATTTATACAAGAAATGAAATCACAATCTGAGATGTGTTAATTTGTCAAATTCAAGGACGACGGGTTTTCATTTTCTTTTATAGGAATAAATTCTTGTCACGAAACCATTATTGTGGTTAAAGAAGACAATAATATAATTATTTTTTCTAATTTAAGGTTCTTTAAAAAATTTTAAATGTGATATTAATTTATAATGAAAAACATGTTCGATGTGATCAAAAACTCACAAATTAACCCAAACAGTTGTCATTAAAGTTTTATATAATGATTCAACTTCACTCAAAATAACCAAATTAATTTTATAACTATGTAATCTTCTGGATTTCCACTAATAACATATAACTCCAACTCTTTACATCCATTTTCATCTAATATATTTATCTTTAACTATATATAAGTAAACTAATCCTGAAAATCAAGGAAGTAAATGCTCCTAAAAAATGAAATTCAACCCCTTAACCCACCAAAGTTGTCATGAATGAACATAATAAGGATATAAAAAATAAATAAATTATATAATAGGTTATAGAAATATTAATTAATTAATGTAATTTGGTTATCCATGACATTAAGATCAAGTGAATGACACCATCTGACTTAAGGTAAGGGATTCTACCTAAACCTCTATTATACCTTCGGGTTGATATATCTTTCTTTTTTACCCTAATAAGTTTATATTTTCTTTTTATGTATATATTATAAATTCTATTTAAATTATAGAAAACATGTATCAAGATCCATTCATCATTATCTTTCCATTATATAATTTTTTTAAGTGTTTCCATCCTCAATACTTTCCTTTAAGCAAACCCATTTAAGGGTACTTTCCAAATTCTTACCCAATTTCAAGTGAAATATATAATATTTTATAATTAAATAATTTTTTTTGTAAAATCAGTATTTTTATTATGAAAATAATCATGGTTCACTTCTGTTTCTATATAAAATATTATTCCCTTTACTATTTTAAATTCTCTTTAGTATGTTTCATAAAACCTCACTAAAATGTTTTAATGCTAAAATTTCTTAAATACACTTCTTACATGTTTGAACTTTTTTTTGAAATTATTTACCATGATATATTCCTATTTTTCCTTATGAATTTCCATATATGTTTTAATTTCTTTCTTTTATGGACACTTTGATGATACACCCATTGTTTTTCTTTATAACACGATTATGATACCCATTTCATTCCATGGGTACCCTAATGTTTATATACGATGGATTGGGTATGATTAATTATATGGAAAACATATTAATGAACAAGATAATATGGGTGATCCAAGATATCACTCTAATTCATTTATGAATTTTGAGTCTCATGAGACGTTATGTGCAATGGTCTTGGTAGTTAGCCTTAACTCGTGCAACTATATGCAATGGTCAATGGTGGTTAACATTGACTTGTGCTCCAATATGTTTAAAGAGACTTGGATCATTATAAAGTAATCTTTTATGTTTCTTCCACATTACTATGACTCCATGTTTAAATTATCCCCGGATTATATGTTATGATTCCATATGTTACATGCCTTTTTATGTCATTATGTCATGCCTTCTAACCCAGGTAATAAATCTTTATTATTATGCTTATTACCTAACAAGTATTTTTATCTAATCCCTTTGTTAATGTTTTACCCTGTTTATCTTATGAAGATGTATTAGTAAAATAGAATTTATGATGGATTTATGGAAAATAAATAATGAAATTATTTATTTAGCCCCATGTTTTCATCTTTATGTACCTAGACATCCAAGACACTAGACTTTACGATACATGGTTTGTAATATGATATTTTATTGTGATTTAAATATTTTAATGATATGTGTAAAAGGATAGGGTCTCTATTTTTCCAATCAGAGGATGATATAGTTATTCTTTCGATTAATAATAGAGAACTTTAGAAAGAACCTTATGGATGATACTAAGTGTAAGAAAACAACCATAAATTTTTGTATGTATAGAGTAAGTGGTTTATGAAGAAAATATATAATTGTCTAGATAAAAACAAGGGGATATGGATCTAGAATATATGTATCTAGGTTTAAAAACTAAAAACACTACTTTGTTCTAGACTCGAAGTGGAACTGGTGTATGACAACATGCCTTGATACACTCCTGGTTTGACACTCCTAGAGGATATGGTTTTGTAAATTCATAATCTTAGTACAAACCATTATTATGGGAAAAAATACCATAAGAATAAGTGTTGGGAAATAGATCATAGATAACCTATATTGAAACCTAAGGAATAAAAAGTTAGGATATACTTTTCCTTTAATTATTTATCATTTTATGTTTGTAGTTTCCTTTTTTTCTTATTAGATAAGTATTAAAGACCCGTAATTTTATGTTTTTTTCTTATTTAATGGAGATAAATAGGAGAAAATATTCCAACAAAAAATGTGATCGGGAATGTGACGATTTACCTAATAATATTCCTAATATGATCAGAACAGGTGCTCAAAAATTTATGGTAGTACTTGCTCAACTATCTCATATTATGAATAATAGCTTTAATCATGTGGAACACCATCATCTTCCAAGTAAATGTCAATTTTTCAATGAATCCTTCATGAGACAAATACCTCCCATGATTAGTTTATTTTACGATCCCCTCCTTGCCTAAAAATGGATTAACTCAATTAAAAATATATTCTCTATCCTCCAACGGTCAGAAGAAGAGAAAGACATATTAGTTTCCTTTATTTTTGATGGAGAAGATGATCAGTGGTGAACATTGATCAAGAATGTGAAGTCCAATGAGGAACTTTATTCCATGTATTGTAAGGAATTCGATAAAATGTTTTTCAATAAATATTTTCCCCAAACCCTCCATCTAAATATGGAAAGAGAGTTCATTAGACTTAAGCATGAGGACGATTATTCTATCGAGGTGTTTGAAGTAAAATTCAAAAGGCTTGAATGATAAACCTCTGGGTTTTTCATGAACACCAAAATCAAGGTGGATCGCTTCTTTAGCAGACAAAAGGTGAGTCTATGAAAGGTGTTCTTGATTTTAGATTTCAATAGTTATGCGGAGAGTGTATGTTGTACCAAAAAGGCTGAAATAGACATTAGATACTCTCAATAGTCTCCTGGTACTGATGATGAAAAGCATAAAATAGAGTCTAACATGGGTGGTTCTATAAATAAATCCCATGATGGAAAGAAGATCGAGTATCCCACGTGTCAAAATTCTTGGAAGAAGCATCCTAGGAACTGTATAAAGGGAACCATGAAGTGCTTCAATTGATAAAGAAAGGGAAATATGGATAATAAATAATGAAGGGATATATATAAAAATAACTAATATTTAAGAAAAAAGGAAATCTCCTATCAATTCTCAACAAGTAGTGCAGTGTTTCAACTTCAAGGAACATGGGTATTATGCAAACTATTTATTTAAGAAAAGGGTTGTCTGAGGAAATAAACAACAACTTCCAAGGAAACAAGGTAGGGATTATGCTATCACTGCTACTAATGCAAATCCAAACAATGATGTGGTTACATGAATTACAGTTGTTCATTTATGAATAGTGAATTTACTATCTGATTCTGGTTTTACGTATTCATTCATATCATGCAAGTTCAGTAGAACCATTCAAACACCATCTCAAAATTTAGAGATTAAGTTATCTATGAGAATAGAAAATGGGGAAATTATTTCATCCAAAGTATATAACTCCTCCCTAGTAAATGTTTTTGGATTGAACCTTTCATCAAATCTGGTCATACTTCCATTGGGGGAGTTTTATTTTATTTTGGGCATAGATTGGCTATCTTTATAACAATCCAACATTATCAATCGGGAAATTTATATCACTCTTCACATCCCAATTTATCATCAAGTCTCATAAAATTTTAAGGAGGAAAATGAATCTCCCTTAGAATCATTGTCTCAGGTGTGGGTTGTTTAACTTTTGAGTAAACATTTCTTTTTTAAATGATTGTGATAAAGGAGATGATACTCCTCAAAGATATTCCCATCATGAGGGATTACATTGATGTATTATCTAAATAATTTCATAGTATTCCTCATAATAGAGAGGTTGAGTTCTCAATTTAACTTATTCCAATATCCCCACCTATATCAATGATACCACATAGAATGGCTATTGTTCAGCTGGAAGATCTGAAGATCCCGATACAGGAAAATATTGAGATGGGTTTTACATCCGAGTGGATCAAAATGGGATGCAGTAGTCCTATTTTTTAATAAAATGGATGGATCAATGAACCTCTACATTTATTATCCTAACCTCAATAAAATCATGACAATGAACTAGTACCATTGATCAGATAGATGACTTGTTCGATCATCTATGTGGGGCCATGTATTTCTCTAAGGTGGACCTTCGGTTAGGATATCACCAATTAAAGGTTACAAAGAAAGATATTCCCAATACTACCGTTGGAATGAGATATGTAAACTATGATTTCAATGTGATTCCCTTTGGAATCACTAATTCTCTAGTAATATTCATGGATTTATTGAATAGATTTTTTCGAAATTACCTCAACAATCGGTTTTATTCTTTATCGATGATATTCTGATATACTAAATGAGTAAGGAGGAACATGAGGTGTATTTTAATATTGTGCTGAAAACTTTTCGAAGGGAGAAAATTTATGAAAAGTATAGTAAGTGTGAGTTTTGGATGGAGGAAGTATCATTCTTGGGAAATTTATCACGAGTAAAGGAATATATGTGGACCCTTCCAAGACAAAGGAAAATGAAGAGTGGCACATGAAAACATATATAATAGAGATCCATAGCTCTCTGTGTCTAGATGGGTATTATAGACAATTTTTGAAGGGCTTATCATGATTCTCAAACCCAATTAACGTGCTGACGTGGAAGGGAGTGATGTTTTTCTAGACTGAAGATTGTGAGGAATTATTGAAGGAGTTCAAAAAGAGGCTTATCACTACACCGATACTCACACTACTGATAAGTGGAGAACTATTTGTGGTATATAGTAATTATTTGGATAAGGTATTTGGCTATTTACTGATGAAAAATGATAAATTGACACTCTTTGTTTCATGGAATCTCGAAATACATGAGAAACACCATCCCACACATGATATGGAGTTGGCAGTTGTGATCTTTGCATTGAAAATCTGGCGTCATTATATATATATGGAGATGTGTGAGATATATACTGATCCCAAGAGTCTAAAATATATATTCACACAAAAATAGATTAATATTCACTAGATAAGATGATTGGATATCATCAAGTATTATGAATTCTCAATCTACTACCATCTCAGTAAGGCACTTATCGTGGCAGAGGATTTATGTAGAAAGCATCATGCATCTTTATAAATTATGAGAAATGAAAAGGATCCAATCCTATTAAATTTTTAGAGGATGGACATGGGAATCATTAAGGTAGGGAAATCATCAATCCTTTCTCAAAGGGTTTCAAAACCCTACATCCTGGAGAAAATAAAGGATTCTGAAATAAATGATGTGAAAATTCAAAAAAGGGTGGAAGATATCAGAAATGGGAAATCCTTTGTGTTCAAGATAAATGAGGATTGAGTCATGAGATTTTGGTCATGACTATTTTTACAATCTGATACAATTATAAAGAAGGAGCTTCTAAATGACTCACATAGCTCAACCTTCTCTATTCACCCAGGGAGCACAAGGATGTATTGAGACATCCAAGAGAACTTTTGGTGGGACAATATAAAGAAGGATATTTACGAGTATACATAAAAGTGCCTAGTATGTCAACAAGTGATGGTTGAATGGAAAAGATATAATGGGATAATGAAACCACTACCCATAGAAACATGGAAGTGGGAGGACATCACCATAGACTTGTCACTGGACTTCCAGGGACATCTAGTTGAAAAAATGCTATATGGGTCATTGTGGATTGTCTTACAAAGACATCTACATTATTTCAATTCTAGAGGTGTTATCATTGTATCAACTTCCACGGATATAAATCAAATATGTTGTAGGATTTCATTGAGTACCATTATCCACTATATCTGATATAGATCCAATATTCAACTAGAAGTTCTGGGAAAGTCTCCACAATGCCCTAATAACTAAACAGAACTTTAGTATGACCTATCATCCTCAAAATGATGGCCAATCTGAGCAAACTATTCAGAAATTTTAAGATATTTTGAGAGTATGTTTTATGGACATCAAACAAGGGTGGGACCAATATCTTCCTCATGTATAATTCTCATACAACTGTATTTTCCACTCAAGTATCTGAATGGAAATGTATGAAGACATTTATTGGAATAGGTGCAGAACACTGGAATGCTGGGATGCAGTTGGTGAGTGAAAGCTTCTAGGACCTAAAATGGTCGAAGAAATTATGGATATGGTGAAAATTATTCAGCAACACATCAAGGAATCCCAAAGTTGATAGGAGAGATATGTAGACAATCATTGATGAGACCTTGAGTTCAAATATGGAGATATGGTATTCCTCTGCATATCTCCATGGAAGAAGGTCATAAGGATTGGGAGGTAAGGAAAGTTATGTCCAAGGTACATTAGCCCCTTAGATATTCTTGATCATGTTAGAGTTTTGGCCTATCTACTAGAACATCCACCTACAATGTCTAAAGTACATGATATATTCCATATGTCCCTCTTAATGAAGTACACACCAGACCCTTCACATGAACACTCTTCAGAGTTGTTACAGTTGGAGAATGATCTTTGTTACGAGGAGTAGCCAGTGAAGATCTTGGATTATAGAGACAATGTTCTATGCAACAAGAGTACTTACCCAATCAAATTACTATGGAGGAACCATTAGTATGAATAGGAAACATGGGAATAGGAGGAGGCAATGAAGGAAAAGTACCCACTCCTGTTTACGACTTAAAATGTAAAACAAAATTTTGAGGGTGACATTTTATAAGGAGGGAGAATGTAAGGACCCAATATTTTACCAATGAAATTCAATTCCTATTTATTATAGTATAATCATATATGATTCAATATATATCACAATTAAAACCTTATAAATGAAGAATGAGTAAATTAAAAGGTATCTCTGGAATTTAAGGAACATATTATGATGAAATAGTAACATGACCTTTGAAATAGTAATGTAACCCTTCTGAATAGTGAACCAGTTAATTGAGTAGTAACCTCACTAATGAAAGTATAAATAAAATTTATCCATCTTATATGTTATAATAAGATATAAATATATTATAGTATATGTAAGTAAAAATTTCATAAATTATTAATTAAGTGTTGGTTTTTCTTAAGTTATGTCTATTTAATTATTATTTTTTGAATAATTTAATAATTTTAAAGAGAAAATTATTTTCGTAAAATTTATTCACAAATTAGTATTTTTATGACATATGATTATAAGATAATTTTATGAGACCTTAATTAATTTTTCAATGTGTTAGAAAAGAAGTTTTAATTTTGATATTTGTTTTTCTCAAGTAAAAGATGATTTTAATTGTAAATTAAATTTCACATATTTATAAAATTATTCTCATAAAATGGAGTTTATTATTGAATTATAAAAATAAAAAAATGGTTGGAATTAATTTTTTGGGATTTTTTTAAAATACATGAATTTTTGGGGAATAGAAAAATATGGTAATTTGCGATAAATGCTAAATAAATGAATTTATACACAATTCTTGAGTCATGGATGATGTAAATAGACATTGGTTAGAAATAAAATTCTATATTAACTATTTATTGTAACAATAATCCATATTATCCATAGTCTTGAGAAAAAATATTAAACTAATGATTAAAATAATGGGAAACCCCTCCTCTCCATTATAAATACCACCCTATTTATCTACTCTCTTCACACCTCTGAAGACTTGTCCCTAGTACAGATTAAAATTAAAAATCTACAGAAGTCCCTATCCCAATTACATCATCCCTTGGTCTCTACAAAAGACCAAATCCTATAACCTAGATAGGTTCTCAAGGAAGATATGTTCAAGAGGTAATTCCATATTTTCATTTCTTTTAATTTCTTTCAAGTTCCTTTATTTTTTCTATTTCCACACCTCATTTCATCCAAATTTATTGATGAATCCAACACCATACATGTACATTAATTTTTTTATGATAAGGTAAAAATTAATCATCATATATCCTTTCCCCTCCTTTTATACTTGAAATGGAAACCCCATCAGAGATGTGTTAATTTATAACATTCAAGGGAATGTGATTTTCAATTTCTTTTACCATCTTCAATTCTGGTCATGGAACTATTTTTAGGGTTTAAATAGAATATAATATATGAATTATTTATAATTTAAGGTTCTATAATATTTTTTACACATGATATTAATTTATAAATCAAAATGTGATCGATGTGATAAAAAACAGCAAATTAACCAAAACAATTATCATTAAAGTTTTATATAATAATTCAACTTCACTCCAAATAACCAAATGAATTTTATAAACATGTAATATTATAGATGTTCAATAATAACTTATTACACCAATTCTGGATAATAATTCTCACCTTAAATTTATGTCCTTACATGTATATAAATAAAAAAATCATGAAAACTAAGGAAACAAATGCTTCCAAAACAGTGAACTTGCACCCATTAACACTCCAAAGGGAAATGAATGAACTTAATAAGGTTATAATAAATAAATTTCATGTATAATAGGTTATATAAATATTAATTACTTTATTTAATTTTGTTATCAAGTACATTAAGATCATGTGAATGACACTATCAGACTTAAGGTAAGGGATTCTACCCAAACCTCCATTATTCCTTTTGGTTGCTCTATCCTTTTTTACCCCGATGAAGTTATCTGTTATATTTATGTACATATTATAAATTTTTTTTACATTATAAAAACATATTTATAAAGTATATTATTCATTCTCTTTTGGGTATATACATGTTTTTAAGTGGTTCCCTCCTTAATACATCATGATAAGAAAACCAGTTTAAGGTACCTTCCAATATTCTTACCCAATTTCATGGGAATTATATAATATATTTTAAGCCACCTTTGTTTTTATAAAATCAGTATTTTTATCATAAAATCCTTTTTTGTTCACATCTATTTCTATATAAATGAATATTCCATTTTCAATTTTAAATTCTCTTTAGTATTTTCCTTAAATCAACACTAAATTTTTTTAATGCTAAAATTTCATAAACACTATTCTTACTTGTTGTCACTTATTATTGACATCAATTAAAATTATATATGAATATATTCCCTTATTAATCTAAATTTATGTTTTAATTCCTCTATATTATGGACACTTATATGATATTCCCACGTTTTATTCTTTATGACAAGATTATGGTAACATTTCATTCCATGGGTACCCTTATGCTTATGTATGATTGATTACGTATAATTAATTATCTGTAAAACATATTCATGAACATGTTAAGATGGATGCCCTAGATATCAATCCAATTAATTGGGTAAAGTTGAGTCTCATGAGAAATTAGGTGCAAAAATCTTGGCAGTTAGTCATGGCTCATGCTACTATGTGAAATGACGTTGGTTGTTCACCTTGACTTGTGATCCTCTATGTGAAATGATCCTTGAAAAGTGATAAATGCTTTTATTATGTTGCTACCATATTTATAACACTCCATTTTTATATGATCCCATTTTTATATGTTATTATTCCATATATTCTATGCCTTTATATATCATTATGTCATGCCTTCTACCCCATGTGCTAAAGCTTTATACATATGTTTATTCCATTACTGGGATATTTAGCTCATCCATTTATTCATGTTATCCCTAGGTTATCCTATGAATATGTATGAGAACAATGGAATTTATGAAATCTTTATGAATATTAAATAAAGAATTTTTTTATTTAGTCATATGTTTTCTATTTTATGCACCTAGTATTTAAAGACAATAGAATTTACGATCCATTGCTTTTAATATGATGTTGGTTATGCTTAAAATCATCAAATGATATGTGTAAAAGAATTGGGTAACTATACTTTTATTTTTATTCTTCATCAATGATCATGATATTCTATGTGATTACCCCTTCTTGATACAACTCATCAGTGTCCCGAATGAAGTGTCACTTTACCTCAAGCACACTTTCTCATACTCTATAGGATTACAATAGAAGATAAGGTCTAATGTGATACAATGGTTAGATTTCATACTCATGTCATATTGAAGTAAAATAATAAAAATAATCAAAAAAATATACAAGGAAAATAATCATAGTTTAAATAATCCATTAAACATATATATGTTACAATAAATGAAATTTTTTCATGCAATTATACATCACAATGATCTCCCTGTGGGTCAATCAGATAAAAAAATCAAAAGAAAAAAAGTACAAAAGGGGGATCTTCAACAATTTTCAAGCCTCAAATTATGACTACACCAAAACTATCTAGATTTACCATCAAATATCATGTTGTTCCATACTTGTTTCATTGATAAAAAGACATTTTTGTGTATCAATGGGATAGGGCCTCCTAAAGAGGGTGTGAGTAAAACATAGTATGACACCACCAATTGTGTCCCTAACATAACCATTGTATTTCATGATTGTACAATATATTATTCTAATAATAATATATAAGCTGGGGAAATGATATAAAATATAAAAGTTTGTTCGGATGTTCTATGGCGATACCCCAGATCGACCATAACTACTTCATCCGATGTTAGATATATCTCATAAAATCAAAATAAATCACATAAGGGTAAACACATCCTACCCTAGATCCTATTTATAATATCAAATAGAGATTTTCATCCCACCCCAAAACCATCTTATATATTGAAGGGGAATAGTACATTCCCCATGTATTTCCACATATAATCCTCAATGGGATAATAACTTTCCCCATATATCACAATAAATAATCATCATGGGAATAATAACCATCCTAATAAACCCCATCATATATCATTATAATCAGAAGATACACTATCCACTCATTATATCTTTGTATATAATCCTTAGAGTGATAAACACCCACCTCATAATACACATCATATATCCTAATTACCATGGATATATATTCCATGCCTGATACATATCCATGTATAATCATTAATGGTATACATGACATGCCCATTATATCAATATTAATAATAATTGAGGTAATAAGAACCTAACATGAATGACTACATATATATTAATTGGGGGGAAATTTCCTTCCTAATAATACACATTATATATCATAATCGTCAATGTTATACACACCTCATCCAATATATCTCCATATATAATCTTCATAAGGTTAATCATAGACCTAGGATATATCCATATATAAAAATATAGGGGAATAACGCTCACTCTAGAACCATATTGCATGTGGGGGGAATGGTGACCCTCCCTATAATCCCATATAACATTAATGTGGAATGTTTCCCCTCCATGGAATAATATATTTTCATACACCTATGGAATTCTCTCTCACTAAAACCCCACACGTCATATATTAATTCAGCTAAACTACTTCGGGGCTAAAAATCTCATATATATATATATATATCATAATTCTATAGGTTATACACTCACCCAAACCTGATTCCGATTTCCTAGATAGTTATCTCTCACACACAATCCATAACCATCAAAAAATTCACACTAGGTGACAATCTTAGATCCCCCCATGCACTAATTCTCTCTAAGGTCAATGGAACATTGGGACCAATCATGGTTCCCTAAGTTATATCATTTTACAAATATCCCACATGTGTTTCTCTATCTTGTTATATACTCTAGGGTCATGGCCCATCACCTAAGGAATAATTTCTCTCATAACAATCTTTCTAGAATCATGTTCTAATTCGTTACATTAGCGATATCACATTGGCATTTTACTAGAGATATGTAACAAAGTCTATCTCCATACAAGTCTAACTATGTTGGTCTACTCACTAAACTCACTCTTAAATAATTTCCAAGTAATCCCTACTAGGATACACATATATAGGTTGAAGAGGAAATATCACCCCTCAAAATAGTTATCTATATAAAAGGCTCTAAAGAATTCCAAAGTTCCATATAGCTTAATATTAAGATTACCTTTATCAATCCATCACCTACCCCTACCAAGAGGTCACAAATTTCATCTATTAAAAGGTCTTATATGTTCATTTGCAAAATTTATACCCATATTGAGTCCAAATATCACATAACACCATTTATGGTTGTTCACTAAATAATTGGTGGCCAAGGAATCCATCTTTTCCAAGGTTCCATCATGTAACACCCCAAGATTTGATATTACATTAGTTCTCCAAAGTAATTCAATAACTTACACTACACACAACATCGAGTTCAAGAGCACCACGACTTACCAAACTAGTCGTTCAAAAGCGGTTATGAATAATATTAACTGAATTTGGACTATATATATTCCTTATAATTTTAGAATCCATATTATGTGTTTCATAGACATAATGTAAGAACTAATTCATTTTTTCAGATAAAAGAAGTATTTTTCAAAAAATATACTTTTACCCCCTTTTAATGGTGAACCCTTTTAAATTCCAATATTTGAAACTTTTTTATATTAAATTTTACAAAATAAACTTCTTATTTATAATCAGGACATAATAATTTAGTTTAAATAAATTTTTGGTGTTTTTCTGATAACTTTCATATTTGGGTGAATAATGAAAAATACTATATTTTAACTGAAAACAAATTTTTTAATCAAAAATAATTTATAGTTTTAAATTATACATTTTAATGGTTTGGAAGTATAAACAGATTATATTTTTATCATTTAATCCAACGCTGGTCATTGTAAGTAATTTCACTTTGAAATTGGACATAAACAAGTGTCAAATTTTTTATCGTTATTATTTCTTAAAAATACGCCTTTTGGTTTGACAGTGGGAATTAGTTTTAAATTAATAAATGCAACTTATATGTTTCTAATTTGGTAAAATAGACTTAATTATTGAATTTGGAATATCAAAATTATCTTAGGGTGAATTTTTGGTACTTTTCTGAAAACTTTTAATTTTTGATGAATAGTGAAAAACACTGAGTTATAGTTTAAACACGAATTTTTATTTGAATAATTATTTATTTTATTTAAAATTATTTTAGATCAGAATAGATACATAATACCTATATAATTTCAATGTAATTAATTGGATTCAATTTATAATAATTTTAGATATATAAAAATTTTATTGATCTTTTCACATTCTTTTACCCACCTCCTATGAAAATTTGTAAATTCACATAAAACATAATTTTACCGCTTCTGTGAGTTGAATTTTAAAAATACGAGAGACACGGTTAATATCAAGGAGTAAAATGTGGATCAATAAGATAAAAATAATTTTTTTGAATAGTAACTTTTACTTTTATTTACCACCATTAAAAGTAATAGGGTAATTAAGGGTAAAAATTATATTATTATTACCCCAACACATGTCCTAATTCTATTGGTTAAGTGTAATTTGACCAAAAAAAACCTTAGGAATAAAATACGACCCTTTAGGTTCACATAGATTAGATTAAGACATTTCTTATTATTTAATTTAAGGAAGAGTTTAAAGAGTTAAAATCAATGTTTAATAACTAAAACATTTTTAATATAGGGTTATATATAAGTTAAATTCGACTATAAATATTAATTATAAATCTAAAAATATTTCCTATATAATTGTATTTTTTTTATAATTTTTATAGATTATATAATTAAATTTATTAATGACACAATGATGATGATGGAATTACCTTATTAATGAAAGAATCAAATAAATGGTATATAAATATTAAAATAAATATAATTTCAAAGTTTTCATGAAATAAACTAATTTTATATGTGAATATGACATTTTAGGGATGATTCAATGTATCCTGTTCGATGTAATCAAGATTTTATGATGTTCACAATAACAAAATACCAAATAGTGTCAAAATTGACATAAATTAATATTTAAAACAAATACTATATTATTGGTTGATATGATATTCCTAAAAATGTAAGGTTCATCCAATGGTCTTAAATAATTTTTTATATTTCATTAATGAGCCACTTTAGGTTCTCTTGAATGTTTAGAGTATGTTTATTAACCATATAGAGTAAGAATACAAGAAGACACTATAGAAGTTAAACTATTTAACTAAGAGTTAAATCTAAATGATAAGGTTAAAATGGTAACCAAAACTTGTCTAAAACATATTGGTTGACTTTATTTAGACCCATAATCACCTAGGTCTAGAAATAAATTCATTTTTAAACCATTATAAACCGAATATGATTGTATAATACATTAATACTTTAATCTTTTCCTAAGTGACCCTCACACCTCTTATAAAACGGCACTTCCCCTTCTCTCAAATTAACACCTCCAAAGTCATTTGGATCAGCCAAAAACTACCCAAATATCCTCCAGACTATCCTACATTCATCATAGAGGCCTTAATTTCGTCAGAAAGCCAACCTAATGAGCCATTTTGATCAAATCAAAAGGAAGGACCCGAAGAAGAGGTAATAATATCACCACCCTCTTTCAAGTTCTCTTATTCTTCCACTTACTCTTTCTTTTTTGCTTCCATTATAGAATAATAACTCTAGTATCTTCTATATTCTGTGATGTTATTATAAATATGACACAACTATATTCATTATTCAATCCATCTTATGAATGGTAATGTCAGCATGCGTGCGTACGTAAGGCTTACCGTCTCCACGCCGTGGTGTAGTTTGTTATTTAACACTATGTTATTTGGATGGATATAATGATGAGTGATATGTATATAGATGATGAAAATAACATGATAATGTCTTTGTAAAATTAATATGCCATCCAATTACACACCTTTAAGGAAATGATATTGTCGCTCGTGCGTACGTATGGATTACCATCTCCACGACGCGATGAGATTCATTTCCACGTTCACCAATCATCGATGATTATAAAAAAATATATTACTAATTAGTATTTAATATATGACATAATAATTATACTGGAGATATATATATATATATGTAATTACATATATCTTAATCACTTAGTTACGTTCAATAAGATATGAAAACAGAAACATCATTTATGTGTACGTACGGACAACCATATCCTTAAACGGTGTTTTTAATTTCATATATATATCTATTATACATATTTATATTCAAAATATATATGATATATAAATCATGTTTTTTATTCTCAAAGTATTTAAATAATTATCTAAGTGATACAATCAAGAGTAACAAGTTAAAACACGTACGATAAAGAAAACGATTATTACCCAAAATGTTATTTAACATGAAAATTATTATTAAATGGGAAGTATAAAGTCATAAATGAATCATGTAAGATATCATAAATATTAATATGGTTCTTTTATAATTTAATAACATACTACGATCTTAATACAGGAGGTTAAATGTACCCTTGACTAAATGAAGGTGCAAGGTAAGGGTTAATTCCTCAATCTCATTATTATCTGAGATTGTTTATGTGTAAGTATTTACGGGGAAATTTTTATCATAAATGTCCATTTATCATAAAAATGATTTCAAAATTAATATTTTAATGATTTTTGAATGGTACTCTTAATCAATATCATAATTTTAAATATTTTAAAGATTTATCTTTCTAAATCTTTTTAATTAATGTCCATGTTTTCAAAATGGTTTTAAGGATTTATCTATATGGACATGAAAGTATTGAAATGATAATTATTTTAAAAAGTTTCAAAGTGGTATGGGAAACTTTTATTCAAAATTTTCTTTTAAATTACATCCTTTATAAATGTGTGACTTTTAAATGATTTCACAAAAAGGATATTTCTCTCAAAACGTTTTACTCATAATTTTCAACTATGTCAACATCCTTTACTGTATATTATTTTTGACTGAGGGTGATTAATTATAATACAATGTTTCATATTTTATTGAATGAGTTATGATATGTTTGACTATAGATGATCTATTTTTATACCATTCATGGTTTATGGTTAACGTAATGACATTTCTTATGCTAGTTTTAATACAAATGTTTATGTTATGTTTCAGCCTTTTCATATGAGGAATGTAGTGGACATTGTAAGTGACTGGTGGAGCCCGCTATTGCTTCTCGATGAATCGGAAGGTCTCATGAGACAAACTAGTGTCTTGGAAAAAGGCCTTGACAAAACTTTTATTTATAGTCTTGGAACAAGGCCTTGACTATGTAGTAATGATGTCCGTCGTTAGACATTCCCTAATTATGAAATTAGTTATTACATGTGAATATTCTACTAGTGGAATATCCATGTGCATGTTTATATGGTAATGTGTGATTTGTTTTCATATCATGTTCAACATTATGTTTAAAAAGGATGTTGTTTTTATCACACATCTTGCCTTAAAAGTTTATAGCATCCGCTCAATTATTTACCCTTACTGGGGCATCTGAGCTCACCCCTTCTTTATGTTTTATTTTCCCAGGATTCCAAGAAGTGTATTATGATTGATATGCAGGGTTAAGCTAAAGGAAATAATGGAGTTCTCAAAGAACTATTATTTTTTTGTATTTTATGTCAAAAAGTGTAACGTAATGTTCATGTATGAAATCTATTTTCCAAGACTACGAAAATGATCAGTCATTCAGGACATGATTCCTTTTAATCATGATAATGTATTAATATAATGCACTGAATCTGGGAATCTAGGGTCGAGGTGTTACAGTTTGTATCATAGGAAGATTAGCAATAACCTTGGAAACTAGATTTATATAAACTATGATTAGAGCACATTACTATAAGATATACTTTGAAGATTAATATAGAAGAACTTCCTAGAATTTTGGTAATATAATGATTTTGTGATTTTTCCCAAGAAAATACATCCTTGTCTGGATACGAGCAGGTAGAGGTTTCTCTTTCACAGATGTACCTAGGGGTAAAACATGAAAACACCGCTTGGAGCTAGACTCTAATGGGAACTGGTGCATGAAAATGGTCCTTGCTGTACTCTTGGTTACGACACTCCTGCTGATATGCTTAAGATAATTCTCATTTTCTTTAAAAACCACTTTGAAGGGTTTATGAGTATATACCACCTCAAAGAAAACAATTTTGTGACTATGGATTATATCTATAAACTGTTGAATTTACGTTAGGTATTTTACATGATTGTAATAATTAATTGTGATTCATAAAATGATGTAGTGTATGAAACTGTATAGAAATGACACCCAATAGAAGGAATGTGAACTCCATCAATATGTATGATCCAAAGAGTAAGAAGGATCATATATTTCATAGTATTAAGACAAAATTTAGAAAGGAAATAGTCTCCCATGTATTCTCAACATATGATGATGTAGTATCATGTGATAATAAGATATGTAAATAATTCTTTGAGTCCTATGGCTTTGAAGGGAAGCAAGACAAGAAAAGGATGTAATAAAGAACGATGAATAATGGGAAGAGGGAAAAGAAGGATTTTCCCATATGTGATAACTGTGGAAGATTCACTATGGTAAATGCTTGAAGGGAATGTGAGTTTTCTATAAGTGTGGAGAAAAAGGACCCCAACTACGTGATTGTAAGGGTATGAAAAAAGTTCAAATGTACAGTGTTTCATCTACATGGAGTTGGGACACTACGCGAATCAATGTCTCAGTCATCAGAGTATAACTTAAATTATTCCATTGGATAATAATAAAGTTATGATACAACCTCATGTTAATAGGAATGACTAGTGTTCTTATGTTGCTAATATAGAATTATTTCATTTGAGTGTTTTATCAACAATATACTGGTTATATGAATTATGGATATAAATAAGGATTGTACCGTAGTACTATTTTATTGAGGATTTTAGATTATATGATTCTAATAAAATTGAATTAATAGTAAGATACACTTTTTGAAAAATACAGGGTTGAAGGAAAGGTAATCCTTTATATGGCCATGATATTGAGGTAGTTATTTTGGAATAAGAGATGGTTGATTTCGATAAATTATATTCGATATTCTTGAATTCCTTGAAACTGATTAATGATTTGTAGATTCCATCATTGTTGGAGTTTACAAATTTTTTCGATAGAAGGAGTATATCCAGAATTCTATAAGGAATAAGGGAGGATGAAAATAATCAATAAGGTTTTATGGTAATTCAGGATTTTGTGGTGTTTTAAAAGAATACATGATGAAGGCATTTACATGTTATTACCTGGAAAAAGGATCTTCATTATGTTTAACTTCCTTATAAATTTTGGACAGAGAGTTTGGATATAAGTATTTTGGAAAATCTAAATGTTGGAATGGATGAAGATTGAAATTGGATGCTATTGTTAAGGTTGTTTTTGGATTATTATAAAAAGGGCAACCTAGAGGTCGGGTGACTACTAGTCGCGTTCAGCAAGGCCGCAAGACTTGAACCCGCAACTAAAGAGTGACAAGGTTGCATCACCTATGACTGGACTACGTGATGTTATGGTTTGTATAATTTATCTTTTTTTAAATAGTCTTATAAATGAATTATAAATTCATTATTTTTGGAACCCTATACGATTTGGATATTTTTTTTGAAATATTTTGTAGTGAAAGATGATTTTGTGGTAGGAATTAGTTGATGGATGAAACTATACCTGTCAAGTATATATATATTTATATAATTTGTCTTCCTCTTATTAAGACTAAATTTAATTAACCCAATTTCCGATGTGGGTTTTCCCACAAAGGTTTTTCTATTTTCAACCTCTTATTTTAATTGTAAAATTTCAAATTGCGGGGACACAATTTATTGAAGGAGGGAAGAATGTAACACCCCAAGATTTCATATTACGTTAGTTCTTAAATGTAATTCAATAACATACACTACACGCAACATCTAGTTCAAGCACACCACGACACACCAAACTAGCTGTTCCAAAGCGGTTATGAATAGTTTTAACTGAATTTTTAACAATATATAATCCTTATAATTTTAGAATCCATATTATGTGTTTCTTAATCATAATTTAAGAACAAATTCAATTTTTTCAGATAAAACAAGTATTTATCAAAAAATATACTTTTACTGCCTTTTAATGGTGAACCCTTTTTAAATCAAATATTTAAAACTTTTATATATTAAATTTTACAAAATGAACTTCTTCTTTATAATCGGGACAGAAGAATTTATTTTCAATAATTTTTTGGTGTTTTTCTGATAACTTTCATATTTGGGGGAATAGTTAAAAATACTATATTTTAAGTGAAATTTTTTTAATCAAAGTAATTTATAGTTTTATATTATACATTTTGATGGTTTGGAAGTATAAATAAATTATATTTTTACCATTTAATCCAATGCTGGTCATTTTAGGTAATTTCACTTTGAAATTGGGCATAAACAAGTGTTAAACTTTTGGCAGTTATTATTTCTTAAAAATACGCCTTTTGGTTTTGACAGTGGGAAATAATTTTAAATTAATAAATGAAACTTATATTTTTTTTAATTTGGTAAAATAAACTTCATTTTTGAATTCAGAATATCAAATTTAGCATAGGGTGAATTTTTTGTATTTTTCTGAAAAGTTTTAATTTTTGATGAATAGTGAAAAACACTGAGTTATGGTTTGAAGCCAATTTTTTTAAATAATTATTTATTTTATTTAAATTTATTTTAGGTCAAAATAGATACATAATACCTATATAATTTCAATTTAAATCATTGGAGTTTTTTTATAATAATTTTAGATATATAAAAATTTTATTGAACTTTTAACCATCTTTTACCCACCTCATAGGAGAATTTTTAAATTCACATAATACATAATTTTACCACTTATGTGAGTTGAATTTTGAAAATCCGAGAGACACTATTAATATCAAGTAGTAAAATGTGGCTCAATAAGTTAAAAATAATTTTTTGTGAATAGTAACGTTTTACTTTTATTTACCACGGTTAAAAATAATGGGGTAATTAAGGGTAAAAATGATATTATTATTACCCTAAAACATGTCCTAATTCTATTGGATAACTTTAATTCGACCAAAAACAACATTATTTATAAAATACAACCCTTTAGGTCCACTTTTATTAGATTAAGACTTTTGTTATTATTCAATTTAAAGAAGAGTTAAAAGAGTTAAATTCAATGTTTAATAAGTAAACCCTTTTTAATATAGGGTTATAAATAAGATAAATAATACTATAAATATTCATTAGAAATATCAAAAGATTTAATACATAATGGTATTTTATTTATAATTTTTAGGGATTAAATAATTAAATTTATTAATGACACAATGATGATGCATTAATTACCTTATTAATGAAAGAATCAAATAAATGGTATTATAAATATTAAAATAAATATAACATCAATGTTTTAATGAAATCCACGAATTTTATAGGTGATTATGAAATTATGGGGATGATTAAACATATCTTTTTCGAATTAATAAAGTTTTCATGACTTTCACAAAAACAAAATACCAAATAGTGTCGAAATTTACATAAATTAATATTTTAAACAAGTAATATATTATTGGTTGATATAATATTCCTAAAAATGTAAGGTTTGGACAAATGGATTAAATAATATTATATATGTCATTAATGAGACTCTCGAGGTTCTCATTGAATTTTAGAGTAAGTTTATTAACCATATAGTGTAACAATACAAGAAGACATGGTAAAAGATAAACTATTTAACTAAGAGTTAAATCTAAAAGATAAGGTTAAAATGGTAACCTAAACTTGTGTAAAACCTATTGTATGAGTGGATTTAGACCCATAACCACCTAATTCTTGAAATAAATTCATTTGTAACCATTATAAACCTAATATGATTATATAATAAATTAATATATTAATCTTTTCCTGAAGTTACCCTCACCCCTCTTATAAAAGGGCACTTCCCCTTCTCTCATATTAACACCTAAAAAGACATTTATCTCAGCCAAACCCTACCCAAATATCCTCCAAACTATCCTACCTTCGTCCTTGAGGCCTTAATTTGGTCATAAATCCATCCTACTAAGCCATTTTGATCAAATCCATAGGTAGAACCCGAAGAAGAGGTAATGATTTCAGCACCCTCTTTCAAGTTATCTTATTCTCCCACTTACTCTTTATTTGTTGTTTCCATTATAAAAAAATAACTCAAGTATCTTCTATATACTGTGATGTTATTATAAATTTTACAAAACTATATTAATTATTATATTCATCTTAGGAATGATAATGTCACCATGTGTGTGTGCGTACGGCTTACCGTCTCTACACCATGGTGTAATTTGTTTTTCAAAACTATGTTATTTGTATGGATATAATGATGAGTTAAATTTATATAAATAATGAAAATAACATGATAATGTCTTTGTAAAATTAATATACCATGCAATTTCACACCTTTAAAGAAATGATATTGTCGCTCCTGCGTACGTACGGATTACCGTGTCCACGACGCGATGAGATTCATTTCCATGTTCACCATTCATCATTGATTATAAAAATATATCTTACTAATAATTATTTAATATATGACATAATAATTCTGGTGGAGATATATATATATATATATATAGTTACATATATCTTATTCACTTAGTTCCGTTCAATACGATATGAAAACGGAAACAACATTTATGCGTACGTACGGACTACCGTCTCCATAAACGGTGTTTTTTATTTTATATATATGTCTATAATACATATTTATATTCTAAATATATATGATATATAAATCATGTTTTATATTCTGGAATTATTTAAATCTTGATCTAAGTGATACAGTCAACAGTAACAAGTTAAAACACGTACGATAAAGAAAACGATTATTACCTAAAATGTCAATTTAACATGAAATTTTTTATTAAATGGGAAGTATAAAGTAATAAATGATTCATGTATTATATCATTAATATTAATATCGTTCTGGAATAATTTAATATCATACTACGATATTTATACACGAGGTTAAATTTACCCTCGACTAAAGGAATGTGCATGTTAAGGGTTAATTCATCAATCTCATTATTATCCGAGATTGTTTATGTGTAAGTATTTACTAGGATATTTTTATCATCAATGTCCATTTTTCATAAAAATGATTTCAAAATGAATATTTTAAGGATTTGTGAAAGGTACTCTTTATCAATATATGAATTTTAATTGTTTTTAAGATTTATCTTTCTAAATCTTTTTAATTAATGTCCATGTTTTCAAAATGGTTTTATGGATTTATTTATATGGACATGAATGTTTTGAAATGATAATTCTTTTAAATGGTTTGAAAGTGGTATGGGAAACTTTTATTCAAAAATATATTTTAAATTACATCCTTTATAAATGTGTGACTTTTAAATGGTTTTACAAAATTATATTTCTCTCAAAATGTTTTACTCCTCATTTTCAACTATGTCAGCATCCTTTACTGGATATTATTTTCGATTGAGGTTGATTTATTATAATAAAATCTTCCTTGTTGTATTGAATGATTTATGATATGTTTGACTGTGGATGATCTATTTTTATACCATTCATGGTTTATGGTTAATGTAATTCCAATTCGTATTCTAGTTTTAATATGAATGTTTATGTTATGTTTCAAGTTTTTCATATGAGGAATGAAGTGGACTTAGTAAGTGACGGGTGGAGCCCGCTATAGCTCCTCGATGCATAGGTACGTCTCATGAGACAAACTAGTGTATTGGCACAATTCCTTGAAAGAAATTTAATTTTTATTCTTTGAACAAGGCCTTGACTATGTGGTAATGATGTCCAGCGTTAGGCATTCCCTCATTAAGAAATTAGTTATTACATGTGATTATTTGACTAGTAGAGTATCCATGTTCATGTTTATATGGTAATGTTTGATTTTTTTTTCATATTACATTCATGTTTATGTTTAAGAAGGCTGTTTTTTTTATCACACATCTTTCCCTAAAATTTTATAGCTTCCGCTAAATTATATACCCTTACTAAGCATCTGAGATCCCCCCTTTTTTATGTTTTATTTTCCCAGAATTCCAAGGTGTGTATTATGAATGATATGTAGGGTTAAAATAAAGGTAATAATGGAGTTCTCAAAGAACTATTTTTTTGTACTGTATCTTAGAAATTATAATGTAATGTTCATGTATGGAATCTATTTTCCAAGACTGCTAAACTGATCGGTCTTTCGGGACATGATTCCTTATAATCATGCCAATGTATTAAAATAATGCATTGACTCTAGGAATTTAGAGTTGGGGCATTACACATCAAGGCCCAAGGTACTTTCCTTCATTTCATTGGAGTTTAAGAACACAATTTATTTTTTTATTCAAGGTCAATCATAAAAAAGTGGAAGGACCACATATCACTTTCACATAGAATAATTCATAAAATTTAAAGAGATTTATAGATACCACCGACCTCAATCATATTTATCATCCTCATTATGCTTCCCTTGTTCTCAAAAATATTTTTCTATGCCTCATCCAACTATTACCATTAATTTCCCATCAATATGAGGCCCTAACTCCATAAACAATTGTACAAATTAATTATAAACCAATTTTAATTAATTTACACATTTAAAAAATATTAAATCCCAAATTAATTCTCAGGTCATAGTCATGGAATTAATCATCAATGATTTTATCACAACCAAAACCTCAAGCAAAGGGGTACACACCACACTTGGTATCAACCCAGACCATTATCATTAAAATCCATAATTCATTTAATAAAATAAATTTCAAATTGAATATGATCTCTCCTAAATAATAAAAAATTATGCTTAGCGATGTTACTTTATTGAAACAAAACAATACATAGTGCATTAATCCTCCTGATATCCACTCTAAAAGATGCCCAACAAATTCCCATTAATTGAGATGATTCCACTATTCCATAGTGGAATAATATTCTTGAAAACCTTACCAGGTGAAATGAAATATGTTAAACATAATGTGGAATAAAAACATATAAGGGGACTAATATTACCTCACATTTATGCGATTAGACATTCCAAAACTACCAATATAAATGGATATCAAGGGAAGTGGAGTGGGGGTAGAGGGGTTTGGCCAACCCTTCTCATACATCTGAAATGAAGAAATTGTGAGGGGTTTCGGATTTAGAAACCCCAAAAATATATCTATTTTAAAAATATGTCCTAATTTTTTAGTTGAGGAATGAACATGGTGGCCATGACATCATTATCCCAAGCCACGACCCATCACCTCATAGCCCATCTAGGTCATGATATGACTATCCCCAAGTAGGGTAACCAACTCCCTAGTAGGTCACCACCATGGAATGGCCCTTATGGTCATGGAATGTGTCCCTATTTCTTAGAAGAATAAATCCCATAGATTAAATCATTCAGGATGTGGCTTCCATTCTCCGTGATATTTACTTCACATTTAAGGAAATTTCAATTACTCCTAAGGAATAACAGAATTTTGTGGCCTCCCTTTCATGGTCATGTCCATCACACCAAATTTCATAACACTCCTCATGAAAACATTCTTTTCAATGACCCTTCTAGTTTGGTAGTAACTATCATTTACCTGGAAAGAATCAAATTGAAAGACATAAGCTTCCCAAGACACATGTGTAAGTGACACTGTCATGGCATGGTTACCTAGGCCATGGTGTGGAAATACACATGTTAACATAACATAAAAAACCCACAAAAAAAATCCACCACATCAGGACACCAAATTGTATTGGCGTTCACCACTACCTACATTAAGTGGTGCCTCCTTAGCCAGGGTTTGATATTGACCATCCCTCAATCATATAATGACCATCCCCCTATCACATCATGATGATCCATATATAGAAAATTTCAACTACATGGCTACACAGACCCCACTCAAAAATTCACCTAAGCACCTAAAAAAGTTCTCAATCATCTAATCTCATCTAACATAATATCATATAGAAATTATAACCCTTGTCATATGGATTTGAATATAAATTCTTAAAATAGACCCTCCTCTGAGAAAAAAATTCAAAATTATATTGAATTTAAAAGCCCGTAATGATTCAGATCATTGAAAACTCCCCACTATAACAATTATAATCCCCAATAAGTTGAGGTAGATCTCATACATTAGTCATAACCACCACAGTATTTAATTAACCACTAACCCCCTATGTTCTATCCCGTAATGTTAAACGTGCTTTCGTTGCACAACTCAAAACACTAAGGCACACTATTCATCAAGATTCGAGCTACATGCTCGTCATCATCACCAATAATAAGATGGTTCACAACCACACATTTCTATCTTGAGATATTATTTCAATTAAATGATCCATTCCCTCTCTCATGATGCTCCCCACCAAAATATTATGCTCATAATGATCGATGTTGGATCATAGTGCTCCTCAGTAAACGAATTTCCTACTGAAAGTGCACTTCTCGTGGTCTATTGACATGCTTAGTGTGATTTTTTACCTCACCACACCTAATTTAATGAAAAATACCAGTAATTGCTCTTCTAGATGAAATTTTACAAAACCAATTGGTTTCACCCCCAACATAGAACCATATAATCTCACCTAGTCATGATGACTTAATTCCATAATAATCCATAATTCATCCAAACACCCACGCTGAATTATAAACCCAAAACATGGTTAAATTCCTTTATTGGGACCTCAAACATCTTCACTAGTCGTCATACTCTCTCCAAGATCACTAGTACACCACTGATCCAATTGACACTTGGATCACATTAACATCATATCAATCATAATCCCAACTCTCAGACTCGATATACCACCAAATATAAATCCAAAATAAGTTATTTATCTGGGAACCAGATAATATATGGTCTAACTACTCAACGGAATCTTGGTTACACCACCATCAACCAATCTGTCTCACCACATTCATGAACCTTCAATAATGAGGGCCATACCCACATGATCCATTCTGTGCACCCCACACATGATTTCCTCATAATCACTCTATGGAACCTACATAATAAATATCTATCATCTACATTATTTTCATAATCTCCTGAAATTATAGGATAGGTTAATATTTTACATACCCAAAAACCAACAATAAACATCATTTTCTACCTATTCCTATCTCCCTAGAAACACCGTCCTTGATATATGTTGAAATTTAATCGATTACAACACACTCTAAAATCTAATTGTGCACTCCACATCATATGGATTCTATTAAACCACAAATTTATTTCAATTACCAATATATTTCAACATGTCATGCAAGTATCAACTCCTAATACTCACTCATCCCATCCCTAAAAACCATTTTCATATATTAATCTCTGATATATTATACCATGGAACTTCAATACATCTCTCAATGTAACCTCCTACAATAAAGGGACCCATTAAAATCATATAAAAACCTTCCGACACCATACCTATAGGTGTTCCATCAATCACATTTTTTATCAGTACAAAACTGATCAAAAAGTTATACCTCATCCCTAATCAAACCATGAGTGTGACTGTATACCAAACCACACTATGATCCTATGTCTCTACTCTGAACAACTAGAGACTAGGGATTATTTTTCACCACACCATCATCACAACTATTATGTTCTCCAAGAACTTTTCAAATTCATAGTAAACACATATATAGTCATTACACCAATCCAAAACAACAATGAGAACCAAGCATAACTAGTGCATGATTCCCCTCCTCCATTGAGACTATCATCATAATGTCATACCAACACTATCTCACCTTATATTAGGTTTATTAAACCTATTATAACCCTATAATTGGTTATCACACACTATCCATATTAATCAAATCCAAATCAAATGGGTGTACACTTTTGTACAGACCAATCAACAAACCAACTCAAGCTCCCATGAGTCACATCCCATCTACATTAGGATCATGTGAAAAAAAAACATTAACATACTCCATTTCATATTGATCTCATATATCCAAAATTACAACTTGATTCTTTCTTTTTTACAATCCCAAGGCATATCACTCGTGCAAATGAGTACTGCATAATCACCGACCACTCAAACATAATTCCTGAAACTCAAAGCATTTATCCAAACTCAAAACAAAATGGACCCAACCATATATAATAACCAACCACTATCTCATCAGGAATTCCACCCAAAATAAATATGTCTAGTAATCCAACAGATCCTACCCTTCAAAACCTAACCATTATATGAAAATAATCCAAATTCATTACATCAACAAAGCCTAAGGAATCTTACATGCATTTTCTCAACACTCACAACGATATCAACATCTCATGGAAACCTATTCCCAGTCCAAAATAATCTCCCATTCGTACCTCACATGGTTCATTCCATCATCATTGTATTTTATACATTATTACCCACCAAGGTTCGTTATGAATATCTTATAAAAAGATACTATACATCCATCATCAAAGAAAAACCCATTATTAGTTCCATAGGAACTGCAAAAAGATAGAAAATATTATAGTTTATATAAGTATCATTACAAAAAAATGTTATATAAAAAAATATAAATTTTTTATACTTTAATCCTTTGAAACCTTTTTCATCCATAAAACCATTCATATAAAATCATAAAAATGTAATATTAATCATATGTTCAGGTAATGATACTTATAAAAAACACCTCTTACCCCTATGGCCTATGATAAAAAAATAAAAATATCAATCTCAAATACATGCATTATACTAGAATATATAGAATAATTGTAATAATAATAACCAATAATGATAATATAATAACAATAGCATCCTGATATTCTCACTGAAAAAATGTTAATGAATCAACAATTTGAGGTCTGTCACAAGATTTTCCACATTCATATTCCATTTATACCACATCCCAAATAGAATGAATAATAAATGATGATATAATCCAACATTGTGACACCTATGGTCTTAGACTACTCACCATTGTCCTGGAAAGAGTGTTAGATAACCTCAGGCATGATTTCCCATATTCTAGAGGATTATAACTAGTATAGAGGGTCTAAATTGGTAACTTTGGGTGAATATATCCTTATATCACAGTGAATAAAAATAGTTGAAATAACCAAAAAAATCCATGGTAAACAATCATAGTATATCGAATAAATAAAAAGTTCTCATTGTATACCAAATGAAACATTTTCATACTGGAAAATATCCCATTGATCTCCCATTGGGATGATCACATATATAAAATAACAAAAGAACATTAGGAGGATCTTCGATTATCCCTGAACCAAATATTCATAATTAAGCCTTTCTACCTCACTTAACCATCAAATATTGGGCCTCTACCAAAACTATACTTATAATCATGAGGTCTACTCAGGTTTCAATGTGCCTCACCCACCAAATATGTTTTTTCGTAAAACTCATCTTCTAGATGCCTCAAAAAAATCATAAAAACCACATACTGGGAACCATTCCCTAGCCCAGAACCTGTTTAGAGTATCACATAGGGGGACACTTACCACCCAAGACGAATCATATATAATATGGGGAATAGTGTCACCCCATGTATAACTACATATAATCTCCATGGGGATAAGATCCCACCATGGATATCAGTATATATAATCATTAGGGGGATGAGAACCCACAACATAATACCTATCATATATCATAATCATTATGGGATATATTCCCCTCCTACTATATCTCTATATATAATCATTATGGGCGATAAAAACCACCCCATGATAACATATATATATCATAATCATTGGTGGATATGTGACCTTCCTCGTATATATTTATATATAATCATTAGGGGGAAAATAACCTTCCCTATAATACCCATCAGGTATCATAATCATTAGGGGGATACGCACCCCTCCTAATATGTCTCCATATATAATAATTGGGGGATAAAATCCCTCCCAATATATCTCCCTAAATAAAAATTAGGGAGAAACACACTCCACATTGTAATAAAAATCATATATCATAACCATTAAGGATATATAATTCATTACCAATGTATAACCATATATAATCCTTATCAGCATAATAACCCAACCAAAAATATTTAAATACAATAACCAGGGTGGAATAGTTCATGTACTAGAACCATATCACATAAGGGGAAATGGAGCCCCTACATGGAATCCCATATCAAATCAAGGGGAATAGAACCGTTCCCTTGAATCATATATTAGCATACACCAGAGTGTATACTCTCTCCCTAGAGCCTCATATATCATACATACACCCAGGGGGAACCACAACCTAACCCATAATCTCATATATAAATATATATATACATATATCATACTCACATGGTTTTACACAATCCCAAATCTGATTCACATTTCCTTAGTTGGAACCTCGAGAAAAACAACTATACCCATCACTATATTCACACTAGGCTAAAACATTGTTATGCCACATGAACTAGTCCTCTCTAAGTCAACACCATATTCGGAACCCCCTAGTTACTTAATTTATGTCAACTTTAGGACACCACAAATGGGTGCCTCTATATTTTCCCCCACTCTAGATAATGGATTTTCACTCAAGTAATAACACTACTCAACACAACCCTGCAAGAATCATCATTTAATTGACCGCACTGGTGATACCACAGAGGTGTGTTTCTAGAGAGATGGTATGAATATCATTCAATTATTATTCTAAATAGGTTTTTCCATTCCCTAACCATACACATAAATACTATGAAATTTATCCCTACTAGGACAAAAATATACTTTTGGAGGATAAAATATATCCCCTCACGCTAGTTATCTAGGTAATAGGATCTAATGTATTATAGATTTCCATATGGCTTAATCCAAATATAAACATTCAAAATTGTTACACCCAAGTCTCAATTATAGTAGGTGAACATTATATTTTAATTCAAATGTAATAAAATTCACATTTTTAAATTTCCTCAAACAAAAATCCAAACTTTATAGGATGAATATTTATTTTAAAAGTTTTCAAAATAATCCTAGAAATATTTTTTGAAATTTTTCAATAAAAATAAGATATTATTGAAAATAAAAAGTATATTATTTACTCACTCCCATTTTATTTATATTAATGTGTAATAATAGGTATAATTAATAGGTTATTAACTATCAATTTTATATAAATAAATATAAGATCATTTAGAGGCAATAAAGAGTATTTTTCATATTTTTTTCAGACAATGTTTTTTTTGTTTTAAACCAGTACTCGATCGTGATAGTTCAAAACATCATCGATTAACAATTTTTCATTTAATGAGAGATTAATATTTATAATAGTCGATATGAAATAGTAATTTTCACTAAAAAATGGTACAAAAAATGGAATATAGGTTGAGAAAATTATGGGGACATCATAAAAATAGAAAACAATATTTAGTAAAATTATTTATGAATAAAAGTTAATACTGAAATTTAAGGAGAAATTAAATACATCAATGAAAAACAGATTGAAATGAATAATTAACATTCTAGAAATGAATAAATCACAGGTCTGAAAATTGATGTTATAGCCCAACCGCCAAAAACAACATACATAAAAAATCATAGGCCACTGCTATCTTTGAGAAAGTACAAATTTTTATTTCTGGTTTTAGTCAGCCTCTAGGAATTGAGGACTGGACAGCATTGGACTTAAAAGATGAGAGTTAAAAAAAATGGTTCATAGAGACAGTATGATAATCGTAAGATGTTAGTTTGACTGTTTAGCTTTCTTTCTCTTGGAAACTACTTATAGATCATCTTAGGCTAGTAACATGCCATTCCGCATGAAAAATAAATAAGAATCAATGATTAGATTCACAATCTACAATCCATGTAACAATATTGAAAAAACCTAAAATTAAAGGAGTAATGAAAAATGATAACCCGTGGCACAAATTATTTTTTGGAATGGAAATATTCATGTAAGTGAATAGTTTGTAAAATTTTATCAATAAACTAACTCAAAAAATCCACCTTCCTATGTGTTATTTCTCTATGTGATATGCAATATATTCATTTTGAATTACCACTCTATAACATTAAACTTTTGGATTCTCAGAAAATGCGAATCCAATTTTCACAATGTGAAAAGTTTTGTAATCTCTTGTAGAAAGAGAGACCTAAAAATCAATAAATCATAGGTGAGGTTAGGTTGTCATATTTTCAGATGAATATACAATTTTGAGATTTTGGGAGATTTAAAATTCAGAATAAAAAGATCATATGGAACTAGGGAAACCCTATTTCTTAAATATCTAAATAATCTAATACCCCTCATAAGATAGGTTTACCTTGCTTGGATAAAAGAAGACAATGTTAAAAACTCACCCGCTTGTTTGTCTCTGGTCTCCCCGGCATGGAATACCCCTCATGATAAAAATGATCAACTGAATTCAAAATAATTATTTCCACTACGAAATAATATGTGACAACTGATGAACCCTTGTATTGAAGACGACCTATGCATGCCTAATGAAATGTAAATTGATGAGAAACCTCAAAATGGTCAAGTGAAACAACTCCTGTATTGCAGACCAACATTTGGGTGAAATGACATTAGTATTGCTGACCCAAAAGAAAGAAAACATAAAAACATGTTAGTTGGTAAAACATAAAACATACTGAGTATAATAAAAAATAAAAAATGAACAGATCTAGTGGGATTGGGAAAATTAATAATGTTGGTGTAGATGTCACATTTGAATAAACATGTTACCATTTCCAATATGATTATATACTTTGCAATAAACTTCATCATCAGTTTATCTACCAAATTCACGTCACCATAATTTGAATACCTGGAGGAATCACAGTTAGATTAGTCCTTAACTTTCATATTAATTTCTTGGTTCAGAATAAAATGCATAAATTTCCATAAACAGGATGGGAAAAAGAAGAAACTCAACTTTTAATTTCATTGAAGAAAGCCCTCTGTTACTTCATTTTCTTCCTCAGTCACATAAAGGAATAAAGTACCTTCAATAACATGTCACGAACTGTATATCATCTTCTTGATACAATAATCCCAAGGCTATATCAGCTAAAACATAGGAACACTACAACATCTTCTTAATATAATAAATATAAGCTATTAGTATCAGAGTTAGTTTCTTGAGTCAGTTCTGGATCCAATCAAAATGCATGTGTTAGTTTGATATATACTCGTGAGGGGACATGTTAGAATCCAAAAATTGAAAATTTATAAAAGAATACAAAAACTTATCATTGAGTCATTCAGGCTGGGATGATTTGTCGATGTCAAGGTTCTAACTCCATTGAATGGAGTGGAGTGACTACATTATTTTTGTAATTATCTTCATTGGGATACTAAAACCCAGGATAGTTCCCGCAGGTCTACCCCAGTCTATTAGCGGGTGTGGTCTTTAGAGTAGCAACCACCACATCTTGTCTCTACTGAGTGTTGGTTTTAGTTCCTATTAAAATTTATCTTGAGTGAATTTAATATGATTTAAATTAAGACATCTCCCCATACATTTTGTATTTATGGTACAAAGGAAGAAATAAAAATACTTAACATGTTTCCTTCGAGCATAAGGGCACCTTAAGAGTACTTCGGGTGAATATTACTTGTGCTTATTTAGCCTATATTTTTCTTACATGAAATAAAGCAAAAAAACATAAAAATTAATCATAATTAATATGGTATAGTAGAAACAACTAATAATAAATAAATGATTGTTTATGTTCATGAAAACACACATCTATCCTGCAAAAAAATACATGAAAGAACCACAAATCAAATTTGTTGGAGGCTTGAATGCCTAAACATAAATTCGTTTCTCCATTAATGTTACATGGTTACATGAAACTATAGTTGCTGACATGACATATCTGAGGTAGTAGTAAAAAATCATGTAGCAATGTTGGAACATTATGGAGAAGACCTACCAACCAACCCACATATGAGCATGCATGATAACGCATGCTTGCAAAATGAAATAACATTATGTATAAGGAAACCCCATGCATGATAATATAATATACAAGATAAATTAAATACTAGTACATTATAATGCAACAGAAACTTCAATATAAAGTAAAATATGATGTTATATTGAAACTGCTAAAAAAAGAATCTAAACTGCAATTTCAGTGCATCATGAACTAATATAAATTGAAATATAAAATGAAATATAAATGGCAGTATTATGTAATATAAAATATAGTTCTAGTTCAAGTTAGAATTAGTCAAAAACAATAAAAATTGTATTATTCAAGAACCACTATGTTCTTATGTTTTGTAGGTTTTTTCATGTTCCATAATTTGGCCAGAATGGATTTGAGATAATCAAGAAAGAATTATGACCAGAATGAATTTAAAAAGTTGAATAAAACAACCTATGAATTTCATTAAGATTTATACACTGTTAGATTACCTTTATTTCTACCAGTCAAGTGTAAAAGAGCATAATATTGCAACAAAACATGTTGATGAAAAGTGGAGAACAATCACCTTTGAATGAATAGGTTTTAATGGATAATTTTCATCACAAAATAGCCTAGTCACATGAATGGACTTCGATAATATAAAACAGTGTAGAGATAATTACATCAATTCATCCATAAATATAGAAAAATATAGAATAAGAATGATAAAAAAATACAATGAGTAAAAATATTAAAAAATACCAGTAGGAAGAATAATATCGTCACCTGAATTCAAACTCACTAAATAGGCACGTTAATTTTTTGAAAACTAATCGAGAACTAAATTAAAATAAACTTTTTCCAAATGAATTTGAAATAAACCATATCCAAAGAGAAATTTAGAAAATGAAAATTGGATAAACAATGTGAATTGAAATTGATACTATCAAATCGTAGACCATAGAGTGGCCGCCAATATATTCCTCAATGGAGGTGCTAATGCCAATCCAATTTTCACAAGGTCAAAAGTGGATTTAATCTCTTGTAGAAAGAGATAACTAACAATACATACCTAATAAATGAGGCCAGGTTGTCTTATTTGTAGATGATTATACCACGGTGATATAATGGGAGATTTCAAATTCAAAATACAATGATCCGATTGACCTAATGAAACCCAATTTCATAAATATCTAAATACTCTAACACCCCCATAAGATAGGATTACCTTTCCTGGATAAAAGAATAAAATGTTAAAAAAATCTCCCTCTTGTTTGGCTTTGGTATCCCCCTCATGGAATACCTCTTTGCATCAAGGATGTGAGGAAATTCAGCACCTAGAAGAAGAAGTATTCCACATGACTTCCTTGTTTCAATATAGTTCAGTGGCATTTCATTTGTTCAAAATAGCAACATCTCAAGTGTCCCTTCTAAAAAGATGATATATTTTCATTAATATATATATATTTATGTATAACAATCGATAACTAAAATTAGATGTATTGTAATAACATATGTAAAATTTATAATAAAAGGTAAATAAAAAATATTTTAGAGAAGAGACCAAAATAATTCAGCAGGTATGAAGAACAGACCTTATGTAGTGAACAAACATGTTACTTCTAAGAACTTCATTTCCATGCTATGTAGAACAATATAGAGAAGTCAGTGGGGATGGAGACATATCCAACAGAGTAGGTTCCCCTGAAAGGCATTCATTTTTTAGGATAAGATTCATATTTCTGAGTACATTGTAGTTGGAATCCCCACAATGCCCAGAATATCCACCCTAAATAAAAGAAAAATCAATTTCCAGATAGAATGATAGCTCACAAACACCTAAAGTCAAGATGCATTACAACAAGAAAATATTAACATAATTGAACAACATTTATTACCAAAAGAACATAAACATAATTGATAAATCCTAAAATTATATGTATTGTAATAACCTATGAAAAAATTATCACAATAGGTAAATACAAAATATTTTAGAGAATAAAAAAAATTTAATTCAGAATGGAGCTTATGCAGCGTAGAGTACATTTAAGGTCAATGTAGCTACAGAGAAGTAATAAAGAACTTGGTAGAATGGTATTTACGTTTGGAAAAATAAAAAATGTGATTGATACAAATCTACTTAATCAGTGTACCTTGACTACTTAAAATTGACTGCATTTCCCTTGGATAATTTTTTATTTGAGTATAGGATGAAAGAAAACCAGCATCACTCTAACCAAAGAATTTCTAATTGTAGGAGCACTAAATCACCAAGACAACGACCGCATTATAAAACTGCAGCACTGAGTAAAAATGATGGAAAAGACAAAATATCTTAACCAAAAATACCCATCCATTAAATAAATATATTCAGTTTCAATCTAGTGGACTTCTTCAATGGACCAACCTACAACAGGAGGGTAACTGTTAAATACCCATCATGTTTTTCAATATTATTACAAAAAAACATTTAATAAATCATAGCACAAAAAAATTGAAAACACAATTAAAAGTGGAGTAGACAATAGATGAAAATAAATAATATTTTTAATGTATAATATGAAATATATAATGTGTCGTTATTATTAATTTTAAATTAATGGTTGATTAATATAGAAGAATTAGTAGAATGGAAATGAGAGTCGGTCTATCTTCTCAGACTTTATTATCCTTGAAATATAGGAAAATGATAATTATAATTTATCATCATCGAATGGGATAAGTCATGATACATAAAGGTTTTCAGGTTTATCCAATATCATGTTTAGTTAAGGCCTCCAGTAACTGCAAATAACAACCTATAAAAACAACATGCAGTTGGTTTAAAAAAAATATGTTCTCATTTCAAGAAGTAGTGTAACTCATGGAAACAAAATTAATAATAATTCATTAACTATAAAAAGATAATTACCTTTGGAATAATAATATTGTGTGGTAACTACATTGACATGATGTAGACATAGCATGTGGACACTTGATGTAACATGGAGTGGGTATACTGACCATGGGAACATGGTTAGTAGAAAATATCATCTTATAGTAACTCTAGAAACCTTGATTCCCCATTTGAATCTTCAACCATTTCACACACATTTGGATTTTCATGAATAAACATGAGGCACATTACAATCTAAAAAAGGAAATTGATTGAAATATTTTGGAACTGAAAATATATGTGAAATCTTCAATATTTGTAAATAGTATGAGAGGATACAAATCATATTTGATGTAAGCTTAAATGATTTTTCTTGATTTGAGTAGGTTAAGCAATGGAATGAGAAATGTCATGATACATAAATGGTTTAAGGTGTAGGAAATATTATGTTCAGTGAAGGGCTCCAGTAACTGTATGTAGTTGCCTATAAAAACAACATGCATTAGGTTTTAAAAAAATCAGCTCACTTCATAAATTATCATAACTCCTAGTAAATTAAAAACTATAATTCAATAACTATAAAATGATAATTAACTTATAAAAAATCATATTCTACTGTAACTACATTGACCATGAGGTGTAAATAGCATGTGGAAACGTGATTTAACAAAGAAGTGTGTATACTGACCTTGAATGCATGGTTAGTAGATAATATCATCATATTGTAACTCTAATCAGGATCAACTAACCTACAAACAGGTGCTTGCTCAAAAGGATTTTGGGGGATCAAACTTCCCTTAAAACTTCTTTTTAGTAAACATAATCTCAATATATGGTGAAAAAGTAATATTTAAAAGGAAGAAGAAACATAGAAGACTGCCACTACTGGAAAGGGGAGTTTTCCCAACACTTGTATCCCAACAGTTCAAAGAACCGTTGGTATATGTTTTCTTTCCCAATGGTTTATATAAACCATTGGTAAAGACCTCGAAGAACTAACTTTGACCAACGGTTTCATAAAACCGTTGGGAAAAGTGGGAAAAAACATATTTTTCCCAACGGTTTTATGAAACCGTTGGGAAAAGTGGGGAAAAACATAGTTTTAACAATGGTTTTATGAATCCATTGGGAAAGATTGGGTTTTCCCAACGGTTTTTAAGAACCGTTGGGAAAAAGCCCAAAATACCCAAACGTAGGAAGCAGCCTCCCCAAGATTCTAGAAGCCTTCCGCTCGTCTCCAGACGTGATTCCTTAGCAGAAGCAGTTCCCAATCCCCACATCTTCCATTGGATTAGTAGCTACCAGGTTAGACTCCTTCTATATTTTATCAAGGATATAGTTCCACATCTTAAAAATCATATCCTTCTATTCTCAACGATTTCGTTATTCCCAATTTTTAGGTTTTTGTAAAATTTTATGATTGTTCCACGAATTGTGTACTCAAATTCCTATATCGATGTATGTCCAATTAATGTTTTCATTACACATTTACATTTATAAGGGCATGGTGTCTCTTTATTGTGTTCTAATTTTGAAGATTCATAGTTTTTTTTAATCTGGTTCAAATATTATTGGTTCATGTATAGGAACTAATAAGAAATTGTTTGTAATATTTATTGATATTATTTCATGAAAATCACTCTTTCATTAAGATCATGACAAACATGAAGATCTTGTTCATCTTAATTTTTGTACACTATGTGTATTACATAACAAGTATGAATCATGTTTCTATCAAAATCTATATATATATAAAATGACACACTGTTCACTTATCCTTTGCACAATAGAACATATGGAGTATCTTCTTGTACTTTTCCAAATAGTATGTGGTCCCTAATTAGTACTTCTTCCTTCTTCATGAAACTAATTCACAGAATGTCAACTTCTCAATATTAGTGAATATTAGTTTTTCTATTATAACCATTAATAATTCTTCCTTCGACATCATACATGTTTTATTCAATCACCTTTTTAAAACACAATGACCATTTTCACTAATTTGGGGTTCCTCAAAATGCTTAGGAAAATCAGAAAAATTCATGTATTGAATCGTGTTTCTCATATGGTTTCATGGATATAAGTTCATCTCGAAAATCATAACTGCGTGGTTCAAATATCATGAGGACCATGAGATTATTATTCTTCACACAAATGATGTTTTTTCTGCAACTATGTGTTTTTGTTTTCACTTTTTATTTGGCCAAAAGGGGAGCTTTGTGGTCATTAATCATGGTTGTGGGTGGTCATTTATGATGTAAGATAGTATTACTTCATTTTACTTGATATATGCAATATTATTATTGACTTATGTTCAATTTTATTATCTTTAATAAGTGATGTTATTTAATAAGTTTTTATTAATGGTTGTAATAATGACGATATGGTATAAGGGTTCATATGGTGTGTATAAGGGTTCACATGGTGTGTATAATGGTTGACATGGTATCAGTGAACTCAAGTCATTAATTTAAGTCATCATTCTCACTAGCATGTGATAAATTGAATGATGTAAACTCATCCTCACATGATTTCTTACCTTAGATAGTGTCCAACATATGGAATACAAGGTTTTGAATTCATCAGTTAACCAGGATCATATATTCCATTTCCCCCAAGATGAATATACTAATATAACTTTAGGGTCAACTAAATATGGTTCTCAATGTACGTTGTATATTATGTGTCCTTCTTGTCCAATACTCACTTTTATGAGGGTGGGGTGCTTTTCACTACATCGACTAGAAACTTCTTCCTTTATCGTTTACATAAATGTATTTTCTATTAAAGTTAAATCCTATTGAATTGTTTATGAAAAAATGACTTATATAAATTCATTTTACAGAATGGACATAAGTTGGATGTATGAAACCGATCGGATCTCAAGCGATTTTCAAAACAAATTAGAGAGCTTTATAGATTTTTCATTTCACAATGCTTCAGATAGTGGTCGCATACACTGCCCATGTTCCAATTGTGTGGGTAGACCTTGGTTGAGCCATGAAGAAGTCATCTACCACACAACCAAAAATGTTTTTCAAGTAAACTACTTTGTGTGGTATCACAATGGGGAGAAAATGAAATCTAAAATTGGTGATGATCGAAATGAAAAGTCTGGAATGGATAATTTGTTAGATGATCAGTTTCCGTTTATTCTTCATCATGAAAAAGAAAGGATTTCGACTCAAGAAGACTTCGATATGTGCAAAACTGATGCATCTAGTGAAAATGATGATATTGATAGGGTGAAAAAATTCAATTATGCTTCCACGACTCCAGTATATCGACAATGTGGTAAAATGAAAAGGCTGGAATTTTTAATCTGATTGTTTCATGGGAAAACTATGTATGATATTTCTAATACAAAAATCAATTACATTCTTACCCTCTTGAAGGATTTACTTCCAGATGATGCAAACATTCCATCAAACCACTATATGTTAGGGAAGTTAGTTGAGGAAGTTGGATTTTCAAGAAAAAAAATTCATGCTTGCCCGAAATATTGTAGTTTATTCTGGGAGGAAACCGCTGAATGAAATGATTGTATTAAATGTGTCACATCCCGCTGGAAGTCAAAATCTGATGGAACACCATCCCACGTTCCACAGAAAGTAATGTGGCACTTTCCATTGATCCCCAGACTCCAGAATCTTTTTATGTCTGATGACATATCAATAAAAATGAGATAGCATGATGCCGAGAGAAAGAAGACTAATGATGAGTTGGTTCATCCTGAAGATGGATTTTCATGGCAGAGATTTGATGCTTGACATCCTGATTTTGCAGCTGACGTGCGTAATGTGAGGCTGGGTCTTTCATGCGACAGATTTAATCCGTTTGGGCATATTCTTACTTCGTACAACACATGGCCAGTTTTTATACACATTTATAATCTTCCCCCATGGTTGTATATGAAAAAACCTTTAACTTTTATGAGTATACTCATGTCTGGTCCTTCTGATCCCGACATTGATATTGATGTCTACATGAAACCTTTAATTAAATAGTTGAAACTTCATTGGGATGTGGGTGTGCGAACATACGATGCATGTTTTAAAGACATATTTCAGATGCGTGCTGCGCTTATGTGGAAGATCAATGATTTTCTAGCTTATGCAATGATGTCGGGATAGAGCACGAAGGGAAAATTGTCATGTCCAGTTTGTATGAAGAATACACGATCCAGAAGACTGAAACATCGTTGTAGTTTCAATTTTATGCGACATCAACGATTCTTGCCAAAAGATCATCCATATAGAATTAATCTTCAATGATTTGATAATACCATAGATACCGATGATCCACCTCAGCGTATGTCTGGAACTGACGTGCTTAATGAATTGAAAGATTTCAGTTTTCATTCAGGAAGGGTCAAATGAAATCTGGAAAGACAAAGAATGTTTCCACTGAAACCTGTTACAATTGGAGGAAGAGGAGTATCTTTTTGGATTTTCCTTATTGGTCAACCAATTTGTTACGTCATTGCTAAGACGTAATGCATATTGAAATGAATATATGCGAAATGTTGCTTTCGGTTCTTCTAAATGTCAAGGGGAACACAAAATATGATTTACGATCTCGGTGTGACTTGGTGGATTGGGGCATCAGACCAGAATTACATCCTGTGCGTATCAGTGAAAATAAATGGAAACTTCCACGTGCTTCTTATGTGATGACACCTATGAAAAAAAACAATTTCTGGAAGTATTAGAGACTATTAGAGTTCCTGATGGCTATTCAAGCAACATATCTAAACGGGTCAACAGAAGAGAGTTGAAGCTAAAATCTTTGAAGACTCATGATTATCACGTTCTACTGCATGAGTTGCTTCCAATAGAAATCCGTCAGCTTTTTTCCAATAATGTAAGGGTGGCTGTTATTCGGTTGTGCCATTTTTTTAATGATCTATGTGCTAAGAATTCTTCCAAGTCTTTCTTGAAAAAAATGTTGATAGATGCCCCATTAATTTTGTGTGAGTTGGAGAAAATATTTCCTCCATCATTTTTCCCAAGCATTCGGCATCTAACTATCCATATTCCCACAAATATACTTCTCGGAGGACTTATTTCTTTTCGTTGGATGTATCCAACATAAAGAAATATGTTCGGATTAAAGTCTTATGTCCAAAAAAAAAATCATCCCGAAGGTTCTATCGTGAACGGTTACTTGGCTCAAGAATGTATGGATTTCAACTCGATGTATTTGTCTGATCTTACTACAAGATTGAACAGACCAATGAGAAATGAAAAAGAATAGTATGAGAAAATTGAACCCAGTTTTCCATCACTTCTTCTAACATGAGGAATTCCTGGATCATATACATTGAAGACATTAAGCCCTGAAGAGCGGGAGATGGCACATCGCACAGTTTTGTTCAACTGTGATTTGTTCGATGACTATATCAGGTAACTAAATTGATTATTTATATCTTTCATATATATCTATTAAACTATTCATATTTTTTATCTACAGGGAATATAAAACAATGATAAATAGGAAGCATAGTTCTTTATCTTTGAGAAGGAGAGAGACTTTGCATATCAAAGTGTTTTCTGCTTGGTTAAAATTGAAGGTATAAAAAAATTAATGTTTAAAATAATTATATCAATATTTAATTAAGTTTAATATTCATTTATATTGCAGGTATTGAGTTTGTCAGCTGACTCTGTCTCTGAGGAAATAAGAACTTTGGCTTTTGGTCCTAATACCGTGGTTCGTGACTGTAAATAAATTGTTATCAATGGGTACAAATTTATTGTCACTGAACGAGCAAAGAACATGAGAACATAACATGATGCTATTATGGTTACTGCCACAACAGATTGTTATGCCAGTGCATCTGATAGTAGACCGCGATTTGAAAATGTGGGTTATTATGGAGTTGTTGAGAAAATAATAATATTGGATTATTACTCTCATGGACGAGTCACAATGATGAAATGCCATTGGTTTGATTCGATGACAAGAAATGGAACATTTATTGATGATTGTGGATTTTGAGTAATTAATATGACTCGCACTCTTGCTACCGAAGAACTATATGTGTTTGCAACAATGGCTAAAAATGGTTTTTATGTCAAAGACCAACTTCTACCTGAATTTGGTGTCATAGTTGAAGTAATTCCAAGACATATTTTTGATGATGGTGATGATGGAATTGACACAGTCCCTAGTGCCATTGGAACCAATCCATCTATTTCTTTTGATGACTCAAATAGCTCAATTGTCAGAGTTTATTGTGAACCTGAAGTTGTGGTTGAAAATATATAGAATCATTCATCCATGTTTTCAATTATTTTGGTTTACCTCGAGTTGTGTTGTTAAGGTTGGTAATATTCAAATTGATTTAGTATTGATCACAAATATGTTTTAGCTGACTTGACCGTTATGTGAATTTTCAATGTTTATTGGTTGCAGTTTTATTTGAATTGCATTTTCTAATTCGGAATTGAATTGTATTCAAACATAGTCAAACAATATTTCTAACTTGGTGAACATTACAACTTGTATGATTTATTAAATCCATTCAAGCTCTTCTAAAACAATTGATAGCTGACTTGACCTTTATGTGAATTTTCTATGTTTATTGGTTGCAGTTTTATTTGAATTGAATTTTCTAATTTGGAATTGAACTTTATTCAAACATAGTTAAACAATATTTCTAACTTGGTGAACATTACATCTTGTATGATTTATTAAATCCATTGAAGCTCTTCTAAAACAATTGATAGTTAAATTACCAATGGATCCCCCTATTCACTCATATATTTAGTTTTTTGGGTTACAAATGAGTTTTCTTTTTCTAATTAATTACATATTTGTATTCAAAAGAAGAAAATGAAGCCAATTGACGAGAGACGAAAGAAATAAATGATGTATAATAATCGTCGAATGACCGAGTTGGGAATTCCATCATTAGTGCCTGTAGTGAGTACATTATTTCAAATTGATATATTTGAAGAATATATAATGTCATGTGATTAATTTTTTTGTAAAATTTTTTGTAGGATCCACCTATACATCGACAGTTATTCGACGAGGAGCCTAGTACTGGTCCTAGTACTCAGGTCGGTGGTACGAGGATGGTTTGTACAAGAGGTGGACGAGCAGCTGCGCGTACCTGACTAGACCCGTCCCCTCCCACTGACAAGTCATCCTTCCCACATTCTGATCTCGGTGTGTCGTTAGGGACACACGGGATATTTAGGCCTCCCATGTTTTCGCTACCTTCTTTATATTTTAGCCCATCATTTTCAGATCCCATGATGATTCCCACTCCCCAATCAGCATCCGGTCAGACAGCTGTCCCATCTTATTTTCCTTCTACTTTGGTCTCTCCGAGCTTCTATATTCCATCGTCTTCGACTACTGTTCCACCACAGGGTGATCCATCAGTTTCTGTGGATCCAACGGCGCTCAGCGATCATACCGTCACATGTATATTTATAGAACCCTAACAAATTTTTATAGCAATATTTATTTTCATTATAACATGTTTTGATAAAATATTTTTTTTTCTTTCATGATAGATACATCTACTGACAGAAGGCGTGGGCGGGGGCGTACACGCATGTGTTCAGTGTGGAACCGCCGCACACATGTTATGGTGTATTATAATGAAGACAACCAAATGGTTGAGAAAACAGGGCAGCAATGTCGGAGTTTTTTGGCGATGCTTGCCAACTACTCCGACATCATTCCCGTCAGCCTGATATCGTGGAGAAATTTTCCACATGAGGTCAAGGATAGAGCTTGGGCCGAGATATGGGTAAAAAAATCTGTTCTATTTAAAACTATGAATTATTTTTGTATTTATTTGAATTAATATTTTGATTTCTGCTTTGATTTAATTTTCCCGATGGTGATGGTGCACGACCGGAATGTCTAAAGGATTTAGGTGAGCTTTTGAGAGCCTACAAGCATGAGTTGTATATTGGATAGGTTTCTAGAGTTGGCACTAAGTTAGAGGCGGTACCAGTGGTGGATGATTGTCTTATAGAGCAGTATCGTCAGATGATTACTCATTGGACGAGTACCCAGTTTAAGGTAATAATAACATTTGAGGTATTTAAATAATAACTTTCATGTTTTGCATTAATACTATCTGTTTAATTTTCAAATTTTAATTAGGAATCATCTGGAAAAAATAAAAAGAACATTGATGTAAAAAAATACCTCTACACACTGGGACGCACTACGATGCCTGATCATGAGGGGAAGCAGGTATGACAATTGTTTATAAGTTTTCTTTACGCCTTAGACATTCTTTTGTTTCCACAATTATTTAATAGTTTGCTAAAGTTTTCATATAATTCTAGTTTTCAATGTCATTGTAGAGGAAAATACAAAATATTGAAGGATGTGTGCCTCGAGCAATACTGTTTTTCTTGAGTATATGGAAAATGGATGGAAGTGCCGTCAATGAAGTGACTCAACATCAGATTGTATGTTTTAATCTGTTGAATTTATATTTTAATATCTATTTTGTAACTTAAATATATATTTATATTTGTGACAAGCTGCTTTAGAGGTCCTCGATGCCCAAGAACCAAACAATTTTGGGCCAACAGATCACTTACATCAGGTCTTGGGAGAGGAGAATTCTGGAAGAGTACGCTGCCGACCTAGGATAGTCCCAACGAGGTGTTGGCCATCCTCAGGTATGAGATGTAGTGCCACCGAGGTGGAAAAAGTTAGGTAACAGGCAGCACAGGCTTAGAAAAGGGCCATAGAGACGGAAAAACAGTCTGCTAGGGAAAACAGTGCGTTTATGAAATTTATTGAAGTTATACATCCTAAAACTTCCAGCAGAGGCCAGCCCAACTTTTGATGAGTACATGTCGTCAATAAGTTCTATATACAGTGCACTAGGTGACAATTCTAGTGGTGGTCATGATGATGTTTAGCTTGACGAGGATGATAGAGAGGAGTCTGATGCGGAAGAGGAGGGAGAGGAGGAGGGCGAGGTGGGTGGCGAGGGCGAGGATGAGGGAAAGGATGAGGAGGAGGGCGAGGGCGAAGAGGGCGAGGACGATGATGGGGATGAGGACGAGGGTGATGATGATAGTGATGATGGTGATGGTGATGTGGGACAAGTTGATCCATTACATTTTTGACTGATATTACTGAGATTTTATATTTAATCTATTCGAGTTGTTGGTTTTATCTAGACTCGTAGTATAGTATTGAAGTTGAGTTATTTTTATATATTATCTGTTTTTATGGATGTTGTTTTCTTTTATTGGTTGTGTGTTTGGGAACCCCCCCTCCTTCCTGGAACTTGGAAAACCCCCACCCTCCTCCCTGGACCACGTACAGCCCCGTCAGACAGCCCCCCAGACATCCCCCCGGACAGCCCCCCCACCCTCTTCCTTGGACCCCGGACAACCCCCTAGACAGCCCCCAGACAGCCCCCCGAACAGGCCCCCAGACAGCCCCTCAAATAGCCCCCCACCCTCCTCCATGGACCCCAGACAGCCCCCCCAGACTTCCTCCTAGATAGCCCCCCAGATAGCCCCCCCACCCTCTTCCTTTGACCCCAGACAACCCCCCGAACACCCCCGGACAGCCCCTAGAAAGCCCCCCGAATAGCCCCCCCAGACAGCCCCCCACCCTCCTCCCTGGACCCCGAAAAACCCCATGGACTGCCCCCCAGATAGCCCCTCAACTGCCCCCCCCCCCCTCTTCCTTTGACCCTGGACAAACCCCCAAACACCCCCGGACAGCCCCCAGACAGCCCCCCGAAGAGCCCCCAGACAGCCCCACCCTCCTCCCTGGACGCCGGACAACCCCCCAGACAGCCCCCACCCTCTTCCTTGGATCACGTACAACCCCCCGAACACCCCCAGGCAGCCCCGGACAGCCCCCTGAACATCCCCTGGACAGCCCCCCCCACCGTCCTCCTTGTACCCCAGACAGCCCCCCCGGACATCCCCCCCACCCTCCTCCTTGGACACCAGACAACCCCCCAAACACCCCCCGGACAGCCCCCCGCATAGCCCCCCCACCCTCCTCCCTGGACTCCAGACAGCTCCCTAGACATCCCCCCAGACAGCCCCCCGGACAGCCCCCCACCCTCTTCCTTAGACCCCGGACAACCCCCCCGCACAGCCCCCACCCTCATCCTTGGTCCTCGGACAGCCCCCCGAACACCCACCAGACAACCCCCCGAACAGCCCCGCCGGACAATCCCTCTACCCTCCTTGATTTCATTTAATACTAGAAAATCTATAATATATATTTTATTTATTTTCCGGATGATAATCAATGTAAATCACATTTACACATCTAATCAATATCATAGATTCTTGGTATGTTATAAAAGAGATGTATTCATTGGGCATGACATTGTTAGCTCCAAAATGTTACATAGAATTATAAACTAAAATCTAATCCATACTAATAATGATATAAAAATATTTTATATAAATATCCATATGATTTTATGTAAATACCATTCCACTAATAGACACATGAGGATTCTCATAAAATGAACAACATTTTAAGTACATATGGAAAACCGACCAAATGCATTGGGTTTCCATTGAATCTTTAAGAGAATGATCCATGGGTCATATGTGACATGTACGAATCAACCCCGCCTCAATCCGAGGTGCGGTGTGGCCGGCACCACTCAAAGTATCTGCCTTTTGTTTCAAAAGGACGTCATTTTAATTGAAAAACATCAACTGGCATACGGAAAACCGACCCAATGCCTTCGGATTGTGTCAATACTTTAACAAAACGATCCATGGGTCATATATGACGTGTACGAGTCAATCCCGCCTCTATCTGAGGCTCGGTGTGGCCGCCATCAGTCAAAGTGTTTGTCTCTTGTTTCAAAAGGACGTCATTTTAAGTGAAAAATATCAACTGTCATACGAAAAAGTGACCAAACGCATTTGGATTGTGTCGATACTTTAGCACAAAAATATATGGGTCAAATTTAATGCGTACGAGTCAACCCCATCTTAGTCGGAGCCACGGTGTGGCCGAAATCACACTAAGTGTCTCTCTTTTGTTTAAAATGGACAACATTTTAAGTACATACGGAAAACCGACCAAACACATTCAGTTTCCTTTTAAACTTTAGAAAAACGATCCATGGGTCATATGTGACGTGTACGAGCCAACCCCGCCTCAATCTGAGGCGTGGTGTGGCCGCCACCACCTAAAGTGTCTGCCTTTTGTTTCAAAATGTCGTCATTTTAATTGATAAATATCAACTGGCATATGGAAAACTGACCAACGCATTCAGATTGTGTCGATACTTTATCACAACGATCCATGGGTCGTATGTGACGTGTAATATTCAACCCCGCCTCAATCCGAGGTGCGGTGTGGCTGCCACCACTCAAACTGTCTGCCTTTTGTTTCAAAAAGACGTCATTTTAATTGAAAAACATCAACTGGCATATGGAAAACCGACAAACGCATTCGGATTGTGTCTATACTTTTGAAAAACGATCCATGGGTCATATGTGACGTGTACGAGTCAACCCCACCTCAATCCGAGGTGCGGTGTGGCTGCCACCACTCAAAGTGTCTGTCTTTTGTTTCAAAAGGATGTCATTTTAAGTGAGAAACATCAACTGGAATACAGAAAAATGACCAAAAAAATTCATATTGTGTTGAGACATTAGTACAACGATCCATGGGTCATATGTGACGTGTATGAGTCAACCCCGCCTTAATCGGAGGTACGGTGTGGCCAGAATCACTCTATGTGACTCTCTTTTGTTTAAAATGGACAACATTATAAGTACATACAGAAAACTGACCAAACACATTCAGTTTCGGTTGAAAATTTAGGAGAATGATCAATGGGTCATATGTGAAATGTATGATTCAACCCCGCCTTAATGTGAGGCGTGGTGTGGCCGGCACCACTCAAAGTGTCTGTCTTTTGTTTCAAAAGGACGTCATTTTAAGTGAAAAACATCAACTGGAATACGGAAAACTGATCAAACGCATTCGGATTGAGTCAATACTTTAGCACAACGATCCATGGGTCATATGTGATGTGTACGAGTCAGTCCCGCCTCAATTCGAGGTGCAGTGTGGCCGCCACAACTCAAAGTGTTTGTCTTTTGTTTCAAAAGGACGCCATTTTAAGTGAAAAACATCAACTGGAATACGGAAAACCGACCCAACGAATTTAGATTGTGTCGATACTTTAGCACAACGATAATTGGGTCATATGTGATGTGTACGAGTCAAACCTGCCTTAATCGGAGGCATGGTGTGGCCAGAATCACTCTAAGTGACTCTCTTTTGTTTAAAATGGACAACATTTTAAGTACATACGGAAAACCGACCAAACACATTCGTTTTCAATTGAAACTTTTGGAGAAAGATCCATGGGTCATATGTGACGTGTACGAGTAAACCCCACCTCAATCTGAGGTATGGTGTGGCCGATACCACTCAAAGTGTCTGCCTTTTGTTTCAAAAGGACGTCATTTAAATTGAAAAACATCAGCTGGCATACGGAAAAGCGACCAAATGCATTCAGATTTTTTCAAAACTTTAGCACAACGATCCATGGGTCATATGTGACATGTATGAGTCAACCCCACCTCAATCCGAGGTGCGGTGTGGCTGCCACCACTCAAAGTGTCTGCCTTTTGTTTCAAAAGGACGTCATTTTAATTGAAAAACATCAACTGGCATACGGAAAAGTGACCAAACACATTCGGATTGTGTCGATACTTTAGAACAACAATCCATGGGTCAAATGTGACGTGTATGAGTCAACCCCGTTTTAATCAGAGGCACGGTGTGCCTGAAATCACTCTAAGTGGCTCTCTTTTGTTTAAAATGGACAATATTTTGAGTACATACGGAAAACTGACCAAACACATTCTGTTTCTGTTGAAACTTTTGGAGAATGATTCATGGGTCATATGTGACGTGTACGAGTCAACCCCGCCTCAATCCGAGGTGCGGTGTGGCCGCCACCACTCAAAATGTCTGCCTTTTGTTTCAGAATGACGTCATTTTAATTGAAAAACATCAACTGGCATACAGAAAACCAACAAACGCATTCGGATTGTGTCGTTACTTTAGCACAACGATCCATGGGTCATATGTGATGTGTAAGAGTCAACCCCACCTCAATCCGAGGCGCAGTGTGGCCACCACCACTCAAAGTTTCTGCCTTTTGTTTCAAAAAGACAACATTTTAATTGAAAAACAGCAACTGGCATACGGAAAACCAACAAACAAATTCGGATTGTGTCTATACTTGAGCACAACGATCCATGGGTCATATGTGATGTGTACGGGAAACCCCACCTCAATCCGAGGTGCGGTGTGGCTTCCACCACTCAATGTGTCTGTTTTTTGTTTCAAAAGGACGTCATTTTAAGTGAAAAACATCAACTAGAATACGGAAAACCAACCAAAAACATTCGGATTGTGTTGATACTTTAGCACAATGATCCATGGGTCATATGTGACGTGTACAAGTCAACCCCACCTTAATCAGAGGCACAGTGTCACCAGAATTACTCTAAGTGGCTCTCTTTTGTTTAAAATAGACAACATTTTAGGTACATACGGAAAACCAACCAAACACATTTGGTTTCTGTTGAAACATTAGGATAACGATCCATGGGTCATATGTGACATGTACGAATCAACCCCACCTCAATCCGAGGTGCGGTGTGGCTGGCACCACTCAAATTGTCTGCCTTTTGTTTCAAAAGGACGTCATTTTAATTGAAAAACATCAACTGGAATACAGGAAACCGACCAAAAGAATTCAGATTGTGTCGATACTTTATCACAACGATCCATGGGTCATATGTGACATGTATGAGTCAACCTCGCCTCAATCCGAGGCATGGTGTGGCCGCCACCACTCAAAGTGTCTGCCTTTTGTTTCAAAAGGACGTCATTTTAATTGAAAAACATAAACTGGTATTCAGAAAAGTGACCAAACTCATTCGGATTGTGTCGATACTTTAGCACAATGATCCATGGGTAAAATGTGACGTGTATGAGTCAACCCCGTCTTAAACAGAGCCACGGTGTGGTCTGAATCACTCTAAGTGGATCTCTTTTGTTTAAAATGGACAACATTTTAAATACATACAGAAAACAGACCAAACACATTCATTTTCTGTTGAAACTTTAGGAGAATGATTCATGGGTCATATGTGATGTGTATGAGTCAACCCTGCCTCAATCTGAGGCACGGTGTGGCCGAAACCACTCAAAGTGTCTACCTTTTGTTTCAAAAGTACGTCATTTTAATTGAAAAACATCAACTGGCATATAGAAAACCGATCAAACACATTCGGTTTTTGTTGAAACTTTAGGAGAACGATCCATGGGTCAAATGTGACGTGTACGAGTCAACCCCACCTCAATCCAAGGTGTAGTGTGGCCGGTAGCACTCCAAGTGTATGTATTTTGTTTAAAATGGACATCATTTCAGGTAAAAATATATGGTATACAAAAAACCGATCAAATTATGAATTGACTTTCGGATTCCACATATAATTGTCATCTAAATTTTAAATTGAATTCTAAATGAATTATGTATGTTTATAATTACGTTATTAATTCTAATTTAATTATGGATGTGTATAGTTCCGACATTATATGTTAAATGTGTATGAATTTGTTCTCTATATGTATGCGTTAGTTGGTTATTACAGGTACAATAATTTTATATGTATGTTAGTTTATTGAAGGTATAATAATTGGATTGAAAATGTGGGGGAACCCACAAAAAGAGACCTGGTGGGAAAATTGGAGAGTTGCTGGCCAAATTGAAGAGTTGCTGTGCAATTTTCCGAGCATAGGCTATGCCAACAGTTTTAAACCGTTGGCATAACATTCTATGTTCTATTTTACCAACGGTTCATGGAACCATTGGTAAAAAACTTTTCCCAATGGTTTAGAAACCGTTGGGAAAGAGGAGATCTTGGGTTTTTCTCAACGGTTTGGCCAAACCGTTGGGAAAAACCTGGTAATTTTCAGCACATTATCCAAACGGTTGCAAATCGTTGGGGAAAAGATTTCCCAACGGTTTTCCAGAACCGTTGGGATTGGGTAATTTTTCTCCACCATATCCCAACTGTTCACTATAAACCATTGGGAAAAGATTTCTTAACGGCTTACTTCCCTACAGTTTGTAGAACCGTTGGTCTAACATACACTAATAGTTCTGCAGCCTTTCTTAATGGTTCTAAACCGTTGGGAAATCCTCTATTTCCAGTAGTTTGGTTTTACAAAATACTCCAATTACTCGATAGACATGTTTTTTTAAAGATTTCAATTCAATTAGGAAAAAATATATTGAATCTCATCCACTATGAAAATAATGTTATGGGACCAGTGCATAATAACATGTTAGACATTTCAATTTTTAAATTAAGAAGTAGTATATAATACCATTCAAGACCTAAAAAAATTACATGTATAAGGATACTAATTACAATATAAAGAGAGTCTATACCATTCATGTTAATATTGAAAACCAATTGGCCTATTTCCAAGGTCAATTAATGAAATTACATTATTTTTTTAACCGATAGAATGAAGAAACTATAGTTAAGAGTAATAGATATGCAACCAACTAATTTTTCCAAATCCTTTAGGGTCTTAAACTACCCCTTCAACTTCTTTTCAAGTAGTATAATCATAAGAGAAGGTATAGAAACAATGTTAAAAAGGAAGAACAAACATAGAATAATCAAAAGTTCAAAGATTCATAGTCCCCATACTGGAATAGTATGCATTCTAACAAGTTGAGGGAATGATAAGAATATTTGTAGTGGAATGCATCCAAAAGGAATGATTATCTTTAATGAATCTATAGTATATGGATGAGGGAAGATAATGAGAGATATTTAGTAAACCTTATACCCTAAGAAATATTATTAAAGAAACCAAAAATTTAATTCATATAGAAAAAATAAGATATAATGTATTATATAAGTTATAAATTTGAATAGTGCAGATTGTGAATAAAATCCAAATAATGATAAAAAATTACTGAAACTGAAAAGGAAACTGCCGGGATTGAAGAATATAATATAAATAGAATTATTGGAGGAAATTTTTTATTCTATATTTGGAGTGTTCATATACACAAAGAAAAATTATTTATTCATAATATAATATATGTTAAAATAACTTACGAAAAAATCATAAGAGAACCTAAATACTGAATATTGTAGAGTAGAGAGAAAATTCTGTCATGGGGTACGTATTACACACCATATGCAGTGTAGTGGAAATCTAGGGTCGGTGAAGGCATATAGAGGTAAACAAATACAAGACCATGAAATGCATTATATTACCTTATTTATGATAGAAACTAAAGGATGTGTATCCCTAATTCCATATTCTAGAATGCAGATAGTTTAATATTGTATTGATATTTTGAATGAATATGTTGTGATGAAATAGTGAAAGGTTGAGATTATTTTTTTGGGGATGATTGGAAGAGAAAATCACATTAGCTGGGAGATGGATGAGTATGTGGTTGATCATAGGTTCCAAGAGAATAAAAGTTGTCATAGCGAGAGGATGGGATTTTCTATAGAAATTTCATTAACCCACTAAGCTAGGGTTTTGAGGATTGAGAGGACAGTTTAGATGATAGAGGATTTGGGGTAGGGATCATAGATTTTGGTGGAGTGAGTGTGTTTATGTGTGGCAACGACAATTCTAACGAAATTTCCTATAGCAGTGGAGGGAGGCGAAAACATGGGCTTTGGATGGAGAACACGAGCGGCAGAGAAACTGTGAACAGAAATCATAGGGTGAGATTGAACATGATGGAGAGGTATGCTGAAACCAGGAGGAGGCGGAAAATGATCTGCAAGCACTACGGACTACAAGAAATATGGGAGGAGGATGACACTAACATGAGGAGTTTGCAAGAACCCTAGGTCTCGAAGAACATAATCTCAACCACGACTGGGAAAATGAAAAACACGTAGATTTTGGTGGATACCGGGATAAGAAGGATGTCGGAGACAATGGGCTATAGAAGTCTAGTAGATCAAGAGAGGGAGGATGATAGAGGGGGTCGTCCAAGGGTAATCTAAGTGAAGAATCACAATAATCTCAGTGGGAGAGGAAGAGGGAGGTGGATAATAAATGATATCCCATGGGGTGGAGCGATGTCGATATAGGGAGGAGCGACATGTCTGAAAAAAATGACATGGAAGAGCAGGGTTTGGACACATGGATGTTTGAATGCCAGGATTAGTATATATAGTTGAAGACATAATGTCTAATAATTTTAATTAATTAAAATAATATTTAATAATAAATGATTGAAATTAAACTTATAGATTATATATCTATATATGTGAATTTAAATCTAACTAACGATGATTATTACTCATATAGTTAATATAATATCATCTAATACTTGAATAATAAATTTCATGAAAAACTATTTTTCGACATGATTTATGAGTTTGTTTTTAAACTAAATTCTACAAATTATGTGAATTAAATATAATAAAATAGATTATTTTTTTAATAATATTAATTATTAAAATTATTCAATATTTTGAAATTAATATTTCTTCCTAATTATTAGTAAAGATGTTAACAATTAATTACCTCCCTTAAGGTTAAAATGAGGTTTGGTGTGATACATTCGCTTCTGTTAAAATTATCTTTTCGAACATATAGAATTTATATTTAATATAATGGGTTTCATATTTAGAATTAATGGATTTAAATTTTCAAATAATTAAAATTTTATTTTAGGCTTAATGAATTAATTACCTATGTTAAAAACTACATATCATGGTGAAAACTAAATTTGTAGAAGAAAGTAAACATTATGGATAAGGGAATAAAATGTTTAAAAAGTGTTTATTTTAGTGTTCTATTTGTTTTTATAAACCTTATAATTGATAAAATACATTATTTATAAATGTTTTAGGCACTTTGGGTGTTATTAACTTCCCATTATTAAAGAGTTTTTTGTATTTACAAAAATGTCACTCATAAATTATAAAAGGTAACTCACTCACTACACTTGATCATAGATATCAAACCATTTGAATCAATAATAAAATTAAAAAATATATCCTATAAATCATTAGAATAAATCTATATATTATGGTAGTACCAAAATATCAACCATAGGGTCCTTAATTAGAGATCTAAAGGAGGTTCCCCATGAGAAGGTAATCGTCTTAACAATGCTCTTTCTTTTTCATTCTTCTTTTACCACAATAAATTATGTCTTACCAATAAATATATAATTAAACTATTATCTAAAATATACCTATATGTTATTTTATTTAGGAAGTAATATTTATCCATCCCCGTCTTTATAAAATGGGATACAAATCCGTCGCTCATTTGTACAGCGGACTACCACCTCTAGAACTGATGTAATTTGTTTTCCATCACTGAATCACATAGATAGTCATAATGATGGAAATAATTAATATATATGATACATATTATGTTATATAAATTCTATAAAATTAATATATTACCCTCTTCATTACCCTATTTCCCATTAAAGTAATTATATCATCACTCATATATATGTACGACCTACTGTCTCCAGGAAGTGATGATATTCATTTTAATTGTAAAAAATTAAAAATTGGTTATAAAAATGTATATAATGATTAAATATAATATTTATAGTATTATTATAATTATTTTTATGATGTATATATATCCTTTTTAGAATAATTAAATTTTCATGACAAAAATATGCATGACAAAATAAGGAAATTAGCACCTGAAACAATACTAATAATGAAATACTATTAACGAAGAGGTGGTATGATTTTATAATAGGATAATATATGAATATATAAATATGGTTATTTTATAAATTATTAACATTCTTGAAACCATAATATCATTGGTTAAAGTGTGTTCAACTAGAGGGAAGTGTCTGATAATGGATTTCATCTCAATTTCCAATTCATTGAGATATATTTGTTAATATGAACATATTAACTTTTATGTACTGTATATACTGACCCTTTGATTTATTTAAAATGAAAAAAATATTCATCAATTGTTTTAAATATTTCAATTTATGTTTCTTCTTTAAATGGGTTTCAATTTGAAAGTTATCAAATGGTTAGAATCTATTTTACAATTCCACTTTCTTGTGGGATTTCTTTTAGTTTCATTGAAGGAATATTATAATTTATCCATCATAAGAAAAAATAATTTTATTATACACTAGATAATTAAGGAGTTTAAATATTTTCATTAAAATTATCCCCTCTTTTTTGCATGAGTCAAGGGAGGAAATTTATTAAAGAGACCCCAATTTTATTTCTCTGTAAATGAAATATAATTTTCTTCCATGTCCATGTTTGTAAAAAAATGTTTTATAAAAAATGTTTTATTTACTCAAATGATTTATTATTGAAATTATATGTTATAAATGAATTCGAAATTGGGGTTTAAATGAGTCTTTATACAATTTTTCTTAAGGGTAATTTTTGACATAATCTTAAAAGGAATGTTTTTAACGTAAATAATGATAACAAACCTCCCCATATCCAAAACCATTTTATAAAACTATGATTATTTTATATGTTTTAAATAGTTTTATATATAAAACTCTTTTAAAAAATAATATTTTAATATTTCACCTGAATTCCATTTATTCTTTCAAATTATAGAAATTTATTTCAAAAACCAGTATTCTCACTCTACAGATGGTCACCTCTCATTTCTTGATTAAATTTATGATTGTTAAATTTATATTGAAACAATCATTTAGTTATTATCATTTTATGTTATTAATTAAATTTATATTAAATATATATGTTTTTTTGTATCATTGATGTGGTTATTTCCTAAACCATATAACATTTTTACATATAATGTTTGCTTTGAATGTTATTTGATTAATTGGGGAAATATTTATAAATTTGTATCCTTTATTAAATTAATATTTTTAGTGATAAGGAATATTATTTATGAATTAAATTGACCATTTTATAAATTGTGAATTCTTTTTACATGATGTTATGGGATGAGTACATATTTATATATCCACATGAAGCATTAGTATGTCTCATGAGATAAATTAGTAGGCCAAATTAAATATTTATTTACCCATATTTTTAAAATTTATTAACATAATGCATTAATGGTATATATATCATGATTTATGAGATCATGATATCCAATATTATTCATTTACTTCATTTATAATTCAATTATTATTATCCATGAGAATATTTCATTGATATTATCCATGTATGCACTTTGTGATCAAGTTTTTTATTTATTGAAATGTTTTTTTTGTTATTTACCTTGCCATATTGATTATGAATTATTTAATAATTATGGTCATGTTATTTATTAAATGGATTGTGTGTTTAGTTATTTACATTTTCATATTAATTATACCTTATTTATTCATGAGAGATTCCATTGTACATAAACCTTACCAAGGATTTGAGATCACCCTTATTTTGTTTCCTTTCCCCAAAATATATAGGTGAACTCTTTGAATGAGTTTCAAGGATTCATAAAATTTTCATTTTTTTGTTTTATATCCTATTACAAATTTAATATGGATATCATGTATATATTTGGTTCCCTAAAACTACTAAATAGATAAATTATTTTGTATTTTACCACTTATATTTATGCCAATGTTATAAATTAACCATTGACTCTGGGTTACTAGAGTTGTGGTTATTACAATTGTTATTATAAGATGTCTAGTATAAAAAATGGAATTATATTAAGAAAAAAAGAATATAGAACATAACCTAATGGTATTTTTTAAGGATAGGTATAGGATAACATACTAAAGTTTTGGTAAGAAATATATTATGTGGTTTTTCATAGACATATATCCCAACATGTATACTACAAGTGGATTTGGTTCTAGAAAAGATGTATGTAGTGGTAATAACACTGAAAATGGTTCTTTGGGATTTCACTTGATTTTCACCTAGTTCATGACAATGGGCCTTACTGCACACCTATTTTGACACTCTCATCGGATATTCTTAGGAGAATTATTATTTTATTCAGAAACCATTTTAAGGGATTTGAAAATAAATATGTACCCAAAGAAACCTTATTTCTTATTTCCTAATTAACAATTGATAAAAAAACTTGGTATTACATTAGATTTATAATTATAAGTTATTATTTAAAATTCATAATATTATGAACTAATTAATTATATTATATTTTTTAGAAATGGTGCATGAAATAGAGTATGGTATCAATATTCATGGTCATTATAGAAATTTTCCTTATGAGAAATATAATAAATATTGTATTGGAACTGAGTAGATCATGGATATTTTAGGGAAGCGTACTCACGTGATAACAAATAACCTTTCCTAAGTGATCCAACATATTATTCTTTAATTTTATTCTCTTATGTTAGGTCACATTAGGTGTTAGAATCACCCATCATTTAGTAGTACTACTAATCTTGTGGTAGCTGAATAATGGATTAAGTCCCTTGAAAAGATATTTATGTCATTTGGATTCAATGAAAATGATATGGTTATAATGGAAGTATATTTTCTTAAGGGTGATTCTAACTAGTGGTATTCATTAATCCAAAATATGAAGGGGAATTTTAAATATAGCACATGGAATCGAAATATTTTAAAGAAACATTATATGATAAATAGTTTACTCAAAATAAATGAAATAAAATAAAGATAAAGTTCCATAGATAAAATGAAAAAGGAGAAAAGAATTTTTTATAGAGTATGAGGCTACTGTTACAAGACTTTATTGGTATTCTGTGGATTACATATATAATATGGATTGAAATATTGACCATTTATTTAAAGGGGTTGAGCTATGTACCCAAAATGGAATGGTTTCTCAAACTTTTTCATCATATGATGAAATAGTTTTATGCACCAAAAAATAATTTTATAGGTCATTTATACTCAAAGGGATTCAATAGATGAATAGGTTTTCAAAACAACCAAGAAAAAGGGAATGCATTGAATAAAAAATGAAAAAATTTCCATCATGTAATAATTTGCATAATAAATATCATGGGAAATGTTTCATGGGGATGGGAGTTTGTTAATATTGTTGTGATAAGGTTTATCAGAAAAAAGGATGAAAACTGAGGAAACATGTTAATGATTTCCAGTTATTCAGTTGCAATTAAATGGGAAATTATCTACATCAATGTCCCAAGAATCAAGGGAATCTACCATAGAAGAGTCCAATGGGAGATGGTCTAGATTATGTGATCACCACAACTGAGTTGTAAGTTCTCAATGATGGGGTGTAAGGTAGTTTAATCATAATATCAAATTTAGCTATGACTTTATTTGATTCAAGATCCTTGTGATCTTTTATATCTTCAATATTTTATTTTAAAATTAGATACTTCCCTAACATCTTATGAAGGGAGTTTTTAGTCAAAAACATAGTGGAAGTATCACTATAATAAGGATATGTTAGGTAGTTCACATAATAACATATTATTGTACCTTATTTGTAGACATTATTATTATACCTATGATTTAATTAAATATTATTATTGTCAAGGACTGGATTTCAAAATATGGTTTAAAATTTTATTACAAGGAGAAGGAAATTATGATTCATGATGATGATGTGGAATTCCTTATCATTAGAGTGGAGCCTTCATCATCTAATTCATGTATACGTCGACCCCTAGTAGCTCTTCATAATGATATTCTTTTAGAATAAGATGAAACACAATATATGGATGGAGAATTTAATATTAAAATTGATAATGAACCTTTTTTACAAGAATAAATTGATATATTTTTTAAGTAATTACCTATATATCCACCAAGTCATGAATTCATGTTCTCCATTAATTTATTCCCTAACGCAAGACTGATATAATAGACTCCCTACAGAATGACCATTGTGGAGTTAGTGGAGTTGAAGAAAAAGAATAGGATTTGTGTGATAAGGAATTTATATTCCCTATTGTTTCACCATGGGGGGCCCCTATTTTCTTTATTAATAATAGGTTTGGATCCATGAGGATATTCATTGATTATAAGGGAATCATTGAAATTTTGATAAAGTATAAGAATCATTTACCTCACATTGATGACTTAGTCAATAAAATTCATATAGCTTATCATTTTTTAAAGATTGAACTTTGTTTTGGGTATTATCAATTACAAGTAATGAAGGAAAACAATCTGAATATAGTATTTTGACCAAGTTATGGAAATTATATGTATATAACAATTCCATTTGGACTAATTAATGAACCGTATATTTTTTTTTGAATCTAAGTAATAGAATTTTCAAAGAATATATTGATTGTTTTTTTGTGGTAATATTTGATTATGTATTGGTCTATCTAAAATCTATGAGGACCATAAAAATAAATTTCGTTTTATTGTTGTGACTCTTAGAAGAAAATAGTTATATAGGAAATTTATTATGTGGGATTTGTGGCATTAAGTGTAAAGACCCATATTTTCCAAATAATTTTTTTTAATTATCTGGAATTATTTCTGAGACCGCGAAATCTGATGACACGTGATTATGAGGCCCAGAGTGCCCGGAATAATCTGTCGAAGATTTGTTAAGATTTAATTAGTGTGCATAAGCTGTTTTCATGAAAAAGTGGAATAACACTTAAACGGTTTCCCCGGAAAAAAATTGGAGGGTACCGTTGCGTTTAAGAGGGCAGGTTTACCCTAGGCATGACTTATGTTTAGTCGGCGCAAGCCTCCTGTGACAAAACCCAGAAATGGAATAACCATAAATAAAATAATTAAATAAACTTAATTTATTTTCCAAATGCATATAACTCACGAGATGTGAGTCAAATTAAAAATCTGAGACCACCGCTAAGCTCGTGAGGGTATGCTTTCTTTAGGCAGATACTAACATTAGCTGGCGTGGGCCAATGGTTAAAGTTAGATTTTGGCCATAAAAGAAATACTAATGTAACAATTATTTTATTGTTAAAATCCTTAACATCTAAATGGTAACACATATTAAAAATCCGAGAGTGCTGTTGTGTTCGTTGGGGTGTTTTATCCTTAGGCGGAGCCTAACCTCGACCGTCATGGGTCGAGGGTGAACTTTAATAATTTATTGAACTTTTTTTAAGCCACATTCAGAAAAATGGAAAGATGCATTTTCTATCTTTTGAACTAGTTCTTTTATAAAAAATATGAGTGAACTATTCAATTTTTATCACCATGAATCACTTAATGGCGACTTCTCTTTGACCATAGTAGGTTTGGTGATAATGTAAAGTTTTGTGATTTTTTAAAAGAAATAAAATAGTTTTATTTTATTATTTTATTTTCTTTCATATCCCCTAATGGACAAGCAGAGTGTGGTTCCAATGATGTGTCAATCCATTAAATGGATTGGCCCTTCAATCTAGATATCAACAACATTGGGGTATTAGGAAGATTACTAGTTAATGATCCCCCATTAATTCCCAATGTTGTCACTTACTGTACACCTCTCCTATTTATATGGATCTTGGGGAGGGGTATAGGCACTGATTAACAAATAAATGAATTGATGATGGAGTAACGAGACACCAAAACATTGGAGGATGGAGCTGATTTTGGTGAGCGGTGATGAGAGACACCGAAACCCCGAACTGAAGTACGATGTGCAAGCAGTGTCATTGGAAGCATGTGGCAGGAATGAAGATCACTGATCTACCTTCAAGCGCGGAAGTTCTGCAACGGGTTTACGAGGTAGGGGTTTGATTTTTGTTTAATTCAAGTGAATTCCTTAAAACCTTTAATCCTCACTCGTGATTACAAGCTAACACGGAGGGTACGGGCCAAATGAACAGGCCCCAGACCCCCCCCCCCCACCATAACTTGCTGCCCATGATTTCTCCGTGGAATACCACCAATGCGGCAGCACAGACCAGCTACAATGGAGGCGACACGCCATCACACGCCATAAGAGGAAGTTGCAGCAGTCAGCGGAGTGACCGACACTGGCTGGGCGCGGAGGTGGAGCGGTGCACCGTCGCATGCTGGTGGAAGAACTGGCCACAGATCGTCTGTTGCGGTGGATGGAAGAGGCAACTCACACATCGACCGACCACGAAAGGTGAGGGAGGCATGACAAGAGTGCTGCCAGTGGAGTTGTGGCTCTGATGCCATGGCGGCGGGACCCGCTCGGGTCCCACAGGTGACTTGGCAGCGCAAATATGAATTTCCTCTTGGTCTTCAGAACAGAGGGGCTGGATCCCCTCCTGTTCCAGCTTGGGCAAACCCCATGGGGCTACACCATATGCGGTTAGGCCGGCTGCCAAGCGGGCCCGGCCGTGCCCCACTGCGGGCCGGGCCACCCCCTGGTGGGCCGAGCAGCCCCTTGCTGGCCAAGCCGCGCCACTCTGCAGGCTCGGCCAACCCCTTCAGAGCCAAGCCAAGCCCTCCGCAGCCCATCATAGCAGCATCGACCCGAACTGGGTTAGGTCATCCTAGACCAGGTCGGGCCAGGTCCGTCCGACCTGGTGGGACCGGACCTGGGCCCAACTGGTCCCAGAAACACTTAATGGGTCATATCATGAGAACCGAACATCTGTTTGATGAACCGTCTATGGCATTGGGATCCTTTGAATGAGAATGTCCTTTTGGAAAACTCCAATTTTATTTTGAAGACAATTGGATTATGGCTGGGTTGGATCGAATCTGAATCCAAGAGGGCCCCTCCACCTAAAATTCTTACAACACACAGACCAGGCGTTCGATTGACGCATTGTCTATCACGTTGGAACCCATACAACATGGAGGTCCATTGGTTTACTCTTTTTTTGGTGCTTAGTGATGGTCTAGGTATGGACGATATCTTGAGAGGCAGATTCTATAGAACTCAAGCACACTAGGTGAGAGGAATCCTGTGGCTGGATGTAATGTGAAGAAAGCACATCGATCTTGTGTTGTTCAGCATCTATCAGATTATGTGTTGGTTAGCACTCAGTTATCCTATGTGGGTTAGCACATACTGACCCAATTTGCATCAGATCACGTTTGGGTCAGCCCTCAGCAATCCTGTGTGGGTCAGATCCTATGTGCGTCAGCGCTCAGTGACCCTGTGTGGGTCAGCACATACGGATCCTGTGTGGGTTAGATCCTATGTGGGCCAGTATGGGATAGCTACCTATTGATCCTATGTGGTTCATTGGGGGTTATTTACCTATCAATCCTATGTGGGTCAGAAGTAGTTATACCTAACAGAATAAGATGATATATCCCTATGAATAATCATCTGTACATCTGTACTTATATTATACATGAGTGTCAGATGAGTCTTTAACCTTCATGGTGTTAACTTCTAGTTGTTACCTGTGTTTTAATTCTATCTTCATGGTGTTAACTGCGTGGTACTTATACCTTCATGGTGTTATCTTTTTGGTGTTACCTATGTGGTAGTTCTATCTTCGTGGTGTTACCAGTGTGGTACTTATACCTTCGTGGTGTTATCTTTGTGGTGTAACCAATGTGGTACGTCTATATTCATGGTGTTACCTTTTTGGTACATCAAACATAGTGGATTTTTCTTCGTTGTGTTACCTTATCTAAACTTCTATCTTTGTGGTGTAACCTGTGTGGTACTTCTACATTCTTAGTGTTATCTTTGTGGTGTTACTTGTGTGGTAATTATATCTTCACGGTGTTACTTGTGTGGTACCTCTGTCTACGTGGTGTTACCTGTGTGGTACTTCTATCTTCGTGGTTTTACCAGTGTGGTACATTTATCTTCATGGTGTTACCTATGTGATACTTCTATCTTCGTGGTGTTACCTGTATTATACTTCTACCATCATGGTTTCATTTTTTTGTTACCTGTGTTGTACTTCTACCTTCGTGGTTTCACCTTTTTCATATTCTCCCCTCATGTATGAGATAAGTATGTCTTGATTACATAGGTATATGTATGGGCATATACCTAAGTAGAGTTGATATATATTACTTCATTCTTTGAGATTGAGGTCTTGCTTTGTGGTAATAACTTTTTGGAGTTCTGGGAGACCTATGGGGGTCTTGGGGTCCCTACTGAGTATTTTAATACTCACCCCTTCACGGACTTCACCCGCACCTTGTTGTGTCTTGTGCAGATGACAAGCAGCGAGGCTAAGACTTGAGGGAGCCAGGACCGGGTGGTACACAGAGGGGACATGCTGATGTAGAGTGCTGTGGAGATGAACTGTACCTACCCAATAGGTTGGATCCATGGTGGACAATCCAGGAGTAGTTTTTACTTTTTCGGTTGTATTTGTACATTTCAGTTGTACTCATACATTCAGTTGGGATTGTATTCCAGCCCCTTTACTTTCAACACTCTTTTACTACATCATTTTACTACATCATTGCTTCGTGTTTCATTCCAGTCTATGTGTTTGTACAGGTTTAAAGGAAATTCCTTCCCGTATTAGGGATACACCATTTCGTTGCTAGTCGCCAGCCCCTAGCCTATGGAAGGCAGGGTTGGGGTTGTCATGGTATGAGCTCTGAGGGACGGGTCATGACAATGTGGTTTCAGAGGGGTCAGTTCTACCAAATAACTAGGACTATGATCTTTTTAATTGGGAAATATTGTTAAGTTTTTTGGGTGTGGTTTTAAGTTCGGGGAGTCTAGTGTTGGTGCGGCAGCCTACATATCCATATACTTGGACCCTGAAATCTGATTTCCAATTCGGTGCATGACAACACTGATTTCATGTGTTTTCGAATAGTTTTTCCTTGGATGCATTCGAGTCATCTCACTAAGTATAACTTAATGACTATGGTGAAACTATTTCTTATCAGGATGCTGCCATGTGGACAGCCGGCTAGGATCCCCGTGAGAGTACACGATGACCACCCACTGAGCGATGAGGCCTCGGTGCATGTCCCTCTTTCTGTGTTGGCACCTTCAGGTAGTGTACCCACAACACCATCACCTGTTGGGAAGATGTTACCACTGGCCGCACTAGAGGATGGTGCATGCCGACTGAGCGCATTGCATGAGTTCCAGTGGTAGAGGCCTCCAAGGTTTTAAGGCGAGACAGAACCCCAGGCAGCTGAGGATTAGCTGGAGGATGTGGTTTGATATTTCCGCCATGTTGGGACACCAGGAGATCAAATTGTTATCCTAGATTCAAGTCTTTATTAGTGCATGGCCATGAGGATGGTCTTAATGTTTATGAGGCTTCAATACGTGGATCGTTTTCTGAGATGGTACCTTTGGATAGTGTGCTAGCTATATCATTGCTCGTTGGTCAACAGTTAAAACTGGCAGTACAGGTAGAGGACATATGTAGGCCTTGTGCCTTAAACGGGTTTCAGAATTAGATACCCCTAAGGATATGAGGTGAGCTCGACTCACAGACTGCTAAGGACAAGATTGAGGAGGTGACCGAGTATCTATCTAGCCAGGGCACCATTCGATCAGATGGTGGACCTAGTCGAGAGCCTTTTATGTGGCTTAGTTGGACGATGACAGGGTTTAGGTTACCCTGATCTTGAAAGAGGTGACTTTTCTATGGACAAGCTTGAGAACCTTCCTCAAAGAAGGGGGTATCTTTACATGAAGTGCTAAAGGATGATAGTTCCTTAGAGCTTCTATAGATTTGGCTGGAAAACATAACCGTAGCTTAGTATTCATTGAAGAATACCGACTATCCCAGGTACTCATTGAATATAGTATATCAGTGCTTCAGGGATCGGACCTCCGAGCAACGTGTGTTTAGGAACAACTGAGCCAACACTATTTCCTCTATGCAATCCAACGTATGTTAGGGTACTAGAGAGAAACTTTGTGTTTGAATGTTCTTTGGATGAGCGGATGGAGCCAATGAATGTTAACACTGGGGAAGTAGGAAACTGATGTCAGTCTCAAAGACTTGGGCATGTAAAATGTTTCCAGAAGAGGAAGTGATAGGGAAAGATGAATTTTCAGGGCATCATATATGGAAGTGGAGCAAGGAGACCATTATGAAGTGGTATACATTTCGACATTTTTCAACCAATACCCCAATGTGGCCCCCAAAAAGCTCTAGGAGATAGAGGACAGATGAAGGGAGTAGCTGCATTCGGTCAATGAGTGTGACCTAAGGGCTCCATGAATGACTGGAGGTATGGTTTATGTCTAATACCAGCTACCTTATTAAAAGGTATAGGAACTGATCAATACTTCCTTCCACGAATCTTGTTCAAGACCTAGAGTTTCAAGTTAAACCGTGACTTGAACCTTACATCTAGAGATACCTTTTGGAGGATACATGAAAATTACACTTGTGCTGATGGTGTGATCTGACCCATGAGGTGAGAGTTCAGTTGGAAAATCTTGGTGGAAGCCTCGAGGCCTTACGAACATAGTTTGGGTATTGACAGGACCTCCACAGTTCATACTCAGATTGACCATATTAGGAAAAACGAATGTGGTTTATCTAAAAAATTGGAATGGGGTTTTCCTTTGTCAGAAAAAAAAGGAAACCCAGGCATCAGAGGATTAAATTTTGCAAAAGTGGGTGCAACTGATCACTCTTGAGTCAGCCAGCCTTACCCTCATGGACACAGATGCACTCAGTAGGAGGTCTAGTCTAAAACTACTGAGTGAGGTGTTAGAGTAGCTAGTCGCATTGTGGATATCCTTTGTGGATAAATATGGAGCAGCTTATCTCCAGTATATGACTGCCACTTCCCTAATAATTTAGCGAAATCAGGAGGCACAGATTGGGGACGTTGACTGTGAGGCCTGACGTGCTCGGATATCCTCAGGACGAACCCCTGAAATATTTTCTGATGGTGTGGAGCACATTATCCTATTTAAAGGATGCACCATGGTACCAGTGACACTTTGGGAGGAGATGTTGAGGGAGACCGTGTTTCCTACGGGACTCATCCTGCTATGGACTATGGAGATTCGACCGAGGCAGAAAGTTATAACTGTGGTTAATCGGACCATTTCTAATACTTCAAAGGATAGTCTATGTGGAATACCACTTGGAACTTCTACCACAGTTGAAGAGGGTGCATGATGTCTTCCACGTATCCCAGTTGAGGAGATACATGCATGAATCATCTCTCATCATCGACTATGGAGAGATGGACTTTTATGATGTGGAGACGTTTATAGAGGTTCCATTTGATATTGAGGATCAATAGGAGAGAGTCCTTCATGGGCGGTCTATACCTCTGGTGTGTGTTTTCTTGCAGCACGAGAACCTACAAGAGATCACATGTGAGCAGGAGGCTCAGATTAGTGATTATTACTCCCATTTGTTTCCTTAGTCTATATTGTAGATTTCGGGGAAAAAAATCCCTATGGTAGGGAGAATGTAAAGACCTTGATTTTCCATGTAATTTTTTTAATTATATGGAATTATTTCGAGACCTCCAAATCTGAAGGCACGTGATTTCGAGGACATGAGTTTTTAGAATAAACCATCGAAGTTTTTTTATGCTTTAATTAATGCACGTAAGTATTTTTCCTGAAAAAGTGGAATAACTCTTAAACTGTTTCCCAGAACAAAAATATGAGGGCACCGTTGCATTCAAGATGGCGGGTTTACCTAAGGTGAAACTTTAGTTTATTCTATGCATGCCTCCTGTGAGAAAACCTGAAAATGGCATAACCGTAAATAAAATAATTAAATAAAGTCATTTTATTTTTCAAATTCTTATAAATCATGAACAGTAACTCGGATTAAAAATATGAGACCACTGATGAGCTTGTTAATGTATGATTTATTTTGGAAGATATTAAATTTTCCAGTGCCGACCAATAGTGGAAGTTCATTTTTAGCTGGAAATGAAATAATTATGTACCAACTATTTTATTCATAAAATAAAAAAATTCTAAATGGTAAATCGGATTAAAAATACATGAGTGCCATTGAGTTTTTGGAGTGTGTTCTCCTTAGGTAGAGCCTAACCTCGACCAGCGTGGGTCAAGGATGAATGTTAATAATTTATTGAACTTTTTAAGGTGCATTCAATAAATGTGCGGTGCTCAGATTAAAAATCTAAGGGCACTGTTGAATCTGAACCATTGGGAACCGTTTAATGGAGACTTTTCTTTCACTGTAGTATGTCTTGGTAAAATGTTATGTTTGGTGACATTTTAAATGAAATAAAATAAAATAACTTTATTATTTTATTTTCATTCTTATCTTCCAACGAACTAGAGGATTGTGGCACCAATGATTTGTCAAGCCATTAAATGGCTTGACCCTTCAATATAAGTAACCTCAATGTCAGGTAATTATGAAGCTTTCTAATTAATGATCCCCCATTAGTTCCCGACTTTGTTACTTACCATCACCCTCTCCTATTTATATGGAGCATGGGGATGGGTATCGGCACTGCTTCTCCCAGCAATGAAGTGCTGAAGGAGTACTGTGACACAAGAACTTGGAGGACATAGCCTATTCTTGAGAGCGGTGATGAGCGACACCGAAACCCTAAACTGAAGCATGATGTGAAAACGACATCGTTGGAAGCCTATGCTGGGAACGAAGATCACCGATCCATGTTCAAGTGCAGACATTCACCAAATGTATATGTATTAGGGGTTTGATTTTTGTTTAATTCAAGTGAATTCCTTGAGCCCTTTAGTCCTCCCTCGTTATTAAAAGATAATGCCGAGGGCACAGGCCAAACAAACCATGATCAGACCCCACACTAACATGTTACCCGTGTGTTATCCATGGAATACAGCTGGTGCAGTGGCACCGACTGGCAATGATGGAAGCGGCACACCGTCACATGCTGCAAGTGGAAGCCGTAACACTAAGCTGCGGGGGTCAGCGTAGCCGCAGACACTGGCCAACCGTGGAGGATGTGTTTCGTGTCGTCATGCGTCGCTGATGGAACCGACCATAGATAGTCTTCCGTGGGGGACATAAGAGACAGTCGACACACTAGCCGACCACGGAAGGTGAGGGCGGCGCGACTAGCGAGCCGCTGGTGGAGCCATGGCGGCAGGATCTGCTCTTGTCCCACAGCTGACTTGGCAGCCCCAATAGGCGCTGCCACTTGGTCTTCCAATTAGAGGGGGTCGCTCCCCACCCGTGCTAGCTCAGGTGAACCGTGGGGGGCCATGCCCACACAGCTGCCCCCACCCCCTGCGGGCCGGGCCACACCCCACCCCAGGCTGGACTGTACCCCTACGTGGGCCGGGCCGCCCCTTGCAGGCCGGGCCGGGCCTTGGCCCATCGTCCAGAACCTGCAGCGGCCGAGCCCTGCTGGGTCGACCCAAAGAGGGTCGGGTCGGCCCAGATTGGGTCAGGCAGGGTTGGTCCGAACGGGTTGGACCGGACCTGGGCCCAACCGAACCCAGAAACTCATAAAGGTCCATATCTTGAGAACCGGACGTCCGTTTGTCGAACTATCTATGGAATTGGTATCCTTGGATTGAGAAGGTATTTTTGAAAACTCCACTTAAGTTTTGGAGACATTTGATGTGTTGACGGGTCGGATCGAACCGGAATCCAACCAGGCCCCCATAACTAAAATGCTTATAACTTATAGATCTGGCGTCCGATTGACACACCGCCTATCATGTTGAAACCCTTACAACATTGAGGTCCTTTGGGTAACTCCTTTGTAGAGATTTATGATGGTCGAGGTACAACTGATATCTCAAGAGGCGGATTTGACCGAAATCAAGCGCATCGGGTGCATGGAATCATGTGGCTGGCTATAACATGAAGAAAGTACATCAATCATGTGTGGGTCAACCTCTATCAGATCCTGTGTGGGCTAGCGCTCAGGGATCATGTGTTGGTCAGCGAAAACTGATCTTAAGTGGGTGAGATCCTATGTGGGTTAGCTCAAACCGATCCTATGTGGGTCAGATCCTAGGTGGTTCAGTCCTCAGCGATCCTGTGTGGGTCAACCCATACCGTTCCTATGTGGGTTAGATCTAGTGTGGGTCGGCGGGGATTATTTACCTATATACCCTGTGTGGTTCAGTGGGGGTTAGTTACCTATCGATCTTGTATGTGTCAAAGTAGTGTTACTTAACAGAATAAGATGATCTTGCCCTGTGACTAATCATCTTTATTTATGTACTTAAGTAATACCTGACTGTGAGATGATTCTTTAACCTTCGTGTTGTTAACTTCATGGTGTAATCTGTGTGGTACTTCTATCTGTGTGGTGTTACCTGTGTTGTACTTCTATCTCTATGGTGTTACATGTGCGGTACTTATACCTTCGTGGTGTTATCTTCGGGGTGTTTCCTATGTGATACTTCTATCATTGTTGTGTTACTTGCGTGGTATGTATACCATCATGGTGTTATCATCGTGGTGTTACCTATGCATTACTTCTATCTTTGTGGAATTACCTGTGTGGTAATTCTACCTTTGTGGTGTTGTATTCTTGGTGTTACCAATATGGTACATCTATATTCATGGAGTTACCTATGTGGTACTTCTACCTTCGTGGTGTTGTCTTCATGGTGTTACCCGTGTGATAATTCCATCTTCGTGGTGATACCTGTGTGGTACTTCTTTCTTCAGGGGGTTACCTCTGTGGTACATCAATCTTCATGGTGTTACCTGTATGGTACTTCTGTCTTCGTGGTGTTACCTCTGTGATACTTCTTTCTTTGTGTATTACCTATGTGGTACTTCAACATTCATGTTGTCATCTTCGTGGTGTTACCTGTGTGGTAATTCTACCTTTTTGGTGTCACCATTGTGGTATTCTTCCCTCATCTATGAGATGAGTATGTCCTGATAACTTAGGTATATGTATGGGCATATACCTATGTAGAGTTGATATCTATTACTTCGTGTTTTGAGATTGAGGTATTTCTTTGCGGTATTTCTTTTATGGAACTCTGAGAGACCTATGGGGGTCTCGGTGTCCCTACCGTGAATTGTTATACTCACCCCTTCATGGTCTTCACCGGCACCTTGTTGTGTCTTATATAGATGACGAGCAGTGAGCCTGAGACTAGAAGGATCCAAGACCAGGTGGTTCATAGAGGGGACATGTTGAGGTTGAGTGTTGTGGAAATGAACTATACCTACCCTTTAGGTAGGATCCTTGGTGGACATTCCAAGAGATGTTTGTACATATCAGTTGTATTTTTACTTTTCAGTTGTATTCATAATTTCCATTGGACTTGTATTCCATCCCCTTTACATTCAACACTCTTTTACTATAGCAGTTTACTATGTTGTTTCTTCTTGTTTCATTCTAGTATGTGTGTTCGTACAGGTATAATGGTAATGCCTTCCCGTATTAGAGATATGCCTTTCCGGTTCTTGTCTCCATCCCCTGGCCTATGGAATGCGGTCTTGGGGTAGTCAAGGAACGGGCCCTGAGGGACGTGTCATGAAATTAAGAATATTATTTTCTTGGATATATTTCCTCTAAGGATGGAATCTCAGTTGATCATATGAAGAAAAATTTGTTAAGGAATAGACCATACAAATGAATATAATCAAGGTAAGTAGTTTCATTAGTAATGTAGGTTAAATTAGTGATTCATTCAGATTTAACCCTGATTGGATAAAATGTTAATCAATATTACATGTAAATGGGTTAAGTTCATTCAGACAAATATATGTGAAGAATGTATTCAATAATGGAACAGAATATCGGTAAATGATCAAATTTTAAACCAACAATCAGGAAATTATGTTTTTGTGATATATAGTGATGAATCAAAGAAAGGACTTTGTTGGGGATTATAAAAAAAAGATAAATTTATTATATATGCATCAAGGTAGTTAGAAACTCATGAAAAAAACTAACTAACCCATGATATTGAGTTGGAAGTTGTAATATTTTCATTGAAGATATGGATACATTTTCTATATGGTGAAAGATATGAGATATACACATAATATAAGATCATAAAATGCATAATTTCATAGAAATATCTCTTCATGAGGGAATAGATAAGGCTTGAGATTCCCAAGGATTGTTATTTTTCAATACACCACTGTTTGGAGAAGGCAAATAAGCTAATCGATGTTTTGGGAAAGTAGGATCACAGTGTTCTGACCCAAATAATGATTGAGACAGATCCTATGTCAATAGATCTAGTAAATATGAATATGAGACTTATTAATGAAGGGTAAAAATAGCTTATTTTTAAAATTATTGTAAAACCATATTTATTGAAAAATATAAAAAGACACACTTATATGATGAGAATGTTCATAAGAAAATTAAAGCCATGAAATATGGGAATGTGGAAGAATTGATTTGCGAATATGATATTCTGAAATTTAGAAATATAATATGTGTTAAATCTATATATATATATATATGATATTTAAATGGAATTTATTAATGATTCATAGAGTTAATATTTTTCTATACACACTTGTAGTAAAAAGATTTATAGGGATTTGAGGGAGTATCTTTAGTGGGATAACATGATGTCGTAAATTTTTTATTATGTATTAAGATTATTGATTTTCCAATAGGTGAATGATGATAGAAAACATGAAAGAGGATCCATGAAACCTTTTCCTATTCCTATGTGTAAATGAGATGACATTAATATGGTCTTTGTCACATGACTATCAAAGACACATAGAAGAAATTATACAATATGGTTTATTGTTCATTACATTACAAGATATGTACATTTAACTATTATAAGATAATATTTACCTATTGAGAACCTCACAAGGATATTAATTAATGTATTTGTAAGACTTCACGGAACACCTTATACAATTATGTCTTATCTTAACCCATGTTTTACATAAAAAGAATTAGAAGTGTCTTTATAAGGCTCTTTCTACTGATCTTTATTTGAGAACCACCTACCATCCTCAAACTGATGGACAATATGAAAGGATTAATAAAAAATTGGAAGACATGTTGAGTATATTATCAGTTTATTTTATAGTCATATTTTATTGTTATTTACCTTTGGTATAGTTTTCCAATAATAGTAGTTTCCATTATAGTATTGAAATACCCCCATATGAAGCATTATATGAAGGTAGAAGTTGTACTCAAACATGTTGGGATAACGATGTTGAAATGAAACTCATTAGCCCAGAACTTATAAGAGATATATTAAAAACGATAATGACTATTCAGGATCATATTAAATCTTCTTAAATAATGAAAAATTGTAAGATCAAAAATAATAGGATATAATTGTAATTTCAAATTTCAAATCAAATTTTCTTAAAATTATATCAATATAAGGGTTTCATAATGTTTTTTATGAAGGGAAAATTGAAACATAGTTACATCAAACCCTATGAAATTTGGGAAAGTATTTCTCTAATACTTACTAATTATAAATTCAACCAAGCCTCTAAAAAGTGCATGATGTGTTCAATATATATTTTTTAAATATGAACATGCAAGAATCATCACATTCTCTCACCAATGAAGAAATAGAATTTGAACCAAATCCATCTTAATATGAAGATCCAATTTTAATTCCTGATATTAGAGAGAAAGTATTGAGGAAACTGTAGACTTGACTAGTAACAGTACATTAGAGAAATAATAAAATGGTGTAAGGAACGTGGGAACCATAGGATGTTACAAAGGATGTAATATCGAAGAAAACATTGTGGGTGAAATTTTCGTAGGCTAGAAGAATGTAACACTCAAGCCTCAATTGGAGTAGGTGATTTTATTTTTTTATAAAAATCTAATAAAATAAAAATTTTAATATTTCATGCCAAAAAATTAATAATTTTATTGTTTGAATAACTATTATGAACCTACTTGGTCAAAATGATCTTGGAATGCTTTTTTTGAATTTTCTCTTAGAAATAAGCTATTTTGAAAAATAAAAAATATAGTATTTAACAACTCAAAATTTTATTTATAATAATTTTTAATAATATTTATAATAAAAAATTTATTAACTACACATTTTATACCACAAAAAATAAAATCATTTAGATTTAAAATAAGTTTGTTTCAGAAAATTGTTTTTTCCTTGAAAAAACTATTTTTTTTCAAAAGACATAATGTCTATCCATTTTAATTAATTAAAATAATATTCAGTGATGGATTAATTAAGTGAAATTTAAATATAATATATATATATATATATCTAATTATTATTACTAGTCATATATTTAATATAATATCTTCTTATACTTGAAAATGAATTTATTGAAAACATGTTTTTCAACACGATTTGTGGGTTTGTTTTTAAACTAAATTCTGTCACATTTTTTAATTGAATTTAATAAAATGGATTCCATATTTTATAATCATAATAATTTATATTTTTTAATAAATTTATCTCAAATTTTGGCCTCAATTACTAGTAAATACATTACAAATTAATTACCCAAATTAATGTCAAAATGAAGCTTTATGCGTTGCAAGTGCTTCTGTTAAAATTTATATTCCACACACATAGAAATTTTATATGATAAATTTAATTTCATATTTATAATAATTGGGTCAAAATTATCTAATAAGGATTATTTTTTATCCTTTATGGATTAATCACCTGGGGTGAAAATTAGTTACCATGGTGAAAACTAAAATGGTAAAAGTATGTAAACATTGAGGACATGAGAATAGAACGATTAAAAAATGTTTTGTTTTAAGTTTTAAGGGTCTGGATTGACCATATCATCCATACACTCCATTATTTATCAATTTTTTAATAACTTGGGTTGTATTGACTTCGTATTATTGAATAGTTTTTGGTATTTAAAAGAATGACAATCCTCCTCAATTATAAAATGGCACTCCCTCCCCATACTTGTTCAAACATATCAAGCCATTTTCCTCAACCAACCCCTACCAAAGTCTAACCCCAATATCCTTATCCAAATTATACATCTTCTTATATTACTAAATTATCAACCATATGTTCTTACATAAGGAAAAAAAGGTGGTTTCTCTATGATAAGGTAATCGTCTTAACAAATTTATTTTATTTTCTTTCTTCTTCTACCATATACAATTTTAATTACCCCAACACCAATAACATTGATCCAATGCCTAATTTATTACATTATAATAATATATAATGAATCTCATCCCAATGGCCTGAATATTTTAGAAGTATTGGTATACTAGATACATATTTGAAATTCCCATTACCATTGAAAACATTAAATACACAAACTATTTTATTTGATAAGGCCACTATTCATCACATTATATCCCTACATCTCAATCAAAAAACACATTCTGGTATCCTATAGAAATATATCATAATAAATGGGTGAGATCATATGTTATGTAAGGTGAATATTACAGTGGAAGATATCATGAATAAATAATCGTAATCAATATGGAAAAGTAGATAGTTAAAACACATTCCATGTAATTAATAAACATAGCATAATATGGAAAAAATAAATGATGTTCAAATAAAATAAATTAAATACTAAAATTATATCAAAAAGTATCATTGGATGTTATAACTAATAATATAATCAAATGGGAATAACTGGTCTCATAATAATGCAATGCATAATGATAGATATCTGAATAATATTATCAGGACCATTCACATGACAATTTAAATCTATGTGTGAGATCGCTTCTAATTTGGAAAACTGAATTGTATAGTGATACTTTTTGGTTCATTAAGGGGATGTATATAACATGGCCCCACCCATAACTTATTAATTTCAAGGAATTACTCATATGAAAGATAGAAACATAATAAATATAAATATTCATATTAAAAAACTAACATATTAAATGTTAATATATAACCCAATCAATAAACATAATCATAAACCATCCCAAATAATATGATGAATTGTAATTAAATTTGTACATCATCATTCAAATAGGTAATAAACCAGCCAAATAAAGGATAATTATGATATCAATACAACAAATCCCTAGTGGTTTATAAGTATCTTAAAGGGGTTATGTCATCAATGAATAGAAATAATATAAAATTTCATTAAAAACATTCTTGAAGAAAATATCCTTTTCACATTGAAAATACACTTTTAAAACAAATTTTTCAAAAAAAATTGAAACAAATTTTCATTGAAAATAATATATGAAACATTTATTGGTCATACTAGTGCAAAATTATATTCATGTCACACATATTAAAATAAATATTCTTTTCATATTTTCAGTAAAAGGAAAATGAGAATTATTTTGAAAAAGATATGAATATTCCATTAAATATCATTTAAAAAAAATTATAATAGGTAAAAAATTATTTAATAAATAATTCATAAATTTTGAAAACATTCTTTTAAACATTTTTTATAATTCATGTATTTTATGAAGAAAATATTTTTTACCAAGGAGTTAAATAAAGTCGAATTTTCATAAAAATAATTTATCATTCATTTTAAGTATAAAAGATTATAACTATTTGTTCTATTACCTAAAAAAGTTCATTAATATCCACATGATAATAAAATAGATTTATTTTAAGGTATAAATATAAAATAATTCCCCCAATGGATACTTAAACAGAAATTATCTCGAATTATGATGATATTGTGAAATAAACCCTTTCCACTAGAAATTTTTGAGTCATAAGATCAATTAAAAAAATTACTTCAAGTGAAACTTTGAATACCATGAATATAAATATATTGATGATATAAAATATCATATGTGGTAGTATATTCTCCCCACAAATAAATAAGTGGTGAATATGACGAATGTCCCAAAGAAGTAAAAGCGAGATGAGAAACCCTTACCACAGGTTTGACTGCATTAATTTGTTTCCAAACTACCTATATAATAAATATATGTTTATTATACATATATTAAATAACTATAATAATATATATCATTCCATATATCATTTACGTATATCCTTTTATCACCTGTTAATTAATAATTCTTTGTTATTATCATGGTTTGTGGGGATAATTTCTTTGTTTTTCATTTATGTTTTAGTTAGGTAATTTTGATACTTTCAGTTTTATCATGGTTAAATCATATATAAAATTTAAACCATGATATAAATATCATATATAATCAATATATATTTATTTATAGTAATATATTAATGTTGGATACATAAAATAAAATACAATAATCATGGAGATGGTGGGATATATGTAGGCATGAACGTTGTTTCCATTTTTCATGATAGATAGAATGAATGGAAAAAAAAATTAACTCACATTAAAATAATTTTTATTATTCCATATATATAATTTATAATAATAAAATACATCCTTATTACAATCCATGTAAAAATAAAATCAAAAATATTTTACATTGTTATGTGTAGGCGGTAGTCCACATGTAAACATGAGCGACACTATTGGTTTCCAATAGATTGGAAGGTAGGAAGTTAGATGTGAGAATATTTTTTTAATATGTTTAGATAAAAAATATCACATATATTTATTTACATTAACCTTACTACCTTTTCATGTAAAGTGAAAATTAAAAACAAATCACATCACTTCATGAGGTAGTAGTCAATCTTACACACGAGAGACATTATCGTATCCCATATGGAATGGAAACTAAGAAGGTATATGAGATATATTATTTTTATAAGTTTAATAATTTCATAAATATCATATGAAGATGTTAAACTGATCATTATATCCATCCTTAAAATGTAGTTATGGAAAATTAATTACATCGGTTCACGAGGCGGTAGTTCATCACATAGACGATCGATGATGTTGTTTCCCATTTGATGAAAGTGGAGGTGGATATGGGTTATTAAATTAACATAATAATGTATGATTATAAATGAGATAATTATTTCATACCATCATATTTGAATATCTTTTTAATGATGTGGAAGAATAAATAATACAATTATGCACGATTAATAATTTTACCACTTCTTTTGAAGAGTATCTTTAGGTTTATAAGTAATTCCTTATTATAAGGGATTAATAATAAAAATAATTCCTGTAGAATATAGGTATGGAATTGATTAATTTATTTGGTGAGGTATTTGATAAACCAAATGGTTTGGTAATTTTTAATATGGTAGGAGAGAGGTGGTCGTTTATATGCGCATGGGAGGACACCGATAGAATTTTTTAAAAGATAACGTGATACTCGTATTTTTATCTCAATAATAATGCCTCCCAAACTATTAATTAATGAATCATATAGATTATATTCTCGATATATTTCAATATAATGGGTTTTTTAGAAGTTTTAGGTCAATTTTAGCCCCTTTCTTCTTGGTTTAACCCCTGGTAAACCAATTTTTACCTTAAGAGTTGTAATTATTTTTTTCTATTTTAACTATTCATTGGGGTCCAAAATTATTTTAATACTATTATATAATATAAATAATTATTATTAAAAATATTTATTTCAATTTTATAATTTAAATTCACAGTAGTCGTAGAATTCAATTTAAAATTAAACAGTGGCATGATGATGAAATGATTTTCCAAAGGGAAAATATCAGAATTATAGAATCTTTTTACGTCAAAATTAAATAAAACATCTATTAAAATCACATATATTAGTTAAATTTTAATATAAATAAACTAATATTACTTTCAAAACAATTTAAAATATTATTTTACTTTGTAAATAATTTAAAAAAAGCCACTTTCCATAAAAATCATTAGTTTTCATTATTCATCAAAAAATTATTCTTTTGGAAAATTCTCAAAAATTAACCCAAATATAATATTGAAATGATGATATAGAAACTAAATTTTGTTTTTACAAATAACTAAAAGTGGTAAAAATTAATTTTAAATTATTTGATCAAAGTTTGACTAATCTGCCTTCTAAAAAATACATTTATTCAGAAAACATTTCATTCTCATTCAGATGGTTATTATTTTATTTATAATAAATATATAACCATTTAATTTATTTTATACATTTGTATACCATAAAATTTTAATAATTTATTTATTATTATTTATACCTACCAACATAACTTCTAGGTTATAATGGTCTTATTTTAATGGAAAAATTTTAATAGAGTATCACGTGTCATTTAAACCCAGTGTTGTGTGTCATATATGCTTGAGAATATGATGTTCTTATTTTTAAATATTGCGTTTTTATAGTATAACCCCTTAAATAAATTTATTCCTCACAATTTAATCCTTATATGATTAGTGAATGGTTTGACATTTTAAAATTCCCTTCTTGAATCCCAACATCATAAAAATGGTCAATAGAACTTCCTCTTAATATGAGAGGAAGGGAAATACGGAGGTCATCAGAAATAAAAAATATTAGTTTTCTAAATTTAATTACATTAGTTGAAAGTGAAGATATATGAATTTAAGAAAATCATAAATAATTATAGAGAGTTAAAGATATCATTAATTACATGACGGTAAGTGATCTTGAAAATATAATGACCACAAACCCATAAATATGTGATGGGTGAAAAGTATATGAGTTCTACAGAAATAAAGTTTTTTATGATATAATTATTATTTCAAAATCCTTTTCTTAGAGTTGATTAATTATTTTATCATCAATATGGAGAATATATTAAAATAAAATTATTTGATATCATTCAATTTCATATGAATAATTTCATCCATAGGTTGTGCTTCGATCAATTCCAACATCACTTAATACTCCAAGAAGTAATATCCAAGATAAATTTTTAGGCCTGAAGAACATTTAATAGATAATTAGAATGAGAATTCATTTCTATTACCTCTAGATATTTCCAAAACAAAAATGGTTAGGTCAAGTTATCCAATAACACCAAAAGATCAACTTAATCCATTCTATATATATTTAACGTTAAGTCTCATCCAAAATATGTCTTTCCAAATTATAATTCCAGAATCATAAAAGGAATGTCACTAAAGCGACATTATATTCCCCAAAAATATAAGTTTTATATTCATTTAATATTCCAAATATGTGAATACTTTTATCACCATAAAAGCTTAATGAATATATGCATGCTTCAATAAATAAAATATTATATTGTCGAATATATTTTATAAATCCAAAAATGCAGAAAACATTTACAAAAATTAAAGCTCCCATCAAATTACTAATGAAATTTAATGTCACCAATACATTCCCATAAACATATCTTTATCAATATTATCTCAACATTTAACACATACTAAGGGCGATCACTATTGAAAAAATCGTTTTCTACCATGGGAACCCATCGAAAAATAGCCTGTTGCAGAAAAGCGTGTCACAAATATTACCTTTTGTGACTGTTATTCAAAACAATGTGTTATTTGTGATGGGCATTCACATCGTCGCAAAAACATTGAGTGATTTTTTTAAAAACTACTTTACGATGGGTCGTCCATTCACCACAAATAGTTTTCTCGATTTTTACATTTTTGCAACGGACCGTCCCAAATACTAAAATTAAACCCCTTTGTGACAGACTATGTCAAATATTTGCGATATCCCCATCACATATAGTTGAAAAAAATAAATAATATAACATTAATAAAAATGAAATCATTATATTCATATTATTACACTAAAATTATTTATAAAATAATAATAATCATGAAAATATAATATTAATATACATAAAATAATAATATTAATATTGGTCAAATAAAATTAATTATAAAATAATTAAATACTAAAATAATAATATTTTTAAAATTAAGGAAATAATACTAATAATATTAGTAATATAAAAAACTGAGTATTTATAAAATATAAATCTATATTAATTAATAAAATAATAAATATACTAAAAAACTAAATAAATAATAAAAACTATAATATTCGAGACAATATAAAAACACACTATTTAAAATATTCAATAGTTAATATGACACAAAAAATACATTCAAATGTTTCATTATAAAATAAATATACATCACTGAGGGGGAGGGTCTTCTGGAGGAGCTGGGGGAGATGGTGGAGGGAACTTCATTCATAAACTGCATGTTTGATGTCACATGTATTCCAATATCTCATAATCCTACAGATGCCACCAACACCATATCTTATCTTGCATCTCATCCTACTGCTACTGTTGTTGTAGGAACTCTTCCTGCTATTGTTGCTTCCACTGACACATTTTCTCATACATTCTACACAGTCTCTATAAGCTCACTCTGAGCCAACAAATTCTCTTCATACTGTGAATGACTGGATGATGAATCTATGTGAGCTCCTCTCGAGGTAGACTCTGACATTGCAGAGGTTCTATAAAAACCCCCAGGGTTCAATAAAGAGTCGATACAAAAAACTTGTCCTTTCATAAAGGTATACTGGGTTGCCTGCATCCATGATGCCTCATCAAATCAGGGGGCACTAGTCTAACCATAGGTCTCAGTCTGACTCTTGCCATGTGTCTGAGAAGTCGTAGCTGCAAATTACTCCTTCAATTACAATTTTAAATTAAAGTAGTTAAAATATTATTTATAGTAAATTTTAAAACTTAGAGAGAAATTATACTGACCACAATATGATGCTGGAAAGGTCCTCTAATATATCCAATCACTGGATCACTATACATCCTCCTATAAATGTCGCACTCCGTAATATCGTTTTGTGTGACTTCCTATATGAATATAATATAAACTGTTTACTTTTAAAGTTATATAAAATCTTTAAAAAAATGTAATTACTATATATTCCCTAGGTGTACTGAATGCACAACTACCCGCTAAATGTGTCACCTCCTCTTTTCCATGATCTTGATAACCTACTAATGATCGAATTTGAAACTAGATAGTCAACTAGTGTGTACATAATACATCCCAAACCTGTGATGAAATATAATCAGGTCAGTGGATGTGATATGTTTCATTTAACTCTGTCACTCAAACATTCTCCGTTATTTTCCATTACAAATTGTGCTAAACATGAGGGCAATACAGACGATACCTCCCTTCCATGCCTTTCAAATATCCTCATGAATGCTCTCATGAATGGGATCCCATAAAAACTACAAATAATTTCTTATATTATGTTATTTATTAAATAAATTTCAAAAAAAATTATTTATTTATGTACTACTCAATGCTCGAACATGTGGTGCGGTATATCTATGGGAACATGATCCCATGACAACCATGAATCAGAAAAATAATTTTTTAATATAGTGCTCTCCCGTCCAACAGATATATATTTAAAGCATTAAAAAAAGAAAAATTAATCAAAAAATTAGAATATAAATAAATTAATGAAAACCGACTAAAATACGGAGTTTAACATACCTCTGTGTGCGTGAATCGAACCAATGATGTAGACATGGCTTGGGGATAGGGTTGGGAATCATCATTCAGGCAAGACCACACCACCTATGAGTCCCCCCCTCAACCGCTAGTAGTCTGAGGGTCAAATGATCCGACATCCAGCTCGTCCAAAGGTAGATAAGCCTCTTGTAAAAAATGATAAAGATCCTCTTCCATATAAAACCCTAAATGACTATTGTTATAAAATACTTGACAAAAATTATTATATATAGGTATATATTATATATAATTTTAACCATCAATTAACTATTTCAATTGACATCTTCATCCTTATATTCCTCCTTAGCATCTTCAATTTCCATATAAGTTTCAGATTCATCATCTCTTGTCATTTCAAATTTAGTTGTAACATCATTAACATCATCGTCACCATAGGCCCATAACTATAGGGTGTCATCAATGATATTCGTGTCTCTTCCTATAAAATATGGATTCAGGGATGTCTCTTAAATTTTTATAATTTTTTTCATTTCAGTGGAACCACATTCACTTTCAGTAAATTGATTCACCTGAGGTTTAAATTTTATTATGTTCCTCCAGTCACCCAACTCCCTTGAATTAGCATAGTAATTTTCAAAATAAAATTGATTTTCCCGATGGGCCAATAAAAATGGTTCATTTACTACAAAATAATTTTGTATTTAATGTCAATGATTCCATGGATTGGATGAACATGAAAGACTCTCTCAGTATCCAAAAAATGACATATAAACATGTTTTTGTAATATTGTCATAGATAACACAGTTTAATGATTTCTTCCATAATTACATAAAAGTCAACTTTATTTTCTCTATGATGAGATCCTCTTAAGAAAAAATCACAATTCATTATTTTATTTGATTCCCCAAATTCACGAGAATGAAATCGAAAACCATTCATTACATATGTATTAGAAGATTTAACCATTTTGGATGGTTGATTACTCAATACACAGATTCTATTATGAATTTTATAACCATGTTGAGATACCAGAATAGTTATAAAAAAATTATCAATATGAAAAATAATAAATTGACTTTTTATGTGAAATTAAAAAAGTTATGTCACCTGTTTTTAAAACCGGTAGGTATTATTTTTGATGGATTTTTTCAAAAAAGACTGCTGTAATTTTTGGAATCTATTTTTTGATATGATTATCATATAACCTAGAAATAAATTAGGATTAATGCACTCTCATAAAAATTATGGAATAAGTTTTACGAGTACTCACAGTACAAATGTTGTCATTTATTCACAGTTGAGTGGAATATATGTATGATCTATGTGATGTCCATCATCTGAAATACGTTGTTCATGAACTCTATCGATTCCATGTTCGGGCTGGCTAAAATATTATAATTGATTTATCATCTCATTTTCAACATTTCCCTCATTACAACTCATGTATTTGTGTTTTGAGGGATATTCAGATTGGAAGTTATGAGAGTATGAAAAAAAATTCCTCTTTCAAATAAACTTCTTTAATTGAGACATCAATTAAATCGTTGTTACATACATTTTTTTTCAATTTCTACATGCATTTCTCAAATGGGTACATCCATCAGAAATTTACTGAATCTCCATTTTTTTTCATGTGCCAAATGTAATATCAAATGTTCCATTAAGTCAATCAAATCTGGCGGAAATATTTTTTCCTGATTACATAAAATTAAAATGACATCTTTTTACAGATTTTTACTACATCATAGTCTATCGTTGACAAAAAATGTCTTGAAAAAATATGTTATATCTGTTAGTGCATCCCAAATAATATCATTTAATTGACCTCTTAATCCAATCAGCAGATGTATTTCCATTCATGCAATACAGTCATGCCTTTTCAATCCGGTAATGTGACAATTTATGAAACATATCCCAAATGGGATGCATAACCATCTAGAAGTATCAAATATGAAATCCAATGGAAAAATAATAAGTGACCCTCTTTGTATAGTGTATAAGGTACTTTTGGCTTCATTTACTTCTATGATCTGACATTTTCAAACAGTTCAAGTTCTGGTCGCTTGAAATTTTGGGAAAGATCTAATCATGCCTTTACATTATCTTTGGTCTTACCTGGTGTATCCAAAACACTATGAAATAAATTATGAAGACGATTCTTCTCATTATTCATCACATCCAACATGTGAGGGACCAACGAATTAGACCAATATGAAAAATCCAAAAAAATACTCCGTTTTATCCAATTGTGCTCTTCTCCAAACCCATCAATTTTTTTGTTGGTTTATTGTTAGTCAAAATGTGACCAGAGGTAATGAAGAAACATTTGATTTAAACAATGTACCCTATATCAGTATTGGAGGCCCGTCTTTTTCAACTGTTCCTTTTCTAAAATGGTATTTTTTTCTTCGAAAAGGATGATCGATTAGAAGAAAGAAGCGATAAAAGTTGAAAAATAATGATTTTTTTTACCATTGATGGGCATAAATGTTTTGTTGTCTCTCATACAGTGCAGACATGATTTTAGACCATGTAAACTCTAGCCAGATAACATGCTATTTTTTGGGAAGTCACTAATTGTCCACATCAATTTAGCTTTCAGTGGGAAGTTTTGTTTTGGGGCAACATCATATATACTAATACCATTACTCCACATTGAATTTAACTCATCGATCAATGGATTCAAATAAACATTAATATTCTTTTTTGGATGACATGGAATTAATAAGGTCAAAAAGATATATGGATCCTTCATCAACATCTATGGAGGTAAATTGTATGGAGTTATAAAGATAGGAAAACATGAATACTACCTACCATAAGAACCAAATGGACATGAACCATTAGTAGAAAGACTCAATCACAAGTTTTGGGCTTCAAAAAAAGGTGGATTCACTTTGTCAATAAAAATTCATTGAATCCCCATCAGAGGTATGATTTAAGATTTTACTGGTTGAAATGTATGTTTTGTGCCACGACATTAATGATGTCATGTTTTGAGATATAAATAAATGCTGAAATTCAGGTGTGATCAGAAAATATCTCAATTATTTTACAAGAAAGATTCCATATTTCCCTTGTTGAGCTTCTTATACATTGATTTTACACATGTAGAACAACTATCAAATGACTAATTTTCCCCATAATATAACATGTAGTCATTTGAACTTGTAGAAATATTCTAATAAGAAAGACCCAGATTACGAACCAACCTCTTTATCTAATAGAAATTAATAGGAAACACATTTCCGTTAGGTAGTAGTGTTTTTAACAATGATAATATTGAATCAAAAAAACTATTTGACATTCCATTATCTGATTTAATAGTCAGAAATTTAGAAACTGATTCAAACCTGATTATCCTATAACAAGGATATAAGGAATCCTTAGAAAACCTCAACAACTCATATAAATGAGATGGATCTTACTCAGGGGTTAAATCAATATCTTCCTGAATTTGAGTTTGTTGAAAAGACAGACCTGCCAAATCAGGTACTAAATTTTTTAACTGTGCTAGATCAAGAACCAAATTATTAGAATCTTCTCTGTAATTGTGTTCACTATGTTGATACCAAAAAACATAATATAGTTGAAAACCAAAATACTATAAATGTCTGCCAAAATTGTCAAATGTTTCATACATCCTTTGAGAACATTTTTTACACGGAAAAATAATTTTCCCTTATGAAACAAATTTTGGTTGTGATGATGTAAATAATAAAAAATCTTGAAAACCCACAATTTATACATATTTAAAAAATTACTGTTTGGATTACTATGCTGATTTATCCAAGAACAATCATCTAATAAAGACTTTAATGGACATCCTTGTTCTATATTTTTCTAAAAAATATGAAATAGTTAGATATTTTTTATAATTAGATATAAAATAAACAATATTCAAAAAAATATAAGACAATTAAATTCAATTTCATGAAATTTATAATATTTTAAATTATTTTATAGTTATTTATAGTGTTTTATAATATTTTATACTAATCTACACTCATTTATAAATCTTTTACTAATTAACACTAATTATTCTTAAATATAGGTATTTTTTACTAATTTTAATTATTTACTGGTGACACAAATTCCAATGGATTGGCAGCAACTCTTTTTTCGGGTGACCCATCCCCCTATAACTTTCTGTGACTAAAATATCTATGAAAAGACCTCTCTAACTTAAGAATATCCATTTTCGTATTCATAGGATGGAGAGAAGGGAGGCCTCTCCACCCTTCTTACCATGATCGTGTATACAAAAATTGATATCTATACATTAGGGAATACCTTTAATTGTTTTTTGAGTCGGAGAATTTCCATGAATCTGATTCATTGAGAATAAGATCCTCGTTTATCTGACAGATCCCCTCTTTTCAACTTTCTCTAACTCAAATCACTTTGAAAATTTTCTCCAACAAATTTTATGCCATATTTTTAATATTCATTTTATTCCTAGAATGTTTTAAGGAGTTGAGGTGTCGATCAAAAGGAATGTTACAAATCCACTAGAAATGTTCCCAATTTATCAATTTACTCTATTTTAATCCAATTTATTACTTATTAATCCTAATTATTACTAATAAATCCTAATTTTTACTTGTTATTATAAATTCTTACAAATTGTTACTAATTTATCCCAATTCATCGTAATTGTTAATAATTATTAATAATTGTTACTAATTATTACTAATTGTTAATAATTGATACTAATTTTTACTAATTAATCCTAATTCTTACAAATTAATCCTAACTATTACTAATTATTCCTAATTATTACCAATTATTCCTAATTACTACTAAATATTAATAATTAATCCAAATTAATACAAATTAATCCAAATTATTATTAATTAATCCAAATTATTACTAATTATTACTAATCAATCCTAATTACTACTAATTATTACTCATTTTGACAATTGTTTACTCATTATTACTAATTATTATAATTTATTACTAATTTGTAATGTTTATTACAAATTATTGATAATTATTAATAATTAATCATACTTATTTTGAATAAATCCTAATTATTACTAATTAATCCCAATTATTGAAAATTATGACTAATTATTAATAAAATTTTACAATTCTTACAAATTATTTCTAATTATCAAAAATTATAATTAATTTGTAAAAATTATTACTAATTATTACAAATTATTTCTATTTATTACAAATTATTACAAATTTTTCTTATTTATTAAAATGTATTTCTAATTTTTATAGATTATTTATAATTATTAATGATTATTAATAATTATTTCAAATTATTTCTAATTATTACTAAATATTACTAATTAAAACAATTTATTACAATTTACTATTAATTATTGATAATTATTACTAATTATTACAAATTATTTCTAATTATTACTAATTAATACGAATTGTTAAAAATTATTACAAATTACTACAAATTATTACTGATTATTACTAATTATTACAATTTATTTCAAAATGTTACAATTCATTACGAACTATTACAATTTATTGCTAATTTTTACTAATTATTACATTTTATTACTAATTATTAGTTTTTTCTAATTAAAACTAATTAATACAAATTATTTCTAATTAATACTAATTATTACAATTTAATAAGAGTAATTTCTTATTATTATTAATTTTTACTAATTTTTACTAATTATTACCAATTATTACTAATTATTACCAGTTATTACTAATTATTACCAATTATTACTAATTATGACTCATTATTACTAATTATTACTAATCATTGCAATTTATTACTAATTATTGATAATTATTACTAATTATACCTAATTGTTACTAATTAATCTTAATTATTACTTATTAATCCCATTTATTGATTATTATTACTAATTATTACTAAATATTTCTAATTATTACAAATTATAACTAATTATTACTAATTATTACTAATTATTACAAATTATTAAAAATTATTTCTAAATATTAAAAATTATTAGAAATTGTTATAAATTATTACTAATTATTACAAATTATTAATAATTATTACAAATTATTTCATATTATTTCAAATTATTACTAGTTATTACAATTTATTACAAATTACTACAAATTATTTCTAATTATTACAAATTATTACAAATTATTACAATGTATTACTAATTATTACAAATTATTACTAATTATTACAATTTATTACAATTTATTACAATTTATTACGAATTATTATTCTTTATTACTAGTTATTATCATTTATTACAAATTATTACTAATTATTATAATTTATTACTAATTATTACAGATTATTACTAATTAATACAAACTAATACAAATTCTTTCTACTTAACACCAATTATTACAATTTAGTACAAATTCATTCAAATTTTTACCAATTATTACTAGTTATTAAAAATTAAAAAAATTATTACAAATTACTGCAATTAATTAGAAATTATTACTATTTATTACAAATTATAACTAATTATTACAATTTCTTACTAATTTCTTATTATTTATTTCAAATTATTTGAGTTTATCCCTAGTTATTACAATTTATTACTATTTATTACAGTTTATTACTAATTACTATAGATTATTACTAATTATTACAATTTAATACAAATTATTACATTTTATTACTAAGTATTAAAAATTATTTCTAATTATTGCAATTTTTTATAAATTTTTATATTTTATTAAAAATTAAATGTAATTATTACTAATTATTTCAATTTATTACTTATTATTTCAGTTAACTCATAATTATTTCAATTTATTACTAATTATTTCAATTTATTACAAATTATTTCAATTTATTACAAATTATTTCAATTTATCACTAATTAATAAAATTTATTACTAATTATTAAAATTTCTTCCAAATTATTAAATTTTATTCATAATTATTAAATTTATTTCTAGTTATTACAATTTATTACATATTATTACAATTTATTACTAATTATTACAGTTTATTACTTATAATGACAAATTATAACTAATTATAACAATTTATTTCTAATTATTGAAAATTATTTATAATTAACACTTAGACATAATTATTCATAAAAATAAATACCGAAAAAACTAATATATAATTCTAATTTAATTTAATTGCATCTCACATACAGAAAATATAAATAATTTAAAATAAATTAAATTAAATAAATAATAAAAAATAGATATTTACCTCGAAGTTGAAGCTTTCAGAGTATAAAAGCCATAGATTATGCACCGAATTTAAATGTTTAAACTATGGAAAAATTTAGACAAAATTTTTTAGATGTGGTAGAGAGGGAAGTTGAGAAAAAGTAAAATGAGAGTAAAAATAGATGGCGGTATATATAGGATAGATTATTTATGACGGGCTTATCTGCGATGGTAAACCGGTTGCAAATTCCCATGCCCACATTAATTACAGTTGGTCGAGAAGAATTATTTGTGACGGGTCTCATCGCTAATGGGTACTTCCAGACATACTATTTGAAATGAGAGAGGTATCCCATCACAAATACTAAAAACCATCGTCGCACATTTGCGACGGGAATAGGGAACCTGTCGCAAATGTCATTTTCGCGGTTTAGCACGCATTTCGCACCAAACCGTTTGCGATGAGTCCTTAACCCCCATCAAAAATGACTATGATTTGCGATAGGATAATGGGTGTGTCACAAATAACCCCTCGCAATAGCCCATTTTTCCCATAGTGTATATTTTCTCAATCACGTGTTTTCTAAAATGTTCAACTTTCCACTGAATATCTTATCTTGGTTATTAGTTCTATTTATCATATGTTATCCAGTCATTATAGGAAAGGTACAATAGGAAAGTCATTATACATTTTTGGATTATTATAATGAGAATTTCATTGATAAAATATTTTTACAACATATTTAATTAGTTCAAATTCAAGCACTTTAATCATTCCACTTTGGTTGTATCAATAGGATAAACATGACCTTGATCCCTTAGCTTCGTGTAGGTTATATTCTCTTGGAACTTGGGACATTCATTTACATAGTGCCCCAAATCATTACAGTAGATTCATTGAACATTTGATACTTCTTTGTCTACCTTGAAATCATGATCATGGTGTAAATTCTCTCCACTCTGATAAAGAACACACATTTCCATCAAGTAAGTACAAGAGTGTTTCTTTCCATAATTTTCACATGTCGGAAAACCCTTCATTACCTTCCTCCCCGAATTCATTTCTTCTCTATCCTTCACTTATTCTCTCACTTCCCATCATATCCATAATACTTATAGAATTATTTCTCTATTTCGATAGAACATTATATTATGCCCTCGTATGATGTGAATGTTTGGGACACTAGTTCCCTTTGAACGATTGGTCTTGGCACGTCAAGGAAACGATCTTTATTTCTCTTTGGATTACATGAATTGACAAGGTCATCATTCCTTCCATTAGGTTCCATTTCTAAATAATGGAATTTGATAGATAAAATCATAGCATTATATATTATAATGTACAATACAAAAACTCATGAAAATGTCAACATACATTTCAAAAACTTATGCAAGGATAATCTCATAATCATAAACATGGTTTCATTGGGAAATTCTCCAAATCAAAAAAATATTTGAAATCCTTCATGGTTGTTTATAGAGAAATTGCGAGTTATCATAATAATATAACCTAGGAGTGTAAAACTAGATGTATTGTAATGTCTGATGTCATGTACCAAGTAATGCTTGAGTTAAGCCTAATACGCCTTTTTTAGAGTTATTCCCCCTAGGTACATATCTTCCAAAACCATGTCCCCATGTAGTATCCATATAGAGATATATTTCTAGGAAAAACTATATCATCTATATCTTACAAAAACTTTATGATGTTCTTCTATACTTATCCTCAATGTATATCATTGGATTACATTCCCTAATCTTTTTTTCCCTAAATCTAGTTCCCAATGTTTCTTCTAAACTATCTCCGATTCCATCTGTAACGACCTTGACTCCAGAAACCTAGAGCTGATGTCTACTTTATTACATTGGAATAAGATATAGGGGATAAAATCCTGAAGTAATCAATAGTTTATATGTTTGGTAAACTAGATACATTTTTTAAATTCACATTAGAATTGAAAATATAAAATGCACGAAATGTTTTCTTTGATAACACCATTATTCCTTCTAGTATATCCATAAATATCAATCACAAAAATACATCTGGCTATCTTGTAGAAAATAACATAATAAATGGGTGAGCTCAGATTCTAAATAAGGGTAACCATATAGTAGAATCTATAATGAATAAATAAAAGTTATCAATATGGATAGGTAAATAAGGGAAACACAATCCATTTAACCAACAAACTGATCATAATATTGAAGAAATAAATGAAGATCATATGAATCCATATAAATAATCACATAAGATTGCAACTTATACATGGATATTCTAGATAATAAAATAATCACATAGAAATACCTTTTCTCATAATAAGGGAATTCATATTTCCAAATATATAAAACATATTATCAAGACCTTTCACAAGATGATTTAAATCAGTGGGTAGAAAAAAAATATAATTTGGCACAATGGTATGTCTCATGAGACCTATCAATGCATCAAGAGGAAATCTATAACTGATACCCACCCATCACTTATTAATTCTAATTACTTTTTCATATGAAAATGGTGATATGTAATCAACATAAACATTCTAATTAAAAAATGGACATTCCAAATGATAATACATACCCCAATAAAATAAATGTAATCATAAACCATCCAGAATAAAATATTGAATTGTGATATAATTATACATTATCAGTAAAACTTATCATAAATATTTAAAATAAATAATAATGATGATATAATTACAATATATCCCATGTGTATCATAATTACAAAAAAGGAATGATGTAATCGATGAATAGAAATACCATACCTATTTAATTAAAAACATTCTTGAGGAAAATATCCTTTAAACATTGAAAATAACATTTTAAATAAAATAAAAAAATAATTTTAAATTAATTTTCTTTGAGAATAACATTTTAAAAAATTTAAAATATTATTTAAAACATTTATTTTTCGTGATAGTGGAAAATTGTATTCCTGTCGTACACATAAAAACATCGATTTCTGTCACATTTTTGTTAAAAGCCAAAGATGTATTGTTTTTAAAACAACCTAAATATTCCTTAAAAATTTGAAAAAGTAAATATATGTAAAAATTTCTTTAATAAATCATTTTGAAAAGGTTAACAACATTTTTTAATCCATTTTTAGAAATCATGGATTTTGATGAAAAAAGGATTTTCATCAAAGAGGGAAATAGTTGAATATTCTTAAAGGAATTCTGAATCATTCTATGTACCAAAGAGTTGAAAAATCATAATTTTACTAGAAAAGTTCATTAATACTCATACTATATTAAAATAAATTAATTTTAGGATAGAAATGTCAAATAACCCCCCATGTTAAACTTGAACAAAAATAGTCGTGAATAATAATGACATTGTGAAATAAACCCCGACCACTTTGGTAACATTTGAATCATAAGCCACATGAAAGAAATAAATTCAAAATTTATTTTAAATAATATAGTGATAAATATATTAATGATATAAAATATCAACATTGGTTGTATATAAACCACACAGAGAAATAAGTAGTGAATATGGCATATGTCTCAAAGAAGTAAAAGTGAAACCAGAAACCCTTACCTCAGGTCCGACATCCTATATATGAATATGAAACTCATGTATAATAAATATAGGTTTATAATACATATATTAACGAACCATAATCATATATCACATACCATATATTATTTACTTATAGTCTTTTATCAACCGTTTATTAATAATTCATTGTTAAAATCACTTTTTGGGTGATAGTTACTTTGTTTTTCTTGTATGTAACGGTTTGTTAATTTTGGTTACATTAATTTTATAATTTTTACATCATCTAAAATTTTTTATTCATGATATAAATAACATATATATTCTTTATATATGTATTTGTAGTAATCTATTAATGATAGAGACAAAAAATTGATTACACCCTTCATGGAGATGGTAGGTTATACATATGCATGAATGCCATTTCCATTTTTAAAGACAGTTGGAAGAAAAAAAATATATTAAAAAATATATATATAATAATAAATATGTCATATATACCATTTATATTAGTTAAATATATCCTTATTATCATCCATGTAAAAATATAATGAACAATATTTCAGATCGCTATGTTGAGATGGTAGTCCACACGTAAACTTGAGTGATGTTATTATTTACCAATGGTTTGGAATGTAAGAAGTTATACATGATATTATATTTCCAGAATTATTTTCAGATTATAAATATATCATATATAAATTAACTTTAACATTATATACTTTCATGTAAAGCATAAGTGAAAAATGAATCACATCGCTACGCGAGGTGGTAGTCCATCATACACATGAACTGCATTTTCATATCCCCAAGAGAATGGAATGTAAGAAGTTATATGTGATATTATAATTATATAAATTTAATAATTTCATTAATATAATATAATTTTTTTAAATGTATCATTATATAAATCTTTTAAACGTGGTGATGGAAAATGAATTACATAGGTTTATGAGGCATGAGTCCACCATACACAAGATTGACGGTTTCATTTACCATTTGATGGGTGTGAAGATGGATCTAGGTTATTCCATAAACATAATAAAATAAAATTATATATTATATTACATTTCAATTATATTATCATACTTTAATAAGGTTTTAATGAGGAGGAAGAATAAATAAAAAAAATTCACCTATAAGAATTGTACCTCTTCTTTAGAGAGCCTATTTAGGTTTATACCTAATGTCTTCATAGGAGGGATTAATAATAAAAATAATGACTGTATGATTTGGGTAGGAAATTAAGGAATTTATTTTGGTATGCTTGTTCGGTCTAAATGGTTTTAAAAGTGTGAATAGGGGATGAGAGTGGGTGGCTTTTAATAATTGGGGGAGAGGACACACATGGAATTTTCCAGAAGATAAAGTGATACCCATGTTTTTAACCTTCCAAAATCATCCGAAAATTTTCAATTATTGAAAATTATAGATTATATGGTCTCATTATGAGCATAAAATGTCTTTTGGAAAAGATTTATGTCAATTCAACACTAATCTTCTTAGTTTAACCCCCCAGGTAAACCCATTTTTACCTTCTCTGTGGTAATTATTTTAATATTTTCACTATTCATTATGATAAAAAAATTAATTTGATGAAATTAGATAATATAAATTAATTTTATTCTAAATAAATAATCCATTTTTCGAAAATCAATTCAGATAAGGAAAAAAATTCAATTTAAAATTACATTGAAGATGCGACGAAAAAGTCATTTTCCAAAGAGAAAATTGTCAAGTATATAGTGTTTTAATTTCAATATTAAAAAAATAAAATTATTAAAATGAACTAAATTACATAAATTATAATATAATATAACTAATTTTACATTAAAACCAATTTAAAATATTATTTAAGTGTTTGAATAAGTTTAAAAAAAGTCATTTTTCAATAAAAATCAGTATTTATCATTGTTCATCAAAAAATAAACATTTTAGAAAATTATAAAAAATTCATCGCAATAATTTTTTTAAATATATTTTTATTAAATTAATATTATTTTTTCAAATTAATTTTCATAAATAAAAAATTAATTTTAAATTATGTGCGCAATGCATGACAAATCCACCATTCAGAGAAATGCAATTTTTTAGAAAAATTTTCTTTAGCATTAAAATGGTTCTTATTATATTTATGATCAACAGATAACTATTGAATTTATTTTATACATGTGTAAAAAATATAATTTCAAAACTTTATTTCTTACTATTTATACCCTACAACATAACATTTAGTTTATAATGGTCATGTTTACATAATAATATTTTAATAGAGTCTTGTGTATCGTTCAAACCCAGTGTTGGGTGCCATATACACTATTGAATATGATGTTCTTATTTTTAAGTATCAATATATTACATAAATGAATTATTAAAACATAAAAAATAATAAAAAACTTTCTCTCATATATGGATATGTTATTATATTTATGGAACAATATTTATCCATCTCTTATCCATAAAATAATAAACAAAACCATCGCTCGTGTGTATGGTAGACTACCTCCTTGCATGCCGAAATAGATTTTCTTCCAACACCAAATCACATGGATAGTAATAATTATGGAAATAATTAAAATATATTATATATATAACATAATATCAATTCTTAAAAATTATTAAATCACTCACATGCATACCATTTCCCCCATTAAGGGAATAATATCGTTGTTCACGCTACATATGGCCAACTATCTCTTTAAAGAAATGTAATTAATTTTTGATGTATAACATTAAATAATGGTTATAAAAATATATATGATGATAAAATATGATATTTATAACATTAGTATCATTTGGGTGATTATGGATGCATATCGTATGAATAAGAACAGAGACTTCTGTGATAAAACACACATGACAAAATAATGAAATTAATAACTAAAACAATAGTAATAATGAAATATTATTAGAGAACGTGTGGTAAGATGTTATTATTGGATCATATATGTTATTATAGATATTAATATGGTTTTTTTATCAATATATAACATGATTAAAAAAATTATACAGGAGGTTAAATCATGTTCAGCTAAATGAAACCATGAGTTAAGGGATTGTGTCTCAATTTCAATTTCATTGAAAAATAATTATTAATATGCAAACATTCACATTTTTGTGGGGTATATATAGATACATTTATTTATTTAAAATGAATACATAGTTATTCAATATGGAAAATATTTCAATTCAAGTTTATTATTTTAATGGGTTACAATTTGAAAGTTACCAAAGTCGTTAGAATATATTATATAATCTCACTATCTCGTGGGATTTATTTTATGTTCATTGAAGTAATATTATGGTTTATACATCATAAGATCAAATAATTTTCATATAAACTAGATATTTTAGTATTTTTCCCATTTATTCCAATATTTTATAAATTCTGTGCTTTAATCAATCAAAGAAAATTTTTAAAACAAGTGATTTTATTTCCCTTTAAATCAAATATATTTTTCTTCCATGTCCATGTTTTTCAAAATTGTTTTAAAAAAGTCATTTTATTTACACAAATTATTTATCAAGGACATTTTAATATATCATTTAATTTTAAAAAGGGTTTAAAATTTATATGTCTACTATTTTTTAAAAGGTACATTTTCTAAAAAATGGAAAATGAATTTTCATTAAAATATGTAGCAATAACAGATTTCCCCACCAAAATAAACATTTTATGAAATGTATATTCTTCTAAAAGTTTTATATTGTTTTAAAAATAATAATATTTTAGGAAATAATATTTTAATATTTCACTTTTATTCCCTTTATCCACCCAAATGACATGATTTTATTTTGAAAACATATATTCCTGATGAACTAATGGTCACCTATCATTTCTTGATTGGTTTTGTGATTGTTATCTTTCTCATGTGGAAATTACATTATTGTGATAATTTTCTATTTAAATTTTTTTTTTACTAAATATACATGTTATTTATATCATGGGTATGATTATTTACTACACCTTATACAATTTTTTACATGTAGTGTTTACTTTGAATGTTATTTCATTGACTCAAGAAATATTGATAAATCTATATCTATTACTCAATACGAATATTCATTGATAAGAAATATTATTCATGAATTAAATTTATCATTTGAAATATTAGGATTTACTTGAAAAAATAGTGATATGTGGGGTCTATAATTATATTATCACTTCATGTATTGGTACATTTTACAAGAAAAATCATTTGGCCAAATTAAATGGGTTTTTACCCATAGTTTTAAACTGTCTTTGTGCAATGTCTTTATGGTATTAATATCATGATGTTTGAGATCATTATTTCTGTTGTTAATCATTTTATCAATTAATAATTCCATTATTATTATCCATGATATTATTTTATTGATATTATCCATGGATACCCTTTGTGATCGAGTTATCGATTAAATTACATGTATTTTATGTTATTTACCTTTCCGTATTGATTATGACTTATCTAATCATGATAGTTATGTTATTTATTAAATGTTTTTTTTAGTTATTGACCTTTCCATGTTGATTATAAATTATTAATTAATGATATATTCCTTTGTATATAACCCTTACTAAGAATTTCATCACACCCTTATTTTGTTTTCTTTCCCTTTGATATGAAGATAAATCCTTTAAATGAGTTTCATGGATGTTGATAATTTTATTTTATTATGTTTCTATATTTTATTACTAATTTATAATGGATATCATGTATGAATAACGTTCCCCAAATATACTAAAATACTTAGTTCATTGGAATATTACCCTTTGTATTTATGCCAATGTAATAAGAAAACCACCGACAATGGGTTATTGGAGTGAGCATTGTTACATTAATCTATCACATACCCCTTCCTTGAGGGAACTAGGAGTACCTATTCCAAGGTATTTTATGTAAATTCAATGTTTTTTTCCCCTATAGGGTCCTTATATATTATAACACACATTTATGGTTAACCCCTCATCTATTTTTGGCCGAGTTATTAAATTACTGTTTCAGGGTCTATCATAACCAAATAAACTTATAATCACTTCATGTGAGTTTAAGACAATTTCTTTTTAATTTCATGGTAAATCACTCAAAAGTAGAGAAACCACATTTCACATGCACATAAAAAAATTAATAAACTTTAGGGATATATTCAGGGACTACTTACCCCAATCATATTTACAATCTTTATAATGCTTCACTCATCCTTGGAAAAGACCATCTTTCCATCATCCAAATTAGACTGGTCATCATTTATCAATATGAGGCCATAATACTAAAAATTATCATCTAAAGGCATTATAAACCATTTATAATTTAATTTTACATTTATTTGTAGGGATTAAATTCATATTGATGTTATTTTTTCTATTTTTTTATCATTTTTCACAATGTACTATTATTTATAATCAAATATAAAACAATATTTATATATTTTTTATATATTCAAATATACACATAAAAAATGTTATATATAGGTTTTTTTATATATAAATATATATATGAACATATATAAAAATTTATTGATTAAAAAAAATTAATGAAATATATATAAATATAGAGATATATAAGAAAAATGGAAGGCAAAACTGAATAGGGGAGTAGAAAATGTGCTGAGATATGAGAAGAAGGTCTCGGGATCAAAATTGTATAGAGGAAGGGGCATCTATCGCATGGTGGAATTATCTAATGAACTGATAAAGAGGTTGGTATATGCTAATAAATGGTGGGGCGGGACGTGAATCGAATAAAACAATTATCACCCTTTATTAGCGGGGCCTTTATCAACTCCTTTTTAGGACTAAAATGGGGTATTTTAACAGTGCTTTTTTCGAGCACTTTTAATAAAAACCCATTAAAATAACATTCATTTACATAACTTCTAAATAGAAGATATATCTATTTAAATAGTGCTATTAAATGCTATATTTATAGTAGTGGTTACTGTCACAACATGATTCCCCATGCCATGGTGTGATTATTAATAAAATTTTTGCCTTAGAGAAAACCCACATAAAATTACATGGTGTTAAACCCACTTTTCAGGGTTTAAACTACTATATCCATTATCGGTTAACTCCCTTCCCATGGAATGATCTCATTCATACCCTCATCATGGTGTTACCATCCCCTTTCATGTTGTAATGATCCATTTATAGTAAATTTATGCGATAGTTCCTGTACTACCTTGGTCTAACATTCAATTAATCACCCAAAAAACCTTTTATAAGTCTAATAACATTTGAAACATGTCTTATTGATGTTCTAACCCCTGGAATCCCGATATTCGTCCCAATTCCCAAAACATGTATAGATTCATGAAACAAAATTCCACTAAATTTCACAACCCCTAGTTAGTAGTAGTGGTTTGTCAATATATTTCTCTAGTTTTTTAATATTTAACTCTTCTTATTCTTGATATAATCATCAAATTTCATGTGGATATTTTATATATAGATTAATATTACAATATTAATTAAATATAGTATCATTATCTTCATTCGAAAAATATTCTTTTATACCAGTCAAATTTAATTTAGAAGCAATTCATCAGTGATCCTCAATATTTGGAAACATATATTCTTATAAAAACATCCTCAAATATAAACTAAGTATATTCTTTATCTTCTCATTTATTTATAATTAATTGTATACTTCTTCTTCCCTTTTAACTTTTTCCATCTTAATTTCAATGTGTTAATTCTCACATGAAATAATAAAATTATAGTCTAAAGGTTTATACAATAGTGAAATCTCCTTCTTCAAATGTAATCAAGAATATTTTCTTGAATAAATAATTAATCAATAAATAATATAATATTTTATTCATTGAATAAAATAAAAAATTTAGTTAAATATTACAAAAAACTTGCGAATTCCATTTATTCTTACACAACATTCGTAAGTTTTTATGTATACTTTGAAATACTTAGGTTACTCTTATGAAAAAATATATTTATTCTTATATGAGAGATATTTACACTTAAATTCCGTCGATAAGTTTAAAATTCTTTTTACATAGCCTCAATCTTAATCTTACAAAAGTGGTGTAACTTTTGAGTAAATATTTTCTAGAACTAGATTAATATTTTATAACTATGAGTTAAACTTACATACCATTATAGATATAGAGTAATTTTTATGTGTCTATAATTTATTGTTACACAACAAAAGAAGTATCTAGATTATTCTTAGGTATATTTGTGTAATTATAACATGAGAACAATTTAATCTTATTTATCCTATGAAATATTCATGTCATTATTATTTGATATAATGTTACTCTTTTGTATCTATAATGTAGAAGTGATCATTTATAAATGACAGCTCAAACAGAAACACAAAAAATAAAATCCATATGATATATTCTCATGGTTCAAAAAAGCCTTCATTCAACTGCCTTATGATATATGAGATCTCAAGGAATGACACACTTCCATGCAACATGGTCTCAAGCCCCTATATCACTTACTCAACCATCCCTGAACTCCCTCTCCTTAAAAAATCATTTCCAACCATTTATATTTAACTAAAATCACATCATGTTAACTTGAATTTTTTTAGACACATTAGAAGGATTCCAATAATTTTACATAACATACAAACTCCTTAGTGAATTAAAACGGACGTCCACAACCTCAATAACATCAACTCATCTTTAAACTTGACATATGGTTCAATAATGGCGATTTAACTATTTATATATTTAGGTATCACATTTCTTGGATCATCTCATTAATAATTATTCTACCCACTATTATATGAGTATAGATTTCATTTAATATACTATTATTCAATCTTTTTAACAAATGGATGGATCTTTTAAATCAAACTATCTGTGGTCTTTTATAATTATAGAAAGTTCCTAAAACTATTTATAGAGACATAATGTTTTATAAGCCTTTCTACTCTTTGAAAATAAATACATTTCCTAAACTATTTCATTATAGAATCTTAATATTTCTCATTTGAATGTGTTTTATCTCTAATTTTTCATATCAAGACTTCACACATAAGTAGGCTTAAATTCCATCATCTTATTATCTTCTTACTCACAATACTACTTCATAATAGTATGTAATGTACTCCAAAAAAATATCATTGATAACATAATCTTATTTTAAATTTGAATTATAACCTAAAATCATCTTTTCTCATTATTTTCAGTATTATATAAACATGTATTCATCAAATATTTAATTCTCCTTCATCCAGTCCTTAATATTCACTCAACACACATTGATATCCCAACATGAACTCTTAAATCTAACATCTTATCTCAAAACATATTGATTTCATTTCTTATAAAAAAATAAAACACGTCATTATTTAAAAGACTAATATCAATATAAAAAATATTCATCAAATTGGGGTAAATTTATACCCAAAATTTAAATTAGGCCAATAATTATACTATCAAACCCCTAGTGATTGGGTAATACACTTGGGGTATGTGAATATCTTGTTTAGGTCAATATAATAACATATTCAAGTCATTTAATATTTTATCATAGAAATTTTTTGTTTTTTACATTTTTCAAGATTTCATCTAACATTTCATGTCTTATCTATAGACTATGTCGATTTCTCAATTTCATGGATATGGTGGAAGCCTATGTTTTAAGTGATTTCCAAGTGTTTATTATTTCTATTTTAGGAATGATTTTGTTTTTTTATATTTTCAGGTTTAGAAAGTGTAAAAATAATTTCAAATTTTATGTATCATCTAAGAGCCATTTTTTTCTTATCATCCATCATTTCATAGTGGAACCTTGGACGTACACATTTTTTATTTTTATATGTGATTAAATTATATCAATTAAATGAAATTATTAAATTAATAAATGTTTTTCAAAATACCTTATTAGGGAAAAATTAATTAATGGAAGTCACACATGTCTGTATATTATTTCTATTTATGTTTTTTCTATCATCAATGGTGTTATACTAGAATCTTTATATAACTTTGAAATTTAAATACGTACGGAAATAATTTTGAATTTGATAATAAAAGAAATAGTTTTCAATAATTGTTTTAAAATTAAAATATATTTTATATTTTGATCTCTTTTTTGTTAATGGTCATTCTTTTTTAAATTAATTAAGAAATAGATTTATAAAATATAATTTATAAAATCATCTTAGTATTATGAAATTCAATGTTTTAAAAGTAAAATTGAACTTTTATTTTAGAAATAATAATTTAATTTCATTAAAAATGTTTTAGTTGGTTTCATATATGTAATTTTAAATGGTTTTGGTAAAATCGGTCGTAATAAATTTTTTAATTTTGGAAATTTAGTGGTATTATAGAAATTTTTAAACCCTAGGTTACATTTATAGTGAGGAGAACCAAAAGTTCGGAATTATTTTTACTATTATTATTTTTGGAATAGTATGTGTGTTAGTGTATCTTTATAATATTAATAGTATGGATTGTGAGTGATTTATTCGAGTGTCTGGTTTTTTTGTAGTGGTATTATAGAGATAATCTTGGGATTATATTTATTATGTTGGAATGAAATTATTGATTGTGATAGGTTATAATTTTTGGATGATTGTTTGGATTTTATTTTTATAGAAGAAATGTATGTTTTTGGGGAGATTTTACTGACCAATGTCCTTAATTTATTATTAATGTATGATTTTTATTTATAATAAAGAATATTTATGGTTAAACTCCAATCTTCATTTACTTTTTTTATTTTGTCCCGGATAGTAATCATTTTTGTTTTTTTAAAAATCATAAACGTATGCATTTATAAATTGTAAAGTGGTAAGAAAACAAATAGAGTTTAAATTTTGAGTTTATTTGAAATAAATAATTGTGTCGGTGGTTGTATATGGTCATCAAGTACCTAGTAGATTTCTACTAGGTACCTGGTGATCAGTCATGTGGGTCGGTATCCACTAAACATCCCTTGGGTGGATGATAGAGATCCACTGGGTACTCATTGGAGCCCACAATGATTTTTAAGTGGGTAAAATGGAAATTTTTGATTTCATTTTCTAAATACCCCTTCTATATTGCATTCCTCTAGACTCGTCAGTACTAGGAGAGATCTCTCCTTTATTACTTTTATCTCTCCCCACTTTCCTCCTTCACCCATGATATTCAAGTATGTTTTAATTCTCTAAATTGTGGTTAATGTTATCCTTTCTTATTTGAATCCCTATTTTTCCATTCTTCTCTAATTCTAGTTTATGGTGTAAGGGATTTTTATGTGATTCTACTATAGGATGGTGGAACTAGTTAAAGTGAAAGGAATTTCACATGAAATAGAAACATGAGTCCATCGAATGTTCTATTGTGTGTCATTGTTTGTAATTTTTATTAATGTTACTTATTTAATGGGTTATTTTTGGTATTTCTTGGGATTAGGTAGAAATTAATTGTTTAGAAGGTTTAAAAAATTAGGGCTTTTATTATTGGTAGTGTAGAGTGTTTATTTGGATTTTTCTATGTGTGATTTAGTTAGTAATTTTTTCATATTTTTAATGTATATTGGTTTATTTATTCTAGTATGTTTATTTGTGGTTTATGATTTTTATCAAGCTCAATTACATGTCATAATGGCTGGTGTTCTAAATTGTATTGAGTTTTATATGTATTTTTAAATTATGTGTATTCCAATTATTTTTCAAACATTTATAAAATTTAAATGATGATTTTAAAAAGATATGTGAATTGTTTTTATATGTGTATTCCTATAATAAATTGATATTATAATTATGTTGACATTATTTATCAGGTTTATTCATTTCTACTACAACAACTACTTCCATACGATTTTTGTTTTTTATAAATTAATTATTAATTTAATTTTTAAAACCTTATTTGTTATGATTTATTTCAAATTTTTTGACAAACTTTTTAATTAATAGTTTTTATTGAAAAGGAATATTTATTAAACTTGGTTACGATTATGTTACAAGTTATATCTATTGGAACCCAGTTACTATTCACAAGATCATGTATTAATTCTTGAACCAAGATTTGTTTGAATGAAATATTCTTTGTAAATAATGTTTCCTGGAGTTCTCTATAATTATAAAAATGCGTGAACCATTACTTTCTCATAACACTTGAATTAATTATAATTCATTAAACAACACATAACCTTTGTTTGGAACGCTACCTTAATAGTGATATAATGGATAGGTTATGATAATGGTATAGGACTAGTTCCACACTCTATATGAGTATAAACTTTTTTAAAAAAATATATTTTAATTTTAATTATTAATATTGAAAACCCCTTACCTTTAAAAATTGGTAGTTGAGATAAAAAACATATATTGGTTTTAGGTTTGTAATGTGATTAGGAAAGATGACCTGAAGTGACTTAGGATGAGATATTTCTCTTTTTTAATGGACTTGAGATAATTGAGGGTGGTTATTTATTCTAATATAATATCAAATTAATATCAATGTTTATGTTATAGATTTCTTCATTTATTATTTATCTTCTGTTGAATTTTTATCATATTTAGTAGTAGGTGGTGGGGTTTCTTGATTAAAAGTCTTGACATATTTCTTGTTAGAGGTTTTTATACTATTTGAGACTATCTTTATTCCATTATTTATTAATCACATTGATCTTAAATATCTATTATTTATTTCTCCTTGTTAGTTCATATGATATACAAATGATATAAATGTCCATATAGACAATTAGATTTGGGTAACAATCATGGAATGGTTTTGAGAGTGATATATCTTTGTATTAGTGAAACAGAGGTGGACATTGGATATCGTAATTGTGAAATGTGATGTATGTTCTAAATTTTAATGCATCATTTCGTTATAATAGGTTATGTAATTAAAAAAATACAAACAGTGATCTTGGAGTTAGGTAATTTGATTATAAAATTTTTAGTTTGATGTCCATAAACATAGGGTTGAAAATTTATAAATGATTATAAATATATAGTACTACTTTATTATAGGTAGTGTGATTAATATGGGGTATTTGGTTAGTTGGTTTTTTAGATATTTTACAGTTGTGAAATTATGTGAAATATCTTATTGAATATGATAGAATTGGGATTTGTTTCTATTTAACATACATGGTAATATTTTTTATTCTATATGGTTATTTAATGGTATCAAAAGTATATTATATTTTCTATCAATCAATTGTGTTCATTTTTTGTATTTTTCAAATAGATTATTTATATTTAGATTTTGGTCTTGGTTTATATGTTTTTATTGTATTTGTTTCTAACTATATCAAGACTGGTAGACTCTATGAGGTTGTTATATTGTTATTATTATAAACAATGTATTATACATGTTTTATGTTTTAGAGAGGAGGTCAGATACTTGTGTCTGTGTGTGTAGCCTCCTTTAGAGGATTCTTTATAAATAGATATACCATAGTAAATGATATATTTTTGTCTCTTATATATGATGTAGTATATAAATTATTTTTCATCCAGAGAGATAATATAATAAATTTATGTCTATTACCTATATATAAGGGATGTGGTATGTATAATTAGTTTACATCTAGGTTTATCCAATCGGTATATAACTACTTTTTTTTCTGGCTTGTTCCCAAATTAGGTGTGCATCATATTATTTGTGTGGGAGTTATCCAATGTTATATAATGATTTTTTATAGTATCTCTTTTATGACATGTTTTCTTTTAAAAAAATGATAAAATAATATCTCTTTGAATTTGATATGCACTTGAATGTATTCACTAATTCGGATTTGAGGTCTCTTGTTAGGGCCTACAAAATGTTTGTACACACATCCAACATGTGCGCCTCACTGTGCATGAAACGTCACATATGAAATATCAAGTACTATATTGAATAGAGATAACTACTTTGATGATTTGGGACTAGTAATGTGATGGAGTTATTGATCATGACTTCTCCCATTATTATACTATAATGGATAAGGAGTATTCAATGGATTGATTCCATGGTTATTTTAGGTTTCTTATTTTTGGTCTATAAACTTTTTTACTTTGAATATGGGATGATATTTTATTTTAACTTCAAACATATAGAGGTGTATTTTTTATATTATGTTACATTTATGGTATGTATTCGTTGGAGAATATATTTTTTGATTTTCATAATATTGTAAATATAGTCACATCATGCCAAATATTCACCAGAATCTATTATTATCCTAAATTTCTATAAATAAATGTTTCAATCATTCACCAACACATCCCTTATTCCCACAGTTCTAGTTTCCATGACGTAGAAAATGAGGAATTTTCTTAGGGTATGTGGTGTTACGTTTTGAGTCGATGTAGTATTTCAGTTGGGTTGTTACATCTGTTGTGTGATGTATATAAAGGTAATATTTCTTTCTTCACTAATGATGGGTCATAGCCATTCTGACGGATAAATGAAGGTAGAGGGTAAAATCGTTGTTCAGTGAGATCAGTGTGTTTTTAGTTATATGGAGAAGTCTTAAGATGCTCAATTTTTTGGGTAAATTTTTTTTGACTTTATATTACTATTTTGGATTTATATACATTTATTCCACATTAATTTTTTTTAGTATTATTATATGTTTAAAATATACATCATTCATAATTTCTTAATTTTAATCTGATATTTCAATTATAAATTATTTTACTTATTCTATATTTGGGATATGCCTGATATATGGATACATCAAACTAAAATTTCAGTAGGGCCTCAATATGAGGTTGTTAGGTTATAATAATGGAAAACTATCTAGTAATGTTTTTTCACCCTTGAAATTTATTGGTAGCCTTTACTAGTATGGGGATTCAACAATGGCCAGGTTTCATTTTAGCTTGAGTAGATTGAGATTGAGGGTTCATGATTCATGTAGGGATATTTGAAAGTTGTTTCTCTAAAATATAAAACTTATCTTCTTGTTTTATAATGATTCATAAATCCCGATACCAGTCTATAAAAATTCCAATATTAATATTTTCTATTTCAAGAATTGATCTAAAATATAATCATTATGTCATATTCAATGACAATATAATATAATATATATTTTATTTTCATATGTTTATCATGTTGTAAAATTTTTCAATATGTATTTTTATTCAATATACTCCCATAAAAAAATAACTTCATAATTACATCATATTTATTAATGGGTAAATATTGGTATTTCAATAATCTTTTTGACCTATTCAGAATTTCTATTATCATTTAGAAATTTAGGTAGAGTAATTTTTTCTCATGGGATTTTATGGGGATAAGGACCCCCTCATGTGATGGTAACTTCAATGCTCTAATGAGAACTGTGTAGTCCATGATTTTTATCTAATGAAGGAGATGCTGTAGTTAAATGATTTATCAACTGGTTCATTATTCTTGTTTCATTGAAAATATGTGGCTAGTCTAGACCAATGAGTTGATTTTTTTTGGAAGTTCAATATATTTGTACAATAATTCGAGTCCGGCCTACCATTTCTTATCCCTTGTAAAAACTCCCAATGGCCCCTACATCCATAACTGGGTACGTACATGATTTCCAAAGGCCAATAGTCCTTTAGGGTTTTAGACACACCGATGATTAGGAGATCACACTGGTCAAGAGGATGGGAGGTCAGGCCCATCACACCCTTTTGGGGGGAATTATTTTCTACTATGGGAATCTCTTATAGATTTAATAAAAGGTAAATAATCTCTTCCTAATCATGGTATCAGATAGATTACCAGAACAAAACTATCATATGTTAAGTTTCATTATATGAAAAAATATGGGGTCTTTTGGGTGAATCCATTTTTATGTGTCTAAGGTTCTGCAACTATTTCCCTTTGGTGGGTAGCTACGTGTAAGTTGAAGTCATATAACCAGGCACTCTAGAGTCTTTTTTTATCCAGGGAAGTGGTTAATATTTTGAAGATGGGATTGAGCCATTATGAGGCATCTTTTTTATCTTGTTTTGTAACAGGAATCAAAATCCTCATAGATAGTTAAACCTTTATAGTTGGACATTGTTTGAAAATAAAATATAAATTGGAACTTGAGAACTAGGTTTTGAGATTGATCATTTGGGTGGAGACCAACATATAACCATTATAGAAGGAAATAGAGTTTTCATAGTTCATTCATTCCCTTAGGAATGACCCTAAGGAAGATACCCCTATTTTTTGGGTAATTTTATCAAACCATTGATCAGGGATTATGCACTGGTATTTCCTAGGATGGAGAAGATTCATTATTACAATGATGTGATCATTCCGACTCCTTAATCCCATGTGAGATATGCTTGATGTGAGAAATAAATGATGATAAGTAATAATACTCATTTCATATGGATGTGGGGATTACATTCTAGGAAGACCCATTGGATGCTTAATATAGGACTCAGAACATTGGACGGAATCCTACATATCCTATTTATGGAATCAATTAGAGTCGTCATATTTTAGTGGTTCTAAGATCACACACTGAGGCTTCCCTTTATGAGTGATATGATCCTTAAAATTTTGTAATCCCACATGATATATGATCGGTGTGGGAAATAAGGGATGGAAAATGACCAATCTCACTACTTTTGGAAGTGGGACATATGTTATTGGACTTCCCTTTGGATATTTATTATGGATATTAGGCCTTAAGTAGGAATCATGTGTATCCTGGTTATAAATGGATTTTTATTAAACACAGTTCAATTAAACTGGGGCTTACAGACTGTGATTCCCCCTTATGGATGTTGGACAAGGTTATCAAGTCAGGGGATGCCTACTTAATTGAGTCTTCTTTTCTTACTAACATATGTTGACTTCCTGAAATACATGACTTGATTTTATACATGAGATGTTATAGGATTTCTTCCTAACATTTACCAATACAATTCCATGATCTAGTTGACTTGTCTTAGTGACATCACATAATCTTGATAGCTTGTCTAAAGGTCATCACATGACCGTGTCTGAATTTTCTAGAGGATATTATAAGACCATAATGGTTGATCCTAGAATCCATCACATTATATTAGGTATAATTCTTGTTGGGAATTTCATGATCCAACAATAATTCCTTGGTGTCATCGTAAAATATGGTTGACATTCTTGGAGGGTGTCGTGAGACTCAGTGTGATGTGTCTAGAGGGTGCCACATGTTCTGGCTAAGTTGTTTGGGTGTCATCACAAAAGTTGGTTTACATGTCTAGAGGATGTCTCTAGATTTGGATGGCTTGTCTGGAGGATGTTGCGAGAGCCATTCGACTTGTCCTAAATCCATTATGGGAATTAGTGGACATGTACTAGAGTTACTTTATGATCTGAGTGACATGATTATAGGACATCTTGAGGTCTAGATTGCAAGTTTAAAGGATTTCATGAGACTTGGTTTGCATACCTATGTTTTCATGTGAGTAACCCTTTCATGTCCATGGGACCTTTCATGATCAAAATAGTATACCAAAGACGAGTCACATGATCTCGGAGACATGTCCTGGTGTTTCCTCCTATCCTTGGAAGTTCATGAAAAGCACATTGGGTTTAGTGTATGTGTTCTTCACATAAGTCTACCTATTTTTCATTCTTATTCCCATAGTTTTATTATATATTCCTTAGATTTGTTCACTGTTATCTTATTTAAGTTTCATGTGACTAGTTAGGTATACATGAATTCCTTCACATAACACACCAGGAGTCCTTATCATGATCTATAAGTGATCATTAAAAGTTCCTATGAATGTCGTATGATCTGCATAGGTGGTTAAACAAACATTACCTAATGGGAAACTTTTCCAATCATGAGATCATCCTATATGAGGAATCCACTATGATTTCTTGGTGTTCCAGTTCAAGGATCCAGGAATGAATTTTTTGATGTTGGGGTTGAGGATTTATAGGCCTCGCCACCCCAATTATTTTCCACTGTGTGAAATGTATCAGCAAAATCCAGGATAGATTCACTATAAGTATTTTATTTCTTACATTTCGCAAGATCCTAGTTTAGGTTATTCCAACGTCATTGCATGATTTTCTGTGATCGTGATACCATCCAATAATTTCCCCATTTTTTGGATTATATCCAATTAATGGGGCTTTCCTAAACATATGGGAATGTGAAGGAATTTTCACATTTTCAGTCCTATATTTCCAAGGGACATCATGAGATCAAGGAACCTATTGAGAGGCCTTCATGAGATCTTAGGATACTTGCCTATGACCCATCGTAAGATAAGACTGGATTTCAACAGGACATTCGTGATATCAATTCGATACCTTCATGGGAATTATAGACGCCTTTTGGGGTGCATGAGCATGTCTCATGAAGTTTACAATCTCAACAGGATCCCGAACATTAACTTTTATTTCATTATATTATTTTTCAAAGGCTTGGTATCTGGAAAATTTTCACGAGTTTTTTTGAATACAATAACTCTCCCAACAAGTTATGCACCACGTGACTAAAAAAGAGTCATATGGTGATGAGAGAGCTTTTCAAGGAAAAATCCTTCTATTTTTCTCCTGGAGAGGAAGGGGGTGAATGTCTTCTTAGACATGTTTAAATCCCTTCATGTGGAAAGGGTGACATATCATCGGGCTCTCACTTGGTGAGGTGGACATGTCTCCATGGGCACGTAGTGTCTCTCAGACCATATATTGTGTATTCCATGATGTTTACAACCTTAATAGGCTCCCTCCATTAACAGGTTTTTTTTCCTTCTTTATTTTGCAAGGGCCTGGAGTATCATGAATTTTCTTGAGTGTTGTAGAGGGAAATTTTTCTTCCCATCAGTGATTTGTTTTGTTACAAACAAGAGGTATTATGGTGATTTATGAGATTTATCATTGAAAAAACCCCTTCTGGTTGTTTTTGGAGATAAAGGGGGAGTTCTAGGCTGCTTGTGCAAGTTGATGCCATTCGCGTGAAGGGGGTGACAAGAAAGTGGGTTGCTGTGTGACTAGGAAGACATATCACAAGAAATTATGATGTGTATCATGAGTTTCATGGATGTGTAATGTGAATTTTATAACCACAATATGGTCATGACTTTTGGATATTTCCCTCCCCATTTTCCAAATATTTTTGGATGGATGGTTAGGTTCCTTCCACGTGAACATTCTTGTGACCTGGTGGTTCTCGTCAGGCATCTACCATGTGATCCTTGATTTTCTGGGATGCCTCTTAAGAGAAGAAGGATTTTCCAAGGGGGATCAATAGTATAACACCCTAAACATTTTATCGTATGTTTATCTTAATACATGTTATTCATAGACTATATTTTATAAATCACAAAGTTTTTTTTGAAACAACACATGGTTATTTTGGAGATAGTCCCAACATAGCCATTAAACATAATTTTTCCACTTTTGTGTTTTGAATTTTGAAAAATGGATATACACGACTGTGATCATGGTGATATTTGGAGTCTGATAGAATCAAGTTAAATTTTGGTGAATAGTAACTTGCCCTTATGAATAGTAACACACCCTTAGGAATTGTAACATACTCTTATGAATAGTTATAAAACCCTTATGAGTTGTAACCTTACTCATGAATGTATAAATAAAATTTTGGCAAGTTAAAAATGAAGATGAATATTTTAAGTGTTGGTATTTTTCGATTAATTAATGTTATAATTAAAAATTAAATTTATCATATTTATAAAATAGTTTTTGAGAAACGGAGTTCATTTTTGGATTCTACACATCGAAAAATGGTTATGGTGATTTTTTTTGATTTATCTAAAATTCTTGAATTTTTGATGAATAGTGAAATACAATAAATGCTAAATACTTGATTTACTACATCATAGGTGATTCAAGGCTGATTTATGCCAACATGGTTCAAACTCATATGAAATTATTACTATTTGGGATCACATTAATCAAGACTATTCATATTGTCAACCAAAAATATTAAATTAATGATTAAAATAATGTAAATCCCTCCTCCCCTCCACTATATAAACCACCCCTCACCCCGTATTCCTCCCACACCACTAAAGCTTCAATAATTGCCTAAATTATGCTCAAATATCTCCATAAATTCATTCCCCACGTCCTTGACCTAATAGTATCACCAAAAGGCCAAAAAAAGGCCTTATGAAGATTCTCTAGGAGGAGTACTCAATAGGTGAACCTCTGTTCTCTTTTTTTTCAAATTCTTTTACATGATCCATTATTTTGTTTCTATCTCCTCATCTCCCCACATCCAAATTCTATGATAATTATATTACCTTAAATGTAAAAGAATTTTATTATGCTAATGGAATATGTCATCATCAACTATCTTTTCCCCCACCTCTTACACTAAAAATGAAAATACTGTCTTAGATGTGTTAATTTATCACATTCAAGGACGATAGGTTTTAAATTTATATTAAATTCTTAAAGAATGGTCATGAAACATTTTTAATGGTTTAAAACATCATAATATATGTATTTTACCTTATTCAATTTTCTTTAATCCTTACACACTCATATTAAAATTTAAAACAAGTCAATTATGCACAAAACTGCCAATTTAATTCAAGTGTTTATCAATAACATTTAACTAAGGACTCATCCTCAAGGTATATATCCCTAAATAATTATAAAATCATTTATAATGTCACTAATAATATATATTAACAATTATGGATGTTTAACTACAATTAAAATGAACTTAAATTCATGAAGACAAGTAAACCTGTCATGAAAACCATGGAAGAAAATGCTTCCAAAACTATAAAATTGAATCTTGTAAACCCATCAAAAAGGACATTAATTAACCTAATAAGGTTATACTATATAAATTACATATTTATGAGGTTATGTAATTATTAATAAATGCAGAAATTTTTATTATTCAGGTTGTTAAGATCAATTAAGAACTCCTTCGGGCATAAGGTAAGGGATCATATGTCTCACTTTGGTTCAAGAATCACCCCTAAGTTTTGACCTTTTATTTTTTATTAATAATGATGAGGTATGATTTTCCACCTCCCCCATACTTCCATTATGATGTATAAATTATGGTATAAAACTTTACAGCTCATTAATCCATCAAAAGAACAATTGTTAACATGCCAAAATGTTTGTAAGGGGTTTCACAACTAAATTTTATTTCCATGATATTTAAATTATTCTCCACATATTTATAATATTTGGTGTATGTGTTCTTCCATTTGATAAATAATATCATTACTCTATTTATATTCATGGTATTAAATTATTAAATGGATGATTACTAATTTTTGGTCACACGATATGATTGATTATAATGTGGTGATAAGATTTGTCTCAATTTTCATTTCGTTGTGAATTTGTATTATGAACCAAATAATTGTTATGTGGTGTACCTACTGCCCATTTGAGATAAATTTTCATTTCAAATTATATTTCTTGTTAAATATCAAAAATCTCATATCATGGATATGAATATTTTGTATGTCATATACCATTTTACATACGGTGTTTATTTTGAATGTTGTTTTAACAGTGGAAGTATTGTTGAATCTATATCCTCTAATCTATATGGATATTGAAAAGGAATATTGATATTGGATTGAATCTTTTTATATAGAATTATTTTGACTTTCAGTGGTGGGTGGGGCCCGTAATATCCCCTCAATTCATCATCGTGTCTCATGAGACAAATCAGTTTGCGACAAACCCATCGAGTTTGTTTCCAAAAATATAATGGGTTTCTACCCACAAACTTAAACTATTTTGAAGGTATAGTGGTATCATGTGCCCGATACATGATTTTCAATTAATAATAATTCTTTTTATTTATTTTTAGTTATTACTATCCATGAGGATATCATTATGAAAAAATCTATGGATTCATTTTCATTCTTAGATTATTAATGGTGAGTGGTTTTAATTTATTAACCATGATATATTGACTATGCCAATTTGATTATGATTCAGTAATTGTTGATTCATGATTCTGCTATTTTTGACCCTTACTGAGAATTTGAGCTCATCCCTTTTATTTGTTTACCTTAAATAGGTTATGAAGTGGAGACTATTTATTATGTTCCCATGGTTGATGTTTATTAGTTTATATTATGTATTGTATTTTGTTACCTTTCTCGTTGTAATAAGAGTTACATGTATATATCTACATTATTCAAGAATAATAAACTAATCATTACTTCAGTATTTCACTCCACTTAATCTTGCCAATGTAAAAGTTAATGCACCGACTCTAGGCTTTTGGGGTCGGGGCATTACATTTGGTATTAAAGGGATTTTTTGTAGAAAACATTGAATGTAGATTAAAAAATATAGATTAGTGAACAAATACCTAAGGTATTAGTTGAGTATAAACAAAAAAGAACATCCTGGTATTTTGGTAAGGAATATATTATTTGGATCCTACTAGAAAATGCATCCCTGTCTGGATACAAACAAGTAGAGGTGGCTCTAGAACAGATGTACCTATGAGTGAAAAATCTAAAAAGAAGTCTCTACCATGACATAGGGTATCCCAGTACATGATATAGGGCCTTGATGCACTATTTTGTTTTGACACTTCCAGGGGATATGATTAGGATAACTCAGATTTTCATTACAAGCCATTATGAACAATTTTAATGTAAATTTATGCTCAGAGAAACCATGTTTATGGGATTAGATACGCATAGAATTTCAATTTATGTTAAGTTTTTTTAGTAGAGATTATAAATTATGATTCATAACCTAATATAGTGTATGTCATTATTTAGAAATTGAGCCTAATGGAAGAAGGGGAATCAATACTCATGGGCAATGTAGGGATTTCCCCGCTGAGCAAGTTAGCACAATCAATGTTGGAGAAGATAAGATTAGGTTCATAATGGGACAACTTACTCAGGCTGTGAAGAATAACCAGTACACACCTATGTTATATTTTTTCATGCAGTAGAAGCCCCCTTCTTTTAGAGGGACTACTAATACAGTGGTAGGTGAGCAATGGATCAAGACCCTCGAAAAGATATTCACGTCATTTAGATGAAAGGAAAATGATATGGTAGAACTGGAAGTATATTGTCTCAAGGGAGATGCTGATAAATGGAGGTCCTTGATCTAGAATGCCGCTGAGTAAGAAGAAATGGAATATATAGAATGGAGTAATTTTAAGGAAATATTCTTTGTCAAATATTTCCCTCATGAGTAATGAACCAAATTGATGAGTAAATTCCTTGGCTTAAAGAAAAGGGAAGAAGACAGTGTTGCAGAGTATGTGTATAACTTCCATAGACTATCTAGGTATTCCATAGATTACATACGTGACTTAGAAGACTAGATTGATCATTTCTTTGAAGGTTATAAGACATGTTTTCTAAGGTAACTTTCTTCTCAAACATTTTCATCATATGATGAAATTGTATTGGGTTCCATAAAAATAGATTGGGAGTTCTATAGATCAAAAGTTTTTAAGGGAAAACTAGATTAAAAGTAGTACCCTCATTACAATGGCAAATGTGAAGTTCTAAATAAGAATAAGTGAATAAATAAATTCCAGTTATGCAAGAACTATGGAAAGAATCATCATTGGAAATGATTGAAAGGCCTAGGAGTCTTCTATAGGTGTGGATAAAAGGGTCATAGATCAAATGAATGTATGGGGAAGAAACAATCAATGATGTTCTATGCAACAATTGTAGAGATATGGGACACTATGAAAATGAGTGTCCTAAGTGCCAAGGAATATTTTCTTAGAAAAGGCCACGACAGCAAGGGAATGGTTATGAAATTACAACTATGGAGGTTGAAGTACTTAATGATGTGGCGGTGAGTACTTTAATTGTCACCTCAAACTAAGTAAATGCATTATTTGATTCAATATTATCACATTCATATATATCTTTCTAGTTTTACAAGAAAATTATACATTCCCAATTTGATTTAATATAGGAGTTTTCAGTCAAAACTCCTAGGGGATGTATCATTGCAACAAAGGAATGTGGATCAGTCCCCCTCATGACACATAAACATGATTTAGTTTCTAACCTTATCATCATAAAGATGACATACTTTGATATAGTTCATGGTATGAATTGGATGTCAAATTATGGTGAAAAAATATATTGCATGATGAATGAAGTTACAATCGTTGATAATGGTTTAGAATCCCATATTTTTACAGCAGAAAACATATCATATGATTATTATCTAGATCTACCCCTAGCAGATCTACTGAATGCAATTCAAGGGGATAGAGAAAACCCAATATCTATGGGTCAGGAAATAAATCTTCAAATTGAATATGTTCATATAGTGAAAGAATACATTAGAATATTTCTAGCGGATTTACCTATACATCCTCTAGAGTGGGATGTTGAGTTCTCTATTGTTTTAATTCCTACTGTAAGATATATATCAGATAATACCTATATAATGGCTACTGGGGAATTTGGGGAGGTGAAGAAACAACTAGAGGAATTGATTGACAAAGTATTTACTCGACCTAGTGTTTCTATATCGAGATCCCTTGTCCTCTTTGTCAAGAAGAAAGATAGATCCATGAGGATATGCATTGATTACACGGAAATATATGCTATTAATATAAAGAATAAGTATCATATACCATGAATTAATGATTTATCTGATAAAATCTAGAGAGAAAAATACCTTTCAAATATGGACCTTTGATCTGGATATCATAAGTTGTGTGCGAGGAATGAATATATTCCAAAGACATTATTTCAAACCAGGTATGGGAATTATGAGTTTACGATGATAAATTTTGGATTGACTAATGAAACCTCTGTTTTTCATGGATTTAATGAATAGATTTTTCTAGGAATATATTGATAACTTTGTTGTGGAATTTATCGATGATATCCTAGTATTTCCAAAATCTATGAAGACCATGAGAAACACATTCAGATTATTCTGAAAACTCCGAGAAGAAATTAATTATATGAAATTTCTAGCAAGTGTGAATTTTGGCCTTAAATAGTTTCTTTTCTAGGCCATATTGTCTCTAAGGATGGAATACTAGTTGATCTTATGAAGAAAAAGGAAATCAAATAATGGCCCTTGCCAACGAACATAATCGAGATACACATTTTTATTTTCTTAGTAGGTTACTATTGGTGTTTTGTTCAGAATTTTTTCCTAACTAGATAACCCACTAACCAAGGTCACATGTAAAGGGATTAAGTTTCTATGAACTAAAGAATGTACAGAATGATTTGAAGAATTAAAAAATGGTTGGTCAATGCTACAATTTTTACTCTTCTATCTAGAAAATGGTGGATTTGTGATATACAATGATGTATCAAATAATGGACTAGGTTTCATCCATAGGAAAAATGATAGAGTTATCTCTTATACATCATGTTACTTGAGGACTCATGAAATAAATTATAAAAATCATGATCTAGAGTTAGAAATCATAATCTTTTCACGGAAAATATAGAGACATTATCTCTATAGTGAAATATGTGAGATTTATATGGATCACAAGATTTTGAAATAGATTTTCACACATAATGAATTGAACATGAGGCAAAGTATGTTGATTGAGTTACTCAAATATTATGATTTTTTAATACACTACCACCCAAGAAAGGAAAATAATTTTGTATATTCATTAAGTAGGAAATATCATTGACTTCTGACACAGATGTGGATTGAGAGAGATAGTATATTAATAAATCTACTAAAGATGGATATGGAAATTATTATGGAAGGGGAAACAAATTTCCTCTTTCAAATGATTTCTAAACCATATTTACCAGAGAAGATAAAAAGATCTCAATTTGATGATGAGAATCTATCCATGAAAATTAATGCAATTAAGGATGGGATATTGGAAGAATTCATGTATGAGGAAGGACTTCCGAAATTTGGGAAAATATTATCTGTTCCATTAGTACCTGAGCTAAAAAGGTAACTATTAGATGATGATCAGAGATCAAATTTCTCTATACATTGTGGTAGCTCAATGATTTATAGTGATCTGAAGAAAAATATTTAGTGGGATAATATGAAGTGAGAAATATGCAGACTATGTGTCAAGGTGTCTAGTTATTCAACAAGTGAAGGCAGAGAGACAACATATTTAAGGGGTTATGAAACCTCTAATTATTCTTAAGTTGAACTGGGGTGACATTATGATGGATTTTTTCATAGGACTATCGAGTACGCCTAGAAGGAATGATGCAATATGGGTAATTGTTGATCATCTCAAAAAATCATCACATTTCCTTGCTATGAGGGAGGATTTACAACATGATCTCCTAGAAAGACATTATATTAATAAATTTGTAAGTCTAATGGTGAACCTCAATCGATTGTTTCCAATAGAGATATTCGGTTTACATAAAAAATATAGAAAAGCCTCTATAAGGATTTGGATACTAATCTTCATAGTGGTATGACTTATCACCCCCAAACCAATGAATAGTCTAAAAGGACTCTTTAAACACTGGAATATATGTTGAGATCTTTCCCTCTTGTATTTAAAGGTATTTTGGATCTACACTTTCCTTTGGTGGAATTTTCCTACAATGATACCTTCCATACTAGCACTCAAATGTTGACATAACAAGCATTATATGGTAAGAGGTTTTGAACTCCAACTTGTTGGGATGAAGTTGGCAAGAGGAAACTTTTAGTCCTAGAACTTATCAAAGAGACAACAACAAAGGTGAATGAAAATCAGGCCCATATTAAAGATACCCAAATTAGGAAAACGTGTTATGATAACAACCAGAGAAAGGATTTAGAATTTCATGTAGGAGACTATGTCTTTATAAAATTATCTCTATTGAAGGGTGCCTTATGGTTCGGTAAGAAAGTGAAATTGAGCCCCAGGTACATCAGACCATTTGAAATTTTGGAAAGGATTGGAGATGTAGCTTACCATTTAGAAATGCCACAAAGTCCCTCCAAAGATCATAATCTGTTCCATGTGTCGTTGTTGAAGAAATACATGCCATACCCAATGCATGTACTCACCTATGTTGAAATAGAACTGGATCCTTATTTTTTATACTTTGAAGAGCCTATCAAGATTCTTGACACAAGGGAGCGGGTATTGAGAAGTCGGACAATTCATATCGTAAAGATTATCTAGATAAACTATAATGTGTGGGAAGAAACATGGGAACTAGAAGATTTTATGAAGAACAACCACCCACATATTTTAGGGAGCAATATACATGAAAAATTTCGAGGACGAAATTTCAGATGTTGTGAATAATATAACACCGCAAACATTTAATGGTATGTTTCTCTTAATATATTTTATTCCTAGACTATATTTTATAAATCACTGATTTTGTTTGAAAAAAACTTGGTTATTTATAATATTCTCCTAACCTATCCATTAAACATAAACTTTACATTTCTTTGTTTTAAATTTTGAAAAATGGACATACACAGTTGCGATCTGGGTGATATTTGGAGTCTGATATAATCAAGGTAAATTTTAGTGAATAGTAACTTACCCTTATGAATTGTAACATATCCATATGAATATTAAACTATCATTATGAATAGTAAATTGACCTTGATGAAAGGTAACCTTACTCATGAATGAATAAATAAAATTTAGGCACCTTAAAAATGAAGATGCAAATTTTAAGTGTTGGTATTTTTCGATTAAATAATGTTTTAATTAAAAATTAAATTTATAATATTCAATTATTATTGAAAAATGGAGATCATTTTTGGATTCTACATGTCTAAAAATGGTTTGGGTGCATTTTTGGGATTTATCTGAAATTGTTGAATCTTTGATGAATAGTAATATTCGATAAATTACGATTAATGTTAAATACATGATTTACTATGTAATAGATGATGCATGGATCATGTAAGACCAGATGGTTTGAAATCACATTAAATTTTTACTATTTTGGATCACATGAAACAATAATATTTGATTTCTTGAGAAAAAATATTAAATTAATGATTAAAATAATGTAAAATACCTCATTCCCTCCACTATATAAACCACCACTCTCCCCATCTCCCCCCACACCACTCAAGATCCAAGACATTCCAAAATTCTGCTCAAATATCTCCCTATGATCCTACCCCACATCCAAGAACTAAAAGTCTCACTAAAAGGTATAAAAAGTCCTTAAGGATATTCACAAGGAGGAGTACCTCAATAGGTGAACCTCTCTTCTATTTTCTTTCAAATTCTTTTAAAAGTTACATTCTTTTGTTTCACACCCCTCACCTCCCCACATCCAAATGCTATTATAATTCCTGTACCTTACATGGACTGGAATCGTATTATTCTAATGTAATATCTCATCCTCATATCTCTTTTCCCCCATCTCTTAAACTAAAAATTAAAATATTATCTGTAATGTGTTAATTTATCACAATAAAGGATGATGGTTTTCCACTTTATATTACCATCTTCAAGACTGGTCATGAAACATTTCGAATGGTCAAACTGAATCATAATATATGTATTTACCTTATGAAATTTTTGTTAATCCTTTCACACTCATAATACAAAATAATAATACAAAAAAATTTCATTGTGCACACAACCACCAAGTTAATCCAAGATTTTATTAATAACTTTTAACTAATGAGTCATCCTCATGTTATAAAACCTTAAATCATTAAAATATCATTTATAATATCACTAATAATATATATGTACAATTCATCATGTTTAACCACATTCAAACGAACATCGATTCCTGAATACATGTAAACTGGACATGAACCAAGGAAGATAATGTATCCAAAAAAATAAAATTGAATCTATTAAACCCATAAAAAGGACATGAAATATCCTAATAAGGTTATAATATATGAATTAAAATTTTATGAGGTTATGGAATTATTAATTAATTAATATAAATTTGATTATTCAGGTTGTGAAGATCAATCAATAACACCTTTGGGAATAAGGTAAGGGATCCTCTCTATCACTTGTGTTTAATAATCCCACCTAAGTTGTGTCCTTCTATTTCTAATTCCTAATGATGGGGCATGTTTTCAAACATCCCACATACTTCCCATATGATATATAAATGATTGTATACCCCCTTACCTCACATTAATCCCTCACAAGAATACTTGTTACCATGCTGAAATGTTTGTAAGGGGTTCCTCATCTCACTTTTATTTCTGTGAGATTTCCATTATTTTCCTGTATTTACTATATGTGGTGTATGTGTTCATCCATTTTATATATAATATCATTATTCTATTTATATTCATGGTATTCAATGATTCATTTGGTGATTATTATTTTTTGGTCACTCTTTACGATTGATTATAATGTGTTAACGGGTTTGTCTCAATTTTTATTTCGTTGTGAAATACTTTGTATTACACACCTAATAATTAATATGTAATGTACCTATTACCCATTTTTTATCAATTTTAATTTAAAATTATATTTCTATTAAATACACATAATCTTGTATCATGGATATGAATATTTTCTTAGTCTTATACTATTTTACATACGGTGTTTATTTTGAATGTTGTTTTAACTGTGGAAATATTGATGGATATGTATCCTGTTCTCTATATGGATATTGAAAAGGAATAATTCTCTTGTAATTAATCTATGTATAAATAATTATTTGGAATTTCAATTATGGTTGTGGAACTCTATAGCCCCATGATGAATCGACAGGTCTCATGAGACAAATTAGTTGGCGACAAACCCATTCAGTTTGTTTACAAAAATTAGATGGGGATCTACCCACAAACGTAAACTGTTTCGATGGTATAGAGGTATCATGTTCCAGATACATGAAATCCTATTAATAAGAATTCTCTTTATTCATTTTCATTTATTATTATCCATGAGTTTTTCACTATGACAAAATATATGGACATAGTTTTATTCTCAGTTTATTAATGGTGTGTGTTTTTCATTTATTCACCATGTCATATTGACTATACCAATTTGTTTATGATTCAGTTATTGTTTATTCTTTATTCAACTATTTTTATCCTTTACTGAGCATTTTATCTCACCATTTTCATTTGTTTACCTTCAACATGTTTTGAATAAGAGACTATTTATTGGGTTCCCATGTTTGTCGTTTTTTAGTTTTTGTTATGTATTGTATTTTGTTACCTTTTTCCTTGTAATATGAGTTCCATGTATGTATCTAGTTTCTTCATGATTAATAGAGTGATCATTCCATCTATATTTTATCCCAATTAATCATTCCAATGTTATATGTAATTCATCAGATATAGGATTTTGGGGTCGGGGTGTTACATGTATGATATTATATAGGTTATGTGTTATGAATGCCTCCTTCAGGGGACCATATGAAGGTATCACGATTGCATGACGCTTGGAGAATTATGCGATCAATGATTTATACACACATTTTCTTGTTTTTATTTGTGGGTAAAATAATACCCATATTCAGGTATGTCTTCCCTTGTGAATTTTTTGATGCTCATTTGGTGAGCATCAAATAATGACCCCTCCTCAAGAGTAATTCCCATGGGTAAAATGTATCTATTTGGAGGAAAGTAAATACCCTCTTGAGGATTCTTCACTGTCAAAAATTGGTGTATTTTGGAGACTCTTTTCCTATCAAGTGATGTTTTGAATTCTGAGGAAAGACCTATAAATAGGGGAGTAGAGAGAGGCCCATTCACAGGCTACCCCACTTCTCAGAGATATTGTTCCCTTCCTCTGTCATGCAATGCTTTCATAAGACCCATCCACATGAAGGTATTGAAAGATTTTTTTCATGAGACCTTCCCGAAATGACTACATCATAGAATCTATTTTTTATAGGAACTTGTTTGAATCAACCATGAACAAAATTTTAGTAATTTTTTGAACTTCTTCGATATAGATGAACGAATTTCTCTAATGGTCTTTCCAGATCTACTGGATCGATAGAGTGATACTTTTCAACAATTTCCCATCTTGTGTGACCATATCAATGTCACACAATCATGGGTCTTTTGAGGGGTCCCGTGGTTATATGATTTTCTATAGGTTTATATGGTTCTAGATATATTCATGAACTAGGGGATTCAAGACTCATTTATTTGATCTTTTGAGGGGTCCCATGGTTGTATGATTTTCCATTAACAAGCATTTATTTTTATTCACCTTCCACATGCCACTTACATTTGTTTAGATGTATTCTGGTTCTTGTCATTGTTTCTCTACTGTACTTAATGAAAAGGACATGATTGATAGAAAATGAAATTAGTAACATCAATACCTATGAATTATGATAATGAGGTTTTAAAATGTATTTTCCCATTCAATATCCAAAATTATCATATATCACATTAGCTTCCACTATACAGGTTTGGATTGTTGATGATATTTACATTCCTTCATTGGACTAAAAATTTCCATATTTCTTGGTGTCTACTTCTCTTGACTGTATTCAGATGATAATTATTGAGGATGTCCAACTAGTTACAGCTTGATCTTAAGGGTTTTATTATACGTTGGAAAACATTTACATGGGTCCAGAAGGATGTGACACCAACCCATCACTCAGAGCTATTTGAGTATATTAATATCTTCTCTGAACAACTCGGGTGGCAGATAGAACTTCAAATGTGATTTCTATCCTAGTGGTAACTTTTCTGTTGAACAGGCAAGGCCATTCTGGGTTAGGAAAAGATTCTTAGAATTTACTAACAAATTATATTCTTTCAATATTTATGATGTAGTATGGATTTAAAAATTTATTATTTATATTCCAAATAGTATTCTCAGGGAATTAGAAAGCCTTTAATACCCTAGAACGAAATAATTTCATATGTCCCATGGTGATATAAGAATTTTTCTCTAGGATATCTATCAGATCAGTGGGATCCTCCATCTCAAAGATATGTACCACTAATTCCTTCTTTCTTTTTATTTATAGGATGACCCTTTCCAAAACATAGTCTTGTCAAGGGACATGATCATAATTGTGAATGAAAAGTTAAGAAATGAGTTGAATATACACTCTCTTATCTCTTATGAATATATAATCCACATTTTCCTATATCGTAGTGGTGCTATGATGAATGTTATACACCCTCATAAATGCCCTTCTAGTAGGTTCATGATAGTACCAGTTCTAATTGTTCCATTTTCTTAGTCGAGGATCATACATCATGGGTATACTAGGTAATTATGGAGATCATTCCAAGCCTTAGGTTGGTGAGATTCATGGACATGTTTATAAAGGTGTGACTTTTCCTAGTTGGGTATGCCTGGTCAGTAATCCGGTTCAGTACTATGGTGATAGCAGCATAGCTAGCGGAGGGAAGACACCTTAATCGGGTGGCGCATAACCTTTCATTACTTTACAAACTCTTAAGTCACATTTAGTAGGGAAATATACCCTATAGGATCAGTGGCACTTTCTATTTTTTATTTGGATGGATATAAGAGAATTTCTACTGCTATGGATACTAAAATACCACTAGGATCCCCAATTCCTTGTCTCATCCAAGGTTTATAAACATATATGGGGTCGAGGAAATTTCACTAGGCTCTGACGTGGTTGCTAATTTGTTGATTAGATCAAATATCATTGATTTCACCCTTTAACCTGAACCTACTAGGCCAATCATTGATAACGGTGGAGAACCTCTCGTGAAAGGCTGAATAAGATCATCCTTCAAGATGGGGTTCCTATAGCTTCGATTGATTAGCTGGTCATCTGTGAGCCATATACACATTATCAATTTTCCCATCAGTTAGAATGTTCCCAAATTGTCTCCTCTATTTTTAGTTTTGTGTGTGAGAATAGCAACACCCTGGGATCATCCATCAGTTTTGGATGATGTTGGCACATGAAGACACAAATACTGAGATAATTCTTCTCTCTACTAAGGCTCTTACCTTTCTTGCTCAGGATTATACCCTGGCATGGGTAGTATCATACCTAGGTGGTGTGATAATCTGGATGGTTTTTCATGTGATGACACCATTTTCCTCACTAACTCATATGTCTATAGAAATGATGGAGTTGAATTATGACTTGGGAGAGACGTTGAGGAAATACTACAAAAAATGATGTTTCTCAGTAGTTTTTTCATAGATGTTGTTAAAACTGATCGTATATGTATTATAAATATTATTTTTAAATTCATTGATTTTATTCAAAAAAATGAATTTCTAAGAAGAAACTTCGTAAAAAAACCACCATGAAATAGCATCGGTTTTAAAAAAACACAACTATATTAAAGGAAAAAAATTAATTTTTTTATTTGTTATTTATGATTTATTATTTACAATAATATATGTTTTTTATTTATAATTTAATTAATTATAATGTGTTAATTAATCAATATTTATAATTATTAGTTATTAATAAATTGAAACTTAAAGAGAATGTTCAACAAGTTGAAAATCAAGCTTCGACATCAATTGGCCATAACTTTTGATTTGGGGGTACATTTTAGCTCCACACCCAGTCAGATATAAGATTATGAAATGAACTAAAATCAAATTAGATTTAAATTTTTGTGATAATTAATATAATATAATTTATTATAGTTTCAATAAAAGTATGAAATCTAACATGAACATAAAACGACTATAACATTTTATTCGGGTGTCCATTTGGCCTCTAAAACATATCAAATTGATTCCTACGATGTAATCATTGTTGTAGAGGGTTGGAGTGATATCTAAAAGACTTTTCCAATTTTTAAAACCCCCAAAACAATTCCCATATGGCCACAAAAACTAGGTTTTTGGTCGTGATGCCCAAATGTTTTAACATTCGATGGATTTTAATCCTCTGTTATGGGGGTCTTTTTTACTTTTTTGGTGGGTACTAAATTTATTCATAGGGATTACATTCATATTGATATTTTAGTGTGGAAGTTTTATCATTTCTTATAATTTTGTTTTTTTATAATTAAATATTTGCATATTTTCTAATATTTACTTATAATAAATTAGTTGTAAAATACATATTTAGAAATAAATGTATTTTTAAACATATTAACCATTTGAAAATAAATATTTTTAATCATTTCATTTAAAATTAATATTTTATGATTTTACATACCATATGAAAATGCATTAATTTGTATATATCTATTCCTATACAAGTACTGTTTATATATAAACATGTGTGTGTCAATAAAAAATCTATAGTTATGTGTATATTCTAATATATGCAAATAAATACATATATATGTATTAGTATTTTGTATATTTATATACATTTGTAAATATTTATAAATGTATATGATTATATATTTTTTTATCATATATGTGTAGATATATATATAGATATTTATAATTACTTATGTTTATGCATATATATTTATTTTAATATAAAAATACATATCTGAGTGTGTTAATATATATTTATGTAACATAAATGTCTGTTTATATATATTTATGTAAATTTTGTAATATATATATATATATTTATAGATATTTATAGTCACTTATTATTTTATTATTTATTATTTATTATTAATATTTTAAAATTTTTTATGTTGATTTATTTTGTTTCATTTTTTTATAAATTACTATTGAATATTTATTTATTATTTATTATTTTTATTTATTATTTATTCATTATGAATTATTTTATATTTATATATTAATGAATTATTATTTAATAATTATTATTTATTATTTAATACATATTATCATTTATTATTATTCATTATTCATTTATTTTATTATTTATTTACTATTTATTCATTATTCATTTATTTAATATATATTTATTTAATATATATTTATTTGATAATTTTTATTTAAAATTTATTTATTAGGTATTTATTATTATTTAATATTTATTTAATATTTAATTATTATTTAAATATTATATATTATTTATTAATTATTTATATACTATTTATTATTTAATATATATTATTATTTATTATCATTTATTATTAATTTATTATTTATTTATTTTTATTATTTATTTTTTACGTATTTTCTATTTATTAATTTTTTATTATTATTTATTTACTTATTATTTATTATTCCTTTATTATTTATTTATTATTCATTAATTTGTAATTATTTATCATTTTATAATGGTTATTTATTATTTAGTTATTATTATTTATTATGATTTATTATCATTTGTGGTTTTATTATTAGTTACTATGTATTATCATCCATTATTTTTTTCAAATATTTATTAATAATAATAATATTATTTATTATTTATTATTTATTTAATATTTATTATTTATTATTTATTTATTACATATTCTTCATTTGATATTTTTTCATTAATTATTTACTATTATTTATTATTAATTATTAATTATTTGTTCTTTACGTATTACTTATTTATTGTTTAATTTTTAATATTTGTTATTATTTATTATTTATTATTTATTGGCATTTATTATTTCTTATCATTTGTTATTATTTATTAATAACTATTTATTATTATTATTTATTTGTTATTTATTAATTGTTTATTAATTTAATATTTAATAATTATTTATTTATTACATATTTAATTTTTATTTAATACTAATTTATAATTTATTTATTATTCATTTATTATTTATCTATTATCATTTAATTATTTATTTTATTATTATTTATTTATTACTTCTTTATTATTTATTCATTATTTATTTTTATTTAATTCCATTATTATATATATATATATATATAATTATATTACATAATGTTTACTCCCCTGAAGAAAAACATACTGGAGTGTTAAAGTCTTTGCAGTATATCCAAGAGGTAAGAGGTTCAAATCTCTCCGAACACATATATTTACTAGATTTATGCATCGTGTGCATGGAATATGCATGGCATGCATGGAATATGCATGCATGGTAATATATATAATAAGTAATAAGTAATAATTAATAACAAATAGTAAATAAATAATAATAATAAATAATAATAATAAATTATTTAATCACATAAATAAAAAAATTTAAAAATAAAAAAGGGGCCGCTAAATATTTATCAGTGATTTAAATTATGTCAAACCAAACACCGTGAACTAAAAAATTATCCCACAAAAAGCGTCGTGAAATGATTCCAAACATGAAAATACACTATTTTTTTAGAAATCTTTTAAGATCTTTTACCGGTGGCGTAAACTACTACTAAATGCCTAAAAACCTGCAGGAAAACGCCATTTTTTGTAGTAAAGTACCCACATCATGGCGACGACCATCCCGAGAGCGGGATGGAATCTGTCAAGGAAATTATCCCTCTAATACAAGCAATGGGTGATGCCTTTGTTGAGGTAATAATATTTGGGTCTTCCTCTCCTTCATCCTCGACATCCACAAAATCTCAAACATGGTGTAGGATGATATGGAATATAATTCATACCATGATCACTGAGACTCATCTATAAATTTTTCGTGACTAAGAAGAAAACATTCATCAGGTATTTGATGACTTAGGGTGGATGACATTGATCACCAACCACTATATGAAATCATGATACAAATTATTCTGACTCAAAAATATTTGGCCTCCAATGAGAGGGGATTTCCCAATCATGAAGATGAGGCTACAATTAGAAAATTGTTGAAGGAGGATTTAGAGGAATTGGAGCAATGTCCGCAGTTTATATCTCATTTCCAAGCCCAAATGGATTCTTGGACCTTACATATATTATGCTATGAACAAATCATATCTCACCTGAGGTCTTCTCTCTTAACATCATAATCCACATTGGAAGATTCTAAAAAAAGATTTGAGGAGCTGGATACTTTTTGTAGACCATCCATCTAGGGGTAGAAGCAGAAGGGGATGCGCGAGTGGCATTTCAATGTTCAATTGTCACTTCTCGCCATACTCTTTCCAACTTTTCTATCTTAGTCGATCAAATATTATTGTAGTTTAATCATTAACATGGATTATATTTTTGATGAGATTCCTAGAGAGATTCTGAAATGTGGAGACTCATCCTATTTCATGCTATCAATGAATAGATATTATAAATATTTCAGGTTGTTGCCCAATTTTTTTTTCATTCATGAAGTGCATGAAATTTCAATTATCCGATGTTATATGAATCACTAAAAATACACATCCTTTGGAAAATATCAAGTAAACCTAAATGTCTGGATCTGAATATTTAAATAATAATATATTCTTCTCAAAAATTTATCATGAATTCCCAAAAATCCCGAGGTTCCTCGCTGATGTTTCTTTCCCAGTTGTCTTGAGATTACCTAGCGTTCAAAAGGATAGTTGGGTAGATTATATGTCTCAGAGGGAGAGTTCTCTATATTATTTTGCAGCTAATAGTCTTGGTGAGAATAACATTATTTTTTCCAAGTTTATATGGTGGGCCTTTCAAAATTTCCTTTATTTCAAACTAAATCATTGTTGTCTGGTAGTTTAGGGTCTTTTAGCACTAACCTTCTACCACTGCAGTTTGGGGACTTTTAGCTCGAACCTTCTATCATTATAGTTTAGGGACTTTTAACTAATACATTATATAAATATAGTTCATGGTGTTTTATCTAATCAATTATATCATTGTAGTTTATGGTCTTTTGGCTATGACCTTATATCACTATTGTCTAGGGTTTTTACATCAGGACTTCTATCATTGTAGTTTTGGGTATTCTAGCTTAGACCATAAGATTTGATATAGTTTAAAATCTTTTTACCAGTACTTGTTCGATGACCATGGAATATGGTACATACATTCCAAGAATTACTCAAAACAACCTAGGGTGTTGAGTACTATCAGGGTGTTGTCGAGGCTCACGATGATTATATATCATTTTTGTTATGTGGGAGATGCCTCAAGTTTGTTGGTAAAATCCCTTATGTATCGATAGACTGGCCAAACATAGGCATCTACACTATTCTCCAAGGTTCATGAAATATTTATAGTGGAAACATTAGTTGAGAGTGAAATACTAGAGAAGCTTGGACAACCTAGATAGCTGAAATGAAGGTGATGTAAATCATGTTCCCTGGAGCCCGAATCAGTGGATAACGGAATGGGGAATACATAACATGGATGACCTATGATACCTTATGTTTTTGAGTTTTTATGTGGTTCCACCAGGGAACATGCGGATTAGATCTCCTTTCTTATATGTAGGGGATGGATCAGTTTGGTAGGTCTAATACCTTTATGTGTCTAAAATATGGTCAAAAGATGATATCACTACTCATTTATAAGGGCCACGGAAGGTCTGAGAATTCCCAAGTGTCTTAGAAATAAGGTTGGGAATGAAGGAAAACTATCCAGGAAGGGTTACAGAACCATATGTCAATTTAGATCTAGAATTGTGAATCTCGATCCCTACACCATATTTTTTGGAATCACGAAGTGTGGGAAATAAAAGGTTCAAGAATAGAGTATCACATTCTTGGTTTGATAAAGTGTATAAAATAGAGTGATTTAACATCAAGGATATCAAATCAACTTCCATATTCTAGTTTCAGTGATTATAAATCATGATCCAAAGTGCACAAGTCATGGGGATAATATAAGAGAATCATACTAAGGATAGTGTGGAACACCAATAGGTGTTGGGTTATGCTACACTGATGTCAGGCTCAAAAGAATAAAAAATCCATTTATATTGAGCCAAGATGTCTCTCGTTGGTAAGTCTGATCCATCAGACATCGATATCATGGTTAGCAAGAGAGTTCCCTTTTCCTTTCCAAGAATTGTGAAAGGTTTGCGACAAACCACGACACTTAAATCATGATGTGTGATTTGTGGAAAATGTAAGATTCAAGGACTCGAGAACCTGAATAGTTGCATTGCTACCGAGTGAACACGTTATCACAACGAGGATATGTGACAAACCATTACTCTAAATTTTTCCTATACTAGGGGTTCCATCAACCATATTATGGATTTTACTAGGGCTATAATGTACGCCTTATGAATTTTATGCCTTATTTATTTGTATCATATTTTTTCCAAAACTATGGAGATGAAGATTTTAGTGAGCAACGACTTGTTTTTTTCTTAGGCTACACATTTTGGGTTTTCAACATGAAATGTTTTCTGTATATTTCACTAGAAATTTACGGTATTACAATTTTCACCATTATAGGATAGAATTTTAAGTCCATACAACTTTGACCTAACTATATGTAGGTTAAGGTCATAACAAACATGGACTTAATATGAGGGATGTTCCACAATATCCAAATTAGAATACCCAGGGTAAAGAGAACTCTAACATTCTTCAGAAGAGTATATGAAAATTTTGTAAATCATGGCTCAAGGTTCTGGGTTCATGGGTAATAATATGGGATAATAATACTAGTGATGGCCCCAAATACCCTCAGGTGATGAGTTATATCATGGTTATTTTAGGCTAACCAGGATTATAAATCCATCCTTATAGTGCTATGATTTGTCAAGTTGGTAGGTTTGATCCCTTATGCATTGATAACATTTTCAAGTAGAGTGATCTATTTTACCTTCCAATGGGCCATGAAACGTTTTTAGAAACTTGATGTATTTGAGACATGAATTGTGATTAATGAATTGAGGTGCTTAAAAGAGGGTAGAATAAACCTATAATCTTGCTAAACTTTTTATAGAACTTGAGGTCCTTTGATAAGGGATGATAATAGATGATGGTATGCATAGTTTAATGTTGTGTATTAGGGGAATAATTTCTTTTGTGTTGTTTAATATCACACGGTAAGGACATTTTAATTTCATTTTAACATAATTAGGTAAGGATGTGGGAATCAACGAGAAACGTTTTTTAAGATATATTACATGCACAAGAAGGACACACATAGATCTGCATCATAAATAAGAAAAATTTTATTGTATGGACCATCCCCTACATAATTGGGGTGAATTTGTTTATTGGTTATTGTTGTTGGCACTAGGATGAGTGATTCATGAATCACTATGTATCATATGATGTTAGGAATGATTCCACATGTAGTTCATTAATGGGAAAATATCTACATAGTGTTAACCCATATCCATAGTTGGGAATTGTTTCTGTTGATTGTTGTTGATGGGACCAATATTATATATTTGAGCATCATGAAATATCCTATGACAATAGAAATCAATCCACAAGTATTTCTCGAGGAACATTATATTTTAACTTATTGTAGAAAGGATGTAGGCTTCATGACATAAAAATGTGTATTTCAGTAGGACCCATGGATTTAAATTTGGGAAACACTACATATCCTTTGGTAATAAGAATCAATCCATACATAATTTTTGGGTAATGAGATTCCAAAATAAGATTGACCTATACGTAGGGAGGGGGGTTTCTCTACTTAATTGTTCCAAATAGACCCAAGGGTGATGATTATGGAGTCACTAAATGTCTTGGGTTGTCAGGAATCAACTCACACATAGTTATTGAGAGGAATTGTGGTAGGAGACTAATCTCCAACAATAGTTGTCCTCTCAGGTGAGGTCCATATGAATGTTAAATTTTATGTCTTGCAAGGGACACCAATCATGAAATTTAACATCATGTGGAGGGGTCTCATGAAATTAATTTTAAGTTATTTTATTCAGTATCATGATTAACCTATCATGAGTTGTTATTCCTTATTCACTCGGTGAATCCCTTATTGAAATTCCTAATCTCACATGAGATATTCTTGGTGTTAGAAACAAGGAACTGAAATGGTTTCTCTCACTATCCAGAGGCGGTTAAGGATATGATAGGGGAATTTGGTATCATGCGGTGGATGAACCACAATATAGGATAGATAAATATATATATATCTCATTTAAATGAGAATAAATTCATATATAGTTCTATAATCCCATTCAATGTAATTTCATGTGGACAAGATATCATCAAGGTAGTTTAACATTTTACAGTAAGGACATGGAAAAATCAACTTAAAATAGGCAGAATGTTTTTGATGGACTAGAGAAAGAAGTTTTGGGTGTCACTACATATCATGTTATGGAAGGAATCAAGACAAATTGTTCATGGTAACCATGTATTTTAGTTTCATAGTGAGTCGACATCATCTATGCATTTTTACATCTTATGTTGAGGAAAAGGGTTGCCCGAAATTAAATGGAAGAAACAATATGGTTGGGAAAAAAACAGAGGTTTAGGCATCACTACATACCATGAGATGGAAGGAATCAAGACACACATAGTTATTAGAAGGACTGACTCCCTATGCGATGTTGACTCTCACACGGGGATGAGAGAATTTCATTCCTCTTTTACAATGATCTAGCTTGTGTGTGGTAAGTCATTACTGAGATAGTGCTTCCTGCTCATTTTACGGTCATTTGGTGAGGAAACATTCCATTCATTTTAATGTTGTGTTGTAAGAACCTATTTAATTCAATTTAATTTCATGTGGTTAGGATGTGAGATGTTGTGCAGATTTAAGTCTTACTACTAGGACTTGGGTCACCTGATATGAATAAAGATGAACCATTAGGGTGGTCTATTCAGTTTAATTTCTTGAGGTGAGGACATGATCCGTATAGTTTAGCATTATGTGGTTAATAATTTCATGCAGAGTTTAATTTCATATGACTATTATGCCTTTGAATAGTATAACATCATATAACTAGGACAACTCGGTATAGTTTAATGTCATGTGGTTAGGCCATGAGGCGTTGGATGTTAAAATTCTGTTTCCAGGACTCATCACATGATGATAGCTATGAAAATTATTTCTTGAGAAACCTTGAATTGGTGACGTGTGTGACATGTTCCCAATCTATTATGGCCAATGAATAGGCTCCATTGTGATAGAGATTATGTATGATATAAGTCCCTTCCCATTTGGGTTCCAACTTTAAAGGCTTCCCCTAGTTATCATTGGGGTTCTGAGGTCCAACAAAAATTCTCCTTGGAGGAATGAAATGAGGTAAACCATGTTGTTTAAATCCTATGCGACATAATTATAATGGGATTCAAGGGGTTTCAATGTACAAAACATGTTCTCATTGAGCCATTCAAGCTCATCCAAACACTTTTGGGATTTCTCATCATTCGAGAGTTGTCTGCAAATGGCTATTCAAAGTGAGGGAAATTGGACTTCTATGGGAAATAAAACCTCAATATTGTACACCAATGAGTTTTATGTTTCTTGTGAAGAAGTATATATGGTGGTATGATAGGCCAATAAATCCTAGAGGATTTTATCCATCCATGACTTACTTTCTTTATTCCCAATCATTTGGAGTATGTTTGACAATGTCTTATTGAAGGCCTCAATTTTTCCATCTTTCACTGCATGATATCGGGATGAGTGAATGAACACTACGTTGTACTCCTAGTTTAATTTCATAAATTCTATAAAAGATATGTTTCTATCATTTTTTGTCAATATTTGTTGAGGGACCCAGAACCAAGTTATGATATGGGACGTTACGATGTTGATGATATTCTTCATCTCAACTTCCTTGAGGTGTATTTCCTCATCACAGTTGGAAATGAAATTTATAACCGTAAGGATTTACTTGAACTGCTAAGTTCTGGCCCGGGTTTATGGCTGCACAACATCTATTCCCTAAATAGTAAACGGCTAGGAATATTTAAAATTATGTAGAAATCATAGGGGATGATGGATTAATATTTAATTGGTCTTGAATGCATGAAATTTATTGGGGAATGTCACACAATATAGGATCAGGGTTTTCCTGTAATAATCTAGCCTCTCGATTTGGGGGGAGATCTTGTTCCCAGAAAGATGCATGTCATAGGAGCTTACATATGCTTCTTCCATGGTGGAATGAATTTATATTTATTATATGAATTTGAGAAATATTCAATCAAGTCCTTTCTTGTAGTTGGATTTTTTTCATTTCGGTCATCCTATAGTGTAATGTTTGACGAATGACAATAAATATTTTACCTTCTAAATCAATATGAAGGGAGAGTCATGTTTAGGAGATAAATTATTTTGGGCTCCATCCATATACAGTTGGATATCAGTTCATCACGCTCTGGGTTGGTGTTAACCTAATTGATTTCTTCCATATTGAAATTGATGATCGATGAGACCATTCTTTGGTGTGTGATAAAGAAGATTTCTTCCTGTGGATTAAGGTCAGCCAGGATTGTGGGTGCATTAGACAATACATCAGTGTGTGAATTCTTTGGTTGAGGAATTTGATACAATGGGTGATCAAAATGGAATTATACAATTATTCTCCTGATATAGCCAGTGAGAGGCTCCAATTATTCATTTTAATGGAATATTCACCAATGATCTTCTTTATCACTATTTCTAAATCCCCATTGATATTTAGGATGGATATCTATATATGTAGATCCAGTTTCAAGCCAATGATGAGGGGTTGGTATTCTGGCTCAATATTTTTTTCGCATTCAGATGGTGAGAAAGAGTAGATAAAATTTTCTTTTTAGAAGAAACTAATACAATCCCTAATCCAACCCGATTGAGCTTCAAATTTTCCATTCTTTTTCCAATTTGAAATTGGGAGGTGACATCAAAATAAATATACCATATTTGGGGAGTGTCATGGGTATAAAAACCAACCTCATCTTGGAGTTTGGTGTCAATAGGTGCACGTTCCGGGGCGGGATGTGTAGTGAGGAAATCATTTTGGGATTTCCCTTTCACTTCCTTATGTGACATGAAAAGGATGTCATATTATTAATGAATGATTTTACATTGGGTCAGATGCCTAGTTAGCATGGGGAGGACAAGGATATACTTGAACAGATCAACAAAATTGCACAGATGCACTTCATGTTGATAAAATAAATTCCTCAACATCAAAACTACAAAAAGGTGTGCAAAGAAGTTCTTTTCAACATATAAGTATCAGGTCTCTGTACCTAGTATTGGTTTGTTGAGGTAATAGATACTATTCTAACTCCAGACAACATTGTTATGTGTGATGAGGGTGACTTGTGAATGTTACCTAGAGGCCTCATATATGATGATTCACTTTACCACTGCTGGTTGCATCAGAACTGTTGGGTGTAGTAAATACTACTTGAGACTTTAGAAGGATTCTTCACAGTCCCTGTCCCATTGGACATCAATTTAATAATTCATTATCCTTGTAAAAGAGAGAGATTTTATGGCCAATTTGGATATGAAACACCGAATGTAATGTAGGTTCCCTTGGATTGCCCTCAGTTCTTTGATATTTCTAGTGGGTGAAATAGTTAAAACAACACCAGTCTTTTCTGTTTCGACTTTGATGCCATAGTGGTGCTCCAAAAAGCCAAGGAACATCCCTGATGTTAATCCAAAAGAACATTTAATTGGATCCATCTTCATACTATGTTGTCACAACTTGTTGATGAATATTTGGACATATGTTAATCGATCACTTCAAATTCAGGATTTGACTACCAGGTGATAGACATAACATTAAGATATTCTTCCCAAGAGACACTTAAATATGTTATGTGTGTCACATTGATATGTAGTATCAATGTACTTTATGACAATGGTTATGAACTGATAACAAAATATTCCTTGAGGTACTCGGAAGGCATTGGATTCTTCATCATTAAGGGTCATATTTATTTGATTGAATCCTAGTTACCCATCCATGAAGGAAAGATCTTGGAAGCCATCAGTTTTATCAATCAAGAGTTTTGTAATCAGAAATTTGAGGTTTTACTTTGGAAAATATCAATTCAAGTCTATGAAATTGATGCAAACCCTAATCTACAAATTATATTTCATTATGGTGAAAATATTGTCAATCCATATTAGATATTTCACTTCTCAGAAAATGTTTTTTTATCAACTTTTCATCTTTCTCCTCTACATTTGTAGCATGAGATGATTAAATCCTCATAGATACCTTATTAATGCCCTGATGGTTATTAGGTTTGACAATTCGATGCATATCCACATTTGGATTCATTAGTTACATTTATGTATAGTTCCAAGAGAACACATATTAGTGTTACAATATTAATGTGATGTATATATCTTTCTATTCAAGTGGCATGAATGTTCTAATTACTACATTCCACAAGTCTCCATATATTCCCATATTTACCTACCTGAGATCATAAATGGTTGTGAAGACACCTTCTTCGAATGCAGGAGGGGATTTTCTAAGGTTATCCTCTACTTATTATTCCACCTATGAGTCTATAGAGTAATTCTCCTTTAAAGATGAAAATTTTAGGGTATCTCTGTCAATTTCTAGGTGAGAGAGACCATGAGAAAAGAAATTAACATACCCTACTGGACGAGTCATTGTAGAGAGATTTAGAAGAAGATTTTTTTTAAACTTCACTAGGTACTGGAGGGGATTGGGCCTCTAGGTCGAGTTTTATTACCTAAACTAGATTTATGTGGAGAACACAGTCTTTATTGATCATAATCCAGTGATTTTTAGGGATGGTTCCTAAGATGTTTAGGGATGAAACCTATACATCATCATCCACCATTGGTTATTTTCCTTCCGTTTTTTAGAAACTTTCTTCAACATATGTGGATTCAAAAGACTAAAATGGGGCACTGTCACTATATAGTATGACAACATTTTCTACTGATGGGGTATTTTAGACACTAAAGGAATGATGAAGGCACCGATACATGGCTATAGAGGTAGGGTCTTTTGAGAAGGAAATTTTTTGTGGTGTCTTACTGGATAACCATAAAAATAGCTTTAGATGTGAGATCCCCAAACCGAGTATTGAGTTTGATCTTCCCAAGAGGTCTTTTCTCATGCTTATCATACAAATGAGTGGTCATATTTGTGGGAGACAATTACCCTTTTCTATATCCCAATCATTAGAGGGATCTCATCAGGATGATATTAATCATGAAACCATTTTCAATTGGATCCAATTGGATTTAGAAATTACTGAGTCTACTTGAAATATATTCTATTATGATGTGTCCTTAGATGACCTCTTCCTGATCATGTTCTATGAATGAGATGGAGACATGGATTTTTGCTGACATGGCCTCCATTTGATAGGCTCTAGATGCAATTAATTCCATCTTGAATTCTTGTGGGATCTAGAGGGATTCAAAAAGTTCCACTCTTAGTTCTTTTGAAAAAAGGAGTGTATTGAGGATTGAGAGATTTCTTGGGATAATCACTAGTAGTTTTGGAATATCATAAATTTGTTCCATAGGTAATTGCTTCCTAAGTTTAGGTTTATCATTGTCATGTGGATAATGATCCATGGAATTTGAGGTGGATGGGTTTCGTGATTATGAAGAGGTTCAGAGAGAATCTACTATCAGTTGCGTGGTTCATGTCTGCCTTCCCCATTTTTTATGCAATTCTAGTAATCTCGCCCCAGCTAGGTGACAATGTAAGACAACTAGAAATGGAAAACTAATGGAGAGTTCTAAGACACCTCCATATATATTTTGGACTTGTTGGAAAACTTTTCCATAGGTCTTGGCTACATATATGTCCTCTGTAGGGATGTGACCAAAATATTCGGTCCGACCATACCCATATTGTCACCTATATCCTTGTTTCCTACACATTAGGTATAATATTCCTTGGTTTGGTTCATGGAATTATTAATTAAAGGCATATTCGACATTAGATAAGGAGTATCCCAGTTGTATCACATTGAGAAAACCAAATATGATCCCTTCATCTGATGTGGGTTCTATTTTTTGGGGTGGTGTCCATGTTTCAGATTTTAAAGGAATATATTTGAAAGATTATGATCTTTTGTTGGAGCATAATATGACTATTCCTCTTTTGTATCTTCCTATATTTTATGGTTATATCCATATTTGATAGAAATTTCAGATGTCACCTTCTTAGGCAGTGGATATGTAGTGGGTATACGTAGCTGCGGTCTCAGGGTGTCATGATCTTGGTCAACTATTTTCCGAGTCATCTAGTTGATGAACATATCTCCACAACGGGACCCTATTCTTTTAATTGGGAAATAGTTATGCAGGAAACCTAATCTGAGGAGTTATCTAACACCACCTATTTGGAATCGACCATACCTTGACATACGTCTTTAATGATAAATTAGTCCTAGATATTATGAATGATTCATCTATTGAAATGGAAGTCGTTAGGAAGTTATGTGAGGTTGACCTCATTGGTATTCTAGGTGTGTGGAATCTTTATCTGGTTATTGTCCATAGATGCATGTTAATTACTACGGAATTGTTTATTTCCGAAGGAGTAGGCTTTATTCGTACATCCCTCAAATTTCAGGTTACCATAATTTCTTTGTGCTTATGGATGAGGGAGATTTTGGGATTGTTACCGCTCGACCGGAGCCGCTAAGAATATTGAGACCTTATTAGGTTATTTTATAATAACGTCTTCTATTTTGAGGGTAATACTAACACCATCTACCTTGATCATCCTTTTAACCTATACTGATAGAATGTGTCAGGACGTAGCTCAGGTTCGTTGAGTGGTGTCTTCCAAACATTGGGCCATTTTTTCAAACTCGTGATACCCACCTGGATACATTATTGGGACTAGATGTGTCTATAAATGATCCCATATATTTTTTACATAGAGTTACATCAATTGTTCCTATGAGATAGGGAAGCTGAGTGAATAGGATAAACCCTTACATCTTTCTATGAAATATGATACTATCCTGTTTTCACATTGCATGCAGTTTGTTATGTAAGTGATTGTCATTATCCACTGCGTGGTGCTAAAATAGTAAAGGAATTGATGAATAAGGTCTTCTCATCCCATAAAGTATTCTTATGGAAGGCAGTAATACCAAGAAAAGGAAGACCCTATTAGATTCTATACAAAACACATCAGTTTTTTCATCTCCTGCTGATCTTGAGGGCCCATAATTAGACTACATTGAGATACAAAGTGAGTGAGATGTTGTTGAGGATATCCCATGCTGTTAAAGGGGGAGGAGGTAGGATTTCAAAAATTGGTTGGATGCATGTTACTATCCAAACATTCCAGATACAAAACTTTCTTTAGGATACATAGGTTTTCATCACCCCTCTATAGCTTCAATTCTAGTGTCCAAGGACTCGATGATGTTGAGAAATTTTGGAGGTACTATTATTTTAGCTACCTCCCTTCTATAGGGAGATGGTGGGTCCTAATAATGTGGCCCTATTTTCATCTCTCACCATTTCTCAATTTGTGTAAATATTTAATGACTACCCAAGATAGGGAGAGTCTATCATCGTAATGAGGGTAAGTCATGATCATTTTTGACTTCCTCATTTATGTAGACCAGATGCCTAGATATGGAGCCGATATGATTATCAGATGATGATTTTCCAGGAGGATAGACTATTTCTTGATGTATAAGAGGATGGGTATTCACATCTATCTAAAGACAATGCCTAGTGGGAATGGTTCACCTACATAACTCCTCAATGAGTTTTCTATGATTTTGAATATCATTTTCATATTATGCCATTTGTTCCTACATGGAAGTAAATTTGATTCATTGGGGAGGTGATTGGGATGTACCCACACCCTTAAATTTATATTTGGATGAGTTACACCATTGAGTTTGAATATTGATATTTAGAGGTTCGAGGTTTGGGAACCTCCTATGGTACTTGGTGAATTTAGCCCTAGTTGGTGTATCCAAATCAAACTCCTCTAAGGTTAAATTTTCCATGTTGTGTCCCTCCAAATCAACATCATTATCCTCACTATCTCTTGTGTTAATGAGGATGACATTCACATATGTGTATTGGGAAATGGTTTTTTTCCCATTACATTCAACGTAATAGGAAGATTATGCACTACCTGAATTAGTGTCATTTCATGAACCATTGTCCATATTGGGTCATTTTAGCTTTCCATCCCAATGGGGTCTAAGTTCCTTCACCATAAGATCCACTAATCATGGATTGTGAGTAATGACATTGAGGGAGTTTCCAGTTGTGATTTCCAAATAGGACCCAAATAGAAGAGTTTTGTCTTGTAGTGGGAGGAACATATGGGATGATGACCATCAATTTTTACCTCTAAACCTGTAGAAGACTGATTCTCTTTGTGGTGATGATGATGATTGAAATTTCACTATCCCAATGGACAAGGGATTATCCAAGGAAAAAATATCTGTTGATTGATCCTATAGTTGAGGATCAAAGCTTCTATCTGGGGATTTCATGACTCCTGGGACATGCATTGAGATATAGATGCCCCTAGAATAGTAGGCAAGGATTGATATAGAATTTTCATTGATTTCCCTTGGACCCTCTCAGGGGATGATGAACCTAGTGATGGTTATTGATATATAAATACCCCCAACCCAGGTAGATGGTGTTTGTTTGTAGTTATTTATGACATATCCTGAATTCCCTTAGGAATTGATGATATGAAGGATGGAGGTGGTCATAAATATTCCCTCAACCGTAGGAAGGATTCACTCATGGATGTCTATTATGGTATCTACTTCAACAGTGTGTTTGATGTGGCATAGTTTTTCTATTATAAGATATGGAGGCACCTACAGCCCATTACGGGAGTCAATTCTTATAGGATATTTTTGGGATGAATTCAACTTCATCTCCCATGTCTGATTTGCATTATTATTTCTTCAAGGGGACCCACACATATAATTTTTATATTTCCTCTTCCTATGTTTGTGATGTCTTGACATAATTGATGTCGGAGAATTTTATTATAGTGACCAACTTTCTCGAGCGTTTCCTAGTCCCCTGATTTCTCTGGAGGCTATGACATTTCAGGATTCCACATATGAGGGGGGGGGGGGGTTGTTCTAGGGGTTCATTGATGGATAATTCTCCATACATTCCCCATACTCAAATATAGATAGTCGACATGGATTCAAATATCAATTAATGAAGTGTTGTGATGAAATTTTGTAAACTCCCATAAAATTCAAGGAACTTTTTTTCTTATTTTTCTTTGGGATTTTACAAGAACGCAGTTTCAGACAGCACTTGATTCTGAGGCCCGATGTGCCGGGAACTTCAATCTGAAGATTAGCTCAGGTACGTTCAGTGAACGAATGAGCGGGTTTTTCTAACTTTTGAACCGGTGCTCGGAATCGAATTCTGAGGGCACCGATGGAACCGTAGCGCTGGTAATTGCTTAGGAACACCTGTTCCGGAGTTGCGTTTCCACGAGAGTTGATGATAAAAATTGTGGAAGTTAAAAATAAAAATTGACAACAATTTTTATTTTTACTCTAAGTGTTTAATCCTTTGGATGGATGTTGGGTAACTACACAACCTCCCATGGGAGGTTATGAGGGTGGTGGGGCCCACACTAACCCCACCCCTTCATATCCTCTAACCTCCTCAACTCCCATTAATTTTGTTAACTTAAGTTTATTAACGTATGGAATTAATGAGGTGGGTTATGGTGGAATTCAAAAACTTGAATTTCAAAATCCTTGATGTGATAATAAAATAAGTTAAGAACTTATTTTATTGGGTTGGTGTTTAGTTGTTTGAGAGCCTTTGGAGAAAAAGCTAAGGAAGTCTTGAGTTCTTCATTCTCTTTGATGAAGAACGTGAAAAACGAACGATCTCCGACGTGGAGCGCCGAGCCCTCGGAGACCGTCTTCCGCGACACCGACCCGCGATGCGACATCTTCTTCCACGACATTTTTCTTCCGCGAAGTCTCTTTTCGTGACGGTTTTCCACGACGAAATCTCTGTCAACGTCTTCGAATCCTCGCTTCGCGACGCCGACGTTCGTCATCTCTTTTATCTAGGTAGGGGTTTATTTAATTATTTTCATTCGTGATTTCTAGTTTGTCATTCTTCGTAGTTATATAACCAATTGATATCGGTTAACGAGAGGGGGCCGGACCGCACTAACACGGCCGAACCTCCTCCTTTATCCTTGTTTGACTCTTTTCGGTTGGGACGGAATGGCATGGTGTCATCGCACCATGCGGGATCATACGACAAGTAATGCGCGGCGCCGTCGCGCCGCGCCGTGAAGTTGAACAAGGATGCGACGCCATCGTGCCGCATCGAAGAAAACCGAAGACACCGAGGCCGGAGCAAGGTCGCGGTGGAAGGGCGTGGTGTCGTCGCACCGCGCCGAACGAACCAAGCCACGGCCGGTTCTGGGCTGCAGCGAAGCAGGGTGACCGGGGGGCGGTTCTGGGCCGCCGGTGTCGGCGAGGGAGGAAGGACCGGCCGTCGTCAGTCCCTGTTGGCAGAACCGGACGGCCGGTACAGGCCGACCGGACAAAGGGAAGACATGGGAACTAATTCCTTCGGCTGGCCTACAAAAACGGCTCCCATAAATGGGGGGCCTCGGTTACAGCTGGGGGGCATGCCCCCCCTGCCAACGACTCGGCTGTTGGTCGAGCTGGCCAGCGCACTGGGCGCGTTGTGCCCAGGCCTGGCCGTGCCGGCCGGGCTAGGCCGCTCTGGGCTAGGCCGACCTTGATCCAGGGCGGGTCGACCCGGTTCGGGCCGACCGGGGGGTCTCGGGCCAGGTCGGTCCGGGCCCGAAACCCTCGTTTTCGGACCGTCTTCGGTCTTTTTCCCATAACATGGGCTACGGACCACCGATCGACGCACCGTCAGTTGCGATGCGATCCTTTAATCGATACGGTCGTTTTGGTATATCTCAATCAAGGTTTCGGAATACTTTGAGTTCGGTCGGGTTGGTTCGTACACGAAACCAACCGGGCCCTCGGAGCGGAAACGCTCATATCTTAAGCTCCGAACGTTCGAATGATGTGCCGTCGACATTGTTTGTTTCCTATTAGTGAGATGGATATTTGGCTTACTCCGCCTGAGGTTTGGATGCAGGTGGAGTACGGTCGGGTTGGGTTTTCCTTAAAAACCAACCGGGAACCTGGGACGAAAAGGCCAACAACTCTCAGACCGGGCGTTCGATTGACGCGCTTTCTGCGACGTTGAGTTCCTATTGATGATACAGAACTTTTGGATACATCAACTCTGGACTATGTGTCAGTTTATGTATCAACCTCTCGGCTCGTGGAGCGGACCCTCCCGAACGAGCTTGCTGTGTGCGAAAACCCTAGAGCTGGCTGTGACTACTACTGTGACTGCGACGACGAGTGTGCAGAGATCCTCAGTGGATTCGACGATGAGGACTACAACACTCAGCGATCCTGTGTGGATCAGTGCTACCGATCTTGTGTGGGTCCGATCCTGTGTGGGTCAGCGCTCAGCGGTTCTGTGTGAGCCAGCACCTACAGATCCTGTTTGGGTCCGATCCTATGTGGGTCATTGTGGGGGTTAGTTTCCTACCGATCCTATGTGGGTCATTGCAGGGGTTAGTACCTATTGATCCTTTGTGGGTCCGACGACTTAGATGGATCAGTGATCATCTCTATCATCTTTCGAAGAAGTATACATGTGTGAGCTGAATCATGTTTTGCTTTCCTATGTGGATTGTGTTGTGCTATCCTGTGTGGATTACGTTTTTCTTTCCTGTGTGGAATACATTTTATTTCCTGTGTGTACTGGGTTGTACTTGGGCTCGGAGGTTGGAGCGTGTTGGAATTTATGACTTTGGTATATGTATGCGAATATACCTAAGCAGTGTCGGTTGTTACTTCGTGATTGTATCTTTACTTTCTGTTTTATCTTTTGTGGATTTTGGGAGACCATCGGGGGTCTCGGGGTCCCTACTGAGTAGCTTATACTCACCCCTGCACGGGCTATACCCGCACTACATTGTGTTGGTTGCAGACGACGAACAACGCTGATCGTGGTGGAGGCTTGCGGAGCAGGACGGTACCTCGAGGTGGACCACTAGGCAGGACGTACTTGGAGCGGTAGGCTGGACCCGAGGAGCAGTGGAGGGTTTCTGTACCCACCCTTCAGGTGGGACTCCTAGTGGACGACTCGACGTTGTGGCTTTACTTTTCAGTTGTTATTTTCCCTTTCGAGTTGTACTTTACTTTCAGTTTGGGTTTGTATTCTGGCCCACTTACTTTTACGCACATACTGTAGTACCAGCTTTTACTTAGTGTTTCCTTCTTTTGCTTACATTCTCTGTGGTGTTTGTTTACTTTAAAAAGGAAATGCCTTCCCTTTTTACCGGGATTTATGCCTTGGTTATAGTCGCCAGCCCCTGGCCTATGAAAGGCGGGTTTGTGGTAGTCACAGTACGGGCCCCGAGGACGGGTCGTGAGAAATTGTTATCATAGAAGTTTGTTTCTACCGCAGAACTTGGGACTCTGATCTTTTTCTATGCGAAGCAATAGTGTTAAGCATATTTGGTGTGGTTATCAGTCCAGGGAGTCCAGTTTTGGTGCGGCGGACAATGTATCCGTACACCAGGACCCTGACTTCTGATTTCCGACTTAATGCACCAAAACATTGATTGCAGGTGTGTTTCAAGTTTTCTTCGTGATTACTTTATATCAGCTCACCAGGTATACTGTTCTGACCGTGGTGCACCTGTTTCCTTTTCAGCATGGCCCCACGACGGCAGCCAGCTAGGGTTCCGAGAGTTGAGCGTGATGACAGCCCACCGAGCGATGAGGCCTCGGTGCAGGGCCCTATGTCAGCAGTGGCGCCAGCGGTAACTCTACCCGCCGAGCCACCGATGCTTCCAGCCCCAGCCGCTGACGATGCACATCGCCTCAGTGCACTGCATGAGTTCCAGCGCCAGCGACCACCCGGGTTCCGCAGGGAGACGGACCCCCAGGAAGTCGAGGACTGGCTGGAGGCAGTGGTAGGAGTTTTTCGGTTAGTAAGGACACTAGCAGACCTCATGGTGATCCTCGCAGCGAGCCTACTGCTCGCAGCAGCGGGCCGATGGTGGCGCTTTATGCTCCAGGTGCACGATGAGGCATCTCATCTCTGGACGGACTTTGAGAGCCTCTTCCGCTCGGAGTTCATCCCAGCCACCCTCCATGCGGTGCGCATCTAAAAGCTTCTTCAGCTGCGGCAGGGCAGCATGACGGTCGCCCAGTACTCGGTGAGATTTACCGATCTCTCGCGCAACTCAACATACATGGTACAGGACCCATTATTCCGGGCTCGGACCTTTGAGCAGGGATTGAGGCATGAGATCAGGGCATCTCTAATCTCCCTCAGCATTCCGACCCAGGCAGGAGTACTGGAGCGAGCCCTTTTGATCGAGAGTTTTCTTGCTGAGTCTACACCAGCGGTGAGACCTCCCGCTGGGCGACACATGGCGGAGTATTCTGCAGCTGGCAGTAGAAATATGTCGCCGAGGTTCAAGCGGGCCAGGCCAACGGGTAGACGACCACAGTATATTGGCTCGGAGGTACAGGGCACCCGCAGCAGGACCAGTCTTACGAGTGGAAGACAGTGCTATGCATGCGGCAGGCAGGGCCACATGTCTCGTGACTGCCCGGCCCGCCATGTAGAGGAGAAGCAGACGGTTGAGGAACCACCTAGGCATAGTTAGAGGTTCGACCATGGAGGTATGCAGGGAGCAGGTGGATGAGGAAGAGGAGCAGGCCGAGCAGCAGGTGGTGGGCGACGCTTTGAGGTTTTACCTCTACCACCACCAGGAGGTCTACCCCGACCTCAGGGGAGAGCACTGCTTCGGGCAGCTGAAGATTACAATCATGGAGCTCCGGAAGCGGGTGGACTAGTGCGGGACTAGCTCCAGGAATAGAGGCCTTTTCCCATAATGCCTCTATCTTTGTAGTTTGTGTTGCCTTGTGTCCTTGTACTTTGAGTTGAAGTAATAAAATACACTTGCAATGTTGACGTTTGATTTCTTGTCTTTTGTTTGTTATTACTAAGAGGTGCTAGTTAAAAACTGTTGAATTGACACTCACTTGCGAGATTCTTACTGGAGGAGACCCAATGACCACACACTAATGCCGATAGTGTGACTCAACCCTTGGAGGCGAGAGTAACGGTTGGATCTCTTGGTAGCAGCGTCGAGGCCTTACGACGTCATCCATGCCATGAATTAACTAATCAGGACGGAATTGACTATATTAGGCAAGGAACGTGGTTCATCCAGGGGATGAGACCAGATTTTACTTTTCGGAAAAGGGGAAATCTTTGCAGTAGTGGTCTTCGCTCTGGAGACATGGCGACACTATCTGATGGGCGAGCGCTTTATAGTCTTTTCTGGCCATCAGAGTTTTAGGTACATCTTTTCTCAGAAGGACCTGAACCTGAGACAGCCGTGATGGCTCGAGTTCCTCCAGGACTATCACTTTGAGATAGTCTATACTCCTGGGAAGGGGAACATGGTAGCCGATGTTCTCAGCAGGAGGACGGGCATTCAACAACTTGAGGAGGTGACAGAGTAGCTGGCCGCCTTGTAGATATCCTTTGTAGATTGAGATGGAGCAGCCTTCCTTCAGTCTCTCACAGTCACTCCTCCACTACTACAACATGTCAGAGAGGCACAGCATGGAGCTGCTGGCTGTGAGATGCGGCGTGCACAGATATCCTCTGGACAGGCACCTGATGGTTTTTCCTTTGGAGCAGAGCACGACATCCTTTTCAGAGGACGTGCCTTGGTACCAGTTGATTTACGGGAGGAGGTGCTGAGAGAGTTTCACACGTCTCCTTTGGAGGTACATCCTGGAGTGGCGAAGATGTACCAGGATCTCAGACAATAGCACTGGTGGTCGGGCATGAAGAAGGCTGTGGCAGAGTTCGTTTCATGATGCCTCACCTGCAAGCAGGTGAAGGCAGAGCACCAGGTACCAGCAGGCCTGGTACAACCCTTAGAGGTCCCGGAGTGGAAGTGGGACGGGATATCTATGGACTTCGTAACTAGACTTCCACGCACTTCCAGAGGTCACGACTCCATATGGGTGATTATCGACCGACTCACCAAGTCGGCGCACTTTCTACCCATCAGAGAGCAGGGCTCGGTAGAGAGCTTGGGACGTCTTTACGTTCAGGAGATTATACGATTTCACGGTGTGCCATCATCTATCATCTCTGATCGAAATGCTCTCTTTACTTCCCGGAATTGGAAGGGGTTTCAGGAGGCGTTCAGGACGCAGCTATGTATGAGCATCGCCTTTCACCCTCAGACGGATGATCAGATGGGGAGGACCATTCAGACTCTCGAGGACAGGCTCCGCGCATGTGTCCTCGACTTTGGTCGCAGCTGGGAGGACCACGTACCCTTGGTGGAGTTCGCGTACAACAACAGCTACCACTCCACCATCGGGATGGCACCATACGAGGCGTTGTACGACCGACCTTGTAGATCTCCTCTGTGCTGGACAGACCCTAGGGAGTCAGCACTTGTGGGACCAGAGATGGTCCAGGCCACGACAGAGAAGGTCCAGGTCATCCAAGAGCGGATGAGGACAGCTCAGATCCGGAAGAAGTCTTATGCTGACAGGAGGCGAAGGCCACTAGAGTTCGAGGATGGTGACCATGTCTTCTTGCGTGTCTCACCTCGATGTGGATTATGGAGATTTGGCCAAGGCGGCAAGTTGTCTCCACGCTTCATCGAACCGTTCCAGGTCCTCGGCAGGATTGGCGAGGTGGATTATCGTATGGCTCTACCACCTCAGTTGTACCGGCTGCACGACGTTTTCCACGTGTCTCAGCTGAGGAGATACGTGCACGACCAGACACATATCATTGACCATGGGGAGCTCGACATTGATGATGGGGGGACTTTTGCAGAGGTCCTAGTGGAGATCGAGGATCAACAGGAGCGGGTCCTACGTGGACGGTCGATTCCTCTAGTGCGCATCAGATGGAAGCATGATAACCTCCAAGACATCACTTGGGAGCGGGAGGTTCAGATGCGTGCTCAGTACCTACATTTGTTTCCCTAGTTTTCGATGTATCTTTATGGGGACGTAAATCCATGAGGTGGGAGTAATGTAAAGACACGTAAAATTCAAGGAAATTTTTTCCTTAATTTTCTTTGGTATTTTACAAGAACATAGTTTCATACGGCACTTGATTCCGAGGCCCGGTGTGCCCGGAACATGAATCCGAAGTTTAGCTCGGGTATGTTCAGTGAACGAACGAGTGGGTTTTTCTAACTTTTGAACCGGTGCTCGGAATCAAATTCCAAGGGCACCGATGGAACCATAGCACCGTTAATTGCTTAGGAACACCTGTTCTGGAGTTGCGTTTCAACGAGAGTTGATGATAAAAATTGTGGAAGTTAAAAATAAAAATTTATAATTTTTTTTTATTTTTACTCTAAGTGTTTAATCCTTTGGATGGAATTTGGGTAACTACCCAACATCCCTTGGGAGGTTATGAGGGTGGTGGGCCCACATGAACTCCACCCCTTCATATCCTCTAACCTCCTCAACTCCCATTAATTTTTTTAACTTAAGTTTATTAACATATGGAATTAATGAGGTGAGTTAATGTGGAATTCAAACACTTGAATTTCAAAAGCCTTGATTTGTTAATAAAATAAGTTAAGAACTTATTTTATTGGGTTGGTGTTTAGTTGTTTGAGAGCCTTTGGAGAAAAAGCTAAGGAAGTCTTGAGTTCTTCATTCTCTTTGACGAAGAACGTGAAGAACGAACGATCTCCGACGTGGAGCGCCGATCCCTCGGAGACCGTCTTCCGCGACACCGACCTGCGACGCGACGTCTTCTTCCACGCTGTTTTTCTTCCGCGACGTCTATTTTCATGACGGTTTTCCGTGACGAAATCTCTGTCAACTTCTTCGAATCCTCGCTTCGCGATGCCGAAGTTCGTCATCTCTTTTATCAAGGTAGGGGTTTATTTAATTATTTGCGTTCATGATTTCTTGTTTGTCGTTCTTCGATGTTATACGAACAATTGATATCGGTTAACGAGAGGGGGTCGGACTGCACTAACACGGCCGGCCCTCCTCCTTTATCCTTGTTTGATTCTTTGCAGTTTGGACGAAATGGTGTGGTGTCGTCGCACCACGCGGGATCATACAACAAGTAATGTGCGGCGCCGTCGCGCCACGCCATGAAGTTGAACAAGGATGCGACGCCATCGTGCCGCGTCGAAGAAAACCGAAGACATTACGGCCGGAGCGGGGCCGTGGTGGAAGGGCGCGGTGCCGTCGCACCGCGCCGGACGAACCAGCCGCGGCCGGTTCCGGGCCGCGGCGGTGCAGGGTGACCGGCGGCCGGTCCCGGGCCGCCGGTGTCGGCGAGGGAGAAAGGACCGGCCATCGCCAGACCTTGTTGGCAGAACCGGCCGGCCGGTGCAGGCCGGCCGGACAAAGGGAAGCCGGGGGAATTAATTCCCCCGACCGGCCTACAAAAACAACCCCCATAAATGGGGGGTTGCAGTTACAGCTGGGGGGCAGGCGCCCCCTGCCAACAGCTCGGCCGTTGGCCGAGCTGGCCAGCGCGCTGGGCGCAATGTGCCCGGGCCGGGCCAACCTGGACCCAGGGCAGGTCGAACCGGTTCGGGGCGACCGTGGGGTCTTGGGCCAGGTCGGTCCGGGCCCGAAACCCCCGTTTTCGGACCGTCTTCGGTCTTTTGCCCATAACGAGGGCTACGGACCTTTGATCGATGCACAGTCAGTTGCGATGCGATCCTTGAATCGAGACGGTCATTTTGGTATATTGAACTTAAGGTTTCAGAATACTTTGAGTTCGGCCGGGGTTGTTCGTACACGAAACCAACCAGGCCCTCGGAGCGGAAACACTCATATCTTAAGCTCCGGATGTCCGAATGATGTGCCGTAGACTTTTTTGGTTTCCTCTTAGTGGGAAGGATCTTTTGACTTACTCTTCCTGAGGTTTAGACGTAGGTGGAGTACGGTCGGGTTGGTTTTTCCTTAAAAACCAACCGGGCCCTTGGGACGAAAAAGCCAATAACTCTCAGACCGGGCGTCCGATTGACGCGCCGTCTGCGACGTTGAGTTCATATTGACGATATGGAACTTTTGGATACATTAACTCTAGAATATGTGTTAGTTGATGTATCAACCTCTCGGCTCGTGGAGCGGACCCTCCCGAACGATCTTACTGTGTGTGGAAACCCTAGAGCTGGCTGCGACTGCTACTGTGACTACGACGATGACTGTGCAGAGATCCTCAGTGGATTCGACGACGATGACTACAACACTCAGCGATCCTGTGTGGATCAGTACTACTGATCCTGTGTGGGTCCGATCCTGTGTGGGTCAGCGCTCATTGTTTCTGTGTGAGCCATCCCCTACAGATCATGTGTGGGTCTGATCTTGTGTGGTTCATTGCGAGGGTTAGTTTCCTACCGATCCTGTGTGGGTCATTGCAGGGGTTAGTACCTATCGATCCTTTGTGGGTACGATGACTTAGATGGATCAGTGATCATCTCTATCGTCTTTCGACGAAGTAGACCTGTGTGAGCTGAATCATGTTTTGCATTCCTATGTGGATTGTGTTGTGCTATCCTGTGTGGTTTACATTTTTCTTTCCTGTGTGGAATACGTTTGCTTTCCTATGTGCACTGGGTTGTACATGGGCTCAGAGGTTGGAGCGTGTTGGAATTGATGACTTAGGTATATGTATGGGCATATACCTAAGCAGTGTCGATTGTTACTTCGTGATTGTATCTTTCCTTTGTGGTTTATCCTTTGTGGATTTTAGGAGACCTTCAGGGGTCTCGGGGTCCCTACTGAGTAGCTTATACTCACCCCTACACAGGCTATGCCCGCACTACGTTGTGTTGGTTGCAGACGACGGACAACGCTGATCGTGGTGGAGGCTTGCGGAGCAGGACGGTACCTGGAGGTGGACCACTGGGCCGAACATACTCGGAGCGGTAGGCTGGACCTGAGGAGAAGTGGAGGCTTTCTGTACCCACCCTTTAGTTGGGACTCCCAGTGGATAGCTTGACGTTGTGACTTTACTTTTCAGTTGTTGTTTTCCCTTTCGAGTTGTACTTTACTTTCAGTTTGGGTTTGTATTCTAGCCCACTTACTTTTACACACATACTATTGTACCAGCTTTTACTTAATGTTTTCTTCTTCTGCTTACTTGATATGTGGTGTTTGTTCACTTTACAAAGGCAATGCCTTCCCTTTTTACCGGTATTTACGCCTTGGTGCTAGTCCCGGCCCCTGGCCTATGGAAGGCGGGCTTGGGGTAGTCACGGTACGGGGCCCGAGGACGGGTCGTGACAAATGTACATAAGCATGGCACATCTTTAAGCTTTTCTTTTTCTGTTTTGGATCTTAGGACATGGTGAAAGTATCCAGGTGTAGGTTAAAATTGAGTAACTTGATTTTATGATGGGGAACCGTGTATCTTGTATAATAGGGGTATCTATTCTTCATTATATATTGAGTTTCCTAGATATTTTTGTGTAGATAAGGGAAACTCTAATTATCTATCTTGTCTCATATCTCATTTTCAACAGTTGAAAAAGGCCCAAAAAAGATGGAGAGGTTGTTTCCAGATAACTCTCTCCATATATCAATGTCATATTCCTCTTAATTAGACTTACATGCCTACATCTGATCATACCATAGAAGGTGTCACCTACTGACTAGAGTGTTGTGCGGCTAGAAGTTGATGGAGAACTATATACAACTGAACTCGATTATTTGAGCACCACTCTATATGATGGAATCTGATTTTTGAAAACATCTATATTCTTAGGTGTCCAAAATAGAAGAGGATTTCCTTGTCTGTAGGAGATATCAATTTGGGTAGGTTGACCATAGTATATTTCAGGGGTAGTGTCTATGTGATCCATCTCCACACTACCACATGGAGGAATATAATGGTAATGATCCTATTATACATTAGTTGAAGAGTTGGGAGACCCTTGGGGTGTTCATAATGTGTCTTAGACAACCTCAGGGACACTGATACTGAGAATATTGGTGATATCACTACTATATTGTGAGTTATTTGTGACAAGTTCCCATAGAAAATAGTCATTTGTGATGCAGATCAATTGGAAATGGCTTGTAGTAGAAAATCACATGACAAATTCATTTTTTTAAAATGATTTATTGAACAAAACTATTATATATGACACCGTTTTCCCCATCACAAAATACCTTTGACAAATCAGTTTGTTTTATGGGAGATGTCTCCTATTAGAAAAAAAATTTAAAAACTATTTATGATGGGAAACTAATCCCATCACAAATTGCTTATAAGAAAATAAAAAATTCAAATAATATATATATATTTAACATCAAAATAATATAAAAAACCAAAAAACAATATAATAATAATAAAACATAGTATATAAAATGATAAATTTTATAATTACGAACAATATTTACAAAAAATGTTCATTCTAATATTTAACATAATATATTTTTCTAAAAACTACATAAAAAATTGGGGAGGTCTATTCTCATGTATATGAGGAGGTGGTGGGGGAACCCCAACCTTATACCCTATTACAAGTGCTGCATATACTCTAACATCTTTTCCTGTTGATGTTTGTGTGCTCAATGAAACTCATCCTACTACTACTCCTACTGTTGGTGAAACTTTTCAAGATCTCTATAATAGTAATCAATAATCTCATCCTAAGATCGTATATTCTCCTCAAGTTGTGTAGATGTGGATAACACTCCATGAGGTCCCCTTGAGCTGGATGGTGAAATCACAATTGTTCCATAATAACTCTCAGGAGTCATTCGAGAGTCGATACCAATGACTCATCCTTTCTAAAAAGTATACTGAGTCTCCTGTATCCATGTTAAGTCATCAAATCCCACTATACTATTGTCTTAAACCTCGGTATCAACCCGACTCTCATCATGGCTGTGATAATTCATAGCCTCATATAACTTCTCCAAAATCAAATTAAAATTTAAATAGATAAAATAATTTTTTTAGTTAATTTTAAAAATAGAAATTATAATACTGAACAAAGTCATATTCTGTTCAATGCAAAAAATATCCCCAGTTATAAGGTCCATGTAAATCCTCCTATAAACATAGAAATATATAAATAATGGGTTTCTAAAACTACCTACACGAAAAATAAAATGGGACGTTTACATATAACTTTATATAAATTATTAAATATAATTACTTACCAGATGTTACTGATGAATTCTAAATGTATGTTTATGAATTGTATGGTTTACCTCTTATTGCCCTTAGTTCTTGTAGCCTAATGATGATATCCTATTACAACTATCTACTTAATATTATGAAAAAAATTCAACCGAACACTAAGATTAGATATAATAAGGTCTGATGGTGTAGCAAGACTGATAAAAAATAGTGACTCCAAATTTCTTCATGTCTCTCTTCCTCAGATTGTTAACAAACTAATGAAATTAGTCACGCATGTAGTCCTCCTCGGCCTCCCGGATATATCTCATGAAGATATCATTGATGGGATACTATATACCCTAAAAATAATAAACAGTATAATGTTAATAATTAAATAAATTTCAAAATAACTATTATATATTTACATACCATCCAATGATCAAACATGATCTGCTAAACATCAATGGGAATATGAACCCACCCCACCCATGATCTGGAAAAATAATTCAATAGAATAGAACTCCCATGTAAAATAACTATATGAAAAAATATATGGGAAAAAGAATATATAATAAAACAACTAGTACATAAATAAACTATTGAAAATAAAAGGTAATGAACATTTACTGAATTAAACAACCAAATATACCTCCTCATAAGTTGATCAAAATCATGATTTGGACATCACTTGGGAATAGGTTTGGGGATAATAAATCTTTAAAGACCGTGACCTATCTTTTTTGGTGAACCTCCGGCAACCGGATGTTCTAATGAAATATCATCATCCTCATAACCAGGTAATAAAACCTCCTGAAGTTCATGGAAGACCTCTTCATAAGTCTCTTCATCCATCCGAAACATGAAAAAAAATGTTGTTAGAAAATAGTTGAAGATATTTATTATATTTATATACATGTATATATTTATATTTATTTTGAGTATAACAAAAAAATAATTACATCATTCTTTTTCTTGATCATCATCTTCTTATATTAGGGTCTCAATATATCCTTCTTCATCCTCACTAACATCAATTTACATAGTAGTTTTATCTCTACCATCACTTGTTAACTCAAATTAATTTGTTACATCATTAACAAATCTCCATCATCCACCCAAACTGTGGGATTATATCATCGATATTCATGTCTATTCATTGAAAATATGTATTTGGAGTTGTCTCTTGAAAAATATTAATTATTTTCACTTCAATAGAATCTCATTCAGTCTATATAAATTGATTTTCATAGGATTTTATTTTTTGTACTCCACTAATCAGTTAACTCTCTTAACGATGAAAAATAATTGGAATAATATATTTTGTGTGCTTGAAGATCTAAATAAATGGGTCATTTACTAGAAGAAGGATTTTATATTTAATAGAAATGGTTCTATGGTACGAATGAACATAGATTCCTCTATCTGTATCAAACCAATAACATTTGAACATAATTTCAATGTTTTTCCCCGATAACACAACTCAATTATTTCATCCATCATGACATAAAAGTAAACATAAATTTCTCTATTATGAGATATTCTAAACAAAACATCATTATTCATTTTTTTATTCACCATATGAATGTGTATGAAATCAAAAAACATTCACCACATATGCACTATAATATTTAACCATTTTGGATAGTGGATCACTCAATACATATAATCGATTATCAATTTTATCAGTAATTTGTGATACCTGAAAAAATTTAAAACAATTAAAAATATAACAAATAATAAATTTATTTCATACGTTAAACCATAAAAATATTAGTATACCAGTATTTCAAACTAGTAGGAAAAATTACGTTGTCGACGTTCTTCATGAGAAGCTCCTATAATTTGAGGAAAATATTTCTTGATATGATTATCATATAATCTAAAAATAAAGTAATATTAATTTAATTTTTTTAAAAAAATTAAAGAATATATTTTAGTTGAAATCACTATAAAATTTGTGATATTTATTCATAGTTTAGAAAAACATATGTGTGAGTCTTTTGATGTTCATCATCGGAAATCCACCATTCATGAACTCCACCAATACAATTTTATACCGATTAAAAATTATTAATATAATTTTTTTATCACTTACATTTCCCTCATTACAACCCATTTGATTATCTTTTGAAGGATATTCAGGTTGGAAATAATAGGAGAATAAAAAATGTATTTCCTTATATAAATAAGATTTTATAATTAAACCTTCAACTGATACATTATTGCATGCCTTTTTATTTTGTTTCTATATAAATAAAAAATATGGATACATCCATTAAAACTATACCATACCTCCAAAATTTTCTTTATGCAGAAAATTTAATATCAAATGTACCATTGACTAAAAGAAATTTGGCCGACATTTTTTCTAGTATACATAAAATTAAAAAAAACATCTTATTGCAGTCTACTAAGTGAATCATAGTTTTTTGTTTCCATATAAATTTATCAGAAAAAATATTTTATTTCTATTATCACATAACAAATAAAATTATTTAACAATCCTATAAATTCAATAGGGGGATTTATTTCCATATTACATAAAAATAATGACTTTTTGACCTGGTAATATGATTACTTGTGACCAATCTTGAAAAATTTGAAACATAACCATCAAGTGGTATCAAATATAAAAGAAATAGAAAAAATATTAAATATATTTCATGGGAATTTGTATAATCTGATTTTGGATTCATTAACTTATGTGATCGATCATTTTCAAAAAACTCATGTTTTGGTCACCTATGAATTTGGGAATGATCTAATAATAACATTAAATTATCATTATTATTAGTAGTTGGGTACAAAAATATATAAAATATATTATCAAAACTTTTCTTCTCAATATTCATGACATCGAATAGGAGATAGAAAAATAAATCATACCAATATGGAAGATCCCAAAAAATACTATATTTAATCCAATTGTGATCTTTTCTAATGAAATATTTTTTTATTTTATTGTTGGTCTAAAGGTAAAGGGTTGTTATGGAGAGAAAATATATTATAAATCAACAACTTATATCATTTCTGTAGGTCTATCTCTTTCAATTTTACCTCTTAAAAAATGATTGAGGTTTATTTATAATGGATAATCAATTATAAGTAATCTGTGATAAATGTAAAAAATAACATTTTCTCCCATTGATGAGAAAAAATTATTTGTTGTCACTCATATAGTTTGAACATGATTTTGGACCATGTGTACTCCATCCTAATGACATGTCATATATATAGAATTCACTAACTATCCACATTAATTCTTCTTTTATTGGGAAATTCTGTTTCTCTTCAATATCACATGTTCTAGAACCATTACTCCCCAATAAATTGAACTTATCAATCATTGGATTGAAATAAACATTGATATTATTTTTGGGATTTCCTAGAATTAATAAGGTTAAAAACAATATGTATCTTTCATCAACATCCATGAAGGTATGTTGTATGGAGTTATAAAGATAGAACGACAATAATATTAACTAACATAAGAAAAAAATGGATAGAAACTATTAGTAGAAATACCCAATAGAATGTTTCAGTCTTCTGAAGAAAATGATAGATATACCTGGTCATAAAAGTTCCATGAAGCACAATCAAAATGATAATTTAAGCTTTTACCAATCAAAATATTGGGTTTGTGTCATAAAATCAATGACATTGTGTTTTGAGATATAAATAAATGATACAATCTTGGTGTAAGTGGGAAATACCTCAACTGTTTAATAGGAATCAATGCAGAAATCCCTTGTTGAGCCAATTTTTTCATCGATTGTAAACATATAGTAAAACTAACTATAGACTAATTTTCACCATAATAAAATATGAAATATATTTAACATGCATGAATCTTATGATTACAAAGACCCAAATTACGAACCAGCCTCTTATTCTCGTAGAATGTTTTAGGAAACACCTTTTATTCATGTAACAGTGATTTAACCGAAGAGAATATATGATTAAAATTTCTTTTTGACATCCCAATATCTTTTTTAATAGCCATAAAATTTACATCCGCTTCAAATTTTTTTAATATTACAACCAGGATATAAGACATCCTTAGCAGACTTCAGCAATTCAAAAAATCAAGATGGTTTTAACTCCGGAGTAAAATCCATATCATTCTATGTTTCAATTTTTTTAGATTATGTACAGGAAACATCATGTATTAATGATTTAAAATGTGATGGATCTGGAACCAAATTATTAATATTTTCTCTAGAACCATGTTCACCATATTGATACCAAAAAACATAATCTTTTAAAAAACAAAAATGTAATAGATAATCCCCAATGATGTCAAATGTATTAATCCTCCTTAGATCGCACTCTTTACATGTACACTTAATTATCTATTTGGAAACAAATTATGGTTTTATGATGAAAATGATAAAAAATATTCGAAACCCTCAATATTTATAGGATTTTACCAAAATCATTTGGATTCCTATGATGATTAATCCAATCATGATCGTGTAATAAATACTGTTGTCGACTTCCTTGTTCCATATTTCTCTAAAAAATATAAAATAAAAAAAATTATTAATAATTTGATATAAAAGAAAGATGTTATAAAAAGAGTAGAAAACTAAAAAATTATATTTCACTCATAAATATTATCAATTTTATCTATTTACCACAAAGTTTTTTATAATCAGTGTTTATTTCTAATTATTATCATCAATTAATGCTAATTATAAGTAATTTTGTTTAATTACAAAAAATTGTTACTGATATCCATTATTTTTTAGTAATCACTTCTAATTATAGTAAATTATTACTATGTACGACAAATTATTACTAATAACTAATAATATTGTTTTTAAAATTATCAATATTTTTGTGTAATTATCGATATTTTTTAGTAATTTCAACTAAGTTTTAGTATAATTTCATATAAAGTAATAAAATATGTTATAAATTACTAAAATGTTGAAAATCATAGAATTTTCAATCCTCAAGTCATGAAAAATATCAAGTTTGTGTCATTCTTGTATATATTAGTCATTGATCAAGACCTAAAAATTGATGACCAATTTCATTTTAGAATTTTTAGTAATTTATTATAATTAATATTATCTCATAGTAATTTATAATAAATTATAATAATTTAAAATACTTTTATTAACTAGTACAAATTTTATACATTTTTAATTATTTATAAGTTTATAATTATTTATTAGTTTATATTAATTTATAATAATTTAATCAATTTTTATCAATATATTGTAAATTATATCTTTTTAATAATTTTTATTAGTTTATAATAATGTATTACTAATTTTCAATAATTTATTAAAATTTTATTCTAATTGTTACTAATTTATACTAATTATTACAAATTACCACTAATTATTACTAATTATCACTAATTACATATATTTACTTGTAATTATGACTAATTATTATTATTATTACTAATTATGAATAATTATGGCCAATTACTCCTAATTATTTTGAATTACCACTAATTATTGCTAATTACCACTAATTATTACTAACTACTTCTAATTATTGCTGACTACGACTAGTTATTACTAATTACCGCTAATTATTAATCATTATCACTAATTATTACTAATTTCAACTAATTTTTACTAATTCCCGCCCCTTATTCCAACTTATTTCTTATTACCACTAATTATTACTAATTATTGCTAATTATTTCTAATTATTACAAATTATCACTAATTATTACTAATTAACACTAATTATTACTAATTACGATTATTTATAACTAATTGTCACTAATTATTACATAATTTTTTCTAATTTTTCTAATTAATAGTAACTACTACTAATTATTACTATGTATGCCTAATTGTTACTAACCACTACTATTTATTAATAAGTACTACTAATTATTACTAATTACCGATCGTTATTACCAATTGTCGTTAATTATTAATAATTATTACTAATTACCACTAATTAATACGAATTGCCAATAATTATAACTAATTAACACTAATTTTTACTTATTAATACTAATTACTATTATTCACAACTAAATATTTCTAATTACCAATAATTATTACTAATAACAACTAATTATTACTAATTACCACTAATTATTACCTATTGTTTTACTAATTATTACTAAGTTATACTAATTATTAATAATTACTGCTAATTATTACTAATTTCACATAATTATTACTAATTACAACTTATTTCCATTAATTTTTACTAATTTCCACTAATTATTAATAAATAACACTAATTATTACTAATTCATACAAATTAATACTAATTATTAATAATTAACACTAATTATTACTAGTTATAAATAATTATTACCAACTGCCTCGAATTTTTACTAATTGCCAAAAATTATAACTAATAATCACTTGTTATTACTAATTACCACTAATTAATACTAATTACCTCTAATTATAACTAATTAATGCAAATTATTCCTAATTATCCCTAATTATTACTAATTACTGCTAATTATTACTAATTTCCACAAATTATTATTAATTACCGCTAATTATTACTTAAATACTACTATTTTTTACTTATTAATACAATGTACTACTAATTATTACTAATTACTACCAATTATTACTAAGTACTACTAATTAAAACTAATTAGTACAAAAAAATTCTCATTAAAAATAATTATTAATAATTAAATATAAATACTTGTAATTAAAAACTATTATTATAACATAAAGCTAACTAATGAAAAATAAAACAAAATAATTCTAATTTAATCTAATTACAGATAATTAATAATAATCATTACTAATAAAAAATAAATCAATTAATTAATAATTAAAAACATTATATAAATACCTTAAAAGTGAGTCTTTTAGCAGATGCAAAGACAGAAAGTTGCTTCCCTGTAAAATTTAAATCATTTAAAACATTATGAAGGTAAATATGAGAGCAGATGAGTTGAGGAGAGTTTAGAGGAAAATAGAATGAAAAAAATTAGGTGGGGGTATAAATTGATTAGATAATTTGTGACTAGGCTATATGAGATAGGAAACCCATCGTACATAGTATTAGTCGTGATGAGTCTCATCACAAATACTACCAACCTTTAATAATTACAGTAGTGGTAAAAAGGGTATATGTGATGGGTCCTATTGCAAATACCCTTCAACCGACAATTAATTTGGGACGAGAGAGAAGTCACATCGCAAATAACAAAAACGACGACAGTTTATTTGCGACATAAGTTAACATCCATCACAAATAAAAATAAAGAAGGAAGGTATTCTGTGATTGAGGTATATTCCCATCACACATAATATTTCTAAATGACTTTTTTATGATAATAAAATCTCGTCATAAATAATCTTTTCCAGGGGACTATTTACGATGGGTAACATGACATTTTCCAATAGCCCATCGTAAAAGGCATTTTCCCACCTAGTGTATGAGCCTTGTTCTACATCATGGCTGAAATATGTCTACCATCCTTTTGGAATTGTTTATGGATATGAGTCGATTTTACGATAGTTTTTAAACCTTGTTGATATCCATCAAGGGTCGCGGGAGTATGAACCCACTGCTGAGATGATGTTGGAGTATGCCAACGAGATTCTTCGTTATTGGACGGTATGTGAGTCTGCCCCGAGGTAGGTGACACTATCACATGGATATCCTGGGTCAGAATGAGGATATAAGCTTGTTCTTGAGTTGTTGGAATATGTCGCTGGTATTTCTTGATAAGGATATGAGCATGTCCCGAGGCATGTGCTGCTCTCACATGTTGAGCCCCGGTGGGAGTGGGAATATGAGCCCCGTCTGAAAATGCACTCCCCATCAGAATATACCGACGGACCTCTAGAAAGGGAGAATAGATGTGAAACTCCATGTATATAGCCTCAAAAGGATGATGGTGGAATCTTTCATCAGTGGAAGTAAGGATATGAGCCTAGATTCCATGAGATGTTGGAATATTCTAGGCATATTCAATGATAGGAATATGTCGTTGTCCCGACGAATGTGCCACTCTCACGTGGTGATCCCCAACTAGAACGATGAAATTAGCTTAATCCTGGGACTTTAGAGTATGTCATCGGTCTTCTTTGATAGGAAAATGAACTAGTCATGAGTCATGTTCCACACTCACATGCTGAGCCCCAAGCAGAACGAGGATATGTGCCAGATCCTGGGCCTTTTGAATATGCCATCGGACTTTTTGACAGGCTTCTACCCCTTTCCCGACTCATGTGTTTCTCTCACCTGGTGATCCCTAGTTATAATGGGAATATGAGCCAGGTCTAATGCCTCATACTTTATTGAAATATGATGATAATACTCCATGACAAGATAAATATTGTGTGCTCCCTCTGAAGAAACCACTTATTCCTAATGATAAGAGTGTTGAGTTTTCCTGGCTATAAGGAAAGAAATATTCTCATGTCTCAGTTTCTGTACCACTGCAGGAATATACTGGCAGAGTTGTAACAGCTGGTAGTTTTTATGAAATATTTTCAATAATTTTAATTCTTTAGTTTCTTGAATTGTAAGAAATAATAAGTTTAAACAAACTGTGAGATTCCCTTAGTATAAAATTTCCGTTATATCCAAGTTGTTAGGTTAGCGGGAATGAGTTTCACTAAATTATGAAAATGCATTTTGAATTCATTGATGATCAATTATTTATGAAAAACATAAATCAATTAGATATTTTTATTTTTGATTGAATTATTATTGGTATTGAAATTAATGAGATATATACATGTTATATAATTAATGAAATATTTTTTATATTTCTCCAACGGATATTTTAGTTAGAGGGTATGAATAAACCCTACTAGATGTATAAAATTCTATTTTTTAAAAGGGTAATTTTACACCATTGAATGGATAATCCATTTTAAATTAATATTTTGACACATTAATAATTTTTATATGAAAACATAAACATCTTATTTTGAAGCAGGATATCAAATTTTACATTGGGTTAATTTTGGTATTTTTCTGATAATTTTTTTAAAATTAATAGTGAAAAATACTACATTTTAATTCAAAACTGCCTTTTAAATTTAATTTTATTATACAGTTAATTTGTCCTTTTAAATATTTTTAAAGTATAATTATATTATGTTTTTATAATTTAATATAATTTTGGTCATTGGAAGAAATATAAAATTGAAATTAGATATAAACACAAATCAATCTTCTTAATGGTTTTTACTATTAAAAAACTCATTTTCTCTTTTTGTCAATGGGAATTAATTTCAAATTAATTACTAAAACTTATATATTCTTGATGTTGAAAAATGGATTCCATATTTAGAATATGTGGGTCCATATTATATTAATATGTTACTTTAATTTTTTTGGACATTATGAATATAAACTTTGGTAATTTTATTTACCATAGTTAATGATAAATCAGGTAAATTTCGGTAACAAACAATATGATAAGAATAATAAAATCACCCTAGCTACTGAAAAATTTCTATTGGATGAATAAATTTCAACCCATATCACCTAATAGTCAGTATTGATTTATTTTATGGTTTTTGTCCATAAAATTTATGTAATAATTATTAAAAAAATGAAAGTGACAACATGTCACTCTCTTATATCTTATAAGTATAATAATTTTAATGTAGTGATATACTAGATGAAACATCAAACATAAAATTTATAAAAAAATATAATAAAATTATCTACATAATGGTAAATTTATTTAATTTTTATAGATTTGGAAATTACTATTAATATTGGCACAACAATGATATAATAGTTATTTTATTAATTAAAATATCAAATATATGATATTATATATATTAAAAATAATTATATGACATAATACATATCATCCATGAATTTTCTAGATGACTATGACATTTCATTATTAAGTTAAAGTATTTTTTCATAGTAATCATGTTGTTATGACTTTTTGAAAAAGTCTTGTTTGAATACTGTCAAAATTGACATAATTCACAACTTAACATATAAAATCGTTTATTAAATGTTATAAAATTCCTAAAAATCCAAAAATCATCCAAATGGTTAATATATGTCCTAATATTTAATAAATTCCCCATTTAGTGGTCGTCTGACATGTTTTGATAGTTTCATTAACACACAAAGTGTAAATAACATGATATAATGGTAAGATTAAAAAGTGTAAAATAAGGTGTAATCCAAAAAAATAAAGATGAAAAAATATTCAAATCCTGCCAATTTTTTTTTGATTTTATTTCAACCCAATGTTATCTTATTTTTGAAATAAATGAGTTTGGACCATTTGAAACCGAAAATCAATTTTTAATCAATTAATATTTCAAGATGTTCGTAATGTGCCCCCACCTCCCCTATAAAAAGGAAATTTCCTTCTATTTTAATACCACATATAAATCTATTTATCTTTGCCAACCCCAGCCCATTTCCTCTCCCAAATTCCCTCACTTCATCCTAGAGGACAGTCTTTGGGTATAAAGCCATCCTAGGGAGACCTTTTATGCAAATCAAAAGTAGATACTTGAAGAAGATGTAATTGTTTAATCACTTATTTCAAAATTATTTTCATATTCCATTTCATAATCTTATGTGGTTTCCATACTAAAGTAATAAATCCATTATATAATAGAGACTTAGATGCAATTATAATTATGGGACAACCTTATATCTTTTTATATCCATCCTTCTAATAACAATATCACCATTCCTTCATACGTACGGCTTACTGTCTCTACACAGTTGTGTAACTTGTTAGTGCACAATACATTATTTAGATGGGTATAATGATGAGTATAGTGGATGTAAATAATGAATATAACATGATAATTATTTTTTATTATTGATATAACATCCAATTCCATACCAATTAACCATTATGTGAATGATATCATTGCTCGTGCGTACATACGGCCTACTGTCTCTACGATGCAATGTGTTTAATTCTACATGATAATCATTAAAACAAGATTATATACATGAATATAATTAATAAATATTATATATATTATAATAATATAATTCTTTAAATGATATAACTATAACCTAAGAAGTGGAACATGAACTTATCCGACCAAACTTTTATAAGAACATAATGAAGTTAAAATCCAAATAACGAGTGACAATGAAATGTTACTATCAAACATATGATTATATAATCATAAATGATATCATAAAAATGGTATTGATTCTAGAATAAGTCAAAAAAATTATTTAAATCATTATATAGGAGTTTCAGATACATATGACGGATAACAGACCTAAGGTAAAGGATAATTTTTCAATATCATTATTATCCGAGATTGTTTATACGTAAGTATTTACATGATAAAATCATTCAACCATGTCCATGTTTCATAAGTATGTAATATTATATATATTATTCTAAAATTTTCGAAAGTTAATTTTACCCTTTTGTGAATTTTTTTTAAATGTTATGAATGGAATCTTTTTCCATTATTTGATTTGAGGAACTTTTTGACTTTTCCAGTGAAACTACAAGGAGATTGTTTTTTATCTTATATGGAATGAATGGATTTCAACGCTTTTATAAAGCCTAATTTCCATCGATCTTCCCCTACAATATTTCATGTTCATTTTCAATTAACTTATTTTCTTTTAAAATTTCATGAAAATTTGTGAAACTAAAACGTTTTTTAAGAATAAAGGATATTTACCTCAAGAATTATGGTCAAGCATTTAGTAAAACTTATTTTCCGACTAAGATGGGGCTGTTTAAATAGGGTTATCTTTCTATCCTTATTATTAATATGATTTTATTGTTTTAATGATGTACTGATATTTTAATGTGATTGCATTATTATAGAATGATGTTTATAAAAAATATTTTATTTATTGGGTTATGTTAAGATTTATGTTTTTGTGGAACTTGTAAGAATTATTCCCTTATGAGATGGTTCAGACCTATATCTTCATCCAAGGAATATGGTAAGTATTTATATCTCATGTGATAGACATCCTAGAACAAGAAGTAAATTCAATTATGTATTATTTGGATGGAACGACATATAAACCTGATTTAGTAATAGACTTTTCCCACTATGATGTTATTGGAAATGAGCCTCAACTAATATGAAAATATTTTATAATATTCTGTTTATACCATGAAATATCATGTCTTATGTTATGAATTTTTTTATTAAGTCCATTAATTATTATGATCTTTCATCCAATGACATGATATCAAGATCATTCATATACATGATAAGACTTCTAAATGTTTTGTTTTTATGTTTTACGATTATGATATGATTTATATTTCCCTTATTTACCCATACTAATAATTTGATCTCACCATTTCATATGTTTATTTTCCCAAATTAATGAAGAAGGGTATTATGTATGATATTTCAAAAGGATTCTAGTTATGAAGAAATAAGTTGGAGATAATGTTGATGTTTTATGAACCAGTAGTTTATGTTTCCTAATTTCTAAAGACACTATACCTTTATGGTCCCATAGTGTATTTCTTATCTGCTTAAATGAATATATTGAAATTTTGAAGTAACATTAATGTATGTAATGTATGGGTCATTATAGTTGGTATTAGAGGAAATGTATTGTTATCCTTTGGAAACTATGATTAGAAAACCTTAGAAAGAACCACAAGGATATGTGTACATATAGGTTAAAATCCTAGTCTTTTAGGAATGAACCTGAATAACCTAGGATAAAACCTAATGTGTCCTAATTTGAAAATTTATTCTTGATTATGTGGTTTTCCTGTTATGATTAGTGTTTCTCACACTATTTTTATTGGTTTTAGTCAATGAATGAAACCCGAAAGAACTATGTTAATGCTGAATGTGATGAAAAATGAAATGATTGTCCTCCTGTGAAACCAAATTTTATGGGAGTTTGAATGAATTGTTTTTTTTGATATGATCACATAATTTTTTAATTCTATTAATCATGAAGGACATACAACTAAACAAAATAGGGAGAAACATTCTTTTGATTCCTTCATGAGACAGAATCCAACATCATTCAGCGGGTCTTTTGATATATTACTAGATAAACAATGGATTAGTTCAAATGAAAAGATATTTTCAGTTCTACATTGTTCTGAACATGATAAAGTCATATTAGCATTCTATTTTTTGGAATATGAAGCTGATCAATGGTGGAATGTTTTCAATAATATGAAGCAATGAGATGAAATTGAGTCAATAGAATGGAAAGAGATCAGGAACTTATTTTTCAATAAGTTATTTGTTCTTATTCCTCAAACAATGATAGAGAAGGAGTTCCTTGAACTTAATCAAGATGATGGTTAATCCATTGGTACTTACGAATTAAATTTTACATGACTTTCAAGGTACGCTTATGGAATTATTATCAAACAAGATAGTGAAAGTGATCGATTCGTTAGTGGATTAAAACCATGTCTTTGAATAGAAGTACCCATAAGGGACTTTACTAGCTATGAGGAAATCCTTCTATGTTCATGCAAGGTTGATATTGATATTAGGGAAACCAATTAGTCATTTGGGTTTTATAAGAAGAGAAAAATGTAATTCAAAGGAAAATCTAAAGTCCAAAATAAAAATAATTTGAATTTTACCTTATAAAAATGTGTGGAAATAAACATGGAAGAAATTTTCATAAATAGACTAGTAAATTCTTTAAGTCTAGTAAAGAAGGTCGTCAGGCAGTTGAATTCCAAAGTCATGGGAAAATGATATCTAATTATTTGAATAGAGAAAAGGCTACCTAGAATTCACCTCCTACACTCCAATACTACTAGTGTAAGTAAATAGAGAATTATTCCAATTAATTTCCTAATCCTATGTTTATTAATGTTGATTGATGTCAACAAACCCTAATGGCCAAAAAAAGGAAAAAACATGCTAGCAGTATCAGTGATGTGGAGTATAAAAATGAAGTTGTAAAAGGTACACTAACCATCCACTATAATGTAACAAAAGTTTTATTTTATTCTGGATCCACCCACTATTTTAGTCCTAAAAAATTTAGTAAGGGAATCGTCATATTACCTCAATAATTAGATACTGAGTTAGTTGTGACATCTCTTAATGTCACAATGGGCGCATCAAAAGTTTATATTTCTTTACTGGTTGAAGTTTGTGGGAAAGAGATTCCTACAAATATTTTGTTCCTTACTATAGTGGAATTTAATGTGATTCTTAGAATTGATTGGATTTCTCTATATGAAGCTCATATCAATTTCAAAGGAAGGTACATCACATTCCATATTACAGATCAGTCTATGATCATCTATTGGTGTAGGGATGAATATAAAAATCCTGTAGAAATTTGGTCCATATTATGGGTCTCGATTCCTATAAATGAATGTTATTTATCTCAAATTATTAGGGATAAACTTACAATTAAGAAAACTCCCATTGTATGGGTGTTTAATGATGTCTTTATGGAGTAAATTATAGTTCTTCCACCTAATCATGAAGTTGAGTTTTCAATAGAGCTCATACCGAGTTCTATTCCTATTTCAAATACACCTTATAGAATATTCCTAATTGAGTTGTAGGAATCGATGAAGAAACTCCAAGAGAATCTTAATACAAGGTTCATACACCCTAGTGCATCAACTTGGGGAGCACCTGTTCATTTTGATAAGATTAAATATGGATCAATGAGAGTCGGCGTTGATTATCTATATATTAGGAAGATCAATATCAAGAAAAAAAATTTCATCTTCCCTGCATTGATGACTTATTTGACCAACTATGCGGAGCTCAATACTTTTCCAAGATTGGTCTTCGTTCAAGATATCATCATTTAAGGTTTTATAAGGAGGATATACTAAAGATGAAATTCCATACAAGGTATGGACACTATGAATTTATAGTGATGCATTTTGGTATTACTAATTCCCCTGATACCATAGTGGATCTAATGAAAAGAATCTTTATATAATATCTTTATTAGATTGTGGTAGTCATTATAGATGATATTATGGTTTATTCGAAGAGAAAATAAGAACATGAAGACAACTTTATAATTGTAGTGAAGACCCTAATAATGGATAATCTTTATGAAAAACTTACCAAGTGTAAATTTTTTCTATAGAAAAATTCATTTTTGGGTAACATAATCTCAAGAGAAGGGATATATGTGGATCCATCAAAAATGAAAGTTTTTTAATGTTTTCCAAGACCAAAAATGGTAACTGAGATCCAAATTTTCTTTTTTTGGATAGATATTATTGGAATTTTTGGAAATAAGTTTCTTGATTATCTAATATACACACCACTTTGACTCGGAACGGAGTTATGTTCATATGGATGGAGGAATGTGAAGTGAATTTAAAAGAGAAAAAAATAAGGTTAGACAGTGCACATATTCTCACACTTCCATGCAGTGGATAACGGTTTGTGATTTACAATGATGCATCAAAGAAGGGTTTGGGTTGTGTTCTCATGAAAAATGATATGGTGATAGCTTATGATTCAAGACAGTTGAAAATACATGATAAAAATTACCCGACTCATGATTTGGAGTTAGTTGTGGTAATCTTGTCATTAAAGATATGAAGGAATTATCATTATGGTGAAAGGTGTGATATTATACTGATCATAAATGTTTAAATTATATTTTCACACAAAAGGAGATGAATATGTGACAAATAATATGGTTGGATTTGATTAAATATTATGACATCTCAATAAATTATCACCCTGGGAAAGTGAAAAAGGTGGTAGATGCTTTGAGTCGACAAGACCATGCTAGTCTATCTGTGATGAGGATCACAAAAGATCTAAAATTTATGGATTTGAAAAGTATGGTTCTTAAAATTTTAAAGTAAGAGGGGAAATATTATCTTTCTCAAATGAATGTTCAACCATAAATGCATGTGAGGATTACAGAGGAATAGAAGAATAATGTAGAGCTATAATAGAAGGTGACAAATGTTCCTAAATTCAACCTTGATTGTTATGAAATAATAAGTTCATGAATCTGATTTGTATTACTTCCATAATAGAATTAAAAAAGGAGAAATTGGATAAGGCACATATTTATTCATTATCTATTCACCCTTGAGGCACAACGATGTATAGGGACATTAAAGAGTATTTCTGGTTGGAGGACATGAAAAAATATGTTGTTGAATATGTCTCTGGAGGATTGGGTTGTCAGCAAGTTAAGGCTGAGTGACAGAAGTCTAAGGGGTTGTTACAACCATTACCCATACCGGAATGGAAACATCACTATGGAATTTTTCTTCAGACGTCCCAAAAAATCTAATGTAAATAATGATATATGGGTAATAGTTTATTGAATTATGATGTCGGTACACTTTATTGCTATTAGAGAGGATTTATCTCTTGATCAGCTTTCCAGGATATATCTGAAGGAAGTGTTATGATAGCATGGAGTACAACTTTCCATTATATCTGATCAGGATATGAGTTTTACCAAAATGTTCTGGAGAAGTCTTCAGAAAGATCTTGATATAGACTAATGTTTTATCACTGCTTATCATCCTTGAACAGATGGTCAGTTTGATAGAACAATTCAAACTCTAGAAGACATGTTGATAGCTTCCTCTATGGATTTAAAATGTTGTTGGGGTGAACATATACCCTTGGTGGAATTTTCAGACAACAATATATATCACTATAGTATTTAGATGGATCCTTATGATTCCCTCTATAGAAAGAAGTGCAGAACTCCAACATTCTAGGATGAAGTTGGAGAAATAATTCTATTAAGACATGATATCATTAATAAAATTGAATAAAAGTTTATATCTATTCCACAACACATAAGATAAGATCAGAGCCACCTAAAAAGATATGATGAAAACCTAAGAAAAGACCTAGAGATTGAATTGGGTGATAAGGTGTTTCTAAGAAATTCTCCCAGTAAGAGTGTTATCATATTTGGAAAGAAGGGAAAGATGAGCCCCAAGTATATCTGTCAGTTTGAAATTATGGATCACGTTGGGAAGGTAGCATACCGATTAGAGCTTTCACCGAATCTATCCCAAGTTCATGATATGTTCCATGTATCTCTTTTGAGAAAGTTTATACCTGATCCTTCACATGTACTAAACATAGAATTCATACTATTAGAGCGTGATCATTCTTATGAAGAACAACCGATGGAGATTATGGATCGTAGAGAAATCGTTCTACTAAATAAGGACAGTCACTTGGTTAAAGTTTTAGGGTGGAAACAACATTTTGATAAAGCTACCTGGAAACTTGAGGATATGAAAAGGGAGAGGTATCCTCATTTATTTGTTTCCAAGTGATGAATTTTTAGGGATAAATTTAGTTTAAGGGGGTATAATGTAACACCCATATGTTTTTATGAAATATTTTCTTTAAATAATTGTAATTATTCACTAGCTTACATTGCATTCAATAATTAGTATAAAAGAACCGTGATCCTCCCTTAGTTTAAAATTACCATTATATCCTAGTCGCTAGGTTAATGGGAATAAGTATAACTAACTTATGGAAATGAATTGCGAATTCATTGGCTATCAATTATTTCTAAAAAATATAAATCAATTAGACCTTTTTTGAGTTAATTACTATTATTAATGAAATTAATGAGAGATATATATATGTTATATACTTATTAAAATATTATTTATATTCATCCAATTGAAATTTTATTCATAGGGTATGAATAAACCCAATTTGATGTATAAAAACCTATATTTTTTAAAAGGGTAATTTTACCCCTTTGAATAGAGAACCCCTTTTAAATTAATATTTTGACACGTTAATAATTTTTATATGATGACATAAACATGTTATTTTGAGTCAGGATATCAATATTTACTTTGGTTATTTTATTTTTTGGATAAAATTAATTTTTTTAATTGAAAGTAAAAAATAAAACAGTTTAATTCCACACTGCCTTTTCATCTAACATATTTATATAGTTAAATTGTACTTTTATTTTTTTTAAATGTATAATTATATTATTTTTTATCATTTAAACCATTTTTGTTCATTGGAAGTATTTTCACAATGAAATTAGATATATGTGCACATCAGTTTTTTTAAGGTTTTTACTTTTAAAAAACCCATTTTCTTGTTTTTTTAATGGGAATTAATTTTAAATTAATTACTAAAACATTTTTGTTTTAAATTTAGAAAAAGTTAATATATATTTGGATTCATTGGTTCTGAATTATGTTAATAGGTTACTTTTATTTTTTTGGACATTATAAATTGTAACTTTGGTAATTTCTATTTACCACAGTTAAAAGTAAATTGGGTAATTTTGGATAAAAAAATATGATCATGGTATTAAAATTACCCTAAAACATACCAAAATCCTATTGTATGAATAAAAGTAGACCCATATCACCTAAGGTTTGTGATTGATTCAGGTAATGAACTTTTTCCCGTGAAATTTTTGTAATTATTATTAAAACAAAGGAAAGTGACAGCATGTCAATATTTTATCTCATAGAAGTATAATAAATTTAATATAGTGATAAAATTGATGAAACCTAAAAAATAAATAATCTAAAAAAATATAATTAAATTTTTTACATAATTATGATTGATTTTTAAATTTTATAGATTAAATAATTACCATAAATATTGAAATAATGGTGACATAGTAAATATTTTATTAAGAGAAATATTTAATAAATGATATTATAAATTCTAAAATAAATATTATATGACATAATTTATGTCATACATTAATTTTATGGATTACTATGACATGTTAGTATTTAGTGAATTTATTTTTTTTCTAATTAATCATGTTTTTATGATATTTTGAAAAAGTCAAGTATGAATAGTGTCAAAATTCACCTAATTCATAACTTAAAATATAAAATAGTTTAATAAATGTAAAATAATTACTAAAAATCTAATATTTGGCCCAATGGATAATATATGTCCTAATATTCCATAAATACCACTTTTTTTAGTCTTTTTACATGTAATGATAATCACATTAACACACAAAGTGTAAATAACATGATATCATAGTAATATTGAAAAGGGTAAATATGGGTTAAACAAAAAAGATAATGATTAAAAAAATAAAAAACCTAAAAAAATTATTGGATGATTTTATTTGAACTCAAAATCATCTTATATTCTAAATAAATTAGTTTCGGAATATTATAAATTGAAAATGTATTTATAATAAATTAATATTTCAATACTTTCCTAAAGTTCCCCTCCCCTCTCATAAAAAAATAATCATTTCCATCTCTTTTAATAACAAATATAAAGACCTTTTTTATAATCCAATACCTACAAATTTTCTCTCTAAACTTCCCTCACCTCATCTTTGATTCCACACTTTTTGAAAAAAGCCATCATAGGGTGCCCTTATGTGCAAATCAAAATAAGATACTTGAAAAGGGGGTAATTTTCTTATCACCTCATTCCAAATTCTTTTCATCTTCTACTTCCTCTTCTTATGTTTTTTCCATACTAATGTAATAAATACCATATCTTACCATCCAATTCCATATCATATTACCATTATGTGAATGATGTCATCACTCATGCCTACATACATCCTACCATCTCCGTGATGCGATGCGATTCATTCTACATGATCTTCATTAAACCATGATTATGTAATTGAATGGAATGAATAAATATGAAAAATAATATACTAATTTCATTTTTTAATGATATAACAATAACCTATGAAGTTGACCATTAAATTATCTAAACAAACATACATAAGAACATAAAGTAGTTAATATTTGAATAATGAGTGAAATTGAAATGTTACTAACAAACATATGATAATATAATCATACATGACATAATAAAAATGATTATGATTCTAGAATATGTCAATAACTTTATTTAAATCACTATACAATAGGTTCGTATACATACGAAGGATATCATACCTAAGGTAAGGGATAAGTGTTCAATCTCATTATTATCCAAGATGGATTATACGTAAGTATTTACTAGGGTATATTTATCATCTACGTCCATGTTTCTCAAGTATGTAGTATTATTTTTATTCTTCTACAATTGTTTAATGTTAATTTTACCATTTGGTGATTTTTTTTATTAAATGGTATGAAATGAATATTTTTTCGTTATTCGATTTGAGGTAATTTTTAGATTTTTTGGGAAAAGTTCGAGGAGAATGTTTTTTACTTATATGGCATGGACATATTTTCATGATTTCATAATGCCTTATTTCCCTGAATATTTCTTTACAAGATTTAATCATTATTTTCAATTAAATTTTTTTCTTTTAAAATTGTGTTACATTCTGAGAAAAGAAAATGTTTTTGAAGAAGAAAGGATATTTTCCTCAATAATTATGTTCAAGTGTTTTATCAAAATTATTTTCCATATAAGATGATGATATTTAAATAGGGTTATGTTTTTAACCATATTTTTACTATGATTTTATTAATTTAATTGTGGAATGATATTTTATATGGATTCTGTTATGATGGAACGTTGTTTAAGAAACATATTTTATATCTTGGGTTGTGTTATTATTTATGTTTTCTGTCGAACATGTAATAATTATTTAATTATGAGATGGGTGTGACCTATATCTCTCTCCAATAAATTTGATAAATAATTATATCTCATGAGATAAAGATGACTGGATTGACAAGTAAATTTGGTTCAGAAACATAGGGATAGAACGAAATGTAAATCTGATTTAGTAATGGACTTTGTCTGCAATGATAGTCTTGGAAATGAGACTTGACTAATATGAAATGATATTCTAATATTATATGTATTACAAAAAATATGATGTCTTTTTTTATGAATTTTTTGATTATGTCAATTAATTATTTTGAACTTTTATCCCATGACATGATATCATGATATTGCATATGTAGGATAAGACTTCCTAATGTTATGTTCTTATGCATTATGATTATTATATGATTGATATTTCCTGTTTTGAACTTTACTGAGAATCTGGGATCACCCTTTCATATGTTTCTTTTCCCTAGGTCATGAATAAGGTTATTAAGTATTTTATGTCAAAAGGATTATAGTTATGAAGAAATTAGAGGGAGATAATGTAGATGTATTAGGAAAAAATTGTTTATGTTACCCAGTTTCTAAAGAAACTATACCTATATAGTCCTATAATGGAATTATTATATGTTTTAATAAATATAATTCAATTTGGAAGTAACATCAATTTATGTAATGTAAGGGTCATTATAGGATATCTTCAGTTATTACTAAGGGAATTTTAGAAAGGTGTGCATAAGAATATATGCATGCACACTTTATATCTCAACTATATACTGATATATTTGATTTAAAAGGTTATATGGTGATAATTTTTCCTACTTGTACCAATGTAATATGTTGATGGACTCCATGCATAGGGATAGGGTCATGTGCCTCCCCTATGCCTATTGTTGGAATATTCCCGCAAACTTCTTCCGAGTGAGGAGACATATGTGCCCGGTTGATGCATATTGATAATATATTCTGGTAGACATCATTAGTGATATTGGGGATATGAAACCACTCATGATTATCCATATTATTCAATGCATTACGTGTTTTCCATTTTTCCCATGCATTTGTGTCAGAAGTGGTAGTGTATTGGGTGTTACCATTAGAAGGTGACAGAAGGGTACCGAGGGTGGTGTTGGAAACAACTATTGATTGGAGCCCTCCTCATCAGCCCTTGAACTAGAAGGGAGTTGTATTTTGATCCTTGATATTCCATCATAAAATAATGAAGTTGGTTATTGTCTTGCTCTGGGGATAAACATTCTAAGTGGTTGGCTATAGAGATAGGGCCAATAGATTTGCCACAACTTTCATTGGACGATGTAGACTTGTCGATTTTAGTACTTGAAGACTCTCATGGTTAGAATTGATTTTTAGGATCTTACCATGTCTATGGTATTCCTAGAACATTTCATTTTCCACACTATTCTAAATATTATTTGTGGATGAGGTCATTTTAAGGCCCATAGGGGTTGCTGTAGCAGCTGATTTTCCAGAACGGTCACCAGATGAAGACATGTCTGATCAAGCTATTGTTTGGGAGAGTAGTGTTTGTAGTCATTAATACAATAATGAACAAGGTAACTAATCAGTGAACCATTGTAGATATTATATTTTCTCATTCAAACATGCATGTGTATGACAATTTTCTATTTATTCACGATCCATCGATTCTGCTCGTGTGGACTTTTCAAATCAAAGATAGACTTATTTCATGGAAACCCCATCTATAGAGGATTATCAATACGATCCATGTCATGCTAACTGATCATATTTCTACTTGAGTGTTACATTTTGGTTTCACCATTTTTTCCATAAGTATTTCAAACAAAATGTCCTGAAGGATAAAAACCCAATCATTTTTTGAGAGATTCATGTCAGGATCACCATTTTTATTTCTCATGGTATATTTAGAGGATAAGGAACCACTAATGCGATGAGAACTTCAATAGTATTATGACAACCGGGTAGCCTATACTTTCTATATTATGAAATATATTCCACAAATAAATGATTTATCATTTTTTTCTCTGTTCTTGTTTCATTGCAAAATACATGCTTGGTTAGATCCGGCAGGTTGATTGTAGTGGGTTTCAATTTATTTTTATAGTCATTCATTTTATTTATACCTTTTTAATCCCTAGATTAAACTCTCAATATCACCCACATATATAACTTTGTACAAACCTTCTTTCCAATGGTAGGTGGTCCTTTTCGGCTTCCTACCCAACAACACATAAGAGATCACATTGCTTTAGGGAATGAGAGGTTAAGCTCGTCACACCATTTTGAGGGTAATTGTTTCCTACTCTAGGAATCTCTTAAAAATTTAAAATATATTTGAAAATTTATTCATAATCCTGATATGAGACTGGTTACCCAAAAAATCATAGGTTAAGCCTCTTTATATATAAAGTGATGGGGGTCTTTTTGTTGAATATATCTGTATGTATCTAAGGATCTCCATCCATTCTCTTTTGGGGGTAGATGCTTCTATATTGAAGTTGTATAATAATAAAATCTAGATTTTATTGTCATAAAGGGAGGTGGTTAATATTTTTATGATGGTAGAGATCCATTATGAGGTGTCCTACATATCTTATTTTATAATAGGAATACAAAACCACATAGTTTGTTAAACCCATACAGTTTAATATCATAGAGAAATAAAATATATGTGGTAACTTTGGAACTATGTGTTGAGATTGAGCCTCGAGGAGACATCATACTTATCCAAGTAATAGAAGGAATCATATCTATCATAGTTCAATAATTCCCTTAGGATTGACTCTGAGGTATATACCCTAGTGTGATGGGTAATTATATCATACAACTGATCAGGGAATACAAGCTTGGAATTACCAAGATGTTCGAGATTAATGATTCCAATTTGGTCATCATTGTGACTCCATAAGTCCACCTTATCTATGATTGGTGTATGAAACAAAATATAGAAATTAATAAGACTCATTACATGTGGATACATTGATTAGGTGCTGGAATAACCCATTGGATGCTTAATATAGGGATCGAGCCTTTGGAATGCATCTGACATATCATTGTTATAGAAGGAATACAAGACATTGTAGTTCCGTGGGTTGAGGATAATACAATGGGGATTACCATTTTAAATGATATGAACCTTGAAATTTCATAAGGCCACATGAGATATGCTTGGTTTTCTAAGCAAGGGATGGAAAATGACTAGTCTCACTACATGTAGATGTAGGGATTATGTGTTGGTACTTCCCTTTGGATCTTTATTATAGTGCTTTGGACATAAGAAGGCATCCTATGTATCATGTTTATAACATAAATAAGATTCATTTTTTTCAATTAAATACGGTCTTAAACATTTATATTTCCCCTCATCAAGGCTAGAAATGTTTCTCAAGACATGGGATGCCCTCTTGACCTTTCCTTATTGTTTTCCTTGCAAACATTGATTATATCATCGACATGCCTTACTGTTTACTTGACATGTCATATGATGTCTTAATTCCATGTCCAAAAACATTTCACGATCCATGTGACTTATCTAGGGGACAACACATATTTTAGATGTATTTTCTAAAGGAAATTTTGTGATCAATGTTAAATTTCTTGGAATACATCAAAAGACCATACTGGTTTATCTTGGAATCCATCACGTGATCTCAAAAAACATGCTTGTAAGGATTTTCAGGATCCAACTTACCTGCCTTGGTGTCATCATCATTGCTAGCTTACATGCATGGAGGGAGTATAAAGAGTAAGTGTGACATGTCTGGAGGGTGCTACATTACCTAGATGACTTGTTTGGGAGTCATTGTGAAAGCCGGAGGACATGTCTGGGATATTTCTCTAGATCTAGATGGCTTGTCTAGAGGACACCGCGAGAACTAGTCAACCTGTCCGGATGACATCATGAAACATATATGACATGTACTAGTGTTTCCTTATGATATGGGTGACATGTATAGAGTACACTGTGAGGTCTGAATGGAGAGCCTTCATGATTTCTCTAGACTTTGGTGGCATACCTCGGGGTGAAATTTGACATTCCCTTGAACATCCATGGGACTTTGCCTATGCAAAATAGTATACCAAAGGAGCATCGTGTTTTCTCGGTGACATGTATTGGTGTTCTCCATTGTCGTGGATGTTTTATACAAAGCTCATGAGGAACAACAAATGTTTTCTTCACATAAGTCTACTATCTTTTTAGTCCTAGTCCAAGGATTTTATTTCATATTATATAGATTTTTGTAGTGTTGTCTTATTTTACTCTTACATGAATGATCAGTTATGTGGGACTTCCATTGAATAACCCTCTAAGAGTCCTTCGTGTGATCTATATGTGATCAATAGAATTAAATATTCATGAAACATTATCTAGTCAAGTGGTTTCCCATATTTTACCTAAGGGAATCCTTTACAATTGTGAGATCATCCACTCTGAGAAATCTTCTCGGAGTCCTGGGTGAACCAGTGTGAGGATAAAAGGATGAATTTTTTAATGTTGGGGTGGGGGATTTATATGCCTCACCACTATTATTATTTTCCACTTTTTGTGGTGCATATCATGAAAATCCATATTGACGTCAGTGGAGTACCTGATGTCATGCACTTCATGAGATCATGATATACATCATTTGAGGGGAGTCACATGATTTTCCTAGATAGTTATATCATCATTTCAATTACCCATCAATTTGATTATATCTAATTAATGGGGTCTTTAATAATAATGTGGGCATGCCAAGGGACTTTGACATTGTTTGGATGATATTTTCAAGGGCCATTAGAAGTTTAGGTCTCCAATTGAAATGCCTTCTCGTGATCTTAGGTGACTTATCTAGGACCCTTAATGAGACATGGATAGATTTACAAGAAGATTCCATGAGATCAGGCCATTATGTCAAATGGATTTTGCGAGGTCTTACAGAGCGTACAAGTTCATCATAAAAATTTTACAACTACAAGAGGCCCCCTACATATATGTTTTTTTTACTTCTTTTATTTTTCAAATTCTTCAGTATCTTGAGATATTTCATGAGTGTTGTTGGAGGTGATTACTCTCCCCATCAGTAATGTGTTGTGTGTCCAAAAAAGAGTCATGTGGTGATGTGATATCATTTCATTGTCAAATCATTCAATTTTCCGTATGGTTCTAAAGGGGGAGATAAGTTATTCTTGGAAATTTTTGAATCCCATCATGTGGAAAGGGTGACATGACAGCGGGCTATCACACAGTGAGGTGGGCAAGCCTCGACCGGCCTGTGGTGTCTTTTGAACTGTATAGGGTGAATCACATGATTTTTATGACCACATGAGGCTCTCTCATTTTTCTATTTTTATTTCCTTATTTATTTTACAAAGGTATGGGGTATCATGAATTTTTATGAGTCTTTTCAAGTATTATCATTCTCCCCATTAGTGATGATTCGTGTGACCAACAAAAGGACTTATAGTGATGTGTGAGAATTGTAATGGAAAAACACTTCTACTTATTTTTTTTCCTAAATGGGGAGTGTCAGACCACGAGCACATATATGAAGCCCTTTGTATGATGGGGTTGATAAGCTAGTGGGGTCTTTCACTACAAGGTGGACATGTCACTGGGGATTCCATAGTTTCTAAATAGCTTCATGGTTGTGTCGTGGGAGTTTTATGACCAAAAAAGGCTCCATCCTTTTGGATATTTTCGTCACCATTTTCCAAGGATTCTTGGTTGTCTTGTAAAACACCTATGATCCGAAATTCGCGTTACTTGGGGGTGATCCTATGGATGTCTCCATGTGATCATCTATTTTCTGGGACACATTTTAATGATAATAAGTAGTTGTAAATGGGGATCCATGGGATCTTATATTTGGCATCTATTGTGCATGGTTCATTCTTGTGACCTTATGAAGGTCTTGCGATCACGTTTCTCTTTGAGTCTTATTCAATCTGTGAGTTCTTTCAACCTTTTCTGCCTTTTTCTATTGGAAAAATAATACCCATATCTAGGAATGTGTTTTTGACCTCTGTTTTAGAAGCTACACTTCCCCATGGATCTCCATTTCCATCATGGATTAGACTTTTGGTTTCTTTAAATTGGTTCACTATATAAGGAATTGTGACCCACTGTCAACCAATATATTCATTATGGACCAAGAAGGGATCTCAAGGAATAATCATAAAAATGTAGATAATGGGAAGATCCTCCCCTTTAGAAAAAATATTGGTAATGTCATTGTTTCCCACCTCATGTTGACTAATGACATGCTTTGTTTCAATAATCAAAGGCATATATCCATTACTGTTTTCTCTAATATCCTTTATACATATGAATAGCTAAGTAGACTAGTCATCAACTCTAGAAAAAGAAGTTATTTATTATCCTATAGGTGTTCAGGTTTCCATTCCACTTTTATCCAATCCAAGATGGGCATCCAATGTCAACAACTCCCATTGGTTTAACTAGGTGACCCAATATCTAATGGAAGATGGAAGAACATACTTTTTTAAGATATCATTAACCAGATCATGCGGTGAATGTGAAATTGGAAGAATATATTTATCTAACATTGAGGGAGAATTACTCTTATTAAAAGTGTTCTAACCTCCATAATGATTCACTTATTATCCATTATCATTCCCCCAAAGGGAACAATCAGAAGTCTTGAGAATTTATAGAAACCCTTCTTTGGGATGCCAATAAAAATGGTCACTCTCATTGGGACTCATAGAATATGTTAGATAAACCAGTGGAGGAAGGGGTTATTAGATTATATAAAATTTAAGAATATATTCATGTCATGTTAGAAAAGATGGCATGGGAAATAATCTAAGGGACATCTCCTTGGGAGAAATTTATTATCAATAAATATGGGGATGATTGGAAATTCTAGAGTAATAAACCTCAAATAATTTCATTCCATGATTGAAGAATGCATAAGTGTCTAGAAGAGATGGATGAAATCCATTGTTGGATCATCGGTTGTGGTGACCTCACCATCTAGAAGCAAAACTAGTCAGATATGATGCCTAACTTTCTAGGCTCCCCTATTACTTCAATATCATTCAATGTGGTCTGTTGATATCTGATCTTCATGGGGAAAAATTTGATCCATGACTATAAAAACGTCTACCAAGGAATCATTCTTTCGAATGAACAAGAAAGGTGTTCCTTCAGGGGATCTAGTTCGGGGAGATTCTACAGTCGTTTTTAGGAACATGATTAACTCTCCTAGGAGTATGGATTCTTGGGATTACAAGATGTGGTGCAAGGAAATTCTAGGAAAATTGAATTTTCTTGGTTGTTTCATGAGGAACCTTGCACAATAAAAATAATGAAACGATTCAACTCAGAGGGGTTCACATTGGTTCTCGTTCCAACTTATACTCAAGACCCCACCAGGTGAATATGGAGCATCTTTTCCTCCATAGTGACTGGGAATAGGGAGTCTGGTATTTCTTTCAATAGGGAATGAATGTCATCACTATGGTTGAATCCATTCAAAATCTTTTTTCCTTGATTTTTGGGTGTAGGAATGTTTGGGTTGGATGTGAAGATCCGGGGAATGATTTTTGTGGTTTCATTTTGGTCTCTATGGGAAGAAATAAACAAATAAAACTGTCTTGGAATTCAATATCTACACTTCATATAAATCCATATTAAATCTACTATGGAATTGATCAGTGACCTGACTAAAAAAGTGGGTCTCTCAATAGCTCTTATAAGATTTCTCCTGAGTGTTTTCACTTCCACTAATTTACAAAACTCTAATCAGGTCCAATGGATAAAATGGAAAATGCCTCTCATGGGTCTTAAGATGACTGTTTATGGTTCCCAAACTGATGCGTTTAAGAGAGGAGGCAGACTATTTAGGGATAGTAGTGGTTCTATACTTCCTGGATTCAGCTTGTTTAGTGCTGGTAATTCTATGGGTGTAGAGATCACGGATTTGGACATGGTTATTTCATTGTGAAGGTGCTTCGATCTTCTAATCTTAGAAGTTGAAACAGACTTAGTCATGATGGTTCATTTTCATTAATAATATGATGATGTTACATGGGATCTGGTTTACTCAATCAGGTACTAAAGAAGTTATATTAACCAAAATATCATTATAAATCACAACTGGACAGAAGGTAACTACACAGTTGATTATACTGCTAGCCAGGACATGCCAGGAGAGACCCTTACACTTCACTCTACCTTGGGGTCTATAACCAATGATTGCAAACATATTATTATGAATGAGTCCCTAGGTCTACATTACATCCAACCACTATGAGTTTTCTAGGTCTATATTTCTTGTTTACTTATAATTTTTTGGTTTCCTTTAATAAAAATTTACTTTTCTGTAAGGAATAGATTCCCTTTTGAATTTCATGGTCCTCATTTGGCGGGAATAAAAAATTATCATGTTAAATATATCATATATATTAATTAAAAAAATTATCATAAAATATTTTCCCTAATATATCTTATGGATTATAATAATTTTATTCATTATGTTATATAAATATTAGATTTACCCATCCATTTGTTTCTCAATGATAATGGTAGGTATAGGGAAATAATATTATTTGAGTCACCCATAGTTTACTCATATTACACAATATAATAAATGGGAAACAAATATTGTTAACTTCACCCATACTAAATTATTTATTTATTAGTGTTCAATTTTTAAAGAATATCACACATTGTATTTTGAGGGGTTTTATATTATCTCACCATCTAATTATATTAAATATCATGGTTCTGTTATATGTATTAATTATTTAATTGGTATGATTTATATATATTATATGAATCAACGAAATTAACATGTTCTTGTCAGATAAATTTATTATTATTTATGAAAAAATGATTTGTTTTATGAATACATTATAAAATTTTGATAGTAATATTCCACACATATCCATATGTATAAAATGAAAATGGTACAATAAAAATCATTTATTTAAAGAATTTAAAAAACCAGAATCATAATTCCTACTTAAGACCATATATTGTTTTATGGGTGGCCAGCCTCACCTTTCTATAAAAAAATAACAATCTTCTTGTTGAGAGCAAGAGACGTTTGGTAGTTGTTGATTACCAAGGTCAATTTTTGTGCCATTCCATTTTATTTATAACATGGAAATTATATGGAGAAGATGGTTTTGATAAGGTTTAACTGGATATAGTCTATTTTTATGATATTATTATATATAAATAAATCCTATTTAAAATCACATGATATAATACTTATTAATAAGAGGTAAATGGTTTTGGATGGATAGAGTTGTTCAAATTAGTTTTCAATATATTTTTTGATAAGTTAAATAATTATATAATTGAAATCGAAAATTATGTACTTAAGACATTCAAGACCCAACATATGACTACGTAAGTCGCAAATGTACGACATTTATGTAATGTATGACTTTTTTGGACACAAAAGTCATAATTAATATGCATGATGTATGAATTTGGAGTTGAATGATATTTCCAACGTAAGACATCTCAAGTACATGAGTGTTCTATTTAATCCTTAAATGAATTTTTACTTGTATATTCCTTTTTACTTAGCAAATTTTTTGGAATTCTATTTTATTAAAATAATTGTGTCCTTAAAATTTTAATTTGAAAAAAATATTAAATCAGGATATTTTCAATATGTTCGACCATGGATATGAGAGTAGAAAAATGATTTTTTGTTTCAAAAAAGTGTTCATGGATTCTGTGATATAAAAGAATTGTCATGCCATGTTATATAAATTTACATGAATATGTGGAAGCTCAAATAAATTATATTACTATTGATATTTTCATGGGAAGTTTAAAGGGAAGATCATTGAAAACAATTAGATGAAATTTAAAATTAGAATATTTGAAATTAAATTAAATTAGAATGTTGGAGAAAAACTCATAGTTATTAACTTGATTTATAGTGAAGTCCTAAAATCATGAAATTATTATAATAATTTTATAGAAATAAAATTCATCAATATTCAGTGAATATTAAAGGTGAAAATAAAGAATAACAAAGGTATCAAGGAATCGTGAGAATAATTGTTAAACTATAGTGAGAAAAACTAATATGTTTGAGAGATAATGGAGAATAATGAAAGAAAAAGAAGCTATTTTTTCATTATTTTTCAAGAAACTGATGATGAAAATAATATACCAACAACAAAGCAAGTTTTTAGAATCAAATAAGAACATTAAAAAAATGTTGAATCCTGTTGGTTAAATAATCTCTTAATGTTATGGAAAATTATCATTATATCTATGTGGGATACATATGCACTATCAGGATACTAAAGTGAAATTAATGTTCATGGATATTATATACTTTCTATAATCCATAGGTTTTCACTATTGGACAATGCGATCTTGGGTTTTTCTAGATCATGTTAAGGGTTAGTTACTCTTGTTTTTTTGTGAACCTTTTAAATATTTCATGTCCTTTGATTTGTGTGTACTTGTGTGTATTCTATAGAAAAGTAAGATTACAATAACTTGTAACAAATTATCGTAAAATGAAAAACAAAAAACAGTTATAAATCAATTATTCACCCTCGCCACTAAAGGATTTCACTATTTTGATTGATGGTATTTGAATTGGTATCATATAAAGTGTCCCTATGTTAAATAATTGGTGCTTGGAGGCTGAAGAAAACTTTGTATTACATGTTTATTAACATTAAAATTAATTTATTTTTTTGAATAATTGATAATTACTCTTCAATAAAAAATAATGGGATACCAATGTTTGTTGAGTAAAAAATAGCACATCAAGAATTATCAAATGGTACCTTATCTTCTATCAATAATATTGGATATATTAGAGGCTATAACAAATGGATTTAATAATTGTTTTGAAGGTGTTTTTTATTATCTAATGATATAAAAACATGAGGGTGATGGAAATGATCTAAATTCTATTTAATGACATTTTATAGAATTTGTTTCTAAATCGAAAGTGTATAATGATAGATAAATGGATGTGGGATAAACTAGAAAATATTTATGAAGGGAATAAAAATGTAAAGAGTGAAATTTTAGGGATTTGTAGGTTCAAATATGATGATCTGAATATGAAGGATATTGAATCTATATATGAGTTCCTCACAAGGTTTAATGATGTTTTGAACATAATTAGATGTTTTAGTGAATGTATTGAGAAATTAATGGTTGAGGAGATTCAACTTGTCTTCTATAGTAGGTTTGAAGGATTATTTTCATCCATTGATGATATAGATCTTGATACTCCTACTATGGATGATAATTATAGTATTCTCATATAATATGACATGATGAAGTAGAATGATTTAAAAAATTGTAAATATGAGAAAAAAATTTAATTCAAATCCCCAAACAAGGAAAATTAAAGAAAAAATCTAATGATAATGATGTTTGCTATTTTGAATTAGAAGTTGAAGTGAATCATATGTTTAATGAACTTCTATCGATTTTATTTAAAATAATAATAAGATCCATAGAAAATTATCAAGGTAAGATTCCACTAAAATTCATTAATTGTAAATCTATTGGACATTTTGTAGTGATTTTTTAAGATTCTAATCAGGAGAAGAATCCAGTTATGAAGAGAGTGGAGGAACGATAAGATCCATGAAGAACAATTTTCATAAGTCTAATCCCCTTATTAATGGTAATGGTAATAAATTATCTAACTAAAAAAATAAAAACTTTTTATCTAAGTGTAAAGGATGCAATTAAACTCGAGATAAAGAGGAAGTTGAAAATTATAGTGATGGAGTTGATGGAAAGATACTAATTTCAATGGTTAATGATGAGAATCTCACTATTTATGAAATTAGTGATTCTTGAAGTGATAAATAATAAAAAAAGGTATATTTTATTTGGAAGTTAAATATGATATAATGCATTTGAAAATTTGCAAATCATGGAAAGTAGAATAGGAATTTGGGGAAAGATTATAAATAATTCAACAGTAAGGAATCAAATCAAGTAGGTGAAAAATAAAAGTTTCCTAAATACAATAATGATATAAAGAATATTATTGATGATTAGAGGAATTTTATAAAAATGATAAAATAAAAAATAGTGAAATAGAATGAGTTTGACCTTATATAATAGAAACTAGTATGATTTTTAGAAGAATTGAATAAATCAAGATTAATTTTTAAAAAATATATTAATGAATTTTGGGAGTAGAAAAAATTGAAATAATTATATGAATATTATAAAAAATCATCCTCAAAAGGATACAATTCTACTATAAATTCTATTTAAAAGTTTGCAAAAATGAAACAAGTAAATGTGAATAATTTGTGGCTAAAATAGGTTTATCTAATAAATATATAAATTTTTGGAACAAAAAATCAAGTCAAAAACTTCTAAAATTTTTGTTTAATAATTTTTTGTGAGGAATTAAGAGTTAAATAATAATATTTCACATGTTTAGAATATTTATTTCACAAAAATAATCCTAGATGTTTTTACAATAAATGGAAGTGAGATAGGTTTCAAATTATGGATAAAAAACTATTTATATGGAAAAGGATTCATTTATGGATATTGATTGTACTATGAAGGTTTTGGGCATATGAAAGGAATTTTGTAGTTCAATTATCCATATATCAATGAATCTAGGAGGTTTGTGAGGCAGATATTTTGGGGTATTTAGCCCATTCAAAGAAGAAATTTTTAGAGGAATGTAGAAACTTTTTAAATGATGACTAAGAAAATATTTCAACATTTAGTTGTGGTTTTTAAGAGATCATATCAGACCATACATCATTATGATGTTTTCCACACCATGTTACCATCCCAATAGAACATGAATCACATGTCAAAATAGAAGAAGGAGAAGACTAAAGAAAATGCTCAAGTTATATAAGATGATTTTAAAGCTAAGGGGGGGGGGGGGTGTACATGGATATTGGATAATGTATGTTATTATTATATTTATATATACATAAATATATTTAATAATTTTAAAGATTAAAGATAAACTTAAGGGTATTTTAATAATTATGGATCACATAAAATAAAAGGTGTAAGTTGAAGTGTGATTGGAAAAAGGATGATAAAGTCCAAGAGTACATTGTATGTTGATGGGATGAAATATAACCTATTGAGTGTTTCTAAAATCTATAATTAATAGAATGACATGATAGTTAGGAAATATGGATTCTTTGTGAAATGAATTGAATATTTAAGAATTGTGAAAATATGAAACTGAACCAATTATAGCTTATTTCTTGTAGTATATTCTAATAGTTCATGTTATTCATGTGTCACTATATAATACTAGTTGTGAAATAGTATAATTAGCCATATTTTACCATGGAATATGAATAGTTTTACCTAGAGAGAAAGTGTTCATGATTTTCATATGATAAAGAGAGAAAGTGGAATTGATATGCTCCATATTTTAGAAGGGGGAGATTCCAAATTCTTTAAATAGGAAGGTTGATATGAATATATCTCATCCCATATAGTTTGTTCATTGTAACATCTATTAGACCATGAGAAAAAAAAACATAGAAAAGTACTTTATTATCTTTATTGATGAATTCATACTCTTTTTTTGAATTATGTTTATGAAAAAGAATTAGAGGCTCTTAAGACGGTCAACAGTTATAAGATATGAGTTGAAAAATATTTTCGTTACTCATTTAAGAATCTCTAGAAATATAATAGTGTTGAAAATATAAGTGTAATATTTTAATTTAGTCATGAAAAACATAGAATAATCTATGAACTATGTGAATCATACACACAAATATAAAATGGTGTGTATAAATGTTAGAATAGAAACTCGGTGAATATGGCTTATAATATATTGATAGATCATGAAACATCTCTTTTATTTTGAGACAAACACTTAAATAATATGTTCATATACAAAATCAATTATTATACCAACCATATTCTGATATTTCCATATTTTATATGTATTAAAAAAATGTCAAATTTTAATGTATCTTGGAGTTTTCGGTATCTCTTGGATTATCAAATGCATAGGTGAAAATATAGGAATGTTTTTACACAAGGTTTTTTAGGGTATATATCATTGGTATACTCTAAATGTAATCGGATAACACTGATATAACAAAGAAACATGGAAGATTGTTGATTTCAAAAATGTGAAAGTGATGTTGAATTTAGTAAACGAAGACACACAAGGAATAAAAAGTTATATATTTGAATAAGATAAATCTTTTTTTGGGTAAATAACTAGATTAAGTCTCAAACATAGGAAAATATTTATAAGAAATATATACTAAATATGATGATTTATAAAAATCTAGTTATTATAATTATCTAGGGTAATATTATTAAAGGATAAGGATGTAAATGGAGTTCCATGACATCATTAGAGACCAATTACAGAAATTTCAACCCAGAAGAACTTTTAAGACAATAATTAATACCTCACTACTTTCTCAAATAAAACCAAGAGATATTGATAAATATTTGACGTATCTAGAGTGAATTGATTCCATAAATTAATAATTGGAATAAATATAGAATAATGAAACTTTATATTTGGTACGCAAAATTGAATATAAGAACATCACATGAGTAAAATGGGTATTCCAAAAAAGTTGAATGAAAAGTTCTATGTTGTGAGAAATTAAGAAATAGTTGTGCATAGGGGTTTCTCTAAAGTAGAATGGACGTATTTTTACTATACATATAATGAAGTTTCATTTCCATAAACCACTATAATTTTTCTTCTTCTTTTATAATAATTTCAATAAAAGATATTCCAAATAAATTTGAAGTCTACATTCCTCAATGTTGTATTATAAGAAGATTTTTACATTAAAAAACCTTATATATTTTTTATAGATAAATAATAGGGTTATGTTTTCATGTTGAAGAAGGATTTATATGGGATTAAACTAGATCCCAGATAATTTTATTCTTAGTTTGATTATTTTTTGAATATGTTATGTTTTTCAAAGTAAATAGTGTACATAATCATTATATTAAAAGGATATAGTGGTATCTCCCTTTATCAATATTTATGTAGATGATATCCTATTTTCATGAAATGAATAAATGATATGTAATAAATTTTCTATGAATTTGAAGAATATTTTTGGAATTTATATGCTTGGGGAGGTAAGATATTTTTTAGTCTAACAAATTTCAAAAGATAGAAACTATTTTTCTATATCAAGGGAGTATTAATACAAATTTATAAATAAGTTTGTCATGGTGATTTTAAAACTAGTTTACACACCTTTATAAATTGGAAAAAAGTTATCTTAAAATTTATAATGAGAGGAATTGGATCAAAGATAATTTCTAAATATTACTGGGAGTCTAGTATACTAACAACTTCAAGATTGGATACAGTTTATGTTGTCACACTTTGTTCCATGGTATAAAAGTACCCTTAAAAGAGTCCTATTTCAGAGCCAAAATTTGCATTATTAGGTACATAAAATGTATGAAAGGATTTTACATAACATATAATATAAAATTGATGTTTATGTAATCAGTTATAATAATAATAAGTTATATACATCTTGTGGAGTTGTTTCCCATTAGAGAATGGAGTGTTCGATAGAACATAAAGAATAAAAATTATATTATTTTGAGTAATATTGAATAAAAGTTTGTGGATTCCACTCAAATTAAAAATGAACTTATATGCATGATAACTCAATTAAAATATCATAAATTAGAATTTAAGCATCCACTCCACTTAGTTTTTGATAATCAAAGGGATAGTAATTTTTCAATGGATCATGTTCACCGTTCAAGGTATAAGAATATACATATAGAATAAACACCCCATCAAGGAGACTCTGGCGATAAATAAGTTGAATTTAGAATTCAATCCTACATTAGAGAAAATATCGAATGTGTTTACCAAGAAATTACCTAATGATTATTTTTGAATACCAAGGTTAGAGATACGGAATGAACCTCACACCTCAAAATGTTAAGGTATGGTGTTTATTGTACCCTATGTCATTCTAGTGTTTGGATATTTCTATTAAATTAGGTAAAAAGGAAAAAAATCTCTTAATGTTTAATCCCTTTATGTATTCATAATGGAGGAGGGAAATTATAAGAGGAGTTTCAAAAGGAATGTGTTTATTTTATTATGGGGATAATATATTTAAGTGGGCTTTATAAAACTGGTAAGTAGTAATTTCATCATATGGTGTGTGTATATGAATTATTCCTGAATTATTCTAATATTTTGTTCAAGTGAATGTTTGAATTTTTGAATTTTATATTCCATTGAAAAAAATTCAATTTGAGGGTCGATTTTATATGATGATTATGTATTATTTGAAGAATCTATCCATTATCATATCAATTTTCAAGTTGTATCATTTTATATAGATAAATTAAGATGATAATGTTTGAAAAATGTGTGAATGTAAATAACTGTTTTATAGATATTATGACTTTATTATTCAATTTACATGTTTCATAACCCATGTTTTCTCAGGTAGGATTATAAATATTGAATAATTATTCATTTATAAGAGGATTGAGTTTTAATGTGAATTATGCTCCTTGGTTACCAACAAAATCCTATGGGGGATTTTATTGATCCCAAGATATATTTAAAATAAATTGAATACATGGGGAGATTACTGTGTCACAAAGGTTCTTCTAGAACATGGAAGTCATCCAGATAAAAAGGTTTGGAAAATGTTAATGTCGATATGATTTATTGTGTGGGATGTTTTAATAAATAGATAAATCATATTCACAATTATATGATAAAATGTTATTTAAGTGTGGTGAAAGTTTTTAGATATTTTGAGCTATTAAAATTGATTTTAAAATGGTTTTTTTGAAGAGGATAATGAATTCTGGAATGAAAATGGAAAATCCTTCTCATATGACTTTTTAAGTCACACACATACAAGTTTGTTGTCATATATGGAATTTTATGTCACACATGTACAAATTTAATGCCACATAATACTTTATAATTCACAGACATCAAACTTCACATGCGAAGAGTATACATTTTAAGTCACATGAGACTTCCAACGTACCATATTTTAATAGAATACATATTTTTTCTGAGCCATATATGAATTTGGAGTCACATATTTCTTTGGACTTATAGAATTTACATAAATTTTATTTTATGAAAATATGAGGGTCTAAATTTTTTTTAAAGAAAATATTTAATCATGTGATAATAAATCTATTTGATCCTAGATTAAACATCAAGAAATGGATTTTGTGACTAAAAATGGTGTTTGAGAAAGGTTTCACGGAATTTTGAGAAGAACTCATGCACTTGAGAGAAATTATTATATTTAAGAGAGAGAGAAAGATAGAATAAAAAGAAATACGAATAATATATTCTTGATCTTTACTCTGTATGAAACAAAAGAATAAAATAATAGAAATGTTGGAGTGAAAGTAGAAAAAATTGATGAAGCATGGTTTTATAATATTGATGCATTTTGGTGAAGGACTCTGTTGTGGTTGCAAAACTATTTTTCATCATCATAAATGTGCGGGATGCATAATCCAAGTATGGAAACTTAAGTGAAATGAAATTTAATGGATATTACATGATTTATATAATACATATGTTTTTACTAATGGAATATGTGATATTTGGTTTTTCTAGAATATTTCAAGGATTAGATTCTCTTATCTAGTAGTGAACATTATAAATCTGGTGTGTCCATTTCTCTATGTGTGCGGTTGTGTGTTCTATAGAAAATCAGGAATATTATAATAGTTAAAAAATGTTTTTAAAAGGGAAAACACAAAAGAACTCTAAATCACAAATTCAACCCCTCCTATAATTTATTTCTTTGATATATTGGGGATTTATGTAAAAGTCTGAAAAATAACATAATCCACATATCATTTCATTAAATCTTTAATATGATTTAAAATCCATATATATAAGAACAATTATAATTATAATATTTATTTTTAAATTATATCTATTATACTCCAATCGTTTGATGAAATAATTTATATCTTTTGTTGCACCTCATAATGAATCTCATCAAATTCATGGTAAGGTAATTTATAGGAGAAATTTAAAAAATTAAAATTTTATAATAACACTCATAATATAAAAATATTTATATTCATGAATAATGTAATAAATAAATCACAAATTTAATCATTTTATATAATAAACATTACATTTAAAATATTCATAAAAATGTATAAATCATTTTAATATAAAATGGATATACCATATAATGTAAATATAAACACTTTATATTTGTATTTTTATAATGAGCATTATATATTTCTAATTTACCTATATATATATATATAATAATTTTTATATAAAAATATACTGTCTAAAAAATATGAACTCTTTATATTTATAAACCCATATAAACATTTTATATTAATGTTGTAGAAAATTTATATTATTTTAATATTTTACATTTTATATATTTAAACCTTGATCTCATCGACCAAAATTACTTTTGGGATGTTTTAAATAAATTCCACAAAAAATACTGAAGTGAACATTTCGTATTATATTTTATGAAACCTATATAAAAGAAAAATATAAAATTTATTTTACTCATTTAATTATTTATAAATACATCAAAAATTAATTTAAAATTTTAATATAAATATTTAATAGTAAAATTTATAGATTTTATACCATGTAAGAAGGGATTTATTATAAAACATGATATTTTAAATTTTGTTTTCAGTATTTTATAATTATTTAATAATTAGTTATGAAATTTTTTTTTATTCATTTTTGAAACCTTATTTAATTAAATATATTTTTTAAATGTATTTAATCAGAATTTATAAATAACTTATAAACTATAATTCAATTCATTAATGAAAATGAAATGAAAAACTTAAAACCATTTATATCACAGGCAATGAAATACATTATGTCATTATTTGTGATATGGTAAAATACATATTGTTGATTCAAAATATGTGAAAACATATCATATTTATGGCCTTTCTATATTCAATAACCCAAACAGAAAATATCACATATTTCTCATTATAATATAGAGAAATACAACACACACATATTTCTATTACAAGTCATGTTTCTTTTATAGGCATCAATGTCTCTATATTATGCCTCATGTTATGTCAAAAATGTATATTTTGAACTATAGAATAGAATATGATATTCTATACAACTATAGAATTATGATGCTCTATTTGTTAATGAAAAAAACAATTTCTACAATGGATAGATACATGTCATGTTATTTCATATAACATTGTAATTAATGATTATAATCCTCCCATGTCTTCCCAACAAGTATCCCATAGATTGATATAAATATATTGAACTTTTTGATATTTTTTTCTTTAAAAACAAGAATTTTATAAAAATTAAAAATATTCTTCTAAACATTATGGAATATATCTAGTAAGACTTTTTGGTTTTGATGGAAAAAACATTTCAAAACAAAGTGGAATAAAATTATAGAAATAATTTTTATAAATTATCATTCATGATAATTCTTGGAATTAAATTACTACAAATTTAGAAAAATTATTTTAGTTAATCATTATATTTAAAAAAATACTTTATGGAGATATCTTTAACAATGGCCAAAGGACTTCTATCTTCATAGCCATCCAATAGTCCTATAAATCACAAACTACTTCAATATGATATTTTGAATCTTTTCGATATGCTAGTATCTAAGGTTTTTTATAGAGATAAAGGAAGATATATTTATCCTTGAGAGGATTTAACCCATCCTCTTAGTTTGATAATGGATATATAGGATACCATGGACACCCCAAGGACTGAATAACTTGAACATTTCAAAAAATCACCATATAATATAAATCGTCATAAATAATACTATTTTTACTCAATATCAAACGAAATATAAATGATTAAAATTAAAAAATTCAATTGGTTTCATTAAAATTATTGTGAAAACGAATCTAATTATGCTAAAACAAATTTACAATATCCAACATCAAGATGAATTGGTAATTACATGAAATATCTCATATTGAAAGTTATGACAAACCTTATTTCATGTTTTGAAAACTCTAATTGCATACATATCACTATATGAGATATTTAAGTGGAATTTATATCATAAGATATGATATGGTATTATTATATATATATACATATATTAATGGGTTTATGGGGGGAATTCTGATATCTTAAATTTATGTAGCTTACATAATAATATATAGGTATAATTTGTTTGGTTGAGCGTATTATGGTGAGTTATGAGTATCTTCAGTCTTGGAACTTCCATTGGGTATAGGTTGGATTTCATAGTTTGTATGTTAACATTTTTCAATTGAATTAGAATTATTTATTCACATTAACCCTATTTGATTCCTCCATATTTAGGTATCACCCAACAAATCATAAATACTTTCCTTAAAATCATCATCATCATAATTTATGTATTTATGAAGAAGATATAAGGGGGGGAGATGAAAAATAAGAATAGGGGAAGTACCTAGGGGGCCAAAAATAGTGAAATTCAAGGGAATACCCTCTAACAAGATTCACCCCTCAGGTTTTAACTAGTCTGATTTGTAGAAACAAACCAGTAGTGAGCCTTGATCATCTAAGTGAGGCAAGATGCACAACCACCTTATTGACCTCATTCCATTTCTGACTCAAACAGGTGCTACTAGAGAGCATTCCATGACACTTCATGAGGGGGTAAGAGATAGACCATTGGATATGACCGATACTGTGTAGGGAGTTGAACAGAATCCAATAGTCGGTTTCCACTTATGAAATAATAACACCTACCTGATTACAGAGAGTGAGGATAAAGAGAAAAGCAAGGTCCTCCACCTATAATGAAGAACCACTACTAAGGAAAATAGTGAACACAAGAATAATGGTGCCCGTAGAGTCCCAAACCACCCCTCCTCCCCTCATATCACCCTCGATGCAGGACCCATGAGTATTGAGTTTCAATCCCATATGAGGAGGATTCCAGAAGACCCATTTGTTCCTTGGGAAACTAGATGAGATATTGTCTTGAGAGTATGTTTTCAGGACTTGGAGAGAGGGGGATTCATGCCATCTATCAATTCACTAGACTAGATCACGTCGGAGACTTTAGGTGTGAGTAATGGTGGTCCTCCCCATGGAGCCAATCCCCTCAAACCCTTGTTTGTTTCTAGCCTTCCAAAGGAACTAAAAACCACCATGCAATAGGTTAGACCTACCCATCTACTTTACTCCCTTTTTTCTCAAGCCATGAAACCATTAGACATGGAAGGGTACATCGAATGATTGGAGATAGGGTAAAGTAGTAAACTCGCCGAAGGAGAACCAAAAATCCTGGGCCCATTCACCCTCAAATAAGATAGGGTATACACTCTACTATTTATTATTTCTACATTATGAGCATTAGGAATCCATGGAAATACCGCATTTTCTTATATTCTCATCTATGGCCACTTCATCATTCTATGGCCTCCAAGGGAGGAAGTTGTACTTCATTGGGATTTCCTTAAGACAAAAGAACTCATCCCACTGGTCACCCTCTACATGGGGATATAGATTGAGACCATAATACTTTTTAGTGATGGTCCCAGATCATTAGGGGATATGATTCTCCCGTCAGGTTCCAAATTAACTTCAATGAGATGAAAAATGTCTTGTTGATCGTTGTTAATCACACCCTCAATAAAGGTAGGAAATTATATAGCCTAATCAAAGGTCATGTGGTAATCTTGACACCCTGATAATCTAAGAATATTTAACACCTAATTGTCTTGCCATAAGAACACATTACCTTCACTAATAATCCACCGAATGTGGAGATGAAGAGTAGTGAACATGAGGAGCAACAAGGACATGAAATGATACATATTCCCTTCTTCCATTAATGAACCTTCCTCGATAGTGTTTCCCAAGGTCTTTCCCTATATGGATTGACATTCCTGAATGGGCCTCACTATCTCACCGTAGATTAAACAAAATTATTCCATCTCTAGAGTTATTAAAATATATTAAACTCGCTTTACGGTAGATCTTTATGATGAATGTTTAGATAGAATACATATGATTGATGTGACGACATTTGTTTTCACTGGTCGTGAAAATAAAAGGAAATTAGAAAAAAAATTACAAAAATATTTCAAGGGAAAACTGGTAAATTATCATATAATGTGGTCTTAGATAATTTTTTAACTCTTTTAGTACTAGAAGAAGGTGTTTACCATAAGATTTAATTTTGTTGGGAATATGAGTTGTTCGATTTTTTGTGGAATATTTAATATTTAATTAATTAAATATTAATTTATTTATGTTTTCTTATCTGGGGATATCATTTATATATTGAAATATATTTTTATTTTTTCATTGTATTTGTGTCTAGAATGGGGTTTTTTTCCTAGGTGAGGCGTAACTTTTCATTTGATATTACGCCCAATCCCATCTTCCTTTTCTTTTTCTTTTACATTTTTCTTGTTTTTGGGATTTTAAATTTTTCTTATTTTGATTTTTCATTAGTTTCATGCATATAACCATATGGGATCCCCCACCCCCTTTATGGTCATCCTCTAATAGAAGGAGGGGGAGGAGGAGTCACTACTCAGGAACTCGTCCAGAGGTAAACAGAGGCATAATGGGTGTATGAAAAAGATCTGATGTCCAGCTTTCACGGTTTCCACATGAAGGTAGGACCATTTTTTATTTTTCATTGAAATCCCTAGAGTTTATGCTTTTTTAGGTTTTATAGTGTTTTATATGTTTTTGTGGCCCCCTTGGGGTTTATCCATGAATTTTGCAGAGAAATATGGTGTTTCGAGGTGATTTAGAGGTTTTTCATTTGGGAACACACATATAAAAAATGTATGGTTCTTAGTACACTTGCCATGTGTTATTATGATTTAGAGAAGATATGTTTTTGGGACTACAAGCTATATAATTAGGGTACATGATATATAGTATCAACTTGGGGTATGTCAGGGTAACAAGGTCATATAGGGTCCACCCATGTGAGGTACATGACTAGTGGCTGTGTACTATTCTTTTCCAGAACATATTGGGGTATATGGTAGGTATATAGTAGAGAACCCTATGTGGGGTAGACACTATATATGGGGAAGTACACACTATGTAGTCTGGTGGTGTACATACAGAATGGGGTCTAGGTATACAAGAAATATCTTAATTGGGTCTATACACCGTGTAATGTGAAGAAAATTCCATGTGATTTAGAAAAGTACAAGCTGAGTGACCCAAGGCACATAACCATGGAGAATATTTCTGGTTTCACACCATGTAACCCAAGTGAACAATGTGTAAGTTTCCAAGTTGGGTCCATTTTTTATTTTTATGACCTATTTTTAGAATGGACTTGTGAGTGGTCAATTCTGAGAAATTTTCACATATATTGAAATATAGGAATCTTTATGGCATTTAGAGGCCTTCTGTATTGTGTTCTGTACTAGGAGAGTATAGTATAAGGATCTCCTTGAGGTATGGTTTTAGAATCCACTGGGGGTTGGGTTGTCATCTGTACAGCCCAGGTGAGGTTTTTCATAATGATGATCAGTCTAGATCAAATTCTCCATGGTGATAAGTTTTAGGTTCATTAATTGGATTATATGACATCTGATAATATAGTTTAACTGATGATATCTTGTCTTGTCCCTGTGTGATGTGAATAGTTTCTCAAGGACAGATTAGATGAGGTTAACTATTGGGTTTGAAGACATGATAGCTGTTAGAGCCATTACTCTAGGTTGATTCCATGGGATGGTGGTTATAGTTATGGTTCTTTGAGTTGTTGAGATGATTATAAGGGAATCTAGAGGATTTAAATATGTGTTTGTTTCAAATAGACTGATCAATTCTTTTCATAACTAGTTGTTGAGTTTTATTAAGTGGAATGGAGTTTTTTGTATTCCTTTAAGGGTGATTTGGTACCCATGAATTGGTGTTTAATCAGGACGGTTGGAAGAGGTTTTCCTATGTGGGGTTTCCTCCCATGTTTGGATTGTGTTGAGGATCCCTTATAGAGGGTCCTATTATGAGGTGGTCATGAGTACCATTAAGAGTTACCCTATTGAAGGGCATGTGTATTGGATTCAATTTTGGAATTTTGTTTAATGAGGACAAGTTAGAGGCCACTAAGGACCACATGGATTGATTGTTCGTAGGGATTGTGCCATTATTTAGGTGATCAAGAGGAACCCCGGGTTGGGCATCATACTTTTTTATGTCCCTTTGGTCATTAGAGGATGTTTCCTCTTGTGTGTCTTTGATGCTTGGGTATAATAGGGTAGTTTCTAGAAGAAATTCACATTATGTTATAACCCCTAGGATCATGGGATTTTTGAGTTTTGGTTTGGCCCTAACGTGGGTCATTGAGACCCATATAGACTGTTTGTTGGATGATGAGATCCATGGGGATGAAAGAGGCTATGTTATTTCATTTATGAGAGTTGATCAGTGATGAAAATATAACTACTGGGAAAGTGGGATTGATATTGGATCATCCGAGTTTGGTTGGACATAGTTAATGATGTTTGAGGCTATTACATCTAAGAAATTTATTTTAAGGAAGAGAATCTTGGGATTTAATAGAACATGTGTTGGCCCTGAGTTGTGATTTTTTTCTCTCCTCTACCAGTGGGATATAGTTATATGGTATTAAGAAGATAATGGGAGATATAGATTAGTGAAACCCCCATCTACTTTAGTTTAACAAATTAGAAAGAGTGGATTTGGGATCCTAAAGCATAAAGGGACTCATAGAGTGGGGTTTTTTTATTGTGTATTCTATTACGATCCTAGGGGAAAGGATACTGGTTGATCCCAATTTTATGTATAGATCCCACCTTTTTTCGGTCCATATTTTCTTCTAGATTCATTTTGTAAGACATTTGGGACTAATAGATTCTCTAGTTGTAACACCCAATGATTTTAATGAAATATATTTATAAATAATCTGATTTATTTAGTATCATTCATGTTAATCTACACCATGTTATTCATTCTCTACATGAAACACCGACTTATGTTGTGTTACACGTGACACAAAGTTTCTACGAAACATCACTTATTACTGTAATTATTTAAATAAGACAATTATAATCTAGCTGTTAAATTAGAGGGAATAAATATAAACCATTTATTTATGAAATAAATATAAAGGTCTAAATCAAAATAAATTTATTTTCATGTTATTATAAAATCATTACACAATTTTTTTGTAAAATCGATTTATTCTTCAAAAATGTGTTTTTCTTATTTTTATGAATGGTTATTAATTTTTAGCAGTTGTATAAACATAATTTTAGAAAATTGATTTCATTTATTTTAATAAATCATGTTAAAATCATAAAAAAATTATAATTTTATGAAAACATTTATTTTTAAGGAATAGTGAAAATAATAATTTTAATGAAAAATATATTTTATTTTAATGTATTTTCAAGTTACAATTATATTTTATATTAGTTTTGAATTTTAATTAGTTAATTTTAATTTAAAATAATCCATTTATCTTTTAAAGGATTTTATACATGAATTTATTATAAAAAAAATTTATATTTTAAAAGGGAATTTTTATGAAAGACTATTTTGCATGGTCTTTTATTAGTATTATATTAAATTAAATTCTACAAATTATATGTTTCAAATTTTTAAAAATAGATTATAAATTTATATTCACATGGTAAATTTTATTTAATAGGTTCTTTTTATTTCTACCAATTATGAATAGTAATGAAGGTAGACTTTTTTACCATAGTAAAGGGTAAATTGGGTAATTTAGGTTAAAAATAAAATGATAATGAATAAAAAATAATTATAACACAAGAAAAAAAATTATTTAACGAATAAACTTTGGCACAAAACACATAAGGATCGAAATTATGTTTTTTAAGGGACACTTGTACAAGAATATTACTTATATAATAATTTAATAAAAGTAAGAGATAAAATGTCACTTTCTTCATCTTAAATATTCTTTTTGTGTCTACACGGGGACAAAGGTATGTTAGGAAAAAATCTTACTGTAAAATTTTTAACATAATAAACTTAATTTCATGATATAATTTATTTATGACTTTTTTGGCCACTCCAATGATATTAAGATATTTAAAGTATTTTATTTAACAAAAACTTAAACATGTCAAATTCATGTTTCAAATACTGTATAGTTTTTAATATTAGGTAACCGAGAGTATATATTTGAACATAAATATTATGAAAAAATATATAAGATCTATATTCATCATTTAATTTTATTTTTAATTTTTAGTGAACAAATATGTATTTTAAAAAATTACACATCCTTGATGAGATAATTATTTTATTAATGAAAATACCAAAAAATGTTTCTAAAAATATTAAAATAAATATAATTTAAATAATTGATGTGATCAAAAAATTTTATAGATTACCTTTTCCTCTTAGTGGTAAAATAAAATATTTTTTTCAATATAAATGTGTTATCTAGATATTTTTAAAAGTGAAAATAATTAATAGTGTCTAAATTGACACTAACGATATTTTATAAGAATAATATTTTTTAACATTATATGAAAATAAAATCATTACACATTGAAATTAATTATAATATTCTCTAAAGTGTAATAAATTTACCATTTATGGCCAAATTTAAATCACATAATAAATAATTAAGACTTCAAAATATTGAAAAATTTGTTACTATAACTAAAATTAATGTAGGTTAACCATGGGTTAATAAAAAATGATAAGGTTTAAAATAATACCAAAACATGTATAAAATATATTGTTTTATTATATTATATCCTTAAATAATCTTATATATGAATCTATATTCTTTTAGAGGTATTTGGATTGATATTGAATTTATTATAAATAAATATTTCTAGAAATTCGAAAAGTGACATTCACCTAAATTATAAATGGGATCCTCCCCCCTCACTTATTCAAAAAACCTTGAGCCTTATATATTGACAACAATATTCAAAATAATATTCAAAACATACATATCCGCCTTATATATGTTCTTTTCAAACAAAAATACCAGCTCAAGAGTCATTTATAGGAGATCTAAAGGAGCTGTTTAGAAGAAGAGGTAATATATCTAACAGACCATTCTATTTTTCTATTATTTTTTTACCTCCTATATAAATATGATATATAAATAATAAAATAAAAAAAGTATCATAAATAATATTCTTAAATTTTATTATTATTACTAACAAACCACAACACAACCCATTTCCCATCAAATAAGAAATGAAAGTATCAATCGTGTGTACATAGGGCTTACCGTCTCCATATAGTTATACAATTAATTTTCCAATACCATATTTTATCAGTGGGAATTATTATGGGTTTATGTTTAGGGATATATATGTCTCACTTTTATTTTTGTTAGAAACATGCCTTAAACACTACATGTTTCTTTTCTGTGGCGTATATACTACCCAAAAATTTATTTTATGAATATTATTATGAACATTATTATATTTTCATATGCATATAATTTTATTTCTTTCATGCAGAATAGGATTATACTTATTATAAAGTGATAAGTTTTAATTTCATAATCTCATTTTTATTCAGGATTATGTATACCTACATGGGAATATTTATATTCCATGCACATTTTTCTTAAAAATGTTTTCAAAAAATATATATTCTCATGAAATATTTATCAATGTCATTTTTACCCATGTGTTAATTTTTTAATAAACGGGTTGAAAGGAATATTTCATTCCTTTTCCCAATGAGGTACTTTGTAAAATTTCCAGAAAAAATACTAAAAATGTTATTTTAATATATGGAACATGAATAGTTTTTCATAATTTAATGAAATATTAATGAAATGAATATTAAAATATAAGATTTCAAGATATTTTCATATGACATTTTTTCCTTTAAAATTTCATGGTATTTTATGAAATGAAAATATTTTCGAAACATAAAGGATATTTTTTAAGGAATTCTATCCCTAATTCATTCTACGATTAGTTTAGTTTTATGTTGGAATTATATTTATGAAACTCGGTTCTTCTTTAATGGTTATGTAACATTGGATTGATGTTTATGAAACCAATTTATTTTTATGAGTTCTCACATGATGAATGATTTATGTTCTTATGGAGCACATTTTTATGGTTTTAATTATATGTTTTGTGAGATGTATATCTCCCTCCAATGCATTGGGTAAAGATTTATATCCAATGAGATAAACATGAATGGAATGAGAAGTGAACTCAGTTCAGTAATACAAGACTTGAACAAGGAGTGAACTCGGTTGATTAAAGGACTATCTCTGCTATGATGGTTTGGGGAGTAAACCCTTTCCATAATTATTGTCCTGGAAAATATCCTTTACATCTTTGGTAATGATTTCCTATACATATTTTTTTCCATAATTCTGTGTTTTATGCCAATTCTATTTTATCATAGATCATGTTATTTTAGAATTTATGTCTTATTAATTTCCAAGATTTATTCCATAACAAATGATTGTGATATATGTAATATAGGGTATAGTTTTCAAAAGTTATGATCATGTTGTCACATTTTTTATACTCATTTATTTTTTTATTTCTTCCTTTTTTAACCTTACTAAGCATCTGAGCTCACCCTTTTCCTATATTTCTTTCACCCAGGATATAAAGAATGGTTTTATGTAGGAATACTGAATAGGAAGATATATATATGAGATTTTAAAGATCTTTAACCAAATTAGAAGAATGTGTTCCACATTTTCAACGTTACTAAGCTAATATGGTCTTTGTGAGTGTGTTTGTGTAACGTATGAAATATTCAATAGAAATCAAGTAATGTCTATATACGTTACGTGTGGGTCATTATAGTTGGTATCAGAGAAAAGGGTAGTGAAACTTTGGAAACTAGGATGATAAATTCTCAGTAATAACCATAGGAATTAGTCTATGTATACGTTATAATCCTATATTTTTCAAAATAATTATAAATAACATAGTATTAAACCTAAGGTGTCATATATTGGAATATTATAAGTAATTTCCCTTGATTTTGTGGTTCAACCAATATGATTAGTGTTTCTCACACTAAGATTTTGGGTTTTAGTCAATGGATGGAACCCGAATGAACTATATTAATCAAAAATGCGATGAGAAATGGAATGATTTTCCACCTAAGAAAACGAATGCTATGGGGGGAGGAATAAATAATCTTGTTTTTATGATCACACAATTTTCTCTAGCAATGAATCATGATGGACTTTCAAATGAGAAATAGAGGGAAAAACTCTATTGGGTCCTTCATTATTTAGTCTCTACCTTCTTTGATTGGGTTTTCTAATCCACTACTGGATGAGAAATGGATCAGTACCACTGAAAAGATATTTTCAGTTATCCAATAAACATAACATGAGAAATCCATTTTAGATGTCTATCAATTTTAAGGTGAAGCAGATCAATGGTGGAATATTATCATTTTTATGAGCCAATATAATGAAAGTGACTCCATTGAATGGGATGAGTTGAAGAAATTATTTTTCCATAATTACATTCCTCATATAATTCATACAAAAATAGAAAAGGAATTACTTGAGTAAAAGAAAAAGGATGATTAATCTGTTGGAACATATGAAAAACAATATACAAGACTTTCGAGATAAGCTTCTAGAATTATCATCCAACCTAAAAGTAAGGTTATTATACTTTTAAGTGGATTAAATGCAAGGATTCAAAGGATTTTATCTATAATGGACTTCAGTAGTTAAGGATAAATCATCTAATGTTCCATCAAGGTGAAAATGTAGGTTGGAGTTATGTATCAATCTCATGGTTTTGACAAGAAAATGTAGATGTAATTTTAAATAAAAATAAAAAACTATGTATAAAATAAGATATATTTTGTTAGGTTAAATATTTGTAAATAATCATGGTGGATATTATCTTAAGGGTACTAATAAATGATTTAAGTATGGAAAGGTAGGTCATCTAGAAAACATTTTCTACGCAATGTGAAGATGTTAACTAATGATGTGAACAAAGATAATGCTTCAAATAATTAACCCCCACACTTCAACACTTCATGTTCAATTAAAATGGGAATAATGCTAATTAGTTACTAAATATAAGGGTTAGAAATGATGATCAACATCAGAAACAACTAAAATCCCTTTGAAATGGAGAATCACATGTGATCACTATTGGTGATGTAGAGTATAACGATAAAGTGGAGAAATGATTGAATGTTTATGTAAGGGAATTAAATAATAACATTGTAGAAGTACATTTATGGTATTATGTAATAATTAAATTTATAAGGATCGATATACTGTAGTTTTTATCTAAGGGCTCGAAAACATATGTTGTATGGTACTAGTGACCCTGAAAAGTGATTGTGCTTGTATGGTGACATTTTTGGAGAACAAAAAATTAATTATAGTATAACCATTAATATGTTCATGATGTTGGGATAATAAAATAATGAGTTTTTTTATTGTGATATAATAAATTGGATAGTATTGATACCTTTGGGATTATAAGATGACAAGGTGGTTTACAATATCATGAATTGAGTTTATTGACCTTTTGGATTTATGGTGTGAGGAAGAAGTTAATTTTTGAATGAATGCATATTTTCACTAAGTTTTTATGATATTTTTGGTTATTAAAAAGTTTCAAAAGAATACATGATAATAGTATTCGCATGTATGGTCTGTGAAAATTAAGAGCTACAATAAGTTATTTTGGGGATTAATGATAAGATGATTTTGGTAATTTAGCAAAATTATTTCAAACATTTTGGATATTAGTCTTTGGGAATGATCATAAAGGTAACCATTTAAGAACTTTTATACATTGAAAACTATATTAGGGTTTAGATATTATATTATTATCTCTCCACATGAGGAGTTATACATATTGGATAAATTTTGTTACCTAAATATGAATGTTATAACCTCTCATTCTATTTATTGATATCATGACGTGTTAATTAATTAGGAATGTCAAATTCACCATTATTTATTTGAATAATTATTGAAGTGGAAATTTATTAAGGCACAATAAAAGGATGAGATTGTTCTTATGAAATGTAATGAAATCATGTAAATATTTCATCTATTGAAAAATTCATCAAATATAAGGAAAAGATCATGGAATGATAACAGTTAACCTAGTACCTACTTTTCCGACGAATAAAATGGTCCCTTATATCATCATGCATTTTTGAATTTCTGATTTTGAAATTTCTCCTAACTGTGTTCTCTATCACTCTCTTTCATAACGTGATAGTTATATTTCTATTCCATATCCATGCATTCAATTTCCACATATATTCTCTTATGTGGAAATCTAATTATGAGTTGATTTGGGTAACCATTATGTTTCTTACGTGCCCTTTTTAATTGTATTTTTGGTATTTAATTTTATGTTGTTGGTTTCTATAAAAATAACTTTCAATTATTAAACCATTGATGATCCCAAAAAATTTCGAGTGTGAAATTCATTTTAAGTGGGGTAACAATGTAACACCATAATATTTTTACTAAATATATTTTTCAATAACTTGGTTTAAATAATGACTTTCATATCACTATAAATCTTGGTAATATTGTGCTATGGGAAACGCTGTCTTATCCTGGGTAACACGCAACATAGAGTTTCTACAAAACATCATTTTATTATCATTATTATTTTAAAAAATACAATTTTAACCTAGTCATTAAATTAGTAGGAATAAATAAAAACAAATGATTTGCGAAATAAATATAAATTTCTAACTCAATATGAATATATTGTTATTTTCTTATAAAATGATAACATAAATTTTAATAAAATTACATTATTCTTTAAAAATAAGTTTTCTTCAAAAATGAGTTTTTATTCTTTTTGTGAATGAATATTAATTTTCAAAAATTATAAAATATGGATTTGAAAAAATGAATTTCAATTTTTTTAAATTCATCATGTAACAAATTATCTGAAATTTATTTTTATCATAATTTTCTGAAAAAATTTATTTTCCATGGAATATTGGAAGTACTAATTGTATTGAAAACAATATTTTATAAAAATCTTTTACAAGGTAAAATTATGTTTTGGATTAGTTTTTAATTTTAATTATTTAATATTAATTTAAAATAATACAATTTTTGTTTTTAAAAGTATTTTATACGTAAATTTATTATAAAAACATTTTATGTTTCAAAATTTCATTTTTCTGAAAAACTGTTTTTCAAGACATTTTACCTATTCTATTTTAAATTAAATTCAACAACTTCTGTGTTTTGAACTTTAAAAAATTAATGAAAACATTATATTCCTAGGTTTCAAATTTATTTAAGTGTTCCCTTTTATTTTTTTCCAATATGAATAGTAACCATTGTAAATTTGGTTACTATGGTAAATGGTAAATTGGGTAATTCTGGCTAAAAATAAAATTTTATAGATTATAAAAACAATATAACACATGAATTTTTTTTTGGTGAAGATAATTAGACCCATAACACATATATATCTAATTTATGTTGTTTAATTGACACTTTTCAATTAAAATAACTTTTATAATATTTAAATCAATGAATGACATAAAATTAAACTCTTTTGTCTTAAATATCTTTTATGTGTCCACATGGAAAAAAATGTATGTTAAGATCGAATAATAATTTAAATTTATTAACATAATGAACTTTTTTTAATGATATAAATTTATTTATTACCTTTTTGGCCACTTAGATGCGATTATGATATTTATAATATTTTATTTAATGAAAATTTAATGATTTCACATTCATGTTTAAAATACATTATCATTTTTAATGTACGGTTACCCAAAATATATATTATAATATAAAAAGTATTATGAAATATTTAAGATCTATCATCATATTTATATTTTTTTAAAAACATTAGTCATCAAAATATATTTTAAATAATTATACAACACTGATGCAATAATTATTTTATTAGTAGAAATACCAAATAAATGTTTCTAAAAATATTAAAATAAATATAACTTAAAATAAATAATGTGATAAAATAATTTTATATATGACCTTTAACTCTTAAGGATATAATAAGTTTTTTCTTCGTGAACTTGTAATCTAGATATTTTTAAAGTCTAAATAATGATTAGTGTCTAAATCAATACTAATAATATTTTAAAAAAATAATTTATTAAATTATTTTAAAATATTAAAACATCTTTCAAAATAAAATTAATTAAAATGTTTTATAAAATGATACACATTTTTTATTTATATCATAATATATAGAACATAAGTAAAAATTAAAACATTTTAATATAGAAATTGTTGTTCCCTTCGTTAAAATTAAAATTGAATAACCAAATGTTAATAAAATATGATAAGGCTTAATATAATACCAAAAAATGTATAAAATTTATTTTTTGATGAGGATAAATATAATATCATCTTATATTTGAATCTATTTCCTTTTCGAGGTATTTTTATTGAGATTGAATTTATTATAAATTACTATTTTTAGAAATTCCAAAAGCACTCTTCACCTCAATTATAAAAGAGAACCTCTGCCCTCACCAATTCACATAACCCTTAGCCTTATATCTTGAAAAAAATATGAAAAAGTATATTCTAAACTGCTATATCCTTCTTATATAGGTACTTTTTTTCCAAAAAACCAACTATAGAGTCCTTTAGAGGAGATATAAAGGAGTCGTTTCGCAGAAGAGGTAATTTCTATAATTGATTACTCCCTTTTTCTACTCTTATATTACTCTTTTAAATATATAATATATTTATATCATAAAATAATAAATTCATCATCATAAATATTCTAAAATTTTATTATTATTATTAACACACCACTATAGACCCCCTTTCCCATCGAACAAGGAATGAATGTATCACTCGTGCTTACGTACAACTTGCCATCTCCACATAGCGATACAATTTATTTTCCATCACCATATTTTATAAGTGGGGAATGTGGTTGGTTTAATGATTATATATGATATTTATAACATAATTAATCTTTTTTAATGATAATATTATATATACATTTTTATCTCCTAATGTATTGGGAAATGATAATGTCTCTTGTGTGTGCGTATGACTTACCATCTCCACGATGCGATGCGATTCATTTTTCATTTATATTTCACAAGGATAGTAATAAGGATGAATTTAATAAAAAATATACTATATATATAACATAAAAATTATTCTTTAATTATAATATATCATATATTTTTCATTCATTTAAAATGAAATGAAAATGAAAACAGTGTTCATGTGTACGTACATCCTATAGTGTCTATAAACAATGTATTTTATTTTTTTCTCTAACATTCATGAATAACAATGAATAATTATATAATGAATATTTATATATGATATTTATATCATGAATATCATTAAGTAGATTATGAAATCGTGATCTATTAAAGAGTAATAAGGGTAAAAAGTCAAATCATGAAGGAAAACAAAGCAGTTGTTACCCAAAACATAACATTAATGTGGAATTGATAACAAGATAGAAATATGAATTAATAAGTAAATAATATGTTTTATTATAAATATTAATATGTTTCTTTTTTAGATGAATAATAAACATATATTTATTATATAATATGATTGAACATATATGAAGAAAGTCAATACTTAAGGTAAGAGATTTTCTATCTCACTTTTATTTTGGTGGGAATCATGCCTTAAACAGTACTTGTTTCTTTTATAAGGTGTATATAATACCCATGAATAACTTTTATGAATATTATTATGATGATTATGGTATTTTAATATCATTATAATATTCTTTCTTTAATGAGTAATATGATTATACTAATTATAAAATTATAAGGGTTAATTTTACAATATCATTTTTATTCGGGATTGTTTATTCATAAGTATCTACTGAGGAATATATATATATTCCATGTTCATTTTACTCAAAAATGTTTTCCAAATTATTTTAACAACTCTAATATAATGTTTTTTAATTCATTATCACCCATTTGTTAATTTTTTACTAGACAGTTTAAATTAAATGTTTTTTTTGTTTTCCTAACTTTGTCCTTTGGGATTTTTTTGAAAAAAGTTTGAAAATAATGTATTTTAACAGATGCGGCATGAAAGGATATATACACTTTCATGATGCATTAATTACTTGATTATTCCAACGAAATAGTGCAAGGTTATTTTCAAATAATTTTTTTTCTGTTAAAATTGCACGTAATTTTAAGAAAAGAATAAATTTTCAAAGTAGAATGAATATATTCCTCAAGAATTGTTTTCTAGTTATCTCTAGAAATTATTTTCCATTTAAGATAAGACTAGATGACATTTATTACAATTTATTAGGGATATTTTTCATGGATATTTTCCTTATTTATTTATATGGTTAGTTTATGTTTATTATGGAATGATATTTATGAAATCTATTAATTTCTAAGGTTAATATTATAATAGAATGAAATTTATGATACCCATTTGTTTTTAAGGGGTCTAATATGATGAATGATTTATGTTATTATGGGAAACATATATATGGTTTTCGGTCTGTGAAGGGTGGGGCCTACATCTCCCTCCAATGCATTGAGTACAGATCTATATCCCATTGGATAGACAGAACTGGAATTGGAAGTGAACTCATTTCAGAAATATAGGACTGGAATGAGGAGTGAACTCGGTTCATTAAAAGACTTTATCCACTAAGATAGTTTGGGGAGTGAACTCATTACACTATGATAGTCTTGTAAAAGTGAATTTACAACTAAGGAAATTTTTTTCTATGCTTATGTGTTTTATAAAATTCCATATTTAATGCATATGTTATTTTCTCCTGTCTTATTTTCCTTTATATTTATGCCATATGAAATACCAAGACAAATTCCATGACTCACGATTATGATATATGTTATACAGGGTATAATTTTCCAATGTTATGTTCAGTTTTTTACATTCATGTGCTTAGGTTTTTCTTAATATATTCCATGTTTACCCTGAATGGGAATATGAGCTTACACTTTTCATATTTTAATTTTCCCTAGGATAAAAAAAAATTTAGGTAGAAATATTAATGGGGAAGATCTTTATGAGATATGTTTAAGATCGTTCACCAAATTTGAAGAATGCTTTCCATGTTTCCAAATACACTAAACTAATAATATATTTGTGCATATGTTTCTATAATGTATTGAATATTCCTAAAAAATGAAGTAATGTATATATAAGTTAATCCTAGGTTATTATACTAATTTTGTCAACCTATATATTTATGACGCCAATTTGGATCATGCTATGTGATTCCTAGATCCTAGTATATGTGATTTTTTGTGTGGATGCCTATGGTTATTACATGGGGCATGACATTTGTGCCTATTATGTTTAGTTTTATTGGCGATCCAATATGAATTTGGTGAATTCATCGGTTATTGTGTATCTTGGTGAGCCATGTTATCCAAATCCTCTAGTGGCGGCTAGAGAAGGGGTAGCTTAACATAGGGTAACATTCTAGAACCTACGGTTGGTTGTTTTAATGGATTTTTTGCCTTTGACAATAGGTAGTAGTTGTTTTATACCAGCTATAATTAAAATTATGCAAGGTTTGGAATATTATATTTGCATGATTTTTTTTTGAGAGTAGATTATAGGTCCACTATTGCGGGTGTACTAATGAGATTTATTTCTCATCCCATGTACATGCACCTCAGTGTTCATCAGAATCCGATGTCTATTTTTAGGTTGTAGCAATGGTTTTGTGAGGGATTGGGCTACGGACCAGTGTTCATTATTCAAGTGGAGATTATCATGTGAAGTATCAGGATTGGGCTGGTGTTTCTCGAGCATAATAGATATTGGGTATGTGGTTTGAATTGGATTTTCTAGTAGTACATGTTGTATTTTATTTCAAATTATTTATTATTTATTTGTTTTCGTACCATTTTGGGACGGATTGTTGTGTGTTTTGTTCTTAGAGTTTATATGATGGTATGTTTAATTTCATTTATCATTGAATGAATATATTTTAGTTATTTATTATGTATACTCTTATTTTTATCCTTCTGTATGAGTTTGTTTATTTCTTCTGTTATTACATTCTAGATAGAGGTTATAGTCACCCCACTATACCTTTTATAACCTTACTACTACTTAGTATCCTTTGGTGTTCAAGAAGAAATGATTGAGTGCTTGTGGAGAGCATGATATGATGATGAGTCAAGATGAACCGGGATCATTCGTTAAAGAATAATATCAATGAGTTTTGGTTTTCTTTTTTTGGATTTGTTAGAAACATAGAAAAAATGTGGCTAAACATGTGATGGATATCATTATACTGTGTATTAAACACCATTTCTAATATGATTTCTATGTTTCCATGGAATGGTATTATTATTATGGAATAGAATTGTTATTCTAGGGTGGTAACATCCCTTTACAAGTGTTGTATATCAAGCCATGTGTTGGCGCTCGTTTGCCTGATATCACTGGTGGATTGGATTGGTGTGGATGTAATTACTTGGTTAGTCATTTGAGGTCTGATATCACCTAGATTTTTTAGGCATGATTATTTATGGTCTTTGGGAAGTGGAGAACTAAGAGTGATTCCTATCTCATTGATTGCTAGAGAGGGAATGTTTGGTTGAACTTCTGGACCTCTTAATTTTGGTTGCACTTTTGGTAGTGTAGTGGAAGTGTGGTTGGATTCATGTGGATTTGGATCAACACCTAAGTGGAGGTTGTTCATGTGGTTGATCTTGGAATGATGTAGATTCCTTGATGTTTAAGAGTAGTGTTGAGGGTTCTCTAGTTTGTTGAAACTAACCTATTTGAGGGGCATGGTCAAATTTTTATGTAGCATTGACCTGTTATTATTTGGTTTGGCCCATGTTAGCATGAAACCGGTGCTCGTTCCGAAGTGTTTTATATAAATACTTGTGGTGGGGAGTACACCAGAGGTTTTTAGAGGATTTTAGCCTTGTTTTAGTGGTTTTTTGAGTCGAAAGGTTGTGTTTTTTGTGTTGATTATCTCGTGTGAGAGGTTTGTCCATGTTTATCTATTATGTTCAATGATAGACGTAGTATAGCCTCTGTAGTTTCTTTGTTACATAACATGGCTATAATAAGGATACTCCTATAGTGGGGAGCATCAAATAGATCATAGTAGAATGTATCTCATTTTGGGAGAGAAATTTAAACACTATAAGACCATTTTCTGGATGGTAAAGATAGTGTTGGATATTTTATTTCATGGTGAACACCATGGTTGTTTTTCATCCTTCGAGCCTTCTCAACAATGATAAGCTTTTTGAGTGGGTAGTTTTTGATGACCCACATCGTTACAGGTTTTGAAAATTAGGGGAAATTTAAATATTTTGTTTCTAGGAGTGTTCATAGTAAATATGGTAAATTAACCTATAAGATAATCTTAGTTAATTTTTTCAACCACTATGTTGGTCCTGGAATGGGGTGTTTACCCTAGGACAAGAGTTTTTGTGGGGATACAAACTGTATGAATTTTTATGGAATATTTAATATTTAATTAATTAAATATCAATTTATTCATGAATGTTTATTTTTTATATCATTTAAAATAATTGTTGGATTGTAATTGCTTCCCTGTAGTTGAGTACAAAAATATGGGTTTTCCTAGTCAAGGAATTATATTGCATCATGTAGTGGGGCCATGCTTGTACATTTTTTCTTTTAATTTTTATTATCTTTTTTCTTCCTTTTTATTTTTTTCATATATTTTGTTTTTCTTTTTCTACCTTGGCATTATGTGTATTCCCCTATAGGGTTCCCCCATTGGGATAATTAATTGGGAGAAAATAGAGGGTGAGAAGTGGGATAGGGAAGGATGAGGAATTGACTGGGAGGAAATTCGAAGGTAGATCGAGGCATGACAGGCGAATGGAACAAATCTGATGAATATATTTAGTCGTTATTTCCTGGTGGTTGTACTGTTTTTATCTTTTAACTATAAATCCACATAGTTTAACTGATTTTAGGTTTTAATCCATTATTGGTTTTGGGATACCCCTTGGTGTCTATCAGTGCACTTTTCATTGAGCTTATTTGTTTCCAGGAGACCTTGGGGTTTTCCATTGGGGAGAACCCATGTACACAGTTTGTGGTTTAGAGAACACATTCCATGTGTTCTTCTTATTCTTATAATATGAGTTTTTGGGACAATAAATCTGTATCAGGGGTACCCAACTTGTAATAATGAATTAGAGTGTGTCAGGGGAACACATATATGTAGGGTACACGACAAGGACCTATGCAAGGTACCCAACTAGTGGACATGTATTTTGATTGAACATACCATGTGTGGGGAGTACCCGACTAGGTACACAGTGGGGGACCTAGTGTGGGATACACACCATGTATTCCAATTTTATACACGCGAATTAAGGATTAGGTACATGGGAAGGTACCCATATGGGTTTACACACCATATGCCGAGAGGCACACACCATGTCATTTGAAAAAATACACACTATATGGCCTCATGAACATTTCCAGGGATTTCCTTGTGGTTTACATGTAATATAATTTCTTTCCCAAGTTATTTTTACCTCTTTTTAATCCTAGAGTCAGAATGGGACTTGTGATTAGCCCATTCTGGTCATTTTTTCATGTATATCACAATGGGGGAATTATTTAGGTGATTATAGGCCCTCTGGATGGTGTTTTTTGTTAAGTGATTTCACTATGAAGTTTTCCATGAAGTTTGGTTTTAGAATCCTCAAGGGGGTTGAGTTGTGAGCTATAAGGCCCATGTGAGTGTTGTAATATCTGCGATTTTCCTAGATCAAGTGTACCATAGCAATCTGTTTGAGGTTATTTGGATGTATTTCAGAAGAAAGGATCATACTGTATCTCTAGGGAGGACTTGGTTATGAAGTCAGAACATACAAGAAGAATACACAAGAGGTGGGGGTGAATTGTGATCCTTCAAAAACATGATAAAAAATAAACTTCCCTATTATGATTAAATTCAATATTTCTATATCTATCAATGAAAAGTAATCATTAGAATATAAAAAAATAATTTAACGCCCTGATGTATAGTGGTTCAGGGAACAAAGATCACTTATATACTCTACCAATGCTCTCTCCATGCGCTTGGTGACTTTCATTAGTAGGTCCTTTTTCCAAGAACATATACAAGTGACTTTAGACAGTTGAAACCTTATAATAAGACGTATATAGGGACATTTGGTTATTTTATAGGGAACCAAAATATCTACATCTTAGTAAGAGAAACTGACACTCCCATAATGATTGGGTAAAATTATCTGATACTCTAAACATATAATAAATTATGATATAGATGTTGGAACAACTTTGGTAGAAAATTATAGCAGCAACTGACATTTTTATTTGGTCATCAATAAAACACAACATTAGTAAAACATTTCTTCAATATAAAAAAGGATTTATTTATATATTAGGTTAGAAAACACTAGGTAGATGATCAAACATGTATGTTTAAAAATTTTAGCTCTTATAAGTGATTTTTTTAAAATATAATAATATATTAAAAAGGAAAAACAACAAGATTTGTTGATTTGATCAAACAGATAAAAATAAAATGTTTTATGCCTATAATGTGTAGATCTAGAGGCAATTCCAGGTTTTTATTTTCAAATAAACATATTTGTCTTTAGAAGAAGAACATATGTCTCTTAGGAAGATAAACATCACAATATTTACCATGACTATCAAATTATTTTAGTTAAAATATATCCATGAAATATCACATACTAAATCATGAATATTTAAATTCAAAATATTGAAAAAAAATCATAATTTTCCTTAGAAGTAGGAATGGTTTAATATGTTGAACATGAGTGTTTGAATTGGTCTTTAAATAAATATAATGATATATTTAAATCTGGTGAGACCATTGCATGAAACCTAGAAATAAGCAATAATTGAAAACTCTATAATTGACGAAGTCATGTATAGTATTTTCCTACATAGTGATAAACTCCAAAAGTACGGTTTATAGGGTACGATTAATTAAAAAGGAAAGGATAATGAACCTTATATTTATTCCAAAAATGTTGATTTTTTACAAAAGTTGGGTTTCTGATCCATGCTGTTACTCGAAATATTTGGTATCCAAACCATATGTTCCTCTTAAAATGTTGGATACGAACAATTTTTCTAAAATAATTATAAATAATGTCCGTAATACTTATACTGTGACCATAAAAATAAAAAAGAAATTATCAAAATTTTTGAATCAAAACCTGATCAACAATCCGACCTTTTATAATAAAAAAACAATAAAAATATTAATATTAAAAAATAAAATATATGATTTTTTACAAATATTTTAATAAAGAAATTTCAATCAACACTATCCTTTATAATGAAAAATATTTTTACAAATAAATTTATCCAATATAAATTTTCCATAATTATTTCCTTATATTCTCATAATTAGTCCTCTCAATTTCATTATTTTTTATTTTTCAAAAAAAATCATCTTAAATTTATCCCCATTTATGACATCAAAAAGAAATGAATAATTATTTTAATACATTTTTCTTGAAAAGAATATGATACATAATATAATAAAAATTAGGAAAACCTTAAGATTTTATTAATAAAATTAGATTTGACATATGCACTCTCCATACAATGAACTCTTTTACTCATTGTAGATAGGACTCTTGAAAGAAGTTCTATTATCCTTTTAATATATGTATTTATTTTATCCATCGAAGAAGATGAGAACTATTTAACTAAAAACTCATTTAGCTTATTAAGATCTAACATAGTAATAGATTCTTATATGATTATCTCTATTTGAATAATAATATCAAATTTAATCACATCAAAGTGTTATTTAGAAATTAATCTTTCCCACAATATTTGATACTTAATTGGAAGGGTATCAAAAAAAATTCCGAAAAAGAAGATTTCCCCAATTCTTCATATGGTTTTCTAGAAATTTTTAGATCTTTATGTATAATTACTAATTTTTAATTTAGAATATTAAACATGGACACAAAATCTATAGAATTCATTCAAATTTTAACTATTTTAGAATATTGTGTTTCTGGTTCTTAAAAACCATTGGATTCTATATCTTAGGTAAAATATTTTTGTAAGGAATCCTTAATAAAAACATGTTTTTCTCCAAACAGATTTTTTATAACATTAGGAAAATAATTACCTCAATTTTTATTCTTTGAATAACATTTCTATGAGCTTAAATTTATAGGTCTCCTCATATTTCTATGATTGGTTTCTTCAAAATTATTTTACTGTGAATTTAAAATAAGGAAGAATAAAGGTTTAATAGGGTTCATGAATAATATTTTAGTGTTCTAAAGAGTATTAATAAAGGCTTCACTCTAATAGACTATAGGTTATGTTTCAGATTATGAAACAAAAAGACCAATTAATAATTTCACATTTTAATTTTGAATATATATTTATATTCAAGAAAAATATTTTAAAAAACACCTCATGTAATTGAATAATTTTTTGAGAAAAATAAATTTCAAAATAGTGTTTCTCTAAATTATTGATTAAATTAGAGAAACTATTTTTATTTAGATAAACATATCATTCATAATTATTAAATTAAATTAATATAATAGTGTACTAAATCTCCTCTTGAATTATTAATCCCTCAGAGAATGATTTTAAGAAGGTATATGACTTTTTTTAAATAAAATGTTTTATACAATCTAGGATACTTAAAATTTCTTGTTACATATATTAATAAGAAATCAAATATTATTTAAATAATATGTATGATGTAATCAATATTTTAACATATTTATTCGTTACATAAACACATAGAGTGAGAAGTGTTTTAACAGGTTAATCATAAAGACAATTAGATGTTGTTGAAACCGTTAAAAAAATTTCTCTCCCTATATAAAAAAGTATGTGCATTTAACTTGAATATTAAAATTGAAATGAAATACTTAATGCATTAACCATTCTATGTTTAAATAAGATTCCATTTAAAAAATAGAATTGAAATAATTTCCATAATTTTTATATAGCCACTTAATGATATTAAAATGATTTCCAATAGTGCATACCTGAAAAGTATCAAATACAAGTTCCTTTTGGCACTCATATGACTTTTGGTCCAGTTGTGTTGGAAACTAAAGACATAGGTATGAAAATAAATTTTTTAGGGACTCAATAATTATTTTTGTTAGCTATTTTTAATAATAATCATGGTTGATTCCACAAAATTATGGTTTTCAATCATAGAATTCATCTAAATAATTTCCATTTACTCTAAGTGAAATTATTTAACTATAAATATACTCATTCTTTTTGAACCAAGAACAATTTAATTTCTATATAATTTTTGTTTTTCTCCATTACTACTAATCCAATGTTTTATTTGACTATTATCTTTATTTTCAACATGAATTTGATTTAAATAGATTTCCCCTTTAAGAAGATTTATAGAATCTTTTTTAAAGTATTAAACTCTTCTAATAGTTTCTTATTTTTATTTTAATAAAAAATAAAGGAACATTTAAATCATAAATCTAAAATATTTTTTTAAATGAATTTTTTGTAGTAGAAATAGTTTCATTGAATTTTAAATGTTTTCTATGTTCATTTTTTAAAGATTCAATTTTTTTAAAGCATAAAATAATATTTATCAAGTTCATCATAAGAGAAATTTACTAAATAATAATTTTGATAGTTATAAGTGTGTTCCTCATCAAAATTATTTGTAGTACATATTTTTACTGTTTTAATTTCATGATCAACTTTAGAGTGTGTAATAGATTCATCACTTGAATCAGAAGTAGATCTCTAGTTTTCCTTCATTTAATTGTTACCTTTTAATTAAGATTATAATTAATTTGATATTTTATCACATGATAGTTTGACATTATGTGACCATTTCTCCTCACATCCATAGAATCTACCTTATTTATTCGTTTTCCCTCCTATAGTATATATTTTTCAAATATTTTATCCATATATCAAAAATATTTTCTTGAATATAGGTAAATTCAATCAAATGATTTATCCTTATCAGTTTTAAGTGTACAGTATTTTGTTTTTATAGAAATATAATTTTTATATACATCTTGAATCTGAAAATTATACGTCATCATGGTGAAAGTTAGTTCTTTCAATGTAAATTATTTAACTACTGTGGATTGATGAATGGTATCACAATTTCCTCTCCACTTAGAGGATAAATATATGATAATTTTTAAAGCCTGATCTTCTTGTTTAATTTATTCTCCAAAGGCAGTAATATCATCGACAAATTCTGCCAATATTCCAATCATCTTAGTGATGTGGTCATATTCAGACATTATAAATGTATCAAATTTTAGTTTTTCATTATTGAACCTTAGTTGTCTGAAATTATTAGTTTCTTTATATGAAACAGAAATATTCTTCCACATCTCATATCCGTTAGTAAATTGATTGAATCGATGAAATTTATATGACCATTATACATAGTAAATATCATTCATTTCTCTTAAATTAGGATCATATTCCTTATCTTTAACATCATTCCATTTTTTCAAATCACCTTTCAGAATTTCATAAGGCTTTACTAACTTCAAATATACTCTTATTACATGATTTATAAATTAATAATCATGTGTTCTTTCCCAAATCTTTAATTATCACTATTAATATAAGTTTAATGGATCCTAGATATGCATTCTTTAAGATCATCGATTGATAATTATCTTGTTCTGGATCTTTAAATCTAAATATTTTGAGTCAAACTAAATATAACAACATGAGTCAAAAACTATAATACCAATTATGGGTATTGTATATGACCTGTATAATATTCAATTGTTTAAAAAAAGAAATATATTTAATGGATATTTTCCTATTATGTTACTTTCTATTATCTGGAATAAACCGAATGTATTTTCAAAAATAAAAATATATAAATAGAGCACAACCTATGATACCACTTATTTGGTTAGAGTAATAATTATGATGAAATATGTGAGGATGAATTGTCTTCCTTCCAAAACTAGAAAGAAACTAAACTTCCCTCTTGAGACTAAAGTTATTATTTCCTTATCTCTCAAAGACAAGTCATGAGTAGAAAATAAAAGAAAACAAATGACCATAATGATTTATAGTTTTTGGGGCACAAAGATCCCTTATTCCACTATTACAATGATATCTCCATGATCTTGGTTATTTTTACTATATTTGCATTTTTCTAGGAACCTCTATAACCGAGTGCATGTATTTGAAACATTAAAATAATGATTTTATAGGTCTTTATAGTTCTTTTATAGAGAACTGAAATATCCATAGTTTAGTACAATAATCTAACACTCCACTAATGGATGAGTTTGAGTAGATGATACTATAAATAGACAATATATTAGGATGTAGAAGTTGGATTGGATTTGAAACATTGTTTTTGTATAAATTTACAATTTTATATGATCTTTAATAAAACAGAGCAGCTAAAAATTATTTTTTAATGTCAAACAAGAATTATTTAGATGGTATTAGAGATAAAAAGGTATATGATCAAACATTTATTTCTCTAAACATTATCTCTGATAATTTCTTCATAAAATTTTAAAAAAAATATTAATGAGTAAATATAATAACATAATTCAGTCAATCAAATATATATGAATAAAAACATGTATGTCTTAAAATTGTAGCTCTAGAGGAAACAACACATCTTTATTTTTGAATGTACATCTGTTTCGTTATAATAGGAACCTCAATATCTTTGGAATATAAACATATTGGTTATTATCATAATGGTTTACTTCCTTTAGGTCAAATAGATCCATAAATATCATATAAAAAATCATGAATATTTGAAGTCAAAATATTCAAATAAAGTCCTATCTTCCTAAAGAAATAGGATTCATTTAATATTTTTCACATGATACTTTAAATAAGTATTGAAACAAATTAAATAGATATTTAATTAGAGATAGACCATTCAAAAAATTTGTAAATAATCCATAATTCAAAACTCTCTAATTGACCACGTTAAATGTAGGGTTTGACTGTGCAGTGATCACCTCCAAAAGTATGGTTGATAAAAAACAGTCGATTACAAAAGTATGGATGATGAACCATACATTATTTATCAGAAATAGGTTTTCTTCTAAAAATAAGTTTTTTGATCCATAATTTTATTTAAAAAATTTGATATACAAACCATAAGTTTCACTTTAAAAGTATTGTTATAATAGTGTTTCCAGACTATTTAAAAAATAAACTAGAATACTTATTGTTTTTGAAATCAAATAATAACCCATAGTTTAAAGACTAAATATGCTTCCAAAATAAAAATAATTATTATATAAATTATTATTTCTAAATTAACTTAATTTAAATTAATTATGAACATAAATTTGTGTGTTTTTAAGAATCAATGTCAAAAATAAATTAACAAAATTATTGAATCAGAACATGCTCAACAATGGTTTGTCCCTATGTCATGGGACTGACTGTACAAGTTTAGAGTATTTGATGTCAGCTCTTGAATTTTAGGTGATATGATATATTAGATCCCATATTATGGTTTGATTTAGCGGGATGGAAAATATGGCCGGGTTTTGTGGAGCTATTATGATGACTCTGAGGGACTCTTGAGGTTTCACTTGTGGGATGGTTTTGGAACAGGTGGTCAGTGGTTTTCATAGTTGGATATTATAGTTTCCCATTTGGCATGGAATTATTTGGATGACCTTGTGGGTAACTCAGTAACCACATTTGATTTTTTATCTAGGATGGTTAGATGTGGTTTTCTTATATGGGATTTTCCTAGAGGTTTTTCTTGTGTTGAGGAGCCCTTATAGAGGGTCATGTTTTGAGGTGGTCATCAAGACTGCTGAGAATTCCCCTATTACAGGGCTTCTTTTTTGTATTCCATTTGGGTGAATTTTTTATCTAGGATCTATTGGAGACCAATTTGGGCTATTTGGGATGCTCCTTTACTAGGTTTGTCATGTTATTTTGATGAACAAGAGGAACACATCGAAGGGTGTCTTTATTTTTTTACGGATTTTGGTTTTATTGAGGATGTTTCTGTAGCATGTACTGAGATATTTGGTGTATAATGGGAGTCCATTATAGTATGTCACTTTATTGTTTTTCACCAAGGACTGTGGGAGCTCAAGTTATGGTTCAGCCTTGAGGTGGTTCATTAAAGACCTGTGATGACTACTTTTTGGATGCTGAGATCCTAGGTGCTAAAATGGGTCCCCTGCTTTATTTGATCAGAGTTGATTTATATAGCAAGTACAAATGTTCTGATTGATAGTTTGATAATGGATTATCTCACATTCATTTGGTTGTTGTCCATGATTTATGATTAATTTTCTACATAGAAATTTGGTTTCAGTAGGAGACCCTTGGGATTTCTTGGATTATGAATTGAACTGGAGTTATGATATGGTTCTCTACACTATGGGTTGGTTATGGATAGATGAGAATAGGGAGATAATTGGTGATCTAGATGAGTGAAACCCCATCATGTTTATTGTGACATCATGGATAGAGTGGCTTCAGGCTCATGAGGTGTGGAGGAAATCTTTTAGTCTGTGTTTTTGTATCATGTATGATTGTGTGGACTTGAGGCCACGGATGCCATTTAATCCCAGTTTAATGTATGGATCCCACCTTTGTTTGTTCCATAGCTGGTTCCCAATTAATTCTGTAGAATCTTTGGAACTGAATAGTTCTCTATTTGTATAGAAATATTTGTTCCTTTTTCTAGTTCATATAGTGCTATTAATGTCTTAGATCCTGGTAGATGCGCTTTGTCATGTGGAAACCTATGATTTTTCCCTAGGTTATGGTATTCATGACCTTTCATAAACATCTTGCATCTCTAATGTAAATATATAAGATACAATAATTTTTTTGTGTCTTTTTATGCCATGTAATGTAAATTCTCTTCTGGGGGACAAAGTGGGGGGATTTCAAGATGTTGTTCCAAGCTAGATCCTGAAGATGGATATTTTCTTCATTTTTGTTTTACTATCTTTTCTATTATGATGTTGCTGTTTTATAAAACATGTTATTTGTCTTATTATAGAAAGGGAATATCATGTGTGTATACACTTATAATAAATGTTGATTATAGGTCTACCATTTAGTGTGGAGTAATGTGATTTATTTATCACACCAAGTAAATGCACCCCAGTATGTGTACATACTTGATGGATGCTTTCAAGTTGGAGCATAGGTTCTCCAATGGATGGGGATAAGGCACAATGTTTCTTTATCAAGGGGTGCCTCTCATGTGGTGTCTCATGATTGGTTTGGTAAAAATTGAGCATCATGGAGACTATGTATGTGGTTTGGATTGGTTTCGGTAGTAGACCCCATTGTATTTAATTTCTAAATTTTTCTTTTGTATATGTGATTATCCTAGTGGGAGATCGACTGTTGCATATTTTTCTTTCTCAATGTTTTTATGATTTTATATTGAATTTTATTTATTATAATAATATTCTATTTGAGTTTTTCAGTATGAATAATCTTAAAATTAATTTATATGTATGTGTTTGTATATTTACAATGTAATTGTTCTCTGACTAGAGGGTACAATCTCCCCACTATACCTTTTAGACCCTCGCCACTATTCAACATCCTCTGATATTTAGGGAGGCCCGCTTGCGACCTTATAGAAAGCAGAATTGAGTGATGTGTCTAGTAAACCATGTATGGTTCATTACATGTTTTTATAGAGATATATACTATTCATAGAGGTATATTTTATAGATTTTGATAATATCAAATTTTTACCTTTATCCTACTTTGTAGTACATTGGTTTTTTGTTTTGTAATATATTTTTTGCGTTTTTGAATTCCAATTTATTTATTTTTAGATTCTTAAAAATGAGCATTAAATTTGATATGATCATTGGATGATTCATTTGTTATTCATTAATATTTGTTTTAGTATTTCATATTTTGATTATATGTTTTTAGGGTCATATCTCCATGTTTTTTAATATATACAATTAGTGCTACTCATCAACACCAGACTTGTTAGAGGTGATCATGGGGAGTCTCACACCAATGTCATTGTTGAGACATGGAATGATCCCAAAGGGGTCATGTTGTATCATAAACACCCTTTTTGATTTCATTACACAACACACAATGAGTTTTATTTAACTTAGGTAAAATTCAGAATCTAATTAGAATAAAAAAATATGTTATTATATCTAGAACATAAAAATATTTGTAATGTATATATTTAAAAAATAATATATTTTCAAAAAAATTCTTAACAATTAAAATGTATTATCTCTAATCATTGATTTATTTATATGTTCTTAATGAAGGAAAAACATATATAATTTCCTTTTAAGAGAAAAAAATTCAAATTTTTTATATTTAAACTCACCAAATACATCAATACTTGAGTTCATTACATTATAATGTTTTTTTCATTTTAAATCGTCTTTTAAAATTTAGAAAATAAATATCATTACTTATTTTTAGATCTTATAAAATAACAATTAAATATTTCAATTTCATAAACAATAAATGAATAATAAAACATCCCACGGATAATTTTTATCATTATATAAGAAAAAATGTTTTTGTTAACTAAATATAAAAGTTTCAATATTTTAATTTTGGAACTGAATTATGTAAACCAATATATTGGTATACCATTTGATAGACATACCAAATTTTTTCTCCAAAAAATTGTTCTGGTAAATTTTTTGATTTCATAACCATTATTTACCAATTTTAACAGTGAAAAATATAACATCTCTTTTAGAAACATTCTGAGATTATAATGTTTAAAAATTATTTTTTACTAAATATTTAATACTTATAACATTATATTTAAATACATGTAAAACATTATCAATAAATATTACAAAATAGACTACCTCACTATATATAAAAATTCTTAAGAAGTTATCTTTTAAAGCATAAATGTATTAAATTTTTTAAAAAAAAATTGAGTTTGGGTTACTTATTTCTCCAAGTCTAATTAATTTTCCTATTTATTTATCTAAAATGGATAAAATTTAATGACATGATGTTTCCATTGTTATAAATTTGTAATTAAAATATTATAACCCATTTTTTAAAATAATTATAATATAATAAAACAAATAAGAAATTTTTTTATTATAATAATCATATAAAAAATTTTATCTATTCACAAAAGCATAATATTTTTTTCTGATGAAACATATAGATGAATATCATGACAACAAGGTATAAATTTAGTGGTTGATAATCTCTTAAAATTTTCATGCCCTCTCGAATCAATATTTATAGAAGTAATAATTTTAGTGATTCAATAAGAAATTGATAAATAAATAAGTGAATAAGATGAATTATTTTTAAGAGATTTATTTTAGATAATATATATCATGGAGACAGGGAAAAGTAATCATTATATAATCATTTGATGTATAGTTATTAGTTATAAGATAAATAAGTATATAGTAGATTGATATAAATAATATATAACCATTATTTAGAGTTTATAAATATATATTCACCATTAGCGGTAATATATTAGGAATATTATAATAAATAATTGTTAATCAATAAATAATAATGGACATTTATGAAATCGGAATATATTTTTTATTCAAAATGAAATAAATTTTTCTTTGGAATTTATTTATGTAATTTAATAGTGTTCTAATTAATTATTTAATTTCTAATATTTATAGAGTTATTTAAATAAAAGTTTTTAAAAATTTATCAATTAGGACTTTGAAATTAGTATTATAATTTTGATAAATTTTAAAATGTGGTAAAATACAATTTTAATAACATTAATTATAATATAGTATAGACTAATATCCTCAGAAATCAGTTCCCTTAGCCAAATTATAAAACAAAAAATATATGTGAGTGCAAAATATTGAATTAGATCAGTAAATATTAAAGGGTATCTCTAAAGATAATGATATTTTCATTTTTATTCAGAAAAATACCACTTATTACCCCTATAAATTCATCCATACACATAACTTTTAGAACCAATCCTTAAATTTAAAATTCAATCTAAAATCTATACCACTTATATCCCATTATAATTATTTACATATTTGGGAGTTTTATTTTACAATATTTCCCATATTATTTAGTGAAAATAAGTTTACATGAATGCCTAATTTCAAAAAAGTGGGGATTGTTTCATATGATTCTTTTAAAAATATTTCTATTTACAATCATTATAATTTAAAATAATCATTATAATAACAACGAATTAATTTTACATTGTTTCTTTAATATGAAGATAATTACTAATCAGAAATTGGTTTTACTCACCATATCTTTTTAGCACACCTAATACATGGATAGTTCAATTATAAAAATGGATGGTGATATTTTATAATTATCCCAAACTTTATATATGATTAAAAAACACACTCAATTTATGAATATAAATATAATTTTGATTCTATGTTATGATTAGTTATTTTTAATGGTAAATAATACAGTTGAAATAGTATTTAATATACTCTGTATGGTTGAAAAAATTTTCTAAAATAAACTAACAAGTTGAAACTTGTCTTAAAAACCATAATTTTTGTTATCATGTAATGAACATGAATTATGAAAACACAAGGAACCATTATGAAATTATATACTTCTAAATACTATATATGAATATATTATATAGAATGAATACTTTATAATTTTGCAACACCAAACAATCATAGAATATAAGGAATGAACATGTACCAATTTATCACATGGAAAATGAATAACTAAAAAATATATAATAAATGAATCTAAAATATTTATAATAAGAGAAATAATTTTAAATAAAAATTTTAAATAATTAATAAATAAATAAATGTTGGTTATATGGGTATTTAATGTAAATTCAAGTGAGACAGAAATAGAGCTAAGGGGATTTTCCCCTAAACATCTATGTCTTCTCTAACTTTTATTTTTTTTATATTCCATGACATATTTTATATATTAAGAAATATTATAACATAATGTTCATTTTTTATTTACATAATATGTATTGCGTCTCCCTATTGTCTCATAGTATATGATTACCTCCTTCTTTATAAAAATATTAGTAAATATCCTACATCACAGTTTCAAAATATCCTATCTTCCACTTCAATATTCTTCTTATTTGTTTTGATGTGGTGTGTTTTCTATATGTATAATCCTTTTTAACTCCTATAATTTTTATTAGGATTAATTTTTTTAATATAACTTCTATTTCATTTATTCTTATGTGATACCACATGATTTTTGTTTTGTAAATCGTTATCTTTTCATGAATGAATCAAGCAATGCCTTATGAGTTTTTATAATAACTGTTATAATTATATTTTTATTTTTCATATATATATATATATATTATGGTGTTATACATGGAACTAACATTATATAATCCATTGTTTTATTTTTTAAAGATGATATCCCATGAGATGTTATATATGGGACATGTGAAATGATCCTACTCCACTGTAGTATTACGTCTCGAAATAGAGTCTTGACATATATTTAAGATTTCATATTTTTATATAAGAACCAAATTTCTATTTTATAATTTATGTTTCTCCTATTTTAGATATCATTTATTTTCCATGTTATCTAATTTATACCTTTATTTTAGTCCTCGTTTCAAATCTTTATGTGTTCCCTCATACTATGTTTATAAATCACCCTTCACATTCTCTATGCAGGTTCCTTGGACATCCCATATATTTGAATATTTATGAGGGTATTATAAGTTCATTTAAATGAATTATTGAATACTTTTTTTGAATTTTTATATATGGTATATGTAATATAAATCTAATCACCAACTATGATAAACCTTTATGTTATGGGGTGGGGTTAAAAATTGAGTTAGTTTATATAAATGTAAAAATATTATATAAAAATATTAATGAAATATATGGTCATGAGTGTTGTAATTAGAGAAAATTTTCATTATTTTTTGAGAGCATATTAGAGAACTTAATGAAAAGAAATTTAAAAAATTTAAAACATCATATTTTTAACCAAATGTGTTATATGTTATGATATATTGTGGATTTAAGGAGTATTTCATGTAAATTAATTAATATTTTAAAATTATTTTATATTAAACGATATTATTTTAATTAATAACTTTTTATAGTTATGATTAATAGTTTGAAATATGGGTACTCGAGTGAAAAACAAATATGATTGTTAATGATGTTATTATACTAACATTATGCCTAATATGATAAGTAATGGAGTAAAAAAATGATACACAGTTAATTTAATAATTTTATGTTATCAACAATAAAACGGATCTTGTGAATCATAGATATTCTTTATAGAAGCAGTTATTTGTCATTGATTCCTTATATAATAGTGACAATAATCTTTTTCATAATCAGTATATATATAAATTATTGGGTACTATCTCAAAAAAGATAAAATAAATTTTATGTGATTCGGTATTCAGAGCATGAAAATGTAATTTTTGTTGTTTATCACTATAAAGGATAAGTTGATAAATGGAGGGAAGTAATCCAGATTATCATACCTAAATTAGAAGTTGACTCAATGAAGTGGATGTAATTCAAGAAGTTTTTTTAATAGAATATTTTACTCATACAAAATGCATCAAAATATAGAGGTAATTCCTTGAGCTCATGATAAATTTTGATTAATTTATTGGATTTTATTAAAAAACATCACAATAATTTAAAAGTATGCCTTTGGATTTGTCAAAAACCCTGGACAGAAAATCAATTGAATCTTTAGTGTATTAAAACTAGGTATTTAAAAATATATATTAATTTAGGATGTCATAATATATCTGTATATTGTTTTATATAATCATAATGTAGATATTGAAATTGGTGAGTCTCAATGGTCCAATGGAGGTGAATACACGAAGTAAACAATGGAGGTTAATGGATTTTTAAGTAAAAAATATAGGAGTGGTAAGGGAATAAAGTTTCATGCATGTTATAAATGTAGGAAGAAACACCAATGGGATTTTATCAATGGAATTTTCAAATGCTTTAATTCTGGAATAAGATGGAATAAATTATAAGACTCTTAACTGGACATAATGAATAAAATAAACATGATGGACGAAAAGAAGGTTTCACTTAATTCCTCACTCATGGTTTAATGTTTCAACAACTAAAAATTCTGCATTATATCATCCAATAATCTATACTAGGATTAAAAGATGATATTCTATGTCAAAAACCATAGAATAAAACATATAAAGGACAAGAATATTGAATCACTACTACCGAGGTGGATGAATAAAATGATGTAGTGATAGGTACATGAATTATCCAATCAAAAATACTGAAAATAATATTTCATTAGATTTTTAAATATTATTTCCTACCTTGAAATTTATCTAATATTATTAAATTACCACCTTAAAACCCAGATGTTGATTTATTATTGAAATAATTATATTTTATGATGAATTCATATCAAGAACATAACACTTATAAAATTTATATTTGTGGTGATATTATTTCAAAAAAATTAATTGTTATTTCATTGTTATAATTTGATGTTAGATATTACATGGATCAAATATTTTTATAAAAATACTTTATCAACTATTAAGATAAGGTAAACTAGTTTAAAATCCTAAATCATTTCATGCTTATGCATAAATGTGCATAGAATTATAAATTTTCTCCAAAAAAGAATTCAAAAAAATTGTTCTTACTACCAAATTAAGATGGATTTTATCTAGAAATTATTGAGAATAAAAAAATAATCAGTTAATATATATATTTATATTATGATAATATGATTATTTATTCTTGGATATTTTTTCCAACATTCCTTAAAATCATAAAAGCGATTTATTTATAGAATTTTGGTCCAGTGTGTAACCTTTATCAAAGAGCCCTTATATATTATCCTTTATTGAATTTTAGGAATTGTAATGAATCTATAATATAGTTTATATAATAATTTTATATGAACTGGTTTATTTACCTTGGGGTGCACTGGTCCTCTTTGTTTAAGAAAATGTATGGTCTATGTGAATTTTCATTGGATAAAAAGATCTTAATGAGATCATGGTACAGAATAATTATATTTTACCATATACTAATTAGTTATTCAATCAACTCTATTGAGCTTATAATTTCTCAAAATTGGAATTTTTATTAGGATGAAATCAATAAATGGTGAAAATAATGATATTGTAGCACTAAGGTTTTGTAAAAGCTATAGAAAAAATGAGTTCATAGTGTTGAAATTTAGAAAAATAATGTCTCCAAAATTCGTAATTGATTTGATGATTATTATATTTAGATATTTCCATAATGAATTTCTGGTAGTATTTGTAGATTATAGTATCGTATATTCCAAAACAAAATAACATTATGAGGATGACTGTATGGTGATGATTACTCTCTAAAAAGGAGATGTTATGTTAAAAATTTATAAAATATAACTTTATATTCAAAAAATGACATTGTTTGGTTATATTTTTGTAGTTGAGGGTATATTTTTAGATCCTTTAAAGAAAAATTTCATTTAATAATGGATGATACCAACTAGTATGACAAAGATACATGGTTCTCTAAGGTTAAATTGGTAATGTCGAGATTTTGTGAGAAACATATCATGAAAATTCAATAAAAAAACTATGATAACATGAACATTTCTTTGATTTATCTATATATATTAATGTAAAGTTTTCTTAAAGAAGCTTAATAATTATATAATCACTACACTTATACTTCCTCTTCCCTAAAGTAGAGAGGTATTTGTGATATATAGTTATACCAAAAATATATATGGGGTTATGTATTAACCTAAAAATGATTAATAAATTATTTATAACTCACAAAAATTGATGATTCATGATATGAATTTCAATTTGAATAATATAGAGTTAATAACAGTAATTTTGGAATTGAATATTTTTATGCATTATCATTATAGAAACAAATTTGACATATATACAAATCCAAAATAATATTAAATTACATATTTATGTGAAATGAGTTGGAAATGGGAAAAAAATATGTTTATAGATAATGAAATACCCTGATATGTGAATATAAGTTCATCTTATGATGATAAACATAGTGGAAGATTGTAGTATCCCACAACATCTCAGGTTAGTTTACCTCATTAATTATTAGTTAGTTTTTTTATTAGTGGATGAAATTTTAAATTTAAGAATAATTGGTATTTAATTTTGTGAAACTTTTGTAGTAATAATTTGGTTGATTTGTTAGAGTAACATCAATTACCCAATGACATGGTATCGTGTAACTGATGGTGTTTTTGTGGCTACTAATACAGAAACTAGGTACTTGATAATAGCAGAATTGTTTTTTAATTTAAGGTTAATTTTTTAAAATAAAACGGTATTCCTATAGTGACATTGATTCAGGATTTCATTCCTAGATCTATATCATAGGACCCTCTACATTATATCTTATATCATTTTCTTCTCGAAAGGAAACCCCTTTCGATATTGAGGCAAATCAATAACAAGCTATCACAGTGTATTTTATTTAGTGAATCTAAGGTTGGGTTATAATTTTTTATTTGATTCCTATTACTTATATGTAATTAAATTAATTTCTAATATTTATTTTCATTTAAACATTATAAATTTTTCATCTCCTATTATTAAACCTTTAGTAAGTAAAAGTGGAAGATTATATCATGTTTTCTTAAGGTAAGACTGTATTTCTTTCCCCCAATTACAAATTACCCTTTTATAAAGTCATTTAAATACCTAGATTAAAATATTAATGGTTGGTAAAATAATTTCAAGTGTGTAATACAATATTTTTATGACTTATGGATTTAGGTTTTAGCAGTCTAACTAGTTGTTGACCAATCTGATCTCACATATTATTTCAAGCTAGGGTCGGTAGTGGAATAGTGTAGAGTGACACTCATCTTTTAATGTTTTTTACTTTAAAAAACTAATTATAAACAAATTTAAAATTGATTTTTTGTTTGAGTTGTAAATATTTTGTAACAACTTATGTTCTTTTATCTTACGTATCACTTGTTACACTTGATTTGGATCACAATTTTTGTCTATTCATTATAGAACAGTAAAATATATCTTATTGGATAATATATTTATGTTGAATATATATATGTATATGTGGGTATTTGTGTGTTTATTTGGGTGTTTTTTCCATTTATTATATATAGGTTCATGTGAAAAACAATTTTTATAATTATTTATAGGTATCGAGCCATTAAAGATGGTTACATAAATTATATGGACGTGCCAAAGGTACTTGATATATTCTTCTCATTCCCAAATATAGGGGTACATACTTTCTAAAGATCAATATATCCCTTTCCATATATAGGTTATTAGTGAAAATGACTAATCTTTCTTCAAATTATTCAAATAGAGGATATGTCATTTCCCATTGGCGAACATGTTCATTCTACCAAAATAGATTCTGAGCATGGATCAAAGATGGCATAGTTGGTTTCCATTATATATTATCTTGAATATATAAATCAATGTTAATTATTCTTATAGTATATAGATAGGGGTAAAGTGGTGATTTCATTTTGGGTACAATATACTTGAAACATTCACATATCCCTATAGTATGTGTGTAGACATTCAGGATCGTGATTCAATAAAATGAAAAATCCAAAATATACAAGATATTATATGGAATGAAGAAGGGATTAATGGTGTAAATTTAGATCTTTGATAAATACATTATGTCATGATATATTGGTATTATTTTTATTTAGATTGGGGTATGTTTCATTAATAGATTTGTTTACTCCTCTTTAGTGTTTTTTTGTTTCACTTGGTATTGTATTGGTATTTTATGTTAGATAAGTTCACTCATGTTTTTTAGATAGTTTTAATGTATGTTTTTACTATGATTTTATTGACTCTAAAGATAGATATTGATTTATATTAACATTATTATCCATGTACAATAGGTATCCATTGGAATAATGGTTAATTACCTTAGTGAATGACTTATATTATTGTTTGTCTTCTATAAAATTGGGCCATTTCTTATTTTGGTATAGAATCAAATAGTTATTTAGGTTAATTTCAACGATGCAAAATTGAGTCCCTTCTTATATTAATTATCCATTAGAATTTAAATAAACCTCTACAAATTACGAAATTCACCCAAGGTTTTTTGGCGATCTACGTCAAGTCAAATATTGATTTTGGGTCACTTCATTATAAAATGTCGTGATATTCGAATTAAGGAAATCGGGGTTTTAATAACCAATAAATAAGATCTTATATATATATAAAATAAGAAATAATTATTTCTATACATCATAATTATGGAAGAGGATTGATTTTCCAAAGTAATATAAGGTGGATTTTAATTTTCTCTCTAGTTTAGACCTATTATACTAAGTCTTACACATCATGATTAAGTGTATAAAGGTAGGAACTAATTAGAAAAAATAAAATATTATATAATTATATGTTTTTTAATTTAATTTTATAATCAATTTGAAATTTATATAAATTTAAACATCAATAATAAATGAATAGATTTTCTACTAATTTATCAATGAGGATTAGGCTAATATAGATCTTTAATTAATTCATTTGTTTTAGATACCACTTATCATTATTATAGTAGAAAAAATTCTATTATTATGTGTTTAAATTATTGTTTTTAAAATATTTTTATTCATGATTTAAAATATGAATTTTTTTAGAAACTAAATAGAAAGGATATATATTTTGGATTTTATCCTGATTGTTATTATTATATCCTTAATTCAATAAAGATGTATATTATTGGAATAAATATTTGATGTGATTTTATACTTAAATATAGTGTATTAAACATTTATGACCACTAAAACACATTCAATAAGGGTTAAATGAGCATGATCTACCTTCTAGTTCAGGTTTTCACTTAGAGACCCTAAAGGGGATTGCATATATACTATTGGATGTATGATATTAGAAATTTGGGAGGAATATAATCATATTGATTCCATGATATAATTTTAGATACATAACCTCCAAATAATATTGGGTTATTTTTAAACATATTAAATAGAGAGTTTTATTGATCATATTCTCCACATATTCAAGAGCATCGAGACCTATGAGTTACAGAGGGTTTTGTTCGACAATTTTGTCCTTGATGGGGTAACCCATCATTGGTCAGATGACATGATAAAGGCTATTAAGGATGATTATTTGGCATGGATGTTCTTAAAATAAATTTTCCATGATAAATTATACCATAACACTCTCCTTCAAGTGAAAACATGATAATTCTTAGAACTCCAATAAGGGAAAATGATAGCAGTTGGTTATATGGCTAAATGGAACTTAATTATAATCCTACTAGTGTGGGTATAAAGAGTTAAAAGACTATATTTCATATATTTGATTAAGAGAATCCTATAATATTTTTGTTATTAAATTAAATATTAAAAAGATATATGATTTTTAATTAAATTTATTCTATCTGCGAAGGGTTATGAAGGTTCTACAGTAGTTTGTGGTGAACTTACAAGTTAAAGTAAATGTGATGGATTTTGTTCTGGGAGGAATCATCATCCAGAGATGATGGGTAGGGATTCCCTTTTCAAATTATTTAATGTGGTATTTTCCAGTCTACTCCTATTAATGGTATAAATTTAGTGTTATGATTCCAATATTGACGATTAGGATACACTAAACCTCACTATACCTTTGATGCAATGTAGGACTACATTTGTGGAAAGTATATGTGTCTATAAATATTTTTTAGGATTAATCAATAATAGATAATTGATAAGATACCTCATTAGACCCAAATATCCTATTCTCAATCAGTCAGTGGTCAATTTTGTAGGGGGGTAGTAAATCTCATACATGTAGACTTGGTAAAGGAAGTAAAAATGGTGTTTGGATTTGATTTTTATTCCTACCTTCTACTGTGTAGTGTCGTCAGAAATAGTGTTAGTTTGAGTGTGAAAGATTATTTTATGTAGCCATTATATCTACAAAAGAAATTAGTGATGGTCATGGTATTATGAGAGATATTATATTATTATCATCTATGTGTTATTTTAAATTATATATAAAGGGATATCTAATTCTTTTGTATTTCACCAATTAATATTACATTTTTTTAAAAGAAAAAGTGTTATCAAAGATTATGAGTCTTGATATTACCCTAGATAAGTATGTGGAAGATAGAAAAAGATTTCCACCTTATGATATATTTTTAAGAATTTAGGGTCTTAGTTTACCCTTTATGTGGTATTATTCAATGAAATTCTTTGTATTCATGATTTAACCAACATTCAATCCCATATTTATTACAATCAATATATGGTTTCTTTTTTTCTCAGACTAGTTTGTTTCTTATCAGAGTAGGGGATTTCTAAGCTATTTGAGTTGGAAATTTTTAGGGGATTTTTGGGAATATTAAAAACAAAATTTAAATTATTACACTGTGATTATATGAAGCAAAATGTCATAGGATATTTTCTTTAGTGGTGGACCTTTTCACTGATTTCTTTAATAAATATTTTTCAATTCTACCTTCTAACCAAGAGGTGGAATTACTTATTATTTTGTTTCCTATAAAAATTTATTTCCATTAAAATATATTTTATGTATTAAATCAATATAATATAAATTCCAATTAATTTGTAATATATTAAAGTAAATGTATTTTTCATGAACAACACGTTTCTCTAGGTAGCCTTATATATTTTACCCCATTAAAGGTGTTGAAATTTTGTGGTTATGTATGGAATACTATCAACCAAGTAAATATTAATAATTTATATCCATTACACTATGTAAATAATATAATTATATATTAAAATCTCCAAATTGATTTTTTTAATATTGACCTATGTTTTTGGTATCATCCTTTCTAATTTTGGGAAAAAGTCATTCCAGAAGAATTTTTTTGAGCTACTATAGTCACATTTAGTATATTATAAAGAAATTTTGTTTAAATAATTCAACTATAATGTTCATAAAGTTAATGAATAGTATGTTCCATCTATTATTATACTCCATGGGGGTATTTTATGATTTCATTATTGTATATTCAAAATGCTAATAGGATTTTGGAAAATATATTTTCATTGTCTTGTAAATATTTTGAGAAACTGAGTGTAATATTTAATGTTATTGATTTTCATTCTAGATTCAAGAAATAAAATTACATGGGTATTTAGTCTATATAGTTTTAATATAGCTTGAATCCAAAATGGTAGATGTTTTTATTTTTTGGAAAGTACCCATGAATTGTTTTTAAGATCTAAATGTTTTAAGAAATTGTAGAATTTTACAATCACATTATTTATTAATTTTTCATAATATATTATCCGATGATATTCTTGAAAGAGAAGGGATTCATTTCATTATGGTATTATAAATATGATATTTATTTTCAGAAGGTAAAAAATATGTTGAATACTACTCTTATCGAAATATTACCTCCGACATGTAAGGAATTTGATGGTTATTGTTATGGATATTTAGTGGGTCTATGTTGTAGACTCATATTAGATAGTTATAATATGGATTATAGTTCATGGTAACTCTAGACACATGAATGAAACTATCATACCCGTGATATTTAATTTTCCACTATATTTCATAACATGAAGTTACTGTGGCATTATATCTTATCAAGAAATTCATTGCAAAAAGAAATAATGAAAGGCTCAAGTTGATATTTTCATAGAGGAATATAAATATATGGTAGCATTATTTGTTTAAATATATCAAATATTTTTATTTTGATCTATTTTATTAATATGGGATGGTAAATGTAGTTAAAAATTTACTAAGTAGCAAAGACAAATTCTAACTGTACAATAGGTGAAGGAAGAATGGTGACTGATGTATTTGATTGACTATCTTCATTTGGATTCTATATAGGATTGTTATGGGATACCATTATTCCTTATTGATTTTACATTATCAGTTGTGTATCATGTTAATAAATCCCCAATATTTGATCATTATTGTAACATTTTTCATGAACAACTCATTAGTAGGTAGTTACTTTATGGTTACTCTCAAGATCCCCATTAATTTATTCATGTTCAAGAAAGACTTGTGGTTCCTACTATTAGGTTAGAGGATGTTTTTAAATAATATATATTGTCTAGGTAAGATATTTATCCTAGTATTTTAAAGATATATTCTGATATTCAATGGAAGTTATACTAGCGTGGCATGAAGTTGGAGGTTAATTTTTTTCATCTTCATGTATTTAATTTTATAGTGGATGAAAAAAAAATCACTAGTGAACCATATAAATCTAATATCCAATTCCTCTCCCCACGTGAAAATTTTATAAGATCATGGTGTATTTCTTGAGTAGACTATAAATATCAATAAAAAGAACAATTAAAAAATGTATCATTATTGATTTTCTAATAAATTAAACTCATTTGTTTCTGATTTAAAAATATTATAATATGGATTTTCTAAGTAAATTATATATTCAGAATATTATGAATCCCCATTGGGTGATAAAATCATCATCTTAGTTCATGTCACGATATTAACATCAAAATTATATAAAGGATTATAGGGGGTATTGGAACTCATGTAAAATATAGTATGTCTTATTTCCCTTAGACAGACAACCTCTTAGTGTGAACCATTCATATACTAGAAAATATGAATTGTGCTTAATTTTTTGGATTTGATGGATCTTTGAAGGATCATAAATTATTATTAGAGTATTCTTATAAAAAAGAGATTATTCATCAATTCAGATAGAATATTTTGCAGCTCCCTATGGTAGATCTCGTCATTATATATTTTTCATAATTGGGATTGGTAATAATTTATTTATTGTGCCAGAAATAATTTAAGATATAATTGAGTAGTTAATGTTTATTTAGAAATGGATGATCATTTTTTATAATCTATAAAATTTAAATGTTCATCATAGGAGATAACCCCTATCGTTATGGTTCATTAATAATGTGTTTCTATGAGTATCTCCAATATAAGGTTACCAATGAATGTAAAAGTAGGGGAGGATGAATCCTAATTTATGGGGATGTTTGAGATCAATTATTGTATTACAAAAATTACGTACATATTTTATTTACCCCATTACTTTATTATTATATGAAATGTTTTCCATGTTACACAATTGAGAATATACATACATTATCTTACCCATGTTATTTGATTCTATGATACAAATATAGTCGCTAAAACATTATATGAATATAAAAATGTCTTCATTATTGAATAAAGTGAAATATTAATGAGGTAAAAATTTATTTACACAGTTTTGGTTTGATGGTATCATGGGAAACTACTTTGATGAAACCTAGTAGTTTAACATGATATGAAATCCATATATTTAAGTTTATTTCTGTAAAGGCTCAATAAATATTCTAGAAATTAAGAAGACTAATTATGGTTAGTTAATAATTAATTACACCATAAGCCATTTTTTCTCCTTAATTTATGATCATCATTTTCTAAACCAATCTTATTTTAATATTGAAAATGATTAGAATATAATAGAGGAAAAAGGGGGTCTAGTAAAAAGTCGAAGTTAAAAGAGAAAGATTGGGTACATAACAATAGCATATTGGGTCCTATTGGTTTCTATGATTGCATGCAGTTGCTATTGGTGTAGCCACATGGAAGTTTGTGACCTTATACCCAGTACTCAATTAAAATAAAATATTTTTTTTAATTTAAGTGTAAAATATTATTTTAGAATTAAATTATTAATCCCATATAACCCTTAATTGATTCTTTAGAGATAGATCTATCCCATATATTCCTATTCATTCTATCCATTATTCCTATTACTCTCTAAAAGAAATGCTCTTTTTGTCTTAAGTGATATTAACTCTAAGATATGACAAGGTCTTTTATTAGGTGAATCTAATGAAGGGGTATGCCAACGAGACTGTACCTGAGTGGTAGAGGATCCAGATTGGCATCCAAAATACCTAGGATCGAATCAGTTTGGGGGAGAATTTCTAGGTATTACAGTAGTACTATATCAGTTTCTGTGGTAGTTAAAAATACTCATTTTATTAGGGACTTTAGTCCCCCAGTTTGGGGATATGGGTCTCTGGGCCATCGGGGCACCAAAGGCATTTGTGCCATATGGCCTACGGGCCACCAAGAGGATTCAAGATAGTAATGTTATTTGGGATATAGGGATTTCAGGCCACAGAGACCAAGAAGTAGACCATTAATACCATAAAATTGTTGAACAAAAATTGGATTCAGATCAAAGTAGAAAGTACCAATGTATATATAACTGGATTGAAAAAATGAGAGGGTATGGTAACTATAATTGGTTACAGAAACCATGCATCTCTGCAAAGGGAAATTCCAGGTGATCGTTTATGAAAGGAATGGATCTAGGAGTCTTCAAGATGTTGTTGTAGGGGAGGGGTTGTTTCATGTGTGTCAGGTCGTGGACCTTCAAGGTCTAGTATTGGTCCTTGTGCCTTTGGGCCATCAGATCTTGTATGGGCTTTGTTCCTTGGGTATAGGGGTCATATAAGGGTTCCCCTCAGCCCTTAAAATGTGTATTATTCAAAAATTTAAAAAAATATTTGGCCTACGTTATTTTTGAAAATGGAATACATTTATCCTTATTTTCTACTACTTCTATAGTGGTGTCCAATATATAATGTTTCATTTTAATTTTGGATTCTTTTATTATTTCAAGAATATTAAGTGGAAGATTATGTTGGTTATTCTCATGGTAAATCAAAATAGCTTTGGGATTTATTTTTTTTATTTTAATTTTTAATATTTTAATTTTAAATTATGCTATTCTAGAATTCATTTTTATAGTTTTCGGTGAAGGAAGTGGATGGGTAGAGATGATAAAATTATACTTTCTAGAATAATTTTTTTATGTATCATTAGGTTTCTATTGGTATGATAGTGAGTACCCATCATAAGGGAAGAGGAATATGTGCTTTTGGATCATTCATTTGGTGGCTTATGTTAAGAAAATCAGTGTCTAGGGACCCACTGGATAGTTGGGGTCTAGTCACTGGGTACCCGGTTTATGGTTGAGTTATTTTTAATAGGTCATTTTTTATATTTGTTAATCAAGAGCTTGGGATTAAATCTATCGTATTATACTTTAAATGGATGACTTCAATAGAAATTAATTTCTTTAATTTATACCTTTACCTCTCTTCCTTCTGGTGGTTATTTATCCGTCGCTTCTTTGTAGAATTGATTTTTTTTTATTCTAATTTATTCATCTTTGTAAGAGCTTAAAAAATAATATCTTTTTATGTAAAGGGTCTCAGGTTTTCTCATTATTAGATTCTAATTTTTATTCTATGTTCCTTGTTTGGTAAATCTCAATATAAATTATTCTATATTATGTATTGAGCCTTCATTCTTAGTGTGAATCCTTTTAAAGCATTGAGGTAGGCAATTTATTTTTTTATTTTAAATTTAATTGAGTGATTATATATGAAATGTAATATACTCTAGTAATTTAATATTACATGTGAGATTAATGTAAGTAGAATTTAAATCAATTAATTATTAATAAATCAATATGAATATTTAAATATTAAATGAATTTTTATATTTTTATTTATGGGATGTAAATATAAAATCAAACTTTGAAAATATTGTTCAAATGTGAGAATTGGGGAATAATTTATTGATTTTGATGCCATTATTGTTAAAGATATTAATAATTGATTTAATATGTGGGAAAAAAGTGAATAATTTTTTTTTTGAACTGTTAAATTTTTTTTCTACTATATAAAATTAATAAAAATGTGTATTAATTAGAGTGAATTATTGTTATTTTTTTCAATTATGTCTGTTTAGTTTGGTTAAGTATTCAAAAATCTATATATTCATGGAAAAATACATATGTATTCGATAAAACACAGGTTAATGAAATAAATGAATTACTATTGCTTTTTTGGGTAATTTTGAAGTGTATATTTTACATTGTAATGTGATTTATAAGTTCTGGATACTAAATTTGAATTAATTTAATTGGACAATAAATGGGGGAATATATGGTTGGTAATAATTAAAAGGAAAAATGGTTTAATAAGACATAAATGAAATTTTTTATATTAATTGTGTTTTCTAGAATATTTGTTTTAACACATGAAATGTGTGTTTTAGAAATAACTAATTTTGAAATTGATTGAAAATGAAATGATTTTTTGTGTGATAAATGGTAGTTTTTCTCTAATTGTGCTCAATTTAATGCTTTTTGGGTATTCTAACACTTTTATTTTTCTTAAAAGTATATTAAGTTGCTTATTTATTGGTAAGTTTTGGATAATTTGGGATATAAGGTGTTGATATGTGATATATAGTTTTTTATAAGCCTTTTGTTTGTCCCACGACTTTATTTATGACATGTAATTGACATAGGACTTATATAATCCATGTTCTTTGCAATTTTTCCTATGGTATATATCAGTTCTTACATCATCATTGCCCAATATATCAGTTAAATTGTTTTTTGTCTTGGTTAACACATAATAATTTAAATTTAATTGTGTTTTCTATATTATTAAAATAATTAATAGATTTAACGATTTTATATATGATCATGTTTAACGTCAAAATATGTTTTCGGTTGTGGTAATCTATACAGATGATTTTTTTATCACTCCTTTTATAAACATGTATCACGTTCATATAGAATATAGGCTTGATATTATAGGTAAATAAAATAACTCTATGTTTCTTGGAGATGATATTAGTAGAGTTATTAAATATATTTTCATATACATTTTTATTTATATAGAGTGATTTTCAAAATATTAATTAATTTATTATTTTTGTTGTATAATTCAATTTAAATTATTATGGTCTTATTTTGATGTTTGATTTGGATGTATGATAAAGATGGGTATTTGTGAGATGTTATCTTGACATTATTTAGCATGTTACATTTTTTCACTCCTTATTATTGTTGTATTGTTTAGATCAGTATTTATTTATGATAGAGAATTAAAGGGTAAATCACTCCATAATAGATAATTTCAAACCCATGGATCTAGTCGCCATAGTATTGTTATGAGGTAGCTCACTTGAGGTCATGTTATACATCACCTTAGTGTCATGGTTTTTCTGATCTAGGATATCACAAAATGGTATTAGGGTAGTTTCTTTCTTGAGGTCTTTAAATTTTGTGAATTAGTTGATTATTAGTTATAATTTGAGACTTAACATGGAATATATGGGTCTGTGTACATGGATAACATGATATTTATGAAATTCTATATTTCTCGGGGAGTATAAAATTGTATTCTATTGGTATATAAATGATATTTTAAGGGTATTATAGTTATAGTAATTGACTGTTATTGGTTTGTTATCTATGAAACATTTTTATATATAGGGACATGGAATATGTGTTTGTGTATGATATTTTTATTAATTGATAATTTTATTTTAGTTAAATTATTGAATTATTAAAAAATTATTCATTTTCTTCGAGAATAGGTTATTAGTAATGGATATTTTAACTGAAGTATAAGAGATTAATTTGATACTGTAATGTGATTAGTTTGATTTTGCTAATTATTTAGTGAAGATGTGTTGAATGTGATGCATGTTTTGCATATATGTTAATTTTTTATTGTTGATTACAAAATATTATGTGGATTTTTATAAAATCATTCCACCAAATAATCATAACGATGTGTCTCGTGGGAATATGCTAGAGAAAGATCATTTAGATGATGGGATATGAAGTGGGGGTCAAGAATTTTCAACTAGTGGGAGGGATTAATAATCAAGTAGAGAATTACATTATTGAGTGCGATTTTATGTTGATTAAGAGCATTGAATGTATAACAGAAAAAGAATAACTTATATGGATATTGCATCATTTTAGATGAATATTTTGCACATCTCAAAATTGCATGCTCGAGGACCATAATAGTTTAATGTCGTTGAAAACATGGAACATAATATTATAACTTGGTGAATGGTATTCAGTGTTTCCCAAAAAGATATTAATATTCAATACTCCTACCTAAAACCATTCTTCATAACCCATGGAAAGGAAATATAGTAAAGGGTGATCTCAGATGCTTAATAAGGGTAAATAAAGGAGATACATAAGAATAACTTGAGCATAAGGGTATGAGGACAAGAGAATAATATTAAAAGATCATACCCTGCATATCGAAGATAATATACCTGAGTCATGACATAAATTTTGGGAGATTATAAGTCATGAATTATAAGTGACATAAGATAATAAGCCAAGAAATCATGACATAGGAATAATACATGGAATTGTGGTAGAAACATAAATATATAAAATGATTTTCAATTTCCTCCAGGATTATGGATAATGTAATTTAAGGGGAATGAGTTCACTCTCCAACCCATATTTGTAGGCAAGGTTCACTCTCAAGACCATCTTTATGGAAAAACCCTTTTACTATACCAGGTTCATTCACTATTCTATACAATTATTACTAAACTAGGTTCACTTGCTCTTCTAGCCATGATTTACAATACCAAGATCAGTCCTCATTCCGTCCCAATATTATTGATCATAGTTGACCCCTCATTATAGCCCTATTATACAAAACAGAGTTCACTCCTCATTATAAGCCTGAATTAATAAACTAGGTTCACTTCTCATTCCATCCATGTATTACTAAATTGAGTTCACTCCTTATTCAATCCATGTTTTACTGAACCGATATCGATTATCATTTCATCCCTATCATACTGAATCGATTTCACTTATTGTTTCAACCATTTCATAGAGAAATGAGTTCAGTCCGTATTTCAGCCCAGTCATATAGAACTGTGCTCACTCATCATTCTATCCTTACCATACTTAACTGAGTCCACTCCTTATTCCATCCATTTCATATTGAACTGATTTCACTCCAAATTATATTCCTGTCTATCTCAATAGATATAAATCATTACCCAATACATTATAGGGGGATATAGGTCCCCCTAATATCAAAATTAAAAAATAAATTTCTGTGACACACGATCATAAACAATCCTATCATAATCCATGACATGAAATGAGTATCATAAACATGTCATCATTTCTTAACCTATGTAAAATAAATAGGTTTCATAATAATTTCAATATAACATTTCCTATTAAAAGAAGTAGGTTTCATAAGAATATAACCTGTGAAAGAGAAATGTGTTTAAATATATAAGCTATAAAAGGGAAAAAAGTTTCATGAACATCATTCCATAAAAAAATAAACCATTCAGAGAAAGAATTTGAATAGAACCCTTTAATAATATCCCCAGTAATTCATGAGTAAAACTAATGGATAACACATTTTTTGGAAAATAATTTTGAAAGATATTTTAAAAAAATTCTTGATAAAAATTGATTTTATTTTAAAAACACTTTGAACACCAATTTATTTGAAAATAGACTTTTAAAAACATATGAAGGAATCGTTGAATATCATTTAAAACACTTCTCAAACATAAAAAAAATTAAATCCATTTTATTTTTAAATAATTTTGAAATCCTAAAAAAGAATATTTGAAATCATTTAAAACCATTTCATTGAAAGTAACCATAAAAACATTTAAAGGGAGATTGAAAAAAATTGAAACCCCATTTAAAAAATAAAAAATATTTAAAATCATTTTCATTGAAAATGAGCATAAATAAAATCAAAAAATTTGAAAACATATTTTGAAGACAAGTTTTTTGAGTAAAAAGATTTCATAATGAAGAGAAAACAATGTCAGATTCTCTAGAAAACATTTTCTTAATTATATTATGTACCAATGAGTTGTTAAATGGTACCATAAATTGAATATATCAATAATAAATATCAGATAAAAAACATTATGATATTTATTAAGATATTCATCCTAAAATTTCATAAATAAAATCATAATAATAAATAATCCTAATAAACGATGAGATTGTAGTTATAAAATATTACCACCTTGGGAATTTTGAATCCTAATACAAATGAAATAATAACCATAAATGAAACATAAAATATCATTAATGAAATTATATTCATGATATAATAATTGAAATGGAATTATTTAAATCTTTTAAAATAATATAGGTGCATAACAAAATTTGTGTCTCAAAGAAGGGAAATTGAGACAAAATTACTTTATTTATTTGTTAACATTGGAATAATAAAACCCAATAAAATAGAGGTCATAGAATTGATAAGTAAATAAAAATAAATTTATTAATAAGTATCATATAAAAAATTCATGGTCATTATATAAAATACATAAAAGAAACAAGTGCTGAATTTGGTATAAGCCTCCTAAAAATAAAAGTGAGACTAAAAATCCCCCTACTACTTAAGTAACTTTTAAATTGTGAGATCCATAAAGGAAAAACATAAATTAAAACTTTTAATACTAAGAAATATAATATAATAATAATATAAAATACCACATGGATTTATATAAAATACACAATAAGAACAAGTGGTGAGTATATCATATATCTCACAGAAATAAATGTGAGACGAGAAAAACCTTAGCTTAAGACTTGAAAATATTCATACTTTTTAAAAACAAATGGATAATAAATATAAGTTTATTATAAATATATAAGGAACCATATTATTATATATCATTCCATATGTGATTTTATTTGAACATTATATTTCCTATTTATTAACAATTTCATGCTAAAGTTTCATTTCGGGTAATAACTACTTTGTTTTCCGTGTATGTTTTGACTTTTTATTCTTGATTCGATTGAATAAATAATTATTTAAGTATTAAAAGAATGAAAAACATGATATAAATATAGTATATATTTATTATATAATTATTTATAATAATATATAAAATACATAAATGTGAAATGGAATAAATTGTTCCTGGAAGCAGTAGGTCGTACGTACGCATGAATGTTGTTTCCATTTTATTATTGAGTTAAAACAAATAAATTAAATAATATATACATATGTATATTATCACTAATGTATAATTAGTTTTTCTTATATATCATATAATTTTAATATACCCATAATTTAATTATTCCATGTAAAGATTGAAGGAAATAAATCCCTTTCAGGAGGCGGTTGTCCACATGGCCACAAATGAAGTTATCATATTTCCAAAAATAAAAAGTATGAAGGTATACATTATATTATAATTAAATAAGAATAACTAAAAAATAAATATCATAAATATCATATTAAACCTAAAATTACTTCATTATTCCCAACCTTGAATGGTGGTAATTGAAGAACAAACAACATCAGTTCAAGAGGCAGTAGTACGCCGTACACACTAATAATGATTATTAATCCCATTTGATGGCAGTTTATGTAGATTTATGTATAAAAATAAACATAAAAAATATAATTATATATAGTAAAATTATTTTATTATATATTCATGGAATAATAATAAATTAAAGGGTGCATAAATAAATAAAACAAAAGATCTTATTGAAGGATGTTACCTCTTCTTTGGGTAATTCCTTTTGGTTAGCCCCAAAAGAATAACATGGTTTTATTTATAACAAAATATAGGCTTTAAAGATAATATAAGATAATTTTATAGGTAATTTGGTAATGTTTTGGATAATAAGATGGTCTTTTTTGGATTTAATAAGCGAGGGGAGTGAGTGCCCTTTTATAGTTAAGGAGGAGTGGCATTCTTGTAAATATAAAAAAGGTAAAAATTATTGAGAGGTCTCCCTTACATCACATGCATACAGTAATGATCTAAATTTTATAAAATATATTATATGGATTTAATATGTTCATAAAATGTCTTTTGGATATGTTTCATGTTTATTTCCTCCCTTAAGATAAAATTTAACAACTATGTAAACCCATTTTTACCTTAATTACTGTAATTAGTTTTAATTATATTTAATAATTTTTTTTTCAAAAACAATGTTTAACATAAATAAAATTATAAATTATGATTACTAAAAATATTCGATCAATATTTTCAAAATGTAAACACATATGTGACATAAAATAATTTTAAAATTAATCCCACATAAAGGAGGAGACAAAGATTTTCAAAAGTGAAAATGTTCTAAAGCTTGAAATAATTTTATATCCAATTTCAATGTGAAATTGATTAAGATAGCCTAAAATGTATTAATATATTAATTGTTAATCCAAATATACTTATATAAAATATTAAATAAAATTTAACTATATAAATAAATTTGATGAAAATACAGTTTTCAATTAAAATTTATTATTTTTCATTATTAATCAAAAATTAAACTTCTCAAAAATATACCAAAAATTTATGCAATTTAAATTTTTATATATTGATTCCAAAAATTAATATTTATAAAATAATAAAAAAATTATTTTGTAAATATTTTTGGCATTAAAAGGCGGTAAAATTAACTTTTTTTAAAAATAAATTTATCTTTATACATAAAATTAGATTTATTATTATATATTGTATAGAAAACACATAATATAAATTTTAAATAGTATAATTTATATAATATATATATTTATTCCATTAAAATCATTTATCAAAAGTTTTTTAATAAATTGTTTGAGGTAAAAAAATTTTGATTGCATAAATATTGTTTTGGAACCAAAGATTTCCTATATTTTCAAAAGGGTTTTATTTTCATTTCTTATTAGTTGGCTACCAAATAATTCTTATTATATACCTGTTTAAACCATATTTTCATAATTAAATTAAACATTTTCAAAATCATCATTCAAACAGCTTGGTTACAACTATAATGATATTTTAATAATATTTTTAATAAAAAATTTTAGTTTTGTAAAACCAGGTATAGATTATAACACAACCTATTGAAGGAACTCATAATTGTTTGTAACATAATCCAAAAAAATATATTTAATGTTCCAAAATCTAATTTAAGTGTTTCATATAATGCATGATCAACTTGGAGTTGTGTGCATTGTAAACCAAACATCGTTATCTCATATAACACATTGTATATTTCGTGTTGCATGAAACACAAAATAAAAAAATGTTTAAATTAATTTGAAAAAATATATTTCACAAAATAATTAGGTGTTACATTTTACACCTATTTAAAAGAATTTCACCCTTAAAATTTTTCTGGGTAATCAAAGTATTAATACTTAAAAGATCCTTTCATTGAAAGCCACATCATAAAAATGAATTATAAAACATCCTTTAAAAATGAATTTGGAACCATAATGGAAACCCAAAATTAAATCATAACTAGGTTTACACATAAGATAACATAGGTGTGAAGTGGGTATCTGACATATAAGAAATGTTTAAATATTTATAGAGAGTGAAAAAGATCAGTAATCACAAGAAAGTGAATGATTAATGGAGAGTTAAGAGCCTCAAAACCATAAATAAGTGATGATTTATAAGATACACATTTCAATAGAAACAAAGGTATTATGAAAAGTATTTTTTAATATCATTTTTCATAGAGTTACGAAGGAATTTCAATATATGAAAACACATGTAAATATACTTACATGATTTCATTCCATCTCATATGAGAAATATCACCCTTTGGTTGTGCCTTTTCTAATTCCCACTTCATCTCTTTCTCCATGAAATGAAGGTGATTTTTTCATTTTGGAAGCACTAACAGATCATCAAAATGATAATTCATTCCATATATTTTTAGTTAACATCATTAAAAAATTGAATCATAGGTTATACATTGTATATAAATACTCATTTTCTGAGATAACACCTTAATCCTTAAAAAGACATCTGAAGTTTAACTTAAACCATTATATAAATGGTTAACTTCATAACCATTTGGAAATATAAAAATCCAAATCATTAGAATTATTTTTACTCAAATTCTCAAAATCATCGTAACATTGATCCCCATATATCATAAAGTATATATTTTTACATATACTAATGGATGTGAATAACTTTATCATATACTATCCTGAAACATGGTAATAACCTAAATTACCATAAATCCTTATTGGAAACTTGCATGGTTCCTTATTCCAATTTTTATTGCATACATTCCATCAATTCAAAAAAAATTAAACGTCTTCAATGATAGCATAAACCAATTTTTTTGTAAATCCTTTATATGTTATGAGATCATAAATACTATCTAATTTACTTTATCCATTTAATAATCTCTTTATCCATACTAAATATAATTTCCTTATCCTTAGGTACATTTTAAGGGTTACCTTCACTTAATTGATCTTTGACATTAAATAAATTTTCTATGTCATCATTATCATTTACAATATTATTTAAAATCCATATCTAAAAACATCTATAAACAATCCCTATATACTTCAGGATTCAGAAAACATAATCCTTGAATTCAAATACATTAATACATTGATCATTTCAACTATTCCTTAAGCCATTAACTATGCTTCAATATCTTATTCCATAATATTGCTTTTCTAAAATATGAAATAAAAATCATTTCATTAGGTTACTCGAACTCAAACTAATCATGATTTTTAAATTTAAGGTAATCAATACTATTATACCATCTAATACCTTTCACATGCCATTTTTGGTTTCTTTATCTTCGGCAGTATAGCTAACACGAATGCCACCTTCTTGATTCTCTTCATGATATTTCCACTAAGGACAGTTATTTTCATAATTCCCATACTTTTCATATATGAAAAATTCAATTTTAACTTAGTTCCTTATAATTACCACTACTGACTAAGACCAAAAATCATAGATTCAATATCACTTATCATAGTATAAAACCATATAATCATTAAAAATTACTTATTCGATATGTAAATCATGACACCTATATTTAAATGTATGATACATTAGTGTTATCCTTTGATACATCGCAATAAATATACTATGAAATATCCCTAGAGATATCATTATTTTTTTCTCATCCTAGTTTGTAATTTTTGACTAAACATTTAATTTGATACAAAATGAATAGAACCAGGATTAACATACAGGGATATTATATCATTTAAGATAAATTTTCATCACATTAAAAAAGTTAAAGACCAATGACCATAATAGTTTACCGTCCTTGGATACTTGGAACAATATCATCTAACTTGGTGAAATATATTTAATGTTTCCCACAAAGAACTTCCCATTTATTACCCCTATACAAAAAAAATTCTTAATAACCTAGGGAAAGGAAAAATAAGAAAGGGTGGAATCAAATGCTAAATAAGGGTAAATAAAAGAGATATGTAAGCATAACATGGGAATAAGGGTATGAGAACATGAAAATAATTTTATAAAATCATACCCTTCATATCAAATATCATATACATGAGTCATGGCATAATGATTGGATGTTCATAAGACACTAATCGTAAGGGATTCAAGAGAATAAGATTTGAAATAGTAACAAATGAATAAGACATATAATAATTCCCAACCCATAAATATATAAAATTATTTACAATGTAATCAATGATTAGTTCCAAAAACATCTCAGTGTACTGGGTTCACTACACAAACCATATTAGTTGTCAAGGTTCACTCCCAAGACCATCTTAGTGAAAAAGTATTTTATGGAACTGGGTTCACTCCCCATTCGAAACCTTTTTTACTAAACTAGGTTTACATTCTATTCCATACATGTATTAATAAACTATGATCACTCCTCATTCCAAACACATTTTACTAAACCATGTCCACTCTTCACTCTATCCATTTCTATCTGAACTATGTTCACTAGACATTCTATCCATGTAATACCAAGATGAGTTCACTTCATGTTACAACCCTGTATTACTAAACTGAGTTCACTCTTCATTCCCAATATTTATTAATGAATCATTTTTACACATCATTCCAGCCTTATCATACTAAACATAGTTCACTCCTTGTTCCATCTCTATCATAATAAACCGAGTTCACCCCTTGTTCCAACCCTGTAATACCAAGGGGAGCTCACTCCTCTTTCATGTATCGTCATACTGAACGGATTTCACTCCTTATTCCATCCTTGTCATACTGAACTAGGTTCACTCTTCATTCTAGACCTTTCAGAATCATGAGATATAAATCATTTCCCAATAAATTGGGGGATATATGGGTCCACCAATATCATAATGAAATCATATATATGTGTGATAGAACATCATAAATAATAACATCATAACCAATGAAATGAAATGGGTGTCAAAAAAATTTCATCATATCATAACCTCGGGAAATGAGATGTGCTTCATAATATTTTCATCAAATCATAACTCGGTAAAAGAGTCAGGTTTCATAATCATTTAACCTACGAAAGAGAAATGAGTTTCATAAACATATAACTTGTGAAATAGAAGTTGGTATAATGAAGATCATGCTATAAAAACATAATCCATATAGAGATATAATATGAACGGAACCCTTAGATCATATCCCTAATAATTAATGAGTAATTCCAATATATATAATATTATATTAAAAATAATTTAGAAATAATTTTTTAAAACATTTCTTAAGAAAAAAATCTTTTCCTCGAAAAACACATTAAAGTCCCATTTATTTGGAAATAATTTTTGTAAACATATAAAGTAATATTTTTAAATCATTCTAAAAACATAGTGATCATAAAAAAATTTAATGTGTTTTTCTTTTAAAATATATTTGAAAATATATAAAATAATATTTTATATCATTGAAATACTTTTCATTGAAAATAACCTTGAAAGCATATAAAGGAAGAGTGAATTTTTTTTGAACATTTTTAAAAAATATCACATAGTGAAAATATTTTTAAATGAAAATGTTGTTAAAATATAATTTCCAAAAATTTAAAAAATTTAAGAGACATGTTTTTTGAATAAAACATATTTCTAATTTTAGAAAAAAATAAAGTCGTATTTTCCATAAAAACATTCTTAATTAATATAAGATCCAAAGAGTGAAAAATCACACCATTAATAGAATATATAATGAATAACTATATTTGAATAAAATGAATTATAGTTATTTATATATGGATCATAATATTTAATCAATAGGATCATAATCTTAAATAATCCTAACAAAAGATTAGATTGTAGAAATAAACTCTAACAATCATGGAAACTTTGAATCCTAATACCCATGAAATATTAAAATTAAATGAGGCTTAATGTATCATTAATGGAATTATATTTGTGATATTACATTTAAAATTATATTATACATGCCTTATAAAAGAATATCAGTAAATATCAAAACATGTGTCTCAATGAAAGAAAATCGACCTAAAATTACCTTATCGATTTGGTAACTTTTGAACCGAAAATCACAATAAATAGAGATCTTAAAATGTATATGTAAATAAACATAAATTTTAGTATAATTATCATAGAATAAATAAATGTGAATTGTATAAACTATAAAAAAAATTACTGGTGAATTAGGCATAAGTATCATAGAAATAAAATTGAGACTAGAAATCACCTAACTACAAGAGTAAGTTTTGAATCGTGAGATCAAAGAAATAATAAAATCTATAGAAACTTCATAAATGATTAAATAAATTATATTAAAGATACGACCTATCATAGGAATTTATATACAAAACTAGAAAATAAAAATAGGGGAATATAGCATATATCTCACAGAAATAAATGTCAGATGAGAAAACCCATAACTTAAGTCCTAACATTCTTCGCACAAGTTAATAATAATTTATAATAAATATAAATTTATTATAAATATAAAAATGAACCATATTATTATATATCATACAATATATCATTTTATTATGACTTTATATTACCCATTTAATAAAAATTTCATGAAAAAAGTTTCATTTAAGGTAATAATCGCTTTGTTTTTTGTATATGTGTCGAAATTTTATATTTGATAATTTTACATAGATCATGATTTAAATATTAAGATAATTTAAAACATGATATAAATATCATATATATTCAGTATGAACATATTTATAGTAATCTATAAATGCTAAAAATATTAAATCGAATATGGTGCTCAAAGAGATGGTAAGTCATATGTACGCTTGAACGTTATTTCAATTTTATTATGGTTTTGATAGAAAAAAATTAAAATATATATATATATATATATATTAAAATTGAAGTATAATTTTTATTTTATATATATAGTATAATTTTACAAAATCCATACCAAATTCATTCCATGTAATTTGTGAATGGATCATGTTGGTTTGAGGAGGTCGTGGTCCATACATCCACAAACAAAGTTATAGTTTTCTAAATAAAATTGAAATCATAAAAGTATGTGTTATACAATAATTTCATAAGAATAAATAAATACTAAATATCATATTAATAATATATTTCCAACATTATTGTGAACCTTGATAGGTGGTTATGGAAGAACGATCGACATCAGTTCCAGAGGTTGTAGTCCTACATACACGCGAATGATGATCGTGTATCACATTTGATGTGAGTTTGTTTAGGATTAGGTAAAACCCTTAAATTAAAAAAATATATATGTATATTGAGGATATTTATTTTATTATATAATCATGTAATAAGTATAATTAAATGACTTTAGGAAGAAATAAAACAAAAGTTCTTATTGAAGGATGTTACCTCTTCTTTGGGTAATTGTTTTTGTTTTGAACCGAAAGACTAACATGGTTTTCATTATGGCCAAAATTAGTATTATTGTATTATATAGTGGAATTTTGGGTCTTAAATTTGATGGGTTTATATGATATAAATTTAATGACCCAGAAATTACATGGTAATTTTCTGGCTTAAATACATGGGAATTTTATGACCCTGCAAACATTTATGGCGCTTAATTCCCAGGACTGGGGTGCCCAGAATCAATTTCTAATGTTTTTTTGGTTACGTTTAGTAAAGGTATGAGCAATAATTTCTAACATTGGAACCGGAACTCGGAATTGAAATCTGAGGGAGCTGTTGAACTTGTAGTGCCAATATTCGCTTTAGAAGACATTCACCTCGATGGCAGTTGGCCGATAATGATAGTGAGTTTTGGGGTTTTGAAGAATAAAATAAATAAAAAATAATGTGTGTAGCTTATTTTTATTTGGATGTTAAACCCTCCAAGTAGGGGGTGGGGGTGGGGGCCACCACACCTTAACCTCCCATGAGAGGGTATGGTGGTGGGACCCACCTGAACATAACCTCTCTTGGGAGGATAAATTTTGGTGGGGACCACCCAATATTTTTAACCGCTTTAACTCCCATTAATGTGGAGAAAACTCTTGTCCTTCCCCACTAATAAATTGAACCAACTCCACCCGATTAATTAAGTGATTTATCTCATTTAATTAAACAACATATTTTGAATTCATGCCAACAATTTAAAATAATAGGCAATCTATTATTTCATTTGGTTGGCATCATTATTTTGTAGGAAGGGAGAATTGAGGAGCTCTTGGAGATAGAACGCCAAGGAAGAAAGAACTCTCCAAAGAGGAATGACCACCGAAGAATGAAGAACACCTTCTTCCTTCTTCAACCGTAAATAAGGAGCAAGCACCATCCTTGAATAACGCTAACGATGCCATCCTCGGCTTCTTAATTTTCGACGTCAACGAATCGACGTCCACCATTCTGCGACATCGTCAATAAACAATGATACGAGGTAGTGGATATGAATTAATTTTTATTCCATTTCAATATTGTTCATTCATGGTTTGTTATTTTCAAATTGTTATAATCGAAACGCAGAGTGTGCGGGCCACTAAAACTCGGCCCAACCCCCTCCATATTTTTTCGCTTGTTGATGAGGGAGGTGGCACAACGGCACCACCGGAGGAGCAGACCGTGGCCGACGGGATGCAGTAGAGAAACAACGGTTGGCGTCGGGGCGGCCACGATAAAACCGACGGTGCCGGGCCACCATGTCGTTGAAAGGGCGTGGCACCGTCGTGCCGTGTAAAGGAAGAGGCCCCCGCCCCTGGCCGTGGTAGTAAACACGGGCATACGTTAGGTCGTCGGAGGGTCATGGCGCCATCACGCCACGTGGAGGAAAAAGACATACCCCCTAGACACGAAGGTGGAACAAAATCAGCCGGTTGGGTCGGCTGGCCGCTCGGCCAGCCGAACATGCTGGGACCCTCCTGGGTCCCGCGGTTTACCGAACTGGTGCCTTGGGCCGGTTCTGTTTGGGAGACTGGGGGGTGTGGCACCCCCCCCCCCTACACGGCTTGGGCGGGCCCCGCACGTCACCGCCGGACGCTCGTCAGTTAGGCCACAGGGTCCACTGGGCCGCCCCCTCGGGCAGGGTCGGACCCGTGGACCGGGTCGGACTCCAGTCCTGACCCGTTTGACCCAAAATCTCCTTTTCACCCATAACATGTGTCACTGGTGTCTGATCGATGAACCTCTTGTGGCGATGGAATACTTGGAGAAAGAAGAATCTTTTGTCGTACCCTACATGATTTTTGGACGTAGTTGGGTATTATTCGGGTTGGATTGAACCCAAATCCAATCGGACCCTCGGAACAGTAATGCCAATAACATACAGACCGGACGTCCGATTGACGCAATGTCAGTCACGTTGAGACCCCTATGATGAGACAGACCATCGGGATACATCAACATGGGATAAAGTGGCAGTTTTTGTATTTACACTTGGCTTGAGGAGCGGACCGTCCAAGAATTAATCTTACTTTGTGGAAACCCTGCGGCTGGCAGCGCTCTGACGAATGTTCCGGGATCCTGTGTGTGTCCGAAAGTTCTGACGACTGTTCCTGTATCCTCTGTGGGTTGGACAGTTCTGACTTCTATTCATATATCCTATGTGGGTCTAACAGAATAGCTAGTCCTAGATCCTGTGTGGGTCCGACAGCTTAGATGGTCCTAGATCCTTTGTGGGTCCGACAGATCCAACTACTGTTCCTAGATCCTATGTGGGTCTGACAGTTCCAACTGCTGGTCCTTTATCCTATGTGGGTCTGACAGCTTTAATGAAACAGTGACTACATCTGATCATCTCTATCACTATAAAAAAGTTGTATACCTATGTGATCTAACTCAATAACTCTTGTGTTTCCTCGTCAATGAGATGGATTACTTGATAACTTATGTATATGTATGGGTATATACCTAAGTGGGGTTATCTGTCATTTTAATACATTTTGGTTTATTCTTGTTGGATTTTGTGAGACCTTGAGGGTCTTAGGGTCCCTACCTAGTATCTTTATACTCACCCATGCACGGGCTATTCCTGCACCTTGTTGTGTTTGATACAGATGACGGGTAGCACTGAAGGGTCTGAGAGCACAAGGACTGGACGGTACCTGGACGTAAACCATACAACGAGATGGTACACGGAGGATTCTAGTAGATGTGGAGTGCTAAGGATGCTAATTCTACCTACCCTTCTGGTAGGATCCATGGGGGATGATCCAGGAGGTGCCTTTACCATTCAGTTGTTTGGTCCCTTTTTCAGTTCTACTCGTACTTTACTATTGGGATGGTATTTCCAGCCCCTTTTTACTTTCCAATACTCTCTTTTTTATATAGTATTTACATAGTGTTTGCTTCTAGTTGTACTCTGTTGTGTATGGTTTTGGTTATAAAGGTAATTCCAACCCAGTTTTGGGAATTACGCCTTTGGTGCTTGTCTCTAGCCCCTGGCCTATAGAAGGCGGGCTTGGGGTAGTCGCGACATGGGCCCCGAGGGACGGGTCGTGACAAATTGGTATCAAAGGTGTCGGTTCGATCACAGAACATATAAATCGGATCTTTCTTTTCTATGAAGCAATAGTGTTATGTGTACTATGTTTGGTATTCAATTCTGGGAGTCCAGTGTTGGAGCGGGCGGACGTAACATCCATACACCAGGACCCTAACTTCTGATTTCCGACTCGGTGCATGAAAACACTGATTGCATGCATGTTTTCAATAGTTTTCTTTGTGATCTTTTTGAGTCAAATCACCATGTATATCTTATTGACCGTGGAACATCTGTTTCTTTTCGGGATGCCTCCATGCAGACAGCTATCCAGGGTTCTGAAAGTTGTACGAGATGGCAGCCCATCGAGCGATGAGGCCACTGTATAGGGCCACATTACAGTGGAGGCACCAGCGGTACCACATCCCATTAGGCTACCGATGCCACCAGTCCCAGCTATAGACGACGCACGATGCTTGAGCGTGTTGCACCAGTTCCAGCACCAGAGGCCACCCATGTTCAGGGGAGAGATTGACCCGCAGGCAGCAGAGGATTGGCTGGAGGATGTGGTGAGAGTCTTTAGGCTATTACAGACACCAACAGACTTAATGGTGATCCTTTCCACGAGTCGCCTTCAGGAAGAAGTAGGTAGATGGCGGAGCCTGATGCTCCAGGTGCGTGATGAGGCGACACTACTCTGGGCTGACTTCGAAAGCCTTTTTCAGGCAGAGTTTGTTCCATCCACCATTCATCTGGTGCGGATCGAGGAGAAACTACATCTAGAGTATGGTAGTGTGACAGTGGAAAAATACTCACTGAGGTTCACCGACCTCTCTCGTTACTCCACAAATATGGTGAGGGACCCATTCTTCAGGGCCCAGACCATCGAGTAGGGGCTCATACGAGAGATTGGAGCGTTGATGATCTCACTCAGCATCCCGATACAGGTGGGGTGGGGGTGTGAGAGAGAGCTCTCCTAGTGGAGTGTTTCCTTGCAGAGCAGTCACCAGTAGAGAGAGCCACCACTGGGCATCACCTAGAGGATTCTACTATAGCAGGCAGTAGACAGATGTCATAGAGGTCCAAGCGGACCACACCATCCGGTGGACGACCTTAGGACACGGGTTCGGTTGTGCAGGGCACACGAGACAGAGCCAGTCATGTGAGGAACAAGCAGTGTTTCACATGAGGTGGGGAGGGTCACATGGCTCTTGAATATCTGACCCACAGTACTGATGATCAGTAGATGGTTGAAGGACCACCGAGGAAGAGACAAAGATTCGATCCAGGTGGTCCACAGAGAGCAGGCAGACGTGACAGTGGATTTGGTCGAGTAGTTGGTGGTGGGCAATGTTTCGAGGTGTTACCACCACAACCACCAGGAGGTCCACCCCAACCACAGGGAGAAGGTGGACAGTGGAGAGCTCTACTCTAGGAAGCTGAGGCATACGACCATGGCACTCCGGAGATGATTCGAGGTATGATCTGTGTCTACTCCACCATAGATGTAGTTCTTATGGACACAGGTTCCAGTAACTCTTTCATGTCCACTGCCATCATTCAAAGCTCGGAGATTTAGACAGAGCCCTTGGCTCGATCCTTACAGCTATAGACTCCTACGGTAGAAGACTTTAAGATTAAACACTGGTGCCGGCTGTGTGAGATTACTCTACGAGGCGAGAGCTTTGTCTCGGATCTCCTCGTAGCGGCGTTAAGTCCTTACGACGTCAACTTTGGAATGGACTGGTTACCTACAGTCCATGATTAGATTGACTATTTTAGGCGTAAAGTGTGGTCTGTCTGCACAGAGGGGACTATGTTCAACTTCACCTACGAGAAAAGAGCCTTTTCTTTGCAGGACAGACTTACTCGGAGGATGGTTAAACCAATCACTCATTAGTTGTCCTGCCTTACCCTTGAAGCAGTTGATGTAAAAAATCCAAGCTATCCTGCAGTGTTGGACCAGTATGTTGATGTTTTCCCTGACGATGTTCTAAAATTACCTCCTCGTAGAGAGGTGGACTTCTATATTGACTTGTACCTCGGGAAGACACCGATATCTACACCATCATATCTGATGTCTCCCGTTGAGCTTCATGAGAAGCGGGTATAACTAGAGGACTATTAGGGGAAGGGATTCATCCGTCCTAGTGTTTCTCCTTGGGCAGCCTCTATTCCATTCACCAAGAAGGTATATGGGAACACGAGGCTTTGTGTCGAATACCATCGCCTAAACCAGGTGACCGTGAAGAACAAGTACCCACTCCAAAGGATTGCCGACCTCATTGATCAACTAATGGGATTGCGGTGGTTCTCGAAGATAGACCTCAGATCAAGCTATAACAAGTTCAGAGTTCGAGATGAGGATGTGCAGAAGATGGACTTCAGATGTCGATACCTCCACTAAGAGTTCTTGGTTATGCGTTTCGTCATAACCAATGCTCCTGTAGTGTTCATGAGTCTCATGAACAGGATCTTCCACCCTTACCTCGATCGCTTTGTCATAGTCTTCATCGATGATATACTGATTTACTCGACTACTGAGGAGGATCATGCCTACCATTTGCAGGTAGTACTGGACACACTCTGAGAGAACCATCTTTATGGTATGCTCTCGAAGTGCCAGTTCTGGATTTGAGAGGTTCACTTATTGGGACACATCATCTTGAAGGCTAGAGTAGTAGTGGATCTAGCGAAGATTGAGGTGGTACTTGCTTGGGAGCCACCCAGGAGTGTGGCGGAGATACGGAGCATCTTGGGGTTGGATGGATACTACTAGAGGTTCGTACCAGACTTCTCCAGAGTTGTAGCACCACTATCAGCCTTGACGAAGAAGGGGAAACCCTTCATGTGGTCAGAGAGATGCCAGCAGATCTTTCTGGAGATGAGGAAGAGGATGACTAGTGCCCCCTTCTTGAGGCTTCCAGAGGAAGGTGTAGGGTACGTAGTATACTGTGAGGCATCACGGACTCGAATCGAGTGTTTCCGGATGTAGGAGCGAGTAGTTATCAAGTATGGTTCCTGGCAGTTGAGATAGAATGAACAGAACTAGCCTACCCATGACCTGGAGTTAGAAGTAGTGGTCTTTTCCTTGAATATGTGGCGACACTATCTGATTGGTGAACGTTTTACCGTGTACTCTTATCACAAGAGTCTCAGGTATATATTCTATCAGAAGGACCTGAACCTGAGACAACGACATTGGCTTGAGTTCTTCCAGGACTATGACATCAAGATATTCTATACTTCTGGGAAGGGGAACATTATTGTGGATGCACTCAGCAGGTGATCTGGTAAACAACTGCTAGGAGAGGCGACAGAGCAGCTGGCTACATTACAGATATCCTTTGTGGATTAGGATGGAGCAGCCTATCTAAAATCTCGTACAGTCACTCCTCCACTTCTTCAGTAAGTTAGGGAGGCCTAGTGTGCGGACGCTGACTGCGAGACATGACGTGTTCAGTTATCCATAGGATAGGCACCTGATGTATTTTATGATGGTGTGGAGCATGTCATCCTCTATAGAGGATGTACTATGGTGCCAGTGTCACTTCAAAATTATGTGTTGAGGGAGTTTCACATGCCCCCTCTAGCGGTACACCCAGGAGTGGTGAAGATGTACATGACTTTCGACGACAACACTGGTGGCCAGGTATAAAGAAGGCTGTAGCAGAGTTTGTCTCTCAGTGCCTCACTTATTAGCAAATGAAGGCGGAGAAACAGGTACCAGCAGGATGGGATCATCCTTTAGAGGTCCCAGAGTGGAAGTGGGATGATATATCCATGGACTTATTGATGGGTCTTCCACGTACATCCAGGAGTCATGACTCGATTTGGGTGATCATCGACCGAATCACCAGGTCGGCCCACTTCCTACCGATCAGAGAGCGTGGTTCGGTAGAGAGCTTGGGACGCCTCTACGTGAAGGAGATTGTGCGGCTACATGGAGTACCTTCTTATATTGTTTCCGACCATGACACACAGTTTATTTCCCGGCTATGGAAGGGGTTGCAGGAGGATTTTGGGACGCAGCTACGTCTGAGCACGACCATCCATCCGCAGATGGATGGCCATACCTAGCAGATCATTTAAACCCTAGAGGACATGCTCTATGCTTATGTCCTCGAATTTGGTCACAGTTAGGAGGATCACTTACCATTGGTGGAGTTTCCCTACCACAACAGAAATCACTCCACCATAGGGATGGAACCTTTTGAGGCATTATACGGGCGACCTTGCAGATAACCCTTGAGCAGGACAGACCCTGGAAAGTCAGCACTGGTGGGACGTGAGATGGTATGGGCTACCATGGAGAAGGTTCAGATCATCCAGGAGCGGATGAAGACTCCCCAGAGCAGACAGGAGTTGTATGCTGACAGGAGGCGGAGACCTTTGGGGTTCAAGGATGGCGACCACATCTTTCTATGGGTCTCATCCCGACGAGGTCTACGGAGATTTGGCTGAGGCATAATGTTATCTCTGAGGTTCATCAGACCTTTCTAGTTTCTCTGTAGAGTAGGAAGGGTGGGTACTTCTTAGCTCTTCCTCCTCATTTGCACCGGGTGCACAATTTCTTCCATGTATCCCAGCTGAGGAGATACGTGCATGACCCTTACCACATCATCGACCATGGAGAGTTGGAAGTTGACGATGGGGTGACATATACGGAGGTTCCAATGGGGATTGAGGATTGATAGGAGCAGGTCCTACGTGGATGGTCGATAACTCTGGTGCACGTACGCTGGTAGAACGAGATCCTCCAGGAAAGAACATTGGAGCGGGAGGCTCAGATACATGCTCAGTACCCCATTTGTTCCCTTAGTTTGAGGTGTAGCTTACGAGGATGTAAATCCATGATTTCGGGAGAAGTTAAAGAACATGAAATTCCATGAATTTTTTTTCTTAAATACATGGGAATTTTACGAGTTCGCGAAAATTTACGGCGCTTGATTCTGAGGCCCGGTATGCCTAGAATTAATTTCTGAAGATTGTTTCGTGTATATTTAGTAAACGTGCAAGTGAGAATATATAACATTTGAACTGGAGCTTAGGATTGAAATTTGAGGGCACCATTGAACATCAAACGACGGTATTCTCTTAAAAATACTTTCACCTCGATGGTAGTTGGTCAAGAATGAAAGTTACTTTTGGGGTTTTAAAGAATAAATTAAATAAAAAATAATGTGTGTAGATTATTTTTATTTGGTGGTTAAAACCTCCATTTGTATGATGGGGGTGGGGGCCATCACACCTTAACCTCTCATGAGATTTTATGGTGGTGGGTCCTACCCGAACATAACTTCCCTTTGGAGGATAAATTTTGGTGGGGATCACCCAATTTTTTTAACCCCTTTAACTCCCATTAAAGTGGGGAAACTCTTGACCTTCCCCACTAATTAATTGAGCCCACTCCACCCCATTAATTTAGTGAGTTATCTCATTTAATTAAAAACCACATTTTGAATTCATGCCAACAAATTAAAATAATAGAAAATCTATTATTTCATTTAGTTGGAGTCATTCTTTTGTTGGAAGTGATAATTGATGAGCTATTGGAGATAGAACGACATGGAAGAAAGAACTCTCCAATGTGGAATAGCCATCAAAGAACGGAGAACACCTTTATCCCTCTTCAACCAGAACTAAGGAGGTAGCACCATCCTTAAAGAACGTCGACAACGCCATCCTCGTCATCTTCATTTTCGAAATCAATGAATCGACGTTCACCTTTCCATGACATCGTCAACGAACAATGATACAAAGTAGGGGATTTGAATTAATTTTTCTTCCTATTATATATTGTTCAATAATGGTTAATTATTTTCCAATTGTTATAATCCTAACATGGAGGGTTCGGGCCGCACAAACTCGGCCCGAACCCCCTCCATATTTCTTCGCTTGTTGATGAGGGTAGTTGTGCAATGACACCATCGGAGGAGCGGACAACGGCTGGCGGGTTGCGGTGGAGCAACGTCAGCTAGTGTCAGGCCGGCTGTGATGAAACCAGTGGTGCAGGGCCACCGGGCCCCCAGAGAGGCGCAGTGTCGTTCCGCCACGCAAAAGAACATGCCGCAGCGGTACACATGGGCAGTCGTCAGGCGGCCGAATGGGTGCGTCGTCTTCGCGCCGCGCGGAGGAAGAAGTCACGACCCCCCTCTCCATAGTGGTGGAACAATAGCGGCTACCTGGTCTGGTCACCAGCAGAGAAAACCGGTTGGCCGCTCAACCACCTGGAAAAGGCGGGACCCTCCAGGGTCCCGCGGGTTACCGAACTGGAACCTAGCACTGGTTCCGTTCGGAAGATAGGGGTGCGTCACCCACCCCTTACGCGGAAAGGGCGGGCCCCACAGGGCTCCGCCAACCACTAGCCAGCCCGGCCACACGAGCCCCCAGCCCGGCCACGCGGGCAGCCATCCGGGCCACGCGGTCCACTAGCCAGGCCACACGGGCCGCCGCACCGGACCCAGCCCGGCCAGGCCGCCCCCGCGGGCCAGGACGCCTTCTCGGGACGGGACGCCCCTTCGGGTTGGGCCGCTCCCTTGGGATGGTTCGGACCCGTGGACAGGGTCAGACCCGCGAATCGGGTCGAACGCCAGTAAGGACCCTTTTGACCCGAAATCACCTTTTTGCCTATAACTTGGGCTACGAGTGTCCGATCGACGAACCGCCTACGTCAACAGAAATCTTGCAGCAAGATGGTTCTTTTGGAATACCCCACTTGAGGTTTGGACGTAGTTGGGGAATGGTTAGGTAGGATTGATCCCAAATCCAACCGGGCCCTCGGAACGGTAAATCCAATAACATACAGACCGGGCGTCCGATTGACGCGCTGCCAGTCGCGTTGAGACCTCTATGATGGGACAGACCTTGAGGATACATAAACATTGGACGACATGGTAGTTTATGTATCGACAATTGGCTTGAGGAGCGGACCCTCCCAGAATCAAGCGTACTTTGTGGAAACCCTGCAGCTAGCTCTGCTCTGACGACTGTTCCGGGATCTTGTGTGGGTTCGACATTTCTAACGAATGTTCCTAGATCCTTTGTGGGTATGACAGTCCGGACTTCTATTCCTGGATCTAATGTCAGTATGACAAAATAGTTGGTCATGGGTCTAGTCTGGGTCCGACATCTTAGCTGGTCCAGGATCCTGTGTGGGTCTGATAGATGCAACTACTATTCCTGGATCATGTGTTGGTCTGACAGTTCAAATTTCTAGTAATGGATCCTGTGTGGGTCTGACATCTTAGATGAATTAGTGACTACATCTGATCATCTCTATCACTAAAAAAAATTTGTATACCTGTGTGAGCTAGGTCAGCAACTATTGTGTTTCCTCATGAACGAGATGGATTACATGATAACTTAGGTTTATGTATGGGTATAAACCTAAGTGGGGTTATCTATCAGTTAAATACTTTATGGTTTATCCTTGTTGGATTTTATGAGACTTCGAGAGTCTCGGGGTCCCTATTGAGTATCGTTATTCTCACCCATGCACGGGCTAAGCCCGCACCTCGTTGGTGTTGGATGTAGATGACAGACAGCACTAACGGGGCTGAGAGTGCCATGATTGGATAGTACCCAGAGGTAGACCTTACGACGAGACAGTACATAGAGGATTCTGGGGGACATGGAGTGCTAAAGAGGCTAACTGTACCAACCCATCAGGTAGGATCTGTGGTGGACGAACCAGGATCTTCTTTCACCATTCAGTTGTTCTATCCCTTTTTTAGTTGTACTCATACTTCACAGTTGGTCTTGTATTTCCTGCCACATTTTTACGTTCCAAAACTCTCTTTTTTTATACAGTTTTTACTTAGTGTTTTCTTCTAGATGTACTCTCTTGTGTATGGTTACAGTTATAAAGTTAATGCCTTCCCAGTTTGGGGATTTATGCCTTTGGTGCAGGTCGCCAGCCCATGGTCTATGGAAGGCGAGATTGGCTTAGTAAATACATAGGCCCCGAGGGGCGGGTCGTGATAATAAAGGGATTCATAGGATTGAATAACTGAGGGGTGGTTTCCCATTTATAGAGGAGGACGAGTGAGATTCTTCTAAATATAAAAAGGTAACCACTATTGATAGTTCTCACTTACATCATGTGCATCCAATAAAAATAAAATTTATATAAAATAGAGTATAGTTTATAAATATGGTCATATAATGGCCTTTGTAAATTTTTCTATGTTATTTTCCAGCTTAAGATACAGTTTAACTACTAAGTAAACTCATTTTTACCTTAATCACTATAATTAATTTTAATTACATTCACTAATATTTCAAGTAAAATACCAAGTTTACCTTAATATAAATTATAAATTATTATAATTACAAAAAAGAAATTAATTTTCCCAAATTATAAACACATAATTGGTATAAATTAATTTAAAATTAATCACAGATAAAGGAAAAGACAATAGGTTTCTAAAGTGAAAATGTTCCAAAGTTTGAAATTTGATTATATCCATTTTCAGTGTGAAAGTTATTAGAATAACCTAAATTGTATTAATATATTTATAATTTAGATAAATATAACTTAAAAAATTAAAATATAATTTTAAAATATAAATAAATTAGATGAAAATATAGTTTTGAATTAAAATTTAGTGTTTTTCCCTATTCAAAAAAATGAAACATCTTTCAAAAATTCAAAATATTTACCCAAAGTAAATTTTTATATTCCACATTAAAAAAGTCAGTTTATGTTTTCAAATATATTTTATAAAATTTACAAAAAATATAAATTTAAAATAGATATCCCATTAAAAGGTGGAAAATTTTCCTTTTACATAAAAAAAATAACATTATGCATAAAATTGTATTTATTTTCATTTATTACCTAGAAAACACATAAGATGAATGATAAATAGATGAATTAATATAATATATATATTTAATTAAGATAATTAATTATATTTAAATTAATTTATTGAGGTAAAATGTGCTTGATTTCATAAATATTGTTTTCCAGCAAAATATTTCATATATTTTGATAAGGGGTTTATTTTCATTTTCGTTAATTGGTCACAAAATAATTCATCTTATATTCATGTGTAAAACATATTTTAATAATTTAATTATTCTTTTTAATGCCATCTTTTCTAACATTTAGTTGAAAACTATAATAATAATTTAAAAATAATATTATTAGTACATTGTAGTTTGGTAAAACATGGTCTTGCATGTAAGGAATGCTAACAAAATAACTCGACAATATCTGTAGCACAAGACAAAAATAGTTCTTCATGTTCCAAAAGTTAATATAAGGGTTGTTTGTAGTGAAATGAAATCTTTTTGTTATGTTAAGAACAAACCAAACATAGCGATTTCAGATAACACAAGTTATATTCAGTGTTGTGTGAAATGAAAAATATCAAAAAGTTTAAATTAATTCGATGGGAATCAAAACAATCATTGGGTGTTAAAAAATATATCCCCCTTGGGAGGTAGTATTCATCTATGGTGTGGATTGATATTTTTATGCACAACATCATTAGATATTTATGGTAGATTCTAGGACACTATGAGTGAAAATGTGGTCAGAGTTATAGACATGACTTTTGAACTAGTTGATACACCATATGGAAATAAAGTAAAGCATATAGTCTTTATGATCAAGGGGTTAGTGTGATTGTCTTGTGATATTCTAGTACAGTAAAATATTTCCAAGTAATTTTCAGGGGATACTTTCAAAGATCTATTCATTGAATAGTTCTACCAATATATTCTAAGGATGAATAAAGTATAGGAGTTCCTGGAGAAAAATTATTAGACTCTGTATGTTCTAAATTATGATTATATTTTTATTTAATTTATCTAAATATCACAAAACTATTGATATAATGAGACTTCTAAAGGTACTAATTTTTCTCATAAATCAAGTAAGATATTTTTATCGAGGAATTGAATTTGTTTTTCTATATTTTCAAGGCACTAGTGAGTAAGGGTTACATGTTTTATAAGTATAATTAAAAATAAAGGAGGGATTCGAGGGGATATAGTGGATACCAAATCACTATTAGTCGAATTTTAGATAACTATAATAGATATGGGGAGTGATATAGGTTCTAAGGGAAGATGTTTTATTTATCTTCTTCAGGATTCAGAGTTCCATTATAGTGTTATAAGACTGAAATAAAAGGACATTCCATGTTTATATGTCCTAGTGAACATAATAAAAGATACAATCATATAGAAATATGATATCTTTAGAAATTTTATTAGACGGTAACTTAGAAATGTTATTTATCTTCCATTAAATCGTCACAAGGATAGTTTAGTACATTATTAGAGTGTGTTAGTTGTATATGACATGTGATTTCTTACCATGAAAGAAACGAGGATTCACAAGGATATTTTCAAAAATGATATTTTATAAAAATGAATCAAGAGACGTTGGATTGCGGTTGAGGTTTCAGATCTAGTATATAATTTTCTAAAGATATAGATTTAATGGATCTTGGAAAGGGATCTTCCATGATTAGAGGTAAAATGGTTTTTACCACTTCTTAACTCAATGTGTTATTTGATACCATTGCTTCTAGTTTTATTTTATTTGGCATATGACCAAGGGTTAGATGTTAATTTTTATCTACAATTTATCTATGAGTAATCCATTGGGAAAAGGGAGGGGCTCATAATGAAATTCTCTATATGTTTTGTTATCTTCTATGTAGTTAAAAATATTTTGTGAGTTCTTCATTTTTTAAATTAAATGATTTTATGTGGTTATTATAATGTAATTATTGAAAAAAATTTGTGTGTTGATCGATTATTACCAGTGTCTAATAACATTCTTTACATCAAGTGATGAATCTTATGACTTTCTAGGGGATTGGGATTATCATGATAGCAGATCCAGATATGATTGTGGATAGTTGACAATCATCACATCATAGGCAGTAGGTATCATTATTAGTTTATTTGTGGAAGTTATTAGTAATATTTAACATATTGTGGTTTATATGTATCGAGATGTATTCCCTAATTATTTTATAGGATTGCCATTAGAAAATAAGGTGGAACTTTTTAAAGACTTTTTAAGAGGTATTGATCTAATATTTATAAGTTCCAATTATATTGAACCTACTAAACATATATGATTGAAAACGTAGTTCCATGATCTCTAATATAAATGATCTATTAAGAAATGTGAATATCCTTAGGGTGATCTAGGTGTTTTTTATAAGATTTTATATGAGGATCTGCAACTATTTTCTAATTACCATAGAATGGATCACGTCACCAATAAGAATCAATATCAATTTTCATTGATCAATAATCTATTTAAAAAATTAATAGTATCTAGATTGTTTTCAAAGATCAATCTTTGATCAGGTTATCATTAGTTGATATTTATAGTTGAATATATTCCAAAGACAACCTTAAAAATCAGATATAGTCATTTTGAATTCATATACCTTCCATTTTATGTGAAAACGACACTAACCATGTTTATGTATTGGGTACATCATGTTTTCCATACTTATTTAGATCCATTAATATTTGTGTTAGTCAATGATATATTCAAATAAAGATAATCCTATGAGGATCATGGAGAACATTTTTCCATTGACTTAGACACTTTGAGAGTGCGTCAATTGTATTCTATGATTTTGAAATGAATATTTTTTGATCTAGGTGGTGAAATTAAATATCCATGTCATTTTTAAATTTGGGATATATATGGATCCTAAGAATGTGGAAACAATGATGTATTAGGATAAAGTCAATAATTATTTTGATGATGACAGATTTTTGTGAATATATTATAATTTTGATCAGTTCATCTAGTATTTTTTTCTCCTACATTCATCGATGATTGAATTGACATGGAATTGAGAGATATTCTAGTTGGATGTTAATGATGAGTATTAATTTAAAGACTATAAATTAAGGATAATATCAACAAAAATATCATTCTTTCTGAACCTAGAAATAACTATGAGGTTTTATTATAACACTTATTATATATGTTAGTTTGTGTGTTTATATAGAATGAGAAGGTTGTAGTATGGGGTTCTTTCAGATTACTTCACATGAGATCAATTAAGCTACTCATGTTCTTAACCAAGCCTTGATTTTTTATTCACTCAAGACTTGGTGATATTATTTTTCGTGACAAGTTTAATTTAATCATTAATTATAAGAGTTTAATGAATATATTTTGTAAGTGTTATTTTAATCTATGATATAGGAGTTAGGTTTAATATCTTTATAATTTTTTTATTTCAAGAATATATAAACTCCAAGGAATGTAAATGTTACACTTGATACCTTGAGTGAGAAGCTCCAGACATATGTAGTTTATAAATCAAAATTTGAGTGGAATCTTATGTAATTTTTTAGAATTACAACTTTATATATGTAATGAGAATGTTTATGTTTTATTAGAACCTTTAACCATCACTTTATCTTTTATATAGTGATTAATGGAGGGGTCAGGGTTTAGAGTCTATGTGTTGGGTTTTTTATGATAGGATATATGGTGGGGATAAAATAACAATGCAAACTTTTTATAAAGATTACCACTTGTATTTTAATGAGTGCAGTTGTATTCTATTATACCATTGATTTATGTTGATGATGGATTATCAAATTTCTCGATGGCCATTTCATCCTAGTATGATCAAGAAGTCTCCTAGTGTTCTAAGATACTCTTCATGTCCAAGTATGAGTACATAAAATGTTTTATTCATATAGAGATATATTTCCATTCATATGGTAAAATTTGAACACTGAAGGCTAATTGGGTTTCTTAATTCATTCCCTATTTCAGAGTGGAAATGGAATTATGTTACTAAATATTTCAATACATGGTTTCTAAGACCAAAAAAATCAAAGGATATTGTTTATATTATTATTGATTAGTTGATAATGTTTTCATAATTTCTAATAATTAGCGAGACGCATATAGTGGATGAACCTGGAAATATCTATATCAGGGAAATTATAATGCTTAAAAGGATACCTATTTTAATTATATTTTATCATCATGTGATATTAACATATATATATTATAAAATTTTATACAATTATTTGGGTAACCAAGTGAAGTTTATGATGGATAGACATTTACACAAAAATACCCAATATGAATACAATATTCATATACTAAAGGATATAATTCATTCTTAAATTATTAATTTTGGTGTTCCCTTGGAAGAACATGTGGATATGGTATGGTTTTTTATGACAACATATACCAATAATCTATTATAATGTCTCTATTTGAGAGATTATATTAAAGGCCATGTTGATCACCCTTGTGTTGGATAGAAGTTGATAAATATTCACTATGTGGCCTAGTATGGTTAAGATATTTTTTATTGGGTGATGTTTTCCCAGCATGATGTTGGGTGAATCAAAAGTTATGTAGAAGTTTCACGCTATTTGGATAAATCATTTTACTATGTTTTATATTGGAGATCATGTATTTATTCATGTCTCACCCAGTTTGTGATATTGATGATAATAAAATTAAGAGAAATATGCTCTATATTTGTTACAGACTTTTATATTTTAGGGAGGGTTACAGATGTCACTTAAATGATGGAATTTATTCAAAATTATAGTGATATTAATGATGTATTTCATGTTTCACAACTAAAATAATTAAAACTAGATGCATAAAATGTTCTTTAATATAATGATGTGGATATAGAGTTGGATTCATCTTTTATCGAGATACCAGTGTGTATTGTTAGTTCAAAATTTTACTAAATAAGATATTGTTAATTTTTTATATTATTTAGTTTTTTTAATATTAGAAATATCTCACATTGTTTTAAAATATCTCACATGTTCAAATGGATAATTTTAATTTATCACCCCAATATTAAATCATATTTTTTTTTATTTTTTTTAATGTTTTAAAAAGGATTTTGCAATAAATATTTTTTTATTTCTTTTTCGTAGTACATTTTATAATTTTATTACTTTTTTCAATATATTAGTGAATTATGGTTAATTAGAAATGTCACATGCTTACATATACATGTTTCATGATTATACATAACGTGATTCAAGACTATACATAACCAGATTCATATTTACGCATGATCGAATTATTCTTACATGGTAATATAAAATTATGCTTTTATAAAATGGTAGTTATATATAAATGAAATATAATTGTTAAACAAACTGAAAAATGTTGGTTACACAAAACTGAAATGTTGCTCACACTATTTTACGATTTTAATTTTAATATCATTTCGATACTCTATTATTATTATTTTGATATTATGATTTACTATAAGTTTATATAATTTTTAAATATTTTATTTATTTGTAAAATACTTAAAAAAATGGCATGAAAATTATATTTTAATTTTTTGATGAAGGACATGCGTGGTAAAAAATGTAAAAAATTGTTCTTGAATTTTTTATTACAGGTGAGGATATTATTCCTTGTTATTAATATTTCAAACCATGAATAGTTATGATTGGTTTCAAAGAAACACCCATGTGATGAAGATAATATACCGCTAGCCCTTATCGTTATAGATTTTTTCAATAAATGAGAGGTTGACTTATTTATGTAAATCATTGAATAAAAAATGAATGACACCTGAGAAAAAATTCTATTAATACTAAATTATTGAAGAGCTACTATGATACATTTTTTATATCCTACTATTGTGGATTTTTTTAGTTTTGTTGGTCTAACTGAAGGAAAAAAGTTCATTATTGATCTTGAAGGGACAAAGTAGGCTATTATACACCAACATCCCTTTATTCTTCTTTTTCTGGTTCTATAAACTTATTATTTATTTTTATTTTCTTGATTTATTGTGTATTATTTTCAATGAGTTCTGACTAAAATAAAACATGGATATGGATCCACTAAAAATAATGTGACATGGTTATACAAACCTAATAAAAATTAAAGTACACATATATTGTTCTTGAACCAAGTAAAACTATTGAAGTTAGGGTACACCTTAGAAAATATTTTTTCTCCCTATACCTATAAAAGGTAGTATTTGGATAGATTTATTAGTTTGTAAAATTTATATTTGTTCTAGTGGATACCACTACTATTGTTGAGTTAGATAATTTTTTATAAGTAGATGTATGATCTATTGCTCCAAACTACTATAAAAGTCTTAGTGTTCTGTTTATTTATTTTATTATTACTACAGTATATGATTGAACACTAATATTTTACTATTATTCCATTATTAATTGATCTTTTATTTTAAATCTACTCTAATTTTGTTAAATCATTTTAAATTTCTAAGGGTCTCTTCACTCCTAAACTATCTTGTCGTGTCATGATGTAAAAAAATTAGTATCAAATCATGTTACATAAAAGGATATTTTAGTATTTTAATTATGATTTTTGAATATTATCACTTTGTAAGATAACCTATATCCTATTCGTTATCATTACTAAAGTAATATCTAATTTCATTAATGGAAATTCAATAATATTGGTTCTTAAATCATATTAGACCACCCCCTTTTAGTAGAATAAAATTTCAATATTAGAATGATTGAATGGTGGTATTTTTTAAAAATATAGACAATGAATATTCAAATATAATGGAAATACCTTATAAAATTCGTTAATTTTAAATTGATGCCTAAATTGGTATTGATTCAATTTTTTTTTGAATTGAAATTTTGTGATTTTTACTCTTTTTCTTTAAGTAAAATTTCTTATGGACATATTTAATCTTAAAAAAATATTACTTATATTTGGGGGAAGTTGAAAGTCACTCATCAAGGAACTGATAAAATATAGAGATCCATGTTAGGTATTCACAAGTATATGTTTCAAGAATTCTAAGTGGTTGATCCAGAAAGAATTAGGGAAATGTACAAAAGATTTACTAATATCATGAAAAACATGGTTTCTCAAAGAGAAACTATGAAGAGATAAGTTATAATAAAAACAATAATTTAATACTTACCCAAAAAGTGTATCTTCAAGAACGTGGAAATTAAATAAAAGTAAAAATAAATTATAGAGTACATCATTAATAATCTTATTGAAACTCTTATAAAATACTAACTAGATACGAATAATAATGATAGAGAAGATTATGAAAAAAGTGCGGGGGAGGTTAAAATCTAGTAAACATTATCCTTATGAATTTTCTAATGAATTTGAAGCATCATCTAGTCCTAAAAATGAGATTAATTAATTCAAATTATGAAATTCAAACAAGGACTCATGAAGAAGATATATGTATCCCTGGAAGGCTGTAAGAATAAGTATAAGAATTATATTAAGAGAATAGTTAATACTAGTAAATATAATTATTTTTATGATCTAACATTCTATGAGTATAGGATAATGGTATTTGTTAAGTAAATTTTTAAAAAATTGAATCACTTTATAAAATATTATAAATATAAGAAGAAATAAAAGAATGATATTTATAGAGGATAGAGTCTCATTAAAGATACAAGTTCTATATATTAATATGATGGTATGAAGAAAAACGGTTACCTTTCTTTAAGAGAAAAATATTCTGAGGGAATATTTTAACCTCCTCCCTCAAAATCATCAAGGGGTTAGTAAAATTGTTCTAAGGTAATATAATCACCTTTTAGTAACTTTTTAATAAATCATAATTAATGTTAAATGGCATCATGTATGTTCACTGATAAATATGATTAATATTTTATTATAATTTTATTCATATTGTAAAAAATATATTATTTAAGAGTTAAATTAAATTTTTGATAAATATCAAGATGAAAATTAAAAACATACTGAATTTTATAATATGTTTGGTAAGGATCATAATTAAAATACAAAATAAAATGAATAATCTCTTTTGTCAAATGAAAATGTTAAAATAACTTATTTCTATGTTTTATCATTAAAATGGATAATTTAATGTTATGAGGGATAATTTTTTATAAGATGGAAAAAGGTAATTATAGTTTAAATAAATATGCATCATGAACAAAAGAAAAATATTGTGATAATTTAAAAATAATTCGAAATGAAAATGAAAAAATTAAAACAAAAGTTTAAATTTTAAATGAGAATTTATCTAAATATACTACTGGAATTCAATTCCTAGAAGAATATTTTAAATTTATAAAGATGACCAAAAATAAGCACAAGAAGAACTATAGTGGTTTTGATGTAAGATTACCCAAAATTTACAAGAGTGAGTTTATAAATAGAAAAAGTTATAGAATTTCACATGTTTATTACTTTAAATGTAGATAATTTTATCACAATGTATCTAATTTTTCTTTAAAAAATGTCTCATATTTTGTTTTTAAGAAGCAATACAATTCTTATTTTTTTCAATGTTAAGAAAATTAATCCCTGTATATACTGGGTACCTAAAGGATCTTTTTAAAACACTATTAAACCTAAGATAGTTTACATGACCAAGTAACATTTATTAATGGCCATCATTAATACCCTTTCATATGAGAATTAATTGGTATGTTTTCATGATCTTAAAAATATATATTTCTATTATATCTAGTGAAATTTCTTTCAAGGTTCTATGCTTTTTTTCTAAAATGTCCTTAATAATTTTTTAGTTATAAATTTAATGGGAATACTTCCCTATTTGATTTAATACCATTTTTTATTCTTCGAAGTGGTTATTTTTTATACATAAAGTTGTTTAAATCCATAGTATCTACTTTTATCTAAAATCTAGAAATAGAAATATGATCAGGGGGTGTTCCTTTTATATTTGAATTTTAGATCTATTAAAATATGTTTTTAACTTATTATGATAATTTTGATTTAATTTATCATAATATTGTATCATTTAACTAAAATTTATTAATAATTTAAAAATATATGTAACGTTTACTAAAATATGCTACAAATTCTATATTTTTTTAGTTTAAAACATTTCATTATGTTTTCCTTTGAGGGATATTTAATAATTCTGATTTGAATGATCATAGAGGGAGGTGTAATTTTTCGCTTACTATAATTTATGTTTTAAATCTATTTTGTAGATATTTATTATTTAATTTAATGAAAATAAAGATAATATATTATTTAATAATTATGTGTTATAATAGGGGTAGAATGCATTGATTTTTAAAATTATATTTGAATTAAATTTTGCAGAAATTAATATTTTTATCTTTCCTCATATTAGGGGAATTCGGTTGAAAGGGAATGCTGAATTCTATAATTTTTTAGATAAATTTTAAAAATTGTAAGATTTTATGTAATTTTCAAAAAACAGGGAGATTATAATTTCATATTTTGGTTCATGAGGATAATTTTAGTTATGATGTTAATTTTTTTTGAAAATTACAAATACCACAAATGTTTAATTGGATAATTATAATTTCATACATAACTATTAAATAAAATTTATACCATTCCTTCATTATTTAGTGTTTATAATGCTTCATAAAGGATTCTACAGTGATTATTTTATTTATTTTATATTCTCAGAGTTTTTTTGGAAGTGATAATTTTTTGGAAAAGTATTCTAGAATGATGTTTTTGAGGAAATATTTAATTTTTATGCAATAATGTTTACTGGTTTTATATAACTCGATTCATGATGACACAAAAACTAGATTCATGTTTATATATTCAATATTCATTCTTATGAATAACTATAGAATAATACTTATAAAATATAATGGTTACAAAACAATGAAAAATGATGGTTACAAAAAAATAAACAATGTGGGTTACGAAAAAATTGTATCAAGTTTACATGATTATTACTTTATCATTTTAATATAATTTAGATAAAAATTTTATTATCATTTTGATATTTATTTTACTATAATTTTATATTATTTTTTAACTATTTTTTATATTTTAAAATACTTTTTTATAACTAATAAATCCATAAATATTGGATTCAATGTTTTTGATAAATAAGAATCAAGTGAATATTCTTTTCAATCAATTACGAACATATAAATTATATTAAATTATATTATCTATTCATAATATCATTTATAACTATTAATGGCGGATATTGGTTTACAAGAAGCACCCACATGATAAATACCATGGAAATATTTCTGTTACCATTGCAGAAGTTGTATTTAAAACAAAGGTGGAGGCATTTGTGAGAATAATCCTAGAAATAATGAATTAAACATGAGAAATAATGCATTTTATAATGAATTTATGGAGATTTCTTTTGTGACAAATTTCATATTATAAAATTGTGAATTTTTTTATTCTCGGTTCAACCAAAGGTAAAAACTCACAGTCGATCTTCAAGTATAGATGAATCTTTTTATACACATAATTAATTTTTTATTATTAATTTTATTTCTATCATATTATTATTTCTTTGTGATTTATTTATTTTATACTCATTTTTTTCTTCTATTTTTAACTCAACTAACACATTGTTGGGCCTCCATTCAAAGGCGGTGTCTTAGTTATGAGGAACCAGATAAAAAAGATTGTATACATAGGTTGTTCTTGGAAAAGGTTAAAATATCAAGGTTTGGTTTATTCCTTTAAAATGATGTGTTTTTATTGTATCCGTAAAAGGTATTGTTAGGTTGGGTCTATTTCTATGTAAATTGATATCTTTGTTTTAGTAGATACCAATACTCTCATTGAGTTTGATAGTTTATGAATAGAAGACGTAGTATTTCCTGATGGGAACTTTTATAAAAGTATTATTATTATTATTTATTTTATTTCTTAAAAATTATATGAATGAATATTACACTTTTATTCTGAAATCATTATTTGTTGCAATTTTATGTTTTAATATCCTTTAATTTAGTTATAATTTTCTAAAATTTTAGAAGGTATATTCACCCTCTCCTTTCTTCTTGAACATAATTTCCTCTCAAATTGGGAATAACATATTATAGATCATTGTTATAAGGGATCACATGGAATGTTTGTACATCAGGTTTGTATTCAATGGTAGCCAGTATGTAAGAGAGGATTCATTAAAGTGAAAAGTATAATGTTGATCTAAATGGACATAGTTCTTTAGTAGAGATTCAAAATAATGATTTTTGAGGATGAAAAACACTTTTATATTGAGTTTTTAACAAATATGATATTCTTAAATTTTTATATTTTTATATTTAATTTTATGGATTATAATTATATATATTTTGTAATAAATTTTTCATGTTTTAAATAAAGTAAGGAAAAATAATAGGAGGGAGAATGTGGAATTGAATAAATATTTTGAAAAAGAATACTAGGTAACATGTGGTTTGGTTTTGAGTATTATGAATAATGGAATAGGTGTAGGTACCTCTAAATTAGCTTGTATGTGGCCAGTGGCTAGAAATGTTGTGGCCAGAGTCATTAGGTAGATGATGGATATTCATCTTGTAGCCAATATATTTCTGGGATATTTTTTATAATAGGTTGTTTTGAATTTTTATTATCATGAGATTGGTATTAAATATCCCGTTTTACACATATATGGGATCATTTGGATATAAATTAGTCTCTATAATCATTTTATTCCCCTATTTACCATCTAGTATCGATTTCTCTCACTTTTAGTGGAATTATGATCCAATGGTGGTGTTGGAATCATCTTTGTAAGTGTTTTAAAATTTATATGTTATTATTTGAAGGAGTAATGGTTTTTTCACTATCACATTATAATTATAATTTTATTCTAAAAGTTCATCAATAATTCAATATTTATTATTCTAAAGTAAAGACTCAGTCTTCATTATTTGTTTAAATGATTTTTATGTGAAATTTAAGAAACGTCATGCGATATTTAACATTTAATTTAGAAATTATATATGATATTTGAACTAATATAATGTATTAATATTATGTGTGAGAATAAGTAAATCATAATTACGTCTAATTAATTATAAATTATTCTATAATATTTTTTAATGGGTAACATTATTTTATATGTGATTTAAGGACTTAAAATGTAAAATTACATGTTGAGAATGTTTTTTAAATGTGATAAGTGGTGTATTAATTATTGAGTTTGATGTTATTTTTATTAAAGAGATTAATAATGGATTTATTGTCCTGAAGACAAGTGATTTAGTGTTTTTTCATTTGTTCAATAGTATTTCTCCTATATAATATTCATTAAAATGTTGTATGTATTTGAGTGGAGTATTCTGATTGTATTTGTTAATATTAAGTGTGTTCTGAATGGTTTAGTGATGAAATAAGTGCATTTGTTGGTGATACTACATGTAGACTAGTTAAAACAAACATTAATAAACCAGATGTATAATTAATGTTCTTTGGTAATTTTTCTTGAAAATATTATGTTTTAAATTGATTTATAATTTCTTGAAATTGAAATTGAATTAATTTAATGATATAATAAATGGATTAATACATTATTTTTTATGATTTAAAGAAAAATATTGTCTGATTACGCTTAAATGGAATTTTTTATATTAAATATGCGTGTTGGAATTGTTATTTTAGTATATGATACATGTGTTTGAAAATTAAGTGTCTGTGAGGGTAATTTCTAAATAACGTAGTTGTTTATATGTATAATTAATGGTTTATTATTTTATTTTATTTAGAATTTGAATTTTTTGGGGTGCATTATAACATAACTCTTTTTTTGTTAAATATAATGAAGTTATTTATTTATAAATTATTGGGTTAGGTAATGATATATGATGATGATATGTGAGCCTGGATTTTTTAAAGACCTTCTACTTGTTCTAGGGATTTATTCTATACCATTTTTTTGAATATAAGTTAAATAATCCATGTGTTTGGTTTATTATTCCATTATTCCTTTCAAATATTACACCAATATTGACTGAATCTTGTATTTGGTTTCTTAGTTATCTTGGCTAAGACCTAAAACATTAAATTACATGTTATAAATTATATTATTAAATTATTTAGGATATTTAAACCATTTGTATATTATCATGTTTAAGTTTAATGGATGATTGGTGTTGTGATGGCTTTTGCTCAGGATTTTGTTCCCACTCTTTATATATGCACACCTCATGTCTGTACAAAATATAAACATGGTATTATAGGTAATGGAAATAATCCTTGATAGATGATATATGATTATAGAATAAATCATTTTGACTATTTCTTCTACATTAGGTGTTATTTAGAGAGATCATCTACTCATTTAATTATTTATTATTTCAATTTCATTGTTCATTTTATAACATTTAGGGTTTTATTTTGATGTTTTCTTGATGTATGATACATATGTAAATTCTTGGGATGTTATATTGGCTTTATTAAGCATGTTGTCATGGTATCTATTTCTAATTATTTTTAATAGTTTATGTTGGTATTTTATTTGAAATATACTATTAATGGTTAATTCTATCCCTTAGTGATAATTAAAGTCCAAAGGTTCTTGTCGATATCATCTAGTGATTATATAGTGAACATGAGGTCATATGATTCTTTACCTTAGTGGAATAATCATTCAAATGTAGGGCACTAAAAAATACATACTTTTTTTACATTTCTAATTATTCTTTTATTTAGTGAGTAAAATACCAAGGTTTACACTTTCAAGGATGGTCAAATAATTCTATGTATGGTATAACAACATCCCACATCTTCTATAGTTAGTTTTCAATAAGATAATTAGTAGGTGTACCCTTATCTTTTAAATGTTAAGATAGTGTATGGTAGAAAATGGTATAGAGTCGAGTGAGAATATTCTCAGATGATTTTTTTCTTTGAAAAAAATATTTTTTGAAAACTAAATTTTAAAATATTTATGGTTTGGTTGAGCTATGATTCATATATAATGATATATTCTTTGTAAAATTAAATATTTCTAGTTATGAATGATTTAACTCACTAGTTATGTCCCCCTAATATAGATCAATAAAAAATATCACATTGATATTTTATTTCTCATGAATATATAAGTGTGGGGGTGGGGGTTTATGTTGTCATATAATTCTAAGAAAGTGGAAGGAAATAAATTTTCTTATAACTATTCAATGGTACCAAGACATTGATAGAGGATACATAAGATTATATAGGAATTACATGGAAACTCGATATGTTATTCCCCTTCCCACATACAGTTGTTCATATTGAAACATGATTAACTTATCCCTTTCCCTATTCATATGTTATTTGTGAAATTTATCATCATGTTTCTAGGTATTAAAATGTAAAATAAGTTCTTTAACAATATAAAATTTGTACTTTCTACCATCATGGATTCTGAGCTTGGATTGAAGTAGATAGAGTTGGTTTCAATTATATACTTCCTAGAAAGTGTAACTAATTATAAATTATAGAATAGTTCATTTACTTTAGTGAATATATAACAGGTTGAATGTGTTTATATATTACTTAATTTTCTACTTTCTGTTACAACTGCTTACACCTGATCTTATGGTAGATAGGTAGGGGTCATGTTGTGACCATTTAAATAGATTCATCATTGAATTGTGTTTTTTATTTGATAGATCAAGTGAAGAAATAATGGAACTATTTTTTTTCTTTTTAGGGATGTCTCATGAATGAATATTTTTTACTCATCTTTAGTATTTTTATTATTTTAATTGATCTTGATTGTGTAAGTCAAGTTAGGTTTTCTCAGTTATGTCTTATATAAATTATTTATTTGTGTTTATATTATTCTTATATCCAGTCTATATGTACATATATATTCCTATTTATATTATTGGATAAGAACGAATGAGTATCCATTAGCATAAAATTTAATTCCATCAAATGATATTTTTTTTATTTAATCAATGAATAGATCATACCAGTTTAACTCTAGAATGAAATTATTTTTTGTATTGATTTAAAAGAAGGAAAATGGAATCAATTATTATCTCATTGATACATTAATGTTTACACCAGCCTTTGGTGTTGGGGGAGTTCTCCCAGGTCTTGTAGCAGTTTGAGTTTAGTCAATTTTTGATTTATATTAGGTCATTTCATGGATTTTTTCAATATAAAGGATATTTAACTACATCCATACTGTGTATTGAATGGGAATAAATCATTCTAGATAAAAAAGGATTCTCATAAAAATCAAAAAATACGGATGATATATTTTATTTCCTAAATTATTTCATAAAATTACATTATTTAAAATATCAAATAGGAATATAATTATGATTTGTATTAAAAAAATAATATGAGAATTTTTCTATAGAGAAATATTAGAAAGGATCAATTCATGTGGCTTGGAACATGATTATATGTTCCATATGTTTGATAATTGAAGAGTGGTTTATTGTATGATACAAAAAACACATATTTATCTTTTAATATATAAGCTCAAAAATTTGGAGATGTAACTAAGAGAATTTATTTTGATATTACTTGACGTGGAATATTATAGAGTATACATCTTAGTTTTTGGTAATTTAGAAATTTATGGTATAATATCAGAATTATAATGGTATAATGAAACCATTATGCATATCATTATGAAAATGAGAAAAAATAAATATATCATTCATTATAGGTCTTCAGAAGGCATATATAAGAAATATTTCTATATAGATTATTGTTTATCATTATACAATGTATTCTCACATCATCTTTATCTTATTATATCTATCACACTATCAACCTATAATGATATATATTAATTAAGTGGAGAGGCTACATAGGGAATCACTTTGGAATGTATCATATAGAGATATAAGAGTTACTTCAACGATGTGGATGAGTATATAAAGAGAAATGAACATAAAAATAAAAATTATTTTATTTCTTCCATAAATTAATGATAAATCTAGAAGGACCATTTAGACTTTGGAATAATTTCTTTAATAAATCTTAATGTATTTTAGAGGAGTTTGGGATGAAAATATTATACTAGTTAAGTATCTGCATTATAAAATTTTATACTTAATCAAAAAATGGACCCTTTTGAAGCTTTAAATAAAAATTTTTATCGAACAATGACTTTTTGAGATTAAGTGGGAAAATGAAGGAATATAGAACTAATAATACTGAATGAAATAATAGGGAAACCCCAAACTATCCAATAACATATTAAATAACAACATGTTATATATAATAGATACACATATAATCATCTAAAAAATACCATGTTTTATATTTTATAAAGTGTTTTCAATTGAATATATTTTTTGAATTTATTTATGTGGTTTATAAAGAAGGGTATGTTCGTCCCTAAACACGTCATGTTATTTGAAATTCTTGATCACATTGGAATTGTATCCTATCAAATGTTAAATACACCATAAATCTCTAATTTCTATAATTTATTCCATGTATCAATCCAAAGGATGTATATAAGAGATCCCTCACACGAAATAAATTAGGAAGTTGTAGAATTTGATAATTACCCCTCATAAGAGGAACATCTGGTGAAGATATTGGATCATGAAGATAAAGTGTTATGGAATAAGATAAATCACCTTGTTAAAATTATGTAGATAAAATATAAGTATGATGTATTTACATGAGAACCAAATGATGAATTGAATGAAATATACTGTTATCCATTCCTATAAGGGTATTAAAACATTAATTTCATGGGTGGTATTTCAATGTTGTGAATATAATGTCTTGATGTTTTCACTATAACTAAATAAATTATTTATAATAATATATTTATGGATTATATTAACTAAAATAAATCATAATAAAAGCAATGTGATCGTATTTCATTATAAGAATTGCAAATCAAATATATATTGACCATCTGCAAGGCATATTTAATTTTCTTTGAGAATAAAGTTTCGGATTTCTCTTACTCATTCATATTACTAAAACTATAATTACATGGTTTATATAATGTATGATATCATTTTTCATGAGGAAATTATACATCATAAATTGAACCAACTAATCAATAATTGAATCATTCAATTTTTTTTCCGAATTTGTAATGATATTAGAATTTAATAGTTGTTTACATCTTATGATACAGTAGGAATGATTAATTTTTTTCAAAGAATAGCTAGGATAGACATTTGAATTTATTAACTAGTTAATAATAATGTCTTAATTTGAATATTAATTGTGTAATTAATATTTTTTAACTGAATTTTTAACTGATAGTTTCTAGTCTATTTTAATTATTTATGACCTAAAAATAATACATTAATCAAGATGCATTAATTCGAAATCCCATACACAAAGGAAGTATCAAGAATACTCTAATTGTAAAAACCTTGTTTTCCATTTCATTTTCCTCCTCAATCAAAACATTTATTAGGGAATCAACATATAATGAAATATGTCCATTTAGATTAACACAATATAAAAATAAGGTCAACCATTCATTGGAGAATTAAATCATTAAATTTATATCTTAACATATATTCTTAATTTATTATACTTTAAAATAGATTAATTAATAATTATTTATAAAAAATAAATCATCAATTAATATAACATCTTTTGAAATTTATAAATCATTTAGAAGAATAATAACAGTATAAAGTACAAATGGAGATAAAAAAATGAGTTTTTTACAAAAATCTAATCCAATATTTCTATAATGGAATTTCAATTGTTATAAATATATATGAAAAGTAAAAAGGTTAAAAAATATCTCAATAGAGACCAAAAAAATAGTTTTATAATCTTTATAAAACTACTATGTAATTCCTAGTGATACTCCATATTCAGTGAATCCCACCAAATCCAATTATCTTCTCTCTTTTACTTCCAAAGATCTCCACTTATCTCACCCTTTTGAAAACCCAAATCTAATATACATTACATAATACACAAGTAATAATGTTATAATCTTTACAATATACCAATCCAAATAGTTTGGTATATAAATTATTAGATAATGTTCCCCATACTTCAGTCAAATATATCTATTAAATTCTCTCCATCTTTAGACAAAACACACCATAATTAATCTACCCTATATTGTTATTTTAGTTTTTTAGCTCTATATAAATACTTTCTTAGCCTCTATATATTCCATCATCTTTTACCCCAATATTTATCAATTTCAATGATATTTAAATATCGTGGAATTTTATTACATTATTGCAGCATAGAATTGTTCAATTTATTCAAGATTTCATTTCTTATAGTTACAATGTGATTTTTTTATTCCCATATGATATTCATAGTGCTTCAAGACATTAAATAATTCAAAAAATCGTTGAATTTAATGTCATTACCTACCCATGTAGAGGATCAGATAACTTGTGTTTCTATAATTTTTTTTTGATTTGTTGGTGGGGTCAGGATAATTTTTGGATTTGAGTATTATAGGAGATGTGGATTTTTAGTTGAATCTTTTAGTAGTGGAGTAAATTATGTCATGGAAAAATTAATTTCACCATGATTGGTTGGATAAGGGAGATAAGTTTTTATAGTCTAGTGTGTTGTGTCATGGTCAGTGAGGTGGGGGAATAAGGGGATGTCTTGTGGCATGGATCTTGATCCATGTAATTTTACTATATATCTTGTCGGATATGATTTTTTGGTTGTTCTGTGATATATTTAATTTCAATATTGAGATTTTAGGGGTGAAATGGGTTTAATATTATATATATATTATTTCCATGTAGTTTTGGGTATTTCATCATAGAAGTCTTCTCTATAAAATTCATTGGTTATTACCTTTTTGAGATCGTTGAATCATGATGGTTATGATTTGAAACTCATTTAGTTTGGGGGTTATCATGTTTTAGATATAGAATAATTATACCATTGTGATACTTTGGTGTCCAAGAATTCTTTTATAAAGGTATTAGTTAACCATGACCACCCTTGGTTATAACAATTTTAAAAGGTTTGAATCAGTTATATTTTTGTAGATGGGGTCATTATTTCAGGATCATACCATCGTTTTGATGTATTAATGATTATCATTCTATGATATTATCATTATTTATTTTTATTATAAAATCTAGTTTCCCCTTATATTATTTCTCATACCTTAAACATCCTTTAAACACTTATCATATTATATCTTAGTTTTGATAACCCTTGGTCCTCCATTGGTGGATTATAACACTTAGAAGAAAGAGATCAATCACTTTTATTCTATGTTTCCATTCATTCATATTTTACATCAATTCATATTATTATTTATTATTTAGGAGGTCTTAAAATAACTATTAGTCATTTTGGGGTTATTCTATCCTATTCTTCATTTAATATGGTTGTTTATAGGTTTTTTGTGGATCCTCTCAAGTTTGGTATTGATTGGTCAACATTTTTCTATTATTTTAGTAAAACGTTTGTTGAGGAATCGATTATGGAATGGGATTTAGGATCCCCATTCAATTTATTTATATATTAATATGGAATTATCATACCTAGTTTTTCTATGGTTAGATGGTTAGAATTAACATAATGAATATAATGAACCAGAATAAATAAATTGGAAGGGTAGATAAGGAACAGTTGTGTTTTATGAATTTCCATGATTTTGGTTATGTGTTATTACTTTTTTGATTAAGGAGTTTTTTTATGAAGCCATTATTTCAATTTTTAAATCTATCATCAACTTCATAAATAGATAATAAAATAATGAATATAATAAAATAAATACTGGGAAATATAAAAATAAAATGTTAATATTGGTTTTATATAAATTTTTGGGGAAATTTTTAATCATTTTTATAAGAGGTTGGTTGATATTTTTTTATGGTATTTAGTGTTTTGACACTATTTCTATGTGGCTATTCTTATACTTGTTTTAATTAGAGTGGGTTAATGTTTTGGTTGTGATGGGCATGGAATTTATATGGTGTCTATTGGCCTGGGATTCTCTAGTGGATGATGTGGTGGTATATAATGGATGATAGGGTTGTGTCATAGTAGAATAGAAATTTAGTTTTATGATAAATTATATTAAATAATGAATAATTATTTGAAATTTAAATGGTTTTATGGGTTAGTGTTGTGCTTGAAATAATACAGGAAGTAAAGGGTGAATGGTAAATGGTAAAGTAAATTGATAATGTTGAAAAGAAAGTTTTCCAATGATATTGTAATTGGATGAAAATAATAATTAACTTGATGAATGTAACGTGGATTCTAAATGGATAATCTTTAATTTTGTAATGATTTGATAAAATTGGATGTTTTAGCATTTATGTGATCAATGTGTGGTGGTAGTGTCATTGGATGGTATTTTAGATTATTGTGGGTTAATAGTTTTGTGCACTTGTGATAATTTCGTTGTTACAAGTCATGGTACTTAATAAAATTATTTTATAAATCAAATTTATGTTTTGGATTATGGGGAATATTTTATAAATTTATTATTATTTATTTCTTAGTCATCACTTTAAAAGTCGGGTAACCCTACATGGGCCTTTATGATTTTATGGGGTCCAGATGATTTCACAAATATCTTGGATGGTTGATTGGGGATTCAGTGTTAATATGGATGACTGATTATTCCCCTGACTCTTTTAGCTAAGGATCGATGAATGAATAATTTTTAGGAGATATCAAAAAATGAGCAGAAGATGTCTAAGATGAGATAGAGTAAGACTTTATTTAATATCCCAGTAGAAAGGGGGATAATTGTTTTGGTAGAGAAGTTTATTCATGGCATAGAACAGAATTCCAACCTAAGTTAAGATTCTCCCTAGTTCACATTATAAATATATTTGTTGGAATATGTTTGGTTATAGGGGTAGTGTCTCTTATGTTGTGATTATTTGATATTATTTTGTTGATGTTAATGCCTCCTAAAACATAGATTTTATCAAACATAACTCTTGGTATTTGTAGGGCATTAAATTTAATTCTGGTTATAAGGAAGTTCTCTATAGGACATTGATGCCTTCACTCCCCCCATAGTTAGTGGATAACAATATTGACTTTAAAAATAAAAATCTTTTTAATTCACTTGATGGGATGAGGGATCTGGAAAAATATTTTATAGAATATGATAATAGGAACTATAGTGTGGAAAAGATTATTGGACAAGATGAGTACATCACAACTTTTTCTTGTATCCATACACACTCAATCTCTTGGAAGAAATGGGTGGGTCTATACTTCTATAGATCCATAGGTACTAGTGAAATTATAATAAAATACTATCTTTCTACGTAATATTTTTTTATGGTGTACCTAAACATTTTTTGGGTTCCAATTTCCATTCAATTAGAAATTTATTATATAAAGAATGTTAATTATAGAGGATATAGGTGACATAGAAGGCATATTAAACTTCATTCATTTCTCTACCATCCAACCGTAGTAAGTCTATGATGGATCTAGGTTTAGTTATACATATACAAATTGTAATGTATAGAGGATATGATAAATATAAACTAGTTTCCATGGGTTTTCATTACTGTGGATGGTGGGGGTGTACATCTAAGGATAGGGGTATGAGGTCTATGTCCTCTATGTTTATGTTACCTTACAAGGATAAAGAGTATGTGATGTATGATTGTGATGTGTGGTTCAGGTTTGGTGATATGATATGTGGTTATAGAATGTGGTATGTTTCTATAGATATGTGGTTGTGGTTGTGATGCAGTAGTGCAGTTATGTTGATGTGGATATGTAGATATGGAAGGCAGTATAGCATAGAATATATGTCATTGGGGTTATAGAGAGACTAGATCTCAGGGGAAGTTGTTATAGGGCACCCTATTGATAAATGTCCTTTAATATCATGTTTTTATTCACGGATTCATTTTTGGGTGAGTGATATATGTTATGGATGGGTGGTAGTTTACTTAGAATAGGAGATGAATTTATTTGACTGTTTATTCCTTGATGAATTAGTTTGTCTCTTTCACATTTTCCAGAGAGGTTTTTATAATGATACTTTTTAATATAATTATATAATAAACTACATATATATATATAGGATTCTATGAGGGGTTTTGAGATTCAAATGGACCTTCATATCTAATGGAGATCATTTTTGTGTTGGAATATCTTTTATAGGGGTTGATTATGGTTTTTTTATTTTAAAAACCCTTTCATTTATATATGACATTTACATAATTTGGGGGATTATAGGTTATTTTATATTATATGAAGGATATTATTGGTATTGTTTCTCAGATTATTGTGATTTATGAGGAAAATTACTCCCTTTTATATGTTTTTATACCCTTAGTGATAGTCACAAACACATGTCCTATTAGAAGCATGGTTCAGGTGTCACTCCCACCTTCATAGTCATCCCTAAAGGAGTTCCAGTGCGGGTGGGTGACACAAATTTATCTATTAATAAATTTGAACAACAACGGTTAGTTATAATAAGATCATTTAATATTTATGTTCATGATGAATATATTTTCCAAAAACATTGTTTACCAAATTCTTATAAACATGAATTTTGGTTTTCCTCAAGAAAAAATCCTACCATTAATCTCAAAGAGATCAAAATTTGTTAAGGAAAATGTCAAATAGCACATTCAAATGAATAAATTTATATAACATAAAATTCAAAAATAATATAAAATTATCTTATCAACTTCACAAATATCAAATATAAAATTAATATTACAATTATTTTACTCTCATTTCATTTAAAATTCAAATCTTAATATCTTCACATTCAAATCCTTATTTAGATTTGAATTTTTCTGTGGTTTCTATTATAGTATATACTTGGGAACTAATATGCACTATTTAATTGTTATTATGGTTTTAAATAACTTTAATTTAATTTATTTATTTAATAAGTCTCATGTTCAAACTATTAAATTATTTTATCACCTCGAGATACTTGTTATAATAGTCATAACCTGATTATAGGTTATGTATGAATGTTCATAAAATTGTCCTGATAGCCTTATAAGTAAATCCAAAACTAGGACATGTATCCACAAAATAAATATCCAATAAATACTATTTATTATAGTTATTATAATAAGGGGGATGAATTATAACTATAGGTTAAACCAAGGTAATTACAATATTTTTTTCAATACCAATTTTTAAATGTTTATCTCATTTTTTAACACATTAATCTAAATTAATCAATAATAAAATAGAAATTATAATGTTTAATTAATTCCCAAATTACTCTGTAAAAAATATTTTTATCAATTTTTAGGTTTAAAGATGGCATTTAAGTATTTCCATTATAAAACAATCCAATTACTCAAGACTCATGCCGTTGATGAAACAATATTATTATTATTTTTTACAAATTTACAATTATATCAACTTTTTATATTCGTATGTTTTTATATTTTACAAAAAATTAAACACATTAATTTTAATTAGTATTTCTATTAAATTAGTAAGGATTAAAATATAATGTAGTTTCAAATATCCCTTCCACAGACATTAATTAATCATTTTCTTCAAAAGCTTAATATAATATTTTCTAATTATATTTTTTTAAATGAGTCATTGAATTTTACCTAGAAAACATGTTCAATTTCATGAAACATAATTATACGAAGTTATATTTCATTAAAATTAAATCACTTGTGGAAAATATTTATCATTTATCATTATAAAGTGATTTTATAACATCATAATAATGATTTTTCCACTAAAAATGTGATGATAATCCCATATATTTAAGTATATATTGATGTGATATTAGCTAAAAATAAATATAAATTACATCATAAAGAAAAAATATCACTAAATATCAAAAATAAAAATAAAAAACAATATATAAAGACTCTAAAAACATAGATTCATAATCTCAATAGTGACCCTAAATATCATCATCATTTACCAAGGAGATGTCAGTGTAATAATACTATCTAAATTCCTTATCCTCGACAAGAAGAGAATCAAATAATTAATGGTTTGGGTGGGGATATTATATGGTAGGGTCTATTTTAAATTTATTTTTCCCAACTCATGAGAAATATTTAAGGGAAAATTCTACTATTTTATCTATCATTAATGTATGCATATATTTAATGGAAATATATGATAAATGTATCATATTGGGATCAATAAAAGGGACCTAATTTGGTATCTCAATAATATTCTCATTTCCCTTCATGTGGATTTCAACTTAGGTTCTCCATAACTTTTCTGTAGTGGTAATAACTAAATAGAATTTATATTCCACATCTCTATGTATGAAATTCACTAATAGAATGTTATTTTAGGGAACATATCAAGGAATATCAAGGTGAAAATCCAATGAAATTTCATGTTGTGAAATTCATAGGGGATTAAAAATTTTGGTCCTGGGGTAGGATAATATTAGAGAATTGGAATTAGTATAAGAATTTTGAGGGTTGGAACAACTTAAGTATATGTTTTTAAATATTTATTAAGGACTAGGATGTATACCAGGTTCTTGGGTAAGCGTTAGGGTGGGGCTTATGTAATCCCACCTTTGAGGGTATTTTGTGGTACATAGATATTTGTGCCATAAATAATAGGCAACACTGTTATATCCTAACTATGAATGGTGTCATGGATAGAGTGTCCCTCTATAATGTGGATCTTAGGGCTTCACTACATGAGGTGGAGGTCGTTTCATGAGGGGTGGGGATTTGGTTCTGATACACAGGGCATCAAACCATGAGTAAGGAAAGACATTTCATGATGGATTTTTTTCTAAGGGATGGACTCTCTTGTATTAACCATAGACCCAGTAGCCCGGATATGGTGTATTCTTTATTAAATTATCATAATATATAAGTAATCAGATCTCAAAGAACCAAGTAGTTTAGTAGTATTTATAAACTGGATATATACTTGAGTCTTGCATTATATTTGAAAACACAAATTACAACATAATTTTTTTCAAATAATATTTTTACATCTATAGTATTCTATTATATAATTTATAATACAAATCCTAGAGATCTAGGAATGTAAATAGAATAAATGTTATTTCAAATTCTTATCAATGGTTAATTACATTATAAGCTATCATGAATCAAAAGGTATAATTATCATGTAAAGGTAAATAACTAAACACACATTTCATTTTGAAAACATTAATATAACGATAGTATAAGTAATAATTAATATATCATGGTAAATAACAAACCCACAATCAATTTAATCAACTCGAATATCAAGATAAGAGAAGGAAAAATGAATTTTTAAACGTAAATATCTAAAAAAACATTCCATTTTAACAATAACATGACATTCATAATTAGATAACAAAAAATCAATATTGAAACAAAAATAACTGAAAGCACATTCAATTTAATCTCTAAACTGATAATGAAATGAATAAATATATAATAACGTTGTGAAAATATCATGGATAATAATATAAGGCATAATCAATATGGAATTGTAAATAACTAAAACTTCATTCCATTAAATCAATAAAATAGAAATGAAATGCATCTAGGGAAAATATCATTTTTAAAATTTCACTCACAATAATAATTGAATTATTAATGAATGAAATTCTTAATCATTTTATGTCATTATATCATACATAATTACACATATAACATGAATAGGATTCACAAGAAAAATTAAAACTATAAGTAGAAACCCTTTTAATTATAGATTGCTGATTCACCTTATGAGAATACTGATACATCTTGGGGATATATAATTATAGGACCCACCCATAACTTAATGTCAAAATAATTCATCATATAAAAAATAATTGATTTAATTCATTAACATTGCGCCTTATCATCAAATATCTATATTGATTAAAGAATACCTATTTATTAATATCTTCCCAAATAAAAAAAATAACATTCAATGTAGAATATCATATGCTGAAATGTAATATGGTTTAAGAAATAAAAATATCCATGATAAATAATATATATTTTTAGGGTAAATTTAATTTCCAATTATCATAGTTAAGTGAACATTTTTTGGGAAGGATAATGACTTCAAAAACAAATCAATAAAGTGAATGTCACTACTTTGCAAGGTGAAAATGGTCATAAAAAATACATAGAAATAGTAAGGATAGTATTAATACATTATATATCCATTGGAGTAATAATGATGTGTTGTTTCCATTAATGAGTATAAATATTATAAAAATATATTTCAAAACATTATTTAAGAAAATATACTTTTCATATTATAAATAAATTTTTATAAAAAGTTAAAAACAAATTAAAAATTATTTTTTTCAAAAATTACTTTGGAAACATATAAATTCATATTTAAAACATTGATTGGTCATGATGGTAGGAAATTACACACGTTTCAAGTACGTTAAAAGAAATATTCCAATCACATTTTCGGTAAAGGATAAATGACCATTATTTTGAAAATTTCCTAAATAATCACTTAATTATTACTAAAAAATAAAAATGGTAAAAAAATGTATTTAATAAAAAAAATTAAAATTTCAGAACCATTTTTGAAAATATTTTATGAAAAAAAGGATTTAGAAGAAAAAAAATCTGAATGAAGATGGAAATGAAGTTGGGTTTCCTTGAATAAAAATATCAATTATTTTAAGCACCAATGAGTGGTAGAAAATTTCTATTACATGAAAATATTTTGAGTAACCAAAGGATAAAAATATTAAATGGTTTTTGAGGATATGGTAAAATAATTTCCTTCAACTAAAATTTAAGAATAAAAAATCTCAATTAGAATGAGATTATTAAATAAACCCATACATTGATCATTACTTTAGGGTGAAAATTAATAAATGAATTGATTACTTCTATAGATTGTAAATCCACATAAAAAATGAATAAAAAATAATATTATCAAAATTTATTTCACACATAAACTTATAATATCAAATATCTTGATGATGTAATATAACCCAATGAAATGAAATTGTGTTACGAAATTCCATACAACTTGGATACTCTTAATTCAAATAAACATAGATCAAATAAATAAAAATGGAACTGAGAATTATATGGTTTATTAGTTAATAATGATATTAAATTTCATTGTGGCAATATATACATGATATAGAATAAATCAGGTGTATAGTAAAAAAAATTCCTCAATGATGGGAAATTGAGATGAAGTCCCTCACATCATGCTTCCTTTTAGTTAAACATGATTTAACAGCCATTATAGTATTTCATACAAGTTATTAAATTATATTAGAACAAAATTATTATTTATATATTCATATAGGATCCTTTTATAACATTTTATCACCTTTTCGTTAATAATATTTCATTAATTCCATTATTTTGTGTATTAATTACCCCGTTTTCTCATTCATTATTTTTCATGAAAGTTTTGTTTCTTGGAATTATTATATAGTTTCATCATCTAAAGACTTAAAATAATGATATTATTATGTTATTTATACATCAATTATACATTTATGACAAATAAATATTTTTTTTGTAAAAAAATGAAGTATGTTATGATGATGGTGACGGTTGGTCATACGTACACATAAGTAAAGTTTCTATTGTTCAAAAATTATTATGGAAAGTATATAAGTAATATTTTATCCTTAAAAAATTATAATAATATCATAAATAACATATTATTTTTTTAAATATATTTATATATATTATCCATGTGTTGTGCTGATGAAAATAGAGTCACGTTTCATTGTGAATGTTGTAGTCCACACGTACACGAACAATGTTATCTTCTTTAAGTGAGTGAAATGTTAAGAAAAAATTATATATTATCTTCTAATAATGTTAAATATTTCATTAATATTATAATTATTTTATTTATATCACATATATTAATAACCATTATCCTTATCAAACTCCATGTAACGCATTAGTGAAAAAGGAATCACATCATTTTGCAAGGCGGTTGTCCACTATACACACGGGAGACGTTACAGTATCCCCTAAGGAATGTAAATCAAAAAAACTATATATATATATATATGATATAATGACTATGTAGGTATAATTTTTTTATTAATAAAATATATAGAATTTATATTCATCATCATACCCAACTATGTGAGGTGGTAATGGAAAAAACCAATTGCATAAGTTTACAAGGCGGTAGTTTGTCGTGCACATGAATGGTGATTATGTAACCCACTTCATGGAGTTGTGGATGGCTGTAGGCAATGACCATAATTATAAAAAATATATAATTATATTTGAGATACTCATTTTATTATATAATCATTGTTTAATAATAATTTAATGGGGTGGAGGAATAAATAAAATAAAACACTCGTTGAAGAATATTACCTCTTCCATGAGTAACCTCCTGATGTTTGAATCAAAATCCTTAAAAATGATGGATTTATGACCCAAAAAAGGCTTCCAAGATGTTATGAAGGAAGTTTGTATGTTATTTTGGAATTTATTTTCTGTAAAAAAGGGGATTAATGGTGTGAAGATGATAAAATAGGGGTTGGCCTACATAAGTGAGGTGAGTGGCACACGTGTAATTTTTTGAAAATACAAAGGTGTACCCACATTTTTTACATGTTACAAGGGTATAAATAGTTTATTATAGATAAATATAAATTATAGGGTGGAAATATGGTTTTAAATTCAATTTTATAAAATTATTTAGTTCATTTTAGCCCTTATGTTTTTAGTTTACCCCCCCCCAAAGTAAACCCATTTTTACCATAACTACGGTAATGAATTTTTACTATTTTTACTATTTATCTTCATAAAAAAATATGTTAAAATTATTATATAATATAAATTATTATTTTTACCAATATTGAAACCATTTTAAAAAATCTCATTAACATTAGTTTCAAATTTTAATTTAAAACTAATCTCACATGCATGATGAGAAATAGGGTTTTCAAAGAGAAAATGTTCAAATGTTTAAAAAGTTTTTGTTTAAAAAATAGATATTAAAATTATTTAAATGAAATTAATTAAACTAATAGATATAAAATTGAACTAGTTTTACTTCAAAACAATTAAAATATTTATTTAACATTATGAATAATTTAAAAGAAAATAATGTTTTCAATTAAAATTTAGTATTTTTCATTATTTATTGAAAAATGAAATATTTTAGAAAAATTCAACAAATTCACTGAATTATATTTTTTACATAATTATATAAATAATTAAGTTTATTTTTTGAAACTAATTTTATAAAATTGGAAAAAATAATTTTTAAATTATATATCCAAAGGGCGACTAAACCGTCTTTTTGAAAAAATATACCGTTTTTAGAAAAAAAATTATTTTTCATTTAAATACTTATTATTTTATTTATTATAAATATATGACCATATTATTAAATATTTATTTATTACTATTAATACCCTCTAATTTATCAACTTGGTTATAATGGTATACTATATTAGAGTTCATTTAGATTTAGGGTTGTGTGGTCAATAAGCTATTGAAGAGATTAAATTTAAAGAAATAAATTTTTTTGGTTGTTTAAGATCAGTATATCATGTAACATAGTATGTAAAATACAATGTTATTATTATTTAATTTTAAGATGTTACATTCTCCCCACCTTATATAAATTGCATCACATAATTTAAACGTGATCTCAGTAACATGGGTTTGATATTTGAAAATTATTTTGTTGAAAGCCCCCAACGTTAAAAAAATTAATAAAACACTATCTTAATACAGTAGAAAGGGATTTAGAAGATCATATGGAATAAAAAATTACTTGGTTTATAGCTATGAAATCATTAGTGGAATGTGGACAAATGGACATGGAAGTAAATAGTATATTATTAATGATAATGACATAGGTCATTAATCATAGGAAATTGAATAAAAATGAATATTTAAGGACCTATGAAACATAAATCTATTATGAATTAAAAATATATTTGATTCATCATATATGAAGTCAATATGATAAATTATTTGTTTGAATATAATTTTCCGAGAGTTGAATAATTATTTTACTGTCTATGAATGTAAGGAAATATACATAATAAATTTCTATTTCATGAGAACAATTTCATACACTGGTTGTGATTCAATAAATTTCCAATTCATCGCTTACTTCAATAAAAGAAAAATGATTTTTTTATTCTTGTAGCACTAAAATTTTCTTTTAATGGATCATAGGATCTATAATATATTGAACAGTCTTTCCATCTCTGTCTAACAATTTTCCAAAACCAACATGGTTATCACAAGTTATCCAATATAATTCATGAATCTATAAACCTCAATAGTGAAACCACCATTTCTTCATTAATATTTAGTTATAAAATAGTTTACCTAATTACTTATTAACCAGGATATCAAATAGGCCAGTGGTTGGTGCTAAACCCTTATTATACTTCAGTCATGGGTTCAAGATCCATGGATTTTGCCAAAATGATTTGTTGTCACATGGAATGAAGGTTGTACTTTTTCTAAAAAAATATTAATAAAATTCATATAAAATTCCCAAAAAAATATTATGGACATCCTTGGTGTAACACCCCATGCTTCCACTATACGCTTCTCTTTGAATAGTACAATAACGTGTGTTATACGCAACTTGGAGTTCTAACACACACCACAACCAATCAAACCAGCCGTTATGTATAGTAATACCCAATTTTTTAAATTTTATAAATTTTATCTTTCAAAATGGACTTCATTTTTGGATTCAGAATATCTAAATTAGCCTACGGTGAATTTTTGGTATTTTTCTGAAAAAAATCAATTTTTGATGAATACTGAAAAAACACTGAGTTATAGTTTAAATTAAAATTGTTATTTAAATAATTTTCTATTCTATTTAAATTTATTTTAAGTCAAAATAGATACATAATACCTATATAAGTTCAATAGAGGCTAGGATTGATCTGTAAAATCATTAATTTATCACTCGCATCTCTTTAATGAAAGGTATGAAACCCTAGCGGACTTCAGATCTCATCTCTCGGTTAGCTTATATTTGGGGATTAAATGAATTCAAATGTGTGTCCCTCAGTCGCAGACTCTTTCGCATCCGGTTTCTATCTGTGGAGCTCAAAAGTAGTGCTTGGAGTATCGGATCCATCAATCTCAGGCCAGGTACACTTAGACTTCAATAATGGAAATTGAATTTATATTTTCTTGATTTTAAGGATACCTAGGCGCAAGTATGGATAAAAATACACGGTCTCAAATGGGTACTGTGGCATGCTGAGGTTTTGTTTGATATTCCATATGCTATTGGGATTCCAATTAGAATGGATCATGTTACAGAATCAGTATGCTATGGTCATTTTGCTCGGGTCCTAGTAGAGATTGACCATAGTTCTACTTTAATAGATAAGGTGATTTTATCTACTCATCAGGATGATATTTGTCTTCGGATTGAATATGAAAGCACTCCTCCTTTATGTGTTTCTTGTCAAATTATTGGGCATGAAGAATCTTCATGAAAAAGAAATGTTATTTGTGAAAATTGTCAAATTAAAGGGCATGGCCTACAACACTATAGGAGGACACCCAAACAAGGTATGGCACAAAGCATTGAGCAGAATAAGACGGCTACTGTTGGTCATGATCTGCTAAAGGACTCTGATAAAGAGACTGATGTTTCTACTGAAAAGTCTCAAAGGTCTCTTGATTAAGAGCCCAAAAAGGGATATTCTAAAGTACATATCAAAACCATCACTTCTTCACAAAAAAACAAGAGAGTTCTCTTATCCCGGGCAGATCTTGCTGACGATATCCAGCTACCCGTTGATGAAAATTATGGTATGGATGATATGAATGGAGCCTAATTCAAAGAAAAATTGACAAGAGGTCTCAAAGATGATTAATATGATGAATCAATTGATAGACTTGATGATTTGGAAAATGATGCTCAAAAAGATGTTGACTCCTCCCTAAGACAAGAACAGATCTTGGTCAATGCCAAAAGCAGAAGAGGCACGGAATAGATGGAACATCCTATCTCAAGGAAATATAAAGAAAGGAAATAGGTGACTGATGTTTGTTACTACACTTTGACAAAGGACAATAAAAAGGTAAAACCCTATGGTTAGTCTCTTTTTACAATATATAGAGAAATAGACACTGTTTCCATAGTTCCTCGTGCCTCTAGTATGGGAGTCTCCCCTCCGGAAGGTACTCCTAGAGACCAAGTTAAGACCACCTTATTCCATGGTTTTCTAGCAAAGTCTAGTGATGGTGATTCTTCACCTTTGCCTCATAAAGAAGGTCAGGATACAGCTTATGTTATAGACTTGGTATCTTCTTCTCAGGATGCCAAGTACACCCATAACATGTACCATAAACCCACTCCAACAGAGCAGTATAAACAGATAGGTCCTCTGAAGAAATCTGTCCAGGACTCCCCTGAACTGCATGTGGTCCTTCCCAGTCTAGAGGGCCAAAAAATGACATAATGTCAAGATCATCCCTGCCTTCACCAAGCTGTAGCACCCCTCAATCTCAAATTCATAAAGGTATAAAATGGGTGGGTACCTATAATTCGTTTGAATTACTTGAATATGCTAGTCATGATGATGAAAGGAAACCAATGGAAGATCAGGATTGATTTAAGTGTGTGAACACGGATGTAACGTCGGAGATCCTAGATGATGGTGGAGGTCGCTGGATACAGGCAAAGGCTGGGCGGAGGGGGAGACAACCAAGTTGAATGAGTGCTTAAACATCTCTTCACAGTATGAACACTCACTCGTGAGTGCGCTAATGAATTTTTTATGGACCTCTTTTTCTGCTTTTACTCCTCTGTCTTTACACCTTTTATGACTTCTTATTTTAATAATATGGGCCTTTGCGCCTCAACCTTCATAAAAAAGAGTTAAAATCAATGTTTAATAACTAAAACATTTTTAATATAGGGTTATACATAAGAAAAATTTGATTATAAATATTCATTATAAAGATAAAAATATTTTCTATATAATGGTATTTTTTAATAATTTTTATACATTATATAATTTAATTTATTTATGACACAATGGTGATGAAACAATTACCTAATTAATGGAATATTAAAACAATTGATATTATAAATATCCAAATAAATGTAATTTTAGACTTTTTATGAATTCCACTAATTTTATAGGTTAATTTGACATATTAGGATTGGTTATATGATTGTTTTTCTTTGTAATAATGCTGTTATGAATTTAGAAAAAACAAAATACCAAATAGTGTCAAAATTGACATAAAAGAGTTTTTAAAACAAATATTATATTATGAATTGATATTCTATTCCTAAAAATAAAAGGTTTGGTAAAAATACTTATATAATGATAGGTGTATAATTAATGAACCACTTGGGGTTCTCTTGGAAGTATATATTATGTTTATTAACCATATAATATAAAAATACAAAGAAACATGTAAAATGTCAAACTATTTAATTAAGAGTTAAATCTAAAGGATAAATTTACTATAGTGACCCAAACCTGTATAAAACATATTTGTTGAGTGTTTCTCGACCCATCCCCACCTTAGCCTTTAAATAATCCACTTTGGAGCCATTATAAACCGAAAATGATTATATTATAAAATAATATTTCTATCTTTTCATATGGTGCCCCTCACCCTCTTATAAAAGGGAACTCCCCCTTCTGTCTAATTCACAACTTCAAATCCTTTTGGATCAGTCAAACCCTGCCCAAATATCCTCTAAACATACCTCACTTCATACTAGAGGCCTTTCTTTATTCCAAAATCCAACTTAAGGAGCCTTTTTGATCAAATCAAAAGGACGAACCCGAAGAAGAGTTTGTAATTTCACCACCCACTTTCAAGTTCGTTTCTTTTTCCACTTATTCTTTCTTGGTTATTTCCATTATAAAATAATAAATCCATTATATTATATAAACTTTTATGTTATTATAAATATGGTACAACCATATTCATTAATCTATCCATCCATTGAATGACATGTCACCATACGTGAGTACGTACGGATTACCGTCTCCACGTCGTGGTGTAATTGTTATTCAATACATTTTTATTTTTATGGGTATAATAATGATGTTTAATTCATATAAATAATAAATATGTCACGTTAATGATTCTTTATATATGATATAACTTCCAATTATATATTATTTTAATATTAAAAGAATGATATTGTCGCTCGTGCGTACATATGGATTACCGTCTCCACGAACGCAGTGAGGTTCAATCCCCATCATATCCATTCAAGAATAATTTTCATTAGATGATTAAAAATAATGTTTAAAGGCATGATATCATTCTGAATATGAATAAGATACATCCTATCCATAAAAAAAATACTTACGTAGCAAAGAATATAATGTAAATCGAATTAGTTAACACCCAAAATGACGATAATACTAAGATATTATTTACAATGAAATGTTAAAAAATAATATATGATTTCATATTAATGTATATGATTATTTTATAATTTAAATACAATTATTTCACCATTATACAGGAAGAAAAACTTCCCTCGACCAAGGAAAAGTTCAAGGTAAGGGTTAATTTCAAAATCTCTTTATTGTCCAAGGTTGTTTTTACACAAGTATCTACTGGGACCTCTTTATCATCCACATCCTTGATTCTTAAAAATTTATTTCAAAACATTCTTTCTATTTTATAGACTATGGTTTAAATTCATTTATTCCCTTTTTGACTTTTTATAATATTTTTATAATGGAATCTTTCTGTCGTTTTCCAAACAAGGTCATTTTAAACCTTTTCGGCAGAATTAATATAAGAATGTATTTATTTTAACTTATACGTCAGGTGCAGATATTTTCTGAAATTATAAAATTATCGAATATTCCCTTACAAGATTATCAGAATATTTTCAATGTAAATGTTTTCTTTTTTAATTAATTGATTTTTAAATAATTTCAAAAAAGCGATATTTCTCTCAAATAGTTCTGATTTCATCTATATCAACGTCCTTTGATGGATTTTAAGCTTATTTGAAGTTAATTTATTATTATAAAACTTCCATATTGTATTGAAGGTTTTGCGATATGTTTGACTGTGGATGTGTTATTTTTATACCATTCATGGTTTAGGAAGAAAGTATTGACATTTAGTATGCTAGTTTTAATATGAATGTCTATGTTATGTTTAAACCTGTTCATATGAGGAATGAATTTGACTTATTAAGTGACGGGTGGATCCTAATATTTCTCCTCAATGCATCAGAAGGTCATATGAGACAAACTAGTGTCTTGGAACAAGGCCATGACAAAATCTTATTTGTAGTCTTGGCATATGGTCTTGAATATGTGGTTATGATAGTCTGGCATTGTGAATTCTATTATAATGATAGTGTTTCTTGATATTTCATGTGATGATTTGACTGATAGAATATCCATGTGAATAAGTAAATGGAATTATTTATTTTTAGTTTTTCCATATTAGGTTGAAGATCATGTTTAAAAGGCTTTTCTTTTAGTTATACAATGCCTTAAATGTTTATGTTTATTTATGAATGTTTCTACTATATTGTTATCCTTTCTGAGTATCTGAGCTCAGCCCTATCTATGTTTTATTTTTCCCAGGATGTGAAGAAGTATTTTATGACTAAACTTCAGGGATAGTCTGAGGGGATATGAGTGTGGACTATGGAGACTATGTTGTTGTAGTTTTTCACTATTTTATGTAATGTAAGACATATGAATATATCTAGTGTTTCCAAGGCTACTAAACTAATTGTTATTTCAAGATTTGATATTTTATGATAATGCCATTGTTATGTAATAATTCACTAACTTTGGGTAACTGGGGTCGGGGCATTACATTTGGTATTAGAGGAAGTTTATTACAAACCTTGGAAGCTAAATTTAGATAAACTCTGATTAGAGCACACATACCTAAGATGGATTTTGATGATTAGTATAGAAGAACTTCATAGAATTTTGGTATTGTAGAGATTGTCTGAGTTTTCTGAGAAATACATCCCTATATTGATATGATCAGGTAGAGGTGGCTCTGGCACAGATTTACATAGGGGTAAAACCCGAAAACACCGCTTTGAGCTAGACTCGAACAGGAACTGGTGCAAAACAACAGGACTTGTTGCACTCATGGTTACGACACTCCTAAGGGATATGATTAGGATAATTATCATTTTATTTACAAACCATTATGAAGGGTTTATGATTATATACTTCCTCAAAGAAATCATTTTTATGATTATGGATTATATCCATAAACTGTTCAATTTATGTTAAGTGTTTTACAAATTTGGATTTATGTATTGTGATTCATAAACTAATCCAGTGTATGCCATTATTTAGAAATGGTGCCTAATGGAAGGAATGGAAACTATATCAATACACTCACTCCATGTAGGGATTTCTCTCTTTCTCAAGATAATTATAGTGGAGCTGGTGATGCAACTGGTGCTGATCAACTAATCACCATACTAAGAAAACTCACTCAGTTTTTGAATAATAACCTTACTCGTACGGAGCACCTTGATCCGCAGCGTGGAGGATCATGGTTAGATCGCTTCATGAGGCAATAACAACCAACATTTAATGGGGGTACAAATCTACTAGTATCTAAGAAAAGTATAAATTCCTTAGGGAAAATATTCCACGCCTTGGGGATTAGTTAAAGGGAAAAAGGTGTCCTGGGAGTTTACCGACTCACTAAAGATGCTGATCAATGGTGGTCATTGATTAAAAACAAAAAGAAAGATGATGAAGTATAAAATATGGAATGGAAGGAGATTATAGTGATTTTATTATAAAAATACTTTCCTCATGACAATCGAGCGGATATGGGAAGATAATTTCTGAGTCAGAGGAAAAAAGAGGACAAAAATGTTGCAAAGTATGATTCTAACTTTACAAGGTTATAAAGGCATGCTGCAGATTATATACGTAACCCAAGAAGTAAGATTGATCATTTCTTTGAAGGGTTAAACCCATTTCTCCATCGAGCATTAGTCTCACAATCCTTGTCGTCATACAGAGATATCATCTCATGTGCTATCATGACTGAAAATGTATTCTCAATGTCTTACGACTTTAAAGAAAAGTAAGAGAAGAAGAGATCTGTCAATCACTATGGAAATAAAAATAAGGGGAAGAATGGAAAAGATGAATATACATCCTGCAGTAAATGTGGGAAGAAACTCCCCGGTACTTGCCTGAAGGGAATGAGACTCTATTTCAAGTGTTGTGAAAAAGGCCACTAAGCTCATGATTTCAAGGGGAAGAAAGAAGCTACCGATGTTCAATGCTACAATTTCAGGGATATGGGACATTACGAAAATGAATTTCCTAAGTGTCAGGGAAACATAACTCAGAAAAGGCCATGGAATCAATTCCAGGCTTATGTGATCACTAATGCTAAGGTTGAAGCTCCGAAAGACATGGTGGCAGGTAATATAATGGTTTCCTCAAGTTTAGCCAATTCTTTATTTGATTATGGATCAACGAATTGTTTTTTATCTTCCCAGTTTTCTAATAAAATTAGATATTTCCAATTTTATTTAACAAGGTATTTTTCAGTCAAAACTCTTAAGGTAAGTATCATTGCTACAATGTTCTGTGAATAAGTTCCCATTAGGGAATATAAGTGTTCATTATCTGTTGATCTCATCGTCATAACCATAATTTAATTTGATATAATCCTCATTATGGATTGGATTTTAAACCATGATGGAAAAATATATTGTAAGAAGAAGGAGGTTATTATTTTTTATGATGATGATAAAGAAGACCTTATCTTTAGAGCAGAATCGTCACCACCTAATTCTTATCTAGATCCACCACCAGTAGCTAAACTAAATTAAATTATTGGGGAGGAATAGAATGAAATGACTATGGGTGAGGAAAGGAAAGTTCAAATATAGTATGCAGCTATTGTGAGGGAATATGTTGATGTGTTTCCAGAAGATTTACATAGACATCCTCTAGAACGAGAATTGTAGTTTTCTATTGACCTAATTTCTGGTTCAAGGACCATATCGATGACCCCTTATAGAATGGACACTGTGGAATTAATGGAACTAAAGAAAAAACTAGTGGAATTAAGTAATAAGGTATTTATTCTCCCTAGTGTTTCTCCATGGGGAGTCCCTATTATTTTTGTTAAGAAGAATGATGGATCTATGAGGTTGTGCATTTACTATAGGGAGATCAATGCTATAACAATACAGAACAAGTATCCCCTACCTCGCATTAATGATTTATTCGACCAAATTCCAGGAGGTCAACAATTTTCAATGAATGACCTTCGATCTGGATATCATCAGTTGTGTGTGAAGAAGGAATTCATTCCGAAGACAGCATTTTGAACCAAGTACGAGCATTACGAGTTTATAGTAATGCCTTTGGGCTAAATAACGAACCCTCTGTTTTCATGGATCAAATGAATAGAGTTTTCCAGGAATATCTTGATGATTTTGTAGTGGTATTTATTGATGATATATTGGTATAATCTAAAAGATACTAAGATCATGAAAATAACTTACACATTATCCAAAAGACTCTTAGAAGATCTGAATTATATGGAAAGGGTAGCAAGTGTGAATTCTGGCTTCAATAGATTTCTATTCTTGGCCATATTGTCTCTAAGGATGGAATCTCTGTTGATCCTTCTAAGACAACAGAAATCCATTAATGTCCTGTACCAATGAGTATAACTGAGGTACACAGTTTTATTGGTTTAACAGGTTATTATCAACGTTTCGTCCAAAATTTTTCTTGATTGGCTAACCAATTAATGAATCTCACACGTAAAGGGGTTAAATTTGTTTGTACAAAGGACTGTGAAGAATGTTTCACGGAACTGAAGAGAATATTAGTCAATTATCATATATATACTCTATCATCGGGGAATGAGGGGTTTGTTATTTATATTGATGCTTCAAATAAGGGACATGGATGTTTCCTTATGCAGAATGATAGGGTTATTTACAATGCATCATGACAGCTAGAAATTCATGGGAAAAACTATCCTACTCATGATCTTGAGTTAGTATCTGTAATCATTGCATTGAAGATTCAGAGACACTGTCTCTATGGTGAAAAATCGGAGATTTATATTGATCACAAGAGTTTGAAGTATATTTTATCTCAGAAAGAACTCAACATCAGGAAAAGGAGGTAGCTTGAAATACTCAAGGATTATGATTACATGATACACTACCACCCAGGGAAGGCAAATAAGGTGGTAGATTCTTTGAGTAGAAAGGATCCTGGATTTTTGAACAAGATGAGAGTTTAAAGGGATCCTATTTTCATGGATCTATTAAAGATGGATATGGGAATAACCATGGAAGGTGAATCATCAATACATTTACAAATGTTTGCCAAACCATATTTATTATAAAGGATAAAGAGTTCTCATACTGATGATGAAGAGATTCAAAAGAATATTAAAGCTGCGAATGATGATAGATTGAATGAATTTTTGTATGAAGAGGGAATTTTGAAATTTGGGAAGAGACTTTGTGTTCCCAATATACCTGATCTAAAAAGAGAATTGTTGGATGATGCTCATAGATCCAATTTCTCTATATGCACTGGGATCACTAAAATGTATAATTATATAAAGGAACATTTTTGGGGGAAACCTAAAGAGGGAGATTGTAGATTTTGTGTCAAGATGTATGGTTTTTCAACATGTGAAAGCTGGAAGGCAACAACCAGGAGGAGTCATGCAACCTCTTCCCATACTGGAGTGGAAATTGGATAATATTATGATGAACATTCTCATGGGACTACCATAGAAACCTAGCAGAATCAATGTAATATGGGTCATTGTAGATCATCTAACAAAGTCACCACATTTTCTTGCTATAAGATAAGATCTACCACTTGACTTTATAGAAAGACTATATATTAATGAAGTAGTGAGACTTCATGGAGTACCACTATCGAGCAAATTTTCTTGCAATAAGAGAAGATCTACCACTTGAATGTCTAGAAAAAATATATATTAATGAAGTAGTGAGACTTAATGGAGTACCACTATCAATTGTTTCTGATTGTGATCGGTGTTTTACATCAAGATTTTGGAAAAGTATTCCGAAAGCCCTGGATACAGAACTTTGTTTGAGAACATCCTACCACTATCAAATAGATGGAAAATCAGAATGAACTATTAAATCCTTTGAAGACATGTTGAGATCCTCCTCACTTGACTTTCAGGGTATGTGGGATCAATATTTATATATGGTAGAATTTTCCTATAGTAATTGATTCCATTCAAGTATTCAGACGGCACCATATGAAGAGTTATATGGAAAGTGATCTCACACACCAACCTGTTGGGATGATGTTGGCGAATGAAAATTTGTAGGCCCAGAACTTGTTGAGGAAACAATTGAAAATGTGAAGGTAATCCAAACCCACATCAAAGCAGCTCAAAGTAAGGAGAAGAGCAATGCTGATATTCAAAGGAAGGATTTGTAAATTCAGGTAGGAGATCATGTTTTCTTGAAGGTATCTCCATGAAAAGGTGTTATATGTTTCGGTATGAAAGGTAAATTGAGTCCCAGGTACATCGGACCTTTCGAAATTCTAGAATGAATTGGGGCTGTAGCTTACCGTTTGACAATGCTTCCAAGAATTTCCAAAGTTCCCGATGTATTCCACGTATCAATGTTGAGAAAATACATGCCTGACCCAACGCATGTACTCACCTGTGAGGAAGTAGAACTGGAACCCAATATGTCTTATTGCGAAGAGCCTGTCAGGATTCTTGACACCAGAGAACAAGTGTTGAGAAACCGGATGACCCGTTTGATAAAAGTTCCATGGAGAAACTATAAGATGGAAGATGCAACGTGGGAAACCAAGGAACATATGATGAAGAACCACCTGAGTCTTTATATGCAGTAATATTCTAGAAATTTTGAGGAAAATTTTTTTGAAGGAGGGGATGGTGTAACACCCCAAGCTTCCACGGTAAGCTTCTATTTGAATAATACAATATCATTTGTTATACGCAACTTTGAGTTCTAACACACACCACAACCAATATAACAAGCCTTTATGAATAGTAATACACATTTTTTGAAATTTTATAAATTTTATCATTCAAAATGGACTTCATTTTTTGATTCGGAATATCAAAATTATCCTGAAGTGAATTTTTGGATTTTTCTGAAAACATTCAATTTTTGATGAATAGTGAAAAAACACTATGTTATAGTATAAAACTGAATTTTTATTTAAATAATTATTTATTTTATTTAATTTTTTTACGTCAAAATAGATACATAATACCTATATATGTTCAATGTAATTCATTGGAATCAATTTATTATAATTTTAGATATATATAATTTTTAGAAAACTTTTCACCGTATTTTACCCACCTTCTAGGAGAATTTGTGAATTCACATAAAACATAATTTTACCACTTCTGTGTGTGGAATTTCAAAAATCCAAGAGACATAGTTGATATCAGTAAGTAAAATGTGGTCCAATAAGATAAAAATATTTTTTGGTGAATAGTAACTTTTTACTTTTATTTACCACGGTTAAAAATAAATAAGATAATTAAGGGTGAAAATGATATTATTATTTCCCTATCACATGTCCTAATTATATTGGATAAGTGTAATTCGACCAAAAACAACCTTCGGAATAAAATATGAACCTCTTTGGTTTACTTGGGTTAGATTAGGACATTTATTATTATTTAATTCCAAGAATAGTTAAATGAGTTAAAATCAAAGTTTAATAACTAAAACATTTTTAATATAGAGTTATACATAAGAATAATTAGATTATAAATATTCATTAGAAAGATATAAATATTTCCTATATAATGGTATTTTATTTATAATTTTTAGACATTAAATAATTTAATTTATTTTTGACATAATGGTGATGCAGTAATTACCTAATTAATGATATATTAAAATAATTGATATTTTAAATATCCAAATAAATTTAATTTGAGTCTTTTTACGAATTCAAATAATTTTCAAGGTTAATATGACATATTTGGGTTGGTTACATGAAATTTTTTAGAAGTAATAATGTTGTTACAAATTTAGAAAAAACAAAATACCAAATAGTGTCAAAATTGACATAAAAGACTATTTAAAAAACTATTATATTATTAATTTTATTCTACTCATAAAAAGATAAGGTTCAGCCAAAAGAATTATATAATTATAGTTTTATCATTAATGAACCACATGGGGTTCTCTTGGATGTACATAGTATGTTTATTAACCATATAATATAAAAGTACAAAGAGAAATGGTAAATGTCAAACAATTTAACTAAGAGTTAAATCTAAACGGTAAAGTTAATATTGTAACCCAAACCTGTCTAAAACCTATTTTTTGAGTGGTATCCAACCCATACCTACCTTATAATTTAAATAATCCACTTTGGAGCCATTAGAAACCGAAAATGATTTTATTATAAAATAATATTTCTATCTTTTGCTCAGGTGCCCCTCACACCTCTTATAAAAGGGAACTCCCCTTCTCTCTAATTCACAACATAAATGCCTTTTGTATCGGCCAAACCCTGCCCAAGTATCCTCTAAACTTCCCTCAATTCATCCTAGAGGCATTCCTTTAGTCAGAAATCCAACATAAGGATCCCTTTTGATCAAATCAAAAGGAACAACCCGAAGAAGAGGTATTAATTTCACCACCCTCTTTCAAGTTTTTTTCTTCTTCCACTTATTCTTCGTTTGTTATTTCCATTATAAAATAATAACTCAAGTATCTTGTATATAATGTCATGTGATTTTAAATATGGTACAACCATATTCATTATTCTATCCATCCTTTGAATGACTTGTCCCCATACGTGCATGCATACAGATTACCGTCTCCACGTCGTGGTGTAATTGTTATTCAATACATTATTATTTGGATGGGTATAATAATGATTTTTAATTAATGTAAATAATAAATATAACATTATAATGATTCTGTATATATTATATAACATCCAATTATATATTATTTTAATATCAAAATAATGATATTTTCGCTCGTTGGTACGTACGGATTACGGTCTCCACAAACACGATGAGATTCATTCCCCATTGTATCCATTCAAGACTAATTTTTATTAGATGATTAAAAATAATGTTTATATACTTGATATCATTCTGAAAATTAGTAAGATTCATCCTATGTGTAACAAACATTACTTACGTAACAAATAATATAAAGGAAAATGAATCAATTAACACCCAAAATGACGATAAAACTAAGATATTATTAACAAGGCAATGTTAAAAGATCATATATGATATCATATTAATATATATGATTCTTGTATAATTTAATAAAAATTATTTCACCATTATACAGGAGGTTAACCTACCTTTGACAAAGGAAAAGTACAAGTTAAGGGTTAATTTCACAATCTCTTTATTATCCGAGGTTGTTTTTACGTAAGTATCTACTGGGACCTCTTTTTCATCCACATCCATGATTCTTAAAAATGTATTTCAAAACATTATTACTATTTTATAGACTATGGGTTAAAGTAATTTATACCCTTTTTTGACTTTTTATATTATATTTATAAAGGAATGTTTCCGTCGTTTTCCAAATAAGGTCCTTTTTAACCTTTTCCACAGAATTAAGGTATAAATAATTTTTTTATCTTATATGGTGGGTGCAGCTATTTTCTGCCATTATAAAATTTTTGAAGCTTCTGTTACAAGATTATAAGAATATTTTCAAAGTAAATGTTTTCTTTTATAATTAATTGACTTTTAAATTATTTTAAAAAAGAGATATTTATCTCAAATAGTTTTGATTTCATCTTTGTCAACATCCTTTGAGGTATTTTAAGCATATTTGAAGTTGATTTATTATGATAAAAAACTTCCATATTGTATTGAAGGATTGTGATATGTTTGTCTGTGGATGTGTTATTTTAAAATCATTCATGGTTTATAGAGAAAGTATTGGCATTTCATATCCTAGTATTAATAATAATGTTTATGTTATGTTTAAACCTATTCATATTAGGAATGCATTGGACTCCATAAGTGACAGGTGGAGCCCGCTCTAGCTCCTCGATGCATCAGTAGGTCTCTTGAGACAAACAAGTTTCTTGGAATAAGGCCTTGACAAAATCTTATTTTTAGTCTTGGAACAAGGCCTTGACTATGTGGTTATGATAGTCTGGCATTATGCATTCCATCATTATGAAAGTGCTTATTTATATTGAATTTTGTTATTCAATGATTATGTAAATGCCATTATTTCATTTTATTTTTCTATATTATGCTGAAGTTCTATTTTAAAAGGATTTTTTAGTTATACATTTACTTACATGTTTATGCTTATTTATGAATGTTTCCACTATATTGTTATCCTCACTGAGCATCTGAGCTCACCCCTTTCAATGTTTTATTTTTCCCAGGATGTGAAGAAGTATTTTATGACTGACCTGTGGGGATAGTCTGAGGGGATATGAGTGTAGACTATGGAGACTATGTTGTTTTAGTTTTTCACTATATGATGTAATGTAACACTTATGTATGTATCTAGTGTTTCCAAGGCTACTAAACTAATAGTTCATTTGAGACTTGATCATTTGCGATCATACCAATGTTATGTAATAATGCACCGACTCTGGGTAACTGGGGTTGGCGCATTACATTGGGAATATTGTTAATCATTAAATAATATTTTTACACAGGTTTTCAATATAACTTTTTTTTTCATGAAGTATATTAATTTCATTTTAATATTATTAAAATTTCATTAATGATCATATTAAACCTAAATATTTTCAATACCTTTTAACTTGTGTCTATAAAATGTAACAAAATTATCCCTCACATAAATTTTACACTAAATGATATACTTTCAATAAATTTTCCACAAAATATCCTTAACCATGTTATATTCCTATCACAATATTTTAAAAATTTGTGAATAAGAAATTGAACTTATGATAAACCTTAAACTCATAAATTCATGTTTTTTTCCATAACTCTTAACTAAATAATGGCATATGAGATTCTAAAATTTAATTAAATTCTCAAATTTGTCATTATTCTTATAACCAAAATACCATTGGTAAAAATACTTCTTCAATTCAATTCCAGATTCCTATTAGATAAATAATTTGATCATTTTATTTCTATATAGTCCCTTCTTTGGTACAAGGTTTATCTATTATAATAGGTAATTGACTCAGATAATTCTCAACTTCTCCACATATAATAAAATGAACTATAAATGGATTATTTGAATGATATTTATTTACTTCTATCATATTCTTCATTTTTTCTCTAAAATTCATTCTTTTATGACCTTCCTTCACTCACATAAAACATTTTATTATTCTATTTAGACACCTTATTGGGTGTCTCCTTCCACATTTCTGACATTCTATGAACTGAGCCTTCTTACCCATATGGTCTCAACTACTTGCGCTCTTAGAAAACTCCATCCTTTTCTTCATTAGTGATTCTAATAGTAGGTTGAGGTATATATTGTTAATAATATTTCGAGATAATTGAATAGGAATAATCATGATAACTTTCACTCCTATTATCATACCTTTTTTTCTCATAGTCACCAAAATTTCCTTCATGTTCAATGTAAACATGATTCCTTCAGTTTCTATCCATTTAGTAAAACCAATAATTATACCATGAGAAACAATAATGGTGGTGGGAAACACATATAATCACTTACAGTATGTTTAAATTATGACATTTTTCATAATCTAAGACACCTTAGGTTCATCCTAGGTTATTGATTATCATTATCTATTCAAATAATTCATAAAAGGTTTTAAATAAAATGTAAATTTTCTTAAGAATATATCCTTAGAGTGTCAAACCATGTGCATATTAAGGGTTTTTTCATTAACCAAGTGATTTTTAGGTCAATCCCAATGCATCATTTTATGATTTATTACCCCTAGGTACAAATGTTCTATAACCAGGTCCACTTATAGTATATAGGTAGGGATATATTGAAAATAAAAACTACATAATTTCTACCTTACCAAAAACATTAGGTTGTTATTATATAATTATCCTCAAATTATATCACAGTATTATGATCCCTAATCTATGTTTTCCTAGATATAGTTCCCAAGGTTTATACTAACCTTTCTCTAATACCAACTATAGTGATCATGGCCCTAGTAGTCAGTATCAAGTGTATTCTTTGATACATTGGAATAATATAAAATGATTCATATAGTGAAGGAATGAATATTTTTTTAGTCTTGGTAAAATAGGTACATACTTGAGTCTTGAAATACATTTTAAAACCAAAATTACTACAAAATTGTTTGAACCAAGGTTTTTCACAACAGAAAGAAGAGTGAATTTTGTATTTTTTTCAATCCACACTTGGTTGATCATTGTATTTTATAAGAAACTAATATGTTAGTGAAACGTGGTTTAGTTTAGATAATGGCATCATTACCTACTGTTTTCCAATTTTTGGATCTCAAAATCTAATGTAATGGATTAGAATTGTGAAATTTGGATTTCCAGGACTGACACTTCATATATAAGGTGGAGGTTAGAATTTCTTGAAGATTTGAGTATCTTAAAGATGTGGAGGTTCATGAAGAAATATATCATCATTAAATATTGACGTATTGTGAAATAATATACATAAAATTTGATGAGTTTTGATGGGAAGATGCAAATATACGCAACTATGACAAAACCTGTTAATGGAATAATTTTTGTGAAACTTCGTGAAGAAATGGTTCTTTGTGACCATGATTGAAAGAGGTTCTAGAGAATGTCATGGTGATCTTGAAAGCTTCACTAAGAGACATTTTCAATAAGCAGATATCCATACAAATCATTTACAACATAGAGAAAATTTTAAAAAGGTTGAATTATCTTATTTCACAAAGATCAAATTCATAACAAATCAGAAATTTATCGTGAGATGAATCATCATAAAAATTCTTGTTATGAACGGATTAACATTAAGTTATTTTAGATAAGTGGGTTTCACAAATATTTAGATCATTATGATTATTTTTAGTTATACAAAGTATGTGAGCTTCATGAAGGTTGGATGTTTCATGAAAAGTGGGAGGTTCATAAAATATGAAGTATCCTGGAAATAAGAAGAGGGTTTCTAAAAGGATAAGTTCTTATCTAAAAGTATTATTGACAATCAAATTTTAGTGAAAAAAAATTATGAGGGAATGAATTCAAGACTATGGTGAATGTAGAGTCTCATTCTAATCAAGTAAAAAAACTTATATACCCAATATATTGAGGAGACCATAAATTCAATTAAATAAGTAAGACTTCTCCCAATGAAATGAGAAAGGGATATTCAACAGATGTGATGTAAGAGAGGAAGTGTGATATCCCTGAAATTCTGGTTAATGTAGTTATCTTGGAAGAGAGTAACCATATCCAAACATTTTTAATCCACAATACCTATTGGTGAATAGTTTATTAAGGTATGACTAAATCAATTTTGAAATATAATCTTTGGACTAGCCTTGGTGGTTAACAAAGTAAAACTACTGTTTTGTGTTTCTTTTTGTGTCTGGTTGTTTGAAAATTGCATGATTCCATCAGACTAGTTTAATGGGCTCTGACTAATGTAGGGAAAATATCCATCTCATTTAAAGAAAAATCTGAAACGTTGACTCACCCCTCCCCTCTCAGGGTTTTCTAGGTTCATATAAGTGGTATAAAATCGTATAAGTTATATGTGTTAAATATGTCCACTTCTGTTTTCATAGAGAATTTAGTGAATGTTATGGGAGTTCCCCTCTTTGATGGAGGAAACTTATAGATTAGTAAAAATTTAATATGATCTCATATATGGTCTCTTGGGATGGATGTTATCTTTTCCATAGCTCAAGGGAATTAGGTCAGTGATGTTACAAGTATTTCTATGACCAAAACAGTTAAGAAAATTCTTGATATATATGCCAAATTTTAAAATTTTCATAATACAACACTATCTAATAAAATATATCTAAAGGTGATGAGTTTCACTACCTCCAAGTCCATGAGGGTAAAATAGGAAAATATATATGAAGACAATAAAAAAGTGACCAAGTCTATAGTTAATGTTTTTTGAAATACGTTTGATGATCTAAAAATGAATCTAGATGAAAATGTAGATAGTTTATTTAATCACATTAATTATGTTGTTGAAACTATTTGAGTAATTGGGTAAGAAATTAAGGATATTTAAATTAGAAATAAAATAATAACATGTGTCCCAGCTCTATAATATAAAAAATTCTCATACCTTAAGGAAAGTTATATATCTAATAATTCTCTTGATGATTAGTTAAGAAGTATGGTATCCTATGAAAAGATAATAAAATCAAGAGATGCAATCATTCATGTTAGAAAGGAAATGGAATTAAAATCAATGGAAAAAATGACATCACTAAGGATAGTGATTATGGATATGATGTGTATAAAAAACATATTACTATTTTTTACAAGAATTTCATGAGGAGAAAAGTGATATTTGATTGAAATATGTCATTGAAATTCTTTTAGTTTGGTAATGTAGGTCACATTGCTATTTGATTCCCAAGGAGTTTCAATGATATAGAAAGTAATGTAGAAATCATAAAAATACATTAGGAGAGGTTCCCTCAAAATGGATAATTTAAAATAATAATGAAACTATAGATAAATATATTAATATGCAAAGAAGAATAAGATAATAATGACATTTTGGAGGATTTTTTACCAGAGATCAAATATAATTTTTATGTTTCCATGAAGGCTATAGTTGAAAAAGTATAACCTATAAAATATTATTATAGTCATCTAAATATTGTTGCAGATAGCAAGGGGGAAATTAAGGGTTCCCTTGATGAGATTGACATTAAGAGAATTAAAAACAAAAATATCGGATCCTTGTTGAATGAATCATTTGAGTATGTGTATCACCTTGAAGTAGAGATTCATCAACTAGAATGAGAGGAAGAACAACATTTAACAACCCTTTAGTGCTAAGAAGAGGATATTGAGTTTAAACTCAGGATTGAAGTGCATGAATAATTCATCAATAAAGTACATCAATACTCGAGGAAAATACTAATATTGTTGCGGTAATTGATGAAGTTGTTATTTTAAGGAATAAACATGAAATTGGATAAAAATTAAGTTAAACAAATAAGAAATTATAGTTTAGAAGATTCCCAAATACAAATATTTTAGAAAGATAAAAGCATGGTTACGAAGGAGTAGATAATTCCATGAATGATCAAAGATCTACATTTATGGGAAAATGTGGAATTGGATATGATACAAGAACATCAAAGGCTATAAAAGGGATTATATTAAGTAAAGAGACGGTGAACGTTTTACATATAATAAAGGAACCCAATGTACAAACAAAGATAGATTTGAACCAAATAGAGAAGACATATGTAAATAATCCTCATGTATCCAGATTGGATCACTGATCAAATACCTTAACAAAAGAAGGGTACATGTATTGTAATGGAGATTAAATGTCTATTAGATCAATTTCTAGGCCATACCATGTCTTATTGTGAATAGGCAAGTAGTTATCTGGATGGTTAAGTACTTGGTACTCCGTAATGGATAATGATACTATATCCTTCATAATACAGATGAAATTTTTTCTATGGATTTTTTTCCACCGTCCTGACTTTTTTTATGAATCTATTCATTGAAGGAAGAGAAAAGGAGGGTGCAGTAACAATAAAACTCTCAGAAAATACAATATAGATAAACCAATAAGAATTACCATCTAGAGTAGGTATTCTCCTCTAGAAGAATAATATGAGTGTGATGAAACCATGCGTAATGAAAATATATTGGAGAGGCCATATTTTTCTTCCACACAATCCGGTATATTATGGATAGAATAGAAGTTGATCATGAAATCCAACCTAGAAGAAATTTCTCTCAAATATTAAAAGAAAAGTAGCACCTGGATTATTAATGGGTGATGCTCATACCATATGATAAAAAATGTATACCAACTGAAAAATATTATGAATTTTTTTGATGTAATATTGAAATTTGGTAATGATGGTTCCTTAAAGATCAAAGGTAGTGGAAATACAAAATTATCAAATGATGAGCTAATGAAAACACAATTTATGTAAGTGAACAGTTTTCATCAAAATCAGCTATGTGTCAGTAAACTCCATGACTCAGTACTGGTATTGAAATTTTATTAGAATGGTTTCTCTATCAATGGAAAGATATGTAATTATCTGATGAAAGGCTATAGGGAAAAAGGAAATTTATTCCATGTTGACTATAAATAAAACACTTCTTTATTAAAAGTTAAGGAGGAAAATAATTTGTGGCACAAGAGGTTGGTTCACATTGATCAATAAATAAATGAAAACATATCAAAGATAATGTTTTTTTATACATTCCCAACTTTAATAATTATCAAGAAAAGGAATGTTATGATTTAATGTGATGAAATATGCTCTGGAATTCATATCAACTAAAGAAAAAAAGGGAATCAAAACCTTTTAATCTCATTCACACAGATGTGCATGGTTCAATAAATGTAGATAGCACAATAGAGAAAGGTACATAATTCTTTTTATGGATGATTATAGTAGAAAGACGTGTGTTATGTTGATTCAGCATAAACAAAAATTGATTTACTTCATTGAGACATATATTCAAATATTTGAGAGTGAATCTAGCCACATAATAAAGATATTATGATCGGAAAATAGAACATAATTCACATCCATTATATTTCAAAATTACCATGAAAACCCTTGGATAATGGATGAAGTGTATTAAGTGAGAACCCTTCAACCAAATGGGACTTTAAACATTGAAATCGATATGTGAATAATAAGGATATAACTATACTAATTGAGAGTTGTGTTTATCTTTATTAATATATATTACTTGTCCAAGTTATATTGTACACTCAAAATAAAAAAGTGATATTCATAAGAGAGGAAAGGAAACCATATGAGATATGGAATTGAAGGAATACCAATATGAATCATTTTTTATTATGGAAAGTAAATGTTTAATTTTAAACAAGGAAGGAAATAAAGGAATTTATGATGATGCTAAAGATGATGTAATGCTCCAGGGATATACAATGAAGATTAAATCCTACAAATTCAACATCATCGTAGAAAGATTATAGAGAGAAATGATGTCAATATCATAAAGGATAAAACCTTAAGTATCTTGAGGATATCATATGTTAATATGATTGAAGATGTTGTTGAAATTTGAAAAGGAACTTATTGAAATATAGAAATTTTTCATGGCTTGGAAAAAAATTTAGGGATCGCAAAATGTTGATGATTAAGAACTAGAATAAGAAGAGGAAACAACTATTGATAAAACTCTACCATAACCTCATAAAATAAATTGAAGACTATGAGTTGATCAATCCAACACCATTATGGATTTGACCACACCTACACAGACAAGGGGAATGAGGAATGAAGAAAAATTTTCCATCATATCTATTGTGGAACTAACCTCATTTGGAGAATAAGTAAAGTTTGAATCAAGGGATAAGTCCATGAATGAAGAACTAAATAAGATTTTTAGAAATCTAAACTTCGGATCTAGTTACAAGACCATTAAATCGCAATGTGGTTGGGAAAATCTAGATTTTCAAAAACAATTTTTATGATCATGGAAATGTATTCATAATCAAAGAACACTTGGTCTATAAAGTATATGCATTGATTGAAGATGTTGATGTTGAAGAAAATTTTCCACTATTAGTTTGACTAGAGTCGATTACTCTCTTCCTATCCTTAGTAATTTAAATATGGTAAAACGTTTTTTAGATGGATATAAAAACAGTATTCTTAAATTGTTATCTTAAAGAATAATTCTACACTGAACAACCATTGGTATTTTTGACTGGTCATGATGAAATCAGGTTTTTAGAGTAAATATGTCTCATTATGGTCAAAAGAAGGTTCCATGATCATTGTTTTCATGAATCAATTCATATATAAAGAAAATAATAATTAAAATTGATGGTGTTGAGCATAATCTATATGTGAATAATTTAAAGGGAAATCAATTTATGGTAACAGTGTATGAGGATGATATTATATTTGGCATCAGTTGGAATAGATCAGGGGAAGAATTTTCCAATCATATGAAATCAGAATCTTAAATGTTTATGATTCATAAACTCATTTAATTTTTGGGGATATATGTGAATAAAAATAAGTAATACACATTAATTTCTCAGGAAATGTGTGCAATAGGGCTTCTAAATAAATTTAACATGCTTGACTCCAATCCAATGTTGACATTGAGTACTTTTGGGGTAAAACTAGGAAAGAATGAGGATGGGAGTTCTATGGATCACACATATCATTGTAGGATTATTGGAAGCTTATAATATTTGACTAAATCACAACAAGATATCATCTCTACAAAAAACTTTATAGGCTTGCTTTCAAAAGTAATCTTAAAGAATAACATTTTGTAGTATTTAAAAGAATCATGTGGTATATTCAATGGAGTCTCAATTTTGGCTTATAATTTGAATTAGGAAAGGATAATGAATTGTTATAATTTTTTGATGCTAACTGGGAAGGGCATGAGGTGGATCGAAAGCCCACAAATGGTTGTGCATTATTCATTGGAACCAATGTGTGGTTTGGTTGAGAAAGAAATAAAAAAACAACTATTCTTAGTACTACTGAAGTATATTGTATCTCTATGAAGAAGGAATGTACTTAGCTATTTTGGATGACGAAACAAATTAATCATATTGATGATGAGGTGAAACAACTAGTGGTGATACGGTATGACAATAATTTCACAACCTATCATACGAAAAATCCAATACAACACTCTCATATCAAGCATATTTAGATCAATAATCACTTCATAAAAAGAAAAATTCAAATAAGGAGTGATTAAAATCAAACATGTTGAAACCAATGAATATGTGGATAACATCCTAACTATGACTTTGATAGCCCCAATGTATGAAAAAACAACGGTTTAACCTCTTTTTTATTCACATCCCATTATATGAGGAGGCTATGGTTTATCCCCTCACCCCATCTATGTGGACATTTTTTATCCTTTTTTGGATGTGATGCGGTTCTCTTGGGGAGATACGTTCTAGGGGAAGTTTTTTTAACACAAAAATAAAAATATAGTTTCTTTGGTTTTATTTTCAAAGTGTTTATTAGTGGAAGTTACTGAATTGGAGGATTATATGATTGGTAAGTGGTCTATCGAGGCATGAAATTATCTTTTTAAACTCCTATTTTCTAAAAAAATATTTTCCCATGTAGAATTAGAGTGATGGATTAAATATTTCAAGACTATTAGCTTTTTGATCGAGGCTGGTTCTTGATTGGATTTATTTACATATTTCCAACAAAATCAAGGGCATGGATTATGGGAACTAATGTTTTTCATAGCTAGAAATGGAGTATATTTTGTTTTTCTTATTAATCCCCACTGAGTTGATCAGGGATATTGAAAAGAATGTGATATTATGGTGCATGCGGCTTCGGTGTTGAAGATGACATCATTATCTAGTGCTTTTTTATTTTTTAAAGATCAAAATTTAGAGGAAGGGGTAAGGAATGTGAAATATGTATTTATTGGATTGAATTTTCAAATATATATTGGAGAAATTTATTTCATGAGGATTGGATTTTTTATGAGATGTAGAGCTTCTCAATGGGATATTGTGTCATAATGGTTTGATGGTTCAAGAAGGAATCTCAATGAAAAAGGTTGAGTAATTACAAGAAGGAAATAATATACATGACTGCAAGATGATTCACTTATAGAATAATTTCATTTAGTCTTTGTGAATAAAAGGATCTTTGATAATTTGACTGAAAGAGGTTTGTTAGAAGTCAATTGTGATCTTGAAAACTTCTCAAAGATACATTATTTATAAATATGTATCCACACACATCATTTATTAAATGGAGAGAATTTTTAAAATGGGGAATCACTATGACTTCATTAAGGTAAAATTATTTAAAAAATTATGAATTCTTCGCAATGTGAATCTTCAATAAATGTATGGTTAAGATTTGATTTACCATAATTCATTTTTGAAAATGGGGTTTATTGAAGATAGGGTGCTTCACGATCAATTTCAGTACCATGAAGATTGGGAGTGTCATGATGTCTACGATAATTAATAAATTTGGTAGGTTCTCGAAGGCTGATATAAATTTGAAATAAGAAGGGGGTTTCCGGAAGGTTAAGAGATTCATGAATAGTATTATTGAACATATGGTTTTAGTGAACAATATTTCAAGTGCATAAATATAGGAATATGGTTCTAGATGATTCTAATTATAATCTGGAATGTAGACATATATTCTCAATCTATTGAAGTGACATTCATGTTGATAAATTAGTTAAGACTTCTCCCAGGGTAGTGGGGAAGGGGAATTAATGAATGTGATTTGAGGCAGTAATTTTATTATATCTAAATTTCTTTTAAAGGTATTGTCAATAGCATGGAGTGATTGTGTCTGAACATTTGTAGTCCATAATACCTAGTGAATCATTGTGGATTCAGGTATGAATGATGCACAATTGTTGTATGCTACTTAGAATATCACTTAGTGGTAAACTAAGTAAAACAATTGTGTTGGGTTTATTTTCTACATTCATGTGTTTTATAATTTCATGATTCCATCAGGCATGTTTAGTAGGTTACTAACAACATGTAGACAATATCCATCTTACATAAATAAAATGTTGACACCCTGAATCATTTCTCCCCTATAAAGGTGTTCAAGGTTCCTACAATAATTTTTTTGAATATATTTATTACCTATAGAATATCATTGAATATAATTCATAGTACACTTCCTGGATTCATGAGAAAGGAAAAAATAAGGATTTTCTCAAATTATCATTAATAGTTAATTACAGAGGACACTATTAAGAATAAATTATCATAATCAATATGAAAAGGAAAATAAATTAACACATGTGAATTGTAAACAACATAACTATCATTACATGATAAGGAAAAATTAATATGGAACAGTAAATACTAGAATACACATTCCATTTAAAAAAACATGTCTATCCTGATAAGATAAGGCATATTAAACATGGTAAGGTAAAAAACTATACACATATTTCATTTAAACAATTACTTGACTATCAAAACCTCATAAGGTAAAATCCAAATGGAAAGGTAAATAACTAAAAACATAATCCATTTAATCGATAAACTAAGAATTAAATGTATCCAAAGATAATATCATTGGGAAAATATCATGGATAATATGATATGTCATAATCAATATTCCAAGGTAAATAACTCAAAACACATGAAATTTAATCAATAAACTGGGATAAAATGAATCCATAGTGAATAGCATTGTTGAAATATCATGGATAACAATAACTAAATTCTTAATGAAGGAAAATCAAAATCATTTGATCTCATGATTTCATGTATAATGATACCTCTACTATCAATACCTCTTATAATAGAGTTGAAAATAGTAGATATAAGACCATTTAATTCTAGATTAATAATTCAACTAATGAGACTTTGGATGCATCAAGGGGAAATATAATTTCGGACCCCACCTATCACTACATGTCAAAATAGTTCATCATATATTGAATGATCAATATAATTCATGAGCAACGTGTCTAACCCTTATATATCTGTATTGAGTAAATAATATGGATTTAGAAATATTTCTATAGGAAAAAATATCTTTAATTATATAAAAATGTATTTATAAATGATATATTTTTTTAAGAAATAAACATATCTATAATAAATAATATGGATATTTAGGGGAAATTTAATGTCCAATGATCAGAGGTAAGTGAATATTTCCAGAGAAAGTTAATGACTACAGAAATCATGTTATAATGAGAATCCTAATAAATTCCTGGGTCAAAATGAGAATAAATCATCCATAGAAATAATGGGGATAGTATCAACCCATCATATTCCTTTTGGAGTAATAAAAAATGGTTTTTGTCATGAATAAATTGAAATACCATTAGAAGATATTTAATGATATTCTTGGGGAAAATATCCATTTCAATTTGAAAATTCTCATTTAAAAATAAAATTCCACAAAACATTTTGAAAATACTATTCTTCGAAAATATGCTTTGAAACATATAATGTAATCATTAAAACATTGAGTAGTCATGATGGTAGGAAATGATGAACATGTCGAGTATGTTAAAACAATGATTCCATTCACATTTTTTTTGGAAAAACCAAAATAGGACTTGTTTTTAAAATGACATGAGTATTCCTTTCAAAAAAAATTATAATTAAAAATGGGTAAAAATTTATATAATAAATCATTTCTAAAAGATTAAAAACAATTTAAATAATTTTATGAAAATAGGGTATTAGGAGAAAACATATTTCTGACTGGAGGGAGAAATGGTGTTAAGATATTATGAAAAAAAATTCTCAATTATTATAAGTACCAAGGATTTCAGAAATGAAACAATTAATTTAAAATATAATTTATAAATAGAGTATAATAATATTAAATTGTTTTGTTATGAAATGGTGAAATAATTTCCATAAATTTAAATTAAATAATAAAAAATATTTATTAGAATGATAATTTTTAAATACAATAAAATATAATATAAATAAACATCAAACATAATCTTATAATATCAAAGATGAAGAAGAAGTAATATAACCTAATGAAATGAAATTTAGGTATGAAGTTCTTTACCACTTGGTAACTCTTAAATCAAATCCCATTTAATAAAATCATTCAAAAAGAAAATTAATATACAATGAATTATTAATTAAAAATAATATTATATGTAAAAGGGGAATTATATACACCATATAAAATAAATTTTGTTCATAATAATAAAATTTGTCTCATTGAAGGAAAATTGAGACCAAGTCCCTAACATCAAGCTTTAATTTTGTTGAACAACTTTAACCTGCAATGTAATTTAATTAAATATTTAATTAAAATATAATATCGCCATATTAATATATTTAATATCCTATTTGATCCTTTTATGACATATAATCAACCATTCGTTAATAATGCTTCATTATTTTCACGGTTTTGGGTGTTAGTTACTTTATTTTCTCATTCATTCTTTGTCATGAAAGTTATAGTTATTATTAATATTATATAGTTTAATCATATATAGAATAATAATCGTGAAATAATTATTATATTTATATATAAATTATAATTTTAATACCAATCATGAAATATAGCTTTGATAAAAGAAGTATGTTTCGATCGTGTGGATAATAGGCCGTACATACACTTGAGTAACATTTCTATTCTTCAATGATCATTATAGAAAGTATTTACGTAATATTTTATCATTAAATAATGTAAATGTTATCATAAATGACATATTAATTCATTAAATATACTTATATATATCATCTATGTGGTGTAGTGATGAAACAATACTCACATCGCTTCATGTAGGTGGTAGTACAGACATACATGAACTATGTTGACATCTTTACGTTGGTGAAACACGAAAAATAAAATGATATATTATATTTTAGGAATGATAAATATTTCACTAATTTCATATTTATGTTAAGTATATCAAAATTTTTATTAATTTTATCTTTATTTCCTTCCATGTAAACCGTTAGTGAAAAATGAATCACATCGCTTCGCAAGGTGGTTGTCTGTCGTACACACGAGTGACGCTAACATATCCCCTACAGAATAGAAAGTTAAAAAATTAAATGTGATATAATTAATTTAAAGGTATAATTATGTTACCAATATCATATGTATAGTTTATACCCATAATCACGCCCAACCATGGGAGGTGTTAATGGAAAAACATACAACATGGATTCCCGGTTTGACTTTTTTTGTACACACGAATGATGATTTCATAACCCATTTGATGGAATTATTGATTTTTTTGGTCATTAACTTAAAATTAAAAAGTTATACATAAATTTGAGCTAATATGTTTTTATCATTATGTTTTACTAATAATTTAATTAGGTGGATGAAGAAATAAAATAAAAATACTTAATGAAGAATGTTACCTCTTCCTCGGGTAGCCTCTTTAGGTTAGCACCAAAATCCTTACAAGAAGGGATTTATGAACAAAATAATTATTTTATGATGGGAGTATGGAAATTTTTAAAAGATTTAGGTAGGTATTGGATTATCCAAAATGGTTTTAAGGTTTTAATAGTAGGGGAGAGGGGAAACCATTTATAAGTGAGATTGGTGGCACACTAGTAATATTTTGAAAATCAAAATGTGTAGCCATATTTTTCACATACCAAAAGGGTCAAATATGAATTATTATAGAGACACAGATTGTTTAGTGTCAAAATATTACCATAAAATATATTTTATAAATGTTTTTATGTCATTTTAACCCTTATTTGTTTTAAATTTAACCCCCGATAAACACTTTTTTTTCATAAACCATTGTAAATACTTTGTACTGTTTTTTTATTCATTGTGGTCAAAAATTATGTTAACTTTATTATATAATATAAATTATTTTGATTCAAAAAATTTAATCCATTTTTAAAATTCAATTTACATAATTGGAAATTTTTTACATAAAATTATTATCGCAAACGCGATGATAAAGTAGCTTTTCAAAGAGAAAATGTTCAAAAGATTACATTGTTTTTATTTCAAAATTCACTATGAAAATGATTTCAATTAAAAAATTTGGAATAATATATAAATATATAATTTAAATAATTTACTTTTATAATACAATAAAAATATAATTTACCTTTATCAGTAATTTACATCAAAATGTAGTTTTTAATTAAAAGTCATTATTTTCACTATTCATTGAAAACAAATATTTCAGAAAAATCCGCCAAATTCAAGTTAAGTTTATTTTTATATGTTTCTTTAAAATATTAATTTTATTTTTTTTAAAAAAAATTTAATGGTGGTAAAATTTTGTTTTCAATTATGTGTGCAAAGCACAACTAATCCTTCTTTTAGAAATAAAATAAAAAATTTCAGAATACATTTCTTTTTCTTTTAAATTATTCTTATTTTATTTCTAATCAATTGAAAAAAATAATTTTCATAATTTACACCGTATCATTTATCCTTTCTAATTTAACAGAAAGGTTATATTAGTTTACTATATTATGGTATATTAAGACTCTAGGTTGTGTGATCAGCAAGCTATCAAAAAGATTAAATTTGAAGAAATATATTTCATGGGTTTTTAAAGAACAGAGTTTCATTCCACATACACTATCGAATACAATGTTATTATTTTAGAATTTTGTGGATTTGATATCTGTATTTGGAGGTCACACATCAACCTTGGAGGTATATGTTATGATTTGGATGGGAAAGTATATTTTCAGGTTCAACCCCATGGTTACACTATGACTAGTTTCTAGGATAGTTTTTTAGTAGGGGAAGAATGGTAATTTAATAGTTTCCTCCTATGGTACATGATCAAGTGAGGAGTGTATGGGGGAAAAATTTTCAATCATACGATATCCCATTCCTCCATTTAGATCTCCCATATATTGGGGTCTCTTGGAGGCGTTTTCATAAAGATTTAAGGTCTATTTTTCATCTCTTTACTTCTTCTTTTGTTTCCATTTAATAAATTATAATTTGTTATGTTTTGGGGTATGGTTTTGAGACTAATTCCACTATATTATGAATTACCAGTATTTATACATGAAATTTCATGTGGTGAGGGGGAAAATGAATCAATAGTGTTAATGGGGCATTGGAAATGTGTTTTGGTAGGTGATTCTTATGGTGGCGAGCATCATGGTCCAGAATGGGCCTTCATGAGATGATTTTTTTTGAAAAGATAACCATAACTTGGAGAATGAATTAGTACATGATATTTTGGTACCTTATAGTAGAAAATTTTTATTGATAACAATCTCATTATTAGAAATAGTGAATTTGTGTGGCTCAAGTTTTAGAGAATATCATTTCTTGGTGCTTGGTGTTGTGCAGTGTAAACTCATTTGGCATTCATGGACATAATGTGGTGATTTAGTTGTGAATTCGAAAATTTGGTAGGTTAATATTGATGGCTATAGGACTACTAAAACATCATGAGAATGATAATTGTTATGGTGACAATATTTGAAAAACCTGTGACATTATGAGTTCTGAAATTCGAAGGGAGTTTGATTTATGTTCTTAGAGAATATTACATTTAGTGAATTTGAAATTGGATTAAAAATAAAACTGCTGGAAATATATAGGAAATTTTTTGGTATTTTTATCAAGTATTATAAATTGTATATGGTTCTGGAGTGATTATTGGAGTGGTTTTGGGTGAACCTCTACTATTTTTAGACGTAGGCAGACATTCACATTGTGACCCATAGTTCATGTCGTAATAGACATCCTATGATGGGTGTCATGGTGGTATATTTTTTACTATGAAAGGGAAAATGTGGAATATATCCACAAGTAGGAGTTAGTCATACCATGAGGGTTTGGGGAATCATGTGCGGATCTCTTGTAGGGTGCATTATGCCATAATTTAGGAGAGTCATTTTAATATGGTGTGTGTAATAGGGATATCATATTTTCTTAGGGTGGTCATTCCACAACACAAAGTGGTATGTTTCATGATGGTTCTAGGAAATGAGGCATTTCATCATTTCTATGAATAGTTATGCCACATGGGATTCCCAAACAACTTGTTTAGTATGAGAAAATTGAAAGATTACCTGTTAAAACCTCTGGTTCTTGGTTGAGTAAGTGATACATGGGGAAACACTTTTGGTCAAACCTCCCCCATCATTCCCCTATCAACCCCCCTATTAAAGGGGTATTTTTGGAGTAGTGTCATAGAAATTTTAAGTTTTATTCTTTCCATCATTACTTCCATTTTCATTTCCCTTTCATTTCCACTGAGTTGTGGTAATCTTGACTAGGGTTATCAAACTCATTCCACTGGAGAATGATGGAATCGAGTGAGGATGATAAGGAATATTCTCAAAATTGATATAGGATGTCCAAAGAGGATGATCTCATACTATTACTAATAATTTTAATCTAGGTACACCCCCTATAAATTATCTAGGGTTCTTATGAGTTTTTGAAAAATTATTGATTTATTGGGTGTTGGTTTATTGGCATTTTTCTCAGGATGGTTTTTGGGGTACTCTATGGACCTTTGAGGTGAGTTTGTTCATGGTTTTTGGTTAAATGAGATGGATAAGATAGTTTTTAATAAATTATTCTTCTATTATTTTGATGGAGAAATTAATTATTTATTATTATAATTAATTATTTTGGTAATTGTTGCTTGATATTGAGGATCAAGTGTTGATATGATCATGGATGAATCTAGGACGAGTGTAGGAAGTTGTTTCTTTGTTTTCTTAAATAAAATATTTTCATATGAGGTGGGTGTTTCCAGAGAATCTACCTTTGGTATATGTATTGTGTTTATGTTCATGTGGTATGTTGTCTTTCCACTAAAATTTCATTAACCTAAATTTTAAAATTAATTATTTTTATGAATTTCCATTTGAGGAACAATCTATGTGGGTTCACGTTGGACCCTTGAAAATAGATTGATGCATCGACCAAAAATATCCATTGGGTTTTGTATAGATATTATATGTGAGATACATAGAGAATATAGGTGTGTAAATTAACAAAATTAAATTAAGATAGTGTAACTTGAGATATATTTCCATAGTTCCCTTTGAGTACGGTGAGTGATGGACCTAGAATGGTTGTCCTGGGGATAGGCCATGTAAAAAATTTGAGATACCTAATAAAATTTAGGATAATTTGATAAAAATTAAGGTGATTATTCCCAATCACTATAATGTGAGTAATCGTTGTAGGATTCTAGATAGGTTATGTGTTCTAGGATTAAACTAAGATGAATGGAGAAAGGAGATGGGATTTAGAAAATCCCTCTTAGTTGATGTTTGTATGGTACTTCTTATAAGGCCAATTAGGCTTTGATACAATCATGGTCATCTAGAAGGGAGTCATACCTTTAATGCGATGGGACTCATCCACATTATTTTTAATGAGATAGTGGAGCCCATGTAGGGTGTCTAGGAAGAGATATGACCTAGGGGCCATGTGGGGTTCCCTAGATGCATGGTAACCCTCATGAGGGTTAGTTCAAGGTAGTTGACGTCATTAATCCCAAGTATCACCTTAAAAATAAAGGGTTAATGGCGATAAACTAGAATGCATGTAATGATAGGGATGGGTTTTGTACTTGATGGGCTGACTGACATGAATTGTGTTAGGTCCATGAATATTTTCAACCCTCATGTTATGATTTGAGCTTTTAAGGTGAGTTATGGTCCATGGGTGTATATATAGTATGCTACACACACACATGTGGTCTACGAATGAGGTTTGAAATGCTGAGGTGGGAAATGTTCCCAAGGTAATTGAGTATTTGTTCCTATTTTGGGTTGGGGATATGACCCCCTAGGTGTATGTTTTTATGGTTCAATGGAAGAATGTGGATACCCCTAGGTAATATTCACATAATTATGGGGCTAGAAATATGTCCCCCTATATAGAGTAGTCATGTTCTAGGATATGAGTCACCCTGGGTGTATATGATATAATGTTTTGGTGAAGATACTGCCCTAGGTATATTATTATCCTAGGTAAAATATGTGACCCAGCACCCCAAGTAGTAGATATATATTTGTTTAGTGCCCTAGGTGGATGGTTTTTCTAGACTAGCCTCTGTATAGGATTAGGTTCCTATTCGGTGATACTATAAATAGGTTCTGAGGTGGGATATTTTCCTCCCTAGGTTTCATTCCTCGTGTTATAGAGAAGGAATTAAATCCCCTAAGGGAGAATGTCATTTGATCAAAGATATCAGACACTAGATGTAGTAGTTTTGGTTTGTCCCGGGTGTCACCATAGAAACGAATGATCAATAATGATTATTTATTTTCAATTATACAGGTTATTTTTTATTTTTTGATTATATCACATGTTTATTCATCTTATTTACTAGTTATATTAGGGATTCCATTGGTGTTGGCCTATTGAGTTTTACTCACATCATTCTTTGGTGACTGTAACACTTTGGTATCCAAGAAAACCTCATTGTTCGCAGGTTCAATTAAGGTAGAGGCCTATTGTTTTTTGATCAACTAGGATATCTCAGATGGAGTATATAGATTGGGAAAAGTTAAGGATTGTTGATGGTAGTAGATCCTCTTAGGTATATTTATTCTTTTTTCATTTTTTAATGTAATAATCCCAAATGGAAACCAGTTTTTATATATGACCACATGATTCTGTATAAAATTTTATTATAGGATGAATCTTTCGATTGGATATTAAAAACACTAATTATTTTTATGGATTTCATTGGATTATTTCCAAAATGTTTTTACCTTAATATGAGGGTATAGTCTCTCTACGGAAACACCTTATACCTTTATTTATAGTCAACTACCTCTAGTGTACTTAGAGGAGTTCTTGATGCGTTGTCACAACCCTAACCCAAATACTAATGACTGGTCCCAAGGAAGAGAGTAATTTAAAATGGGTTTGAAATGGGTTACATTAGTATTGTTCTATTATTTGGAAATATAAAATAGAAGGGTCTGAATAATCTAGTGTAATCTATAATTATGTTATCAGGGTGGGTTGGGTATGGGGGTATAGGGTGGTACTAGTAGTGGCTCAAAATAAATATCCAACTTAGAACATACCTTAGCAGGTATACTCATTACTAAATCATCATGTCCAAAATAAAAATTAGTAATCATGTTTTATCTTCTTGGCTTGGGCTGGGGATTCTTGGGTTGGGGGAATGTGTTCATTAGCTTTTGGGGTTGGTTTTAGTCTAGGTATGGATGTGTAATATGAGTGTACATCATCATTTCATTTGTTATAAGACTCATATCACTAAATATATATATATATTACTTTATTTTATATGATCCCCATCTTGGAAAACATTTATAAGTCTGTGGTTTGACCCTTTCTTGTGATCTGAGGCTAAATATGGCATTACATAGCCATAAATTCTAGAATAAGTGCATCATAAAGTTACCCCACATTATCATCCACATTCTATTGTTTATAAAGAATTAAATGTAATAAAATTATCTCAACCCTATAAAAGTTATTTCTTTTAATTATGGAATGTTGGATAATCAAAACAGACCATCCCACTACTCTGTGGAAATCTACCATAGGGAGACATGCATGATTTATACCCATTTGGAGGATTTATGGAATCATACACATCAATTATATATATTTATTATCATGATATCATGAGTGATCATGGATATTTTATCTAAATCAAATCAAATTTTAAAGTACAACACTCTTTTTGGATCCAAAGCAAATTGAAATTACTTAAGTGTTGTAATGAATTATATACATTATACCAAAATAACCATACCAAACATTGAAAACATCATATGATAATATTTCTTACCTAACAAAAATGACATATCTCTCTAATAACATTCAATATGACCCAAAAAACTTGTATTAGTTCTTGAATTGCTTCCCCCATGACAAAATTTTGGGATTGTTTTAAATTTATTCATTCATGTTAATTATGAAAAGGATAGTTATGTTTAAAATCCTACTAAATTCATTTTTTTCAGTCGTTAACTTGTATATTAAGATATGTTCATATTTTTTATTGAGTATCAATCATGGTTGAATGTGTGGTAGAGTCTCATCAAAGGTTTATGAAGAGTGGGTGGGTAGAGGGTAAGATTTTGTTGAGGATTGGTATTAGCTAGATTATATTATTAGGGATTTTATTTAGGTCACTATATAGTGTTTTTCAATTATATTCTTTTTGGTTTGTATTTAATAAATTTTTCTTCTAATTGTAAGAGTTATCTAGCTTATTTAACTCTATTGTGGTTTGATATGGTGATAGATAGGGATTATAAGTGATATATTTGAATTAAAATTTGTTTTTAATATCTGTTAGAATTAAGGGGATGGTTTAAGAGAAAATGGGATATATGTGAAAATAATAATCTATAAAGGATTAAAATAGTGCATGTATGGGGTATTATCCACCAAGGATTATTCAGAAAAAATAATTTAATTATTTGTTACATGAAAAGTTACTATAATTGATCGACTGATCTGGAGGATAAAAGAGGAAAGGGATTGAGGGGGTAGAGTCCATGTCATAAATTTTGGTTATTGATTATATTTTTAGAGTACCCTTACTCATTTCATCAATATATGATTAACTATAAAATATATATATAGTAAAATGATATATGTTTCTAAACATTTCACTAACTTAAGAATCATGTTACATATTTTTTATTACACTATAGTGTTTTCTGATAGGTTTTTGATAATTGAAACATGAAAATAAGCCATGACATAAGATAATAATATTATGACATGATTTCCAAATTGGTTTCTCTCTGAGAAGTATTTAGAATAATTATTTACCATATTCTTAACTTTTTATCATTTATTCTTTAAGAATAATTTCTCTATTGAGTGTTTTGAGTTTAACATGATCAATATGCTGTAGTCATTTCACCATAATGATAATATGTGATTTCTCATGTAAATTTCACTATTGTGTATGAAATAGTATTATTTTATTCATGGAAAGTTCTTTTTCTTATATAGATACACAAAGTAACACTAATTATCCATTAAATTATAAATTTCATGTATATATTTATTTGAAAAATTTTCATATATTTTAGTCCACCCAATATTACATTACATGTAGGTAATTTTTTTAAATTTTTCATGAGTATTGGGATTTTGAGGTTAAAATTTATATAGCATGATTTATTTTAATTTTCCCATGGTTTTTATTCACTCTAAAAATCACTAACTTTCTCTTATTCATCAGTTCCCAAATTTTATTTCACAACATAATTATAATATTTCTTAATATTTAGGATATGAAAAGAGTCTTGGAAATAAAATTATTATTACTCTATTTAACTATTAAAAAGATTAAAACAAAAGTCTATAAGGCCTAAAATTATTTGTTTAAATAAATTGAAGAAATTAATGGTTTATAAAACATTCCAAGGATTCCATCCAGTTAGATTATTATTTAAAGTTTAATTTTTGACATGATATATGATTTTCAATTTATTTTCAATTATTGGATGCATGTTATATGAGATATCTCGATATAATGGTTTAAATATTTCCCATTTACCATTAATTATGCCTCATTGGTCTTATATATGGCCACCACTCCATGGGGTAGACTAATACCACCATAAGGGGGGGTTGACCCAGGGGACTTGTGCTTAATTGGGAATAAATTCAAACATTATTTAAAAAATAGCTTATCTCCTAGTTATATCTCATTCATTTAGAGGTTTCATTCATTCCACCAATTTATATTTTCAATTTTTATGGTTACATCTATATAGGTATATATCTAGATCTCTTCAATATCACTATGATACAACATTATCCACTCCGTATCTTTATCAACCATATAACTAATAGCCTTCCTAATCAAATATTATTTATATGATAACTCTATCATAAGGTTGTATGGTTTTCTATACACTACCATGAAGATATAAATCCCAAAAATATTTTTTTAATAGGATCATACACCTATAATGAATCATCACGTATTTAAATAATATTTTCAAATCCCATTAACTATCTTATACATAATTTTATTTATCTCATTATTCAAAAATTATACTTGTACACTTATTTGAGAGTGGTATGGATTTTTTTATAGCACACTCCATATTTTTTCAAAACCCCTCTCAGTTATTTTGTTGAAATGACATCCATGATCACTAATCACTAGGTTTAGAACTCTAAACCATGATAATATATTAATTTTTTATAATTTTATATACCTAATTCAATTTATTATAGGAAGTAGATTATGATTTTGTCTATTTTAAAAAAATAAATATATACCTATATATATTTTTTGGATGAAATAATTTTGGATTGGGTCTATGAAATTAGTCACACAAAAATAAAATACCTCAACCTTTATTATGGGTTGTTATGGAATTTCATCTCTATTAATTCTATTAACCATTATTTGGAAATGGTCACAAAATATAACAAAATTCATAATTTCTCATGGAATTTTGGTCCAAAAGAATACAATTTGAAGTAACTTATACATAGTTCTATTTAGGCCATGATTCCTTTCAGCATGTACTGATAAAAGTATATAATGATATTCAATTTAGAATTATTAATAAAATGGTGAATCAACCCATTTCTACATTTTTATAAATCATAACAGCCCTAAAAAATAATATTCAACATTATATAGGAACCTATTACATTTATGATAGGTAAGGTATTGGAAGATTATATTGCTGTAAAAAATTAGATATCTTTGTAACTTGGTTCTCTAATACATTTTTATATTTGATATAAATTTAAAACTCTTGATATAAAATTATTTAGTAGAATAATCATGGTTTTTAATATTCATGTTTACCAATTATTTTAGTCTTATGACAATAATGTAGAATACTGCCATTAGAAATTACAATATATGGTATAAACTTATAAAAGGAAATACCACTATAATATAATAATTTTATGTGGTAGTATATTTCAATTGACTATCTATAAGAGTCTGACTTTCCTAATAAATAGTCTATATAAATTTATTGACCCTTTAATCAACCTCATATTTAAGGGAATATTTTCTAGATAAAGACATTAATTAAAAGGATTCTTACCTATTTGGTGGAATATTTTTTATATAATTCCCATGATTATTCTCCAATATATCATATGCCTCCTTATAATAATTATCAAAAGAAAATGTATCTTCTTTTACCAATATGTGAATGAGAAGGCAATCAATTTGGAAAAAATAATTGAAAACCCACTTGTAAAAACAGGTATGTTCTCTAAAGAAACATATATCAATTAAAAAATGATGATTCCTAAATTCTAAAATTACATTTTTGTGATATTTTATTGAATTTAATATTTATAAAAGTTTTATCCAAGCAAGATACCATCCTTAACAATGAGATAGAAATTCTCCCAATTAAGTACAATGTATGCCCCTTTTTAAAATTCCTAGTCCGTCATAATAGTTCTAATAAATAACTAAAAGGATCTATCGTAAAATGATAATACATACAATAATAATTCTATAGATTCATCTACCATACCATAATATATACACATCATGTACTAATGAAAATTGGTGGAATAATTACACTTACCAAAGAGAAATCATTAGAATACAAAAGTTATGTATGGGATAGTATCTTACTATTGGTCTTTATGTTGCATTATAATCTTATTATATCCTAAGTAGAAATCAAAAAAGAATACTACTTATTATCAACTAACTTTTTCATAATTTTATAAAAAATTGTTTTAGTAAATTGACCATTTCTTGTAAAATAAATTATATTTTATTATTATATAAATAATCTCGACCCCATCACTATTGTTTTAAAAATTATCTTATTTTCTTGATTAATTACCATAATTACTCACTTTTTAAGACTATATACTGTGGAATCAGGTATTCTATATCAGATATATTGTCAATAATTTAAAATTCCAAGAGTTTCAACACTTCCCTCTTTAACACTTCCTTCATGGTTACTATCAAACCTCATTGAATTTGTAATCTTAGCAGACCCCTTTATTTGATTATAAATATAGGAGGAAATATAGAAGGTATAATACTTTTTAAGACTCTAATTATCTATAATACAAAATTATTCATATATTTTTATATTTCTATGAAACTATTTTAATGATCACTATGATAAATCATCCTTAATGATAACTAATGCGTCTTTATATTCTCCCAAAAATGAATATATCATGTTGTTCAGGAGTAATTAGATTCCAGATTTGGTAGCCTTATAATAGATAAAATAAAATCTATGAAAAATTAACTTCATAAATGTTTTATCATATTAGTATCACCTTTTTATTTTAGTTCTCCATCATTATCTTATATCTTCATCCCCCTTCCCCATCGATAATTTCCATCATCAATATCCCTTCTTTTCATTATAAGTCAATAAGTCCAATCTATTAATTACTAGAGATATTATTATGGCACTCTTCAATTTTTTTTTCTATGTTTCTATACATAAATCAAATCTAATATCATTTTGTCCTATTCATCCTAGGAGATCAATAATACTTTATTGACATAAATGAGTAATTCATTCTTATCATGTAAGGGAATAACAAGAACTATGGGTACTTTTCCATACTCTTCCATTTCATGAACCATAAAAACCATAAGAAAAATGATCCTTCCATACTTAATAAGAACATTATAGAGTATACTAATAATGTATATTATAGATTCATATATCAGTTAAATTTTTACTCTCACGGAATTTGGGTTTTCATGATTGGTTTTGTAGAGACCCGAAGCTTCACGTACATGGAAATTATATTACTTTTGTGGAATACTTAGTACATAACAAAAACACACACACAAGGATCGTAATAGTTTAGTGTCTCTGGAAACATAGAACGTAATCTTCTAATCCTGGTGAAAGATCTTCAACATCTCCCATAAAGATATTCCTTTTTTTAAACCTAAAACCTTTATTTATATCCTGGGGAAAAGTAAACATAAAAGGGTGAGCTCAAATGCTCAGTAAGGGTAAACAAAATAAATATCAATCACATCATATAAATAAGCACATAACTTTTGGAAAACTTAACATGTAAAAGAGATCATAATTTCATAACCTGGAATAACTCATGGAAGTGAAATGTAATCACAATAATCATAACTTAAAACATTAAACTTTGTGGAATACACACATAAATCATATAGAATCATTTCTTGTTAGTCAAGACTCATTGCCAAGACTATCTTAGTGGAAAAAGTCCCTTTCTGAACCGTGTCACCCTCGTTTCAGTCCTGTTTCACTGAACCGGTATAACCTACCATTCCAGCCATGTCTATCTCATGAGATATAAAATCTTTACCCAATGCATTGGAGGTAGATATAGGTCCCACCCATCTCATAATTATACAATTCTTATGTGTGCCACAAAATCATAAATCATACATCATAGCATAACCCATGAAATAAAATTGGATTCTTAAACATCATGCCATCATAACATAATCCATAAACAATTGATATCATTTCATCATACGAAAATTTAATCCATTTAAATCATAGATAAATTTTACTTGAAACATAAACATATGAAATAATGTCATCTTAGATGTAAAATAGTTTTGACAAAATACTTGAAATGAATTCTTGAGGAAAATATCCTTTCTTCTTTAAAATCATGTTCTTTTCACAAAATTAAATGCAATTTTAAAAGATAAGGGTTTTATTGAAAATAATCATGCAATCATATAGAGGAATCTTCTTGAAAATGAGGCGTTATGAAACCGTAAAAATCAGTTCACGCCGTATAAGTTAAAAATAACATTCTCCTCGTACTTTTGTCGGAAAAATAAAAAAGTACCTTATATGGTAACCAAACGAAAGATTTCATTCATACAATGTGGTAAAAAGTAAATAAAAGGGAAAAATGACTTTAAACATCCATTGAATAATGGTAAACATTTTATGAAATCATTTTTAGAAATCATGGTCATCGATGATAAACGTAACCCCAGTAAATACTTACGTATAAGCAATCTCGGATAAAAATGAGATTGAAAATTTATCCCTTACCTTTGGTCCTATTCGCTTCGTAAGTGTCCGAACCTCCTGTATAATGATTTAAATAATGTTATTGAATTATTACAGAATCATATTTATTGTTATGATATCATATATGGTTCACTTATGACTTTATATTACCCGTTCTTTTGTAAATTCCATGTTAAAGAGTGTTTTGGGTAAAATCGTTTCATTTGTCGTCCGTGTTTTAACTTGTAATTATTCATATGATTACTTAGATAATTATTAATTAATTATAGAATATAAAACATAATTTATATATAATATATATTAAGAATATAAATATATATAATGGATCGATAAATGGAAAGAAATACACCATTCATGGAGACGGTAGGCCGTACGTACGCATTAACGTTGTTTTCGTTTCCTTATTGAATTGAGTGGAATTAAGTAGATGACATACATATATATAAACATAAATCCAGAAGATTTATAATGTCATATATTTCATTATTATTGCTTATATATACTTTATAATCATTCTTAAATGGTTAACATGGAGAATGAATCTCATCGCGTCGTGGAGACGGTAGTCCGTACGTACGCACGAGCGATGAAATCATTTCCATAATTATTGAATTGAATTGGAGTGGATGATACAATATATCAGAATCATTATGATGTTATAATAACTATGTATAGTTATTCTTTACACCATAATACTCATCCATGTAAGTTGTTGGTGGAAAAACAGATTACACCACGACGTGGAGACGGTATTCCGTACGTACGCACGCGCGGTGATTTCGTTTTCCGTAGGATGGATAGATGGTGAATCAGGATTGTTTTATACTTATAATAACATATCAGTATATGAGTGATACTGAAGTTATTACTTCATAATGAAACAACCTATGAAGAATAAGTGGAAGAAGAAATAAAGGTGAAAGAATTGGTAACGGAAATTACCTCTTCTTTGAAGCACCTCTTTGAGACCTCCTCTTAGAGCACTAAAATTGGTCTTTGAGGAAGACCAGAACCTATAGGATATTTATATGGAAGTGGAGAAGAGATTTTGGCAGGGGTTGGCCGAGCGTGAAGGCTCAACGTTGTGTGAGGAAGAGAGGGAGGAGGTGTCCTTTTATAAGGGAGGAGAGGGGCACCTTTGGAATAACTAAAACTATTATTTTATTATAAAGTCAACTTCGGTTATAAATAGCTTCAAATTGATTTATTTCGAGGCTAAGGTGGGGATGGGTCGAAATCCTCTCATCCAATCGAATTTAGACAAGTTTAGGTTCCTATTTTAACCTTATCATTTAGATTTAACATTAAGTTAAATAATTTTACTTTTACCGTGTCTTCTTGTGTTCTTATACTATAAGGTTAATAAACATACTATAAGAATCCAAACGAACCCCAAATTGTTTATTATTAATATATATAACCTTATCTAATCATTTGGCCAAACCTTAGATTTTTAGGAATAAAATTACAATTAATAATATAATATTTGTTTTAAAAACTATTTTATGTCAATTTTGAAACTATTTAGTAATTGATTTTTGTGAAAATCATAACAGAATGATAAGTTCTAAAAAAGTTAATTAAATCAACAATAACATGTGATATTAACCTAGAAAATTAGTGTAAGTCATAAAAAGTCTCAAATTATATTTATTTGAGTATTTATAACATCAATTATGTCAATATTTCATTAATAAGATCATTACTGCATCATCGTTGTGTCATAAATAAATTAAATTATTTAATGTCTAAAAATTACAAATAAAATACCATTATGTAGTAAATCGCTTTATCTTTCTAATGAATATTTACAATTGAATTTATCTTATGTATAACCCTATATTACAAATGTTTTAGTAAATAACCTTTGATTTTAACTCTTTTAACTCTTCTTTGAATTAAATAATAATAAATGTCCCAATCTAATCCAAGTGGGCCTAAATGGTCATATTTTATTCCTAAGCTTGTTTTTGGTCGAATTACACTTATCCAATAGAATTTGTACATGTGTTAGGGTAATAATAATATCATTTTTACCCTTAATTACCCTATTTACTTTTAACCGTGGTAAATAAAAGTAAAAAAGTTACTATTCACCAAAAATTATTTTCATCTCATTGAACCACATTTTACTTACTGACATAAACCGTGTCTCTCGGATATTTGAAATTCCACTCACAGAAGCGGTAAAATTATGTTTTATGAAAAATTCAGTTTTTTTAACTACCACTTAGTGGTTTAACTATTCATCAAAAATTGAAAGTTTTCAGAAAAATACCAAAAATTAGGCCTAAGATATATCTGATATTATGAACTCAAAAATAATTTCTATTTTACCAAATTCAAAACATATCAGTTGCATTAATTAATTTAAAAATTAATTCCCGTCGTCAAAACAAAAGGCGTGTTTTTAAGAGATAATAACTATCAAAAGATTGACACTTGTTTATAACTGGTTTAAATGTGAAATTACATCCAATGACCAACATTGTATTAAATTGTAAAAATATCTTCTAAATATACTTTAAAACCACTCAAATTAATAATTTATCACTATTAATTATTTCGATTGAAAAAGATGTTTTTAATTAAAATTTAGTAATTTTCACTACTCATCAAAATATGAAAGTTATCCGAAAATCACCAAAATTTCACCCTAAGCTAATTTCTATATTCTGAATCCATAAATGAAGTCCATTTTGAAAAATAAAATTTACAAAATTTCAAAAAGTGGTTATTACTACTCATAACGTCTAGTTTTAATAATATTTTAATAGCATATCGTTGTTTTGCGAAACTTGGTGTTGCGTACAACACATGCTATCGTGGAAGGTCACGATTGCGTGTAATTCAAACCAGCTCAGAGATGTGTGTTGTGAAAGATCCTTTTGGTGTAGCGTATAACACAAGACATTAATGAAATTAAAAAGAATATTTTTCATAAAATCTCGGGGTGTTACATTCTACCCCCCTTAAAATGAATTTCGCCCTCGAAATTCATCGGGGTTATAAATGGTTTACTATTCGAAAGTTTCTTTAATCGAAACCCACATCGTAAAAAAAATACCAAAACCAATATTTAAAAACAAAAGTATGAAACGTAACGGTTACCCAAATAAACTAATCACTAGGTTTCCACATAGGTGAAAATATGGATATGGAAGAGAAATCTAACCATCATGTTCTGATGGAGAGTGGTAGAGAACATGGCTATGGAAAAGCTAGAAATCACAAATCCATAAATTTGTGATGATCTAAGGTACCATCTGATTAATCAGATATAAGAGCACTAGGACAACATTTTTGGTTTTCAAGATCGTTTCCCTAAAGTTAGAGAATTTGAATTATAATAAATACCTACTTTATTTTGGTACAATCTCACTGTTGTTCGTGCCTTGAAAAATTTCCACTTCATCTCTTAAATAAATGAAGTTGAATTTTTTATTCGTGAAGTGGTAGCAGATCATGTGATATAATGACGGGTCATTCCATCTGTCTCAAACAAAAGGTTAGCAAAAGTTATTAAATATACAGAAGTCATTCTATAGTGAGATTAATCATATATGGTTCCTAAAATGGACTTATACTTCATATATCATACTACTTAATATAATAAAACTAGTTTCTACTAAACAGGGACATACTGTAGGCCAGTGGTAGGCGATAAAGCCAGTCGCACTTCGGTTGTGGGTTCGATTCCCACGGCCTTGTCCGAAGCGATGGGTTATTGCCCATCCTGCAGGTTGTCCTTTTGCTAAAACTATATTACTATAACATCCCATCAATAATATTGAAAAAACTTCTATCCTTAAACAATACTAACTTATGTCCAACATAATCCATTCCAATCGTTAGGCTTATCCTTAATACTGCAGTCCACTCTCATAACATAGTGAAAATGATTACCAAAGATTTAATACCATCAATGATCCCCATATATCATAAGATATGTTTTGTTGGTCACATTCCAAACATTCAAAGTCCTTAATCTTGTACTCTCTTGAATACCCATTGAACCTTATTGAAAACATGAGTGCTGTTAAAAGTTAACTCTTTCCACATACCAAAATCCTCAAAATTCTATATACTCAAACCATGATATCACTTAGTCATTATATCAATCATGAGCACATGAATACTGTTAAACATTTCGTTTTCTCGTTTTCCCTTCATTATGCGCATATCATCTTATTTCCAAAAATATCTCAACCATATTGAATACCGCATTAGACCAATACATAAATATTCTAATACTTTATGATACAACATTATTTTGGAATCCCATTACATAAACACTTAATCATTCCACCACATAGTTTTCATATTCAACATCACCAATAGTGATCGCATGTGACTTCCCTTTGTCCTTTTCCTTAAGTGGTTGCTCATGTTGATCATTACTAACCCTTGGATTAGGGAATTTATTAGCATAATGCCCCATTTCCTTGCACTTGAAGCATTGAAGTGTTGTTGGTGCGTTCTCTGCAGTGTTTTCTTTATTCACATCATTAAAAACCCTTTTTCCATTACTTTGACACTCAGCTGCTCGATGACCTTCTTTTCCACACATAAAACATTTTCTAGTCCCTTTAATACAATCTCCACCATGCTTCTTTCCACACATTGTGCATAAGGAAATATTCATCTTCTTTTCACCATTATTCTGAGATTTCTCCTTGAACTCCATCTTTCATTTCTTGTCAAAACCATGAGTTGGATATGTAACACCAACTTCCATTTCTACCTTGATAGCACAACGCACAATTTCTTCATAGCTACTGAAGTCTCTTATAGCTAATGCCCTTCGATGACTTGGTTTTAAGCCACTGAAAAATCGATCAACTTTAATATCAGGTTGGATGATAATGCCAGATGCATACCTTTCAAGTCTTGTAAAATTCGATTCGTATCTACCAACAGATTCATCATCCTTCTGCTTCAGCTCAAGAAACTCCTTTTCCATCTTTGTTCGAAGAATATGAGGGAAGTACTTACTGAAAAACAAGTTCTTGAACTCGTCCCATTCCATGGACTCAATTTCATCTCCTGGCCTCGTATTCCTGATAAGATTCCACCATTGATCAGCTTCACCTTCCAAATGATATACTGCTAAGATGACTTTATCATGTTCAGAACATTGAAGAACTGAAAATATCTTTTCAGTGGTACTGATCCATTGTTCAGAAACAAGTGGATCGGACGTCCCACTGAAAGAAGGTGGACGTTGCCTCATGAAGGACTCTATAGAATATTGTTCCCTTCTCTGCTCATTTGGAAGTCCATAATGATTCATAGCTTGTGTAAGTATAGCAATAATATTTTGCACTCCATCTCCCTTAACATTTGTTTATTCAGGAGGGCAATCATTGCATTGTCCATTGCATTGATCAACACGGTTCCTTCGGGTTCCAGCCATCGTCTAAAACCCAAAAGGAATAGTTTGAGAGGCAAAAATCATGCTAGGGAAAAAACATAATAAAGGGGTAGTACCATCAATGTATAACATATTAGGTTAAATTCTATGATCGTTACCGTAGTTCTAGGACTGTATCTTATACGTATACTTATCCTTAGGGACATCCCTAGACATACCGTAGAAATATCTCTACGGATCTCACTAACGCTTTCGCATCCTAGTTTCCAAAGTTTGACTAAACCTTTCCTCTGACACCAACTATAAAGACCCGAAGCTTGACGTACATGGACATTACATTACATTTCCGGAATACATAGTACATAACAAAAACACACACACAAGGATCGTAATTGTTTAGTTTCTCTGGAAACTCGGAATTTAATCTTCTAATCCTGGTGAAAGATCTTCAACATATCCCATAAAGATCTTCCTTTTTTTTATACCTAAAACCTTTCTTTATATCCTGGGGAAAAGTAAACATAAAAGGGTGAGCTCAAATGCTCAGTAAGGGTAAACAAAATAAATATCAATCATATCATATACATAAGCACATAACTTTCGGAAATCTTAACATGTAAAAGAGATCATAATTTCATAACCTAGAATAACTCATGTTAGTGAAATGTAATCACAATAATCATAACTTAAAACATTAAACTTTGTGTCATACACACATAAATCATAGAGAATCATTTCTTGTTAGTCAAGACTCATTGCCAAGACTATCTTAGTGGACAAAGTCCCTTTCTGAACCGAGTCACCCTCGTTTCAGTCCTGTTTCACTGAACCGGTATAACCTACCATTCCAGCCATGTCTATCTCATGAGATATAAAATCTTTACCCAATGCATTGGAGGGAGATATAGGTCACATCCATCTCATAATGATACCATTCTTATGTGTGCCACAAAATCATAAATCATACATCATATCATAACCCATGAAATAAAATGGGATTCTTAAACATCATGCCATCATAACATAATCCATAAACAATTGATATCATTTCATCATAAGAAAATTGAATCCATTTAAATCATAGAGAAATTTTACTTGAAACATACACATATGAAATAATGTCATCTTAGATGTAAAATAGTTTTGACAAAACACTTGAAATGAATTCTTGAGGAAAATATCCTTTCTTCATTAAAATCTTGTTCTTTTCACAAAATTCCATGCAATTTTAAAAGATAAGGGTTTTATTGAAAATAATCATTCAATCTTATAGAGGAAGCTTCTTGAAAATGAGGCGTTATGAAACCGTAAAAATCCGTTCATGCCGTATAAGTTAAAAATTACATCCTCCTCATACTTTTGTCGGAAAAGTAAAAAAGTACCTTATATGGTAACCAAACGAAAGATTTCATTCATAAAATGTGGTAAAAAGTAAATAAAGGGTAAAAATGACTTTAAACATCCATGGAAGAATGGTAAACATTTTATGAAATAATTTTTAGAAATCATGGTCATGGATGATAAACGTAACCCCAGTAAATACTTACGTATAAGCAATCTCGGATAAAAATGAGATTGAAAATTTATCCCTTACCTTTGGTCCGATTTGCTTCGTAAGTGTCCGAACCTCCTGTATAATGATTTAAATAATGTTATTGACTTATTACAGAATCATATTTATTGTTATGATATCATATATGGTTCACTTATGACTTTATATTACCCGTTCTTTTGTAAATTCCATGTTAAAGAGCATTTTGGGTAAAATCGTTTCATTTGTCGTCCGTGTTTTAACTTGTAATTATTCATATGATACTTAGATAATTATTACTTAATTATAGAATATAAAACATGATTTATATATAATATATATTCATAATATACATATATATAATGGATCGATAAATGGAAAGAAATACACCGTTCATGGAGACGGTAGGCCGTACGTACGCATGAACGCTGTTTTCGTTTCCTTATTGAATTGAGTGGAATTAAGTAGATGAAATACATATATATACACATAAATCCAGTAGCTTTATAATTTCATATATTTCATTATTATTGATTATATATACTTTATAATCATTCTTAAATGGTTAACATGGAGAATGAATCTCATCGCGTCGTGGAGACGGTAGTCCGTACGTACGCACGAGCGATGATATCATTTCCATAATTATTGAATTGAATTGGAGTGGATGATACAATATATCAGAATCATTATGATGTTATAATAACTATGTATAGTTATTATTTACACCATAATACCCATCCATGTAAGGTGTTGGTGGAAAATCAGATTACACCACGGCGTGGAGACGGTATTCCGTACGTACACACGCGCAGTGATTTCGTTTTCCTTAGGATGGATAGATGGTGAATTAGGATTGTTTCATAATTATAATAACATATCAGTATATGAGTGATACTAATGTTATTACTTCATAATGAAACAACCTAAGAAGAATAAGTGGAAGAAGAAATAAAGGTGAAAGAATTGGTAACGAAAATTACCTCTTCTTTGAAGCGCCTCTTTGAGACCTCCTCTTAGGGCACTAAAATTGGTCTTTGAGGAAGACCAGAACCTCTAGGATGTTGATATGGAAGTGGAGAAGAGATTTTGGCAGGGTTTGGCCGAGCTTGAAGGCTCAAAGTTGTGTGAGGAAGAGAGGGAAGATGTGTCCTTTTATAAGGGAGGAGAGGGGCACCTTTGGAAGAACAAAAAATATTATTTTATTATAAAGTCAAGTTCGGTTTTAAATAGCTCCAAATTGATTTCTTTCTAGGATAAGGTGGGGATGGGTCCAAATCCTCTCATACAATAGAATTTAGACAAGTTTAGGTTCCTATTTTAACCTTATCATTTAGATTTAACATTAAGTTAAATAATTATACTTTTACCATGTCTTCTTGTGTTCTTATACTATAAGGTTAATAAACATACTATAAGAAGCCAAACGAACCCCAAATTGTTTATTATTAATATATATAACCTTATCTAAGTAATTTGGCCGAACCTTATATTTTTAGGAATAAAATAACAATTAATAATATAATATTTTTTAAAAACACTATTTTATGTCAATTTTGAAACTATTTCGTAATTGATTTTTGTGAAAATCATAACAGAATGATAAGTTCGAAAAAAGTTAATTAAATCAACAATAACATGTCATATTAACCTAGAAAATTAGTGTAAGTCATAAAAAGTCTCAAATTATATTTATTTGAGTATTTATAACATCAATTATGTTAATATTTCATTAATAAGATAATTACTGCATCATCGTTGTGTCATAAATAAATTAAATTATTTAATGTCTAAAAATTAAAAATAAAATACCATTATGTATTAAAGCCATTTATCTTTCTAATGAATATTTACAATCGAATTTATCTTATGTATAACCCTATATTACAAATGTTTTAGTAAATAAACATTGATTTTAACTCTTTTAACTCTTCTTTGAATTAAATAATAATAAATGTCCTAATCTAATCCAAGTGGGCCTAAATGGTCATATTATATTCCTAAGCTTGTTTTTGGTCGAATTAAACTTATCCAATAGAAGTTTGACATGTGTTAGGGTAATAATAATATCATTTTTACCCTTAATTACCCTATTTACTTTTAACCGTGGTAAATAAAAGTAAAACGTTACTATTCACCAAAAATTATTTTCATCTCATTGAACCACATTTTACTTATTGATATCAACCGTGTCTCTCGGATTTTTGAAATTCCACTCACAGAAGCGGTAAAATGAAGTTTTATGAAAAATTCAGTTTTTTTAACTACCACTTAGTGGTTTCACTATTCATCAAAAATTGAAAGTTTTCAGAAAAATACCAAAAATTAGGCCTAAGATATATTTGATATTATGAACTCAAAAATGATTTCTATTTTACCAAATTCAAAACATATCAGTTACATTAATTAATTTAAAAATTAATTCTCGTCGTCAAAACAAAAGGCGTGTTTTTAAGAGATAATAACTATCAAAAGATTGAGACTTGTTTATAACTGGTTTAAATGTGAAATTACATCCAATGACCAACATTGTATTAAATTGTAAAAATATATTCTAAATATACTTTAAACCCACTCAAATTAATAATTTATCACTATTAATTATTTCGATTGAAAAAGTTGTTTTTAATTAAAATTTAGTAATTTTCACTATTCATCAAAATATGAAAGTTATCTGAAAATCACCAAAATTTCATCCTAAGCTAATTTCGATATTCCGAATCCATAAATGAAGTCCATTTTGAAAAATAAAATTTACAAAATTTCAAAAAGTGGATATTACTATTCATAACGTCTAGTTTTAATAATATTTTAATATCATATCGTTGTTTAGCGAAACATGGTGTTGCGTTCAACACACACTATCGTGGAAGGTCGTGATTGCGTGTAATTCAAGGAAGGTCAGAGATGTGTGTTTTGAAAGCTCCTTTTGGTGTATCATATAATACAAGACATTAATGAAATTAAAAAGAATATTTTTCATAAAATCTCGGGGTGTTACAGGTTTTCATTAAGACATTTAGTGGAATAATATTAGAATTTTCCACTAAATATAAAAGAGTTTTCCAGAATGTAAAAGAGAAGATAGTATAGAAATATATGAAGCTAGGGATAGAGATTAATTTAGAAAATAGTTGAATATTACTTATTAGGAGATATAATTACTAGTTACTCTATTTTCTTATTATTTAATCAGGACTTCTTATGAAATTCCCCATATACTATAATTTGGGAAAATACCTTTGAAATAAGATATTGATGTGAAGTTGTTTGAACATATCAATGAAAATTTTAAATTAATATTTTATCTTATGTTTGTGAATTCTCTTTGGGAATCGAAATGATGTCCAATAGTGGTTCACTTTAGGTTTCATTGTATTCGTTTGTACTTACTTCTTAAGTTTCAAATTTCTTACATTATTTATAGATTTATATATTGGTTCTCTTATTTATTTTTTCAATTTTTAGTAGCCTCATTTACATATGTGGATTTATTTTCCTTTGATTCATTTCAATTGATTGGATCCTTACCACTTTGATTTTTTTCGTGATTACTTATTCCCTCATTGATTTATATTATTTATGTGTTTATACAATTACATATTCTTTCTAGTTATTTTTTTCTTATTAATTTCTTATTAATTTGTATTATTTTTTATTTTTGTTCTATATGTTATATTTTTTATTTAAGCATTTGTGTCTTAACTAATTGGTTTTTAATTTATTTACTTATTTATATATTTTTTCAATATATAATTATTTATCTATTTTATAGAATAAACCCTTATATTCTATATTTTTTTCAATGTATAAAATCATACAAATCCATTTATTATTTTTTAAATATGTTTGTTAGTAAAAAATCTTATTTATTATGTGTAAATTAGAAAATATCATACTAATTCAAAATTTTCAAAGGATGAAATCATACGTGATATTTTTTTTCAAAGTGAAGTGTCTTACGTGGGATAAAACACTTCAATATTATTTTTATGTACTTAGAATTTTTGAGAAGTATAATTTCTTACACATGTTCATAAAATCAAGGTTAATCTCATAAAACATTTAAAAATAATGAATGAATATGACATATTATAGGAATTAACATGAAATAGAAAAAAAACATCTTTATTTTATGTGATATGTTGAGGTTCTATATTCTTCATATAAAGAAATGATTTTTTCCTCACAAAAGCCTTAGAATAACAATTAATTCTGATGTGAGGTCTAGAGTGAGTTTTAAATTTGATGTGAGGGTGAATTTCTGAAAGTGGCTCTTATGGGAGGCTATGTTCTAGAATATCCATATAGAAATTATATTTTTAGTTTTTTCATCTCATAAAGAACCTTGTAAATTGGATTTATTCTTATGTGAGTTAGAATTAATCTCACATGACATCTTGTAATTGATTTTTAATCTTACTTAGTGACTAAAAAATTGGTTGAATTTTACAAAAATTTTGGAATCAATTTATTCTCACATAGAATCATGAAAATTGGATTTATTTTTAAATAGGTCCCTAGGCTAGACTGACCATTGAGAGGTTGGTGGGGGTGAATCAGTTGTTTACTTTTTACAAATAATTATTTTTTAATCCAACCTCTTAAACTTGTTAAGGTTCTTTATCCACTTAGTTGTATATCCGAGTCTCACTTCATATGAAGAAATAATAGAAGGGAGAAGATAAAATTTTATTTAAAATGTTTCATACAAAGACTTACTCTATGTCATGATGATTATTCTCCCCAACATATATTTTACACTATAATATCATAATCAATTATAAAGGTTGATACAAAGTCACATTTTATCTCTATTGAATCCATATATGAGGTTATTTACACTACATCCCAAAGTGTTACCAAAATCCACACTTCCCTGCTATTGAATCCAAATGAGATACTTCTAATCTTGAATCACAAAAAAAAACTTTTCATGTTCCCAGATCCAACTGAAAGACTTCCTCCATTATTTAAGGCTTGATCTAATTTAGGTTGATCTTTTTAGCATACTCCAATATCACTTTGTATCACACTATAACACCCCTAAATTTTATGATTTTTTTTCAAATTAATATAATCATTTTGATATTTTTCATTTCATGCAACAATGAATATATTTTTTAATATCTTAAAGCACTAAATTTTTTATTCCATGCACTACATGAAAAACATTGATTAGATTGAGGTACACGCGACAATATGTTTGTATTATGTTACACACAATGCCATGTTCCTTCCATATCTTGTGTAACACACAAGGCTATGTTTATAGAAAACTATAATAAACAATTAATATTGTTGTTAAAATATTATTATAGCTACCACCTTGCCGTTGGAATTGAATTTATGAATATGATTAACTATATTTAACAAATATTATTTAAAAATGCATATAAAATTAATATTTTTTATCAATTAGTATAATTAAAAGAAAGAACTATTTTAAAGTAAAGAAATTACATTCCTAAGATAACTGTTTTTTTGTGTAGAAACACTATTTTATCACAAAAAAATTAAACAAACCACTTTTGAATAATATTTTCTATAAATTTAATATATAATATATTTAATAAATATTTTTAATACTTATCCAATATATTAGATAGGTTTAATATAAAAATAAAAAAAATTATGAATTAAATATATATTCTTCTAAAAGGCAGTTCTACTGTCTTTTAATGTTTAACACATTTTAAATCATATTTGGGCCATTTTATTGATTTTATTAGTCAAAATAAAATTCATATTTTAAATTGTACATAAAAATTAGCTGAGGGTAAATTTTTGGTATTTGTCTGTGAAGTTTCATTTTTTTTGTAAATAATGAAAAATACTAGATTTAAATTCAAATCTTCTTTTTCATCATATTTATTTATTATAATAAAATATGTTTTTTATAATTTTTAAAGTTAAAATAGATAAAAATACATAAATTAATCCAATTTACTTAATTTTAAACAATTTACCTTTGAAATTGTATATAAAAATTTACCAAACTTTTGAGCATTTTTTCTTTTAAAACCCACTCTGTTACCCCATCTTTATGATTAAATTTAAATAAATTTCTTCCACTTCATTGATTGGAATTCAAAAAAATAGATTAAATATTTGTAATAAAAAAATTATAATTTATAATAAGGTCAAATTAGTTTTTTACCAAAAATATTAGTGAAAACAATTAAAATTAATTACAATGATTAAGAGGGAATTTACATAATAAAGGACTACCCCTTAAACTTGAAGCCCAAAATTACGTAAAAACTTTTCCAAAATCCATTTTATAGACATATTTCTACCCTATACTCCTTTTATTGAATTGGGACCCCTATAAGATCCACTTTTCATAAGAAAAACATTGTTCTAATTCCCTTTTCAAAAAATTTACCAGAATGCCACTCCTCTACTATAAAAATACAATCACCCCTACCACTTATTCAGAACTATCAAACCCTTTGGTTCACCAAAGCTCTAATAAAATAATCTCCCAACATCCCAACATTTTTCATTGAAGCATCCATTTGGGAAAAGGCCAACCTAGGAATCCATTTTATGCAAACCAACATGACTTACCCAAGGAAAAAGAGGTTTGATTGTGTATGAAGAATTTTATGACTCAAGGTAAAGAAATTTTATCTCAGTTTTTATTTATGTGAGATACATGCCTTATTCCCCACTAATTTCATCTTTTGGTGTTTATAATACCAATAGATGTATTCTATGATTCTTTTACATAAATTTATGGGTATCTATCTATCCAATTGATGATCTTTCTTTCATGGGGGTTATGTCTCAAGAGATACCAAATCGATAATGTAATTTTGTCTCAATTTACCATCATTGAAACACATGCCATGTTATGCACCTTTATTTGTATATGTGGTGTATATTATTCAATTTTAAATTTAATATCATGAATCTACTTATTTCAATGATATTTTAATCTTCATGTAATGTTATTCTTTCCATTGTATACTTATTTGATTTTACCAAAGTGGAAACAATTTAAAAATTCAATCTCATTTTTAGTAATATTTTTCATTATTATTCTTCTATTTTGGTAATATTATGGTCTATATTTAAAAAAATATCATTAATTTTCCTACCCTCTGGATATGTATGTTATTTCAAAATAATTGTACCATTTTTGACCCTTTGGTACTTATGATAATGAATAAATATTTTTATCAAAACCTCAATTTATTTCTTCTTTGGGTTAAAAATATATTTTCTTTCAAAAGACTTTTTTTTAAATAAAAATATCATATAACTATATTATTTTGAAGGAACATTTTACCAATTAGATTCCATTTACAAAAAAAATTAAAAGGGAATCTTCTTTTCATTTTCCGATCAAGGCACTTTTCTAAACATTTAAGGTAAAAAAAGAAGATTCCGAATGTATAGAATTACCCACTGTCATGACCATAATTTCATTCATGATTCCTTTGTAAGTTTATGAGGTTATTTTTTAAAAGAAATATTTCCCTAATATTCTATAAATTTATTGATTTCAAAATGGTTTTCAAAATGTTGTATGTTTTAAAAAGTGATTTTCATTGAAAAGATATTTTACAAGAAATATTTTGAAATCCTTATCCTTATAATACTTCATAATTGGTAATTGTGTATTATTTACTAGGGATATGATCAAAGGATACAACTCATATTATTTCTCTAAATGTTCTACATTTTAATGTCATGATGTTTATGAAACACGTTTCTCTTCAATGAGTCATACCATGATAAATGCTTATAAAACACTATTATATTCATCAGTTTATACCTTGATAAATGATTATGAAAACTATTTATCTTAAATGGGTTATACCATGATAAATTCATATGAAACTCATTTCTCTTCAATTTTATATACCATGATAACTACTTTTGAAACCCATTTCTCTTAAACAGATAATATCATGATAAATGTTTTTGAAACATGTTTCTCATTAATGGTTTATACCATAGTAAATACTTACAAAACCCATTTCTCTTAAATGGGTTACACTGAGATAAATTCTTATGAAACACACATCCTTTCACTGGTTATTATGGGATTAAAAAATTATGAAACCTATATATATTTTTCATATGTTGTGATATGATTAAATGTTTATGATACTCATTTCATTTCATGTGTTATGATACTATGTTTATGAAACCATCACTTTTTATGGGCCACTGTTTCCGACGCTTTCGCTAGGGTGCATGCATCCATCTGTGAGGACACGCATCTGTTGCCCCGTGTTCCCACTTTCCAAAGACGGGTGGCATTTGCTCCTTGTTTAGGTATGTTTTCTCCTTGATCGAAACAGGGTGATGGGATGTTTGTTCTTCCTTCTGTGAATTTCTCCTCAGAACATGTTAACGAGTCCGGGTCTCCCTCATAGATTTAATACATGGATCGTGAATCTCGTTCCTGGTTCCATATCTTCATGGATGTCGGTTAATTACACTACTTCTGTCAGGACATTCCATGGGGTCTTGACATAGTAGAAACCTTCGGTCGGAGTAGAAGGAAAATGTCAGGCATGTCGGGGCATCTCTGGGTGCGTGGACATAAGAGAACCTGTATTCTTCCTCGTAAGTGGGAATCTCAAGGGTGTAGAACCTGAGGCATCCCACATTGAATGTGGGGACTAATATTACATAGGAATGCATCTGAGAATTTCCTCAGCTTCCCATGTTTAACACAGGGTATGCGGCATGTTTATCGTCTTGAAAAGACGGATACTCCAAGGGAGTGACATATGAGGTTTTCCTCATGCATCTCATGTTTATCACGAGGTAGGTCGCAAGTTTAACGTCTTGCGGAGACGGAATAAGTGTGATCAGAAAATCCCATAGAGACAGATCAGATTGGAATATCCCATGGAGGGAATACTTGGATGACGGTTGGATTAGAATGCCCAATGAGGACGGATCTGAGGTGGTGCGCCCCAAGGAAGGTAGATTTCACACCGCAATGGTTGATCTGAACACTACTGAGGGCGGATCAGGGAGTGTGCAGCCCAGGATGGGGGACACCGTGGTTTTCCATTTTCTGGGATTGAACCTCATGGAGGTTTCCTACGTACCCTGTGTAGAGAGCAGGGATCAAAACCCATATAGTTCAAAGGGGTTGTGAACCGGGGTGTACATAGAGGAAAACGACCCGGAGACATGCTGGGGCTTACACGTGGATAATGGCCCAAGTACTACTAGGAGTAGCGAGGATGGTGGATGACATGATCCCACCGGGATGTGGAGGCCTAGGTAGGAATCAGTTTGGATGGTGGAGGATTGTGTGGAGTGGAGGGGGAATGAAATGAGGCCATCATGGAGATGATGGTTGTGATGGGCTTGAGCCTCAAAAAGACTTCCTACGTATCCCCGTAGTAGGGAATCAAGGCCCGCGTAGTTCGATGATACAGTGTGACACCTGAGGAGGTGGCCCGTGAGGATGGAAGCATGGATGGGACCCAGTGGAAGTGGAACTTCTAGGTTGAGGCATGAGTGATGAGACATGTGTGATGAGCTTGAGCCTCTTGGAGGCTTCATACGTATCCCAGCGGGAGGGAATCGAAGTCTGCGTAGTAAGTTATGGAATGGGACTTACACTCTAAGGCTGCCCAAGGATATGGGGTCGGTGAACCAACATAAAGGAACCAGGGGTCTAGGTGGGATTGAACCTCATGGAGGATTCCGACGTACCATGCCTTAGCACGGATCAAAAACCACGTAGATCAAATTGGATGCAGAAAGACCGACATGAAGGAGGACCAGGGGTCCATGTGGGCTTGAACCTCGTGGAGGCTTCCTACGTACCATGCCTTAGCACGGATCAAAGACCACATAGTTCAAATTGGATTCTTGAAGGCCGACGTGAAGGATGACCATGGGTCCAGGTGGGCTTGAACCTCATGGAGGCTTCCTAAGTACCATGCCTTGGCACAGATCAATGACCATGTAGTTCAAATGAAAGGGGGTTGTTGAGCTGACACAAAGGGGCATCAGAACAACTGGATGGTTGGACCATAACGGCTTATCGCTAGACCATGATGCAGTTTAATGTCATGCAGGATGAGGGCGTGCCGGAGAACTGACGTGGAGAAGGACCGTGGTCCAGATGGTGTGGGGCTTACACTTTAGGCTTCCCAGGTGCTGGTGAACTGACGTGAAGGAGGTCGGAGTGGCCAACAGGTTGTGGGCTTGAACCTCGTGGTGGCTTCCTCTGTAACATGAAATAGCACGGATCAAATTCCACATTGTTCAGATGGGATTTCGTCGGCTAATCGACATGAAGGTGAACCTTGGGGTTCCACTTGTGGTGGGCTTGAACCTCATTGAGGCTTCCTATGTACCATGCCTTCACATGGATCAAAGTCCACATAGTTCAGGACGGTCACAACGACTTACCGCTAGACCGGAATGCAGTTTAACATCAAGCAGGACGAGGGTGAACCCTGACGGGAATAAACTACAGGAGGTGGGCTTGAACCTCGTGAAGGCTTCATATGTACCATCCCTTATCACAAATCAAAGACCACGTAGTTCTGGGGTGCAGTTTAACGTCATGCTGGACAGGGGCATACAGTTTAACGTCATGCTGGACGAGGGTGAAACTCGATGTGACGAAACTACCAAGTGGTGGGATTGAACCTCGTGGAGGCTTCCTACGTACCATGCCTTAACATGGATAAAAGTCCTCATAGTTTGTTAGAGGTGGGGGTCAGGGTCGGTGCTCACTCTAAGCTCACGTGAGTCATGCTCGGTGTGAGAAACAAGAGGTTGTAGGGACCTGACGATCATGTTGCGAAGGTTGAGTCTGTTGGAAATGAAGAGGGTCTTACGCGTTAGGCGGCCCATGGTGCTGGGACTTACTCCAAGATGGAGGCCCAAGGGTGCTGCTATGTAGTAGCACTGATGAATGGGGCTTACGCAAGGAAGCTGCCCGGGTGCCTCTATGGAGTGGAAATGGTGAATGGGGATTACACAAGGAAGCTGCCCAGGTGCCGCTATGGAGCGACACTGGTTAATGGGGCTTACGCAAGGATGCTGCCCGTGTGTCGCTATGGAGCGGCACTGATGAATAGGGCTTACGTAAGGAAGCTTCCCTTAATGTCTTCCTCATGTCTGTTCATGAGGGCATCCCAATTCACTGGTGGGTTGAGGCCTTTACCTATGTGCTAGTGAACAGGCAGGATAATGCCAAGGGGAATTGGAATCTATCTGAACAAAGGGAGATGAAAAGTCTGAATTACATGCCCAACATACAGAATTCAATGAGGGTGATGTGGCAATGGAGGATATCTGTTGACCGTGGAGGAAACGCAGCATCCATATCGTGTTATCCTGGAATGGGTACTGACAAATGAATGTCGACCGTTGACCATATTATAATCACGTGACCATGTCGCAAATGTCATCCAAAGTCTTCCGGGGCGTTGGCCCAGGACAGTAGGTGAGCTGATGCGGCATAGGAGCAGGCCGTTAGGGGGTCCCTGCACACATAGAATTGGATGAGGATCCAAATGAAGGACACACAAAGCGTGAGGTGGAGTGATGGAATGTTTGAACGGATTCCAATGCTCACGAAATTATGCCACTGTAATCATGGGATTAGGTATCTTATGCTAGTGACATAAGGCATCTCTTATTTGGAACAAGAGGCATCCTATCATGGAATGATAAGCAGTTCTACAGTTTAGAGTCATGTAGAAAGGACTGTTGGCATCTCATGCTTGGAGAATAAATAATCTCTTGTTTTGGGCAAGAGGCATACTATTATTGGAACATATGGAGAACTATATTTTAGAGTCGTGTAGATAGGACTATTATGCATCTCATGCTTGTAGCATGAGGCATCTCTTGATTGGAGAAAGTTTCATCCTATGTTAGGAATGTAGGGAGATCACTACAGGTTATAGTCATGCAGGTTGGACTATTGGGCATCTCATGCTTGGAGCATGAGGCATCTCTTGATTGGAGCATGTTTCATCCTATGTTTGGAACATAGGGAGCACTACAGTTTATAGACATGTAGATAGGACTATTGGGAATCTCATTCTTGTAGCATGAGGCATCTATTGATTGGAGCAAGAGGCATCCTATGTTTGTAACATAGGGAGCACTACAATATATAGTCGTGTAGATAGGACTGTTGGGCATCTCATGCTTGGAGCATGAGGAATCTCTTCATTGGAGCACGAGGCATCCTATGTTTGGAACATATGGAGCACTACAGTTTTTAGTCGTGTAGATAGGAATGTTGGGATAAGGCTCCTGGTAATGGATGGTGATGGGTCTTACACAATGGAGGCCCTTTCTGGTTCGACCTGGCATAGGAGCGAAGTGATTGGTTTTGGAGGTGTTTCCTAAGGAATGGTTTGACTCGAGGTAATCAGGGAGTTGATGATGAGAATCTAAACTCAAGACATGGGAATGAAACCAAGAGGAATGTGTCGACTCAAGGTGTTTCATGGTGTGCGGAGGAGTATCTCAAATCATGGTATTCCATAGGTGGAAGGTGGGTGCGCATAAGAGAGAAATGGGAAATCCCTACATCCCGGTCCGAGAAGTTCATGGTGCGACTCTCCATTTTTCATGGGGGTCTCATGGAGTGTAGTCTCGTGGAGCATGGGCTCACGGAGCAGCAATGCGAAGGAAGCTGCTTGCAGAGCATCATCGCCGAGCAGCAACGTAATAGAAGTTGCTCGCGGATCATGGCCTCATGAAGCCACTTCACAATGGGAAGCGGAGCTCCGCAAACCGGGAGATCGGCCTCCCAAGGGGTGAAGCGGCCCTCCAAGAGGCGAAGTGGCCATATGGAGAAGGTGGGGAGAGCTGCGTATTTATAGGCAAGGGGCTCCGTGAAGCAGAGATCACGCGGTGCGAAGGGGGGCTTTGGTTGCTTCGCGGTGGGTCGCAAAAGTCAACAGGATTCGTGGAGCGTTACCGCCTCCTCTACTTTGAGGCGGGTTTGAAAACGTCAGGGGAGTTCGTAGAGAGGTACTGCCTCAATTTCTTCGCGGTATCCGCGTTGCGTGGGGGGCTCCGCATCGGGGGTTCACGAAACAGTTTTCAATCCCAACATAAAATGTCCATAACTGATAATCTGTAACGCTGTTCGGGCCCTAAGACCTACCAAATCGAATCTTGTGAAATGGACTACGATCTTGGATCGTGTATGAAAGCATTTGGAAAAAAAATTTGTATGAGTTTTCTGCTGCCAACAGCTACAATACGATGAAAATATTATTATATTATAAAACATATATGTATGATATTATTATGAGTTGGGTGGGTCCTATATCTCCCTCCATTTCATTGGGTAATGATAAATGATATATGATATAAAAGGGTATATGGGATATAGGCCAAGCCTGAAAACAAGATAGTACACGAGTTATAACACAATAATGAAAATTAGTAGGTACATAGGTTATAACCCAAGCCTAAAAGTAAGATGGTACACTATTTGTAGACCAAGCCTAAATGTAAGAGGGTAAATGGGTTCTATCGCATGATAAAAAATAAGAGGGTACATGTGTTTTTATCCCAATCCAGAAGCATGACCATTGGTGAATAGCCCAAGCCCAACATGTTTGAAGGTCTTGGTAGGTAGCCTTGATATATGATTTTATATACTAATGTGTATGCCAAACATTACATGTCTTAATCCTATGATATCATTTTATGGATTATGCTCTCAATCCCCTTATTATTCATGTCATATTGACTACAAATCTTTATTTCATGATTCACATTTATGATATTTGATATTAAAGGTATGATCATTTAATGATATGGTCATGTTCTAGTACCCTTATGTTCATGTTATGCTTATGTATTTTCTTTAATTAACCTTACTAATCATTCTCGATATCCCCTTTATTATGTATCCTTTCCCTAGGTTATAAATAAATTTTTTTCATGCAGAATTACTGAGGTGGATGATCTTTATGGGAAATAATGAAAATCACTCACTGAGTTATAAGATTTGTGTTCCAGGTTTCCAAAGGCATTAAAATAACATAGTCTTTTGGTGTCTATTTTTCTAACATATTATGTATTTCAAAAAAATGATGTCATTTCTACATACATTAATTTCATGTTTTTGTTGTTGGTATCAGAGTGAATGTTTAGTCGACCATTGAAAGCTAGGATAAGAATAATTTAGTGAGTTCCATAGGGATATTTCTAAGTATATGTCTATGGGTGTTTCTAATGATAAGTCTAAGTATGAGTTAATGTTTTGGACAACTTCCTATAATTCTTTTAAAAGGATAGAGTGAGTGGTTTCCAAGCCTTACATACATGTATAGATAATATAAGTGGATGTGGCTCTAGCATAAATGTACCATTGGGGTAATGACTCTAATATGGTGTGTTAGGCCTAACTCAAGTGTAACTTGGTAAACACAAAAAAGCATTACTGTACACCTATTTTTACACTCTCATGTGATATGATTTGGAAAATCAAAAACTCTTTATGAACCATCATTAAGGATTTAAATGGAAGTTTTCTATGAATAACCTAGGATAAACCTATGGATTCATAGATTATGGAAGGTTCCATAATTTACACTTCCTATAAGTGATTTTTCATTATTATATGGTGCATCACAAAGGTAATTGTTTCTTACTCCATGATTTCTAGTTTTAGTCAATTGAAGGCCCTAGAAGATATTAGGTTAAATTTTAATGTGACGGACAATTTACTGATGAGAAGTCAAATGGGATTGTCACTAGAGTAGAGGATGTAGTGATCATTCCTAGTTAATAATCATGAATCATGATTAAAAAAGTATAATGAAAGAAGGTTGCAGGTTGACGCCAAGGATGTGAAAGAGGTGTGGTTAGAAAAATAAGACCTATTCTTGGCTCGTGGCTTCATCCAAGGTAAAATAAACTCTGAAGAAAACATACATACAATTGATAGAACGACTAATCACCTAGATGATCTCATCATCATGGATCTAGACACCCAGGTTAGATCAATGCACTGGGAATTATATAGATTATCTAACCCTAATAATATTAGTATTGTGTTTAATAAATTTGAAAGCTCTTTTAGAATATAGTGGTACCCTTGTTTTGTGAACCTTGGTTTCCCACTTTTTCCTTAAAGTGTCATAATAAAAAATTTATATTCGTAGTGATTGAAAACTTGTAACTTAACCAACTCTTGAAAAAAACAAGGAATTTAATTAAGGAGTTCGCTGAGAGTTTGTGTAATAGATACCCTGGAGGAAAGAAGATACATTTTCCTTTGTGTTAAGAATGTTGAAAGAATAACCTAATTGAATTTCATAGAGGAACAAGAATATGTTTTTACTATGGAATATAAAGACACAAATAATATAACTGAAAAGAAAAAATGTAGGGTTCAATTAATGAAATGGATGGTAATATTAGCCTCCCTAGTAAATAATATGTTTATATTGAATATTTTTGATGGATTAGAAAAGTGATTTAATAGTAATTTGGCATTTTAACTGGGGGAAGATAACCCTTAATATGGTTCTTATTTGAAAATAATTTTTTTTGGATAAAGATATTTTTATATGAATAAGTAAATTATATGGTATTTATTACCTTGGAACTAATTATGGACAAGTTGATAGGTGGTTATGCTATCATTGATGAAGCTTATAGATGTTTTGGATTTCTGGAATATGTCCAATATACTTTGAAATAAGGAAATATGCATGTTTTCAATAAGGAATTGTGGTAATTCAGGATATTACCATGTTTTAAGTGAATACATTATAAAGGTACTCACATGTTTAGTATGTGACATCAAAGAGCTAATTTATGATATATGGGGGATTAATGCTAATCTATTTTTTAAAAATTTAGTGAACTTATTTCTAGAGTCTTGGAAATTCCTCTTTTGTAAAGGTTAAAAGGTTATCCATTTATGGAATTATTTATGTTAGACATGGGAAGATGTTTTATAGATTAATGAATTATCTCACCATATGAGTATTTATCCATATTGGATAACTTGTTCTAACCTTGTTTTCTTATAAACATATATATAATGACTTTTCATTCTATCCATGGATATAATGATTTATTAATGCTCCAGGAATGAAAAATTAACCTTCATTTCATGGAATGATAGACTTATTGGAAGTGGATAAAGGTAAATTAAGGTTTTGTTTTTCCTGAAATATTGAAAGTATATCTCTTCCTGAAAAGTCATCAGCTTTAGGAAAAGGATGTAGAAATAAAATTTTGTTCTAATTACATATTATTTGTTGAACTAATGGACTTTTAAATAATCATAGTTTTATGATTTTGAGGCCCTCAACATTCCATTTATCATTCACTAATTTGTGATTGATGGCCTCAATCACTCCATAAAATTTTTATACTTTTCCCCCATTTACCTGTTTTCACTTCATGCATATGTTCTCTTATGTGGAAACCTAGTTACATGTTTCTTTGGGTAACCTCTATGTTTCAAAATTTCATATTATAAAGGAAGTGTTTGTTTTCATTTTTAAAATGGGAGTTTTTATAAATGGAACATTAAATTATTAAATATCTGTTAACCCAGATGAATTTCTCGGGAAAAATTAATTTTAAGGGTAGTATAATGTTACACACTGAGATGTTCTGAAAACGATTCAAATTAATTTAATCTTTTTTATATTTTTCATTTCACGCTACAATGAATATAGTTTTATATATATATAAATACACTATGTTTTTATTTTGTTCACTTTAAACATGTCTTAAATTATCTTGTGGTACAATAAAAACTATTTTTGTCTTACTTTATACAAATTTCAAAGTTCCTTCTTTAGCTTTCGTAACATGAAATGCTATGTTTTTATTAAACAACAATATTATATTAATAATATTATTAAAATATCATTATAGCCACCACTTTTCCATTCGAATGGAAGATACGAATATAATTAACTAAAATTTTAAAATATTATTTACACATTTATATAAAATGAATTATTTGGATATCAATTAATATTAGTAAATGTAAAAACTATTTGAAAAGGAATAAATCACTTTTCTATGAAAACAATTTTTCGATATACAAACAAAATTTTATGTTAATAAATTAAACAAAATACTTATGATTAATATTTTCAATAAAATGTATATATAATATATTCAATAAATAGTTTTGACACTTATCCAATATATTTGATAGGTATAAGATAATAATAAATCAAATTTTATGAATAAAAATATATATTCTTCTAAAAAGTAATTTTACCACAATTTAATGGAGAAGACATTTTAAATCCAATTTTTGGCTCTTTATTGAGTTTATATGTAAAAATAAACTTCTTATTTAAAATAAGAATATAAAAATTATCTTATGGTAATATTTTGGTATTTATCTAAGGGTTTCATTTTTTGATGAATAGTGAAAAATACTACATTTAAATTAAAAAATGATTTTTCATATAATTTATTTATTCATTTAAATTTTGTTTTTATTTGTTTTAAAGTTAAATTAGATCAAACATAAATAAAATAATCAAATTTTGGTAATTGGAATCAATTTTACAATGAAATTTGACATAAAAATTTACCAAAACATTGAACATTTTTTCTTTAAAAGCGATATTTTTCATCTCATCTGTAGGATAAAATTTACATTTCTTTATACCAATTATATAATTGGAATTTGGAAAAATGGATTGAATATTACGAAATAATCATAATTTATAATGTATAATAATTTTAAATTAGTTTTTGACCAAAAATACTAGTAAAAGTAATTAAAAATAATTACAATGATTAAGTGGAAATTTAGCTTAATAAAGGACTACACCTTAAACTTAAGGCCCAAAATGATTGATAAAATTGTCCAAAATCCATTGGATGGACATATTTTGACCTTATACTCCTTGGACAAAAGTTTTTCTATTATTTTAGAAACTTATCAGATAAATAACATGGGTGGAATTATTTTTAAAAAATTTATAAGAATGTCACTCTACCACTATAAAAAGGCACTCACCCCTACCACATATTCACACCTCTCAACCGCTTTGTCTGGTCAATCTTATTCTCAAATAAGATCCCAAAATCCCTAATTTACTCATTTATGTCTCCCTCTGGGTATAAATCAAAACAAGGAAACTATTTTGTTAATATAAAATGGAGTTACCCAATGAAAAAGAGGATTTAATGTGTACAAAAAAATTCAATACTAAAGGTAAAGGAATTTCATCTCACTTTTTATATCCATGACATTCAGGCCTTATTCACTAGTTATTTCATTTTAATGGTGTTTATACTACCCATGGATGTATTCTATGATTATTATAAAGAAAATTATATTTATTTACATATCCAATTGATGATATTTATTTCATGGGGGTTATGTTTCAAAATTTACCAAATTAGTAAAGTCATTTTCTCTCAATTTTCCTTCATTGAGACACATGCCATGTTATGAACATATATGTTTGCATGAGTTGTATATAATTCCTTCTGATAAGTTATATCATGAATATTCTTATTTCCATGATAGATTAATCTTCATGTAATTTCATTCTTTCCATTATATTATGATTTTACATTTCAAAAGTATTAACGATTAATAGATTTAATATCGTCATATAACAAGATTATTTATTATTAGGATTACATTGTTAAAAATTATTATCAATATATCATGAATTGCCCTGAATTTTCATACCCTATGGATACTCATGTAATATACAAGTAATGGTACCATTTTTCACTCTTGTTTACTAAAGATTATTAGGAAAATGTTTTTATGAAAATATGACATTATTTCTCCTTTCAGTTGAAAAGCAAGGTTCATTAAAAATTGTGTTTTCTAAAAAAAATATAAAAATATTATCCTATGGTGTTTAAAAGAAATATCTACCCATTTATTTCATTCTTAAAAATAGTTTTAAAAATGAATATTTTTATCATTTATCATCAATGAACATTTCTAAACTTATTCGGCACAAAAGTAATGTTCATCATGTACAAGCTTACCCGCTATCATGATCATCATTTCCTTTATGCTTCCTTTTTATGATTACAAGGTAATTATTTTAAATAAAATTTTCTTTATATTATTCTATTTTTTCAAAAATGGCTTTCAAGGAAAATAATTTTAGAAATATTATATGTTTTAAAAAGTTATTTTCAAAGAAATGTTATGTTCCAAGTGAATTTTTAAGATCATTATCAATCTAAGATGACATAATTGGTCATAGGATATGATTTAATAGAGTTATGATCTGAATATTTCATTCATATTATTTTTATGAATGTTATATGTTTTTATGGCATGTTGTTTATGAAACCAGTTTCTCTTCAATGGGTTATACCCTTAAAAATTCTTATGAAACACATTTCTCATCAACGGGTTATACAATGATAAATGCATAGAAAACCAATTTATATTCAATGGGTTATACCATGAAAAATTATTATGAAACCTATATTTTTTCAATGTGTTATACCATGATAATTTATTGTGAAACTTTTTTCACTTGATCAAGTTATACCATGAAAAATGATTATGAAACTTCTTTCTCTACAACACGTTATACCGTGATAAATTATTATGAAACCTATTTATCTTCAAAGGGTTATACCATGAAAAATTATTATGAAACCAACTTATCTTCAATGGGACATATTAGGATAAATTATTATGAAACCCACTTCCTTTAAGGGGTTATTCAAGGATAAAATGATTATGAAACCTATGTATATTTTCTATATGTTATGATATGATTAAATGTTTATGATACTAATATTATTTCACATTTTAGGATATGATTTTTATGAGACATATCTCTTTTTATTAGTCATGATATAATGAATGTTTTATTATCACATGGCGGATGTGTGCATGATTTAATTATGATATTTGTGGGACCTATATCTTCCTCCAATGAATTGGGTAATAATAAATGTTATATGAGATCAAAGGGTACATGGGTTATATACCAAGCCAAAAAACTAGAAGTTTAATGGATTTTAGCCTAAGACTGAAAATAACAATGTACATGGGTTGTATACCAGGACTAAAACAAGGAGGTTACATGGGTTTTAAACCAGGCCGGAATGTAATAGGGTACATAGGTTATATTCGAAACTCAAAAATAATATGGTATGTAGGATGTTAGTCGTATCCCAAATTAGTTCCATGGATGATTATCCCAAGACTAACATATAAATAAGGTATTACTAGGTATCCTTGACATAATATTTTCTATTCTTTTTTGTATCCCACAAATTCCATGTTTTACTCCTATGTTATGATTTTAAGGATTATGATAACGATACCCTTATGATTCATGTCTTATGATCTACCAATTTTTATGATATGATTGAAGTTTATAATCTTTTATTTGTAGGGTATGATCTTTAAATATTATGTTCATGTTATTGTACCCTTATTTTCATGTTATCCTTATGTATTTATTTTATTTACCCTAACTAAGAATTTGATATCACCCCTTTCCTATGTTTCACTTCCCCAAATTATGAAGAAATTTTTTTAAGTATAATTAAAAAGGGGATGATCTTTGTGGGAAACATTGAAGGTTTTTCACTAAGTTTGATGTTTTTTGTTACATGTTTTCAAATTCACTAAACTAACACAGTATTTGGGAGTCTATTTTTGTAATGTATTATGTATTGTACAAAAATGATTTATGGTATTTGTATGTTATTCTTGAATTTTATACACACTTTCAGTTATTCACTTCAAGAACCTTTGTAGTCTTCTGGTATTTCTCAAATATCCTTGATAACTGGGATCAAATAAATTACCTCAGTGAAAATATTATTGGCATATTCTTTCTTCTACCTAATTAAGTCCTAGAACCAATTAATGTGTGAAAGTAGTGCACAAAACAACTTCAAGAATATTATATGTAAGATAATATATTTCATAGTGTCACTCAATCTACCTCCATGAATTTCAAATCTTCATGCATGTGTGATACACTGAATTCTCTTGTCACATATGTAAACCCTTGAAAATTAGAGTTATTTATTTCTTATTTTATGTGAAACTAAATGGTTTTGGGTAAAATTAGTATAGTTCATGGGTTACACATTTACATGTGCATGTGTGTTATCATATTCATTATTCTTCACATATTTAAGTAAGAGTTTATGGGTTTCATGAAAATTAATCATTCTCTAGACTTCTACCTCTTTCAAGTGACTAGGGCATGGTCCCAAATACACCTTGAACCTTCTTAGTATTACTAAAATGGGTTTCTTCACATGACAGTGTTTTTGTTTGTGGGTTTCCTCAAAATCCTTCACACAAACAAGAGGTTCTTCAGGGGTTAATTTCATGTGAGATAGGTTGTGTCCACAATGAATCCTTTCATCCTTCATGTAATCAATGTGGTTCATGAGATACTCCTTCGCATGATGGAATCATGTGGGATTATTCTCTTTTCCATGAATAAATCATGTGTATACTCTTTTTTCACATGAGCTCCTTATTTTTCAGAAAATAAATTCTCAGTTCTACCATTATTTATATAGGTGAGTTTACAATGCCTATCTCTAATTTTTAAGGTGTGTTGAGGAATTATTCAAATGACCAAGGATCTCAGAATCTCATGAATGTTGAGGCTTTCATATTCTCCATTAATCACTTGAATGATCACGCAATCACATGAATTCATCACAATATTGATTCATTTATCCTGAGATGCCATAATGGATATCTTATTGAATATCCTGAACTATTAAAATGATAATTTATACAAAATATTAGATCATAATGTGATTGAAGAAACATTCATCATTATAAAAAAACTTTATGGTTATCTCCCCACTATCTCACGATCCATTATTATCACAGGATTTCATAGTTATTATATACATGCCATCACGTGATTTCAAATCTTCTTGTGATAGATCATTAATTTTCTCCATTATGTAATGTTATCATAATATCATCATTTGATGATATCATGTGATTATTTCTAATTCTTGTGATGTCATCTTGTTATGGATCATTGAAAATAACATGCATGCAATACAACGATTTCATGCATGTACTCATTTTGATTGATCATTAATGCTTAATAACATGAGGTGTCCATTTTCATTCATTCATGCTCGAAGAACCTTCATTGTACAATGGTTGAAGATGATGGGGATATTTGAATATTTATAGTGAAGGAAATAAGAAGGTGGAGATTTACATGATCAAATGATACTCATTTGGTATGACTTAAGTGATAGAGGAATAATATGTGCCCCTTGTTTTTCCTACATCTATTGAGTATCTGGTTATCCGCTTCCATTTATTACAACTACCACCACAACAATGTTGAGATGGCTATGAGGGATCTACATTCATCACACCAATCACACACCAACAACGGCTTTAGCACAATAGGATTATTTCCTAACCTATGAATCTTCCAAGAACAGTCTATACAAGACTTTTACATGGACGCCCCACACATTGTGGGAATTATACCTTCCTACTCTCCTCTACTACCCAAGGGACGAACCAGGTTGGCTCCCTTAAGATAGGTTTTCAACTGTGTCCTACAGACTATTGGTCGAGTCTAGCCTAGGCTGGCTAGTGGGTTAGCCCATACTTATTAATAAAGACACCACTTATTATATTATACTTATATACATTCATAGTAGAAAAAAATACCAAGACTTTATCAAATATATCCATCAATTATTCTACATTTAATGAATGTATGAATATATTGTTACATAGAATTCTAAACATCCTCATACTCATGAAATAAGTGATGTTACATGGTATTCTTCTTCTCTGACATTGAACTAAACAATGTTATCTCTTTAACACATTTTATTGACATTATGAATAGTCTGAAATAATGAAAATTAAAATGGAAAATTTCTCAAGCATGATAACTTATTCCCTTATGTGAATCCATAAGAATTTATCAATTATCACTACTTCATCCATACATACAAATTCACTTATTAACCACAAATGAATTCTAGTTTCTAAATTTTAACCAAATTCTATGATTAGATTTATTCGTGGATGACATGTAATTTTTGAAGAAATAAACTACATCAAAGAGGGAAATTAGTGTATTTGTACTTAAACCCCTAGAAATTTTTTAGTGAAGAATTTAAAAGGTGGTTTTAGTGCTAATTTAACTAGGATGATTTCAAGGAATATCAATGAACTATAATACCAATGAAGATCGTATTATTAAATAGTTTGATAAAAAAAATTATCTTTTTTTCAGAATAAGGAAAAGTAAACTATTCTAAACAATATGAATTTTAAAGTTAAATTTAAGGAAGTTATTGACCCTAATTATTTCACATTATTATTCATAAATTAAGATCTATAGGGGTATTGATATTTTTATTTTCAAGGAGAAAATCATTTATTTTTTTAAAAATATCAAATTTTTAGATATTGATTATATCTTGTCTCAACTGAAAAATGGAGACAAGAATACATCTTAAAATTATAATCATTACACAATCGTGAGGGGATTCTCTATCATTATTTATCTTACAGTCCTTTTTTCATATATATTTATGTTTTTCTCATTATTAATAGAAAAGTTGGTTTTCTTTACTATGATTTAATTACATCAATATATCCCTTCTTCTATTTTTATTTCATGGGTACTCACTACCACTAAAGTGTGGGAATTTTTTTATTTCTTTAAAAATTAAAAATAGAGTGTGGTTATTCATTTTTGGGTTTCTTAACTACCACTAAAGTCAATGAATTAAAGAAACCTGGATATAATTAACTATATGAGACATAGGAACTCATGAAATCGAATTTTAAATGAAATTATATAACAAATTTTTGTTTCCTTCTTTACTTCCACTAAATAATTTTTTTTCTTTTAAATTATAATTATACTTCTGTTGTCAGATTCATAATTTTAATTCAAATTCAAACCCACTCTCTCCATCCAACGTGGTCTAAAATTTAGTATCAGAGACTACTCTTAAAGAAATTATATCTTATTGGCTCTAATAAGATAGATTGAAAAATTTCCAATAGAAAACGATTAATTTTACTTCATTAACATCAGATCTAATACAAAAATTATTTATCCAAACCTCACTAGATTTTAAAGAGTTAACTAGTTTAAGAAATTATTGTTAATGATGGTTTCTTCCTATAACAACCAAGTTTCTCCTAGTGAAAACACAATGGGTCATAAACCATTCTTTAATAGAACAGATTATGGATATTCAAAAATTTACATATATAATTTTCGTAGAAGAATTGGATACCTCATTTTAAAAACTCATACGAATGGTTATACACCTAATAAAGAATCATAATATAGATGGAATCCCAATTACCTAGCATCTATTGATCTTGATAGTAAATACATGAATTCTGTTCACTATAGATTAGATAGTAATGAATTTAATCATGTTTCTAGATAAAAAATGGTTAATAAATATGTAACGTACTAAAATTGACATATTAAGGAACAAAAAAATAGAAGGAAACTAAACATTCTATCTACAAACAAGAATTTTAAATTTTTAGCAAGCATTTTAATGAATCTATTAATAAAATGTTCACATCATTTACTGGAATTATAAATTGAATGAAATACATTAATGATATTATTATTCAAGAAACTATAGTGAAGAATATCCTTTGTATATTACTAAGATATTGGTCCCCTCTGTGATGGAAATAAAAGAAGAAAAGTAAATCATGAACATTCCCATAAAAACACTTATTGGATATCTCATGACCTATAAAATCATAATTAAATGTAATGATGGAAAATAAATCATGGATGTTAAGAAAAAATCCATTAATTTAAAACAAAATTATGGAATATCTTCTAATAGTGACATCGAAATTACTCACCTTGGTAAAAAGATGAATAATCTCATGAGAAATATAAAATCATTTTTACAATAAAAAAATGAGGATCGACATGAGAAAACTATTTATAATTTACATAAATATAAGAATAACGTCTATATAGAAGTGGAATACACCTTTCTTATGAGAAAGATGAAAGATAATAAAATCATGAAATCAGTCAAGGTTTTAACATGGAGTTCAAGTGATGACTCCCTCTCCTTATCCAAATCAAGTTGGGGTATTACTAAATATATCATAGATTAAATTAAGGTAAAGGAAAAGTTAAATTTTGAAACATCATAATTTCATTCAGGTCATTAAAATTTTAATATCTTAAAATAGATTGAGATAAAATTTAGGAAGGATTTTTGGAACTCACCACAAAATTTTGAGTACTTAAAAATAAATATAATAAATCTTCTAATGAAAGTTATAAACTCTGAAAAAGATAAGAATGAGTAAACTATAAAATTAAAACATGAATCTAATGGGATTAAATTCAATCCCATTATAATATATTTTATATTTTACCACTCAAAATTCTTCCAAAGTGAACACTCTTTAGATAAAATATTATATTTACAAAGTCAAAGAAAGAGCCAATATGGAATTTGTTTCATAAACCAATATTGTTGCTCAAAAACATCCAATTTTTAATAAGAATATATGAATTTAAAATATATTATTATTTTCATAAAATTAGAGATTTAATTTATGAATATAGTTCAAAAAAATTCATTATATTAGACCTAGTATGATTCAAATTGATTTTAATGTTTCGATGTGATCCCCTAAAACAAATAAAATATATATTCCAAAATTAGTTTTAGCTAATATTAGTAGACCCAAATTTTTTTGGGTACCCAAATATTTAATATCATGATTACTTTATAAGAAAATTTTCTTAACATAAATTCACATGGTATAATATAGTTCATGAACATCACTTGATAGAGGCATATGTGTGATGATGACTCAATCCTGAACCACCTAAAGAAGCTTTCTTGTGTATATGTCTCTTTTGGTGATAACTAAATTAGCAAGATCATCGATATAGGTACTGTTGGTTTTAATATTTCCAATTATATTAAATATAATCTATATTTTGATGTCCTTAAACATAAATTTCAAATAATTAGTCAATTATGTGAAAATGGGTTTAGAATATCCTTTGAAAATTTAATATTGAATGTATTTTAACCTTACAAACTTGGTATGAAACTAAAATATTATTTAAAATAATAAAATGTATGTATCCAACTCAAAGGATATTTTTCTTTTTCACCTTGATATTTTCTATAAAACGAATGTTTAGACTATAGAAGTAAATTCTTAAACTTTTGAAATTATCAATTATTATACTAGATTCACATGGGTTTATTTCTTGGCATGTAAAAATGAGACATGAAAATATTTTATAGAATTTACCAAGAAATATAAAAATGAAAACAATAATAATATTATATTTCTTTTTTGTGATCATTGGTAAAAGTTTTAAAATAAAATTTTGATGAGATTTATGTTTCTCGAGGATATATTCATTATTTTTTCTCATATAACTCCTTAATAAAATGGTGTTTTTTAAATATGGAATTGAACTCTAAAAACTATTTTAATGACTCTCTTAAATAGATTCAAACTACAACAATAATTTCAGAACAAAGTAGTAAATATGGAATTTTATACTCATAATTTTGTTCTTATAATACACTTCTATAAGAAAACCCCTTATTAACATTGTTATGAAAAAATTTAATTAATTTAATGGGTTTTTTTGTAAACTATTTTTTATCAAAACCAAAAATAACCTATGAAGGTTTTACCCCAAATTAGAAGAAGGTGTTTTTCTTTGGTAAAATAATCCAATTAAAGACTACTAAATCTTTAATAATATTACCAAAACCATAGAATAATCAATTCCTTTTATTTTGATGATAATTTTATAAAACTCAACAATGAATTAATGATTTTAAAGAAGACCTATAAAAATTAACCATTAGAGTTCCACAATTAAATTAAGATAAATTTGGGGAATAAAACCCATCATGTCCATTGAAAAATGTATGATCTATGTCCATATTACATGAATTTAAAAAATATTTGTTATTTAAAATCCAACACTCAAACTAGATGGTGGGTTTTAATGGAGGATTTGAATAGATATTTGGTTTCCACCTAAAACCCAATAATATTGGTGATTCCATTAATAATAATAATTAGGTTCATGCTATAATATACAAGAAAAGAAAACTAACTAGAAATAATGTTTGGAATCCTTTTTAAAAACCTAATTATCATCCTTTTATTGATAGTTTGTAAGATTTTAGAAATAAGTTAGATGAGCAAGGAAACATAGTTGAAGACCATGATATTGTAATATTAAAATTCCATAACAAAAAATGATGTATTGATTATCGTGAAACATTTTATCCATAGCTCAATTCGAATCCATTATAATATTATTGGCATTCAACTATCATTTTAATATTATTTCTTTTCAAATGGATGTTAAATTTCTTCATTACATGCTTTTATTTTAGTAATGGAATATGGTGTGTGACCTCAATATTTTGGGGGTTCTAAATTTACAAATAATATATTTATGTAAATTAATGACCTCTATGGATTGAAATAATATACTCATGTTTTTTATGATAATTTTACTAAATAAATATTGGATGATGAATTTATAATAGGAAAATCAGATTATAAACTCATTTTAAAAAAATCAATTAATTTGTTAGTTTTATAAATATATGTTGATGTTTTCATATTTGGTTCAACTAAGAAATATTGTCTTTTAAAATTTTGTATTTTAATAATAAATATTACTGTAATACTTTTTACAGATAAATTAAAAAAATATTGGTTTACCAATTTCTCAAAACAAGGATGGATTTTTTATAATCTAGTGAAAATAAATTATGAAACGTATTATGTTTTTTTTCGTAGATCACATTATGAAAATAATCACCTTTATGAGTACTTATTGTATGTTATCATTGGATAATGATGATAAAATAGTGGGAATAATATTTAATGAGGTATGAATGTAATCCTTTATTACCTTATCATGGTCTGGCAAAAAACAATGTGCTTGTTTTTTCTATCTGCTCATTTTCAAGACAATACAAAAGAAACTCTTCTTAAGTAACTCAAAAGTATATTTAGATATCTAAAGGGAATGAAAATGTTTATTATTTTCTATACAATATAAAAATATTTTCAGTTAATATGTTATTCATATAATTAATTTAGAGAATTATAACTTGATAGGAAAAGTACAAGTGTGAATTTTCACATAATAAAAAAAATTCATAGTCACTTTGAGTGGTATGCAGAAAATGTTTGTTTCTCTCTCTACTGTTGAATAAAAATATATGACCACAGTTAGATTTTGTGATCAAATCATTGGGATTAAAAAACACATCCATATTGTGTTATTTATTATGATAATTTAATAATTAAGTGTAAAAACACTAGTGGGATAAGTAACACTATAATTAAATTCATGACCCACGTACTAATCACATCAACATTATAAAGAAATTATTAAAATAACACTTTAAAAAATGTGACATATTTGTCGAGTTTATTAGAACTCATCACCAACAAGATAAAATTTTCACAAAACACTTTGATGAAGATCGTTTTGATTTTATTAGGGGAGATATAGGTATAGCTAAATTATAATAATTTCATGGATGTAAACTAAAATAATATATATATATATATATTAATTAGATCTCTTTTTAATTCATGTTTAATTTATAGACTTGGTAGTATCTTTTCATTAATTTTTTACTTGATAAATGATTCTCAATTTTAATTTAATATTAATTTTTTTTACCAGAATATACTAAAATTTTTATGGTATATTAAACTCATAACATATATTTTATCAATGTTTTTAAAAAATAACATTTGTTTGGCTCCTTGTGGTCATTTTTATCATTCAGGGGGAGTTCAACTGATGAAAATTCCTTATCATATCATTTTTAGAATAAAAGATTCAGTTATGTGGAGTGTACATTATTGATTCTAATATATGTTTATTCTATAATAGTTTGTATTCATTGTTATTATGTATAAGTTTTCTAGGAGAATGTGTTTGGAATATTTAATTATAAAAAAGGGGGAGAATGTTCCGTTTAATCATTCAACATTGATATTTTTAATAACTACATATTCCCATATAGATCATTTAGATCCATATGATTTTATAATTACATATTTTCTATAATTATGTTTTCTTATTCATTGTTATTATTTTTTCTTATTATGTATGGTTTTCATGTCAGTTTAATTATCTAATTTTTTTTGTTTTAATTAATTTGTATATAATTTATTTATTTATTTAGCAATATGGAGTTACTATTATATGTTATGGAAAAAAATATGATCTTGGTTATTCAAATTAATGATTTTTTATATATGATAAAATTTGTTGAAAAATAAATAATAAAACATACTTATTCTTTGTAAATTGGAAAAGATATTACGTATTGAAAAATGAGTATGGCATAAATATTTCATATTATTTTATTCATACCCAGTATTTTCATCAAAGTTATGTATTTTACATGAGCTTCCAATTTTCCATATTATTCTAATATTATGTCAATTTTTTATTAGAATAATTTCTTATTAATGTTTATAAAATCAAGGTTAATGTCATGAAACATTTATAAATTTTGAATAAATATGGCATAATGAAGGGATTAATCTAATGTATCTTCAAAAAAAATTTACTCTAATAAAAGCTACAATTTTTTCATATCATTGATACATAGAAACAATTTTATTATAGTGTGAGGGATTGATAAAATTCTTATTCTGACATAATGGATGGTTAGAAATTTTATTATGATGTGAGGTAATATTCATGAAAGTGACAATGAAGTGAGCTTGAGTGGTGGGTTATCCTTACATGATCCAGATTTCAAAAAAATATATATCAAAAATAACCATATAATGTTTTTTTATTCTTCTTTAATCCATAATTAATATCATGAAATACCCTAGAATGTATTTTTAGTCTTATATATAGACTAAAAAAGGGTTGAATCTTATGTTGAGGTAGAAACAATTTAATCCTTCGAAGCATCATCAGAAGTGGTTTTATTTTTACACAATGTCTATAATTTGATTTATTCTTACATGGAACATTTATTTTGAAGATATAAATGATAAATAAGATAAAAATTATTATCTTTCTTCACAACAAACATGGAGAAATTACTGTGAACAATTAAAAATTGAATTTCAGTGTTAACTCATCTATCGTGATTCATAATCTTATTTTAAATAAGATTGAATATCATTAATTACTATGAAGATCCATTTTTTGGATATTTTAACCAGTTATCTATGATCTATTGTTTCTAGAAAAAATAATAATAAAAAACTATAATAATTTAGAATTTTAAATATAATTTTATGGATTCTGTTGATAATGATTATTTCATGTTATTATTTGTGTAAAGTAGATCTGCCAAAACAATGAAGATTTTTTCATTCAAAGAGAAAAATCATAGATTTTTTTGAGTGAATTGTTTTTCTAGATATTATATATAGCTTATCTCAACTAAATGATAGAGGGGATAATCCACCATAAAAATAAAAATATTGCACACTTCTAAGGCCTTTTGTTTTCATTCACCACCAACTATAATTTTTCTTTCCCATATATTGATGTATATTTCATTCTTGTGAGATTATAGAGTTTTATTTATTAGGATTTAATTTAATTAATTCATGTATTCATTTTTATTTATTGGGGTCTAACTACTACTAAATTGAGGGAATTGGTTTTATTTCTTCAACCATTAAAAAGAATGTGTAATTATTTATTTTTTGATTTCTAGGATTTAATTAAAGTCCACGGATTAAAAAAACCCTCAAGGAATTTATAATATTATATGTAGACACTCACGTGATAATGTGTCGGCCAAACATTAGTAATTGTTTTTATATTTTATATCCACTACATAGTTTGTTTTATTTTTTTCAATATTATATATATTTAAATTTCTAGATTAAAATTTTTGAATTAAATTCACCCCACACAGATTTTCATCCAAGTTCTAACAATAATTTATACTCCGTAGTTTCACATCCTTCACGTCCCCTCTTAGAACTATAATATTTAAAAGTAATGTAGGTTTGGTTCTGTTGAAATTTTTTTATGAGATTCATCTAAAATTATAATCAATAATCCGATGTAAATATTTATGATTATTCTAAATTTTTAGGAATCTATATATTTTTCTACACATGAGTGAGGAATTGATCATTTTTCATTGCGTGTTAAGTTACTAATTCAAAAGAGGTTTGGTATTATTGAGGTTATTCCTACAAGTATTATTGTTGTTGATGTTGATTATCTTGTGCATATACGGTTTCATTTTTTTGAAAACTGGGAGAGGGGAATTCTTTCATTTGAAAAATCCTAGTTGATATTCAGATTCATGGTATATCTCTAATCTAACCCCTAATAGATCGATAGTGAAGCTGAGTGGGATCTCCAAAGCCAACCTCTAATAATCTATAGACAAATGACTAGAACTGAGGGTTAAAAATGTTTAAATATAATAGGTTTTACCCAAAATAATCTCATGAAAATCAAGAAACCCACCGATCAATTCCAAATCCATAATATAACAAACAAACATTCCAAAAAATAATATTATATCAAATAAAAATTTGAATGATGGAACATATCACCACTATATAAATATTAAGAATATAAAAACTCTTATGATGGTGGAAAAATCCACCAACACCATTAAATCCACATTCCATAATCTAGTAAGTTCTATCCCACCTACTAGTATATTATTTAAAATCTATCAAATCCAGATATAAAACTATGGGTTACAATGAAAATATACTTAGTAAGTTCATCATCAAAACCTCATATTAAATCTCTAGTGAATTAATTATGAAAATAAATCATAATCTATTCAAGTTTATCTATAAAAACAAATCTCCTCCTTGGTACAGTCACTAAATATTCATATGAAAATGCATATCAAATCATTAAAATATTGGAAATCAGGTACCATGTTCCCACTTCCCAACTAACTTAGTCACTATCATATCCTAAAAAAAAATCAGGCTCACATATCCCTTATTATTCCATATACCATGGGATTATATCATAACCACATACTATATCCATATACCACTATTTCATACCACAACCACATAACACATCTAAATCCCCCACATACCAAAACCACTACTACAACCACATACAATAACCACATAACACAACCACATAACAAAAATAATTCCACCTCATACCATTACAACCACCAAAACCATCGCTTTAAGTGATACCATGAGTGGGGAAGATGATATCTATCTATATCACCATTCTTATAGATAATGGGGGTTCACCAATTACTGGAAAATTTATTTTATTATCAGTTATGTTATCCAACATGGATGGTGGTGTGTAAGAAATTATGAAAAAAATAAATGATATATAATGTCATACAAAACCTTATTAAGGGTCTAAATACTATAAAACATCCCATATAACATCATATTGCCCCCAATTTCACCGTCACACAAAAAATGATTCCACCTAATACCACATAGAAATAAAAAACAATTACATAATCAATCAACAAATTTCACATATTTCTCACCAGTTAAAATTCAATTACTAATACCACCTTATTCTCCATAAAAAATTTACATTAACTTCATCATATTATCAATTAATTTCTCAATGCATATATAATCTTAATAACCAAATATCACACTAAACATTTTTTATAAATTTAATAAATCCCATTAATATTTATTGTTTAATTAATTATTATATTAATTAATCTCCATGTTTAATAATTACATCATAATTTCACTTATTCATTACAATAGCAACACAAAAACCATAAAAATAAAGTGTTCCATCCATATTTTTGAAATTATCAATTTCTACATCAATATTCTAAAATCGTGATCAATTACTAATTTGACACATATAATAATTTTAATGAAAAATAACTCTATTCTAATATACAATTCTTATACAACAAATATTAAATTAACAATTATTATTTCTCATAAAAAATTTCCCACATATTATTTTTACAGCATTACATGTATATATTAACATTTCCTCAATTAATTCACCAAAAAAATCATATTTTCTTATCTTTTTTTATTTTATACCTTCCATGTTATCCCCTTTATTATAACCAAGTGAACCACACTACCAAATCATATTAAACATATATTATTACACATTAATTTTCTCATCATCTATACACTAATAATATGTCTCAATAGTGAAAAAATTTTAACATTAATATATATATATATATATATCATACACACATCAACACTTTCATAGCCATGAGAGATTGATTTTAATTTAATATGATTAAATGAATCCATTATTTCTAATAATTAAAACTAAATAATTATAAATCTAAATTAATAGTAAATAAGGAAAGAGAAGGTTCATAAATCACATGCCTCCAATGATTTCAATATCATGACACTGTTGAAAGATGATGGTCGATTCTTAAACATCAATTTTCCCTCAAAGATCATCCTATGAATCTATGATCAATAACTCCAAATCATTCCCCTGTCACAACATACAAATGTCACTACCATAAAAACAAAAATATTAATAAAATACAATAAAAAAATAAAAATGATTCAAATATATATTTAGTTCATTTAGATTCAATATCACATAGAAACAATATCAATACTTCAATAAGAGAACATAAATATCACCAATGGTTGGAGTAATTCCATAAAAAGTATCCAAGGGAAAAAATAGAACTAAATTAGGGAAAATAAAAATCCTTGAATTTATATTTTTTTTTGAGATAAACTATATTTTAGTTCCCTAAACAACATCATGGTTTAGGTTAACAATACAAAAACCATTGGTCATTCTCCAGGATCAGTGAAACCATACAGAGTGGGTGAATAATTATGGGTTAATTTTCCCCAATTAACACCTTTGTTTAACAATTAAACTTATTTAGTTAATGGAACCTACTTTCTCTATTCACCTATAGTGGGAATACAAGTAATATAATTAGGAAATAAAACCCCAAGACACATTGAAATTTGATAATGGGTTTCACCGACAATGTGGATTAGTATGTCCCTGGTGTATTTGGGTTTTAATTCCTCTCAGACACAAAATCTATTATTATATGAATATAAGTATTGGAAAAGGGTATATCTTTGAACCTATTATAGTTAATATAACTAACAAGACATACATGCAAGATCCCACTTGTTGTTATAATGAATTTGGATCCAATTGGTTATTCCTCTTCCAATACCATGTTCAAATGGATCCTCTTGAAGTATGATGAACTGTAACCAAAATACAATGATATATTAAAAGGTTTTGATATCATTCCTCAATATCTAGCAATCACAAATTCTTCCACCAATATAGAGATCTAGAATTATTATCTCACTTATACATTATTCCATAAGCGTTTCCTCTTATATTGATTTTATAATTTGCAATCTCAATACTTTAATACTCATGATATAGATGAATCATAGGCCCATTTACTCACTATACATTGATGCTTCAGATATTTAGTTGAAATAATATTATCTTTTTTTAATCCACTCTTCTTCTTCAATACTCAAGAATTGTCTCTGACAATAGCATTGGCTCTTTCATTTTCTTCATCTCAAAAATATATTTTAGATAGCAGGACTAGGTCACTCAAGGTCTTTAATGATAGTAAGGTATAAGAATAGTTTTATCATAAATATATATTCTTTCATATTATTATCTTCTCATTTATTCCCATGAGATAATCACGTAACATGTTTCCCATAAAATTAATAGTGTGATCACCTATATAAATTCTATTTTAACTAAATCCAAAGAATAATGTTGGAAAAATCCAATAATACATGGATAATTATTTATTTCATGGAGTTACCTCACTCAATATTCCTTGATAATCATCCTTTAAATATTCAATCATAACTATAAAATAATATTTAATAATATTGATCAAATTTATCTTTGACTTCCCATAAATATGTTTCTATTAACCTCCTCATTATCTTTCTTAATTATTGTGGCTACTTTATTTCAATATTCTAAAATATATTCAAGAATTTATTTCTATATGAGCATGTTTTCATGAAAAAATTATTATCGTGCAAATATATTCACTTTACATAACACTTTCTACTATTCATGTGAAATGAATAATATTGCAGGGTGGTTATCTTCTTTACAATGAAATCTCATTATAATTCCCTCATATATATCAATGAATCCTTTGAATTGAACTTATTTTAAAATTAATCATTATATAAAATTAACTTTTAAATAAAAAAATAATTATTTTAATGAAATACTCTTTATAGATAATTCTTTCCAAAAATATTCATTTTTTGGAACGTTTAAAAAACATGAATATCATGTTAAATATCTTGAAACTCATATATAGGTACGGAAAAATTATTTTACCTTTACATATCATCCTTTTTACTCTTATATATACCCTTAAAATCATCCATTTTCAATATTCTAAATATTTAACTCAGGTAGAGTCTTATGTTTGAGTAAGTCACTCTTACATATTTTCATCTCTATGGAATTCACCCCTATGTACCAATTTATCAACCTTACTTATTTACTTTTGTAAAGTGTAGCATATGTAGTCTAGAAGAAAAAGTATTAGCTTGAAAAAATTAACAACCCGTACTTACCAATTTGTAGCTCATTACATTTCTAAATTTTGACTCTTACACATCCATCAGAGTGACTCTTACATATCAAGAATTTTTCTGAATTTTACATAACCTGAAATTATGATCATTTCTTATATGTCAAGGAGTTTTTTAAATTTTAACACTTCTTTACCCTTTATATTGAAACTTACATATAGATTCCTTTATCAAATGTTGAGCAATCTATAACTCCGTAAACATTTAGAATTAATATTTATCTGTCTCAAATATTCTCCAAACATTATCATCCACTTAAATTCATCTAATAAAATAAAATAACTTCAAAAAATAATCAAACATTAATAAATCTTTTAAACTCAGTTTCTATGACATTTTGAACTTATATAAACTCAAAAATCCATTACATTCAACAAATCTTCAATGATGATTCTTAATATTTTCTATCTAATACAACACAGTTAGCCTCAACTCAATTTCTTAACCAACAAAAAAGTATATATCAATATAAATAGTAAACTTCCTCAATTATTATAACAAGTATGGCTCATTATCATAATATCATCCATCTTCTCAGCATCATTATAGATTTAAAATATCCAACGATATCAATGTTCCATGGAACTCTTAAAATAACAAGAACATTTCACAACAATAAATGGATGTCTAAAAATAAATACATTGGAATATTCTAATATGTATCCCATTACCATATATATTAATGATGAAAATAACACACTTTAAACACCAAGATTCAAGTAATTTATCGGTATTCATCCAAAAATCACAACTTAATATATATTGAAACGTTTCTTGGGTACTTCATACAATTTTTCATCAAAATAATTGGGTAATCGATAGTAGTTCCAGTATTAACTTCTTCAACACACATTTACATCATACCTATTGAATTCATACATATTTATAACAAATATAACAATACACTCAGTGGGTTCAAAAATATCCTTCTTTGGATTTTTTCCCAATAATAATATAGAAAACGTATTTAAATATGTTTTTATTTGTTTTATTCTTTATCCAGCATATTGATAATAAATGTAAATATTATTAAGAGAGGGTGGTATAAATTAACTAAAATCAATGTATAATAAACTATTCCATTCTAATTGTACATGATAAATTCTCAGGGTATAAAACAATAGGGACTAACTTTGACAAAAAATAAACATTCTATAATCAAAATAGAATATGATACCCACTCAAAATTCTTTACTTAGGGGATGTTAAAATAGATTTCATGGATGATATTTATTATTGAATATATCCTCATGATATTTTAAACATAATTTCCCTTACCCATATCAATAATATATAAACAAATTAAAAAAACTCATGATTTTAATTCTAGAAATATTCTCTTTAATTTATTGATTTCTTTAGCCACTAACAAATCCAAATTATTCCCCTTAACGTCAAAATTAATTATTTTAAAATAGGTATTATAGAATATGAATATATACCTCATCAAGGAAATCATTTCAAGAAATTTTTATAAATTTAATATTTATATGATTTGATATTTTTAAAAACATCACAGAATCCCCCCCCTTTAATGGATATAATCCATTTTTACTTAATCATGATTCATCTCTTCATAAAATAGGCTTAAAATACCCAATATTGGATAATACCTAAAATAATTACTTCTAGTACACTATTTAGATTTTATAATACTCATATTTCTTCATTTCTCCCCCAAAACACATGAATCACATCAAATTTCCATTATAAAAAGAAAAAACATATTATGTATGGGAATTAGGAGGTTCTCTATAGCCTTATAGTTTGATCAATAAGTTTTATATTTTATTCTCAAACATGCAACTATTTAAATTTTATGTCTATTTTTAGAAACTTTTAATTCCTTAGTTTTTGATTTTCTTGCTTTCGTTATTATTTGACCCTATGGTTTTTTTTCCTTTTAATCTACATCACTATATGGAATAGTGATATTTATTTCCTTAATTAAAGAACCTAAGGATTTTTTTATAGAGTCATCTTTTTTTGATTCTCTGCTTTGGTTGGAAATTTTACAGAATAATTTTTTCTAATTGTGTCCAACCTACTTTCACATTTTATACAATTCCTCATGAACTCTCGGGTCATCACCCACTGAAACCCTCTAATAAAGTTCAATTCATTAATTATGTTGAATTTCATATTTCAGTATATCACATTCCTTTTCTGGTTCTTCTATTTTTTATTTCTATTTCTAATTGGGTTGATGAAATAACCATGCATTATTTATGAACATACTCAACTTTATTAGATCATTCACATGGTTTCTCAGAAAAAAGTTTCACTAAATCAGTTCTTTTAATTTTTTAATATATCAATTTACACTTTTTTTCCCTATCTTTCTTCAATTGACAATAAAATTTAGGGTTTTATGAAAAATTTAGTTTTTTCCCTTTTCTTAGATAAAATAATAATCTTATTATTTTTTGTAAAGTATACTCCTTATAATTATTAGTAATAGTATGTTAAACACATCCATTTTAATTCTTTTCCAAAGTAGACTCATATCTCAAATTTTTTTATTCTCTATTCAATAGATTTTGATGCATTCTTGGATTTTTTCGAAGATAATTCCTCTTCACTAAAATCGCTTTAATTACAAATAAAAAATGTATTAAAAAAGTTTATCTCTATTTGAGAAGGATAGATTATTTTATTTATTCTAATTAATTTTAATCAAATAACATTCTCTCCCCTTAATTCAATATTTTATTTTCTCCCATTAGTTGATATATTATACCAATAATTATTTTAATCATGACTAAATAATTCACAACGAATGAACTATCCAAAAAACATGATCTTACCCTTCATACATCAATATGGAAAACATTAAATGTTTACTATTTTTGGGTAATTACACCATTTTTGGGCATATTTTTAGGGGAACTTATTTCTCATACCTTAAACCAACATTTATGTACTAGTGGATTTCTCATCAATTTAATTTATCCATATTTTTTGGATTTTAATTTAAATCCTACTCTATCCATAAAAACATATTTAGTGGAAATAATATTTTTTGGGACAAAGGGTACATTTTTCTTTGTGTTTTAATTAAATTTACCAATAAATGACCTCAAACACTTCTTTCAATAAGATTTAGTTATTTTATGATAAATATCATCATTTTAAGGATGTATTATTGATAATCATCTATTATTATTTTTAAGGCTCGGAATAAATATTTTCATGATTTTTCAATTAAAGAAAAAACTCAAGATATTTCATATTAAAATTATTTCTCTAATCCTCAACCAACTTCAACCCATCTTTATATTCTCCTATGATATCCAAATTATGCTTCCCATGTTTTTAAAACATTTATTTCTTCTTTTAAATTATATATTTAAACACATTTATAATATTTTCTTTGATATCCATCTTCGCATTCTTGACATCAATTATAAAAATTTACATTTCTTCTCATGAATAAAACTTTTCCCCAAGAAATTTATTAGCTTATTTTCCCATATATTGTATTTATCCAATCATTATAAAATTTATTTCACCATTATTCAGGATCCACATTCATGGAACATTATCTTATAACATTTTTGTATAATTGTACACACATCATTACCATATGTTCTAAAAATTTCACCAAAATATTTAATTATTCATCATATTGGGTGATATCCTATTAAATGTGTCTAAAATAGAAAAAAATTACATTTAATTGGTAAAATTATGTAGGATTATCGTAAAAATTGTAATTAAATCATCATATGATTCCATATAAATGTGAAAATACCCACATATACTTGTTTCTTCTATGGGAATGTTTAGGAATGATATTTCTATTTCCCATTCATAACATAAAATCTTGTAATCATATAAGTTAGAATTGTCTATGATATTCATTCGAGTTTTTTTCCCTAAATTATTAATATCCATATAATATTTGATATAATATTACTACAAAATTTTTATTTTTGTGTAGTTTTCCATGCATAATTAACAACAAAGAGGAAGGTTAATCGTTGGCCTTCTTTTTTGAATTAATTATTTTTTGAGTTCAACATCTTAAACCAGTTAATGTTTTCAATCCTATAAATATTATCTCACATCCTCACCTCATGTTTTGTAGTAAAAAAAAGAGGAAATCACAAATAATTTGTAGTGTTTTTCCTTAAATACATATTCCTTTCCATGATGGTTATAAAACCCAACACCGATTAACAAATATTGACATAAGTAGTTACTATAGTATTTGGCTAGACATACAAACTAAAATCCTCTAATAACTGGTTAGACACTCCAGTCACAAATCTATTTTTACATAAATGATCAAAATCCTAATAGAAAAATCCACATTAGTGGTTGGTTATACAACTCAATACGAGACTCCTTTATATTTTATCCAATGATATAAATAAATCCTTTTTCATCAGGGGTGCTTCTTCACTTCCTTGATAATGATATTCCTCCATGATCAAATAGGATATAGTTCACCCAAGTATAGTACCATCAAGAGCTTCAATGGACATTGATGGTAAATAGACTTATTGGTCTTAAAACTCATACTATATATTGAATAATCAATATTTTCATCTTCTATACTAATACTTAGACAAAATTTATTATTCTAAAAAATGATCTCCTGGCTACAGAATTATTTTCTACCTCCTCTATGCATACGTTTGTTAGGCTCTATATAATTACGTCAAACAATATTCATGAGTTTACTATGTATTATATCTTTTTATTTAGTACCAAAATTTTTATTATAAAACCCATATATATTAAAATAAAAATATGTTTATTTGTGTATTCAACATGCAACACCGAGTTTCAACATACTGTGATATACTATAAAAATATTATTATTTAATCAAGATTATTATAACCATGACAATAAATTTTTAATTATTAATATGAATAACCTGATTTTGAAAATTATTCTCAAGGATAATTAAAATTAATTTAAAAATATAGTATTAATTCATGGTAAAATATTATAGGCTATGAAATTATATTATTATCAAAAAAATATTTTTATTGATTTTTATGAAAAAATAATAAAAACAATTTCACGTTTAAAATATTTATTTAAAAAATTAAATAAATTTTCTATATAAACATTTCAAAATTATTTTAGGATAAATTATTGGCATCTTCTAAAATGATTAATTTCTAAATTAATGGTGAAAATATAAATTTTTATTGACACTACATTTTCATTTAAAATTTTAATAATGTTATATTTTGTTTTTAGAAAAGTTAAAAAAATATTAATTATATTATTATTAATAAAATTTATCTAATTACAATAAATTTCATATTTTTTTATGAAAAATCATTTTATACTTGTGAAAACTCTTTCATTGGAAAATAATTTTTTCGTTGCATATGTGGGTTTAATTTTAAATTAAATTATATCAACTATATGAATTGAATTTTGAAAAATTAATTCCATAGTTTTAATTAAAATAATTAATATTATATAATAATTACAACTTAATTTTATTTCATACTGAAGAGTAAAATAGAAAAAAAAATTAAATTACTACAGTTGTGGTTAAAACAGGTTTACCATGGCCTAAACGAAAATGATAAGGGTTAAAATTACCTAAAAACTTATATAAATCATATTTTATGGATGTATTTATCACTTATATCATATAAGGTTCAATAATAATCCAATTTTTAAATAAATTATGTCTTAATGAGGATATAACTTTTTCTTTTTAAAACATTCCATGTGTGTCATATCCCCTACTTATAAAAGAGCACTTCCTATCCTCTCTTTTCTACACTTATAAAACATTTTTATAAAAAATTTATATTGAAACCCTTAATTAATTTTTTAATCTCTTCCTGAAGTCCTTTTATGGATCATAAATCCAATCTAGGGAGGCTTTAGGCATAATCCTAGAGAGGTGGTCCAAATAAGAGGAATCATTCTTAAAAGTGAATATTTGTTGTTCTTCATATACCACCTCCTTTAAATATTAATCAACAATGATTATATAATAACATAAATATCTACAATATAATAATATTTTACAATGTTAATGTTATAAAATAAATCATTATCTACATCCATCTAATGGTAAAAAAAAACCATCATTCGTGTATACAGAGGAATACCACCTCGAGAAGAAATTTAAAACATTATCCCTCATATCCATTCACATATCTTTATAAAAACAGATTTAATGTTTATATATGATATTCATGAAATATTTATCATTACTTAAAATTTATATATCATAAACCTTCTTGGCATACCATCAATTGAAAAATGATAACATTGTTCGTGTGTACGGCAGATTACCGTCTCACAAAGTGTTGTGATTAATTTTTATTATTACATAAAATTGTTGATATATGTAAGTGTTTTTAAATAAACATTAAATATTTATTATATAATAAAGTATTATAGAAATATAAAATAACACTTACCTTATTTCAATCTAGATCGTTGAAAAATGGAAATGTTACTGATGTGTACGTCCGACCTACCATCTCCATGATTATAAGATAGTTTATTTTTCATAACTATATTTCATAGTTGGTTTTAAAATTATAATGGATGTATGAAAAATATAATTATTTTATGATTTTTATTCTATATATTATTTAAAATATAACCGTCTTACAACAGTAAACACACTAATATCGTTTTGAAATTATGAACTCAGCATCCTCATAACACCCGATGTGGACATAACTGAACAAGAAATTAAATATTTAATTAAAATTAATGAAGTAAATTGTTTAATTATATGGTAATAAAAATTAAAAATGTACATAATAAAATAAATAATTGATATAAACTTTTTATACATGATATAATGTTCATAGACGACCAGTCTAGACTCGAGCTAATGGATTCTTCATCTCACTTTTAATTCCATGTGACATATGCCATATTCACCAATTTTTTATTGTCTTGGGAATATAGTACCTATTTTAATATTATGAATTTATTATAATTAACATCTGGTTATTTTATGTTTCTTTGGAGTTTACATCATCCATGGGGGTTATGATTCAAAATTTACAAAAATTGTAATGGTTTATTTCACAATCTCATTATTTTTCAGAATTTTTTATGTTTAATTCTCACTTGTATGAATTATTTTATATTTGAATCTTAAAGAAAATATATTTTTATACTATATATATTCCGTAACTTTTTTACTAATTATACCATTTTTTATCTTTAGTATTTAAAATATTGAAGAATTTTTCTAAGAATATTTTACTTTATTTATCTCTTCGGTCCAAAATCATATTTCTTATATATCCATGTATACTAAAAATATTTTCATCAATTATTTTAAAATTATATAAATGACTTATTAAAGGAAACTTTACAAATATTTGACTTTTAAAAAAAATTCAATGTAATCTTTTTACACTTTTCTTAACATGGTACTTTTAATCTTTTTTACAATAGTGTGAAAGGAATGTAATTTTTCTTTTACGCCATGTATGAAATTACCTTCTATCATGACCTTTAAATTATTTGAATCTTTATTTATAATATTTCCTAGTTATTTTAAGATAAATGTTTTATGTAATATTTTTGGAAAATTTTAAATTTTGAAGAAGTGATTTTGAAGAGAAAGGGGTATATTCCTCAAGAAATATTTTGTATAATATTTTAATGACATTTTTATGAATGATGACAACCATTGAAGTATTGTATTACTTATATATTATGTATATATGTCTCTAAATATATATAATTATATTAATTTCCCTTAATTTTATTGGTTAATACATGTCTTATTTTCATTATTGAAATTCCTTCATTATGAAATTTCTATTGATTTTGAAATGAGATAGGATTACGTAACCCATTTTCATTCCATGAGTTATTCTATTATTCATAAATTATGATTGATTATTTTTTATAGAATATATAATCATAAGAATTTTATTATGGGTTCACTTACATTGTTCTCCACTTTATTGGGAAAATATTTAGTCTCATGAGGCTTCTTATATTAGATTAGGGAGTAAACCTAATCCATTATGGCACATTTGCCACCATGTGTTATTATCTATCCAGTTAACCATGACTCTGTTAATGCAATGTTATATTTTTTTCATCATTTCCTATTATTGCATGATCTTATAATTTTTTTTCTATATTCTATTCTCTGATGTGATTATCATGTAGCCTTCTATTTTATAATATCATTTTATACCATTGATGCACATGTTATGTTTCCTTTTAATGTTTATTCCCTTAATAAAATTTTTTAGTTCACAAATTATGTATATATATTACCCAATTAATAATATATAGTTTACGATATCAAATGTATTTAGGATATTATTATATAGAATAAAGTAATTTTTTTATCTTAGAATCACATTACTTTTTTATAAACATATTCTCCTAAATACACTTGGCTTTTTGGTTCATGATTTTATATTCATGGATATTTATGTTAAAAATCATGTAATAATATGTGTAAAAGGCCTGGGTCACTATATTTTTTATAAGACTATAGTCTAGTTATTTTTGGGATTATGACTAGAATAATTTAATGATGACCATTAGGATAAGTCTAATGTTAATTCATAGTATAAGACAATTTCTTGGAATTTTGGTGAAAGATAGAGTGAGTGGTTTCTAAGAAATTACATCCCTATATGGACATGACCAATAGATACTATTATAGAACAATTCTACTTAGGGTTAATATCCCTAAAAAGGGTGTATTGAGATGGTTCAACTATCACCTGGGGCACAAAAATGTGTCTTATTACACACCTAGTTTGAAACTCAAGACGGATATGATTTAGAAATTCACAAACTCTTTACAAAACATTATAAAGGCCTTGAACATATTTTTATGATAGAAAAAATAATAGTAATTACTACCATTTATACCCTAGATAATCATATGTTAGGATATACTTATCATTTATAAGATATTCATTTTTGGATTAAAATTTTAACTTCTTATGTTAATGTATTCTCGTTTTTTTCATTGTTACTGCTGAGAAATATGACAAATATTTACCACAACCAATGTGATTATAAATTTAATAATTTACTTAATGTTATGCCTAAATTAATGGGAACAAATTATAAACATATTGTGATCATTCCAGACAAACTATCTTAGAATACGTATAAAAACTAGAATATAGTTGAATTTCCAGAAGCATCAAAGAAGATAAGGATGGAATACCATGGAATATTGAGTGTTTAAGATGATAAATAAAAGAATAATAAATTTCTTAAATTTCAAAAATGTTGGAAGTGGAAGCATTGAAAATTCCAAAATGAAACTAGAAGATACATTTTGTGTGGAAGAAAAGGGCACAAATTAGATAATTACTGAAGAAAAATGAAGATTTTGTCACCAAGATACTGGGAAATAATGTTAAGATTTAGGAACTAGTAATAGTTCAACCTCAAAGATGTGGGGAACTTGGTAATTATCCGATTTAATGACCAAATACAAGGATTTATTTTAAAGGTCCTATGTTATGATAATCAATGAAGTGAAATGATTAAATTGTTTAGGTGTTAGAAATTGATAATCATGTTGTTGTTGTATTTAATAAATAGTAATATAGTTATAAGAATCATGATACATCTAGGTATTATTCTAAAATAGTTTTTATTTAAGGATTTAAAATAATAATATCAATGGAACTAATAACCTAGTAAGGTTATTTAATGAAAACATGATATTTTTTAGATAAAAATTATTTATGAAATGTTAATATTTGATATGTACTTGATTTTTAGGTAATTATAATAAATTAATATAATTTTTTGGAAAAAATAATATTTTTAGCAAACCATAGTTGTCTTAAATTGATTTGATTATAAATGTTATTTTTTAGGTTGTTCGCCATATTTTTTTAATGTTATAGTAATAATATTAATATAGTTTTAGAAAAAGTAAATCCTGAATGACGAGAGAAAAGTGATCATATCTAGAAAAGATGTGGGGTTTGAACCCACAACCAATGTTCGATAAAGGTGTAGTACCTACCACTATCCAACATGATGTACTGGTAAATATGTTTTTTTACATAAATGATTTGACATAAAAATATTATGTTGATTTGGGGAAACATATTTGAGGAAAATGTTTTTGGATTTTTTTGATTTTATGGTGATTAATGGTATTTTTTAAAAAATTTTATAAGGATGAGGTATATATAACCCTTCAAATGTGATTTAACATGAAATTTTATTTGATAAGAACATAATTAAACTACTAAATTTTGTGGTTATTTTGGATATAAGGTTATTTATTTATGCGATGATTTATGTTGACCATTGGATTTAGAGATTAATATGAATGTATATTTATTTTTGGAATTATATAACATTGTGCTAACCAATTCAGATTTTGGATAATGATTAAATTCAATATTAATATATTGATTTGATTTCATAGATTCATGTGACCCACTAGAAGTTAATTTTAGTGCTTCAAGCATAAAAAACAATCATCTTGATTTCTAATTATTTGGCCCAAAAGATGAGATTATGCTTAAAAATTATTAAAGTATAAAATTATACTTTTCAGGTAAGTATATTTTGTTATATTTTTAGGCTATAAAAAAAGGATCCCTCGTCTTTATGAAAATGATATTCAAATACAAATGTTATTCATTTTTGATTCATTAATGGCCTGGTATCTCTTAAAAAAGGTATAATTTAATCTCTTAAATAGTTAATATTTCAAAAGATATATGTTCTAATATCCCACCAATGTTTTTTATTATTATTAACCCTAGTATTTTTTATTTCAGATAACCTTTTTACTTCCCTTTACCAATTCTGATAGGATGTTTTAAAAAAATTATGACTTGGGTTTTCCACAAAGGGATTTTTAAATTTCAAACCCTTGATTATAGAAAAAAAGTTCAAATTAAATGGATTCAATTTATTTAAGGGTGTATAAAGTAACCCTTGAGGATTTTAAATGTACACTATTTTCAATAGAGTACAAAACATGCAACATTAAGACTAAACAACTCGTGATATACTATTAAAAAATTATTATTCAAACATGAAACTTATAACCTACATATTAAATTTAGTTTTATGAATTTAAATGATCAAATTTTGAAAAATAATTATAGTTGATCAAAAAATCTATTGATAAATAAGTACTTAATTTTTTGTAAAATCATTATAGGCTTTGAAAATACATTTTTCTCACCAAAAATGTTTTATATTTCTTTTTTTGAAAGACATATAATAATTTTTTTCAAATTATAAACATTTATTTTAATAAATTACCTAATTTTTTATAACAAAAATTATAGAATTATATTAGGAATAATGTTTTGGATTTTTCAAAACAGTTTAGTTTTTTATTCAGAGTGAAAAATGTTGGTTTTTATTTAAAATTGTCTTTTCGTTTAAACCATTTACAAAGTCCAATTATGTTTTTAAATGTTTTAAAAGTAAAATTATTAAAATAATATTATTATTAATCCAATTTAGGTAACTTAAATAAATTTCAAGATGAATTTCTATTTAAAAAGTTTTCAGACATATAAATACATTTTCATTAGAATGTTCTTTTTTCATCGTACCTGCAGGTTTAATTTTAAATTAAATTTGGAATATTTTTTGAATTTAATTTGAAAAAATGGATTAGAAAATTGTAATCATAATAATTAATATTATAAAATAAAATAAATTTGATTTTTGGTCTTAATTAATAGTAAAATATTATTACCCCTATTAAGGTTAAAACTTGTTTACCTATGGGTTAAACTAAAATGATAATTGTTAAAATGACCTAAAAACATGTCCAATACTACTTTAACAAATTTTAATGAGTTTTTATAATATAATTTTATATAAATATACATTTTTTATCCTCTTTAAATGTGTAAAATGTGGCTATAATTTTTAATTTTCTAAAAATTCCATATGTGTTCTCTTCACCACTTATAAATGGAACCTCATCTCCACTATTTTCCACACTTATAAATCCATGTGGATTAACCAATAATTCCCCAAATACCTTTCTTAATTCCATCCACATTTCTTATATTAATTTCATTCATCATTTATCCAATAAGTATGATTTAGGTATAATCCTAAATAGGTGGTTCGAAGAAGAAGTGTCATTCTAAACCGAGCATCATTGTTTTTTCTTCTTCCACATTTTTCAAATATTAATAAATAAAGATGATATGAGAAAATAATTATAAACCATATAATAAGATATTATTATATTAATATCATAACTTAAATTTATCTCTACTTCCATCAATTGAAAAGTGAACCCATATTTTGTGTGAATGATGAACTAACACCCCGCAGACCGATTGAATTCGTCTTCCATCATTGCCTCTCACATCTATTCTGGATTATGGATTTAATGGTAATATATTATATTATTTATATATTAATAATTAGTTAAAATTGATATATCATATAACTTATTACCTTACCATACATTAAAAACTGATAACATCATTCGTGTGTGTGACAGACTACCTCCTTGCGAAGCGATATGATTTGTTTTTAATATCATGTCACATCGATGGTATATGTAATTGTAATTAATTGAATAATTTTATATTTATTATATAATTACAATTATGTAAATATAAATTTAAACATACCTTATTTCCATAATTATTTCTAAAAAATTGTAACTTTACCCATGCATTCGTACGACGTACCGTCTCTATGACTCTAACGATGTTGATTTTTCATAACAATATTTCATGGTTATTTTTACAAGTATAAGTTATGTATTAAAATTATAATTATTTAATTATTATTATTTCGATATTATTTAACAATTAGCCATTTTTTTCATTATCAACAGATTGATTTTGTTTGGAAATTATGAATGGAGCATCCACTAAACACCCAACAGAGACATAATTGAGTAAATAATTAAATACGTCATTAAAATAAATTAATTTAATGTTTTAATAATATTTTATGAACCATTAAAAGTTTATTAAGAAAAAATAACTGATATATTTTTATTATATTGGAGATAAAGGTATAGATGTTGTGTTTGGTCTCGATGTAAGGGATTTCTTATCTCACTTTTACTTATGTGATACATATGTCATATTCACCACTTATTTCGTTTTTGTGGTGTATATACTACCCATTTTAATTTAATATAATTAATATATTGATATTCATGATATTTAATGTTTAATTTTTTATCACTTTTTTCATGGGGGTTTGGATTCAAAATTTACCAAAGTGGTAAGTATTTATTACACAATCTCATCATTATTCAGAATTGTTTATATTTAAGTCTCCCTTAGAGTAATTTTTTGATATTTATATCTTAAAAATAAAATATTTTGTTGCCCTCTGGTTATTCATCTGTTTTTAACTAATGGTTATATATTCCTCTCTTTGGTAAAAAAATGTTCTAAGTAGTTTTTTAAGAATACCAGACTTTATTTCTCTATTTGGTTAAAAATCCTATTTCTTCCATATCCAGGTTTTCTAAAAATATTTTCAGGAATTATTTTATTGTTATCTCAATGGTTTATTAAATTTAGTTTTACCCAATTCGTTTTTTTAAAAAAAATATGAAAGTAATATACTTTTAATTTTCTTAAAGATGTATTTTTTATCCTTTTTATAATAGTGTGAATGGAATCTTTTTTAACTTATACAACATGTATAGAAATATCTACTATCATGAACAATTTATTACTTGAATATTTATTTATAATATTAAAAGGGTTTTTTAAAATAAATTTTTCTTATATTTTTTTTGAAATTTTTATATTTTGAAGAAGTGATTTTAGAGTGAATATGGTGTTTTATTCAAGGAATAATTTATGTAATATTTTAAAGACATTTTTTAATAACATAAACCTTTTATGTTATGGATTACTAATAAATTATTTTTATGTGCATCTAACATATATACATAGATTATTATACCTTAATTTTGTGGTCTAATACATGCCTTATTTTCATAACTCAAATTTCGTAATTATGAAATTTCCTTTGATTATAATATGAGATAGGATTATGAAACACATTTTATTTCCATGGGTAATTGTTATTTTTAATTCCTTATGATTGATATCTATTTATTAGAACACATAATCAGGAGAACATTATAATTGGTGATCACATATTGAACTCTTATTCATTTGGTAAAGATTTAGTATCATGAGGCTTCATGTATTGGATTAGGGAGTAAACCTAATCTGTTATGGGACTTTGTTCACGATGTGATATTTTAGAGAAATTTATCCTTGACTAATTTTTATGTCATGTTATATGTTTCTACCACATTTCCTATGATTAAAAAATCTGATAATATCATGTTCATTATTTTGTGATCCCATGTGGTTACCCTTGTGAATTCTCTATTATGATATATTATTATACATTTGGCTCACATGTAATGTTTCCTTATAATGTTTGTTCTCATAGTGGGGTTTTTAGTAGACCCCATTGTATATGTATTCTCTATATTATGTAGTTTTAGGAGCATGAATGGATTTATGAACCCATTTTATATAATAAAACAAATTTTTTTATTTTAATCTCACTTTGGTGTTTTATGAACATAATATTGTAAATACACTTGGATTGTTTAATACTTGTTTTTTATTAATGGATATTTATGTTAAAAATAATTTTATAATATTTTTAAATTGTTTAGGTCTCTATAGTTGTTATTAGAAGATTATTTATTTATTTTTGGTATTAGTACAAGAATAGTTTAGTGATAACCATAGGGTTATGTCTATGGATAAGTCCTATTATAGAAAATAATCCTTCAGTTTTGGTGAAGGTTAAAGTGAGTGGTTTCTAAAAAATTACATCCATATCTAGATACTACAATTGTATGTGGCACTCACATAGTTTTACCAAGTGGAAATTATCCTGAGAATGGTGCATTTATATAGACGTAATCATCACTTGGTTCACAATAATGGGTCTTATTTCACATCTACTTTGACACTCATGGGGGATATATTTTGGAAATTCAACAACACATTACAAACCATAATGAGAGGTTTAAAAAAAGATTGGAAAACCTAATTGGAAATATTGAAATGGAAAACCAATATTCAAACCAAGATAATCATAAATTATAATATACTTATCATTTATAAGTTTTTAATAGAGGTTAATAATTCCACTTTTTTATGTTAAGGTATTCTCATCTTTTTTTATATGTTAATGCAATGAAATATGATAAATAACATTGAAACCCAAAGTGATTTAAAATGTAATGATTTCCCTACATATATTCATAACCTAATTATAATATCATTTTAATATAATGTGATCATGCCAAATGAGCTATCTTGATTTACAATTAACAACTAGAACATAGTTGAATTTCCCAATAATTCGAAGTACAGAATTATGGATTCTCATTATAGTTTGCGTGTTAAAAATGATAAAGAAAAGAAGCTTCAATTTTCTACATGTAAAAAATTTTGGAACATAAACCATAAAAAATGAGTAGAAGATGATTTAAGTATAGAAAAGGATCTAATTTATGATAAAAATGAAGAGTCTGATTAATAAGACATACGAAAATAAATTTCATCTTAAGACACCGTTTATAGTTCAATGTACTAGATGTGGGGATCATGGGGATTATCCAAATAAATTCTCTAATAAAAGGATTGATTCATAAGACTCTATATTATGATAATAATTTAAGTGGAATAATTAAAGTTTTTAGGCTTTGGAACTCAATAATAGTGTTGTTAAAGTATTTTTATCAAGGGTACTATGGTTATAAAAATCATGAATCATTTAAGGATTACCCTGAAATAGTTTTTCATTAAGGATTTTCAAAAAAAAATTGAATAGTATTAATGACATAGAATGATGACTTAATTGTATGGGGATATTATATAGAAAAAATAATAATTTAGGAAAAGATAATATTTTATATTTAATTGATGTTTGGGTAATTATAGTCAATTAATATTATTTTATTTTGTGGGAAAAGTATGTTTTATATAAAACTGTAGTGGTTACATACTGATTTGATGATTAATGTTATTTTTTAGGATGTTTATCACAGTTTGGGGATGTTATAGGAACTATATTAATATATTTTTTTAAAAAAAACCATATTTCAGGTGACAACTCATCATATCGGAAAAGGACATGGTGCTTAAACCAACAATTGAAGTGTGATAATGGTGAAATGCATACCAATGGACTAGGTGATATACTTGTTAATTTGACATTATTTTTTCTCAAATTATTAGATAGATAAATATTAGGTATATTTTTTAAAATATATTTTAGGGTTAAATAAAGATTAATATTTAGTATTTTAGGGAGATTAATGGAATTTTGGGAAATGTTCCATTAGGTTAAGGAATATATAACCCTATGGTATGCAATCTGATTTATAATTAATTATCATTATAGAATAACATAATTAAATTCATTAATATTTTTTTTATTATAGATATAGTTTTATTTAATTATGAAATGATTTATGTTAACCATTAGATTTGGAGATTAAAATGAAAGTGTATTACTTTTTGAAAATATCTTGCATTATGAAACTATTTATTTATTTGTTAATGTATAAATAAAATAGGAATATCTTGTTTTGATTTTTTAAAGTCACGTGGTATATTATAAGTTTATTTTAGAGCTTCATGTATAAATAATTAATCTTGAATACTCATCATTTTGAGTAATAGATGAGCGTGTGGTTAAAATTACTAAAGGATTGAATTATACTTGTCCATAAATTATATATTATTATTTTCTTAGTCTATATAGAAAAAATGGTCCCTCAACATTATAAAATGGATATTAAAAAAATGTTATTCATTCTTGATAAATCGATAGTATCTTCTCTCTCAAAAAATGGAATAATGTTATCTCCTAAGAGAATATTATTTGCAAATATTTTTTTTCAAATCTGATAAATGTTCCCTTTATGTTGAAACCTATTATTTTGTTATTTAAGATAGCCTTTGAAATTTATTTTCCCTCTTTTAAGAGGAATGTTTTCTAAAACGTTTTACAATGTGGTTTTTCTATAAAGTCATTTTGAATGTTAAACCCTTGATTGATGAGTACAGGTTCAAATTATTTGGAAAAAATTTATTTATGCGGGTATAATGCAACACTCTATGATTTTAAATAGAATGTTATTTTAAGTAGTGTATACAACATTAAACACTGAGTTAAATAAACTACGATATACTATTAAATATTATTATTTAAATGGTACAGTTATAACATAGCTATTAAATTTGTATTTAAGAATAGTAATAAAAAAATATTTTAAAATTAAGTATGGTGTAAAAGTAAAATATGTTGAATAATAAGTACATAATTCATCATAACGTCTTTCAAAGATTCAAAAATAATTTTCTCTCAAAAAACGATTTTTATTAATTTTTTGAACAAAGATTAAAATTAGTTTTTTCCACTTTTTAAAAAAATTGTTGAAAAATGTTACTATAATTTTTCGAATTAAAATTTTAAAAAAAGTAGATCAATATTTAAGATTTCTCTAAAGTTATTACTTTTTTAATAAATAGTTAATAATACTCATTTTTATTGAAAAATGTCAATTTATTTAAATAATTTAAAAGTATTATTTTTTTAAATGGTTTAAAAGTAAAATATGTTCAATTATGTTATGATTATTCCAATTTAGGTATCAAAAATCAATTTCATGTTGAATTTTGATTTAAAAATATTTTATACTTATGAGAACTTTTTCTTTAGAAAACCATTTATTTATATCGTACATGGGTTTATCTTTAAATTAAATCCTACCAATTATGTGAATTGAACATATAAAAACTGATTACATATTTTGAATTGGAATAGTAAATTTTATATAAAAAGGTGAACTAAATGTATTTTCATAATGGATAGTAAAGATAGTAAAAATTAATTATCATGGTTAATGTTAAAACTGATTTATTGGGGGATTAACTTAAAAGATAAGGGTTTAAATGACCAGTAAACTTGTACAAATCATATTATATTGTAATATTTTGACCTTATATGATCTAATTTTACATAATAGTCTATTTTGGATCCTTTTTTCATCTATAAAACTTGTGTATAGGTTTTCCTTTTCTAAAACTAGTGTGTGTACTCCCCAACTTATAAAAGGCCCGCACCTTTATTATCCTTTAAAAAATAATAAACATTTTTGACTGAACAATACTAGAACAAATATTTCCTTAGTTACCTGCCCACATCCTAGAGGAATTTTCTTGTAATAAATAAAATCTAGGGGGAATTATGTATAATCCTAAATAGGTTCTCTGAAGATGAGGTATTGTTCTTAACCAAGCATATTGGTTTTATTTCTTATCCAAACTCAAGAAAATCTCACTAAATCATGATAATATAATAAAATAAGTATCTAACACATACTAATATGATATTATGTTAATATAATAACTTAAATCCATCTTTAGTTCCATCAAATGAGAAATGAATCCATCGTTTGTGTGTTCGGTAAACTACAACCTCACGAACCAATTTAATATATTTTCCATAATTGACTCTCACGGATATTAATGATGATGAATTTAATATTTTTATATTACATTTATTATATATTAATCATTACATTAAATTAATATATGATTTACCTTCATACCTTACCATCCATTGAAAAATTATAACATCGTTTCTGTGTACAACGGACTACCGCTTAACGAAGAGATGTGATTTGGTTTTATTATCGTATCACATTTATGGAATATGTAAGCGTATTTAATGAAATAATAGGATATTTATAGTATAATTATAAATATTTATTGATGAAATAATACTTATCTTCTTTTAATCATTATTTTCAAGAAATTGAAATATTACTCTTGCATGCGTACGACCTATCGTCTTGAGTATTGTAACATTGTTCATTTTTCATTACCATATTTCATGGGATATTGTAAAAGTATATTTGATATAAAAAATAATAATAATTTCATTATTGTTATTGTTATAGATATTTTTTAACAATGACCCATCTTCCCATGGTCAACACGCTAATGTCTTTTTGAAATTATGAATTGACATTCCTCAAAATGCAAGACATGGACATAGTTGAATTAGTAATTAAATGTGTAGTTGAAATAAATGAATTAAATGGTTTAATTATAATTTATTAAACCTGGAAATTATATTAAGAAATAAATAATTTATATATGTTTATTATAAAATCTATAAGGGACACACATGACAAGTTTGTATAGAAGCTCGGGCAGAGCTATTCTATGTTGTTATAGTCTGGAAAATTCAACTAAGACCTATGATTCATGTAATATCTAAGACTATAGGCCTTGTAAGGGTTCCCCCTCATAATTTAAAATGGGTATTATCAAAAATCAATAAAAATAATTCCTTTGGTCCATTTGTACATACACGACAAGTTTTCACTTGAGATAAGGGATTCCTCATATCACATTTACTTCTATGAGACATATGACATATTTACCACTTATTCATTTTGTGTGGTGTATATACTAGAAATTTGAATTTTATTTAATTAATATTTTTATCTTCATGGTATTTAATGATTCATTTTATGTTACTTCTTTAATGAATTTTATGACTCAAAAGTTACCAATGTGGTAAAGGTTTATTTCAAAATCTCATTATTATTAAGGATTGTTTTTGATTAAGTGTAACGTGGATAAATTATTTGACATTTCTATCTTAAAAATAATATATTTTATTATCCTTGGTTTATTAATGATATTTTCATATAATATTACCTTTTTTTTATAATTGGTACTTATGATTATTGAGAAATGTTTTTTTAATAAAAGATGAATTTATTTCACTCTTCGCTAAAAAATCCCATTTCATCCATATCCATGTTTTCTAAAAATATATTCAATAATGTTTTTAAAATTATCTAAACGTTTTATTAAATACATTTTTACCCATGTTTTACTTTTTAAAAAATATTTTGAAATGAATCTTTCAGTCATTTTCCGAATGAGGTACTTTATAACCTTTTTACAACAGTGTGAAAGTAAGGTTTTTTAAACTTATAAGGAATATAAATAATTACCCACCGTCGTGACTACACAATTATCTAAAAAATCCATTATAATTTAACATGGATTTTTCAAATAATTTCATTTATAATATTTTGGATATATTTAGAAAGTTTAGAAGTGACTTAAAATTTAAAAGGCTATTATCCTTAAGAAATATATATATAATCTTTTGAAGATATTTTTATCAAATAATACATCCTTTGATGTTATGGATTTCTTCAATATTATTTATATATTTCCCTCACATATATACCTAAATTATTATATCTTAATTTTGTGGGTATATACATGCCTTATGTTCATGTCTCAAATGACTTCTTTGTGAAATTTCCTTTCATTGTGATATGAGACAATATTATGGAACCCATTTTATTTACATGGTTAATTATTATGTTTATTCCTTATGATTGATTTCCATTTTTTGGAACATATAATCATAAACACATAATTATGGGTGTTCCTATATAGAGATCTAATTAATTGGGTAAAGATGTAGTTTCATGAGGAGTTTTGTATGGGATAAAAGAGTAAACATAATCCATTATGGGACATTTTCCACCATGTGATATTTTCTATGAAGTTAGAATTGACTCATTTTAATTTCACGTGATATGTAAATACTATATTTCCTATAAAACCATGATCTTAAGATACTATATTATTTATTTTATTCTAAAATGTGATTACCCTTAAGCTTTATGTTTTATGATATCATGTTATCACACTGAATCACACATTATGTTTCCTTTTTAGGTTTATTCCCTCACTAGGATTTTCAGATCACCCCTCTTTTCTATGTATTCCTCTGGTTAACTAATGAAATTCTATAAGATTTAGAATATCATTATCGAAAAAATAATGTTATTATATTTTAGTCCCACTTTTGTGTTTTATGAACATATTATTCCAAATAAACTAGGCATTTATATCCTAATTGTGTCAATGGATATATATGTTAAAAATAATGTAATAATGTCTGTAAAATTCATGGGTCTCTATATTTATATTCATAAAAATATTGTGAATTTTTAGTTTCCATTCTTATTTGTAAAATCATAGATATTTGGGTGTAGTTGTGATCATCTAATTAAGATCTAAAATAGATTTATAATTTAAATTCACCCTCAAAATCTCATTCAAAAAACATAATCACATATTCCTTTATAAATCTATATATTACTTGGGTGGTTTCCATATTTTATTCTTTGGGAAATATTATTCATTAAATTATTTTAAATCTCTATTTCATGGTATTGTGGTGTGGCTCCTACTTCTCCAACATGGAGAATATATCAATAAAAAAATATTTTCCATTTACTGATTGATTCTTGATCATTACATGAATCATGATCCATATATGATCATGATATTTGATCTGTGAAGATCATATTTGAATCATCATCTATCTTAGTTCTTCTTTTAATCCTTACATTTATTTTGATTCTTCCTATTATTCACTTATTTATTCTCATACTTACTCTAAGGAAAATGTAATATAAGGACTAAATTATCATATGAGATTCATATTTCTATTATGGAAAGCAAAAATATCATACATTTTACAATTTTGTTCTTTGAAAAATTCCTCCAATGTTAAATATCACATTAGCAACTCAAATCTTTAATAGAAAAATAAATCCTCCAATAGGAATCTCATATATAAAATGACCTTTCTATTTCAATGAAATATCATATGTGTGCATTTTTTAGGGATGAATTTCCTTTTTCATATTTCCCAAAATTATCAGTGTAGATGGATTACAATACATCATATGATAAATTTGTTTCCCATTTTCCTTCCATATTGTAATGTAATATAAACCAATCAAGTTCTTATGATCACTCTACCATTATGGAATTCACTAATTTACTCGATAACCTTGTTACAATTCCTATACATACTTTACACTAGCAGTGAAACTCTAAAATAAATAATAAATTATCTGACATCATATTTACATTGATCTAGGTTTGTTATGGACACCATTTTTCAGCTCTTGATTACAGGGATACCCTTATATATATAGCATAATTCATAGTTTATCCTTATGTAATTATCCATTTCAACTCAAAATATCTTATATCATTTATTAATCAATCTTGAGGTCTTACAACTTCCATTAAATATTTCAAAAAGTGTTTCATCACTGATAAATACTTTTCTCTTTATTTAATATCAGTGAAACAATCATCATTATTAATTTTACACTTTATCTTTAACTAGCCCACATTATTTATTTAAGTTATAAAATTAAACTCCAATAATATATTTACTTATTGATGATAAATATAGTTCATCCAATGCTAAATTAAAAATCAAATTTGTATTTTATTTTGAAAACCGTAACACACATTCTCATGTCAATATACATTCTTCCTTCTCTCCCTCTAATTAAAAAGAAATACTAAGGAAATTTTGGGGACCTTAATTTAATCTTATTCCATATTAAAATATTGTTAAAAACCATTATCCATTTTAGAAAAGGATGATACAACATAATTCTATTATCCAAGATCCATTATTTAATATAATATAATTTTACATGGGAAAACCTATGTAGAAATCAAGTGTGATAAAACCAAGATCATTTATATTATCCATAAAATAGAATACATGTAATTAAATTCTAAAAACTCTTTATAAGGGATTCTAAACATCATATTTATCATGAAAAATATGTAACCTAAAAAATATCAATAAAACCTTCAAAACAATTCATTTTCATTTCAAAAGATTACCCTTTTTCTCAAGTTATCATAATACAACACTCCCCCTTCATAATCATGTTTGATCTAAACAAAATTAAGGGTTATAATTTTAATTTAAAAACCTTTTTCTTTGTATTTTCACTAATTTTTAGAATTTGAAAAATCACACAAATTGAGAATTTTTTACCACTCCCCACCCCCATGTTCCCCCGTCCCATCATAGGAGATTCAATTCACTCATCTACTTTATGAAAATTAAATCATAAAGAAAACAACCTTCTCAACTATCAAGAGTGACCTCTTTACACCTATACTTCAATTTCATCCAAGATAGAATTAATAAAAAAATAGCCAGTGAATATGGAGAGACTTATTTGTTCGTAATAAATAACAATGAGATTGAGAGTTTCCCCTCATTAAATATTCTTGGTCGGTATTTGTATAATACAATATTTTGTATCATTCCTATAAAAACCACAGATTTCTTTCCATTTTACAAAAACTATTAAATATTTATTTTCAAATATATTTTCATGAATACCAACTTCTTAATGTGTAACCAACTTTTTTCTTCATCTTTAGCATCCATATTTTTCCAACATTATCATGGAAATCTAAAACTATCCAATCCAGATGTCTTAGTATTGTTTTTTATCCCATTCAGCCTCTTTGGGATTTTTACAAGTCTTCTTGAAATATTTAATATTAAATGAATCCTCCCCATAAGATTTCGGAATTTTATTCCCTTTAACATCATAAGAAATATCTCTTGGAATTATAGCCATGAGCTCCTCAACCTCATGAATATCTTGTCTATATCTATAAACATACAAACCATTTTTGGTTAGTTTGATTTGGTATAGATATGGTCACAACATTCTTTCTATTTTTCTCACATTTTCTCCCTAAATATCTCCCTTAATTTATTCATCTTTCCTACTGTAGACATATTATTCCAACAACAGTAGTAATTATATCCATAACTTTTACAACTCCTGCAAAATCCTAGAAATGTTGATTTTATATTAATCTATCCAAAAAAATTTATATATTGTCCTCTCTCATAATAATTCTTCTTTTTCCAGGGGAACGGTTACATTATCATGTTCTTACCTTCCTTATATATGAAATAATTTAACTTAATTTTTTTTATCCATATAAGTTTAGAATAATTTTGTTCACTTGAACTATACTAAATTCCACCCTTATATTGAGATAAATTGGGTAAAATTTTAACTTTCCTATTCAAACCCATAATCTCACTAACATAAGAAGATTTTACTTTAACCTAAACAAATATTATGAGGTCTAATATAACTTTTTTCAGCTCGTTTTAATAAAATTTCTTATTTATTTTGTCTTTTCTGGTTCTTCTTCCATTGAATCTATGTTCTCCTCATGATCACATATAATATTCTTATCTTCATATTATCTATTATTGAACTTATTGATCTCATCAATACAAACTTCCTTATTTCTAACCAATCCCTCTTTTTCTCTAACAAAATTATTTTTCTCCTTAATCATCTTCTTGTTTTCCTTCTTTCGTTGTGTATTATTCTTAAGAACTTATTATAACTTCTCTTTCAAAATCTATTGTAGTTTCATTATTATCTCACGATCATCATTAATACATGATGAAAAAAAATCATTTTTCATCTTTTTACAGGAAATTAACCCCATTATCTATTGATATAATTGAATATAAATCCATTTTTTATGATTAGTAATAATATTTCCTTTCCTACAATTGTTATTATTTTTCTTCTACTTATTACCCTTTTTCTATTTTTGAAGTTTCTCGTCTTCCTCATATGATTCATATTCAGTGACCTTCTTATTTGTAAAAACATAGTTAAAGTATCCAAGGATATCATAATTCCATAACATTGGTGATTTTTTTCGCTTCCATTTTCCTTTTCTGAATCTATTTGAAAGAAGACACATAGTCTTATATAACTATTACTTATCTTTTTCATCTTCATGAGCACTTGATTTTATAACTTCATCATATTTGACTCTTACATTTATCATGGACCCAATATCAATCTAATTTTTTTCCTTATTCTTAAAATCTAGATTTTTACTCATCACATCTAGTATTATTATGTTGTGTAACTCATCTAGTGTCAAATATTATCTTTGTTCTGTGGCTCATATTTTTTAATCAAAAAAATTTATAAAATTACTCATCATTTTTTAATAACAATGGAATCATTTATATTATACGAAAAACCTTAAATTTTACTTGAAATGTTATTCACCCTTACTAATTAGTCATAAATATTATCAACATCATCCAAATTTATGCCTTTGCATTTTCTTCTATTTTATTATAGCTTGGAATCTTTGACAATGATATTTACTTTATAACCAATCATTAATATTTCCCAAATATACTTTTTATTTTAAAGGTTTGCGACATTAGTTTATAAATTTTATGATAAATTAATTGATATGAAATTACGAAACTTTCTATTATACACAATGTTTATCTTATTAGTTTGATTCATATAAAAAAATTCATTAATTATTCGAAAACTAACTTTTGTGGTATCTCCCACTTCCAAGCCTAGTGATAAGAGGCAGTGCATCATTTTATTCAAACAGTTATGATAATTCTTACCATAAAAATTTTCAAAACACCTTTTTTTAAAAAAATTGGCATTCTATATTTCTTATAAACCACATCAGATCTTTATAGGGATGCATGATTTTATTCCACTTGTAGTGACCTAGGCTAGAATGATCATAGAAATGGGGTGAATCAGGGTTCTTATTTTACGAATTATTTCCCTTTTCACGGTGGTGGCGTCCTATCGTCGAGGTTCCGGGTTCGAGTCCTCGCAAAGGCAACGCACACTATATGCCTGTGAATTACTCGTGGGCCCCTCTACCCCATGTGTAATTGGCATGAATTCCTGGGTGTCGTTACACCTGGGCCTGTAGCAGGGGGAGTACATAAAGGCGCTCGGTGGTGGGTGACGGGCCACCTATACCGGGTAACCCCTTGGGCCTTAAAACCCAGTGTACTTTTGCCCGCCGGGCATGGGTGAGTTGGTTCACGGTGGTGGCATCCTATCATCGAGGTTCCGGGTTCGAGTCCTCACAATGGAAATGCGCACTATATGCATGCGAATTACACGTGGGCCCTTCTACCTTGTGTGGTACTGGCCTGAAAGCCTGGGTTCCGTTACAACTGGGCCTACGGCTGGGGGAGTACATAAAGGAGCTCGGTGGTGGGTGATGACCCACCTATACCGGTTAACCCCTTGGGCCTGAAAACCCAATGTAATTTTTTCCCACAGGGCATGGGTGAGTTGGTTCACGGTGGTGGTGTCCTGTCGTCGAGGTTCTGGGTTCAAGTCCTCGCAAAGGGAAGGTGCACTATGTGCCTGCAAATTACTCGTGGGCCCCTCTACCCCGTGTGGAACTGGCCTGAAAGCCTAGGTGCCATTACACCTGGGCCTGCGGCTGGGGGAGTACATAAAGGCACTCGATGGTGGGTGACAGCCCACCTATACCAGGTAACCCATTGGGCCTGAAAACCCAGTGTACTTTTGCCCGTGGGGCATGGCTAAGTTGGTTCACGGCGGTGGCATCCTGTCGTCGAGGTTTTGGGTTCTAGTCCTCCCAAAGGCAATGCGCACTATATACCTGTGAATTACTCGTGGGCCCCTCTACCCCGTGTGGAACTGGCTTGAAAGCCTGGGTGCCATTACACCTGGGCCTGCGAATGGGGGAGTACATAAAGGCGCTCAGTGGTGGGTGACGGCCCACCTATACCGGGTAACCCCTTGGGCCTGAAAAGCCAGTGTACTTTCCCTATGGGGCATGGGTGAGTTGGTTCACGATGGTGGCGTCCTGTCGTCGCGGTTTCGGGTTCGTGTCCTTGCAAAGGAAACACACACTCTATGCTTGCAAATTACTCGTGGGCCCCTCTACCCTGTGTGGAACAAGCCTGAATGCCTGGGTGTTGTTACTCCTGGGCCTGCGGCTGGGGGAGTACATAAAGGCCCTCAGTGGTGGGTGACGGCCCACCTATACCGGGTAACCCCTAGGTCCTGAAAACCTAGTGTACTTTTTTCCACTTTGGTGGTGGTGCGGTGGTGAAGGTGAGTTGCACAAACATGGTTGTTCTTTGGGAGGTTCGGGGTTCTAATCCTAGGAGTCCTCTTTTGGGACAAGCCTCTCCCCCAGGATACACCCGCCTTGTAGGGTCGCCCGGACTCCTCTGGGTGGGAAAAATGAGGCGCAGCCCAATTGCTGATGGATCGCTGTGATGAACCATCGCTGACGGGCCGTTACCCTCCGGGACGCTCTGCCATCTTGGCTGGAAACAGTTCCTTCCCTGGCTGGGGATTTTCCTTCTGGTTCTACCCCTTCGTGGGGGAGGGGGGTTTCTCTGTGTGGAGGGTTCGAAAAAGCCACACTGGGGTATTCCCTTTTTAGAAAAGTAGAGAATTCAACCTCCTAAATCTATTAATGTTCTTGATAGTATAAATAGTATATCACAACCTCACATCATGTGTTTTAGAAAAAATATAGATAGCATCCCTTCTTATTTACAAAGGCCTACATTAAAAACATAATTCTTACTATGTTGGATGGACACCCAAACCCAAATTAACCACTATAGAAACAAACAGTTATGTATGACGTTAGATAGACACCCTAACTATAATCATCCAATAACTAGTTATACACCCCATTTCCGTATATAATTTTCTAAATTTGGTTAGATTCCATAATGGATAACTCAACATCAATGACTGGTTAGACACCCCAATAATAAAGTCCTTCGTATTTTATACGTTAATAGAAATTCATATTTCTTATTTCAGGAACACTCTTCACATAATTGATAATTATATTCATCCATGTGAATATAGGGTTTATTTTTCCTTTGTAAATTACCATTAAGAGCTTCAGTATACAATAATAGTAAATAGAACTATTGGTTTCTAAACTCTTACAAAATAATGAAGAATTTGGGTGCTTATCTTTCATATGAATACTCATGTAGAAGTTCATCTTATCTAAAATGATCTCCCAACATCAAGATCATTTTCTTTTTCCACAACACATATTTGTATAAGGATCCTTGTAATTATGTTTTATATTCTACATGATTTATATCAATCCGGGATTGTCTTATTTGGTTTCTACATTTTTATATTCATAGAGATATTGTGAATATTTACCATCTATATTTATTTAAAAAGTCTTTTATGTTTCAATACAGGTGTAGTATTATAACTCAAATATGGAAGATATTTCCAGTTTTAACTCGCCCTTAAAATTTCATTTGAATTCCTCAATCAATTCTTACTTTTAAAATAACCATACGACACAAGTGGCTTCCTTATATTATTGTCCATGAAATATTCAACATTAAATCATTTTAAATCTCCATGTTTATGGTACTATGATGTGGATATTATCTCTACAACAACATATTTTTCTATCGATGGTTTATCCTTGATATTTTATTGAATAAAGGTCTACATGTGATCATGATGTTTGATCCAAGAAGATTATATTGGAATACACAAAAAAATAGTTCTTCATTTATTCAGAATATTAATTATTAATATTCCTTATTTTTCATTTCTACAAATTCTAATTTTTCATCACATATAGTAGTCATACAAGGACTAAAATATCAAACAAGATTCAGAATTAACTTAAATCCTATTAAAATTTCAGACCTGATGTGATATTTTACATTGAAAATATCCAAAAATTAAAAATATCATATGGAATCCTCAAATATCCTATACAAAAATCCATTCTCCTACATGAAACTCACAAGTAAAATTCATTTTCTATTTCTATGAAATATCATACAAGTGGATCTTTATTAAATAAATTTCTATTATCATGTTTCTATAAAGTATCATCATAGATGAGTTATCATACATCATTTGGTAAATTCCGTATCTATTTTCCTACCTCAGTGAAAATTCCTATGAACTACTCACAATATTAAAATTAGACTACATTTTCATAATTCACGGATATCCACATCAACCTTGACAAGAATCGTTGAATTCCTTAAAGCATGTATTGTATATTTTAAATGAACTTTATACAGCCTGACATAACCTTTATATATATATTAGTTTCCCATGGGTAACTTTACACATGTAATATGTGATCCTTATTCAATTCCTAGTTTCAAGGTTACCCTTAAATAGATATTGTAATGCATATTTTACCCATAAAAAGTTAACCATTTAATAAAAAAATCATTTTATGAATTTCTTAATAAATTTTAAAGCTTTACAAATTCCATTAAATTTTATAGATAGTGTTTCATTACTTATAAATGAGGAAATCCAATCATATTAGGCATATATATTACATCATTTTATAGGAATATTCACTGTATATTAGAAAAAAATACCCCCAAGACCATATAGGTTTAGCTTCATTGGATACAAGAAACATAATAATTTTATTTCATGAAATATCTTCAATATATCCCACAATTATATACTCACATAGTACACTTCTTAAACACATGCTAATTTAAAACCTTCTCCATAACCTAGGGAAACATTAGAAATGGTGAGCTTAGACGATCAGTATAGGTAAACATAAAATATATCAATCAATGATAATAAGTTATTATATGATAAGAATAAAGGTTTGAGAACATGATCATATCTTAAAATAATAATACCCAATATTTCCAAGATAATTAATCATAAATCATGGAATTGGTATTTTCTTAACAAAATACATATTACTAAGTATATAAGATCATAAATAATTAATCATGATCCATAATAACATACCAATAAAATAAGACATAATTTTTGGGAATGCACATAATAACAGAAAATTATTTCTTCAAACAAGGATCACTTACAAGGATATCATATTGGATTGGGTTCACTCCCCATTTCATTATTTCCTTAGTCAAGGTTATCTCCTATGACTATAATAGTAGATAGAGTCCATTACTAATATGGTTTCACTCCTCATTTTGATCCTTACTATCTCATGTGACATCCATCATTACCCAATTCATTAAAGGGATATATAATTTTGGGCAAACACAAAACATAATCAAAAACCAAACATACTTTTTCCAAAAAAAACAAAACATACAGTCATCATATCATGATATCATCAAATCATAACTATTTGAAATGAAACAAGGTTTATAAATATTAAATAATTCCATCATAGAATAACCTATAAAATATAAATGGATTTCATATAGGGTTCATCTTAACTTCACTAGCTGGTGGGAACAAAATGGGTCTTAAAGAATTATAATTAAATCAGCATCATCATAGGTCTTGTAGAGAAATAAATTTGATGGTATCATAATATCATATCCCTATTTATGCATAAAATCTTTTATTCAAGAAAACATAGAGTAAAAATACCTTTAATGGCCAATTGAACCTTTTTTTGAAAACATAAGAATAGATCCTCATATTTTGAAACAATTCTAACAAAAAATTCCAAAAATATTGAGAAAATATTTTTTTTAAAAATAACCAAGAAAATTGTAATTAAAAATTAAATGAAAATAATTGTCATGATAGTGTTAATGTTTATGGAAGCTATATACATTGAAAGAAAACTTTAATTTCACACTTTTTAAAAAATTTGACAACAACTTGTTCAGAAAACTTTTAGAAAGATTCATTTTTAAAACATTATAATTGAATTCATAGGTACATTAAAATGAATTTTGAAAAAAAATACAAATTTATGAAATAACATTCATAAAATAATTTTTAATATTATATACATAGAAGAAATATTTTTTGAGTAAAGAGGAAATGAGTCCGACATTTATTTAAATACATTTTATTGGTCATTTTATGTGCCAAAGAGAATAAAATGGTATTAATAAATAATAAACTTAGAATTAACCAGAGGGGAATAAAATATATGGGGTTTAGTGGATAATATCCATATAATTTACCTCAATGTAAATTTAAGCATAGAAAATCCTTATTAAAATGATATTGAAACCTAAATATCATAACTCGAGTATCAAATTCCATGCACACATTCAAATATCCTATATAATAAATATAGATTTATTATAAATATATTCTAGAACCATATTGATAAAATATATTACAATGTTTCATTACATTATAATTTCTAACTATCCTTTTATTAAAAACATTCTATAAAATGGACATTTTGGTGAAAACTAGAATGTTTTCCATGCATATTTTGGTTTGATAGTCCCAGTACATACACCTTTGTCATGGTTTCATCATCTCTAGAATATAAATCATGATATATGTTTCATATTTAATCATTATATAAACTTTCATAATCATTAATAAATATTTTTGTTGAAAAATTAAAAACATCACTTTGTGGAGACGGTAGTCCACTCGTACACATGAGTGATGTTTTCACTTTTCAATGGATATAATGAAAGAAATTTAAATTATAATTCACTTGTATTAAATAATTATGATATATTTAAAATAATAAATATTCATTTAATCTATCATTATTACCATTTATGTAAATTTCTAATGAAAAATAAATAAAATCATTTCATGGATGTGGTTTTCCACACATACACATGACGATCATTATCGTTTTCCAACTGACCGAAGGTTGGGATGATAGATAAGATATTATAATTATAAAATCATAGTTATATCTTGAGTATCCTATATAAACATTAAATTAATCATAATAACCAACCATTAATTATGGTGATAGAGAATGAATCATATCACTACGTTGAGATGGTAATCCACTTGTACACACAAATGATAATTTCATTTTCCATTTAATGAAAAGGTGGTGTAAAGTGGTTTTTAAAATAACATAATAACAAATAATTATATTCAATATATTTAATTAAATATTTTATAATTTATATAAAATATTAATAGGATTATAATAATAAAAAACTGAAATTACATGGTTATGAGTTATACAACATCATTGAGAAACCTCTTTTGTATTACACCTTTAGCCTTGAAAGGATAGTATTATGATCAAAAAAAGAAATATAAAAAATTGGTAGGAATTTAATTAAGGTAATAGGTTAGTTCTTGGTAGATATAAAAGTCTCCTGATGTGTTAGTAACGGAGGATATGTGGTATCATTTTATAAGGGAGGGAGAGTACACACTTGGTATTTTTCAATAGATTAAAATATAATATTGTCTTACAAAAGTAAAGTGGGTAAAAAATTAAAACAAATTGATATAGGAATGATAAAGAATAAATATCATTTATCAATAAAAATTAATGAAAATTTTTATGGTATTTTAAACTTATCTCATAGGTTACCCCCCCCCCAATAATCCATTTTTAACCTTATTTTTGGTAACCAAATTTTACAGCTTTTACTATTCATTGTGAAATACCATTATGTTGGAATTATTAAATTATATTAATTTTAATTATTCTAAATATATAGTATATTTTAAAATATTAAATTTTTATACTTAGTATAAATTATTTTTAAAATAAAACTATTTTTAGGGAAATGTAATTTTAGGCATAAAACTATGTTTAGATTAATTCCATTCCATCTAAAAACGTTTAATTAAATGTTAAAATATTTTGTTGAATATATCACATAAAAATTTAATTAAAATCTTCAATATATAGATTTTATTTCAATTTATTAATATTAAATGATATTGTGTATATAAAGATAATTTTTTATAGAAACAACTCTTTTTACATTCAAGTGATCTTATTTTCATTTCTAACTAATTGATAGCCAATGAATTAATTTTATAAATATATAAACAATATTTTTTCAAAATTTTTTTATTAATTTTCAGAATCATTTTAATGACTACATATTTTAAAAATTATATTCCCCTTTGAATGGAAAAATTTCTTATTGAGTTATATAGTTATAGAAAACTCATCCACTAATTTATTTATTTTGGAAAAAATATAAAATATGCCATGTATGATTTAAAATAACCTTAATTATATTAAAAATTATAATATATTCTTTTTATAGTGACTAATAATATTATTACATATTTAGGGTTATAGGAAAATCTAGTTTCCACAAATGGGAGGAGCAATGGCCTCGACCAATATGATCATACCCTATGAAGGACATTTATTTGAGATTTTGAGGTAGATGGAATCATTGGTATTTTACGTTTACCAATAAGAAGATTAAATTCAATAATAAAATCATTAACTAAACAATTTATAAGAGTTTTTCAAGCTTATCAAGATAATGGCCCAAGCCATGTTCGTTGAACAACCCCAAGAAAGCCCAACAATCACACACTTTACCCATAGGGAATACATTGGTGTAACAAGGGATTATATAACATGACCATATTAGTATGAATTTATATATTTTCCTTTTAAATTAAACAATTATCATATATATCACCTTTCACTATTTAAATATTATATTTGTGGACAAAAATTAGATTTTTATACGATGAAAACAAAATTGTATTTCATGAAAATATGCAGTTTTAATTAAAACACATTTTTTTATATATTCAAGAATTTTAAAATAAATGCTAATTTAATATAATATTATTATTAAATAATATTAATATACATATTATAATAAAATTTAGTGAAGTCCATTATAATCATTATAAGTGTCTCAAAACCATTATTGTCAAAAAAATCAATATTTTTCAATAAATTAGAATATTTATTTAAATGTTCAAATTATAATATTTAGTGAATTATTTGGATAAAATAAAGATTATTTCATTAATTATATTTTTGAAGTTATACAATGGTGAATTTTTCTTATTTTTTCAGAGAGAAACACATTTTTGGGTAAAATTTAAATACATAATAAATATAAAGTATGTATTATAACATAATAAAATCTCAAAAGTGATGTAATAAATTGTATTAAAGTATTAAATTAACAAATATATATTTATACTTTGAAATAATTTTTTTCATTATTTGATTAATTTTATAAACACGTAATGAATCCACCAAAACATATATTATATATTCTGGTTTCAAAATCAATTCTTTATAAACATGACTCACTAACACATCTCCAAGGATATTATTTTATATATATTGGTTAGTAAAACTATAAAATATTGAAAAACATTCCTACTTGGTAGAAACCATGGAAAAATCATAGTAATGATGGTTTTTTTAATTATTTTATCATATAGACTCTAAAACCTAGGTTTAGAAATTAATAATGAATACCCACACTTTTTCTATAAATTCATACCCTTCCTCCCACTACCCATTACTAAAAACCCATTGAGAAAGAATTCAATCTCCCTATACTATAATAAATTTCTCCCAAGGTGTTCATAATCTCTTGAGAATCTCATTCCAAGATTTTAGAATCACCCTCTCAATGAAAGGGCCTCTCTCCTATTGTTTTGTATTTTATGTACTTTAACTGCATTAAGTCATTTTTTATTTCCAATTGTCACTATTTTTATGTGTTATTGAACACACATTTATCGTATTTATTATTCCTATTTAAGGTGATATAACCATTAACTCTCATTCACCTATTCCATAGACCATTATGTACACCAGTTCTGCTGTTGAAATTCTCTTGTGATTTTCCATGATAAAAACATTGTGTAATAAATACCCATCCCGATCTCTAATAATGATTATTCACATAGTTTAACATATCCTTTATTTATTGGGGATTTCCATGTATGTAACCTTTAAACATTAATCAGGGGTTAAAAGTGATGAAAGGTATTATTATGTTGTGTAATATATATGGTGCACAAATTCATGTACATGATATAAATATGATGTGTGGGCCCTGAATTATGTATCCATTCAACGTATTGAGTAATGTTATTATCTCAACATATTCCATGTATGGTGAATATGGGGTTATTGTAATATCCTTAATTTTTAAATATAGTAAAAACCATCGTTGATATTAATTTATGATTTTTATGTAAAAATGTAATTTTTCAATAAAAATCATTTAATAAATGATTAAAAATTCTTTTTATATGGCCGAAATTGTATTTAACACTTTGGTATATTCAAAACAATATTTTATAAGTTAGAAGCTGAGATAGCATGGTATTCAGAAGCCCATAGATTCTTTGTCCAGATGAAGTAAAATTATTAAATATAATATATTATGCATGTGTTATTTATATTAAAATAATATAATATCTCTCAAAAGGTGAATTATATGACAAATAGAATACCATGATTAGGTCTGGAATGAGGGGTTTACTCTAATAATGACATAAAATTTGTACAAGTCGAGCGTTTCGTAACATTGCATGAAAGAATAATTTATTTAATATTTATATTTATATATTTTTAGAAATAATTTAATATCACCCAAATGGTACATATTATAAAAATAACAGACCACCATTTGTTCTGGGATATTAATTCTCATTGAACAATTTTTGTTTAATTTTCGGATAATCACATCTGATGTTGAAGTATGATTAATTAAAAATATCCAGTGAAAATTGTTTTTGATTGTAATGGATATATTTTTTAATTACTAAAAATAAGATTGTGAAAGATTATCAAATAGTAATTACCTAAAATTACTGAAAAATAATAATGAGGAATTATAAAAGAATAATAAATACTAATTATTAAATAATAATTTCAATGATTTTTCAAATACAAATTTATCAAAATTTTCAAAGGATAAAACATTGAATTATCATGGGTAATCTAAAATAATTATCAAATGATAATAGCACGATTATCAAAGGATAATTTTTAAAAATTATCAAGTGATAATTTCAACATTATCAATGTATAATTCATAGAATTAAAATTATCAAATTATAATCACATAGTTTTATTAAAGCTTAATTTATATATTTTTATATGAGGATTAATTTTAATTATCAAAGAATAATTATGAAAAATTATCTAATGAAAATTTTGATTTTATCAATGGATAAATTATTAAAAAATATAAAAAGATAATTATATAAATGGTAGGTCATTAAAAAATATCCAAAGATAATTAAAAAGGATAATCTGTATGAAATTATTAAGAGATAATTATAAAGGATAATTTTTAAAAAATTATCAAATAATAATTATAAAAATATAGTTTATAATAAATTATCGTGTGATAATTTTTATGGGATAATTTGTAATAAATTATCATAAAATTATTATAAGGGATAATTTATGAGATATTAATATGAAATAATTTTATAATAATACTTTATAAAAAATTATTAATGTATAATTACAAAAGGATAATTTATGAGAAATTATAAATAAATAAATATAAAAGGATATTTTTTGATAAATTATCAAGATATAATTATAGAAAGATAATTGTGGAGAAATTCTCATGAAATAAATATAAAAGTCGATTTTGTGATAAATTATCAAGAGATGATTATAAAATGATTATTTATGTTAAATTATCAAAATATAATTATAAATGGTTAATTAAATAGAAATTATCAAAAGATAATTATTCTTATAGAAATTATTTTGTGTGCATACATTTGTATAGAATGATAATTTAGAAATTATCTGGGTGAGATAATGTATCGTCACATGCAAGGTTTTTTTGAAATAGAATATCTGGTTTTTGGTTATAGGAACCCTTGATTAAACTTGAGCTTTTATGTGTCAAATCTTATGATAAAAAGGTAGTAAAGATGTTTTCTTGACTGTTGAGGTTTGTACACCAACTATCAAACCACAACGGGCAATTTTTCTAGCTTGCCTGTCATGGGGTGTTGAATAAGTAAATTATGAAATGATTTCTAGTGTAGAACAGAGGCTATCCAGGGTCATATAACCTGAGGGGATTCACTTTTGATAAACATAATTAATCTAATTCACTAAATATAAATTTTTTAAATTATTATTTTGGAATGAAATGATAAATTTGGGGTTTTATTGTTTTCTAAATAATAAAAATACAGGTAGAATGAAAATTTTAAATAAACTAACATGAATGGATAAATAGTATGTAATTAAAAAAATAACTTGGTCCTATTTTTTATTTTTATTTTTATTTCTATCATTACCCTCATTTATTTTTTTAAATTTAGTTTACTTTTTTGTATATAAATCACTTGCATGAATTACTACCATTTTATTTAGTGCTGTAAAATATCAAATGCCTTAAGAAATCTAAATTACACCTCCTCTTGTTATCAAGGGTGATGGAACACCTTAGGTGGGAGTGTTCCATCATCCTGGACCAGGCTCGACTATATATCATTCCATCCACTAATCAGCTCAACATTATCAAGGGAATAAATAATCAATGGAAGAGACAGAACATAAATAAAAATAAAAATATAATTAGATTTGAGTTTCATGTCCTGTAGAAAATCACCACCCCAAAAAAAGACAATCACATCTACTATAAACATAAAAAAAAACATTATGAAATAATTCCATAACACCTAACCACCCTCAATCCAATACTTGGGTCAACTGCTCATTGTTGAATATAGGAGGTAACCATGGTGGAAAGAGATAATAGATGAACAGAAAATTAAATAAAAGGAGAATAAGAATAGATGGAGAAGAAGAATTAAGAAAATGAAATTAAAAAAATAATAAATAGAATAATATAGAGGTTGAGAGAAGGGGGGAAGAATAAAACAAAAAATATATATCAAATGATAAAATAAAATAATATAGAATAATAATATGAAAAATAAAATAAAAGTACATTGTAAAGAAGGAAGAGCAGATAAGAAGAAGAGAAGAATAATAAATGGTGGAATCCATTTGGTTAAAAAAATTCATGTATAATTTAAGGAACTAAATTATAAATTACATGATGAATAGAAAAAACTAATAAAATTATAATAAAATTAAAATAAATAGGAAAAAGGTATATCTTCCCTCATCCTAGCAACATGCCTTCTTTTCATTGTGGTGTGAATATCCTTCGGAAATAGAAACTACCTCTATTTATAAATGGAGGATATTCATTTGGAATTCCTTGGTCATTAATCTTCCTTTATCTGTTGGATTCTCTCTTCAAAAATATTGTTGTGAGACCTAGGTGAAAAATAAAAACACCCATAAATATTTGAGTGTTTAAAATATTTTCTAATGGATTTGAATACATGCGAGGAGGCCACCTTCAACACGTTCATGATTATTTATAGTGGTAGTGGGATGTGGTAGGGGAAAAAGATGAGGTCTGGTAATATAGTTTGAGGATTTTAGTGGAATCAGTGATATGGATGTCGCTCAATCCTCGAACCTTCACATGGCCATATAAAGCCTACCTAAAGTTTGAAAGAGGCATTGGAGAAGATCCATGGTGGAATGGAGTGGAGGAAGTGGTTAATCATCTCGAGCATGAGATTATTAGGGGTCTCCCCTAGTGTTTCCTTATGCTTTAATATAGTATACAGTAGATGTTGAATACATCGAGAAGTAGAGGATAGGGGTGACTTGTATTTGAGGTGTGGAAGAGTTGGAAAAGGCCTGATGTAATTTTTTTTATAAATTTTTAATAGTTACATAGTGGAATCCATCCCACATAAGAATATTTCAGGAGCTCCATAGTGGCTTAAAAGATAATTCATGGTATAGAGGCTCATACTATCGTACTCGGATAGGCACTCAAATACACTTTCAAATGGTCCAATTCATATCGTCGATCCCATGTGGGATTTGGCCCAACCCCACTTGTGGGGAAGCTTCCACAGTCATAAGATTCCTCTTCAGGCCCCTGTAGACTCTCTTAGTGGCTGTATTTTCTAGCTGTCCGTTCTTAGGGATTACTATATGTTTTTGGCCCTCTTGTTTATGGCCTTATATTCTTGGTCCAAAGTTTTGGTAAAATGCTAAAAAAATATAAACAAGTTAGAAATAATTTCAAAATAGTTGAAAAACAATCCAAATTTAATAAATAAAATTCTTATCCAAAATTCAATATTAATTTATTTGAATGAACCTATTTTACTACTTCATTACTAAATATATAATTTTAAATAAACTATCTAATTACATGGCTATTTTAATTAAAACCCACTGAAAATACTTCAATTTTTTTAAAAATGTGCTAAAATATGATTGCGGTAAATACCTCCACTTGTAAATTATTCTTGTCCTCAAGCATAAAATATAAAAATGGAATTCATAGTGTGCCAATGTTTCCATTATTCAAATTTCAATGTATAAAAATAAAAAATTTATCATTATAAAATAAAATTTTATAAAATACATAAAAAATATCATTTTAATTTATCAATTTTTAAATAAACAATCAACTCAATTATGTTACTTTTTCCCTTCTATAATTGGTGGAAATTATCCTTTGATTAATTTATGTTCCTTAATTAATTATTATTAAGCATTCTAATTAATGATCTTCCTCTCTTGAGTCTTTTCTATCAGCACTCACAATATTAATTCAAGTAGAATTCTAATCATATCATGAGAAAATGCTTGTTATCCATAGTATTGTAAATGTACTAATTTCAAAAGTTTATTATGAAAAAAACTCACAAAAATACATGATGGAATTTCAATCAAGGTTCATATGACTCTGAGGCTTAAGGTGGGTTTGATGTGAGGTTTAAAAACTAAGTCTCAAGGATGAGGTTTATCTCTAATGTATTATTCATTATATCAAAATTAAAAGATTACTATCAATCTACCCGTCAAAGTAGAAACTCCATCATTAACCAAACAAAAAGAACATTTGATGATTAAATAAATCACAATGACTGATTTTTGAACCCTCTTAAATTTTATTTTACTTTTAAACTCTTTTTTCCAAAGTATTTATTCTAATTTCATTTTGTTATTTTTTTTGGAAATTTATATTTAGAATGCATCTCACACTAATTACCTAACCAAGTATATTAAAAATAATTGTTCAAGTAACGGTGATTGTTTATTCTTCATAGAAACATCCCATTTTTTATTTTATTTTTATTCGAGTGGGCAGAGAAATAAATTATAATTAATTACTGAAAAACCTTAATCAAAACACACAAATAGTACCCCTATAATTTTTACATACAATTAATTTCATCCCTTTTACCATTAATTCAACAACATCCACACATTATGTTTAAAATTTCATGCAAAATACTAAGAGGATTGTCTAAATGGATGAAAAGAATTGAAACATGGGACACTACCAACAAGGTAATTTTTTATCTGAGTGGGATAAACAAGGGTCTATGTAAATGTGGTGTCAAGGATATGGGATTTTCAAAATATGACTCAATTATTTTAAATGTTTTTTTTAACATTCATATTCATTGAAAAGTTTCAATGCATGTTATGGTTGGTGGAATATATAAATATCACACATGAAATATGATCAAGATAAAATAGGAAATATTCGGTCTAGAAATCCTCTCAAGAATTGAATATATTATTTTTTTAGATTGATCATTGCATGAAAAATAATAAAAAATAAATTCAACTAAATTTCATAAATTTAAATCATGAAAAAATGGGAGGGAAATCTCATTTACTTGAATCATTTAATTCCCTCAAATTGTAAGTTGTCCTTTTAATATCCATGATTCACTTTAATTAATCAATTCAACATTTTATCAATTCAATATCAATTTCTTTGAACTATAAAAATAGAACAATAGGATTCATAAGAAACCTTGTCTCCTAGATTAGTTAAGTATATAATAAATTGAAACATTGGCATACAAATTCCAATTTAAAGATAAAATTATAATTTTTCTAAAAAAAATTTCGGGAGTTTTAAAGAGATATAAAAAATTGAAATCCCTTTCGATATGAACCATTATTACTCCTTCAAATTGTTATTGGGGTTTCCTTGTTCCATCATGGTCATATAAAATAAAAGTAATCAATTAAGAAAAATAATCATTCCATATAAGCTAAAAAAGACAGAGGGAGTGGGATAAATGTTGGACTAATCCTGAAAATGAAATTTAAATCTAAATTTCAAGAAATAAAATATGGATAAATCTTGGTATGATCCCCCAAGTGGGACCTAGATCTTATTACCTCTAGAGGGAAGTACCAGTTATTATACATAGGTTTGTGGTGGGTGGATCCTCATAGATTTGACCCACCACATGTGGCTTTTTCTATCTTTCACTTCTTCTATGTTGGTGAGGATTGATCCATAGATTGATTGTACATGATCCATCCCCATAAAAATTAAATATATCGTTCATGGTGGGGGTTGGATGAAATATGGATCATCTACTTTCTTGGTTATTACTTGTGAGTCCTCCTCTTTATTTTCCAGGGTCATCTCAAATTGGGATTCATGAATTTAATGATCAAAGGTAAATAAGGTATATTCACATGAACAAAATTTAAATTTAGAAAATCCTAAATATTATCCCTTCTAGAATGATTAGACTGTCTCTTGATTTCCTCATGTTCTTATGCATAAACTTCATCAAGGGATTCCTCCAATGAATTTTCATCAAAATCATGGAGCTTCAGGTCTTTCTCAGTATGTTCTGATGTTATTTCTTTATCATCCTATAAGGAATAACATAGATTAGATGAATATGGAAATTCAATTTAGTGGGAATTAATACACAATTCATAATGAATAAAATAAAATTAATTAGTTTTTGAGATAAGATCAACTCCCATAGTAGGTTCATCTACAATAGATCTTCAATGGTGAGTGACACATAGAGTTGGATGGAAGAAGGTGGATGTTGCTAGTAAGGATTCTCAATATTTTATTCAAATTATACCCTTTGTATGGTGTCTTCATTCATTTCTGAAAAAATATTCAATTGTGATGGATATTCTACTTTGTAAGGAATGTGGAAATAATTTTGTACTTCATAATAATTCAATAATTTTTTCAGATCATTTTGATCATGCACATGTATCTTAGTAAGGAAGTCTTCCTCATCATGCAAACAATTAAGCTCAACATGATCAGCCTGAATTTGGATCTTCAAATGGTTGGGATGTTGATGGTCTTCAAGTTAGGTCTCAACATCCATGATGACTTCTCCAAAATTGAGAAAACCCAGTTGCACTTCCTCCTTGGGCTTCAGTAATTTATAATCAACTATTTATTCGTCAATAATATATGGAATATCTTCTAATGAATGTCTAGTGTCATTCCCATTTATAATATTCCTGGCTAGGTTAGTGAGTTCATGAATCATTTATAGGAGATCCTTCTCTGGATTGTGTAGAACTTTCTTTTGATCATAAGCCCCTGAGTAACTATTCTATGAATTGATAAAATGATTATTTTAAAACATCCCATAAAATTATTTTTTTGAAAAACAATGAAAAACTATATAGAATATGAAAATATAAAAAGTAAGAAAAATGATGATCAACTCCTTAGAAACTGAGCCAGTTTTGAAATCATTCCTGTCATTGGTCGTGGAAAAAGAAAATTCCTAAATGTATTATAGTGAAACATTGAGGATGATCAGGGCCATCTCCCTTGAGGATCTTCACATTTGATTCACGTACATAATCTAATTCACTTAGACAACTTAATTTTTTTATGAAATCAATGATTAATTTTTCTTTTCATTTTTTTCTAAATAATAAAACTACCTAATGAATGGAAATTTAAATTAACTAACATGAAATGATAAATAAAATTTGATTAAAAATAAATCACTTAGGCATATGTTCGGTTTTTAATTCAATCATTATTCTCCTTTTTAAAAAAAATTACTTTTCTAATTTAACTATGAAATATCATTCATGAATTACTATCATTTTATTTTTTATTGAGAAGTTGTGAATGTATTAAGAAATCTGAATTCCTCCTCCTCCTGTAATCAAGGTTGATGGAACACCTCAATCCTAAGTGTGACATATTTCAGAACTCAATTCCATCGAATATCGTTTCTTTCAATGATAAACTCTACTTCATTATATGAATATATAATCAATGGAAGACAGTTAAAATAAATAAAAATAAAATAGTAGAAATATATATTAGTTTCATTACTTGTGGAACAATTTCCACACCCATTAATTCCACTCAAAACAACCAAAAACATAAAATACACAATTATAAAGATTTTTAGAATACCTACCCTCCCTCGGGCCAAGCCTTGGTTTGCCCCTCATTATTGATGGAAAAATCACAATGGTGGAAAGAGAGAAGAGAATAAGAGAAAACAAAATAAAAAGGAAAGAAGAATAGACAATGATAAAGAATAAAAAAACATGAAATTACAAATGTTAAAATAGGAGAAGAAGCGAGATATATATATAAATAGAGAGAGAGAGAGAGATGTATGTAGAAGAATAAAACAAAATAAAATAGAAAATTAAATCACATGAAATAATAAAAAAATTGGATAAAAATAAGAAAAATAAAATAAAAGTTTAGAATGATAAATGAATATAATATTATGAAAAATATGTGGAATAAATGGTGTAATAACTTTGGGTAAAACAAAATTCTTATAATTTTTAGAAACTAAATTATAAATTAAAATAATGTATAAAAAATGTCAAGACCCTGAAATTATGGGGAAATTTGTTTCTTCTTAAATACATGGGAATTTTACGAGTCCGTGAAAATTGACGGCGCATGATACCAAAGCCCTGTGTGCCCAGAATTAATTTCTGATGTTTTGTTCATGTACATTAAGTAAACATATGAGCTGGTTTTTATAACTATTAAACTGGTGCTTGGAATCAAAATCTGAGGGTACCGTTGAACTCGCAACGCCGATATTCGCTGAAGGAGACTTTCACTTCAATGACAGTGAGTCAAGAAGTTATGTTAGTTTTTTAGTTTTAGTGATGAATAATAAAATAAAGTTATCCTCACATTATTTTTATTTGATCCACCATGTGGGTGTTTGGTGGTTAAAACCTCATCATTGAAGTTGGTGGTGGGACCACCAAACCTTAACCTTCCATGAGAGGTTATGGTGGTGGGGCCCACCCGAACCTAACCTCTTGTGAGAGGATACGATGTGGGGACCACACGGGGTGAATCCCCCTATTTATGGAGGAGAGTAAAACCTCTCAACTCTCCCTCATTAATGAGGGAGAGCCTCTTGACCTCCCCTTTAATTAATTGGTGCCAACTCACCTAATTAATTTTTCCCACCACTCATGAATTAATTAGGGGAGCCAAGTTACTAATTCACCAACATGAATTATGTGTCAGCAAATAAATAACATACAAACTCAATCTATTATTATTTTCTTGGCATTTATCATTGGTGGAGCTTGGGAAGAGAACAGATTTGGAGAAATGTTCATCTAACAAAAAATTCTCCACCGATGAAGAACTCTCCACCGACGAAGAACACCAACCTTCTTCAACTTCCTCCCTCAGATCCTACCGATGTGGGGTGTCTACAACCGAACAACCCCTCACATAATCGTCAATGAGCTGATGCAGATCAAGATTGGGAGTGCCTGGCGGACGCGACGAACAATGAACTCCTTCGGCTTTTTCCCACAACTTCAACATCGACGACCAACAATCAAAGGTAGGGGTTTATTTTTTTTGTGTAACTTTCCTTTTATTTTTCTCTTCTAAGGATTGAAAAGGAATCACTGCATGGTTTTCAAAAAATTGTTGTTCATCTTTCTTACTCTTTGATGAGCCATGTGTTACCACCCAAAACGCAGATGGTGCCGGCCAAACCAACATTGCCTGACCCCTCCGTCGTTGTTGTTTGTGTTGTTTCTTGGCATGGTGACGAAGCGGCGTTAAAGGAGATGAAGGCATAGGCAAAATCCGTGCTACCCGAGGCTTCCATGAACCACACATCCCCCACAACGTTCTGATGCCCCGACCAAGCCGGCTCCACAGGTTGAACCCTGTAGCCTCCCACGTTCCAGGCCGCACCGCTACCAGCCTCCTGCGCCCCCAACCGAACCCCAGCAGCCGGCACCGGCCCGAGCCGCGCCAAACCGCGCCGCCCCAAACCTCACCGGCCCGACGACTCGGCCACTTGGACGCCTCCCATCTTAGCTGTGCCTTGACCTGCCACCCGTCGGCCCGCCTGACACCCATCCCCGCTGCGTGACCACCAGGTCGCGCCCTACCCAGCATCCCGCCAGCCTGACTTGCACCATTCCCAGCTGCCTCCCGGCCTGGTCACACCATGCCCGGCCTCCTACTGGACCGCATGGCACCCTACCCCGAGAGGTGCCCACCAGGCCACACCCTACCCGGCCACCAACCGGCCCGCCTGGCCGTGCCCTGTCCAGCCGCCTGCCGGCCTGGCCGCGCCCTGCCTGGACGATTCCCTGCCACCTGGCCTCCCTAACCTTCCCATGACCCCCCTATCAGATGCCTGGTCTGTGAGTTATTAGCCTTTTAGTCCTGGGTGCTCGGTCGGATTCGTGCACGATCCAACCGGACCATATCTCAACTATAACCGAACACTGGTGGGGTATACTCAAAGGGACCTTCGTGCTCTAACAAAAACCAGTGTCACTAACGGTTCGTCAAACACACATCTAGTTGCAATGATATGGCCAAAATAATGTAAAGGGTCATGGTGGGCCCGGGTCCGGTCCGACCCGGTCTGGGTCAACCTGGTCAGACTTGTTAGGTCTGGGTGGGCTAGCCTATTAGGGTCAGCCCTACCCACTGTGGCCAGCCCAGCAGGTCGTGAAATTTGTTCGTCCTAGTCTTGGAGCCGGTTCGGCCAAGAATGTCGCGAGGGTGCGGCCCGACTCGGATCGGCCCGAATGTCGAGACCGGGATGGTTCATCCAGGGTTCCGCTAGGGGTGTCGCGGGCCGATTCAAGAGGCTGAGAAACTGGGAGGATGTCGGGAAGGGCGTGGCCTGGCGGGTCGGCGGGCGGCCAGGCCGGGCGTAGCCAGGCAGGCACATGGCTAGGCTGTGTGCCAGTCGGGCCGGTGGGTAGGGCGCGGCCTGGCCTGGCAGCGGCCGGGCATGGCTTTAAGTGGGCCGGCGGCTGGTCGGTCAGGGTTCCACGAGGTGGGCACGTGGTTGGGCAGGGTGCCAGGTGGGCCGGCGGGCGGCCGGGAGGTGGTTAGGCGGTCGGGCCAGTGCGGCCCGGCGGGGACCGGCCGGGGCGCACGGGAGGCCGATTTTGGTGCAACCGGGCACGTGGGAGGCCATGGGGTTTGGCCTGCGGAGATAGCTCGGTCGGGGCACCGAAACACCATGGGGGGTCGCGGAGTCCGCGGTATGCGTGGCCTTTTCCTGTGCCTTCATCACCTTCAACACCGCTTCGTCGCCTTGTCGAGAAACAAAACAAAAAAGAATGACCGAGGGGACATGCCATGTTGGTTTGGCCTGCACCCTCCGTGTTTTGGGTGGTAACACTTGGCTCATCAATGAGAAAGAAAGATGAACAATAATCGTTTTACAACAACTCAACGATTCATTTCCAATTAAAAGAAGAGTAAAAGTAAAGGAAAGTTACACAAAAAAAACCCCATAACTTTGATTTTTTGTTCGTCGATGTTGAAGTCACGCGAAGAATATGAAGGAGTTCGTCGTTCGTCATGTCCGCCATACACTCCCAATCCCGAGCTGTGTCGGCTCGTTGATGATGATGTAAAGGATAGGTCGGTTGTAGATGCCCCACGTCGGTTGGATCGGAGGGAGGAAGTTGATGAAGGATGGCCTTCTTCATCAGTGGAGCGTTCGTTGTCGGTGGAGCATTCTTCATTGTAAGAACTTTTCTCCCAAGATATTCTCTTCCCATACTCCACCAGATATGAAATTCCATGAAAAATAATAATAGATTGAGTTTTTTTTAGTTGCGGACACAAAATTAAAATTGGTGAATTAAAAACAAGGCTCCCCTAATTAAATCACGAGTGTTGGCACAAAATAATTAGGGGAGATGGCACAAATTAATTAAAGGGGAGGTCAAGAGGCTCTCCCTCATTAATGAGGGAGAGTTGAGAGGTTTTACTCTCCTCCATCAATATGGAGTTTTAGCCCCGTGTGGTCCCCACGTCGTAACCTCTTGTGGGATGTTAGGTTTGGGTGGGCCCCACCAACATAACCTCTCATGGGAGGTTAAGGTGTAGTGGTCCCACCTCCAACTTCCATGTGGAGGTTTTAACCACCAAACAGCCACATGGAGGCTCAAATAAAAATAAAGTGAGGATCACATTATTTTATTATTCTCTACGAAAACCCAAAAACTAACTTAACTTCTCCACTCACTACCGTCAAAGTGAAAGTCTCCTTAAGAGAATATCGGCGTTGTGATTTCAACGGTGCCCTTTGATTTCAATTCTGAGCAATGGCTTAGATGTTATAAAAACACACTTTTATGTTTACTTAACTTCCCTGAAAAAAATTTTAGAAGTTGATTCTGGGACCACCGGGCCTCGGAATCATGTGTCGTCAATTTTTGCAGACACGTAAAATTCGCATGTATTTAAGAAAAAAATATTTTCCATGGAATTTATGGGTATTTATATTCTCCTCACCTCAGGGATTTACATCCCCATAAACTACAACTCAAACTAAGTGAACAAGTGGGGGTACTGAGCACTCATTTGAGCCCCCCACTCCCATGTGCTCTCCTAAATGTTTCCATGCTGCCAGTGAACGCGCACCAGAATTGTTGACCATCCACATAGGACCCACTCTTATGGATAATCAATCTCCTCTGGATCCTTTGAAAAATTCTCCCCATCGTCAACATCTAGCTCTCCATGGTTGATGATGTGAAAGGGGTGGTGCACGTATCTCCTCAGCTGGGATACATGGACAACGTCATGCACCTGGTGCAACTGATGTGGAAGAGCTATGTGGTATTCCACTCTCCAACCCTACTAAGGACCTGGAATGGTCTGATGAATATCGGAGATAACTTGCTGCCTTATCCAAATCTCCATAAACCTCGTCGAGGTGAGACTCGTAGAAAGACGCGGTCGCCATCCTCGAACTCCAAAGGTCTCCGTATCCTATCAGGATATGACTTCTGCCTGCTCTGTACAGTCTTCATCCACTCCTAGATGATCTTCACCTTCTCCATGGTAGCTCGTACCATCTCTGGTCCAATTAGTGATGACTCCACTGGGTTATTCTTGAACAAGGGTGATCTGCATGGTCGCCTGTATAACGTATCAAATGGTGTCATCCCAATGGTGGAGTGATATATTTTGTTGTATGAAAACTACTCTAAAGTTAAGTGATCCTCCCAGCTACGGTCGGAGTCGAGGAAGCATGCACAGAGCATGTCCTTGAGAGTCTGAATTGTTTTCTCAGTCTGGCTATTCGTCTAAGGATGGAAGGCGGTGCTCAGACGAAGCTGCGTCCTGAAAGCCTCATGCAACCCCTTCCATAACTGGGAAGTAAATGTGTGTCACAATTAGAGACAACAGAAGAATGTACTCCATGTAGCCACACAATCACCTGCACATAGAGCTGTACCATGCTCTATACTAATCCCTGCTCTCTGATCGGTAGGAAGTGGGCTGACATGGTGAGTCGTTCAATGATCACCCAAATAATGTAGTGACCCCTAGATGTATATGGATGTCCTTTCATGAAATCCATGGATATCCCATCCCACTTCCACTCTGGGACCTCTGAAGATTGAACCAAGCCTGCTGGTACCTGGTGCTCTGCCTTCACTTGCTGACAATTGAGGTATCGAGAGACAAACGCTGCTACTACCTTCTTCATACCTAGACACCAGTGTTGTCATTGAAGTTCCTGGTACATCTTCGCCACTCCTAGATGTACCACTAGCGGTGATGTGTGTAACACCCTCAACACTTCCTCCTGAAGTGACATTGGTACCATAGTACGTCCTCTGAAGAGGAGGACGTGCTCCCCACCATTATAAAATTCATCAGGTGCCTGCCCTATGGATATCTGAGCATGTCGTGTCTCAGAGTTTTTGTCCCCATGTTGTGCCTCCTTGACTCACTGAAGAAGTGGCGGAGTGACTGTAAGAGACTATAGAAAGGATACTCCATCTCTATCCACAAAGGATGTATGTAAGGCATCTAGCTACTCTATCACCTCGCCTAGTAGCTGTATACGAGATCTCCTGCTGAGTGCATCCGCTACAACGTTCCCCTTTCCAAGAGAATAGACTATCTAGAAGTCAGTCCTCAAGGAACACAATCCATCACCACTGTCTTAGGTAAAGTTACTTCTAAGAGAAGTTATATGTAAGACTCTTGTGATCAGAGTACATGGTAAAACGCTCGCACATCAGATAGTTTCCCCACATCTTCAAGGCGAAGACGACTACTGCTAACTATAGGTCTTTGTTATCATAGTTCTACTCGTGTTGTCTCAACTGTCGAGAATTATATTCAATCACTGCTCATTCCTGCATCATGACACACCCGAGTCCGGTCCATGATGTGTCGCAGTAGAATACGTACCCTATAGCTTCTTCTGGAGGCCTCAAGATGGGGGCACCAGTCAACCTCTGCCTCAACTCCTGAAGGCTCTGCTGGAATATCTCCTACCACACAAAGGTTTTCCCATTCATCATCTTGGATGATAGTGTTGCTGCAACTCTGGAGAAGTCTGGATCGAATCTCCGGTAGAAACCAGCCAAAACTAGGAACATTCGTACCTCCTTCTCACTCGTGGGTGGCTCCCAAGAAAGTACCGCCTCAACCTTCACTAGATCCACTGCATCTCCATCCTCTGAGATGACATGTCCCAAAAAGTGAACCTCTCAGATCCAAAACTGGCACTTCAAAATCATACCATTAAGCTGGTGCTCTCGGAGTGTGTCTAGTACTACCTGCAAATGGTAGGCATGCTCCTCCTCAGTAGTAAAGTAGATCAAACTGTTGTTGATGAAGGCTAGGACAAATCAATCAAGGTATGGCTGGAAAATACGATTCATGAGTCCCATGAACAATGTTGGAGAATTGGTTATGCCGAAAGGAATAACCAAGAACTCATAGTTGTCGTACCAATATCTGAAGTTAATCTTCTACACATCCTTATCTCAAACTCTATGCTGGTGATAGCCTGATCTGAGGTCTATCTTCGAGAACCACCATGCTCCCTTCAGCTAATCAAAGAGGTCTTCAAGCCTTGGGAGTGAGTACTTGTTCTTCATGGTAACCTAGTTTAGGTGACGCTAGTCGACAAAAAGCCTCAGGCTCCCAACCTCCTTTTTGGTGAACAAAATCGGGGCTGCCCAGGGAGAAACACTAGACTAGATTAATCCCTTCCCATGTAAGTACTCTAACTGTACCCGCAGCTCGCGAAGCTCTGTGGGAGCCATCCAATATGCTGGTCAGGATATTGGTGTCATCCCGAGTTATAGGTCAATGTAGAAGTCAACCTCTCGGTGAGAATGTAGACCCAAGACATCATCAGGGAAAACATCCGCGTACTTGTCCACCACTATAGGATAGCTCAGTCTCTCCACATCTACTGCTCTAAGGTTAAGGCAAGACAACTGATGAGTGATCAGCTGCACCCTCCTCTGAGTAAGTCTGTCCTGTGCTGTAAAGGCTCCCTTCTCGCCAGTGAAGGTGAACCTGGTCCCATCCGTGAGGACACACCACACTTTGTGCCTAATACATTCGATCTGATCATTGACTATAGATAACCATTCCATACCCATGATGAAATCGTAAGGCCTCGAAGCTGCTACGAGGAGATTCCAACCGATGCTCTTGCCTCCTAGAATATGCTCACACTACTGGCACCAGTGCGTAATTTTCGAGTCTTCTCCCATATGAGTCTCTAGCCATAAGGATTGAGCCAATGGCTCTATCGGAATCTCCGAGCTTTGAACGAGGGCAGTTGAAATGAAAGAGTGACAGGCACCCGTGTCTATAAGAACATTATCTAAGGTGGAGTAGACACAGATCGTATCTCGAATCATCTCCGGATCACCAGGATCGTAAGCCTCAGATTCCTGGAGCTGAGCTCTCACCTATCCACCTGTTCGCTATGGTCAGGGTGGACCTCCTGGTGGTGGTGTTGGTAACACCTCGAAACGTCTCCCACTGTCATATGCTCGACCATCTCCTCTTCCACGTCTACATGCTCCCTGTAGACTGCCTCAGTCAAAAATTTGTGTCTCCCTGGGCGGTCTTTCGACCATCTATTGATTATCTAAATGGGAGGTCGGACAGTCATGATCCATGTGATTATGCCTCTCGCATTACTAACACTACTGTTGGGAAAAAATCCATCAAGGTAACATTGCAGTATTTTTTGTTGATTTTATTTGTTGGAAAAGAAGGTTTTCATGGATATTTGTCGAGTTCCCAAGAAGTTGTTGACAATCCTTATTGACAAAGAACGATGAAAAAGGAAAGGACGATCTGGAGGCGGTACAAAAGATCAGTACAAGGTGGCGTCGTTTCCTAGTGTTTGCCAAATTTTTGGGGTCCAAAATTTGGAGTTTGGTGAGCATCGCGAAAATAGGATTTCCATGAAGAGAATAATTTAATATGGCAAAGGCATGAATTTCGCGAAGATAGGATGCATGGTTTGAATTTCGTGAAGACCAGAAAAATGGAGGCGGTGATGCTTCATGATTATGTCAATGTTTCGTGAACGTCAGACTTGATTCGGATCGCGGCGATGACGGGCTTTGCGAGGGAGCTTTGCAGCGAAGGCGTGAAGGAATGTTGACGGTAATTCTTCACGATTACTTCAAGCTCCACGAACAGAAAAATTCCGTGGTGCTTCACGATTTGGACAGAATTCCGGTGGAAAATTTGGAGCTTCGCGATTTGAGATGATGTGGAGTTGACTTCGCGTGGAAAGTTCGAGGGTCGGTGGAATCGCCTATAAATTGAGGCCGACCCCCTCGAGAGAAGTAGAGAAAATTTTTAGAGAAAATCCTTTTCTCTCGATTTGCGAAGGTGGTTCGTGGAGCCAGTGTGCTTCGCGAAAGAGGAGCTTCGCGGAGGCTATTGAAGCTCCGCGAAACCTGCGAGCTCCGCATTGGCTCAGTAAGCTTTTCGAGGGTCGTTGCTTTGCGATGGCTTGAGCTTCGCGAGAGTGATTCACAAAAGTGCTTCGCGAAAAGGTAGGAGCTTCGTGAAGGCTTGTTTGAGCTTCGCAAAATTGGGAGCTTCACGAAGTAGGGTGCTTTGCGAAGTTACTTTCCAAAGGTAGTTGCTAGTGGTCAGAGGCAAAGAGGCATTCATCAGTGGATGAATGATGGACTTCAACAGAGAATCTATCAACAGTTGAGGATGCATTCATTAATGATAATGAAGAGACCTACAGGTCTATAAACTGTGAGTGGATTCCCTTCTGGAGAAGTGATCTTAGGAAGAGGAAGTAGGTGATCCTCTCCACCGGCAGTGATCCAGAGAGAGAGAAACATGGAGTGACCCTTGGGAAAGTGGTGAGATGACCTTAAACTTTGTAAAGGCTGTGAGCCTGGGAATAGAAGTGATATAGCCCGAACTTTGTATCCACATCTAGTGATGAATAGTAGAATTTGGTACGACCGGCAACTTGTCAGCGTATGCTCCTTGGACGTAGCCCAGTGAGGGTGAACCAAGTAAAAAACTCTGTGTCTGCCTGTTTGCTTCCCTGAATTGCATTGATAGCATCATCATTAGATAAATAAGTAAATAAGTGATCATAGTTTACACACAAGAGCAAACAAAGTGACCCTTTTAATAAAGAGGTCAAGATCCAGTGGGGTAGGAAGAACTTAAAATGAAGAATATCCATACCCTGATTCACCCCCCCCCCCTCTCAGGGTATATAGGCCCCTATTGGTCCTAACAATTGGTATCAGAGCGCTGGTTTCTTTTATCAGATTTGTATGCTTTCACTTTGTATAGTCGCTCTATGTGATTTAAGATACAGTTTTCTCTTATCTCAATATGCCATGGGAAAAGGAAAACCATCAAAGAAGAATCAGAAGTCAGGTAATTTCCCTCAGTGTGGAAGTGTTTTTGGAAAAAGCGTGATTTGACTAAAATAATTGAACAGCTTACTGAAGGAAGGTCTGGATGAATCTGATAGGGAAAAGATTAATTCACTCAATCATGATTTTGGAATGAGTGAAGTACATGAGCATCAGAGTGATACTGAAACAGAAGAAGAAATTGAAGGAAGAATAGATATGCGAGCTGAGTTAGAGGCTGATCTTGAGGAGATAGATGTTTGGAGAGCTAAAACAAAGAAATCTAACAAAGTTGTTCAAGATGCCAAGCACTATATGCAGCAGCAGGAAGAAGAGAAGTCTGAGTTGATGGAAGAAATTGGGAAACTAAAGTTATCAACACGAGAGAACTAAGAATCAGTTAGTGAGTATAAGCATAAGATTGAAGAACAGAAAATGGAGATCGATGACTTGAATAGAAAAGTTAAAGATCAAGTCAAGTGCATCGAAGAACCTGATATTCCATGTTATGTTAGAAACACCGATGAAATTAAGTCTAAAGACATTCAGATCCAAGCACTGGAAATTGAGGTCAACAAGCTAAGAGGCTTAAATCAAAGGCTCATTGATGTGGCAACTAACCTAATGGAGAAGAATGATTCTTAGAGTGAGGAACTACAAAATATGGTTAAAATAAAAGGAAAACAAAAGGCTAGTGATTATGAAGTGAGTTAGAAGTTAGATAAAGTTCAGAATATGAAAGCCAGAAATGTTGATCTTGCTGCACAGCTATCTAGGCTAGTTCAGAAGAATCAAAGACTACAACAAGATAATTCATATTGTTCTGATTCTGTTTCTCAATAAAAATTGAAAGTAAAGGAGCAGAGTGACATGGTGGATAATCTGACACGTGATTTGGAATATGAGATGAGTATAGGGAAGCTTCTCAAGGGAGAACTTGATGTCCAACTTGAATCAAGGGATATGAAGATTCAAAAGTTGGAAGAAGAGTTAGAATCAGTTAAGACGAAATTGGAGAAATCCAATAAAAAAAGAATGCCAAAAATGAAGTATTACTTACACTTTCTATTCGATCATCCTTCAACAAGTGATGATAAAATGAAGAACAAATATGCTATTTCTGAAGAGAAAGAATAGAATATTTTCTCAGCTCAATGACCAGCAAGTTTTGGAAAAGCTGGTATTGGATTTGATAAATCACCTCCCATGCATGATAAGAAGAGATCCATGAATAACTCCAGAAATGGAGAAAATCATGTAGGTATTGGAGATAGGCCTAAGAGGATAGCTACAAGAAGAAGTGATGACATATTCTATTTCTGCGGGATTCATAGACACACATCATGCTTTGGTTCAGAGGCTCTGGAATACATTTCAGGCTGTGAAAACAGAATCTGTAAAAAATTTGAGAATAAGAAGAAGCATCATGAGAAATCCGAGAGAAGAGTCTCTCAGAGGAAAACACATATTAGATGCTATTACTGTGGAAGAATGGGACATACCATGAGTATGTGTCAGGAAGCTCAGGAGCACAATGTCAGAAGAAGAACTCAAGATGCATCAACATATCGACAGAGAAATGATGAAATGAGGTATGCCTTTGATGTAAATTTTTTTATATGTTCTGATTATGGGCATTTGGAAAGACAATGTAGCAAGAAGAAAGAAGGAAAGGAAAAGGAACTCGAAAAGATATTCTCAACTCCAGGTGTGCATGATAAGGAATTATGCACTGGAAGAAAAAGTGAACAACTCTCGTGGAGAGAATGTGAACAAACCAGGAAGATTAAGGGGAGATATACTTCAGCTGTGAGTAAGAAGAATGCACATTCAGTAGAGGACTCACCACCAGTGAAAGAGAGTGTGATGAATAAAACATCTGATAAAGGAAATATAAACAACGATTACATTGAAAAATCTACATGTCGTGTTCCTCACCGAGACGTGGAGGAAAGAGAACAATCCATGCAATGGCGAAAGAGGCAAGGGAAGATGGAAAGAAAATAGATTCCTACTCAGAGAAAGAATCAAGGGAAGTGGAATTTTGGTGGAACATGAAAGACGGAAATGTGCACTCGTGGGTTTAAACCCCCAATGGTGAGAAAGGCCAAGCCTGCAGTATCCACATATCATAGAAAGGACCAGCATAAGGGTAATGAATGCTTAATCATATGGCCAAAGCAGTTGAAGTTGGATGTGCAGCTAGAAGAAACCAGGAAGGAGTGTGATGCTCTACATAAAATAATCAAAGGGTTGATCCATCAGGATCAACCAAAATCTTCATCATGAGGAGTCCAGAATAATAACCCCTCTCCCTATGTATATAAATGTTGTTAACTGATGATTCATGTGTTTCAGGTTTTAGGGAGATATGATCCAGGGGTAGTGGAATCTAAGGATGCGAAGTGGAGAAGTGATATTCTCTAAAGTTTAAATTGATTCAAATCAGGTAACAGAATTGAAAATGAAAGGAAGAAACTGAGAACAATTAGAAGTGATTGTGTTATTAGCTTTATCTCTTGTTTCCAACACCGAGTTCCAACTCAGTAGGCTTAGAGATTTGGTTAATGGCTCGATACTTAGTGCCAGATTAGTATAAATGGTGCATGTGGAGAATAATGGTTATGGGTCTCTATCGCTGGGCCTAACAGATAGCAGTGTTGTGTAACACAGGGGGAGCATTCTATATCCAAATCAGATTCAAGAGCCATCAATGCAATAATTGGATGACTCGGCTCAGGTTTTTCCTATTGAGGGAAGAAAGAAACGCAGGGAGAAACATCAATAACAATGCATTTCATTCGTATCTATTTGATTTAACAATATGGTATCAGCTGGCTGTTTTCAGGATACCAAGAATATTTAAGAGAAAATCAAATGCGTATCAACAAAAATCTGAGAAAAGTAGCTGAAAGAAATTATGCCACTAAAAAATGGTTCAGTGAACAACATCCTGATGAAAATGTTGAGGAAGAAAGAAACACAAGGAGAGCAGAAGTGGCTTATACTGATTCATAAGAAGACACCGATGATGAACATGAAAGTGTCTAGTTTGTGCTTACAAGGAAGCCAAAGAGCTGAGTGGAAATTGATAGACAGAATATCATTGGTGATCAGGCAGCTCCTGTTCAAACAAGAATAATGAAGTCACTGCAGCAGACATCTTTCCTACCTCAAGTAGAGCTGAAATGCTTTGCTGATGCAGCTGACGTAGAAAACTGGGTTGATGCTATGAATAAAATGCTTGATCAGATTGCAAAGAACCAGATTTGGGAGATTGTTTCGAGGCCAGCAGATAAAAACATCATGAGGACTAAACGGGTCTATTAAGACAAGATGACTGAATATGGCACAATGATTCGAAACAAATCATGAATGATGTGCAAAGGAGACTCCCAGATAGAGGGAATAGATGTAGATGAGACATTTTCACCGATTACAAGGCATGAGACAATCAGATTATTCCTAGCCATTACAGTGCAAAGAAAGTTCAAAGAGTTCCATATGGATGTAAAGATTACATTTCTAAATGGGTTTCTGGAAGAAGAGGTGTACATTGAGCAGCCAGATGGTTTTCTCATTCATGAGGATGAGAACAAAGTTTGCAGGCTGAAGAAGGCGTTATATGGGATTTAACAAGAACCAAGAGCATGGTACTGAAGGCTATATCTGTATTTGAAGAATCTTGGTTCTCAGGTTACACAAGGTAGGAATGACACATTCATTTCTCAATCCAAATATGCCAAGGAGGTTTGGAAATGATTTGGAATGTAAATTACAAGGAGATGAAGACTCCGGTTTCTACCCAGATAAAATTATCAAAAGATAATAATGGCAAGGAAGTTAATATCACAGAATACAGGCAGATTATTGGGAGTATACTGTACCTGACAGTAACAAGACCTGATATTGTTTTTTCCACCTGCCAAGCATCAAGATATCAAAGAAATCCCAAGGAAAGCCACAGGCTTGTAGTGAAAAAAATACTTCGGTATATCCAGGGCATAGTGGATTTTGGATTGACATATACTGATAAATATCAGACAGAGTTATTGGGATATACTAATGCATACTGGGCCGGTTCAGCGGGTGATAGGAAATCAACGTCAGTAGGTTCTTTCTATCTTGGTGGATTGTGTATTTCATGGCTAACAAAGAAGCAAGATTTCATTTCATTGAGCACCGCAAAAGCTGAGTATATTGTGGCCACTCAAGCATGCACACAGTTATTATGGATGAAGCAGCAGCTTGAAGATATGGGAGTTGAAGTGAAGTCTCCATTCAGAATCCAGTGTGATAACTCAAGTGCTATAAATCTCAGAAAAAATATCGTCCATCACTCAAGGAAAAATCACATTGAGATAAAGTATCATTTTATCAAGGAGAAAGTTGAGCAGGGAATCGTGAAGTTGGAGTATGTGCCTACAACACTACAGGTTGTAGACATTCTGACAATGTCCTTACCCAAGGAAGCATTTGAAAGGCATCGACTGGCTCTGGGAGTTCAGTCGATTCCCCACACTTAAAATAGTGTAGATGTGGGACCACCCCCCCCCCCTCTCCCCGAGGTATGATGTGTTTTTCCCTAATGTAATGATGTGTTCTCTACTCTTTTACAGACTGCAAAGGAGTGACCTTTGGGTTCATTGACAAAGGGGGATAAAATAGTGTTTATTCAAGGGGGAGGCAGTGTGGAGATTTGATAAATCATGAATGATATGGGGAGAAGCTGACCAGTGGAGTAGCCAGATAGGGGGAGAAATGAGAAATGGGGAGATTTTTTAAATCTGACGATGCTAGAAGTGATCGATCAAAGAATAGATATCACGACAACTGAGGATCGTGATAAAAGCAGAACCGTGGTGTGGGAATGGTGAGAGAAGGTTTCCAGCTATCACCAATTGGGATCAGTGTGGTTCAACAATTTGTATCAATTTATGAATTGGTATCAGGTTGGAATCGACAATTGGTGTTTAACATGAAGTGATTCATTGATGATCTTTTCATACTACTCTTATTTCTCACGCCGAGCATTACTCATGTGGGCTTAGAGTACGTGTTAAGTGATTCCTTGAACGCTATCATAATCGCAAGAGGCGAATGGTGGTAGCGGCTGGAAGAAGACTCAGTGAGGTATCAATGTGTAGAAAATCTTTCTGAGAAGAGTTATAAAGAATTGTCAACAAACCCAAAGGGGGAGATTGTTGGGCAAAAATTTCTCAAGGTAACATTGCAGTATTTTTGGTTGAATGTGTTTGTTGACAAAGCATGTTTTCATGGATATTTGTCGAGTTCCCAAGAAGTTGTTGAAAATCCTTGTTGACAAAGAACGATGACAAAGGAAATGACGATCTGGAGGCGGTACAAAAGAGCAGTACCAGGAGGCACCATTTCCCAGTGTTTGCCAAATTATTGGGGTCCAAAATTTGGAGTTTGGTGAGCATCGCGAAAATAGTATTTCCATGAAGAGCATAATTTAATATTGCAAATGAATGAATTTTGTGAAGATAAGATGCATGGTTTGAATTTCACAAAGACCAGAAAAATGGAGGTGGTGATGTTTCGCAATTACGTCAAAGCTTCGCGAGCGTCAGAGTTGAATCGCATCGCGGTGATGAAGGGATTTGCGAGGGTGCTTCGTGGTGAAGGCACGAAGGAATTTTTACGGTAATGCTTCGCGATTACGTCAAGCAACGCGAACGGAAAATTATCGTGGTGCTTCGCGATTTGGACAGAATTCCGACGGAAAATTTGGAGCTTCGCGACTTGAGATGATGTGGCATTGATTTCGCGCGGAAAGTTCGTGGGTCAGTGGAATCGCCTATAAATTTAGGCCGACCACCTCGAGAGATGTAGATAGAATTTTCATAGAAATTCATTTTCTCTCAATTTGTGAAGGTGGTTCGCGGAGCTAGTTTGCTTCGCGAAAGAGGAGTTTCGCGGCGGCTATTGTAGCTCCACGAAACCTGCGAGCTCCACGTTGGCTGAGTAAGCTTCGCGAGGGCCGTTGCATTGCGATGGCTTGAGCTTCGCGAGAGTTCTTCGCGAAAGTGCTTCGTGAAAAGGCAGGAGCTTCGTGAAGGCTTGTTTGAGCTTCATGAAATTGGGAGCTTCCCGAAGTAGGGTGCTTTGCGAAGTTACTTTCCAAAGGTAGTTGCCCAGTGGTTAGAGGCAAAGAGGTATTCATCAGTGGATGAATGTTGGACTTCAACAGAGCATCTATCAACAGTTGAGGATGCATTCATTAGTGATAATGAAGAGACCTACATGTATATAAACTGTGAGTGGATTCCCTTCTGGAGCAGTGAGCTTAGGAAGAGGATGTAGGTGATCCTCTCCAACGACAGTGAGCCAGAGAAAGAGAAACAGGTAGTGGCCCTTTGGAAAGCAGTGAGCTGACCCTAAACTTTGTTAAGGCAGTGACCATGGGAATAGAAGTGATCTAGCCCGAACTTTGTATCCACATCTAGTGAAGAATAGTAGAATTTGGTACGACTGGAAACTTGTCGGCGTATGCTCCTTGGACGTAGCCCAGTGAGGGTGAACCAAGTAAAAATATATGTGTCTGCCTGTTTGCATCCTTGAATTGCATTCAAAGCATCATCATTAGATAAATAAGTAAAGAATTGATCATACTTTACACACAAGAGCAAACAAAGTGACCATTGTAATAAAGAGTTCAAGATCCAGTGGGGTAGGAGGAACTTAAAATGAAGAATATCCATGCCCTGATTCACCCCCCCCCCTATCAGGGTATATAGGCCCCTATTGGTCCTAACAACTACCCACTCCTAGCATGCGTGTCTCTGCCCCGGGTGCCCCATACAACAGATCCTGAGTCATGCGGTCGTCCACCCATGGTTCTGGTCCTCTTGGACCTCTGTAAAATTTGTCTACTACTGGCTGCAGAAGAATCCACTGCATGTCGACATGTGGTGGGTCTCGCTGCTGGATACTGTTCAGTAGGGAAACTCTCCACTAAGAGGGATCACTCCAACACCCCTTCCTGCATCGGGATGCTGAGGGAGATCATCGAAGCCCTGAACTATCACCTAATCCAATGCACCAAAGACTGTGCCCTAAAGAATGGGTCTCGTACCATATCTGTTAAGTAGAGTGAGAGGTTTGTAAACCTCACTGAGTACTTTTCCACTGTCATGTTGCCCTGTTGTAGATGAAGTAGCTCATGTATGCGTACTGCACGTAGGATCACTAGAACTCACTCCATCCAAAATAGGCTCTCAATGTCTGTCTAGATTAGTTTCATCACGTCGTGGACTCAAAGCATCAAGCTCCAATATCTGCCCATTTTTTCCTGTAGAATGATAGAAGAAATAATAACCATGAATTCGGATCGTTTCCCTACTAGTGTGAAAACTCTTACCACAGCCTCCAACCAGTCCTCAACTGCTTGCGGGCCCGTCTCTCTCTTGAACCAAGGTGGACTCTGGTGCTGGAACTCATGCAACATGCTCAAGAGGCATGAATCATCTGCTGCTGGGGCTGGTGGCATTGGTGGCCCACCGGGGAGTGGTACTGCTGCTGCCTCTGCTAGAAAGGGCCATGCACCGAGGCCTCATAGCTCGGTGGATATCCTTGTGTAAAACTCTTGGGGCTCAAGCTGGTCATCCACGGGGAGGCATCCTGAAAGAAACGGATGTGACACGGTCAAAATATTATACCTGGTAAGCTGACCTAGTTGAGCTAACTTAAAGAAAACTTTTGAAAACACACACACAATCAGTGTTTTCGTGCACAGAGTCAGAGATCAGTAGTCACGGTCCTGGTGTATGGATACATCGGTCACTGCACCAACATTGGACTCCCTTTGCAGAAACCACACTCAGTACCCTTAACACTATTGCTTCACATAAAATATCATATTCTTACGTTCTGCGGTAGAACTGACTCCTCTGATACCCAAAAAAGGCTAATAACTCACAGACCAGGCATCTCATTGGTACCCCGTCTGTTGCGTTGAGAACTCTATCACGTGGAAGAGCTATGAGACACATTTTAGTTGGACTATGTGGTAGATGGATCATCGACCAGAAGCTTGTGGAGTGGATCTACCAGAGACGTGCATTCATTTTTGTGGGAACCTAGTAGCTGGCTGAGACATGACGACTACTGACCGTTTGACTTGGAATGACTCTCCTTGCCCAGTAGGGAGCGCCTTGGTGTCATGGAAGACCCACATTGGGGAGCGCCTTAGTAACGCAGCATACCCGTTGTACTCGAAGGGAAGAGTACCTCAGCAGGCTATGAGGGGGAGCACCTCTGTGTGAAGCCACAAACCCACGGTGGGGAGAGCCTCTATGTGAAGTGGAAACCTCATAGTACTAGATAGAAGGAGTACCTCACCAGTCCAAGGTTAGTGGGAAGTGACTATGTGTGATGAGGTAGGCCCACTATACATGATAGAGGAGGATTTCTCCAGCAGTTGAAGGTTCAGATTGATACTACCCCTAGAATAAAATCCTAGTTTCGCTGAGTCAAAAACATTTGTGTTTACCTCATGATTGAGATGGATTAATTGATAATATAGGTATAGGTATGGGAATATTCCAAAGTGGGGTTGTATGTTCATTTCATACTTTTTTGGTTTATCCTTGTTGGATTTTGTGAGACCCTGAGGGTCTCGGGGTCCCTACTGAGTATCATTACACTCACCCCTGCACGGGCTATGCCCGCACCTCGTTGTGTTGGTTGCAGACGTCAGACAGGGCTGACTGAGGCTAAGGATAGACTACTAGATGGTACCTGGAGGTGGACCACATGTCATGATGGTAAATGTGGGAGATAGTCGATCGTTGAGTGTAGTGGATGCATTTCGTACCTTCCTTTCAGGTAGGATTTTCTAGTGGACGATCCAGGAGATGTTTTCCCTTTTTCCAGTACATGTACTTTCCACTTCCTTGTACATTACTGTTGGTCTTGTATTTCTGGCCCTTTTTACTTTTCAGCACTATTTTGTTATACAGTTTTACTTAGTGGTTTACTTCAACATTTTACTCTGTTGTGTGTGTTTACAAGTATTAAAGGCAATTCCTTACTAGTTTTGGGATTTAATCCTTTGGTGATTTGTTCCAGCCCCTGGCCTATGGAATGCGGTCTTGGGGTAGTAACAGAACATGCCCCAAGGAACAGGTCATGACACAAAACATAATAAAATATAAATAAAATAAAATAAAGAAGAAAAAATGAGCAGTTTCTCTTAGCCTGGTAGAAAGACTTATTCTCCATGTGGTGCAGATCTCTTTTGGAGGAGGAAAATCCCTCTATTTATAGAGATAGGGTTTTTTATCTTACCACATTCATGGATCTTCCCATATCTGTGGGATTCTCTCTTCAAAAATAAATCTATGAGACCCATGTTATAAAATATTAACATCTATATATTTCATGTGTTCAAATTATTTTTTCATGCATTTAAACATACGGATGGAATGCTCCTTCACCACATCTATGGTTATGCATGGCAGAAATGATAAAAGGTAGGGGTGGAAGATGTATTCTGGATGCGTTGTTTGAAGATTTCATCAATAATGGTGATCTGGGGGCTCCTCCTTTCTTTAGCCTTCACATGGACAAATGAATGGTTCATGGTGGTCAAATATTGCTACAATGTTGATCCATGGTGGCTTGGAGTGGCATATGTGGTTCATTAGCTCTAGAATGAGATTACCAGAGGTCTCCCTTGTCATTTATGTGTGGTTAAAGATGGTTTCTAGTTGAAGTTAATCTGTTTGAGTGGTAGAGGTTAGTGGTTAGTGTTTACTTGTATCTAAGGCATGGGAAAGTGGGGAAAAGGTTGGAGGACACTATTTTTATAAAGACTAACAGTGCAATGGTAGTAGAAATCCTACATTGGAATATTTCAAGAACTCTGTGATGGATTATAAGAGAATTTGTTGCTGAGTAGATCAAATTTCTGAACTGAGGTGGGCACCCAGATACACAAACACAGATGAAGATGGGCCCGGCTGCACCACCTATCTTGTACAGGCATTGTCATAAACCTACTCCCAGGTTTCTCCCATGATCATGTGCTTCCTCACCACAGCCATAAGGGCTCTCCTAGTGCCCCTACTAGTCATTCATACTTCCTTAGAGATGGATGTGTTGTTGTGGGCCTCTGGTAGAGGACCTTTTAGGCATATCCCAAATTTTTGGTAAACTCTTCAAAATTTACAAAAAGTTAGAAATTAATTCCAAACTCTTAACAAAAAATCAAGATTTTGTAATTAAAATTAAAATCCAAAATCAAATATTCATGTATTAAAATAAAAAAAATTTATATCATTATTCATGAGTAAAAAATTTAAAAATAAACATTGAATTATATAATAATTTTCATTAAAAACTACTAAAAATAATTCTAATATGTTTAGAAAATTTTAATGGAATATGAATGTGTGAAATACCCCTCGATATAAATTATTCTTTTCCTGAAGTAAAAAATATCATCATGGAATTCTTCGAGCAGAAATGTTTCCAATAACATCTTCAAACATCCACATAAAATTTCTATTTAATTTCTAGTTTTTTAAAAAAAAAAATCAACTCATGTATTTTACTTTTTCCTATTTTAAATTTGGTGAACTTATCCATTGAATAATTAAAGCTCCACAATTAATTTTTATTAAACATGACATGTAATGATATACCTTTCTTAAATCTTTTATCTCATTACTCATGATATTAATTCAAGTAGATTTTTGCACATATAAAGATAAAATGATCCTTATATATAGTCTTTTAAAGGAACTAATTTCACCACATTAAAAAGACAAAAATTCACATAAAAAATAAGGATTTTTTAATCAAGGTTCATATGACGATGAGGCTTGAGGTAGGCATGCCATAATGTTGAAAAATTAAGTTTTACGGAGGTGGTTAATATCTAATGTATTAAGAGTGATCTCAAAAGTAAAAGTTTAGTATCATTCTCCACATAAAAGTGTAAACTCCCACTATCACCAATCTCAAAGTATATGTGATTTTTAGATAAATAATAATGGATGATTTGTGCACCTAGATGAATTTTTATTCTATATTTATACCCTTTTTTATTGATTTATTTTTCAATTCATTATTGTTTATTTTTTCAAAATTTCTGTTTTGAATTAATATCACACCAATAACCTAACAACATAATATCAAAAAATCATTATAGTAATGGTTATTTTTATTCTTCCATTCCACATCCAATTTTTTCTTTTTTCAATTTTTCTAATGGGGAAAACAATATAGTATAATTAATGATTCCAAAACCTTTATCAATACCCAAAAATGTAACCCCCACACATTTTCCTTATAATGTATTTCATTCCTTTTACCATTCCTTTCCCAACCCCCACACTTCATCATTAAAATATCATACAAAATAATATGTGGGTGGTAGAAATGGATATAAATTGAATGAAACAAGGATAATTCCTAACAAGGTAATTCTTGGTCTCTATTGGATAATAATAGATTTATATAAATTTGGTATCAATAATAGGGGATTTTAAAAATATTCCTTAGTAATTTTAAATATTTGTTTCACAGCCATTATCTTTGATAATTTTTCAATGCATGTTCTTGTCATTAGCTTGTCCCAATATCACTCAAGAAGTATGATCAAGATAAAATATGAAATATTTGGTAAATAAATACTCTCAAAAATGAAACATTTGGTTTTGGACAATCACTTTTGGAATGAATAATAATAACAAATCAGTTCACATGAATTTAAAAAATTCAAAGAATAAAAAGAAATGGCAGGGAAATTTCAATTACAATAATCAATTAATTATTTCAAATCAGGAGTCCTCTATATAATATCTATACTTCACCTTAATCATTAAATTCCCAATTTTACTCATTCAATATATTTTTCATTTAAATTTTATTCATGGAATCAAAGGATACCTAAAAAACTCATGTCTCATAGATAAGTAAATTAAAGGCTAAATTCAAACATGGGAATACAATTTATAGTTTATACATCAAAATATATGTTTAGAAAAAAAATATAGGGAGTTTGAAATATTAAAATAAAAGGGTAATACACTTTGAAAAGAATATTTATTCCCCCTCAAAAGTTTTATTGGGTCTACCTTATACCATCATGGTCTTACAAAATAAAATCAATCATTTAATCATAAGGACTATAAAATTATGCTCAAAAGTATTGATGTATTTGGATTCATGCATGGATAATCCTAAAAATTAAATTTAGAAATAAATTACTAAATATAAAACAAGGAAAAATCTTGGTATGATCCCCCATGTGGGCCTTGGAGTTTTATGACCACTAGAGGGAAGTACTAGCTGTTATCTGTAGTCTGAAGCTGGGTAGATCTTATTGGATATGAGAAACCACATATGGATTTTCCCATCATGATCTTATTATATGTTGTTGAGGAATGATACTTGGATAGATTATATCATATCCACCACCATAATAATTAATTATATCTTGAATGGTGGGGTAGGATGAAGTATGGATCATCCTCTTTCTTGGTTTCTACATGTGAAATCTCCTCCTTCTTATCAAGTGCAAGCTAAAATTAGGAAACATAAATTTAATGATCAAATGGAATGTAAGAAGGTAACTTCACTTTAATAAAATTTAAAATCAAAAATATACTCCTTTAATAATTAGTTTGTGTGTCTTGATTTTCTTTTGGCTCAGATACTTATGCTTCTTCATGGGCTTCCTCAAATGCATGTTCATCCAAATCAAGGATCTCCATAAGTTCCTTAGTTAGTCTTGTTTATATTTCTTCATATTCCTCTAATGCATAAAATGGACTGTCAGAATCTTAAAATTAAATGAAGTGTGAATTAATACTAAATTCAGATTCAATAATATCAAATGAAATGGAGTTTGAAATATCATTGACTCCCTTAGTTACTTCAAATTCAATCTCTTCTTCAATGGTGAGTTATTCAGGGATTTGTATAGTAGAAAGTGGAGGTAAGTAGTTGTGATCCTCAATATTTTCTTCAAATTCCACAACATGGGTGTTTTATTCTACAATGTATAGAAAAATATTCAATGGTGTAGGCTCTTATACTTTTTAAGGGATAGAGATATCGTGTTACACCTCACACTTGTTCCAGATGTTTTCCAAATCTTGTTGATCTCCCACATGCATCTTAGTTGGAAAGACTTCCTCATCACGAATCCACATTAGCTTATTGTGTAAATTATAGATTTTTTCTATTCAAATGGATTTTCTATTGATGATCTTCATGTTGGTCTTAGCTTCTTGGATTTATTAAGTAAAATTGGGAAGCTATTTTTCCACTTCCTCCTTGGCCTTTAGTCTTTGATAATAAATTTTGACTTCATCAATCATATCTTCCAAATATTGATATGAACTTTTAGTGTCATTATCATTCATAATATGCTTGTCCAAGCTAGTGAGTTTATAAAATACTTATAGGAGGGACTTATCATCATTTTATAGTACTTTAATTTGATCTTTCACCCCTAAGTAACAATTCCATTACTTCAAAAATGATCTTTTGAAAACATCATGAAAGAACAATTTCTAGGAAAATAAAGAAAAAAACTCACAAGAATGTGAAATAATAAAAAATAATAAAACTAATGGTTGGATCACTGGAAACACCCCCAATTTGGAAAGCACACCTATCACAGGGCATGTAAAATCAAATTTATAAATGTTTCATAGTGTATTATAAATGCTTACTATGGTTGTATCACTTTAAAAGCATCATATTTTATGAACTTACATAATCTAAATCCCTTAAACTATTTTTATTATTTTTATTATTTATGAAATAAACAATAAATATGGTTTTTTATTATTTTAATAATATTAAAATACCTGAAGAATAAAAATTTAAATTAATCTAACATGAAATTATAAATAGAATGTGTTTAGAAAGAAATTACTTGGTCCTATGAATGGTTTTTAATTCTATAATTAATTTACTTTATTTGTTTAATTTTAGTTTGATAATTTAGGTATGGAATATCAGACATGAATTACTATCCTTTTATTTTTTATTGTGAAATATAAAATTACTTGAGCAATCTAAATCATAACACCTCCTTTAATCAAGGATTATGACACTCCTCATTTGAGAGTGAAACATTATCTATGAACCAACACCATATTATGTCATTTTATCCATGGATCCTATCAACTTCATCATGTGAAGAGATAATAAATGGAAGAGAGGGAAAATAAATAAAAATAAAATACTAGAAATAGATTGGAGTTGCATATGAGGGGGTGAAATTTCCACACCTGTGCATACCACTCACATCTATAGTGAACATAAAATAAACATTGTGAAAGAATTCAAGAACACTTATTCTTCACTGGACCAATCCTAGATTTAGCCCCTCATTGTTGAGGGTAAGAGATCACAATGGTTGAAGGAGAGAAGAGAAGAAGAGAAAATAAAATAAAAAGAGAATAACAATGGTTGATGAAGAAGAATAAAACATGTGAAATTAAAAAAGTCAAAAATAGAAGAAGAGGAATAAAGGGAGAGAGAGATAAGTAGAAGAATAAAATAAAAAAACATTCAATTAAATCACATTAAATAATAAAATTAAATACAATAAAAATTAAGAAAAATAAAATAAAGGATAGAATGAAGAAAGAATACAAGATGAATAAGAAGAATGAGTAGAAGATTAAATGGTGGAATCACTTTGGTTAAAATAAAATGCATGTATAATTTAAGAAACTAAATTTTAAATTACATGAAGAATAAAATTAAACACAATAAAATGAAAATAAAGGAAAAATTAAGAGGAAAACATGAGAAGCTTCTATCAACCTATAATTAGGGATTCTTCTCCTTATATTGTCGGTCTGCCTCAACATCAATAAATCTCTCTATATAAAAAGTTAGTGGTTTCCTTTAGTCTTCCTTGGTTGCGACTCTTCCAATATTTGTGGGATTCTCTCTTCAAAAAATACATCCGTGAGACTTAGTTGAAAAAATGGAAGCACCCATAGTTTTTGGGTGTTCAAAAAATTTGTTTGTGTATTTTAATAGATGAGGGGAAGCCTTATTTAGTACATACATGGATATTCCTGGTGAATGTTATATGTGACAATGTTTCAGGATATGGTCTTGAAGTGTTGTTTAAGGATTTTATTGACAATAGTGATATGGTAGATCCAACGTCATACAACCTCCATATGACTAAATGAATCCTTTAAGGTGGTATAATGAGGCATGAAAGAGGATTCGTGGTAGATTGGGGTGGTAGTAGTGTTTCATCGACTCAAACATGAGCATACTAGAGGTCTTCCATTGTGTTTCTCAGTGGTTTCCAATGGTGGTGAGTCGATATTGAAGGGTGGATGTGGCGGAGGATGCCAGAGCCTTGTATCCAAGGAATGGTTCAGTAGGGAAACATAGGATAATATCATTTTTTAAAAGATAAACATTACTCTTGTGGTAGCCATCCGACATAGGAATATTTCAGGAACTCTATGATAGTCTATTTGAAAAGTCAGGGTTGAGAGGCTCAGAATCGCACAATGGGGTGGGAATCCTGATACATGCTCACACACGCATATAGGCGTGGACTTTCCACCTAGCCCATGTGAATTTTTCTCCAACCCTACTCAGGGGTTTTATTTAAGGTCACTTTCTTCCTCGTTGGACACATGTGGGCTCTCCGAATGGCCTTCTTGGCAGATCGACCCTTCTTAGTGCAATCTATGTGTTTGTGGGCCTCTAGATGGTGGTCTTCTAAGGTTGGACCAATTTTTGGGAAAAATCCTAAAAAAATATAACAATTGTTACAAATAATTTCAAAATACATAACAAATTGTAATTATTTCATAAAATAAATTCAAATACAAAATCCAACAATTTTTTTCAAATAAACAAATTTTACTTTTTTTCATAAATACCAAATTTAAAATAAATCAATTAATTAAATGTGAATTATAATTACACCCATTTAAAATCAATAGAACGTGTTTCCAAAATTTGAATGAAATATTATTGTTTTATTTATCATATCCTTCGACATTGATGACTTCTGATGTAAGAATTTCATTACCTTCTTGGGTTCTCATTATACATTGTTGTCATTTTAGGATGATTTCGTGGGAATGTAGATATTCATAAATTATATGTAATTTCATGGGGATGTTGGTGTGGCCTATGATATAGTATGTCTTGATTCAATGAGATTTATGTGATAACAAGATTCCTTGATGATGTTTGATTCACATGTTGATGTATATGATGATGCTATATTTCTCATGATGTATCCTATGGTTGTTATAATTCTATTACTTTTCATGTTTTCCATTGTAGTATTGGTATATGTATACTTGATATGTTGAAATTGTGGTATGATTACTCCCTGGGGGTGAATGCATGGTGAGTGGTGATGATGATAGAACAACATGATAACCTTGTAACCTGGAATCTACTTGATGTCTTCTGGATTCTGATTATTCGTCAACACCATGATGGATTGTGGATTCTGAGTAATACTCGATGCGTTATATATTCTAGGAAGGTTACAAATACTCAATGAGTTGTGGACTCTATGCATTACCCAATTCCTTTTGGAATACGATTTTGTTTTTTTCACATGATTCCTTCTGCATTCCTAGTCACTCTCCAATAACCTTGTGGATAGTTTTGGATACTTTTTGACATAAAATGAAATTCCAGCATGGAACCAATGTAGGTATGATTTGGGGGTTTATGGAAGATTTGTTATTGCACGACTGCTCGATTTTGGATTATATGTTTATTCTTGTTACACATTTATCATTATTATAGAATACATTGTTATAATTGAGAACATTAGGTAAAGAACACATTGGTGGTTCCCTACTGAGTCTTGTACTCACACCCTACTCGGGAATTTTGACGTGCTTGTAGATTTCATTGGGTATCGAGTGAAGGGGAAGTGTCGTGTGGTGGATAGATGAGTTTAAGAGAATTGAGTTGTTTCTGGGCTAGGATAGACGATAATAGGACCAACTGTTTCATATATATTAATTAATCTACTTTATTTACTCTAAGCAAGCTTTCTACTTTTCAGACCTACTTTTTTTACTTGACATGTATTCCATTATTTTATTTTTCTTATTGTCTACTCTGATGATTTAATATTTCATTTCTTTTTTATTATGGATCCAATTACATGATACTGAGAGTAAGTGTATCCATATCACTATTGGAATTAGACCCTCACTGCAAGTAAACAACTGCTTGCATACATGGTGGCACACATGAGGTCATGTCAACTTACGACTTAGACCCGGTGGTTCGGGTTGGGATGTTAAAAAATTATATCCAAGGATCAGAATTCACTAACTTGTTCTTCACTTTGTCTTGTTAAGGACATGATATCTAAAATATAGGACATTTGGGACTCGAACAGGGGAACTATGATAGTGTTTTTCCAGCACTTCATATTGGACCTTCGAGTTTCCATAAAGTGGGGGTAATTATATTTTGTTGTTATCATTGATTAATTTCACCTAGAGTGATTCCTGTTATATTTATATTGGATTTATGATATTTTAGGTGAGTTTATGCATCATGACTAGGCACATTGGTTAACATGTTAAATATACAAATGTTTTTATGATACATAGTTTTTAATTAACTAAATTCCTTGTTTTTATCTATCCTTTTGTGATAGTTTCTCTTGGTTTATATATCTATATTTCCGTGTTATTGTGATATATATTGATTTTCATTGATTATCTGAACTAAGCATGCTGTTGTTTTAGTATATATATGGTGACTGTGGAGGAAGAGGAACTGTTGCAGAATACTGTAGCGGTGGCGGGTACTGTAGCAGGGACTGTAGCTGCGCAAGGTACTGTAGCAGTACTGTTCACAGAGGGTCCTTTGGGCCAAAAAATGGGCTTTCAAGCCTTGTATTCAGGCCACTTGGCCTTGGGCCTTCAGGCTATGTATTAGGTCTCCCTCTACCCTCTAAAGAGGTTTTTGCTTTAAATAATAAAATAAGGCTTCATCCCCAACTTTAAAAAAAATCAAGGGTTAGTGTCAAGAGTGGTATACCTTGGGTTAATGGTAGATTCCTAGGATAACCAATTGGGATCCCATATAATTGTTAAGAGAAACCTTGTGTGGTACTATAGAATAATTAGATTTTATCCTAAAGACAATTTTTCTTTTATAAATTGTGTTACTGATTGTTACAAAATATGTCTCCTCGACATAGTCTTATGAGACTACTTTGTATGTATGCCAAAATACTTCCGTAAGGGAGTAGGATTCCGCATTACCACTGGACATGGAGGACAATGATGTTGAACTTTATCCCATACATGTTATGTGGTTAAGGTATCTAGGATACTTCAATTGAATGTATTTTTATTAGTGTAGGTCCTTGGAATAATAGTTCAGAACAATGGTCAAATATGAAAGGATTTTCAAACTCCATCAGTCTCCATCCTTCAAGGGCACCAGAGGCCCTTAGGATGATAGTGAATGGGTTGAAATATTTTGGTGAATAATTGACCTATTATAGAATCTAAATGAATATAAACTTATGATTAGATTAAGTGCATTCTAGGCGTGAATTATTTTTTATACCTCATATCATATGAATCTGACCAAGTTGATGGAGCTCATGCTTAAAATAGATGATTTAGAGAGGAATGGGTTTATCAAACCTAGAAAGTCATTATGGGGTTCAACTGTTTTGTTATCCAAGAATGAGGATGGAAGTCTTAGACTATGTGTTGAGTACTAGAATTTTAACAATGTGATGGTGAAGAATCTATATCTGTTACCTAGGATCGATGATCTTTTCAATCAACTACGGGGACCCCAGTGTTTCTTAAAGAATGATCTTTGATTGGGATATCACTAGTTGTAATTTATAGATGAGGACATTCTGAGGATGGTGTTTCTATGTATTTATAGACTATATGATTACTTGATCATGAAATTTGAGCCGAATAATGAACTATTAGTGTTCATGGCCCTCATAAACAGGATCTTTCATCCATTATTTGACCAGTTCATTTTAATGTTCATTGATGATATCCAAATCTACTTTTTGACACCAGATCAATATCCATGGCACCTCGAGAGAGTCATATGTAAACATAAAGAAAATATTATTTATCAAAGTCTATTGAAGTACGACTGTTGGATTTTAAAGGATAAGTTCATATGACATGTGGTGTCTGAGACTGGTATATCTGTAGACCCCATGAAATTTGACATAGTCATGTCCTGGATACATCCCTAGAATTGGTTTCAGATTAAGATATTCCTTGGATCAGTAGGATATTATTGATTATTTATCTAGTACTTATCCTGAAAATTAGAACCCATGATATCACATAAAAATATGGGTGTTAAATTCCAGTAGTCTAACTAATGTGAAGGTAAATTACTTGAAATAAATAGAAGGATGATTCCAACTCTAGTAATGACACTCCCTGAACCCGGGATTGGTTATGAAGTGTACTATAATACTTAAAGTATTGTTCTGGGAGCTGTTCTAATGCATCGAGAGAAGGTAGTAGCCTATGGTTCTCATCATCTATAGCCCCATGAGAGGAACTAACCTACACATAGCATAGAGATGGAAACTGTGGGGCATTCTGTGAAATTTTGGAGAGACTGTCTCTTCAGTGAGAGATTTATTATTTACATAGTATAGTTGAGCCTTCAGTATATATTCACACAAAGGGACCTGAACCCAAGACAGAGGATATGGGTTGAGTATCTAAAGAAATTCTATTTTAAGATACAGTATGCACTTGGGAAGGTTAATTTCATTGTATATTCTTTTATCCATAAGACATAGGATGAGTAGGATCCTGGTTAATGTACCCTGGAAAAGAATTGGAGCATGAGGAGTATATTAGCTAATTGGGGGATGGATACATGAGAGTTCATGGATTTTATGACCTGATATCCTTTGGTAGTCACATAATCAGTTTTGGACTATGTAAAGACTGACCAAAATATGGGCTCAAAGTGTGTTGTAATGAGGGAACAACTTATTGGTGGTGACTTCATACCCGGATGGTCGATGGATGGTAATGATGTAATATTGGTATATGGGATAGTGGTATTACCTATTACCACCATAGAGAAGATGATGAGTTATTACCATACTTCTAGATGAGCAGTACAACTTGGTGTGACCAAGATGTATCACAACTTCAGAAAAATGTTTTGGTGGCTAGACATGAAGAGAGACATTGGTGGTTTCATCTCCCGATGTGTCACCTATCATAGGGTGATGGTTGAGCACCAGCATCCTACTGTGTTGTTGTAATCACTCCTGATACCTATGTGGAAGTGGTGTGATGTCACGATGGAATTTTTATAGGATTTCCTAGGACCTTGAGGATCTGAGATGTAGTATGGGAGTTTTTCGATTGGCTAATGAATTCTTATCACTACATAATGATTAGAGAGACTCACTTAGTGGTGGGTTTAGGAAAGCTCTGTGTCTGAGAGATTGTATATATTTATATAGTTCCCTTGATTTTTTTTCATAATAGGGATTCATGATTTACGTTTCACTTTTGGAAAGGATTGAAGAAATACCTCGTGACTCAACTCATATTGAGCACGACATACCATTCTCATACTGACGGACAATTCAAGAGTACTATATGAATATTGTAGAATATTCTTCAAGCCTGCATGCTAAACTAATGTGGATCATGGGATGGTCACCTGGCCTTGATTTAGTTAACATACAATAATAATTATAATGCTTCAATTCATATGGAATCATATGAGACCCTTCATTGGAACTTCTTTCACTAACTACTCTATTGGCTTGAGGTGGGTGAGGAAGTGGTTGCTGGCCCTATCATGGTTTAGGTGACCTATGAGAGAGTGATGATTATAAAGAAGAGGATGATCACCACTTATAGTATAAATAATTTTTATACTAACGGTATGAGGATACCCTAGGAGTTTGTTGTGATAGATCAGGTTCTCTTAAGAGTGACTTCTTGTTTACGGAAAAGATGTCTGAGAAAGTAATGAAATATAAGAACACTTTTTTAGACCCTTTGAGATCAATGATTGTATAGGGGCAATGGTGTATCACTTGGAGCACCCTTATAACTACTAAGGTATGTACAATGTGTTCGATGGTTCATATCTTTATAGGTGCATACCCAACCATGTGTATATTTTTTATTTCAATGACATTGAACTATAGTCTAATATATCTTTTGAGGATCATCTGGTGAGTATCATAGAAAACACATAGAATGTATTATGGGGAAAGAAGATACAACTAGTCCAAATTTGGGGGTATATAAGATGGATCCATGAGGTTATGTGGGACATGAGTCACATGTTCATGTTCAGTGGCCTTAATTGTATAAGAAATAATGCTATAGATACTTATCAGGTATGAGAAGTTAATAGAAGGGGATAATTATAATATAATTAATTTTTAATGACAATAAAAACCCTCATTGATAATAATTTACAATTATTTTTATATGAAAATATGTTTTAAAAAAACATTTTATAAATCATTAAACTGACTTTTTTTAAGTGTAAAATCCCAGTAAAAACTTAGATGAATGTTATAGAATATTACCAGAGTAAAACACCAAGATAACAGGAGATACTAAGGCCCATAGAGCCACAATGAAAAAAAAATTAAAAAATTAAACATATAATATTACATATATAATATGTTTAGAAAAATAATTGAATATATCCCAATAATTGCATCATATAGGAAGTTTGAGACTACCATTAGGTATGGTATGAGGGGTTTACCTTAAGCACGACATAACATTGGTGGGTGTCAAGCGTTTGGTAACATCAAACCAGATAATAATTTATTTAATATATTCAATTATATATTTCCAAAAATAACTGAATATCACCGAAATTGTGTTTCTTTTGAGAAAATAAACACCAATATTATGTCCAAGATAAGGTGTTTACCTCTGGAATGAAATAACATTTGTACGCATTAGGCATTTGGTCACATCACACATGATGATAAATTTTTAATATTTATTTATATTATTATTATGAATTTAATTAATTAAATTCATTTTTTAATTCATCTTCATCCCCAATGAGTAACTGAAATTATCATCAACAATTAAATCTAAAACCTTCAGTTTTAAGTCGATTTTATTTTTTTCAGCTTTCAATGCATTAACGGAGTGAATTAAAACCCTTTCATTGTCAATTGTGAGTTGATTTATACATTAAATTGGGTGTTTTAAATAGGGTTTTATATTTTTCTATTATGGTTCTAAGACGAATTTTTTTGCCTTCATTTTTGGTTAAACCCATTGATTCCATGTAATACAGAGACTCTGTGGAATGTGATCAAAGAGCCTCTAATGATTGGATTGGATCTCCTCTTCCTATTCAACGAACAACCTGTGTGTGGAACCTATTCATGGTGAATTTCTTTTTCTTTTTCTACATTCCGCCTTTCTTATTTTATAATTATTTCTCAAATTATACAAATTGGAAATTATATTAAAATAAAGGATGATAAAACTAAGATTAAACAAGGGATAATTCCAATAAATTTTCAAAAGATAATTTTAATGAATTATCGAATGATAAATTCTTATAAATATCAAAACATAATTTTACTAAATTATGAAAAGATAATTTTTTATCACTTGATAATCACATCGAATGTTTGAGGATAATTTATTAAAATTATCAAGGGATAATTATTTTTGAATATGAAGAATAATTATTAAATAAATTTGAAAAAGTTTATTGTGTGTTATTATGAAATGATAATTGCATGACAATAAGAAAAAATAATAATGATGAATTATCAAATCATAATAAGAAAAAAATAATTACATAATAATTACAATGATTTATCGAAGGAAATTTTTTTAAAATTAAAAAAGGATAAATCAATGAATTATCATGGGAAATATATTAAAATTATCAAACAATAATTGTGATGTTATCAAAGAATAATTAATAATGATGTCAAACAATAATTGATAGATTATTAAATGATAATTTATAAGAAAAAAATTAGCAACAAATAATCGAATGGTTTTTATCAAAGAATAATTTCTAGAATTTCTAGATGATAATTACTTTGAATTATCAAATAATGGTTATTTACAATTATAAAATGATAATTGCGAGTTTATCAATGGATAAATTATTAAAAATTATCAAAATATAATTATAAAAAGGATATATTACAAAACATTATCCAAATATAATTATAACGAATAATTTAGAAGATATCTTTAAAAGAAAATTATAATGGATACATTATAATAAATTAGCAAAAGATAATAATAAAAGATAATTTATAAAAAATTACCGAGAGATAATTATAAAAGGATAATTTATAATAAATTATCAAACAAAATCAATTAATGATAATTTATGAAAAACTATCAAGAAATAATTATAAAAGGAAAATTTGTGAGAAATCATCAAGAAATATTTATAAAACTATATGTTTTGATAAATTAAGATTTGATAATTAAAAAAATTAAGATTTAAGAGAAATTTTAATGAAATAATTATAAATTGATAATTTGTGATAATTTATCTGGAGATGATTATAAAAGTATAATTTAAGAAAAATTATAAAATGGTAATTATAAAAGGATAATTTATAACAAAATTTCAAAATATAATTATTCTATTAGAGATTATTGTGAGTGTATGTGTTGGGCTAGTACAATAATTAAAAAAATTTATGAGAGGGATAATACATCATCAGAAGTGATATTTTATTTATTTTCGAAAAAAATAACTGCTTTTGGTTCTAGGAACCCTTGACAAACCGCGAGCTTTAAAATGTTGACATTTATGATAATAAGGTCTCAAATAGGCATTCTTGACTATTGAGGATTCTACTACAGCTATTGAACCACATCAGGTTGTTTATCCTTTCATTTTTCATAAACAACTTTTGGGGTAAGAAATTCCTTACCTTCTTGGGCTCTCGATACACATTATTTTCATGGTAGAATGATTGTGTTTAAATATTGATATTCATGCTAGACTTGTGATTGAATGTGGGTGTGTTTGTGTCCCATGATATCATATGGCTTGATTCCATGAGATTTATGTGATAGATAGATTCCATGATGATGTTTGATTCACATGTTGATGTATATGATGATTATATATTTCTCATGATATGTTCTATGTTTTTTAACATGATATGACATTCCACGTTTTCCTTTAGAGGATTGGTATGTGTATACATGATATGTGGTCATTGTGCTACGATTACTCCTTATGGGGTTCATGCATGGTGTGCGATGATGTCAATGTCATATCATGAGAGCCTTGTAACATGGAATATACTTGATTCCTTGTATATTCCAATTAGATTTTCAACTCTTCTTGCCTTATGTATTTTGTGTGTCACCCTATTCCTTTTGGATTATAGGTAGGTTACCCAAACTCGATGCCTTTTGGATTTTGAGTATTACTCAATGCCTTGAAAATTATTGGTAGGTTTTTTCACATGATTCATTGTGTATTATGATTGACTCCCCAACATCCTTGTGAATGTTTTTGGATACCTATTATTATACAATAAATTTCCAGCATAAAGCCAGTGTCGTTATAGTATGTGGTTTTTGGAGGCTTGGATAGCGCATGGTCGCATGGTTTTGGAGTGAATTTTTATTCTTGTTACATGTTGGTCATTATTATATAATAGAATAATAAACTTGAGCACTCAGGTTAAGGACACATTGGTGGAGTTGTAACACCCCCAATTTCAAGTATGCAACCATTTAATTATTCTTTTTAAGTATATAAAGCATATTTGTAAAGATTAGGAGATTTTGGAAATGTTTTGGAGTGTTTTGGGGCCTTTATATAGGTTAATGGTTAGTATATGGTTTGTGAGTACTATAAAACACCTAAATTAATCCATGAATAGTGACATAGGGGAAAAGGAGAAGGTTCACTGGTGGTGCACGATTTGTCCAAACCAAGAAGATTCCTAGTAGAAACCGTGTCATTTGAAGAATGGTTTTCATCTTTTTTGAGGTAGTGGCTTTGCCACAGTTGGAACATGGTTTGGATACTATGTAAGACAACAGTGTGAGGGATTTCCTTAAGGTAGTTGACGGTGCATGGTTAGTTCATGGTTTTCATAATCATTCGACTAAACCATGCACAGCAAGAAACCACTTCATTAAAAAGTAGATCTCTATAATTTTCCCTCTAACCCAATTGTTTTTACTCCTATACAGGCCGAACTCAGGATTTTGATTTTTAAAAGGTAACCGAAGGACCTCCCATTGATCTAGAGGAAATATAAAGGCCTCTGTTGGTGATTAGAAGCTTATTCAACACATTATACGGTTATTCTAGACCGTTCGTGATGTTTTTCATAGATCTACTTCACTCTCTCTCTGTCTTTCTGAATTTCATAGATATATGTATGTTTTTGGTAGATATAAGGTTTTTATGCCATAGATGATTATATTTTTCATTTTTGATGATAGGGTATGAGATCTAAGGAAGATTAATTGATATTGAACCTGGTTCTGTGATGTTTTTTGCACAGTTTGTCGATTTTGAAAAACTTATTGAGGTTGGTGGCTTCACTATCAATTCCTCCTTATAGAAATGCTTGTATTAGTTTCAAATTGGTTTAATTACGTTATTTTAATAATGAAATTTTTGTTCAAATCATGTTATAAATCCTCTTTAGTGATGATTTATGGGTTTTTGGTGAAATTATGGTATCATGGTAAATGGTGGAGGAATGTTCTTTGATAAATGATTTTAAAATTATTATTTTAAAATAGTAGCATAGTTTTATTTAAGGAAAAGGGTTTTCAATATAAAAATTGTTTTATTTAAATGGTTTCGGTGTTGAAATAGGTTTGTAATGTTGTTATTGGAATGGTTTTTAAGAATACTAGGTGTGTGTGTTCGTATTGCATTTATGATCCTTGGTTAAAATATGAACTTGCACTCAGTGCCAAAGGTGTAATGGAAAATGAGATAAAATTACCTTGGGACAACATGGTAGATAAAATAGTTTCCAATAATGAGTATGGAACTATCATATTAATGATGCATGCTTGGTTGGTGGTGTGGATATGTGGAAAGAAATGGTTATGCAAAATGGAACTGTTGAATAGGTTGTATAGAATTATTTTGTTGATTTCATTGAAAAATGACTTTTATTGAAAAAAATGGATGATATGGAACTTTGTTATATTTATTTATAAATTATTTTTGAATTTTTTTATATAATGTTTTTATATATAAATTTTGTTATATTTTTTTATCCTAGTGGCATGAGTAGGGATGTAAGTGGGGAAAGCCTATTGAGTTTAGTACTCACACATTCTTTGGCACATTGGTTCTTTTGTAGATGTCATCTACCAAGACATGAAAAAAGGTAATGTATCACAAATATTTAGAACTACCTCATTATAATTGGGTTTTTAGCGATGTTTGACCATGGATCTCGTGGAGGTTGGAGTGATGTAGTTGTCCTAGAGTCTTAGACTTTATTCTTTCACTTTTATACCTTGATATTATATTCTTCCATTATGGTACTTGATTTTAGTATGATTTTGATAATTGAAATTTGAGTTTTATTTCATTGTTATCATTAATCATATAGTGGTTTGTTTGTTTATGTATTGTTTGTTAAGTTGATTTATTCTAAAATGGAAAACTGTCTCCCATATATATTGAAGCCCTTCTGCATTTATTTCTAGTCTTTGGTGTCTTAGCGATGTATCTTGAGGCCTAGTATAATTATCCCACCTTCTTAGTCCAATTAGGATAATGAGTATGTTAAAAATGGTATTAATATTTTCGGTTCAAAAGTATTTTTGAGACAAGTTCTATCATCTTGTTCCTTTCTTTGTGGAATATGTAGTCATCGTTTATATCGGTCCTGGAGTTGAATTCATTCTTGTATATTCCTTTTGCTGGGATCATAAAAAGGAGTAGGATTTTCCGGAAATGAAATGTAGAGCCAAAAAATTCATAGCTAACCTTTTTATGTCGAACATCATGTTACCAGGGTGTTGGATACATGAGGGGTTTGGAGACAATTATAGGATTTGGAATATCATTACCATTAGTTTATCCAATGATATGAGCATGAAATTCATTTTAGGAATGACTTACCACTAAGAGTACATATCTTTTTTTGAGTAATGATATATTATTTGGTGTACTATGAATTTTTTTGAAAAATGATGAAATTACTTTCAAATGAAATACTTTTAAAAGAGCATGATTGTGGTATTTTGTAAATATTTTTCTATTGAAAAGAATATTTAATTTTTTCAAAAATAGTTGAACATGGAAAATGATGATTTTATAATGAAATGTTGTGATAGTTTTTGTGATATAATTTTGAATTCTAATCCTTCTGTCTCTAGAGAGTTTGACTTATGAAATTTTAGTTTGTTTAGAAAATGTAACCTTATAGGCATTGTTGAAACCAATCGGAAGAAGATTCTAAGAATGAAGTTTCTCCTAAGCTGTAGGTGAAACAAAATCTAGCTTAGAGTATAGTACAAGATTTTCAGGATACAGATATGAGTTATAGGAGGGATGATCCAAGAATACTTGAACATTTTTTGTAATTCTAGAAGAAGAATCCTCCCATCTCCAAGGGTGATTCTGAACTAGAAAGGGAAGAGCTATGGATGAACAAGATGAATTGTATATTTGATTTCATCAGTACACCAGCATAGCTAAAACTCAATCTTATGAAATTCATGAGGGAGGATATTACATGGAAATGGTGGGATTTAGTATTTCATGTTAAATTATACCAAGGCCTTGCATGGGAATATTTCGAGGAATTGTTCAACAAACATTTCTATCATAACACATTCATGATCCGGAGAAAGGAATTCTTTAGTTTAATGAAGAAAAATCATTCTACCATAAATTATGAAGATAAATTCATGAATTTAGGGTGACTTTCAGTTTATGTTGTTGAGTGTGCATCCTTGAAGGCATGATTCTTTGAATCTGGGCAAAGGCAGAATATTTTCTCGAATATTTTCATGGTTAATATTACTAAATATACAGAGATGGTCAATAGAGAGACAGTGGATTAAAGGGAAATATCAGAAGCTATGGTAGGAGGAAGTATGTTGATACCCATGGGAACTGGTGGGAACTCTAATGCTTGGGGAAACTGAAATAAGGAAAATTATTCCCAAGGTGAGTGTGTGAATCAGAATCAAATGGCTGGACTGGTTAATCTTCCTTTGTGAACCATGAAAAAAGAAGGATTCTTCCAATGTGGATCTATAGACTATATGATGTGAGATTTTACAAATCCACAAAGATCATGACATAATTTCAAAAAAATGGGGAATATTAGTTGATATTGTCACTGTGCTCTGAGGTCCGGTGTTTGGGACACTTCGTAGGGGTCTTGGGTGTCTTATGCTTTGAAGGAACGAGGGAAGAAAAATACCTCTCATCAGAATGATAGAGCTAGCCTTAGTGATTCCAGGAATATCATGACTCCTCATCAAGGTAAATCACCTTCGGGAACCAAATAACAAAGTGCAGTGATGAAGAAATCCTATGGATATGGGAAGGTAATTTTGGATAATCAGGCTAGACCGTATATGGTTAGAGGTATGATTCTTTTGAATGATACACTTATGAAAGGGTTTTTGGATATTATTGCACCATATTCCATTTATTTATTCTTGTTCTATTGATATGAGGAGTTTAAACCTTGTTATAATTCCTTCTTTGATAAAACTAAAAACTCTCCTTGGTCAAAGTGAATGTCAAGAATTTTAATGTAGAGAATGTTATATAATTATTGATGGAGTTGAACGAAAAAGTGACTACGTTGTGCTAGATTTGAATGTCTATGATATAATCCCGTGTATGGATTGGTTAAAAATTTTCAAGGCTCACAACGACTTTGATAGAATAACGGTTAGTTTTGATACTAGGGATGAAATCAAGAATCTCTTTATGTGAGAAAAGAGTGGAAATGTAGGTGTAACATGCTTGTTGGCACTAAAAATTGGAATAATCTCACACCAAATAGAATATTTTACTTTGGCATAGATATAAGAGATCAAGAATATAATTTTTCTAGAAGTCATACACAATTTTCCGATGTGTTTCCCATAAATTTTTATAGTTTATGACTGGTAAGGAATATTGAGTTTATGATCGATCTCCTTATAGGGACCATTGCTATCTCATTTATGTCTTATAAAATGGAACCAACCGAATTAAGGGATTTGAAAGTGTTGTTGGAAGATCTTGAACGAATGGGTTTCATTTAGCCTGGAAAATCATTGTGGGTAGCAATGGTCTTGTTCGTGAAGAAAGAAGATGGAACCCAAATGAATTGTGTGGATTATCATAAGATTAACCAAGTTACCATAAATAATCGATATAAACTTTCATAAATTGATGATATTTTCAATCAATTGAGGGGATTTTAGTGGTTCTATAACACTGACTTGTGATTAGGATATCAATAATTATGAATTTGGAGGGAGGATATTCCATAGACATATTCATATGTAATTATAGATATTATGAATATGTGTTAATGCCATTCGGTCTTAAACATTCACTAGCTATCTTTATAGAATTGATGAATCAGATATTTATTGATATATGTATTCTTTTTTTATAGTGTCTGTGGATGACATATTGGTGTATTCAAGGACATGGGTTGAGTGTGAGAAACAATCGGTGACCATGTTAGAAATCTATAGAGACCATTGATTGTATGCCAAATTATCAATCTGTGATTTTTTTGATACATGGGGTATTCTTTCATGGCCATATAATTTTACAAAGGGGTGTTTTAGTGGATTCAGAGAAGGTAGAAGTTGTTATCTCTTGGAAACCACCGAATAATGTCTTTGAGATATAATTTTTTCTGGATCTAGCTTGTAGAAACCTGATTTTTCCTTGTAAGGATTTGAAATATTTATAGGAATATTTATATAGCTAGACACTAAGGCAACATGAAATTTTCAGTCCTTGTGTGCCTGAAATAAATTTTACCAAAATAATAACTGTTTTTTGCTAATCACATTATGGGAATGGTATATCTCTTAAATGGTAGCTTGTATTGAAAATATGAGGCCACGATTGAGTCCATAACGTGGTGTTTACCCTAGTCGGGTCATGTCTTTCATTGTCACCAGACTTTTGTATGAGAATTCACACAATGTAAAAATCATAAATAAAATAATTAAATTTAGTTATTTTATCTCGAACACCAAGACAAATAAAATTTGATCATAGAATCTGGTTATAAATACAATTCCACTGTTTATTTTTGAATGGGATTTTTTTCCGATGCCAGAAAAAAATTATGGGGCATGGTAATTTCAGATTCCTCACAGAGAAGGGATCATATAACAACATGTTTAGGGAATTAGAATTAGGTCTATCCCTAATGATATATCTCTCTCTACAAATCCTCTCACCCTAACTATATATCTACCATTATTCATATGTTCTTTGTCAGATCGAGAACCAAACTCTACTGAAACCTTGGTAGATTGAAGATGGAGTGTCATGGACACATCACCAACAACGACCTGCCAGATCGAGGTAGGATTCCGTCTAATCAGCAGTCTCAATTCAATTTTTAATTGAAAATCCCTTATCAGCTATCTATTTCCTCATTTTTGAATATCACCATTGATGGCCACAATAACAAGACCATCAATACTCTCAGAATATCTTTTTTTTGGGTCGTGTTCTTAACCCGCTCTTCAGGTTTGTCAGCGTTTAAATTTGGGATTGTCAAAACACCAACAGATTGTTGAGAAAAACCCATAGAGCTGAAGAGATCATCCCAAGCTTCCTGTTACCAGGTCTGAAACAATTTTTGGATATTTGAGGTGGTCACAGTGGCCCAATGAAGGGGCCACTGGAGAACACCTATGGCGGTGGCCCATGGTGGTGGCGGGACTAGAAGTGACACATAGTTGTGGTGCAGCATGTGTCTGAGGTGGCTGATAAAATGTTGTCATGGGGCAATGTGGTCGGCTATCGGTGGAGCGGAGCGCAGTGGTGCGCTAGTCAAATGTGGTCGGGGAGGCCTGACTATGTGGAGGTCATGTGAGGGATGACCTAGTGGTTTGGCTAGGGTTGTATGGCTGAGTCGTTAGGATGAGGTGGATATGCGTGTTTGGGAGGTGAGATGGCTCAGTAACAGGAGAAATGGGATCAGAAGAATCTGGCTGACCGGGCTCCGGCGTGCTATGACATTAGTAGACGGAGGGACACTAGGGAAAATAGGCAGGGGACCGATGAACTGAGGGCCTACAAGGACCACGTCATGCGGGGCGTGCATAGACAAAGAGCAGAGGGGGATGTCCACAAGGCCAGTGTGACGTAGAGCGGGCCACGGAGACCCAGGCCAAGCTGATGGTATGAGGGTCGGGCCATTATAGGAAGCATCGGGCCATGCAACTGAACCATGGGCCGGTGATATAGACTCGGCCGGCCAAGGTGAAATTTCTTAAGTGGAATGGTTTAGCCAGCTTGGGATGGACCGGCCAGCTTTGGCCGGACCTGCCTAATTTGGACCGAAAAACCCATAAATAGAGATATCTCCTATACCACTTTTTCGTTTGATGCACTATCCAATTCCACGAGACACTCTCTTTGATACATATTTTTATATGTTTTCGGGACATTGAATTATTTATCATCTGGTTCAGTTACACGAAACACATAAATTTAATAGTAATACATTAATTATTATTATTCAAAAATCATGAAACTATACTATCTTCTAAACATGATGTCCATTTGATGAGCCTTCAGTAGTGGCACAACCTTATTCTTTGTGTAAACTTTTTATGAAAATTATCTAGTTTTTAAACAAAATACAATGTGTAGGTACCACGAGGTAGTTTCACACGTATTGCTGTGAAAAGCATCATTTTCACCAGGTATCCATTTTGGATGAATGAGTCTTTCATCCCATGTTATGTTTCATGAGAATCAAAATATCATGATCCATTTAATTTGTTTTGGGATCATGGTGTGGGCCCCATGAATCGTTATTCAAGCAATGTGCGGCGATGCCTGAATTTTCCTTCGGATGTCTGATTGGTGCACATAAATGTTTGATCTTGCATGTTTTTCAACAATGATCACCACAGTGCAATCTATTTGGATGTTCTGATCCTTTTTGTATTTTATTAAATAAGAAAACAAGAATGGATTATTAGTGGAATATCCTTTTGATGTGTTTTAAGTGAATCAATGGCTTTCGTCAGCACTGTCTCTTGTGGGAGTGGAGAAGTTGCATGAAGTGATACAGCCATAGCTTCCCGGGCCGTTCTAGGTGGAATGTTAGTGAAATTATATTTTTTCCATAGGTCCAATGAAAAGTATTGTGAGATCTTCAACCTCATGACTAGATGTGTCTAGTACTCTGGGAGTATAATAAAACACCTAGTGGTACTAATTCAGAGATTAGTACCCGAGAATGGCTGGGTACACATCCAAACGATGAGGCGGGGTCACACATCATGTGGTTCCCACACACACCATGTAACACTCTATGGATTCTTCTCTCTCTCATAAATCCTTATGAATGTGTATTTTGGAATGCGTGTAGCCTATCATATGTGTTTTTTCCCATAGTGTGTGATGGTGACCTCCATAGTGGCTTCTGAGTTACAATGAGAGATCTTATGGGTGTTAGGCCTCCCTCATGTGGTACCAGATGACTGTAGTGGAGTTCCTTCGAGAGATACCATCCAGTAGGTATGGGAAATGTTCCTTGGTGATTCATGATAGGTACTATCCAATATAAATGGAAAGTTTTCCTTGGTACTTTCGGAGAGGTACCATCCACAGGGATGACTAGAGTGCCTCAGTGCTTCCTGAGAGGTTCTATCGCTCAAGGATAAAAAATGTTACTCAGTTCTTCCCAAGAGGTACCATTGAGTAGGGATGTCCAGTGTTCGACTTTGATTCCCAAGAGGTGCCATCTAGCAGGGTAGTCCAGTGTTCCTCAGCGCATCACGAGAGGTACAATCCATTAGGGAATAAAATTCTTCCTTGGTGTTTCCCAAGTGGTACCATCTAGCAGGGATGGCCTGAGTAGTTTGTGTTTACCACCAGCTGGGTCAGGAAGTTGTCCCCAATGGATGTTCTCAGTTTACCTCTAGCTGTTCTACAAAGTGGTCTTCGATGTCATTTCTAGGTTTCCCTCTATCGGGGCTAGGAAGTGGGTCTCAACGACGACTCTTGTAGGGATGTACCCTCTTGCTGGGCTGGTTAGGGGTTCCCCATCAGCTTCCGGGTAATGATTCCCCCTTGATGTACTAGGGAATGAATACCCAATGAGAGTGGAATCCTTTAGAAATGATGGGCATGGATCTTCATCTTTGAGACATTATCTATCTACACTACGGCATAGTGATGAGGCATGATTTGAAATAGATTTTGAATCTCAAGAAAGAGGGACATTTTCCCACCGAGACGTGTCTCGGTGATGCGACCTAAACCCATGAGGGCGAGACAATGTCACCCATAGTGGATTGTATCAAGGTGTGTTGATTGAGTCCCTTTGACTAACAGTTCAGAGAAGACATTTGCGATGATAGGAATTGATGGTGGTTACTTATATGACTGTTGACTACTCTTTCATAGGATTACCTTGTGATATGGATATCCCCTTACACCTTCGTTAGGGTTTCTTTGATTTAGAATATTTATATTCTATTTATTGTATACACTTCTTGGGTTTTCGTTTCTATCTTTCTAGGAGAGGCAGTGATGTGTGGGGTATTCCACTTTCTTTATATGTCTAGCTTCTCATGGTTAGATGAGTCTACTCTCATGTTATATGTAACAAAGACTCATTGAGAAGTTCAAATTCTCATAATTTCAATATCCTTTTGTTTGGACGAGATTAATTCACTCTCTTGTCAAATTAGGTTGCACTTCTTTTTTACCTTTGTATATCTACTACTACACTCTTCAGTACATCTACTTATACTCCCATGAGCCTTCGGAGCATCCTACTGAGTGTTTTTATACTCACCACTACTTTGTAATTACTTACACCTCTTGTTCCCTTATATACGACAGACTGGTCGATCGTCACTTCCGAGGGGCTTAGGGATACCTAAGCTTGGACTACGTGTTATGGTCCTAGCTTGGGATTCAAGAGAAGGACTCTCCCACCTATTTTACTTTCTTCACCACTTTCATGGTTCTAGAACATTTCTTTTTGGTTGTGTATTTTAATCATTTCCATTTTAGTCTACTTTTCTATCCTTGTACTGTTAGAGGTTGATTCTTGTTTATGGTTTATATATAGTACTGTTTTATCTTTTTTCCATTCTACCAGGAAATTTTACTGGTAGTTTTCAACGTGTGTTTATACATGTTCATATGAAAAGGCCTCCATGAGTTTTTTGTGCCTTCGGTGCTAGTCTCCATCCCCTTGCCTATGGAGACTTTCTTGGGGTAGTTGTGGCTCGAGCCCCGATATGGGACTTGGTCATGAAAAATTGGTTTCATAGGTGGTTCAACCCTTAAAAAATGTTGCTCAGATGTTTCCCTAAAAAGGTATTAGTTGGGTTTAGGGAAACAATGTCGAAGTTTATCGAGGGTGGCTCTCAGGCCACATAGTCCAACGATTGTATGGGCGATCGAAGTATCAATTCACAAGGACAATGATTAACTACTTGTCGACTCGGCACCATTAGGCACTAGTTGTAGGGAACAATGGTATATGCATCATAAAAGATTGAGTTATCTCCCCATTATTGCTATATATATATATATATGTGCTCATCTAACCGTGGTACTACTTGATAATATTCATGATATCTCTGCAATGAAAGTGATCCATGATACTTTCTCTGGTTTATGGTGATGATCTTGTGAGTGATGTGGCCTCAGTTAAAGGCCCATAATGTCATTCCCTTCTTCCAGGTGGGTAGGTGGAAGCACCTCCAGCTATTGAACAACAGACATCTCCAGTAGAGCGGGATGAGGTCATGTGCAGACTGAGCATTCTTCACGAGTTCTAGTGCCAGAGACCGCTGAGGATCCATGATGATTCAAACCCACAGACAGTAGGGTTTTTTTAGAGTTGGTGGTCTACCTCTTTAGTCTTTTATAGACACAAACATATCAAATTGTTTCTTTGGAATCCAAATATTTCCATGAATTAGTTAGATTTTTTTGGATCTTGTTTACTAAGATGCATGATGAGTCAGAACTCTCATGGGACAACTTCAAGAAGCTATTTTGTGAGGATTGCTTCCCCTCCTACCTGTGCTCCATTCAACTTAATGAGGTCCTTCAGTTTCAGTAGGGAGGTATGATGGTGACTAAATACATATCTTTGTTCACAAACCGTGTTCACTACTATCTAGACATGATCCACGATGGCTAATTCTAGGCACAATAGTTCGGGAAGGGGCTCCACAGATATATTTTTTCTATTATAGTACCCATATTCTTCCCCACCTATACTTGGGTATGGGAGCGGGAACTGGGGATAGATAACCTTCTGTTAGAGTGATTCTATGCAGCTGGTTTTGGAATTAGGTGCAATGGAGTTGTAATGTTTGCAGTAGCTAGAATATTCAAGTCAAAAAGATCTCGACATAGGAGGCCACCCCATAATCAGTCTTAGGAACATTGTTGTTTGGGACTGAGGTAGTGTTGAGTGCGGGGACATCCTGGGGAGGTCCAATGTTATGATTGTGATGGGTGAGGTTACATGGCCTGAGACTACATGGCCATAGGTGATAAGAACCCCAGGGACGTATTGGTTGGACTACCACATCCAAGACAGCACCATGATTAGGGTGGTCCCCATTGAGGTGGTTCTGAAAGAGGATAAATAGGAGATGGAGGTGGGGGTGACATTATGAGGTATTTCCACAACCAAAAAGTGGACCATGTCAAGCTTAGGAAGCTGGAACCTAGGTCAACAGAAATCCACAAGATTTGAATGTCTACGATCCTATCTAACATGTGATAAGAGATACACCTTGAATTTTTTATACCATTTTATAGTAGAAATCTTTAGGCACATCATGATGTACTCCTTTGTCCATAATACTTACAGGAGGTTTTACCAGGGTGACACATGATTTCGATGTAACCTTTTGTTGGCATTGTTTGATGTAACCTTGAATTCATGAAAAAGAGTTGTCATTCCCCCCACCGAGACACATTTTTGTGACACGAGCAAAACGGTGAGGGTGAGTCAGTTCCACCCAATGAAGATAGTATCAATGTGTGGTGGAAGAGTCTCTATGACTCGTGCATTCTAGTAGAGGTTGTGTGATGGAGTTTCAGAGTAGGTCTTGGCATTTCTAGGGGATTTTTTAAAGATTAACCTCCTCTTGCTTGAGATTCCACTAGTAGTATTGGTGGAGTGCCTATTTTGGGGAATACTCTCCTTCCAATAGGGGAAATGTCGTGTGGGGTATTCCATGTGATTTCCATGTGTAGTCTCTTATTGTTGGATGAGTTTACTCACCTACCCAATTTTTTGGTACATTTTGTTATCAAAGACAAGTCTTGAAACTACAGCTATCATGTAAAAGTTTAGGTGATGAAGATCACATGAACATAATGATTTAGCTCATTATATAGTACTATAAGTGGGATTCTTCACCCTTAGAATCTGGAGATGATATATTTTTGGGATATCACTTTGTGGTTTTTTTAGACAACTAGATTCTTAGGTCTGTCTTCCCACTCGAAAGACTTGAACCTCAGTCGGTGACACGAGTTGAACTTCCTACTGGACTATGACTTATGGGAAAAATTGTAGTAGATTCCCTTAGCATGAATTCCTTGGATCTCCTAGTTTGGGATGTTTTAGTGGAGTTAAATTCCCTATAGATGACCCTGGTGGAGTAGGAGGGTAATGTTTTTCTTTAGTTATTTGTGTTGACTTGTTCGCTTCTCAGGCATGTAAGTGAATCTGGGTTGTGAGAGATCAACTGTGAAATATTGTGTGACCAGATATCCTTGGGAGTTTCACCAGATGCATATTATGAAGTAGGGAATCACAATACCATGTTTCAGGGACAAATTATTATTCCAGTTGTGACATGGTATGTAGAGGTTCATCTGGGGAGGCAATGTATCTCTTGAGTTTCTTTGGGATATAAAAGACCGTGAAAAGTGACAATGAAGTTACCTACCACCATGATTGGTCACTTGATGCCCCACACATGTAGTAGCTAAGGAGATATGTGCATGTTTCTATGCACATTATTGGCATGAATAGACCTTACAAAGAAAAACTATCCCTTTGGATCACATATTGTGACTACATGGAAACCTGAATGATTTCTAGGGAGCGAGAGATCTATGTGTAACTTTAACATCCTAATTTTTTTCCCTAGTTTTTCTTTTTGAGGAGAAAAATTATGAATAAGGTAATGTTATAGGGAACTAGTTTTTACCTTTTAATACTTTGAAATATTACTTTGAATATTTCTTGAGCTACACATTAGGCTATGTTCAATTCCATTTCCCGGTGTCCCTGGAATAAAATTTAAATAAATATTAAGTTTTTTTATACTATGCACATGATGGGAATGTGATATCTCTTAAATCGTAGATCTAATTGAAAACCGTTGGACACAGGTGATTCCGAAACATGTTGTTTACCCTAGGTGGGGCATGAATTTTGTCAGCACGGGACATCGGTGAGAAAAGTAACCCTTGGGAAAAATCATAAAATAATAATAATTAAATCTCATTACTTTATATTGAACTCCAATTCAAATAAATTTTGATCAGAGACTCAAATTGGAAATCTAAGGATGATATTGAGTTCAGAATGTATATTTAGCCTACACATAGCATAATGAGGTGGCATGGAAATTTTTGATTCCATGCCGAGCGAGGCTCCTATAAATAGATGTTTAGGAATTCAGAATTAAGGTTAGCCCTAATTCTCTCTCTCCCTCTATCAATAAAGAATGCATCTCTCTATCTACTATTCTTTATTCATTCTTTGTCATATCGAGGAGTGAACTCCACCGAACCATCAGCAGGTCGATATGGAAGTTTCGTGGATGCATCACCTACAACAAATGGCCGAATCAAGGTAATATTTCATCTAATTTTGGGGTTTGATTCAGTTTCTAATTGGAAAACCTTTGTTTAATATTTTTTCTCCACTTTTAATATCACCAGTGATGGCCTCACTAACACGACCATCAATACTCACTGAAAATAAATTTTTTTACATCGTGTTCTTCACCCATTATATGGGTTTGTCTATGTATAAATTCGGTCATGTCGAATCTCCAACAGATTGTTGTGTAAAACCCATTGAACTGAAGTTATCATACTGAGATTCCCTTAACCAGGTCTGATTTTTTTTGGGACATACAGGGTTGTCACGGTGGCCCACGGAAGGGACCACCATAGTAAAACTGTCGGCGGTGGCCCAAGACAGCGGCGGGATGTGGGACCGATGAATTGTTGTGGCATGACATGTGTCCGAGGTGGCCGGTTCAAGGGAGTTACAGGGCAGTGTGGCTAGCTATCTGTTGAGTGGAGTGTGGTGGTTCTCTGGTAGAAGGAGGATAGGGTGGCCTAGAGGCGTTGTTAGTATGATCGTGATAGCCTGGTGACATGGCTAGGGTTAGATGGTGGAGGCGCTAGGCTAAGGCTGACAGGCAAGCTGGGGGGGGGGGTGAGGCATCGCGGTAGTGGGAGCCGTGAGATTGAAGGAAGACGGCTGAGTGGGATCCAATGTGATGTGGTTTTAGTAGAAATTCGACCACCAGGGAAAACAGGTGGGGGACTGGGGAACTGGGGGCCTACTAGGACCCGCATCGGGTGGGTGGTACATTGACGTTGAGTAGAGGGGCATGACCACTGAGACGGTGCGCCAGTGAAGAAGGCCACAGAGTCTTGGGCTGGGTTAGCGATAGGAAGACAAGGCTGCAGTTGTATGGGACATGCTTCGTGGTTGGGTTGTAGGCCGAATATGTTGATCGGTCTGGCTGGGTGAGCCGGCCCAGGCAGAGGGGTCCAGTTAGGTTGGGCTGGACCGGCCCAATTTGGACCGAAAAACCCTTAAATTACGATATCTTCCAAATAGCGCATCCTTTTGATGTGCCTTCACTGGCCAAGAGACCCTATCTTTGTGTTGGATTTTTAAGACCAATTCTAGACATTGAACCTTTGGTCTCGTGGTTTGGTTGCAAGAAATTCATAAATTTAAAAATAATAATTTAATTTTTATTATTCAAAAATCATGTAATGGACCTATCTTCTAAAGAGGATGTCTGTTTGATAGAATGTAAGGGGTGTCAAAACCATACTATTCCGAAAGAAATTTTCAAGAAAAATCTTGGGATTTAAAACCAAAGATGCGTTGTGGGCCCCATGAGTGTGTTTCAAACGTGTTGCTATGAAAAGATCTTTTCCACTGAGTATCCATTTTCGACGAATGATTAGTACATCCCATGTGTTTTACCATTAGGATCAAAATTGAATGATTCATTTAATTTTTTTCAGGATCACGTTGTGGGCCCCATGGTTCGTCATTCATGTAAAGTATGGTGACCCATGACTTTTCCATCGAATGTCTGATTGGTGTGAATAAATGGGCAATCTTACATGTTCTTCTCCAAGGATCACCACAGTGCAATCTGTCTGGATGTTCTGAGCATATTTCGTGACCTCATTAAATGTCAAGACATGAATGAAATGACGGTGGAAGATCCTTTTGATGTGTTTGAAGAGAATCCATGGCTTATGTCAGCATTGACTCTCATGAGAGTGGATAACATGTATGAAGTGATTCGGTCAAAGCTTCTAGGGCCATTCGAGGAAGAATGTTAGTGAAATTAAATTTTTTCCATTAGTAGAAATAACAAGAATTGTGTGCTCATCAGTCTATATACTAGATGTGACATGTACTTTGGGAGAACACAGGCACGCCTAGTGGTGTTAATGAATAGATTAGTACCTGGGAATGGAAAGGTACACATCCAGGAGATGAAGTGGGGTCACACGTCATGTGGGCCCCACGCCCACAATGTACCACTCTATGAATTCTTCTCACTCTCATAAATCCTTCTTATGAAATCATATTTTGGCATGAAAGTAGCCAATCATTTTTTTCCTATATAGTATATGATGTTTATGTATAATGTGGATTACATGTTATGATTAAAGATGTTTCGAGACTGATTCCTACCCGAGTTGGTACCCAATGACTATTGTGGCGTTCTTCCAAGAGATACCGTCTAGTAGGGATGGCTAGTGTTCAAAAATTCTTCCTGAGAGGGACCATCCATCTGGGATGTCTAGTGTTCCTCAGTGCTTCCTGAGAGGTACCATATATTAGGTATGACTAGTTTTCCTCGGTGATTTCCAATAGGTACCATCAAATAGGTATTCCTAGTGTCATTAGTGCTTCCATAGATTTACCTTCCAGTGGGGATGGCTTGTTTTCCTCGGTGCTTCTAGGGAGTTACAATCCAATATGGGTGGCTAGTGTTCCTTGGTGCTTCCTAAGAGGTACCATCTAGCAGGTATGGCCAGTGTTCCCTAGTGCTTCATGATAGGTACTATCCTAGAGGGATGTCCATAAGAGTTCTGGGTTTACCTCCAATAGTTATGGGAAGTTTCCCCTTATGGTAGTTTTAGTTTTACTCTAGTTGGGATGGGAAGTGATCCTGGATGGCAGTTCTAGGCATCCCTCCAGCTGGGCTGGGTAGTGTGTCCTATCAATGAATCTTTCCGATAAGTACCATCCATATGTGCTGGGGAGTGGGTCCCCATCGACTTCCACAATGTGATTACCCCCTGACATACTAGGTCACATATACCCTATAACAAGGGGAATCCTCTAGCAGGGCTAGGCATGGATCCTCAGCGTTGAGACATGATCTCTGGACTGTGCGTCATAGTGAATAGACGTGCTTTGATGTGACTTTGGACTCTCAATAAAGAGGGATTATTTTCCCACTGAGATGCATCCCTATGAAATGACCTAAAACCGAGAGGGAAACATAGTGTCACCCAAAGTGGATAGTCTCAAGGTGAAGTGATTAATTCCATTTGACTTGTAGTTCATAGTAGACATGTAGGATGATAGGCATCGATGGTTGTTAATTATAGGACTGTTGGATACTCTTTCTTTTCCTGAACTTGTGATATGGAGATCCCCTTACTCTATCTTTTGGGTATCATTGAATGGTCATATATATATATATATATATATTATTTCCAATATCCACTTATTGTTTTTTTGTTACCCTCCTTCCAGGATATGTGAATGCGTGCGGTGTATTACACATTCTTTCTATGTCTACTTTTCATGGTTGGATGAGTCAACTCTTCTACTATTGGTAGAAAAGAATCAATGAGAAGATTATCTTCTCACCATTTCCTGCTCCTTGTGTTTAGATGAGCTCAAATCACTCTCTTGTCAGGTTGAGCTCCACTCGTTTTCTGGTACATTGTTATATCTACTGATCCACTCTTCAGTATATCTTTTTCTACTCCATTTAAGCTTTGGGGATTCCTACTGAGTATTTTTATATGCACCCCTGATTGGGATTTTCATGCACATGGTGTGCCCTTATAGATGATATATAGGTTGATCGTGACATCAGAGGCGCTTAGGGATATGGGAGCTTGGACCGCATGTGGTGGTCGTATGTTGTGATTCAGGAGAAGCACTCTCACATCTATTTTACTTTCTTCATATGTTTCCAGGTTATGGAACTTTTCAAGTTGGGTGTGTATTATTCCCCTTTCCCTTTTAGTTTACTTTTATGTACTTATATTGTTTAGAGGTTGAGGCATGTTTGTGGTTTATATATAGAATTTTTGTATGTTATTTACCTTTTCCACTACACGTTATCATTGAGTTGACTATGTGTGTGTGTACAGGTTCATAGGAAAAGGCCTCCCCATGTTTTTTGTGAATTCAGCGCTGATCACTAGCCCCAAGCCTTTGAAGATGATCTTAGGGTAGTCACATCTAGAGCCCTTGCTTGGGTCTTGGTTGGGATGTAGAGGGTTATTATCGATGTTTGGGTAAATTTTTTCATCATAAGATTATCCAACAATAGATTCTTTAAATAATAATGTTCCATTCTAGTGGAATGAATAATGTTAGATTCTTTTGAAAAGATGCAATTTCATCTTACATCAGCACCAATTTTGATTTTTTTTATAATAATGAAAAGAATATGTGTTGTATTGTGATGCTTCAGGATAATGTTTAGTATGTGTTATCAAGAAGGGAGATCATGTTGTTGCTTATGGATCAAGGTAGTTAAGGTTTCATGTGAAGAACTATGAAACACATGATTTGGATTTAGTTGTAGTTGTCCATGATTTAAAGACATGGAATTATTATATCTTTGGTGAGAGCTTTACTGTGTTCATGGATCATAAGATATTGAAAAATATTATTTAACAATGGGATTTGAATCTCAAGAAAAGAATATGGAAAGAGTACCCCCAAATTTTTGACATTCACTTGATGTATACATCGGCTAAATGCAATTCAGTAGTTATTACATTAAGCAGAAATTCATATGCTCATATGGAAAAGATGTTTTAGATGAGTGGCATTTGATGTCGGTCCTAGGTTTCATTCATGTGGATTGTGAAGATTGAGGTTATGAGGCAATTTCATTTCCTTTTTCACTTCTTACTGATTTGGTGAACATGGTAAAGGAGGCATAATCATAATATTCATATTGTGTTTATTTGAGGTCAAAACACAATGGGGAGGAGACTATTAAGGGATAGAAGCTTGATGAGATCGTAGTTTTGTGGTTTTGAGATTAAATGGTTGTACCTATGGTTTTTTTGAAAAACAATTCGCAATTACCCACATTCAAGATGAGTTGTCCTTACTGGAATCAAAATGATTTATAAGTCATTGAGATCATTGTTTTTTTTTGTTCAGCATGAAAAGCATGGTGAATGAGTTTGTTTCAAGATGCTTAACTTTTCAGTAAGTTAAGGATGAACATCAGTGACTGGAAGTTATGCTATAGTCTTTACCTATTTAGTGTGGAAATGGGAGAAGAAAACTATGGATTGTATTATAGTTCTCCCAATAATGGTTCGGAAACACGATACTATATGGGTGATTTTGGATCAACTCATGAAGTCATATCATTTCAACCCAAGTTGTGAAACTCATATGGTGGAGGATCTATCCAAATTCTATATCTGAGAAATAGTAAAGATACATGGAATTCTAGTTTCAATAGTGTGAGATAGAGATCTGAGCTTTACATCTCATTTTTGTAAATCCTTTTAGAAAGCCCTTGGGACTCTATTGATAATGAGTACGGTGTATTATCCTCATACCGATGGAAAATATGAAAGGATGGTACAAACATAGGATGATATGTTATTGGCTTTTGTAATATAATTTGGTGGCTCATGGGAAGATCATGTATCGTTAGTGGAGTTCTAATATAAAAATAGCTATCATGCCTCATTACATTAGGCTCCCTTTGGAGAATTGTATGGGTGTTTTTTTCGTTCTCCATTTTTTTGTGTGGAAATAGGTGAGACTTCACTGACTAGGTTGAGACATGTACTAGAAACAATGTAAAATATTTATTTGATAATAAAAGGATGGGGACGACTTAGTGTTGTGAAAAATATTAAGTGGATCATTGTCATCATCCATTGTCATTCGTAGTGACTGGTCATGTGTTCTTGAGTATTTATCTGAGGATTGTGTATCAATGTTTTGGGAAGTAGGGGATGTTATATCATCAATACATTGTACCTTTTGAGATATGATAATGGGTTGGTGAGGTGGCATATCATTGTGAATTTCCACTATGGTTCGGTGCAGTGCATAATGTGTTCCATGTATCTCAGTTGAAAGGGTATCAACCAAACCCTGACCATGTGATCAGATGGGATCATGTTGACTTATATCTGGATGCTATGATGGTACATATACCAATGTGGATTTTTGATAGAAAATATAATGTCTTGGAGGGGAAAATAATTATTCTAATGAGGGTTATATGGAAACATGGTCAGATTCAGGATGAGACTTGGTAGAGCTAGATTGAAATGAAATATAAATGGTTAAATCACATTCAAATGAATGACGTTTTTATACATTCTATGGCCTTAAAGACTAATATTGGGGAGACTTTTTCACCCTATATTTTAATTAATTAACTCTTTAATAAGTATTTTGAAGTATATAAGGTATATGGGTGATGTATGGAGTGTTTGGAGAACTTTTGGAGTGTTTTTTTGGTGATTTTCAATAGGTGAAAAGTTAGTACACAGTTTGGGAAAAATATTAAACACCTACAAAAAATTGTTCACAGAGAGACATGGGGAAAAGAGAAGGCATATAGGTGGCACACAGTTTTTCCAAACCATTTGAATTCCTAGTAGAGACTGTGTTCTTTGAACAATGGTATTTATTCTTTTTGAGGAAGTGGATTCGACATAGTTGGTGTATGGTTTGAGGACCATACAAGATGACCAAAAATGGTTTTCTTTAATAAAGTTGTTGGTGCAAAATTTTCCTAACCATGCGACTAAACCATGTACGGAATGAAATCACTTCTTTAAAAAGCTGATCTCACTCGTTTTTTCCTCTAACCCACTTTTGTTTCCTCCTATGTGGCCCTAAATTAGTATTTTTCATTCCCAAATTTCATGGAAGGTTATCCCATAAATACTTAGGTGATATTAAGGCTTCCCATAGTGATTAGAACCTTATTCCTCACAGTATGCTATCACTCTTGATCATACTTGATGTTTTTATTAGATATAATTTTCTCTCTCTATATCTCCATCTCTCTCTTGGTTTCTTAGATCTAAGCCCATTATGGGTAGATAGAAGGTTTTAAATTCCATATAATCTTATATTTATAATTTTTTATGACATGGGAGGATGTCTAAGGAAGATTCATGTCGATTCAACCTGGTTTTGTGACGTTTTTCGTGTCATTAGTCATTTTTTCCAAAACACTCAAGGTAGGTGGCTTCACTCTCGACTCATCTTGGTAGAACATTTTTATTTAGTTTCAAATTAGTTTAATTGTTTTATTTTTATTGTGAGATTTTTGTGTAAAGAATGTTATAAGTCCTCTTTAGTGATGATTTATGGGTTTTGGTGAAATTGTGGAATCATGTTAAATGGTGTTGGAAAGTTATTTGAAAATTTATTTTAAAATGATTTTTTTAAAATGGAAACTTGGTTGGATTTATGGAAAATGGATTTAAATAAAAATAATTTTTTATTGAAATTTTTATTGTATTGAAAAGGGTTTGTCATGTTGGAATTGGCATGGTTTTTCGGCATACTTGGTTTGTGTGGTCATATTGAATTTACGAGGCTTGGTTGAAATTTGAACTTATGCTTAGTGCCAATGCTGTAATGGAACATTTGATATAATTACCTTGTGATGACATGGAATTTTGATGAGATACCACTCTTGAGTAAGTAATTGTCATATCGATTCATGAATGGTTGGGGGTGTAGATATGTGGAATGAAATAGTTATGCCAAATGGATCTTTAGAATTGGTTTTAAATCATTATTCGGTTTCTCTATTTGAAAAACGATATTTATTGGAAAACTGGTTCATATGAAACTTGATTATATTTAGAAATAAACTATTTTGGATATTTTTTTATATAAACTTTTTTATATAAATATTGATAAATTTTATATCCTAGTGTCTTGAGTAGGGATGTCATTGGGGAAAACCTACTATGTTTTAGTACTCTCCCATTGTTTTGAAGGATGATTTTTTATGCAAATTTCATCTACGAGGACATGAGAAAAGGTATGTTATCATACATATTTATCACTACATCATGATACATGGGTAGTTTGATGAAGTCAGATCATGTAGCTTGTGGATGTTGGAGTGTTGTCTTAGAGTCTTTGAGTTTTGTCTTCTGATGTTTACATTGATATTTTAGTCTTCTCTATGGTACTTGATTTTAGTATAATTTGGATAAATTAAATTTTAGTTGTGTTTCATTGTTATCATGTATCATATAGTGGTTTTTTTTATTATGGAATGTTTTTTTTGTTTTTTTATTATAAAAGGGAAGATGGTCCCTCATATGTATTGAATCCCTCCAGTATTTATTTACAACCTTTGTAATCTTGGGGATGTATCTTAAGGCCTAGAAGCATTTCTCCACCTGCTCAAGATATTGATGATAAAGGAGATGTTACAGGTTTCATACTGAGTCTTTTACTCACACCCTAATCAGGTATTTAGATTATATTTTATATTTCATGAGGGATCCATTGAAGCATAAGGGTTTCGTGGTTGATAACAAAGCTGAGGAGTGTGGATCTAGTGGTGGGATAGGATAGGAACCTGTAGGACCAACAAATACTTATGTATTTATTAATATATATTATTTACTCTAGATAGGATTGAATCCTTTGGGGGATGCTTTTTTACTTTACATTTAATCCATTATTTCATTTTTCCATATGTTTACTCTGATGGATTATTATGTAATTTATTGTTAATTATGGATCCTATGACATGATATTGAGGGTATTATCTGCCCAAAGATGGAATCAGACCCTTGCTACAAGTTGGAAACCTCTTACATATATGGAGGCATGCAATATTTCATGTGACATTCTGTCTCAGAACCTACAGTTTGGGTTTGGATGTTACAGTTTTCATAAGAACAATATGTTATGATATCTTAGTGGTTATCCTTGACATATTATTATGATTTCCAATTTTTTTCACATTCCTATGTTTCCTTGATTTTATCAAATTATACAATGATTTGATGATCATTTTTATTATTATCACCCCTTTTGTGTCACCTTGATATTATTATTGACATACTTTTATTACTTTCATCATGTTATTATTTTATTATTTCCTTTTTGGGATTTATAGCTCACCCTTTTGTTAGGTACTTCCCTATGTTATCTTAAACACTATTAGAAGATCAATTGAATATAAGGGGTTATTTGGGGAGTTAAATAATTTCTTTTTATTCCAATTTAAAATTATTGTGTTATGTAGCTAATTTTTGAAACACAGAGGGGCTCATGATCTTTTAGGATCATATTATTAAACATTTTATGAAATAAATCATGAATTATGGTGTATTATAGATATGGTATCTCATCCTTGGTATGAAAGATAAGTCTAGTTTTTTTGTGGATTATTATTTGAAAAAATATATTCTAGACTTAGGTTTAATTATAAATATAAGAAATAATACCAAAATTATGGAAAATTATAGAGTATGTGGTTTCCTGGAAATAAAATAACTATCTGGATACTATAAGTGGATGCGGCATTTGAATGGTTTTAATGTTGGGAAATTTTCACCAAAAGGATGAATTCATATTTTACTCAATCATCACAAGGTGTAAGCCAAGAGGACTAGTTGCACACTTTTTTTTGACACTTTTGAGGTATAAACTTTGGTAAATTCAAAAGCTCCCTACAAACCATTATGAAGGGATCAAAAATTCCCATACAATTTTAGGTTATGAAATAAACCATGGATAACATATATTAAAACCAAAAAAATCACAGGATAGGGAATTTATTTCAATTATGAGTTATCCCTTTTATTTTCATAGTTTCTATTTTATGTCCATGGTAGTTATAAAATTCTCATTCTAATTTTTTCTTTTATTTTAGTTAAATGTTGGGAATAGGAGGAGTCGATTCCAAAACCAATGTAGTGAGAAATGTAATTTATATCCAAATGATATTTCTAACTTGATGGGAGTTGTATTTGATAAATTAATGAAAATAATTAATCATGTAACTCATGTTTTTATCAAAATCATTAATCATTAGAAAAACTATGACCCAAAAGAAGGATAAAGTTTCAACTGATTCCTTTATACTAAAAAGGCCTCCAACTTATAGTAGATCTTTTGATTCGTTAATCATTGAAGAATGGATCAAATTCATTAAAAATATATTCCCTTTAATTTTATTCTCTGATAAAGAGAATTTAATGTTAAATTTTTATTTTATTTTGGGATAATCTTATCAATGGTGGTTGTTGATAAAAAAATATCAAGCCTGAGGAAGAGATCAAAGAGATGGAGAGGAAATCATTCCAAAAAATGTTATTCAATAAATATTTTCGTCATTTTCTATAAATTAAAATGGAGACAAATTTAATTATTCTAGATAAAAAGGATGATGAATCCATAATGGCGTTTGAGGTGAACTTTGTTACATCCCAATATTTTATGGTATGACTTTTTTAAATATTTAATCTTTTCGATAGCTTACATTTTACACAACATTGAGCTTAAATTAAACCATGATATATTATTTGTATTATTATATAACATTAAATTATCTCCTCATCATTAAATTAATAGTTATTAATAGTATTAAGTATCATAAAAAATATATTACTGAATTCATTGGTTACCAATTAATTAGAAATAAATATAAAAACCAATTTAATATAAAGGAAATGTTTTTATAAAAACTATTGTTTTTTATGAAAATAAATTAAATTAAATACAATCAGTTAGTGATATTAATTAAACTAACATATGATATATTCAATCAAATATTTAAATTCAACCTAGATTTTTTTAGACATGATATAAAAATAAATCCAATTTTTACACATAAAAATCTCTGTATTTAAAAAAGGAAATTCTTTCACCTTCTGATGGAGTACATGTTTTAAATATAGCTTTTGACATTTTTTAATATTATATTTGAAAAAATAAACTTCTTATTAGAAAAAATAAATATAAACATTATTTTTGTTAAATGATTTATATTTTTATGATAAGATTCATGTTTTTAGGAACAATGAAAAAAACAGAAATTTAATTGAAAAAAACTTTTTTGTCTCAATAATTTATAGTTTTAAATTATATTTCTGATTGGTATTAAATTATAATAAGATAAATGTTTTATAATGTAATATAATATAGGTCATTGAAATAAATTTCACATTGAATATGGATGTAAAAACATTTCAACAATTTGAATGTTTTCACTTAAAATCCCCATATTTTCATTCTATCAATAGGATTAATTTTAAATTGATTACTAAAACTTATATATTTTTAATTTTTAAAAACAGAATCCATGTTTTTAATAAGTGGGTCCAAATTATGTAAATAGGCATCTTTAATTTTTGGAAATTATGAATAGTAAATTTAGTAATTTTTTATTAACATTTTTTAATGTAAACTGGGAAAATAAGGGTAAAAATATTATTATAAGTATTACAAAATTACCCCAACACATTTACTAATATTATTTTATGAGTTATTATTGCAAAAAAGCATTATTTTACTTATATTATGGCTTCTTGGATCCACATTAATGACAATAATACATTTTTAGTATTTTATTCTAAGGAAAGAAAATATGTCATAATCAGGTTTTTAGTAAGTATTACATTTTTTATATATGGTTATTCAGAATATATTTTCGAATATAAATATTAATTTTAAATCTAAAAATTTTATATTCATCCTGATAATTTACTTTTATTTTTTTTGTAAATAAATAATTTCCTAGGTGGCTTACACAATGATGATGCAATAGTTGTTTAATTAATAGAAATATATAATAAATGAAATAAAAAATATTAAAATAAAAATAATTTCATATAATTAATTCCATCCATAAATATTAAAGATTTATTAGAAATTAAAGAGGTTTATTAAAGTTTTAGGTTTGATGTTAACTATTGTATTTAAATTTTTAAGAAATCCAAGAAATGAATGTTGTCAAAATGGAAATTAATGATACTTTAAAATTAAAAATATTTGATTAAATGATATAATTTTTTAAAAAAAATATAAAAAACATAAAAATAATTGGGATAAGCTTTATAATTTCATTTAATAAATATTTTTGGTTCTTTTGTTATTTTATAATAACTATATCTTCCCTTAATGAGTAATAATCCATCTTGTCATGGTACGAGTCAATGGGTCTAACTAAGATTTAAATCCAAATGATAAGGATTAGGATGCGAACTAAACGTCTTTATATTTTTATTTTCATATTATTTTGATCTATACTCATCTTGTATTATAAATAAATCACTTTTGATCCATTTTTAATTGAAAAGTAATTCATATTAATTTTATATTTTGAGAGTTTTTGAATATACCCCTCACCACAATTATAAAATGGAACATCCTCCCTAACTTACTCACACTACTTTTAGTCTTCTATCTTGACCAAAACAGTCCCATTTCTCTTCCAAACGTCCTTATATAATTTATTGTGTTCTTGGTCTTCCAAAAATTCTAACTCTAGATCCCATAAGAAGAGATCTAGAGAAATATCATCGAAGAAGAGGTAATTGTTTTACCAACTCATTCAAGTTCATTTATTCTTCTACTTACTATTCATGTGTTGTTTACATACTAAATTAATAACTCAAATATCACATATATTATTATATTTTATTATGAATATGGGTCAATGGTATTCCTTATTTTATTCATCCTATAAAAAAATGAAGTACCGCGGGTGCATATATACTGCTTACCATCTACACACTGAGGTGTGATTTTTTTTATCTCCAATTTATTTGTTTGGATATAACATTGGATATAACAGATACACATAATAAATATTAAATGATATTGATTCTATGAAAATTATTATACCATACACTTCCGTACTCTTTCACCATTAAGGTAACGATATCACTGCTTGTGCGTACATATGGCATACCGTCTCTATGATACAATGGGTTTCATTTTCCATTTTAACCATTAAAGAGTGATTATAAAATTTTATATAATGAAAAAATATTATATCAATGAAATTAATATCATTCCAAACAAGAAATAAATATATCCTACGTGTAGTAAATATGACTTACATGACCAAACATGCAGAGGAAAATTAATCAATTAACACTCGAAATAAGTGTAATAATGAAATATAATCCACAAAAGGATATAAAATAATAAACAAATATCATATATTATTGCATAATAAGGTTATGTTATAAATTAATTACATAATTTAAACCATTATACAGGTGGTTAAATCATGTTCAATGAATGGAAAGTGCAAGGTAGGTGATTTTTCTCTAACATTTATTTCTAGGGGACACATGCCTTATACACTAATTGCTTATTTTTTGAGGTTTATATACTCACAAATTTCTTATCTTTTATTTTTTCCCTAGGATATGAAGTTGTTTCTTAGTTTGATATCTAGGGTTACACAAAAGGGAATAATGGTAGACTCAACGAAATTAATTTTTATATTTTATGATTAAAAATGTAATTTGAATTTAAAATTTGTATTTATTGTAACAGGACTACTAAACTATTAAATCCTCTAGGATGTGATTCCTTGTATTTTATTTCAATGTAATAAAGTAAGGAATCTGATGTGTGGTACTAGGGTTGGGGTCATTACAGTTGGTATCATAACAAGTTTAGTAGAATTCATGGGAACTATATTTCAGAAAAAATAAATTAGAAAACAAAAACTTGATATGTTTTGAGGATTTGTGCGGTAGAACATCCTAATGAAACCATTTTTATGATTATTATATTAGGTACACATAAATTTTGAAATTTATACTAATTATTTCACTATTTTTGGTATGATACATTGTGTTTCATAATGATATGATCCAATGTAGTGTATGTTTTCATTTATAAATGGAACCTATTAGAAGGATTGTGAATTAAACCAATACACGTGATCTGAATAGTAAGAATGACAAGATCATTTATGGGCTTTATCCAATATTTCTAATGTAAGTATTCTTCCAAACATCCTCATCACATGAGTACATAATATAATTATTCATGTCATATAGATTTAAAAAGAAGAATAAGAATTTGTGGATAGCTAGTAATAATATAGATAAAGGGAAGAAGGGGAAGAAATATTTACACATGTGATAATTATGGAAAGAAACACCCTGATACATGTTTAAATTCATTAGTATTTTTCTAAAAATGTAGATATATTGGTCACCATGATTATGATTTAAAGGGTATGAAAAAGGATTCAAATGTATAATGATCCAACTACAATGACATGTGACACCACACAATTCAATGTCACAAGCATCAATGGAAATACCACAGAATAGCCAAATGGATCATGGTCAAACTTATGATGCAACCATAGACAAAGAGGAATGATTAATATGATAGTGATTTTATTAAAAATTTATTTTATTTGAGTACTTTATCAATAATTATTTGGTTATAATAATCATGAGATATATAAGGATTGTAGTACAGTACTTCTTCATTAACGGTTTAGAAGCGTGAACATTTTCATTAAGGTATTTAAGGTGATCAAATATCTTGTATGTGACAATTAGAGCTATTATATATTGTTTGGGGAATCTAATGTTAAGTTGATTTTGGAAAATTAGTGAGCATACTTCTAAATTTTCGGACATTGAATTTGGAAAGAAGTATTTTGAATGAGTATTATGGTAACTACTAATGGAATAAAATAAGTTAAACTTTGGATATTATTATTTGAATTTAATGTATTTTTTATCATATTGGAAAAAATATTATAACTGTTTTGGTTTTGATAAATATTTATGGGGGGAATAAATTACATGAGGAACTTTTGATTCATTAAAGGTGCTTCAGGTATGAAAACTTCATCATGAACAATCATTTCATAGAGTAAGGGATGAAGTAAAAAATATATTTAAGCAGAACCAAATGACGAGATTGTGATTATGAAATGGAAAGTAATAAAATATGTTTAGTTTCTAAATTTTTTATATAAATATTAAAACAATATCTTAACTATTGGAAATTTATTTTGGTATAAAATAATTATCTGTTTAATTTTCTAATTGATAAATCAGGGGTCGTTTTAACCGATCATAGATTTACAGTTTTATGATGGTAGAATTTATGATGACCATGTTCTCTAACACTATCCATCAGAAGATGATGGTATTATTCCTCTTCAATGTCCTGGTTTTCACATTGAACTAATGTTATCCTATACTAAATCTTATGTAACGACCCATAAATCTCAAAGGAAATTTTTTCATAATTTTCTTTGGGATTTTACGAGTACGCAGTTTTTGACAGCACCTGATTCCGAAGCTCGGTGTGCTAGGAGTCATATTCCGAAGTTTAGCTCGGGTACGTTCAGTGACCGGACGAGCTGGTTTTCCTAAATTTTGAACCGATTCTCAGAATCGAAATCCCGGGGCACCGATGAAACCGCAGCACCGGTAATTTCTTAGGAACTCCTTTTTTGGAGTTGTGTTTGTTCGGGTGAGGTTATTAAATAAATGGGTTAAATAGAAAATGAAATAAAAATTTGTACTACAATTTTCATTTTCTATTCTAAGTAGTTTTAACCTACGTATGGAAGTTGAGGTGGGACCCACTAAATCTTAACTTCTCTTGGTAGGATATTAGTGAAGTGGGGCCCACACAAGCCCCACCCCTTCAATTCCTTAAAACATCCCTCATGATTTTAATTGTGTAACACACCCGCACCCCCCTTTTTAATTGACAAGTCAACTATCGAAATTAATTGGATTTTTAAATACTCTTCAATTAATTTAATTAATTTAATGAGATCTTATAATCTCAAATTATTAATGGATTGTGTGTTTGTAAATAATGTAAGATAACGTCTTTTTTTATGGTGGGTGATTCGCTGTGTGGAGGAGAGAACTGTTGAAGATTTTCATCTTCCTTCTTGAAGAGTGCGAAGAACACTGAAGCATCGAAGAAGAACGCCGACTCATCTTTGAATCAACTTCCCATGTAGAAGGAAGCGAGACGCTGCATACATCATCTGGCAAACACCGAAGACGCTTATGGAGCCTCGTCCCGCGATGTCGTCTTCCGCGGCGGCTTTTTCCTGCGACGAACCTCGATCGACGACTTCATCGAGCTAGGGGATTATTTTGTGAATATTAATAGACCCATGATTATTTCCTTTCAATCCAAAGAGCGCGGATCAACAAAATATTAAGTTGATTCACGAAAGAATATGTTTGCGGGAAAAACGTAGGGGAATTTTGTTTAATACTCTTTGAGTGATTTAATCTCACATGCTTAAGAGTTTGATGGTATGAAGTTAGTATAATCTATTCTTGAATAAATTATACCCACATCGATTATAAAAGAATGTGTTTTAATGATTTCCATTTGGAAACACCTAAAGCGGAGGGTGTGGCCCGAACAAACACGGCCCAATAACCCTCTACAGATTGTTTATTGATGTTTGGATCGACAGGCGATGACGGAACGGGCCGTAGAGGCGATTTGAAGACTCTACAGTGAAGTTTGGGTCCCGAAATGACCTTAGACGCACACGACGGCCGAAACGGACCACCGGTGGGAGTCCGGTGGTCCACGAAGAGCGGTGGCAGACCGGAACGGCTTTGGCTTTCCGGGTTTTGGGGGAGGGTGCAACATTAAAACCGAGCAGCTTCAATCAAAGGGGGGGGGGGGGGGGCAACGCCCCCCCCCTCGTTTCCCACTCGGCCGAAACGACCGAGATGACTGGCCACGCGGCCCACGCTCGCCCAGGCCGGACCGGCCACGCCGGACAGGGCCACCCGCGCCGGGCTGGGACACACCCTGATGGGCCGGACCCGGACCCGGGTCGGGTCGACCTAGGGGGTCTTGGGCCGGGTCGGTACGGGCCCAAAACCCCCTAAAACCGGACAGGTTCGTTTAAATGCCCATAACATGGGCTACGGACCTCCGATCGACACACTGTCAGTTGATATGAGATCCTTGGATCAGGACGGTCGTTTCGGTATATTACACTCAAGGTTTTAGCGAACTGTTTGTACGTCCGGGTTGGTTTGAACACAAAACCAACCAGGCCCTCAAAGCGGAAACACTTATAACTTGAGCTTCGGACGTCCGATTGACATGCCATCAACTTTGTTGGATTCCTCTTAGTGAGACAGACCTTTTGGATTACTTCACTCGAGGTTTGGACGTAGTTGTAGTGTGGTCGGGTTGGTTTTGACTTAAAAACAAACCGGGACCCTTGAGCGAAAAGGCCAATAACTCTCAAACCGGGCGTCTGATTGACGCGACGTCTGTCACGTTGAGTTCCCTTTGTCGAGACGGAACATTGGGATACATAAACTCTGGACTACATGTCGGTTGATGTATCCACCCCTTGTATCGTGGAGCAGACTCTCCCAGAAACGAGCATGTTGTGTGCGGGAACCCTAGAGCTGGCTGCGACTGTGACGACGATGACGACTCCACTGAAATCCTCAGTAGGTTCGATGGTGAAGACTATCGAACTCGAATCCTCTGTGAGTTCAACGGTGAAGAAAATCATACTGTAATCCTCCGTGGGTTCGACGACGACGACAACCGTATTGGAATCCTCCGTGGGTTCAACGGTGAAGACTATCGTACTGGAATCCTCCGTGGGTTCGACGACGACGACAACCGTATTGGAATACTCCGTGGGATCAACGGTGAAGACTATCGTACTGGAATCCTCCGTGGGTTCGACGACGACGACAACCGTATTGGAATACTCCGTGGGATCAACGGTGAAGACTATCATACTGGAATCCTCCGTGGGTTCGATGACGAAGACAACCGTATTGGAATCCTCCATGGGTTCAACAGTGAAGACTATCGTACTAGAATATTCCGTGGGTTCGACGACGACGACAACCGTATTGGAATCCTTCGTGGGTTCAACGGTGAAGTCTATCGTACTGGAATACTCCATGGGTTCAACGACGATGACAACTGTACTGGAACCCTCCGTGGGTTCGACGGTGAATACTATCGTACTGGAATCCCCCGTGGGTTCGATTACGACAACAACTGTACTGGAATCCTCTGTGGGTTCGACAATGACGACTACAGTACTTGTATCCTATGTGGGTCCGAGAGCTTAGCTGGTCTAGTATCCTATGTGGGTCCCAACTAGATGAATCATTAACTACATCTGATCATCTCATTTTTCTTTACAAATTATGTATACCTATGTGAGATGAGTCTTGAATTTCAATCATTATCTTCGATATGATTGACTTGCTTTCCTATGTCGATTGGGTTGTACTATCCCATGTGGACGTGATTGAACTTGGGCTCGGATATTGGAGCCGAACTGGAATTGATGACTTAGGTATATGTATGGGAAAATACCTTAGTAGAGTTGTATGTTACTTCGTGATTGTATCTTTCCTTTGTGGATTATCCTTTTTGGATTATGGGAGACCTTCGGGGGTCTCGGGGTCCCTACAGAGTAGCGTATACTCACCCCTGCCGGGGTATGCCCGCACTACGTTGTGTTGGATGCAGACGACGGACATCACTGATTGTGATTGAGGCTTGTCGAGCAAGTTGGTACCTGGAGGAGGACCACTGGGTGGGACGTACATGGAGCGGACGGCTAGACCCGAGGAGCTGAAGAGACTATCTGTACCCACCCTTCATGTGGGACTTCCAGTGGACCGCTCGACATTGCAGCTTTACGTTTTCGGTTGTTGCAATTTCATTCCTATTGTACATTACTTTCAGTTTGGGTTTATATTCTAGCCCACTTACTTTTCCACACTTACTTTTTTACTCAATTTAATTAGTGTTTACTTCTACTGGCTTACTATGTGGTGTTTGTTTACTTTATAAAGGCAATTCCTTCCCCTTTGTTGGGATTTACGCCTTTGGTTCTAGTCGCTAGCCCCTGGCCTTTGGGAGGCGGGCTTGGGGTAGTCACGGCACGAGCCCCGAGGATGGGTCTTGACATCTTAATTTTTTGGTAACCTTAAAATTTTCCATTCTCTCTTCTTTAGAGGATGTTTTATTAATCCTATTTCTTATATGGGTTTTCTAGAAAAGGGTTTTCCGGTTTAAACCATTGATTTTTAATGTGAAATTTCAAATTGTGATGATGGACCATATTAAATTAGGGGATTTTGTAACTCCCGGTGTTTTTATATTATGTTATTTAAATTTAATATTTTAGATAGCTTACATTTCACACAACACTGAGATTAAAAAAAACCACAACATAATATTAATATAATTATTTAAAATGAAAATATTTCCTAACCATTAATGTTATAGTTATTAATAATGTTAACTATATTATAAAAACTATTATTGAATTCAATGGTTATCAATTATTTAAAAATAAATATTAAAAACCAATTTAAAATAAATGAAATGTTTTTAAAAAATCTATAATGTATTATCCGACTAAATTAAATTAGTTACTATCAGGGAATTATGTTCATTCAATTTATATATAATATATTCGATATATTTTTTTAAAATTCATTCTATCTGTTTTCTAGACATAATAGCAAAATATACCCATTTTTTACTCATAAATGTTATATTTTTGTAAAGTTAGTTTCTCTACCTTTTGATGGCGTACTTATTTTAAATATTGTTGTTGAAACATAAGTAGATTCTATTTAAAAAAATTAACTTCTTATTTGAATGATTAATATTAAAATTTACTTAGGTTAAATGTTTTATATTTTTATGATAATTTTCATGTTTTGGTGAATAGTGAAAATATATTGAAATTAAATTGAAAATGTATTTTTCGTCTAAAGAATTTATAGTGTTAAATAATAATTTTTATTGGTTTTAAAGTGTAAATAGATAATTTTTTTTATCATTTAATCTAATTTATGTCATTTTAATCAATTTATAATTTAATTTGGATATAAAAACATTTCAATCTTTTGAACATTTTCACTTTAAAAATTTCTTTTCTCGATCGGTCAACTGGATTAATTTTAAATTAAATAATGAAACTAATGTTTTTTGAATTTTTAAAAATGGATCCATTTTTTTTTGAATTATATGTTTTAAATTATTTATATTGGTTTTTGTTTTTGAAAATTATAAATAGTAACTGTAGTATAAAAAATATTAACAATGTTAATGGTAAATTTGCTAATTAAGGGTAAAATTAATATTATAAGTATTATAAAATTATCCTAAAACTTGTACTAATTTTATTGTATGAGTTATTTTCCACCAAAATCATCATTTTGATGATTTTATGGCCTCTTGGAGCCACTTTTATGACTTTATTAGTTTTTTAGTATTTTATTCGAAAGAAAGTCCAATATGTTATACTCAGGTTTTTAATAAGTATTAAAATATTTATATGTAGTAATTTAGAATATATATTAGACTATAAATAGTAATTTTAAATATAAAAATATTGAATTCATCATGATAAATGATTTTTAATTTTTAGGAAATAAATAATTACTATATAGGCTTGCAGAATGATGATGCTGAAATTCATTAATTAATAAAATTATAAAATAAATGAGATTAAATATATTAAACTAATTATAATTTTATATAATTAATTGTGTAAAAAATACGTATAGATGAAATATAAATATTAATAATTTATTAATGGTTTAGGTTCCAATTTATCTTCTGTATTGATATTTTTAAAAATGATAAGAAGTGAATAGTGTCAAAATGAACATTAATGATACTTCAAAATAAATAATATTAGAGTAAATGATATAAAATTAATAAGAATATACAATTAGAAAAAATTATATGTATATGGTTTAAAATTTCATCTATGACTCATTTGTGGTTCTTTTTTCATTTTATTGTAACTATATTAACCCTTAAATAGTAAGAAGCCAAGTAGTCATAGTAAGAGTTAAAGGGTCTAAGGGTTAATGTCAAAAGATAAGGGTAATAATGTCACCTAAACATGTATAAAAATTATTTTTTTGAGATTATTTATAAACATAGTGATCTTATATTGGATCTAAATCCATTTGGATCTATTTTTAATTGAAAATTTATTTACATTAATTTAATATTTTGAAAGTTTCCAAAAGTGCCCCTCATCTCAATTATAAAAGGGAAAACCATCCATCACTTCCTCGCAGCACTTTTAAAATTCTATATCGACAAAATAATTCCCATTTATCCTAAAAAATCCTTACATATGTTCTTGAGGTCCTGGTCTTCCAAAAATACAAACTCTAGATCCCCTAAGAAGAGATCTAATGGAATTCCATAATAGAAGAGGTAATTGTTTTTGAAACTAATTCAAGTTCATTTATTATTATACATACTCTTCATGTGTTGTTTCTACACTATTGTAATAAATGTATTATAAAATATTTTATTATATTTTATTATGATTATGGTAAAACCATAGTCAGCCTTTTATTCATCCTATGAAAAATTAATGTACAGTGCGTGCGTACGTACTACTTTTACTATCTCCACACCGTGGTGTAATCGTTTTTCATCACCAATATATTTGGATACGTATAATGTTAGATAAAATGAATAAAAATAATAAATATTATATGATATTTATAGTTTAAAAATTTATATACCATACACTTCGTTACACTTTCTCTATTAAGAGATTGATATCATTGCTCGTGCTTACATACGACCTACCATCTCCATGATGTTAGGTATTAATTTTACATGTTATCCATTAAAGTGTGATTATAAAAATGTATATAATGAATAAATACTATATCTATTAAATTAATATCATTCTGGAGATGAAATAAATTTATGTTAGTCTTAATAATCGGGACTCACATGATAAAACATGTATAGAAAAAGGAAGAAGTTGAATCAAAAAACATGGTTAATAATGAAATATTATCAACAAAGATGTGATAAAATAATATAATAAGATAATATATGATATCATAATATTTTTTTTATAAATTAATTACATTAACAAATGATTATATTGAATTTTAAATCACAATCAACTAATGTGAAGTTCTAGGTAATGCATTTTTGTCTCACTTTTATTTTTATGGGACACATGCCATTAACACTACTTGCTTCTTTTGTGTGGTGTGTATACAATACATGAATGTATTTTATGTGTATTACTATAAAGATTATGGTATTTTTATATCCATATAATTTTATTACATTCTTGAGGAATACTATTATAATGATTATTAATTGGAAAGGGTTATTTCATTATCACATTATTTTTTGATATTGCTTAAGTTTAAGTCACTATTGGGAACATTTTTCATCCATATATACATTTTCTAAAAATGTTTTCATAAATTATTTTACTATTATACTAAAAATGCATAATTTGTTTTACCCATGTATTACATTTTATAAAAAAAAATTGAATGAATCTATTTTTATTTCCCAAACAAGGCACTTTATGACTTTTTCAACCGAAGGAATGTTTTTTAAATTTTCATAGCATTATTTGATTTTTCAACTGTCATGATGAATTAATGTTTTTAAGCTTCCTTTAAAATTTTATAAGGTTATTTTCAAATCAAATGTTTTCATTAATAGTTTTGCGACTTTTTAAATAAATGATTTCAAATTAAAATGGGGATTTCATTAAAAACTTTTCAATGTTTTTGTTAGTGTATTTTAATATATGTAATCATACTATGTTGAATTTTATGATTGATAAAGTTTGATCTATTATGATATCATTTACCATATTTCATTTAATGATTTATGATTCTTTTTAACTGTGGATGCTCTATTTTCATACCATTCGTAGTTTATTGTTAAAGTATTTACATTTCATAAGCTAGTTTTTAATATGAATGTTTATGTTGATTATGTTTCACCCCTTTGATAATAGGAATGAATTGGGCTTATTAAGTGTTAGGAAGGGCATTTTATGGCCCCATGATGCATCGGTAGGTCTCATGAGTCTAACAACAATGGGTTTTGGCTAATGTGTTACCCAATTATTCATGGTTTCTTGGTCAAAGCCTTGAAAGAAGGTTTTTGATGTCTTGTGTTATACATTACTTCTTTATCAGAATAGTTATTAATAATACATGAGATTATTTGGATATTATAATATACATCATTAGTTATATTTCTCATTTTATTATTTTAATGGTGTTATTTTACCATATTTTATTGCTTCCAAATTATACTCCAGATTATGCATTAAATGGAATGTGTTTCCGATATTTAGCATTCCATATTGTTTATTCCATGTTAACTCATAGATTTTGTTGTACGCCTACCCTTACATGATCATTTGAGCTCACCCTTTTCTTATGTTTTATTTTTTCCAATGACTCAAATAATTATTTAGAGTTTGATATGTAGGATTACAAAAAGGGAGAATAATGGAAGACACGATGAAAAACTTTTTGTATATTATTTTTTAAAATTTAATGTGAATTTCAAATATGTATCTAGTTTACCAATACTAATAAACTATTTGGTCCTTTGGTATTTTATCCCTTGTATCATAGGATAATTTAATAATGTAAGGCACAAACTTTGGGTTATTGGGGTCGGGTTCATTGCAAACTTCATAATACTTGCATGATAATCCTTTAGATTTTTCATTAGACCTAAGAGTAATCACTTATTTGGTGGGATAAAGCCAAGTCTACATAAAGATTTGGTGATTTGAGATAATAAAACGTATGAGAAATTTGTCTCATGTAACCTCAAATTTGAAACTATGATCGATGAATCTCATGAGTCTAATGGGTATAAAGCTAAAAAGTGGAGAAAATATTTGAACTCTAATTTAGTGATGGATAAATATCTTGAGGGAAATAAATTCCAACATTACACTTGTCAAAATTTTGGGAATAATCTTCCCATAAATTTCTTGATTTGGGAAAGAAAATGTTTTAGTTGTGAGAAGGAAGGATACCTTGAAAAAGAATTCCAATGGGAGTAACCCACCAATGTGATGGAAGAAAATAATTCTCCAGCAAACCCTCATCCTATGGTTCAATGTTTCAACTACAAGGAATAAGGAAACTATGTGAGTCAATGCACTATTAAATGGGTCTTCAATGATAACCAATTTCAATAAGCTCCAAAACCTAATGATAAAGTGTGGGATTATTCCATTACAACAACTAAGGTGGATCCTGACAATGATGTGGTGACATGTACTCCAGTTATTAATTAACATATAATGAATGTAATTTTTTATTCTATTTATTAAAATTATTTATTATCATTAATGTTTAATATAACCATTCAAATACCAAATAAAAACATGTAATTAGAGCTATCTGTAAGAATAGAATGCAGTGAAATTATTGTATCGCAAGTATATGACATCTCCCCTATCCATATTTAAGGTTTGGACTTCCCAACAAAGCTTGTGATATGAACTTTATTTAAATTTTATGTAATTATGGATATAAATTGGATTTCATTATATATAGAATAAAATACAGTAGAAGCAAATTACCCTCAATATTGAAAATATCCTTATGATTCTACCCAAGTGTGAGTATGAGGATAAATATCCTTTGGAACCATCATTTCAAGAATGAATATTATCTCATTATGAGTAAGCTTATATAAACAAAATTATTAAGACTAAGGGAAATATCTTCCTTGATTACATTCCATTTGTTATGGAATACACTGATTTATTTCCTAATGAAATTCATTTAATTCCTATAAGATTTGAGGTTGTGTTCTTAGTCAAGATTATACCCAATGAATTTACAGTATCCAAGACTATATATTGAATATCCACTACTGAAATTGAAGATCCAAAGAATGAACTATAGTAAAATCTATATAAAGTGTTTATATGCCCAACTGCTTCACCATATGGTGAACTAGTCCTATTTTTCATGAATAATGAAACATCATTGAGCATCTCAATTGATAATCATGAGGTGAATAAGACGATGAAAAAGAAAAAGTATCATCTACCATGGATTGATTAATTGTTTTATTAGCTATGTGGATCCTAGTACTTATCTAAGGTGTATCTTCGGTTGGGATATTATCATGTAAAGGTGAACAATGATCATATCACCAAGAATACTTTTTCAACATGGTATAATCACTATGATTTCATTGTGATTCCATTTGAAATAACTAATTATTAAGCTATCTTCAGGAACTTTTATTTAGGGAAAACCTCACCAAATTTTTGGTAATACTTATAGATGATATTCTTATTTGCTTCAAATGAATTGAGGAACATGAGGAGAATTTAAATGTTGTACTAAATATCTTTTAGAAGGAAAAGGTAGAATGTGAAGTATAGTAAACATGAGTTTTCAATATTTAAAGTAACATTTCTGGGGAATGTTATAACTAGAAAAGGGATATCTATAGATACATAAAAAATAGTTGTGATTTAAGGACATACTAGACTAGTATCTATGATAGAGATACTTATTTTTCTGGGATTAACTAGGTGCGATCATCGATGTAATGACCAAACCTAGGTTACTCGAAAACTTGACACCTGACCCATTCCATAACATAATCGAATAGAGTTCCCGATCCACATGGGATAGAGAGAACCATCTGGGCATCAGAGAAAAAACTAGAGGGAATGATTTCACCCAACCTGAAAAAACAAATAGAACATATATACATATAGTAAGAGGGAATAATGTAAAGATAATAAATATATTCTATAACTATAATAAGGATGTGTAAAAAACAACTGTAAAAGATTCCAAAATATCCAAGAGACAAGTCCAATTAAAAAGGACCAAAGCCAAATAGCTAGTCCATATGATAGTATGGGTGGACTCCAACCATCTCACCACCAGCCACCCAACTTAGTTGACATGAAAAATCACCACCTCACTATGGAACCTTTTCGTTCCCTGCATTGGAGTACATACAAAGGTCAATGAACCACCAAATAGGTGTAAAGTGTGTGATATAACAGGATCAATATGATCTCATCCTAGTTTTCCATAAAAAGTCTTTGTATAACAATTAATTCATGATCATTTAAAATAAAACATTACATGATTATAATAAAGCATTTTTGTATAAAACATGGAAAAAATTTCTATTTTTTACTGTTCTAAATCAAAAGAAGGATTATCAATTTCAAATCACACTTATCATATCATCTTTAAGGAGAATAAATATTCATATAATGTATAAAAAATAAATCCAATAAATAAAAAAGAGAAGCACATTTATGATAACTAAGGATCACTATAGGTCACATTATAAGGCTGCTCGTGCCATAATTAATCAAGTGAACAATATGGTTCCTAAAATACATTCATAGGAATTAGAGGAATACCCCCTGAGAAAAACCCCATAAAATTTTCTGTTTTAGTCCCCTAGAACAATGGGCCTAGGAAGTATAAGAAATATTCATGATCAAACCTCCCAATAATCGTAAAAAAAGAGATGATGGACCCAATATAAACCTTCCACCTAAGCACCCAAGGTAACTGATGTTCTCATTTTAAAAATTCATTCAAATTCCTTGAAAAAAATTTCAAAACCATTTAAAAAATTCATTTAAATTATTATAAAATACCAATTTTCTTCTAATTTATCAGCAACCAAGGAAAATCCATTTTTTATTAAAAAATATTTTCAACATACAAAAAAATCTTTCTAATAATTTTTATAAATAAATTTATCGAACATGAAAACTATTTTAATAAATATATGTAAGATATAGAACCACCTAACTCAAATCTTGGGTTACACACACCTGCAATGGAATCCACCAACAAAAAAAACCCAATGACTTCAAGGAAGGATCTAGAATCCCATAAACATCTCAATATTGATCCGATTGTGAAAAAAAGTGTCAATGGAGTGTAATAAACACCACATACCTCAAGAATGTATGCCCATTTCACCGCAACCAACAATATAACAACCACCATATTAATATTTCCCAATAGATCAAAGAAATGACATGAATGAAAACCAACTCATTCCAATGAATTTGATATTGAAACTTAATGTCACTGTCCTGATCCATAGAAATGAAGAAGCATGAATGTCACTTACCTATAGAGACACACCGCAACTACAATAATGTTAGAACACCAAATGGATCGATCAGAATGGAATGATGTCTCAAAAAATCACTAGAGGGACCATAGGTCAAGATCAAAGTAGATATGGTAGTTGAAATTGGCACTAAAACCTATATAGTGTCCTATAACATTATTACACAGGGAATTATATGATGTGAATTTTTTTACATGTCATGAATTCTACAGTGGTCAGGTACACTAAAAATTTAGTCTCTTTAGATTAAAATCTGACCCTAAATTAACCCACAACGTGTAATTTCTTGTCATATCGTATAACCCTTCACGGCGTGAAACCTTCTCATGGCTTGTACCCAGAAACCAATCACACATCATGTAACCTAGTTACTTTGTGTGAAGCTCCCCTATTACCTACATAAAATATAGATAAAATCTTCTCTGAACTCCACACCAATGAGGGAACTTTGAGAGAGGAAAAAACATACCCAATCAAGGTAATGAGATGTTACAAACTCACTATAGTAAATAATTTTCCACCAAGAATTCATGTACAAGATGTAATCCCTGGAAAAAGATGTGGCTACTAATCCCTCATCAACAATTCATATTCTCAAGTCTCGTGAGAATCTGATATGTGTTTCCATAAAACCCTAACCAACAGAATCGAATTCTCGTGAATGAATTTCAATTTATAGTTAGCGATCTAAACTTGTTTCTCCAAAATAGAAAAATATAGATCTAACTCAATTTATTCCAAACCCAAGATGTGAGTGGGATCAGTATTGTACCTCTTGAGATGAGATATGTGGAAAAAATCATGAATACCTGTCAACTGAACTTGAAATGCTAGTCAATAAAAAACCTACCTGATTTTCTCAGTGACCTAAAACGGTCTAACATATCTTGCATCTAACTTTCCTTGTTTTCCAAGACAACAGTGACCCAATCGAGGAGAAACATTCAAGAAAACCCAGTCACCAATGGAAAACTCCAAAGGAAGGTGTTTTCAATCCTCATATAATTTCTATTGACTCGGGGATATAACCAAGCATCGATGTACATCATGAATATTTAATGATGTCTTCTAGACCAAACTTTCTCCAATCAAAGATTGTCTTCCCACCTCATCCCAACAAAAAGTTGACCTACTCAGGTGATCAAACAATGCCTCAAAGGGATAAATTTTTATCAAATACTAATAATTGTTGTTATAAAAAATCTCAACCTATCCTATATAGATATACCATTACCTACTAAAATTCAACACATAGGCATGAATCACATCCCCCGGATCTGAATAACATGCCCTCACTGATCGTCTGTCTGTGGATGGAAAATTGTGATCAACTTGACCTGAGATCCCATTACCTCATAGAGAATTCTCTAGAACTACAAGGTAAAAAAAGGATACCTATCTGAAACAACTATAGAAAGAATCCCATATAACCTCATAATCTCCTTCAAATACATCTTACCTAGATCTTCAACATTAGTTATAACTTTGATCAGTATGAAATGAGCATACTTCATCAACTGATCAACAGTTATACCAAATATAATTCCTCTCTCAGAGAGTCTATGGTAATCTAACAAAAAATCCATGGATAACTCATCCCATTCCCAAACCATCATTTAAATTGGTTAATGAAATCTAGAGGGTTTCAAGTACTCTGCCTTTATCTATTGGCAGGTGTAACAGGGGACACATAATCTGCATTGTCACACATTATACCCAACAACCAAAATAATTGTCTCATATCATAATATATATTTATTGTGCCCATATGAATTCACCATGAAGAGTTGTAAAAATTAAACAATAATAAATGTCTCATAGATGCTAGGATTAAAACCCCCTTCCAAAAGTAGAGTATATTATATAAAAAGATAGGGTAACCAGAAATGGTCTCCTCACCATAAAGGCTTTCTCTAATTTTACTAAACTCGTCTTCCTGATATTGAATCTTAAATGTAGACTCCATGAGAGATTACTATAACTAAAAACTATTCATAACCATACCTAAAACATTCTTTTATGTATCCAAGTGAAACTGAGTGAGAATACTCATAAGTTTCTAGTCCTTTGATTTCTGAATAGCCTGCGATGTAAAATTCATGGTAAGAGTGTCTGAGATGACATTCCCCTTCACTAGGATGTAGGTGATATTAATTTAAATTTTTTGAAGGTATTCTAACCATCATATCTATCTAAGATTTAATTATTTATAAGAAAAGATATAACTTAAACTCATATGATAAGGAAATACTATGAAACTTTTTCCCAGAAAGATATTGCAACCAACATTTAAGAACATTCCTAACTTGAGGAAGCTCTAAATTTTGAGCGGGGTAATTATTCTCAGGAGGGTGAAGATGAATAGATCTGTAAGCTTCCACATGGTCATACATTATAAACACATATCCGAAAATAGCACCAAAAGCATCCAAAAACACCATGTACCCTTTACCAGGCTCAGGTAGGATCAGAATAGAAGCTAATGTCATAAGTTACCATGTACTAATTTCCTAGTTAGATTAGTCAAAAGTGACACCATATTAGAGAAATCCTTATCAAACCATTGGTAGTATCCAACAAAACCAAGGAATCTCTGTATCTCAAAGACATTCTATGGTTCTTTCCATGAAATGATAGCTTTCACCTTCATTGGATCAACTGATAAGACATGTTTAGAAATAAAATTCCCTAAGAACATCATTTCTTGTATCTATAAACTACAATTATAAAACTTTCTATAAAAATAGTGACTTCTCATAATTTCTAGATCCAAAATCAGATAGTTCTCTTTCTCATGCTTGGATTTCAAATAAAACAAAATATCATCCATGAACACTACCACCAATATTTCATGATAATGATGGAATATATGATTCATCAAATCCATAAAAATTAAACGAGATCTAGTTAGACCAAATGGAATCAAAAGGAAATAAAAATGGTCATACATGCTCCTGAAAGTTGTCTTCAACATATCAGACTTGCAAACATTGATCTGATGATAACATGAACAAATATCAATCATTAAAAACAAAATTTCCCCTTTTAAATAATCAAAACAATAATCCACATGTGGTAAAGGATATTTGATCTTAACTGTCACCTAGTAAAAATTCTAATAGTCCACACACAACCAAAGTGAAACAACTACCTTATTGGAAAAGAGAATGGGGTCTGCCCATGGAGAAACACTAGGGTGGACAAAACCTTTTTCCAATTCGTCATCCAACTAAATATTAATATATTTCATCTTTTATTATTCCATAGGATAAGAAACTATCAATATTGGTTGTGTACATAGCACCAGTTCAACCAAAAACTCTGCCTCTCTCTTTGGAGGAATATAGGAAATGTTTCTTAGAAATATGTCAGAAAAGTCATGAACAAAAATAGGAAAATCAATAATAGAAGAAACAACGTCAGTGTCAAACTTAGTATCAGATAAAAAACTCTTGAGATCTAGGAGGAATGGTCCTACATGAGCACAACTTTGTTCTCAATCCCCCTAAAATAAACGAGAACTCCCATCGATAGTAGGAAACGAAACAAATTGATGATAACTATCAACCTTAGATCAATGAGAAACAAGACAATCCATACTAATGATGACATTAAATAGATCTAAATCTAGAAAAAGAACATCCCAGACCATCTCTGTATCATCTGTCCTTAATGAACAAGGACACTAAAACCCCTTCTCTTTCCTATTTCAAAGAGGTTTCACTAAATCAATTACAAAGGACATAAGTTTTACTGGAAGATTAATAATATAAAAAACATGAATATATAATCAATTGTGAGGAAATTGTATCAAATAAATCAATTTCTATGGATGATTCAATAAAGAGAGTACCTCTCACTGTCCCTAGACCAACATCTATGTCCATTTGAAAATCCTCTACTACATGAAATTTCTTCACTTCTGAGGCCTATGTCTAGATCCATTTAGCACTCGAAGAATTTCACTACCCTATAGTATCCTTTGGAGCCAATTAATCCTAGAGTTAATAAGGAATAGTCTTATCCTAATAGTAGCATTTTAAATGACCAAAGGGTCCATAACTATTTCACATCTTCACAATCATTGGACAACAATGAAGTGTGGGTATGAACGTTACACACTAATAAAAATTCATAGGCACATTTCTATACATATAAGACGGTGTATATGATGCTTTCTACTGACTCCCACCACCACCAATTCTGTGATCATTCGGACACTTCCTTTTATTCCAATGCACACCCCTGATGCCACTACAAGATGGAAGAGAAGAAGCGGAAAATACGACATTTTCTACTATGTTCATATCATCCATCATATCCCTATATTCTGTATATACATAGGTAGATATATTTAACATAATCATAGGTGATTTGATATCCTTTAACAAACCCTATAGGTACTTTTGAGCCTTCACTACTCATTCCTAACCACTTTATGAGAGAAATAGACAAGGTCAAAAAATTTATTGGTGTTCACTGCCACTAAAGACTTTGTTTACTGAAAATATAGGAAATACATAGACTTTTCCAAAAAACATGACACTATAAAAAACTGTTGGAATAATGGGGTCTTGAAACCCTTCTAGTCCTCGCCTACTTGTCTATCTGCTTGGAATATTTAATCCCACCATCGCTTACTGGAACCCTCGAGTATGATCATTGCACACTTCACCTTGATATTATTAGGTATCTCCAGGATGTATAAGATCTATGAAATCTTATCCATCCATTCTTATACCTCTTGAGGTCCATTCAATCCTGTAATAGACGGTGGGTTCTCATGCAGTAATTATTTTGACCGATCACTCTCCCCTCCATCTCCAGGTTGTAGCTCAGTAAATTGGTTCTGAAATCATGGTATGTTCTGATAAAAAAATCCAAGATCCCATACTATAGCCTCAACGATATTCTTATATATAATTTGATTTCCTTGAGGAGCATCATTCGGAACCTCATGTGGTACTCAGGTAATATATCTCATAGGCATATTACTGCACACCAAAACAAAATAATGATCAAACAACAAAATAAATCTCTGTTCAAACCAAAAAATCCATAAGTATAAAATGAGATTTAAAACAAAACCCAACACTAAAGACATGTATAGTTACTTCAAATAGAAACTTGAGTCTAGTCATGACAGGAGCTTCCTCAGAACTTATGACAACATACCTCTCAAATCGTGACAATCTTATCTCTGGTCTAACTGATATACCAAGAAATAGAATCTTGAGGAAAAACATAAAATTCAATACTAAATTATAATGACCTGACATGGGTTACCCTCAAACTTATAACCAAAATCATTTTGTCACATACCCTAAGGTAATTATCATTCCCCACGGGCTAGTGACAAGCATTCAGGAATGAAACAACAAAACAAAGGGAATGATATCTCCCAACCTGAGTAAACACATGGCATATAAATACACAAAGAAAGAAGAAACAACTAAGAGAAGATAAATATATGACATACCAATAATAAAAAATAGAAAAAAAACTTTAAAATAACCAAAAATCTCCAAGAGACAATTCCAGTGAAACAAAACCAAAACCAAATAGCTACTCCCTGTGATAGTGTGGTTGACCTCCCACTATCATAACACTATCTACCCAACACAACTGAAATGAGTCCTAACCACCTCACTAAATTACCTTTTTTCCTTACATTTGTATACATACAAATGTTTACACACAAATGAAGAGGTACACAGGGAGTGAGATAACAGGCTTAATAGGATCCCACCAAGTTGTTTCATAACAAGACTCTTTATAACAATTCATATATTCACATTTCAAATAAAACAAGGCTTGATAAGCAGAAAATATGTTCTATAGAAAACATGGTAAACAATTTACATATTTATAGTTATAAATAAGAAGAAGACATTTCAATTTCAAATAAAATTTCCCATATCATTTTTCACAAGAATAAAAATACATATCAAGGCAAAAACAACAAATCCAATCAATATAAATGAGAAGAAAATGTATCAGCACCAAGGATCACTATAGGTCACACTATCAGACTACTCATACCACAATCAATCAAGTGCACAATCTGGTTTCTGTAAAATTGAATTTGTAATCATATGAAACCCCCATGATTACCCCCCCCCCCAATGTAAATATAGGTCCCCTGTAACAACATACCTAGAAAAAAAGGAAATCCACTGATAAAACCTCCTGATAATCGAAAAAACATGGATGATGGCCTCATGACAAACCATACACCTAAGTACCCATTGATACGAATGTTATCTTTTCAAAAATTAATTCTAATTCTTTGAAAATAACTTCAAAACCATTTCACAAATCCATTTCAATGCTTTAAAAATACCCCTTTTATTTCCATTTATCAACAACTAGGGGAAAACCATTTTTATTTTAAAAAAAGATTTTCAACACACACAAACAAAATCATGAAAATTCCTTATATAAATGAATTTTTAAAACAAGAACTACTAGGTTTATCAATATAGGATAGAGATAATACAACAAACCTTAAAGCTCGGGTCGCACACACCCACAACAAGATGCACAAACAACAAAATCCACATAACGTCAATGAAGGCCCTAGAATCCAATACAAATCTCTAGATTGATCTAATTTAGAAAATATGGGGTTGGTGGAAAGGAGGAAACACCACATTACTCATGAATGGACACCCTACACACCACAACCATCAATGTAATGGTCTCCAGAATGAGATCTCATAACAAATATTGATGAAGACATGAATAAACACCAACTCAGACCAATGAATCTGATAACACAACTAAAGGGTGCTACTATGATAAATGTTAAGGAAGAAGTTCAAAGGTCACTTACATGGAGATATACACTACAACCACATCAATGATCAAATGCTGAAGAAATCAATCTAGAAAGAATAGTGTCTCCAAAATCATTGGAGAGGGACCCTCAATCGGGGGTAAACGAAATCTAGATGCTGAAATGGGCACTCAAACACATACCATGGACTATAAATTCCACAATCAAGGAATTAAACTATGTGTAAGTCCTTTACATGTTTCTTAATCCATGGTGTTCAATTATTCTGAAAAATCAGTCACATGTGATAAAATTTTGATCTTAAAATAACTCATGATGTGTAATTACTCATCACATCATGTAACACTTCATGGTGTGAACCCTTCTCAAGGATTATACACAGAAACCAATTACACATCGTGTAACGTAGTTACATAGTGTGAAATTACCCTACAGACAACATTAAATACATAGATCAACTTATAAAAACTACACTCCATAGAGGGAACATAGAGATAGGTAAAAAAATTCACGATTAAGGTAATGGGATGTTAGAATAGATTTATAAGAAAATTATCACAAATTTCAAGCCTACTAAATAAGATAATTTAGAGGGGAGCGATGTTTGTATAGACTAGTGAATGTGAGAAAGTAATTAAAATTTTAAATAAAGGCTAAAGACTCCACTTATTATTACATTACCCACCCCTGGGGAAGAATTTTTAATCTACAATGATTCTTATAAAAAAGGGATCAGGTTTTGTACTCATGCAACATGATAAAGTGATAGATTATGCCTCTTTCCATTTAATTATACATCAGTAGAACTACCCAACACAAGATCTAAAATTGGTTGTAGTGATATCCACATTAAATATTTTGTTGAATTATATATATGGGAAGAAGTGTGACATATATACAGATCACAAAATCCTCAAGTATATATTTACACAAAACGAGCTCAATATGAACCAACAAAGGTGGTTAGATATGATCAAGGATTATTATTATTCAATCAATTACAATTTTAGGAAGGAAAAAAAGTGGAAGATTACCTATGAAGAATGTATCTTGTAACCTAATCCATGATGAGTTTTGAAAAGGAACCCATATTTTCATACATATAAAGGTTACACATGGGAATAATAAAGAGATATTTATCCTACCTTCCTTAAATAACTACTCAACCATACATTTTCAAGAGGATCAAGGAGGCATATAAAAGATGATTTGGAGCTAAAAATATAGTGAATATTCTAGAGATTAACTTTGTTAAATATGATCTTATAATTTTTGTAACCCAGTTATGTGTCCCATTAAAATAATAACTGAATAAAGGACTTATGAAAAATTTTAATATGTCATCCTTCTCTTTTAGTCTAAGAAGAAATAGAATTTATAGATATTTTAATCAAAACTTATGGTGGGATAAAATAAATTGGGATGTTTAATAATTTGTATCTTGATGCTTGGTATGCTAATAAGTTAAAGATGAATAACAGAAGTCTTAGGGTATGATGAAGCCATTTCCAATACTAGTATAGAAATGGGAAAAAATAAGTATTGATTTCATCACAGGACTCCATAGAACATCTAAATAGAATAATTCCATGTAGTTGGTAGTTAATTTCCTTATATAAAAGATGATCTCTATATTGACCAACTCTATAAGATAAACATTTTTAAATTGGGAATACTTCATGAATTACCACTCTCCATTGTATCTGGATGAGATAAAGAGTTTAACTAGAGGTTATAGAGAAGCCTTTAGAAAGCATTTGATATATAGAAAATCTACAGTACAACTTATCACGATATGACAGATGGTTTGTATGAGATAACTATACCAGCTTTAGAAGATATCCTCATATCATGTTAAATGAATTTCCAAGGAAAAATGGATCAATAACTTACCCAAGGGGAGTTCTTATATAATAATAGATTCCATTATAGAATTCTAATGGAACCTTATAAGGCTTTGTATGGGAATATGTTTTGAACCCCATAATTCTTGGATGAAGTTAGAGAGTGGAATTTTTTTGGAACTAATCTTATCCTATAGATGATAGAGAAGGGTCAAACCATTCCATGTACTTTGAAACCTATGAAAACATTACAAAAAATATTTGCAGACAATCATCAAAGAGATCCATAGTTTGAGTTTGGAGATATGTTAATTCTTTATATATCACTATGTAAGAAATTCATGATCTTTTGAAATAATGGAAAACATAGTACTATATACATCACCCCCTTGAGATCCAGGATTGCATCAGAGATGTGACCTATCAACTATCACCCCACCTAATGTATCTGAATTACATAATATGATCCATGTATTCCTTATGAGGAAGTATATATCAGATCCCTCTAATGTATTGAATCTAGAGGTGGTACCCTTGGAGAATTATCTTTAATATGAGGAGTAGCTAATGAATATATTATATTATAGAGACAATGTTCTATAAAACCAGAAAAATCACATAGTCAAATTGTTGTGGTGGAACCACATATTTGAGTAAGCAACAAGGGAACCACAAAAGGTGATAAAATAAGTTTTTTCGTCTATGTTAGTTTATAAAATGAAAATTTAATGGGTGAAATTTTTTAATGGGGTAAAAATATAAAAAAACCAATCTCTTATAAATGAAATTCCCTTCAGAATGAATAAATTAATTATTATGTAATTTATATATGGAAAAAATATGCACCACTATGGTTTTTATGGACCGATTATAAAATATTGCCTATAGAATTTAAAATAACACAAATAATATTAAGCACTGATAATATATATTTTGTATAGAGACTGGTAAGATTATATCATATTAAAGGTTTTGAAAAATTCTAATTTTCCCAGATGGAAGGATATATGGCCTTGACTAGTAGGATCATACCCTATGAAGCCCATTTACTGAATCTTTTATGGGATATGGAATCACTGATTTTTTTCTCTTGACCAATCCCAAGATGAAATTCAACAACTTAGGAAGGAACAAAACTATTTATGGGAAAAGTTCAACCTTATTGACATCATGAACCAAACCATGTTCTCAGAACCACTGTATGAAATCCCCACCATCACACATCATACTCTTAGTGGATATTCTAGTATAAACACTAATATTTTATATTTTTCTATTTTTCTATTTCAAAAAATAAATACCATATTTATCCCTTTTAATTATTATAATTTTATATTATTTGATGAAAGTTAGATTTTGGTATGAAGAAACACAAATTTCATTTTTAGAAAATATAATGTTTAAATTAAAACACACTTTTTGATAAATTCTAGAATATTTAAATAGAGTTTATATTCATATATTATTCTTACTAAATAATGTTTATATACATATTATAATATAATTTTGTGATGACCAATATAATCTTTATAAGGGTCAAAAAATTGTTACTATTATAAAAACCAATATTTTTTAATAAATGGTAATTTTTGTTTAAACATATAAATTATCATATATAGAGAATTATTTTGAAAAAATAAATATTATTTTTGAAATAATTCGGTAAAAAAATATCCAATGGTTAAATTTTCATAACTTTCTAGGATAGTTCAATTTTTGGGTAAGAAAATATGGTATAAATATATGGTATGTGTTATGACAACATAATATCCCAAATAGATGTAATAAACAGTATAAAGTGTGTACATGGCCAAAAATACGATTCACCTACAAAATAATGTGTTTTTATGTTATTTAATTAGTATTAAAATATATTAATGAATCATCCAAAACAAATATTATATTTTAAGGATTCAAAATTAATTCTTTATAAAGATGTCCCACTTCCACATCACAATGGTTATTATTTTAAAGAGTTAGGTTCTTGGAATTATATAATATTTAAAACCACTCCAATTCATAATAAAATATGGGCACAAACTATGGTAAAGTTTTTGGTGTTTATTATTTTATTATATAGAGTCAAAAACCCTTGTTTTGAAATTAATAAAAACATTCCCCCTCTTTTGATATAAATTACCCCAATACTCACATTCCTCTTCACTAAAAAATAATTTAACATGAATTAACTCTCCTCAACCCTCTCTGAATCCCCCCCAAGGTGTTATAATGGTATCAATATTCTCATCCCAAACTTTTAGAAGTGCCCTCTCAAGTTAAGGATCCCTCTCCTCTTCTTTTTATTTTAGGTTATTTCTTTGTACTAAGAACTTTTGATTTCCGATTCTCCATGTTTTAATATTTTTTACACATACCTTTACTATTATTATTGTTACCATGTAATTGGATATTTCCTTTCACTCCCATTCACCCCCTCTATAAACCTTTATGTACACCTGTTATGCTGCAGAAAATATCCTATGATATTTCATGCCAAACATTTTTATAGTGAATAATTGTCCTCATATCCACTAATGGGTATTCACCTAGTTATATCTAAAATTTATTTATTGGGTACCTATATGTATATAACCCAAACACCATAAAAATGGGGTTAAAATTGATGAAATGTATTTTTATGTTATATGATCTATGTGGAAAACAAATTCATGTACATGATATGAATGTGATAGATGGACCCAAAATTAAATAGACCTCCAATGATTTTGGTAATGGTTTTATCTCATTAGATGAAATTTATGGCACATAAAATGTTATCATAAAAATTATATGATATTATTTCTCTATGGTTAGCCTTGACATATGATTATGATGTCATGTTTTATGTTATTTCCTCATTCTTTTGTGGATTTGATGTTATCATCTTATATCATGCTTCAATTATCATGTGTATGATTTTCACCCATTTTATGTCTCCTTGATATTCCTCTTGAATAAAATGTATTAATTTCAACATTTTATGCTTGTATTTTTTCCTTAATAAGATTTATATATCACCCTTTCCTTAAATATGACCCTTAGTTATGTTGTGCAGTATTAAAAGATTGATGGAATATAAGGGAATGTTTTTTGGGTTTTTTAAATAATGTTGTTGTATACAAATTTAAAATTATTGCAATGTGTACATAATTTACCAAATATGATAGGCTTATCAATATTATAGGATAATATTCTGTGTATATTTATGTAATAAATCATTAATTAAGGTGTATTAATTATATGAGCTATCATACCGTTCAATCCAATGGATAGGTGATAACAGTCACATTAAATAATAATAATTCAATAGTATATCACAGATTAATAAAACACATTTTTACATGTAATGAAATTGATTAAATAGATTAAATTTTTTTAAAGATATATATATCATAAAATTTAATGGAAATTTATTCTAACCGCATTATAATAATTTATCATAAAAATAATATCACTCTGGTATAAAAAACTGATGAAACATTTTCCTTATGACATCTTATGGTTCCAATGTATCTTCCTCAAATTTATTTTTTTCTCCTTAAATCATTAAAAAAGTGAGTTGTACTTCTCCACATAAATTTCACTATTTTATCTATAATATCAACTGGTTATTCCTCAAAAGATAGATCGTTCTATAGTGTTATGGCCTCTAAGATTAGTAAATGTGAAGGATCATGTTTGTACTCCCTTGGGAGAGATACATGGAACACATCTTGAACTTTATAAGAGATTCAAAAGAAGATCCAAGAGATAAGAAACTATCCCAAAAAGTTCCATAATTTCAATTGGACTTGCTAATCTTAGGATAAATTTTTCGTTATTTCTAAATCTCGTAAAATTATTCTATAGATAAAATCACCTTAATACCTTCTCACTAATATCAAACTTCAGATATCACTGATGATTTTCAACACAACTTTTCTATCAATTTGGAGATTCCAAAATGTGTTGTTGAATATATATAACCTTCTCTTTCATTTAATTAGATATCCATTGTCCCAATATATTCTTTCTACAACTTCGTACCAACATATTGGAGTTTTTTACTTTGTTTTATAGAGATATTCATAAGAAGCCTTCTAAAATCTTGGGTAAAAGCTATTATTGTTAGATAATTAGACCCTAGAAAACTGTTGGTCCCAACCACTTTTATTATCCATATAAAATTATCACAACATATATTTTATAGTTTGAAAGGTCCTATCAGACTAACCATCTATATGAGGATGAACTATATTACTAAACCTTAACTCTGTATCTATATCCTATTGACGACTTTTCAAAAACATCAAGGTAAAACTATGATCCTGATTAGATACAATTTTAAATGGTACTAAACACAATATAATTACTTTTTTAATGTATAATATCATAATAAGATCAAGATTTAAATATTATCTAATGGAAATTAATTTTTAAATATTTATAAGGAGGTTGATTAAAACCCAAATAACATTATTCCCTTTAGATGTTTTGGGTATTCTAATGACGAGATACATGGTAATGTTTTCCCATTTCTAATCTATTGTAGGTAATGGTTATAACATCCCCTTATAATTCTATCTCTCAACCTTAACTTTTTGACATACTATGCATCGAGATGCATACTCTATAATATCCCTCTTCACATTATCCAACCAAAAAATAGTTATAATATCTATAAATATTCATATTTTCAGGATGAATAGAGAATTATAAACTATTAGATACATAAAAAATATCCTTATTCATGTGTAGAATTTATAAGACACATACTTAGTTCGTGAATATTATCATTCACTCACAATCATGGTTGATCTTAGGAACATTTGTGACCTTATTATATAGTTTCACATCCTCCTTTTCCCCTCTTTAATCCCACGTGTATGTATAGTTAAACATTTAACTGTTAAATGTATTATATACCCCCTATCTTCATGATTTCAAGATATATCATATGTAAATCCATAGATATTTTATCTCTTTTAATCATCATCATAGACAAACTAGCATTGTATTTTCGACTTTGAGAATCATCCACCTTGTTTACTTTCCCAGAGTAGTATTTTATTGATCAATCATAATATTTATTTATCTACAACAATCTCCATAGGTGAAAATTAAACTATTTTGATGTGAATATATACATAAATTTTTTATGATCAGTATATATATCACACCGTTAACCATAAATATATTTCTTAGATATTTTTGGTGTAAATATTATTACTACCAACTCCAAATGATGATTCACATAATTTTGATCATGGTTTTTTGATTGGTGTGAGGCATAATATATCACCATTTCATTATGAATGAGGTCCCATATTAGTCCCTTCTTTGATGAAACATAAAATATTACAAACCCTTCCCCACTATAGACTAGTGTGTGTACACGTTTCTTGACCAACCTTCTTCTCAACTCTTGGAAATTCTCCGGACATTCATGTTATCAAAGGAACATGGATCCCTTATCAGTCAACATGGTTTTTGGATTAGATAACAATGATAAATATATTAAGTGTCAACATTATCCTTCCAAACTAAGAAAACAATATATTTTAGTTACCATGGTTATTCTGGTCCTTTGTTTAATAAATTCTATTTTTGACAGATCCATCGATATACCCTCACATGAGATTATATAACCCATGAATGTGGCATTATATAGCCAAATATGAAACATTGTAAATTTATCATACAAGTTCACCTTCTTTAGGGTCTTTATCACAATCCTTAAATGATATTCATTTTTTTATTTCTCTTTAAATATATAAGAATATAATTTGTTAAGACTATAAAAAATTTATCAAGGTAATATATAAAGACTATATTCATTTGATCCATGAAGAAAGAGGGGTAATTGTTAATTCCCAAAGACATCACAATAAATTCATAATGACCATAACTCATACATATGGTTTCATTGAATTCATCCTCCTTCTTGACCCTCAATTGATGATATCCAAAATGATGGTCAATCTTGGAAAAGTATTGATTGCCAAGAATTTGATCAAAAAAGTCATCAATACAAGTTAGAGGATACTTTTTTATTAATAGTTATCTTGTTAAGTTATCAACAATAAATGAGAAGTTTAATTGACCCATCTACCATCTTAAAAAAAGTGTACCTTGTGGTAATGAACTAGGGCATATGAATCGCTTATCAAGATTATCCTGGAGTTTATTATTTATTTATTACAATGTAATTTATTCCATTTTATATATTTTCATTGAAATATGTGTAGCACTAGGTATAAGTTCTATTCATAAGTAAACATCTCTTGTCAAGGGATGATTAAAAAATTATTAAAACAATACATCAGAATAATCTCAAAAAATATGCATATCTTAGATGTTTAATTTCTCCCCAAACAATGGAGATAAATATCCCAAATTAGTAGGTAGTAATAAGAATGTAAAATAATTAAATTCCATTAGCAGTTAATATTCATCCCTATAAAAATAATTAGCAGGTTTATTTGGAATATTTAACGTAACATTTCATCCCTATAAATTGATATGCGCTATATATAGAGAGAAAAAATACATTCCCAAAATCACATCAAATTAAACTAGAGTTAAAATCAAGATATATATATTAAGAAGTACATTTTAAAAAACCTCTGTTACAGATGATCCATATACATAACATATGGTCATCATACCATTAATAGTTTTACTACTAACTAAACTTCTAATTCTTGAATATAGTAATCAACATCCATGAAAACATGTAATGATATAAATTAATTAACATAAATAATATCAAGTAGGATACTATAATATTTGTGTGTGTTTATCACCACCGTGATATCATTATTCTATCTTCAATCCCTTTGTAAAACTAAAATGGTTATCATGATCATCAAGAATTATTAATCGGATTGATCAATCATATAATCATAAAATCATAACAAAAATGTCATAAATTATGAAACCATCTTTCACCCCAATAAACATTATTTTTAACCAACTTAATTCATGTTTATATTCAATTCAAATCCTTCATAATGGTTTAAAAATAAAATCTGAATTAACACAATCATATACCCTAGGAGTGTCTAGCCAAGTGTGAAGTCTTAGTCCCACTCATCATGAATCAGTGATGATTGATTTAATACTCAATATTATCCTTTAAATGTTATTACCCCCTAGGTTCATTTTTTCCATAGTTATATCTACATTACAATATTTAAATATTGATTTATTTTATAGTAAAACCAAAAAACATCAACTTTACCAAATATTTAGGATATAGTCCTATACTTAGATGTATCCCCTTGGTTTTGAACAAAGTTATATAAATGTAATACATTAAAATTAACTAAAACCTACTTTGGAACCAACTGAGGTAAGCTAATAATTTCATACATATATTTTTTTACATCATTTTATATGAATATTCAATACATATCATAACAAAACATGACTCATAATAAAAAAGGATCGGAGTCTCTAGAGACCATATACATAATCGTATTATTTCATGACAGGTCGTAAACATCTATCCTAATGATCTTATCACATATTAAACATATTATACATGCACTACTAAAAACCTTTCTTCATAACATAGGGAATGAAAACTTAATAAATGGTGATATTGGATGCTTAGTAAGGGTAAATAGATTAGATATAAATAATTGATTATAATTTATTATAAGATAAGAATAATGGTATGGGAACATGATCATATATTATAATAATCATACCCAATTAGTTAAAGACCATTAATCATAAATCATGAATAAGTATTTTTCATAACAACATACATAAGTCATAAGTGTGTAGAATCATCTATAATCAATCATGAGTTATGATAACATACCATAATCAGAAGAAGGTTTTTTTGGAATACATATAAGCATATAAATTAATTTACTTAGTCATGTATCACTTTAAAGTCTATCATGGTGGATTCATTTTAACTCTCATTCCATCTTTTTCTTATTAAAGGTTCTCTCCCATGACTATTATAGTGGAAAAAGTTCCTTACTTAACTACGTTCACTACCAATTATAGTCTTTATTATCTGATGAGATATCCATCATTACCGAATTAATTATAGGTATATATAATTTTCATCCCACCTATCACATAATAAAAACTAAAAATATATGCTTTATAAGATCATAAAACAATCATCATATCATCATATCCAATCCTATATAAAGGAAAATGGTTTTATAAACATTTCATCATTTCATAATAGCATAACAAATGGAAAAGCAATTAGATTCATAAATGTTTCCACATAACATAACTAGACAATGGTAGTGATATGAGTTTCATAGAATTATCCATAAATCATAATCATCATAATTCATTTAGAGAAATAAAGGGTAAGGTATCATGATATCATTTATCAAGTGAAGTATAAAAATCCTTAAAGGATGTTGACATTGATGAAAAATAACTTTAAAATATAATTTTTACCTTTCATTTAAAACATTAAAAATTATAATTTTGTTTTTATAAAATTATTAATAAAATTTCCTAGAATATTTAGAAAATCATTTTGATTTAAAATAATCAAGGAATGTTGTAAAGGAACCATTTACGAAAAGGATATCCATAATAGTAGAAAAATATATTCATTCTGTATATATTAATACCATGTGTAGGTTTTTATTACTTCTAAATATAATGTATAAAAATTTTAAATGGTATATTTTTTCAGGGATCTACACTTGTTGGTGTAACATCTGATGATGAAAGTGATGTGTTACTGGTTGTGTGTCTAAAGGAAACTCTCATGGCATGATGTGTGACATGGTTTTTCAGAGGTGAGGGGTTATTATGTCCTTTTATTTTATTTTGTTTTGAATTTGAATTTTTCACTCAAATTATGTTATTTGTATTTTTATGTGGTATATGGTCTCATGATATGTGTTGGTTCTTACTAAACAATAAAATTATTTTTATTAAAAAATGGCAGGTTAAACGTCTAAAACAACATGTTCAAAAAAACTAGAAAATTTTAATTATTGAAAAAAATATATAATAAATTAAATGGTATTGAAATTTACCTGTTTACAACATTTCATGATTATGTATGAACTTTCTTATGACAATTTTTAAGAGTATTTACCTGGAAGAAAAATTTCATCGACCAAGAGGAAATAAGGTTATCATTTCTTTTAAAAACTTTTCTTGATCATTTTATGTGCCAAGTAAAGAAAAATAGTAATAATAAATAGATAAATTAAAAAGTATATTATATGGAAAAATATTGAGTTATAGTTCAAGAACCATATAATTTCTCTAAATAGATGTTAAAGCATAAATAATCATGACTAAAATGATATTCATCCAAAAATCACTTACCTCATGTCTAGTCTTTCTTCACACACATCGAAATATCTTAAATAATATATATATATATATATATTATTGAACCATATTTTTATATAACGTACTATGTATCATTCCATTAAAATTTCCAATTATATTTTTATTAACAATTCTTCTTTAAAATGGCCACTCTAGTGAAAACTTGTCTATTTTCCATCCATGTTTCAGTTCGATGGTTCAAAAACTTGCTCCTTGGTCATGGTTTACTACTCTACAGAATTTTTATCATGATATAATTTTTATATATATTTATTATATGCACTTATAATAATTCATAAAAATGGTAGTGAAAATTGAATTATATCAATTCATGGAAACAGTAGTTTGAACACACCCGCAAGTGTTTTTTAACTTTTCGATGGATGGATCAAAAGAAATTTGAATTACAATTATCCTTTCCAGAATCATTATTATATCATTAAAATATTATATATTCACTAAATATAACCTTATTACAATCTATTTAAATAAATAATAAAAAATTATTTGCATCATTTCATAGAGGTGGTTGTCCACAAGTACGCACAAGCGATGTAATCATTTTCCCATAGATGGGAATGTAAGAAGGTAGATAAGATACTATAATTAAATAAGAATAATTATTTAATAATTATTACATATAGGAATTAAATATATATTAATAAAAAATAATTAATTTTGGTGAGGAAATAGAAATGTATCGATACACTGAACTGGTAGCCCACACATATAGAAAAGTGATACTTCCATTTCCCATTTGATAGAAAGATCATGTAAAATGGTTAATACATCATCATAATAAAAATTCAATATATTTTATTTTATTGAATAAGTTATTTTATAATTTATAATATATATTTATAGGATTTATAAGATGAAATAAAATTGAAACTACCCAGTTAAGAGTTGTGACCCTTCATTGATAAACCTCCTTTGGTTTACAGATTAAGCCTTCAAAGAATGGTATTTTGGTAAAACTATGACCATTAGGAAATGGGGATGGATTTTAGGAATGTATTAGTGATGTTAATTTCCAATATATATGGCTTATTAAGTAAAGATAAGATAGGATTGTTTGTATCCTTTTATAAAAGAGTGACATGACACACATGAAATATTTCAAAATATTAAAATATAATAATGTCTTACTCATGTAAAGTTGGTAAAATGGAAAAATATTTGAATATAGGAAGTATAAGTTATAATTTATATCAATAAATCAAATTAGATAAAGTTTTTTGTGATAATTTAAACGTTATCTCTTAGGTTACCCACTCGTAATCCCTTTTAACCCTATCTGCGGGAAAATAAATTTACTATTTTTACGATTCATTATGAACAAAATTAAAGTATGAATAATTAAATTATATTAACTATTATGATTAAAAAATTTCATACATATTATTAGATTTAATTTTTATATTTGGTAGAAATTAACTTTAAAATAAGCATACAAAACACAGTGAAACCCGATTTTAGCCAAATGCATTTTTAAGCATAAGACAAAATTTAACATCATTCATTACTATGTAATAACTATTAGATGAATGATAAAATATATTATTTAAAATATTTTATAAAAAACAAATTAAAATAATTCATTAATATATATTAATTTAATTTAGTATGATAACAAATTAATGTGCGCATAAAAATAGTTTTTAAAAAATACAACACTTTTTCCCCTTAAGTGATTTTATTTTCATTTATAACGAAATGATTATTGGAGTTGGTTCACTAAGAATTAATACATTATACATTTTATTACATGAATATTATAATTAGTTAATATTAATATAAATGTCATATCACATATCTATTTTTCTTATTTATAACATTGATGTGATAATGTCCTCGAGTATATGTCGCATTGATAAGTCCGTAATTGTTCCCCACTATGATGAGATCCTAGAAATGACACCGTAATATTGTTGAAATATTTATATAGTCATATAATGTAATATGATAGGAAACATTGTTTATATATCAATAGGTGTGAGTACTCGTAAGGGAATGAGGATTTTTCTCATGAACATCACACTTAGTAACCTCCAAGATGGGAGATTATGAGAATAGACCTGCAAGTATGATTTCTGCATGTTCTATTGTCATTGGATATTCCTATGTATGAGAAAGTGAAATAGTCATTAGACTTTAATAATATCATTAATTCGTGACATCAATTGTATACTTAGTTTTTCTAATGAAAATTTTGACAACATATGTATGAAGTGAGGTTGGGTAAGTTGGGTTCGTCGTGAATTAAATGTTATTAGTGGATAATTTAATGAATGAATTTCCACTTCCATATTTATGAAAGTTTATATCTCTAACCTTTTATTGGAATAGAACTGTTTCATTGAATTCCTTTGCTATGGTGCAATGACCTGTTTATTATATATAATCAATGAAAGACGTATTGAGCAAAAAAGATGATGACACGAATATGAAACATGTATAATGATATATAGTGACAAAATGATTGTATTAAAAAATTAGAATTCATATGTGGATCTTATAATTGTGACATGAAGTTCTTTATCTTTTGTTCCTCAACCCATTTATTAAAATTAATCTTTTACTTTAGATATAGCCACCTAATTCTAATGAGAAATTATCCTAGAGGTTAATACAATAAGTGTTTCTATTGATCTTGATTAAACTATATTTCAATTTAATTAATATAATAAATATAATTCTCAAGAGAAAATAACAATTTTATTTATGTTTTATTGATCATATAAATTAAATAAATATTCATTCACTGGATTGTTAATTAAATTTATTTTTTATTGAATATTTAATAAATATTTATTCACTGGTTTTGAATAAAATATTTATTTAATAGAATAACATATTTTGTTAGGGTATTCATCACATTCTTAAGAGATCCAATGGACCAAGAAAACTTCTTGAGATAAATGTTTATTTTTATGCTTGTAAATAATATTCACCACAAAGTAAGTTAGAGAATACCATGAAATAATAATAATATAATTATATTTTTATTTAAAGGGTTGTACACAATTATATAATATTTTAACATAAAACCTAGATCTATAAATAGAATGTCTTGTCTATAATGTATTGTTAATCGAGATATAGAATATTTTTTGGCACAATGAATTATCTATTGAATTCATTTTTATCTTTCCCTCCTGGGAATAATAAATAAATGAGATATTCCTTCAAGATCAAAGTATGAGTGATCATCATGAATGATGCAAGACAATTAATTCTCCACGATAGCACCTATAAATCAATAGTAATTTATTTTAGATCAAAGGACCATGTGGGGATCACTGCTAGAGTAATTAAACCATTGGATACTCACCCCACAATGAAGGCAATACAAAAAGGGTCTTTTATAAGATCAACAACATCATTGATGAAACGGTCCTAAGACTACATATTTATTTTATTTAGATCGAAATAAAATACTTATAAATTTTATGTGAAATATCCTTGCTTAGGGATTCAAGAAACCAAATATTAAAAGAAATTTTCACATAAAATCTACCACTACATGCTTTTCTGGAACCCATAACCAAAAAGTGATATCAGTGGGATATTGTTTTAATTTTTTAATTATTTATCTTATTATTGATCTATATGAAATCGTGGTTCAATATTTTTTTCAAATTTTTTTATTTAATATGATTTTGATTAACATGTTATCAATGTAACTCCACAATAGTTTTCATGGTATGTATCTTTTAAATTTAAAATCTTCGATAGCTTACATTGCATGCAACTCTGAGCTTTAACAAACCACAATATACTATTAAATATTAACAAAATATTTGGAATAGTGATGTGACTCTTTGAAATAGTAATCTATCAATTAGAATAATAACATCACCTATGAGAGTATAGATAAAATTTATGTATCTCAAAAATGAAAATATAATATATTAATATCATGGAATAAATAAATAAATTTTTTATAAATGAAAAATTAAGTGTTCATATTTTTGTGAAACATATTGGTTTATTTATAATTTTATAATTAATATAATAATTTAAAACAATTTTTATTTTCATAAAAAATATTCATCAATTAATAATTTTTTACATCATTTTTATAAGAATGTTTTACGAGACCATAATTAATTTTTCAATCTCTCATAAAATCGATTATATTATAAAAATCGATTTTTTTCAAATAAATGATGATTTTATTTAAAAAGTAAATTTCTCTTACTTAGAACCTTATTTTTAAAAAAATGGAGTTCTTATATATATATATACACTGAAATATGGTTACAGGGAATTTATTGTATTTTTATAAAATAGTTGAATTTTTTATGAATACTGAAATACAGTAATTTACGTTATTTAAAATTATAAGCGAAATACATGAATTTATTAGTAATGGATGGTGTATGGATGATGTAATAACCATTATTTCAAATTCACATGCACTATTTACAATACATAGTCACAATAGTTAACATTATGGATAGTCTGCAGCCAAAGTAATAAACTAATGAATAAAATAATCAAAAAACATCTCTCTCCTCCAATACAAATACCAACCCTCTCCACCTCATTTCCTCAAAACATATAATACTTGGATATTTATTATATTATACCAAATTCCTCTCCCAAAAATCTTCCTTAAATTCTGGACTTTATGGTCTTTCAAAAATACCAAATTCATGTTTCGTAAAGAAGTTCTCAAGGAGACGATACCCCGTAGGTTAAACCCTCCATCCCTCTTTCTTTTTGTTTATTTTGGTTTTCTTATATTTCCCTAAACTCCCTATAAAAATTAACATGATAACTCAATTATAATATATATACTATAATTTTATTTTTTAAATTTAATATACATCATAAAATCATGTCTCATCTATATTAATTTTAAAAATAAAAATATCATATGTGATGTGTTGATTCACCGCCTTCGTGGATGACCTGTTTTAATTTTCCTCTAACAAATTAAATTCTGGTAAAAAACCATTATTATGGTGAAATAAGATTTTACTATACATATTATATGTTATACCATGTTATGTAACAAATATATAAACAAATATTTAATATAATTACACAAATTCGTGATAGTCGAAAAAACACGAAAATAAATTAAGACATTTTCATCAACATTTTATCTAATGATTAGTCATCGTACAATATAACCAAATGATATATGATATAATATAAAATTATGGGAGTTCATTAATAGTAAATAATTTCACTTCTGGAGAATTTATTTCCATTTAACATGTACTCCCATATTTATACTCAAGGGAATCGACCATAAAACATGAAAACGAACTATCCAAAAACAAAATCATTTAACATTATAACCCATATAAATGGCCATAAATGAACTTATTAAAAATATAATAAATAAAATATTTTTTAAAAATGTTATTAATTATGTAATTAATGAATCTAATTATATTATCCATGATATTAAGTACAAGTGTATAATGATTTCGGACATAAGGTAAGAGTTTTCTCATCTCACTTTTATTTCTGTGAGATGTGCCTTATTCAAAAATTATTACATAGGTGTGGGGTATGTATAATTCCATTTTATATATCATGAATCCATTTATCTTAATAGTATTAAATGTTTATTATTATAATTATTACTTTTATGAGGCATACAGTTTGACTGATTATGAAGAGGTAAGGGAATTGCTAACCCAATTTCCATTCACAGGGTTAAACTTATACTCTAATGATTATGTCACATTATGATTATCTGTGAAAGGTATTTTTATTATCTTATATTGTATTGAAACATTTTAATGTGGATTTAAAATTGATACACATAATCTATGGATTTGGTTAACGCTCATACTTTCTTTTAAAAATGCTCTTTTAAATGTTTCTTTTTTCAAAGTTTAAAGGATATTTTTTTAAATAATATGGAATGAGATGATTTTACCACTTTCATAACACCTTAATTAATTGAGTAGTCCATTAAAATTTTAAAATTTTATTTTAAAATAAAATTATATCTTTTATAATTTCACATATTTTTATATAATTGAGTTTAAAATAAAGTGGTATTTCTCTGAAGACAATATTAGTGATTTTGTGAGAGTATTTTCATATATGTCATCCCCATTATTTTCATCTTATAAATAACTGAGTATGATCTATTATGAAACCATGTTCCAAATTTTATTTAATTTATTATGATCATCTTTACCTTGGATATGGTAGTTTGATACCATTCATCATATTACAATGCATGGTTTATGATTATGTTTTTTTTACAGAATTATATTTCATATGATAGTTTCAATATGAATTTATTTTCTTATTATGTTTCACCCCTTTTACAAGAGGTATTCATTGGAATTAGTAAGTGTTGGTCGGGGCCCACTATATCCTCGCAATTCATTGGTAGGGCTCATGACACAAACTATTTTGGGTATTGGCTAATGTCTTACCCGATTATGAATAGTGTCTTATTCACATACTAAGGTATGTTTATGATGCACCATATTATTTATTATCTCATTTTGAGAAGAGTTATTGATAATCCATGTGATTATTAAAGTAGTATAATATCCATGAGTAAGTATCATTCTCATATGATTATTTATATGGTGTTAATTGATCCAGTTTTATTCTTACCATATTATTCTCAAGATTATATTTTAATGGATTTTGTTTTTAGTTATTCACTTTTCCTTATTATTTATATTTATTTATGAATGATTCTACTGTATTATTACCCTTACAGAGCATCTGAACTCACCCCTTTCTTAAGGTTTATTTTTCCCTAGGTTTCAAAGATGTGTATTGTGATTGACACACAGGTATAATTAATGAGAATAGGGGTGTCTCCATTGGAGTTAATATGATGTGTTTTATTTAAAGTTGTAATGTAACAATTTTGTTTTTATGTAGTTTTCAAAAGATACTAAATTATTCATTCCTTTGGGATTCAATCACTTGTACTTAGTGCCAATGAAATAAAGTAAGTCGTTAGCTCTGAGCTACTAGGGTTGAGGTCTTTACAGTTGGTATTAGAGTAAGTTTAGTATAAACATTAGAAAAAAATATTTAGTAAAACATAGATTAGTGAAATATAACCCTATATGTGACACTAAGAATATTACCATTGTAACCAATCCTATGATTTTGAGATTAGTGAAACATTATGTATTCCAATATGTTAATAATTTCATAATATTATCTAGTTTTTTCAATTTTTAATAAATGGAACCTAGAGGAAGGATAGGAATCTATATCAACACATGTATTCCATATTGGGATTTCTCTCATATGTAATATAATTATGTTCGATCTAGATATAAAATTGGAATTGAATAAATTATTAATATACTAGAATAAATGACTTAGGTAATGAGCAATAACCTAATCACTTAGAGAAACCTAATCCACAATTTGGTGTGAAAATGATAGACCACTTCAGGTGAAAATAACCTACATCATTTAATGGAACTAAAAACCCACTTGTAGCTGAGAAATTGATAAGTTCTTTAGATAATATATTTCAATCTTTAGGATGTAATGAAATTGAGAAGGTTATCGTGGATGTTTACTGTCTCTCGAGAGATGAGGATCAATAGAGGTCATTAATTCAAAACACAAAGGAGAAGGAATAAATGAAAAATATGAAATGTAAGTATTTTAAGGATATTTTCATTGAATATTATTTCCCTCATGATCTACGATAGGATATTGAGAGAAAATTCATGTGTCTGGGGATGAAAGTGGGTGAAAATGTTGCTAAGTACGAAGCTAAATTTACAAGGCCAGAAAGGCATATCTTGGACTACATATGTCATCCATGGATCAAGATTGATCATTTATTTTATGTTGAAAACCAATTCTACAATGGAAACTAGTCTACAAAACATTCTCATCATTTTAGGATTTAGTATCATGTTCCATAAAGATGGTGAATGAATTTTCCAAGAGATAGGGATTCAAAGGGAAGAATGATAATAAGGGAGATGTTGAGTACTTTGGAAATTGAAAAATTAGAAAATTTAAGAAGTGAATAATATCATTACCCTCTTTTAATAAATGTGGAAAGAAATATCATGGAACATTCTAATTTGGAATGGGAGTTTGTTACAAGTGTAGAAAAAAACGCCACCAGGCCCTCCATTATAAGGGAAAGAAATAGGTGAGCAATGTTAAATGCTTTAGATATAAATATATGAGACACTATGCACATGAATTTCTTAGATTACTAGTGAAATTTCCTTGGAAAAGTCTAAGGTGTCGAGACTATGATTATACAGTCAAAAAAACTGAGGATGAAGTTCCTAGTTATGTGGTGGTATGTACTTTAATCATCTCCTCAAATTTAGTTAAATATTTATTTAATTATTGATCATATCTTTCTTTTATATCTTCCTAGTTTTCTATTAAAATTATAAATATTCAATTGACATAAAAAAGGAAGCTGTGAGTCAGAAATCCTAGTGGGAACCTTATTAAAACAAAAATGTGTCGAGAAGTTCCTATTATGACACATAAACATGATCTAATTTCGAATTTTTTATCATACCGTTGGTTGCTTTTTATATAATACAAGGTATGGAATGGATTTTTAAATAAAATGCAATAATTTATTATAAAGGGAAGTAAATTAGGATTCGTGATGAAGATATGGAATTTATAATCTTTAGAGGGGAGACTTCATCATCTGAGTCATATCTGGATCCATTTCTTGTACCTATTCTAAATATGATTCTCTGAGAAGTATTACAGATAAAACTTACTGATGAAAATTTTGATCTTAAAATTGATTAGGTTCCAATTATACAGAAACACATTGATGTATTTCCAGAGGAATTACTAGTACATCCTCCAGAGTGGGAATTTGGGTGTTCTATTTATTTAATCCCTTATGTAAGACCAGTATCAAAGACTCCTTATGGAATAGACTTGCTGTAGTTAATAGAATTCAATGAACATCTAGAGTAATATAGTGATAATGGATTTATACTCCCAAGTGTTTCATCATGGTAAGATCCTTTTTCTATAAATAATAATGATGGATCTATGAGGTTTTACATTAACTATAGGGAGGTCAATGCTATTACGATTAAGAACAAGTGTCCTTTATGTTGTATTGATGAATTTTCAAACCATATTTATAGAGATCAATATTTTTTGGAGATTTTTCTCCATTATATATATCATATATTAGATGTAATGAAGTAATACATTCCAAACACATCATTTTGAACAAGGTATGGACATTACATGTTTAAAATAATTCCATTTAGATATTATAATTCACCAACTATTTTTATAGATCTAATGGAAATGGTATTCAAGAATATCTTGATAATTATTTTGTGGTATTTATGGATGATATCTTAGTGTATTATAAAATATATGAAGACTATGAGAACAACTTTCAGATTATTCTATAGTCTCTTACATGAAAATAGTTATATGGGAGTTTCAGTAAGTGTGAATTATGTCTTATAATAGCTTCTTTTATTTCCCATATTTTATCCAAGGATAAAATCTCATTTATTTTTATGAAGAAAAAGGCAGTCCGGAAATGTTCTACACTAAAAAATATAACTTAGGTATGTAGTTTCATTATTTTATCAGGTTTCTAATTTCGTTTTGTTCCGAATTTTTTCTGATAAGATAACATGTTAACGAATCTTACTCATAAAGGGGTTATGTTTATTAAGAAAAAGTAGTGTGAATAATTATTTTAATAATTGAAGAGGATATTAGTGAGTTCTCCAATCGTGACTCTACCATCAGAAATTGGTGTATTATTTATTTATAGTGATGCATTGATGGAATGATTTGGTTGTGTACTTATGTAGAATGATAGTGGTATTTCTTATGAATAAAAGTGGTTAAAAACCCATGTACAAAACTATACAACTCATTATATTGAGTTAGCAGCTACAATATTTTCTTTGACTATATATAGACACTATCTCTATGGAAGAACATTGGAGATATATATGAATTACCAGAGTTTTAAATATATCTTATCCCATAAAGAACTCAACATGTGGAAAAGGCAATGGATCGAGCAACTCAAGGACAATGATTTTTCAATACACTACTACCCATGGAAGGAAAATAATGCAGTGGATGCATTGAGTAGTAAGGATCGTGGAGTTATGAGAAAAATAAAGATTGACAAGGATCGAATGAACATGGTCCTAGTAAATTAGGAAATGGGAATTACCACCGAATGTAAAACATCCATAATTTTTCAAATGGTTTCCATGCAATATTCATTGTAAAGGATAAAATATTCAAAGCCTGATGATGATGATTTTCAAAATAAAATTAATGTTTTTTATAATGGGAAAGTGGTAGACTTCATATAAGTATATGGAATTTTAAAATTTGGGAAGAGGCTTTTTGTTCCCTCTATAGCCGAGATGAAAATTGAATATTTGGATAATTATAATAGATCTAATTTCTCTATACACCTAGTTATCATTAAAATGTATTGTTATTTGGAGGAATAGTTATGGTGGGATAATACGAAGAAAACAAATACTGAATATGTATAAAGATTTTTATTTTTCCAACATGTGAATGCTTAAAGACAATATCCAAGAGGATTCATGTAACATAAACCAATTCCTACACAGAAATGGGATGACATTGCGATGGAGTTTCCACTGTATTACCCAATACTCCAAAAAAGAATGATGAAATATGGGAAATTATTGATCAAATTACCAAATATGAGCATTTCATTACTATAAGGGAGTATTTGAAATTGTGGAACCTTGCACGACACTAAATTCATGATTTTTTATGACTTCGGGGTGAACCTATATCAATTATGTCTGATAAAAATACTTACTTTACATAAAAATTATAGAAAAGTCTTCAAACAGATTTGGATACCGAGAATCATTTTAGTGCTTCTTAGTACCCTCAAACTGATGGAAAATGTAAAAGGACAATTAAAATATTAGAATAAATTTTGATATCATGATCACTTGACTTTAGAGGTACATGGGATCAGTATTAATCTTTGTTATAATTTTCCTATAACAATAGTTTCCATTCATGTATTCAAATGGAACCATATAAAGAATTTTATGGAAAGACATGTCCTACATCAAATTATTGGGATGAAGTTTGTGAATGGAAGGTTGTAGGCCTAAAAATAATTTAAGATTCAATGAAAAGGTAAATACTATTAAGTATTATTTCAATGAATCTCAGAGTAGGAAAAATAAATATATCCATAACTGGATGAAAATTTGGAGTTTCAAGTGGGAGATCATATCTTTCTGAAAGTATCACCAGAGAAGGGTGTTATATGATTTGAAAATAAAGGGAAACTATGCCTGAAGAACATTGGTAACTTTGAAATTCTATAAAGAATTGGAGTTCTAGATTACTAAATATCAATTCCACCAAGTCTCTCCAATACTCATGATGTGTTCCACATGTCATTATTAAGGATGTACATATAAAACCCAATGCCTTTTCTCACTTATACAGAAATAGAATTAAAACCTGGTTTATATTACTATGTAAAACCTATCTAGATTTTATACACTATAGAACAAGTTTTGAGAAATTAGATGACTCGGCAGCTAAAGATACTTTAGAAAAAACCATAAAATTAAAGAGGCGAAATAGGAACCAAAGGAAATTACGATGAAGAACTACCCAAATCATTTTATAAGGTTACATTATAGTAATTTCGTGGATGAATTATTGATGGAGAAGATAATGTATCACCCTAATATTTTTATGTTATGTCTTTTTAAATTTAACATCTTTGATAGCGTACATTGCAAGAAACACCGAGCATAAATAAACCAATATATACTATTAAATATTAACATAATTGTTGGAATAGTGATGTGACTATTAGAAATTTTAATCTATAGATTAGAATAATAACTTCACATATGAGAGAATAAATAAAATTTAGGTATATCATAAATTAAAATATGATATTTTTATATCGTGTAATAAGTAAATAAACTTTTTAAAAATGATAAATTAAGTGGTGGTATTTTTTTAAAACCTAAATGTTTATTTAAAAATTTATAATTAACATAATACTTTGAATGATTTTTTCTCATAAAATAGATTCATAAATTAATATTTTGTTTCATTTTAATTATAATAATATTGTATGAGACCATAATTATTTATTTAAAATGTTATAAAATTGATTATACTATTAAAATCAGTTTTTTTAATAAATGATGATATTATTTAAAATTTTAATTTCTAATATTTATAAAATTACATTCATAAAATGGATTCAAATTTTTAAATCTATATAGATAAAATATTTTAGGTTGAATTGTTTGTATTTTTATAAAACAGCAGAATTTATTTTGAATAGTGAAATACGATAATTTACCAAATTTAAAATTATTAGTCAAATATGTTAATTTTTTAGTCTTGGATGGTTTATGGATGATGTATGAACCATTATTTCAAACTCACATGAAATATTTACTATACATAGTCAAAATAATCAACATTATTGATTGTCTTGATCCCAAATAATAAACTACGGAATAAAATAATCAAAAAACACTCCCCTCCTACACTATAAATACCACCTATTCTCCTCACACATTACAAGCCTTCTATGTTTCTCATTTTCTTCCCAATTCAACTCCAAAACCTCTTTCTCTTGTTCAGGTCATGTTGGCCATACCAAAAGACCTAATCCATGTTCATTAAGGAAATTCCCAAGGAGACGACACTTAAGAGGAAAAACCCTCCCTCTTTCTCTTTTAGTTTATTTTATTTTCTTATCCTTACCTAAACCCCCTATACAATGTAACATGATGACTCTAGTATTGTATATAATTTAATATCCATCATCAAATCTATTCTCCTGTACTTTTATTTTTATAAGGAAAACATCGTATGTGATGTATCAATTCACTTCCTTCATGGACTCCCTATTTTCATTTCCCATTACCACTTTAAAGGCTAATCATAAAAACATTATTATGGTTAAATAATAGTTTTAAATACATATTATTGTTATATCATGTTCTAGAAACAATAAATGAACATAATATTAAATAAAATGACATAAGTTCATGATGTTCGTAAAAACCACCTAAATAAATTAAGACATTTTCATCAACATTTTATATAATGAATAATCCTCATAACAATTGACCAAATTATACATTAAATGAAATAAAATTATATAATTCCCTAAATTCTAAATAATTTCGCTTCTAGAGAATTTATTCCCATATTAAAATAACTCTCATGTTAATACTCAAGGGAACCGACCATAAAACCATTAAAATAATGCTCTGAGAACAATGAAATTAAAAATTATAAACCATTGGAATATACATAAATGAAATTAATAAAATTATTAAAAATTAAATTTATTTCCAATAGGTTCTTAATTAAGTAAATAATGAATATAATTTAATTATCCAATATATTAAGGACATGTGAAGAATTATTTTAGACATAAGTCAAAGGTTTTCTCATATAAAATTTATTTCTATGAGATATTCTTAATTCACAACTTATTTATTATATGTGGTGTTTGTATACCACCCTTTGATATATAATGAATCCATTTATCTTCACAGCATTACATGTTTCTTTTGATAATTATAACTTTTATGGGGATCACAATCTTACTGATTATAAAGAGCTAACTTCTACTCCAATGATTATTTCATGATATGATTATCTGTGAAATGAAATTTGATTATCTTATATTGAATTCACACTTGTTTTGTGTGGATTCAGAGTTAATACACATAATCTATTCCTTTGGTTAGTGATCATACTTTATTTTAAAAATACTCTTCTAAATATTTCTTTTTCCAATGTTTAAAGGAAATGTTTTTTAACTTATACAGAATGAGTATATTTTCCTGATTTAATGATTCCTTAATGACTTAAGGAATCATTTACAAGTTTACAATTTCATTTTCAAATAAAACTATTTATTTTATAATTTCATGGATTTTTAAATACATTATTTCAAAGTAAAGTGTTATTTTTATCAATAACATCTCAGTGATTTTATTAGAGTATTATAATCTATGCCATTACCCTTTTTAGATCTTATTATTGATTAATATTGGTCTCTTATGATATTATCTACCATTTTTATTGAATTTTTTATAACTAGTTTGACTATGGATGTGTTATTTTGATATCATTCATCATATTACAATGTATGGTTTAAGATTATTTTTATTATTTGTGGAACCTTATTTCATATACATGTTTCAATTCTGAATGTACATTTTGATTAAGATTCACCCATTTCAAAAGAGGAATGTATTGGACTTAGTAAGTGTATGGTGGGGGCCTTTATAACCCCTTGATGCATCTGTATGTCTCAAGAGAAAAACATTTTTCCGTATTGGCTGATGCCTTACCAAATTATGTATAGTTTCTTGGCCAAATCCTTGACGGTATGTTTATAATGTCTTTCATTACGTATTCACTAAATATATGATTAGTTATTAATAATCAATGTGAATATATGAATATTATAATATCCATGTTTAATTATCATTCTCATGTGATTATTTTTATGGAACTATTTGATCAGCTTTTATTCCTATCATATTATGCTCAGTATTATGTTTTAATGGAAAGGGTTTTTAGTTACTAACCATTCCATATAAATTATGTTAAATTATTAAAGATTCCATTATATTCTTACCCTTACTAAGAATATGATATCACCCCTTTCATGTATTTTATTTTCCCCGGGATTCCAAGATGTGTATTATGATTGACATTCACGGATAATCTATGCGAATAGTGGTGTCTCCAGTAGAGTTACTATATTGTTTTTCATTTCATGTTGTAATGTAACATTTATTTTTTATCTAATTTTCCAAATATACTAAACTATTCAGTCCTTTGGGATGTGATCACTTGTACTTAGTACTAATTTAGTAACTTAAGGCACCAGATATAGGATACTTGGGTTAGGTTCATTAAAATCAACATATTAATCATGTTCGTTTAGTGATTCATTTTAGTAAATGTCTTAAAATAGATGAATAGTGACCAAATATTCCGTTGGTAAGTGCCAAAAAATTGTCCATCATAATATAGTTACACAACGTGTAGATGGAGTGCACATTGTGTACCCATGTGCACTCAACCAGGATGTGTTGCAGGATACGTGAAATGTCGAGTAGTTAATTATGTGGAGTGTATTTATTGCACACTATGTGTATACTGGGACAACCTATCACATGACATGTCAAGTTGCACAGTGTATAAGTGGTGTATATTCTTTGTAGTCTATATGGGTTAGTGGTAAAATTCATGCAATTCATGTGGTAATTAATTATTTTCACACTATGTGGGACTGAAAGGATAAAAAATTTATAATATAGACGACATGTATTCTATGTACATTGAATGTAGTTAATCATTTCTTGTGTCCAAAATACATATTGATCCATTCATATAGTTATTAAGAAACACTTCATCAAATATACATGGTGTGTTTCTAGCCTATAAACATTGTGTTGTCAGGATTTATGAGAACACTGAGTTCTTCAACCGGTTGTGTGGTCACATGGAATTTAGACCACTTTGAGTGTTGATTTCTTGTATATGTTGTGTATTTTGGATGAGTAAACACTATGATTCCCCATTTGTGTAACAAAAATACATTAAAACTATGGTACACTGAGTATAGATGGATAATACATCTTTTGTAGTCTCCTAATTAATAGTAGAATTATATCACATTAAAATTATAAATTTACTATTAAAACGTTATAAATTTGATTTTCACTTTTTTATTACAATTTAATAAGGGTTTTAAATAAATTTCAATTATTGACTAATTTATTGTTATAAATCTATAATAATTTTTTATTTCATTTATTTTCCATAAATTTCATTAATATTGGTATCTCAAAATGATTTTAGATAGTCATTAAGATGGAAGGGAATTAACTAATAAACTAAAAAATTAATGCAAGCACATTTATCTTAATAATAAAGAATTAATAAGAAATGACTATTAACTGCTTTACTTTTGTGTGTGTGTTTCATGTATGGTCATTCATGATATTGACTAAGAGTAGTTAATGTGTTGAAATTTATTTAATATAATTTATTTCATGGGTTTGCATTATTAATTATTAAATTGATTTTATGTCTTTCATTTCATCACTCCCTCCATTATTATGTGGGACCTATGTGTCCAAGGATATTTATATAATCCTCCTTTACCCAGTACTTTGGTTCCCCTCACCTATATGTGAGTTATAAATACTTTTAATTAATGGAATTTCCCAATTCATGTGGAGGAAGTTCAATATGAAACCATAATGATGCCAACCCTGGTGTTACATAGGTGGATAGGTTGAATTTTGTAACTCATTCCAATATCAACAGTAATATTTATTTCCCCTTATTCATAGGTTGATTTAATTTCCACTCATTAAATTAATCATTATATATAATCATGAATGGGAATTTATTTATTTATTTATTTATATCTATGTATTGTTTTTTTATAGATGCAAGGATATAATCATAAAATTAAATGAATTAATGTGCAAAGGTGGAATTTCAATGAATGCATTAAGTGTAAATGTTTTATCCAATATTGATAATTAATTAAGTAAAATCCACTTAATATTCAAAATAATTGTAAAGGATAAAACAATATAAGATTTATTCATGATAAATTAAAATCCATCACCTTAATATCAAGTCATACTATTCCATATCTAGCATTATTGGGAATGTGACCATATAAATAATTTTATTTACATCCAAAGTCTAGACACATAGTTTTATCAGAGATTTCTCATGAGTTATTTTGGTTGAATTAACCAATATTTTATAAAATTTAATATCCAATGTCTATCCAATATAAATCTGGATGCAAGTGTTAAGGAAATACAAGTAAATATTGCAGGATTGTGGAGTCCACTCAACATATCAAGGAGTTCCAAGCCCAAAATTGGCAAGACTTATTACCTAAAACCTTATTATGGTTTTTATAGAGAAATTCTAGATCATTAATAATTTTAATATGGATCCCCTCCTCTAGAATGTTCTAAAAACTAGACATTCTGAGTTCAATGGTGAGGGATATTGAGACTTGATAAAATAGTGGGAGATTTAATAAAATTAATTATTATTATTTCTCACATAATGTGTAATCATCTTAATTACTAAAAATATATTATAATTATTGTATAAAATAGGAAGAAAAATCACAATAATAGTGAAATAATTTCTTAAATAAGGGTATTTTAACAAACATAAAAATTTACTGATATGTTATAATTTTTTATACAATGGTTCATCATTAGAAAGTTTTTATTGTGTTTTTGTTTCCTCCACTCCTGTTCTACCATCCCAATATGTGATAAAAGATTAAGAGTAATCCTACTAGAGTTTTGTTTAGGGTGCCACTAATGTTCGTTGTTTTATACTATCATTTTTTCTTGAAGATTTGATAATGCAATGAATTGAAAAAGAAAGTAGTTCTACCCACTTCAGGTATATTCATAAGGTTTTGATTCACCGCTATTTTATTAAATAAAATATACATAAAATATACATGCATTTAAATATAAAAAATGAGTATAAATATAATAGTAGTATAGTATACTCAAAAGGATATGAGAAAGGTTGATTTCTATTATCGTCCATGTAGATCCCACTGTTTCTCCTTTCTAGATTATATTGAGTAATGTTTTAAATATGTCTTACCAAAACATTTCTCTCTATGTCTGGATAGACATAACAAAACATTATTTCATTTTTGGAATAATTGTTTTATGGTACTTTATTAATAATCTGATTGGTTAGTAACTCTTTAATAGAAAATATACATTACAACGAATGATGAATATAAAATATATGGCTCTTACGGAATTATGGAATGTTAATACTTTTACAAATAAAACTGAAAGTAGTTTCCTTGCTTAAACCCATTAATTTATTTTTTCTTAATTGAGCTAAAATAATCATTAGAAAAACTAAGTACTTTTAATTTTTAGGATAAAGAAACATTTTTTTAAATAAAGGTACTTCATAGAACATTTAGAGTATGTTTAACATTTCCTTCTGAACTGTTTAAAAAAATGCAACTTCTAATAATTCCTAAGAAATTTAAGAAATAATCAGTGAAGTAAATGATTACACTTAGTAAAAGGAATCTACAGGCTTCCTTGTCGGATTATATCCCATCCAAATAATCATTGATCATATATGTGGATTAATGTTTGTCCCTAACTCCAATTTCCTTAAATAAATCAATGTCATGATGGTAGTAAAAGGAAAACCAATAATGAGTCTTATATATATTTAAAATATTACATTATCCCATTCATGAAATATTTTTTAAATATAAGTGAAATAACAACCCTTATGAAAAATATATTCTATAATGGATATCATATCAAATTGAAATACGATAAGAATTAATTAGAATACTACCCGAAGTTTTTGTTGAAAATCATTTTCTAAAAGAATGCCTTAGCTACAAACAATCATCAAAACACTAAAGGGAATTTAAGTTAACAGTTATAAATCTACTAAGGATATAAATGACTAATCAAGGGTGAATATATTACCATAAATGTAGCATGATTCTTTAACAATAGTGGGAGAGGACTTAATTTCAATGGGTTAAGGCTCTGGATGCACATGTGTTGTTAAAGGATTACTGGACTCCACCAAGATTGGTGGGAGGAGTTGTTCTAGAGAAACATACTATATATACTTTTATAAATAAATATGTGGTTTATGTTCACCTTGGTTGGGTATACATGTATTATTTTTTTAGAAAAACAATTCCTACAATGAATAAGTAAATGGTAATATAATAAGGTTGAAAAGTATATTTAATTTCAAATAACGGACTCAATGTATCAAGATTCAAGGTCTATGTATTTTAAACGGTTTCAAGACTTGATACTTTTGGGGAGTATTCAAGCGAAACTAGAAATGTATGGTAGTAGGTAGTACCAAAAAGATTGATTGATTATTGAAAGGATTAGTCTATGAAAAAAATTATTCACCACTCATCTAGACTAAAATAATTTTAGAATTATACTTGTTAAATAATATTTCTAAGATCATAATATTGGGAATTTTATTATAAAGTATGCCTCATTTTGAGGATTCCTTGAGAAATATTTATATATGAAACATCCAAAATGGAGACTATAAGGTATATGTCTACTAAGCATAAGTAAAAGGGTCCGTGACTTTAGTAAATTCAAATAAGATATGGAGATTAAAGACATTAATTAAGGAAGAAATCATTCATAGTGATCATTAATTATTCAATTGTAAACACATTATTGACATGTGTATGTAGCTGGTTAGTAGGATCATTATTAGTTTTCAAGATAAATATGTTGAGAAGATATGGAAAACATATTTTATCTTATTTGTTTGTTTTGACTAAGTATTGATATTTCTCCAAGTATTACAAAAAGTAGAAACAATGATTTATAGAATATCTAAAAAAGGTATCTATGAGTTTACTGAATATAGTCGTAATACATATATTAAAATATTATTGGAAACTATAAGTGGAAAAAATTTCCAACCAAATTATTTTTAGAATATAATACTTCTACTAAAACATTTATGGGAATAGAAAGTGATTAAAGAAATTAAAATAATTTTATAAGGTTAAGTGATAGGAATTAATATCATGTGCCGTGACCAATATTGATTCTTGATATTACTAATTCATAATGCATAATAGGTGAATATCAAATATATCCAACATAATTGCATAGACTTGAAGCTAGAACTGTATTATAGTACTTAGAAAAGTATAACGAGATCATGGTGTTTGGAGAATAGGGGATACTAGAAATTATGGGAATTGAACACTTATCTTCACTTAGTTCAATTTGATATAGATTTATAGAAAATAAAAAGCTAATATTCAAGAAAAACTTATTTTTACTAGTGGTATCCATATCTATAATATCTGAGTACATTGTGCCTTTTGATGAATCTTACGAATTTGTTTCAGCAATGTCCTATTATGATGATGTGTTAAACCAAAATAAATATATTTATCATTTATGATAATATTTGAATATGGATTTAGTAAAGATTTTTGGATTCTAAAATGGGAACAAGATGTGGATACTCGGTTATATGATTAATTGAGGGATTTTCTTAATATTTTAATGTTGTAGTAAAAATTTTCACCACACAGACTCATATATTTACCAACCATAGCCATGGAAACATGGAAGGATTGTCATCTGTAGTTATACCATCAAATGCATGAATTTTATGTGAGGAATAATTGGTTGTTAAGCATATGTCTCTAGTGTAAGTGGGAGTTTACATGAATTTGTACCCTAGAACCTACTAAATTGTACTTTAGATTACATAAATATACAAAATTTTAAATATAAATATAAATATATTATCACATATTGATTTTTATTCTGCATAACACTAATGTGATAATCTACGAGAGTATCTTTCACATTAATAAGGACATAGTAGGTACCTACTATGATGATAACCTTGACATTACATGGTGATATTCTTAACATATTTATACTGTAGGATAATAGACTATGATAGGTCACATAGTATATAGATCATTAGTTATGATTAATCATAAGTGCAATCAGATTTTCCTCATGAAGTTCACAATTGGTAATTTTTAAGATGGGAGATTATGAGAAAAGGCCCACTAAAGGGAATTCATATGTTTTGGTTTAATCATAAATTCTTATATACGAGCATGTATAATTTTCCATCGAATTTAATATTATCATTAATACATGTAATTACTCAAATACATATATTTGACGATGAAAACCATTACAACATATTTTTGTTGTGAGGTAGGGTACGTTGGGGCATCATGAATGACTTATTATTAATGGATCATTCAATGAAGGAGTTATCCCTTCCATCTATATGATGTTTGATATCTCATACCATTGATTAGAAAAGAACCGTCACATTAAATACCATTTCCATGGTGTAATGATGTGTTTATTTAAAATAGTTAGTGAAATATGTATCGAATATATAAGTCGATGGAATGAATGTGCAACCGGTATGATGAGATACTGTGATAAAGGGATTATATTACATAGTGAGTGTTTATATGTGGTTTTTATCATTGTGACATTATGTTCTTTCTCCTGTGTACCTTGACCTGTTTCAAGATAGTAATCTTGGACTTTAGGCATGTGTGCAAAATTCCACTAAGAAGTAGTCCTAGATGGTCATTCCCTAAGTGTTTATATTGATCTCAATTAAATCATATTTTTATTTAATTAATGGAATAAATATTATTCTCAAGACCGAGGAATAAGTTTATTCATGTTTTATAGATCACATAAATTAAATAAATATTAATTCACCAGATTCTGAATAAAATATATTTATTTATTTTATTAAATATTTAAAAAAAATTATTTACTAAAATATGAATAAAGTAATTATTTATGAGAATAAAATATTTTATTTGGTAATTCAATAAATGAAAAGGAGTTATAAGGAACAAGATGGTGTCTGATAATGAATATTTATTTTCAATCTGGTAAATAACATTCACAACTATAAAAGTTATCACAAGCCATAAAATATTATTAATATTAATTTTATTATTTTATAGAATGGGGTTTTATTATGGTTATTATATTATTTTAGGGGTATTATGAAATTAAATAATATTTAACATAAAACCTAGCACTATAAATAGATAATCGTTTCTATTTTGTAGGGTTAATTGAGATATTGATAATTATTCTGCACAACAAATTCTATATCGAATTCATTTTTATGTCTCCCTCTTTAGAAAGATAAATATAAGATAGATTAATTCAATATCAATGGATGACTAATGAACATGAATGATACAATAAAATACAATCATCGTACTAGAACCCAGAAACCAATTGGTGTTTATCGGAGATGAAAGGAACACATGTGGATCACTACTAGAGGGATTCTAGCCATGGATCCTCAAATCACAATGAAGAAAATATAAAAAGGGTATTTCAAAAGATATGTAACTTTATTGAGGAAAGGATCCAAATACATGGTATTTATTTTCTTTAGATCTAAATAAATTTTTATAAATTTCAGGTGAAAGATCCTTACTTGGGGTTTCAGGAAACCAAATATTAAAATAAATTTTAATATATTTCCATCCAAGGAACTCTTATTCATCACTCAAAACCTATATTTAAAACCAATGAATTCAGTTTATACCTGAGTAAAAACTAATTTTTCATAATTTAGTTATTAGTATTCATACACATTAATCCAACGACCATGTGATAACCATCACATTAAATAATAATTATTCAATTGAATATCCCATTTTATTAAAAATTGATGTTGTGTGTAAGGAAATATATTTAAGAAATTAATTTTATTTGGAGATAAATATATAATAAAATATCTAGGTGTTACATTCAACACTTGTCTCCTTTGTGAATATTATTGAAAAATCATCACAATTAATTTGAAATGTTGTCTTGAATCTCTCCACTTGAGTTCTCTAAGCTATAACATCAAAATCCAAGCACATAATAACTTATTGAAAATAAATAAAATTTTTAAAATGGTCATTTTAGTTTCCTTTTATTCATATTTTCATAAAATGTATGTCTTTCTTGATTTGTTCATATCTTTCTTTTTTATACTCTTCATAGTCATGTGAGATATGGGATTTTGATTAGCAACATAAGTTTCTTCTCCAATTCCGCACTTAATTATAATTTTGGAAGGGAAAATAAACTTTAAATCATTTAAGTATTCTATTTTTATTGATATTCCAATGAGAGGAGGAACCATGGCTCTGATACCAATTTTTTCTCTATTAAGATCAGTGAAACCACACTGAGGTGGGGGGGGGGTAAATCCATTGCGTAACTTTTGATAATTTAGAATAATTATTTTACCTTTAAAACTATTAAGTTAATGGATATCACTTTTTTTCATCAACTTATTTTTTCATAAAAGCAATATAAATAGATTATAAAAAATGTCATGTTGTAATTTGATAATAATGTCTACTTCCAATGTAAATGACTATGTCTTTAGTATATGGTGGTTGTTATCTAACCCACATAAAACATCTCTTTTACTATCAAGATGAATATCATGAGTATATATATCATTTTACCTTTTAAAATAGATGGAACTAACCAATTTTACATAAAACCACAACCTATCTATTCTTTAGAATTAAGAACTAACCATGACTTCTTCTCCAAATACCATATTTTATTAGATCCTCTTAAAGTGTTATTAGGCATAAGCACAAATCTCTATTGGACAAAAATGTTTATATCTCCTTTCTCAGTATGAGAAAATAATAAGGTATGTATCCAATAAAGAAATATTGAATGGATTTCTCGGTTATTAAAAAATACGTAAGTGATACCTCTTGCACATCAATCAAAACTGGCTATCTTAGTATATCAGCCGTTATGATATAGAAAGATCTTAGGTTGTTCTACTCATTATTATTCAATGATTGAGATATTTAAAAACAATATAATAAAATAAAATATATTATATTTATTCAATTATCCAAAATAATCTCTCACTATATTGATTGGTTATTTATTTTCTTCAAATCAAAAATATATTCAAGATAACAACATTGAGTCTCTCTAGATCGTTAATGAAAATAAACTATCAGAATATTTTCAACATCGGTCTCTAAAATTTATTCTCTTTCTCTATAAATATAGACTAATCATGTGATATGGCTTTAATAAAATAAATAGTGTGTTTAACTTATTCAATTATCCTTTAAATTTTCCAATAGAATTACATGATAGTGCTCCCATTATTTATTGATCATAATATATTTTTTAGACCTCCCAACAATGATCATCTTTGTTAATTGACAGATCAAATATTTTAAATAATTTTACTTCTAATTTAAATGGTTTTAATCACATAAATTTTATATTTTAAGGGTAATTATTATAAAACCATGATAATTTATGAAATAAGTTTTCTTCAATAAATTTAATTTCATCAATATCTTATGTTACGTAAAACATTGAGTTTTAAAGAACCGTGATATAATATTAATATTATTATTTAAATAAGATGATTATATACAAGCCATTAAAAATGTAAGTATAAATAAAAATAAATATTTTTGAAAAATATGTATGAAGGTTTTATATAAATAAAATACCTTGATAAATAAGTACATATTTTTTTCTAAAGTCTGTATATACATCAAAAATACATTTTTCCAAAAAAAGTGTTTTTTATTTCATTTTGTGAAAAATAAATAAATATTGACCCTTTTAAAAAATTTATTTGAAAATTTAACATCAATTTTTAATAAACATATAAAAATTACCATAGGGTTATTTTTTGTTAATTTTTCAAACATATAATTTTTTCTCAAAATAATGAAAAATTATGATTATTATTAAACATTGTCTCTTTGTTTGAATCGTTTACAAAGTTAAAAATTTTAGAAAATGTTTTATTAGTGATATAATTTATATATTTTATCACTAGAAAAATTTATTTCATTTTAATCAAATTTATGTTAAATTTTGATATTATAACATTCCATACTTATGAAAATGTTTTCTTTGCAGAACTGCTTTTTCGATGCGTCTGCGGTTTTAATTTTAAATTAAAATTTTCCATTTATGTGAATTTAATTTTTAAAAATATATTAAATAATTTTAATTATAATAATTTCAATTATATAATAATTTCAACATAAATTTTGTCAAAATAATTAGTAAAAACATAAGAAATTAATTTTTATGTTTAAATATAAAAAAGGTTTATTAGGGATTAAACTAACACGATATGGGATAAAATAACTAAACCATTGTCCAAATACCATTTTATGGACTTTTTAAACATTATATCATATAACGTTTGATAATTAACCATTTTGGATCCTTTTAGAATGTTCAAAATGTGATTACACCTCTCTTTTTTAAAAAAACAAGGATGTCCTCCCACTTATAAATGGGAACCCACTCTCCTCTCCTATACACACTGCCAAAGCCTATGGGATCCTCCAATACCAGAAATAATATCTTCTTTATTAACCTCCAAAAAAAATCATATAGGCCTTATTTTTATTAGGAAACCCTATTAAGAAGGATTTATGTTTAAACCTGGAGATGTTATACGAAGAAGAGTTTTAGTCCTTAACCATGCAATTTTATTTGATTTCTTATTATAATTCAATAAAATATTTATAAACTGTGATGGTATAATAAAATCAACATATCCTATAAAATTAAATTTTATTATGTTAATATCATGACCTAAAGCCACATCCTTTCCCATAAAATGGGAAACGAAATTATTGATCGTGTGTACAGTGGAATATCACCTCGTCAACCGATGTAATATGTTTTCCATCACCACCTATTAAATGTGGAAAAAATATGGATTTAAAGTATTTATATGATATTTATGTCATAATTATACTTCTATAATTATAATATCACATATACCTTCTTACATTACAATCCTTTGTAAAATGATAACATCGTTCGGGCGTACGTGTATACTACTACCTCCACGAAGTGATGTGATACATTTTTCATTTTATTTTAAATTGAATGGTAATAAGGATATATTTAATAAATATATATTATATATATGTAATATAAATTATTCTAAAAATTTTGTATATTATTTACCCTTCTTTCGCTCCATCCATGGAAAAAATGGAATATTAATTTTCCCTTATTCATATAATCACGAATCTAAAATAATATTTTTAATTAAAACCAGCTTTATTTCTATCTTCGGTGGAATATTATTTTTATTCCATGTCCCTATTTTGTAAAAATGAATTAAACAAATTTTTTACTATTCTCTAAATATTTTTTTAATCATCTTTTACCCAGTATTTAATTATTAAATTTTTTTAAAAGGTATATTATTATTTTTTCAAATAAGTTACTTTTTACTTTTTACTGAAAATTTCAAAGGTGTCATTGTTTTAACATACATATAAATGAATTGAATTTTACACCATCATGAACAATAAATTATATGAATATTCCATCACAAGTTTTCAAGGTTATTTTATATTGAAAATTTTGGCATAATATTTAGAAATTTTTTGAGATTTTAAATAAGTGATTTCAAAATGGGAAGGATATTTTACTCAATAAATTTTTAATGATATTTTTATAAAATTTCTGTTCATAATCAATAAAAAACAGTAATGTTTTTTATGTTTTATTTGGGATATGATCCAATGGATCAATCCTTATTCTTTCTCTGTATGGTTTTTGTTAATTATTATGATGAATAGATGTTTGTGAATGTTGATTATTTCACACTGTTTATTATATGATGAAATATTTATAAAGCCTCTTCCTTTTCCATGGGTTAACCTATGAAGAAAATATGAAATGATTATGAATCCTATTTATAAAAAATATGTTGTTCTATAATGGAATGTTTATGGAGCTCATTTAGTTTCTTATTTTATGATATGATGAATATTTTCTGATCTTTTGGAACAAAAATGGTTCGATTATGTTATGGGTGGGACCTATATATCCCTATAATTAATTAGGTAATGATGGATATCTCATGAGATAGATAAAACTATTATGGGGAGTGAACCCAGTTCAGTAAGGTAATATATCCACTATGATAGTCAAGGGATTGAAATGTGATTACTATGATGGATTCATGAGAAAACCCAGTCCCATATTATGGTCTTGGGAGTGAACCTTGACTACTATTATGGGTTGGGTAGATAACACATTACATTATTATAGTTTTTTAAATGAGTCTTAACTACAATGGAAATGATTTTCTATTTTAATATTTATTCCACAAATAGATGCCTTGTTTTGATGTTATTCCATCAAGGATCATGTTATTTGATTCCTTTATTATTCGTGTCTTATGACTTTCGAATAATTAATCACGACTATAGATTTTGATATTTGATATGTAGGGTATGATTTTCAAATTTTATGTTTATGTTCTCATAACCTTATTCCCATGTTATACTTATGTGATTGTTGACATCTCCACAGTTTACCCTTACTAAGAATTTGATATCACTCTTTGTTATGATTCCTCCACATGATATGAATAATGGTTTTACGTATCATATATCCCAGAAGTGTTATAGATATGAAGAACTTAGTTAGAGATTATGTGGTTTACTTATGAACCAGTTGTTTATGTATCCATGTTTCCAAATACACTAAACCTTTACAGTGCTCATGTAGTTTTTTGTAAGATAATATGAATATTAATAAATTAATATTTAATATTATTTTATGACAAGTTTGGGTCATTAAAATTATTAAATTTTTAGGTTTTGGGAATATTTTTAGCTTAATTGGGAAAATATATTGTTTTGGGTTTTTATGTATTTTACATAAGTTTTGTGATTCGACCATAACTCTTTATAAACATATTGAAATTGAAAAATTCCTTTTTAGGATTATAATATCCATGGGATATATTTCATCAAATAGGTTCAAATTTTGAATATAAAAAATTAAATCCCAAATAATGCTTAGAAACCGGGATTTGAAATTTATTCCCATATTGGATGAATTTTAAATACGAGACCATATCCGAAAAATAGCCAAACCAATTGAGATTAAATTTTTTGTGGAGATAGTGAATATGTTACCAACTATTTTTTATAATGACCAAGGAAACCACAAAATTTGAATACGAACAGTCACCTATATAATAATAATTTCCCATGTAAAACTACCACAAATTTTCTAAATATAGAAAATAGAGCTCATTTTTTATGGGTGAATGAAATGGTTGTATGGGAATAACTTTCTAGAAGAAATTATTTTTCAATTCATGAATTTATCATTTCTACCTTGCATTATATTTCAGAGAAGAAAAATTAGAGTGAAAATGTACCTCTAATTTTCCTATAAATTTTTATTTTCACGTTCTTAAATAGAGTTAGGAATTTATCACTTTCTATGAAGGTTTTGGATTTTGTAATAGTTTTTTATAATTTTAATATATTTTATACTTATTATTAATCCCTTGATTTTGTTTCTGTTATATATTACTCCCACCATTCTTTTTCTCAAATCCCTGAAAATGGAAAAGTTACCCTCATTATTTTAGGGGGTATCAGCGATATTTGTGTTTCTTACATTCCAATGAGTTCTAAAAATTTTATTATAGGATTTAAGCTTTGAATATATTGATTAGAATTGGAAAATTACCCCTTTTACCTTCCAACAACTTCCTCTTCATATTCATTTTCATTCATCTCCATCATTATTATTGTGTTCTATATGATAGAGTAGCATTATGGTGTTTATATGTGTCAAATAGATATCATTATCATTGTTTGAGAGGGTATTACCCCACATAATGAGATATAAATGTGGGGTAGTAACATTTGAATGAGAAAGTGTGGTGTTATATTCTTTGATCACTACATTGAGTAGGATTATCTGATATTTTTAATGGAATAATGATTGCTTCACCATGAACTTTTAAGAATAATAGTTTCTTTTTTACAAATTTTTTGTGTCTTTTTTTATTATGTTTCATATATATATATTTATATATATTTATATCATATTAATTCTGAAACTCTGTACACTATATTATTAGTTATATTTAGTATTATATTATCTGGTTTGTAAATATTTATAATAGAAAATTGGTTTCTGTAAGTGGCCTCCTTGTGATTGACCTTGAGATTTCACTATACTTCATTCTTTGGTAATTACAATTTTTTGGTTGGGGATTCATGAAAAATAAGTCTCTTCATTTTTGAATCATTATTGAGGATGTGAAATTTTTTCATACACTGACTTTCAAAAGTAATCAAAAAAAATAAATAAATTTCAAAATCAAAACTAAATTCTTAATCCATTATGTATTCAAATTTAAAATATTATGCATAGAATGAATACTCGTAGGTAAAAAAACAATAGAAGATGAATAAATTCTAAGAAAATATCAGTTGTAAGAAATTAGAGAATATTATAAAACCCTAAATATATAAATAGATGAATTCATCCATTCATATCAATTGCTTCAGCTGGGGAAACCTAAACCAGGACCAGTGGTGAATGTAGTTTTCCCAACAATTTTTTTTCAGGTAACTTGGGGAGGATGAGAAGGAACTAATAAAATAATTAAAATTATTAACTGACTATTATAAATGGTTTTAGGAGATCCCTAAATAACAAATGCATACTAATTCACTAATGGGAGATCATCATTTTGTGGAAGAATCCTGGAATCACATTTTGAAAAGAAACTTGCAATATGATAATTCCACATTTGAAAAATAATAATCAATGCCACTAAATATTTTTATTTCTGTAGAAGAATAAAACAACCAAAATATTTGAATTTATTAAAATTTAGAGGATCATGAGTTCTTTTATCTATGAACAACAACCCAATTAAAATAGGCATTAAGAAAAGAAGAATAATTGATATTCAACCCAAATAAAGGATTCAATTTTTATTGAATTCAATTTTAATTAATTTTATTAAAGATTATTTTTTAATTAACTTACCCTATTTCAATTTTTCATATTTATCCATCAATTGGATTGCTTTGGAGGATGTAAAAGAAGATAATGATGGACCTGACGTGGAACACGTGAAGCTCCCCAATCTAAATGAACAATTTTTTGATGGATAAAATGACTAATTATCAAGGTATTTTAATGAATAAAACAACTTATAAGATATTATATAGGAATGTGGATATAACTCTATTGATTCCAATTGATATAGTTTTCATAAAATTGAAATTTTTATTGACTTTTACCCATTTTAAATTTATGATGTAGCAGTTTCACATGTGTAGGTCCTAGATGATGATGAGGTAGTGGTCGAAACTATGTGCAGAAAAATAAGGTCCCATTATTTTTCAATCTCTCACCATATGAAATATATTTTATTAAAACAGTGATGGAACTAACACACTCTAGTAATGGTTTTCCCAACAACTAGTCAGAAGGGATTCACATTGGAAGAAAACTATTGGTGGCTCATGAGCAAGAAACCACACCAAACTTCGGACTGGGGATTACTAGTTACAACTACCTAAATAGGGCCAGTAAAAACCTATAACCCACTCATGTGGTCCAAACCAAAATTTACCCCATTTATTTATACATCCCTTTATTTTTATTAATTTCTCTTTGCATAATTTTTTAATTTTTTTATATATTTTTTGTTAAAATTGGAGATATATATGATCTTAACTCATGGTTTACACAATACAATAATCTCAGGTTGTGTATTTCATTCTCTTCGATTTTTCATCCCAAATATTTTAATTTTTTTGAGCTTAAATAAAGGGTAAATAAATATTTAGTGTGGGGGTTCCAATCTTATTTTAGGAATTTTTGTGTGTTTCCTTTTTTCATGATATTTAATAAACATTTAATATTTTTTTTCATTATTTTTTGTTTTTTTCCTAATGGTAATTAAATCTAAAAATTCCCTTTCCTTGTGTAACATTACAGGATAATATTGAGATATTTTATTGGTTCTAAAATTACTGGAATAAAATGAATTCTGAGTGAATTTTTTCACTTAGATATATTTGTTTCAATCACAAAACTAGAACATGAACTTGGATTTATATGAGGTAGTGTGTCAATAATCTCATAGGAAGAGTCAAATTTTTTACAATCGATGAATTTATGAATTTCATTTTTTTCTAGTATGTGTATTGGAACCTAGGCCAGATGCATATTTTCATTATGTTAAATTAAATAAATTTAACAAGAGTGAAGTGTTTAAGTGTGAGGGAATTGAAAAAGATAATAATTGTATTAATTTTATATTGACTTTAAATATTTCTAATCCAACCTATTTTATATTTTCAGTGAAAATATCATATTTTTAGGTTTTTTTCAATATTTTGAGTTTAATTTGGAAAATATATTAATCTTGGATATCTGAGTATTTTACTTTATTTTTTATGCAACCATAACATTTTATACACAAATTGAAATAGTAAATTTTATTTTTTAGTTGTCCAAGATTGATGGGATACCTCTCATCCAATAATACCAAAGGGTGAATCCAATAATTTAAGAACAAAATTAATCTCACAAGCCACACAATGGAATCTATTCCAAATTAGATGAATTTTGAATATGGGACCAAATATAACAAATTGATAAACTAATTAAGATGAAATTTCACTTGGAGATATAAAATATGTCAAGGAAAATTATTCATAACATCAAATAGTCAATATTATGTATCCTTTATAGTCATAATTACATTTTAAACTCAATCATTTGAACACTAATAGTATCCTATCCAAAAAAAATTCCTAATTAAAATTGTCATAGGTTATACTAAACATTGAAAATATAGATTAATTTTTTTGGGTGACATAATAATACTGATGGGAACAAATTTATAGGGGAAACGGTTTTCCAATTTTCCCATTTAATGTGTCTACCAAAAACTAAATTTAAAATGTAAAATTTTTTAGTGAAAAATATTCCACTTTTTTTCTTATAAATTTTTTACTATCACATCCTTCAAAGTAGTTATGTATTTTTTTTATAAGAATAGTTTTTATACTATAAACATTTTATAGACTTTTAATATATTTTAATATTATTCCTATATTACTTTTGTTTCTATTTTTTGTTTCTATGACCATTATTTTTCCTACCTCCATGAAAATGGAGATCTAACCCTCACCGTTGTTTGAGGGGGAAAGCAGTGATATTTTTGATTTATGAACTCCAATGTGTTCTGATTATTTTATTCTAGGATTTCAGTATTGGTTAAATGGAACATGGTTTGTTATTTACCCCATTTTACTAACTTTTAATTCCTCTTCCTATTCATATATATTCCTATCCTTCATCATTATAATGTTTCATACGATGAAGTAACATTGGTGTGGTGATGTGTGGGAATGATATCTCATAGTTATAGTTTAACAGATTATTTCCAAGCTATATATATCTATGTGTGGGGTCATAAAATTTCTAATTTTATTTGGTAGTTTGATTTATTTTGATATATACATTGAGTAGGATGATGAGATATTTTTTTAAAGAACAATAATTACTTCACCATGAACTCCTAAGAAGAATAGTTTCTTCATTACTAACTTCTTTTATCATTTATTTATTTTTTTCATTTATATATATATTTATATCATATTAATTCGAAAACCATCTCTAATATATTAGTAATTATATCTATTATTGTATTAGTTAGTTTATATATAGTGATAATAGAAAATAATTTTTTGTTAGTGGCCTCCAAGTGATCGACCTGGGGATTAAACGATATCTTAATCTTAGGTAATAAGAATTTATTGGCTCGAGATTCATGAGAAATAAATTTTTTTATTAATCGAACAATAAATATTAAAAACCATATGTAAAATATTATTCACTAATATTTATAGCTTCAATGTTTAACTTCCTATAGATCTTTGACCTTTGATTCATCATGATCTTCCTCAATTGTCGTGGCTATTTCTCTTCAAACATCCACAATTTCCAAAAGCATCTATTTCCAAGTGTTAATTCTTATATGAACACAATGTTTTGGTTATAAAGATATTATAATGGTGAAAGAATTTTTGTTATTAATTTTCATGGAATAATACTATTGTATGGTTCTTTCCTTTCAAGTGTAATCCCATTCTTCATCTACAAATTTAATCATTGAATCCTTTGGATTTAATCATGATTATAATATTAATAATGATATTTAAATCACTAACAAACAAATAAAGAATCATCTGGATTAAATCCACCTTTAGGATACTTCTATCCATAAATATTATATTTTTTTTGAAATGGAAAAACCATACATATCATGTTGAATATTGGGATAACATTTACTTATGTACTAGAAAATTAGTTGACCTTTACATAACTCCATGTTTACTCTTACATATACCTTTTTATCCTATGTATCTATCCTTACATATATCATTTCATCTCAATACTTTTTGAAATTCACAATATATAACTCCGAACCACTCTTATGTATGAGTAAGTGACTCATACATATCTCCTTCATCGTCGAATTCACCCATACATATAAGTTGTTTATCCTAAAATATTTCTTTGTTAATTTTTTTTCTTTTATATTCTATAAAATCCTTATGTGTCATCTCGAAAAACAAATAAACCATTATGTACAACATTGAAACTCAATAATTTTTCAAATTTTTACACTTGCACATATTTCATAGAAACTCTTATGTATATATGTGTTTTCCAAATTTTCAATAACCTGTAGCTTTGAGAGACTCTTTTGTATTGATTATTTTTTTCAATTTTTTACTATTACACATCTTTCAAATTAACTCTTATATATATATATATTCCATTTTAAAATAATTATCATCCTACAACTCTATAATCCACCATTATTCATAAACTAATGTAATTAATCACTATTCATCTCAAAATGTTTCCAATAATTATAAAGAACATAAATTTATCTTTAAAAAAATAAAACAACATCAGAAAATAATTAACATTTATAAATATTGTCATCTCCACTTCATAGAAATTATTTACATGTGTGAAATCAAAACTTCTTCAAAATCAACCAATGATTAAAAGTTGGGGTACTCACTACTTTCCAATTAAAGAAATATAAATTTAAACCTCAAATAAATTTATTCTACATCATCCAAGTGTATTTCTATATAAATAACAGTCTTCATAAATGAGAAACTCAAGGATTGTTCTTCATGAAAATACCATATGTCTTCTCAACTTCATCAAAGAGTTGTGATATCCAATATATATCAATACACTATATAAATATACATATAAAAATCAACATTATCAAACATGAATTGAACTCCATCAATATATCCAATAGTATAATTTCATATATCTCAAATGAAAACATATATAAATGACTAAAACAACACAAATTAGATATCAAGATCCAATTTATTCATTAATATTCATACAATATTCACCACTCAACATATGTTAACACCTAACTTTTATACTTCACTCAATATTTTCATAAACATGTTCGGGTAATCTACATTATTTCCATGCTTCTCTTCTTCAAGGCATGTTGACTTTTTTGTTTTCGACTTCTTGTTTATTAAAAACAAATAAAACTCAACAACAAGTGGGTTTAATAACCACAACAACATAAAACTTGGACCACCATCAATATTTCCACTATTTATTTTATATAAACACATATTTAACCAAAACCACAACATGGACTATAAATCACAATCCGTTTTCTCTACATCCCACTTCAAAACATGAGACAAGAATGGTGGATTTACCTATAAACTACATCATTTTACAAAACATGATGGACATATATGACATTTTTATCTCAATATTTTATATAAAAACTTCTCTAAACAAATATCCAATTGATGCCATGAAAAATGGACATTTAATCAAACCACATCATATATATAAGAACCATGACATAATAATCTACTTTTGGACTCTAAGGGAAACTTTGTCACTCTTCCTCTAAAACTACAACTACACACCTTAATGGGGACTAAGACCATAACCAATTAGAATGAAATGGTGTATCCACGCTAAACCATAGTTTTATTTATCCAAACCCCCCAATTTTATCTTCTAAACCACAAGTCACCTAAAAATAAATCCCACCATCTCTAACACATTAAAATAAAAAATCATAGTATTAGTAAAATTTATGATATTAAATTTAATACCTCTCATATGATTCTCATCCTCAATAATAAAATACCTATAAATAATAAAAAACCATAAAAATAAGTTATATCATGAGATGTAAATCAATAACGATTCAAAAAAATAAAAATAAAAAAATATACCTTAACATTAAAGGTTTTAATGGTAAAAAAACGTCATCCTAACATAAGATATCTCTTAGAGATATTCACCCTTGAATAAAAGATTATACACAAACCATGAAACTCCCAATCTCAAATATCCCACCACATGAATCTCATGAAAATCATCCCTATCTCATCTAAGAACCTATACCAATAACTCAAATGGACACACATGAAACATCCCATAATCCTAAATCACTCCCTTAATACAAGAGTTTCACCATAACACCAACCAAATTCCATAATTAACACCTCAAAAAAATCAAAATTTTAATCTCAATACCCAATCACTTACATCCATTTTTTTCTATGTGGAAAATATTAAACTCATTAACACCAAATTTGAAAAAAAAACATAGAATCAACTATTTTAAAACAGCTTAATGTTTTTGGAATATAAAATTTTTATAATGAAAACTGTATCTTTATTGGAACCCACTTTCAAGATATATGAAAACATAGAAAATTATTTTTTGAATTTTCATAGGAAAATAAAAAAAATTATGTATGTATATAATTTAATTTATTTGAAAACATAAATAAAAATAAGGTAACAAGGCTTTAAAAACAAAAATAATCTCTATGTTAAACCATTTAAGAACATAAAAGTAAATTAAGAACATAAATATTTCATAAGAAATAAATCATTCCAATTTTTTTTAAAATCAAAAATCACTCCAAAAAGATACTTATTAAAGGATAAGAACACATACCTATTTCATTTTCCAATCCTAAAAACCAAACCTTCTTAACATTAACTGATAACACTGTAATTATCATAATTCAATATAGATAAATAATTTACTTACCAATGTCAAATGAGTACCATGAATCAGGAGAAACTCATACTACGAATTCCCTTACCATTTCATACCCAATATAGTACATTTCAAACCAATCACCCATAGAACTCATAGTTGCATCCTTTCATTAAGCTATAACCGCACCCTTTTTATTTGTGAATCATAAACACTAGAGATCATAGAATCAATCTTAAAACTCTTAGAAAATTAAATATGATTCTTGTTAAAACCCTTTATCCTAGAAAAATTTATTTCAATTTTATCTGTATGATTTTTCATCTCCTTACAGGTCTTAAATTATAGGCAATTTACATGTTATAGAATATCTGGCATCAAATAAGCCTCAAAACATCGTGCTCAAAAATAATTTTTAGTTTGGAATCAATGAAACATAATTATTCTTCTATAAATGTGAATTCGATTCTCATGAAAATTAGATACTCATTATTGAATCCATTAAATAACTTTTATGAATTTATCAATTTCACATAATGTACAAACCTATTCTCTAATAACTCATAAAATTATTCCAATGATATCTCATTTTTATGACCTTAGTCTATTATCTACTATATTCAAGACACATCTCAAAGGAAAAAACTATAAATTAAATTTATAATTTGTCTAGATACATCATTAATTAAAATGTATCTTTAATTTCATCTCTTTTTTCTTCATTCTTACATATTGGTTCCCTTCCAATGAAATAAAATACTTCTTTCCATTAAAAATTCACTAGAAATTAATTTCATAAGTTCTCTTGCCTTATGTAATGCTTAGTTTTTAATGAAATTTCAACGATACGTTTTCATCCCAAACATAAAATTTTGAAAAAATTAGTCACAACAACTATAACACGTCAAAATATCATATAAATTAGTCTTACCCAATAGAAAACGCAATGTGGTTTCATTTTTATAGATGTTCACAAAATTTTTTTGGATATATTTTATGAAATTATGAAATTGATTGGGTTAATTAATTTTAATTAATAACATTGGGATGAAACTATATTTATTTTGATATTTAGAATAAATTGGGTGTTTTCTGATGAACAATTAAAATAAACCATTATTTTATTTGTTTTATTTTTTAAGGATCAAATATTTATTGATCGTAGGATTTAAAATTATTATATTCATTTTTTGGAAAACATGAGGTTTTTGAATGAAAATTCTATAAAAAACAAAGTATTTTTCTTCAAATATTTTTCCCTAACTATTTAGTGATGTTTTTTTCTTAAATTACATGTGTTTATTTGTTTTAAAATGTTTTTTGTAATTATTTTTATTTTTATTGTTTTTTTAATTTGTATAGATGTGAAATTATTTTGTGATGAATTTTATTCTCTGAAAATATTTTATTCAAAATGGATTTTTACTTTATTATTTCATGAATATATAAATTTTATTAAGGCTGGAAAATTAAATTATGTATTATAATTTTGGAGCCTCCCCATAAAAGAAATTTTCATATGATAATTTGATAGCCCTGTAACAGAGTTGGATTGTAAAATTTGGTGGCATGGGAGAATGAGAACGCAATATTATTTTTTTAGTGTGGTGATTATTGGGATTTTTAGAAAATAATTAGTTCCACCCTAATTTTTTAGATGAATTCATTTAGGATGTCTATTAAGATAAATTATTTATGGCTTAGATAAATGTTTCAAGCGTTAGATAAAACAATAGTAATATAATTATATTATATGAGTTTTGGAATCCAAACCTACTGTAGATTCCCTATTTTTTGAGAAAACCCATGAATATTGAATGAATATTAATCCAACGTTGGTAACTAAAATTTCATTCCCTCCATTTCATTAAATCTAGGAGGCTGAGGTCCACTGCTGTTGGATTTTTAGGATCCAGATTCAGATAGATCTCACCGAACAAAGAACTCCCAAATCTATAAATGATTTAATTTGTGATTTTGAATTCTATAAAGGGTTGGTTTAATAAATTTTTATTATTGTAAATTAATTAATAGATGATGGTGACACTACCCATGATGAAGCTGACCTTTGATGTTGAATGAGCATGAATAACTTGGTTGAATCCTCGGTTAAACTTGAAGTAGATACTGAGGTACAAAGGCCCTTCCTGAATTATTAATCTGAACATGGATTTCATTTTCGGGTGTTGAGTGAAAATCAACATAAACGTTTTTACGCATGAACTGAAAGTGGCTCTGTGATTCAATATTTTAATCAAACGTGAGTGGAAAACTTGGATTTTAGGATGCAAAAGTCCAAGTATATCCAATTAATATGACCAAAAAATTATGTCTGGCCCGAATTGATCCATCAAAATGAATATGTTTAAAACATAGATCTCATTGAAGGATTTTTAATACATTATTTTTCTTGTTTATGGGGAATTGTTTTTTTGTTGAAGCGGGTAGGAATTTTATGAGTCGCACTCATTGTCACCAGAGCTGAAGTCATTGTTTATCCTGAGGTTGAAGGAAATTCCGAGTTTAGAGTTGGATTTGAAAAAATAGGTACTTTATTTAAAATTATTGATATCTCGAATAACTAATTCAAGAAAAGAATATTGGTGAATTTTACATGTTAGTTTCTAAAAATATTGTTAAAGACTATCAAGAGTTGATGTCAGTTTGGATCTTGGATAATTTTATGTCCAAAATCCATGAAATCGTGACTATAGATTCTCAATTTTTATTTTTTATTCAGTTTTAGGTGTTTTAATGATGAAATAGAAATTAAGTCTCCCAAATATATGGTTTTGAATAGGAAGGTTGAAGCATGCATGGTGTTTGACTATTTTTCTGGTTAGAAGATAATGTCATTCATGATTTGTTCTAAACCAAACATGATAAACTGCTAGTGTGGTTGGACTAATCTGGTGATCTCAATTTCCATCATCACATTAATTCTTAATCCTAATTGAATTTTTTACCATTACAAATAACTGAAGTGTTATCAATTAGAAGTGATTGATACCATGAGTTGCGAGAATGATTGTGTGAGCTACTAAGCTAGAATTAAGCTTTGGAGAACTGGACATTTGTATTTATATTGAAAAATGGAGGTTGATTGGGAGATTATAACATCATAAAAATGTATTATTTTCATATAAACTTATTAATTTATGGTAATGGTTCTAAATTTGGGTGGAAAAAGTTTTATTAAAGCAATAGGGTATTGTAAAATGACTAAACGAAGTAAAACCCATCACTTAAGACAGTCGTTTCATCTTAAGAAATCAAAGTGATGCAGTAAGTGGGTGATTTCAAGGTAAATTAATGGTAAACCTTAATTAAAAATGTCTTCTGGAAAGTTTGTTTCTGGATTCAAAATGCTTTCATCTCTTGAGATTATCATTCAAAACATCATAATATTTGGTGAGGTTGTTCTAATTGTTATTTATTCAACTTTTTATGGTTTTATGTTTATTATAAGTGGTGAGTTACAAGATTCATCCATCTATAGGTTAATATCGTGGTGAAAGAGATAAACCTTAATATGTTTGTGGAATCCCATGAAATTAAATTTTTACAAATGAAGAAATATATTTTACACCAAGAAGTTGAAATTATAATTATTTTTTATCCTTTCTCATTATATTCTATTCTATTTTCTTTTATATTTATTTCTCAATGTCCTAAAATATTCATCTTTGTTTATTTTATTTCTTAAAATATATTATTCTCTATTCTTTTCGTATAATTATTTGGGGTTTTTTTATTTTTACCCTTTTTCTATTCAAAAATAGACTTCCATGTGGATTTAATGACTATCTTACTACTAACTAGTAGTCTGCAGGTTAAAATTTACACGAGTTTAATGATTTTAAAGTTATATTTTTTTTCCATTGTTGATGATTTATTCATGCATTCAAAAAATTATAATATAAAAACAAAAACACAAAAATTAATAAAAAATTATTTTTCTAAAAAATTCAAAACAAAATCCATCAAAAAAATTTATTCAATCAAAAACTTGTTTGGAAAAAATTTAATATATTTTTTACAACTATATGTTTATGATAACTTCTAAATTATATGCACACAGGATATAATTACCAAAATATAGATCTAATACAACCTAAAATAGAATGGTTTTTAAGAGCTCTAACAAAAGAAAAAAAATGTGAAATATAAAATTTGGGAGAGATATCTACAAAAAATATTGAGCAAGACCTTCAAGATATAACCATCTAGGAAAAACATTAAAGTCCTAGGATGAGGGATTCTTAACTCCCACTTGTGTCTAGTAAAACTTCTTCCATTAGATTGAAAACTACTTCCTAAAAAAATAAGATTAAACAATCACATATGTAAATATAGTCTATATTTAATGGTTTATAAAATGATGAATCATTGGCATTCATTGTAGAATTTGATAACTCTATAAAATAGTTTCTCTACAAGGGCCTAACAAAGATGATCTTTATCTGACCATTTTTCCTTTTTTCATAAGGGGAACTCTAGAAATTGGTTTTTGGGTCTATATGAAAACATATTTAAAATCTAGGAACAATCTTACAAGTCATTTTTTATGGAATTATACCTTAAAATAAATAAGGTATATCTTATAAAGAAAATAAGAATATTTTATCAAGATTATAGATAATCCTTTCATGAGTCTTAGGATAGATTTAGGGACATGCTTAGGTAGTTTCCTCATCATCATCTCCCATCAGATCTGGTCATGGAAACCTTTTATGAAGGATTTCTTCCCATATCATATAATTTAGTTTAATACACTATTGGGGTGTTATAATGATAAAACTAATGAGTAGTTGAGAAATAAATTCAGCTATCAGTCTCTAAATTCTCAATAAAAAATCATGGAAGAAAAGAGTAATTAGAGAATGAAGAAACACTGGTTATATTATGAAAATGAACTCTTAGCTCGATAAAATAAAAGAAATGCTTCAATCCATAATAAACCAAACTAAAAAAACTAAGTGTTAAAGATTTGGTATATACAAATATAAACTAATCTCTTAGCGAGCACTATGATTAATTTTGCATGTTTAGGTACACAAAGAATCTTTTTCCAAACATCAAAATTTTAGAAAAAATACAATAATTTTCCAATTTTGTAGGATATGATACTAGGATTCAATCTAGGGATGATCTATTTTAAAAAAAATATCATTTGTTATAGAAATCATCCAAACCATTCAGGTAAATAAATGTAAATGATAAGGCAACAACCACCTGGTTAATCTCAACATCTCATGCCATAATTTTTAAACAAAATTAGGCAAGAATATTCTCATTTACAATGTAGTTTTGAGAGAAAATTTCATTCTTATATCGGTAAAATTATGAGTATGATTTAATATATATAGAATAAACATAAAAACTGAAATTACCAATATTCAAAATCAATTTAGTCAAATGAATAGGGAGTTAGGTTGGAGAGAGAATGGGAAGTTTCTAAGTATAACTAAATTGAACCCTATGGTTATTTCCTTGGTTTTGGAATGAGGAGTGGTTTATAAACTAAAGATAAGGTTAGATATAACCCTATGAGTTTTTAAATTTAAAACATTAAATAATTTTTCACCCTGAATTGGGAAACACTGAATCTATAAATTAGGAAAGCGCTATAGAAAATCTATTTAATCAAGTTTGTCCAAAAAAAATCATAATGAAAAAAACTCTAAATTGAAAAATAATAAATTCATAGAAAACCTTGTTTTAAAAATATGGGATTTTATATATGTTCTTGGGAATTTTTTTATCAATACCTTTCAATCAATAGATAAAACCATGAAATAGAAAACCTCAATTTCATCGATTCCTTGGGCTTTTCAACAATCTCCTTGTGAATATTCCTTTCATCCAAAAATTAATTTATATTTCATCATATTTAAAATTTCTTAATAAAATTGTTATGAATAATAAAACAATGGAATAATACACTGCTTACATCCTCATTGATGAGTGTAGTGATATTCTTCAAAACAAAATCCCACCAAATCTTAGTGATATTTGCATTTTTTTCATTCCATGAACCTTGTAGAATAGTGGTCAGTTAAATTTCATTTTTGACATTAGTGAAAGAATAAATATTATCCTATGAAAACAATTTCAATATTTAGGATTGTGATAAATGAAACCTACCACTATGATTTTAAAATTGGAAGATTAACTTTTATACATCTCATCAGAACTGTTGATGACCTAGTTATAGGAGTCGATAAACAATTCTTACCTAACAAATTTCTTATTCTATATTTTGAGTGTATCCAAGAAATACCTATCATTATTGGTTGGACCGTTTTATCTACTTTATAATCCATTATCAATGTTTTAAAGGGTAGTTTTATATTTAGGATTATTCACCAAGAATAATTGTTTCATGTGTCTAAGAATGGAAAATAACCAACATTTGGTGAGAACTATTTGAGAATTGATTTTTTTAAGTTGAGGACTAATTAAATATACTGAAACAATATTTTCATAAATTAATATTACATATAAATATATTAATATTAATATTAAACAAGACCCTTCCAAAATTTTATGGGTTTAGTGTCTTTATAAACTTGGATACATAAACCAATATTTCATGAAACATCAACATAATGTACTGATTATTCCACCATAACTAAAACAATTTTTTACATTCTTTACTTAATACCTACTTTCATATATTGGGGAAGATAAACATAAAAAAATAGTGACCTAATATGCTTATTAAGGGTAAACAAATGAGATATCTATCATAACATAAGCATAAGATCATGTACATGACATTTGAAAACTATATCCAAGATATCAAATATCATAATATTGTGTCATGGAATAAATAATATAAGTGATTATGACATAAATTATTGGAAATCATGATCCATGAAAGAATACTATTTGTATAATCCATGGAATGTGGAATACATAAAAGAATAGAATTTTTTTTCTCTAGTAGTCAATAATATTTTCCAAGACTATCATAGTGGAATGGGTTTACTACCAAAAACCATTGTAGTAGTCAATGGTCAATCTCAAGACTACCACGACGGACAAAGTACTTTACTGAACATAGTTCACTACCCATTCCATTCTTTTCTTACTGAACCGAGTATACTTCATGTTCTATTATTGTCTTACTGGTATGAGTTCACTTACCATTCTAGTATTGTATTAATAAAACGAGTTCACTTCACATTCTATAAAGTATTACTCAACCAAGTTTACTTCCCATTATAGTCATATCTTTCTAAACTAATTTTACTTCCAATTTCATAAATGTCTATCTCATGAGATATAAATCATAACCCAATGAATTGTAAAGAGATATAGGTCCCACCCGTGGTTGGTTATTACATAACAAACATCAATAGTTATAAAAAAACCACCAACCTTTGTTATAACATTACCATTTACACATAATGAAAATAATACATATTTGTTCTAGAATAATGTTAATCATATCCGAACCCATGAAAAGAAATTCAGTTTCATAAATAATTCATCATAACATAATCCATGGAAAAGAAATAGGTTTTATAAATATCATTCCATCATAAAAAAATGAACCATAAAAAGAATGAGAATAGTATTCTTGAATAATATCCACTATAAATCATATGTAACATCAAATAATGTTATGTCAGATAGAAAATAATTTTGAATGATAACTTCAAATAATTATTCAGAAAAATATCCATTCTATTCTGAACACATTTTTTCTAAAATGAAACACAATTATAAAAGAAAACATTTTCTTCATAAATAAACATTTAATATTATAAATAAAAATATATGATTTAAATTATCATGATTTCAGGAAAATATTGTTATATTATATAAGTTAAAAAACATTCCTTTCATTTTTTGGGTCAGAAAATTCATAAATAACATCGCTTATAAAATGAAAACAAAAATCCATACTAACCATCTCTTAAAAATTAAAACATGAGTAATAATTTTTAAAAAAGTAATATGAGAATAGTAAAAAAAATTGGAAACAATTTTATAAAACATGGACATTGAAGAAAATGGAAGTTTTAAAGGATATTTTAAAAATAAAGTTTTTAAAAGAAAATTCTTTATAAATATAATATCATTGAAGTGAGCATTAAGAAAATTATCAAAATTTGTGTATTCACTGTAAATCCACATAAAAAATTTGGAAATACAACAAAAGATAATAATATTTCGTCCCACACATAATAATAGCATGGTATAATTAAGAAGTAAAATTTTAACCCAAGGAATTTAAATTGGATTAAGAATTCCCTTACCACTTTGTAATCAGTTGAATTGAATGCCCCAAAAAAGTGATGATTATCACATGAAAGATATAATAACATTAATATAATAAGAGTAGTGATATTATATATCAAAGGTATGTATATACATTAAACACATGAAATAATTGGTGAATGAGGTATAAATATCATAGAAGAAAAAGTGTGACGAGAAACCCTTACCTCACGTTTACCTTTAGTTATTCATAATTTAACCTTCAAAATAATGGTTTAAATAAATTTATTAATTCATTAAATAGCTATAATAATATTTATAATACCATATTTGATACTTTTATCACATCTTAACACGCATTCAATAATAATATTTCATTATTTTTATTATTTCAGGTGTGTTCACTTAATGGTTTCACAATTGGTTTATTAGTGTATAATTAGGGATTTTCCTATAAAATGTAAATAAAACTATAAAATTAAAATGAAATATTATTAATTGACATAAAAAACTTTAAATTATCTCATATATAATTTTTATTTCTTACACGAGGATGATTCATTTGATAAAATGGTAATGATAAATGTTTAGTTTAATTTGGTGGTTTTCTAACTATCATGAACTTGTTTCATTTTATTTAATATTATGTATATATATTAGTTCCAAAACATGAAATAGGTTCTAATATACCAATTAAAATATTATTTATCCACAATTATAGTTTTATTACCAGCTATGAAGGTGTCAATAAAAAATGAAAAAACCTTATTCATGAAGGTAATTAATGGGAATAATTTAGACAATAGTTTTGTTTCATTGAATAAGTGGAAATAAGAAATGAAATGAATATGATATATTTAAATAGAAAAATAAAAATAAATTATACATATAATATATTGTTTTTTTATTCATTTATGGATCAAGAAGCTGATTATATGGTAGGAAATTAATATAAAATAATAGAGATGGTTTGAGAAAATTATGTCTTATCACCTCATTGAATGAACATTTAAATACCATGAAATTGGTTTTTCTAGACTAGAGGAAATTATAATTTGAGAGAGTGGGTGGGAGAAGGGTTTTTGGATATTTTATGAGCTTCATGGATTTTTAAGATATTGGGGTGGTATTTAAAATTAATGTGGGGTAGTTTTAAGTGACTAAATAATGATTATTTTATTTTTAGAGACAACCACATTTTGGTGGACTTAATTACCATGAAATTGGATGATAATTAATGTTGTAAAGTATTATTATGGTGTATAAGAACTTAAAAAAATCATTTAATGTTTTATTTTTCTATTTATTTTAATATTTTACCATTTAAAATTAACCCATTTCATTATTTTACTTATACTGCAGTAAATTGTTTTTACCACAGTAAATGTTTTTTGCCTAAAAATAGAAATAATCTTAAAAATAATTTAGAACTTCTGATTCCATATATGTAATCCGTTTTATAAAATTCAATTCACATAATTGCTATAATGATATATGTAATTATTCTAATCGATGTGATGATTATGTGGGGTTTTAAATAAGAAAAATGTACAAAATATTGAAATGTTTTTATATCAAAATTATGAATTAAAATCATTTGAATGACCAAGTTGTATTAACAAACGAATAGTTGAAAAATTATGAATATAAAACTAATTTGAAATATAATTTAACTCTATATATAAATTATATGAAAAATCATTTATCAATTAAAATTTAATATTTTTCACTATTCATCAAAAAATGAAACATTTTAGAAAAATTCCAAAAAATAACCCTAAGGTAATTTTGACATTACTATTCAAAAAATGAAGTAAATTACATAAAATAAAATTTTAAAAAGTGTCAAAATTCAATTTTAAAGTAATTGTTACATCAAAACGTGAAAAAAACTACCTTTAATAAAAATATAGGTTTATTCTTAAAATTGGATTTATTCATACCTTAAGCCTATAAAAAATATTAGATGAATTTAAAAAAATTATATTGAATATAAAATATTTTAATTTAATTAATATATTTCAATAATATATATTAATTTAATTTTTAAGATAAAATACCATTGTGGGCATAATTCTTTTTTATAAAAAACATTCCTTTCTATTCAATAGGTTTTAATTATAATATATAATTAACTGGAAAATAATGAATTCATTTTATAAACATGTGTAAACTATATTTTCATACATTAGATAATATCATTCATTATCACCATTCCAATAGTTAGGTGATAAGGGTTGTTTAAAAAAATATGTTGGATCTCGTTTAAGCTCATTGTTTTTCACAAAGTAATCTATTGAAAAGATAAAATTTATTTAAAAAAAATTCATGACATAAAATTATAGATCGTTACATTCAAACCCACTTAAAATTAATTTTCCCCAAAAAATTAATTAATAGGATGTAAATAGATGATGATACCTCTACCTTATCACATCCCTAGTTTCCTCTATTGTTTCCTCAAATTGCTGGTTTTCCACAAGACTTTAACTAGGTGACTGGTCTTGTTTCGTAAAACAATATCTATACAATTCAAAATCTCTATTGATTATTATTTATAAGAAATATATTTCTCCTTTAGTATTAAATTTGATTTTAGTAAACATGAAGTATCTTGTATATACTTATTTAGGGCAGATATATGGAACACATCATGAACTTGACAATGATTTGGTGGAAGATTCGATTGATAATATACTATACCGATACGATCAAGAATTTAAATAAATTTAATCCTTGAAAATTTAAAATAGCATATCAAAAATAGTAGGTGGATATTTGATAACTCCTTCTTGTGAAACTCGCATCATAAAAAGGGTTAATAAAACTTCCTCTTAAAAGGAGGAAAAGTAAAAGTTGAAGATCACCACAAAACTAAGATTCTAATTAGTGAAAAGTAAAAATATGTAAATTGAAGATAATTATACCTATCAAGTGCTAATATATATTGACAGAGAACATGGTCATTATAAGGTTAATGACCACAAAACCACATACTAAATAGGCCTGAAAGGGTTATTAATATCCTTCAAAGTGATTTTAATAGGATAAAAATATATTTCAAAATAATTTGAGAAGATATGAATACTTTATTTCATATCATAAGTATAATATCACTCTTTATTTATGAATTGATCAGTCTCAACTTCATTTATTACTCCAATAAATTAAGTTGAAATTATAAATCCTACAGACCTAGTGGATCCTATGATCCATAATGGGATTGAAAGTCATTACTTATGTATCTAGTTATCATCATAAAAATTTATATCACAGATTATTCAATAATCATAAATATTTATATGGTTATGTAATAAATTAATCTCTAAAACATCATCCATTGTTCAGTGTAAAAAATTTCACAAATGGATACCCAAACAAACCTTCTAACTGATTAAAATCAACAACAATCTAATGAAGTTCACAAAATTTTCAAAATCAACTTATTAATAATCTGAAAAAAAATTATATATCTCTTAATAGTACCACACCGAATATTTGAAAATCAATATCATGTATTCTCTTAAAACATGGTAACAACATTAATTACCTTAAAACCATAGTGATAAAAATTCACGCTTTAAAAAAAATATTTTCCTCACACCATAAATCCAAAAAATTCTATAAAAATAAACCACATTATCATCAAATTAAAAATCAGTCCCAAGGACATCAATATTATCCCATTTGTTCTATCACAAAAAAACATCCCTTTATCTCCTTATTAACCCCTCATTATACATTTATTAAGGGTTATCTTTCCCTGAATCATGAGTTATCAAACAATATCACCTTAATCACTTTTCATGGTTACCATTACCATTAAAAAACTAATTTAAAATAAATCAGGAAAAACTATAGTGGAACAATCCTTAGATTTATCATTATTCCAAAGTACCATAAAACTAATTCCACAAATTAATCTTGAATTCCAATGCATGAAAACTCATTCATTCCACTTCCTTCCAAAACCATTATCTAATATTCTTCATTTTATTCCTTAAAACTTCTTCCATATAATATGTCATTTGTAGTATCTTCATCATTAGCAATATAACCATCACTCATACAACCCTTCCAATTAACTTCATGATAATTCCCCCTAGGGCACTGATTTTATTAATTCCCATACATTCCACATTTATAACATTAAAATTGACGATGCTTTAGGAATACCATTATTATCGTCCATTATGTTAACTAAGAATTTCAATTTTTTTCTAATTACTTGCTTTTGTTTCTTATTTTCCACCCCCAAATTATATTCTAATTCCTTTGAAATATTCTCCTTGATATATCTTTCCACAGGCTTTACATGAGAAAAATTTCACTTTCTTTCCTCTATGGCCACCATGAAACTCCATATTTATTGTATCATATGGGTCATGAAACTCATAAAAGTTGTGTTTATTGATAATATTATGATATTGATGATTAAGAATAATAATAAGGTTACACCTTCCAACCCCATTTCTTTGGTTTTCTCAAGAGTAAGATCATTCCATTCTCCCTCACATTCTCCCTAAACATGTATCCTCATAGTTCTATCTATTTTCTACAACCCAAAAAATAATATTGTGAGAAACAATATTGATAGTGGGAATCCACATAATCAATATAATTTTATTATAAAATTTTAATATATAACACCGTAGTATTAATCTGAGTTTATTCATGATCATTTATAAAACTCAATGATTATAAAGTATACTTAAGCATATGGCTCTTACTATGGTTTGTTCAACCTAGTTTCCAAAGCATGACTGAATATCTATCTAATATAAAAAACAACTAACCAAAATTTTCATACATATATATTACATCTCAATAGATAAATATTTATATTACAATAAAACCATGCCAGAATCATATGGGTTTATTTTCTTTGGAAACAAGGAGATATAAATAACCCCTTCATAATTTACAACATATTCTATCATAAATAGAACCATTTTTTTACATTCCACACTTAATACCTTTTCTAATATCCTAGGGAAAATAAAAATAATAAATGTGGGATATCAAATACTCTGTAATGGTAAAAAGGGAGACATTAATAATAACATAAGCATAAGAACATGTACATAAAATTTTAAAATTATTCCGAAGATATTAAATATCATGATCTTGAGTCCTGAAACAAATAGTAGAAGTTCATAAGATAGAAAGCATAAGTAATAATGATCCATGAGAGAATAATATTCACATAAGACATGGAATTTGGCATACACATAAGCAAATAAAATTATTTCTCAAGTATTCAAGTCACATTTCCAAGATTATCATAGTGGAATAATTTAACTCCCCAAAACATTATAGTAGTTAAGGTTCACTCCCAATACAATCATGGGGGGAAAAGTAAAATAATAAAATGAGTTCAATCCCTATTCCAGTCATGTCTTACGGAACTGATTTCACTTCCCATTCCAGTCTTATCTTACTGATCGAGGTTCAATTCTTTTTATAGTCTTGTATTAACGAAAAAAGTTCACCTCATGTTCCAGTCCAATCTCACTAAAAAAAGTTTACTTCTCATTCCAGTCATATCTAACTTAATATTGTTCACTTCCTATTTCAGTATTGTCTGTCTCATAAGATATAAATCATTTCCAAATACATTGGAGGGAGATATAGGTCCCACCCATTGTTAGTTATAATGTAACTACCATCCTTAGTTATAGTGTAACCACCATCCTTATTTATAACATAACCATTTCCACTTAATTAAAATAAAAAATATGTGTTCCAGAAGAACGTAAATCATATCATAACCTGTGAAAAGAAGTTGGTTTTCATAAACATGTCATTATAACATAATCCTTGGAAATGAAATATGTTTCATAAATATAATACTATTATAAAAATAAAAGCAATAAAAATAATAAGGGTGGTATTCTTGAATAATATCCCCATTAAATTATATGTAACAAAATATAATATTATCTTATAAGGAAAATAATATTTAATGGTCGCCTGAAATAATTCTTGAGGAAAATTTCCTTCATGTTTTGTAATTTTTTTTCTAAAATATCGAGAAATTATAAATAAAAAACTATTATTTAAAAATAACATCATAAAAGAATAAATTAAATTCATAATCCATTAAATAATTATTATAATGGGAAAATCATCTCTTTTCAAATAAGTTAAAAAACAATCATTCCATATTTTCTGTCAGAAAAAGCATAAGTAACCTCTCTTCGAAAACCAAAAAATGAATCATTTCAAATAAATTTTAAAAATTAAAACATGAGTAAAAATGAATATAATAAATAATATAATAATAATAATAAAACCATTTTTAAAAAAAAATTAGAAAGCATGGACATGGATGAAAAGGGGACTTTTTATGTGAAATTTTAAAAAATAGTTTTTCAAAGAAATTACCTTTTAAATATTATACCATTGAAATGAGAATTAATAAAATTAATCTATTTTTGTGTATTAATTTTAAATACAAATTAAATAATTTGGATTAAAACACAATATAATCAATGTTCTTACGACAAATAGTCATATAATGATAAAATCAATGGAATAGAAGGTTTACCTAAAGATTGGAAATTGGGTTAAGAGTTCCCTTACCCCTTTGTAATCAGTCTAATCATATGCCAAATTAATGTAATAATTACAGAATAAAACATTTAATAACATAAATATAATGATATTAATTATATTATATATCTATTTTAATAATATACACCCCACATAAGAAATAATTGACGAATAATGCATATATCTCACAAAAGAAAAAGTGAGATGAGAAACCCTTACTTCATACTTCCCTTTAGTTTTATCTACCTTAACCTTTTGTATAAATACATAAAAAAATTATTAAATACTTTATGATCTAAAATTATATTTATAATAACTTATGTGATACTTTTATAACACCTTACCATTCATTCATTAATAGTATTTCATTATTTTCATTTTTATGGGTTCATTCGTTTCGTGATTTTATCATTGGCTCAATTGTGTATAATTATGGGTTTTGTTTTCAAATGGAAATAAAACCTTAAAAGTGAATTGAGATGGTATTAATTAATTTAAATAATTTAAAAGGTTCACATATATAATTTTTATTTATAAGAAGAGGATTATTATTTTGATAAAGTTTTAATGATAAATTTTTGGTTAAATTTGGCGGTTTTTCCGACCATTACAAAATTATTTCGTTTTATTTAAAATTTTGTTCATATATTACTTCAATAACATGAATAAGGTAATAATATACCTATTAAAATATTATTTAACTATAATGATACATTTATTACCTTCCATGAAGGCAAAAACAGAAAATGAAAAAATCATAATTCACAGAGATGATTAACTAGTATAATTTGGACAACAGTTTCATTTCATTGAATAAGAGGATATAAGAAAATAAATAGATATGAGATATTATATAAGAAACAAAACACTATATTATATTTATTATACTAGATTTTTTATTCTTTTACGAATGAATGAGGTGAAAATAATGTATAAAAATAAAAGAAAATAAGAGAGGTGGTTTGAGAAAATTACCTCTCAAATATCACCTCCTTGGAGGAAAACTTAAAGACAATTAATTTGTTCTATTGCTGATACCAGAAACACATGTAAAGAGAGAGAGTGGGGAGGATAGGTTTTTTTATATATGTTAGTATCTTGATGGATTTTTTGGAGAAAGGGGGTGGTGATGGGTAGTTTTTATACATGAGGAATGGGGGTTTTTAAGTGATTAAATAATAATTATTTTATATTTGAATAAAACCACATTTGGGTGGATTTAATTCCCAAGAATTTGGATGAAAAATATTTTTTTAATTTTATTTCTTATATAAAAACTTCAACAAACCATTTAATGTTTTATTTTTTAGGTACTTTAATCTTTTAACTTTTAACTTTTACTTTTTACATTATTTTACCTCTACTGCGGTAGATCATTTTTTACCACAGTGAATTTTTTATGTCTAAAAATGAAAATGGTCATACAAAAAAATTTATTGATATATAATTAAAAATATAGAATCCATTTTTCCAAATTAAATTAACATAATTGGTAAAATGTCATTTAAAATTAATCTCATAGATGTGACGAAAAAGCGGGGTTTTAAAGATAAAAATGTTGAAATGATTGAAATGTTTTGATATAAAAATTCAATATAATTTTTTTTCAATGAATCAAATTGTATTAATATATGTTTATTAAAATTATTTTTAATTTAAAAAAAATTAAATATAATTTAACTATATAAAGAAATTATATGAAAAAGAAGTTTTCAATTATATTCATAATTATTTTGACTATTCATCAAAAAATGCAACCTATCTGAAAAATACCAAAAAATAACCCTAATAAAATTTTTACATTACAATTTAAAAAATGGAATTTATTTTTTAAGAAATATTTTTAAATGTGTCAAAATTCATTTATAAAACAAGTGTGCCATCAAAAGGCAACAAAACTACCTTTATTGAAAATAAATCTTTTATTATTAAAATTAGATTTTTTCTTATCTTAAGCTTATAAAACATATTGGATAATTTTAAATAAATTTATTCAATATATAAAATATAAATTTTATTAACATATTTCAGGAATATTGATTAATTTAATTTACTAAGATAAAATTACATTGTGGATATAAAATTAGTATTTTATAAAATCATTTCTTTTCTGTTCAATTGGTTTTTATTTTCATGTATAATTAATTTGAAACCAATGAATTAATTTTATAAATATTTATAAAATATAGTTTCATAATTTAGTTAATATCATTCATTCCCTTCATTCCAATGGCTAGGTGATAATGGTTATGTTTAAATAATAATATCTAGGAGTACATTTAAGCTCTTTTTTCTATTAAAAGTAAGCTATTGAGGAGATTAAATTTATTTTTAAAAAATACATATTTTAAAATAACAGGGTGTTAAATTAAGTCATTAGAAAAAAAAATTATTAAAAATTTTGTTGTTTAATATACTCTTTTGGATAATGATAAAAAAACTCCCAAAATTATATAGGAGTTAAAATTAAAAATATGGGTAATCTTCCATATTTGGACCACAAGACTATTCCAACATTATAAATCTATAATAAAGATGAAATTTTTGTTTTGGAGCTTAGGGAATTTCTAGGAGATATCGAGGTTGACTATTAAACCATAATAAAAGTTGAGAAGAATTTTATGCTTGTAATGGATAGATATTGTAACACTTTCATGAATTTTCTAATTAAAATATTTTAAAATTAAATGTGGACATTAAGTGATATGAGTTGTCCACTTTAAATAATATTGAGGAATAGTGGGTTTCTATAAATAAAATTGAGAATTTTTTGATTTTACAATCTCACTTTTAAAAAATATGGAATACCTTGGACCTTCTAGGCCCATGACTCGACTGTATAGTGAAGAGGTCCAAAAACATGGGCTTAAAAATTTTCCATCACACCAAAAATATTCGTTTTTGGGTGAGTACTCTTCACTTACAATCATCATTTATATTGAATTAGATAAAAATTAAGAGGTAAATCTATTATAATTATTGAATAATTACAAAACATCCATTGGATGGTCCATTTCAGTTATCAAAAGGATTATTCCTTCATTTTTTATGAATATGATCCCTATGGAATCAAATCATAAGTCGAGAGTTGAGGGTCAAAGAATGTTAAATTAAAATATGAAATAGGTTGTGAGAGATGAGGTTATTATGAATATTGATTTTAGAATTATTTACCCCATTTATGATAGTAATTGGGTTAGTCTAATCCATGTTATCCTATAAATTATAGTGTTCACTAATGTGAAAAATGGGAAAAAACAAATTTAGGTTAAAAAGATAATAAATTCAGAGTTTCTATAAATTATATATATCTAAAATCTTCCTCTATAAATAACCATCTCTTAATGATGTTTCTAGATCAATCTCCTGAGAGGCTACATGAAAATGAATTTTCATATTTTATGGATTGCTATTCTGGTTAAAACTAGATTCACATAGCCCTAGAAGAATCATAGAAAACCACATTCACATACCCCTTTGGGATATTTTTTAACCAGAAATTACCTTTGTAATTTCTAGTTTACCAGTTACCCTTTAAATATATATTATGGTATTCTTTTAATATATATTGATAGAATAATAGAGGTCTTTATGAATTAATTCTTTGTTTTTTGAAGTAATTTTGAGAGATATTTGAAAAATATATAATTTTTTTAGAGATATATCTTAACACAAATCATTTACTTAATATATATAAATTTCAATTAATCATTCCCAATTGCATTTTTATTATTCATAAAGTGACTAGTAAAGATATAGATATTGATAATGATAATATTTAGGTTATTCAAAAGTTCCCCCCTATTGTGAATATCTAATGTGTAGAATATTTCTAGGCTATGCCAGTTTTTGTAAGAGATTCATAAAATATTTTTCTAAACTCATTAAGCCTATTTTCTCGTAGATGTATAAATATATACCTGATGTTCCAAAGGATCAAAAAACAATTGAGAGGGGGGGGGTGAATCAGTTGTCCACTTATTACGAGTTTGAAAACAAATTCATCCATAACCTCTACAGCCTATTAAGATTTATTTATATATAGACTTTTATTGAATAATCATGCATGATAAATTAAGAAATCAAGTAAAGTATACATGATTTTAAAGGTTCAGCCTTAGTATGAGAACCTGCATCCTTGACAAAATCACTCTCATGGGACAATAGAAATTCTCTATTATGAATAAGTGAATAAAAATTATGCCATGTCTCATTAGACACTACCTATATCCCGAAGGAAAACATTATATTAAATTTCATCATTTTATACTTTTTTATTTTAAAATAGTTGATTGAAATAAGAGAATAATGACTTTGTCAAAACTACTCCACAATTTATCAGTCTGAATCCTCAGTTCGATTTGGATGGATCATATTTTCTCAATCTGGTCATACTAGATCATATTTTCTCAATCAGATCATACTAGATCGGATTCACTCAATACGATGATGATGGTTCTGATGAAATTATTATGATTATTTTATTCTCAATCTACAATACTCAAACTTGGCTAAAATATTAAATACTAAATTTCTTAGTCTTATCGACTCAATATGATTTTCCTTAGTACGATGTTTCTTAATACAGCTATTTAATCCTCCTCACAAGATCACTATCTAGAAATAACATTCTATTGATTTCTTAAACAATCCTCCATTTTGACTTATGTAGAATTTATAATGAATGAAATATTTGAGAAACTATTTATAGTCATCTCAAAAAAGTGGGAAACTTGAAAACTTTCCCTACATCCTCAAATTTTAAAATATCCAAAAACACTAACATTTAAACAATAACTTTGAATTCTTTAATACTCCCCCAATTTATATGAGATTTATTTAAAATTGAATGTCATGTTTGACCTCTTAAACTCTTTATATAAAACATATAGAATTTTTTTGATCTTTATTTGAAAACATCTCATTACGAATCAGTTTCCTTCATATCTCATTACGAATCGGTTTCCTTCACAACTCAATATGAATCTGTTTCATTCTTATGTCATTACCATTTATGTTCCTTTTTTAGTTCCTTACAATTTATATTTCTTTCTCAACACAATATGATTTCTTTTTCATTATCATCTCATTATGATTTTTGTTTCTTTCTCAAATCATTATGATTTTTTTTCTTTCTTAGCTCATTCCAATTTCTATTTATTTCCCATCAAATTAAGATAGAAATATCATTATAATGTTTTTTTCCTTAATGATGGTATGTATTCAATCGTGAATCCACATATAAACTTTTAAATTCTTCAAACATTATCAGCTTCACACTATCTTACTTTTAGATCTGATCTTCTGTTTCTGGTAAATATGGATCTTATGAAAACTATTATCTTGATCACTAGAACTGATTCAATCATTACGATTCATCCATTTCTTTAAAATATTTTATCTGAAGTATGTTTCGTGATTTATAAGAACATTATGATTAGTAAAGAATCGTCTAACTTATATTATAATGTTTGAGAAATTTCTCACTATTGATATATCATTCTTCAAAAAAACCCTTTTGGTATCATTACAACTTGCTCAATCGGCAACACCTATCTTTATATCTAGGAAAATTATTTTTTTCTCTAATTATGGAAATGGTAGACATCCAAAAACAAAAATTCCATCCTCTAATTATTTTGCATCTGATTATCTGAATCTAATGTCGATGGATCTGATACTCTGAGTCTGGTGATACTCAATCTGAAAATTTGAGTACATAAACCTATGTCTGGAAAAAAAATTCATTAAGAAAATAATCTTTTCTCCCCTTAAATTTTTGGGTCTGATCATTTAGAAACATTAAACCTTTTTAAAAAACACATTATGATGGATTTTGCCAGATTTTTAGTAACAAAAACATTCTTAAACAAAAAAGGACTGTTGTAAGAAAACAAAAACTTATTTAAATCAATTTATCACAACGTTTATTCAATATCCCACTTTAGATTTTTTGAAAACCCTTATTAATAAATTTTTCTACTCTCATAAATTTTTCTAAACTCTAATTTTTTAAACAACTCAAGTTTTTGACTTTTATAAAAACATAGCACTTATCATTAAAAGAGTGTTATGAAATTAAAATACAAGATAAATTAATTTTTTTGAAAGAATTCCATCCATCAATGGAAATTAAATTTTGTATCCATGTAAATATAAATTTTCCTCATTTTTATCTTCTTCTCCTTCACTTTTCTTTTTATGTCCCCCATTTTACAATAACCAAAAAATTATATTCATAAAGTAAATATAAGAAAAAACTTTTTACAACATACAAAGTTATTACATTTCCTTACCCATTATCTACATAATCCAAAGCACAGTTGGGGTCCTCCTAATGATATTTTGGAATCCATTGAAGGAAAATTAACATTAGGTTTCTTCCTTAATTCCTCAAATCTTGTTTTAGGGCATTGATTTCATAAATATATCAGAAATATGATACTTTTATTCAACTTATTCTAGAAAAATGTATCCACATGAATTTTTATCTCTTATAAAGTGAAATTTTATATCGATGTGTTTTGATCTTAAATTTTGGACAAGATTTTTTGAAAGTTTAATTCCATTTTTATCATCACAAAGTATCTTCAATGGTTTAGAAACTTTTTATTTCAAATCTTCCAGATGAAATTTTATCCATAACCTTTGAGTAAAATCTTGAGTAGCTAAAAAATATTCATATTTTTTTATACTTAATGTTATTGAACATTGTTTCTTACTATGTCAACTCACAAAACATTCACTCAAGAAAAATATTCTTCATGAGATTTATTTTCTGTTATTACAATATCCATCCCAATCGACAGCAGGGTTACCATGTAACTTCTTCTCATAATTTATTTTATATATAAAACCATATAAATATTTTCCTTTGAAACATCTCATATTTCTATTTACTGTCAACCTATGTGATTCATTCAGATTCCTTTGATACCTGGCACACAAAATAAAAGCATAAAAAATTTGAGGACTTCAGGTTATATGGTAAAGTAATCTTCCTATAAACTTCTGAAAAACATTTCAAATCACACATTTTCCAAATTCATATTTACCCAAACTTTTTCCCACAAATATAGTAGTAGAAAAATATTTGTATTATTTCATCCCAAAATTATTTAACAATTCCATAGAATACTGTTATTATGATAAAAAAATGTATTTTCCTTTTGTTGAACATGTAATCCATGGAACGAAGCTAATTCTCTGTACATAGATATTTTAAAACTATTATTTATTTCCATAGAAAATATTTTACAAAAAATATTTTCTATCCCCAAATAAAAATTATATCATCGACATAAATAATTAAAATTAGAGTTCTAGAATCAACATAATTCATATATAAGTTTCTATCAACTTTTCCTTTATAAATTCTCAACATTATCAAACAGTTTTCAAGATTTGAATATTTGGAACATGGGGATGTTCTGATCCAAAAATGTATTTGTTAAATCTATAATTCTTGTTTTTATCATTATCATGTTAAAACCACAAGGTTGTTTAAAGTAATATTTTTTCCTCAATCTCAAAATTTATGAAATCTAACTTTTCATCTATCTGATAAAAATTGAAATTTTGATGTGTGGACATTGAAATAAACATTCTAATAGTTTCTAATATTGTAACTAGGAAAACTTTTCTTCAAATTACACACCTTACAACTATGTATAGACTTTTTAACAATACTGGATTTGTTTAATGAAACTTCTCCATTCCCATATAACTTTTTTTAGTAAAACCATGTGGTTTTGATAGCATTCCTATTTGATATATGTGAAACAAGTTTTGATGTTTCATTCTCATCAATCTGATTCAACACTTCATTTATAACATCCATACATTCTTTGTGCTTAGCAGGTTCTAAAACTGATTTCGGTTCATTGTTTCAGATAAATGAATTCTGATTTTCTAATCCCAACATTATTCTTATTGTAATTGGAGCATTATGGTTTCCAATATTGTTTTTGGACTCAATAAGTTTTTTGAAAGTAATATATTTCAATTTTTATTTCCAAAATGAAAATTCCTTATCACATAAATTTTTTAAATCTTGGTAAGGATATGTGGAATTACATTACCTATTGTTGTAAATATATCATTTATCCTCCTCAGCATTCTCAAAAATGTGTGTTAAAGAATTATTATTTTCAATTACATTCACTTCATACGAGTCCAAAAAAAATTTATAAATATTTTTTCTAGAACTTTTATTTGCTTCCATTTGGGGAATAACTCCTAAAATTTCCTCCTTCATTTTTCTCATAAAACTTTCCCAAATCTGGATTTTTTATTTTTAGAAAACATTGTATTCCAAAAAATTTGAATTATTTCAATGATGGTTTTTTGTTATACCATATTTCATAGGGAGATGTGTTGGTTTCTTATCTTAACACATATTTATTTTGAATATTTATAGCATTACTAACATCTTCTGTCTAGTATAATTTTAAAATTTTGTATTCGTCTAATATTCTTCTTCCACATTCCATAAAACATCTATTATTTATTTATAATACTCCAATTATTTATGGTGTATAGGTATTAATATACAGATGTTTGATACCATTATTTTTTAGATATGTTTCAAATGTATTGTTTGTGAATTTGGTACCATTATTTTTTCCCAAATTCAATATGGAAACCCTCATTTCTTTCTCAATGTCATTTTTCATAAATTTGAACATTTTAATAGGCTCTCATATGTGCTTCATAAACATGATGTTTTTTATCTAAGTGAAATCATCAATAAAAGAGATAAATTAAAACTCTAATTTATTTTATTGATTTCTCATTGACCCATAGAAATCAGAAAGAATAATATTTGAGTGGTCTAGTAGATTGAATCTAAACGTATTTATTACTTTTGTTAGATATCTTTCCTTATTGAAAAGTTACAAAAATGTCTTCTTCTCTTCTCTTCAATTCTAGAATGTTTAAAATTATATCATCTTTAGATTTTTTGTTTATAATTTTCTGTCCAAGGTTCCCATGTCTTTATTTCCACAATTTTGATTCATCTTCATCACTCAAGTAACTGGAGTTGTTGAATTCTTATATTTGGAAGATATCCACACTGGTTATTCCTCCTTTTGTAATAACATTTCCATATTTCACACTTTTCATCATATAAAAATATATTCTAAAAAAACTTATTTTCCATCACCAAAAAGATGAATTACACTATGTAAGTTATGTTTTATCCCATCAAAAAATAAAAATTCCATAGATTTAAACTTTTCCACTTCAATATCAGTCATTCTGGTTTCTTTGATTTTTAAAGAACAATCATTACCAAAGGTAACTTCTCTTCCATCATGACATTCAACTTGTCTGAATATTTTTATATCACATGTCATATTTGATGAAAAACCACTATCAATTATCCATGGATTTTTCCTTTTACTTGATTTCAAAGCGATCTCAATAAAAAAATATCTTTCCTCAACTTTCTTCTTCTCTGATTCATTTTCTTTTCTATAATAAGAAACTTGTTATGGAATGAATTTTATACATATTTTGGAATTATGAATAGACAGATCACATCTTCCAAAAATATCTTCGAGACATTAAAATTTGTTTTTTTGTTGGAAATTTTCTAACATCTTGATAATTCTCCTTTTTATGTTTCTAAAAGTTTGGAAAGTTACTCATTCTACTTCCACTATTTCTTCCATTTTGATCAAACATTCTTCTGGGTAGAGATAATTTGTTCCGAAAAATATAATTTCTATTCCCTTATATTCAAAAACTCTAGGATTTCCCATAAAATATTGATTTTATATTCAATAAATATCCTTCTCTATAGAAACTTTTTTGAGGTTGTTAACTTCTTTCAACTCTAACATACACAGGAATCAGACAATCTTTTCTTTTGAGTGATTTTTATAATTTTTTATATTTGAAAGGTTTATCATGTGCTTTCTCTTCCCAATATTTCCCAACATCTTTTCTAGAAACTAAAATTTTAAATGAATTAGATGAAACATTAATTTTGGTGAGTGAAGATTTCACATGATTCTAGTACTGAGCCTTCTCATCAACTTTAGAAATCTCGGCTTTTTCTTCTGAAGCATTTTTGAAATTATAATTAATATTACTCAAGGTAATTTTAGACTCAAGAAGTTTTGATTGAAACTTGATAAAATATTCTTCTTTATATTTCATCTTATTAATAATTTATCAAACCATATTTCCTTATTCATCAATTTTATGTTTGTAATTGAATATCTCCTCAATGTATTCATCATTCTACTTTAAGACCTATTTTCTTCAATCAGAATCATCTTCACAATATTTATTCACTAATATATATTATTTATTGCGTATTTTATTTTCCAAAAGTCATGCAATATGTTTTATTATGAGTTGGTAGTCTCTATAATATTATTCACCACCTTATTTACTATCTAGGGAATCTTTTGTTTTCTCAACTTTTACTATGAAGGTTCTAAATTTTTCTAAACATTTATATTCAAAAGAATTATTTTCAGATGAGTCTGATATAACATTATTACTCAACATAGATATTTTTTTTTCATTAAACGTGTTCTTGTATTTATTCGACGACTTTCCACCATTATAATTTCTGTTCCGCTTCGTCCATCAGAGATTTTAATCAAAATCATATCGATATTCTCCAAATTTCTTCTTGGGAAAATTCATATAAAAAAGTGTCTTATTCCAACATAATCCAAAAATTTGAGAGGAAGTTTCACTCCATATTTTACTCTTCCTCTCTGATAGTTTTTATAGATAAGATACATAATCTTATCATTCACCTCATCATATTCCATATCTTTAGGCTCACAAGGTTTATCTTCTTCAAAGTCATGAATTTTCATCTTTCTCGTAGCTTCAAAATCCGTTTCATCTTTCATATTATTTTTAAAAAATTTATATTTCCACATTTATAAGAAAAAAACGTTATTAAATTAATAAATAGATATGTTATCCTAGTTCTCTAAAGAGTAAATTTTAGGATAAAACACGTCTTGAATGTTTCTCATAAGATTTATCACAATTATAGATTCTTTTAGGACATCTCTAAAACCTCTAATGTTGCAAACAAATTCATTTACCCTGGAAAAGTATTCATCAATAGTTTCTTAATCTCTCATTCTGATGTATTCATACATTCTATGCCATATTTTTATCTTTTTTTCATCAAATTTAGTGTTCCCTTTAAAAATAATTTCCTTCTGGCCCTGCATACTTTTTGAAGTATTGAGTCCCCTAACCTTCTAATAAAAATTATCTAATAAGTATATAAGGATTGAATTTATAGCATTTCCAGCACCTACTATATTTCTATTTTAATCATATGTTATAGGAGAATCTTTCTCAATAGGTGGAAAACCAGTAGTAGCAGAATTAAATACTTCCATCCCTAGAGATAAGAGATAAGGGATATTCCTAATTTTTTGTCCATAATAATTTTTTCCACCAAATGTATAAAATACTATAATATTGACATAATTTATATTATCCATGATAATGATTCAAAATTGGAACATTCCTTTAATAATAATTAATATTCTAAATGATTGAATAAGAACTGAGAAGGGGGTTGAGTCATTTGTTCACATTTTATGAGTCTCAAAAGTTTTAGAAACATAATCCCGCAACCTATTAATATTTATTTCTTTGTCATTTTTAGTAAATAATCATGCATAAAAAATTAGGGAAGAAAGTAAATCGAACAATATTTTTAAGGTTTGGCCTCACTATGAGATACTACATTATTTCCATTTCCACTCATATATGCCTATAAAAATCAATATTATGAAAATATGAATACAACAAGTGGAAACTCCCATTAAACACCTTCTATACCATGATAAAAAATATTATACATAGTCCTATTAGTTTAAGAAGTTTACATATAAAAAATGGAGCCAAATAGAGTAACAAAGACTTGAATGAAACTACTCCACAATTTCTCAGTCCGAATCCACAATCCGATTTGGATGGATCCAATATTCTCAATCCAATGATGTTGGATCTAATTCACTAAATAAAATTATGATTGATCTAAGGAACTCATTCTGATGAATTCATTCCCAATCTACATTACTCAAACTATTATTAAATGAAAAATATGATCTTTCCTAGTCTGATATACTCAATATGATTTTCCATGATACATTCTTTCTAAATCTGATAAATAAACATTCAGCTCTCTTATCCTCCTCACTAGATCTCTATCCAAAAATATCTTTCACTTTATTTATTTAGATATACCATTTTACACATATATAAAAGTACTAATGAACAAACATTTGGCGAACTATTTATAAGAGAATCAGAAAAGAAAAGTCGAAAACTTGAAAACTTTATCTGCTTTTACAAATTTCAAAAACTCTGAAAAAATATTACATTTAAACTCAAAATTTTACTTCTTAAATCCTTATATGATTTATCTATGATTTATGAATAATTTTATTTCAAGTTTTAACTCTTCAACTCTTTATATGAAACATCTAGAATCTACTTTTTGTGTCTTTTACATAATCATCTCATTACTAATCTATTTCCTCTTCACCTCAACAAAAATCTATTTACTTCTCAACTCATTGCGAATAAGATTCATTATCGTCTCATCACAATTTATGTTTCTTTCTTAGTTCATTATGATATATGTTTCCTTATCAGCTCTATATGATTTTTGTTTCATTATTAGTTAATTATGATATTTATTTCTTTCTCATCTTATTACAATTTCTATTTCTTTCTCAGCTCATTATGATTTCTCTTTCTTTCTCAACTCAATACAATCACTACTGGAAAGATGACCTATACCCACAGTTCTAAGCCTTGGGTATAACCTATACCCATGGTTTTGGGAACTGTGGGATGGAAAGGCATCGGTATAGGGGCCTCAGCCTATACCCACGGTTCTCCAAAACTGTGGGTATAGGGGGTGTCAAATGTGTCACACGGTGTGCCTATGTGGTAGGCAACAGACCCCACGGTTTGAAAACCGCGGGGTATTGAAAAATTATGTGGCCAGAGAGTTTTGAAACCACGCTTCCCGCTGCGCCACGCTGCCGCCCACCACCATCGAACAAACTAAGCTGCATTTTTTGTTTTCTATACCTACATATATCTACTTATATACATTTATATAATCCACAACCTATTTTTACATTCAAAAAATGCATTTACAGGGTTTCAAACCCGCACCTCCGGAAGCACCTCGTGCAAGCCCGCCACGATAGACCAACCAAGCTATAAAAGTTTTTTGTTATAGATACATATATCGGCGTATATATATTAATATAATGGGGTTCTTAAATTCAAAAAGCGCGGCCACATGGATTCAAACTAAAGTTTCACAATGACACTCTACGCTAATTTTAACTAAGTTACCAACCGAGCAAACATTGTTATTTGATATATATATATATATATATATTCATATGCGTATATATATTAATACGATCTGTGAAAAAATCTCTTCCCGCCAAATGTTTTTTTGTGTCCCGCCTAAATTTTTTTCCCTACCAAAACGCAGGAAAGCTATACTCACGGTTCTGGAGAACCGTGGGTATAGGTCTTCAAAAAAACCGCAATACCTACGGTTTTGAAGAACCGTCGGTATAGGTCTTCAGAAAATACCCTATACCCACAGTTTTCTCCAAAACTGTGGGTATAGGTCTTAAAAAAACAATACCCACGGTTTTTGGCACAACCTTGTGTATAGGTTCACATACTATCCTTGTACCCATGGTTTGTTGCAAAACCGTGGGTATAGACCTATTTTCCAGTAGTGAATGGAATTACCATTATGATGGAAATACCATTGGGATGTTTTTTCCATGTCAATGTAAAGTATTCAATTATGAATCCACTTAGAAACATTTAACTTCTTCAAACGTCATCATCTTCACACATTCTGACTTCTAGATTTAGTCTTCTGTTTGTAGTACTTCTGGATATGATGAAAAATATGGTCTGGATCACTAGAACCGATTAAATCATTATAATTCTTCCATTTCATCATAATAATTTGTCATGATAATATTTCATGACTTATAATAACATCAATATATGTAAATCATCATCTTTCTTAGATTACAAAGTTTGAAAACTTTCTAACTCTTAATATAAATTTCATAAAAAAAATTGTTTAGATTCATTAGGAATTTTTCACTCAGCAACATTAGTCTTTATAACTCAACAACTTCATTCATTATCTGATTAGGGAAAAAGAAAAAATCCAGAAAACATTAATTTTGTCCCTCAATTATTTTGGATATGATGATTCGAATATGATATTAATGGATCTGATACTCTATTTCTGGTGATTCTCAGTCCAAAAACATGAGTTCAGAAAAATATGTCTGAAAAAAACATTCTTAATTTCAAAATATTTTATCCCCCATTATGTTTGGGTTTTACCATTAAACAAATTTCAACCTTTTTAGAAACCTCATTATTATAGAATAGGTCTGATTTTTGAGTACAAAAACATTCTAAAACAAAAAGGTTATTTATCAAAAAATATATAAACATTGTTAGAAGAATTTATCACAATGGATTTCAAAACCGTTATTTATTGAAGGAAAATGACTTCAATCATTTAATATTATTAAGGTGAAACTTACTTCTCTACCTACCATTATTTCACGTCACTGAAAATTTCCATTTGAACTTATGTATGATGCTAGCGATGTGGCTATAAAATAAGTTTTAGGACAAAGTGAGGATAATAGATTTCATGCGGTGTACTATTCTTATAGGATAAAAGATAATTCTCAAAGAAATTACAAAAAAAATGAGACAGAGTTAGATTTTTTCTGTTTTATTTAAAACAATTCATGTATTACAAATATTTTTAAAGTCATAGTTTTCACAGACCATTCTACCTTGAAATAATTTCTTTCCAAAAAAGAGGTAAAACCTAATAGGATTATATGGATAATTTTAAATCAGGAATTTTATTTAGACATAAAATATAATAATGGGGATGAAAATGAAGTTTATGATAATTTTTCTAGGTTATTTGGTACTTAAACTCATAAACCTAGGGGGAAAATTTTTTATTTTTCATATGATAATTTACTAGATGTTTTTATCAAACATTCTACTTGGTGTGAAGATTTTTTGAATTCCATGCCCACTGGGGTCAATCCTAAATATTTTTCCCGTAAACAAAATCATAAATTTAGTTTTGAGTTAAAATATTACTTTTTCGATAACATATTCATGTTTAGAATGTGTGGTGATGGTATTATTCGAAGGTTGGGGCCTGAAGAATCAATTTTGTCCATTCTTGAATGTTTTCAATCATCTCCATGATATGGTTATCACGGAGGAGAGAGGACTACTCAATAATTGTTCCAATATTTTTATTACTGTCCAACCCTTTTTAAAGATACTAGAATATATTTTGTTGGTTGAGATAAGTTTAAATGATTAGGTATTGTTGGTAGAAATAAATATCTGCTTTGGGATTGTATTTTATGTGGCCATTTCCATATTCATATGGTAATGTGTAAATTTTGGTGGATATAGATTACGTCTCTAAGTGGTTTTAGGTAGTGTAAATTCCCAACAATAAAAATATTAGTGTAATAAAATTCATTAAAAATGACATATTGGCATGATTTGTAGTGCCAAAGGCATTCATAACAAATAATGGAACCCATTTCAAAAATATCCAATTCAAATCATTAATGGAGAAGTATGGGTATGCTCATAGAAATGGAACTTCTTACCATCCAAAATCAGTGTAAAATATATAATTTTAAATAGGGATATAAGAACATATTAGAGAAAACTGTCTCTAATTATTGGAAGTATTTTTTTTATTGAGACTTGATAAAGAATTACAGGTCAAGATAACTACATTGAAAACCCCAATTTTTATGTCTCAATATATGTAATTATTTGGATAAAAAATCATTTACCAGTGGAGTTGCAACATTAGTAATATTAGGTTCTGAAGGGTGTGAACATTGATATTAATACTCTTGGAGAGGGGAGGTTTCTTGAGCTAAGTCAGTTAGATGAGATTAGTTGAGAGAGTTATGATCAATTGAGGATCTATAAAGAGAGGGATAAGGTTTCCCCTGATTATGTCATAAAAATAGATAATTCGAGACTGGATAAAATATTTTTCTCTTTTATTTGATACTCAATCTCTTTCTTGGAAAATTAAAATCCAACTGCTTTGGACCATTAACTATTCCTTGAGTGATTAAAATTAGAATTGTTGAAATTTTTAGAGGATAAAATATATCAATTCTAATTAATTGAAAAAGTATCAAAAATTAATTTTAAGGACACCCAAATGGATTGGATTCCATCTTGGTGCTTGAAAATTGAAAAACCATTGAGTCTATAATAGTACTATAAATTTATAATTTTCTTGGAACAAACCCATGGTTCTTTTAATACTCATGTGTAGAACTCTCAAAATCTTATCTTGTAATTCCCACAGTTTTCATAGTGAATAATTTCTACTAATTGGTTCTTTTAGGATTAAAATTCCTCAAACATTATCTCTAATAAATCTACTCAAAGCATAAAAGGGGAGTGTTTTCATGAATTCATGTTGTCAAAGATTCATTATCAAGGGAGTGTTGTTTTTTATTATGATTTAAATCATACGTTTTTTTGAATTTTATGGTATAATTCTTTAGTAATTTTATTTTATTAAAATATACTAATTCTTTGGAATTAAATATTTTGTAATTTCCTCTATTGTTCAAACATGGTATAATTTTTTTCGTCATGTAATTAATGGGTGTTAGTTCTGGATTTTTTTCTTTATCAATTAAAATTATAATGAACCTATATGAAATATATTTAACACCCTCAAATATTTAAACATACCTATTAAAATTTGAATGTTTTTACATAAATTTGATGTTTACTAGAATCAATTCTTAACATGTTGTATCTTGAACTAAGTTGACCATTATTGTATTTGTATAAATGGAAAAAATGAATGTATATTTAAATTATTTTTTGAAAAAATGATAGTTTATTATGGAAATTATTCTTAAACATTCATATGGCCCTTAAAAATTTCATCGAGCGAGTGAATTTATAATCTATATTGAATTAGAATTCGTAATTGTTTACTGTAATTTTAAATTTTAACTTTGAGTAAATAGTTGGGTTCCATGTGTGGGGTGGGGGTCTTCTTAAATATGCTAGATAGTACTTAAATTTATAACTCATCAAGAACCCCATTAAAAATTTCTTTTTTTTAAATTTTACCTTTTTTAGAGGGATAATATTTTTCATGAGTTTTAAAATTATGATTTCATTTTTTATGAGGTTAATCGTTATTAATCAATAGATTTAATTGAGCACATCATTTCTTCCATTTGAACTAATTGTTTTCGATAAACTTTTGGATGAATGTTTTACAAATGTCATTAAGATTGAAATTTTTAAATAGAACTAAACCCAAAAGGTATGTATATAAATGGAATATAGAATTAAAATCCCAATTCATGATTAGCCTCTATTTTTTCATTCTTTCACTCTTTAATTATTATTTTTTTGGATGATTTATTTATGTTTCCATGTAATTAATAAACTTTCTCATCCAAATAGAGTGTCTATTTATTATGAAATCTAATTATGTGTTTTGTACCAACTATAGGTAAAACGATTTTTGGAATTATGGTTGGATTAAAATCAATTTGTTTTTAATTCTTTTCAAAATTTCCAATTTAAATAACTTTTGAAAAACTAGAATGCAAATTTTCACTGAAACCATTTAATTTTAAGGGGTAAATTCCATTATTTATTTTAAATAATACATAGGGGAAGATATATAGAAGAATAATTCTTTCTGACATTAACCTTTATCAATTTTGAATGTTATTATTTTCCACAAAATATTTATTAATAATTAATTGAGGAAAATAAATTTTTAAATGCGGAGAATTTTATGTGGCATAATTTTTAAATATGTTCTCTATATGTTTTTTGTGATATTTGATGAAAATATGAACCCAAATGAGTTAATTGAGGAGAATTAATGAATTTTTATTAGAATAATAATTATATATATATTTTACTGAAATGGGATGTTTTGGTGATGAACTGTTAAAATGGTCCTTGATTTTATGTTGTTATATTTTTAGGATCAAATATTTTTTAATCATGGATTTTTAAATTATTATAATCATTTTCTAGAAAACTTGATGTTATTGGAACTGAATTCTATCAAAGCATTGTATTTTTCTTGAAATACATCTCTCAATATATTTGGTGATCTAAATATTCATAAATTACTTGTTCTGATTTGTTTTAAAATCTTTGTTTGAATTATTTTGATTTTGATTATTGATTTTTTAATCTGGAAAGATATAAAATTAATTGGTGCAATCTTTTGTTCTTTGAAAATATTTTATTCAAAATAGAGTTTTAATATTTTCTTTCAGGTGTGATATAATTTTATTGAGTCCAGAAAGTTGTATTCTGTAAGATACTTTTGGAGCAGCACCATAAAATAATTTTTCATTAGAAAAATTTTTAGTCACATAACAGAGTTTTCCAATGATACATGGATAAATCAGAGAATTAGCAGTAATATTTATTTAGGAGTGGCTACACATTTTTGGATTTTTTTTAAAAATATTTAGTGGAACCCCTCTTCCATAATTGAATTCTTTTTGGATACTGATAATGATATATTTGTAACATTAAAGATAAATTTTTCGAGTATAAGATAAACCATAAGTAATGTTATTATCTTATACAATTATGGAACCCAAACTAACCATGAATTCCCTATTTTTAGTGGGGAAAACCATGAATATTCAAATTATATGAACCCATTGTTGGAAAATAAAATTCCATGCAATCTATTTAAATAAATCTAGGAGGATGAAGCTCACCATTATTGGATTTTATGATTCTATTGGAGATTTCTATACAAATAACACTTGAAGCCATCATTGTTTTAAATATTAGATTTTTAGTTTTGTGATTTGGAGGAAAAATTGAGTGTTATTGAATAAGATTCATCAAATGATGATGGTGAGGCTATCCGCGCCAAATCTTACCTTTGATGTTGAATTAGGATGAAGAACTTGTTCAAATAATAGGGCACACTTGAAGTGGATACTGATGGGAAAAATACCTTTGTGGAAAAAGAATCTGTCTTTAAATTTGATTATGTGGTGTTTAATTGACATCATCTAAATTTTCATCATGATTTAATTAAAGGTTGAGCCATCATTAAATCATTTATTATAATGTGAGTGAAAAAATTGGATTATACGAAGCGGAACTCTGAGTATATCCAATAAATATGACAATACATTTGCATCTGTCCTGATTCCAGTATTCTAAATGATTTTTTTTCAACACGGAGTGGTTGAAGGTTGTTTAAGCCTCAATTTTTTCATTCATGGGGAATAATTTTTTAATTGATATAGGTGGGAATTTCATGAGTGACACTCATTATCAACTGAGTTGAATCCACCGTTGATGCTGAGCTTGAAGAAAAACTAGAATTTGGTGTCTGATTTAGATGAATTGGTAATTTTTTTAAATGGATTACATCTTCTGAATCTCATTCAAGCACTCAACCTTGGTTTCTATTTGGATCTTGGATAATTTATATGTTGAGGATATGAAATAAAGACTGGATATTTTCAACTGTTTTATTTTTTTATGTGTTTGAACTTTGAAGGGGGAATTCACTCTTCCAATACTGTGGATGTGAGCATGAAGGTTGATGCACGCAAGGTGCTAGACTATTTTTCTAAGGGGAAGCCCAATTCAGTCGCAATTTGTTCTACACTAGACATGATATACTACTAGAGTGATCGAACTAATATGTTTATCTTGATCACATTCATCCCATTAGTGATTTTTTTCAAGTGAATTTATTAACTTTCCAAACTAATTAAGTTTCATCAATTGAAAGTGATTTCTACAATAAGTTGTGAGAATAATGATGTGATTTTCCAGGACATAATTAAGGTTCAGATAACAAAAAATTTGTAATTATATTGAAAAATAGAGGTCTATGGGGAGATAATTATGTCATGGTAAAAGTATAATTATAATATGGACTTATTGATTAATTTCATGGGTGCTAGAGGTTTTTGGAGAGTGTTTTAATAAAGTAACAAGGTAGTAATAGAAGGATGAAATAATGAAATCCTATCATTTATGATAGAATTTCAAAATTATAAAATCAAGGTGGTGTAGTAAGTGGGTAATTTTTACGTAAATAAAAGGTATAACTCATTAAAAAATTAAGATGTGGGATTCATTCTAATGGAATTCAAAGATTAAATTTTTTTTGATGAGTGGAGGATGTAATTGTAGAGTAGTGAACGATCTCATCCGGATCTGAATATCAAGGGATGACTCCTTATCATATTCTTCTTCCTTTATTTTTTATGTTCATTACCTATAATCTTTCTTTGATAAATCAAAAAATTATTTGTTTTCTAAATTCATCTTATGGAATAAAACTGTTTAGTTTTATCTTTAATTTTTAACATCACCATTTTTGTTACATTAGAATATTACAGTGAGTACAATTCTAGTTGAAAAATATTCCATGCGTTTCAATTTTTTTTTAAAACATTTTAATATTTTGAAAGATTGTTCTGATTGTTATTTATTCAACATTTATGTGTTGGATTTTTTATGAATGTTGTGATCTAAAAAATTCATCCATTTGTAGGTGAATCTCTTGGCGAAGAAGATTGACATAAAAATTTTTGTTGAAGAAAATTGAATTACCTTTTCGTGAATGATGAAATATATTTGAAACCAAAAATTTGGAATTTACTTGTCTTTTAAACCTTTCTCATTCTCTACTCATCAGCTATCATTCATCTATTTTTTTTCTCATAGTTCTCAAATATTAATCTTTTCCAGATTTTGTTTATTAAAAAAATATTCTCCATTTTATTCATGTACATGATTTTTTCTGGTTTTCATCTTTGGTATACAAAAAACATTGTCTTAAATATGGATTTTATATCTTTCATGATGCTAACTAGTAATATATAAGTTAAAATTTACAGATTTTCAATAATTTTAATTTCAAAATAAATCTACCCTTCTCGAAAACCATGGATCCTATAAACCATCCCAACCTTCATGATAAAATGTTACAATATAACCAAGTTACCATCATATAGAATCATCCCCTCATATAACATTTTCACAATCATCTCTCCACCAAAAAATAAGAATATAATTCCTACATTAATAAACAAATGGATTCTTCATGTACCCATCTAACACACCCACTAATATACAGAATTTTAACATTTTAAATTCACCCAAAGGATATCCCTACAATAATATGATTAATGAAAACGAAATTAATTTAAAAAAAAATTCAAAATTTCATTATAAAGTTCTATCATATCTCCCCCCTCACATTAAAAAATACTCAAAAGTAATTCTCAATCAAAAAACAAATTTAGAACATTATAATGTTATATTAAAACTAAATCAATAAAAAAAATTATTTACCTTACAATAAAAATGTGTTGTAACATTATAATTCAAAAATCCACTCAAATTAAGGAATTAAAATAAATTTTAATTTATTTTAAAACATCCATAAAACACTACACAAAACCTTTAAAATTTATATGTTATTCATCCCAATAATACATTTAATGTTTCACCCATTTCCTTAAGAAATAATGTCACTAATAAATATTTTAAAAATTAAAATAATTCATGTTAAGATACGCAACAAAACTATACATGTATCATTTAAAATTGAATTAAATGTATCAAAATCACAATTTGGAAAAAATATCTACATTCCATGGTTTATTATCTACTCAAGTAGAATCATTATTTTAACTATTCATTATAATGAATAGTTATATAAACATTATATTTGATTATGTGTTTGGTTATTGAAAGCATAATTCTTGTGTAAATACATATAAATATTTATCTTATAACAAATTAAAATTAAATAAAATTATTTTAAATTTATAATGCATCACCAAATATTTTATGTTATTATAATCAAAACAAAAATATGTTCCAAAAAAACTTCCTATCATCAAATATACTCAAAGTGATATATATATATATATCAAGGTGTTCAAATAAACATTTAGTTTAATTAATTAATATATTATCAAGATACTAATAACTGATGATTTAACACATTATACATTATAACATACGTTTACAAATATATTAATTATTAATCATAAAATATAATATAATCCCAAAAAAATTCATATGAAATTAATTTATATTTATGAAATTCATAATTTTATTACATACTTTTTGTTAATAACACATTTAATAATAATTTTCACAATATGTAGCATATTTTATCAAAACTCATAACTCAACAAGAACTCATAACTCTAATGTGCTCATAACACAAAAACTCATATTACTAACACGTACATCATTTAATTAATTTCAATATGCATTAAGAATCATATAAAACATGCATGAAATCATAAATCATGAAATCAATTGAACACATGGTTGATAATTTTCATAACCGAGAATTCACAACGTCATCATTATGTTGAAAAAATCTATTTTCATAACACCATGGTAAACACACAATTATGGAATTTAAACGAAACTTATATAATTATTCTCAAATTAAATAAAGTAATTCTTTTAACAAAAATTATTCAATTTACCATTAATCATTTATCTTTAATAAAAACAATTACTTCTTATGATTTTATTAAATTTGAAAATAATAAATGTATACTCACCTCTATATAAGAAAGATCTGTATTAAAATAATTAAACATAGTAAATCCTAATAATATCATCACATCCTTAAATATAAATTTTCAATCATAGGAACAATCATGTTTGATGCACGTACTAACACTGGGTCTTTACAAAAAAATCAATACATTATTTATTATTAATTTTTATAATATTATCTAGATACTTACTTTGGATTTCTGTGGTTATTCTAATTTATAGCAGGTCTACCTGATCAACATCACATTCTAAGATCAAATGATACCGTTTCCTACCTAAATTAATGAATTATATACCAATTCTTACGTTAAAATCCATTCTAAATAAAACACTAGATCTAAAACCACTATGCGATTACCCATATCTATTAAAACCCTTCTCGTGAGAGAAATGAAGCCATGTGTGAGCCCCTAAAGTGGTCTTCCAATAGGCATGGGTTAATGACTAGATACAAGGGTATATAAAACAAGACATGAGATTTATTACCCTCTTTACTCTACGAAAACTAAATAAAATCACTAATGAATAATAATTTCATAATAGAAAAAACTAAAAATCTCATAAATGGTAGTAAATATGTATGTAATGTCAATCATAATATATGATTATAAATTCAAAAAGGTAATTCCAAGAATAATATAGAACTTACGAATATAGAAAAAACCTTCAATTCCAGTCAATTACCACATCAGAAGCACGTAAGGTCCATATTTCTCACCAACATTGACATGTATATTTATAAAAATAATAGATATAAATAGGTGTGAGAAAACAATAATACTCAGTTGGACCCCCCCCCACCGAGAATGAAACTAAATCATATCCCATCCTATGTTGTATAAAACCAAAATAAAATCATGGGATAACTCTCTAAATCCACAAAAAAATATAAGTTTACTAAATCATGAAAATATAGAAAATGGTGTGAATTATACCCACTTCCTCACTGATCATGTAACCCTTTCATCTTATCAATATACATCTTATCTCTTCTAACCCTTGTCATTCTATATACCACAACCTCATTCTATACCATTGTACCATGATCACATACCAAAACTACATAACAAAACCATATACCATTGTCACATACTACAATCATATATATACCATGGTCAACTCCACCATGTGCCACAACCACTAACTCAACCACATACCATAATAATATAAAACAACCACATACAATAACCAAGTACACCACATACCACAACCATTGTCATATACATAATCGAATGGGAGATCATGAGAAGGGGTAATCTACTATCTATATCACCCACATTTTAGATTTTTTGGGGTTCAACCTTTACCAAAAACCTCATATGGGAGTTAGATAAGTTATTTTACTTGCATAGTGATTTTTAAGAAGTAAAAAAATATAAATATGATATCAAATATAACAAAAAATCATTCCTATGGTTTATATCCTTTAATACCACCATAGTTAAATCTCATAAAACACACCATCAATATTACACAACTACTATTTCCACCTCTAACCACATGAAAAACCATAAAAATAACTAGCACATCTTTTTCTCACTGCACAATTAATTTCCAATTCGAAATTTTTCTTCATTAAACACTTTACTACAACTTTATCATTTTTTCAATACATTTCACAAAACATATTACATTTTACTAAACACGTATTCTAAAAATTATTTCTCATGAAATTCATTAATCCCATTAATATTTCCTCTTCTATTAATAATTGTATAAATTTATCACCACTTTAAGTAATTACTTCATCATTTCACTTATTCATGAAATTTCAAACACATAAACCCCACAGAGAAATCATATCGACCATATTATTAAAATTATCAATTACCACATTGATATTTGTATTTCATGATCAAATTTTAACTTAATACATTATATTAAATATATGTAAAATAACTAAATTCTAGTATGAATTTTTTTTGAAACATATATTCCATAAATTATTTTTATTTATCATATCTAACTCACAATATAATTTGTTAACAACATAAAATATACATCTTAAAATTTCATAAATTAATTATATAAAACGTCATATATATTAGTTTTATCTTCTTCATTTAATTCCTTTTGTATTATCCCCTTGAATTTAACCATGTAATCCTTAACACAAAATTTTAGAAAAAATATATTATCAAACATTTAATATCACTTTATCTATATAATACTATATATTAATATAAATTATCAAGAAATTATTATAAATATATATATGTAATATTGACACACCTTCATAATCCACCATGATTTCCATGTTCTCACAATGAATAACCAATTAATATATGATCAGTCACAACATATCAATACCAAATTAAACCCATATATAAATATCTACCCAAGAACCTTTAATTGTAATCAAATAGTTAAAGAAAATAATAATTGAGAAAAGAATATTATTATTCCAAGTAGATTCAATATCATGGATAAAAGGGAATAATTATTCACTAAGATCACATGAAAATATCCAAGGGAGTTCATTCTCCCACCTTGAGTCTCTAATTTAGTAATACTAAATTATAAATGTAGTAATGGTTAGAATAAAAATATTCATATTAAATATTAATACATAGATTAATGCATGATAAACTAGATAAAAATAAAAATTCAGGAGAACATCATTGTCATTTAGAGTTCTCCAATGTAAATTTTCCATTATTCTATTAAATTATAATTATTTATACTATTATCTCTTAGAAAATGACTCAAAACGTTTTATCAATCACCTCTTCTATTTAAATAGATATTCCCGTACATCAAAATTTCATACATGAAATGTGATATCCTCTTAAGTATCTCTTTATAACCTTATCACCACACATAGTCAAACCTGTACAACACCACTACGTGAAAGACTATGTAAATTATTGATTGAATAAAAAAATATTATGATTTAAGAATTATTATAGATATTGACAAAGAGGAAACTTCACATCATTCTCATTATTATTATATATTGTTCAATTTGGTTGAATTTAAATTTTTTTCAATTTTTTTATTATTTACAATGTATTAAAAAATTTGATGGCTTGGGTGATGAATTAAAGTATCCACCAAATGAATAAAGTTAAGGTTTTATATATATACATGGGTAAAGGATAGTGAATAAGTTTCTACTCCCTATGAATAACTGGTTGAATATATTCTAGGTTGTTTTTAAAATATCTTATGACTGTAGAGATGGAATGTATATATAAGACAATTACCAAGGATGGTGAAGTACTTTATAAAACATTTCAAATTGTTATAAGAAGTTTTTTGCTAAAATTATTATGTATAGATTGTATAGCTATGAATTGAAAGATTGAAATAGTCCCAAATTTGTAGAGGAAATCAATCCTTATTTTTTGAGACATCATCCAAGGCTTTCTATAAATTAAAGATGTTTTAATTAGTGTTTATACACATATGTAATATGATTTTATTTTTTTGAAGAATCCCTAAGATCATTATATTGACATATTATTTAATTTCAAAAAATTGGGAATTTTGGTACAAAAATTTGAAAAATTACTAATCCCATAACAATATATAATTAATTTTACTACACTACATATGTTTCATTTATAATCTATGTATATGTCATATCATAGATAAGTGAATTATTTTTATGGGTGTTGTATACTACTTATGATTCATCGGATGCCTGTATAAGTGGAATTTCTCACCTTAGTATGATTCATTAAAAATATATATTTGATTAGAGGTATATATAGGTGTAATTTGAGTTATGTAAGTTTCATTATATTATTTTTATTTGTGTGAATTTCTATTTTCAAATGTTTCAACATGTAAATTAATTTTAAATTGTTTTCATAATAAAAAATGTGAGTTTCAAGGATTAAAATTTGATGAAAGAAATTAATTTGATTCATGATCAAATAGTTATAATGTTTGGGTATCCATGATTCAAGATTGGATTTATAAATGGATCAACTGTGTTATTTTCTTGATGATTAAATTAATTTCATAAGTTTTTAAGAATATTTTAGGAAAAGTTCCATTAATTCTCTTGATATCCATAAATGTCTAAATTGTTGTTCATTTGATCCCATTTGAGTGAAAATAATGCGAAAATTAGATGCAAGGCTGTGAAATTTTGTTAGCCTATGAAAAAGAACATCTAGATTTTAGTGAATATAAAAATGTAAATTCAAAATATTCATGATCCAAGATTCAATTTTTAATTATCACAAACATAAATTTGATTCAAGATTTAGGAGATGATAATGAAGTTAATTTTCTATTCGTTCATATAGATTCAAATAGAATCTCTACATGATTCTAATGGATGCCCTCAAGATGAATGAGAGAGAACTATGATGAAATGGTTTGGTTTTTTATATTTTATATATCGTGGAAGATTATTTATGGAATATTTTATGTAAAAAATAGAATTTAAAGTATATTTTATAAAAATAATAGATTAATTTGGCTTTATGAGATGCATTTATTAAAGTTGTTTTTAGAATATCCATTGAGTTGAAAAAGGTTTCATGAAATATCATGGGAATATGAAATGGGTATATTAGTTTTATACATTTAACTGATAGTAAAAAAATTATTACATATGAACTATTTAAGGATATTAAAAATTAATCATTAGTTAATACAGTTGCATGTGATCCCAAGAATGATGGGGAGAAAGAAAAGATAAATAAAACATAATTTTTGATGCTATAGGAAAATTTTATAACTAATATGGATGAGATAAATGAGAAAATATCTCAAAGGAAGAAGATGTATAAGAAAAAGAAGTAGATATTAAGAGATAATCAAATCTCATAAGTATGAAATTGGAGTTATTGAGCCTATGATTAAGATATTGTATGTTGGGTTTCAAATATAAAGAATAAGAGAAGTTGAGAAAGCCAATTTATACTATTTAATAGATACAGTCAAGGATGAAACATAAAGAAGTGTAAGTGCATGAAGAAGTGGTTTAGTGTGTAGTGATATATTTTTATACACTTCCTTTCAATGTAGTCATTCTAGGTTGTGATATTATACAATAATTTTCAAGAGATAATATATGGTTTATATAGTTAATAAAGGCTGAGTTGCATAATTTATTGTTAAATATATTCAGGAAGTAGAACACATTCTATTATTGAGGAAGTGGATTAAATTTGTAGGTGTAGATTCATCCCTAGACAGAGTTTTTAATATAATTCAAGGGTAGGAATGATGCTAAAAATTCTATCACATGAAATGCTAGTGTAAACACTATGGAAGGCTATATAAATACTGATTTTCATGTATAATATTGTTAAGTTCCATCACCTATGTAATATGGTAATCACTTTCCTGAGTAATATAGAAAGAGTGTGTTAGGATAAAATATCCCAAAATAAACATGTATTGATTAAAATATTTTAGTGGATAATACATGACATGAACATCAAAAACAAAACAAAGACTAGGATTCCTGGGAGGGGAACACTAGGAAAAAACACAAGATATGCATACTATTTTATATTCATTTAATATAGGTGTATTATAGTTTAAGAAAAAAAATATATAATAATTTTAACTAAAATCATAGGTTCATGTCCAAAGGGGTTATAAATGTCTAAATAATAGATTATAAATTGGTAAAATTGAACAAAACCTGATTCAAACCCCCCCCCCCCCCACCCACTGGATTGTATATTCTACCCACTGGGAAATAAAAGTGGAATCATAGCCTAGGTTTCATTTTATTGGATCTAGTGTTCTATATCAATTGAAATTAGGGAAAAATTCATCTCTGATTAGCTATAAAAATCCAAATTTTTTCTACATAAAGTATTTAAGAGCATGTTTGAAATGGAAATTTCTTAGATGGATGAACATGTCTACATCCTTAACAATACTGAATTTTTGGTTTAGGCCAAGACACTACAAAATAGTAAAAATAAATAGGCATGAAATAAGTTAAAATTATTAATTTTAAGATGATTTTCAATTAGATAAGGTTGTTTAGAGTAAAAAATTATAGTTGTAATTCTATTGAAAATTATTCCTCTATTTGTATAAACATTCTCTATAAAAATGATTTTTATGAGTAATTTTTTGAGTTTTATTCTGAAATTAAAGAATAATTTTAAAAACTACCCACTGAGTTAGTCATGTAAATATTTTCATATATTTAGGTTCTTTATGATGAGAACTCACATCATGAAAGAGAAACTAACATCATGAAAGAATCATTGGTTGAAAATATAATAAGATGTAAAACCATAAAAAATATTCAAAAATCAAAGTAATAGTCTCTTATACTTTTAAATTAAAAGGATTCTTAATATGATCAGGAATTTGGAATAGATCATTGTGAGAATGACATTTTTGAAACATATGTCAAAGTTATGATCCATACAATGGAGAAACCACATCAATTTTCTATGAATGCCAAGGATACATAGTTTGAATCCAAAGAAAATATAGATGAAGATCATAGTGGTTAATTATAAGAAATAATCATGATATATAAGGATGGTTTTGCAAATTTAAAAATTGAATATGATGTATGGTTGAAATTAGATGAAGATTATAAGAGTGTTCTCAACATGAAGTTCCTTTCATTGAATATCAAATTGAAAATTTCAGAATATGAAAAATCTAAAACATTCAAACAATTTTATAAAATAATGACTTATATATAACCATAAAATGATATTATAGCCTCTATAAAATAACTAAATGGTGGAAAGAAGAGTTTAGGCCCAATGATATTTAGTATATAAATCTGGACATATTGTATGAATTAACAAGTTAATACTATTAGCTAGACGTTTGTGGTGTTTCTGCTGGTTCAGGAAGAATTTTATTGATTAATGGAATAATATTTCAGTATGTGTATATCAGAAAAGACTAAAATCAAGGGGTAAGGATGAGAGAAGAAAATCTATCTAGTAAGAAAAAATTTGAAAGATTAAAAAACATTTTTGACTATTGAAAAAATATTGGCCATTGTTTTGAGAAGTGTTGGTGTGTACCAACCCAACATAACCCTCAAGATGATGTGGAGAAAAGTCCATAACCAAAATTAAAGTAGCATAATAAAATATTGTTTTCCTTCAGAGATAAATCCATTAAGATGGTGGTGGAACAAAATACTCTAAAGAAGTCAATGAAGAATGCTAATCAGGGTGTCCAGACAATAGGGAAGATAAGATTTTTGTGGTAAGAGAGGACACACCAATGAACACTTAAATATTTCCATGGATTAAAATGTGAATAGTATAAAACGTGAATCAAGAGAAATTTTGTCCATGAAATTTATTTTTATATTGGATTGGTGGTTGACACTTCTAATGAAGAGGCTGAGAGGCTACCAAAAATGTGTAGCTCAAATGAGGTTAAATAAGTGTGTTTAGGGTGTTAATGCGAAAGTTATAATGATTCAAATTTTAAGATTTTTTCCCTATTTGAGTTAATAGAAAATATTAATCACCAATGACTCATATTATTGAGAATGTTACTACCTTAAAGAATTTCCCACAAATGGAGGTGGATAATAATGATCCCCAATATTTTTAGTCATTTTTCCAGACTAGTTAGAAGAGGTAGTAAATAAGGATCAAGTTGAATAGAATCAAATTCCTATTTTTTACCAAAGTGGATAATCCAATTACCACTATAAATAAAGATTAAATCAAGAAGTCTATACTAAAAAGTGAAGTTCATATTTTTAAATTCGAAACATAGTTAAGCATGAAGATCCCTAGAAACTTTATACCTTCAATGAAATGATTCACTGGGATGAGAAATCTATCATGGCTCTATTTCTCATGTTGAGGAGATATTAGAGGATCCACCATATTCACTAGAATGATATTTTTTTAAATTTTTGGAATTAAATGTGAAAGAATGATGGAGGGTATCTCCTTGATATGGAGCCTTCAAAATGAGTTCAAAGTTGTTAAATATATATATATATATATATTGAATATGGAAACCTAGATTACCCTTTTAAATTTTAAGGATGAGGTATGGTACTTATTCACCCATTATTTTGGACTCGTATTAATTATGTTTATCAAGGGGGTTATTATCTTACAAAATGGTTAATAAGTACCATACACTTGAATTTTATTTATGTGTGTGTTCAAATGAACTGTGGGTTCTTTGAAATCTGTGGAAAAATTATTAAGCATCCCGTATGAAAGTGTTTTTAGAGTTGGAATCACATTGTGGTATATTTATGTAATGATCTATTTCCATAATTGTTCACTCTTCTTTTCTATAAACTGTTATCCAATGTAGAATTATATATGATTAGTTTTTGTCTCATTTCCAAGGAAATAATGGTACCATATTTCTATCATGGAAATAATATAGAACATGGAATGTTGATAAAAAAATTTGGATATGAAGTTTCTTACAAATGGGGAGAATAATATTCCATTACAGGACCTTCCTTATATATATGGAAATAATTATGTATAGAATAAGTTTATAATTTTAATTCATTTTGAATTAAGTGAAGAATAATTACATTGACCATTGGAGTAAATTGGAATTGAAAGATAAATCTAAAGGGGGAGATTGTAGTGCCATTGGGTTGTAGTTATTTTCAGTTGGATTTGATGTTATAGTCAATGTAATCATGAAAAGGTGATAAATTGGGTGATGTATTCAAGTATCCACCTAATTAATGAAGTGAATAATGCCCATATCTATATGGGTAAAAAAAAATTGGGATAGTTTTTACTCCATTTTAATACCTGGATAGATATTTTCTAGGTTTTAGATAAAATGTTTGATGATATAGATATGGAATTTATGGATAAGAGAAGTACCAAGTATGGATAAGTAATTTATATAAAAATTAAACAAGAACTTATAAGAATCTAGTTACTAAAACTGTCTGGGAAAAAATTTACCATTAGGAAATAAAATCATCCAATAGTTTCAAAGTTGTTGAGTAAATATATCTTGAATATTTGAGAAATATTTTAAGGAATTCCTATAACAACCCAAAATCCAATAACCCAAATTTAGTTTCTAATTTATTACATTTTCATAAGATATAGTGGATAACATTACCAATGATCGATTAATTTCATCGTCTCAAAGAACCATATATATACATGACTCTCATATTATATTTGAAATTTATAAAACACAACATAAGAGACATTCTCGCATCCTTTGTAGTATTAATAATATCATTTGGAATATCCTAGGGTGTGAAAATAAATAAATATTGATATCAGATTCTCTTTAATTGTTACGCACAATTGAAGCTATCATGAGTAAATAGTGTACAATCCATATGGTATGGTAAAGTAAATGAAAACACATATAATTAAATAAATATCATGATAAGGAAATGAATCCATGAATGATATTAATGTTTGAATATCGTAGATAATAATAACTAAATTTTCAATGAATGAAATACGTAAGGTTTCAAATCATGATCTCAAACAACATGATATATTTGTCATCATATCCTTATTCCATGATAGTTTAATCGATGGTTAGGTATACACCAAAAACTAATTTAATTTGTTTGTTCAATCGGTTTGTCCCAGGAGACAGCTTGATGAATTCAGGGGCTATCGTTAACCAAGACCCACCTTCCGCTGCATGTCCAAAGAATTCCTCATATATTGACTGGTCAATTTAATTCATAAATAATAAAACATACTGATAATATTTGTATTCAGAAATGAGTATGGAATAATATGATTTCCCTATTCAAATAAATAATTTTCATAGTAAAACACAATGTTTAGACTGGTATATATTTTATGCAATACGAATATCCATGATACATAGGATATAGATAGTTATGAGAAATTTAATGTCCAATAAAGTATGTTTATAAGAAATTGAATTTTTCAATAGATTATTAATGACCAAAAAATTAATAATATGAATTGCATAAGAGTTGAATTTTTATCAATATGGATTGAAGTGCATAATAGTTTAATTTGTTGTCAATGAGAAGCCAATATGTGAATGAAAGGTATTGAGAAAGAAGTTGGTGAAGCCTTGGAGAATTTTTTTCGATTCAAAGCATTGAATGATACACTTGATCAATTCTTTGAGAGGACAACTTTGATGATTGTGGAAATGGTCATAAGTTCCAGGACGTGAATCAAGGTGATAAAATGTCACAACTCTTGAAGAAGAACATACAATACTCAATTTCATAAGGAAATAAGTGACATCCACCAATAGTCACTATGTGGATGAAGTGATGAAGGCCATGTATTATGGTTTAATGCACGAGGAATGAAGAAATGATCCATGCATCATCCATGATTGGATTAAAAGAATGTATTGAGTATTTTTTGAGATTTATGATCTAAAAAGAAAGGAATAGATGATGTTTGAAGATGATGAAGAGTGGAAAATGGGATTTCAATGAAGAAGTATAATTTATCATTTTAACGAGAAATTAATTACATGGTTTCTTAGTTTTTATACTAAGTACATAGACTATTCCTTTACCAAAAAATTAGGCAACCATAGAGGGCCAACCGAGGTCCTAACCTCGAGAACATGAGGTACCCAAGGGTCCACCGCACTCTAAGGAAGCCCTCGAGGCTATCCCCACATGAGGCATGTGTGCTCGGGCCGTGTCTATGCCCGCAGGTGCCACACGGTGATAAAACCATGCAAAATGGCTGCTAGGTGTGCGCCTGGAGGAGAAGAGTGGGCGCAATGAGCATGCCCATAGGAGAACCTATGCGGGGCGGCATGAGAGGGGGGAGAGGAGTAATATAGCATCAAGGTGGCGAGAGATGATTTTTAAACCACGAGAAAATTTATGCCCATTTCGATGTGGGATAGAATTTTAAAAAAAATAAACTAATCTTGGCCATCCATCTAATCCCACAACCGATCACAACAACAAGATCCATCATGCATCTCACGGTCTAATCACCATTGTTCGTGATTAATCAGATGTGATCTTATGGCCAAGGAGAGGCACCGAGGTGGTATTCAACCACCTGACACCCGAGCTCCACCCGATGTCATTGCTCGCAGCAGATGAAGCTGATCCACTAAGATCGAGCTATCGAACACCATTGAAGTTCAATGTTTGTGATGATGATCATCTAGATTAACCGAATACATTAATGAATTAGAAGTTTCATGCATGCAACGAGATGAAGAAATTTGAAGGAGCCCGCGGAAAATGAAGTTTCTGAGGGTGCACTACCCATTCGATGTACAACGAAATGGTTTGCATGAGTTCTTAAATTCATACACATGATTCACTCTCTAAGAACAAAGGATCCCATTGATGAAAAAGAAAAAGGAAACAACTAAGATTTGCAGGATACCTCATCTGCATTTGAATATATTCGAAACCAAATATATCGGCTATTGAAAGCTTTGGTTCTCGCGATATCTCACAAGGATTTGAATGGTGTTCCTCACCTATAAATACATAGATCCCAACCGAGGATATGTTGTTGAAAATATTAAAATAAAAATATTGTTTCTATGAGAAATAGAGCACTGTGAAAAAGGTTCTGTGTAGCCTGCTACGCAAAGGAGAACTGCACAACTCTTGTGCGAAGTAGTGTTTCACGTTCCTTGTGCGAAGAGAAGAAGCACGAACCACACAGGTTCTTAAAATAGGAAATCTACACCTTCTGAATGAAGATACCCACAAGCACGCGATAGGTTCTCTAAAACATCACTGTGTATTCGTGGAAGTAATCTGGAGGGTAAAACAACTGGTGCCTTAGGACCCTTGTTTTTCTCTTGTGAAGAGAGAACCAAGAACCACTTCTGGTTCTCTATAAGAGATCCTTGTGCACCCTATGCTTGAAGAAGAATATCTTGGGCACTCTCTGGTTTGTAAATAGAAGAAGAAGACCATCGTTCTTTCTCCTTTGATATGTACTATTTTCCAGGGGGATTTTTCGAAGAAGAAGGTGGTTGCATGAAGGCCGAGGTTTATGTATGCTCTATTTGAAGTATAAGAAAACCGAGATTTCATATTCCCACAATGGAAAGAGGATAATTCATGCATGATACATATGCATTCATATGCATGAGTTTTGACACCAAAGTGTCCAAGAACAAGGGGAACCATGGGAAGCACTAATTTGGGATTGAATAAGACCCATGCATAAACACATATAATTGAATGAATTTAATTAGACAACTTTGTGAGTATTAAGACCCAAAAGAAGAAGAGAAAGAGAAGAATAGAAATAGAGAAGGTGAAAAAGAAGAGATTGTGTGTGTGTTCAAAAGTGTTACACCCATTGGGGTTTTCACACAAGAAAGAAGAAAAGAATTGTGCATGCATGCACATGCACATGTAAAGAAAGAATCAAAAGTGTGTGTGCATATTGAGAGAATAAGAGAATACAATGGACTTTCAAAATCAAGAGACCAATGCATGAAATCATGCATGAACACATGAACGTTTATCAATTCAGAAGATGAAGAGTGAGCTGATAATCCGTGTTTGAATAATCACTTAAGTGTATGTGATTCTTTCCATGTAAACAAGACGAAGTTTTAGTGCATTAATCTATTGAACTAAGGAAGAATAATTTGAGATACCCAAGCAATCTATGCATGAAGTGAATGAGAAATGAGACTGAATCCAGACTGAATTAAAGATTATCTTGTATCTGAGTGTTCAGTAATTGAGAATCCAAGAAGAGAGACATGGATGATATTGTTCAAGATCATTCTTGAATATTATATTCTTGAAGAAGTTGTGTGCACAATTTCCACACATCTTAGTGAGGCTAGGTATTCATCAAAATAAGAGATAATTACATGAGAATTGTTGAGACTGATAACTGATCATCTCAAGTGATCAGAAATATTGAGCAAGGCCAATAGACCTTATCAATTGTTATTGAATATCCTTTAACATATTCACCTTCAAGTGTGATTCAACAAGCATGTGTGAAGAGATCAGAAGATAATCTATAGTGAATCAAAGAAGAACTTATAAAAGGAAGATACTCATGTGACTCGAGAGCTAGAAGAACCCTGTGAGACTCTGGGAGGAGAAGAAGACTTCAGTGAAACTCTGGAGCAGGCCGGTGGGACTCTAGTAACAATATGTGAAGTAGTGTAAAGAACCTCCTATGGGACTCATGAGAGATACAATGTGACTTTGTATCGACCATTGTAATTACTAACTGAATTAGAGAGTAGAATATGTGTTGGGGAGAATATCCAACACAGGAAGGAGTATGTATTTGAACCAAACCTCATAAATCCTTGTGTGCAATTCCTTTACATTTATATCATCACTAGAGGTAAGGCTGAGAGACACAAGAAGAGTGGATTGGGGATTTAACTATACATAGAGGTTTAATTGAAAATAATCGATTTAAAAAAGTATTTGAAAGGATCACTGATTAACCCCTCCCCTTATGAGTGATTCACACAGATCTGGGCACTTCATAAGAGATAAAATATAACCATCAATTCATCAAAAATATAAGTTTTTAATAAATTCATGCCCTTTGGATAATAAAATAAAATGGAAGTGAATCATTAAAATGGTTTTTAATTAATGTTTTTTAGTTGTAAAACTATTTAAAACATATAAAATAATAAAAATATCTTAAAATGGTTATCATGGTGGGAAATTAAATTAACTCCATATATGTATTAAAGAAACATTCCTTTTTAATTTTTTTAAATAATGATAGAAATGATCCCTTTGACAAAAATTAGAAAATTTCCTTTCAAAACCTATAAAAATTCAAGTATAAAATAAAATTCCCTTTATAATTCATTTTACAAAAAATAAAAAAGAAACTTTTTTACATCAACTTTTAAAATTATTCACAACAAAATATACTTGATAAAAATAGAAATAATATCAACATTTATTTTCTTGATTAATGTTAAAAATAGAGGAAAAGTTGGAATAAAACATGGAAACTCCATAAATATTCATAGGACAATAAAATTGATGGATTTTATTATTGAAATATTATTGGATTCCTTCATCAAAAAAATATAACCAATCCCATAAAAATGATAATGTAAAATAAATTTTTACTTCTTTGGTAACTTTTAGAATTGTAAGTCCATAAAAGATAATTTTTTTATTGAAACATTAATCATCATTAATAAATATATATTTATGTTAAATACATCAAAGTTATAGTATATAAATTACATACAGTTAAATAGGTGCATAATACCAAATGAGTTTGGATGGAGTGGAAATTGAGACGAATTCCCTTACATCAAGTTTGAGTTTCCTCATAGTTTATTTTAACCTTGTATATAATAAATTTTCATTTATTATAATTACATAAAATAACCATATACATATATCTTATATTATATATGATCCATTTATAACATTTCAACACTCATTTATTGAAAATTAATTATTAAAATCATCATTTTTGAGTGTTAACTGTCTCATTTTTCATGTAAGTTTCTGTTCAGTAATTACCGTGATTTCATATTTATCATGGTCATATCATCTCTAGAATTATAATAATGATATAAATATTATATATATTCTTTATATACATATTTATAATCATCCAGGAAGCGTATATATAGAAAAATGAATTAAACAGTTCATGGAGATAGTTGGTCCTACGTACACATTAATGTTATTTTCACTTTTTGATGGATTGAACAAAAGAAATGTAAATAATAATTAACCAATAAATAATAATTATTATATCATATATAAAAAATATATATAGATATATATTCATTAAATATGTCCCTATTACCATTCATGTAAATCATAAATGAAAAATGAATCGCATCCCTTCTTGGAGGTGTTGTCCACACGTACGCACAAGAGGCATTATCATTTTCTAAAGGATGGAAAGGTAAAAAGGAAGATATGATATTATAATTACATAATTATAATTATATAATCAATATAATTTATAAAAATTAAACCCATAATAATAACCATCCATGAGATACCGTGATTGAATCTTATTTGTACCACTACGTTGAGTTAGTAGTCCACATATATGCACGAGTGATACTTTCACTTTACACTTGATAAAAAGAGTGTGGATAATGGTTGTTCCATAATCATAATAATATTTAATTATATTATGTATACAGAATTTATTTTTTTATGATTAATCCCAAATATTTTAAGAAGGTATGTGATGAAATAAATTGAATGATTTCGGGTGGGATGATCACCTCTTCTGTGGTATGCCACTTTTTGATGCCTCATTATGGACCCTTGGAAAGGTATTTTAAGAATACCATCACCTATAATTCAAGTATATGTAATTTTGGAAGATTATTTTTCATGGATTATCTAATATATATTTCTTAAAGTGTTGTAATGAATAGATAAGAGGGGTTTCCTTTTATAAGTGGGAGAGAGGACACACTTGGAATTTAAAAAAACATTAAAATATATTAATTTCATACTAAAGAAAAGTCCATAAAAATGGAAATAAGTTTAAATTTTTTATATAATTTGGTATAAATATTTCTAAACAATAGTATTTAAACAATTTTAATTAGAATTCATTCCCTTGTCTCTTGGATTAACCCCATAGTAAACCTGTTTTAACCATAATCATCATAAAAAATTACTCTTTCTTCAATTCATCATGAAAATATTTTGGATAACATATTACATAATATTAATTTTATGATTAAAAATATTGATTACATTTTTTCAAATTCAATTCATATAATTGGATGAATTTAATTAAAAATTAATCCCACAAAATGCGACAAAAAGCATTTTTCTTGAATAAATGTTTTCTTCTGTATTAAAAGATCTATACCAAAATCCATCATAAAATTGATTCAGATAAAATTATTTAGATTATTCATAATAAATTTTAATTTATTCTAATTTTAAAATATTCTAAAAAAGTTACATTGTAAATCATTGAAATGAAAATAAAGTTCTTAATAAAAATATGATGGTTTTACTATTCATTTAGAAAGAAAAAATTTCAAAAAATTATCAAATATTCCCTATAAGATAATTTTGAAATTATAATTTCAAAAACTATATTAATTTTATTAAATAAAATTTATAAAAGTGGTAGGAATTAGTTATATTATTTTCTAAAAAAAACCGATAAAAACCCTTTTTATGAAAAAATATATTTTGGAAGAATTTAATGACTCTACTAAAAACAAATAAATTTTAATTATATAAATCCTTTATATTTTTTATAATAAGATTATTCTAATTCATAATTCCACTTTAAAAGTTGTGTTATAATGGATATATTTGAATAATATTATTTTTTATATCATAACATAGTTTTCTTAAATATCATTGTTGCGTGTTAAGAAAGATATTGAACACTTCAAATTTATTTAAAGAGAAATATATCATAAAATATAGGGGTGCCACATTATACCCACTTATAATAATTTCTCCCTTATGATTTCATCATTTTGATACAATTAACTGAGGATACTTCTACCTCATCACATCCTCATGTTCCCACATAACTTCCTCAGAATTATGGTTTCGCCACAAATCAATGACCACTTGAAAGGTATTGTATCATAAAACATTCTATCTATGATCCATAATCTCAATCAGTTTATCCTAATAAGAGAGACTATACTCTAGTGGTACATCCTCTGAGTTCAGTACATTTGAATGATTACGTATGTAATTCCTAAGGAGTATACATGGAAAAAATAGTGAACTTCAGAGAGATTCGGTGGAAGAACGAAGTAATAAACTACCATCCTGGTACGATCAATAATTTCAATGGGACTGAAATATTAAGGTAATATATTTACCATATTTCCAAATCTCATAACCTTATTCCCATGAGATATTCATAGGAATACCTTTTAACCATCTTGGATCTTTATATATCGTTGACGGTTTTCAACATAACATTTTTCTTCAACTCTGAGCTGCCCATATATTTTTTTAATGGATCTAACCTTATCTTTAATTTCTATTATATATCAGGTCACAATATATTTATTTATCCAACTTCATTCTGGAATATTTGAGTTCTAAACTTTCTACCATAAGGGGGCTTCATAAGGACCCATCTGAATACATGAGTGAAAGCTATTTTTGTAAAAAAACATCCACTAAAATAATTTTTCAATCCCTAATAAATTTTAAATACATAGAGTAGGATCTCAACATGTCTTCTAGAGTAGGATTGGTCATATCATACATCCCATCGCTAAAAGGGTGATAATTAGTGTTGAAACTCAACATTTTGTCTAGATCCTATTTATGGATTCTCTAGAACATGAAGGTAAACCTTGAATATCAATCTGATATAATTGAAAGTGGTAATCCAAACAATATTAACATTTACTTAATGTATAACCATGTCATTTTATCAAGATATAAATATTATCTAATGGAAATAAAATGTATGGATTTCATATTTCAATTGACTATAACCCATATAAAATTCTTTCCTTTATATGTTTTGTGGAGTTTAAGAATAAAATCATGGGTAGTTCATTCACATTTCCATTCTACTATAGGTAATAGTTATAAAAACCCCTTATAATTCTCTCTCTTATCCTTAAATTAATGATATACTTGTAATTGGGATAATTACTCTAAAATATCCCTTTTCATATTGTCCCAATAGAAATACTCTTTTAGATCTGTATACATCGTCATACTTCTAAGATGAATAGTGAATGATGAACAGTGAGCTTTATCCAATAGCTCCTTTCTCTGCTCTAGTATTGAAAGGACACACACATTGTTATTGAACCTTATAATTCCAGTATAATCATGGTTAAACATGGGAATATCGTCCACTATTTTTTATAATTCCTCATCTTCTTTTTATGCCTTCATAATCCTCCCGTGGATAGATGGTTGAAATTTCATCTATGAAAGATAAGATACATCCAATTTCCTCAATATTTCAGGATCTAAATTATAAAATCTATAAATATTATCTCTATTTCAATCCTCATCATGGAAAAACTAGCATGGTCTTTCCATATTAGAGCATAAACAACCTTTTTCTCCTTAATAGGGTGTTATTTTACTAGTAAATTGTAATATATGATAAATTATAACCATATTCTATGGTCAATAGTCAACTCATTCTTTGTAAATATATACTTCAATGTTTAATTATCAATATATAAATCACACCTTTCACCATATATATAACTAATCCATTTCATAAATGTAAATATCAGCACATTCAATTCCAAATCATGTGTTGGGTAACTTTTCAAATAAATTTTGTATTATTGAGAGGCATAAGCTATCATCATATCTTTTTTCATGAGGATGCATCCTAGTCCATTATTTGTTGAATCACTTTATATCAAAAACCCTTATCCACAATAGGGTAGTGTAATCATACTGACCAACATGCACTTTAGATTTTTTAAATTCTCCTCACATTCATCTAGCCACAAGAACTTACCTCCCTTCCAGGTCAACATAGTGATTAGATTATATCATAATCCAAAATATATCAAAATAATCAACATTATTCAATTATCCTAAGAAAACTATAGATCTTGGTTACTATGTTTGGTCAAGGACATTACTCAATAGATTCTATCTGCAAATCATCCACCAATATACCCTTCATTCAAATTATATGACCTTTGATTGAGACTTTATGTAGCTGAAATTCACATTTTCTAAATCTGGTATATAGCTTCCCCTTCCTCAGGGTCATCAACACAATCCTCAATTATTATTCATGATCTTCCTTACACATAAAATTTATAAGAATATCATCAATTTATACTAACACAATCTAATCAAGGTAATCTCTAAATACTATATTCATTATATATATAAAGATACTAGGACCATTGGAAAGTACAAATGGAATTACTATAAATTCATAATGACCATACATCATATGGATGGTTATCTTGGGTATATCCTACTTCATAACCTATAGTTGATCATATCCAGATCAAATATCAATATTAGAAAACATTGATCTCCTCATAATTGATCAAAAATATCATCGGTGCAGGGTAAAGGATAATTATTCTTAATAATGATTTAGTTATGTTCCGGATAATCAATGAAAATATGCATTGAACTATCATTATTGTTTATAAAATGAATTGGAGAACCCCATGGTGAAGCACTAGGCCGAATTAATCCCTTATCAATATTCTACTAAAGTTACTTCTTAAATTTATTCCACTCAATTTGTGAATTTCTATATAGATTATTTAAAAAATTCATATCACTAGGTATGATTTCAATTGAAAACTCAACTTCACGATTCAGGAGAAGACTAGGAAAATATTCTATAAATACATGAAAAAACTCCCACAAAAAAGGCATGTCATCAATTTTAAGTTTCTCCCCAACAATCTGAGATAAATAATACTCTTTAATTGGTATTAATACCCACAATATGGAACTAATTTCTATTTGGATTTATATTTTATCCTCACACTGATAGATGATCATAGTTTGATTCAGGATATCTAATATAATATCCCTTCCTTGATAATTAGTATGGATTCTTTAATTTCAATGAAAATAAATGGCCAATATTACAAAAAATTCAACTAGAGGAAGAATAAAAATATTTGGAAGAAGAAAGTTCCCACAAAATTATTTCAGAGAGGATCTATAGACATGAAATTGAATCATCATTGTATATATATTATTAACTATTAAATCAATATCTAATCATTGAGGTGGTGATTTGATACCATTAGAAAATTTCTCCTACATTAAAATGTTTTTATAACCTGAATAAAATAAGAAGATTCACTTTTTTAGTTGATAATAAATGTACCTTTCACCACATTTCATGGAACTTCCACTTCAACTATTGTAATTCCATATGATATGCATTCTCCCTTTGGATTCTTCTATTGTAAGTTCTCTTGAAACTTGGGGAACTGGTTTGATTAATTTCATGTCCCATTAAGTTGAATCATAAGATAGTAGTAGTTTTTTTATTTGTCTTACATTCACTATCCAGATGACCCTTATCTACAAACTTGTAAAAAACTCCCATAGCCTTCTATCATTTTCTAGGATGGTCCTTTTATTGATTTTTACATGATGGAAATTACTTCATTCCCTATTTATTCTTTGATTTATTTCCTTTAACTTGGTTCAGAGCAAGCCTATTCCTCTCTTGATTCCCTTGAATATATAGGATCTATAAAACGATTTCTCTATCTCAATGGAACCTGATACTATATCATCGTATGATGAAATCATTTGAGAAACTAGTGTCCTTTGGATAATAACTTAATAGAATCAAAGAAATGGCCAATCTTGTTTTATGGATTACATATATATTCCAAATCATGCATGTATAATATTGTAAAGTTATCCTCATAATCATTTATTCTTTCTTCATCCTTTTTTTAAACTAATGAACTTATTCTCCATTTCAACATTCTATTCTTAGGGTAAGTATTTAGTGAAAAATATCACTTTAAAATTAATCAACTCCATTATTTATATTTATTAACCACTTTAGTGTATTATATCAATAGACACCATTTATTGGAATATATTTTCAAAAAAATACACTACTAGAATAATCATTTCACTTTCATTATATCCCAAATAAGATTATCCTTTAAAGGGAATTGATCTATTTATTTTTTACTAATGGATTACTAGTTTCCTTAAAAAATTGGAGTCTTCATTTTTTTGAAGAGTTCCAACATAATTTAAGCATGTTACAGAACAACAGTTTGATCTATACAAGCAAGGTTGTTTTTCCTAACTTATTTTATCTATCCTAATATTTTCATGATTTTCCAAATTCCAACACCATGTGTGTTGTATTTCTGATAAAATCAATCCCTACATTGACTTCATGTGTTTATTCCATTTCTTATCTTAAGTGTTGTCAATAAATAATGACATACACTAAGATAACTCATAATAATCATGAATATTGTGCCATAATATATAAACCCCTCGGATAGTAAATATTCCCAAATACTATAATGGATTTCTATAATTTTTATGATAGTTAGGTTCATTTAAAATATAGTTACCATGGATTATACTAAAATTTATGTGATACCAATTATAAAAACCTCAACTCTAGTAAAATATATCTTGTGTCTACTTTATTACATAGACATTTGATATAAGGGATCATATCAATAGGGATCAGCTAGTTTAGTATCATTGAAGAACCAGATATGTACATGACTCCCATATAAAATTTGAAATTTTAATGACATAGAATAAGAAAAATTCTTTAGTCCTTGATATTATTCATAATATCCTTATTTATATCATAGGGAATTGTAGAAAATTAATGTTTGAGATCAGACGCTCAGTAAGGGTTATATATAGTGGAAGTTGTTATGAATGAATAAGGCATTATCAATATGGAAAGGTAAATAACTGAAAGAATAATCCATTGAATTAATAACTTGTTCCTGAAATTAAACTATGGATAATATCAATATATTTGCCTCATGGATAATATTTAATAAATTTTTGATGAAGGAAATGATTAATATTGGATGTTGTGATCTCAGATATCATTATACCTTTACCATCAAGGCCTTATTCCAAGAAAATTTAATTGATGGGTTGGTATACACTAAAATCCCATTTAATTAGTTTTTCTAACTAGTTTTTCTCAAAAGACATATATATGAATTGAGGGGCCATATATAACTGGGATCCACCTATCACTTAATGTCCAATGAATTAATAATATATTAAATGAATATTTTAATTCATAAAAGATATTCATTAACAAAAATATTCTTATTGAGTAAAGAATATAGAATATTAATATTTACTGAGTTAATAAAATAATTTCCCCATAAAAAATTTTATATAGAAATGGTATTTGATTTATAAAATATTCATATTCCTGAAAAAAATGGATATTTATGAGAAATATAATTTTCAATGAAAGATGATCACAATTAATATGAATTTTTTTAAAGAAAGCTAATGACCACAAAATTAATAATAGATAAAAGATGACCATCAATTGATCCGAAATATAGATTTTTTAATAAACTCATGTACTTTGGATAATAAAATAAAATGGAATAAAAACATTAAAACAAGTATTCATTAAATATTTTAATTTTTAAAATTGTAAAACACTTATAGAAGAAGCTAAATATAATAAAATTATTAAGTCAGTAGGAAATTCCATTATTCTATATATGTTTAAAAGAATCATTCCTTTTTTACTTTTTATATATAGAGATAAAATGGAAATTTAAAAAACATTATAATGATTCCTTTCAAACCCTGTCAAAAATCAAGGATAATATAAAATATAATTAATAATTCATTTTAAAAAATAAAATTATTTTTGTAAAATAATTTGGAAAAATATGGACATATAATAAAAATATAACCAATCAAATGATAAATTAGATAAACTTTTATTTTAAATATTTTTTTTCTTGATTCAAGTTACAAAGTGAGTAAAATTTTTAAGAGAACATTTAAAATCCACAAATATTCAGAGGATATGAAAATAGATGGATTTTATGAATGATAAATTAGAATATTCCTTTGAAAAATAATATAAAAAATCTAATAAAAATGGGTTTTAAAATAAATGCTTACTTTGTAACTTTTAAATTGGAACCCTTTGAAAAAGTAAAAATGATTTGAAACATTAATAATCATGAATAAATATATATTCAGTTTAAATACACAAAATGTAATGTATATACACTATATAAAAGTAAATAGGCACATAATACCAAATATGTCTCAATGGAGTGCAAATTGAAACAAATTCCCTTGCCTCAAGTTTGAATTTCCTCATAAGTGATTTTAACATCTTGTATAATAAATTTATATATATTATAATTATATAAAATAACCACATAAAAATCTATAATACCATATATGATCCATTTATAACATTTTAAAACCCATTTATTAAAACTTCTTTATTAAAATCATTATTTCGGGGTGTTAATTGTCTCGTTTTTCAAGTAAGTGTCGGTTTGGCAGTTTCAGTAATTTCATATTTCTCATGGTTACATAATCTAAAAAATTATAATAATGATATAAATATCATATATATTCATTATATACCTTTTTTAATCATCCATGGATGTTAGAGATATAAAAATAAATTACATTTTTTATAAAGACAGTAGGTCGTACGTGTGCATGAATGTGGTTTTCACTTTTTGACGTGTGGAATGAAGGAAAGGTAAATAATAATTCACCATTATGGAATAATTATTATTTAATATATATTATATTTATTATTTAATTATATCCTTAAAACCATCCATGTAAATAAAAAAATAAAAACGAATCACATCGCTTCATTAAGGTGGTAGTCTGCATGTACACACAAGAGACGTTATCATTTTCAAAAGGATGGAAATATTAGAATAAATATATGATATCATAGTTCTTGAAGAATAATTAGATAATAAATATAATTTTTAAACATTAAACCCATCAAAATATCTATCCATGAGATATGGTGATGGAAAATCATTTTTATCATTATGTGGTGGTGGTAGTCCACATGTACGCACGATCAATACTTTCACTTCCAAATCAATAGAAAAGAGGGTGGATAGTGGTTGTTAAATAATCATAATAACAATTTAAATATTTATAATATTTAATTTTTTATTTTATGATGAATATCATAGGTATATATGAGGTATAACAAAAATAATTTAAAATATGTCAGGTAGGATGATTACATCTTCTTCAGTAGGTCTCATTTGGATCCCTTCTTAAGGACCTTTAGAATTGTATTTCAAGAAGACCATAAACTCTAATTAATGTATATGAAGGTTTAATGCATAATTTTTAGGGTTTTTTCAATCTAGATGGCTCAGAATTATGTAAATAAAAGGGAATAAGGGTTTTCATTTATAATTGGGGGAGATGATAGACCTTGAATTTCATAAAAGATTAAAATATATTAACATCATAGTCAATCCAAATGCTTCCAAATGTATTAATTTTTTATGTTTCGATATTATGAGGTCTAAATGTGGTCATCCAATAAAATTTAGACAAGTTTCATTGCAAAATTACCATTATCTATCAGTTTAACCACCCCACTAAACCCATTTAAACCTTAACCATCATAAAGAATTTTTACTATAGTCACTATTCATTATAACCAAAAATTAAGTTGAAATGATTACCTTATATAAATTTTTATGATTATAAATATGGTAGTCATTTTTTCAAACCAAATTCACATAAGTAGAATAATTTAATTTAAAACTAAACCCATAAAATGTTGTGAAAACGTATTTCTAGAAATATTGATTTATTAGGTATAAATATTTTTAAAAAATATACATCCTAAAATTGATTAAAATAAACATAATTATATTTTTAAGAATATAAATTAATTAATTTCCTTTTATCCCATTTTAAAACAAAATGAAACTTCGTAAATGCATGAAATGAAAATATATCCTTTAATAAAAATCAGTATGTTCACAAATCATTGAAAATTTAATCTATTTAGTAAACTATAAAAATACACTCAATGATAATTTTTAAATTATTATTTCAAAAATAACTATCATTTTATCAAATTAACTTTCTAAAAGTGGCATAAATTGATTATATTATTTTCTCAAAAATTTAAAATAAAAACCATTTTTGAGGAAAAATGTATTTTTTGGAACATATAATGACTCTACAAAAAATTAATAAATTTTAATTTTATAAATCTTTTATATATTTAATAATATAGTTAATCCTATTAATATCACCACTTTAATAGCTCTATTAAAATTTTCATATTTAAATAATAATATTTTTATAGAATAACGTAGTTCCCATAAACTCATTGTTATGTGTTAAGAAAGATATTAAACACTTAAAATTTATTTATAGAGAAATATATCATAAAATTTTAGTTTGTTATAGTTCCATACATGATGGATTTTCTACTGAGTGTTTATACAATCATGGATGTAGTTTTTAAAGGTTATATGAAACCTTGAGATCATTGAGAGTGCCTTTTATTAAATTTTATGAATTCAATGGTTTGAGTACAGATATCAAAAAAAATATAAATCTATAATTATGTATGACTCATTTTAATAAATTGTATACGAGTCATATTTACTCTACATATGTTTTATCTCATGATAAAGGACCTATATACATGTTCACTACCCACATTATAAGTGTAATTAGTAGTCTGATTAAGTTTCATTGCTCAAATGTGTATGAGTCATTACATAAATATATGTGATTATGAGTCTACATAGGTTTTATTTTAGCTACATGTTTGTGTCATCAAAATATTATGTATTTGAAATTTGTTGTTAGCATTTGTATCAACACTTATAACAATTTTGGAGCTTCTGCAGAGTAAAAAATATGAGTTCCAAAATTTTAAATTATGATGAAGAAAGTTAATTGGGAAAATTCAAGGACTGGCCTTTATGGTATTAAAATCACAAAAATCTCAAAATTTATGTGATTCTAGAACTGAATTAATAAGGAGATGATCTTCAATCCTAGAGAAGAAGATCAAAGAGAGATGATTTTTGAGATATTTTTTAATGTCTAAAAATGAGAATCCAATATTTTGTAATTCTTATGAAAATATATTTGTAGATTCTAGATATATGATTAATGTTTAAATAATCCTGGTATGTTGTTATCCAAGATTCAATCCTGAAGGAATCATAAATTATATGAGTTTATTAATATAGAAAATGAATTTCATGGGGTTTTTAGAATAATGTAGATGAAGTTACATTAATTCTCATGTTGTCTATCAATCTCTAAAACATGAATGATCTGATCCTGTTTGAGTGAGAATAATGAGCAGTTATAAGGCTAGAAAATTTTGTCGACATGAAAATAATAGATTATAGTTTTTATTGAATCTGTAAATGTAAATTTTAGAGATACAATAATAAATATTCAGTGTTTATGTGTCACACACATCATTATGAATCAATATTTAGATGATTATGCCTCTTGGTTTCTATTTGTATGTACAAAATCAAAAAAAATTATATAGGATTCATACAGATGCACTCAAGACAAATGATGGAGCTACACAATTCCATTATATATCTGTGTAAATTTTTTATATCCTGAAATATTTTTTTACAAAATATTTTAAGGAAGAAGAGGATATTGAGGATACTATACATAAATTTTATATTAATTCATCATTGTGAGGTGCATTTAGTAAGGGTATTTTTGGAAGATCCCTTAAGATAAAAAAAGGTTGCATAAAATATCATACCATTTAAAAAAAGGAATTTTTTTAATATTATTTTGGTATGAAGGAATGAAATTATTCCTTGTGAAATATATATAGATATAAAAAATTAATGGTTTGTTAATTTATCCACATATTAGACTGCTAATATTTAGGGAATGAAAATAGAAAAATAAATTTAGTCACTAATACTATAGGGAAAAGTGTAACTGAGTTGACTGAGATCAACAATTAGAACTTTCTAAAGAAGAAGTTTAAGAAGAAGAATAAGAAAATGTGTTTTTTAGGAGAAATCCATATCTCTAAAAGAAAAACCAGAAGTTGAAGATCCTATGTTGAAGATATTAAGTGTTTGATTTTAATGAAGAAGAAGAAAATAATAAGAGAAGCAGTGTTTTCCAACTTTTATTACTAAATGGATACAGTCAAGGAAGATGAAGGATGAATGGGTAGTGAATTAAGGAAAGGTTTAGTGTGAAATGATATATTTGTATACCCAATATTTCAATGTTTAGATTTTGTGTTTTGATATCCAACGTTCCGTTTCAAGATATCATTTGGGAGTTGTGCGATGAATAGAGGTTGAGTTGTTTAATATATTTTTTAAGATATTTAGGCAGTTTATGACTCTCTATTATTACAGAAATTGAATAGATTTGATGGTGAAAACTTATCCAGGGATAGATCTATTGATCTACTTTAATAAGATGAATTATGCTGAGAATTTCAACTGGGGTGATATAAGTGTAGAGACTAGGGGAGGTAGTATAAAAACCCCTTTGATTGTGTAATTTAGAGAAGTTATATCACCCTTGTATTATAGTTATCACTTTCATATATAATATGGAAATAGTGGGATAGGATAAAATTATTTCATAACCCCACTTATATTAATAAAATATTTTATTGGGGAAATAATAGATTGAAAAAATCACGAATTTCAAGGAATATTATTGCCAGGAATGTCCAAACCTTGTAAAAACACTTGCGTCATTTACTATATTATTTTAATTTCATATAGGTGCATGGTAGTTTAAACAACATAAGATTCAATATTATTAAATAACATCATATGTCAAATTGAAAAAGGGTTATAATGGTTTGAATAACGAATTGGAAATTGGTAAAATAGGATGACACCTGAATCACCCCAGGTGATTTTTCAAGACACATTGGGACTTAAAAATGGTATTAAATACTAGGTTCTATCTGATTGGATAAAGTGTTCTGTCACAACCTATATTAAATCAACGGAAATATCTAGTTAGTTTTGAAAAAAAGCACAATTGGATTTACTTGATGTATTTGAAGAGCATATTTGAAATAGAAGTTTCTTAAATGGGATAACCTGTCTCTATTCCTATTATTGAGGAATTTTAGGTTTTTGAATTGAAACTAAAATCCATGAAAAATAAATTGGTATGATATAAAGTAATAAAATAGAAATTGAAATCACCACAAGATGAGTTTTTTTAGATTGGAAATTGTAGTTGTAAATCTATTGAAAATTGTTCCTCTAGTTTTACAAGCTTCATTTGTGAAGAAAATGATTTTGATGAGTCACTTATTGTCTTTTATTCAAAAATTAAAGACTAATTTTAGAAAGTTTCCATTTATATGGTCACATATATATTTTCTTATATTAAAGGACTTCATTATGATAAGTCATAGGTTTAAAGAGAAGATTAATCTAGGGAAGAAGCATTGGATAAAAAGGTAAGAAGATGTAACTCCATCAAAAAGCTTATAAAATTCAAGGAATAGTTCGTGAAACTATTCAATAAAAAAATATTTAGTTGATAAATAATTGAAAATATTTCTTTGAATATGTAAGGGTTTAAAAAATCAAAGTTGTGATCCATTCATTTGAGAATGTGCATCAAGTGTCTATAAATGTCAAGGATGCATTACTAGAATCCAAAGAAATTGGAGTAAAGGATATTGATAGTTCATTATAATAAATAAAAAAATATGCTTGAGGATCAATTTGGGAAGTAAAAAATTGATTATTAATGACGATTGATATTAGCTGAATATGGTAAGATCATTTTAAACGTGAAGTTACATAATATGAAGATCAAATTGAAAAATCAAGAAGAGGCTAAATCATAACCTTTCCAATAAGCAGAGAAAATAATTATTTCCACACAAACTGTAGATTAGATTATATCTTCAAGAAATTCTATAAATATTTGAAAGTAGTTATTGATATCATCTATAGAAGAATCCATATTTAGATCATTCAAATAGGTATCCAATTATCTAGTGGAATCAATTTATACTCAATCTAGTTTTTTAGATGTTCTAGGGAAAAAAGAAAAATTTTATAAATATAAAAGATTAAGAATACTAAAACACAAATCAAATCATCAAGGGTAAAGGTGATAAATTTACAACCCACCCACCATCCAAAGGAGCTTAAAAGGATGGTGTTACAAGTCAATGATAGAACTCATATAAATATGGACAGATTATAAACTCTAGAAAAAAACTATGATTAATTGGAAGATATTGGAGTTATTGGAGGTTCAATAATGGGGCTATTGATATTTGGAATACTATATCAGTATGTTTAAATCATTGAATCTATAAAAAAATGGGGATAAATGTTGATATAAGAAAAAGGAATCCTTCAAAAAGAAAATACACTCAACATAAAATGGAAAATAAATTTTGAATTAAAAGATTTAAAATATTGAACAAATCCAGTGAGTATTGAAATACATTTTTCCAATGTTATGATAAGTATTGGTATTTACCAACCAAACATAACCCTCATAATTATGTGAATAAAATTTCTACAATAGAATGTTATGTAATATAATAAAAGAAATCCTTTTTTGGGAGATAAATTATCGAAGAAGGTAGTTTAACAAGCTACTCCTCATAATTAAATGAAGAAAGGTGATAATTTTTTAAATACCATTAGGCATATATAATTTATTATGGTAATAGAAGATACACCATGGAACATTAAAAGATGTTCGTGGATGGAAAAGATGTATATGAGAAAACTGGAATCAAGAAATGACTTGATCTAACAAATAGAAGGTCGGATTGGATTAGTGGTTGGCACTCCTAGTAATTAGTTTAAGAGGCTACAAAAAATTGGTAGCTCTAAGGTGTTTAATGGAGTGTGTGGATGGTTTTAATAGGTATTACTAAGTGCTTTTAAATGTATGATTATTTTTCAATATCATGTTAATATTAAAGGGAAATCACCAATGAATCCGATTATCAAGAAATGTGATACTAAGAAGAATTCCTCACACATAAAGGAGGTCAAGAATAATAATAAAATATTTTTTATTCATATGGAATAATTACTTTTAAGAGGGTGAGAATATAGATCATGTTTAAATGAAAAAAAAATTATCTTTTTTCCAAATTAGAGAAGCCCATTTTAGTTATAAATAAAGCTAAAATAAATATGTTAATAAGGCCAAGTGATGTTCATATTTATAAACTAAAAAATATAGTGTAACACACCGAGATTTTATAATATATTAATATCTAAATAAATTTAATTGTTTTGATTTCATTATTTTTACGCAACACCATGTTAAGATTAAACTACACATAATAATGAGTTAGCTTGTGTAACATGGAAGACACGGTTTTACCGAACAAATTATATTTATAAAATTAATTAGTGGTTATGAATACTATTAAACACATTTTTAATTTTATATATTTCATATAACATTAACATTCATCTTATATATTCTCTAGATATGATATAGGAAAAATTTCTATTTTTCTGAGAAAATAAGTATTTTTCCAAAAAAGGCAGTTTTGCTACATTTTGATGGCGCTCCCAATTTAAATCAAATGTTTGACACTTTAATATATTATATTTAAAAAAATAAATTTTTTTTAAATTGTGATATTAAAATGTTATTTGAAGTAATTTTTGAAATTTTTATGATAAGTTATATTTTTATAAATAGTAAAAATATGCTTAATTTTAATTAAAAATAATTTTTTCATCAAAATAATTTATGTGGATAAATTATATTATTTAATGGTTTGAATGTATAAATAGAATATATTTTTATCATTTAATATAATTTTTTTCATTGGCAATAATTTTACCATGAATTTTTGCTATAAAAATATTTCATTCTTTTTCAATGATTTGACATTTAAAAACTAATTTTTCATTCCAAAATGGGATTAATTATTAAATTAATTACTAAAATATTAGTTTTTTTAAAAAAAAATGGATTACATAATTGGAATCATGGGCTCTAAATTACGTAAATAGGTTCATTTTATTTTTGGGCCTTATGAATAGTAACATTAGTAATTATTTTTATTACCATGGTTAAATGTAAATCGGGTAATTAAAGGTAAAAATAATACTATAAATTTACCACCACACCGGTCAAAATCCTATTTAATGAATAAATTAGACCCTTATCATCTTTGGTTCAAAATGAAATCACTTAATAATAACATTCCCATGAATATGACATGAATATAATAAAAATTAATGAATGTGACAAAATATCACTCTTATTTTATATATGTATATTAATTTTTATATATGAATAACCAGAAGATAAAATAAATTATAAGTTGTATCTAGAAAACCTAAATAACTTCCTACCTCACATATATATAATTTTTATAGATTAAATAATTATAATTAATGATTACATAATAGTGATTCAGAAATTAATTTTTTAATAAAATATAAAATAAATGACTTTAAAATATTAAAATAATTTTAATTTGACATAATTTATGTGATACAAGATTTTTATTGTATAAGATGGCATGTTATGGGTTTATTAAATAATTGTTTTCAATTCTAGCTATATGTATGTATTTTATTAAAGTAAAAGTTATCAATAGTGTCAAAATTGACTCTTATGATATTTTATGAAAATAATTTTTCATTAAAATATATAAAAATCATAAAGGTATTAAATAAAGAAAATGGGAATATATATGGTCGAAAATATCTTAAATTGGCCATTTATGGTCCAATTTGCACTTGATAACTAGAAAATTACATCCTCTTAGTAACAAAAAATTGTTTACCCTAGTTAAAATAAAAATGGGTTAATTGAGGGTTACTGAAACTGATAAAGATTAAAATAACACAAAAACTTGTCTAAAATATATTGGTTTCTAATATTACAACTTATATCATTTTATATTTTAATAAATGAACTTTTGGAGGTTTTTTTAATATATAATGAATTTATTATAAATTAATCCTATGAGAAAACCCAAAAAGAGCCTCGTGCATTCATTATAAAATGACACCTCCTACCTCAATTCATCACACCACATTGATCCTTCTATATCTACCTAAACCTGGATAAATAATCCCTAAAATTCTATCCCCTCATCTTAGAAGCCTGTCATAGTGCAAAAAACCTCCCAAGAAAGCTTTTTGGTATAAACCAAAAAAGTTACCCGACTATGATGTAACACCTTCTCTCGTGCTTTTTAGTTTCATTTCAATTACCCACTCCCTATATTATTCTTATTCTAGGATTACATAATGAAACCATTATCCTCAATATACTAGTATTTTTTATTCTATGGTTTTGATCTACAATTACACAGACTTTCATTTAATGGTTAACAAACATATAGTTTCTATGTATGGTGAACTATTGTCTCATGAAACGATGATTGTTCAATTTTACCTTACCACCTATCATAGTGTCCATTATTATAGAAAATTTGTTTATATATCAAATATAATTTATTTTTAATGTCTTTATTCATTTATATTTTTTTTAAACACAACTTTATGCTTTCCATGTTGTGTAAATACGATAATTTCGTTCGAGGAAGTGTGGACTACCACCCCTCAAATACATATAACTCATTCACGCTATACATGGAATGTATAAAAGATAATTTTATTAAACATTTGAGACATATATTACATATATCTTACTTTAATTATAATATACATGTATATCATTTAATTGTTATATTGTAAATAAATCAATATTTCATTCATGCGTACATACGGCCTACAGTCTCCATAAACAGTGCATTTCATTTCTTGTCTCATTGTATTGTGGATTATTATAAATTCATATAAAGTAGATATATATATATTAATATAATATTTATATTATTTTTTAGTTTCTATATATGATTTAACCATTATCTAATTAATGGGAACAACTAATAATAAGTCAAAAAAACACGAGAAACTAAGCGATTAACACCAGAAATAGTGAGAATAATGAAATAATACTAACAAGAGAGTAATATGATATTATAAGGGGATCATATATGATATCATAAATATGGATATGGTTTTTATATAATTTAATAACATGATTTAACCATTATACTAGAGGTTAATTCACCCTATACTAAAGGAAAATACAGTATAAGTGTTAATTTCACAATATCCGAGATTTTTTATACGTTACTAGGTACTAGGAGATTCTTATCATCTACGTTCATAGGGATTAAAATGTATTTCAAAATATTATCGACATTTTTTTAAGGAAATTTTTACCCATGAATTAATTTTTTATAAAACGTTTTGAAAGGAATCTTTCTGTCATTTTCCAAATGAGGTACTTTTTGGCCTTTCGACAAATTAAGGAATTTTTTTATATATAGTGCAAGTGTCCATTTTACTCTATTAAGACACATTATCATTTTGAAGATTACCTTAAATTATTATAGGTTTATTTTCAAAAGAAATGTTTTCTTTTACAGTTTTTCATCTTTTAAATGATTTCAATGAAAAAAAAAGATATCTATTTCAAAGTGTTTTAATAAATTTATTACAATGTTTTCATCAATATCAACGTCCCCTGATGGATTTTATGATTTATTGAGGTTGATTTATTATGGTAAATTATTACATATTGTGTTGAAGTTCTTGTGATACGTTTTACTATAAATGTACTATTCTTTTAACCATTCATGGTTTATGGTTAAAGTATTAACATTTCATGTACTTGTTATTATAAGAATATTTATATTCTGTTTCAACCTTTTCATATGAGGAATTAATTAGACTTAGTAAGTGAGGAATGTGGCCAAATATATCCCCTCAATGAATCATTGGGTCTCATGAGACTAACTAGATATAGAATTGGATGAGTTTTTACCCATTTATTTTCAGAGATAGATTTGGTCGCCTTAATCATTTCTATTTAGATGTATTGTTGGAGGCCTCAATGATGTGTTTCAGATGTCCTACATTATAAATTCCCTCATTATGAGATTATTTTTTGATATTACATATGATTATTCGGCTAGTATAATATCCACGTGAATGATTAAAAAGAATTATTTGATTTATTCATGCAATATTATGTCCACGATTATGTTTAAATGATCTGTGATTAAATTTTATTTGTGCCTTAAATTTTATGGTTATTTATGATAGCTTCTGTTATACTATTTAACCTTGCTGATCATTTGGCCTCACCCATTTTTTTTGTTTTATTTTACCAGGATTCAAAGATGAGTTTTATGATTGATATGAAGGGTTAATCTAGTACAATAATGGAATTATTAATTAATGGACTATGTTGCATATTATGTTTTGAATTGTAATGATCGGTTCATGTATGAAATCTATTTTTCAAGACTGCTAAACTGATCGGTCAATTGGGACTTGATACCTTGTATCATTCCATTTTATTAAAATAATGCACTATCTCTGGGTTTATGGGGTTGGGGAATCACATTTAGACACTTTAGACCTTCAAATAAATGAGTCGCTAGGGTGACAAATTTCTCTCGGCACTATTGATTATGTGGAGGAGTTATAAGAGGATCCACCTTATTCTATATTCTATTATGTTTCCAATTTTGGGAGTTAAAGGTAATGAATTGTGGTGGGAATTCCTCAAGGGGATCCTTAAGAAGGACCCCAAAGCTACCAGAGTAATATAATTCAATTGGATCTATAAATATGTATGTCCCCTTCAATTTTTAGATATGTGGTATCCGCAATCAATTTTTTTAATTTATTAAAATGCCCTTTTTAGAAAAGTGGGAAGCGAACAAAAAATCCACAGTTTTGTATAGTCACACATATCCCCCAACCACACTACACACCTCATTCAAAATACAAGACAAACACATGAAATTTTTAGAACTAAATTACATAAATACCACTACAATCAGCATCGAACCATGGGCTACCCACCTAATTCCACATCACAGGGACCTCTAACCACACCACATCGCCAACATCATTTTGCTGGCAATACATTGCCTCACTATCACTACTTTCACACAAACCAAGACATCACCCACATCATCATATCACCACTGACTGCTTCTCCAGCATCCACCCTGTAACATCCCAGGTAAATGAAGAATAATAGACATTCATATTTAATAGTATTTGTGAATTAAATATTAATTTTACTTTAAAAGGGTTGCTATGTTTGATAGAATACCTGATTCACAACAACGGGTTTCTTTGAAATCTTACATTGCACACTAATAATATAATATTATTATTTTAAATGGATGTTATCTCCTAGCCATTGTACTGGTGGTAATGAACAAAAATAACTACAATATGATTATACATGTTTGTTAAATTCATTTACATTTATCTAATAAAATTTAGAGGCTTAAAATGTGAATAAATATAGCCCGAAAGGTGCAGGCCTAGGCCGAATGCCCAGTCCTATAAAATTTATTAAATAAAAATATGCAGTACAAAGTACAAAGCTATGAAAATGAAATTACCCCCAACAACACAACCAATCATGTGAATGAATATAATTTTATGCATAATTTACATTAAAAGATTGATTTACCACCTTTTATTGGAGAACCCTCTTTAAATATAGTTTTGGTCACTGTAATACATTCTATTTGACCAAATAAAGTCCTTTAGAATTGTTACATCAAAATTTACTTTGTGTAAATTTTTGGAATTTTTCTGATAAATTTCATTTTTAATGAATAGTGAAAAATATTATATTTTAATTAAAAAATACGTTTTAATCTAATTTATATATATGGTTAGAATAACTTTTTAATTGGTTTTAAAGATTAATTAGAATTTATTTTTACCATTTAGTCCAATTTTGGTCATTGGAACAAATTTCACTTTGAAATTGGACATAAAAAAGTGTCAATATTTTGATAGTTATTGTTTGTTAAAAACACGCTATTTGTTTTAAGAACAGGAATTAATTTTAAATTAATTAATGCCACTTTTATGTTTTGAATTTGTAAAAATAGAAATCATTTTTGAATTCGTAATATCAAATATATATTAGGCTAAATTTTTGGTTTTTTTCTGAAAAACATTGATTTTTTATGAATAGTGAAACAACTTAGTAGTCGTTAAAAACTAACTTTTTCATTTAAATGAAATTTTACCACATCTGCTAATTGAATTTTGAAAATACGACATACATTTCTGATTTTATTAAGTAAAATTTGGTTTAATAAGATGAAAATAAATTTTGGTGAATAGTATCTTTTGACTTTTTTTACCACGGTTAAAGGTAAATAGGGTTATTCTAGGTAAAAAAGATTAATATAATAATCCTAAAATTACCTTAACACTTGTGATAACCTTATTGGATGAGTAATGTACGACCATGGGAATCCTTGGGTCGATTTTGGGACCCCATTGATCCAATTATGAATGATAATGACACTTTAGATTAATTAATTTAAAGTAAAGAAAAAAATGACATAAACCAAATTCTTTTAGTAAATCAATTATTTCATGGGGATATATAAGTCATATTTTCGTCTATAAATATTCATTAAAAATATAAAAAGATTTCCTATATCATTTTATTTTTTATAATAATTTTTAGACATCTATTAAATTAAATTATTCACGACACAATAATGATGCAGTGTTTACCTCATTAATAAATCCTTTAAAAAATTAGATTATAAATATTAAAATAACATCAAAAACCTGTCCAATTGTTATTGGATGATTTTATTTGGACCATGTTTCATCTTAGTATAGACTCTAATGATTTTTGGACCTTTAGAAACCGAATATCATTATATAATAAAATAATATTTTCACACATTCCTAAATAGCCCCTCCTCCCCTAATAAAAGGAGACCATTTCTAACCAATTACTCACACCACTCAAGCCTTCTGGATCATCCAACCTCTACCCAATTAATCTCCCTACATCCCTTTTTTCCACCTATAATCCTTCCCTAAGGTATAAGGCACTTCAACAATCCATTTTGGTTCAAAACAAATGGAGTTACCAAAATTAAAGAAAATGGTTTCTCTTAACTTATTTTATTTTATTTTACTTCTCCAACTCATAAACTCTTTTTATTCCCTTATTTTATAACAACACCAGTATTCTCAATATACTAGGATGTTTTTATGATAATTATTCTCACTACACTTACACACACCTCCATCTAATGGGTGAAGAACATACCATTTCTGTGGATGGCCAACTAATGCCTCATGAAATGATGATTGTTAGATTTTCTCCTACTTCCTATCATGGTGGCCATTAAGATGACACTATATTTATATATTATTTATATTATCATTATGTTTTTTTATTCTTTTTTTCTTTTATATCATACCTTTGTGGTTTCCATTATGGTTAAATGCGATAATTTCATTTGAGGAAGTGCATACTACCGCCCCCTCAAAGTAATATGACACATTCATGCCATACATGGGATGTATTAAGGATGGAGATAATGATATAATATATGATATTATACTATAATTATAATAAAAATATGTATCATTATGTTTTAATTCTATTAAAATGAGAAATACAAATGAATGTAGCGTCCATGCATACGTACGACTTATAGTCTCCATGAACGATGCATTTCATTACTTACCTACAAATGTTATGTACTATTATAAATACATATATATACTTAATATATATAATATATATCATATCCAAATAATGAATATAATTCTTGATATAATGAACATTTGACCACATGAACAACATGTTATTATAAGAAGTCCATTTTTGACTCAAGTACCAAATATCGACAAAACAAACCTTATTAACTTAAATAATTACATAATGTTTATAACATGGTAATAAGGGATATAAAAGGAATAATAAAATTGAAAAGGTTTCTTAAGAAAGTATAAATTAACTTTTTTTTATTATTCAGGAGATTAAAGAACGATCCAGTTCAGTCAGACACGAGGTAAGGGACTTCGTCTCAATCTCCTTTCATTGAGGCATATTTTGTTTTAATACACGACCTTATTTTATACGCTATATAATCACCCTTGACTTTTCAAAGGGAATCTTTTTCAACAAATAATTTTACTAAATAAAAAAATGAATGTTTCTTTTAATGTAAGCGGTGACAACGACCTTTCCACCGCCATGAGTATTATTTGTTCTTTGGATTCCTTATCAAGCCGTAATGTTTTTTTTCAAGGAAAATAAATACCATATAATCTTTTATGTATTTTGGTATTGAAAATTCTTTTGATAATGGATTTTTTATGTCAATATATTTAAGTGATATATTGTGATTGAAATGTGGAAATTTTTTATTTCCTTTATATTTGTTTTATGTGTTAGGATATTAAAATTGTACATGAAAATTTGACGGGTGGTTATGTGTTAAACTAAATGACGGGTGGTGTCGTGATAAACCAGGATGAGTGGTTACATTATAACCTCCAATGCATTGGGTATGGAAGTCGGCCATATGGTTTTTCCTTTTAGTGATATGTGTGGTAGTCAACCATATGTTTATTTCATTTAAGTATGTTTACGTCCCAAGTTACATTTATATGTTATGTGTTCTTTATGTGGGTTTTATGGTAATATTTTGGTTAAAAAATGGTAAGTAATGATATTTTATTCATTGAAGATTATTTACTACTTCATTATGGTTAAAATTATTACTTTTGATAAAGTATTCATGGTTTACTTGTTGTTTTGAAAAACTAACAGTTTTCCATTTTTGCGTATCCCTTACTGAGTTTTTTACTCTCATAGCATGTTTTTGAAATGTTTTTCACAGGACTTAAAGAAGAATATGGTCGATGATGGGATCATGTAAAAGTCATGCTATCTTAAACATGGAACTAGACCTGACTCTTTTTTTCAAGAGTTTTTTTGTGAAAAAAATGGAAAGATATTAGATGTTTCTACTTTATAATTTTTGAAAATAAATGTAATAGTTATGATATAATTCTATACAACTCTAAACCAGAAATGATCCTCAATGTGAATTATTAACCTAATTCATGATTAGGTAATGTTTTAAGGTTGGGTCCTTATAGTTGGTATAAAAGGACGGTTTAGATAACTTTAGGAGTTTGGGTATTGTTAAATTAATATCCATAAAGTAATTTATGTTAATATTGGAATCATATAGCATTTACAGATTAACATCTCGCTTCGCCTATGATATTTCAATGTTTAGAATGGTTTTCTGCGGAGGAAACAGGGAAGGTATGTTGGTATGACATCAGGATGAAGACAACCTTCCAAATCAGCAACCTGAGATGGTTGGAATCAGAACTGAACAATTTTTTGTAGTAATGGAACTGTTGACTTAGGCTATAAATGGTGGTGGTATCAACGTATGAGATCAGCCAGATCAACCACAGAGGAACATGTCATTAGTGGAGCATTTCATGAGGCAATATTCCCCATCATTTAGAGGATCATCTGACCTGATTCTAGAATAAGGTTGGAATAAAGCACTGGAAAAGATTTTTGATGTCATGGGTTGTTCATAACATCAAAAGTTTAGTCTCGTTATTTACCATTTTGAAGGTGAATCTGACCAGTCATGGTCGATGGGTAAAATATCAGGAATAGTGAGGAGATTGATACTCTCGATTGGGATGAATTCAATGGTATGTTCCTTTATGAATATTTTTCTATAGTTGTACTTATTTGAATGGAAAAACAATTCCTAGAATTGAGGCAGTAGGATGACTCAGTGGATGCTTAAGAAGAAAAATTCACTCAGCGGGCAAGGTATGCTCAAAAAACGTATGAGATATTGATAGTAAAATCAACTGTTTTTACTCAGGATTAAAGACAAAGTATCAACGGGATTTATATTCTCATGAGCTCAAAAGTTATGAAAAACTTATTCGTTGTGCGTAGGAGGTGGAAATGGAGTTTTCTAAGGATAAGGTGTTCTTTGAAAAACAATAGAATAAGAGGTTGACGTGGTAGTTGAATAGGAGAAACTGTTTAAAAAATTCTGATGGTAAGAAACTTAAGGTTATAGTTTTTGAAAATTTTGGTATAAAGCATGTTGGGGATTGTCTTTTGAATTATAGTAAGTGCCTTCGATGTGGTAAAATGGGACATAAGGCTCGTAATTTCACTGAAAAATATCAGGGTAATGGTAAGTAAAAATCTTATGTATAGTCAGTAAAATGTTTTAAGTGCAATGAAATGGGTCATTATGAAAATGAGTGTCCAAAAAAGAACTCAATTGAAGGAAAGCAGCCAGACTAGAAGCTGAAAGGTGTGGTGAAATCCTTTGAAACTACTTCAGTAGATGTTGGGACATCAAATGAAGTAATATCAGGTACACTATTTTTTTGTTCAGATTATGCCAATGTGTTGTTTGATTCAGGGTCTACACACTCATTAATTTTAGAGATGTTTTCTAGTAAATTGGGAATTCCATCTCAAGATATAAATACAGAACTAACGATAAAAACAACAGGATGAAATTTTGAGACAAAAATAAAACATAAGAAAATTCATGTCCTTGTGTGTGGAAAAAATATACTTGCAAACCTTATTGTTTTTCCTCTAGTAGAGTTTGATGTTCTTTTGGGTATGGATTGGGTTTCTATTTATCATTCTAAGATTGAATGCAGAGCTAAAGATGTTTCTTTTCAGAATTATTTTCAGTTTGTATAAAATACTGAACCCTTGCTTTTGATAACATATCAGGAAGCTTAGAAACTAGTAATAGATGGAAATTAATGATACCTTCCACATATTTTTGAAAACAACAGAACTGTTCAGATTAATGATGTGTCAGTGGTAAATGATTACCTTGATGTTTTTCCTGATGAGTTTCATGGTATTATACCTCATCAGGATGTTGAATTTACTATTGACATAGTTCCTGATGCTAATCCAATTTCAAAACCCCCCTTAACGAATGGCTCAAATTTAACTTTTAGATTTAAAGAAGAAATTCCATGAGTTATTAGATAGAGGTTTCATTTGAACAAGAACATCACCATGGGGTACTCCTATCTTCTTTGTTAAAAAGAAAGATGGTTCAATGAGACTTTGCATTGATTATAGAGCATTAAATAACATCACTATTAAGAACAAGTATCCTTTGCCTCATATCGATAATTTGATTGATCAACTATAGGAAGCTCAGTATTTTTCAAAGATTGACTTGAGATTGAGGAACCATCATTTGAATTTAAAGGAATCAAAAATTCTAAAGACTGTGTTTCATACTAGATATGGCCATTATGAATTTTTATTTATGCCTTTTGGTTTAACCAAAGAACCTACTATATTCATGTATCTTATGAATAGAATTCTCCTTGTGTTCTTGAATAATTTTATGGTTGTGTTCATTGATGATATTTTGGTATATTCTAAAACTAAATAGGATCATGAAATACATTTAAGGGTCATCTTGGAAAACCTAATATAAATGAAACATTATGGGAAATTTAGTAAGTGTGAGTTTTGGTTATAAATTTTTTTTTGCCTTGGTCACATTGTTTCAAAAAATGGCTTAACATTTGATCCTGCCAAAAAAAAGTTGATGAAGAATGGACAAGACCCACACATATAACTGAGATCCGTAGTTTTTATGGTTTGGAAGGTTATTACCGGAGGTTTGTTGAGAATTTTTCACGGTTATCTATTCCAATGACTATGTTAACTCGAAAAGGTGTTAAGGTAATTTGGACAAAAGAATGTGATGTTTTTTTTCAGGAATTGAAAAGAAGATTGGTGAATGTTCCAATTCTGGCACTGCCTTCCAAAAATGGTGAGTTTGTTATTTATGATGATGCTTCATTGAAAGGACTTGGATGTGTCCATATACAGAATGATCAGGTAATTTCTTATTCTTCACATCAGTTGAAACCTCATGAGTTAAATTATCCTACACATGATTTGGAATAAGATTCTATTGTTTTTTCTTTAAAAATATGAAGGTATCATTTGTATGGAGTAAAATGTGAAATATATACTAAACAAAAAAGTTTAAAGAATATATTCACTAACAATGAATTGAACATGAGAAAAAGGAGATGGCTGGAATTAATCAAGGATTATGATTTCACGATCCATTACCATCCGGGAAAAGCATATAAAGTGGCTGATGCTTTGAGTCAAAAAAATAATGTCTCATTAACCATGCTACGTTTAGAATGAGATCCTTTGGATTTTGATTTGATGAACTTTGGCATAGATGTTATTGGTGCAGGATGTTCTTCTTTTTTGTTTCAGGTGTTAGTGAAATTATCTCTATCAGACAGAATAAAGAAAGTGCAGAAAGAAGACAGTGAGTTGTAGAAAAAGGTTGAGTTGGTTCAGAAGGGTAAGTTGCCTAATTTTAACATTGATAATGGTTGTGTTTTGAGTTTTGGGAAGAGATTATGTGTGCCTTTTGATTCATAGTTGAAAAATGAGTTGTTATGTGAATCTCATAGCAATCCGTTTTCAATTTATCCTGGTAGTACTAATATGTACAGAGATCTTCGGGAGTATTACTGGTGGGATGGAATGAAAAGAGATATTTCTTATTTTACAGTGAAGTGCTTGACTTTTCTACAGGTTAAATCAAAGTCGCAGTTACCAAAAGGGATTTTTCAGTCTTTACCGGTGCCATAGTGGAAATGGGAACATATATCCATGAACTTTGTTGTGGGATTATTGAAGACATCTCGAGTTAATAATGCAATTTGGGTTATAGTTGATCTATTTACAAAATCTTTTCATTTCCTTCCTATTCGAGATACTTTGTCTCCAGATAAAGTTGCTCGGTTGTATGTTAAAGATATAGTTAGATCTCATGGAGTTTCTCTCTCCATTGTATCTGATCATGATCCCAGGTCTACTTCTAAATTTTGGAATGGCCTTCAGAAGTCATTTGGTACTAAATTAAATTTTAGTATAGATTTTCATCCTCAATCAGATGGGCAATCAGAATGAAAAATTCATACCTTGGAAGATATGCTACGTGCTTGTTCACTGGATTACTAGGAAATTTGGGACCAACATATTTCTTTCATTCAATTTTCGTATAATAAAAGTTTTCATTCTAGTATACAGATGGCTCCATTTGAGGAATTATATGTAAATCGTTGTCGGACTACAAATTTTTGGGATGAAGTAGGTGAAAGGAAGCTGATGGGGCCAGAATTGGTAGAAGAGATGGCAGAGAAAGTTCAGTTGATTCAGAAGCACATGAGAACATCTCAGAGAAGATATAAAAGTTATGCGGATAACCGAAGGAAGGATATTTATTTTGAGTTATGTGATCATGTCTTTCTCAAAGTTTCTCCATGGAAAAGTGTGATGTGTTTTGGTATAAAGGGAATGTTGAGTCCAAGGTTCATTGGACCTTATGAAATCCTGGAGAAAGTTGGATCAGTTGTGTACAGAGTGTCTTTACCTCCATGTTTATCCCAGGCAAATTTTTTTTTTCATGTTTCGATATTGAGAATGTATATACAAGATCCATCTCAGGTTTTGAGCCCAGAGGTAGTTCAGTTCAAAGAGAATCTTTCTTATGACGAAAAACCAGTCCATATTCATGACCAAAGAGAGAAAGTGTTGCAGAATAAGGTAATTCACCAGGTAATGTTTTGTGGAAAAACCATATGGTTGAAGAGGCAATGTGGGAATCTGAAAATGCTATGAGGGATAAATACCCCCACTTATTGTGATAAGTGAATAAAAATTGTGAGGATGAAATTTCCACAAGGGGGGAAGGATGTAACATCCTATGTAAATGAAGAATAAGATATTTTCATATTTATTAATATTTGTGAATTAAATATTAATTTTACTTTAAAAGGGTTTCTATGTTCGATAGCGTTCCTGATACGCAACAACAGGTTTCATTGAAATCTTACATTGCACACTAATTATATAATATTATTATTTTAAATAAAAGTTAACTCCTTGCCATTCTATTGGAATGAATGAACAAAACTATCTACAATATGATTATATATGTTTGTGAAATGCATTTACATTTATCCAATAATAGTTAGAGGCCTAAAATGTGAATGAATCTGATTTTAAGCATTATTTACATTAAAAGGTCGATTTACGGCCTTTTAATGGAGAACCCTCTATAAATCTATTTTTGGTCACATTAATACATTCTATTTGAACAAATAGAATCCTTTATTAGAATGGGGACATCAAAATTGTCTTTGTGTAATGTTTTGGGATTTTTCTGATAATGTTCATTTTTTATTAAATAGGGAAAAATATTGTACATTAATTCAAAACTCCATTTAAATCTAATTTATATTTATGGTTAGATTATTTTTTATATTGGTTTTAAACTGTAATTAGAATTTATTTTTACCATTTAATCCAATTTTGGTCATTGGAATTAATTTCACTTTGAAATTGGACATAAACAAGTGTCAATCTTTTGATAGTTATTGTTTCTTAAATACACACTATTTTTTTAAGAACAAGATTTAATTTTAAATTAATTAATGCCAATTTTATGTTTTTAATTTGGAAAAATATACATCATTTTTGAATTCGGAATACCAAATATAGATTACGCTGAATTTTTGGTATTTTTCTAAAAAACATCAATTTTTCATGAATAGTGAAACCACTTAGTAGTAGTTAAAAAACATGAATTTTTCATTGAAGTGAAATTTTACCACTTTTGTGAATTGAATTTCGAAAATATGACATACATGGTTGTTATTAGTAAGTAATATTTGGTTCAATAAGATGAAAATATTTTTTGGTGATTAGTAACTTTTGACTTTATTTTACCGTGGTTAAAGGTAAATAGGGTAATTCAAGGTAAAAATACTATTATAATAATCCCAATATTTCCATAACATTTGTTTTAACCTTATTGGATGAGTAATGTCCGACCATGGGATTCTTCGGGTCAATTTTGGGACCCCATGGAGCTACTTATGAATGATAATGACACTTTAGATTAATTAATTTAAAGTAAAGATAAAAATGACATAAACAAAAATCTATTAGTAAATCAATTGTTACATGGGGTTATATAAGTCATCATTTCGACTATAAATATTCATTGGAATGAAAAAAGATTTTGTACATCAAGGTATTTTTTTATAATTTTTAGACATCAAATAAATTAAATTATTTTTGACACAATAATGATGCTGTGTTTACCTCATTAATAAATAATTTAAATAAATAAGATTATAAATATTAAAATAACATCAAAACGTGTCCAATTCTTAATGAATGATTTTATATCGACCATGTGTCATCTTATTTTCGACTATAATTATTTTGGGACCTCTATAAACTGAATATCATTATATAATAAAATAAAATTTTCACACTTTCCTAAAGAGCCCCTCCTCCCCCATATAAATTGAGACCATTTCTAACCAATTCCTCAAACCTCTCAAGCCTTTTGGCTGATCCAAACTCTGCCCAATTAAGCTCCCTACATCCATCTATTCCACCTAGAATCCTTACCTTAGACCAAAGGTGCTTTAACAAACCATTTTGGTAAAAAACAGAGGGAGTTACCAAAATTAAAAGTAACAGTTTCTCTTAACTTCTTTTCTTTAATTTTACTTCTCCAACCCCTATACTCTTTTTATTCTATTATTTTATAACAACACCAGTATCCTCAATATTCTAGGATGTTTTTATGATAATTATTATAACTATAATTACACACACCTCCATCTAATGGGTGAAGATCATATTGTTCCTGTGGATGGAAAAACTAACGCATCACGAAACGATGATTGTTCGATTATCTCCTACCACCTATCATTGTGGACATTAAGAGGACACTATATTTATATAAGATATATATTATTTTTATGTTTTATTTATGCTTCTGTATTTTCCTTTTATATCATACCTTTGTTGTTTTCATTATGGTTAAACGTGATAATTTCATTTGAGAAAGTGCAGACTACCTCCCCCTTAAAGTGATATGACTCATTCATGCGTTACTTGGGACATATACAGGATGAATTTAATGATATTATATATGATATCATACTGGAATTATAATATATCTATGTATAATTATGTTTTAATTCTATTAAAATGTGAAATAGAAATGAAAGTAGCGTTCATGCATACTTACGACTTACCGTCTCCATGAACGGTGAATTTCATTTCTTACCTAAAAATGTTATGTACTATTATAAATACATATATATACTTAATATATATGATATATATGATATCCAAATCATGAATATCATTCTTTATACAATTAACTTTTTACCACATAAACAACATGTAATTATAAGATGTCCATTTTTGACTCAGGTGTCAAATATCGACAAAACAAATGTTATTAAATTAAATAATTACATAATTTCTATAACATGGTAATAAGTGATATAAAAGGAATAATAAACTTGAAAAAGGTTCTTAAGTATGTATAAATTAACTTTAGTTTATTTTTTAGGAGATTAAGGAATGATCCAGTCATGTCAGACATGAGGTAAGGGACTATGCCTCAATCTCCTTTCATTGAAGCATATTTTTTTAATACACGACCTTCTTTTACATGCTGTATAAAGACCCTTGACTTTTCAAAGGGAATATTTTCCTATTAAGTGTTCTACTAAATGACAAAAAGGAATGTTTTTTTTTAATGTAAGTGGTGACAATGACCTTTACGCCACCGCGAGTATTATTTGTTCTTTGGCTTCCTTAACAACCCGTAATGTTTTTGTCAAGGAAAATAAATACCATATACTCATTCATGTATTTTGGTATTAAAAATGGTTTTGATAATGTATTTGTTATGTAAATATATTTATGTGATATATTGTGATTTAAATATGGAAATGTTTTCTTTCCTTTATATTTATTTTATGTGTTATGATTTCATAATGGTACTCGGACATTTGAAGGGTGGTTATGTGATAAACTAAATGACGGGTGGTGTCATGATAAACCAGGATGGGTGGTTACGTTATAAATTCCAATTCATTGGGTATGGGAGTCGGCCATATGGCTATTCCATTTTGTGATATGTGTGTAAGTCGACTGTATGGTTATTACATTTAAGTATGTTTATGTCCCAAGTTACCTTTATATGTTATGTGTTCTTTATATGGGCTTTATGGTAATATTTTGGTTACAAAATGGTAAGTAAAGATATTTTATTCAGTGAAGAGTATTTACTACTTCATAAAGGTGGAAAGTATTACATATGATAAATTTTTTATGGTTTACTTGTTGTTTTGAAAAAATAATAGTTTTCCTTCTTTGCGTATCCCATACTGATCATTTTATGCTCATCACCAGTTTTGAAATGTTTTTCATAGGTCTTAAAAATGAATAGGGTCAAGGATGGGATCATGAAAAAGTCATTATTTCCTAAACATGGAACTATCATGAATCATTGTTTCAAGAGTTTTAGTTTTTGTGAAAATAATGGAAACAGATTAGAGGTTTATACATTGTAATTTTTGAAAAGAAATGTAATAGTTATAACTTAATTCTCTAGAACTCTAAACCTGAAAGGATCCTCATTGTTAAATATTAACCAGTTTCATGATTATGTAATGTTTTAATTTTGGTTCCTTATACAACCTCTAAACATAGAAACCCATCACAATAATGAGTCTTCATCCCCCCTCAGTAGACAACCATCATCATCGTCACTAGATCTAAACCCTACCTCATCTTCGACGATCAAAACATCATCACTGTCAACCTCAAAAAGTCTCCCGCTCAGACTCACATCCCAATAAAACACGAATACCTCCTTGCAACTCCAACTTAGAGATAATGGAGGACCCCTGGATCCATAGTAGAGATGAACTGGGATTTTGTAGGACTAACGAATGGAACGAACCTCCGGGAAATGTCGGCGCCAAAGATGGAAAACACCGGCCCAATCAAAACAACTGAACAACAAGTATAAAAAATAGAAAACCAAAACAATATCAAAACACTCCCAAAAATATTTAACACCACATCGAGGAGGGAATCAATGCTAAAAACAAAACCAAGTAGAAAAACCTAATGAAAACAAAAAAAAAAGTAGAAAATGTCAAAAAACTGAAAATGAAAAAGATTAGAAGAGGAAAAGGGGGATAGAAAATCTAAAAGAGGACGAAGAAGACTCTAGGAGATCCATGACCACCTAACTGTAAATCCCAATAACTCATTGAATCTGATGCTCCAAATTAGACATAGAATGGAGTGGATGATCATGAGTTCAGAGCAAAGAAGAAGCAGCCATGAAGGATCCATTGTGCCATCACCGAAACTGAAAAGGAGGACCATACCTAAGATCATACATAAGAAGAACAACCATGAGAGGGAACTAGGTGATAACACCCAAGAAGGGACATATATACATAGATTTGGTATCACATAGTGGACTATTTCTGATTTGGTATCACTTAATGGTCTATTTCTGGATATATTTCTTATCAAAATGTCTCACTCTTGAATTTTATATAGGCGTATCCCATATATAAAATTATTTGATTAGTTTTTGAATAATTTATAAACAATGTGTCATTAAATTATTTTATTAAGGAAATAATAGAGAACATGGAAAGAGGATGAAAAAATGCGGATAAAATGTTTCTTCAGATAGGGGGAGAATAATATTCAATTAGAGAACCGTCTATATTACGATGGTAATGATAAATTAAAGAAGTATTTTTCATATAGTATTAATTTTTAATTATGGGAGAAGAATTATTTTATTCATTCAAGTAAATTGGAATTAAAAACAAATCAAAAGTAATTGATTAAAGTGACCTTGGGTCGACGTTGTTTTTTTAGTTATCTTTATTGTTCTTGAAAATGTAATCATGAAAAGGTGATAACTTGGGTGATGGATTGAAGTATCCACCCAATGAATGAAGTGAAGGATTCCCATATCTATATGGTTAATAAATATTTAGGATGTTATCACTTCATATGAATAAATTATTAGAAATATTCTAGGTTGTATCTAAAATATATGATGATTGTAGAGCTAGAAATTATATCTAAGACATGTACCAAGGATGGGGAAGTACTATATACAAAAGTTAAAACGTTTATAAGATGATGGATTCTAACATTTTGAAATAAATTTTTTACATATGTGAATTAAAAACTTGAAATATTTTTGATGTTATGGAGGAAACATATCTTTTGGATGTGAGAAACCATCCAAGGTGTTCCATTCATGAAGGACACAATGATTAGTGTTTATTAACACCTGGATAAAGTTCTGAGTGGTTTGAATAATCCCTGAGATCATTGGAAGTGAAAATGTTTTAATTTCAAGATTTATATAATTTCAATATATAAATAATACATATGGATAAGTCTAGAAAAAATTATAAATCATTTTCTTACACTACATATAAGAAATTTATACTTTGTATATGTGTCATCTCAGAGATAAAGGACTTGTGAATATGTTTTTTTTACACTATATACGAGTCATTGGAAGTCTATGTAAGTGTTATTTATGACATTCATATTATTAATTACCTACAAATGCGTTATTAGAGTACTGTGTATGTTTCATTTGTGTTGTATGAGTTTCATTAGACTATTTCATATGTGTTATTGTTTATTTTTGTATGTTTTAACACTTAGAAAATTTTTCGAGATTCTATATAATGAAAAATATGAATTAACAGATTTTAAAATATTTCGGAGAAAATTAATTAGTATGATTAATGGAATGATAGTAATGGTATTTAACATCACAAAGATATCAAATGGTGTGTGATACATGCAGTGAATTAAAGATGATATGTTCTTAAAGCTTGGAGAAGAATATTAAAGGAAGAATCTTTTTGAGAATCTTTTTAAGTCTGAAATTATATTTATAAAATCATTTAATTATAATGAAAATAATATTTTATGATGCTAATGTTTTGATTCATGTTCAAATAATCATAATTCTTGGTTACCTATGATATGATTTTGAATTTAATGAAATATAAATTCTATGAGATTCTTGATGAAGAAAATGAATTTCATGGGTTTTAAGGAATAATACATATAGAGTTCCATCGATTCTCATGTTTTCCATAAAATTCTAATCTATATTTAATCTAAGTATATTTGAGTGAGAATAAAGTGAAATTGAGATGGAAGGCTATACAATTGAGATAGTGATAAAAGAAGAACTTCCATATTTTAGTGAATCTAAAAATACATGTTCAACATATGGATGATTTAAGATTCAGTTTTTAAGTGTCACAAACATCAATTTGATTTAATATTTATGATATGATAATGAATCTGAGTTGTTACTATTGTCTATAAATTCTAATAGAAACTATACATGATTCTTTTTGTTGAAATCAAGATGAATTAGAGTGCTCCACAATGTCATGTTGTTTATGTGTATATTTTATGTATCTTAGAAGATTTTTGTGTGGAACATTTTGAGGGAGAATTTATTTTTGAGGTTATTTGAAAAAAAATATTTGATTAATATGGTTAGGTGAAATGCATTTATTAAATGTATTTTTGGAATATCCCATTAGTTGAAAATAGAATGCATGAAATATCATGGGAACCTAAAATGGGTGTTTTATTATTGTGAATTTAGTAAGAGGAATATGAATTATTATATGCACACAATCTATTGATATTGAAAATTAATGGTGAGTTAATACAAAAACATCTAAAACTATGAATATCACGGATAAATGAATTAAAAAAAATGTATTCGATGCTGTTATAGTGAAAAGTGTGACTAGGTTTTCCATGGGAAGAAAGTATAACTCAAAAATGAAGAAGAATAAGAATAAGAAGATGATTATGATGGTGATGAATTTTATGCCTATATATAACCATATATATTGAGTAAGAACAGATAGATTATATGGTTGTGGTGAATATATTACCTGTTGGGTTTTGAAGAATAAATGAAAGATAAGCTGAGCAGGAAAACTTACTCTACATAACAGATACAATCAAGGAAAAATAAATAAGAAGGATATGTTCATGAAGCTGTGGTATAGTGTGTAATGATATATTTTTATAATCAGGCTTTCCATATTGAGATTCTGAGTTGATATAGACAATAACTACTTTCAAGAGAGAATCCATGAGATGTTCACTGAATAGAGGCTGAGTTTTATAAGTTATTTTTAAAGTTATTCTGGTAGTTGAATACTCTCTATTATTGAGGAAATGAATCATATATTTTGAGCTAAATGTCATCCCTAGATAGATCTATTAGTCTACTTTAAGGGGAGGAAGGATATTGAGAATTACAGATGTTTCAATGCTAGTGTAAAACCATGGAAGGTAGTATAAAGACCCATTTTCTTCTGTAATATAGTAATGTTCCATCACTTGTGTAATATTTATGTATTGTGTTAGGATAAAATTATTCCACAACTCCACTTGTATTGATAAAAACATAGTAGAGAATTTGTGACATAGACATCCAAAGCATGGAAAAGAGTAATATTCATGGGAGAATCTAAACCTTATAAAAACACCTTTATTATTTACTAATTTAATCGTATTACATATAAGTGTATGATAGGTTAAAAAACCAAAGATTCAATATTATTAATTAGTATCAGATGTTCAATTCAAAAGGGGTTGTAAAGGCTTAATAAATATATTGTAATTTGTTAAAATAAGACAAAACCTGATTCACACTCTCTCTCTCATGTGTGTCTACATGATCCACTAGAAATTATAATTTTAACAAAATATAAATGTAAAATATGTAAGAAACAATAATGAATAATTATAACTCAAAGTGACTGTTATTCGTTAACTCCATGGATGATTAGTGGAGTTAGTTCTCCATAAATATAGTTAATAGAGAATTACAAGAATATGATGATGAAGAGAGAATATAGTTTATATGAATGTAATAAATCACACAATTAGAAAAGATAAATTTAATAAAAAATATTTCAAAAATGGGGAATAATATAGAAAATACACTCATTATATATATTAAATAAGAAATAATAACATTAGTAATTAACTCCCAAAACAACTTAAGTACTTCATGTGGTAGCCTCTAGTTGAATTTTAATTTGGGTTCAATTGAGCATATGTGACTCTATATAAACCATCCTAAAATAAGGTAATTTTACATGTGAGTCCCTTTGGATCCAACTAAGAAAGCATTAATCAATCTATGATTATTCTCTTAGCAAGATTCAATTGAATTTATTTCATATCCACTCCACTTGTATAACTCTAATTCATATTCCATTCATTATTTGGTTCATCAAATTTAGACAAATAAACAATAATAATATATGAAAAATTCCATCCATATTAAACAAGTTATTCTATAGAAATCAATTATTAGCACACAAAATCCCTCTTTGAAATATAAAATAACATAAGTCAACATGAACACCACCTGAAATCAATATTGTAGGAAAAAAATGCAATATTATCCCCAAACTCGATAAAACAACAACATCCACACTGTATTTAATACTTTATCATCTCTATAAACTTAGGTTATATGTCAATGATAATCAGATCCATGAACTCTAATATAACTATAATAATTATTTAAACTCTAGTTCAACTCTGGATTAAACTACTAAATTTTGAATATGCAACTAGTACGGAATCCTGGGATCAAACAAGTAAACAAAGAACACTCATCAATACTTTATGAAACCAACCTTCTTATCTCTGTAGTAAAACCCCACCAAAACTCCCAAACTATAGAAACATGGAATTCAATATCTTCTTTCCTACCATATTCACTAAATCCTACTTGAACCAATGATCCTTGGGCTTCATTGTATCAAAAAACCACTAAAACAGCTCTTGTGGAACCTCATTCATTGATATTCTATCCATTATCTACTCTGAGAAATGAAAAAAAAAATTAACTGACACTATAGTAATGGGAAATTTCTCCCAAATATATTCTCTTGAATTATCAAAATGAGGACATCATTCTTGGTGAAGTTCCTTAAGTGATAAGAGAACAACAATTTAGGATTTGAAAAAGTGATTGAATGAATTAGGTTTAGAGTAGGTTGGTCCAAATTTCATTTCCAAGTGGCTCCTTGAATCCTTAAAAACACCATATAGGTCCTTGATCACTTATTCATTAAAATATGAAATATATTTTAGTCAAATATAATTCCAAAATATTATAAAAATATAAATAATGCCAAAATAAAAATGATTTATTAATATCACTTCAACATATCCAAATATGAAACAAATATATTTCATAAAACAAAAAATAAAACAATTAAAAATAAATGTGTGTTTGAAATTGGAATTCTGAATGTATTTTTCATTAAAATAAAACAATAAGGATAAAAACGTTTTATTTTCTAAAAACACATACAAAAAAGTAACTGTTACTAAACCTAGGTATTATATAATGTTATGGAATAAATTTACTGAAATAAAAATGAAGAAACCTCAAAACCACACATTATCAGGTACGTTTTTAGTGTAAATCTCTGCCTTCATAAATAGTGATTTTTCTATTTGAAATATTGTAGTTTGAATAATAGTTCATTACTAAATAAGGTTTCCATATATGATATTTAGGGGGTGTTTAGGATTTTTATAAGATAAAAATGATTATTTATTAATGTAATATAATGTAAAATAATGGAAAAAAATTAAATGATCCATTTTTAGATGTTTTATAATGGAATAAAATGTTTAACCCCAATTTTTATTTTAAAAACTAAAAAATAAATGAAATATAATATATTTTTATATATAATTTTTAAAATTAACAATGCAATTTTTATCTTTTTTATTTTTTATATTTTTAATTATATTATAATTAATTATAATAACTGTATTACATCAGTACCCCCCCCAATTTATAGGGTTATAGAAAAAAGTGGTTAGGGAGATAAGGGATGGTTTAGAAGTCCATTAATGGTCATCCTTCCCTCTCATAAAAATCTTCTAAATAATATATTTTTATCTGAATCCACTACATTCTAGTCTATTTCACATAAAATTATTCCCCCAAACAAAACTTTGCTGAATGGTTCCACAAAAATTGTCATTAGAAAGGTTATCATGGTCTAAACTTCCACTATAAATTAAATGATCCAATGGAAAGTTTCATAGAAATTTACTACCACAATGTTTAATAAAATTGTGATGGTAGTATTTTTCATGGAATTTTATAATTTTATTAGAAATTATTTCATAAAATCATAGGAAATGATTTAGTGGAAACTTCAATGAAACATTTAAGGATACTGTTAAATTTCCTACTATAATTATTTGAGTGGAAATTCCCACTAAAAGATGCACAGTGGAAAATTCCACTAAAACATGTCTAGTGGAACTAAAACCAGCCTAGGTAAAAATTCTACTAAAACTATTCCAATGGAAAATTCCACTGAACTAGTGGAGTAAAAAATTCAATTGAAACAAATTTTGTGAAAGTGTCACTAAAACATGACTGGCTGAAAATTTATTATTATTATAATAAAACACTTTTGAGAAAAATTTTATAAACCATACATGAATTCAAAATTTAAAAAATTCAATACTTCTCCACTTCGTCTATAAACACAATACAAGTTTTCAAAAAAAATCAGGAAAAATGGATCAAAAATCCATTAAAGCACTCAAACCGACATACCTTCATTACTGGAGCTGAAATACTCAAGAGAAGGTCGAGGTTCCATGAACTTGGGAATAAGAACATTAGAAAAGATAGACAAACCATAGAGCCGGTCTCCTCTATCGCCCACTAGTGTGACCATCGACACAAGCCCAAATCTATAAACCCACTGGCGGACTCCAGTCAGAGTTCACCCAAACCCTCTAGCAATGTGAGCTGACAAAATAAAACATCCACAAAGGGCACCTGAGAAACTAGAACAAGGAAGACCAGGTCGTTCGGACGCCGCACCCTACCCCACAGACAATGCAACGTAACCACAAACCAATCGACACTCCGTAAAGAAAAAAACACACCAAAAAATATTCACACAAAAATAGAAGGTATGTAGTGTAAAATCCCACTGAAAATTTTGAGTTTAATATTCTAGTAAAAACTTATCTTGTGGATTTTTCTAAATGAAGTTTTCGGTGGCCATGATTCACTTAAATTTTGAATTTGTTATGTTTAGGTGAAATTTTTCCCTTGAAAGGTTCCACTAAATTTTTTTATTGGAAATTATTGAGACTAAAATTTCAATTAAACCTTTTAATTAAAAATATAAACAAAACTTTAAAAATAAAAAGTTATTATTATGTTATATTTATAAGATTTTATTATTATTATAATTTCATAGGTTCTAGTGATACGTCTCTGATGGAATTTTATCATGCAAAAATTACTATTATTTGTTAATTAAAAGTTTTTACTACTATTAGGATATTTTAGTGTCATTTTCAATGGAAAGGTTACAATGATATTTTCTTCTATAATTTAAATAGTTTTGTTGAATTTTTCATTTTAGATACATGTATTTGAATTTCAATGATAATATTTCCACTTAAATTTTCTAGTGGAATTATTTTTAGTATATTTATTTTAGTTTTTATTTTAAAAACAATTATTAGATGTGAGTGTAAATTTAAGATCTATCATGACTCCTATATTGTGGCTATTAGTATAAATCCACCTCCAAAACGAATAAGTAGATATATCATCTTTGGATGATACTCTATATTGGATGTTTATAAAATCCGTAATATGAAACAATATTTCAGTATCATGTTTTATGAAATCATATAGGTCAATATTATATGTGCTCTGAAAGTATGATTGATTAATAGAGAAATTCATTTTCTGTGGGGTGGAAGTTGAATTTTGTGAAGACGATGTTAGATGTAAATTTGATATTACTACTAAGGAAATGTAAATGAAATAATCATATAAATACAACCCACAATGTTTCTCGTATTTATAAGCTGATATTGGTTCACTGATAAAATAGAGACCCAAAATTATATAAAAACTTGTGTACTAAAATCTGTTAAAGGATATAACCTATAAAGGATTATATTCATTACTATGTTATTATTCATGAATACCTAATTGAATTTTCCCCTAATACTGGTTCTCACTTAAATTAGGGATTTATTTGTTTTTTTTAATATTTGAGTCCCATTCCCATGTTATTCTAATCTTGTTCTATATATGAGCATTTGATTCAATCTATGGATACCTTCCTCAATAATCATACTAATGTTACATGGTCTATAATGACACTACTAGTATGATTTTCACAAAAAAATAATTTCAATCCTATGAAATAATTATAATATAACTATGTTGTGAATTTAGTATTGCTAATATGATTTCACCGGGGATGTCACTAAGAAAAAGGAACATTGCTATATATTATTTTCTAAATGGAGCCTCATATAATTTTATGGTGTAATTGTGACTAAATATTGAGATGAGCTAGCCCCTTCAGTTGTAGTAAATTTTATAGTTTATATTTTTTAAAAGGTATTTTCCTAGAAAATTTTTATAGAAAATAATATTCCAATGGATTCACATTTACTATTTTTTTCATTGTCCTACACTCCCCATTAAACCCCATATAATGAGAAAGAGTCCAAGAAAGAAAGTAATATTTCCATTGAGGTTATTATTAGTGGTTACAAACAATGATTTCAAATACGCGAAGCTAAAACTTAGAAGTTGAAAAGGCTATTTGAAAAGTTTGAATATATGGTAAAAATAGAGATAGGAAATAACAAATTTAAAGGACCATTCAACTATAAATATCAACACACAGCTGATCATTGATCTGAAGGGATACATTTTATACCTTCATGAATTGTAGATTAATGAAAAGGAAGATGAAATAGGATATCATAGAGAAAGTCATGTAGGGGAAGAACTTAACAAAAATAACACTAAAAAGTTATTTTGAAATGTAAAAATTTACAAGTCATAAGTATTAGACAATCATGACCAATGAACTTCCTACAACTAAAGTGAAATATGTGGATGTCATAAAACTAACTCCCTGAAGAATATTTATGATAAAATATTTGATGTTGGTGGAAATAGAGGTAATGAAACAGGACTCTACATATGTTTATGAAATATATATATGTATATAGAACCATTTTCATAAAAACCCCAAGAAAAAAGGTGGCCATTAACATTGTCTCTAAAAACAATTATAGAGTACTGAAGCTGGTTTTCATTAACTAAGACTTACCAAACTGCGAAAAAATATATATTTAATGGAAATATATTTCAATCTATATGGAAATATTATTGATTAAAATTCTAACTAGTATAATTTTTTAACATTTTAGAGATATTTAAATTTTTTTTACATTACATGTGTTGTTAAAAAATTGGTTATGGTCTTTTTGGATGAATGTGGGAGTTTGAAACAAAGAAACATATAACAGTGGATATATATATATTTAGGATATTAAATAACCATGTTAAATCAATATTTTTAATGGGATATACATTCAAACTCTATTAAATTACAATTATTTAGTGTCGGAGGTGTTTTGTGATGTTTGGAGGGGGAAGAGAGTCGTAGAAGATTACATTTTAGTTGGAATTATTCGAATTGTGACACTAAGTTCCTGCAATAGTATCTCTACAGTTATATATCCATTTTTCATGTAACATTGTGGTGTTTTTTAGTGTGATATGTTCTAGGTAGTTTTAATGTCTTATAATGGAATGACTCATGGTGTGAATACCATCTATTGTGGTTAAAATACCTAGAGGTTTGATTTTAGTGGTTCTATTTTAAGAAGCTTCGCGATATGGGGAATGGGTTACAAAGTAAAACTTATTTGATGGGATCATATTTGAACTGTCGGTCTAGATTATAGGGGTGAGATTTAAGGGATTTTTTAATGTATTTTAGATCTTTGTTAGAGGTTAACTAGTCACTACATAATCATAATTCATCACACTATGATTTATTGTTTTTGTTAAATCACAGTGTAAAGGTTACTTATCACACCGCGACCCATAGTTTTTCCGTCCTGGGTATAAATAAAAATACCATTAGTTTTTTCCTATTTCCTTTAATTTCTATTGAACCACTAGAAACTTTAAGTGTGTTAATGGATTATCTTAATCCAACTTTAATGATTTTTTTCCTTTTCCTTGTGTGATCAAGAATTCTATTTTCCAAGGTGAGTCTTTACCCTTTTCTTCTTAGTCTCCTCTCTATTCTTAATTTGGGAAAGGTTGTGTTATTGTATATGGTTGACCCATGTGATGTAATGGAAATATATTTATGGGGAATGATGCGATTTAGGTTTTTGGGGGTGTTTCCTGTATGTTTTAACAAGGTGACCATCACTTCCTTGCTTTATCCTAACACTAAGATTTAGAACACTTTTGTTGATGTAGGGGATTAATGAACTCTCACTTTTTTATGGATATATATTTTGGTTAAGTGGAAATTTTTATTGGTATATTGATATGTAGGGATTATGGTGTGTGAACGGAACTGTCTTGGGCGCTCTCAAATGATGTTTAGTTTTGGGTTTATTTTGGTGGAGTAGGGTGGCTGACCTAGGTCATCTCTCAAAGAGGCAATAATTAAAACATCTTAATAATGGTATTTTGAAAATAAAATTAAATATCTTAAAAAAACATGAAAGGATGGGGGATTTTTCCATTTATAAAACTAGAAGAATTTTTCTTGAAGAAAATTGAATTTTTTGTTTTTATTTTGGAAATGAAGTTCAATTAAAAAGACATAACAAGAATATTTTTTTTAGAAAATATGTAAAAGTCGAAATCAATATAGCTATACCTCATAAATAAATTATTTATAATTTTCCTTTAAATTAAAATTTACTTAATTATAATCCCCTAATTTTTTAACCCTAGAACCCAATGGGAGTTAACTTGACCATAAAGATGAAATTATTTAAATCCTAAGCTAACTTCGAAACATGAAATCGCAGCACCCTGCTTCGATTTATTATCTTAGGTTAGCTTATGTTAAGTGGTTAAATAGAGATTAAATCCACTCTCGAAATGAGGATTAATTGATTTTATGGATTATATTTGAACACTAAAAATTTATTCTGTGTGGTCTTGTATTGCCGATTAATATCACACTCTCACAATTTACACAAAACTCAACCTCGCATGTTTTTGTGTCAATTGTTGAATTGATTTAATAGATTCTTTAAAATAAAAAACTCAATATATATCATATTATTTGAATTACATTATCTCATTGATTCTAAATAAATTAACGAAGGATGTTAGAGGTAGATTGATTACAAAATAGAACTACTCTTCCATGGGCATTTTTGTCCTCGTAGAAACTTTTTGCGTGTGCAATTGTTTTGAAAGGGTATAACCCAAAATCATTTCTACTCATGAATACACCCCAAATAGGATTAGTAAATAAGATCATAAATGAAAAAAATAGAAGAAAATAGAATAAATAGAAGAGGAACAAATAATTTTATTATAAAAATGGAAACATTACAAGATGAAGAAGAAGAAGAAGGCTTCGATGAGGGGATTCGTACTTCAAGGGCTACCCCGCTTATAATGGTTAGAGAATTTTAGTGAATCCAATTCTCTTTGGCCTCTAATATTGTAATTCACGTACCATCCCCTAAAAATTTGAAAAAAACCCTATTTATGGTGTGGAGGGGAGGCTAGGTTTAACGAGGATTCATGTGTGAATGGGGATATTAGGAAAAATAAATTAATCCAAATTGCACCTCCTTTTTGACCAAAAAACACGTGAACCATCTGTCCTTCGAGAAGGTTGATTTTTGTGAAAATGGTTCCTTGATTCCCTCTCCATATTTGGGCCCAATCCAAACATGGATGAAGAGTTTATGGTCCAAATATTGAGGTGATGTCCAATCTAGAGAGTCCCACCCAGTTTTGACTTCATGGACCATTAAGTCCAATCAAATGCATGATTTATGTCCAATTTCCTGAACAAAATTTGTAGAAAATTTTTCTAGGAAAAAATTTCAAATATTAGGTTCATATAATTCAAATAAAATTATTTTTGATCGATATACTATAGTGAAATTTTAAAGGGTAAAACAAGAATTTTCATCAAATTTTCAAATGAATGATATAATCCCAAATATTCCATAAAAAACATAGTTACCACAATGTGAAGAAATTATAATATTTATTATCAATAAAATATTAAATAAAATTGTTTTTTAATAGCATGATATGCATTATGTTGTTGGGTTGTGTTAGTTGTGTGTATTGGACAATAGGGTTGTGTTGATTATCGTGGGATATATTGTGGGTCGGTCTACGGTGGCTGGCTAGTGTTGCATAGGCTATTCATGTGGGGTTTGAAATGTGGATGTGATGGACTTAATTTAATTGGAATGATTGAATACATTGTGTGACCTGGGATGATGATATGGTTAGTTATTGAGGATTTCATTGTAGTTTCCCATTGTAGTAACCATAATAACTATATATGATGAATTAGTTATTGGGAATGGATGGAGTAAAATTGAATCGTTGTTGGTGGGTGAATTTGGAAATGGAATTATGTATGTAAGAATGTATGGTATTATGAATTGGATGTGTTGATGATATGATTAGTGGGCAATTTGTAGAATTACATGGGTAGTGGTTAATGAGAGTATATCATTATATATGGAATTAAATGGATTAATGAACATAAACATTGTTAGTATGGTGAAATTTGAAATGGAATAATGATATAATAATAGGTAAGGGTGAAATTACATGTGTTGTGGATAGTGGTGGTTTTTCATTATATTGAAAATTAAATGGGTGATAAATGTAAACATTAATATTAGGGTGAATTTAAAAATGGAAAAAAGATATGGTTAATTAGGCTGTTGTAAGTGCTGATAGTGGGTGTTTTTTGTGGGAAGTGAGTTAGTTGTTGGTGTTGTAAGTAGAAACAGTAGAAATGGGTTGTTACGGTAACATGGAGCAGATAGTGGATAGTGATGATGCAGTATTGATGAGAACCCTTTAGGATGGGATTGTGTATAAATATACGTATATACTATTATTTTCCATGTGATTTATATACCCACCACACTTGAGTAGGATATCCTTACCAACACCAAAATGGTTTGGGTTCTATTTTTTTGCCCAAATATCCATGTCAGATAGGGAGGATGAATTGCAAACCCCTCTTCCGCACTCTCCCTCTAGGCACAGTACAATATGGTATTGGTTATTGGTGGGGTCATGAGTGGTATACGGAGGGAATAAGGTTAATGTCCTTTATGTTCATGATACCCTACTAAGATGGATATGGATGAAATGATGATGGGAGGCTGAGGTGGTATGTATAGTTGGGGTCATGAATTGTAGGAGGAGGAAATGAGGATAATGTCCTTCATGTTCCTGATATCTTAGATGGATGGGATATGGATATTTGGTTGTGGATGTAGATGTGTATATGTGGCTATTGAATGATTCCAACATGGGATGTTGGACATTATGTGGGTTGGGTTAGGTGGAGTTGAGGCCCGACCCACATCCAATCAATATAGAAGGTGTTGAGCTCAATATGTTAGATTTTGCGGAGTGAGAGTAAAAAATCAGTGTGGAAGTGGTTGTGGGGCTACATTTCAAATTTTCCATGATACTATTTTACTATATTGGATGTGATATTTGGTGACCCTCACTTTGTGTGTTTGGGTGATAATTGACCTGATAGGTGCATACTAGTTCAGTCATTTTCTCATTGATGTATTAATATAATTTTTCTACATTTTCATGAGAGGTATCCAGTATGACCGTACTAAGTATACATATTATGATCACCCATATATATATATAAAATTATTTTTTGGTATTCAGGGTGACTTTGGTGTCCAAGTAAGATAGTACTATCTTGGATCTTGGGATTGTTGTCAGAGTCTCATCCTTGGTCTTTTAGTTTTGGATTTTATATTGGGATTTGTATCTTCATGAAATATTCATGAATTGTGGGTTTATTGTGGATCTTGGTTTATTTATGTTATAGACTACATAAATGGTTTATATATGTATTCCTTGTTAATATGAGGGTCGTTCCTTCTAATTTGATGTTTTATACCCTCGGTGTTAGTTTCCATCCTCGGGCCTGTTAGAGGTGGGCCTCGGTAGTCACTCATCTTTACTGCAGACTCATGAGGAGTTCTCGATGGGGGAGGGCCGTGATAAGATCAGTGTGTAATTTTACTAGAAATATTTAAGGATATTGATCTACCACTACAATTTATAAAATATTTTTTTGTTATATATTTTTAAATAAAAATAGGATACAAATTCTTGTGTGAATGTCATTAAAACGAGGTGTGATTTGGGTAATATATCTAGGATAGTCCCTAGTTATTCAGTTTTCATTACATGTACATGTAAGGTTAGTAGCTACAAATTCAAAATGTAAGATTTGGTCACATATTTAGTAATAATTTTCAAAATTCATAACATATATTTGGGAGTAATTACTAGGGATAATGGTAGAATGAAAAATAATTTCATCAATAATACATTGTTCAAGGGACTATATTTAATTAGGATGATCATTATACCAGTTAATTCAGGGAACCATCTCTATAAACTACCTATTTTAAATTTAGAGAAAATAAATTTTTATTTTTTAAATTACATGTAGCCTCAATGGGAATGGAAGGTCATGATACAGTTACAACGGATGGTTCAAGCATGGTATTTTTTTATTTTTAAACTGAGAATTTAATTCTGGAAGTCTAGGGTATTTATTATGTTTATGACATATTTGAATCTACAAAATAATTACATGGTTATAATTATTAAAATTATATGTTTTTATTTCCATATAAAAAAACTCAATTCACCATGTAAGAAACTTAATATCAATGTGTATATAGATTAGACCATGATATAATTGTTTTTTATCTTATAATGAAGTTGGAAATCGGTACGGAATTCCATACCATTCTTTCAAAACCAAACATAGATGACTTCAGAATCGATATGGTGTATTATTTTCTTAGATACCCATATATTTTCTTGGGGATTTGTGTGAAACATAGACTAAAATAGTCTTTATTAGTATAATATTTATATTACTGAATGAGAACTCAATGACTGGTTAAAAATATTTATGGATAGTATGAACATTATATGGATGATTAATTTGACAATTTCTTTGGAATTTCTTCTTAAACTCTAAAATAGTTGTCTGTATTTTTTCAAATGTACATTGAAAAATCATTTCAAAAATAATTTACCCTTAAATGTAATGCACATGTTTTAATTTAAATCTTGAACAAAAAATATAGATCAACTATTTCAGAAATTTTAAATTTTCATGTCATTCATTGAAATTTTATCACTACATATACTATTAAACACATTGAAGGAGTTTCATGCACCACACACAATTGTAATGTTTTTTCAAAATGATAATTGTTGGAACATTAATAGTTGAATAAATACATTTACCAGTATGTGTGTTGTGAAAATATTTGAATGAATTTCCAGCAACCTATATTAATTTAATAATTACACAAATTTTTCAAAGTAAGAATTTATACAAATGAAGAAATAAATTTACCTCTACATGTGTTGTAAAATTCATTAAATATGTTTCTTACAACAAAAAAAATATTTTCTATTTTTTTATTTAGTTATATATACTCTTTAGAATTTTAATTTTTAATTTTTAATTTTTTACGTAATAATATTTAAAATTAAATATTTGATAGATCATACTGATATAAATCTTCCACTCGGTGATTCATCTCAATTACTAAAGGGAGAGAAATTTTTTATACAAGTTACACTCGATGTTATCGTTTTAGAGAGAGGAATGAACATCCTAATTCTAGATTCCCCCTACTATTTGTATCATCCTTGATTATTTTATTATTCTATAATCTTCGTAGATGAATTTTAGTGGTTTTTTACAATTGTTCTCTTAGTTTCTTCCACTAGAAATGATTCTTTATTGTTCTTATTTGTGCTGACATTACCATAGTTTATAGGTATTCTAATCTAATTCTTCTTGATTTCTATTAGTATATTATATTTAGATTTTTTAATTCATTTCAAGCTTTTATTTCTAGTTTCCTTCACTAAACTTCATTCTCTCATATTCCTGTTTGGTTATATCAATGAATTTAGTCAGATATAATCAATATGATTGGTTAAATCAAATTAAAGTCAATATGATTGAATATATTAATGAATTTTTGAGACTAAAATATTTTTTTAAGGATTTATTAGTTATTTAAATCATTTATATTGTTCTGATAGATTTTTTTCAACTATTTATCATAAAAATCATAGTAAATATAAACAATTTCATAAAGATGAAAAGAATTGAAGCTTGATTTTATTTCATGTAATGTAGAAAAGGAATCTCTATCTAGATAACATGGAAGCTTCAAGCTTGGAAAAACTGATTATAATATGTGTACAATATCTAATTTATCTCTTGACCTGATAATGATGATGAATTTGTAATGTAAAAATGTAAACATTTTAGGATGTGTTGGTAAAATGATAATGTAAAAAATTTCATTATTTATAAATGATTTCAAGGAATACATTTGATGGGAATGATACAAGGATGATGATGGTGTACTTAGAAAGAGTTCTAAGTAGAAAATAGGATATAACATTATAAAATTTTATGTTATGAAGAAGAGGAGTTTGAATATATGTTCTAAGAGTTGAACTTAAGGAATATGATTCATATGTATCACCATTATTAAAACTATCTTGTTTCAAAAATGTTACTCACTATGTGGTTAGAGGTATTATTTTATTAGATTGTCACATAGAGATGTGACATGAATTATATTTGGATATAATGCTCAAAATGAATTACTATAGTAATTAAATTAGGGTCATGTTATATCTATATGTGTTTGAAAAATAATTTATTGGTTGTAATTGTTTTAAATGTATCATGTCATTATAGTAATGGAAATATCCATATAGTATTCATTCATGATTGTTCTAATATATTATACATGAACGTTATAATGATAAATAACCCATCAAAGTACAAACATTGAGTTATCCCTAAAATATGATCATCAATAATTATAATGGGTAGTGATGATATATAAAGGTTATCTTGAATATATTCTTATTACCAATACAGAGGGTTCTCTATGAGATGTTAAAGAATAGATTCTTGAGTTAATAAGTGTGTTCTTATTACATGGACTAATCTGCTAATGTATATCTCATGGAATTTCTTACAATCATAGATTTACTTGTGGGTGTATTCTTATAATAAATCATTTTTACCTGATATTGGCGAGATACCTAGCATAAGAATATTCAAACATTGATACCCTACTTACACAAGTCAATATATGAACTTAGCTAATACAAGGGTGGTTAGGTGTGTTGTCGATCAAGTTGTCAGTTGGAGTTAATCCAAGATAATATTTATCCACTTGTATGACAAGAAAATACATCTGGACCCTGATTGAATTAGATTGATGAAATGCACGGTCATGCATCATTATTTCACAAATTATGTGTTCAGATAATTGGATAAGTACCATGTGGAGTGCTTATCAGATAGTTGAATGACATGTGATGTATTCATCCACTTGGTTAGTATTTTTTGGAGAATCAAGAAAATGAATATAGTCCTATACAAGATTGACATGTTCTATGTCTAGAAGTTTCTTGATACCATAGAAAAAGTGATTATATAATATTAAATTGTTTATATGGTAGATCTTTTGGTGTACATGTTCATATAGAGATATGATTATGTATGAGGTAGGTCACAACATACCCATTAATAGCATGAGTAGCATTGATGTTTTGTTACAGGTCTCTCTTTTCTTACACTTATGAAAAATAGATTTCATAGTTGTGTTAATTGTTTTTAAGGCTCAAAGGGTCACACAATTTGTCCCTTTAATGATGATAAAATTTGGGATAATCTATTTTTTCAAAATGAAGAGAGTTTGATGAAAAACTTTATCCAAAAGAATTTGGGTGGATTCATAAAGAGTTATTAATTTATGCATAATATCATTAATGTATTTTAGTGAAGGTAAGAGATTGTTATATATGGACTAAATATATTTTTATTTATAAAGTGTATATTTAATTACATGCATTTTATCCATGTATTATAATGCATGTGTTAAATAAATTTGATAATAAATATATATAAATATATGATATATATTTATTTCTCCCTAATGGTTTTATTATCCATTAAAATCTGATATAAATGGATTAAATGGCATGACCATTCATTGAATAGGATTCAATTAATTATGGATATAAATTTATATGGGATCATTATTATGGTAGATGCATTTTATTATGGTTATAGCATTTTAAATCATTTTATTCCTATGTCTAAAATTCAAATTATAATGAAACCCTTGGAATCTTATAATTACTTGGAAATAGAGTGTTTTGTTTTCATATTCTAAATTCTCTGAAATAAAAATTCAGAATTCTCAAAAATTTATACTTTGAATTATATAAAATTCAGATTCCAAATTCCCTAAAATTAAGACTCTGAATTCTCTGAAATCCAGATACCATATTCTCTGAAATTCATACTCTGAATTCAATGAAATTAAGATTCTAAATTCTATAAAATTCATTCTCCGAATTCTCTAAAATTCATATACCAAATTCACTAAAATTCAGACTCTGAATTCTCTGAAATTCAGATTCTGAATTCCCTAAAATTCAGAGTCCAAATTCTATGAAATTCAGAGTTCGAATACTCAAAATTCGGAATTTGAATTCTTCAGAATTCAGACTCTGAATTCATTAAAATTCATAATTCAAATTCCTCAGAATTCTGACTCTGAATCCCTCAAAATTCATACTCTGAATTCCTCAGAATCACACTCTAAATTCCCTATATTTCAATTTCAAAATTCATTTTAATTCAGACTCTAAAATCTATAGTATTCATACTCTGAATTATTTTTAATACAGAATTTTAATATCCATATCTTATAGACATAGAATGTTTATTTGGTGAGATTTAGAATTCTATTTTCCCTAGACTCCAAAAAATAGATTTGGTTATTTAACTTAATTTTCCTTAAACAAATTAGGAAATGATTTCATACCATCTATTTCTAACTGACCATTGTTTGAGTGACATGTGTATATGTCCTTCCTAAATTAAAGGAAAAATATGACCATTGGAAGATTGGTTTGACCATTGGAGAAATGCTTATAAATAAGAGGTCATTTGAATGAGCTCATTACCGTTAAATCACCCTAGATGTTTCATACATCAGAAGTGATTTCTAGAGATAGAGACTCTCATGCCTTGTGCATACTAAACATATTGTTCATCTTCCTTCATGTGACTCTGATTGTTGTTGAGTGTAATCTATGGATTCCAGGGATAGGAATACAAAGGTTCTAACAACCTTAATGTTCATGGACTTCCAGGGATAGGAATACTGAGGTGCCGACTACTATAAAGAATGAGGGCTTCTGTGGATAACACGAAAGATTCTGATATTCCTATTAAGGGCATACCCTGGTTTGCGTAAGACATACATTCTTGAAAGTATAAATCAAGAGACCTATATCCAAGGTTGTTGGATACCCTACTCTTCTGGTTAGAAGATTTTATAGTTGTTACTTGTTTTTTTTCTGGTTTATTTCCACTATATTTTGATAAAGGATAAAAGTATAAACTTCTTATATCATCTGATTATTTTTTGGTACTCTAATATATAAGCTCCTATATGCTTTAAGATATAATTATTTCCTTGTAAACATTCCTTAAGATTCATTTCCAGAACCAATTTTTTTAAACCTAGCGAGTTTGTTTTATAGATCTGTTTTAGGGTATATAAATTTATCCTATTTAAATGTGTTAAACATTGTTTTCCTTTAGTTAAAAAACAAATGTTTTTAAACTCACAATTCACCCACCCCCCTCTGTTAATTGAGCATATATATTCATATTTTGATCCTACAATTGGTATCAGATGAGGTCTCTAAAATACATATATTTACATATTTGTTTTCTTTCTCAAGTATTCATTGTTATAAAGATTTTTTGATTAACATTCTTGCTTAATATTTTATTGAGATTTCTTTCTTTGTTTACAAACATTTAATATTAACAAATTTTTGTAGAAATATATTTTCCTTCAGAATTACAGGAATGAATATTGGTTCTATTGACAATCTTAACCCTACATGACTGCCTATTTTTTATGGTAATAATTATGAGTACAAGAGAGACATAATGAATACATTTTTTATTAATACTCGAGTGGAAAACTTTTTCATGATTATTGGAAATTACAAAATTAATGACAAGGAAGTCAAAACATTCACCAACCAAGAAAAGTTGTAGTATCAATTAAATTATAAGGTATGTAATACTTTGTTATGTTAAATGACCAAGAATATATATAGTAAAATTTCTTCTTCTGAAACATCCAACTTTATTTGGAAGATACTCGATGTTACACATTTTGGTACTTCCAAATTTATAGAAACCTGAACAGAAATGCTAAGAGCTGAAGATCAGGGATTTCTATTTCTTTATGAGAATAGAAAAGAGTCCCAAATTACTCTTGATGAGATTTTTGGAACTCTTCTTCAACATGAGACAATAATGAAAAGAGATTCTAATATGAATAAGAAGAAGAATTCCAATGGAAGTGTTGCCTTAACAACTACTAATGTAAACACTTCGGAAAGGTTTATAAGATCTATGTCTAAGAAAGTCACTGTTCAATCTGAATCTAGTGAAAAGAAAAATTATGAGAATGAGCTATCTAATCTTGATCAAAGGGTGAATAAGATAATTAGAAAGAAATACTTTCAATATAGATATAATAATAATTAAATAAAGGACAAGAAATACTCAGAAGTCACTTTCTATTAATGAAAAAGAGTAGGGCCTATAAGGCCAGACTTTCAAATGCATAAAACAAAATACAGGAAGGAAAAGCATTCTGAGTGAAACATAAATAAGTATTACAAGACTAAGGATAAAATGGTCTTTGTGGCTAATGAAACTTGGAGTGTTAGTGGTGGTGAAACTTCATATGAATCTTCAGATTATGAATCTATTGGTCAGATGAATTTTGGTCTTATCGGTAGAGTACCAAATGAAAATCATTATATTATGTATAAGGTACACAATGTTGAATCTCTAACAAATATTTTTTTAAATGAAAATTTTTCTAGTGTATATTATTATGAATCATTAAATAATGAATCTTCCTTATCAGATGTTAACACCTTACCTTCATTTGAATAAGTAGCTGGGTTTTCAACACTTCTCAGGAATTAAAATTGAAAAATAAAGAATAAGTCAGAAAAAGAATATTATAGAATATTTATTTTAACTAATGAAGTATAAAATCTTTCTAAAGATCTTGATAAGAAAACATTTTATTATAAAAGTGTTTCTAAAAACAGTGAGGATGTTAATTCTAATAAATATAAACATTCTAAGGATATTGAAAATGTAACTTCTATGGAAAAAGTTTTAGAGGCTAACTCTAGTTCTAAACAAATAACATTGAGGAAAAAAACTTTGTAATTAATATAATGTCAGAAATATTTTCCTTAAGGAAATTTCTTTCAAATTTTAACTCTTGTAAAGAATAGTTTGACAAGATGTATTCCCAAATTCATCCTTTAAGGAATAGTTCTGTTTTTGGTTATACCTATTCTAAACTAGTTTCTGGTAATAACTATTTTGTTCATAGAAGTTATCTACTTTTCACTACATGTCAGTGTGGTGGACATTGGGATAAAGATTGTACATTAAATAAAACTCAATCTTTAGGTATTCATAAATTTTATATTTCTATGGAAATGTGGATTCCTAAATTTTTTTATTCTGAAATTTCTGAATCCAAGAATGTTTGGATTCTGAAAGTCTAACGTATTTTATTTTTTAGGAAAATAAATAAACTACCAACATGAATACATGGTACATGGATAGTGGATGTTCTCGCTATATGATTAGTAACAAAATATGTTTTGAATATATTATCAAGAAAAAAAGGGGAAAAGTAAATTTTTGAAGATAATGCTTAGAGATAAATTGGTGGTATAGGTAATATTGTTCTTCTTGTAAAAACTTTAATTTCAAATTTTGAATTTTTTAATGGTATTAAGAACAACATAATTAGCATAATTCAATTATGTGATGAAGGTTACCTTGTAAATTTTAAGAATGATAATTTCTTAGTAAACAATTCCATGGAAGACTTTATACATTCTTCCCATAGGCAAGAGAATGTATACACAATAAATATAGAAGGCATTAGGAGTCATGATCTACCTTGCCTTAGTGTAATGGATGATCAATCATGGTTATGGAATAGAAGTTTATGACATTTTAACCTTATGAAACTATGAAAGCTCTCAAAGAAAAGTCTTGATAAGGATATATCAGAGCATATATTCGACTCTTCAGAAGTTTGTGATCCTTGTAAATTTGGAAAGAAACATAAATCATATTATATATCAATCATTGAAGTCTCACCTTCTGATGCATTATAGTTAGTATATATTGATCTTTTTTGTCCCAGACAAACTAGAAGTATTGGTGGAAAATATTTTGTATTTGTCTTAGTTGATGATTATACTAGATTTACCTATTTCTATTTTCTAGAAATGAAATCTAAAGTTTTTTTTATTTCAAAATTTTTAGATCCCAAGTTAAAAATTATAAAATCCTTCCATTGATAACGATTTTTTGTGATCATTGTGGAGAATTTCAAAATTAAAATTTTGAAACTTTTTTAGTAAAAAAGGCATTACTCATTAATTATCATATCCAAAAATCCTCAATAGAATGGTGTTGTTGAATAAATAAATTTAATTCTTCAAATGATAACTAGAACCATGTTGAGTGAATATTCTATAACTGAACACTTTTGGGATGAATTTTTATGTACTTCGTGTTATACTATAAAAGGATTTTTTATTAGACCTTTTCTTAACAAAACCGCATATAAATTGTGTAATGGTGGGAAACCAAGACATTTCTACTTCAAGGTATTTGGTTTCAAAGTATTTATTCTGAATACTAAAGATAATTTCCATAGTTTTTCACCTAAATATGATGAAGTAATTTTCCTAAGATGCTCCACAAATTCTAAGTCATTTAGTGTTTTTAATAAAAATACATGTACTATTGGGGAAACAGTACATGTTAAATTTGATGAAACTGGTCCTTTTGTTTTTAAAAAACCCCAATCTACATCTTCCGACGTGAGTTATAAAACTGATTATGAACCCTTGATAAAAGATCCTTATGATAAGTAAAATGTTCAATAAAATATTTCTGAATCATTTACCCCAAAATATTCCCTACCATATGTTGATAAATAGATTTTACAAAACCCATAACAGTTGTTTCTTAAAAATCATCCCAGTGATAGTATCATTGGTTATGTAAATAAACATCTAAGGACTATAAGTTATTTATGAAATGAAGCAGAACATCTAGCATTCCTTTCCCAATTAGAAACAAAAAGCACTAATGAAGCTTTAAGTGATGATGATTGGATTAAATCCATGAATGATGATCCAAATGAGTTTGAAAGGAATAATGTCTAGAAATTGGCTGAAAGACCGAAGGTAACCACTATTATTGGAGTAAAATGGGTCTTCATAAATAATTGTGATGAAAATGGAATCACTGTAAGAAATAAAGCTGTATTATTTGAAAATGTCTATAATCAATAATAAGGAATAGACTGTGAAGAAACTAATGATCCAGTGGCTGGACTTGAATCTATTCTCATTTTACTTGCCTTTGCAGCATTCTTTAATATTAGACATTTTCAAATTGATGTAAATTTTTTTTTCCTTAATACATATGTTCGAGAGGATATTTATTTTAAACAACCTCCTAGTTTTGAAGACAAAAAACATCTTGAACATTTTTTCGAACTTACCAATGCATTATATAGACTTAAAAAATCCCCTAGAGTGTGGTATGATTGAATTATAAGAATTTTCCTACAAAACAACTATGTTAAGGGAACTACTAATCCATATATTTTTATAAATAAAGATAATAAAAATGTATTGACTGTTCAAATTTATGTTAATGACATTATATTTGTTTTAACTCAGCTATCTTTAACTGATTCGTTTGAGAATATAATGAAATATGAGTTTGAAATGAGTATGATGGGTGCGTAAACATTCATCCAAGGTTTTCAAATTTCTAAACAATAAGTAAGAAATTATATATCTCAGCATAATTATATTAAAGATATTTTTAAAAATTGTGAATTTGAAAACACCAAGAGTATAAGATCTCTCATTGGTACCTTAAATTCTCTTGATCTTGATGATGTTTGGAAACAAGTAGATCAAACATCGTTTAGAGGTATGATAGTAATTTTATTATACTTGGAAGTTAGTCATCCAGACATAATGTTTTCAGTGTTCTTATGTGCTATATATCAGTCCAATCCTAAGGAATATCATTGAAAAGCAGTGAACCGAATTTTTCACTATTTAATTGAAACCATGGATTTACTACTCTTTTATACTTTTGAAAATGATTTTGTTTTAAAATATTTTCAGATGGTCAATTTTGTTGGTGTAGAATGGATAAGAAAATAACATCTGGAACTTTTCATTTTTTAAGAGATTCATTAGTTTCTTGGTCATGAATAAAGAAACACTCAGTATAACTTTCCACAATTGAAGCTGAATATGTACCAGCTGGATGTTTTTGTCCTCTAGTGTTGTGGATACAACACACACTCAAATACTATGGCATTAGTTTTAAGATAATAAAAATATTTTTTGATAACACTAGTTCCATTTACCTATGAAAAATAGAAGAACATCACTCTATTGCCAAAAACATAGATATTAGGCATCACATTCTTTTGATTCACACACTAAAAGGATATATAATTCTTTAGTTTATCAAAACGTAATATAAAGTTACTAATATTTGTACAAAATATTCACCCTTGGATAGATTTTAATACATTAAACAAAATATAGGAATTATCTCTATAAGATACAATTCCATATTAACTTTTTTTTGAAACCTATCTCCTTGCATTAAGAAACTCCTTCTCATTGGGGTTTACATTTTCTTGTTAATCAAATTTTTTGTAATCAAAATTGTTCGTAATAAAAATTATTTTTCATAATAAAATTTTTCATAATCAAATTTTTCTAATAAAAATTTTTCATAATCAAAATTTTCTCATAATAAAAATGTTTTGTAGTCAAAAATTTCTTTAATTAAATTTTTTCATAATTTTTTTTAAACCAAAAAATTTTCGGTTTTAAAATTTTTCAGAATCTAAATTCCTTCAAGATGAATTTTCCTTATCAATAATAATTTTTCTATAAATCTTTAATTTGTGTTTCTTTAGAAAAAATTTCCATAATAAAATTTTTTAGTGGTTGGTATTATCACCCAATTTAAGAAAAGTTTCTAGATTCACTATTCTTAAATCTGATTTTTTACCTTAAAACCTCAAAAGATCGAAACCTATCAAAAATCCTTCTTCGACTTTCATCTCAGCCATCAGATCCAATTGCTTTTGTTCAAACTGTTTTATCAATTTGATAATATGTACCATCGCTTCAACACTTATATAAATCCCCCCTAATGGTTGTCCCACATCATTTTTCATGCTCTTGCATGCCAAAGCTCTACCTCTCTACAAAAGGGTCATTTCAAATTTTATGGATTGATCATATCTGAATGTCATTGGAAGAATCCCTGCAAATGAAAATTTCATCAGCTAAGGAAATATCTAAATGGTATATCTACATAGAGATTTTAGTAGATAGTATGTTATTCTCTATGTATGATTTTCTTATTTCAAAGAATATCAAGGTGAAAGGCTGGGAAAGTCTGTGTCTATACAAAGAAAAGGGTCATGATCTGGTGTATCTGCAGTGGTTGGATTAATTTTATGAGACCGTATGTTTTTTTGTTCAATATGGGAAAGGTATTTTTTCTTTTAAGAGTAATGGGAAAACATATTCAACTTCCTTTATCTTGGCTGAAAACATTGTAGAAATTCCATATGATTGGGAAGTGGATTTGTAGACCCACAAGTAACCAGATATATGAGGAACTTTTGATAAGTAGAAGTACATATAATGTCTTGTTTTATTAGGGTTGAACACACTGAAGATTAATCATCCCTCAAAAAAATTCAATATTCTTGAGTTATGGGTTTAGGGATTTCTCATTCTGATAAAAGGGGATAAGGATACTTTGAAGAAGAGTGACATTTATATTTTGGATTTTCTAGTATATCTCAGGAATATTAATATAGTGCAGTATTTCTTGCTTACAGTTTTAAATATAAATAATGGGTCTCTTAAATATCAGATTATTATGTATCTGGATATTATTTACAAGATCATTATCCTTTTTCTAGATTCATTCAAAATCCTATGTAGTAATAATCCAATGAATTTCAAGGTTATGTTGCTAAGTGATGATTTCCTAAGAAAGATGAAGGTTGGTATTAATAGAAAATTTAGATAATTTTATGACATATTTGAAAGTGAGATTGAAGCCTTTTCCAATTATCTGGACGTATCTGGGAATTCCAATAAAGGTGGAAAGAAGAGAAACCTAAAGGAACTAGAAGTAAAAAAAACAAAATCTCCAACAGTTCATGAAACCCAATCAACACCTCCATAATCTAAGAAGAAAAAACATATCTAGATGAAGTTGTTGCTAAGTGGAGAGAAGATAAAAAGAATTAGAAGGAGTTATAGCTTTGAAATGGATCTTGATATGGAAAAATCCTTGAAGATGAAGGCTTTTGGGGAATATGAGAGGCAGGAAAAGAAAAAGAAACAAAGAAAAAAAATTTAGGAGCATGAATTAGCTCAAGATCTTCTCAAATATATTGAGAAATCTTCCAAACTAATTCAGGTACCTGAATAATTTCTCAAATAACTAGTACTATTATAGACTCTGGGATGGAATATAGTCATTTCGGAACCTGATGAAGAAGAATAGATTGTTCAAGAAGTGGAAGTGGAATGATAAGAAGACGAAGAATGGGATGATATTGATGATGTCTAATGTCAAGATGGGATATATACTGAGAAGGATATTCCTTCTATGAAATTGTAGATCCGAAATTCCTAGACTGAATCTACTAAACTTGATTCCCCGGGAAAAGAAGAAGAGGGCCAGGATGAAGTAAAAAAACCATCAGAAGATGAGTGAAACAGCCATGAGTTTCTTCAAATAGAGAATCTGGTGGAAGATACTAAAAAAGAAAATTGTGAGGTAGCTAAGATAGTTCAACTATCATATAGTGAACATGAATCACCAAAGGCAGTTGAGATCATTCCCAAAGCTAATAAATGAAAATAGGTGTCAGCTGATACACCTAATAAGTCTATGGTGGCTAAAAAAGGATTTGGTGGATCCTCTAAAAGAATGAATGATGAGATAGAGAAAGAATCCTCAACAATAAGGGAATCTGAATTAGAATCATATTCCATGGGTCATGATTTTGTGGTTCAATCCCTGAAGAAATTGGTTGATACAATTCCTCTATTTCGAAGTATTTACAAGAGATTTCAGATGCTTTACCATTAATTTAATCAGAAATCCGAATCTGTTTCCATGATTATGGACAAATTCGTCAGGATTGAGGCCTATTTTAAATCTTTCTACCTTGGGTATGATGCTCACAATAAGTCATGCAAGGAAATCCCTAAGTGTTATAAGAGGAAAATTGAAGATCTGAGAATCCCTGATGACTTTCAAGATAATGTGAGGGATGCTTTTGTTATCGCAGATATCAAGATCAAAGATCTTACTACAAGTTTCACTAAGAAACTCAATATTGAACAAACAGCTCTGAAGCAGGAATACAAGGATCTAAATGGGAAAATTAATATTGTTTTTTGAATTTGAATTGGGAAAGAGATCTCAAAATTGAGTTTGAAGAAATGTTTTGTAAGCAAGAAGAGCTTTTGAAAACTCAGGCAGAAATTCTTCAGGATCAAGAAGAAAAGATCAATGCTCTGGAGAAGAAAAATGAAGATCTGGTTCAAGTGCTCAAACGTTTTGAAGTGGATTATAAGGATCTTAAGAAGCTGAAGACCATTGTCAAGAAGCTTCTACTGAAAAAAAATAGAAGGATGATTTTTTTCCTTAACCCTGATGTTTTTTTGTATTACCTTTCTTTTACAATTGTTTCCAATCATATTGAAAATTTTCGTTGTTATTAATGTGTTTTGTTGTATAGTACTAATATTTTAGGTGCTATATTTGTTTCCATTCTCTCTATTCCTTTTTGAAAATAAAAAAAGGGGAGAAAGTAATGATAAAAAAGAATACTAAGTAATGATGATAATTCCCTTAGTAAGGGGGAGTCTATCTAAGGGGGATTTTTATCAATGAATATTTCCTTATGCATCAAAAAGAAAAATATCTTTAAGGAAGTCATGAATATGATCCTTATGGATTTCAAAACCTAATATAGAGTTCCTTGTATTCACCATGATCTATAAGTAAAGGGAGATATGTTTTTCTTTTATGTTCATAAACAAAGATTCTAAGTCCTTATATTATTTTTTGTAAGGATGTTTGTGCTTTCCAAAAAGGGGGAGATTGTAGAGTCAATAATGTTTCCTCAGAACTTTTCCATTTCCATATGTTTTGAAAATCCCAAATTCATTATCTTAAGGAAAATTCTATTTTTCCTTAAGAATTATTTTCATAATGAAAATTTCCCTTCTCTAATAAAATGTTTATCCTTATATTTGTTTTCATTGTTTTTTTTATAATCTCTCTAAATCTAACTCATTTTATTCCTAAGTCTAAAATTCAGATTCTTATAAAAAACCTAAGAATCTTATAATTCCTTGGAAATAGTGTGTTTTATTTTTAGATTCTGAATTCTCTGAAATTTAGAATCATAATTCCATGAAATTGAATCTCTTAATTCTCAAAAATTATAATTCTGAATACAGTGAAATTTAGACTCCAAATTATCTAAAATTCAGATTCTGAATTCTTTGAAATTCAGACTCTAAATACTCTGAAATTAATATTTTGAATACTAATAATTCAGACTACTAATTAATTAGAATTCAGATTCCCAATTCTTCAGAATTTAGACTCTTAATTCATTATAATTCAGTCTCTGAATTCATCATAATTCATACTCTAAATTCCTTATAATTCACACTTTGAATTGGTCCGAATTCACACTATAACTTCCCTAGAATTTAGATTCTTAATTCACTGAAATTCCTTTCCTGAAATCTATAGGATTCTGATTCTGAATTCTTTGTAAAATATAATCCGAATATCCAAATATTATACACTATGGATGTTTATTTGTTTACATTACAAATTCTATTTTTCCTTAAACTCTGAAAAATATATTTTATTAAGTAACTTCATTTTCCTTACACATGTTATGAAACGATGTTGTGCAATATATTTCTAAATAATTGTTATTTGAGTGACATGTGTATAGGTCCCTCTGAAATTCAAGGTAAAATATTACTGTTGTAAGATGGATCTGACCATTGGATAAGTGAATATAAATAGGATCTCATTAGAACGATCTCATTACTGTTCAATCACCCTAAAGATTCAATGCTACTGAAGTGATTTTAGAGAGATAGGCTCTCATGCCTTTTGCATACTAAACATTTTTTTTAGCTTTCTTCGTGCGACTCTGACTGTTTTTGAGTACAATCGAGGGCTTTCGGGGATAGGAAGAAAGAGGTTCTAACTACCTTAAAGATTGAGGGATTCATGGGGATAGGAAGATAGAGGTTCCAACTATCATAAAGATCGAGGTATTGTGGGGATAGTAAGACAGATTCTGATATTTCTATCGAGGGATTACCCTGGTGTGGATATGATAGACTTTTTTGAATGTATAAATCAATGTACCTTTATCCAAGGTTGTTGGATACCCTAATATTTGGGTTAAAAGATTTCATACTTTTTACTTGTTTTGTTTAATGTTTATTTCTATTGTATTTTGATAAATAAAGAATGTATAAACTTTTTATACTGTGTTATTCATTTTTGAGCTCTAATAAATAATATTCTATACACTTTAAGGTAGAATCTTTTCCTTGTAAATATTTCTTTAGATTCATTTCCATAACCTTATTTCGGAAACCTAGCATGTTTTCCTTATAGAAATATTTTAGAGTTTCTAAATTTATCTTGTTTATCATTGTTATAAACAGTTTTCCTAATGGATAAAAAGGAAAGTTTTTAAACTCACAATTCACCCCTCCTCTTGTAATTGAGCTTCTATATTCATATTTCTATCCTATACTATTATTTTCCTCATTTGAGACAAAGGTGTTAGAACCCCTTCATCATTCGATTATCCACGTGATATGATCACGAATACATTGATCCTTATACCCCCCTGAGGTAAAGTGTTTTTTCTCACTACTTTGTAATCTTCATCCCGAATTTTCCTTCACTGTGAAAGAAGAATACTGCTACAGTTGGCGATTTTCTAGTACACTATTTATACAGTTTATTTGATTTTTGATTATCAAAGATATATATTTTTGTGTTTGGGTTTTCTTCCACATCATATGATCATATTCTGTTCATACAAAACTCATATGTGGTTTTAGAGGGTAGTCTTATTTTAAAAATAAACATGTTGACTAATTTATGAAATTTTTTATAGTAAAACTGAAATTTTTCAAGCCTTGATGAAATGTTCATATATATTATTATGGATACTAAAAAATATATTTATTTTAATCAAAAGAATTAAATTTTGAATTGAATTATATTATTTATAACTTGTTTATAAATAATGGAAATGGTATATAGAAATATTTATATAAATTTATAAAATTGTTTTATAAATTAATTAACAATAAAATGTTTACGGTTAATTGATAAATACTTTTTAAAAATACGTTTTGAAAAATTAAATGGGGTGATTTATGATATATAAATAAATGGTTTATATAGAAATTATAAAATGAAACTTATAAAGAGTCTATAAATTACAAAATATCTGATATTTAGATTATATAAAAATGTTTATATAACAGATGTTGAATTAAATGATCTTTATATTTCATGAAATATGTAATGACCCGGACCTGGCCAGCCACCCGAACAGTGCTGAATGGGTCGGCTGTCACTACCTTAGGCGCACCACCCCTGAACGCCAACGGCTGCTGACTAGCAGTGAGGGTCTGAATAGGTATAGTGGGGAGGCTATACCCTCTCGGAGGATCATAACAAGGGTACTGGTCCAAAGATGCAGCGGAGAGAAAGACTTAGCAGACTCGAACCAGACCCGCAGAGAGGAAGCATAAACAATATAGACAAACAGCAGAAGCAATAAATGTAAAACCAGTAGTGGAAATAAACACAACAGCATGCTAATAACATATAAATACAACTGAACAGTAAAACATGCATCCAGAGCAGGTCATGCACATCTAAATATAAAAGGGCGCCAATGGCTAACCAATAGTAGCTACAACAATTAAGCATGCCGATACAGAAAAGTAAACCAAACAAAGTAAACCCTAGATAGGTATGACCTCAAGGTCCATACCATATCCATGCAACAACTAATGCAGCCCAGCTCCTAAAGCTGGCCTCTTTCCTGTACGTAAATCAATAAAGTCTGCACGCGTCCCAAAGGGCCCGTGCAGGGTGTGAGCCAAATCTCAGTAGGATACCACCCAACGGTGTGTACCAAATATATGTGTTTAAGCAGTTATGCATTTCTCATAAAAGAAATAAATAGTAAAATTCACAAATAAACACAAACTCCACTGGTGCTCAATGGCCACCATGGAGTGTCACCTGCTTCGGCCAACGCTGGAATCTCTATCGTGTAACCCGGCACCATGTGACACCTGACAGCTCGTGTCTCAAGTGCCTAAGTCCCGAGGGCACGCCCAAAAATAGTAACCTGGCACCATGTTCCTCTTGAAACCTCATGGCTCACGTACCGACATCCCGAAGGCATGCCCACAAATAATAACCCAGCACCATGTGACTCCCGACACCTCGTGTCTCAAGTACCGATGTCCCGAAGGAATGCCCATCTCCTGATGGCTCCTCACCTCCCACGTAGCTTTCTATGGAATCCACCCCCAACCAAAATACCTAACCGAAACTAAAGGGGCCTCTACCCACACGAGTGGTCAAAACCACATCATCACGGAGTATCTATGTGTGCACACTACTCAAACTCCCGGGTGAGCGGTAATTACCAAAATAGTCCTATGGGACCAACACAGCTGACACCTCATGTCCCTGTGACCATGTCGCTCAAGTACGAGGGCATCGCCATCCTAGTATCCCAGGCCATGCCCAACTAGACAGTCGTACTACCTCAAGCCGACGTCCATGATGCCCAATCCCATGGTCAAAACCACCCAAAGTAACCCAGGAAAAGCCCCAACCTGTGATCAGCATCACTCCAGCATAATCGGGCCAATCCCAACACAACCCAAAGGGTCCAACAGATGATATTCAGCAATTTCATATATAACATATGTAAACAGAAAACATAACCAGGAAAACCCAACTAAACAGTCAAATTGCACTATACCGGGTGTTGTCTCATACCAGCACAGAGGTCATAAATGCATCTAAAAATTTATAACAGGCTTTAACAAAGTAAACAAAAAAGTTTATAACAATAATATTTCAATTAAAACCATTTTGGCGTTCCTCGGCCAAAATGCCCCGATGAGCAACGACCCCTCGCCCAGCCCTGCTAACACAAACTGGTAACCGGGCATACCCAAAAGCATCCCAGAGGTCCCATAAGCAATACAGTATAAAAAAACAGATAAAATGGGTCCCGCTCAAAATACCCGAAAACGGGCCAAAGGCCGCGTCACCCAAAAAACTACGAAAACATAAAAAGAAGTATGCACCACCTACCTGAGACTTGAACGATGATACTCCTCCAGTAACACCTACCAATTCGGTCTAAAATGCAGTAAATCTACAAAAGATTCAAAACCACTCAAAGGGATATAGCACGTTATAGAATGAAAATCAGACAAAACGGCCAAAGGGGAATCGAGGCCTTACCGAGGGGGTTCCAACGCACTAATCAGACATCAAAACGGGTCTCAGATGGCGACTCGGGAAAGGATTGAAAATTAGGCCGACTTGGGGGAGGAGGTTCTGTCCAGAACCTCAAAACGAAGCTGCTGCCCGTTTTAAGTGAAAAAAGAACATACACGACATGTACTTTAGAACTACACTCCATGTATATTTCATTTAACTGTTCAATAGATAGTTGATTCTGTCGACTTACTTTCCGAAGCTGCCGACAGGAGTACACGGCGTGTACCTCTGGGTGCACGACATGTATCGGGTTCCTCTTCCATTCCTCGCCAACGTACTCACACGCCATGTGTTTCCCGTATACACGGCTAGACGACACGACGTGTCTAAAGGGAACATGGCGTGTCCTTGGTTCTTACCCAGCCAGCGGCCTACATTCCATGTATGGACTCACACGGTTGGGGGTCTACACGGCGTGTTCGAAACTACACGCCGTGTAGTAAGAAACTACTACATGGTCACCACGCGACATGTACTCAGCGAGCACATGACCTGTCACTCGGTTAACACATACACGGCGTGTACTTGAAATTACATGGTGTGTAGTCTGTAAATTTCCAGAAACTTCCCATTTCTCCAGTTTCCTCAAAAACCAGCCCAAAAGTCAAACAGGGTCGGGATTTTGACCCGTTCAGAAAACCCAGGTTCTTACAAACTCCCCACCTTAAAGTAGCTCGTCCCCGAGCTACCAAATGAAACCAGAAGATGGAACTGAACATGCCCATCCCAGTTATACAACTCGGACTACCCCAGTCTCAAAGGTTCCGGATAAAATTCTCAAGGGGCTCCCCACATTAGGAATCACCTTACCCTGTATTAACGCAACAAAATGTAAAGAAAACAGGGTTTACTAACCTGTTTTCAGGAAGCAAAATCCTCACGTGACGCATCGTCACCCCTACACCTCATTGGTTCTCCTGTGTCGCTTCCGACACCCAAAGTATCCTGCACCGCATCAATTTCCACCTCCATGAGGTCCTGGTGCCTAGCACCTCAAGTAACCCAAATCCAGGATGCCCTGATGCCCACGACACCTCAACTAACCCGCATCCTTGATGCCCTGATGCCACACATCTCATACATATATATATATCACGCACCCAAGATGGTGCCAACCCACTAACTAGCATCTAGTCAGTCCACAAAGATCATGTTCATCTTGTTCACTCAAATAGACATACCTCTACAGGTCATGCCAAAAAGGAAAAATGAATATCACGGTCGCACAGTGGTGTACCCCTAACCGTCGTCGGCTCACCAGCCTGCTCAGCCTCTGGCAGCTCCACGACGTGCACCTGGCCTAAAACACGGCTGCCAAATGCCTGACCTCCTTGTGATGCTGCTCCAGTCACAGGACACTGACCCCTCAGCTAGGTCCCACTGTCTCTGTCATGACCTTCGCGCACAGCTGAACATCGACTACCCTCTCCGGGTACCAAACCTGAACCAACTCCAGACGTTGTAGTTTGTCCTGGTCCTAGCCTTCCTGCTATCTAAGAAGGCTGCCTGCAAAACGTCTCCAGATGACCGTTCTATCCACATGCCCGACACTCCTTCAGAGGACTATCACACTGCGCCCGAACATGTCTCGGCTGTCCACACTGGAAGCAAATCACCGAGGAACTACCACGATGTGGTCTAGCTGAATCCCTGGCCTGACTGCCCTGCTGGAACTCATCTCTTCCTCGCTTCCTGCTATCTGAACCATCACCTGGAGCTGTCGCCCTTCCCAAGTGAGATTTCTACCTCTCGTTTCCCTCGGCTATGAGTGCCTGATTCACCGCCTCGAAGAAGGGACTCAGCCTGAAGATGTTCACCTAGATCCAAATGGCGTGTCGTAATCCATCCTCGAAAGGCCTTACCCTAGCTTCATCATCTCTCACCATATCAGGTAAAAAATGGGACAACTCTGTGAAGGTATCTGCGTAGTCCATGACAGACATACCTCCCTGCTGAAGGCTAAAGAACTGTTGTGCTCTTTATTCCCTCAGTGTATCTAGGTATAAGTGATCGAAGAACCTTTCCTCGATGTCCTTCCAAGACATTTCCTCATGTCTACGATCTTGTACCTGTACATCCCACCAACGCTTAGTCGGTCCTCTCAACATGTATGTCGCCAGCTTGACCCTCCACCATGGAGGCATCTCAAGCTGCTTGAAGATCATCTGCATACTCTCTATCCAATTCTCAGCCGCCTACGGACCACCCTCACCCTGAAAAAGCGGCGGGTGCTGTGACAGGAAATCGAGCGTCAGATATGCCATAGAAGGCTCTATACTCTGCGCGCCTCTGTCAATCCCCTGCAAGACATGTACCAGGATTGCTCAGAGCTGCTCGTCGAGCCACGGCCCGAATAATGCCAAACCTGGTTGTTGTCCTTCTTGCAGTAGCTATTGAACCTACTCCAGTCCCTAAGCCTGTACTTGTGGCTCGTGCTCTACTTGTACCGAATTCTGACCCTGATCCTGTGGTACTGTATCATCCCCTGTCTGATGCTCCATCGAGTCGTGAAGGATTAACCTGCTGAATACCATAAATGGTCAGACATCCCATATATATATAACAATATATTCTACGCAGATAAGGAAATCAGTAAAAGGTAGTGCATAACAACTACCCTTACTCCCCCTCATCGCAACCCATGTCCCATGGCATCCTGACCTCATGGCCTCCTTACCCGCCCTCAACAAAGCCAAGTATCATGTACCTTGGTCCATGCCCATCCCGACAACACACGTTTCCTCAAACCGACGACCGAGTCGCCCAATACTGATAGTTACACTGCCTCAGGCGTAGTACATGCCTGCTCGCATAAGAGCCAGACCCAAATATCCTACCACATGCAATTCAAAAAAATATAAAGCATGGCATACTCATTTTCACAACTAGCTGTTCTATCAAGAATTTCACCAATTCACATTTTAATGCATATAAAGCATGAAAATTGATTTGTTTTATTCACATGGTATTATCACCTCACAATGCATATGTGCAATTATGAAATTGAAATACCCCAAAAATGTGCATGTCAAATCCAGGAAAAGTAGCCTCGCCATACCGGGATATGGTCTAATTCTCCCTTACCATACTGGGTCAAGGGTCTCATATCACAATCCAAAAAATCACACATCAAGTGATCCACCGAGGTGGAAATCATATAACCCATAATCTGAGCAAAAGAAAACTAAAATTCCCACCCATGGAAACTTGGTCCATCCCTTGTACCAGAGGCTGTAGGCACCCAAGCACAAGCTAGAAACCCAGTTCCAGTAAAAACCTATATCCAGTCTACCATATCCAAAATAGTAAAACCAGCAGAAATAAAAAGAGAAGTCTCAATCTCCTTAGTATCCAGAAAAACACTACTACTAAATCCTTGTCATGAACTCCTCTAATACCACTTTGTAACGACCCAGACCCGGCAAGCCACCCGAACAGTGCCGAACGGGTCGGGTGTCACTACCTTAGGCGCACCTCCCCTGAATTCCAAAGGCTATCGACTAGCAGTGAGGGTCTAAATAGGTATAGTGGGGAGGCTATACCCTCTTGGAGGATCATAATAAGGGTACTGGTCCAAAGATGCAGCGGAATGAAAGACTCAGCAGACTCGAACCAGACCCGCAGAGCGGAAGCAAAAACAATATAGACAAACAATGAAAGAAATAAATGCTACAACAGTAGTGGAAATAAACACAACAGCATTCTAATAACATGTAACTACAACTCAACAGTAAAACATGAATCCAGAGCAGGTCATACACAACTAAATATAAAAGGGCACCAATGGCTAACCAACAGTAGCTACAATAAGTAAGATTGCCGATACAGAAAAGTAAACCAAACAAAGTAAACCCCAGTTAGGTATGACCTCAAGGTCCATAACATCTCCATGAAACAACTAACACAACCTAGCTCCTGAAGCTGGCCTCTTTCCAGCACATAAATCCATAAAGTATGCACGTGTCCCGAAGGGCCCGTGTAGGGTGTGAGACAAATCTCAGTAGGATACCACCCAACGGTGCATACCAAATATATGTGTTTAAGTAGTTATGAACTCATCAGAAAAGAAATAAAAAGTACAATTCCCAATTAAACACAAACTCCACTAGTGCTCAACGGCCACCATGGAGTGTCACCTGCTTCAGCCAACACCGGAATCTCTGTCGTGTAACTCGGCACCATGTGCCACCTGGCAGATCGTGTCTCAAGTACCAGCGTCCCGAGGGCACGCCCGAAAATAGTAAACTGTCACCATGTGCCTCCTGACACCTCGTGCCTCAAGTGCTGACGTCCTAAAGGCATGCCCAAAAATAGTAACCCGGCACCATGTGCCTCCTGACACCTCGTGTCTCAAGTACCGACATCCCGAATGTACGCCCATCTCTTGAAGGATCCTCACCTCCCACATGGATTTCTACAGAAATCACCCCCAACCAAAATACCTAACCGCAACTACGGGGGCCTCTAACCACACGAGTGGTCAAAAAAACCTCATCAAGGAGTATCTCTGTATGCACACTACTCAATGTCCTGGGTGAATGGTAATCACCAAAATAATCCTAAACCACCAACACAGCTGACACCTCGTGTCCCTGCGACCATGTCACTCATGTCCGATGACATCTTCACACTAGTATCCCGGGCAATGCCCAACATGGCAGTCATACTGCCTCAAGCCGACGTCCATGATGCCCAATCCCGTGGTCAAAACCACCCAAAGTAACCCGGGAAAAGCCCCAACCTGTGATCAGCATCACTCAAGCATAACCGGGCCAAGCCCAACACAACCCAAAGGGTCCACCAGATGCAATTCACCAATTGCATATATAACATATGTAAACAGAAAACATAACCATGAAAAACCAACCAAACAGTCGAATTGCACTATACCAAGTGTTATCTCATACCAGCACAGAGGTCTTAAATGCCTCAAACAATTTAGAACAGGCTTTAACAAAGTAAACTAAAGAGTTTATAACAATCATATTTCAATTAAAACCATTTTGGCGTTCCCCTTCCAAAATGCCCCGATGAGCAATGACCCCTCGCCCGACACTACTCACAAAAACTGGTAACCGGGCATACCCAAAATCATCCCCGAGGTCCCATAAGCAATAAAGTATAAAAAACAGATAAAATAGGTTCCGCTCAAAATACCTGAAAATGGGCCGAAGGCCACATCACCCAAACAACTACGAAAACACAAAAAGAAGTATGCACCACCTACCTGAGACTTGCATGATTCTAATCCTCCGGTAACACCCGCCAATTTTGTCTCAAACGCGGTAAATCTATTAAAGATTCAAAACCTCTCAATGGTTTATAACTCGTTATAAAACGAAAATCAGACAAAACGGCCAAAGGGGAATCGAGGACTTACCGAGGGGGTTCCAATGCACTAATCAGACTTTGAAACGGGTCTCAGAGGGTGACTCAAGAAAGGATTGAAAATTCGGCCAACTTCGGGGAGGAGGTTCTGTCCAGAACCTCAAAACGAGGCCACTGCACATTTTAAGCGAAAAAAGAAAGTACACGGCGTGTACTTTAGAACTACATGCCGTGTATATTTCATTTAACTGTTCAAAAGACAGCTGATTCCGCCGACTTACATTCCGAACATACCGACATGATAACACGGCGTGTACCTCTCGGTACACAGCGTGTACCGGGTTCCTCTTCATTTCCTCATCGACGTACTCACATGCCATGTGTTTCCCTTATATACGGCTAGATGACACGGCGTGTCTAAAGGGAACATGGTGTGTCCTTGGTTCTTACCCAGCCAGCGGCCTACACTCCATGTATGGCCTCACATGGTTGGGGGTATACACGGCGTGTTTAAAACTACACGTCGTGTAGTAAGAAACTACTACATGGTCACCCCATGACATGTACTCAACGTGCACATGGTCGGTCACTCAGTTAACACATACACTGCGTGTACTTGAAAGTACACGGTGTGTATTCTAGAAATTTCTAGAAACTTCCCATTTTCTCCAGTTTCCTCAGAAACCAGTCAAAAATTCAAACAGGGTCGGGATTTTGACCCGTTCTGAAAACCCGGGTTATTAAAACTCCCCACCTTAACGTAGCTCATCCCCGAACTACCAAATGAAACCAGGAGATGGCACCGAACACGCTCATCCTAGTTAAACAACCCGGACTACCCCGGTCTCAAAGGTTCCGACTAAAATCCTAAAGGGGGCTCCCCACCTTAGGAATCACCTTACCCGATCTTAACCAAGCAAAACGTAAATAAAACAGGGTTTACTAACCTATTTTACAGAAGAAAAATGCTCCCATGATGCATCATCACCCCTGCACCTCATTGTTGCTCTTGTGTCGCTTCTGACACCCAAAGTATCCCGCACCGCATCGGTGTCCGCCTCACTGAGGTCCTGGTGCCTATCACCTCAAGTAACTCGCATCTAGGATGCCCCGATGACCACGGAACCTCATGTAACCCGCATCCATGATGCCCTGATGCCACGCATATCATACATATATATATATATATATATCATGCACCCAAGATGGTGCCAACCCACTAACAACATCTAGCCAGTCCACAAAGATCATGTGCATCTCGTGCACTCAAACAGACATACCTCTACAGGTCATGCCAAAAAGGAAACATAGAGATCACAATCACACTACAGTGTACCTCTAACTGTCGTCGGCTCACCAGCCTGCTTAGCCTCTAGCAGCTCCATGGCGTGCACCTGGCCTAAAACACGGATGCCTGACGCTTGACCTCCCGGCGATGCTGCTCCAGTCACCGGCCACTGACCCCTCAGATGGGTCCCACTGTCTCTATCATGACCTCTGCGCATAGCTGAACCTCGACTACCCTCTCTAGGTACCATACATGAACCAACTCCAGACGATGCAGTCTGTCCTAGTCCCTGCATGCCGGCTATCTGAGAAGACTTCCTACAAAATGTCTCCAGATGCCCGTCCTTTCCACATGCCCGACACTCCTTCGGAGGCCTATCGCACTGCGCCCGAACATCTCCCAGTTGTCCACACTTGATACAAATCCCTGAGGAACTACCACGAGGTGGTCTAGCTGAATCCCTGGCCTGACTGTCCTACTGGAACTCATCCCGTCCTCGCTTCCTGATGTCCGAACAATCACCTGGAGCTGTCTCCCTGCCCAAGCGATATTTCTCCCTCTCGTTTCCCTCGGCTATGAGTGCCTGATTCACCGCCTCAGAGAAGGAACTCATCCTGAAGATGTTCACTTGGACCCGAATGGCGTGTCGTAATCCATCCTTGAAGTGCCTTACCCTAGCTGCATCAATGCTCACCATACCAGGTGAAAAACGGGACAACTCTGTGAAGGTAGCAGCGTAGTCCATGACAGAAATATCTCCCTGCTGAAGGCTCAATAACTCTCGTGCTCTCTCTTCCCTTAGTGTCTCTGGGTATAAGTGCTCGAAGAACATGTCCTCAATGTCCTTCCAAGCCAGTACCTCGTGCCTACGAGCCTATACCTGTACATCCCTCCAACGCTTTGTCGGTCCTCTCAGCATGTATGTCGCCAGCTTGACACTCATCCCTGGAGGCGTCTCGAGCTGCTCGACGATCATCTGCATACTCTCTATCCAATTCTCAGCCACCTACGGACCACCCTCACCCTGAAAAAGCAGCGGGTTCTACAACTAGAACTCCTACATCAGATAGGCCATAGAAGGCTCTATACTCTGCGTGCCTCTGTCAATCCCCTGCAAGACACGTACCAGGCTAGCTCGGAGCTGCTCATCGAGCCATGACCCGAACGATGCCATACCCAGCTACTGTCCTGCCTGCACTGGATCCTGAACCTGCTCCAGTCCCTGAGCCTGTACCTACAGCACATGCTCTTCTTGTACCGAATTCTGACCCTAATCATGTGGCAATGTACCATCCCCTGCTTGACGCTCCATCGAGCCGTGAAGGAGTAACCCACTGAAAACCATAAATGGTAAGACATCCCATATATATATATATATAACAATATATTTTACGCAGATAAGGAATGAAGTAAAAGGAAGTGCATAACAACTACCCTTACTCCCCCCCTCACCGCAACCCATGCCCCATGGCATCCCGGCCTCATGGCCTCCTTACCTGCCCTCAAGAGAGCGATGTATCAAGTACCTCGGGCCATGCCCGTCCTGACAACTCACGTTGCCTCAAACCGAAGACCGAGTTTCCCAATCCTGACAGTTACACTACCTCAGCCATAGTACCTGCCTGCTCGCATAAGAGCCATACCCAAATATACTACCACATGCAATTATACAAAATATAAAGCTTGGCATACTCATTTTCACAACTTGCAGTTCTATCAGGAATTCCACCAATTCACATTTTAAAGAATATAAAGCATGGAAATTGATTTGTTTTATTCACATGGTATTCTCACCTCACAAAGCATACGTGCAATTATGAAATTGAAATACCCTAAAAATGTGCCTATCAAAGCCAAGAAAAGTAGCCTCGCCATACCAGGTGAAGGTCTAATTCTCCCTTACAATACCGGGTCAAGGGTCTCATATCACAATCCACAACATCACACATCAAGTGAGCCACCGAGGTGGAAATCATATAAAATGTAATCTGAGAAAAAGAAAACAGCAATTCCCACCAATGGAAACTTGGTCCATCCCTCGTACATGGGGCTGCAGGCACCCAAACACAAGCTAGAAACCTAGTTCCAGTAAAAACCTATCTCCAGTCTATCATATCCAAAATAGTAAAACAAGTAGAAATAAAAATAAAAGTCTCAATATCCTTAGTATCCAAAAAACACTACTACTAAATCCTTGTCAAAAACTCCTCTGATACCACTTTGTAACGACCCAGACCCGGCCAGCCACCCGAACAGTGCCGAACGGGTCGGGTGTCACTACCTTAGGCACACCTCCCCTAAATGCCAAAGTCTACCGACTAGCAGCGAGGGTCTGAATAGATATAGTGGGGAGTCTATACCCTCTCGGAGGATCATAATAAGGGTACTGGTCCAAAGATACTGCGGAAAGAAAGAGTCAGCAGACTCGAACCAGACCCGCAGAGCGGAAGCATAAACAATATAGAAAAACAGTGGAAGCAATAACTGCAACAACAACAGCGTAAATAAACACAACAGGATGCTAATAACATGTAACTACAACTTAACAATAAAACATGCATCCAGAGCAGTTCATACAAAACTAAATATAAAAGGGCCAAAATGGCTAACCAACAGTGGCTACAACAAGTAAGCATGCTGATAAAGAAAAGTAAACCAAACAAAGTAAACCCCATCTAGGTATGACCTCAAGGTCCATACCATCTCCATGCAACAACTAATGCTGCCCAGCTCCAGAAGCTGGCCTTTTTCCTACACGTAAATCAATAAAGTCTGCATGCGTCCCGAAGGGCCCGTGCAGGGTGTGAGATAAATCTCAGTAGGATACCGCCCAATGTTGCATACCAAATATATGTGTTTAAGCAGTTATGCATTTCTTAGAAAAGTAATAAACAGTACAATGCACAAATAAACACAAACTCCACTGGTGCTCAACGGCCACCATGGAGTGTCACCTGCTTCGGCCAACGCCAGAATCTCTGTCGTGTAACCCGACACCATGTTCCACCTAACAGCTCGTGTCTCAAGTACCGATGTCCCGAGGGTAGGCCTGAAAATAGTAACCTTGTACCATGTGCCTCCTGACACATAATTCCTCAAGTACCGACGTCCCAAAGGCATGCCCACAAATAGTAACCTAGACCATGTGCCTCCTGACACCTCGTGTCTCAAGTACCAACGTCCCGAAGGCACACCCATATTTGAAGGCTCCTTACCTCCCATGTGGCTTTCTACGACAAGAAACCCCCAACCAAAATACCTAACTTCAACTACGGGGGCCTTTACCCACACGAGTAGTCAAAACCCCCTCATCACAGAGTATCTCTATGTGCACACTACTCAAAGTCTCGGGTGAGCGGTAATCACCAGAATAGTCCTATGCCACCAACACAGCTGAAACCTCATGTCCCTGCGACCATGTCACTCAAGTTCAATGGCATCACCACCCTAGTATCCCGGGCCATCCCAACATGACAGTTGTACTGCCTCAAGCCGAAGTCCATGACGCCCAATCCTGTGGTCAAAACCACCCAAAGTAACCCAGGAAAAGCCCCAACCTGTGATCAGCATCACTCAAGTGTAACCGGGCCAAGCCCAACACAACCCAAAGGGTCCAGCAGATGCAATTCAGCAGTTGCATATATAACATATGTAAACAGAAAACATAACCAGGCAAAACCAACTAAACAATCGAATTCCACTATATTGAGTGCTCTCTCATACGAGCACAGAGGTCTTAAACGCCTCTAATAATTTATAACATGCTTTAACAAAGTAAACTAAACAGTTTATAACAATCATATTTCAATTTAAACCATTTTTGCATTCCCGGACAAAATGCCCCGATGAGCAACGACCCCTCGCTGGGCCTTTCTCACGGAAACTGGTAACCAGGCATACCCAAAAGCATCCCAGTGGTCCCATAAGCAATACAGTATAAAAAAAAGATAAAATGGGTCCCTCTCAAAAAACCTGAAAACACGCCAAAGGCCACATCACCCAAACAACTACGAAAACACAAAAACATGTACGCCCCACCCACCTGAGACTCGCACGATGCTACTCCTCCGGTAACACCCGCCAATTCAGTCTAAAATGCGGTAAATCTTTAAAATATTCAAAACCTCTCAAAGGGATACAACTCGTTATGGAACAAAAATCAGACAAAACAGCCAAAGAGGAGTTGAGGCCTTACCAAGGGGGTTCCAACGCACTAATCGGACTTCGAAACGGGTCTCAGATGGCGACTCGGGAAAGGATTGAAAATTTGGCCGACATGGGGGAGGAGGTTCTGTCCAGAACCTCAAAATGAGGCTACTGCCCATTTTAAGTGAAAATATAAAGTACACGGCATGTACTTTATAACTACACGCCGTGTATATTTCATTTAACTGTTCAAAAGATGGCTGATTCCACCAACTTACTTTTCGAACTTGCTGACATGAGTACACGGCGTGTACCGGGTTCCTCTTCCTTTCCTCGCCGACGTACTCACACGCATTGTGTTTCCCATATACACGGATAGACGACACGACGTGTCTAAAGGGAACACGGCGTGTCCTTGGTTCTTACCCGGCCAGTGGCCTACACAGCATGTATGGCCTCACACGGTTGGGGGTCTACAAGGTGTGTTCGAAACTACACGTCGTGTAGTAAGAAACTACTACATGGTCACCCCATGACATGTACTAATAGAGCATAGGGCCTGTCACTCGGTTAACACATACACGGTGTGTACTTGAAAGTACATGGCGTGTAGTCAGGAAATCTCCAGAAACATCCCATTTTCTCGAGTTTCCTCAGAAACCAGTCAAAAATTCAAATAGGGTCTGGATTTTGACCCGTTCTGAAAACCGAGTTCTTAAAAAATATATTATAAATTTAATTTAATATAAAATGTGAAAGTTTTATTAATGATAAGAATATAAAATGTTTTTATTCTTATTATCTTGTAAAATGATTATGATTAGAATTTATTTATGAATAGTTCATAAATGTTTCAAATTTTGGAATATAAATAAATTATTTATTTATGAAATTTCATAATATTCTTTTTTTGTTCACAATTAATTAATTTGAAAATATTTAAATTAAATTGGATTTATTTGGATATTTTTTAAGCCACCTCAAAAGGTGTTTTGATTATTTATATGATCAAGGTTTAAATAATTATTAAGTATATGATATTTAGATTATGTAAAAGGTTTACATAATCATTATTGAATCTAAAATAGCTTATAATTCATATCATATACTATATTTAAAAAGAAATTCCATATTATGATGAATATGAACGTGTCCATATTGTATAGAATATAAATATTTTTTATTCAAAATTTATTGAATGTCCATAATGTTAAATCTTAAATTATTAAAGGGTTTATAATTATATTTTCTTAATGAAATTGTTCATAAATATTTATCTCATGTTTAAACATTTTAATTGTTCATTTATTTAATGGTTATTACTGATTATATTCATAGTTATAAATTACTAATATTATAAACAAATGTATACCAAATTTTATATTATTAATTACTTGTAGGATAATTTCCTGCACATCCTGCAAGGATTGATATCTTAAAATATATTTTTCATCGACCTTGACCTCAGTTTGTATCTTCAGTTATGAGATTAAGAATATTTTTTGGGAATAGTTTGTGCATATTAAGTGTTAGAGTTTTCATGAATTGAACTCTCTCTTAAGTAAAGTATCCACAGGTAGATGTACATGGGGTCAAACCACCTACTCTCTTAGAGGCATTCCTTGGAAATGAAATTTAATGAGTTTGGTTATATGTAGCTCAAGGCTTACTCATGTAAACTTTGTTAGTCTCCTATAACTCTATTCCTTTACATGAAGTGTTCATGTACCTTATTCATATGATGAATTTTGATATGTATTAATATACATAACATCTATTTTTGGGTGATTAATACAGGCTTTTGGGTTGTGTAAATAGTTACACATTAATGTGGTGTGAACACATTAATTTGGTGGTTGGAATAAGGATTCTAAAACTAAAACATAAGAAAAATTCATACATGGAAAGGGAATAAAACATGAGATGATAATTATTACATTGAATATAATAGTTATGAATTTAATATGAATATGTTGTATCTTAAATCAGTGAGACGTTAAAATAAATACCCACATATACTAAGGGTGGAATACCTTCCAAAGAGACATTTTTCAAGACCTCGATCATCCAACCAGGTGTGTCATTATAAAAATGGTTGCCTCTGTGTTATCTTGTGTATGGAAAGAAAGAAATGAGTGACTCTAGATTATTTTGTGGGTGGGTTTTCTTTATTTTGGGTGCCTCTGGATCATCCTTTGTTATCATTTTTTTGGAATTTTATTTGGGTTACACTTACTGGGAGACCCTAAGAGGATAAGTTTACTACAAGAATATAGTTAACTGAATCCATGAGATAGATTTAGATAAAGGGTTATCTACTCAACAATACAAGATTCAGAACTACTATGATTGGGATGATTCCCTATTTAAATAGCTATGTATTGGTTGAAACGCTAAAGTGGCATGAAGTTTATTAAAATGTGAATCTTGGTTCACTAAATGGATATGATATATGGGGTTATCATAAATTTTAGTGGTAGTAGATTCATTTAAATCCCTTAATGAAAATATATAATGCATGATTTACATCTAATTAAAAGTTATGTAGCATATAAATGAGTCATAATCTTCAAGATAAACATTATTTTAATCCTTGAAATGAGGATATTAGATTAAACAACTCCTTAGACTAGTAGCTTAAGAAAAGTTCTTGAGAATGTGAAATTTTCTATGTGTTAGAACAGTTCCATCCTGAGTAACTAACTGTTGAATTTTTTCAAAAAGTTAATATAGATGTTTATGGAAGAATATAGTGATTAATTTATTGTTTCAATGGAATTAGATTCTAAATGACCAAAGGAATATTAGTCCCCATACATGTACTCAATATGGTTTGGTACATTAATGATTTCAATCTCATGTACTCAATATGATTGGGTACATCAAATGATATTCAGTATGATTGAATATATTAATGACATGGTGAGACTAAAAGTTTCCATAAAGTTTTATTGGTTATATAAATCAATTCTATTTTTCTAATATATATGTGATATCATTATATTGTTCTAAAAAGTGTTGTAAACATACAAAAGGTCATAAAGATGAAAATAATCAAAGCTTGATTTTTTTTAACGTAATAGAGTAAAGGAGTTCCTACATTGATAACTTGGATGCTTCATGATTGGATAAACTCAATATAAAATGTTCATAGTGTCTCATTTATCTCTTGAAAAGATCTTTTAAATAGTGGTTGTTTAAATGAAATAAGGTGGGTGTTTTTATACAAGGTTTATGATTAGTTTAATTCTATAATGTTATTTAAATAGAATACTAAAATGAATTGTTTTGGTTAGAGAATTTATCCGATTGTCATTACGAAAATGTTTTGATAATATGATTAAATTCAATGAAAAGTTTTACCCAATATTCTCAAATTGTTCAGAATGGATGAACTAGACATATAAGGTCTGAATTTAGATACTATATAGACAATACAAAGATTTAAACCAGGAGAAAAAAATGGTTTAAATGTTCAAAAAAATTTCTTCAAGAAGAATATCAAGGATATTGAAACATATGGTTTCCTAGAAAGGAATATTAATAATTCAATATTATTGGATTGTAGAAGATATTCTTGATGGAGTTTGTGAAACTCTATGGAATGTCTATATCATCTAAGGATATTATAGAAACTAATTCTTCAATTTTGGAAGTGTATGTGATATTGAATGCATATTTTATAAAGTTTTGTAAAAATGAATTGTTAAATTATTTAAAAAATATTTCAAGGAATATGGTTTATCGTAAAGGGTCAAAATTTGATGATGACATACATAGAAATGGGTTAAAGTAGACAACAAAATATAACATTATAACATTTGATGTTACGAAGTTAGGGAGTTTGAATATATGTTCAAAGAGATGAAATTAAGGAATATGATTCCTATGTATCACCATTATTCAAACTGGATTTCTTCCGAAATATCACTCACTAAGTTGTTAGAGATTGTGTTTTATCATACAGTCACATAGTGATGTGACATAAATTTTATATGGATGTACTTTTTTGGAAAATGAATCCATTATCGCAGCAACGTCATCAGGATAATGTTATACCTCTATAAGAGATTTCTTGTAGTGGTTTTAAATGTATCATGTCATTATAATAAAGTCAATGTTTATTTATCATTCATTCATGTGTGCTCCAATACATTTTACATGAATATACAAATGATAAATATCTATAAAAACATTGAGTTGTCACAAAATGATGATCATCATGGAGTATAATGGGTTGTGATGATATATAAAGGTTATCTTGAATACATTCTTATATTCATTACAAACGGTTTTATATGAGATATTGAAGAATAGATTTTTAAGGTAATAAGTACAGACGTATAGATTGGACTGATCCATTAAATTCTATCTCATAGAATTTCATATGGTCATCAATATACATAGGGGTTGTAGGATTATTATCAAACATTCTTACCTGTGGATGGTGAGATACATTGTATACGAATCTTTAAATCGTCATATTTTATTCTTTTACTCATTTAATACATTCAGCATTTTTTTCATCTTGAAATTGTTATATCTTTATTTCATCTTCTATTAAATGGAAATATGTGGTTAGTGTGGAGATTTTCAAGAATGAAGGCTATATGTTGCATCTACTATAATTCCAATCTCATAGTCTAGGACCATATGGAAGTTTCTAACTACATGGTACACTCTATTTATTCTCACTCTATCTGTCAATATTACTCATCCTATTAATCATTTTTTATTAGAATTTATATATTTTCCATATTGGTATGCTCATTTTTCTTATTTAATGTTTTACATAATTCAATAGTTTTTTCTCGCTCATTATCTTTTTTGTGTATTTCAATTTTCGTATATATATTCAAAGGTGTTCCTATATTTTTTTCCAAATGTAGAAGGTAAAAGATTTGAGATTGGATCAGATGTAGGACGAATCATATATTCCTTCCTAAGTAGGGCCTTTTCCCAAATCATGGTTGAAACTACTCTGCAATAACCTAGCCATGCTCCACTCACAGCCCCTCGAATCCTCTCATATGTTCATATGTCTGAGCCTCTAGTGACTCTCAGTAGATCTGGACACAAGACTGCTGCATATCTTGGAGAATTTTTATACAAATCAGTCTTCATTGCCTTCTTCATTAAGTATCCAAGGATTTATTTCAGTATTGGTAGGATCAATCTTTATCACCCTGCCTGCTTCATGATTCTTCGACCGCGGATTAGGCCTTCATCGTCTCCGATCTGAATCGAAGACTTTGATACCTGGTTCATTCTTGATGCTCTATTAGAAACTATGGAATTCCCATGGAATGGATTCTCAGATCTTTGAATACCCTATCTTATTCAACAGTGGGAGAAACATTGAGAAATTTTCTTGTAAATCTATACACTAGATAAATCGATCTTCATCAGCACTCATCGAGCTGAAGTCCATTTGTGCATCTAAATAGCCCACCTCTTCAGCATGTCATTTTTTTTGATCCATTCATATGGCTATCAAATTATTGCATTCTTCATATGGGGTACACTCCCATTTGTAGTATTATTTAATGGGAGGAAGTTTTTATTGGCAACAACTCAACGTAGCTTCTACCTTTGGTCGGCAGCCAACGGGATTGGCATGCAGCCTTTGTTGAAGCAGCCGATGGTAGGAGAAACTTCAAGGGTTGATGAAACTACCCCAACCATCCCTTGAAATACTTGACATCCTTCATCTTTAAAATGGGATTAATATCCCATAATATTTGTAATCATGTTGTGTGTCTCCTCCGACGTTTTTCCAGAAAGAGTAATATAAACAAGGCCACCATTCCCCTATGGACATAGGCAACCTTTCAAACCATGTAAATTCATGAATCGGTCTATTTTTCTTCTTTTGTTTGTTTTTTATCTAGCCACAAACCTCTTCTACACAAAAAATGATGTATCAATGGTTTGGTGAGTGAAACGACAATGTGGCAGTGAAATTTTATGGCAGTTGGAAAATTGAAGTTTCTCAGAAAAAATTTGCGAGCCCAGATATGTGAATAGCATGGTGAGAGCATTAAAATGGTGCGAGTAGCATAACAAATAGAGCTAACACGAAGTATATATGCCCGTTCAATGTTTGGTCATTCTAGGGGTGCTATAGTACCCCCCCCCCCCCATACTGGAGAAGACGGAACTATTCACACAGTCGACGACGTTCCATGGACATTTCCGACAACTATTCTGGTACGCCACCTCAGCACCACGTTAGTGGTCAATCTAGATCGTTGAAACTGTTTTGTCCATTACTTAGCCAATCAGATCCCATTTTCAGTGATCCAGGAGTCGATTCGAAGTATTTTGACCATTATAGACACATATTTATGGTAATATTTTTGAAATTCTAACTCCAAATGGAATAAAATATTGTTAATATGATTAAACATACAAAGTTTAATTATTTCATCAAGAAATCAAAAATGGAGGACCTTTTGTACATTCATGATTTGTGGAATCCTATAGTGGAAACCACTAAGCTCATTGCAGTGAAAGTGGAGGAAATGTCAACTAGCAGTAAAACTAATGAGAATATGTCAGCCAGTACCCTGAAAGTGGATGCAGAGGGGGTCCTACTCAATAGGAAATGTGCTGCCCAAATCAGACAGTGGATCAACAAGAGAAACATCCAAAAAATTTCCAATGGACACTACACCTCTATTCTTTGGAAAAAATTGGAAAATATTTATGCAAGGATAACCGTTCAAAACAAATAAAACATGATATTTTATCTTGTCAACATAAAATACAAAACGGGACCAACGTATCAGAGCACATGAGTGAGTTCCATGGAACTATTGATCAACATAATTCTATGAAAATGAAGATTGATGATATGTTGCAGGAATTGTTGATGTTGTGTTCTTTTTAGAAGAAGTGGGACACATTAGTTGTGTTGGTCATCAATTCTACTGTAGACAGAACTCTCACCGTGGAGATGGTGAAAAACAGAAATATGAATGAAGAGTTTAGATGAAAATACGAGGGACATACACCTAAATTAGAGGCTTTTGTTACTGAAAGACAAGGGTAACAGAAATGGCAGAGAAGAAGCATTAGAAGAGAACCTCGTGACCAATGTTTTCAATGGAGGAAGCGATCAAAATCTCTATCATGATATTACATGAAGTGACACCATTGTGGAAAGCCAGTCATCCATGAGTGTAGAAGGATGAAGGTAGATCAGGGGAATGAGGAAGTTAAGAACCAAAATAACGATGTTGAAGTTTTTAATGAAGAGATAATTATTGTTCAGGAAGAAAATCAGGTTAGTCTTACAAGACAATACTCAACATGAGTGATCGATTATGGAACTTCTACTATGTCACCGCCAGAAGAGAATTCTTTCCAACTTATGGTTCAGGGAGTTTTAGAAATGTGAATATGGGAAATGATGGTGCAACAAAAATTAATGGTACATTTAATATTTTTCTAGAAACTAATGTTGGATACATGTTATTGTTGAAGGATGTGAGGCATGTTCCTAATATTCGCCTCAATATTAAATCCATTGGAATGCTTGAAGATAAAAGATATGTCAGTTCCTTCGGGGATGGGAAATTGAACTTACCAAAGGTAACTTGGTAATTTCTAAAGGAAAGAAAGAAACCTCTCTTTATCTCACATATGCAAGACCGTGTGTAGGAGAAGTAAATGCAGCCAGAAAAGATGTTCCTGCAGATGTTCAGCATAGGCAGATGGGTCACAAGAGTGAGAGAGGAATAAGAATTCTCTACAAGAAATATCTATTACTAGGAATAAAAGGTAAACATCAAGATACTTGTGTTGATTGCATCATGGGAAAACAACACAGAGTATCGTTTTGTAGTTTTATACCATCCATAAAATAATTTTCTTTAGATCTGGTTCACACTAATGTCTGCATGACAAGCACTAAGATGATGATACATGCTATTTATTTGTTTACCCTCATAGATGATCATTCCAGAAAAGTCTGGGCATTTTCTTTGAAACCTAACGATCAAGTGTAGGATGTTTTCAAGTTGTTTTATGTAAAGGTGGAAAGAGAAACAGGTAGGTGATTAAAGATTGAGAAAGTAGATAATGGGGGAGAGTACCATGGTCAATTTAAGGAGTACTTTAAGAGTTTCGGCATCATGCTGAGAAAATTAGAACTAAATACGACTCAGCATAACAGTCTAGCTGAGAGAATGAACATAACAATTTGAGAGTGTGTAAGATTTATGCTCTCAAATACAAAGCTTCCAAACACATTTTTGTGGGAGGCAATGATGACCGCAGTTGATTTTATCAAACATTATCCATTAGTTCCACTAAACTATGTCATTCAAAAAATTGTCTGGACAGGTAAAGAGGTTTCATACAAACACATGAGAGTATTTGGCTGCAGGGTATTTGTTCAGATCTTGAAAGATGACTAGGAAAATATGGATTTAAAAGTAAAGTAATGTATCTTTTTGGGATACATTCATGATGAATTTGGATACCAACTCTAAGATCCTATCATCATGAGGATCATAAGGAGATGATATGTGGTGTTTCTTGAGGATCAGACGATTGAAGATTTTGAGAAGCCAGAATCTTTAGAGAAGTCGTGGTTTGAGGAAATTCCAGTTAGTCTGGATCTAGTCCCACCACCATCAGTACCAGCAAGCATGAGAGAGATACATGACACTGATGATACATCATTACTAGGTAATATGTTTTCATATGCATAAATTTCTTCATCATATGATATTCTAGAACATATTCCCCCTAAAGCACAGTTGAGGAGATCCACCAGAGAACGACAACTGAGACGTAGATACTCACCAAATGAGTATGTGATTATCACTGATGGGGGAGATCCAGACAGTTATGATGATGTGATCATGAGACAGTGGAATATGGAATAGAAGAAGGCCATGAAAGAGGAGATGAGACCCTTGAAGAAAAACTGTACATTTGATATAGTATAATTACCACACAGAAAGAATGCACTCAATAAGTAGTGGGTGTACAGAAATAAATGAGAAGATGTTATCTCACAACTGAGCTGTAGAGCTAGAATGGTTGTGAAGGGATTCAGTCAAAATAAAGGTATTTACTTTGATGAATTTTTTCTCCTATGGTTAAAATGTCTTATATCATAGTTTTTGTTGGATTGGTGGCTAGTTTGAACCTGGAGGTTCAAAAAATGGATGTAAAGACAACGTTCTTATATGGTGGCCTTGAGGAGGATATATACATGGATTAGCCGGAGGAATTTCTGGTGATTGGAAAAGAAAGCCTAGTATGCAATCTTAGGAAAAGTTTAAATGATTTTAAATAGGAATCGAGGTAGTCGTATAAGAAATTCGACTCAATCATGGAGAAAAATGTGTATAGGAGGACAACTACTGATCACTGTGTTTTTATCAAACAATTTGTTGAGGGTGATTTCATTATCCTATTACTTTGTGTTGATGATATACTAATTATTGGTAGAGATATCACCAAGATTGAAAGGTTGAAGAAGGAGTTGAACATGCCTTTTGAAATGAAGGACATGGGAGATACTACTCATATTCTTTGTATGACAATTACTTGTGATAGAAGGAATCACATGATTTGGCTATCTTTGGAGCTGTACATTGAGAATGGTCTTGAAAGATTCAAATTGGGAAAGGCGAAACCAGTTTTCACTCCCCATGTGAGTTATTTTAGGCTCACAACAATTCATAGCCCATCAACTGAGAAGGTGAAATGAAAAATGAAAACAATTCTCTATCATTCGGTAGTTGGCAGTCTTATGTATACCATGGTGTGCACCAGAACAAATATTTTTCACATTTTTCTAATTGTGAGAAGGTTCTTATCATATCTATGAAAGGAGCACTGGACAGAGTTCAAATGGATATTGAGGAATCTTGGAGGTACACATATTCATTTTTTATGTTTTGGAATTGAAAAAAATTGTTTTGGAAGGATAAAATATGCAGATATGGATGGAGATGTAGAAATGAGGAAATCCATATCCAAATACCTGGTATCATTTATTGGGGAGAAGTCTCATAAAAATCATGACTTCAGATGTGTGTAGCCTTATCCACCACAGAAGTAGATTATATCATGGTTACTAAGGGCTACAAGGAGATACATTCGACGAAGATATTTTTATAGGAGCTGGGGAAGAGTCAGGATAATTATATTCACTATTGAGATAGTCAGAGATCTATTCATCTCAGTAAGAAGCCGACATTTCATTCCAGGTCCAAACACATCAACGTGTATTATCACTGGATTCGAAATGTACTTGAAGAAAAATTGTTGAATGTTAAAAAAATCTACACCAATGATAATGAGTTTGACATGATGATGGAGGTTCTACCGAAAGAGAATCTGGAAACCTACATTAAGACTACAGGAATAGCTTCTACCCCAAATTGGTTGTGAGGGGGAGATTTAAGGGGGCCACTCCCATTTGAGGGATTATTCAATGGGATGAAGTTTCTGTCGACAAAAACACTACACAGCTTCTTCCTTTGGTGGGAAGCTGAAGGGATTGGAATCCAGCCTTTTTTTAACCAGGCAACGGTGGGAGAAACATCAAGGGTTAATGAACCAACCCCAACCCACCCTTAAATGAATTGGTTTTCTTCATCTTTAAAACCGAATTAATATCCCATGATATTTATAATCTTGTTATTTGTATCCTATGATGTTCATCTGGAGATATCAATATAAACCATGCCCCCATTCTCCTGTGGATGTAGGAAACCTCGCTGAACCACGTAAATTTTTGTGTTGATATGTTTTTTTTCTTCGGATTGTTTGTTTTATCTATCCATAAACATATGTTTCCCCAAAACATCATTGGATTCCCTAATGTTCTTACAATATTGTGTTCTAGTAAGACAATGTATGTCTGTCTCTTTTCAAACTACATGACTATTGGAGTCTGGTGTTGCAGTGTAAATACTTTGCTGAAATAGGATTATTGATCGGTGTGGACATGGAAATTGGAGGCTAAAATATGATATGCACAGGGTTTGGTGATGCCCAAGGCTGAATAATCTAGATCTCCTTTTTCCTTTTTTTGATTAATTTAACTGATTTCTACATGTCCATATATTTCTAGCTTATATTAGGCTCTTAACATATTACAAGCATCTGATTTTAGATTCAAGGATCTCCACTACACAAAATAGAGTATTTCATTAACTTGGTTTTAATTTCTATTCATTTTTTAGTGGTTATAATCTCTTTTGTAATATATTTTATTGTTTCAATCATCCGGTTTCGTACAAGGTGCATCAAATAATTTAATCTACATTAAACAAACAATAAATTCTGGGAAGTTCTTCTAGTGTTATTATTATTATTATTATATTTATTATTATTATTAATTTAGTTCTTTTAGTTTCAGAATAATTTTGTAAAATAAAAATAACATTTTACTTTATGTTCTATTTAAATTTGTTAGGAAACATTGTAAATTGACTTCATTTATATTTAGACATTAATCATGAATTATTATGAATTATTGATTGATATACTAATAATTTATTTGAACCACACATTAATAAATATTTAGTTAGTCGAAAAAATATTAGAATTACATAAATTGTGATTGATATGTTTACTAATACATTTTTTATGGTGCATTCAACATAAAATAATTGATTTTTATTTCGATAAAACATGAATTATTTAATAAATTATTTTCACTTTTCATTTCATGTTTTTAAAAAAATTCATTTATATATTAGTTTTGAATTTATATAATGATTTATTGTAAATTATTAGAACATATGATATTTGACATGTTCTATGCATTTTAGTAATAGAAGATATGCATTTTGAAATAAAATATTATTATTTTTATAACTGTTATATTATTTAAAGTGTTTTGGGGTTTTTAGAGAATTTTTATAACTAATTTTGTGTTTCTTCTAATAATGTCATTTTTAGTCATAACAGGACCTTCATTTTTTGTCAATTAATTTTAATGATTTTTTAATTAATAATTCATAAAATATTTTTAAAAATAATATTCATTTATTGTGTATTATTTACTTATGTTATTAAATTTTTATTACCAACTTAATCACATTTAAATAAAATATTGAGGAAAGTGTTGATTTTACATCAGGGGAATAGTTTTCTAGGTTTCATTTTATTTTATTAACATTAATTAATATCTGATTTTTACTGAATAAAATTCCATAAAAAATTTACTGTGACATACTCAATAATTTTTTATGTTATTATGTTATTCATTTTATGATTCTAATGTAATGGAATGGTTACATCTATTTGTTTATCTCCATGGAATATAAATAGTAAATATTTTAATATTAAAATGAAAAATTATTTAATGAATGTTATAATTATGATAATAAAGTTGATGACTCTCGATTACCCAATACAACTCTTAATGTGATCAAATTTTCAAATTTTATATTTTCTCTATTCTTATATATAACATCTCGGCCCAAATACCACACACTGATTCCCCAAACCAATCAATCACATGACCTCAAGCACGCCCCCCCCCCCTGTACGCCAGAAGCTGCCAACTAGTGGAGACGGTCTATAAGTCGATCTTGAGGATACTATACCCTCCTTTTTTCCTTTCATCATAGTAATACATTAGTGGAAATAAATAAACAACAGTGGAATCATAAGACCATAAACAATACCAATATGTCTTGATAACCAAAGAAAGAAATACAATGTCAAATGTAATCAATAAATATGTCATGCTAATATACATGCCAGATGAAAATATGCAACTCAAAATAAAGACATTGATAACTCTCAAGTGGGCCCCGAACCACGTCTAGTTCCCTCATCTTGGCTTCATCCCCAAATCAACCATCTAACACAGGGTGTTTTCCCTTAATATATCCTACAACAATAATGTCTATTCAGGTACCGATCAGGCGGTCCGAGTTGGGTCTGAGTATGACTCAGTAGGTCACCAAAAATTATGTCTAAAATAAATCCAATCAATAATAATGTATATTGTTGTATGAAGAAATAATTATAATGCATAAGTAAACAGTTATCACATTATCAATTAATCTACAATTATCCACATAATCCTCTAGGTTCTCGTAGAAACCATTACCTCTTATCGGGTACATCTCATGAAAAATCCTTATGTAATACCAAATGATATCACATTTCAATGTCCATGTTACTATTCTTAATACTTGAACGAATGACCATATTACCATTCACCTTTTTATAACACATAATATAATGAACATGTTACCAATTATAATACTTGACTGAATGTCCATATTACTATTCACCATTTAGTTATACATAATTGAATGAGTGTGTTACCATTTGTGACAACACACATTAGAATGATAATGTTACCATTCCATATTTCTCAACATAACAACCATGTTACCATTCATAAACTTATAATTAATTCAATAATTAATTATCTATATCAATGATATTATTAATTCAGCAATTAGTTAAACAAAACCATTCTATTAATTAACTCAACAATTAAAAATTCACAACAATAACATTAATTAATTCAATAATTAATTAATAATATCAAGTTCTCTAATTAATTCAACAAATAATTAATCACGTCAATTACTCTATTTAATTCAATAATTAACTAATCACATCAATTACACTAGCTAATTCAATAATTAAGTAATCACATCAATTACTATAATAAATATAACAATTAACTAACCACATCAATAATATTAATTAATTTGACAATTAATTAATAAAATCCATAATATCAATTAATTTAATAATTAATTATTCACTTCAATTATATTAGTGAATTCAACAATTAAGGATACACATCAATTATATTACAAATTGAACAATTAGTTTATCACATGAATCCCCTTAATTGATTCCCACAAGTAATTAAATATGTAAATCTCATTAATTAATTCATAAATTAATAAATCAATATCCAGAGACTCAAAATCTCATAATTAATCCCACAATTAGTTATCTTATTCACAATCAAAATACTTCACAATTATGTCATCATGTAATTATCCAAATCTATCAATTTCATATACACAATAGTCCCTTTTAATTAATTCGCCAATTAATTCAAGTCATTCAATTGCATTAACACAACAACCACCATTGATTAATTCTCAAATCTAACTCATTCGATTGCATTAACAAAACAATCCCCATTAGTTAATTCCATAATTAATTAATCATCTTCAATCCATTTAACTAATTCACTAATGAATTTTTCATTAATTAGATAAAAATTAATTAATCATAATACATCCATTAATTAATTCATCAATTAATTAATCACATAAATTCGATTATTTAATTCATCAATTAAAAAATAAAAGTACTCATATTAATTAATTCATCAATTAAATAATCATACCCACAATTTCCATATCTCATAATTAATTCACTAATTAATTATCTCTACCCAATTATCTCAATATCACATAATTAATTCTACAATAAATTATCTCAAATAATATATCTTAATATCTCATAATTTATCTAATATTAATTATCTGACCTTATATATCTTCATATCTCATAATTAATCTTCAATTAATTCTCTCATATCATATATCATGATATCCCATAATTAATCTAGCGTTAATTATCTCATCTAATATATATTGATATCTCATAATTAATATACCATTAATTATGTCGCATCCCCAACCCGAACAAACACTCGAATAGTGCTAATAGGCCGAGTCCATTGGCCTTAGGTGCTCCTCCCCAAACGCCAAAGGCTGACGACTAGCATCAATGGTATAAACAGGTATAGTAGGGTGACTATACCCTCTAGAAATAGATAAAGTACTAGTCCGAGAATGACAATGTAATATGAAATGGAAATAATTGACATAGTAGACTTGAACCATACCTGCAAAGTAGAAGCACATTCAATAGAAATAAACAACGTAATCAATATAGAAACAATTTTATTGGAAAGAATAAATAACAACTTTCAGCTAATCACATGTAGCCACTGAAAACAAAATAAGAAAAGCATGTATTCTATGTCAGGTCGTACAATACAATATCCAAGGTGATGCCCATGGTAGACCACAATAGCTACATAAAATAAACATGCTAAAACTAATATAATACTAAACAAAAATCCATCTAGGCATAACCTCAAGGTCCCTTCCAATATTCATACCAAACAGTACTACAATCCAGCTCATGGAGCTGATCCTTTACCTCTACATAAATTCATAAAGTCTGCACGCATCCCGAAGGGAACTTATAGGGTGTGAGACAAATCTCAATAGGATACAACCCAATAATTAATACATAGTATATGTGTTTAAAAATACATTCACCTCAATGAAAAGTGAATCGTACAATTCCATAATAAGCACAGCCTCCGTTGTTTCTTAGTAGCCACCGGGGAATTTCACCTGCTTCGGCTATCGTCGGTATCTCATAAGCAAAGGGAGTCATTAGCCCAGGGCCCAAGGTAACACTATAGTAACAATTCTAGGTGAACCCTCATGTTACACCTCAATCACATATCGTAACACCATGTTCTTCTTGACACCTTGTGTCTCAAAGTACCGACATCTCAAAGACACACCCAAAAAAATGTATCCTAGTCACACAAACCCCCGGAAAAAAGCTAACGTCTACTCCTGGAAAGACACCCATAGGAATAGTGATGTCTTTCCTCAAACTAATATCTAGGACCATGGCCTCAATCATGGAGAGCCTCATCCCGCAACCCAATACCCTCATCGATATCCACCGAAGGCTCCTCGCCTTCAATGTGGCTTTCTACAACAGGCACCCCAAACCATAAATACCTAATCTGCTACTATTGGAGGCCTCTACCAACACAAGTGGCCAAAAAAACCTCATCACGGAGTCAACCTATGTGCACATGATTCAAAAGACACATTGACCATCATGGGTGAGCATCAGTCACCAAATAAGAACTTAAGCCACACCATCTCTGGAACCTCATTCCCCTACAACCATGTCAATCAAATATGATATCCATGCCATCCAAGTATCACAGGCCATGCCCAACCTGACAGTCACACTTCCTCAAACTAATGTCCATGATTCCCAATCTTGTGGTCAAAACCACTCATGCAAGTCTGGGCCAAACCCCTACCAATTATCTACATCAATCAATCGCGATGGCCATTCTATCCCATCCATGGGACAAGCCCTTCACAACCCCGTGGGTCTCAGCTTATGTAATCTCAAGAAATACATATATATAAATAACATTAAAAAATATTATTCAATAATTAAATTTTAAATAGATTGAATTACATAGGCTACAAGATCTAACCCCTTAGCATGGAGGTCTAGAATGACTCAAATTATCATAATCAACCCTTAACAATTTAAATATACTAGTGAAAAAAATCAATTATAACCATTTTGGCACCCCCAACAAAAATAACCTAAGGAGCCACAACCTCTAACTCGACCTCGCTCAAGTTTAATAGGCATTGGGAATGCTCACGGAATCCCACATGGTCCGACAATAATTTTGACATGTTATGATAGGGACTCTCTCAATATCCATCTTTGCGCTAAAAATTCACAGCTTCGAAATGCCTGTGAAAACTCAAAACAGGGTATGCACCACCTACCTTAGACTCGTAGGTGTAGGCACATCTGATATCGAAGTCCAATTCAAAGTCGATCAATTTAGATCTGAGTTTCCATCTTAAAAATTGAAATTGGATTAGACAGAATCAATGGTCTGTAAGGAGAAATATCAATGAAGTAGAAGGGTGTGTGAGGGTAACCTTACTGAGGCGATCCTAGAGCTTCTGACATATCGAAGAATGGAGGTCGAATGAAGGAGTTGGATCAAAATCCACTATAAGGTGAAGGCACACCAACTATGTATATGACCATGGAGGAGAGAAAGAATGGGAAGAAGAGAAAAAATAAGGAGAATATGAAAAAAATAGACAAAGGAAACATGTTCAGGCTATACGGCTTACACGCACTGTTTACTAAATAGTGTGGAAGCCATTGCCTAAGGCTGCCTTCATGGGCTACCTGCACGGTTTTTCAAATGGTTCAGAAACATGGTGTTTCTCTCTAAAATATTGCAGATGAGACAGTGTGGCTATTCACCACCACTCGTATGGTTTACCCTATACAATATGCATGCACCTGATTTGCAAAAACTAGGCCTTCGGACCTTCGATGCTCTAAAACCAAAAGGAGACACCCGAGGTACTCTCATAGCCCTTAAACAAAACCAAATAACACCATTTAAGGCCAACAGAACTCCAGGATTTGATTTCCAATCATTGAATAAAAATGATTCCTAGCCACTAATTAAAATTTTCAAACCTGGTGGAGATTTTTTTTTACCCATTCCAAAAACCAAGGTTGTTACAATCTCCCCACCTTAACATAGCTTGTCCACTAAATATAAAACAAAAAAAAGAGATGGTACCAAAAAAAACATATCCCAGTAAAAGAAACCAGCCTACCCTGGTCTCGAGGGTATATGCCAACTCTCTCAAAGAGGGCTCCCCACCTTAGGAATTGCCTAACCCAGTCAATCCCTACCCAAATATCAAATCAATAAAGGTACAACGACCTATTTTTAGGCCTATGTTCCTCCAGTGATACATCGTCACCCCTTCTCCTCATCAGGTGATCTCGTGTCACTTTAGACCCCCAACCATATCCCATACCGTCTCGGTGCCCACCTCAAGCCCATGGCACCCATGAGAAAACGAGTTCCATCATCCCTTAGATACTCATTACAAATCGGGTGCCTTAGTCCTCAATAAAAATATGCATCCTTGATGTATTGATGCCCAAGGCATTTTATGTAATCCCGCATCCATTTGATGCTCTAATGACTAAGGCACCTCATGCAACCCACACCCAACGTTGCCCCAATGCCAAGCACCTCAAAACGAAAATCCAGCGATGCTCCTAATGCCAGGAAACACCCCCCCCCCCATATATATATATATTAAAGCACTCGAAATAGTGCCAACCCACTGACCAGGGTCTGGTCAGTCCATATACAACCTATGTACATCATGAACACAAAACGGACATGCCTAAATAGGCCATGCCAAAATAGACATTCCTCAACAATCCATGCCAATGAAAAGAAAAGACAAACTACGACCATGTCTGTGGTGTGCCTCAGACCGTAGTCGGATCTCTAGTCTGCTCAGTTCCCAGTAGCTCCATGGCTTGCACCTGGCCTAACACATAGCTTCCGAAATCCTATCTTCCATGTGGTTTTGTACTATCCATTAGCCATTGATCCCATGGTTGGGTCCCACTATCTTTTCACCATCCCCCATTTGCAGCTGAGCCTTGGCTACACTCATCCAGTTCAAATAATGATCTTACCCTAGATACCAGTGTCTATCTAGGTCCCTGATTACCGATAGTCAGAGAAGGAATCCTGCAAAACATCTTAAGATGATTGGCCTTCCAACATGCCTAACACTCCTTTAGAGGCTTCTCACACAGATTTTAGACATGCCCTGGCTTCCCAAACTGAAAGAAAAAAAACTATTGAGCTACAACAAGGTGGTCTAGCTGAGTCCTTGGCTAGACCGCCCTACGGGAATTCATCCCGACCTCATTTCCTACAATTTGAACCATCACTTGAAGCCAAAACCTAGCTCAAGTGAGACATGTACATCAATTTTCCCTCAGCTATGAGTTCATGATTCACTGCCTCTAAGAATGAGGTCATCCTAAAGATGTTTACATGCACCCAAATGGAATGCGGTAATCCATCTTTTAAGTGACTTTCCCTCGAGGTGTCATCAATTACCGTACCTTGTAAAAAGTGAGACAACTCGGTTAAAGTATATTTGGAGTCCATGATGGACATGTCACCCTACTAACGGCTCAATAACTTCCAAGCTCTCTCCACCCTCAGCATATCTGGGAAAAAGTGAATGAAGAACCTTCCCTCACAGTCCTTCTGGCCCAGTCCATCATGTCCTTGAGCCTAAACCTACACATCCCACAAGCACTTTGCAGACCCTCTAATCATATACATCATCAGCTTGACCCTCCACCCTAGAGGCATGTCGAGATACTGAAATATTATATGCATGCTCTCTATCTAGTTCTCAGCCTCCTACGGATCACCCTGGCCCTAAAAAATCGGTGGGTGATGCAACTGGAATTCCCACGTCAGATATTCCATCGATGACTTTGCTCCCTGAGAACCTCTATCAATCCCATACAAGACACATACCAGTCTAGATCAGAGTGTGTCATCCAGCCATAGCCCAAACACTATCAAACCCATTAGATTTACTACGTTCACTTGATCCTGAACCTGATCCTATCCCTGAGCATGTACCTGTAGATCAAGCTCGACCAAACCCTCAGGGGTCTAAACCTAATCATTCTCCAACAAAAGTGTACCATCACCCACCAGATGATTTATCTGAGTTTTCTTGGAGGAACCCTCTAAATACCATAAAATACTTAGATTTCCCATATATATCAAAATCTATATATAATATAGATAGGGAAAGTAGTAAAAAGGCAACGCATTCTTACTACCCTTACTCTCCCCCACTCCAACAGTGACCCACAACATCCCGGCCTCGTGGCCTCCTTACATACTGCAAGAAAATCAAAGTATCACAATACCCCTGGGCCACACCCATCCTGACAACCATCGTTGCCTCAATCTAACAACTGATTCTCCCAATCCTGGTGATCAAAAATCAACTCAACCATAAAACCTGCATGCTCCTATAAGATCAAGGCCCATTCACATGCCCCTTGTAATTATATAAATATAAATCATGGAATATCACATTGAATAAAACAAGTAATTATATCACATAATAGAATTTCATCCTTTCACATGGAATTTGATATATATCACATGGTATTATCACATTACAAAGAATACGTGCATATATGGAATTGAAACACCATAAAAATGTGGCTATCAGAAGCCAAACCAAAACAAGAATGACAACCCACATTCCATATTGGGCCAAGGTCCAATTCTCCCTTACCACATTAGGTTAAGGGTCACATATCATAACCAATAATCATCACAAACCATGTGAGCCACGAAGGTTAAAACCGAATAACTGGTAATCAGAAGAAAAAAAATTCCCACCCAAGGAAACATGGTTCATCCCTCGTACCTAGAGATACAAGCACCCAAGAACTAGCTATAAACCCAGTTCTAGACACAACTTATCTTGAGTCTACCATATCCCAAATATTAAGCTAGTAGAAAAGAGGTAAAAGAACCTAACTTTGATACCACTTATAGAATATTCGACCAAAATAGACACCCGAACAATGCTAATGGCCCAGGTGGCACTGGTCGTAGGCACACCTCACCAAATTACAATGGATACATACTACTAGTGGGGGTTTAAACTAGTATAGTGGGGAGGCTATACCATTTTGAAATATATAAAGTACTGGTCTATGTATAACAATGTAACATGAAGTAGAAATAATTTAATTAGCATACTCAAACAGGAACTTCAAAACAAAAGCACATTCAATACTAATAAACAACTGAATCAATATAGAAACAACTGAATATTAAAATAAACAAAAATGAATGACATCATATCACTTGTAGCCACTCAAAACAAAACAAGAAAAGAATAAATTCCATATGAGGTTGTAAACTAAAATATCCAAGGTGCTTCCCATGGAAGACTATAGTACCTTCATAATATAAACATGATGAACCAAAAGGAAAACTGATCAAAAATCCATCTAGGCATGACCTTAAGGTCCACGCCGATCTCCATTCCACTACGATATAGCTCCTGAAGCTGATCCTTTACCAATATGTAAATTCATAAAGCCTACATGTGTCTTGAAGGGACCATATAGAGTGTGAGATGAATCTCCATAGGATACCACCCAATGGTGCGTACCTAGTATATATCTTAAAGCATATTTACAACTCTAAGAAAACTAAACAAAATAATGAAATAATAAACCAAACCTCCACTGGTGCTTAGTAGCCACCAGTGAGTGTCACCTGCTTCGATCATCACTGGAATCTCAGAAGAAAAGAGAGTCATTGGCCCATGGCCCAAGGTACCCCTGTAGTCACAAGTCCAAGTGAATCTTCAGGTTCCACCTCAATCACATATTCTGGCACCATGTGCCTCCTGAAACCTTGGGTCTAAAAGTACCGACATCCTGAAGGCACACCCAAACAATTGTATCCCGGTCCCAGAGACCCCCACATGAAAGCTAACGTCGTCCCATGTAATAAAAACCAAAGTAACATTGATTCCTATCCTCAAATAAATATCCAAGCCCATGGAATCATGCAGGGAGAGCATCAGCCCCCATCCCAATAGCCCTATAATTATCCACCAAAGGATCCTTGTCTTCCATGTGGATTTATATAATAATCACCCCCAAACCATAAATACAAAATACACAACTATTAGGGGCCTCTACCCACATGAGTGGTAAAAACAACCCCATCATGGAGTCATCATGTGTGCACATGACTCAATCAGAACCTTTTCCATCTAGTGTGAGTGAAAATAACCAAAAAAGAACCTAATTGATACCATCTATGGCACCTCATACCCCTAAGACCATGTCACTCAAATCTGGAAGCCAAGTCATCCAAGTATCTCAGGCCATGCCCAACCCAACATTCACACTACATCAAACTGAAGTCCACAACACCCAATCCTATTGTCAAAACGACTTATGAAAATCCATCCCAAACCTAACCGGTGATAAAAAACACCAAATCCTAATGGCTATTCCATCCCAACCCCAGGCCAATCCCGTCACAACATCATGGGTCACAACATATGTAATCTCAAGCAGTACATATATATAAATTACATTAAAACATTTTAACCAGCAATTCAATTTCGAACAAAGAGAATTGAACTAGCTACAAGATCTAAAACATTATTATTGATGTCTTGAATGACTATAATTATCTTAATCAAGCCTTAATAATTAAATCATACTAGTCCAAATCAAAGCAAATCAATTAAAACCATTTTGGCACCCTGTCCAAAATAACCCAATGAGAAATGACCTCTAACCCATCCTTGCTCTAGTGTAACACACATTGGGATCTCTCATTGCATCCCACATGGTCAGAAAATCATTTTTAAATGATATAACTGGGTCTCTATCAATACCCTCCATTGCTCTAAAAAGTCGCAACCCCCAAAAATCCGCGGTAACTCAAAAGATGGTATGAACCACCTACTTTAGGCTCATAGGTGTAGGCATGCCCGATATTGAAGTCCAATTAAATGACGATCAAAATAGATAGGGGTTTCCATATTAAGCAATGAAATTGGTTTGGATGGAAATAGTTTTCCATAAGGAGAGAGATCATGGGAGAAGAAGGGTGTGTAGGGTTTTCCTTACCAAGGCGATCCTATAGTTTCTGACAAATCGAAGTATGGAGGTTGGATGAAGGAGTTGGATCAAAATCTACTAAAGTATGAGGAAGGTGATACCTACTGTGTGTGTGACCACGAATGAGAGAAAGAAAGGTAAGAATAGAAGAAATAAGGAAAAAGATAAAAAATTGAAAAAAGAATCCCATACAGGTTGCATGGTTTGCCAAACCATATGATAACCATATGGAATCCACTGCATGAGGATATAGGACTGCATGAGCTACCTACATGGTTTTCCAAACCCTACAAGAACTGTGCACACCTCTCTATAATACTGAAAATGAGACCACACGGTCTTGCGCCACCACTCGCACAGTTTCCCCTAAATAGTATACCTACACCTGCTTCCCAAAAACTAGGAATTCAGGGCTATGACACTCCCAAATAAAACCGAAACACCCAAGGCACTCTCTTAGCCTCTAAACCAACCCAAAAAACCATTTAACTACAACAAAACTCTCATATTTTAGTTCCAATCAATGAATCAAAAATTATCATAGTCACTAATTAAAAAATTCAAACTGGTGTGTATTTTTTACCCATTCCAAAAACCAATGTTGTTACAAATTATCTCAACTCATATATCTTGATATATCATAATTAATTCATCAATTAATTATCTCTACTCATATATATTGATATCTCCTAATTAATCTACCTATTAATTATCTCAACCCAATTATCTTAATATCTCATAATTAATCAACCGATTAATTGTCTAAATCAAAAATCCTTAAATCTCATAATTAATCCTCCAATTAATTATCTAAATGGTTAGACCATAAACCTCATAATTAATTCCCCAATTAATTATCTAATTTGAAAACCCCTTATCATCATAATCAACTCCCTAATTAGTCATACATTTGAACAATAATCCAAATAATCAATTGGCCTCCATATAAATCAAAAATCCCTAAATCTCATAAATAATCCTTCAATTAATTATCTATTTGGACAAAACCTGAATCTCATAATTAATTTCCCAATTAATTATCTAAATGGGTGTCCCTTAATCTCCTCATTAACTCCACAATTAATCATATATTTCAACAATTAATCCAATTAATCAACTGGCCACATTTACTAAATCAATTTAGGAATTAGAATTGGTAAAGAATGTTAGAAATCCTAAAAAATGTATACATGTATCAAAATCATGACTATGAGAATTTAATATTAAACCACCAGCCTCAATTTTTCTATGAATAATCACCCAAAAAAATCCACACAAATTTGTGGCACAATGACGTAGATCTAGATAGGAATCTCAAAACCCTAAATAAATATTAAAGAAAATATAGATCTTGAAAATATAGATCTATATCTCAACAAATAGATTTAGAACTATCCAAAATAGGATTAATTCACTAAAATAAAGAGATAGGAATGAGAGAAGAGAGAGAAAACTAATGGGATAGGATTTACTCACCAGGAGGGGTGCATATCTTTGATCCGGGCTTCGAATCAAGAAGAATGGAGGTTGAGAAGGCTTGATATTCATCCGAAGAAATCAAAAAAAGTGAAATAACTCCTTGGATCTAATGGGGGTCGAAAATGTGTGAGTTGTGGGGGTTTGGGGGATTTCAAACCTAATTTTTAGGCCATTAAAAATATCGTGCACGGTTTCTTTGGTAGGGGAACATGGTTTTCTCTAATAGTTTTCCAGCCATGAGCCTGTTATTTAGGGGTGCATGGTTATTCATTTTATGGTTCACCGTTTGAAAAACTATTTACCAGCCATGTGAACCCGCACAATCTAGGGTTTCATGTTTTCCTAGGCTTTGGAACATGGTTTACTCTAAACGTGAGCCAACTGTGCACATTTGTATTTCCTTCATTTTTTCTAAACATTCTCCCAAACACTCCCAATGGTAAAACCCAATCTACAAGTATTCAACGGATGCATCAGTCTCTAGCTCAACCTTCATAACATAACTGAAATATTTCCCAACAACTGCAAGAAAAAATCTAACATTAGCACATAGTATTGCCATCCAAAATTGCCTAGAAATAATTTAGATCCACCACCTCTAAGTCCCACCCGATCATTCTATGAGTAATTTAACCATTCACCATACAGGTTCCACATTTGAATTCTGATTCCACCATTTCCAACCCATGGTCTTGGTCCATGCACCTTTTTATGAAACATCACTTCCCACTATTGGATATTCATTAACACCGCTTTGTGAATATACTCAACCACCATGGTATTCGTTGACCTCTAATCCATTCTAAGAACCACATATATAAACTTTCAACAGTGTAACCCGCACCATCCAACTCTATATATATACCACTTCATAAGAAAAACTTCCAAGGGGCCCATATCCAACCAAAACACATCTAGGTAGATGGGTGTAAATACAAATATTTATTAGCATAACATGGAAAATTTAAAGGTTGTGGAAAAGATCATAACTATTTTAAATTACACTAAAAAGGTTGTTTATGGGTGCAGTAGAAGCATACAAAGGGGGGAATATATTAAAATTTATTTTCACAATCATTTCCAAAAACCAAGAGCAAGGATCTTTCACGTCAAATTTATAATTAATTTATTTAATAATTGAAGAAATAAATACCTAGGATTAGGAAAATTCTTCGTTGGTGGATGTTGATCATAAGAAAAAACCATTTTGGATTACCTTCATTTTGCTATAAGGATCCAGGGATAAAATACCTCTAGTGGTTATCCACACATGGTCTTATGATCTCCGAGCAACACCAATGGATCTCGGAGGGTTAGCACGATGAGTCATATTCATTATGTTGTTTTTTATTATTCACTTGTTCTTCGATCGTGATGAAATATCTCTTTTACTTCTTGTTCTTTAGAGGGAGATATGAGTAGGAATTGAAAGAGAATTCATTGTGCTTAACAATTCTCCATTCTCAATTTCAGATGCTCTATACAATAGACATAGGGGCATATTTATAGAGTTAGGATTTGAATTAAAATATTATTTAATTTCATACAGGACCTTAAATAACATTTCTTACCATTAATAAATCTCATGCCACATAATAATAATTATAAAATTATTATTTTGTGGCGCGTACCAACTTGTGCAATAAAAAATTTTATGTAATAGTCTTATTAGTTAATATTTTTCACCAGAATTGGTCTTGGTTTGTTCAAAAACCTCTAGAATTTATTGAATAACTGAATAAATAATTTATTCATAAAAAAATATTTTATTCATAAATAAATAATTTATTCAAAAGATAGAGAATAAATATTTATTTAAATATTCAATAAATAATATAAATATTTTATTCACAATACGGTGAATAAATATTTATTTAATTTATGAAATCAATAAAAAATGAATAAAATTACACCTAAATCATTTGAAAAATATTTATTCCATTAATTAAACTCAAGAAGAATTTAATCATGATCAATGGAAGCACTTAGTGTGTGACCCTATAAAATTCATTTTCATTGGCATTAGGTGGGCTTTCTTAATCTCCACGATTACTGTCTAGAAGAGACTCAAGACACCCAAGAGAAAGAACCTAATGTTGCAATGTAGACAACCATATACTAATTCTCATTGTGTAATACAATGCCTAAATCATAATATATAATCAAGAAAGTTGCACATCTATGTCACCAACATATATGATCAATATGCCTTTCATTGACTATCTGAAATATCGCAAGACCATTTCCATGGAATTTAAAGTGACAGTTCTATTCCAATTAAACAGAAGAGGTGTCAGCTTCCATAAATATGGAGGAGACAAATCATTCACTAACTTATTAATTAATGACATGTCTCTCGTGACGCACACAACATATCCATCTTTTCCATGAACTGTTATCATCATTGTTTACAAAATACATATAAGTATGTGAGTTGTAACATGTATTAATAATAATATTAAAGTATTTGGACCATAATACATGCTTGTATATAGTAATGTCCGATGACACAAAAACATGTGGAATTAATAATAGCAGGTCTATTCTTATAATCTCTCATCCTGGAGATCACCAGGTGAGAAATTCATGAGATGAAGCCTCATCTTCTTAATATTACTCTCACACAAAATTCTATGTACTATTTCTCCCATCATAGTACATTATCCAACCATATAACATTATTGGAGAATATCGTTAGAGCACATAAATTTTCTCATCATAGCGGGGAATTTCTATGACCTTATCAATATGATGTATACTCTAGGACATTATAACATTATATTCATAGAGAACAACAAGCAATATTTAATAAGAAGTTTTATTAATATTCAATAAAAAAATATTCATGTAATCAAAGTTAAAATAGTTAGTCCTAAAACACCAACTCCAACAAACTCCAACTTGAACTAGATCCAACTCCCTATGACCTTCAGTTCATTAGACCTCACATGATATTCATGTTTCTACTAAGTTAAGGATTTAATCTAGGGGACTTCCACATTGTGTTCTGTGGAAATATTGCTGACTATAACTTCACATCTCGAAAAAATATCCCTGAAGAGATAATACTTATGAAGTATATTCTTCACCCTCTGATGTGTCCTTAGTTCTTTTTCAAGATCCACCATTGCAATATTATCACAATATAGTGTTATAGTATCTTTACTGGTAGGTACCACATCAATCTCATGGATGAAGTAGAACATTCATAGTATTTCTTTAGATTACCCATAAGTAGAAATATACTCGGACTCTACATAGAATCTGTAACCATAACCTTCTTTGAGCTATTCTTGCTCACAACACATCCATTCTAAGTGAAGATGTATCCCATTTGTGACTTCATGGCATCTTCATCAGTTTATAAACTTGCATATTCATATCCTATGATAACTAGTTCCTCGTATCCTCTCTAAACCAATAACATTTCCGTAGTACATCATAGATACTTAAGGATATTTTGAAATACATCAAATAACGGTCACATGAATAATCTCGATATATTCATACTACACTTAATGCATATGCGACATATAGCCTAGTAAATTACATAACATACATGAATTACCCAATCACTGAAGCATATGGAATCCCTATAATTCTGTTTCATTCCTTAGGAGTCTGAGACCACATTTTCTAGAAAATATGAATGCCATGTGATGCTGGAAAAAATCCCCTCATAGATTGTTCCATATAGAATCTCTTCAGTATCTTTTCCATGTATGTACTTTGACTTAGGCCAAGTAACCTCTTGGATCTATCATGATGGATCTTGATCCCAAGAATATTTTTTTCCTCATCCAAGTACTTCATAGAGAATCATTTAGTCAACCATTCCTTAATATAAAATACAAATTATATTTCATTTACAATGATTAATATGTCATCATCAAATACTATTAAGAAAATAAATTCACTCCCACTAAACTGTCTACAGACACATGACCCACATTCATTTTTTATGCATACAGATTCTATTATGGCCTCATCAAAATGATTATTCCATGACCAAGATGCTTTATTTAATCCATAAATGGATCTTTTCAAATTTCATACCTTGTTGGAATACTTGGGACTCAAAAAACCTTTAGTCTATGTTATATAGACATATTCCTGAAGGGTCCCATTAAATAAGACAATTTTTTACATCGTTTTTCTAAATCTCATAATCCTGGAAATACAAAATGACAAGTATAATTCTGATGGATTTCATCATTGAAATTGGTGAAAAGGATTCATTGTATTAAATTCCTTGATGATGTTTAAACCCTTTTGTAACCAATTGTGCCTTATAGGTACTGACTTGTCCTTCCATGTCCATTTTTTTTAAATACCCATTTTCAACCAATGGGATTTAAATATACTAGTGGGTATACCAAAATCCAATGTTGGTTTTGGTATATGGAATCCATTTTAGAATTCCTGGCTTCATGACACTTGTAAACATCTATGCCACTTACTACTTCCTTATAGGTTAGAGGATCATTATTATCAACTAATAAGGATTCACCATACTCGGTGACTATAATACCATACTGTTCTGGTTCTCTAACCTCTCTAGAACACCTATGCAGTAATTATGTATCTAGAAAAATTTCTTCTTCGTTGGTATTTGTGGAATTTTTTTCATGTTACAACTCTTGTGTATATTGAGCCTGGACTTCATCGAAGTCTATCTCTCGCCTACTATTTCTTTTAGAGATAAGTTACTCCTCAAGAAATGTGGGACATCTATCAACCACAACCATTTTGTTTGAAGGATTTTTTATGATGTATCCCTTGGTTTCTTTAGGATATCATATAAAGATACACTTTCTACTTTAGGGAGAAATCTTCACCTAAAGAGGCCATAACAAATGCTTTGCAACCCCACACATGTAAGTAATACAACATAAGTTTCTTTCCATTACATAATTTGTACAATATACCGTCTATTTATTTATTTGGAACTTAGTTTAGTATGTATCCCTCTGTTTGTAAACCATATCACTAAATGGTTGATGGAAGACTCACATGACTCTCCATTAATCCCACCATGTACAACAAGGTGTAGTACCTTCATTCACATACATCATTCCACTGAGGCGTATAATGAGGAGTAAGTTTATATAAAATCCAAAAATCCCATATATAATCAATGAAGTTTTGAGTATTATATTCCTCACCACGGTTTGAGAGAGGTTTCTTAATCTTATAACCATGTTGGCTCTCAACTTCATTCTTGTATTCCTTGAATTTTCCAAAATAATCTGACTTATAAATCATTAATTTGAAATATCAATATCTACTAAAATAATCATTAAAGATATGAAGTATGAGTAAACACCACTTGATTCAATAGTAAATGGTATACACACATCAGTATAAACTAACTAAAGAATCTCTTTATCCTTTTCACCCATCCCACTAAATGGAGAATTGGGTATTTTTCCTTGTAAACATGGATGACATACACCAAGTGGTTTTAGTTCAAAAGAATCTAAATATAAATCTTGATGTAATTTATTCAATTGATTTTCTTTTACAGGACCTACACAGTGATACCAAGGATTGTTGTGGTATGATTCATGTGAAGTAACTTTGTTATCTATTGACATTATTTGGTTCATTTAATCCAACACAGAAAGGCCATTAATTAAATGTTCGTAAACATAACAAATGTTATATTTATAAAATAAGAAACATATATTCCCAAATTTAAAAATAAATCCATCCATGTTTAGTTTGGATACAAAAATAATGTTTTTGGTAACTGAAGAGACATAATTATAACCCATTAAAACCAAGATCATTCTGGTTGGAAACATGAGGTGGTAGTCACCAATAGCTACAACATCAAGTGTAGAAATGTTGGATTATCTAATATATACCACACATTGTTCAATATTTTTGAATCTACATGGTTCGTGTATCTAAATACAAATTTTATCACCACAACTATATATAAGACCCAATTTCCAGAGACAAATAAGTTTCACTTCCAAAAAAACACACATGAATCACCCCCTTTCTTCTTTGGTTGGGTGTTGTTTTTATTCCAGTGGCTCTTCCTTCCACATGAAAAATAGACCACATCATTATCTCTTTCTTTTCCCTTGATATTCCTCTTCTTGTAAGGGCATGAAGAATATTTGGTCTTAAATATCTTTTCTTTCCATTCCCATTTTTTCACCATAAGGATAAAATATTTTTCATGGTTCATATCCTTATCTACATAGAGAAGAATAGAATGATGATCTGGTAGGGACTTATCAATGTTGTTTATATTAAAATTCATAACAAAAATAGAGAATATCTAAGGGAGTGATGCCAAAATGTGGTCTGTATACAGTTCTTCATGGATTTTAAACCCCAGAACCTATAATATCTCAATGTAGACAATGATTTTGGCAACACAAGGCCCATCTAGGGAACCCACTCCATGATTTCATTGAAATAGAGCCTTGGAAATGTCAAACTGTTCTTATCTAGCTCTATTGAAGTGAATACCATGGAGGTGATCAAGTATTATATACACATCCATGTTTTCTTGAGATATAATTAGTTCAGTTGACATCAATGAAATATTAAAACATTGAACATCAATCCTGCACCTCAAATGTTTTTCATATATATGGAACTCTTCATCAATCACCTCTTTAGAAAGCGAATCAAGAATTGTGGATTCTAGCAAATATGTTTTCAGTTCATGACATATCACAACCCTAAGGCATCTAAACCACTATAAGAAGTTACCTATAGTTAGGAAGTTATGTTTCTACAATATTGATCATATGGATAGTGTGGGTGATGAACTTGTAATTTTATTCTACAATTAGAAATAGTATATTATTAGTACTTTTCATGACTAAAAAATTAGTGTGAAATAATAAATGAAATATTTTTATTTATTTTTTATTAAAAATCCCACAATTTTATCAAGTCTCAATAGCACTCACCATTGAACATGGAATTTCTAGTTTCTTTAACATTCTAATGGAAAGAAACCCCATTAATTTTATTAATGATCCAGAAATTTTCCATGAAAACCCAAATAAAGTAATTAGGTAGTTGGTCATTCCATATGCGGACATGCAACTCCTTGATCCATTTAGTGGATTCCCCCATCCTGGAATCCAAACTTGGATTTCATCAACCCATACCTCCAAATTTAAATTGAATAGGATCTCACCATTAAAATCAATACAATTTCGTTTATGTAAATCCAAAAATCTCATGATAAATCCCCGATAAAATTAAGTTTCTAGACTTTATCCATGTAAAACTCTATGTTCTATGGATTCATTCCCAATAAAGTAATGTAAGTATTAATTTGACATAATATTTAATTGAGGTATTTTAATTTATTAGGCTTAAATTTTATCTTGTTTTATCATTTACAAATCTTGTTAATATTAAGTGGACATTACATAATTAATAAACCATGTATTGATATAACATTTACACATAACTCATTTATTTAATTTCCATCTTTTCACATTAATTCATTTATTTCTGTGGTCGTAGGCATGAATCGTTAAATAAATAATTTCATAGAGAGAATTAATTAATTAATTAAAAGAATCATTCATGAGCCTTATCATGAATATTTGAGAGTTGATGAAATTTGATCAAATTATTTCTCCTTCATTTGGTAACTTGGATGTTCTTATTATTTAGGATGGCAACGAGGCGTATGTTGTGAATCCAGAAGATTCATCCACATTGGTTCTCACCGCCACATTCACCAAAATTAAAATTCATGGGGGATCTAATCCCAAGTAGATGTATTGTAAAAAAAAATTCATCCAAAGGTTCTAAAATATAAAATAATCCTCTTGGTGATAGGCCTAACAAGTTATGATCATATAATTATTTCATCAACTTCAATAAGTTCGAATTTTAATGACAAATATGAGTATGAAAAATGAATTACTCTGGAGATATTATATACGTAGATCTTGGAGAAAAATATTTATCAATATTATTTTTATAAAATTTCTTAAAATAACTCATATATGAGTTATTAAATGTTCATGTAAGTACATTTACCAGTAGTGAAAATTAATTAACACCTCCAGAAGAGAGAAAATATTCCTATATGGTAGTAAAAATTCCTAATGATTTATTATTTATGAAGTCTCGATGAGATATATAAATGATATTCATAAAAAATAATATCGTATAGATATATTAGATAAAAAATGTACCTTGATATGTAACAAGAATTCATAAAAACTGATTGTAAAGAATTTGTTATGTACAATCGAATCAACAATGTAAAACAAAAACTCTATCGATCCTAGCACTTTAAATATGTGACATGATGGTTTAGTCCATCCAAAATCAAATATATTGAAAGATATTGATTTACATGAGCATAAATTTTTTGATAACAAAGTAGACATCCTTATAGAGGAGAATGATGAATTTACTTAATGGATATATTCCTACTAAATTATCAATGAATTAATTCTCATTAGGTTATTATGAATTCCCCGGTATAATAATTTACCAAGAGGTACCAATGTTTTGGTAAATTATCTATATCATTAGAAGATATTTGGGAAATAACCTTCCAATATATTTATGAAGAAAAAATTATGAAATATATATGCCTACAGCCACCTACCATGTGATACATTTATATACTATATAAAAGATGCATCCACTAAGTGATCATGTGTTTTATTTTCTACTCAAACATATACATTGAATTTTATGTATGTTTATTAAAATAAATACTAATTGTCACATACTATATAAAATGATCATGTAGAACCATTGACGTGATTCTCACAAAACTTAAATGAATGTAAAGTGTTAAAAATTTATAATATAATTATACACACCAAAAGTGTGGTTGAACTAATTATATAAAATAATTTTTCACTACTATTAGATAGCAATAAATATATTTTTACTTGGTGAGAAAAATAAATATATTAGAAAAATTATATCTTTTTAGATATTATATCTGAAGTGACACTGGTAGTATAAAAGTTGTGAGATCTCTATCAAATGTTTTTTATGATATATATTTTTTGATTGCTATTAAAACTCATTGATGGAAATTGATTTGGATATATGTAAACATCTCAATAATTGGACGAAATTATTAAACTTATGATATGTTAAACATATAATGTTTTAGACTTACTATCCATACAACCAGGAATATTAAATACTAATGAACTTATTATAAGAAATATTCTCCCTTGTATATTGGGATATTTATATATGCTTGGATTATTTAAAATTGATTTTGTCACTATTTATTGATTACAACATCTATATATGAATCCCCTAAGGGTTCAAAAATTCCTGAAGCATATTCAAAATTATGAAAGTTCTATCCAATCAGATAAATTATGGGGAGAATTGAATAAGTTTTATTTCATGTGTCCATATAAAGATAATGAAAAATATAAAATTGAATTTATCATCCCATGGTTTGTAAAAATCATTCTAATTATTAATATGTTTTGAAAAAAATCGAAACCCTTGATAAGTTTTCTAAAATCAATGACTAATTTTCTCATGAAATTACATAGAATACCCTTATATTTTGAATTAATCATATTGAAGTTGAAATATTAAATTTTGGAATAATTATAACCTTAATGAATAATCAAATACTTTTATTCAAAGAGTGATATATTTTATATCCTATGGGTTGAAGAAGAATTTATTTATTCTATAAGGATTAAATGTAAATGAAAATGTTATTTGTTCTTAAAGGATATGCATGAACATGTGAATATGTAGCTTGAAAATAACAAGACATCATATTATGTTCCATGTTAATGATCATATATATTCATTTAAATATAAAGGTTATAAATTATTACAATACAAATTTCAAAACTAGATATATTGGTTATGAATTAATCATGTACATTCTATGAGTTAAATGATGTTGTGATGACCATTATGAGAGGAACATGTAACTATTTAAATCTTTTTCTCTTAGTTAGGATTTTTCCATTGGGTATTATTAATAAGGATTCTAACAATGAAACACTATGGGTATTTAAGGTTATTTTACTGCTTTCCGTAATAAAGGGGTTTTCCCTTAAAGGGGTTTTTCCTGGAAGAGGTTTTTAATGAGAAAATAATACATCATAATAGATAACTAGGGGAGTTATAAATTATTGTGGATATTTGTACATAATAGAAATTGTTGGCATTCCCCATGATTCATAAATTTCACGGATACCTTTTATTTTTCATATTTTTTTATTCCCATCTCCAAAAGACATAATTAAATAATAATATGATATCCAAAAGACGAAATTAAATGATTTAATCAGGGGTAGTTGTGAATGCTGCACTCCTATTCTCATCATCAGGTTTTCCCACTACATTTTCCTATTATGGTGTTTAATGAGGAATCAAGACTTGGAATTAAATTACTTTAGCATCACTTATTTTTTCCACATGGTTTTTTAAGTGAAGACTATATCATATTCCATGTAATTTTGACATCCAAGGGGGACTACAATAAAAAATTATTTAATGGATGGCATAATTATGATAATAATGGTCAAGAATCCTCATTATCTAATGAATCCCTTTATGTGACCAACTTTTCATATGCCATGTTTTGTAATTCTTATGTACACTATAAATACATGGAAATTTTATTGAAGGGTAGTGGTGTTTTTGTCTCAATATTATGTTGTTTTCTCTACTTATTATCTTATATTTTTATTTCTATTTCTCATCTTTATATCCCTTCCCAAAATTTATGATCACTTCGTCAATTATGTCTGTCTCCTAGGATTGGGCTTCTAATTTCAGTATTGAAATTATTCATTGTTTTAATTAGAATTTTATTTATTTCACAATAAACATATTATTCTTTTTTAATATGGTTGTTGGTTTTAAAAATGAAATCTCAATTTAAATATTCAATTAAAACTAATTCGTTTTTATAGGAAATACATTTTCTAATATGAGATTTTGGAAATTTCATGAAATTAATTATTAAACTCAAGATTGTGATGTGTTTGATTTCATTTGATAACAAATATGAATGAGTTTTGTTTAAATTTTGAATAGTTAATTATTATCCTAATACTAATTTACTAATTTTTTCAATGTATTGTGTGTGTAATTGCAATAATTATTGTTGTGATTAGATAATGGGTTAAAATTATTATAGCAAGTGTGTAGTCAATCATGAATCAAAAGTGTAATTAAAGAAGATATTTAGAATTAGGAATTTGATATTTTCATTCTCATTACCCAATTTGGTTTTGATTATCCATTAAAAATTAGAAATCTATTTTTGAACCAAATTTATATAAATTGAGAGAATAATATTATATTTTACTTTTTCTAGATAAATTTTATGGAGAGGAGATATTCTTGAGAACAATTATAAAATATGAAAAAACATATTAATTTTAACCATTTCATTATTTCATTGTTTAATATGTGTATTTAAAAAATTGACAATAGTTTTTAATTACATTTTTTAAATTAATCTATTTAAATTATTATTTATTTAATATTTTTATTTTTACTCCTTTAGAACCTGAGGACCAGCTAACCCTTAAGCACAAAAGAGTTGATATCTACTATTTTAATGAATTTTTTATTATTTAATTATATATATATATTAATGTATTATTATATTTAATTTTAAATTATTAACTTAATAAATATTTAACATGTTAAAGTATTAATTTTTTAAATATGTGTAATTTTTTTACTAATATTAGTAATTTAATTTATTTCTTTTATATATTTATAATTTTTTGTTTTTAATTATAAATAAATAGTATGTTCTTTATTTTTTTTTGTTTTTCATGTGATATGAAAATTTAAATATTTAAATTTTTTTCAAATAAATATTTTTTTTGACATTTCCTTCTTATATAAATAATTTTAATTTCATAATATTAAATATTTATATGAAACATTTTCATCCAAATTAATAATTTTATTATAGCCCTTCTCGGGGAGGCTCATTGGTTAGAGTCGTTCTCTTTATTACATAGTGTCGAGGGTGACCTAGTGGTTAACGTTTTCTATAAGCATTGATATGTTGGACCAAGCCATTTAAAATAAACACTTTATTGGATTTGGGGGGTAGATTGTAGGGTAACCGTGACATATTTTCAAACATATACACCCTAGTTATAAAAATCACCAAAAATGTTTATGGAAAGAAAAAGAGTGATTAGGAAATTCATTACCACAGGTTACTTAAACCATGAAAGACCGTAATTTTAAAATAGATATATCTCGAATAATTATGATAAGAACATGGAAGTTCCGGTTAAGAAGCTAATAACTATAATAGACTCATAACATTACATCATTCACAATCTAGAATTATCATTTGGTAAAATTGTTAAAAATATTAAAGAGAGAGAAAATGGAAATCTTCTAAGAACAGCTATGATTAATCCAAGGAAAAATTTATTAGTTTTCACTATTAGGAATAGTTTAAAAAATCTAGAAAATGTTTGGGAAGATCCTAGGAAAGACCAAAATAAAATATATTAAAATTATGGAATTGAAAAACTAGAAAATGATGTGGCTAAAAAAGGGGGGAAAAGTATAATCATGTACGTGATTCCAAATTTACACTTGAAAAGAAAGGTAAATATTTAAAATGGAATAAGAATCAAGAAATAGATAGAGAGAGTTGAGGAAGAGTGTGAGGGAAATTAAAATATAGTCTATATATATCATGGTGAGAATGACATGTCTACTCAGTAGGATCATACTCAAGGAATCATGAAAATGTGAGAGGAGCATACTAATTCTAAAGTAAACAAACAAAAAAATCAAAAAGACCAAATGAGTCAACTAGTTACCGACCTCACCAAGGCCCACTCATTAAATAACACATCCAAGTATAATAAAATAATAATAAGTATATCAAAAAAGGGTACCCCACACATCTTCCCCAGTTATTTTCCACTCTCACGCACCAACATCGTATGACCTAACACTCATATACCATCTGTATCCATTAGCCTCATGCCATCAAATGATTCATCATAATGGGAAATACCAAAATCTCAACCCATTCCACAACTATCACATCATCATCATCATGACATAACTACTTCTATAAACTATAATAATTAGGTATTGTGAACATGAAAGACATTAACATAGTTCACTCATACTAACATGCATGACCCCAAAAATGAAACACCTTATCCTATCATCAATCATCACCAAAAGTGTGCTATATCCTCAATCCGTTACAACCTGAGCTAAACAACCTCTAATAAGAGAGATATATAAGAATAGGGGTAGCCAACCATCCACCATCATTAACCTAGATGTTTGTGTAAGACACTCAAAACTGAAAACCATTGGGGGTCGGTGTAAATGCACAACATGGGTGGGGTGTGCATAGAAATCACAAGGAAAATACAATGTATTATAGTTACACATTATCCTAACCTATGGGTTCAAACAACCTAAACCTCCCAACTACCACAACATATGCATCACCGTTATCACATGCCAACATCACTACCATAATACTAACAACTCGTCCGATCCCACTAACCAAACACACAATCACACATCAGTTTCATAGTTCCAACTTAACCAAATTTGTCACCAACAATTTACATATTAATTTACTATATTTACATATTTAATTACTCTTCATTCATTTAATTCCACCCCAAACCATTTAACGGAACCTAAGTTCATTTACCAAAATTTACTATCTTAAGTATTCTATAACTACCTAGAAACAACCAATCTAACACACAAATCCATCAACATCCCATGTATTAACCTGATACTTTCCAAATCACATATTATCACCATGATCCAAAATAGTAAAACTCAAAATGTAACCAAACACATATTTCTATCCATCAGAAAAATCATCACATCAATCAATTTCACAAGAAAAATAGAAATAAAACAATTATTCATTACACACAATCGGTTCAATTACCATCCTTAAGAGATTTTCAATTATCACATGAGGTGATTTACATAAAATAAAACAAGTAAATTCTATTATCACTCAACCAAAAAGAAAAAAAGGATGATAATATCACATGTGGAATAAAATAAAGATAAAAATTGGATCCCCTGCCTCGATTAGTGATTTTGTGCAAGGTAAAAATGAATAAGAGATTCCCAAAAGACCAGAATCACTCTAGGGGAATGTAAAAAACCTATAAAACATCATCCCACATCATTCTCCAAACAAATAATCACTTAAAATGATTGTTACCATGATAGAATCCATCTCTGGATGAATAATGTGAATAAAACTAAAAATAAAGTAGGTATATCTCACCTAGAATCACCAAGGAGTGATATCACAATGTTAGGGTTGGAATATAATAAAAGGGTGATTAAAGACCTCATAGGGATTCAGTAAGATCAGCCATGTATCGAGAGAAAAGAGGTAAAATTGATGGGGTTTGACGGGGTTCAAGAATTTATAGGTAGGACTGGAAAACATAACATCATGAAACAAATACCTACACCATGGTGCAAAGGTGTTCACATAGAACAACACTATGATGTAAAGGAAGGGACCACACCGCAATGGGGATGGCAAAACACATTTCAGAATCACAGTGCGGTACCCATTGTAGATCCTATAAACTATGAGAAAGGCTGGAATGCATGGGAAACTCCACACCACAAAACTCCAAATCTATAGAGTAAGGACATTCTAAAACCTAAATCTAAAGTCTAGTGACCAAAAAATTAATAAAAAAACCAAAAATTACCTCCCCAAGTGAAAAATAAGGCTCCATAATACAATCACCCCTCTGTAGCTACAATTTCATCCAAACTCCCCTTCTTCCTCCTATAAACATTCCCTCAAAACCCCTAACACCCAAAACTCACAAACATGTCCAGAAGGTCCATTCTGTTACCTCATAAACCTATAAAATGATTATCTTCATCAAGAACCAAAACCAAACACAATAGAAGAAGACAACCAATGAACCAATAGTATTACCTTAAGAGATACCTATCAAATAGAATATTTCCATCACTCAAAACACCACAAGGAAAAATAGAACAAGAAATTATCATAAAACAAAATTTTTTAACAACAAAATATAAAGGAAAAGATAAAGAATAGGGGATAATATTCATACATCTTTGAATCACATTCCCACATGATTTACTCTTAGACATTATGCCTTAAAAAAATTAAGGGGATGAAATTACCTACACATCACTTTCTCCAATCGTTCCAAAATATCAACGGGTCACTACACATATGTCACGTAATTCTCGATATCTAACTTCCCAAGTTCGATGAAATGAAAATAATCATGAAGATACTGATGAATATGTGACATGTATAAGATTTCATAAATTCATACCATCCATGGAGGAAGTTCCAATCGATAATCCACATCATTAACATGTTCCATCAACTCAAAAGGTTTAAAAAACTAGGTTAAAACCTTTATTCCATGACCAATCCTCCACTACTCATTATTAGAGGAACCTTTAATGATCACATGGTCTCAAACTAAAACTACAAGGGCCTCATACTCTTATTGACATAAGAATTCTGATGGTCTTACACCACCTTAATCCTCTCATTAACTATAAGACCTTCTCGTTTATACCCTACACCATATCAGGACTAAGAAAAACTGACTCCCCAACTTCAGACCATCATAATGGGGATCATGATTATCTCCCATAAAACACCTCAAATAGATCCATACTGACGGATGGGTGGTAGCTATTGTTATTGGTGAACTCAACCAAGGGAAATTGAATTTCCTGTGATCCACCAAAATCCAAGATGTATGCCTGCAATATATCATCCAATGTCTGGATGGTCAGCTTCATATGTTCATCTTTCAAAGGATAGATATAAGTTATAAGGTTTAATGGACTTCCAAAAGAATATTAAAATACTATATATAATCACAAGGTAAATTAATATTCTCGGTCTGAGATGATAGACCTTGGAACTCCATGTAGATGGAAAACCACAACCATGTACCTCCTTATCAAAACATCAATGATTATTGACTCCTTGTTTTCTAAAAAGTGATCTGACTCCATCATCTTATCCATGATTACCCATATAGAATCACATACTCCATGATCCCAAGGAAATCCATTTAAAAATAAATCATGATTTCTTCCCACTAACACCTTTGGACATCCAAAGACTACAACAAACAACCAATAACATGATGTTATGACTTCAGATTCTGAAAACTAGACATCATGGCATGAACTCTACCACTTCCCATTTCATCCCAGGTTACCAAAACTAAATTCTAAAACTATAGTATATATTGGATACTCCTAGTTAAACTGCTAAATATGATATGTAAAACTCATCAAGGACTCTCTCATGAATCTCTATTGGGATAAGCATCTTTCTATGAAACATCAACCAATGTTTACAGTCATATAACCATCCTTCAGAGGAATTACACTGAATAACTCAATACCACATCGCTTCCAACTTTAGGTATCCACACTGAAACTTATCCACATTATATATCAGTGAATACATCACTATTATGTGAAATAAGAAACCTCTATCAATGACCACCCTTGAATCTAGGTGCATTGATGATAACTCCTCCATCACCATCCAAGCTTCCCCACACTCATGAATAATATGATTTAACGAATTTATACTTAGTGCATAATCCATGACATTCCCTTTCCACAAGGTTTAGGAGATATTGATATTTTGAGTACAAGATAAACTCCTTCCACTTCTATCCTCACATATATTGACCACACTAAGAGAAAATGAACATCAAACTCTTGTGGTCAGTGAATAACATAAAGAATTCTCAAATTATGTAATGTTTAGAAATATTTAGGGTGAAAAACACTACGTCCAATTCCATGTCATGGGTGGAACAATTACTCTCATGGGGGCGTAACTGTCGGGACCCATAGAAGATCATGACATACAATTGTATCATGATGCAACCCAGATCCAAATGGGAAGCATCATAAAACTCCTTAAACATCACCCCATCCTCATGAAACTGAATAAATGATGCACTAAACAACTAACCATTCAGGTATTCAAAATATTTTTGACATCGATCAATCCAAATAAAATCCTGATCCTTCTTGGTTTGAGCTGTTAATGGGGACACTATTCGAGAAAATTTGGACAAAAACCTCTGATAATAACTTGCAAGACCAAGAAAGCTATGAACCTTCACCACATTCTTGTATGCTGACCAAAAAACAACCACCTAAACCATAAATGGATACAATACTTCCCATTATTAAGACACCACATTTCTAAGGAAATTCACATCCAATATAGAACATTTTATTAGAAAATTTCCCATAGAGTTGGTGGTGTTGGAGAGTTTATAAAATGATGCTCAGATTCCCAACATTCTTCTCCTCAAAATTCAAGTATATATGAATTTCCTTGATGAACATGACTACAAAACGGACTAGGAACACACAAAATAAAGGGATCATGAGTCCCATTAACACTGTTCACATGTTCGTGATGCCGAACAATGTAAATACAAACTCTAAGTGTCCATGTCTACACCAGAAGGTAGTATTCAAATTCTCTTCCTCCATTACCATAAACTGATGTTATCCATATCACAGATCGATCGTAGAAAACCATATATCTCCTCTCAACTACTAAAATAGATCACCAGTCCTAGAATAAGGGTAATTATTATTCATCATAACTTAATTTACCCTTTAATAATATATGCATAGCCTCATACTACAATCTTCTATCATAGATAATACCATTAGAGAAACCCAATATGATACACTAGGCTAGATTAAAACCTTCTGAATCAGACCATCTATATAGATTCACAACTTTGGCAACATAGAAGGTTCCATCCAATAAGGATCTATTGAAATATTATAGTCAATAAAATGTAATTCTATTAAAACTCAACATCATTTTATGGGGTTAGTATTGAATCCTCCTTAAGAAAAAAAAAGAATTAATTCTTAGATGAAAATGGGAGCCTCTGCTATCTTAGTTCCCATTAACATCAATAAAAAATCTTCCATCAAGGAAATAAGGGGATCCATACACCTACTGCCAATCTGATAACCATTCCTATTAATGAAAACTACATTCTAACCATGAAAACATAGAACAAAAATCAGCTATGAAAGTAATCAATAACCACATATATAGAATACAACCAATCTTTTCCATGGATGAAATCATATAGTTGTATCTTTAGTAAGAAGAAGTCCTTAAAAGACTAATCTTGCCTCCTCAACAGTCTATTCCCCCTAGAAACAACTAAAAAGATGTTTTATCCTTTAATTGGTATATTCAACATTAGGGTCACATGAATCCCCTCCACATCTAGTCCCAATTCATGGAATAAATAAGGTGTAGTAAAGGAGTGAGAGGAACCTGAATTAAACAATGATGAAACAAGGGTGGATGATAATATAATCATACATTTGTTAATATTTTTACCCTTTAGTGTTGAAATTTCCATGGAATGAAATTTTCCATGCTCATATCCTTTTCTAACTTCTATCAACTACCACTACATTCATTCAAAGTTCGATTTCCTAAAAATAGTTTACATCCTAAGGTCGACCCTTTCCTTACACATATTTTCTTGGTAGAGTATAATCCAAATTTATGGATTATTCAACCTCGCTGAAAACTATTATTGATGATGATGTTGAACCTAACCACCACCAACAGACTATGATCTAAGAATAACAGGGCATTGATACTGGTGATGGTCAAAACCCCTACAGACATAACACACTATCCCGAATCCTCAAGGAAATTTTTTCGAGCTACTGGACTTAGGAATATGGAAAGAAAACTAATAAGGCGGACTCTCTACTAGTCAAAACCTCAAAGGCACTGATATCTATAATCTTTTATTAAAAACTCTACCCATTTTGAAACCATATTGGTTCCCCTCTCACTATATCCCTCCTTTTGAGTTCATACACTCAATTACATACACCTTATTTTGCACCTCCAAATACATCAACAATGTAAACTGAGTAACCACATAATGTATATATGAGAAAAGATCTTCCTCAAGATGTTGTTCATGAGACTACTCATTGGAAAATATATCAGGGGTCAAACAAAAAAAGTCCTTAATCCTAATTCCATGATCTCAATCAGTCATATGCCCAAGATGAATTGAAATAATATCCCACCTCTATTCATCCTTCGTCATTGATGATAATATTTTCTATCAAAACCCCTTTCATAAATGTATCCAAAAAAACATCTACCTATTTCCACTCCCCATGATACATCATCCTACACTAATGCACAACACCAGTCATCTAATTGACCTCTAAGAGAACCCAGTACTCTGCCCATGACTGAATCAAACTGAAGGAGATCATGAGCTCCTATAACTAGTTATTTATCCCCAGATTGGAGGCACTTCCATCATAATTCACCACAAAATTCTGTCGAAAGGAACACAATAACTTCTTCCATTTCTTATCCTCCTCAGCTAGGACAACCCTTCGATTATCAATCAGGTCAGCCAGTTAAACCATACTAGTATAAACCAAACAAGGAATACATCCAAGATCCATAACTGAAAGATAAATAAGGATTTCCTTATCCCAATAGTATATAATACTATGTTTTTTTAATTAAATTCAATTCAATTACCAAATTCACCCCCATCCATCACAAGTGAAAAAATTATAATAGAAGTACCTTTTATAGGCATCTACACCAAAAATAACATCATTTAAATTGGAATGTTAAGTAGGTTTAATGTCCTTGCATCAAATAATAGAGGGACCTAAAATCTAATGTACTAGTTGACACACCTTTCTTACATCACACACTATATTCACTAACACTATTTTCATACTAAACCCATGCAGTCCTCATCGGTGCCAAACTCCAAAATCCAAATTATCTATTAACCCAAAACATTGATTCCACTCTCTCATAATCACCTTAATCCAAAGGTACTCCTCCTGGGCCAAAAATGATGGAAGAGAGACAATGACCCATGATTCCCACCTCCAATAGGCCTCCGGTTGGTGATTATCACTGAGTATATAATGAAAGTCACAAATATTGGAGGTATTACCCTTAAAAGAAAACAAGGACTAGGAAATTATACATGAGTCACTGAACAAATACATAACATAAAAACCCCAAAAATAGTACACAATCCATGTAATCTCATATGAATAAAAATAAAATTATCCATGTAATGTTCCAAAAGATAATCCAATGATTTGAACTCAAGAAATCCAAGATCTAAGATATAAATGACCATATTTTTATCTAACACCCACCCAATAACCGGAAAAATAGTTTATATATATATATCAAGGTGGTCATAACATTCATACATTGCCGGTAATACACAAGTAATCTCTTATAAACATAGGAAGGGAATAATAATTCCACATAGAAAAAAAACATAATTAATACAAACCTATAATTAAACCAGTTCTCGACCTCACTAAGTCTCACTCACTAAATAATTCATCCATGTATAATAACATAAGATGAATCATATCAAAAAAGGGAACCCCTCACCACTTAACCACTAATTTAATTCTTTCACACCATAATGTTGTACGTACTGGTGCTATCATCCCATTTTTATACATTAGCCTCATACCATCATAAGAATCATAATTAGGGGAAATCCACAACTATCAAATAGTGCCACTACTATCAAATCCACATCATCCCTTAACCACTTCCATAAACAATAATAGTAGAGTATCATGAACATGAAAGACACCAACCTCATTCCCTCCTCATGCCATGAATCCCCCACCAGAAAACACTTAACCCTCTCTTAAATCATCGCCTAAAATGAACAATATCCATAATCCATCAAAACTCGTGCATAAAATCCATACCTGGAAGAGGGAGTGGGGAAGAGGGGGTTTCCGACCATCCACCCTCAACAACCTGGATGTTAGGGGAAGAAACTTGAAACCCAAAACCATCAGGAATCAGTGTAAACACATAAATTAGGTGGGGTGATTATATAAATAACAAGGAAATTTGAATAAATATTATTTACACAAAAACCAAAATTATGGTTTCACACAACCAAAACCACCCAACTACTACAAATTCTGAATGACCACTATCACATTTCAAAATCATTGGGATAATACCATCGAGTCATCCAATCTTACATACCAAACACACAAATGAGACATCCTTTTTATAGTTCTTAATTAACCAAATTTGTTACCATCAATTTACATATTAATTTACCATATTTCATTATTTAATGATAGAACATTCATTTAATTACATCCCCTATACCATTTATCCCAACCCAAGTTCATTTACCATAATTTATCATCTTAAGTATCATATAACTACAGAGAATCAACAAATCCAACACACAAATCAATCAACATCCCACACATCACCCCTAAACTTTACACATCACACACAATCACCATATTCCCATAAGTTAAACTTAGTATGAAACCACACAAAAAATTCAATCCATCAAGAAGACAATCACATCCTTCAACTTTATAAGAAAATGGGGAACACAATAATTCCTTATTTATACACAATATGTTCAATTACCATCTTTAAGGGATTTACCATTTTCATGTGAGGTTATTTCTACAAATATATTTAATCAAGAAACAACATATTCATATTAGCAATCATATTTCATAACCAATAACATGTTCACACAATCATAGAATGGAAAAAACATGAATATTGGTAAAGAACATTCAATATATCATTTTCCCCTTCAATTTCTTGTGAATATGGTTTATTCTCTTCATTAAGAAAACTTTTACCATTCACCCAAAAGGAAAAAAAACATGATAATATCACATATACATTAAAATAAGGAAATAACACAGATCCCTTATGTTTATTTCCTCTTTTAAACTCTCTGTGTAGGATCAAATTGAAAAATAGATGCCTAATAGATTATAATCATGCTCAGGGAACACCAACAACATAGAACACATCATCCCTCATAATTATCAAACTAAATAATCAATAATAATATATGTTACCTTGATAAAATAACACTCTTGATGGTGAATGGAATGAAAACCTAAAATAAATAAGGGATAACTCACCTATAATCACCAAGGAGTGGTATCCCAAGGTCGAAGTTGTAATATGATAAATGGGGGATGAAATACCGCCTAGGGATGCACCTATATTTTCCATGGACTGAGAGAAAAGGGGGAATAATGATGGGGTTTGATGGTGTTTAGGAATTTTTAGGAAGGATTGGAAAATATAAAATCCTGATGAAAAACCCTACACCATGACACACAGGTGATAACACAAGAAAAAACTGTAAGACCAGAACTTTTTAATTATATTTGTTTCCTAATTTTTTCTGTTATTTATTTTATAATCAACACAAATATATCCTTTAATTAATGAAGTGGGTATAATTAAAATGAGACAGTCGGGTTTTGACTGTCATATGACTGTTGGTCAATTGACCGTTTGAAACTATAATATTAATGTTGTGTTTTTATAAATACAGTTATCTTGGATAATTAATACAGAAAGAGGATTGAATGGCCTCATCCAGTAGACTTGAGCCATATTAATCCCATCTGTCGAAGGTTGGGATGGAGGTAGCATCCCTTAGCCTCACTCTAGACTAAGCCCAAGCTGAACTTCAACGTATGAAGCTTGAATGGAATTGCCTAAGGGTGAAGTTCAAGCTGATTGAAATCACCACTCGGGCAATGTTGGTCAATCCACCCCATGATTCTATCACCATAGCACACCTTACACTTAGGTCCTTTGATGGGGTTATAAGGGGCTATGTAACGAGACCTTAGCTGCTTTGTGTAATATTTTTATATAAATAAAAAATTTTATTTCTTCTTATGGAAATTTTTGTGAATTTCAAATATCCGGAGAAATATGGTATGTGTATTATTGATGAATTTAGAAAAAAATGGTATTTTAAATTATTTTCTTGTTCATTAAATAATTAATAATGTGAAATGATTTTTAAAAAATGGTCTTCTACAGTTGTGATCAGTGATAAATTTAGAGTCTAATAAGATCAACCTTGTTTTTAGTGAATAATAAATTAGGAATAGTAACATACCCATATGAATAGTAATGAATAGTAATTTGACCAAAAAATAGAAACTTCACCCATGAATGTATTATTACATTTTTGACATCTTAAAAGTGAAAAAATGATCATAGTTTAAGTTTTGGTATTTTTTTTATGCCATAAATATTTTATTTACAATTTTATAATTAATTTAAAAATTTAAAATGGAAATTTATTTACATAAAAACTAATCATAAATTTTTACTTTATTGTCTTAGGGTTATATAATAATTTTATGGGACCTTGAATACTTTTTTAAGGTGTTACAAAATGAGTTATAGTTTTAAAGTGGTATTTTTTGGAATAAATAATTGTTATATTTAAAAATTAAATTGAAAATATTTATAAAATTATTTTCATAAAATGGACTTCATTTTTTTCAGAGCATCGATATTAGGTTAGGGTTAATTTTTGGGTTTTTTCTGAAACAGTAAAATTTTCAGTGAATAGTAAAAATGAAGTTTTGAGTTTCGGGTGTTTAATGATATCATTAATGATGTAAGATTTCTGGTCGACTTCTGAATAGTGATATATTCTATGAGGTGTCCCAAGTATCCCATACCATGGGCATGCCCATGGTTTTGCGAATACCACTGATGAGGTGTCCCTTGAAAAATTAATATTTTATTCACTCACTTTCCCTATAAATACCAAGACATTTCCCTCATTCATTTCATTCCAAAATCATCCTCATTGATGTTCTGGTCTCCTTACCTCCCATGGTTCCCTCAATACTCCCAAGGTCTCGACCTTCATGCTTTCGAAGTTACTCTCCTAGGTAAGGGATCCTTTCACCATCCTCTTTTAGGTCATGACTTCTTTTATGTTGTGTCTTATATTTTCAATATCTTTATGTTGAGGGTATGTTCTTATATGTTCTTATTAGTGTCCATTTCATGTAAAAATGATGAGAGACCATTTCATCTCTCATCAATTTGTTTTCGGAATTTTTAACTGACGTCGTTAGGCGGCCTAATTTCTCGTAAAAGAAATCGTATCTTTTCTTTCCTTTCACGCTTCTTTTTCTTGTGGTATGTCATCCAAATTTCCATACAATGTACTTATCTCCATTTTATTATATTTTTATATTCTAATATGAGTCTTTTATGAGTGTTTTACCCCTGTACCCTTTGTTTTTATTATTTTCTAAAACCATGGTATATAGTCGTTATGCTGTAGAAATTTCATCTCAAAATTTCTATCACTTTCTCTCAATAAATTATCTTGATTATTTATTTGAATAACCAGAACTATTTAGTTTCCATGGTTGTTCATAAATATATAAAAAGGATATATTTTATTCTATAATGGACATAAATATAACCCTAACTTCCTTTCCATGGGTTATAAATGATATAATAATATTATTTTTAAGAAATTTTAAAACGTCACGATTTGGAAATGAAACCCATTTATTTTATTCTCTATGGGTTATTTATGAAATTTTTGATTATGATCTATGTGTATCACATGAAATTAAAGACATATTAAGGGTGTGACCTTATTGGGATCCAATTAATTTGGTAAAGAATTAATCTCCAGAGATGACAAGTTCCACGATACCTTGGTGAATAACCTTGGTAATTTTTATGACACCTCGAGGATAAACCTTGGTGACATGTTCTTGAATGTCTAAATGAAATGTTGTAGCAACATATTCAAGTTATGTTTCAATTTTTTTTCATTATGATATTCCTATTGTTCTATTGCTCATGTCCTTATGTTTTTATTCAAGTTCTTATTGATGTCACAAGTAAACTGATTCCCCTGTTTTCCTTTACTGGGCCTACTGCATACCCTTTCCATTAAATGTATGTCTCCAGGTAATGAGATGCAGTAATTGTACTTAGGATGATCTTATGATGAATCCACACAAGTGGATTAGAAGAATGTTTTATGTTGTTTCTCATGTTTTCTACTCCTTTTTTCTAAGATAGTAGACTTTAAAGATCCTATGTTTTCAAAATGTAATGAAAAGTTATGTAATAAAAAGGTGGGATTCCATAGTTGGTATCAAAGTATAGATTAGTTATTTATGGAAATTAGGCTATGAAATCTTTAGGAAGAATCCTATTGAAAAGTATAAATATAGGAAAACTTCCTAGTATTTTGGTCAGTATTAAGTAAGTGGTTTATCAAGAAAATACATCCCGGTCTGGATACGAGCAGGTAGAGGCGGCTCTTGCACAGATGTACATAGGGGTAAAACACGAAAACACCGCTTTGAGCTAGACTCAAATGGGAACTGGTACATGACAATGAGCCTTTCTGAACTCTTGGTTACAACACTCCTAGGGGATATGTTTGGTTAATCGCATGCTTTTTATGAATCATTATGAAGGAATTATAGAGAAATATAATTGTTTAAGAATGATGTTTTAAGACATAAAATACTTTATAGATAAAATATTCATAAATGAAATAAGTTTATCACTAAGGTTTTATTCTTCTAGAAATGGTGGGGAATAGGAGAAACCATGAAAATAGTGACCGTAATGGACCATGCGCTGACGACCATCCGATGGAAGCCGGAATGGGAACATTGATGAAAATGATGAACCAACTGACTCAAGTTGTGGGAAATAACATGAATCAAGCTGAGAGACTGATCTCACTATGAAGGGAACAAAATTTTCTTGAGTCCTTTATGCATCAACGACCACCAACCTTCAGTGGATCGACTGACCCATTGATTTCTGAGCAGTGGATCAGCACCATCGAGAAGATATTTTCTGGGCTCCTATGTTCAGTGGTGGGAGCTGATTAAAAACATGAGGAAAAGAGTGGAGGTTGAATCTATGGAGTAGGAAGATTTCAGAGGTATCTTCTTCTTTAATTATTTCCCTCGTTCCATGAGAACAAGAATGCAGAAGGAGTTTCTCGAGCAGAAGTAGGAGAACAAAACATTTAGATGCAATGAGATGAACTTCACCCAACTTTCACGATATTCCTATAGCATTGTCATGGATCCAAATGGTAAGGTTGATAGATTCTTTGGTGGAATAAGACCTCATCTGTGGAAGAATCTAGCCAACCGAGACTATGACAGCTATGAGGAGATCATGTGAAGTGCAATGAAAGTCGAACTGGAGTTTGGTGAGACAGAGTGGTCTCATAAATACAACAACAAAAAGAGATCAATGGAGTCAAGATTAGGGAGTATATTTGATCAAGGAAGAGGAGGAAAGCAAGTGAAACGTCCCACATGTAATAAATGTTGGAAGAATAATTCAGGAACCTGCCTACTTGGGAGCGGGAAATGCTACAAGTGTGGAAGAGATGGCCATAATGTGAGGAGTTTTCTTAGTGAGGTGTAACCTCAACATCCAAAAACTAATGACAAGGGGAAGACGGTGCAGGCCCTACCTGATGTCCAGCTCCTTATGTGTGGACAATATGGGCACTTTTCCAATCATAGTCCAAATCTGTGGGAAGTGGAGGGGAACCACCATCAGCCTCAGCAATGTCCAAGAGAGCAAGGCCGTGATTTTACAATAACGACAGCTAAATTTGACACTCCAAATGGTGTGTTAGAAGGTACTCTTGTTGTTCTCTAAAATCTAGCATGTACTTTGTTTGATTCTGGTTCTACGCATTCCTTTATTTCCTCCATGTTTGCAAAGGATTTAGAATTAACCCCCAACTTGATAAAAGTAGAGTTATTAGTCCAGTCTCCTGGTGGGATTATCCAAGCCTCATTAGTGTTTATAAACTCTATTATTTAATTTGGTGACCATAATCGTATCGCAAATATAGTATCCATTCCCATGCTGGAATTCAGCATTATACTAGGGATGGAATGGCCCTCAAAGTATAAAGCTAAGATCAAATGTTGTAGTAAGGAAATATCAGTAGTCTTGAATGGAAAACTTACAGTTATCTTCCAAGGAGAGATATCTCAACCAGATCTTTGTCTAGAAGAACCACCTACATCCTTCTTTTTTGAATTGATTGGTGAAGAAGAAGAAGGAAGTGAGAGTTTGAGGATAGAAAATGTACCCGTCATCCAGGAATACATTAATGTATTTCCGGAGGAGTTCCATGGACCTCCCCCCAGAAAGAGAGGTAGATTTCTCCATTGAACTCGTACCTAGATCTCATTCAATATCAAAGACCCCATATAGGATGGCTAATGTGGAGCTAGAGGAATTAAAGAAACAACTCCATGATCTTTTGTAGAAGGGGTTTATCCGACCAAGTGTGTCTCCTTGGGGAGCACCTGTTCTCTTAGTGAAGAAGAAGGATGGATCGATGTGGATATGCATTGATTATAGAGAACTGAACAGAATCACAGTAAAGAAGAAAATACCCTCTTCCATGAATTAATGACTTATTTTACCAACATCATGGGGCTCAATTCTTCTCTAATATTGATCTTCGATCTGGTTATCATCAATTGAGGGTGAAGAAAGATGGTATTCCAAAAACTGCCTTCCGATCAAGATATGGGCATTCTGAGTTTGTTTTTATGCCTTTTGAACTGACTAATGCACCTACTATTATTATGGATTTGATGAATAGAGTCTATAAAAACTACCTTGATAACTTTTTGGTAGTTTTTATTGGTGATATTTTGAAATATTTCAAAAGTCGTGAGGAGTATGAGGATCATATAAGGGTTATTTTTCAAACTATACAGAAGGAGAGACTTTTGGGAATGTTCAATAAATGTGAATTCTGGTTACAACAAGTTTATTTCTAGGGGCACATTGTTACAACTGAAGGAATCAAATTTGACCCTGAAAAAACACAAGTTGTAGAAGAGTGGCCTCATCCTATAATAATAATTGATATTCGTAGTTTCCATGGATTATCAGGATCTTATAGGTGGTTTGTGAAAAAAAATTCACGACTTTCTAATCCATTAACCAAGTTAACCTGAAAAGGGGTCAAGTTAATCTGGACAAAGGAGTGTGAGGAAAGTGTCCAAGAGAAGAATAAGAGAATGGTTATTACACCCATGTTAACATTTCCCTCAAGTAGAGAAGGATTCATTATTTTTAGCGATGCATATCTAAAAGGGATTGGGTGCGTCCTCATGCATTATGAGAAATTCATTTCTTATGCATCTCAACAGTTGAAGACTTATGAGCAGAATTATCATATGAATGATCTAGAGATGGTTGCGGTCGTTTTTTCTCTGAAGATATGGAGGCATTATTTTTATGGGGAGAAATGTAATTTATACACAGACCATCAATGTTTGAAGTATATTTTCACAAAAAAGGAATTGAACATGAGAAAAAAGAGATGGATGGAGATTCTTAAAGATTGTGATTTTTCAACTCATTATCACCCCAGAAGAGAAAACAATGTCACAAATGCATTAAGCAGGAAAGACCCAGTTGTTCATTCCAGGATGAGGATTCAAAAATATCCTTTGATCAAGGACCTAGTAAGGATGGACATGGGAATTATAAGGGTAGGGACATCATCAAACCTAACCCAAATGATTTCTCATCCTTCATTACTAGAGAAGATCAAGAAAGGTCAGAAAAAAGGTCCTTTGTTACAGAAGAAGTTTGTGGGTGTGAATGATGGGAAGTTTCCTAAGTTCAATACTAATCAAGAAGGTGTACTAAAATTTTGTACAAGACTATGTGTTCCATCTATTCCAGAAATAAAGAAGGATCTAATAGATGAAGCTCATAGCTCTACATTCACTATACATCCTGGAAGCAAAAAAAATGTATAGGGACCTTCATGATCATTATTAGTGGGATAATATAAAAAGGGAGATTACTAACTACACTTCATGGTTCCCAGTATGTCAGCAAGTGAAGGAAGAGAGACAACTTCCTAAAGGGGTATTGCAACCACTACACATAACAACATGGAAGTGAGACAATATCACTATGGACTTTTTCACTGGTCTCCCGAGAACTTATGAGGAAAATAATGTGATATGGGTTATTTTGGACCGTCTCACCAAGGTTTCCCATTTTATCTCTATTCAGAAAGATTTCTCTCTTGATTAACTTGCCAGGGTTTACATGAAGGAAGTGGTAAGGATGCATGGAGTTCCAGTTTCTATTGTATCTGATCGTGATCCATGTTTCACATCAAAATTCTTGAGAAGTCTTCAACAAGCTCTGAGCGTTGAATTCAATTTCAGTATGGCCTATCACCCCCAAACTGATGGCCAATCTGAAAGGACTATTCAAACACTTGAGGAAATTCTGAGAACTTGCTCAATGTAATTTAAAGTTGGACGGGATCAACATATCTATTTAGTTGAGTTCTCTTACAACAACAGCTTCCACTCGAGCATTCAAATGGCACCTTATGAAGCTCTATATGGGAAGAAATTTAGAACTCCTACTTGTTGGGACGGAGTTGGTGAAAGAAATCTTCTTGTGCCTGATTTAGTGCAAGAGATGACAGAAAAGGTCCATGCCATCCAACAATACATTAAGGATACTCAGAGTCAGCAAAAGGGAAATGCTGACAACCATCGAAGGGACTTAGAGTTTGATGTTGGTGAAAAAAAATTTCTTTGGATTTCACCTTGGAAGAGAGTCATGAGGTTTGGGAAGAAAGGGAAGCTCCGCCCTAGGTACATCGGATCCTATGAAATCCTTAATCGTGTGGGAGAAATGGCCTATCAGCTTGATCTTCCTCCATATCTAGACCATGTTCTGGATGTCTTCTACGTATCCCTCTTGAGGAAGTACATACCTTACCCTTCACATATACTAAATATAGAGGTGGTACAACTGGAACATGACCTCTCTTATGAGGAGCAGCCAGTGGAGATCTTGGATCATAGATTCAAGGTTCTTTGCAACAAGACTACCAACCTTGTTGAGGTGTTGTGGAGGAACCACGAATATGAAGAAGCCGTGTGGGAACCGGAGGAGTCTATGAGACAGAAGTACCCACACATTTTCCCATCAGAGGGTACGAGATAAAATTTTGGGGACAAAATTTCTTAAGGGGGAAGAATGTAACGACCCAAAATTTTTATTTATATTTGTTTCCTAATTTTGTGTGTTATATATTTTATACTCCACAAAATTAAGTCCTTTAATTAATGAAGTGGGTATAATAAAAATGAGATCATTGGGTTTCGACTGTCATATGACCATTGGTCAATATGACTATTGGAAACTATAATATTATTTTTGTGTTTTTATAAATACGGTTATCTTGGTTAATTAATGTAGAAAGGGGATTGAATGGCCTTATCCAGTAAACCTGAGCTATATGAACCCCATCTGTCGGAGCTTGGGAAGGAGGTAGCATCACTGGGCTTTGCTCTGGACCAAGCCCAAGCTGAACTTCAACGTATGAAACTTGAACCGAATCGCCTAAGGGAGATGTTCGAGCTGATTGAAATCACCACTCGGGCAATGTCGGCCGAGCCACCCCAATATTATATCACCATAGTAAACCTTACACTTAGGTCCTCTACTGGTGTTATAAGGGGCTATGTAACGAGACCTTAGCTGCTTTGTGTAATCTTTTTATATAAATAATTTTTTTTTATTCTTATGGAAATGTTTGTGAATTTCAAAAATACGAATAAATATGGGATGTGTATTATTGACGAATTTAGGAAACAATGGTATTTTAAAATATTTTTTATTCATTAAATAATTAATAATGTGAAATGATTTTCAAAAAACCGTCTTCTACAGTTGTGATCAGTGATAAATTTAGAGTCTAATAAGTTCAAACTGGTTTTTAGTGAATAGTAAAGTAGGAATAGTAACATACCCATATGAATATTAATTAATTGTAATTTGACCAAAAAAATAGAAATTTCACCCATGAATGTATAAATACCTTTTAGACATCTTAAAAGTGAAAATTTTATCATAGTTTATGTTTCGGTATTTTTGTATGCCATTAATATTTTATTTACAATTTTATAATTAATTTAATAATTTAAAATGGAAATAAATTTTCATAAAAAAATAATCATAAATTTTTACTTTATTTTCTTATTTTTATTTGATAATTTATGAGACCTTGAATACATTTTAAGGTGTTTCAGAATAAGTTATAGTTTTAAAGTTGTATTTTTTTAATAAATAATAGTTTTATTTGAAAATTAAATTAAAAATATTAAGAAAATTATTTTCATAAAATGGACTTCATTTTTGATTTCAGAGCATTGATATTAGGTTAGATTGAATTTTTTGGTTTTTTTCTGAAATGGTTGTATTTCCAGTGAATAGTAAGAAATGCAGTTTTGAGTTTCGGGTGTTTAACGACATCATTAATGATGTATTAATGATGTAATATTTCTGGTTGACTTATTAATAGTGAGATATGCTATGAGGTGTCCCAAGTGGCCAATACTATTGGAAAATTCCATGGGTAAGCGCATGGTTTTGCGAATACCACGGATGAGGTGTCCCTAAGAAATTAATATTTTATTCACTCACTTTCCCTATAAATACCAAGCCATTTCCCTCATTCATTTCGTTCCAAAATCATCATCAACGATGTTTTGGTCTCCTTACCTCCCATTTAGTCCTCTCAAGGTTCCCTCAGGCCTCCAAATGTCCTGAACTTCAAGCTTTCAAAGTTACTCTTCAAGGTAAGGGATCCTTTCCCCTTTCTCTTTTTGTGCAGGGCTTCCTTTATGTTGTGTCTTATATTTTCCATCTATTTATGTTGAGGTTATGTTATTATATGTTATTATTACTGTCAATTTCATTTAAAAATGATAAGAGTCCCCATATTCTCTCATCAATTTGTTTTCTGAATTTTTAAGTGACGTCGTTAGGCTGCCAAATTTCTCGTTAAAGAAATCACATCTTTTCTTTCCTTTCAAGTTTCATTTTCTTGTGGTATGTCATCCAAATATCCATACCATGTTCTTATCTCCATGTCATTATGTATTTATATTGTAATATGAGTTATTTATGAGTGGTTTACCCTTTTTCCCTCTCTTTTTATTATTTTCTTAAACCAAGTTATATAGTCATTACGTTGTAGAAATTTCGTCTCAAAATTTCTATCTCTTTCTCTCAAGAAATCATCTTGTTTATTTATGTGAATACCCAAAAATATTTCATTTCTCTGGGTGTTTATAAATATATAAAAAGTATATATTTTATTCTTGAATGGACATACATATAACCCTCACTTCCTTTCCATGTGTTATAAATGATATAATGATCTTATTTTTAAGAACTTTTAAAACGTCACTATTTTGAAATGAAACCCATTTATTTTATTCTCTATAGGTTATTTATGAAATTTTTTATTATGATCTATGCGGATCACATGAAATTAGAGACATATTAGGGGTTTCCCTAATATTGCTCTAATGCTTTGGGTAAATAATTAATCTTTAGAGATGACAAGTTCCACAATACCATGGTGAATACCCTTGTTAATTTTTATGACACCTCATCAATAAACCATGGTGATTTGTTCATGAATGTCTAAATTAAATGTTGTAGCTAGATATTTAAGTTATGTTTCAATTTCTTCTCATTCTGATATGCCTATACTTCCATTTCTCAGGTCTTTATGTTTTTATTCACGTTCTTATTGATGTCACAAGTAAACTGATTCCCTTGTTTACCCTTACTGGGCCTTCTGCACACCCTTTCCTTTAAATGTATGTATCTAGGTTTTGAGATGCAGTAATTGTACTTATAATTAACTTATTATGAAGCCATACAAGAGGATTAGAAGAATTTTTTATTTTGTTTTTCTGGTTTTATGTTTCTGATTTCCAAGACACTATAATTTAAAGATCCTCTGTTTGTAAAATTTAATGAAAAGTTATGTAATAAAATGGCAGGATGCCATAAATACTATGATGCAAAGGAATGGACCACACAAAATGGGTGTGGTCAAAACCACATCTGAGAAACATGATGTGGTTCATGCCATAGAGCCTATAAATTTGATGAAATTTCACTACACAAGGGAAACAACATTCTTCATAATTTGAATAGTTAAAGAGGAAGGCCATTCCATAACCCATCTTTATGGTGTAGTGACCCTAAAAATAACAGAACCCCAAAATATCACCTCCCCAGGACTACATGACACAACTGATCTCTCTCCACTAAAAATCTACCCTCCATTGCATAAAATAATCCTCCATAATACAATCACTCATCCACAGATGAAATTTCATCCCAATACCCGCCATTCAGCCTTTTGAACCTTCTCCTAGAAGCCCCAACACCTGAAAAAAAGTAATGGGCCTAGAAGGTCTAAACTGTTACTAGTGTAGTGATTTCCTTTAGAAGAAAATATCTCTTAAATTTCAGGAACATGATTGTACTATCAAATCTTATATATTATAAATTATTAGATAACTAAATTGATTTTGTGACCTTGATGAGATCAAAAATATCATTCCACTCTCATTAATTGGCCAATTGGTAATTGTAAAATTTAAACCAACCACTGTGGATATTTATTTATCTGATAAGATAAAAAACATCCCATTGGAAGGATAAATGAGCTATTATTTGGTGTGGGAAAGTTTTTCTAAAAGATGATTTCCTAATACATTATTTGGAGTGTGATCAAAAGGTACCCATCTGTAATGAATCAGGTTTTATGATATTAGATTCTTTGAATGTTTTGATGTTTTAGAACCCCATTCCTTTTAAAAAGGTAAAATTCTAATGTACCCATGTTAAATGACCTCAGAAAAATATTCAAATAGTTCCATTGACTCCAAAATACGGTGTTTACCCTAGGACATGATTTTGGTAAGATTTAGTGTTAGATGATTTATTCGGGGTATTTAATACTTATTAAATAAATATTACTATTTATATGGGTTAGAACAATAATATCTCTTAAATGATGCTCACGATTGGAATTTCAACTTCTCATTTGGTTTTGGAATGGTGGGTTTTTCCTAGGGGAGGTATAATATTCATTTGGCTATCTGGCTTAGGCCATCCTCATTAAATAAGTTTCCATTTTAAAATAAATACGGTTTTTATAAACCCTTGACTTTTCTACCTCCTACCAGATACTTGTATGGAGAATTTCCCCCTTCCCCGTGGTTGGGTGATGTGGATTGAAGGGTGGTGATATGAGATAAGTGAGTATGGAGATCTTGTCCCAGAGAGCTCAAATATTCATATATGTCTATGGTGATAAATAAATATAAAGTGGAAACATGTGATAATAAAAGTTTGAAAAGATACTTAGAGGTAGGGTTTTTTATTTCAATTAAAACTTTTTTTATTAATAAATAAATCAGGATTTATTTTTTGGGTTATTAGTTTCGTGCTTTTAATTTTAAATTTTCTATTGGTTCAAATCAATGGGGCTCAGTGTAGGTTTGGATATGTCACATGTGTTCTATATTTATAAATCCCAACTATACACCTTATGATCTCAATAACACACAATTTGTAATTTTTAAGTGAATCTCATGGTATAGATGATTCCCACATGGTGTGTCAGATATCTGGACACATCGTGTAGGATACTTGGGGAAATGAATTAGAGTCTATCTAAGTGAAAAACCAGACACCTGTGTAAGATACGTGTTGTGTACTTGGAATAAACATTATAAGTAACATGACATGGCCTCGGTAGTGTCACATGACCATGTACCCATGTACCCACACATTTTTTGGGGTCTGGAAACCCTATGTACTGTATAAGTGCACCCCAGGATGGACTGAGGTACATGCCCACAGATGGGTGTTTGAGTGTGCATGCTATGTACTCCTACCACACATATTTTACTACCCTATTCTTTTGGGTTTTTATATTTTATCACCTTAGAAATAATTTTGGATATAGAAGGAGTTTTTTGAGAATATTTCAGTAAAATGCATGATGTTGGAACACTCTATGCTATTAATGCTCATTGATGGGATATTTTGGGACTGGGTTTTGGATTGTAGACCCTTGGAAATAAGAATAGAGTCCAAAAATTAAAGAAATTTTAGTGTGAGGGATGGAGGCTCTTTCCATAGTGAAATAATTTGGCAGTCTTGATAACCACTATTATTTTAGAGATCAGTACCTTATGATAATTTTTGGAGCCATTATACATCTTAGAGGATGGACGGTTTTTAATTCCTGTGTTTATCCAGGCATGAGTGGTACCCTCTTTGAAGCAGAGTAGTCAAGAATGTCTTTTTATGGCGTGAGACTCATATAATAATCCATTATTCTTCCCATGGCCTATAGATTCGGTTTGGTGCATGTGTCTTGGGATCACAAGATGGAGATTTTGGACCTCTTATCCTTAATATAGATGGCCTCTATGGTCGGTCTTCAATTGGGCATTAGGTATTTTCTATCATCCATGTTACTTCATGAGTGTGGTCATGGGATACTGATCATAATTTGTAGAGAATCCTCAATTTTACCTTTCTATAGAGTGTTTGTTAAGATTCTAATATGGTAGTGGCGGTGCAGTTTTGGATTTAGATAGTTTCCCTAAACCTGTCGTAGGTCGATTAGTGAGTTAATCCTTTTGTTGGTAGAGTTGGTATCCCCCTATTGGACTGAGGTTGTGATCTTATATTACTTTAACCTATGTAGGGATAGATATCCCATTACCTTCATTTATTCATGGGACCACCTCATAATGGATAGAAAAGATAGGGTCAGGAATCCCCTTATGGCCAAGGGTGTGATCGTCAATATGTTTATCAAATCTAGTTGGAATTTAATACATAGGGTGGGGCATGGGTCCTCTATGATAGGCCTTGGATTCCTAGAGCTCCCTATCATGGGGTATAATAAATTATCCCATGGTTTATAATGTGGATATTTATACATTATTTTACCCCTTGGTGTGGTGGGGGATCCCTAGCATGTTTTTAGTGTCAGCTTGGTGTTAAAACCGATTTTTTGGTAGAGACAGATCATAGTCTAGGGTCAGAACACCCCTCAGATAATTTGAATTTACCAATGAAAAATGGTACTCTTATAAAAGTTCCAAATTATATGGATTTTTGATGATAGTGGTTGACTTTGATGGACAATTCTTTCATGAATAGGCTTATAAAGTGCAAGATTATTATGTTCTTTCCCTCATAGATCACTTCCTATAGAGGAGTGAGTACCACTAGTGGTTACTCCTCAACATTTTTTATTTTAATCCATTGTGTTCATATGGGAAATAGGGTTCCTATATGGAATTCTAGTTTTTCCTTTTCCATATATTTTATGAAGTGTGGACTTCACTTTAATTTACTATGACTTCCATGTGATGTTAGATGCATGATATGGTGAGATGAGTGTGGTGTGAGGCCTCATTTTGGTCATTATGGGTCAGAAGTAGTTTTAGTTACTATTATTATATTTTAGTGTTGGTTATGATGAGGAAAATGTGTTTTATAGTTAATAATACCTTCATTGAATAGGGATATCATGATATTACCTAGGGTGTGTTGATGGTGTTGTCAGGTGTTTTCCTCTTTTCAAACCATTTAAGATGAACTTATGTATTATGGATGATTGGAAGGCTGGTTTTTCCAATGGTGGTGTGGGACCTATTTTTGTGTTCCCATGGTGCGGTTGAGTGAGTTATTGGAGTTAACCGTAGTCACCCCCCTAGATAGGGTGTCCTTTATGTCTGAGTTTTTTGTGATTCCTACCTCTGGGATGACTTTCTATTGGGTTTCATTGGGAAGTCATTTGGTTTGGATTTGTTTGTGTGATAACCAGTTGGCCTATTTCTCTTTTGTTTTTGGGGATTCAAAGTTCATATTTGTATACTCACCCTTCTATGAGACTTAGGCCCACACATGTTGTGTGAGTTTAGATGACATATAGATTGGTAAACTTATGGACATGGTACTGTGGGGGTGGAGCTTGGTGGTGTTTATAAGAATAAAGATATGTTAGGGTTCTGTTTTAAGATGGAATGATGTGGTGGATCTATTATTCTACCATTTTTTTGATATCCCTAATCGGTGCTAGTCACTATCCACTAAACTATTATAGGAAATCTTGGGGTGTCATACTCATATTTCAATCGATTCATGTGGGTCCTTAGTGGTTCAGGTCGTGAGAGAGTTATCTAAAATTCATCATTCCTAGGGGAAATGTTTGGAGATAAGCATCTCCTGAGTTTGGTTTAGGATATGTAAGGAGGAAATTATTGAGGTTCTTAGGATTATTTTTCGGACTAGGGAACCCAAATAAGGTGAGGTGACCAACACATTCCAATGCAAGGACTCTAATAAATTGGGTGACTAACATGAGTACTTATAGCATTGGTTGTAGGGTAGAGTTCTATAGGTACAAGAATTATATAACAGCCTATGCATTTTTTTTATTTCATGGTATGATGTCCTATTGAGATGTTGGCGCTATGCAATGGGGATTATTATTTCCATTATAGAGATGTTTAACTATAAGTGAAAGTTTGAAATTCTATGGATGATGAGAGCCCCATGATTAGTTGTAGACGTAATGGATTTATGGGAGGAACTATCATGAATATTGTGAGGGTGTATGTCATCTTCAAATTGGGTTAGGTATCCCCCCTAGATCTGTAACACCCTGATATTTTATAATATAATTTTCCATCAAATAAACATTACGTCAATAGCTTGTTTCCCAGATAACATTAAACTAAAAAAAATTGACATATTATGTGAATAGAATTAAGAAAATTTAGGAATAATAAAACCTATAGTAAAAAAATATTTTAATCAATTATAAATGCATAAAAAATACGATTAAGAACGTTTGATGTTTTAAACAGGTATTTTTCAATAAAAGTAGTTTATATTTAAATATATTTTATTTTAATTTTAAAAAATAAATTTTTTAATTTTATAAATTTATTTTTTTTAATGAACTTCATTTTTATTTCAACATGTAAAAATTATATTAGGGTAATTTATGTGATATTTTTCTAAAATAATTTATTTTTATTTTAATAGTAAAAAAAATATCGGTTTTGCAAATACTATCTCTTTTAGGACATTATCATACTATAAGAATGAATTAAATGTTTTTTAATCCTTTTTAAATAAAAAATATTTATAAATTAAATTAAATAATTTAAAAAATACTGTGTTGAATTTATAAAACCCATGTTCAATGTTTTGGAAACTTATGTAATATTTTAATCAAACAACTATTTTTATTCACTAATATTAAAAATTATTTTTTCTCACTCGTATAAATTAAATCCAAAAAATATATTTCATATTTTTGGTCAAAAAGTTCATATTATTTAATAATTTCAATTACATTTTAAGGAATAAAAATCTGATTTCTGGGATTAATGTAATTTAATATGATAATGGTAAAACTATTATTTTGGAATAATTAATTTATTAACATTATGTAATTTTTATATAATATAATTAATTAATTTCTTATAAAAAATTACTATAAAATAATTTTTAACCTTATATAAAAATATATTATCACACATTAAATTAGTAATAAATACTAAATAAGATTTAGAATACTTAACGGTGAAAACAACATTATTCCAACAGAACATGTTTGTATAGATTAAATTTTTTAATTTAAAATTTAATTTTATCTTATTAATAAATTTAATTATACTATATAGGGATTACATTTTGGTTCCTCAATGGATATATTATATTTTTTAAAAAATATAAATTACTTGGTTAAAACCTTGCAACCAATGTAAAAAACAAATTGGTTAAACGTAAAAATATAGTGGAAAAAGATTTTAAATTTTTTAAATTTTTTTAATTTATTATAATGGATTTTTAAACATTATATCACCAAAAACATTATTAATTCCAACTTTTGGAGCCATTTGTGCAGGAATAGTATTATAAAATCATTGAAAAAGTTATGAGTATTTACAAAAATACCATTTTCTTATATTATAAAATGAGATCACTTCAACCACATTTTTTCACCCATTACAATGAATTAGCTTGAAAAAAAATCTATTTTAATATATCCTAAACTCCCTCCCCATTTTCTATTATCATTTTCCTTTCAAAAATACCGTGTTATGAAGCCTTAAGGGGTTACCCAAGGGATAATATTCAAAGGGAAGGGTATTGTTCTCATCCAAGATCAATTAATTATTTTCATACTATAACACCTCAAAACTATTACATAGATGAAATTATATTAACATAATTATTATTAATATTATTCAATTTTATTATACTAATGTAATTTCTATTTCTACCCTTCTCCACACCATCTATAAAACAAAAATTCCTCTTGAGCTACGTGAAGACTACCACATCCATAAACGATGTGATCCATTTTTCTTAAAAACCATAAAAATATGTTTAAATGGTTTTATTTCATTAATAAATATTATATTAAAAAAAATTAAAAAAATTAAAAAATAAATCATTTCCTACCCCCTTCACTTTATATTTAAAAAAATCTCTCACTTGTCCATAAGTGCGGACTACTACCTCTACCAAAGTGATTCATTTTATTTTTCACTCTAGTATTTTAATATTTATATAAAAATATTTTAACCATGTTAAAATATTTAAAAACATAAAAAAAATCATTACTCTTCTATAATAAATAAATTATTCCAAAATAATCACTTTCTTTTCCATACTCATCCATAAATTATAGCTTGTTCTTGTATGGGTCAGTTTAACAACCCACTTGAGAAAAAATATAAATTTAAATCATGGATGACAATGAAAACACAAATAATAGTGTTATTTTATATTAATGGGAAAATAATTTTTATGGTTATATAAATATTATATTATTATTTAACATATTTTTAATACCACTCTTTATTTGTTTAGAAATTACAGAAACCAGTTCATCACCTACTTCGCTATCACAACTCATAACAAAAAATATTTATGAAATGAAATTAGAAAATTATAAATCAATATAAAAAATATATTTATGTAACTATAATGATATATAAATTTTGAAATTTTAATCTATAAACAACAATCAACAATTCCATTATGAAACTAGTACTAAACAAATGATCTAAATTAATAACACCCAGTTATGAAAAAAATAACTAACTAATATATTTGTAGTGAATAATTATATTTGAAGTTAATAAAATGTTATATGTATGCATAATAATATGATATTGGTGATTAATATTTTCATTTATGATATACATTATGTTAGGTCGTGCATGTATAAGATGGATTAAAATTAAGGTTTTTTCATCTCAATTTTTATTCATTGATATATGATTCATATTCACAACATATTTCCTTTTATAGTGGGTATGTTGGTTATGAATTTATTTATTTAATAATTTCAATTCTATGTAATATATTTAAAAATATATCTCATATTCTATCTTTCCCTGTATTTTGATTCAAAAGATACAATGGTTTTAATGGTATTTGTTAACTCAACTCCCTTCATTGAGTTATAATGATTCTTCTTGAACTTATTTTTTTCATGCATGGTCTATTTGAACCTAATTTTTTTCATGGTTCATTTTCTTTTCTATAAGGAGAATTATTTTTCAATTTAAATATTTCACCATTATAAATTTGTTTCTCCAAAAGTATGTCATTGTTGAGACTAATTCTTACCATATTTAATGATGGTTTCATCTCCTTGTCTATATTTTCCTTTTTTTCCCTACGTTATCCTTTATATTTGGAAACCAAATTTTGTGTTATCTCATGTTACCATTACATTTACATTTTTCTATTTTTTAAAATAAGTTTTATTATCCCTTTTTATGATTTCGATTTTAACAAAAGTATTTTTAATTATTATAAATGTTTTTCCTTTCATGATAATGCATTTTCATCTTTCACCACACATATCTATTGAAAAACATTTATGTCCTTTTCATGGATTCATTATTGAAAAATATTTCTAAATTTAATTTTATAAAAATTTCTCACTTTACCTATTTGAAAATTACATTTAAATGTGACCCTCAACTTCATATTTTACGTGAGTAGTAAAAAAATTAAAATATATTTTAGGGTTTCTTTAATAATTATGAGAATTATTATTAAAAATATTACTTTCCATGTTTTAAAATTGATTTTAAGTGATTTTTATTTTTAATGTTTTTGAAAAAAGGGAATATTAGTATATTTCCTAAAAGTAAAATTTTAATTTTAAAAAGAATTCTTGATTTTAAAGTGGTATATTCATTCTTGTTTTTCTAAGTGATTCCTCCAATAATATTAAAAGGATATTTTTATTCCATATCAACATCATTGTATGTTCTTTATGTTTCAATACGGATATATTATTATGATACCATCCTCCATCTTTCTCTAGATAGATTATGATGATGAAGTTTTGAGGAATATTCTATAAAAACCTATTTCTTTCTCTTGAGATAGTTATTATATGATGAAATGATGAAAGTTTTATGATCATTTGGAACAATTGTTTGTGGTTTTAATTATGATATGGTTTGGTTATAATAAATACTTGAGATAGTTAGGTCCATTAAATATCTTGGATGCATTAGTTAAGGATTTTTGTCTCATGACATAATGAATTTGTGTGTTGGTGTAATTGCAGTTAAGCTATGCTCACAAGATTGTGCATTTGTGTCATTATAGTAAATATATTCTCACAATATTGTGAATGGGTATAATTTTAGATTAGATATTTTCACTATGAAATGTTTTCCTATGATTATGTTTTTACTATAGATCCTTTTTATTCTATGTTTCAATGACATACCACATTTCTATGTCATATTCCTATGATTATGTTTCATAGAACATGTTTATTGTCTCACACTCTTATACCATAGTAATTTTTTTCATTTGAGATTACGTGTCCTTATTTCATGAATTATAGATAACTCTTATTATTCTATGTTCTATTTAATAAGATATGTCTCTGTTGATCAAGTTTTCTCATATTATTATGATCGAACCCTTGATTAAAAGTTGATAAGTTTTCCCTTACTAAGAATTTAATCTCACCATTTCTTGTGTTTTCATTTCCTATTTTATGATGATGAGTATAACCTATGTGGACTCTATATGGTAGTATAATGTAGTTTTATTATGAATAATTGTTCACAGGTATCGTAAAATAAGTCCCCCATGTTCTCATCCTTAAAGACACTAAACCTTCTATTTTTCAGATTTTCTAATTATAGTGAGATGAAATGTTTATATTTTTTAAATATATGTATTTTTATCTTGGTTAATATCACTTTTTATAAAATCCACTATATAAATATTTTCGTAGCACTAGACTTGGGTGTGTGGTTCTGGGGAGCCTCTATTGGTATCACGACTTGGTTTACTTATTTTTGAGTATTAATGTTGTCATTTTGTGGATTATTATGAGATAAATATGTTTAATACTCAAAGGATAAGTCTATGTATAGGATAAAATCAGATATTTTAGTAAATTTTTTAGTATATGTTTTTTCTAGAAACAACAAACCTATCTAGATAATGGAAAGGGGATGAGTTTGGGGCATACATCCACATAGAGGTAGTCACCCTAAAAGGTTGGTTCAGTATCAACTTGATCTTCACTCAGTGCATGATGAGTGGGCCTAAGACATTACAAGAGGATAGAAACTCCAATGGTATATTATTTAGAAATTCATGTTCTATTTATAAACCATTATATTATATTTTTTTATATTTATGTTAGATAATTAATATAAAATAAACATAGAAAACATTGATTCATGCCCAGAGATTCAAAAATTATGATATACATGTTATTAATGCGTCATTAATTCCATAGTTTTCTATATATATATATTTATTTTAGGTGTTATCACCCCTAAAATTTCGTTTATTTATGTATTTAATTGAACCAAAATAAACCAAGTTAACATTGAAAATGATGGACAATGTAGTGATGGTTCTAATGAGTAACCAATAGGGATAAAAACTGGTGTTGAAAATCATATGGTTATGCTAAAATACAATATCTAATTATGGATTGCAACATGAGTCTATATGAACATCTTAAAAAACCAAATAAGAGAAGGATAGATTTTCATAAAAGATTATGTGATGAAGATGATGAAGGAAATAAGATTCAACTTCCCACATGTCAAAAATCTAGGAAGAATCACCAAAGAGAACATATCAAAGGAACTAGTAAATGATTTAATTATGGGAGTACTGGACATTGATCTGGTTATTTTTGAAAATGGATAAATTAGCTAATTAATGAAATGAAGGAGAATAATTTCTAATTATTCAAGTGTCATGATTTTTGTCATTATACAAAATGACACCCTAACCCAACAAATAATGAGGATAATAAAAATAAAAAACCACCTAATCCAAGGAAAAAGGGAAATCATATGATATTATTACCATTAAAAGTAGGTCCTAAGAAATAAGTGCAACTTTAAGGACATGATAAGCCTCCCGAATAGAGATAAACAGGTCAGGTGTTACTACCATTTGTGCACCTCCATGAATGCCAAAGCCTACTGGATAGCAGTGAGGGTATTGTAGGTATAGTGGGGAGGCTATACCCTCTTAGAGGAGGAAAATAATGGTATTGGTATGAGCATAATATAAAATAGTGACTCTATAGACTAAAACTAAACCGGCATAGCAGAAGCATAATTAATAGCAATAAACATCAGAAGAAACAAACATAAATAATAGCAGTGTAATGTAAACACAAAAACATGCTTAACCACTTGTAACAACAACTAGAACTGACAAAACATGAAACTATAGCATATGAATATATAAAATGAAACCGATAGATAACCAAAAGTAGCTACAATAAACAAGGTAATCATGTAGGTACCGGAAAGAAATAAAAACAAAGTAATCTCCAGTTAGGACAGAGCTCAAGGTCCCTACCATCTCCATACGATAGCTAAAACAGTCCATCTTCTAAATGTAGTCTCCTTCATTCACGTAAATCCATAAATTCTACACAAGTCCTGAAGAGCCCATATAAGGTGAGAGACCAATCTCAGTAGGATACCACCCAACAGAGCATACCTAATATAAGTGTTTAATTAGTCATGCATTTATAAATAAAGCAGCAAGCAGTACAATAAAAAAATAAACATAAACTCCACTGGTGCTTAGCAGCCATCATGGAGTGTCACCTGCTTCGGCCAACGCCAAAATCTCTATCATGTAACCTAGCACCATGTGCCCCCCTGACACCGCTTGTCTCAAGTACTGACCTCATGAAGACACACCCATGAAGTAGTAACTCAGAGTAACAACGATTCTTGTCCTCAAACAAGAAATCATAGGGACAATGATGGAATACCTCAATAAAGTACCTATAGGGACAACGATGTCCCCCCTCGAATTAGTAACCGTATGGACAATGATGTCACCCATCAAACCACAGAGATCCTCTATCCCCAACTCAATAGCCTCAATGTTATCCCCTAAAGGCTCCTCACCTTCCACATGGATTCTTACAGAATGTACCCCCAAATCAATAGTACCTAAACCACACCTAACAGGGGCCTCTACCAACATGAGTGGTCAAAACCACCTCATTACAGATTCTCTCTATGTGTGCACTACTCAATGTTTCGGGTTAGAGGTAATCACCAAATTAATTTCCCAAGCAACAACATCTCTGACACCTCACGCCCCTACAACCATGTCAGTCATGTATGATGGACTTTCCATCCAAGTAACACGGGCCATGCCAAACTTGACAAGCACACTGACTCAAGCCGACATCCATGATGATCAATCCCGTGGTTAGAACCACCCATGGTAACTCGGTCCAAGCCCAACCGGTGATCCGCATCACTCAACAATACCCAGGCCATGCCCAGCACAACACGAAGGTTCCAGCATATGCAATATCAAACATCACATATATTTATAATCAAAAGAAATACTTTAAATAGGAAAAACAAACTAAACAGTTGAATTACACTTGCTATGTGATGTCACATACCAGCACCACTGTCTCGGGAACCTCTAACAATTCATATCATCACATAACAAATTGAACTCAACTGTTTAATAAAAATAATTCATTTTAACGCATTTTGGGTATCCCCGGCCAAAATGCCCAAATTGAGTAACAACCCTTCTCCCGACCATTCTCAAGAAAAATAGGTAAAAGGGCATACCCAAAGGCATCGTACAGATCTAATAAGCAATTAAATATGAAATAACTGATAAAACGTGGTGTTTCTAAAAATACCCAAATACGCACCAAAGGCCGCGTCACCCAAAAGTCTATAAAAATTAAGAAAGAAGGTATTCACCACCTACTAGAGACTCATATACATAGGCACGTTTCATATCGAGCTCCAATTCGAAGTTGATATTCATAAATACTTGTTTCCATCAAATCTCATCAATTCTACTTGGAAGGAAACTATGACGTGTGAGGGAAAAGATCAAGAATGGAACAAGGTGAGCCGTTTTAGCCTCACTAATGGGATCTCACAGCATCTTATGTACTGAAGAAAAGACATTTGATGATTAATCTTTGAGTAGAAACGTTTTTGGCCTCCCAGGGTGTCAAGGTCTAAAAGCGGAGAAGAAGAAGGTACTTTAGGAAAAGAGACATGATGCTCTTTATTTAAGTGAATAAAAATAAAAATACACGGCGTGTATAAAGGAATAAATTCCATGTAGTAGCGTTTTCTGTACTCCGACTTAAGAAGAGGTAGCAACAAGACTTGGATGCCCCACATGGTTCAACACACGGCTATATCTTAGCTGGTACACGGAAGGGAAAATGCACGGCGTGTCAAGAAACACTACATGATGTGTAGTAAGAAATCCTTAAAAGGTCATCACACTAAATGTACTCAGTGAGAACGTGGATAGTACACGCCTAACCCATACACGACATGTAATTTTGAGTATATGGAGTGTAATCTAGAATTTTCTAGAACTTTTTAGATTTTCCCAATTTTCTCAAAAACAAGTCAAAATTCAAACATGGTCAGGATTTTGACCCGTTCCAAAAACAAGGGATCTTACAATATCCCCACCTTAACATAGCTCATCCCCGAGCTATCAAATGAAACCTGAAGTTGGAACCGAACATACCACCCTGATCAAAGTAACCCGGACTACCCCGGTCTCAAAGGTTCCGGCTAAATTCATCAAGGGGGTCCCCACATTATGAATTACCTGACATGGTCTCAACCTGACAAAACTCAAACCATGTAAAAGATCAGTAACACTTTTCTAGACTCATGGTCCTCTTGTGACACATCATCACCCCTACACCTCATTGGTGTTCCTGTTTCATTTTGGACACCGCAAATGTATCCTACACAGCATCAGTATCCGCCTCTACGAGGTCATGAAACCCATGGATGCTCAAAACAAATAAAACTTCACAACATGAACCTCAAGTAACCTACATCCACGATTCCATGATTATGAAGTCACCTCAGGTAACCCTTATCTAAAGATGTTGCTGATGTCAAGAACCTCCTACATATATATAAATATATCACGCGCTTGATATGGTTCCAATCCCACTGGCCAGCATCTGGCCAGTACACATAAATCATGTGCACCTCGTGCACTCAAAGAGGAAATACCCCAACAAGCCATTCCGAAACAAGTAAAAACAAAATAGATCCCGACCAAAACCTCATTATACCTTTAATTATCTTTGGCTCACCCGCATACTCCTCCCCTGGTAACTCCACAGTGTGCACATGAACTGAAGTACAAGTTCCTAATGCCTGACCTCCCTACAATGCTACTCTAGTCACCAGCCACTGACCCCTCTACTGAGTCATGCTGTCTCTTTCAAGTCCTCTGCGTGCAGCTGAACCTCATCTACCATCACCTGGTACCAAAACTAATCCAACTCCATATGCCACCATCTGACCTAGTCCCTACCTGTCAGTTGTTAGAGAAGGCCTCCAGCAGAACCTCCCCAGATTCCTCACATGTCCACAAGCCTGGAACTCCTTTGGAGGCATATCTAACGGAATCCAAACATCCCCTTGTTGTCCACACTAAAGGAAAACCACTAAAGAACTACTACAATGTGGTCTATTTGAGTCCTTGGCCAGATTGCCCTGCTTGAACTCCTCCCGTCCCCGCTTCCTGCTATCTGAACCATCACCTGAAGTTGTCTTCCAACCTATGTGAGGCCTCTCTTTATCACTACCCTCTACTATGATTTTATGATTCACCTCCACTGAGAATGAACCCATCCTGAAGATATTTACCTGGATCTGAATTGCGTGTCATAAGCCATCCTCAAAACACCTCACCCTTGACGATTCAGCACTTACCATACCTGGTACGAAGTTAGAAAGCTCAGTGAATGTAGTCATATAGTCTATGATAGACACATATCCCTATTGAAGGCTCAAAAACTCCCAAGATCTCTCTTCCCTCAGTGTATCTTGTTAAGGTTCTCGAAGAACCTGTCCTTAATATCCATCTATGCCAGTACTTCGTTTCTACGAGCTTGACCCTGGACATCCCACAAATGCTTTTTCAGTCCTCTCAGAATGTACATCGTTAGCTTTATCATCAACCCATGAGACATCTCAAAATGCTCAATGACCATCTGCATGCTCTCTATCCAGTGCTCAACTTCTTGTGGACTACCCTCACCCTAAAAAGGGGCAGGTGTTGCGACTAGAAATCACGAATCAGATATTCCATAGATGGATCTATACCCTGCATGCCTCTGTCGATCCCCAACAAGACATGTACTAGAATATACTGGAACTACTCATCGAGCCACAGCCCGAATGATACCAAACCTGGCTGATACCCCGCTTGCACTGGATCTTGAACCCGATCATGTCCCTGAGCTTGTACCTTTGGGTCACGATCTACCTACCCCTTAGGGTTCTGAACTTGATCATGCTCCTATGGCAATGTACCGTCACCCTCCTGATTCTTCATCTGAATCATCTAGGTGGAACCCTCTGAATACACTAATGGTCAGACATCCCACATAAATAACAAAATGTATGTTTGTGTATATATATATATATATCATGTAGATAAGGATAGCAGTAAAAAGGAAGTGTATAAAAACTACCCTTACTCTTCCTCCATCACAACCCATGACCACTGCATCCTGGACTCATGGCCTCCTTAACTGCCCTCAACAGATCCAAATATTAATGTACCTCAAGTCATGCCCATCCTAACAACCCATGTTGCCTCAAACTGACAATCGAGTCGCCCAATCCTGAGAGTCAAACTGCCTTAAACTGATGTTCATGAAGCCCAATCCTGGTGATCAAAATCACCTCATCCACAGTACATGTCTTCTCATACAAGATCATGGCCCAAAATCTTATACCACAAAAAATTAAAAATATATAAATCATGGAAAATGATATTATTCACATGGAATTCTCACATCACAAAGCATTCATGCTGTTATGAAATTGAAATACCCTATAAATGTGCCTATCAAAAGCCAAAAAATCACACCTTTCCATACAGGCCCAAGGTCCAATTCTCTCTTACCGCACAGGGTGAAGGGTTACATATCACAATCAATAACATCACACACCATGTGATCCACCGAGGTGGAAATCATTTAAAATGTAATCTGGTCAAAAATAAACTAGTAATTCTCACCCATGAAAACTTTTTCCATACCTAATATCTAGGTTTGTAGGCATCCAAGAACAAGATAGAAACCCATTTCCAGTAACAAAATATTTCCATTCTACCATATCTCAAATTGTAAAAGCAGGAGAAATAAAAAGAGAAGTCTCAATTTAATTAGTAGCCAACAAAATACCACTACTAAATCCATATCAAGAACCCTATTGATTCCATTTTGTAACATCCCAAACCTGATAAGACACCCAAATAGTGCTAAATGTGTTAGGTGTTACTACCTTAGGTGCACCTCCTCGAATGCCAAGTAATGTCTTATAGTTGTGATGGTATTATAGATATTGTGGTGAGGCTATAACCTCTTAGAGGAGGAAAATAATGGTACTGGTCCGATCATAATATAAAATAGTGACTTGGAAGATGTTGGTGCCAAAATATTTGAAGAAAGGAGAGAAGAAAAGAGAGGCCCTGCAACCTGCCCCGTGAAGCCCCGACGCGGAACCCTTCGAAGAAATGTGGCCGCCGTGAAGCACTAGAGGGGGCAACTCTCTGTGAACTCCTTGACATTCGCGAGGTCACTAAAAAGCCCGTGAGGCGGTACCTCTCCGCGAACTCCTAGACATTCGTGAGGCCACCACGAAGCCCGCGAGGCGGTAACTTTCCGTTAACTCCCTTGATGTTCGAGAACCCACCGTGAAGCATGTGAGGCGGTAACTCTCCGCGAACCCGGTTGACATTCACAACCCACCGCAGAGCAACCAAATCCCCCTTCGCGTCGCGTCAGCTCTGCTTCGCGGTACCTCTTGCCTATAAATACTGAGCTCCCCTTGAGATCTCATGATGGAAAATACTATAATTCGGCTTCTTATCTCCCAAATCTCGAAGCGCTCTTCAATCTAGTAATCATGAGCTCCGCGAGGTATTTTTTCTTCATGACTGGCCTCCGCATTGTCTCGTTTTGAGCCCCTCTTCCGAGTGGGATTCCCTTCTCAAAGAATAAGGGCATTCACGAAGGAAGGGGATCCCTAAGGGGACCATGGTTGCTGTGGAGAATTTATGCTTCACGAAACACCCACCCTGTACACATGATCCACATGCCAAGGCAGAGTCACTGTGCTTCGCGAATCACATTTCTTCATGGAAACATTCATCGTGATGCGCCTCTGCTTCGCGATGCAATGCACCGCAAACACCCTTCCACTTCACGAAGTACCTCTCATTCGCACCTCTGCCCCATGCTAAGGCCATGGAACTCCACTTCGCGAAGCACCCCCTTCACAAGTGCCCTCCACTACGCAAAGAAACCGATCTCCGCAAGGCCCCTACCTGTGGACCCCTCTGCTTGGAAATTCCTTCTCCCGTGAGACCCTCCAGGTTTTCACGATGTGATTTAAAAGTCCCCTGGTTGATAGCACCCATAGAGTTACTTCTCCTAGTTCTTCTTCGCATAGGTACGCTAACAACTATTTCTTCTTCGCATAGCCACGCTAACATGGACCCCTCGATGGTTCTCTCTACAACCCTCCTTCTCCATGGCCCTGTAGATGCCTTCTTATCCCTAAGGGGTAGAGGTTACCAGTTATGTATGTCCTAGGGGTGCGGAGTAAACCCACCACATCCGAGCTCTAGGACGTTAAACTACCAAGCACCCCATCCTCAACACCCGATGTTAAACCGTGACACCACCCTGTGCCACTCATGCAGGGTGCCCTCACCTTGGACATTATGCATTCCCACATCCCCATGGTCTCGCCAGGGGATGATATCCTCCTTATGGGAGTGGCGTTAGTCCGTGGGGGAAGGGAGACCATCTTGGTGTAAGCCCCTATTCCTTACGGAAGGTATCACCCATGCACCTCCATACTTCCCCTCTCCCTGTACGCTTTTTCGCTCTCGTGCCTCCGTCCTGGAGTAAGTACCGACACCATGGGCCGCTCGACGCATAAGACCCTCTTTGCTTCTCACGGACGCACCCTCCGCGGCGTGATCATCAGGTCCCTGCTGCCTCTTGTTTCTCACACCAAGAACGACTCACATGGGCTTAGAGTAAGCATTGACCATGACAATGCCCTCGTCCAGCATGACGTTAAACTGTATGTCGTCGTCCAGAATGATGTTAAACTGTATTCCCTCATCCAACATGAAGTTGAACTATATGCCCTCATCCAGCATGATGTTAAACTATATGCCCTCATCTATAATGATGTTAAACTATACACCATCCTGAACTATAGGGACTTTGATCTGTGTCAAGGCATGGTACGTAGGAAGCCTCACGAGGTTCAATCCCACCACTCGTTGGTCGTCCCGACCTCCTTCGCGTCAGTTCACCAAACTCCACCATGGACCACCTCAGAGTGTAAGCCCCAAAATGCCCCATCTCTCCTGAATTTAAACTCCACACCCAAACTATGAGAACTTTGATCCATGTCAAGGCATGGTACGTAGGAAGCCTCCATGAGGTTCAATACCACCACCATTGGACCCCTGGGTTCACCTTCACGTCAGGTCACTGACACCCAAACCACCTGAACTACGAGGACATTGATCAATGTTAAGGCATGGTACAGAGGAAGTCTCCCAATGGTTCAAGCACGTCACCCATCGGACCAAGGTCCTTCTTCATGTTGGTTCGCCGACACCCACATCCATTATGAACTATGGGGTCTTTGATCTATGTTAAGGCATGATACGTAGGAAGCCTCCATGTGGTTCAATCCCACCATCCACCTGGTACAAGGTCCTTATTCATGTCGATTCTCTGACACGCCCTCGTCCTGCATGATGTTAAACTACATCCCAATCCAGCGGTAAGCCGTTGTGACCCAACCATCCAGTAGTTCCCACACCCCTTATTGTCATTTCAATAGCCCCTTTTCCCGAACTATGTGGACTTTGATCCATGCCAAGGCATGGTACGTAGGAAGCCTCACGAGGTTCAAGCCCACCACCCATTGGACCAAGGTCCTCATTCACATCGGTCTATCTACGTCCAACCCAAAATATGTGGACTTTGATCTATGCCAAGGCATGGTACGTAGGAAGCTTCATGAGGTTCAAGCCCACCACCCATTGGAACAGGGTCCTCATTCATGCTGATTCGCCGGAATCCATCCCGATCTATGTGGACTTTAATCCATGCCAAGGCATGGTACGTAGGAATCCTCACGAGGTTCAAGCCCACCACCAGGTTGTTCTGACTGCATTCACGTCGGTTCTTCCACCACCTTGATCAGCCTTGAGTGTAAGCCCCCCACACATCCATTCTGAACTATGCAGACTTTGATTCCCTTTCACAGGGATACATAGGATGTCTCTTCGAGACTCAATACCATCACCACCGTCATCTCCACGACGACTCCATTTCATTCCCCCTCCACTCCGTGTATCTTTCTGTCACCCATCCTGATCCTTGTCTGGGCCGCCACATCCTAGTGAGATCATGCCACTCCAATCCCCCCATAGTATTCGAGAAGCTACCCACGGGCTGGTTCTGATATCGGTGTACCCTCAATGGGGATTCTTCAATCTTATGCACTCCAATTAGTGTTCTGATCAGCCATATCTATCATTGTCAGACGTTAAAATTGCACCATACCCTTTGATAAAAATGGGAAGCTAAGGAAAACCTCAGATACATGCTTATGGAATATGATTCCCCACGCTTGATGTGGGATGCCTCAGGATTCCACGCCCTCTAGGAGCCCTATAATAAGGGACAATAGACAGACACGCCAATTCCCCAGCGTTCAGACATGTTAATGATGCATCGACGTGACTACTCCCCCAAATGAAGGTTGCGTCCCTGACCGGACCCCTTGGAATTTCCAGACAGAAGAAGTGTAATTAACTGGAATTCCATGGAGACATGGAACTGGGAAGAGTTTCACGAACAAGGTATTAAATATAAGAGGGATACCTTTACTAGGTGACGAGTTTCAAGGAGGAATCCACTGAAGGAAGAACTGACATCCCATCATCCCAGTTTCGATCAAGGAGAAAATATCCCTAAACAAGGAATGAATGTCGCCCGCTTTTGGAATGTGAGAATACGGGGAAACAAAGAGTCGTGCATGTCGCGCCCTCTACGTGACAGATGCGTGCGACCCGACGAAAGCATCAGAAATAGAAATGGTGAACCTGACGTGAAGTTCTTCTCCTCAATATGAAGATTAGTAGTTCTCGAGAAATTAGTAGATTGACGTGTCACTGCATCCCGATATCCAGCGCAGGGTCCCACCAAGCAAATAGCGGGCCTGGCGTGAAACTCACCAGATGTTGGGGGAGTAGAAAATTGGGAATTCTGTTCTGTAATGTTGTCGGCATGGATTCCTCTTACCGACCATGGAAGAGATAATGGTGTTGGGGAACTGGTTTTTGATTTATTTTCCTCGTAGTGCTGATGAGTTAATCTCCCTGCTTCTCAGGAATCAGGTTGCTGCAACAGGAACACGATCATCGCCCACCCGCCTACGCAGGGGCAAGGGAAACACTGACAAAGTCATGCCACGTGGCTCCACTACTACCACAACAGTGTCTGCCTCCATGAATTTGGGGCACCCACGCCCCCTCTCCCCATCAGAAGTCATCCAAAGAAGGTTGATTAATGACCTCATACATCGTTACGAGGAGGAGGGCATAATTCCGACCTGGGATATGGCCCGCCTGGACATGGAGGCATCCAGGACCCACCGTTAATGCCTCCATTGAAGGCCGCACATGGAGCCCCAGCTCCCAACCCCAACATTCAATCATTTCGGGATCATGTCCCCAGAATGCCTTGACGACTCCCTGCCTTACGCTGATGAGGTGGGTGACGTCCGGCTCAGCCCGGTCAGATTCCTGATTCAAGGGATCCAAGCGAGGACCCCCACACGGCCATGTCAGTGGCGCCACCCGGCCTTGACAGAGGAACAGGTAGGTTATGCCCCTGCACCACCCGCATCGGCTCGCCTGACCTGACGCCAGCGTTGGGCTTGGGCCGAGGACGCCTGTCAAGGGGTGTTAATGTCGATGGCTACTGTTGCCCGACCCACCACCGACGCATATCACAATGTCCCTAACCACACCAAGCTGGGGCACTCCTATTCCCAACCAGGATCGAGGCCCCAACCACCCCATAGGCAGGCTGGGTTGACCCTCCGGTTCGCAGGCCTGAGTGGTGATCACCATGAACCAACCCGGGCGATGTCACCCCGAACAGAGGCCCTCCCCGTACCACTACTCCACAGATCATGGGTCTTCCCCACTCCAAAACTCATCATGGTGGTATGCCCCGTGCTACCCCCAACCCGAATGAAGACCTGCCCTGCGGCAGTGATACTTGGCGTGGATGTCTCTCCCTTTCCCACCACACCAGGTATGGAATTCCTCCTCCTACCCTCGACCGTCGATGTGAAGACATTGTCCATCTGGTCCCTCTTCAACGTGGGGATTCTCCCTACATTCCCTCCGCAACTGGAGAAGGCCCTCCTTTCCCTTGAAACCAAAGGGATGAAGGTCATCCTCGTTCCGCCCGCACCAAGCATGGAGGTCCTCCCCAGGCACTTCCCAGTTTCAACGGAGGTTTCTCCCGCTCAGGTGCTATTCATGGAGGTCCTCCCCATGTCCCCTTCGACATTTTCCCCAATTACCCTCGTACCCCGGCTATCTCAAGTGGAAGTACTCTCCGCCCTAGCACTAGCGCGACACCAAGATTACATGTCGGGAATCAGCCTCGTCTTGAGGATCCATCTAGGGGTAGGAGGGTGAGTCGTCACCACCACCAGAAGAATCCTTGGAAGGCCTGGACAGTGATCAAACAGGCCCGCTTCTCGGATTCTGATGAAGAATGCGACTCATCAATGGAACCCTCTCCTTGTTCCTCCATGTCAAGGACCAGGGTAGGAACAAGGTGTGTCAGCCTCATCCTTCAAAAATTCTAAGTCCACCGGATTCTTGCCTCTCTTTGCAGGTACATCCCGGAGGAGAAAATTTTGGGAGTCCTATAGGCTCTGACCGTGCAGTCACCACCGTCATCGCCAGAAGCGCCCTCTACCTCTACCAGAGATCCTAGACAGCTATTTTGGGGACCGATGGCGGTTGAGAAACAGCATGACCCATTGACGGTAACCAAGATCCCTGCACTAGAAGCTATAGTTGTCAACCTGTCGTATCGCGACATTTTGTTCAGGTCACCGCGCTCTTCGGAGAATGGCCTAGAATTCTGTGGCCAGTCAGTTTGTTCACCGTATTCTCCGCCGCCTAGTTCACTGCCCCAGTGGTCTTCCTCAATACCACTACCAGTTCCTCAGAACCTCTGGTCAACGAGTGGGGAAATACGAGGACAGACCCTGAATCCGAGCCCCGAAGTTTTTGGAACATTCTTGCGATGAATCACTTCCCAGAGAAGTTATGTCCAGCGGCAGCATCGAAATTTCATGCGCAAGAATCCCTCACCCCAAAGGATGTTGAGTGCTTCTATCAAAACCTATGGGAGATGCACTTCAGCCTTTGTTATCACAGGGTGGTGTACCCCAGGATCCAAGTGCACTTTGAGGAAATCGGCGAACAATGTCGTCTGGTCGATTTGGCTGCACTCCCCATGGCCTAGCACCCTGAGTCCCCAGGTCGCCAGAACCCCCTCCAAAAAAAATACGTTCAGAGTTTCCAGGTACTCTGCAAAATCATCAGGGAAGCTACCCCCCATGTGCAAGTCTATGGCTGGGGACAGTATGTCGCCCTCCTCTTCAGTCCTATCCGGAAGCAGCCCGATTCGTTATGGGACATTGAGGACATGCCCCCAAGAAGGGTTACGTTCCACATGGATGACATAGTAGACAAGGAGGACGACCTAGAATTTCTTGATAGAGACTTACCCCCTGAGGATGTTCCACCATTGTTGGACCCATCCAGGAGGATTACCCATCAGTAGAGGAACCTCCTAGGTCTCGCTGCACCCACCGAGTCATTGGTACTCAGACGTAATTTCAGTAAGGGTAAAGTGCATGTCCGAAATTTCAACCACTCTGACCCATCTGCCTTAGTACAGAAGACAATGGAAGTCCCCGAGAAGGTCGCATTACGCCAACAACTTGCTGAGAAGAAGAGGTTGGTCGACGAACTCTTCACCGAGCGCACTATAGAGCGACGACCAGGCTATGGTGATCCTAGACCAGGGCAGAAGGGGTAGGAACAACTCCCCCCCCAGCGAGATTCCTCTGAGAAACCCTGATCATACATCTCATGTGGGCCATGATGAATCCAGAACACACATCAAGAGGGAAGAGATACGTCTCACCAAACCCTCCCGAATGGCGCGGCAATCCGAGGAATGCGGCTCGGGTTCCTCCAGTCGCCCCGCAGGTCGCTCCTCCAGTTGCTTTGCGAGCCGTTGAAGCCATCTACCATGTCGAAGAGCTTGGTAATGCACTCATGGTTATGGATCCTTACCAAGATAGGGACCCCTACCCAGATGATCCTATAGCGGCACTCATCGCCCGCCTCGAGGCATTGTAAACGCGGTAGGTGGCTGTCCCACCAGATGGAAAGCCACATCCCGCATGGGTGGATGATATGTCTACACCTCGGGGTTTTGGAAATCCCATATTCTCACCATTTAACAGGATAGGTGACCCGCCACAGCACCTGACCAACTATTCCTCCAGGTGCAGCCCCATGTTGGGGACCCCCGCACAGCAGGAAGCCGCTATGGTCTGATGCTTTGTGCAGACGTTGGATGGCCCTGCATTATTCTGGTATAGCCAGCTCCATACTGGGTCGGTGATCGGCAGGGAGGATCTCCGCCTACAATTCCTATACCAGTTCAGTTCCACCACGCGAAAGACCAGCATCGCAGACCTCTTCAAGTGCAAACAAAGGCCTGATGAGAGAGTCGCAGACTTCATCACCCGGTGGAAGGGGCTCACATACTCCCTCAATATGCCACTGAATCAGGAGGAACTACTGAAAATGTGCGTAGGGTATTTCAAAGATAAACTGGCTCCTTCCCTGATCACTCAGAACAACCCCAGAGGGTTCCAAGATTTCTTAGATAAGGCTCAGCGCCTCGAGGAAGCTCTGCAACAGGCTAGTCAAGCACGTCTGCTGCCCCCTGTGATCCCCGCAAGGAGGGCTGCCAGAGCCGAGCCCGTCGCGGTGGCCCAAATAGAAGCCCCCTGGAATCTATATTTGATAACATTAGCACCAGATCTGCAACCTCGTAGAGGCCCATCACCTCAGGCACATCCTCACGCCCAGCAGCGACAACCTCAGAATTGGCAGGTTCCCCCGCGCAATGCGCCACCACCGCCTAGGAAGTACATTTAGGCTCCGCCTCCTTGGCAGGCCCCTCCAGACCCTCATCAAGGCCAGGCTCGCAGAGCCCCCTATCTAGAGAGAAGGCACCATATTTACTCGTTCAACGATAATCAGGTCCCCAGTTACTTCCGAAGTGACCTAGAGTAGGGGATCATGTGCTTACCCAAGTGCAGAAGGCCGGCAGAGGAAAATCTCATAGATCGCCTCAACTACTAACCCTGTCATCGGATCCTAGGGCACAACCTCAAGAAGTTCTATGTGTTTTATGACTGGATCCAAGACCATGATGATAATAACATAGTCAGGTTGGGTTCGGCCCCGGTACAAGTGGCGGGTGTCTTTGTAAGGTCAGAAAGTGGTAGCGACGACAATGGTGAGTGGCAGCAGGTTCCCAGCCGCGGGGCCGAGAAGTACGAAGACTGGATGGCTCGTAAAATAGTCGCTCGCATCCATGGTATTATTCGGGCATGCCTAAATCATCCTGGGACTTCAGAGGCTGCATCCAGCGCCTCTGCAACATCATCTCAGCCAGCCTCTTCCCAAAAGAGCAAGCATCATCAGCACAAGAAGAAGAAATGTGATCCACCACCGCCAACGTCATCCCGCACTCTTGGTGATTTCATGACCCATGATATGGGGATCCCTCCCATAATATGCCCAGTAGTGGATGATTCGTGAAGCAAAAGGCAAAGTTACACTTCGGTTAATGTCGTGGAGTTGGTAAATCCCTATATGACTCCCGATGAGGGCGAACTCCAGACGAACCTCCCCAATGACCCCAGTCTTCATCAATGTCGGAGGAGCCGCGACTACATGGGTCATCGGGGTGCATCAGTTGGCGCCTCTAGCCAGGCCATGCACACTGCTGAGACTAGATAGCAGGCCCAGCGTGGAGCTCAGCACAGACAACCTCCTCATCTGGTGCCCTTAGATCTACCTCCACCACTGTTTATGCTACTACATCAAGCAGAGACGCTTCGTCTGTACCGTGGCCAGTCTCCCCCTACCAGAGGCCAATCCAAGCCGTCTGATCCTCATCCGACAGCCACTCTTCAGGATTCGACTAGTGAACAACGATATATTCCTAGTACCTGTCAACCGCCGGTCCAGCCGGCAGGGCCCGCCATGTCTCCAACTGCAAAGTGGCCTCCTATTAGAAGAGGCTCGTGTCTGGCCCAGAAATATGATGTCCTAAAGCACCATTCCGGCATTCCATCAAGTATTTCTATCCTTGAGGCCCTTATCCTGTCATCTGAAATGCGTGAGGCGCTTGCAGAGGCCCTAAGGAGCCCCCTCCAGTTTGAGACGGGGGTATCATATTCAAAAGCCTTTCACGCTGAGACAATTGAGAGTACCGAATGCCAGGTAGTTATCTCGTTCTCTAGTGAAGATGAAGACCCTACCATACAAGGGAACATTAGCCCAGTGTACATCACTAGTCAGTTCAATGGCGTGGAAGTCTGCCGCTGTCTTGTTGACACAGGGTCTGGGATTAACCTAATCCCGACTCGGACACTGCGGAAGCTAGGTTTGTCTAAGGATGATCTAACTCACTCCGACCTAAGGATCCAGGGATATTAAAGGACTGAGAAAACCCCGGTTGGTAAGATCTGTTTGAAGACCCAGTTCAGTGGCCTCGTTTCCAGTATCAAATTCATGGTCATCTCCCAGGACATCGCGTACAATGCATTGATGGGCAGGTCGTGGCTCCACCTGCCTGCAGCGGTCCCTTCGTCGTATCACCAATGCCTCAAATACTCCATCAATGGTTTAGTAGGAATGCTTTAAGGAGATGCGTCTACTTTCACCTCTTGTGTAGCCCGTTATCTGGGATCTTATTACTACAAGAGAAATGATAAGCAGATTCTGGCAAGTGAGGTTGAACCCACCCCGGTGACAAGTGATCCTTGGGAAGGTCTGGATGATTCCTACATCTTCCTGATCTATCAGTTGGAGGCCATGACCCCCCAAAATGGGGAAATACTTTGTTGTTTTAGGTATAAGAGTAAGGCATATTCCCAGGTCCATGTGACGGCAGGAAATAACCTCGGAATCCTACACTAACCAGGCTCAGGTGATCCCAAAACCTCCTACCCCTGTATGGTATCAGGATGTCAGGCTCATAGAAATTGCGACACGTCACATGTGTTTTTTTCTCCGAGCTTGAATTAACCGGCTCGAGCCGACGCACCACTAATTCTTTGATGTTATCAAGCATGACCCCATGGACCGAAGTCCATATGGGATTTGATGAACTGCCTTCATCACAATGGTCTTAGTGGCACATGAATCTCCTGACATGATAACCACTGCTGCTCAGGCTGGCACCAGCCTCCCATCAGAGTCTGGTGGCTCAGAAACGACTCCCCCCACGGACGATCTCTCCACAAGTGGAGAAGAGGATCTGAAGGATGCTCGCACCACCTTTGAAGAAGGATTCTCAACTAAGGTTGATGAACTGGTACAGGTGATCCTTTGTAGCGAGGCAGATCCGAGACCCACATTGATCAGCGCTGACATGTCCCCTGAAGAGTAGTAGTGGTACGTGAACTTCCTCAAAAAGCACCATGATGTGTTTTCCTGGAGTTACAAAGAGTTTCCAGGATTGGATCCTTAGGTATTCGTCCACCGCCTTGGTCTCCCGGCGTGCCATCGCGGGTTCAAGCAGCCTCCAAGAAATATGCACCCTTCTCACAGTGCCATGGTTGAGGCCGAATTTTACAAGCTTATCAAAGCCAACTTCATTAAGGAATTCTGGTACCCCAAATGGATAGCCAACATTGTACCAGTCATGAAGAAGAATGGGCAGATCAGATTCTGTATCAACTTCCATGATCTCAACGGCCACTGTCCGAAGGATGGTTTTCCTCTCCCAGTGACAGAGTTCTTGATTGATGCCATGACCGGGTTCCAAACCCTCTCCTTCATGGATGGGTATTCTGGGTACAACCTGATCTAGATGGCCCCTGAAGATGATAATTCCACTGCTTTTAGGGCTCCCAATGTACTTTATGTTACAAGGTTATGTCCTTCGGCCTGAAAAATGAATGTCCACCTATCATCGGTCCATGCATCGCATATTCAAGCCAATTCTGGGAAAATTGGTGGAATGCTATGTGGACGATTTGGTAGTCAAATCCCACCAGTTCCAGGACCATCTCAAGGACCTTGAGAAAGTGTTCAGTTTCCTTCATTCCAGCCACCTGAAGATGAACCCTTTGATGTGTGCCATTGGGGTCACCTCCGGGAAGTTTCCTGGCTTTGTTGTTAGATACTGAGGCATCGAGATCGACCAAGAGAAGATCCAATCCATCAGCCAGATGCCTCCACTGAGTAATATTCGGGAGCATCAAGGTCTTCAAGGCCACTTAACCTACATACGTTGATTCGTTGCGAATCTGGTTGGCAAGTGTAAGCCCTTTTCCCAGCTCATGAAGAAAGGCTCTGCCTATGAATGGGATGAAGAGTGTTGGGCCGCCTTTGAGGAAATCAAGCAGTATCTACTCCAGCCTCCGGTCCTGATGCCACCCATTATTGGAAAGCCGCTGGTCCTTTACGCGACTGTCATGGAATGGTCCCTCGGCACACTGATCACCCAGAAGAACAATGAGGGGACGGAGAATAGCCTCTATTACCTTAGTTGCATGCTCCTCGATACAAAGACAAGATATCCACCATAAAAAAGAGCTTCCTTGAATTCATGTTTCCATACAAAAATTGTGGTATTACCTGCAACACCACGAGGTACAGTTGTTCTCTCGGGTGGACCCACTGATGTACATTCTGAACCTCCCCATTTTGACTGTCCGACTAGCACGTTGAGCGGTAATTCTCAAATAGTTCGACATCAAGTTCGTGCCTTAGTAGACCATCAAGGGGAAGGCATTTGCAGACTTACTAGCTTCCCATACTACCCTCACGGATTAATCCAAGGACCTGGATTTTCCTGATGAGGAAATCCTATCAGTTGATCATGTCGTCTCCTGATAGAAAATGCACATCGATGGTGCCTCCCAGAGCCCCACCGGTATGACGCTCAATGATCTTAAGCTCAAAAGAGCGGGTCTGGGTGTCGTCTTCATCACTTCGGCGCAAGCCGTTCTGCCATAATCATTCCTGTTGTCAAAAGGCTACACCAACAATGAGGCAGAGTATCAGGCTCTCATCACTAGCCTCAAGCTGGCCCTTGAGAACGATGTGCCCCATTTGCATGTGAAAGGGGATTTTGAACTAGTCATCAAGTAGGTCAATGGAGACAATGTCGTCATGAAGCCAGAGCTCGTGCCTTTATTGGAGTGCACCCTCCGTCTAATGGCCTGGTTCCCTTCTCGACCAGAGGTTACCCATATCCCTCGGTCACAGAATGGTCAAGCGGATGCTTTGGCCGGCCTAGCTGCATCACTTGCAGAACCCATGCAGGATGATCTTATTATACATGTGGCACACCGGAGAGTCATTACCCCCATCTTCTCAGAAGATGACGATGGCTTGTTGGAAAGCCACCTTACCGCTGGATCTTCCATGCCAAGATCCCCAGGTTCTTCCGATGTAGTGGTTGAGGCCACTCTTGATTGGAGGGAACCTTTTTCCAAGTATCTCCAAAATGGATGCCTCCTAGATGATCAGGCCGAGCAGGAGAGAATCTGACACTGAGCACTACAGTTTACCCTCTAGAGTTGTCCCAGTCTTGAGTGGATCCTCTATAAGCGGGGCTTCGATGGTGTTCTCCCCCGTTTCATTCAAGGATTCGAGATTTCTCAGGTCATGCAAGTGGTTCAGGCCGGTTCCTGTGGTGCCCACCAGGATGGCCCAAAGCGTTGGCATCAAATCCGTAGACTCAGGTACTTCTGGCCCTCTATGATCCATGATTGTATTGAGTTTTCCAATATATTCCACACATTCCAAGTTCATGATAACTTCCTACATAGGCCACCAGAGCCTCTCCACTCCACCAAGTACTCATGGCCATTTGTAGTTTGGGGACTCGATGTTGTGGGACCATATCCACCGGCGACAGCTCGCCAGTGTAGGTTTATCCTGACCGCCACATATTTCTTCTCCAATTGGGCAGAGGAAGTTCCACTCAAAGAGGTGAAAGACTATTCCATCATCGACTTAGTGAGCTCCAATATCATCCACAGGTTTGGAGTCCCTCACGATGTCCTCACCGATAACGATGCCAACTTCCAAGCAGTCGGGCTGATGAAATTGTACGCCAAGTACAACATTCTCTCTAACCATACCACCCGCTATCTTGCACAGGAAAATGGATAGATTGAGGTGTTTAACAATACCCTCTCTAACATTCTACAATAGATGGTTGGTAAGAACAAGAAGAGTTGTCCGGATAAGCTCCCCAACACCCTCTGGGCTTATCGGACGATGACTCGTAATTCCACCCAGGTGACCCCATATTCCTGGGTGTGTGGAACTGAGGCAGTCCTACCTATCGACATCCAGCTACCATCGTTACGCACTGTAGTCTATGACCAGCTATTTCCTTTGGAATTGGGGATGACCTCATTGATTGAAGGTTCAAACATTCCAATCGGTTTCTAACAGGTTTGTTCATAGAACCGAAAACATCCAATGATTCCATATCCATTTAGACATACTTCCAAAAGGTAGGCGCTCATTAGTTGTGAACTGATGAGGCTTAGGAATTTTCATTGGTCGAGAGGATGGGAGGTCGAACTCATCACACCTTTTTGAGGGGAATTATTGTCTACTCCGAGACTCTCTTTATAGATTTAAGTTTTGTTCGTAAATCCTTATTACATTACCAAGTAAAAGATGAGCTTTCCTTTAGATCTGACAATCAATGATTGATATGTAGGAAATTTAGAGAATATTTTATATATATTTGAGGTTCTTCATTGATAGAGAATCATTTGTATTTGTTAGAGATTCTTAGTCAATTGTATCATTCAATACATAAATGTCTCTTGACCATTATGATGACCATACAAGTTTTAGAGCCACTCAGTGGGGCACTTGAGGTTTATTGTCATTGAGAGGGACATGGATTATTTCATAGATGGGATCGTACCCACAGATGGGCTACCTACGTATCCTTTATTTAGAAAAGGAATCAGAACCCACGTAGTTCGATTAAGGAAGTATGATGTTTATTCATGATTGATGGATCAAAGAAAGATGTCATGATTACTTTTACACTCTAAGCTCACGTGAGTCATGCTCAGTGTGAGAAACAAGAGGTATTGGTGAAACCAGATAATTTTTCCACGAAAGATTCAATGATGTGGGGCTTATGTATGTATGAATTCACAAAATAGATGAATATTGGGTTTTACTTCAGGGAAGAAACCCAGGAACAAGGTCCCTAAGGATATATGTACTTCATGGTGATTTGGGTACTCTAACATGGGGCTTAATCCTGAGGAAGATGCCCAAATTAGGAGGAGACTTATGATTGGGTTTTAATCCTGAGAAGGAATCCCAGATCAAAAAGTAGATTAAGACTGGTTAAGAAAAATTACGACTGGGGCTTATTCCTAAGGAGGAGGCCCGGGTTAAAGGGATTTGAAAATTAAGGGACTTGGGGCTTACTCCTAAAGAGGATGCCCATATTTGAGACTGGGGCATACTCCTAAAAAGGAGACCCAGGTTAATGGAATTAAGGTTTGGGCTTACTCCTAAAGAGGATTTCCAGTTTTTTGGGAACTTTGAGACTAGGGCTTACTCCTTAAAAGGAAGCCCAGTTTAAGGGAATTATGATTGGGTCTTACTCCTAAAAAGGATTCCCACATTAATGAGGACTTGGGGCTTACTCCTAAGGAGGATGCCCAAATTAATGAAAATTTGGACTGGGGATTACTCCTGAAAAGGAGGCCCAGGTTAAGGATTCTCTCATCTTAAAGGATGTGGTTGAATGAATGAACTCTCTAACTTTAGTGATGTAAAGATGTGTAAATCACTATGTTTTGAGAGATGTTCCACAGAATTCCTTTCAGATAAGGAATCCTATAAGTAAATAATTCCATAAATGGCTTTGGAAAGAGTTCTCAAGGCTTAATCCTGAAGAGGAGATGCGGATAGGTGTAAGAGGGGTAAAATGGGTAGGAAGGGCACGCAAAAAAAGAGGGGCGTGCTAGTCCTGGTGGGCGCGCAAGTACTGTGTGGGCGCACAAGTACTTTTCGTGCAGGTATACATGCACGGTACATAGGTACTTGCACGACTTTTGACCCTTGGGGTAATACATGGGTGAGAGAAGGCTCAAGACCTTAATACTACCCCTATGGGTTTCCAGAAGGGTGGCACGCAAGCTCCAGTGAGGGAGTAAGGCGGCGCGCAAGTGTCGTCTTTTCTCATAAGGGTTGGCCACTCAGGCGTGCAAGTGTTGATGAGTTTCAACACTTATTCCTTCCTCTCCCTCTTTAAATCTTCCTTTGTAGGTAAGAAATTACCTTAGAAGTGTTTGGAAGCTTTGAGAAGAGACTAGGGTGCCAGGAGCTCAAATTTGAGGTTCTGGAATTTTTTGTCCCCGTGAATGGGGGGCCCATAGGGGTATTTATAGGCTGGAGAAGACCCTGGGCGAAAATCAAGAAGGGCACGCAAGTCACCTGCGCAACCATTATTCGGCGTGTAAGTGTACTTGCGCGACTATGAGGGAACTTGCGTGACCCAAATGGAAAAAGAACCCGTGTTCATTCCTTTGCCAATTTTTGATATTTTTCTTCAAAGGATAAATCAATTTATGCTAAGGCATTTCCCTTTTCATTCATTTAGACTCTGTGATATAAAGGAGCGTAAAAAATTCCCCCCTCAGAGTTGGATCCGAAATAAATGAGGATGTTACTCTGAGGAAAAAAAAAGAAAACCAATGGACATTCATCGTGCAAGATATGGCATGCAGGTAGTGGCACGCAACTTCTAGCCAGGCAGACTTCGGTACGCAGGGTACGGCTTTGGCCTATAAATATGTTTCCCCATTTCCATACAAAACCTATGGATTTTAAACTTTTGAACCCTCACCGCGCAAGTTGCTCTGTTTTCCTCTGTTTCATTACTTTCTCACTACTGTAAAGGTATTTGGACTTGCACGGTGATACCGATTCGCCAACACTTGCGCGACACACTGATACTTGCGCGCCAATTTTGGGACTTGCGCGCCTTAATGACTTATCCATTTTTTCTAATTCCTTCACAAATTTTAGGAAAAATCTACTTACTTAAGAGTTAATTTATTCAACTTTTGTGCAGATTCAATAGCTCCCAAGATAATTGGAACGTCTGATGAACTGGGAATCAAGAGGATTGATGTCATGATGAACATTGTTGGCCATGATTACTATGATATATACGACATAACTCTCCTAGATTTGGCTATGTACTTGAAGAAATATCATCTTAATTTCCCACAGAGCATCTATCTGCCTCTGTGTGGTCATGGTCATCTACAAGGAGTCAATGTTCCAGATGCAAACAGCTATATGCCTGAGATGCATCTGCACTGCTACTCCTCTACTTCGGTTATGTTGTGAATTAAGAGCAACAATATTGGTGTGAAATTTCAATTTTTTCCTCCATTTCATTTCCTTGTAGATATGAAAATGGAAAACTCATGGGCCGAAATGTTTTCCTCTGCCGGTTGGTGGAGAGAAGACAAACATGGAATTGGAATAATATCTGAAAAGAGTACTATCTCCAAATGGATCTTTACTTCCAATTCTCCATTCTAAAATCCATGTATCCATCTTTGAAGTCTCTTGGACAGAAACATAGTCACTTTTTGATCAGCAGAAAAGTTTCTCAAACTGCACTCCAGAACATTCTTTTATAATGTTTCCAAGAAGAGCTGCTATCACTGCATATCTTATTATATCCAGTTGAAAGAATGAATTACAGGTGGCTGCTAATGAAGATCGGGATGTCTTAAATCATATGAAGAGTTATGTTGAAAACCTCTTGTAATTCCTGAAAAAGAGAAGATACTCCAGTCTGTGGATGTCCTTCTAACTCTTGTGCATCAATGAAAAACACTTTCATCCTCAATCATTTGTTCATACCATCTTTTTCTACCTGTTTTAAATTTTTACCTAAGCCAATGGGCCTAGTAAGCATAGTTTGATTTTTACTATGATTATTATAAATAACCCTACAAACATTGAATCTTTTAATTGCTCAATATTACCTAAATCATACAAAATATATGTTTAGTGAGGTGGGACTAGACTTTTATTTAGATTTCCCTTGTCTTTTGTGGGTAGTTTAAAGTCATGCACATCAGACATAAAAAGGCTAATGTTTAAGGTCGAAATAGCTTTGACCGAATGGATTAAAATTGACACAATTTCTTGACAATTTATCTAAAAACATATTACCACACTCAAGTATGAGGGAAAAATGTAAACCATGAATTAAGAAATTTTGAATCTGAGGAATGATATGAAAAAGGGATAAAGGGAATTAGAAAAAGTAGTTCTCAAAAATGAAGTTACCATTATTTAACAAAACCGTTAGGGGGTTGAATTATGCAGGTCCACCTAAGGGAATTGGGTGTATAGCCAAATAATAGCATCTTTTGGCTGACAGGTCTGTTATGTAGACTGTTTATGCAAGGCCACCTAAGGGTATGTGCTGCATAGTCAGACAAAAGAACTCTCAGAAAATTACTTTCCTTGTGCTAAAAACATAGTGAATGTTTATGGGGATTCAAATTTTCCAAATCATAGAGTTTTTTGAATGGAGAGAGGTACTTGAATATGGAGAAGATATTTCCAAACAAGATTTTCTATGAACTGGATGAATGTCACTCCTACAAAGGTTTGACCCAAGCGTAGGGAAGAGAAATATAAACCATACACTTGAATACATTCAGATCATGAAAAGGATTATGAGACTAATATGTTAAGGATGACTATTTTATGTGGTTCCTTACATATTGTCGACAAGACAATCAAGGACAAAAGTTGTTTTCTTCCCAATAACGAAGTTACCATTATTTGAAAAACCCGTTAGGGGGTTGAATTATGAAGGGCCGCCTAAGGGCATTGACTTCATAGTCAAATAATAGTATCTTTTGGATGAAAAGTCTGTTATGTAGACTGTTTATGCAAGGCCACCTAAGGGCACGTGCTGCATGGTCAGGGAAGAGAATCCACATAATTTTGGACATTTTTTGATTAGAAGTCGGGAAAAGGGTTAGGAATATCTAGAAATATTTAATGTTAGGATTGCGACTGGGTCCGGAATTGAAATATTGGACTTCACTACGTATCCCATAAGGATGGGAATCAAGCCATACATAATTATTGTCATACAATTTAATGTCTTGTGGGATGAAAGTATGGGAGATCTTAGTTTAGGGTCATAGAGCTCGGACCATTATAAGAAATACAAAGTGTGTGTTTTTATGGGGACTTTTCTGTCAAGGGACTAAAAATGGAATTTGGGGTTAGGCCCCAAGACTTGGGGCTGGATTCAAGGGACACTCGAATGTTCCTACGTATCCCATAAGGATGGGAATTAAGACCACGTAGTTCTATAAATACCCTTTTTACAGATCTGGTTCATACATATGAAGGGTGAAAGGGGACTTTAGTGAAATGATAGTTTGACCCAAGATAAAAGGTTCGGGCATTGCCATGTATGCACGTAGTCTTTGAAATGTAACATGATTGTAAATCAATAAAAATAATGATTCCCTCTTAGGTGAGGGTATTAAAGAATGTTGTAGTTTATTGTCATACAGGACAAAAGTGTTGTACAGTTTAATGTTGTATAGCAAGGGAGAAGGTGAATTAATGTAAAGATATTGATTCTGGGGGTGGTTTCACAAATCAACATCATATGAGACGGAGGTGAGCCGATGTGAAGAGATTGGTTTTGGGCTTGAACCTTTGGAGGTTGCCTACATACCCAGCCTAGAAGGTGAGGATCAAATTCTGCGTAGTACAATTAAATAATGAATTAGTGATCAAGTTGTTCTTGGGGACAACGACCTAAAAATGGTGTTGGGATTTACACGTGGTTAGCATCCCAGAGAGGGTTTTATGGTTGAAATTTTCTCTAAGCTCACGTGAGTCATACTCAGTGTGAGAAACAAGAGGTAACAACAACCTTAACGCTGCACAGTTTAATGTCATGTAGGACATATAAAGGGACTATGCAGTTTAAAGTCTTGAAGTTAGGACTATTGGTGCTACATAGTTTAGTGTCATGTAACAGGGACAAAAATACAGTTTAACGTCATGTAGGACGTATTAAGGGATTTCTATAATGTTTAGCGTCGTGTAGTTAGGACAATGCGGACAATACAAAAAAGGGGAACTATGCAGTTTAATATAATGCAGTAAGGACAAAAGAGGACACAGTTTAACATCATGTTGGATGTATTAGGGACTTTTTCACAGTTTAACATCATGTTAGATGAAAAGGGATGATACAGTTTAGCATCATGTTGGACGATGGTGAAAATGGTTTAAGGTCATATGCACAGACCATTTTTGTATAGTTTAACATCATATAGAATGGATGATGAAGGGGACACAGTATAACGTCATGTTGGACAAAAGTGTTAATAGTTTAAGGTCATATGCATGGACCAAAGTTATGCAATTTAACATATTGCTGGACGTAAGGGACTTTTGTACAGTTTTGCATCATTTAGTTAGGATGTCATAGTATAACGTCATGTTGGATGTCAAAGTTTGACATCATGTTGGACATAAGTGCCAATATTTTAAATTCATATGCATGGACCCTTGATGGTGCAGTTTAATGCCTTGCTGGACGTAAGGGACATGAAAATAGTTTAGGGTCGTAAGCATGGGCCGCAGATGTATTTTGTGTTTATACAAAATATTTCTTCAGAAATCTGTCATTGGTTGGAGTAGTGATGAGTTCTCCATCCATTGAGATTAAATAATAAGCTCCATTGGAGTAGACCTTAGTATTGAGTAAGGTTCTTCCCATTTTTGCTCAAGCTTGGGAGGTTTCTTTCCTGGTATCATTGGAGTTTTGAGAACTAATACCAATTCTCCCTGAATGAATGACGAAGACGAACTTTTTTGTTGAAATATCGTTCTTTTAGATTCTGATAGACTTCCATGTGGTGCAAGGTGCACAATCTTTTCTCATCTAACCATTCCAATTCATTAAATCGCTTTTGAGATTGTTCATCTGTAGATGACTGATCACAAATGGATACTCTGAGTGAAGATAATTGAATCTCAATTGGCAAGACTTATTTCGTTCCATATACCAGTGAATATGGAGTTGACCGCATTATAGTGCGGGTGGTGGTTCAATAATCCCATAAAGCATGAAAGAGTTTATCAGGACATGATTTCGTATCTTTATCCACCATCGTTTGAAGTATATTTTATAGAGTCTTGTTGCAGGATTCTATATGTCCATTGGCCGCTGCATGATACCGAGATGAATGGTAGGATTTGATGTTGTATTCTTGATACAACTTCTTCATCTCTGATGAACAAAAGTTGGTGCCATTATCCGTCAATATGGTATGAGGGACACCAAATTTGGTAATGATGATAGACTTGATGAAGCTAACAATGCTTTTAGAACTAACTTATTTCAGGCCTATTGCCTCTGCCCATTTAGAAAAGAAGTTGGTAGCAGTAAGAATATATTTAAACTCCTTGGTTGTAGCTAAAGGACATGGTCCCACCACATCCATTCCCCATGTGGAAAATGGCCATGAGTATTTAGCTGTATGAAGCAACTCTGGGGGCTAATGAATGAAGTTGGCATGTACTTGGCATGAATGAAACTTCTTTGTGAAATCAACACAATCTTGTATCATTGAAGGCCAAAAGTATTGAAGCCTTCTAATTTGATCAGACAATCTGTGTCTAGACTGGTAGTCACCACAAACTCCTACATGCACTTCTTTCATGACAGCCATTGTCTCTTTACCATCAATGCATCTGAAAAGAAATCCCTCAAAACCACTCTTGTAGAGAATTTTCTCTAGTTGATCTGGGCTATCATAAAGAGTCAAATTGACCACACGTCTCTAGATTTGTTCTTTCCTGGCTCTATCAGGTGGAAGTATTCCATTTTGAAGTTATTCCCTGATAGGTGTCATCCATCCTGTAGTATGACCATATGGTTTAGGAATGGGACTAATTTCATTGATTTAATCTATTCTGATTTGAACATAAGGTGAATTTTTATGACAGTGGGCAATACTTATGGTTGTCTCGTCCTGATTTGGATCTGCCAGAGCTATGGCTATATTGGCCAGTGCATCTGCTTGGGCATTTTGCGATCTTGGGACATTAGAAAATGTCAGTTCCGAAAGGAATTCCGCTATTAATTCTCTAATGTAATCATACAAAGGGACTAGTTCTTCTTTTCTGATGGCATAATCCTCATTGACTTGTTTGATTACCATGTCTGAATCGCCTTTCACCTTTGAGTAATTCACTTGTTCTTGAAGCGCCAACTCCAAGCCTGCGGTGAGAGCTTGGTATTCTACTTCATTATTTGTACTGCCTCCCAACAATGAGAAGGAATGAAGTAACACAGCCTTTTCTGGAGAAATGAGAACAATTCCTAAGCCAACATCGTTGAATTTAGGATTTCCCATTTTCCTCCGTGTTGGACTTCTGGAAGTACCATCAATGTACATTTCCCATGATTGAAGAATTTCTTGAATAGAGAATACATCCTCATCAGGGAGTTCAATATCTGAAGATGTGTCTTCCAATGAGGGGTGTTCAGCCAAGAAATCATCCAGAGATTGGCCCTTTATTTCCTTTTGAGACACATACTGAATATCGAACTGCTGCAAAATAACTACACACCTTGCCAGACGTCCTGTAATCATTGGACGACTATGGATGAATTTGAGTGGGTTATTACGAGATTCCAATTGGACCTCATGATGTTTTAGGTAGTGTCTCAACTTCTGAACTGAAAATATTAATTCTAGGTATCAATTATCAATACTTTAATATCAGGTTTCTGCTTTAAGCATAGTCCTACTAAGATAGTAAAGGTTGTTTTCATTCCGAACGTCATTTTTCTGAGCAAGAAAGGCACCCAATGATCGCTCTAAGGCGGTCACATAAATGATAAGTGGTATTCCATTAACAGGTGGAATTAACACCGGTGAAATCAAGAGATACTTCTTGAGAATATCAAATGCTTCTTCACATTCTTCAGTCCACTGGTACGTGACTCCCTTCCTCATCAATTTGGTGAAGGGTAAACTTTTGCCTGCAAAATTGGCGATGAAACACCGAATATAGGCTATGTGTCCTTGAAGTCATCTCAATTATTTCAAATTTCGAGGAGGTGACATACCAAGGATTGACTTTTTTTCTTAGGATCGACTTCTATGCCACGATGGCATACAACAAAGCCAAGAAATTTCCCTGAGGTTACCCCAAAATCACATTTTAAGGGATTCATCTTCAAATTATATTGCTGAAGTTTGTGGAAAATGATTTCCAAATCAGCCAAGTGATTAGGACGTTGCCAGGATTTGACCACCAAATCATCCATGTAACATTCAACAAACTTCCCTAGAATGGTTTTGAAGATACGATGCATGGCATGCTCATATGTTGCGCTTGCATTCTTTAGGCCAAAGGGAATTACCCGATAGAAAAATACACCCTGAGGGGCTCTAAAGGCTATATATTCCTCATATTCTGGAGCCATTAATATTTGATTATACCCTAAATATCTATCCATGAAGGAGAGTGCTTAATAGCCAGTTGTTTCATCAATTAAAAGTTCTGTAATCGGAACTGGAAAATCATCCTTAGGACAGTGCCGATTAAGATCTTTGAAATCGATGTGAACCCTAATTTGTTTGTTCTTTTTCTTCACAGGGACAATATTAGCCAACCACATGGGATAATGAACTTCTTTGATGAATATATATTTGATATTATTTTTCAATTCAGCCTCAATTTTGGAAGCATAGGTTGGGTGTGTTCTTCTAGCAGCTTGTTTGAATCCTCGATGTTCTTCTGGAAAACCCAAACAATGAGTGGCAACATCAGGATCAAGCCCTGGCATCTCTGTATAGTTCCAAGGAAATATATCTCGATTTTTCTTTAGAAAGCAAATATACATCTCTTTCTCTTCAAGAGTCATAGCCGCATGAATTAAAGTGTGGTGTGGATCTTCTTTTGTACCCAAATTTACTTCTCTGAGTTCATCCACAGTGGCAGAGATACCCTCTTCAAATGATGGAGGAGAATCTCTACGATATTACTCTTCTTATTTAATATGTGTTATTTATTCTGTTTCTACTTTCGTATTAGATGATGAAGTAGAATTTTCATGATCAGAAAAGACGCTAAAATTTTCACATATTGAAGAAGAAGCTTCCATTTCCGACCCAATTGATGATGCAGGGTCTTCTTTGGGTAATAAAGAGGAGATGATGGATTGAGAATCGACATCATCATTAACCTATAATATTCCTATAACTTCTTCTATCCTGGATGGAAATGTATAGACTTTCTGGACTTCAGCAGATGAAATGAAGACGTCTCCATTTGAGTTTTCATCATTAATTGGTGAATCGCCACTTTCTTCCATGCAGTATGGCTTGATTTCCTTAGTTGACATTATGGTGGTTTCCATAAGAGTATTTTGATTTGGATCTATTCTGTAAATTTGACTGATAGGAAAAAAATAATCTGTACTCACATGTGCTAATGGGTTTACTGGAATCTTTTCCAAACCATATGGAGCGTTAACTTTGGTAATATCCTTTGTTGTGGATTCCTCCTTTCCTCTCATGTGGTAGAATTCCACCTCAATGTATTGAGATTCAAATGTCTTGAACGGGGCCTTATCACCATACAATGTCCCAACCTGACCATCGAAACAATATTTGAAACTTTGATAGTATGATGAAGGGATAGCCGCATGCTGATGTAGCCAGGGTCTTCCAAGAAAAATGTTGAAGGCTGAGTCTTGATCAACAACCATGAAATCTAAATTGGATAAAAGATATCCAAACTGAGTTCTGAGTGTAATATAGCCTAGTGGTTCTTGTTCATTTTTATCATATCCTTTTAACATCATAGTAGATAGAGACAAATCAGATTTCGAGGCCCAATCGACGAAGTGTACGAATGGGCATGAGGTTGAGTCCTGAACCAATATCAATGAAAGCTCTTCGGATGTCTACACCATTGACCTTTCCAGATAAATACAAAGGTCTAATATGTCCATGCACGACATCATCTTCATCTTCATCTGCGAAAGATATCACTGCATGGAATTCTGCAAGATTATTCTATACATGGTAGGCTTCAGCTACAGAAATTTCAGTTTCAAACTCTTGAGGACTTAACAAAGCCTCAATGAGTGCCTCCCGAAGATCCTTTGATAAATTCAAGGCATCCAGAATTGATAACTTGGCCAGTACTTAGGCTAGGTGTTTCAATACATAATACTTTTGATCCAAAGGTCCATTTTTTTCTAACAGAGACATGTGGTTTAGTAGGTGCCTTGGAATTTGATGCTTCCTGTACCGGGATAGGATTTGGTAATAATCATGTCATTGGAAGATTAGACTGATTAGGTCTATTTACATGTTGTGAAGAAGAAGGTGGAACCTCCAACCGATCTTCCAGAATAACTGTTCCAGGGCTGAATCTGCCTTGTGTAGAAGAACTTCCGTGTTCTTGTTGAGCTCGTTGAAGAGCTCTACCATGAGTTTCTGCCGCATACACAGTTCTAGCAGGGGTACAATTGGAATAGTGGCCTCTGAAAGATCCACGTCTTCCACTATACCCTGAGCCTCTAGAACTTCCTTTGATTCCTCTGTTTGATACTGGGAATTCAGGCTCATCAAATTCGAAACTATGATTGGCATAAGGATCTGTTAAGTGAATCATATTAACAGAACCAAATATTAACTCTTCATTCGGTGAAGACTCTGCCTGACTAGCCAATTTAGGCTGTTCCATTTGATGGGGCGATGCCCGTGGCTTTGAAGTAGATGGCATGATATCTTCTAGATTCAAAGTCAACTTAGGCTTTGACACATACTCATCTTCTTCTGATTCTTCTTCTTTCTTTGAATTATGTTGTTTCTTTGAAGATTTTCCCTCTTATGAAGAGGGTTTTGCTACGACATTCATGGCAGAAGACACAATTGGTTTCTTCAATTGTGTTCGCAAAAAAGCATGAGTTCGGTTGTTCTTTTTTTCTGACCATCCAATCATCATATTTTGGTGCATTTTTGTTCTTAACTTCTTTCCACTTGCCTTACTCCTCTAGATCTATAGCAGTAACACATGCTACCTGAGCTGAAGAACCTTCTAATTTGACTTGTCCCAAGTCGACCATTTGTTGCAGGAGGTCCTTGAAAACAAAACACTCCCGAATGGGATTCCCTAACATTTGATGAAATGGTAAATAGTTGGGATGGTCTTCATCTCCTTCCTTGTTTGGCCTCTTGGGCCTTGGCAATTGAACCAAATTATTTTCCAGAGCCGAAATGAAGTAACCGGGAACTTTTTAATTTCTGAAAGATTAAAATTTTATTTTTAGATCCTCAAATTGTTTCCGTCTTTGATATCTTTGATCATCATGACTAAATTCCCTCTGTTGTTGGCGCTCAAGAGGTGTATCCCTTCGAGAAGATGAAGTTTTTGAAGTAGAAGAAGGTACATGTGCTTGTTTAAGCATAACTGTAGAAATGTCTTCTTTACCCATTCTACTTCCTGGAGGTGATGGAATTACATGAGCTTTATCTGTAGTCTTCATAATAGAATATTCAATCTTTTGAGATATTGATGTAAGGTCTCGAAACCCTCCTATGTATTTTATAGGGATCACACGTAAATTTTCCACACAGATTGGAAACAATTCCTCTTGAGGGAGTGCTAAGCTCAGGGAATAAGTTAATCCCTTCCAGCAAGCAATGAAATATGAGACCCTTTCATTCTCACTTTGGTTACAGTTTGTAAGATCAAAAAATTTTGTCTTTCGAAATGTTGAGATGAACTGAAGAAAGAATTTTTGATGACGATCCTCCCATCCGGTAATTGACCGGGATTGCAATCTTGTGTACCAAACAAAAGTAGGTCCTTGTAATGACTGTACAAAACACCTGATCTTAACTACTTCTTGTTGCTGAAGGGTTCCCATCATAGGATTGCAACGAGAAACAAAATGTGTTATGTGTTTCTATGGGTCTCCCAAACTATTAAAGATTGGGAATGTGGTACTTGAAAAAATTGATGGGGGTGGAATTGCATCAACCCATTCAGGATAAGCTCTCTTTTCTGGTTGAATTTGAGAACACTTTCCCTCCATAGCTTCCAACCGAGCTATTAATGACTCAATAGTAGTTATTAACTTTTGAGAAACATCTGGTTGAGCATGGACCTAAACAGGTGTAATGACTGGAGCTGGTACAGATGTGGTGGCTGATACTACAACAAATGGTAGTACTTCCAATTGATGTTGCACATGACCCATAGGATTAGACCTGTGAGGGAGTACTGATAAAGGAGGATATTCTTGATCCATCTTAGTAGTTACAATAAATTCTTTTCACTGACTAACTCCAGCATGCTTAGGAGGAAGACTACCCTGAATTAGTTCTGCATTCATCCTCCTCAATTCCTTCATTTCTTCCTCTTGTTGGGAAAATCTTTTCTCTAGTGAGAGTGATTGGACTTCTCCCAAGGAAGGGTATGTAACCTGATTTTTTCATTCCCCCTTGTTGGATCCCTTTGGGAGAGGGGAAAGTGGGTTACTTAAAGGAATACCCAGATTCTGGGTAAGCCTTTAATTTCGTGTACGTACACCATCTTCATTTGTGTCTATGTGTACAACTTCTTGAGCAGGAACCTCTTCATTTGATCCCTCTAAGTGAACCTCATCTGGTGGATCAGTAACAATAGAATTGATGACATTGATTGATGCATAATGCATTGCATCCCTTCTATCAGCATTTCTGCGATATTGTATTCTTCCATGTATTTTATGAGACATTTCCTTTTGTTTATTTGATCCCTCTGGAACTTCTTGATGAACCATAATTTGGAGGGAATCTACTGATAACTTGACTCTTCATTCCTCTTGAGGCTTCTTCCCTAATCGAGAAAATACTGACTTGCTCTGAGAAAGAGATTAATGATTTGAAAAAGTCCCCAGTTTGGTGGACTGGGACTGTTCCTGATGTTCCTTCTCAACTCCTCGAATCCTATTTGTTGATTCCAAGGGTTGGGTTAAAAGAGTCCCCATTCTGGAAATTTGGGGTGTCTCTTGAGATGATATATATGATAACTTCTTGAAATCTCTCCGGATCTTGTGGGCGTTAGTCCTAAAATTAGCTGGATGCATCAACCTGCATCCACTTTTATCACCCGGCTCAAAAGACCATTGGATGATTTCTGACACTTTTGTCACTCGGTGATGTGCTTGCTCCATAAGAGAGTCCTGTTCGTTATTCTCGTTTCCTTGATATAGGAGTAATTCAACAACTTTTTCTCTATATGCTTGGTTTTGAGAGGAACTAGTTGAATCCTGTTTTGAGCAAGCATTTGATTACAAATAAAACCGATTGACTGTGGCCGTCCATGGGCAATAACATTGCATGAAACCATTTTCGGTGGGCTTTGATGACTGGAGAGTACTGTGAAATGTATTGCTCCATGAACACCCCATCCCCTAATATGAATACCAGATGGGTCATTGAAAATTAACTGGCGCAATCTTCTTAGTGTGCCAAGGCATGAACGATGAAGGGCTCTCTAATGCTTTTCAGCCTTTGGATATCGAGAAACTGAGAGAGATGCCAAGTCAATTTGGCATTGTAACCCTTCTATTATCTTGATATGATTTCATATTCATCATAAGATAATATTTTCTTTTCCAACTGAAAAATAGTTTTCCATATGTTGAGACGAATATCATGAATTCCATCTTCCATCAACATCTCTAGAATATCATACTGAGAGTTGGCCAAAGGACAAAATATGACTAGCACTTCACTTTTTTCAAGTTGTTTTCTCATATTCAGTATATCCTCTTTATCATTAAATGAAGATTCTTTGACCTGATTTGACCATAGATAGTGCTTCCTTGTTTCTTCATCGGATTCAACAAGATAGGTAGAGAATTCCCTGATCAAACTAGAAGATGAATGACCCAGGGGTGGTTCGGAGAATGACCTACACCCCATGCCATCTTCTGACTGAGAAAGTGTTTCACTTGTTAGTGGTAAAGCATCAGACATGACTGGCTTCAAATTTACAAGTTCCTCAAGATAAGAGGGCTTTCTTGTCACTACATTTTCTTCTGAAGAATTTTCCAGACAATGCGAACTACTACTATGGAGAGGACTTTCATAGGTAAATTTATCATCACGGGGAGGACCACCATGGTGGGTTACAGAAAAAAGATGATACATTTTTCTCTTTGGTCTAATGACCACATAGAGGGTTCTTGAGGCTCTCATCTGAAGATGAAACTTCAAGATAGACCGAATCGTCATGAAGCAAGCCTTCATGAGGAAGTATCTGATGCAGACCTTCAGAATTAATGTTCCCACTATTGGGAACTAAGAGAGTAGAATCTTGAATTCTAACAAATAACTGTTTAAGGGCTTCATGAACTCCCGCATCGAGTAAGGCCTTGTTAGATATTGTCCCTTGATTTCTTGACTGTGTTGGGAGGGTCTTCTTCTTAGACGCCTTCTTACTCAATTTGGAAGGTGTATGTGCCTACTCAGGAGAAATAATCAGGTTAGTCTGATTATCCCTACTCAAACCAGGTGTATGTGCATGACTTGGTTGTCTGTATGATATGGGGGAGTATGCCCCACAACCCTCTTGGACTGGAACAGAGGTGTGTGTTTGTTCCAGAGTGAACTGTTGATGTGTCACTCCACTGGCAGTGATAGATTTATTTATCCTTCCCTGAGATGCTGCTGAAGCTGTTATAATATCCTGGTAGGCATCCAGAATATGAGTAGGGATTAGCTTCTGCTCTTTCACCGTTGATAGAATATTCTTGGTGACTTCAGCTTTCTGAACTGGGATATATGTCCATTTCATGCTTGGAGTAGGTGTGTGTTCCTACTCTTGTCCTCCTTTTCCTATCATTGAATCCTAACAGTACTCAAGTGTGGGGGAAGAGAGTTGAGTCTGCCTCCTGTTCGTCACCGGAGCTTCCGTACTGACTTCTCTGAATCCTACCAAATGAGAATGTTGGTAGGATTGATCAATACCAGCAGGTGTAGGTGCCTGCTGATTGCACTCCACCGAACGTGGTTGACGATCCTCCTTCAACACTGACAGACGAGGATTCTTGGCATGATTGATGAGTGTAAGCAGGTGTATGTGCATGTTACCAGTTGTCAACACATTGGTTTGGTGGGCTTCATCGTATGTAGTCAGACGAGCCTCCTGACTAGTTTCTGATTTATAAATAGGTGTATGTTCCTGTCTATAGTACTCCACTAGAATTGCCTGGCGGGATTGGCGTGATGCTGCCAGCCGAGTCTGCTGCATATCGGAATTAGAACGGATGGGTGTATGTGCCCGTTCGTTACTTGCCACCAAGTTAGGTTGGTGTACTTCTCCAAAGATGGCAGAGATTAGAACCTACTCACTGTTGACCGTATTCCACCTTTGGCGGTTCGTCTTGCCTACTCGGGTTCGAGGAACCTTAGCCGAACGCCTAGAGTTGATACCCTAATCATGCTGAGGGCGCACTGCCGCACGAGTCTAGCAGTGATTGTTGATTGGATCCCTCAAGAAGAACTCCTGTCTCCTTGAATTAAGGCCCTGAGGGACCTGCTCATTCACCTCCTCAGAATATGGGGGTGAATAGTGATTGTGTTCTAAGGATAACGACCCAAAACGGTTGGAGACGGTGGTTGGCACCACCTGCTTCTTGATCACTGGTCGTTGCTATCCGGACGACCAGGGTGAGTTTTTCACTTGGAGGGCTTGTCGAGCAGCCTCCAATATTGGAATGGTACCATGTTGATGGTACTCCTTAACCAGTGCATTTGATACCCAGCATTGAAGACGCTGAGTAGGTGATGTCGTCCTCAGAGCGGACGACGATCCAGTAGGAGCAGCAACAGATGCATTCACAACAGAGGTTTTCACAGCATAGGATTTCACAGTAGAGGTATTCACAGATGTGATCTTAAGAAAAGCCACTCTCATAATGCAGATAATATTGGAAAAGAGTGCATGTTTGATAAAATAGATGTAATCAAGATAAGTATGGACACTACATCTTTTGGATAAGAACATATGTTATTGATTTTTTTGGCCCTCTCAATGAGTTTAAATAGGGGCCTAAAAAAAGAGAAACATCATTTTAACTTTGGTTAAGGATTCAAATCGGGTTCACCATTTTTTGTTTCCTCTGTAATTGGGGATGACCTCATTGATTGAAGGTTCAAACAATCCAATCGGTTTCTAACAGGTTTGTTCATAGAACTGGAAACATCCAATGATTCCATATCTATTTATACCTACTTTCCAAAGGTATGTTCTCATTAGTTGTGGACAGATGAGGCTTAAGAATTTTTATTGGTCGAGAGGATGGGAGGTCGGACTCATCACACCTTTTTTAGGGGAATTATTGTCTACTCTGGGACTTTCTTTAAAGATTTAAGTTATGTTCGCGAATCATTATTACATTACCAAGTAAAATATGATCTTTCCTTTAGATCTGACAATCAATGATTGATATGTAGGAAATTTAGTGAATCGTATATATGTATTCGAGGTTATTCATCGATAGAGAATCATCTGTATTTGTTAGAGATTTTTAGTCAATTGTATCCTTCAATAAATAAAAGTCTCTTGATAATTATGATGACCATACTAGTTTAAAAGCCACCCAGTGGGGCACTTGAAGTTTATTTTCATTCATAGGGACATGGAATATTTCAGATTTGGGATCGTACCCACAGATGGGCGACCTATGTATCCTTTATTTAGAAAAGGAATCAGAACCCACGTAGTTTGAGTAAGAGAGTATAATGTTTATGCATGATTTATGGATCAAAGAAAGATGTCATGATTACTTTTACACTCTAAGCTCACGTGAGTCATGATTGGTGTGAGAAACTAGTGGTATTGGTGAAACCAGACAATTGTGCCATGAAAGATGTAATGATGTTGGGCTTATGTTTGTATGACTGCCCGAAATAGATGAATATTGGATTTTACTTTAGGGAAGAAACCCAGGAACAAGGTCCATAAAGGAATATGTAATTCATGGAGATTTGGGTACTCTAACTTGGGGCTTCCTCCTCTGGAAGATGCCCAAATTAGGAGAGGACTTATGATTGGGTTTTAATCCTGAGAAGGAAGCCCAGATTAAAAAGTAGATTAAGACTGGTTAAGAGAAATTAGGAATGGGGCTTATTCCTAAGGAGCAGTCCCGGGTTAAAGGGATTTGAAAATTAAGGGACTTGGGGCTTACTCCTAAGGAGGATGCCCATATTTGAGACTGGGGCTTATTCCTGAATTTGATACCTAGGTTAAGGGAATTAAGATTGGGGCATAATACTAAGCAGGATTCCCAGATTTTTGGGAACATTGAAACTGGGGATTACTCCTGAAAAGGAATCCCAGGTTAAGAGAATTATGACTAGGGATTACTCCAAAGGAGGATGCCCAAATTAATGAGGACTTGAGGCTTACTCCTAAATAAAATGCCCAAATTAATTAAAATTTGGACAGGGGTGTACTCTTGAAAAGGAGGCCCAGGTTAAGGATTCTCTCATGTTAAAGGATGAGGTTGAAAGAATGAACACTCTAACTTCAGTGATGTAAAGATGTGTAAATCACTAGATTTTGAGAGATGTTCCACAAAATTCCTTTCAGATAAGGAATCTAATAAGGAAATAATACCATAAATGTCTTTGGATAGAGTTCTGAAGGCTTAATCCTGAAGAGGAGAGGTGGATAGGTGTAAGAGGGGTGAAATTAGTAGGAAGGGCACTCAAAAAGAGAGGGGTGTTCAAGTCCTTGCGGGCGCGCAAGTACTGTGTGGGCACACAAGTACTTTCCGCGCAGGTATAGCTGCGCGGCACATGGGTACTTGTGCGAATTTTGACCCTTGGGGTAATACTTTGGCGAGTGCTAGCTCAAGCCCTTAGTACTACCCCTATGGGTTTCTAGAAGGGTGGCACACAAGTTCTGTTAAGGGAGCAAGGCGGCGCGCAAGTGTGGTCATTTCCCTTAAGGGTTAGCCACTCAGGTGCGCAAGTGTTGATGAGTTTCAACACTCAGGCCTTCCTCTCCCTCTTTAGATCTTCCATTCTAGGTAAGAAATTACCTCAGAAGTGTTCGGAAGCTTTGAGAAGAGACTAGGGCATCGGGAGCTCAAATTTGAGGTTCTATAATTTTTCATCCTCGTCAATGGGGGGGCACATGGGTATTTATAGGCTAGAGAAGACCCTGGGAGAAAATTAAAAAGGGTGCGTAAGTCACCTACTAGACCATTATGCGGTGCGCAAGTGTACTTGCATGACTATGAGGGAACATGCACGACACAAATGGAAAAAAACCCTTGTTCATGCCTTTGTCTATTTTTGATGTTTTTATTCAAAGGATGAATCAATTTATGCTAAGGCATTTCCCTTTTCATTTGTTTAGACTCTATGATGGAAAGGAGCGTCAACACTAGCAAGTTCGAGATAAGGTGGTTGAAATTCGTCTGGCTGAATTGGAAGCACTAGATGAGAACAGGCTTCGTTCCCTACACAATCTGGAAAGGCATCAGAATAAGATATCCATAGACTTCGACAAGAAGGTTTGGCTTTATTCGTTTCTTCAAGGCAGCCTGGTGTTGGCCCTCCGAGCTCCAATGATCCCCGGCAAGAAACCACCCAAGCTGGAGCCCAAATGGGAAGGACCTTACATCATCCATACGGTCTACCCCAATGGAGAATACTCCCTGGTAACCATGGATGGTGAGAACATAAATTCTACCACCAATGCCATGTTTCTCAAGAAATAATTTGCATGAGCCTATGGGTCCTGCCTACCCCTAAACTGCACCCTAGTCCCGCACGACCTTAAACTGTATGGTCCTGCATGAACCTAAACTGAATGATGGTTTTACAGGACCTTAAACTATCCAGTCCTGCATGACTTTAAACTGCAACATCGTCCTGCATGATGTTAAACTACATCATCGTCCATCATGATGTTAAAATTTTCATCTTCGTCCTGCATGATGTTAAACTACACCATCGTTTGTCATGATGTTAAACTGCTCATTAGCATCCTGCATGATAATAAACTGCAGAATGGTCTAAGATATATGCCCCTCAACTAAGATCACCCTCATCCTCACTACAATACGTTAAAATTCAAGCTGTTCAGGCCATCATCATGGAGGCCCAGCCTCAGGCCCCTTTGACTTTTCGGGCATCCGACCTAGGTTCTCTCTCATGGGATTGTGCGGTGTGGTATGGGATTATGTCCTCATTCATGTCGGGTCGTTCACCGCACCGTACACATCCCCATATGAGAAACCTTATCCTCCTCTCGTCTTCAGTTCAAGACGTTAAACTGCAAGCTGATCGGGCCTTCCTGACTAAGGCCCAGCCTCAGGCCCCATGGCCTTCCCCGATCTAGGATCTCTTGTGGGATTGTATGGTGTGGTATGGGATTATGTCCTCATTCACGTCGGGTTACACAACGTACCATACACGTCCCCAGATGAGATTCACTTCATTGTCCTACATGACGTTAAACTGTGCTTCTATAACTACATACGACTTGATTCCCATCCTCATGGGATACATAGGAACACTCAGACGCTTCGTTTTGAGCCCAGCCCTGAACTCTTCTCTTTGACTATCCCCCCTGGGTATAGCTTCCTCAGAGGGTCCTGGCATGATGTAGAGTAGGCTTCCTTTTCCCCACTCATACAAGGATTATAATGGTCGCACCATGTTCCCACTCTCATTCTTCTATCCTCCCTTGTCTTCACCACAGGATGTTAAATTCATGACCTTCAAGAACTACGTACTGCTTGATTCCCATCCTCATGGGATACGTAGGAACGCCCGAAAATTTTGTCTGTCAGCCCAGCCCAAAATCCAGAATCTCCCCCTCGGGTCAAGACATATTGCAGGGTGCACACTTATTCCCCAATTCACGGTCCGGCTATATGTCCCCCTCTCTAGAGATGTTCGCCTCTTTCGTAGATGGGTACAGCTATGCTTCACCCACTCCTTGACTGGGATTCCATCACTTTCCCCATTCGGAAGGGCCCATGAATGGTATGGATGCTAGGACTAAGGGATCTCTTACTACTTCAGGCCAACACCCTCAAGGATGTCGAACAACTAGCCGATACAAGTCCTGCATTTTGAATACGGTCAATGGTCGATGCTCATTTGTTGCTCCCATCTCAGGTCACCATAGGGATGTTGTGTTTCAAATAGGGTCAACAGCTGCCCAGGACCTTCGGGTCCACCCCTAGATGACCCAAACATTGAGTGTAGTGATTCGTTTTTCCCCGTCCCGAAGCGACGAACTCTTTCTGTGTAGGGCCAACTGTCGGACCCCTAGCCCAGGTTCTCTTTCATGGGATTGTGTGGTGTGGTATGGGATTGTGTCCTCATTCACGTCGGGTCGTTCACCGCGCCGTAAACATCCCCGGATGAGAAACCTTATCCTCCTCGGGCCCCAGGCCCTCATCCTTTCTACAAGACATTAAACTGCAAGCTGGTCAGGCCTTCCTGACCAAGGCTCTGCCTCAGGCCCCTTGGCCTTATCGGGCCCCTTAGCCCAACTTCATACCCAGAGTGTACGGTGTGTTGTGGGATTATTTCCTAATTCACGTTGGGTTACTCGTCGTTCCATACACCTCCCCTGTCTTGGGAATCCTATTTCCTGACCCTCGTCCTCACTACAAGATGTTAAACTGCAAGTAGGTTAGGCCTTCCTGACCAAAGCTTAACTATCAGGCCCCTTGGAATTTTTGGGCCCCCGGCCCAGGTCATATCTTATAAGAGTGTATGGTGTGTTGTGGTATTATGTCCTCATTCACATCGGTTTATTCTCCCTACCATACACCCCCTTTATGTGGGGGTATCCTACTCCCCTCCTCGTCCTGCATGATGTTAAACTTCATCTTGAGAACTACGTGTGGATTGATTCCCATCCTTATGGGATACGTAAGACCACCCGAATGTCTAGGCTTCGGGTCCAGCCCCATCTTTCAGAAATCTCCATCACACTTTGGCCCCTTGGCCTACCCTTCTCTGGAGAGGAGAGTATATGGCATGGCATGGGATTATGTCCTCATTTACATCAGGTTTGTAATGACCACCCCATGTACCTCTCCCTCTTGAGCCACTTCTTCGACCCCTTTCGGCGGTTCACCAAAGTGCCTAAGGGTACTCTAGTTTAGTTACCTAGAATGTTGGACTCTACTCGGACACGTCCGCACCCTCTTTTAAAACTTTATGTTTCCCTTCATTAGGGATTTCATCATCTCTCACACTTGAGGGGACCCCCAAGAACGACCTGGATACTACGCCCAAGGGATCTCCTACCGTTATGGGCCAACTCCCCTGAGAGTTTCAGACAAAAAATCGATAAAAATACCGTGTTGTGAATATGGTCAGTGGTCGATGCTTTTTTGTTGTTCCCACTTCAGGATAACGCAATGTGGAGACTTTTTTTTCCACCATGGTTAACAGGTATCCTCCATCGCCACCACGCCAACCCCATTGCCCCCAAAATGTTGGTTACACGATTCACATCCCTCTCCACCTCATCATGTCCAATTAGTGTTTCATAACCATTGATACTATTCCTCAGTGCACATCTGCGCTTTAGGGGAACAAAGCCACATTAGAGGTGTCCTTCGGGGCTCTTCACTGACTTCACTTTGATGGATGTTCCAGGTATTGCAATAAAGATCTTCCTCCCTTGTTTCCCACACCGAGTTTAACACACGTGGGCTTAGGGATCTGGTCGAGGTATGCTCTTACTTGGAATGTTTCCATCCTCCCCTGGTCTGGGCTCTATGACCCTAATCTAAGATCACCCTCATCCTCACTTCAAGACGTTAAAATTCAAGCTGGTCTAGCCTTCCTGACCGAGGCCCAGCCTCAGGCACCTTGACCATTTCGGGCCTCCGGCCTAGGTTCTCTCTCATGGGATTGTGTGGTGTGGTATGGGATTATGTCCTCATTCACGTCGGGTATGAAATAGCCACACCACACGCACCCCATTCTAGAAATTATCCCCCCTATTTCTTGTCCCGCACGACATTAAATGGAAACATCAAGAACTATGTGTGGCTTGATTCCCATCCTCATGGGATACGTAGGACCACCTAAATGTCTAGACTTCGGGTCCAGCCCCACCACTTAGAGATCTCCCCATATCCCTAGTCACCAAAGTTACTTGGCTTGTCCCTCTCCACGAGAGGGATATATAGGTGTGGTACAGGGTTCTTGGCACCATGCCCCACTCTCCCGGGAATCCACCATCTCTTGGCTTCCCTCAAGTTGAGTCCATTGACCCCTTGCAGTGGTTCTCCCATGTGTTAAGAGTACTCTGGTCTAGGACCAAGAATGTCAGATTCAACTTGGTCAAGTTCCTTCCACTTGTCAAGCTTCATGTTTCCATTCATTCGGGCTTTCATCATCTTTCACACCCAAAGAGACCCCCAAGAACGTCCTGGATACTACGCCTAAGGGCTCTCCTACCATTACGGTCCAACGCCTCCGAGGGTTTCAGACAAAAAATTAATACAAATCCCGCGTTTTGAACATGGTCAGTGGTCGATGCTAATTTTTTTGTCCCCGTTTCAGGCTAACATGACAAGATAGTGTGTTGCGAACATGATCAGAAGTAATCCTCCGTCGTCACACTATCCCCTTCATGCCTTGAATGTTGGTTGCATGATTCACATTATGTTCCACCCCATCATGTCCAGGTAGAATCTTGACACTCTTGGCACTATCCCTCAGTTCACCTTTGCACGTCAGTGGGACAAAGCTACAATACGGCGTCCATCAGGCCTCCCACGGTCCGAGCTCTAAGGCCATAAAATAAGATCTTCATTAAGGGATATGTGCGGCTCGATCCTCATCCCTATGGGATACGTAGGGTTACCCGGACATCTCGTTTTCGGGTCCAGCTCTATTGGGAGCTAGTTTCTCCGGCCCCTTTCCTTATTAAACATTTTTGGGATCCTTGGCCCGAGGTTCCTATCTCGGAATTGCGTACGGTGTGATGTGGGATCATGTCCACATCCATGTCAGTTATGTTGCACGACACCATACACATTCCCCGCATAGCGTCGTCTCTGCTACATCTACACTGCATGATGTTAAAATGCATGCTTGGTCCTATCACACGACCCTAAACTGTGACATTATCATCCTGGATGCATGACAAAAAAAGACACTACATTTTGATGACCTCATCATAGAGGACATCGTGTTGGGTATTAGTCACATGTCATGCCATTTATCAATGCCTATCACGACTTGATTCTTTTCGTGACACCAGGGCTTGCTACCCTAGGCCTGTCGCTTCACAAAAAAAACCACTCACCTTAAAGGACAAACAATATTTATCAAATATTGCTTCTCTTGGTGCGAGGGCTAGACCTGCACTCCGCTTTCATCTCCTAGAACTACATATGGCTTGATTCTCATATTTATGAGATACGTAGGTGTTCCCGGGCACTTCCATGCGGGGCCATCCTAACTTTTGTGTTCGGTCCCTCGACTCGAGAACTTCCCAAGAGAACACATGGTAAGTAGGGATTATGTCCTCATTCATGTCGGGCTTTATAACCATCTTACCATGTGTCCCCTTCTCTCCTTACCCATTCATGGTCCAAGTTCTAAGACCTTAAACTAAGACACTCTCAATTACTATGTGTAGCATGATCCCCATCCCCATGGGGTACGTAGGAACACCTTTGCACTTTTCTTTAGTCCCAGCTCAAGTCTTGTTTTCGGTCCCTTGACCTAAAACCTCTCCCCAGGGGGTTGTGCGGTGTGGTATGGGATTATGTCCTCATCTACATCGGGTTGTTCAACATGTCGTACACATCCCCGGTTCCCATCCATGTCGGGTTTTAGTAATTACTCGGCATGAGTCTCCCGCATTTCCTCCCATCCATGGTACGAATTCTACGACCCTAAACTAAGATCTCCCTATTGGACGGGACTCGACTCCATCTATCTAATATGTCTCATTAATTCATTCAGATGCATTTTGACAAAGAGCCCAGAGTGTATAATTTTCTTGGGGACATCCCCTCATTCCATGACCAAGCTTCGTGAGCTCACCATTTGGATCCTCATCCTCTTCTACATCCAAAAGGAACCTCGGATGATGTGGATGCTATGCTTAAGGGCTCTCCATGGATGCTGAGCCTAAGGGTTCTTCTATCGTTTCGGGCCAACGTCCCTATGGATCTCTGAAAAACATTAGTGACATGGTCCCTTGATTAGAACATGGTCAATGGTCAATCCTCATTTGTCAGTCCCCATTCTAGGATAACGCAATAGGGATGCTACGTTTCCGCCATGGTCAACAGTTATCCTCCATCGTCACGCTGCTATTACTGAGATCAAAATTTTGAGCATCATGATTCACATATTTCCACTTCCTCATGTTCAAGTGGAACTCCAACATACTCGGATTTATCTCTTCGTGAGTCTAGGTGCGCCACATGGACGAATTAGCATCATTGGTCCGGTATTCACCGAGCGTCCCTTCATCCTAACCATCCCCTTCCTAGGTCAGGAAATTTCCCCATTACTTCTTATTTCCCACATCAGGCATGACCCACGTGGGCTTAGTATTTTTGGTGGGATATGTACCTGCACAAATAGGATTCTCATCGTCCTACATGACGTTAAACCGTTCATCCAGAACTATGTGTGTCTTGATTCCCATCCTCATGGGATACGTAGGCACACCCTAGTATTTTATCAAGGGTCCAACCCACTGGAATCAGAAATCCTATTCTTCCCCTTTCCGGACCCCTGGCCTGACCCCTCGTAGGGGACCGTGTAACTATAACTATGCCATGAACAAGTTCCGGATGCCCCAAGATTACATTGGGAAGCGACAAACCCCCTCGCCAGAGAGGCTCTGTCAGAAAGAAGGAATGATCTAAGATCAAACCGATGTGCCCATATGGCGTACTCCCACAACGGTGGCGTAATTTCATGAGTGTTGGATTCTTTTTGAACAAAACATCACTCCACATACCATTCTTTATGTGACCTTTGTTCAGACTCTCATCCCCTTTCATGTTTGGAGGAACCCCCTAACAGTTTGGATGTCTGACCTATGGTCCACCTGCTGTCATGTGCCAACGTTCCAGAAGACTGGTCATGTTTGAAGGGACCCCCTAACAGTATGGATGCTCGACCTATGGCCCGCCTGTTGTACTAGGCCAATGTCCTGAAAGACTAATCGATGATACTTGAGTTGGATTCCGTGTTTCGAACATGGTCAATAGCCAGCCCTCTTTTATTGTCCTCATTTCAGGCTAACAAAGTAAGGATACCATTATTTCACCATGGTTAACATTTTTCCTTCATTGTCACGCCACCCCCACAATGTTCCGAATCTTGGGTATCGTGATTCACACTTCCCATTCCCATCTGTTCAGACCGATTTCAGTGCCCCTGGCATTGCACCATTCATGCACAAGAGCACGCTGGAAAAACAGTAATTCAGCTATTTTGAGAACTTCATTCTCCAGTTAGGTCACTCCCATTTCTCGGAAATCTGGACCGATTATCCAAACCCTGGATTCCTGAAGCTTGGTTTGGACTCCTATGTTTGATGGGGTGATGAGATGACTATCCCTTGTTTCTCACATTGGGCCCGACCCACGTGAGCTTAGGGAATTGTCATTGGACGTTCCGCAAACATTTTAAGGGAGAAATGAACAAGTGAAAAAAACGGAACTCGTGCATGCAATGACATTCAAAAGAATAAAAGCACACAGGTATGTTTAAAGGATTTTAATCATTACAGTACCCAGGGGACCACTCCCCCCATGGACAGATTGACCCCATCAAAAGAGCATTGCAGCTCCGCCACCCTTTGACTTGTGGTGTCCAGGAATTTTTGCCGCCGACTTAGTTATTGCTCCTCCTCAACAGCAATGGGGCGTAGTTCATTAGCCTCAGCTCGGACCCTCTCTGTGTCAGCCTAAATGACGACCATCTCTTCCAATGCCTGCTTCATATGCTCTTCCGCCTCTGCCATCTGGGCCTTTAATCGCAAGATCAGATCATATTGTGCATTGAGAAAGGCTGAGTGCTCATCCGCCCATATTTTTAGGTGTTGGACTTCGTTTTCAGCCTCTTGGAGCTTCGTGATGTTCATCGCCTTCCTCCGCTACCAACCCACACTAAGCCCGTGATCATACTCCTGGATCTTCTCTACCATAAGATCTCGAATGAGTATATGAGGGAGTTTGGAATCCACTCCCCGAGCACATAGTTCACGCAACTGTGAGCAATGTCTGTCCATTTCTTCCAGCCATAGTGCTTGGGGGTGTCGTTGATGAAGCATGTGATCAGCTTCCATAACCATTGGTGGACTATTTTGTTGTCCTCTTCATTAGAGGTCGTCTCATCCTAGTCCGCGCGATTAGTAGGCTCATACACAGGGTACGCCAGAAAGAAGTCTTTAGCTAGATCTGTATCTGGTGTTGGATCAGGCATGACATCTGGCATTGGATCAGACGCAGTGGGACTTGGGTTGACCAATAGATCCTCATCGTCAGACCCCACCTCGATGACCTCAGGCACATCCCCACTGGTGGTCCCACCAATAATGGGGGAAGCTGCCGCTATGGTGGTCGGGGTAACGATCTCCACAATCACCAGCATGCACCTAGGAGGGATGCCACCAGACATCCAGACCAACCCTGCCATTGCAGCCCATGTCAGTCGTAGAACTATACACGACAGGGAAGGGTATGGACGTCATTTGGCACACTCTATATATGAAAAGAAATGAATTCAGTGGAGAAGACATACGGAGATCGAACTCTCGATGCTGCTTCTGAGTTGATGTTGACGGGACCCCGAGGCGTGGCCATCTGTATATTGTTGGAAGGTCTGGAGATTCTGGAGGAGCCACCTCGGGTGCCCTAGCCCTACCAGACACAGTACTGGACGCGGCCACAGGCGTGGGTTCCGAATGTCCTGCATCATCACCCACCGAGGGGCGAGAGTGAGGTCTGCGTACAAGATCCTCCTGCAAGATCCAGATGTTGGTAAGAAATACATGATAACCTAACAACAGACCCCAAGGAATGAAACTTGGGATGATACCTAGAGAGTCTCCACAAAATTGTCGATATCTGAGTCTTGATCGCTGAATTTTCCTTCCTACAACGGGCTCCCTCCACCAGCCACATCTCTCCAAGAGGATTCGTCTAAATCATCCGACAGGGGGAAGCGCTCTCTCAGTTCAGCGGCCGATAGCTGTGGGGAAACCGTATGATCCATAAATAACCTCACCCGGCCTTTCATTGGATGCGGGACACCACTGGAATGTACGTAGTCCTCCAGTTCATCCATATATTGCTCTACCTCCACCGGAGACACCGTGAAAGCAGTCCAAACATGGCCTATACCTGGTAAAACCATACTGAGATGGTTCAGGTGTTCCCACATCTCAGGCGGACTGAGGTGTTGCCGGTTGACGTCCCAAATGTCCCAAGCCTCCAGGAAAGCAGCATTCTCTGGCTTGTAGATATGGTACAACCGTTTCCCTAGAGCCTGAGTGGATATCCTATGGAATCCCCTCAGTGGTCGCCCCTCCGGATGGCTCTGTTATTCCAGGACCACCGGATCCGCCGCTGCTGTTGGATCCACCGTTGTTGCCTCATCCTCAGCTGGTGCAGGTGTCGCCGCCACGACAGCTCCACCACCGCAAGAGGCCCTTGCCGCCCTCTAACCACAACCTCAGGATAGGGGAGGCCCGCCATCACCGACTTGAATGGTTGGATGCTTCATCATTTCCTCGTGATGAGCTACCTACCAACTGATGGTATACTACTTCACCAGTCCAAAGGCGGAAGAAGGTGGAGGAAATTCATTTCTCATTTTCCCGTCTTCCCGTGTGAACATGAGCCAAAATTTCCTCATCACACACTGGTGCTCCTCGTGGAGCACCTCCAAGTAGACCTGCAGGGTTAGCCGCTGCAGGTACCGGAACTGCCTTGCGAACCGGTGTGGGGTGTACAACTCATAGAGCGGCTCACATTCCACCTGTGCCACCAAAACTCCACCTCCAAAGGCTAGAATATAGGCCGGATGCTCTTCCTCTCCCTAACCATCATCGCTGAGTACCCCCATCAAAAATGGAAACGGGTGGAAGTTAAACTCTCCCACCTTCCGTAACTAGTTCAGTACCATCCGTACAGTTAGTTTGACTGGGAATCTCCTAACATCATTCAGAATGGATGGACGGAAGTTTGACCCCAGAGGCGAGATGGGTTTCATATATTCATAAACCCCCCTGACGTGTGCCGCAATCCACCCATACAGAAGGTGGAGGGGCCCGCATATCCTCATAGGCTTCTTGGCCTCACTTACGTGCCACAAAATCTTGTACAGTCTAGAAAGCATCGGAATCCCCAGATTTACCCGCCTTCGTGTGGCCAGCATGGATTCCATGATAAATGAGCTGGGCCGCACCCCCCATGTTTGTGTCCCTCACTGGTAGAATTCAGCCGCAGAAAAGGGCCATGATAAATGCCTCCAGCCTGACAATTGGCTCTTGTTTACTGCTGACATTGAAACCCCAGGTCTTCCATTGCATGTCCTCCAAGAGCCGCTAATACAAGTGCTCCTTTCCCCATTGAGTCCCCTTAGGACAATTTCTAGGCCTTGGGGGAAACTCGTAGTTCACCGAGAAGTTTAGAAACTGCTTGAACCACTTATTAATGTGGACATCTCTCACCACTTCCTTGTCCTCTTCAGGGTCCAGTTCCATCAGTGTCAGCGCTATTCGTGACATTTGCTCTGGATCCTCCCATGTACTCATGACGGGTAGGAACTCATCATATATAGCCCCCATGATCGGGACCCCCAAAATCTGAGGGACATCCCATAGATTCATGCCAACCTCCACATAGCGCAGGTGAACAATGTTGGTCCTGGACGACCATCTCCTCAACAGCTCCGACATCAGCTGTTTCGGTTGATAAATGGGAAATTGGGAGGCCCATGTCGCCTCATACAATCCCACTCTCTTTAGCTCGGCCCCAAACTCTTCGCATGAGGCACCTACACAGTAGGCCCATGCCCAATCATTGGTGAAGTTTCCACCCTGGCGCAAGTCCCCCTCGTCGGACCATCCCTTCTTTGAATACACCAAAGATGCCTTCAGTATGGTGTGATACAGGGGAGGGGACATCTCTGGTTGCAATGGATTCCCATCGATGTTGTTTAGATGGTTGTACAGATAGTCGGTGGTGATATGTGTGAATTCCTCCCACGCATGACCATCAGCTTCCCTGAACCATTGGCATTGGCATGACGTGATTCTAAACCAAAAAGTCAGTTCATCCCTACTTGCCTCAGGAATGAAGACGCCATCCCTCATCCCGAAGCCATAAAAGGGTAGTTTCTTCCACATCGGATAGTTCTTTTGGCTCTCTGATAGAAGTTATGTCAAAGAATTTTGGTCCGAGTGGCTTCAGACCACCTCCCCCAGGCACAGACAGTTATCCATCTCATCCCTCCGGGAAGCATCTGGAAACACCCTTAATACAGCTTCCTGATGGGCCACTGGGTCTCAAAACTCGAAAAAAAATTGGGTCGGGTAATGAAGGTCGTTCGTAGAGATTATTAATGAAGCTCATTTCCAATGAAAAGACGTGGAGCCTGGCCTCGGCCTATAATCACACAATCTCTTGGTGCAGTCACAGAGTTAGAGACTCACGATTCTCCGTGAAGCTCGATTAGCGGTTCGCCGCGAAGCTCGATTCGTAGTGAGCAGACGCGGAAGAATAATTTCCATAACTTTAGAAATATGGTCACTAAATTTCCAAAATGGACGTATCATTAATTTGTTCCAAAGTAGTTAGTACTATCCAATTTAGATTATCCATATCAATCATATATTTTTCCCAACATAATTATATCAACATTAATAACATATTAAGGGTTATATTTCCAAAAATCATGGGTTTTCTAAGTAGTTCAACTTTACACTAAATCATTTTTCTTGTTCATCAGTACCTTTCAACATAGTCTCTCAAATCCTTAATAAAATAACACCACAATAAAATCCTTATATATTTCATAATTTTTATGATGATAATACCATCAATAAATTTCTCTTACAACAAATTTATTGGATTTAAAACACTAAAATATTAATCATTGCACTTAGCTTATATGATTTTCCTAAGCTTGACCTTGATCCCATAGCTTATTCTAAGGTATATTCCCATGATGGTTGCAGAATTCATTTGAATAATTCCCCATCTTCTTATAGAGGAAGAATTTCACATTGGAATTTTCTTTCTTTCTTGTGGAATCACGAGCTTGGTTGAATTTTTCTCCACACTTATAGTAATCTCTCATTCGCTTCGAGAAATTATTGGGGTGCTTCATTACAAGATTATCAAATTTTGGAAAATCCTTCTTTCCTTTCTTCCCGATATCAATTTTTTTGATCTCCCATCCTCTTCTTCTTCTGCTTCGCTTATAATCCATAATACTCCTAGAATTATTTAGCTGTATTTATAGCAGATACAACTCTTTCATCATATGATGGAAACATTTTATTAATCAAAACCCTTAAAATACATAGCTTAATCCCTTCAAACAACTGATAAATCTTTCACTCTCTGTTGCATATATAATCCATTTCATACCTAGACAACCTTATAAAGGTAACATCATAATCTCAAACACTTTCTTCTTCCGTTTTCTTCAAGATAAGGAAATTTCTATTCATTTATGTTTGATTTTTCAGAGGGAAATACTTTTCAAATAATATATCCTTATATGTGTTCCATTCTATGAGTTATTTTTTCTCTTACTCCCTAGTATTCTGGACCAACTACCACCATTGATTGGCATCACCTTTGAGACAATACAATGAAAGTGTAACCCATTCCTTTTCACTATATCCCAACATCGTAAATATCTTCTCCAATGTCTTAAACAATTTCTTAGATACCACTGGATTAGTAGTCCCACTAAATGGTGGGGGATTCTCCCACATAATGTGACATAAAATAAGGGAAAATAACTATGGAATATGTTTCTTTATCAAGGAAAGGTTATATTTCATAACCTGATTAATATTCCATAATATATCTATAATTTACTCTATTCAAATACTAGTTTTATTGTAGCAAGCACTGTAGAAGTTACTATTCGGTACTGTAGTAGCCGGAACTATTCACCTTGGGCCATCGATTTGGGCTTGGAGTCCTTAAGTCCTTTGGGCCACCCAGGACTTCAGGACAGTAAGGATTTAGGGCCACCTCAAGGCCCTCAGGGCCACCTGATTTGTAGTTGCATAGACAGATTCTACAAGGAACCACTCCAGAACAGGAAAGAGGATGGTGCATCCACCAGAGCACGGCTAAACAGACTTTGGATGAATTAGAGGGTATGGAATTTTCCTTCGGTACTATGCCTATTCACCCCTACACATGGACATGTATGTCGAACAGTCATGAAAAGGTGGAGAGCTGATCAAGATGCTGATGTTGGGGAGGAGCAGTTTCAAGTAGTCATAGTCTGTATGATTTCACTAAGACCTACGAGTCATGTAATGTCTCCAAGAATACGGGAAATGTAATTCCTATGCCTACGGGCCTTTTAAGGGTTCCCCCTCATCCCTTGAAAGTGTGGTTATCAGAAAATCAATAAAAAAGAAGGCCTTCAGGCCATTCAGTCAAGTAATGCTCAAGTCAAGACCAATGTTCCTTTTTCAGATTTATTACCCCTAGTTACCTATATTCTATAACCACATACACTTTTAATATCTAGATTGGGATTTATTGTAAGAATAAACCATACCATCTCTACCTTACCAAAACATTATGATATTATTCTATACTTATCCTCAAATTCAGTCATAGTTTATGTTCCATATTCTATGTTTACCTAATTCTAGTTACCATGGATTCTACAAAAATTACTTTGATACCAACTATAATGAACCAAACTCCAATTTCACATAGTTGGTGAATTACTTTATTATATTGGAATAAGATACAAGGAATAACATCCTGAAAGACCAAATAGTATAGTAGTATTGGTAAACTAGATACATACATGAGTCATACATTATATTAAAATAAACAAATTACAACATAATTATTTTTCTAGAATAACTATATTCCATATAGAATATCCTTTTATATTATACATAGTTAACTTTAGAGAATCTTAGGGAAAGGAAATAAAATAAGGGTTAGCTTAGATTCCCAATAAGGGTTAAGTACAACCGAGGCTATCATGAATGAATAAGCACAATTTATATGAAAAGTTAAATAACTAAACACACGCAAAGTTTAAATAAATCCAATGCATGAATAGATAAGGATGAATAAATATATATAGGTACATAATAGAAAACTCATTCCGTTTAATAAATAAAATGATAATGAAATGAATCCATAGATAATATCATAGTGAAAATCTCATGGATAATGAAAAATGAATCTGAATAAAGGAAATGATTAATTATCTGATGTCATGTTTCCCCAAAACATGATACATTTACCATCGTGAAATTTTACCAGATGGTTAATCATACTAATATCAAAACCTTTAATAGTATAGTTTAAAACATACTGGTTACAAACACATAGGGTTTGTCCAAATAATTTTGTCTCATGAGACTACTGATTCATCGAGTGGATTTTATTAACCAGTCCCCAAAGTGTGCATTTAATTTCTAAATATTTCATCATATATCAAATAATAAATTTAACTCATAAAAAATGTGCCTTATCAAATATATTTATTGAGTAATGGATGTAAATTTATGAATATTTCCTCAGTTAATCAAATAAATTTCAACGTAAATACCGTATATAAAAATGTTATAAAATTTATGAAATAATTACATACATCACACAATATTGGGGATATTTAAAAGAAATATAATGTCCAATGAAATATTTTTATAAGAAAGTGATAGTTTAAAGAAAAATTTATCAATCAAAAAAGAATGAAATATTTCACAATAACTCCTACCATTTGGTAAATTTTATGTCAAATCCCCTTGGATGAAATAATTCTAATTAAAATATAAAATAATATGAATAATGAATTATTAATGATATTAAAATGTTAAGGGGTATTATATACTCCAAATAAAAGTGAATTGGTGCATTATAAAAAAAAAATTCTCGATGAAATATAATTTGAGACAACGTCCTTTACTTAATACTTTCTTCTTATTAAGCATGATTTAATATTATATTCTTCTGGTAACTTGCTTTGGTTTTCACTAAATCCATAAAATGGTGGATATCTTTCCAAACAATGTATTTTTAGATGAGGGTAGGTATATTGGTGAGTGATTTTGGTAGGGTTTGAAATATCCAATTGGCTTCAGAGGTGTGAATAAGTATGGGTAGTGAGTTTCTTTTTATAATTGAGGAGGACTAACATTATTGTAAATACCATAAATTATTAGTCATTGTGACATATAACTCGACTAATTTGGCTCTAAAAAAGATAAATACTATATTTTATGGTTTATGTTGTGGATAAACACATCCACAACACAAAAATAAACACATTTTTATATTTTTGTTCCTTACATTTTAGGTTTACTCAATTTTACCCATTTCGTTTTTACCATGGTAACCTGTATATTTTTATTTAACTAGGTAATTTATCCATTAAGTCTATGATTAAAATTATCATTATTAGATAACTTGTAAATACTTATTCTAAATATGAAACCAATATGAAAATACAATTTTGGTGAAATAAATTTTAATAGAAACACATGTAGTGCACAAAAATCACCGTTTTAACCTTAATTGAACAAAGAATATTTTTTTTCTATTTAGGGGTAAATATATTAATTATAAAACAAGATTTTCTACATTAATAGAACTTATTTTATATTTATTTACATTTATAAATAACTTGTAGGAAGATATTATTTTTAGTAATTTTAAATCATTTAATAAAATATAATTTTTTATAAAATAACCTTAATGTCAATTTTGAAATTATTCATTTCATTTGAATTTAAAAATATAAATGCAATGATATAATTAACATATATTATATTCAAACCAATTTAATATGATATTATTTTCTATAAAATTAGTTTAACTTAATAATTCATTCAATTTACATCACTTTTAATATTTTTAGTATTATTTACTCTATTTAATTATTAATTTAATAATTATTTCATTGGCATCTATTATGTATTTAAAGTAATTATTCCATCTATAAAAAATTAAAATAAATTATCAAAAATTTCATATATAACTTAACCTATGTTGGTTTTGTCATTATCCCAAAGCATTATAGATATTAATGGAAAGAAAGGTTCCTTTTTTCCTTTTTCATTACATAACTTATTATATTGGCCACTTTCATGGAAATGTTTCTTGAAAACTCATAAAAATATATCCTATGGTTATAAGGTTCTAAATATGGACATAAAATGTGTGTTGGATAGGTTTTTTTATTTTACCCCTTATAAAATATGTTTAACCCTTTGATAAAATAATTTTTACCTTAGTCACGATAATTAATTTTAACAGTTTTCACTAATCATTATGATCAAAAATAAAATACAAGTTGTTAGATAATATAAATTATTCTGATAAAAAATTTGGAATCCATTTGAAAAAAATCAACTCACCAACATTGCAAAATTTATTTTAAAATTATCCTTCCACACACAATGAGAAAACAGGTTTCAAAAGAGAAATTGTTCAAAAATTTAGAATGTTTTTATATAAAAAATATATATTAAAATTATTCTATTAAACTCAATTAAATTAATTGATATAAATTTAACAAATGATACATTAAAAAAAATTTATTATGATTTCAAATTATAAATTATTTAAATTATTAGGTAGTTTTCAATTATAATCCATTATTTTTCATTATTCATAAAAAATGAAACTTTTCAGAAAAAATACAAAAAAACACCATAAGATAATTTTGTTATTATGATTTAAAAAATTAATTTTATTTTTTCAAATAAATTTCCTAACACTGGTAAAATCTAATTTTAAATAATGTGTGCCAAACATGATTAAACTGTCTTTTAGAAAAAATACTATTTTACAGAAAATATTTTGTTGCCTTTTAAATGATTCTTATTTTTTCTCTAATAAATAGATAACTAATAAACATGTGTAATATATATATATATATATATTCACAAGTTAGTTAATCTTATTCGTTCCCACCATTCAACAACTAAGTAATCACTGTTATATTAAATATTAATATTAATAGTATTTTGTTATTCAGTAAAACTATGTCTTTTTGGTAACACATGCTAAACTCAGTGTTGCATGTAATGAAAGATATTAACGAGATTTAATTCATTTAAAAAATAAATATTACATAAAGTCATGGTATGTTAAATTCCATTATACGCATGGTTTTTCATGTCACACATGCTATTAAATAAAATGTTTTTCTTTTTTAATTTTTTGGTGTTACATTAGTAGTCATAAAATGTCTTTAAACCCATTAAACAACACATATATGGTGATCATGGCTCATAACTCAAAATATACCTACCATGTGGTGAAAAAGATGATACTTCAAGTCCAAAGTGATTCCTGAAATCTGATGAACATTGATCCAGTCTCAAACATTGCCTAGGACAAAGTCTAGTGATGTCTCTTCTCCCCTTCCTCTCAGGTTCAGATGACTCCCATGTGAGTAACTCCCATCCCTATTCCATACATTTGAAGACAAATGGTATGGGTATATTTTAACCCTTTTTAATTAATTAATTGACCCTAATTAATTAATTAATTAATTTTTGCATCCTACAAAAAATTATTTCAACAAGATGCTTGATGATGATAAATTTTATATCGCACCTAGGGTAAAACCCACACCTCAGAAATAACCAGGGTCTCATATTTCCCATCCAAGGTCTCAAAAAATAGGAAAACCCTTTATTCTGAATATTTATGTGTGTGGGATTTAACATATTATTATTGTTATTTTATTAATTATAGGGTCCCACAACACCAAAACATAGTTTTTATTCTAAGGTAATATCAAGATACATATATAGAAATATTTAAAGAACAAAACTAGTGAAAATTATGTTGTAACAATATAAACTCCTTTAAGGATTTTCACACCAAAAATCCCTAGCTACGCAAAAAAGTTGGGGGATACTAAGCTCACATTTGGTTCTCACTATCCCATGAGATCTCCCGCATGTTTCCATAATTCCAAATCACTCAAACAAATGGGATGGTCCATCCATATAGGATCCTCTCATGACTATCCTTGATCTCCATCGGGTACTCTAAAACAGTGGCTCCATCCTCGATGTTCAGCTCACTAGAGTCGATACCATGAAAAGGGTCATTCATGTATCTCCTCAGTTACAACACATTGATGACTTCATGTACTCAATCAAATAGTAGGGGTAAAGACCAGAAGTTAGAAACCTTACTAACCCTTCAAAGGATCCAGAATTGCCCAATAAACTATAAAGATAGCTTTATTCCCAAAACAAATCTCCACAATCTGTGTTGTAGTGAGACTCTCAAGAAACAAAGGTCACTCGCTCAAACTCCAAAGGTCTACTATGCCAATATACTTAAGATTTATATCATCTCTATGATATCTTCACATGCTCATGGATCACTTAGACGTTATCTATTGTTTCCTTCACTAGCTCTTACCCGATAATAGATGTATCACCACTCTCAGTCCATCATAATGGTTATGTGAAGGGTCTCCTATATAGGGACTAAAAATGTTCTATGCTGATAATATAGTGATAAATGTTATTATAAGTGACCGTTACCAATGGAAATTAATCATCCCAACTCTAGAAAAAGTCTAACACACAGGATCTCCACATATCCTCTAACACTTGGATTGTTCTGTTTTCATTGAGAGTTTATGTTTTTATTTTTTTTATTGTATTGTTAAATTGAAAAACCATTTATTTATTTTAATTATTATGTGTAATTTTTTTATTAAAATGATTAATCACACATCACATTTATTTTTTTTTTCTCTATATATCATGAGAGTAAAGGTTTTGTTTCAATCTATTTAAGAAACCATACCTTTTCCAATCGACCACATAATATGGAAATTAAAAATATGTTATATTATATAGAAAAAATGATCATTATTTTGATTTCAAGTTAAAATGGGTATATATTATATCGACTATAAGTTAAAATTGAAAACTGTTAGATCGACCGTATATTGAATTTGATCATCCAGGAGTTATAATCTCATGTATCGACCATACGTTGAAGTATATTGATCGTACAATGATGTTAAAATATAAAACCTGCCATGTGGTTTCAGCCTACCGACCCTAGACAACATCATGAATCTACCTTAACTTTTTAGTATAGCTACTATGAGGTAGTCCTAAAAGCTTCTCCAAGTTCAATTAAGTCTACATCAATTTTCCTATAAGAATAATTCTATGTCGACTTGACTATTTTAATTCAGCTATATCAATTTCCCTTTGTGAATTTAGTTATATCTATTTTTGATGTGAATCATATATGTGCATTTTCCTATGTTATAGTGAAAGTTTCAATAAGTTGTTCTTAAATATTGAAACATGATCTTTTTAGTGTAATTTTGATACATTCAATTACTACAAGTTTAATATATTTAATTTTATCTTTCTAATGATATTTAAAATAAGTGTATTTTTAAATGAGAATGTTATTTAATTTTGAGTTAAAATTAATGGAGGAAATTATGATGAAAATAATTGTTTTCATAATAATTAATTTTTCTATATTTTATATATCTTTTGAAAATAAAATAACCAAAATATTGTTTAAATACTTTTTTAATATTTTATTCATTTGAGTAATTCCCAATTATGATAATGAACTTTTTCAAAGTACTGAAAAGTTATTTCAGTAAAAATAAAAGAGAATAAAGATTCTTTAAGTATGAGCATGTATTTCAAATTATAGGTAAAAAATATTTTTTTAAATTTTTGTTATTTTTTAATGTGGATATCTATGATTATCTATTGAGACACTCAAAGATAGCATAGTTAATAAAACAGAATTGCCCATTTTAATGTGAATAAATAAATGCGGTATAATAAAATAAAAAAAATTGAATATGATTGATGACGATGATTGATACAATTATAGAGAGATAAATACAATACTGTTACAAGGATTGTAAAGTAATTAATCTAAACTATGGATGATATTCCATTTCTATGATCATGAAGGAATTCATAATTTTTATCATCCACTTCAGAAGTGATTGATGTTCTTATGCTGCAAAATATTCAACATCTTCTTCTCCAATATTGATATTAATCTATGTCTGGTTTTCATCATTGTAGTTCTTATATATTTGGTTTTTTCTTATATAGTAAGTTTAATATTTTCACATCCAAAAGTGTTTTAGCTAGGTTATTCCTCTTATCTAAATGGAGGGTGAGTTTGTGTGTCCCTAAAAAAGTTCTATGTGTTGTGGATCTAGTAAAAGTTATATGGGGTTATACAACTGGGTGAGAAAAGGAACTTATATATATAAATTGGGTTATCACTCCACATCAAAAGAGGGGAACTAGTAAATAAAATTCTTCTCACCAAGTGGAGAAGATTGAATATAATACCAGGATTTTGGTGATCTGAACTATTATAAGAAACATCGTATTTTGATTGTTTTATTTTCTACCACATAATTAAAAATTTTAATCACTCTGATAATTATATTCAACACATTAAATTTTTAAAAGGACTATTCACCTCCCTCCTATATTCACTTTACCATAAAATTAGATATAACAATTGGTATCAGAGCATGGTTCCCATTAAGGAGTTGGTTATTATTGTTTCATTATCTTTTTGAACTAACAATTATCCTATAATTAGAATTCTAAGGAAATATCCACTGCCAGGGTTATGGAAATTCAATAATTTTAGATGCTGAATCCCATTAGACAACCTCACATAAATAGAAGTGAATGTGTTTATGAGAAATATTGGATGGAGCTATTTTAAAAAGATATAGGTCTTGAATTTTGGGAAATCATGTTAAAACCTTATAAAATTATTGAGGTAGATTTAGAAAATATAACTAAAAATATTGCTACAAATTGTGTTCTAAAAAGAAAAAGTTATGAAATATCTATATTGAAAATTATATAGAAATATGAATATCCATAGTTTATCATCTAGAACTGTATATGACATGTGGATGAATTTAAAAGTCACTCATTAAGGAATTGATAAGTTATTTATAACCAACTTTGGAATTCATAGAGCCATGTTTCCAAAATTCAAAATGACTGATGAAGAGAGAATTAATGGGATTTAAAAAAAATTGAACAATATTATAAACTACAGTGTTTCACTTTATAAGACCATGAATAATGATGTTCTCATTGAAATTATACTTCAACCTCTTCCGAAAATAGTTCACTCAAAGTATGTTACATTTGAAGAAAGTATGGATTTTACTATGTATTCAAGGGATGAAATGATAGGACCAATTATTCAATATAAGATCGAAATAAATAATTACAATACTAATGCTCATGAAATAAATTAAAGGTATAGAATTTAAATCTAATATAAATTTTCTCTACTAATTATTCTGATTCTGAGTTGCAAAAAAGTCAGAAATATCGAATAGAAATTTTTATCAAAGGAGTCTATAACTTCTTGAATGGAAATAGAAGTTTTAAGAAGCATCCTAGAAGATAAGATCAAAAGGATGATAAAAAGGATATAAGAAAGATAAAATATGTAAACAAAAGGTTTTGGAATTAATATGATATGAGTGTAGGAAAAAGTGACATATTAGGTCAGACTATCCAAAATTGAAACAATATGGGAAATACAAAAAATATAATGAGTTAAAACGAGCATATAATAATAGATGGAGTTTCACATTGCATTCAGAATCAAGTAGCGATGATTTTGAACGTGAAAAATAATAATCCAATCTTTGTTTTATGGAAACAACGATTAATGAGTTAAACACTGATTCTAATTATAGTTTAGGTTATGAGTCTGATATTGAAAATGAAGGTAATGAATTAATTGAACAAAATGAAATGTTTCAAAGTGATATTTTGAGATTTTATGAACTCTGGAGAGAGATGAAAATGGAAAATAATAAATTTAATGAATATAAAAGGGTCATAGGTTCTGAAATAATTAAGATCAAACAATAAAATGAAAGAATAAATGATTTCTTATTGAAAACAAATTAATATCAAGGAAATATATTTAAATTAGTTTTTACTGATTTAGATAAATTTTAAAAGGAATGTAATAAGAATAAACTAGAAAATAATAAATTACAAAATATTGGATGATGGTCAATTGTGAAAATCTATGATGACCTAGAAGTTATTCATAAGATAATAAAAATATTAAAAGAGAAATAACTGTATTTAATGAAAACTTATTTTTTTTGATGGTCATGAAAATTTTGATAATATGATTGAATTGAACATAAATAATAGTGATAAAACTAGACTTGGTTATAACAGATATATTCCTAATTAGTATAGAACTTCTATTATTAAAATAGTTAAAGTAAATTTATCAAATGTCTCATGCTTTAGATGCAATCTAAAATGTCATTATGAAAATGAATGTTATTTAATATTTACTCAGTAACAATAAAACACTTAGAATTTATTTTTAATAATATATCTTATATATTACCCTATAATAAATATATTATATAAGTATGGGAGCCTAAAAGTTTTTCTAATAATCTAGTTGGGCCAAAAATAGCTTCGTTACCAAAACAATTATCTGCTTAATCTATTTTACAGGAAAACTACCTAAATAGTTTTAAAGATAGATTGTATATAGGTAGTGGTTGATATAAAAATATGAGTGGTGAAATATATAACTATTTATATTTTCATTCTTATGATGGAGGCACTGTTACCATTGGTGATAACTCTAAAGTCATAGTCAAAGGTTTCAGAGATGTTTGTATATTAAAATCTATAATAATTTATAATGTACTGTATGTAGAGAGATTAAAACATAATTTAGTTGTCATATCATTGCTTTATAATGATGGAATGAGTGTGATATTTGAAAATAATAAATATATTTTTTAAGCTATTACTATATTATTTTATGCCAATAGAAAAGAATATATCTACTCTATATATTTTTTTGAACTAACCAACAATATATAATGTGCTTAAATACTATATAAACAAATCATATTTTTTGGCATATTATATTATTACATATTCTTCTTAGATAAATGTACATGATGGAAAAACATGTAAAGTATCCGAAACATCCAAAATTTAAAGCAATTAAGTATTTCACGTATGATTCTTTTCGAAAGGGTAAGAAACAAAAATAGTCTTCCATATCTATTAATAAGGTTAACACTAATAGATGATTTGAACTAATTCATCTTGATTTATTTGGACCTAAGCGAACAAATATTTTATGTAATAAGATATAATTTTTTTTATTGAATACAATTTCAATAGATTCACTTGAACTCTTTTCTTATCTCATAAAGATAAACCTTAAAAAAACTTTATTACTTTCTGTAAAAAAATTAAAAAAAACTCATTTAATAATATCAATTTGAAACTATAAAGGAGGGTAATTTTTTAACTTATATATTGAAAAAATTTGTGAATATAATGGATATTTCCACAATTTTTACGCCCTTATAACACAACAAAAAAATGGTGGTGTAGAGGGGAAAGATAGAACTATTTAAGAAATTAAAAGGACCATGCAAAATTAATTTTACTTACCAAAACATTTTTTCACTGAATCAATTAACACTAATTTATATATCCTAAATGGGGTATACATTATCCCCATGTTAAATAAAACCACTTAAATATTACATAAAGAAAAGAAACATAATATTGGACACTTTAATGTTTTTGATTATAGTGTTTATATTTTAAATACTAAAAATAATCTCAAAAAATTTGATGCTAAAAATTATGAGGGAATTTTTTGATGATATTAAAAAAATAGTAAATTTTATATAGTATATAACCATGTTACTATGTCAATGGAGGATTCGATTCCTAAAAATATCGTTGAAATTATTGAAACAATTAATGTAGATTTTATTGATCATGTTAAATAATTTAATGAATTCAAATATGATGAAGATAAACATGAAAATGACACACCATCAGTTGAGGGGGAGAAATTATCTTCTCAATCTGATCGTATTAATTAGAAAAAAAATATTCTTTAGAAAATGTTATTATAAATTTTGAGTCATAAATAAAAACTAAAAAATTAGTTTTTTTTTTCTAATTCTGATTTGGTTGTTAGTTTGGTACCTATTATTATTAAAGAAGATTTGAAAGATTAAAATTCAGTAAATACTATACATGATAAACATGATTAGTTTGATATGAATAAAGTCTAAAATATATTTTATTTACCTAAAGATAAACTCTATAATGTAACAAAATGTATTTTTTAAATAAAATTGATGAGTCTAGTAATATAGTTATAAATAGGGATATATTAGTTGCCCAAGGTTATTTAAAAGATGAAGGAATCAATAATAAAGATTCATTTACATGAATTTTAAGAATATAATCCATTAAAAATATATTAGTTTTTTCAAGATACCAAAATTATAAACTATTTTAAAAGGATGCAAACAGTTTATTTTTAAACAGTGTAATTTCTAAAGTGTTATATGTTAATCAGCCGCCTGGTTTTCAAAATGATGAATTTCAAACTCACATTTTAAAATTGTCAAATTATATTTATGGTATAAATCAAGCTCCTAGAGCATGTCTTGATAGAATATATATATTTACTTCTAAATGAATTTAATAGTGTAATGGTTGATCCATCCTTATTTATATATAATGTTTCTACAAATATTTTAATTGTAAAAATATATACTAATGATATTGTCTTTGGATTTACAAATGATATTATTAATAATTGGTTTTAAAAATTAATGAAAAATGAATTTTAAATGATCTTAATGGGTATATTAAATTTTTACCTTGTTCATTAAATTTTTCAAAGAAAAGATGGTATTTTTCTAATTCAAAGACAATATGCTAATTATTTATTTAAATAATGCAATCTTGATTCATGTACATCTATAGTAACGTCAATGAGAACTAATTATATAGTTGATGTGCATGACTCTCAGAAATAAATAATTGATAAAATGTATAGAGGAATGATAGGAATACTACAATATTTGGGTAGATTAAGTCCTGATATTATTTTTCTAGTCTCTATGTGTGGTAGATAACTATATAATCAAACACAAATATTTAAAATCTATCAAAAGAATAATTAGATATGTTAGTGGAACTGTTAAAATCGGATCATATTACTTTAATCATAAATATTTCAATTTTTACCTTATTCTGACTCTGAATTTGGAGGCTATGGACATAATAGGAAAAAAATAATCAAGTATGTGTCAATTATTAGGAAAATTTTTAATATCCTGGAGTACCCAAAATAAATTATAATTTTCATTATCTACAACTAAGGCTGAGTACATTACTACTACCAATTACTATGCTAAAATCATTGGATAAGAAAAACTCTATTTTTTTAACTTTTACATAGATAAAATAACAATATTTTGTGACAATACATCTTCTATTTAAATATCTAATTTTTTACGGCATTCTAGGACCAAATATATAGATGCTAGATTCCATTTCTTAAGAGATCATGTTAATAAAGACATTATTATGGAATATATTTCAATATAAAATCACCTATCATATATATTTACAACTACATTAGATTCTATAAGGTTTAAAAAATAAAATTCTTAACTAGTCATGATGGATAATTAGTTACTGAGATCATGCTAATATTTTTTTTGTTTAAATATATGAATTGAGTTTCATGAAATCATGGGAAGTTGTCACTTTCTTAACAAAATCGTTTATTTTTTAATTCTCTTAATAATGTTTTTATTTACAGATTATTTACTCTCTTTTATAAATTCCAAAAAGGGGGAAGAAATTTTTTTATTATTTTACAAAAAACATTGGTTTTGGTCTTACAATTTACAAAAAATTAGAGATTATTGGCACTGAGAGATTGTGTTTTTATTTATTTTATTATTTTGTTAAATTAAAATCCAATTTAATAATTTTAATTGTCATTTGTGAATTTTTGTGATTAAAATTTTTAATCACATGTTACATTTATTTAATTTATTTTATTACTAAATACTATGAGTGTATAGGTTTTCTAGTAATTGGTTTAAGAAACCGTGTATTTTATAAATGACCACACAACATGATAATCAACCACATGTTTTATTATCCACCCACAATGAGCATAATATCTTCCAGAAGTTAAAATGGATATCTATTAGATTGATTTTAATTTATAATAGATAATTTTTAGTTCCATCGTATGTTGAAGTTGATCTACTCTGAGTTGAAATCTCATACATCAATCATATGTTGAAGCTGATTCACCAAACATTGAATTAGAGTTATCCAAACTATTGTGTAGTTTCAACTGACCTACCTTGGAAAACATAATGAATCTACCAAGAGTTTTTATTATGTTTACCATGATGTAATCTTATAACTTATTGTGAGTTCAATAGAGTCTACAACAATTCACTTCTATGTAATCTTCTATGTCTATTCTCCTGTATGAATTCAGCTACATAGATTCACCTATGTGATTTTGGCTACACTATTTTTCCTACATGAATCCTAAATAAAAATTCTTGTAGGTTATTATGAATGTTATTATAGGTTGTTCTTAAATTTGAAAATATTGTCTATTTTAGTGTTATTCTAATACTTTTAATTAATAAAACTTTATTAAATTTATTTTTATCATTATAATGATCTATCAAATAAATATATTTTAAGATGACTATGCTATAAAATTTTTAGGAAAACATTATAGATTAAATTATTATAGAAATAATAATTTCCATAATAATTATTTTATGATTTATTTTATATATATTTTGAATTATGAAATCACTGAAAGCTTAAAGAAATAATTTTTTATTTTTTATTCATTTTAGAAATTCTTATTTATGTTAATGATATTATTCTAATTATTGTGAAGTTAATTCATTTATAAATAATAGAGCATGAATATTATTCCATTATGTGTGTGATACTTCAAATGATAGGGGATAGATTTATTTTAAATATTTATTATTTGTAATGTGGCTTAATGTGATTAGCTATCGAGATTCTCCAAGTTATTGGATTTAAAAACACACAATTATCTATTACAATATAAATCAATAAATGTGATAAAATAAAATTCACAAAGTTTACTAATCAAGATTGATGAAGACGAATGATATAATTATAGGGAGTGAAAAATAAAACTTTTATGAGATTTTTATGTATTAAATATTTTCTATGACTAATATTTTATTCCTACGATCCAAAATGTATTCATTACTTTGATAATACACTACTAAAGTGATCAAATTACTTGAGTCACATCAACATTCAACATCATCTTGTCCATTGCTGATCTTAATTATCTTATGTTTTTATCATCATGTTTCTTCTACATTCTATTTGTACTTCTAGATCCAATTTAATATTTCCCATCCAAAAGGTATTTAACTAGGTTATTCCCCTATCTAAAATAATGTCTAGGTTGGGAATCCTAATCAAAATTTACGTGGGTTGTGAATCTTATAAATATAATTTGTGGTTATTCCACCATGTGATAAAAAGGTACACGCTTCTATAAATTGGGTTATCAATCCCTATGAAAAGTGAGGATCTAATAAATACCAACCATCTTGCAGAGTATAGAATATTGAAGAGTAGACTAAGATCTTGGTAGTTCAAATTATTATAAAAACATCCTATGTTCGTTGTTTTGTTTTCCACTCCACAATTAATGCTATTAATTACTTTGACAATTATTTTCAACTAATTAAAATTTTAGAATAACTATTGATCCCCTCTAGTAAATATTTCCATATAATGGGACTCCACAACTCCACTTAGTCTACTCATTTTTTGAGGGGTGAAATTCCATGAACATTTCCTACTAGGACCGAAAATCCACCAATAAGCCCATCCACAATCGTGACATAAGCTAAGCATCGTGGTTTGTGACATTCGTCTTGGGTACCCCTTGAAACTAGGTGATCTATTTCTTGTAAAACTACCCAAAATCTCAACAAAAATCTTCTCCTGGATGACATGAAAGTGTAATGACTTGATAAGATAGTTAACAGTCACTCAGATAGTGTCATGGTGTCTCACATTCAATAGATTAACTGTTACAAAATCTATCAATATGCCATCCCACTTTCATTCTAGGATCTCAAGAGGTTGGGTCAAACCTATAAAAACCTAATGTTAGATGAATGTTTTTGTACATATCTTACACATCAGAATGTACATCAAAGGGATAAGTATGAAACTCCCTAAACACCTCCTCCCACAACATGAAAAAAAAACCACCCTCCATCCCCTGTAAAGGATGATGTGCTCCCCTACTTCAAAAAATATTTCTGAAACATCTCATGAGCATATCTAGTCACAAAAAATATCAATTTCAATGTATATCAAATTAGACTCTCTAACATTATAAATAATTGGTGGAGTTACCACCATTGACTGATTAAAAACAACACCCTCTCATCTATATGGGTTGTCTAGAACAAATCCAACTACTCATACATCTCTTCCACCAAGCTATAATGGGACTTCATGCTAAGGGAATCCCCCCACACCTTTTTCATCCCAAGAGTATATACTATCTCAAATTCATAGTCCAATAGGAACTCCAACCAATCCCTCTAACTTAGGTGAAGATCTTTCTATGGGAATATGTACTTAAGATTGTGATGGTATGTGTGAAAAAATGCTTTCCCAGAAGATAGTTCCTCTACATATTTAGAGTAAAGACTACCATTGAAAAATCTAGGTCATGATTCATGTAGTTAGACTCACAGGTTCACAATATCCTTTACCCATAATTTATCACTAAAGGGCTCCACATCAACATGCAACTGAGCCTATCTCTAGAGTAATCATAAAAACTCCATGAACTCAATTACCTCCTCTAGTAGTCTCAACATTGTATCACGGGTCAACCATAGTATCAAATTCATGGAGGATATTTGAAACTGCTTAGTCCAGATAATATTATACCATTTTCACATTAAGGTGGTCAAATGGGTTTCTATCGAATATTTTTTTTTCAAAAAAATCTTGTATAACCCCACCAAAGCAAGAAAATTACATACCTTCAACAAACACATGGGTGGATTCCAAGGAATAATATCATCAGTATTCATCAGATATATTACTAAACTGTACTAATAGATTACATACCCTTGAAAATGAACCACACAAATCAAAAATAATTTCAACATCTTACCATAAAGATAGTCCTCCTAGAGTTTTTTTGGGTCCATCCTAAATTAATCTACATGCTCCTCTTATGATGCGAAGTATATAAAAATGTCATAATAAGGTGTACAAAAAATTAGTCAATGTATAGCTTGGAAATTTGGTTTATATGATCTATGAAACTAGTGGGGGGATTATTCACTCCAAAATCCATCACTAAGATATCATTGTGCCTATAGTGACATCAAAATTTCTTCTTCATAATATCATCATCACAAACCCTCAACTAGTGGTAGTCGGACCTGAGATCAATCTTTGATAACTTACTCTCTCTTATCAACTAGTAGAAAAAGTCTTCAATCCTCGATATAGGGCAATTTTTCTTTATCGGTGTCTGATTTATGTGATGATAATCAATAAAATTCCTCAAAATCATATTCATAATTTTCAGGAAAAAAACTAGAGTTGCCTAGGCAGACATAGAGGGTTTAATGAAACATTTTATTAAAGATATCAATACAGTCCTCAGTTGAAATAAAATGTATAATTCTATGTCCCATATTACAGGTAGTCCCATGAAATCTTTAAGAAAGAAATCCTTATAGTCTTCTACTACCACTAGAAGCAACAATCCGGAAGATACCACTACAATAAGGTCTAAGATCACTAACTAATGGGTGATAGGTTGCATTTTCATACTCAGAATCCCTAACCACTCAGCTATGAGGTTGACCAAGAAGATGGTTCTCATACCATCCGTATGAAGGCATCCAACTCACCTATTATGACCATCTATCTGGGAAAAACCATGGACAAGTAGTCCATCCCCAAGATGACATCATAAGGGTTCATCATGATGAACTAAAGGTACCACACGAAACTCTCACCATTGAACACAAACTCTCTCTACTGGAAGATGTGAAATACCATAGAATCACTCATTGTAGGAACCTCTTGCCATTACTTCTATATAATTTCCCAAGAGAAATCTATAGCTCTCACATGTATGATATAGAGATATTGGAAGGTCACATTCCTATGTCTACAAGTACTGGAGTAAGAGTATGAAAGACACAAATCATACCTCAAATCATCTCATGTACAGCCTGATCATAACCCTCCATAGCCCAAAACTACCAACGACCTCAACCCCTAGGTCTGAGATCCTAGTCTGGGAAACCTTGTGGTGGTAATGGGAGTAGCTCACAACATCATCCCTTACTAGTAGCTCCTCCATATGGAGATCCACCTGATCCTCCATTTTTCAGCCCCACCTCCCTAGGGGCCTCCCTAACCATGCCCAAGAGAACCTTGTTCACAATTCCACCTCTTCCATGGTCATACTTCCACTTCCTACTTACCCTCCTCAGTATGTAAGGGTGAGAAATCATTAACCACGTGTCCTCACCCCTCACCAATATAGCATATCCTCTATCCAAGATGACTTGATCATTTGAACGAACCTTGTGCTAAAAATTCACACTAGAATGGATATCTCTATGAATACATTTCTCAAGTTTATTTTCATAGAAGTATCCATCTCTCAATATATCAAGGGAGTAATGCGTGATGTTAATGAACATCATGGTGTGCTAATCAATAGACATATCACCCTTAAGTAGATTGATAATCTCTTGAATTCGCATAAAGAGTAATCTCAAGGGGTAGTACTCATCTTCAAATAGATGCTGGAAATATAACCATAATACTTTTGCCTCATCATGGATCTATATGATAAGACTCAACTAGTGATAAAAAGGGATAAAATATCTCTATTGGTCAAAAATCCCTCAGGGTAACATTATGATATATTAATTATAATTGTGTTTGTTGAAAAAGTAGGTTTTAATGGATAGTTGTAGAGTTCCAGAGAGATTTTGTAAAATTTATATTGACAAATATCCAAGAAAAAGGGATGGATTCCCTGTAAGTGGTACAAAATGTTTATATACAAGGTGGTACCTTTTCCTAGTGTTTGACAAAAAAATTGGGTCAAAAAATTTGAAGAATGGAGAAAGGTGTTTTCGGAAAAGGATTTTGTGTGCAAGGGTGAAGGATTTTTCCAATGTTTCATGCATGTGAAGATTCCTGATTAGTATTTCAAAATATAGAAAATGTAATAATAATAGGAAGGATTAGTTTTTTCAATGAAAGGAATTTTGCGTGATCTAGTGAAATAAAGATGAAGTGATTGACATATAAGAGAGTTATGCCCTCAATGAGATGTCAAATATGGTTTCATGCACTTAGAGGAAATATTACACGTGTAGAATTAGAAGTGTTAGGATATTACACGTAGGGTCAGATGAGCCTATAAATAGACGGCTACCCCCTTATTTCAGTAGCTCGACCCTTATATAAATCTAGGGATCTGAATCACATAATATTTTCTCACAAAATGAGTTGCATGTGAAGAGAGTTCTCTGTAGAAAGTGTTGTGCATAAAAAGAGTTTGGTGAAAAGAAAAAATTCTATTTGCAATACTATAATGTTTCATAAAACACAACCAAAGCTTTCATGAAAGATAAAAGTTACCCAGTAATTATATGGTAAAGGGGTATTCATGAAGTGGATTAAAGTGGAACATAATGATACATTAAATGAGGTGTAAATCATATTGATTCAAGAAATAAATGAAGGATATTCTGAAAAACTAGTGAGAACAGTTCATTTGAGAGAGTAGTGTTATTTCACAGTGTGATTGGTTGTAACACCAGAGGGACAGTGAGTACACTCCCAACATTGTAAATAGTTGTGTCATTTTCATGGATTTGGTACATCAATATATTTCCATTGTATTCTCCTTGGATGTAGCCTAGTGAGGGTGAACCATGTAAAATTTAAGTGTCTCATGTGTGGTTTAATTTTTGTTCATACATTATTTCAGTAAAGATATAGAATAATATATTGTTCAATAATGAAACAACCTCTGAAGGGGCAGTTTTTTTAATCTCTCATACCCTGATTCAATCCCCTATCAGGATAATTAAGCTAGTTTTTTTAGAAATTGGTATCATAGGAAAAGGTTTATTTCAGTGTTTCTCTCACATAGGTTTTCAATCACAAATGAATTCCAATATTCAATGGAAATAAATTTATTTATGGAAGAATTGGATGCAAAACTATTTCCTACCATCAGGTATGGATGTCTACATAGCAGTAACACAAGGAATCACAGCCAGTTTGGATAGTGGTACTTTGTCAGAAGTTGATAGAATGGAAATAGATTCTAATGCCAGAGGAATCAATTCCCTTGGGGGAGCCATATCCAATGAAATATATACAATGGTGATGTGATTTATGCCTACTCATTCCATGTGGGAAAAGATGTTGAATATCTATGATGGTGATTAAATCTTCAGAGAAGAAAAATTTCAAGTCCTCTGGAACAAAAATGAGGATCAGAGAATGAAAACCAATAAATATATGGATGGATTCTAAGATAAGGTGAGTGTTGTTGTGGAAGAAATGTGTGATCATTGAGAAACTGTTGAATATATATAGTTCGACAAGTTCATGTTGAGATGAATTCCACCTTAGTTCAATCTGAAATTTTCTGTGTCAGAGTGATAAAGATCCAAAGGAGGTGACATTGGATAGCTTGTACATTACTATTTTCACATATGAGATGATTAATGAGGACATTGAGTTTATGGAAAAATGGAATTACAAATAGGTGTCATTCAAGGCCATTAACAAGCTCACCATTGATTATTTTCAGAAAGAATAATAGATGGATGAGGTGATGTCATTACTTTATTCAAATCTACAAATATAAAAATGAATGTTCAAAGGGAAAATTACACTAGTATGGTTTTGATGGGGAAATGTTGTTCATCTTGCATCATAGTTCCCCAATAGGATCCAAGAAGATGATAAGGATGAAGTTAAAGTTACCATAAATAAGCCTTAAGCCATTGGGAAAGGAAATAAATAGTTCAAGATAAGTTTTCTTCAAAAATAATAATATTATTTCACAATAAAATTATGGTTCATATGAATATAATGTTGAAGAGGTAGAGAAATGAAATTATAATGAAGAGAATAGTATGGTGGAAGTCATAGGTAACTCATAGAAAATGGAAAAAAAGTGATGCTAATGAAAAAGAGGTCGAAGGAAGAGTAGATATGTAGGCTGAATTGGAAGCCACTCCTGATGAGATAGAAGTTTGGAGAGACAAAATGAAAAAAATCCAAAAATGTGGTTCGTGACACCAAACTCTACATGAAATAGCAGGAGAAAGAAAACATTGAGTTAATGGAGGAAATAAAGAATCTCATGCCTTTATTTCTAGATGAATTGAAAATAGTTAGTGTGTATATAATCAAAGTTGAATAATAGAAAACGTTGATTGATTGTTTTAATAACAAATTGAAGGAAAATACAAAACACAATGATTAAATTGAAGTGTAAGTCATGATACTGTGATGAAAAGTTATGGATTAAGAAAAAATCGTGACCCTTGGTATGATATTGAGAAATTAGATCATTCAGGTGAAAAAAAATGTATAAGTGTAGCATAGACTTCTAGTATAAAATAAACAACATTCATGTTCAATTGTTAAGGCCGATTGGGGATTTACATAAAAAAGCTATGAAAATTGATGTCAAACTGCAAGGACCTACTTCATGATTGAATATTGACTTGGGTATAATGAAAAACTATAATACTCAGAGAACCCAAGGGATAAATAGTGGTTTAGAAGTGACATGAAGGAATGAACCCCACGTTAGGTGTTATTGATATGGAAATATGGGACACTCACAAAATGTGTGTTCTATATCCAATAGATACCGAAGGCCACAAGAAAAAAAAGGAATCCAAATGGAGATCAATAATCTAGGAAATCATTCAAGGGATATTTTTTTGGTGTGGATGATTTGGAATCATGGATGTATTTTATACCTCATCCATACAAAAGAATGTTCTGAAGTAGAAACAAATTACTAACAAGAAGAAACTTGATGAATCATTGAGTGAGACGAAAATGAAATTCCAATTTGCATCTTTGTAAGATTATGATGTTCCATCATAATATAAGGAAGATTAAGATTTTCATTCTATACTATGTTTGATGTCAAAAATATTAATTATACAGAAAATATATGAGAAGGAGTTTGTCGCAAAAATCTCCCTTAGAGCATCAGATCATTCCAGTGTATGGATCCTTGAAAGTGGATACCTATCCAATATGACATGTAAAAAGGATCTTGTGGTTAGAATAAAATATTAAAAGTATGGTTTTGTAAAATTTGTAAACGATTAAGGCTTGAAGATATTTGGCTCAAAAAAATTCATTTTTGGGGGAAAATAAACGAGATGAGAGGATGTTTTAGTTATTGAAGGTCTCTGTCACAACTTGGTTACTGTCATCTAACTATGTGACTTAGGGAATGCAATAATATTTACATAGAAGATATGTATTGTCGAAGAATGGGATGGTTCAGTTATTCTAATATGAAAAACAACAAAGGGGGATCTCTACCTTATATGTGGAGAATAAGATATGTGCTTTTTATTAAGATAGGAAGAAAACAGTTTGTGGCATAAAAAAACATTGTCATCTATGCCAACCATCCCTAGAAGATCTATTAAAATGTGATACAGATAGAGACCAACCAAAGCTATCATGTGATCATAATCATACATTTGATTCTTGTAAATAATGGAATATCATTAGAAATATGTGTACTGAAAAATAACAGTTGTCAGCCAGAGTGCTTGAATTGGTGCATCCAGATGTATGTGGACCTATCTCACTAAGATCCATTGATGGTAAGAGGTATTAAATTTTTTTCATTGATAATTTAGTAGGATGGAATTGGTATTTTTCCATTCCCAAAAGACTAATGTTTTCATTTTATAATAAAATATCTCAGGGAATTAGAAAGGAGGCTTAGATAAAAAATTATGATGTTTTATACAGATAATGGTATGAAATTTACAATCATCCATGTGGAAGGTTGTCTTGAAAAACTTGAGATAAGGCATAAAGTTTATTTAGTGAGAACTATTCAAGAAAATGTAGTGATTGAGAGGAGAAATCATATTTTCAATAACATGACCCAGATAATGCTTATTGAAAAAGACCTACCATAGAAATTCTTGAAGGAAGAAGTCTCAAAAAAGGTCTATATATCTAACCTGCCTCTATTTTGTATGAAGTAAGAAAATACTCTATATAAGATGTGGTATAGAAATAATCCAAAAATAAAATACTTTCAAATCTTTATAATTAAGAACATTATTTTCAATAAAGATAAACATAATAAATTTGAGTAATGTGGAGATATGGGGATATTTCTTGGCTACTAAAAAATCCAAGCATATAAATTGTCCAATAAGAGGATTGGAAAATTATTTAAAATCAATGATGTAACTATTGTGGGAAATAAACACAATATTTAATAGTATAATGAACAGTTCCCTGATGAGAGTGATGAAGAGGTAAGAAACACAGAGGGGAAGAAGTGGAAAATGCTGACTGAGAACAAGATACAAATGATGAGTTAGAGGATGAAAATTCAGTATCTATATAGAATCCAAAGATTTGATTTGAAATTGATAGGAAAAATATAATTGGTGATTATATAAAACCAATTTAAATGAGAAGAATGAATTCATTATAGTAGGAATCCTTTACAATCTAAAGTAGAGCCATAATTTTTTGATTAATTAGTTGGATATGGAAATTGGATTCAGGATATGAATAAAGAGATATACCAAATTTCAAAGAATCGGACAAGGGAGATTGTTTTAAGACAAGTAGATAAGAATTTCATTGGGACCAAATGGGTGTTTTTCAATAAGATGAATGATGATCTCATAGAAATTTGAAAAAAAATAACGAATAGTGTTAAAAGCGTACTTATAGATAGAAGTTATCGAAGTTGATGAAACATTTACACATGTTTCAAGGCTAGATATAATCAGATTATTCTTTCCCATAGAAATGAAAATAAAGTTCAATATCTTCCAGATGGATGTCAAGTCATTATTTCTAAATGGGGTTTTAGAAGAATAAGTTTATCTTTGGAATCTTGTAACACCCTAAGATTTCATAGTACATTATTTCTTCAATGTAATTCAATAACTTGCACTACACGCAACACCGAGTTCAAGCGCACCACAAGATTACCAAACTAGCAGTTCAAAAGTGGTAATGAATAGTATTAACTGAATTTTGAAAATTATATAATCCTTATAATTTTAGAATCCATATTATGTGTTTCCTAGACATAATGTAAGAACTAATTCATTTTTTTTCAGATAAAGAACTATTTTTCAAAAAAATGTACTGTTACTGTCTTTTAATGGTGAACCCTTTTTAAATCCAATATTTGAGACATTTATATAACTAATTTGAAAAAATAAACTTCTTCTTTAGAATCAAGACATATGAATTTAGTTTCAATAAATTTTGGTGTTTTTCTCATAACTTTCATATTTTGGTGAATAGTGAAAAATACTATATTTTAAATGAGAACAAATTTTTTAATCAAAATAATTTATAGTGTTAAATTATACATTTTAATGATTTATAAGTATAAATAGATTATATTTTTTCCATTTAATCCAATTCTGGTCATTGTAAGTAATTTCACATTGAAATTGGACATAAACAAGTGTCAATATTTTGATAGTTATAGTTTCTTAAAAATACACCTTTTGTATTTGACAACGGGAATTATATTTAAATTAATAAATGAAACTTATATGATTTTAATTTGGTAAAACAGAAATCATTTTGGTATTCGGAATAGCAAAATTAGCCTAGGGTAATTTTTTGGTATTTTTCTGAAAACTTTCAATTTTTGATGAATAGTAAAAAAACAATGAGTTATAGTTTAAAACCGAATTATTATTTAAATAATTATTTATTTTATTTAAATTTATTTTAGGTAATAATAGATACATAATACCTATATAAGTTAAATATAATTCATTGGAGTTAGTTTAGAATAATTTTAGATATATAAAAATGTTATTGAACTTTTCACCGTCTTTTACCCACCTCCTATGAGAATTTGAAAATTCATATAAAACCTAATTTTATGGCTATTGTGAGTGTAATTTTAAAAATCTGAGAGCCATGGTTAATATCAAGGAGTATAATGTGGTTCAATAAGATAAAAATAATTTTTGGTGAATAGTATCTTTTTGCTTTTATTTACTATGGTTAAAAGTAAATAGGGTAATTAAGGGTAAAAATAATATAAATATTACCCTAACACATGTCCTAATTCTATTGGACAAGTGTATCTCAACGAAAATCAATCTTAGGATAAAATATTATCATTTAGGTCAACTTGGATTAGATTAGGACATTTATTATTATTTAATTCAAAGTAGAGTTAAAAGAGTTAAAATCAACGTTTAATAACTAAAACATTTTTAATATAGGGTTATACATAAGATAAATTAGATTATAAACATTCATTAGAAAGATAAAAAGATTTCATACATAATGGTACTTTATTTATAATTTTTAGACATTAAATAATTTAATTTATTTAAGACACAATGATGATGCCGTAATTACCGTATTAATGAAATATTAAGATAATTGATATTATAAATACCAAAATAAATGTAATTTGAGACTTTTTATGAATTAAAATAATTTTATAGGTTCATATTAGGATTTTTATACTAATTTGGTTCGAATTAATAATGCTGTTATGATTTTATAAAAAACAAAATACCCAATAGTTCAAAATTGACATAAAAGAGTTTTGAAAACAAATATTATATTATTAAATGATATTATATTCCTAAAAATAAAAGGATCAGCCAAAGTAAACCTATCTAAAACCTATTGGATGAGTGGATTTCGACCCATCCCCACCATAGCTTCTAAATAAATAAATTGTGAACCATTACAAATCTAATATGAATTTATTATAAAATAATATTTTAGGTTTTTCCTAAGGTGACCCTCACCCCTCTTATAAAAGGGAACTCACCCTTCACTCTAATTCACATCTTCTAAGTTATTTGGCTCGGACAACCCCTGCCCAAATACCCTCTCAACTATCCTACCTTCAAAATAGAGGCCATAGTTTGATCATAAATCCAACATAAGGAGCCATTTTGATCAAATCAAAAGGAAGAACCCTAAAAAGAGGTAATGATTTCACCACCCTCTTCCATGTTCCTTTCTTCTTCCACTTCCTTTTTCTTTGTTGTTTCCATTCTAAAATAATAACTATAGTATCTTCTATATAATTTGATTTTATTATAATTATGGTACAACAAAATTCATTATTCTATCCACCCTTTGAATGACATGTCATCATACGTGCGTACGTACGGCTTATCGTCTCCAAGTCGTGATGTAATTGTTATTCAATACATTATTATGTGGATGGGTATAATAATGATGTGTATTTGATGTAAATAATAAATATAACATGGTAAGGATTCTGTATATATAATATAACATCCAATTATATATTATTATAACATCAAAATAATGATATTTTCGCTCGTGTGTACATACAGATTACCGTCTCCACGCTGCAATAGGATTCATTTCCAAGTTCACCATTCATCAGCGATTATAAAAATATATATATATTACTAAAAATTATGTAATATATGACATAATAATACTACTGGAGATATATATATTTATATATATAAGTATTTATGTACTTACATATATCTTATTCACTTACTTCCGTTCAGTACTATATGAAAACAGAAACAGTGTTTATGTGTACATACGGACTACCGTCTCCATAAACGGTGTTTTCCATTTCATATATATGACTATTATACATATTTATATTCTAAATATATATGATATATAAATTATGTTTTATATTCTGGAAGTATTTATAATAATGATCTATATTATACAATCAAGAGTAACAAGTTAAAACACGTACGATAACGAAAGCGATTATTACCCGAAATATTAATATACCATGGAAATTATTATTAATTGGGTAGTATAAAGTCATAAATGAATAATGTATGATATCATAAATATTAATATGTTTCTTTTATAATTTAATAACACACTATAATCTTCATACAGGAGGTTAAAAATACCCTCGACTAAAGGAAAGTGCAAGGTAAGGGGTTTTCATCTCACTCCTTATTCGAGTGAGATTCATGCCATATTGCCACTATTACCTTTTGTGTTTTGTATGTACTGCCCATAATTGTATTATTTGTGTAATACAATTTAATTTATGTATATTTACATATTAATTGTATGATACCTCTTTCATGGGGTGTATGTTTCGTAAGTTACCAAATTGGTAAGGGTTAATTCCTCAATATCATTATTATCTGAGATTGTTTGTGTGTAAGTTTTTACAAGGAAATTTTTATCATCCGTGTCCATGTTTCATAAAAATGATTTCAAAATGATTATTTTAAGGATTTCTGAAAGTTACCCTTTATCAAGTTCAGAATTTTAAATGTTTTAAATATTTATCTTTCTAATTCTTTTTAATTAATGTCTATACTTTCAAAATGATTTTATGGATTTATTTATATGGACATGAATGTTTTTAAATGATAATTTTTTTCAAAAGTTTCAAACTGGTATGGGACACTTTGATTCCAATATATATTTTAAATTAATTCCTTTATAAATGTGTGGCTTTTCAATGATTTCAAAAAAAAGAGATATTTATCTCAAATAGTTTTTATTTCATCTATGTAAATATCCTTTGATGGATTTTAAGTTCATTTGAAGTTGATTTATTATGATACAAAACTTCCATATTGTATTGAAGGTTTTATGATATGTTTGACTATGGATGAGTTATTTTTATACCATTCATGGTTCATAGAGAAAGTATTGACATTTCTCATACTAGTTTTAATATGAATGTTTATGTTACGTTTGAACCTTTTCATATGAGGAATACATTGGACTTAATAAGTAACGGGTGGAGCCCGCTATAGCTCCTCGATGAATCGGTAGGTCTCATGAGACAAACTAGTGTCTTGGCACGAGGCCTTGACAAAATATTATTTGTAGTCTTTGAACAAGGCCTTGGATATGTGGTTATGATAGTCTGGTATTATGCATTCCATCATTAAGAATGTGGTTATTGATATTGAATGTGATTATTCAACTAGTAGAATATCTATGTGAATAATTAAATGGAATTATTTCAATTTATTTTTTCCATGTTATGATGAATTTCATGTTTAAAAGGAATTTTTTAGTTATACATTGCCTTAAATATTTATGTTTATTTAAGAAAGTTTCTGCTATATTGTTATCCTTACTGAGCATCTGAGCTCACCCCTTTCAATGTTTTATTTTTCCCATGATGTGAAGAAGTATTTTATAAATGACCTACAGTGATAGTATGAGGGAATATGAGGATAAGATTTTGTTGTAGTTTTTCACATTATTATGTAATGTAAGACTTATGAATGTATCTAGTGTTTCAAAGGCCACTAAACTAATCGGTCTTTTGAGACTTTATCTTTTGTGATCATGCCAATGTCACGTAATAATGCACCGACTCTGGGTAACTGGGGCCGAGGCGTTAAAGTTGGTATAAGAGGAAGTTTAGAAATAACCTTGGATGAAAGATTTAGATAAACTATGATTAGAGCACGTAGACCTAAGATGGATATTGAGGATTAGTATAGAAGAACATCCTAGAATTTTGGTATTTTAGTGATTTTGTGAGTTTTCCGAGCAATACATCCCTGTCTGGATACGAGCAGGTAGAGGCGCCTCTGGCACAGATGTACCTAGGGTTAAAACCTGAAAACACCGCTTTGAGCTAGACTCGAATAGGAACTGTTGCACGAAAACGGGCCTTGATGCACTCTTGGTTAGGACACTCCCGAGGGATATGCTTATGATAATTCTCATTTTATTTACAAACCATTATGAAGGGTTTATGAGTATATAATTCCTCAAAGACACCATTTTCATGATTATATATTATATCCATAAGCTGTTTAATTTATGTTAAGTGTTTTATAAGTTTGGGATTAGGTATTTCTATTCATAAACTAATCTAGTTTATGCCATTGTTTAGAAATGGCGCCCGGTAGAAGGAATGAGAACTCAAGCAATACGAATGATCCAAAGATTAAGAAAGGTCATATATTTCATGGTCTTAAACCAAAATTTAGAAGGGAAATAGTCTCCCACGTATTATCATCATATGAACAAATAGTATAATGTGTTGATAAGATAAGTAAAGAGTTATTTTAGTCCTATGGAATTGAAGGGAAACCAGAGAAGGAAAGGATTGTAGAGAGAACCACAGATAAAGGGAAGAAGGTAAAGAAGGATTTTCCCATATGTGATAACTGTGGAATGAATCAACATGGAAAATTCATGAAGGGAATGAGAGTATTTTATAAGTGTGGTGAAAAAGGACACCCAGTACGTGACTGCAAGGGTAAGAAAAAAGGTTTCAAATGTACAATGCTTCATCTGCAAGGAGTTTGGACACTACACGAACCAATGTACTAGTCATCAGACTATGCCACAAATGATTCTATTGGATAACAATCAAGTTACGATACTACCACAGATGAAGAGGAATGACTAGTGTTCTTAAGTTGTTATTTTGGAATTATTTCATTGAAGTGTTGTATCTATGATGTACTGGAAATAAATAAGGATTGTACTGCAATACTATTTCATTGAGGATTTGAGATTTTATGGTACTAAGAAAAGTGACTCTACAACAAGTTAAATTTTTTGGAAATTACATGGTTAAAGTAAAGATAAACCTTAATATGGTCCTAATATTGAGGTACTAATTTTGGAATAAGATATGGTTGATTTGGGTAAATTATATTGGATATTCATGACTGCCTTGAAATTGATTAAAGATTTGTATATTCCATCATTGTTGGAGCTTACAACATTTATGGATGGATGAAGTATATCTAGTATTCTATAAGGAATAAGGGAGCATGAATGTAATCAATAAGGTTTTATTGTAATTCAGGGTGTCACCATATTTTAAAAGGATACATGATGAAGGTATTCACATGTTATTACGTTTCAAAAAAATATCTTCATTATATTTACCTTCCTTATAAATTTTGGATTGTGAGTTTGGATAGAAGTAATTTGGATAAGTCTAAAGGTTGAAATGGATTATATTTGAAATTTGATACAATTGTTAAAGATAAAGAATTTATGAAGATTATTTTTGGATTGTGATAAAAAGGACAACCTGAAGGTCGGGAGACAACCCATCGTGTCCGACAAGGCCGCGAGACTAGAACCCGCAACTGATGGGTGACAAGGGTGTATCACCAACCACTGACCCACGTGATGTCTTGGACTAAATAATGTTGTTTTTTAAAGGGCCTGGTAGATGAATTATAAATTCATTTTTTTGGAACCCTATATTAATAGGATAAATTAAATATTTTTTTAAGTTCTATTATCCTTTAGAGTGAAAGATGAGTGTGTGGTAGAAATTAGTTAAAGGAAAGAACTCTACTTGAAAAGTATACTTTTTTTTCTTATCTTATATTATGAAGAAATAAATTCTTAAACCTTAAGTAAGGTATCTTAAAACAAAAAATGTTTTATCCTAATACATTATGTTTTGTTGAACCGATGGTATTTTAATTCATCATAAATTGGTGGCTTTGAGGCCCAAAATTCTATAATTATTTGTGATTGATGACCTCAATCACTCCATATAAATATTTATGTTTTTCCTATAATTATGTGTCTCTAATTTCCACCAATTTTCTCCTAATCAAGATCGAAATTTGGTGGTAATTTTTCATTCCCATTTTCCTATTATTAATAGTAAATTTTATTTACCCAATTTCCGATGTGGGTTTTCCCACAAAGGTATTTTCTATTTTCGACCTTTTATTTTCAAAGAAAAATTTCAAATTGCTACGACACAATTTATTGATGGAGGGAAGAATATAACACCCCAAGATTTCATAGTATGTTATTTCTTCAATGTAATTCAATAACTTGCACTACACGCAACACCGAGTTCAAGCGCACCACAAGATTACCAAACTAGCCATTCAAAAGCAGTTATGAATAGTATTAACTGAATTTTGAACATTATATAATCCTTATAATTTTAGAATCCATATTATGTGTTTCTTAGACATAATGTAAGAACTAATTCATTTTTTTCAGATAAAAGAAGTATTTTTTTAAAAATTCACTTTTACCATCTTTTAATGGTGAACCCTTTCTAAATCCAATATTTGATACATTTATATATTCAATTTGAAAAAATAACTATCTTCTTTATAATCAGGAAATATGAATTTAGTTTAAATAAATTTTTGTGTTTTTCTCATAACTTTCATATTTGGGTGAATAATGAAAAATACTATATTTTAACTGAAATCAAATTTTTTATTCAAAATAATTTATAGTGTTAAATTATACATTTTAATGATTTATAAGTATAAATAGATTATATTTTTACCATTTAGTCCGATTCTGGTCATTGTAAGTAATTTCACTTTGAAATTGAACATAAACAAGTGTCAATCTTTTGATAGTTATAGTTTCTTAAAAATACGCCTTTTGTATTTGACTATGGGAATTAATTTTAAATTAATAAATGAAACTGATGTGTTTTTAATTTGATAAAATAGACATAATATTTGGATTCGGAATATCAAAATTATCCTCGGGTGGATTTTTGGTATTTTTCTGAAAACTTTCAATTTTTGATGAATAGTAAAAGAACACTGAGTTATAGTTTAAAACCGAATTTTTATTTAAATGATTATTTATTTTATTTAAATTTATTTTAGTTCATAATATATACATAATACCTATATAATTTCAATATAATTCATTGGAGTCAGTTTAGAATAATTTTAGATATATAAAAATGTTATTGAACTTTTCACCGTCTTCTACCCACCTCCTAGGAGAATTTGCAAATTCACTTTAAACTTTATTTTACCACTTCTGTGAGTGGAATTTAAAAAATACGAGAGAAATGGTTAACATCAAAGAGTAAAATGTGGTTCAATAAGATAAATATAATTTTTGTTGAATAGTAACATTTTACTTTTATTTACCATGGTTAAAAGTAAATAGGGTAATTAAGGGTAAAAATGATATTAATATTACCCTAACACATGTCCTAATTCTATTGGACAAGTGTATCTCGACCAAAAACAATCATAGGAATAAAATATTATCATTTAAGTACACATGGATTAGATTAGGACATTTATTATTATTTAATTCAAAGAATAGTTAAAAGAGTTAAAATCAAAGTTTAATAACTAAAACATTTATATTATAGGGTTATAAATAAGATAAATTTGATTATGAATATTCATTAGAAATCTAAAATGATTTCATACGTAATGGTATTTTATTTATAATGTTTAGACATTAAATAATTTAATTTATTTATGAAACAATGATGATGGAGTAATTACCGTATTAATGAAAGATTAAGATAATTGATATTATAAATACCAAAATAAATGTAATTTGAGACTTTTTATGAATTAAAATAATTTTATAGGTTAATATGACATATTTTTATTTTTTATATTTATTTGGTTCGATGTAATCATGCTGTTATGAATTTATCAAAAAACTAATACCCAATAGTGTCAAAATTGACATAAAAGAGTTTTAAAAAAAACTATTATATTATTAATTGATAATTTATTACTAAAAATATAAGGTTCGGCCACATGAATTATATCATGATAGGTGTATCATTAATGGACCACTTTAGGGTCAATTGGATGTTTATAGTATGTTTATTAACCATATAATATAAAAATACAAAGAGACATGGTCAATGTCAAAATAATTAAATAAGAGTTAAAACTAAAAGATAAGGTTAATAAAATGACCCAAACCTATATAAACCCTATTGGTTGAGTATATTTCTACTAATATGCACCATATCCTCTAAATAAATCAATTTGGAACCATTATAAACCGAATACGAATTTATTATAAAATAATATTTTTTTTCCAAAGGTTCCCCTCACCCCTCTTATAAAAGGGAACTCACCCTTCACTCTAATTCACACCTTCTAAGACATTTTTCTCGGCCAAACCCTGCCCAAATACCCTCTAGACTATCGTACTTTAAACCTAGTGGCCTTAGTTTGATCATAAATCCATCCTAAGGATCCATTTTGATCAAATAAAACGGAAGAACCCGAAGAAGAGGTAATGATTTCACCACCTGCTTTCAAGTTCCTTTCTTCTTCCACTTCCTTTTTCATTGTTGTTTCCATTCTAAAATAGTAACTCCAATATCTTATATATACTATTATTTTATTATAATTATGTTACAACCAAATTCATTATTCTATCCACCCATTTAATGACATGTCACCATACGTGTGCACGTACGGCTTACCGTCTCCACGTCGTGGTGTAATTGTTATTCAATAAATTATTATTTGGATGGGTATACTAATGAGGTGTATTTTATGTAAATAATAAATATAACATGATACGGCTTCTGTATATATAATATAACACCCAATTATATATTATTATAATATCAAAAGAATGATATTTTTTCTCGTGTGTACGGACGGATTACCGTCTCCACGATGCGATGAGATTCATTTCTAAGTTCACCATTCATCAATGATTATAAAAATATATATATTACTAATAAGTATGTAATATATGACATCATAATTATACTGGAGATATATAAATTAATATATATAAGTATTTATGTGCTTACATATATCTTATTCACTTACTTTTGTTCAATACTATATGAAAACGGAAACAGGGTTTATGCGTACGTACGGACTACCGTCTCCTTAAACGGTGTTTTACATTTCATATATATGTCTATTATACATATTTATATTATAAATATATATTATATATAAATAAGGTTTTATATTATAGATGTATTTAAATCATTATCTATGTGATACAATCAAGAATACCAAGTTAAAACACGTATGATAAAGAAAACGATTATTACCCGAAATATTAATATAACATGGAAATTATTTTTAATTGGGTAGTATAATGTCATAAATGAATAATGTATGATATCATAAAAATTAATATTGTTCTGGTATAATTTAATAACATACTATAGTCTTCATATAGGAGGTTAAACGTACCCTCGACTAATGGAAAGTGCAAGGTAAGGGGTTTTCATCTCACTCATTATTCGAGTGAGATTAATGACATATTGCCACTATTACCTTTTGTGTGGTGTATGTACTACCCATAATTGTATTATTTGTGTAATACAATTTAATTTATGTATATTTACATATTCATTGTATGCTACCTCTTTCATGGGGATTATGTTTCGTAAGTTACAAAATTGGTAAGGGTCAATTCCTCAATCTCATTATTATCCGAGATTGTTTATGTGTAAGTATTTACTGGTAAATTTTTATCATCAATGTCCATTTTTTATAAAAAGGATTTCAAAATGAATATTTTAAGGATTTTTGAAAGTTACTCTTTATCAAGTTCATAATTTTAAATGTTTTAAAGATTTATCTTTCTAAATCATTTTAATTAATGTCCATATTTTCAAAATGATTTTGTGGATTTATTTATATGGACATGAATGTTTTGAAATGATAATTATTTTCAAAAGTTTCAAAGTGGTATGGGACACTTTGACTCTAAAATCTCTTTTAAATTAGTTCCTTTATAAATGTGTGACTTTTCAATGATTTCAAATAAAGAGATATTTCTCTCAAATAATTTTGATTTCATCTATGTCAATTTCCTTTGATGGATTTTAAGTTTATTTGAAGTTGATTTATTATGATACAAAACATCCAAATTGTATTGAAGGTTTTGTGATATTTTTGACTGTGGATATTTTATTTTTATACCATACATGGTTTAAGGAGAAAGTATTGACATTTTGTATGCCAGTTTTAATACGAATGTTTATGTTATAATTAAACCTATTCATAGGCGGAATGCATTGGACTTAATAAGTGAAGGGTGGAGCCCGCTATATCTCATCAATGCATCGGTAGGTCTCATGAGACAAACTAGTGTTTAGGCACGAGGCCTTGAAAAAATCTTATTTGTAGTATTGGCACGAGGCCTTGGCTACGTGGTTATGATATTCTAGAATTATGCATTCCATCATTATGAAAGTGGTTATTGATATTGAATGTGATTATTCGACTAGTATAATATCCATGTGAATAAGTAAATGGAATTATTTCAATTTATTTTTTCCATGTTATGGTGAAGTTCAAGTTTAAATGTCTTTTTTTTAGTTATTCATTGCCTTAAATTTTTATTTTTATTTAAGATAGTTTCCGCTATATTGTTATCCTTACTGAGCATCTGAGCTCACCCCTTTCAATGTTTTATTTTTCCCAGGATGTGAAGAAATATATTATGAATGACCTGCAGGGATAGTATGAGGGAATATGAAGACAAGATTTTGTTGTAGTTATTCACTTTATTATGTAATGTAAGACTTATGAATGTATCTAGTGTTTCCAAGGCTACTAAACTAATCGGTCTTTTGAGACTTGATCTTTTGTGATCATGCCAATGTTTTTTAGTAATGCACCGACTCTGGGTAGTTGGGGTCGGGGTGTTACAAATCTAGATTGTATTATCATTCATGAAGATGAGAAATTAGTTTTTTTGGATAAAGAATGCGCTATATGGGTTAAAGTAAGCACTAAGAGTATGGTATTCAACACTAGATCAGTTTGTGTAGAAGCTCGATTTTTAGTGTGGTAGGGTTGATTACAATCTCTATGTCAGCAATGAATATAATCAACGGATTATGGTTTTGTTATATATCTATGAAATAATATTTGGTGGATCGGATGAAGATCAGTGTAGAAATTTTACTAAATTAATGAAAAGTGAGTTCTAACTGTTAAGGATTGGTGAAGTGACATTTTCCGTTGGTTTATAGGTGACACAAGGAAATAATGGAACCTTAATTTCACAATATAAATATTCCATGGAAGTTTTGATAAGATTTCGAATATATAATTCCATGTAGATGATGAATGTAGTGGCTACCTAGATGAAACTGTCATTGGATGATGAAGGAAATGCAGTTAATATCACAGAATACAGGAAAATATTTGGAAGACTATTATAATTTACCCCAACAAGACCTGATATTGTTTTTTACATATTCCAATAAAGTGAGATATCAATGAAATCCCAAGGAAAACCAATTTCTTGCAGTGAAAAGAATACTTCGATATATCAAGACCACACAAAATTTTGGTTTTCTGTATAATGAAACATATCAGAAATAATTATTGGTCTATATAGATGCAGATTGGCCTGATTCAATATATAATAGAAATTAAACATCTGATGGAGCATTATATCTTGGATAATTGTGTATTTATTAGCTAAGAAATAATAAATATTTCATTTCATTGAGAACTATAGAATATAAATATATTTCAGCTACTCAATATTACACACATATATTGTGGATCAAGCAACAACTTGATGATATTGGAGTTGAAGTGACGTCTCTAACCGAAATCCATTGAGATAATTAAAGTTAAATAAATATTAGAAAAAAATATAGTCCATCACTGAAGAAAAGAGTAAAAATAAATCAAATATCACTTTATCAAGGAGAAGGTGGAGCATGGGCTTGTGAAGTTGGAGTTTGTGCCTATAAAACTATAGGTTTCAGACATTCTGACAAATACCTTACCTAAAAAACAGTATGAAAGGATTCTACTGGATCTGGGAGTTTAGTCAACTTCCCACACTTTAAAAAGTGTGGATGTGGGGCCCCCTCTCCCTGAGGTATAGTTTGTTTTTCCCTCATGTAAAATATTCATTCTTTACACTATTGTATACCAAAAAGGAGTGAAATTTCAGTATGTTGACAAAGGGGAGAAATTTTGGCTATTAAATGGGAGAAAATGTATTAAAAAGATAGGGGCAGAATATTATATCGCAGCAATGAATTAAGGGGAATGAAAATATTCTATCACACGATGTGAATTATGTGTTATGTGGAAACATGTCATGGTCATGTCTATCAGATCATAACTTGGACATCATTAAGAATTCCAAAGAGAATTAGAAATCGTGGACTGAATTAGGGGGATATTTAAATATGGTTATGTTAAAGGTGATTTTTCAAAGGATATATATCATAACAGATGGATTTCCTGATGACAGTATTTGAATGGTTGTAGGAATTATGTTTTTCATTAATGAGCTTTGCATGCCACTCTTATTTCTCATGTTGAGCATGACTCATGTGGGATTAGAGTTTGTGTTGAGTAAATATTTGATCTCTACCTATAATATAAATAATAGAATGATATTAGAAGATAGAATTAGCTTTAATGTTGTATCAAAATGTGAATAGTAGTCAACAAACCCAAATGGGCAGACTGTTGGGAAACAATACCTCAAGGTAACATTATGGGGTCATTGGGTTGATTATGTTTGTTAAAAAAGAATGTTTCTATGGATATTTGTGGTGTTCCAGAGATATTATTGACAATATAGTTTGAACAATATCCGAGAAAAAAGAATGGATTCTCTAGAGGTGGTACAAAAAGATCATATACAAGGTGGCATCGTTTCCTAGTGTTTGCCAAATTTTTGGGTCCAAAATATAAAGAATGTAGAAAAGTGTTTTTGGAAAAGGATATTGAATTCACGAGTGAAGTGTTTTTTTAAGATTTTACACATGTTAATATTTATGATCATCACATAAAAATATGGAAAACGAAAGAGTCACATTAAAGATCGGTATTTGCGGGAGAGGCGGTTTTCACTTTCCTGAGAAATAAAGATTATTTGATCTGCATAGAATATAGTTATGAGCTGAATGTGATGTTAAATATGGTTTTATTCACTTAGGGGGGATATTAAATGTGTAGAGGAAGATGCGTCAGGATCTTACACGTAGGTTCTTCCAATCCTGTAAATAGATGGCTACCCCCTCATTTCAGTAGCATGATCTTTAGAGAAATCTTGGTCTCCAAATTGCGTAAGAGTTGAATGAAAAAGGAGTTTCATGTATAGAGTGTTGCACAAAAAAGGTTTTTCACATAAAGGGATTGGGTGAAAAGTATAAATGTTGTATGAAAGTCAATAAAGATTAGCATAAGATTCCCAAAGGTTGTGGGAAAGATATAATTTTCCCCATAATTCTATGGTTAAGGTGTATTCATCAAGTGGATGAAAGTTGAACTTAATGATACACTAAATGAGGTGTAAATAATAATCATTCAAGAACAAGAAGGATTATAATATAAAGAATCAATGAGAAAACAACAGTTTAATGTGTAGTGAGATTTTATATTGTTATTGGTTTTAAACCAAGAGGGAGAGTGAGTCCGCACCAAATATTGTAAATAATACCGTGCTTCTGGTGGATTTGGTACATCAGCACATTGTCATTGAATGATCCTTCGAAATAGCCCAGTGATGGGGAACCACGTAAAATTTCTTTGTCTCATTCATACTTTAGTTTCTTTTCATACATTACTATGGAAAAGAGAGAGAATAATTATTTGTTTAACAACGAAACAAGATCCAAATGAGCAGCTGTTTTAATCTGTTTTACCCTAATTCACCACCTCTTAGGGTATTTAACCAATTTGGGATAACAATCCACTCCCATATTTTTATTCCAAAGCATGGAATAGTGGAGATAATCACTCCTTTATTTGTTAGCTAAAATTGAGTGGTAGGGGATAAGAGTCACCATCATACTTTATCCTTGATAGGGATCCAGACCGAATTTTGTTTCAGAAGCATACATGCATCTCTTTGGATCTGAATCAATGAATGTTTCACCATGTGGTAGGTGAATTCAGAGTTTTTTGCCTCAATCATTGTAGATGTGTTTTTTAAAGGGTTTAAAGATATTTTTGGATAGCTAAGGTCCCCATGGGGGTTTATGCATGCTTAATTGGGAAGAAATAGGGGTTTCATGAGGTTCACATAGATTTATCATTCAGTAATATTGATCACATGGAATGTAGTTCAGGAACACAAGTCTTGTGTTTTGATCATTGGGGATGTTTTAGTTTTTCGAACTACACAACATGTACTCATATTACATGTCCTATAGCATGACCTATCAATGTTTCCATGTACATGGAAAGACACCCAATGTAAATGGGGACATGGTCATGTAGTAGTACGTGGAAAAAGACCTGAGTGTACCTGGGAATGGGCTAGGTACATAGACATGGACATGAATAGGCACATGGGAATGATACAGGTACAGTGGAATGGAAGAAATGAGAAAAGACATGTTCTGGAATTCATGTACATGCCTTATACTTCCACATGGTTTTCCAATCCATGTGTATGAGAGGACATGACCAGGATCTAGGTGTGTTCTCATTCCATGTGACCCGTTTACATGTCATTTAATTTTTTTATGAGACTACCATCTAGTGTATATACTTCCTCAACACATAGATTTGGGTCTGCGAGTAGACTATCCTGAATGACTTTCCACACAGTACATGATGGTATCCTTTGTTTTAACATTAGAGATATAACATGAGGTGTTATATAAATGATGCTTCCTTTATCAATGAATGGCCATTGGTAGTGATTGGGTTGTATCACCAGAGAGATTATGGGGTCAATACTCTCCTATCACACTAGGGAATGGGTCCCCATAGTCTTTACACAAGTCAAGCCAGTACTCCACTGTACCATAGATGGAATTGGTCCTCTACAGATGGAGGGGTACTCCCCCATTATTGAGCTCTAGAAAGTAGTGGGCCCTCCACGAGAGTTGGCACTCCCCCAAATGTGGATCATATTAGCATTGAGTGGGCTACTCTACTAATATTATAGTGAGGATGAGTTTGGTGTGGGGATTCAGAGATGGAGCTTTATAGATATAGGTAAACTCATCATTATTATCTAATTTGTGGATATAGAGATCCCATTTCTCTCTCACATGGGTTTCTTTTGGACCATTTTTATTGGGTATCCCCTTTACCCAAATTCATTTGCGATTTATTTGACTGTTAATTTTCTGTTTCTTCCTATTTAGTTGTTCGGGAATCTATTTTGTATATATATACTTACACCTACATAGTTTTTTCCTACACATGTTTTGTCTTGTGCAGATGATAGGCAGATTAGTAGTTATATTGGTGGTCTTGGTTTGGGTAGATCTTATCAGTTCTTAACACTAATCATGTTTATGGGTCAAACATGGATATCATGAGTAGGACTCACTTAAATCCCCATTTTCTATATTTTTGTATGTTGGTTAATCCTGTTCTAGTTGGACATGTATTTTTCCTCTCTATACTTTTTTTCTACACTGATGCACTCTGATTATTTCATAGAGGTTGTTTCATAAATTATTACACTCTGGATGTCCAACCTTTCTATTTTATCTCTTTATGGTTCCATGAAAATGGATGTGTGTGTGTGCATACATGTACTTAAGATAAGGCCTCCCATTTCATTATTTCCTAATAAGTGTGTTGAGTTGGAACTAAGTGGGTATTGGTTTTAGAACGTGGGGAAATTGGGTCAGAGTTTCTTGTGTTCATCTCTCAAGCCTGGGAACCTAGTGCTGGTGTACTGACCGATGTATCCATAAACTAGGATTCTAACTGCCTACTTCTCAAACAGAAATATTGAGACCTAGGTTGCAGGGAAATCTTAATTAATTAATCAATTATCATTCCTTTCCATCTTTATGTCATTCCTAGTGTAATCTTTACAGATCAAAAACAAATTAATCCTTATATTTCCCAAATGAGTTCCCAAAAAATGGAAAACCCATTTATTTTGAAAATTTTTGTGCACATGGTTTAATATATTATTATTAATAATATATTAATTTTGTGGTCCTGTGACACTCAAACACAGTCCTGACTTCAATGTAAAATCCAGATAGATGTATAGAAATATTTAAAGTACTGAACTGGAAAAGACAAAGATATAATAATGCAGATCCTTCATATAAGATTTTTGATTTTGATATCCCCAATGAATATAAGGGACGTGCCCACCATTTTTGGGTTATATACTTCACTCAGGAATGGGTACAGTACCCCTATATCAAAGAAAGGAGTGGGTCCCCTATACTATGATGGGGCCGATCTCCCATATTGACATGGCATGATCCTCCATCTATAGTGGATTATTTCCATGAAGTGATGAGGTGTGGTTCTCCCATCTCTGAATGTTGGAATTCACTCATGGATACATGGTCCATGAATACCATCAATGAGGCACGGGTCCTCCATTCGAGGGGTAGGTTTCCACATAATGTTCAAAAATTGGGGCTGGTATTCCCTCGATCCAAATGATGTACAATCACCATACTACATAAGAGTTTATATCCCCCTAACAAAGGGTGTGGATCTTCCTACCATTTATTTTAGTGTGGCTCGGGTTCAGTACTAGTAAGTTATGTAACAAATTGATCAGTTTATAGACACTCGATGAGGTGTGGATCATTTACCATAGATCATTAATTAACATGATCTAGTCTTAGTGTAATATTAGTAGTAATCCAATGATTGAGAGTGTATTTAAATATTATTTATGGTTTAGGTTCATGTTGAATGGTGAGACCTTTTTGAACAGTGATCAATGAGTATGGTGTGATGGATTCCATGTATAGGAACCACAACTAGATGAGTGCTCCCCTTATAAATATGGGTAATCCTTTATCCTGATACCATGTCTCTTGGATGGTATATAGAGTATATAAGGTGTTCATCATGAAAATAGATTATTAGTGTGAGCTATAAATGGATGGAGGATATAGTGTGTGAAAAAACATAAGTTTAACCTTTAACCATTTTTTGGGATGTGTGTGTCTGTTAGTACCCACATGTTCTTTTCCCTTGATATTTTGTTATTGATTGGTGCATTGTATATCCCTATAGGGACTTCAGAAAGGTGTAGTGTTGTCCTATGAATCACTTGGATGTGACCATTTATCCTCATTTCTTTCGAAAATGACTATTTTTTTAGGTGAGTTCCTTGGGATTTCTTCATAGTAGAGAGAGAGAGACAAAATGATGTTATCATGGTGATGGGATTCCACCCCCAGAGCATGTTTGGGTGTGTGACATATTTTAGAGGCATTTTGGTGAATGAGCAGATGGATCATGGTTCGGTTCATTAGGATTGGGACATAGCTAGTTAAAGGGACCAACCGTTAGAAGCTATTAATAGTTACATCATGGGTTAGCAGGCTTCATTTCATATGTTGTGGGTTACAAAGGTAAAAACATGTAACTATAGGAAAAGGTAATGTAAATTGTTCCTCGGTGGTTTTTTGATGTAAGTAACCAATCATTGAATCCTTTTAAATGTATGGTTGTGAGTCTTCTCAAGGTGCTGGGTAGGGGATGTTCTATGCTTATGTTTGAATTTTTACAGTAAATAAAGGAACACATGTATACCTATTATTCCCTTAGTATTAGGCCTAGGTATGTTCTTTGGTAAAGATGTTTTAGAGATTGGGAATTTAGTATTGGTGCATATCAAACTGACTAGAAGTTAGTTTCATTTATTATGTGCCCTCTTAGGTGGCGTGACATGTGTTTTTGGTGGATATTCTTGATGATATCTCAGAGGATGTTTGTATGCCAGACCCTTTTCTCGTTAGGTCATGGGAATTTAAAGTAGATAATGTGTTCAATTTGGGTTTTAGAGTATACAAATCTATTCATATATAGTGTATGGGGACCCAAATATGCCTAGTGGTGTAGATGTGTTGTTCTTATAGTAGTTTGTGAGGAAAGAGTAAAAGGGTTGATGTCACCCTAATAACATGGACCATTCAGCATCGATGTGTGTAAACATGGATACTAATTATTAGAGCAGTTCAATAAATTTATGGAGTGGTGCACATGTTGATATGATCAAGAGAGGATGTTGGTGAAATTTTATTATCTCTGAAGGAAAGTCATGGGGTTTCACATGTTTAAGGCAGGGAGTTTGACACCCCTAGAATGTTCCTTGGTGAACAACCCGTATCAAGTGGATAACATTGTTTTATGCCTTTCCTATATGGTGAGTTCAATGGGAGTCCTGTCATAGGAGGATGAAGGTTTTTGGTGAGTATCCCTAGTGATTTTGAGCAAGGTGAGTTGCATGTGGGTTGAAATATTCCACTATGATGAGCTGAGGTTAGTTGTCAATAGATAAAATAATGTTTTCAAGGTATCATTCCTGATTACAGTTTTCGAATGGTATATACTCCTAAGTGATATCTATTTGGGATCCCTCTATGTGATGCATCTCTGAAGATGAAGGCGCTCAAGCGACGATATTCTTGTTTTCTATATGACGTTAGCAGGAGGGATCCTTAGAGAGTCACTATGGTCATTTCCTTTTTTAGGATGAAAATAATTAAGGTGGGTAAAATGTAATGATTTAATTTTTTATATGTGAAAGTCAATTCTCGTTTTGGAGTTTTTGAACTTTAGGCCCATTCAATGGTTAATATAGTAATTTTCACCTATTAAATTACCTTAAAAAATTTATGGGTTTGATTGACTCTAGAATGTAGTGTTTATCCTATGGTAAGTTATTGGGTGGATTCCGTATCTAAATATTTATTTATGATATTGAATATTTATCAAATATAAATTATTTATTCGTGTAGGATCGAATGATGATATCTCCTAAAATAATCTCTATATTATAATTCCAACATTGTGGTTGGTTACAGAATGGGGGTTATTCTTAGGTGACATATGATCTCTGTTCAGGTGTTGGGATCAGGTCATACAGTGACCCATGCTTCTTATATATGGATATTACATCAGTTTTTATGAATATTCATTATATTACATAAACACATGCCAGATGACCGTAATAATTTAGTGTATATGGAAAATTGGAATGCAATATTCTAACTTGGAGAAAGATATTAAATGTTTCCCACAAAGATCTTCCCATTTAGTACTCCTACATAAAACCTTTCATCCTAACTTGATGAAATGAAATATATGAAAGTGTGATCTTATATGCGGGGTAAGAGTAAATAATGGATACACATATGTATAAGATGAACACAAGGGTACAAGAACACGATCATAACATTTTAAGATCATACCATTCATATGAAAGATCACAATCATGGGTCATGGAATAAATATTGGAAGTTCATAATCCATTAATCATAAGTAAATCAAATAACATTAGTCATACAATAATAAAATTGGCATAATACATAGAATTGGGGCATACCCACAAACATAAAAAATATTATGTCAATGATAGCCACAAATACATTCATAACATGTTAGTATTATGATTTCCACTATTATACCATATTAATGCTTTGGAAAAACACCCATGTACCCTCTTATTTTAAGGCTTGGGTTAATAACCAATGCACCAACTTATTTTCATGCTTGGGATAACAACTTGTGTACCCTCTTTTTTTTAGATTGGGGTGACAACCCATGTACCCTATTGTTTTATGGATTGGTCTAACAAACCATGTACCATTTTGTTTTCAAGCTTTGTATAACAACATATGTACCCTATTTTTTCAGGATTGGGCTAACAACCTGTGTATCCTCTTATTTTCAAGGTTTTTCAAACAACTCGTGTACCCTCTTTTTTTAAGGTTTGGGTTAATAACCCTTGTAATCTTTTGTTTTAAGGATTGGGATAACAACCCTTGTACCCTATTGTTTTTTGTGAATGGGATAAAAACCTAGTACCTATGATCTCATATAACATTTATAATTATCCAATTAATTGGAGGGAGATATAGGTCCCACCCATCACATAATGAAATCCAAATTTATGTGTGGCACAATATCATAAAAATTAGTCATATCATAACCCTTGAAAAGAATTTGGTTTCATATAAATACCATCATATCATAACCTATGGAAAAAATAAATGTTTCATAATCATCACATAATAACCCATGAAAATAATTATGTTTCATAGGAATTTATTCATGGTATAAGTTGTGGATGATAAATGGGTTTTTATAAACATCATGCCATCAAAACATAAACCATTCATAGAAATAATATGAATGATATCCTTGGATCATAACCCTAGTTAGGAATAGGTAACAGAAATGGATTTCATATTATATGGAAAATAATTTTCGAATTTTATTTCAAAACATTTCTTGAGGTAAATATCCTTTCCCCTATGAGGAAAAAATTTTTAAAACTGTTGACGCAAAAACTTGGGGAGGAGTAGAAGACACAAACCCAATGGCTGCCTCGCGATGCCCCTTCACGGAGTCCCCATGTCATCGTGGAGCCCCACGAAGCAAGGAAGCAGTGATGCTTCGCGAACCCCTTTGACATTCACGACCAGCCGTGAAGCAAGGAGCCGGTGATGCTCTGAGAACCCCTTTGAAATTTTACACCCACTACGAAGCAAGGAGGAATGGACGCTACGTGAACCCCTTTGACGTTCGTGACCCACTGCGAAGTAAGGAGGCGGTGAGGCTCCATGAACCCCTTTGACGTTCGCGACCCATCGCAAAGCAAGGAGGCGGTGACGCTCCGCGAAAACCTTTGACGTTCGTGACCCTCCGTGAAGCAAGGTGGTGGTGATACTCCGTGAACCCCTTTGATGTTCGCAACCCACCGTGAAGCAAGGAGGCGGTGATGCTCCGCGAACCCCTTTGACATTCGCGACCCACCATGAAACAAGGATGCATGGATGCTCCGCGAACCCCTTTGATGTTTGTGACCCTCCGCGAAGCAAGGAGGTGATGATGCTCTGTGAACCCCTTTGACGTTTGGGCCATGTAGTGAAGAAAGGAGGGGGTGATTCTCCATGAACCCCTTTGACGTTTGCGACCCACCATGAAGCAATGAGGTGGTGATGCTCTGCAAACACATTTGACGTTTGCAAACCTGCCGCGAAGCCCGGAGGCGGTGATGCTCTGTGAACACCTTTGACGTTCGAGATATGTCGTGAAGCTAACTCTCGCTTCACGCTGAGCGCGCACTACTTCGCAGCACCTCTCCCCTATAAATTCCAGACTCCCCCCATGTTCAGGGGGTGGAAAATATAACCTTTCATCTTCTTAACTCCTGAATTGCGAAGCACCCTTCTGCTCTACGATCCATGAGCTGTGTGAGGTACTTCTTCTCTACAAAGTGCCTCCCCTTTGTCTCATTTTGATCCCCTCATTCAAGAGGGATGCCTTTCGTGGATCTTAAGGGCCTCTGCAAAGGAAAGGGATCCCCAAGGGGACCCGGGTCATTGCGAAGAGTTTATGCTTTGCAAAACAACCTTCATGTACACATGATCCACATGCTAAGGTGAGGTCACTGTACTTCACGAAGCACATTGCTTCACGATACCCCTCTTCGAGAGACCCCTTTTCCCCTACAAGGTAGTGCTCCGAGAATTCCTTTCCACTTCATGAAGCACTTCCTATATTCACCTCTTCCTTATGCTTAGGTTGGGACATACTAATTCGCGAAGCACACCCCTCCGCAAGTACCCTCCTCCAAGCAGAGTACCAGAGCTTCACAAGGCACCTACCCATGATCCCCTCTGCTTTCCAATTACATTTACCATTCATCACTCCAAGTTTTCACGATGTGATTTCAAAGTCCCTTGGACAATACTTCTCATTTCATTTCTTCACATCATGCTTATTCGCATAGGCACGCTAAAGAATATTGCTTCTTCGCATAGCCATGCTAAAATGGACCCCTCAAGGGCTCGCTCCATAACACCCCATCACCATGGAGTTTCCTATCCCTTCTCTGCACCAAGGTGAAGACGGTACCAGTTATGTAAGTCCTAGGGGTGTGGAGTGAACCCACTACATCTGAGCTGTAGGACGTTAAACTTCCAAGCACCATCGTCCTCAGCACATAACGTTAAACTGTGACCTCGCACCATGCCTCGCATGCGTGGTGCCCCCACCTTGGACATTCTCCATGCCTACTAGTCTCCATAGGGGATGATATCCTCCTTATCAAAGTGGTTTTTGTCCATGGGGAATGGGAAGAAACCTTGATGTAAGACCCTGGCCTTCCTTACAGGAGGTAGCACAGCTGCTCCTCTTTTCTTTTCCGGTGCCCAAGGCCAGCAAAGGGCGTGATGGAGAACGGTGCCCCTCCTTTCATCGGTACCAAATCCCTCTCCCACTAGGCTTTTTCCCAATTGGGCCTCCATCTTGGAGTATGTACAAACATCCTCGGGATACTAACCATGCACAATCCCTTGTTTCCCCCTTGGGATGTGATCACGCGTAAGCCCCACATCACCTCCCACAAATGCACCTTTCACAACATGATCATCAGGTCTCTACTACCTCTTGTTTCTCACACTGATCATGACTTATGTGGGCTTAGAGTGAGCACCGACCATGACATCATCCCTGGTCAACCTAGATTATAAGCCCCATAACATCTCAACTATGAGCTATTTGATCCTTGCTAAGGAAAGGTATGTAGGAAGCCTCCATGAGGTTCAAGACCACAACCCATTGGTCGCTTTGACCTCCTTCATGTCGGTTCACCAACACATTGGGCTGACTCAGTGCGTATTCCCCAAATACCCTCCATGAACTACGAGGTCTTGGATCCTTGCTATGGTAAGGTATGTAGGATGCCTCCATGAGGTTCAATCCCACCACCCATTGGTCGCCCCAACCCCATTCATGCCGGTTCACCAACACCCTAGGAAGCCTAGAGTATAAGCCCCATACCACCTGAACTATGAGGTCTTTGATCCTTGCTAAGGCAAGGTACATAGGAACCCTCCACGAGGTGCAATCCCACCACCCATTGGTCACTCCGACCTCCTTCATGTCAGTTCACCAACACTTTGGGCGTCCTGAGAGCGTAAGCTCCAAATTCCCCCAATGAACTATGAGGTCTTTGATCCTAGCTAAGGAAAGCTACGTAAGAAGCCTCCACAAGGTTCAAGCCCACCACCTAATGGTCGCTCCGAGCCCATTCACGCTGGTTCACTAACAACCTAGGCAACCTAGATTATAATCCGAATACCACGATGAACTATAAGAACTTTGATCCTTTCCAAGGCAAGGTACGTAGGAATCCTTCATGAGGTTCAATCCCATCATCCACCTTGTCCCCAAGGTCCTTATTCACGTCAGTTCACCAACCCTTTCCACATATCCGAACTACGTGGACTTTGATCCTTTTAAAGGAAAGGTACGTAGGAAGTCTCCCTGAGCTTCAAGCCCAAACCACCCATTGGTTTCGACCCCCTTCACTTCGGTTCCCACCACATGAACTATGAGGTCTTTGATCCTTTCCAAGGCATGGTACATAAGAGGCCTCCCTGAGGTCCAAGCCCATTATCCACCGGTCGTCACATCCGTCTTCATGTCGGTTCACCCCCAACCAACGGTAATCTGTTGTGACCCCATCCAGAAGTAAGCCTCTACAACCCCATCCAGCAGTAAGCCATTGTGACCCCATCCATAAGTAAGATATTGCGACCCCATCCAGTGGTAAGCCACTGTGACCCCTTATAGTGGTAAGCCGTTGCGACCCTGTCGAGTGGTAAGCTGTTGGAAAATTCAATCGGTGGTAATCCATTATCAGATGAACTATGTGGACTTTGATTTTCTGCCATGGGGATATGTAGGAAGCCTCTTCGAGGATCAATCCCAAAACCATCATCCTCAGTATGGTTTCATCCCATTCACCACCCACGTCATTCAACCACTCCATCATCCACCCTAATTCTTATCTAGGATGACACATCCTAGTGGGATCATGCCAATTCATCCCACATCCCATTTAACAGCATTCGGGTAGCCAACCACACTTTAGCCCCAACATCAGTGTTCCCTCAAGAGGTTGCACCCATCTGATCCACTCTAGTCAGTGTTCTGATCAGTCCAATCTCTCTCCACTGGATGTTAAACTTGTGGAATACCCCGTGTTAAACATGGGAAGCTGAGGAAAACATCATATACATACCCATGGAATATAATTCCCTACATTCAATGTGGGATGCCTCGGGATTCCACACCCTCGAGAAGCCCTATAATAAGAAGAAGAAACTCAGACGCGATAGTGTTCCAGCGCCCATACATGCCAGTGATGTCCAACGTGACTACTCCCCTGACCAAAGGTTTCTTCCCTGACTGGACCACTTGGAATTTTCTGACATAAGCAGTGTAATTAACTGGTGTCCAGCAATATATGGCACTAGGAAGAGTTTAATGAACAACGTATTAAGTCTCTAAGGGGGACCCGGACTAGGTGATGAGTTCCGAGGAGGAATCCATAGAAGGAAGAACCGACATCCCATCATCCTGTTTTGATAAAGGAGAAGACACCCCTGAATTAGTGACAAATGTCGCCCGCTATTGGAAAGAAGGAATGTGGGGCAACAAAACCACTTCTTTAGTCCCCAAACGAGACGGACGTGTGCGCCCTGACGAAAGCATCGGAAACAGAATTGGTGAACCTGACGTGAAATTATTCTCCTCAATATTGAGATTAGTATCACTTTGGGCATCAATGGATTGACATGTCACCGGATCCAGTTATCCGGTGATGGGTCCCGCCAAGCAAATAGCAGGCCTGGCGTGAAACTCACCAAAAGTTAGGGTAGTAGAACGTTGGATATCATGTTCAGCGACGTTGTCAGTGTGGATCCCTCTTACCGGTCAAAGAAGACTAGATGGCTTTGGGGTATTGGTCGTCAATTCCTTTTTCCTTCAGCACTGATGAGTTAATATCCCTGCTACTCAGGAATCAGGTTGCTGAACCAGGGACACGATCACCACCTGCCCATTGACGCAAGGGATGGGGCAGCGCCCACACGACCGTACTGCATGGATTCACCACTTCCATGATGGCCTCTAAATCGATGAATATGGGGCACCCACTCCCCCACTCCCCATATGAAGTTACCCAACGAAGGGTAATTAACGACCTCGTGTTCCATTAGAAGGAGGAGGGCATAATACCAACCCAGGATATGGCCCGCCTGGATCTAGAGGCGTCTGCGCCTCGTCGCCAATGCTTCCCCTGACAGCCACGCATGGAGCCATTGCTCCACACCCAGACATACAACCATTTCAGGATCCTGTCTGCGGAACGCATCGACGACTCCCTGCCCTACGCAGATGAGGTAGGTGAGTATTGGGCCTGCCTAGTCAGAGTCCCATTAAAGGGGCTCCCAGTGAGGGCTCCAACCCAGACGTGTCAGTGCCACTGCCCGGTCTTGCTGGAAGTGGAGCATGTAGGCTATGCACCACCGGCCCTGGTTCATCCGACCCGACGCCAGCGTCGGGCACAAGCAGAAGAGGACTCCCACCAAGGGGCGCCAACCTCGATGACTACAGTGGCCTGAGACACTGCCGACGCATACCATCAGTTCCCCGCATATACTTAGCAGGGGTGCCTCTACGCCCGACTAGGATAGAGGCCCCAAACACCCCATGGGTAGGCTAGGTTGACCCTCGTGGTCACTGGCTCAAGTAGTGGCCACCGTGAGCTAACCCACAGCGATGCCACCAAGTATGGAGGTCCTCCTCGTACCACTACCATGGAGAGGGAAGGACTTCCCCACTTCAAAGAATGACATGGAGGTCAGACCCATGCCACCTTCAATCTGAATGAGTGTCTTCCTCATGGCATTGATGCTCCATACGGAAGCCTCTCCCGTGCCCGTTATACTGGGTGTGGAGTCATTCCTCCTGCCCCCGACCGTCGGTGTAGGTACATTGTCCATACAGTCTCTCATCAACGTGGGGATCCTCCCCATGTCCTCTCAGCATCCGGTGTAGGTCCTCCTCTCCTCGGAAACTAGAGTGGTGAAGGCTAGCCTTTCTCAACCCACACCAAGCTTGGAGGTCCTACCCGTGTTCAGCTAGACCGGTACAAGGACCATCCTCGTACTAAGGTCGCCCGGGAAAACAAGCCTAGAGGTCCTCCCCATTCTTCTTCCAGATATAGCAGAGGTCGTTCCCACTCTAGTTCTATCCATGGAAGTCGTCCCCATGTCCCCTATGGTAGGTTTCCCAGTTATCCTCCGACCCCTGCTTTCTCAGGTGGAAACCCTCTCCGCCCCAGCACTAGTGCAGCCAAAGGACTCTATTTCAGAAATCATCACTGTCCTAAGGAGCCACCCAGGGGCAGGAAGGTGTTTCACTGCCTCCATAAGAAGAATCTTGGAGAGTTCCAGATAGAGGTCATACCGGTCGGATTCTCATATTCTAAGGCGGAGTACGATTCGGCGCAGGAACCCTCCCCTCGCTCATCTGAGTCAAGGGTCGGGGCAGGAACAAGGCACATCAGCCTAATACTCCCATAATGAGAGGTCCATTGGATTCCAACCTCCCTCCATAGGTATATCTAAGAGGAAGAAAATATGGAGACCCTATAGGTTATGGTCGTGCAATCACAACCATCATCACCAGAAGCGCTCTCTACCTCAATAAGAGATCAGGAAGAACTATTTTGGGAACCAATGGATGGCGAGCAACATCACAGCCTATCAACAGTATCCCTATCTATGATTAAGGAATGGCGGCCCTCATCGCATCCTATCACAACGTGGCGTCCAAGTCGCTACACTCTTCGGAGGACAACCTGAGATTTGGTGGCCAGTTAGCACGTTCTCCATACTCTCCACCGGCCAGCCTGCCATCCCAGTGATCTTCCTCAGTACCACTACCAATTCCTCAGCCACCCCTTATTAAAAAATGGGGAAATCAAGATCCAGACCCTAAATCTGAGATGAGGAGCTTATGGGACATTCTCGCAGTAGACCACTTCCCCAAGAATTTATGGCCCGTGGGAGCGCATCATTTCTGCATACTGGAATCCCTCACACCAGAGGAGTTTGAATGACTCCACCAGACACTCATGGAGACTCACTTCCTTCTTCTCCAACAGTGAGTTTATTATCCCATGATCCAAGCATACCTTTATGAAATCGGTGAAAAATGCAGTCGAGTTGATTTGGCTGCACTCCCTGGGGCCCAGCACCCTAAGTCACTAGGTTGTCGTAAGGCCCTCCAACAACAATGTGCACAGAGTTTCAAGGGACTCGACAAAAACATCAAGTAGGCTACCCCACCACATGCAAATCCATGGCTGGGGGTAGTATGTTGCCCTCCTCTTTAGTCCTATCTAGCGGAAACCCGACTCTCTAGGCGATATCGAGCACATGCCCCAAAGAAGGGTCACTATCAACATGGCCAACATAGTGGACGAGGAAGATTAGATGGATATTCTCAATGGATACTTACCCCTTGAAGGCGTTCCACCACTATTGGACCCATCGAGAGGGATTAATCATCAGAAGAGGAACCTACTTGGTCTCCCTGCGCCCACTGAGGCGTTGGTACTCAGCCAGAATGCTGGTAAGGGCAAAGAGAATGTCAGAGTTTCCTAGAAATCCGACATGTCTGCCTTAGTGCAGAAGGTGGAGGAGGACCACAAAAATCCCACATTGTGCCAATAACATTCTGGGAAAAAGAAGTTGGTCGATAACCTCCTGGCTGAACGTGCTGTAGATCGGCGTCTGGACTACGAGAATCCTAGGCCAGTACAGTAGGTGCAGGAACAACTCTCCCTCGGCAAACTGCCCCCAGGAAACCCTGATCATGCTTCTCCCACGGTATAGTGACCTGACCTTTTATTACATTACTATTACATCATTACAAAGATAAACAACATAATAGTATTACACATGGAGGATACAAAGGTTAAATTTCTTGGGCAAACTAGGACCACACATAACAATTACAACATCAACCATAAATATTTATTTAATTTCTTCTTCACTAGCTTCTTAGTGGCACTTGTCCTCTCCTTAGTACATGTAGCCACCTGAGGATATACATCAAAAGGGGTGAGATAAAAGCCCATTAAGAGGATATATAATAACAATAAATCATGGGGTGAGCATAATCATGACATAGGAAAAAGATCATAAACATGAGAGGAGCATAAAAAATAAACTTGAAATGTGGAAATGCATAAAAATGAAACATAATGTCTTAGTGGTTAACTACCAAACATGCTTGTGAAAAAAGCTAGAATATTGTTCACAAATCATTTCACATATACTCATGAGATTCATCACTTTACCCAATGCATTGGAGCGCTGTATAATTCCAGGCGCACCCGTCACATTTAAACATTCATATTGCGCTATTTAATTCGGGGTGCACCCGTCACATCGTAACATTATCATTATCATGCTTTACACATAGAAAAAATATCAAAAATGTACATAAATAACCCATGGAAAGGAATGGGTTTCATCTCATAATAAAACATTCATAATATTTGGGTTCCCAAAAGAAAGAGGGAACAACATACTTGATACAAGAACCATCAACCTTGAATGAGAGGTAAAAGGTGAGATCTTGAAAGAAGAGTTCTTTTGGAAAACATTTTGATGGACATAAAAACCAGTGACAAACATGTATATCCCAGAAACGTAAAGTGAATGATGAGCAGATGATCTTTGAGGAGTAAACATATCAAAAATGGAGTGAAAGCGGGAGAACCCGAAGGAAGAAAATTGGGTTCGAGATTTCCCCTTACCTTGTACTCGAATGCATCCTTCTCTTTAATGTCCTGTATAATGACATTATATTCATTAATTATAAATTCCATAACATTTTATACATTAATAGGGTTCATTTGGGTTTCATTATTTCATATTATGTTCCTTTGGATGACTTATAGAGTTTAAAAACATTGATCGGGGATGTTCGTTTTCATGGTTTTCTTGAGCGGTCCACTTGTATTCTTAAATTGATGTTTGGGTAGATCATGGGTAAACATACAGAACTGATATTACATGTTATTAATGATATTATAGAAGCTTGAATGATTTTATAATGAGTTGTATTAGATCCATGTGGACGAATCATTAGATAATATTTTAATGATGGTTATTTGGGTAAATTAGGGCGGTTTTTGGATCACAATGAACTCGTTTTAACTTTTAACTTAGTAATTTTGAAATAGGTTATTTCCAGCACATAAAATGGAACATAATACATATAAAATATTCTGGTTCAACCATAAAAATGGTTTCATGACCAGATCTGAAGGTAGAAATGGAAAAAGAGGGCATGTTGTTTTTGAAGGTGATAAATTAACACCTCATGAACAACGTTCTCTTAAATAAAATAAAAGGAAGAGGGAAATGGTGTGGGGTGATATAATATACCATCATAATTACAGTATATGTATAATACTGGATTTAAAAAACAATTTGGATGAATATAGGTGGGGAGAGATCAAGAAAAGTAACTTGAACTTGAAAGGAAATTTAAGGAGAAGAGGGAGGGAAATTATCTCTTGAATCTTTCACTTGAGAACCTCCTTAAGGGCCTAAGCTTGGTCTTTTGATGATACCAGAAGCTCTTGGACGTGGGGAAGGGGCTAGGGGAGATGATTGGGTAGATCTTAGACAATTCATGAAGCTTGAGAGGTGTGGATTGGTAAGAGGAGGGGGAGGGCTTATTTATACATGAGGAGGGAGGTGTTTTTGGTATAAAATATTAAATAAAATAATATATCATAAGTTAGACTTGTAATAGTAATTTTTTGACATCCTAAATCATATATAAATATAATAAAATTCGTTTTAGGATTTAACTCTTCTTTATAATTCGAATTCATTAATTTATTAAAAGGAAAGTGAAAGAAAGAGAAAAAGACACTTTAAGAAATCACCTTTTGACTTTAGGCTTTGGAAAGTTCTTTTTAGGTTTGAGAATTGTATTTATTGTATTTCAAGGAACAATTTATGAAATTTAATATTTTTTGGCAGAAACTAAAGTTCTATAATGTTTATGTCATCATTACATCATTAATGATGCAATTTAGTGTACACCGATTATGCGAAAAACTGTTTTTTTACTATTCACCCGAAACTTGAAGAATTTCAGAATAAACCCAAAACTTTACCCCAAACATTTTTCGATGTGTAGAATCAAAAAATGATTTCCATTTTTCAAAAATATTTTTCTAAATATTATTAATTTAATTTTTAATTAAAATCATAATTTACTTAAAAACAGTTTTTAAAATTAAAACTGATTTTGTAGTTCTTTCAAAAATTGCCTAGTGTCTTATAAAATTATCTAAAAACTATTAGAAATTGATTAAATAATTCATGAATACATTTCAGGGAAATAAGTATTCTTTTAAATTAATTAATTAATTATAATTATTTATTTATGACTTATAAAATACCAAAAATGTTTACTAAGGTCAAATTGTCACTTTCTAAGATGTCTAAATTTTATTTTATTATTTATAGGTAATGTTACTCTTATTTACTATTCATAAGGGTCATATTAATATTCATAAGGGTATGTTACTATTCATAAGGGTAGGTTACTATTCACAAAAAATTATTTTTGTTTCATTAGATTCCAAAAACTATCTTGAACACAACCGTGTATATCGGATTTTTAAAATTCCAAACATAGGGGTGACAAAATTATGTTTAAGGGTCACTTATCACTTATTAGTTCATTATTTTGTGTTTTTATGACATAAATATAAGAAGGGAATTTTCCATTGAAAAACTTTGGGTCGTTACATTCTTCCCCCCTTAAGAAATTTCGCCCCCGAAATTTCACTTTACACAAATAGGTGTGGGCACTTCTCCTTCATTGCCTCTTCTGATTCCCAAGTTGCTTCCTCAAACTTATGGTTCCTCCACAACACTTTGACAAGGAGGGTTGTCTTGTTGCGTAGAACCTTATCACTTCGGTCGAGAATTTTTACCGGCTTCTCCTCATAGGAGAGATCATCTTCCAGCTGTACCACCTCTGAGTTTAGTACATGTGAGGGGTCTGGTATGTACATCCTCAGTAGTGATACATGAAACACATCATGAACTTGAGCCATATTCAGTGGAAGTGCCAGACGATAGGCCACAGCTCCTATGCGGTCAAGGATCTCAAAGGGGCCAATGTACCTTGGGCTTAGCTTCCATTTCTTCCCGAATGGCATGACTCTCTTCCATGCAGATATTAGAAGGAATACTTTATCTACAATATCGAACTCCAAGTCCCTTCGACGATTGTCAGCATAGCTCTTTTGCCGACTTTGAGCATATTTAAAGTGTTTCTAGATGACTTGAACCTTCTCGGTCATCTCCTGCACAAGATCGGGTCCAAGTAGGTTTCTTTCACCAAATTCATCCCAACATGTTGGAGTTCTACATCGCTTCCCATAAAGAGCTTCATATGGAGTCATCTAAATACTCGAGTGGAAGCTATTGTTGTATGAAAACTCAACCAATGGGAGGTGCTGATCCCATCCACATTTGAATTATAGAGAGCATGCTCTTAACATATCTTCGAGTGTCTGAATAGTACTTTCAGACTGGCCATCAGTTTGGGGATGATAGGCCATGCTGAAATTAAATTCAGTACTCAAAGCATGTTGAAGGATCCTCCAGAACTTAGATGTGAACCTTGGATCATGGTCAGAGACAATCGAGAGTGGAACATCGTGCAATCTCACTACTTCCTTCACATATATCCTTGCAAGTTGTTCAAGTGGTAGGTCTTCCCGAATAGCGATAAAATGGGTAGTCTTGGTGAGTCGATCAACCACAACCCATATCACATTATTTCCTCTTGAAGTCTTCGGGAGACCCGTGACAATGTCCATAGTAACATTTTCCCATTTCCACATGGGTATAGGCAATGGCTGCATCATACCTTTAGACTTTTGTCGCTCAACTCTAACTTGCTGACATACCAAGCACCTTGATATATATTCTTCAATCTCCTTCTTCATGTTATCCCACCAAAAGTGCTCTCAGAGATCACGATACATCTTGGTACTTCCAGGATGGATAGAGAAAGTTGAGTTATGTGAATTATCCAATGGATCCTTCATTATCCCGGGTAATGAAGGCACACAAAGCCGTGTTCCAAACCGAATCACACCATCATCGTCGATATGGAACTCTTTCAGTTTGCCTTCCTTTATTGCATTCACCCTCTTGTGTATCTCCACATCATCCCTTTGTGCTTCCTTAATATTCTCTTGGATGGATGGTTGCACAATCATCTGGGAAAGGTAGGATGTATCCCCTGACCTTACGATTTCCAAATCCATCCTTTGCATATCCAAGAAGATAGGGTCTTTCTTAATCCTCAACATGGATAGAGTAGCAGGTTCTTTCCTACTTAGAGCATCAGTTACCTTTTTTGCCTTTCTAGGATGATAGCGAATAGAGCAATTGTAATCCTTGATTAGCTCTAACCATATCCTTTGACACATGTTGATCTCCTTTTGTTTTAATATATACTTTAGGATCTTGTGGTCAATGTATATGTCATACTTCTCACCATAAAGGTAGTGCCGCCAGATTTTCAAGGAAAAAATCACAGCAGCCAGCTCTAGATCATGCGTCGGGTAGTTCTGCTCATGGATCTTCAACTGTCGTGAGGCGTAGGCTATCACATTATCATTTTGCATGAGTACACAACCAAATACATTCTTTGAAGCATCGTTTTATATCACAAAACTTTCTCCACTTTTCGGTAGTGTGAGTACAGGTGCAGTGGTCAGCCTTCTCTTTAGCTCCTTGAAGCTTCCCTCACATTCATCTGTCCAGACATACTTTACCCCTTTCCTTGTTAACTTAGTTAGCGGGCTCGACAATCGTGAGAAGTTTCTCACAAAACGTCGATAGTACCCAGATAATCCATGAAAACTACGGATTTCTGTGACACTAGAGGGCATGAGCCATTCCTCAATCGCCTTTGCCTTTGAAGGGTCCACGGAAATTCCCTCGCTTGTGATCACATGTCCTAAGAACATGACACGATTCATCCAAAAGTCACACTTGCTGAACTTGGCGTACAACTTCTCCTTTCTCAATGTCGCCAACACAAGTCTTAGATATTCTTCATGTTCCTCCTCGCTCTTGGAGTAGATGAGAATATCATCGATAAACACTACCACAAATTTGTCGAGGTAATGCCTAAAGACTCTATTCATCAAATCCATAAAGATTTCAGGGGCATTAGTAAGTCCAAAGGGAATCACCAAAAACTCATAGTTCCCAAACCATGTATGGAAGGCAGTCTTCTGAATATCTTCCTTCTTCACCTTTACCTGATGATATCAAGAACGAAGATCCACCTTTGAGAAGTATTGAGCTCCTCTTAACTGATCGAACAAGTCATAAATCCTTGGGAGAGGATACTTGTTCTTTATGGTGATCTTGTTGAGTTCCCGATAATCGATACATAGCCACATGGTTCCATCCTTCTTCTTCACAAAGAGCACTGGTGCACCCCAAGGTGATGCACTAGGGCGTATGAACCCTTTGTCCAAATGCTCTTGCAGATGCTTCTTTAACTCCTCCAGTTCGATAGGAGCCATCCTATAGGGGCACTTTGAGATAGGAGTAGATCCAGGTATGAGTTCAATTGAGAACTCTACCTCACTATCCGGGGGAATTCCGGGTAACTCTTCAGGAAATACATCACTGTATTCCCTCACGATGGGAATTTCCTCAAGGTTGGAACATTCATTTAACTCAACCATTTGGGTGAGGTATGCTTCTTCATAGGGAATCAACACCCACACCATTGAAGGGGTTTTCAAAGGATATTCATGATCTTCCTTGCATTTTTAGAGGAGCATGGGATGGTTCAGAATATGAAAATATATTTCCTTTTCCCGACAGTTGATATGTGCTCTATATAACGAGAGCCAATCCATTCCCATTATAGCGTCGAATTCCACCAAGAGAAGTATTACGAGATTTGCTGGAAGAATATTCCCACATACGTCAACAGGAGAAGAGTCAAACACTTGGGTTGCAATGATTGCACCACTTGGTGTTTTTACAGATATCTCTACTTCGAGGTTTCTGGGCTTCGATTCTATAGTTCTAGAAAACATTCAAGATATAAAGGAATGCGTAGAACCAGAATCAAATAAGACTTTTTCCATTCTTGAGTGAATAGTAAGTGTACCTTGTGATACTTCATTATCATGTTCCACCTCCACAGTAGTGATGGCATAAGCCTTCCCTTGTTCCTTTGGCTTTGGTGGTTGTTGGCGCTGATTACCCTCGAGATCTCAAGGTTTAGTGCACTGGTTTGAATAGTTCCCTAGCTCCCTACAGTTGTAGCATTGAACCACGAGTGGTTCTCTCCTTCCATCGGTTACATTATCCTTCCATTTCATGTCTTTTCGACACTCGTGAGCAAGGTGTCCTTCTTTCCCACACTTGAAGCATTTCCCCCTCCCTTTGAGGCAGTTCCCATGGTGCAACATCCCACATTTTTGGCATGTGGGTCGTTGTGTTTTCTTCCCACCTTTATCACTAGATCCACCAGCTTGAAACTCCATCATTCTTTTCTTATCACCATATCCATGAGACCATTCTCCAAACTCCATCTCGACTTTGAGATCACACTGAACAACTTCTTCATAACTCCCAAAGTCTCGAATTGCAAGAGCCTTTCGAAGATGTGGTTTTAATCCACTAAAGAATCTATCAATTTTTCTATCATTGTAGATAACAAAACCCAAATCATACCTTGAGAGCCTTGTGAAATTTTCTTCATAGGTTGTGACAGATTCTCCTTCTTTTTGCGTGATCTCTATGAATTCTCTCTCCATATTCGTACGAAGAGTTCTTGGGAAGTACTTATTAAGAAACATTATCTTAAAGTCTCCCCATTCCATCTCTTAAATTTCCTCCCTTGGCGTGGTGTTCTTAATCAAATCCCACCATTGATCAGCTTCTCCATCTAGATGATAAACGTCTAGAGTCACCTTCTCTGTCTCAGAACAGTGAAGAACAGAAAATATCTTCTCCATGGAGTTGACCCACTGTTCCGCAACTAGTGGATCGGAAGATCCACAAAACGTCGGTGGTTGTTGCCTCAGAAAACATTCTATAGCTAGTTGCTCCCTCTTTGGTGAAGGAGGACGTTCCCCATTATTATGGTTATTATTCATAACCCGGGATAATTGGGTAAGCATCGCCATGAATTTTTGAACTCCACCACCAAAATCATTGGGGATGTCGTTCGGGCAATCGTTGCATTGGACCTCGCAAGAGTTATTGGCCTGATTTCTCCTGGTTCCCACCATTTTCTAAAATAGAAAAGGTTAGAACAAAACATAAGTAAACAAGTCATGAATAAATTATCTATTTAAACAATTATACCAAAAACAAAACATATGGGATCCCTAGGTAAATATTCTTGTGTATGTTTTTGTACTTATTCTTATGCTAGAGGTTTTCTCTAGGGTTTACTAATCCTAATTCCCAAATTAACTAAACCTTTCCTCAGATACCAACTATATAGACCTCGCCTTTTCTTACATTACTATTACATCATTACAAATATAAAAAACATAATAGTATTACACATGGAGGATACAAAGGTTTAGTGTCTTGGGCAAACTAGGACCACACATAACAAATACAACATCAACCCTAAACATTTATTTAATTTCTTCTTTACAAGCTTCTTAGTGGCACTTGTCCTCTCCTTAGTACATTTAGCCACCTGAGGATATACATCAAAAGGGTTGAGCTAAAAGCTCAGTAAGAGGATAGATAAGAACAATACATCATGGGGTGATCATAATCATGACATAGGAAAAATATCATGAACTTGAGAGGAGCATAAACAATAAACTTGAAATGTGTCAATGCATAAAAATGAATCATCATGTCTTAGTGGTTAACTACCACACATGCTTGTGAACAAAGCTAGAATATTTTTCACATATCATTTCACATTTACTCATTAAATTCATCACTTTACCCAATTCATTGGAGTTCTATATAATTCCGGGCGCACCCGTCACATTTAAACATTCATATTGCGCTATATAATTCTGGGCGCACCCGTCACATCATAACATTATCATTATCATGGTTGCCACATAGAAAAAATATCAAACATATACATAAATAACCCATTGAAAGGAATGGGTTTCATCTCCTAATAACACATTCATAATCTTTGGGTTCCCAAAAGAAAGAGGGAACAACATACTTGATACAAGAACAATCAACCTTGAATGAGAGGTAAAAGGTGAGATCTTGAAAGAAGAGTTCTTTTGGAAAACATTTTGATGGACATAAAAACTAGTGAAAAACATTTATATCCCAGAACAGTAAAGTGAATGATGAAAAAATGATCTTTGAGGAGTAACCATATCAAAAATGCAGCGATAGAGGGAGAACCCGAAGGAATAAAATTGGGTTCGAGATTTCCCCTTACCTTGTACTCGAATGCCTCCTTCTCTTTAATGTCCTGTATAATGACATTATATTCATTAATTAGAAATTCCAGAACCTTTTATACAATAATAGGGTTCATTCTGGTTTCATTATTTCATATTATGTTCCTTTGGATGACTTATAGAGTTTAAAAACATTGATCGGGGATGTTCGTTTTTATGGTTTTCTTGAGCGGTCCACTTGTATTCTTAAATTGATGTTTGGGCAGATCATGGGTAAACATCCAGAACTGATATTAAATGTTATTAATGATATTATAGAAGCTTTAATGATTTTATAATGAGTTATATTATATCCATGTGGACGAATCATTAGATAAGATTTTAATGATGGTTATTTGGGTAAATTAGGGCGGTTTTTGGATCACAATGAACTCGTTTTAACTTTTAACATAGTAATTTGGCGATAGGTTATTTCCAGAACTTAAAATGGAACATAATACATATAAAATATTCTTTTTCAACCATAAAAATGGTTTCATGACCTGATCTGAAGGTAGAAATGTAAAAGGAGGGCATGTCGTTTTTGAAGGTGATAAATTAACACCTCATGAACAACATTCTCTTAAATAAAATAAAAGCAAGAGGGAAAGGGTGTGGGTGATATAATATACCATCATAATTACACTATATGTATAATACTGGAGTTACAAAACAATTTGGATGAATATAGGTGGGGAGAGATCAAGAAAGGAACTTGAACATGAAAGGAAATTTAAGGAGAAGAGGGAGGGAAATTACCTCTTGAATCCTTCACTTGAGAACCTCCTTAAGGGCCTAAGCTTGGTCTTTTGATGACACCAGAAGCTCTTGTACATGGGGAAGGGGATAGGGGAGATGATTTGGCAGTGATTAGACAATTCTTGAAGCTTGAGAGGTGTGGTTTGGCAAGAGGAGGGGGAGGGCTTATTTATACATGAGGAGGGAGGTGTTTTTGGTATAAAATATTAAATAAAATAATATATCATAAGTTAGACTTGTAATAGTAGTTTTTTGACATAATAAATAATATATTAATATAATAAAATTCTTTTTCAGCTTTAACTCTTCTTTATAATTCTAATTCATTAATTTATTAAAAGGAATGTGAAAGAAAGAGAAAAAGACACTTTAAGAAATCACCTTTGGACTTTAGGCTTTGGAAAGTTCATTTTAGGTTTGAGAATTGGATTTATTGTATTTCAAGGAACAATTTATGAAATTTAATATTTTTTGGCCGAAACTATAGTTCTGGAATGTTTATGTCATCATTACATCATTAATGATGCAATTTAGTGTACACCGATTATGCGAAAAACAGTTTTTAACTACTCACCCGAAAATTGAAGTATTTCAGAATAAACCCAAAAATTTACCCCTACCATTTTTCGACGTGTAAAATCCAAAAATGATGTCCATTTTTCAAAAATAATTTTCTGAATAGTATTAATTTAATGTTTAATTAAAATCATAATTTACATAAAAACATGTTTTTAAAATTAAAACTAATTTTGTAGTTCTTTCAAAAATTACGTAGGGTCTTATAAAATTATCTAAAAACTATTAGACATTGATTCAATACTTTATGAATACATTTCATGGAAATAAGTATTCTTTTAAATTAATCAATTATTTATAATTAATTATTTATGACTTATAAAATACGAAAAATGTTTACTAAGGTCAAATTGTTACTTTCTAAGATGTATAAATTTTATTTTATTATTCATAGGTAATTTTACTCTTATTTACTATTCATAAGGGTCATATTACTATTCATAAGAGTTGGTTACTATTCACCAAAAAAAATTTGTTTCATTAGATTCCAAAAAACTATCTTGAACACAACTGTGTATGTCGGTTTTTTAAAATTCCAAACATAGGGGTGAAAAAATTATGTTTAAGGGTAACTTATCACTTAGTAGTTCATTATTTTGTGTTTTTATGACATAAATATAAGAAGGGAATTTTTCATTGAAAAACTTTGGGTCGTTACACGCGGGCAGGGTTGAAGCCGGAGCTTACAGAAATAGGGCACGATATGTCTCGCCAAACCCTCATGAATGGCACAGCAATCTAAGGGATCCATCTCGGGCTCCCCCAGCAGCCCCGAGGGTCATGCTTCCAGCTGCTCAACGATCCGCTGAACCTGTCTACGGTGTTGAAGAACCCACCAACACACTTTTAGTTAGGGATCCCTGTCAAGATAGGGACCCCCACTCAGACAATCATATGGCATCACTCATTGCCTGCCTTGAGCCGTTGGAAACAAGACATGTGTAAATCCCAGCTGATGGCAAGCCATATTCAGCATGGTTGGATGATATGCTGACACCTCCGAGTTTTGGGAATCACACCTTCTCCCCCTTTAAAGTGACGGGGGACCCACTGCAGCTCCTGGCCCACTTCAACTCAAGGTGTGGGCCCATGTTACGGACTCCAGCACAATAGGAGGCTACCAAGATCCACCATTTTGTTTAGACATTGGAGGGGATGGCATTCGTCTAGTACAACCAGCTCCCTATCGGATCCGTAACCAGCTAGGAGAACCTTCGCTGGAAATTCCTCTACCAGTTCAGCTCCACCACCAGGAAAAAGAGCATCACAGACCTCTTCAAGTGCAAACAAAGGCCTGATGAGCGGGACACGGACCTTAGAGCCCAGTGGAAGGGGCTCACATACTCCCCGACATGCCACTGACTTGGGATCAATTACTGACGATGTGTGTAGGAAATTTTAGGGAGGAACTGGTTCTCTCCCTGATTACGTAGAACTACACTGGAGGATTCTGAGACTTCACAGATAAGGCCCAGTTCCTGGAGGAAGACCTACAGCAGGCCAGCCAGGCACGTCCTTTCCCCCCCTGTAATTCTAGTAAGAAGGGATTCCAGAGCGGATCCTGCCGTAGTGGTCTAGATAGAGGCCCCCAGATAGTTGGAATTATTCCTAGTGGAGAAACCTCTGTAGCCTCGCAGAGGCCCTCCACCACAAGCACAGCCTCCGGCACAACAGTGCCCACCTCAAAATCGGTAAGTTCCCCCATGTAATGTGCCATCACCGCCTAGGTAGGACAACCAGGGTCCACCCTCTCGACAGGATCCTCCAGCTCCTTGTTAGGGCCCGGCTCCAATGTCCCCCTTCTCGGATAGAAGAAACCGGACCAACTCGTTCAATGAGAATCATGTTCCCAGCTATTTCAGAAGTGCCTTGGAACAAGGGATTGTGCATCTACCTTAGTGTAGTAGGCCCGAAGAGGATAACATTACTGATCACCCCTACTACTTCCCCTATCATCGTATCTTGGGGAACACCCTCAAGTAGTGACAGTGAAAGTGAGTGGCAGTAGGTTTCCAACCGTGGGTCCCAGAAGTGTGATGACTGGATGACTCACCAGACGGTCGCCTGTTCCCATGGCATCATTCAGGAATTCCTGAATCTGGTGGAACCTTCAGAAGCTACAACCACCACTTCTGCCTCATCATCTCAGCCGACCTCTTTCCCGAAGAGCAAGCATCGGTGGTGAAAGGGAAAGCAACGCAGCCCGCCAATTCCATTTTCATCCTGCACTCTTGGCGACTTCATGCTGCCTGAGATGGGGAACCCCCCTTGAATCCGTCCAGTACTTGATGATTCATCATGTGATCGTCAAGGGTACACTTCAGTTAATACTGTGGAGTTGGTAAACCCCTACATGATGCCCGATAATGGGGAATGCCTGGCGGATCTCCCCAATGTCCCTAGTCGACGCCAACATCGGCAGAGTCACGACCATGTGAATCATCGAGGTAAATCTGTTGGCACCTTCAGCCAAGCCGTGCATGCCACTGAGACCAGAAAACAGGCCCAACGCAGAGCTCAGCACGCACAGCCTTTTCATCTGGTGTTGTCGGGCCCACCTCCCCTGTTGTTTGTTGTACTGGATCAGGCAGAGCTACCTCATCTAGGACGTGACCAACCTCGCCCTGCTACAGGCCGATCACAGTCAGCTGGTCCTCATCCAGAAGCTACTCTCTAGTCTTTGAATAGTGAGCCACGGGATATGCCCAGCACCAGTCAGCCGTCGGCACAGACGGTAGGGATCGCCTTGCCTCCTGTCATAGAGCGGCCTCTTACAAGAAGAATTTCGCGCCTGGTGTGGAAATGTGATATCCTCAAGCACCTTACCGGTATCCCAACGAGTCTTTCCATCCTTGAATCCCTTCACCTATCTCTAGATATGTGAGAGGCCATCCCTGAAGCTTTTAGAAGCCCCTTCCAGTTTGAAGTGGAGGTAGCGGCTGTAGAGGATTTCCATACTAAAGCGGTCGAGAATGTTGAATGTCAGGCCGTCATTTCAATCCTAGGAGAAGATGAAGGCTCTCCCATATAGGGGCACATTAGACCAATATACATCACCATCCAATTCAATGACTTGGAGGTTTGTCGCTGTCTTGTTGATACTGCATCTGGGATTAACCTTATCCCAACATGGAAACTGCGGAAGCTGGGGTTATCCAAAGAGGACTTGACTCCCTCCGATTTATGAATCCAGGGATATGACAGGACAGTGCAGACCCCAGTCGGTAAGATCACTTGAAGACCCAGTTTGGCGGCCTAGTTTCCAGCACTGAGTTTATGGTTGTCTCCCAGGAAACCGCGTACAATACATTGATGGGAAGACCATGGCTCCACCTGTATGCGGTGGTCCCCTCATCGTATCATCAATGCCTAAAGTACACCCTCAACGGTCAAGTAGGCATGATCCAAGGAGATGCTTCTCCTTTTGCCTCTTGTGAAGCCAGCTACTGGGATGCAGACTATTACAAGAGCAAGGATAAATAGATTCAAGCAAGTGAGGTTGAGCCCATCACAGTCACAACTGACCCCTGGGCAGGTCTAGATGACGGATATGTCTTCCAGATCCATCTATTAGAGTCCATAACCCCCGACATGGGGAAATGATTTGTTATTTCAGGTACAAGGGGAAAGCATATTCCAATTTCCAAGTGATAGTAGAAGATCACCTCGTACTCCAACACAAATCAAGATCAGGTGATCCCGGTGCCTCATACCTCATACGATATCAGGATGTCCACTCAATGGAAATAGGAGTACATCATACGTGTCTGTTCCGTTGGGCCGAAATTAACCGGATCAAGTCGACGTGCCACTATTTATTCTATATCATCAAGTGTGGCCCCTTGGCCTGAAGACCAGATTGGATCGGATAGACTGCCTTCATTACAATGGTTTCAGCAGTACCAGAATCTCCCAGTACAGTGACCATTGCCGCCCAGGATGGTACCAGCCTCCCTTCAGAATCTGGAAACCTAGAGGAAGATTTATCCACTGGGGATCCCTCCTCTGCAAGCAAATAATAGGGTTTAGAGGACAATCCCACCGCATTCGAAGAAGACATCTCCACCATGGTCGATGAACTAGTACATGTGATCCTTGGTAGCCAGACAGATCCGAGACCCACATTGATCAGTGCCTCCATGTCCCTCGAGGAGTAGTAGTGGTAAATAGATTTCCTGAAGCAGTATCGTGATGTGTTTTCCTAGAGTTACGACGAGTTTCCAGGACTGGATCCTCAGGTATTAATCCACCACCTATGTCTCCCTTCAAATCTTTTCGGGTTCATGCAGCCTCCCAGAAGGATGCACCCTTGTCATGGTAAAATGGTTGAAGATGAATTTGACAAGATTATTAGAGCCATATTCATCAAGGAGGTCCAGTACCCCAAGTGGCTAGCCAACATCGTTCCAGTCTGGAAGAAGAACGGGCAGATCAGGGTCTGCATCGACTTCCAGGACATCAATAGGCACTGTCTGAAGGATGATTTTCCCATTCCTTTGAAGGAATTGCTTATTGATTCTTTGAATAAGATCCATGCCCTCTCCTTCATTGATGGTTACTCCTGATACAACTAGATTCAAATGGACCTTGAGGAAGAAGATTCTACATATTTCAGGGCGCCCCACGGAACTTTCTGTTTCTAGGTTATGACGTTCGACCTGATCGATGAAGGTTCCACCTATCAGCAGGCCATGCACCACATATTCTAGCCAACCATCAGGACATTGGTGGAATGCTATGTGGACGACATGGTGGTCAAATCCCGCCATCTCCAGGACCATCTCAAGGACCTTGAGAAAATGTTTGTCTCCCTCTGTTCCCGTCACCTGAAGATGAACCTGTTGAAGTGTGCCTTCGGGGTCACCTACGGGAAGTTCCTTGGATTTTTTGTCAGGAACTGGGGCATCGAGATGGACTCAGAGAAGATCAAGGCCATCATACAGATGCCTCCCTTGATCAATATTTAGTATATTCGAGGTTTCCAAGTCCACATAGCATATATACACCGATTCATTGTGAATCTGGCTGGAAAGTATAAGCCATTTTCTTAGCTCATAAAGAAAGGCTCCTCCTACAGATGGGATGAAGAGTGAAAGACCGAGTTCAAGGAAATCAATCAGTATCTACTTCATCCTCCAGTCTTGATGAGACCCATCTCTAGAAAACCATGGATCCTATACATGATTTCCCTGGAATGATCACTTTCCACCCTTCTAGCCCAGAAGAACAATGAGGGGATGGAAAACGGTCTTTACTACCTCAGTCATAGGCTTATCGATATAGAGACTAGATACTCCTTCATTGAAAAGATCTTCCTTGCGCTGGTATTCATAGTACAGAAATTGCGACACAACTTGCAGCACTAAAAGGTACAGTTGCTGTCTCAAGTGGACCCGCTAAAGTACATTTTGAACCGCCCCATGTTGACAGGCCGACTAGCATGGTGGGCGGTAATCCTCTAGCAGTTCGAGATCAGGTTCGTGCCTTAGAAGGATATTAGGAGACAAGCACTAGCATATCTTCGTGCTGCTCATCCAACCCCCACAGACCAGTCGTGGGACCTAGATTTTCCCAACGAAGAAATCCTCTCAGTAGATCATGTCATCCTGTGTTGGAAGATGCACTTCGACGGTGCCTCCCAAATCCCCACCGGAAGGAGGCTCGATGATCTCATACTCAACAGGATAGGCCTGGGTATTGTCTTTATTAACCCGGCACAAGCCATTCTACAGTACTCATTCCTGTTGTCATAAAGCTGCACCAACAATGAAGCAGAGTATCAGGCCCTCATTACTGGCCTCGAGTTGGCCCTCGATTTCGATGTTCCCCATCTGCATGTGAAATGGGATTCCAAACTTTTCATAAAGAAAATTAATGGTGACTACGTCATCAGGAAGCTGGAGCTCATACCATTGTTGGAGCGAAACTTCTAGCTAATGTCCCAGTTTCCATCTCGGCTTGAAGTTACTCATGTAACTCGATCTCAGAACGGTCGAGTTGATGCCCTGGCCGGCCTGGCTGCATCACTTACAGAACCCAAGTAGGATGATTTGATTATACACATGGAAAATCAGAGATTCATTTATCTTTTCACCGTAGATGATGACGACAGCCTACGGTTAATCCATATTACCAGTGGAGCCTCCACATCAGGACCCCCAGGATCCTCAGATGCAGTGGTTGATGTGACCCCCGACTGGAGAGCCCCCATTGTCGAGTACCTCCAAAATGGTTTCGTCCCAGCTTATCGGGCCAAGTGCAAGTGAATCTGATGCTACATGATTCCTTTTACCTTCCATAGTGGTCATAGCCTTGAGCCGATTCTCTACAAGCATGAGTTCGATGGTGTTCTCCTCCGTTGCATCCAAGGGGTCGAGATTTCTCAAGTCATGCAAGAGGTTCATGCTAGTTCCTGTGGGGCTCACTAGACTGGGTCGAATCTATACCATCATATCTAGAGACTGGGGTAATTTTGAACCTCCATGATCCATGATTGCATCGAGTTTGCCAAGAGATGTCACGCGTGCCAAATTCATGTTAACTTCATGAATCGGCTGCTAGAACATCTCCACTCCACCAAGCATTCTTGGCCGTTTTCGGTTTGGGGACTTGATAGAGAAAATATTTTCAATTAAATTTACATTGAATTTAATTTTTTTAAACCCACAAAAGTGTTACTCTAAGATTAATTGCTTCATTTTTTTTGATATTGGTGTTATTTTGAGCTGAACATTAAAAATATCCCATTTTGGATTTTTAACTATTTTAAATTATTTCGTTAAATTGGCCATAACATATTATACACTAATCCAAATTGAAACATTCTTTATTTTCCATATTATAAACATCCTGGGATTCATTTACTATTTTTGGAACAAAAGATGAATTGACCATATGGAAGCTCAAAAGAAGCTCACAATTTCTCTCATGATAACTGTTTACAGTTCTGCCGAATTTTGGTGTGGGGTCCACAAATAAATCTTGGTGGGCCCGATTGTTGTGATATTTTGTGGGTGGATGAAAAAGAAGTTTTAGAAAAAATTTCAGGAATTTAAGGCCGTGGTAATTGGCCACTTTAAGGGTCATTAAAGCATCAAAATCCAGAGGATTGCGATTTGGCGTTTCTGACTGGACAGAATAAATTGTGAGTGTAAAATGGGCAGAAATCTCGGATTACTTGTCCAAATCCGCTGAAATTTTGAGGGGAAACGCCCAAGAGAATTATGAACAACATTAAAGTAGGGCTCAACACGTGAAGATTTAATTTAGTGGGGATAAAAGGCGTCAACATTTGGGGGAACAATTCTGGCTATAAATGGAGGAGATCTTCACCCTCTCAAAGCATCTCTCATTCCATCCCATTCCTTCTAGGACACCACGGAGGATAAATTTTTTTCTTTCTCTTTTATTTATTTTCTTTTTCATAGTTTTTTAATGTCTTCTTCTTCCCCATATATCTCTATTACCCTTACCCTGGTGGTGTAAACATTCTGAGTGATTGGGGAAGAGTTGCTTTTCTATGTTCAAATTCTTGAGTTCTTGAAGGTAATTGAACGAAATTTCTTTCTTCTCCCAAGTTGTTTTAAATTTTATATAACAGGTTTTATTATCAAGTGTGATCATTCTTGAATTTTAATTCCATTATTTATTTTTTCCTTGGTAAAATAATCATTATCTCCCTCCAGTAATTTCTGGTTTATATTCGATGGAATAGACCATGAATTAGGGGTGAAGTACTCGACGATCGTCAGTACGTGTAAAAGGGGTAGTGAATGTTCTTGATTGTTTGGGATAAACAAGACCCGATCGGGTATTTCCCACATCAGTTAAGGATATTCAATACAACTATTTTAGACATGGAAGGTGAGTTGACCAAACCAAGATCTTGGTAAGGTTTTCTATCACCATCATAATTTCACAAAGGAAGTGAGAGGAAACAATAGTGGAAACTCACATTAATCAACTAAGAAGAAGAGGTTTGCATCAAATTGAACACGGATAGCATTAAAATTAGGAAACCGACCCTAACCTAATCACTCTTTTAATATTATAGTTTTTCAATCATTTGAATTTCAAAGTTTCTTTCAAAATCACAACAATTGTACCCTTGTTTCAAAGTGACAAACTATTTTGTGTACACTCCTCTTCGGAAGAAATCCTAGAGTTAATCAGTAGACTACACTATGAAATATATAAAAAATTGTTTTTCCCTACCCTATGACAGGCGTGCGTCAAACATGGTGTCGTTGCTGGGGAGTCAGTGCAACAAATAAAAGGTTTTTCAAAATTGAATGACCCACAACTCAAAAGAATCACTAATTGAATTTGATCCAAAAATTAAAAGAACATTAACCCAACTAAGAAAAATAAATCTACCATAAATATTTGATGAAGTAGATCTCTCATATTCAAGTGAAACTCTTGGTTTTCACTCTGAACCTGAAATCATGGCTTGAAATTCCAACCAAAACCAGCGTGATCTATGTGAACCACAATTTTCCATTAAAAATAATCAACTAATTTCACCCACTAAACCAAATGATTTTTAATTACACGTCAATATGATTCATGTGCTTCCAAATATTCATGGTCTTGCAGGAGATGATCCAAATCGGCACATGCAAGATTTCATATACACTTGCTAAAGCTTCAATCCAAGAGAAGCACCCGAAGACCAATATCAGTGGAGGGAATTCCCTTTCTCACTCGAAGGAGGGGCTAAATAATCGTTGTACAATCTATAACCAGGGAAGATCAATGATTGGGAAGACCTAAAAAGAAGTTTTGTGCAATGGTTCTATCCCACATCGAGGAGCACTGCCATCAAGAAGGATATTTACATAATACAACTATCAACTAGAGAAACCCTCTATGAGTACTGGGATCGCTTCAAGAAGATATGTTTCAGCTACCCACATCAAGAATTGGAGGAACACAAAATCCTTGTGTTCTTCTACCAAGGACTGATGAGTAATTATCAAAATCTTCTAGATGCCTCATATGGGGGGTCCCTGATTGACTAGTCACCTGCAGATATCAGAGTACTAATTGAGAAGATTGCCCAAAATTTACAACAATTTGGACTAAGAGGAATGGGAACCAGGGGGATACATGAGGTAAAAACATCTGATTCATCTACATTGATTGAAACCAATGTTGATGACCTAGCAAGGTTAGTCCGTCAAATGGTTGTAACTCAAGAAAATGCACAACAAGATTCAGCTCAGGTTTGTGGTTTATGTTATTCTTCCACTCATTATACTAACGAGTGCCCTGATATAAATGGGATAGAATACTGTGATGCAGTCATTCAATGAAGACAATTCCAACAAAATCAACTGCATCAACCCCAAGAGCATCAAGGATATGGGAACCAATAAAACCAGATGAGTTCATTTAACTAGCACCCCAGTCAACCTCCTAACCACTAGAAGCAATAACAGAACCCACCTCCCTTCCAATAATCCTATAAACAACCCTTCCATAAAAAACAATCCTTTCATCCACCACCATTCCAAATAAAGACATACGAACAACCATCCACCAGCACACAACCTTCTGTGGAACAACTACAATGAAAGTATGACGACCTAGAAGATAAGGTTCACAAGATGGCAGACATAGTGGGAGTCTTGTTGAAATCATGTCCAAGTATTCAGGGAAGCTTCCATTCCAAACAATTCCAAATCCTAAAGGGAATGTTAGTGCAATCATAACATGAAGTGGAAAATAAATCCCACCTCCATAAAACCATGAAACTTAAAAAACACCACCTATTCTAAGGGAGAATGATTCATAAAATATTGTGAAAATCCAACAAGAAGATGAAAAAGAAGAGGATGAGGAGAAGGATAGGCCATAGAATAATTAATAAGAAACACATTTGAAAAAACAAAAAAGGGGGAAAAGGATATCCCATCACCATTCACATCTACATTGGTTGAGTCAAAGAAGGGTGAAGAAGAATGACTTCAACAATAAAATTAGGAAACATTCAGAAATGTTTAGATTAACATCCCACTACTGGATGAAATCATCAAAATCCATAAATATGCCAAATTTCTGAAGGTTCTGTGTACAAGAAGAAGGAGGCCATATGGAAATGAAAGAATCAACTTAGGAAGAAGCGTCTCAGCATTTATCACACCACCAATACTGCAAAAATGTCAAGATCCAGGGAATTTCTCTATTCCTTGCACTATTGGTTCTTTAAATATTATAGATTCACTATGTGATCTCGGAGAATCAATAAATGTTATGCCCCACTCAGTATTTACATCTTTGAAGATTGGAAATTGAATCCTAAAGAGTGGTGGTATATATCGCCAATAGATCCTTAGTTTTTCCAGTAGGTGTTCAGGAAGATGTTCTTGTAAAGGTAAAATATCTATTGTTCCCAGCCGACTTTTATGTGCTGACAATGGAAGAAGATAGGAGTTCATCACACTCACCCATCATCTTGGGTAGATCATTCTTAAAGACTGCGAAGACCATCATCAATGTACATGAGGGAACACACTCAATGGATCTCGGAAATATTCAAGTGCATTTCAATATACTTGAATCCATGAAGAATTTGTCAGATGTTCATTCGCTGAAAGCTATCTACCACAAAGAAGGAAAATAACTAAATAAAAAACTAGAAGATACAACCTTAGAATTCTAGGATAGTTTGTTAGAAGAGGCTGGAGAATAAAAATCAGGAGAAGATGTTGAGATCAAGAATAATAAACTCAAGGAGGACGAACATGAAAAGATTATCATATATATCCATAAGAAACGTGCTACAAAGGAAGAAGAACTAGCTAAGAAAAATTCCATATCCCTTGCAATGGAACATGAACTGAATAAGGTCAATGAAATCCCCAATAAAACTGTAGAGTTTAAAGGATATTCTCAAACCAAGGGAAAGATTGGATTACAAGAAAAAGAGGAAAAACCCAAAACCAGGTTTGTATGGGTAAAGAAAATTGAGGGTCAATCTCCTGCCTCAAGAGAAGAGATAAATTTTTAATGGACACCACAACACCTTAAAAAGTTTTATGTTCACGTTTCAACAAGGAAGAAAAAAAATCCAGAGAGATTGAAAACCATTCCAGAAGAACAAGATTTCAAGGGTTTTGCTTGTGTTGTGGTATCTATCGACATAAATCAGACTCTTGTTGGTACAACATATGTTTACCAGGAAATAGAAAAGAACCACTAGAGGTGATCAAACTCCTTCACCCTGAATATAAATAAATACCTACCAGGTTTCATCGTTCCTTTACACTTGATTAAATGTATTTACTCTATCTTTTTGAAACTTAAAAAAATTCCAGCATTGAGGACACTATATCATTTAAGTGTGGGGGAGGGAACATTTGTAGTTTAGTATTTTCATTTTGTGTTTTCATATTTTGGTGTGTTTTTTGAAACTTTTGAGCTGAAATGATTATCATTACCATTTTTGAAATCCATGTCAATGAGTGAACCAATTTATTCCATGAAACTGAGCATAAATGAATGCTTAAATGACTTTGTTACAAGTTCAAATATTTTGATATTTCATGAAAAGTTCACTAATTTTTTAAACCCATGCCATATTTCACTATATATATCTTTGAAAATACTTTCTAGTGAGGCTTCTAATCCATTTTTGTCATATTATTTTCATTCACCTCATTTCTTGAGAGAACCAGAACATGCTTTCTTTAACTAGAATTTGATCTATTTCTGTCAAAACTAGAGGGTTTGAGGTACTTTTTTTTAAATGATTGAGGAATTTATTTGATTTAAGACCCCTTTTCAAAATAATCCTTTTAATTATGTCCTACCTTATACATTAATCATTTTAGCCACTAGTATCCATGAATATCATATTAGGATAGCCACATTACATGCCAATTTTCCCTATCCAACCTGCTCTTGAAGTGAAATTGCATGATCTAGTAGAACATATAAGTGTGGGGGAAGATGTCTTGTGGTGTACTAACTCATTTGGTGATACTTTTGGTGGAATATAAAATTTTGAAGAGATGATGTTTCTACTAAATATTTCATTTTGTTAAAAAATTTCCCTTTTCTAGAGCTTTCATCATAAGAGAAGCTGTGCCTTTTTGGAGCTTCTGATTTAAAAAGAAAGTTGTGCCGATCTGGAGCTTTCAATTAAAATCATGTTTGAAAAGATTGGAATTTTTTTGTTGAAATTATGATCTAATTTTATGATGATGGAGCCTATTTTCAACATAGTGGAAGAGAAGGAGACCATATTTGAGTAAAAATTAGAATCTTTCCATTTTGATTCAAAAAGAGTCCAGCCCTCATTTTTCAGCCTTAGAATTTTTAACTTATAAATCCTACCAAACGGAAGCCACTCAAAAACCCTAAAAAGTCCTCATGAGAAACACATGTACTTAAGTCACATTGGCTGGAGAAGTAGGAATTTCTCATGAATATGGTGACTCTTGTCTGGGTTTGGATGAGAAAATCCTTGTTCAGCATTTACATTTGTGAGATGATAGAAAATTCATGTGAGGTCGGTGTTTTGTGTGCATGGGATAGGAAATAAAGTGGAAAAATATTAAAATCTAAAATTGAGAACTTGAAATAATTGTTTTTTATGAGTCATGATATCCTTTTTTTCTTAGTATGGATTTGGTAGATCTCATTGGTATGTGTTTTTTTATTTTATTTGATTTGATTTTTACTTGTCCAGGAGTCCAAGTGCTAAGTGTGGGAGATTTGATAGAGAAAACATTTTCAATTAAATTTACATTGAATTTAATTGTTTTAAACCCAAAATAGTGTTACTCTAAGATGAATTGCTTCATTTTTATGATATTGGTGTTATTTTGAGCTGAACATTAAAAATTTCCCAGTTCGGATTTTTAACTATTTTAAATTATTTCTATAGTTTGTCCATAACATATTCTACACTAATAAAAATGGGAAAATTATTTCTTTTCAAAATTCTACAATCTAGGGCTTCATTTACTATTTTTGGACCAAAAGCTGAATCGACCATATGGAAGCTTAAAAAAGCTCACAAGTTGAATCATGAAAACTGTTTATAGTACTGCCAAATTTTGGTTTGGGGTCCATAAATAATATTTGGTGGGACCAATTGTTGTGATATTCAGTAGGTAGACGTGCAAGGTCTTGTCGAACATCATTCATGAAGGGAAGGCTACGGGAATTGTCCGTTTTAAGGGTCATTAATGCATCCTAATCTGGAGGTTTTCGATTTGAAGTGTCTGACAGGAAAGAATAAATTGTGAGAGTAAAATGGGAATAACTCTTGGATTACTTGTACAAATCTGCTTATATTTTGAGGGGAAACTCCCAGGAAAATTATTAACAACATTCAATAAGGGATCAATGCGTTAAAATGTCATGTATTAGGGCTAAAATGCATCAACATTCGGGGTAAACATTATGGCTGTAAAAGGAGGAGAGCTCCACCCTCTCAAAGTATCTCTCATTCCATCTCATTCCTTATGGGACACCAAGGAGGAGAAATTTTCAACTTTCTATTTTATTTATTTTATTTTTCATATATTTGTAATGTCTTCTTCTTCCCCATTCATCTCTATTACCCTTACCATGGTGGGGTAAACATTTTGAGTGATTGGGGAAGGGTTGGTTTTCTATGTTGAAATGCTTGAGTTCTTGAACGTAATTGAATGAAATTTCTTTCTTCTTAAATGTTTTTTAAATTTTATATAGAAAATTTTATTATCAAGTGCGATCATTCTAGAATTTTAATTTCGTTATTTATTTTTTCCTTGGTAAAATAATCATTATCTCCCTCTACTAATTTATAGTTTGTTTATGATGGAATAGACTATGGATTAGTGGCGAAGTACTCGACGATTGTCAGTACGTGTAAAAGGGGTAGCGAATGTTCTTGATTGTTTGGGATAAACAAGACCCAATCAGGTATTTCCCATGTAAATTAAGGATATTCAATACAACTATTTTACACATGGAAGGAGAGTTGACAGAACCAAGATCTTGGAAAGGTTTTCTCTCACCATCATAATTTCACCAAGGAAGTGAGAGGAAACGATTGTGAAACTCACATTAATCAACTAAGAAGAAGAGGTTTTAATTAAATTGAACAAGGATATCATTACAATTATGAAACCAACCCCAATGTAATCACCTTTTTAATATCATTTTTTTTTCAATCATTTGAATTTCAAATTTCCTTTCAAAAGCCCATCATTTTTACCCTTGTTTCAAAGTGACAAACTATTTTGTGTGCACTCCTCTTCAAGAGACATCCTAGGATTAATCCCAAGATTACACTAGGAAATATAGATAAAAAATTTCGCCATGTCGTACGACATGCATGCGTCAAACATGGCGTCATTGCCGGGGATGCAGTGCAACAAAAAAAGGATTTTTAAAATTGAATGACCCACAACTCAAAAGAACCATTAATTGAATTTGATCCAGAAATTGAATGAAAATTAACCCAACTTGGAAAAAAATATTCCAGAAATCATTGAAAAAACATATCTCTTAGACTCAAGTGAAATTCTTACTGTTCACTCTAAACTTGAAATCATGGCTAGAAATCCCAATCAAACCCTGCGTGATCTATGTGCACCACAATTTTCCATTCAAAATAACCAAATAATTGCACCCACTGAACCAAATTATTTTTAATTACATGTAAATATGATTCCTGTGCTTCCATAGTTTCATGGTCTTTTAGGAGAAGTTCCAAATTGGCACATGTAAGAATTCATATACACTTTCTCAAGCTTCAGGACAAGAGGAGCACTTGAAGACCAATTTCAGTTGAGGGCATTCTCTTTCTCACTCGAAGGAGTAGCTAAAGAATGGTTATACAATCTACAACCAGGGGAGATAAATGATTGGGAAGACCTAAAAAAGTTTCATGCAAAGTTTTTTCCCACATCAAGGAGAAATTCTTTCAAGAAGAAGATTTACATCATACAATAATCAATTGGAGAAACCCTCTACGAGTACTGGGAGCGCTACAAGAAGCTATGTTCCAGCTAACCACATCAAGAAACGGAGGAAAACCAATTCCTTTTGTTCTTCTACCAAGGACTTATGGATACTGATCAAAATCTTCTAGATTCCTCATATGGGGGGTCCCTGATTGGAATGTCGCTTGCAGGTATCAGAGTACTAATTGAGAATATTTCTCAAAACACACAACAATTTAGACTAAGAGGAAAGGGAACCAGGGGATACATGAGGTAAAAACATCTGATTAATCAACATTTATTAAAACCATTGTTGGTGACCTTGCATGGTTAGTCCCTCGAATGGATGTAACTCAACAAAATGGACAACAAGATTCATCTTAGGTATGTGGTTTATGTTATTCTTCCACTCATTATACTGACCAGTGCCCTTCGATATAGGGGACAGAATACTGTGCTATGGCCTTTCAACCAAGAAAATTCTAACAAAATCAACTGCATCATCCCCAATCCCATCAAGGATATGGGAACCAACAAAACCATATGAGATCATTTAATCAGCACCACAGTCGACCTCCTTACCACCAGCAGCAATACCAGAACCCCCCTCCCTTCCAACAATCCTATAAACATCCCTTACAACAACAACAATCCTTTCATCCACCACCATTCCAAAGAAAGACATCTGAACAAACATCCACCATCACACAACCTTCTATGGATCAACTAAAATACATGTATGAGGGCCTAGAAGATAAGTTTGACGAGCTAGCAGACACAATGGTAAGTCTTTTTGAAATCATGTCAACAAATCCAGGAAAGCTTCCATCCCAAATAGTGCCAAATACTAAAGAGAATGTCAGTGAAATCACAACAAGAAAAGGAAAATAAATCCAACCTCCATCCAACCCTAAACCTGAAACTATACCACCTGTTATAAGGGATAATGATTCATAAAATCTTATGAAAATCCACCAAAAAGATGAAAAAGAGGAGGAGGAGGAGAATGATAGGTCACAGAATATGAAACAAGAAACACCTTTGCAAAAAAACCAAGGGGAAAAATGATACCCCAGAACCATTCCCATATGCATTGGTTGAGTCAAATAAGGGTGAAAAAGAAAGAATTCAATAGGAAATACAGGAAAAATTCAGAAACGTTGAGATTAACTTCCCACTATTGGATACAATCAGACAAATCCCTAAATATGACAAATTTATAAAGGAGCTGTGTAAAAAAATAAGTAGGCTAGATGGAAATGAAATAATAAAATTATGAAGAAGTGTCTCATCATTGATCACATCACCGATACCACATAAATGTCAAGATCCAGGGACTTTCTCTATTACTTGCACTATCAGTTATTTAAATTTTACAAATTCAATATGTGATCTCGGAGCTTCAATAAATGTTATGCCTCACTCAGTATTTACATCTTTGAAGATTGGAAAATTGAATCCTACTAGAGTAGTGGTCCAGATCGCAAATAGATCCACAGTTTTTCCAGCAGGTGTTCTCGAAGATGTTCTTCTAAATGTAAATGATCTACTATTCCCAGCTGACTTTTATGTGCTGACAATGGAAGAAGATAAGAGTTCATCACACTGAGTGAGGGAGACCATTATTAAAGGCTGTGAATACCATCATCAATGTGCATGAGGGAACACTCTCAATGGAGCTCGGAGATAGTCGAGTGAATTTCAATATACTCGAATCAATGAATAATTTGTCAGATGTTCAATCGCTAAAAGAAATCTACCAAAAAGAAGGAAAAGAAACAAATAAAATTTTATAAGAGACAACCTTAGAATTCGTGGATAGTTTGTTAGAAGAGGCTGGAGAATCAAAATCAGGAGAAGATGTTGAGATCAATAAGAATAAACTCTAGGAGGCTGAACATAAAAATATTATCATAGCTCTCTGGAAGGAACTTGCTAAAATGGAAGAAGAACTAGCTAAGGAGAATTCCATATGCCTTGAAATAGAACATGAGCTGAAGAAGGTCAAGGAAACCCCCATTAAAACTGTTGTGTGTAAAGGATATTCTCAAACCAATGGGAAGAGTGGATCAAAATAAAAAGGGGAAAACCCAAAACCAGGTTCATATGGGTAAAGAAAATCGGGGGTCAATCTCCTGCCTCAAAAGAAGAGGGGAATTTTCAAAGGACACCACAACCCCTTAAAAAGAGTTATGTTCACATTGCAACAACGAAGAAACAAATATCTAGAAATATTGAAAACCATTCCAGAAGAACAAGAGCTCAGGGGTTTTGCTGGTGTTGTGGTATCTATGGACACAAATCAGACTCTTGTTGGTACAACATGTATTTACTAGGAAATACAAAAGAACTAGTGGAGGATATCACTATCCTTCACCTTGAATACAAATGAAGACCTACCAGGTTGCATCATTCCTTCACACTTGATTAAATGCAGATACTCTATCTTTTGGAAACATAAAAAAATCCCATCATTGAGGAAAATGTATCATTTAAGTGTGGGGGAGGGAACCTTTGTAGTTAGGATTTTCATTTTGTGTTTTTTTCCAAAAAAAAATTGTGCGTCTTCATATTTGGTTGTGTTTATTTTTCATTTTTTGGTGTGTTTTTTAAACTTTTGAGCTGAAATGATTATCATTAGAATTTCTAAAACCCATTTCAATGAGTGAACCAATCTATTCCATGAAACTGAGCTTAAATTAATGCTGAAATGACTTTGTTTCGAGTTCAAATATTTTTGAATTTTAAGAAAAGTACAATGATTTTTGAAACCGATGCCATATTTCACTGACTATATCTTTGAAATTACTTTCCTTTGAGGCTTCTGAACCATTTTTGTCATATTCTATTCATTCAGCTCGTTTCTGGAGAGAACCGGAACATGCTTTCTTTAACTAGAACATGATCTATTCCTGTCAATACTTGAGGGTTTCAGGTACTTTTGTTTTAAATTATTGAGGAATTTATTTGGTTTAAACCCCCTTTTCAAAATAATTGTAGGACCCCGAGGAACCCTGAGAGGGGAGGGGTGAATCAGGGTGACAAATGTTTCTTTTAAATAGAGGATCTTATTCCCACATTGGTAGGAACTAGTTAAACCTGTATGAAGAATATGATCTGTAATGAAACAGTCACATGCAAAGAGATGTCACAACAAATTTTACTTGGTTCACCGCTAAGGGCTATGTCCAAGGAGCATACGCCGACAAGTTGTCGGGTGTACCAAATTCCACTATTCATAACTAGTTGTGGATTACAATGGTTCAGGCATAGTCACATTGTCCAAGGATCACTACCTTTACAATTGTTCAGGGATAGCTCACTACGTCCCTCGGGTCACTCCCGTTGACTCCCCCTGGCTCACTACCGTTGGTGAAGTCCCACTCAGTTTCTAGATGTGAAGGTAACTTCATCATTTCTCAATAAATGCATCTTATGTATTATGTGGATGTTTTGTTGAAGTCCAACTATCACCCGTGAACTGATCTACAACTTTCATGCCGCACCAAGACAACTAGAAAGCCTCAACAACACCCGGAGCGCAACTCCAAGGCGGCGCACAACATTTAAGGATGGCGCGCAAGTTATAACTGTCGTACAAGTCCACCTTCAACACTTGTGTGATTCATTCTTCTTTAAATCCAAACTTGCACGACTCAACTTCTTCTCACCTCAAGCCGATTTTGAAACCTAAAGGAAACCTATCGTGCAACTTCAATTCTGGTGCGCAAGTATCACCAAATCACTTGCGTGACTACTGGACGGGCATCAAACAACTGTCGCGCTACTCCACCTTGCGCGACCCACCAACACTTGCGCGACTTCAACACCTGTGCGATGGGAGATCTGAATTTCTTCAAGTCCAATGTTCGTGTCCAATGAGGAGGGGTGGTCCTCTATTTATAGGCATTCAGATACCCTACGCGGCGGCGCACAAGTCTTCCCTTGGCGCGCAAGTCTTGCCGCGCAACCCTTCTGTCCTCCTAGACACTTGCGTGACCAACTTCCAATCTTGGGTGCCCCTATTTACTTTTCCATATTTTGATGATCAAAACATGATGGTCAAATGGCATGCAAATTTCCAATCCTCTATGGTACCGGCGTGCAAGTCCTTTCGTGGTGTGCAAGTCAGTTGCGCGACCAAACCTATACTTGAACGACCCTCTTTCCTTTGCCATATTTTCATGTTCTCATTCTGAAAAACACCAGGAATGCATGTTTCCAAGCCTCCAAGGACTCGGCATGCAAGTATTTTTTCCAAAAACACATTTCTCCATTTTTCATGTTTTGAGGCCCAAAAATTTGGCAAACACTGGGAAACGACGCTATCTTCAATACATTTGTCTACTTTAACTGTATGATCACTTTGCTGGTACACGTTCTGAACTTCCACTGAGGATTTACAACAAACACAAACCATACTCCAATTCATGCACAGAACATCCATGGTTCCAATAATAATCCTTTTCATTATGGCCTACCTTATACATTAATCATTTTAGCCCCTAGTAGCCATGAATATCCAGTTAGGTTAGCAACATTACAATCCAATTTACCCTATCCAACCTTCTTTTGAAGTGAAATTGCATGATCTCGTTGGACATAATTATGGGGGAAGATGTCTTGTGGTGTACTACCTCATTTGGTGATACTTTTGGTGGAATATAAAACGTTTAAGAGATGTTTTTTCTACTGAATATTTCATTTTGTTAAAAGTTGTCCCTTTTCTAGGGATTTCATGATAAGAGAAGTTGTGCCTTTCTAGAGCTTCTGATGTAAGAAGAATGTTGTGCATATTTGGAGCTTTCAAGTAAAATCATGTTTAAAAATATTGAGTGGTTTACTGCTGAAATCCTGAGCTGATTGAATGATGATGGAGACTATTTTATACAAAGGGGAAGAGAAGGAGACTATATTTGAGTGAAAATTAGAATCTTGCAATTTTGCTTCAAAAAGAGCCAAGCCCTCCTTTTTCAGCATTAGTAGTTTTAGCATCTAAATCCTACCATCCGAAAGCCACAGAACAACCCTGAAAAGTACGCATGATAAACACATGTCCTTGACTCACATCAGGTGTAGAAGTACGAATTTATCAATTCCGTGGTGACTCTTGTGTGAGTTAGGAGGAGAAAAGCCTTTTTCAGCATTTACATTTGTGAGATTAGAGAAAATTCATATGAGGTAGGTGTTTTGTGTGCATGGGATAAGAAATGAAGTGGAAATATATTAAAGTCTAAAATAGACAACTTGAAATAATTTTTTTATGAGGCATGATATCTTTTTGTTTCTTAGTATGGACTTGGTACATCTCATTGGAATGTGATTTGGATTTGATTTTATTTTATTTTTACTTGTGCAGGATTCCAAGTTCTAAGTGTGGGAGAATTGATAGAGTAAATATTTTCAATTAAATTTAAATTGAATTTAATTATTTTAAACCCACAAAAGTGTTAATCTATGATAAATTGCTTCATTTTTATGATATTGGTGTTATTATGGGTTGAACATTGAAAATGGTCAATTTCATATTTTTAACTATATTAAATTATTTTTTTAGTTTGGCCATAACATATTCTACACTAATCTAAATTGGAAAATTCATTCTTTTCCCTATTCTAAACATTGAGGTCTTCATTTACTATTTTTGGATCAAAAGCTTAATCGACCATATGGAAGCTCAAAGGAAGCTTACAATTTGTCTCATGAAAACTTTTTACAATTCTATGGAATTTTGTTGTGGGGTCCATATATAATTTTTGGTGGGCCCAATTGTTGTTATATTCGGTAGGTGGACGCACAAGGCGTTTTCAAACATCTTCCATGAAGGGAAAGCCATGGGAATTGGCCTTTTAAGGGTCATTAAAGCATACTAATCTGGAAGTTTGTTATTTGGCGTGTTTGACTGGACAGAATAAATTGTGAGTGTAAAATGGGTATAAATCTCGGATTACTCGTCCAAATATGCTTCTCTTTTTAGGGGAAACGACCAATAGAATTATGAAAAACATTCAAGAAGGGATCAATGCGTGGAGATGTGAATTAATGGGGCAAAAACATGTCAAAATTCGGGGGATAAATTATGGATATAAAAGGAGGAGAGATCCACCCTATCAAAGCATCTATCATTCCATACCATTCCTTCTGGGACACCAAGGAGGAGAAATTTTCAGCTTTCCCTTTTATTTATTTTCATTTTTATAGTTTTGTAATGTCTTATTCTTCCCCATTCATCTCTATTACTCTTACCATGGTGGGGGTAAAAATTTTGAGTGATTGGGGAAGGTTTGGTTTTCTATGTTCAAATGATTGAGTTCTTGAAATTAATTGAATGAAATTTCTTTCTTCTTCAATGTTGTTTTCAATTTAATATAGAGTATTTTATTATCATGTGTGACTGTTCTTGAATTTTAATTCTGTTATTGATTTTTTCCTTTGAAAAATAATCATTATCTCCCTCCACTAATTTCTGGTTTATATATGATGGAATAGACCAGGGATTAGTGGTAAAGTACTTGACGATCATCAGTATGTGTAAAGGCGGTAGTGAATGTTCTTGATTATTTGGGATAAACTAGACCCAATCGGGTATTACCCATGTCAATTAAGGATATTCAATACAACTATTTTACACATAGAAGTAGAGTTGAACAAACCAATATCTTGGTAAGGTTTTCTATCACCATCATAATTTCACCAAGTTGGTGAGAGGAAATGATTGTAGAAACTCACTTTAATCAAATAAGAAGAAGAGGTTTGAATTAAATTGAACAAGGATATCATTAAAATTAGGAAACCAACCTCGACCTAATCACCCTTTTAATATCATAGTTTTTCAATCATTTAATTTTCACATTTCCTTTCAAAAGCACACCATTTTTACCCTTGTTTCAAAGTGACAAAATATTTTGTGTGCACTAATCTTCAAGATACATTCTAGGTTTAATCACTAGAATACACTATGAAATATGTAAAAAATTATTTTACCATGCCCTAGGATAGGCATGCTTTAGGAATCGATGTCGTTGGACCATATCCACCAGTGACAGCTCGCCAGTGCAGGTCCATCCTGATCGCCACAGATTTGTTTTCCAACTGGGCAGAAGCAGTTCTTCTCAAGAAGGGCAAGCCCCGTTCTATCGTCGACTTCTTGAGCTCCAATATCATCTACCGGTTTGGAGTCCCTTATTCCATCCTCACTGATAATGACACCTACTTCCGAGAATCCTATTTGAAGAAATTGTACGCCAAGTACAACATCCATTCAAACCATACCTCCCACTATTACACACAAGAATATCGGTAGATCGAGGCATTCAACAAGACCCTCTCTAACATTCTGTAGAAAATGTTTGGTCAGAACAAGAAGAGTTGGACAAAAAATCTCCCCAACCCCCTCTGGGATTATCGAACGACAACTTGTAATTCCACCCATGTGACCCCATATTCCCTGGTGTATAGAGCTGAGGCTATCCTTCCCATAGAGATTCAGTTTCCTTCATTACGAAAAGCGGTCTACGACCAGCAGGCAACAGATAAGGTGGCCAAAAGTTGTCTGGCTGAATTTTAAGCACATGAAAAGAATAGGCTTCGTGCCCTACACAATCTTGAAAGGCATCTAAATAAGATAACTAGAGCCTTCAACAAGAAATTTTTCCCCCACTCATTCCTACAAGGCGACTTTGTATTGACCCTTAGGACACCAATGATCCTTAGTAGGAAACCACATAATTTAGAGCCCAAATGGGAATGACCATACATAATTCACAGGGTTTACCCCAATAGAGCGTACTCCTTGGTAACCATGGATGGAGAGTGTATAACTCCTCCCCCCAATGCCATGTTCTTCAAGAAATACTTTTCCTGAGCTAGTTGATCTGGAACAACCCTAATCTATCTGGTCCTACATGACTTTAAAACTGGATGTTGGTCCTATCAAATGACCCTAAACAGTGACCTGGTCCACCATGACCCTAAACTGTTTGGTCCGACATGACCCTAAACTATTTGGTCCAGCATGAACTTAAACTATCAATTCCTACATGACTTTAAAATGTTCTTCGTCCTGTATGATGTGAAACTGCGCCCTTAGAACTATGTATGGCTTGATTCTCATCCTTATGGGATACATAGGAATGCTCAAGCATTTCGTCTTGAGCCCAGCCCCAAACTCTTCTCTTTGTCTATCCCCGTTGGGTATAGTTCTCTCAGAGGATCCTTGCATGATATGATGTAGGCTTCCATAGCCCATCTCATGTCGGGAATATAACACTCACACCATGTGCTCGTGCCCCGTTCTTCTATCCTCACACGTCCTCAACACATGATGTTGAACTGTACGGCCTTCAAGAACTACGTACGGCTTGATTCCCACCCTTATGGGATATGTAGGAATTCCCATACATTTCTTCTGTTGGCTGAGCCCAAACTTCAAAACCTCCCCTCGGGTCAAGACATATGGTGTGGTGCAGACTTTTTCCCCATTTCATGTCGATCTCATCTCAACCCCTCCATACGTCCCACTCCCCAGAGGTGTTCGCCTCTTTCAAAAATGGGTACAGCGATGCTTCACCCACTCCTTCGATTGGGACTCCATCATCTTTACCATCTAGAAGGGCCCCCAAAAAACATGGATGCTAGGCCCAAGGGCTCTCCTATTACTTCAGGCCAATGCCCTCGAGGATGTTGAGAAACAAATTGATACAAGTCATGCATTGTGAATATGGTCAGTGGTTGATTCTCATTTGTTGTTTCCATTCCAGGTCACTATAAGGACATTGTGTTTTGAACATGGTCAACAGTTATCCTATGTCATCAGGGCCCCCCTAAGATGTCCCAAACACTGAGTGCAGCGATTCATTCTTCCCCGTTGTATATCCAAGAGACGAACTATCGTCGGGTGATGCTAGCTACTAGAACCCTATATAGTAGGGAGAGCTGAATTCGACCCCATTTCACCCACACCGAGCACTGCTCACATGGTCTTAGGAGCTACGATGAGGCAGTGACCGTACAAGAGGTCATATGGATACCATTAGTCGGGACGCCCAACCTGAAGCCCCTTGGCCTTATACGGCCCCTTGGCCTTTTTTCCCCCTGGCCCATGTTCTCACTTGGAATTTTACAGTGTGGTATGGAATTATGTCCTCATTAAATTTGGGTTACTCTTCATGCCGTACATATCCCCAGATGAGATACCTTATATGTACTTGTCCTCACTGCAAGACGGTAAACTGCAAACTGGTCAGGTCTTTCCGTCCAAGGCCTAGCCTCAGGCCCCTTGCCCTTATATGGACCCTTGGCCTTTCTGGCCCCAGGCCCAAGTTCTCACTCAGTATTTTATAGTGTGGTGTGGGATTATGTCCTCATTCATGTCGGGTTACTCGTCGTGCCGTACATATCCCAAGATGAGATACCTTCTACATATTCATCCTCACTGCAAGACGTTAAACTGCAAACTGGTCGGTTCTATTCGTCTGAGGCCCCTTGTCCCCATCTGGCCTATGGCCCATGTTCTCACATGGTATTATACAGTGTGGTATGAGATTATGTCCTCATTCACATCGGGTTACTCTCGGTGTCGTACACCTCCCCTGTTTGGGGTATCTTACCCCTTTCTTTGTCCTCACTGCAAGACATTAAACTGCAAAATGGTCAGGTCTTTTCCATATGAGGCCCAGCCTCAGGCCCCTTGTCCCTTTCTGGCCTCTATCCCAAGGTCTCACACGTGATTTTATGGTGTGTATGGGATTATGTCCTCATTCACGTCGGGTTACTCACCATGGTATACACCTCCCGAATTTGGAATATCTTACCGCTTTCTTCGTCCTCACTACAAGACGATAAACTGCAAACTGGCCGAGTCATTCCATCTGAGGCCCATCCTCATTCCACCTTAACCCTTTTTGTCCTCTATCTGAATTTCTCACTCAGTATTGTACGGTGTGGTATGGGATTATGTCCTCATTCACGTCAGGTTACTCGTTTTGTTGTACACCTCCCATATTTGGGGTATCTTACCCCTTTCTTCATCCTCATTACAAGTCGTTAAACTACAAACTGGTCAGGTCTTTTCATCTGAGGCCCAGCCTTAGGGCCCTTGTCCCTTTTTGGCCTTTGGCCCAAGTTCTAACACGATATTGTACGGTGTGGTATAGGATTATATCCTCATTCACATCTGGTTACTCACCGTGACGCACACCTCCACTATTTGGGGTATCATACACCTTTCTTCGTCCTCACTGCAAGATGTGAAATTGTGAATTGACCAGGAATTCCCAATTGAGGCCCAGTCTCAGGACCCTTGGCCTTTTCGGGCCCTGACCCAAGTTCTCATTCATGGTTGCATGGTGTGGTATGAGATTCTGTCCTCATTCATGTTGGGTTTCTTTCTACGCCATACACCTCCTTTATGTGGGGTATCTTACACATTTGTGTCCTCACTATATGATGATAAACTACACATTACTCCCTTAAAGAACTACATGTGGCTTGATTCCCATACTCATGGATTACGTAGGACATCCTGAACGACTACAATTTGGGTCCATCCCCATCTCTTAGAAATCTCCATTTCACATTGGCCCCAGGGCATACCCTTTCCCAGGGAGGGGAGTATGTGGTGTGGTATGAGACTATGTCCTCATTCACGTAGAGTTGTAATGACCACGCCATGTAACTCTCTCTACTAAGAGTATTCTATCCCCTTATTCTATACTATATTCAAATCAGTTACTCTCAAGTTGAGTACCCTCCTCGACCCTCCCGGTGATTCACCAATGTGTCTAAGAATACTCTGGTTCAGCATTTGGAGTGTCAGATTTTACGTTGACATGTTTGCACCCATTTTTCAGGCTTCGTTTTCCCCTTCATTTTGGTCTTACATAATCCTCCACACCCAAAGGGATCCCCAAATGGTATGGATGATAGGACTAAGGTCTCTCCAACCATCACGGGCCAACGTTCTCGAGGGTTCAAGACAAAAAATTGATACAAGTCCCGCATTGCGAATAAGGTCAGCAGCTAATGCTCATTTGTTTTCCCTTATTATTGGCTAATGCGATATGGATATTGTGTTTAGAACATGGTCAACAGTCATCCCCCATCATCACACCTTCCCCTTTAAGCCTTGAATGTTGGTTACATGATTCACATCATTGTCCACACCAACATGTACAAATGGAATTTTGACACTCCTAACACTATCTCTTAGTGAACATTTGCACGTTAGAAGGAAAAAAACCATGGTAAGGGCGTCATTCGGGGCTTCGCACCGACTTCCCTTTGACATGAATCCCAGGTATTTCAAAAAACCTCTTCTGTCATTATTTCCTACATCGAGCTTAACTCACATTGGCTTAGGGACTGGGTTACGGTCTGCGCTTACCTGGAAGGATTTCTCTTCTCCATGGTCCGAGCTCTAAGAACCTAAACTAATATTTCTTTTATAAATATTTATTTCTTGATTCCCATTCTCATAGGATTTGTTGGAACACCTGGACGTCTTTTATTTGGGTCTAGCTCAATTTGGAAAAAAATTCTCCTACCCCATACCCTCTTAAATCTATTTTGGCCCCTTTTCCTGATGCTTCATTCTAGGAACTGCGTATGGTGTGGTATGGTATTATGTCCTCATTGATGAAAGGTGTGATTTATTACACCATGAAAGTTCCCCCTTTATCCTCGTTTCTACTATGTCTGGTGCCACATGATGTTAAAATTCATGCTTGGTCCCATCACATGACCTTAAACTGTGACATTATCGTGCTGGCCACACAACGAACAATGGAACTACATCATCATGTCCTCACTCAAGGGAACACCATGTATGGTATTTATCACACGCCATACCACTTTTCTACACCATTATACGGCTTGATTCTTGTGGAGATACTGGGACTTTCTACCTTAAGCATATCAGTTCACCAAAAAAACCATTCACCTTAATGGAAAAACAAGATACAACAAATACCACTTCCTTTGGTGCGAGGGCCACACCTGCAGGACCCTTTTATCCCTACCACTGGTACCTTACTATGCCACCCATTATAACTACGTACAACTTGATTCTCAATCTCATGAGATACGTTAGAATACTCGAGCACTTCCCCATGGGCCCGGCCTAACTTTCGTGTTCAGTCACTTGACCTGAACACTTCCCCAAGGAACACATGGTAATATGGACTTATGTCCTCATTCATGTAGGGTTTCATAATCACCTCACAATGTGTCCCCTACACTCCTTACCTATCCCTGGTCCTAGCTCTATGACCATAAACTAAGACCTCTCTTAGAACTATGTATGTCTTGATTCTCATCCTCATGAGATACGTAGGGACACCCAGGAATTTCGCCTCGGGTCCAGCCCCAGGATTCATAAATCCCATTCCTCCTTATTTCCAGCCCCCTGGCCTGACCCCATGTGGGGAACCATGTAACTGCAACTTTGCCCTGAACAAGTTTGGGATTCCCCACGATGACATTGGAAAGCGACTGATCCCTCGCCAGAGAGGTCCTTTCTAAAAGTAAGAATGACCCATGATCAAACCGATGCGCCCATCTAATGTTCATACACCACAGTGGCATAATTTCGAGAGTGTTGGATTCTGTTCAAACAAACCATCACTCCATAGTCCACTATTTTTTTGCCCCTTATTCGAACCCTCTTCCCTTTTTATTTCTAAGGGAATCCCCCAATAGTATGGATGCTCGGCCTATGGCCCACCTATTGTCTTGTGCCAATGCCCCGGAAGACTTTATACGACATTTTGAGTTAGATCTTGTGTTTCGAACAAGGTCAAGAGTCAAACCTATTTTATTTTCTGCCATTTCAGGATAACATGATATGGATCCAGTGTTTTGAACATAGTCAACTGTTACCCTCCATCACTAGGCCACCCTCATTTTGTTCCGAATTCTGGGTATCATGATTCACAACTTTCATCCCCATCTGTTTGGATTGATTCTAGTGCCCTTGGCATTACCATGTTTGTGCATAAGAGCACACTCGAGACATAGTAATTAGGCTATTCTAAGAGCTTCATTCTCAAGTTAGGTCTCTCCCATTTCCTCTCGGAAATCCGAGCCAGTTGTTCAAACCCCGGATGCCCGAATCATGGTTTTCACTCATACATTTGGATGGGGTGATAAGTAGTTCATCCCTTGTTTCTCACATCGGGCCCAAACCACATGAGCTTATGGAATGATCACGGGATTCTCCACGAATATCACAAGAATGAAATAATCCAATGTAAACAATGGAACGCATGCATTCCATGGCATCAAACAATCAAAGAAAGAAATTACGTTTGAGGGTTTGTAATCTTTACAGTACCCAAGGTTCAATTCCCCCCATGGATAGGTTAACCTCATCAAAAGAACGTAGCAGCTACGCCACCCTCTAGCTGGTGGCATCCAAGAGTTGCTGCCGCATGTTCAGCTCCAGCTCCTCCTCAGTAACGACAGGGCGCAATTCATCAGCCACAATCTAGGCCCTCTCTATATCGGTCTGAATGACGATCATCTCCTCAGAGGCTTTTTTCATGCCCTCTTCAGCCTTGCCAGCTGGCCCTTCAATCACAATATTATCTCATATTGTGTGTTGAGGGAGGTCGAGTGCTCATCTTCTCGACTCTGTAGCTGTTGAACCTCATCATCAGTCTCCTGTAGGCTCTTGATGTTTACCGTTTTCCTCCACTAGTAGCCGACACTGAGGCCACGGTCATGCTCTTGAATCTTTTCCGCCATAATATTTCAGACAAACATGTGAGGACATTGTGAAACCATTTCCCCAACGCACAGTTCACGCGGCCACGAGCGAAGTCTGTCCATATCATCCAGCCATAGTTTTTCGGGGTTGTCATCAATGAATCACATGATCCGATTCCATGATCGGTGAGAGACTATTCTGTTTTCCTCTTTATCAGTGGTTGTCTTGTCCCAGTCAACGTGGTTGGCAGGCTCATTTGCGGGGTACTCCCTTAGGAACTCGTCATTTGGGTCCACATATGGCGTTTGATCAAGTGTGGTAGGACCTCGACTATCTGATTGATCCTCATCATTGGATCCCACCTCAATGACCTCAGGGTCAACCCCACTGATGGTCCCACCAGTGTTCAGGAGCACCGCCGCTTGTTCGGTTTGGTGCCCCGCCTCCACGATCATCAGCATTCCCCTGGGAAGGACACCACAAGAATCCCCGACCAACCATGCCAAGGTGGACCAAACCATTTGAAGAACTGTACGCACCAAAAAAGGACATGGACGTCAGTAAACATGGTTAGGGGATTGCAGTCATGAAATTGATAGGATGGAATTAAAAAGATCAAATTTCTGGTCTCGTTCTTGGGTCGATGTCGTCAGGACCTGGAAGCGCGGCCCCCCGTTTATGGTTGGAAGGTTTGGAAGCTCTAAAGGGGTCACCTTAGGTATCTCGTCCCTACTAGACATAGTAATAGATGTGGCGGCAGGGGTAGATCCCGAATGTCCCACATCTTAATCCACTAAGGGAGGAGAAAATGTTCTGTATACAAGACTCTACTACATGGTTCAGATTAGGGGTTTCCATGGGTCGGGTCGGGTCTAGTCGTAGGCATTTCAAGGCCCGATCCGAACGAAAATGTCCGGGTCGGGTTGGGTCGGTTCACATGCTTCGAGGGCAGCCAACCCGACCCAACCAAACCCGTTGGGGTTGGGTTACCCGTCAGATGCCCTAAGGACCCGAACCAACCCAAACCACTGAGGGTCGGGTCAATTTGGGTCGGGTTATATGTGTAAACCCAACCCAACCCGACCCAACCTGATCTAACCCATCCCAATCCGTCCCAACCCAACGGACCCGGACCATCCACTAAAACCCAACCCCCCTAGACCCAACCCGATGGACCCCCTGCACTGCACCAGCTTGCTGCCCAAAAAAACCAGCCCTCCCTGCACAAAAAACCCAGCCCCCCCCCCCCCCACAAAAATTTCAGCCCCCCTCTGCCCAAAAATTTACCCCCCCTCCCCCATAAAAATATTTCATCCCCCCCTGCAAAAAAATTTCAGCCCCCTCCCCCTACACCCTCTTCCCCCCTCCCCAAGGCACACCAGCCTCCCCCCTCCTGTACCCCGTACAACACAACACCCCTCTCCCCCTACACCGCCTGCCCCTCCCCCCTGCACAACCTCCCCCCTCCTATACCCCTGCACAAAAAACCCAGCCCCCCTGCACAAAAAACCCAGCCCCCCGCCTCCAAAAAAATTTCAGCCCCCTCCCCCTGCACCCTCTGCCCCCTCCCCCAGGCACACTAGCCTCCACCCTTTTGTACCCCATACAACACAACACCCCCCTCCCCCTGCACTCCAATCCTCCCTCCCCTCCCCCTACACACCATCCTCCCCCCTCTTTCACCCCTGCACAACACCCATCCACCCCTACATTGCACCCTTTCACCCGTACACCGGCCTGCAGCATCCTCCTTCCACCCTTGCACCCCTGTACCCTCCCCCTGCACACACACACCAGCCTCCCCCCTCCCCCTAGACACACTCCCCATGAAAACCAACCAGAATACCCCCTCTCCCCCTACCAACACACAAGACCCCCCCCCCCCCCCTACACCCTTGCACCACCCGCCTCCTAGCACCCCTACGCCAGCCAGCCAACCTCCCCCTATACACACACTCCCCGCTGCAAACCAGACTACCCCTACAAACTAGTCGTCCCACCTCTCCCTCCTACCTGGATGCCAGACCCATCCCTCTCCAGCACTAGTCTTCCTCCCTCCCCCTCATGCACCCTGGCCTCCTGCCCCCTGCACACTCCCCCCTGCAAACCAGCCTTCCCCCTCTCCCCCCTGCCTGCACACACGAAACCAACCCAGCCTATGTCTCCCCCCTGCCCGCACACACCAAACCCAGCATCCCCCCTACACACACCAACCCCTCTACCCCCTGCCTGCACACACCAAACCTACCAAGCCTGCACCCCTGCACACACCAGACCACCCCCACACACTCCCCCTACAAACCACCCCCCCCCCCCGCACTACCAGCCCCCTTGCACCAGCTGAGCCTTCACCCCTTCCCCAGACTAGACCAAACAGTGAAAACATGTAAGTTGTAGCCACACATATCTCAAACAAAAGGAAAAGTAAAAAAAGTAAAAAAAAGACAATTCAACAAAAACTAAAAAATTGTATTGTTATTAAATGCAAAATGCTAAATATTAAATATGTTTTCTCTATAAATTCATCGTATAAATCTAATTCCTAGTGAAGAAGTCAATAAAACAAACAATAAACACGGAGAAAACAAAAAATAGCATCGAAGTAGGCCAAAATTCCAATAAGGTAAGGTTTTTAGATCTGTATTCAGAAGTTGAAATATTCAGAAAATGTGTAATACATGCTATGTATAGGTAGGAAACCCTATTGAAAAAAGAAATTATCCAGCATCCAAGATTTTGAGAGCAGAGAATCCACCATCTTACACCCAATATATGTTCAAAGTTTTTGAAAATTTAAGAACAAACTGAAGAAGGGAATAAAATAGAAGAACAACCATGTTTAACTTACAAGTTAAGATTCGATCACCTAGATCAATTTCAGGAAACAGGTAATATAAAATTGGAAGCCTTTAGGGCTAATATCTCTACACAACAAACCTGCAACAATCACCCAGTGGAACAAATATTTGTCTCAAGAACCTCAACATTTTAAATTAAGAAACAACTTAAAACACAAACATTAAATGATGACACGAACCATTGCACACTGATCAAGTTTATCATTTTCCAAAATTTTGAAATAAATGACATGAAATTTCCATCCTTGTAAGTATGTGAAGGTACAATCATAAATTTATACCTTAATGAAGAGTGCTCCATCCATCATCCTTGATTCTTCTACTTTATATAATGAAACTCTGATCATAAATTGTGATAGATGGTGGCATTGGCATTTATTAGAAAAACACAACAAAAGAAAGAAAGATTCAGCCTTTTACTTTATCAAACCAATTTTTATAATTGAAAAATGAAAAATGATAAAAAATCACAATATTTTTAATGGTATTACATGTTTCAATCACTTCAACTTCTTATAGTTTCTTTACAATGTCAATTGGATTAGAATTTCTAAACCAATTTGGTGAGGAAATTAATGCTTCAATAGTGTTGGGATTAAAACAACTACGAAATGGATCAAGGACTCGTCCTCCTGTACTAAAAGCAGACTCTAGAGATACTGTAGTTAAAGGAATTTCTAGAATATCTCTAGAAATGCATGAGAGAACATGTTATTTGCTTGCCTTTCCTTTCCACAAACTCAAAATATAGAATCCTTTAAAATTATCCTCACAATGATCAATCTCAATATATCTCTCTAGTTCATTCCTTTGTTGTGTCAGCTGCCTTTTCCTTTTCTTTAATCTATATGCATCTTTCCATTTCTCATCATCCTCACTATCGGTACTAGCATCATGAATATGTGACTCTTGATGAGAACTGGTCTCACATTTATCACCAACTGCAATGGGATATCTACATTTGTAAAACTCACAGATATTATTCATAACCTCTGTTAATTTACTGATCAACTGATTTTTCTCTTCTTTTTCATCAAGTATCATTTCAGAACTATCCCGAACATATTCCAATTTATATCGGGGATCAAGAAAAACTGCCACAATTAAGAGTGAATTAAAATTTTAACCGATACCCTAATAGTTGTCCAACTTAAGTTTCATTTCATTAGGCATTGAACTCACAGTAATATCATGACTCTTCATCCATTTCTTGATTTTTATATATATGTCACAAAGTCTATGAAAGAATGTGTGACATGTCACATGAATAGAACCAGAAAACTCAACAGTTATATCATAAAAAAATTTAGGGCCTTGATAAATACACGAGCACACACCCAATCATATGTTGTAGGAACCCCACCTTCACAGACCAGAGCACTCATAAAACTAACATCCTCCTCAAGGTGAATAAATATTTTTTCATACTTCTCTGCAACATCCAACATAAAGAAAAAATAATTCCACCTAGTAGGCACATCAAGAATTATGGTCTGTTTACTAGGAATTTTTAACTCCTCGGCTATGCTTTTGAAAAGAGCCAATATTGAAGGTGAACTTCTCACAAATTTTTAAGAAACTTTGATTCTAGAAATTGATGTCGATATTTACTTTAACCCATCACTAACAGTAGGGTTTAAAATATGTCCACAACATCTAACATGAACATACTCTCCATTAAGAATATACCCATTCCAATAATTGACCCTCCTCGCCAAATAACTGATCATTGTATTATTAGAAGTAGCATTATCCACTGTAACAGTGTTAATCCTTTCAATCCCCCATTGTTTCAATGTCTATTCTAATACTCGTCCAATTGTTTCCTGTTTATGATCCCCAACAAGACAAAACCAGATGATTTTTTAATTCAATATCCAATTATCATCAATAAAATGTGCAGTCACACACATATAATTCAGATTCTAAATTGAAGTCCATGTCTCAGTGGTAAGACATACCATGTGAGAGAACATATCAAACATAGACTTCAATTTTTCTTTCTTAGCCAAATATAACTGTAGGCAATCCCTAGAAACTGTTTTCCTAGATGAAACTTGAAATTGAGGTTGATCAACATCAATAAATTCTCTAAAACCATGATTCTAAACATACTTAAATGATAACTCATCAATGATTATCATTTTAGCAAGAGCTATTCTGCACTCTTCTTGGTTAAAATGAGCTACTGAAATTTTAACCGTCCCATCATCCTCATCTTCACACTTCTTCCTAAGACCAAGAGTGGTTTGACTTTTTTCATGATTTTTGTGTAGATTTTTGTTGCACCTTATCAAATGTCTATTTAGATTACTAGTTCCATGTTGTCCAGATGTGCAAGAATAATCTTTGCCACAATTATTACAAACATCTCTACCATTTTTCTTATGAAAATGATCCCAAGATTGAGAAATTCTAGAACAAGTAGGAGATTTAGGAATTTTTATCTTTTCAGAAGACCTATTACCCTCACTTTCTTCAAATGGTATGTTACTACTCCCCCCTCATATTTCTATTGAATGTGTAGTTGGAGTAGAACCCATCTGACTTTGGGTTCTCGAACCAACTAGAGGATTAGAACCACTTATTTTATCCCCTTCCATGATCCTTAGCTGTTGTCAAAGGGAATAATTAATGAAATGAAAATCCATAAAGTCCTAAAAATTGACAATAATCATAAAAAGAAAGTCTCACCACCATGATTCTTACTCAAAAAGATCCAATATAAGCACATAAAAAAAATGTGACAACTCATATGCCAAAAATAATCAATGATCACAACATAATGTATAATCCGTGTAGAAACACACAAGGAGCTAATGAAACATGTTTCTCTTGGAGTTCATACATTGAACCTTCTATCAATAAGTTAACATTGACAGAACTCATCACCCAAATTACTTTCAAAAAGCCTCATTGGTGGGGACAGACAGACCCACTAGCTAGTTATAACATTCTACTATGGTATGGGTATCTAGCCAAGCTATCACACTCATGAAACATTCCTAAAATTTACAATTGGTAACCTAGGTTCCTCATGTTTTGGATAAAAATATGTAGTTAACATACGGAAAATGTATTAATGTGAGATGCACACCACCTTAAGGCATTATAAGGAAATAATAAAATAAAATTTGACCTCTAACACGCACACCCTCTTCAATTTAATAAATTGACTCATCCAAGACTAGGAAACATGAATCAAAATTCATATAATCAAATGAATTCTCACAAGTATAAACAATAGGTGATAGAACACTCATTAATGGTGTAAAAGAAAGATAAATTCTAAAAAATCACCAACCAAACATAAAGCACTACTAATAAGGGTTTTTGAATAAAAATTGCTTACCAATTAGTTAACCAATCCAGACTGCACGCACACGCATCAATAGGCAGTAGGAGGAGGCACCTCAAAGCCCACCGAAAATCCAACATTGTCAATCCTATTTTAATCCACCTTTAGGAGCAAGATAAATACTAAAAAATAAACAACCTAATTAAATTCAAACCCCTTCCCCCAATAATAGGGGTTACAGTAAGTAAAAATTACTTACTGTTGTTAGTCTGTTATACAGGAGGAGGAGGCTCCACAAGACAAGTGTTGGGGAACTCGGGGAAGGAGGAAGGAGGAGAGGGAGGGTATGGTTTCATCAGACTGCAAATCACGAGGGAAGGAAGGGAGAGTAGGGGGGTTTCGTCCGACCGCAACTCGTGAGGGAAGGAAAAGACAGTAGGGGGGTTTCGTCCGACTGCAACTCGAGTAGGGTTTCTTTCTTAAACCGCGAGGGAAGTTCGGGGTCCGTTGGTGGGAGAGAGAGAGGGAGGGCGAGAGAACGAGGTAGGAGAGGAAAGTCTATCTTCAATCACGAGGGAAGAGGAAGACCGGGGGTAGGGTCTCTTAGGGGGGAGAGGAGGAGGGCGAGAGTGCGAGGGAGAGGAAAGAATTGTTGGCGGCGAGCAAGGCCGGCCCTCCCTGCGCCACGACTAAGTGAGATAGGGATTTGTTTTTGGTTGGGCACCCATCAGGTCATGGGTCAGATCGGGTCTAAATGACCCCAACCCGAGACCCGACCCAGCCCATATAAAATCGACCCGATGTGAACCTGACACGGGGTTTTTTTTGTTACCCGACCCCACCCGGTCGGGTCGAGTAAAGTCTAGACACCCCTAGTTTAGATGTCAGAAAAGAGTCTATAGTGACCTCAAAGCATGTCTCAGAGAAGGGGGTTTCAGATTTTTTACCTCAAGTTCCTCTGTGAACTCTTCAAGATTCGAGACTTGATCTCCAACTTCACCGTCCTCCAAAGGGATCCCTCTCCCAACCTCGTATCCCCAGGAGGACTCTTCTAATTCTTCTTGCAGGGGGAACCACTCTATTAAATTAGTGGCCAATAACTGCATGGGAGTAGTGTGGTCCAACAGCACCTTGACACGGTCCGTCATTGGACTTGGGGTGCCATGGTAATGTACAAAGTCCTCTAGCTCTGCCAGGTACCACTCTGCATTCGCCTGGGGTACCGCAAAGTTGGACCGGATAGGGCATAACCCCGGTAAATCCATCGCGAGATGGTTCAGGTGCTACCACAACTTAGCAGGGCTGAGGAATTGACTGTTGACTTCCCATATGTCCCAGGCCTCTAGGGAGACGACAGTCTCTGATATGTCGATATGGCGCAACCTCTTCCCCGGAGCCTGGGTGGGTATCCTGCGGAATCCTCTCGGTGGCCACCCCTCTAGATGGCTCTGTTCTTCTGGAACCGCTGGGACCGCCACCACTACTAGATCTATGTCTGATGCCTCACCCTCAACTAGTGCGGGCCTCACCACCACGGCAGCCCCACCACCACGGGATGCCCTTGCTGCCTTCTGGCCCCGACCCCGAGGTCAGGGAGGTTCGCCATCACCGACCCGAACGGTTGGTTGCTTCAGCATCTCCCCCGGATAAGCCTTCTACCAACTTATGGCATACTATTTTACCCGAAAAAAGACGGCGATAGGTAGAGGAAGTTCGTTCCACATTTTCCCATCTTCCCACGTGAACATGAGCCACATCTGTCTCATCATGCATGGGTGTTCTTCTTGGCGCACCTCCAGATAGACCAGTGGGGTCAGCCTCTACATACACTGAAATTGACTTGAAAACCGGTGTGGGGTATACGGCTCACTGAGGGGCTCATGGTCCACCCTCACCACCAAGAATCCACCTCAAAAGGCCAGGAGATATGCCTGGTGTTCTTCTGTTCCCTGGCCATAATCAGTGAATACCCCTATCGGCAACAAAAATGGGTGAAAATTGAACTCTTCCGCCTTCCACACCCAGTTCAATATAAAATGTGTGGTCAACATGGCTATAAATCTCCCCGCGACGTTTAGAATTTATGGGTGGAAGTTCGAGCCCGGAGGGGAGATAGGGTTTGGGTATTCGTAAACCCCCCTAATATGTGCTGCTATCCACCCATACAGGAGGTGGAATAGCCCACATACCTTATGCGGCCTCTTCCCCACGCTAATATACCACCACATCTTATACAGTTTGGTGAGCATCAGGATTCCTAGGTTGACCTTACCTCCTGTCGCCAACATGGAGTCCATGATAAATGTGCTTGGGCGTACTCCCATGTTGGTATCCCTCACTGGAAGGATCCAACCACAGATAATAACCATGATAAATACCGCCAGCCTGACTATTGGATGCAGCTTAGTGCTGAAGCCAAACCCCCAGGTCTTCCACTGGATTTCCCATAAAAGTTTCCAGTATGTGTGCTCCTTACTCCAATCCCCCTTCGGGCAATTCACATGCCTTTTCGGAAACTACCTATTGTATGGGAAGTTCAGGAATTTTGTGAACCACCACCTGAAGTGGACATCCCTTACTGCTTCCTTGTCCTCCCCAGGCACAAGCTCCATGAACACCATCGCCAGCCGTTGCATTTTCTCTGGATCCTCCCACACACTTATGAAGAGGAGGAATTCGTCGTACATCACCTCCAGAATCGGGACCCCTAAGATCTGGCAGACATCCCACAAGCTGGTACTGACTTCCCCATGGTATAAGTGGAAGGAATTAGTCCTCGATGACCATATTCTCAATAGCTCGGGCATCAGCTATTTCAGTTGATATATGTGGAATTGTGATGCCTAGACTACCTCAAACAAATCCACTCTCCTTAGCTCAGCCCCAAACTCCTCACACGAGGCGCCTACCCAATAGGCCCAGGCCAAATCGTCGGTAAAGTTTCTGCCCAGGCACAGGTCCCATTCCTCAGACCACCCCTTCCTCAGGTTCCTCAATGTCGCCTTATGTATCGTGTGGTATGAAGTAGGAGACGTCTCCTACTACAACGCCTTCCCATCGACGTTATATAGAGGGTTGTAGGCAGTCAACAACAACCAGTGTAAAGTCTTCTCAGGGATGGCCGTCAGAAACCCTAAACCATTGGCGCTGGCACGATGTACTCCTGACCAAGTAATCTGGTTCGTTCCTACATGCTTTATGGATGAAAACATAATCCCTAGATTTGAATATATTCAAAGGCAACCACTTACATAGTGGGTAGTTCCTATGGCTCTCTGACAGTAGCGACGCTAACAAATCATGGTCAGAGTGGCTCTAGACTAACTCACCTAGAACCAGACTGTTCTCCATCTTATACCTTCAGGTGGAATCCACAAGAACCCCCTCTGAAGCATCTTGATGAGCCATTAATTTTTAGAAATTTGACAATTTACGAGTTGGTTCAGGAAGTTCGTTCATAGAGAGCGTTCACGAAGCCTATTCGCAGAGAGAGTTCGCGAAGCCTATTCATGGAGTCTTTCCCATGCCTTCAAGCGTGACATCATGAAGCACTGTTTTGGAGTCAAAAACTAGTTGTACGCCATGAACCAGAGACCCAATTCATATAGAGTGGTCACAAAGTACGCAGAGCTTCATGAATCGAGAGTGATAAATTCAAAAACCGCTAAGACAAGAAAAGACAAAAGAGAGTTCAGGTCCCCTATTTATAGGAGAGGGACCCTGGGAGCTTCGCAACATGTCCTGAGAAAAGATTGCTTCGCGTTGCGTCTAGTCGGAACATCACTTTCCTGCTTGACGAGCCCTCTTCACGAGGTAGCTTCGTGAACGACTAATGATTTTGGTGATTGACCCTCAGACTTCGACCCTTGATTTCTCCACGGATCCAAGTCTGAGGGGGGGAATTTTTTGATTCCAAAATGTGGGGCGGAGAATAATACAAAAACCTGATGGCTACCTCACGAAGCCCCTTTGCAGAGTCTCCCTGGCACCGTGACGCCCCGCGAATCAAGGTGGTGGTGATTCTTTGTGAACCCCTTTTACATTCACGACCCGCCGCGAAGCAAGGAGACAATGATGCTCTACAAACCCCTTTGACATTCGCGACCCACCGAGAAGCATGGAGGCAGTGATGCTCCGCGAACCCCTTTGACGTTCGCGACCCGCTGTGATGCAAGGAGGCGGTGATGATCCACGAACCCCTTTGACATTTGCAACCCGTTGAGAAGCCAGGAGGTGGTGATACTCTGCAAACCCCTTTGAAGTTCGTGACCTACCACAAATAAAGGAGGTGGTAATACTTTGTGAACCCCTTTGACATTCGCATCCCATCACGAAGCAGGGAGGCTGTGATGCTCTGAGAACCCATTTGACATTTGCGACTCGCCGTGAAGAAAAGAGGCGGGGATGCTCCACAAACCCCTTTGACGTTCACAACCTGCCGTGAAGCAAGGAGGCAGTGAAGCTCCGCAAACCCCTTTGACGTTCACAACCCACTGTGAAGCAGGGTGGTGGTGATTCTCTATGAACCCCTTTGACATTCATGACCTGCCGCGAAGCAAGGAGGTGGTGATTCTCTATGAACGCATTTGACGTTCGCGAACCCACCACGAAGCCATGAGGTAGTGATGATCCGTGAACCCCTTTGACATTCGTGACCCGCCGCGAAGCTAACTCTAGCTTCGTGCCATGTGCGCACCGCTTCGCGGTGCCTCTAACCTATAAATACTGCCTCCAAGTCCAGGGGCAGATAGTCTGACCTTTCAACTTCCTAGCTTCCAAATCATGTAGCACTATTCTGCTATATGAACCATGAGCTATGCGAGGTACTTATGCTCTGCGAAGTGACTCCCTTTTGTCTTGTTTTCATCCCCTCTATCGAGAGAGATGTATTTTACACATCCTAAGGTCCTCCATGATGGAAGGGGATCCCCATGGGGGCCCAGGTTGTCGCGGAGCGTTTATTCTTCGTGAAACACCCTTCATGTACACATAATCCACATGCTATGGCGGGTTCACTGTACTTATTGAAGCACATTGCTTCACGATACCCTCCTTCGCAAGACACCTTTGCCCCGCAAGTCAGTGCTCCAAAAATGCCTTTCCACTTCGTGAAGAACCTGGTATATGCACCTCTTCCCCATACTTATGCTGGGACGTACTACTTCGCGAAGCACACCCCTCCGCAAGTACTCTCCACCAAATAGAGCACCAGAGCTTCAAAAGGCCCCTGCCTATGGACCCCTATGCTTTGCAATTCCTTTTCTCGTGCATCCATCTAGGTTTGCATGATATGATTTCAAATTCCCTTGGACGATACTAGCCATTGCATTGCTTCGCCTCATGCGTCATTGCATAGGCATGCTAACTGCTATTGCTTCTTCGCATAGACATGCTAAAGTGGACCCCTCAATGGATCCCTCCATAACACCACCTCACCATGGTGTTTCCAGTCCCTTCTCTTTACCAAGGTGAAGAGGGTACCAGTTATGTAAGTCCTAGGGGTGTGGAGTAAACACACTACATTGGAGTTGTAGGACGTTAAAATTCGAAGCACCATCATCCTCAACACATGACATTAAACTGTGACCTCTCCCATTTCATCGCATGAGGGGTGCCCCCACCGTGGACATTATCCCTGCCTAATGGTCTCCACATGGGGTGATATCCTCCTTACCAGAGTGGCATTTGTCCAGTGGGAAAGGGCATCCACCTTTTGTAAGCCCCTATCCATCATTACAGGAGGTAGCACAACTGCTCCTCCTTTCTTTTTTGGTGCCCAAGGCCAGTAAAGGGCGTGATGGGGAATAATTCCCCTCCTTTATTTGGTACCAAATCCCTCTCCCACTGGGATTTTTTTCCACCGACCCTCCATCCTAGAGTAAGTACCAACCGCATTGTGATACTAACCACACATAATCCCTGGTTTCCTCTTTGGGTTGAGATCACACGTAAGCCCCACTTCTCCTCCAACGAACACACCTTTCATGACGTGATCGTCAGGTCTCTACTACCTCTTGATTCTCACACCGAGCATGACTCACGTGGGCTTAGAGTGAGCACCAACCCTGACATCTTCCCTGGTCATCCTAGAGTATAAGCCCCATACCACTAGAACTACGAGTTCTTTGATCCTTTCTAAGGCAAGGTACGTAGGAAGCCTCCATGATGTCAAGTCCACCACCCATTGGTCACTCCAATCACCATCAGGTCAGTTCACCAACACTTCGGGCTTCCTGAGATCGTAATCCCCAAATTCCCCCCATGAAATATGAGTTATTTGATCCTTTCTACGGCATGGTACATAGGAAGCCTCCACGAGGTTCAATCCCACCACCCATTGGTCACTACGACCGCATTCATGCTGGTTCCCCAACACCCTGGGCAGCCTAGAGTATAAGCCCTGTACCACCTAAACTATAAGGTCATTAATCCTTGCTAGGGAAAGTTACATAGGAAGCCTCCACAAGGTTCAATCCCACCATCCATTGGTCACTCTGAATTCCTTCACGTTGGTTCACCAACACTTTGGGTTGCCTCAGAGCGTAAGCCCCAAATTCCCCCCATAAACTACGAGGTATTTGATCCTTTCTAAGGTAAGGTATGTTGGAAGCCTCCATGAGGTTCAATCCCACCACCCGTTGGTCGCTTCGACCCCATTCACACCGGTTCACCAACACCCTGGGCAGCCTAGAGTATAAGCCCCATACCACCATGAACTATGATGACTTTGATCCTTTCCAAGGTAAGGTACATAGGAAGCCTCCATGAGGTTCAAGCCCATCATCCACTTGGAACCCAAGTAATTATTCATGTCGGTTCACCAACCCCTACCCCATATCCGAACTACATGGACTTTGATCCTTGCCATGGAAAGGTACGTAGGAAGCCTCCCTGAGGTTCAAGTCCAACACCAACCACTTGTTCTGACCCCCTTCACATCAGTTCCCACCACCTGTACTATGAGGTCTTTGATCCTTTCCAAGTTAGGGTACGTAAGAGGCCTCCCTAAGGTCCAAGCCCATTATCCACCGGTTGCCTGACCATCTTCACATCGGTTCGCCCCCATCCAATGGTAAGTCGTTGCGACCCCATCCAGCGGTAAGACGTTGAGACCCCATAAAGCGGTAAGCCGTTGCGACCCCATCCATCGGTAAGCTATTGCAACCCCATCTAGCCGTAAGCCATTGCGACCCCATCCAGCAGTAAGTCATTGCGACCCCATCCAGCGGTAAGCTGCTGGAAACCTCAATTGGTTGTAAGCTGTCGTTAGATGAACTACGTGGACTTTGATTCCCTGAAACATGGATACGTAAGAATCCTATTTGAGGCTCAATACCAAATCCATCGTCCTCATGACGGTTCCATCCCATTCACCATGCACTTCATTCAACCACTCTATCATCCACCGTGATTCTTATTCGAGCCACCACATCCCAGTGGGATCATGACACTTCGTCCCCCATCCCATTTAACAGCATTCGGGTAGCCAACCACACATTTTCCCCGACCTCAGTGTTCCATCAAGAGGTTGCATCCATCTGATCCACTCTATTCAGTGTTCTGATCAGTACAATCTGTCTCCGCTAGACATAAAACTTGCGGCATTCCCCGTGTTAAACATGGGAAGATGAGGAAAACCTTAGATACAATCACATTGAATATAATTCCACGCATTCAATGTGGGATTACTCTAGATTCCATGCCCTCGAGAAGCCCAATAATAAGGGGAAGAAACCCATACATGCCAGTGTTCCAGTGCCCAGACACGCTAGTGATGTCCAACACGACTACTCCCTTGAGTGAAGGTTGCTGCCCTGACCAGACTCCTTGTAATGTCAAGACAGAAGTAGTGTAATTAACCGGTGTCCATGAAGATATGGGTCCAGGAAGAGTTTCATGAACAATGTCTTAAGTCTATGAGGGAGACCCAGACTAGGTGACGATTTCTGAGGAGGAATCCATGGAAGGAAGAACTGACATCACATCATCATGTTTCAATCAAAGAGAAGACATCCCTGAATAAGTGATGAATGTTTCCCACCTTTGGAAAGAGGGAATGAGGGGAAACAACACTATACCTTTCTTCCCAAAATGAGATGGACACACTCACCCCAGCGAAAGCGTCAGAAACAAAAACATAAAACATTTTGAAAACCATTTTATTTGAAAACAACCTTAAAAACATATAAAAGAATATTTTAAAAAAATTAAACACTTTTTAAAACATAAGTCATTTTCAAATTCCATTTACATTAATATTATCTCAAAATACCATTTAAAATCATTTTTAAAAATATTTTTAGAAAACATGATTTTTGAATAAAACAGATTTCCAACCAAAGAGACAAATATGGTTAGATCTTCTAAAAAGCACATTCGTAACTATATCAAACATCAAAGAGTGGGAAAATGGTACCCATACTTGAATATATCATGAATAACCATATTAGAAGAAAATTCATTAGAATTTTGGGAGATGGATCATAATATTTCATCAATGGAAGCATAATCATTAATAATCCCGATAAATGATGAGATTGTAGCAATAAAATATTACCTCTTTGGTAACATTGAATCCAATTAACCATGAAAGAATATAATTATATAAATATTAAAATTTCATTAAAATAAGGATATTCAGTACATAACAGATCAAAGGGTTAGTATATATTCAAATAAAATAATATAGGTTCATAACATAACATGCGTTACAAAGAAGGAAAATTGAGACAAAATTCTATTTTCACTTTGGTAACATTGAAACTTTAACCCCATAAGATATATATAAAAAAATTTATGTATAAATAATTACTATTTTATTTATAATAATCATTAAGTAAATTCATAGTAAGTATATACACCATATAGAATAAAGATTTTGTGAATACATCATGTGTCTCACAAAAGTAAAAAAGTGAGATGTACATCCCCTAATACTTGAGTAACCTTTGAATCGTGAGATCCGTGAAAGAATAACATAAATTGAAACTTTTAATACCATTATATAAATTAAATTCATGATATTGAATTTCGTAGGGATGTATATACACTGTTAAATAGTAATTAGTGGGGAATATGACATCAGTCTCACCGAAATAAAAATGAGACTATAAATCCCCTTAATTTAAGTCTTGAATCTCATCGTACTTGTTAAAAAATAATATATAATAAATATATGTTTATAATACATATATCCTAGAAAATTATTCATATATATAATACAATATATGATTTACTAATGAAATTCCATAAATTTTTTATTAACAAATCCATGTTAATGTTATGTTTCAAGTAATAACAGCTTTGTATTTTGTATAAGTTTTGATGGGTTGTATTTCTGGTTCCCTTACACTAATAATTACTTCATAATTCTAGAAATTATAAATAGTATATAAATATCATATATATTCAGTATATATTAATTTATAATAATCTATTAAGTACACTCTTCATGGAAACTGTAGGTCGTACATACGCATGGATGATGTTTCAAATTTCTTGTCGCATTGAAAGAAAAAAGTAAATGATATATATATATATATATATATATATTATAATTACCGTAGAATTTTTATGATATATATAACATATGTCTATTAAACCCATCATTTATACATTCCATGTATAGAGTGAATGAATCACATTGCTTCTTGAGATGGTGGTCTGCCGTATACAGAAACGATGTTATCATATTCTCACAAAATAGAAATCATGAGGGTATGTGTTATGTAATAATTAAATAAAGATAAATACATCATAAATAATATATATATATTATATAAAAACATTTATATCATTATTACGTACCTTAATAGGTGGTAATAAAATAATAAATGACATCGGTTCATGAGGCGGTGGTCTGCCGTACACACAAATGATGATTGCCTATCACATTTGATGGAAGTGATTATAGTTCTAGGTTTTACCACTAATATGACAAAATATTAATATATTTAAGATAATAAGATTATTATATAATAATTATATTAATATAATTTTAGGGCTTTTAAGAATAAATAATGCAAAAACGTTCATTGATAAACATTGTCTCTTCTTCTAGTATCACCTTTTGGTTTTCACTAAATTACTTCAATGGTTTGGTTTATTCCAAAAGTAAGGATAATAGAATTAAGTTAGAAAAGTTTTTTGTTTATTTAGGTAGTTTTTTGACGTGAAAAATTGTTTTATAGGTGTGAATAAGTGAGGGGGTGAGAACCCATCTATAGTGGAGGAGGAGTGACATTCTTGTAAACACCAAAATGGAAAAACTATTGGGAGAAATACATTAAATCATGTATCTCCAATAATTAAATATTTTCGATAAATTAGTGTATATGTTATAAATAGGTCATAAAAATTGGGTATTTACATGTTTCTGGGTCATTTTTCCTCTTAACATTAATGTTTAGTGCGTCAGTAAATTTGTTTTCCTCTTAATTGCAGTAATTAAATTTAACAGTTTTCATTAATAATTTTGGATAAAAATTAAGATGGAATTATTATAGATAATAAATTATTCTGTTTTCTAATATTTAATCCATTTTTCCAAATTTTAATCTTAAAATTGAAATAAATTAATTTATAATTAATCTTGTAGATGGGACGAGACAACATGTTTTTAAAGTGAAAATGTTAAAAAGATTGAAATGCTTTTTATCCAATTTAAATTTGAAATTGACTAAAAATACATAAATTGGATTAATATATGTATATATAATCTAATTATATTTTACAACTAATATAAAATATAATTATAAATTATAAATTACTTAGATGAAAAGTCAGTATTCAATTAAAATTCTGCATTTTTACTATTCATCCAAAAAATGAATCTTCTGAGAAAAATATCAAAGAATCACTATAAGATATTTTTTAAATTATGATTTCAAAAATAATTTTTCTTTTTTTAAATATAATTTTTAAATTTAAAAAATTTATTTTTAAAATAAGTACGCTATGAAAAGGCAGTAAAACAACCTTTTAGAAAAATACATATTTTTATAAGTAAAATAGGATTTATTCTTATCTCTTATTTGGGAAATTGATAAGATAAATGTTGAATAGTTTATTGAATATATAACATATATGTTTCATTAAAATAATTCTTCAATGGTATTTTTATTAATTTGTTGAGATAAAACGTGTTTTTGCGTAGAAAAAATGCTTTCTATAAAAGGAATTTCTTCATTTTTAAATAGTTATTACTCTAAGTTCTAATTAATTGGTAACCCAAGAAATATTTTTATATACATGTGTATACCATATTTTCATAATTTAGTTTTTTATTCATAACTACCATTCCAATGTTTAGGTGATAACTATAATCTTATTTTAAAAATAATATTAATAGTATATTGAAGTTTGGAAAAACTCGGTCTTGCATGTAACACAGGCTATCTAAGAAATTCATTTTTTCATATAATTTAATCTAACTCATTGTTGTGTGTAATTCCATCTAATATCTATGTTTTATATTTTGAAATCTAAATATGGATTTTCATATAAATAAAGTTTAACTTGACGTAGCATGCAATGCAATCCATCAAATAATTTTAAGTTCTTCGATGAAAAATTAATTCACAAAATGTAGAGTGTTATAGTTCAGGACCAATAAATAGGGTTTTGTTTTAAAATAAATAGGTTTTTTATTCACCCATATAATTTATCCCTCCTCCAATATAATTTTATGGAGAATTTTCTACTTCCACGTGGTTAGGTGATACAGATTAAAAGGAGAAGATTTGGGAGGGAACACATGGAGATCTCATCTTGGAGAGCTTGAAGATATGAATATATATATTCTAATAATGAATTATAAAATTTCAAGGTGTGATAATGAAGCTACGATAATCCAACAAGAGGTAGGACATGTTATTTAAGTTCCTCATTATTTTGATTCATAAATTCATCCTTATCTGTGTATTAGGTTATGAATTTTGTACTTTTTAATTTTTCCATTGGCATTGGTTCATATCCATGGTGTTTAGTGAATATTTGGACATATCATAGGCATTTTGAATATGAAAAATCCAACTACATACCATGTGATATCAAGAAAACGTGACATGTAGTTGTTCAATGCATCTCATATTGGATAAGATGTCAATATGGATTGTTGGCCATATGAACACATCATTTAGGACCCTTATTGACACAGCTTGGGGTCTGTCCAAGTACATGGCCAGAAACCCATGTGAGGGACATAACATGTACTTGTACACACCATACCTAGTTACATGAAATATCATGGGCTAGGGAACATGACCAAATACCCTTGTACCTCACACATCATGTAGAGACAAGACCCCCTATGTATTGGGGTATTACTCATTGGGTTGGACCTAGGTACACACCCATGGTTGGGTATTTGAGTGTGTAAATAGTTTACTATTAGTACATTCCATGCACTTCCATATTATTATGGGTTTTATAGTTTCTCATCCCGTAACTAGTTTCAGTTATGTTGGAGGAACCCTCTATGCTATTAGACGCTATTAGAGGGATATTTTGTGTCTGGGTTGTGGATCTTAAACCCTTGGTAATGAGAAAGGAGTTCAGATGTTGAGGAAGATAAGGTGTGATGTATGGAGTCTCTACTCATGGTGTAATCATGTTATATGAATGAGTACATTTCATGTATAGATATTGGTAGTCTATGAGAGTTTTTGTTGATTTAGAAATCTCAGAGGATGGAGGGTCACAAATCCCGATGTTTGACATGTCTAGGGTGGTACCCTTTTTGTAGAAGAGTAGTCTGATGATCTTAATATGGACATATACTTGTATAGGAATCATTCCTTCTTCCCATGAACACTAGAGTTTGTTTTGGATCATGTGTCTCGGGCTTGGATGATGGAGGAGTTGGACATTCTCTCCTTTATAAGGATATCCCCAATATATGCTCTTCATTTTTGTAATAGATGTATACTATATTTTGAGTTGCATCTCAATTTATGGGAATAAGAGATATATAAATGTTTATGGATCATCCTCAATGGCCCCTTTCATCAAACCAACATATTTTTTCCTATATAGTAATATAAATTTAGTTTATTATTTATATACTTTCCCTCATCCCATATGTTAGGTTGAGGAATGAGTTGAGAATTTTGTTAGTAGAGTCGGTATCCCCCTTTGGTCCTGAAGTCATAATCCTATATTCCTTTTCCCTAGGTAATTTTAGGTATCTCATTATCTTTATATGGGAAAGGGATACCATCCTTCAATATATTACATATAGGGTTAGGTTTCCCCATATGAGATAGGGTATGATCGTTGATTTGTGTATCAAATATAATCGGTATTTTCCCTGAAGGTTGGGGTGTGGGTCCTACATAATAGGCCCTGGTTTCCCAGCGAACCAACTTGTGGGGTGTGTGTTGTTATTAAATTAATAATTATGGTTTTCTTTAAAGATGATCTCACCCCTTAGCATAGAGTGTCATCCTTAACATGATTGTTGTATCAAATCAGTGATGGTAGTAGTTTTTCCACATAGATAGATCATTGTCTTGGATTGGTAACCCCATCCTGGTTTGATGTATAGATGAGGTGGGGGAATCCCATGATGGTTTCAGATTTCTTGTATTAGTGAATAATATGGTTGATTTTCAGGGATGGTTCATTCACGAAGTGACTTATAGAAATCATGGTGCTTCTGGTCTTCCCCTCTCAATTCTCTTCCTATAGAGGAGAAGTATTAGAAGTGGTTACTCATGGATGTTTGTTCTCTAACTCCATTGAGTGTGTCTAGAATATTATGTTCCTATTTAGTGCACTAATTTTTTGATTCATAACTTTCCCATATGTTGAATAAATAGTGGACTTATCTTCGATGCAATCTGATCACTATAAACTGTTTTCTGCATGCTATGGTTAGTTCAGTGTGGCAAGAGGCCTCATTTAGGGAAAAATGATGTGTAGTTAGTTCTAGTCACAATACATTTATGTTAGCAGTAGTTTTGATAAAGAAAGTGTGATTCATGTTTAGGCATATATTTATTTTCGAGGGATCTCATTTAATTCCCTAGCGCATGTTGATGGCATTCTAAAGTGATTCCTCTTATTTTTAACTATTTAAGTTGACCTTCAATGTTATGTATGATAGGAAGATGGGTCTTTCTTCAGGAGAATTTATTTTTTTTGGTCTTCCAATGGTGTAGTTGAAGGAGTAGTTAGAGATGACCTTGGTCTCCTGGTATAATAGGGTTGCCTTTGCATCTGAGAGTCTTGTGAAACTTTTTCGCTAGGTTGAGTTTACCTTGGGTTACATTGTGTGTTAATTTGGTATAGCCTATTTTTTTATAACATAAAACTCTATTTCCCTTTTTCTTTTACGAAATCCCATTGGGTATGTCTATACTATCCTCTACATGGGCCACAGGTCCACACATGTTATGGTGGTGTAGAAAAAATATAGATTGGTGACCATTCAAACTTGGTACCATAAAGATTGATCTTGGTGGAGCTAGTGGGACTTCATATTTGGAATGGTTTAGATTATAGATGGACCGTGGTGGTGCTATTTTATCCTAGTCCCTTGAGAGGTCAACATGAATATTTTAATTTTTAGCTACTTATGTATATCATTTTTGGTTATTCATCCTTTTTTATATTTGGTGGTTTTCATGGTTTTTTTCATGGACATTTATGCTAAGGCCTCCCATTTTTTGATATTCCCACTCTTCCCTAGTCGATAGCCCATGTTCTCTTGGAGATTTGTTTAGGGTGTCACTATCAGCTCACCAATGGTCCAATCAGGGCCTTGATGGGTTATGTAGGGACACCATCATCTTGGGTAAATTAGTTTTAACTAATGGAGGGGCATCATAAATATAGATAAGGGGATCCTAATTTTTATATTTGTTGAGGAAAATAAGAATTCAATATATTAAAAACTACTAGAAAAAATACACATAATGAAAATAGATTAAAAGTTGACTTTTGGGGAAGATAATACTTTATATGATTATGTGGGATAGTTTTTAGAGCATATTAATGAGTTATATAAGGAATACATTTGACACAAGATTTTGAATATTCGTTCAATGGGATATCCATTATAATTTTTCTAGGAAGACTCATTTTTAAGATCCCAATTATTCTTTAAGATATATACTGAGGACCTTGGACCATCACATCTTGAAGGTATTTCACCTTTTTAATAAACACCTATTTTTGATACTAAACAACTACATTATCACATGAAATTCTCATTTTTTGAAAATGGTTACACACTACCAATTATTATCTCTACTGAATATAAAAAAGGAAAGATGTGAGATTCGTAAGGGATGTGAGAGATTTTAAGAGTCTCATTGTATGGATTATGACTAATTTTAATGGGAACATCCCTTCTTTCATTCCAAGGATATTTATAGAACCTAAATATAATCCTAGGGTAGAAGGATAAAGAAGAAGTCACCCAAACATAAAAGAGGTTGCTAAGGATGAGGTAATCTTGTTGTTAGATTCTTGAATAGTCTCTATGATATTTGATAGCACTTAGGTTAGTTTGATTTAATTTATACACCAAAAGGGGGTTGTCATAGTCATTACCAATGATAAAAATGAGTTGATTTAGACTATGAAGGCGTTGAAATACAAGGTTTTTATAGAATATTGGAAGAAGAATTCTATCACAATAAAAAATAACTTTCCCATGTTATTTTTAGAGCAAATGTTAGAAATTATAGATAAAAATGAGTTCTATAATTTTCTTGATGGCTATTTTAGTTATAACCAGATTCCAACAGCTCATTGGGATTATGAAAATACCACTTTCACATATTTATTTGGGACATTTTTCAACTGATGGATGCCTTATAGTTTATATGGAGCATCAACCATTTTTTTAATATGTATGAAGTCTATATTTTAAGATATAAACGTGATGATAGTTTAGGTGTTAATAGATTTTTTTCCATATTGGGTAACACTTTTATGATCCTTCTAGAGAATTTAAGGCTAGTTTTACAAAGTTGAAAATAAAAAAAATTCTTGAAACAAAATAATTTTTAATTAATTTTCAAAAATCTTTTATCCAAAAAGAGTCTAGAAATGGTATTAATGTAGAAACTTCCAAGGTATAGGTATATCAAAAATTTTCTATATCTTATTTCATTATGGTTGGTAAGAGTTTACTTATGAATAATTTTTTATATAGGAACTTTATAGTATTTTCCTAATATTAGAAATCATATATGTTTAATGCCATTTTAGGACACTCCTTTGATCATTGATGAGTAAAACCTTGAATATTTCAATATACCTAAAATAAAATAGCTTCTATATAGATTATAACTACCCCAAATTGAAAACTTCTATTTTAAATTATGTGTGATTATAGTTTTGTGGTTCCAGGGGCTGTTTTCAGGAAAAATAAAGGATAAGAGGTTTCATGTGGTTTGTTTTTATAGATGGCTAGAAGATAAAAATTAAAGTAAATATAACATGACTAAAAAAGAGTTTTAGTGATTTATTTTATCTAAAAAATATTAGGCTGTATTATATAGTCTTTAAATTCATTGTTTTCAGAGATCATGCTAATTTGGAGTTTCATTTGGAAAAAATAATTCTAATACTAAACTGATTCGGTAGGTACTATTACCGAAAGAGTTTTGAATCTATATAAGGTATAAATATTTGTGGAAAATTAGTTTTTAATAAATTTTATAGGTTAGTTTAAAAAAAATAACCTATGTGAGATATATTCAGCATTTATTGATGAAAAACTAATTGTTGTTTAACAATAACTGACCTCTTTTTAGGAAAATTCGATCAACATCTCAGATACCAATTAATTCCTCATGTCCATACCCATAATTAAAGAAAAAAATTAATTTCATATATTGAAAATTTTTTCTATGAATTTCCATTTCAATTTTAGATATGTGGTGATGAAATTTTGAGAAGGTGTGTGCCTATGGAATAAATGGTCCAATTTTTTTGTGAATTTTCATTAATTACCTCAGAGAGTGCATCATGGAGGAGAAAAAACAACCTAAAAGGTTCTATAATCTTGTTTTTTTGGGAAAAAATATTTATGATTGTTAATAGTTATGTTTGATTCCATGATAATTGTAAAATAGTGGGATATATGGGTATAAGGTGAGAGCTACATTATAAGAAAATCATAAAATTATAAATATTTTATGTTTAGGTGTTAGACTTCATGAGACCATTCATATCCTCTCATGGTAATGATTACATTATAGTCACTGTAGATTATGTATTGAAAGAGGTCTAGTTAGTGATAATTCATATTAATCAAGCTTCAAGTGTTGCTAAATTCCTTAAAAATAATATTTTTTAAAAGGTTTGGGGTATCAAAAATCTTCATACTAATAATGGTGTTTATTTATAGAACTTTAAATTAAAGTATTTATTGGAGAAATATGGTTGTAATTATAATGTTATAACCAATTAGGATCCAAAATTAATTAGACAAGATAATATTTCCATTTTATAATTTAATATTTTTTTATAACATTATAGGAAATTATTGGAGGGATTGGTCACTCAAGACGGGTGAATCCTTGTGGGATTACATAACCACCTTCAATAAAACTATTGGGATGTACACTTACATGATTTTTTATTGTAAATATTATCATCTTCCTATTGAATTAAATCACTAATCTTTTTGGATAATTAAATATTTTAATTTTTAATTTATGGATGTGAGTGAATGGATTTTTTTAGCGATAAGTGAGCTAGATTAAATTTTGAGGGAGTTTTATGAAAATAATCGAATTTATATGGAAATAATAAAATATTTTCATGATTATTTGATAAAAAAATAAAGATCTATAGGCTGGATAGTGAGTAATTATTTTTAACTCTATGTGAAATCATTTTCTTGGAATTCTTATATATGAGTTTTCTAGTCCTTTTAACATATCTTGAGTGTTAGTTAATGGCGTTGTCGAGCTGGTAGGAGATGAGAATAGACAATTTCTGGTTCATGTGTTGAGGATTAAAAACTATTTGGAGGGGTATCCTAGGGTATTGGATACCATGTTCTTTCTTGGAAATTAAATCATCAAGTCCAACATGAGACAATAAAACTAGTTCTTATTAGGAGTTCACCAATGGTTTTATTATGTTTTTTTATTTATATAAATTTAGAGTAAAATATTGTCATGTCAGATTAGTTGTAATGTTGATGTATCACCTATTTATTAGAGAAGGTGGTTTTTTATAATTATTTCAGTAACCATTTAACACTTATGACAGTTTTTTATTAGTAGAACCCCGGATAATGGTCCTACCAGGTGTCAAAAATAATAAAAACTCAATGGTACGCCAAATATTCTACTTTTCTAGTCCATTATAACATTATTTTTATAGATTAAATGGGCCTAACTGTATATTATTTCACATTTTATCTTTGTTACTTTATTTTTTATATTTATTTATGAAATTTAATGTTGATTATTTCTTTTATTTGTATGAATTTTTTGGTAGCAACTAGGATGGAGTCTCAACTTTAAGGAAGGTTGTTTTTGTAACATCCTCTACCAGGCTATGGAGACTCAACTATTCCAAGACTAAAAAAGTAGCTATGGAGATTTCATGCATTCCTACCATATTCCAGAGGCTACTGACCAATTTAGGGGTCTAGGTTAATATGATAGGGAGTCTATACCCCCATATCAAAGTGTTCAATAACTGAAAAAAATAAACCAATCATTATCCACAAACGTAAATAATTAGATTATATAGAACCAAAAAAAATATCCTTAAATAAAAATATAAATATAGTAGGCATGTAGTTTTATAAAATAACTATCTACCCATTGGGATGACTATATATACAAAAAAGATGTAAGAAAATAAACTACACGAGGAATTGTTACCAAGCATGTGTTTCTATTAATTATTTTTTTTTCAAATTAATTAATTTTTTTATGAATTCTATTACAAGCTACAACAAGTTAAGATTTATTTATAAAAAAACCCAAGTTAAAAATATAGTACACACCACATTGAGTTTATATTTCATTACATGAAATACAAATTCGAGATTGTGTTATACACAGCACTGAGCTTATCCTATCTTACATGCAACATTGAGTTTAAACGAAACATGCCATATTATCAAAATATTTTATATGTATAAACTATTCGTAGGAATGGAGGGTATGAAAATGATTATCAATATTATAAAGACATTTTTTATGAATGTTAATAAAATTAATTCTTTGGTAATCAATTGGTTATAAATTAAAGTATGGACTATTAGAAAATAAAGAAATTCATTTTCTGAAAAACTATTTTTATATGCACGGACTAATTTTTTCACAATAAATTGGAAAACCCACTTTTTATGAATTATTTCAATTAAATATGTATATTATATATTCAATAAACTATTTAAAATCCATCTTATATGTTTTCTATTCCAGATATAAGAATAAATCTAATATTACTCATAAAAAATGTCTTTTCTAAATGGTTGTTTTACCACCTTTTAATGGAACACTTATTTGAAAAAAAAATTAGAAAATTTAGAAATTATATTTTAATAAATAAACATCATTTTTTAAATTGAAACATCAAAATTATCATAGGGTTATTTTATTTTATTTTTCTGACCAGTTTTATTTTTTTATGAATAGTGAAAAATACTGAATTTTAATGGAAAAATGACTTTTTGTATAATTTATTTTTATAGTTAAATTTTATTTTAAATTTACTTTCAAGTGTAATTATCTAAATTATACATATATTAATCTTAATTAGTTTATTGGAATAAATTTAGTATTTAAATTGAATATAAATATATAGTAAATTTTTGAACATTTTCACGTCAAAAACCCGTTGTCTCATCTCGTCTATAGGATTAATTTTAAATTAATTTCTACCACTTATGTGATTGGAAAGAAAAAAAATTATTAAATATTTTTAATTATCATAAATTATAATTTATAATAATTACCACATAATTTTTTACCAAAAATGATTATTGAAAATAGTTAAAATTAATCTCGATGATTACGAGAAAAAACAAGTTTACTGATGGAATTACACTTAAACATAAGGGGAAAATTGACTTATAAACTTGTAAAAAAAATTTATGGACATATTTATACCATATACCCTATTTTATAGACAATGTTTTATTATTTGAGGAAAATGATGTAAGGGATACCTTACAATAGTGTTTACCATTTTAGTGTTTACAAGAATATCCCACCTCCACTATAAAAGGGCACTCATCCCCTCACTTATTCCCACATCCAATGATATTTTTATCATCCAATCCCTGAAAAATTAATCTCCCAACTTCCCTACCCCCATAATAGAAGTATTATCTTTGACATAAAGTAAAACATTGAGGTTTTTAGTGTAAACCTAAGGAGGAAACCCAAAGAAGAGGTATTGTTCTTCTAAACGAGTATTCATTTTTTTTTCATTCTCCATCTCATTAAATTTATATTATATAATGATTATATAATAACCTTAGTATATTAAATATATTGATGTATTGTCCAGTTAAGGGTAAAACCTATAACTCTAAACACATACATAAAATGTGATACACAATCATTGTTCATTTTTACAGCAGACTCCCGAATCATGAACCGATGTATTTCACTCTTACATTACAACCTATCATGGTTGATAATAATGGTGGACACTATATTCTCATACAAATTTCACCAAGTGAATAAAATACACCCACAATGACTTTTCACAAGGAAGCGAGTAATCCTATATGTCCAGCAAGGTGAATGGACTCAAACTGAGTTACAAAATTCAGAATAGATTTAAAGGAGTTAATGTTTTCATAGGATTTTAAGTGGACCACTTGTCATCACTAGGAAGGGATCCTAGACTTCATGGATCAAAAACCACCAATAGGTGGACTGATCTATGAGGTGATGGCCCATGGAACGATGGACAACAAACATACTGAACCACGAACCGTATCACTGAAGGAATCATGCGTGCGAAGTCTATCCACGTACCATCTCATTAACTTAATGGTTCAAAAACAAAGAAAACATTAGGCTTCTGCAAACCATTATTGTGAACCATAGATTCCACAAACCCTAGTTGACATAGTCTTCCACGAGTCAATATATCTCTTCATGGGCCTCCGCAAATGGTGTCACATGCCTATAGATACGATCGCATCAATGCTCTATAAAAGAAGCACAAAATGAATTGAAAACAAATGGATGGTGAACGATTGAAGGAAACCCATAGGATAGAAGAAAGAACTTGGAGAAGATACCAACTTCAGTGTTGAATCATCGGTGAAGCCCGAATTGCGAACCACACTCTCCAGAGGTACAACCGGCTGCGAACTATAAAATATGGGAAGTTAATAATAATAAGAGATCTGCGAACCAAAATGGTGAAAACAAGAATCACATATTCCTCATGGATGAACTACCAGTAAATGACAGTCCCACATACCCTCCTTCAATATGGTTTTCCACATAGAAGATCACTTTGCAGAATTAACCGTGTGTCGTGTACTGTACCAATACGCGGGTGGAACCAATAGCGACGTGGCATACCACTTTTAGGACCATATAACACTATGGTGCGTGGTGTTCTATACCCATGCATGTATACCACATTAGTACATGGATGACCCCTCTACCCACATACCACTATGGTATGCGGAGCCTCCCCAATCCCTCACAGGAAATCAGTACACTGAATGTGGGGTTTCAAGTATTATTTCCACCAGTTCCAATCTTTCCCCTCTATTAACCTCCAGTCCTTAATCCGTCTACAAACCAGTCCCCCTAAATAAGGACAATACCTCCTCTAAAGCCACCAAACTTGTATGATCATACCATGAGATGCATCAACGCAGCCCTTTGAGTCTGTATACCCATGGTAAGCAGCGTCACAAAAGCTCTCCCAATAATGGTTCGGGATTCGGGAATGTCCATGGGTCTACATTTCCATGGAAAAACATATTCCAATCTTGGGATTCCAACGTGAACCTACCCGTTATTTGGATTAAGGGAGATCATATTCTTTTTCATTCAATGAGGAATGGTCATCTGTCAAAGGGGTTATGTTCGTGTACCCTTTTGATGAGGACGACACTCCTCCCCTTAACAGAATGTGTTTCGTGGCACTACCACTGAGGTAAGTCCCCAATCTTCCGAGGTAGAGTCATGAAAACATTAATTTCACCTCATTTTAAAGGGTTTGTTACTCCACTCCCTCACCCGCTATCTCCTTGGACTCATCTGCCGTAGGCTCTCCCTCTCCCACAAACAATAGAGGAATCATGTTCTTTGTTGAATCTTCCAAATCCTATCGTTTCTCACACCGAGCATGAATCACGTGGGCTTAGAGATTTGGGATGATTACAAAATCAATTCATTCTAAACTATGAGAACTCTGATTCCTAATCAAACTAGGATACATAGGATGCCTAATCCAAGGCCCGATCTCAAAAGGGTTCCCATCCAAAAGGGTTCATCCAATCATGTCTTCGCAAATGGAATGCTTCCACACGTAGGCCCCAGACATTATAAAATATTATAACTCTGATTCTAGATTAAACCCAGATATGTAGGATGTCTTCTTAAAGGCCCAAGAAAAAAAGGGTTCCCATCCATAGTTGTTCACCCAATATTGTCCCCTAAAATGGGCAGCTTTCATGTTTAAGCCCCATACAATTTGAAACTACATGGGTTCTGATTCCTCTCATGAGGATATGTAGGAAACCCATATTATGGGTCTTATCCCAACAAAAAATCACCTTCCATCCTCCTTGGATGATGATAAACATCAGAGTGACTCATTGTATCTCTCATGTCAGTAGTAACTCTATGGCATTAAGTTTTTATATGCCTATGATGATCCTGAAAACCAAGGGAAGCCCATGGAAACAATCTTCAGTATTGAACCAGGATTTCAAGAACATATAAACATGACTAAAATCTTTAAGAGAGTCCTGGAATATGCAATAATCCAACGCCAAAGAGGTATGGGGGTCCTGACATCCCATACTCTCATCCAATGGAGTCCTTAAGTGTAGTTGGCAGAATCATCAACCCACGAGCACCTTCCTTTGGAAAGAAGGTCCATGAATCATGGATTACTAGGTTGTTAGTTGTTTCTAGATCCATGAATAAACCCTTTGGATACCATTCGAAGATGTTATATCTGCGGAGGACCAATTGCACATGTACTTGACCCCATGAAATCACCCGCTGGGACCATCTGGTTGTGGTATCTCTTTCACAATATGAAAGTGGTGAATTAACCATCCCTAGTGGGGTTAATCCAACATTACATTAAAGGAAAACAATTCATAATGGGTTTAAATTAAATAAATGGTGAATGTGATAAGAACACGTCTTTGGAAAAAGAGACGGGTGATGATTCTTGTCGGAATATTTCCTTTACGTGCGAAACACGCCACCACAGAGACATAAAAAAATGGTGAACCCAATGTGAATCCTTAACCACGTTTGTAGTTCTACCCCAATGATAATAGAAAAAAGGATATTGCACGTCGGACCATTTTGTGCACCCTTGTACGATCGAAACTTGCCACCTTAGAGGCAGAACAAAAATGGTGAACCTGACATGAATCCTTAACCAAAGTTGTGGTTCTACCCCAATGATAGCAGACACAAAAGGATTTGTCACATTAGACAATTTTGTTCACCCCTGTACATGCGTAACATGCCACCTTGATGGTGGAACAAAAATAGTGAACCCGATGTGAATCTTTAACCAAGTCGGCAGTCTTACCCCATTTGACTGAATCGTCAGATATGCATATTTAAAAAAAATAGAATTCTACTTTGGTGAGGCATTTTGTTCTGTATGTCAAATATGTATGTTGCAGGTTCCCACAGAGCAACTTTCAATCCAAATGGTATCCCAAAGACCGATGAAGACACACACATCAGTGATCCTGCAGGCGATTAGGGCCCTAATGAAGAGCATAACCCCTCACCAACCCAACATCTTCAATGCTGGGTATCCAACATGAGATTATAGAGTAATGTTGTGATGGTACGCTCTGTTGGGACCAAGATGGATGGAGAAGAAAGTAAAAAGAGTTTATTGTTACAGTGTGTTGTCTTTTTTTTTCAAAGAAGAATAATCAAATCACATTGTAAATCACATGGAAAACCATATGTTTCTTTGTTGATATGTATTTCACACATATCATAAGTTAGGAGAAAATGTGATGCAATCCTTATGAAGGAAATGGGGATAAATGATGATGCTAATCATATATAGTTTTTTTTGGAAGAAATGATGCTGGTGGGAGGTAGGGAAGTTTTAGTAAATCCAATTTTAACGCATACGATGATAAATCTGGTCTATCAAAGGATATATATCATGATAGTGGAGTTTGTAATGAATGATGAAAAATGGTTATGGGAAGCAGTGAAGAGATAAATGAAAAAGGAACAGAAAATCTGGAGGCAACATAAAATGAACATATGTGTTTTTTGGCTTGGGGAGGTGCACGAAGAAGGAATGTGGTGCGTGAAATTTTTGTGTGGTGTGTGAAAAAATAAAGGCTGCACGAAATATTAGCATGTTGCACGAAATAGAGGAATAATGTTTTCTGCGCAAGAGGTATTTCGAGATCAGAAGATTGAAAATTGGAAAAGGCATGAGGTGCGTGAAAAATTGGAGAATTGTGCAAAATATGATGTTGCGTGAAAGAGTTTTTACAGACATGGAGAGGGTTTTACGTGCAGATTAGTGTTTATATGCAGAGTTTAAAAGGCCTATAAATATGAGGTGAACCACTGTCATTTGTTAAGGCTCGACACATAGAGAAAATCTTGAGCTCTGAAGTTCGTAAAATTATACGCTAAGTGAGTTGCGTGAAAAGAAAGGAGTTTTTGTGAAAAGAGGACATATTCATGAAAAAGTGACAAGTTGCGTGAAAAGTGAGAAGTTGTGTGAAAAGTGAAAAGTTACGCGAAGAAGGGAAGTTGCACGAAAACGTTTTTTATACCAAAAGAGAATTTTTACGCGCAAGACATTCGAATTGCACGAAACGTACCCTAACATTTGCACGAAAAAGTTATGGTCTTCGCACATATTCATTTGTACATAAGATAGTTCTTACCAGATTCTGGGTATGAATGTGAAGATTTATACTTCATAGAATACATCTGTTCAATTGTAAAGAATCATTGAAATATTGTAATTCCATATTTGTGCTAAGAGTGTGCACACACACTTGAGGATTTTTTTCCAAGTGCTACATGTGTGTAAGGGTATATCCTACTCATTTTTTCCACATCAAAGTATTGTTTTATAGTGGATTGTGTGGTACTAGATTGTTTCTATACCATACCAAGGTTGTAACAGATCATGTTGTGTAGTGAACCTTTCAAATCTTGTGTTCTTGTGGTTGTTTGTGTTCCGTAGAAAAAAAATCTCTTTAACTGGAGGCGGAGGTTGTTTCAAAAAGAATGAATCATAAAAATTAAAAGATATCATGGATTCAACCCTCCACCTATTAGTGATACGTGGATCCTGACTAGGAACTTCACTCTCCCCATGAGGGACGCCATGAGAAAAGACCTCCAGTATGCAAAGGTTCACCCGTTGCCTCCTCAGTAGCGACATTCACTCCATCACACGGCGGCCATGGTGGTCGTCTCAAATTTTTTGGGGAGCCTTTCCACAGGACGTGATAATGAGTACCTCACCTATCTTAGGGAGGCATATGATTCCAATTATGAAAACATCATCTCAACTATACATGGGTCCTACTCACTGTCCCCCGCCAGAGAACATCGCCGCCGACACCAGACAACCAGACCTCCTCCTGCCAAAGAGGACCTTATGAAGAGGGGTCTTTATAAAGTATAGAAGACCCAGGACCCTCGAGCATCCGCCAAGGGTGTAAAATATATAATCAAGAACACGCTATCATCATGGTTCTTGAGGAGAAACTCCACTATACTAATGTAGTGGCATTCAATGGGAAGACATATGGCTCTTCCCCCACCACTCTGCCCCCACCACAGAAATAGGGTGGCACAATATGAGAACATTCATATTCTTCACAATACTCGCTAGCCTTTCCATGTAGAAAGGGTGGAAAACTATAGGAAGATTCAGATATCTAATGATCCACAACAAGCCTTCCATCAAAATTGGGTAGCAACTAGGTATAAGTGGGCACAAATATCTACTGATGCATATCAAGACTGCCAACCAAATAGGGTGGAAAGAAAATATGAGCAGAGTCAAATTCTTGTGGATTCATACCAAGCTCATGAGAAAAATATAGTGTAATGTCAGTAGGTGAACATCCCCACTCATGAATATAAATCCCACCAGTCAAATACTTTGGAAATCAGGGAAGAAAACTGATGGCAGACTCGTTCCTCTATCCCAGCATAGGCAAACTACAAGTATATATTGGAAACTTACGGAGGAACAGAGCAGGACCAATCTCTGGCTCTAATATCATAATGGCCCTTCATACCCATTCCATCCAAATATGTATCTTAGAACATTCTAGAAATGATGGAATATTAGATGTCAAACCCTGAACATAACATCCAAACATGCCAAGATATTATCGCATTGGCGAAAAATGAGAGAAACCAGGCCCACAACCTAATTTCATCAAATGGAATGACTCACTCACAAAATGAGTTAGTCACTAAAAAGTAGTCATGAATCCCTACTACTGTCTAGTAGGGTCGATAACAATATCCCGCGATACATAGAAAATCGAATCGGGAACAAATACCCGTTCCAAATGGGGGATCTCAGTCCAACATGGTGGCCGCCCTTGGGTAGACATATACCCTTTCCAAAATATAATATGTCCTTTGGTGTATCCTGATGACATCACAAGACCCAACAAGACACAGAACCGTATATGAAGGTCATTACCAATAGCAGACATCCTCAGTTTCCCGCAAGAAAGTGCTCAAAAATGAAATGCACCAAAGGAAACTGGAGAATGAAGAGCACATACAAGATCCTACTCTGCTGGAAGATGGGGTTCTCTACGCCCTAAAACATATAACAATAAAGTACCAAGACCCTATCAGTCCATTAAAAAATTATACAAGTTGTAGTAGTAGTTGTGAAGGCCCTCCCCACAATGTCGCTACCACCAGCTCAGAAATTCCTCCCCATAGCACCCATGGGGGCTCACTCCGTGGCCCTGGAATGATCGATCAAGAGAGCCTATCTCTTAATACGCGTCGATGTATCCCTCCCCTTGACCTGAAGATCATACAGCAAGAAGGTCCTCCCCTTCCAGTCATTCACCATGATGGTCCTGCCTAGGGTATATGCTGCAGATATGCTTCTCCCGGTAGTTAGACCTCAAGTCATGATGGTAATACTCTCCATGATGACAGTCATTGAGAAGGCCCTCCCCGTAATAGAAGATTCTATGAAGGCCATCCCCATAGTAACATCAAGCAACGAAAAGGTCCTCCCCTCATTACAGTACATCCTTAAGGCCCTTCCCAGGATGTGCACTCCATAAATCATCCCTGCAGCCAGGTATCAAGCCTTGATAGTAGTCCTCACCATCATAGCAGTCATCAAGAAGATCCTCCCCTCACTGAAATCAATCAGTAAGAAGGTCATCCACTCATTGTAGCTTGTCCTGAAGGTCCTCCACAGGGTATAATCCATAAATAAATTTCCCACGGTCGGGCGTCAATTTTCAATAGTATCCCTCACCAATTCAGCACCAATTGCATAGGTCCTCCCCACAACAAAAATTCATATTGAAATGAAGGTCCTCCTTTTGTTGGAACATATGTGAGAAATACCTCCATTGCTGAGGTTCTCAGAAAGATGGATTCAGACACATCGGGGAGTTCATCTATAATGAGTTATATTCTTTATCACCTAGAGGATGGCATGGGGATATTCTCATCTTTTAAGACACCCCCACACCGTCCAAAAATCAATAAGGCTCCCACTATCCTGGTTACTTGGAAGGAAATTATTAAGAAGTAGTTGAGATGGTATTATCAAGTAGAGGAGCCTCCAGAAGAACAATAGTAGGATATGTTGTTTGTGAGAAGACAACTAGATAAGGATAATATACCAGTGATGTATAGGCCTACAACGACTTCTTAATTCGACATACCAAGAGAGTTGCCTAAGAAATGTATGCATGACATTTTCATCAATATATGGATGACTCCTCACCAGCTGAAAGAAAAATGCATGCCATAAGAATGGTATGCGGACCATGTCAACATGTTAGGGGAGCTTTTCCATCTAATTGACCTGGAATACCTCTCATTCAAATGACATTCACAGTCATAAAGGCAAAAGAAAAACCTTGAACAGGCTTCCCTTCAAGCACTGCATAAGTTTCGTCGCCTCATTGACGATGCCCTAACTGGAGTTCACATTTGGGGATGGGGAGAGCATAGATCTCTACAGATAACCCAACGTCCCATCCAGAAAACCTCATTGGAATTGAGATCCTACAACGTCATCACCAAAAGGCAGTAATAAAATGAAACTCCTACTCTATAAAGATGGGATACTCAATAAAAACCAGCGTTTATTAATTCTCAATAGCGTTAGGAATGAAGAGATCAAGCCATTGAAAATATTCCGAGTTAGTATACCAGGAACATCCAGTAGTCTTCCCACCTATGGGAATCCAACTAGAGTGTAGTGATCATGTCTTCAAAATAACATAGACTCCATGTAGGCCCAATTCCATAATTGGCTCACACCTACACAAGAGTTTGTTAAATTGAAAAGGAGGAAATAGCAGCGGTTATCGCCGAAATGCGATAACAACCCCAAGAAACAGGGCTGAGGGAATTTTTAAACCAATGTTCTCCCATAATAACAATAAGTCCATGTTGTAGCACATCAAAGGAAGAATGAAAACAACCCCAGCCCACAGGGCTAGAGCCATTTTTACCTCAAGTCCCCATACAGTGGACATTTTTCTTCTCCTATCTAGGAATAATGACTGATAGAGGTGTCACCCATTCCAATCCATCTCATGGCTCAAACCCTCCGAGAAAAAGGCACATTTTGAGTTTGAACTAGGTCTCCCTTTGGGTCAATATTCGTCATGAAACCCTAATAGTACCGCAAAATGGATGGAGAAAGACTAATAAAATACGTAGAATGGCTTCCTACCAATCGGCATCGGGTAGACCACCCCAAATGCGGTATATATAAGTGAACGTGGTAAAATTCAACCCCATGGATATCACAAGAAATGGAATAGAGGGAGATGAAGTAAGGGACGATGGTTCCTTCCAAGACGCATCCCCCACCAAGCATGATGGTGTGCCTAATTAGAACTAGATAGCCATCCTAAATATGGGTGTCACTTCATTTAATCTGTCATTACCTCCCATGGAAAATTCCAACAAGGAGAAAAAACATCCAATTTCTTATTTGACCCACCTCCTCCTACCCCTGAGAATGTGTCACTCACTATTGAGGAATGGTTTTCTAATAAGGAGTAAGAAATGAAAGAGCTCAGGTGAATTAATGTTGAGATACGTTGAGGGAGAAACCTCACGGGATGTGTTTCCCCTGTGGAATGTCATCAGGTTCTCACAGAAGAGGTCCCTTTCCACAGTCACTCATCTCGTTGAATGAAGACAATATCAGAAGCCCATTCAATCTGATACCATGACCGTCAACCTACTTAACCCCAGCACTGGAAGGACATAATGAATCCCCCTTTCTGGGAAGGCATCCAGAATATATAATGGTAAACCCATAAATGATACCTCTGGCTGGGTATCAACCCCAAATTCTAGTAGCATCGGCACGTCTAGTTTTGATCACTACCACCCCAGCCTATGCTCAAGCCTGACAGGATATGCCTCACGGTCTCTGGAACACCATCGAGCAACTAACAGCTCTACTAGAGGCCATGGAGGGGAGGCATGCTTTGATACAACCAGAGCACAAACCCTACCCCGATTGGGTGAGAAATGTTCCGCCACCACCAAACATTGGAAACCCCATATTCCCAGTATTCAATGGATCGGGGGACCTTGAACATCATTTAATGCATTATGACTCTTACTACCACCCCATGATGGGAACTCTATATCATCAAGAAGAAGTAAAACTAATGATCTTCATAAGAACCCTACAGGGCTCGGCTTTCATAAGGTATGCTTGCCTAGAAGCCAATTCAATCACAGGTTGGGAGGATCTCCAGCAAAGTTTCTTTTCCAGTTCAGTTCAACGCTGCCTAAGACAATGGTCAATGACCTATGGAATTGTAAGAAATGAGAGAATGAAAGAGTCTTAGACTTCATTGCTAGATGGAAAGGCCTATGTTATTCCCTGAACCATCCGCTTCCCCAAGATGAAATGCTCACCATGTGTATTGATAATATTCAGGATGAATTCCCAATTTCAATCATCCTGGTTAGGTACACAAGTGGGTTCTGAGACTTCTCTGCCATTTGTCAAACTATAGAAGACTCCTTGAAATAGACCAATCTCAAGTCTCATGTGGTCACATTAGCCCCAGGAAAAAGAGAGGGAAAAGCTGAATCAACTTCTATCACACTTAATCCAACTATGAAACTGGCTCTAGTTGTGAGGCCCCCACCAAACTTTACAGGACCCCCTGGACTCCAACAGCCACCCCCACCATGGAAAGATTAGCGACGTGGTGCTAAAATAATTCATTTCGAAGAACTTTGAAATAAAATCTACTCGTTCTGAATTGACCAGGTTCACACCTATTTCATAGCTTCCATTAATTGAAACATTCCACATTTTCTGGAGCCAAAGAGAGATGATGAAGTTGATCTCAAAGACTATCCAAATTATTGTCCTTATCACCAGATATCGGGCCACACAATTTTAGAATGATTCATTTTCAAGGATCTCCTACATTAGATGGTGGATTCCGAGAATGTCAAGTTGGTCCCACCACCTACACACATAGAGAATTTTTCCACCTTTGAACCAAGAGAGGAAGAGGAATGGAAAATAGTCACAAGTAAGAAGGAGAAATTTTTTAAAATTTGATGACCTGGAAGACTATCAACCAATGCCATGGCATCCTCTAGGCATAGTTGAAACAACCAATAGTGACACCAAAAGTTCCTAATACAACACATCTATCCTCCTCAGCCATGCAATCCTCTAAAGATAAGAAGGGCGGAAAGCATGAGAAATAAAATGGGATGACACCAAAGACGAAGTCAATGTTTACACTATTGGACTTCATGCCAACAGACTTGTTACAATGGGAATCGCCCCACAAAATGGTACCATCTGAATAAGATAGTCATACAGAAACATTGTCAAATAAAGAACTGATCTTCAACTCCCTTAATGTAATTCACTTGATGGACCCATTCTCAGATGGAGACTATGGAAACGAACCTAAATTCCCAACACCCAACTAGAGAACCGGAGGAAGAGGCCGCAATGGACGGAGGTTTCCTAGATGGCACGATCATGGCAGGAGTCAAATTTTTGGCTACGCCATAAGTCAAAACATTAACATCACAGAAACTCGCCGAAGGACCCTCTAGAAGAAAAAAAAAATTCGGAATGATCCTCCTACCCCATCAAAAGAATTACAAGCCCAGTTATCATTGAAGATCTATCCGGGGAATATACAAATAAATTCTCCCAAGTTATATGTGTTTAGTAGATGGGCCAAACCTGAGAAGGACCGCAGTTTCACCAGCTCCTGTCATAGAGGTCGAACCATCTATGTCCCAAGACTAAGACTGTAAAGTGTCTGTTAAAGAGAAACACCGAGTTAGGAAGTGAAGACCTTTAGAAAAAAATATGGTATTCTAAAGAAGCTGGATTCAATACCAGAAAAACTATCTATCCTAGATGTGTTAAGCCAATCCACATATCTTAGGGAGGAACTCATCGAAGGATTACTAAGTCCCTAGGATTTTGAGGCTATAGTATTAGTAGCCAAAGCCTATCAGACATAAAAAAATCTCGTTGAATGTCATGATGTCATATCTTTCACAGATAGGGATGAAGAAACCATCATGCAAGGGAACATCAATCACTTATATGTGTCTGAAAAGATAAAGAAAATTTATTTTAGGAATATTTTCATTGACATTGGATATATAGTCAACCTCCTCCCACTGTGAATGCTTTGTCGACTAGGCTACGATGAAGACAAATTGAAAATTTACACCACTACTCTGTTGGGATATGAAAAAAGTGAGTAGAAGTCACTAGGATGAATCAAGCTTAAAACTCGGTTTGGATACATCAGGTCATATTCCGAGTTCATAGGAGTGTGAAAAATTATGGACATCAACATCCTGTTAGGGAGGCCTTGGCTGCATCAACACGCTTCAATTCTATCATCATACCATCAATGCTTCAAATATTTCTCTAATGAAAAAAATGGGACATTTTACAACAATAAATCCTCATTTGAGTCCTCTGAGTCACATTATATGAACTTAGAGTTCTATGAATCGGAAGAAAAACCTCCATCAGCCGACAAAATTGATTTGATTATGACCAAAAATGGACCAGAAATAGATCTCACTGATCCCCTCTAGTAACTTGGGGAAGAGTATGTCTTACCCATCAAACAATTTTAATACTTAATTGAAAGTCTGGATGTAGAATCAATTGTCATTATGGTCTCTATTACACCCACCAAGTCCAATGACATGGAAGAGGAGGTAGACTACCGGCATATCAAGAAAATCCACAATAGAAATACTCCCGACCCATCCAAAAGACCCCAAACTACCCTATCCTTACTCACTAAGAAAAAAGATGATTTCTCTCCCAACATTGGAGAGATCATCTCGGGAATCCTCTCTCCATTAGAAGGGGAATAAGGTGAATAAGATGATGATGATAATAATGATGATGAAGAAAGACCTCAATGATTCCCCTCCTGCATTCGGAGATGGTGTCTTCACCACAATAGATGAACTTAAGAAGATAAACCAAGGCACCGAAGATGACCCGCGACCCACTCTGATCAGTGTGGCTATGCCTATCGAGGAGCAGGAGGCATATACCTCATTTCTAAAGAATAATCCTGATGTGTTTTCATGAAATTATACATAAATTCTAGGCCTTGATGCTGAGGTCTCCACTCATCATCTGAGATTACCATAAGATCGCTAAGGATATAAGAAGGAAGCCAGATGAACACACCTAACGCTTGATGCTCGAATAGAGGATGACGTTGACAAGTTGATCAAACCCAAATTCATACAGGAAGTTTAGTATCCAATCTGGATGGTGAAAATAGTCCCTATAAAAAATAAGAATGGGAAGGTTAGAATCTGCATTGACTTAAGGGGACTTAATCAATATTTCTAAAAAGACTATTTCCCAGTCCTGATCATAGAACTGTTGATCAATGAAACTTCCAGATACGAGTCCCTATCTTTCATGGATGGCTATTCTAGAAACAACCAGATCCAGATGTCCCAAATAGATGAATAAGCTACCACTTTTAGGTCCCCATAGTGAGTGTTCTGTTATAAGGCGATTCCATTTGGTCTAAAAAATAACGGTGCCACATATCAACGTACTATGCACCACATCTTCAGTCCCTTCTTGGAAAAATTCACCAAGTGTTGTGTCGAAGATCTAGTAGTTAAATCATGACAGTGCTCAGACCACCTGGCCAATCTTGAAATTGTCTTCAATAAAATGTGACATCACAGTTTAAAGATAAATCTCCTAATGTTCTCCTTTGGTGTTACCTTTGTAAAATTCATCGGCTTCATCGTACGCTATCATGACAGATAATTTGACCATGAGAAGGAAAAATCCTTCTTTGGAATATCCCTACCTTGCAACCTCACCGAATTGAGAGGTCTCTAGGATCACCTTGCCTACATTCGATCTTTCATATCCAACTTGGCGGGTAAATGTTTACCTTTTTCTAGGATGATGAAGAAAGGAGTTACGTATGAGTGGAATAATGATTTCCAAGAATCGTTTGACAATCTCAAAAGATATCTCTTGATCCCACGAGTGATGATGCCATTAGTTGAGGGGAGACCACTCATTTTGTATGTAATGGCCCTAGGATAGTCATTAGGCTCCTTCCTCACACCAAATAATGATGACAACATTGAGAACAAACACTATTACATCAGCTGAATATTGATTAATTATAAAAATCGATATTAAAAAATTGAAATGAAATTCCTAGACCTAATCATTATGGTTCAGAAACTTAAGCATTACCTATAGCACCCTGAGTTCTAATTGGTCTCCCGCTGCAACCGACTAAAATATATCCTAAATCGTCCCATGTTAAATGGTCACCTATCATGACGACAATCATCCTATAATAGTTTGAGATATAGTACATACCCTAGAATGCCATCAAAGGCTAGGCTTTAGCAGAAATCCTAGTAGAGCACCCCTTGGAAGAAAAAACACTGTAACTAACCAAAATTTTGGAATAAATTTTGTCTCCTAATTTTGTGTGTTATTTTATTTTATACTCAACAGAACCATTTCATTTAATAAAATGAGTATAATTAAAATGAGACCATTGGGTTTTGAATGTTATATGACCGTTGGTAATTATGACCATTGTAAACTAAATGTTGCGACTATTTTCTATAAATAAAAGTGATCTTGGTTAATTAATATAGAAAGAATATTTGATGGCCTCATCCAGTAGACTCGGGCCGATCGAAGCCCTTATAATGGATCTTGGAAAGGAGGTAGCACCACTGGGATTTACATTGGACCAAACCCAAGATGAACTTCATCGTGTGAAGCTGGAATGGAATCGCCTTCGTGAGAAGTTCAAGAAGATAGAAATCACCACTCAGGCAATGTTGGCCGAGCCGCCCCAAGATTCTATCACCTTACCACACCTTACACTTAGGTCCTATGCTAGTTTTATAAGGTTCAATTTAATGAGACCTTAGATGCCTTATTTAATCCTTTGATATAAATAAAATTTTTTATTTCTTAATATGGTGATGTTTGTGAATTTTCAATTGTCCGGATAAATATATGATGTATATTATGGATAAATTTTGGAAAAAGGATATTTTAAAATTTTTATGTAAACCATAAATAATTAAAAATGTGTAATGATTTTAAACAAATGGTCTTCTACAGTTGTGATCGGTATGAAATTTATAGTTTTTTTGGTGAATAGAAAATTATGAATAGTGATTTTACACTTATGATTAGTAATGTGACCAAATGTATTAAGTCACCTCCCTTAAGAAAGTATTAATATAATTTAGGCACCTTTATTAAGTAATGTGATTCAATAAAATAGGTAAATAACTATTTCAGAAATTATTGGTTAAGTATTAGTTTTTTCGGGTGAATAGTGTTTTATATAAAAATTATATTAAAAATAATTTGAATTTTTTTTTCATAAAATGGAGCTCATTTTTGAAATCAGAGCATTGATATTTGGTTAATGTGTAGTTTTGGAATTTTTCTAAAATAGTTGAATTTTCAGTGAATAGTTTTTTATTTAAAAATTAAATTAAAATATTTAGGAAATTATTTTCATAAAATCGAACTCATTTTTTAAATCAGATCATTGATATTTGGTTAAGGTGAATTTTTGGGATTTTTTTGAGAAAGTTGAATTTTCAGTGAATAGTGAAAATACAGTTTTAAGTTTCGGGTGTTTAATGACATCATTAAGAATGTAATAATTATGAAATAATTATGGTCAAGTTATGAATAGTAAGATAAGCTATGAGGTGTCCCATGTGGCCAGTACCATGGGAAAATACCATGGGAAATCCCATGGTTTTTCAAATACCTTTGATGAGGTGTTGCTTGGCCATTAATGACTTGTCCTCTCACTTCTCCTAAAAATACCAAGCCTTTCCCTCATTATTTTAATTTCAAAATCCTCCTCAATGATGTTCTGGTCTCCTTACCTCTCATGGAGTCCTCCCAAGGTTCCCTAAAGCCTCCCAAGGTCCCGACCATCAAGCTTTCGAAGTTACTCTTCAAGGTAAGGGATTCTTTCACACTCCTCTTTTAAGTCATGACTCCCTTATATTATGTCTTATATTTTCCATATCTTTATATTGAGGGTATGTTATTATATGTTCTTATTACTGTCCATTTTATGTCCAAATGATGAGAGACCCTTTCTTCTCTCATCAATTTGTTTTCTTAAATTTTAAGTGATGCCTTTAGGCTGCCAAATTTCTCGTAAAAGAAAGCGCACCAACTCTTTTCTTTAATGTTTCCTTTTCATGTGGTATGTCATTAAAATACCCATATCATGATATTATTAAGTACCCATGATTTAATATGAATTATATATGAGTGGGTGACCTTTTTCCCCTCTCATTTAAATGTTTTCGAAAACCATGTTATATAGTCGTTATGTTGTAGAAATTTCGTTTCAAAATTTCTATCTGTTTCTCTTAAGAAATTACCTTGTTTGAATATTTGAATTCCCAGAACTATTTCATTTCTAAGGGTGTTCATAAATATATAAATATGAAATATTTGATTCTGGAATTGACATACATATAACCCTCACTCCTTTCCATAGTTTATAAATGATATAATGATCTTATTTTTAAGAGCTTTTAAAACATCACGATTTCGAAATGAAACCCATTTCTTTTATTCTCTATGGGTGATTTATGAAATGTTTGATTATGATCTATGTGAATCACATGTATGTAAATACATATTAAGGTTTCAACCTGATAGCGCTCCAATGCATTGGGTAAAGATTTAATCTCTAGAGATGACAAGTTTCACGATACCTTGGTGAATAACCTTGGTAATTTTTATGACACCTTGGGGATGGAACTTGGTGATATGTTAATGAATGTCTAAATGAAATGTTGTATCCACATATTCAAGTTATGTTTCAAGTTCTTTTCATTATGATATTACTATACTTCCATTGATCATATCTTTATGTTGTTATTCAAGTTCTTATTGATATCACAAGTACACTGATTCCCTTGTTTACCCTTACTAGGCCTTCTTCTCACCCTTTCCTTTTATGTATGTCTCCAGGATATGATATGTAGTAATTGAACATAGGATGAACCTATGGTGAAGCCTTAAAAGTGTTTTAGAAGAAATTTTTTATGTTTTTTTTCATGTTTTATGTTCCTGATTTCCAAGACACTTGAATTTATAGATCCTTTATTTGTAAAATGTAATGAAAAGTTATGTAATTAAAAGGAAGGATGACCTAGTTGGTATCAAATGATAGTTTAGTTATTTATGGAAATTAGGATATGAAAACTTTATGAAGAACCCTATATAAAAGATTAATTATAGGGAATATTCTTGGTATTTTGATGAGTTTTGAGTAAGTGGTTTTTCAAGAAAATACATCCCTATCTGGATACGAGCAGGTAGAGGTGGCTCTAGAACAGATGTACATAGGGGTAAAACTTGAAAACACTAATTTGAGCTAGACTCGAATGGGAACTGGTACATGACAATGGGCCTTTCTTCACTCTTGGTTATGACACTCCCGGGGGATATGTTTGGTTAATCGTAAGAATTTTATGAATCATTATGAAGGAATTATAGAAAAATGTAATTTTATAAGACTGATGTTTTAAGACACAAAATCCTTTTTAGTTAAAAGATTCGTAAATGAAATATGTTTCTCACGAAGGATTTATTATTTAAGAAAATGTTGCCATCTTCTAGGAATATGTTGACATATTTCATGAGGAGTTACCCGGACCTCCCCCATAAAGAGAGATAGAGTTCTCCATTGAACTCATACATGGATTTCATTCGATGTCAAAGTCCCCCTATAGGATGGAAAATGTGCAGATAGAGGAATTAAAGGAAAAAATCCAAGATCTTTTGGATAAGGGGTTTATCTGACCAAGTGTGTATCCTTGGGGACCACCATTTCTATTTTTAAAGATTAAGGATGGATCGATGTGGCTATGTATTGATTATAGAGAACAGAATGGGATCACAGTGAAGAATAGATACCCTCTTCCAAGAATTGATGACTTATTTGACAAACATCGTGTGGCTCAATTCCTCTATAAGATTGATCTTCATTCTGTTTATCATTAATTAAGGGTGAAGAATGATCATATACCAAAAATTTCCTTCCAATCAAGATATAAGAATCATGAGTTTGTTGTTATGCCCTTCGGACTAATGCACCTGTTATTTTTATGGATCAAGAATAAGTTTATTTTGGAAACTTATATCAAATGGATATCCTTTGTATAGGAAATTGATTTGGTGATTAAATGATAAAGGTTATTTTAGAAGATGATTTATCTTTTGGAATACTATATTCCTAAGGAAAATAAAATAAAATAGGATTTAATTTGTAGAGGAATGGTTGATTTTTTTCCAAGATTCTATGTATTTATTGTGGACGTATGGTGATTTGGGTTATTTCTGGAAAATGATTAACCTAGAATATAGAATATGTGATTAGGTTAATTACACTTTAGTATAAGACTTTAATAGTATTCGATGTTATTTGAAGTTAAATTTTAAGATTTATTGTGGAAGACTATGTGATTAAATCCTTCTGAGTTTTGGGTTCGAATCTTGGTTTGTATTATTCTGAAAAAAATTAAGGATGATTGTGTATTGAATGTTCTTTCTGGAACTTTGGGTACTTTTTTTGAATTTTGGAGATTAGTAGTCATATTTCTTTTTATAAAGTATTATACCTTTTGGGATTATATGATCCCTTACTAACTATTTTAGATTTATTTGATGACTAAAGACAAGGGGAATATACAGTTCTTCTTTTTTGGATTATGTGATACTCTAGAAGATGATTCTTGTGCTTTTGACGAGACCATGTCTTTTTTAATGCTCATTGTTTGGAGAAAATATTAGTATTGGTAGAAACTTATTAAATGATGAAACTCTACTTGAGGGTAAGTATATTTCCTTATGTTTTTATTCTATGTAGTAAATTAATTACTCTAAATTAATAAAAGGAACATAAAACAAAAATGTTCTTTGTTTATGTTTTTTACAGGGTAATCAAAGACCGTTTAACAAATCATAAGTTTGCGATCTTCTTGTGGTTAATTTTATCATAATAATGTTTTTTATCACTCTCCATCAGAACTTGACCCTTTATTTTCTCTTCCATATCCATGTTTTCCTACATGGAATCCTAGTATGGGTTAACTCGGGTGACCTTTGTACTTCCCCTCCTTTCTTTAAAAGTAATAGTTTTACTAACTATTTTTCCAATGTGGGAATTTAAATGAAATTTCCAAGCCCAATTTTAAAATTTCGAGGACACAATTTCTTAGGTGGGGGGGGGGGGGAAGAATGTAACAACCTGAAATTTTTGAATAACTTTTTTCTCTTAATTTTGTTTGTTTTATTATTTTATACTCAAAAAAACTATTTCATTTAATAAAATGAGTACAATTAAAATGAGACCATTGGGTTTTGACTGTTATATGATTGTTGGTCATTATGCCCGTTAGAAACTAAATGTTGCGATTATTGTCTATAAATACAAGTGATCTTGGATAATTATTATTGAAAGAAGATTTGATGGCCTCATCCAGTAGTCTCGGGCAGATCGAATCCCATATAACGATACTTGGGAAGGAGGTAGCACCAATGGGCTCTGCTTTCGACCAAACCCAAGCCAAACTTCATTGTGTGAAGCTGGAATGAAATCACCTTCTTGAGAAGTTCAAGATAATAGAAATCACCACTCGGGCAATGTTGGCCGAGCCACCCCAAGATTCTATCACCTTAGCAAACCTTACACTTAGGTCCTATGCTGGTGTTATAATGGGCTATGTAATGAGACCTTAGCTGCTTTATGTAATCAATTGATATAAATAAAAATTTTGATTTCTTATTATGGTGATGTTTTTGAATTTTCAAATGTCCGAAAAAATATAGGATGTATATTATTGATGAATTTTGGAAAAATGATATTTTAAAATATTTTTGTAAACCATAAATAATTAAAAATGTGTAATGATTTTCAAAAAATGGTCTTCTACAGTTGTGATCAGTATTAAATTTAGAGTCTAATAAGATGAACATAATTTTTGGCGAATAGAAAATTATGAATAGTGATTTTACACTTATGATTAGTAATGTGACCAAATGTATAAAGTGACCTCATTTAAGAAAGTATTAATATAATCTATGAACCTTTAGTAAGTAATGTAATTCAATAAAATATTTAAATAACTGTTTCAGAAATTATTGGTTAAGTATTAGTTTTCTCAGGTGAATAGTGTTTTTTATATAAAAATTAAATTAAAAATATTTAGAAAATTATTTTCATAAAATGGAGCTCATTTTTGAAATTAGAGCATCGATATTTGGATAAGATGAATTTTTGGGATTTTTCTGAAACAGTTGAATTTTCAGTGAAAAGTGTATTTATTTAAAAATTAAATTAAATATATTTATAAAATTATTTTCATAAACTGGAACTGATTTTTTAATCAAAGAATTGATATTTAGTTATGGTGATTTTTTGGGATTTTTCTTAGAAAGTCGAATTTTCGGTGAATAGTGAAAATACAGTATTGTGTTTTAGGTGTTTAATGACATCAATAAGGATGTAATAATTATGCAATAATTCAGGTCAACTTATGAACATTAATATAAGGTATGAGGTGTCTGTATTATCCAATGCCATGAGCAAATACCATGGCCAAGCCCATGGTTTTTCCAATACCACCGATGAGGTGTCCCTTGGCCATTAATGACTTGTTCCCTCACTTCTCCTATAAATACCAAGCCTTTCCCTCATGGGTTTCATTTCCAAATCCTCCTCAACGAAGTTCTGGTCTCCTTACCTCTCACGGAGTCCTCCCAAGGTTCCATCAAGCCTTCCAAGCTCCCGACCTTCATGATTTCAAAGTTACTCTTCAACGTAAGGGATTCTTTCACCCTCCACTTTTAAGTCATGACTCCCTTATGTTGTGTCTTATATTTTCCATACCTTTATGTTGAGGGTATGTTATTATATGTTATTATTACTGTCCATTTTATGTCCAAATTATTATATACCCTTTCTTATCTCATCAATTTGTTTTCTGAATTTTTAAGTGACATCGTTAGGCTGCCGAATTTCTCATAAAAGAAATCGCAACTACTCTTTTCTTTCATGTTTCATTTTCATGTGGTAAGTCAATCAAATACCCATATCATGATCTTATTCAGTACCCATAATGTATTATAAATTATTTATGAGTGGGTGACCCTTGTCCCATCTCTTTTCAATGCTTTTTAAAACCATGTTATATAGTCGTTATGCTGCAGATATTTCGTCTAAAAATTTCTATCTCTTTCTCTCAAGAAATTCCCTTGTTTTATTATGTGAATACCCAGACCTATTTCATTTCTATGGGTGTTCATAAATACATAAATATTATATATTTTTATTCTGTAATTGACATACATATAACCCTCATTCCCTTTCCATGGGTTATAAATGATATAGTTATCTTATTTTTTAGAGCTTTTAAAACATCATGATTTTGAAACGAAACCCATTACTTTTATTCTCTATGGGTTATTTATGAAATGTTTGATTATGATATATTTGGCTCACATGTAAGTAAATACATATTAATGGTGTACCCAGATAGCGCTTTAATTCATTGGGTAAAGATTTAATCTCAAGAGATGACAAGTTTCACGATACCTTGGTGAATAACCTTGGTAATTTTTATGACACCTTTGGGATGAACCTTGGGGATATGTTCATGAATGTCTCAATGAAATGTTGTAGCCATATATTCAAGTTATGTTTCAAGTTCTTTTCATTATGATATTCATATACTTCCATTTCTCATATCTTTATGTTGTTATTCAAGTTCTTATTGATATCACAAGTACACTGATTCCCTTGTTTACCCTTACTAGGCCTTATTCTCACCCTTTCCTTTTATGTATGTCTCCAGGATATGATATGAAATAATTGAACATAGGATGAACCTATGATGAAGCCTTACTAGTGGTTTTGAAGAATTTTTTATGTTGTTTTCATGTTTTATGTTCCTGATTTCCAAGACACTAGACTTTAAAGATCCTCTGTTTGTAAAATGAAATCAAAAGTTATGTAATTAAAAGGCAGGATTCCTTAAACACTGTTGGATTCCAAAATTCTAGATGAAGAAGATTTATCCATCCGAGAGGACCCCCATACATGGGAAATGTACTTCTATGGTGCTTCCCAAAGCTCAATAGATAAAAGGAGGGAGGATTCCAAGACCCACAGAGTGGGGCTGGGAATTATATTTGTATCCATCGAAAGGGATGGCATGCCTTAATCTTTTCTTCTTTCGAAAGGGTGTACAAATAATGAAGAAAAATGTCAGGACATCATAGTGGTTAGGATCTGGCACTTCATATGCAGTCCAAACACATCAAGATAAAGGCTGATTCAGACCTAGTCATCAAATGGGTCAATGGGGACTATACCGTTAAGAAAGAAGTATTTTACTCTTTGATGAACCATGTTTGAGATTTGATGATAGAATTCCCATCAAAACCAACATTGACCTGTGTCCCCCTATCAAAAAATGTCCAAGATGACACTTTGGAAAATGTATCCATGGCCATGGCTGATCCAAACTGGGATGAAATAGTCATTAGAATTTCCCACCGCTGGATGGTCTTTCAACAAATCCAGAGAAATATAGAGGAAATCAATGAAATTAGACCCATTTATAAGCCTTATCGTCACACCACGGCCTGGATGATTCCCATTGAAAAATTCCTTCAGAAGGGGGAACTACCACTAGATAGGGTTGGACGGGAACAAATTTGAAGATGGGAATTAAACATTGTCTTGTACAATGTGGTATACCTAGAAAGGGTTTTCTTCAAACGAGGCATTGATGGACTCCTTCTTAGGTTCATTCATGGAGAAGAGACTATTTCTGTCTTAAAGGAAGTGAGCATCAGAGATTTTGGAGTGCACCAATCATCAACCAAGCTCTCTCAAAAATTTAGATGGCTTGGGTACTACCGGCCACTATGATACTGGATTGTGCCATATTCACTAAAAAGTGTCATTACTACCTTGTTAATGCCAATTTTAGACACTAAACCCCAAAGTTACTTCTTACAGCTAAGTACTTCTAGCCATTCACCGCCTATGTTATGGATTTGCTGGGACCATATCCTCTAGCCACAACCATAAAATTCAAGTTCATACTCATATGAGATTATTTCTTTTCCAAATGGGTCAATTCCATACACCTTAAATAAGTCGGCGTGAAATCATCTTTAGCTTTTTGATGGAAAACATCATTACCAGATTTGGGGTCCATCATACAATACTAATAGACAACAACACCAATTTCTTCTCTACTGAGTTAGACAAGTTATACCAGGAGTATGGAATCAATGAAAACCATTCAACCCACTACCACGCGGAGACCAATGGGAAGATATAGGCTTTCAACAAAACTAAATCCAACATACTCCAAATTATGATTGATAAGGATAAGAAATTGTGTTCATAAAAGTTCATACAAGCATTGTGGACTTACAAGACCAGGACCCACACTGCCACTATGGTGACCCCATACTCACTAGTATACATGGTCAGAGATAGTTTTTACTATATAAATCCATGTTCCATAACATCTTATAGCCATTTTTGATCAACTGTCCATGGATGAGAAATCCCAAAGATGGTTTGATGAGTTGGCGTAGCTAGATGAAAATAGGCTGCACACTTTACACCATTTGGAAATCTACCAAAATTGGATCACAAAAGCCTTTAACAAAAAGGTTTGCCTCAAATATTTCCTCGAATGAGAAATGGTGTTAGTACTTATAACCCCGATGATAATTGGGATGAATCCCCCAAATCTTGAACCAAAGTGGGAAGGAACATATTTAATACCTAGGGTCTTTTCTAATGGAGAATATGCCCTGATATCAATGGAAAAACATCTCATCACGGCTCCCACAAATTTAAATTCTTTGAAGAAGTACTTTGCATAATAGAAACAACCATCCTTGGTTCAAACTCTATGACCCTAAACTCCGAGTCGTTGTCCTGACCAACATGACATTAAAATTTATGGAATTAGCCTCATGGTCCAAACACTATGACCCTAAACTATGAGTTTTTTTCTGACCAACATAACATTCAAATGTATGGTATTATCCTCATGGTCCAAAATCTAAGACCCTAAACAATGAGTTGTGGTATCACCACATCATGGTCTAAACAATAAGACCTTAAAAAATGAATCATAATTCTTTCCACATGATGCTAAACTATAAGGAACTCATTCCTGAAACATGAAATTAAAATGTGGCTCATTTTCTCATTGTAATACATTAAACTTCATTACATAGAACATCCAAATCACCTAACAATATACTGCATGGTCTCTCACAATAATATGTATGACTTGATTCCTATCCTGGAAGGATACAAAGTTGCATCCTCGATCCTAAATATTGACCCGAACTCCCACAAAAAATTCCTCTATCATATCCTTTATTTTTCCAAACTAGAGGGAGAAACCCTTGTCACTCCTTGTTTCTCACATCGAGTATAACTCAATTGATCATAAGATCAGTGGTAAAGATTTCTTTATGCGAACATGTTATAGAGAGGTATGTTAAATCAGGCACCCATAGTGAATGAAAAAAAGATTGTTTCTACATCCCATGTCTGAGACAGATCGGCACAGGGAACGTTCAGAACTACGTATGGATTGATTCCTTCCCTTGCATGCTATGTAGTAATGCCCATATTTGGCATCCCGGCCCATCCATCATTGAAACAAAATCCCTCACATTTCCTCGTAGATGGACTGAGCCAGATCGGTATAGGGAATATTATGAACTATGTATGACTTTATTCCCACCCTTGCATGATATGTAGTGATGCCTGGATTTGACATCATAACCCGACCACCATAAGAAAATACCCCTTTCCCCATGCACTGTTTAGACTTATATAGGGATCCCAGGAAAGTTCCTAACAACATGAAAATAAACTGCTAAATTCTTCAAGAGTTATGTGTGGCCTAGTTCTCTATTTTATAAGATCCCGCACATGGCCCCCCACTCATAATAAGTCAAAATATCCTAGTTCCCCTTATACATATGAGTTAGAGATATGTGGAAGCTCCAGTAGTTCATGATTACTCATGGACTGGATATTATTTATGTTCCCAGGCACATATTTACCATTTTTCAAACTCCATATATTTGGAAAACATGGATCCCCATAATCACCATTGTTATTTGAGATGAAAGGACAGTCTCTAGAGGACACCTTTATTTGACTATGCATATCATGCCCTCGTGGCTCTGCATATGTTTCCCACAAAAATGGTCATCAATTAAAGGAAATTTTTTTCTAGTAGAGTCCTTTACTACCTTGGTATGCCCCATATGCTTCCAAGCCTCGTGTCATCCCACTTGATCTGGTTTTTCGCACCAAGACTATGGTTTACACCTTCTATAATCACTCACACCTAAGGAACGTCAGAACATCGTAATTGAGATTAACTAAAATCTATTAAAGATCTTTATGATAACATAATCATCCTTATTTCATGACTCTAAACTTCCAAACATCATTTCCTCATCAAACAACATTAAACTGCATATCCAAAATCGTCCTTGTTGTATGACGTTAAATTTCTCAACATCATGTCCTCACCACACGACATTAAACTTAAAGGCCAAAATCTTCTATATTGTATGACATTAAACTACACAACATCATGTGCTAACCTCACGACATTAAACTGCATGGCCAAAATTGTCCTTACTATATGACGTTAAACTGCATAGTAATGGTTTAATCCTAATGTACTCTGTGATGCTGATTTAGTCATTATTAGGTGGTGATCTAGAACCCTTTTTGTCCATTTTTTATCACATAGCATATATCACTTGATCTTAGGGATCTTATAGAGAGATCCACCATGACATTTTGGTAAGACAGTTCAAGAAGGTGGTCCTAGAAGCACAACTCTAAATGGCATGTCACAGTTCCCTTTGCTATTAATAACCCCACGCACTAGCCATTTGAAAATAAATTATAGGGTATCAAAAAGATGTGATGAATTCATCACCCTACATACGAGTCAGATCTGTGTAAGGAATACCAAATTCCATGAGTAACTTCCCATTGAAATGTTTCAAATATTTCTGGATACACTCTTAAAATACCTCGAACTTCCTACTCTGAGCGATCCTAAATCCCCATAACCCTCCATGGCCATTGGAGATGGAAGGACAGTGTCCTTAGAACACCTTTTCTGGGATATGAACATCATGCCCTGGTGGATCTGCATATTTCACCCTCAAAAACAGTCTTCAATCAAAGGAAAATTTTCCCTCGGAGAGTCCTCTCCTATCTCTGTATGCCCAATGGCTTCAAAGCTTCTTAACGTCCCTCCTGATTCAAAGGCACTCAAAGTCAGGGTTTACATTTTCCTCCCTACACAAATCCTAGATATATCAGAACATGTGAGCCTGATTCTTCTATTTTCCCTTCATAGGTTTCTAAATATACCCCCTCTATATGCGTGAAGTTAATCTGCATACAAAATAAGAATGCCCCCAATCCTTTATGGGTTTCTATAATGTAGTTCATATTCCTATTTAGGTGAACACCTTGTCAAAGGTCACAAACCATATTCAAAAAGTTACCAATCACCATAATCCCTCATAGCCATTAGATATGGAAGGCCAGTGTACTACAGAAACATTTTTTTGTCTATGTACATCATGCCTGAGAGGCTCTACATATACAACCTATAAAATGACTATCAATCAAAGGAAAATTAATTCTCATGAGATTTATTTTAAGTTTTTGTATGTTCAAATGAAATTCAAGTCCTTTCACACCCTTGGATTTGGAAAACCCTTGGATAAAGTCTTACATAACTACCTCTTTCTAAATTCCCCTAACATAAAAAACATTTCAATCTTAACTGTCCATTCACCAGCTCTCCCTCATGCAAGTAAGAACCATGTAGGAACAGTTTCCCACTCAAAGACGATATGAATGTCCTTAATATTTCTGACACCACTACTTAGGCTAGTGACCCACTGTGGCTCCCAACATAAAAATATATTCAAAGTGTTTCAAACCCAACCAGGCCATCAGAGATGGAAACACAGTGTCCTACGGACACCTTTTATTGACTATACACATCATGCCTCGGTGGCTCTGCATATGTCGCCTAAATATGGCCATCAATAAAAATATAATTCATCCACAGGAGATTCCTTTACAACCTTCGTAAAACAAAAAAAGGATTCTGATCCTCATGTAGGTCCATAATTTACAAATTAATGGTCAAGAAAAATTCATAATCCATATATGAAGGATATTAGAACATTCTCGAATGACGAATCCGGAATTGGGGCCCCTGCCCCATTTAGTTTGGGAAAATATTTTCGACCTAAAACATCATTAATAAGGTTGATTGGAAAGACTGTGAACTACCAGCAAAAAAGACGCTATACTTTCCAGAGTGAAAGTATGCAAAGGGTGACTCTGGATAAAATTCATGTATCATTTCGTTAAACTGATGCCATGTATGGTAAAAAAATTTATTGTGCCATCAAAATATATTTAAAATTTTTTGGGGAGAAAACTCTCAAAGTACAACCTAAAGAAAAAGACAATTTGTGCCCGCAAAACCCATGTCAAGAAGGATTAGGAAAAAATTAGTGTAATAATGAAAAATGAAAAAAAAATATTGTGAGTTTTTTTAATAAATTTTTTGAAATAGTCGAACTACACTTGCTGAATCCAATGTCTCAGGAAAAAATTAGAGCACGATTCGGTTATTTCAATTTATTGGTTTGAAATCATGGTTTAAAATTAATACCTGATCAAAATGATGCTTTGTGATTAATTGACATTACATTAAAAGGAAGAGAAGAACCATTCAACGGAAAATTGGTTCCATCATATTTCATAAAAATATATTATGGTCGTCGCTTGGAGCCTCTCCTTATAAGTATGACATGATCTTTAAAATAGACGTTCGACAAAGTCACAGAGTTTCATCATCGATTGATATGCCTCCATAATGTCTTGGAGAATATTCAATAAATTTTCATTCTCGGCCTCCATCCTCACCCGCAGTTCCTCTGCATCCCTCATGGATTGGAGGCTGGTCCTTTATCCTTTTTTAATTTTCTATCTCCCCTCCTCAATAGTGACTACGACCCATGCCCTCTCATACTTAAGCCACTCTAGTTTCTAGATCTGTTGATTCACTTCTTGGTATAGTTGTTCTATCAAAGACTCTTGCTTCAAGAGTTCATTTTTCTACCTTGCACCCATTCTAGCCTTATTGGATTCTTCTTCAATGAGAATTTGTCGTGTAGCAGCAAGATATGAAGTTAACTTTGTCACGGGAATTTTAGATTCAAGCATACGAGTTGCCTTCTGAGTAGTTACCACCTAGATTACTATATCATGAATTCCATGATAATAAAATCCACAAAAACCTAGGACCAAAAACTGGTGGTGTATGTTTTTAAATTTCACTGGCATTTTAGAAAATGGGGTATGATAAATTAATCACTAAATGTTCCTCCATGACTTTTTATGAATGGGATGAATATCGACCATGCTTTCTAAATTGGGTTCAGAGTCACTCCTTGAAGATAAAATGTAGTTAGGAAATAAAATCACAAGAGAAAGAATAGATCTAGCGACTGTAATGTGTCTCAACCCTGAAATGACCTCATCTCTAGTAATCAAAATTGATGATAGAATGAGGGAATCTGCCGCTATTGTCAAGGCTTGTGGTTGTGATTCTAAGGATAGGGATGAGATAGATTCATTACCTCCCACCACCGCAGTAGTACCACTATCTAAAACATGTGTCCCTACATCATCAATCATCTATTTAACTATGTGGATACTTGAGAATACTAAATACATAGGGCCATGCTTTTCCAAAATTGTATCCCTCAAGGAATCCCTTAAACGATTGCTGGCCTGCAGGGATAGTTAGTCAAGATAAGGGTACTAGTCTCAAAATCCAGGGGGTAAGAAACATAAACCCTCTCAGAACTGGAAAAAAGGGCATGATAACCTGCTCCAAATTTTTAGGGGTCAGGACATCAGCCTCCCTGATTGTGAAATCCTCATAGCCACCATGAGCAGGTAGAATATCAATCTCTTGGGTGAATCCCTCCATAGGGGAAAAGGAAATTTGAACATGATTGATTGGATCCTCAATATTTTGAGTACCTACAATATCCAGCAAGGCTTGGGGCTCACCACTAGACTCGACCCTTGATATAAAGCCTATCTTGACTCTCTCCATGAGAGTCAACTCACCATGGAAAAGTTATCCCTCAAGTTATGGATATCTTTATATTATTGGGGTAGAGACTGTTTAAGCAGGATCAGGCACACCTGGGAGGTCAACAACACCCCCAATCTCTTCATATGGCCCTGTTTCCCAATTTTGTTCAACCTCAAAAGATGGACACCCTTCCTATAACCTAAAAGGTATAGTAGCTATAGATTCCTGAGCATTCTTCATCTAATTATTGTTAGGCATTGTGTCAATGTACATATATGTACCAGTGAGTTGACAAGATAAGGGTACATGGTTCGATCAGTAGGTGAAATGATAGTTACATGTGATTCCCATTCAAATACGCTTTGACAGCGGGGAGACTTTCTTGCATTTATTTGATTTTTTGGGGGATTTCTCTTGAATAGGAGAAAAAAGAGGAGCTGAAGGAGGGAATTGCCTCGAAGGGTCCATAATGACCACTTCCATTTGTTTTGGGGCTCTATATGATCCTTCCGTAGAACCCCCTATCATTGATAGGGTGCACTCCCCAACTGTAGTACCTCCAGGAGAATAAATGGTGGAAACATCCATTTCCCAAGACCCTGCAGGCCCCTAAAAATTAAAAAGCGGAGGGGGGACCTTCATCATCTCCGCATAAGAAGTCTTTAAGGTTAGAGGATGAAGATAAAAACTCTCCCATTAGCCGTGAAGTTACTATAATAAACTCCATGTGGTCTGAATAGTAATTCTTGTCTATAGGAATGTAGGGACACTTGTCCATATCATTAAAATAAACAACAACCTCTTAAGGATCTTCATCAGATGAAATACCGGTTGGAGAAATAACTCCCCCAAATATTGGAAGGTTTAAGTGTCCATCTTGAAGAAGCCTCTAGATGTATTCATTTGAGGAGTTCACCCTAAATTCATCCTAAAATCACTAGGAATCAAAAAATGTAGTTGTAATTGGGATGGCCAGCACTGGAAGGTTGATGCAAGGCAGTGAAGTTGGTTTTGAGAACCAAAAACGTTTCCTGGATGTCCTTGAAAACTCAGGACCTTGAGATGTGGAATTTTTATGAGACAACGAGAGAATTTAAGAAGATTTTTCTGTGGAAACCGCAATAGGTGAGCCAACGATGTCGTTATCCTCATCATTGTTTTCCGATCGCCGCATGGCAAGTACTCGATGCGAGTACTTGCAGCGAAAAATTTGGGAGTGGATGAGAGTCTCGAAGTCTTTAAGGTAGCAACTCATCTTATCTGGATCCTCATCAAAATAATGGTCATAGGGAGCTGACACATAGACAATTCTAGTAAGATAAACTTCCATAGTTTAGAGGAGATGACCTAAATCATGAGGGGACTATCCGTGAGTAGATGTAGGGCTTTTCAGAAGTTCTTATTTCCTACATGCCACTGGAAAATCGGCCTCAAGGGGAATGGATGGTGATCTCCCTGAAGTAGCTTCAGTATCTTGTTCGGACACCTGTGATGTCAAAACCGCATTTTTCAAAACATTCCTTGGGGGGAGCCAAGAGGCCTTCAGAGGGATTTTCCTAGTCTAGAGTGTTCAAAAAATCCATTTTGTTTCTCCTTTACCTTTGTCCAAGATTCCTAAGAAGTTTTCATGATTGGCACTAGGTTGGCTAATTGGCCATTGGGATATGATTTTACCCTAGCCTCAACATAGTTTTTGTTAAGGAAGGGCACAAAATCCCCATGATATGGAAGTCTGGCCTCGCACTAGGTGTCCTCCTGGGTGAAAATTAGCCATAGTTGACTGGATATCATCAGATGCTTCTCCCGATAAGCACTGTTGAGAGCTGGAGGGCATAAATTCTGGACACAGATAAATTGATGAATAAATCTATAGGGTGCATAGCCCCTAAAAATAAGCTCTGCTATGATACAGGTAACCATGATGCCTTCTCTCAAAGAAAATAAGTAACATCCGTCAACAAAGACATCAGATGTATTATTTGTAATAGTAATAGTAGGGGAATTTTAAGGGTGATAAGAGAAATATTCTGAAATGTTGAGATAAGACATTAAATGCTGCTCATTTTTTTTTATTTTCACCTCTTGCTTATCCTGTGAAGTCCAAGACACCAGCATGACCCCGCTGGTGCTCTGAAGATACGATCGAAGGGTGGAATGAGGAATTGGGAAGGGATTTATGAGCTAATAACCTTCGATGTGGGCTCCTATCTAGCGCCAGTGAATTTCGAAGGGGCCAGTCATCTAGTAAGGTTCCCCCCATTGATTCATCCCAGTAGGCGGTAAATATTGTACAACACTAGGATAGCTAAATTGATACATCTGCTGGTGGCCAACTGAGCGACCATGGTAAAATTTGAGGCTCTTACACAACCAGATTCTAGCACTGGTAATAGGCACCTGCTCAAAAACATGGCCAAGAAAGCCTCCAGTTGAAATCATTGATTGACATCAGCGATGATCCAACCTATCCCCATTTCTGAAAGTTCCCCTCTTCTAGGGTGGGCCAGTAAGTACCCTCTCACCTCCAAGTGGTTTTTATAAGACAAGCCCTGGGTCTCCGTGGATCGGTCTCTAGAGCAGTATGCTTAACAAAAGAGGAAAACTATTCATCAAAAAGAACATATTTCTTCAAAGAGGGATTGATTTCCTTCAAAAGTGTCTTCACTTGAACTATGATTTTCCTAGATGGGGGTGTTCTTTCCTCGTCATCCCAAAGAGAGGAGGGAGGAAGGAATTCCGCACACATGTCCCCGATGATAGGGAATACCAAAATTATTTGGATGTCCCAGTGACTGATGCTGACCTCCCTGTGGGTCAAATGGAAGGTATTGGTGTTTGGAATCCACCTTCTTATGAGGTGTGAAATAAGTGTAGTAGGATAATGGGTGTATGTCTATGAAACCCTAGCGGTCTCATATAGTCCCACAGTCTGCAGATCAGTTCAAAATTCATTGATACTTAGGAGAACCCAAAAAGGCCACCGCCAGTCCAAGAAAAATGAGCCTACATTGTGAAGATTCCACTAGGATGACCAACTGTATTGCTCATTCGCAGTAGCTTTCCATATAATGCTCTGATAACAGTGGGCCATCTGGTCAGGCTTCTGATGCACTCCCTTTAATGTTTGAGGTACGTAGTTCAGAAAGTACCGAGAGGCAGTATCTCTCTGATGGTACCCCACATAGAAGAAATCGATTCCTTCATAATAGTGGTATTCATTATCTAGGAGATAGGCTGATCGGTCATATTTGGTGCTAAAATCGTTGTGTCAGACAATAGACCAAACCCGTAAGAAGGAAGCCTGTCTAAATTTGAGTACTCCCGTTGGCTCACCATAAGCTGATTCTCTAGAGATTATTAAAATGGAACCACCTGAGTTTTTTCATTGACCAAATATTCCATGTTCCCAGATCATTCATTAGTAGTATAAAGAGGGGAATTAATAATTGCCTAAGAAGAAAGAGCGATTTCAATAGCAGCCTGTGAAGCAACCATTGTAGCCTGCATAGGAAAATCCAAAAGTCGACAAATATTAGTCCAATGATAGTGTTTGATAAAGGATATGGAGAATGGCTAAATGACATAAAATATTTCCACATAAGGCTCCATATAATGTTCCAAAAAAAGTAATGTGGTAGCCATATCCCACGTACGGCATAATGTGCAGAAGCAACCACCACATATAGCTACGGTACATGGAAACGTTTCACCGCGTAGAACCATGGTACGAGATCCAACTGTGAGGTTTCGGCATATAGATCACTGTTCAGTGAATAGAATGGTCATGGAAGGTGGATACCACGAAGCTAGGCTACGTTAAATTCTTTTTCAATGATCGTGTATTAAAATTTTATGTTTGGATTTTTAATTCTTAATGTTTGGTTCATCGATCCAAGCTCGGTATGCAGAAGAACGAGTAGCGTAGCGTTCTCTTACATGTAATCCATATTTTGATTTTAAAATTTCACAATTTTGTTCGTGGAATCCAAAATTCAGTAAGCTGACAGAGAAATAGTGAAAATTTTGGTTCACAGAACATAAAAAGTGGTTCATGAAATGACTTTTTCGAAGAAGCATAGTACGCAAAAGCATATGAATTTTGGGAATTCGAGAGCAGTTTTCAACGCAAGAAACAGTAAAAGAAAAATTACATGGGCCCCTATATATATGTGTGGTCCCCTTCTACCAGGACTATCTATTCTACCAAGAAACATTTACGTTCAGGACCACTTCTATATCGGAATAGTCCCCTTTTCATTTAGAACGTACACCATTCCAATGGGGGGAATTTTTAGGGTCCTGAAAATTCTTCCATGGGAAGAAAATAATCTCAAAATCACTTTCTAGAAGGAATCATGTACTCCTACAATTATAGAAAGGTGAATGGACTCAAATTTAGTTAAAATTAGAGAAGAAACATGAAGGAATTCATGTTTTTAAGGATTTTATGTGGCCCACAACCCATCATGTGGAAGGGTTTACGGACCACCTTGATCAGGAACAAGCAGTACGCAGAACGCTTTGTGAGGTCATAGCCCGCGAAATGGTGGCTAGCGAACCCAGTGGACCACGAACCACATCACTCACGAAATAATGCACATAGAGGCCATCCTTGTACCATCTCGTGAACTTAATGGTTCGCGAAGGAATAAAACCAGAAGGGTTCCATGAACCATGATCGTGAACCGTAGCCGCCGCAAACCCCGGTTGACCGAGTCTTCAGCGGGTCAAGATATCTCTTTATGTACCCCCGCATATGGTGGAACATGCCCATAGATATCATTTTTCTTATGCTCTATAAAAGGAGCACAAATTTAATTTACAATGGATAGAAGAAGAAAAATTAAAGGGAACACATAGGTTTGAAGAAATAACTCAGAGAAGATTCGTACTTCATCCTTGAATCATCGGTGAAGCTCGAATTGTGAACCACACTCTACGCAGGTATAGCTGGCTGCGAACCATAAAATAGGGTAACTTAATAATAAAAGATAATCATGAACCTAAATAGTAATATCAAAAACCACATATTCCTCATGGATGGACATATTATTAATGACATCCCCCCCAACCCTCCATCAATGTGGTGTTCCACATAGGATATCACTACGTAGATTTAACTCAGTGCCACGTATTGTACAAGTACACGAGTGGAACCCAAAGCGGTGCGACAGACAACATTTAGGACCACATACCTCTATGGTGCACGATGGTCCATACCCATTCCCATATACTGCATCGGTATGCAGATGAACCCTCTTCCCACATACCGATATGGTATGCAAATCCTTCCTCATCCCTCACAAGAAATCAATACGTGGAATGGGGTGTTTTCGAGTATTATTTCCTTTGGTTCCAATATTTCCCCTCCATTACTGTCCAGTCCTCCATAATACCTCCACGAACTAGTCCCTCAACATCAGGCCAATGCCTCCTCCAAAGCCACCAGAACCATATGATCATACTGTTGGGTGCATCAGCGCGCCCCTTTGAGTCTACATACCCATGGTAAGCGAAGTCACGAAGGCTCGCCCCACTATGGTTTGGGATTCAGGAATGTATGTGAGTATACATTCTTATGGTAACCCGGAGTGAAACCTTGGGATGCCAACATGAACCTCCCTGTTATAGGGATTAAGGGTGATCACCTTCTTTTCCATTCAATGAGGAATGGTGACCAGTCAAAGGGGTTATGTTCGTGTCCCCTTTTGATGAGGCGACAGTCCTCCCCTTCCCAGAACACATTCAAGGGAACTCCAACTAAGGTAAGTCCCCAATATTCTGAGGTCGAGTCGTGTAACCATTAATGTCATCTCGCATTAAAGGGTTCGTTTCTCAACTCCCTTGCCCACTTTCACCCCAGCCTTGTCCTATGTAAGATTTCCCTCTCCCACTAGCAAGAGAGGAAGACTTTTCTTTGTTGAATCATTTACATATTCTTGTTTGTTGAACAGAGCATTACTCATGATGGCTTAGAGATTTGGGATTGTTACAACATCCACACATTCTAAAATATGAGAACTCTAATTCTTGATCAAACCAGGATACTTAGGATGCCTACTAGATGGCCTGAGATCAAAAGGGTTCCCATCCAAAAGGGTTCACCCAATCATGTCTTCACAATTGGGAATCTTCCATGCGTAAGCCCCAAACATTCAGAACTATTAGAAATTTAATTCCTAGTCGAACCAGGATATGTAGGATTCATTCTTGAAGGCCCAAGCACAAAAGGGTACCCATCTAAAACGGTTCACCTAATAATGTCCCCTCAAATGGGCATCTTCTATGCGTAAGCCCCACACAGTTACAAACATTTCATGTCCATATTTCTCTCTCAATAATACATTGGTAACCCATCTATTGGGTCTGATACCAATATCAAATCATCTTCCATCCCCCATGTATGATGATAAAATTCAGAGCACCTTATTGTATGGCTCAAGTCAGCAGAACCTATGTGGCATTAAGTATATGTATGCCTATGACAATCCTGGAAACCAGAGGTAGCCCAAATACACACTCTTTGGGAATGAAAAAAGGACTCAAATACAAATTAACAAGACTTAAATATATAATAGAGTCGAGGAATAGGCAATAATCCTCCCCCAAAATGGTGTGGTGGGCCCAACTTCCCTTCCTATGGACCGATGGAGTCCTTAAGTATCTTTGGCTGAATCATCAACCTACAAGCACCTTCCTTTGGAATGAAGGTCTGTGAATCATGGATATCAGGGTCATTGGGGGTTTCTGGCTCCACAAATAAACCCGTTGGAGACCATCTATGGAAGTCATATATGGGGAGGACCGATTGCATAAGTACTAGACCCCATGCAATCACCCTCTAGGACCATATGGCTATGGAATCTCCTTCACAATAAGAAAGGCGTGAATTACCTATCCCACATGGCATTAATTCAACCTTCATTTAAATTATAATGATGAAAAATGGTTTGAAATTAATGAAATGGTGAATTTTACACGAAATTGTCTCTGAAAAAAGATACGGGTGATGATTCTCATCAGACCATTTCCTCAACGTGTGAAATACGCCACCTCAGAGGAATAAAAAAACACTCAATTTATCTTATATATATGTGATATTTATGATATATTTATGATTATTTAGTTATTACATAAAACATAACTTCATGATTTCAATTTTTTGAGAATACAATAATGTCTTTTGTTTGTATAGCAAGTAACCGCCTTAAGAAGCGATGTGATTCGTTCATGATTTGCATGGAATGTATTAAGGATGATTTTAACAGAAATATATGATATATATTAAATAATAATTCTAATTTAAGGATAATATATATATATATATAATTTACTTTTATTTCTACAAATACGATAAGAAAATGGAAGCAACGTTCATGCATACGTAAAGCCTACCGTCTCCATTAATGGTGTGTTTCATTTATTTATTTTCTATATTTTATAGATTATTATAAATAAATATATAATGAATAAATATGATATTTATATCATGTTTTAAATTTTTTAAATAATTAATTCATTATAAAATTAATTGGATCAAAAGTAACAAATCAAAACTTACAAAAAAAAAGTTATTACCCTAAAAGTAATTTTAACTTGGAATTTTTAAAAATATGTAATTTAAAGACATAATAAAATATTATATGGTATGGTATATATATATATGAATATGGAGATGTGGTAGATTTATAATAAACTTATATTTATTATACTTTAGTTTTGAATTAGTACGAAGGAAGTCATGATTTAAGGTAAGAGGAGTTCTAGTCTCACTTTTATTTTTACGAGACTTATGCCATATTCACCACTCATTTCATTTGTGTGGTATATATACTACACTGTAAAATTTTATATGATTAATTTCATTTATTTAATGTTATTAAATTATTAAATATATTTAATTATTTAACATATCTCCGGATTCATAAGTTACTCATACAGAAAGGGATCTTCATCTCACTTTTATTTTCCGTGAGACACAAGCCTAGATCACTACCTATTTCTTATATGTGGTGTGTATAATTCCCATGGATGTGTCCTATGATTATTATTATAATAATCATTTAAATTTTCATATTCATTTTATGATCTCTCTTTCAAGTGTTTTATGATCAAAATTTACCAAATTGGTAAATAATTTTGTCTAAATTTTCCATCTTTGATACGTATGTTATGATGTGTACCTATATTATTTCTTGAGGTGTATACTAAACCCCTTTTTTACATATAATATCATTAAATTATCTATAATCCTGATATCTTTTGTTTTAATTTTTGTTATTACTTTGTGGGAATTAGTATTCTAATTTACTAATGTATTAATGATTTTATGTTACAATCTCACCGTTTATTGAGATTGTTTTTTATTATGCTTCCATTGATGAAATATTATGATCTATATCTCAAGAATTATCATGAATTTTATTCTCATATGGTTATTCATGTAATATTCATGTATTGGTACCCTTTTTTACACAATTTTTTATTCAATATATTTAATAAAATGATTCTAAGAAAATTTGACTTTATTTTTCTCTTTGGTCAGAAATCCATTTTCATTTAAAACAATGTTTCGAAAAATGTTTTCCGAATTTTTCTGAAAAATATATACGGATCATTTTAAAGGAAACATATTTTGAAAATGTTTTATGTTCTAAAATTTGTCTAAAATTCTTTTCAAAGCATCCTTTATTAGGTTTCATGGTTCTTTTCAAAGAAAAATGTTTTTAAAAATGTTTTATGATTTAAAGGTATTTTTTCATAGCCTAAAGGATTTTTTCTCAAGAAATGTTTTAAAATTATCTTTAAAATTTAATTTCCATTTAAGATATAATACTTTGATATAGTTTTTACATTACTAGGGGTATGATAAAAGGACCCCATTCTTATTATTTCGTTGAATGGATTATGTTTAAGATGAAATGCGATTTATGAAATCCGTCTCTACTCCATATTTTATACCCCGATAAAACACCGATGAAAAAAGATTACATTCAAGAGTTATTTTATTATGAAATGATGATGAATCCAATATATTTTTCATAGGTTATGATATGGTGAAATGTTTTTGAAACCCATTGGATTTCATGGGTTATGATATGATATTTATAAAACCTATCTATTTTATGGGTCACGATATGATGAATGTTTTATTATATTTTGGAATATAGATGTATGATTTTATTACGTGATGGGTGATACCTATATCTCCCACTAATTAATTGAGTAATGTTAAATGTTATATGAGATCATAGGGTACACCATTGGTTAGTCCAAGCCTATAAATGAGGGTACACGAGTGGTCATACCAAGCGTATAAAAGAGGGTACATAGGTGGTTATACCAATCCTCTAATGGATGGTATATGCGTGGTCATACCAAGGCAGTAAAGTATGACACACAAGTGTTCAGCACAATCCCAATATAGGAACATTACTGGTCAGCCTGATCCAAACATGATATGAAGGTATTGGTGGCTAGACTTGACATAAGATTTTCTATAATTTTGTATATAATAAAAATCAATGTCATATGCCAATGTTATGATCACGTGGTAAATGTACTTTTATTACCTTGTGATTCATGTCTTATGATCTAGAAAAATTTAATCCATTACTCTTGTATATGGTCTTTTATATGTAGGGTATTATCATTAAATGTTATTCTAATGTTCTAATACCTTAATTCTTATGATATTATTACATATATCTTTTGTATACCTTTACTGAACAACTGAGATCACCCTTTGTTATGTTTCCTTTCCCCAATTTTGGAAGAAAGGTGTAATGTATGATTAATAAATTGTAATATCTTTGTGGGAAACATTGAATAAATTTCCCCAAGTTCGAAGATTGTGTTCCATGTTTTTAAAGAAAAAAATTATTACGGTCCTCAAGCATGTACTTTTATAGTGATCTGAATATTCCTATAAATTGACATAAAATCCATGTATGTTAAGCCTGGGTCTCTATAGTTGGTATCAAAGGAGAGTATTATTCAACCATAATAAATTGGGGTGAGAAATATTTAGTGATATCCCCTGGTATATTTCTAAGTATATGTCTAGTCATGTCTCTAAGGATTAATATAAGGAAGTGTTAAAGTATAAGAAAATGAATTAGAATTTTGGTAAAAGATCCAGTGTGTTATTTCCTAGCAATTCATCTATATATGGATACAACTACTGGATGTTTCTCTGGTATAGAAGTATATAGGGGTAAAAACCCTGAAAACATCGTATTGAGGTAGAATTGATCAGGACCTACTGTATGACAATAAGCCTTGCTACACACCTAGTTTGACACTCCTAGGGGATATGATTTGGAAATTCACAGAACTATTTATGAACCATAATGAGGTATTTAAAACAAATTTTACTATAAATAACCAAGGATAAACCTAAGGTGACATATATTAAATAAGTAACTGTCTTTATTTAGACATCCTAAAAGTTATTTTTCATGATTAGGAGGTTTTCTTCTTGGATAATTATTTCTCAAACTATGATTTTTAGTTTTATTCCATGGAGAGTACCTGTAGGAATTGTCTTAACATTGAATGTGAATCCAAATGGGATGATGACTACAGTAAAGTATTTTTGGATTGTGACTAATCAGTTTTACCAGAACATGATTAAACTTGTGTAACATAACTAACTCTTAGACTTAATAATGAAGATATGGAAAGAGTTTGCAGAGATTTCGGGTAGTGGAGACTATAGAGGAAAGAAAATTAAGTTTTCTATATGTCTAGAATGTTGGAAGAAGAATTTTAGGGAATGACATAAAGGGATGAGAATACGTTTTGACTATGTAAAACAAGGACACAAAGAAATTAACTACAAAATGAAAATGAAAAATTTTCATAACTCATTGTTTGATAATAATGGCCTCCTAAGATGTCATCAATTGTTGGGTTCTATAGATGTGAAAGCGATGAGACTTATAAAAATCTATGTCCTAAGTGGAATTCATGGGAAGGGAATTCACAAGGAGTTATGATTAATGAATATTCTGCTGATGATGAAGAGACTACAAATGAAATTTTGTAGGAAAGAACTAATAATGAATAAGATGACAAATCAAGTTAATTGTTTGAAAATAAAGTGGTATGAATAAATAATTTCTGTTTAGGAATTAAAATATTTTATTATATAAATAAGGAAATATATAAATATTTTCAGTAAAAGTTTTTCATTAAAGATTTGAAAGGATATTTTGAATGGTGCTGCTGACATAGAAATTTTATTTAATAGAAAGGTGTTATTTTGATAAAGGGAAGATAACCCTTAATGAATTCCTGATGTTGATGAAATTATGATTATCTTAGATATATAGATGATTGATTTGGATAAATTAAATTATATAGTATTGATGACCTCATAACTGATAAAGTATTTGTTCGCAAAGTGGTTTATACTATCATAGATGGAGTTTACGAAATTTTTTAATTTAATGGATATATCTAGTAATATTTAGAATAAGAAAGAATGTATATTTTCAGTAATTATTTATGGTAATTCAGGTTATTATCATTTTCCAAGAGAAAACATGATGTAGGAATTCACATGTTTGGTAAATGATAACCAAGAGCTACTATATGATATACGAGGGATCAATGTTTAGTTGATTTTGATAAATTTAGTGAACATCTTTCTAAAGAATTATATTTTCATCTTTCTGAAGGTTTAAAAGTTTAAAAATTTATGGAATGGTTTAATTTAAAATTTGGATGGGGTTTTAGAGATTAAATTATTATCTCACCATAGGAGGATTTATGTATATTGGATAACCTATGCTAACCATTTTGTTAGGATGATAAATAAAGATGTATGAAATAAATTAAAATAATATTTTTGGATCCCATGATATGTTAGTGCTTGAGGAATAAAATATTCACCTTCATTTCTTGGATTAAGAGATGAAGTGGAACTGCTATTGGGAGGGGGGTAGCTGAGTTCTTAACACACCCTATCAGCCTTCATGAAACCAAGAATAAAATCCCAGTGGATACATATTTATGGGGTACTCTAGAAGTGTTATAGTTGTTACTATAGTGATACATTAGTATCCAGAACTGTTCATCTGTTTCGGCCTTCAGGCCACCAGTTTGGGCCTATGGGCCACCCAATTTCCTTTATGGCAAAGGTAATTAAGGACATAAAATAACAAGGATCATCCCATATTCCACCTATAGTAGGCCCAAAAGAGGATTCAGAGAAAAGTAAGAATCCAAAAAAGAAGATCTAACTGGATTGGTAGAATGAGAGGGTACACAAATCTCTATAGGGATCAGGCAAAGTGCAATTTTTCATGGGAAATGCAATAAAATCATCAGTGAAAGGTGGGGAGCTAGGCGCCTTCAATGATATATATGCTGGGGAGGGACGGTTCTAGTAGGTTGGGCATTTGGGTCCTGTATTAGGAATTATGACTTTGGACCTTTGGGTCATGTACTAGGTCTTGGTCCACATGGCCTATAGGTCATTTAAAGTGTTCCCTCATATCCCAATTAAACAACGGGATTATCAAAAATATCAATAAAAAAATAAGGACTTTGTGCCATTCAGGTTAAGAGATTAAGTGGAAATTGACAAAGGAACAACCGAAGGGTGAGACTGTGCATATGGCATAGAGTGAACTAAAGAAATAATATATTCTTGTGAAATTAATAAACCTTTGGAAAATTATATTTAGAACAATGTTGTCCTGTTACCATCATTTTTATGATATCAATAACCTTTTCCCACATATTTAGGTTATGTTTTTTGGTTGTTAACTTTATCTGGATCACCCACTTTCTTGTGATCAATGATCATTTCACTCTCTAATAATTTAATCTTTTCTTCCTTGTCAAAATATACCCTTATAGCCTATATGTGGAAAACTAGTTATGAGCTACTTTGGGTAACTGTTATGTTTCCAACATTCCTTATTTAAACAATTTTTTATTATTCATTTTTATGATTTGGGTTTATATGAAATATTTTTCATGTATCAAACCTTTGATGTCCCAATATAATTTTGAGAGATAAATTCATTTTAAGGGGAGTACAATGTAAAACCCTATGTTTTTAGGAATTAATTTTTTTTATTAAATTAAAATTCATTGATGACTTGCATTACATGCTACACCAAGTTAAGATTACATTATACGCAACACCAAGTAATATTGCACTAAAAAACATTGATTTTATCTTTCATTATACATAATATGAAGTATGGATTGTGTTATATGCAATACCAAGTTCAGATTTTACTATATGTAACACCGAACTTAGCTTACGTTACCCACAACACTTAATTTAAACGAAACGTGACATATTATAAAAATATTATTATATTTATCAATAAATTTTTTGAATACCATGTACAAAAAAGAATTAATTAAATTAAAAAATATTTTTTATTCATTTTTATAAAATTAATTTTTTTGTATCAAATTAGTTATAAATGAAAGTAAAGACTATTTTAAAAAAATAAATTCATTTTCTAAAAAACTATTTTTCTATGTATAAACATATTTTATTTCAATAAATTAAAAAAACACTATGGATGAATTTTTAAATTAAATATATATATATTATATATTCAATAGACCATTTTACATTCATATTACGTGTTTTATATACATGTGATAAGAATAAATCCAATATTCCACATAAAAATATATTTTTCTAAAAGGTCGTTTTACCCCCTTTTAATTTTTCAATCATTTTAAAAATAATTTTTGACCCTTTTATAAATTATATTTTAAAAATAAACTTCATTTTTGAAATTTTAATTTCAAACTTATTTTATTTAAAATTTTTGGTATTTTTGTGACTAGTTTCATTTTTTGATGAATAGTGAAAAATACAGAATTTTAATTGAAAAATTAATTTCTGTATAATTTATTTATATTGTTAAATTTTATATGGAAATAGTTTTAACGTATAATTAGATAAATTATAAATATATTAATTCAAATTAGGTCATTAGAATCAATTTCATATTGAAATTGAATATTAAGACATAGTAAAATTTTGAACATTATCACTTTAAAAACTCGTTGTCTCTTCCCGTCTGTGAGATTAATCTTAAATTAATTTCTAATAATTATGTTATTAGAATTTAAAAAAATGGATTCCATATTTTTAATCAAAATAATCTATAATTTATAATAGTTCTAATATAATTTTTTACAAAACTTTTTAGTGAACATAGTTAAAATTAATACCCAAAAACGATTTTATTGACATATTTAAAACATATCCCCAATTTTATAAATATATTTTCATTATTGGAGTCAAATTATGTAAGGGATACCTCCCAGTAGTGTTTACCATTGGGTATTTACAAGAATGCCACCTCTCTTCTACTATGAATGGGCACTCACCCACACACTTATTCACCCCTCTAATGAATTTTTTATCATAAAAAACCTACCCAAATAAAGTACCAACTTAATTACCATAATAATTTAATACTTAACTTGGGTATTAGTCAAACCTTTGAAGGTTTTAGTCCAAACCTAAGGAGGATACCCAAAGAAGAGGTAATGTTCTTCTAAAATTATTTTAATTTTATTTCCTTATCCACCTAATTTAATTTATATTATATCATGATTCTACAATAAAAATATTTTATTAAATATAATGAGATTTTATTATGTTAAGAGTATTACCTATAACTTCACACACATCCATAAAATGGGATACATAATCATTTTTAATGTTTAAGGTGGACTACCACCTCACAAATTGATGTCGTTCGTTCATCCATTACTACCTATCATGGTTGGAAATAATGATGGAAATTGTATATATATATGATATTTATGATTCATTTTATCTTATATAATTATTAGATAACACATACATTCAGGATTTTCATTTTTTGAGAATATGATAATGTTGTTCGTGTGTATGGAGGACTACAGCCTCACGAAGCAATGTGATTCATTCATGCTCTACAAGGAATGTATTAAGGATCATTTCAAAATAAATATGTGAAATATATGACATAATAATTATAATATAATAATAATATATATATATATCAATTACTAATTTCCCTTTCAAAACGATAATAAAATAGAAACAACTTTCAGGCGTACATACGACCAACCGTATCCATGAACGGTGTATTTAATTTCATATTTCTATATTTAAAATATTATTATAAATAAATATATAATTTATATATATGATATTAATATCATGGTTTAAATTCTGGAAATAAATAAATCATGATCAAGGTTATAAGACCAAAAGTAACAAATAAAAACATATATGAAAATGAAAGCAGTTATTACCCAAAACATAACATTAACCTATAATTGTAATAAATGGGTAATATAAAGTCGTAATAGAATCATATATGGTATTATATATATATATATTAATATTTATATGTGGTATATTTATATTAAACTGATATTTATTATACTAGAGGTTTGAACATATGTGATGGAATTTAAGAATTAAGGTAAGGGGATTTCTGGTGTAACTTTTATTTCTACGAGAATTATGCCATATTCACCACAATTTTATTTGGTGTGTATACTTTTCTATGAAATGTTATATCATGAATTTTATTTATTTAATGATATTAAAAGATTCAATTTATTTTATTGTTTCATGGATACCACGATTCAAATGTTACTCAAGTAGTAAGGGATCTCCAGCTCACTTTTATTTTCCACGGGACACATGCCATGATCACCACCTATTTCATTAATGTGGTTTGTATAATTCCAATTGATATATTTTATTATAATTATAAAAATAATTATTTGAATTTACATTTCCATTTTACGATATCTCTTTCATGGGGTTTATGGTCAAATTCTACCAAATCGGTAATGACTTTTGCCATAATTTTCCTTCTTTGAGACATATGTTATGATATGAACCTATATTATTTCATGGGGGGTATAAAAAACACCTTTGAAATGAAATATCATGAATTTATCTATATTTTTGGTATTTTATGCTTTATTTTATTTTATTCCTTCATGTTACTTATGATTCTAGGTTACTAAAGTAGTAATAATTTTTTGTTACAATCTCATCGTTTATCAATATTATTTATGATTATTTTTTACATTGATGAAATATTATGATACATATCTCAATAATTATCATTAATTTTATTATACTCTGGTTATTCATGAAATATTCATGTAATTGTACAATTTTATACTCTTTCTTACTTAATATATTTAATAATTGTTTTTAAGAAAATATGACTTTATTTTTCTCTTCACTCGAAAATCTATCTTCATTGAAAAAAATGTTTTGTAAATAATTTTTTTTAAATAACATTTTAATCAAATTTTCATGAAAAGTATTTTGAAATTTATTTATGTTTTAAAAATTGTATAATTTTTTTTCAAATATTTCTTTATATTTTTTCAAGGTTGTTTTTAAAGAAAAATGATTTAAAACTTTTTATGTTTTAAAAAGAGTTTTTAAGAAGAATGGTTATTTTCCACAAGAAATGTTTTTAAATGATCATTAAAATTATTTTCCATATAATATGACATCCTTTGATGTAGTTTATGATTTACTAGGGGTATGATCCAAGTACACCATTCTTATTATTTCTTTTAATGGTTTATGTTTAAGATGAAAATTTATTTATGTAACTTGTTTCTCATCAGTGGGTTATACCATTATAAAAATATTATGAAACCCACTTACATTCTCGGGTTATTATTTGATGAAATTATTATGAAACCTATATCTTTTCAATAGGTTTTGATATGGATAAATGTTTATGATACCCATTTTAATTCATGGGTTATGATGTTTTGTTTATAAACCCCATCTATTTTTATGCATCCTGAAATGATGAATGTATTATTATCTTTTGGGGCATGAATGTATTATTTTATTAGGTGAAGGTTGGTATATATATCTCCCTCCAATTCATTGGGTAATGATAAATGTTATATGATCTCATAGGGTACATGGGTGGTCATCCCAGGCCTATAAAGGAGGGTACATGGGTGGTTATCCCAAGACTATAATGGAGGGTACACAAGTGGTCAATCCATGCCTATAAATGAGGGTACATGTGTGGTTAGAACAAGACTATAAAGGAAGGTCAACGAGTTGTCAGTCCAATCCCAATGATGGTAAATGGGAGGTCTACCCAAGACTAACATGTTATGATGGTCTTGGTGGCTAGACTTGACATATGATTTTCTATGATTGTGTATGTACCACTTTTGGGTCCTGCAAAATCTGAATGCAAGATAAACATACATTCATGAAATTTTTAAGGGTAAAAATAAACACAGATAAGAGTCCAATAATTTTTTTTGAACGAAGAGAAGATGCGAAGGAAGGCTAGGGCCTATAGAGAAAATTATACCACACAGAACACTACTCTTCATGACATTATGCCTCTCCCTAAGGTGTCAAATAATGAAATCATCCATGGTATGAAATGGTACCACCGACATGTGTGAATGAAACTAATGTATTTCTTGGGATACAGAGTGATTTATGTCCCCAAAAAACGACTTCCCCCATGAACAATAAATCATTTTTGGGAAAGTGCAGTCTTTTCCATCCACCAAGAAATTTTTTTTCACGGGCCTGGGTGTTCTTTTGGGGCTCTTGAAAATGGAGGATCAGCTAACCACTTTGACTGACCAACCTAGTAGTCGGTTGTTCTACTCCAATAGAAAATTATGAGTGGGGGAGTTGAGGATAATATGGATGAAAAGTCGAGGGAAGGTGTTGGATGAATCATTGTCAATAGTAAAATCCCTCGACTATCATCAAAATTGAAATAATTTATGGATGTCCCCTTCCACATAGTGAATAAACCATCCTATGAACCATATATAGAAAACCGTCCAGATTATGTAGATGATTCCATGCCATGGAAGTGTTTTTTTGCGACATGATGTGTTATTTTATGACCCAAAAAATGAATAAATTTTTTCACGGATAGAACCATCGCAGGAAACACTTCATAGACAATTTTTCATGGATGAAACATCCTGGGAAAAAATTAATGGGAAATGCTTCACAGATGACACTTCGTGGATGACATTTCTCGGGAAACCCATTGTGAACAACACTTTTCATATGATTCTTTGAAAATGTAAATTTTCAAATGATGCTTCATGGGATACCCTTCACATAAAACACTTTGCGAATGACATTTTGTGAATGATGCTTCATAGATCACCCTTTTTAGATGACCGCTTTGTATACTCCCATCATAAATGGCCCTTAAATGAAGATGCTATGTGGACATCCCTATGTGACCATTTTAAAAAATGTTCATGCCCACTGGACCATACCATGGGGGATGTTCCCTCCCACCCCCACTCGAGATAAGTGATGGGCTACGGTCCAAGCCCTCCAAGACAGTCCCGTCACAACTTTCACGGACACCCATACAAAATGGAGAGTCACACTAAATTTTTTTGGGGATGGGTCGATGAAATTTTTTGTTCCACCTTATACGACCGTAACGTTCACCCCATATAATACCATGAGTCTAAACATTCTTCATGTGCCTCCAGAAATCCCATCACCTGACTCATATGTTAGGTTAAGATGGAATGGTATATTCTTGAATAAGTCCCACACCATCCATTTCAAGGCTTCTTCATCCTAGATTTCCCTTCAAAAGGATGTTAAAATACGATTCCCTAGTGCCCATAACACTTTTAATCTATGATTCCATAGTCCTCGAAAAATACATTAAACTGTGCTTCCATAGTCCCCACAATACAATGTTAAACTATGTTGCAATAGTTCCTACTAAATTATGTTAAACTATTCTTCCATAATCCACAAAATACAACATTAGACTGTGCTTCCATAGTCCCCACAACACGATGTTAAATTGTTCTATCATAGTCCTAGATATATGAAGCTAAAATATATTATACCCTATATTTCAAACATAAGATGCATCCCATGTCAAACATGTGATGCCTCTTGTATCAATCATAATATATCTCATTCAATGATAATTATATGAATACCAAACATTAAAACATGAATCCTTCTAAGAGTAATCCCCAACTAGTCCATGAAATCCCTTTTGAAGTAATCCCCTAGTCTTTCATGTGGAAGGTGCAACTTTTTCTCCTCTACGTTAGCTCTATTCATAGAAGGATTGATATCCAAAAGTGAATATATGGCTAGCAAAATAAAAAAGGATGAGCATACTAAAATCCATCTCCGTCTCCCTGTAGACATCATACCCCTTCTATTAGTGGATATAACGGGTCATGTGATCATCAGATATACTGATTCATCTTTTTTCTCACACTGAATGTGAATCGCGTGGGCTTAAAAGTTAGTGGAGATCATGACATCTAGAGGATCCCAAACATATTCCCTAGGCCTTCTTCAAAGATGTATGCCCCATCCTCTATTCTAATGGGCCGCTTCCATGCATAATCCCCAACCACATTCTCCATGGGATTCCTATTTGGTGTTAGCCCCAACATAATGAACTACATGGGATTTTATTACCAACTAACTGAGATAAGTATGATGCCTACTTGAGGCCCAAAACCAATAACCAAATTTACCAAAATGTTCACCCCGCCACATTTTTAAATGGGTCATATTGTCACGACTCGTCCCCTAGGGCCCGTGTCGTGACCACACCAAGCCCGCCTTCCATAGGCCAGGGGCTGGTGACTAGCACTGAAGGCGTATTCCCTATAACCGCGAAGGCATTGACTTTATATACTATAACACACATAAAAACCACACAACAAGATACAAACTCAAGTAAATTTAATATTAAAAAGTGTGAGTATAGTAAGTAAAAAGGGCCCAAAATACAAGTCCAACTAGAAAGTACAAGGAAAAGTGGAAAGTATAAGTCAGCTGATAGGTGGAAAGAATCTTCTGGATCGTGCACCATAGATCCAACCTCAAGGGTAGGTATATCTCACGAATGACTGTCTCTACGGTTCACCTCCTCTAACATCCACCTCCAAGCTACCTCCAGTCCTGGTACCCTCGTTCTCAGTCAGTGTTGTCCATCATCTGCACCAAACACAATGAAGTGTAGGCATAGCCCGTGCAGGGGTGAGTATAATGATACTCAGTAGGGACCCTGAGACTCTCAAGGTCTCACAAAATCCACAAAGGATAAACCGCTAAGAAAGGAAGCAAATGATACCCCAACGTAGGTATATTCCCATACATATACCTAAGTTATCAAGAAAACCCATCTCAATCAGGAGGAAAACATAGAGTCCAACTCGAAAGCCCCAAGATCAACTGTTCAACAAAGTATGTAATACCACGAAGTCAAGTACCAAATAGGTACGCCACATAGAAGAATACCACCAAGCTATTACCACGAAGGAAAATTCTACAAGGTACAAAATCAGCTTACACCAGGTATAACTTAAGTACAGTAGTAGAGGTGATTAGATGGAACTACTGAATCATATTATTCTGTTAAGAGGCAAACCCACACAGGATCGCTCGGTGATGACCCACACAGGATCACTCGGTGCTGACCCACACCGGATGGCTACTTGCTGACCCACACAGGATCGCTCCGTTCTGACCCACATAGGATCGCTAGGTGCTGACCCACAAAGAATTGCTCAGTGCTAACCCACACATGATCACTCTTCATTCTTCACGTCACAGCCAGCTACAGGGTTTTAGCACTATGCTTTCTTGTCTTCGGGAGGGTCCGCTACACAAGCCACTTATCGATACTCCAACGGCCACGAAGTATCACAAAGAAGTACCTCAAAGGTCCACCAAATCATAGGGGTCTCAACACAATAGACAACGTGTTAATAGGACGCCCGGTCTATGAGTTATTAGCCTTTTATTCTCGGCGGCCCTGTTTGATTCGTGCATGATCAAACCTGACCGTACCACAACTTTACCCAATAATCCAGTAGGGGTATACCAAATGGACCATCTCACTCAAAGGTTTATAGAGCCATTGATAGTTTGTCAAACAGAAGCCTGGTTCCAAAGTTATGGTCATTATAACAAGAAGCTCGTAGCTGGTCCGGGACTGGTCCAACCCGGTCAGACCGACCAGGACTCGGTCGTCCTAGTATGGGTCAACCCAGCCCAAACTGCTGGGTCCGGACCAGCCTGCTGGGTGGTCCGGTAGGCAGTGAGTGCTTCAGAGGGCCACAGAGGGCCACGAGGGCGGCGCGTTGCTGCAGGGCCCGTGAGGGTGGCACGTTGCCGCGGGGTCGCGTGGCTGTGGGGCGGTTCGACTCCAGACGACATGAGTCCATGAGTGGATGGGCCACGATGTGGCTCAGCCGAGGATGAAACGAGACCGTGGGGTGGCTCGGCCATGGGGCTGCTCGACCCTGGACGGCGCGAGGCTGCGGGGCGGGTCAGTTGTGGATGGCACGAGGCCGCGGACGGCGCGAGGCCGCGAGGCGGCTCGGACACGGACGACGTGAGGCCACAGGGCGGCTTGGCCGTAGGGGTGCCAAAAAGGTGTGGGATGGCTCGTACATGGATGTTGCGAGGCTGTGGGGATGCGCGAAAGGCCGCATGTGGCGCGATGAGGCCGCGGGGCAGCGTGGCAGGCCGCAGGGTGGGGCGGCAGGCCGCGGGCGGCGAAGCACCGCAGAGGCTACAGGCGGTAGAGCACTGGGGGGTGCAAAGGTGATTGGCGGTGGGGGCCGTGGGTGGAAGAGGCCACGAGGTGACATCGTTTCCTTTGTCTCCTTCGTCTCCTTCACTACGGGTTATAGACATCCTCATCCATCATGAAAGATATAAGAATTATTCTATAAAATTTGGAGAGGACGAGCCATGTTTGTTTGGCCTGCACTCTCCACATTAGAGTGGTAGTAAGTGGCTATAATAATTTAATCACAAAAATATCATGAAAGAGTAAGGGAAATAATTCAAACACCCTCCCTACCTCATTTGATTCATCGATAGAGGTCATGAGGAAGGAGACAACATTTTTTAGGATAGACGGATGTCAGTGACATCGGCGTTTCCTCGATCATCGGTTTGTTGACGTTGAAGACGTTCAATGTCCCGAGGATGAATTTTATGTCTAAGTCAGTCTTCTTCATTGGAGAACGTTTTATTCATTTGAGGGCTTTCTCCCAATTCTCCAAATCTCTCCCCTTTGACAACCCTTTTCCCCAATTCCACCAAAATGAAAATATAGCCAACTTCTTAATTAAAGTTTTCAAATTAAATTATGTTGGAAAATTTTCAAAATGGTTTAATTAATTAGTTGAGTTGATATAATTAAATAAGGGGGGAGGTACAATTTAGTGGGGGAGCTCAAGTGGTTTCTCACACTAAAGAGGTGAGTTCAAGAGGTTTAAGCCTCAGGTGGTCCCCACCACCATAACCTCTCATGGGAGGTTTGACTCGGTGGTCCCCACCTCCATAACCTCTCATGGGAGGTTTTTAGTTCAGGTGTTCCCCACCAATGAAATATCCACATGGGAGTTTCCAAATAAAAACAATAAAATGTTACTCAAATTTATTTTATTTTATTCTTTCGCAAATATTTGAAAAGATACCTTCCACCCTTGACCTACGGCAGTCAAGGTAAGGGTTTTATTAATGGAATACTGGCACTGGGAGTTCAACGGTGCCCTCAGATTTCAATTCCGAGCACTGGTTCAAAAGATAGAAAATCCCGCTTTCACGTTTACTGAACGTACACAAAATAAAGTTCAGAAATTCATTCTAGGCACTCTGGGCCTCAAAATCACATGTCTTCAATTTTGGTAGGCTCGTAAAAATCCTATATATTTAAAAACAATACATGGGAAATCTGGGTCATTACATTCTCCCCACCTTAGGGATTTGCGTCCCCGTAATCCACAACTCAAACTAAGGGTACAGGTGGAGGTACTGAGCACTTATCTAAGCCTCCTGCTCCCATGTGCTTGCATGGAGGTTCCCATAATGCCAACAAATGTGCACTAGAGGTATAGAACACCCATGAAGGACCCGCACTTATCGATCCTCAATCTCCTATGAAACCTATGTAAAATTTTTCCTATCGTCGATTTCAAGCTCATCGTGGTCGATGACGTGGGAAGGGTCATGCACGTATCTCCTTAGCTAGGATAGGTGGAAGATGTCGTGCACCCGATGAAACTAAGTTGGAAGAGCTAAGCGGTATGAAACCTCTCCAACTCTGTTGTGGACCTGGATGGGTCTGATGAACCTCGGAGATAACTTGTTGCCTCGGCCAAATCTCCCTAACCTCGTCAAGGTGAGACCCGTAGAAAGATGTGATCACCAGCCTCGAACTCCAGAGGTCTCTGTCTCCTATCAGCATATGATTTCTGCCTGCTCTGTGCAGTCTTCCTCTGATCCTGGATGATCTACACCTTCTCTGTGGTAGCTCGTACCAACTCTGGTCCCACTAGTGCTGACTCCCTTGGGTCAGTCAAGCACAAATGTGATCTGCAGGGTCTCTTGAACAACACCTCAAAAGGTGTCATCCACATGGTGGAGTGATATCTATTGTTGTATAGAAATTTCACCAAAGGGATGTGATCCTCCCAGCTACGACTGAAGTCTAGGACGCAAGATCACTGCGTGTCCTCGAGGGTCTGAATGGTCTACTCAGTCTGGCCATCTATCTGATGATGGAAGGCAGTGCTCAAACGAATCTACGTCCCGAAAGCCTCCTACAACCCCTTCCATAGCTGGGAAGTAAAACGTGGATCTCGATCGAAGACAATCATCGAGGGTACTCCATGTAGCCGCACAATCTCCTGCACATAGAGGCATCCCATGTTCTCTACTGAACCCAGCTCTCTGATTGGTAGGAATTGGGCCGACATGGTGACTCAGTCGACGATCAGCCAAATTGAGTCATGTCCCCTGGATGTACGTGGATGTCCTGTCATGAAGTCCATATATATCCCATCCCACTTCCACTATGGGACCTCCCAAGGCAGAACCAAGCCTGCTGGTACCTGATGCTCTGTCTTCAATTGCTGACAAGTGAGGCAACGAGAGACGAACTCTACAACTGCTTTCTTCATTCCCTACCACCAGTGTTGTCTTTGGAGATCCCGGTACATCTTCACCACTCTTGGATGTACCTCTAGAGGGGATGTGTGGAACTCCCTCAACACTTCCTATTAATGTGACACTGGTAGCATGGTACGTCCTTTGAAGAGGATGACATGCTCCCATCCTTCAGAAAATCCATCAGGTGCCTACCCTATGGATATCTGAGCAAGTCGAGCCTCGTAGTCAGCATCCCCATGCTATGCCTCCCTCACTCGCTGAAGAAGTGGTGGAGTGACTATAAGATATTCAAGAAAATATGATCCATCTATATCCACAAAGTATATTTGAAAAGTGGCCAGCTGCTCTATCGCCTCTCCTAGAAGCTGTATACTAGATCTCTTGGTGAGTTCATATGCTACTATGTTCCCCTTACCAGAAATATATACTATATCAAAGTCATAGTCCAGGTGGAACTCAAACCAATGTTGTTATCTCAGGTTTAGGTCCTTCTGAGAGAAGATATACCTGAGAATCTTGTGATCCGAGTAGACTGTAAAACATTCATCCATCAGATAGTGTCGCCACATATTCAAGGTGAAGACCACTACTTCTAACTCCAGGCCATGGGAAGCATAGTTCTACTCATGTTTTCTCAACTTTCGAGAACCATAAGTGATCGCTACTTGATTCTACATCAGGAAACTTCCGATCCCGATCTTTAATGCTTCGCAGTAGACTACATACCCTACACCCTCCTATAGAAGCCTCAATATGGGAGAACTAGTCAGCCTCTACTTCAGCTCCTGAAAACTCCGCTGGCATATCTCTGACCATACGAAGGGTTCCCCCTTCATCGTAAACATTGATAGTGGTTCTGAAACTATGGATAAAGTTGGCACTATCTCTGGTAGTATCCATCCAATCCCAAGAAACTCTATATCTCCATCACACTCCTAGGTGGCTCCCAAGAAAGTACCGTCTCAATCTTCACTGGATCCACTACAAATCCAACCTCCGATATGACGTGTCCCAGAAAGTGAACCTCTCAGATCCAAAACTGGGACATCGAGAGATTACCTTAAAGATGGTGCTCTCGGAGTGTGTCCAGTACTGCCAGCAAATGATAGGCATGCTCCTCCTTAGTAGTCGAGTAGATCAGAATGTCATTGATGAAGACTACTAAAAAGTGGTCAAGGTATGGATGAAATATCTTGTTCCCGAGTCCCATGAACATTTCTAGAGCATTTGTTATACCTAATGGAATATCCAAGAACTCGTAATGGCCATACTGACATCTGAAAGGTGTCTTCTGCACATCCTCCTCTCGTACTCTGAACTGGTGATAACCTGATCTGAGGTCTATCTTTGAGAACCACCATGCTCCCTTCAGCAGATCAAAGAGGTCTCCAATCCTTGGGAGTGGGTACTTGTTCTTCACGGTCACCTGGTTCAAGAGCTGATAGTAAAAACAAAGCCTCAAGATCCCATCCACATTCCTGGCGAACAAAACCGGGGTGCCCAGGGAGAAACACTGGGCCAGATGAATCCCTTCCCCTGCAAGTCCTCTAGCTATACCCGCACCTCACAATACTCAGTGGGAGCCATCTGATATGCTGGTGTAGATATCAGTTCCATCCCAGGGTACATGTCAATGTAAAATTCCACCTCTCTATGAGGAGGTAGACTCAGAAAATCATCAGTGAAGACATCCATGTACTGGTCCACCACTATAGGATAACTCAGACAATCCACATTAATCGCTCCGCCGGTAAGGCTATCCAACTGATTAGTAATCGGCTGCACCCTCATCCGGGTAAGTCCATCCTATGTTGTAATGTCTCCCTTCTCACCGGTGAAGGTAAACCAGGTCCCATCCATATGGACACACCACACATTGCACCTAATACAGTCTATCTGATCATGGACTGTAGATAACCAGTCCATAGCCAAGATGACGTCGTAAGGCCTTGATGTTGCTACTACAAGATCCCAGCTAAAGCTCTCGCCTCATAGAGTACACTGACACTTCTGACACCAGTGCGTAATCATCGAATCTGATCCCGTATGATTCTCTATCATTAAGGATCAATCCAACGATTCTGTCGGAATCTCCGAGCTCCGAACAAAGGAAGTGGAAATAAAAGAATGACTGGAACCTGTGTCTATAAGTGCTGCAGCTAAGGTGGAGTAGACACAGTATGTACCTCGTATCATTTCGGGAGCATCGTGGTCATAGGACTTAACTTCCTAGAGCTGAGGTCGCACTTGTCCTCCTACTCCCTGTGGTCGGGGCAGACCACCTAGTGGTGGTGGTGGTAACATATCGAATCGTTGTCCACCGCCAGCTACACGACCAGCTCCTCTGCCACGTCCGCCTGCTCCATACGGACCTCCTTGGTCAAACCTATGTCTCTACCTAGGAGATCCTTCGATTGTCTGATGATCATCCGTATGACTGGTCAGGAAATCACGAGCCATGTTACCCTGCCCGCTACATGTGTAACACTGCCCGCTCCTGTCATGATTGGCTCTGCCTCGTGTGCCCCGCACAACCAACCCTGAATCCTAAGGTCGTCCACCTAAAGGTCTGTTCCTTTTAGACCTCTGTGTCATCTATCGTATTCCAGCTGTAGAAGCCTCTGCTACATGATGATTAATAGAGGGTCTCGCTACTGGTGACTGCTCAGCAAGGAAACTCTCCACTAAAATGGCTCACTCTAACATCCCCTCCAGCGTCAGGATGCTGAGTGAGATCATCGAAGCCATGATCTCCCGCCTGAGTCCCAGCTCGAAGGTCCTGGCCCTAAGGAATGGGTCCTGTACCATATCTGTGGAGTAGTGGGAGTGGTCAAAGAACCTCACTAAGTACTGAGCCATAGTCATGATTCCATGCTGTAGATGAAGTAGCTCCTGAATGCTCACTGGATGAAGAGACAATAGGACAAACTCTGGCCGAAATAGTCTCTCGAAGTATGCATAGAGAAGCATCTCCTCGTCGTGATCCTGGAGAATCACGCTCCACCATATTTCTACTTCTACCTATAGAAGAATTGTGGAAATTAGCACCATGAGATCCGCTGGTGTCCCTACTAGTCGAAAGACTCTCTTCACAGCCTCCAGCCAATCCTTAACCGCATGTTGGTCTGTCTCTCCCCTAAACTGAGGTGGCCTCTGGTGCTGTAACTCATGCAACGTGCTCAAGATATGTGCACTCTCTACTACTGGGGATGGTGTCATTGGGTACCCAATAGGTAATGGTACCGCTAGTGCCTCCACTGGTTCCTCTACTGAAGGAGGACCCTACACCGAGGCCTCGTCGGTAAGTGGATTGTATGTGCGTACTACATCCGGAACCCTAGCTAGCTGCATGTGTGGAGGCATCCAGAAAATAAACAGGTGCGCCATGGTCAAAAAGTTATACCTTGGGAGATGACTCAAGAGATTACAATGAAAAATCTTGGAAACAAACACATAATCAGTGTTTTCGTGCACTGAGTCAGAAATCAGATGTCAAGGTCCTGGGGTATAGATACGTAGGCCACCGCACCAACACTGGATTCCCTAAACCAATAAAAACACTCAAAATAATTAACACTATTACAATTTAAAAGATTAGAGTCTTATGTTCTACGATATAACCGACTCCTATGATACCAATTTGTCACGACCCGTCCCCTAGGGCCCGTGCCGTGACTACCCCAAGCCCGCCTTCCATAAGCTAGGGGATGGAGACTAACACCAAATGAGTATTACCTAAAACCAGGAAAGCATTGCCTTTATATCCTATAACACACACAACCAAGAACACAACAATATAAGACCTCAAGTAAACTGAATAGTAAACAGTGTGAGTACAGTAAGTAAAAAGGGGCCAGAATACAATCCCATCTAGAAAGTACATGAAAAAATGGAAAGTACAAGTCAGCTGATAGGTGGAAATTAGCCCCTGGATCGTCCACCATGGAACCTACATAAAGGGAATATATAGCTCATGAATGGTCATCTCTGTAGTTCACCTCGTCTAATGTCCACCTCCATGGTACCTCCAGTCTTGGTACCCTCGTCCTTAGTCTGCGTTGTTTATCTTCTGCACCAAACATAACGAAGTGCGGGAATAGCCCATGTAGGGGTGAGTATAATGATACTCAGTAGGGACCCCGAGACCCTCAAGGTGTAACACCCCAAGATTTCATAGTACGTTATTTCTTCAAAGTAATTCAATAACTTTCACTATAGGCAACAACGAGTTCTAGCGCACCATGACTTATCAAACAAGCCGTTCAAAAGCGGTTATGAATAGTATTAAATGAATTTCGAACTTTATATAATCCTTATAATTTTAGAATCCATATTATGAGTTTCTTAGACATAATTTAAGAATAAATACATTTTTTTCAGATAAAAGAAGTATTTTTCAAAAAATGCGATTTTACCGCCTTTTAATGGAGAATCCTTTTTAAATACAATATTTGGTACTTTTATATATTAAATTTGAGAAAATAAAATTCTTCTTTATAATTGAGACATAATAATTTAGTTTCAATAATGTTTTGGTGTTTTTCTGATAACTTTCATATTCGGGTGAATATTGAAAAATACTATATTTTAACAGAAAACAACTTTTTTAATAAAAATAATTTATATTGTTAAATTATAAATTTTAATGGTATGTATGTATAAATAGATTATATTTCTACCATTTAATCCAATGATGGTCATTGTATGTAAATTCACTTTTAAATTGGACATAAACAAGTGTCAATCTTTTGATAGTTATTAAAAATACGCCTTTTGGTTTTAATAGGGGGAATTAATTTTAAATTAATAAATGAAACTTTTATGTTTTTAGTATATTAGACTAATTTTTGGATTCGGAATATCGAAATTAGTAGGTTGAAATTTTGGTACTTTTCTGATAACTTTCATATTTTGATGAATAATGAAAATTACTAAATTTTAATTTCAAACAACTTTTTTAATCAAAATAATTAATAGTAAAAAATTATGAATTTGAGTGATTTTAAAGTATAATTAGATTATAATTTTACCATTTAATCCAATTTTGGTCATTGAACATAATTTCATATTTAAACTGGACATAAGAAATTGTCAATCTTTTGATAGTTAATATTTGTTAGAAACACGCTTTTTGTTTCGACACTGAGAATTAATTTTAAATTAATTTCTTCCACTTATGTGTTTTGATTCAGGAAAAATGTATTCCATATTTGGAATCAGTATGTCCAAATTTTTAAAATAGGTAACTCTTATTTTTGGACATTTTGAATAATTACTTCAGTAAATATTTTATTTACCATGGTTAAAGGGTAAATCCGGTAAATAAGTGTACAAAATAAAATTATAATAATAATAAATTACTCTAAAACGTGTTCTGACCCTATTGGTTGAAACATGTCCGACCATGGGCATATTTGGGTTGATTTTAAGACCCCATGGATCCACTTGTATGTGGTAATGACAATTTATATTAATTAAGTTAAAGTAAATACAAAAGTGACATAAGCATATATATTTTAGAAAAAAAAATTTACATAATGTAATATATGTTATATTTTCGACTATAAATATTCATTAGAAAGATAAAAATATTTTCTACATGGTGTTAGTTTTTTTATAATTTTTATACATTTAATAATTAGATTTATTTATGACACAATAATGATGCAATATTTTCCTTTTTAATGAAAGAATCAAACAATTGTTATTATAAAAGTTAAAATAAATATAATTTTAATGTTCTGATGACATCCAATACTTTAATTGGTTAATATTACATTTTATAATTTCTGAAATGAATTTTGTTCGAATTAATAATCTTGTTAGGACTTAAAAAAAATATTAAATATTGTCAAAATTGACATAAATGAGTTTTTAAAACAAGTATTATATTATTTATTTATATTATATTCATAACAATCTAAGGTTCATCCAAAGGACATATATAATTATAGTTGTATAATTAATGGACCACTTGGGAGTCCCTTGGATGTATATATTATGTTTATTAACTATATAATATAAAAATACAAAGTGACATGGTAAATGTCAATCTAATTAACTAAGAGTTAAAACTAAAATATAAGGTTAATATAACGACACAAACCTGTATAAAATCTATTGGTTGAAAGTATTTCGACCTATCCCCACCTTATACTTGGAATAATCCACTTTTTAGCCATTATAAACTGAATATGAATATATTATAAATTAATACTTTAAGTTTTTCCTAAGGAGTCCCTCCACCCCCTTATAAAAGGACACCACTTATAACCAATTACTCACACCTCTAAATCCTTTTAACTCATAAAAACTCATCCCAATTAAGCTCCCTAAATCAACATCCTCCTCCTAGAAGCCTTAACTTAGGCATAATCCACTTCAAGAGTCCTTTTTGGTTCAAACCAAAGGGAGTTACCCAAATTAAAGGTAACGTTTTCTCTTAGCTTCTTTTCTTTTATTTTCCTTCTCCAACCCATGAAATCTTCTTATTATATTATTTTGTAAAAAAACCAGTATCCTATATATACTAGGATATTTTTATGAGATTTATTCTAACTACACTTACACCCACCTCCACTTAATGTGTGAAGAACACAATGTTTCTGTGAATGGAAACAAACGCCTCATGAAACGACGATTGTGAAATTATATCCTACCACCTCTCATGGTGGCCATTATGATGGCACTATAATTAAATATGATATTAATGGTATTTATTTTATATATAAGCTTCTGTAATTCCATTTTATTTCATACCATTATTCGTTTCATGTTTTATATATATACGATAATTTCATTAGAGGAAGTGCGGACTACCGCCCACTCAAAGTGATATGACTCATTCATAAAATACATGGAACGTATAAAAGATGGTGTTAATGAACTTAAGTAACACATACATGATATAATAATGTATTGGAATAAATATATAGCTATGTATCATTTGTTTTTTATTAGTTTTAAAATGAAAAATTAAATGGAAGTAGCGTTCGTGCGTATATACGGATTACCGTCTCCACGAACGCGATGAGATTCATTTTCCCATCATATGCATTCAGGAATAATTCTCATTTGATGATTAAAATTAATTTTTAAGGACTTGATATCATTATGGATATGAATAAGATACAAACTAGTCATAACAAACATGGCTTACGTAACGAAGCATATAAAGGAAAACGAATCAATTAACATCTGAAACGACGATAATACTAAAATATTATTAACAAAACAATATTAAAAGATCATATATGATACAATATTTATGTATATGATTCTTTTATAATTTAATAAAAATGATTTAACTATTATACATGAGGTTTTCCTACACTTTATCAAGAAAAAGTACAAGGTATGGGTTTATTTCACAATCTCTTCATTATCTGAGGTTGTTTATACGTAATTATCTACTTGGACCTCTTTATCATCCACATACATGTTTCCTAAAAATGTATTTCAAAAAATTATTACTATTTTACAGAATATGGGTAAAAGTAATTTATAACCTTTTTTTACTTTTTATAAGAATTTTATAAAGGAATCCTTCCATCATTTTCCAAACAAGGTCCTTTTTAACCTTTTTGACAGAATTAGGGTAGGAATGTCTTTTTTAACTTATATAGCGGGGGAGACTATTTTGCACCATTATAAAATCATTTAAGCTTCCCATAAAAGCTTATAAGTAAATTTTTAAAGTAAATGTTTTCTTTTATAATTATGTGACTTTTAAATGATTTCATGAAAACAGATATTTATCTCAAATAGTTTTGATTTCATCTATGTTAGTATCCTTTGATGGATTTTATGATTATTTGAAATTGAATTATTATGATACAAAAAGTATATATTTTATTGAAGGTTTTGGGATATGTTTGACTGTGTATGTGTTATTTTTATACCATTCATGGTTTATAGAGAACGTATTGACATTTCATATGCTAGTTTTAATACGAATTTTTATGTTATGTTTAAACCTGTTCATATGGGGAATTAATTGGACTTAATAAGTGACAGGTGGAGCCTGCTATAGCTTCTCAATGCATCGGTAGGTCTATTGAGACAAACTAGTGTCTTGGCATGAGACCTTGATAAAATCTTATTTTTATTCTTGGCACGAGGCCTTGGATACGTGGTTATGATAGTCTAGAGTTATGCATTCCATCATTATGAAAGTGGTTATTGATATTGCATGTGATTATTCGACTAGTTGAATATCCATGGGAATAAGTAAATGAAATTATTTCATTTTAATTTTTTCATATTATTCTTAAGTTCAAGTTTAAAATGCTTTTTTAGTTATACATTTCCTTAAATGTTTATGCTTAATTATAAAATTTTCCGCTATATTGTTATCCTTACAGAGCTTCTAAGCTCACCACTTTCAATGTTTTATTTTTTCCAAGATGTGAAGAATTAATTTTTGAATGACCTGTAGGGATAGTATGAGGGGATATGAAGACAAGATGTTGTTATAGTTTTTCTTTACTTTATTATGTAATGTAAGACTTATGAATATATCTAGTGTTTCCAAGACCACTAAACTAATCGGTCTTTCTAGACATGATCTTTTATGATCATGCCAATGTTATGTAATAATTCACCCACTCTAGGTAACCACAGTCGGGGTGTTACACAATGTCTCACAAAATACAAAAAGGATAAACCGCCAAAAAAAGAAACAAATGATACCCCTACTTAGGTATATTCCCATACATACACCTAAGTTATCATGTAAACCAATCTCAATCATAAGGAAAACACAGATTCCAACTCCAAATCCCCAATCTCAACTATTCCAAAAAAAAAGTAACACCCTGAAGGCATGTACCAAATAGGTATGCCACACAGAAGAATACCACCAAGGTATTACCATGAAGGAAAATACCACAAGGTACAGACTCATATCACACCAGGTATAACATAAGTACAGTAGTAGAGATGATTAGATAGAACTACTAAATAATCTTACTTTGTTAAGAGGCAGACCCAAATAGTATCACTCGGTGCTGACCACACATGATATCTCGTTGCTGACCCACATAGGATCATTAGGTTCTGACCCACACATGATCATTGAATGATGACCCACACAGGATCTCTAGGTGCTGACACACACAAGATCTCTTTGTGCTGACCCACATAGGATCACTCTTCATTCTTCACGTCACAGCCAGCTACAGGGCTTTCACACTATGATCACTTATTTCCGGGAGGGTCTTCTCCACATGCCACTATTCGATACTCCAACTGCCATGAAGTCTCACGAAGAAGTATATCAAAGTTCTGCCACATCATAAGGGTCTCAACTCAACAGACGACACATCAATCAGACGCCCGATCTGTGAGTTATTATTCTTTTAGTCCTGGGGGCCCGGTTAGACTCATGCTCGATCCAACCCGACTGTACCTCAACTTTTCCCAAAACTCCAGTGGGGTTATACCAAAGGGATCATCTCGCTCCATGGTTTATAGTGCCATTTATGGTTTGTCAAACAGACTTCTTGTGCAAAGTTGTGGCTATTAGAGCGAAAAGCTCGTAGCTGGCCCGGGTCTGGTCTGACCTGGCCGGGGTTGACCTGGTTTGGGTCGACCCAGACTGACACGCTGGGTCCAGCCCGGCCCGCTGGCTGGCCCAGCCCGTTGGGTTTGGCCCGCCTGCTGGGTGATCTGGCAGGCCGTGAGGGCCGCAGAGGGCCATGGGGGCCGCGAGGGCGGCGCGTTGCCACGGGGGCCGCGAGGCTGTGGGGCGGTTCGGCTGTGGACGGTGAGAGGCCGCGGGGTGGCTTGGATATAGGGGTACCGCGAGTGAATGGGGCAGCTTGGTTGCGGACAACGCACGGCCACGTGGAAGCGCAACTGTCCATGGGGGGTGCGGCTGGGCATGGGCTGGCGTGGCAGGCTACGGGGCGGCTCGGTGGGCCACGGGGCGGCGGGTAGGCTACGGGTGGTGGAGCGCCATGGGCCAATGAGGCCACGAGTGGTGGAGCGCCATGTGGCACAGAGACTGTGGGCAGTGCCATTGCCTTTGTCTCATTTATCACAGTTGATAGTCGTCCTCCTCTATCGCGAAGAACACAAGAATTATTCCATGAAATTCGGAGAGGGCGGGCCATGTTTCTTTGGCCAACACTCTCCGTATTAGAGTGGTAGCAAGTGGATATAATAGTTGAATCACAAGAATAACAATAACCAGTAAGGTAAATAATTCAAACACCCTCCCTACCTCGTTTGATTCATCGACGGAGGTCACGAGGAAGGAGACAACATTGTTGGGGATAGACGGATGTCAGTGACATCGACCTTTCCTCGATCGTTAGTTTGTTGATGTTGAAGACGTTCATCATCAATGAATGTCCCAAGGAAGAAGTCGAAGTCAATGTTGGTATTCTTCGTTGGAGTTCTTCATTGGATAATGTGTTCTTCGTTGAAGATCTTTCTCCCAATTCTCCGAAGCTCTTCCCTTTTCCAACCCTTTTCCCCAATTCCAACAAAATGAAAATATAACCAACTTATTAATTTATGTTTTGAAATTAAATTATGTTGTAACAAGTTCAAAATGGTTTAATTATTTAATTGTGTTGATATAATTAATTAAGGGGGTGGCACAATTAAGTGGGGGAGCTCAATAGTGTTCTCACACATAAGAGGGGAGTTCAAGAGGTTTAGGCCTCGGGTGGTCCCCACCACAATAACCTATCATGGGAGGTTAGGCTTGGTGGTCCCCACCTCCATAAACTCTCATGGATGGTTTTTAGTTTTGGTGTTCCCCACCTGTGAAATATCCACATGGGAGTTTCAAAAGAAAATAAAAATAAAATGTTATGCCATTTTATTTTATTTTATTCTTTCACAAATATGTGAAAAGCTAACCTCCATCCTTGACCTACTATGGTCGAGGTGAAGGTATCCTTAAGAGAATACCGGCACTGCGAGTTCAATAGTGCCCTAAGATTTCAATTCTGAGCACCGGTTCAAAAGCTAGAATATCTCACTCGTACGTTTACTGAACGTACCCAAAATAAAGTTTAGAAATTCATTCTGGGAACTCCAGGACTCAGAATCACATACCTTCAATTTTCTCGGACTTTCAAAAATAACATATATTTAAAAAATAGTTACATAGAAAATCTGGGTCTTTACACATATCTACATGAGGGACCATATCTCTTCCACATCACTTGGGATTCCTTGGCATAAGTTCCTCACCATCCTTGATCGGGCCCCATTACCTGGACATTCTTTCCCCATGAAATTAAACTACATGGTTGGGTCCTAGTCATATGAACTAAAATTGTGATGTTCCCTATTATGTGGCACCAAACAATGTGGGATCACACTCCTTGAATGAAAATATATAGGAAGGCCAATTATGTATGTTTGATCCTGACATCAAAATAAAATCCACAACCCTAGATGAAAATAAACTCTTCAGTGCCCCACCGTATGTCTTAAGACCAACATCATTTCAATAATGAACAATAGAATCTTTGATCCCTATAAAAATATGGTCCCATTGATGGAGATACTCATATATGTATAGATGATTATGAACCAATCTGTATTCATAATTTATAGTTACTTTAGGGAAATCAATGTTATATGCACTTGGGAATGAATAAAGGATTAATCACCATATCATAAATCTATATTAGATTCGCGAAATAGGAAGGATTTCCCCCCAAAAGGGGGTGATGAGCCTAAATTACCATCCTCTCATCCAAAGTGAGTTCTTAAGTGTCGTTGGCGAAGTTACCCAATGAATTCCTACCTTTGGAAAGTAGGTCCATGAGTCATCATGGATATGACATCTAATTAAGATTTCTGGATCCATGAATGAAACCGATTGGAGACCATTCAGAAATGATAAACCTAACATTAATGATTTCACACAATTCATTCCCATGAAATCAACCATCTGGAGCATGAACATTCCATTAGTAACAACCAAAAATCATTGTAGTATGCCTATGTTATGCTCCCATGGAACATGTACTTTTATTACCTTAGGATTCATGAATTATAATATACCAAATTTTATTCCATGACTCTTGTATATGATATTTGATATGAAGGGTATGATCTTAAAATGTTATTCTCATGTTCTTATACCCTTATGATCATGTTATTCTTATATATCTCATTTTTAACCCTTACTAAGCATCTAAGATCACCATTTCTTATGTTTCCTTTCCCCAAGTTATGAATAATGGTTTTAAGTAGGAGTAATTAATTGTAATATATTTTTTTTGGAAAAATTTACATCTTTCATCAGGTTATAAGATTGTCTTATATGTTTCAAAATATATTAAACTATTACAGTAATTAGTAATGAACTTTCGAAATGTTCTGAATGTTCATATAAAATTATATATTATCCATTTTTGTTATGCATGTGTCACTATAATGGATTAATAATAAGGTTTTGAGGAAAAAATAGTAGGTAACCACTAACATGGTCTACTGCATAAACAACAATGTAGTTATTCATGTGATACGATCAAAATCATAGAATAAATAAATAATGTGGAATCATAAATAATTAACCACTTTTGATCGTCAGGTTATGCCATGATACCTGAGAATGAATCAAACCTTCCTTTTCTAGGGTCAGGGTGTCTCTAATATTTTCATGAAACCATGCAAACAGAAACCCTTCACCTATATCTACGGAGTACACTGCTAGTAAAAAATTTATTTGAGTCTTAGGGTGTGGCTCTCCCGAACTGGACCTGAAATTCTCTATATCTAGGTTTATTATTCCCTCTGCTAGATATAACCTTTCCTTAGTCCATGGGTGTTGGTCTACCCTGTTTCACATCACATAATCTGATTGTAGAGGTGTGGTTATCCTATTAGATGTGACATCATTTGAATCCAGGGGAGTACCTACCCCCAGTTAGAGATCACATCATCTTATTCCGTGGATGTTGTTCCCATTTTTAGATATCCCTTCATTAAAGTCCATGGGGTGTGGATATTCCCTAAAAAATCACATCATCCATATCCATGAATGGTTTTCAAGACATCACAACCCATTATACCTACATCTTAGTAGACTTGCATCCCAACATACAAATCCAACAAGCATGTCGAAGTCATCTCAACCAATGTGTCAGTATAATTCTAAAAAACTGACCGTAGGAACATGTCTTAGACGTCCCATGTATCTTTATACATTTTGGTGGAAGTTCATACCACCCTAAAATTTCATGAAATTTATCACATCATCATTGGGTTAACATTATCAATTCTAGTTTTAATATGAAACCCACAATCATCACTACCCATTACCCACACACACACTCTCCATGGGTCAACATAAAACAAGAACACCCAATGTGGTCCCCTGAGTCAAATCTCAATTAGGAAACTCCACATGGGTTCTTTTGTCTCGTTATAATATTTCAGTCCACTTTCCTCTACTTATAGGGTATAACATCTCATAGCATAATTCAATTATCTTCAAGGTCTCATTGGATACATTTGCATAATCATAGAAAGGATATAGCCTAAAACCCCTTCCGTTCACAAGTAATCTTATGTCGGTCCACACAACCATCCAATCCATCAATCTCTTTAAGTAATACACACATAGATAATTATTCCTCAATTAGGGAGGAACATTCACCCCTATTCATCTCACATGCCAAAAGGGTCTAAGGAAACTCAAGGGTCCACTAAGGCCCGTTAGGGTCACTCGTTCCCATACGATCACACCTCTATACAGAGAATCCATTGGGAAACCCATAATAAGGGAAAATATGGGTATTTAAATCAATTACACCCCTCAAGGGTGTCCATTTATCTCAAGGAATAAAGGTATATTCAAGTTTTGGCTTTCTCAGCTCACTTTGGCAGTGGTTCTTCTGTTCGGGCAGAAGCATTGGCGGTTCTGACAGGCCTATCCCTATGAAAACACAAGGGTATTTGCATTACCCATTTGGAAACGGACTCTATGATTACCCACGACGCCCTCCATGGTAGAGGCAGTACACCCTGGGCTATCACCTACACTATTAGAATGTCCAAGGCTCTCTTGAATTACAGAGTTATAATTTCCCACACGTGGCGAGAGGGGAACAAAGTGGTGGATTATATGGCTTCTATTACAGTTCTTGGTATGCGGGTGACGTGTCTTACCAATGTGTCCAGTATGAAACTGGAGGGGGTGAACCTTGTACAGGGCGATGGCCTTGGGCTACATTATTTCTGTATACCATGATCATGTATCTCTCTCCCTTCTCATGAATAAAAATTTTATTGTTGGATGGATGAGGGGTGGAGTGAAGAGGATAAGTGGACTAATCTATGAGGAGACTCGCGTGGTGCTGGAAATATTCTTGGAGAATGTGATTCTTGATTTTGTGACAAACATGTAACATGCTAGGAGGAATACCGTGACATCCATGGATGTATTCTTTTCTTTGAAGAGGGGGGGAAGGACCCTCTATGGCTTTGGCAGTTGATTTTATTTTCTCTCTCTATTTTTCATGTTCTGTACTTCTACATCTGTAGTGTTTTTTCATCTGTGTGTTGTCCCTAGGTAGGGGTTCAACTAATGTAATTTTATTACCTTAAATTATCTAAAACAACCATCTTCGGTAAATATTTATCTGTAACTACAATAATAACATAAAATATATAATTATAAACAACTAAAATAAATTATTCAAATCACTAATAATAATTTATTGTTAATTAAACCATTAAATTCAATTAGTAATTACACTCAAAATCATTTAGGAAACTCTCGTTTCATACAAATTGTTACCAAAAGCATGCCAATGCCCCTGGAATTCTCTCAGCACATCCCTGATCAAAATAACTAACTACCAACAAAAATTCAACTTTCAATTTTATTCTATTTATTAAAAATCCCTAGATAGAATCCATAAATTGATGAACCTATACCAAAGAAATGCATGACGACATGAATATATTATCTAAAAATATACTATAGATACACCAAATAAATTCACATCATTATCAGATTATTCCACCATATTTTAGTATAATTATAATCGGTAAAGTAAATTAGATAAATAAAATCAATAGGAAGCCAAGGAAAACCATGAAGATATTCCAATTAAGGGAGATAGATACCAAGATGTTTTATAAAATTACTCAAGAACACCCGAAATAAAAAAAGAATTATTGGAGGAAGAGGGGGAGATCCCTTATGGACACATGAGAGAGAGGGAAGAGGTGGCTAACCTCTTAAAAATTTGGGAAGGGAAAGTTGTTATTTCCCTCTTTTAACGATTCTTAACTGTGCAGAAAAACCGCGAGTTTCACAATAATAGGCCATAACCTTTTCATGATTGGGATTCACAGTTATCCAAACCATGGACCAACCATATAAAACACATTATAACATAAATTTTATTTTTTAGGGTTTTTATGAATCCATACAAAAATTTTGTTCCAATACCCATGTGATGATAGGTCTACACATTTTCTTCTAAACTATGAATGGTTTACCCTTAAAAATTCATTAACCATAAAGGCTAACTATAATCTTTAGAAAATGAACTGGAGACCCCCCAGTGTAATGGTTACAGCATGGGTTTCCCTAAACCATTCAACCCAAACCATGAATTAGGTAATAAATTCTCTATAACTTATTTAATACTACCTAATGCTCCCTATACTCACCCAAGAACCAAAGTCATCTCTAAAGACTCAATTCATATCCAAATACATAAAAACAAGGTGATCCAACACTTAAATTATCTATCCAAATCCTAGTTCTAAAAAAGTAACATCAACCAAAACTAAAAATTAATATTCCCATGGAATTTCATATCCCAAAAGGTATGGAGCTCTACATCCTCCCCACCTTAGTACTTACCATCCTTGAGAAGTATCATTAATAATTTAATTATAAAATATCAACCAACTCGGGTTACTAATTCATGCCCAATTCATTGAATTCTACTCTTGAATGATGAAATAGATTTTTCTGCACAAATCCAAACACAAGGTACACTATTCATTAAAAACCAATCAACCACTCATCATTATCACCAAAACAAAAATATAAATCTTACCACACCCATAACACTACATTTTCATTGACTAATTTTTCATCTTGATCATAGTTCTACCCACTATAATAGACAACTTATACATGACAACTTTGATCCATGGTTGCCCCTCCATCAGAATTCTCTACTAAAACGCATTATAAATAGTCCAAAGATTATCTTTATACAGTTTCCATATCACAAAACCCAACAACTATAAAAAACATCTGTCACAAATCCTCTGGAAAACTCCTTTGAGAAACACTCCTATTCAACCACATTCATGCCACCAAAACACCTGATCTTCACGCATTAACTACACAAGACATCCCATGATCATCCAAATACTAACACTGAAGTCTGAACCTGACTTATGGCATATTTACATGGTTATATCAATTGCCGACCTACATTTCCATCATTCTCTCACCCCAAGCATCAAAGCCCCATCAGTCTAACATTCACTTGGATTATATCAACAATATCTTATGTTTGTTGCTAATGCCTAGATTTTATAAAGTATCACATCCAAATAATAATATGGTAGTGTAAATAGGTTCAAATAAATTGTATTCACAACTCACCTACATTAATATTCTATATTAACTATCTTACGACTGATCCTATCATAACCACAACCCTACCAACACTAGGTCGTATCATTGTAGCTCATTCTATATCAATTACCACACATAATGAATAGATGTGATCATACCGATCACACCTAAGATCCAACCCTAAATATAAATTGATACTAATTCATAATTTAATTGGAATGAAACCTCTGATATCCACCAATTTTTTTATAATATACAGGTTATACTCTCCAATGGTCAATGGTGAACTCCCCAACATAAGGATTTCAATGTACCACTCCGCAAGAACAACCTCAATGAGTTCCATCATCACATTCATTTCAATCATCCTAAACCATGCTCATCCTATGTCAACCTACGACACCACTCCTCCCTTACAATTAATTTCAAGTCCCACAATATGGTCAACTTTCCCACAACACCCGATCCAATTCCATAGTCACGTCTTATTCCACTAAAACCCCCAAAAAACCAATCCCACAACATTCCATTAATACCATAGGCCTTTGGACCATTCATGGACTCTCATAATTCCATAATTCAACATGTAACATGCATTACCATCATGTAACACCTCAATATAACACAAATTCAACAGTTGTTTTCTCTCGTATTACCCAATCGCAGAACCTAACTCATGGTCCCATGAGTAATATCTCACCAAACCAAGGTCCATCTGCCTAATTAGATAACCATGATCAAGAAATTTGAAATTCATACATCCAGAGAACCCTCAATACCCCTCTTCAAATATAGGCATTTCAACCATGCCAAGGTCTTTCATGTGATCACCGACCACCCGAGTGTAATTATGAAATTGAAATCATCTATCCATTCTGCCCAATGTGAATCTGAAATAAAATAGTTTAGGTATAACATTGATCCATCCCTCTAATAAATGATTTGTTATTGAAATCACCCAATGTGATTTTCATCATGTAACCCAATGAAAACACATATGTGAAACAATATTATAAATAACGCATCCACCCTTTCTCCCTATCTCTAAGGAATAAAAATATATGGGAAACCCCATATTTCTTGAGTCAGCCACATATAAATTAAAATTTATCTCATCCATAGTGTCTAGATAACCTATATCCATAGCCACATATCAAAACACCAGGCTCTCCCTCCTAACCCATTGGTCATATATCTTGTAAATCACAACTAAGGGGGCAAACCTCTACTGTCATCTCAAAATTCACCTGATGACTCGCATGCCGACACACCCGCTCTAGGGGTTTCACATATACACAAATCACGTCAAATTACAACTCATCCATATAATCATAGGAATATATTGTCATCAGGCATATGCATATGCGATGACCCCACCAAGAATCCAAAATATCAAGTTAATCCTCATTGGGGCTCTGTATACAAGATTCACCCCCTCGATGATCATTTTCTCTTCTATATATACATGTATATATAATTAAATATACCTAGAATCATCCGAATCAAGTATCCCATATTACAATGTCTTGGTTAAGTAAAATTCCACCATGAAGATATATGGGAAATCATGATATAGGTTATTGTTTACACATTAAATAACCAAACCATTTTTCTTCTAGATCTAGTTCCATAAATAACAAGTCACAAAGTGCCAATATAAACCCAATAGGTTCACAATACATCATGAAAATTGAGGGACCATGTATCCATTTTCAAGGAGTATCTTTTTGAGATATATATGACTTATCATTATAATAAAAGGATACTTTGGATCAGTTGATTAAAATTCCACCACAAGGAAATATAGGAAAACAACGTATAAGTTGTTACTGACACTTTAAATAGTTGAAACCTATATATTCAGTAACAATAGTCACCAAAAATTATGAATATGTCATGTAAATACTACATACTAAATTTGATGCATATATATCGTCCTCATTATATGGGCCAATATCCAAAACCACAATAAACCATAATTCATAAAATTTGAATCACATGTGAAAAAGATTAGGTGAAAATCACACATTCAAAATACTGAAAACCAATAAAACAATCACATACCACTAGTAACCTGAACTTACTACCAGGAAAGGTGTTCTTGATGCACCAGTCTGATATCCATCACAAGCTCCAACACATTCCTACGTAACCCATATACCATATCCCCATGAAGTAAGTTAAAATAAAAAAATGATTTAAAATGAGATATTAGCCACATAAAATCTCTAATACCACTTTTTATCATCATCCCATAGGACACAACCATTGAGAAGTTCGCATACTAGACAAGTAGCTACTGTGACCTCAGTCAATCCTCACAGTACATCAGAGGCTACAGATTAGTAGTGGGGGTATATGGTAGTACTGTGGGGAGACTGCATTCCCATTTTAGAGTGCACATGAATATAAAAAAATAAACCAAATAATATCTATGATAGTAAATAAGTAAACTTCGTGAAGGTAATAAACGTATCCATTAAAAAATAATGAAATTTCGTAGGCATGAAATCATACCGACTCACTTTATACCTACTATGCTGACCACATTTAAAAATAATAATATTAGAAAATAAATAACATCAGGCTCAACTGACAATGACAATATTAATTCCATCCTAATCTCCAACTCATATATGATCTATCATAATGAATAAAGATACTCTGACCCTCTACCCAAAATAATCTACAATTGGTTAGATGCAATGGATTACCCAATCATTATGGATTCACAAGTAGGGTGTGTATAAAAATTAGTAGGAAACCACCAATGAATTACCATACATAAACATTAACACAATGTAAACATTTGATATGATTAGAATCATATAATAAATAAACAATGTGTAAGAATAAATAAAAATACACTATCAATCCTTGTGTTCTACTATGCCACCAGGGATCAACCCAAACCTACTTTGGAAAATATTGTGGAGCCTCGAGGCACATCATGAAACCAAGCCTACCAAAACCCATCACCCAGTTCCAGGACATACCATATTAGTAAAAAACATTGGATGAGGCTAGGGGTGTTTCTCTCACATGCTAGAAAACACATCATCTATGTCTAGGGGTCTGGTTCCACCTACTAGATATAAAAATGACTCTGTCTACGGGTGTGGCTCTCCCATTTTGGACATCACATCATATGAGTATTGGGGTATGGTATCCCTAGTTAGATATCACCTTTCCCATGTCCAAGGATATAGCTTTGTTCCACTGGACATCACATGACATGAGTCTAGGGGTGTGGTTCCCCTACCAGATATCATCTCATCTGATTCTCAATGTTTGGGTTTTTCCTGTCGGACATCAAATCATCTGAATCTAAGGATATTGTATAATTTAACCCAGACCGTCATTCATATATCTCATTGTACTTTTCATCAAACCACATAGATCTTTGGAGTGTTTCCAAGGAATACCAAATCATGTGTTTATATCATGCTCAACGGACAAATCTTAAGAGCATGTTCTAGGAACCCCATGCATCTTAATACATCTCGGTGGGTAGTGAGTCCTACTATAACATTTCATGTCAATAAACACAACATCCTCAAGCTCACATCAATGATCTTGGTTCTAATATGACACCTATGATCATCAATACCCATTACCTGCATGGACTCTTTCCAGGGGTCAATATGACACTAGAAAACCCACCGAGGTACCCAAGGTCACATATCTATCAGGAAACCCCACAAGGGTTCCTTAGTGTCAATATCTTCTCATAAGTCAAATCCCACCAATCAGAGTGAATAATTTCCCTAGGTAAAATTCATGCCTCATTAAGGTCTCCTTGGTCTCATTATTATAGTCACATAAGGGAGATTTCCTCATGGTCCTTCCCATGAAAATTTATCATTGGTCGGTCCTCACACCCAACCAATCTATCTATATTATTAGGGTCTACCCACATAGGTAATAAATTATTAGTGGGGTAGGAACACACATGCCATAGTCATCTCAAAAGACAAAATGCTCTATAAAATCTCAACAGTCCAAAAAATTCACAATAGGGCTACTCATTCCCATCTTTTCTTACCCCTATACATAGAGGTCGCCGAGGAAACCATACTAAGTGGTAGTATTCATAGATAAACTAATCAACCCCCTAAAATTGGTCCATATATCTTAGGGAACATATATATAATCAAGGCCTCACCCATCAAATATTGAGGCAATCAAGCCAGCGCACAAGGGTCCATCATAGACCATAGAACATTCTTTAGTAGAAGAATTTAAATTTAATTATAAAAATATTTTTAAAATAAAAAATTTAAATCATATTCAATGGAAATACCATATTCCAAATTCAATTAACAAATTTCATAATACCATAAGGATTGGTATGAGGAAACAACTATCCCAATAATGAAGTAATTCCATTATAAGAATAAACTAAAAACTCTCACCTGAGATCATCCATGTCTAACGAGAATCATACAAACACATAATTCCATAAATACAATCGTAAATGATACAATCAAATCCAGGTCAAAATTTAATGTCACCTAAGATGACCTACCAAAAGGTGTATATCAACACAAACACCAAAACATATTTCAAGAGTAACTAAAAAAAGATAAATAATCAGATTACAACAAAATATTAAAGTACACATCCATGAGGTGTATAAAGACAATCCCAAAGGCTAAACCCAAATGAAGAACTCAAAATTAACTAGACCAAGCCTCTATGTTACCATACATCACCACCAACCAAACTCATTAAGAAGAAGAAATCAAAAAAGAGGAGATGATGAACTACATGATTCCCTTTCCTTTTCCCACATCTTAAAAAACAATATATTCACATTCCCAAAGGAATATGTAGGGTGTGTGAGATATAACCATGAGGATACCATGACGAATCTATATAATTTCTATCAACAAGTTATCATTTTTTATAGATTAAAAAAAATCTTTTTCAAATCCATTTACTTTGAAGAAATTGTACATAAACCTATTTTAGTGTTTTCCATTAAAAACAATCTATATTCATATACAAGAATATTAATATTAGAATGAATGAAAAAAATAGAGTGTAATAGTCAAAAAATCTATATCTAAAAAGATCAACATGTGAGAAACCAAACATGAAACAATACCATCATGTAATAAACAAAGAACAAGTTAAGATCTAGCCTATGAGAATAAATACTAAGAAACATGAAGGAGAACTAGACCTTACATACCTTGAATCCTACCAATATCATGTACTAACAAAGTCTATTTATATTACAATCATACCCCTAGTGGTTCCAAACTCACTATGTTTTTCAAATGAATAATAACTAACACACCCGAGGTTACCAATGTTCTAAATGTTCTAAAAAATTAAAATGTGATCAAAATTTTATAAAACATTTCCATAAGAAATTTTTTTTCTTCATTTCTCAAAAAATCATTTTTTGGTAAAAATAATCTTTGAGGAATTTCATCAAACACATGATGTGTGTAAAATTTATTTTAAATAAAACACCATTTAAAAATAATTTATCAATCCAAAAAAGATAAAATTATACCAAATATCCCTCTTAGATTTTAAATCAATCAATATAATAAACCAAACCAATCGAATTTACAATAACATTGGGTAACTCCTGAGATAGAACTATTGAATGGAGACACCTACCCTGTCAATGGAGGAAAACTATTCACCTTTAAAAATAGATATTGAAATCTAGGAGACCCGGTCCTCACAAGCCTAGACCCATAAAGAAGTTCATAAATTCCACATCAAACCATTTATATATGGAAAACATAGACCCATATAGTTCCAATGAAATATGGGGAAAAGAGTCGAAGGATATATCTAGAAATAGGAGAATAGATCAGATGGAAAATAAAACATAACTTGAAGAGATCCACTATGATAGAAAGGGAAAGTCCAATGATCCAAGGAAGGAACCATATATACCATAAATATGGGTTATATTGTGATAAATAATGATTTGGTGGATATTATACATAAATATGACAAAGGACCTCAGGGTAAATTTCAAATTTTATGAATCTTGCAAGGGTCATATGCTTAGGCCACACAGTTTGAAAAACCATGTGCTAACCATACGGTAGCTTCTACCCCTTAAAAACCAAAGTGCATGGTTACCTAGAAAAAGCCACATGGTTAGAAATCCCATGATCAAGTCACGTGATAAACACTATACCAAAACCACTCAACCACACCATTTTCTTAGTGACCCGCATGGTTATACAAACCATGCTCAAACCATGAAAATCACTAAAAAAAGTAATAGAGCCATATGACATGGTTACCACATGGTTACTCCTAACTACATGGAGACCATGTGATTTCTTTTTTTATCTAGATCTCTAAATTTTGACCCCCCAACTCCTGAAATCCATTAAAACATCAAAAGAGACAGAACGAGCTCAAATTTAAAGATATATATGAACTGATGGACATCATGATAACATCTAATAATTAATTATAAAAAAATTATAAATAAATATTTATTTTAAAAAAATTATAATTAATTAAACCATATAATTTAAATATAAAAAATTCCAAAAATATTACTAGATTCCCTCATCACATCCAATCTATGACCAACAATATGTCTAAACCCTATATCATCCTCTTGGGACATCCCCACTGAAATTCCCTAAAAATGGAAATTATTCAATTATCAATTTTATCTAATTTAGGCTAAATACATAGAAAAATGCATACAGTGATCTACTTCCACCAAAAAAAAATTTGATGGAGTGCAGATACTATCTCAATATTCAGTCTATATAATATAAATGAAATCCCTAACTTTATTCGATGATTTCACTATGATTAAGTGGAATCATAAGCAAAACACTAAACAAAAGAAATGAAATCAAGTGGAAAATGAGGAAAACCAAGAACAGATGCCAACAGAGAGATAAAATTACCATGAATAAATACATAACTCCCCAAGAATAATCCAATTTAAAGGGAAATTGAAGGAGGATGATGGATAGAGCTTATCTAGACAAACCTGAGGGAGAGATAAAATGGAATATGGGGATCCCCTCTTAAAAATTTTCGGAGGGAAAACCAATAATTTTATTCTTTTAATGAGTACCATGGTTGGAAAAACTGTAACCCAAATGTGTGTCCTTCATTGTGAAAACCCACCACCTTTACATGGTTGGGCCACACAGTTTAACAAACTATTCCCCAATGGTGTAAAAAAACCTATAAAACTGAATTAGAGTTTTAGTATGGTTTATCCACAACCTTCAACCAACCATGTACCCAACACCATGCCAGGCTAAGACTGCATGGTTTCCTTTTAAATCTATATAGTTTACCCAAAACTATGCACTAACCATGAAGAATAACCACAAAATTTATAAAATTAATTAGAAAATCCATTGTGTAGGGGTAACCACAATGTTTTCCTAAAAATGTGTGACCTAAACTATGCACTAGGTAATAAATCCCCTAAAACATATCACATTCAACCCCAAGCTCTTAATACTCATCGAAGAACATGTGGAACCTATTAGGACTCAAACCATATAAAAAAATAGGATGATAAAAATCTCGGATTATTGATCTAAATCTATATCCTCAAATTTCATTATTAAGAAAAATAAAAACTAAAATTCCCCTAGAAATTCAAAAACTCAAAATTTAGGGGGTTTTATAATTTTTATGGATAAATTAATAGTAATTTTTTTTATTACCTAGTGATTTCCATTTATATTATAATAATTTTTATTTTATATCAATAATTTTCAACTAAATCTCTTTTTTCATGTCTCTAATTTAAAACCATTTTCATGTTGAATTTTTGATAAAATTATTTTTGATTTCTTCCACTATTAACATGTTTTTATACCTTTTAGGATATCCAAGTGGGTGTGTTTTATGCCAATTTTCTTGTATAACTAATTGTTTTCCTAGATTTAACTTTACGAATTCATTTTTATTCTTGTATTATTATATGTACATTTTAAATCCTAATTTTATACTAATATATTATAAGTTTTATGATTTATAATGGAAAACAAATTGATTTTAATGACTTTTTTGTGACACTTTTAAATGTTCTTTTCTTCTATTTTTAAAAATACATTCCTAAAATTTATTGATTAAATGAAACCCTATGCCTAATGATTCAACATTGGGGATCATGATTACTTTTAAATATGGGGGAATGGTACTTAATTTTTTCAAAACTAAATTTCTAGGAATGTATCAAAATTTCATTCATTTTTTTTTTCAAAATTTTATTGTCAATAATGTGATTTTTTTTTCTGAAAATGGAAGGTTGTTTTTCATTTGTTGAAACCGTATTATTAATTTCTTTTTCTACTAAGAGTTATACTGGTAAATTTTTTTTATTAATCTTTCAAAAATAAATTCCTAGAGAAAATATTTTTGTATATTTTAAACATTCAATTCAATATAGGATTCATGATTTGAATCAAAATTTTAAAATTTGATTTTGACTGTTGGGGAAAAGAAAATGCCAATCCAGGGTTGAGGGATGTGGGTGTTTATATTTTATATGAAGTAAGTGGATGAGTGACTTTTATTTAAGTTGGAATATTTTTTTCATGATCTATCCATAATTATTTTGATGTTTTTATATATCTAATTTATATATATGTTTAATTTTCTATTAATTATTATGATATTCATGTCTTCAACCATGGAGAGAAAGGAAAAAATTTATAATGACCTAAACTTTTGAATAATATTTGTTTCTTGATTTTGTTTGTTATTTTATTTTGTACTCAACAAAACTATATCCTTTTAATTCATGAACTGAGTATTACTAAAACAAGACAATTGGGTTTCAACTCTTATATGAATGTTGGAAAATATGACCGTTTGAAACTATCTTCTTAAAATTATGATTATTATTTATAAATACAAATGATCATGGTTAAATAATACAAAAATAAGAGTTGATGTACTCATTTAGTAGAATCGTGTTGTACGAAGCCCATTTGTCGGAGCTTGGGAAGGATGTTACATAACTGGGCTTTTCTTTGGACTAAGCCCTAGCCGAACATCAACATGTTAAGCTTGAACGAAATTAGTTATGGGAGAATTTCAAGAAGATAGAAATCACCACCCAGACAATGTTGTTTGAGATGACCCATGACTCTATCACCATATCACACCTTACTCTTAGGCCTTATGCAAGTGTTATAAGAGGCTATGTAACGAGGCCTTATTCACTTTGTGTAATCAATTTGTATTAATAAAATTTTCAATTCTTATTGTGGTAAAATTTGTGGATTTAAAATGTCTAGATAAATATAGGATGAATTTATAGAAGGTCCATATTTTATGAATATTGGAAAAAAATTATTTTTAATTAATTTTTTATACTTTACATAAATAATAATGTGAAATGATTTTCAAAAAATGGTCTTCTACGGTTGCGATCACTAAGAAATTTAGAATCTAGTAATATCAACTTAATTTTTATGGAATAGTAAATTATGAATAGTAATATTACCCTTATGAATTGTAATGTGAGCAATGGAATAGTAACCTCACTTATGAAATTATAAATATAATTTATGCATCTTGGTTGGTAATGTGATATCATAGCATCAGTAAATAACTATTTCAGAAATTATTAGTTGAGTATTAGTATTTTTTCGGGTAAATAATGTTTTTACTTAAAAATTAAATATATCATAAATAGAAAATTAATTTTAATAAAATGGGGTTCATTTATGAATTCAGGTAATCTATATTATGTTAGTGTGAATTTATGATATTTTTATAAAATGTTTTGATTTTTAGTGAATAGTAAAATTATAGTTTTGAGTTTCGGTGTGGTTAATGGAATCATCAATGATGTAATCATGATTTAATAATTATGGTATAATTGTGTCTAGATAGATATGTTATGTGGTTTCCCAAGTGGTCAATACATCGGGATAATACAATGGGCAAGCCAATGGTTTTTCCAATACCACTAATGAGGTGTCCTTGGGAAATTAATAACATATTCCATCGCTTTTTCTATATATACCAACCCGTTCCTTCATTAATTTCATTCCAAATTCCTCCTAAACAATGATATTGTATCTTTACCTCCCAAGGTGTCCTCCCAAGGTTTTCTGAAGCCCCCCTAGGTCCTAACCATGATTTTTTTAGGTTACTCTTCAATGTAAGGGAAGCTTTCACCCTCCTCTTTTAGGCATAACTTCCTTTTTGTAATGTCTTATAGTTTCCATTTTTTGTGGTGGTATGTTCTTATATATCATTATTTCTATCAATTTTATGACCAAATTATGTGAAACCCTTCCCCTCTCATCCATTGATTTTCTGAATTTTATGTGGTGTCGTTAGGCTGCGTATTTTTTGTAAAAGAAGTCACATGTTCTATTTTCTTTCATGTTTCCTTTTCATGCGGTATGTCATTCAAAAATCCATACCATGATCTTATTTACTTTTTATTATGTCCCAATACTGTATTATGAGTTATTTATGAGTGTTTAACCCTTTTCCCCTCTCTTTTTAATGTATTCTAAAACCATGTTTCATAACTGTTATGCTGCAGAATGTTTGTCTCAAAATCCATCTATTTTTCTCAAGAAATTATTTATTTTATTTATGTGAATACCAAAACCGTTTTCATTTACTGGTGTATTATTAAATATATAAAACTTATATATTTTATTCTATTTTTGACATACATGAAACCCTCATTCCCTTCCTATGGGTTATAAATGAACTAATGATCTTGATTTTAAGATCTTTTTAAAAAATCACAATTTTGATATGTAACCCATTTATCTTATTATATTTGATTTATTTATTAAATGTTTGATCATGTTATATGTGTATAACATGAAAATAAATACATAATATGGGTGCGATCTGATAGCACTCCAATGCATTGGGTAAAGAATTTAATCACTAGAGATGACATGTTTTATGATACCTTTGTGAATTACCTTGGTAATTGTTATGACACCTTGGGGATAGACCGTAGTGATATGTTAATGAATATCAAAATTAAATGATTTAGAAACAATTTCAAGTATTGTTAGAAGTTATTATTATTATTAAATTCCCCTTTATCTACTTGTTCTTATTGATATCGCTCAAGTTCACATGTAAATTATTTCACTAGATTTCCTTATTAGGACTTCTACTCACCCTTTCCTTTAATGCATCTCTCTAGGTTATTATATGTAGTAATTTTACAATGGATGAACTTATGATGTATCCATACAAGTTTATTAGAAGAATGTTTTAAATTTTCATGTATTATGTTCCGGATTTTCATGAAACTAGGCTTTAAAGATCTTCTTTTTCTAAAATGTAATGAAATGTTATGTAATAAAAAGTTGGGATGCCATAGTTGGTATCAAAGTATAGTTTAGTTATTTTTGGAAATTAAGATATAAAAAAATTAGAATGAAATATATATAAATGTTTAAATATAGGAAAACTTCCTGGTATTTTGGTTAAATATTAAGTATGTGGTTTTTGAACACATAAACCCATGTCTGGATACGAACAAGTGGATGTGGGTCTGACACAGATGTACATAGGAGTGAAAACTCTGACAATGAGTTTCAGGATTGAACCGGGATATCCTATTACATGACAATGAGCCTTTCTTCACTCCTAGTTTTACACTCCCATGGAATATGTTTGGTTATTCACACACTTCTTATGAATCATTATGAAGGATTTATAGTGAAATGAAATTGTTGTTAAAGAATACTATGTTTAAGCATGAGGTATAAAGACATAAAAACAGTTTTTAGATAAAATATTCATAAATGAAATTATATTCTATCTATGTTTTTATTATTTTATAAAATGGCAGGAAATAGGAGGAACCGTGTAAATGGTGACCACAACGGGCCATGTGCTGGAAGCCTTTCGGTGGAAGCCAGAATGGAATATTTTATGAGACTGATGAACCAACTAACTCAAGTTATGGGAAATAACTTGTAACAAGATGAGAGAATGATCTCATCATGAAGGGAAAAACATTACATTGATTCCATTATGAATCAACGACCAGCAACCTTCAGTGGATCGACTGACTCATTGGTTTCTGAATAGTTGATCAGCTCTATAAGGAATATATTTTCTGTGCTCTTCTGTTCAAGGAACGTGAAGGTAACCTTGGATGTTTACCACTTAGAGGGAAAATATTATCAGTGGTGGGAGATGATTAAAAACATTAGGCTAAGAGTTGTGGTTAAATATATGGAATGAGAAGAGTTTAGATTGATCTTCTTCAAAAAGTATTTCCCTTGTTCTATGGGAAAAAATAGAGAATAAGTTTATCGAGATGTAGCAGAAGGAGAATTAATTTGTTGGATGTTGTGAGTTGAACTTCACAAGACATTCCCATTATACCTCATGCATTTTCATGGATCTTGATGGTATGGTTGATAGATTCTTTGGTGGGATGAGACCTTATCTATGGAAGAATCTAGCCAACCGAGACTATGACAACTATGAGAATATCGTTTGGAGTGAAATGAAAGTCGAACTAGAGTTTAGTGAGACTTTGTGGCCTCATAAATCCAATGAAAAGAAGAGATCAATGGATACAAGCTTAGGGAGGAGCTTAGATTAGTTAAGAGGAGGCAAGAAAGTCAAACGTCCCATGTGAAATAATTGTGGGAAGAAATATTTGGGGAACTGCCTTCTCAAGAGTGGGATATGCAACTAGTGTGGAAGAGATGTCCATATCGAGTGGAATTGTCATTGTGATGTGAAGCCACAACTTCCAAAATCCTAATGACAAGGGGAAGATGGTGCAAGACCTTCCTGATTTCCAATGCTATAAGTTTGAAAATATTGGGAACTTTTCCAATCACTTCCCAAAACTGAGGGTTGTGGAGGGTAATCACCATCAGCCTCAGCAAAGGCCAAGGGAACAAGGGCTTGATTTTTCTTTCACTACAGAAGACATTAAAGTGCCAAATGGTCTGGTGGAAGGTACTCTTGTTGTTCTCTCAATGCTATAAAATACTTTTTTTTATTCTGGTTCTATGAATTCCTTTATTTCCTCTAAGTTTGTAAATAATTTAGAATCAACCTTTGATTTTCTAAAATTATTGTTATCAGTAAAAACTCATGGTGAGATTATCCAATCATCGTTAGTGTTTAGAAAATCTTGTATTTACTTTAATGAGTAAAATATTATCACAAATATAGTAGTCATTTCCAATGTTGGAATTTGACATTATACTAGGGATGGACTCTCTATCAAAGTATAATTCTAAGAACAAACACATAATCAAGGAAATCTTAGTAGTCTTGAATGGAAAACCTAAAGTTATCTTATAAGGAGAGATATCTCAAACCAATTTTTGTCTAGGAGAACCACATATATCCTTATTTATGGAGTGGATCAGTGAATAAGAAGAAGTAAATGAGAGTATAAGGATATAAAATGTCCCCATAATCCAAGAATATTGTGAGGTATTTCTTGAGTAGTTACCCAGAACTCCCCCAAAAAGAGTGGTGGTGTTCTCCATTGAACTCGTACCTGGATATCATCTGATATCAAAGACCCGGTATAGGATGGAAAATGTGGACCTAGAGGTATTAAATAAACAACACCAAGATATTTTGGAGAAGGGGTTAATCCAACCATGTGGTTCTCCTTGGGGATAACATGTTCTATTTGTGAAGAAGAAGGATGGATCGATGCGTCTATGCATTGATTATAAGAACTAATTAGGATAATAGTGAAGAATAAATACCCTCTTACATGAATTTATGAATAATTTGACCAACTTTGTGGGGCTAAATTATTTTCTATGATTGATCTTCAATATGGTTATCATCAATTGAGGATGAAGAAGATAGTTATTCCAAAAACCGCATTCTGATCCAGATATGGGAATTATGAGTTTTTTGTTATTCTCTTTTTCTTGAATAATGAACATTATATTTTTATGTATTTGATGAATATATTCTTTAAGTACTACCTTGATAAATTTTTCGTAGTTTTTATTGATGATATTCTGATATATTCTAATAGTCGGTAGAAGAATGAGGATCATATAAGGGTTATTTTGCGAACTCTATATAAGGATTGGTTTTTAAGAATATTCATCAAATGTGAATTTTGGAAGAAAAATGTGCTTTATTGGGGAATATTGTAACCCATAAAGGAATCATAGTTGACCCTACAAAGACAAAGGTTTTAGAGGAGTCGCCTCAGCCTATGAAAATAACTGAGATTCGTAGTTTCCTTAGATTTGTAGGATTTTATAGGAGGTTTGTGAAAAAATATTCATGACAGTCTAATCTATTAACCATGCTTACTTGAAAAGGGTTCAAGTTCATCTGTACAAAAGATAGTGAGGAAGGATTCCTAGAGATGGAGAAGATATTGGTTGATGCACCCGTGTAAACTCTAACCTCAAGTGGAGAAGGATTCATTATATTTAGTGATACATCTCTAAAATGGATTTGGTGCATCCTCACGTAAAATGAAAATGTCATTGCTTATGCGTATCTACAATTGAAGACTCTTGAGAAGAACTATCATTCACATGATCTTGAGCTATCTACGGTCGTTTTTTCTTTGAGGATTTGGAGGCACTATCTTTATGGGGAGAAAATCGATATATACACAGACCATCAATGTTTGAAGTATATTTTCACACAAAAGGAATTGAATATGAGACAAATGAGATGATTAGAACTTCTAAAAACTATGATTGTTCAATTAATTATCATCTCCGAAGAGAAAACAAAGCCACTGATACGTTAAGTAGGAAAGAACAAAATGTTATATCCATGATGTGGATTCAAATATATCCTTTGATCAATGACCCAGTTGTGAAGGAAATTGGAATTATAAGAGAAGGGGCATCATCAAACCTCTTCCAAATGATTTCTCAACTATCATTAATAGATAAAATCAAGAAGTCTCAGTAAGAAGATCATTTATCATAGAAAATGTTTTATGATGTAAAGGATGAGAAGTTTCTTGAGTTCAATATTGATCAAGGAGGTGTACTGAAATTTCATACAAGACTATGTGGTCCATCTATTATGGAAATAAAAGAGTTGATGGATGAATCTCATAGCTCTACATTCCCTATACATCATGTAAGTACAAAAATATATAGAGACCTTCATGATCATTATTGGTGTGATAATATGAAAAGGGAGATTATTGACTACACTTCAAGGTTCCTGGTATGTCAGCAACTGATGGTATTGCGGCAACTTCCTAAAGGGGTATTCCAACCAATGCCCATACCAGCATGGAAGTGGGACAATATCACTATGGACTTTGTCACTGTTCTCCTGATAACTTAAAAAGGAAACAATGCGATATGGGTTATTGGGGAAAATCTCACTAAGACTCCCCATTTTGTCTCCATTCAGGAAGACTTATCTCTTGATCAACTTTCCATAATTTAAGTGAAGAAAATGATAAGGCTCTATGGAGTTCCACGTTCTATAATATCTGATCAGGATCCAAGGTTTATATCCATATTCTGGAGAAGTCTTCAATATGCTCTGAGCACCAAATTGAATTTCATTATGACCAATCACCACCAAACCGATGGCCAGTATGAAAGGATTATTCAAACACTCGAGGACATTTTCTGAACATGCTAATTGATTTTTAAGTTAGATGGGATTAGCATCTACCATTACCTGAGTTCTATTTCAACAAAAGCTTCCACTCGAGCATTCAAATGGAACCCTATGAAGATCTATATGGGAAGCTATGAAAAACTCTTACTTTTTTGGATAAATCTGGCAATAATGAGCTTCTTGGGCATGATCTTTTGCAAGTGATGATAGAAAAGGTTCATGCCATCCAGCAACAGATTAAGGATGCTCAAAGTCATCAAAAGATCTATGCCGAAAATCCTATAAGGGAATTTATGTATGATGTTGGTGACAAAGTATTTCTTTGAATTTCACCTTGGAATGTATTCATGAGGTTGGGAAGAAAGGGAAGCTCATTCCTAGGTACATTGGCCCCTATGAAATCCTTGATCGCTTAAGAGCAGTGGCATATTGGCTTTAACTTCCTCCAAATCTAGAAAAAGTTCATGATGACTTTCACATATCCAACTTGAGGAAGTAAATACCTAACCCTTCACAAGTACTAAATCCAGAGGTGGTGAAACTGAAACATAACCTCTCTTACGAGGAGCATTCGATGGAGATCTTGGATTGTAGATACACGTTTCTATGCAACAAATCTACCCACATAGTTAAGGTGTTGTAGAGGAACCATAAATGTGAAGAAGACACATGAGAAATAGAGGAGTCTATAAGGCTAAAGTACCCACACCTTTTCCATTTAGAGGGTATGAGTTGAAATTTTAGGGATGAAATTTATTAAGGGGGAATAATGTAATGACCCAAACTTTTAAATAATATTTGCTTTCTGATTTTGTGTGTTATTTTATTTTGATACTCAATAAAACTATATCCTTCTAATTAATGATGTGATAATAATTAAATTCAGACTATATGATTTTGACTGTTATATGACCGTTGGTCAATATGACCGTTGGTCAATATGAGCATTGGTCAATATAACCATTTAAAACTATAATCATAAAATTATTATTATTGTTTATAAATAAAAATGATCATGGTTAAGGAATACAAAAACTAGGGTCAATGGCCTCATCCAGTAGACTTGGGCTATACAAATCCCATCTGTCGGAGCTTGGGAAGGAAGTTGCATCATTGGGCTTTTCTCTGGACCAATCCCAATCTGAACTTCAACATGTTATGATTGAACAGAATCTCTTATGAGAGAAGATAAAGCTGATAGAAAAAACCACTCAGGCAATGTTGTCTGAGTCACCCCAAGATTCTATCACTATAACACATCTTACTCTTATGTCCTATACATTTGTTATAAGAGGCTATGAAAGGAGGCCTTAGTTACTTTGTGTAATAATTTTGATTAAATCCAATTTTCATTTCTTATTATGGTAAAATTTTTGAAATTCAAATGTCCAGATAAATATAGGGTGAATTTATAGAATTTCAATTTTTTATGAAAATTTGAAAAAATGTTTTTTAGAATATATTTTTTATACTTTAAATAATTAATAATGAGAAATTATTTTCAAAAATGGCTTTCTACTTTTGCGATATGTATGAAATGTAGATTCTAATAAAATCAATATAATTTTTCGTGAATAATAAATTATGAATAGTAATATTACCCTTATGAATAGTAATGTGACCAATGAAAAAACAACCTCAATTAAGAAAGTATAAATGTAATTTAAGAATCTTGGTTAGTAATTTGATATAATAGCATTAGTAAATAACTGTTTTAGAAAGTATTATTAAAGTATTAGTATTTCTTCAGGTAAATAGTATTTTTTCTTGAAAATAAAATATATCATTATTAGAAAATGATTTTCATAAAATGGATTTCATTTATGTATTTATATCATTAATATTAGGTTAGGGTGAATTTATGAGATTTTTATAAAATGTTTTTTTTCTAGTGAAAAGTAAAAATACAGTTTTGGGTTTCAGTGTGTTTAATGTCATAATTAATGATGTAATCATGATATAATAATTCTGGTTTACATGTGTATAGTGAGATATGATAAGAGGTTTTACAAGTGTTCAATACCAAGGTAAAATACCATGGCCAAATACAATGGTAAAACCCATGGTTTTTCAAATATCACTAATGAGGTGTCCCTTGGATATTAATAAAATATTCCCTTACTTTTTCTATAAATACCAACCCATTATTTAATTTATTTCATTCCAAATTCCTCCTCAACGAATATATTATCTTTTTACCCCCCAAAGAGTCCTACCAAGGTTCCATAAAGCCCCCCAAGGTCCCAACCAACACATTTTTGAAGTTACTCTTCAAGGTAAGGGAACCTTTCACCCTCCTCTTTTAGTTATAAATTCCTTTATGTTATGTCTTCTAGTTTCAATGTTATTTGGGGGGTATGTTTTTATATATCCTTATTTATTTCATATTTATATCCAAATGTTGAGAGACCCTTTCCACTCTCATCAACCAATTTTCTGAATTTTAATTAATACCGTTAGACAGTCAAATTTTCTTAAAATAAATCACATTTTCTCTTTTCCTTCATGTTTCAATTAAATGTGGAATGCCATTAAAAAATACATTCCATGATCTTGTTTAAATTTTATTCTGTCTCTATACTGTATTATTAGTTGTTTATTAGTGATTCACCATTTTCCCCTCTCTTTTTAATGATTTCTAAAACCATGTTGCATAGCCGTTATGCTGCATAATTATCTTCTGAAAATCCCTCTCTTTTTTCACAAGAAATTCTATTATTTTATTTATGTGAATACCCAAAACTATTTCCATTATAGGGATATTAATCTAGAAATAATAATTGTATCTTTGTTTCTGGATTTGACATACATGAAACCCTCTTTCCCTTTATGTGGGTTATAAATGACATAATGATCTTGTTTTAAAGCACTTTATAAAATGTCACAATTTTGATATGAAACCCATTTATCTTATTATATTTGTGTTATTTATGAAATTTTTTATTGTGATATATGTGGATAACATGAAAATAAATAAATATTAAGGGTGTTTCTTGGTTTCACTCCAATGCATTGGTTAATGAATTTAATCTCTAGAGATGGAACATTTTACGATACCTTGGTGAATAACCATGATAATTTTTATGACACAATGGGGATAGACCTTAGTGATATGTTCGTGAATGTCTAAATTAAATGTCTTAGAAACATTTTCATGTTATGTTTCAAGTTATTATTATTATGATATGTCTCTTTATCTATATGTTCTTTTTGATATCGCTCAAGTTCACATGTAAATTGTTTCAAATGCTTTCCTTATTGGACCTTTTTATCACCCTTTCTTTTTATGTATGTATTGAGGTTATGAGATGATGTCATTAAAAATAGGATAAACCTATGATAAATCATTAAATTTGGATTAGAATAATGTTTTATATTTTCATGTATTATGTTCTTGATTTCCAATACACTAGACTTTGGATATCCTTTGTCTGTAAAATGTAATGAAAAGTTATGTAATAAAAAGGCGGGATGCCATGAATTTCATAGAGTATTTCAATATATAAATTAGGACTCTTCAATTCATTTCATCACTTCCACATTTTACAATTATTTTAAGATTTAAGAATATATTTTAAAAAATATTTTCTTTTCAAATAGTCAATATTTTTTTATATATTTGATTTAATGGAAAAAAATAACTATTGTGAATTTCTTATTTGTATTCAATGAATATTCATTTTGAGAATAAATTGAAACTATGATGATTATAATGGACATACTACATGATGAAAAATGTTATTTTAATTGTTAGGGTATTTTAAGTGGACATATTTGATATGTTTTCCACATCTTTTATTTCATTTCTTTATTGGTTAATTTTTTAGATAAAATTGGATAAAATCTATTTATACTCACATGTTTGGTGTTTGTGGTTTATGAATATGATTTTCTTTTCAATATTGGTGTAAAAAATTATCTTTTTGTGTTAAAGTGTCAATTTTTCATTCGTTATCTAATAAATAATTCATTCATAGAAAATATTAAGTATCATGTGATTAGATTGAAAATGTTTTCAGTTAAAATATTATGTTTTATTTATTGAAAATGTTCTTGGAAATTTAGAATCAATGTTGTGTGTTGAGTTTTTCATGTAATTTTGAAATTTATATTTAGTTTTATTTTATAATGGAATATTATTATCTCAATATATTATTTTTATTATTTATTTATTCATTGGAAATTGGTATTAAGAATATATTTTTATTTTTTGATTTAATTAGTTGGTTGAAATTTATTTTCTCAGTTGTTTATTCACAATTTGGGATCGTGGGATGTGCATTTTGTCATATTGTCAAGTTGTAATTGGAGCCAATAATTCTATTCATAAGAGTATATATATTTCTTTTATGCTTTCTTGTAGAGTTCTATTCAACTAAAGAGATGTTTATAATCTTGGAGTTGACACTGCTTGGTATGTGTTTGCTGGTATGTTTCTCTAGAGATCGAGAACCAATATTGTCGGGTGGAATATGACATGATATTTCAAATGTGTTCATAAAGTGTAATCCAAGCCTAGAAAAATATTTAAGGAGGATTCTATCATTGATTGATTATACCCTATCAAATCTAATGAATGATTTATCAAGGATCAAGATTTGGAGATAGACTACCTAAGGCTATGTCAATGATGAGTTCATAAATTAAAAGAGAAAGGGGTATTTTCAAAATACACTCACTTCTTTGGGAACATTTTACTTTCACACAATCGACCCTAGGAATACATGGAGAGAGGGGATCTAGACACATTGAAATATAGTGTAGGAGAATAGAGATACTTTCAAAGTACTTCTCAGATTATAAGCTTCATCTCAACTATTATGAGTGGGAAATCTAAACTATTCTTTTGTTATTCATATATTCTCTTCATTTTTGATGAAATTATTTAATAGAAACTTATTTTTTATGAGTTTTATTTTTCATATTTAAATTTTGTGGAATTATGTTATTGTGATGAAATTGTTTTCTTTCTATTCTTACAATCCATTTATTTAATTTCTTGCATGATCTTATATTATTTATTATTTTCGAAAATAATTTCTTCATATTTTCAAAACATCTATAGATATAATATTTTCCCATGATAAATAACTACAATAAAAACACTTTCATCTATGAAATATATTAAAAATAGAGTTTATATTATTGAAGAGTGATGAGACCATGAAAATCACATTAGTATATTCAAAGTTTTTATTAGTTATTACCACTGAGAGATGGAGATTTGTTGACAACTAATGGTTGTATGATTGGATTTATTTATAATACATTTTATTTTATGGGATTTAACCTTGTACGTCATGCTTGATAAGACAACTATTTTTGAATATAAGGATTCTTAGATGAGTTACATTGACAATACTCGATGCATTGGAATTGTTAAAAAATTGATTTAGTGTTCATAGTTGGTGGTTTTTTTGAAAAAGGAAATCCATGAAGAATGGGACCATGCATGATGGAGTCATGATTATATTTATTCATACTTAATTAACAACCTTGTATTGGTTTATGAGATGATTCATTAAAGATGAATGAGTTTTTGGAGCATTTTGGACACGTGAATAATATGTTTTTATTTATAATTTCTATAGTTGGGAAAAGTCCATTTTCATAAAGGTAATATATTTTTGGAATGATATACCTCATTCTGAAGTGTATAACTTGTTTATAAGCGAATATATAAATTTAATTTGTATTCAGAAGGGTACATGGAAGGGTGTACACTATTAAAATGTTTGAAATGGAACTCAGATGGGTATACATTGTTTGGAAGGGTGTGTGGAAGGGTACCATAGAAGGGTGATAGAGAAAGGTAGCTATGCACTTCAAAAGGGTGACTCAATTGGCAATTTTTCTGAAAATATCAAAGAAACTGTAGATGGATTTTTTCATTATATTAAAGGGGGATTAATATTAAAATATTAAAGGTTGGATCTATTTTGAAATAGATACATGTAATTCATTCTAAAATTATAACATATTCATGATACAACATTTAAGTGATTCAAATAGAGGATTGGTTCACATTAAATCAAATCATGATTATACGGTTCTTAAATGACTCAAATATCCTGATTATGGATATTTTCATGATTCAATATGAATAGTATTTTTCAATGTTATATTAATGGGATAAAGGGAAATTAATTATATCTTTCCAAAAAAGATAAATTTATGCCAAAAATTAGTTGAATTCATGGAAATTAATGAGTTATATGAGGTATTATTTTGAAGTCATGAGAATTTTCAAATATTCTTGTACATGCAAACCATATTTTGGAAAATGGTGGAGTAAAAGTGGGGATTTATACAATGATAGGTTGGGTGTATTTTAAAATACATGTTATGGAAGAATTTTTGTGGTTTCTTTTTTTAAATAATTTTCATGACATGGATGGATTGTATTCTAGATTAAGGAAAAAGAAATTGCGACATAAGGAATGATTAGTTCACTCACTTTAAAATATAATGTTATCTAAGATATGATTGAAATAAAATATTCCATATCTTTCACCTATAAAAATGAATATTCAACACAGGTATATAAAGAGAGATGATATGGAGATATACTCTCTATAAAATACAGTATATATATCTTGTGGAAAAGAGAGAGGATAACACATGGGACATCAAAAAGAAAAGTGATAAAAATAGATCATCAAAGCCATATACATTTGAAGATAAATAGAAAAATATACTGATGAACCATAGTAAATAATAAAAGAAAATGGAACTAAGTTTGTGTATCTTTTTACAAACATTTTTGTCAAAGGGCAAGGATTAAACACTATCCCAAAGATAAAATTTATAGAAAAATAATAAGGATATTTCTGTGTGATAAAAAATGTATTCTTTTCAGTAAACTAGATGTAAGAAGGTCAATTCATTGACTTGTAGTTAGACGAGTAGTCATTGGTCTATCCTTGTGAGGTATTACCTTCACCTAAAGATAAAGAATGTGTTTTAGTGATAGTGGAGGAGTTTACAGAATACATATAAAGGAGAAGATGTGAGGATATAAATGGATTATCTACATAGATATGTGGATTCACAAAGTTATATTCATATTTTCGATGATTAAGGGACTTACATATCCTTAAACCACATATTTTTCTTCCCCATTGTTGTTTGAAAAGGGGGAGTAAGGGCATTAATCCAACCCAAAAACCTTATACAAGTAATGAGAGTATTTATAGAGTGACCACGACCTCTTAAACCCACTAAAATAGTTATTTATTTGATTTTGGTGCATCGATACACTAAAAATTACATGATCCTTGGAAGTATCCTAGTGCAGGTGAACCATGTAAAATCATCATGTCCCTTGAATATTTACTTTTATACATTAAATTATGAAAATTTAGTGAGTCTATGAGTAAAAGACTTGAGATATCAACTGAACACAATACCTAACATTGTAGGAATATTATCCAAAAAAGAGAACTCTATTAGATAGGTCAAAAAATGTTTAAAATAGATGAATTCTAATTCACCCCCTCTAATTTTTCTTTAGGGACCTAAAAAATGAAATTAATACTTATTGGTTTTTTTCATTAGGTTAAGTAGATGAAGTAGTTTTTATAATTCTTTCACAAGTTAATTTCATTATAGAGAAACCATTTTTCAGTGCTATAAAAATTGAAATGAGGAAAAAGAATTTTATAACGTCATGAAGGTATGTATGGAAGTCCCCCAGGAAATTGGTTATGAAGGAATTTTTCAGTTGATTTGATAAATAATTATTTTTGAGTTATATAAATGAAATTTTGAGATTTATTATTCTGATAAGAAGATATTAATGAGTTCTTTAAAATAATTATTTTTCAATGAAGGTGTTGACAGAATGTTCCCTAAGGGTATGTGAAAAAACATGTAATATTTACATTGAAAAAAAATAGAGTTTATGGAATATTTCACTACGAGAAAAGGTACAAATATTCAGAGAAAGGTAGATTGAAATCTTATTATATATAAAAGCAAAAAGAATAAAGATTAGAAGAATTACCTATAAAAGAAATAATTTATAGAAGAGGTGGTTAATTATAACTCTATTTTTTATCTAATCATAAGCATGTTTTGATATATTTTTTAATATATTTAATTTATACTCACCCTCAGATATTTATATAAGAATAGATACTAATGTTAACATTACATCTTCTTAAAGATTTCAATATAGAGGATTCAGATGTAGTTTTAAAGGATATATTTAATCCTTTAAACATATGTAGATTAATGAGAAGTCATATGTGAGTAATATTATGCATTCATAGAATATTTGGACTTGAAAAAAGGAAAAAAATAGAGGGTGTGGACTTTAATTTCAACATAAAAAATATGGTAACAAAAATGAAAGTGACAATTGATTTTCTTGAAGAAATATCCCACTAAATAAAAAAATAGGCATTTAAATAGAATTTAAGGCCAGAATATCCATCTTAAAACACAACTAGAGGAGAATATATGAGTTGGCATGGAATCTTCCTCAAGAATATAAGATTTTTCTACCATGATAATGGATACATATTAGGAAATTATGAAACTATACGATATGATTAAACCCTTTAATGAAAAAAAGAAGACCCATCCCATGGAATCCCGAAAAATTAAAAAGAAAAACAGTTCAAAATAGTATTCCATGATGACGAAAAATCTAAATTATAAATATATAATTAAAGAAAAAGTCTTTAAAAATTATGTAGATAATTGTTCTTAGATGAAGGCCACAATAAAATGAAACTATTGTTAAAGGTTTGGACAAACCATTAGTGCATGTTAAGAAGACCAAGTTATCAATAGAATAAGGAAACCTACTAAAACAATAAATAAAATAAAATAAGACCACATAAAGTGTAATTTTTGTGTGGGGTTCTTTATATGTTCTAACCCTTGTCACATGGAATAGAATTATGGTTGGATGGATGTAAGGAAATTCAAAATGAATTCCATCATTCTTATAACTCATAAGGAGAGAATTTATAATGGAAAGAGGACCATTAAGATGTAAAATATGTCTATTATTTTATAGGATATTTGTGGATCTTAAGAAATGATGAATTAAGAACTAAAATTAGTTCACTCACATAATAATTCTTGGAAACAATAAATACAAATATTGAAGAAAAATCAATGAGCTTTTCTAATTTTTGAGAAAAAAATGAATGGGATATAAAAAATAATCCACCAAGGAATGAGATGTCTAAGGTATCTATCAAGTCTATTAAGGGAGAATAATGTGTTATTGGTCTCAAAAAATATACCACATTGAAATAAGTGAATATTGTAGGAAAATATCTCTAATATAGAAAGAATCATGAAGAATGATCCCTATGTGTTGCATCACAAGACGATTGTTTCATAATGGGAGCTTGTTCCGTAACTATGGAAAATTCCAAGGTAAAGAAATAAAAGAATTATCACAACTTGTAAAAAAAATTGGAAGTAGAATGAAACATAAAATGTCCTTTGTAAAGTGGATGAAGACTATTGATATAAAGGATGGACAAAAAGAATGTGATATTGACGAGGTTATGAAATTCCTTTTCTTTAATTGGAAAAATGGAAAAGGAATGTGTGAAGATGACGAATTTATTTTCTAATATCAACCAACCATCAAATTGATAAAATTTTAGGTACGCCTCTCCCTATGTATTTAAGTAATTATAATTGGTTTTTATGAGGGGGAAAATATAGTGGAATATGCAATCTATAGGGTATATGTTATAGTAAATTACAATAAATTAAGTTGATCGATTTTTTAAACTAGAAAGTGAATGAGACAACTTATGTTATAAGTATTAAAAACCCATTTTGGTACCAATATTGTAAAAGGGTGTCAATACTATTTATAACCCAAAAAGTGGTGACCCAAAACTAATTTAATGATAATATATGGATCTAGAAGTTGGTGGAAATAATAAAAACATGATAAACCAGAAATATAGATGGATATGATCTTAATATAGTATAAAAATTGGTTTAAAATCAATACCCAGGATTACTAGTGGTATCAGGATGAATCAAAGTGATTACAAGTGATATTAGTACATGAATTTTCTGGTAATATTCTACTATAATATATTGATAGATGTGGATAATTCTACTCTGTAACAAGGTGTATTAATCATGTTTTCGAAAATTTATTTCAAGCTAGTTGTTTTGTGGAAACATTACACAAAAATAATAAAACAAATGGGAAAATAAATTTTTATTATTCTTATATTTGTATATTTACTTTATAACATTCTTTAACAGTTGTTCATTGTTACAGGATACTAAAACATAATTAATAGGAAGAGTTAATCCAAAAAAGTTCAATACCCAAATTGAAAAATATTTCAATGAAAATGCTGATGCAATTTATGGGGAGTTATATATGGACTTGTAATATCTTTTCAGTCTCATCTAATATCTATGAAATCTATGAATTTTAAAGGAATTAAATATCAAGTGGTATCAATGGTTTATTTGATACAGGTTGTATCAATTTATTTAACAATTGGTATATTTTTATCACTCATTGTGTTCATACCTATATACTATTTTTTTAGAATGATAATGTGAGGAGATCATAGTTTGAACCTTTTTGTATAAAATGGTTGATTTTTAGCTTCTAGTGGTTTTACTGGGAAACCAATGAGTGACATTGAGAGCTTTGGGGATACATATAAAAACTTTTTTTTTTCTACATCGATCCCAAAATTAGTATTATTTGAGTATTTATTTAAAAATAAAATGCTATGTGGTAAATTAAAATACTGTTATTATTTGAGTTAATTAAAGTAAATTGAATTAAGTGTTCCAAAATTGGTTGGATTATTTTTGAAATTGGAAATTCTACTCAGAAAGATGTAACATATTAGTATAAGAGCTAATATTTATCCAATAAATGGTAGAAACCAATGAATGAGATAGATCAATTCTTCTTTGTAAAGGGATATAAAATAGGAAAATAAAGGTTTATTTACATAAAAATCATAAATCATATGAAAGTAAAATAATAGGAGGGGTTCTTCCCAATCCATAAGCTTGAGAAGTATTTTTCCCTAATTAAAAAGGGGAGAAGGTGAGAAGGAGGTTTTATTATTCTCAAGGTAGGGGGAATAAGGTTGACCATGTTCTATCCATAGATTACATAACAATGGGGGATAAAGTTTTAATTTTACCAAGAAAGAGTGGATTAATGAGTTATATTTATATTACATTTCCAATTACAGGGAGAAGAGAATCCACCTTAAATCCTTTTTTGTCAATAAATATTTAGTGGATTTGGTGAAGTTAGATTTAATGTTATATTGTCCCAAATCAAAAATGAAATATTGTTAACAAACAAATTTTGTATGATTGTATTTTTTTTACAATTCATGATAGGTTGGAATAAGTTTTCTTTGAATGTATTACTAGATGAAATGGATATTAACAGAAGTGGTTATTCTTGGATGAGAAACATTGATGAAATCTGTTGTGTTGGAATTGTTAAAAAACTAATTCAATGTTTATAGTTGGTGGATTTTTTCAAAATGAAAACATTATATCAATGAGTTTCACTTGATAGATTAATCATTATGTTTGTGTCTATTAAATTAATAGACTGTGAGGGCTACATAAGATGCTTCATAGAGGCTAAAATAGTTTTTGTAGAATTTCATAATTTCTATGAAAACTCTGTTTTTATACATCATTTGGAAAATTTAGAAAAGATGTTTTTGAGAAAGGTAAAAAAATTGGAAAGGTATACCTTGTTTAAAGGGTATAACTTGTTCATATGGGTATTGAAAAAGGTAAGGTGTTTACGAAAGGGAACGTAGAAGGGTGTAACCTCTTGGAAATTTTACAAGGAAATAAATTGTTCGAAAGTGTATGTGGAAGGATACCACAGAAGTGTACCACTAAAGGGTAGCTAGCCTGCTTGTAAGGGAAACTCCCCCAACCATATTTCTAGAAAAATAAAACCAACTATAGATTGAATTTATAAATATATTAAAGGAATACGATTCTTGTGAGTTTAAATAGAGGATATTTTTTAAAATAAATACAATAAATTCAAGCCAAAATTCTAGCATATTAATGTTGTGACATTTTTGTGATTAAAATGGGGGATTGGTTCCTAATAAATAAAACAATGTTTTCTAGTTCTTAAATGATTAAAATATAATAATTGTGGATATTATCATTATTCCTGATGATGAGGATGATTTTTCCATTCTGTTTTAATGATATAAATGAAGATAAATTATATCATGCAGAAAAAGTAGAATTTGTGTCCTGATGTAGTTGCATACACGATAATTAATGAGTCATGAAAGACTAAATTTTGGTGGCATGACATTTGGGAAATTGTTTATCCATATACCCCATATCATGGATAATGATGAAGGCAATGTGGAGAGTTTTATAGTGATAGGTTGGGTGTATTTTAAATTACCCATTATGTTAGTTTTTTTGGGTTTTTTTGTAACCGAAGTTTTCAAAATGAAAGGATTATTTTCCTGATTAAGGAAAAATAATGTGTAGTGTAAGGAATGAGAAGTCAACTCAACTCAAAATAGAATATTATTATAATTAACCTTGCCTTACCAACCCATTATGTTTCCAATTTTATTAGTTAAATGATTTTTGAAGTCTTTTCCTCTAGTTCTAAAAGGCTCCAATTTTGCATTCACCTGTTTTTTTATTTGGTCTGTTGGTTGGTCACGTGGTTAGTTGTCATGGTTATCTATTTGATCATGTGGTTGGTTGGTTTTTTGGTTTTAATAGTTAGTTTTGTGTGTGGTAGGGTGGTTTTACATGTAGTTGGTTGTAATAATCAACTATTTCTTCATTGGATAGCTATGTTTGTTGTGCTGTCAATTTTCATGGTTTGTTTTTTATTCTCAAAACCAGTTGAATCACCTACATGTATGGATCAGCTATATAAATCGACTATGTGGTTAGATTGCCTATGTGAATTGGCTATGCAGCTGGATCAGCTATGTGAGTCTGCTACGTGGATGGATCAACTACATGGATGGATCAACTATGTGAATCAACTACATAGCTAGATCAACTACGTGAATCAGTTACATAAATGGATCGACTACGTGATCTGGCTTCATAAGGTATCGGTTACATGAATAGTCTATTTGAGTAATCAACTACATCAGTCGTCTATGTAGGAAGAATCATCTATGTTGATGATTTGGTTACATGAAAATGGTTACATGGATATTTTGGTTGCATGGGGCTTTTAGCTATGTGGGATCAACCATGTGTATTTTTATTCCAGTTATGTAAAACGACCGTGAGGGTCTTTTGATGGTGTGAATCCAAGGAATTATAAGTTTGTTTCACTATGGATAATTATATCCGTCAATTTATATAATGTCCAAACCTATAAATGAGTCATTCTGCATGGGTTTTAATGAGAATCATATTAATTGGAAAATGAAATCTGTTGTGATTTGAAATCCACATCGACGTGCATTAGTTGACTCTAAAAACAAGGAAACATCACTTAATTCATTCCTAATCACTTTATATAATTAATATATGTCCTAAATCAATTCCCCAAGAATCCTGTAACCCTACTGTTGCTGGTTTAAATTTCTTTCAATAGTGATTCCATCTTGCATAGAACCCCTATTTTTTGTAGAAAAACACATGAAGAATATTTAATCATGGAATATAATCCCTTGTTTCTCACTTTTGTATCATATGGTAGGGGTTTAATTTTTTAAATATAAGGGGGATAATTTCCCAGAAAAAATCTGGATGAATTAATTGGTTATCTGTTGGGAATTATTCACATGATTTTACAACTTTGATATTATCTTGATCATTATGATTGTAGGGGCTAAACCCCCACTAAAAAAATTCCCATTGTGGGTATTTTTACATAATTGATTTCTTGATATGGAAACCTTGTTGTGTAATATGTGATACCACTCTAAGGAAAAAATCAACTAATCACTTATATTCTCATAATAAAATAATTTCCCCATGATTATGGATTTTGGGATAATTCCCCTAAAATAAATAAGGGTAAAATTATAGAATCCATTTTATAAATCTATAAAATGATATTTTGTGTTCAATGATGTGTGTACATGTTTTTGTGTAACGACATGAAGTTACAATGTGTGGTTGGGGTGTGTAAGGATGATGGAAATGATTTGGTCGTGCTTTTGGGGTAGCATGGGGATGGTTTGTTTTTATATGCTTTTGGGGAGGTAAGGTGATGATTTTTTGGCTATTCTTATGGTGCAGAAAATTGATGGTTCAATTGGGATGATTGGATACTTTTGTGAATGGTCATGTTGTGCTAGATGCCCCATTTGTAATGGAATAATTTGTTAATAATGTTTTAAATGGATTAGGATGGCCTGGTTAATGATATTAAAATGATTAATGATCAAATAAATGATGGGTTGTGTAGTTAAATGTGGTTGATTCTTAATAAGGAAGGAAAAAAATGATGTTTAAATGAAATTGGTTTGTCTTGTAATGAAATGTGGGAAGTGGACTGTGGATTGTGTCTGTTATGTGGTTTTTGTATTTAGAGGTGGAAAAAAAGTCAGGGATGTTGTGATTAGGTTAGTGATTTATTTTGAAACCATAAGTTGGGATTGTGTGTGGATTATATATATAGTATGTTCTTTATGATTTCAATACGCACCCCACCCACATCGAGCAGTATATTAAACCACTCGTATAATCACAAAGGGGGTGTTTTTAACAACATCTTGTTCATGAGGATGGATGGATGGTTACGTACTCCTTCCCACTCTCTCTTATAGATGTGTAGATATGAACAAGATATGATGGTCGGCGGTTTGTTAGTGCACTAGATGATTTACCAGGTGTCTTTGTGTGGGATGTGATGTGATCGTGTTGTGGGGCGAGGACCTCGGTGTCTTTGGGAAGAATGAGATATGAATGTGGGGGGGGGGACTTATATTGGGGTTCATACATAGTAAGAGGGGGAAATAAGTTTCATTCTCTCTATGTTCACAATACCATACTGCTCTGGTTATAGTAGGGGTTGTGATGTGATGGCCCATGTGTCTTCGGGTGAGATGATTTGTGACCTTGGTGTGGGGTAGTGGTCTAAGTGTCTGTGGGAATGATGTGATGTGCCCTTTCTATGGGGTGGATGTATATGTTATTCAAAAGAAATGGGAGCTCCATGACATACGATGCTCGGGTGTTAGAGTGGAAAATCAGTGGGAAAGTGGTGTGGGGTACCCTTTATCAATATGATTATTATTATTATGATATTATACATGACTTAAATTATTTGATGATCATTCCATGGTTAGGTTGGGATTAGTTAGTTGACCTATTTTGGGGCATTTGTTTCTTCTATTTTCTCATGCCTGCATTAGTATGCTTCTTTCATATATGCACAAGATAATTTGGTAATCCTAACGAGTATACCCGTATCCTCAACCTATGTAAATAAAACTATTTTCAGGATTCTTGGAGGATCATGTGGACCATGCTGAACATTACTACCTCTACCCTCAAGATAGTTGTTATGTTGCTACATTATCTATTATTTTTGAGTATTTACATTGGTGTCTTTTATTTGTACCAAAGTTATTTATACATGTAACGTGGGATGGTTTTGGTTTCCTTTTAAATTATGTCATAGAGTCCCTTTTATTTGATTCTTTCTGTCTCATGATCTTATATTATTATAGATTTTAATTCCTCCCTTTTCATGAGATTTCTATACCCTCGGTACTAGTCGCCAAACAAGGTCCCACTAGACGTAGGACCCAGGGATCATTATCCTTAATCCTTCATTACGATATCCTTGGTGGGAGGGGTTCATTAAAAATTTGTCTCATAGGATAATGGTTGAAAGATAGGATAGATCTTGGAGTTAGGAATAGGTAGGGTCACATGGGTTGGTTTGTAAATAGTTCTAGTTGATCTTGGTGCATGACCTAAGCAAGGTATACGAGCTAGGAAAAGGGATTATAGGGCCCTGTGATCTAGTGCATTGAATCTGATCTTATTTAATGACATAGTGGTGTGGATTTTTTTAGGGTAGAAACCCAGTAGATTTAAATTCATCATGATGACTTTCATTTCTTTTTGAATTGGCTTGTTTTTGGAAATATAAAATGAATAAAATAATTTAAAAGGGTCTTAAAAAAATTAGTTGCTAATAGAATTAAGAAATTATTATCCACCTTCCAGCAATAGGCCTTGGATATCATCCTCATGTGGAAAAGGTAATAGAGGTTCAATAGGATAATATGTATGAGTTTCAGACAGTTGATCCAATTGGGGAGGATGATCGATGGTAGAGGGAGTTGTATGATTTTCCACAGTATGCCCGGGGGATGTACGAGTGTAGTGTTTCAGATATAGAGATAAGGAGATAGTTTGAGGAGATCAATATAACATTCTGTTTGATCATGGACCTGGTGGGTTATTGGGTCCCATTGGAAGTTAGTGATATGTGAGGAGTTGTGCGTTAGTGGTGGACGTTGTATAAAGGTGAGTGGAAGGAGGTAAATGTTTCATGTGTCAACATTCATAAATAATTCTAGACATAGTTCCTTTTATCGGCCATGAAGTCAGTGAAGGGGTAGTAATTTCTCTCCCTTTATTAGGGAATTATGTCCATGGGGAAATAGGGAACAATTTTATGGACCATTTGTGTTTTTCCCAGGATCACTTTCCCAATGAGGAGTCTCATGCGAGATGTAGTGATGTTTCACTCCTTTCATCAATAAACTATGTTGTTACTCCTTTTATGATTCCCATATATCTAGAGGTTTATAAGAAGGTGGATTAGGTCGAGAAAATTCACTCACAATGAGGTTTTCCTTAAGGGGGAACCAGCAGTGTTCCTCAAGGAAAATTTTTTTTAGTTAAATATCTTAGGTGCCAGTGCCTTTGAGGTTCGACCAGTGGGGAGTCGACCTCAGTAGCTTTCTTTCTTGCCTTCCATGGCCAGTAGTTTCTGAGAAATACCTAGGGACTTTAGGCTAGTGTGTCTTGTCTATGGAGTTCATAGTTATCAATATAACTAGTACCTAATGGTTCTTCGATATCAGCTTGGTAATGGAAGACAAGTTCAACATTAGCCTTAGCAGCTGTTTCCATTGAGTCCATTTCAGTAATAGGCGAAACATGTTTATGATCTATTGAGGAGAGATAAAGTAGGTATACTCAAACCTTAGGATGTTATTCATGTTCAAGGACCTGAACCCAAGAATAGTCCTAGAGGTGGTCATCAGTAGAGAGGTAAATAATCTGGGTATGGTCAATTTCAAATTGTTGAGGAAGTAGTTCAATAAAGTCTTGAGATCATTCAAGGTATGCTCATTTTATCATCAAACATTGTTTTTTGACTTGTTTGATTCAATTTATTTTTACTCATTTGTTGATCCTGCTCTATTCTGTGCTCTTGGACTAGACATTGAGATGATTTTTATTCCCTAGTTTGTAATATTCTAGATGAATGCTAGACCAGCTTATTTGATGTGTTCTAGGGATATAGACTGATGATGGGGCCAGATCAGTCTTGTGGGGATCTATTATTGATTCAGATGCTACCATGCAATTTCATCCTCATCATATAATGGTTATATTTTTTATGATGATATCAACTGCTTCTAGGAGAGATTCATTTTCTCATATGTGGATAGCCAGCGTGTGGTGTTTGTTGGTGAGAAAGGTTTTCAATAGGATAGTAGAGGTGTAGAGACCCTTATTTACATGAGGGATATGTTTTCTATGTAATTAGTGCATTTTAGGATAGTGGATTTTCCTTGGTCCATTGGGGACTTGTTAAATTTTTTCCCCATGGACGTTATGATGCTACCCCCTAAACATGATGTTGAGTTTGAGATAGACTTTAACACCGTTGCTTCATCGATTTCGATGTATCCGAACCCGACGAACCATATGAGTTTTGGGAGTTAAGTATTAAGATATATAATCTAATTAAAAGGGTTTTATCCATCCTAGTGCGTATCTATGGGGTGATCTAGTGTTTTTTTCCAAGAAGGAGGATAGTAGTCTATGGTTTTCTATAGTTAACTAGAGGTTGAATTGGGTAACAGTAAAAAATCATTACCCTCTTCGAAGGATATATTATTTTTTTGACCATATGAGAGGGGAGAGTTGGTTTTTATGGTTGATCCATAGTATGGGTATCACCGGTTAATGGTGAAGGAGTGTGAGGTCCCAAAGACAAAATTAAAAATAATGTATTGTAACTTCTAGCTCAGGGTCATGTTAATTACTTTCACAAACACACCAGTTGTTTTCATGGGGATCTTGAAACCTGTGTTCTATGAATTCCTAGACTAGTTTATAGCCATGTTAAATGATGACATATTGATATACTCGAAGTCATGGAAGTGTAATTCTGATCCTCTAAAAAATATCTTGTAAGTTCTTCAGCACCACATAATCTATGGAATGTTACCGAGTTTATGTTTGGGACAAGATAGGTTCATTTCCACAAGGATGTGGTGTCTCAATAGGATGTGGTAGTAGACTCATTAATGGTTGAGGTAGTTATTTCTTGGGAATAACCTATGATTTTGGAATAGGTTTTAAATTTCCTTTGTCTTTCTGGATAATATAGGTGGTTTATTTATTTTTCTCTCAAGTTCCATTTCCATTGTCAGTGTTGAGTAGGAAGGACCAGACAAGTATCTAGACTAACTAGTGGTAGGTTTCATTTGACTACCAGAAAGGGAAGTTTGTTAGTTATCCAGTGATTCAGTTTCCTATGGATGGCATGTTATCTAAGGTGTTCTGTGACAGTTCTTTTTTACAATTGGGATGTATGTTTATGAAAAAAAGAACAATGATCTTTTAAGGGTCTGTATAGTTATTTACCCATGAGAGTTACTATTCCACCCCTAATCTGAAGCTACCCATAATTGTGTTTGTGCTAAATATATGGTGGAATTACATCAATAGGGAGTTCTTTATGGTCTTTATGGATCAAAAGATACTTAGGTATATATTTTCTATGCCTATTATGGATTTTTAGTTGTAGAGGTGGATATAGTTTTTTTATGATTATAATTTTCGGATATATTGAACCTCAGTAAAGGGAATGTTATGGATGATTATTTGAGTAGGAATTTATATAAGGATTTCATTCAAGAGTTTGGAGATTCTTGGAGTGTATGGAAGAATTTGTAGCCTTGTAATTGGATTTGATGGTGCTTGATAGTAGGGGTTTTTTTTTATTACAGTGTAGTCATCTCTAATATAGTAGGTAGAGAAGTCTCAGTGGAGAGTCTTAGTGGTGAAGGTGATGTGAGATCAAGTTAGCCATTGTGATTCTGTGAAGGGATGGTCATAGGATGGTTAGAGGATGGTCAAAATTAGATTCTTTTTTAGGGGAAGTAATTTGTTTTGGTGGTGATGTACAAGGTATAATTTAATGAATCTCATAGATCAAATTTAGTGGCACAATAATGAGTTTCCAATATGTAATGTGGCTTGAGGATTCAATTTTGGTGGTTTATGATGAAACAGGTAGTTGTAGAGTTTGTGGAAATGTGTTTGGTTTACACGTAGGTAAAGTTCAAAAAATGGGCTAATGTAAGTTTATTACAACCCTTTTATGTTCCCTAGTGGAAATGGGATGGAATATTAATGGATTTCTTCACTAGGGTGCCCCAATATTAGGGAAGTTTTAACACTATCTGGGTAATCGTGGATCAGTTGAAAAACTTCTCCCTCATCCTAGCTATCGAGGAGTCGAGAATAGGGGATGTTTTGGAAAGGATGCATGTGGATGATTTGTTGCAATTTAATGGATTTCTGAGGTATATTTTCTAGGATCATGACACATATTTTACCTCGCAAGTCTGGAGGGGACTGAATAATTCTTTTTTCACTTAGTTGCACCTCAACACTTCCTTCCATCATCATATGGGAAGGAATATGGAGAAGACTATCCAAATACTGGAGGATATATTATAGATATGCATCTTAGAATTTAGTGGATCATGGGAATTAAACTTTAATTTGGTCGAGTCTACTTATAATAACATCTATCACTCTTACATTGGGATGTCTATGTTTGAGGATTTATAAGAGTGAATGTGTATTGATCCGTTATGCCAGATAGAGGTATGGGAGGTAGATTTTCATGGTCCTGATTTGGTGCAGAGAAAAAAATAAATGGTTCAACTTGGTTATGGGAGGATGAAAGTAGTGTAGGACTAGAATAATTATTTTGTTAGCATTAGGAGGAGGCCCTTGGTGTTTGATGATAAAGACCACATTTTCTTAAAGGATTCACCTTAATGTGGGAAATAGAGGTTTGGAAGGGGGAGTAATATTTCTCCATGTATTTTTGTTCCCTTTGTGGTGTTGGGTTGAGTTGGCGAGGTAGATTATGTGTTGGCGTTTCCACCATGACTAGATAAGATCCAGGAAATATATAACATTTCTTAGCTTCGTCAATATCTTCATGACGAATCACATGTTATTTACTGGGATAATTGGATATCAAGGATGACATGAAATTTTTGGAACAAATAGTGTAGTTTTAGGATAATCGAGAGAAGGTGTTTCATAGAATAACCATTCCCTGGGTTCATGTGTTGTGGAGGCATGATGTTCTAGAGAAGAGTACTTGGAAACAAGATATGCAAATTCCTACCCAGTACCCCGAGCTATTTTCAATTTTTCACTGCACTATTTTTCTTCATCATGTGAAGTTTGGATCTTGAGGTTTTATAAGAAGTGTGATTCCTTTGATGTGTTATTTTACATGATGTGTAATTTATAGTTAAACTTTGACATTTGAAAAGGGGAGGACATGATTCCCAATCAAGACATATTATACTAAAATGTGATTAAACCTCTATGGGTGAGTTAGTGTCACCATGAGTGGATAATATCTTGAAATGGAATATGGAATTCCCTGATTCATACATTCAAAGAAATGTAGTTTTTTTCATTTGGGTAGTGTGGATGTTGAGATGGATGTGTGTATGTCAATGTAATGTGTGATGTATTCTTGATGGTAATAGATGTTGTGGTATTTTTTCTAGTGAGAGGTGGTGATGTGGTTAGGTGTGGTCATATGGTTGTGTAGGCCATTTTTGGTTGTTTGGGATTGGTGAGTTTGGATGGTGGTAGTGTTCGAGGTGTAATGATATCCTTGAGGCGTATTAAGTAGGGTGGTTTTTAGAGCCCTTTTCATTCCCTAGGTTTGATTTTGATTCTTAAGGATGACAATCAATTAAGAGGTATTTGAGGTAATTCCCTATGCCTTCCCAACCCATTTATTTTCCAATTTTGGTGGTTAGAGGGTGTTTTGGAGTCATTTCCTATGGTACTTCTATGTTCCCTTCTTGTGTTGACCTTTTTGTTTATGTGGGTGCTAGGTTGGTCACGCCTTCGGTTAGTATGATCATTTATTTTTTCATGAAGTAGGTATTTTTTTCATGTGGTTGGTTGGCATGGTTAGTTTGTTTTGTGTAGTAGTGTGGTTTTTCTTATGGTTCGCTGGCATGGTTTACAATTTTTTCATGCTGTAGGTAGGTTGGTTGTGCCATCGATTGGCATGGTTAGTGGTTTATTCTCATGTAAAATTGAATCAACTACATGGATGGATCAACTATGTGAATTGGATACATCTCTTGATCATCTATGTGAATTTGTGACATGGCTAGATCAGCTATGTGAGTTGACTACGTGGATGGACTCTCTTGGTGAATCAGATATGTGGTTGGATCAGTAATGTAAATCAGCTACATGGATGGATCATCTATGTAAATTGGATACATGTTTTGATAAACTACATGAATCAGCTATCTAGATAGATTGACTATGTGAATCATCTATATGAGAGTCGACTATGTGAATGTTCTATGTTATAAATCAACTATGTGAATAAATTATATGGATGAAATACCTATGTCACTAAGTCCTATATTTGAAAATAGTTAATTGGATCTTTTGTATTTTCAGGGATTTTGGAAATGTGGTATTGGCCATGTGGATTTTTTTCTAGTTACATAAAATTACCATGAAGGTCTTTCTGTAGCGTGAATCAGGGGAATTCATAGGCCATTTCATTGAGGATAATTATATAATTGAATTTATGTGATGAGTGATTTTGTAAATGATTCCTTCTTCATGGAGTTTAATGATATGTATAATAATTGGTACATTAAATTTATTGTAATATGAAATCCCAATCGTCCCATAACTGTTGACTCTGAAAAAAAGGAAACTTCCCTTCATTCATTCCTTCTATCCATCTCTGGATACTTCAGGTACCAAATCTATTCCCTTAGAGTTATAGAACCCTATTTTCACTGGTTCAATTTATTCAAGTGGAGATTCCATCTTGCAGAAAACCTCTACTTTTGTGTGGTGAATCTCATGAAGCTTCTTTCTTCCAGGTAGGGAATCCCTTGTTTCTCACTTTTTTTATCTTTCATGAGGGGTGTAGTTTTTTATCTATGGAGGATTTCTGTACCAATCTAATCTAGATGAATTAATCATTCATATATGGGTAATTATTGACCTGATCTTACAACTTTTATTTTTTCATAATCTTTGTGATTGTACGGAAGAAACACCCCACTAAAAATCATGTCAGTTTGGGGGATTTATTTAAACAATAGATTTCGTGATATGGATACCCTGTTGTGTGCTGTTTGATATTACCCTAAACGAGAAATTGACTAATCACTTGTATTTGGATAATGAAATAGTTTTCCCAAGATTATGGATTGGGAGATAATTCCACTAAAATAAAGAAGTAGAATGTGATAAAATCCCCTTTTTAAATTTGTAAAATGATCATGGATGTGTTGTGATGTGTGTCCATGCTTTGCGGTAGTGATTTTCATTTGTGATGAGTGTTTGGGGTTTGAGGGGCTGATGGGAATGATGCGACCATGATTTTGGGATGGAAAAATGATGGGTTTGTTTCTGATGCTTTCACTGGGGCACATGCATCCATATTATTCGTGGACGGCGGTGCTGTTTGTTGCCCTGCATTCCCGTATTCCAAAGGCGGGAAAAATCCATTCCTTATTCAGGGAAATTTTCTCCTTGATCAAAATAGGATGATGGGATGTCTGTTCTTCCATCCATGGATTCCTCCTCAGAACTCATCAAATAATCTGGGTCTCCCTTATAGATTAAGACGTTGTTCGTGAAACTCTTTCCAATTCCATATCTTCATGGTCACCAGTTAATTACACTACTTATGTTGGGACATTCCACGGGGTCCAGTCAGGGAAGCATCCTTCTGTCGAGGAAGTAGTCACATTGAACATCACTGGAATGTCTGGATGTTGGGACCCTGGTACCTTTGGGTTTCTTCCCTTATTATAGGGCTTCTTGAGGGTGAGGAAGCCCGAGGCATCCCACAACAAATTCGGGAAATCATATGCCATAGGCATGTATCTATGGTTTTCCTCAGCTTCCTATGTTTAACGCAGGGTATGTCATAGGTTTAACTTCTAGAAGAGACGGATAGGACTGATTAGAACACTAATTAGAGTGGATTACATGGGTGCAACCCCTGGATGGAACACTAATTTTGGGGATAACACAAAGTTAGCTACCCGACTATTGTTAAGGCTAATGGGGAATGAGGTGGCATGATCCTGCCGGGATGTGGTACCCAGGTAAGAATCAAACTGGATGACGTATGGTTAAGTGAAGTGGGCAGGTAATGATATGGAGTTGACTCAAAGAAGACTATTATTTTGGGCATGAGTCTCAAAGAGAAATCCTATGTATCCCTATGGTTGGGAATCAAAGTCCTCATAGTTCATATGACAACTTCTTACCGCTGGATTGGGTCACAACATCTTACCACTGGATTGGGGTTGCAACAGCTTACCATTACATGGGGGTCGCAACAACTTACCATTGGATGGCAGTCGCAACAGCTTAGCACTGGATGGGATCAAACCTCGGGGAGGCTTATTGCATACATTGACTTGGCGAGGATCAAATTCCACGTAGTTCGGGAGTGTTAACCGACGTGAAGATGGTCTAGACCAATGTATATTGGGCTTGAACCTCAGGGAGGCTTCCTACGTACCTTTCCGTGGAAGGGATCAAAGTCCACATAGTTTAGGAGAAAAATGGTGGTCCTTAACCTCAAGGAGGCTTCCTACGTACCTTTCCTTGGAAAGTATCAAAGTCCATGTAGTTCAGAAGTGGGAACCGATGTGAAGATGGTCGAGGCCAATTTTTGTTGGGATTGAACCTCAAGGAGGATTCCAATGTATGTTCCCTTGGCAAGGATAAAAGTCCACGCAGTTTGGGAGTGGGAACCGACACAAAGATGGTCGCGAACAATGGGTGTTGGGCTTGAACCTTTGGGAGGCTTCATACATACCCTTCCATGGGAAGGATCAAAGTCCACGTAGTTTGAAGTGGGTGTGGGGGGTTACACTCTAGGCTACCCAGAGAGGATTTCATAGTCAATGCTTACTCTAAGCCCACGTGAGTCATGCACGGAGTGAGAAACAAGAGGCAGCAATGTCCTGATGATCACATCATGGAAGTTGTGTCCATGGGAACTGGAATTGGGGATCACATGAGGTTAGTGGACCAAATAGGAAACAGGGGCTTACGCATGGTTAGCAGCCCAAAGAGACCAAGATTCTGGCTTACTACATGGTGGAGGCCTAGGTGGTGACAAATCCCAGCAGGAGAGGGATTTATCACCGAACAAAGGAGGGGTCCGACATTCATCCCCCCGTTTTCTGGTCCTTGGGAGTGAAGAATAAAGGAGGGGTAGGGATGTTTCCTCCTGCAATAAAGGTTAGGGGATTACACCAAGGTGGTTTCCCTTTCCCCACGGACAGACGCTGCCCTGATAAAGAGGATCTAATTCTATATGAGGAATGATTTCACTCACATGGACACCAGTGGGCATGCAGAATGTCCAAGGTGGGTGCCCTACATGAATGGAACATGGCGAGGTCACATTTTAACATCATGTGCTGAGGACAATGGAGCTTGGTATTTTAACATCCTGTAGCTCAGATAAAGTGGGTGTGCTCCGCACCCCAAGGACTTACATAATCGATACCCACTTGCCTTTGGGGAAAGGAAGGCATTGGAAAAGCTGTGCGTGGGGGTGTTATGGAGAGATTCATTGTGGGGTCCATGTTATCGTGGCTATGTGAAAAATAAATAGCCATTAACATGCCAATGGAAAGAAGCATGAGGTGAAACAATGCAACAGGAAGCACCACCCAAGGAAATTTGAAATAGCTTCATGAAAACCTTAAGGGCTACATGAGAAAAGGAGTTACAGAGCAAAGGGGGTTATTGGTAGAAGCCTTGTGAAGCTTTGGCTCTCCATGAAGTAGAGGCGCATCGTGGAGGGATGTACTTCGCGCAGTGAAGTCACCCAGCCTAGGTATAGGTTACAGATGCATATGGAGGGTGCTTTGCAAAGTGTAAAGGAATCCACAGAGCAATGCCTTGTGAAGCAAGGGTTCCTTGCAGAGAATAACATTGTGAAGCAATGCGCTTGACGGAGGAAAGTGGCCATGCCTTAGCCTGCATATCACATGTGAGTAAAGGGTGTTTCGCAAAGCATAAACGCTCTGTGACGACCTGAGTCCCCATGGTGATATCATTCCTTTGTGGAGGCCCGTGAGCTCTGTGAAGGGCATCCCTCTTTGAATAGTGGCAGAATTTATGCAAAGGGTAAGACACTTCGCGATGCAAAAGTGCCTTGAATAGATCATGGTTATCAATTATGGAATTGAATCATGAAGTGGGATCTAAAAAGTCTAAAGGTCAGAGGATCCATCCTTTGGGATTAGGGGGATCCTACTATTTATAGGAAAGAGGGTCCGAAAAGCAGAGCTCGCTCGATGTGGATCCAGATCATTTTCCGCGGTGGGTTCGCGAATGTCAAATCAGCTCATGGAGAACCCCACCTCCTTGCCCTGTGGTGGGTTTACAAATGTCAAATCGGTTCACAGAGCAAACTGCCTACTTGCTCCGCGGTAGGTTCTCAAACATCAAATTAGCTTGTGGAGAACCCCACCTCTTTGCTCTACTGTGGGTTCGTAAAGGGAGAGCTTTGCGCTACTGGCGGGGCTCCGGGGACTCCGCGAGCGGTTTTCGTGGGGAAGCCCCTATGGATATTCATTTGTTCTAGATTTTACATGATTTTTGCATCAAAAAATGACCCCCTTATACTTCGATCTGAGAAGAAAACGAGGGTCAAAGTCTGAGGGTGAATCACCAAAATATCTCTACCATAGTGAAGCGGCCTCACGAAGAATACTCGTGAAGCCGAGGGGAAGTGTGGGGATGAGTGTGCCGTGAAGTTCTCCGTGGCTGGATTCACAATGATGCACCCTGGGTTGACACCTATAAATAGGGGTGACCTTTCTTTTTTCATTTCTCCTATCTACGATTTTGGTTTCTAGTGCTCTCGTTTCGCAATGCTCCATGTACTCCACGATTACTCTCCGTGAATTGGGCCTTCTACTTCACGGTGCACAGTGAGTCTTTGACTTCATGACAGAGAGATTTGAGACTTATGATTGAAGGCTGGGGCAGATCTCTATGGCCATTATTTGAAAATGAGCTCCATAAACATGCTCCATGAATTAGATTTGTTAACCGAAACCAAAGAACAAACAAACTCAAAAACTGAATGGCTCAACCAGAGGCTGCCAGGGGTGTCCTCGCGGATGCTGCCCAGAGGGAGGAGATGGTGAATTGATTGGGTTTAGGGGAGACGGTACGAAGCCACTCTTTCCATGGCTCATTGGTGGAGAAACTATTGGAAAGCCAAAGGAACTATCCGCTAAGCAAGAGGATTCCATTTTATGGCTTTGGGCTGAGGGATGACGACTTCATTTCTGAAGCTAGTAGGGACGAGCCAGCTTACGGGTTCCGAAGCACGCCATGTCAGCGCCAGTGGTTCAGGGAAGCTAACGACCATGCCTGGGGGGACTTCACACCCATCATTGCTTACTATTTGTTCAATTATATGAACAATGTCAACGGGAGGGGATTGTAGCCGAAGACATCTTCCCCTCTGTACTGGACAATCTTGAAGGGGCCCTAAGGAACCCATTGAAGTGACGGGCTGATGAGTGGGATCTATACTAGGGCAGAAACTTGACAGATTACTGGGCCTGGGCCTATAGGGTAGGTTACTCATTTGAAGAGTTTGGGGAAAATTTGAGTGGAGGGGACAGGATTTTGGATTCCTAGAGCTGGACCCAGAGACGAGATGTCTAGGCGTTCCTTCGTGTCCCATAAGGATGGGAATCAAGCCGTACTTAGTTCAAGAAGATGTCGTGCAGTTTAACATCTTGCGGAAAAGACGCAGAGTGATCATAGTTTATGGTCATAGAACTCGGACCAGAGATGGTAGGGTATGCAGGGGATGCTTAGTGAGGTAATTATGAAACCCACTGTGAATGAGGACCTATAGTCCAGATCACCATGTGCTCCTTATGGAGGTTTTAGGTCGAGGGACTTAAAATGAAAGTTAGGTTGGGCCCGAGGCAAATTGTATAGTTGTTCGTACGTATCCAATAAGGATGGTCATCAAGCAATAATTTGTTATAAAAGGGACACGGTAGGATACCAATGTCAAAGATAATAATTTGTGCCAGTCTGGCCCTTATGCCGAAACAAGCGGTATTTGATAGATCTTGTTTTTCCTTTAGGATGAATGTTTGTTCTTTTTTGAAGTTATGGACCGAGTATTGAAACTATAGGTATGCCACAGGAATCAAGTTGTATGCCGACATTGAAAAATGGTATGGTGTGTGACCGATACCAAACATGATTCTTCCTCAAGTGAGGATATCATGGTGCAGTGCCGTTTTTTTGTCTTGCGGTATGGATGATAATGTCCCAGGCTAGGTACATGTGATAGGACAAACCATGCATTTTAACATCATGCAGTATAGATGCAACATTTTAAATTCATGTGTGAAAAGGATACATAGTCTAAAATCATGTGTCCTAGACATATGTGGGAGATATGAGGTTCTAGAGGGAATGTGCACTGTGTGATAAAGCATACCCGATGTGAATGATGATGAGGTCCACATCATACCATGCATGATCCCGAGGAGGAAACCTCGGTCCAAGGGGCCAGAAAAGGTTAATGTATATGAGACAGGAGAGGCTATCCCCATGTTGCACTAGACCCGATAATGAGATGTCTGGGTGTTCCTACGTATCCCATGAGGATGGGAATCAAGACACACGTAGTTCATGAAGATATCTTAGTTTAAGGTCTTATATATTGGACCAAGGAGAAGAGTACTCCTTAGAAGTAAGTGCGGACCTCAACCTTATCTCTAAGCCCACGTGAGTCAAACTCGGTGTGAGAAACAAGGGAAAAAGTGATTTTTTTGCAATACCTGGAAAGATCGCTAGAGGGGAAGTCGGTGTGAAGCCCCAAATGATGCCCTTCCGATGACTTTTGTCCTCATAACATGAAAATGCATATTGATGGATTATTCCAGGAGTATCTAAATTCCATTTGGACCTGATGGGGGGGGGGGATAATGTGAATCATGTAACAAAAATTCGAGGCTTGAAGGGGTTGGCATGACGATTTTGGATAACCAATGACTGTGTTTGAAACACAGTTTCTGTATTGTGTGGCCTAAAATGGTAACAAAAAATGATATTCGACCATTGACCATATTCGCAATGTGGGACTTGTATCCATTTTTTGTCTGAAACCCTTGGGGATGTTGTCCCATAATGGTAGGAGATCCCTTAGGCCTGGCATCCATTCCATTTGGCGGTCCCTTCGGATGTGAAATATAATGGAAGCCCAAATGAAGGGGAACATGAATCCTGGAAAGTGGACTTAAGCATGTCCTATAGAATCTGACACTCCTGGCACAGGACCAGAGTACTCATGGGCCAATTGGTGAATCACTGAAGAGGGAAGTGTGACCCAACATAGGGGCACCCGACTCAAATAGATGAATGGAAGGAAAGGGAATGAATTCTACTCAAGAGAGAGAGGTATTCAACGTGTTTGTTATAAACAAAATGTGAATGTGTACATAAGATCATTACATTTTGTATACACATCTTCTAGAAGAATGCAGGCCAAGGGGTCAAAATGATTGGGAGGTTTCTATGATATGGGAATGGACCTGAAGTTTAGATGTTCAGGTAATCCTATGTATCCCATGAGGATGGAAATAAAGCCCACATGTTGTTCTGGGGGAAAGGATGACACTAATACTAGCAAGATACCCTAATGAGGCGTGTGTACGGATTGACGATTATCCCGAAGTGAATGAGGAAATAATCCCACACCACACTATATAACCCTAAGTGAGAACATGGGCCAGGGGCTCGAAAAGGCCAAGGGGCCTAGGGCTGGGCCATGGACAGAATGTCAAGGCTAACTTGAAGTTTAACATCTTTTGTTGTGGAAGATTTTAGGAGAAATGTATCTCATCCGGGGATGTGTAAAGCATGACGAGTAACCCGGTGTGAATGAGTACATAATCATGCACCACACCGCCCAACCCTATTTGAGAACTTGGGCCAGGGGCCCGAAAAGCCCGAGGGGCCTGAGGCTAGACCATTGAAAAAATTTCATGTCCTCCTTGAATTTTAACATCTTACATTGGGGAAGAAGATGATCTAAGTTTAGGGTCATAGAGCTCGGACCTCATATGCCAGGATTAATGTCATTTCCATGGGACACCGAGGGTGAATCATCATGCCTGTTGAAGACCACAAAGCAGTAATGATGATAGAGGATAATTTTTGAACAAGTTTGCTACACAGTATCCACCCTTGTGTGACCATAATTTGGGGAAAACAATTGAGCATCGACCGTTGACCATATTCGCAACATGGGACTTGAATCAATTTGTTTCTCACAATCCTCGAGTGTGTTAGCCCGTAACGTTAGGAGAGCCCTTAGGGCATGCATCCATGCCATTCAGGGGTCATTTTGGATATATAAGGTGATGGAAGTCCAAATGATGGGACTCGTGAAGCATTTCAGGGCCTATGCTCGGTATATGAACGATAAACAAAGGGAGGGATGTCTCAAGGGGATATGTTTGGCATGGTGAAATAGCTCGACGTGAATGAGGATGTGAGTCCGTACCACACCACACAATCCTAAATGAGAAAGTGGGCTATGGGCCCAAAGGGGTCTACAAACCTAAGGCATAGCATCCTAGCCAACCATAGCCATATGGCCTCTCATGTGGGAATTGCCTTCACAACTCCTAAGCCAACATGAGAAATGCTCGGTGTGGGAAACAAGGAGTACGATTGGGATCTTCCCATCACATAAGGGTCTGAGAGCTGGAATCACACTCGTTCTTGAGGCAGGCTAATATTTAGAGAGACGGTGGGGAAGAATGAACCACTTCACTCCATATTTGGGAGAAATGGGGGTGGTGACAATGAAAAAGGGTGGATGTTGACCAGATTCAGAACACATCATCTATATCATGTGACCTGGAATGGGAACAAAAAATGAGTATCGACCGTTGAACATATTCGCTAGTCGGGACTCATATCGATTTATTTTCTAAAACCCTTGAGGGAATTGTCCCGAAATGATAGGAGAGCCCTTAGGATAGGTATCCTTATAGTTCATGGGCCCATTTGGATGTGACAGATAATGGGAACCCAAATTATGGGGTGTGTGGAACATGAATGCACCCGTGAAATTCCAAATAAAGTTGGGTAGGAGAAGAGACAAAGATCATCAGGGGATAGAGATACGTGGTACAGTCATGATGAACATGAAACAAATGAGGGAAAAGACCTAGGTCTCACCATGTGTTTTGTCCCAATGGATGGTCCTGGAGTTTTGCGGCTGGGCCTATGGATGAAACGTCCAGGCAGTCCTACATATCCCTTGATGATGGGAATCAAGCCGCACGTAGCTCTAAAAAGGCCACATAGTTTAGATTCATGTGATAAGGACGTGGGAGGATTAGAAGAACGGTAGAGGGAACATGGTGGAATCATCGTAACCCTTCCATGGGTGGGGCCTAAGAAGCCTACACGACACCATGTGAGATCCCACAAAAGAACTATGCCCAGGAGGGGATAGTCAAAGATGAAACTGGGGCTGGACTCTAGATGAGGTTTCTGAGCGTTCCTACGCATCCGATGAGGATGTGAATCAAGCCATACATAGTTCATAAGATGTATTTTAACGTCATACAAGAAGATGCAAATATTTAGGTCATGTAGGACCGTCATGCACTTTAGCATCGTGTGGGACAGTATAGTTTAAGGTCGTGCAGGACCATAATGCAGTTTAGGGTTATGCAGGACCGTCATGCAGTTTAGGGTTGTGCAGTACTATACAGTTTAAGGTCTTTCAGGACCGTAATGCAGTTTAGGGTCAGGCAGGACCATCTAGTTTATGGTCCTACAGGACCCTAATGTAGTTTAGGGTCATGCGAGACCGTCCATTTTAAGGTTGTGCAGGACCATATAGTTTATGGTCATGTGGGACCCTATGGATCAAGAAATGTATTTCTTTATGAACTTGGAATTGATGGGTGAATTTATATGCTCAACATCCATTGTAACCAGTGAGTACACGCCATTAGAGTAAACCATGTGAATGATATAAGGTCCATCCCATTTGGGTTCCAACATGGGTGGTTTCCTGTCATTTATCATTGGTTCCCTCAAGGCTAATACCACGTCACTATGGAAGAAGGAATAGAGGTGAAATTTTGTGTTGAACGCTCTGGATATCTTGTTCTGATTCCTTTCCAGATTATGCAGGGCATGAATCCTGTTCTCGTCAAGCGTTTCCAACTCAGCCAAAAAGATTTCAGTTACTTTATGTAGTGGTTGTTGATCATAGGCAGCTGTGCGCAATGAGGTAAATAGAATCTTGATTGGTAGGATGACATCCATTCCATACATTAGGGAATATGAAGTCACCTAGGTGGAATTAAGAGTCGTCTTCCAATAAGACCATAGGGAATTGGGTAGCTTGTCCGACCAACTCTTCTTCTTATGACCAACCATTTTCTGCAAAATGTTAGAGATGGTTTTGTTGAATGACTCAATCTATCCATTTTCATTCACATGATATCATGAGGTATGGTTAGAATGGATGTTGTACTTAGATTAAAACCTTTTTAGCTCAGCTTCTCAGAAGATCATGCTTTTATCAGTGAGGATGGCATGAGGGACTCCAAATTGGTAGATGATGTTGGAACTCACAAAGATAACGAAGGAATGGGCCTTGACCCTCTTGAGTGGAACTGCCTCTGCCCACTTGGAGATGAAATCTGTAGCCATTAGGATCAATCTGCACTGGCGAGCTATCGTAGGAGGATATGGTCCTATAACATCAAGTTCCCATACCTCAAATAACTAAGAGTACTTGTTGGAGTGGAGAGGCTCTAGTGGCTGATGCATAAAGTCGGCATGAATTTAGAATGCATGTCATCTCTTGGAAAACTCGATGCTATCATGGATCATGGAGGGACAAAAGTACCCCATTATCTAGATCTAGTTAGATACTTTTGTCCCGACCTGATGAGCCCCATAAGAGACGACATGGACCACTTTCATGACCTGATAAGTCTTGGCTACTTGAATGTGATAGAGGAGAACCCCATCGAACCCACGCTTGTAGAGGATCTGCTCATGGATACGACCATGTTGGATGGTAAACTATAACTAACGATGTCTGATTCTCTCATAATCAGCCATATATGCTCAGAGATTAACATTATAGAGGTACTCAACAAAGGGGGTATTTAGTCGGGAGTCACATCAATCACCATATCCAGTGGATCCCGGGGTCTTGACGTGGAGGCTTCAGCGGTAAGGTGGCTTACCCATGGGTTGTTGTCATCATCGGGGTGATAGGAGTAATGATCCTATAATGTGCCAATTGGATAATCCGATCATCTTGCTTAGGTTCCGCAATTGATGCATCCATGTCGGCTAGGGCATCAGCTCGACCATTATAAGATCGAGGAATGTGAGTACCTTCTGGCCGAGATTGGAACAGGGCCATTAGCTGGAGAGTGTTCTCTAATAATGGTACAAGATTTGGATTTATAATGACATAGTCACCATTGTTCAGTTTTATGATTCTTTCAGAGTCCCAATTCACATTTAAATGGGGCACATAAATCTTGAGAGCCAGCACGTGGCCAGTGATGAGATCCTGATACTCTGCCTCATTGTTGGTGCAGCCTTCTGACAACATGAATGTGTATGGTAGGATAGCTTGTGCTGGTGTATTGAATACTATACACATGCCTACTCTATTTAGCCTGGGGTCATTGAGCCTTCTGACGGTGGGGCTCTAGAAAGCACCATCGAGGTGCATCTGCCAGCACGGCGTGGCTTGATCTACCGAGAGAATCGCTTCATCAGGAAAATCGATATCCAAGGACTGGTCAACGAGAGATGGATGGGCATCAGGTATGTCTACCAATTATTTCCAATTAATATATTTCTTGGGGAAAAACCTAATTTTGAACTTCTGGAGAATTACTACCCACCGAGCTAGATGACCTGTCAACATGGGGCGGTTCAGGATGTACTTCAGTGGGTCTAATCAGGACACCAGTTGTACCTTGTAGTGCTTCAAGTAATGTCACACCTTCTATACTAAAAATACCAGCACAAGTCAGCTCTTTTCGATGGGGGAGTATCTGGCCTATGTATCGAGGAGCGTGCAACTGAGGTAGTAAAATTTGTTCTCTATACCCTCGTTGTTCTTCTGGGTGTGAAGGGGATCGAGGGATCATTCCAAGGAAGTCACATAAAGGAATAGTGGCCTTACAGAGATGGGTGGAATTAAGACCACAGTTTGGAGCAGATACTGCTTGATCTCCTCAAAAGTAGTCTGACACACTTCATCCCAATCATATAGTTCCCCCTTCTTCATGAGCCGAGAAAAGGGCTTACACTTACCTATCGGATTTGCGATGAATCGGGATATGTAGGCTATGTGGCCTTGGAAACCTCGAAGCTCTTGAATTTCGCTTGGAGGAGACATCTAGCTAATGGCCTTGATCTTCTCTGGGTTGATCTTAATGCCCCTGTATCTGACTAAAATGATGAGAAACTTTCCAGAGGTGACCCCGAAGGAAAACATAAATGGGTTCATCTTCATGTGACATGAACGCAGGAATTTGAACACTTTCTCAAGGCCTTTGATATGGTCCTGATGCTAGTGAGATTTGACCACCAGATCATCCACATAGCATTCCACCAACATTCCCATGATCATTTTAAATATACGATACATAGCCTGTTGGTAGGTGGCCCCTTCATTCTTTAAAACGAAGGGCATGAATTGGTAACAGAAAGTACGTTTTGGTGCCTTGAAGGATGTGCACTCCTCATCCTCAGGGGCCATTCGGATTTGGTTGTTCCCGGAGTAACCATCCATGAAAGAGAGGGATTGTATACCACTTTTAGATTCAATCAACAACTCCGTCATAGGAAGGGGGAAATCATCCTTCAGAAAGTGACAGTTGAGATATCAGAAGATGATGTAGACCCTGATCTGTCCGTTATTCTTCCAGAATGGGACAATATTTGCTAGCCATTTTTGGGCACTGGACCTCCTTAATGAAATTGGCACTGATCATCTTATCAACCTCCACCTCTACCCTCGTACTGTGAGAATGGTGTATCTTTTTGGGAGGCTACTGGAACCCACATTGATTTGTTGGGAGACAGAGAAGGTGGACGGTTACCTGAGGATCTAGTCCTGGTATCTCGTCATAAATATAGGAGACCACATCATGGTTTTATTTCAGTAATTATATGTACTGATGTTGCTACTCTAGTGGAATGACAACACTAATCAATGTGTGTCTCAGGTCTGCCTCGCTACCGTGGTTCACATGTACCAACTCGTCGACTACGGCAGAAACGCCCTCCTCAAGGGCTAGGGGAGTGTCCTCTAAATCATCTAATTCACTATTGGAGGGGGAATACAAAGTGGGAAGAGTCTCTTCTAAGTCAACAGATCCCGACGGGAGGCTGGTACCCACCTGAGCGGCAATGGACACTGCATTAGAGGACTCCTATGCTGCCGCAACCATAGCGATGAAGGTTGTCGATCCGATCTCATCTAGCCTTCGGCCCAAGGGGTCACGCTTGATGACTTTGAAGCAATAGTGGCACGTCATCTTGATCCGGTTAATTTAAAGCTGACAGAACAAGCATGTATGATGTATTTTCATTGCCGTGTGGTGGACATCACGATACCGTATCGGGGTATGATGCTTCGGGATCACCTGATCCTGATTTTTATAGGAGTATTTGGTGATCTCCCGACATCGATTAGGCCTGGGAATGTGTTCCCCACTCGTCCCAGAAGACCACGAAGTAATGTCCCATGTTTGGGGTCATAGCCTCTAATCGGTGGATTGGAAATACGTAGGCACCATCTAGATCCGTCCATGGATTGGTCACAGAAGCGGAATTCTCGACCTCATTAGTCTGAATCTGTTTGTCTGTGCTCTTATAGGAGTCAACATCTATGTAGAGGGCTTCACAAGAGGCAATGGAGACCTATCACCTTGAAGTACTCTCAATTTAAAATTAAGGGAGTACTTGAGACACTGGTTATATGATGAGGGAACCACTGTAACATGTGGATCCATGGACTCCCCAGTAACGCATTGTAGGTGGTGTCTTAGGATACTACCATAAATTCGGTGCTAGAAACTAGGCCTCCAAACTACCTCTTCAAACGGATCATACTGACTGGTGTATGTTTCATCATGTCATAACCTTGGATTATTATGTTAGAGGGACTTAGATCATCTTCAGACAATCCCGGCTTTCACAGTGTTCAAGTTGGGATTAGGTTAATACCAGAGCCCATGTCGACGGGACAGTGACGAACATCCACGCCATAGAACTGGCTGGTGATGTATAGTGGGAGAATATTCCCCAGTGTGGGGGAGCCTTAATATTCTACAAAGAACAAGATAATGGCCTACCATTCACCATTATCAACCGCTTCAGCATGAAAATCTTCTGCGACTGCTACTTCCGTCTCAAATTTGAGGGGGCTTCTTAAAGCCAAAAACGAGGGCCTCAAATATATCTGACGATAGGCAAAGGGACTCGATGATGGAGAGAATTTTTGGGATACTGGAAATATGCTTAAGAAAATATTACTTCTGTGCCAGGCATGAAATTCTGCTTACGGGAGGTGGGTCTATGACAGGAGTTACGGTGGGCCCTTCCGACTGGACCGATGGCTGACTAGTACTAGGAATGTCCCACTGCTCACTAGTCGAAGCCTACAGAGTGACTACCAGATGATGACTAGATTACTGAGACATGCATGTAGAGGGTGTGGATAGTTGTGGCATGTTTGAGGTTTCTCTGCCTGATCCAACAACAAAAATGGCGGTGAAGGCAGGCCTAATGCCACCAGGTAAAAAGGTTGTGCATGGTGAGCTATGTGCTGAGCATGTTTCCTGGTTTCGAGATCATGCACAGCTTGGATAGAAGTGCTGAAAAAGGCACACTAACAACCCATATTACCTGGGATCCGTCGATGCTGGGGATGGCTGGGGATGTTGGGATGATACTCCTGGCACTCTTCATCATCTGAAATCATGTAGGGATTTACCTGCTCTACGGTATTAACCAAGGCATAACCTTGACAATCTCTCAAAGAGTCATCCACTATTGGATGGATTCTGGGAGGGATTTCCTTATTTGAGGGCATGAATTCTCTGAGATTACTAGATGGAGATGGAATCAGTGGGGGAATTTTCTTTCCCTTGGGTAGCCAGTGTTTTCTCTTCTGGGAAGAGGCTGATTGAGACAACGACGCGGAAGTCGTGGCTGCAACTTCTAAAGGCTCTTTCCAACTCAGGCATGCCCAGATGAACCCATGGGAATGTGTGACTATTTTATGAGCCATCCTGTTGTCATACATCTACGACCTGCGACTGGAAACCGGATGCCACTTGCCCTGACTATCGCTGCCGCTATCTGGCCTTACGATGACGCATGCCACCTACCCCGGGGCTGGGCCCAGCCTGACTTTACTGTTTTCGATATGGTCTTGGAGCCAGTCTATGAACACATATCACTTCTTGAGAGTTTACCCTAGGATCGCATGGTAGGGGTAGCAATTAGGATGATCAGTATGGTTTTCCTCTTCCTGTCTTCTACACTCAAGAAAACGCACAATCCCATGTTCCAATGAACGACAGAAGTGATTAGGGACATGTGTCTCATTGAATGAGTAGGTCCTGTTTCTTCTTTCCTAAAGGGGGGCCCTTGGAGCCTAACCCTGACCGGGGGCTGGAGGAGCCTGTTGAGGAGGTGGAAATCTGTTATCTTTCCTGGTCAATGACGACACATTGCATGGTGGCACCTGCCGATTCTAAGGCGGACGCTGCTGGGATGGAGGTGGAACCCAAGGTAGAGGACCACTAAAAGGATGTGGAGGCAGCTCCACTAACAACAAATCTAATCACCCGGGGGACTCTATTTGGGCCACTACGGTGGGATCGGCCCTAGCATCCCTTCTCATGGGGATTGCTGGAGGCAACAAACGTGCCTTCTTAGCCTACTGTAAGGCTTCCTCTAGGTTCTGGGATTTATTAGAGAAGTCTATAAATCCCACAGGATAGTTCCGGGTGATTATAGAGGGGGCCACCTCCTTTTTGACATTTCCTATGAACATCGTCAGCAATTTCTTCTCAGTCAATGGAATGTTGAGGGAATACGTGAGTCCTTTCCACCGGGCGAAAAAGTCGGCGAAGAACTCATCAGGACTCTTCTTACACTTAAAGAGGTATGTTATACTCTTTTTCCATGTGGTGGAGCTGAACTAGTAGAGGAATTTCCTACAGAGGTCGTCCTAACCGGTCACTGATTCGATGGGGAGCTGGTTGTATCAGACAAACACATGGCCTTTCAATGTCTGCAAAAAACACTAGATCTGGGCGGCTTCCTACTACACTGGAGTTCCCAACATGGGGCCACACCTTGAGGTATAGGGGGCCAGGTGCTGCAGGGGGTCACCCATCCCATTAAAGGGGGATAAGGTGGGATTTCTGAAACTTGGGGGTGCTGGAATATCAACCACCAACGCCGGATATGGCTTCCCATCAGATGGGAGTGCCACCTGTCGCATTTCCAACACCTCGAGGCGGGCAATGAGTGCTTCCAATGGATAATATGGTTGGGGGTCCCTTTCATGATGGGGATCCCTAACCACTAGTGTGTTGGCGGGTTCTTCAATAGGTTAAGCAGGCCTAGTGGCTCATGGAGGAGCTGATATCATGACCCTCGGTTCAGTTGGGGGAACATGAGCTGGGTCCGTTGAATTTTCGCGCCATTCCAGAGGGTTGGGCGAGACATACCACACCCTCTTTCCGTAAGTTCCGGTTTCAATCTTGTCTATGGGGAAAGGATCTTCAGGGTCAACTAGAGGTATCTTGAGGAGGGGAAGTTGTTTGTGCCCCTACTGCCCTGACCTAGGATTATCGTTGCCTAGCCATCACTCTGCAGCCCATTCAGCCATGAGTGCATTGACCACCATCTTTTTCTCCATGATTTGCTGATGCAACACAACCTTTTAGTGGTCTTCCTCCATCTTCAACACTAAGCCAGACCGGTCGGAGGGTTTGGTAGCTTTGAGATTCTCTTTACCCTTAACGTGATTTCGGCTAAGTACTAATTCCTTGGTTAGCGTAGGGAGACACCGAAAGCTCCTCTATTGATGAGTAACCTTTCCTGAGGGATCCAATAGTTGTGGAACACTTTTGGGGTAGGTCACCATCCAGGAGCTCCAATTCATTTTCCTCATTCTATAGGGTGGCAATGTTGACTACCACTCTACCTGGGGGCATGTCCTCAATGTCATCTAGCAATTCAGGATTTCGTAGAATATGACTGTAGAGGAGGGAATCATACTGCCCCCATACATTGATCTACATGTGGGGGAAGCATCCTTGATAATCTTGTAGAGTACATTGAAACTATGAACGCATTTCCGTTGGAAGGCCCTATGGCGACCAGGTGACTCAGGGCAATGGGCCACATGGAGTGTGACCAAATCAACTAGACAACATTGTTCGTCGATGTCCCAAAAATTATATTGGATATTGGGATAAACCACTTGCTTATGATGAAGGAAAAATTGTGTCACCCTGAGAGTTTGACGAAAACACTCAAACTTCTCTTGGGTGAGGGATTTCAGTGCACAAAAATTCAGTGCTGCAACCGGCCAAAACACCTCAGGGAAGTGGTCTGTCATGTAGATACCCCATAAGCTATTGGGCTCAGATTCAGGGTGTGGCCCTTCATTTAACCACTCGTCAGCCAGTGGTGGCTTGGGAATGAGTAGAGGTACCGAAGCAGACCGCTGGGATGGTAGGCTGGTCGGTGGAGAGTATGGAAAGCGAGATGACAAACCGCAGCATTTCGGGCTATCCTCCGAAGAGTGACGTCACTTATCCACAATGTCACAGTAATATGGTTTGAATATTGAAATTTCTGGTGTAGGGACTCTGGCTACTGGCAGTGGACCATGCTGCTGGTCATTCACCATTGGTCCCCATAATAGCTCTATGTTATCTCTAGTCGAGGTAGAGAGTTCTTCTAGTGAGGATGGTGGAGATTTCACAATCGTAACATGTGGAGATGCTAATTTTTCATCATAATTGACATACCTATGGAGGGAGGTGGGAATCTGATGGACCTCTCATTCTGGGAGTACTAGGATGATGCACCTTGTTCCCGCCCCAGCCCTCGACCTGGAGGGTCTGGGTGAGGGTTCCATCACAGATTCGTATTCAGCTTTGGAATCTGAGAAGCAAACCAATTTGATCTCAGTCTGAATTTTCTGAGTGTTCCTTTTATAGTGGTGATGAACCACCCTCCTGCCCTGGGATGGTTCTTTTAGATATGGTAGATTTACGGCACGATGAGGTACTTCGGCTATACTGGTGCTGGGCGGAAGGGGAATCCACCTGAGCAAGCTAGGGTGCGAGGATCACCAGAACATATATTAAAATGGATATGGTTAGGACCTCTATGGGAGGTTATAGAGCAGGTAGGACCTCCGGTCGAGCCCATAGGAGCATGAGTAGGACCTCCATTATTGTTTCCCATGGCTTCTTTAGTGTGGGGAATGTCCTCATACTGGCCGAGCCTAACATGTGTAGGAACTCCGTGATGGGTGTTGAAGCGAAGCTGGACTTCACCCCTTTGATTGTTGCGGCAAGTAGGATCTCCCTCGACTGCTTTAAGAACATGTGGAGGGCCCCCATGAAGGAGATTGACCAGATGCACAACATCCCCACACCGGCGGTCTGTGGCAGGAGGGATGACTCCATACCCAATGTAATGAGCATAGGAGAGGCTTTCGTGATCAGTGTCACCATTGTGGGGACGTCCCTCATTCAAACTATTGGTAGTACGAGGAAGACCTCCATGTTGACCATGGAAGCGGGGAAGACCCCTGTTCTCCATGGTGGTGGTACAGGGGGGGCTCCGTACTTGCAGCGGTTATTACCTTCCCCGGTGGCCAAGAGAGTTGACCCAGCCTACCCATGGGGTGGTTGGGGCTTCAATCCGGGCAAAGTATACAAGTCCCACTGCTCAGCATACATAAGGGGTTGATGGTATACATCGGCGGTGGACCGAGCCACAATAGTTGCTAACGTTGACGCCCCTTGGTGGGTGTCCTCCTTGACCTGTACCTGACACTGGCGTCGGGTCAACCGGATTGGGGACAATGGTGTAGGTGCATGGCCTACCTAATCCTCGACTTGTGGGACTGGGTGGAAGCACTAGAGAGTCCTAGTGGGAGCCCTCCTTGGGGGCTCTTGAAACGATATCCTGACTGGGCTGCACAAACATCCCCTACCCCGTCGGCGTAGGGGAGAGAGTGATCGAGGCGCTCCGGGGAGAGATTCCTGAAATGATTTTATGTTGTAATGGAGAGTAGTAGATCCCTGTGTGGCCCTTGGGGATGGAGTTGGTGACATGGAATAGACACCTCTAGATCCTGGCAGGCCATATCCTTAGTCGGGATAATCCCCTCCTCCTCATACTCGTGTACGGGGTCGTTGATCACTAATCGCTGAACGAATTCAGATGGGGAGTTGGGGCATGGGTGCCCGACATTTGGAAGCATGGAGATTGTCACCGAAGCGGTGGGTAGGCGGTGATTGGATTCCTCCAGCTGATTGGTTCCCAAAAATTATGGAGATTAACCCATTAGTGATGAAAGGAAAGGAATCGATGAACAATACCCCAATGCCATCCTATCTTCCATGGCTGGTAAGATGGATCCACGCTGACAACATCATAGACCGGGATGTCCAATGTTTTGACTTCCCCAACATCTAGTGAGTTTCTCGCCAGGCCCACTACATTCATGGCTGGACCCAGTGCCGGATAGATGGATCCGGTGACATGCTAGTCTACTGATCTCTAGAACGCAACTAATATCCATTTTGAGGAGAAGATCATCACGTTGGGTTCAACAATTTTGTTTCCGATGCTTTCTCCAGGGCGCACACATCTGTCTTACTCGAGGACGAAGACAATGTTTGTTGACCCGAATTCATGATTTACAAAGGTGGGAGACATCTGTTCCTTGTTCAGGGATGTTTTCTCCATGATCGAAACAGGATGATGGGATGTTAGTTCTTATATCTGTGGATTCCTCCTCGGAACTCATCACCTAATCTGGATCTCCCTTATAGATTAAGATGTTGTTCCTGAAACTCTTCCCAGTTCCATATCTTCATGGACACTATCCAATTACACTGCTTATGTTGGGACATTCAAAGGGGTCTGGTCAGGGATGTAACCTTCAGTCATTGAAGTATTCAGGTTGGACATCACTTGCATGTCTAGATATTGGGAAACTGGCATGTTTGGGTTCATTCCCCTTATTATAGGGTTTCTCAAGGGTGCGAAAGCCAGAGGCATCCCACGTTGAATACGGGGAATCATATACCATATGCATGTATTTGAGGTTTTCCACAGCTTCCTATGTTTAACACAGGGTACGTCGTAGCTTTAACGTCTAGCGGAGACAAATCAGACTGATCAGAACACTGATTAGAGTAGATCAGGTGGGTGGAACCCCTGGAGGGAAAAATGATGTGGGGGCTAATGCATAGTTAGATACCGACTGTTGTTAAGTGGAATGGGGAATGAGGTGGCTTGATCCCGATGGGATGTGGCAACCCGGGTAAGAATCAAATGGATGAAGGATGGTTATGTGATGTGGGTGGAGAATGAGATGGAGTCAACTTTAGGATGACAATGATGTTGGGGTTCAGTCTCAAAGATACCTTCTACGTATCCCTATGGCAGGGAATCAAATTCCTTGTAGTTCATCTTTAGATGGATTACTGTTGAATGGGGTCACAATGGCTTACCACTGGATGGGGGTCAAAACGGCTTACCACTGGATGTGGGTCGCAACATATTACCACTAGATGGGGGTTGCAATGGATTAATGTTGGATGTTATCAAACCTCTGGGAGACTTCTTCTGTACCTTGACTTGGCAAGGATCAATTTCCACATAGTTAGGGAGTGGGAACCGACGTGAAGATGGTTGGGACCAATGAGTATTGGGATTGAACCTCAAAGAGGATTCCTGCATACCTTGCCTTAGTAAGGATCAAAGTTCACATAGTTTTAGAAATAAATGTTGGTCATGAACCTTAGGGAGGCTTCCTACGTACCTTTCCTTGGCAAGGATCAAAGTCCATGTAGTTCGGGAGTGGGAACCGATGTGAATATGGTCAGGACCAATGGTTGTTGGGCTTGAACCTCAGGGAGGCTTCCTATGTACCTTTCCTTGGAAAGGATAAAAGTGAATGTAGTTTGTGAATGGGAACCGACGTGAGGATGGTAGGGACCAATGGGTGTTGGGCTTGAACCTCAGAGAGGCTTCCTACGTACCTCAACATGGTAATGATCAGAGTCCATATAGTTCAGAGTGGCTGTGGGGATAACACTCTACGCATCCCTGAGAGAATATCATAGTCAATGCTCACTCTAAGACCACTTGATTCATGCTCGGTGTGAGAAAAAAGAGGCAAAAAAGGCCTGATAATCATGTTGTGGAAGGTGCTTATGTGGAAAGTGGAATGGGGGATTTCACGTGGTTAGAGGCCCAAGGAGGAAATAGGGGCTTACATGTGGTTATCAGACCAAAGAGATGGAGAATGGGACTTACTCAAGGGTTGAGTCCTGGGTGGTGAAAAAGCCTAGCATGAGATGGATTTATCACTGATGAAAGGAGGGTTCCGGCATCCATCACCCCTTCTTCTTTTCCTTGGGACCGAAGAAGATAGGAGGAGAAGGGATGCAGCCTCCTGCAAGAAAGGCTAGGGGCTTACACCAAGGTGGTTGCCCTTTCCCCGCGGATAGAATTTGCTCTGATAAATATGACCTAATTCTATATGAAGAATGATTTCACTCCCATGGAGACTAGTGGGAATGTCAAATGTCCAAGGTGGGGCACACCACATGAAAGGCATGGGGTGAGGTCACAGTTTAACATCATGTGTTGAGGACGATGGCGCTTGGAAGTTTAACGTCATTCAGCTCAGACGAAGTGGGTGTTCTCTACACCCCTGGAACATACATAACCGATACTCGCCCTCCACTGAGGGAAGGCATCGACAATTCCGTTCAAGGGGGGTGTTATGGAGTGATCCATTGGGGGGGGGGGTACACGTTAGCGTGGCTATGTGAACAAGAAATATCCATTAGAATTCCAATGTGAAGAATCATGAGGTGGAGAAATGCAATGTGAAGCCCCACCCACGGAACGTTGAAATTGCTTCGTGCAAACCCAAAGGGCTGCACAGGAAAAGGAGTTGCAGAGCAAAGGGGGTCATAGGTTGAAGCCTTGTGAAGCTCTGGTTCTCCATGAAGTGGAGGGGCTTCGTGGAGGGATTTTCATCACAATGTGAAGTCACCTCACATCGTTATAAGGCATAGGTGCATATGGAAGGTGCTTCTCTAAGTGGAGAGGAATTCATGGAGCAATTCCTCGCGAAGTAAGGGTGGCATGCAAAGAAAAACATTGTGAAGAAATGCGCTTCGCGAAGGATAGTGACAATGCCTTAACATGCGGATCACATGTGTATGGAGGGTGTTTTGTGAAGCATAAATGCTCTGTGATGACCTGAATCCCCTTAGGGATATCCTTCCTTTGCGGCGGCCCGTGGGCTCTATGTAGGGCAACCCTCTTTGATGAGGGTCAGAATTCAGGCATAGGGGCAGACACTTCGTGATGAAAATTTACATTGAAGTGCTCATGGTTCACAGAGTAGGAATTTCATTGATAAGTGAGATATCAGAAGTAGAGAGGTCAAAGGATCCGTCCTTTGGGATCAGGGGATTCTGGTATTTATAGGCAAGAGGCGCCGTGAAGTAGTGCTCACTCGGCATAGAGTCTGAGCATGATCCGTGGCCGGTTCACGAATATCAAATCATCTTTCAGAGCTCCCTGAATCCTTGATCCATGGTGGGTTCATGAAGAGAGAGATCTATGATGGCCACATGGCTCGGGGGACTCTGCGAGCGGGATTCATAGGGAAGCCCCTAAGGCTGTTCCTTTGTTCTGGGTTTTCCATGATTTTGGCGTCAACAGGGTTGTTTGGTCATTCTAATGGTGTGGAAAGGTAATGGTTTTTTGGCCATTATTGTGGGGAGACAAGGCGATGATTTAATGAGGATGATGAGATGCTTTAAATAATGGTTTCAATGTGCCTGATTTTCGAGTTATGATGGAATAACCGGTTAATAATTTATTTAATGACTTGGGTTGGCCTGGTTAATGATAATGGTAATTATTAATGAACAAAAAAAATGATGGTATGTATAGTTAAATGTGGTCCATTATTAATAATTAATGAAATGAGATGTTAAAATGAAATTGGTTTCTCTTGTAATGAAAAGTTGGAAGCATCCCATTACATTTGATTATTATGTGTTTTCATCAATTAGAGGTTGAGCAGACGGTGGGGATCTTGTGAGTTGGTTAGTGATTTGTTTTGAAACCATAAGATGTTCCTATTTAAGGACAATATATATATATTATTCTCTTGGTTATTTATATACACCCCCCACCCACATTGATAACTATGTTCCAACACCGATATATTTACAAGGTGGTGATTTTCCCAACATTTCAATGATGAGGATGAATGTATGGATTCCCAATATTTGCTAAAATCTAATCTAGGTGAGTAGATATGCACAAGTTGTGATGGATGAAAGTCTATTGGTGCACTAAGTGATGACCCATGTGTCTTTTGGCAGGATGTGATGTGACCATGCTATGGGGTGGTAGCCCAGGTGTCTCCAGGAAGGAAGTGATATGACATTGTGGTGGGTCTGATTATAGTGGGTGTCATGCATGGTAGGAGGATGGAATGATGTTGGTTCCCTTCATGTTCATGATACGGTACTACTCTATTTATGGAATTAGTTGTGCTGTGATGGCCCAATTGTCTTTGGGTGAAATGAGATGTGATCGTTCTATGGGGAGGTGGCCTAGGTGTCTATGGGAATAATGTGATGTGATCATATTGTTGGGTGGTGGTATATGTTATTCGGAAGAGTTGGGAGTGTTGGAAAATATGAAATTGGGGTGTGATAATGGAAAATTAGTGGGAAAGTTGTGTAGGGTACCATTTACGAATATGATTCTTAATATGTTTTTATACATGGCCTATGTTATTTTGTGAGCATTCCATGGTTAAGTTGGGATTGGATATTTGACTTGTTTATGTGGTTTTGGTTCTACTTTCTCCTCTCAAGTGAATCAGTATAATTCTTTCACATGTTCATGAGAAATATATTTTTTACTACTGAGTATTCCTTCATGCTCACCCTATGTATATAAATTTTTTTAGGTTTTTATGAGGGTAATGTGAACCATGATGGATATTACTATCTCATATTTTAGGATAATTATTGTTTTTCCTCTTTAGGTTTTCTTTTGGGTACTTAATTTGGATATTTTTATATGTTTCAGTTTTATTTATCATTCACTGTGTGATGGTTTTGGTTCAGATTTATATTTTTTCAGGGAGTTTCTTATGGTTGATATATTATATCTCTTGATCTTATATTATTATAGAGGCCAATCCCTCCCATTTTATGATATTTCTACACTCTTAGTTCTATTCACCAATATGGGTCCTATAGAAGATGAGATGTAGGGGTGATTATCCCTATCCCTTCATTTCATTACCCTTGGTGGGAGGGTGTTGAGGAAATTATTAAATATATAATGAAAATAGAATATTTATATATCTGTTACCTTTTAATTATTTGATTCATATTAAGTATGGTAAGAGATATGTTATTGATATATTCTCTCCATAAATCACTAAATATATCTCTTTCAAAAAAGAGATAGGAGAACACACGAGAAATATAAAATAAATGAAATAAAAATACTGCATCATGTCTATCTCCATTATAAGAGTATATAAAGAAGAAGAGACCACTTCCCCACAATAAATAAAAGAAAAAAGAAATTGGCACTACTCCCAACCTAAAAAATCTATGTGATTAATGAGAATGGAATGGAACTATCATGAAGATCTTATTTTCATAATAAGAAGAAGGTGATTTTTGCGTGACAACAAAGTTATTCCATTCATTGTATTGGATGTAATAAGTTTAGATCCAAGACTGGTAGTTGATGGAGGATTCATAGGTCTATCTCTATGAGGTATTATCTTCATCTAGAGATAAATAAATATTTACTACAATAGGTAATGAATTCACATACTACATATTCAGGAGAAGTTGTGAGTAGATCAAGAGATAATATATATATATATATTACGATGCACTTAGAAACATATAGGTTACTGATGATTGAGGGACCTATATGTGCCTAATGTGTGGAGTTATCTTCCTTAGAGAAGTGTGTATTGGAGGAGTAAGGGTAGCGATCATTAAGAGATAGTGATCCATCCCGAAAAACTAATATAAGAAATAAAACTAAATGTGGAGTGATCATGACCTATTATATCCACCAAACTAGTGAATTAGTGTATTTTGGTTCATCATTACAATTCTGATTACATACTCCTTAGACATAGATTAATGTGAGTGAACCAAGTAAAATATTCTAGTCCATTGTATATTTACTTTTATGATTTTAATTGTGTGAATTTGGTGAGATTTTTAGTAAAATACTAGAGAGATTAGTTGAACACAATTCCTTCCAATGTGAGAATAAGACCTAAAAATATAAAATAGTTAAAGAGTCAAAAAGGCTAAAAATGGTTTCACGTTGATTCACCCCCTCTCAGCGTGCCTTGAGGACAGAACAAGATCCCTCAAAATAGTCTCACAAAATTGTGACTCTGGGTAAATATACTATAATAATTGATAACAAACACTTGATGTTATGATGTTAGTTGAATTTCAATAACTTGATACATAGGCTTGAGTTGTATATTTAATTTGTTTTCAAAAAGTTCTCTACAACATATTTCTATTATCATTTTTATTGACAAAGTAAGAAGGACATAAATCATGAATCCTTCATTATTAAATTATTTTTAAATTTATTTTTTAATAATTAGAGTATTTTTTTAACATTTTGGAAGTATGAAAAATCAATTTAGTTGAATATAGAGTGGAAAAAACATTTTATGGGCATCACATAACATATGTACAAAAATAAAGCATTGGTAGTATGATATCCTAATGAAAAATTATATTTTCTACAAGAATATTTTCAAAAATATCTATAAAATTTGATATAATTTTTCCTTTAATTTATGCGTATTTGATTGCAAAGAAAGGGGGATACTAAACCAGAAAGTGATATCACACTTGTTCTAAATAGATGGAAATGAAAATGTTTTGCTGACTATATAGCCTCTTATATTGATGATCTATATTTTTTAGATAACTAAATAAATGTGGCCATTGAAGTATGGTTTTAACCAAGTTGAATAATATCAATTGGAGTTATAAATCAAAATTTATGGAAAAAACATTTTGTTGTATATTAACAGTAAAATGATAGGTTACATATTATAAGTTATTAATTAATTGATTTATTGGATAATTATAGATGATGATACATATTTTTCTTAAAAAAATCATTATTGCTAGATTTTTTATATTTTTCTAACCTATTTTTTATCATCTCAATATAATATATATATGTGTGTGTGTGTGTGAGAGTGTGTGTGTGTGTGTGAATATATATATATATATATAATGTTATACCTAAATTAGAGAATCTCTCAAGAAAATTTAGAAAAAGGGAAGCACATAAACCAAGTTTCAATATTCAATTGGGACTATTATTTATTAATGAAAACAAACATTCGGCCAATAAAATGGTTGATTAATCAAATTTTTTATTTTATAAGGGTCACCTCATAATCTAGTAAATAAATATTATGGTTTAATTGACCCTTATACTGTAGATCTTTCCCAATACAATATTCTATGGTGGGCAGTGGATTGTCTTGGGTCCATTTCCACTTTCCTGAATTTGGTGGAGGAAATAAGAAATGATTTGAATTATAAATTATAGTAGAGTTTGTTTTGTTGGAATGTTAAATCTTATGCATGAAAAATTGATCTTTTTTATTGTATTTTCATTAAAGGAAGATCATCATTTGTTTATGGATGTGTTTTCTAAAATATTTTATATCTATCATAAATTCTTTTAGTTATAGAAGAATTCTTCCATAAGAATTTTGAGTTAGGATATTTCATCCCACTAAAAACATCCACTTATCATTTTGGTAGTTGATTCAAATCTTGATAGTAATTCCATGTTGGTAAACGAGCTTCCTCATGTTATTGCATTCTACTTTTGGAAAAACATAGATGATGATTCAAACATTGGTATTCTATCATTTCTGGGATCTATGTTCATCCCAAAAAATCTATGATTTTTTGTTGTGTAAAGATTATATTCTATATGAAATAAAATAATTTTTATAGAATTAAGAGGATATCCCATTGATTATGGTTCTTGATTCACTGAAGAAATGGGGAAAACATGGTATTTATAACATCTCCCACTATTTACCAATGAATATTCTCTCCATATAAGTTGGTGAATATTTTAAATATTATCATATAATTCATGTTTTTTAAATCTATTAGAAAGTGATAATAGTTTGAAAAAAACATAAATATTATTGACCAAATCTGGTTACACAAATTGGAAATGACAGATTCTTCTTCTATTGATTTTAAAATTTAGAAATGGTTGAAATATAATTGATTTAATCCCTTCTTGTTTGTTCTTAGGATGATCTTAGGGGATTGAAAATTGGTATCCGAGAATAAATATCTATTAAGGTTGTGTCCACATCATTTGTAGAAGTAGTTGTTCTTAAATTTACATGGAGGGTATAAATTATATCAACAAAAAATCTATACCAATATTTTACATTAAAAATTTTCATTTCTGTAAAAAATGATAATCCAATATTTTTTTATTGGGACTTGGTGTTTTAGTGATCACTTTTACTAGTTTTTCACTATTTGGATAAATCACCACTCCCTATAATTTTAACAAAAATAATATTTAAGATGATCAATGAGATGAAAATATATTGTTTTCCTCATTATCTAAGAAATAAGCAATGAAGGTAGAAATATATAAATCAAAAAAATATACTTAGAAAATATTATATTCCACCAAATAATGTTGAAAAATTGTCGATGAATCGTGATTTAAAATTTTTACATCATAATTTTGTGACTTATGGATGATAAAAAATGAATCAATTAATGATTTCTTCACCTAGTTTAATGGGACAGTAAAAAAAATATGAGGTCATAAATAAGATTTGGAATAAAATATGATTCTTAATATATTACTCTGAGGGATTTTAGAAACATTAAATAAAATGATTTCTGTATTAGAATATAGGGACTTGGATAACCTCACATTGAGTAAAATTCATATTATTTTGACCTCCAATGAGATGATAAGAGGACCAACCCAAAAATAAGAATGAAACTATAAAATAGAGTTTTTTTCAGAGATTTTAACATTTTAAAAATAATTAAACACAAGGAGGAACACCATGAGGCATATGATGATGAATAATATATAATAAATCACGAGGCACTTGTATCATTTCTATCAATAGGATTCAATAATGGTTAAGGAAATAACAAGGTAAATCTCTCATTCGTGTGTTTCAATTATGGGAAGTTTGGAAACTTCATAACTATTTACCCAATTAAATATCAAAAAAATGAAGATGAAAAATCACATATTTATTATAATTTTTAAGATGAGGTATAAAAAGTGTGATATCATTAATAAAGTAGGTTTATTTAAAATATTTGAAACCATTATAGGCTTAAAAAATAAAATAAAAAATTTATTATCCATGAAAGAAGAGGAATATTGTTGTAAGGATAATGATATTGATCAAGAGAGCTCAAAATAGGATGTTGAATGTGTATATATGAAACATAAGTAAAATAAAGAAGATTCATCATGAGAAGAGAAGGATAATGGAAATAAGAACAAACCAAAATAGATTATATATTGTAATTTTATCTAAAAATATGTATAAATCTTATTTCAATGTTATAGAAGTAGAATAACTCATTAAATAAAGAACATAACACAAGTGAAGTTGAGTTATAATTCGAGGGAAAAAGAATATGTTCTCTAAAATAATATCATTTAATTAATAACATTCATTATATAATGAAGTAGTATAATTGATTACATGACCTCCAATTTTATTATAATGAATTAAGAAGTGAATGTTATTCAATCAATTTTACTTGACTCATATAATTCATTTAAACATGTTCAAATTTGATTATGAATGATCCTTAGAAGTTATAAGAGAGGCATCCAAATACAATGAGAAGTAACCCTTGTCATAAATGATTCCTGAAGAGTGATTAAACTATTAAAGTCACAATAACTTGGGAACTTAGGACAAAGAATATTTTCATGGGATGGACTTAGTATCGTTATATATGAATAAGGTTGAGTTCGTTTATCTAAAAAAATATAAAACAATTAGCGACTTATGTTTATAATCTCAATGAAAAAAATCAAAAATATTATCATTTAGAAGGCTAAAAATGATAAAAACATAAACTATGGTCAATAAGTATGTTATTATTCTTTTTAAAGGGATTTCTTAGTAAAATCAATCCTAAGTACATTTTAACGTAAAAAACATTAGAAAGGTATGCATGATAGACAATTTAAGAATTTATTAAGATGATTTAATTTCAAATGACATTGTTTCTCATATAGAGCCTTTGGATAAAATTTATTCATGTGATAGAAAAATATTTATTATAAAACACCAAGGATGTGTATCTATTTTTGGGGTATACAACCACAATAATCAAAGAATATTTTCAATGTAAATTTTTTTGGAAAATTAAAATTAATAATAGTTTTGATTTTATTAGAGAGATATGCAGGTGGTGTGAACATGAGGTCACATAGTGAATGAATATATCACAATATTACTAGAATATTTGAAGTATAAAACATGATATAAATCACCTAAAAATAATATTTCTTGGAGAAAGCGAAAAAACAAAAACTCAAGTATGGTATTCAAGGGCATGATGAAAATTTTCCAGTTCTCTAAGGCTAAATGGATTGGATAAACATATATTTCTATCATCATGAGATGAACCTAAACCTAAATCTAAACCAAAACCTGAAGATGAATCACTTGTCTTACCTAATGAGGAAAAAGAGGAAGACTTGTATGGTGAGGTATGTGTGGGAGATCGGCATTATTTTTATGACTTCTACAATGAATGCGAGAAACTTATAGATCTCCCCAATCCTTAAAAGAAAGAAGATCCAGCACCATGGAAATAAGACACCACCCAAGTAGTGAAATTTGATTTAAAAATGGAGGTTCTTGACTACCTACATCTACCCACTTAGAATCTACTACTAGAGTTACTCATTACCAAGGCGTTGGTTTAATCTTATCCAAGCCAAGGAGTTGATATTTTCTCATACTCTATATCTTTTCATTTTGTTGGAACTAAATTGTGTATCACTCCCTACTATTTTGATTTTTTAGATTTAGACAGTATTTTTTATTCCTTATAAGAGGATAAAGAAACTAGACCTTCACTTTTAGAGGAACACATGGAGCTTCCTTATTTTAATGAACATACATTAAAGTATACCCATTAAGAGATATAAGTATTAGAGCATGAAGAAATCATAAATGATGCTGCTCATATTGACGGGGAGAAATTTATTATTAAAAAAATTATTCATGTTAAGATACTTTCTTACTTCCCCTTTTATTATTCAATTACTAAAGCACATGATAAGACAACATTGGAAATGAAGGAGGTTTCAAAAGTAGCAAACAATAAGGAGGATGATTCATACTTCATCCTACACTCTCGATGAATGATATACCTAATTTTGAAGGGGTGTATCTAGTATAACCTATCCATCGATCATTCCTCATGAAGAATAAAGATGAAGCAAATTCTAGGAAAATCTACATGTGGTGGTTCAAATTAAATAATCTTCACCCACCATCTAAATTTGGATAAAAATGGGTACTACCCTCTAGAGGCAGTAAAAATTCAGGGCTAACTCGGGGGATCATATCAAGACTTATTCCTTTACATTATTTCATGGAATATAGATTTAAATTTATTTTCATATGAGTGGTTCAAAATTCCTCCCACTCCCTTCTATCTTTTTTATCTTTAATGACACGATCATTTTCCTTAATTGAGTATTTCTATTTTATATGTTCATAAATGGAAAGAGGAATCCTCAACTAGTGAAAGAGATGTACCAAGATTCATGGGAAAAGTATGATCTCTTTAATTTTTTTATCTTATAAACTCTCTACATTTTTTTCCATAGCATGTTTTGAGATTTAAAGTAAAAATTGTATTCCCATTATTGAATTACGCATTACATGACTAATCAAGAAGACATGTGTTTCTTAGGAATAATGTGATTCCATGTTTTAGATTTTAATATTAATTAAATTGAATGAGTAAAATATAAAATTAAATGATTAAACTGAAGCATGGAGAGAAAAATGACAAATCACGATTTGAAGGAATTAATTAATCCATGTAATGGAAATTTCACAACCTTGTTTCATTATTTTATTATCTTAAATTCATGTTAATTGATATATTATTGTTAATCATTCCTTAAGTGATGGTTTAAAATCATATATCCCATTCATGAGAGAATTTCTTGAACAAATACTTCTTATTCATTCTTGATAAAATTTCATGAGTTATCTAAGGACATGAAACCTACAAAGAAATTTAATTTTAACTTTTCAAAGCTATAAATATTCAAAAAAATATTTAAAATGATTGAGTAATCTTTTGATAAACCAATTATCCTAGAAAATACCAACTTTACATCACTCCTTCTTTCGCTCATAGAGACCAGGAATGAACTTTATAGAGATGATCCATGTTTTAAACCATTATTTTCCATTCCTACACTACTATTGGTATTTTCATGATATTGTACTGTTAAAGTGTGGTGGTAAAGGTAATAATGGTGGAAGGGATGATTTACATTGTAAAAAAATAGTTTGGGTGTGTTTATTATGGTAATTAGAAAATTTTGTTGAGTAATTCATTTCACAATATTATTTTCCCCTCCTAAATATAAATAAATGAAAATGACACACATAACAAATAAAAAATAGAAAAATGGGTTGTGATTTGGGTAAACCAAAAATTACTATTACTAGACCTATGAATTTTATTAAACATTTTTAGGTGGTGGAAGTGATGTTTATTCTAAAAAAACTTCGAAAAAGGAAGAAAAGGAATGTTTATTAGAAAAATAAAAAAGGTATAAAAAAATTATGTATTCAATAGATGGAACAAATCATTCATTATTCTTAAAATGATGATAATATTTACTTTAGAATTTTTGGGATGTTGGGAGTTGATATAAATTTAAGTGGAGAATGTCATTGAATGTTTACCTTGAATATCATTATTTACGCTTTAACCGATAAACCTCCTCCTTGAGCATTAATTTTTAACAGAAATTCCATTCAAACTTAAGACTTAAATACATTTGAACCTTGATTATAATCCCTCATTATTTTATTTTCTTTTTTTCTTTACAAAGTGGAGAAATTAATTCTTTTACAAACCTTTGGATTAGAAGAATGTTATCAAGATATGATCATAAATCCACTTGAATTTTATCATGAGAGATGAGTGAAAAGAATCAGGTGAGGTAAATCATGATTTTAAATGTTTAATAATTATGAATTAGGGTAGATAAATGAATGATAAGAGAAGTTATATCATTTTAGAACTGGAAAATTAACATTTTTGATTTTATTATTCCTATAGAAATTGTGAAATTGGATTGATGTTTTATGTGAATTTAGAATGTTTGATTTACAATTGGTAATAATGTGATTTAATTACATTGAAATTCGAACATGGATATAATTTTTCCCAATTCAATTCATTTTTTGACATTTTATGATTGATTAATGGCTTTAAGTGTGTTGGTATTTGACATACCAAAATATTATGCATATTTTTAATCAATTTTTAATTATTTGTTTTGATGATTTTAATGTTAAAACCATTAATTTTCAATGTTTTAGTTAAATATGTGTAATTTGGAATGAGTAATTGAAATAGATTTAAAAGAGTAAGAGATTGTGGTTTTTATATTTAGAATTCTGTTAAAAAAATTATGAACATTGGTAGTTTTTTTTCTAACTCCTTTAATGGTGTTTATAGAAAATATGCCAGCATGTAAGCCGCCACCCCATGCATGCTCCGCCATTCACTGCTCACTTCCACCCCATGTAGGCACTGCTACTCACTGCTTTCCTCCACATCATGCATGCACTTTCGCTCGCTACTCGCTGCCACCCAATGCATGTACCACTGCTCCCCAATCACCACCACGGCATTCTTGCACCACTACTCACTTCTCACCATCACCCCACGTATACATCGCTTCTCACCATTCCCCGCCACACCATGTGTACATTGTGGCTCGTCATTCGATGCCTCCCCATGCTTGCACTTCCGCTCCTCGCTCGGCGCCACCCCATGCATGCAATATTGCTCGCTGCTCGTCATCACTGCATGCACCCACCAAATAATGTTTCTATATTCCATTATCACACCACTTCTTCACCTTCATCCATGTATTTCACTACCTCTTCTCTCCACTTCTTTCAAGTTCCATTGCATGCATGCAGTCACTGATGCCTCACCATTCTCTACAGCTTTACCACCTCCACTGTTTCTTATTACTGCATGGAATAACCCATGATGATGCTCATTCTCCACCACATTTCGAGATCCACCATCCACCACTACTCTCCCACCCGCCGCTGTCTCACTGCTTCTAAATCACTGATGACACTTTCATGAATTCTTCCATGATGAAAAATTATTAACTCGATTCCATCAGGTGATTTAAATATGCATTCATTCCACGTAATATATTCCTTCATCATATATCTTGGGGGGATTTAAATTCCATAAGATCTCCTCCTAGATTTGAGGTATATTTTAATTCCATTATGGTTGATCAACTCCCTCTTACCTATATAAAATAACCTTGCCTCTATCCCATACCATCAGTCGACACCCACAGAGAGGGATCCCACCTGAGGGTTGGGATAAAATAACATCTCATTCTTCACCTCCTTTCTTATTTATTTTTATTTTAAATTTAATTTAATTTATATTTAAATTTAAATTTCTTTTAAATAAATTATATTCACGTATTTGTTTATAATTTTGTTCCACCATTTTATTATTCTTATTTACTTCTTTTAATTATTCTTATTTTATTATAATAATAATAATAGTTCAAAATTATAATAATAATAATTTTCATTATTTTATTTAAATCTCATTTTAAAATTCTTATTTTAATATTATTTTCTTTATTTTTTTTCATTCCCTTCTTCTTATTTAATTAAAATCATTTTCTCAATAATAATAATAATAATAGTTAATAATAATATTATTATTATTTTAAACTTATTTATAAAATATATATATTATTACTTTTCTTTTTCCTTATTCTATTTTTCTTCTCTCTCTCTCTTCTCATTCCCCATTCATCCATTTTTATTTTATTTCATTGATACAATATTACTTTTATACTTTATTTCGTTCTATTTCTATTCTTCCAATTTCCATGATTGTGATATCTTACTATAGGAAATGAGAGGATGACCTCGAGGCTTGGCCCGAGGAGAGGTCAATGTGTTCTTTAATTTTATTTAATGTTTAATATTATGTCTATGGTAAATTTGTGTAGCATGCATGGTGAGGTGAATGTCTTTCACTTGATAAAATTCCACCAATGAAATGAAACTCAATTTATCCCCATTATTTTCTTAAACCACATTCCCTATTTCCATTTAGGAATACTTTTCATGATATGAGTTGATCTGATAAATGGATGAAATAACATTTATTGAGCAGGGTCATGGAAGATGACAGTTCCTAGACCAAGGGGTATCATCAACCTTGATTAATGATCGATGTGGAATTAAGAGTGTTTATTCATTCAATGACATTCCATGATTTATAGAAACTGAATAGTAATTAAAACATTAGATTTCATGTTTGTATTATCGAACTGAAATCAAACACATAAATGAGAATAATGATTGAAACTTAAAAAAACCCAGAACAAGTGCTTTCTTGTATTACCTCATTTTTTCTTGTTTTCTTGTTAGTTTAGAATTTAATTTTTCATGTCATTATAAATGTAATAAAAATACCAAAAAATAATAATTGTTTTATCGAATTAATTAAAACCACAAAAGAAGATATCTTATGTGATTAAAAGAAGTAAGTGAACAAACTGAAAGTCTCCCTAAGTAAGATGACCTTGGTCACCCACTGTGACGCACTGGTTATATTTAAATTTCTTTCGATCATGCCCCATAACAGGTGTGTGTCAAACACCTTTTGGCATTAGAGTGTTGTCCACTTATGTCAAAAGAACTTGTGATGAATTATCCTTAAAAATAATTTATAAAATATAACAAATATGAAAAGGGACAAATTTTATGGGTTTACTTATATCAAACAACACTTGTTCATGAAATTGGAAAGAAATAGTTTCAAATAGATTTTTTTGGTATTTACAAAATAGCCACTTTTTTGAGTTTAGAGGGAACATATACAAAAAATGACAAGGTAACCAAAACAACAAAATATAATATTAAAATTTAAAATTTAAACAGATTAATTGGAAGTAACACATCTATTCCTTGATCCAACTGTTACCTCTATTTTCCAAATAACATCATCACCTTGATCCCTTCGACTTCTACCTGCTGATGTCAAATATTACCCAAACACATTCGTCTCAAAGATTGAAACCCAAAAAAGTGTATCATATTCATCATCACCATATATTGTTTACTATGTTATAAAAATATAGAAACTCTAATTACTTTCAGACCTTCAACACTCACAAACCTTGAATAATAGATGATTTTTTCAACAAAACACCCTGTCGCATTGGAATGTATCATATCTAACATTCACATAGAAAAATATAAAAATTAAAACAAAACCAATATAGAAATTTTCTAAACATAAAAACCCTTCCTATAAACCAAAACCTTGAGAGAAGAGAAGAACCACTATCATCAATTAAAAAAAGGTGTTCATGAAAAAACTCTAGGAAGGCCTCAATAAATCTAAAAATATTAAATGATGATATCAATGAAAGTCAAACTTCTTGCATCAACTACTGATTCATCCATTAAAACCCCAAACCTCCTAAAATACTAATATACCATACCATAATGGGGTCTTTATAGGTGGTACATGCAATAAGAGAGTGCCAGAGGATGAGAAATTTGTATCACTAAGCATTAACCATGAGAGAAATATCCCAAACAGAAAAAACATTAAATCATAGTAGTCTAGGTACCAAATTATCTATACTAGAATAAACCTATTCCACATTAATATCAATTAGACTAAACCAAAATTGGATTATATAATGATGTTTCAGATAGAAAGAGATGAGGTTGAGGGGGGAAAATTCCCTAGATTGTGAGATTTAGAATCAGATGTATACAAAACAATAAATAAGAGAAGAAGAGAAAACCCTGAAGATAAAACCATATATAGAAACAATCCACAATATGAGATAGATATAATAATAAAAAAAATGATGGGAAATCCTTACTATGAAAAAATGGAAAACTACAAGATTTGACAAATAATATTGTTAGTCCTAAAGGAGAATAGATGGAGGAGAATCACCATTATTTTATGAAGGAAACCATGATAGACAATCCTAAGAGTACATAGATCATAAGGTTCCCTAGTGCAAGGCAATTGAATCCTTAAGAACTCAATATCACTGTGATATGAAAACTAAAATTGTGCATAAAATAAAGGAATTATACATTGAATACCTTACACCACATATAGGTATCGTTGTTGTCTTCAATTGTATGCTTTATGAATACCCTTGAGTTGTTGGAAAAAAACTCCCTCCTCTATTGTGTACCCATGGGATGAAAAAAAATCACCCAATTCTCTGTATGGATCTTCTTTATCTTCCATGGTATTCAATTACATATTGATGGTTAAGGTAATAGGAGGATAAATTTTTTAATGAATCGATAGGAGGATTGAGAATTATATGAAAAACTATCCCAATGGAATAAACCACCTAATATAACCCTAAAATTCATCCCCTGGGCATATTTAGAATTTACTCAAACATTATGAAACATCTGAGTATTTCTATAGTTGTAACTACTTATAAACTCTTAGGATAAATACATTATCGCAAAATTTTACAATACGAAACACATACAATCAATAATATCCACACATGTATACCCTGAACATTAATAGTTATTGTTCAAATTCTCATATAAGTCTTAGAATGCATGTTTAAATTGTACAATATGATTCTCCACACATGAACTCTATATAATATAATCAAATCTAACACAGTTTTTTCCATGGGTAGATTGTCTTATGATATCATCATACCATAAGATATGATATGTCCATAAAATAATAAAATTATTTTTACAACAAGGATTTAATACCACACAAAATATTTATATCATACACTATAATATAGTCTAATATATATCACACATATATTATGCTTTAGGTCATTTCTTCTTCAATATCCCTCTTACAAAAAATCCCCATAGATATTGTGCCACATCACCTTATATTTAAACAAATACAATAACTTGTAAAACTATATCCAATTTTTTTTTTAGATATTTCCAAAACACCTTTTAAAAATTATCATTAAATTCACTATAAATCACATAATATCCAATACCTTATGAATATCCATCCAAAACTCTATTTAGAGAAAATCTATAAAACTTATAAAGAAAACATCATAGTTTCATAAAACTCAATCCTCATTCATTCAACTAAAAAGTGTAACCCAACAAGACTTTATATCATTGTAATAAAATATGATTTCTCAAATTTCTAGATGTAAATAATGAGAATCCCCTAGAAAAGAATTAGTGATAATCTAGATATAAATGGATTTGGCATGATCTCCATCAAACACATGTATCGCTATACCTATGTACACTAGTTGTATTATATAAGAACATGTATTTTCATATGATCCATTTTTCCAAATCATCATGTAACCACCTGACATAGAATATGTCAATCTTGTATAGCTACTCATATGTTCTCAATTGTTTGAGTATAGACTGACCATGTTGATGAATACATCACATGTCATTCGCCATTATTGATGATAACATTTTATACTACTCATCCAATAGATAAACACATATAATGTATTATCTAGGGATGGTCATACACTTCTTCTACAAATATAAAATATAGCCTCATATGTAATACTCATTATGTAATAGGATAAATTCTATCTTGATTAAGTCTCAATCGATGACATGATCAACAATATACCTAATCACCCCTGGTTTTCTAAGCCTCATGTATTGTGAAATAAAGGTAAAAAAGTATGAAAGTTCTCATGCTCTATATCTTTCCAAACATAAGTATAGTGAAATAAAAATATCAAACCTTCACCCTAACATACTAAATAAATAGCGTATAACCATCCATGTGATCTACTTGGGGGTAATCTAGGACAAAAAAATCATTTTGTGCCTTATGATCATATTTTGTATCTCGATAAAAAAAATAATTCCCATGATATCCTAAATATTTCACTACAACCTATAATACTCTATGATGAACAGTAGTTAGGGATAACTTGTAGTTTTACTTTGGGAGGTCAATTATCATTACACATCAAATTATATCTCTATACACTATTAAATAATGATAAAATAAAGATTTAATTTTTAATAAAATGACACATTTTATCATTTTCAACTCTTTTTAGATTATTAACTAAACTATATATAACTGACTATCTTATTATATAAATTATGATAGACTATCATAGAGGGATTATATTTACCATACTTTTTTGATTTTTTAAAACTTGTTATATCTATATGTAATTCTGGACACATATTAATTTGACTATTTGATAAAACACTTCAACTAAACTCTTTTAGTGAGTAACATATATGAAGTAGGACAACTTGAATAGTTATGAGACTTAGGAATCATATTCTACATTTTAAACTTTTTGAACATAGTATTAACACTTCTTTACTTAATAACATAAAATGTAATGATGTTAATGAGTTTTTTCTTCCTAAAATGATTTCTATGTTTATCATCACCATCATTCATGGAACTCTTTCCATAAAAGTTTTACTTGGAGATCATTTTGGAAACAATATATAGCTCTTTACATTTTTCATTACTAGTGTATCTTAAACTCTATTAGGATATATATTGATTCACTTCATTATGGTAACTAAATATTCATATTTATATTCCACTTTATAGTTATTCCCGAAAACCTATTTAAGATATTAAGTGACATACAAATTTTATTATGACTAGTATGATTCTTTATTTATTATATTTATACATGTTTAAGTCCAAAACAAACTCCCACCAGCCTCTTATACATTATACTATCTCCATAATATGATACTAGGAAACAAAAATGTAACTTCACATCATACGAGACCACTAATCAGTTCCCGGACAAATGATTTTTACTAACCTCAGGCACACCAACCCATAAGCCAGAGACTACTGACTAGAAGTAAGGGTTGGGTAAATTACTTTAGGGAGACTAAAGCTCTGGTAAGAGTGAAACAAAAACATAAATTAAGAGAGATAACATACATCACACAATACCATAAGCAATATCAAGATAATGGCAAAGAACCAAACACAATCCATGAAATATTCAAAATGGTTCTACAATATAAAGGAGTTATGTATTACAATTTTCACATACAATCGGAATAAAAGAGTACAGAAGGTTGAAAACCAAAAACAACAAGACATAAATGCGGCTCGATCTCTAGCTCGACACTCACACACCATATATTTCTTAGATTGTAATAACACATCATTCATAAGTTGATTTCTGTTATACCTATCCATATCCGTATATTTCTTAGATTTTAATAACACATCAGTCATAAGGTGATTTATATTATACCTGAGTACCAAACGACACCATGAATAGGGTGTGAGTATGACTTAGTAGGACACCACTAACGATGCCCCTATAACATACATATTGAATAGTAATTTCATATAATGGATCCATAATAAAAAAATTTAAATAACTGGGAGGATAAATAAATACAAAAATAAAACATTGAATCTGGGCTTTATGGTGACACCAGAGGTCGGACCCACCTACTTCGATTAGTGATGGATGTCTCTAAACATGTCGTAGAGACTATTCCAACCCAAAACACTCATAATAATGGGTGATATACCCTTCCACTATAAAACCATAAATTTTGGGTAATATACCCATCCTCATGGACCAATCATCCACCAAAGGGCCAAATTCACCCCAGGTTTATCAATAAACCAATGATGCATCAATCACCACATCCACCCAAGAAACAATTTCTTCGTAAGATTAACCATCAATAACAAATAAACAATTAATGAAAATGTTGATGTAAAATTTTAATAGGGAATAACTTTGCATTGCCATGATACAATATAGACATTTAAATTACAAGGGATTAATTAAATTTACCATTTTTTTCTAACAAATATAAATAACCTTCTGAATATAAAAAAACCATTTAAAGACATTTATTAAGGGAATAAAATATTGTAATTCCAATTACCATGGTAAATTACCAAATTTAACACCAACCCAACCCTATATACGAATTTTTAATGGAATTTTTAATAAGGATTAATCCTAGAAAATGGATATTATTATCCCACTCTTTCACTTTGACAAGAAAATGATTCAAGAGTTGTATAGCATTGTAAGGTCTAGTTTTTAACATTTAAAAAATAATTATTTTAATCAAAATAGAGAGATTGAGGAAAATCAAAAGAACTTAATATAAAATAGCATGACTATGGAAAAATATTTAGGTAACAAATCCCTTAGGTCTAGGAAGATCCACATTCCTGATATCAGCCTTTGATCATCTTAGAATGAGAGAAAAAGAGAAACCATAAGAATCCCTAAAAATCGGGAATTTATGTTAAATAAGGTGGAAGTGATTTAGATGGAAAGAAAAAAAAGAAATATTGGATGTAAAAGGAGTATTAGACTTACAGACTTCCAACACAACAAAAAATAAATAAAACTGGGACAAGTTTTGAAGGATATCGACCAAATACCAAGAAATACGGAGGAGATCTTTTATAAGGGTGTTGTTGGCTGAGAAGGAGGCCTAAAATCAGGTTAAGGAGTAACAAATAGCTAAGGAAAAATTGAAAATTGAAAATTCCTAACTAGGGAGTGCGATTTGACCACATGGTTAGCCAAACCATGCACCAACCGTGTGAACCACATTATTTATAAACACCTTACCTTTCATGTTTTGGGGAACGTTTTGAAAAACCATGAATAAATCATGAGAAATGGATATTCAATAAATTGAAGGATTTTAATGAATTTATTTTAACTTTTTCATGTTTAGAAAAATTACGATCCTCTTTTTTTCAAGATTCATGGATGGCGTGCATTGTTAGGAAAAACAACGCGATAAATGAATGCCCAATTTTTTTTTCCTCCAAATGCCTAAAATTTCAAGCCTAAGACCCTCCAAATTCTCTAAAGTCCTCTCCATTACCAAAAATCAAACCCAAAAAACATTACCATGTAAAAAAATTTAAATTTTATGTGAAGTTAAGAAATAATATACCTCATATGAAATTCAGCTTCTTACAATATCCCCACCACATAATAGTTCATCCTCAAGCCCTGCTCCTAATCATCTTCAACTACCATGATAAAAACTCGGTCCACTATGATCAAATGTCTAACCCTCATTTCTATTTTTTATCCTAGTTCTATACATATTTCTATATCACACATTCTAGTGGTACATTCCTCCCATTGAGGGTATTTTCAGTATATTCTATTATATACATGATGCATTCATTTAAAAAAGTATCAGCATTCAGCTTCACATCATCAACATCAATAAAATGATACAGTTCAGGGTAATATAATTAATGTTGAGATATATGGACCATGTCATATATAATTTTATACCTATGTAGGAGACCTACTCAATAATCCACGAGGTTGACTCTATTTACTATCTTAATTGACCCAATGAAGCTTGATGCTAATATCCCTCGACATCAAATATTATGATTCCTAACCTTGATGAAACATGTAAGAAATCACAATCACCCACATCAAACTCTCGGGGTCCTAATCTTTGGTCAAAATAAGATCTTTTCCAACTCTGAGTAGTCACCAACCACCTCCTAATAAAATTGAATTTCTCAGAGGTCTCTATTACTGGGGATTTCAAAATCATTACCAAATCACCAGCTTCCAAATTGCATAAGGGAGAATAGAATGGCATGTCGTTAAAGGCCTTGAATAGGGATATCTGAATGGACTCCAGATATATATATTTTTATGATAACTCTTAAAAATCCATATGACTCTCCCAAGAACCACCAAAATCAAGTAGACATTCCCAAATAATTCCCTCTAACACCCAAATGGTATGTTTTGATATCTCATCCTTATATAGATGCTAATTTTTTATTAGATGAAACTATATGCCCATCCCTCTATAGAGGACCTACTAGAATATCAAGGTAAAACAAATATATTTATCTAAAATGATACTCTATAGTACCTTGTGTAGGTGTACTATCTTATAAAACTATAATATGCCTAGTTTGTCAACTGTAGAAGTCTCTTTATTGGGTAAGAAGTGTGATGAATTTTTAAGAGATAAATGATAACCCAAAAAACATATTTCCAATGAGTATTCCTGTATAGAATCTTCTCAAAATAAATTTTCAAATCATCCCAGTTCCACTCTGGAATGGAAAACAAAAGAAAAAGACTAGAAGGACCTTTATTCTTGGCCTTGACCTATTGGTAGATGTATCATCAAGAAATAAAACCACCTATCTCATTCTTAATTATAGGACACCAAAATTCTCTACATATTTCATGATAAATCTTGGTTATCCTTGGATTAATAGTAGAACTAATGGCTTGGAATTCCTTCATCAACTCCTCATGCATTCTCACAGAGAATAAAACTCATCCTAAAAAATAAAATATCTCATCATCAACCATGGACCAATAAATATGGGTAAACCAACCATAAATACCATCCCACATCTCCAGATAATTGTAATTCAAGGACTGGATCTTTTTCAACTTTTCAATGGGTGTGGAAGTAATAAATAGAGAAGCCATTGTTTCCATTCTTTAGTACATATAGATATCTTGATGTATCTCTACAAATAAGTTCATAATCTAACACTTTGAACTAAACTCATGAATAACATTTGAATGATTTTTATTACTCAGAGAATATACCACTACATTATCATTCCCAAGAGTGTAAGCAAACTCGAATTCAATTGATTATTGGTACTCAACCCACCTCCTCTACCTAATATTTTTTTCATGTAGAGAGAAGATTTATTTCAAAATTTTATGTTCCATGTAAATGAAAAATATCTATATTAATAGGTTTTGTCATCAAAATCTTAGTGTGTATACTAGTGTAATATTCTCTATATCATGGGTCGGGTAGTTTCACTCATGTGGTATCAGCTACAATGAACCATAAGTGACTACTTTCCCATCCTTAATAAGAATTGTCCCTAATTATACACCTAACACATCATCAATTAATGTGTAATATTTACCAAAATTATGTAAGGTTAGGACCTGCATATACACCATGATATTTTTCAATTATAATAAGGTTTTCTCACAAGAATGAATCAAAATGGACTTCACCCATTTTTAGTAATGCATTTTAATGGAACCACCATGCTAGAGAAGTCCTAGATAAATCTATGATAATAGAAAAAACTCCCAATTAATCAATGAATCTATATAACATTCATGGGATTTTCCTAATAAACCACTATATCAATTTTATGAGTATCCATAGAAAATTCGGCCTCTAATATTACATATCCCAATACAGGCACATGATCTAAACAAAAATGAAATTCAGAGAATTTAACAGAAATTTACTGACCTTGATGTATTATTAAAACTATCACTATATGTCTATCATGCTCCTTTATGTTCTTTAAGTATACCAAAGTATCATACAAAAATATAACCACAATGAGTCTAAATATTGATGGAATACTATATTAAATAGATCAATAAAGAATTTGGGTGAATTTATTATCCTAAAAAACATAATGAGGTACTGATAAAGATTTTACAAGATCCAAAAATCTATACAAGGAATATCATATGGTATCACTCTGAGTTTTTGGATCCTCGATCATAATTCAAACTTGGAGAAAAATCAAGAAGCATTGAGCCAGTCAAGTTAATCATTGATGTCTGGGGGTGGACATCAGTTCAACAGAAAATAATCCAAATGAGTAAATATAGGTTATTGAGTCTCTCCCTCATCGATGACAAAGCTAAAAACCCGGGCAGTTAGGTCACCTAGTTTTTTGAAGGTTCGTTCTGACACAACCTACAAAAACATCCCACTCTCCCACACACTCTATGATTCAAACCTTAGGATATATTAAAGAAACATTACCTTGATAAAACTTAATTTTATCTAGATAATTAATTCACTAGTCTATTCTACAAATTACATCAAAACCACTGATTTCTCGCAAGAAGAAGTCTTAGAGGAAACGATATTCACAGATGACTAGTGCACACCCATAACACTTCTGAATCACCTATGAATGGATAAAAAAATGGTTTATCAATTGAGGGAACATCTTATAAATACTATAATACCAAACCCAAGCCTATAATGAAAGAAGAAGATATTATAGAGTGAGATACTCTCGTGTCAAAGAATGTAAAAGCGAGAGTGGAAATACCTAAAATCATATCTTTAATGGTCAATAATTTGACACCATGCTCTGTTAGAAAAGGATTTTCTAGTTGTAACTTTCCTTCCCCATGGCCCTATTTATATCCTGACTTCCCTGAGTCATACTCTCATACTGACCCTGCTTATCTTGACCCTGATCTCCACCACCACTATAATGGTCTGAGCTGCCAGTAGATTCATAACAACCTTATTATTGTGACATGATGCACTCCTTGGCCCATAAACCCCAACCTCATCCTAATACTTTACCATTTTCATCCTTCTAGAATCTATAAACATGGTGCACAAGTCCCTTGTCCCTAAAAATATGCTACTATATAGGTGGTCGAGGTAATTGAGATCTCTTATATCCTAGGAGAACACATTGATAGAACCACACCACACTTATCCCTTGTAAATGATGTGATAAGTTGCCATAATAAATGTAATGACCACTATATTCTTAGAGAGATTCATAATATTATTTCTTCCAACCACCAGAATATCTATTGACACTGCCACTTACTCCTGAGGAAGATAGTTTCATACTACAGTGACCCTCATTAATATTCCTTTATGAAATCAAAAATTGGTTACAAATTTTAGATAATGATGAAGAAAGTGATTCATTAACCTAAATCATGATCTTATTATGCCAAACCTACTGAAATTGTATAGATTTTATAGCCTCTTCATGAGATATGGTTGGAGAAAATCGTTGAAGCTATGTAAAATGGGAAGCATAGTCCATGACTGCCATATCACCTTGATCCAACCCCACAAACTTCTAGACCTTATCCGGTCATAGGTTCTTTTGGAATAAGTGAAAAAATAAGTGGGTTAGAAAATATTTCCAATTCATCCCAACATAATGCATCCCATAGAAAATAATTTACCACCATCAACACACTAACCCACACCACATGTAAACTTCCATCACCAACCTCTTTTCCTCCAAAGTCTCTACATGATCAGGGAGGGTCTATATAGACTCTATATACCACTCTTCCACTGATTTCCCACCACCAAATGTAATATGTAGAGGGTGATGATGCTCAAAATCATCGGTAAAATCTAACATAGTTAGAGAAGTTTAAGGACGTCCCCTCTCTAAGGCATGTACTATACCTAGGTGGATCTCATAGATCACATCATTTATAAAAGGATGAGATGCTACCTAAGGTTAAATTTCACCTACCCAAGGGGCTTGATTTCCATCCCCCTATAGGTCTGGAACCTTGATTCTATGTGGTGTTATAAGTCTACAAGGACATCACAAGATCTTAGAATGAAACATATAACAAGAATTCATCAATACTCAAAGTAAGGCAATACATGCACAATAACACATGTACTTGAATTATATACCCACAAATACCATTAATATATCTTTTCCAAGAGCTATAAATTGCAATTATCTCATTATTTAACAAGTAATTTTACTTGTAATATTTACATTATTGATCTTTTAATTTTATCTCAATGTTTTAACTTCCAAGGTATTGTCAAAAAGTGTTACATTCACGTGATGTAAAGGAAAAAATGCTTAAGTTGATATAGAATATTTATTTAAAAAAAACCATTAGTTAAAAATCAATTTATTTATTCCTTTACATTAAGGTATTATCTAGAGAATTTTCAAAGTAATGTTCCACTATATCCTTTTATTGGAAAAGCCAAATAAGGTGTTGCTAACAGTTTGAATTTCAAACCCCCTTTTATTCAAATATATAGGTATAAACATATATGTATTTCATCCAACCATCGTCAAGAATAGATAATAGGAAACAAAAGTGGAAAATAAGGGATATAAAATACCTCAAATAGTACTAAAATTGGTACAATGATAGGGGCTAAACCACAATCATAATCCATGAAATATCAAAAATGATGGTACAATAGATATGAGTCACATTTGACAATGGTCATATACAACATCAAAAAATATGTGAAAAATATAGATGAATAAATAATACAAGGATAAAAAGTGACCTAAAATTTATCCCATCACCCATCCTCCAACTTTTTAAAAGTACACAATCTTTAATCAATAAAATTTCACTTTACCTTGTCTTTATCTATATATATTAACTCTTCTCAAGTACCAAACTGCTGCCTAAATAAGGTGTGAGTACGTCTCAGTAGGCCCCATGAACGACATCCCTGAATTATTCATTTTGAATTGTAAGTGCATAAGATAGTTCCACAAAAAAATAATTTAAATAACTAGGTGGATAAATAAATAAATAAATAAACACAGAATGGGGGATTTATAGTGACACTCGTGGTCAAGCCCACTTTCTTTGGTTAGGGCCACATGTCTCTAAGAAAATCAGAGTGACAATGCTTACCCAAACCACTCTTGAAAATTGTTTATATATTAATCCATAATCCAAACTAGATCCTAGGGTAATACACCCATCCGTGATGCCCAAACATCCACTCAGAGACTGGATTCACCCAAGGTTTAACTATTAACAAAGGATCCATCGGTCATCACATTCATCCAAGGGAGGGATTCACATCTGGTTTAACTATCAATCAGAAAATACCTAAGTCTCAAAACCGTGTATGTACGATCTTAACTTGGTTATAACTCATCATTTACATGATACTATATAAAAATTTGAATTACATAGGATTAATTCCATTAAATAATTTTTATTGAAAAAAATAAATAAAATTTTCAAAACTAGAAAACTATTTCAAGAAACTTATCAAAGTAAAGAAAAATAGTTCAAATTCTAATTACCATGTTCAATTAAAAAATTTAACCCCACCCCAACCCATGTTCCCAATTTTAAGGGTATTATCCCAGAGGCATAATCCTAGATATGGGTTCACATTATCCCACTATTTGAATTTGAAAATAAAATTACTCAAGTGTTTTATAGAATTCTGATAACTTGGTTTGAAGATTTAAATAGGAACTAAGTTCAAGCATGATAATTAGATTGGGGAACATTGAAATAACTTAAGATAAAATAATGCGAATTTTGGAGAAATACTCAAGGACAACCAACCATTGGTCTAAGATGGTCCAAAAATATAATATTAGCATTTTATTCATCTTATAATGGTAGAAAAAGAGAATTTTTTAAAAGGCCATGATAATAGGCAGTTTACATTAAACAAGGAAAATGAGATTAATATGAAAAGAAAAATCAATATTAGAATATAGAGGAGTGTTATTATTATTGAGATATTTCTAACATTATGGATGAAAGTGAAATCATATAAGGATTAAAGGATATCCACCAAAAACCAAGTATGGGAGAGTTGAGCTCCTATAAAGTTGTTGCAATCCAAGAATGAGGCCTATAATCGGGATAAAGAGTAAAAAGATACCAAGGGGAAAATTTTAAATATAGACTTTTCTATTGGGTTGTACAGTTGGACAAACCATGTCCTAACCATGCTAACACCAATGTTTGGAAACACCTTACTTTTCATGCTTAGAAATATGGTAAGACAAACCATGCAAAAAACAATAAAAATGGATCTATAATAAATTTCATACATTTCATGGTTTCCTTAGCCCTTTTTTATGGTTGGAAAAATTGTGTTCCTCTTTTTGTCAAACCACATGGTTAAGGTGAATGGTTAGATTAAATCATGAACTTACTATGCACCCCATTCTATTTTCCCCAAAAACCTAAAATTTCAAGCCACATACCCTCTAAATGCTCTAAAGGACTCTCCATTAACTGAAATCAAACCCATTATATATAAACATGAAAAAAATGAACTTAGTGTGAAATTATGAAAGAATGTACCTCATATAAATATATGAATCTTAGAAAAAATCCTTTGTGTTAAGAAATAAATATTATTTTAATTTAGTGGTAATATATATAAAAATAACTTGTCATATCCATATATTATATAAAATTCTATGTATTTAGATCAATAATATAAAAATAATATATTATTCTTTAAAATATATCATTGATTGGTGGTGGGATCATATCCCTCATATTTTAACAAACATACACTATTGGAAATGTGGTAAATACCCATACCTCAATACCTATTGTTTATTTGTAACCATGGTTATATAGGTCATTATACCAACAGTTTAGAATAACCTTTGGTATAGAGCCAAAACCAATATCTTATACTAATAGTTCTTAAAAACCATTGGTATAATGTTTTGATACAAATTTTTTTAAACCATTTCTATAGAGCCCCCAAAAATAGCCATGCCATGACATCCCTCCTCATCTAAAATCCCCAATTTCCCCCATTACCCATGAATTCTACCCTCATTATACCTAGTTAAATATCCCCATATTCATCCTTTTGTTGATTTAATTCTTCTTCAATATCAAATCAGTGAGTTTTGGGTCCATTTTCTGTTAAACTAAGAATTAGTTTCGGTTTTACATAGGTATCAAACAAAAAACAAGATCCCTTTAGGTCATGATTCGTCTCAATTCATTAAAATAATGGTTTTTATATTATATTTGTTCTAGTATTATATAATAAATGTTATCATAGTTGGAATATTTTTTTTAATTTATTTACATTCTTCCATTACCTAATCTAATGTAATTTATTTTTTTAAAATATTTATTAGGGGATTATATAGTCAATAATTGATGTAATTTTTTGTTTTTTAATGTATTATGGGGTTATAAAATTATTTTTTTAATAGTTTTATTTTAATTAACTAATGATAATGATTTCGGTATTAATAAATTTAATCTAATATGGCTTGATATGTTTGAATTATAATATTATTAATTGTAAATATACTATATCAAAGCATGATAAATTCAAAAACAGGATATTAATATATATTTTCAATACCAGCTAACCAAAATTCCATTTTCTTAAGAATAATGTTAATGATTTTGATAGTTTTAATTATATTTTTTAAGTATAATGAAATAAAAAATTGAGTATGAGTAAGAGATATAATGTAATACTATTTATTATAGTAAAAAGTTTTCCAGTATTGATATATTTTAAATTGTTTTTATAAGCATGAGGTTGTACATGTACGTGATTTTTTTCATAAAAATCATCTTAGAAGTGAATATTAAGTTTTTTGGGTTTATAAATGAAAACTTTTGAATATAATTTTAATATGATGATTTAAAAAGGATATATTAAATCAGTTATATTGTTTTTGACACCTATTGGGTTTATAATAGAAAATGGAATTATTATCGAATCATTTTTTCAAAAGGATTTTATTATTTTCCAATTTATATTAGGTTTTACTTATGTTTAAAAGAGATTTTATAGAAATAAAATCATATTTAAATGAGTTATGTTTTAATTTTTTTTAATGTAAATTTTTTGAGGTGATTAAGAAATTAATGTATGGGTTAGTTCCTGAACCAGAATCAAATTATATATTCATTTCATTATTGAAAATATGCCATCTGGAATATTTGATATTTTAAAATAATTTAATTACATTTATGAATTCTAACCTATACTTGTGTCCTTTTTTATTTCTAAATAGGTAACCATGTTTTTTTTATAATTTTAATATTTATTATTTAGAAAGGGTTTAATGTGTAAAAACATTTACCCCATGGATGCACTCTATTTTCCAAAATTGATTCATTCCAAATTTATGATTTAAAAAATTGAAAACTTATTTGGGTGGGGAATATATATTTTTTCTATTAGAACATTTACTTGTTGCATAATCCAAAACATTATTATTATTGGAATTCTACTAGTTTGTATTAGCTGTTGCCTATTCAATGTCATGTAATTTCATTAGATCACTACTAGTATGCATCCATTATAACACCTGCCAAGTATTCTTTGATTACATTCATATAAAAATTAGTATTTGGATTATCTTATTAGATATTTCATATAGAAATGTGATATTGAATTGTGTCATGATGATATTAAGAATGTTTTCCATGATAATGACATATTTATCCAAAATGAAATATTTAATTTTATGTAGGACAACATTATTCATTAAAAAACATTTTCCATGACAATAAATATGGATTTAGTTATGGAATTATTTTATTGTCTAGATATATATTAAAAAGATTCATCATTTTCATGAATTTTATAATTATATTATAATATTATGATTTTAATAAAAAAAACATTTCTTGAAATAAAATGGTTAAAATTTTGATGTAAGATACTGATTGAATATCAATCGATTTTCAAAATAAGTTGTATTTTTTAGATATTATATTTAACTATTATTTTGATTGAGGAATTATATGTGTCCATTTTTATAATTTTTAGAAGACTTTTATTAATTTAGTAAGAATTTATCAATTATATAAAAAAATTTGTTTTCAAAAAAAAATTGTTTGGTATCATACTGGAGAGAAAAATAAATATTAGACTATTCATGATCAGAATAAATGTTGTGGAATAGAGAATTTGATATTTTATTAATTTCCATTTATTCATCCTTTTGAGAAATAAAGTGTTCCTATATAATAAAGAATTGTATGAGTACACATGATACAACTAATTATTATTACTATGCTCATAGTGTGGAAAAAATGATGGATGATATAAGGACCCATATATATCAGGCATTTGGTAAAATGAAAAATCATTAATTTTTAATGTGATAATATCATTGGAAACCAAAATATGGAATTTGAAATATTGGAATTGATTATATCTTTTATTTTTTGAAGGATATACTTCTTGGTTATGTAGATATTATCTAAAATAATTATATGTAAAGAACATTAATTGATCAGTTTGGATTTTCAACTAATAAAACTCATACTTTCCCAAAATATTACACCTTAATTTGAGAGGAAACCACTAGCCTAAATGATTATAATTATTATGTTATATCACTAAATAATACAAATATATTTGAATCTCTATCCCGTGAGCTAAAAAAGTAAATGGGTGTATTTAATTAATTACTAGTATCCAAAATCATTTCATGACTACAGAAATCTCAGCAAATTATCAATGCAATGATGATGATAGAATTAATGATAATGAAGGGTTGTTTATTCTATATATGGATTAACATGATATAAATTTGTTTCATGATATCCTATTTTTTATGTTGGGTCTATGATAGGATGGTTTTAATCTATTTTTCTAGATTTTTACTACATATAGTATGTGACCAGTTTTCATTCACATTTGTAACCTCCATCCTTGAATGTATATGAAAAAATCAATTAATTTATAGGTTATACTAATATATATACCTTATAATCATTGAAATGATATACATATAATCTTTAAAAATTTAATAAATGAGTCGAATACTTTTTTAAATGTAGGTGAGCACACATACAATTCTTAATTAAAAGACATACTTCAGAATCATATTAAACTTATTTGGATGATCAATAATTTTATTAATTGTGAAATAATGTGTATTTGTAGAAAAATGTAAATCTTTTAGTTATTAAAACCCCAATATTTTTTTTGTATTCCTATTTTTAAATAAATTTAATCTCTTTGATATCTTTTTTTTTCTCAAAACATTGAGCTTAAATGAACTCCAAAATATTATTAATTTAACACGACCCTTATATGATAGTTGTTCAACAATAAGGAATGAATAGGAATAACCACATTATGAAATATATAATTTTAAAAATAATTTTTAATTTAATAATTAATTCTTTTTGAATATGAACATATTTTTTAGAAAGTAATTTCATTCATCAAATATATGTTTTATTTTAAAAAAATGTTTTGTATTGTTTCTATGAGAAGATATATTTTAATATTTTTTGACACATTTATAAAATTTATTTTACAAAATGAACACAATTTTTTTATTCATAATTTCAAAATTATCTTAGGTTGAATTTTTCATACTTTTATAAAATCTATAATCATTCTACGAATTGTAAAAATACGGATTTTTATAATACCCTAGTTTTAATTATATTTAAAAACAATTTTATTATTTAAATTGATCCTAAATTAATTTTATTCAATTTTATTTATATGTAATTTAATTAATTATATTTAAACCAATATTTATTCATTAGTTTTCTATAATTTAACTATTAGGATTAAAAATATATTTTTTTAATAATTGATTTCCATTGGGTTTTGAGGGTTTGATTTTAAATGTAAATTTTCAGCTTCTGTGTTTTTAATTTTTTTTATATAATTTAAATTTTATTTTAATTAGTACCTCCAAAATCTGGTTTTTTAAATATAAAATAATCATTATTTAATCACATAATGTCACCCCATGTCAAGTACAAATACAACTCCTAACCACCACCTTTCACATTAAAATCTATGAATATTTTCAAATATCTTCCAAAATATCTCCAACCAACTCTTAGAATGTCTAGGTTCTTTTGGTTTCACCCAAAGGAAAATTCTATGTTCCTTAAGGGTCCATTAAAGAAGTTATATTTATGAGGTAACATTATCAAACAATCTCTTAATTTATTTTATTTTTCTACATTATCTGCACCACCTTCATCTATAAGAGAAAAATAAATTCAGTATAATTTATATATTGGAATGTTATATTTATAATGTAATATATTTTATCAACCCCTTTTCTCATATACTTTTATTAGAATGTTATACCATTTAATTTCATTTCAATATTTTTTATTTCCATTTTACAAGAGAATCCATAATTATACACAAATGAACTGACCATCAAATCCATTAAACAAACACACCTAAAACAAGAAAAATAATGAAATATTATTAATGAATGGTTATTAAGATGATATAAAACTATAATTTAAGTTATTATAACTATTATTATAGTTCTATAATTAATTACTAATATTATTTAATAATTTATAAAGTCTGTTAAAGTACACAAAAACTAAAGGGAATCATGAGGTAAGGGTTTATCGTCTCACTTTTTCCCTTGTGATATGTATGCCTTATTCACCACAATATTTTTTATGGTGTATATACCTCCATTTTATATATTTTACCATGAATAAAATAATAATAATGCTATTAAATGTTTAATTTGATAATTATTATTTTAATGTGTCATACAAATCGACTTATTAAAAAGTGGTATAAGATTTATTAACTCAATTACCATTCATTGGGACAAACTTCTACTTCATTGATGATTCATTGTTAAGATTATGTGTGAGATGAATTTTTCTTGATTATGTTTTATATAAACTTTTTATATGTTTATTTATAGATTATACACATAATCTATTGATTTAATTAATTCTCATTTCAATGATATGATATTTACAAGGTACATTCTTTTAAAAATTATCGTTTTAAAATTTCTCTTAAAACGTCACATTCCTTCCACTTCCTTGTTTTCGAAAATTAGTTCTAATTTTTTTTAATATTCTCTATTAATTTATGAAATTTAATTTTTACTCATTTTTTAATTTTACAGAATATTTTGAAAGGATTCATTTTTTTTGTTTTCTAAATGATTTTTATGACATATCTAAGAAAAGTATTAAAGGGATGTTTTTTAACTTATATGGAATAATCAAAATTTACCTCCATTATGATGCCCTAATTATTTGATGTTTCCTTTACAATATTACAAGGTTTATATTAATGAAATTGTTTTCTTTATAGTTGTATTACCCTTTAAAAATAAATGATTTAAAAGTAGAAATGTTTTTGAAGAATCATTTAAAGTAATTTTCAAAATTATTTTCCTTCTAAGATAACATTATTTGATGTTAATTAGGATTTTCATGGGATATTATTCAACAATAATGTAATTTTTATCTTTTTCTAGTTTATATTTATAATGGAATGATATTTATGATACCGATTTATTTTCCATCAGTTATGTAATAATGCAATGTTCATTAAACCCATTTAATTTTATGGGTTTTGATATTATGAATGATTTACGTTATTTGACACACAAATGTATGGTTTTAAATATTAAATTAGTGGGACCTATATATACCTTCATTTTATTGGTTAAAACATTATATCTCATGATATAAAAATGGGAAACAAGTCAATGGGCTTGATCCACTGTATGAAAGAGGGGCGTCCTGATCCACTATGGGAAACAAGTGTCTCCAAATCCACTGTGTTGATGGTATTGGTAGATAAAATTTACATATGAAATAGGTTTATATATTTATGATGGTTACACAATTTTATGATATGAGATTATGGATATTGATTGATTTGTGATGATTTCTCACTCTTATATGCCATTTTTTCAGAAATGATGATGCTTATTCCCTGAATCATGTTTATGATCTACGACAGGTTTGGAATGATCTTCCTAATTTATGATCATGATCACATAACCTTATTATTATGTTATTCTTTCATATTATCTTAGATTGATATATCTTATTTTAATCCTTACTAAGAATCTCAGATCTCCCTTTTCTCATTTATATTTTCCCCCAAGTTATGAGGAATGATATTAAATGAATCTTGTCTAGAATATTTTCACATTGATGATATTGACGACCTATTGTGAAATAAAAAAAAATGGGTTCTATGGGAGATAAATTTGGTCTTTATGAGCCAATTATTTATGAACCCAAGTTGTAAATATATCATCCTAATTCTCTGAAACTCTAAACCTAAATGGTCCTTGGGTATGTAAGTGATCAAATATTTCCTTTTGAAAATTTAATATTTTGTAGAAAAACTTGGGTAACATGTATTAGTATCGAAGACAAAAATACAATGTTTATGTTTCTATCACTAGATCTGGGAGTGAGAATTATAGGCTATTCCATTTGGTGTCAGAGAAGGGTTTAGATAAATTTGGAGATTATGTTGTTCTTTTGAGAGGTTATGTTAAGAGTTATATATTCCATCACGGGTATATAATACAATTAGTTCAGAGTTTTAGACACCCCTTTTGATGTTTTATGTTTTGAAATTTTATGGTATGTAATGATATATTTGGAGAACACATGATTAACTTAAATATAACCCTTAATATGTTCATGATTTTGGGATAATAATGAGATAAATAGATGTTTTGTTGTGATAAATAAATGTTATAGTATTGATAACCATGGAACTGATTAGTAATATGATGAAAAGGTGGTTTATGGATTAGGTGTATATATTTTTTGGATTTGTCGCATTAATAAACAGTTAATTTTTGAAATCAGACATGTTTTTACTAAAGTTTCTTGATCATTTAGGTTATTATCAATTTTCTATAGAATACATGATAATGATATTCACATGATTGGTATGTGACAATTAAGAGAAAGATCATGTTTTTGGAGTATTAATGATAATTTGATTTTAAAAATTTAGTGAGCCTCTTTAAAAAAATTTGGATTTTAATCTTTTAGAAAGTTCACAAGGGTAACCATTCATGAATTTTTTACATTGAAATTTGGATGAGATTTTATAGATTAATGTATTAATTAAACATATGATGATTTATACGTATTGGATAACCTATCCTAACCATTTGGTTATGGTGATAACTAGAGAATGAAAGAATAAATTCTCTTCGCATTAAGGATGATATGATTTACTAGTTCACTAGGCATTACAATTTCAAATTCACTTCTTAGAGTAAGAAATGAAGTGTAAGTTATTCAAGACACAACCAAAGAGTAATATTTTACTTATGAGATGGAATAATGTTTATCATCTCAAATGATTTAGAAATATAATTTTATCATATTATCATCATTTCGGACGATATCAATGACCTTTTCAGACCAATTTTCTCTATGGTTTGTAGTAATTAACCATATCATGGCCATTTTATCTATCAATATCTATTAGTTCATGTTGATTTGTTTTCCCTTAAAAATCCATATTTTAATATTCCAAAAATGTTTTAATTTTTTGTAAATCTAGTTATGTGTTACTTTAGGTAACAATTATTTTTCTATCTTTCCCATTTTAAGGGATGTTTTATTATTTATTGGTAGGATGTGGGTTTCTAGGAATGAATTATAAAATATTAAACCGTTGATGGTTGAGTGATGAACTTCAAGGGAGAAATTAATTTAAATGGGGGGAAAATGTGACACCCCATGATTTTTTCTATTATAATTTTTAAAGAAATTTAATCTATTTGATATCTTATGTTTCACAAAACACCAAACTTAATTGAACTCCAAAATATTATTATTTTAAGATGACCATTATAAACTCGACATTAAATTGGAGGTAATGAATATTATTTACCACATTATGAAATATATAATTTTACAACTCATTTTAAATGTATTAATTAATTATTTTTAAATATTCACATAATTTTTAGTAAATTCATTTTATTCTTGAAATATATGTTTTCCTCAAAAAAGTGATTTTTATTACATTCTATGAGAAAATAAAAACAATTAATTTTTAATACAATTATAAATTTTATTTTATAAAATTAGCATCATTTAGTTATTTCTCATGTAAAAATTATCATAGGGTGATTTTTTTAATAATTTTTTAAAAAATTTAATTTTTCTACAAATAGTAAAAAACACTTTTTTTATAAAAAAGTCATTTTATTTATATTTTAAATTCATTTTATGATTTCAAATTGATCTCAAATTAACTAAATTACTTTTTAGTTATATGTAATCTAATTAATTTCATTTAAAAAAAATCCTTATACTTTATTTTTCTATATGTAAAATTTTTGGATTGAAACACATTTTTTCAAAAAAACATTTTGTCATTGTGTTTTGAGGGTTTAATGTTAAACTTAATTTTGAAAATTGTATGATTTAATTATTTAAAAATAGAGTAAATATTTGTAACCATGAGGTATAAATTAGGGTATCATTTTATTTAAATCTTTAGGCATAAAAAGTTTACAATGTTAACAAAACTATTTATCACAGTATAGGTAAAATAATGTAGCGAGTTAAAGATAAATGATAAAAGATTAAATACATAAAAACCAATAAAATAAATGGGTTGTTGATGTATTTAATTAAATTAACTGACCTTTGAAACATTAATTATCATAAAAATTCATCAAAATTAATTCCAACTAGATGTATTTGGACTTAAATATAAAATAATCATTATTTAATCACTTTAAACCACCCCTACTCAAGTATAAATACATCTACTCACAACCCAAATTTCTCCTCAAAAGCCTGGAATATTTTAAAATATATTCCAAAACCACTCTTCACAACCTTACCCTTATCCATGTTCTTATGGTCTCACTGATGTACCAATTCCATGTTGTTTTGGTGGTCCTTTAGAGGGGTAATATTTAAGTGGTAACTTTCTCAAAAAACCAATCTCAATTTCTGTTCTTTTTCCACATTCTCTTTAGATCCTTCATCCATTAAACCTTAATAACTCACGTATCATCTATATAATTTAATTTTATGTTTCTAATTTAATATATTCTTCCACCCCCTATTATCATGTTCTCTAATTCAAATAAATTAATCAACTTTCAAAATTATGGTGCTTAACAATCTTCAAGGATAATGATTTTTTTCCATTACCACCATCAAAGATAGTTATAAAAGTATTATTCTTGTTAAATTAGATTTTAATTGGTATGTTATAACTTATTTCAATTTATTTAATATATATATATATAATATTAAATAAAATTAATCTATTTTGTGATTGTTGAAAAAATCACCATAATAAATCAATGATTTATCATTAAAATTTAATCAAACGAATCATCCTCATAAAAAATGATATATGAGACAATTTGAAATTTTGGAAGTTAATTAATAAAATTTTATTTCAATGTTAGTTTTTTATTTCCATATTATAATAAAATCCATAATTATACCGAAATGAACCGATGATAAAAACCATGAAAAAAATGCACCCAAAAAATGAAAATAATGAAATATTATTAATAAATACATGGTAAAATTTTATAAAAGTATAATATTCATAATTATAAATTTTATTATTATTATGGGATGAATTAATATAATTCTTTATTCCTCTATAAATTTGTTTAAAGTGTGAAAAACTAAATGGAAGCATGAGGTTAATGGTTTCTCATATCACTTTTACTTTTGTGGGAAATATGTCTTATTCAACATTTATATTTATTGTATGGTGTGTATACTTGAATTTGAAGTATCATATAATTAGTATCATTATATTCATGTTACTTAAAATTTAATTTGATAATTACACATTTTATAGTGGATATGATTTGACTGATTACATTGTGGTAAGGGATTACTTAACTTAATTTCCCTTCATTGGGTTAAACTTCTACTTCATTGGTTATTCCATGTGAAGATTATTTGTGAGATGAATTTTTATTATATTTTATTTTATTTACAATTTTTTTATGTGTAATTACAATTTATACACATAATCTATTTATTTTATTAATGATCACTTCAATGATATGATATTCATAAGGGACATTCTTTTAAGAATTATATTTTTCAAATTTCCATTAAAACACACTTTTTCTTTAATATCGATGTTTTCTAAAAAAATTTCCAAATTCTTTTAACTATTATATTATTATTTTTTAAAATTAATTTTTAATTATTCATTAATATTTACTAAATGTTTTGATAGGATTCTGTTTTTTCATTTTCTAAACGACGTTCTTTGTGACTTACCTGACAAAAGTATGTAATGATTTTTTAACATATAAGGAATGAGAAGATTTTCCCAACATTAGGATTACTTAATAATTTTATGTTTACATTACAATATTACAAGGGACTTTTCAAATAAAATGTTTTGAATTATAATTGTGGGGCTCTTTAAAAAGAAATTATTTAAAAATGGAAATGTTATTTTTTTCAAGAATTATTTCCGTTGATCTTCCAAAATTATTTTCCATATAAGATAACATTATTTGATGTTACATATGCTTTACCTGGGCTAAAATTTAATGATAATATAATTATTCTCTTTATTTTTGGTTTATTTTTATAATATCCAGATATTTATGGAACACTTTCTTTTCAAAGGGTTATTCTATGATGAAATGTTTATAAAAACCATTTATTTTCATGGGTTCAGATAGGATGAACGATTTAGGTTATTGTGGAACACATATGTATGGTTTTCATTATGTGTTGCATGGGACCCAAATCTCTATCAAATTAATTGGGTAAATCATTATATCTCATGATTTAATAATGGGAAGCAATTCGATGTGTTTGATCCATATAAGAAATAGGTGCATCTTGATCCACTTTGGGAAATAGGAATATCTTAATCCACTATGTTGATGGTTCAGGTAGTTGACCTAGAAATATGAAATCTCATTATATATTTATGATGGTAATATACTTTTATGAAATGTGCTTATGGATAAGGATTGATTTATTTTTATTTCTCACTCTTATGTTTCATGTTTTCTGAAATGATAATGTTTACACCATTATTCATGTTTATGATCTATGAAAGATTTAGTATGAACTTCATATGTTGTTTTCTTGATCACATAAACTTATTCTTATCTTATGATTTCATATGATGATGGATTGATATCTCATATATTTATTATGATAGAGCATCTCAGCTTACACATTTATTATGTTTTTTCCCCAAGGATATGAGGAAATATGATAAATGAATTTTGTCTACAAAATTTTCACATGGATGATATTACAAAACTATTTGGAAATATGAAAGGAAAGTTGTATTGGTAAATAATATTGATATATATGAACTAATTTTTTTTGATCCATGTTGTTACGATTTTTTCCTAATTCTCTAAAACTCAAAACCTAAATGGTCATTGGGTATATAAGTGATCCAATATTTCTTTATGATGTTGTATGATTTGGTGGAAAATGTTGGGTCCCATGTATGAGTATCAAATCCATAAATTTAATTTTTTATGTTTTTATCACTAGATCTGAAAGTTTAGATTCCTGGATATTACAATCCAATACTATTTTCAGAAAGAATACATGATCTAGAGGGATTAAAAATCATAATATTTTTATTTTAATGATACATCAAAAATTCTTGATAATGGATAATCTAAATAGGAAAATCATTAAAGGATTGGAAAAAACATTAAAATCAATAATCCACCTCAGCATATGGATAGAAATGATGTGATTAATTAATTAAAGGATTTTAGTTTTTCATTTAGGAAGGTTCAGATGAAATCTAGAAATACTAAGAATGTTTGAATCTGATTTTAATTTGAGGAAGAAAATTATCTTCTTTTATTTTCCTTATTAGTTAACCAATTTGATAATTTATTTTGTATACTAAAATTAAATTGATAAAATTATATGTGAAATTATGATTTCAATCATTCTAAATATCAAGGGTATGGTCAAATATGATTTATGATCTTTGTGTAACATGATGTTTTGGGGGTATACTAACAGAACTACATATTATTTTTTTTAGTTAATATACCTATAAATTTTCTTTTTTATTTTATGAGATTAAAAATTTAGAGAAAAAGTGATTTCTTGAGTTTTTAGAGACTACCAGCTTTCTGAATGATTACTCAAACAAAAAATTGAAATTGGTCAATAAAAGTAAGTTAAAACTGAAATCTCTAAAAAGTCAGGAATATCACAGCCTTTTTCATGAATTAATTCCAATAGTAATCTATAATTTTTTTTCCAACAATGTAAGAGTGTAAGTGATTTGATTATTTCATTTTGGTAGAGAAATTTGTTCTAACGGAGATATTTTTATAAAATTTTGTCTATGTTTTTGTTGAAAAAATACATGAAGAGGCACAGCTAGTAATAATTAAGTTAGAGAAAATTTTTCCCTCCATCTTGTTTGACATGCATTCTTCATCTAACTATCCATATTCCAACTAACTTTTTTTGGGGTAATCATTTATTTTCATTTTATGTACATATATATTAGGTTCTTGGGGGAATAATTACTTCAAACAAACAAACATCGTGCACAAACAGGCAAGATAGGTAGGTCATAGCCACCCCAAGGGATAACCCACCTAACCTGCAAATTTATTACATAATATATTTTTTTGGCTTGAAGGCCCAGGGGGAATGATGCCCATTACAAGGCCCGTAGGCCCAAATTATTTGTCCCAATGCACATTCTATGAATAGTAACTCACTTGCTACATTACTGCAACTCCTACAGTAGTAGTCACTGCTACAATGTAGCTTGCCACCGTAATAAAGTGTCGTCATTTAGCAGTTCCACTGTTGCTGTAGTGAACTGCAATACTTCTACAGTACCTACACCTAATGAGTTTTGAACCCCCATTTTTAATGTTGTAATATGGTGTTATTACACTAATAAAATCCCCAAATAAAACAAATATTTACACAATTAAGTATCATTTTAGGAACATGAATCATCTCAAAGATTCCATTGGAAATTGTTATTTAGAATAATAATGTATGGATCTATATTCAACATATTTGGATCATGTGAGAACAATATTTAATTTTTCAATGTGAAATTAATATGAATAGAATTATAAAATTTACCACACTTTTCCATCACTTTCCCAAATAGGGGTAATTTTTAGATTATATAAATCAGAAACATTAAGACTTAAACAATAGGAGATGATATATAACATATTATTGTTTAACCATGATTTGATTGATGACTACATCAGATAATTAAATTAAACATGTATATATTATCTCATTTTATATAATTTTAAATATATATTAAACTTTTAATATATTTTTATGTAAGGAAAATAATCAAACTATAAGTATAATACATTGTTCATTACCTTTGAGAAAGAGAAAGACTCTTTATATAAATGATTTTCTTTCTTGGTTGAAATCAAAGGTATCACCATTATTTTTATAAAATAAATAATAAAAATTTATATTATTTTTAATATTCATATATATTTCAGGTATTGAGTTTATTAGATGACTCTATTTCTCAATAAATAATAATATTGTATTACGGTCCTAATACTTTGGTTCATAAATTCTCACATGGGATTAAGAGATATAAATATGTTATTACTAGTCTAGTTGTGATGATGAAAAAAATATGATGGAGTTAAATTAAATATAATGACATACTATTATGAAAATTCATTAGATAACTAACATTGATATATATTTTTTTCTTATTATGTATTTTTTTTAAAGTACTAATATTGAATTATTACTCTGATGGTCAAGTTTTTATAATCAAATGTAATTTGTATGATTGAATAATGTTATAGGGGTGATATAGTGATTACAATGGATTTAGAGTTATTCACATGAGTGTATTCTTGGATATCATTGAGCCATATATTTTCTCATTAATGGAGAATAAATTATTTTTATGGAATATCCTCTAAAACATGAATTCAGTGTCATGATTGAAGTTACCCCAAGACATATTTCTTAAGAAGATGGGGATGAAATGTACACCATAACTTCCCCCATTGGTCTTGATTAATATGTTTCATATGATGATGAAAATATTTCAATTTAAAAAGTTAACTATTAACCAAAATTAATGATGGGTAATATATAGATTCAAAGATATGCGATCACAACTCATTCTATTTAGCTCAACATTGTTCAATCATCTTTCTAATATTTAAATTCATTTAATTTTTTTGTTTGATTTTTCTTTGGAGGATTTATATTTTTTAATGATGTTTTTCATTTATAAGGGTATGTTTAGAATATTTTTTAGATTAATTTATTTATATTTTCATATAGTCCATTCAATTTGAAAAAATGAATAAATGACCAAATTTAAAAATGACCAAATGAACAAATGACCAAATGGACAAATGAATAAAATAAACAAATGAGAAAATAACCAAATGATTGAATGAATAATTGAACATTGAACAAAAAACTAATTGACCAAATGAACAAATAACTAAATGAATAAATGACCAAAGGAATAAAATAAAAAAATTCACAATTGACCAGATAAAAAATGTCTAAATTGCTAAATGGAAAAATGAAAAAAATGAAAAAATGTCTATATTTACAATTGACCAAATGTGTAACAACCATATATTTTAAAATAAATCAACGTTCAATATCATATTAAATAAGTAATATTGAGTTTAAATGAACTATGATATAATATTAAAATATTATTATTAAATGTGACCCATATAACATTTCCATTAAATTTATTGGTATGAATAATATATATAAATTTATGAATTATATAAAAAATTTCTTCTCAATATATTTTTTTGAAAAATTCTTTTGAAATAAGCACTCAAGTTTTAATAATTATATTTTATTCTATAAAATATACACTTCCTTCATAAATGATTTTTATTATTTTTTGTGAGAAAATATTGTAGTTAATTAATGGAACATTTATTAATTTAATATTAAAAAATTATTATTTTATGAAATCATAATATCATAATTATCTTAGGGTGAAAATCATACATTTTTTCAAAATATTTTATTTATTAGGGAATAGTGAAAATTACCAATTTTTCAAATACCATCATTTTTTTCTTTAAATAAAAAAAATTAAAATATCCATTATAATTTTTATTTGTAATTGAAGTGAAATATGAACAATTTTATTTATAACAATATAATTAATTAAATTTTAATTGTCATTTTTTATGATTTTGGTATAAGTTTATTTACAAAAAAGAGTGGTTTTCTACAAACTATTCTTAAGAGCATAAAGTTTATCCATTTTAATTAATTAAAATATTAATTCATAAGGAAAAATTTAAATGAAATTCATATATAATATATCTATTTTTAGGATTTTAAATCCATATATTGATGACTTCTAGTCATAGAGTAAATATAAGATCATCTGTCACTTGAAAAATGCACTTCTTCAAAAACTATTCCTAAACATGTTTTATGTGTGTAATTATAAATTTAATTATGAAACATACTTGATTTTAAATTGATAAATAATATTATTTATTAATTACAACATAATTCTGGTCATAATGAATTGTAAAAAGAGTAAAACAACTAGTTATCATGGCGAACACCTAAAATGGTAAAAGTGTGTAACCGTAGAGGTAAATAGAATAACATATTTCCAAAAATGATTATTTTTGGTTTGTGGAGTTTTATATTGACCATATAACCCATAAAATAAATTATTTATCCATATTTTATGCACTTTTTCTAGAGAGTGACTTCCAATTATTGAATAGTTTTTGGTATTTACAAAAATTCCACTCTCTCACTTATAAAAGGGAACCTAATATCCCCCCCATTAAACACATAAAATACTTATTTTTATATCATCACTAGAAAAAATACCTTACTTACTTCCCTAAACATGTTGTAGAGGCATTTTTTGATCAGATATCCAATTTAGGGAGGTTTAGGCGTAATGCTGAAGAGGTGGTCCAAAGAAGAAGCATCCTTCTTAACTGAGAATCATTGTTTTATTTCCTCTTACACCATTAAAATTTTACTAAATCATACTCAAATAATAACATAATTAAATTATATATATTTATATTTTTTTTAATATAATAACCTATATATATCTCCTCTTACATATAATGGGAAACAAAACCATCATTTATTAGTACGATGGACTATCACCTTGCAGATCGATGTGATTCATGTTCTATCATGGATGTTAATGGTGCTGAATTTATTGATTATATATGTTATTAATTAAATATTATAATTATTGAAAATATAAATTTAATATAAATTTTTACCTTACCATCAATTGAAAAATGATAACATCGTTCTTGTGTATGACACACTACTCCCTCGTGATGAAATGAGATTCATTTTTTATTACCACCTAACATAGAGAGTATATATAAGTTTATTTAAATAAATAATAATATTATTATTGTATAAATATCATTATTGATATATAAAATAACAATTAACTTCTTTCCATCATGATTTTTGATAAATTGAATCATTATTCAGGCGTATGTATGCCCTACCGTCTCCACGATCGTAATGTAGTTCATTTATTATTACTATAATTCATGGTTTGTTTAGAAAGTATAATTTATTTATAAAAATAATAATAATTTAATTATTATTATTATTAATATTATGAAAAAATGGCCTCTTTGAAAATATTCAATACACAGATTTTGTTTGGAAATTATGAACCAAGAATTTTCAAAATAACAGACATAGACATAATTGAATAAGTAATAAAATATGTTATTAAAAAAATGAAGTAAATGGTTTAATTATAAGGTATTAATACTGGAATTTTAAAAAAAATACTTTTTTATGTTTATTAGTCAAGAGATAAAGGTCATGCACAACATGTTTGTACCCAAGGTAAGAGATTTCTTGTCTCATTTCTACTTCTATGAGACATATTCCATATTGAACTATTATTTATTTTGGATGGTGTATATACGGAAAATTTTAATTTTATATCATCAATATATTTATATTTATGGTATTTAATGTTTCATTTTTATTTTTCTTATTTATGAGTGTTATGATTCAAAAGTTACCAAAGTAGTAAGGGTTTATTTCAAAATCTCATCATTATTTGATATTCTTTATGTTTAAGTCTCCTTTGGAGGATTTGATTTATATTTTCACCTTAAAACCATTATATTTTATTCTCATATGGTTATTCATAAAATTTTCATGTGTCGGTACCATTTTGTATCTTTCATACTAAAAATTATTAATAATATGTTTTTAAGAAAATATGACTTTATTTCTCTCCTTGGTCGAAAATACTTTCTCTTTAATATCCACGTTTTATTAAAATATTTTCATGAATGTTTTAAAAAAATATTAAAAATGATTTAGTAAATAAATTTATAGAAATGTATTAATTTTTATAAAATGGTTTTAATGGAATATTCTTGTTGTTTTCCGAACAATAAACCTTTTAGAATTTTTACAATATTGTAAAATGAATATTTTTTTAACTTGTAAGATAAGTAATGAATTACCCACCAACATGACCACTAAATTATTTTAATATTTATTTATAAGTCTTCTTGGTTCTATTTAAAGGTAATTTTTTATATAATATTTTGTAAATTTTTAGATTTTGATGAAGTGATTTCAATGTGAAAAGTCTATTTTATTCGACAAATATTCAATATCTTATTTTAATGACATTTCTTTCAACGATGAAAACCTCTGATGTTATGGTTTACTTATAAATAATTTATATATTTCTCTATCATATTTACCTCACTTATTATCCCTTATATTTATGGGGTAATACATTCCTTATATTCGTATGCCAAATTCTTTCATTATGTAAATTCCTTTGATTATGATATAACACAAGATTATGCAACCCAATTTATTTCCATGGTAAATTCTTATGTTATGCCTTATGATTGACTTCTATTTTGTGGTACACATAAAAATTAACATGTTATGATGGGTGTGATTAGATAAAACTATATTTCATTGGGTAAATTTTTATTCTCATAATGCAAAATTTATTGGATTTGGGAGTAAACCTAATCCAGTATGGGACTTTGTTAACTATGTGATATTTTTTTTTAGAAATTTTCTTTGAATTATTTTTATGTCTTGTTATATATTACAAAAACATTTAATATGATTCCATGATCTTATTATACCATGTACTTTATGTTATTATTCCATTTTATTACTCGTTATCCTTATCTTTTATGGTATCATGTTTTACCTTTGACTCACAAGTTATGACTCCTTATCATGTTTATTCCCTTATTGGGTTTTTTAGCTCACCAATTTTTTCTCTATATTCCCCAAGATATCCCTTATAGTTTTAGGATATCAAAATGATTGTGGATATAATTATAGAAAATAAAATAAATATATTATATTTTAGTCTCACATTGAGGTATTATGAACCTATTATTCCAAAGACTCTTCAGCTCACGATCTTTGGGTGGTAATAAATCCATATTTAGGTTAATAATCATGTAATAATATGTATAATATGATTGGGTCACTATACTTGGTATCATAGAAAGGTCTATTTTTTTAGGTATTAGGATTATAAAACTCTTGGGAAATATTTATAGATAAGACTAAACATAAAAAAATTTCCTAATTTTTTATAAAGTATAGAGTAAGTGGTTTCAATGAAAATAAATCCCTATCTGGATACTAAATGTGGATGTTGCTCTCACATAGTTGTACCTTTGGGTAATAACCCTAAAAATGCAACATTGAGCTAGACTCAATCATCCCCTAGATTATAAGAATGGGCATTAATGAACACCTGGTTTTGCACTCCAAAGGGATATGTTTTTTAAATTCACAAACATATTATAAACCACTATGAAGGACTTAAATGAATTGTTAGTTTATAAAAATTAATAGAAAATGTCAACAAGGATAACTTACATTAAAACATAGATACTCAGAAGGTATGATATACTTAATAATTATATATTTTTACATACGATTTTATAATTTTCCCTTTGGTATGTTTGTTTATTCTCATCTTGTTTCTATTAATATTTTTAGTTAATGTTGGGAAATAGAAGAAATCATTACCACAACCAATGTGATGGAAAATGTAATGATTTCCTTATTGAGATACATAAACTTAAGGGAATGGATGTTAGACATCTTATGATCATTCCAAATGATCTATCTTGAATTAAAATTAACAACTTTAAGATAGTTTATTTTCCTAACATAAGATAGATGATAAGTATGTCGTCTTATGGAAGTTCAAGTGTTAAACATGATACATAAAAGAAGATTCAATTTCCAAAATTTCAAAAAATGGGATGTGGATACATATAAAATTCATTATAAGAACTATAAAAAGATAAATGTGTGAAAAAAGAAGTCACAAAGTAGATAATTATGAAAGGAAAATGAATATTATAGTTAACAAGACTCATAGAAATAAAATTTATCCTAAGGCACAACTAACATTTCAATGTTGTAGATTTAGGAAAATTGGTCATTATCTAAGTCAACACCCTAATAAAATGATTAATTCCTATGTTACTGTGTTGTAAAAATCATTTATGTATAATTATTGAGGAGGTTAGTTGTTGTAACTTGAAAATATTATTTTTGAAGTATTTTTATCAATGATATTATAATGATAAGAATCATAAAACTACTTACGATTATTTTATAGTAGTTTTTCTTTAATTATTTAAATGAATATGTTGAATGGTACAAATGATATAAAAATTTGATTTATTTGAAATCTAAAATATTATGGAAAAGAACTTTTTTTTTATGAGTAGATAATCTTAAATATTTTCTTGATGTTGATGTAATTATAATCAATTAAAATTATTTGATTTTATTGAAAATAATGAGATGAATAGAAAAACACGAAGGTAAAAAAGTGATTTGATAAATAATATTATTTTTTATGATTTTCATAATATTATTATAAATTTTATAGGATCTAGGGGAATTATAAATATTATTACCACAGTTTTATCCATATTTTTGGAAAAAGCATAACCCAAATTTTGGCCGATAGCCCATTGCATCCAGAGAGGCCATGAAGATTGAATCCACAACCGATGGGAGGTAAGGATTCAATAAATACCACTAACCTACATAATATAATATTTAGTTTTAAATTGTTTTTAATTAAATAATTTTATGGATAAATATTATATTGATTTTGGGATACATATTTTTAAGATCAAATCTTTTTGAATTTTTAGAATTTTGCGGTGATTAATGATATTTTGGGAAATATTTATTAGGATTAGGTATATGTAACCCATAGGTATAACATGTGATTTAACACAAAATATTATTTGGGAAGAACACAATTAAATAATTTAATCATGATTTTATTTGAGATGTAGGGCTATTTTTTATAGATTGATTTAAGTTTATCTTTGACTTTAGATATTAACATGAAGGGGAATTCATTTTAAGAATTTTTTTACCTTGTGATATCAGTTTATAGTTTTGGTTAATGTATAAATACTAGAGGAATATATTGATATCATTTTGTGGAATAATTTGATCTATTAGAAGTTATTTTTAGTGCTTCACACATTAAAAAATTCATCTTGAATACTCATTTTTTGGGGTAAACGATTATATTATTGTAAAAAATATTAAAGGATTAAATTATACATTTCAAGTAAGTATATTTCTATACGTTATAAATCTATATGGTAAAATTATAGAGACCCATGTGTCTGCTACTTGTATTTTACACTATTTTTTATGAATATTCATTACATTACATAAATAAATGACTGGTGATTAAAATATTTTAGATTCTTTGGAAACATAAAATGCAATATTCTAATATAGAGAAAGATATTAAAATTTTCCCAATAAGATATTCCATTTTAGAAATCCATCATAAAAAAATCATCATAAAAAGGTAAAAGGAAACATAAGAAAGAATGCGATTAGATTCTTTGTAAGGATAAATAAAGGAGATACATAAGTATAACATGAACATATGGGTTTGAGAATATGAGCATTACATTTCATGACCATGGAATATATATTAATGATTATAATCATGAGTCATGGAACAAATATGAGAAGTTCATAAGACATGAATAATATGAAGTCAAAGATTAATATTTATAATAGAGTAACATTAGAATAATACATATACTTGTTAAATACACCTAATCATGTGAAATATTATGTTAAGGATTTCCACCAAGTCATTCATAACATGTTAGGATTGGGATGACCAACTATGAACCTTCATTGGGCTTGGGATAATAACCCACCCACCCTCATGTTTTCACGATTTGGATAAAACCCATGTACCATCTTATTTTAGGTCTTGGGATATAAACCCATGTACCTCTTATTTTCTGGCTTGGGTTAACAAACAACTCACACTCTTGTTTTAATCATGGGCTAACAACCTGTGTACCATCTTGTTTTCAAGCATCGTATAACAATCTGTGTACCCTCTTGTTTTTAGACATGGGATAAAAACCCATCTGTCCTCTTGTTTTTGGTCATGGGATAACAACCCATGTACCCTCTTGTTTTTGAGTTTTGGTCTAACAAATCGTGTACCCACTATGATCATATAACAGTAATCATTACTCAATTCATTAGAAGGAGATATAGTTCCCACCCATCAACCAATGAAAACCATATATATATATGTGTCACAAGATCATAAAAATTAATAATCTCACAACACATGAAATGAAATGTTAATCATAAAAATTTATTACTATCAAAACATTTTTAAAAGATATAGGTTTCATTATGATTTTATCATAGAATACCCGATGAAAGGAAGAGGGTTTCATAATTATTTTTTTATGTCATAGCCCATTGAAGATAAACAGGTTCCATAAAAAATTATCATATTAAATATAAACCATTCAAATAATGAATAATAATTGTGTCATAGGATCGTATCCCCAACAATGAATAAACTATAAAAAAATATTCTATATTAGATGAAGATGGATTTTTAAATATTACTTGGAGAATTTCATAAGAAAAATAACCTTTCTTTGAAAATAATTTATAAGACATATTTTTTTTAGAAATCATTTTCTTTGAAAACCACTATGAAATCTTTTAAACAAATCTTTAAAAATTATTTATAACTATTTTCAAACATAACAAATTTATAAAATCCTTTTCTTTGAAAACAACCTTTGAAAAATTATAAAGGAAGCATTAAATATCATTTAAAACATATTATCTAAAAACATAAATCAATTTAAAAATCCTTTTAAATGAAAATGAACGTAAAATATATTTTAAAAACATTTTTGATAACATTTTAAGAAAATATTTTTTTGGCATAAAAAATAGATTTCTAATTGTAGAGATAAATAAAAATGGATTTTCTTAAAAACATTTTCCTAGTTATCATATGTACCAATAGTGAAAAATAGATAAAATTAAATGATGATATCATGAATAACTAGAGGAGAAAAATAATTATACTTTTTTACATATGGATCATAATATTTTTTAAATGGAATCATAATCATAAATGATCCATATAAACAATGATATTATCTCAATAAACTCTAACCTCTTTGGTAACTTTGAATAAAAAAACTAATGAAGGAATATAATAAAATGAAACATAAAATATCACTAGGATTAAAAAATTTATGATACAACATGTTAAATTATATTTATATATAGATCATGAAACAATATACGTGCATACCATAATGTACATCTTAGGGAAGTCAAATTGAGACAAAACCCCCATATCATGTAGGTAACATTTTAACCATAATACACATGAAAGGGTGATTATAAAATGGGAATTTAAATCCCAATAATTATCTGAATAAAAACAATAAAATAAATCAATGGTAAATATACACACCGCATATAAGAAATGGGCAGTGGACATGGTTTTTGTCTCATGGAAATTAAAAGTGAGACAGAAACACTTTACTACAAGAGTAACATTTGAATCATGAGATTAATGAAATAATATAATCGATTGAAACATTTAATATCATGAAATAAATTATATTATTGATATAACATGAAATATGGTTGTATATACACAACACAAAATAAACGAGTGGTGAATATTGAATAAGTCTCGGAAAAATAAAAGTGAGACTAAAAATCCATTTACTTAAGTATTGACATCCATTTTACTCATTAGAAAATATTGTATAATAAATATACATTTATAATAAATCTTCCACATAAATATGTCATATATATCATACCATATATTATTTTATTATTACTTTTTATTAACCATTTGTTAATAATTCCATTTTAATGTTTTGTTTCATGTAATAACCTCTTTGTTTTTCAAACTTGTTTTGACTTGTTATATTTGCTACTTTTACTTTGATAATGATTTACCCATTTTTATAATGTAAAACTTGATATATTTATCGTATATATTCAGTATATATATATTTATAACAATCTATAAAATATATAAATAGGAAATGAAATATACCACTAATGGAGTCGGTAGGCCATATGTATGCATGAACGTTGTTTCGATTTCATTATCATATTAAAAGAATGATGTTAAATGATATATATATATATATTATGATTAAATTAAAACTTTAATGTTATATATATCACCTATATATATTAAACCCATTTTTAATACATTCCATGTAATTATCGGAAGAATCTCACTGCTTCGCGAGATGGTAGTCCTCCGTAAACACGAACGGCATTATCATATTCTCACAAAATAGAAAGCATAAAGGTATGTGGTATATAATAATTAATCAAGAATAAATAAATAATAAATATTATATATATCATATATAAAAATAATTTTCATCATTATTTTCTACATTATGAGGTGTAAAGGGAAGAAAAAATGACATTAGTTCACAAGGAGGTAGTCCCCCATTAACAAGAACAATGATTGCATATCCCATTTGATCGAAGTGTGTGTGGTTTTAGGTTGTACCATTAAAATAAAAAAACTAATTATATTTAATATATTTATGTTATAAAATAATATTTATATAAAAATAATTTAATAGGATTGAGAAAGAAATTAAACAAAAACATTCATTGATGATCATTACCTCTTCTTTGGGTATCACCTTTTAGTTTGCACTAAAGGACATCCTTGGTTGGATTAATTCCACAGAAAGGATTTCATTTTTATGGGAGGAAAGTTTTTATTTTATTATGGTATGGTATTGAAAATCCAAATTACTATATAGGTTTTACTAATTTGGGGGGGGGGGGTGAGTTCCCTTTTATAGTGGAGTGACATTCATGCAAATACAAAAGATTAAACACTATTGCGAGGTCTTACTTACATAATGATCCAAAATTAATGAATTTATTTGAATAAAATAATTCATAGGTTGGAAGTATGGCCATAAATGTTGGTTTGGGCATTTTTATAGGCCATTTCCCCCTTAATTTTAAAGTTTAGTCCCTTAGTAAACTCATTTTTCTCCTAATCACCGTGATTAATTTTAATTATTTTCCCTAATCATTTTTGTAAAAAATTATGTTTAAATTGTTATAAATTAAAACTTAATCTGATTAAAAATATTTAATCCATTTTTACAAATTCATTTCACAATATTTGTGGAAAATAATTAAAAATTAATCCTATAGACGAGATAAGAAGACATATTTTTTAGAGATAAAATGTTCAAATGATTAAAAAACATTTATATCGAATATCAATTTTAAATTGATTTAATTGATATAAATTGTACTAATAGATATATAATTAAACTAAATACACCTTAAAACCTAATAAAAATACAATTTAACTATATACAAAAAATAATATAAAAAGTAGTTTTCAATTAAAATTCAATATTTTTCACTAAACGTCCAATAATTAAATGTTTCAGAAAAATACAAAAAATTTACCCTTATATAATTTTTACATTAATATAACAATGATAAAGTTTATTTCATCATATATAAATTATAAAAGCTTAAAAATTTACTTTTAGAATATGTGTGTCATTAAAAGGGTGTAAAATTTTCTCTTGAAAAAATACATCTTTTTATGAGTAAAATTGGTTCTATTCTTATCTCTTCTTTAGAAACACATAATTAAAATTATAAATATTTGATTTAATATAATATTTATATATATTTAACTAAAATAATTCATAATTTTTTAATTCATTAACATAAAACATGTTTGTGGGTTGAATTTTATTTTTCAGAAAGGGAATTTATTTATTTTCAAATAGTTGTTACTTTCATTTATAATTAATTTTTTTCTAAACAATTAATTTTAAAACGATTAATAAAACAACATTTTCATAATTTTGTTAATAATTTTCATTCTATCCCTTCCAATTCCAATTTGATATCTATGAAAACATTTTAATAATATTACTAATGGAATATTGTAGTTTGATAAAACACGATTTGGCATGTAACACATGCTATCAAAGGGAGTTGTCATTGCATGTACCACATAAAAAACACAGTGCTGCATGTACTTAATGATTAAAATAGTTTAACAAGAATAAAAATCCATCAAATAATTGTAATTTATTCTAAAAAATTCATAATAACTCGGGGTGTTACAAAAAGTGCCCCTCAATATTAGGAAATATACCTTTAAATAAATAATGTTATTCATTTTTGATAAATCAATGGTATCTTTTTTCTTAAAAAAGTAAAAATTTATCTCCTAAATAGTTATTCTTTTCAAATAAATGTTTTAATATCCCACCAAGGTTCTATTATATTGAACCCTAGTTAAGATATGTCCTTCGTATTTCCCTTTTACCTCATTTTAAGAGGAAGCTTTATTAACCCGTTTTAAGTTGTGGGTTTTCCCCAAAAGAATTTTCAAATATCAAACCCTTTATTATTGGGAATAAGTTTAAATTTAGGGGACCTAATTTATTTAATTTGGGTATAATATAAAACCCTTATATTTTAAAATAACACTTTGTTCAATATGATATTCAACACACACCACTGAGTTTTAATGAACTGTGATATAATATTAAAATATTATTATTTAAAACCAACTGATACAACCTAGCCATTAAATTTATGGGTATGAATAATAATATATACCATATTAAATATATATAAAGGTAATAATAAATATAATTTTATTAATAAATTTTTATGAAATGACCACTCAACTTATACTAAAGATTTTTTATTCAATAAAAAATATATTTCCATTAAAAAAGATTTAATTAATTTTTGAAATTAAGTATTATAATTAATAAATGGAACATTTAGGGAAATTTTTTTATTAAATTAAAATAATTTTTGAAACCATAATATCAAAATTAATATATGGTGAGATTTTGGGATTTTTATGAAATTTTCAATTTTTCATAGAATAGTGAAAAGTTTCAATTTTTCAAATATAGTCATTTATCTTCATTAAATAATGTAATTTAATAGTTAAATTATATTTTTTATTTTATATATAAATTTAATATAAACAATTTTATTTATAATAATGTAATTAATTTCATTTTAATAATAAATTTTCATGATTTTGGTATAAGTTTATTTTTATGCTTAAAACATGGTTTTCTACAAACAATTGTTAAGAGAAAAATGTTTATCTATTTTAAATAATTAAAATAACTCATTCTAAGTAAATATTTAAATTAAATTAATATATTATAATAATATTTATATTTATTTATATCCATATACTAATTATTTCTTTTAATATAGTTAATATAATATCATCTAATGCCTAGAAAAATCATTTCTTGAGAAACCGTTTTCAACACGTTTTACAGGTTTGATTTTAAATTGAATTCTTCCACTTATGTAATTTTATTTTTATAAAAGGTATTTCATAGTTTTTATCATAATTATTTATATTATTTAAAAATTAAAAATTATTTATGTTCATTATTAATAGTAAAATCCTCAAAAAACTAGTAACCATGTTGAAAAACCTAAATAGTTAAAGAGTGTAACCTTAGAGGTACGTTGAATAATATTTAAAAAAAATTATTTTTTAATGTTTGAGGTTTTTATAAAAAAATATAAACCATTAAATCCAATATTTATTAATCTTTTTGGTGCTTGGCAAGAGAGTGACTTCTCATTACTAAAAAGTTTTGGGTATTTACAAATATTCTACTACCTCTCAAATATAAAAGGACATCTCTCCTATCCTTAACATGCTTAAAAGACTTATGTATTGGAAAACACCTAAAAATATACATTCTTTATATCACTACCCATTTCATATAGGTCTTGGTTTGAACATAAAACCTATATAGGGTGACATTATGTATAATCCTAAAGAGGAAGTCTAAAGAAGAGGTATTGTTCTTAACCGATCATCTTTAATTTATTTGTTATTACACCTCCTTCAAATATTAATAAATCACAATGATATAAAAACAAATATATATTTGATATATTTAGGTTTTATTATGTGAATATAAAAACCTACATCCTTCTTGTCTTCCATAAAATTGGAAATGAAACCATCGTTTGTGTGTACGACATACTAACACCTCACAAACTGGTGTAACTGTTTTCCATCATCACCCATCATGATTTTCCATGATGATATATTTAATGATTATATATTATATTAATGAAATATTAATAATTCATGGAAGGTAACATATCTTATATCCTCTTACCTTACCATCCATTGAAAAATGATGACATCATTCATGTGTATGACAGACTACTAACTCACGAAGCGATGTGATTCATTTTTTATCACCGCATTACATGGATGGTATAAGTCAGTATATTTAAATAATAATATGATATTAATGATATAAGGTATGGAAAAATAAAATAAAACATACCTTATTTCCATCACAATTGTTGAAAAATGGAAATATTACTCATGAATACATATGGAATACTGTAGCATCCCTGGCCTGATAGCCACTAGAACATTGCTATCGGTGGGTGCCACTAAACATAGGCATGCCACCCCATACACCAAAATATTAAAACTAATTTATATGTTATAAATAAATGATTTTATAGAGATTACACCCTCATGTGAATTATTTAATATGACTCTGAGTATTTATATATAACCTGCATCAGAATTAAAAGACAAAGCAGAATCGAGATTGACCTACCCAAAGGTGAAAGTAAAAAACAGTGAACTCCATACCTGTAAAGACATCAAGTTCCTATGAAAACATCAATGCAAAAAGTCTACTTTGGTCTATCTCCAGAAGATGATCCCTTTCCTAAACGTAAAGACATAAATTCTACATGCGTCTTGAAGGGCTCGTGTTGGGTGTAAGAACGTGTCTCATTAGGATGCCACCCAAGGATTCGTACCCAATATATAAGTAGTTTTGATATTATAAAAATGATAAATCAACTCATGTTTAATTTAAATGAAAATATTCTCCCACAGTGTTCAAAAACCACCATAAATCCATCACCTACATTAGCCAATTTCAGAATCACTAAAGTAGAGAGTTTCCTTGGACAATAGCCCAAGGTAAAACTGATTTCAACTATCTCAGGTAAACCCTAAGGTTCCACCTCAAACAATTAACCCAACGCCAAGTGCCTCTGGAAACTTCGTGTCTCAAAATGTTTCTACATCCCGAAGGCATGCCCAAACAAAAAAATGATCCCTCATATACATTCTCAAAAGAACCCTTTGTCTTCATGCTCATATGGGGGAACATTGAAACCTATCCTCAAAAAATGACCACCATCGATTCAAATCATGACTTCTTGAGAAAAGATGATATCTATTCTCCCAAATAAACTCAGGCCCATGACCTCATTATAGTGGGCCGCAACCCCCAAATGATAGCCTTATCGCTATCAACTGAAGGCTCCTCACCTAACACATGGATTTATATGGAAGGAACCCAACATTGTTTTCCCTAAAATGAAATATCAAGGGACTTTACCCCACTAGTGGTAAAACCCACATCATCATGGAGTCAACCATCAAGAAAACAACTCAAATCATCACATTTTCCATCATGAGTGTGAAAAAATCACTAAATAAAATACCAAAGACAGACCGTCTCTGGAACCTGATGCCCATGTGATCATGTCGCTCAAATCTGATGGCCATTCCATCCCATATCACGAGCTATTCCCAATATCTGATTACCTCTCCACCTCAACTGACATCCATGACACCCAATACTACTATCAATACCACATAAGAAATTCAGCCGAATCCCTTCATGACCCAATGGGTCTCATAACATACATCTCAAGATTTTAATATTATCCCATGGAATGACATATATATAAATCAAATCAATTAAATTTAAATATGAAATTAAATTTTCTATGATTGAATATAATTTTTTTAACAAACATTACTACTCAATTTAACCTAATTGGGTGTCTCATATTCGTTAGAACAAACCAACATAACTTAAATAATTCAATTTAAAATAATATAACACCACGACCAATACCTCCCAAAGAGTGATGACCTCTGACCCAACCTCGACTGAGAAAAAAGGTAAGGGAACACCCAATGACATCTCTTATGGAAACATGGTCAATTTAATATGATTCAATGGGGTCTCTCTCAATTACCCAATGATGCTCTAAAATTCATGCCACCCCAAAGGACTGTGAAAACACAAATAATGGTTTGCACCACCTACCTTGGACTCTTAGATGTAGGGACTTACAATATAAATCTCTAACTTTACTTTTTTGGAAGTGATATTAGTTTCCATCATACTCCCTAAAGATAGGTAAAACCAGATCAAATGGATTTATCGTTCTGTGGGAAAAATAACAGAGAAGGTAAGGATAGGTGTGATAAAACTTATAAAGGCTATTCCAATGAACCTGATGGATCGATGAACAAATATCTAAAAAAGGAGATAGATCAAATCTGATGGAAAGAGGAAAAATGAGGTCTTCCTCATGTAGTACGCGTTTAATAGAGGAGAAAAGATGAGGGATGGAGTAATAAAAAGAAGTATAAAACGTATTTTTTTTCTTTAACTGGGCCGCACGATTAGATCATACGGTTTTCCAAACTATGCACAAACTGTGTGTGCTATAGTGCATAAGTATTTTCTAAGTGGAAGTAATCATGTGGACTACATCATAATTTTCTATAACCATGTTCAATACATTCATTATCCTTATAAAAATTCTTTAGAGATGGACGCACAACCATGTGACACCCCGCATGGTTTACCCAAACTATGCGACAATTAAAAATCATGATGCATGACTAGCTGGAAGGGGCCGCACAGTTTACCCCAAACTATGTGCCCAGACCTACAACCACAAAACATGCCTTCAGACCTCTGACTCTCCCAAAACCCCTTTCAAGAACCCGAGGCTCTCTCTAAGCCTCTAAATACATCTAAAAACATCATATAAAGGTGACCGAACTCTTAGAATTAGGTTTAGATCATCAAAAAAACAACACCACCACTAATTCAAAATTCAAAATGGGAGTGGTTTCAGATCTGTTCCAAAAACCCATGACATTAAAATCACCCCATATTTACAAATATTATCCCAATTCTATCAAACAAAACATGGAGATGGTACCCATCCTGTAATAAAATAACCATGACTACCCCGATCATACGGTTTCATGTTAGCTACTTCAAGGGGGCTCCCCACATTAGGAGTGAGCTAACCTAGTCTCATCCCAAACAAAACATAATGGAAAACCATTTTCCATCAACCAATTCCCAAACTCATGGGTCCTCTTGTGACACAACATCACTCATGCACCTCATTAGGTGCTCCTGTGTCATATCAGATACCCATTAATGTCCCACACTGCCTTGGTGCCCACCTTTCCCCCCAGACTCAGATGGAAACAATGTGGCCCTGTATCTCAACAGATGCCCAAACAAGTCCCGTTGCCTCAAACCTAAAGTAACTATATCCCCTAGATTCCTTATTCCAGTGCACTTTTATAACCATTCATCCATCGATGCTCAAATAGATTCAGTTTCCCCACACCTCACACACACACACAAATATATATATATATATATAACACATCTTATATGATGCCAACCTACTAACCAGCATTTGGATAGTCCATTTTCATATTCTGTTCACCTCACGCACCAAAAAAACAAGCCTCAATAGGAAATGTAGAAGAAAAAAAATCAAAGAACTTATATACCCACAACATACCAATGAAAATTGCAAGCTCACCAGCCTTCTCATACCTTGGAAGCTCTATGAAATGCACCTGTCCTGATCCCAGACTACTTAATGAATGTCCTACTAGTGGTGCTGCACTAGCCATTGGCCACGGACCCCACTAATGGGTCCCAATATATCTCCATGACCTCCTTTTGAAACTAAAACTTGGGTACCCTTACTGAGTGCTGATCTCAAACCAATCTTAGAACCATAAGTATTCCTTGGTCCCTGATAGATAGCTATCCAATAAAGAGTACTAAAGAACCTCTCAAGATTCTTGACATGACCACATGCTCGACACTCACTTGCAGGCCACTCACACTGAGTTCGGACATGACCCGGATGTCCACATTCGAAGAAAACTATAGAAGATCCACTAACAAGTGGTTTGGATGAGTCTTTATCTGAACTATTGTGCTAGAATTAATCTCTTCCTTGCTTTCTACAATTGAAATAATCACCGCTAAAATGGCATGAATCTGCTGCCCAGCTCAAGTAGGACTTATCCATCTGGTTTCCCTCAGCTATGAGCACCAAATTCACTACCGATGAAAATGTGGCCAACTTATATAAGTTTACCTTCATCTGAATAGCATGTCGTAAACCATCCTTGAAGTGCCTCACCCTCAATGTGTCATCACTCACCATACCAGGTGAAAAGTGAGACAACTCAGTGAATTCCACTTCATAGTACATGAAGGACATTTCACCCTTCTGAAGGCTAAATAACTCCCAAGCCATTTATTCCCTCAGCATCTGGGAATATATGCTTAAAGAAGATGGTCTCAAATTCCTTCCATGCCTTCCCCTCATGTCTGCCTAACTACACCTGCACATCCCACCAATGAATTGATGTCCCTAGAAGAATTTAGGTTTCCAAATTCACCCTCCACCATGGAGGCATTTATAACTGATCAAAGATCATCTACATACCCTCAATCCAATTATCAGACACCTATGGAACATCCTGACCCTAAAACAGTAGCGGGTTCCACAATTGGTTCTCCTGCATTAGATATTCCATAGATAGATCTTCTCCCTTAGCACTTGGGTGGATATCCTATATACCCTATAACCGGATCACTCATGTCTTCTTGTCAATCCATAGACCAAACACTGTATGATCTGGCAGTTTCCCCACCTGCACTGGAGGCTGTTCTTGAGCCCAACTTTGAGATTTTACCTGATCATGTACCATCTCTTCCGGACCCTTAAGGGTTTGAACCTTCTCATGCTCTTGTGACACTGAACCATCACCCACATCACACTCCATCTAATTCATATAGGAGGAACCTCCTTAATAACATCAAAATGGTTAGAAAACCCTTATATAACATATATATATATATATGAAGATTGGGAAAGAAATAACTGGAAGCACATCGTCAAAAACATTACCCTTCCCTAATGAAACTATGAAACATGGGATCCAGACCTCATGGACTCCTTACCCACCCTCAACATATCCATGTGTCAACATATACAATAGGTCATTCTTGTCCTAAAAACCAACATTTCTTTAATCCGACAACCATGTCACCCAACCTGGTGATAAACATCACTTCATTCCATACCTGCCTACTCTTTTAAGACCCAATCACATCTCATATATAACATGAAATTAATATATATATATATATATATATATATCATGACATATCACATGATATAATAAGATTTATACCATAAAATATCACATTTCACAGGGCATTTCATATCATGGAACATGCATATTCATAATTAGAACACCATAATATGTTCCAAAAAAGCCTAACAATGCATTTCAATCACAAAGATTGCCTCACCAGGATGAGGTTTCATATCTCACTCATTACTATACCAGGACATCGTCACATGTCACAATAATTAAAAATTCACAAACCAAGTGATCCACTCTAGGTGAAAATCAAATAAACTGTAAATGAGAAATAGAAAAATAGAAATTTCCCACCAATGGTAACATGGTCCTTCCCTTGTACATGGGGCTTCAGGAACCCAAGAATGATCTATGAATCCAGTTTCAACAAAAACCTAATCTGAAGCCTATCATAACCTAAATAGTAAGACAATAAGAAGAAATATTAAGTATTCTCGATCATATTAGTATCATATGAGACAATTCTACTAAATCCTAGTCAAGAACTTCTTTGATAACACTTTTAACATCACTGCCCCCGATAGCTACCCAAAAAGTGCTATCAAGATAGGTTCCACTGGCCTTTTGTATACCTCCCCATATTCCAAAGGATTTCAACTAGCAGAGAGGGTGTCGATGAGTAATAGTGGAGAGGCTATACACTTAGGAGAATGATATAATACTAGTCTGAGTATTTATATATTACCTATAGTGGAATTAAAAGACTGAGTAGACTCAAACCATACTTTCCCAAAAGTAGATACACAATCAATACCAATTAAAAAGAGTAATCTATTAATAAATCAGTAGAATATAAATAAATATATTAATATGACAACATACCACTTGCATCACTAAAACAAACATTTATACATATCAGGTCAAATACATCAATATACAAAAGAAGTGCCTCCCATAGATTACCTCAGTACAAGTCATAAACATATAAATTATTACATATAAAATTAAACAATATATAAAAATAAAGCCAAGGTAATACCTCATGTTTCTATGATAATATCCATGAAAAACACTACTATGGTATGGAAATAGAAGAAAATCCCTTACGTGAATGAAAAGACACAAATTCTACACGTATCCCGAAGGGACCATGTAGGGTGTGAGAATGTGTCTCAGTAGGATACTGCCTAAGTATGCATACCCAACATGTGTGTATAAGAAGGTGCGACATAATAAAAATTATAAAGAAACTCATGTGTAATTTAAATAAAAAATTACACCCCTAGTGCTCAACAACCAACATAAATCCATCACCTGCTTCAGCCAATGACGAATTAACTAAAGTAGAGAGGGTTCTTGGACCATGGCCTGTGGTCCCTAGATGTTAATAGCTTAGGTGAACCTTCAGTTCCCACCTCAAATAAGTAACCTTGCACCACATGTGTCCTGACATGTCAACCATCAACATGTACTAACATCCCAAGGGCACACCCAAAAAATAATAATTGATCCCTCAGATCCCTACTCAAAAGAACCCATTATCATGAAGCCTGATATATGGAGGTACAATGAATCCTATCACAAAATAATAACCTCCACTAGCTTAGAACATGAAATCTTGAGAAATGGAGATATTTGTTTGCCCAAAATAATATAGGCCTATGACCTCAATATGATGAGTCTCTACCCCCAACAGATAGCCTCATCACTATCAAAGGATGGCAACCGACCATCCATATATCTTTCTATAGTCATCACCCAAAAAAAGTATTTAAATTCACACTTCGATGGGCCTCTTCCCACACTAGCGGTCAAAACCACCTCATCATGTAGTAAAACTACATGCACATGACTCAAATCTACGCGTTGGCCATCACAGGTGAGTGGAAATAACCCAATGAAATACCTAAGACACCCTATACCTAAAACAACATTTCCTTATGACTGTTTCACTAAAATCTAATGGCCTTTAATCCAATATCACAGCCGATGACCAATACCTGATAGCCTCACCGCCTCAACCGACATCCATGATGCCCAATCATGTGATCAATATTACTTAATAAATATGGTCGAAGCCCAACTAGACCACCACATTTCCTCATTTCTAATGGACATTCCATATTAATTCCCTTGATCATGCCCCTCATAACCACTTGGCTCTCATCACATACACTCATGATTTTTGACTTATAAAAATAAATCATATATATATATATATATTTAGTTCATTATAAATAATAAATTCTATTTCATATGATTAAATTTCACAATTTAAATAATCATAACCACTCAATTAAATATAATTGGGTCTCTTAGATTATAATTAGAAAACAATTTAACTTAATCAATTCAATTTAAAATAATATAACACCCCAACCAAAATCACCCAAGGAGAGACATCCCAAACTCAGCCTCACTTGAGTGAAAAAGGAAAGTTCGTTCCCAACAACATCACTTAGGTTCACATAGTTATTTTAATATGAAGCAATGGGGTCTCTTTCAATTACCCAATGATACTCAAAAATATTTTCCCCTAAAATGACTATGAAAACAAAAATAAGATTATGCACCAACTACCTTATACTAATAGATATAGGAACACCTGATATTGAGCTCTAACTCAAATCTGTTTGGGAGAGATATGAGTTTCTATCATATTCCTTAAAGATAGGGAAAATGTATCTAACTGATTTAGTACTCCATTAGGAGAAAATAAAAAAGAATAGAAGGATGAGTGTGATAAGACATACCAAGGTGGATCCAACACACATTAAATATCGATAAATGATTCTCTAAGGAAGTATAGGGATCAAATCTGGTGGAAGGAGGAAAATGATTTCTTCCGTGTGCTATATGTCGCCAAGGGAGGGTAAAATAAGAGGAAATAATAAATAGGGAGAAGGAGAAAAAGAATTTTTTTTCATATTTAACAGGGAAACACTGTTACCTTTCATGATATTCAAATCCATTGTCAAAATATGTGGGCTATAGTGCATAGGTACTACCTATGTGGCATTACCCTGTATCCTACTGCACAGTTTTCTCTAACTATTTGAAAACCATGGAGCATTCTTCTGATAAAACACTAGAGAAGGATGAACGACCATGAGCCACCCCACATAGTTTAACCAAACTTTGTGGCACTTCAAAATCACTATGAATGGTTAGTTGGAAGGTGACACGTGGTTTACCCCAAACTGCACACCCTGACCTGCTACCCCAAAACAGACCTTCGGGCCTTCGATGCTCTCGAAACCCCTCATGAGAACCTGATGCACTCTCCAAGGCTCTAAAACCTTATAGAAACACCATATAAATATGAAATAACTCCATGAATTAATATAAAACCATAGAAAAATAAAACAACACCCCCACAAATTAAAAATTAAAAATGAGAGTAGTTTTCGACCAGTTCAAAAATCTGGGATGTTACACATGTTGTCTCTATGATTGTAGAGTAGTACATTTTTCATAAACATCTTTCACGGTTGTATTTATGGGTATAAATAATTTATTAAAATTAAAATTATTTCATTATTATTATTATTCTAATGATTATGGAATAATAACCCCATTGACCAAAATCAACACATCGATGCCATTTTGAAATTATAAACTGAGCATCCTCAAAACACCTGACGTTGATATAATAGAATAAGTAATTAAATATATGAATAAAATAAATAAAGTAAATGATTTATGTATAAGTTAATAGAACTGTAAAATTTTCTAATGAAACAAAATTATTTATATATGTTTAATATATAGGATACAAATGGAATACACAACAAGTCTGGATTTGATGTATGGGATTACCCTTATCACATTTCCATTCATGAGAAATATGCCATATTCATAACATATTAATTTTTTTGGTTTATATACTTACCATTTTAATATTATATAATTAATTTTTTTATCTTCATGATATTTAATATTTCATTTAAAGTTTATTTTTTCGTGGGGGTTATGATTCAAAAGTTGCCAATGTTGTAGGGTTTTATTTCACAATATCATCATTATTCATGATTATTTATGTTTAAGTTCCCTTTGGAATAATTGGTTTTAATTTCTATCTTAAATAAAATATATTATCTCAACTTGTAGGTGTTAATTAACTTTTCATGTAATAGTACTATTTTCAGCTCTTTATTACTTAAAATTAATGATAAACTGATTTTAAGAAAATATGTCTATATTTCTCTCTTCTGTTAAAATTATTTTTCTTCAATATCCATGTTTTCTAAAAATATTTTCATGAATATTTTTTACATTTTACAATGATTTATTAAAGTCATTTTCCCATGTTTGAATTTTAAAAAATAGTTTCAAGTAATCTTCTTGTTATTTTCGAAACTACGCACTTTTTATCCTTTTTAGAATAACTTGAATGGAATTTTTTTTAACTTATATAACTAGAACAGAATCACCTTCCATCATAAAAACTAATTATTGGAAGCTTCCTTTTTATTTTTCTATAGTTATTTTTAATGAAAATGATTTATATAATATCTGTGAAAATTTAATGTTTTGAAGAATTTATTTCACATTTAAAAGTCTATTTTCATCAAGAAATATTCCATGTAATCATTAATTTACATTTTCATTAATGATTAAAAAATTTTATGTGAGACAATATTATGAAACCCATTTTCTTTCCATGGGTATTTATTAAGTTTATTCCTTATGATGGATTTATATTTGTTGGAACACATAATACTGAACAAGTTATGATGAGTGATACCAGATATCACTCAAATATAATGGGTGTAGAATTAGTCTGATTAGGCATGTTACATGGGATTATGGAGTAAACCTAATCCATTATGTGACTCTTTCCCCCACGTGATATTGTCTAGGTAGTTATCCTTGAATAATTTTATGGCATGTTATATTTTTATTCCACTTTTCCTATGATTTTATGATCTCATAATACCATGTTATTTCTGTTATTCTCCCATATGATTACTGTTGAGTCTTATCTTTTATGATATCATGTTATATGTTTGACTCAAAAATTATGTTTCCTTATCATGTTAATTACCATATTACAATTTTTATCTATCCCCTTTCATCTAGGCATATATTACCTAAGTTATCCCATGCACTCTTAAGAGCTTGTTATGTTGAATAAAATAAAGATGTTTTATTTTAGTCTCACTTTGATTTATTATGAACCTAATATTCCAAATAATCTAGACCTCACAATCTTTGTGTTGTAGTTACTGGATGTTTATATTAAAAATTAGGCAATAATATGTTTAAAAGTCTTGTGTGGCTAAAAAATGACCAAATTCCCACTCAATAAAATCACCAAATTCCAAATAACTAAATGAAAAAAATGAAAAAATGACCAAATGACCAAATCAAGAAATTAAAAAATGAATAAATGGGTTAGTTATAGAATTCATAAATTAAAAAATAACAAAATTACTAAATGAACAATTATAAAAATGACTAAATAACTGAATGAATAATGGAAAAAAAAGACCATGTGCACAAATTACCAAATGATCAAATGACCAAATTTATGAATTTCAAAGTTAAAAAATGAACCAATTCATAAATTACAAAATGAGAAAACGATGAATTGATAAATTAGAAAAGGAATAAATATGAAAATTATTAAATGAACAATTGACTAAATTAAAAAATAACCAAATGAAAAAATATATAAATGACCAAATGACCAAAGGACGAAATGAAAAAAATGATCAACTGACCTAATATCCAAGCGTAAAATGGATAAATGGAAAAATGAACCAATATCCGAATGGAAAAATGACAAAATGAAAAGAAATGAAAAATGAACATATGATTAAATGTTCAAATAAAAAATGAAAAAAATAACTACATGACTAAATAACAAAATGACCTATTGAATAGATGAACAAATAACCAAATGTCCTAATGACAAAAATGGCCAATTGAATAAATGAAAAAAATGCACAACATAAAAAAATTACCAAATCACCATATGACCATATGAACAAATGATCATATAACTAGATGAAAAAATTATCAAAGGACTAAACAAATATAGTTTATAGGAATAACAGAAGCGTGAGATGTGTCATTCCCAACTTCTCTTTTTGTCACGATCGATGATCAATCTGATATTTACACAATGATCACCATAATCAATGGAATTAAATCAATGAAAATAGAAAATAGATAGAATGGTAAAACCAAGAAGAGTATCATAAAATATTATTTATAATTAATTTAATTAAATAAGACTTACCTTGGGAGAATTAGTTCTCCATTGATGGATATTACAATATATCTAAATTGTTCTATTGTTTCATTGTAGTAATAATTAGAATATTCCCTCTAGTGGTGATCACCGCATATTCCAAAAATATCTAAACATCACTGTAGGAATCTCTGGTTGTTAGTGTGATAGATTCTAATGCCTATGTTGTTCTCTTTTGATTTCCATGAGAATCACTTCCAAAGTGTTCTGATTAATCTCTCTATAATCAATAACGGGAGGTGGAGGAATATTGTTATCCATTCTTGGGAGTGTTCTTGGAGCGGAAGCTCTCTAGGGATTGATAGGATTATCTCCAGCTATTATTATTCATGACACAAAATGAATATGACTCTATGGAAAAATAATTTAATTGGGATTATATACCAATAGGGTTTAGAAATAAATATTTTCATAAGTTCAATTTAATATTTATTTAATCTTTTATGGATCCCCATGTCTAAAATAATAATAATATTTTTTTTGACATATTATTAACTTGAGAATTAAATTAAATATTATTTAATCATATAATATTCAATATATGTTATGTCTCATCAGACCTAAAAACTCAGTTCTCCATTCTTCCATAATATTTATCGATGCTTGAATAATTGATATTTATTTAATAAATAGATATCACTGTATTATATTCCAAAAATAAATATATGTTATATTCGCTAAATCGAAAATAAATAATTATTAAATAGTCTACCCACATTATATTCTATAGAATAACTGATGATGGAATATATTCAATCAAGAATACATGAATAATTATTAAAACATGTGCATGAATAATATTTATTCAACTTGTTAGATTATAAAGGATAATATATTATTTAACTGAGATTCTAGATAAACATAGTGTGTCACCCTTTAGGCCACATTCTCAGTGGCATTAGGTGAAGAATCCTAAAGAATGAGGTTAGTGTTTATCAAAAAACCAAGACACCCCTAGAGAAAATGGTTAATGCTAAAACAAAATTATACATCATATAGACACTTATTATGTGATATAATTCTTTTATCATAAATATCTAACCAAGGTGGTTGCAAGATAGTTCCATCAAGAACTTTCTTATAGAACACCAAGGCCATGGATTTATATAGGCTATATAATTTCCATTAAACGGACTAAGATATCAACATTAATTAAAGAATATAAGGGACAAATAATTTCTGTAATTATTCATTAATTCAATATTACTCATTATACACCCAATATATCTTACCACATCATTAATATATGTCATCAAAATTCTCATCAATAAATAAAATTGTGTAACTTATAATAAACAACAATATTAATCATAAATATTAAGGATCAATACACATATTCGTAGATAGGAACATCGAATGAGACATATAGATGTGGATTTCGTATTGACAGGTCTCCTTCTCATAATATTCTACACATGATATTACCAAGGGCGTATAACATGAGAAGGTTCTTCAATGTCCTATGAGTCTCCACTATCGATATCCTATATCATTTTTCCCTAAAATTATATTATCTAGATATAGAACATATATTTATGAATAGTTTTATTCCACTTTTGGGTTCTCATCATAGTGCAGAACCTCTATAACCTTTTAGTGTGACAACTACTCTTAGGAAATTATCAAATACTATATTACAAATAAGAAAAATCAATACGTGAAAAAAATTATATTAATATTCAAAATAATTAATACAAGTTAACATAAAGTACATAGAATTTGGTTTTAGGTTACTAACTCCAATAGACTCCAACATAAACTAGAGATAACTACTAAAAACCTTCAGCCCGCTATCTCTCGCATGATAATTATTCTCTTTCTGAGATAGGAATTTCGTTAATGGGTACACCACCTTATCTTCCATGGGTACTCTGATTTCTGAAATGATCATCTTGTCGAGCACGTCAAATTATATGTTTATTTTTAACTAGATTATCTAGAGTATAGCAGCAACCATAGGTCATCACTTGACAGAGCCTTAGATAATTAATTCCCAAATTAGGTTCTGATTATGAAAGTAAATAGAGAATTTTGGATTTACAATTCTTGGTTTAGATGATTAAATATGAAAATAGAAAACATGAATGCGAAAAAACAAAGTAGGAATGAACAAGATTAATTAAGTGTGATCAACCTCGGGAAATTTAAAGATGCTCATCCTTCATCGCTTCAAGAGATAGAGTTATGATATTTAAATCCATGGTTTGAAACACATAGAACTATAATGTTACTAGGTTTATAATAGGATACCTCTTAGGGTTCATTCGGAAACACATAATGATTCACAGGATACCACTAATGATTGGGTGATTTGTGTTCGACTTCATAACTGGAACTCACCAAGGAAACACATGAAGAACTCGATGTGCTGTCCAGGTTTGAATGCGATTTCAATGTGTTACCATGAAATTAAAGTAAATGGACATGATATTGTTTATTTGATTTCTATTTAACAATATGAACCACACAAAGACTACAATTGAAAGGGGGAAGAAGAAGTGGTGAACTGTGTGTGAAACATCACATGAATGGGTACACCCAAGCATGATCATATGAGTCAACCATGATGTACCAGTACATAACTCAATTAAATATAAATATAGGATGAATAAAAAAACAAAAAAAAACAACCATTTAAAAGACCATTCAAATATTACAACATTAAACTTGGGATTTACAACATGTTCCTCCCCAGGTGATCACAAGGGGTTTAGAAACCCATGGGAGGGGAGGAAGAGAAATATGTTGAGGTGGAAGATACAATGGCCTCCATAAATCAAAAATTGGTTGGAGGAATCCTTTGGGACTCTAAAATCTCATCACCTTGCCTCTGGTTTGGACTCCTATATTAGGTTCCGATGGTGTTCTTTCATTGGGAAATTGGAAGGTGGTTTTGAACACAAGGATTGTATCAAATCACTTGGAAAATATTTCTCAGCCACTAGAAAGTATAATATCCCGTCAAAAAAAAACTAGAAATTTTTATCCCCATATCATATATATCTCCACCGAATGTCTGGCATCATTTGGACAAGTGTATCTAGAGATATTGATAAAATAAAGAACACCACTTTTGAATTGTGCAGATTTGATTCCCTGGACATATTAGTTCGGATCGGCATTTTATATTCCTAATGGGGCTTATTATTCTTCCTATCAAATGTATAACATTAAATTTTGGACCATCCCACGAAATGTCATCCCATTTAGATGCACGGTTTAGTACTAGCGTGCATTTTAGTCTACTGGTGTGCTTGGATCATGTGCAGATTAGCCCATTTTTCTTGTACTTCATCATGGGTCCTCCAACTCACCTCTACCTAAAGTATAATTATCAGAACAAGTAAAGTTTCCCTTTTTAATAGTGTTAAACACAAAATAATGGAATCAAACATCGAGTGAAATTTGTTATTATACATGTAAATTTCAATACAAAACCAGATTAATACATTGGTATAAGGGTGAAATAAAACAGTGTATCGTGGTACGATCACACCCACACACATAAAAATTTGAAATCCTAGGAAAATTATAATATCCTTATCATATCAGATTCCTAAATCAAAGGTGTGAAAACATAAAATATTCTTTTGTAATGAAATTCATGATGTCTCATTTATAGAATCAATTTTCCTTTCATCTTTATTTTACCACATTCGAATTTGTTCAACTTCATTTGTTCACCCATAGCCCATGTCGCGACCTTCCTCACATAGAAATTTTCCCTCATCACTCAAAGGACATATTAAAGTGGAGTTATTCTATTTTCCCAGAGTTCATGTGATATTATCATATGCTTACTAATATTCCTAGTTCTGTACTGGTAGAAACTTGTGTTCTAGTCATGATGACTTACAACAGGTTGTTATGGGGTTCAAGGGTTGGTAGGGTTAGATATTTAAAAATTTGAGGCTGAAGAGGATTGTTTAATCTCTTATGTACAAAACATGTCAAAATTCAGTAAGTGTTCACAATTAATGTACACACTCAACCCTTGAAAATTTGTATTACCTCCCACTCACTATCCACATTTTCCATTTGTGTGGGTTAAAACCAAGAAATGAGTAATAATGATTAAAAAACATCTTTTCTCCATTTTATTCTTTTGTTATATTTTTTAGATGAAAAAAACTATATTTTTTAGATTTTTTGTAGATAAATAGGGAAACAAGTGTAAAAAAAGATGTAATATGGCTTATGAACACATTGCCCATGGAAAATGTAGGAACCATTTATATATACCCATAATAATGATTCTTTTCCCATAGTTCCCATGGAAACACCCTCTCTCCCACACTTTCTGAAAATAAAACAATAATATACACAATATAAGGGTAGGTAGGGATAAATTAGCTTTTAATGTGGCAACCTAATAGGCATTTCATTTTATCTAAGGCTTAAGAATGATAAAATGTAATGGTGGACTAAAATAAAAGATAATTGTAAAAATTGTTTTTTGATGAATGATTTCCTCTATCATGAATGCAGAATACTTGATTCTTATGGCTTCAAATAGAATCAAGGAAAGTTCTAGTTTCTCTACATGACCCTAGACTCTCAACAAAGTTATTAAAAGAAAAAATATGCAATAAAGGGCTTAGAATTTCTCTCGGGTAAGGGATTAAAAAATTGCTCAGTCCTAACAAGGTATGGGATTAGAGAAACCATTAAACACCTAAGAATTATTTGAAAATACAAATTCTAGAAAAATATTCTATATCAACATTCATTTGAAATTGTTTTTTTCAAAAAATAATGGTATTTTCCACAAAATCGACTCAAGCATGAAAAATTATTTTTGATATTCTTTCTAAGATCAATTTTTATCGAAAAACAAAAAACAACGAAAAAGAAATAAAAAATGAAAATGAATGTATTTTAAATAAATAGGCAAGTAAACAAAGGTACAGAGAAGGGAAAGCCTACAAAGTGGTGTCATGTATGGAATTTGTCAGTTGGATTTCCTCGACGAGATACTTTGAAAATTCCTCATAATATTTTTTGAGCCTTCACCCATTAACATTAATCCTTTGTCCACTTTTCTCATGAAAAACCTGTATATCACCAAAAGGGTAAACATCAGTAACGGTATAAGGATCGAGCAACCAAGAATGAATCTTATCGGGGTGGAGCTTTAGCCTAGAATTATACATGAGAACCTGTCCACCAATATTAACCTTCCACTGATAAATCATGCTATCATGGATAGCCTTTGTTCTCTCCTTATAGATATGGTAGTTCTCGTATGCATCACATCAAATTTATTCCAACTCTTGAATCTGTAGCTTCCTATGCTCACCTGCATCTGAAAGACTCATATTAAATAGTTTAACAGCCCAATATTCATGGTGTTCTACCTCCACTAGGATGTGAAAAGCCTTTCCAAACACAATTCTGTATGGGGACATTCCAATTGGGGTTTTAGAAGCTGTATGGTATTCCCAAATTTTATCATCAAAGCGCAAAATCCAATATTTCCTGTTGGGTTGTAACATTTTTTCCAAGATTCTCTTAACTTCATGATTTGAACAACCTCATACATACAAAGAAAATTTTTCATGTTGTGATTGAAAAAATGTGAACCCTGATCACAAATGATGAATCCCGGTAAACTAAGCCTACTAAAAATTTGGGACCTCCCAAAATAAACAACCACTCGAGAGTCATCAGTCCTAGTGTACTTTTCTTCCACCCATTTATATACATATTCAACATCCAATAAGATTTACAAAAATCCAAATTAATTTGGGAAAGGACCCAAGAATTCAATTCCCCATGCATTGAAGAACTCACAAAATAACAAGGGTTGTTGGGGGAATTTCATTCCACTTGGAGATATTCCCTATGAATTGACAACGACTAAATGAATTTCAAAATATATGGGAACCCCTATAAAATTTTTTCCAATAAAGTCCTAAGTCAAGGACCTTTCAAGCTGTACGTTTAGAGCCAAATTGGCCCCCATAGGCCAAAGTGTGGCTGAAGGTCAAAACGGAGGTAAAATCATAGTCAGGGACACACCATAAAACTACATGGTCACCTCAAATTCTCCACAAATATGGGTTATCCAAAATGTACCACATAGAATCATGCTTATATATCTGGGAATGTGAAATTATAAAATATGTGGGAACCCTAGATGTTTCTAGAAAATTCACAATGTCCGTATACCCGGGGTAATGTACACAACATCTCAAGGGTTCACATGAGGGAAGAATTCTCCAATGGGGAGGGCTGAGTCAACATGATTATCTAATGTTGGGGAAATCCTACTAATGGGGTCAGATAACACATTTTCCACTCCCCTCTTATCTCTAATCTCTAGGTTAAACTCCTGTAGGAGGACCATCCATAGAATGAGGCGGGGTTTAGCTTCAGGTTTATTTAGTAGAAAACGAAGGGCAACATGATCATAAAATACAATGATTTTTGGTCCGATAAGGTATGAATGGAATTTTTATAAGGAAAACACAATAGAAAGAAGTTATTTTTCAGTGGTTGTGTAGTTTTCCGGGGTATGGTTAAGGTTACGTGGGGCATACACAATGACATAAGGAGCTTTCTAAACCCTTTGTGACAAAAGATCCCTAACTGAAAAATTAGAGGAATCACACATAAGCTCAAAGGGGAGATCCCAACATGGTGGTTGTATGACGGGAGGTGATGTGAGACTCCTTTTTAGTGAATTTAAAGACTCATCAATTTTTTTATCAAACATAACTAAGAATACATTAGTAATATCTAGGACAAGGTAAGTGTGATATTACTAAAGTAATTAATGAATCGGTGGTAAAAACCTTCATTACCCAAGAAATATCACACCTCATGAAGAAATTTTGGATATGGAAGGGTTGAAATTAATTCAATTTTTGATTTATCCACTTGAATTCCCACTTTTGAAATAACTTTCCCAAGATCTATACCTCGTTCAACCATGAAATGACATTTCTCGTAATTTAATACAAGATCATTTTCTAAGTAAAAAATGGGGGATATAACCTAGGTTAGCCAAACAATCATCAAATGATGTTCCAAAAACCATGAAATCATCCATAAAAACTTCAATGAAATTCATTAGGTACGCATAAAATATACTCAACATAAAATGCAGAAAAGTACCAGTAGCATTACAAAAACCAAAAGGCATCCTTATATATGAAAATGTGCTAAATGGAAAGGTAAATGTTGACTTCTCTTGATCCTCATGGGATATATGGATTTGGAAATAACCTGAATATCCATCAAGAAAACAATAATGGGGCTTACCAGCCAATCGTTCTAACATTTGGTCAAAAAAGGTAGAGGAAAGAGGTCCTTCCGCATGGCTTGATTCAATCAACGGTAGTCAATACAGACCCACAATCTATTTTTCAAACGTTTTGGAACCAATTTATTCCTTTCATTTGACATAACTTCTATTGTTGTTTTTTAGGCACAATTTTTACCAGGCTAACACATTTACTATTGGATATAGGATAAATGATCCTCGTAGTAATTAATTTACTCACTTCTAATTTTAACACTTCAAGGAGAGTGCGATTCAACGGGCGTTGAGATTGTCTTATAGGCTTAGACTCATCATCCAAAAGTATATGGTGCATACAAAATGATGGTCTAATCCTGGGAATTTCAGCCAACATCCATCCCATTTCCTTTTTACACTCTCTCAAAAGTTTGACCAATTTTTATTCTTACTTTTGAGAGAGTTTATTGGAAATAATGTCGGGAAATTGGTCAATACCCTCAAGATAGACATATTTCAAATTATATGGAAGTGGTTTTAATTCAAACACCGGGGTTTTTTGACTAAGGGAGGGGATTAAGGGGGATTGAGGTCCATTAAAATTTCTATCTGCTCATGTTTATTCTCTAATGATAGAGAATCTATTGAAATGATATTTTCAAAATCATCGACGGTCATGGGCACCTCAGAATGAACACACGCATCAATTAAAGAACAAATTTACACTTTTCAGAACCCACACAACACTCAAAATATGAATAAAACCTCAAATCATCCCTGTGGGAAGAAGAGGAAAATGAATCAATGTATGGGTTGAGTAGAAAATTTTGTGTGTGTGAATCACATTAGAGAACTTCCACCGAATAGATAAGAAGGGTGGAGTTCTCTTTTATAGGGTGTTTCATAGCCTCATGGATGTTAGAACATAACTTTTCTCCAAAGAACTCCATGTATAAAAAACCGCTGTGAACATTGATGATTGTATTTGCTGTTTTGAGGAATTACCTCCAAATTATGAGAGGGAAATGTCCTTGGGTTTGGGTATCTTCCATCTCAAGAATGTAGAAAACAGCAGTGAAGATGAGATTCCTCACTCTTACAAGGACATCCTCAATCACCCCTGTTGGATGCGTTGTACTTCAGTTTTCCAGTTACACGACAATTCATGTTGTTTAAATCTCTCCAACCTGTAGATAAGTATAAACGGAGTGAGGAACTACATTAATAGAAGCACCTATATATAGCATAGTTGTAACACCCGAGACTTTTTTGAGAAATATTTTGTTTTATATAAATCATCAAAGGAATCTTTCACTACACACAACACTATCTTGGCTTTCTTTACACGTAACCATGGTCTTCCTCAATAGCTTGTGTCATACGCAATACTGAGTTTCACGAAACAACGATATGCTATTAAAATATTATTAAAACTAGCCATTATGAATAGTAATAACCACTTTTTTAAATTTTGTAAATTTTATTTATCAAAATGTACTTCATTTTTGGTTTTGGAATATCGAAATTAGCTTAGGGTGAAATTTTGGTACTTTTGGATAACATTCATATTCTGATGAAGAGTGAAAATTACTAAATTTTAATTAAAAACAAATTTTTTAATTGAAATAATTAATAGTGATAAATTATTAATTTTAGTGGTTTTAAAGTATATTTAGAATATATTTTTACAATTTAATACAATATTGTTCATTGGATGTAATTTCACATTTAAACCAGACATAAACAAGTGTCAATTTTTTGATAGTTATTATCTCTTAAAAACACGCAATTTTTTTTGATGATGGGAATTAATTTTTTAAATTAGTTAATGTAACTGATATTTTTTTAATTTGGTAAAATATACATCATTTCTAAATTTATAATATCCAATATATCTTAGGCCAAATTTTTGGTATTTTTCTGGAAACATGCATTTTTTGATGAATAGTTAAACCACTAAGTGGTAGTTAAAAAAACTAATTTTTTCATAAAACTTGATTTTACCACTTCTGTGAGTAGAATTTTGAAAATCTGAGAGACACAGTTAGTATCAAGGACTAAAATGTGGTTCAATGAGATGAAAATAATTTTTGGTGAATGGTAACTTTTTACTTTTTTTACCACGGTTAAAAGTAAATAGGGTAATTAAGGGTAAAAGTGTTATTATTATTACCCTAACACATGTCCTAATTCTATTGGATAAGTGTAATTAGACCAAAAACAACCTTATCAATAAAATATGATCATTTAGGCCCACTTGGATTAGATTAGGACATTTATTATTAATTTATTTAAATAATGGTTAAAATAGTTAAAATCAATGTTTAATAACTAAATCATTTTTAAGATAGGGTTATACATAATATAAATTAGTCTATAAATATTAATTATAAGGATAAAAATATTTCCTACATAATGGTATTTTATTTATAATTTTTATACATTAAACAATTTAATTTATTAATGTCACAATGACGATGCAGTAATTATCTTATTAATGAAATATTAACATAATTGATGTTATAAATACCCAAATAAATGTAATTTGAGACCTTTTATGAATTAAAATAATTTTATATGTTAATATGATATGTTAGTATTGATTTAATTAATTTTTTTCTAACTAATCATTCTGTTATGATTTTCACAAAAATCAATTACCAAATAGTGTCAAAATTGACATAAAATAGTTTTTAAAACAACTATTATATTATTAATTGTTATTATATTCCTAAAAATCTAAGGTTCGACAAAGATACTTATATCATGATAGGTGTATCATTAAGGGACCACTTGGGGGTCTTTTTGATGTATATGGTATGTTTATTAACTATATAATATAAAAATACAAAGTGACATGGTAAATGTCAATCTAATTAACTAAGAGTTAAAACTAAAAGATAAGGTTAATATAATGACCTAAACATGTCTAAATTCTATTGGATGAGAGGATTTCGACCCATACCCACCTTAGATTCTAAATATATCAATTTGGAGCTATTATAAACCGAATTTGACTTTATAATAAAATAATATTTTTAGTTATTCCAAAGGTGCCCCTCTCCTCCCTTATAAAAGGGCACCTCCTCCCTCTTTTCCTCACACCACTTTGAGCCTTCAAGCTCGGACAACCCTAGCCTAATTATATTCTCCACTTCCCTAGAAACATCATAGAGGTCCTGGTCTTAATAAAAGACCAATTTTAGTTCCCTAAGAGGAGGTCTCAAAGAGGCGCTTCAAAGAAGAGGTAATGTTCGTTACCGATTCTTTCAAAATTATTTCTTCTTCCACTTCTTCTTCATTAGTTGTTTCATTATGAAGTAATAACATAAGTATCACTCATATACTTATATGTTATTATAAGTATTAAACAACACTATTTCACCATCTATCCATCCTATGGAAAACTAAATCACCACGCGTGCGTACGTACGGAATACCGTCTCCACGCCGTGGTGTAATCAATTTTCCACCACCAACTTACTTGGATGGATATAATGGTGTAAATAATGACTATATATGATTATTGTAAAGTGATATGGATTCTTAAATTGTATAAATACACTCCAATACAATTCCACGATCATTGGAACGATATCATCGCTCGTGCGTACGTACGGAATACCGTCTCCACTATGTGATGTGACTCGTTCTACATGATCATCATTTCATAATGATTAGATAAATGAATTGAATGAATTAATATGATATATATTACACTAATACCATTATGGAAATGAGGTATCTATAACCTAAAAAGAAAAATAAGAATTTATTCGACAAAACACGCATAAGAACAAAAAGTAATAAACACTCGAATAACAAGTAGTAATGAAATATTACTAATAATAAGATAAGAATATGACCATATATGATATCATAAAAATAATTATGATTTTTGAATAAGTCAATAACATTATTTAAATCATTATACAGGAGGTTCGAACACTTACGAAGCAAATCAGACCTAAGGTAAAGGAAAATATCACAATCTCATTTTATCTGAGATTGTTTATACATTGGTATTTACTGGGGTGTATTTTATCATCCACATCCATGTTCCCTCAATATGAAATATTGTTTCCGTCCACCTAATATTTTTTAAATCCAATTTTACCCTTCGGTTAGTTTTTAGTAAAAGATATGAAAGGAATCTTTTTTCATTTTTCGTACGAGGTAATTTTTGACTTTTCCAACAAAAGTACGAGAAGAATGTTTTTTTTAACTTATACGACATGAATGGATTTTTAAAACATTATTTCCAAGAAGCTTCCTTTACAAGTTTTCAAGTTTATTTTTAATCAACTTCTTTTAGTTTAAAATTTTATGACATGTTAAGAAAGGAAAATGTTTTTGAAGTAGAAAGGATATTTTCCTCAAGAATGGAGTTCAAGTGTTTTATCAAAATTATTTTACATTTAAGATAATATAGGGTTCTGTTTCTATCCCTATTATTAAATCGATTTGATTATGTTGTGATGGAATTATTTTTATGAATTCCTTTATCTTATATGAATTGTTTTATGATGTCATGTTGTTTAAGAATCGTATTTTTATTACCTGGGTTATGCAATGATGTATGATTTATGATTTTGTGGCACACATAAGAATGGTATCATTATGAGATGGGTGGGACCTATATCTCCCTCCAATTCATTGGGTAAAGATTTTATATCTCATGAGATAGATATGGCTGGAACGGCAGGTTAAACCGGTTCACTGAAACAGGACTAACGGGGAGTGAACTCGGTTCAGAAAAGGACTTTGTCCACTAAGATAGTCTTGGCAATGATTCTTGACTAATAAGAAATGATTCTCTGTGATTATGTGTGTATTCCACAAAGTTTCCTGTTTTAAGTTATGATTATTGGGATTACATTTCACTACTATGATTTATCCCATGTTATGAAATTATGATCTATTTTGCAGGTTAAGATTTCCAAAAGTTTTGTTCTTATGTACATGATGTGATTGATATTTCTTTTGTTTACCCTTACTGAGCATTTAAGATCACCCTTTTGTATGTTTTATTTCCCCAGCTCAGGAATAAGGTTATTAAGTAAGATATGCCAAAAAGTGACTATAGATATGATGAAATAAATGGGATACAGTGTAGATGCTTTATGAACCAGTTTTTTATGTTTCCCAGTTTCTAAAGACACTATACCTATACGGTCATTTCATGGTTTTTTTATATGTTGTAATAAGTATGCTTCAATTCTGAAGTAATAACAATGTATGTAAATTATGGGCCGTTATAATTGGTATCAGAGGAAAGGTATAGTCAACCTTTAGAAACTAGGATGTGAAAGCCTTAGTAAGAAGCCTAAGGATAAGTCTAAGCATAGAACATAATCATAGTGTTTTAGAAATGTCCATGAATAACCTAGGATAAGACCTTAAGTGTGAAATTTTATTCTTGATTATGTGGTTTTCCTATTATAATTAGTGTTTCTCACACTATTCTTCTTGGTTTTAGTCAATGGCTGGAACCCAAATGAACCGTGTTAATACGGAATGCGACGGGCAATGCAATGATTGTCCCCCTGAACAACCAAACATTACGGGAGCTGGAATGAAAAATCTTGTAGCCATGCTCACACAACTTTCTCAAGCTTTGAATCATGTAGGACTTCCAAACGAGAAAAGGAAGGAGAAACATTCTGTTGAATCCTTCATGAGGCAGCGTCCACCTTCATTTAGTGGGTCTACTGATCCATTAGTTCCTGAAAAATGGATTAGTACTACTGAAATGATATTTTTAGTTCTTCAATGTTCTGATCATGATAAAGTCATCCTAGCAGTGTATCGTTTGTAAGGTGATGCTGATCAATGGTGATATCTTATTAAGAATACAAGGCAAAGGGATGAAATTGATTCCATGGAATGGGACAAGTTCAAGAACTTATTTTTCAATAAGTACTTCCCTCGTATTCTCCGAACAAAGAGGGAGAAAGAGTTTCTTGAACTGAAGCAAAAGGATGATGAATCTATTGGTACCTATGAAGAAAAGTTTACAAGACTTTCAAGGTACGCTTCTGGTATAATTATCCAACCTGAGAGTAAGATCGATCGATTCTTTAGTGGCTTAAAACCAAGTATTCGAAGGGACATAGCCATAAGGGATTTCAATAGATATGAGGAAATCGTTCGATGTGCTCTCAAAGTTGAGATGCAGATTTGAGTAACCCATCAGTCATATGGGTTTGATAAGAAGAGGAAAATGGAATTCAAAGGAAAATATAAAGAGCACACTGAAAAGAAGATTAACTTTCCCTTATGCTCAAAGTCTGGAAAAAAACATGGAGGGAGTTGTCTTAAAGGGACAAGTAAATGTTTCAAATGTGGAAATGAAGGTCATCGGGCATTTGAATGCCGTAATGATGGGAAGAAGATGTCTAATGTTGAAAACAAAGGAAGGGATAGACAGAATGAACCTACTACACTTCAATGTTTCATGTGCAAGGAGAAGGGTCATTATGCAAATTAATGCCCAAATCCAATGGTTGATGATGATGGTTGACTTCAAAAAACTCTTAAGGCTAAAGACAAAGTAAAGTCACATGCAATTTCTATCAGCGATGTGGAGTACGATAACGATGTGGTGAAAGGTACACTTACCATCCACTCTAATGTAGAAAATGTTTTATTTGATTCTGGATCCACCCACTCTTTTATTTTTGAAGAATTTTCTATGGGTATCGTCGTATTACCTCAACAATTAGATGTTGAGTTAGATGTGACAACCCTTAATGGCACAACAGTCGCATCAAAAGTTTATAATTCTTCTCCGATTGAAGTTTGTGGGAAAGTGATTCATAAAAATCTTGTGATCCTTCCTATAGTGGAATTTGATGTGATTCTTGGCATGGATTGGCTTTCTCTATATGGAGCTCATATCAATTTCCAAAGAAGGGAAGTCACATTTCGTATTCCCGATCAATCTATGATCGTCTATCGATGCAAGGATGATCATAACCTTCCAGTGGAAATTTCGTCCATCTTATGGGTCTTGATTCCACTAAATGAGGGTTATTTATCTCAAATGGTTGGTGAGAAACTCATGATTAAGAATATGCCCATTGTACGGGATTTTGATGATGTCTTTCCGGAGGAATTTCTGGATCTTCCACCAAATTGTGACATTGGGTTTTCAATAGAACTCGTACCAGGTGCTTTTCCTATTTCAAAGACACCTTATAGAATGGCCCCAATTGAGTTGCAGGAATCGAAGAAGCAACTCCAAGAGAATCTTGATAAGGGATTCATACTCCCTAGTGCGTCACCTTGGGGAGCACCTATTCTGTTTGTTAAGAAGAACGATGGATCAATGAGACTATGCATTGATTATCGAGAACTTAACAAGATCACTATCAAGAACAAATATCCTCTCCCATGCATTGATGACTTATTTGACCAACTATGAGGAGCTCAATACTTTTCCAAGAATGATCTTCGTTCAGGGTATCATCAATTAAGGGTCAAAAGGAAGGATATACCAAAGACGACTTTCCGTACAAGGTATGGACACTATGAATTTATAGTGATGCCATTCGGTCTTACTAATTCCCCTTCTATCTTCATGGATATGATGAATAGTGTCTTTAGAGACTATCTTGATCAGTTTTTGGTAGTCTTTATAGACAATATTATTGTATATTCAAAGAGCAGGGAAGAACATGAAGATCAATTGAGAATTATATTGAAGACCCTGATAAAGGAGAAGCTTTATGCCAAATTTACCAAGTGTGAATTTTGGCTTCAAAAAGTTTCATTTTTTAGGTCACATAATCTCAAAAGAGGGGATATCTGTAGATCCAGCAAAAATAGAGGTTATCGAAAGATGGTCGAGACCAACAACAGTAACTAAGATCAGAAGTTTTTTTGGTATGGCTGGATATTATCGATGTTTTGTGAAAGATTTTTCATGATTATCTAATCCACTCACCAGGTTGACTCGGAAAGGAGTTAAGTTTGTTTGGAAGGAGGAATGTGAAGAGAATTTCAAGGAGTAGAAATGAAGGTTATCTAGTGCACCTGTGCTCACACTGCCTTGTGGTGGAGAACGGTTTTTGATCTACAGTGATGCATCCAAGAAGGTTTTGGGGTGTGTTCTTATGCAAAATCATATGGTGATAGCTTATGCCTCACGATAGTTGAAAATACATGAGCAAAATTACCCAACTCATGATTTGGAGTTAGCTGCAATAATTGTTGCATTAATGATTTGGAGGAATTATCTTTATGGAGAAAGGTGTGACATTTATACTGATCATAAAAGTTTAAAGTATATTTTCACACAAAAGGAGTTGAATATGCGCCAAAGAAGATGGCTGGAGCTGATTAAGGATTACGACTGCTCAATTCATTACCACCCTGGGAATGCAAACAAGGTGGAATATGCATTAAGTCGACAAGAACATGCTATCTTATTCATGATGAGGATCACAAAAGATCCAATATTTATGGATTTACAAAGGATGGATCTTGGAATTATAATAGGGGGAAATCGTATCTTTCTCAAATGAATGTTCAACCATCTATACATGTGAAGATTAAAGATGCACAGAAAGAAGATGTAGAGTTATAAAAGAAGGTGAGAAATATTCCTGAATTCAACCTTGATTGTGATGGGATAATAATGTTCAGGAATCGGGTTTGTGTTCCTCCCATCCCCGAATTAAAGAAGGAGCTGCTGGATGAGGCTCATAGTTCTTCATTCTCTATTCATCCTGGAAGCACAAATATGTATAGGGACCTGAAAGAGTACTTCTGGTGGGATGGCATGAAAAGATATGTTGATGAATATGTCTCTTGATGCTTGGTTTGTCAGCAAGTTAAAGCTAAGAGACATAATTCTAAGGGGATGTTACAACCATTACCCATACCCGAATGGAAATGGGAAAACATCACTATGGACTTTGTCACAGCACTTCCTAAAACATCCAAAAGCAATAATGCTATCTGGGTTATAGTTGATCATCTTACAAAGTCTGCACACTTCATTACTATTAGAGAGGATTTGTCTCTGGATCATCTTTGCCAGGATATATGTAAATGAAGTGGTAAGATTGCATGGAGTGCCACTTTCTATTTTATCTGATCGGGATCCGAGATTTACCTCGATGTTCTAGCGAAGTCTTCAGCATACTCTAGATATAGAGTTGAGTTTCAGCACTGCTTATCATCCTCAGACAGATGGTCCGTCTGAGAGAACAATTCAAACTCTAGAAGATATGTTGAGAGCTTTCTCTATGGATTTCAAAGGTGGTTGGAATCAACACCTACCTTTGGTGGAATTTTCTTATAATAATAGCTTTCACTCCAGTATTAATATGGATCCTTATGAAGCTCTATATGGAACGAAATTCAGGACTCCAACTTGCTGGGATGAGGTTGGGGAAAGAAAGCTATTAGGACCTGATCTTGTTGATGAGATGGCAGAAAAGGTCTTATCTATTCAACAACACATGAGAGTAGCTCAGAGTCAACAGAAAAGTTATACTGACAACTGAAGAAAAGGCATAGAGTTTGAAGTGGGGGATAAAGTGTTCTTACAAATATCTCCCTGTAATAGGGTCAAGAGATTTGGAAAGAAGGGGAAGTTGAGCGCTAGATATATCAGTCCTTTCAAAATATTGGATCGTGTTAGAAAGGCAGCTTAACGATTAGCGCTTCCACCGAATATCTCTCAAGTTCACGATGTGTTCCATGTATCTCTCCTGAAATAGTACATACCTGATCCTTTACATGTACTCAGCTCAGATGTTGTACCGCTGGAGCAAGATCTTTCTTATGAAGAACATCCGATAGAGATTCTGGATCATAGCGAAAAATTCTTACGAAACAAGACCACTCGATTGGTGAAAGTTTTATGGAGGAACCGCCAATTAGAATAATCTACATGGGAGCTTGAGGATATGATGAGGGAGAGGTATCCTCATCTTTTTGTTACAAACTGACAAATTTTGAGGGCGAAATTTATTTTAAGGGGGGTAGAATGTAACACCTGAGACTTTTATGAGAAATATTTTGTTTTATATAAATCATCAAAGGAATCTTTCACTACACACAACACTAGCTTGGCTTGCTTTACACGCAACCACGGTCTTCCTCAATATCTTGCATCGTATGCAATACCGAGTTTCACTAAACAACGATATGCTATTAAAATATTATTAAAACTAGCTGTTATGAATAGTAATAACAACTTTTTGAAATTTTGTAAATTTTATTTTTCAAAATGGACTTCATTTATGGTTTCATAATATCGAAATTATCTTAGGGTGAAATTTTGGTACTTTTCGGATAACTTTCATATTTTGATGAATAGTGAAAATTACTAAATTTTAATTAAAAACAACTTTTTTAATCGAAATAATTAATAGTGATAAATTATTAATTTGAGTGGTTTTAAAGTATATTTAGAATATATTTTTACAATTTAATACAATTTTTTTCATTGGATGTAATTTCACATTTAAACCAGACATAAACAAGTGTCAATCTTTTGATAGTTATTATCTCTTAAAAACACGCTATTTGTTTTGATGACGAGAATTAATTTTTTAAATTAGTTAATGTAACTGATATGTTTTGAATTTGGTAAAATAGACATCATTTTTGAATTCATAATATCAAATATATCTTAGGCCTATTTTTTTGTATTTTTCTGGAAACTTTCATTTTTTGATAAATAGTGAAACCACTAAGTGGTAGTTAAAAAAACTGAATTTTTCATACAACCTAATTTTACCTCTTCTGTGAGTAGATTTTCTAAAATCCAAGAGACACGGTTAATATCAAGAACTAAAATGTGGTTCAATGAGATGAAAATAATTTTGGGTGAATAGTAACATTTTACTTTTTTTTACCACGGTTAAAAGTAAATATGGTAATTAAGGGGAAAAGTGTTATTATTATTACCCTAAAACATGTCCTAATTCTATTGGATAAGTGTAATTCGACCAAAAACAACCTTAGGAATAAAATATGACCATTTAGGCCCACTTTTATTAGATTAGGACATTTATTATTAATTTTTTAAAGAAGGGTTAAAATAGTTAAAATCAAAGTATAATAACTAAAGCATTTTTAATATAGGGTTATAGGTAATATAAATTCGACTATAAATATTAATTATAAAAATAAAAAGATTTCCTACATATTTTTATTTTATTTATAATTTTTAGACATTAAATAATTTAATTTATTTATGACACAATAATGCTGTAGTAATTATCTTATTAACGAAATATTAACATAATCGATGATATAAATACCTAAATAAATGTAATTTGAGACTTTTTATGAATTCCAATAATTTTATATGTTTATATGACATGTTAGTATTGATTTAATTTATTTTGTTCGAACTAATCATTCTATTATGATTTTCACAAAAATCAATTACCAAATAGTGTCAGAATTGACATAAAATACCTTTTAAAACAAATATTATATTTTTAATTGTTATTATATTCCTAAAAATCTAACGTTCGGCCAATATACTTATATCATGATAGGTGTATCATTAAGGGACCACTTGGGGGTCTCTTGGATGTATATGGTATGTTTATTAACTATATAATATAAAAATAAAAAGTGACATGGTAAATGTCAATCTAATCAACTAAGAGTTAAAACTAAACGATAAGGTGAATATAATGACCTAAACTTGTCTAAATTATATTGTATGAGAGGATTTCGACCCATACCCACTTTATCTTCGAAATATATCAATTTGGAGCTATTAAAAACCGAATTTTACTTTATAATAAAATAATAATTTTAGTTATTCCAAAGGTGCCCCTCTCCTCCCTTATAAAAGGGCACCTCCTCCCTCTTTTCCTCACACCACATTGAGCCTTCAAGATCGGAAAAACCCTGCCTAATTCTCTTCCCCACTTCCCTTGAAACATCCTAGAGGTCCTGGTATTCTTCAAAGACCAATTTTAGTTCCCTAAGAGGAGGTCTCAAAGAGGCGCTTCAAAGAAGAGGTAATGTCTGTTACCGATTCTTTCAACATTATTTCTTCTTCCAATTATTCTTCTTTAGTTGTTTCATTATGAATTAATAACATCAGTATCAATCATATACTGATATTTTATTATAAGTATTAAACAACCCTATTTCACCATCTATCCATCCTATGGAAAACGAAATCACTACGCGTGCGTACGTACGAAATACCGTCTCCACGCCGTGGTGTCATCTATTTTCGACCACCACCTTACGTGGATGGATATAATGGTGTAAATAATGAATATATATGATTATTGTAAAGTGATATTGATTCTGAAATAGTATACATACACTCCAATACAATTCCACAATCATGGGAATGATATCATCGCTCGTGCGTACGTACGGAATATTGTCTCCATGATGTGATGCGACTCGTTCTACATGATATTCATTTCATAATGATTATATAAATGAATTTAATGAATTAATATGATAAATATTACACTAATACCTTTATGTAAATGAGGTATCTATAACCTAAAAAGAAAAATAAGAATTTATTCGACAAAACATGCATAAGAACAAAAAGTAATAAACACCCGAATAAAAAGTAGTAATGAAATATTACTAATAAGAAGCTAATAATATGACCATATATGATATCATAAAAATAATTATGATTCTAGATAAAGTCAATAACATTATTTAAATAATTATACAGGAGGTTCAGATACTTATGAAGCAAATCGGACCTAAGGTAAGGGAAAATATCACAATCTCATTTTATCCGAGATTGTTTATACTTTGGTATTTACTGGGGTGTATTTTATCATCCACATCTATGTTCCCTCAATATTTAATATTTTTTACATCCACCTAAAATTGTTTAAATCTAATTTTACCCTTCTGTGAGTTTTTAGTAAAAGATATGAAAGGAATATTTTGTCGTTTTTCGTACGAGGTACTTTTTAACTTTTCTGACAAAAGTACGAGAAGAATGTGTTTTTAAGTCATACGACATGAATGGATTTTTAAAACATTATTTCCAAGAAGATTCCTTTAAAAGTTTTCAAGATTATTTTTAATCAACTTCTTCTAGTTTAAAATTGTATGAAATGTTCAGAAAGGAAAATGTTTTTGAAGTAGAAAGGATATTTTCCTCAAGAATGGAGTTCAAGTGTTTTATCAAAAAAAATTCCATCTAAGATAATATAGGGTTCTGTTTCTATCCCTATTATTAAATTGATTTTATTTTTTTGTGATGGAATTATTTTTATGAATTCCTTTATCTTATATGAATTGTTTTATGATGTCATGTTTTTTAAGAATCCCATTTTTATTACATGGGTTATGAAATGATGTATGATTTATGATTTTGTGGCACACATAAGAATGGTATCATTATGAGATGGGTGGGACCTATATATACCTCCAATGCATTGGGTAAAGATTTTATATCTCATGAGATAGACATGGATGGAACGGCAGGTTAAACCGGTTCAGTGAAACAGGACTGAAATGAGGAGAGAAGTCAGTTCAGATATAGACTTGGTCCACTAAGATAGTCTTGGCAATGAGTCTTGACTAATAAGAAATGATTCTCTATGATTATGTGTGTATGCCACAAAGTTTCATGTTTTATGTTTTGATTATTTGGATTACATTTCACTACTATGATTTATCCCATGTTATGAAATTATGATCTCTTTTGCAGGTTAAGATTTCCAAAAGTTATGTTCTTATGTATATGATGTGATTGATATTTCTTTTGTTTACCCTTAATGAGCATTTGAGCTCACCATTTTGTAAGTTTTCTTTCCCCAGGTCAGGAATAATGTTATTAAGTAAGATATTCCAAAAAGGGACTATAGATATGATGAAATAAATGGGAGACAGTGTAGATGCTTTATGAACCAGTTGTTTATGTTTCCCAGTTTCTAAAGACACTATACCTATACGGTCCTTTCAAGGTTTGTTATATGTTGTAATAAGTATGCTTCAATTCTGAAGTAATAACAATGTATGTAAAGTATACGTCGTTATATTAGTAATATAAAAGAAGGTCTCCCATATGGTACAAGGTATCATGAATGTTCTCGGATGCTTGCACATAGTTGGAATTTCTGGTTGAATCAAGGGTGAAAATTTTCTTCTGAGGTTGACTCTTTCATTCCCTTTCAACCTAGGTCTATCGATGAAAAGTTCTTTGAGAAATTTGGCATAACATGGAATTTTATTAACTAAATCCAAAAATCGAATATTAACATGACCTTTATTAAATATATACATTATATCATTATCAATATCATTATAAAATTTCTTCTTAGATTTAAAGAGTCTTAGGGGGGAAAAGAACAGGAATGGATTTTTCATTTGAATCATCATTGATAATTTTATTACCTTTTTATTTTTTTTCTTTATTAGAATATTTTATGTTTAGAAAAAGAGTTTTTTTATTAGGGGTACATGCCTGTTGAGAAGAATCCTTATAAGGATAAATTACTTTACCACTAAAATGTGTAACAACACATACATTACCATTTCCCTTCAGATCGACAATGGGTTGGGATGGTAGTTTTCCAGAACCCTGCATCTTAAGCACACCGATGGTGTTTTCCAACTACCCCACTTGAGTTCATAGGTCTTGAATTGACGATTATGTGGTCTATTGGAATTGGAGGTTCTAGGTTTCTATTTTCATTACCATATCCTCGAGGTGTGGTTCAGATTTGGGAGTAGGATCATTGTTTTGAGAAGTTTAAGGATAATATGGCTTCATACCTTGGCCTTGTTGATACTAATTCTGCATGGGGTAGTTTGATTTTCCTCCTTTTCGGTACTGGGGTTGTGCTTGCCACTCAGGGTTCGGATTTGGCTTGAATGGTTCTTTCTTGAAGTGAGGTTCTTGTTGGTTTGGACTCCCATGGAACATGGCTACACAAGTCTCAAGTGAATCTTGAAGTTGTGGGATGTAGTCAAAAAATGTGTATTGTTAGAGATAATGCTACAATTTAATGGAACTGAAGAAGAGTCTTAGTTGCCTCGTGCTCGAGATAATTTCATTTGATTGGTATGCATCTCATCAAGTTTATTACCTACCTTTTTCTCTAGGGAAGAATGACTTACCTCATGAACTCATCGGGATGCTGAAATTTCTTGGGTACCAAATTGTAGTGCAATTTGAGCCATTTTGGCTATTATGTTATGAGTGGTGGAAGGCGTTTTATCAATAAGGGAACCAAAATCGACAACATCAATCATTCCATGATCCATGGGGATAAGTCTCTCATATATTAATTGAGTTAGAAATTGTTTTCTAATCTAGTGGTGGGGGAAACTTGAGAATAGTCTTTTGAATCTCTCCCAATATTCATGTATGGTCTCTCCTTGTGATTGCCTAATTCCATAGATTTCTTTTATAATTAAAGCAGTTTGGGAGGCAGGGACGAAATTCTCTAGAAAGAGTTGTTTAATGTCATTTCAACCACCAATTGTGGTGGGCAGATATTATATCTTTTCTTTGGCTATACCATCATGGGATAATGGGAATTAACTAAACTTAATTAGGTCCTCAGACACATTTTGGGGTTTCATGGTGGATCACACTATGTGCAAATATTTGAGAAGTTTATGAGGGTCCTTAATAGGAAGACCATGGAATTTGGGAATTAGGTGGATGAGGCATGATATCAGCTCAAATATGGATGGTTCCTCGGGATATTGGATGTACGGAGGTTGGTACTCCACATTCGGGGTGGCCAGTTCTTTTAATGTTTGTTTATTTAAAACCATGTTTTCTTAGGTTTTAATGGGTTCAATTTTGGGTTAGTTTAGGACAACTTGAGGTTCCACAAGGGGTTCCTTAGTGTTACTCTATTGACATTCTTTGGATGCCTTGATTTATGTGTGATGTGTCTTTTCAATTTTAGGGTTAAATTAAAGAAATTTTTATTTTTCTGACCTGGTCATACAAATAAGTTGTAATGTTTGTTTGTTTCCTTATGATTAAATATGGATAAAATCAATTAAGAATGCTGAAAGGTGAATAGAATGTTATAATACAGAATTATTGGGAGATATGGAGAAGAAGAGAGGGAGAGAAAGAGGTAGAGAGGAAGAACACAAAAAAACAAAAATAGAAAAAAACAAAACCAAAAAATTATAATAAAATGGGGGTGGGGGTGTTGAAAGGAGTACTAATTAAGAAGTAAAATGAATAAATAAAAGATAAAAAATAAGAAAAAAGGATCTTTTCTACCTTTTAATGGCGCCAAAATTTGATAGCGTCGTCGATCACGTCAAATTAGACGTTTATTTTTAACTAGAATTTCTGCAGTATAGAAAAAACCCTAGGTCATCTCTCGACAGAGCATTAGATCATTAATTCAAAATTTTATTTCTGATTATGAAATAAAAAAAGGGAAATGAGATATTATAATCCTTGGGTTTTGTGATTAAATATTACAATAGAAAATATGAAATCTATAAAACAAAGTAGGAATGAACAAGATTAATTAAGTGTGATCAACCTGGGGAAATCATATGATGCTCATCCTTCATCACTTCAAGATATATGGTTGTGATCTTTGAATACCTGGTTTGTGACACCTATAACAAAAATATTACTAATTTTATACTAGGATACCTCCTAGGGTTCAGTCGGAAACATGGAATGATTCACTGGATATGACTGATGATTGGGTGATTTGTGTTCGACTTCATAACGAAAACTCACCAATGCAACACACGAAGAACTTGATGCACTGTACAGGTTTGTATGATATTTCAATGTGTTACCATGAATTTAAATTACATTTCCATGATTGTGTTTATTTGAGTTAAATTGAACAATATGAACCACACAAACAGTACTATTGAAAGGGGGAAGAAGAAGTGGTGAACGGTGTGTGAAACATCACAAAATTTGGGTACCCCCAAGAATGATCATATGAGTTGAGCATGATGTAGTGGTACATAACTCAATTAAATAAAAATATAGGAAGAATAAAAACAATATAAAAACCTATAATTAAAAATTCCATTCAAATATTACAACATTAAGCTCAGGATTTATAACATGTTCCTCCTCTGTTGATCACAAGGGGTTTAGAAACCTATGGGAGGGGAGGAAGAAAAATATCTAAATGTAGAACTTCCAATGGCCTCAATAACCTTAAATATTGGTGGGAGGACGCCTTTGGGACCCCAAAATGGCAGAACCTTTCTCCTGGTTCAAACTCCAAAATGAGGTTCCCAAGGTGTCCTTTTATAGGCAAATTGGAATGTGGTTTTGAGCACACATATTTTGTAAAACCACTTGGATCATAGTTTCCTGCCACTAGACAGTCAAATATCCCTTGTACCAAACTATAAAGTTATATCCCAATAACAGAGATATCTCTACCAAATATTTGTCATCGTTTGGACAATTTTATCCAAAGATAAGGATAAAATACGAAACACTCCTTTTGACTTGTGCAGATTTGATTCCCTGGACTTATCAGTTTGAATGGGCATTTTAGAGGCCGAATGGGGCTTGGGTTACTTCATTGGAAATGTATAACATTAAATTTGGGACCAGACCACGAAATATAATCCCATTTGGATGCACATATTAGTAGCATCATGCGTTTTAGTCCACTTGTGTGCTTGGACCTTGTGCAGATTAGCCCATTTTTCTTGGACTTCATCATGGGTCCTCCAAATCACCTCGACATACAATATAATTATCAAAACAAGTAACATTTCCTTTTTCAACCGTGTTAAACAAAAAATAATGGAATCAAACATGGAGTGATTCTTGTTATTATTCTTGTAATATCCAATACAAAACCAGTTTAATATATTGGTATAGGGGTGAAATAAAATAGTGAATCATGGTACGATCATGAAACTTCACCCCTTTGATAAAAATCAATCAAGATTTGATACTTATGTATTATATTATTTGTTTATTAACATGGATATTTTGAAGGATTCACAACTCATGTATTATCACAATACAATGAGATTTTTTCTTTACTTCTAGGAAACAAATCAAGAACCTTAAAACAATTATCCAAAAATCATACTTGGATACATTACAAGGTGTTATATACTCAGAATACAATATATAATCAGCCATAACTATTAGTTTGGAAGTCATAAATCTCAAAAAACCATCATTGAGACAAAAAACATATCCTGACTATGATTTTAGATCATTGTGATATGTTTGAAAACCAACATATGTATAACCCATGATGACCAACTCCATGTCTCCTCTATATACCAGGAAAATATCATTAGTTTATCTCTTAAACATAAGGGTGGCATTAATATCAGGCCAATTTTGTTCTCTTGGATTAGTATTATATCGTTCATCCATGTTCAATTCATATTAAACATCAAGTGTGTTACATAAAATGATATACATGATTGCTTTTATTGCTGAAGTGTATGGGATCTTACTCAATATCTCTTTTTGTAATTGCGTCTGAGGACACATTTTCTTAGAAAGATGTGAACCATGGGACAATAGAACCAATACCCTGTTAGATTGTATCAAAATAATATCATTAGTATCTTGTAAATATATATAATTTTACTTAGTCCATGTAGCCTTTGGGATTTATCATGAATGATCTTTATCCCTATATTATAATATGGTTCACCTATTTCCATCATGGAGGAAAAAATTTTAAACTAGTCCATAATAGAATTTAATATTGATATTTCAATTATAATAAGTAATACTTCATCAAAATATACTACTTGGATAACAACTGAATTTACACTAAACATATTATAAACACATTTATAACATCATTTCTTAATGAGAAAAAAAATCTTTTATAGCTTCATTGAATAGAATGTTCCATGCTCTGGATGCTTGCTTTAATCCATAAATTAATCTCTTAGACTTTCAAATATTTCTGGCATCACAAGGATTCACAAACCCCTATTATTGTATCATATATAAATCTTCTTTATGTCTCCCATTAATGAAATTCGCTTTTATATCCATCTACCAAATCTTATAGTAATGATAAGCTACTACAATACGTACAATTTTAATGGATTTAAACATGGAAATTGGTGGAAAAGATTCATCATAGTCAATTACATGATGTTGTTTAAACCCTTTATCCAATATCATTTATTTATAGGTATTTACTTTACCATCATTGTCTATTTTTCTCTTGAATACCAATTTTCACCCTACATTATTTACATTAGCTGGTGCATCGACCATAACCCAAACATGGTATTGATACATTGAATCCATTTCTGAATACATGGATTCTTTCCATCTTGTATCTTCTATGATCTCTAATACATCTTTTTAGGAAATTGGTTCATCATTATCAACCAATAATGTGTCACCATCATAAGAGACTAGAAAACTATATCTCTCTTGTTTTATTACCTCTATTATACCCCTATATAGTACATGTGTTTTAGGAACAACTTATTCCATGGTGACTTATGGAATATGTTCCTCTACCAACTCTTCTGTTTCTTGACCATCAACTTAATCAATGTTAATCTTTCCCCAACTATCCTTCTTGAGGATGTGATCACTCTCAAGAAAGATGGATATTTTGCCGACATTCACCTTATTGTGTGAGGGGTTGTATAGGTTGTATCCCTTTGTTTCCATAGGATATACTATAATGATACACTTTGTTCTGGGGATGCTATTTCTTCCAGATAAGGCCTTAAAAAAATGCCTCACTAACCCATACAATTGTATAAAAAAATGGGTTTCTTGCTACTCCATAAGATAAAGGTAATTCCATTTACCTATTTAGTTGGCACTCAATTTAATGTGAATGTCACAGTTTTAAATGCATATCCCCAAAAGTATAATGGAAGATCTTTATGACTCATCATCAACCTTGACAAGTTTAATAAGGTGTAGTTCCTCCTTTAACTAGCACCATTCCACTACAGTGTGTAAGGTTGAGTGAGTTGAGATAGAATCCCAAACTCATGTAAAAGTTTTATAATCTATTGTTTATGATATTCACTACCACCATCTAAACTAATCTTATTTATATTCTTTCAAAGATTATTTTCTACTTCATTCATTAATCCCACGAATTTATAAATGGACTCAGTCTTATACCTCATTAAGTGGACATAACCATATATACTCACGTCATTAGTAAAATTTATAAAGTAACAATACCCACCTATTGATTCTACTAGAAATATTTTACACACATCAATGTGTACCAATCCTATAATATTTGTGGTCCTTTCACCCTATCCACCGAATGGAAGTTTGCTCATTTTTACTTGTAAATAATCATATATTATTTAATGTGGTTTTAGATCATAAGAGTATAAATAACTATCTTTAGAGAGCTTTCTTCATACTCTTCTCATTTACATGAAAAAGATGTTGTTTCCAAAGCTGGGTGATATATGAGTAATGTGAACATTATTCATTATCAATTTCTAATACTTGATTGACTTAATTTAAATCATAAAGGACTTTATTTAAATGTTCCATTCCATAATATTTTTTGTCCTTATAAAAATAAAAACTATTATTTCCAAACATTTAAATAAACTAATCTACATCAACACATGATATTGAAATTATGTTCTTTCTTAATAGTTGGTATATAATAAAAATATTTTAAAACCAAAATCATTCCCATTGTAAAAGAAAGGTGGTAGTCACCAATGGCCCGAGCAGCCATCCTCAAACCAATAGTATCTCTCAAGTACACCAATCCTCTAGAAATATTTTTGAATTTACTTCTTTCTTGTATTTTGAAACAAATTTGATCACCAAAAGCTATATCTGATAACCAATGTGTAGATATTGAAATATTTCACTCGATAACAATCACAATGTAATCTTCCCCTTACTTATGGGGGTAATTCCTCTTATAGTGTCTTGACTTTACCCTTTCAAAACATACTTCCTCCATTTCCATACCTCACCTATGGATCTTTCTCTTCATGGAAGGACAGTTCGTGAGAGATTTAGACTCTCTATGAGTCCTAAGCCCCTTTGCCTTGTTTTTTTTCATTTCTTATTCACCATAAGGACTATGGGTTTGTCACGCCCCATTACGTTTTCCACTTAGTGAATCAATGTTAGAAGCATCAAAAGACTCTTCTCATTAATTATCATATTTAATTAAAAATTAAATTGGATAATGTATTGGGTTGGGATGAAAGTATGAGATCTGAATGAAAATCATCTGGGAATTTAATCCCTAAGATATCTAAGCATTAAATGTATCCAATAATCATGACTACATGAGACCCTACTGGTGTTGACTCTCCATGATTAGTTGTAATCAATGAATTGGAGATCTCATATCTCTCTTGTACCACATTCTCTAGATAGATATCTCAAAGGTGAGACATCTTACTATACACATCCATGTCCTCATGTTGCTTAAAAATATCATTGGTCATGGGTGATTGCATGAAACATTGAACGTCTGTATCATCGAAAAATTGTTTCTCTTATAGATAAAAATAGTTCCCACTATCCTCATTTTCATGAGCATAATGAATTTGTTCTTTTAGAATAAACAGTTTCTTTTTATGGATAAGGATAACACGTAAGTATCTTTTCCACTCTTGGAAATTTGTGTCAGTGATAAGGTTATCCTTATCAAGTATGGATCGTCGTGATATTTTTAAAGTCATTTTATTTCTATTTCTATATATAATATTTGTAGAATTTATGTACTTTATCTAATAAAATTTGACATATAAATAAATATTTTCTTTATTTATCTACAACTATTTTATCAAAACCAAAAAAACCTCACCATTGTATTAAGAATATCATATTTCTTAGAAATTATAGTGGAAAGGATCCATATTCCCTTTCTTCTTACTCCAACATTGGTTAGTCAAGCAACTTGAATGGTATTAGAAAAGCATTCGAAACAACAACTTTGTCAACTAATATTTCCTTGATCTGCTGACTGGACTCCCTAATCCAGAAATCCTTAAATTGGAATTCCTCCACTCAGGCCTCTTAGTTACACCATGTTATTCATGGTAGTCAACCATAAATTTGATCTTAGTTAATTCAACAAAAAAAATTATGTTATTATTAAATGATAATTGCATGTACCCCATCATTGGCTGGTCAATCACTTTGAACTAGGGTTTGATTTTAACTGATGAAATGGAAGGCAATACCAAGTTAGTAATTATTATTGATGGATTTTCTATTTTATTTGTAAATTTAAAATTATTATCTTCATCACCTTATTTTTAATATTAATTGGATCTACATAAGTGATTATCCAGGTATTAGATAATATCCATGCATTAGACTATTTATTTTAGTTTTATCTTCCATGTTTGTTAATTCATTAATTCATGTGATCACAACAAAACATCCATAGTTAAATAACCATGAATCTTTATAGAAATAAAATAATAAATTGGTTTGATAAAGATCTATTACTAATGGTTTGTTTATCTAGTGGTTGATAAACTTACTGTTGACCTAGGTGAGAACACATTGAACCAATTATGGTTAATGTTACAACAATCAACCTATCCACATCTGTATCCCTCTAGGTTTGTTTTAACCATAGATCCAAACTTGAACCACCTCTACTATATTAGCATACCCATCCATTAGATATGATTTAAATCAAATTAATATGAGGGAAAAATGTTTTTCATAAAAGAAATCATGGGCAAGCAAGCCCCATTACATAATAAGAGGAGAGAAGGCAAACATGCCATCAAATTAATTTAATAATAAATTAAATGAAACCAATCACATAAAATGATATGATCTATGCTCATGATCATCCAAATTCATGAAAAACATTGCACATTTAATAAAACTAGCATTCAATTCTTAATCACTCTTATTTAAGATAAATTATGCTAAAATCAATTAATTATATTATTTAATTAATAAATTATTTTATCTTAATTATCATCTGAATTTATCTGAGATTCTCAACCCTTATAATTTTAAACTAATTAAATAAATTTATTTTTAATTAAAATGTACATAAATTCTCTTTGGTGGGAACATGGTGAATACATCTCCAAATCTACCCAACATGTATTATACTCGTATATTGTTTACCCTTGTGAGATATGGCTTATAGGAATTATCACCTAATTGCATGATGTGTACTATCAACCTAATGATTACACAAATGACATGATTTCTATGTAATGTATTATTTTTGAATTCACATAGAGTAATATCCATCATACAACTCACACATGATATGATGATCTGAACACTGTGTATAAATTAATTAAACATTTATAAATATAAATATAAATATATATATATAAATATTAAAATAAATCACATGGTGTGTCCTATTAACTTAGTGAACACACAAAATCACTTGACAATAATGTTTAAAAAATATAATATGTCTATTTTAATTCTCTATAGTTTGCTATAAGTACCCAATGTGTACAAGTGAGCTACATGGCGTGTACATCTGTCACCATCTATATGATTCATATGCCTAGTGACATGGTGAGTAAATCATGCCTCAAAAAATTGGAGTAAACAAAAAGTACAAGGGATACACTGTGTGAAGTCTCTGAGTAACATGGTCACTAGTCGAGTTGGTTGTGTCTGAAAATACATGGATCAAATGTGACATAAAAGACTACATATCATGCACATGGTCTACGCGGCTTGTACCCTGGATAAATCTATGCCGAACTAGCTCTATCAGCACACGGTGTAAGAAATGAAATTCACCATGTGTATTCAATTCAAAAATATTTAATTAATTATGAATTAATTCTTGGTGAATTGAACACTAGTACACAGTGTATAACACTGGTTAAATGTAGTGTACTCATGTGTTATCCGTTTAGAATCATCGACACCTCCAGATGACTTATTTGATTTTATTTCATTCATAAAATTAATAGATTTTGTTAGATCTATGTTAAATGAAATAGGAATAGTCATATATCACAATATGGTTTAAAGAGAGACTAAACATGAATTGAAAACAAAATTAAAAATGCATAAATCAATCAATGATATTTAAATAGTTATTATTAATTATGTGACAACCCTGATACCACTTTTAGGTTCTAAGTGAAGTAGAAGAATGTGATGTATCATGACTAACTTTTATTTTTGTAATGATTGATGATCAATCCAAGATTTATACGATGATAAACATAGTAATAAATAGAATTGAATCAAAGAAGCTAGATAAGGAATATATTGTCAGAACCAAGCATATGATCATCACATATTATTTATAATTAATTTAATTAAATAATTATTATCTTGTGAGAATTATTTATTTTTTGATGGATATGAAAATATATGTTTATTTTTCTATCATTTCACTTTAGTAATCAAGCGCAGATTCCTTCTAGTGGTGATCCACACGTGTTCCACAAATCTTTAAACATCACCTTATGAATCTTCGGGTGCTAGTGTGGAAGATAATAACGCTTGTGTTTTCTCTTTTGATCTCCATAAGAATCACTTACGAAGCATTCTTCTTGATCACTCTAGAATCAAGAGTGGGAGGTGGAGAAATATCGCTCTCTGTACTAGGGAGTATTCTTGGAGAGCATGATCTCTTGGGCTTGAGAGGATTCTCTTTGGATATCATTATGTGCAACAAAAAATTAAATCGACTCTATGAAAAAAAATAATATAATTGGGTTCAAATACCTCTAGAGTTTACAAATAAATATTTTCATAAGTTCCCTTTACTATTTGTTATCCCTTGCATAACCCCTTGCCTAAAATAATAATAATTTTATTATTATTATTTCCTCGACATGCACTTAACATGTGAATTAAATTAAATATTATTTAATCAAATAATATTAAATATATATTAGTTCTCATTATATATAATATATCAGTATGACATTCCTCCACAATATTTATCGATCCTTAAATAATGAATATTTATTTAATAAATAAATATAGTTGCATTAGTCACCAATAAATAAACAAACATTAAATTCATTAAAAATCAAATAAATATTTATTAAATATTCCACTCACATTATATTCACTCGAATAACTGGTGATAAAATATATGAAATCAAGCTTACATGAATAATTATTAAAGAACATGAAGGAATAATATTTATTCAACTTGTTTGATATTAAATAATAATATATTATTTAGTTGAAATTATGGATACACATAATGTGTTACCCTTTAGGCCTCTTTCTCAGTGGCATTAGGCGAAGCATCCTAAAGTCCAAAGTTAGGGTCTATAAATCCACCACGAAACCCATAGGGAAATATCTTAATGATGAAATGACATAATACCTCATACAAATGCTTATTGTGTGATATGATCCTTTAATCATGATATATCAAATCAATCAGGTTTCTTACTGGTGCCATCAACCTATGTGCTCGATGTCTCTTTCATTGACTTTTTAGAAAAAAAATGTTCCCATATATAACCATGGATATGGATTTATTTATCCAATAACATTTCTATAAAACGGACTAAGATATCAACTTATTTTAAAGAACATAATGGAAAAATTGTTTCTCACATTATTCCATAATGCAATACTACTCGTGACACACCTAACATATCCTACATCACCTCGAACATATGTCATCATGGTCTTTGTCAATACATCAAAATACATGTCTTATAATACTCATCAATAATAATCCTAAAGTTTAAGGATCAATACACACATCCAGATATAGGAACATCCAATAACACATATAAATCTGTATTTCCTATTTGTTGGTCTCACTCTCATTATATTCTACACTAGATTTTACAAATGGCGTACACCATGAGATGGTGTTGCAATGGCTTCTGAGTCTCCACCCCTGATATCCTGTATCATTTGTCTCCCTCAAATAATATCTTCCTGATATAGAACATCTATTTATGAATAGTTTTTAGCAGTTTTGTGATCTCATCATACTGGTGAACTACTATGACTTTTAAGTGAGACAACTACTTTTAGGACATTATCAAATACTTTGTCACGCATAAGAACAATCATGATGTGATAAGAAGTTTATTAATATTCAAAACTATGAATACATGTTATTATAAAGTACAAAAAAGTTGGTTATAGGGAACCAAATACAACAATGACCAAACCCGAAAAGGGACTAAATAACCTATTGATGAAATGATCATATGGCTAAATGACCAAATGAACAAATTATCAAATGACCAAATAATTATAATAAATATAATATTTCAAAATAAAGTCAAAAAATAAAAAATAAAAAATAAAAAATAAATAACTAAGTCAAACATCCCCAAATATAAAAATATTATCCTAAAAAGGATATAACTATACTAAACTGGTCAAAAATAAAACAATTTGTACTAGAATTTTTTAGATATTTTTTTAGTTTTCTAATGAAATAATAAAGTTAAAATATAATTGAATATTTAATTATATTAATACTATATATTTATTCTTTTATATATGGACTGGTAATAACATTGTATTCAAAAATAACATTAAAATTTTCAAGTACTAATTTCAATGTTTTATGTCTTGATTAGGTTTCAAAAACTATTATGAATTTTTTATCATGCTAGTTTTTCTACCTTGATTATGTTAATACATATTTTATTCATTTTTACATTACTAATTGTATTCTATGGTTATGATATGCCACTTATATTTTATTTTTAATATTTATAGTGTGACTTAATTATTTCCCACCACCTTTTATAACTAATTTGTACCCAATTGTAGTTGAAATCTAAAAAAATAATTTTTTTTCCCAATTTATAATATCAAAAATAGTGAATAAGTACACACAAATAGTTTTTCGAGAGTGATCGACAAATGTAAGAGATCTTATTGTTTTTATTATAGATTCTAACAAGTATATTAATTATATTATATACCAATTATAATATATTAAATGAAATTTTCTTATTCATTTTTAAATATTATTATGGAACAACCATATAAGAGATAATTGTTCTCTATTCAGACTACTAACAATGGTGTTTAGCAGGACCAATTGAGTGGTGGTGGTACTTGAGGTACTCTAAGAACCTGAAACATCTTATTGAAACCATAACCACCAACACATATCAAATCTACCAAAATTTTTAATCCCACTATTAAACTTGAGGTATTAGAGATATTCCCACCTATGCCTTCTCCAAAATTTCAAACAGGATTTGATCCTTAGATAACATTTCCAAATCGTAAGATCGGTCCAAATAGTTTCTATCCTTTTCCACACACATTTATGTTGGATATATTTACCACTTATTCTTTATGTCAAAAATGTTATGCACATTATCTTGCCACTTATGCTCTATAGATTTCTGTTCATCTGAAGCTTGCATTAGAGCCTACCCATCCATTAGAGTCTACTAATCTACAATATCCTAAAAATGTATTAGATCCCACTGATCATCCGGAATTAAATATATGCTTACAATTGCATTAACTTTATCTTTTTTACTTTTATTTTAGTATAAATTTGTATTAAATCTACATTTAATTTTCTTTTTAGATGGATATTATAATAAGAGGCATGTGCATACTGATATCCATGAATATTATAACTAACATACAGAAATTATGGTAGCATAAGATGAAGACAAATAATTGATTAGTAATCATGGTAGACAATATAGATGTTTTATGGAAGTGCTATCCAAATATAATAATGTCATTCTATTGCATCCAATATTATGGAGATATGAACATGATTAAATCAAGAAAAACTCATGGGATATGATATAGTTAACAAAAAATTTAAATTTAAAGTACATATTTTTATTTTATTTATATGAATTAATATTTTTCTTGTAGTGTATCTTTAACTTTCATCAGGGTTAAGCTACAAGGGTTGAATAGTTAATGGAATTAGGGTAACTGTGGAGATTATATAAGCATGAGTTATATACTAGATGGACTGGTAAACATGGCACTAATTTAGAGTTCATACCAACCCTCATTGATATTCTAATAAGACAATTCTCAGAAATGATTATTTATTGGAAGAGTATCAAGTTTAAGGTATCATCCAAATTCATTTGTTAATGGTTAATGATGATTACGTTTTTTATTAATAATTTTGGAATTATTAAATTTTATTTTTCAAGATTCTTCATAAATAAATAATAAATCAAGGTTGATATGAAGTATGTGAACACTTTACTATGAACTACTATGCATGAACATAATAGAGACAATGAATTTTTCATGTTAAAAAGAGTTTACTATGAAACCAAAAAAAAACTAAACGTAACTAAACTAAGATAAATTGAACTAAACTAAGGGAAAATAAACCAAGTCCACTAAACTATACCAAACAAAATAGATTGAAAATATAAAAATAATAACAAACCAAATAGGCCAAAAACAAATACAACTAAATCAAATGATTTCATACTGAATAAAATATTACAAAATCCAACTTACTATAAATGAGTGAAATAATAGTGACCTAATTAAAATTGAACCAAATTGAATTGAATTAAAATAAAAAAAACATGAACTAAACTAAACTAAATGTATTTGAATGGAATATAGACAAACAAAACCAATTCAATACTACCTCACATGAAATGACTGGAAAAAAATTAAACAAATTGAATCGAATTGAAATAAAATAAAATGAAACCCCCAAAAAAATTTGGCATGATCCAACACAAACTGAATGGAACCTACCTAATCTTACCCACAACAAAAAAAATAGTATAAAACAATCAAATTAAAGAAAAATAAAATTGAAATAAAATAAAGTAAATTGAAAAAAATACAACCTAACTAAAAAACCTAATACAACATAATCTAACACATCCCAAATCAAACAAAACAATCATTATGTGATCTAAACATTCAATAATTCACCAAAACATACTCGAATTAGATCAAAAAATTGAAATGAATCAAACTCAACCAGCTTGACCTTGCTTGAATAAAATAAAACAAAACTAAAATGGAATTAACCTAATGGATTAAAATAGAATTGAATTGAATTGAATTGAAATAAATGAATATAAAATAACGTAATATTACTCAAAATAAACCAAAACAAATTCATTCAAAATAATCTTTCCCAAACTGAATGGAACCTACATGAACCAAATTGATTAAAAATACATGAAATTATCTGAATAATAATAAATAGATAAAAAATTGATACCAAGTGAATTAAAAACTATCACTCCAAAAAAATTTGATCAAAACTAATTCAAACTGAATGGAATTTTCATAAACCATGCCTGTTATAAGAGAATATAAATTACCTAAATTTGTCATAGTTTTATTGAACAAAACTAAGGTGAAATGAAATAAAGGAATTTGACCAGACGATAATTGAATTAATCTAACACAATCTAAATATAAAATAGTACGATTTAGCGAAACTAAATAGATATGAATTATATAAACTAAACTAAACTAAACTAACTAAATTATAGTGGATGAAATAATACTAAATAGATCCATGTTGTGTTGAACTGAATAAAATTAAACTAAACTGATTGTAATCGAGATAACATAATTAGAACTATAATAATACAAATAGATTAACTTGTATCTAACTAAACGGATGGGAATATAATAAAACCTAATACATATAAATGTAACTATTGATACCCATTCTAATATAAATAAATCCTAACAAGACCAAATTTAACCAGAAGGGACCAAATTACCATAATTGATCTGGACCAACCATACCTATACAAAATGAAATTGATTTAAACTAAAAACAATCAACCCTAACTAAACTGAATTATAAGATAATTTATAAAAAAATCTAAAAATTATTATATTTAATTTTGAAAACTTGGAAAAATAAAAAAAATCAAAAATTAATAAAATTTAAATGAAAAAACCAAAAAAAATAATCAATCATTCAAAATTATACTTCAATTAAAAACAAAAAATTGTTATATACTGAACTGAACCAAAATAAACCAAATAAAACTGACATCAATTTAACCAACCCAAACTAAACTAATCTATATTGAAACAAACTAAACTGAATTAATTTTTTTTTATCAAAATTAAACCAAAAAAATTGAAGTGAAACAAAATGTTCCAAATTGAACTAAATAATTCTTACTCAAACTGAACAGACCCATCCTATATAAACCGATCCAAAACAAATAGAAAATGGATATGAATAAATTGTATTAAACCCATTCATCCTGATCGAATATATTAATAACAAGACTAATCCAAATATAAGACCAAAACTATCTAAGTTTGTTAATTTGAGTTTTATTTTTACGATTTTATGTTAGGTGGGGATGAAAAATTCATTTTAGTGAAATTTAGTTCAATTTGTTTTAGTATTTTCTTATTAATATTTTTTTTAAATGAGGATAATTTAGTTCATTTCAATTTAATATGTGTTGGGTATTTTTTAAAAAATTATATAGGGTAAATTTGATTCAATTCAAAAAAAATTAGGCAAGGATATTTGAATTTTTTTGGTTCTCATTGGTTCTTTTTTATTTATTACTTTTTGTTTAGCTCAGTTTGGTTTTTTTTTCTTTTTTTTTGTCTTGTTTCAATTTAAAGAAATCCAATTCAAACTGAATAAAACTTATTTTTACTAATATAAAAAAATGAACTAACCGAGTCCAAACACTCCATTTTTTAATTTTAAAAAATAGAACTATATATACAAGAACTAAACTAATCTAAAATAAAAAACAATTTTAGAAAAATTAATATACCTAAACCAAATAAAACCAATTAAAAATGAAACTTGTTATGTTGAATTGAATAGAATGGAACTAAAAATAACAGGCCAAACACAATATGGATTAAAATAAATTTAACCAAAATTAACATAACTTATAAAACATATAATAACTTGAATTAAACTAAATAGAAAATATTTAATGAAAACATGATAGAAAATTATACAATAGAACCTAATAATAAAATTTTATCCAAATTGAATTATATCATATTGAATATATCTACACTTTAGGAAACTAAATCGTACCAAACTAATAAATAGATTATGATTTTTTATCCAAAATACAACATTGAAAAATAATGTTTTCATACAGTAAATATAATTTTTAGTGAGTTTCTTTGAACATCAAAGGGTGTAAACCTGGTGAAATTAGTTTTTCTTATGAGTATAAAGAAATATGAGAGTATTGTTAATGAATATATGAAGGAAAATATTTTTATTATTATTCTACCAGTTTAATATTTGAATATCTATTTCACAACTAAATATATTGTTTATATTGTCATTAATATTCATTAGTAGCCATTGATGGGAATGAAGACGAATAATTTGGGTCGAATGATAATTTATAATAGATATTTGGTGATTAACACAACCAACTAAGTATTGTACCACTTTAGGAAACTCAAAAATCTCTATTATAACCATGTTACAAGAGGTTCATATTGAATAAACATAAGAAAATAATTATCTCTTTATGGGTTTGAGAGAAATAAAAATGTATTAAAAAATACATTCTAGGATATCTTTATGAAAATCCCTTAAACCATATATTGTTCCAATTTATAATACATTTATGTTGAAAATTCACAAATTATATGATACATTAGGTGATGGAGATGATGGTCCTAGTGGTGGCTGGGGTGATGAATTTCTAAATGGGGATAGTGATGAAGATATTGAAGATGATGATACTAGTGAGGATTTTTCTTTATTATTGTGATGATAGTGATGACCATTAAAATAGTGGTGGTAATAATAATTATTTTTTTGGGGGATATTGATCTTCACCATTTCTGACATGAAATTTACAGCAATTCTAACCAAATGGATATTATATTACTACTGAAATAGATTAAAAATATAAATATATATTGGTTTTTTCATTTATTTTTTATGTTATAAACTGGTGAAATGTAAAATATACAATATGTTTTTTATTTGAATGTGTATTTTTTATTGTTTTAATTTTATGTTCCTTATAGGGGTAATGAGGACAAAAGGATAAAACCTAGTTATGTGGCTATAGCAATGGTTCCAATGAACTATTGGTATAAAGTATCTATTCCAGGAGATATGATAATGTTTCTAAAATTCCATTAGTATAACAATATCCCCAAATTAATGAAAAAACATTTTCGGAACCGTTGGATAAGATGGTTTTTGATGAAATTTTCATACGCTCGATGGTTGATTGTAGGGGGTAGAAATGTATGTAATCAGTCATTCTTGATACATTATTTCAAATTGGCCTCTAATGGGTTTTATTTGTGGCGATGGAAATGACCGAAGATTCTTATATCCATGATGACTCATGGAGAAAATTTCCAAAGGAAGTCATTTTTTTGGGTAATTGGAAAATGAAACATAAGTACTCACATTGTTCAAGAGGATGGTATGTCAATCTTACCACAACATTTTAATGTGAAATCTTTCCAATTCTAGGACTCTCATTTAGATTTAAGATATTTTTGAGAATCCTTTGTTAATTCCCATGTGTGTATAATAAAAATTTCTAGAGGGTAACTATTAGTTCCACAGTGCCAAATACCCTGAGCGGGGGGGGGGGGGGTGAATCATGGTATGAAAAATTTAATCCTCTACCCATTTGGATCTTATTTCACTATTAATATAAACTCTTTTATATCTATTTACCTTATCAAAGTATAAACAAAAATTAAATCATGCACATGATACAAATTTTTTTACTTGGTTCACCTTCACTGGGATATGTCTAGGTAACATACACCAACAATAAGCCGATGTGCCAAATCCACTATAAGTGCACTGCTTTTTACAATGTTTGAAATAGACTCACGGTCCCTTCTGGTTTACAACCAATCACAATACGAATGCTCACTGCTCTATCAAATGAAGTGTGCTCACTACTTATTTAGAATATCCACTAAAGATTTATATTATGGTAGGAATATTCAATTGAATGAATACATACATCCTCAACTGTGTGTAGATGCTCTATTGAAGTTCTACTTTATTCCACAGATGAATACCACTTTACCATATAATTGAACTCGACACCCCCAAATTTTACACACATCCCTTACTAATCCTTACACTAAATTCTCTTGACTTGAGCATAAAATCTATCTTTTTTCACACAATCCATACTCAAATTTTTGCACAACCTCAAAAATTCCAGGAAACCGCTATTTTCTACACAACATCAAATTTTACACGCAACTTTCTTGTTTTCATGCAACATACTTTTCGCACAATTTTTACGCGTGTCAGAGCTCGGACTATCTCTATGTATTGATATATTTTTAATGAGGGGGCACCTCATATTTATAGGAAAACATGATCCCTGCATGAAAACCCATCCTTGAGCATGTAATCCTCTTCGAGTAAAAAAAACACATCTTTTGTGCAACATCGTATTTCATGCACTGCTCCAATATTTCACACACCTCATGCATTTCCCAATTTTCAATCATGTGAACTCAAAACATCTCTTGTGTGAAAAACTTCACTATGATATTTTTCTCCCCACTCTAATATTTCACACACCTTCCTTTTACAAAAACAAATCTATCCATTTTTCGATTTTGAGGCCCAAAAAATTGGCAAAACCTGGAAAAACACACCACGTTGAATCTTCTCTTTTTCTACCACCTCTAGATCATGCATTTCCTTGTCAATGTTCTTCTGTCAATCATATATTGTTATAAAAAAAGTATTGAAATTGAAAACTCACCATGTAAACCCTCTTTTTCATCAAATTTAACATCATGGTCTTTTTTTTCAACAAATAAAACCAACCCAAAAATACATCAATGATGCCTTGAGGGATTTTTTCCTGACAATATCCCCCTTTGGGTTTGTTGAAAAATCATCTAAAAAAATTATCTTCACAGTGATAGCACACTGAATCTCCTTCTATCAGAAGCCATCATTCATCTCTTACAATTTTGGTAGCGACCAAAGATTCACTGAACACATACTCTAAGCCCAAATGTGTAATGCTTGGCATGTGAAAAAAGAGTGGTATGAAAATTTCATCATTGAAACACTTCATTTATGAGACCAATCATTGATGTCGTACTGATACCAATAAACTTCTTTCATCATGAACCCTAGCTGTCTGGATATCTAATCATTGATCGATCATTTCAAGAATCGCCGGATTTGAACCCCATACTCCCCCTATATTGTTTATCTAACCATATCTCATTGATCCACCTATTAGTGTCTCCCTTTTTCTTTGACTAAGACATTTTATCCCTTCTTTAGACACATTTTCTCCCCCAAAAGGATTCAATATTTATCCCCCATTTTCAATCAACCCAATGGTCACTCATTTGTGTTTTTTTTCAAGGGTGGGATGTCTACTGGACTCAAAGACCCATTTGATGCCTCTCGAATGATGCTTTGGGTGTGGAATTTATCACAATATTAGCAACCTATTACTATGTAGGCACATACTCTAACTTCACTAGCCCTTGTTGTTACACTTTCTCCTTGATAAAATGATATTTGATCTCAATATTATTGGTCCTTGAATGATAGATGGTATTTTTTCTAGGTTTTTTATCACTTGAGTTATCACACTGAATTCTGATCAGAGACTCCATGGTCGTGCCCTTGTCATCAAGCTGCTTCTTTATCAATAATAGTTGTGTTCATGCTCATGTTTTTGTAATGTACTCAACTTCGGTGGTGCTCAATGAAATGAAATATTGTTTTTTTAGACAATAAATACACAATCCACTAAGAAATAATGCACCTCGTGACATTGTTTTTTGATCGTCTTCTGATACAGCCTAGACGACATCTGTATATCCCAACAATTGTGGATGAGTTTTTTTCATTATACAATAAGCCAAAATCCACCAATCCCTTGATATATCCTTGTATTATTTTTTCCTTGCTCGTGTGGATTTCCATGGAATTACTCTGATATCTCGCTACTTGGAATGTGTTGAAAACAATGCCAGGTCGTTTTTCTGTTGGATACAGTAAACTTCTAATGGGTTTTCAGTACTCTTTGATATTAACTACCTTGCATTAATCATCCTTTGACAGTTTTATTTGGGTAGCAACCAGAGACTTCATCTCCATGGAATTTTCCATTCCAAATATATTTTGAAATTCCTTAGCATATTAATATTGAATGAGGAATGGGTTGTTCCTGCCTTGTCTCACCTTCAACCTAAGGGAAAACATCAGCTCACAAATCATAGACATTTTGAACTAATTTTTCATGAACTCTGAAAAGTATCTGCAATGTGATTCGTCTGATCCACCAATGATTATGTCACTCACATATACCACTACCGTAATACTTTTATTACTATCCTTATTGAAATATAAATTCTTATCAACTCCTCCACACTGAAAGAAAAGATTCTTCAAATAATGATCAATTATTGAGTACCATTCTCTTGGTGCTTGATTTAACCCATAAAGTTCCTTCTTTAGCTGACAAAAATTGTTTTCATATTCATGAATGAGAAAACCATTTGGATACTGAATATATACTTCTTCTTCCGGGACCCCATTCATAAATGATGACTTAAGGTCCATCTAGAAAACATTTAATTTTATTTTAACTACAATGGATAAGAATAATATGATGGTCTTCAGCCCTGAGACAGGTGAAAATGTCTCATCAACATCAATATCCTCTATCTGGGAGTACCCTTTTCCCTCCAGTCATGTTTTGTTTCAGATGAAAACACAATCACAATTCATTTTTTTGTGAATGAACCATTTTTTCCTGATGAATTTTTTTTTTGATGGCTTCAAAACAATCTCCAATGTCTGGTTCTTCTCAATCTGGTCTAGCTCATCATTCATCACCTGAACCCGATTTTCATCATTACCTCTATCAGAAAAACATTTAGGCTCTGCGTGATATAGGAGGGATGTCTATTGAAGTGAATTGATCCTTATGGTCTAAACTAGAGCTATCTGATCACTAATGATATTCTGCATGTCAATCTAATCTCCACTATTTGAATTCTTCACTGATAAATATTTGGATTCCTCTTTTTCATCATTAGTGTCATATTCTGAATCGCCATCCTCCACTTTTCCCCCCTTGTGTTTCTTTCCTCCTAATCACATTCATCAAGAAACTTTTCACTGTGTTGTAGGATATTCTCATCATTTTCCACTACAGTGACATCATTTATCTCAACTAAATTTTTTGTCCTCTTATTAAAGCATTTGTATGGTTTGATTTTTCCTGAGTATCCAAGGAATATTCACTCATATCCCTACGACTAAAATTTCCTATGTTTCTCCTTGTTGAGAAAAAAGAACTTACTTCAAAAGATTCAAAATTATTTCACTCTAGGATTTATTCTTTATCAATTCTCATACATAGTAATTCCTTCCTTGGGAAACAATAGATATCTATTGGAAATGTAGACTGATGTCAATGCTGCTTCCTTCCAAAACTTCTCTAGTATGAATTTTTCTATATGCATCATTTTTCCATGTTGTTGATGATCTAATCTCTCGTTTAAAACACTCTATTTTTTCAGGGACTTATTACTAGGGAAAAATTATACCTTATCCTATGTTTCTTAAGATATTTTTCCACCTAACTGTTTGTGAATTTCGTACCATTATCATTACTAAACTTCAGAATTTTCTATCAAAGAATACTTTCACACTCCCTCCAAAAATAATTTAAGTAGATAAACACATCATACTTATGGGAAATGACAAATATAGAAGATATTTTACTATAGTCATCAGTGAAAATAATTCCGTACCTCATTATGTCAATTTCTCTTGGTGTGATAGGCTCACAAACATCCGCACGAACCCATTAGAGCACTATTGTTGACTTTTTTTCTTTTTTACTTATATGTCTTTTTTATGAGGATCCATTTTTGGAATCCATCGCTTGTGTGGGAATTATCCCATGATAGCTTATGGAGGTCTCTAACTACATCACACTTTACCAAATCTTCTATGGATAGCTGGAATATATGACCAAGTCATTTATGACATAACTTGTTTTCTTCCTCTCTAGATAAAAAACACATATCTTCTTTCCACTTATTAGGTAGAGATTCCCCTTTTTTCAATTTTCCTTGTAGGATCAATGTACCATCTCTTCCCTTGACGACACACTTTTTCTTGGAAAACCTTATTGAATTCCATGAGTCATATAGTTTACTAACACTGAGAAAATTATAATAGAGACCATCTACAACAAATACATCACCACATCTTATTTCTTTTCCCCAAAACATGGCATTTATCAATCCAATTATCTTCAGGAATTCATCATTTCCAACTTGAAAAATCATTATTTATCATATTTTATTCCTATGACCAAATCCTTATTGCCTGTCATGTGAGGCGTTCAACCAATTTCAAGGATCCATACACCAAAACAATCTGATGTTGTAATGGAAATTTCAGCAATCATTTCCTTCTCTGCTCTCTTCTTCTTCATCTATATTTGTTTCTCCATACTTAGAAAATATTGAGACTTCTATAATTTCTCAGAGTATGAAGTACCAACATAATATTCCAAAGGTAAAAATATATTTTTCATTTTTAACTCACATGTTGGTTAATTGATATGCTGCTTCTGAACATTTTGATTCTTCTTTGGCACATTCCTCTATATGGTCGATGTTCAATATCTAGCCATGTTCCCAAATCCTCTACACCAAAAATAGTGTCATTCAAAATATGTTCTATATAACTATTATCTATTTGGATTCTACCTATTTTCTTGTTCCCTATGGAATATTATGGCTATTTAACACACATTTTGTGAGTATTCCATCATTCCATAGCAATAACTCATCCAGAAATGGGCATTCCTTCATGACACTTCTGTACTTCCAATAGTCCCTTGGGTTCTTTGAATTTTATGATTATTATTTGTACCCATATAAATTTTCATTCTTGGAATAAGAGTTTGTGGTCTAATTTCAACCCTGATTGCTTTCTGTTTATGATCGATCCACAAATCAACCTTAACATCTGATCACAATTTCTCCTTCTTTCCATATGAACTACTAGGATCCTCTTTCATCTTTTATATCTTCTGAATGATCTGCTTTCCCAATAATGTGATGGGAATCATATTTTTTTCTCAGTTCTTAAATTTTTGTCACAGACCAACAAATTCCTATTCAAGATCATCAATATTATTGATGTGATCTTTCACTGTTTTTTCAAAACCATCAATCTCACCCTTCTTCTCTTCAACCTTGATTTTATACTCACTTTCCGATTCTGAGTACTATGGTAAAGATGACTTGAATTTCTTAATTTCATCAATTAGCTTATAATTCTCTTCTTCTTGTTGCTTGTTTTATATTTTTTCATCACAGAATTTTTTTTGGTTTCATTTCTTTGTCTCTCTAAACATCTATCTCTTCAGGTGCAGCTTCTAACTCAGATTTCATATCGATTATTCCTTAAAATTATTCTTCTTCCTCAATGTCGGCTTCTTACTTTTCTTGATCACTACAGAAAACTGCCACTATAGCATTTTATCTATGATCTTTAATAGTTTTCAATATCCTTAACCTCTTCAAACTCAGACTCATCAAAACTGTCTAATTCTTTTGATAGAAGATTCATTTTCGTGAAAGAAATTTCTCATGAAAGGTTTCTTCCCTTTTACATAGGAAAATGTATTCATCCTGGGAATTTTAACTTAGTCATCATAATTATCATCATGTTGAAAATTTTTGTGTCACCTTTCCATAATATGACCAACCTTTCCACATTTAAAGCATTCTAGGGGAAGTTTCACTTTAAACATTCCTTTTTTATCTTTGTATATTTGATGAAAGGAATGACATCTCCTCATCTATCTATTATTCTTCAATAGTATTTTCAATGGTGATCTTCATCATGGACTTGAATGCCACATCTTTGGATTTCTCCTTTTCCACAACTTCATTATCATTATTTCACATTTCATATGCTATCAGGGTACTATGAAAATTGTTCAGTGTCTACCCATTTGGAAATTTTTCCAACAAAATTGATATCTTCTGGTTGAATCAAGGTGGAAGTTTCCTCCGGATGCACTTTATAATTTTTATTTGTTTAATTACTTCACCAAATCCTCACATTTCCTCAATTATAATGTTCTCACTATCTAAGAATTCACCAAAAGGTCTCATTTGGGTTCATTCTCAGATATTAATACCTATTCCACAACACTTACATATTTTCATCTCTGACCTTTGAATATCTTTCATATATAATTAATAGATTTTCCCACATAGCATGTGATGTTTTTCATGAAATCACTTTTGTATATATAGCATTGGATAGGGAACCCCCCTAATGTATTGATTCCCTTGGTTTCAGCATCCAGTTCTCTTCACTCATCTTCTGATAGTGCGCCAGTATTAATATCTGCTGTTATACAATGAATTTATGCTGTAAACACTTCCATTCCCAAAGATAAAATGTAGTGTTGCATCCAATTTTTCCATAATAGAAAATTTTTCCTGTGGAAGACCGAAATCCGTTTATGATCGGTGACCTACATTGAGAGCGAAACACTAATTTTAACCATTCCCTCTAATACCAATTCTTAGTCCAACAAGGTAAAAACCCATAATAGGGGGGTGAATCAGGGTATGAAAGATTTAAACCTCTACCACTTTGAATCTTGTTACGTTGTTAAGAAAAACCATCATCCCTCTATTTCCCATAGTAAAGTATAAACAGAAATTAAATCTTGCACTAGACACAACAATTTTTACATGGTTCACCCTCACTAGGCTACGTCCAAGGAGCATGCACTAGCAATGTACCAATGTACCAAATCCACTATAAGTGCACTTCAGTTTACAATGTTTTAAGTTGACTTGTTGTCCCTTATGTTTAACAACCATTCAAAACATGAAAGCTCACTACTCTCTCAACTGTCGCGTTCTCACTTCTTTGTCAGAAGATCCCCTCATAGTATATATACTTATAGGTCTCGTCAATTGAATTAATACATACATCCACAACATTATTTAGATTCTCTATTGAAGTTCTACTTTCATCCAAATATGAATACCTCTTTACCATATAATTGAACTAGGAAACCTCCAATTTTACGCGTAGCCCTTACTGTGCCTTGTGCGTAATTATCATACCTTATGTGTAAAATCTATCTTTATTTTCAATCCAAACTCAACATTTCACTCAAACTCAAAAATTCCATGAAACCTCCATTTTCCTTGCAACGTCCAATTTAACATGAAACGTTCGTGTATTCACGCAACTTTATTTTCACACAATTTTTGTGCACGTTAGTGCTCGGATCTTCTCTAATGATTTAGATATTTTAAATGAGGGGGTAACTTCATATTTATAGGAAAACTATAACGCTATGAAAAAATCCCTTCATGAGTGCGTAGTCCCTTCAAATCATGAAAACACATCTTCCGCACAACACCGTATTTCGTGCACTGCTCCAATAGATCGCGCAACTCACGCCATTGAAATTTTTTGATCTTTGGATCTAGAAACACCTCTTGTACAAAAAAATCCATTCCTCTATTTCAAGCCCCAGTCAAATATTTCAATCACCTTCTTTTTCTATATAATTGAACTGGAAAACAACGCCACCACAAATATGTTCTTTTTGTACTACCTCCAGAGTGTCCCTACCTTTGTCGAGGTTCTTCTTTCAATCATGGATTGTAAAAAAATCTCTTGAACATGAATAATCAACATTTTAACTCCCCTTTTCAACAAATTGAACATCTTGATCTGCTTTTTCAACAAACACAATTTGGAGGTCCACTTTATCAACAAATACAACCAACCCAAAAATAATTTAATGATGCCTTGAGGGATTTTTTCATAATAAAACAGAACAATGATGAATACACATGGGCTCAGAATCCTATGTATATCTATTAGGTTCTCCATCGATAGGGAAATTTTATCTAACCATTGGTTTCCATCAATAGATCCCTTATTATCAAAAATCCTAGATTATTAAATCGTTTATTAGAATGAATTTGGTTTTAATATACATATTGGGGCACTCATGTATTTCGGTAATACTTAATGTGGTACATTGCCTTTTAGGGTCATGTGATAATGACCCATCAATGTAGTTTTACATTTGGGAAAGGATGTCATGAATAAAGGTTTATGGTCAAGGATGGTGTGATAATAACACCGAGGTGGCCTGAGGGGCCCTGAAGAGATATGGTGTCTTGCATGGTTATTACCCTACCAAGGATGTGGTCAGAGGAACATTAGAGTGATATTGGGTGTTGGGTTTGGAACTCTGATAGGCTTCTGACGTATCCCAGTTATTTGGGTATATATCCCATGTAGTTCAGTAGGTTGGGGATTACACATGGAAGTGGCCCATTTGAAGGGACAAGATTGGATTGGGGATTACACTATGAGGGATGCTCTTGAGGTTCTTAATTATTTGGAATAAGGTCCTTTAAATGTTGATGCATGGGTTTGAGGCTTATACCTTATAAGAGGCCCAATGGTGTTGAAATAGTTATGGATTACACTCAGGGTATGCTGATGTGGTTGGTGCATACCCATGGAAGTTGACCATTTGATGAGAGGTTGGGGATTAAATCTATAGATAAGGTCTATATAGCATGTGATAGGGGATTACACATGGATGAAACCCATTTAGAATTGGGTATTATTGGGGATTATACCAAATAGATAGTCTGTTTGAGGTTTTGGATTGTGAAAATGTCATGATATCCTCGAACCTCTAATCCCACAAGAGTTATGATAAGTGTGAGAAAAAAGAGGAAATAATATATATAATGATCACATAGTCCACTCCATCTACTGGTGGAAGAGGTATGAATCCCAAAGGGAGAGGGAGAGGGCATTGATTATGCAAGTCTCATATTTTATTTGGGTAACTAGGATCACCACATTTGGTGACCCATCCAGCTACATCCTGAGCTGAGGTGAAGAGGATAAAACGTACTTCCTACAATAACAAAGGATAATGGATTACTATAAGTGGGGTTCTCTAAAAAAAATTTTGGAGGGGGGAGGATAAAATTCTCTATTTAGGGGAAAGGATAGTGTGATCGTCACCCTCCCTTCCTATAATTGGGAGGTTTACATGAGTACTAAAAGGTCAAAACCATCATTATCATGGGAATGTAGAATTGAATACATTTTAAGGTCTTGACTCATTGCAGAGGTTACACACACGAATCCTATTACCATTGGCTTGTATACTGGAATGAACACACTGGAGTTCCCAATGAACATATCAAACATGTTAGGCAACATTAGAAGAGGCCTTGGCCTAATGTCACTAGACTAGTTCTTGGAGAGGCCCATATGGGGCCTAATTAGACAACGGAGGGGAGTGATTAGTGTTTGAATGTAGAACAACATAGGATCCCACATTCCACATAGAATGTTCTTATATGGGATGGGGTTCCCTCTGCATAGTATGTTAGTATGTGGGTGAGGGTACTATCAACACAGCATGGTGCTATGTAGACCATGGTTTTTCCCTCATAGCATATTGATATGTGGGACTGGTTTTTGCACATGTAGAGACTTTCTAAATGGAGTCAAGTTCCTCCCACATATAGTTTCTCTACATTGGGTAGGGTTCCACTTGTGCAGAATTTTTATACATATGGTATGATTCTACCTACATAGTGTTTTTCTATGTGGGGTACTAGGCCATAATGTGGCTATGCATTTACGCCTCATAAAATGTTGTCCAAAAATGGATTTTTATTTCATGGATAACTGGATTATTTATTATTACTATTTAATTCTATACAATGGATTTTTACCTTTTAGGAAAACAAAACTTCATGTTTTGGATCTTGTTTGGGATTTCCTCCATGCATCTCTACTTTTCCATCATGTTGTTGTCCAACCTCTCGATTCCCCTTAGGATTATTTTATAGAGGAATAGATAATTACATGACTTTTCATACATGGTGGATATTGAGCTTTCTTTTGTGGGAGAAAATTGTGGATTTCCTAGCCTACAAACTAATTTGTTAGAAGGTAGAGGCTGTTTATGGCGACAAAAATTACTACCTGGGCCCAAAAATAAATTTGGTTTCATTCACAGGGGTGGATGGTACCACCTCATCCTAAGAACAATTTCTTTCATGGGATGGTTCTTCATGGTGTCTAATATCACCATACATACCTAAAAATGATTTTTTTGTTTATGGAAGCAGGAAGTGTGTCTCATCCTATGAAATATTTTGATCATGGGGTGCTTCACGAAGGGGTTGAACACCACACAGAGTGAAGGTCCATGAAGCAAATTTTTCATTGTGGGATCAATCTATCCTTTGTGGCCCCATTCCTTTGAATTTTTTTTCATTTGAATTATTCTTCAAGGGTTTACATCAACACTTTTCTAAATTAATGTAATTCTCCTATTATTGTATGTTGAATTTTCAAGACCAAAAAATTCCACCAATCACAATGGGTTTCAATCAGGATGAAGAGGCGGATATTCCGATATATAATGTGTCCCTATTTTGAACAAATTTTTTTTATTAAAAGTGGAAACTAAAGAGGGAACCACATTTATAAATAGGGGAACTGACTCATTTTTCTTCTACTAGACTTCATGGATAACTGAGCACTCTACAAACTCCCAGTACACTTCTTTTTACATATAGTGCTTCCTTTTCAAATTCCCTTTTAGTGAAATGAACACGAATTATTGTAAATGGTAATTTTGATCATCCACATAGCAGCCATATTCTTCTCAAATGTAATGTTCTTTGGACCATCTCTTCATTGGCCAACACTTCGTTGGATATTACCTTCGCAAACTGAAGGTTCATGGGCCATTACATCAATGTCCGGCTCTTTTGTAAATTGATAGTTCACATGACTTCATAATATAATATGAATTATTCAATAGATCTCATATGACTTTGGGGAAGATATCTTAGGTATAAAATAAATCTTGATTCCAACGTAACGGTTATAGCCAGGAGACACACTACCATGGTAGAGAATTTTTAAGAGGCTCTTTGATATCACAACATCCCTAAAGAGGGTATTCTAAATAAACATATTTCCACATAGCTTATGAAATACCCATTATCAAACCAACCACCACTTTATAACATCAAACGTTAATTTGATGCTTCCATTACACTAGTCAATTAGAATCTCCCATATTATTTTTTTGAGATTTATCGAGAGCGTGCCCAAGTGAACATCTTTTCTACAGGGAAAATAATTTTTGATTCCATTAATGAGAATGTATTTGGTATAAATGGTTATATGTGGACACAAAGAAACTAACATAGCCATGATATATCCTTAAAATCATCCATTAATTATTGTCCTTATATTTTAAACCTCTCATGAGGAAATATCAATGGAGGGTGCAGCTTGATGTGGGATTTGTGGTCTAGAAGGATTTTCTCAGATGAATGGTATTCAGAATTCTAGGGTCACCAAAACTGGATGGAATTATATGAATAATTGGAGGCTATCCGCTTATACTAGGTAGTCTGGGTCTCTCAATTTGAAATTTATTAACTCAAAAAGGTGTTTCCTAAACTAATTATCCATTGGTGTTCATGCACCAATACTTTCCATCTGTCATATAGTGAAGTAAGGATCAAACTATGGGATGTCTATCAGTAAGGGGGAATCCCCATTTTTTGGAACATGTGTGAAGAATTTATGCCTATAGAATTTAACGGGGAAAACCCCTAGTATGTACCTTAATTGAAAAGAGACCTACTGACCGTAATAAAAGAATTTCTTGGTTATCCCTTCCACTCCTGCTCAATTACTCCATTCAATGATTGGATAATGTTATTTTTGCAAGTTAGTGGTATGAGGATGAATGTTCATCATAGCAGGAATCATCCAACTCAAGTGTCACAGGGTATTGAGTGTTTTTACTTGGATACTATTTAAGTTGGTTGATATAACACATAGGTATAAAAACTCCATACGTATATATCTCTAAACTTTACATTGGTCGGTTTCTTCACTATGTTTCTGAGTGGAGGGATCATCCCATCCCAGGATGCCTGCCCTAGTTTGAGGGTGTGTACCATGATGATGGCAGCCCAACTAGTAAAGGGACACCCATTGAGCCTAGATATTCCTATCTTTGACCATATCTATGAGTTATTAGGCAATATAAAAGAAGTTTGGTCTTTTTTTCATCTCTATGATCCTTTACAATAAGTGTATATCTCGGGGGAACACTGTCGATGCTATGAATATCAGCATACTGTGAGAACTCCTTGTTCTTCATTTTTTTCCTTTCAGTGATTAATAGTGTTTATGTTCAACTGATATCTCTAGTAATTTAGGTCACTGTAGAATTTAAAATCCATTATTTTCCATTTTAATTTCACCCCTTACCTCGTGCCTTCAATCATGGTTGTTGATAATGGTGAAGGGACTTTGGAGGAATGATTTTAAGTCATCTCTATATTAGATGTAATTCGGGTTTCATGGGTGGATGGGTTATAAATAAATGAAATATATAATACTTATAGATTTGAATGAAAATTCACATATGTGGAATGGGTTTCCTCTTTTCCCCTTCCATGGATTCTAGAGTCACACCTAGTTATCCTTCACCAGATATAAGTGATGATGCGATAAGATTCTGGAAGGGAAATTTCCTTACATGATAGAAAAATACATTCAATTTATCACATAATTATGCTATGATATGGATATAATACTATCCATATGGAGTATTGGGAAAGCCAGTATAATCAGTTCCCAAACCACTGGCCTCTACTTTTTTTGAGCCTGACGCACCCTCCTCATCCATTTTAAGGGGAGTACACCTTGAATACTGATTCTATAAGCACCTCAATAGATCCCAGTTATATAAACATCTCATTATTGAAGGGTTTATAAATATTATTTTTTTAACTAACCCTGTCGGGGGCCCTATTGATGCTGGTCTGAAGAGGACAACCTTGGGAGCCCTACAAATTAATGCTGATCCGATCTGACTGGTTTTTGAAGGTAGCAAAGAGGACGAGATTTAATATTTTACCACTCTAGAGTCATTATTCAATATGAAGCTATATTATATGGTTATAATACCAAAATATAAACTCATGGTAGTGATTGATCAAGATTAGTATTCTGGAATTATTACATAATTTTGGGCTTCAGGGAGATAGGCCTAAAATCAAATTTATACTTCCATCACCAAGACCCCGTTGGATGAAATGATTGACACATCAGACAAAATTCACCATAATTCCCTTGATTGGGATCAATTGGGTATGATTGTTGTATCCTAAATATTATTATCCACTAGATCATTATTTCTTAAGAATACTTCATTGCTTGTGAATGTGGCCTTAATTAGTTTGATGTTCCCCATCATCAAGTGGAAGCCTTACAGGATACCACTGCTGAGATACACCACTTGGTTGCTAAAAATAAAGACCTTATGATATAGTTTTCACATATACTATGGATCTATGAGAATGTGAGGCTCATGTAACTAGGTAAAATGTGAAACATTCAACAACAACTACAAATTTTGAATCTATTAATAAGAAGGGTTGGGATATTAGGGTCATCATTAGACAGATTATCCTAATAAATAAAATCAAATCCAGGTAAAAGACCACTTTGGAATGGAATCATGATGTCTTGTGCCATGTGGTATTAAATTTAATAACTAAAGAGTGATGTGATTCATTATATCCATTTCAGTTATTCCATGATTTTTTAGTACCATCGGGGAGGGAATCTAGAATGTGGATGCTCCTATGTTATCATTTAATAAAATGAAAACATTATTTCTCCCCAATTTTTACCCTTTATCATTTCCAGTGGCACAAATCAATCATAACTCTTCATATTATAAATGATAATATGCACTGGATATCAATCTAAATCATAATCTAGGATAAACAAATTGAAATGAACAAGTAGTGGTCTAATTTTTTCCTAATCCATGGGACTTTGCAAGAATTGTTTTAAATGATTCTAGGGTTGCATGGAAAACCCTATGAAAATTGTTCCTTTTATGTTATCACCCTAATTTGTTCCTAATTCCACTATGGTGTGGAATTAGTGGTAATAAGATGAATTTTTCTTAGGTCCACCTTTATCGGTTTCGATGTAACAAGTTTTGTGTCTCATTTATTTTTTTGATTGCACAATTTTTCCTAAACCATGTGAAACATAGGTTTAGAAATCTAAAACTATAATTTTATCCAAGGTGTCTTTTGTACGTTTTCCTCCTAGCGAGTTTTGTGCCTCCTTCTATGGGTACTATAGTGTCTTTCAAAATTGACTAATTCAACTGATATTTTAGGTCGAACAACTTTTAACTTGAATATTGAGACGAGGTCCCCATTAGGGCATACTGGATGATAATGTACTAATATTTTAAAGAAATGAATGATAGATATTTCTTTACCCTATTTTTTTATTTCTGAATCTGACACATGATGTGGAGAAATTATGTGAAGAGTAACCATAATAACAGTTTCCAGAATGATGTTCCACAGTGTACGAGGTAGAATAAGCCTCCCATTAGGATGAATTTTCCTTTGGTTGACATGCCTTTTTTTGGTGACTTATGCAGAGCCAATTAGGGTATATTTTTCATATTCAAACAAAGATATACCTTATACATTGACCCTAAATTTATGATTTCATGGTATTGTGTGAAAATGAGTATTTATCAAGACAAAAATGGGAATATTAACAAGGTAATGAAGTATAAAAATAATGAGGGAATATGTATCGGATTTATTCATGAATGAGAAACCACTCTAACATGTATTTGGATTTTGTAAAGGGGGGATAGAGCATGGTTCAGTATAACCTCATGAAATGAGGACAAGGGTATTGATTTTTTCTATCTTATAATGTGTAATTTATAGTCCTACAGTTTAAGGTCAATTAGATTTGACTGAGGGATAAATGATTTATGCTTTTTAGGGTAATATTCCCAATAATGTTCTATAATCTCCAAAAAATGAATGGAGAAGGTTGTAATCTCTAATCTCGGGGTTTTTTAATATGAGGATTGATGTGGGACATAAATGTCATTAGTGTATACTGAGATAGTAAAATCCCCTCATGAATATGAGTTTTCCTTAGGTTGGTAAGCCTCTTAAATATGAAACTCATACAAAGTCAACTTGGGAATATTGTGCATAGTCAAACAAAGGTGTCCTCAGGACACCAACCCTCCACTTATGATGGTCGGAGTGGTTTATGAGTATTCAAACCATTCCATATACAGATTTTGGTTTGTGAAAGGAGAGTTCCTGAACATGAAAGGGGAATTTCATTATCAAAATTTACAAGGAATGGGTAGAAACATTTTCTTTATGTAGGTCTAACCCCTATGTAGAAAGGATTTTATTATTTTGATGGGATCAAGATATAAGTCCCACAAATCACACCATATCCTGTTAAAATGAGAATCAATCCATGCACAGATCTTGTGATGGAAACTCACTATCATGGTCTGACCTATACATACGAAAAACAGTGAGGAATATTTAACTCATGAATTGACTTGGTATTGAGGATCTGGGTGTAACTAAATATCTTGTGATAATAGGAATCAAACTGCACATAGTACTTGGAAGGTTTCCACATGAATCGATAAATGTTTTCATGGGGAAAATGTAATTTTCTTTTGAATATGATCTCCCAAGATTGATGTGAGGCATATATTGGACCCTCCTATGAAGATCCAGCTCATATATAGAAGAGAGAGGGAAAACCATTATTGTGTATGGTAAGGTATATAATATATGAGTGTTTATACATATCCCATCAAATCGAGAATTAGGAAATAATGAGTTCTTAGAGGGTTCCCCATGAAGATCTGACCCATGTATAGGGAAAGTGAATTTTTAACTTTTCTTTTGGATGAATCCATGATTGCATATTCATGTCTGACTGTGTATCTTAGGATGGATGGAATCAAGCCACATGTAGTTTGGGAAATATTATAGTTTAGTGTCATGTGACTTGTACATCAATCGTGAAATTTAACATCATGAAACCAGATTGGCATGGGTCTTTCATTTTGAGGTCATACAAGTATGACCAAAAGTCATGTAAACGATGAGAAATAGAATGATTATTAGGATGATATGTTCCTAAATTCCTATAACATGAGTTGAATTAAATTTTAAACCATAGTTCTAGGGGTTCACAAATTAGGAGAAATGATATGTGGTATAAATTCTATTAGGGATTACGGTGATAGAAGGTAAATTTCCGGGGGATGAATTTTCTTTTGGTTGACATGACTTTTTGGATGGGAAAATTATGTCGATCCAATTGGAGAATATTTTTCATATTCAAAAAAAGGTGAATTCATGACACAAACCCTCCATTTTTGATGGTTTGGAAAAGATTTTGATGATCTGAAATCACATGGGGCACAAATTATGATGAATGGAAGGAATGTGTTCGGTCATGTAAGAAACCTTCATATTGTGATTATCAATGACGTGTAAAATTACTGACATAGATCTAACTCATAGTTAGGGGTATCTTTCCAACTTCCTTGATAGATCCCTGAATAAGTGACCCAAAAATGAGATCCCTTTCAAAGATCATTGTTTGTATATAGGATACAAGGAAATTTTTATTTTTCTTTACACAATTTCTAGGACTAAGGCATGAGGCATCAGAGTAACTATATATATATTCAAAAGGATAATCAGGCTACACATATTTATTAAGGTACCATATAGTGTAATATCATGTATTAAGTACATAGGGTCAACCAATGTGAATGATGTTGAACCTCATGGATCAGTGTAGTTTTATGCCATATGGAAATGAATAACGGTATGCCTTTTAAGGTCTTTCTACCAGGACCATGGAAACCCTGATGTTGATTTATTTTCCTTGATTATATGGGGAACCCCCTTCTAAAACTTCTAATAACATGTGAGTTTTTCTCGATGTGAGAAATAAGGGGTGGGAAAGGTTTATTCGTCTACATATAGGCAACATAATGAAGGATATGGGAAATTTGGATTTTTGGTGGCTTGGCTAGGATAAAGAATTATGGTGTCACTAAGTATCTAATTAAAATTAGAATCAATCCAAACATAGTTCATAGAAAAATCCATGTGGATATCTGATATGTATATAGGGAGGATGGAATTTTTTTATCCTTATTTATGACTAGACCTGAGATTAGAGATTCGGGCATCTCTTTGTATCCTATAAGAATCTGCCCACATGTAGTTCTAGGAACCTGTACAGTTTTGAGTCATGCGGTGAGGATGAGGGTGACCCAACGTTAAATAGGGGGAATGTTGTGGCTGGACCAAAAACCAGAGATCTGGGCATCACTACATATCCGAAGTTAGAAGAAATAAAGCCACAAATAGTTCTAATCACACGTCCCGACATGTATCTGACTCATGTGCATTGAGGGGGTCCTTTGCTGGAATATACCTGTAAATAGAAACCACTATGGATTCCCCGAAATTGATCAAATTTATATGCAGCGTATAAGGAATTTTCCATATTTCTTGGCTGGACCCAGGAAATGAGGTATGGGAATCACTATATATCCTATAGAATGAGAATCAAGCCACACGTTGTTCATAATGAAAGCACCCTGTGCAGGCCTGATTTATACATAGGGAGGTGGTGATTTTAATGTGGTTGGACTAGGATGAATAATCTTAACATCACTACATGTCTTGTGTGGATAGGAATAAATCCATACACATTTCTTGTACATGACATGGTTGATGACCGATGCTGGGGGCAATGTCCTCTCATATGAGAACATTATTGTGTTATATACCATTTTCATATCATGGATTTGGAATAATATCTTATTGGTTTAAGAGACATACTGAACTTTTTTAGGGTAGGATTGCAGTTTAACATCCTTCAATGAGAACATTAACCACTAGTTTTAGGTCATATAGTTCATACCATGGGGTAATCACTCCAAAAAAGGATGTGAGTAATGTTGTCGCACAACAACCCTGACAATAATGAGGACCATTGAGGCTCACAAACCTTATGAAAAATATTGAGGATGTATGCATATAGATTTACGTCAAAATTATTAGACTTGGGTATCCATTGTATGTTCATAGTGCTAGGACCAAGTGAAAGAGGCTTCCAAAAACAGGTATCCATAGTGCGCTGGGGTAATAAAATTGATGTGAATGAGGTCATGGGGGTCCATACCACACTTTCCCAAGATGTATCACACACAGTTTGAAGTTGGGATTCTAGGAATTTGGTTTCTAGTTTAAGGTCATGGAGTTTGGACCCTTCTGAATATTTTAAATTCATATTTCTTGGACTAAGAGCATAATTTTAACATCATGTTCCAGGGACATAGGAATAAAGATTAATATCACATGGTGGGGATGATGATAGGTGTGCAGTTTAACGTCTTGCACCCATGATGACTGTGTCTTGTAGTTATGGGATGTATGATTCTATTGAACAAATAGAAATGTAATCCCATTATGAAAATAGTCCATGAGGCCAAAGGCTGGTAATAAAATCAATTTACGAATGGGGAGGAAATCTATGGATGGGTCTAAAAAACAAGGTATAGGTGTCACTATGTTTCCGGTGATGATATGAATCATGCCATAGGTAATTATTGATGGTAATTCTCTCTAAGTATGTCTATTCCATATATAAATGGGGGCATTGATAATAAAAAATTTTATTGACTATTTTATTGATAATAAATGATATAATTTCCTCACACTGTTAAATATGTTCAATTATGAAATATTTCAGATTATATCATTCATTTTCAAATTTGATGCAAATTCCAGTTTTTCCATTTTAAAATTCATTGTAGTATTTAGAACATAAATATTTTTCTGTATATTATTTTAACATTAAATTTTTTAAATTTTTTACTCACTAGACTGCATAAAACATTTATTTAGTGCAATTGAGTTGGATCTTGCATTTGAGTGGAGTAAATGGTCCAAGAAGACAAAGTTGAACTGAAATATCCAGATTGGACGTCACTTCACCATTTGGGTTGTATAATCTTCCTCCAGACTTTTATTGGACCTAAATTTGGAGAAAATCTCACTGACATGATTACTCATAGATCATCATTCTGTAAGGCTATTGAATTCGTGCGTTTTGGAGGTCAACTATGAGGTTCAAGTGGGATTAAAAAAATTTCCCGAATTTCCCTTTCACACTTAAAAAATTCGTGTAACCCTAGACCTACCAAACTCTATTTAAAGGATATTTCACTATTTTTGAGGGTTAGTAGAGGCATTGGGAAGGTGTGGCTGAAAGGGTGTCTCTTGGTAACACCTTAAAACTCCTGGAAGAAGTAAGGCCTTGTGCTAACATATCTTCCAAGAAGGCTCTCCTCTCTAACATCCACTTTTTATTTCTTTGTTTTCATGCTTTTATTTTGAATTTATATTCAAATAATATTCGATTTTATTCTCTTTTTATATTTATATTTTTATTCTTCTGTTGGAAAATAAGAGTGGAGATGAGATTTGGTTTTTCCCTTTCAATCCATTGCTTATGAAAAATATCTCCATGATGACAACTCCGCCCATAGAAGAGTGATTTCATTTTCAGTTGATCTCATCCCTACGACCATAATTTATTTAATTTGAATAGATAAACATACTTTAATTCACAAATTGTGATCAATTAATTTAGTTTTAATTTCTATGTAACTTTATTGACTTTCACATGACCATGTGGTCGGACTTGTGTAAATTGTTTGAGTGAAAATTTAATCGCAAAATCCATTCAATTTGGGATAGAACTGTAGGGCACAAATCTCATACCAAAACACATTTAATGCTCAAATCTTGAGAGGATATTCTTCCCTTATGGACCATTGTCCATAATTTGGATTTTGGATCACAATCTAAGTAGGGTTCATCGATTGGAAGTCCAAAAGTTGACCTAAGGCTCATTTTTCCAATATTTGTGGTCGTTTTAGCTTCCATAGGGTTTGGGGTTGACAAGGAAAGGGGATAATAATTAAAAGAATTATAATAATATAGGATAATGATAAATTAATGATGAAGGGGTTGATTATATCTACTACATCTTCTCATATACATGTTTTTATAGAAACATTTTCTGTGATTGTTCTTGTTTGTTGTTTAGTTTATTTTCAAAAATTCACAAAACCAAACCCCCCTGATCTGGTGTTTCATTTGTTTTCACTTTTTTTATTTAATCCTATTAATGTTTGTTTAATTAACTTTCTCCTTGAGAGAATGACCTCGGTCAGCCACTGTGCTGAACTTAGTTAAATCAAAAACATTTTGAGAGCATGTGCGACAACGCTCATCAAAATGGAACCATTGTCAGGGAGGAAAGTTCGTTATTGAACCAATTATAGGTATGTTCTTTATTAATGTTATTTTTATTTTGTCTCTTTTCTTATCCTCCCTTTTATTTTCCATTATTTATTCCCCACCTTTTATTTTTATGACCATAAATTGAAACATCATTTAATGATATTTGTGTCCAATGCTTTTGTTTTTTTTCTATGATTTATGACACGATCCCACCGCAAGGATCTTGATCTAGACCCTGAGATTGAGTGCAGCCTTAGGGCTTGAATTAGACAATCTCGTTCTACGGAAGTGGTGACATTTACAAAACTAGGGAATTCCTCCACTCTAGAAATTTTGAAATTGGATACTCTTCTAAAACAAATATTAAAATAAATAAAATGTTGAAAAATAACAAAAATGAACTCTATATGACTATTTGAGAGTTGGTTACTCCTAATATTAATTATCGACCTACATGTATTGCATATCAAACTCTCGAATCATACTTTGAACTAAAATCTGGGTTAATTTACCATCTTAAAAAATTTCATGGATTATCTAATGAGGATCCAACATACATTTAAAATAATTTAATGTGATTTTCTCAAAAATGAAACTAAGAAATATCTCTGAAGACCAAAAAAACATAGAGAATTCCTATTCTCACTTGATAGAGTTTCTAAGGATTGGATGTATTATTTACAACCTAAATACATAACATGTTGGAACGATTTGAAACATCTTTTCTTGTAAAATTTTTTCTAGCATCAAGGACCACATCCATTTAAAAAGAGATCTTAGAGATCAAGCGGGCACACGGAGAGTCAATGTATAAGTTTTTAGAGATATTCAAGAAGTTGTGTGCAAGCTTCCTGCATAACCAAATCAGTAAGAAACTCTTCATCCAATACTTCTATGAAGGACTCACACCTATAGAGATAATCATGGGGATGTCTTGGTTGGAGGGGAATTGTATGAAAAAACACTAGTTTCTTCACATGCATTGATCAACAAGATCGATCAAAACTTTCAACAATTTGGGGATCGAGGTACCCCACATGTTAGAGGAGTAAATAAGGTAAGTCCATCTTCTCTTGCAACTAATTTTATTGATACCATGTTAGAAGAATTGAACACTATGGTGTGACATATTTAATTGGCAGAAAAGACATCCACACCCCCTCCTTCAATGATTTGTGGCATTTTCACAGAGCCAAACCACCCAGCTGACTGTATCCCCCAACTAAAAGAAACAGAGTATTGTGTAGTAGTGTTTCATGGGAGACCATATCTGCAACAACAAAAACCATATCCCCACAAGAAGTTTGATTCCACTTCTCCAACATACAACCAATGGTGTAAGGATAAATCAAACATGAGGTATGACTCTAGATAATAAAAAGGCCCCCGTTTCAACAAAACTTTCAACAGCCTCCACTTTACTAGTAGGGTTTCCATCAATCCCAAAGGCAATTTTAATCCCAAGCATAAAAAATCCATCAACTAGGGAATCCCCCAAAAATGGTAGATTATAACACTGATGACCTTTTTAAATAATTTTTTCTTAATCAAGATAATGAGCAGAAGAGTCAAGGTTCAGAGTTGAGAGAGATGAATACTCAAATGAGCTACATTTCCACTACCCTCTATGAACTGGTAAGTAGGAATTATAGAAATATACCTTCCTATCCAACTCCAAATCCAATGGGGAATGTCAGTTCTATCCCATTGAGAAGAGGGAATCAAACAACTATTGCTTTTCCAACTACCATTCCACCGGGATTCCCCTCAACTTCGGTGAATCCCCATTCAAGAACAAGTGATGATCATCCCACAAAAAATAGAAAGGTAAAAAAAATATTTATGATGTTCCTCCAAAACCCATTTCATTTCCAAACAGGGTTGTTCAATCCAAGAAGATGGATGAAGAGGCAATTAAAAGGAGGTTTTGGACACATTCAATCATGTGGATATCAACATCCCTCTATATAAAGACATCAAGAAAATCACAAGGTATAAAAAATTATTAAAAGAAAATTGTACCAATTGAAGAGGGATCAAGGGAAATGAGAGGATCAATATTGGAAGGAATGTTTCAGCACACATTACACAAACTCTAGAAATTCCATCAATGTTCAAGGATCCAGGTACATTCACCATCCCATGGACCCTAGGGGAGTTACGCTTTTCTGATTCTTTATGTGATTTAGGAGCTTCTATAAATGTGATGCCTCACTCTGTATTATCTTATTTATATGTTGGTAAGATGAAGCCTACAAGAGTAGTGGTGCAGTTGGGGAATATAGCTATATCATATCTAGTAGGAGTCCTTCAGGATGTATTTGTTCGAGTAAGAGACATGATCTTTCCAGCGGACTTCTATATTCTAAACATGGAGTATGATGAGGTATGTTCTCATGATCCAATTATCTTACGTACCCCCTTCCTAAAAACTTAAAAAAATCATAAATGTCCATGAGGGTACACTTTAAATGGAGTTTTGAGATGAAGTTGTGTATTTAATATTATGGATTTCATGAAGTACCCATCAAAGGACCATTTTTCTTTTGTTATCTCACATTTTGAACCACCAAATAAAAATCCCATGGAATTTTATTATCATATTCATAGGGAGATTATGATTATTGGTTCTATTTTGAGGTCTATGAGCACCTCCACACGTATTAAAATTTCCCAAAACTCGCATAGATTTGATTTTGAAATGGATTAATATGCTAATTTTTATCATGTTGACTTTTATTATGACTAGGATATTGAATATGCTAATGGTTTTAATGCATTATTCTCTGATTTTGATGATTATTATTCTGGTACTAATGTTCATTGTGCTCATATTTTTGTTCCTTCAATGTCTCCATCCATATTACACCCCCTTCATTGGAACTCAATCCATTTGCAACTAATCTCAAATACCCATACTTGTTATGTGGTGGGAAATTACCTATTATAATATCTGACAAACTCCCTTTTGAACATGAATAAAAACAATCAAATATTTTAGGATATCATTAGGAAAATTGGGTGGACCTTGTCTGAAATATCAGGTATCATCCCCTCAATTTGCATGCATGTGATTTTTTTGGAGGATGTGACTAAACCAGTGAGGCAGCCACCAAGGAGACATAATCCAATTCTTCTTAAAGTTGTAATAAAGAAGTTGAAAATTTGATTGAGGTAGGTATAATTTGTCTAATTTTAGATTCACAATGGTTAAGTACTATTCAAGTCATTCCTATGAAAAGTGGTGTTACAGTTGTAAAAAATAATAAAAAGGAGTTAGTTCCAATGAGGGTGCAAAAACATTGGTCAGTATGTATTGATTATAGGGAAATAAATTAATCCACTCATAAGGACCACTACCCTCTCCCATTTATTGAGAAAATTATTTAGAGAATAGATGAGAAGAAACATTATTATTTCAAGGATGGATTTTATAGATATTTTTAGGTTCCTATAGCTTTGGAGGATTGGTAAAATACAAAATTCACTTGTCTATTAGGCACATTTTTATATCGGAGGATTCCATTTGGACTTTGCAACGCCCCAAGAACCTTCCATAGATGCATGGTGAGTATTTTTTTTGATTTTATTGAGACCTGAATGGAGTTATTTATGGATTATTTTAAAATATATGGATCCTCATTTGATGAATGTCTAAGTAGTTTGGTAATGGTGATGAATCCTTCTATTGAGAAGAATCTAGTCATAAACTTTGAAAAGTTTCATTTTATGTTAGAGCATGGAATTGTCTTAGGTCATGTTGTTTCGAAACATGGGTTATAGGTTGATAAATCAAAAGTAGATATTATTTCTTCCATACCATATATTTTGTGTTTGAGTGATGTTAGATATTTACTAGGACATGTAGGGATTTATCGGTGCTTCATCCAAGATTTTAGTAAGATTGCTCTTCCTTTGTCATGATTGCTTCAAAAGGATTATGATTTTGTGTTTGATAATTCATGTAGGGTTGTTTTTGATGAGATGATGAGGTTTTTGACCACTCCACCAATCATATATCCCCCACAGTGGGAGCTTCCTTTTGATCTTACGTGTGATGCCACCAACTTCACGGTTGGAATTCTCTTATCTCATAGGTTGGTGGGACGTTCACATGTGATTTCCTATTCCACAAGGACACTATATTCATCCCAATCAAAATACAAAACAATATAAAAGGGGATTCTTTCAATCATATCATCATTATATAGATTCCGTTCATATTTATTGGCATCTAATGTTATTGTTTCTTCTAACCATACTGCTCTGATGTACCTCTTGATGAAACAAGATGCAATCCCTAGACTTATTTGATGGACTATCCTTCTTCAAGAATGTGATATTTAGATAAAGACAAGAGGGGTTCAAAAAATCTACTCGCGGTCCACATGATTATGATTACTCACAATCTAGAGGATAACACAATGGACCAGGAACCACTTCAGGACACGTTTCCCAATGAGCATCTTTATGCCACCTCAGGTACGCATCACTAGTAAGTTGATTCAGGGAACTACATTGTTTCCTATAAATTTAGTGAAAATTTAAAGTCAAAAAATTAAAAATAGAGTCTCAGTATTATGTGTGGGATGATCCCAACCTCTGGAGCATGTGTAGTGATCATGTTACAAAGAGGGTTGTTCCTGATGATGATTTTGAGTTTGTTTTTCATTGCTGACATACACTTTCATGTGGAGAACACTTTGGACCCCAAAGAACAACTAGGAATGTTTTAGACTCTGTATTATATTGACCGACCTTATTCCATGATGCTCATGTGTTTTTTAAGTCATGCACACTTTCCAACACATTAGAAATATTTCTAAGAGACATGAGACACCTCAACAACCCATTTTATTTTGTGATTTTTTTTATGAATGGGGCATTGATATTATGGGTCATTTTCCAAGTTCATTTGTATTCCTTTATATTTTGGTTTATGTTCATTTTGTGAGAAAATTCGTGGAGGATAAGTCCACCAAGACTGATGATTCTCATGTTTTAGTAGACTATGTCAAAGAAAAACTTTTTTGCAGGTTTGGAGTACCGAAGGCCATAATCAGTGACCAAGGGAAACACTTTTTCAACTGGAATATGGATCCCCTCCTTCAGATGTATGGGATGACATACAAAAAAAAGAACAACATTCCACCCCCAAACAAATGGTCTGGCTGAGGTTTAAAACAGGGCGTTGAAACAAATTATAGAGAAAACCGTGAAACCAAATAGTAAGGATTGGCGAAAGAATGTGGATGACACACTTTGGGCTTGTAGGATGCCATAAAAAACTGTCATCTATATGTCACCATTTCATATTATTTTTTGGAAATCCTATTATCTCCCTATGGAAGTTAATCATTAGGATTATTGGGGTATAAAGAAATGCAACATGGATTTGGACCAAGCTAGAATCCAATGAAGCTACAAATTCAAGAGGTTGGGGAGATTTTATTATCTTCATATGAGAACTAAAGGCTCTACAAGGAATGGTGAAATGTATCTCATGATTGAATGATCCAGAAAAGGGAGTTTCATGTTGGAGAGATAGTCCTTCTTTATAGTTCATGACTGAAGCTGATGCCTAGTAAGTTGCATTCAATATGGTTATGTCCTTATGTTGTGTCTAATGTCTTTTCTTATGGTACAGTGGAGATCACACAAGTGGACACTAGAAGGAGATTTTCAATCAATGGGAAACTTTTGAAGCAATAAATTGAGGGAATTTCTAATGATACAATGGATTTTATCACACTTCATGACCCCATAATCACTTGAGCATATCAGGTTGTTCCTAACCCTTTCACCTTTATATTTTTTTTCCTATTTAAAATTATGCATTTCATGTTCACAAATCATATCATGATTTTACATTGAATACAATGTAATATTTTAAGTGAGGGGGAGGGGACACAATTTTTAGGTAGTAATTTAGGATTTTCATTTTTTTTTGTTGTGTGTGTGTTTTCAGTTATGTTTTTTGTTCAATTTTTCAAAAAAAACAAAAAAATCAAAATAAAAATAAATAAAATAAATATCATGTAACATTATCATGTGGAACATATGAAAAATTCATGATTACAAAATTCATTTGTAAAATTATAATCATTAGTAAGGTTTCATCATTAAGGGTTTATTTTTATAAAAATTGATGTCGTCGATGATATGAATGGTTGTGAAATCCATTTAGATTTTGACATTATTATATGTGATATTTGTTCATGGGAAACTGTGACTTTGATTTATCCATAAAAATTTTCACTCAATTATACCTTTTGAAAGCTTACCTACTCAATTGAAGGTATAGTCATGTTATGTAAAAAAATTGATTTGCAAATCCGTATGTTTGTTTCTCTTCCGATCGGTTTCATTACTATACCAAATTGACCTATGTGTGGGTAGTAGTTATCTGATTATTTTACACCCTCAAAAAAATTGTATTCTGTCTTGGATAGGTCAAAAACCACTCTTCATCGACCTTTTATCTCGTAATAACTATTAAAATTCGTGTCATGAGCTGATCAAACAGGGGTTGAGAGTTGAGTGTGAGATTTTTTCCAAGTGAAACATAAAAAAACAAAAAAAATAACAAATTAGGGGAGTGATGAAATCTATAACATATGGGGATATGTTGGTCGGGAGCTTAAGGATTGAATTTTGGGAATGCTTATGTGATTGGGTCTTGAAATTTTATTGTAAAAGAATGTAGTGTAGGTTCAATGAATTAAACTAGGTAAGAAGAATCATTTTAATCAACCTGAATATACTGAATAAAGGATGGATTTATGAGGTTGGAATGTTTTGAACACACACACATGGAGAAATAGTGACATGGTAGACCCATGACATGTTTCTCTATGATTAGTGGTATGAATCTCATTGGATTTTGTTTTGACACAATTTACGAGACAACGAATATGAAATTTATTGATATTGACTCTTGTTGGGAGTTTTATTTTTCCTATATTTCCACTGTGGATTGAGAAATATGAACATGCATATAAGGTCACAATTTTTTCAAATACATGATATAAGATTCTTCATAAGAGAGAAATAGGGTAATTGTGGGGGAGTTAATAAAACACATTTTTATTGACTATTTTATGGATTATAAATTATATAATTTCCTCACATTGTGTTAAATATGTTCAATTATGTAATATCTCGGATTAGATCATTCATTAGAAAATTTTATGAAAATCCCCGTTTTACCCTTTTAAAAATCATTGTAGTATTTCAAACATAAATATTTTCTGTAAATTATTCTGACTTTAAATTTTGTAACATTTTTCCCCACTATATTGGATGAAACATTTATTTAGTGAATTTGAGTTGGATCGTGCATTTGAGTGGAGTAAATAGGCCATGAAGACAATGTTGGACTAAACTATCCAGATTGGACATCACTTCACCATTTGGGTCGTATCTTCTTCATCTGGACTTGTAATGGGACTAGACATAGAGGGAAGCTTGGGAACAATATTATGCACAAATCATCCTTCCATAAGGCAAGCCAATTAGTTGGGTTTGGAGGTCAAATATGCAGTGAAATTGGGATTACAAAATTTTTCTGAATTTCCATTTCACACATAAAAAGTATTATAACCTAGGACCTCTAAAGCACTATTTAAATGACTTTTTCACACATTGGGAGCGTCAGTAGATATATTGGGAAGGTTTGGAAGAATGGGGGTCTATTGGTAACACCTTACAACTCTTGGAATACGTAAGGCCTTGTGAAAACATCTCTTCCAAGAAGGGTCTACTCTCCCAACTCCACAATGTATTTCTTTGTTGTCATGATTGTATTTTGAATTTTTATTCAAATAATATTCTATGTTATTCACTTTTTATCTTTTTATTTTTCTTCATAGGTTGGAATATAAGAGTGGATAGGATATTGGGTTTTTCCCATTCAATACATTTTTTTATGCAAAACGTCTCAACGATGAAAACTCCTCCCATTGAATAGTGATTTCATTCATAGATGATCTAAAACCAATTACCTTCCTTTAGTTATTTTTAAAAATAAGCATACTGTAATTCATAAATTTTTATCAATTAATTGAGTTTTAATTTCTTTGTAACTTGATAGAATTTCACTTTACCGCGTGGTCGGACTTGTCTAAATCATTTGTGTCATACTTTAATCGAAAAATCCATTCAACATGGGAAAGAATTATTGGGTTCAAGTCTCATCCCAAAACACAATTACATACAGAATCCAAGGAGGAGATGCATCCCTAACTGAAAATTGACCATAATTGGGCTTTTTTATCACAATCTATGTAGGGTTCTGTGATTGGATGTCCTAAAGTTTACCTAAGGCTCATTTTTCTAGTATTTGTGGTGGTGTTAAATTCCATAGGGTTCAGGGGTTGACAAGTTAGGGGATAATAATTTAAGGAATTATAATCATATGGGATAATGATAAATGAATGATGAAGGGGTATATTAGATCAACTATATATTTTCATATATGTTTTTTTAAATAAACCCTATATTTGTTTGTTCTTGTTTTTTGTTTTTTTATTGTCTGAAGGTCACAAAACCAACATCCAAATTGTATTTCCTTTATTTTAACTATTATTTTTCTTTTTTTGTTCTCTCCAAGACTATTAAAGGATGTTGAATTCAATTCCTATTTGAGAGAACATCCTAGGTCAGCCACTGTGCTGCACTTAGTTAAATATCAAATATTTTGAGAGAATGTGCGATAAGGCTCGTCAGGAAGTATTTATGTTTTTCTTGGATGGGCCTAGGAAATTGGGTTAGGGCATCACTACATATCCAATGAGGATATAAATCATGTTGTATGAAGTTATTTAGAAAGAGACTCTTCATGTGGATTTGACTCTCATGTGGGAACATGGGAATTTCAGCTTTCTCCCACACGGATCTAGCACATGTGCAGTTAATATTTGATTGAAATGAGGATTCCCATGTAGTTCAACATCATGAAATGTGAAGGTTGATATCTTGAATTTTATTTAATCGAGACATGGAAAATAGTGTCTTTCTGTTTTATGGTCTTATGATGAATATTGTCCACACCATTTAACATCGTGCGGCTAGGACAATCTACCATGTAGTTTAACGTCATGTGACTAGGATGACAATGTCGAGTGATTACACGAAATACTTCATCAAATACCTTGTGTTGGTGGGGACCATGGTAAGTTTTCTATCCTTTAATTTCAAGAATAAGATCCATTTCTGTATACCTTATGTATGGCATAAGGTCCCTCCCATTTTGGTTCCAACAGGAGAGGTTTATTCCTAGGTGTCATCGAAGTCTTGCAGACCAACACCATATCTCCTTCGAGGAAAGATTAGAGGTGAATGCTTTTGTTAAAGGCTTGTGTTATTCAGTTTTGGTGTACCTATAGATGCTGCAGGTCATGTAATATGTTATCATCCAATTTCACTAATTCGTTCAAATTTTTCTGATATTTCTCGTCCATGGATAATTGATCACATATGGAAAGAAGAATGGGGCAATTAAACCTCAATGTCTAGTAACTCCTCTGTCCCATATACTAATGAGTATGGGGTCGACTATGTGGTAGGGTGGGTTGTGCTCCGGTAATCCCACATGTCGTGTAGGATCTTTTCCATCAAATACATTTTATCCTTATCTACCATCTTCTAGAATATATTTGACAGGGCCTTGTTGAAGGCCTCGATCTATCCATTAGCTGCTACATGGTAGCTACATAAAAGGTTGTACTTGATTTCATACGTTTTATATAGATTCTTCAATTCATCATAATAGAAATTTGTTCCATTTTTTATCTGTATTTTATGAGGGACACCAAATCTGATGATGATGTGGGCTTTCATGAAGATAACAATGTTCCTTACCCCGAATTCCTTAATGGGTATAGATTCAGCCCACATAGTGAAGAAGTTAGTTTCTATGAGAATGTACTTGAATTGATTGGATTTAGTTAGAGGATTTAGTCCCACAACATCAATTCCCCATATAAAAAATGTCCACGAGTACTTGGAATATCTGTAGCAACTCTGGGGTTTAGTGAATGAAGTCAAACTAAACCTAGAAGGAATGATACTTTTTGGTTATTTTAGTATAGTACCATGTTTGTGTCATCTAGTATTACTCAAACCATCGTATTTGGCTAGAAAGCATGAGTCCTGACTGGTGAGTGCAATAGGCTCCATTTTGAACTCCATTCATGACTGACGTGGTCTCTATTCTATCAATGCACATGAGAAGGACCCATCAAGGATCCATTTATAGAGAACCATTTGGGGAGTCATGACATCATACAGAAAAATATTAATTTCTCAGCTTTGGATTGGTAAACCTTGACTCTATATGGTGGGAGTTTCTGTTATAAAGGTAGTCCGCAATGGGTATCATCCAGCATGTGGTAGGAAGATACAATATAAGGATGGGAGTAATCTCATTGATCTCATCTGTGTTGGCTTGAATGAAAGGTGAGACCATATGAAGATGTGCAACGATGATGAATTTTTCTTCTTAGTCTGGATCACCTAGTGTTGTGGAAGTATTTTAAAGGGAATCTACGTTGGAAATTTTCAACTGTGGGACATCATTCAGTGTTATTTCTATCGGTAATTCTACCATTTTTCCCCAAAAGTTGTTTAGATAGGGTATCAACTATTCCTTATTAATATCATAATATCTATGGATATGCTTGATGACCAGTTCAGAATCACATTTTACATTTATGTTATCAACATACAACTAAAGTGAAATATTTATCCTTGAAATGAGATATTGATATTCAACTTCATTTTTCATTCACCCCTTTGAAAGTATAAAGGATTAAGGTATTACTTCCTTTGATTGAGATATTCTAACAACTCCTAGTACCACTTTTTTAAGATTGGGGTCTTCCATCTTCTTCCTAATTTTAATTATGTATGCGCTATCAAAATACTTCTCCCATATCTGGGGGTCCTCTTGAATAGGGAAAGATACTTCATCAGGTAGTTCAGTGTCCAATGAAGTCATTTCTATAGTGGGTTTTTCTACCATAAAATTGGGTAACTCCTATCCTTTGACTACTTTCTGATGCATGAACTGAAGGTCAAACTATTCAATGATGACCGTCCACAATGATATATTTTGGTCAAAATTGGAAGGATGAGAATATATTTGAGTGTGTTGATATGAAATATCAAACAGACCTTGTGATGCTATAGGTAGTGCCTCAGTTTCTAGGCTATAATGAATAGTGCCAAACAACACCTCCCAATATCTGAATAATGAGTCTCAACATCAATCATGGTTTGACTAAGATAATAATGGTTGTTCTAACTATCGATGTCATTATTTTATGAGAATAATGCACCCAATGATTGATATAATGATTTCATTGAAAGAATAAGTGTCCTTCCTTTGATAGGCCACATTAGCACAGGTCATATTAAGACACATTTCTTGAAAATTCTGAATGCTTCCGAACAATCATTATTCCACTAATATGTAACCCCCCTTTTCATAAACCTGTTGAAGTGAAAAAAATTTCCAATGAGGTTTTCTATGAGCCTCCATATGTATTTTAAGTTTCCTTGAATTCATCTCAACATTTTGAGGTCGTGAGGAGGTAAAATTACAAGGATATCCTTTATATTCTTGGAGGAAAATTCAATTCTATGATGGAGTATGACGAATCTGATAAATTTCTCGAGGTAATGAGGAAATAAAATTTGAAGGGGTTCATTTTCAAGTAGGGTTATCAATGTTAGTTGAATAAAATTTCAAGGTCTTCCAAGTGGATATAGTGTTTTTGAGATTTAACCATCGGGTCGTCAACACATAATTTGAAAAAAAAAATTACTAGGAAGGGTTTGAAGATGCAATTCATGGCGCATTGGTACGTAGTGCAGAAATTTTTCAAGCCAAATGCTGTTACCCATTAGAAACAAACTCCATAATGTTCCTTAAAGGTGGATAATTATTTATCAATTTGGGGCATTATGATTTGATTGTATTCCAAATAGTTTTCCATGATGGATAATTCCTAACATCAATCTATTTCATTTATCAATAGTTCTCTGATCGGTACTGGAAAATCATCCTTTGGGTAGTTCTAGTTGAGATATCTGAAATTGATGTAAACACTGATTTAGTAGTTTTTATTTTCATGCTAAGGATGATATTGGAAAAAAATTAGGATATTAAACCACCTGCAAAATGTTGGATCTCACGAGATTGTCAAATTCATCCCTAATTTTTGAAGCATGTTCCAGGTGTGTCCTTCTAGATGATTTATTATAAACCTAGTGGCCCTTTGGTAGTCCAATGTGATGAGTGTCCACCCAGGGATCAAGGACAATAATTTATATATAGTTCTAGGAGAACACATTCTTATAATACATTAGGAAGGAGGTATAAAACTATTTCTCTTCAAAAGATATGGTTGTAATGATCAAGGTTGGTTGTAAGTCTTCTTTTGTACCAATATTTTTTTTGATTTCATCGATAGAGGTAGAGACACCTTCATAGAATGTTGTAGGGGATTCCCTAAGGTCATTCTACTCCTCATATTCCCCCTATTCATATTGTTTTTCTTATTCTATTGTGGAAGTATGTATAGTCATAAGTTCTCTTGATTTATTATAGGAGTAGATATTTTTGTATTCCAATGGTGATGTAACTTTCTCTGACCCAAATAAAGCATGAGATTTCCTTGAAACACTAGAGATGATGGAGTGAGAGATAGAGACAAACATTATTTATCCACATTGAGTGATAATAAAACCTCTTCTACAGAAACTGGTGAGGCTAGGATTTCCTCAATATCTAAGGATGAATGGAATGTACTTTCATCAGATATTTCATTACTATATGGAGAGTCAACATTCTTTCCAATAGTGATGGAATCAATGGTCGTGACTGAATTCATGGAGATTTATAAATGAAATTCTGATTTTGGGCTCATATACATGATCTTATTTATGGTAGAAAAATATTCTTCAATTATCTATTTAAAGGTTTTTGGTAGGATCATTTCCGGGCTACTCAGGGTGGAATAGAAATCAAAACCATCCACCAAGGCTTGTATGAATTCCCCTTATAGAATCTAACATCGATATTATGTGACTCATTGGATTCGAACGGGGCCTTGTATGTGTAGAACATTACAATATTTTCATTAATACAGTATTTTATGCATTGATGGTATGATGAGTGGATTCCCACATGCTGGTACAACCAAGTCCTACCTAGAAAGATGATGAAGTCCATGTTCTACCAAACCACATGAAATTATTCGTCAGGAAAGAGGTATCAAAATTTATTATATAGTATTATGTTTTTGTATTGATGGATTTTTCTCAATTTTATCATAGACATGAAGTGTTATGGTGGAAGTTTCTAGGTTATCCTCATCACATCCCAATAGATGAACTATTTATAATGGAATGAGGTTAACTCTAGATCAATTTTCAATGAAGGATTTTTATAAATCAACACCATTTATCTTTCCAAAAACATACATGGGTCTAATATGTCCCTGTATAATGGAATATTTATCATGATATATGAAAGACATAACTACATGAAACTCCACCATATCGGTCTCTTTCTAATAGACCTTAGCAGCGGAAACCTTTGATTTGTACTCCCGACGAATGAGGAAATCCTCTATGAGTTCTTATCTAAGGTCTTTTGACAAACTCAGGGCATCTAAGATCGATATCTTAGGAAGTACCAAGGATAACTGCATCAGTATGTCATAATTATGATCTAGAGGCCTATGATTACTAGTATGGGGATTCTTTTTTCATTCATGATTTTGGTTTTTGAGTATTTGATGTAGATGGATCGACCCAAGAGATAGAAGTTGGAGGTGCTCCTTTAGTTAGTGGGCTAGGTTGGGAAGGTCTTCCAGGAAGCTAAGGTTGATTAGAAACTTGTTATTATTCTAATTTATATTCTAGATTGATCGGTTTAGAGTGACTTATCATAGGTGTAGGTGGGTTTTCCTCTTTCTACTAGACATACTGATGGGTTCTTCCATGAGTATCTACAACATTGACAGTCTGGACAGGGGTGCGGCTAGAAGTTTGGATCCTATCATGACTGCAACTTTACCGGTATCCTCGGCTTCTGAAACCTCTTACATTGGTTCCCCAACTGGGTATGGAGAGCTCTATCTCATAGCCATTCACATCATTGGAGAAAGGATCCATTTGGTGAATTACATTAATGGATTAAATGATCAAATCCTCATATGGTGAGGAATTTTTCAGGCTGACCATTTATGTTGGTGCTTTTTGGAAGGGAGGTTCCCATTATTTTAATTCTATGGGAATAAAATCTGAGAGTTTCAAATCCAAATTTGGACTTGATATAGGTTCATTCTCATCATCCACCTCGTTGAATTTCTGGAAAATCCTCTTTTGGAAATGTTGTCTATTAGATATTTTTGGGGTTGATGATGTCAGTTGTGTTGTAGTGGAAGTGGATGAGGGAATATTTTGTTTTTTTAACAATGATTGGATAATAAAATTAATTTTTTGACTCTATTTATTGTTATAAAACTATTAAAATTCTGCTACTTTCTATTAATAACTTATTTCCACTCACCTCCTTCCTTAGGGGAATCGGTTGAAACATACACCACTTTTTCCAACGGCCTTCATGAATTTACTTTTATGAAGTATAACATTGTTTCAGGAGATATACGAATACAATGAATTTTTAGTTGGTGTGTTAGAGTATCCATTGAAAGGGGATATAATTTTTCAGGTTATTGAGTCCAACTTGGTTGAACCTATTGGGATTTGGCAGCTAGAGAAAATCATTTTCCATAGCGACTAAAAAATAGTTATAGAATTAATCATATCGGAAAGAGTAAAATTTATTTCCTTTCTCCATGATCTTATTTCACCAAGGTATCCTCTGCTCGTCATATTAAGGTGGGGGGTTTTATTGATTCCCATGGGGTGATTAATGATATGGTGCATGCTTCAAAGCTCGAGCAGGCCTGGACGCTGGTTTAGGTGTGAAGGATGTCGTCTCAACATTTCACACTCTTTTCCCTAGGACTGGTGGATTTATCTGGGACTCGGGTATAGTCTGAAGGATGGAGTCTTCCATTATTTGGGAAATGGAGGATAAATCTAGAAACAAAATTTTATATTTCACCTGGATGAGTTGCATTCATAGCTTATCGCCAATGTAATCAATGATGAGTGTGAAAATATCTTCCTGGGGAAGAGGTATGTTCTGGGAGCTGGTAGTCCCTTTATATCTAGAAATAAAATCCAATAATCTCTCATTTTATATTTTTTTGAAATTCAAGAGGAAATTGATCATCTTATTTTGTAGCATTGAACTAAACTGAATGAAAAATTACCAATGGAGGTTTTCCCATCCTGTGATCGACTAAGCTGGAGAACTGGTGTACCTTATAAAAGATGGACTTTGTGGGGTTATCTCCAAGAATATGAGATTCACTACTTGTTATTTTTTGTTAGTTCCAATAATGTGATAAAAATGGGAAGCATAGTGTGTCATATGTTGTTCAATGTCACCTGATCAATTGAATATCATAAATTTATGACCCCCAAAATTTGGGAGTGGTGGGGCGTCACTCACCTAGTCAGGGTAAGGTTTTCATTCTAGCTGCATTGGTGCATGTCGCTCCTCCATAGCTTACAATTGAACTTTTAATGAATAAATGGTAACTACAAACCCTTGGTGTGTGTTCAACTACTGTTGTTCTTAGACCAATGCAATAATCTTCAAAATATGACATGTTGTCACAACCATTATTTGAGGATGATGTTTAATTGGTGACATCTTTTGAGAATTTTATTGGACCCATTCCTGTTTTCTCCTTAATGTAGGTAAATCATGATATCCATCCATGATTTGGTCTAGGTAGATTTATACTCTATGTTCCATGTTGGGAGGATTTCCTGACCTCACTTTAATTGCCGGGATGAATTCATGTTCTTCAGGTATACCTACATAAGTGTACAGTGAGGTCCTACATGGGAAGCATATTTGATAGGAACACTTCCTTGGAGAAACTCAAAATTTATTGTTCTCAAATATTTCATTTTTTCCTCCTAATGAGTGAAAATTTATTTGAACATAGGGATATCATCCTCATCGATAGGAGTAGGCGAGTCTAATATGGCCTTGGGTTTATTCATGATAGAGATTTGATGAGGAGTCTATATGAGATTGATCGAGGGAGAACCAATATTCTGGGTGATTCTATGGTTCCGGGTGTACGCACCTTCATTCATGGTGTAAAACACATCCCAAACGGTACCATAATCTCCTTTATCTTCAACATTTACATTATTTTTTGTTTTTTTGTAGGATTGATATCTATAAATTTCACCGATGCATAATGCATTGTAGGCATCATACTGATGATGAATGGTAAAAGGTTTGTTTTCATCCATTGATAGACATATCTATTCCATTATGAAAACCTATTTGATCTTCTTGGAGAAGGGTGACATAGATGCATCCTTTATAAAAACTATTCATATACATCCCTTCTAGGGAAAATGGGTTGCGAAACAGGGTGAACTGAGAGTCCATACCACTTTTGTCCTCCTTAAATGGGGAAAGACTGATTTTCATTGATGGGGTCACTGACGTAAAAATGAACCCATCCCTACAGGATGTGGTTTCTCTAATTATGTTTTTATTATACCTATGTCCAAATTTTTCAATCTTATGTGAATAGTTTGTGATAAAGACACTCCCAAATATGCAGGGTGGAGATGGTCTGGTACTGTGTCAATTGTTGTTGTGGTCACATCTCTCTTGATACCATGAATCCTTGTTTGGGAATGTGCCAGATATGATGTTGGGTGATCACGTGAAATATTTTCTTTATAAAAAAATTATAGTGTTTGATGGTTGTCTTGCCTTAAGTAAAAATCATGTTGAATGTTCTCAATTTCCTACTATAGGAGTTTTTCGATGACTTCTACCATCAGGTCTGATGCTTTTGAGACTTATTCATTTCTTATTCTTATTGAGTGTTACCCCTTTCTTGATAAGGGGTTATTATTGATAACTAAATTGGAATAATGACAACATAGGATTTCAATTCTAATAGGTTTTACTGAACATGGCTTGTGTTGAAATGTATAGATCCCTATTCCCCCACCCCCGGATGTGAACACCAAGAAGGGAATCAACAATAAGACAACACAACTTATGAAATTAAGTGAAGAATATTGATTGAATATCATTCCATTTATTCTCTAATAATGGTCATCATGTAGATGGAAGAGCTTAAAAGTATATTTGATGAAGAATCTCTCTGAATATATTAACATGGTCTGCATACCCATCGAAAGGAAATAATTTTTCTTATAGGGGGAAGAGAGATATCCAGATATTCAAATGGATATTGTGTATACATTCTTATGACAATGATTATGGAATTTCAAACTGATAAGTGCCTATGGGACAAAACATAGTGGGTATATCTTCCCTGGACAGTTTTCTTCTCACAAGAAACATATCATTATGTTCTCCTACCAAAGACTCCAATACTTGATCTACCCAACACGGGCACTTCATGAATGTTTTGTTGCAAAGAGCAGGGATATTAGGGTTCTAATTGAAATGTGAATGGTCTGGGGGTCGATTAGAGGATGAGTGATTTAATTAGACATATTTTGGTTGAGAAACGGTGGTGCTTGTTATTTATAGGGTCTCTAACATGTCAAACCCCATCTTTCCATGTGCCTTAGAATATGATGGATTTATTGTATTTGACTCACCAGGGAGATAACCTTCTTGCCGATATGGAATGTTACTACATGAATGATCTTTATAGTGGGTTCTATCATGGTAATGGAGACCATTATAAATCGATGTTTGACTACAGAGATAATTTCTACAATTTATAATTTTGGGAGGTCCTACAGGGAGGATATCAGTAAGGGGAGAACATTTTTGAAGAAGTAATATGTCACTCTGGGGAGGGCCTGCACAACGCATGCAATAATGGAATGAACTATAATCATTGATCAATGTCTAAATAAACGGAGAATTTTTTCAGCATATACTCTAGGGAGGACCTTCAGAGTGGACGAAAATAGGTGAAGGGCCTTATTGTTGAAATAAGATGTCACTACAGTGAGGATATTCACAACACATTCCATCATAGGGAGGACAACCATCATAGATTTATGTCCAACTCTTGGGAGAATTTTCGCATTTTATACCCTAGAGAGGACCATCAGGGAGGAGTAAAACAAGGGGAGTACCTTATTGTTGAAATAAGATGTCACTAATAGGAGTACCATTTCAACATGTGCTATTAGGTCAAGAACTACTATCATAGCTTGATGTCCAACTATAGGGATAATTTCATGCAGAGTATACCCTAAGGAGGACCTTCAAGGCAGAAAACTGAAAAGAGAGGACCTTATTACTATTTTATCTTCTATCCATGAGGAGGGATACCCTGAATCTCATAAAGAGATAAGCTCTCATGATCGATCATTTTCCCTATGAAGGAATCTATCATGGTAAATGCTTTGAGGAGGACCTTTAAAGCTATTGGTAACAATATTATAAGGAGTACCTTCATTACTACTACTACCACTTCCATAATTTGGTAGTAGATCATCATGATACTATGCCACCATTGATGGATGTTTGATGAACTCAAGATCTCCATCTTCTGGTAGAGCAGGATTATGAGTCTGGTCTTCATTTTCCAGCTGCCTTTGGCATGAATTATTTTTAGGAATAGCCTTGTATTAAAATGTGGCCACTTGCTATAATTGATAGATTTCACATAAATTTATCTATTCATGTGTCTCCCATGGTGCTATTTGGATATGCCTGTATGATTTTGGAATTTTTGTAGTGATTTACTCTTGCCTTTGATTGGCCACTTAAGTGGACCGGTGTTCCCTAGTTGGAATGAGAATTTTTACCCGATCCGATTTTCCATTTTTCATAGAATATTTCCATCTAATATTCTCTATGGGAGAAAGGATTCATATTTTCTCATAAGTTACCACCTCATTGTGTGGATGAATCACCCCACATGGGTAGGTGTGGTTGTGGCCTCGGCTCCTTGCTATCATTGAAGATTTGATTATATATTATAATTTCTGTAGGATATGGTCAAAAATTGATATATGATCCCATATCGTTTCTAATATTTGTTGAGAGATTTCTTTGTCAGGAACCGGAATATATTCCCATTCTGCTGTCGAAGTAGGAATGTGTGTATGATTATGTCCTCCATTTCCACCTAATAATTACTAACATTTCTACTATATGGGTGTAGTGATATGAGTCTTCCCCTAATTTAGAACTGGAATTCACTAACTAATATATCTAATTTACACTATATTTTCATGGAAGTATTGATATAAATGAGAAAAATATTTTTTCTTCTCATTAGTTTCCAATGTGTTAGACTGATGGTCTTGATAAGCATATGCAGAATTTTCCTCTTCTTTTGTTTGGTTACCACTATATTTTCCTAAAGGCTATAACATTGCTGGGAATGGATTTTAATCTACCAGTAATTTTCATCCATATTTTACTAAAGTGCTTCATAATTGTGATTAGGGATTTTTTTCTCATGCTTTGCCGTCATATTTGACAGACCAGATTCATTTTTAGTAGTTTTAATATACATCTTATCATAGTTGTTTTCCAATTTATTTTATTGCCAGGCTTCGTGTGAATTGGGATGGATATACATATGGATATAATTTCCCACCCTATTTTAATAATGGTCTTAGCGAGAAGTATGAGAAAATTTCTCTTTCTTATAATTTTCCATCATATTTGACTGATAGGTTTAATAAGAGGGAGTAGGAATATACTTTTTCTAATAGAGTGCCTCCGTAGTTTCACGGAGAGTATCGTTGGATGGAATGAGGACAATGTCTTGTTCCTAATTGGATTTTCTTCTCCCTTCATGAGCCATTGTAGGGACTCAAGTGCATATGACTTAATCAAGGTCCCTTAGGGTGTTATCCTCTCCATGGTGAGGATGTTGGGCCACATAGTGATAGAGGGGATGATTTTTGTAAGGGGACCTTGGGAAGGACCCCTGTACTATTGGGATGAATTCTTTGGTGATGAATTTGTTAAACTACCTAAGGAAATGGGTAAAATCATTATTGTGATTTGGTTACAGGCTCCTAAAATGGTTTGAAATGACTGATGGAGTTGTCTAGTTCTAGACCACTAACCATTACTGGGTGGATGGATTGTAGGGCTTCATGGATTGGAGGTCATGTCTAGCTGCTTCCATAATGGGGATAGAACCATTATGGGGGTACTACCTAACTATTTCATTTGAAACCCATCTTTATAGATGCTGGGGGTGGGGGAGATGTCATCCTTTGATTGGTTGAGGACCTATCCAGTGTAGTGGATAATTTTCATGTTTATTAAAATTCATGAGACATTATTGGATTGAAGAGAGTTATGAAGAGTTCTTATAATTTATGGAAATGTAAAGAAAAAAAAACCTCTTAAAAGTAGAATCTAATGAAAACATGCGTAATTGTTGGAATCATATTCCCCTCTTCAATTTTGGATACAAAATGGGTATGATGTGGGGTAACACCAACACCTTAGATAAGGATTCATGTCATATTCACCAATTTGTTTCTAACGGAACTTTCATGATCCTAATATTTTATTATAGGGGGTTGAATTATGTGCAATCAATCATGTCAAGTACATTATTTACAAATGAAATCGATAATGTTTCATTTGTGGAGATGAAAATGCCAGAAAACTCTTATATCCATTATGACTGATGGAACTTGTTTCCAAAGACAGGGGTTCATTAAGAATCTTGGCCCACGATACTTAATAAATCACATTGTATGAGGGGATGGGAATTCATGATCATCACACTCTTTTCGGGGAAAACACTTTCCTATTCTATGAATCTCTTATAGATTTAATATATATTCATGAATTCTTTGTTTATTTCCAAGTGTGTATAATGTGGAATACCCTTAGGTAATGATCAATCATGAATTAACATGGGTTAAAAATCATCTCTATGTATCCAAGGTTTATATTTATAAAGAAATTTGTATATATCTGAGGTTTTACATAAATGATTCCATATTCATGAATTTATTGTAGATTCTTTAGTCATTTATTAGGATGAATCTATATTTAAGAAACATAGTGGGGCACCCTGAATTTTTTCTATCATTCATGGAGGAAGAAGTTGTTTTGATGTTGGGACCAAGTTCATAAGATGGGATTCCAACATATCTTTATGAGAGGAATCAAAACCCACATAGTTTTGTACCACTTAAAGGGGAACATCAGCTTTTACTGTCATGTGACAAGAACCCAACCATGATGTATAATTTAAAGCAACAAGGATGTCTAGAAGAAAAGTACATGGTCAAGGATGGTGTGAGACTTATGGTGAGGTGGCCCAAGGGACCCAAAAGAGATATGGTCTCATGGGTGGAGATGATTCTACTAGAAATGTGGCTTGAAGAAAATTTGGGTGATTTTGGATGTCGAGTTCAGACCATAGAGATGCTTCCTACGTATCCCAATTAGTTGGGAATCAAATCCCGCATAGTGAGGTAAGTTTGAGGTTACACATGGAAGTGGCCCATTATAAGGGAAGTGATTGGATTGGGGATTACACATGAAAGGATTCCGATAACATTCCACTTCATTGGTAATATGTAACTTTGAAGGTTGTGGCATGGGTTCAGTTATTATACCTTATAAGAGGCCTAATTGAGTGGATATTGTTCTATTTAACACATAGGGGTTGCCCATGTGGTTGGGTATTATGCATGTAAGCTTCCCATTTGAAGAGAGGTTGTGGCATACATCTGTGGTGAAGGACCATGGATCATGTGATTGGGTCATATTCATCGAAGAGGCCCATTTGGACTTGGGTATGGTTGGGGCTTATACCGAATAAGAGGCCCATTTGAGGTTTGGGATTGTGTTGATGTCATGATCACCACTAACCTCTAAGAACACGTGAGTGATGATAGGTGAGAGAAAAAAGAGGATGTAATATATTTGAAGATCACATGGTACAATAGTGGATGAGTTCTGAACCACAATAGGAGGGGGAGAGTACATTGAGTGTGCTCATCCCCTCGTTTATTTTGGTAACCAGGAGAGCCACATTTGGTTCCCTATCTGTCTATGTCCCTGTCTAAGGAAAAGAAGAGAAAAAGTTCCACCCCCTACAATAAAGGATGGTGGATTACATTAGGAAAGATTCCCAATAATTGTATATATTGGGGGGGTTATATCTTTCCCTATTTAAGGGAATGTAAATCATGATCCTCATCCTCCCACCTAGAACTGAGTGGTTAATGAAAGTACCACAATGTTGGAACCCTAGTTACAATGGGAATGTATAACTGGAGACATTCTGAGGGTCCACCTCATTGTAGAGGTTACACAGATGTCCTCTATTACCATGGGTATGTATACTTGAAAGGACATGATGTCGTTCTAAATGACATGATCATATACATCAAGCGACTTTGGAAGAGGCCTTGGCTTGATGCTGTTGAACTGGTTTGCAGAGAGGCCAATATGGGGCCTGATGAGATGATGGAAGGGAGTTATTGGAGGTTGAATATTGGACATCCTAGGATTCCCCATTCCATGTAGCATGTTGTTATGATGGATAGGTTTCCCTCCGCATAGTATGTTATAATGTGGGTGATGGTACAGTTTGTGGAGTATGGTCGTACACGGACCAGGGGACTACCCACATTGCATGTTTGTACACAGGACTAGGTTCTGCCAATATAGAAACATTCTACATGTAGTCAAGTTCCTCCCACATAATTTTTACCGTGTGGGGTAGCGTTCCTCCCCAGTACCATTTTTCTATGCGGGTCATGGTTTCTCCCACATAGCAATTTTCTATGTAGGGTGTTGGGCCAAAAAGGGGCCATCAATTTAGGCTCAACAGAATGGTGGGTGCAAATGAATTTTTAGTTCATAGATGGATGGATGATTTATTATTCCTCCTTATTACAATCTGATAGATTTTTAACTTCTGGGAAAATAAATCTCAGTTATTTGTCTCTCATACGAGCCTTACACCTCCAATATATGCTTTTCTGTCCTACTATCATCTCTCCTCTCAGTTCCCCTTGAGGTTCTTTTATTGTGGAATGGTGGGACTAGATAATGGCATGGATGATCATCCATGATGGTCCAGGATCCTTATTTTGTAGGAGACCACAAAGGATTCCACAACTTTTAAATGAATTTTTCATGAGAGTGAAGCCATTCTTGACGAAAAAAATCACCTTTTGACCCTGTAAATGAATGTGATTTCATATGTGGGGTTGCGGTACCACCTTGTCCCATGAATGGTTTCATTAACGAGGATGGTCATTCATGTGTGATGAAGTCACCATATGTCCTCATAAATGACATTGATCCATTTGCAAAATCCATCAGTTTGGGTCATCCTATGAACTATTTCATTTGACGGGTGCTTTATGAAGTGGCAGAACACCATGCAGATTAGTGCTCCATGAAGATATTTGTGATAAGATGGATCAATCCACCCCTCATTCCCCCACCCCATTACATTTTTTTATTTTTAATTCTTATTTTAGGTTTACTTTTACCCTTTTCCGAATTAATGGAATTATCCTATTCTTATGTACCGAGTTTTCAGGTCCGAACAACGCCATACAATTGATTTCTCTACCCATACTAATGATTTAAAAACATTGGAATATCCTTGATGTCCAATATCATTTTTTATAAACTCTATTAAACTAGATAAAATTTATGTTATAATTATCTTCTTTTCAAATATGTTATAGAATTTGATGAAACATAAACCATGTATTCAATACATTATCTCATATTTTACATAAAATCTCTGTTAACACTCAAATTCTCTTGTCATATAAGAGAAATAATATTAAAAACATATCATTTACAAAGTCCCATCCAATCTTTCTATATTCCTTTAAATTCAAATCCACTATTTAGCAACCTTTTTCTTTATCATGACTCAAAAATCCTTTTCTTCATCATTTGTATTCAAAATATAGGCTCCTTCAATTCACACGTTTATTTTAAACTTCACATATTTTAATTATTATATATATATATATATTTGTCCCAAATACCCTTCAAAAATAATGAATTAATTTTTATAACAATGATATCTATCAAGAAATTTAGATTGGGTCTCACATACTCCTTTAGATATCATAGATAATTCCATCATATTGAAAGAATACCCTTATTTTTTAAAATTAAATTATGTTCTCAATGACCATGATTGGATATTCTATGAAACATTTTTAGACATTCCAATTATGTTTTCAACATTTGATTTTAAATTTTACCTCTTTATATGACTAATATAATTACCATAACCCAGACATATCCGGAAAATTTCAACCGTCCTTAACACTTTGGGAATATTGGGTAAAACGATTTATTGAATTCATTCACATTATTGGAACATTAACAATGATGATTGAGGAATGAATTCCATTATCATATTTAAGAAGACTACCGAAATCTGTATGTCATTAACACAACTAATCACAGTAAGTATAAGAATGGAGACTAAAGTTCCTTTAGTCAATTTACTTTTAATGAATTTGAAACCTGAATTCAAAGCCTCTTCTTAATCTATCTCAACATCACATATGTATCTAGATACACTTATTGAACATCTTAAGGGTTTGTTTAATTAATAAGGGGTTACTCTAATAGATAAAATTTTATTCTTACTTAAGAAAAATTATAAAGTTATATAACTATCTAAAGAGTTTATTACATTAATCTTATCCTTGATGTAGGTCAAGTTTTAAACTAATGAAGATGATGACTTTATTAATCTATAATTAAATATTTTAATATATTAAGATCGTGTTTTATAGTAATTTAATAAGTATTTTTATTAAATTAACTACAATTAAAATTTCAAATCTCTTTTTATTTTATCATATCTATTAGTGGATCAATATACATATTTCACTGAGATTTGTATCACTTTGATGTTTCTCCCCTCACATGACAATTTAGGTTGATGATTATTTCTATCAAATCATATATGAAACTTGTATAGTCTAGTATGTAACTATTTATAATAATTTATTAGATGGATTCACTCAACATTATTCCATTAGTAAACTAATCCTTGTAGGCCCTCCTGCCTAATTTAAACCCAAATAAAAGGAAAAAAAATTGCACATAATCCTATTAGGGTCACCCATTATATTATTTCCTTACAAATGATAATCAGTGGATCCCATCTTTGGCATGAATAGATCTAGTTTGATGATCAAATTCTGAAAATCTTTTTTATTTGGAATGAATATAACAGTTAGTATTTTTAAAATGGATTTAATATCGTCATTTTATCTAATTTATTATTTTTAAATTTATGCATTCTATTAAATGATTTAGTTTTTAATTTTATTCCTTACACCAAATCAGAATGTTTAAACCATACTAATGTGTAACTCTTCACACAACTCATAAATTGAATTACTAAACCAGATTAAAATCCAACTATATTCATACATATCCTAATGATTATCATGAATAAGGTACATAAAACACTTTCATGTAATGGTTTTTAACCATATGAAATAAAAATTTTCAACAAGAGTAAGTTCGGAGAAATAGATTACCAATCCAAAATTTTCTATTAAAGGTATAAAACTCCATGATTGTGACATTTACAACAAAACATAATTCTAAATAAGGATACTTTACTCAAGTTAGACCTAAATTCCACTATAATTCAAAATTTTAATATGTATAAACAATAATTAACTTCTTAATTCAGATCATAACCCAATAATGAAAAAGTTATGGTAGAATAAAACTAAATCAATTATCATACCAATCATATAATTCCATAAATGTATTCATGAAAATTTATAGAAGCAATCCAATACATTAAACTGATTCATTAATCCATTCATAATGTAACAATTATATTAACTATAAGATCCTGACCATTCTGGGGACATCCCATAACTGTTTTTAGATATTATTTTAGCATTATTTTCATCATAACTTGGTGAGGTCCTTATTTGGGGTCATTTTTTGGAAATTTGGATAATTTTGGAAGTCCATGGGGATATTCATTGTTGGTTCACAGTTAGGTAAAATCATGTAGTTTTCCATACAAAATTGTGTTACCCATTTTGAGATATAGGAAGGGGGCACATATTTTGAACAAACTGTGTGACCCCTCTCCTCAAATTGTGAACCATTGAAAAGATAGGTTTAGAATGGTAGGAACATAGTTTGTAAAACTTTTTATACCTCTAGGTGAAACCATGCACCCCAGATAGTTGCGGTTCATTGTTAGGGAGAAATGTTATTCTATATGTGAGGCCCCTACAAGAAACCATGCATGCAGTTATTTAATGCCCAAAAAATTTAATTAATTTTTTTTAAACCCCATGTTTATGTACATAATAACCCCAACTAAACCTTTAAAAATTTCCTTTTCTCTTGGAGGTTAATAAGAGGAATATGAGGCTCCTCTAACACATTTATTTGTGAATTGAAGATCCAATAAAAGAAATTGATACCTCTCTAATATGAGATATATTCTTTTTTTAGGTTACTTTCTCTTCCACATTTGTATATGATTGTAGTTGGATGAATACTCCCACTTTTAATGGTTTATATCTAGGTTTTAATATATCTTTTTTTTGGGAAATTGATCATATTTTTTTATCCTATATTTTCTTCGACATTTTAACTCGACCGTTTTATATTGAATTGAGGGTTATGGTTTGGAGACTCTTCATAAACTATCTAAAGGTATGTGGTATAATTTATAATTCTCATAGTCTTTGTTATGATCTCTTGGTTTTATTTTTAAAATTTCATTTACAATTATAGTAATTTATTTTAAATCACAGAAGTTAATCTATTTCCCTTAAATTTTGAGACCCTTCATGGATCCCGTTGGACCCATTGGAGATTATGAGACCGATTTGATGGAAAATAGTGGGGTTTTCCAATTATCAATGAAATGAAAATTATGAAATGTGAATAGAGGAATAATGGTTTTATGGAATTGAACTAAATCATTATTTCATCAATTATAGTGGGGAATAAAGGGTTGATCAGATTAACCTAGAAAGGGTAATGAGTTGTGAAATAAATAATGATAAATGATTAAAGATTAAATTGGACATGTTGTTTGTTGTCATAAAAGTGAATAACAATGGTTGTGTCTGGTAACTAAATTGGTACTCCTTATTTGAAATGGTTGATAAATGTGTTATGAATGTGGAACCATGATATTTGTATATTCATGTTAACAATTAGTTGTGGATCATGGAATCCTACTCCAAATAACCATGTGGTGTTGTACTGATTCTCTAGGCCGAAGATATATATATATATATGAATATAAATAATGAGATGTGGGTTAGGGACTGATTCTCCAAATACCAATGGTATTCCATAATTCTACTATTCTCCCCCGATTCATGAATGAAATGGGAATTAAATTGAATAATTAGAGCCCAAGAAAAGTGAAAAATATAAAATCCCAATGGTGTATGGTTTAGAATCTGGCATGCGATGATGTAGGTATTATGTGGTTGGATAATTTATAATATATATGGAATCTATTTATTTTTTTCAATTGATGTTTATTATTTATAAACTTTCATGCACTTTTAGAGACTAGATATTTCATTAGATAACATAAGTTGGGGCCTATTATGTTATATTCACACACTACTTTGGCCTCCGGATTGGTAACTGAAAACACTTCATGTTTACAAGACAGTTTATGGGAAATACCCCTCTATTATGTGGATGCGTTTGGATTTATGATGGTGCATTGAAGATGGAGATAGATAGGATATCAAGACCCACTTTGGAACTATTAGTGTCTCTTTATTTTGGGTTTTCATTTGAAAATTTACACTTATATGGAATGACATATTTACTTATTTCATTTACGGTCATTTTCCCTATTTTTTATTTATCCATATGTTGTTTGGTTGATTATTGATTATTTTTGTATCTTGGTTATATTTTATAATTATTTCTATTATTGTGATTCTTTAATAAGGAGGCTATAGTTTCACCACATTACATATTATACCCTCACTTATAGTCAGAAGAATATGGTTTAATTGGTGAATCACGTGAGGTCATTGGAGAAACGGACTAGGGAACCAATATGTGAAACCTAGGTTGTGGTGTTACAATGTGGTCTCATATGAGTTTAATTTTCTTTACAATTGTCTTATTATTTTTTAATGTTATACATGACACTAGGATGAGTTGAGAAATGTCCATGAGCACATTAATTGGAGTAGCTAACCCATGTTTAGGGGAAAACCCATGTACCTAGGGTGGGATTGTTGTTCATGATGTTTATTATTATAGTTGGATGTTATTTCACCATGGGTGATGAAACTATAATGTTATATTATTATTTTATGAGATTTTCCACATGTACGATAATGGAGTAAGAGTTGAGTATTCATGTGTTATTTTAGACATTGAGGAATTTATGTGACATGGATCATATTTTGCTTTCATTAAAAAAAGTAATGAGTGGGTTTTGGGGAATGAAAATGATTTTCTTTATTGGAGTACTTTAAATGAAATTGATCCTAATGATGAAAAGATACTGGTCAAAATATTTTAAATGTTGCAAATTATAAATGGTAAATAATTGGGTTTTTAATGGGAAAACAAAAATATTAAAAGTTTTTAACCTCTATTAATAATGAAACAGGTTAGGGATGGTTGAGTGTAGTGACATTGGCTCGTTTTTGACCATGTGGTAGTGTATGAGAGATGAATTATTATGAACTTATATGAGCCAAACACATGTAAATGTGTTATTTTTGGTGTCCTAAGATGTATTATTGATATTTTAGATAGATTCCACCATGAAGATGTTTTTTGATAGGAAGAAAAGAGGACATTGATGGAAATGATCCTCCAGTAGCAGGATATGAGGCCCAGATACTACTAGGTGGAGGGGAGGGTGTGAAGTTCCATTATAACTCTACTCACTTTATGTAGTTCATGGAGAGAGACCGAGGGAAGGATATGTGGAATAATTTTTATCAGACTTGGGAGTTCCATTTCAAGAACCCTACAACCTTCACTATAGAGGGAGGTCATGTGGTAGCCGAGTTTCTAATTGAGAAAATCCAGACAATTCTTCACCATTTAGAGACTCTTGTAGAGAAAATAATAAATTTCAATGCTTATATTCTATTAATTTTAGATAAGTATTGGTGGTATATTTCAAATGAAGATGAATAGTTGGGGAGCATGGTATGGAAGGAGTTTCAAGAGAAATTAATGGAACACATTTACCCAAAGAAGCTCAAATTGGAGAGGGCAGTAGAGTTTATGTGGTTGACTTAGGGAAACATTTTAGGGATATAATATAATGGTCTCATCACCTATATATATATATATATATTTAATAGTATAAATAAGAGATTAGTAAATCGTGGTGATATTTTTTGAAGATGGAAATAAATGTGAGATTAATTTCGAGGCTAACAACTTTCGAATGATAATGATTATTGATGTGGTGAATCCGGATCTCATTTAAAAAGGGAACTTGAAGGAGGAATCCAGTGGACAAAAGTGTTTTATTCTTGATGACCCTAAGTCATGTATTCTAAGGGTAGGAAGCATCGCTATGAGAACCTTAGCTAGGGAGGAGAAAAACTGAGTTTGTAGGGAGGAGGATTAGTCACCCAAAGTAGATATTGAGTTAACTTCCATTAGTGTGGAAGGTTAGGTAACATTAATAGATAGTGTATCCAACCATCTAGTGAGTTACAAGCCTATGGAGGGATTGGACACTTATAATGTTTCTGCAAAAACCGTCAACCGATGGGTAGTGATGGAGGGGCTTAGACGAACCATATTAATGGAAGGGGTATTCTACCCCATACCAATAGGGAAGTTAAAGTTATACTATCCATGGAGGTAGAGGTATTAGACATGATTGTTTATGGAATGTGCACCAATATCAATAGAATAGTGGAGCACATGGTACTTAGACTAGAGCATAGGGTAGAGGGGCAGGTTAGTTGTATGCAGTTCAACATGAACTTGGGGATAGTGAGGCTGGGAAATCGACAGTCATAGGAAATATTATTATAGATTATATACCTATTATTTATTTATTTGATACATGGTCCAAACATTCTTTTATATCTGTGAAACTTATGAATTGTTTGAGTCTGACAGTTTATTTTGTGAGTGGAGTTATGAAGATTGACACACCACTAGCTATACTGTTAGAGGAAATTTGTTTATGTAAGGGGTGATCCCTCAAGTTTGGTAATTATCATTTCCTATGGCATCATTATTTAATAAACATCTTAGGTTTTTACATGATTGTGTGCATGGAATGACTAATATGGTATCGATCACACATTGATTGTTATCGTAGGAGATTAAACTTTTTGTATCCTAAGTGAAATATTTATGTTCTTTTTATAGAATGGGATATCCAACAATTCCAGGCATGTATAGTTCATCCACAACTAGGGGAACTCACTACCCAGGTTACAATTATTTTATTTAATGATGGCGGTTTGAAACCTTGTGTGTTCACCAAAATAGTGGACAGGATTCAGTATGTATTTCTTAAGGGCTTCTCCAGGTTTCCACCCAAAAGAGATGTTATGTTTACAATTCTGATAATTCACGGAGCTGAAACAGTTTCCATTCCACCAGATATAATGGAACCAATAGAGCCTCAAGAGATTAAGACTCATATGGGATAACTGAGGGATAAGGTCTTTATCCATTCAAGTATGTCTCCTTGGGATTCTTTTGTTTTCTTTCTAATTTGGAAGTTTTGATATTGTGTTAATGTGTCGATTACTGGAAATTGAACTAAATAAAAGTTAAGAAACATTATCCTTTTCCACATATATATGATCTATTTCACTAGATGAGGTGTTAATGTGTATTCTCTATGTCTAAACTGAGATCAGGGTATCATCAATTTAGATTTATACCCTCTGATATACTTCAAACTACTTTCAGAATTAGGTGTAGACTATTCGAGTTAGTTATGATTCCTTTTGGGATGACGAATGATCCATCTATGTTTATGGACCCAATGAACCAAATCTTTCACCCATTCCATGATGAGTTTGAGGTAGTTTTTTTGGATGAAATATTCGAGTACTCCAAGAGTCATGAAGACCATGCCCAAAATAGTTACATAATCTTGAGTACACTGAGATAGAATCAGCTATATTCCAAGCTATCCAATTGTCAATCTTGGATCGACAGTGTGCATTTCATGGGTCACATCATCTTAGATAATGGTTTGTAAGTACACCCAGAGAAATATTGGACAATTTATTTCTAGGATCATCCAATTTTTTTTTATATTTAATTATTTTTGGTTTATTTGTCCATTATCAGAGATTCATCCAAGACTTATCTCTCTTGGGAATTCCAATTTCAGGCCTGAATGAGAATGGTTTCAAATTTTAGTATTCTGATCTCATGATAATTCCTTCTAGTAGTTCAAAAAATGTTTGATTATCACAAACATTTTGATCCTACAAGATCCGGGTGAGGAGTATACATTGTTGTTCGATGCATCCTGGATCAGACTTTGAGAAGCATTGTTGTAGAGTGATCGACTTGTTGTGTATGGATCATGATAGTTGATGCCATATGAGCCGAATTATCCTATTAATGATCACGAGTTGGTCTTGGTGGTTTATCCCATAAAGTAATGGCAGTATTACCTATTGGGAGAAAAGTTTATTTTGTATACCAACCACAAAAGTATAATGTATCTAATTTCACATTGATATTTGAATCCTTGGAAGTGGATATTGGTTGAGTATATGCAGTCATTTTATTTTGAGCTAGAATATACAACTGGGAAGTGAAACTGTGTTTCTAATTCTTTGAACCAGAAGACATATACTCAAGAAGTTCAAGAGTCTATCTCTAAATGGATGATTATGAAGACTTTTTCTATGATGAGTATAGAGGTTATGGAGGGATATGATTAGATTACCCTCTTATCATTATCAGTTGAGACCATACATATGAACTAGATCAAGGAATGTTAGTATGAGGATCTAGAATGTTGGACTTCGAGGGAAATCCTTAATGGTGGGGACATACCTCCTCATTGAACCATAGATGAGGATGAGATCATCTATATTTAGGCCATGTTGTTGTGCCTATGTGTACGCGTGATAATATTATGTGTGAGTTTCGTGCCTCACATTTGGATGTGTAACCTAGTTTGACCAAGATCAATCATGACCTTCTTGTTGTCAATAATGAAATAGGAATTTGTACGTTTTGTGAAATGATGAGACACCTATCAGCAAGCGAAGACTGATCATGAATTACTAGTGGTTTGTTATATCCATCTCAAATTCTATAATAAAAATGTGATGACATTAATGTGGATTTTGTGGTGGATCTTTCAAGGATCCCTCAAAATAATGACATGATATTTGTGAGTGTGAAATAGTTAATGAAAGTGTCTAATTTTAATCCTATTTGGGATGCTTTCATGGTTGATCAATTGGGTGATTTTTATGTTTTAGAGATATTATATTTGTATAGTGTGACACAAATAATAGTTTTATATCATGATTCAGACACTACATTGTGCTTCTTGAAAAGAATATAGATGTATTTGGTTACCCATGTGTTTCTGAGTATGTCTTATCACCCACATAATGATGGGAAATTGGGTTCTAGAGGAAATGTTGTGAGCATGTATCCTAACACTTGGGCAATATTGGGAGAAGAACTTAGTGCTGTTTGAATTATAAAATAAAAATAGCATTCATGTGAATGTGTAGATGGAACCGTATGAGTGATGTCATTTTAGGGCATGAAGACCACCTCTTGGTTGTATGGATTTGGGTGACTGAGAATTTTTTGGAATGGGTCTCATGTAGGAGGCATTAGAATAGGTTCAGTTGATTATGAAACATATGGATGGATTATAGAGTAAAAAAAAGTCTTATACTGATAAATGTCATTAAACTCTTTATTTTACATTGGGAGATAATGTATTCCATCTATTTTCACTAATATTAGATAACTATCGGATTTAGAAGCATGTAAAGATGGCACCTAGTTTTGTTGGACCATTTGAGATTGTGGTGGGAATCAGACCGATGGAATATCGATTGGCTCTTCCACAAAGGTATAGTTCCATGCTCAACTTTTTTCATGTTTCACAAATTCTTCGACAAAGCCTTGAACCTTCTCACGTGATCGATATTGATGATGTTGATCTTGAGGCTGACATGTTCATTGAGGATCATTCGATTAATGTTGTGGACTGTACTGAGAATGTGTTATGGGGAAGAAAAATCATGATAGTGAGAGTATTTTGATAGCATGGTCATGTTAAGGAGGAATCTTAGGAGAGATGAGTAGATATTTGATCCTAATGGAAAAACTTTCTTTACTTGAATGATTTAGTAATTCCTAGGAGCACAGCTCAAAAACAATATTTTATATGTTGGGGATATTGTATGATCCCAACCATTCAAGGGACATATCAAAATCATTTGTAGGTAATATGTTAGAGTTTTTTTAATTATACCATGGTTGGGTTTTTATTTGGGGTCATTTAGGGTTAATATTGAGAATTTTGGAAGCCCATGTGGTTATTCACAGTTTGCATATGGTTAGGGGAAAATGTGCAGTTTTCCCCATGAAATTGAGAACCCAATTTTGATCGACAGGAAGGGGTTGGATGGTTTGACCAAACCTTTTGGACACCCTCTCGTTACTGTGAACCCTTGAATAGATGGATTTTTCATGGTTGGGACATGGTTTGGAAAACTGCCCACCCACCTAGGAGAAACCATGCAACCCATAGAGTAGGGAAAAAATGTTGCTTTAACCTTATGGCCTATTTAGGAAACTGTGCATGCAATTATTTAATGGGAAAAAATAAATTGAAAATTTATAAACCCCTAGTTTATATCCATAATAACCCCCAATCTACCTAGCATTATTTCTTTTTCTCTTTGAGGATCTAGAGAGGATTTCGTGGCTCATCAAACCTTATTCTTTGGGAATCAGAAATCCAGTGGAATAAATCGGAACCTCATCAGTATGTTATATCTTCATTATTTAAGATCCCCTCTCTCTAATATTTCTATCCCAATAGAGAGGATTTAATAATAATATTTTTAATTTTTTAGATATTGGATTTAATGGATCTTGTTTTATTGTATCTTTATCCTAGTTTTTGATCCTAGATCTTCATCGCCGTTATGAATTGGAATGTGCTATATCTAATTGAAGACTAATGTTTATCAAGTGGTCATTAACAAACCTAAGTTAGGTGTTATAATTGATATTTCACATATTATTGATTATGATCTTGTGGTTTTAGTTTTACTATCATGTTTCCATATTCTTAAATTGTATTTCAATTATAAAATTTAGTTGATTTCCCTTAAATTGAGAGACCCTTCACAGATCTCGTTGGAGATTATGAGAACAGATTGATGGAAACCGATGGGGTGTGCCAAATTATTCTTGAAATGATAATTATGAAATGTGAAAAGGGGAATAATTGGTGTTTGGAATTGAAATAAATATTTTTTTTGTTTGATAATGGGATTTGAAGGGTTTATTAGCTTAACCATGAGGGGTTAATCAGGTATGGAATAAATGGTGATAAATGGATTAATGGTTAAATTTTTCATGTTGTTTCTTGTGATAAAAGTGAAGAAACATGGTTCTTTTTTATAGATGAATTGGTAAACTAGGTTACAAATGTTTTATAAATGAGTTATGAATATTAAAAAATGATATGAGAATATTCATGTGAATAATGAGTTGGGGGTCCTGGACTGCTACTTCAAATACCCATGGGGTTCTAGACTACTAATCTAGGCCCTTGATATATATATATTTATTTGTGAATGTGAATAATATTTTTTAGGTTAGGTATCGATGCTATAGATACTAATAAGGTGCCAAACTATTATTCTAGTCCCCAGATGCATGAATGAAATTTTAATTAAATTGAATATTGAAAGCCCATAAAAATAGAAAAGTGTAAAATCCCAATTGTGTATGGTTCAAAATATGTCACAGGATGAAGAAGGTATAATGTGGTTTTCTAAAAATCAATAAGTGTTGAATATGTTTATTTTTGTCAATTTATCTTTATCATTTGTAAAACTGCATACATTGTTATAGACTAGATATTTATTTAGACGTTGTTGGAAGTGGCTTACTGAGTTATAATCACAGTCTACTCAGGCTACGTAATTGGTACCTCAATAGAATTCATGTTTGAAGGACAAGATAAGGTAAATATCTCTATGTTAGATGGATGACTTGGGATTTGAGATTGATCATGGATGAGGGAACCAGATATGATATTGTGAATTACATGGGATTTTTCAAGGAGTATTTATTTTTGGTTTTAATTTGACATTGGACACTAATATAGAAAAACATATATTATTTGTTTGGTTTTAAAAATTAGATTTTATCAGTTATATTTTTTGAAAATTACTGGGAAAATTACGTGGATAGGCACTGAGATGATGTGCGATTTTGAGCTCTAAGTTCCCGGAATGATCCATAAAAAATGTTAAGTTTTAAATAGTATGTGTGAATAGTTTTGTGAAAAAATATAATAACTCTTAAAAGGGTTCCTAGATCAGAAATCTGAGAGAACCGTTGCATTCAGAGCAGTGGGTTTGCCCTAGGTGCGACTTAATTTTACTTGGCACAGGTCGACAGTGAGAAAACATGAAATTGGCAAAGCCATAAATCAAAAATTTAAATAAGATTATATTATTTTTCAAGTACTTATTACTCAAGAACAGTAACTCGAATTGAAAATATGACACCATCGTTGAGCTCATGAGGGTATGTTTTCCTTAGGTGGAGCTTAACATCAGTCAGTGCAGGCCGGCTATGACATTTGGTTTTTGGGACGTAACCGTAAATATAATAATTTTAAAAAAATATTTTATTTTTGAATCGTCATAACACAAAAACGGTAACTCAGATTACAAATCTGAGACACCATTGAGTTTGTAATGAGATGTTCCCCTTATTGTAGAATTTAACTCGACTAGCACGGGTAAAGGGTAAAAGTTAATTTTTGAAAACTATAACGGAGAATTAAATAAACTAAAATAAGTTTATATTATTTCCCTTTAACATTTAGCAGCATAGAAACATTGTGACCTTGTGATTGAGAAACCAATTCTCCTTTCATAATTGATGCAGCAAGGCGATTATGTTTCAATGTGAAATTGTAATGCAGAAACCTGTAAACACATTAACACATTTCCTCCATTAATCGGGGACATGTTCTAGCATTATAATTCATAACTCAAGAGAATTGAAAAGGAACATTAGAGTTTCTCTAATGCATTTGGGAGGAGACTTTTTTTCTCGCGATGAAAGACTCACTACTAGAAATTAGATCTTTCCCAATGCTTCTATACCAATGGTTTGAAAAAACCGTTGGTATAGGTCACCTTTCCCAACGGTTTGGCCAAACTGTTGGGAAAGGCCCCCAAATTGGCCACTTTTCCCAACGGTTTGGCCAAACTCTTGGGAAAGGCCCTCAAATTGGACACTTTTCCTAATGGTTTGGACAAACCGTTGGGAAAGGTCCCCAAATATGCCACTTTTCCCAATGGTTTGGCCAAACCGTTGGGATAGGTCTACCTTTCCCAACGGTTTGGCCAAACCATTGGGAAAAGTGGGCAAAAATTCAACATCCTACACAGAATCAAAAACACAACCAAAGACCTATACCAATGGTTTTTAAAACCATTGGTATAGGTCTATACCAACGGTTTTAACAACCGTTGGTATAGGTAATTTCATTTTTTATCAGACCTTCGTACCGAGATCATTATATAAATCAAAATTTAAAATATTTATGAGAATACATATATATATTTATGTAATTATGATCACAAAAGTCATGTTAGGTTAGTGGTTGAGTCGTTCAATTATAAACGAGGGGTCCTGGGATCAAATCCCAGCGGATGTTTTATTTTTGTAATTTATATACCAACAGTTCCATTACCGTTGGTATAGATTTCATATTACCTATACCAACGGTTTTTGGAAAACCGTTGGTATAGACCTATCCCAACGGCTTACTTGGCTACGGTTCTCAAAACCGTTGGTATAGGCTATACCAACGGTTTGGAGGCCTATACCAACGGTTCCAAACCGTTGGTAAAGGTTAGATTTCCAGTAGTGACTGTAGGTCGGGGTTCGATCAAGTGGTGATGAATCAATGAAAACTGGTGGAACAAGTATTGACGTGACAATTTGACTTCAATCTATGTTTGTAAGCATTCCAATCTGAGGTAGAGTGCATGTTTAATTAAATCTGTTTCCCCATTTCTAAATATCCATGATGAACCTGAATCATTCAATGAATGGAATGATTCATGGATCATGCATGCTTTAGAAGGAGGGTTTTGATCACAAGGATGTGATTTGGGGATTATCAATGTCATAATTCATAAACCCCCTCCCAACTCGTTTTTGAATTCTAATGCAGAGGTTTCAGGCCGACATGAACAAGGCATGGATCCCTCTCCCATGAGAGTTCTTGTGTTCTTCATGAACAAACCTCCAGATCAATGATAAAAAAAACCATTAGTTCATTGTAGGGATGAAAACAATCCAAGGATCCCGAATCTAATCTCTGATCGGAAAATAGATCGTAGGATCAGACCCGGTTTCCTATGGAAGAGACTACCGGCGGCTGATTAGGTGATGATTGGAGGTGGAGGCACATGGTGGCGGCCGCATGTTGAAGGTGGCATGTTGCGGTGGTGAAAATGGCATGTGGAATCTTGTCGTGGGTAGTGATTGAAGGTTTTTCGATGTAGCCAGAAGTGGCGGCATAGATGGGGGGCCAGAGGCATCCCGTCGTGGGTGGAGGATCGAGCCACCGCTGACGTCCCTTACAGATGCGGTGGTTGTGCCGTGTTGCACAGCTATTGGTCGTCATATAGAAAGACCGCGGTGGTGACCCGAGGCACCTGATGCGTCCCGTGATAATCAGACTAGCCTGCCTAGATGGTTGGGCCACCCTAGTGGTCTGGACCTGCAACCCAGCCTATCCAGGGTGGGCCTAGCTGATAGCGGATAGGACCCTGACCCAACCGACCCCTTTTAAGTAAAACGATCATAACATGCAAACTGTGCATCCGATCGAAGAGACATTTGCAGCATTGGGACCCTTACAACGAGACTTTACTTTTGACATAATATATGTTTGTTTCCATAGAGGTTTTATTATAAACAATTACTTTAGGTGTAGATTCTCCCAGAATCAAACGAATTGCCGTGCAGACCTCTGTTTCCCGAAATAAAAATAGTAGTGCCCACCTCCGTGGCCCGGTAGATGAATATTCATGCAGACCTCAGTGCCCCAGCATATCATTAGACTTATAAACCCCAGTTACCTGTTAGATGAAGAGCTGTGTGGACCACAGTGGCCCGGTATATGAGCAGCTGAGTGGACCTCAGTGCCTCAATAGACGAGCGGACCTCAATGGCCTGACAAACCTTAGTGACTCTCCGAGGATGAGTCCCTTAGTAGTACAAGATGTTCAATGTTATGATTTAAGTAGTTTAATTCAGTTAGTTCTCAGTGTGATATCTTTGGGTGGGGCCCAAATAAGAAGGACCACTTTTTGTATGTCTCTCATGACTTGATAGATCAAGGAGAAAGTCCTCCCGAGAAGATCATGCCTTGAGCAGAATCATGTGATGAAGGATTGGTTATAATATCGAGACATCTTGTATTAGTGATAATATACATATCAGGAAAACATCGTGCTTTATTGTGACCATATATTATCTATGATACTTTAGGTAGACTTGATCTACCCGGTTACTATCAGATAGCTGGAGGAGTGGGACCTCTCATAATTGAGCGTACTATGGACAAAACCATATGGATGGCAGTGGATGAGAAGCTACATATTGGAATCCTTTATGACTATACCTGGGTGTTATTGTCATATGTTTTGATGACATATATTTCTGTTGATTTAACTATACCTTCTTTGTGGTGTTTTCCTTTATGGTCTTTCAATTCGTGGTTTTTAGGGTCCCCAACTGAGATTTTTTTTAATCACCGCTACACAATAGTTTCCCACATGTGTTGTGTCTTCTGCATATGTTTGATTCTTAGGTGGATAATTTGATAGAGCATGACCAGGACCAAGACCAGATGGTGCCTTGTGAGATTAGACGAGTTGAGGTGTTTTCCTCAGCTTCTTACAAAAACAACAATACCCTTTTTGTGGGTCTATCTATGCAGTTGTCTTTCTTTTAGTGGTCCTGTATTCTATCCCAGTTTTACTTTACTAATTACATTCTATCATACTCTATTTTTAGTTTTTAGTGGTACACATGCATTTTCATTACATAGTCTTTCCAATTTCTAGCCTTGTGGTTGTAGTTGGGTGCGTGTGTACAGTTTCTTAGGCAAATGCCTCCCATTTGTGGGAAATGACTACTCGGCCCCCATCGCGAGCCCCTGGCCTATTAGAGGCAGTCTTGGGGTTGTCACGACACAGGCCCTGGAGAACGGGTCATGATAGAGTGGTATCAAAAGATGGAATTTATCCCTTAAGAACATGGAATTTATGAGTTTGGTTTGTGGAAATAGTGTTATGTGTTTAGAGTTCAAAAATCTGGCCAGGGAATCTAGTGTTGGTGCAACAGCCGACATATCAATTCACCCGAACCCTAAATTCCTATTTTTTTACTTAGAACATGAAAACACTAGTTGCAGGGAATAAACTATTGTACAAGAATCTTATAGAAATTATTTGAGTTTCCCATTTCCTTCTTGAGTCAGCTCACTAGCTATACTCTATTGATCATGGTATATCTTGTTTTGTTTCAAGGTGCTTCCACTTCCACATAGACAACTGATCAAGATTATGATGCGTGATCATGAGGATGATCTATGGGGTGTCCATATGGGTATAAGGGCTTGTACCAGAGATATCACCACCAGGTGGTGTACCAGCTATACCACCACCTATGGAGTAGCACACGACACTAATAGTACCAACAGATGAATTGTGTGGGCTGGGAGCACTTCATGAGTTTCAGTGATAGATACCCTTAGATTTCTAGGGGATCCTAACTAATAGGAAACTAAGGACTATCTTGAGGCGGTGAATGACTTTTCCATCTAGTTAGGTAACTATTAGATTAGATGGTAGACATAGAAGTGGTCCTTCAACATGGATTAGTATGGTGATGGAAGGATTTAGATTACCCGATCTTACGATGAGGTGACTTTTCCATGGACAGAGCTTGAGAGACTTTCTCAGATAAGGTAATCTTATCAATAAAGATAAGGGATATGCATGCCAAAGAGCTTCTACAGATTTGAAATGATGACATGTCGGTAGATTAGTATTCAAAGAGGCGTACTGGCCTTTCTAGGTATTCGATGAATACGATATGACCAGTGATTTAAGGGATAAAACCTCCCAAAAAGATGTGTTTAGGGACATACAATCCATAAATATTCCTCTATAAATTCCTAATTATGTTAGGGTTCTAGAGAGAACGTTTGTGGTTTAAATTCCTTTGGATGAGAGGATATTTCCAGTGATGTTAGTAGCAGGGGAAAAAGGAAGATGACGTCAGTCTCAGTTACATATACATGTGATATGTTCCAAGAAGAGGTCCCATGATAGGGGAACTACAGATCGAGGCTCATAGGGTGAAACTAGTATTCCTAGAAGAGGTAATTATTTTCAAAAGATGGCAGTGGACATCTCACTAATGATTGTCCAGCCTGCTATATTGACAGTAAATTGGTGGATGTGCCACTTGGGTAGAGGGAGTGACATGAACAGATTAATCTTCTTGGTTAATGACATGGTAGAGGAGCTGGGAGATTAGTAGGAGGTGGTATAATTTTCAACATATTACAATAACCACCCCAATGTGATCCAAACTAAGGTTAGGGAGCTGGAGGACATGAAAAGGGCATAGCTGCATGCGGCTATCCTTACCCAGGTGGAAGTGGATGTTTTGAGTTTTATGTTCCCATAAATAGTGGTAGAGTGTGGGGAAGTCATTCCAAAAGATGTTTCTTGTATTACCTCACCACATAGATATTGACTTTTTCATCATTCTATCCATCAATATGTCACCGATATCTACATCAGTATATAGGATGTCTGTTGTAGATCTTCATGAGCTATGGGTGTAGGTGGTGGACATGTAGAGGGAGGGATTAGTAAGACCCAGTGTTCGAGGTTATGTGTGGATTATCGGCCCTTTAACCGTGTTGATATAGAGAATGAGTACCTACTACCTAAGGGATGATGAACACATCGATCAGTTGAATGGGGTAGCCTTTCATGTGGGTGGAATGGTGCCCATAGTCTTTTCACCAGTTAATATAGAGTTTGAAGAGTGCCCTGAACATGAGATAGAAGTGATAGTCTTCGTATTGATGATGTGGTGACACTCTCTTAAGGGAAGAGAGATTATCTTCTACTCTAACCAAAAGAGTATCAAGTATAACTTCCCTCAAGAGTATTTGAACGTGAGACAAAGGAAATGGCTGGAGTTCCTCCAGGACTTTGACCATGATGTATTCTATAATCCTGGTATGGAGATTATGGTATCATATTCTCTTAGAAGGAGATACAGTTCGTAGTCGCTAAACGAGGAAAGAAATCAGCTTGCCTCATTAAATTTATCCTTAATGGATGGGGATGAAGAAGATTATCTCCAGTAATTGGTTGTTCCTCATCCACTCTTAAATGAGTCAGGGAGGCACATCTTGGTGAAACTGACTGTGAGTCTTTACGTGATCAGTTTTCCATAGGGAATATCCTAGATGGACATTCGAATGGTGGGGTGCATGTTGTTCTTGTCAGAGGATGAATAGTTGAAGCAGTGACACCTAGATTGGAAGGATCCATAATGGTATGTGTGTGGGTGTCAAGGAGGATACTAATGATGATGGAATGGGATAAAGCTGGGATTTATTAATGAGAAACAAAAAGTTGAATGCCAGTGTGAATCAGTTTTGTGGGTTTTTATTTCTCTTTCTAGGGGTACCAGGATGGATGTGGGAAGAGATATCGATGAACATTGTGATAGGTTTACCACATACATCTAGGAGACATGATACCATCTGGGTGATCGTTTAGCGAATCACTGATTCAACCCACTTCCAAACTACCGAGGAGCAGAGTTTAGCAGAAGGCTCGGGATGCCACTATGTGCTTGATGTTGATGATAGTGAGACTTTTGTGTGGTTTCTGGTAGAGATCGATGACTGACAGGAAATAACCCTCCATGGGTGATCAATTACTCTAGTGCGTGTTCAATGGAAGCACATGAATCTTTAAGAGGGATTGTAGGATCAATAGGCTCAATTTCATGCTCATATAGTAATCTATTTGGGAATCCCTTGGTTTGGGTTTCGGGGATGTAAAGCCTTATGACTGGGGTGATGTAATGGATCAGATTTTCTTGGATCTATTTTATGAAATCTCTTCGAAATATTTGGAGACAAATAATTGAGACAACGTGTGATTCTGATGCCCAAAGTGCCAAGAATGATCTTTCAAAAAATAATTTTTTTAACAGTGTGCATTAGTACTTGTCCAAAAAAATTGGAAGAACACATAAATGGGTGCTTGTAATAGAACTCTGGGGTCACCGTTTCATTTAGAGCTGTGGGTTTACCCTATGGGTGACTTCAGTTTAGTCGGTGCAGGTCTCTAGAGAGAAAGCATAAAAATAGCATAATCGTAAATAAAATAAATAATCAATATTATTTTATTTTTCAAGTCCTTATAAATTATGAATGGTATCTTAGATTAAAAATTTGAGACCACCATTGATATCATGATGGTATGCTTTCCTTAGGCAGAGCCTAACATCGGCTTGTGTCGGCTAGCTGTGAAAGTTGGTTTTTGGGAAATAACATAAAATAAAAAAATATAAACAAAAAAATTATTTTTGAAACCTCATTACTCATAAATGGTCACTCAGATTAAAAATAAAATACAACTATTGAGTTGGTAATGATATGTTCTCATTAGCCAGGACTTAACCTCGACTAGTGTGGGTCGAGGTAATGTTAGTTTTTTCAATTCTTAAAAGAGAATAAAATATACTAAAAGAAACTTATTTTCTTTTCTTTTAACGTTTCGCATCATGTCAACGATGTCATGTAGTGACGGAGCAACCCGTTCTACTTTAATAAATGAAGAAGTGAGGTGATACTATTTCAAAGAGAAATAGTAACATAGAAATGTGTTGACTCGTTAACTTGTTTCCTCTACTAATCGGGGACATGGTCCAGTGTTATAATTCATAATGCTGTAGAATTTTTTGGGAACTCTAGAGATTACCTAAGGAAAGGGGGAGGAGACTCTCTCACCGATGATGAAGGATCAGAGGTCGAGATATGATCAAGCAGTGATGAATTGACAAACACTGGCAGAACAAGGATCGACGTTGTGACAGAATTTTTATCTATGTTTGCAAGCGTTCCAACAAAAAGTAGGGTGTCTTTTTAAATAAATATTTTTACCCATTTCTAAATTTCCATGACGAATGTGAATCATTTGATGAATATAATGGCTCATGTATTGTGCATGATTTTTCTGGATGGTTTTGATTACAGGGATTTTATTTGTGGATTATCAATGTTATAATTCTTAAAACACCCTCCCAACTCGTTTTAGAATTCAAAGGCGAAGGGTTTGGGCCGACACGAATAAGGTTCACATCCCTCCACTGGAAGAGTTATTGTGTTCTTTATGACCGATCCTACGAATCGACTAAAATATAACCATGAGGTCATTGTATGGATAAAAATAACCTGAGGATCTTGAGTCCACTCACAGATCTGAAAATGGACCACCGTAGAGGACATGGTGGCCAACAAAAGAGATGGGCGGCGGCGGCATCACCGATGATGACTGATAGCGGAGAAACACTGTTGAGACCACATGTGGGAGGCGACATGCACTGGCAGAGCTCCACGATGGTGGACAGGGCCTACAACATCCGGTAGTGAGTGGTGGTCAAAGGGATTCCAGTAGCAGCTGGCGGCAACGGTGCACAAGGGGGGCCGCGACATCCCGTCTCGGGTGGTGAATCAAGCCAAAGACAATAGCTGGTGGCAGTGCACATGGATGTATCAACTGCATCGTGTTGTGCAACTAGAGGTCACAGTCTAACTGGACCTTGAAGATGACCTACAACAACTGTCACGGGTGGGACGCGGAGCCCACCGTGTGCCAAGTGAATTAGACCAGCTCGTTCAGCAGGCCAGGCCGCCCAGTGCGCATGACCCATGGCCCATTCGGTTTGCGCCTAGCCCAGCAGACCGGGATGGGTCGGGCCCGAGTTGGGTTGGTGGATGTAACACCCCGAGTTAATAAAATATGTAATTTTTCTATTAATTTAATGCTAATTTTAATTTAATAAAACAAATTTGTGAATAAATGTTAAATTATTATAATCAAAATTTATGTATATAAGTTTTCATTAAATACTATTTTTCAAGACACGGTGATATTTTTGAAATATGAAATTACTATTAATAAATATATATAATTAAAACAATAAAATATTTTTTCTTTACAAAATTTTTTCATTTTAGAAATTTAAATCATTATATGTGTTTTTAGGATTAAAGAATACAATATTTAGTATTTAATAATAATTTTACAAAAAATAATGATGTTTTTATAAACAAGGATTTATTTAAAATATTATTTTATTTATTTTTATAACATTTTAAAATTTTATGGACAACTAAACTTTTAGATTCTAATAAAACTATACATATTTATAAAAAATGAAATCATATATAATATGTATATATGTATATAAGTAAATTAAATATTATTAAACTATATTTAAATATTTTGTTTTTAAAACCAATTATGTATATCTATATATATAAAATGATTGAATTAAAAAGAAAAAAGAAAAAATGAATCGGGTTTAAGGGGAGCGGTTCGTTCATAGCGCAGGGGTAGAGTTTCAGGTTTTCATTTTGGGGGATTCGTCAGTGAAGTTCGAGCACAACGCCAACTGAGATCGATAGAATGGGGGTCTTAGAAGACTTCGACAATGGAGTTGTGGTCAACTGCATTTGATGAGTCAAACTAGGCGATGGTCTAAACATTTCGGAATTACATAATCTGGATTCATATTGAAGGAATAATAGATCTAAATCATGGTTAGGGTTTCAATCTTCTTATAGGATGGTTTACCTTGTTTTTGTTATCCAAATACTAACTGCAAACCTGTGGTTTATAATGTTTTAGTGTCTGAATCTTCTGCAAATCTGGTATTTAAAATTCCGATTTCTTAATTGTATTCCTATCCTCATCCTTTTTCTATTTTGATGGATATTTTTATTATTCGATTTCATCTATAAATTGATATATACAGACCAGTATGGGTTGTTTTCCAATGTTGTGTGATATGTTTGGAAGATATATAAAATTTTTCAATGTTTTTAGCGTTCTTTTTTTGGAATCATATGAATATAAAATTCAATAGACTATCCTTTTACTTCTCCTTGTCAATTATTGCAATAAAATAATAGTATAATGTGTGCATGTTCTATAGTCAAGAAAAATCAACCACATATTCATTTTTCTAGATTCTTCTGACTATTGGTGTTTCTATCCTTATGTAATGCTAGAATTAATTTCAGGCATATCATAACACCTCACATTAATTTGGTGTTGTACAATTCCATATATATATATATATAATATCTCTTAGTGTCTAGTGGATATAAGAGGCGTATGATTAATATATTTAATACATTTTATATGAATTTATATTTCTATGAAGATACTATATAAACTGTTGTTCCCATCGGTTTACTTACCGAGTCATGAGTACCAATGGATAGAGGAAGTCGATGAGAGTTTGAAGAACACGCTATGAAGAAGAGGCTGAAAGAATTCAGTAAGGGATTTCAATTTTTATTATGTCAAAATATTTGATTCCTTCAAGATTACTTATGGGTTTCTTCCAAACAAAATCTACATGTTTTTTCAAAACATTGTTAAATTGTAGTAAAGTGATTTATACTAAAAATATTTCATTGTATGTTTGGTATGATGTTTATTCATTCTTGATGTTAATTCATTAATTGTGTTTTTTTAATGTATTTCCTATATATGTTTTCTAAAATTATTTTTCTACCCAAATTATATTTGCGGAATAGATTATTTACTTCATATTTGATTTCTTTACATTAAAAGTTGATTGTAAGGGATTTTTTCTCCATTTTTCATCTAGGGTCTTGACAAATTAATTAGTTTTGTGCAAAGGACTATGTATAATTTCATTAAAATTTGGTTAATATTTTAGTAAGTGAATTTTAATTATTGATTTTAAATTTATAAGTTCTATTTTTGTACAAGGGAAAATATATATATTTTCAAATATTTAGTTTTATAAATGAATTTTATGTTCAAATTTTATTTTTATGGGGTTTTGTTATTGAAAATATATTTATTTTCTAGAAAGTGGATGATACCTTCAATTATTTATTTCTTTAATCTATACCTTCTTTAGAAATAAAGATATTAATTTATTTTATTTTATTTTATTAGTAGATTTATTTGCATGGGTAATCCATCTATTCAAATATTATTACTATGTTATATATATTGTTAAGTGTTACTAAAATTTATTAAAAGGATAGTTTTATATTTGATTCGAATCGATTTTATGTTCTATATAAATTTGAAAGGATGAAAATTACCTCTTGGTTTATTTCAAAATCAAAGATGTTTTTATATTTTAATTTATCTTTTCAAACTAACTTTATAAATATATACTTGCATGATGTTTAAGTATATAATTTTTTAAATAAATTATTAATCAAGTATTAATTCACATATTTATTTAAAAATTATTAATGTCATAATTTTATCATGTTCGTGTCATATAGAAATCAAGATTATGTCCATACATCAAAGATTTCGATATTGTTGCATTTATACATTAATATATATATACATAAATTCATATTCATTAAAACTTATGTTAAAATAAAAGGATGAATGTATTTAGTAAAGAAATTCCGTTTTGATGATTTTTTTGAGTTACACACAATTATCTATTGTTATTGATTAATTTTAAGAAGATCGAATTATATGTTCACTCTTGTGATCAGTTTATACCTTCATGGATAAAAAAATTTAAAAAATATTTCTTTGAAATTTCAAGGGCGTGAATGTTGGTTTAACTTTCATGTGTTTATGCAAAGTCATGTATCATGATATCTGATCATAAAAAGTAGAATATATTATTTTTAGTAAATAATAGTATTCATTTTTTCAAAAGATGATTATGAATATATTTTCGAAAATAATGCATGAGTGAAAATTATATTTATATAATGAAAGAGAATAAAAAAATGTTTTATAAAAATCAGTACTCGAACATTGTTAATACGATAGGGAATTGGATATTGAATCCATCCCTCAAGTTAGTAGGCCCAAGATAGACTTTAATATTTCGAGTGGCTCCAGTTGTTTTTTTTAAGAGATTGCTTAATATTTTCAACCGAATCCCTGGATTAGTTTTGAATGAATTTTAGAAATATAATTATTTTTCAAAGCATTACAGTATTTTGTAAAGGTTGTCAAAAAATTTATTTCAAATTTAATTTTACAAATGAATTTTTAAAAGAATATTTTAATTGGATTTATCAAAGGATTTCAAAACCCCTTAATGGGCTTCTTTTATGATCACCCTATGTTTTTGAAATTTTTTTACTGGTTTCCTTGAAATATAGAGTTGGTCGTCTCTGTTGTAGAGTGCGCGGAAGTGGATTTGACCTTTCATTTTATTTTAATTTATTCTATTACAATGATGTTTTTTATCATGTATCTTTTCTCCAGAACCTTGACTATTAAAAGATCATAATTTGTTTAAAGTGTTGTTTAATTGTTATTTTTCATTAAAAAAATTACACTGTATTTTTCAAGCACCGATTCTGGAAGAGCGGGCTCGGGGCATTATAATTGGTATCATACGCACGGTCTAGACAGAATTAGAGATTACATGTTGTCGAGTCTACGAGTTTATAGGCCCTAGTTTTTCTTAATTCTGAAGGAAAAAATTCAGAATTTTGTTTAGTCTTATGAATGAATTGCGACCGTGGAATTCATTTAAGGGTGGGGGATAATGTGACACCCTAACTTAATAAAATATGTAATTGTTCTGTTAATTTAATGATAATTTTAATTTAATAAAAAAAATTTGTGAATAAATGTTAAAATATTATAATGACATTTTATGTAAATATGTTTTGATTAAATACTACATTTCAAAACATGGTAATATTTTGGAAATATGAAATTACTATTAATAAATATATATAATTAAAATAATAAAATATTTTTTCTTTACAAAATGTTTTAATATTAGAAATTTAAAACATTATTTTTGTTTTAAGGATTAAAGAATGTAATATTTAGTATTTAACAATAATTTGAATAAAATTAATGATGTTTTAATAAATAAGGATTTATTTAAATTAATATTTTATTTATTTTTATCACATGTTAAAATTTTATGGAAAACTAAACTTTTAGATACTAATAAAACTATAAAAATTTAAAAAAATTGAAATCATATATATTTTGTATATATGTATATAAGTATATTAAATATTATTAAACTATATTTAAATACTTTTTTAAAAAAACCGATTATGTAAATCTACATATATATATATAATGATTTAATTAAAAAAAGAAAAATAAAAAATAAATTGGGTTATGGGGAGGGGTTCATTCATTGTGCATGGGTAGAGTTTCAGGATTTCATTTTGTGGGATTCTTCAGTGAAGTTCGTGTGCAATGCCAATCGAGCTCGATAGACTGAGGATCTTAGAATTCTCCATCGATGGAGTTGAGGTCGACCGCTTGTGATGAGTTGAACCACGTGATGGTCGAAGCTCTTTGGAATTATGGAATATGGATTCAGATTGACGGAAGAACAGATCTAATTCGTGGTTGGGGTTTCAGTCTTCATTTAGTAAGGTTTATTTCATTTTTTTTATCTGAATCCTATATGAAAACCTGTGGTGTATATTTTTTTTATCGTTCGAATATTCTGCAAATCTGGTATTTAATTTTTTGATTTTTTGATTTTTTTCATATTCCCATCCTTTTGTTGTGTTTCTTAGATTTTTTTTATTATTCAATTTCATTTATAAATTGACATCTATATACCAGTATGGGTTGTTTTCCAATGTTGTATGATATCATTATAAGATATATCAAATTTTTCAATATTTTCGGCACCCTTTATTTGGAATCATTTGAATTTAAAATTCAATAGGCTATCATTTTTCTTCTCCTTTTTAATTATTGCAATAAAATTATAGTGTAATTTGTGTGTGTTTAACAGTCAATAAACATCAACCGCATATTTGGTTTTCCATATTCTTTTGACTATAGTTGTGTCTATCCTTTTTTCATGTTAGTATTAATTTCTTTTAGATCACATTAACTCGCATTAATTTGGTGTTGTCCGATTCAATATAATATAATATAATATAATATATATATATATATATATATATCAAATATCTCTTGGTGTCTAGTGGTTATAAGAAGTGAATGATAAATATATTTAATACATTTTATATCAATTTATAATTCTACGAATATTATATATAAACCATTGTTCCCATCGGTTTACTTACCGAGTTGTGAGTACCAATGGATAGAGGATGTCGATGAGAGTTTGAAGAACACACTTAGAAGAAGAGGCTGAAAAATTTTAGTAATGGATTTTAATTTTTATTATGTCAAATTATTTGTTTCTTTCAATATTACATTTGGGTTTCATCCAAAAAATCAACGTGTTTTTCAAAATATTGATTAATTATAGTAAGGTGATTTATACTACAAATATTTCGATGTAATTTTGGTATGATTTTTATTCATTCTTGATGTTAATAGATTCATTGTTTTTTTTAACGTTATTTCTTATATCTATTATGTAAAATTATTTTTCTACACAAATTATATTGGCGCAACATATTATTTAAATCATATTTGATTTCTTGACATTAAAAGATGATTTTAATGGAGTTTTTCTCCATTTTTCATCTATGGTATTCAAAAATTATTTAGTTTTCTTGTAAAGAATTTATGTATAATTTCATTAAAATTCGGTTATTATTTTATTAAGTGAATTTTAATTATTGATTTCAAATTTATAAGTTCTATTTTTGTGAAAGGGAAAATATTAGGTTTTCAAATATTTAGTTTTATAAATGAATTTTATGTTCAAAGTAGATTTTATGGGGTTTTATTCTTCAAAATATATTAAATTTATAGAAAGGGGATGATAACATTAATTAATTATTTCTTTAATATATACCTTCTTTAGAAATAATGATATTCATTTATTTTATTTTATTTTTTAATATAATTATTTTCATGGGTAATCCATTAACTCAAATATTATTACTATGTAATATATATTGTTAAGCTTTACTCAAATTTATCAAAAGGTTGGTTCTATATTTGATTCTAATCAAGTTTATGTTCTCTAGAAATTTGAAATTATGAAAACTACCTCTTGTTTTAATTCAAAATCTAAAATATTTATATATTTTAATTTATCTTTTCAAACCAACATTATATATATATATATACTTTCATGATGTTTAAGTATATAATTGATTAAAAAAATTATTAATAAAGTATTAAATAACATATGAATTTATAAATTAGGAATTTCATAATTTTATCATGTTCATGTCATATAGAAATCAAGATTATTTCTATACATCAATGATTTTGATATCATGGCATTTATACATTAATATATATATATGTACTTAAATTCATGTTCCTTAAAACCTGTGTGCATATAAAATGATGATTGTATTTAGTAAGGAAATGATTCTTTGATGATTTTTGAGTGCGACACATAATTATCTATTATTATTGATTAATTTTAAGAAGATTGAATTATATGTTCACTATTTTGATTAGTTTACACCTTCATGCATAAAATAAATTTAATAAATATTTTATTGAAATTTCAAGAGTGTGGATGTCGATTTAGCATCCATGTGTTTATGCAAAGTCATCCATCATGAGATCTGATCATACAAAGTCAAATATATTATTTTTAGTAAAGATTAGTATTCCTTTTTTCAAAACATGATTATGAATATATTTTCGAAACATAAACACAAGTGAAAAATAATATGTATAAAAGGCAAGCTAAAATAATTTTTTTTTATAAAAATCGGTACTCAAACATTGTAAATACGATAGGAAATTAGATAGTGAGTCCATTCCTCAAGTGGGTAGGCCCAAGATAGCCTTTAATGTTTCAAGTGGCCCTAGTTGTTTTTAAGAGATTTCTTAATATTTTCAACTGAATCACTGGATTAATTTTAAAAGCGTTTTAGAAATATAATTATTTTTCAAAGAATTATAGTATTTTTTAATGGATATTCAACAAATGTATTTCAAATTGAATTTTCCAAATGCATTTTCAAAAGAATATTTTAATGGGATATATCAACGGTTTAAAAAACCCCTTACTGGGCATCTTTGTGCTCACCAAACATTTTCGAATTTTTTTTTCATAGGAATCCTTGATATCCTGAGTTGGTTGTCTTTGTTGTAGCGTGTGCCTAAGAAAAGTTGGCCTTTATTTTGATTAAATATATTCTATAACTCTGATGTTTTTTTCATGTATATTTTCTCCATAACCTAGACCGGTAAAAGATCCTAATTTTCCTAAAGTGTTGTGTAATTGTTAATTTTCTTTTAAAAAAATTACACATCATTTTTCAATCACCATGTCCAGAAGAGCTGGCTCGAGGCATTATAGTGGACCCCAAGTCAGACCGTACTGAGACCCAACCAGCCCCATTTCAGTAAAATGATCCTAACTTGCAAACCGTGTACCCAATCGACGATCCATTTATAACATTGGAAACCTCATGAAGAGAAGACCCTTTTGAAATAATCCATGTTTGTTTGCTTAGAGGTTTAGTTATGACCAATGACATGAGGAATATATTCTCCATGAATTATCTGAATATCCATGCTGGACTCAGTGGCCCGGTAGATGAATAGCCATGCATACCTTAGTGACCCAACTTGCGAATAGACATGTAGTCCTCAGTGGTGTGACAGACGAATTTTTATGTGGACCTTAGTGGGCCAGAAGAAGAATATCCCTACTGAAATTAGTGGCCCAACAAACAAATAGTCATGTTGACCTCAGTGGCCAGGAACACAAGGAGCCATGTGGACCTTAGTGGCCTGAAAAAACTTAGTGACTCATTGGGGATGATTCACTCAGCCATACAAGATGTTCAGAGATATGACTGATGTAGTGTACTTCGAGTATTTCTCATAGTGTTCACTTTATTGGGGAAAATAAGCAGGACCTTTTTGCGCTGGTCTTTGATGACTTGATGGATCAAGGAGCGATTCCTCTCAAAATGAGCGTCCCTTTATAAGAATATTATGATGAAGGAGTGGATGTGATATCGAGACTTCTTGTCTCAGTGATACTATACGTCTCAGGAAAACAACGTGATGTATTGAGACCTGATATTCTCTAAGATAATTTTGTATAAATTCTCTACCTTGTTACTATCATATTACTCGAGGAGTGGGACCACCCTAAATCAAGCTCGCTACATTTAGAACCATATGGATGGAAGAGGATGAGAAATTGTATCATGGAATCCTTTATGAGTATACATGGGAGTTCGTCTTATATGTTTTGATGATATATACCTATGTTGATCTAACTATACCTTTTTGGTGGTGTTTTCCTTTATAGTCTTTTGATTTTTGGATTTCGGGGTCCCTTAATGAGATTTGTTTTACTCACCCCTTCACTGGATTTTCCCACATGTGTTGTGTTATGTACAGATGATAGACGCTTCATTGTTGTCTTATAGGGATCTAGACCAGGACCAGATCTAGTTGGTGCCTTGTGAGATCAGATGAGATGAGGTGTTTCTGGAAGCTTCCTACAGCAGCTTTCGTTCCCTTGTTTTCAGTTCAGGCTTTGTAGTTGTCTTTCTTTTAGTGGGAGTATAATCTATAATGGTTGTAATTTACTAATTTACATTATATCATACTCTATTTTTGGGTAGAAGTGGTACTTATGAATTTTCATTACTTAGAGTTTTCACTATCCATCCATCTGGCTTCAGTTGGGTGCGTGTTTATAGTTTCCTAGGAAAATGTCTCCCATTTGTGTGATATGCCTTCTCGGTGATAGTCACCAGCCCCTGGCCAATCAATGTTAGTCTTGGGGTTTTCATGAAACGATCCCTGGGGGACAGGTCATGACATTGGATAATATTCATCTTCTTTGTTTTCTATTTATCAACGTGATGTTTGGATAATTATTGATTACTGTAGTATCTTGGATATGTTGTATAATGATTTTAACTATTTTAATTCTTGGATAAAGAGGGTATAGTCTCCCCACATTACATATTAAACTCTCACTACAAGTTAGAAGCCTCTGGAATATGGGGAGGAAAACCTAAGTTAATGTGGTGAACCTGCTTGTGTTACTGGTATATGGCTCCCAGTTCAGGGTGTTTTATTCTTGAATTAAGAACTGAGTAAACTATGTAATTAGAAAATTAATATATTTTATAATGTGATAGAATATTAATGAAAAATTCATGTATAAATAAATTATGAAGAATTTATTATATATACATTAATTATATTAATTTCATAATAAAATCAATATAAAAACAATATATTTATTTCCAACATAAACTCCATCATATTTTCCTTTTATATTTCATTTTTTTTAAATATTTCATATCTGAAGTATTAATATTATATATATAAACTCTTCATATATTATATAAATATTAAGAATATTACAAATTTTATATTATTTAAACATCGATCATGTCAACTACCAAAACTTCTTTTGACATGGTTTAAATAATTTATTCAAATAAAAACTTATAATTTGAAAATTAAAAATTAATAATTTTGATTAATTCAAAATATTAAATATAAAATACTATATATATTTCCTTCTATTTTTAATTTTTAATAACATTAAAATTTAAGCCTATAATTTCTATAAAAAATTATATCCAATTTTTAAGTCATTATATATAATTTCTAATTTTATTTAATTTTAACAATTAATATTTTGGATATTTTTTATTAAATATTTCATAAAACATTAAAAATTTATTATAAACACTATATAATTATTAAATTTATTAATATTTTATAAATTAAAAAAATATCATAAAATCACTTTTTCAATAAATTTTTATCATTTTATCAATTATATAATTTAATTTATAATTGAAATTAGAAAAATGATTTTTTCAATTCATATCATGTATAACAACATAGAAAATATTATAAGACATTGTTGATAATATGGATAATGATATCATCTTATTCTACGTTTTCTTAAACTTTTTGATAGATAACCTATAGTTGATATTTCATCCTTTAGTGACTAGAAATTGTAGATTATGTGTTGGAACCACAGGTAATAAATCTTGGACTTATCTTTAATTGGAAGTATTTTGGGTATGTTTGATATGTTAGAAACATTTTAGAGTCATGTTGAGATATATAAAATATAATATGATGGTTCAAGAGATTGTAGGATCATATTCTAACATGTGAATGAGGGTTATGATTTGAGGGTAGTTGTTATGAAAAAATGGAGAAGTTCTATAGTTGGTCATGTTATGGAGAGTCTTGACATGACATGAATATTTCATATTTTAGAAATATATTCCAAACCTATGGGTCTTTCATGTCATGTCATTTTGATAATGTTATGAAGATATTTTGTTGAAATAGCGACAATTTTGTAAATTTCAAGATTCCCATGTCATGGACTCAAGTCATACCACAATAGGTATATAGTTCAAGAATATCTCATATTTGATAACACTTTGTTATAATCGGTTTCTCCCTGATTAAAGAAACAAAAAGATCATATTTGGGCCACGAAGAAAGATAAAATTTTATGAAATTTATTCAAGAATCTATTTTTGAAAAGATATATTAGATCATACTATGAATCTATGTGTCACACCGCGATGCTACCAGTAATTGAACAAAATAAAATAACGAATTGGCTTATCCCCCATGTTCAAATTTTCCACACTGTGACTTCTAAAATATGCATAATTTGACTTGATCAATGAATTAAATCTATAAAGTTAGTTGGGTAGTTTTAGGATCATCCATCAACTACCTATTTGAATATTAATGGTGGAGAATTTCCTAGAGATTACCTGATGATTAGATTTGAAGTATAGGATGTTAAAAGTTGATTATTTATTAAATTTTTTGAATTAAAAATTCCATGAATTTAATATAACCATCTATATAGAAGGAGTGTTTGTATAACAACCCTAGATTTTATAAGACACATTCTTTTTAATTTCATTCATATCTTCTATTGTACGACACACCAAGATTATCTTGCGCTATACGCAACACCGTATTAGCTTGCAGTTTACGCAACACTTTTCTTAGCTCTTGATACACACAATTTCAAGTTCGATAGAAGTTATGCTATGCAACATTGAGTTTATATATATATATATATATATTCAATGTATAAATAAAATATGGTTGGATTCTATTATATGCAACAACAAAGGAGTCGTGCACTACATGCAACCCTGACATGGCTTGCATTACACGCAATCGCGACCTTCCTCGATAGCGTGTATTGTACGCAATACTGGGATTTACTAAACAACGATATATTATTATAATATTGTTATGAACTAGCCTTTATGAATAGTGTTAACTAAATTTTCAATTTTATAACATTATTATTCATCTTACACATTTCTAGAACATGGTATAAGAACAAAATAAATTTTTGGGAAAATAAGTATTTTTCAAAAAATGCAGTTTTGCCGCCTTTTGATGGCGCACCCACTTTAAATCTAGTTTTTGACATGTTGATAAGTTAAATTTGACAAAATAAAATTCTTATTTTGAATCAGGATATAAAAATTTACATTAGATAAAGTTTTGATATTTTTCCGATAACTTTCATATTTTAATGAATAGTAAAAACACGCTATATTTTAATTAAAAACAAATTTTTTCATAGTAATATCTTATGTGGTTAAATTATAATATTGAATGGTTTTAAAGTATAAATATAATATATTTATACCATTTAATATAATGTATGTCATTAGAATTGATTTTACCTTGAATTCTTAGGTTAAATCAATTCAATCTTTTGCAATGTTTTAAAGAAAAGCCTGTTTTCCTTCGACAAAGGGATTAATTTTAATTCAATTTATGAAACTTTTGTGTATTGAATTTGGAAAAATGGATTCATATATGGAATCATTGGATCCAATTTATGTAAATAAGCTACTTTTTCTTTTTGGGAATTATGAATAGTAACTACGGTAAATTTTATTTACCATAGTTAAAGGTAAATCGGGTAATTACGGGTAAATATAATATTATAAAATTACCCTAACACATTTAAAAATCCTATTGGATGACTAATAGTTGACCCATATCACCGAAGGGTCGGATTAGATTCATTTTATGGACTTTTTTCCAGGAAAATAATTTAATAATTATTAAAACCATAGAATGTGACAACATGTCACTCTCTTAAATATTATAAGAATAATAATTTTAATTTAGTGATAAACTTAATTAAACTTCGAACATGAATAGTCTACAGAAATATAATACAATTATCTACATCATAGGAACTTATTTAGAATTTTTAGGGATTAAATAATTTTCATTTATTATGACACAAAGATGATGCAGTAATTGTCTTATTAATGAAATACTGACATAATTGATGTTATAAATGCCCAAATAAATGTATTTTGAGACTTTTTATGACTTAAACTAATTTTATAGGTTAATATGACATGTTATTTTTTATATAAGTAACTTGTTTCTAACATATCATTCTGTTATGAATTTCATAAAAATCATGTACCAAATAGTATCAAAATTGACATAAATTAGTTTTTAAAACAAATATTATATTATTAATTGTTATTTAATTCCTAAAAATCTATGTTTCTTCCAAATGACTTAGATAAGGATATATATATTAATAATAAACAACTTGGGGTTCGTTTGTCTTGTCATGGTAAGTTTATTAACCATATAGTGTAAGAAAACAAAAAGACACGGTAAAAGTTAAATTATTTAACTTAGAGTTAAATCTAATTGATAAGGTTAAAATAATAACCTAAACTTGTTTAAATCCTATTTGATGAGTGTATATAGACCCATCCCCACTTTATCTTCGAAATAAGACCCTTTGGAACCATTATAAACCGAAGCTGAACTTAATATAAAATAATATTTTGAGATTTTCCTAAGGTGCCCCTCTCCTCCCTTATAAAAGGGCACCTACTCCCTCTCCTCCTCACACCAATTTGAGCATTCAAGCTCGTCCAAACCCTGCCAAAATCTCTTCTCCACTTCCCTAGTATCATCCTAGAGGTCCTGGTCGTCTTCAAAGACCATCCTTAGTTCATTAAGTTGAGGTTAAGTGAAGGCGCGTCAAAAAGAGGTAATATCCATTACCGATCTTTTTCAATTTCTTTCTTCTTCAACTTCTTCTTCTTTAGTTGTTTCATGATAAAGTAATAACATCAGTATTTATTATATACTGATATGTTATTATAAATATGAAACAACTCTAATTAACCTTCTATCCATCCTACGGAAAAAAGAAATCACCGCGCGTGCGTACGTACGGAATACCGTCTCCACGCCGTGGTGTAATCTATTTTCCACCACCACATTACTTGGATGGTTATAATGGTGTAAATAATTACTATATATGATTATTATAAAGTGATATTGATATTTAAATAGTATACATACACTTCAACACAATTCCACGACCATGGGAACGATATCATCGCTCGTGCGTACGTACGGACTACCGTCTCCACGACGCGATGAGATTCATTATCCATGTTAACCATTCCAGAATGATTATAAAGTATATATAATGAATAATAATGAAATATATGACATGTTAAATCTACTGGATTTGTGTATATATATATTTATTTCATCTACTTACTTCCATTCAAGACAATAAGGAAAGGAAAACATCGTTCATGCGTACGTACGGACTACCGTCTCCATGAACGGTGTGTTTCATTTCATTTATCTATTTATTATATATATATATATATATATATATACTGAATATATATGATATATAAATCATGTTTTATATTATGGAAGTAAGTAAATCATGATATAAGTAATAATAATGTCAAGAACAACAAGTCCAATCACCTACGATAAATGAAACGATTTTACCCAAAACGCTTTTTTAACATGAATTTAAAAAATAACGGGTTATATAAAGTCACAAGTGAACCATATATGATATAATAACAATAAATATGACTCTGTAATAAGTAAATGACATTATTTAAATCATTATACAGGAGGTTCGGACACTTACGAAGCAAATCGGACCTATGGTAAGGGAAATATCACAATCTCATTTTTATCCGAGATTGTTTATACTTTGGTATTTACTGGGGTGTATTTTATCATCCCCATCCATGTTTTTTCAATATGTAATATTATTTCCATCCACCTACAATTTTTTAAATCCAATTTCACCCTTCAGTGAGATTTTAGTAAAAGATATGAAAGGAATCTTTTGTCGTTTTTCATACGAGGTACTTTTTTACTTTTCCGACAAAAGTACGAGAAGAATGTTTTTTTTATCTTATACGGCATGAATGGATTTTTAAAACATTATTTCCAAGAAGATTACTTTAAAATTTTTCAAGCTTATTTTTATTCATCATCTTTTTGTTTAAATTTTTTTGACATGTTAAGAAAGGAAAAATGTTTTTGAAGTAGAAAGGATATTTTCCTCATGAATGGAGTTCAAGTGTTTTAACAAATTATTTTCCATCTAAGATAATATAAGGTTCTGTTTCTATCCCTATTTTTACATTTATTTGATTATGTTATGATTATGTTATGATGGCATGATGTTTATGATTCCCATTTTTATTACATGGGTTATGTTATGATGTATGGTCTATGATTTTGTGGCACACATAAGAATGGATTCATTATGAGATGGGTGGGACATATATCTCCCTCCAATGCATTGGGTAAAGATTTTATATCTCATGAGATAGACATGGCTGGAATGGTAGGTTATACCGGTTTAGTGAAATAGGACTGAAATGAGGGTGACTCGGTTCAGAAATGGACTTTGTCCACTAAGATAGTATTGGCAATGATTCTGGACTAATAAGATATGATTCTCCATGATTATGTGTGTATGCCACAAAGTTTCATGTTTTAAGTTATGATTATTGGGATTTCATTTCACTACTATGATTTATCCCATGTTATGAAATTATGCTCTCTTTTGCAGGTTAAGATTTCCAAAATGTTATGTTCTTATGAATATGATGTGATTGATATTTCTTTTGATTACCCTTACTGAGCATTTGAGATCACCCTTTTATGTTTTCTTTTCCCTAGGATATAAAGAAAGGTTTTAGGTATTAAAAAAAGGAAGATCTTTATGGGATATGTTGAAGATCTTTCACCACGATTAGAATATTATATTCCGAGTTTCCAAAGACACTAAACTATTACGATCCTTGTGTGTGTGTTTTTGTTATGTACTAAGTATTCCGAAAAATTAATGTAATTTCCATGTATGTCAAGCTTTGGGTCTCTACAGTTGTTATCAGAGGAATGGTTTAGTCAACCTTTGGAAACTAGGATGCGAAAACGTTAGTGAGATCCCTAGAAATATTTCTAAGGTATGTCTAGGGATGTCCCTAAGGAAAAGTATACATATAGGATATGGTCCTAAAACTATGGTAACGATATTATATTAAACCAAAGATGTTAGATATTGAAGTTACTCCCCCTTTATTATGATTTTTTCTCTCACACTATTCTTTTTGGGTTTTAGAAAATGGCTGGAAACAATGTGATTCACGATAACGGAGGATATGATGGACAATGGAATGATATTCTTCATGAGCAGCCAAATGAAATGGGATTTGGAAGTCCAAACATCATTATTATTCCGAATCAGCAATCTCATAATATGATCAATAAAGTAAAATTTGGTAAGTTTCCTTTCTCGGCTAATAATAGAAATATGGAGTTTCATGACGATCATAGAGGAAAGAAAGTTCAATTTCCCCTATGTAAATCATGTGGGAAGAGGCATCAAGGAGAATGTTTCAAAAGAGCTGGAAGATGTTTTGGGTGTGGAAAAGAAGGACACAAATCCAGTAAGTGCAAAGGAAAAGGTTCAGTTAACACCAGGGATGAGGATAATGGTATTGCTACGACATAAACAATGGTTAAATGTTTTAAATGTGGAATGTACGGGCATTATGAAAACCAATTCCATAAGGGAAAGCCTCATGAAGAGAATCAGTATGGCCATATGGGTAGTATTTATGTTGATGATGAAGAGACTACAAATGATATGTGAGATGAATGAATTGTTGAAGCTCGGTCAATGGTTTAAGAAGGTAGTGGAATGATTACATGTTTATCAAGTGTAATGTTGTATAAAGAATCTCATGGTACTATGGAATAAAGAGACATCTAAGGATTGTTACATTGTTGTCTTTCCTTCAGTTTTAAAAGTGTGTGATTAATGCTACCAGTATCCATGAAAGGTTATTCAGATATTTTTGGAATGAAGATGATATGCGCATAATTAAGGGATAAGGAGAAAATTAAATGTTTGATAGTATTCATGAGCTCATGACTGATATAAGGAGAAGGTTATATCATGGATTGAGTATATAGAATTTTTGGATTTTGGTATGAGGTAAGAGTTAACTTTTGACAGCATTCATGTTTTCACTAAGGTTTAATAGGTATTCATTTTTCAAGAGAATACATGATTACAGTATTCACATGATTGGAATTTGACCAACAATATATATATATGGGGGATAAATGATGGTATTCACATGCTTGGTTTTTGAAATTTCAAGTAATCGTTTTCTTTATACTATGAGCTTGTACCGAAGTATTTTAGATAATACTAAATATTGGAATGGATTATGTTGGACATATGTTAAGTAATTCTTAAGGATAAAACTTTTTTCGATATTACTGATGGGATTTTATAGTAATGTAGTTTTAGAAAAAGGAAAACCTGCAGTACGGGTGACAGCCCATCGCGTTTGAAAAGGCTATGGGAATCGAACCCACAACCGAAGTGCGACTGGACTTTATCGCCTACCACTGGCCTACAAGAAGTCCCTGTTTAGTAGAAACTAGTTTTATTATATTAAGCAGTATGATATATGAAGTATAAGTCCATTTTAGGAACCATATATGATTAATCTCACTATAGATGGACTTATGTATTTTTTGATAACTTTTCTAACCTTTTGTTTGAGACAGATGGAATGACCCGTCATTATATCACATGATCTGCTAACACATCACGAATGACAAATTCAACTTCATTTCATTAAGATATGAAGTGGAAATTGTCCAAAGAATGACCAACGGTGACACTATACCAAAATCACAAAAGTATTTATTCTAATTCCAATTTCATCAACTTTAGGGAAATGATCTTGAAAACTAAAAATGTTGTCCTAGTGCTCTTATATCTGATGAATCAGATGGTACCTTAGATCGTCAAAAATTTATGGCTTTGTGATTGTTGGCTTTTTCATATCCATGTTCTCTACCACTCTCCATCAGAACATGATGGTTAGATTCCTCTTCCATATCCATATTTTCACCTATGTGGAAACCCAATGATTAGTTTATTTGGGTAACCATTACGTTTCATACTTTTGTTTTTAAAGATTGGTTTTGATATTCCTTTTTACGATGTGGGTTTCTATTAAAGAAACTTTCGAATAGTAAACCATTTATAACCCCGACGAATTTCGACGGCGAAATTCATTTTAAGGGGGGTAGAATGTAACAACTCGAGATTTTATAAGATACATTCTTTTTAATTTCATTCATTTCTTCTATTGTACGACACACCAAGATTATCTTGCACTATACGGAACACCGTATTAGCTTGCAGTATACGCAACACTTTTCTTGGCTCTTGTTACACACAATTTCAAGTTTGATAGAAGTTATGCTATGCAACATTGAGAGTGTGTATATATATATATATATATTCAATGTACAAATAAAATACAGTTGGATTCTATTATACGCAACAACAAAGGAGTCGTGCACTACACGCAACCCTGACATGGCTTGTATTACACGCAATCACGAACTTCCTCGATAGCGTGTATTGTACGCAATACCGGGATTTACTAAACAACGATATATTATTATAATATTGTTATGAACTAGACGTTATGAATAGTGTTAACTAAATTTTGAATTTTACAACATTATTATTCATCTTACACATTTCTAGAATATGGTATAAGAACAAAATAATTTTTTCGGGTAAAATAAGTATTTTTCAAAAAATGCAGTTTTTCCGCCTTTTGATGGCGCACCCACTTAAAATCTAGTTTTTGACATGTTTATAAGTTCAATTTGACAAAATAAAAATCTTCTTTTGAATCAGGATATATAAATTTACATTAGATAAAGTTTTGATATTTTTCCGATAACTTTCATATTTTAATGAATAGGAAAAACATGATATATTTTAATTAAAAAAAACTTTTTTCATCGTAATATCTTATGTGGTTAAATTATAATACTGAATGGTTTTAAAGAATAAATATAATATATTTTTACCATTTAATATAATTTATGTCATTACATTGATTTTACCTTGAATTCGTAGGTTAAATCAATTCAATCTTTTGCAATGTTTTAAAGAAAAACCCGTTTTCTTTCGACAACGGGATTAATTTTAATTAAATTTCTGAAACTTTTGTGTATTGAATTTGGAAAAATGGATTCCATATTTGGAATAAGTGTATCCAAATTATGTTAATAAGCTACTTTTTATTTTTTGGAATTATGAATAGTAACTACGGTAAATTTTATTTACCATAGTTAAAGGTAAATCAGGTAATTAAGAGTAAATATAATATTATAAAATTACCCTAACATATGTCAAAATACTATTGGATGACTAAAGGTCGACCCATATCACATAAGGGTTGGATTAGATTCATTTTATGGACTTTTGTCCATGAAAATAATTTAATTATTATTAAAACCAAAGAATGTGACAACATGTCACTTTCTTAAATCTTATAAGTATAATAATTTTAATTTAGTGATAAACATCATGAAACTAAGAACATGAATATTCTCCAGAAATATAATAAAATTATATACATCATAGTAATTTATTTAGAATTTTTAGGTATTAAATAATTATCATTTATTATGACATAAAGATGATGCAGTAATTGTCTTATTAATGAAATATTGACATAATTGATGTTATAAATGCCCAAATAAATGTAATTTGAGACTTTTTATGACTTACACTAACTTTCTAGGTTAATATGACATGTTATTTTTTATATAAGTAACTTGGTTATAACTTATCATTCTGTTATAAATTTCATAAAAATCATGTACCAAATAGTGTCAAAATTGACATAAATTAGTTTTTAAAAAAGATATTATATTATTAATTGTTATTTAATTCCTAAAAATCTAAGGTTCGGCCAAATTACTTAGATAAGGATTTATAAATTAATAGTAAACAACTTGGGGTTCTTTTGGCTTTTTATGGTATGTTTATTAACCATATAGTGTAAGAAAACAAAAAGACACGGTAAAAGTTAAATTATTTTACTTAGAGTTAAATCTAATTGAAAAGGTTAAAATAATAACCTAAACTTGTCTAAATCCTATTGGATGAGAGTATTTTGACCCATCCCCACATTATCTTCCTAATAAGACCCTTTGTAACCATTATAAACCGAATTTTACCTTAATATAAAATAATATTTTGAGATTTTCTTAAGGTACCCCTCTCCTCCCTTATAAAAGGGCACCTCCTCCCTCTCCTCCTCACACCAATTTGAGCATTCAAGCTCGGCCAAACCCTGCCAAAATCTCTTCTCCACTTCCCTAGTATCATCCTAGAGGTCCTGGTCTTCTTCAAAGACCATCCTTAGTTCTTTAAGTGGAGGTTAAGTGAAGGCGCGTCAAAAACAGGTAATATCCATTACCGATCTTTTTTCAATTTCCTTCTTCTTCAACTTCTTCTTCTTTAGTTGTTTCATGATAAAGTAATAACATAAGTATTTATTATATACTGATATGTTATTATAAATATGAATCAACTCTAATTAACCTTCTATCCATCCTACGGAAAAAGGAAATCACCGCGCGTGCATACGTACAGAATACCGTCTCCACATCGTGGTGTAATCTATTTTCCACCACCACCTTACATGGATGGTTATAATGGTGTAAATAATGACTATATATGATTATTATAAAGTTATATTTATATTGAAATAGTATACATACACTTCATCACAATTCCACGACCATGGGAACGATATCATCGCTCGTGCGTACGTACGGACTACCGTCTCCACGACGCGATGAGATTCATTATCCATGTTAACCATTCCAGAATGATTATAAAGTATATATAATGAATAATAATGAAATATATGACATGTTAAATCTACTGGATTTATGTATATATATATATGTATGTCATCTACTTACTTCCTTTCAAGACAATAAGGAAAGGAAAACAGCGTTCATGCGTACGTACGGACTACAGTCTCCATGAACGGTGTGTTTCATTTCATTTATCTATTTATTATATATATATATACTGAATATATATGATATATAAATCATGTTTTATATTCTTGAAGTAAGTAAATCATGATATAATTAATAATAATGTCAAGAACAACAAGTCCATACACCTACGATAAATGAAACGATTTTACCCAAAACGCTTCTTTAACATGAATTTACAAAAGAACGGGTAATATAAAGTCATAAGTGAACCATAAATGATATAATAACAATAAATATGACTCTTTAATAAGTCAATGACATTATTTAAATCATTATACAGGAGGTTTGGACACTTACGAAGCAAATCGGACCTAATGTAAGGGAAATATCACAATCTCATTTTTATCCGAGATTGTTTATACTTTGGTATTTCCTAGGGTGTATTTTATCATCCACATCAATGTTTCTTTAATATGTAATATTATTTCCATCCACCTACAATTGTTTAAATCCAATTTTACCATTCGGTGAGATTTTAGTAAAATATATGAAAGGAATCTTTTGTCATTTTTCGTACGAGGTACTTTTTTTACTTTTCCGACAAAAGTACGAGAAGAATGTTTTTTTAACTTATACGGCATGAATGTATTTTTAAAACATTATTTCCAAGAATATTCCTTTAAAATTTTCAAGCTTATTTTTAATCAACATCTTTTAGTTTAAAATTGTATGACATGTTAAGAAAGGAAAAAAAAAATTGAAGTAGAAAGGATATCTTCCTCATGAATGGAGTTCAAGTGTTTTATCAAATTATTTTCCATCTAAGATAATATAAGGTTCTGTTTCTATCCCAATGTTTACATTTATTTGATTATGTTATGATTATGTTATGATGGCATGATGTTTAAGATTCCCATTTTTATTACATGAGTTATGCTATGATGTATGGTCTATGATTTTGTGGCACACCTAAGAATGGCATCATTATGAGATGGGTGGGACCTATATATCCCTCCAATGCATTGGGTAAAGATTTTATATCTCATGAGATAGAAATGCCTAGAAATGTAGGTTATACTGGTTCAGTGAAACAGGACTGAAACGAGGGTGACCCGGTTCAGAAATGGACTTTGTCGACTAAGATAGTCTTGGAAATGAGTCTTGACTAATAAGATATGATTCTCTATGATTATGTGTGTATGCCACAAAGTTTCATATTTTAAGTTATTATTATTGGTATTTCATTTCACTACTATGATTTATCCCATGTTATGAAATTATGCTCTCTTTTGCAGGTTAAGATTTCCAAAACATTATGTTCCTATGAATATGATGTGATTGATATTTCTTTTGTTTACCCTTACTGAGCATTTGAGCTCACCGTTTTATGTTTTCTTTTCCCCAGGATATAAAGAAAGGTTTTAGGTATTAAAAAAAGGAAGATCTTTATGGGAGATGTTGAAGATCTTTCACCACGATTAGAAGATTATATTCCGAGTTTCCAAAGACACTAATCTATTACGATCCTTGTGTGTGTGTTTTTGTTATGTACTAAGTATTCCGCAAAAGTAATGTAATTTCCATGTACGTCAAGATTTGGGTCTCTACAGTTTGCACAAAAAAAGAGAGGGATAAAAGATATCATGAATCAAGAAGAAGAGCGTATCAGGTGCAGATTTTTTTGAATATATGGATTTATGGTGTGGAATGTGATTGAATTAGATTATACTAAAGATCAATATTGGATGTAAAGTGTTACTATGTATATTATTGAATATATTTTTGTGGATAATAGATAATTAGAGATAAAATTTATTATATTCTGGTTTCATGTCTACATTTTCTATCTTTCAAAGTTAAACATACATATTGAAATTATCTTGTTTATAGCCCTATTATAAATTAATTATAAGAGTTTTGGAAGAGACTATAGAACAAGTATGATCAGGGCTCATAAAGATAGTAATCCCAAACCAGTTAATTAGTGATTATTATTAATATCAACACATCATTGATATGAGATTCTTTTATGTAGCCCAGTGTGGGTGAACTAAGTAAAATATATGTTTCCGTGATTATTTCTATTTCTATTTTTTCTATATGTTTGATAAATGTGACAGATTTGAGGAATCTTTTCAAATGAAAGGAAATGTTTTTCGGTAAAACATTTTATTAAAAAATTATTAAATCACCATAATTCAACCCCACTTAGTGTGTATTGTGGTACTATAGGTCACATCAAATAGTATCATAGGCAGTGGTTACTTCTTGGAGAATTAGTCAATGGAAGTTATCATCTTGGATATTATTTAGAATGAACAGGGAGTACCCTTATTTGAATATTTTCATTATTAGTTATAAATGAACAAAATGATATCACATATACAATCTATTGGGTTAGATGTTTATTTATTACTAGTTCAGGAAATTCAAGTAATTGATTCGACCCGAATATCAATTATGGAAGAAACAATAAAATGAATGATGATTCAAAAGAACTTGAATAATTAAATATACATTAATTTTATAAATTTCAAAATGGGGAATATAATTTTGAACAATATTTCAAATATTTATAAAGATTATAGTGTAGTAAAATAGGTGAAGTTTTAGGTTATTCAAATTAGATATTATAATTTGAAGATGGGTCTAAGAGAAATTGGGGATTGTTTCTTCAACTGTATTATTAAATTGGTTTGAGATATTCATGGAATTATTCATGATATTAAAGATGTTGATATTATAATGATGTTCATATAAATATTACCACCAATTTTCCACACAAAATTTTCAATACTTCAAGAAGAAAATCCAAGGTATTTAGCTCTCAATGATCTATAAAACAAAATGGTCACATATGAGATGAAATTGAATATGGAAATTTATTTTTAATATTAATTTAACGAAATATAATTTAATGAAATAGACAATCATGGATTTCATGTGACTGAAGTTGAATACGATTTTTGTGATGTTTTATTATCTATTATAGCAAGGAAATTTAATAGAGGCAAGTAATAATTAAATGGAAGATACCTTTATCTTTATCTCATTATGAAAAGGTTTGAAACATTTTTTTAGTGTCTAAAATGTATTAATGAAGAGGAATTGTAGTTATAATTCACATAAAAATAATGAAATATGTTCCTACCTAGAAGTAATTTAAAATTAAGAAGTGCAAGTCGAAAAAATTAATAAATTTAAACTTAGGAAGTGAAAATTGAAAAAAATTAAGATAAAGGAGTTTATAAGAAAAGTGGAAGAAGATACAATAAAATTTCATTTAGAAGGTTTTGAATATATTTTTGTTTTAGAAATAAAATATTCTATGAAAGCCTTAGGGGATAAATATAAAGCTGAAGTAGAAGATGATGGTCAACTCGATGGATTATTGGAATCAATATGGTATTAGAAGGTTTATAAGTTGATTTTTTTAAAATTAAATAATAATATAAATATTAGTAGACATATAAATTAATCCACATGTTATGTTGATGATCTTGATATATATGTTTATTTTCTAGAGAAAATTGTGGATAATTTCCAAGAGGTCAAGTGAAACCTAAATAAATATTGAACTACGTGATTAAAATTGAAGAAAAGACTATGATCATTGATGATAATAATATAACCATAAATGATAAATAAAATAAGATTTGAATACATGAAGAGGAATTTGTACCTTGGAGAAAGAATCATTAGTCAGAAAAAATATATGGATAATGGAAGTAGATATAATTTAGATATGTTTTGAATTTAGTATTAAAGGGAATGGATGGACAAGGAACATAATGTTTTGTGGAAGTGTTATGTTATAAAAGAACAAATTGCATGAGTAAAACTGGTATTGTATGTTATTATAAACCACCTAAAAGAAATAAAAAATATGAATACCAAAGAGAATTAAATGAAAGGGGAATGTTCCCAATTATTGAGAACATTCCATAAAATAAGGAGTTATTCAAAAGCTAGATATATATAGAGATATGGAAGAAATAATATATTTTATTTATTGAAGTATCAATTATCTTTTTATTTAAGGAAAAATATTTCTTATTAAGGTGAAACAGAAAGTTACTTGAGAATAGAAACTGTTAGAAGTTAGTAAAACAGAATTGAAATATATCATTTATATTAGTATAAAAAATAATTATATTTATCTTATTTAAATTTAACAAAAATTTTATATAGAGTTGTATAATAGAGTAAAATAATTGTAAATTTTTCTGATGGACACTACTGGAAATACAATATTTCCCAATGGTTCACAACTGTTGGGAAAGCCCCTCTAACCGTTGGTATATGATATACCAATGGTTCTGATAACCGTAGAGAATTAAGCCGTTGGGAAAGTTTTTCCCAATGGTTTACTGGCAACCGTTGGCATAGACTCACAAAAGCCACCCTATCCCAACGGTTCTTCCCAAACCGTTGGGATAGTTTTTCCCAACGGTTTGGGAGAACCATTGGGAAATACCAATATCCCTTAACTTTCCCAACGGTTCTGGCAAACCGTTGGAATAGTTTTCCCAATGGTTCTCCCCAAACCGTTGGGATATCCCCATGGATGAACACTTTCCCAACGGTTTAGAACCGTTGGGAAAAGAGATATTTACCAACGGTTCAATGAACCGTTGGTAAAAACATCTTTAGGATTATATGCCAATGGTTTTAAACCGTTGGCATACCCTATGCTGTGCAAATTGTAGCAGCCTGCAATTTGCACAGCCCCTGTCCATCAGGCCCCTCTCCATCAGGCCTCATTAGGCCTCATTTTGACCTCATTTTCAATCCAATTATTGTACCTGCAATAAAATAAAACATACATATACAATTACGAAACTATACACATACATAATTAAATTAGAATTCATAACGTAATTATAAACGTACATAATTCATATAGAATTCAATTTAAAATTTAGATGACAATTATATGTGGAATCCGAAATTCAATTCATAATTTGATCGGTTTTTTCTATATCATATATTTTTACCTCAAATGATGTCCATTTTAAACAAAATACATACACCTGAAGTGATACCAGCCACAAATACGGGTGAGTGATTTCTGAAGTGGTTGAGAAGATGACACCTCCATCGGACGCGTCGTGTGCCCGCGGTGACCGAGAACGCAGTTCTGGTGTCATAAACGGCCAAAACTGGCGTCAAACGGTCAAATTCATAGCGGACGACCTCATATTGACATGAAACAACTGTGAAACATTTTAATTATTATTAATGACGTGTACGTGCAGACGGCACATCAATCGGACGTGTGGTGTGCGTGGTACGGCTCAATATGCGCTTTTTAAGTGTTGGGCGCGCTTCCGAAAGGCGTGTGGGGTGGTCCAAACCGGACAAACAATGTCGGATTGGCGTGAAATCAGACGAAAATAATGGGTGAGTGAATTGTGAATTGGTCGGGCCGACGACACGCCAATCGGAGGTGCAGTGTGCCCGCGGTGACCGAGAACGCACTTCTGGTGCCATAAACGGCCAAAACGGGCCTCAAACTGTCAAATTCAGAGTGTATGAAATTGTATTGACCTGAAACCACTGTGAAAAATTCTAATTATTATTCATGACGTGGAAGCGCAGATGCCACGTCAATCGGACATGCGATTTGTGCGGTACGGCTCAATATGCGTGTTTTAAGTGATACGCGCGCTTCATAAACGCGCGTGAGGGGGGTCCAAATAGACCGAACGAAGTCGTAATGGCCTAAAATCAGACGAAAAATACGGGTGAGTGATTTTTGAAGTCTTCGAATAGACGACACGTCAATCGGACGTGCCGTGTGCCCGCGGTGACCGAGAACGCAGTTCTAGTGTCATAAACGGCCAACACGGGCGTCAAACGGTCAGATTCATAGCGGACGACCTCGTATTGACCTGAAACCACCATCCAATATTCTAATTAGTATTCGTGACGCGTACGCGCAGACGTCACATCAATCGGACGTGTGGTTTCTGCGGTACAACTCAATATTCGTGTTTTAAGTGATGCACGTGTTTCATAAACGCGCGTGGGGGGGGGGTCCAAATGGGATAACGAAGTCGGAATGGGCTGAAATCAAACGAAAAATACTGGTGATTGATTTCTGAAGTGGTCGAGCAGACAGCACGTCAATCTGACGTGCCATGTGCCCGCGGTGACCGACAACGCAGTTCTGGTGTCATAAACGGCCAAAACGGGCGTCAAACGGTCAAATTCATAGAGGACGACCTCGGATTGAGCTGAAACCACCATGAAACATTCTAATTATTATTCTTGATGTGTACGCGTAGACGGCACGTCAATCGGACGTCCGGTATGCGTGGTACGACTCAATATTCGTGTTTTAAGTGATGCGCGCGCTTCGTAAACGCGCGTGAGGGGGGTCCAAAGGGGCCGAATGAAGTCAGAATGGCCTGAAATCAGACGACAAATACCGTTGAGTGATTTCGGAAGTGGTAGAGTAGAAGTCACATCAATCAGACGTGCCGTGTGCTCGTGGTGACCGACAACGCAGTTCTGGTGTCATAAACGGCCAAAACGGGCGTCCAACGGTCAAATTCATAGCGGACAACGTCGGATTGAGCTGAAACCGTCGTGCAACATTCTAATTATTATTCTTGACGTGTACGCGTAGACGGCACATCAATCGGACGTGAGGTTTGCACGGTACGGCTCAATATTCGTGTTTTAAGTGATGAGTGTGCTTCGTAAACGTGCGTGAGGGGGGTACAAATGGGCCGAACGATGTCGGAATGGCATGAAATCAGACGACAAATACGGGTGAGTGATTTTTGAAGTGGTCGAGCAGACGGTACGTCAATCGGACATGTCGTGTGCCCGCGGTGACCGATAACGTAGTTCTGGTGTCATAAACGGCCAAAACGGGCGTCCAACGGTCAAATTCATAGCGGATGACATCAGATTGAGCTGAAACCTCCGTGCAACATTCAAATTATTATTCGTGACGTGTACGCGCAGACGACATGTCAATCAGACGTGTAGTTTGCACGGTACGACTCAATATTCGTGTTTTAAGTGATGTGCGTGCTTCGTAAACGCGCGTGAGGGGGGTTCAAACGGGCCAAACGAAGTCGGAATGGCCTGAAATCAGGAGAAAAATACGGGTGAGTGATTTATGAAGTGTTCGAGCAGACGACACGTCAATCGGACGTGCCGTGTGCCCGCGGTGACCGACAACGCAGTTCTGGTGTCATAAAAGACCAAAACGGGCGTCCAACGGTCAAATTCATAGAGGACGACCTCAGATTTAGATAAAAACACCGTGAAACATTCTAATTATTATTCGTGATGTGTACGCGCAGACGGCACGTCAATCGGACGTGCGGTTTGCGCGGTACGGCTCAATATTCTTGTTTTATGTGATGCACGCGCTTCGTAAACGCGCGTGAGGGGGGTCCAAACGGGCCGAATGAAGTCGGAATGGCCTGAAATCAGACGACAAATACGGGTGAGTGATTTCTGAAGTGTTCGAGAAGACGGCACATCAATCGGACATGATTTGTGCCCGCGGTTACCGAGAACGCAGTTCTGGTGTCACAAACGACCAAAACGGGCGTCAAACGGTCAAATTCATAGCGGACGACCTCAGATTCATCTGAAACTACCGTGAAACATTCTAATTATTATTTGTGACGTGTACGCGCAGACGACACATCAATCGGACGTGTAGTTTGCGCGGTATGGCTCAATATTCGTGTTTTAAGTGAGGCGCGTGCTTCGTAAACGCGCGTGAGGGGGGTTCAAATGGGCCAAACGAAGTCGGAATGGCCTGAAATCAGACGAAAAATACAGTTGAGTGATTTCTGAAGTGGTCGAGCAGACGGCACGTCAATCGGACTTGCCGTGTGCCCGCGGTGACCGACAACGCAGTTCTGGTGTCATAAACGACCAAAACGGGCATCCAACGGTCAAATTCATAGAGGACGACCTCGGATTGAGATGAAACCACCGTGAAACATTCTAATTATTATTCGTGATGTGTACGCGCAGACGGAACGTCAATCGGACATGCGGTTTGCGCGGTACGGCTCAATATTCGTGTTTTATGTGATGCACACGCTTCGTAAACGCGCGTGAGGGGGGTCCAAATCGGCCGAACGAATTCGGAATGGCCTGAAATCAGACGAAAAATACGGGTGAGTGATTTCTGAAGTGTTCGAGCAGACGGCACATCAATCGGACATGCTCTGTGCCCGCGGTGACCGAGAATGCAGTTCTGGTGTCACAAACGACCAAAACGGGCGTCAAACGGTCAAATTCATAGAGGACGACCTCAGATTCATCTGAAACCACCGTTCAACATTCTAATTATTATTCGTGATGTGTACGTGCAGACGACACGTCAATCGGACGTGCGGTTTGCGCGGTACGGCTCAATATTCGTGTTTTAAGTGATGTGCGCGCTTTGTAAACGCGCGTGAGGGGGGTCCAAACGGGCCGAACGAAGTTGTAATGGCCTGAAATCAGACGACAAATACGGGTGAGTGATTTATGGTGTGGTCGAGTAGACGGTACGTCAATCGAACGTGCCGTGTGCCCGCGGTGACCGACAACGCAGTTCTGGTGTCATAAATTGCCAAAACGGGCGTCCAATGGTCAAATTCATAGCGGACGACCTCAGATTGAGCCGAAACCACTGTGAAACATTATAATTATTATTCGTGACGTGTACGCGTAGACGACACGTCAATCGGACGTGCGGTTTGCGCGGTACGGCACAATATTCGTGTTTTAAGTGATGTGCGCGCTTCGTAAACGCGCGTGAGGGGGGTCCAAATGGGCCGAAAAAAGTCAGAATGGCCTGAAATCAGACGACAAATACGGGTGAGCGATTTCTGAAGTGGACGACCAGACGACACATCAATCGGACGTGTCGTGTGCCCGCGGTGACCGACAACGCAGTTCTGGTGTCATAAACGGCCAAAACGGGCGTCCAATGGTCAAATTCATAGAGGACGACCTCAGATTGAGCTGAAACCACCGTGCAACATTCTAATTATTATTCGTGATGTGTATGCACAGACAACACATCAATCGGACGTGCGGTTTGTGCGGTATGGCTCAATATTTGTGTTTTAAGTGATTTGCGCGATTCGTAAACGTGCGTGAGGGGGGTCCAAACAGGAAGAACGAAGTCAGAATGGACTGAAATCAGATGAAAAATACGATTGAGTGATTTTTGAAGTGGTCGAGCAGACGGCACGTCAATCGGACGTGCCGTGTGCCCGCGGTGACCGACAACGCAGTTCTGGTGTCATAAATGACCAAAACGGGCGTCCAACAGTCAAATTCATAGCGGACGACCTCGGATTGAGCTGAAACCACCGTGCAACATTATAATTATTATTCGTGATGTGTACGCGCAGACAGCACGTCAATCCGACGTGCGGTTTGCGCGGTACGACTCAATATTCGTGTTTTAAGTGATGTGTGCGCTTCATAAACGCGCGTGAGGGGGGTCCAAATGGGCCAAGCGAAGTCGGAATGGCCTGAAATCAGACGAAAAATATGGGTGAGTGATTTCTGAAGTGGTCGAGCAGACGACACGTCAATCGGACGTTCCCTGTGCCCGCGGTGACCGAGAACGCAGTTCTGGTGTCATAAACGACCAAAACGGGCGTCAAACGGTCAAATTCATAGCGGACAACCTCAGATTGAGCTGAAACCACCATGAAAAATTCTAATTATTATTCGTGACGTGTATGCGCAGACGTCACGTCAATCGGACGTGCGGTTTGCGCGGTACGGCTCAATATTCATGTTTTAAGTGATGTGTGTGCTTCGTAAACGCGCGTGAAGGGTGGTCCAAGGAGGAGGCGGGGGGGGGATGTTTGGGGGGCTGTCTGGGGAGTGTCCGGGGGGCTGTCCGGGGTCCAGGGAGGAGGGTGGGGGGGGGGCTGTCCGGGGGGCTGTCTGGGGGGCTGTCCGGGGTCCCGGGAGGAGGGTGGGTTGTTCGGGGGGCTGTCTGGGGGGGTATTCGGAGGGTTTTCCGGGGGGGGTGTCCGGGGGGTGTTCGGGGGGCTGTCTGGGGGGGTGTTCGGGGGGTTGTCCGGGGTACAAGGAGGTGGGTGGGGGGCTATCTGGGGGTTGTTCGGGGGCTGTCCAGGGGGTGTTCGGGGGGTTGTCCGGGGTCCAGGGAGGAGGGTGGGGGGGCTGTTCGGGGGGCTGTCTGGGGGGTGTTCGGGGGGGTTGTCCGGGGTACAAGGAGGTGGGTGGGGGCTGTCCGTGGGGCTGTCCGGGGGGTGTTCGGGGGTGTTCGGGGGGTGTCTGGGGTCCAAGGAGGAGGGTGGGGGGGGGGGGCTGTCCGGGGAGTGTCTGGGGGGCTGTTCGGGGTCCAGGGAGGAGGGTGGGTGGGGGGGCTGTTCGGGGCGCTGTCCGGGGGGCTGTCTGGGGTCCAGGGAGGAGGGGGGGATGTTCGGGGGGCTGTCCAGGGGCTGTCGAGGGGGGTGTTCGGAGGGTTGTCCGGGGGTTGTCTGGGGGCTGTTCGGGGGCCTGTCCGGGGGTGTTCGGGGGGTTGTCTGGGGTACAAGGAGGTGGGTTGGGGGGCTGTTCGGGGGGCTATCCGGGGGTCTTTCTGGGGTCCAGGGAGGAGGAGGGGGGGGGGGGGGGCTGTTCGGGGGCTGTCTAGGGGCTGTCCGGGGGGTGTTCGGTGGGTTGTCCGGGGGGTGTCCGGGGGGTGTTCGGGGGGGTGTTCGGGGGGTTGTCCGGGGTACAAGGAGGTGGGTGGGGGAGGGGGCTATCCGGGGGTTGTTCGGGGGGCTGTCGGGGGGGGGGGGGTGTTCGGGGGGTGTCCGAGGTCCAAGGAGGAGGGTGGGGGGGCTGTTCGGGGGGCTGTCCGGGGAGTGTCCGGGGGGTTGTTCGGGGTCCAGGGAGGAGGGTGGGGGGGGGCTGTTCGGGGGGCTGTCCGGGTGGCTGTCCGGGGTCTAGGGAGGAGGGGGGGGCTGTTCGGGGGTCCAGGGAGGAAGGTGTATGGGGGCTGTGCGGGGGGCTGCCTGGGGGGTGTTCGGGGGGTTGTCCGGTGTCCATGGAGCAGGGTGGGGGGGCTGTGCGGGGAGCTGTCCAGGGGTTGTTCGGGGGGTTGTCCGGGGTCCAAGGAGGAGGGTGGGGGCTGTCTGGGGGGCTGTCCGGGGTACAGGAAGGAGGGGGTTCCCAAACACACAACCACTAAAAGACAACAACATCCATAAAAACAGATAATATATAAAAATAACTCAACTCCAATACTATACTACGAGTCTAGATAAAACCAACAACTAGAATAGATTAAATATCAAATCTCAGTAATATTAGTCAAAAATGAAATGGATCAATTTGTCCCACATCACCCTCACCATCATCACCATCATCACCATCACCATCACCATCACCATCATCAGCACCATCATCATCACCATCATCATCACCCTCATCCTCGTCCCCATCATTGTCCTCGTCCCCATCATCGTCCTCACCCTCCTCAGTGCCCTCCTCCTCGCCCTCGCCCTCCTCCTCTCCCTCACCCTCCTCCTCGCCATCATCATCGTCAAGCTGAACATCGTCCTGAGCAGCACTAGAACTGTCACCTGGTGCACCATATATAGAATGTATGGACGATATATACTCATCAAAAGCTGGGATGGCCTCTGATGGAAGTGTTGGACGTAGAACTTCAATAAATTTCATAAATGCATTGTTTTCCCTAGAAGACTATTCTGCCGTCTCTGTGGACCTTTTCTCAGCCTGTTATGCCTGTGCCCTAACTTGTTGCAGCTCGATGGCACTACAGCTCGTACCTGAGGAGGGACAATACCTCTTCGGGGCTATCCTAGGTCGGCAGTGTACTCTGCCAGGATGCTCCTCTCCTAACACCTGATGTAAGTGATCTCTAGGCCCAAAATTGTCCGGTTCTTGGGCATCGAGGGCCTCTAAAGCAACCTGTTACAAATATAAATATATTATTAAGTTACAAAATAGATATTAAAATATAAAATTAATACACTAAAACTTACAATCTGCTGATGAGTCGCTTCGTTGACGGTACTTCCATCCTTTTTCCGTCTACATGAGCAAAACAGTTTTGCTCGAGGCACACGTCCTTCAATATTCTGTATTTTCCTCTAAAATTATATTGAAAACTAAAGTTATATGAAAATTTTAACAAACGATTAAATAATTGAGAAAACAAAAGAAAATTTATGTCGTAAAGAAAACTTATAAAAAATTGGCATGCCTGCTTCCTCTCATGATCCGGCATCATCGTACGTCCTACTGTGTGGAGATATTTTTTTGCATCAATGTTTTTTTTATTTTTTCCATATAATTCCTAAATAAAATTCAATAATGAAAAGGATAATATTAATGCGAAACATGAAAGTTATTATTTAAATACCTCAAATTTAATTCATACCTTAAACATGGTACTCGTCCAATGGGTAATCATCTGATGATACTGCTCTATAAGATAGTCATCCACGACTGGGACAACCTCTAACTCAGTGCCAACTCTAGCACGCCATCCAAGATACAACTCATGCTTGTAGGCTCTCCAAATCTCTCCTAAATCCTTTAGACGTTCCGGTCGAGCACCCTCACCATCGGGAAAATTAAATCGAAGCTGACAAGAAAATATTAATTCATATAAATACAAAAATAATTCATGTCATTAAATAAAATAGATTTTTTACCCATATCTCTTCCCAAGATCTATCCTTGACTTCATGTGGCAAATGTCTCCATGACAACAGGCTGATGGGATTGATGTCGGAGTATTTGGAATGCATCGCCAAAAAACTCCGACATTGCTGCCCGGATTTCTCAACCATTTGGTTGTCTTCATTATAATTTACCATAACCTGTGTGCGGCGATTCCACACCGAACGCATGCGTGTATGCCCCCGCCCCCGCCTCCTATCAGTAGTTGTTTCTGTCATTAAAGAAAAAACAAATATTTTTATCAAAACATGTTATAATGAAAATAAATATTTTTATACAATTTTGTTAGGGTTTTATAAATATACCTGCGCCAGTCTGATTGCTGAGCGCCGCCAGATCCACAGAAACTGATGGAACACCCTGTGCTGGAACAGGAGTCGAGGACGAAGGAATATGGAAGATCGGAGAGATAGAAATAGAAGGAAAATAAGATGGTACAGCCAGTATGACCAGATTCTGACTGGGGAGTGGGAATCATCATGGGATGTGAAAATGATGGGGCAGAAGAATGCAGACGGTATCGAAAACATGGGAGGCCTAAATATCCCGTGTGTCCCTAACGGAAAACCGGGATCAGAATGTGGTAAGGATGACATGTCAGTGGGAGGGGCAGGGTCTAGTCGGGCACGCGCAACTGATCGTCGACCTCTGGTACGAACCCCCCTCGTACCACCGGCCTGAGTACTAGGACCAGTACTAGGCTCCTCGTCGAATAACTATCGACGTAAAGGTGGATCCCAAAAAAATGTTTACAACAAAATTAATCACATGACATTATATATTCTTTAAATATATATATTTGAAATAAAGTACTCACAACAGGTACTAATGGTGGAACTCCCAACTCCGTCATTCGACGATTGTTGTCCATCATTTTTTTCCTTCGTCTCCCTTCAATAGGCTGAATTTCCTGCTTTTGAAAACAAATATTTAATTATTTAGAAAAAGTAAACTAAAGTGTAACCCAAAAAAATAAATATATGAGGGAATAGGGGGATTCATTGATAATTTATCTATCAATTGTTTTATAAGATCTTGAATGGATTTAATAAATCATACAAGTTGTAATGTTTACCAAGTTAAAAATATTGTTTGACTAGGTTTGGATACAGTTCAATTCCAAATTACAAAATGCAATTCAAATAAAATTGCGACGAATAAACATTGAAAATTCACATAACGGTCAAGTCAGCAAAAATATATTTGTTATCAATACTAAATCAATTTGAATAGTACCAACCTTAACAACCCAACTCGAGGTAAAACAAAAGAATTGAGAACATGGATGAATGATTATATATATTTCCAACCACAACTTCAGGTTCACAATCAACTCTGACAATTGAGCTATTGGAGTCATCAAAAGAAATAAATGAATTGGTTCCAATGACAGTAGGGAAAGTGTCAATTTCATCATCACCATCATAAAAAATATTTCTTGGAATTACTTCAACTATGACACAAAATTCAGGTCCAAGTTGGTCTTTGACATAAAAAACCTGTTTAGCCATTGATGCCAACACATATGGTTCTTCGGTAGAAAGAGTGCGAGTCATATTAATTACTCGAAATCCACAATCATCAACAAATGTGCCTTGTCTCGTCATCGAATCAAACCAATGGCATTTCAACATTGTGACTCGTCCATGAGAGTAATAATCCAATATTATTATTTTTCAACGACTCCATAATAACCCACATTTTCAAATCACGGTCTACTATCTGATGCACTGGCATAACAATCTGTTGTGGCAGTAACCATAACACCATCATGTTGTGTTTTCATATTCTTTGCTCGTTCAGTGACAATAAATTTGTACCCATTGATAACAATTGATTTACAGTCACGAACCACGGTATTAGGACCAAAAGCCAAAGCTCCTATTTCCTCAGAGACAGAGTCAGCAGACAAAATCAATACCTACAATATAAATGATTTTTAAACTTAATTAAATATTGATATAATTATTTTAAATAGTAATATTTTTACCATCAATTTTAACCAAGCAGAAAACTCTTTGCTATGCAAAGCCTCCCTCCTTCTCAAAGATAAAGAACGATGCTTTCTATTTATCATTGTTTTATGTTCCCTGTAGATAAAAAATATGAATAGTTTAACAGATATATATGTATGATATACATAATCAATTTAGTTACCTGATATAGTCATCGAACAAATCACAGTTGAACAAAACTGTGCGATGTGCCATCTCCCGCTCTTCATGGCTTAATGTATTCAATGTATATGATCCAGGAATTCCTCCTATTTGAGGAAGTGATGGAAAACTGGGTTCAATTTGCTCATACTATTCTTCTTCATTTCTCATTGGTCTATTCAATCTTGTAGTAAGATCAGACAAATACATCGAGCAGAAATCTATACATTCTTGGGCCAGGTAACCATTCATGATAGAACCTTCAGGATGATTTCTGTTTCGGACATAAGACTTTAATGTGAACATATGTTTTTTAGTTGGATACATCCAACGAAAAGAAACAGGTCCTACGAGAAGTATTTCATTGGGAATATGGACAGTTAGATGCAGCATGCATGTGAAAAATGATTGAGGAAATATTTTCTCCAACTCACACAAAATTAATGGGGCATCTATCAAAATTTTTGGCAAGAAAGACTTGGAAAACTTCTTAGCACAAAGATCTCTAAAAAAATCACACAACCGAAAAACAGCCACCCTTACATTATTGGACAAAAGATGACGAATTGCTATTGGAAGCAACTCATCCAGTAGAACGTGATAATCATGAGTCTTCAAAGATTTTAGCTTCAACTCTTTTCTGTTGACCCATTTAGATATGTTGCTTGAATACCCATCAGGAACTCTAATAGTCTCTAATACTTCCAGAAATTGTTTTTTTTTTCATAGGTTTCATCACATAAGAAGCACATGGAAGTTTCAATTTATTTTCACTGATACGCACAGGATGCAATTCTGGTCTGATGCCCCAATCCACCAAGTCACGCCGAGATTGTAAATCATCTTTTGGTTTCCCATTGACATTTAGAAGAACTGAAAGCAACATTTCACATATATTCTTTTCAATATGCATTACGTCTAAGCAATGACGTAACAAATTGGTTGACCAATAAGGCAAATAAAAAACGATACTCCTCTTCCTCCAATTGTAACAGGTTTCAATGGAAACATTCTTTCTCTTTCCAGATTTCATTTGACCCTTCCCGAACGAAAAACTGCAATCTTTCAATTCATTAAGCACATCAGTTCCAGACATACGCTGAGGTGGATCATCGGTCTCTATGGTATTATCAAATCTTCGACGATTCAATCTATATGGATGATCCTTTGGTAAGAATCGTCGATGTCCCATAAAACTGAAACTACAATGATGTTTCAGTCTTCTGGATCGTGTATTCTTCATACAAACTGGACATGACAGTTTTCCCTTCGTGCTCCATCCAGACATCATTGCATAAGCTGTAAAATCATTGATCGTCCACATAAGCGCAGCACGCATCTGAAATATGTCTTTCGAACATGCATCATATGTGCGCACACCCACATCCCAAAGAAGTTTCAATTCTTTTATTAAAGGTTGCATGTATACATCAATATCATTGCTGGGATCAGAAGGACCAGGTATGAGTATACTCATGAAAGTGAATGGTTTTTTCATACACAACCATGGGGGAAGATTATAAATGTGTATAAAAACTGGCCATGTGCTGTGCAAAGTAAGCATCTTCCCAAATGGATTAAAACCGTCGCATGAAAGACCCATCCTCACATTACGCACGTCAGCTGCAAAATCAGGATGTCGAGCATCAAATCTCTTCCATACAAATCCATCTACAGTATGAACCAACTCATCATTAGTCTTCTTTCTCTCGTTATCATGCCACCTCATTTTTATTGATATGTCATAAGACATAAAATGATTCTGGAGTCTGGGGATCAATGGAAAGTGCCACATTACTTTCTGTGGAACGCGGGATGGCGTTCCATCAGATTTTGACTTCCAGCAGGATGTGCCACATTTTATACAATCATTTCGTTCAGCGGTTTCCTCCCAGAATAAACTGCAATCTTTCGGGCAAGCATGAATTTTGTTTCTTGAAAATCCAAGTTCCTCAACTAACTTCCATGCCATATAGTTGTTTGAGGGAATATCTGCATCATCTGGAAGTAAATCCTTCAAGAGGGTAAGAATTTAATCGATTGCTATATTAGAAATCCCATACATAGTTTTCCCATGAAATAATCGGATTAAAATTTCTAGCTTTTTCATTTTATCTCATTGTCGATATACTGGAGTCGTGGCAGCATCATTCAATTTTTTCACCCTATCAATATCATCATTTTCACTAGATGCATCAGCTGTCCTCATATCGAAGTCTTCTTGAGTCGAAATCATTTCTTTTTCATGATGACGAATAAATAGAAACCGATCATCTAACAAATTCTCCATTCCAATCCTTTCATTTCGATCATCACCAATTTGAGATTTCGTTTTCTCCCCATTGTGATACCACACAAAGTAGTTTGCTTGAAACCCATTTTTGGTTATGTGGTAGCTGACTTCTTCACGTCTCAACCATGGTCTACCAACACAATCGGAACATGGGCAGTGTATGCGACCACTATCTGAAGCATTGTGAAATGCAAAATCTATAAATCTCTCCAAATTGTTTTGAAAATCGTCTGAGATCCGATCGGTTACATACATCCAACTTCTGTCCATTCTATAAAAAGAATTTATATAAGTCATTTTGTCATAAACAATTAAATAGGCATTAAATTTAATAGAAAATAAATTTATGTAAACGATAATGGGAGAAAATAATCAAGGTATCAACTACACATGTGAAAAAAACATACAAATGTGTTATTGAAAAAATGTAAAACCAACAGGAACTTAATGTGTTATATCACATAGCAGCATGCCTCATCCCATAACCATATTAGTAGGGTATCATGAACATTAATAACATCAACCTTGTGCCATCCTCCTACCCTACATGACCCCAACCACATGCCACATCTTATTATAGCCTTATCACATCACACCTCACCAGAAAACACTAGGGAAATTATAGTACATCTCACCTGAAGACACATGGACAATCACATCGCATCTTGCCTAAAAACACATGGTCAATCACTTTTGAAGGAAGAGTAGGGAAGACATGGTAGCTATCCAAACATATAACCAACATCCTAGATATTAGAAAAAATACCCATAACTCAAAACCTCTGATCGTTGGTAAGTTTATCCAACTCTGGTTGGGAATGTGTAGAAATAACATAAAAATAGATGATATATAAATAGCACAAAATACTCAACCTATGGGTTCACATTAACTACATAATCACACACTTCACTACTACCATAAAACACATAAACCACACCACCACCACACAAGATGCATAACATTTCTCACTTTCATTTATAAGACACTTCATTCACACTTACATTGTCTATTCATTTAATGTTAAATTAATTAAATCCATTTACCACACATCATACACCACAACTTCATCACACAACACCTCCACACGACACAACACCACCACACATCATCACTATCATACAACTTCACATGTCACCTCCATGCCCACTAACCATCATATTACAACCCCACATATCACAAAGCCCAACTGGTCACCTCAATCCCCATAAAACACCCTACAACATACAATGAAACAGAACAAAAAAACTCTCATAGAGGCAACATACCCCAACTTCCACAATGTATTTATTCAAGGCCTTTTATTACATTACCCCTTTATTTATCATGGGCATTATAACACAATAGATATTCCATGGGAAACTAATTAATTAAAAAAATATTCATTCATTTCCCTATTTTTCACGGTGCAATCACATTAAAATCCTAACTTAAAACAAAAATATTAGATAAATAACAATAAAAACAAGGTACCATATATGTATAAAGAATAAAATACCTAATTTGAGATGATTCTGCTGGGTTTTCACCTATTCGGATGGGGAGTTCAAGATTAGCAGGGAGTTGGAGCTGGATTGATAAATTAAAACTAAAATATGAGATCAATAACAATAAAAATAAGGTAGTATATGTGTATAAAGGAAAAAATACCTGATTTCAGATGAGTTTTCACCTCTTCGGATGTTCGGATGGGGGGAGTTCGCGGGAGGAGGGAGAGTAGCCCCGCTGGATCATAAATTTAGGGTTCTGTCCGAATGGGGGGGAGAGCAGCCCCGCGGCTGTATTTAGGGGTATTCTTTCCCAACAGTTTTTAAAAACCGTTGGGAAAGAGAGGTGTTAAGGGACTTTTCCCAACGGTTCTAGTGAACTGTTGGGTAAAGTGTATCTAAGACACCCATTTACCATCGTTTTGGGGAAACCGTTGGCAAAGGGGTGGTCTTTCCCAACGGTTTCAGCAAACCGTTGGGAAAACCTTCCCTGGACATTCCTTTGCCAACAGTTGTGTATAACCATTGGTAAATATGTCCTAATCCCATCAACCCCAACGGTTTAGGCCAACCTTTGGTAAACACCCGTTGGGAGAAATCCTATTTCCAGTAGTGGGAATAAAAATAATATTAGATTAAAATAATTCAAATTCAATTCATTTGAGAAACATATTTTACCCATTCGAGGAAGAAGAATATGTCCTGATTTATTATAATATAGAAAGAGAGAAGATGGAAATATGTATCTTCTCAGTCATATGTTTCATACAAAGAGAATAAGAATTTGACTAAGTAGAATTACATTCTTGATAAAATATCCTTGAAAATTAAAATGAATATTATCATGTAGATTATTAATAGTGTTTGATCATCCCATTTGATGGGTAACATTAATTTTCTCATGACTGTGAAAGAAAAATATGATTGAATTGTTTGATTTTGAAATGATGGAGATATAAAGATAAAATCGTGTGATAATACTCACCTATTTTAATATTAATTTTATAATACTAATATTATCTATGTTTATGGCCTTTGATATAATTTTTTGGTGTGTTTCATTTGAGTTTCTCTTGATTGGAAGTTAAATTCCATCTAAAACGTTATAGTTTCAATAAATAGGATGGAAATTATGTTATGTATGGATAATTAAATAATGTAAATATATATTATGTTTAAATCCTAGAGAATACTACTCTCCTTACTATATAAGAGGTGAACAATTTATAGAACTGGAAGCTTAGTCACATTCATCAGCATAGTATGTAGAATTTTTCATAGCTAAAAACTATTTCTGATATATCCTCATTAAAGAGGAATGAAGAAATTATTTGTGATACACTCATTATCGGAAATATGGTGGAAAACCCTTACCATCCAAATAAGAGAAAATTAATGAATTTTCAGAATTTTGTCAAAATAGATGAATGTGGGATAATTATTTTGTCTAGAACTTATTGTGATAAATTATTAATTAAATATTTTTATGACTACAACAAGATGGATTATTCTATTTTTATGTAGTCTAGGAGGGAAGTTTCATACTACATTAAAATGGCTCAAATAAGAGTTAAAAATGAAAATGAAAGAACAATGAAAACCCTATAGTCTGATAATCAATCAAAATACATTTCTATTGAAGTTGAAAATTATATAGAGAAACATAGAATAAATAATTTTTTATAAGAGGTAAGAAATCATAAATTAAACATATTAATGGAAATATGGAACCATTTGATAAATATTATGGAAAATAATTTCTCTATTAAAAGTGGAATCTCTCTCTACTATTGTAAAGAAGCAATTCATGTATACATGTAAACATAAAATCAAGTATTACTCAGTCTGATAGAATATAAGTCACCATATGAAATATGGCATGGAAGGAAACCCTCATTAAAACAACTCAGAGCATTCATATATTAATATTTGATTTAAACATAATAGGTAAAACTGGGGAATTATGGTGATGTAGTAGATGGAGAAATATTTTTAGGCCACTCATCAACGAGTAAGGAATATAAATGCTTCAACAAAATTTATAAAAAAAATATTTTAAAATAGTTATGTTAATGTTGTTGAATATGAAGTTAAAGTGATTTGTGGATTTTCCCTAAATAAGTGATTGAATAAGAAGAAGTGATAATTATGAATTCAGAAGAATCTCATAATCCCCTAGTAAATGATGATTCTTAAATTTAATAAATGGATGTGAATGATAATCTATGGAGTCAACCTGTGACTCAAAAAAGAAAATTTTGAGTTGGAATTAATCCAAGAAACATTATTAGAGAAAATTATGAACTAATTTAGACTTATAGAATGAGAATAATTGAATAAAATACTCAATTATAATATATAGAACCATCTTAAAATAAAGAAGAAAGAAAGTAGGAATCATTGGTGGAACATAATAATGAATATTTTAACTAAATTGTTAAAAGTAAAAAAATTGTAACTTGTGCATAGACCTAGACATAATAATGTGAATAACACAAAATGGGTCTTTAAAAAATACATTTACAAATATGGAAGAGTTGTCTAGGAAAAAGTGGGGGTGGTGTATAAATGATATTCCTAGTTTGAATGAGTTGATTTTTAGGAAAGTTTATATTCGGTGGAATGAATGGAATAAATAATATTCCTTATAGTATTAGTTGTTTATTGAAATTTCATAGTTTAAAAAATGGAAATGAATAAAAAAAATTATAATTCAATATTTAATAATGAATTATAAATTAAAAAATTTAGGAAATGATTATTTAAAAGTTTTCAAAATAAAAAACACATTATATGTCCAAAATTAATCACCTTGTTCTTGATTTGAATAGATATTATAATATATGAAAGAGTAAAAATTCAAGAGAGGTGGAGTTGATCAGAACATCTACTTGAAAATCTCATATGTGGATTACTTTATATAAATGATGTGTGTAGATGATATCATTTTTATAGATATAATAACAATTTTTTGATAGGTTTTTAAATCTTAGGCAATTAAACATTGATATGTATATGATTAGAGAGATGACATATTTTCCTAGGTTATATGTTACTAAAAGTAGAGGTTACAATTTCATCTCATAGGTGAAACATGAAAGAGATGTGTTAAATAAGTTTATGATAGATTAATGATAACCAGTTTCAAATCTAATAGCCATGATAATGAATATTAGAATTTATGGGGACAAAACCTAATTTAACTCAACATTGAATAGAATAATCATTGGAATTTTACTCTGTCTTACAACATTAAGGCTTGGAATATTCTAATCAAGATTCCAAAAGTCATATTTTTATAGGTCTTCAAATGAAGATACTATATTGGTAATAAATAGTATACTAAGGTGCATTGAAGGAAAATTAAAACATGGTTTTGTTTTAAAAGTTGATGAAGTTATATATTTGATGTCTTATTCTGATACCAACAGGGATGGAGATATTATGGATCGAAAATATATAAGCGGCAGATCTTTCCTCTTTCAAATAAATTACATTGGAAGGAAATTTAATAATAAATAATGTGTATCCTTGATTACAATAGTGGAATATTTTAATTAAGACACCAAGTCTTTTACAAAGTTGATGTGGATGAAGAAATAGTCAGAAGATCTTATAGAAGTGGCATGACACTCGATTTCTATACAGTGTGACAAAAAAATTTCCATTGAGCTTATATTGATTCTTGTAAAATATTATCATAGGAATCATTTGAGATCTATTAACATTTTAAAATGGATAATTAAGAAAAAAATAAAGTGTAATTGGAATTTACTGGAACTCCATAATATGTGTAATATATCTTTACTGAACTAATGGTTGCACTTGTATTTTAGAATCATCGGTTGAACCTTCGAGTTCAACCAATCTCTTTAACCTATTAATGGTCAATATTGACTCTCCCATTTTTTTATAATTATACATTTATAAATTTTTTGTTCTTTTAGTAAATTATTAGTTATTGGGTATGGGAAGATAAGAGGAGACACTATCCATGTGGAATTCACAACATAAATAAGTTTGTTTAGAGGAAAAAAGGATCACATTTTATATGTTGACATATTTTATTGATTCGTATAACGAACATCAACTCACATAGTCTTAAAAAACTATTAATAGATCTTTCATTAGTTTTTGGAACATTAGACATTTCATAATATATAGACATGAAAAAATATTTAAAAAATTATAATCTCATTAAATTTTGATGTCAATAGAAAAGAAATACTGAAGAGGGATCATGGGGGAGAATATAACCAACATGGGGGGATTAAGTATGAAGTAAATATAGAGGATTGAAAAAATAATTCAAATAGATAGAATATTGCATCCAAATTATGTAAATGTTGGATTTATTATAAATTAAAAGTATATATAAAGTCATTTGAGGATGTTTGTTTTATGAAAAGATGTTTTAAGTCAATTTTTGATGGCTATAAATATCATTTTATGGTTATAGAGGTCATAGGAAAAATCTTGTTATGAGTATGAGGGTCACACCATGAGGGTAGTTGTTTTTTGAAAAATCTAAAAGTGTTGAAGTCATTCACACTATGGTTAGTCTAGAGACGTTCTGAATATTTCATACATAATGATTCTAGATAAAAAATAATGGTATTTCATGATGATACTTGTTTCCTTTTCCATTATGTGATTTTGGAAAAATCATTGAAGTTCTATGAACATAATAATGGCCACTCCATAGACTCAATTCAAGACACATAGTTATAGAATTTTAGAATATATGTTATTTGATCACATAATGATATAATGATTTATTTCCTGATTGGAGAAAACATTCCATGACATTTAGGCCATGAAGAAAGATAGTGAATCCTGAAAGTTAATATTTAGGTACTTTTATAACAAAAATCTACGTGACACTGAGAATGTTTGGATCATACTATGATGTTATAGGAAGATGAATTAACAAAAGAAGAAACTGATCTATCGCACAATGATGATAAATTTAACATTATGAATAATGGAATATAGATAATTAAGAAAAATTCATGGACTAGGATTTCCCATGTTTGTTGTGAAGATTTTTTTGTATCCATAAACTACTTATTTGAATATCAATTATAGAGAGGTTCTTAGAGATTATCTAACAATTGGACTTGATGTGGAGGATTAATGAAATTGATTGATGTTTGATTTTTTGAATTTCAAAATTACATGGATTTATTTTATTGAAAATCTAGATATTTTTTATGAATCTATATCAAAAATTGTTTCCCTTATGAATGTATTATATAATTCCCAAGGTTATCTCACCTCGAATTTGAAGACTAAGATTAAATTTTTTTCTTTTTATTGATTTTTTATATTCGAAAGGAAAAGAAAAATGAGGGATTTTTGCATTTGTGGAAGATTTAATGAAAAAATAAATAAAATTAAGGAATGTGGGTGAGTGAATATTATAAATTAAAAGTAGTTCAGATGAAATAAAATGAGTAAATATATTTACGATATGATCTATAAACTAGTAGTGAATTTATGACACCACCTTCTTTATCATCTCAAAAACATTTTCTTATTTTAATTCCTCAATGTACACCCAATTACACTTGAAGTGACAATACAAAATCAATGTGAGTTCTATTACTCCTTTAAATGTGATTTAATAACTCAATGAACACTAAGAAATTTAATATAATTGAATCTAAAATACTATTTAAAAAACATCATTATGAAATTTAAAGAGTAATAATGGCTATTTTACATCAATAAGATGGACAATGAATCAAAATGGACTTAGAAGATATATTAAATTCTACAACAAAAGAATCTAGTTTCATTTAAGAATAATATTTCCATAAAAATTTGATCATGATGTAGAGATATTCAGGACTCAAAAGGGGTTCCATAGTTCTCCACTATATCCATTCCAACAAGGGTTAATCTAGAAATGGTTTTATAAGATCAAAAATCCATTTTATGTTTACTACCTCAATCTCAGGTACTATTCTTCCTTCCTTATCATTTGATGCTCTCCATGATCATAGATAATGACCCCTTCAATGGAGGGAAAATATTTTTTTAATAAGTAGTAGTTGCTAAACAATTTGAAACCTTCTTAGGGAAACCGACACACATGTAGTACACTACCAATAGTTTTCCTTTTAGGTGGAAACAGCCATTTCTTCCAAAAATCATTAGCCATTCCACATCCCCATTAAAATTTAACAATTTAAATGATTAAATATTTATTGGCCAAAAAACATGGAATAAATTTGATGTAACAATTTTAATTATATCATATTGTGAAGGATCACTCCTAACAATATGGTTCTTAATAATTTTCCTTTCTCTCTCATTCTATATTCCCATGTAATGGCTATAATCACCATGAAATGAAGCTTCTATTGGTTTTCCTTGATGTTTTTCCTGAGAATCCACCCTTCCATAACTATATTCTTCCCAGTATGTGTACCACCAAATTAGCAGTAGCTCTATATTATTTGACGTTTATATATTATCCCAATATCTTTAGTAGTAATAAATTTTTTTAAGAATATTTAATATTACTTTCAAGTATCAGCTTTACCAGGATAGTTACTTTAATATATCATTTTAAGGACTATTATGTATCCCTATAATTTCCCTCATTTTAAATTTCAATAATGAAGGAATTTTATTTATTTAATATAGTTTACGTAATTCATTATAAAGAGAAATGTTTCTTAATTTATAACAACAAAGGAACAAATATTATACATGAAGTGATACCCTTTACATATTAGTATACATTTTTGAATTGTTGAGTGTATATTCAGGATAACTTTTAATCCATCAATGTAGATAATAATTACTTTCATGTATGAACCAATTTACATTTAAACATAGGGTCCTTTTCAAAATTATTCTTTACTTATTCAAAATCACTCATACAAATTGAGTATATAACTCATATATATTCCATAGAGTACATATGATGAACCTTATTTTTAATCTAAATGATTCATACATAGCACAATATTACATTAATCTTTGTTAAATTTATTCTCCACTTCACAAATGACTGTTTTGTAAAGATAATGACAAATCTTATGTATTCCATAATTTACCACTTCTAATTTTGAGGATCATCACAATGAATCTTACTCATGTTAGGGTCTTGGGATAATTTCTCTTTTTCAAGGGTTAATTTTACCATAAAATAAATAAAAAGAACATATTAAGTATTTATATTTACCAATAATTATAGAAAAAAATTAAAAAAATTAAAAAATCAATAATGAATTATTATTTTTATATTAAATACAAAAATATGAAAAAAAAATTAATAGGATAAGATTTACCTTAAAATTAACAAATAGTGGAGTTTAAATATTTGAAATGAAATTTAAAATTAAGGAAACAATATTATATATAAATTTCCACACACATAAGACTTGGAATCCTAAACATGTAAGAATAAAAATATTACCATAATAAAATTTAAAAACCTGAAAATGTCAGATAACATAAATATCCATGGAACACAGACATATCATGACATATCAATTTCTTTCAATATATTGTCTCTATATAGAAAATTCAATCCATTAACACTTTTCTAATCCTCTCATTCACATTAATACCCACCTCACTAGAATAAATTCTTTCATCACACAAATGTGGGCTTTCATAATGTTTTTAAAATCCAAATCCATGAATGGGTTAACATATACCTGATGAGTTTATAAATCTCTATAAAATGAGTCAATTATATATGTTTATCATGAGGAAATTCATGTTTTTTCAATAGATAAGTCTGATAGGTTTACGTTTCAAAAGTTATACAGAGGAATGAGGAGGTTTGTCTCTATTTGAAGCAGAATGCAAGATACATGTTTTACACTTAAAAATGAAATCATCCAAACTAAATATTACAATGATTTAGCTCTAAAAAATTGATTTTCATGGGAGATTACAACCATTAAAATTTAATTGGAAATAAATTTATTCTTTTCAATTGTCCACCTCTAATAGATTTGATTTCCTTTCTACTTTCCTTTTCAAATTCTATATTTAAATATTTTTAATCGAAGAGAAGATCCCTTAAACATTAGACAACAATGTTCCCAAATTTTATGTATTGTTATTCCTTACATATTTCATATAATTTTTCAACAAAATTATATTATTAAAATACATTATGTTCTTGATACTTAATTCCCAAAATAGATTTATCCAATACAGAAAATATAAGATAACACCCCCTACACACTTGGGTTTAACTTAAATAATGAAATTTAAATCTAGATTTATGTGGTTATGGATTTACATTTTAGTATATAGTTTCATAAAAATTATAATAATGGATTATAGGTTATTACAAAGTTCATATGTAATAGGTATTCTAGAATAACGGTTAATTTTAAGATATGATATTTTTAATAAAAAAATACATTAATATTATTAAAAAACGTTCCCCAGTGCTCTAAGGATTTTACTTGAATTCACTAAAAATTATTATTAAATTTTCATGTATTTTTTCTCTTAATTTGAGAGGTTATTAGAAAGAAGCCGTGAAAATTATTTTAAAAGCCCTATAGATTAGTGATTTTAAAATTCGGATAGTATTTCATAGCATGGAATTCAAACATCAATGGTATATTCTTGAATTTCCAAAACTAGTAATATAAAATAAGGTTAATTATAAAATTCATTAAGCTGATATTCATGGGTCAAATTTTTTTCACACATTAGAAAAAGTTTAAAATTTATAATGGAATTCAATGTTTGTTGAATAGGTGAAAAAATAGAAAAAAAAAATTTAAATATAAAATATTAAAGATAAAAAATAAAAAATCCAAATAAAATAAAGGATATCACTTACCCACACCCTTATCTTATTAAATTTTCTCATTGAAAAATAGTTTATGTGTGAATTTTAAATCATGAATTATAAACACAAAACAAAAAAAGAGAAGGAAGCACACAAACTGTCCTCATATATTTAGTTGAATCATAATGAAGTACCTAATCTCGTTGAAGTTATTGAACACTATTTATAAAAAACATAAATATATTCCCATTAAAGATAAACAATGATTATTTTTTTATTTAATATTAATAACACTCAAAGTACAAAAAAAATTATTAACATTCAATGGTTTAGACCATTTGGAATGAAATTTACTAAGAAAAATGTTTACTCTAGAATCAAGATGTAACACTGAATATAAATTATTGAACTCCTTATTAAGGATACATTCATCATGGAATTCTTTGGTTTAATCATTTTTAATCCTTTAATTTTTTATTTATTTTTATGATTTTCTCAAACTCTTACAAGAGTAATTTTCTCATTTTCCTAGTATCAAATAGATTTAGGTTGTATCTTTTGAAAATTAAAACTTATTTGTGTTATAACTCCATAGGTAAGATAAAAATAGTTCAAGACAAAAGGGTGACATTGAAATTTATGTTTTATAATTTATCATATAAAAAAATAGAGAACCATCGAATATAAAACTATAATTTTATCTATTTGGATGGACAATTTTCTCAAAAATTTGTTTGATCTCTTTTTTTATACCTAATATATGCCATTATTTAGGGAGATAAGGTCTATAAATAATATTATGAATTCCATATATCCTTAAAATAGCTTCTAGAGTTCCATTATAAAATTGAGTTCCCTGATCTATAATGATAAATCGTGTTATAAAAAGAATAATAAAATTGGCCAGATATTATAAAATATTAAACTAATTTAGAATCATCATTTATAGTGGTAATAGATTTTATCTATTAAGAAGAATAGTCCAAAATATAAAAAATGTTAAGTTATCCAAAATAATTTGAAAATAGAACTATGAAATCCATAACCTATGTATCAAAGATAGGAAAAAACAAAAGATATTTTTGTGGAATTTTATTTCTATTGCAAATAATCCCAATAAACTATGAATTTTTACTTGTTTAAAATAATTAAAAATAATCCTTTCTGTGTTGGTAAATAATTATTCAAAATCTAGGGATTTTATGGTTGTTATTTATAGTCCTAGGTGGAAACCATAACTCACTTCATGTAAAAATATCAGTACTAATTATATTTTATATTTTGGAATACATCCCTTAATTATATTTTCAATTATAAGGTGACATAAATGGGGATCCTCCCATATATATTTCATTTGTTAACTCACTAACTTGAAAATTTGATTCTTTGAAAACCATTGGGGGACTTCAATGGGGAAAAGGTAATTACCACGATCAATATACTGTGGTTTAATAAACTCAAAATCATGAAATTCATCATCTAGAAAATTTTCCTTATTTGGTGGATAGATTTATAAATTTTCACTTATAATTTTTGGTAGCATACTTTAATGGTCATCTAATATGTTCTCTCTACCCAACCTATATTTTATTTCTATATCAAAGATGGGTACTAAAAAATCCATCTCAATAGCCTTGAATTTTTCATATTTCTTGATAATAAATCTAATGGGTGAATGGTAAATTAATATAATCACTTTGAATCACAACAAGAGGAATGTGAGTTTTTATAATTATTTTTTTTATAAATTATTTTTTAGTGGTTGAGTAATTAACATGTGCTGAATCTAAAGTCCTAGATTAATAATCTATTTTGTGTTATATCGCCTTGTATTTTTGACACTAAACATCCCCTATAGGAAAATATATTTCCTTAGTTGTAATTTCAAAAGGAAAATTTCATCTAGGTGGCTAGATAGTGTTTGAGGATACCGAATTCTATTTAATCTCCCTAAAGGATTCCTTACAAATATCATCAAAGATTAATTGAGAATAGTTTTGTAGAAATTCGATATAGGTAAGGTTTTCTTGTGAAAATATATTATAAAACTCATATAGGACCTATTATGTTCAAGGAAATATGTCGTAACCTTAATAGTTTTTCGGTATGATAGTGAGGAAATTAAATTAACCACAAACTTATTCACTTGGTTCAATCTTTGGACACTATATGTAATAAAAAATTCCTCTCTTCCACATAAAAAAGAATATTAAAGAGTAAATAATATAGTTTTTATCAATGAAAATTTTATGGATAACAATAATACTCTTTAATAAAATTTATAAGAGGGTTAATAATCTATAAAATCATCTAAAAAAACCTCAATAAAGTCTTCTAAAAACATAGGAAATAATCATCATACATTGTTTAAAGGTTCTTGAATAATTACATAATCCAAAGGTAATAATCCTATAAGAAACCAAATAATTACTTGATAGGTAGATGTGGTATTTTATTTTCCTTCATGTGTAATGTAAATATGAAATTATCATAAAAAACATATAGAAACTAATATTTTGATTTCCCTGAATGTCTCTCATTAATTATTTCAATAAATTGGAGGGGAGTTTTATCATTCCTAGTAATATGGTTGATTTTTCTATAATATATATACACCTATATTTTTTGGAAGTTTGATAGAGAAATATTCTCCAAATTCATTGTTTTAAATAATAAACTAATCTTTTTATGCACTATTTAGATCAAAAAAATCCATTGTCTATCAAAAATTCAGAAAAATTATTCCAACATCTATCAAGTGGCCACTTTGTTCTGGAAAAACATCAAAAGTGTAGCATTTAACCATCATAGATACTTACTAACATATGTTAAATCAATATCCAAAAAGATCCCACAAATGCATAATAAAGTGATAATACGATGTTGGATTTCTAGGATCTATCATATATATTTATTATTCAATTTATGGACTCCTAAAATTTGATTTTATTTGTCCAAGGATAACACATTAGAAATTATAATAGGAATTTGTTTATTCTCTTCTAAATGGAATATTTTATATCTTTAATAAATGGATTTAGTTATAAGTTAGGTGGGATGTTTTCACTTGGTAAAAGAGATTTATAGACCCATTGTATTCAAATTTAGCTCATAAAAATTTCTAAAAACAAGTATGTTTTGAATTTTAAATATTAAGGGATAATTTTTTAGTAGGCTATGAAAAAGTGTCACATTTAGAAAATATTACATATTTAAGAAACAAAATAAATATCTAAATTAAAAGTATCAATTTCAGTAGTTCAATAGAATGCGACATTTGGTTAACATTAAAACTTCTCATATTATTTAGGAGAACCATAAAAAGGTTTATCCCATGAAAGAGTTTCAGAATTTTTAATAGAATCAGTATGGAAATCATTATTTTAATAAGGGTTACACATTGAAATTTCCTTACATAAGTAATATTAACATTGAATATTTTTTTAATAATTTAAATTAGGTTCAACATTAGAAAAAGTCTTATTCAAGAAGCTTTAAATGATGGATCATAACTTATGAAATTTTGAAATAATTTATTAGTGAATTTATCAATCATAATTACTTTTTATGTTGTGTGATCCTCCATTGGATATTTTAATGATTCAAAAATTTTAATGTGGGGCATTTATTTTACAAATTAAATTAAAATGAACCTTTGTGAACATTTTTCATTATTATTTTAAGGAAAGGTATTCTTAATGTTTTTGGTGCATGTGTTATAAATCAATCATCATCTATATTAAAAAACAAATAATCATCTCAGAAAACCATATCCCTTAATCTTATCAAAACAACCTCAATGACTCTAATAGGTATATTTTCCCTCAGTCTGTTAATTGAATAAAAATCTATAATTTTCTAGTTTTTTAATATAAAAAATAGAGTAATCAAAGTGAGAAATGATATATATGAAAGATCCTAAGTCTAACATGACATATTTAAATTAAAAATCCGCTATAGTATATAAAATGATGAAGGTTATTAGATATATTCCCTAGATAGAGAGATCATGATGAATCATGGGGGATATATTCCTCCTGAGGTCCACTTTCTCTCCCATCTCCAATTTCCTCTTGTGGTGGAAATATTAATTTTAAATTTTTTGGAATATTTTATAATTTGTATCACTAAATCCAATAAGGTATTGTTAGCCTAGACTTTCCTAAAAGTTTCTAATATTTATTTATGAAATTGAATCTTAACATTATTCTTCCCTGGTGGATTTCCCCAGAGATATGATAGTTGTTCCTTGTAAATTTAATAATTATCTTGAGATTTTCTTGACCAATATAAGGCAATTCCATTCTCCTCCAGTCTCTTTGGGTTATATTTATAAAAACCTCTTATTTTGACACATGTTCCAATTTTATAGTTTGTTTTCGAGAATAAGAAGGTTAAATATCATCTTGAATCTCTTAAAATCATGCTAAATTTTATGAAAAATTCATGATAATTTTCTTAATTTTTTCAAATTTAAAATTCAAAGTTAGGGGTAGTTCAATAGAGTACGAATTCAGAGGTTAATGGAACTAATTTTGTTTTTACCTTGGGGTTAACATGAGTTTGTAAAGACTTCCTACACTTATATGATTTATTATTGTGCAAATATCATTAGATATTTTTCTTGTTTTATACATTAATGTGTTCATCATGATTTTTTATTGTTTCAATATTTCTTCAAGATAGTTTTTATATTTTTGAGTGGTTTGAGTAGGCTGAAAATTACTTATAGTTCAAGCATTGGGTTTCTAATTCAATTTTCATAGGTATGGATTACTTGATTATACTAGAATAAAACATCATCTATATTAATGTTGTCTCAACATATAATTTTATTGGTTATTCTTTCCATGGTTTTAATTTTGATTTGTTTGGAAAGGTCTTGATAGGTTAGTTTTTTGGAAGGGTCTCCCTAAACAGACATTGCAATTAATAGTGTTTCATTGATTTGGGAGAACTATTCACTAATGTACTTTATTGAGGAAAAAAAATCCATAAATAACATGAGGTTGTAAGCTTGTTTTAGGTTTAATTTGGGTTGGTTTAGTGTTGTATAACATCATGGATTTAATATTGTGCTAAGATCACTAATATGGATCAAAAAAAGTTCATTTGTAAAATTAGAAGTAGGGACATGCTACAAAGTTTTCGTATAAAGTAGGACACTATTTACAAATTGTTGGACATTTTGGGACATGTTAATAATGAGATTACTAACAATGACTGGGGTTTTATCTACTAAATCACCTTTAGTGTTAGCATCTATCATGCTTTTATTGGTAAGGAAAACTCCCTCATAAAAATATCAAATTAGTCGATTTTATGTAATTTGATATTGGCGGGAATTAAAAATAATCATTTTTATATTTATTAATAATCACGTATTTACTTAGATTAATTTTTTAAAATTCAATATATTTATTTTTAAATAGAAGAGGTCCTAGAAGAAGGGAAATTTTTTTCTATGAAACATTTCTTGAACTCATTCAAATCCATTATTAGAGTGGAGTTGGAGTATAAGGAACACTACATTTCTACTCCATACAAATAAAAAGGTAAATATATATACATAATATGGTCTCTTTTAACCTATGGTGGTTTCATTTTTATACAAATATCCCTAAATTCTTGAATATATTTATTTCAATCCTCTCTAAAATGTTTATTAAATTTTAAAAGTTTTTAAATTAATCCTGAATTGATTTCAAAACCAATAAGAACCTTTGGGTATTTGAATTTTTTTTGAATATCCTCACTTTTCATAAAAAATTTCTTATGATTTATTTGGTATTAAAAGTTTATTTCATGTTAAAATATTATCATATTAGTGAGTTGATGTGTTCACAATAACCTGTAGAATTTTTTGGTTGGTTTATCATATCATACTCACTCACAAGGTCAGAAATTGAGTTTTATTATTCTGTATCGCACACCACCCAAGCTGTTTAGTAATAGGTCTTATCCATTTTAGGTTTATAGGGATTGTAATTTATGTTTAAACTCATGGAAATAAACAAAAGTTAAAGTAACATAATAAACATCTTTTGAAACAATATTAGTTGAAAGGTTATATAATTTCAGGAATTACTAATCAAAATTTTATAGAATAAGAATAAAAAACAGCTGTTACCATGCTTGTATCACAAATATTCTTTATAATAATGTTTTTTCACTTTTTATTTATTTTTTGTTGTTGAATTATAGATGTAAAATTGGGTTTTGTTGAGTTTTTTCAATACCAAAGGTCATTGTGTTTTTTATTTTTTTGGTTAATCCCCCTTATTATGGATGACTTGAGAGGGAAACATTACATTAACCATTAGCCCAGACACATATGGTCCATTACATGACTCGAAGTCCAAAAGGAACAAGGCCAAATATATGACTTGATGTCCCAAAGACCTAACAACACTACAAATACCCTTCCCATGAATTTGTATAATTTAAAGAAACTAGATCCCCAACTGACATGGATTACCAGCTAGAATATCCCCATACAGAGCTACATGGTGCCTGGTAATGATGAAAATTTCTATACCAAATTATTCTTCCAATTCAGTTTTCACTAGTTTGGTGGATGGTACATTCTATGAATCAACTACTGGGGCTTTCTCTTGTTTGGTCTTCCTATAATTCTTCATGGATTTATGGCCCAATAATCCCATGGAATGGAGGCCTGAGGTGGCATGGAGTCCCTATGGCCCTAAAGACTAAGAGTGTCCTTAAGGAGCTCTGGTCCATAGGCCCAAACAATTGGTTTGGAGCCCCAATTAGATGAATATTTCTGAATGCTATATAAGAACACAATTCCTACTATAATATTGATTAGTAACACATGAATATACTTCCTTTAGTATTGGATCATGGATTTAATGAAAGATTAAGGTGTTTGTTAACCACTCAGATACCACCCCAAATAGAAAGAAATTATATTAGTGAATTTTTGAAGAAAAATGTAGTTTATGTCATATAAAGTGAGTTAAAATAATTAGGATAATAGTCCTAATATTTTATTAACCTTAGGAAATTTCATAATTTTTTTCACAATTTTTTTTTCATTTTTAATTCATCAATGTAGACTCTAAAACCAAAACGTTTACACCAAATTCTTCTTAAAGTCACACTAAAACCTTAGTGTGAGTGATATTCCTCATTTGAATGTTATCTAATTAATAAATGACCATAATTAAAATAAATCTAATTGAATATACTATACTCATAAAAATGACCATGCATGAGAAATTTAAATATTGAGAAAAAGTACTCTGCTTATATTAGTTGAACACCGAATCAAAATAGAGTTAGAAGATATATTTATTTACTGAAAAAAATCAACTAGTTTTATTCATGAAAAATATTTCTTAAAACATTTGTAATTTGATACATATAAATCTAAGACAAATATGGGGTTCCACAGGTCTTTACTAGGTCAATGTAGCCATGGGTTTATCTAGATATGGATATACAGGATACAAAATAGATTTTGTACTTTCTTCCTCAATCCCAGGTCCTCTTCCTCCTTCCGAGTCATTTTTTATTCTTCTTGATGATTAATAATTTCCCCTTAAATAGAGGTAAAAAAATATTTTATATATGTCGTGAGTGTAAAAATCATTGAATCCATCCGAAAGAAAACTCTATGTATGAATCACAATCCCAATTTATTTCCTTCTAGGTGAAAGTGACTTTATTGTACATGAACAATAGTATTTCCATATCACCCTTTGAACATAATTATTTGACTAAGTTGTTTCTTATTGTAAAAATATCATGGGATATATTCCTCATAACTCTTTTAATTGTGCCACACCATGAAGAAACATTGTTCATAATGTGGTTCTTGTAATGACCCCATGTTTTATCAATGGAAATTCCATTCTTAAATTATTTCATAGACTATAATCACATAAAAACACAGTAATATTATAATAAATACATTATAAAAGAATAGATGATGAAATAAAAGGCATTTCTAGAAGGTAAGGAACATATACCAAAGGAATAGTAACTTGAACTTTGGAACAGTAACATAAAAATTATGAATAGTAAATCTCCCAATTGATTAGTAACCTCACCAATGATAGTATAAATAGAATTTATCCATCTAATAAGTGAAAATAATAATAAATTATATCATATTTTAAGTATGTACATATTTTTAAAATTATTAATTATGTGTTGGTAATTTTATAGGTCAAAAATATTTAATTAAAATATTTTGATTAATTTAATAATTTAAGATAAAGATTATTTTTATAAAATGTATTAAAAATTATTATTTTTATGTCATATTATTATGAGACAATTTTATTAGACCGTAATCAATTTATCAAAGTGTTGGAAAAACATTTTTAAATTTAAAATTTGTATTTTCCAAGTAAATCATGATTATAATTAAAAATTAATTTTCTCATATCTAGAAAATTATTTTCAAAAATTGGTGTTTATTTTTTAATTCTACACATTAATAAATTATAAGAGGTTTATTTTTGGGATTTTTCTAAAATAGATGAATTTTTAGTGAATAGTAAAATATGGTAATTTATTATATATATACATTATAAGTAAAATACACAATTAATTGATTCATGGATGATATAATAAAAATTGGTTAGAACTGAAATGATATAATTAATATGTTTAGTCTCTATAATTAACACCATTCCTTATCTTGAACAAATTAATAAACTGATTAATTAAATAGTGAGAAAACACCCATCTCTGCAACTATAAAAACCACACTTCACCACCTATTCTCTTCACACATCCCAAGACTTTATCCTCATCAAAATTGTACTCAAATACCCTATAAATACCCTCCCCCATTTCCAAGATATTTTAGTCTTAATCAAATACCATAACTAATCCCCTGAGGAGCTTCCCAAGAAGAAGGAATCTAGAGGCAAACCCTCTTCCTTTTATTTTAATTTCATTTCATGTTCCTTTATTTTATTTTTATATCCTAAACTCCCAGCATAAAAATGGTATGATAACTCAATTAAATTACATAAAATGGAATTTTTTATTATAATATCATCATCATCATCTCTTTTTACAACGTTTTTATACTAAAAATGAAAACATCATTCGTGATGTGTTAATTTATCACATTCAAGGGAGATGGAGTTTTCAATTTCCATTTCCGAAATCAAGGATGTTCAAGAAACCATTTTATCGTTGAACCATATTAAAATATATTTTCTATATCTTATTTAATTTTCTAGGGTCATTTTTTACACTTTATATTAAATTATAAAACAAAACGTGTTCGTTATGATGAAAAACCGCCAAAATAAACCCAAACGACTATGATTAACTATTAAAGTAATGATTAATACTCATTATATAAAATAAAATTCTATATAAGAAACATTTAACATTTTTAATGACATTAATGACATATAATTTAAATTTTTGATAACTACCCCCACTTTATATGACATTTCATAAAAGTACACAAGCACGCTGATTATGAAAACCATGGAATCCAACACTCCCAAATGATGAAATTGAATATCCTAACCCATAAAAAGTCCATAAATAAACATAGTAATATTATAATAAATAGAATACATGTATAAAGGGTTTAGTAATTATTAATTAATGAATCTAATTTTATTATCTAGGACATTAACATGAAGTGAAGAACTCCTTTGGACTTAAGGTAAGGGATTCTACCCAAACTTCCATCATTCTTTGGGTTATTATTTATCTATTTTTACCCAAATGAAATTATATTTTATTTTTGTGTAATTATTCTAAATTATGTGAATATTTTCCATACTCATGTATCTTGATCCATTCATCCTTTTTAGGGGATATAAATGTTTTTAAAAGGATCCCTACTCAATTCTTCCGGATAAACATGCGTGATTTTTGGAAACTTCCTGAATTTTTACCTAATTTCAAGTGATATCTATAATATATATTAATCCACAATTATTTTTCTAAAATAAATAATTTTTGATTAACAATTTCCTGGTTCACTTATGGTGTTATATAAAATATTACTCCATTTTCTACTTTAAATGCTATTTAATAAATTCTTTAAACCGCATTAAAATGTTTTAATTCTAAAGCTTATTAAATAATATTTTTACAAGTTATCACTTTATGTTGGAATCAATAATCATATTCTATACCTATTTTACTTTATTAATATCCATGTGTGATTTAATTCCTTTCTTTAATGGACACTTTTGTGATACACCAATTTCTTATGCTTTATGACATGATTATGATACCCAATTATATCCATGGGTGACCATTATGATAAAGTTTGATTTTTATGTATGATTATTTATGTGGAAAACATATTTATGAACATGTTGTGATGAGTGCACCCAGATAGCGCTCAAATGCATTGCATAATGTTTAGTCTCAAGAGATGTTATGTGTAATTATTTTGGTGGTTATCCATGACTCGTGCTCTATGTGAAATGATTTTGGTGGTTTTCCTTGACTCATTATCCTCTATGTGAAAATGATCCTTGAATCATGTTAAATCCATGTTTTATGTTTCCACCACATTACTTAGAATCCATGATTATATAATTCCATTTATGATTCCTCATATTTATTCATGTACTATTTCTTTTTATATCATTGTGTTATGCCTTCTAAACCATGTCCTAAGCTTTATTGTTATATTAATTAAATTATTGGAATTTTAGCTCATCCCTTTGTTCATGTCAACCCCAGGTGATCCTATACAGATTTAAGGGCTCAATGGTAGTAAGGATCTATTTATAAATAGTAAATAAAAGATGTTCTTATTTTGGATTCATGATGTCTAATTATGTAATTAATCACCAAGACACTATAATTTATGATCCATGGCTTATAATTTGATGTTTAATTATTCTTAAAATCATGTAATGATATGTGTAAAAGTCTAGGGTTTCTATAGTTATGATTAATTTTCATATCCCACTCATTATTTTTTTCTCCACTACATGAAGGCAATCACCAGGATGTGAATCTTCTATATGTAGGACTGCAATATTGGCAAGAGAATCCACCATGACCCAACTATATTATTTGTGGAATGGGAACTAAAAAATTGGTAGTAACATTGAAACATTCATAAGTATCTTCATGGAATGACTCTATCTTCTATGATATGAAGCATGTGTTTCTCTAATTTTGAAAAGTATTAATTTACCTAAAAAGTATTTCTCAAAATTTCACCAAGTACGTAATTATTTCACATTCTATTTTGATTTAAAATGACTATTATATATCATCCAAAGATCTCTGGAAGTAAAGGAAAGACTTTTAGACATATTTAATGATAATTTTACATATCCATCGTATTGGTCAAGTTACGTTCACATATCATGTTCAGGAATTTTAAAAATCCCCATACCATTATATATTTTATATTTCAACTGTAAATGAATTTTATGTATTGGATATTGTAACCCTTTTTAATCATATAGAGGAATGGATATTAAGATCATGTTAAAAAGTAAGGAATATTATAAATGAGTTTCTTACATTTATGTATTTGTATACATCAAATTCATTAGTTTATATCCAAGAGGACTTTTGCACATCGAGGGGAGCTAAAATATACTTTCATGTATGATCTAATTTACTACTTAGAATTGTGTCATTTTCAAAATTCTCTTCTATTAATTTAGAATGAATCATAGATATCGAGTATGTGCCTCTTATATACTCCAGGAAGTGCTTATAATGACCCTTAAATATGATCTGAATGAAATATATGTATCATGAGGTGACATTAGACTATAAAATGCATTCTCTATTTTGCAAATAATTTTTACATATAATGTACGATGACTCTTATGAATTCTATAATTTTATAAATATTCTTCTTAGAAACTTCATAATGAATCCCACACATGTATGGTTCATGGATGAGTAACCATTATGCGTGGTTTCCCTATACATGAAAAGGAGAAAAAATAAAATATTAATTAAAATTATTTTCCAATAATTCTGTAGAACATTTTAAAATCTTTAATTAACCCTTTTATATATTAAATCTAAAAATATGACTAAAATCTAAATATGATTTAATTTACCTTAAAAATGAAAAAAATGGAAGGGATTAAATCATTGAAATGAAATGTAAATGTAATGAAAATATATGCTAAACCATAGAACCAACTGTAAATTAGGAGGGGTTACACAAATAAAAAAACATAGGGATTGATGGGTATCTGGTATTTGAAAAAAAATGTATCTAGTGTGTATTTTATTGAATATCTAAATTTAAGAAGTTGAGTGTGGTTGAATTAGATTATCCTGAATGTAATTCTTGGAAGTAAATTGTTTTCATGCATAGTATTGAAGTTCTTCAAGTGAATAATCAGGCATCATGGAGTACACCCACAACAATTTGGTGTTATGTTTACATTTTATATCTTTATGAGTTGGACTTGCATGATGAAATTATTTTTTATTAAAACTTTTGAAAATTAGTGAGTAGAAGACTGAAAGAGACCATAGATCATGGATGAGTAGTTATATTAACCGAAATATTATAATAATTAATGAGTGGAGTAGTAATTATTATAAATATCAACACATCATTGATATGTCATCCTTAGATTTAGCCCAATGTTGGTGAACCATGTAAAATATCCATGTCCATGATTCTTTAAATTTATATAATTGTTTATTCTTCTGTTTTGTTAACATGAAAGATTCATGTTTTCCTGGAAAATAAGAGGATATGATCCATTAAATTTGTGTGAAGAATAAATGTTTTCGTCACCCCGCTTATCCCCCTCACAGTGTATAAACATGGACCATAGTTGCAAAATTACGATATCACATATATCATAAAAATGATATAATACTCTATTAAAAAACATAAGATAAAAAAATGCAATTGTACTCTATGATTAATAATGAAATACACTCTGATATCTATAAAATTAAATGATTTTAACTATATTTATACCTATGTTATTAGATACTACAAGGAATGATGCAATCAATGATTATGACATCCCACGTTGTAATTCCCTCCATGGTAAAAAATATATTTCATTTTTGACGAAATTGAATTCCATATCCATTTTTCTAATTTAAAATCCATATTTTAGATAATTATCTCTAAAATGGAATAAATTATATCTCCATTTTAAACATGATATTGAGAATAACATTATATTCCCAGGATTTGATAACATTGATGGGCTTTTATGGATTGAAAATACTTGTCGAAGATATATTGAGAATATAAAAATATTAAATTGGCATGATCACTATAATATTAACGAAGAAACCTTGGAAAAAATAAATTAAGAATGCATTGTAAACCTAGAATATTTTATAGATATGAATATTGTATTTATTAAAAATATTTAAAATGATCCCTGAGTGGAAGCTAGGGGAGTCCCTCCTCCATAATATAGAAATGGGAAGATCTGAGTCACCCCATGATCAAGAAATATCCTCCTTATCATCCATGGTATGATAGTTCCTCTTGATGTCTTAGGGAGGGGGAAGAGAGATCTAAGATACTTTATATGATACTTGATACATCCTCTAAAAAATAGAAAAATGGATTTAAACTTCTTATATATCCATCGAAGACACCCCCAATCATATGTATTATTTACTCAAACATTAGCAAACATTTGAGTAATGTTAGGGTTACAAATCCTTATAACACCTTTGGATAGATACATTCTCCCAATGTTTTATAATATGAAACATATAAATTCAATCATATCCACATATAGATGATCCTAGATTTTAACGATTAATGTTTAAATGTACATATAATTAATTGAGTGTTTTTGTAAATCATACAATACAAGTCATCATATAACACCCCCCATATGATATAGCATAATTAGCCATTGTGATTCTATTAGTAAAGAGTAATTTATGAAATTTTCATACCATAAGATACCATATACCCATAAAGGTAAGAAAATTCCCTTTATAACAAGGATGTCATATTATACAACATAACTATATCATATAATATGATATATTATAACATATATCACACACACACACACAAATATATTAAGCTTTAGGGTATATCACTATCCTGATATTTATCATGTAATACATTTAGGAAAGTAATAAGTATGGATAAATATCATTAAGGACTGATGGTCAGCATGTATAAAAAATTTAATATTATTTTGTGTGATGTATGTGTTATAATGACCAAGATATTAACAACCATATATAAGTACTTAATTACATTTTTTGGATGAATATAGTTTAATGACTGAGCATGTTATCATGACATGTAAAATGGAATATGTTTTTATGATGACTAAAACTAAATATATCGTTATTTTACATCATTATATAATTTAAATATTACATTTACAATAATCCAAAATCTCTTAGTGATCCTTTCGGTTTATTTCCATTGAGGACCCGTTAAATAGGAAACTCATTTTACAAAACATGTGAACATTTTTACCTAATCATACTATTCTAGACCCCCTTATAGACTTCTAAAAAACTATAGTTTTCTTCCAAAAATGGGGAAGGGAAAATAAGAATAGTTAGTTCTTAGACTGTTAATAAGGGGAAAATTATCATCTTTTCATCAAGGGTTAGATCATAATCATTTAGGAAAACAAGAGTATGAAAAAATTTATTATTAAAAAGAACATGTTAAAATAATATTTGTTTATAAATAATCGTTTAAGGATATGTAATCACAAATAAAAAAACACATACGATGACATATGAGCATGAGATAAGTTGGAGACAAGGAATAAGGAAATTATATCATAAGATCAGGGAATCATAAGCATCTGGAAATATCATAAGGAAGGACATCATCAGTATATGTGAAGGATAATGACCACAAAAACATAATATATTCTAATAACCATTATAATCATGGTATCCAATGGCTGAACTCCATCAAAACATTGTTTTATTAGGCTAACCACCAGTAAACCATACACTGGGTTTTTAGGATAACCACACATGAACCATACATTTAATATCCCGAGACATTAACATTACCCAATATATTTGAGGGATATAATAGACCCACCCATCACAACATAGACTAATATCTTCCATAAAATATGTTATTAGGCTAAAATACCATGAACCATACAAGGCATATCATGAGATAATAACTTTACCAAATGCATTGGAGGGATATAACAGATGCACCCATAACAACATAGTCTAACCACTATCATAAAATATAAAATATTATGTGTTAAACAAAAGGAAATAAGATACCATATATTAATCAGAACCATGACCAAACCCATGATAAAAAGTGGGGTTCATAATATTTTATTATGGAACATTTAACTGATATATAATATATATTACCAAGATAAGAGGGAATTAAATCAATTTGAACATTGAAAATGGAAATTAATAAATAAACATTTAGTTCCATTTTAGAACATTATTTGGAATGATCAAATAAATAAATAATAGAGTGGACCACTTGGGAGAGACTTTATGAAATAGTTAAAATATATTTTTAAAGAAGGAAAGACAAAACCATATTCCATAAAACTAGAAATTAACCAAGAGGGTTGTTCATAAAATATTTAAGTCCTTTTATAATCTATTCATGGTTTGAGGAAATTTTATGGGGGTGATTCTCAACATTATACAATAAATAGGAAATTTACCTAAAACCCAGTTTAATTAAAAGTGATAATTTAAAGGGGAAAAATACTTGTAAAAAATAAAAATGAATAGTATAAAAAAATATACATTTTTAAGGGAAATATATAGAAACATAGAAGAGTTAAAGGATAATAATATGGTATAATAATGTAGAAAAATAAAGGGAATGAGAAATGGGAATTCACAAAGGATGTACATAAGATCTCATTTAGTGTTTTAAAAAATAATTATTGAAATCACACATCGTAAGATAAAAAAATAATTTTATTTAAAATATGATAATGTAAATATTATTTTAAAATGATTTAAAACAAAATGATTTTTCCAATTTAAAAGGAGAAAATTTGTGTGAATGGGAATTATGGACAAGGAGGGTAATTGTTGTTTGAATGGATTAGAAATATTATTAACATAGTTTCATTTTAAAAAATTATTATAACTCAATATTAAGGTATAAAATAATCAAGAAGTGATCTCAGTAGAAAGAAATAGGGTATTCCAATTGAAATGAAATACAATATTCATGGAAAAACATTATAACTGAAGAGATCAGATTGAGTTATGAAAGAGGCACAAAACGTTATTATATTTTGAATCAAAGTCATTAAAGAATGAAAATAATTTTTTAAATAAATTTAATAAATTAAATCAAGGAGTATTCCAAAATATATTCTTGGGATGTATATACAATATTTAAATAAATAAATTGTTTCATAACATTAATACATGTCTTAATGAAGTGAAATTGAGACAAAACCCCTTAGGAATTAAGGTATATTCAAATAAAATACATTTAAAGAGAGAAACAATGATGTTGAAGTTAAAATATAATGAATAAAGGTAATTTATGATATTATATATATTCAATTGGTAGTATAAACCCCACTTAAATGAAATTATGTGCATAAAAGAACATGTGTCTCAAAGAATAAAATTTTGAGATGAAACCCTTACATGTGTACGAAAGCATTTTTAACTTTCCTTAAACATAATGAATAATTGAATTATGTAAATTAGATATATACACAATATCATTATTTATATTTACTATTATTAAAAATTAAATTTATTTCCATTTAATAATTATTTTTAATATAGTTTCTAATTACGTCGATTACTATGATTTTTTGTTAATTCATTTATAAAACATTTGTTTTGTTGACCATGGTAAAATGTATTGTAAAATAACATCATGATCTCTATTATTTTTTAGCATTATATCATTTACTATTCCAATAATAAAATTATTATATAGATTCAAATGTTAACAAAAATAATAACCAAATTTAGAAATTTTCATTGAAAAGGCCATTTAAGGAAGTTAATGTTACAGTAAGTTTTTATTATTTTTTATTACTTTATTATAATGTCATATATTATCATTATGAATATTAATGGTGTGAAAAATCTCACATTATTTAATTAAATATCCTTTTTGACCCTATAATTTATGGTAGTGATGGAAAACTGAACACATAGTTCATGGAGGCGGTGCTCCACAGAAACACATGATGATGTTTTCCTTTTTCCTAATGATTTTATAGGAATGTATAAAATCAAAATTCCATTAGTATAACAATATTTCATAAAATAAAAATTTATTTTTTTATAATAACATAATGTATATAGGGGACTTGTGGGGTTTAGATGAAGAAAATAACTTAGAAAAGTTTTGTTTAGAGTATTACCTTTCCCTTGGATGTTCTCCCTTGGGTTAATCCTTAAGTTTATTTAGCATGAACTTTTGGTGAGAAAAAATATTTAAAGTCATGGGGAGGGTGTTTAAGAGACAATAGGGTTGTGTTTTGGATGATCCAATTCTGTTGAATGGGTGAATGAATGGGGAAGAGGTGGTCTCCTATTATAAGTGATTAACATAGTACTTTTGTAAAAACTCATTATTTCTCAAAGATATCACTCCATTATTAAAGGGAATAAAGATAATAAAATGGAAAATAATGGTGTTTGGATTGATAAAAATTCTAAATAACCTTCATAATTCAATATTACACATGTTTTTCACTTGTTTGAGTCCCTTGCACAAGGTTTAAACCATTTTAACCTAATTTACCCTTACCGTTGTAACTCAAATTTTACCCTTGAAAAACAATTTTAATGGAGAAAATTTAAATTTAAATTTATTAATAATTTTAAAATTATGATTTAAAATATTTAATTCATTTTATAAAATACAAAATATATTATTTAATGATTTTAATTTTAGTATTAGCCTATATAACGTGTAAAAACTTATTTTTGGAAAAAAGTGTATTTTAAACATAATATTTATATTTGGAATAAAGCATTAAATGTTATTGATTATAATTAAAATAATTTTTTATTAATATAAATTAAATATTTAATTAAAATTAAAATAATTTGAAAAATTAATTCAATAATGTGAAAATTCTATTGAATGAAACAGTTGAAAACATGTTTCATTTAAACCTTGCCAAATATTTTCAAAGATTTTAAGCATGAGTTTTATATATTATCATATTATTTGAAAACACATAATTTAATTTTACTAAATATAATTTTTATTTTAAAAATGGTTTCAAATAATTCCCTGGAATTCTTTTATAATAAAAGTGATATTATTATTAAAATCAATATCCTTTATCATCCACATAAAAATAAATTATTTTAGAAAAATAAATTAGATAATTCCAAAGTTATTTTTCACATGATGAATCTAGAAATTAAATTAATTTTATTATATTGAAATCAAATAATTGATAAAAAATATTTTTAATATAATAAATATATAATGTATTCAATTTTTTTTTTTGAAAACTTACGTTATAAAATATCTAATATGGGATGATAAATTAAAAAAAATTGAAATACATAATGTAACTTATAAAATTTATACTTGTTTTTAGAAAATGGTTTCATGAATTTATAATTCATACTAATATATAAACAATGTAACAAATGTCATAATATTTATAAAAATAATATTTTTCATTTATCACAAAAAAACAATCATTTTTATAAAAAACCCTAAAAATAATATTAGAATAATATTGAAATTATAAATTAAAAATGAAATTTATTTTTTCAAATTCAATATTTAGATTTATTATTTTATCTAAAAATTAAAATTATAAAATACATTGAGAAATAGTTTTTATATGAAAAATAATTTTTAAAAATATTATTTATACATATATTTAATTTATATAAAAATAGAATAAATTTATAATTAATAAATCAAAATAATATTTTATTAAAATTATAATTTAAAAATTATAAACTTACTTTTCATTAACAGTGATTATAGTGAAAAAAAGATATATTATTAAACACAATAATGAATTAATTAAATTTAAATAAAATAACGTTTATAAATATATAAATTATTATATTTCATATTTTATTACTCCTATTCATAATTACAAATTCAAAGGCTTAGTTTTATTGGTTGAAACATATCATAATTTTGTTTTGTTTTGGTGTTGTGTGCGGAGAAATCCATCAAACATATTTGACTTAATATTGGGAAAACAAATATTAAAATCATGAGCCGTTATATACCGCCTAAAATAAACTACATTCCAATAAATTTAATAATTAATTGCTAATTATAATAATTGTGTTTATAAATAAGATAAATATGAATTAGGGTATTATTTGTGGAGATGTATCAACTTTATAAACTCAGAAACATCTCTTTCTTCTTCTAATAGGCTTAACCAAAATATTGAGTTTTTCATTAACCATTTGAGCCAAAAGTCTATCGTTATTCAGTATCAAGACCAATATTATATACTTTAATTGTATAGGATGTTTATTAACATCCTTTCATATAATATTGATGTTTAATATGGCATGTTATCAGGTTACTCAAAATAAATCTTCCTCTATGTAGAGAAAACAAATCCATTTCCAAAACCCAATTAAATTTATTCAAAATAATAATAATAATATTTCATTGTTGAAAATTTTCACAAAAATGGAAATGGGATATAATATTAATATAACTTTTTTTATTGAAAAATCATTTGGGTAATAATTTTATATTCTTAGAAAACTCTATAGCCATTCTAGCATAGCCCTAATACAATCCAATACCCAAAAATATGAATTGGAGGGTTATTTTACCATTTACCCATTGATTACATGAGAAAATATAAGTACTAGTTTTTTTACCTTTCTCTATGAGGTCATTTATGCCATTTACCCATGGTAATCTCGAAGTGAAGCGTCATTTTTTATAATCCCAAAACTCTTAACATTTTAAGCCTTGAAGAGTGAGTTGAGTAGTAACATAGATAATATTTTCTTTTGTTATACTTTTTAAAAATTTTCAACATCGGTGAACTTTATGGAAAATTCAACCACATTAAAAACATTTCCATGGCCCTATTAAGAAATCCCTTAAGTGATTATTCCCATGTTTTTGACATATATGTGGTTGAGTATACCTATTTCATCATATTTTTTCACACCAACAAAAAATATTTCCATTATAATAGGATGAGGAAGAAAAATACATTGGATCCCTTGGGGTCTCATTTAATGAATCTTGAGAGTTTTTTACCTTAATTTAAATTCACACACGTTGTGTAGGGACCCATTTCTAGTGAAGGAAATGATAGTATGGGTAGAAGTGACTCGAGATGCTAAAATACTGCAACCTTGTTCCCTTCATTCCATGTGTGGAAAAGATATGGTAATCCATCATTTTTTACATTTACTGTTTTAGTAAATGATTTACCTTGGATTATAATAGTAATAAAGGATTTAATTTTAGATGGTTTAGGATATAGTTTTGAATAATTCTAGAATAATACCTTTAGATTGAAACAATTCCAAACTAGTAAGTATGACATTGGATTTTGCAGTGGGAGAATCCCCAGTACTATTGGTTACCCTGATCCCCAAAATGATAGCACATACTGGATTATGAATGAAACCTCACCCCATCATGGTACCTAGTTTTATGATTTGTCATCATTAATTTTGATCCCCATGGTCAGGAAAATCCATTGTACATGGCATCTTAATAGAGAAAGCGTTATAAAAGATAAGGGACTCGACCACCTAGCCATGATCAAACTTAAATATGGAGCCAACTCATAGTAATTCATCAATGAAACCAACTTTTCCATCATGATTATTTATCTAACCAACACTTCTACTCTCAAGCTAGAGAACCCATCATTCATTTTCCTATTCCTTGCACTCTAAATACACCAAAAATCTACTACGAAGAGGATACATATAGCCTTTCTCTAATGACTATTGGAACCAAATGCATGAAAAAATAGATAAAAAAATTTATTGATCATAACTATATGACAGGGGATGCCTGAAAACATAGTGATGGAATTACAAATATCTTAATCCCACTCCCCTCCAAAGAAGTGATTCAAAGCCGATTTAGAACTAGGATTCATACATTAGCGACACTTGGAGGCTAGGGTAATACCTTTTCACTGGATATCCTAATTAGTTGTTAAGGTGTGGTTCCACAAGAACCGCACCAGAAAATTGTATTTCGATGGGATTTCATGACACCAAAGAAACCCCCAACATTCATTCCTTGCCTGACATTACTGGATTACAAGATGATAATTATTGGATGAAAACACACCCAATGAGGAACCAATGAAAAAGGAACCTTTAATCGTCATTATTTTTCATGATACTATTAAAAAAATTCCCATTGATGATGATCCTCGATAGAGAGAATGAAACCATGATTATTGTGATCCTATGAAAAGGATATTTCATACCCTGAGTATCAAGTGTATTTGAGAGTCATGCTCACATAATTGTGAGTCCCAAAAATTATGTTACGATGCCCCATGATCCATTGTATGTGATTGATCAGCACGATAACATGAAAATGAACCATATTACACAATATAAAAAATTTCACCATCATAAGAAATAAATCATTACCATATTTATTAACAATGATCCTTCCTATGGTGAATTCACCATCACAACATCCCATGAATGTTTGCCTTAGAGGCTATGCATAGTGTCTTCCAGGTTCCTCTGGCCAACCCCCATCACATACCAGTATTGAAATGCATTCACATGAGGCTTAGTGACTTATCCCATTATCCTAGGCATCCCATATAAATTAATTCATATGTTTTTCAATTATCATATCCTCTCTCTTTGGAACCTTGAGGGATGGAAATAAATGCATACGAATCAACGTGAAAAAAACTATTAACCAAGATGATTATGCCACCAATGGAATAGAATCGATTATTATGGTTATTGATATAGATGGTGATAGTTTCAATATGTTAATTAATGTGATGTATGATTCCTAGGGATAAGTGGGCTCTTAGATATTCCATGGGAAGACCCCATGGGAATTCCTAGCCAGTCCTCCAGTAACCATTAGCGTTACTCTACACATTTTTTGGAAGTATAGAAGTTTCTATAACCCTAATTGATAATATATCCATTCCATTTACAATAATAATCCATAATCTTATTGAATCAATGATTTGAATTACACATACAATTTTGAGAAAATAACAAAATAATAGTGTTGAGAAGATGAGACACTCCATTGAAGTGAGTTCTGTAATGGTAATGGAGTATGTTCCCATTGTATACATATCTCGTAATGACTTTGGATAGAGTGTCTTGGACCATAAGGAATAATTTCGGTGATAAGGGGTTTCCCGAGCTGATACATCTAGTATACATGAGAATCCATATGTATTTCCTAGGAAAGATATGAAGAACAAGGGGGATCTAAAGCACACAAAAATTAAGTCAATCACCCAGGCTGAGAACCCTATGCACCCCAAAACCTTATTAACGAATCCCCAATCTAGTATGTCATATGCATTATCCATTTTTATATTAATTTTTATATTAAAACCTAAGTAATTCCTATTAATTCCTTCTAACATCTCATGTAAAATTCATATGGCCCTTTGATTTGAGAGACCTTTGATAAAACCATGTTGTTCTAGAGGAACCCTAGTGTTAACATAAGTGGATAATATACTATTCAAAATATTTAATAGGAAATTATATACAAAAGTACACATTTTGGTGGGTTTGAAATGATTTATCATGGAGGGATATTTCCCCTTTGGATTTTGGATTATTGTTGTATCATAGGACACTTGAGGAATGACCCCCTGAGAAAATCATAGAATGAAACCGTAGGATAATCTATAACTAGTTTCCAAGAATCCAAATAAAATGACCCATGGAAGATGTCTGTTCCAATTAAACTATCAAGGATTTGGGATTGGAGTGATTTTAATATCTACCTTTCATTTGGAATTACCTCCATAATATATTTCATGCTGTCTGACACCATTCAAGGTATGAAATAAGAATGATTAGCATGACCTCTTTAGTATCCATGCACCAAGAGAGGATTGAAATAACTAACATGGATATGAAATTATTCTTATCCACCCCCCAATATCGTTAGATCATTGATCGAAGAACCATATATCGTTCATATATTAGGAGGCTTGTATCTTTTATTCTCCTTAATGAAGGCATGAAATTAAGAAGTATTACAGTCTATTTATTGAGCCACAGTTCCCTAGATGTAATTGGGGCCTGGTATCTTATTCTAAGACCATCTCAAAAAGATATTTTTTTACTAACCAGTGATCGGAAAATCACATAATATCACCCTTATTCTAGACTAGACAAATCATGAGGAATGGCTTCTTTGAGAGTTCCAAGCTCTTGAAATCATGAGGTTTAGCGGGAGATCCATTATTGCAGATTTATTTTCAATCATCAGATTTTTTAAGGAGGCTAAACCATAACATTTATTATTTTGGTTTAATCCATGATATGATCATTGTGAGAGGGTATGAAATATAAAAGTCCCACATATTAGAATAAAAGAAACAACCACTAACTGGACCACTAGACGCCCGCTAATTAGAAGGGAAGGATCCAAGAGAGCTCAGATGAGATGAATTACCTTTACATTAGGGAAGGAAGAAAAGACCTAGAGGGTAAAAAACACATATCAAGGTGGTACCATATACAATTTAGTCCCTTATGATTATTACACAATGTGAATTTATCACCTGTGAATCCCATATCAAGTAAGCCATTCAATGACACAAAATAAGAACAATTGTGATTAGCTTTCATGGAGTTATCTTCTATACCCTTCATCTCTGAAGTGGCGAGTATGGTGTTGAATTCTCTAGAAATGAAATAAGTAGAGGAACCCGCATAAAACACTCCAAGTTCAATCTTTATCACTTATATTTCCACATAATCACATTTTAAAAACATGAATGTGAAAAAAATGAAAGGGAGACCGGACTAACATTATTTATAATAAATTGTATGGAGGCCCCAATGAAGTCAAAATATATATAAGTATTCAAAAATATCCATATGTGTTGGTTAATGGGATATACATGAAAATAATCTTATAGACATATCATGTGAGAAAAATAAAAAAGTTTGGAAGTGTGTTTGTTGGGTTACAGTGCCATAATAATAAAAAATTTATGATGATGGAGTTCGCTTTCTAGGAAGTCTGTTTTATTCTAATTTCACAGGCCTCAATAATTCTAGATTATAAAGGATTTTACTTGATGAATATATTCCAAGACTTTATTCCCAATAGTGAGTGGTCCATAGCCCAAGAAGAGTATTTATAAGACTCTCATTTGTAATGTGAATGGGAAAACACACTAATGGGTGAAGCATTCGTAGATGACGATTAATCCGGAAATGCAGCAGACTCATTATCAACGAAATCATTGAAGCCATTGGAAATAAAAATAGGTCCAAATATATAATCTCCCACATTAAAATTATGAATTATAGAAAATTAATCTACGGTTATAAGAAACATAATTTCTTGGTAGATATAAGGCCTCACCCTTAAATATTACATAATCTTGAGTTAATTCAAGAATTCACATTGAGGATCTTTTCAGGTTTAAATTTTTAGAGAATTAGGATGTAACTATTACAATATATTTCCAAAATTATAAAGTAGACAATTATACTATATCCAATTTTTTCACAATAATAAATCTTTTTTATAGAAAAAGTAATTTTCTTGACATAAATCATCATGAATACTTCATTTCTCTTACCCTTCATTATATCCTGTGAAAAACATTTCAAAAACATGGTATGAGAATCAAAAAATTATTAAGGGTTATAAAATAAGAAGAGAAAATATTATTCTATCATTACCTACAAATAATTGAAATTATATAACTAAATCATAAAACATAAGTTTTGTAACATACCACATGAAATCCTAATATTTATGAATAACATATATAAATAATAAATAATTAAGGTAAATTGTGGATCCCATAACATACTTACATTTTAGATTTCACAGATACACAGGGAGTTACATTTGGAATATCCATCATGTTATATTAATTAAATATCTGAGGAGAAACATTAACTTTTACCTCTGTCATGTTACCCAATGCATTAGAGAGCTATCTCGAGCTCACCCGCCCTAAGTTTATCCTGGAACCACCCGTATTTGGTTTATCACGTAACTAACTTCTAAATGACCAAGTACCATTACATAATCATAACACATTAAATATTGAAGTTATCAACATTTCACTTGTCAAACTCAATAAATCAATTCAAGATATTTAAATATTAAATCCATTTCCAAACCAATTTTAAAATTTTAAAAAAGATATTTTCGAATCAAATTGTCTGATACCACTTTGAAATTTTAAAGGAATTAACATTTTAAAACATTAATGTCCATATAAATAAATAAATAAAACCATATTGAAAACATGGAAATTAATGAGAACTATTTAGAATATTAAATCTTTAAAACATTTAAAACAATGTTTTAGTTAAAGAGTCCCTTTCCACTTGGGGAAATAAATGAATATAAATAATTTAATAATACCATTAAATGAAACCAATAATATCATGAGAAAAAATAGATTCGTGATATAATTTTTCAAATGTTAGTATATACAACTTATAGGAAAATAAAGGTGCACAATATCAAGATATTCCTCAATGAAAGGATCTTGAGATGTAGTGGCTTTCAAAAATTCTACAACCTAATGGTGTCACTTTAAAATTTAGAAAATGATTTGATGGGGGAGAAAAGGGTATTTAATCACTTGAACTTAAAATGGAAAAAATTACTTATATTGAAGAATATATCCTAACATAATAAAATGGAAATTAAAATTCATAATAAAAAATAAGTCTTTTACTAAAATGGGAGGGTGAAAGGTTCCCTTACCTTGAGTCTGACTTGTCACAAATGTTCCTTGTTCTTCATAAATAATAAAACTAAGTTAATTTCGATTTTCATAAGAACATTTTCCATGGTTATTATTATTTTTATATAACTTATTACCTTGATATTAAAATAAAATAATTATTAAAGTTTATATTGGTATTTTTCTCGATGTTTGGTACCTGAATAAAAAATGAACTTGTTATAATTAAATATTGTCCATGGGTTGAAAAGTCCATTGTCTCCAGAATTGTATTAACGATTTAGATAACAAATATATACTATATATTTGTATTAAGATCCATTATATATGTATTTATAATATTCCATTACATTTGGATATAAGAAATGAAATGAATCGTTCATGGAGATTGTAAGATGTACGCACACATGAAAGTTAATTTCATTTCTTCTATCATTTCATTTCATATTTAATGGAATGAAAAATAAATGATACATAGGTATATTATAATTAAATTATAATATCTATACTATATATGTTACATAAGTTCATAAATTCCATCCTTTATACATTCCATGTATAGCATGAACGAGTCATATCACATTGAGGGGGCTGTAGTCTGCACTTCCTTAAATAAAATTATTATATTTACGCTTTATGGAAAATATAAAGATATTATTTAAATGAAAAATACATAGGAATAGATATAATATAATTATAAAATTTATCATATATAAATACAGTTCCATCATAATGGCCACCATGAGAATTGGTAGTATATAATTAAAGAATCATCATTTCGTGAGGCAGTAGTTCACCGTCCACAGAAACAGTATGTTCTAAATCCATTAGATGGTGTTGTGTGCGAGTTTTGGTCTAATAATTATCATAAAAACATCCTAGTATTCCTTATATACCACTTTATTTATAAAATAATTGAATAAAGAGAGTTTATGGGGTTGTAGAAGGAAAACTAATGGAAGAAGCTTAAGAGAAGGCATTACCTCAAATCTGGTAAGTCCTTTTGATTTCGGGTAAAAGGCCTTATGAACTGACTTATGCCTAAGGTAAGGATTATCAGAGGAATAGAGGGATGTTGGGAGTTTATTTAATAATCATTGGGATGATCCAAGGGGGATTGATAGTTTTGAGTAAGGGTTAGAGGTGATGGCCTTTTATTTGAGGGGGGAGGGGTACTTTAGGAATGTTTGAAAGATTATATTATTATAAATAGAATTTATATGTAAAAAATGTCCACAACTCATTTAATTATAGTATAAGATGATTATTATATGAAATACTCTTATCCAATTTTTTTTAAACAAGTGTAGGATTCAAATTTATCCATATCATTCAGCTTTAACCCCTAGTTAACTTATTTGACTCTTACCGTGTCTTCTTGTATATTCATATTATATGGTTAATATATTTACTATAAAATTACAATATAACCTAAAGTGTTTCATTAATTACATTATAAACCTTATATGATTCATTTGGAAGAATATTATATTTGTTGGACTATTATATCATTTAGCAGAATCGTATTTTTTTTAATTACTCATTTATATCAATTTATATACAACTCATATCACGACTTTTAAAAAATACATAAAACATGATTAATTCTAAAAATCAACCTTAATTAAACGATAAAATTTCATAATTATCCATAAAATTCTTGTATGGTAGAAATAGTTTCAATATAAATTTATTTTAGTTTTTATAATCTAATTTATTTAATAAATTCTTTAATAAAGTAATCACTACATCATCATTGTGTCATAAATAAATTTATTTATTTGATGTATAAAAATTATAAATATAATTCAATGATGTATAAAATTTTTATATATTTATAATTATTATTTATAGTTGAATATATCACTTATATAACCACATATAAAAATTGTTTTAGTTAAATATATATGTTTATGTTATCTTTTCCATAATATTAAGTTAAAACTAATTAAATGTAATTTTCAAACAAAAGTAGCACCATGGGGCCCTAAAATTTACCCAAGGATGACCATGGTTGGAAAATCTCATAAAATAGGATTAGGACATGTTTTTGGGTAATTTGATATTATTTTAATATATTTTTTCCCTTATTTACCAGATTTACCCTTTAACCATGGTAAATAAAATATTTACTGAAGATACTATTAATAATGTCTAAAAATAAAAGATACCTATTTAAATAATTTGGAACTATTTATTCTAAATATTGAATCCATTTTTCAAAATTCAAAAAATAGAATCTTAATATATTAATTTAAAATTAATTCCCGTTGTCAAAACCAAAAAAGAGCGTTTTTAAGAAGTAAAAAACTACCAAAAGATTGACATGTGTTTATGACCAATTTCAAATAAAAATTACTTAAAATAACCAAAATTGTATTAAATGGTAAACATTTGATTATATTAAACTTTAAAACAAATTAATAGTACAATCTATCGACTAAATATATTATATTAAAAGGCAGTATTTTTCACTATTAAGTAAAAAATGAACTTTATAAGAAAAATACCAAAATTTCATCCAAAGTAAATTTTTATGTCCCTATTCAAAATAAGAATTTTATTTTGTGAAATAGAACATATAAAAGTGAAAAAATACATTTAAAATGGTTCTCTATCAAAAGGTGGAATGTTGACCTTTTAAAGAATATTAAAGTATTTCATGTTTAAAATCGGATTAATTATTATTTTAACCCTCTAAAATTTATTGGATAAATATAAATACATATAAAAAAAATGTGAAATCATAATTTAGTTAGTTATATTCATTCCCAGCAATACAACATCTATGTGTTACCTACCATTAAAAATAATAATAATATTATTTTATTTTTCAGTATAAATCAAAGTTGTGTACAATGTAAGATTTTCGGGAAACCTGTTGTTGCATGCTGAGTATACTATCAGACAAAGTTTATTGTTTAACATAAAATTAATATATTATTCAAAAATATTAATCTAAATGAAAAAAATATTATTATATAAATACCTGGGTCATTACATCCTTCCTCACTTTTGGAAATTACGTCCTCGGAATTCTAAAATTGGGCTTGGAAACATCAATGAAAGTCCCACATCGAAAAAACATTCAATAAAACTATCACTTTAAAAGAAAGAATTAGGAGAAAAAAGGTCCCCTGAGATAACCCATACTAGGGTTCCATGTAGGGAAACATGGATATAGAAGGGAAAACAAACCATCATGTTTTGATGGAGAGAGATATAAAAAATGATTAGGAGAAAGTTAACTACCAGAAAACCATAAACTTATGATGGGTTAAATGGTATTTGATTACCATGTAAGAAGGGTAAAGATAACAGATTTATATTTTAATTTCCTTTTTATAATGTTGAGGAATTTATTTATGATATTGACTAAGAAAATAATGATATATACTTACATTCCAAGTTGAGTTCCATCCTTTAATAAATTTCTACCACTAACTCATACTTTCTCTAAATGATTAGTATTCAAGATGAATAGGACACACCTAAAGTTCTAGAATCAACTTCTAGGGAATCACATAATCCTAAAAAGGAGAACTATATATTTCCCTTGTATTTTTATGTTATCCAAAACCAAAATGGACAGTACAAGATCAGATTATCCCCAAAAAGTATAATAATTTATAGAAAGAAATACTACTCTTAATCTCAAAAATTAAACAAACAATACCCAAAGATCAAAAAGTTCCATTAAATAAATAAATTTCATTAAAATTATTCAAAGTAATCCAAACTTAGTTTGAAACCCAAAATAAAGAAGTATTTTATCACATATCCATCCACGATAAAACTTAACATTTATCTCCAAATAATATCGACTACTCTTAAAGTCACAAACTAAAAAGTAATTAACCTAATCAAATATTCTCTATGATAGGTTAATAATTTCCATAAATATCCCATATTTCTATAAGTTTACAATGAAAAATTAGATTTTTCCAAAATAAAATTCTGCAATTACTTCTCAAATGAAATCCCATAGTATTCTATTTTCCTTAGGCATATAGTGTTCCCAAAAGAGGGAACATCATCCAAAATAACATTTATCACTTAATCACAAAATCATTTTCATATACAAAGGATCTCTATTTGATAAATCATAATTTCCAAAATATCAACGTATTCTAGATCCATTATATCATTTAGAAAAATGATTTAGTCATACTAACTAGGTACTTCACGCAGTCTAGTGGTAGGCAATAAATCCCAATCACACTATGATTATGGGTTCGATTCCTGCGGCCTTGCTAGATGCGATGGTTCTTCACCCTTCATGTGGTTTGTCCTTTTCATCAATCTATATAATTCAAAAAAAATTCCCAAAATGATATAAAATCATCAAAAATAACCATAACATATTTTAACCCCAAATTTTATCTCATACCCCATATTTTCATCCCAAAAAAGTTATAACTTGTAATTTACTCAAATTAAAGTATAATATAAACCCAAATGGTTCTTCATAACTATATCCACAAAAGATATTATAATTCTTCCTCAATTATAATTTTCACATAACAGACTATCAGGTTAAAGATATAAGAGATAATTATTCCAATGTAATCACATCAACAAATAGAATTAATACTTTTAAAAATTTAATCACCCAGATGTAACACCCCGGGATTTTATGAAAAATATTCTTTTTAATTTCATTAATGTCTTGTGTTGTACGCTACACCAAAAGGATCTTGCACAACATGCATCCTTGACATGCCTTGCATTACACGCAATCACGACCTTCCTCGATAGCGTGTATAGTACGCAATACCGAGTTTCACTAAACAACGATATGCTATTAAAATATTATTAAAACTAGCCGTTATGAATAGTAATAATGACTTTTTAAATTTTTTTAATTTTTACTTTTCAAAATGGACTTCATTTCTGGATTAGGAATATCGAAATTAGCTTAGGGTGAAATTTTGGTACTTTTCGGATAACTTTCATTTTCTGATGAATAGTGAAAATTACTAAATTTTAATTAAAAACAACCTTTTTAATAGAAATAATTAATAGTGATAAATTATTAATTTGATTGGTTTTAAAGTATATTTAGAATATATTTTTACAATTTAATACAATGTTGGTCATTGGATATAATTTCACATTTAAACCAGACATAAACAAGTGTCAATCTGTTGATAGTTATTATCTCTTAAAAACACGCCATTTGTTTTGACGACGGAAATTAATTTTTAAATTAGTTAATGTAACTGATATGTTTTGAATTTGGTAAAATAGACATCATTTTTGAGTTCATAATATCAAATATAGCTTAGGCCTATTTTTTGGTATTTTTCTGAAAACTTTCAATTTTTGATGAATAGTAAAACCACTAAGTGGTAGTTAAAAAAACTGAATTTTTCATAAAAATTAATTTTACCACTTCTGTGAGTGGAATTTTGAAAATATGAGAGACACGGTTGATGTCAGTAAGTAAAATGTGGTTCAATGAGATGAAAATATTTTTTGGTGAATAGTAACTTTTTTACTTTTTTTACCACGGTTAAAAGTAAATAGGGTAATTAAGGGTAAAAATGATATTATTATTACCATAAAACATGTCCTAATTCTATTGGACAAGTTTAATTCGACCCAAAAAAACCTTAGGAATAACATATGACCATTTAGGCCCACTTGGATTAGATTAGGACATTTATTATTAATTTATTTAAAGAAGGGTTAAAATAGTAAAAATCAAAGTTTAATAAGTAAATAATTTTTTATATGGGGTTATAAATAAGATAAATTAGACTATAAATATTAATTAGAAAGATAAAACAATTTCCTACATAATGGTCTTTTATTTGTAATTTTTAGACATTAAATAATTTAATTTATTTATGACACAACGATGATGTTGTAATTATCTTATTAATGAAATATTGACATAATTGATGTTATAAATGCCCAAATAAATATAATTTGAGACTTTTTATGAATTAAACTAATTTTCTAAGTTAATATGACATTTTATTATTGATTTAATTAACTTTTTTCGAATTAATAATTCTTTTATGATTTTCACAAAAATCAATTACTAAATAGTGTCAAAATTGACATAAAATAGTTTTTTAAAACAAATATTATATTATTAATTGTAATTTTATTCCTAAAAATCTAAGGATCTGCCAAATGACTTAGATAAGGTTATATATATTAATAATAAACATCTTGGGGTTCTTTAGGCTTCTTATAGTAAGTTTATTAACCATATAGTGTAAGAAAACAAAAAGACAAGGTAAAAGTTAAATTATTTAACTTAGAGTTAAATCTAATTGATAAGGTTAAAAGAATAACCTAAACTTGTCTAAATCCTATTGGATGAGAGGATTTCGACCCATCCCCACCTTATCTTAGAAATAAATCAATTTTGAGCTATTTAAAACCGAAATTGACTTTATAATAAAATAATAGTTTTAGTTATTCCAAAGGTACCCCTCTCCTCCCTTATAAAAGGGCACCTCCTCCCTCTCTTCCCCACACAACTTTGAGCTTTGAAGCTCGGCCAAACCCTGCCAAATTTTCTCTCCACTTCCCTAGAAACATCCTAGAGGTTCTGGTATTCTTCAAAGACCCATTTTATTGCCCTAAAAGGAGGTCTCAAAGAAGCACTTCAAAGAAGAGGTAATGTCCGTTACCGATTCTTTCATCTTTATTTCTTCTTCCACTTCTTTTTCTTAGGTTGTTTCATTATGGAGTAATAACATAAGTATAAATAATATACTTATATGTTATTATAAGTATGAAACAACCCTATTTCATCATCTATCCATCCTACGGAAAAAAAAATCTCCCAGCGTGCGTACGTACGGAATACCGTCTCCACACCGTGGTGTAATCTATTTTCCATCACCACCTTACATGGATGGGTATAATGGTGTAAAGAATAACTATAAATAGTTATTAGAAAATCATGTTGATTCTGATATATTGTATCATCCACTCTAATTCAATTCAATAATTATGGAAACGATATCATCGCTCGTGCGTACGTACGGGCTACCGTCTCCACGACGCGATGAGATTCATTCTCCATGTTAACCATTTAAGAATGATTATAAGTTATATATAAGAAATAATAATCAAATATATGACATTATAAAGCTACTGTATTTATGTATATATTTATTTCATCTACTTAATTCCATTCAACTCAATAAGGAAACAAAAACAGCGTTCATGCGTACGTACGGCCTACCGTCTCCATGAACAGTGTATTTCTTTCAATTTATCGATCCATTATATATATGTATATTCTGAATATATATTATATATAAATCATGGTTTATATTCTGGAATTAATTAATCATTATCTAAGTAATCATTATCTAAGTAATCATATGAATAATTACAAGTTAAAACACGAACGACAAATAAGACGATTTTACCCAAAACGCTACTTTAATATGAATTTACAAAAGAACGGGTAATATAAAGTCATAAGTGAACAATATATGATATAATAAAAATGAATATGAATCTGTAATAGGTCAATGACATTATTTAAATCATTATACAGGAGGTTCAGACACTTACGAAGCAAATCGGACCTAAGGTAAGGGAAATATCACAATCTCATTTTTATCCGAGATTATTTATACTTTAGTATTTACTGGGGTGTATTTTATCATCCACATCCATGTTACCTGAATATGTAATATTATTTACATCCACCTACAATTTTTTAAATCCAATTTTACCCTTCGGTGAGTTTTTAGTAAAGAATATGAAAGGAATCTTTTTTCGTTTTTCGTACAAGGTACTTTTTGACTTTTCCGATGAAAGTACGAAGAATGTTTTTTAACTTATATGGAATGAATGGATTTTTAAAACATTATTTACAAGAATATTCCTTTACAAGTTTTCAAGTTTATTTTTAAGCAACTTCTTTTAGTTTATAATTGTATGACATGTTAAGAAAGGAAAAGTGTTTTTGAAGCAGAAAGGATATTTTCCTCAAGAATGGAGTTCAAGTGTTTTATCAAAATTATTTTCCATCTAAGATAATAAAGGGTTCTGTTTTTATCCCTATTATTACATTGATTTGATTATGTTGTGATGGAATTATATTTTTATGAATTCCTTTATCTTATATGAATTGTTTTATGATGTTTAAGATTCCAATTTTTATTACATGGGTTATGCTATGACGTATGGTTTATGATTTTGTGGCACACATAAGAATGGTATAATTATGAGATGGGTGGGACCTATATCTCCCTCCAATGCATTGGGTAAAGATTTTATATCTCATGATATAGACATGGCTGGAATGGTAGGTTATACCGGTTCAGTGAAACAGGACTGAAACGAGGGTGACTCGGTTCAGAAATGGACTTTGTCCACTAAGATAGTCTTGGAAATGAGTCTTGACTAACAAGAAATGATTCTCTATGATTATGTGTGTATGCCACAAAGTTTCATGTTTTATGTTATGATTAATGGGATATCATTTCACTACTATGATTTATCCCATGTTATGAAATTATGCTCCCTTTTGCAGGTTAAGATTTCCAAAATGTTATGTTCTTATGAATATGATGTGATTGATATTTCTTTTGTTTACCCTTACTGAGCATTTGAGCTCACCCTTTTATGTTTTCTTTTCCCCAGGATATAAAGAAATGTTTTAGGTAAGAAAAAAAAGGAAGATCTTTATGGGAGATGTTGAAGATCTTTCACCACGATTAGAAGATTATATTCCGAGTTTCCAAAGACACTAAACTATTACGATCCTTGTGTGTGTGTTTTTGTTATGTACTAAGTATTCCGCAAAAGTAATGTAATGTCCATGTACGTCAAGATTCGGGTCTCTACAGTTGGTATCAGAGGAAAGGTTTAGTCAACCTTTAGAAACTAGTATGCGAGAACTTTAGTGAGATCCCTAGAGATATTTCTAAGGTATGTCTAGGGATGTCCCTAAGGATAAGTATACGTATAGGATATGGTCCTAAAACTATGGTAACGATCTTAGAATTTAACCTAATATGTTATATATTAAGGGTACTCCCCCTTTACTATGTTGTTTTCCCTAGCATTATTTTTTCCTCTCACACTATTCTTTTTGGGTTTTAGAAAATGGATGGAAACAAGATGATTCACGATAATGGAGGATATGATGGACAATGGAATGATATTATTCATGAGAAACCAAATGAAATGGAATTTGGAAGTCCAAACATCATTATTATGCCGAATCAGCAAACTCATAATATAATCAATAAAGTAAAATTTGGTAAGTTTCCTGACTCGGCTAATAAGAGAAAGATGGAGTTTCATGATGATCATAGAGGAAAGAAAGTTCAATTTCCCCTATGTAAATCATGTGGGAAGAGGCATCAAGGAGAATGTTTCAAAGGAACTGGAAGATGGTTTGGGTGTGGAAAAGAAGGACACAAATCCAGTAAGTGTAAAAGAAAAGGTTTAGTTAACACTAGGGATGAGGATAATGGTATTGCTACGACATCAACAATGGTTAAATGTTTTAAATGTGGAATGTACGGGCTTTATTCAAACTAATTCCCTAAGGGAAAGTCTCATGAAGAGAATCAGTACGGCCGTATGGTTAGTATTTATGTTGTTGATGATGAAGAGACTATAAATGATATGTGAGATGAAAGAATTGTTGAAGCTCGGTCAATGGTTTAAGAAGGTAGTGGAATGATTACATGTTTATCATGTGTAATGTTGTATAAGTAATCTCATTGTACTACGGAATAAAGAGACATCTACGGATTGTTACACTATTTTCTTTCCTTGAGTTTTGAAAGTGTATGATTAATGGTACCAGAATCCATGAAAGGTTATTCAGATATTTTTGGAATGTAGATGATATGCGCATAATGAAGGGATAAGGATAAAATTAAATGTTAGTATTCACGAGCTCGTGATTGATATAAGGAGAAGGTTATATCATGGTTTGAGTATATAAAATTTTTGGATTTTGGTATGTGGTAAGAGTTAACTTTTGACAACATTCATGTTTTCACTAAGGTTTAATGGGTATTCATTTTTTAAGAGAATACATGATTAAGGTATTCACATGATTGGAATGTGGCCAACAAGATATATGGGGGATAAATGATGGTATTCACAAGATTGGTTGATGAAATTTGAAGTAATCGTTTTATTTATACTATGAGCTTGGACCGAAGTATTTTAGATAAGCCTAAAGATTGGAATGGATTATGTTGGACATAAGTTAGTATTGTTTAAATATAGAACCTTTTTTCAATATTATTGATGGGATGTTATAGTAATGTAGTTTTAGAAAAAGGACAACCTACAGGACGGGCGACAGCCCATCACGTCGAACAAGGCTGTGAGAATCGAACCCACAACCGAAGTGCGACTGGCCTTTATCACCTACCACTGTCCTACAGGAAGTCCCTGGTTATTATAAACAATTTTATTTTATTAAGCAGTATGATATAAGAAGTATAATTCCATTTTAGAAACCATATATGATTAATCTCACTATAGATGGACTTATGTATTTTTTGATAACTTTTCTAACCTTTTGTTTGAGACAGATGGAATGACCCATCATTCTATCACATGATCTACTAACACATCACAAATGACAAATTCAACATCATTTCTTTAAGAGATGAAGTAGAAATTGTCCAAATAACGACCAAAGGTGAGACTATACCAAAATCACAAAAGTATTTCTTCTAATTCCAATTTCATCAACTTTAGAGAAATGATCTTGAAAACCAAAAATGTTGTCCTAGTGCTCTTATATCTGATGAATCAGATGGTACCTTAGATCGTCACAAATTTATGGCTTTTTGATTGCTGGTTTTTCCATAGCCATGTTCTCTACCACTCCTCATTAGAACATGATGGTGAGATTTATCTTCCATATCCATATTTTCACCTATGTGGAAACCTAGTGATTAGTTTATTTGGGTAACCGTTACGTTTCATACTTTTGTTTTTAAAGATTGGTTTTGGTATTTTTTTTTACGATGTGGGTTTCCATTAAAGAAACTTTCGAGTAGTAAACCATTTATAACCCCGACGAATTTCGAGGGCGAAATTCATTTTAAGGGGGGTAGAATTTAACACCCTAGGATTTTATGAAAAATATTCTTTTTAATTTCATTAATGTCTTGTGTTGTATGCTACACCAAAAGGATCTTTCACAACATGCATCCTTGACATGCCTTTCATTACACGCAATCACGACCTTCATCGATAGCGTGTGTAGTACGCAATACCGAGTTTCACTAAACAACGATATACTATTAAAATATTATTAAAACTAGCCGTTATGAATAGTAATAACCACTTTTTGAAATTTTGTAATTTTTATTTTTCAAAATGGACATCATTTCTTGATTAGGAATATCGAAATAAGATTAGGGTGAAATTTTGGTACTTTTCGGATAACTTTCATTTTCTGATGAATAGTGAAAATTACTAAATTTTAATTAAAAACAACCTTTTTAATAGAAATAATTAATAGTGATAAATTATTAATTTGATTGGTTTTAAAGTATATTTAGAATATATTTTTACAATTTAATACAATGTTGGTCATTGGATATAATTTCACATTTAAACAAGACATAAACAAGTGTCAGTCTTTTGATAGTTATTATCTCTTAAAAAGACGCCATTTGTTTTGACGATGGAAATTAATTTTTAAATTAGTTAATGTAACTGATATGTTTTTAATTTGGTAAAATAGACATCATTTTTGATTTCATAATATCAAATATAGCTTAGGCCTAATTTTTGGTATTTTTCTGAAAACTTTCAATTTTTGATGAATAGTGAAACCACTAAGTGGTAGTTAAAAAAACTGAATTTTTCATAAAACTTAATTTTACCGCTTCTATGAGTGGAATTTCAAAAATCTGAGAGACACAGTTGATGTCAGTAAGTAAAATGTGGTTCAATGATATGAAAATATTTTTTCGGTGAATAGTAATTTTTTACTTTTTTTACCACGGTTAAAAGTAAATAGGGTAATTAAGGTAAAAATGATATTATTATTACCCTAACACATGTCCTAATTCTATTGGACAAGTTTAATTCGACCCAAAACAACCTTAGGAATAAAATATGACCATTTAGGCCCACTTGGATTAGATTAGGACATTTATTATTAATTTATTTAAAGAAGGGTTAAAATAATTAAAATCAAAGTTTAATAAGTAAATCATTTTTAATATGGGGTTATACATAAGATAAATTCGACTATTAATATTAATTAGAAAGCTAAAGCTATTTCCTACATAATGGTATTTTATTTGTAATTTTTAGATATTAAATAATTTAATTTATTTATGAAACAATGATGATGCAGTAATTATCTTATTAATGAAATATTGACATAATTGATGTTATAAATGCCTAAATAAATATAATTTGAGACTTTTTATGAATTCCACTAATTTTCTAGGTTAATATGACATTTTATTATTGATTTAATTAACTTTTTTAGAATTAATCATTCTGTTATGATTTTCACAAAAATCAATTACTAAATAGTGTCAAAATTGACATTAAATAGTTTTTTAAAAGAAATATTATATTATTAATTGTTATTTTATTCCTAAAAATCTAAGGTTTGGCAAAATGACTTAGATAAGGTTATATATATTAATAATAAACAACTTGGGGTTCGTTAGGCGTCTTATACTATGTTTATTAACCATATAGTATAAGAAAACAAAAAGGCACGGTAAAAGTTAAATTATTTAACTTAGAGTTAAATCTAATTTATATGGTTACAATAATAACCTAAACTTGTCTAAATCCTATTGTATGAGAGTCTTTCAACCCATGCCCACCTTATCTTCGAAATAAATCAATTTGGAGCTATTTAAAACCGAATTTGACTTTATAATAAAATATTAGTTTTAGTTATTCCAAAGGTACCCCTCTCCTCCCTTATAAAAGGGCACCTCCTCCATCTCTTCCTAACACAACTTTGAGCCTTAAAGCTCGAAAAACCCCTGAAAAATTCTCTTCTCCACTTCCCTAGAAACATCCTAGAGGTTCTGGTCTTCTTCAAAGACCCATTTTAGTGCCCTAAAAGGAGTTCTCAAAGAAGCACTTCAAAGAAGAGGTAATGTCCGTTACCGATTCTTTCATCTTTATTTCTTCTTCCACTTCTTCTTCTTAGGTTGTTTCATTATGAAGTAATAACATAAGTATCAATCATATACTGATATGTTATTATAATTATGAAACAACCCTATTTCACCATCTGTCCATCCTACGGAAAAAGAAATCACCGCGCGTGCGTACGTACGGAATACCGTCTCCACGCCGTGGTGTAATCTATTTTCCATCACCACCTTACATGGATGGGTATAATGGTGTAAATAATAACTATAAATAGTTATTAGAACATAATTTTGATTCTTATATATTGTACCATCCACTCCAATTCAGTTCAATAATTATGGAAATGATATCATCGCTCATGCGTACGTACGGACTACCGTCTCCACGACGCGATGAGATTCATTCTCCATGTTAACCATTTAAGAATGATTATAAAGTATATATAAGATATAATAATGAAATATATGACATTATAAAGCTACTGGATTTATGTATATATGTATGTCATCTACTTAATTCCATTCAACTCAATAAGGAAACGAAAACAGCGTTCATGCGTACGTACGGCCTACCGTCTCCATGAATGGTGTATTTCTTTCCATTTATCAATCCATTATATATATGTATATTCTGAATATATATTATATATAAATCATGTTTTATATTCTGGAATTAAGTAATAATTATCTAAGTAATCATTATCTAAGTAATCATATGAATAATTACAAGTTAAAACACGAACGACAAATAAGACGATTTTACCCAAAACGCTACTTTAACATGAATTTACAAAAGAACGGGTAATATGAAGTCATAAGTGAACCATATATGATATAATAAAAATGAATATAATTATGTAATAAGTAAATGACATTATTTAAATCATTATATAGGAGGTTCAGACACTTACAAAGCAAATCGGACCTAAGGTAAGGGAAATATCACAATCTCATTTTTATCCGAGATTGTTTATACTTTAGTACTTACTGGGGTGTATTTTATCATCCACATCCATGTTACCTGAATATGTAATATTATTTCCATCCACCTAAAATTTTTTAAATCCAATTTTACCCATCGGTGAGTTTTTAGTAAAGAATATGAAAGGAATCTTTTGTCGTTTTTCGTAAGAGGTACTTTTTGACTTTTCCGACAAAAGTACGAAGAATGTTTTTTTAACTTATACGGCAGGAATGGATTTTTAAAACATTATTTACAAGAAGCGTCCTTTACAGGTTTTCATGTTTATTTTTAATCAACTTCTTTTAGTTTATAATTTTATGACATATTAAGAAAGGAAAAGTGTTTTTGAAGCAGAAAGGATATTTTTCTCAAGAATGGAGTTCAAGTGTTTTATCAAAATTATTTTCCATCTAAGATAATAAAGGGTTCTGTTTTTATCCCTATTATTACATTAATTTGTTTATGTTTTGATGGAATTATATTTTTATGAATTCCTTTATCTTATATGAATTGTTTTATGATGTTTAAGATTCCCATTTTTTTTACATGGGTTATGCTATGACGTATGGTTTATGATGATGTGGCACACATAAGAATGGTATCATTATGAGATGGGTGGGACCTATATCTCACTCCAATGCATTGGGTAAAGATTTTATATCTCATGAGATAGACATGGCTGGAATGGTAGGTTATACCGGTTCAGTGAAACAGGACTGAAACGAGGGTGACTCGGTTCAGAAATGGACTTTGTCCACTAAGATAGTCTTGGAAATGAGTCTTGACTAACAAGAAATGATTCTCTATGATTATGTGTGTATGCCACAAAGTTTCATGTTTTATGTTATGATTAATGGGATTTCATTTCACTACTATGATTTATCCCATGTTATGAAATTATGCTCCCTTTTGCAGGTTAAGATTTCCAAAATGTTATTTTCTTATGAATATGATGTGATTGATATTTCTTTTGTTTACCCTTACTGAGCATTTGAGCTCACCCTTTTATGTTTTATTTTCCCCAGGATATAAAGAAATGTTTTAGGTAAGAAAAAAAAGGAAGATCTGTATGGGAGATGTTGAAGATCTTTCACAACGATTAGAAGATTATATTCCGAGTTTCCAAAGACACTAAACTATTACGATCCTTGTGTGTGTGTTTTTGTTATGTACTAAGTATTCCGCAAAAGTAATGTAATGTCCAAGTACATCAAGCTTCGGGTATCTACACCAGATATCTAATATAACTATCGAATTTAAAAAATGTAGACATCTTAATCATCCAAAATTATTTATGATCCCTTAAGAATATTATTCTACTTATTTCGTAATAATTTTTTTTTCAAAAAAATCATGAATCATAACCTACGATTCAATAATATCAAAATATTAGCTAAAAAATAATCCAAATATTTCTTAGGTAATTTATAGTTTCCCCATCCATAATTGGAATGTCATTGGGAATTGTAAAAAATATATTTGTATTGTACTACTGATTCCATTCATGATCCTTTTTTAAGGACATCTATTTGTGTAATGACCATGTACACAACATTTAAAACATTCAATTGAACCCCCAAAAAGAAACTTTTTCCACTTTCTAATGTCAAATGGACACTTCCTTTTTTCCATGGCAGGTTATTGATTTATAACATCTGTTACCATATATATTACATTTTACCATCCCTTTGAATCATTTTCCTAGTTTTTTTCCACATCCTTGACACATAGGTTTTTGAATATACTTACCTTTATGATTATTACCTGAACATCCATAGGGATTTTTTTCTCGCATAATATGCCATATCAAAATCCCCAAGGTTTAAGTGGTCAATCATGACTCTAGAAAGATGGTTAAGAGTAAATACAAGAGTTCTCACTATAACTCCCATTAAATTGGGTTGCTCATTCAGAAAACCATCACAGTTTTCATCAAATCCATTGTTACTTTGGTGCCTTCTAGATCCTTCCATTTACTAAAACCAACAAGGTAGGATTGAGTATATCAGAAAAATCATCATGTAATATCTTATAAGGAGGGTAAACACTAAGAGTTACTTATTTATGTTATCTTAAACTCGTTCAATATATCTAAAATATCCATGAATCATTCTAATATGCAAAACATTATGGTTCTGTCACATATGCTTAAATAACACCCTAACCTATAAAGATATTCAATCCATCTTCTGATACTAATTATAAGGCCCCAACCATAAACATTACATAATCTTGGGTTAAGCCAAGAATTCAAATTGGGGAGATTTTTAGGTTTAGTGTTTTAATAAATTAGCTCGTAAATATTACATTACATCTCAAAAATTACAAAGTAGACACTTTTAATCTATCCAATTTTTTCACAATAATAAAAGTACTTAAAAAATTGTTTTCTTGATATAAATCTTCTTGAACACTTCCTTTCTCTTACAGTTCCTTATACCCTGTGAAAAAAATTTCAAAAACTTGGGATGAGTATAAAAATATCATCAAGGGTTATAAAATAAGTAAATAAAACCTTAGTCCATCAATACATAAAAATCAATGAAATTATATATATAAATCATAAAACATATGTTCTATAACATACCTCATGAAATCATAAGATTTATGATTAACACGTAGAAATCATAAATCATAAAGTGAACATGTGGAATCCATAAAAAATTTACATTATAGCTTTTACATATACATAGGGAGTTACATTTAGAATACCCATCATGGTATATTCCCTAAATCTATTAGGAGAAACATTAACGTTTACCTCTTTCATGTTACCTAGTGCATTGGAGAGATATATTAGGCTCACCCACCCTTGGTTTATTACTAAACCACCTGTATTTAGTTTATCATGTAATTACCTGTCAAATGTCCAAGTACCATTAAAAAATTATAACACATAAAAGATTGAATTTATCAACATTTCACTCATCAAACAAAATTAATCAATTCAAGATATTGAAATATTCAAACAATTTCAAAAATCATTTAAAACATTTAATAAATATAATTTTGAATCAAAGTGTCCCATAAAACACTCAAAATTTTAAAGGAATTAACATCTAAATACATTAATGTCCATATAAATAAATCCATAAAACCATATTTAAAACATGTACATTAATGAGAAATATTTAGAAGATTAAATCGTTATAACATTTAAAACAATATTTTTGTTAAAGAGTCCCCTTCCACATGACAATATAAATGAATAAAAATTATTAAATAATAAAATTTAAAAAATCTATAATATCATGAGAATAATGAGATTAATTATATAATATGTCAAAGGGTATTATATACACCTTATAAGATAATAAAGGTGGATAATATCAAGATATTCCTTAATTAATAAAGATTGAGTTGTAGTCCCTTGCGAAAAATTTCAGCCAAATAGTGTCACTTTAAATATAATTTATATTATGTATAAAAATACAGTTCCATCATAATTTCTACCATGAGAGGTGGTAGGAGAAAATTGAACAATTATCATTGCGTCAGGCAGTAGTTCACCATCCACACAAACTGTATGTTCTAAATACATTTGATGGTGTTGTGTGTGATGGAAAGTATAATAATTATAATAAAAACATCCTAGTATACTAAATATAAGGTGTTCTTATAAAATAATTGAATAAATAGAGTTTTTTGGGTTGGAGAAGGAATATAAATGGAATATAGTTGAGATAATACATTATCTCAAATCAGGTAACTCTTTTTGATTTATGCTAAACGGACTTCTGGAATATTCTTATGCAAAATTTAAGGCTTCTTGGAGGAAGAGAGGGATTTTGGGAGATTATTTGGACTAATATTGGACAATACATGGGGTCTTGAGAGTTGTGACTAAGGGTTATATGTGGTGGCCTTTTATAAGAGAGAGAAGGGGTACAATCTGAATGTTTGAAATATTATTTTATTATAAACATAAATTTGATTTTAGAAAGGTCCAGAACTTATTTAGTTTGAATATAAGATTATTATTGTTCTTAATCCTCTCAACCAATAGTTTTTAGACATGTTTTTGTTTCAAATTTTACATTATCCTTTATGTTTAACCCTTAGTTATCTTATTGGACTCTTACCATGTCTTCCTGTATATTCATACTAAATGGATAATATAGTTATTATAAAATGACAAGAAAACCTATAGTGGTTTATTAATGACATTTTCAACCTTATCTAAGTCATTTTTCTGAATATTAGTTTTTAGGACTATTATATCTTATATTAAAATAGTATTTGTTTTGAGAACTCATTTATGTCATTTTATATACTATTCATATCACGACATTTAAAAAATCCATAACAACATGATTATTTCGAAAAAACATCATTCATTCAAATATAAAAAGTCATAATTATCTATAAAATTATTGGATGGCATATAAAGATTCAAAATAAATTTATTTTAATGTTTATAATCTCATTTTTTTAAAACATTCATTAATAAGTTAATCAGTACATCATCATGGTGTCATAAATAAATTTATTTATTCAATCTTTAAAAATTAAAAATAAAATACCATGATGTATGAAATATTTTTATATTTCTAATTACTATATATATTTTATGATATCACTTACATAACCATATATAAATTGTTTTAGTAAAAGATATAGGATTATGTTAAATTTTCCTTAACAATAAATTAAAAGTAATTAAATGTCATTTTCACACATAAGTGGCTCCATGGGGTCCTAAAATCGACCCAAGGGTGCCCAAGTTCGTACCATTATCATCCAATAGGACTAGGGAACGTGTTATGGTAATTTAATATTATTAAATTATTATTTTTACCCTTATTTACCATATTTACCCTTAAACTACGATAAATAAAATATTTACTAAAGTTATTATTCATAATTTCTAAAAATAAAAGCTTCATATTTTAATAATTTAGACCTCGTGCTTCCAAATATGGAATCAATTTTTCTAAATTCAAAACACATAAGTTGCAGAAATTAATTTATAATTAATTCCCACCGTCAAAACCAAAAAACTTGTTTTTAAGAAGTAAAAACTACTAAAAGAATTACATGTGTTTATGTCTAATTTCAAAGTGAAATTATTTATAATAACCAACATTTGATTAAGTGATAAATATATAATCTAATTAAAATTTAAATCCAATTAAAAGTATAATATATATATATATATATATTTAAATAAATTATATTAAAAGGCAGTTTTGAATTAAAATGTATTATTTTTCACTATTCATTAAAAAATGAACTTTATCAGAAAAATACTAAAATTTCATCCAACGTAAATTTTGATGTCCCAATTCTAAAGAATAATTTTTCTGTCAAATAGATCATATAAAATTGAAAAAATATATTTAAAAATGTTTCACCATCGAAAGGCGGTAAATCGATCTTTTTAAAAATATTAAAGTATTTCATGCTTAAAATTAGATTCATTCTTATTTTAAACATCTAAAATTTATTGGATAAATGTAAAAATATTTTACAAACATGTGTAATCATAATGTAGTTAGTTATGTTCATTCCTTGAAATAAAACGACAATGCATTAACTACCAATTAAAATAATAATATTATTATTTTATTTTTCGGTATAACTTAGAGTTGTGTGCAAAGTAAGATTTCAGGGAAACTTGTTATTGCATGTTGAGTATGCTATCGGAAAAATTTTCCTATTTAACATAAAATTAATATCTTATTCATATATATTAATATAAATTAAAAGGTATTATTATATAAATACTTGGGTCATTACATCCTTCTCCCATTTTCGAAATTTCATCCTCGCAATTTCAAAAATGGGCTTTGAAACATCATTAAAAGTCCCATATCAAAAAAGAGTCAATAAAACAATCACTTTAAATGAAATAAATAAGAGTAAAAATGTCACCAGAGATAATCCATAGTAGGGTTCCATATAGAAAAACATGGATATGGAAGAGAAAAGAAACCATCAATTTTTGATGGAGGGTGATAGAAAACATGATTAGGAAAAAGCTAACTACACAAAAACAAAAAATGTGTAATAGGTTAAATGGTCTTTGATTACATAAAAGAAACAGTATATATAAATCCTTTTTTAGTTCCTTTTGACAATTTCGAGGAATTTATTTATGATATTGACTTAGAACATAAGGAGATATACATAATTTTCTTGTTGAGTTTCATCTTTTAATTAACTTCTACCAAAAACTCATATTTTCTTCAAATGTTAAGTATTCCAGAAGACTTGGTAACACCTGAAGTGCACGAATAAACTTCTAGAGAATCGCATAATTCAAAAAAGATGAACTATATATTTTCATTGTCTTTAGACATTAATAATAACCAAAATGGTTAGTACAAGATCAGATGATCCCCAAAAATCATAATCCTTTATAGAAGGAAATACTACTCTTAATCTCAAAAATTAATCAAACAATACCCAAAGCTCAACAAATAATATTCAATAAACAACAGTTTTTAATATTCTTCAAAATAATCCAAACTAAGTTTGAAACCCAAAATTCAGAAGGATTTTATCACATAATCTTCCACGATAAATCATAACATTTATCTCCAAATAACATAGACTACTCTTAAAGTCACATAATTAATAGTAATTAACCTAATAACATATTATATTTGGTAGGTTATTAATTACTACAAATTTCCCAAATCATTATAAGACCACAATAAAAACATTGATTTTTCCAAAATAAAATTCCACCAATACTCCTCAAATGAAATACCGTATTATTCTATTTTCCTTTGGCATATAGTGTTCCCAAAAGAGAGAACGTCATCCCAAATAACATTTATCACTTAATCCCCAAATCATTTTCCTATACTAAGGATATGTATTTGATAAATCATAATTTCAAAACATCATCATATTCATGATCCATAGAATCTATTATCAAAAATAATTAGTCATACTAACTAGGGACTTCACATAGTCGAGAGGTAGGTGATAAATCCCAATGGCACTTTTGTTGTGGTTTTGATTCCTGCAGCCTTGCCGGATGCGATGGGTTGTCACCGTTCATGTGGGTTTTCATTTTTCTAAAACTATATAATTCTAAAAACATTCCCAAAATAAGATAAAATCTTAAAAATAACCATAACATATTTTAACGACAAATGTTATCTCATACCTCACCTTTTCATCCCAAAATCTAATAACCAGTAATTTCCTCAAATTCAACGATCATATAAAACCAAATATTTCTTTATAGATATATCCAAAATAGAAAGGATAATTCTTACTAAAATAGAATTTTCACATAACAAACTGTAGGGTTACAAATATTAGAGAAAATTCTTACAAATTAATCCCATAAACAAAGAGAATTAATACTTTTAAACATTTCTTCACCTATATATCTAACATACCTCTGAAATTTCTAAAATATTTACATCCTAATCATTCAAAATTCTCCATGATCCTTTACCAAATTTTTTCAACTTATTTTGTAATAATTCTTTTTTACAAAAAAAACCATGAATCATATCCTAGGATTCACTAATATCAGAACATCACCTAAGAAATAATCCATACGTTTTATAGGTGATTACTAGTTTGTACTCGTCAATTGGAATCAAATTGATCATTGTTAATCATATATTTTAATTGTACTATTTATCCCATTCAAGATCCTTCTTCGTAGGACATCAATTTTTGTAATGACCATGTACACCACATTTAAAACATTCAATTTATCCCTAAGAAAGAACATTTTTCCCTTTTCCTAATGTCAAATAGACACTTCCTTTTTCCATGGAAGGTTATTGATTTATGACCTTCATTTCCACATCTATAACGTCTTCCCATTCCTTTGAATCATTTTCCCGGGTGTTTCTTTCCACATCCTTGACACATAGGTTTTTGAATATACTAACCTTTATGATTATTACCTGAACATCCATATGGTTTTGTTTCTCGTATATATTATGAATTAGAAAAATCCCTAAGGTTCAAGTGTTCAATCATGAATCCAGATAGTTGGTTTAGAATAACCATAATATTTCTCATTATTTCTCCCATTTCATTTTGTTTCTCATTCAGAAAACTGGCCCAGTTTTATTTACATCCATTGTAACATTGTTGAATGATAGATACATCCATTTACTAAAATTGACACAACGATTCCCATGATCAGACATTTCTCATCCAATAGGATTACGATACATGTTATGGTAATTTAGTATTATTATAATATTATTTTTTACCCTTATTTACCAGATTTACCCTTTAACCATGGTAAATAAAATACTAACTGAAGTTATTATTCCTAATGTATAAAAATAAAAGTAACCTATTTACACAATTTGGTTCTCATGACTCCAAAAATGGAATCCATTTTTCCAAATTCAAAACAAATAAGTTTAATAAATAATTTTAAAATTAATTCCCATTATGAAAACCAAAACACATGTTTTTATGAAGTAAAAACTACTAAAATATTGACATGTATTGGTGTCCAATTTCAATGTGAAATTACATAAAATGACTAAAAATGGGTTAAATGACAAAACTATATTCTAATTACTATTTAAAAAATTATAATCTAAATAAATAAATAAATTATATTAAAAGGTATTTTTGAATTATAATTCAGTATTTATCACTATTCATTAAAAAATTGAACTTTATCAGAAAAATACTAAAATTTTATCCAAAGTAATTATGATGTCCCATTACTAAATAATAATTTTATTTTTTCAAATATAACATGTAAAAGTGAAAAAACTATATTTAAAAATGGTTCACCATCAAAATGTTGTAAATAATCCTTCTAATGAATATTAAAGTATTTCATGCTTAAAATTAGATTCATTATTATTTAAAGCCACTAAAATTTATTTGATAAATGTAAAAACATTTACGAAACATGTGCAATCATAATGTAGTTATATATGGGTATTCTCAGCAATACAATGACTATGCATTAACTTCCTTTTAAATTAATAATAATTATATTTTATTTTTTGATATAACTCAAAGTTGTGTGAAACATAAGATTTCAAGGAAAACCATTGTGGTGTGTTGAGTACGCTATTGGAAAAAGTTTCATATTTAACATAAAATTTATATCTTATTCATTAATATTAATATAAATGAAAAATGTATTATTATATAAATACCTGGGTCGTTATAGTAGATAATCTTGGATATGGGTGGTGAAACAAAAGGTCTCATTTCAGCATCTCTCGTGTTCATTCATACCCTGTTAGGATCCAATGTGAGGAAAGGATCCTCCTTTTAAAGTGAATGAAATCATAGGCTCCAAAAAATGAAGGATTCTAGGGAGGGTTAAGTTATAATAGGTAGGAAACAATAATAGTTGGAGCTTTCTAGGGAAAAGAACCTCTAAATCCTACCCTTGGAACAAAAGTAGACCTTCTTGGATGAGGGGGTGAAAACGAGAAGTCCTGGATACCAAATAGATTCCTATGAAAATCTAATGTTAATGCCATTGGAGATAGAACTCAAAGAAAAAATGAGCTAGAGAGTGAATAATAAGAGGCTTCCACCCAGAGATGTCATCCCCAACATAAAAAATGATTAAAAATGGAAAGGGTTTGGTTAGATCCACTTTGATAGAGATATGGTTAACTAAAGAGACAAGCAAGTGGAACGTTAAATTTTCCAAACACAAGAAATATCCATAGGAGTCACCTATTCCATGAATTAAATAGATATTGTGAAAAGGAATTTGTTGACCTTGTAGGATGATCTATATTGTTTCTACGGGAAAACGGTCTTTGAATTCACATCCACCGACCATCTAAAATGATTGAATTTCCAATTTCCAATGAAATGGGGATATAAATTCCTGAACTTCACAAAATATTCATGGGAGATAAGAACAAAAAATAAGGAATTTAGGTTTAAATATTACACCCTAGAAAAGGAGGAAAACCCCTAGTAGGAGATGATGTTTCTTAAAATATGTAGAGGGGGATTTTCCAAACCAAAGAGTTCAAATTGTTTCCAACAGTGAAAGGACACCATAAGCACAAATATATTCATTGAGAAGATGATAAAGGTATAACATTATTCCATTTTGGAATGGATTAAGGCTAAAAAAAATCCTAGGAATATAAGAGAGCTCAGAATTGTATGATGGAGCCTTTAGAAGAATATTATTAAGAGAGGAGGCTACCAAAACACCAATAGTGGAGTTTTGGGATGAATCGCCTAGGTTGGCGTGTAGATATGTTTATGTTGGAGAGGGAAGGGGGAGGGTTAATTAGGGAAGAATGATTTGAGAGGTAGCCATAATGGTAGTATGATTAATTACCAATCTTGGAGGAGTTGATCCAATGATTAAAAAAAATTACGCATGAATGCATGTGTAGTGCATTATCAGGAAGAAAAAAGGGATAAATCATTCCAGAATCAAGAAAGAGGTCTTTTTCATCATATTCATTTCTTGAATTTACATGAGTCTTCATCATTTTATTATTTGGTTCACATAGGGTTTAATCCATGGTTACATTATTAATCATATTTTTATATATTTGTTTTGGTATAATCACCTTATTTCTCAACCAATATCCCATTATAATGGTTTTTTCATTGAGCCAATATTCACAATTTAACTCATACCTAGCATTAACTCAGTTCCTTTTAGTTTTAGTTGTCACTAATACCATAAGGGGTTAACATGAGTGTTGAAAATTTATAATTATAAAAGAAAATTCCATATATTCAAAGAGAAATATTACCTAAAGATTTCATATTTTATAATACCATCACATTATCCTATAATTATTTTTTTTCAAGATATATCACTTCTTTTGACCTATATCATTAAAATCTTATCGAATATATATATATTAGATCATCTCGCATCATCCTTGATTCAACCTTTATGATAATTGATTCATCTCAGTTTACCATAAGTTGGATTCTCTTTTACTTCTCAACATAATCACTCAAAGTAAGTAATAAATCAATCCTTCATAGTAGTTCGTATAGAGAATATGATCAACCAAAGAATTTTCCTCGGGAGTGTGAAAATAAGTGTGTATTTTATACTTTTTATCATGAAATAGGTGATAATTGAGTTAATAAATAGAATTCCATTTGATGGGTTGTTACCCCAAGTTACATCTATTTTAGATCCTATATCAACTAATAGTATCCAAACATGGATTTATTTCTATAAAACCCTCACACTCTTGACTTTACCAAAATATAGGCTGCTATCTTTTAATTAGACTTATCCCTAAATATTTTCACTAATGTAATCTTATCCTATTTCCCAAATTAATTTCCATAATCCCAAAAAATAACTAAAACTTTATTTGATACCAACCATGATGAACTAATCTAAATATATCATTATTTCACATCACTTCCACAATTTAAACATTACATCTCATAATAATCTCACATAATTTTGAGAAAAATTATCTTCAGTGTATTATAGGACTAGTTACATAGGAAACTTATTTTACAAAACATGTGAACATTCCACCATAATAATACTATTCTAGATCCCCTTCAAGACTTCTCATAAGTTATAGTTATTTCATAATTCGGGAAGGGAAACATGAGAATGGGGTGAGATCAAATGCACAGTAAGGAAAAAATTATTAACATTTCATCAAGGGTTAGATCATACAAATGTGAGAAAATAATAGCATGGAAAATTTTATTATTAAAAGAACATAGAAATATAATAGTAAACTATAAATCATGAGGGAAGGACATGTAATCTCATAGGAACACATATGTACCATGATATAAGAGAGTTAGATAAGTATGAAAACATGTAATAAGGAAATGATATCATAAGATCATGGGATCATAAGATTATGGTAACATCATAAAGTATTAAATCATTTGAATATGTCATCATTAACTACCAAGAAAATATAATATTGGCTATCCACTATTATAATCATGGTATGCTCTGGGTAACTACTCTCTTAACATGGTGTTCTTAGGCTAACCACATGGTCACCAAACATGGAATGCATACGCTAACCACCCACGCACCATACCTGCAATCTCATGAGACAATAACATTACCAAATGAATAAGAGGGTCACTACAAACCCACATATCACAACATTGTTTAACATATATCATAACTCGGCATTTATAGGCTAGCTACCAATACATAATATATGGCATCTCATGGGACATTAACATTACCCAATATATTGGTGGGATAAAAAAATACACCAATTATAAAATTTGGTAACCCACACCATATCATTTATAATCATTTGTGTTCCATAAAGGAAAATATAAACCATATATAAATCATAAGAAAGATATAACCCATGAAAAGAAAGTGGGTTTCATAATCACCTCTTAAGGTATAGACAAATGCTATATCATATAGATTAACAAGATAAAAAGTAATTATATCATTTTGAACATTAAATTTTGAAAAAGGAAATTAGGCTATGATCATAGATTTAAAATGTATAAAATTCATGACAATGATATAATGAATAAATAACGAAAGTTAATCACCTAGGAGAAACATTTTAAAATACGAAAAAGATATTTATAAAGAAGGAAAGATCATATCATTTTATATAAAAAAAATTAACCAACTGGGTTATTTATAAAATATAGGGGGGGGTTTATAATCTATTCATGGTTTAAGAACATTTTATTGGTGGGATTCATTACATGAGACCAGAAATTTGAAAGCTCCCATTAAACCAGGTTTACATAAAAGCAAGAATTTCTAAGTAAAGTAAAAATATGTATAACCCCAACAGTGAAAAGGATAACCATATAGGTATATATTTAAGGGAAATATATTCGAAAATATAAGAGGTAAATGAGAATAATATGGCATAAAAATGGAGAAAAATAAATGGAATGTGTAACTAGCCAGTCCCAAAGTAGGTAAATTAGATCCATTTTTATCTTTCAAAACACCTTTATTGAAATTCCATAGTATAAAATAAGATAATAAAACATTATATGAAAATTGGAATATTAAAATATAATGTTTTCATGATTTAACACTTTATTAGTTTTATAATTAATAAATAGATCATTGGGGGAAAATGAAATTTTGGACAAGGAGGGGAAACCATTGTTTAAATAGATGTGAATTATTCTTAAAAACATTCATTTTCAAAAAATATTAGAACATACCATTAAGGAAGAATTGAAAAAAAAGTGATTTTAAAATATATAAATGGGGTATATAATATGGAATTAAATATGAAATTCATGGAAAAACATTATAACTCAATATATTAGATTTAGTTTTGAAACACCTTTACAGCTTCAGTAATATTTGAACCAATGTAATTAGAAGATTTAAAATCACATGGTTATCTAAATTCGATGAATTAAATTATTTATTATTCAAAAATAAATTCTAGGGAATTATATACAACATTTAAATAATAATTTTTTCATAACATTAATACATGTATCATTGAAGAGAACTCGAGATGAAAACAATTACTACTAAAGATACATTATAATAAAACCCCTTAAAAGAGAAAAAGTTTTATTTTTAAGTTAAAAAACATTGAATAAAGATAATTTGTGATATTAAATATCCAATTGGTACTATACACACCATTTATATTAAATTAGGTCCACAAAAGAAAATGTGTCCCAAAGAGTAAAGTTTTGAGATGGAACCCTTACATGTTTCTGGAAGAAATTATCACTAGAAATTAACTTGATGAATAAATAATTTACATTAATAATATATATACATATATAAAATAAAATAAATAACCTATATTTAATTTTTTTTTTGCGTTAGTTAATTTCCATTTTTGGTTTATTTTTAATATAGTTTCCAATTACGTCGATTACTGAGGATTGTTTGGTTAATTTCCTCTTAACACTTTTGGTTTGTTGACCATCATCAAAGGTGTAATAAAATAACATCATTATTCCAAGAATTAGGGAGTTTTATTTCAGTTGTTATTCACTTAGAAAAATACTTCTAAAATTTTCAATGGATAACCCAAAAAATATCCAAATTGAGAATGGTTCCTTGAAAAGTCCATTTAAGGAGGTTAAATTTACCATAAATATTTTTTTATTAATTATTTATTGTTATATATTATCATTCCATAATATCTATGGTGTGAAAAAATCTCAAAATATCTAATTAAATAACCTTTTTGAATCTATAATTTATGGAGGTTATGGAAAGTTGAACACATTTTTCATGGAAGTGGTATTCCATGCACGCACATGGTGATGGTTTTCATTTTATCAATGATTTTAGAGGATTGTATAAAATTAAAATTCTATATTTGTAATAATATTTCATAATATTTTAATTTATGGTGGTACGATACCTTTATGTGTATAGGGTACTTTAGGGGTGTAAAATAATAAAAGAACATAGAAATGTTTGGGTCAGAGTATTACCTTTCCCTTGGGTTCTCTCCCTTGGCTAACACCTTATGAATATTAAGATTGGTATTTTTGTGAGAAAAATGATTTAATGGTTTAGGGAGGGTTTTTAGAATATAGTACGTTGGATTTTTTGGTGATACAAGTATTTGGAATTGGAGGAAAATTGGGGTGGAAGTGGCCTCCTTTTACAAGTGAAGAAAATGAAACATTTGTGAAAACTCATTATTTCTCAAGGTTATCACTTTATTAGTAAATAAAAATGGATCCAAAAATGTAAAATAACAATGTAAGGATAGATATAAAGCCTATAATACCTCCACTATTATATATTATTAATCATTTCCACATGTTATAGACACTTTCACAATGTTTAAACCATTTTTACCCAAATTTACCCTTACTGTGATAACTCCACTTTCACCCGTAGAAATTAATTTTAATGGAAACAATTTAAATTTTAATTATTTAATAATTTGATAATTATGATTTATTAGATAAAATTAATTTCATAAAATATAATTTCAATGATTTATAGATATTAATGTTAGTTTAGCCCATATAACGCGTAAAATCCCTTTTTTAGATAAAAGTATATTTTAAGCATTATATTTATGTTTTGGAAGAAATTATAATTTTTATTAATTATATTCAAATTAGAATATTTATTATTATTAAATAAATATTTATTTAAAATAAAAATAATTTTAAAAACTAATTGATATATATATATATATGAAAATTTTATTAAAAGACGGTGGCGAAATAATGTTGTGTTAAAACATTTCCTAAATTTTCTAATAAAGTTTTTTAAAACACTTAATTTTAATTTATAATATATATTTTTTATTATAAAAATATATTCAAAAACATTCAAGACATTATTGTATAATAAAAAAGACAACATTAGTAAAATCGTAATTTTTCACTCTTAACCTAAAAGGCAATTATTTTAGAGAAATCCCATAAATTAATCCTATGAACATTATCACATGATTAATAAAAATGGATTTTTTATATTAGAACTATATAAGTGTTAAAAATTAATTTTAAAAAACTGAATGTATAATGTACAAATATTTTTTTTTTGAATAATATATATTAAGTTCTAAAATGTCAAATATGGGGTTATAAATTAGAAACACACCTTAAAAATAATAAATTTCTTTAAAAAATTCATATTTTATCTAATAAAATGGTTTTATTAATGTATTATTCTTACTTATATACTTATAATTTCATAAAATTTATGTTATTTATAAAAATCGTATTTTGTATATTTCACCTAAAAATCAATCTTTTTTTAATAAACCCAAAAACCCATCTTAAGATAATATTTAAATTTCAAATCAAAAATTAATTTTATTTTATCAAATTTTATTCTTTGAATATCTTATTTTCAAATTAAATAAAAATTATAAAATATAATGAGAAATTATTTTTATAGGAAACTAAATTTTTTAAAATACTAGTCATTCTTATTATTAATTTATACTAAACACTGATAAACATATCATTAATCAATCAATATTTTTTTTATTAAAATAATCACATGAAAATAATAAACATTAATTTATTTAATAAAAATTGGTACACATAAAAAGATAGATTCATAAGAAAAATAATGAATTTTGAAAATTTATATAAAATAAAAATTTAAATTATGTAAATTAATATATTTTATAATTCAGTTAATCTGATTCATAAATAAAATTCATCGGATAGGTTTTAACAATATAAAAATACCATGAATTTATTTTGGTTTGAAGTTTTGTCAGGACCAAACCATCAAACAAATTTGACATTATTAGGGTAAGCATATATTAAAATCTCTGATCGTTATAATTTTAGATGATTAAGTGTAGTTCAAGGACTACCCTACGTTGTCTCTCATGGAATATTGAAGAGTTAAGAGTGTTAATTTTTAATAAGTTATAAAACAAAAAAACATAAAATTTGGTGGGGTTTGTAAAATATATGTATGTAAATCATCTTAATTGAAGAGATTAATAGTTGATAATTCAAGAGTATTTTGAAAAATACAAGATAATTATGTGATAATTTCAATGTTATGAATCCAGTTGAAAATTTCATTATTCTTAATTTATTTTTAGGTGTTGGTGTAATACTTTTATGGTGGGTTCACAGAGATCTTGGTTACCCAAAAATCCACTAAAATGACGTACATAGGACAAAACCATTACATTAAAATATGGATTCCAGTTCTATCTGAAAAAAATGATTTACGTTTTTACAAAGAACTCCAAAATCTAAAATGTTCTGGAAATAATAGGATTATTTTATTGTCCAATAAGAACAAAACAGGTCTTATATATAATATTAAACACTGATCAGTTGTGAAATAAAATTTGTTTTAATTAAATTCTTACAAACACATTAAGATACATATAAAATATCAATTAAAAAAATATACACAAAAATTGTAGAAAATTATGTTCTAGAACAACCTCATAAAGTGTGTAGCACATTGACAACGATCACTCAATATCATTCCCACTATAGAAAGGAGGAGAAAGATTATATGGAACTCCAACATCATAATTACTCTCCCAATGAGGATGAGGAACCCTAGAACCTTCAAAATGGTGAAATGAAAATTTATACACTACAAATTGGTATAAAAGTTTACCTCATTTTAACTTGAAAATTGGGTTCCGATGGATAAAATTTATAGGTAATGTTGAAGGTTGGTTAGGGATCCCGAAATTTTGAAAAAAAACTATTCTTGTAGATTTGGGATAATAATCAATATTATATCACTTTTTAGAAATATAAAAAGTTATGTCCCCGCATATTGATAGTATCCATTTTTATAAATTAATTGGAGGCCTACAACCTATGTGTTGGACTCACCTATTTTGATAATCCAAAATCATGTTTAAATATTGATCATGATATATTAAGTTAGTTAATAATATTTTTAATCTACATTTCTAATTATCTTATCCTCAACAATTTATACTCTTAAGTATCATGACTTTTCTGAATTAGCTTATAGTTTATTTTTATCTAAATATAAGTTCACTGTTAAAGGCTACAGGTAAGAGCCTTCTGTTCAAAGTCACCATTATAGATCACTGTCACTCTAAGTCCCTGATGCTAGAAGATCACTATTGAAGATATACAGTCACTGTTGGAAGCTACCGGTACAAGGTTACTGTCACAAGTCTACCGTTGATTTTCTTATCAAACCTCACATACAAAGAGTTATTGTCACAAGGTCAATGTTGTGACAAGGATTCTATTAGAAGTTCACTATCAGACACTTTCTCAAGTCTTTTGTCGAGAACCTCACTATTCAAGTCTACAGTTGGACAAGTCTACCATCTGTAGAAGGCTACCGCTGGATAACTCCTACTGTCGAGATAGTCTACTGATTGACATATTTCACTGTTAATGAAATTACCGGTTGAGATAAGTCTACCATTGGGAAGGTCACTGTTGAAGTAGTCTGAGATTACAAAGCATCCATTAGAAGCTTACTGTTGGAGTCTACCACATATGATGTCCACTGATGAGGAGCTACTGTTACATAGAGTAACAGCTATCATTACAAGCCTATAGTAAGAGAGCCTACCGATGAAGTCCACAGACGTAGAGGCTACCGTTGAAGTCTACCGTGTGACATGCATCTGCTACCAGTATAATTATATTTTATTCTTTTCCTTATAAATTTTATTAATACTATTATAATGGTCAAGTCTGGACAAATTAATACACCTGAAATTATTTAATGCTATTTTAAGGCATATCAGGAAACAATACGATGTACGAGGAAGACCACACATGGTTGAAAATTTTTTCTTGTCGGCCCTTGCTGAACCAAATGAGAAAAAGATGGACTGGAAAAGAGTATATATATAAGAGAGAGACATTCAGAGCTTTAGGCCAATACACATAGAAACTAGAAAAGTTCCATGGATATATTGAATATACGCAGAACACTCATAATAGAGAACCATACATAATCTCAAGAAGAACCCTCAAGCACTCATTCATAAGAACACAAAGCTTCAAAAGGATCAATTGAAAGAATATTATTCAAGCTATCATGGTAAGAAGTTGATCATCTCTACATTTAGAAGTCAGAACCTGAATGTTGTGACACTCTGTTTTGGATTCAACTTGCAGAGAAGGACCAAAACTTCATTTCATTCATTCCAATGAGTCCAGAGCTGATCTTCCAAGACAATAGAGCCTTATAAACTCATTTCGACTATCTTTAGCTCTACTATGTCTGAATACTTTACATTTGTAAGAAGTCCGTATGTGTTATACACACTGACTCTTGTGTTTGAACTGAGGGATACTGAAAATCCCCATACCAAACTATCTTTACATTTTTTCCCACGTATAACTGTGGATGAAGCCTTGTGTGGCTTGGTAATTTATTTTCCCACATAGAACTGTGGTAGAGGTCGCAAAACCTGGACAGTTTGTGAAAACTTTTGTAAATCCCGATACAGGATGTGCATCACTTTTTAATATAATTTCATGGTGTTAGGTGATCACCAAGTGGAGAGTACTAGGTATTGTCTTAAGACTGAACCTATTGTTTAATTTGTTGTGTTCCTCTTTCACTACTCTGTTTTATTCTTATCCGTTGTGCTTATATTTTCAAAGACAGAAATCTATTTTTGCATTCATTCTGATATTTAGTTCTGGTTAGTGTGTATATATGATTCATTTAGTAAACTTGTTTCAAAAGTGAAATTAGTTCTCATACTGATTCTACTGAGGATTAATCAACCTTTGAGAAACCTGTTGAACAATAAGTAACTTATATTTCTACTACCTTAATTAACTGGGCTGATTTAATTTGGGGGATTTAAATCCTAAAAGTTTTAACAGAAATTTTAATTGGAACTCAATTCAACCCCTCTTGAGTATCCACCCCGACCAACACTATGATATGTCCAAATTATAGAATTAATATTGAGACTATGAAAATTATTGATTCTCTCAAATGAGAACACATTTTTTCCTTAAAAAATAGACTAATTGGGATCTGTGGTCTTCTAGAGACTTTTTGAATACATGGTTTTTCAATCACCCACTAATTTTCAATAAAAATGGATGCAATAATTATCATCTCTGTATATTTTAGTCTACATGTGTCCTTGAGATCTAGTATTGTTTGGACCGTTTTTCTTGAATTTTATTATGGTCTCTCCAAATCACCTCCACCCAAAATGTATTCATAAAAAAGTGAAATTTACCTTTTTAATAGTGATAAAACATAAATAATTTTATTAAATGTGAATTGAAATGTGTTATTATTTTAGGAATTTATAATATAAAATTAGTTTTACATAGTTTCAAAAGGGTTGATTGTAATAGTGATTTTTTGCACGATCACACCCAACACATAAACATTTGAATTCTTCTAAAATTTCACATTTTAGAAAATTATATATAGAAATATTACTTGGATAATTAATATTTAACATTAATAGTATATTCATTTTAGGATATAATATAGAGAAAATTAACAACTATAACAAATATATATTCTTATTAAGAATGGAAATGAGTGTCTTGTAAAGTATATCGAAACAAAAGTCAAGGAGATATATGATACTGGTCTTAGAAAGGAATTTAAAAGTCATACATGTCACTAAATCACCATATGTGTGTGTGATAACCAGTTCATGCTATTCTTTCCAATTTTTATCCCCTATATCCTTTGTAATAAAAATAAATACCCACTCAATTAAGAATTATCAAAATTCAAACATTAACATACTAACCTAGAAATCCACATATTTTTTACACTTAATCACTCCCCTCATTTTTTATTTCAGTTTTTTTGGATTTTAAGGGTATACAATAATCGATTAACAGGTACACATATGCAGGTCAACCTAAAAAAATAAAGAATTTTTTTTTAAAATGAATGAACTTATAGAAAATTTATTTTGGATATCAAAGTAAAATTAGTATAACTTATATATAACTTAAATTTTGTAGGAAGTATTCACACTTCATGGTTGAGTGAAATGATGTGTGGAGATATTTATTGAAATAAAAATCCCGTAAAAACTCAAATAATGGGTAACAATATCTCAAAGGTTTTATAAGGATATAATCATTTATATCATTGAAAAAATAAACATTTACTTATAATCAATCCACAATAGTAATTATATGCACAAAATCACATGAAATTTGTAAGAAAATATTTCATTAAATGATAAAAGAACATCAAATTAAAAAATTCACAATTCTTTCCAAATAATTTCTAGGATTACATGGGATTATAAAATGAATATTCCGACACACAAGTGAAGAAAATTAATAATAGAGGGGGGGGGGGGGAAGTTAAAATACCTTGAAACAAGTGAAATAGATAAAAAAGTAGAATGATGACAATAAGTCCAAATAAACTTATGAAATTTGTGATAAGTAAAAATACAATTCAATAAGAAAAATGGGGAAAAGAAAGACAGATGATGAAAATCTTAACAGAACCAAGAATATACCATCCCCCCCACCTAAATTTTTTATTTTACTCAATATAATAAAATAAAATGTGAAAAATAAAGGATATAACATGGTGGGTGTCTCTTATAATTATCTTTTGGTAGGTGGAGGTCCTTTGTTGGGGTATTTATAAATGTTTCATGGAATTTCTTCATCTACTTCCCATTGACTGTAGATATTTTTTATGATTCATTTTAATACTTTAAAACACTAAATGGATATAAATTAGTAATAGTTTATGGTCCAAACCAGCTGGAATGAAGCATACCAAAGTGAGGATTTAGCCTTGAAATGTAAATTAGGACCTTCTTCTTAATATGTAATTGATGATGAAGGATGGGGAAGTTATGGAAAAATAAAGTTCTGTCCTTATAGATTCTTGAGTTATCATATGATTCTCTTCCTATTTTTTCTAGCTTATGAATCTATAGCTACCTATCATCACCTACATGAAAATGATTAGAGTTTCATTATTTTAAATCCCTAGAGGCCCAATTCACTATCTCAACATGGAGGTGAAAACACTTTTTGAAAACTATCTGATAAGGTGACATGCCAATGGATTTTTGGATATCATTATTTTAATCCCATAATTAATCATCAATTATAAGTATATAATATTTTCAATTTGGTTATTATAGAAATGAAAAAACTGGCCACTTATGATGAAGCTAGTTAATCCAATCCCAGATAAAATTTGGGTTCTCTCAAATTCCACAACTGCTTTTGAATCATCAGACCTTTGGGATCATGTCTCTATCCATTTTAATATAAAATATATTACAAGAAGAATATATAAGATTCTAAATAAATTATATAATTGACCTATAAAATATATGCAGCAAACATAAAAACTTCCATGAATGAGAATGGGTTTCTATTTTATATAATCTTTTTGGATTCATTCTCCACATATTTTCAATGAGGTCAATTTCTAAAAAAACTTGAGCATCTCAAAAATAGTATTACCCAAAATAGACTAGAATCAAGAACCTTCCAACCAGTCTATTGGAGACAGAAGTGAACCCAAATTCAAGTGTGTGATTAAACAAATCTGTGGATTGAAAAATTTTATTTGGAACACAATACCTAATGAACTTATCACAACATGTTCACCAAAGGTATCGTTCATTCTAAAAAGTGCAATGAGACTCTTGTTTTAGATGATCATATTGGTTTTCATTAAAATTTATATGAATTCAACCGCATAATTTAATCATTATTCATACAAAGAAATATATTATTACACTCGACACAATTTATCATCAGGAAACATTTCATTTATGGGAATACTAGGGGATGAGTCAATGTTAGAGGCTGAAACTATTCTACTAAAATGATCATCCGCCACATTTTCTTCTCCTTTTATCCCTAATTTTTATATTATATTTTTGAACCAGGTGCATCCAATAGATGATATGTGGGTTAGATTCTAATTTCTTTGTCATATACAGGTGGATGACATGGTTAGAGAACACAATCACTGTAGAACATAAAAAATGAGACCTGAATTTATCCATGGAAAACACAATGGGGATGAATTCTTTCTCAGTTATGGAATAAATTTATTGGGAAGGGTCCAATATGAATAAGTCATAAACAATGATACGTGGAGCTTAATTGACATTATTTTATAAGACATCAGAAACTACACATTTATTAGTTTCACACAAGAGATAAAATAGAAAATCCCCCCAAGTTGTTGTATTATAAGGGGTGATGTGAGGCTCAATTTCAATTTCTTAAAAGGAACCCCGCAATTTTTTATCAAACACACATTATTTTTATTTTTAGAGTAATTAGGATAGTGGGAGTTCAATATATCTAATTTTATTAATTAAATATCCATAAAATCATATATTACATAATAAAGAACACATATATTTCACATTTATTATGAATATTAAGGTAGAAATGACATTAAATTTTGATTTATCAACTTGTATACCATCTCTATAAATGATGTGTCCTGGACCTTTCCATGTCACACCATTGAATGTAATTTATCATAATTTTATAAAATATTGTTTTTATTATAATGAAAAATTAAAACACTTAGATTAATTAAAATTTAATTGAAATAGGAACTATATATCATGAAAAAAATCCACAAATAGTTCCTTTTAATTATCCCAATAAAAGAAATATCTGAACAATACATTGATAGATAGTACTTAAGTAATTTTGATAGTCCAAATGAAATACTCTTATATGAAAATATTCAAAATGGAAAATTGAAGGTTTCTTTTCTTATGCCACAAGGCAAATATGGATGTAAAAGTATCCAGAATATCCATCAAGGAAATATTTTTGGGACTTCCCCAATAGCCTCTATAGAATCTAATTATTTATCGATAATGGGAAATGGTCCTTGATAGTGTCCTTGTTTTGACAGAAATAATCTCTATAGAGACAACTATTTTACACACAGGTTAGAACCAACTCATTTGTTTTAGTTTTTTAATATCATACGACCAATTTTCTTAGGAACTAAATGCACTAGATGAACCCGTTTCCAATCATAGATGGGATAAAGTATTCCAAAAACTAATAATTTGTTACCTCCCTTTCAAAAACATCAAGGAGGTTTTCCTTTGATAGACCGTGATTTTTTCTGAACCTTTTTTCAAATAAATTAATTTTATTTTATGTCATCTATTCCACTCTACACTATGTCAATATTTCATTATACGCAACACCAAGATAATCTCGCTCTACATGAAACCCCGACTTGGATTACATTACACGCAACCACAAGTTTTTAGGAAACATCATAATTATTTAAATGATATATTTATAACCTTGTCTTTAAACATATTAATATGAATAGTAATAACTAATTTTTAACTATTTAAATAATGGTTTTATAGAAATAAAAAATATTTATAACAAAACATGTAATATTGGTAAAGTCTTTATGTGTTTGAAAATAATATTCTTTCAAATAAACTTTTTTTTATTTTATTATGGGAACAATAATAAAATTATTTTTAGTGACTTTCAAAATATATATTTGATAAAATAAAAATCATATTTCAATTCATAATTTCAAAATTATCTTAAGATAAATATTAGGTATTTAATGAAATACATCATTTTTAAATGAATAGTGTAAAATACATAATTTTAATTCAGAATAGATTTTTTATATAATTTATTAATATAGAAAAATTATATTTTAATTTGGTTTTAAAGTTTAATGAGATCCAACGTACTTAAATTAATTCAATTAAGATCATTGGAACAAATTTAACATTGAAATTGGATATCAAAATATTCTAAACATTTAAACTTTTTTGCTATGAAAATCAGCTGTCGAGACACATTTGGGGGATTAATTAGAAATTAATTTATACCAATTATATGTTTAGAAGTTGAAAAAATGGAATCCATATTTTTATTAAAAAAAATTATAATTTAAAATATTTTCAACTTATTTTTTGACAAAAAATATTATTTAAATTGATTAAAATTAATTAGAGTGATTAAGAGAAAAATTTGTTTAACAAAGGTCTTAAACCCTAAGGATAAAAAAGACTAAGAAAATTTTCCAAAATCAATTAGATGTTAATATTTATAACATATACTACCTTTTACCTGATTTGTACTAATATTTGAGTCACTTGTCATGGACAAATCGTGGGTGGAATTCCCTTTCCCAAAATTTACAAGAATGCCACTCATCCTCCACTATAAAAAGGCACTCAATGCTCTACCCTTTTCACACTTCTCAATCCATTTGTATCACCCAAAATCTTATCATATGATATCCCAAAATTATTATCCTCTTCATAGAAGCATCACTTTTTGAAAAAATCCATCCAAGGAATCCCTTTGGGGAAAAAGAATAGCAGTTACCCAAAGAAGAGGTACATCCACCCTCAAGATCCTTGGTTTTATTTTCATTATACACAACCTAAAATGTTCAAATTAAAATATTATATAATAAATAAAATATGTTAAATATACTGAGATTTTTTATCATAAGGGTTATACCAACACTTACACACACATCCATCTAATGGGTAATGAACTTATTGTTCTAGTGTACGGTGAACTACCACCTCACAAAATTATGTTATTAGTTTTTTACATTTCCACCTCTCACGAATAGGAAATTTTATAGAAACACTTTTTTATATTATATATATGAAATTTATAATGTATTTATACTTCTTTGGTTACTATATATATCTTACCTTCATACCTTCTATTTTGTGTAAGTATGATGACTTTGATTATGGAAGTGTGGACTACCACCTCCTCAAAGAGATGTGATTCATTCAAACATTACACAGAGTTTATTTTGGATGGGTTTGGTAAATTAATAAGATATATATTAAATAATAATTATAATTGAAAAATATTATATATATATATATACATATATATATTCTACACACTTTCTTTTAATAAGATAATAAAAATGGAAATAATGGTCTTGCATACACACGACCAACCATCTCTGTGAATGGTGTATTCCATTTCATATTTATATATTTTATAGATTATTAAAAATATAAATATAATTAATATTATATATATATATATATATATCAGTTTTTACATTCAGAAAATAATTGAATCAAGATCTGAGTAAATTCATCAAGAATAAAAATTCCAAACATGAATGAAGAACAAAGCTAATATTACCGTAAGAAAAACCTTAACAAGAGATTGTTATAAAGAGGGTAATATAAAGTCATAATAAAACCATATAGGGTATTATATATAAGAATATGGTTCTTAAAAATATTTTTAATTAACATATTTTTATTATACAGGTGGTTTGTATGAGTACGAAGACAGTCAAGACATAATGTAATGGGATTTCTAGTTTCACTTTTATTTTTGTGAGATTTATAACTTTTTCACCACTCGTTTATTTTTGTGTGGTGTATAAACTGACCATAAATATATTTTATTATTATTCTCCTTAAATCTATGGGTATTTATATATTATTTTTATTATCTCTCTTTCATGTGGTTTATGCATCAAAAGTTTCCAAATCGGTAAAGTAATTTTGTCTAAATTTTCCTTCTTGAGATAATGCCATGAATTTCAAAAACCACATTTTCAACAAAAATTTAAATATTTTTTAAAGATCATATTTATATCTCATTTCAAAGGAAATTTTTTTTAAATAATCCTTTATAAATTTTACAAGTTTTTTCAAATAAATGGTTTTCAAAACGTTTTAAAACATTATTTTTATGTTCTAAAAGTGGTTTTAAACAAATGGTTTTCAAAATATTTTGATGAATTATTTATATGTTTTAAAATTTATTTTCAAATAAATTTTTTTTCAAAATATTTTATGTTTTGAAAATAATTTATCAAATAATCAAGGATATCAACCTCAGGAAATGTTTTTAAAGATATTTCTAATTTATTTTCATGCTAAGATTCCATCCATCGATGTTACTCATGTATTTTTGGGGAAATGGTCTAATGATTCCATTCATATTATATCTCTTAATGGTTTATGTTTTTATGGAATTATATTTATGAAACTAATATCTTTTTTATGGGTAATATGGTTATAAAACATTCTTTTTTTCATGGGTTAGTGTTGTAAATTAAATGATTATGAGACCTATAGATTTTACATATGTTAAGATATGATTACATGTTTATAAAACCCTTTTCATTTCATGGTTTGTGATATGACTGTTTATGATCTTTTGGAACATGTATGTATGATTACATTATGATATGGGTGGGACCTATATCTCCCTACAATTCATTGGGTGATGATAAATGGTATATTAGATCAAAGGGTACATGAGTTATAGCCCAAAACCCAAAAAACTAAGGGTCATTAGTTGTATTCCATGAATGAAAATAAGCAGGTACACAGGTTGTAGCCCATAAAAAAAGTAATATGGTACACAGTTTAGATCCCAAGCTTGAAAAAATAGGGTACATGGGTTATTATCACAATCTTGAAGCAGTTCCACATGTGACTATCCCAATCCTAATATTTTATGATGGTCTTGTTACGTAAACTTAACATAAGACTTAATATGCTTATTTGTGCACGCCACAAAGTCCATGTATTTCTCCTTTGTTATTTTTTCATGGTTTATAATCTTGGTCCAATTATGCTTCATTTATAATGTACTTATAATAATTATTCCACGATTTAGTTATATGATTTATTATATGCCTGGTATGATCTTAGAATGTTATGATCACATTCTCATACCCTTATACTCATGTTTATTCTTACATTTCTACTTTGTTTTCCCTTATTGAGCATCTTTACTCACCCCTTTTTATGTTTCCCACCAAAGATTATTAAGATTTTTATTAATTATTATGTTTCTATGAAGGATTCTAGTCATGATGAACACATTGGAAGATAATGTACCTCACTTATGTACAATTGTTTATGCTTCCATGTTTCCAAAGGCACTAGGCTAATACAATCTTTTGATGTATATTTGTGTAATTTATTAATTATTCTACACAATTGATGTATTATTAATTTATGAAAATTATGGTTCATTATAGTTAGTAACATATAACAATTTTTTTTAACTATTAGAAAATTGGATGAGAAAACCTTAGTGAGAATTCTAAGGATATTCCTATAAATAAGTCTAGGGACAAGGAAAATTATAGGAAAATTTCATGGGATTTTGGTAATGTATTGGGTGAGTTCATTCATAGAAATACATCACAGTCTGGATACTACTAGTGTGTGTGTTTATGACATAGATATACCTAGGAGTAATAACTCTGTCAAGGTGCATCGATCCTTACTCAAGTGTAACCTGGTATACGAAAATGGGCCTTACTACACACCTGGTTTGACACTCCCAGAGGATATGATTTTGGAATTCACAAACATTTTATGAACAACCATGATGTATTTAAAAATATATTGTCAATGAATAACCTTGGATATACCTAGGGTTCCATATATTAAGTAAAGTGTCAAAATTTAGACATATTGTAAGTGGATTTTCAAGATTATGTGGTTCCAAACTATGAAAACTATTTATTACTTTATTCTTTTTTGGTTTTTTCAATGAACGAATCCTAAAGGAACCTCATAATTGGTAATTGAAATGTAAAATTAAATGATTTTTCTCTTGAGAATCCAAATTCATTCGGAGATGGAATAAAAAATAACATTATAATGCTCACCCAACTTTCTCAAGCTATCAATCATGCTAAGCTAGAAAATGATCAAAGGAGGGAACAATGTTTTTTTGAGTCCATCATGAGGAAATGTAAACCTTCTTTTAGTGATTATTTTGATTTAGTTATTGTTGAATAATAGATAGGTACCACATAAAATATATTTTCTGTTCTATAGTGTCCGGAACATGAGAAAGGCATTCTGGTTGTTTATTGGTTATAAGGTGAAGCATACTACTGGTGGATCTTATCAAGAATAAAAATAAGTAAGATGAAATTGAATTGATTGATTGGGATAAATTTAAGAACATATTAGTAAATAATTAAATTCCTCTTGTTCTTCAAACAAATATAGAAAATGATTTCCTTGAGTTAAAGTAAGAGGATAAACAATGCATCGGTACCTATGAGTCTAATTTCACAAGACTGGCAGGGTATTCTTCTGGATTTATCACCCAAACTGAAAGTAAAGTTGATTGGTTATTTAGTGTCTTAAAACCAAGTCTTAGAATGAAATTGACCATAAAATACATTCGTAGCTATGAAGAGATTGTGCATTGTGCATTCAATGTTTAAATTGAGGGTGTAGTTATGTATCAATCTCATGGTTCTAATAAGAAAAGGATGCTGAAGTTAAAATAATGATATAAAAAACACAGAGAGAATAATATGATCCATCATTTATTCGCTAAGAGTGGAAATAAACATGGGGGGAATTGTCTAATGGGGTATAATAAATTTTTTATGTTCATTAGGGTTTTACATCATGAAATTTACTAACATTCTAATGGTAATAAGTTGGGAAATGATTTAAATAGAGGAAAAACATAACAAAATGAACCTCCCACACTTTAGTTCTTCAATTGTAAAAAGAATAGAAATTATGCTAACCAGTGCCCAAACCCTAGGGTTAGTGATAATGACTAGAATCAGTAACCTCTTAAATCATGGTACAATGGTAAATTTCATTAGATCACTATTTCTAACAGGGGGTGTAAATGATTTGTTGAAAGGTAAAATTACCATCCACTCTAGAACTACTAATGTCTTATTTTATTCTGAATCTACCCACTCTATCATTTCTAATGAATTTGATAAAGGTATTAAGATTCCAACCAAATGATAATATATGGAATTAACACTAAAAAACTCTAAGGGTATTATTATTTAATTTCATGTGTACAATTCCTCTACAGTTGATATTTGGTGTAATTCACTTCCTATAAATCATTTCATTATTCCCCTAGCTGAATTTGATATCTTCTTAGGAAAGGATTGAATTTCTCTACATAAATCCCAAATAAATTATTGAGTAAAGAATTTAAATATGATATTTCAAACTAACCTATGATCTTCAATCAATTGGATTACAATTATGATCATCTTATTGATATTACACCTAATATATGGGTCATAATTTCGATTGAGAAGGAAAGTTTGTCTCATATGACTAGGGAGAAACTCGACACTGAAGATATGAATATTCAATGTGAATTTTTTGGTGCATTACTATAGGATTTTCCTATCCTTCAATTAACTGATGATGCTACATTATTGTTAGAACTCATACCTAGATCAACACTAATTTCAAATTCCCCCTATAAAATGCCCTCAATTGAGTTGAAGGAATTGAAGAAATTATAAGAAAACTGTGATAAGAGATTCATTTGGCCTTGTGTGTCACCTTGGGGTTCACCTATCTTATTTGTTCAAAATAAATATGGATCAATGAGACTCGGTATTCATTATCTAGATTTTAGCATGATCCTAATAATTAACAAGTAGCTTCTTCCATGTATTAGTGACTTGTTTGATCAACAACAAGAAGATCAATAAATTTCAATGATTTAACTTCATTCTGGGTATCATCAATTGAAGGTACGAAAGAGTCTAAAACCAAGATGAATTTTTTTTAGAAGGTATGTACACTATGAATATGTAGTGATGCCTTTTGGTATTACTAATTACCTTGATGTATTCAATGATATTATGAATACTGACTTTTGAGATTACCTCGATCAATTTTTGGTAGTCTTTATAGATGAAATCCAAATCTATTAAAATAGAGAGGAATAATGTGAATTCCACATTATAATTTTACTAAAGTCCCTAAGGAAAGAAAATATGTATAAAAAATTTACAAAATTTGAATTCTATCTATAAAAGTTTTATTTTTTTGTCAATCATCTTAGGAGACAGTATAAAACTAGATACAACAGTGAAAGAATATATTGAATGCTAGCCAAGACCAACCACGGTGAATGAGATTAATTTTTTGCTTTGTTTAGATGGATATTATCGACGGTTTTTGGATACTTTCTCACGACTATATAATCCTATGACCTTGTTAACTTAAAAGGGTGACAAGTTCCTGTGTATATAAAAATGTTAGGAAAATTTAAATGAAGTAAAGAGAAGCTTGGTCAGCACACCAGTGCATACATTACTCTGTAGTGGAGAAGGGTTTGTAATCAATAATGATGATTCCAATAAGGGTTATGGATTTTTTCTTATGAAAAATGACATGTCAATCACTTATTCCTTGTGATAGTTGAAGATCCATGAGAAAAATTACCCAAATCATGATTTCGAGTTGAAGCGGTAATTTTCTAATAAAAGATATGGAGGCATTATCTTTATGGAGAAATGTGTGATATATATACCGATCATAAAATTTTAAAATATATATTCACACAGAAGGGGTTGAACATGTGCCAGAGAATATGGTTAATGATGATTAAATTTTATTACTGCTCAATACATTTCCACCCAAGGAATGAATAAAAGATGGTTGATGATTTGAGTTGAAATGATCATGCGAGATTATTTATGATGAGGATCACAAAAACCCAATTTTTCTGTATTTACAAAGGACTAAAATGAATATCTTGAAGGAAGTGGAAAATAATGTCTTTCTAAATTTAATGTTTCTCCCTATATCAATGTAAAGATAAATGAAGAACAAAAGGAATATGTAAATATGAAAAATAATGTTAGGGATGTTCCAGAGATTAATGTTGATTAGGAGTGAATGATAAGGCTCAAAAATCATATGTGTGTTCCATCCATACCTATTTTGAGGACGGTGTTGTTAAAAGAAACTCATAGTTCTTCATTCTCTAGTCATCATAGAATTAATAAGATGTATAGAGACATGAAACAATTCTTCTTGTTAGATGGAATGAAGATGGATATCGCCGAGTTTGTATCTTGGTGCTCTGTATTCCATTATGTTATGACTGAAAGAAAAAAGTCTAATGGGATGTTGCATCTACTACACATACCAGAATGGAAATAGGAGAACATCACTATGGATTTTGTTGTTGGAATCCCAAAAACCATTAAAGGGGTTTATTCAATATGGGTGGTAGTTTATCACCTCACTAACTCAACACACTTCATCACTATCAAATAATACTTCTCAATAGATCCCATTTACGGAATATACATAATGGAAGTGGTAAGGTCGCATAGACCACCACATTCTGTTGTATCTGATTATGATCCAAGGATTACCTCAATATTCTGGGAAATTCTTCACCAAGCACTTGATAAAAAATTGATTTTCAGATCTTCATATCATCCTCATATGGATGGTCAGTCTATAAGAATAATTAATACCCTAAAAGTTATGTCGATATTTTGTTTGCTGGATTTCAAATGTGGTTGGGGTCAACACTTTCCTTTAGTTGAGTTTTCTTACCATACAATAATTAACTCAATAATTAATATGGATCCTTATGAATCCCATTATTGGATGAAATTTATAACTCCAATGTGATGAGATGAATTTGGAGAAAGAATTCTATTAGGAACTAAGATAGCTGAATAAATGGTTGAGAATGTCTAAACCATGCAGCAGTATATCATGGAAGATCAAATTCGATAAAAAAGTTATATTGATAACCATTGGCATGATCTATATTTTGAATTTGGTGAGATGGAGTTTCTATGAATCTCTCCCTCGAATAAGCTTCGGAGATTAGGGAAGAAAGGGAAACTAAGACCTAGGTATATTGGTACCTTTTAAATTATTGATTGTTTTGGTAAGATCGAGTATCACTTGGAACTTACTACAAATCTCTCATAAGTCTATGACATGTTTCATGTATCATAAATGAGGAAGTTCATACATGACCCTTGATATTTACAAAATTCATAGGTCTTATCAGAGTACGATCTTTCTTACATGGAACAATATGTTGAAATTATGGATCGTATGAAGAACATTCTTCAAAATAAGACCAATCGTCAAGAAAAAGTTTTGCAGAGAAAGAAATATTTATTGGAAGCTATGTGTGAACTTTAGGATATGACGAGGCATAAATATTCTCATTTTATTGTATCATAATGATGAATTTTGAAGGAGAAATTCATGTTAATGGGGGTAGAATGTCATACCCCATTTTTTTGTGATACATATTTTGAGAAAATTAAGTTTCTTTGATTTCTTGTGTTTCATGCTACACTAAGTTTAACATTAATTATATTATACACTAATAAAAGCTTTCTCTACACGCAACACTAACATGGATTATGTTATATGAAACACTGAGTTTTAATGAATCATAATAATTATCTATAAGAGATAATTATAACCCAGAGGTTAAACATAGTAATATGAATAGTAATATTATTTTTTAAGTATTATTTATAATGGTTTTATATAAATAAAACATACAGAAGATAAAACATGTTATATTGGTAAAGTCTTTATATGTTTAAACATTCAATTCTCTCGAATGAACTGATTTCTATGTACTTATGTGAACAATAATAAAATTAATTTTAGATATATTTAGAAATGAAATTTTATATAATAAACATAATTTTTGAATTCATGATGTAGAAATTATTTTAGGATGATTTTTTACGTATTGTTCTGAAAAACATCATTTTGGATGAATAGTGAAAATGCATAATTTTAATTCTAAATATATTTTTCATATAATTTATTTATATAGTTAAATTATATTTCAAAATTTTTAGTTTATAATTATATTAATTCTACACCAATAAATCCAATTTAGGTCATTAGAACCAATTTCTCATTGAAAATGGATATCAAAACATTCCAAACTATTAAACATTTTTTTTTCGAAAACTCACTGTTAGGACACGTCTATGGGGTTATTTTTAAATTAATTTTTTCCACTTATGTGTTTATAATTTTGAAAAATGGATTACATATTTTAAATCAAAATAATTTAATGTTTATGAGATTCCCTTTCCCAAAATTTACAAGAATGCAACTCCTCCTCCACTTTAAAATGGCACTCACCCATCCCACATATTCAAACCTATAAAGCCATTTGAATCACCCAAAATATTCTCAAATAATCTCTAAAAATCTCTCCACTCCTCTTATAAACTTTAGTTTTAGAACACATCCATCCAAGGAATAATTTCTGTGCAATCCAACATGAGTTACCCAAAGAAGTGCGAACATCCTTCCCCAAGATCATTTGTTTTATTTTCATTCACAATCACCTCAAATATTCATATTATATGATTATATAATAGCCTCCTAATCAAAAATATAATTATATCATTTTATTATATGGGTTATAACTACACTTATACACACATCCATCTAATGGGTAATATACTTATTTTTCTTGTGTACGATGAACTACAGCCTCTCGAAACGATGTTATTTGTTTTCCTTTACCACATCTCATAGTTGGGAATCATTATAGAAAATATGTTTTTATATGATATAAATATAAATATATGATATTTATTATTTATTTATACTTCCATAGTTATTCTATAAATCCGACTTTCATGTTATCCATTTTTTGTAAATATGATAACTTCATATATGGAAGTGTGGACTACCACCTCCTCAAAGCGATGTGATTCATTCACACATTACATGGAATGTATTAAGGATTTGTTTAGTAAATGTATACGATATATACGGAAAAATAATTGTTCAATTATATATATACATATATGTAATTTAATTCTATTCTTTCAATACAAAAATAAAAACAAAAACAACGTTCATGCGTACGTATGGCCTACTATTTCAATGAATGGTTTATTCAATTTCATATTTAAATATTTTATAGATTATTATGAATAAATATATAATTAATATATACGATTTTTATATAATTTTTTACATTCTAGAAATAAGTAAATAATGAAATATGTATTCCAATCAAGAGTACTAAGTCAAAACATGTGTGAAGAACAAAGTGTATATTACCCGAAGAGAAACCTTAACAAGGAATTTTTTAAGAGGGTAAAATAAAGTCATAATAATAAAATATATGGTTTTAGATATAATAATATGGTTCTTTACAATATTTTTAATAAACTTATATTTATTATGTTGATTTTTTGTGCGAGTACGATGAGAGTTAATAAATAAGGTAACGGGATTTTGAGTCTAAATTTTATTTCAATAAGATTTATGCCTTATTCGCCACTAGTTTATTTTGTGTATTGTATATACTAAACATGAATATTTTCTATTATTATTATCCTTATGTATATGGGTATTTAAATACCCATTTTATGATATATATTTCATGGTGTTTATGTTTCAAATGTTACCAAATCGTAAAGTAGTTTGTCTCAATTTACCTTCTTGAGACACATACCATGAATTTCCAAAACCATATTTTCAAAAATGTTTTTAGAAACATTTTTAAATATTATATTTTAAGATAATTTTAAAGGGAAAAAAGGATTTAATTTTTTTATTGTTTTAAGATAATCATTTATATTTTTTAAAATTGTTTTTAATGAAATTATTTTTGAAACATTTTCAAGATTTACTTATATGTTTTCAAAGTGTTTTTAAGGAAATGGTTTTCAAAACATTTGAAGATTTATTTATATGCTTTCAAGTTTAATTTCAAGGATTTTTTAAAAATGGATTCATTTTTTGAAAATAGTTTTTCAAATAATAAAGGATATTTTTCTCGAAAAATGTTTTTAAATTATATTTCAAAATTATTCTCTATCAATGATGACAACTGTCTGTGTTAATCATACATTTATGGGTAAATTATCCAAAGGTTCCATTAATATTATTTATCTAAATTATTTATGTCTGTATTGAATGATTTTAATAAAAACCATCTCTTATTCATGTTTCATACAATCATGAAACCAGATTCTCTTCATGGGTTATGATTTTGATGAAATGATTATGAAAGATGTATGTTATCCACAAGTTAAGATATGATTACATGTTTATGTAAAAAAATTAATTTCATGGGTTATGATATGACAATTAATTATATTTTGGAACATATATGTATGATTACATTATGAAATGGGTGGGACCTATATCTCCCTTCAAGGTATTGGTTAATGATAAATGGTATTTGAGCTCAAATTGTACATGAGTTGTTTCCCACTCCTGAAAACAATAATGCACTCAAGTTGCAACCCAATCCGGCAAATATACTGGTATGCGTGTTGTACTAGAATCCTAAAACTAATAGGGTATAATATTTTTAGTTGAAGCCTAAAAAAATGAGGTTACATGGGTTATTAGACCAAGCCTAAATCAGGTCCACGAGTGATTATCCCAAGCCTAACTTGTTATGAAGGTCTTGTTTGGTAGCCTTGACATAATATTTTCTTTTATTATGATTTTATGCCATAGAATAAATTTCTTTCTCCGATTTTATTATTTCAGGTCTTACGGTCTTGATCCCCTTATGATCTGTCTCTTATGAAAATCCAATCTTTATGCAATGATTTACTTTTATGATCGTTGATATGCAAGTTATGATATTCTATTGTTATGATCACATTATCATACCCTTATTCTAATGTTTATGTTTATATAACTCCCTTTTTGACACTTATTAAGCTTCTAGCCTCACCCATTTTTATTTTTTCCTCCCCATATTATTAAGTTATATATTAATTATGATGTGTCTAAGAAGGGTTCTTGTCATGAAGATTCTCGTAGGATATATTATAGCTCACTTATGTTTTGGTGTTGATGATTCCATCTTCCCAAAATAACTAGGATTATACAGTATTTGGGTGTCTATTTGTGTAATGTATTAAGTATTATAAAAAAGTGATGTGTTGTAAATGTGTGAAAAGTGAGGGTCTATATAGAGATCAGTTGGAATTAAGCCTTCTATATTTATTTAACCTCATTTTGTATTAATATTCAATTCATTAAAATTGATTTCATAATACCTATAATACTATAAATTTTCCACACTAATGCATATTTACATTCCCACATAATTTTAAACAATCACATTTCATACTCTGGAGGGAGGTAACTAGCAATGAAGACAGGAAAATTGTTTCTATTCTCAAGATATGAATAATTTAAATTTTTTGGTAGATATTTAAGATACAATTATAGGATATTTTATTGGTGGGAGTGGATGAGAAAGAGGGAGGAATATTATGTCATCAACCTATATAATGGAAATATCTGAAGATGATGAGTAAGCTTTTAAAATCAAAGAAATTACATGGATGGTCATTTTGTCCACATACATAAGAATTCATCAATTAATGAACATGTAGGAAGATTTTCTAGACCACTAAATATTTATATTAAATATTATTTACAGAGAATATCAATCAATGATAAAAACATATATGTAGAATTATGGTACATAAGAGAATTGTTTTTAGGGAATGGGTGTACATCAACAGTATTAACCGAGGGAGTGGAATTATCTTATGGGGGTTCTTCATAGAATCAAATTTGTTGATATGGAAAATGTCTCCACTAAAATACATAGATAATGTACCATTGCATATATTAATTATGGATTTTATGGTTTTCAAGAAAGGTCTCACAAATATAATCTTGGAATATATATTTATCCTATAATCTTCCATTTTAATAACATAAATATAAATATTAAATATTAAAATGTTAACCCTCAAATAACATCCTATAATACCCGAGTGGGGTGTGTAGTACTCATTTTTACCAGTTAAACAAATATTAATATGGTATTTAGTTCTACAACATGAAATGAATAGAGATTAGATTGAGGAATAATATTTGTAGAAGAACCAAAATTATTTATTGCATTGGAAAATAAATATATCCTTATGATGCAAGAAATTGAAAATGTTCTCGGGTCATCAAATGTTTTGGGAGAGATTTCTCTATAAATGCTGAGATATTCTTTACAAATATCACAATTGAACCACCTTGAAGTTTCCTTTGTTTTGTACACAACTCCTTTATAAACATATCATATCATATAATTTTCATCATGAAATAAATCAAGGGAGCATTAAATTAAACATTTTTGAATGTTTTCATAATTTTCATATAATGTTAGGGTTTCATTGGTATCATTTATTATAAAGAATTTTATGGGATTTAAAGAGTAATGGTTGGTCAGGGTGGATCCTCAATAGTTACCCTCTTTCATTTTTTGGGAGTTCTCTTAGTATAATGATTTTTTTCATTTGGATCATTTATGTTGTTTTTAACTATGGTTTCTTGATGAATGTTTCACTCTAATAGAGGGGTAAATTGGATTTTATGTTTTTTGGAACCTTGAAGGGTGATTAAACTAATGTTTTCCTTATACCTAGGGTTTAATAGTGTTTTAGAAGGTATTTTATAGGACCCTTTAATTTTTATTTCCCCCATTGAGTTGGAGAGTTGATTTAATTGAGTTTTTAAGTCTTATGTGAATGCTTGGGTGGTTTTTTGGAATTAAAAATTATTTGAAGGCATTTTTTACCATTTCCTCAAGTATAGGATAACATTTTTGAGGGGTATATTGAAATACCTTTTTAGAGATTGAAGATATTTGTGTGGTGGTTAGGTTTGACTACCCTACACCTGGTGGTTCTAAGACTCTTAAGGTTGTTTATAATACTCCCTTTGTTAAGGACATGGTTTTTTTCATATCATGTTTTATGGATGGTATGGTTCTTTATTAATTGGTTGTTTATAGTGGTGGCCAAATAATATTACCTCACAAATCATTGAAAAGTCACTCACATGAGGTAATTGACTAGAATAATCGGTACCAGGGACATAAATACCATTAGGAATAGGAGGAGGTTTTCATATACTTTGTGAAAGAGTATGATTTTGGAGAAGGAAAATTACCACTTCAAACATTGTACCCACCTTCTACACCAAAATAGAAATTTATACCTCATAGACACCTTGAATGGGTACACTAGACCATGAAACAAATTTTTTCATATTCGGGTTCTTGTTTTAAATGAGGTTAATTACAGTGATCGGGGGATTATCAACTATTTTACCACATGCATCAACATCAACCATGTAATGGTCAAAAGTATTAAAATGTCATAAAATTATTTTCTTAGTATTCAGTCAATTATTTTGTGGTTTGGATAGCGTGAACATAACTTTTTTATTGATTCCCAACATTCATGACGTGTCTCACCTTTATATTTCTATATTCCAAAAATTTCATTTAATATAATTATATTTATATAGGATGATATGTATTTTGTTGAAATTGGTGATTTCTTTCAGCCCAACCATGTATTGTATAGTTAACATAATACTACCAGTCTTTTAATTTGTCTTCTAAAGGAAATAGAAACGAATTTTGTTTTATAAGTTATTTATCCACATCTAGAGGTTTTAATATAAAAAACAAGGGGTTAAATTAATTTAAATTATTATGTGGGTCTCCTACAGTATGTCAATAAATGTCTGGAATCAAATAAATTATAATTAATTTTAGTTCAAAAAAATTGCTGCTTATCCTTGTATTTGAATATAATATGGTTGGATATCAACATACTGTGAAACGAGTTCTTTAATTGTCTAATTATTTTTTCCATTATATATTTTTTAATTTGAAATTTATTTTTTTTAGAATAATAAAAAGAAAAAGGGTTTAGAGGATCATGAATGGGTTGATTTCCCTCCTTCAATGTTCATTTTTCATCTTAGTGTTGAAGAAGAATAATCTTTTTAGGTTCAGTCTTGAATAGTGGTAGTTCACCTAGAGAATAATTCATAATTCCCCAATTCTACAAATAAAGTAGATTAGAAAACCAATTATATAAAAAAATTCAATAGACAATAAAATTAAATAATTCATAAAGTTATTATAAAAAACATGCTAAAAAGAAAATCACTCCCTCAATACAACACCAAAATTTGACCATGATGTCATGAAATGTCAAACTGAATTGGTTTTAGAAAATTAAGTGTAGAATATGGAAGATTATAGGCTCTCAAATACTTTTTCTTTTTTAATAGATTTAATTTTAAATATGTTCTTCAAAAACAAAATAGAAAACATGGGAATGTTTTGAAAACAAATTTAAGTAAATTATCTTAATTAAAGTATTTAATAAATGATAACACAAGTATATTTTTAAAAATCTAATATAATTCTATGATAATTTCTATGTTACTACAACACATGAAATGTTCTTAATTCTTAATTTCTTATTAGGTTTTGGTGTAATCCTTTGGTAGGAGTTATCCAAGATATTAGTTACTCACCAAAAAATATAAAATCATTCAAAGATGAATAAAACATAAATAAACAATAAGTAATTATGTTTTATACTATAATAATGATTTAATTTTTTTCTAAAGAATGCTAAAATATCAATTTTTTTAGAAATAAGATGATTTTTGTGTTGCCTAAATCAGAACAACACAAGTCAAACACTTTAAATTACACATCAATCTGTTAGGAAAAAAGTTTTCCATTTAATGGAAGTAAAAAAACATAATATAAATCTAAAATAAATATAAAATACTGTAATATAAACAAATATTATATATTATTATGTGTATGGACTCATTTTTAAACTATATATCTCCCTCACAATGATCAACCACCATTTATCCCACCATTGATTGGAGGAGAAATATTATAGGAACTTCTAAATTCGTCCTTACTCTCACTATGTGGATAGGGAAATCTTGAACCTAAATATTTATGAGAAGAAACATTAAACTCTCTAAATTTTTTTAAAATTTCACCCGGGTGAAAATTAGAAATGGGGTTCCCAAGTTTCTAATTAATATGCAATGTAGAATGTGATTTTGGTCACCCTAAATTTCAAAAACCACATGAATTGTGGTTTTGGGATAACATTAAGTATTATATATCTTTTTTAAAATGAATCAATTTTTTTATCCATATCATTAATATATAAACCAAATTTTCTTCATTAATTGGAGTCATACACCGTGATATATTGATGAATTTCAAAAGCATCCTCGAGACTATGAACAATGAAGATGTTATCTAGTTATTGTGAATTTTGGTCCTATGAAATGGATGTATTATTATCCCAATTATTCTATAAACAATTATTCCCCATGGTACTTCAATCACCCACTGAATGATTCCAAAATTGGATTCATAGATTAGCCTCAATGTATATTTAAGTTCATTTTCATGCATGAGAATTTTCCCAAATTGGAATATTTGTATGAAATTTTATCATGGGTCTCCAAATCTCTTCCACCAATAATGCAATCATCAAGAAAATAAAATTTACCTTTTTAATAGAGATAAAAAAATAATTAATTAAATAAAATATTATTTTATATTTTTTATCATCTTTGGAATTTACAATACAAAATAACATAATTAGTGTGGTAAAATTGTCGAAATAAATTTTGAATAGCTACATGATCACATCCCCACACCTAAACATTTTAACTCCTTAGAATGGTAAAATGTAATAAAATAATGCATGATGATATCCCATAGATCATGATTATTTAATATTCATAGTAAATTCATTTCTTGATTGCATAATGGGAAAAGGAAGAATAAAACAAATGAGATAATCATTGTAAGCATGGAAATAAGTGCCTCATAAGTTATTTTAAAACAAACATTTATGATATATATGATTCTACTATTAGAAAGGAACTGAAAATTAAATCATGTAACTAAATGATGTTTCATGTGTGTTTGTGATTACCATTTCATGATATTTTTTCCACTTTTTATCCACAAATATTGGTTATTTTAAAAAAATCAGCTTACTAGATTCGTTACATTGAACCTTCAGAACACCCATTCCAATCAGTTTTCAAGACTCACTCACTTAAGCATTACTAGATTCCAAATATTAATCTCACAATCTTGATATAACTATGTGTTTTACATTTCATCACTCCCCTCATTATTTTTTTGGATTTTGAGGGAATAGAACAGCTGGATAGCAGGTACACATGTGCAGGTCAATCCGTTACAACAACGAAACTTATCGAATAAAAAATGAATTTATATAAAAATTATTAAGTAAATATGATAAAATTTATACTAACTTATATATACCTTAAATTTGGTAATAAATATTCACACATCATGGTTTAGTGTAATGATGTTTTTGGATTTAAATGACTCAACAAAACAATAAAACATTCACACTTAAGGTAACAATATCTGAACAGTTTTATAAATATACCATCACTAATATCATTTATGAATACCAAGTTTACCTAAAATACACCCCTAATGTTAATATTTGGCTCAACACAGAACTCATGGGTGAAACAAATATTCTTAAAACAATATGAAATCTATAAATTCATCATGAATTCTCAATAACTTCTAGGAGTGGATGAGATTTTAAAATGACTACTCATACACACACACAAAATTTTAAGAGAGTGAGGAATATAAAAAAATTATAGAAAAAGTGAGAAAAATGAAAAATGATGAAAAATGAAACAATGTCCCAATGGACTCAGGAAAGAGGGGATAATTAAAAATATCATTCAATACAAAAAATGTAAAAATAAAAAAGATGTTAATAATGATAACTAACCCAGAAATGAACCCACCCCCACACTTAGAGTCTGTAGTTTCCTCATGTAATAATGATGAATGTGATAAGGAAGGATATAACATGATGGGTGTTAGTTATATGAATCTTATGGGATTTTGATCACCTATTATAGGAAGTCTAAAATTGTATCATTGAAGTGCTTCAACCAATTAATATTTATGGTAAATGATTATTTTGTTTCTTAATTTTTAGCATGCACAACACCTAGTGGATAAACATTATTAACATTGATTGGGCCACACCAGTAGGAATAAAGCATACCCTGGTAAAACATCATCCTTAAATTGTAAAGGATGAATTTATTCTTGATAGGGAAGTGATTATGAATGATTTTGTGGTTATGGGTAGCCTTGGTTCTCTCCTTACAGATTTTGGAGTTCTCATATAAGCCGCTTTGAATTTACTCCATCCCTCAAATCTGAAACTTTCTTGGAGAACCTACAATATAAAGATTATAAGTGTAGTGTTTAATGGTCTAGTAGGCCCAATTATATATCTCAATAGGGAGGTGAAAACTCTTTTTGAAAGCTAGCTGATAGGGTTACTTTTAATGCGAGTATTCAAAGCAGTACGGTAAGACCACAAAACATCATTGAGTCTAAGAATCCAATATTTTTTTATTATGTTGAACAATTTTTTAATAAACTTTTTTGAACTCCCTTTTTAAGACCTTAATATAAACATTAGTTTAGGGGTTATATGTAGTAAAAACTTCATGCCTGTCCTAATACATATGAAAATTTATTACATTATTTATACTGAATAAATGAAAAACCTTGTTATTGGTGATGAACATATGAAATAAAAACATTTATAAAAATTGGGTTCTTAAAAATTACAAAAATATTTTTGAATCATTTTTCCATTGGCTCTTTCCTCTACCTAGTTTTACTCATGATCTACATCTAGAAGAATGATCAAGTTGAAAAATAAATTATAAAATATAAATATGATGTAAATGCTCAAACATCACAAGATTCATGAAAGTGTAATGGATTTTGTGTAATTTCATTTCTTTTTGATACATTCTCCATCCTTTTACAATGAGTAAATGATCTATAAAAACTATGGGCATCCAAAAGATATGTTGCCAAAGATAAACTAAAATTGGGTACCTTTTATGTAATCTATTCGGAACCAAAGTGGCTCCAACTTGTAAGAGTGTGACAAAAACTAAGGAATAGGAGAAATTATCTCTTGAGAACAAAAATATTGAGGTATTGATCCCTCAATCTATTCCAAAATAATGGGGTCACCCCAATGTACTAATGATACTTGGGTATCAGAAGATCAATTTGTTTTTCTTAAAATAGACAGGAATGACAACTGCATCCAAATAATTTATAATTTTAGATTACCAAGTAATATCATATTTCGTCGATATAATTTCTCATTAATAAAAATATCATTTATATGAATACATGGGGATCAGTAAATTTATGAGGATATAAAGATCCTATTTATATAGCTATCCACCACAATATTTTCTCCTTTTTATCTATAATTTCAAAATTAAATTCCTTATGGATGGGAATCTAATGAATGAGACTTAGTTTGGATTATTATTTCATAATGATATACCACATGGATTCAAGGTTACTCAAGAAAATCACTTTGGACCGTAAAATATATGATCAAATTTTTTCCATGAAAAACATAATGGAAATTAATTTCTTATTAGATATGGTTAAACGTTTCTGGGAAGGGTTTGGTGTATGTGTGAAATAAATATTTACATGTGGATCATTATTGGAATGTTATGAAAATACTGTCCTAACAGTATAGGTTAAGAAATCACACATGATCTCAAATATTAAATCCCACTTCGGTGGTCGGATTACTAGGGGTGATGTGAGACTCTATTTCAATTTTTTAAATGAATAATAAAAATTATTATCAAACAAAAATTATTTTTCTAGAAAGAGTAACGTTGAGAGGTGGAGTTCAATCAAGATAAAATAATGAATGAAACAACGAAACAATATCTTGTGATTTATTTAAGAAAACACATCTAGAAAAAATTTAGGTAATGGAATGGATGAAATGACATCAAAATTTTATTTATCAACTTGTATACCACCACAAAATATGATGTGTCCCAATACTGTCACTTTTCACACCATCAAAGGTAATTTTCTAGTAATTTAAAATAAGATTTTCTTCAATATATTAATGATGTAAAATAGCTATAAAACTCAAATAGTCCATGAAAAAAAAACTATAAACAATTAAATAATCCATATATACTTCCATTAAATTATTCAGATAATCCAAAAAATAATAGATATATATCATTTAGAATTACATGGGTCATTGAAGAGACCGAATAAAGTCCTCCTATATTAAAATATGCAGAAGGGGTATGTGAAGGATGTGTTTTCATGATCCTTAGGGAAATATGGATATTAAAGTATCTAGGATACCCATGAAGTAAATAGAAGTTGTAATTTCCCTCTGTCCTCCCTATAATACAGTTAATAATTGTAAAAGGGAAATAGTCCTTCCCTATGTGCATTTTTAGTTTGGGAATATTTATATAGACACATAAATTAATCTTACCATTAGTTGGAACCAATTCATTGTTTTCATTTTTTATGACCACAAGTTTATTTTTATTAGTAACTAATGGCACTACATTGGCCCATTCCATATAAAAAATGTGATACATTATTCCATTAACCATCAAATTCTTTCATTTTTTTAACAACATCATGGAGGTTTGGGTTTAGTTGAAATTTCTCAATCCTAACCAGTTTAGAATTATTTTTTATCAATATACAATGAATTAATATTTTTGTGATAATACTATGAATATTAGAGAGTTTCAACCCAAATTCTTGTTTATAATCCCTCAAAAGGATAAGCAAACAAAATTAATTCTCTGGAGGGAGTGATGTAGATGTGATGATAGGAAACTTACATTCATTCTCAAGATGAAGATATTATAAATTTTGAGAACTAGTTTAATTTCTAATTTTGATGTATTTTCAATTTACTGGAGTAAATGAAAAAGAGGGTGGTTTATGACCTCATCTATATACTCAATGGTAACAACCTAAAATGAGGATTAAGTATTTAAAAGATGATCAGAATCATCGACGGTCATTATGCCCTCAATATGGAAGGAATCATCAATTCATGAAAATGCACGACACCTTTCTATAACACTACAACATTTAATTCATGATTAAATACCTATAATTTCTATCATTGATTAAAAATTAGATGAGTAATTAGGATTAAAAATAAAATATTCTTTAAGTAAAGGGTGTACATCATTTTTAATTAACCGAATGAGTGGAATGATCTTATGAGGGGTGCTTAATGGAATCAAGGATGTTTAAGTTGAAAATGTCCCCATAAAACTCCATATATAATGTCCTATTGTAGAAATTAATTAATGATTTTGTGGGTTTCATTATAATAATACTTAATATAATTAGTACGTGTCCATTTATCCTATCATCTTCTATTTTAATCAAATAAAAATCAAAATAAAATGTTATATTTTTAAACCTCATAAGATAATTCTCTAAAAAACTAGTGAGTTCTGTGGTACTCCTATTTTCTACATGAATTAATTTTATTATGGGAGTATTTTAACCAACCGACAATGATAAGAAAATAGATTGAGATATCACATTTATAAAATCAACCAAATCAATCATAACATCAGAAAATAAATACTCCCCTATAGTGCAAAAAATTGAGATTTCTTTTAGAAAATTTCATTTTGGGGGGAAGATAATGATCTATTAATGATGAGAATTTTATCGCAAATCTCAAATTTTTAAAACCCCAAATTCACCTTGGGTGTGAACAAATCATCTTTAAAAACATGTCTTCTCTTGTAATTTCCTTCATGAAATCAATCAAGGGAATGTCATCTTTTAATTTTTTTGAATGATTCAAAAATTCTATTACATTGTTCAGTTTTTTTTGGTTTCCTTTGCTAAGTTTTCTATTGTGGTAAGGGAAGAGAAATGATTGGGATATGTGGATACTCAAAATATACCCTCTTTAATTTATCAATGTTTCTCTCAGTAAAATGATTTTCCTTATTTGGATATTTTACAACTGTTGGAAAAATGGTATCCTCATTATGGTTTGACTATAATAGAGGGGGAATTTGGATTGTATGTTGTTTTCCACTCTAAAGGGCGACTAAACTGATTTTTCCCTTTTCCCTAGGGTTGGATTATTTCTAAAAGGGTAGTTTACCAAATCCTTAACTTTTAATTCCACCCACTAATTTGGTGAGTTGTAATAATTGAGTTTTTAGTTCTTATATAGATTCTTGGGTGGTATTTTGGAATTGGATATTATTTATAGATATTTTTTCCTAATTTCCTAAAGGGTAGTCTGGAATTTGGAGGGGAATATTATAATTTTTTTGTGGTGATTGAGTATTTTTGGGTCGTGTTGGGGTTGACTACCCTTCCCCCAGTTGGTTCCAAGTCTGATGTTGTTGGTCATAATATCCAAATTTCCTATAATCTTGGTTACTTTCCACCTAGTATTGGATAAATATTTAGGTTCCTGAATAATGGGTTAGTTATTGGGGAGACTTGGGGGAATATTACTTCACAACTCTAATAAGGGTCTCTAAAATTATGTAATTGATCTAAACAATGGGAGTTAGGGGAACATATACTAAAATGAATATATGGAGGAAGTTGGGATTTCCCTTGGAAAAAATGAAACTATTAGAGAAGGTTACATTCCTCTTCAAACATCGTAACCACATTCTTATCAAAATTGTATCTTTTTATGTCATATACACTATGAATGATTACATTTGAATTTGAACCAAATTTTTGTCGTTCCGCCCATTGATTTTGATGAGGTTCCCTACCGCTATTTGGGTCTTTTCAACTAGTGAAACACCTATAATAACATCAATCATGTTATAATTAATAAGAATTATACATTAATAAAAGTATTTCATTAACATTTTATCAATTATTTGGTGGTTTTTTCATCTTGAACAAATAATTTTAAATCATCCCCAATATTCATGAAGTGTTTCCCCTTGATATTTCTTTATTCCAGAAATTTCTTTTCTTATAGTTACATTTTGAGTGGCTAGGAATTACTTTTCTAAAAAATTCATTTCATGACCACCTAGCCTCTGATTGGAAAGTTAATATAATACAACCAATCAATAAATGTGTCTTCAAAATAAAATTGAAAATCTATAAGTTTTAAATGTTCATAAAAAAATTTATATATTAATGTTAAACACCCGATGTGAAATTAATTTAAATTCTTATGTGGGTATTCTCAAGCAATTACGAAAAATATAATTAGACCATATTTTTGTTCAAATTTTTGTGCTTCACATTGTATTTGAATATAAGTTGGTGGATATCAATATTAGTATAAGTTAGTTCTTTTAATATCCTATTGTTTTCACCCATGTTATTTAGTGTTATTTTAGTTTTAAATTTTATATTCAAAGAAGAAGAAGAAGGTTTATATGATTTTGAATGGGTTGTATGTCCTCTTTCAAAGTATCTATTTGTGTTCCTCATTATTTATAATGAATAAAACTTTTAGGATCATGATCGAATGGTGGTATTTCTTCCAATGAATAACTCTTCATGATCAAATAATAAAAACAAAAACAGGTTATAAAAAAACTTATATACAAAAAAATAAGTGATAAATAATAAAATAATTACAAAATACCAAAAATTGTTATAAAAAACACATAATTAAAACTCACATTTAGGAAACGATGATAAAATTTGACAAAGTTTTTTTAAAACATCTTTTTGAATATGTTTCAAATGATTAAATATAGTCTAGGATTGACCCTAGGTTTTCTCCTAGATATAGTTGATGTGTTAAGATTTTAAATTTTCAATATGTTTTTTAGAAAAAAATGAAAATGTTAATGGGTTTTTAAAACAATTATAAGTAAATAAACATAATTAAAGAGTATAAATGGTGATAAGAAAATGGGATTTTGAAAAATTATATATGTATGTGATTATAGTGGAGTTAATAAACTAGTTAAAAATTTCATTATTCAAAATTTATTATTAGGTTTTGATGTAATTATTTTTCTTGAGGGTTAACCAAGATCATAGTTACACACAAAGCCTCTAACACTGTGCACATAGGACCAAACATTGATATAAATAATCATTTAGTCATGTTTTTTACTATAATAATGATTTAAGGTCTTCCAAATAACATGAAAATCCCAAATTTTTGGGAATGAAGAGGAATATTGTGTTGTGTCAATGGAAAAAAATTTACACACTTAAAATTACACATCGATTGGTTATGAAATTAAAAAATTTTCAATTAAATGCGTAAAAATTATAACAACCCTTATTTTATTACATATAAATTCCGGATTTATTTAATAATGATACACTTAATAAAATCACAAAATATTATGAGGCGTAGTTTCATTGGGGAATAAGGTACATAGAATATTAGTTGGATACATGTGTAAAAAATAATTATTTAAAAACACTAAAATGTTCCCTTATATTCCTTGGATCATTGAAAAACGAATTTTATAACCTAGGAATGTACTTAAGAATAGGGTAATATATAAATCCTAATAAGGTAATATCCAAATAATAAAACAAGGTAACGAAGTAAAAGTGGGCTAGGAGGAATATCGTGGTGACATAATACAGGTGAGAATCCTAATCTTGAACAATGAGGCGCGATATAACATGATAACATAAAATAAAACATAAGAACATAGTAAAAACATAAATCCTGACCTCATTAACTTAATTCAATGCTAACCTCTTAAAAAACATAACTTGATGTTATTAGGATAACCACATGTGCACTATACATGTCATCTCATGAGATTAAATCATTACTCAATTTATTAGAGGGATATATATTTTTGGTCCCACCCATCACATTCATATCATGTACATGCCTAAGTGTGTCACATAGATCATATAACATAGGGAGGACTTTCATCAATTTCTACCCCGTGATTAAGGAGTTCTTATATAATATATGTAAATCAAAAATCAATAAATGGTAGGTACAACTCATTGAATAAAATTCAGTAGAAATAGAGATGGTCATTCCATATATAAATGTTGGGCATGGAAAACCACATGATAATTTTGTATAATGTTTTATAGAAGGGTTGCATACGAGATAAAGGGGTATATAATTACTTTGGATTCATAATTACTTTATGATGTATGTTTACAAACATATCCCAACTTGAACAATTAGAAATCAAAGGGGATGATATAATTGTGGTTCTTGAATAAAAGGAGGAGAAGATCTCTCAACTTGAGAGTGTTCCTATAATGGAATGGAAGAATATTCTTAAGAGAATGGGGTAAAATTTTGAGTGATTTAGAGAGGTAAGGTAAGAGTAAATTTTTGCTCCAAGAGTTTTGTGTGAAGAGAGATGAGAGGTTGGGTGGGTTTCTATAGCAAAAGAGATGATAATTATTTATTAATTTCCAAACATTGGTAATGGAATCAATATGATAAACTAATAAAAACCACAAAACCTTACAATTGTTTATTTCCCAAGGTTTAAACAAATTGGTCTGGTTTTCATTATTTTATATGTACATGAACCAAAATCATTAAAATAATTCTATTTGGGATATAAAAGGGAGTCATGTTTATAATGAAATGATTTTAAAAACATAAATATAATAAAGGATTTGGAATATTAATTAAGGGATTATTAAATTAATAAAATAAATTAAAAACATATTTTAAAGGGGAAAACTAATTTTGGTTGTGTATAATCTTTATAGTATATATTACATCACTTTTTTCCTTTCATGTTGTCATAATACATACAATAAAATTATACCATATAACATTTTTACACAAAAATTTGATTGTATTTGAAAATTCTGAAAAATTCACCATTGGATAATTTAGATATAAATAAATAAAAAATATTTATTTGATAAAAAATAATTCTTTATTCTTGGGAATTTAATCTTTTAAATCAAACATCAACATTTATGGAAAAATAAATTTTTTGACAATAATAGTTTTCATCCCTTATAAAAAATAATTTTGAATTCATAAAATTATATAATGATTTATATATATTATATATTACATGACAGTAATATTTTATTAAAATATAAATTATTTCAAAATATTCATAACTTCATTAAAAAGGGTCTTAAATGAAACAATATATTTACCAATGTTACAATTTTCTTTTCATCATATCAAAATCAAATTTTTATCAATCTCATTATTGAATCATTTAAATAAACTTACACAAAAAAGTATTTACACAGCGCCACCCTTTAACAACCCCAAAAAAGAACTGAAAAATGGGGTACCATTATCAATGCTAAAAAAGTGCTCATTAAGGGGTTTCTTAATAGCGCAAAAAATCGCTGTTAAAAGCACACCATTATCATAGCTTTTTTCTACATTCATATTGGTAACATAATTATCAGATATTTTTTAGATGATATAAAATTTCCCTCTTTAACAATTACTTTTTAAAAGTGATGATAAATACCCCCCCCCCTTATCAGCATTTTTTTAGTTGGGGTACCAATTTTTTTCATATTCAATGGATTATCAACCTCGTTTTAGGGGGTATTTTTTCCCTTTTGTGGGGACTAAATTTATTCCCAGGGATCACATTAATTTGGATATTTTAGATTTTAAATTTTATTAATTTTCACAATGTACTATTATTTATAATCCAACATATGGCGATACATACATATTTTTTTATATATTAACACATAAAAATTTATTTTTATGAATAAATAATTATACATATATCATATAAAATATATTTATAAATATATAAACCATATCTAAATAAAAAATAATTTCTATTTTATTTAAAATTAAAAATATGAATATTTATATAATTATATAATGTGTGTGTGCATATATATATATATATATATATATATATATCTTTGGGTGTGTGTTTTTATTTACAAACTAATATATATTATCTATATATTCTAATATATGGATAAAAATATTAATATATAAAAATATGTAAAGTTATATTTATAGATATACAAATATATATTATATATATGTATGCATGTAGAATATATGAATGTATGTAATTATTTATTTATAAACACACACAAAAAAAAAATATTTTAAAATGAATTTAAAAATAATCATATAAATATATTTTAATATATGAATAAATATATGGATAAAAAATATAAAACCAGATTTATATATAAATAAATAGATATTAATAGATATTAATATATGAATAAACATATAAATTTCCAAATATTGAAATATAACTATATATATTTTAATATATATATTAATAAATGGATAAATAAATTTATTAATATAACTAAATATATATTAATATAAATATATATTAATAAATGAATAAATATAACTATATATATCAAAAAATAGAAAACAAAAGAAGATGGATGAGTGGTAAAGCTGTAGATGTGTAAGGGAGAGGTCTTGGGTTTAAATCCCTTTGGAGGTTGGGGTGTGTCGGCAGGTGAAGGGGGCTACAAGATTTGTTCAAGGGGTGGGGGCCTAACACTATTAATGGTGGGGGTTAACCTAGAATTGTTAAATGGGTCTTGTATCATTGATAAAAGAGGTTCAAATTTTATTTTTAATTTACGTATTTTTTTTAATTTTTTTTTACTTTTATTAATTATTTAATTTAATCACTGATAAAAGTACTTATTAATCCGTGTTTTAGCCCTATTAAAAGACACATTTTATCATTTCATTATTTATCTATGATAAAAGGGACCCACTTTTAACAAAAATACATTATCAATGTTCCTTTAGTGCTGTGAATATATTTTTTTGGTGCTGTTAAAAGAAAGTTTTATAGTAATGAAAGTAATATTAAAAATGGATAAATATATACATTATTTTACTAGAAAGACAATATAAAAAATCATACTATTACAGACTATATATATATCCCTTTATTACACTGGTAAATTCCTAAATGGTAAGGTGTGTGGTGACAAGATTTTCATGGGGTGGTTTGACTAACATGGTTTGCGTTGTGATCTCTATGAGTAAGAACTTCTCCTCTAAAATTTTTCACTCATGCTTTAACTTCTGAATCATTGAATGGGATTAGTCAAGGTAAAATCATAGCGATGAACTCTCCCTAAAATGGTCCGATAAATGGGATTCATAATGTATGATCCTACTGGTTGAGGCCATCACTTCATTTTTCTTTGTCAAATGAAATTTATCATAACCCTTAAAATAGTAATCGTAATATTTACTATACAATGAATATATTATCAATGGTTATAAAACATAATGGTAATTTAATTTTTACTGACCATATACCTGTCCAAAATAACCGAATTTCTATAATATTTTTCTATAAATTTATTTAAAAATAAGTCATATCATAATTAAAAAATAATTTCATTTATAAATGTTGGGGTAATTACATTACTACCGCTTTCAAAATTTCACCCTTGAATTTTCATTCATACATTAAATAGATGAGGGTACTTTTGCTTCATTTATTTTTATGGTTCACTTGTCATTTACAAAAAAATTGTTGTACCACAACAACACTTTTATTAGGATAGTTGTTTTGTATTGTAGAACTTTGTATCTACAATCTAAGGTCTTAACCATAAGCTCCTCATATGAATGATAATTATTATATGACACCACCTATGGATATCACACATGTAAGGGGTCTACTATTTACATTCTCATATGGGATACATGGAAGACATCATGTACCTGAGATAAGTTATTTGGGAGTTCAATATGATAAACCACCGCTCGGAAGTGACCATGTATTTGAAAGGGGATGATGTATATAGGACTAAGCATTAAATTTTTCAAAACATCATGAATGTCATACATTGTGATATAAAAAGGAACACATTATCTCTAACATTAAACTATAGGTTTTGTCAAATATTTTCAATATATTTTTCTTGTTAACTTTTTATGTATTTTATATGATGATGAATGGTTTGAACCTTCTTGGTAATTTATTATATAATATTAGGTCCCATCAAGTTACTCCCTTCAAATTATTCCTTGTATGTCAGAGTCTAACACCTCTTCCCCTACAGAGACTCATAAGGTTCCATTTAAATGCTAGAATATAATATTTTTTTATATGAGAAATCCATTATGGGAAGGTATTTGTCCCAATATCCTTAAAAACCCCTTAAGATGATCTCAAAACATAATCTAGAGTTTAAATGGTTATTTTAGATTAATCATCAATATGAGGGTGATAAACAATAATGATTCTGAGTTTTGTATCTAATGTTTATTGAAGGCTTCTCCAAAACTGTGAGGTAATCCTGGAATCTCAACTAGATTCAATAGAAAGTGAAACTCCATGTATTCTTACCACATCCCTTATATATCTTGGATAGTTGTTCAAGAGATAAATATTCCTTGATAGAAATTAAATGTGTTGACTTTGTAATGAAATTTACTACCTCCCGTATGGAATTATTGCATTTATGTTTCATTAGGATTCATATGATGAAATACATTGTCATGTTTTCCCATTTTCATAGAGATATGGGAAATGGTTTCATCATACCTTTAGAATTATACCATTTTACTTTGATATGTTGGCATACAACACATCAAGATACAAACACCACAACCACCCTCTGCATGTTATCCAACCAAATAAATTTCATTAAATCTTTATACATCTTAGTGCTTCCTGGGTGAATAGAGATCGATAATCTATACCCATCACCCAATAGATTTTTTTCAGTTTTTTTTATGAGACACATATCTTAGTTCCAAACCTTATATCTCTATATTTATAAATTTTGAATTATATTATAATCACTACATTCATCTATAAAAACTTGCCATCATTATGGGCCTTCGTGATCATCTCACAAATAGTTTCTTGAGTCATTATTTGAGAATTATTGAATGGAGATCCTTTAATTATTCCCATATCCATCCTTTTCCTATCCTATAATTTCAGATCCCTTTCAATCCTTATCTTGGATAGAGTTTTTGGATCCTTTCTTCCTAGAATATCATCCACTTTGTTTGCTTTACCAGGATGGTAATGGATTGAAAAATCATAATCCTTGATAATATCTAACCAAATACATTGGTTCATATTAATCTCCTTTTGTGTTAATATACACTTGAGTCTTTTATGAACATTATATATGTCACAATTTTCCCCATATAGATAATGAATCCATATATTCAATGTGAATATAATTTCATCCAATTCTAGATCATGCATTGTAGAATTTTTATCATGAATATTTAATTGGTTAAAGGAATATGGTATCAATTTTTTATCTTTCATGAGTACAAAACCCAATAAATTTTTAGAAACATCACTGTAGAACACAAACCCTTCTACACTAGTGGTATTGTGATTAAATGGAAGTGATTAGTCTCCTCTTTAGCTCCTTATATATATATTCATATTAATAAGTCTAGAAATACATGAATTTATTTTGATTAAGCATGGTTTGTGGTGTTTTCCATTCTGATTAGTTTCAAAATAATTGATGATATTACACATATAATCCCAGTAAACTATATATTTTTTTCATAGATGTCGGTCTGTGCTAACTTTTAACTGCTTCTATTTTTGATGGATGCACATATATCAATTTTTTTGTATCAGTATATTAGAATTTTATTTATTTGGATCAAAATAATGTATTATAGATGGACTAATTACAAGAGGGGGGATTGTATATTTAAAAAATTAGTTTAAAAGTATTTAATCTAAACAATTCAAAAACATATTTAAGTAAAATAATTAGACTCAGACATGATTCTGTCCAAATATATCAATGTATTGTAATCAGTGTTATTAAAATAATATCAGAGTTTGGAATAAATAATCACAATATATTTAGTTTAATCAGTGTAAAAAGATCATATTCATGATAAATGTGAATTATTTACTATAACTCATATTCACATTAGATCTAATTATTAAAATATTTTTATATTTATCATAATGAGATTCAATATGATAAAATCTAAAAATTTGTGCACATGTAATTTAGAACTTATAATAAACAAGTATCACAATAGATATAAATATTAAGAATGACATACCACTATTTAAAATTTAATAGACTTGTTTTAAACTTAAGAGTACGGTAGACACAACCCTTGGACAAAGGAATCCCTTGTTTATACTTACAAGAAATTCTATCTTTCCTATCAAAGGAAATCCATTAATACGATGACCAGATTCTCCATCTGCCTATCCCCGACAGCCCTCGATCAATACGGTGACTAGATCCTCAATTTTACTATATCCATAAGACCTTGATCATATTCCCACAATCAGACACAATGATTACAAAACAAATATCTCTAAATGATCACAATGACTAAGAATGAGATGTTCACACATTCAATCTTTAGAGATATCACAAAAGAGAAAATTCTAATGAGTCTCACCCAGCACAAAAATCTTCAGCTCCAATCTCTTTGAATGATAAGGTATTTATATGAGATCTCCCAAGAACCCTCTTTATCTTCCAATAGTTATATTTTCTCCAATTTTTTTATATGCACTAAGACACCTAGAATTTGACAGCTGATATCTTTCTGGAATAAAAAAATGTTCAATGTCATATTGAATTTACACCATCAAAGATTAAAAATTATCCATTATGATAGAACATAGTTTTATGTTTTCAAAATTTAATCTTTTGTTAATCAGATATATTTCCTTATATAAGTCATTACAGTGATCTTTATGAATTTGGATCTAATGTTTATAGGTTATGATATCAGTCTGATTATAAGGATCATGTCAGTACGAAAGAGTATATATAATGTGTTACTATTGATATAATAAGGTGAATCTGATTTCAATCGATTCCATTCTCATGAAAAAAGCTATAATAAATAATGCTATTATAAATTAATGAATACATTATAACTAATTATAAGTATGGTAAATTGTATATTCATTTTACAAAAATATTATAAAAATACTTTGGGAATAAAATGTTAGTAATTATAAATTTTAAAAAGGGTTTTTGATTTCCCAAAAAAAGGAACGAAAAATACATAAATAAAATTTTGACTAAACAATCTCCCCTATTTTGGAAATCAAAAACCAAAAATCATTGATAAAAAATAACTTCTATAAATTTTAATTTCATTATCTTTTAAGAACCTGTAATCAAACTTGGATATTGAATACATATCACCCCTTTGATATTAAAACTCAACTGAATATAATGATGAAAACGATTAAATCCCCTTTTGGATAAGAACTCCCTCCCATGATATTATTATATTCTAATAGAGTTTTTCCCCATTAAATAAAACATCTCCACCTTACTATAAAATTACCCCATTTTATTATTTTCTAAAAGGAATAGGGAATATATTGAAATACCAAAAATGGGATAAATAAAAATTATTGGGAAACAAAATAATGAAATGAAAAATCATCCAAAAAATATGAAGAAATATTTAATCCAATTGGAATTGGGAAAACATTCAACCAATCATATATGGATTAAGAATTCATTCATTTAAATTGATTTATTTAACAAAAAAATAAAATATGAGTTTAAAAAATAATTTCATCTATCTTTATCATGGATCTCACAATAGTCATCAAATTATTGACCTCCATTATTTCTTCCTCCATATTTATAATGATTTCATCTTGAACCTGATTTAGTTATTCCATTATCTGAACTCTACCATCTTAAATCCAAATATTTTCATACATTTCTTTATTCTGATGTTTTAGGAGAATGATCTCATCATTGAAAGTTTTTTTCCTTGAAATCTCTATCCACATATATTTCATTTTCCCATTGATGTCTTTCACTTCTTAAGACCAGATATATTCTTCAAACATAACCTTATCTGCTAAAAGTTTGGGTAATTCTTTGATGTATTCTATGGATTCATTCAAACTCATCTTTACATCATTGAAATTGTCATTAATAAATTTTGGGATCGAAATTGACTTTATGAGACCACTTTGTAACTTATATGCCTGAATTTCTTTGAGTATATTAAATTTCTTGATGATTTTTCATCTTAGATTCAATTTTGACCACCTTTTCATACATTGCATTTATTGAGTTTGGATTTTTATTAAGAGTATCTTAAATTATTTAGAGTTGATACTCATGATTAGGAAAATATGGAATTGTTAATTCAAGTATTTTAATCACCTGAATAATATAATCATTTCCTTATAATTTATTTTTCATAATTATTATGGATTAGACTTTTTATTGAAAATTGAAATTTGGGAATGGATGATTCTGGTTTTAATTTTTTTTCTTTTTTTCCATATCATCATTGTTTTATACTGACTTTTGAACTTTATATCCATCCTTATTTGCACAGGAATTGGAATGATATCATCATAATCATCATTTCTCTTATTGTAAATATTTTTAGTAGATTTTGATTTTGAAATATGATATTTTTCATCCTTATTTGATGAATATTCAACTTCTTAAACTGATGGGGAATTTAGTTTTACTAGACAATTTGACTTTTTTTGCTAAGGAAGAAACTTTCATTGAAGATGCTTGTGATGTTCTTAATGAATGTTTTTTTGCGGACTAAACATCTTCATCTTTCTCTTTGTTTCCAGTATTAACACCTTAATCATATTCATTTCAATTACTTTTATTAATTTCACTTTGATCATCATCATCTTATTCTTCTTCATCTTCATCTTCTTATTTATCAACATACTCTACTATTTAATTATAAAAACATACTTAATCATTTTTAGACTAGCATTTTAATCTTCTTCGGATTTGACTTATTTAAAATATTGAATAATTTAATTCATTTAAGAATAATCTTTTTTAACACTATTGGAAATAAAATGATATGGCATCTGATAGAACTGGTATTTTTTTCTTATGGGGAGAAGGATATACCCAATTAAATTTATCTATCACAAATTTATAATAAAATCAAAAATAAAAACATCAGTTACATTAAGGGCATCATGATCCGCATTTATCAGTATCATGAAACCTTACACTCATATGGAAAAAATCCAATTGATTTCAGTTAGGTGATTCACAATCCTAACAATTTCATAATGATCAAACAAATACTCCATGAATTTATCTTTATAAAAGTATCCAAGAATATTTGGATGTCTCTGACAAGGTCAAATAGTTTCTCCTTCTGATGGTATTCCATTAAAATTTGAGGCTATTATAAAATACATTTGATATCCTTTTCTATATATTGTGAAAGAAAACTTTTTTTTCCCATTTTCAACATAAAACTGCATAGATCTATAAAATTCTATTAATTTATCAGTAATTATTTGATCATTATCTTCATCAGGTTTAATTACTCATAAATATTCCCATCCTTGAAATTTTATGATTTTCTTCTGAATGGAATCATATATATAATAAAAGGTATTTTCAACTAACATTTTCTGAAGACAAACCATTCATGAAAATACCTTGTTATAGGCATTGTATTTTGGGAAGAAGCTTAAGATTCTGAAATTATGTTTGGAAGATTAGGACCAGATTATTTTTAATTTAGTTTCACTTAGACTAAAAGAGATTGAAATTTTCAATGTGGGAAAAGGGTCCCCATTTATATAGGTCACTGAATAGGTTGTTCAAATTCCAAAATCAATCCAATATTTTAGAATCAATCTTTCTAATCTGACTGTTTTGATTGATCTGATGAAAATTTTTTGGATAAAAAAAATTTGAACTCTTGAGGTTTTTATAATATTATAATGGAATACTATTAGCAAAATTTTGAAATATAAAACATGTTTTAATAGAATCTAAAAGGAATTTCAGAAACAACTATGATAAACAATTTTAATGAAATATTATAAAAGTTAAAAGATATGAAGAATTCATTTCTAAGTTGGAAAGACTTATTAGTATGATAATGATGTCCATATTGTATTTTTTAAACTTAATAGATTACATAATTTCTAACATAAAAATTAAATAGAGAGGTATTTATATAAATTCATAATTAGTTTTGAGAGATATATCTAGATAAGATATTAAATAAATTAAAAACATTTTAAAATATGAAATTTTAAGAAACATGAATCTATTTTTTTAATATTTTCTATGCTTGAAGATCCTTTTTGGAATATTGACTTAATAAATATCATAACTAAGTTTTAGTTTTAACATCTCATTATGATAAAATTTTACTTGTTTTTGAAAAACTAACGTTTTTTATGAATAATAAACATATGTACCCCCTATGAAAAGGAATGACATAATGTCAGATGATTCATAAAATAGAAGTATAAATGAATTATTATTTTATGTTTATCATTCCTAAAATCTATTTAATTTATTAAACATTATCAGAAGGTAAGGTTTATTTAAAAATATCAACATGTTGTTATTGAGTTCTGATGAATTGTAAAATGATATCTTTTTTAAGTGTGTGATTCTTACAAAAATAATGCCTAATATCAATGTGTTTTGAAAGTGAGTGATATGTCGGGTTCTTACTTATGTAATTATAAAAAGTTTTATCACATAGTATTTGAGTTTTATTAAAACTCATGTCCTTGTCCATGAGTGTGTGTTTCATCCTCAACACTTGAGTATAAAAACATAAAGCATCAACATATTCATCTTCAGAAGTGGTAAGTGCTACCAACTATTTTTTTCATACAAGAACAAGAAAAAAATGATTCTCCAAAAAAAATGTTCCTTAAGTAATTTTTCTATCCATTATATACCCACCAATGTAACAAAACAAAAAAATAGTAAAATTTGTTTTCCAAAAGAATATAAAATTCTTAAATCCATTGTTTTTATAAGATAACAAAATATTCATTTTACTAATTTCAGATGGTATTCCATAGGATTTTTAGATATCATTCATATAATCATACAAAAATATTAAGTTGGTATAACAAGCTACTAAGCACAATAAAACTAATATAATGCCTCTAAAAGTTGTTTGATCAACTTGTTACCCAATCTCATCAAGATCAAGTGTATTTTACATACTGATGAATGTACTAATACTTTTAGTATTTTCATATCTAAACCTTTGAAGAATATTTTTTTATAATTATTTTGAGATATATAAGAACATTGTGATTTTTGAGAAATATGAAAACCATGAAAAAATGTTAACTCACCTATCATACTCATCTCAAACACAGATTTCATAATATCCACAAAGGAAACAATTAAATATTTTTGAGTATACCTGAATATAATGGCAAAAAACTAAATTTGAAAAATCATAATGTTTTTGTTAACTTATTTTATAATAAAAGAGTAGGATCTTAAACTCCCTTAACGGAATTATTTTTTAATAAATAACATTTTTACCTATCATACTAAGTTCTATGGGCATAGTTAATTGAATATAATGCTTTGGTATGTTTTTAAACTTATTAAGGATGTTTTTTTAATATCAAAACTAGGCAGTTTTCAGTATAAACTTTCTCCTAGATAGAACTATTATGAACAAAATACATCACATCCATTTGATAATGTTTGAAATTAAATAATTCTTCAATGTATAGTAGAATATGAAAATATTCATGTATAAAAAATGTGGAAAATGATTCTTCATAGTCCATACCTTCTTGATTAATATAACCTCTTTTACCAAGCCTTTATTTATTTCTAATAATAATTAGATTTTCATCACATCTGATTTTGAAGACCCATTTTAATCCAATTATAGAATTTTCATTATGTATTTCAAATAGTATCCAAGCATTATTCCTCTCGAATTCCTTTTGTTCATCTTGAATATATTTAATACAATCTATATCCCCTAAAGTCTCATGAGGGGTTTTTAGTTCAAATTAGGAAAGAAAATCAAGATGTCATATTTCTTCCTAAAAAGAACCTATAGTCCTAATAGGTTGATAAACATCACAAATTATATAATCACTTGCATGATTCTAAATAAAAAAATAACTTGGGTTTTTTAAAACCTATTCATCAATATAAGGTAGAACATATTCTTGATGAAATACTTCAGAAACTATTTCTTGAGTATTTTCATTATTAGAATAGTTTTCTAAAAAATGTTGAAAATTAGTTTTTGAAAACACATCTGAGGATGTTTGATGGTGTTGTTTAAAAACAAAACAGATAGTTTCATTATATTTAACATGTATTGTTTCTCCAACATTCTAAGAGTTTTTATTAAAAACTCTCTATGCCTTATAAGTAGTTGAATAATCTAAAAATATTCCTTAGTTAGATTTGGGTGAAAATTTATGTAATTTATCTTTCAAATTAAAGATTTATAAATTTAATATAAATGCTTTGATGTTTGAATAATTTGGTTTCTGGCATGTCCAGAACTGAAAAGGATTTTTATTTATAAAAGGTCCAATTAAAACATGATTTATAGTATAAAAAAAATACTAACTACTTCATCCTAAAAAATTCCATCAATTGAGTATTCAGTGAACATGGTTTTTTATTTCACTAAGAATAAACTTTCTTAACTTAATAACACCAATTTTTTAGGATATATAGGAGTTAAAAGGTTATGTGTAATGCCTTTCTTAATACAAAAAAAATTCAAAATTAAAATTTAAAAATTCTCCGCTATGATCACAATGAATATTTATCAAGGTAATGTTTTCCTTATTTTTAAATTTAGATAAAAAAGTTTTAAAATAAAATGGGATTTCGATTTCTTTGTTGGAAAATAAACCCATGTGTATCTAATGTAATAATCCACCAAGATATATAGATAGTATTTCCCCCAATACAACTAGTTAGTGTAGAAACAAATAAACTAATGTGAACTAACTGTATAGAATCAATAGTTGACACTTTAATAGAAGATTTAAAACATGAATTATGTAACATTACATATTAAAGAGGGTCAAAAACTTTTGAATAATCCAATCTATGCTCTGATAGATCCTTAACAAGTCTTTTTTTTAACTGACATAAGTTTCTATGGTTACAATGTCAAAATCGGCTATTCCATAACCAAGAATGATCTTACATTTTACTAAGGAAGGTTATGTCTTGGATCAAAATGTATTCTATGATAAGTGTGTATACATTCTCATGGAGATTCTATGAGAGAATAAATTCATCTGTATAATTGTGTAGTACTCATTTATCATTTCTAAAACTCACAATGAAACCATGATAACATATTGAAGTTTTCTTATAAGGTTTTTATGAATACATTTATCAAATAAAACATTTTATATTAAATATTTACCAAGAAGAGTTATGTTACCTATTCTGATAATCTTTATGTGAGCATTATCTACAAAAGTAATGTTTCCACCATTTATCTTGATAATATTTTCAATGATATATTTACATCTAGTCATAAGTCTGGAAAACCCAATATCTATGTACTATTTATTCTTGTTGCTAGTCCTACCTTTTTTTCAGAAAATAAAATAATTAGGGTTTCAACACTCAAAAATTATATGGCTCAAATATTTCTACAAATAATCATTTTTTTAGTCCACATTTTTTCTAAAAAATATTCCTTGCGAGTACCTAATGATTGAAATATATTAAGAGAAAATTTATTTTTACAATTTCCTCCAGTTTGAAACTTTGTAAAAAATGATGCATTCTTTATAATACATTATTTGTTACTAAAAACTATTTTTTATAGGTATACTCCATTCTAAAACTAGTTCCATGATGATGATGTTTTTTATACATTTTAACAAACCCATCCTCACTAGATGTAATGTTGTAAAAGAAACTTCATAAAGAATAAATATCAGATATCAGTTAAATAACTAAATCATTATCCTCTTGAGTGGTGTTTTAATAATTGACTTTTTAAAAAATAGTTTTTAATGAATTATATTTAAAAATTAATTTCTCTAAATATTTGAAATAGAATATTTTTCAAACATATCCTTATCAATATCTTTAGAGAGATATGATACATATTTTGGTAAAACATTTATCCTTTAATTTTCTTTATCATGTATCTTTCTAACATTTAAATTTTCATTTTCAAGGAGTTTTGTAAAATGAGATACATATTTATATAAAGGTAATGTATTATCCTCTACCAATTAATATACTTCATCTGAAGATTTTTAATATTTCTCTTTATAGGAATCTGGATAATTTACACTTAAAGATAGTTTATTAAGGTTCTCATCCAAGCATACCATAGAAATTTGATATATTTTTTCATTAGGTATTATGGAAAGAAGACCTTTGTTCCTATTCCTAGAAAATTCATCACTAAAAGATTTATCAAAGGAATCTATTCTAGATACACACCATTAATCATTTGAATTAAGAACATTATTGATCAAAATAGTTATCTGGTGAATCTCCGGATTTTAATATTATAATCGATTTTATGAACCTTTGAATGATTAATTATGGTCTCATAAAATTATCTTATAATTATAATACAAATTAATATTATTTTATGAATCCATTTTATGAAAATAAATTTTCTTTTAAATCATTATATACATTCTATAAGTGTAATTAAAATATTCACATTGTAAAAAAATACCAACACTTAATTTATTATTTTTAAAACATATATTTACTTGTACCATGATTTAAATATATCAAATTTTCATTCAATAAGAAAAATAAATATTATTTTAAATTTTTATAAGTGAGGTAACTATTATAATTTTTATATTATTATTCCTAATGGTTAGATTCCTATTAAAATGGTTAGGTTACCATTCCAACAATTAGATTGCTAAATTGATGATAAATTTTTCAAATTTCATAGAGTTTCCCTATATCTTATAAATTCAACTTATTCCATTCATTATTTATTCAATTTTATTTTCTCTCAATTTTATTTATAATTTAATCTTCAAAATTAATATTTTATTTTTAATATTATGTTTATTTCAATAGATTTTTTCATGAGTGGAGTCGTTTTTGTTGATTGAGAAGATATAAATTATCCTATTTTTATACAATTATTTTCTATTTATTATCCTGCTATAGTATTGGGCATTATTAATGGTTTTTTTTATGACTATTGTATCACAGTTAATTTATAAGAATAATTCTTTGCCGGTTCCTTTATGTGATTTACATGATTTATACTACATGAAATAGTTATAAGAAAGGAAATTCCATTGATAATATTATGGGTTATTACATTCATCCCCCTTATGAAGTTTCCACATCAAAACATCATTTCATATAATAAGGTGAAAACCGATGAGTTAACTTCTCCCTCATCACTTCCTCAGGTTCCCATGGTGCATATTTATATTTTTTATTCCACCATAGTACTTTGACTAGGTGAGTTGTCTTGTTGTGTACAAATTTATCTCTATGGACCAAAAACTTCACCAACTTCTACACATAAGAGAGATCATTTTCCACCTATACGGCCTCGAAATACAGTACATGTGATGGATTAGGTATGTAATTCTTCAAGACAGATATGTGGAATATATAATGTTCTTGAGACATAGTTGGTGGAAGTTCTAGTCGATAGGCCTTAGCTCCAACATGATTAAGAAATTTGAAAGGGATGATGTACTTGGAACTTAGCCTTCAATTCGTCCCAAATCTGTCGACTCTCTTCCATAGAGATATGCCAGAGATACCTTATCTCTAACCATAAACTCCATGTCCTTTCAAAAATTGTCTCCATAACTCTTTTATCGACATTGGTTTGCCTTGATGTGATGCTAAATAGTCTTCAAGTATTTTACCATTTCCTCAACAATTTTAGGTATCCTAATCTTACATTCACCAACATTATCCTATCATTCAGGTGTACTTTATAATTTCCCATAAAGGGATTCATATGGATCCATATGGATAAATGTGTAGAAATTATTATTGTAATAGAATTCAACCAGAGGAAGGTGTTGGTCCTATCCTCCATTGAATACCATTGAGAATTATCTAAACATATTTTCCAATATATGAATATTCTTCTTAGACTTTCCATCTTTCTGGGGGTGATCAGCCATACTGAATTTTAGATCAGTGCTTAGATAATGTTAGAAAAATTTCCAGAATATCAAGGTAAATCTCAAATCTAGATCAGATACATTTGATAATAGTATTCCATGTATCCTCACAACTTCCCTAATGAATTATAGTGCAATTTTAATGAGTGATATGTCCTATTGAATTATAATAAATCATGAAATCTTTGTAAGACTATCCAAAATAACCCATATAACAATATTTCCATGATATGTACTCCGAAGTCTAATGAAAAAATCAATGGTGATGTTTTTCCATTTCCATGTAGGTATGGGTAATTCTTGTATTATCCCCTTAGAATTTTTCCTTTTACCCTTCACTTACTGGCATACTAGGAACGTTGATGTTTATTCAATGGTATTCTTCTATATATTATCCCACCAATAGTTCTCTTGAACATCTCGATACATCTTTGTGATCCCTGGGTGGATGGAGAGGGTCAATATATGTGAATCTTTCAAAATATAAATCTATATCTCCAGATTTTTAATTTACACATAGTTGTGACCCAAATATTATAATTTATTCATTATTAATATTGAAAATTGTGGATTTCCCATTTATGATATCACCCAAATTATTTTAAATTTTTACATCATTTTTCTTAGTATTGTTAATCATTTCTAGAAGGGATGGTTGAGAAATCATTTGTAAAAGGAATAATGATGTTCCTTCCTTTATGATTTACATGTACACTATTTGAAAATCTAATCTTATTAGGTCCTTCACAATTCTTATCATTGATGATTTTATAGGCTCCTTTCTACTTAGATCATCTTCCACTTTATTTGCATTAACTTGATGGTACTGAATTGAGAGGTCACAATCATTGAGAATATTTAACTTTTTTCACTGTTGTATATTAAGTTCATTCTATGTCAATACATATTTGAAACTCTTGTGAATATTATATATCTCACACTTCTCCCCATATAGGTAATTTTTCCAATTTTCAATTCTAAGATCGTAATAATAAACTCTTGATCATGTAATGGATAGTGTTACTCATGAAATTTAAACTTATTTTAGGTGTCGTTTATCACCTTATCATTTTTAATCATTACATATCCTAATCCCTTCACTAATGTATCACTGTATTCCACAAAGAGTTCCCCACTTGTTGGTAGCATATGTATTGGTCATGTGATAAGACTCTTATTCAATTCTTTGATGTTGTGTTCACTTTCATTATTCAAGAAAAAACACTTCTCCCTTCTAATTAATCTTGATTAGTGGGTCTTAAAATCATAATAACTTCCTTAAAAATCATCGGTAATACCCAAATAGACCATGGAAACTACATTCCCCATTACTGATGTTGGTCTAGGTCACTCCTCAACTGCCTTTGTCATAGAAGGGTCTATAGATTTCCATTTTCTTGTGATTACATTCCCTATGAAAGATACTTCTTCCATCCAAAACACACATTTACTTTAACATAAATATAGTTTCTCCCCTTTTAATGTCTCTAGCATATCATTCAAATAATCATCCTGATCCTCCTTTCCATTACAGTATATCATAATATCATCTGTAAATACTACCACAAATTTTTCAATGAAATCCCTAATTACTCTATTAATCAAGTCCTTAATAATTTATTGATAATTAGAAAGTCCCATGGGAATCACTATGAACTCATATTATCTATTCCACAATTGAAAAACAGTCTTCAGAATATCTTCTTTCATCACCATTAATTGGTGATATCCCAACCTAAGTTCCCCTTTAGAGAAATAATTTTCCTCTCATATTTGATCAAAAAACAAATACATCCCTGGTAGGGCATACTTTTTCTATATCATGATTTTTTTGAGTTAGTGATAATCAATGCATAGGTGCATTGATCCATCTCTATATTGGATGAAGAGGACTGGTTCTCCACCCAATGAAGCACTAAAGAATATAAAACCCATATCTATATTCTTTCTTGATAAGTATGTTCCAAAAGATATTAATCCTCCTCCTTAAATTTGTGCATACTTTGAGGATACATCAGGATATGAAGAGTGATATTCCTATCATGACAGTTGATGTTGGATTTATATAACGATATACAATAAAAACCAAATATATCTTTAAAAAGCACTATAGCAAGTGAGATGAGATATTTTTGGGCTTTTAATTCCAAAAAATGACCGTGGAGGAGTTCTGTACTGTAGACACAATAATTTCCCCATTCTTTGTTCTCGTGGATAACTCCACCTTCATATTGTGAGGTTTTTTTGAATTTTTCTACTAAACATGAAAGATATTAAAGAATATATAGAAGTACAATAAAAAATTACATTTTCTATTCCTGAGTGAAAAAATACCATACCCATCACCACAAAATAATTATGATCCAAAACAATAGTAGTGATATCATATCCCATTCCATTCTAAAATGATGGTTTTTTGCATTGATTTCCTCTGACAATCATTGGATTAGGGCTTTAGATCACATATTATACATTTATTTTGAAGTTGAAAAACTATACTACTGGCTGAGTGTAGAGATGAATATTCCTTTATTATTCCACTTTAGTGGGATTATTCACATCCCATCTACAATTATTATCATAATACCCCTCTTTTCCATATTTAAATAATCTCTTGGTTCCCTTTAGAAGGTTCCCAGGATGCTTATTCACACACTTTTGATACATTAGATGGTAGGTTTTCTTTATAGTATGGGATTTATCTATTGATCCTCCTATATTAAACTCAATTTTCCTATTTTTACATCTATGCCCATGAGACCACTGAGAGTCTCTAATCTCTATCTCGGCCTAAGGGCCCAATAGACAATAAACTCATAAAAATCAAAGTCTCTAATTGCCATTGGTTTTTTATACTTTGATATAATTCACCAAATAAGTGATGCACCTTTATTTTAGTGTTCATGATAATTATAGAGGTTTATCTTGAAATACCTATAATGTTATACTCATATTCCTTGATAGGTTCATCTACCTTTTCCATAATACTGAGGAACTCACTCTCCAACTTAAGATTGAGATTTCAGGGAAAATATTTATTGAAAATTATTTTCTTATATCCATCCCATTCCATGGAATCACTTTCTACTTTATAATTCATATTAATTATGAATGTCCACAACTGATAAGATTCCCTATCAAAATGATAGAACACTATCCTAACTTTATCATATTCTGATCAATTGATGATAGTGAATATATTCTAAATGGAGTTAATAATTTGTTCCACAACAAGGGAATTAAAAGATCCAATAATGGTATTGGCCTTTGTCACATAATGGATTCAACTAAAACATAATCCTTATTAGGATAAGGAGAGTTTTATATTAAATTCATGTTATTATTCATAATTCAATAGAGTTTATCTAGTATTGTTATTAAGTTATGATCTCTCATTCACATCAAGTTTGGAATCGCATTAGGGAAAGCATCACATTGCCTATCACATTGGCTATTATCATGGGTTCTCTTATTCTATACACTAACAAAAAACTAAAAAATTAGGGGGGTCTTGAATAAATAGCTAATTATATTGTAAAAATAAACTATGAATTTATTAGGATAAACCTATTAATTAGATGTGTATACTTATGATTATGTAGATTTTAATAGAGGTTATCCATGCTGATAGAATTATCCCCATGATTACTAATAAAGCATTCTCTTCTTAATCCAAAAAATTACTAGATATTCCACTAATAAAAAATATAGAAACCACATATTTTTTCTCATATTATTACAAGATTTTAATTATAACTATCCATCGAGTACAAAGAAGGTAAAAAAATCCTAGTGTCTTTTGAAGACTAGGCACAGAATTAGAAAACATGAAACTTGAATTCAAAATCTTTTTATTAATGTACATAATGTCATTCTAACACCTTTTAATATCATATAACCTCATAGAATAAATTATGGAATTCATAGATAGATTCTATGTTCTAAAAATCCCATTAAGGTAATAAACATGAAAATAAAACATAACACATGATCCAGAATGCATAACATTAAAACATAAAAGGTATGGACCATGGATAAAAATATAGAGGAATAATATATAGAACATGGAATCATATGATCATTTATATATAGTAATGTAGACAAATAATTATAATGACATAAACATAAGTCAAGACTAACTGCCAAGATAATATCACAAGGTGGACAGAGTCCCATAATGGATTAAGTTGACACTATAATCCCATTCATGAAATATCATGTGAAAAAACTTTACCCAATGAATTGATGTTATATATTTCTGAACCCATCATAACATGTACATTCATAAGTGTGTCACATAATGAAATCAAACATAAATAATAGTCATAAGGGTTACCCATGGAATGAAATGGGCTTCATAATCACGTTATAAGAAAAAACCAAAGGAAGCATCATAATGGTAACAATGAAAGAAGAGATTTAAATAATTATTGGAAATTCATAAAGTAATTATAATAATGGATCATTAATAATGAAATCCAACTAATTTTAAAATATTAAAAGTAGTTTAAATGTATCTTTATAAATGCACCACTTAAGAATTACTTTAGGGAAAATAATGAAGGGTATTTAATGAGGATAAAGGAATAATTATTTCCCTAAAACTAGAAATGATCTAATTTTATCATGATAAATGATGAATTTTTTTTAAAAAAATTACTAGCTTAAAATCAATTTGGGGGTATACTTGAAAATGGGTATGAAACAGAGAAGTCCCTAATAGTCATGTTTTCTTGTCAAGAATAACTGAAAAAGGAACCTTTTAAAAAACATTTATTTCAAAACAATGATAGATGAATCGTGCTAGATATATATATTTTTGAGAAATATATGTATAATTTGTGAGAAGTATATAGGAATAATTAAGATATTAATTTAGGAAAATAGAGGTTAAACATTACCAAATGGAAATATATATGTTCAGTTAGATCTCTTACCATATTTTCAAATGCATCTTGCACTTGTACTTAATGTACTGGATAATAAAATTATATTAATTAAATTATTAATTCAAAACCAATTTCACATATACTTTATTTATTTTAATTTCATTAATTTCATTTATGACCATTTCGGTGAGTTATAAAGTTCAATTTTGTTCTTCTGCGAACGTTCATTTCATGGTTTCATGGGCAGTTAACTAGTGTATTATAACAACCTGAACTTCTTGAATGATAATGGTTTACTGAAAATTTGATTTATATTATAATCAACACAACTCTATATATTTAATAATTATGAGACTATAAATTGAAATGTGACCATTGGGTTTTGACTATTATATAATCACTGGTCAAAATGATAGTTGGAAACAAAACTCTTAATAAATTTTATAACTCTTTAATTAGTGTTATAAATAAAAATGATATTGGTTAATTAATGAACAAAGGAGAAACATTTTTCTCAACCAGTAGATTCATTCCATAAAAAGACCATTTGCCAGATCATGGGTGGGAGGTAGAATCATTGGTATTATCTCTTAATGAATCCCAATCTGAGCTTAAACATTTTAAGGTTGAATGAAATCACATGCGGGAGAAGTTCAAGTTAGTTGAAATTACAACTCAGATGACGTTAGCCAAGCTTACCCATGAATATATCACCACCACACTCATTACCCTTATTTCATCTTCTGGTGTTTAAGGGGTTATGTTTCTAGGACTTAGTTACTTAAAGTAAATGTTTTTTTATAAATAAAATTGTTTTCCAAACAATTCTATTCTGAGAATAGTTTTTCTTAAAAGTATGGGGAATTTGGTAAATTGATTTTTCAGATAAAAATTGTACTTTTCATAAAAGATATAATTATTATAAAAACTAAGGTATTATTAATAATTATTATTTTAACAAAATAGTTTTATTAAAACACTCATATTTGAATATAAATTATAAAATAATTTAAATTTTTTTCAAGTGTGAGAAATTTGACAATGTATTTTCTACCCACTGTTATATTTAATGAATATGGATTTTTATATTTAAACATTAAAACTTCAATATTTAGATAATTATTATTTTAAAATAAATATATGTTAATAAATCATCATTTTAAAATTAGGTTAGGGTTAACTTATGATAATTTTCAAAAAAACTATAGTTTTTTATGAAAAATAAAAATGAAGTTTTCAGGGTTCAGTGTGTCTAATAACATCATAATTATTTAATAATGTTGTAATAAGTAATATAAAAAGATTTTAAATAATTTTGGATTAAAATAACATAATAGGTGTCAAAATTGTCCAATTCTATGGTCAAATACCATGGTAAATCCCATGGTTTTTCATTTAACCCTACCAAGGTATTTAAGGAAATTAATTAATAAAATCACATCTTTCCAAAAAATACCACCCATTTCGCCATTTTAATTCACCTAAAATCCATACCTAATGAATATATGATATTTTTACCTCCTTATATTTCCTCACAATGTTTCTTCAATCCCCCATGGTTTTGATCCAAACATTTTAGGAACACTCTTCAAGGTAAGGAAAATATCAACTTCCCTTTTCCATTCGAGTTCCATTTTTATATGTTATGTCTTTAAAATTTGCACAATTTTTAATTCTATAAATTTTATTCTACCCCTTTTCTATATTAATATTATTTTATTAATGTGATTCCATTTTCCCCTCTATTTTTACTATTTTCTAAAACCATATTTCATCCTTGTTGCGGTTCCATACTTTCTTCTCAAAATTTCCCACTTTTTCTCCATAAATTATCTTATTTTATTTTTTGGATACTAATAAATATATATATTCCAAGGGTATTCACATATATTTCATAATGATATATTTTATTTTGGGATTAATATATATAAAACCTTCCTTCTTATTTTGTGAAAGATATTTTCATTAAGAACTTTTTTAAAATGTTATGATTTTGATAGGAAACCTGTTTCTTTTATTCTCCATGGGTTATTTCAGAAATGTTTTATTATTATCAATTTTCATCACATTAATTAATACATATGAAGGTAATTCCTTGATATCTCTCCAATGCATTTGGTGAAAATTTTAATCTATATAGGTGTCATGTTTTATGATACCTTGGTGAATAACTTGGTAATTTTTATAACACCACGATGATAAACCTTGGTGTTATGATTATGAATGACTCAATTAAATTTTATAGCCATATTTACATGTTATTATTCAAGTTAATTTTACTATGATATATCTCGTTCTTTTTTTTTCTCAAAACATTATGATATTATTCAAGTTTGTATAGATAATTCTCATGATCACGTGTAAATTATTTACCTTTCTTTTCTATACTGGGCCTTGTGTTCACCATCTTCTTCGATGTTTTTCACTATGTATTAAGATGCATTAAATGTTCTTCGGGTGAACTTAGGATGAATCATTTAACGTGTAATATAATAAATTTTTATGTTTTCTTGTATTATGTACCTTTTTTAAAATGAAATAACATTAAAAGATCCAATGTTTTGTACAATGTAATGAAATGTTATGTAAATAAAATGAGAGATTCCATAGTTTATATCAAAGGAAGATTTAATTATTTTTGGAGATTAGGAAATTAAAACATTAGGAATAACCCTGTAGAAAAGGTTAAATATAGATAAAGATCATATTATTTGGGTGAAGTATTAAGTAAGTGGTTTCCAAGAAACGAAACCCATGTATGAATAAAAACAAGTTGTCAAAGTTATGGAATAGATATACCTAAGGGTAACAACTCTGACAATGCGCGTTAGGCCTGAATCAACATAACCTAATACATGACAACGTGCCTTACTTTTTACCAAGTTTGACACACCCAGGGGATATGTTTTGTTTATGATAAGAATTTTATGAAGCATTATGTATGATTTATAGAAAATTTGTTTATTTTGAAAGAATGACATTTTTATTAATGATATTTTAATACAAGAAATTATTTATGAATTATAATATTATTAAATGAAGCACATACCATAGTAAGGTTTTATTCTTTTATAAAATGGAGAGAAATAAGTGAAACTGCATAAATGGTGAGTGTGACAAACCAGGCACGAAAGTCATTCTCATAGAAGATGGAATGGAAATGTTCATGAGGAAGATGAATCAACGAACTCAACTTATGATAAGTAACTTGAATCATGTCGAAAACTAGATTCCCCTGAAAGGGAACTAATTTATGTTGAGTCCATTATGATTTTATGACCACCATAGTTTTGTGGATGTACCGACCCATTTATTTCTAAATAGAAGATAAGATCTATAGAAAATATCTTTTATATACTCCATTTTTCATCACAAGAGAAAGTTACCATGGTTATGTTCCTCTTAGAGTTATAAGCTAATCCCTGGTGGAATCTGGTTAAAAACAAGAGGCCAAGCGTGGATATTGATGTAATAACTTGGAAAGAGTTTAGGGGAACTTTTTTCAACAAATATTTTCCCACGTTCAATGAAAATGAAAATGGAGAAAAAAGTCCTAGATCTAAATCAAAAGGAAGATAAATATGTAGGATGCTATGAGTTGAACTTCACAAGATATTACAATTACAACTCAAGTTTATTCCTGGATCCTAATGGGATGGTTAATAGATTCTTCAGTGTACTAAGACCCCTTCTATGGAGGAATACCGAGACTATGAAAACTATGATGAGGTCATGAGGAGTGCAATGAAAGTTAAACAGGAGTTTAAAGAGACAAAGTGGTCCCATAGATCAAATGAAAATAAGATACATTTGGATCCAAACATGGGGAGGATCCTTGATCAAGGAAGTGGAGGAAAGAAAGTTAATCTACCCACATGTAATAAATGGGGGAAAAATAGATGTAAATTTAAAATGTGTGGAAGAGATGGATATATTTCCCATAACTATCATAGAAAGGTGAATCTTGAATTAATAAATAGTAATGAAAAAGGTAAGATGTTGTATGACCTACCTAAAGATCAATTATTTAAGTGTGAAAAACATGGGCACATTGACAGTCATTGTCCAAATCTGAAGACAGTGGAGGGGAATCACCAACATCCTTAGAATAGGATAAGGGAGAAAAGATTTAATTTTTATACTATGACTGCTGAATTTGAAGCTCCAAATTATGTAGTGGTTGGTAATCTCATTTCTCTCTAAAATCTAGAATGTAATTTGTTTGATTTTGGTAAAATGCATTACTTTATTTCCTTTCAATTTGAAAATAATATAGTTCTATGTGAATTAACTTAATTAAAGAGTTTAACAGTTGATAATACTATTTGATTTTAAAAAATATATGTTAATTATATTATCATTGCTATTTTACTATACGACTTGAAATGTTCTTTGTTATTAATTTATTATTAGGATTTGGTGTAATCCTTTGGTTCAGGGTTATCCAAGATCATGGTTACCAACAAAGCCTATAATAAAATACACATAGGACTAAACCTTGACATAAAAATTGTTTAGTAATGTTCTAGAATATAATAATTCTTGTTTATTATCAAAATAACACCTAAATCGCAAATTTATTTGAAAAGAAAAGGATTATTATGTCTTCTAATTAGAATTACACATGTCACGCACATAATATCACATGATAACCAGTTATGAAATAAAATTGTTTTCAACTAAATGTATAAAAAAGTTAATTTACATCTAAAATAACAATTTCAGACCATAATATACAAGAAAATAGTAGATAATTATTTAATGGAACTCCATATTCAAGTGTGATCTCACTATTAGTATAGATAAATCTATAAACTCCATAATGGTGAGAAAAAACCTTATACAATCCTAATTTTCAATAAATCCTCTATTTGATATTACTAATGCAGTGCCCAGGGTTCTAGTTTATATGAAATGTGGAACGTGGTTTTGGGAACCATGAATTTGGAAAACGACTTGGACTATGGATTTGAGGTAGCATATAGTCTTATATCACATTTCAAAAAACTAAAATGTTTTTTCCACAGCTGTTGATTTTATCCACTAAACATTTTCCACAATGGAGGCATAATCATAACATATTTCTGAAATATAGAACTAACATTGAGACTATGATCATTGAAGCTTATCTCAAATTATGATTCTTTTGGGCCTCAAAATAGAAGAATTAGTCTCCTTGTCCTTCTAGATACTTGTGTCCTACATGGTTTTCCATTCCCCCACAGATTTTATTCAAATTGAATTCACATATTTTCCTAAGTGTGTATTTTAGTGTGTATGTGTGGTTTGGTTCTTGAAATTTTTTTCTTGTTTTTATTTAATTTCATTGTGGGTTATCCAAATCATCTCCACCGACAATGTAATAATAAAAACAATTGAAATTTACATTTTTAAAAGTGATAAAAATAATTAATTGAATCATATTTTAAGTGACATTTTTTATTATATTTTTAACTTACAATAAGAAATATTTTTAATACTATTATAAATGGTTGGTAATGATTATTGTATTTCTATGTGATCAATGAATTTTTTTATTCTTATGGAAATTAAGTCATAATAATTTGGTATATTCAGGATCTATCATAATCATTCAAAAATTAAATAAAATATGTGCCTAAATGGATTCGATTAAAAAAAAATCTAATTTAGAATCCATAATTTGAGCCACATGATTAAAATTATAGCATCCAAAATGGTTTTATCTCACTATATACTCCCTGAAATGAAAGTGTTTTAGAATGTAAGAATAATAGAAATATTAAAAGGGGTTGAACTGTTATAAAAGGTTATGATACTTCTTGACTATTCTAAGGTAATGTAGTTGGGAGGTTGTGTATTCCCAAAACCAATTTCTGTTGAATCCATACTATTAATTTACTCTATAAGAGATTTAATACATAAAGAGGCATAACTAGACTCACTTGAGAGTTTCTGGAATCCATTGTATGTTTAAAGTAAAAGGGTATCATTTTAAGAAATTAGAATATTGATTGGATATAGATATATTCCATAGGTAAATTCCCAATATAAGAATGTTATGTCCTGGAACATGATGTCATTGAGGGTGCCCTGACCCCTATGGGATAGATGAACTTAAGTGCATCTCCCTAAATGCTAGAGGTTTCAGACTAGTAGCGAGGGATTATAGTGTGTCCATGTGGAGACTTTGACCTCGTTACCAGAGTGTGAAGTAATAGAATAGATAAAAACAGTAGTTTAATAGTGAAAGAAGTAAGTAAATAGAAGGTAAAATAGAAAAATTGATAATAATACAAATAATTCAATCAACAATAATAAAAGATGATGATATGTCATGTCACTATAATGCTAGAAAACATGGATACACAATAACAGGGATAACATGTTCTAAAAATGTATAAAATAAAAAAGGACTATAACCTACATCCCAAGTTCCATCTTTGTCATCTGCTATCAAGCTCCATCCTAAATAGAAATAAATAAAGGTCCCAAATCATGTCACTTGCCTTTATCAACACCTACATACATATGATCTTCCAGGGTAATAGAGGCTCATAGATAGGGTGTGAGATAAATCTTATTAGGCCACCACCAGTGGTGTATATAATATCATGTCCATGTAATACAAACAGAAATTGGGTGTGATAATTTATATATAAAGTAAATTACTATGGTTACATAAATACCCATGTACCTACTTCAAAGAAAGAAGTCTCTCCCACGCGGTCAGAGCTCCGTCCTGGGTTTTCCTAGGTTTTCGGCCCCGGTCTTTTGACTATCGGTGGCTAGATCCATACCGCTTTCGGTGAGATAGCTATGCCCCTCTCAGTGGATTGTTCATAGCTTTTCCTGCTCCCCACGATTTGTGCGAGGTGAGATTCGCTTCTCCCTTCTGTCCGAAACCTGGACCTTCGCTCGGTTCCCCCTAACATAGGGCAGCATCCGACAACAGTCAGGGTGGATTCCTCACCTGCTTCGCCGTAAAGGCTTCAGTGGTGATCCTCCTCATAGTGTCTTGGTTCTAGACCTTGACGTCGGATTCTGCTTATATTTCCCCGATCTGTGGAGATCTCAAGCGGTGGAGGTGATTCTCGGAGGCATACATCTGCGGATCTGATTTGTGCAAGTCCGCAGTTGTTGTTATAGATTCCGAGGAGACCTTTACACTTTGCCCTTCTATGTGATGATGAAATGGTTTACGTTAACCTTGCACTAGGGTTTTGGATGTTTCCTTGTTCGTTCCATGCTTGAAGCCTCCTGGCTGTGTGCCTTTTTGGTTTTCTCTGGGTTCATGAAAGGCTGGACACAAGGAGCGTGTCTCCCCTATTTTGCAAAGAACGAAGTTCAGGGCAATGTTGATCGCGAGGGTCATCTTGCAGCTGCTCAGTCATGAGAACTTCTCACGAAGCGCTGATCGCGAAGGGCGTGTGGGGGCCGAAGGGTTCACTTTTTCCTGCCGCAAAGACAGATCGTGGTGGTGGAGATCGTGAAGGGCAGTGTGCGGCTAAAGGAATCCCATGGTGGGATCAGAGGATCTGTGGGCCGGGCCTGGACTGTTCAAGGTCCGTGAGTCAGCATTTTGACCACAGGTTCAAGGTGTGGGGAACTTGAAAAAAAATACAAAGAAACATTTACAAAAACAAAGTGTGTTGTACCATGGAAGCCGACTTAATGGAGCAATGGAAGATGTTGTCTTTGATAGACAATGAAAAAGCGCTGGTTGAGACACAGAGGAATGAAGATACGCTTCTTGAAAAACGTATGTCGCTTCTGATTTTCGGAAAATCTGTGGAGAAATCCCCATTCAATCAGTGGGCCATCAAAAGCACCATTCCAGAACTATGGAAACCAGAAGCTGGAGTGGCGATTCAGGAAGTGGAAAATAACCTCCTAGTTTTTGAGTTCTTCAATGAAAAAGATAGGGACAAAATCATCAAAGGGAGGTCGTGGTCGTTTGACAATCAGCCAATCATCATGGAAGAATTCAAAGGTGGGGATGATATCCTGCATACTAACCTCACATGTTCCCCATTCTAGATACGCATCAAAGGAATCCCCTTTCATGGGAGAACGAAATGGGTTATGAGAGAAATTGGAGATCACATTGGTCAATTCCTTGAATGAGACTGCTCCAACCCAATCCCATGGGGACCAATGGTGCGGATAAAATCCGAGGTCAACATAGCAGAGCCTATAATGAGGGGAATGTTCTTTAAAATAGAAAACTCTAACACCTGGATCTCATTTGAGTTCAAGAAACTCCCAATTTTATACTTCTTCTTCGGGCGTATCGGCCATATGGAGAGAACGTGTGAAGTAATGAAAATGAATGATTCAAGAAAAATCATTCTGCAATATGGTCTGTGGCTTCGATCCAAAACGTCAGGACTTATCTTCATCCCTGAGGTGGAAAAAGTAAGGGATCGAGATCGTCTCATAATGGCTCACACTTTACAGTTGGAACCAGAAATTCAAAATATCATCATGCTTGGACCACCAGTGTTCCCTGAGGATAGACTAACAGATAAGATGGCGGCTAGAGTGTCCCCCCAGGACATAAATCCCATAAACAATATTGGGGAAAGACACGAGATCCGTACGAAGAATCTTTTAAACAACTCAGATAGAGCTATTACCCTCCTAAAAAACACTATCTTACCATCAATATAATCGCTTCCAAAAGATTTAAACCAATCGGATCAAAGTCCAAAGCCAAATAAAATGGGCATCGAACCATTGGATCCTGACCCTGATCCAAATATGTCGACACTAGACATATGTCCACACGGTGATTCGAAGATGATATGAATAAAATCACCAGACCCAATTACTCGTCGAACTTGGAAAAGGGCACACTGTGAAAACAGATACGGGAAAATAGATAGCCCAAAACCCGGGGAACTAAAAAGAAGAATTGAAAGAAGTCGGTCAGTTGAAAGATCCCCAAAAAAATGAAAATCGGAGGGTGACACAATGATCTCGGAGATCCCAAAGTGGAGGCAGGTATATCCCAGCCCCGCCTAGAGAAATGATTATCTTATGTTGGAACTGTCGTGGGCTTGGAAACCCATGAATGGTTCACATGTTCCAACTCCATTGTGCTCAAAGTCTCCCTGATATAGTTTTCATGTCCGAAACGATATTGGAAAAGAAGGACACTACTGCTTTTGCTCAGAAATGTGGCTTCCAGGGTTGCCTCCCGGTTTCCCGACAAGGCCACTCAGGGGGGCTCTGTCTCCTTTGGAAGGAAAATGTTGACTTCAGGATCTCATCCTTCTCTTCGCACCATGTAGAGGTGGCAATTCATGAGGCCCAAACCCCTCCATGGACGTTCGTGGGTTTTTACGGTTGGTCATCCCATAATGAGAAGTGGAAATCTTGGAATCTTCTCTGCAACCTGCAGTGCGAGCTGACATGCCCTATTCTCTTCAGTGGGGACTTTAATGAGATCTTGTATTAGATGGAAAACAGAGGCGGGGCTCTTAGTTCTGCTAAGACAATGTCAGACATCAAAGAGGCGATTTCTAGGGAGGAATTGGTTGATTTGGGTTACGCGGGTTACCCTTTCACATGGTTTCGAGGTAATAGGGATGAAACCCGTATTGCTGAGTGCCTTGATATATTTCTGGGCTCATTATATTGGACGATCTATTTCATAATGTTTCACATCTGACACCTGAAACACAATTTTGCTGACCACTGCTCGATTGTCATTGAATGTACCGGAGGTGATCGCATCACTAAAGTCATGAAACCTTTCAGATTTGAAAGCTTCGGGGAAAAACATCGAGAATGTGAAGATGTTATCTGATCAGGTTGGAAGTGCAGACAACTAGACATTGGGTCCAAACTCCAATAGGTGGCATCATATCTGAGGTCGTGGAGCAATAAAAAATTCTGTCAACCTGACAGGCACTGTGATGTTCTGGAAAGATGAATAATTAACCTTCTCAACCAACCCCCATCCAATTGTACTCTTTACAGAATTGAAGCCACCCAGCGAGACCTTGATGTTTCCCTACGTATTAAGGAATGCTTCTGGGCTATGTGGGCGCATGACACCCACATTGTAGAAGGGGATGCAAAAACCCAATATTTTCATCATAAAGCATCAGCTAGGAGGTGGAAAAATTTTATCTCTCGCATATCACACCTGGATGGGAGTAATTTCTATGACACAGACAGAATCCATAATGTTATTTCCAGTTTTTTCCAGAAGATCTATACTTCAGGAAGACTTTATATCTCGGCTGAGGTAGAGGAATGCATCAGACCCGTGATAACTGGGGAGATGAACAGATAGCTTAACAAAGATGTTACAGATGACGAGATTTATCTGGCTCTGAAACACATTCACCCCACCAAGTCCCCGGGGCCGGACGACTTCCTCGCCCTCTTATTTAAACAATATTGGCACATTATTGGTCCAGACATCTGCCTTCTAAAGAAGAACATTTGGGTGGGGAGAACAAACCTTTTCGCCCAAATCCAAACTATCCTCGTCCTCATCTCCAAGATCTAGAAACCTCTCGCAGTCTCCGACTTCAGACCTATCAACCTCTACAATGTCTCTTACAAGATCTTCTCAAATATTCTAGTTAATTGGCTGCATACATGGTTACCTGAAATCATCTCAAAAAATCAGAGTGCTTTCGTTGCCAAGAGACTGATAACTGATAATACCATTGTGGCCCATGAAGTGTTCCACTCTTTGAAAACACACTCCACCATGAAAAGAGGAACCATGACATGGAAACTGGATATGACCAAGGCCTACGACAAAGTGGAATTGCATTTTCTCATATTTGTGATTCTGAAAATGGGATTCTGTTCAAAATGGATAGATATGATCATGCAATTGTCTCATAGGTCTCCTTCCATATTAATGTCAATGGGGTGCTTACATGAGGCTTCTCCCCTACCCAAGGCCTTCGCCACGGAGACCCTCTTTCCCCGTTTCTTTTCATCTTGGTGGCCGATGTTTTCTCTAACCATATTTCTAGGGCAGCGTCCTCTTATACAATTCATGGGGAAAATGTGTGTCTTGAAAGCCCACCGGTGTCACATCTCTTTTTCACCAACGATTGTCTTCTTTTCTCCAGAGCCACCCATAATTAGTTCCCTGCTATAGGCCACAAAATCCACCATTATGAGAGGGCCTCAGGTCAAACAATTAACCATGGTAAGTCAGATGTCTCTCTCAGCTCTAGGGTTCCACCATCCAAAAGGGAAGAACTCTATGTCACTGCAGGTATTCATATGGTAGAGAAGCATCAGAAGTACCTTAGGATACCCATGGAGATTGTCTGATCCAAAAAATAAATCTTCGCATTTATTTTGGATAGGATTGAGAAAAAAATCCTTGGATGGACCCCAAATAGAATCTTCAAATCTGGCAAGGAAACCCTAATAAAAGCTACTCTTCAGTCTATCCCTAGATATTTCATGTCCCTTTTCAAACTTCTTATTGATGTGGATAACCATATTCACTCGTGCACTTCCAATTTCCGGTGGGTAAAAAATAATGGAAGGAATAAAACCCACTGAATCGCCTGGAATAAACTTTGCCAAACTAAATCAGAGGGAGGTATGGGATTCCGGGACCTCTCTCACTTTAATGATACACTGCTGGATAAGCAAGGATAGCGCCTTATTTTCCACCCATCCTCTCTCTATGCGTGAGTACTTCGAGATAAATACTTCCCCCACAAGGATTTTCAGGATTCCTCTCTGTGCCCCCGTCCTAGCTTCCTCTGGAAAAGTATCTGGGGATCACGAAGTCTGCTGAATAAAGGTTTGGGTTGGAGGATTCGGAATGGCTCAACTATTAACGTTTGGATAGATCCCTGGCTGATTGATAAGGACGAAATGCAGGCTACTTTCCCTGCTCAACCAAGTTTTGAAGGGGCCATTATCCTTTTCCTTTTTGCTGATAATGGGAATGGGTGGTGCATGGAAAAACATCACTCATGGTTCAATGAAAGGAAAAAAAGGCTTATCCGGAGTATCCCCTGTGTTCCAGATGTAGGCCCTGACCATCTCTTCTGGTCCAACGACATCTCAGGAACCTATACGGTGAAGTATGGCTATCGGCTCGCCCTCTGTACCCAGATAGACAGAGGTGATGGGAGGCCCTGGGAAGTGCTATGGAATCTTAATGTCCCTCCTAAAATCCGCCACTTCTGGTGGTAGGTGTGCACTAGAATCCTCCTGACCAAGGACTTTCTCGTCCACCATCATATTTCCAGCGACTTGTTGTGCCCCCTTTTCCTGAACACCCCAGAGTCCCCCCTCCATACTTTAACCCAATGCCCAGTGGTTAAAGAGGTCTGGCACACATGGGGCTCCTATATGAATCTCTCTCTGGATGTGGTCTCAGACATCTCCTCTCTCTTGATGCGATGGTGATCCTCCTTTTCACTAGCCAAAGTGGGCTCACTTTTCATTTTTTCCTGGATCATTTGGGTGCATCGCAACGATGCCATTTTCAACCACATCATCAGGCCCCCAGATTCTGGATTGATCATGTGATTTCATGGATAGAGGGATGGAAGCATCACATTGGATAGAAAAGGCCCCTTGGGACCCCTTCCTCTTCTTCACATTGGTTCCCTCCACCGGAAGGGATTCTCAAGATTAATGTGGATGCATCTCTTCCCAAGGATAGACATGTGCGTCTTGTTCATGTGGCCCTGGATCATCTTGGGCAGACAATCGTAGCCAAACTTGATTCACATCACGTTCTTTGGGTACCCGTGGTTGCTGAAGCTACCGCCATCCTCGCTGGGATGATGTTCGCTAAAGACCGTGGCTGGGATGAAATCCAACTAGAATCGGACTATCTCACCATTATCAAGGCTATCAACCACAACGATGGTGTCTTGCAACCTTTTGGTTTTTTCATCAGTAAAATCCTTTCCCTCTGCCAGTCCTTCACAAGCTGAACCTTCTCCTTTGTCAAACAAGATGGAAACAAGGCCGCCCATCAGGTGGTGGTCTCTGGCTCTCATTAAAATGACCAGATCTGGCAGATCACTTTCCTCCATGGTTAAGTGATTGTACTTCTGTGGATCTTCACTTTTAATGATTACGCCTTTTGTCAAAAAAAAGTACCTACTTCAACACTTGGATGGTGTCTAAACATGCAGTTCAGTAATTAATTATATCTAGTTTATAATGAAATTTAAAATGTTATAACCAAGGAAACATAGACCTCACGTGTCACCTAATCAATAGTAACTGCAGCTTGGAAATGGGGTAAGAGTGTATCCAAAGGATCATCATCCAAGGAATTCCATAATAGGACACCTACCAAGTCCAAGGAGTTCTTCCAAGGTAGAAGATACAAAATAATGACTAGGCCAAATGGTCTGTAACCATGGAACCTACTTGTCAATATGGTATCCAAGGTGTGTTTCAAAGGAATATTGTTTTACTACATGTGAGATCATATAGTGTCATGACATGAATCCAAAGTAAGAGAAGGATCATGCTCTAGGTGGTTCTCAAACAAGGAAAGCTATATCATTGAATTCTAAATGGGGTTCTTGAGTTCTCAAGGCATTCCCAAAGGAATACAAGGTAGGCTTGATTCATGCTAGTCCTATTTTGATAATAAAGTCATATAATATTTCATTACAATCAAGAAATGTATTTCATTAGTGTGAGAAGGAGAAGAATCATGAAACCATTATTAAATCCGTTTAATTAATATTCAACCAAAATTTCCATTTTGTTCAATCCATTCCTTTGGTTAGTGTGAAAAGTCCAAGTAGCATGCTACCATTATTTAATACATTTAATGAATATTCAATAATTAAGGTTCACTCATCCACCATGCATCAACATGGTAATCGATGTTGTATACATGTGACCAAATACTCATTTAAATTTAATAAGAAAAGTCATGTACTCTGTTAACTTTCCAATTTCCATTTAACATTTATTTTTCAAAATTAATCATTGACCGTAGGTGGGTCAAGTAGTGGACATACATTATACCTTAAATTATTCGATTCAAAAATTAAGTCAATCCATTTACCTTTGGAAATATTACCATTAATAGGGTCATGCCAAGACACACATGAATGTTGAGTCAAACATGTCAAAACACCAAAAACTCCACTATGGCATAACATTCTACATGGGGTGTTGGGAGTTGTGGAAATAACTACTAAAAACTAATAACATAACTAGAAAGTGAATAACCATAAATTTCTAATGATTATAAGAATGGCATTAAAATTTTATAAATGGAACCAGTTGGAATAGGTGGGCCCCACATGTCAATTCCAAAATCAATGAACCTAAAATATGAGTTATATACCATCTATCTTAGGATTGTAAAACTTTTTCCAACTAGTCTTAGACATTAATTCATCTTAGAACGAAGTAGATATAAGAAAATATTAAAAATGCTTTCACATCAATAACTTGGTTGTAAGAAAGATAGATGAAGAAGGGCTCAAACGAACTTGAGTACATACCATTGCACATCCAACATTACGAACAAAAGCTCAAACATATCCTAGATGAAGGATATCTCTTGATCCCTATGTTTGGCCTTCAAAAAGCTCCAAAATGGGAAAAAATGGACTTCATCTCGTTGGAAAATCATATAGGGGAAAGGATGGGATAAAGTTAGATCATTAACGGAAAAAATGTAAAATTACCCAACATTTTTCATGAACAAGACTTGGCCACATGGTTTTCCAAAACGTGCACCAACTATGCATGGGGACCTATTGGAAGGGGTGTACCACATGATTAGGTCTCACTATTTAGAAACCATACGCCAACCATGCAGTATAGCAATGAAAAAACAATTAGGCCATCAAAATGGTTAGATATAATTGTGTGGCATATCTTCATAATTTACTCTAACCATGTGAAAGACCCATTTCTTCCAAAAGGATGCGATCCAAGATCCAAAAAGCTACAAAAACCCATTGGACCTTCACTAAATCATTAGGAACCCATATTAGGTCCAACATAAATAATTTTTCCAAAATTTAAAGGACCATTCATGAGAGAAAATATGGGTTCTTATAGTCTTCCCCCATAAATTAACTCGTACTCGAGTTCGCCTTTGAAGAGAAACAATACACTATATAAGAAAAAATCTGGTCATTGGACATGTATGTTGGCCTCCAACTCCCAAGTCCCATCTGGCACGTGGTTGTGCTTCCATTACCCCAATATTGAATGTATAAATCATCCTTGGAGTTCCTTTTTTCTTCGGTCAACAATTCATAGTAGATACAATTCAATGGTTGAATTGACATCTAACTCCACTTCCTCAAGATCAAAGGTATGATATGGGTCGGAATGATATTGTAGAAGCCATGAAACATTAATGAAAACATGAATTTCATTGTACCTCTGAGGTAGTAGTAATTGATAATCTATCAGCCCGAATCACTCTAGAATCTGAAATGGCCCAATATAGTGTGGTGATATCTACCCCTAACTTTGTATCCATCTATGCACTAGCTTAAGTGATACCCATAAGAAAACACGACCCCCAACCTCAAACTCAAGAGGTCATCTATGGTGATTAACATAAGATTTCTGTCTCAACTGAGTAGTATTCATAAGTTTTATGATCAACTAAACTTTCTATGTAGTCTCCCAAATGATAAAGGGACCTAGTAAGGCTAACTCACCTGCCTCTAGCCATCACAAGGGTGAATGATACTATGTACCATAAAATGACTCAAATTTATCCATCTTAATTTTCACCTAAAATATATTATTATAGGTTGAGTTATCGAGTGGTATATTATTCTCCAAAGAACCCCTGAAATCAAGGATTAAAGCTTAGATCATGTCCTCTATAACATTTATTGTTCATTCTGATCTTCCATCAGTCTAAGGGTCAAAGTATGTTCTTAGAAGCACCAATGGACACATAGATTTTTGTAATCCATGTTAAAACAATGATTTGTAATGAGTGTCCCTTTCTGAAATGATATTATGAGGGACCTTGTGTAATCATATAATATCATAGACATAGAGACTTCACATCTCATCCACAAAGAATGTATCCCAGATAAGAATGAAATGTGCTATTTTCATCAGTCTGTTAATGAAAACCAAAACAGCATTTCTACACCTATGTGATCTAGGAAAACTAACTACAATGTCCATGGAAACATTATCCTAATTCAATTTTCGGATAGGAAGAGGCTGCAACAAGCCTGCAGGTCCTTGGTACTCCGCCTTCACCTGCTGATAGGTGCAACAGCTAGTGATAATGATTTCTATTTAATGTTTCATTTTAGGATACCCATACTAGCACCCATATTTCTATACATCAAAGAGATTCCTAGATGAACTACCAAATGAGATGTGTTGGACTCACATATTAACTCATATCTTATATATATAGGAACCAATACACATCCATCAATACATAGGATATTGTATCTATCCATAGACCATTCTAGAAGAGGGTCATCTACTGAAATACTATAACATAGAAACAATGCTTTAGGATCTAAAAATTCCCATATATTCAAATTCTCAAGGATGGATGTGGTAACTCTAAAGGATGAGAGATAAGACTATTCATAACTGTCACGGACCACCAAATGTGTCTTAGAAAGGAGGGAAGTTAATTTCCATTCATCACTGCCTTCCTTTATGCCTTGTGCTTGAGTTTTCCAGTTCAGCACATCAGCAACTACATTGCCCTTTCCAGGCATATAAGCAAGCTAAAAATATAATTACTATAGATATTTGGCCCATATTCACCATCTAAGATTCAATTCATAGTGTGAAAATATATATTTGAGGCTATTGTGGTCTGTGCACACCACGAAGCACTCACTCAATAGATAATGCCTCAAGAAATGTCTGAAATGGACAACTGCTACTAGAAAAATGTTATGTATTGGGTAGTTTATTTCATTTGACCTCAATTATAGAGATCTGAATACAAGGAATTATTCATCCTACATCAACATGAATCCTAGTAAAATGTTTTATGCATCACATAAGATTATATCGACTCTTATTGACTATGGTAGAATTAGAATAGGTGTTCAGATGAGCTTCTCTTTCAGCTCCTAAATGGATTTCTCACATTCTTATGACCACAATAACATAACACCCTTCTTTTTATGACCAATGAGAGGTGAAGTAGGTCATGATAAGTCCAGTATGAAATGCCTTTAATATCCCGTCATCCCTAAGAAACTCTTTATATCAAATACTTTCTTGGGTTTCTCCTGGGAAACCACAACACTAAACTTATCTATGTCCACATAGAATCTTGTTTCTGAGATAATATGACCCAATAAGTGAACATTTTCAATCCATAAGTGGCACTTAGCCATATTTTCATAATGTTTATTCTCTCTCAATGTACTTAGAACAATCTCAAGGACCATTTCATGGTCTCTATGAGTGTGAGAATATACCAAGATTCCATCCACAAAGACTAAGAAAAAAGAATCTAAATAGGGGTAGAACACCCTATTCATAAGATAAATGAAGATGGTGGGTGATTTTTTTATGACCTAATTACTTACCAATGTAATCATACAAAATGTACTTGCTACGGAATGTTGTACATGTTATTTCTGATGGCCTTACTCTCACTTGGGGATTTGTCGACATCAGGTGGATCTTAGAAGAGACCCTAGCTCCTCGTATCTACTCAAATAGATCATCTATTTGGAGGTAATGGATACCGGTTCTTGGACATAAGTTGGTTCATCGATATAAAGTACACACATATATGTAAGGTTCTATCTCACTTCTTGAAAAAAAGAATGACCAAACCCTAAGAGGATGTACTAGGTCATATAAAATATTTGGCCTCTAAATCCTCTATTCTCATCTTGGGATCATGAGTCTCTATAGGTTCTAACCTCTATGGAGGAAAGGAATCTAGAGATTCGGGTGAACAGGAGTCGAGAAAATGTGGCCATGAACTCCACCTTATCCAGTCCTACTGGTTCTATTCCAACTCCCCGCCTGGTGTGTTCAAAAATAACCCACTCCAGAAGGTGGTGTTGGCATAGACCCTTTTCCACTTGAAGCTGGTGGAATGGTCAAGTATAATATTTTAATATTCCCCATACAACCCCATGTCTGACACTATTGGGTCTCTATCACAGTGGGGCTCAAGGTACCCTCACCTTCTACACTGATGAAATACCATGGAACTATCAATATGGGTACTCCAACAATCATTACCCTAATGATAAACCTCAAGGGAATGTTTCCTTCCATCAGAGAAACTAATGAACAATTGTGGAACTGATCCTCTATGCCCAATTCTATTTATGTCCCTCAGGTTGTGCGTAGTGATAAGAACATGATTGACTACTTCAGAAAAATTATCCAGGAAAAAGGTATTTACCTGTATATAGATGGAATACATGATCCCATCCTCAATGAATCTAAAGTAAAAAATCTCATCACCAGCTAGAAGTGGTGCAATGCCCTATAACTCAATGGAACATGATGAATATTCAATAACTTAAATATAACCCTACTCAATATTCATGAAATCTCTGCGTTTATCAGCTCTCAGTTTATGATGAAATAATTGAACTTTGAGAAAATATTTAATGTCATCGCACACCATGCCTTGATGACAGTCAGCCTGGGTAACCTAATCCCACCAACTCTTGGCTAGACCCCAAAGTATCTGTGAGAAATATTGACCCTCCACTGTAGATTCATCTCTAGATTCTCAAAGATAGACATAGTGGCCTCTATCCATGTCTCGGAAACTAGTGGAAAACCATTCCATGAGAGAGTAGAGTAGAAGCGTGTTGCTTATGGAACTCATGAGTTTGATAATCCATCTTAGGTGAAATCCATGGAGCCCCATGCATGGACTACATTATACAAAAGAAAATATCATGAAATTTGGCATCAGTGCCTAGATCATGTTTAAAATGGGGTGTCTTAGGAACTCCTTGAGTAAATACTAGCATCTTAGGGAACACCACCTATAGAGCATGGTCACCTCCACCCTCATAGTGTATGATACAAGGACATCATGGTGGAATTGGTCTACATATTCCAAGCACACACCTCAGAAAAAAAATTTAAGTAGATAGATAGCAACACTTATGGAAGCTGGGTTAAAGGAAGTCTTACTTCTCAAGAAATACTCCCCAACTACCCTCTTATATGGATAGGTGATGGTAAGTTCTCATGAAAACGTTTCAATAAATTTTACATTTAATTACCTGGTTCACTCCTTTACCTTTTATAAATGTGATAAAATGGGATAAGGATTTGAAAATATTTCATTTTAGAATTCATGTTTTATTTATAATGGATATCCATTCCCTGTGAATCATTACCCATAAATATTATCACTGAAAATGACATCGATTTATTTTTATCAATATGGATCGACTCGGTACACTACTCATCCAAACCCATGATGGCCCATAAACCTATTTAATTGAGAAAATAAATCACTCAATTGCAACCAAAGAATATCAAAATAATAATCTAATTATAATAGAATCAATTAGAAATAATAGGCATATCAAGAAATGAAAGTAGTGAAATGCATCTATATGGAATATCAATATACATGACATGTGAATACTAGGTGCCTATAAGGATTAAAGTAACAATGATCCTTGCCCTTTTATAATCAGGACAAGGTGGGAAAATAAAATTCTCAATCAGAGTAATAATAATAAACTCAACACACATGTCTGTCACCCAACAGTGAAATAATATTAACTATAATAGAGAGAAAACAATCATAATTTGGGTAACATGCCTTTTACCCAGAACATTTGTTCATGAGGGCCAAGCACGACTTATGACCAAGTCCCAAAGCATTCCTAATCTCTAATATATTGTATCCAAATAGCAATGAAATATGGGAACTTCCTTAGATACCACATTGTGACATCCCGAACTCGGATTCTATTATGGGTGCCCTGAGACCGATGGGATACATGGCCTCAAGAGCATCTCCCTGAATTCCAAAGGCTATCTACTTGCAAGGAGGACCAAGGGTGTGTCTCTGGGGATACATTTCCATCATTACTAGAGTGTGTAGAAATTGAATAGACATAAATAGTAGGTTAATAGTAGAATAATTATGTAAACTAAATGAACAACTGAAACATAAAAAATAATAACAATAACTGAATCATCTGGAATAACTCATGATGATATGTCATGTAACTATAATGATGGAAAACATAGATACAAGATATTAGGAATAAAATGTTCCAAAAAATTACGAAATAAAACAAAATACTATCCCCCGCATCCCGAGCTCTATCTCGATCATCCGCTATCAAGATCCATCCTAAACTGCAAACAATCAAGTGATTGAAGCGTGTCTCTTTCCCTTATCAACACATGCATACACATGGTCTGCCTAGGTACCAGAGGTTCTTGGATAGGGTGTGAGATAAAAATCAGTATTCCACCCAAAATGGTGTCTATAACATCAAGTCTATGTAATAGAAACTTAATTGGTGTAAAATAATGCATATATAAAGTAAAATATTTCAATAACGTAAATACCAATGTACCTGATTCAGCCCTTGGCTAGTGTCTAAACATGTAACCAGTTAATTAATTAATTATATACTATTTATAATGAATGTTCCAAGGTTATAACCAAGGTAACATAGACCTAAAGGGGCTAGAAATCAGTAGTAATAGTTTCTTGGAAAATGGGTAAGACTGTAATCCAAGGAGCGTCATCCACGGAATTCTAAAAAAAGAAACCTACCGAGTCTAAGGAGTTATTCAATAGTAAAATAGAGATAATCAATGAATGGGACCAATATTACGTAAAAATGACATGAACTTATTAATTTTGTATACATGGAGTGTATCCAAGGAATCCATTAGTACTATATGTGGGATCCTATGGCATCATACCAGACATCCAACTTAAGACAATGATTGGGTTCCTCATGCATCTCAACCAGGGGAATTTGTATCCCTAAATTAAGAATGGGGTTCCTGAGTGTTCAAGGCATTCTTTATGGAATCTAATGTATGATTTTGTTAGGAAACTCATTTTTTATAATGAAGTCAAATAATATTTCATTTTGTTTGAGTATCTCATTTCATTAGTGTGACAAGAACAAGTTCTGTGCATTCATTGTTAAATCCATTTATTTCATATTCATTCAATAATTATTATTTTTCAAGTCATACCTTTCATTAGAGTGAAAAGTAAAATAATCATGAAAACATTATTTAATCCATTTCCGGCATATTCAATAATTGAGTTTCACTTTGTTACCTTCCATAAACATGGTAAGGGTGGCTATAAACATGTAACCAAATATTCATTTACATTTAATAATCATATTCTTATAATCTAAATAATTTCCAATTTCAATTTATCATTTATTTATCAAAATTAATCACTAACATTAGGTGGTTCAAGAGGTGAACATACATGGTACATTCCATTATTCAATCCACAAATTAAATCATGCCATTTATGCCCCCCGCAGGTAGCTGGGGTGGTAAGGGGGATGGGGTGTGGGGCGTCGGTCATGGTGTCGAGTCCCCATGACCTTTTCTTTATGGCGTGAGTATGTAATGGAACCATATTTAAATAAATCCAATTAAAAAATAATTCTTACCATTAGAAGGTTCAATCCAAGGCCCACCCGAATGGCGACTCAAAGGTGTCGAAACACTAAAAAATAAATTATGGCATAACACCCTACATGATATGTTTGGATTTGTGGAAATAACTAACAACAAATAATCAAATATTTAGAATGAGTACAACCAAATTGTTCTAATGATTATAATCATGGAATATAAATTCAATAAATGGATCCTAGTGATATCAGTTGGCCCCACATGTCAATTCCAAAATCAACGAACTTGAGGGATGAGTTTTAGACCACATACAGTAGTATTTTAAGAATCTACTCGTCTAGTATTAGACTCTAATTTTTCCTTGAATGGAGTAGATATGAGAAAAAAGTAAAAATTATTACTCTTTAATAACTCAGTAGAGAGAAAGATAAATGAATGGCAACTCAAATAGACTTGAGTACTTACCATTTCACATCAAACATGATGAAAACAAGCTCATAAAATATCAGATGAAGGAGATATTTTGATCCCAAGGTTAGGCATTAAAAAATCTCCAAAATGGGAGAAAATGGAAATCATCCTACTATAAAATTCTATAGGGGGGAGAAGGGGTAAAAATTTGATCATTATGGGGGAATTTGTAAAATTACGCCAAATTTAGCCTATGCATAGTTTGACAACACATTTATCCAAATTGTGCACCAACCATGCATAGGAAACTATAAGAAGGGTAATAAAACTTGATTAGGTTGAAAATTTTGGAAACCATATTCCAATCATGTGATATGGCTCTGATCGAAAATGAAGACCATCCACATGGTTGGATCCAACTATGCGTCCTAACTGCACGGTTTCCTCTAATCATGTTATAGGCCCATTTCTATCAAAAGGATAGGTTTTTTGCTTTGAAAAATTCCCAATCACCCTTGGTACCTTCTCTAACTCATTATTCATCCATATCAGGTTTAAAATAAATAATTAGATAGAAATTTAAAGGATTCACACCTAAGGGAAAATAAAGTTCTTACAAATAAGCTATTAGTGTTACAAAAAAGTCTGGGGAATGATAGTTGGTTGATTTTATGTAAGTTATTTTTTTATATATGAACCAATTACAATGAAAATAAAATGTTTAAAGGAAATGTAATGGGAAAATTAATTAGAACAAAAATATATATTTATTATAAAAATGGTAAAGGGAACTTTTTAGAAAAAATATTGAAATATAAAAAAACATAAAATTAATTTTTCATCCCTATTTTACCTTATAGAAATAGGAAACCATAGGGGTTGATTCTATGACAATGATGGAGGAAATTATGATGATGGGTTCTTGATGTCGACTAGGGAGTAATGAAAATATTTTCCATGGAAATGATCTGGGTGAAACTAGGGATGGGAGAGATACAGTGATATGGGTGATGGTGATAAATTCAGGATAAAGGTGATGGTGGTAGGGTGTGATGAAATGGGAAATGGAAATTATTGGGTAAGCAAGCACAATGATTATTGGTGATATTTTGATGGGTGTGTGTAGATGATGATGGTAGAAGGGTGTAAAGATAGGGTGATGGGATAAGGAAATGATGATGAAGAGGAGGGGTGTCATAGTGTTGGTGAGGTGTGAAGGAGGCGTGTTGTAGCAGTGGTAGTGGGGATGGGTAACATGGGAGGTGTTACGGGGAATGATGATAATGGTGGTGGGGTGAGATGATGATGGTGATAGTGGATAGTGTAAGGGTGGAAGATACAACCGGTGTAGAGATATGTATTTTTCTAAATAGATTTTGTAATAGTTTTTCTATATTTTTTGGAGGGAACCCAAATTCCATCATTTTACAGAACATAGGGTTCCATTTTCGGTGTACCAAACATCAAAAAAATTCCCTTCTATTTAAATTTATATTCCCCTATTCTCCATTTCATATTTACCAAACAAGCCACAATGGTATTTTAGGATAACTCAGAACAAATAAATCATCCCTGACACCTTAAAGTCATTGAAGTGTGACATAAAAAAATATGGGACACCAAGGATTCAATTATGAAAATAAATATTAATAAGAAATTGATAATGTAGATTCAACATATTCAATAGAAAATAATGATATGGTATTTCCCATGATGAACCATATGATAACTATACACCATGTTTATCCTGGTAACATCATTAGTGACATAAAAAAAGTTGTACAAACCAAAAAAATATTGATGAAAAAAAGGAACATTATATTATTTCGAGAGTGGAGAAAAACTTTGTGGAGGAAGAACTAGAAAATAAGAAATGGATTAATTATATTAAATATTAACCCAACCAAATTTATATGGACAAGAAATTTATCTTATTCCAAGACCAAAAGAGAATATTGTTATATGTATGAAGTGGGAATTTAATGAACTAATTAAAAAGAAAGGTGAAATCTCTCATAATAGGGAATGACTCAAATATATTTTCAATTTATATGTAGATGTTACCAAGTGAAAGTAGAAATTTTTTCTAATTCCATGAATGGAAAATATCTGAATTTTCCATTTAAATTTGTACCCAATGTAAATACAAGATGTTACAAATGGATTTGAAGTTGTATATCAAAAAATTGAATCAATTCATATTTGATGGTGATAGAAGACACATGTATAAAATTAATAAAGAACTATATATATTTAATCAATAACCTCAATATTGTAACTAGATTTTAGATATCTGTTTAAAGATATTTCAATTAAATAAATTAATTATGAAAAAAATCATTATGTTATGGAATGAAAATAGAAATCCATCATTATGATCGGTTTTATTGATGGTATTATATTTTATGTATATAAATATAAAATTTGTGAATATTTTTTTAGCAAAATAAGTAACTAGTTGACATTTCCATTCTTGGAAAGATGAAACTTTTATTTGGATTGAAATATGCATACAATAATTTTTATTTTCCTTTGAAAATAGAATTATTCATGTGAACTTCAAAAATTATTTGGCATGGATAACTCAATAAATATCTCTGATTCAGTCTCTATGGGAACCAAATTGAAAATTATATAGTTACATTATTTTCACACTCATTTCATTAAATTATTTTCGCATAAAAAAATTAAAACACAATCCATGTATCTGAAGGTATAATGTATTTTGGAGATTAGAAATATTGTTTATCAAATTAAAAATAAGCTATATTTTTTTGCACCTAATGTTTTCCGAAATCATCTTAAACCCCTAATATATCATAGGATACCCTTGGAGAATATATAAAGTAATATGGTGTGTTATAATTCTCGATAAGGGAGTAAACATAATAATAAATTATAACATATAAGAAAAAAAAGATATAAAAATATATCTTATAAGAGAAGGATCCAATATAATAATATATTTTCATGTCATAATGATAACAATATCATGTGAAATAAAATCATAACAATATGGAAACAATAAAAAAATATGACATATTAAACATAAGTCAATGCTTTATTCCAAGAGAACCCAACATAATTTTCTAGGATAACTGCTTATGCACCATACTTGGTATCTTATGAGAGAGAAAAACTACCCAGTGAATTGGAGGGATATATAATTTTAGCCCCACTCATCACATAATAATATGTACATGCATATGCGATTCATAAAAGGAAACTATATATAAATAATTACCATATGGAAATCCCATGAGAAAGAAATGTGTCGCATAATGTTGTTTCAAAACATATTCATTGGATATTTCAAAAATATTAACAAGAGACAAAGGAATTAAATATTTTGGAAATTAATAGTTTAAATAATAAATTTATGTATTAAATATAGAGTCCATGTTTATAATATTTCATATGATATATTGGAGAAGCTAGTATAGAGATGCACATCTTAAATGATGTTTTAAGAAAATCGAAAAGAAACATTAAATAAGGAGAGAACATTGTATTTTACTTTTATATAGAAGTAATCCAAAATTGATTACCCTGAATTTTCATCATTTTATAAAATCAGGTAATTATTGTTTTTAAAAATACTCTAACATGAAAAGAAATAATGATTAGGTAAGTTCCCTTTAAACATGATCTTATTTGCGAATGACTTAGAGGAGAACTTGAAAAACATGTATAAAACCAAAAAAGTAATTAAAAATAAAATTGTTATATTTTTAAAAGACATATATATATATATATATAATATAATACACTCATGAGAATAATAGGAATTGAGAAGGAGTATTAGATATAAAAATCATAACATGAAATAAAAGAGGGTGGCTTAGAATATCCCTTATCCTAGTTACTGAATTGCTTGGTTCATGAGTATGACCTTCTGAGTAAAAAAAATTAAGATTAAAAAATATTTTACTAATATCCTTATTCGTCTATTTTTTATTTATAACTAATATTTTATGGTCTTTTATAATAATTTTATTAAGACATCATATTTATTCTTACAATCTTCAGGGTGTTCATTTCAGATTTATAAATATTCTTTATTTTTTTAAATGGCTATATAAGTTATTTTAAATGGGTAAAATAAATATATAAGTAAAATAAATTTTTTTTACTATAATTATGAAATTTTAAACGGTCTCATAGTCATGGATCACTGATAATAAATTTTATCATTTAATGGAATGTTCGTTTAAGTGGGTGTACCAACCATTATGAATTAGATTTGTTTTATTTAGTTTCATGATTATTAATAAAATATATAACATTAATTAAGTAATAATAATATTATTATAATTATATTTTATGATAAAATTATTTTAATAACTATTTATGAAGGTTTTGATGAAAGATGAAACACATCATCCACAGAGGTTGTAGTTCACACATAACACGAGTGGGATTTTAATTTTCAAATGAATGAGAAGAATATAGATATTGAATATTAAAGTAACCTAATAGAATTTAATTGTATTTATGAAAATAATATCACTATTTCATGTTTTATGGAATAAATTTTATGTAGATTGATGAAGAAAAGTGTAAAGGATCATAGTTAGGAACATTCTCTCTTCATTTGAAGGCCCACTCTTAGACTACACCTTAAGGCACCTTGGATTAGTTTTTGGTGAGACTGAAACATTTAAGATATCAAAAATAGGTTTGGGGATATATATTGGTATAATTTCAGATAAATTAAAGTCTTATGGTTTGGGTATAATTTGGGTGTAAAATGGGTACTTTTATAAGAGAGGGGGTGACATTTTTCGAAATATTAACATAAAAATATAAAAATTGATATCATATTCAAGAAAAGTGGATCATAAATTGATACTTAATGTTGAAAATATAATTTATAGTGATTAAATCCATTATACATGAATTTACTGATGAGGTTTTGTGATATCAATATCTTATTTTACATTTTACCTCATTTTAACACAAGGGTGACTATTTTTTACCTTTTTAACATATTTTTACAACCAGAACTTAAAATGAACTTATTAATTAATTTGATTATTATAATTCAAAATATTAAATTCATTTTAATAAATTTAGTTTCCAAAGTTGATAGAAATTAACTTCAATAAATGTAATAAAATACAATATTTTCACTTTTCACCGGAAAATGAGTTTTTTTGAAAAATCAAAAAAATTAATTCTAATATAATTAAAAAAATGATTCACTAATAAAAATTATTTTGATAAAAATGTATTTTATAAATGTTTAAAAAATTATATTTTAAATAAATTATTTATTTATAAATAAATAATAATTGTTATGATACAATTGATTTTACAACCCTTAGAAAAATTACCTTTCATTTCATAAAATTATATCATCATTTGTATAAAAATAACTAGTGTTTTATGAAACCATTTTATGAAAAAAAAAATTATTTAAAATTAATGATGTTATAATAAAAATATGTTTTAGTGAAAATAAAAAATATTTTTCTTATAAATAAAATTCCAATATTCTTTATTTATATTAATATTTTATTTTATGAAAATTAACAATTATATTCAATTATAATAGGATTCAGATTTTTTATTCTCTATATGTAATTTTATAAATTTATTTATTTAGATGTTTCGTATATTATAATACATTACTAAATTTGGAACGCGGTCATTTATAAAGAGAATTCATTATAAAAAAATTTGGGTCATTACAAAGGATAATGATAGAGTGAGCACTTCTTATATATAATTTAGAAGACTTACTGACAATTTATTTTACCTAATAGATTCTTGAGCAGAAATTATGTTCAAAAAGAAAAATTATGCATGATTATAATCAAATAAAATGACATCATAGATTATTTCATCAAATAGGATACTTAGTTATATGAAGGGGTGATTGATTGTGGGACTATTTATTATCAATATGGAGAACTTATGTTCTACGTATACATGCATGATGATTGGGACGACAACATTGATGATTGTAAATCCATTTAAAGTGATATATTTTTTTATTATAGGGATATTTCATAATTTTCATTATAAGATTAAAAAATTAGTTTGATTAATAAAATTATAATTCAATTATGTGCCATAGTCTGAAGTTACCACATAATTATTTTAGATTATATCTTAGTTATAGGACATATGGATCAAGGTGGAACCACTATTGATGATTAGGTGTGAAGCTAGTGTGATATAAACATATATAAGAACATAACGTAACACTCATAGATATAACACATTAAAATAAACTATCACTCTAGAATAAAGAATATAGATATTGGTGAGTTGAAAATGAAATATATTTCTATCATGAAACATGTGTTTAACATATGGATAATTTTGTTTTCCAATGATTATTTTCAGGATTTTACATTGATTTCATGTAATTAACCCTCCCTAAAGAACTCTAATTATCCCTTTTTATATTCATCTAAATTTTTGTTTTAAATTTTTTTTCTCAAGATGGTGAAAAATGCATCAATAACGATTAAAATATTTTTAAAAATCGTATGAACATAGAAAAAAAATGAAAAGTGATTCTTTGAAAAGAAACATTAGCATCACTAAATAATAATGATATAATAAAATTTGATGACTGTAATGAGTGAATTCATTATGGGGGTAGTGATTTAATTTTCATTGAGTTTAAGTGAGAATGTTCTTTCAATATATCCTAATGATTCAAGTTATGAATGTTTCTCAAAAAATCAAGGGGGAAGGGGTTGAAGAGACTATGCATAATAACATTGATAAATTAGAAGTTTAATTAGTTATTAATACCAAGAGATAGATATATCAATAATTTTTACAATTTCCAATGGATTGGTGTTAATTTTTTCTATTGATTGAGAGAAAACACTTGGATGTAAATGTATTACAAGAGTACAAAATACTTGAAACATGGTCTTGAGTTGCATATATAATTTTTTATTGATATGTACTATCTATAATAATTATATAATTATGTACAGTTATAAATTAATAAATATTTACATAATGAATTATTTATTAAGAAATTAAGAAATATAAAATAATATTTTTATTTATTAAATGAATTTAGAGTTGTTGGGAAATCATTGGAGTAGCTTTATAGCATTTTTATAGTTTGTAAAGAAAAATTATTTGAACATGAAATGGAAAAAATAAATTCTATCCACCATTAAAATATATCTCTAAAAAAGTTTCAATGGATTTGTATCCTAAAGAAAAAAATTATATGTATAAAATAGTGTGTTATAGATTTATTTAAGATTTGATATTTTTTGGAGTATATTTGAATGGTGTTTGTTTGTATTGAAAGAGGTATCCAAAATAATTAAACTCTTATCATATAGGATTTGGATATCTTATAATACATATGTTCTAAGGAATATATGAACCAAAATATAGAAGATTAAAATTTTATATATCACTTGATATTTATGGAAAATAAATTAGGTCTTATAACAAAGGTTACATCATCTTAATTAGAGTTTTGTATTAAATATTATAATTGAATCATGTTGACATCAAATAGTAATGCAACATCAGGTTAAAAATTTATGGGTTTTGAATAAAATTATTTATTATATGATTATATATCCAAATACAAGTTTTTTTAAAACTAATTAATTTTTTTTCAATTTTCTTATATTTATATATTTTTTTAATTAATAAATCTCTGCTTATAGAGAAAATTATTCCCAAATTATAGAAGCACTATAAAAAATACAAAAATCGGATAACACATCACCCAAGATTGTATATTTAATTTAGAAATTCATTTCTTAAACACACACATGTATTTTGATTGAAAAAATTATAAATTAAACAAAATTTGTTTATATAAAGACCAATTAATACTCCTTTTAATAAAGGGAAATGTTTTCTTGAGCCTCAATGTGTGGATATTTTCCATTATAATATTATTTTGTGGGTCATAGATTATCAATGTTCTTTCCATAGTTTCTTCAATGAATTTGTTGGAGGAAATAAGAAATGATATAAACTATATATAAGATCTGTATGTGATTCTATGAAAAACAAAATACCAATCATGAAGAATATGTCTTTTACTTTTTTCCATCAACGGAATATCACCATTTATTGATTGTTATAAAAAGTATGGGAAATTAATTGGAATATTTTCATATCATCCTAAAATATTTTATATGAAGTATCATCCTTCACTAATAATGTTTAGAAATTATATTATATACCATTAATAACATCTATTTATCATCTTATTTATTGATAATTATATTAATAGAATGTATGACATGGGAAATCGACTTCCTCCAGTTGTTGTGTTCTCATTTATGCAAACCAAATATGGAGATTAAATAATTTTTATTCAATATATTTTTGGGATTAATATTTATACCAACCAAAAATATTATTTTATGTTGTTTAAAGAGAATATTCATTGTTAAATGTCATACTTATTATAAATGTAAAATATTATTCCCTTCCTTATTAATCTTGACTTAGTGAATAAAAGAGCTAAATACTTGAATTGTGATATCACACACTAATCACAATGGATTAAACACTCTATATGAGTGGATAAATACTTTAAAACATCATTTCTTCTCTTTATGTTATTATAATTCAAAAATATACTAATAATGTGGAGAACAATTATATATCCTTCCCTGATTTTGATTTAACTAATTGGTTGTGATGGGTTTTCATTATATTATGTTTAAATTTCAAAAATGGGGGAAATAAAATTAATTTAACATACCTCCTCTTAATTCTTAGTAAAATCCTATGGGATCTATATTTGGTATCATGTCATGGTTCACTCTTAAGGATCCATTCACAACATTCCTTAAATTTATAATCTATCATTTTCTTTTGAAGTTATGAATTTTGATAATGATAAAGTTATAAAAGTGATCAATGGTATGGATTTTAATTTCTTGGAAGGATAGAATGACCCCATATATACTTTTATTAGGATCAATCATTCTTTATTTACACCATATAGAGAATTCAAATCTCTCTCTCAAACTAACCAATATAACCTTGTTGTTTATAGCCAAACAATATATTTATTGTAGTATTTATTATATTAGAAGTATCTAATAAATGTTTTGGGATATAAGTCATCAAAATAAAAATTGGAATAACTCTGTACAATCTATGACAGTGATAATATGATTATGTATTCATGATTAAAAAATTTAATTTATCCAATTTAGGAGTTTAAAAAATAGTATAATGTTATGAAATTAATGATTTCTTCACCAAAGTTAATGTAATAATGAGAACATTATGAAGCTATGGATATAATTTGTATGTTCCTATAAATTTTCATGAATTCTTTAAAGGTTATGTCCAAAATATTTAATGAAATGTTTCCATCACTAAATAATCGATTCTTGGAAGAAATTAAATCAGATAAAACTCATATCATTTTGATTAATTATAATATATAATGAGGAACTGTTACATTTAATAATAATAAAGAGAAATGTTTTTACTTTTAAGGATTTGAGGGGTTTAAAAATTATTGATTATAATTCATCACACTATGTGTATAATGAAGAATAAATCACGAATCATGAGGATATCATATAATTTCTACCAAGTGAATTTAACAAACAGAAAATAAATTATTAGGGAAAGATCTCATTCAATGTTTTCAACTTTGGGAAGTTTTTAGGCTTCACAACTAATTGAATAATAAATTATCATAAGTAAAAATATGATGAATAAAATCTTAATCATCATATTTAGAAGAGGTATATAAAGTGTGTTTTAAATAATAAAGTAATTTAGTATATGAAATGGAAGGAAAAAATAGGATGAGAAACCTAAATAATAAAATTTTTATTCATAGTGGATGATAAATCTTATAGTGAGGAAATTGACATTGATAAAGGGAGATCCAATGATGAAAGTGAATGAGTATACATGACACATAAAGAGGATAAATAAGATTAATTATGTGATAAAATGTAATATTTTTAAGAGGAGGAAATAAAAATATAATATATATTTTGATTCAAACTAAAATTGGGTATAAACAATCTATCTAATCTAGGAAAGGATAAATAATCATTAAGGATTGCATGCGACATAGGTGATGTGGATTTATCACTCAAGAAAATGGATGATTTCCTCATGAATAATATTGATGAAATAAAAAACATTCTTATAAAATGAGATAAGATAATTGATACATGACCAAATATCTAATTGAAAAGTATGAAAAAAATTATGTTCAAATAAAAATTCTAATTGAGTAAAATAATATTTTAGAAAATTTCATTTTTGATAATGAACGATCATATGAGGTGATAAAAGAGAGGTCTGAATACAATAAGAGGTAATCCTTTGCATCAAAAAATCTTTAAGAATGATTAAACTAGTAAATGAATTATTTCTTGGGAATGGAAGACCTAGGATATATTCATGGGACATATTATGACACATCACATATAAATAAGGTTGAGTTATTTGCTCTAAAAATAAAAATAAAAATTACTTCCTTTAGTATAAATATAAAAGAAAATCTCAAACCCACTCTCATTTGGATGTAGAAAAATTCCAATAAAGGAAAATTGATTAATAATGATGACGTAATTATCTCTCAATGGACTGCATTAGTGAAATTAGTATACCATAGTGTAAAACATTGGACAAAAATTAAAAAGAATACATGTTGGACATTTTAATAATTAAACAAAAAAATTTGATTTTAAATTCTATTAGTTATTTTATAGAGTCTATCTACTTAAATACTCTATGTAATGGTATAATATTTCTTATTAAACACTAAGGAGGGGACCTGATAAAAGGATCATAAAACCATAATAATAAAATAATGTTACTGTGTGAACTGATCTCACATTTTATAAAGTGTATAAAATTATATGTCCCTCACTTTTCTAACTAGAGACCTAGTGGGTGTCACAACCTAAGATTTTTTGATATATTTCATTAAATTTAATCTCTTCAATATCTTATGATACATGCAACCCATAGTATAAATGAACCATAATATAATATACTGTTACAACCTAGTTTTTATATTTTATAGTATTAATGTCACTAACTAAATTATGAAAATTATATGTTGAAGCATGTATAACATAATTTAATTGGATAATAATTAAAAAATAAAAATAAAATAATTGGAAAGTAAAATAATTTTTTTATGCATGAAATATGATTTTTTCTTAATAAATTAAATTAAACACTATTCGTGAATTATTTTAATGAAATACATACATATATATATATATATTACATTAAAAAATATTTTTATCATTCATGTATTATTTTTCATAATAATAGGATATGAATAAATCCACTTTTATACTCAAAAACACTATTTTTCTAAAAAGTGATTCTGTCATATTTTGAACACTATTTTAAAATTAATTTTTCTAATTTTATAAAATTTATTTGAAGAAATGATATTAAATTTTGAAATTATCATGTGAATGTTATCTTAACATGAATTTTTGAGATTTGTTTGAAAATATTTTTTAACTAATAGAAAAAAATACTTTTTTTTTGAAAACATTATTTTTTGTTTACAGAATTTACAAAGATACAATTTATTTCAAATTGTTCCAAATTAGAATTAGTTAAATTAAATTATTTTTAAACAAATTTAAGTCATTGGAATCAATTTTTTGTTGAATTTTGATGTAAAAATATTTTTTAATTCAGAAAATATTTTCTCGAAAAACATTGTTTTTATCACCCTTAAGAGTTTGATTTTAAATGTACGTCAACTAACTAAATGAATTTAATTTTTTAATATTGACTCCATATATTTAAAATTAATAATTAATATTAGTTAATATATTAAAATTAATTTTTGGCCATAATGAATATAAAAAATAGTAAAAAATTTATTACCTCGGTTAAGGTTATAACGGGTTTACCAATTGTTAAACAAAACGATAATCGTATGTTTTCCAATTAAAATAGTCTAAATACTAATTTTTGGAAATCTTTAAACATTTTTAATTACATAATTCAAATATATTTCAATTTGGAATCATGTTTCGGAGGAATTACTTTATCATTTTTTATTCTTTTAGGAAATTTCCAGGTGGGTACCCTCCCCCCGCTTATAATAGAACACCCCCTATACTCTCATATCCACACCTCATGGGAACTTTGGTTCAACCCAAACATCAAAACATACATTACATATATCCATACCTAGACCTAGAGTCCCGTTTGTGATAAAAACCAAATCATAGTTAGTCTTTACTGATAAACATAAACAGGTTCTTTAAAGGAGTGGTATAATTATTAACCATGTGTCTCCATTTTATTACTTCCTATAACTACATTAAATATCTAAAACTATGGTAAAATAATTAAAATATAATCTTACATATAATTTGATTTTATTATTATAATTTAATAACTCATATCCATTCAAACTTTCATTAAATGGTAAATGAAATTGTCGATCTTGTGTGTGAAGGACTAGCACCTCGAAAACTGATGTAATTATTTTTCCATCATCACATATCAATGATGGATATATTGAATGATTTAATGTATATATAATATATTTATGAAATAATTATAATTTTTTAATTACAATATCAAATCTACCTTCTTAACTTTCAATCTTTTGGGAACTGATAACTTCGCTCATGCGTACATGTGGACTACTGCATCCATAGAGTGATGTGATATTTTTTCAGTTTATTTTTAAAAGTATAGTAATAAGGATATATTTGATTAATATATATGATATATATGAAATAATAATGAATATTTAAAGTTTAATTGTTATTTGACATTCTTTTATTCCATCCTTTGTAGAAAATGGAAACAACGTTCATGCGTACATACGACCTAACATCTCCATAAATGGTGTAATTAATTTTTATATTTATAAATATTATAGATTACTCCATATATATATATAATAAAAATATATGAAATTTATATCATGATTAAAATTATATATATTATGTACCCTTGAGAAAAGTACAAATACAGAAACTTCCGAACCAAAAAATACATGAATAAAAAAGTGGTTATTACCTTAAACGATGATTTTAACAAGAAATTATAAAAAAGGTGATAAAATATTTTATGTAAATAATATATAGTATTATATATATGATTATGGTTATTTAATATATTTATAATAATTATATATTTATTACACAAGATATTTTAACACATACGAAGGAAGTCAAAATTAAGGTAATGGATTTTCTTCTATCATTTATTTCCATGGGACACATGCCATATTAAACACTTTTTATTTTTTTGGTGTATATAGTACCAATGACTGTATTTTATGATTATTATAATAGAAATTGTGGGATATAAATATCCATATAATGTTCTTTATTTAATGTGTCTTACGATTTAAAAGTTACCAAAGTGGAAAGTGTTTATTCAACAAAATCAACATTATTCAAGATACTTTTTTTACATCCCCATAGGGGGAATTGTTTTAAATTTATATCTTGAATGAAATATATTTTATTATTTTTCTCTTATTTCAATAAATTAAATGTTTTCATTTCAATTTCCTCTCTTTAATTACTCAAGATTTAAAAATAATTTTTTAAGGAAAACCGACCTTATTTTTCTACTATGTACAGAATATTCCTCTTCTATGTTAATATTTTACTTAAAATGTATGAAATAATGTTTTGAATTTTTTAAATTGATATATTGAAGAAACTTTTACCCAATTTCTGAATTTTTACAAAACGTTTTAAAATTAATATTGTTGTTGTTTTCCGAATAAGGTACTTTTTGAATTTTATACAAAAGTGTGAAAGTTATGTTTTTGACATATAATGAATGAAACTAATTTACAGAAATCATGTGAACTAATTGATATGAAACCTAATTTAGAATTTTATAAGGATATTTTCAAATAAAACGTTTTCCTCAATATTTAATAATTTTTTAGATTTTAAATAAGTGATTTCATTGTGAAAAGGGTAGTTACCTATAGAAATTTTGTAGTGATATTTTTAAATTATATTCATTTATTTCATAATTATTAGGTGAATATTATTATTTAATAAGGATATAGTGATTTTATATCATTATCCTAATTTCATTGTATAGATTATGTTAATTTTTATTGATTTGGGAAATTATTAACATTTTGTATGCGAGTTTGTGAATATTAATAGTTGTATTGATTCTGTTTCACCTATTTCATTTCATGAATGAATTGTAATTAGTATATTATGGATGAGGCCCAATATATACCCCTGGTTCATCTATATGTCTCATGAGACATACTAGACTGGGTATTTGGATGAGGATTTACCAATTAATGTATTATTTCAAGGAACATGGACTTGATGGTATGTTTATGATGTCCAACATTTTGCATTGAATAATAATGAAACTAGTTATTATTATCCATGTGATTATTTACATTATTATATCAACCATTTATTTAGTTACCTATTTTATGGTATTATTCATGTGTCATATTTTATTATTATTCTACCTATATTACTCATGTTTTATTTACCTGATGCTAAATTCTACTATATCTATAACCTTACTGAGCATCTGAGCTGACCCCTTTCTAATGTTTCCTTTCCCCAGGATTCCTGGAAGTGTATTATTATTTATATATAGGGATATAATAAATGTTATAATGTTTTTCTAAAATAAAATAATATGTTTTATCATATGTTTTAATTTTTAATATTTTATTCAATAATGTATTTCATTTTCCAATACTACTAAACAATTCTATTATTTAGAATTGGAAAACTTATATGTAGTGATAATGTAACAAAGAAACTCCTAGATCTAGGCTATTAGGGTCAAGGTATTTACAGTTGTTATTAGGGGAAGTTTAGTAGAATCCATGGTAATTAGATTGAGGAAAACATAAATTAGGTAATATAGCACTATTAATGAATTTTAGGATATGTCTAAGAATAGGATAACATCTTAATGTTTTGGTAAGGTAGATATTGTTTGGTTTTCCTTTAAATGCACCCCTTTTTAGATACTAGAGGTGGATGTTGTTTTGAAATAGATGAATTTTTTGGTTTTAACCCTAAAAGGAGTTCACCTGAGTATATCTCAACTATCATTCTAGTGAATGTTGAGTGTTCTATTATTGTGAACTTGGTTTAACACTCCTATGGGATATTCTTGTGTAAATTTATATTTTATTTATAAATAATTATGAATGATATGAAAATATTTTTATGATCGAAAAAAATTCCCAAAGAAACCATGATATTGATTATGAGATTAGCTATTTAGTGATTTTTCAAATTAGGTTTATTATTTTACTAGTTTTGGAATTATACATTATGATTCATAATGTTGTGATATAATCTTCTGTATTTAATTTCTTGGAAATAGAGAACAACCGAAGGAATGTAAACCTTATAAATTCATGTAATCTATATAGAGACTTCCATCATGGGAAAGATACTGATGTTGGAGATGGATATATAGTAAGATCTAAACAAATTATAACTAAATTGGGGTAGATGAATCAGGTTATAACCAATAAATACTCCTGTATAGACCAACATACTAATCCAAAACGTGGTGTAATAATGTTAAATTGTTTCATGTCTCAGAAACAGATGTAATTTAATTGGATTGCATATAAATTTGTAGATGAGTAATGGATAAGTTCCTTAGATAAAATACTTCTCTCAATAAATTAATAAAAGGGAGAAGTTTATCATAATAGTATATCATTTCTCAGGATATGAATATTACTGGTGGTTATTGATTCAAAACACTAAGGATGAGGAGGGAATAAGGATCATGGAATGGAATTATTTTAACGTACTATTCTGGTAAAAGTGTTTTACTCATGAGAAATAAGTAGATATAGAGAGGAAATTCTTGTGTCTAAGAAAAAAGGATGATGAATATAAGGCCCTAGCCTTAATCCTTACTTAATCTTGAGTTAATACAAGATTACAAATTGAGGATCTTTTCAGGTTTAGAGTTTTAGAGAATTAGATCATAAAACTTTCATTACATTCCACATTTAAACAATGTGGTCACATAAAGATAGTATTCATTTTTTTCCCATCAACAGAAACATATTTAAAATAAAACATGGATTCTTTCTTGACACTTCCTTGACACAATCATCATATCATGTACCTTTCCCTTGACCTGTGAAAAACATTTCAAAAAAACTTGGGATGAGCATAAAAAGATCAGTAAGGGATATAAAAAATATGGAAAGGAAACATGAGTTCATATATACATAAGAATGAAATCATACTTTACCCATAAAACATAGGAACTTTAACATACCTCATCAAATCATGAATTAATCATAGAAATCATAAGACATAAAAGGTAACTTGAGGCATTCATAACATTCTTACGTAGGGAGTAACCCTCTTGGTTATGTTTGGAATACCCACCACAGTATATTCCCTAAATCTCTTCGAAGAAACCTTAACGTTTCACTCCTTCACGTTACCCAATGCATTGGAGAGCTATATCGGTCTCACCCGCCCTTAGTTTATCACAGAACCACATGTCTTCATAATAGTTCCCAAGAACCATAACATAATCGTATCACATAAAACATACATAAAGGAAACATAAAATTTCCACATTTCAATAACACAGTGATATAATAAAAAAATTATCGAAACCATTTTAAATACCAAAATAAAAGAAAAGTAAAACATGGTATTTATGTTTCTTTTAAAAAAAAGTATGGCTTGTAGAGGAAGTCGAAACTCAAATAATGGTCACAGCGGCGGAGAAGTCGTTGTCGCCACATATGTATGACAAAAACCTTCCCTTTTGTCGTTTTGTAAAACGCTTCGTATAAAAATAATCCTTTTGGATAGATGTAAAAGTCAAAGGGGTTTATACGCTGTATAAAAGAAGGTTGTGTATAAAATAAAATAGGCCTCAATGAAAGGAGATTGAGACGAAGTTCCATACAAAGACGATATCTTTTTATTAAGGATAAATCAGTTACATAATTATGTGTGACAAACGAATACACGAAATATAAGTGGGTATTAAGTGTAAAAAAATCAGAGGAAATTCACACATAATCATATAACGACATATTCAAGGTGTACAAGTTTATCCCAAAGAATCAAAATTGGGTTAAGAAGTTCCCTTCCAAAAATTCGACATCCTAACTGCGTCACTTCAAAATTCAGAAAAAGAATTGATGAGAGATAAAAAGGGTATCTCATCAAATGGACATAAAATTTAAATCAATAAGGATATATAAGAACATATCCCAACATAATAGTATGTGAATTAAAAGACATAACAAAATAAGTCTTTTAAAAATAGGAGGGTGAAAGTTTCCCTTATCGACATGGGTATCTTTCGAAACATACACCCCGTGAAAGAAGGACAATACAAAATTGATGTAAATACTCATAAATTAAAGTATATTACACAATGAGTAAAATAATGGGTATTACATACACCACTCAAAGGAAATTGTGGCACATGTAGCATAAACCTCACGGGAATAAAAGTGAGATAAAAAATACCTTACGAATACTCGGCAGCCTAACGACGCCACTTAAGACTTCCAAAAATGGAATGATGAGATCAAATAGGGTCTCTAGCCATATTAACATAAAATTTACAGCAAGAGGAGTATAAAATAAAATCTCCCAACAAAACAAATAGGATCTTCAAATAAGTGACATAAAGGAGAGTACTTAAAAAGAAAGAGAGGTGTTGGACTCTTACGAAAATTCAGCAGCCTAACGGCGCCACTCAAAACTTCCAAAATGGATTGATGAGAGAGAATAGGGTCTCTCATAATATGAACATAAAAATTACTTTAAGAGTAATATAAAATAACACCCCAATCACAAGAAATATGGGCTTAAAAGAAATAACATAAAAGAGTGTACTTAAAAAGAAAGAGAGGAGTATGATCCCTTACCTCAAGTCTGACTTGTCTTGTTCGTTTATTTATATTCTTGGATAATAAACTTTGGTCAATTTATAATTGCCTAATTACCTCCTTTAAATATTATTATTCAGTTCATATCACATATTATAATGTTATAATAATTGTTTAATAATGTTATTTCATATCAGACGTTTTTGTCGATGTTTGGTACATGAGTAAAAAATGAACTTGTTTGAAAAATTATTTCCCATGTAGTTATAAGTAAATAATTTCCAGAATAGTATTAATGATTAAAATATAATATCTATCCAGTACATATTCATTTTATACTATTCCATATCATTTGGAGATAAAAAACGAAAAGCACCGTTCATGGAGACGGTAGGCCGTACGTACGCATGAATGCTACTTTCATTTTTTTGTCATATTAATGGAATTAAAAAAATGATATACATATACATATATATATATATATATTATAATTACAGTATAATATATATGTTATATACTTCACTTATTTTCATTAATTTCATTCTTTATACATTCCATGTATTGCATGTACGAGTCACATCACTTGAGGGGGCGGTAGTCCACACTTCCTCATATGAAATTATCGCATTTACACAACATGAAAAAAATAAAGGTATGTTTTAAATATAAAATAAAGAAGAATATAGTAAACATAAATACCATATATATCATATATAAAATATAGTGACATCATAATGGCCACCATTAAAGGTGTTAAAAGAATATTGAATAATCATTGTTTCGTGAGGCAGAAAATCGCCAACCACCGAAACAGTATGTTCTTTAACCATCAGACAAAGATGTGTGTAAGTATAGCTAAAATAATTATTATAACAACATCCAAGTATATTGAAGATACTTTATTTGTTACAAAAGAAATTAATAAAAATAGTTTAGGGGGTTGAAGAAGCAAAATAAAACAAAAGGACTCAAGTGAAGACATTACCTTAAAATCGGGTAACTCCCTTTGGATTGAGCTGAAAGGCTTCCTTGGGAAGACTTCTGCCCAAAGTGATGCTTCAAGGAGTTAGATATGGATGTGGAGATACAAAATTGGCAGGGGTTGGCCGAGCCAAAGGCTTTGGAAGTGTGGGTAAGGAGGTATAGGTGGGGGCCTTTTATAAGAGGAGAGGAGGGGCACTCTTGGAAAGTAAAGAAATGTTCCTTTATTTTAAAATGTGTTTCGGATTTAAAAGGTCCCACATTGATATAATTCGAGTATAAAGTGATAAGGGTTCGAATTATACCCATCCAATAGGTTTTGGACATGTGTATGTCATAGATTTTACATTATCCTTTCATTTTATTTAAATCCTTTATTAATGAGGTAATCGCTGCATCATCATGATGTCATAAATAATTTAATATATTTAATGTCTAAAAATTATAAAAAACTATAATGATGTAGGAAATATTTTTATCTATAAAATTAATATTTATAGTCAAAAATCTGACTTGTATAACCCCATGTAAAAACTGTTTTAGTAAAACATCTCATGTTTGTGTCATTTTTACTTTAACATTAAATAAAAAGTTATTTATGTCATTTCCAAACCAAAGTGGCTACATGGGGTCCCCAAGTTGACCCATGGATTTTCTTGGTCGGCTATGACACATCCAATAAGGGTATGACATGTTTCAAGCTCATCTCATATTATTAAAACATTATTTTTACCTTAAACTACACTAATTACCTCTAATCGCGATTAAAAACATAATAAGTTACTATTCACCAAAAAATTATTTTAATCCCATTGAACCACATTTTACTTCTTAATGACAACCATGTATGTCAGATTTTTGAAATTCAAAACACAGAGGTGGCAAAATTTTATTTAAATGGAAAATCTGTTTTTATAAGTACCACTTAGTGGTTTCACTATTCATCAAAAATTGAAGATTTTCGAAAAAATACCAAAACATCACCCTAAGCTATATTTGATATTCCGAATTCCAAAATGATGTATATTTTACAAAATTAAAAACATATTAGTTGCATTAATTATTTTAATAATGAATTCCCGCTGTCAGAGCAAATAGCGTGTTTTTATGAAACAATAAGTATCAAAAGATTGACACTAGTTTAAGTCTAATTTCAAAGTGAAATTAATTCCAACAACCACTATTGGATTAAATGGTAAAAATATATTCTAATTTTACTTTACTAAAAATTCAAAATATAATCTAATCATATAAATAAATTAGATTAAAAAGAGGTTTTGAATTAAAATACAACATTTTTCACTATTCATTAAAAAATTAACTTTATCGGAAAGACACCAAAAATGTACACAAAGAAAATTTTGATGTCCCGATTCTAAATAAGAATATTATTTTGTCAAATATAACACATAAAATTGTAAAAAAGTGGATTTAAAAGAGGTTCTCCTTCAAAAGGCGGTTAATCGAGCTTTTAAAGAATATTTGAATGTCTACGCTTAAAATTGGATTCATTCGCATTTTTAATCCTTTAACATTTATTTTAAAGAGTAAAAATATTTGAAAAACATATATAATCATTTTTTAGTTTTTTCTCTTCATTCCCTCCATTACAACGGCTAGGCGTTAACTACTATTTAAAATAATATTATTTTATTATTAGAGTGCAACGTAAGATTCCCAAGAAACTCGTTGTTGCGTATTGGGTACGCCATCGAGCATAGCATCCCCTTTAAAGTTATATTAATATTTTATTCAAAAATATGGATAAATATAAAAATGTCCTATTCTTTATTTACCAGGGGTGTTACATTCTTCCCCCCTTTTGGGAATTGCGTCCTCTCAATTTTAAAATTGGGCTTGGAAACATCCTTGAAAGTCCCTCATCGGAATAAGAGTCGGTAAAACAATCACTTTAAAATAAAGAAAGATAAGTACAAAGGTCACCCGAGTTAACCCATACTAGGATTCCATGTAGGAAAACATGGACATGGAGGAGAAAACATAGGGTCATGTTCTGATGGAGAGTGATAGAAAAAATTTCTAGGAGAAATTTAACCATAAGAAAATCACAAACTTGTGATGGGTTAAACAGAATTTGATTCCCCAGTAGGAAAGGTTAATAGACAACATTTTTGTTTTAAGCTAATTTTCATTGAGGAATTTATTTATGATCTTAACGAAAACTTATGGAAGCATACTTAATTGCCATGTTGACTTTCAACTTTTACTAGATTTCTTACACGAACTCTTATTTTCTCCAAAAGATGAGTATTTAGGATGACTTTTTCACATTAAGAGAGCTATATTCAACTTCTAGAGAATCACCTAATCCACAAAATATAACTACATAATTCCAATGTCTTTAGACTTTAACCAAAACCAAAACAAAAAAGGTTAGTACAAGTTCAGATAATCTAGAAAAGGTTAACCCTTTATAAAAAGAAAAACTATTCTTAATCTTCAAAATTTGTCCAACAAAACCCAAAGTTCAACGAAGACCATTCGATAAGAAATTTTTCCATAAAATTCTTCAAAGTAAACCAAACTAATATTGAAACCCAAATATTTGACAGATTTAATCGCATAGTCTTCCAAGGTAACACTTATCTCTAAATAACATCAGTTTCTCTTAAAGTCTCATATTGAAAAGTAATTAACCTAATCACATATCCTCCATGATAGGTTAATAATTTCCATAGATAACCCAAAATCAACTTACTCTTAATTCATAAAATCAGCTAACTAAAAATAATAAGTCATACTAACCAGGGACTTCACGTAGTCCAGTGGTAGGCGATAAATACCCGTCACACTTTGGTTGTGGGTTCGATTCCTGCAGCTTTGTCTAACACGATGGGTTGTCACAGGGTCTGTGTGTTGTCCTTTTCCCAAAACTATATAATTCTTAAAACATTCCCCAAAATGAGATACAATATTCAAAAATAATCATAACATATTTTAACCTCAATTTTATCTCATGCCTTTCATTTTCCATCATAATATATAATAACCCATAATTACCTCAAAAGTAAGGATCATATAAACCCTAATGGTAACCATTATAATTATTACCTGAACTTCCACATCGTTTGGTCATCTCGTACATGATGCATTACAGAATATACCAAGGTACAAGTGGTTGATCATGACAACTTGATAGTTGGTTTAGAACAAACACTAGTTTCCTCATTGAATCCCTCATTTCATCCAGTCTCTTAATCAGAGAACCACCACAGTTTCCTTCAAACCTATTGTCACTTTGGTGCATGATAGATCCGTCCATTCACTAAAAACAGAAATTTCAGTGTGATTATACCAACAAAACCATCATGTACTAAGGATGAATATAAACACTAAGATATACTTACTCATTCACATTATCTAAAACTAGGACTCTTTCTGAAATCCTAACCATTATGGTAATGTCACTTATGCCTAAAGAATACCCTAACCTCTAAAGTTATCTAAACCGACATCTGATACCAACTATAAGTCCCCAACATTAATCCTTACTTAATATTGAGTTAATACAAGATTACACATTGAGGATCTTTTCAGGTTTAGAGTTTTAGAGAATTAGATCATAAAACTTTCATTACATTCAACATTTAAACAAAGTGGTTACATAAAGATAGTATTCATTTTTTCCCATCAACGGAAACATATTTAAAATAAAACAAGGATTCTTTATTGACACTTCCTTGACACTATCATCAAATCATGTAACTTTCCATTGACCTGTTAAAAACATTTCAAAAAAACATGGGATGAGCATAAAAAGCTCAGTAAGGGATATAAAAATATGGAAAGGAAACATGAGTTCATATATACATAATAATGAAATCATACTTTACCCATAAAACATAGGCACTTTAACATACCTCATCAAATCATGAATAAATCATATAAATCATAAGACATAAAAGCTAACTTGAGGCATTCATAACATTCTTACGTAGGGAGTAACCCTCTTGGTTGCGTTTGGAATACCTACCACAGTATATTCCCTAAATCTCTTCAGAGAAACCTTAACGTTTCACTCCTTAACATTGCCCAATGCATTGGAGAGCTATATCGGGCTCACCCACCCTTAGTTTATCACGGAACCACCCATCTTCATAATAATTCCCAAGAACCATAACATAATCGTATCACATAAAACATACATAAAGGAAACAGAACATTTCCACATTCCAATGACACAGTGATATAATAAAAATATTATCGAAACCATTTTAAATACCAAAATAAAATAAAAGTAAAACATGGTATTTATTTTTCTTTTAAAAAAAATTATGTCTTGTAGAGGAAGCCGAAACTCAAATAATGGTCATGGCGGCGGAGAAGTCATTGTCACCGCATACATATGACAAACACATTCCCTTTTTTTGTTTTGTAAAATGCTTCGTATAAAAAGATTCCTTTTGGATAAACGTAAAATTCAAAGGGGGTTATACACCGTATAAAAGAAGGTTGTGTATAAAATAAAATATGCCTCAATGAAAGGAGATTGAGACGAATTCAAATACAAAGATGGTATCTTTGGATTAAGGATAAATCAGATACATAATTATGTGTGACAAACAAATACATGAAATATAAGTGGGTATTAAGTGTAAAACAATCAGAGGACATTCACACATAATCATATAATGACATATTCAATTTGTACAAGTTTATCCCAAAGAATGAAAATTGGGTTAAGAAGTTTCCTTGCAAAAATTCGACAGCCTAACGGCGTCACTTCAAAATTCAGAAAAAGAGTTGATGAGAGATAAAAAGGGTATCTCATCACATGGACATAAAATTTAAATCAATAAGGATATACAAGAACATATCCCAACATAATAGTATGTTAATTAAAAGACATAACAAAAGAAGTCTTTTAAAAAGAGGAGGGTGAAAGGTTCCCTTACCGACATGGGTATCTTTCGAAACATACACCCCGTGAAAGAAGGACAATACAAAATTGATGTAAATACTCATAAATGAAAGTATATTACACAATTAGTAAAATAATGGGCAGTACATATACCACTCAAAGTAAATTGTGTCACATGTAGCATAAATCTCACGGGAATAAAAGTGAGACTAAAAATCCCTTACGAAAACTTGGCAGCCTAACGGCGCCACATAAAACATCCCAAAATGGATTGATGAGATCAAATATGGTCTCTCTCCATATTAACATAAAATTTACAGCAAAAGGAATATAAAATAAAATCTTCCAACATAACAAATAGGATCTTGAAAGAAGTGACATAAAGGAGAGTACTTAAAAAGAAAGAGAGAGGTTGGATCTCTTACGAAAATTTGGCAGCCTAACGGCGCCACTCAAAACTTCCAAAATGGATTGATGAGAGAGAATAGGGGCCTTCATCATATGAAAATAAAAATTACAGTAATATTAATATAAAATAACATCCCAATCACAAGAAATATGGGCTTAAAAGAAATGACATAAAAGAGTGTACTTAAAAAGAAAGAGAGGAGTAGGATCCCTTACCTCAAGTCTGACTTGTCTTGTTCGTTTCTTTATTTGCTTGAATAATAAAATTTGTTCAATTTATAATTTCCTAATTACCTCATTTAAATATTATTATTCAGTTCATATCACATATTATAATGTTATAATAATTGTTTAATAATGTTAGTTCATATCAGACGTTTTTGTCGATGTTTGGTACATGAGTCAAAAATGAACTTGTTTGAAAAATGATTGCCCATGTAGTTATAAGTAAATAATTTCCAGAATAGTATTAATGATTAAAATATCATATATATCCAGTACATATTCATTTTATACTATTCCATATCATTTGGAGATAAAAAATGAAAAGCACCGTTCATAGAGATGGTAGGCCGTACGTACGCATGAACGCTACTTTCATTTTTTTGTCATATTAATGGAATTAAAAAAAATTATATACATATATATATATATTAAAATTACAGTATAATATATATTTTATATAGGTCACTTATGTTCATTAATTTCATTCTTTATACATTCCATGTATTGCATGTACGAGTCACATCACTTGAGGGGGCGGTAGTCCACACTTCCTCAAATGAAATTATCGCATTTACACAACATGAAATGAATAAAGTTATGTTTTAAATATAAAATACAGAAGCATATAGTAAACATAAATACCATATATATCATATATAAAATACATTGACATCATAATGTCCACCTTTAAAGGTGTTAAAAGAATATTGAACAATCATCGTTTCGTGAGGCATAAAATCGCCAACCACAGAAACAGTATGTTCTTTAACCATTAGACGAAGGTGTGTGCAAGTGTAGCTCAAATATTTCTTATAAAAACATCCTATTATATTTAAGATAATTGAGTTTCTACAAAAGAAATAAATAAAAATAGTTTAGGGGGTTGGAGAAGCAAAATAAAACAAAAGGACTCAAGTGAAGACATTACCTTAAAATCGGGTAACTCCCTTTGGTTTGATCTCAAAGGCTTCCTTGGGAAGAATTATGCCCAAACTGAGGCTTCAAGGAGTTAGAGATGGATGTGGAGATACAAAATGGGCAGGGGTTGGACTAGCCAAAGGCTTTGGATGTGTGGGTAAGGAGGTAGAGGTGGGGGCCTTTTATAAGGGGAGATGAGGGGCACTCTTGGAAAGTAAAGAAATGTTCCTTTATTTTAAAATGATTTTCGGATTTAAAAGGTCCCACATTGATATAATTCGAGTCTAAGGTGATAAGGGTTTTAAATATACCCATCCAATAGGTTTTGGACATGTGTAGGTCATAGATTTTACATTATCCTTTCATTTTATTTAAATCCTTTATTAATGAGGTAATCGTTGCATTATCATGATGTCATAAATAATTTAATATATTTAATGTCTAAAAATTATAAAAAACTATCATGATGTATGAAATCGTTTTAGCTTTCTAATGAATATTTTTAGTCAAAAATATGACTTGTATAACCCCATGTAAAATTTTTTTTAGTTAAACATCTCATGTTTGTGTCATTTTTACTTTAACATTAAATAAAAAGTTATTTATGTAATTTCCCAAACAAAGTGGCTCCATGGGGTCCGCAAGTTGACCCATGGATTGTATTTATCATCCATGACACATCCAATGAGGGTATGACATGTGTCAAGCTCATCTAATATTATTAAAACATTATTTTTACCTTAAACTACACTAATTACCTCTAATCGCGATTAAAAACATAATAAGTTACTATTCACCAAAAAAATTATTTTAATCCCATTGAACCACATTTTACTTCTTAAGGACAACCATGTATGTCAGATTTTTGAAATTCAAAACATAGAGGTGGAAAAATTTCATTTAAACGGAAAATTTGTTTTTATAAGTACCACTTAGTGGTTTCACTATTCATCAAAAATAGAAGATTTTCAGAAAAATACCAAAACTTCACCCCAAGATATATTTGATATTCCGAATTCAAAAATGATGGCTATTTTAAAAAATTCAAAATATATTAGTTTCATTAATTAATTTAATAATTAATTCCCAATGTCAGAGCAAATAGCGTGTTTTTATGAAACAATAAGTATCAAAAGATTGACACTAGTTGAAGTCCAATTTCAAAGTGAAATTAATTCCAACGACCACTATTCGATTAAATGGTAAAAATATATTCTAATTTTAATTTAATAAAAATTCAAAAGTTAATCTAATCATATAAATAAATTAGATTAAAAAGTGGTTTTGAATTAAAATACAACATTTTTCACTATTCATTAAAAAATGAACTTTATCGAAAAGATACCAAAAAATTACACAAAGAAAATTTTGATGTCCTGATTCTAAATAAGAATTTTATTTTGTCAAATATAACACATAAAATTGTCAAAAATGGATTTAAAAGAGGTTCGCACTACTGGAAAATGGACCTATACCCACGGTTCATTGTAAAACTGTGGGTATAGAGTACCCCTATACCCACAATTTACAAGAACCATGGGTATTGGACAAATATGGGGACTTATTCCCACAGTTTGGGAGAACCATGGGTATAGGTCACCTATACCCACCGTTTTTTCCAAAACCGTGGGTATAAGTTTTTTTCAAGCCCTATACCCACGATTTTGGCCAAACCGTGCGTATAGTATTGTCCCTAAAGACCTATACCCACGGTTCCTCAAAACTGTGGGTATTGGGGTTTTTATTTTGAAGACCTATACCCATGGTTCTCTAAAAATGTGGGTATATCTTTCCTGCCTCATGGCGGGAAAAAAATTACGCGGGATGCAAAAATAAAAATGGCGGGAACACGGTTATTATTAGTATTATTACAAAAATAGTTAATTAATTAAATAGAATATATGTAGCTTAGTTGGTCAGGTCCATTGAAATCATAGAGTGTTCCTGGGTTCGATTCCCACTGATTTTTTTCAGATAATTTATAATTAATAATATAAGTAAATAATTATATGCGGTAGTAAAACATGTTTAGTTGCCTTAGTTGGTAAAGCTCCTCCTTAAAGAAGAGGTGGTCAGCGGTTCGAGTCTCCCCCGACACCCTTACGGCTCCGGTATTTTGATTTTCAAATAACTGGTTAGATTAATATAATTAGAAAATATATATATATATATATATATATATATATATATAATAATAAGCGTGTTGGGTGAGTTGGTTGTAGAGAATCCTTCAGCACGCTGGTAGTCGTGGGTTCGAATCGTGATGCGGCCAGATTGTTTAAATGAAACTGAATTAAAAATTCCCATGGTTCTCAAACCGTGGGGCAAGGTGTGAGCCACGCTGGACTGCTTTGTGACACGTAGTATCCCACCTATACCCACGGTTTGGGTAAACCGTGGGTATAGGTCAAGAGCCCTATCCCGACGCCATTTTAGCCCACGGTTCCCAAAATCGTGGGTATAGGCTATACTCACGGTTTTGGGGGATATACCCACGGTTTTGAACCGTGGGTATAGCTCGTTTTTTCAGTAGTGTCGCCTTCAAAAGGCGGATAATCGAACTTCTAAAGAATATTAGAATTTCTACGCTTAAAATTGGATTCATTCGCATTTTTAATCCTCTAACATTTATTGTAAAGAGTAAAAATATTTGACAAACATATATATTCATTTTGTAGTTAGTTTTGTTCATTCTCGCCATTACAACGGCTAGGCGTTAACTACTATTTAAAATAATATTATTTTATTATTGGAGTGAAACATAAGATTCCCAAGAAACTCGTCGTTGCATATTGGGTACGCCATCGAGCATAGCATCCCCTTTAAATTAATATTAATATTTTATTCACAAATATGGGTAAATATAAAAATTTCATATTCCTTATTTACCTAGGGTGTTACAATGAAAATATTGAAAAGTATGAATCCAAATTTACATGGTTATAATGGAATGTTGTAGACTATTTTCGTAATCCAAAGTGTAATATTGCCCATTTATTTGATGGGATAAATGAAATATTTGGTAGGGAAATAGTCTTCCAATACTTCTAATAAATCCAGGATATAATATCTTGTGCTATCAGGATAGGGAATGGATTTTCCAAGTCCGATAACTTTGAAGAAGATATAGATAAGAAAAAAACTAATGTGAACTCTGGAAATGGAAGGATGAAAAAAGGGATGAATGCAAGGGTCAGATTTCCAACTTGTAATATCCATCCCAAAAATCATTGGGCCCAACCCTATCTTACCAATTTCACGGTGTGGCCCTTCTAGAATATGAAGTGATCTCCTTCTCTTGTCTATAAATTACATTATTATTCCCCAAGTCCACAACATGATTTCTAAAATTATCCACCCATAATTCTATGCATCCCAACTATAATGAATTAATGGTATTCTAGATAAAAAATTTATCCACAAATATCTAAGAACATTATTTGGTTGTTCTTCCACAAAACAACCACCTACAAAACCTCTTATAAACTATTTAAATCATGATCAAAACTCTTTTTTCCCAACTCATTATCTATAATTTCAAATTTACTATAGTTTTCACCAATATATAGGGAAAATACCATAAAAACATCACACAATAACACTTATATTCGAGGATAATATTTAGCTATCCTCACCATAAATCTAGAATTTCCTTGGTCATCAATTCACCATTGAATCTCCTTGTTCTATTACTATAATTTGAATTACCTTCCTCTATGAATTTATTACCACCAGTACACACAATTAATTGAAAAGTAAGGCTACCAACTCACCTATGTTACGAAAATTATATTCACAAACACCTTCACATCTTTAGCATCATTTTACATTGGGTTATCAATCAAAAGTATTTGAGGGTCTAAAATAATATCTTAAGAACCATTATCATATCTATCACTTAACACTGAGATATTCTCCAACTAAATCTATAAATACTAGGACACTAAAATGTTAACAACCAATTCATATCCATTATTATTGTTGTCCCCACTATAATAATATGTAAATAAAGGTTGATCTCAAGAAATGGTCCACACCATTGTAGGAATCACAAAATAAAAATGCACTAAAAGGGACAAAATCTATGAAACTACCAAAACATGGATATATACACTCAATCCCCCAAAAAATAATATCCATTCACTGATCCCACTAGAATGGATCTCCTAACACATTCATGAAATAACCTCTATATATACCATGCTACCAATTAGGACACCCCAACTCAACCACTAATAAGAAAGAAAATTCATCCAACTCAGGCACCCGGTTCTTTTTACCAATATTAGACCAAACTAGATAACACTATACAACCTCATATGTAACTATAAAAAATATATAGTGCATTAAACAAACACACAATTCATACATTTAGGCAACTCTTGAACAAAGAACTAAAATCCATGAAGTATTGTTATGTTTTGGCCATAGGAAAACCATTTTAAAACTATGAAATTAGATTTCATCAATGAAGAAGTTCTTGAAGTATATCTTTCAATGATTGGATAGTGATAGAGGAGAGGAAATAACTAATACAGGACACCTAGGAGATAGAAAAAAAAGGATGAAGTTGAATCATGAAAAATTCACTGTTACCCTGATGAGTATATTGGAGGGAAGGGATGAAAATGACTATTGTAAGATCCTTTCATTGATAATATGAACACCTGAAAAACTTTGGAAACATAGGATTTAATAGATGTCATCCTGGATATTATTGCCTTGAATTTATTATATGTTTCTTGACAAACTAACTCCACATCTAACTAATGTTGTCCCATGAAAAAACACATTATATGATACCACATCATAATTAATTGGACCAGATCTCTTGAAGAGAACACAAGAATATGTATTATATGTCCCCAGGTGTTCATGAACATATAGTGGGGCTATTGATGAGAAATTATGGCCAAAGATATTCATGGGGAGACTATTACATCAAAAGTAAATCCTGATGGCCATGCATGATTCTACAAAAATAATTAGAATGTCTCATCGATATAACAAACATCCTCAAACACTATAGATAAAAATGGGTAGCCATAATTAATAATGTAGCCCTAAATAGAAATCATAAAAATAGTATATATGATATATCATAACACAAAACAAATATTCAGTTCATACACATGTATAACATGAATAATCCTATAAATAGACATGTTATCACACTAAATAGTACATATGTATAACAATAATTACCAATTATACTATAGTGGACTTCAACCCAACTCATACGGACCTACATTAAAAATACCTGGCCTCTTCTACCTTTTATTATTTAATGACATGTTTGGCTCCAATAAATTCATTTATCTCAAATGAAACATGAATATATATTCACATACATCAAAAATCATGTCGTGTACTCGAGTAGTGGGTGATTCCATTAAGCCAAAGGATTCCCCCAATCACCTTAACTTACCGATTGTTGATGGGATCAAATATATATTCATTCAATACATATAATAAAGTTAAATTCATGATTGTGAAAAACACTAACTTATCAATATAACACCAAAAGAATCCACAAGTAAACATTTAATGTCATCATGTGTCAACTAGGATACCATGAAACCCAACCATACCTGATTTCAAAAATACTAGAAGTATGAGATTCACCTCATACCACAATACCTCTCATATCCTGATTGATACCTTCTTTCTCATGGAATAGTCTCACATAGAGCATCATAATATGAATCATACATATCCCTCAACATCACCCTTCCATATTGATGTGTTCACATAATAATCCCACCACCTTGTCACTCAAAAAAAGGTAATAACATCATCCAAACTGATATCATTGAATACATGGCCATAAAAATAAGAAATGTTAGACCATCCCCTTCACTCAAGAATGTTTATATATCATCGTCCACCTCCCTCTAACTCAAGAAGGAGTCAAAACCATCATAATTCTATGACTATACCATATCACTCAAGAGAGGGAACATATCATTATCATACACCACCTTATCACTTAGTAGAAGGTCAAAAAGATCATTCTTATTACGTAAATAGACATGCTTTTAGATAAATCAACAAGTAGTACAATAATCTAACATTATCCTAAAAACAATTATCAACCCAAAAACATTCCAAATATAACCCTGCATTTCTCCCTCATCAACACTTAATGTTTACTCACCATAACAATTATCATGCACCAAACCCTATCACAAGTAAAGGAAAACATCACTATTACCCATATACTAGACCACTAGGAATCCTATTCCTTGACCGATCTGAACATCTCACTCTACTACCACATTAACTTAGGTGGAAACCCATCATCACATTATGGAACCTAACATGGTTCCATATAAATTAATCCATTTAACCCATATAAACCCAATAAGTTTCAATTATATCAATCTAGAACATCCTTGGCTCTTTGATACTATTTCTGACGCATTCATCGGGGCGCACACATCCATCTTTGGAGGATGCACAGCTGTGGCCCCGCATTTCCACTTTTCAATGGTGGGTAGAATTCATCACTTATTCGGAGTTGTTTGCTCCGTGATCGAAATGGGATTATGGGATGTCAGTTTTTCATTCCGTGGATTATTCCTTGGAGCTCTTCACCTAGTCCGGGTCTCCCTTATAGACTAAGTCGTGGCTCGTGAATCTCGTTCTCGGTGCCATATCTTTGTAGAAGTTAGTTAATTACACTAATTCTATCAGGACATTCCATGGAGTCTGGACATGATAGCAACCTTCGGTTGGAATAGATGACAACATCATATATGGTGTGGAATCTCTGAATGCATGGAACTTGGGGAACATATAGTCTTCATCATAATAGGGCATCTTAAGGGTGCAGAACCCCAAGAATCTGACGTCCGTCGCTGGGTATCTTGTGCTAGAGGCATGTCTCTGAGGATTTCTTCAGCTTCCCCAGTTTAATATGGGGTATGCCATGATATTAATGTCTAGTGGGGACGGTTACGCCAAAGGAGTGTCTTCCGAGGTTTTCCTCAGGCATCTCATGTTTAACATGAGGTAGTCCACGAGTTTACCACCTTGAGAAGACATAATTAGGGTGATCCGAACATCCCATAGAGACGGATCATATTGGTACATCCCTAGGAGGGAACACCTGGAAGGTTTACTGGTTGGATGGATCATAGCACCCAATAATAGCAGACCCATGATGGTGTGTCCCATAAGGGGAAGATGTCACACCGTGAAGGATGGTCTGGACACCATTGAGTGTGGATCAGGGAGTGTGCATCCCAAAATGGGGGGAACACCAAGGTTTACCTTTGTTTGGTATTGAACCTCATGGAGGTTTCCTATGTACCCTATGTAGATGACAGGGATCAACACCCACGTAGTTCTAAGGGGTGATGAAACAGGTTGTACACAGAGGAAAAAAACCCGAATACATGCTCGGAAAGAGGGATACTCTTGGATGGATGGTTATTGATTGAGTGTGGCTTATGCGTGGTTAGCTTCTTGGGTGCCACATGGAGTGGCACTGGGATGAATGTCATGATCTCACCAGGATGTGGCGGCCTGGGTGAGAATCAGGAAAGATGATAGAGAATTGAATGATGTGGAGGGAGAATGAGATGGAACCATTGTGAAGGTGATGATAGTGTTTGCCTTGATCCTCTAAGAGACTTCCTATGTATCCATATGGCAGGGAATCAAAGTCCACGTAGTTTGGTGAGTCGACAAGACACATTAAGAGGTGACTCGTGAGAATGGATGCATGGATGGACACATTATGAGGTGACTCGTGAGAATGGATGCATGGATGTGACCTGGAAGAAGTGAAACCTCCGTGTTGGGGTAGGAAATTCTTAAAACACATGCGCTCGAGGGAGAGATCATGATGAGACATGAGCTATGGGCTTGAACCTCAGGAAGGCTTCCTACATATCCTTGTGTTAGGGAATCAAATTCCACATATTTTATCTGGAGATGGATTACCATCGATTGGGGACTTCAACAGATTACCATCAGTTGGTGGACTTCAATGTTTTACCGTTGATTGGGGGACTTCAGTGTATTACCGCCAAATGGGGATAAAAATGGAATACCGCAGAATGGGGTTAACAACGGCTTACAACTGAATAGGGATGAACCTCAGGGAGGATTCCTATATACCATTTCTAGTAGACAAGGATCAAATCCCATGTAGTTCAGAAAGGAGTGGGTTCGATGTGAAGGGGGTCAGAACCTGTGGTTGGCTAGCTTGAACCTCAGGGAGGCTTCCTACATACCTTTCATTAGCTAGTATGGAAGACCACGTAGTTCAGGATGGGTTTTGGTGAGCCAACGTGAAGATGGTTGGGACCAATGGTTATTGGGCTTGAACCTCAGGGAGGATTTCTACGTACCTTTCCTGGAAAGGATTAAAGACTACATAGTACAGGAAGGAGTGGTAACCAATGTGAAGATGGTTGGGAACAATGGGTGTTGGTCTTCAACCTCTGAGAGGCTACCTACGTACCTGATCTCAGTAAGGATCAAAGTCCACATATTTCGGGATGGGTGTTTCATGAACTGACATGAAGATTATCGGGACCAGTGGTTGTTGGGCTTGAACCTCAGGAAGGTTTCTTAAATACCTTGCCTTGGCAAGGATCAAATACCACATAGTTTAGGAAGAAGTGGGAACTGATGTGAAGAAGGTCAGGACCAATGGGTGTTTGGATTGAACCTCAAGGTGGTTTCCTACATACCTTGCCTTGGCAAGGATCAAAGTCCAAGTAGTTCGGGAAGAGTGTTTGGTGAACCAACGTGAAGATGGTCGGGACTAATGGTTGTTGGGCTTGAAACTCAGGGAGGATTCCAAATTACCTTGCCTTGGCAAGGATCAAAGACCACATAATTTGGGATGAGTGTGGAGCTTATACTCCAGGATTCCTAGAGAGGATTTCATGGTCGATGCTTACTACTCTAAGACCATGTGAGTCGACCTCGGTGTGAGAAACAAGAGGCATCAAGGACCAGATGATCACAGCCCAAAGGTGCATCCATGAAGGGTGGTGAGTGGGGATTATGCAAGGAAGATTCCCAGGTGCCGCTATGGAGTGGCAATGGATGGGGATTACACAAGGAAGGTTCACAGGTGCCGCTATGGAGAAGAAATGTTGCATGGGGCTTACACAAGGATGTTTCCCCAGGTGCTGCTATGGTGGGTCAATGGTGAATGGGGCTTACGCAAGGAGGCATCCTAGGTACCACTATGGAGCAGCAACGCTGGATGAGGCTTATGCAAGGAAGCTGCCCAAGAGCCATAATGGAGCAGAAATGGTGTATGGGTCTTACGCATGGAAGCTGCATGGGTGCCACTATGGAGTGGAAACTGTGGATTGGGATTTTGGAAGGGAGCTACACGGGTGCCTCTATGGAGCGGCAATGGTAAATGGGGCTTATGCAAGGAAGCTACCCGGGTGCCATTATGGAGTGGCAGTGGTGAATGGGGCTTATGCATGGGTGCTTCCCAGGTGCCTCTATAGAGATGAAATGGTGAATGGGGCATAAGCAAGGAAGCTACCTGAGTGCCGCTATGGAGCGGTAATGGTGAATGGGTGTATGCAAAGATGTTGTTCGGCCGCTGCTATGGAGCGACAATGGTGAGTGGGGCTTACGCAATGATGCTTCCCATGTACCTCTATGGAGCGGAAATAGTGTATGGGGCTTATGCATGGATTTTGTTCGAGTGCCACTGTGGAGTTGCAAAGGAGGAAGGGGCGTACACAAGGAAGCCGCCAGAGTGCCACTATGGAGCTGCAATGGTGGATAGGGCCTACGCAAGGAGGCTACCTGGGTGCCACTTTGGAGTGGAAAAGGTGGATGGGGCTTATGCAAGTAAGCTTCCCATAATATCTTCCTCATGTCTGGCCATGATGGAATCCCAACCCACTGGTGGGTTGAGGCCTTCAATTATGTGCTAGTACACAAGAGGGATAATGCCAAGGGTGTTGGAATCAGTCCGAACAAGGGGAGATGGAAAGTGTGAATCACATTCCCGACATTCAGAACGCGGTGAGGGTGGAATGGAGATGAAGGATAACTAATTATTGTGTTCGAAACACAGAATCCATATCGTGTTAGCCTTAAATAGGGACAAACAAATGGGGGTCGACTATTGACCATATTCAAAACATAGGACCTAACTCAATGTGTTTTCCAAAGTCATCCAGGGGGTTGGCCTAGAACGATAGTTGAGATGATGTGGTATAGGACCAGACTATTAGGGGGTCCCTTCAGATATGGAAGTGGATGAAGATCTGAATGAAGGACATGCAAAGCATGATAGGGAGTGATGGAATGTTTGAAAAGATTCAAATGCTCTTGAAATTAGGCCACTGTAATCATGGAATTAGGCATCTTATGCTTGGAGCATAAGGCATCTCTTGTTTAGAGCAAGAGGCATCCTATGTTTGGAACATATGTTGTACTAAAGTTTATAGTCATATAGATAAGACTATTGGCATCTCATTCTTGGATCATAAGTCATCTTTTTTTTGGAGCAACAGGCATCCTATGTTCTGAACATAAGGCATACTACAGTTTAGAGTCATGTAGAACGGACAGTTGGCATCTTATGCTTAGTGCATAAGGTATCTCTTGTTTAGAGAAAGAGGCATCTTATGTTTATAACATAGGGCGTACTATAGTTTAGATTCATGTAGAAAGAACTATTGGAATCTCATTCTTGGAGCATAATGAATATCTTGTTTGGAGAAAGAGGTATCCTATGTTTGGAACATAGGGGGTATTACAGTTTATAGTCATGTTTATAGGACAATTGGAATCTTATGCTTGCAGCATAAGGCATCTCTTGTTTGGAGCAAGAGACATCCTATGTTTGGAACATAGGGTGCACTACAGTTTATAGTCTTGTATATAGGACTATTGGCATCTTATGCTTGGTGCATAAGGCATCTCTTGTTTAGAGCAGGTGGTATCCTATGGGTGTACTATAGTTTATAGTCATGTAGATAGTATTGTTGTCATATCATGATTGGAGCATAAGGCATATATTGTTTAGAGCAAGAGGTATGCTATGTTTGGAACATAGGGTGCACTACTGTTTATAGTCATGTAGATAGGTCTGTTGGAATCTCATGCTTGGAGAATAAGGAATCTCTTGTTTAGATAAAAAGGTATCTTATGTTTGGAATATATGGAGCACTATAGTTTATTGTCATGTAGATAGGAATGTTAGGCATAATGTGAATAGCAAAGGATGGTGTTGGGACTTACGCAAGAGCAGCCCTTTTTGGTTCAACCTGGCATATGAGCCAAGCGGTAGGGTTTTGAGGAGTCGCTTGAGGAATGGTTAAACATAAGGTGCTCAGGGAATTGATGATGAGACACTCAACTCATGACATGGGAAATGAACCAAGGGGACTATGTAAACTCAAGGTGTTTCATGGTGGGTGTAGGAGTATCTCAAATCATGGTATTCCATAGGTGGAAGGTGGTTGCGCATAAGGGCGCAATGGAAAATGTCGACATCTCGGCCTAAAAAGTTTGCAAAGCATGGGATCTCATGAAGAAGATTCATGAAGGCATTATTATTATGGAGCATGGAATCGTCGAGCATGGACTCGTGGAGCATGGACTCAAAGACAATGGACTCGCAAAGCATGGACTCACGAAGCATAGACTCACGGAGCAGCTTCCCGAAGGAAGTCTGGGCTCCATGAAATGGGAGATCGGCCACCCAAGGAGCGGAGTAACCATCTTCATGAAGGGGGGTGAGCCAGGTATTTATAGGTGAGAGGCACCATGAATTATAGATTTCTCTGTGTGATGATAGATCTCACTCCGCGACGGGTTCACGAACGTCAAAGGGGTTCGCAGAGCATCCCACATCCTTTCTTCGTAGCGGGTTCGCGAATGCCAAAGGGGTTTGTGGAGAATCATGCCTCCTTTCTTCGAGGAGGCTTCACGAAGGAGGATATTTTCACCGACATGGGGCCCTGGTGGATCCAGTCAAGTAGATTCACAGTGCTCGTGGAGGGATCTTCGTGAATGGGTTCCATGAACATGTTTTCCATCCCATCTGCAAATGTCCATAACTCCTAATTTGTAACTCCGTTCGGGACCGATGACCTACCAATCGAATCTTGTGAAATGGGATACGATCTTGGATCATGTACGGAATCATTTGGAATATTTTGGGGAGGAATTTTCCATTTCCAACAGATATCGAAATAAGAACATCATTGGGAAATAAAACTTATACATCATCTTGAAACAACATAATACACAAGATATTGTACGTCAAGGAGAATATTAAAAAAATCATGCTTTAGGAAATAAGACATCTACTATAAAAGTTCAATCAGATAAAAAAAATATCATACAATGAACTTACATAATTCCTTTAACTACCAACTTAATCCCCTTTACAAACCATTTTAATAAGGAATCACATGCCATCTTACCCATGCTAGGTTTATGGAACAAAATCCCAATGAAAACATACTTTATAAAACAACACATTTTTTAAAAAAATTAAATCTCAGAAACCACCACCAAAAATCCCCCTTTCACCTTGAAATTCAATTTTTAACCATTTCCTTTATCAGTGCTTTTTTCATTAAAAACCCCTCTTAGAACGACATTATAACAATAAATCTCATTTACTTCATAAATTCAACTCAGGCCATCAAAAAATATATAATAATGGGCATAAACATTCATTCAACCAAGGCACCACAAGTCAACCAAATAACATGTTATACGGTCCTTGTTGACTATTAGTCTGATGATATACCACCATGATTTATGCGGTTAAAAAAACAAGCCCTGAAACATATTGATTAGAATATTAATAATTCTCACATATGAAAATAAAGTCACAAAATGATTAAGTAACATTGTAATGTAAGGGTAACTAAGCCCAGTGATATTTTTTTAACATGATACCTATCATGTACCAACATACTTTGAGACTAAGAGTACTTATATCATCTATAAATACTATCCAAATAAACAATGGATCATTAAAGACCAAAATGAAAAAATTTGATTGCAATTAAAAACTTAATGGGTTGTATAATCATGTTAAAGCATTAGAAACATGGTTTGGTCCACTCCCAAAACTCACTCAAACATAAGTTACAAAAAACCCCAATTTATTCACAACATAAAATGGGTAGTTACATTCAATTACAAAAAAACCTATAAATAAATTCACAAGGAAATATACCTATATGAAAATGATGAGTGCTGGAATCAATACCTCTTTGCATGAACTCCCCTACATGACACAGGATAAATCCCTATGAATCTGAATGGTTATACCCAGAACCAGTGGAATCATATTGATGAAACTCTAACTATATGAATTTTTTTTTGAGGGGAGTAAAGAGTAAAAACAATGATGAAGATGAGATAAATCTTACCTAGAATCCATGTGATAAAACCTTTCTAAACAAAAAAAGGTCAAGGGTTGAAAAGGGGGAATTAATGGGAGATCCAATGTGCTATATCCTTATTCTTTCATTCGACTAAATCCAATGATCTCAATGGGGGTTCCATAATATGGTCCTGATGAATTGAAAAAAGCCCCCATAAAAAACTAACTGGTGTCTTAGTGATTGTATGGGCATCATAGTCACATCATGATTCCTCAATGAAAATACATTTCCACAGTGTGGCCCCTCTAGGAAAAGGCATGATCTCCCCCATGTGTAAGCGCTAACTCCCCGAAAACCCACAATCATATCCTATCCATGAAGGTCACACCTTGATCAACCCATATGAGGGAGATTTTGTAGTTTTATGGCTAGATCATGGTGCAATGATCCTCAAAAAGAAAAAGGGCCTGACCCCCACCAATCACTTTCACAACATGGACCATTTAGTTTATTCTAAAACCACCTTTACTAGTATAGATATCAAAATATGTTGTCTACTAGAGATGGTGTGTTCTTAAAAATTATCCATACATAATCCCATGGATCCCAAACATCACCACATGATGGTATTCTTAATACAGAAGTCATCCACCAACAATTAGAAACTCACTCTAGGCATTTTTACATTAAATTACCTCCAATGAAAAATCCTATAAATCATTTAAAACAAAATAAAAACATTCATCCCCCACTCTAAATCCAATAAATCATATTTACTATAGTTTTAACTAACACATAATGATGCATGTCATTACATATGTTTTACCATATGGATAGAAATATTTTTAATATATTTATGATATTACTACCATATCATAGTTAGGAATGGATGCTGTAATAAATGATAAATCTATAAATTTTTGGAGTCTCATCCAAAATGAAGTATAATAAAATTAAGGAGTGAATTTATTAGATTTTGGAAAAATAATATAGGATGAATTTTAGGCTGATATAAATTGTGATTAAGGAGAAGAAAAATGGTGAGCATGAAATAAATATTTTGATGGCTCTTAAGGAGACTGTGATAGATCGGTCAACTTTTTAAATCTAATATAGATCAATTTGTAATATGGGAGTTCATGACCATATTCATACTCATTACATTTATTTTTTTGATAATCAGATAAAATTTTGGAATGTGATATCACTACTTCTAAAAACCAATTATTATCCACCTGATAATAAGTGTGAGTGAACCATGAAAAACCCCTTGTGTCATGTGTGTTCGTTCTCCCTATTTATTTTTCCATGACACCATTTGCGATCCAATCACACTAACTGATGAAAGAAAAAACTTTCAATGGGTTATTTTTTTCAGAAGCCATTGATTCTTTCTCCATCAGTGTTAGTTCTGTCTCACCGAGTCCTGTTATTTCATATCATATATTTATGGATATTGTTCTAGGTATTTTACCTTCTATCATATTTTTCATTTTAATGATAAAACCATTCAATTTACAATTTCTGTGAAAGCAATGAATGCTATCAATAATAAAGTATTTCTTATATTTTATGGGTAGGTATTACATATATGGAAGAATAGGGTGGTTCCATGTCTCTTTTATCTTATCTAGGGTATTATTGATATTACTGATAATGGATTACATGTTATTGAATATTTGGAAACCCATAAGTTAATTTATAGTAATATTACTAAATCAAATAGGAGATAAAGAAATCAATTACTCTCATCTCTCATAAAAAAGGATTTAATATGATTCATGGGTATAATGATAGTTAAGAAATTTAAAGAAAACTCTATGATATCTATGAGGTATATAAAAAGGATCAACATAAATGGTTTCAAATATTCATCGAATAATTCGAGGATCTTATAATGAGATAATATGAATTAGAGGATAATGCTTTCTTTTAGTTGAACAAAATAGTTAACTTAATTTGATGTTATGGTGAAATTATTAAAGAATGTATCATAGTGAGGATGTTAATGGGAATCCTATATGATAATATTTTTGTAAATATTTTTTTCATCAGGGATTAGGACATATATTAGTGGATACGTGAAAAACATTATAATGTATTGATATCCTAAAATACATGGAGAGAGAAAACATTAATGTAGAATCAAAAATATGATATAGTTGTGGATTTCAATGATTTAAAAGGTTATACACACATTTATCCTAACAATTATGATGAGGATCAAACCTATAGTAAATAAGTTTTCATGAATTTTGATGAAATTATATGGTTTTTTAAAATTCATGTGGCGAGGAAAGCATAATTACAAATTGAAATTCGTGTTCAAGTGTTTTTATTATAGAATTATTCGATATTTTTCAAGTAGTTTTCCTATGATAAATGTTTAGGATGAAATAGATAATAATTATAAAATATTATTAATAATAAATATGGTATATAATGGCCACAACAAATGAAAATTCATCAAAGGGGAAATGAAATACAACACATCAAAGAATATGGATGTCTTCTCCAAACATGATTCCACATATCGTGTTGAGAAAATTAAAAGTGAATAAGATAAATTCAAGGATGAAGGGATTAAATATTTTAGGGAAAAAATTGTCCAAGGAACCCTTTAGGGATAAAGAAATGATTAATGAAGAGTGTATCCATGAATAGGGAAGATATTATGAGGATACACCAAAGGAATTTCTATTAAGGAGAAACTTTTATGAGATAAAAATAAATTAAAAATATTTATAATGAATTCTAAAATTTAAAGAATGAGAATGGTTTGTTGAAAATATTTCATGATTAATTAATAGGTTAAGAAATTACTAGATGATATAAGACTTTACATAAAATATTTGATATTTCAATACAATCCTTGAAGCTAGGGATGATATTCATGATATTAACATAGAAAATCTCATCATTTAAAATGAGGAGGTAAAATATCATGAGGTATAGTTAAAAGAATGTAATTTATTTGAGAAAAAACATTTTGCATGGCTTAAAAATTCTATGAAATTATTTGGTGAATTATATAAAATAGATTATAAAAGGATACTAAGAAACTTAGATATTTTCTAATAGTACCATAAACTATTATTATGTTAACATGACCTTCCAATTTAGATTGTGGAAATGGTGAAGGAAGAAAAAAGGTTGTAATGTCATACAAGAATGTGGAAACACCAATTACAATATTATATGTGGGTTGAAACTTCCATTAGTAGTGAGTATTGGAAGAATAAGAAGAGTATCAAGGAAAATCCACATGAAATAAAACATTGTAGTGTAATAAGTGTGTAAGTATGAGAGGGTAAAAATAATATAGTAATTTTTTATTAAAAAATAAAATTAACGAAAATTTTTTTAGAATAAATTTACCACCAAAGGAGTTTAATTTTTGAATGTTTTTTATATTTATATGGACTTTATAAGAACAAATATTATGTGCATTGGTACAGTTTTTCACTCCCTAGATTTAATGGTTTTCATGAATCATGGGGGATTCAAAATAAATTTCCTAGATCCCAATATAGAGAAATATAAAATAAAATATAAAATATAATATTGATCTTATTTCTATTTAGGAAACATGTGGAAGGAGTGATAAATCCTTAAACACAAATATGAAGTGTCCCAAAATATAACCATAAAATCTAAATAATATAACTAATTTAAATTACACCAGGATGAAGAATAATTAATACGATACAGTGGTGACTGAGCATGTCTATAAACTAGAAAAGGAAACAATCCATGGATAATGAATATTAATTTCTCATCCAAAATTAGAGGTAATGGAAATATCTTTAAATACATCCAATGGTGTGAAAATTGATATTTTACATTAAAAATGATAGATCACTAAATGTAAAATGTGTTTTATTCACTAATATTGGTGACAAGAAATCAAGTGATGTTATATATTTCAATGGGTTGAGGAATAATCTTTTTATTTTTCTTAGAATTTTCATAATGGGAATGGACAAATATTCTAGAATAATAGATATGTCAATATGATGATGAAGTTTGGAATAATTATAATTAAGGTAAAATTAAGAATTGTAAATAAATTCTTAATTTGTAATGATTAATAAAATTTCTACATGAGAATAATAGATGAAAATTAACCATGTTATATAATACTTTTCCTTTTAAATATTAATTACAAGTATAATATTTTTTACTTTGTAGTGGAAAAAATAGTCTAATGATTAATTATAAAAGTCTCAATAATTTTGAGACATGTCATACATGAAAAATACTATGTAAGAGTCACAAGGTTATGGAAATCAAGAAGCGGAAACATATTCACTTTATATACTTGGATGTGTGGGGTATAATGAGAATAAAATAACGCAATAAATATCGATAGTTCATAACCTTTATTGATTATTACACTCCTAGGAATTATGTATTTTTTATTTCAAGAAAAATATAGTCTCTTTATAGATCCAAACACTTTATAGGAGTGTTGATATGGAAATAGGATGCACTATCAAAATATTTTGTTCCAAAAATGGGTCTGAATACATGAATGAATAATTTTAGTTGTATATTGAGAAATACGGAATAATATATGAATATAGTGCTCTATAAACAACCCAAAAAATGTAATATTTGAGATGAATTATCAGAGTTTAATAAACATGGGATGAACTGTGTTATCAAATCATGGATCCTAAAAGTATTTTTGAGGAAAGCTACAAAATTGGTTTTCTATATTCTTAACCTCTTTTTACTCCAATAAAATTTTTCCCACAGACATTATGATATGTGGTTTTGTAAGAAACATAATTTGAATAGTATAATAGTATTTGTTAGAACATTCTATATTAAGATATAATTTAAAAAATGGTAATGTTCAATGAATGAATAAGGGAATATTTTTATATGCACACCTAGTCGAAGATATTACTAGTGTTACAAAAATAATTTTTTGAAACATCATCAATATATTTTATGTGATAAACATAAAAAATAAAAAATACTTTCAAAATTTCTTTCTTATTGGTGATAACGATAAACAATATATTTTCGGTGATGTTGGATACCATGATTATATTTCAGATTCCCAAGAATGTTTTCCAAAATCTCATAATGATTGTAAAATATCCAATAAAAAGTAAATCCCATAAATAGGAGAGAACATGTTCATAAGGTTTAGGGAGAATGTGTACATATAAAATATTGTTGGAGATAATAGTATAGTTATTCATTCATAGAGAATTTTTATGTATTCCAATCATAGAAGCTTTCATTCACAAGGTTAACCAAAAAGTGTTGAATATCATTTATAAAATGATGTTTATATAGTATTAATGTAATATGATCATAAAAATATTAATAATAATGACACTTGGTAATTGGTGTCACATCCCAAATATAATCATATTATTGGGTCAAAAGGGTTATTCATGAAAAGTATCATTATTAAAGGTGAAGTAGCCTTTAAGAAAGCCTGTCTTATTTACATTGGTTACTCTAAAATTGATGATATAGAAATTTATAACCCCATTACCCAAATTATAAGGCTTGAAATTATTTTTATTTTTCTTTTAATATGTGATCAATGTAATTGATTTTTTTGAAATGGATTTGATATAATAATTTATTAATGGTGAATTTGGGGGTGAAATCAATATTTAAAAACAATAAGGTTTTATCATTTATGGTGAAATTTATCAAGATTGGAAGAAAAATAAATATTTGTATTAGATAAATAAATCTCACCATAATTAATTTTCTATATCGGAAAATAGCTTAAGGAATATTAACTTCATAAAAGGCAAGGTATATTTTTATCTATGTCATGGGAGAGAACAAAAATACAATTATTATGATTTTTTATATTGATGGTATCATTTTTTCCATAAACAATGTAAAAAACATATTGGAACCTTTCTACCTAAATTTGGAAACATTTTATGATTCCAATGATTGTTGAGATGGTTTTATTCTTGGGTTATCAATCCATAAATATTGAATATTCTATTTTTATCTCACATGAGATGTAATATCATGTGTTGTGAAATAATTTGAAATTAAATCAAATAGATAGATCTCCATAACTATAAAAAATGACGTTATGTTTTCCATTTATGAAAAATGAAGGAGTTCAAATCAAATAGTGTTTTGAATTCTTATTTCTAGCCTACATTTTTTGGACTTAATTTAGACCAGACATCATATTTCTCATTACTCAATGTGCATGATTCCAATTCAACCCTAGGGAAATGAATATTTCAGTAATGAAATGTAACTTTCACAACATAAAAGGGTATTAAGATTTTAGTTTTTGGTATGATAATAACAAATCATTTCATCTTTATGATTTTTTGGATGTGGACTAGCTAGGATATATTGGTGAGCAGAAGAATACTTTTATGGGTACATTATTTATTAGAGAAATATGTGTCATTTTAATCTCTATGAAGTAAAATTATATCAAATTGAGAAAAAAAGAAGACAAATATCTTTTCTAAAATCAATAAGTTACGCAAATTATATGGATGAAGTTATATATTGAAAATATGAGGGTGAATATTTCATACCCTTCGGTAATTGAGTGTGATAATCAAAGTGAAGTCAATCCTCAAAAAAACATTGTACAGAAATTAAAGTAAATGAATATTTATATTAATTACCCCCATATCTAGGATGATTAGTAATATATATCATTCAATATATGATTTTATAATAAAGGATAAATGTGTAGATATCTTGAAAAATCCACTAATAAAGGGTGCCTTTTAGTACTTGAGAGTGTTGATGGGACTGTATTCTCAACAAAAAATCACTATATTTTTTTTGATATATTTTATATAATTTATTCAATTTCACTTGTTAACAAAGGGTTATAATATATAGGAACACATATTTAAAAGGTTAGATATAATCTCTTTCTATTTCTGGGTTCTAATAGAGGTGAGAAGAGAAGACAAGTTTACCTTATTGGGGAAGACTTGAAGATTTGGTATCTAATATTTAATGAAGAGATCATAAATTATTTCACTTGTTATAAAAAATAAAATGGGAATAATGGACCATCATGAAAAAATTTAATATAATGTGGATTTGAGTTATTCTCAATTGAGACATTTTCAATATGGTATTGGTCTTTAAACCCCGAAATTGGATAACATTCAAAACACCATTCTATCATATTGTGTGGTGTTTATATAACCTTCATATTGGAGGAATACTAGGATTTATTTTCTAATGAGATAAATTCATGAGTTATGGATGTTTTTCATGTTATGTTTATTAACAACATTCCCATGTTTGTGACCGAGACTCATTAGTGTTGATTAAATATGTAACAGGATAAAGGGTTTTTAGTGTTAGATGTATCCATGATGTAAGGGAGTGCACTACATCATGATTAGTTTATTCTGAGGAAGAGTGTTTTCTATTAAGTAAAATATCACACCATATTCCAATGTGTTGTATCATGATTATATAAAGAGAAAGGAACAATTTACTATTATATAGATTCATCATATTGTATCCAGATATAGTTGCACCTTGAAGTTGTTTATATGGTGTTGTAGAGATATAGTGGAATCATAGAATGACCCCATGAAATATTTATGTTGAGATTATAAATGATCCAAGGGGACATCAGACAATAATGATATACTATAAGCCATAAAAGGATGACGAATTATTTCAATTCTTTGGTCATGAGAATTTGGTGTAGCACTAATTAAAGATCATGATAAGTAATCACATATCAACTATGATGGTCATCCCATAATGGGTGCATATAATTTATAGATTATATACAATATTTTGAAATTTATAGTTTCAATATATTCTGATATTACCACAAAACTACAACCTAAATCGTCACTCTGTAATGAAAGAGAAAGTGATTTATATAAGGAGTCTCACCCATGAAAAAGAAGAACAATATCAGGGAAGTGATTATGAAAAATATGACCACTTATTTCATGAGGCATTTTAGAGGGATTTTGGTCATTCTTAATGAGAATAATGAGGATTATAACAAGTTGAAAATTTTAAATGCACTGAAGGAGGTGATAATAGGTCGATTGACTTCTTTATTCTCTACAAGATAAATTTTTTACATGGTAGCTGAGTAGAATTTTCCATATCCTTTTGTTATTCTTGTTGATAATAATATAATGCTGTGGGAAAATATATTACAATTGATAGAAACCGTGGATTATCCACTATATAATAATATTGATAAAACTATGTAAAATATACTTGTGTTTTATGGTTTTTTATCACACTTTATTTTATCATTATGTAATATGAGATCCAATCACATTAACCATTGAATGAAAAAATAATTGAGAGTTTAGCTGTTATAAAAATTTGATTGACCACCCTTTCATTGTTGGTTCAGTCTCACTTAGACCTATCATGATTATATATATTTATTATATTATCTTTACTAAAGTTAAATCTTAGGTGTGTTAATACTTTACTTACTAGAAGATGTAATGATTTTAGATATCCATGATTGGGCAAATGGTTTATCCATGTAATTATAAAGCTAAATTTCAAGATTGGGGTAGATGGAAAAAATATAAAAATTAAAGAAGAAATCATAACAGAAAGATCATAAATTTTTTATAATAGTTAACATCAATATTATCTAATGTATATTATTCACAACCCTCTACTCCTCAAGACTTTTAGATCACACTATGAACCCAAATTATATAGGGGAGTCACAATCATTATGAAAACATCATCTTATACTAGAGTCACAACCAACACAAAACATTACTTATTATTAGGTGTAATAACCAATTAAAATGTGCACCTTTTATGGATGTATAACTAGTACAATCGTGATTTTACAAGGGAATGTATAAACCATTAACGGTTAAAATATAACATCAAATATAACAAAATTAAGACTCAATGAAAATAAAACCAGATAGAATAGATGGAGATTATAATATTTTTATATATTGAACACTTGAACTTGTGAGTTTCAATATGAATTATATTTCATAAAAATAAAATATTTATGATAGTAGTTATCATAGTTCAAAATATTTTATCATCGGGTTCCTTCCGATATCAATTTAAACAAAAATCTATAATAGGATTGACAATTGTTTTATGTTTTCATAATCTTACTTCAATGTATCCTTGATTGTGATTTTCAAATTTAAAAGTAATCGTTAACATTCTTGATTCCAATGTATATTGTTCATAATACATGTATAGTCTAATTATTTCCTTAAAAACAACTTAGAATTATGTTAGTAAATATTTTGAGATTCTATTGTTACTTTATAGTACGATAATGTATTAATATAGTCCATGTTAGCTTCAAAATATTGCATTATATCTTTGAAAAATAATCATGGTAAATCTTAAGGAATCTTCCACACCATAAAACATACTATGATAGTTATCTTGACATACTATAGGATTCGATCACACTATCCTATAATGTCACTTGGTGTTCCATTAATGGGGTAGTATAGTCTTATTAAATATCTGGATATTATGTTTTTTGATCAACATATCTTGAATTGATTTTCTAACACTCTATCAACACAAACACATTTCCAAATTAATAACTTATATTTTGTTCACTTTATGACGTAGTTTATGTTATACTTATACAACATCTAAAAATATCTTGTTTATTTAATGTAATATTGGTATAACACTTAAAACTATACTGTCTTGCAACATAGTTTCTATCACCCAATTTTTTGACTTCATCGATTGAATACATATAGATGAAATCTCAGAACCATTAAATCATATATGTAATGGAAAATTGAAAAAAAAATATCAACAATATAATAGTAATTAGATCTTGTTTAGAACATAAATAGAAACCTAAAGAGAATATTATAATCCGAAAGCCAAATATATAGTAATACAACACCATCAATATTGGATGGAATTCATAAAATCAGAATATAATGTATCATTTGGTAGGTCCAACATAGTTTTATCCTCTAACATGAACATCCATTCACATAAATATGGTGTAATATTTCAACATAATGTAGTCTAATTCCTTAAAATGAAAACATAAGAATAAATATCTCGACATTAATTCAACTTATCACATTAAATTAATCAAGATATCATCATACTCATCAAAGGTAAAAAAATTATTGGATCATTGATATTAAAATATATCCTTTTTTATAATCGTAAACCAAAAATAAAAATAATCGATAATGTAATGGAATAAATTGAGGAAAAAGACTCCACCTAAATTCATGATCATATTCCTCCCACTTTGAACATATCAAAACAAGTTAGAAAAAAAGAAATTCTACTTTATAAAGGCTAGAATTAAATAAAAAATTAAAACAAAAAAAAGGAAACAATCAAAAATTGAAATGTAAAAAAGAGTATTGCATTAAAAAAATTCATCCTCATTTCCTTCAATATATTTAGTTTATTATGAATAAATGCGATCTTACTCAGCTCCATCATAAACTGTATAGAAAATATTAGTAACCAAAATATCTATGATTATTTTATCTTCAAGAAAATATTATAATGTTGCTAAAATTAGTTGATCTCATACTAATATGCTTCCATATTTTAGTTTAGTATCAACTGATTATATATCCTCTTAAGGATTCATGGTATAAAAAACTTTCAAAACTTCCACCTAATTTGGATCCCCTACTTTTAGAGTTGAATGAGAAATATAGGTGTCATGAAATGTCACATCAACAAAATTTGGATCAATGTTAGTAGATAATTTAATAATTCCTTCAACTTACTACTTGATACGATCTACTAATGATGTCATGGACACTCCAATTTATAGATCATTGATGACTTGATGAGTAATTTTTGAATGACATGCAATTATATTTTCCTTTTAAAATGAAATACACAATATAAATGGATTTTTTTGAACCCCAAAAGTATGTTAAGGTTGAGTTTATCTGATATATTCTTAATTACTAACTCCAGTTATTATAGAAACTCTAACTCTTTTCTTCCTTTAAGGTATATTTTCTATAGGATGTAGTTTCATTCATTCTAATTTCCTTATATACTGAGATGTATCTTAAAAATATTTCTATTTATTAAAATTTTAAATTGTTAACTCCCCTTTTTCAACATACTCATTAATTGAATCTATATAATTTTTTACTTAGTAATTTCAACATCATTAGAAGACTTGAACTATCATTTCATTAAAGAATCAACCTTCTTACTAAAATGCTACTTCATATATGTAGATTCAAATTTTTTAGAATTGATGTCTCAGACTATAACCCTTTATTAGGATTTTTTTAGAATTTTCTTATTTATTTTAATATGATACATCATCGTTTCTTCTAAAAACTTCATATATAGGTAAAAAAGGTTGATATTGCCCTTCAAGCATCTATTCATTTCTAAAAGTTAGAAATAAAACACTATTTTTCTAGATTCAAATTGATAATTGAAAAAATTAAAAACACTACTTACATCCTCTTTAGGTAGAGAAATTTTTTTAAATAGTGATTCTAAATTATAACAAATCCAATTTAAATACAAATAGACATTTTTCTCAGTTCTATCATAAAATTTCAAAATTTTATCAGATTATGAAAATTTTCATCTCTTATTCAATGGAAATCATCTTTTAACTTATTAAGACATTTATAAAATTATTACATTGAGATGAATGTATTTTGATATTTAGTTTGCTTCATCTTCTTCTTATTTTTTCTCTTCTTCTTATCAAAACCTCCTTCCTAAATACAAGGTGAAGAAACAAGAATTTATTTTTGATCCTAACCAAAGGGAAAATCTATAATTTTATCTCCATCATGTGGATTAAGAATTTATATGGGGTTTTAATCCATGAAATTACATGGGGCATCATTTATATATTATCTAGACCAATTCTTAATGGGATATCAACTTTCCACATAAATCCTTCTTAAAAAAATCTCCTCCATTGAACTCTTTCTAATAGACTGATCATCTCATATATCTTATCTAGAAAGAGTTTTTTTAATAAAACTACAATAAATAGAACATTTATTAACTCTTACATTCTCCAAATACATAGATTTAATTAACCTTATATTATTTATCACTAGATTAAATGGACTGTTGAATAATAAAAATGTGAACATTTAAACATCTTGAAGATTTATAAGATCATTGTCCTAAAGCCTCCCTTATACAAAAGTCTAAAATACTTTTATAGTATATTTTTACTGTATATTCAATTAGAACATTCAAATTTTTTCTAAACAAATTTGAAAATCTGTTTTAACAAAATTATAATTTCTGAAAATAAATTTCAGTTAAAGGAAAACCTCTATACTTATAGATATATTTCTAGAATTATTATTTCCAAATGAATTAAAAATTTCTATATAATTAACTATAATTTAAACTATATTCACTCAATAATTAATCAGATCATAATCTATTTTTTCTACCAATGATAAATTCATATATAATTCTAATTTTTTTGATAAAAACTTTTTAAAATGAAATAAAATATCTCATTCAACTTGTGAAAATTACATCCTTACACAAATATAATTTTAATGTCTCTAAAAATTTTATATCCATCATTATACCAAACATGATTCATTTTTTTGCACATGTCACTATATTTTCATTAACAATAGAACTCTTTTTAGCTTTTGACATTGAATAAGATAATTTTTTCATAAATAATTTATTCTTTAGTGAATCTTCAATGACCTTTTACTTCCAATTTCTAATAGGTGTAATAGGATAGTAATCCTAGAAAGATTAATCTCTTTATCAGATTGAAAATTCCATATCTTTCCTCTTACACGTTAACTATGTAAAAATTAAGAAACTAAAAGAAAAAATAATCTAACATAGTTTGATGTTTTACAAACTTGAGAGTAAAATAAATAGAGACTCAAAAATTTGAATTATTAAATTGATTCTATGAATATATATAATAGATTTCAAAATAGTTTGAATAATTTCATTAAATTATAAAATAATATTGATATCTAATTTTGTGATGAGAAATAATCCATGCATCAAAAGATGACTTGATGTTGAGAAAGTTCTGTAAAGACTACTTAATATGAATCAATAAATTTACAAAATGTAGGTATAATTATTTTTCCCCATATCCCATCATGAATTTAAAATTCCAATCTATCATAATACATTTTTTATCCATCAAAACCACCACTCGTTTGGATAATGTCTTATAAGCCTCTATGTAGCATTGAATTTCTAAATTAATATCTTAATGTAGATTAATATTACATTGTGTTCCAATGTGATCCATACAGTTAAAAAATATTCCATGAGAAAAGATAATATATCCTAAAAAATAAACACTTCTTGGGGATGATTTTAATGAAAATGATATTTTCCATTTGATGTTAGAACATCTAGATTTCTTTAGAACAATAAATTTTTTGTAACCTTAAATATGAATTAAATATTATTTAATATTCCTTCATTCCATGATCAATTTTAATATTTTCAAAAAATATAGAATCTAGTGGATTAAAAAAACTTTCAACTAACAATTCATTAGTTTGAATAAATTATAAATAGATGTATCCCTTCTATACGTTGTCTTTAATAAAGTGATATCTCACCTCAATGTGTTTAGTCCATGAATACTAAAGTGGATTCATTGAAATATATGAAGATAATTAATTATAAAACATCATTAGAATATTGTCATAGTGAATAAAAAAATCAAAACAATTCCATTTAAACTTGTTGGTCCTTTTATAATATCATTATGTTACTATATATCTAGCCAAATATATTGATATATCCACTAAAATATTCATCTAAAAACTCCATGATAATAAAATCTTTTCAAGAAAGTGACACATTCCATTTTAACTCTTATTATAAATTTTAAAACCTCTAAAATATGAGTTTTAATTGATTGATAATTAAAAATAATTCCTCCATGGATAGAAAAAACTGAGCTTCACAAAAAATTTCTAATACTATATTATCCTTTTTACTATTGTCAAATGAATTTACATTAGATGAACATAAAATACTTCACACATGAACACCTTATAAGTAAAATAAATTCTACTATATTTTAAATAAAAAATACATATAATTATTTCTATAATTGTTTTTTGAACAATGTATTTTCTAGTAGAGCCATTATCTATTATATTTGAAGTACTCAAAGGAGTACTCATTATCTTATGATAATGTAATCTAAATCTCTTTACTAATTCATTAGAATAATTACTTTGATATAGAAAAATAACTTATTCAATTTGATAGATTTGAAATCCCATAAATAATTTTATCTCTTCAATGAAACTCAATTCAAATTCATTAGTAATTAAATCCAAAAACCCCTCACAAATAGATCCACTAGATGAACCAAAAACAATATGATCTATATAAATTTAAATAATCTATATATTTTTATAATATCTAATAATAAATAAATTATGATCAACTTTGTATTTATCAAAATAATTTTTTCAAAATAAACCACAAAACCTCTCTTCCCATGATTGAGGTTCCTTTTTCAATCCATATAGAGATTATGTAAGCTGAAAAAACATGGTTTATATTCTTCATAGGCTCAAAATTTTGAGGTTGTATTATATACACAATTATTTTGTAATAAATCTACATAAAAAAGAATATTTCAAATACATATAACATTACAGGAATCTTTTTCGTTTTTCATAAGGTAATGATGGCTAAATATTTTATAGTCATACAATAGGTGATACGGTCTCACCATAGTCAATGCCTTCCTCTTTATTATAACCCCATGTAACCAAGATAGCCTTATTTCCCACAATATGACTAGTTTCATCAAGATTATTCATGAAATTAAATTTAGTTCCAATAACTTATTATTCCTTGGATAATTTTTATTAATTACCATAATTTATTCCATTAAAACTGATAAATATCTTGTTGTATATTCACAATGGAATTTGGGTCCTTAAAATCCTCGGTAACATCATCTAGAACAAACTCCGTGGTAAAAGTAGAATTTCCAAAAATATTTCTGGCAATATTCATGGTTTGTATTATTGATTAAACATATCCAATAATTGTTTCAATGGGGCGATATCAAGGTGTATACAACATACTTTACTTATTAGTTTGATTCCCCCCTGAATAGGTACTTAAACATGAATATGATTTTTAACAGGCATAGAATCATCTAAATATAGATTTCTAAAATCTTCACCAGTCTACTGAAATATATTAGAAGTATCCATGGGATTAGTTTCCTTCAAATGGACCTGAATTAATTCTTTAACTATAATGGACCTCCTGTTATATATGCTATAATACTCACCTTTATTATAATAACCCAGAATAAATCTTTATTAGATTTGGAATCAAACATACCGAAATTAGCCTTGATATTAAGAATAAACATCATGTATCTAAACACTATAATTTATCCAATTATAGGATTCATACCAATCTATAACATATAAGGGATAATATCGAGCATAGATAACTTTATAATTTTATTATATACATAAAATTCTATGTGAATTGCTTCTGGAAAGAAATATCTTAGCAATTCATACTCACTAATCATTATCATTCCCATTTATTGAAGTGATCTATTCTTCCTATCCACTAATTTATTTTTTAGATGGAGTCATGGGTACTAATAATTTCTAAGATAAAATATTACATTCATAAAACCACAAAAACTATTGATTGCTAAATTCACCTCCATGATCACTTCTTATTTAGATTATCATGTTTTTGTTTCTCATTCAGAAAAGTTTTATATTATATTGAAAGATTAAAGAAAGTTCAAATTTTCTGATCTAGAAGATACACCCAGGTGATTATTCTATAGTTATCAAAAATAAAATCCATTACTTATTTTATCCAATACTAGATACACGAGTTGGCTTAAACATGTATAAGGGAACCAACATAAGTGGTGTGTCATAGTTCACTTTATTGATTATATTAAACAAATCCTTTTATATCTTAACCATCATTCATGGATCACATAATTGATTCTTACACATATTGACCTTAGGTGATTATAGTACTAATTGATGACTGGAAAAAAAATTAGTAATCTAAAATTGATAATCCTATGCCTCCAATGCTATAAAAGACTATCTATCTACACACTATTCCATTAAATTACGTATCAGATAATTAATTTAAGAAGGTTTACATTAACCTTGTTGTTATAATAATTAAATAGAATCATATTTAATAAAAGGTAAATTATCATTCAAAAACATAACATTCAATAAATTGTCACATAATTGAAAAATAAGAATCGAATTATTCTTCAATTATTCAATATAAAAAACTTTATTTACAATAGTATAATATGATATATCAACCTCACCAAGTACATTTACCTGGCCTTTGGAATTGTCTCTAAATGGTAAATCACATCCATAAAATCTTTTTTAGGAAATTAAGTTATATGGTTCTTCGGTCATATGCTTAGAGAATCTGCTATCTATTTACCAAACATTCATCCTACCAATTTAAAGGCATCTTTCATAAAAATACCGAACAATTGAATGGTTTGATACCCATTATAATTTGTGTCTTATAGTTTTAGTTATACGTTTTTTAGCTACCCACATATATTTGAAAGAAGTATTAAAATGGGTCTTCCTAACAAGAGATTTGGAGATATAATCCTTTGAATGTTCTAAATATTGTATATGATGAAGAAGGAATTCACTAGGATAATATCCCAATATCCTTCTTCTAAAACATGTAACAGTAGAGATGCCACCATTGAATATTTTTATATAAAAAATTTATAGATATTAGGAAATTGAACATTATAATATGCACTAATATTGTTTATTGTCATCCTATTCCATGACATAATCTTTTAATAAATTTCCCTTTATTAAAAAAAGTTCATGCTTCTTTTAATCACTCAATCCCACCTTTATTAATTTCAATTTCCTTCTAAAAAAACTCTAAATCATTGCTTAACTTTTCATTCAAACGGTAAGTAGTTTTATTTAATTTATCATTCTATTGAGAATAACATTTTTTCCTCAACATGTTTCATAATACATTATTCAAGAATCTAATATTAAAATGAAAATATAATAATATGTTTTTGGAAATTTTCTACTATTTTATTTAAATCATAAAAAATTTATTTATCATAATCATAATCAATATTAGAATTGTATTGAAAATAAAAACAATAATCACTAAACCCATTCTAGTTTCCATTATATATAGGTTGGAATATGCCTTTTTAGTTTCAAATTTTTCACTGGAGTCTAAATATTTAGTAAAACCCATGATATAATAATTTCTCTATTATATTTTTTTGCACATCATTATCCTTTATTTCATTATTTAATATTGGATAGTTAACTTTGATGTTTCCATTATTCATGTGCTAAAAAGTAACACATGGTGTATTTTTATTATAATTTTAACCACCTTTCCGGTTTCCTTTGTAACCATCCATTCCATTATTTCTTATAAACTTCCTTCTATTGCATCCTAATTTCATCATATCTCTATATAATCCTCTCATAAGTAATGTAACCTTATATTTATCAGTACCCTAAATTTTAAAATTAGATGATTTAGTTGAAACAAAAATTATATATTTTAAATATTCTCTATCATGACCCACCATCACCAAAATGAGGGAAGGGACAACAAACTTCCATACCCTTCCTTGTTCAAGTTGATGGATAGATAATATCCTCAGAGTCCCACCTTCAATAGTCCCTATTGTGGTGACTATAACCTAGGGTATAGAATCACACATAATATGGATGGTGTTACCATTTTTATTTAGTAGGATCGGGAGAGAAGATTGTAAAAACCCAAGCATCTCTAAAAATAAAGGTAAATGTAATGGAAAAACACATTCCCATATGCATATTAAAATATAAAACCATACAAAGTACATGAAAAATCCATAGGGAAAGTACCCAAAGAAAATAAAACAACAACGAAAATTGTCAAAACATCTGAGCTAGTATGGTTCTGTATGGTCCTTGAAGTCCTCCTGGAAACCTGAAAGAAGTTTTATATGCATATGGAAAGTATAATGGTATACACAGTAGGGAAAACCAAATTCTCTTGTGCACAAGCGGGGAGGCATTCTAATCCCATGTAAGAAAGTAGAGGTAACCAAAACACCTAGAAAAAAAACTATCCACCCAGCCTCACCTAGTCACACTTCCCAAATAACACAAGCCAGGTAAGTAATAGTAATAGAACATTGATATTTGGGTACCCAACACCGCTTCCCCAATGGTTATTGAAGACATCCTATGCATCATACATTCCACATAGTTTTCACTCAAGTCCCACTACCTCCCCAAAAATAACCTTAGGGCCCACCTCAACCACATATCTCGCCCACAGACACCTGGGCCACCACAACCACGCATCCCTCCTACAGACACCTGGGCCCCCACAACCATATGTAACCACCCCCACAAATACCTGGTCATGAAAAACTACCACCATGCCGAAAGACACCTGGGCCTCATCCCGAAGACACTAAGGAAACAAACCTACCCCGCACACACCTAGGCCAACCACCACAACATACCCTACCCAAAGATTCATGGGATATAATCAATCTTAGGTCATCAAATCTTGCCTGAATAGTCTTGGGTTACTCATGAGAGGTATAAGAAAGGAGCTATTAACCATCCCCTCCTAAAAATGTTTTGAAAAACACCATCCCCCATGAAATGGTGGTGTTTGGCATGAAGTACTCATCTTGGGTGGGGTGAGAATAAGAAATACAAGAACTAAATTTATACATATAGGTAGACAAGAACTTATCCCATACTAAGGGTTCCCAAACCAGCCCATACACAAAAACCCTCATTACTATTCATTGATGCACAAAACACAACCTCCAAAACTAGAACACATCCAATTTCTGGAAAAAAAATTACCCATTAAACCCTTTCTTATTTTCATGTCCAAGGGATTCCCAAAAAAATAATCCTTCACTGCCGAGAAACTAAGAGACATAACCACAAGCTAAAAAAGAAAAACATCCAAGTAGAATTTTAATCATTCACACACAGTTATCTTGTAATGTGACAATAAAAAAATGGATCTGTGAGATCCCTCAAAGTACTGGAAAAAAACCAACCACTAACATGTGGCCCCACACGGACTCCGGTCCACAAACCAACAACTCAACAATAGGGAATTCCATCCCCATCCACATCACCCTATAAGGCATCAAACAGTTCAATCATACACATCACCAGAATAAATAAATAGAGTTTTTAGATTTAATCACACCATTCATTAAGTTCCTGCTTTCCGTTTGGTTAACCAGGGTGATCACAAAAGGGTTCTTGTTCATTGGGATTCTATTTAATCAACCGAGTTTATGTGATTAACCAGTTTCCATGTTATAACCATTAAATCATGGGATTATCTAGAAAAAAGAGGATCATTAGTGGGCAAGAAAGGACCACCAACATCCCTGATTTTCAATGGACATAAGCCCATAAAATTCACAACATATAAATAATGATAAAAGAGTATATCAGCATCATCATCAAAAACACCACTTCATTATTTAAAATCCATTTATTATCTTTGTTGAGGTTTAGTTTCGTCCTCACACCAAGGAAACATTATCATACCTACCACACATGATACATAGTAAAGATAGATGATGAAAGACCCGACCTATATGATCAATGATTGATGTTTTCTCCTCGAGCCAGAAATTGGGGGTGTGCCACTTACAGGAAACTCCAACACTCTATGGGTGACCAGAAAGGGCTCTTGCATGGTGCACAACTCGTTTGTGGAAGAGGGACTCCAAATGAACCAAGACAAATCGAAAGGAAAATAAGAGATGATCTCAGCTTAAGAAATGGCTAGATCCTAAAACTAGGGAGACTATTTCGAAGTACTTAAAAGTTAGATCATGGCTCGACCACACGGTTGGGCCATTCCACGCATTGGGATTAATTGAGATTTAATAATTATCCAAGAATATCCTGGAGCTAATGGCTGTGAGTTAATAGATTTTATTTAAATAGATAAAACGCATAATAGGGGAAAAACAGTAAAACATGACAAAGGTGTGACACCGAGGAAAAATGCCACATGTTTCAGAATATCAAGGGTCGCCCAACTATTGGGGATTTAATAAATCTTTACTTCCATTAAATGGATTTTGAAATGGTATTAAAACACTTTTACATCAAAAGAAATGTTACTGGGGAAAATTGGAAGGTCCTAGAAAAATTGGGAAGGACTCGCCGTCGCCTTGGCACTGTCACCCGAGCACTTTCTCCCTTGCACCATCACCCTGGAACCATTTTTCTGGCACCATCGCCCTTTCACCGTCACCCTAGCACTATCTCCCTGGAACTTTCACCATGGAACCTCCTCCCTATCACTGCCTCTGCCACCATTCACCGTCGGTGCCACCGATGCTCATCAATGCAACCAATGTCGATCGGTACCATCGATTGTCAACGGTGCCACCGATGCCTATAGGTGACACCAATGCCCCTCGGTTCCACCAATGTATATTGGTTCCACCAATTATACTCGGTTCCACCACCATTCGGTGCCACTAACGCCCATTAGTTCCACCGATGCTCATCGGTGCCACCGTTCATTACATCCTAAAATTTTGAAAACTCCTTATTGAGTCACCGATGTTCCCCAAGACACCCCAAACACTAGAAATTGGAAAATTAATGGATAGAGAGGGTCAGTTCTATTACATCAAAAACCACTCAAACTATTCTCATCCTTGAGAATTCAAGGATAAACTCGACAAAAAGAGAGGGGTCCAGACAACCACATCGTAAGATACCTCCTAAAGACAAACCACCCTAGAGTTTTTCAAAAGTCGAAACTACATTGATATCTAGGAACACTTCTCCCTCATCTATCTCCTGAAAAACTACAGATACACTACCACTCTTCTTCCCCATGTAATCACAAAAATACATAAACTTTACACCGTCCACACTCACAGATTTGGGAGTCTCCTTTTCCATGTCATGATACTATCTGCGTTGGGCACCACTGACTCATCTTCCTAGTTTTAGTGGCATATACATTAATGCATCTTGATTAGGTATCGGTTCCTCCCCTTAACATAATTAATACTTTTCATACACATTCAAAGAACATAGGAAAAAAAGGCACATCTCCTAGTTAACATGGTCAATCATTAAATCATAGTCATGTAAAAAACAACAAAGGAAAAAACTGAAAATAGATCTGGGTACTAGGAACACATCTATGCCTCTTGTTCTCAAGTACTCTCCTCAAGGCCACCATGCCTCCAAAATACAAAAAACAATGGAATGTTTCATCCATGAAGAAACTTCTCCTAATGATCTTTGATCCTTACTGGTCACTCTATGAATGTCACATCGTCTTCAATATAAATCTCTCCCCGGTCGGGGATGTGTGAATCATCATGTAGATACCGAAGATTCTGAGACACATGGAAGACTTTTTTCACCCTCAGTAGTGGTGGTGGTAACACCTTCTGATTTTCCAATATACCAACACCTCCAAGAACATCTTCTTCCCTAACCTATGTCTAGCACATGGGTGAACGAGACGATCATCCATATAAGGATTCAAACAGAGCCATGTCAAATGGTAGAGTAATAGATATTGTTGTAGAAAAACTCTATCTGGGTCAAGTGTCATACCCACGATTCTTTGATGTCCAAAATTCATGACCGTAGCATATCTTCCAACTTCTAGATGGTCAGCTCTGTCTTCCCATTTGTCTAGGGGTGGAAAACAGTGCTAAAGCATATTTAGGATCCAAAATCAAGTTGCAATCCATTCCAGACTCGTGAGGATAACCGTGTATCCTGATCTGATACTATTTACCTTGTAATCCCATCAAACCACACCACCTCATCCATGTACCAATGTTATATGTCATCCACCACATTTGACTCCTTGATTTCTAGGAATTGAGATGATTTCGTTAGCCGGCCTACCACCACCAATATAGAATCACAACCTCTTTGAAACTTGGGTACTCCCATGAAACAATCCATCGATATTTCATCCCACTACCACTATGGGACATCTAAGGGCCGTAATGGACTACCTGGAAGACAGTTCTCATCCGTTACCTGCTATAAAACGAGGTACTTTTCCACAAAATCCTCCACTGCCCGTTTCACCCAGGGCCCCCAAAATTTACTCATCAATCCTCGATACATATTGAAAACTCATGGGTTGACTTCCAGGGTGAGTTAAGGATCACAACGAGGACATTCTCAAACATCGTCTCTAGGATGAACAGCTTCCCCCGGAAAAGCATCTAATTCTGATCATCTTCCAACCATACTTCTGGTTCATTTCCCTGGATAACACGATAACACATTACTTTATCCTCTAAAATTCCCCCAATGAGACTCCTCCACATTCTATACCAAGGAAGACTACACCATTATATGAAACATACAACCTCTACCATCCACCACCCTCTTGCTCAGCTGTAAACTAGCCAACTCCTCCATTGCATTCCAAGAAATTGTTGACTCCCAAATCATATCCTTATGCGACTTCCTACTAAATAAATTGGCCATCACATTCCCCTTTCTTGAGGTGTAGGAGTTCTCTATCATTTAGTCTTGAAGAAACTCAATCCACCTCCACTTCCGCAAGATCATATTTCATTGGGAGATGATATACCTCAATCCCTTGTGATCCGTGAGGACCAAAAAGCATTACACGATGAGGTAATACAGCCACAAATTCAGCCCAAACATTATCGCTACATGATATAGGTCATCGGTGGCATAGTTACATTCATGAGAACGTAATTTCCTAGACCTATAAGAGATCACTCCTTTATACTACATCAACACAAACCCCAAGCCTAGGCCTGAAGCATCACAGAACACTTCACATGTAACTCGTTCCTCTAGAAACCTTTATACTGGGTCACTGACTAGTTTCCCCTTCAGATAAGTGGAGGTTGGCAGGAACTACTCACTCCATAAAAAAGTATAGTATTTCATGGTCAATGCTGCCAAAGGAGATGAAAAATGAGATACGTTGGGAATGAACCTCCAGTAGTAACCGATTAGACCTAAAAAACTACACATATCTACCTCGTTCTTGGGTGCTGCTCAAGAAACAACTTCCTCGACCATCGACGACTCCACTTCTATTCCATGTTGGGTCAACACATGTCTAAGGAAGTGAACAACTCATGTCTAGAACATACACTTGGACATATTCCTGTAGATATGGTGCGGTCAGAGGAAATCTAAAACCATCTTTCGATAAACAACATGATCCTCCTATGATCCGGAGTAGATCAAGATTTCATCAATAAAAATGACTATGAACCAGTCTAGGTACTCAGGGAAGACGAAGTTCATGAGCCCCATAAATACGGTTGGTTCATTCATAACACTAAATGGCATGACCACGAACTCAAAGTGCCCATATCTTCACCTGAATGCAGTCTTAGATTTTTCAACCTCCTTCACCCTTAACTGGTGATATCAAGACCGCAGGACTATCTTAGAGATCCAACCTTCTCCCTTAAACTGGTCAAAAAGTTCATTGATCCTTAGGAGGGGGTAACAGTTCTTGACCGTCACTTGATTCATCCTTCGGTAGTCTATACACAGCCTGAGACCACCATCATCCTTCATTGCGAATAAGACTAGAGAACCTCATGGTGATGCACTTGGTTCTATAAAACCATTCTTCATCAAGTCACTGGCCTGAATTTTTAAATTCCGCAACTCAAAAAGCATCATCCGATAGGGAGCCATTGAAATCAGACAGGCACTGGGTTGTAGTCTATTGTGAACTCAACATCACATTGAGGGGGTAGAGTCACAACCTCTTCAGGGAAGAATTACAGGAACTCACTGAAAATCTCTAGAACTTCCACAATCTCTGAATCTGCTGATTCCATGGATATCTTCGCTAGAAAAGAAAGAAGGGGATCCACTCTCCGGCTGCCCTCCTGGTGACCCCGTTCACAGAGGAAAGTTACACCCTGGCCGCCCAAATTTGAAAACACGACCCTTCTCAAGATGAATTTGATAAAGGAATACTCATAGAACAGCCAGTAGATGCCTAAAATGACATCATATGGCTGTATCTCTAGAAAAATGAGGTCCCCAATGGACTGATGTGGCCCCAACATCATTCCTAATCCCCAAAAAACGCAGGAAAAGCTTGTATGACCTTTAAATGGTGTACTCAATACCATAGGTATAAGAAGTATCTTTGAATTTATACCCAGACCATTGACGATACAAGGAATAAGAAAGAGTACCAAACAAAATATTGTGATGATCCTGAATCAAAAAAGGAATAAGCAAGAGTACCAAACAAGCTGGTTATACCTCGAACGACCCCTACCCCAGATAGAACCGCTACCTTTTCGGTGTGAAACAAACCAGTCCTAGCTCCTCTTCCCCTCATCTGTCAGCTGCCTCCTTGACCACGCCCTATTCGTGGTCCCCAAAGAGTCCCTTGTGGTCGGCCTCCTCCTGCAACATCTTCTCTGAGAGGAGTGGGGGCTCCCTAACCCTAGTGTGGCTGCTGGAAAGGCCTGACTGGGAACTTCTACTACTGAGGTGGGTGCTGAACCTAACCACCTCCATTGTAATTCCCTTTGTCATGAAACTAATTCTGAATGTTTCCATGGCTTCCATAGATAAAGTACATAAGTCCTAGGCTCAAAGATAATGGGCGAGGACTGGGAGATCGAAACTGGAACTCTTGAGGCCTACTCCCCATCGGCTGAAACCTAGATGGCCCGGATGTTGTAGGTCTACTGCTAATGGACATCCCCTTTGACGAGCTCAACATGATCCCCTCAAGTGACACACCTCCCAGCATGTGGATTATCTCCACCACTTCTACCTTCTTTTGAACCTCCAGGTATGTCGGAAGAGTGAAGGGAGTAACGGAATATTGAAGAGAAGGTTGGAGTACCTCCTTTAAACATCTCGGTAGAGACTGCTCATCCAGAAAAAGGTCCAGAGTAAAAGGAAGGAGATCATTGAACTCGATGTCTAATTACCCCATTTTCATACTCCGTGTCTGGAGGGAGAGTATCTCTTGCCTCTTCTCAGCCATCATTATGGATAAAAGGAATTCCTCCAAGAACTCCTTCTTGAAGTCTGCCCACAAAACCTCAGCTACCCTCTTCTCCCCATGGTAGAGCATCCACAAATAATGAGTTAATCCCCACATGTGGCTCACAACCAATGGAACCTGGTACTAAGCCAGAGACCAGATGTAGCTAAAATCTAGCACCAACTCCTCAAGCTAGCTTTCTGTCTCCATGATTGAGACACTTCCCTCGTATTTCCCTGAGGTCCGCCGCTGAAAGGTACGAAGAGTATTTTACCACTGTTCATCCTTCTCCTCTTGATCATCCCTCTGTTAATTAGCCAAATTATCCTCATAGGCCTCAATCTCCTACACTACTAATGGTTGTCGTCCAGGTTCCATAACTGCCAGGTAAACATGTAATGCCGATCCTAAGTAGTGTAGAGGATCTCTTTTAAATTTTTCATAAACTCATTATTCATTTTAAACTCCCACAACACCTATAACACACAATAATAAAAGTAATTATGATGCGGGTACATTTCCTAGGGTCTCTACCATGTAATCAGTGTATCCTCACTTGGACATTCGGTAGGTCCAGAGTCCTTGCCTCAGATCACAGGGGGGATAAAATCATGTGTCCTAGCCAGTCTTCCCTGGCCTATTTCACACACCAATATTGCCTAACACTATTTCCCTACCATCCCATGTAATCCCCACTATTTCTAACTCTAACCTCCATCCTATATTTAAACCATTGCTCTGATACCATTCTTTCATGACCTCCCTTCACCAAGATCTGGGAAGGGACAAAAAACTGCCAGAGACATCCTTCTTCAAGTGGAAGGAGATATAATGACCCCTGATTCCAACCTTAAATAGGCCTTGGAGTGGCGATTAGAACCAAGGGTATATAATCACACGTAATATTTATGAAATTTCCCTTTTAATTTAGTAGGACCAGGAGGAAAGATGGTAAAAACCAAAAAATCTGCAAAACTAAAGGTAAAAGTAATGCAAAAAAACCATTCCCATATGCATGTTCAATGATAAACCCATACAAAGAACAAGAAAACTCCAAAGAAAAAGTACTAAAAGAAAAGAAATTAGTAACAATAATTGTCCCAACGTTCGAGCTTGTATGGTCCCACATGGTCCCCAAAGTCCTGGAAACCTGAAAGCAGATTTATATACATAGGTGTGAGTATATAGGTATACTCAGTTGGGAAAACCAAAATCTCTCGTACACATGTGGGGAGGCATTCTAATGCCCCATGAGAAAGTAGAGGTAACCAAAACACCTAGAAATGAAACTATTCAACCAACCACACCAAGGAACACTCCCCAAATAACACAAGTCAGGTATGTAATAGTAATAGCACATCGATATTTAGGTACCCCACACATCTTTCCCATTGGTTATTGATGACATCCTATGCATCATACCTCCCTGACCATTTTCACTATAGTCCCATGGCCTCCCCAACAACAAACATGTGGGCCACCTCCACCACGTATCTTTTCCACAGACACCTCGGCCAGCACAACCACACATCTCGCCCGAAGACACCTAGGCCACCACAACAATATGTAATCATGCCCATAGCTACCTGGTCTAGAAAAACTGCTGCCATGCCCAAAGACACATGGGCCTCATCTCGAAGACAGTTGGGAAACAAACATTCCCGCACACACCTGGGCCAACCACTACAACATACCCTACCTGAAAATTCTTGGGATATAATGGACCTCAAACTGTCACATCTCACCTGAAGAGTCTTGGGATACTCAGGAGATGGATCTCAAAGGAGCTAATAACCTTCCACTCATAAAAATGATGGAAAGAACACCATCCCCCATGAAATGGGGGTATTCAGAATGATTTTCTCAACATGGTGGGGTTTAAATAAGAAATACAAGAAACAAATGTATACATATAGGTAGAAAATAACTTATCCCAACCTAAGGGTTCCAAAACCATCCCATACACAAACACCCTTATTACTATTCATTCATGCACAAAACACAACTGCCATAACCAGAGCACATCCAATTCCTAGAAAATAAATTCCCCATTGAACCCATTCTTGTTATCATGTCCATGGGATTCCAAAAAATAATAATCCTTCAGTGCCAGAAAATTAATAGGCATATCCACAAGCCATGAAATGAAAAATAGTTAAGCAATAATTTAAGCATTCACACCAAGTTCTCATGTAAAGTCACAATGACAAAAGGGATCCGTGAAATCCCTCAAAATACTATAAAAAACCAAGACCAACACATGAACCCACACGGCCTCAGGTCCACAAACCAACAACTCAACAACAGTGGATACCATTCCCATAGACGTCAACCCACAAAGCGTTAAATAGAACAACCATACACATCACTAGAATAGAGAAAAAGAGTTATCTGATTTAATCACACCATCCAATAAGTTCCCTCTTTTTTTGTTAATCGAGGTGATCACACAATGGTTAATATTCATTAGGAATCTATTTAATCAACTGAGTTTATTTGATTAACTAGTTTCCAGGTTAAATCCATTCAACCACAAGATTATCCGAAAAACAGAGGTTTGTTAGTGTGCAAGAAAAGACCACCAATGGCCATAATTTTAAGTGGACCTAATTCCATAAAATTCACAACATATAAATGATGACAAAAGAGTAAAATAGTATCATCATAAAACAAAACCCTTTAATATTTAAATTCCATTTATTATCTTTTAGAGGTTTGGATTCATCCACTCCTTGAGGAAACATTATCATACCCACCTCAAATGATACACAGTAAATATAGATGAATGAAGACCCTACATGGATGATCAATTATAGATGTTTTTTTCATAGCAAGAATTGGGGATTTTACACTTGTAGGAATCTCTAAGGCTCCAAGGGTGAGAGGAAAGGGCTCTAGCATGGCGCAAGATTCTTCTATGGAAGAGGGACTCCAAACGCACCAAGAGAGAGTGAAAGGAAAAGAATATATGACCATGGATTAAGAATTGGGAATATCCTAAAATCAGTAAGATGATTTCAAAGTACTTAAAATTTTGATCGTGGCTCGACCACGCGGATGGGTGGTTCTACACATTGGGAATAATTGATATTTAATAATTATCCTCAGAGATGGTAGAGATAATGTCTACGAGTTAATAGATTTCTTTTAAACAGAGAAAAAATTATAATAGGGGAGAAACTGTAAAACACGACATGGGTGTAACACCGAGGAAAAAGGCGACATGTTTCAGTAGCTCAAGGGTCGCCCAACTATTGGGTATTTAAAACATATTTTATTAAATTTAAATGTATTTTTAAAGGGTATTAAAACACTTTGACATTAAAAGATAAGTTAATGGGGAAACTGGAAGGTCCTCAAAAAATAGGGAAGGACTCACTGTTAGGTGAGTCAACGTCGCCCTAGCACCGTTGCCCTAGAATTTTCAGTGCCACTATGGACCATAAGTACCACTAATGCTCCTCTGTTCCACCGATGCCAATCGGTGTCACCAATGCCTATGGGTGACACCGACGCCCCTTGGTGCCACCTATGTAGATCGGTGCCATCAATGCTCTTTGGTGGCACCGAAGCCCATCGGTGCCACTGATTCCCATCTGTTCCACCATTCGTTCGATCCTTAAATTTGGAAAAATCCTTAATGAGTCACTGATGATCCCTAGGACTCCCCAAACACCAGAAATGGGAAAAGTAATGGTCCAGGAGGGTCCGAGCCATTACATACTCCTTTATTTATTATTGTCTCTTATTCATTTATGTACATTATCTTCAATTCATGTTATAATATAGAACTATTCAGTTTATCTTGTGATTACTCCTTCATGGTATTGATTTTAGTAATTTATACCTTCTTGGTGTACCATTTCTTTTGTTGTGATCTAGGAACTATCTAAAAATGACTTTGTTGTCTATAGTTTCTTCAACTGTTCTCATCTCATTCATAATGCTTGTGAGAAAATAGAATATCTTATTCAAAATTCCATTCTATCCCATCATGATATCCTGGAAGTCAACCTGAGACATTCCAAGCTTATTTATTTTAAAATTATTGGTAACATTATCAGTAACTTATAAAATAATGTAAATATATTGAGTAATATTGCACAAAAAACATAACTAAATAAATTTTGGATAATAACACATTATTTTATATTAATTATTTAATATTTTAGAATGTAATCATCTATATCAGTACTAGTTATATAAATTTGGTTTAACAATAATTTTTTTTAATATTTCTTCATTGAAGTCCAATGATCAATTCATAGTTTCTTGAGATAAGATTCCATCTTGGTTTCGGATAACCATAGTCAATCTAATAAAAATGATAGATTATGTGGAATACAACCATCATTTGATCCTTCTCATACCATCTAGAATGATTATTTCACAATAAAATTTATTCTATAATAAATTAAAAAATAATAAAATAATCTAAAAGGGAAAATGATTTTATACAAAATTTATTTTCGAAATAAGTAGATTGATAAAAGTTAATATGGGGTGTGAAGTAAAAATTATAAAAATTAATTAAGCAAACTCAAAAGCAAGAAAACATTTTTTTATATTATTTTGGATCAAATAAATCATACATACAGTATTCACAGCCATTTAATCCTTAAGATATATGTATCCTAAAATAAACACCACATTTTAACTGGAGTCACAACCCACATATAACATTCATTTTATAATAGAGGCACAAACAACACAAACCATTCATTTTGATTAAGTGAAATTACAAAATACATGCATGTACCTTTATTAAAGGTATGACAAGTATAATCCTTCATTTGAAAGGGAAATTCATAAACCAATAATATTTGAAGGATATTGGAAAATATAAAAAAATTATTACTCCCTAAAATTTAACCCAAAAATAATTAATGAATATAATAAGGTTGTTGTATCTTGACCACATGACGTAGTGAGTTTTAGTATGCAACAAATTTAATATAAATAATAATAGAATGACAATATTGATTGTAGTTCAAAAATGTTATTCAACTGGTTCAATTTGAAATCTATTTCAAGGGTAATCTCATATTCTCCCTAGGAAACTTTAATGTTTTCATAATCTTGATTCATTGGTTCATTAATCATTTTCATCATTTTGTAAAGTAAAAAATGGTGTTCTTGAATATCACATAGAAGTTTTATAAAACATTGTTAATTAAATATAATCTTATAAATCAACTCAAATATTATATTTTTTGTACCAACTAATATGTTAATGTGGTAATATTTTCTTTGTTTTCTTTCTAATAATTAATTATCCTCTTGATTTTGACTCATAGTAGGTCTTGAAAAAGATTTCAAAATTCAAATCTTATCTCGATATTGATCTTATATTCTATAAAAATCATAAATTTACTACCATAATGCCACATGGAATTCCATTCACAGGGTAGCATAGTCGCATGTAGTCTCTATTTATTATGTTTATTCATTAATGAATCTTATGTTATCTTTCTAGTAATTTGTTATTCGTGATGTATTTTCTAATTAATATTTATGTATTGATTCTCATTTTTATGCACTTTAATTTTTTCACCCACCACATAAATGTATCTTAGATTGGATTAGCAATGTTTCGGGATAACACTTATCACTACATTATCATGAAACATATTGCCTCTCTCCCTACTATCTGATTTCCATGATTAAATCTAGATCATGAAAGTCACAATAGATTTTAATCCTATCTATAATAGAAAATAAAAATTCCAAAACCATATTCATAATAATGAAGTCATTAGATCTCAGTTAGTCCATAAAAAATCATTTTGTGAACATTAAAATGAAAAATACCAATGTAGAGGATCACAACATCAGATATGTTGTAATGACATTATAAAATAATCTTTTGATGAATCATTCATTCGGAGTAGTGTCATTTCATCCTCCAATTCCTAAATCTATCCACCAATATGTAGTATAACCCTTCAATGTACTATTTATTACTTCTTTGAAAGGTAATCTTACAGAACATATTTAAACATAAATTTAGATTAGAATAATAATTTAAACAATATAGTGTTATACTTATGAAAAAATAGTCATTGGATCATGTATCCAATATTGATTACATTTTTCATAGACTTTAAAATATCACAAAAAATAGGTTTCATCATTATTTGACAATTAAAGAATTCATGGGAACTCATGAAATTATTTAACATTGATAAATGAGAGGAGTGGTATAGAACTATCTCCATGGGAATGAAATTGTACAAGGATGTAGATACAACAATCATTGATAAGTGGGAATTTATAGGACTAATTTTTAGTTTACTTTACCTCATGGTTTCTTGAATAGGAATTGTGTTCATGGTGATTTTTTTTCTTGATTCCAATCCAATCCAAATAATTCAGACATGATATAATCCAAGATTATACTAAACAATTTGAAAGGAGTGATTGATTATGGGTTGAAGTATGATTGGGATAGAACACTTCAACTCTATATATTCATTGATATATATTGAACCAACAATATTAATATCAGAATTCCACTTTATAGGATCCATTTTTTCTTTATGTAAGGTGGGATTATTTTATCACAAGAAAAAAAACATCACTAGTATTATGAACAATTATGTTTGAGTACCTAGAAGTGGGTTGGGATACCATAATAATTGACTAAATTAAATCTCAATTAGATGAAATGTGGGTAAAGGTGGAACTCCTATTAATGATTTTGTGTGAGAACCAAATTTAAATAACATTATTCAATAACCAAGTGTAAAACTTGTATAATATATAAATCGATACAATGCATCAGTTATTAAAGGGGAAGAAAATGTTCTGTGAGTTTATAATGGATTATGTTTCTACCAAGGAACACATAACAATCATCCCATGGAACTCCCCATTCAACAAATATTTTCATTTTTTAATGTTCATGTTTCAGGAATTAACACTACTATAAGAAGTATAATTAACCCTTTTGATAGTCTCCCACATTGTAATTTAATTTTTTTAAATAGGGAGAGAAATACATGAATCCTTTTAAGGTGTATGTGAGAAAGTGGGAGGAAGTTATTAAAATAGAATGAGTGTTTTTATAAAAAATATTGAGTAACAGTGAGAAAAAGTTTGAGGGAAGTAAAACAATTGAGTAAAAAGAGGTAATTAATTATCTTGGAGTGTTTTCTCTTCCATTAAATTTTAAAAAAATTATTTATTCCAATTCTACCCAAGGAATTCATGTTATGCATGTTGATAACGAATTTAAAGGGTATATTAAAGACACCATGTATAATCATATTGATAAATTCTATTATTTCATATGTTATTAACATTGATAGATGAATATCTCCAAAATTGGTCTCATATACATGTAAATTAGTGTCAATATTCTATACTAATTATGATAAAACACATGTATATCATGGGATTATTTGATTTTTACTACATGGTATATAATATTTATATTTATATTGAATTTATTTTCAACACTCTCTACCAATCGTATTTCTGTTATCATTGATTTTGATTAACTAATAATGACATAAATTATGAAAACTTTATTTTTATATTATTATAAAGGCATTTTTTGATCATTGAAGTAGTCTGGTATCATTTGTATGTATAATAAGACATGTTGGTTGAATATGTGGTCGAAAAAAATATCTTCCAAAGAATAAATGTCTATAAATATAATTTTCATGGTTTTGTATCATAAAGAATGATTAAATTTTTATAAGATAGTATATTAAATATGTCTATAAAACTTTTCTTGATTTCAAGAAAATTTTAAAAGTGTTTGATAGAGTTTAAATATTTTTATTAAATACATATGTTTTTTCCATTGTATATTTAGAATACATAACATGTATAAGTTATGTGGATTGTATAACCTCTATGATTTTTGACTCATTTTTTTGGATAAATAGTGATATGCATCCAACAATGTAGGGTTTGGGAAAAATTTTAATAGCCTCAATTTGAGTCATGCATAATTTTTTTTTAAAAATATTATAATCCAGTATGAATGAAACATTGAATTAAAAGTTACAAATTAATTGATTTATTATATCATTATAAATTTCAATTCAGGTCTGTCTTAAAATTAATGAACATCCCAATTTTTTATATTTATTAACATAATTTAAATCATTATAATTTTAGACATATATATATAATGTTATGCCTAAATTATAGAATGTATCTATAAAATTATGAAATATGTAAACACATCAACCATGTCTCAATAATGAATTCATACATTTATTTATTAATTCCCACAAGCATTAGGCTGAATAAAATTTTGATTAACAACATTTTTTATCTAAAGTCCATCTAATGCTCCATTAAAGATAGGGGGAGGTGTAATTAACCACTAAAGTGTGTGTCTTTCCCAAAAAATTATTATCATCTGGGGGAATGAATTTTATCTTTTCTTCTTATAATTGTGTGAAACAATTAAGTGGATGAAATACCCAATTAGATAAAATATAAATTAAAGTATAGTATATTATGGGAAAGTAGATCCATATCTTGAAAAAGAGATATTGTGTATTTTCCCTCAAAGTAAGATCATCATTTTTTGAATGTTTGATAAAGTATAAGGATATCGATTGAATATTTTCTGATCATTTCCACTTACTTTGGTCATTTAAAAAATATACACTAGGAATGTTCAGAAAGGTATCTTCATCCAACTAAATACATCCATTCATTTTCATAGTATTTTATTATATAAGGAGAGAAAATATAATGTATGATGTGAGATTCATGATTCTTTTGTGTTCTCATTTTGGAAAATCAAATATAGAGATTGAATAATTGGTATTATATATTTTATGAGATTCATTATTATCTTAACCACTTATTTTTTTTATCATGCTAAGAGAACATCCATTTTAAAAGGACACCTTTTTTTAGATCTAAAAGTTTATTATTCTTCTTCTAGTTCATGAATCATTAAATAAAAGATTCAATCATGAAAAGTGGGATATCACATACTCATCACTAAGGATAATCTACTATTTATAACTAAGTGAACCATATAAATATTGGTGTCTAATAGTTTTTATTATAATTTGTTTTAATAAGTGAAAACAGTGTGGAAGGAACATATATAACCTCAGTTGGATCTTATTTCACTAATTTATGTTGATAAATCCCAAATATCAGGATATTATTTTTCAAAAAGGTTAGAAAGAGAACTAATTCACAACCTGTATAAATTATTATGATGATCTTAGGGTCTCTAAAATGAGCATTCTAAAAAAATACATGAAAATATAATCTTTATTGTTATTTTTAATCATATAATTTTCATCACTAATTTAATTTTGTGCTTAAAAAATAACATAATTCAATCAACAATAATTTATTAGTCAGTATATTTAGTTAATAAATCATGTGACTCTTGAGCCAATTCATGTACAATTTTCCATGACTAAAAAATATTCATAAAAAATCCTTAAAAAAAGGTTCTAATAGACTTATCATTACTAAATTTCTATTATTTCATCACTTATAATCTAATTTTATATTCCTACATCTTATAGATTTCTTATTTTCATTTTTTTCCCTTAGTTCACTTGTAGTCCCACCACTTGATCAATTTCTTTTCTAAAATAATATTTTTGCTAATTCATAATGCTGTTTAAGTTATTTTCAACATATTTTTTTATTATAATTTGTAACTAATATTTGTAAAACATATTTCTTCCCTATGAGATTTAACTTTGATACTCTAGAAGACTAGAATAAATAAAATTCTACATATTTACATGACCAATGACCAGTCATTTATAATCTATCATGTTCTTAATCTGTATTATTATTATTATTATAAAAATTTAATAAAATTTTTAATTCATATATTAAAATACAAAATTTAATTATAGGGATTCTCAAGAAGACAAGCTCGATTGGATGACATAATTATTTATTGAAATCACAATCATGTCCTCCAGTTTATCACCTCTAATTACATGTAAAATGATTATTATAGAGTGGTGATTATCAATTTATAAAAAATATCTCCATTATGGTTTTAATATTAAGCAATTCAAAACATCCCTTCTTGAAAAAACTCATTATCCCCAAAAAAAACTAATCATATATAATTTTATATTAAGATCTAATTTGTCACAAATAAAATTTTAAAAAAAGGATTGGAAAATAGAATTAAATATTTTTTATTTTTATTTCTATCATCCATTTTAGAAACATAGTCCATTTTTGTATTTAAGTATTTTTTGATTCAAGAAACTGTTTGAGTTGTCACACCCTCACTAAACTTTTCAAATTCCTTTAGAAGACACTCAATGATTTAATTGAGAATTTAATTCTCATTGGAAATTATATTTATCAAAAAAATTACTTTTAAAACATATTTCTATTTTATTATTATAAGTTATGTTTTATAAAGACTTTTATTTCTATTTAATTTCATTCATGGTATCCACTAAAATTCTATAATATTCCCATTATGTGTTATTTTTAATAATTTAGTCATAATTAAATTCACATTTTAGTGAAATAATGGTTCAAGGCACCTCAATTTTTAATTTCATAAAGCCTAGGGTACCGTTAAACTTAATTTTTTTATTTCTAGTTTCATCAAAATAACTATAGATGAATTCAAGAGGACTCACTTTATTATAATTCATTAAATTATTTTGATACTCTCCCTTTTCATACTTTTTCTTGTATTTCAGCTGTGGAAAATCACCTTTCATTTAACCTTTCTTATTGTATTTATTGAAAAACACCTCACTATTAGTGTTTTCATTTAACAATATCATTTTCTCATACTTTTCATTCAAATTTTTAGATCTATAGAATATTATTTTCATTATATTCAACTTCATGAAACTTCTAACTAATAGGGTCATATCTATTTTTTAAATTTTAATTTACTCTATATTTTTATAAAAGATAATGGATTCATTCTGTCTAATTTATGCTATTTGAAATGTTTTGAGGGTATATTATACCATGTAAATATTTTCACTATGATTGGAATAAATTGAATAAAATCACGGAAAACTACATTGTGCAGGATTTTAAATCATTTCATGGTCTTATATAAGTGTGATCTTGAGGTAAATAACCACTAAACCAAGGAAAAATTAATCTTTACTAAAGAATGAACAATGGGAGGGTATCATTATTAACCCCAAAACTATTTCCCAAGTGCTTTAATAATATCATAAATTTAATAATCAATGTGAGGGTATCATTATTAACCCAAAAACTATTTCCCTATATTTATTGTCTCTTGAAATGATATTTTTATAAGATCCATCCTATATATATGGGGTTATTTATCCTACTTTTTAAAATATCATCAATGTTGTTTAAGGTGTCTCAACATAAAAGGAGAAAAAATCACTTGTATACTTAAGAAAATTTCTATATAAAAGTTTAGTACTAATCCCAAATATTATACAAAAAATATGAACCATATGGGTACTTTTTACTTCCAATACATCAAACTTTGTACCCATACTTCATATTCAAGAAATCCTACTTTAAATAATTCATCAGGACTTACAGAACTTATCTCAATAAAAAAACTAATCTTCTAAAATACTTAATCTGAGTTTTAATAACATGATATTATTATATACATTATTCTTAATAACATAATAATGAGTTACCAAGGGAATTCAAAACGAACTCTATTTTTTCATTATTATAATCTTTCTTCTTCTTATTCATCATTAGATGAGTAGTTCAGTCTAATAGATTATTGAATACATATAATAAATCCTCATATCATATAAGAAGGTGAAAAATACTTGATATTCAAACTATATATATCTATCATATCAGTTTCCTCAAACTCATCAATATGTCAAGATTCTCCATTTTATTCTCAATATTAAACATTTAGATGTGGAAACTCACATTAACTAATTGTCTTAAAACTCAATAAACCCATAGTATAATATTATATATTGGGATATAATCAGAAACAAAAAAAATAACTAAATTATTTTATTCTTAATAGATTAACAATGAACATTATCATGATCATTACTAGTATCTCACATCAAAAATATTTCATGAACATCTCAATTATTCATAGAAGAACATATATAGTAAACTAGAGATAATAGATAGATATAAATGTTTTGTTACTTCAATATCATCACTAATTAAATACTCTTTTAATCATATCACACAAAGATTATATCATTCATCTTTACCCAGTTTGTGTTTATTGACATCCCCATATATTGACAACAAATACTGTCTAATTCAATTATTTGGGTATTTTAATCTCCCCCTTTGTTTTAATTTTGAATAAAACATAGAAATAAAATTTAATATATTATAAAGGGGATAATTTTATATACCCCTTACTAATAGTAAATATAATGATTGATACCACTTATGGGTAATCAATTAATCATATCAAAGTCAACGAGAGAAATTCTTGATGTAGAAAACCAGGATGGCTAATTAATTTCTGGATTCCATCCTCAATCAAAAATTTGTTCCAAAATATATTAATATAATTTAATTAACCAATTCCCACCACATAATTTCAGTATTTATTCAATCCAAAATTGAATGGAAAATATGTTCCTCATACAACAATAATGTCATTTTTACTACTTTACATATATTTATAAATTTTTCATCTTCACATAAATATTCTAAAATTATCTTAAACCATATCCCATTCTAAGTTTGACCTCCATTATATCATAATAATGGCTGACATAAATTTCATATGAACTTCAACTAACCTTTTTATAACAACATTCAAGAACTGATGCCACATGGGTTGCATGAAATAATACCTATTGAGAAAGAGTATTCCAAGATAGATATAACACTATACTATATGTTTCAAAAGAATATTCATATTTTCACCTTTTATATTCATTAACATAAATTCCTTGCATAAAACATTTCAAGGATATCAGAATAAGGAAGGTTCACCATATCTCCTTATTGAGAGAAATAATTTTCAGAATATATTCTCAACCCAGAACACACTTTCATTTTATCTTCAAATTTTTTAGATATCTTAATTCTTTAAACATTAATTTTATCAAATACTATAACCTTGGGATGAATGGTCTTAATTTTATTTTATTATTTTTCTTATGTTCTATTTCTTTCATTACCTCACCTAGAATAACATATGAATTTCTTTATTCGTAGTTTATCTTTCTCAATATATATTCTAAAATTGCAATATTATCAATCATTATCTTAGAAGATGTTTATCATATTTTAATATTCAAAAACATTTCTCCAGAATTAATAGGTCACCATATTTTGGAAATATCTCTAGAAATAAACATTCATCTTTAGGGTCACAAATGTCTTCCACCAATGAATCCCCTTTGTTTCTTACTCGGATTGATTATGATCTTGTTTTCTCCATCACATTTATTCAACATTGAAACTCATTTATTGTTTGAAATTTTAGTTATTTTTTTTATTTTCTTTGAAATTCAATGTATATACTTATTTTTTTAGAAAATCATTATTTTCAATCTTCTTGGGGTGTATTTTGTTCAACACGTTTCTTGTTCACTTTCCCCAAGGAAAATTTAACTTCACTTCATCCTTGATTCTTTATTATATTTTGTTTTATTCATTATTAAAAATCCTAAGAATAATTATTGTTCAATATAAACCATTACACTGCTTCAAAATGATTACTATTATTGGTATTTCTATATATATTTTCCAAGAATTCAAATAATATATCAATGCATTTATTCATTATATTATTTTTTGTGTGTGCTTTTACACATCTAAGTTTAATTATTCTTGAATTCAGATACCCTCTTTGATATAAGACTTATTTTACCTCCACTAATTGAAATATTATTACATTAATAAATATCTTTGTTCACATACATGACCCAACATAAAAATATATAAAAACTATCTTATTTTCATGATTTAACCACATTTTGATCATTTTTTGCATATTAATTTTTTTATCCAAATTGAACTCCAGTTAAACATTGTTAATAGGACCAACTCTATTTATATTAATCACATACACCTTTCAATTAGATATGGGGTTCTCATCACTTTTATCAACAAGTAATTTTAAATAACATTAATTCTAACCTACAATAATACTTTATAAACAATTTATAAAAATAAAATATTTTTATCAAATGTAATCATAATATTATTCTCTATTAGAGTATATATAATTTTTTATATTTTAAACTAATATTTTAGAATTAAATGATGTATTTTATAATTATGAATCTCATTTTAATATTTTTTGGAAGAACATATTTTCCTAAAATTTTACAAAGGTTTATCTGAATCTATTCCCATATTCCAAAGTCAATCTTCAAGTTTAAGACACATTATATTTGGAGTGTTCTTCTCATATTTGACAAATTTTTTCCATATTTACATTATATTATGATTATATATATATATATCCTTCATGATTTTTATGCAATTTTTCATGGCCCTTATTTACTTTTCATTTTATATTAAACTTATAATTCTTAGCATTAATATTAGACTTTTCGATTTAGTTAAACACAGGACACATCTCTTGGAATAATTTTTTAGTCTCATATTTCTCATAAATTCAAAATTTTAATTCTTATTCAAATAGAGAATGTATATTTATTTATAATAATGAATGGTTCTCATACGCCTGAACTTATTTGATGAGTTTGTTGCAACATGGAATCTTCTTAACAAATTCATTCTGAAAAAAATTTATCACCACCAAAAAATTATTTTCATCCTTTAGATTCTTAAAATACACAAGTATAATATTAAAGACCCTTTTGGGATCAGTTTTATGTAATACTATATTTTAGAATAAAATTAAAAAATTAATTTCATTGAATCATACTCGTCATAGTATGAAATGGATTTTTCAATAGGATAATTATCAACAAATATAATAAACATGTATCCCCTTTGATTATAGTTAATTAGTGGTGTATCTTATTCTTATTTTAACATATGTGATATGTTACCAAACATGTCATTTTCACTCGTGTTTTTGTTCTTCAATGTTTTGGTAGGGACAAGCTAGAGGTTATACATGATAGGGAAATCATACATTTATTAAAATATGAAACTCATATATAACAATTTTTTAAAAAATTGGAAACATTATTGATAAAATTAAAGGTATGACCTTTGGTCTGACTGCAACTAAAAAACCTAGAGAAATCATGATGCCACATTGAGAGGGGTGAATCAGTGTGGATATATTTTACTAAATAATATCATTTTAATTTATTCAAATCTATATATATATTAGGTTGAATATATCTTGATTATATAAAATAACACATCCACACCACATGATAATAATAAAATGAAATAGTTAATAACTCTAGAAATGTTTAGATAATTCACCCCTAAAGTGGGTGGAAACATATTTTTAAATTTCTCAATAGTTAGTTTCTCTTGAAGAGTTATTCATACAATAACCCACCTATTTATAAGCGGGGGTTTCCCCTAATTTTAATGATATATTTAGATATCTTCAATATATAATAGCATAAATTCTCCAAAAAATAATTTAAGGAATTAAATATATTTCTATAAAATAGTTCATTAAAAATCCCAAATCTAATAAATAGTATAATAAAAAATTTAGTATTTTCATTAAACTTTTGATTCCTCAAACATAGTATCACTCCTTCGTATTCATCAATGAATGATTCAAATAATTCATTAATAATTGAAGAAAATATCTTAACATAAACAAAAAATCACAAATAAATCAACCAGGTGTGAAATTATAGATATTTAGTAGCTTCTATACATAACAACTCAAATATTAATTCTCAAAATAATTCTCAGTGATCACTAGTATTTTTTAGAAATATATTTTTTGTTTTTATAATTTTTTATACAATTATCTCAATATTAATGATTCTTTAATACATAAAAGCCTATAATTTATGTATTCAATAATAATATCATATAATATGGTGAACCTTCATTAATTGTAAAACTATATCTACTCATATAATTAGTGTTTTAAAACTCATTAACTTTTCAAGATGCCACATTTTATTATACACATAATACATTAAGAAGTAGTAACTCAATTTAAAATCATCATCTTCTAGCTAATTAAAATTACTCTATGATAGTACGAAGTGAGATTCAATCAATAAAATAAAATAAAACTCATTTTCATATACTTAATTGATGTATAATCAAATTTTAGCAATATAATTGGAATCATATCACATCCATAACATTCCATGAACAACTTAATTCAATACACAGGAATATTTACAAATATTTATAGAATAAAGGAAAGTCTCATTGTTTTGGGTTATAAAATTTTATCACCCTTTCAATGGTACTTTTATCATCACCCAATTGTTTTTATCCTTCATCTTAACTAAAAAAATATATTTAAATCCCTGAATAATGATTATAAATACAATAAAAACAATTCAATTCTTTGGGTAATTAGTTATTTTCTTTATTTTTCTTTTTACACATGGTGTGTGACAACTATTCCTTTGTTGATAAACATTTGAAATAGTAAGAGGTTTATCACTCAATATAAGAGTTTCTATTTTAGAAAAACTCTATATCATAATCCTAATACCTAGAGGAATCATTTAATAATCGATGAGAAGCCTTGACTAGTTAGAATTACCCCAGTGTAAGGGAGGTTTTAATTCGACTTTTCACTAAATAAGATCTATAAAATGAATCTCAAAAATTTAGATAATCTAGTACCATTATATATAATAGTCTTCCATTCATAAATAGTTATTCCACATGCTTTTTATAATCCAACTTCTATTTATTTTTTTAGATAAAAACAATTGAAATTTGAAGGATATGAAAGATAAAATAATTTAGGGAAAAGAAACATGAGGATCCATGTGGAAATATTTCAAATTTCAAAGAAATTTGTAGTCTATTCATATATTATGAACACTCAATAGATTCTATAAAATTAAGGTAATTACATTTTCAATTAATGATAGAAAAAATTATTGTTTGAAAATCCATCCAACTAGTTCCATCACCAAGTGGGACAAGCTGGCCAAAATGATCATGGATAAGTAATTATCAACATAAAAAAATGAAATTATTAGATAAAATCCATAATTTCATCTAGAAATATTTGGACTCCACTTTTAACTCTTGGGATATATTTTAGGAGACATTGAGGAGATTCCCATACCCTAGAATTAGTTATTGGATTAAAATGAAAATGTTTTACTTTGGTTTATAGTTGATATCCCAAGAAATGATTGATGCCTAGGTTGATGTTGGTTTAATTTTTTAAACTCCAGATGTCATATGAAACCCTCTTGATTAAGTATATCATTAGGATAACCTTTAAATATGTATCGAAGGACCTCCAATGAGATTAATTAACCATGTGGAGGAGACCACTCATTTGGTTTCCCATGTTTAGACATAGATAATGATTCTAAATAATTTTTAGTGGTTTCCATGTAAAAATATTATTCCCATTATAATTTAATAATATTATTTTATATATTGAGTCTACATAGTTTTCATGAGTTTCAAGATGGTTTGGAGGAAAACCAATAATTTGATTAAAATTATATGAGTAATAATTTATATCCCCAAATGATTATAATTCTTATAATTATAGTATTATAGAAAATATTAACACCAAATATACTCGAATAAATAAATAACTATAAAAAAATATGATAAAAATAAGCTCCACTCAGATATAATACACAACCATCAGAAATGAATCTATTTTAGAAATATTTTTTTCCTGTGATGCCTGAAATCAATCATCCTATATAGTAGTTAAATCAAAATAATTAGTAAAACCCATTCTGTTAAAGATATTTTATTGTTATATGATAAAATAATGGTTTAGTAAATGATTAATCAAGATAATTATCTTATTAATCAGCAATCCACTCCCCATAATTTTGATCACCATATGGGATAAAATTTTACCACATTGTTAATGAAATAACCTTGTATAATATTGGGTAACATACATAAATATATGTGGGAAAAAGTGAAGGTAATAATATATTATATTGGGAAAGAGTAAGAGATAATCAAATAATATATAGAAATGAAAGAAGTGGGAAATGAGGAAATATAAGGGTAACATCATGTTAAAAGTGTGTAAAAAGATAAATAAGAATAAAGAAGAATATAACTATAAGTAGATGAGGAAACCCTAGAGAAATACACAATTCATAAGCCATATAATCCATTTATTATGTTAATAGATATATATGATAAAACAACTAATATTAAATGATCAATATTAAATTTATTTATTGGTTTTTAAATAGATTCAAATAAATATCCCATTTTTTGATTCATTCTCTCAATTGTTAGGATAAGAAAAGTTATTAAGGGTTTTTATCTAATAATAAGAAGTTAAATGATATGGTAGTGGTGTTCTTTAATAAGGAATTTTCAACTATAGTTAAAAGTAAAATACCTCCCATGATATGAATTCTATAAATTATTTTATTCCCTTACAAGATCGATTCATATGCAATTGGGAATATTTTTTTAATTATGGGGAAATTATAAATTTAATGATATTAAGTATCACTATGATGTTTTCATTAAATAAAATTAAGGTATCAATGAAGCTCAATAATCACATGAAAAGTTACATATGCGGATTAATAATGGATATTCATGTCAAATTAGAGAGGTTTTTTCCCAACAGATTTTCTTATACAAGAAAAGGAAGAGGGAAAAAGTGCCATTAATCTTAGGAAGATCATTCTTATCAATTGGGAGAATAGATTTTGATGTTCATGATAATTAAAAATAAATCAATTTTGGTGATAAAAATGTTAACTTTAATCTCCCAAAATATACAAAAGAAAAATAATGGAATAATAATCTTAGAAAAATGCTTGAATATAATATTCATATAATATGATGATTTATGAAATGAAAGATTAAGTGTGTCATATATTAGTGTAGTATCCTCATCCTAGATCAACCTAAATATACCAAATATATAGAACCTCCCAAACATATGTGCCAACCCATAAGATAAAGGATAATGACTAGTGATGAGGGTATTTGTGAGATCATTGGGAGACTATAACCTCAATTATAAATGACTACAACTAGTAACAGAAGTAGAATACATAAATTTACAACATGAAAAAATATATATAGTAAAATAAATAATATATCACACGGTGTAAAAAATAATATCGTAAATTTCATAATAGATTTTAAAATGTAATATGGATTTTTCATAGGCCTATCATATACTGATAGTTCCAAAAAACACTAGGAAACTCAGTTTTCTCACAAAAATATCCAAATATGCCTACCAAAAAATATATCATTATCTCACTCATGTATCCCTTGAACATCCATCACACTATAAATAACTTATAGTTCACTTATCCGTGAACATATCATAAACCATTAGTCAATACATATCCTGGGGGTTCCATGATGGGTGTTAGTATAAAATCAGTAGTCCATCACCAATAATGTCCCTTGATAATAACCCCATTTATATAGGTCCATGATAGTGTAGTGTATGATTACCAATTCAATAATTATAACATTATAAACCCTATTATTTTACATACATGGGTGATCACTATACCTTGTTCATCTAGTGTTATAGTGGTTTGATGTACCCCTGTTTTGTACACATCCAAAGTCACTAATGTTTTCCAATTGCTCTTTCACAACCAAGTCAATGCCTCTAAACTAATTAGTAGACAAACATAAAAAACACATAAGACAATGAAACTTTTACCATATGTGAGTCTTTATCTTAAATAATATCCAAATATATAACGATCATCCCACTCTCAACAAGTAATAAAAATCACCCCTCATTTCTAATATCCACCTATGAAATATCCCTCCTCTTCCAATCCAATGGTCAAAATTTTCACCCAAAGTTTCCCATCTATACAGGATACCACCAATCAACTGATGCTCAATAGAACATTATGGGAACTTATTTGTGCACCAAACCCCAATATTCTCTTCCCCAAAGTGATTAACATCACCTTCATCCTATAGAAACCACTCAATGAACACAAATCACCCCACAATCAGTGAGGTTCCACAAACATTAACTCCTCGGATCAATTTAAAAATCACTATATTTAAACAATGGAACTGGAATAATGTGAGATGAAACTTTCATTATTACATAAAATTGCCATAACATAAAAATTAAATTATAAAATAATCACAAAATCCAAAGAATGTAAGGTTTAGTGTCTTTTAGGACTAGCTCTCATGTATTTATCATCCATAATGGATTTTTTTCTCGTATCATAATATTTTAGTTTTTTATTTCCTCCATATATCCCACAAAGTACCCCCATATAAAAAATCCTTTTAAATATAGTCTTGTAAAAAAATCTTGGAGAAAATAAAATAAAATTATAGCGGTGATCTTAAACCCTCTATAAAGGGAAAACTCCCCAATATGTCATTAGGGGATAGATCGTAAGAATTTGAGGAAAACACTACTAGAGGTAATATATTATTAAAAATAACATGGTACAATAAGAGTTTTCATAAATACATGATAAAAAGACATGTAATATCAAAAGATAAAACATATACATGAAATTAGATAGCATAAAAATTATATAATAATAATATTCCAAGGATAATAGTGATAGACATAAATTTATTCTGTGTTAGGGAAATGTATAATAATAGAAAACTATGGCACTAATAAAGTTGAAAAAATCAAAAAATAGTGGAGGAGGAATCATTACCTATTTCCCATATATGGTGGAGAAGGAATCACTACTTTATTCCCATTATAAATTAAATATCATGAAAAGATTCCCATAAACATAGTGTAGCATACATCACTACCATATTCCTATACCATAGTAGAGCAGATGTCACTTTCTGATTCCCATAGTGGAGTGAGAATAAATACTCAATTCCCATGATTATCTAAAGAAATATAAATCCTCAAAAGATGAATTGGAAGTCAATATAGGACCCCAACCATTATAATAATAATCATCCATATATATATCAATTATATTATACATGAAACATTCTTACTTTAGACATTAAATAATTAACCTCTGGGAAGATAAGATTTTCATAAATACATTGAAAAAATATTTCATTGAAATCTAAAAAAAGAATTTGGATAGAGTCTTAAAAAACACCACCAATTTAACATAAGGAAATATAATATTTTTTAAGAGTATTAAATGTACCTTTTAAAGATCATTGGATAAATCTATTGAAAAATAAGAGAATATACAATGATCTGAATGGATTGAACACTACTTGAAAATGTTTTTTAAAAATTAAATAATCTAGTGTAGATATATTTTTTTAAAACTATACTTAAAAAATATTTTGTAAAAACATTTATCAAAAAATTATTATTTAAAAACCATTATTTGAGATTAAATAAACACACATATAAATTATTCCATAAAAATGGAATCAATAGAATCCCTTTTAAAATCAAGAATTTCTTTTTAAATTCAAACATGTTCCTTTAAAAAATTTAAATGTATATCCTTTTCTTTTCATAAAAATTAAGAATTAAAATCATATGGTAAATTTTTTTAATGCACACAATTGAAGCTTTGTAATGAAAAAATCATATAAGGTGAGAGAAACTATAAATTATTTTTTGAAAATGTTTCAACCATACTCGTAAAATATAGACACGTAGGATCGTAAGAATAGATTAAGATGGATATACACAAAAAGGTGGGTGAATTATAGTTTAAAAATTAGATTAAAAAGTTTAAACTAATTAAAACACAAGCCAAAAAGATTTATATTTATCAGACACGGACATAGTCAGATTAACAAAGACAGAAAATTAGAACCAGGAACAGTTCAATTATAGTAGAGTAAATATCGTTATTAGAGTGGATCCAATTTATCAGAGTACATGAATCATAATACCAAAGGATACAATTAAATAAATTTATTATTATTGTCATAATCACCTTAATTTAGTTAAAAAGAAGTATTAATATAATGACTCACTTTCTATTATATTCATTGACATTTAAATATTTTTTAAAAAATGTAATACAATAGATATGAAAAAGTAAGAATGACTTACATGCTATTAGAAAAAATAAATCTTTTAACATTAAGATAATTGTATTCAATAACCTCGCCTAAAGGTATCTAGTGTTTTATACATATAGTATATTCTATGTTTCCATACTCGGAAAAACCTTGGTATGATGATTGAATTTTCTCTATCTTTCCATCCCCAAAAACCCTCGATACAATGATACAATTTTCTTTGTCTTCCTACCCCCCAAATCCCTTGATATGATTATCATATTTTCCTTGTCTTCCTTTCCTCAAAAGCTATTTATATGATGGTTGAATCTTCTCTGTCTTCTGATCCCCAGAATATGTTGATCTGATGGATCAGATTCATCATCTTCCTGTACATGAAAATCAATGATCATAACAATGTTCTGGCATGAATTAAATTTCTATATTTCTTATGGAAACAACCCTTCAAATGATTCCATAAGAAGTCAAATATCTAAATAATTATAAAATGATAAGTACAAGTAGTTCATTCTATGTAATATCTAGAATACATGAGAATGAAAATTAATCATCCCCAAACTCATCAAATGACCTAGTATTTATATTTTATCTACCAATGGTCATTTTTAATTGTTTATTACAACATCCTCAGATAGCAGGCGCTAGACTGCTCATAACTGTTTGTTAAAACTAAATGTCCGACATCATATTGATTAACATTGTCATAGTGTAAATTTTATTACTTACGTTAGAAAAATGTTTATTTATTAAAATTATAAAAAATAGTTTAGTCTCATGGACTTCTTTAACTATTTCAATATAATAATCGTTATGAGATTCGGTCCAATTGTTTTGATTCCAATAGCTGTCCTCTTCTCAAAAAATTTCATAGTATGAAAGAAATGACTAAAGTATAAAATTAGTTTTGATTAAAGCCGTTTCTAATTTTATCAAACACATACTCATTCTGATATTCATAATGATTATTATTAAGTTTAATTTCTTCAAACATTATAAGTTTTTCAAAGCATGGTAAAAGATGATGCTTTCTTCAAAAACAAACTAAAACACATTGGACATAAATTTTTTGTAAAAACGTTTTTAAGAATGTGTTTGTGATATCCAAAACTAAATTAATGGAAAATTATGATTTCATAACATATAAATCAAAAATCTCTCCCTTTTTTGAAAGTTTGAACCCCAAAACATAAATGAAAAATAACATGAAAAATGTTGAGTCGGTTATTATTTTAATAAATTTGTATTCATAGTTATTCTTTTAACCTTAACTCCAATTGATTTTATAACTCTTATGAAAATTATTTTGAATATGATAGAGAATTTGAATAGATCTTTTGTAATGAAAACATCCCACATAAATAATTTATCCCCTACGGATCATATTTATCTCCTTGATAAAACAATTTACCTTTTATTATATTTATCCCCCTTAATGTTACTATAAAATCCCAGTTCTGGGTGCCTCCTAGAGGTTCCCCATACCCGGTTGGCCGTAGGGCCTCAAGTCCATTTCCCCAAATGCCAGAGGCTACCAACTAGAAGCAATGGTCTTGGGTGTGATAGTGGGGAAAATATTCCCTCATTGGAAGAGTAATGTAGTATAAATAAATAGAAAACAATAGCAGAAGTAGTAATAACTTTTAATAAGTAAAAAATGGAAGACTGAAAGTAATAAAAAACTTGAGAAGATATATAAATGATTCATGATGCAGATGTCTACGAAAGCATCCAAACAAGTCACAATGCACAAATACAGTACTAAACCAAATAAAAATAAAAACAAATAAACTCCAGCAGCATCAAAAGCCTCAGGTAGGTCACATGCTCCCCAGCTCCATAGAATTCAAGTACCTGACATAGAAGGGTGTTTGACCTTATCTATACCTGTAGAAATATAATCCGTTTGGTCCCAAAAGCATGACCCAAATAGGGTGTGAGAAGAATCCCAGTTGTCAACCACCAAAAGATATTTTCCTAACAGTCAGTGAATATATATGGAAAGCAATAAGAAAAATGAAGCAGTAAACAAGGAATTATAACAAAGTAAAGAATCCAATAGATTCAATTTCATTCCTTCTCATATATCACGTAATCATCTAATCAAATACAAGTAACCCTCTGGGAATTACTCATAGCCTAAACCCTCTTGTTCAACCAATCAAACACAAGCACCCCTCTTGGAAGTACTCATAGTCTAACCCCTATAGTTCATATTTCAAAAAGACTTTTTGAGGAAGCAATCACCATCAATTCCACATGTGGTATTGTATCGATAACTATAGACACTCTGAGGTAGCACTCAACATCAGATTCCCCATGTGGTTTCGCAACATGGAACTGTAGACACTATGAGGGAGAAGAAATTCCATCCCTCCTATGGTCACACAACGTAAAATTAAACAGACACTAGGGAGAATCCCTCATCATCCATTACCCTTATGGTCTACTACACTAGGTTACCATAACCCTTTAGAAGTCAATCGTGCACAACAATGCTCAAAAGAAAAAGTAATCCTTAAGAAATACTTGGCTAATATCTTTGAATAACTAATTTTCTAAATAGATACAATCATGTAACAACATCAGATAATATCACTCCATCCTAATGACACTACGCATAGAAAATAAGCAGCCTTATCCGCAAAACTAGGCCAAACTGTCAAAATCAAAACAAACATGGGAAAAAAATCCATAACATGGAAAATAACCATATTCATAATCAAACAAACTCTAATCAGGCACAAAAAACATAGAAAGAATTTATGGGGATAAAATACCTAAATACTAAATACCTCATTCTAGGGTATTGGGAACTTTACCACATAATATTCCAAGACTATATACAGGTAGGCACAAACCACCTACCTCGGCGTTTTATGAAGAACACTCTCAAACATTGGCCCTTGAATTGGAAAATAATGACTTAGATCTACAAGAAGGTCAAAAATGTTCAAATGAGGATATCTCCTGAAAGGAGAGAAAACAGGAAACATGTCTCTAGAAGAAGGAAGATATCACTATGCCGATTCTAATGAAATCAACAGTGGTTAAATCCGAAAATAGATGATCGATCAGAGGATCTAGGAAGAATCACGCTCCTCAGTTTCTAATAGATTAGGCATCGTTAGAAGAAGGGGTTTCTGTGAATAATACATGACCCTGGTCCGATATAAAAATTAAAATAAAAGTACACGGCATGTTCTTTAAATGTATATGGTGTGCACTTTCCTTAACAGGCCCCTTCTTTAGGCGTTCTCTAGGATACCCCACATGGACATGTACTCAGCCATTATACGGCTAGTACATAGTCTACTGTGGCAACTGTGTACACGATGTGTACATCTATGTACAAGGTGTGTACTCTTTAAATTTCTATAAACGCCTATTTTTCTCAAAACCCCAAAAAATTTGGATCCAGACCTAAAAAGAAGATATGGGATGACGCATACTAGATTGGTCACATGGCCTCAAACGTATTTCCCAAAACTCTATAGGCTTTCGAATAGCAGCGAGGGCCTTGGGTGTGATAGTTGGGAAACTATGAACTCTTTGGAAGAGTAATGAAGGGGAAATAAATAGATAATAATAACAGAAGCAGTAATAACATGAAATAACTAAACAATGAAAGAATGAAAGTAATAAACAAATGGAGAACATATATAAATGATGCATGATGATTATGTCTACAAAAGAATCCAAACGAGTCACAATGATAGAATACAGTACTAAACCAAAGTACAAATAAAAAAATTAACTCCAGCAGCATCGCAAGCCTCAGCTTGATCCCATTCTCTCCAACTCCACAACAGTCCTGTACCTAACATAGAAGGTAGATTTTCATTATCTATACCTGCTGCAATATAATCTGTTTGGGCCTAAAATCATTACCCATACTGGGTGTGAGAGGAATACCATTAGGTAACCACCAAAAAATTTGTGCCTAATATTTAGTGAATATATATGGGATGTAATAACCAAATGAAGCATAAAACAACGAAGTACACAAAAGTAAACAATCCTACAGTTTCAATAGCATTCTTTTTCATATATCTAGTAAGTATCTAATAAAATACAAGTAACCCTCTGGGAAGTTATTACAGCTTATCACATCTAGTTCAACCAATCAAACACAGGAAACCCTCTAGGATGTACTCATAGTCTAACCCCTCTGGTTCTTCTTTATCAAAGACTCTTTAAGGAAGCACTTGCCATCAATTCCCCATGTGGTCTCATATTGGTAACAATGGAAACTCTGAGAAAGCACTCAACATCCAATTACCCATGTGGTCTCACAACGGGGAACTATAGACACTCTGATGGATCATAATGTCCACACCCATATAGTCTCACAATGTAAAAGTAACCAGACACTGTAGAGAAGCCCTCAGTGTCCATTCCCACTATGTTCTACTACACCAGGTTCCCATAGCCATGTGCAAGTCAATCGTGCGCAACGATGTCCAACAATAAAAGTAAACATTATGAACTATGTGGAAAATCTCTTTCAATAACTACATTTCTAAACAGATACAATCATATAACATCATCAGATAATATCACTCCATCCAAACAAAACTAGGCATGGAAAACAAGCAACCCAACCGGTAAAGCTAGAACAAATGGTCAATATCAAAACAAACATGGAAAACACATCCATAGCATGGAATGTTACCCTATTAATATTCAAATAACCTCTACTCAAGCACACAAAGCATAACATGCATTAACAGGGCTAAAATCCCAAAACACACAATACCCCGTTCTAGGGTATTGGGCACTTTATAAAAAAATATTCAAAGAATAACTACAGGAAGGCACAAACCACCTACCTCGGTAATGTATGAAGAACACTCATGAACTTAGGCCCTTGAATTAGCCTAGAACGACGTATATCTAAAAAACATCAAAAGGTTTCAACCAAAGATATCTCACTAAAGCTGAGGAAATAGTAAACGAGGCTCTATCTGAAGGAAGAGCTCACCATACCGATTCCAATGCAATCGACGACAGTTGAATCAGAGAATAGATGATCGATTGGGGGATCTAAGTTGAATAATGATCCTTAGTCTCTCCTAGATGAGACATAATTAGAAGAAGGGGTTTCTATGAATGAAATGAGACCCCCAACCGATATAACAATTAAAAACATAAGTACATGGTGTGTTCTTTAAAATTACGAGGAGGGTACTTTCCATAACCATCCCCCACAATAGGAAGTATCCAGGACACCCCGAATGGTGAGGTAGTCAGCCATTACATGGCTAGTACATGATCAGCCGTGATAACCGGGTACATGGTGTGTACTTCGATGTACATGACATATACTCCTTAAATTTCAAGAAATTCCTCTTTTTCTCAAAACACCATAAAAATGGGATCCATACCAGAAAAAAAAAAGATCCATGTTCTTACAAAATTCCCCCCATAAATAAATTCTTCCATTAAAATCCCTATGAATGCGGGGAAGAAGAAGAAAAATCCTAGAATAGCTCTGTCCACTGTGATCGTACGCCGTTCTCCCTCTCCCAAGTCTCATTCTATACTTGCTAGTGCTGGTATAGTACACATACCAGAGGAACAGACAGTTCATGGGGAACCATTCCATTGTGATAAGAAATCTGGATAGGATGCTTCTCAAATGATGGGTCCAACTCCAGTTCTTCCTCCTTATGATGAAAAACATAAGACGGGTCTGAGAGGTAACGATGTAGTTGAGAGATGTGGAAGATGTCATGCATATCCTTATACCTCTGAGGTAACTACATCTGATAGGAAACTGGCACAGATCACTCCAAAACCTCAAATGGTCTAATATATCTCGGCGAAATCTTACTATGTCTTCTCATCCTACTGTGTCCCAACCTTTGTGATACACATAGAAAAACCTGATCTCCGACCTTGAACTCTATAGTTGGTCTCCATAGATCATCATAAGACCTCTATCGTGACTACGCAGTAGACATCCTCTTCTAAATCAACTCTATCTGTTATGTGGTCTCCTAGACAAGATGGGGTCCCAACATAGCTACCTCTCCTACCTCTATCCAACATAATGGTGATTGGCATGGACTACCATAAATACCAAATAAGGTTCCATCTAAATAGTTTCTTGAAAATTATTATTGTAGGAAAATCCCACAAGATGTATGTGCTTCTCCTAAGAACCTCCAAATATTGGACGCATGCTCGAAGCATGTCCTCCCGCACCTATATCGTATGCTTGGACTGGATATCTGTCTGGGGATGGTTAGCTATACTCAAAAGTACTTGTTTACCCAAAACCCAACAGTAATCACAGCCATACCCGAGATGTAAAATGACATCCTAATATAAAACAATGGTTTGTGAAACTCCATGTAAATATACAGTCTCTCGGATGTACAACCTTCCCATCTCATCAACACTAAAGGTCTCCTTGATCAATAGTAAGTGAGAAACTTCTGTGAGTCTATCAATGACAACCCATACTACATCATTCCCTTGAGGCGGCCTCATCAACCCTGTCACGAAATCCATCGCAACATCATTCCACTTCCACATGGGGATGGGTAACTACTGAAAAAGCCCCACTAGTCACTGATTCTCTGCCTTCACCTACTGACAGTTGGAACACCTCATTGCAAAACCCACAACATCTCTCTTCATACCAGGACACCAATACCGATGGTGTAGATCTTGATACATCATGGTGACGCCAGGTTGAACTTACCAAACTGAGGAATGAAAGTCCCACATCAGCTCCTCACGTATGTCTACTGTCACCAATATGAACCCATTAAAATGAAAGATCTCATCCTCTCCTATGGTCCATCTAGGAATATGGTCCATCTAGGAATATGGTCCTCTCCTAACACACTCTGCCATAGGACTAGGCCATCATAATCTAATAGCTACCTCATTCGCACTTGATCATGTAGAGTATAAGTAACAACTATAGAAGAAAGAAATGTTTGAACCTGTATATCGTGCACCTTCAAATGCATCTCATAGAATATAGCAATAGGCTTCCACTCACTACTGGCCTCCTGAACTGCCTGTATTTGAGTCCTCATGCTCAACGTAATAGCTACTGTGTTTATTTTCAAAGGCGTGCAGGCAAGCTCAAAATCAAAGGACTGAAAGTACTCAACCCACCATCGCTGTCTCAAATTCAGATCACACTGAGTAAATTTATACTTGACACTTTTGTGTTCAGTGAAAAACACAAAATTCTCTCCAAAAAGTTAATGTCTCCAACAGCGTAAAGCATGAACAACTACAACCGACTCAAGATCGTGTGTCAGGTAATTACCCACATGTGGCCTCAATTGCAAATACTGGTACACAATGATTCCTTCTCCCTACATTAGCAGTACTCCCTTCCCGATACCTAATGAATCACAGTAAATAGTATAGATCTATCCTGGATCTGTAAAAACTATTATTGGTGCTTAAGTCAACCTCCCTTTCAGCTCCTAAAAGGATGACTCACAAGAATATGACCACAAGTACATCACACCCTTCTTAGTCAGGCATGTCACTGGCATTGCTATGCATGAAAATCCCTGTATAAAATTTCTCTAGTAACCAGAAAGCCCTAGAAAACTTCGTACCTCAAAGTCATTCTTCACATGCTCCCAGGAAATACATCCCTCACTTTCTCTAGGTCTACTGATACTCCTGTATCTAAGATAACATGACCTAATAGTTGAATCTAGTCTATCCAAAAGTGGAATTTTGAGAGATTATCATATATCTTATGCTCTATGGTGTACTCAAATTGATCTCAAGATGTGAGTCATGGTCATGTCAAGTGTTATAGTACACCAAGATATCGTCCACAAAAACTACCACAAAAGAATCCAAGTCTGGATGGAACACTGGGTTCATCAGTGCCATGAAAACTACAGGTGCGTTCATGCGACCGAATGGCATAACTATATACTCGTGTAGACCATACTAACTCTAAAAGGATATAATTGGTATATCTTATGGTTTAAAATGCAATTGAGGATAACCGGATCTTATTTCAATCTTTGAGAACACATGGGATCCACAAATCTGGTCAAAGAAATCATCAATCCTTGGCAAGGGATATCAGTTCTTGATCATCAACTGGTTCAGCTTCCGATAATCCTCACAAAGTATGAGGGTACCATCGACCTTCATCACAAATAGGATAGGAGAACCCCAAGGATAAGTGTTGGGTCATATGAAACCCTTTGACTATAACACCTCTAACTTCTTCTTAAGCTCCTGTAACTCTAGTGTAGCCATCCTATAAGGAGGATTATACATCAGTGCCACTCCTAGTACAAGATCAATAGAAATATCCACCTCTCGCTCTAGAGGAAAACCTGAAAATTCCTCTGGAAAGATATCCCTGAAACAATCGAACACTAGAGGAAATTCCAACTGTGAATTCCCCTAGTCATACAGATATAGACTAGATATCTAGGTTGTAAATCCTCCCAACCCATGATTCTTCGGTCCTTCTCTACTCACATGAACATCCCATTCTCCCTTATATAAAAAGGATCTTCCCTCTGGTGACATAAAACTCACCCTACGATGATAGAAATCAATAATATCCTAGAATGAAACTAAACAGTCCAACCCGAGATTGACGTCAAATCCTATCATCTCTAAGACATAAAGGTTACATAAGAAGTGACACCAATCAACCCCAAGATGGAACTCCTTGCACTGACGTACACTATCCATTCTTGTCCCCAACATAGTGTCCAACGTCAAGCCATTAACAGAAGTAAAGATACAGAGCCCAAGGCACTCCACAAAAACGAAATATATAAAACTATGGGAAGCCCCTATATCGAAATGTGAAAATCTAAAATTGAGGAAAGTGGAATCATATCTCGAAATATAGAGTGTACAATATATTTACCCTACTTGGTCTGCTCCACTGAAAAAGTATGGAATGTACTGCAGCTCTACAACCCTACCTAACCACCTTGAGCTGATCCACCATGTTGTCACTGAAATCCTATTGACTGGATACCATTTCTACGACCTCCAAATCAACCTAAATATCCTGATGAACTCAGGTTCTCAGACTGATGAGAAACTGGTGGTGCTACTATTGAATGATGAGTCAAAACAGAACCCGTATCACCAGCTGATGGTGATAAAATCTGACATAAACACTGAATATGACCATTATTGTTGTAAGATCAGAACTGCACTAGGTCTCTCAAGAAATTAGGACTTGTATACCAACTATTCCCGCAATGGTATCACACCTCATGGATACCAGAATAAGTACCATGCTTCCTCATATCTTTACTCGTAGACTCCCTGTGGTGCTTCCCGCTATCAATTATAGGGGAACCAACTCTGGATACTGAGCCACCCTGGCTCACAGCTCAAGAATCCCTCAGATTTCACTCTGTGATCAGCACCTAGTTGACTATAGAGGTGATGGATGTCAACATGAATATGTTCACCTGAGATCAGATGTCTTTCCATAGACCATCCTCAAAATTCATTACCAAGAATAAATCATCACCTCCCGGGATTGGTGTGAATAACTTTAACTCTATAAAGCGAGAAGAATACTTCATAACTGAAATAGTACCCTGCTCTAGACTCCTGAAATCTTTGGCTCGATCGACTATCAAAGTCTCTGGGTAGGAGTAATCATATGAGGAATGCTGAAACTCATCCCAAACCATAACTAGTTGGCACTCCGCCTATGACATCACATCCCACCATCACTTGGAGGAATCTTATAACTTGTACCTTGCGAGAATTACCCTCCTCTCTGGAGGCATCTCAGGATTCTCGAAGATAGATAGCATGGACTCTAACAATGATTTTGCAGCCTGAGGTCCTCCATCCTTAGTGAAGGTGGGAGGATGCTGCAGCTGAAAACCCCACGTCAAATCTTCCATGGATGGGGTAAGAGGTTGTACTCCTTGTAATGTCTTTATAAACCTCATGAATCCCTCTTGGAACTATGCATCGACACTTGTATCCGAGATAACGATAGGTTCCAAGAAGGGGTACGACTAGAGGATCTGATGTTAGTCCGTGATCTACCATGTTTGGTGTTTGGTCAGTGCCATGTAATTAGAGTACAGCTGGAGGATGTCTCAGGGGCATGACTCTACAATATCAAATGCACACCTTATATCAATGATAAAAAATACTGAAACTTAGAATTGAAAGAAGGTAACATGATAAGGAAACAATTCAAGATTTTAAAAATGTGTATACACAACGTGTAATACTCTTATATGATGTGTTCCGTTAAGCCTTCACATGGGTGTGTACTCCTTCCAGCCCAGGTCGTGTAACACTCCATACACATAGTGTGTTCTCCCAAGACATACTGTGTACTAGAATCATTTTCCCCTGCCTAATTTCTTCAACATGGATAACTCATACGTTTCTCCTAAAGCAAGACTTCATGGAGTGTTTGTTCCAGACACGACCAGTAATAGAAATAACTTCACCGACCCGTGTTGTTAGTCACATGTCTAGTTAAACGTCTGACTCTGCATGGTGTGTTTGTTCCATACACAGTGTATACTAAATACCCATAATCCACTTATGTCGTTGGTCACACGGCTGAACACATGGTCTATACACATGACGTGTACGCTTGGTACACGGTGTGTTCCACCAAGGATTTCCCAACCCCATGTTTCTAGCCACACTGCCAGTGACACGGTTAGAGACTATATAACATGTACATACAGTACATGGAATGTAAATATAAAAATAGTTCTTTCCCAAATAGAAATATATATGGCGTGTATTCATCAATACACACCGCGTATTCTAGGTTTTTCTGATAGTAATCCTCAGAAACTACACCGGAACCCATAAAAACACTGAAACAAACACTAATGTGCAAAATTCCGATCTATGAGGGCCCATACTCCCCATGAATCATAGTTTTTCATCTTATACATGTCATAAACAAGCATTACAAGGAAATGATCCAGCAAATTATGATCCATGAGGGCCCATAACAGCTCAAGAACCAAATTTTTGGGTTCATTCAAAATAAACCTTACACAATCCTATACCCTATAAAATAAAAGGTATTCTATCAAGGCATTGATCACAACAACATGCATATCTATAAAAACATCTATCACAACAACATGAAATCAGTAATGCACTATAAATGGAATGGAAAGAATGCATGACATGTGATATCTAGAATGTGAATATATGATTCATGAGATGGCACACCCTCATCTCATCAGGTTTTAAAAGAAATAAAACGTCAATATTATCAATCTTAACAGAACAAAACTTTTGAATCACCAATTGGTGAAATCAAATCAACTGTAATAATTGTACAAATAGAAAAATAATAATATAAAATGTAAATCAGCTTTTCCCTCTTTATGGGTTAACTACTCCATGGAACAACTTAATACCAAGACCCTATTCCTTTATATACCTGGCTACAGGCTCCAAACAGTATGACAAGAAGAAAATAATTCCTCTTATACCACTTTGTAATTTCCCGGATCTGGGTGCCACCTAGAGGTGCCCCATACCCTGTTGGTCACATGGACTCAAGAACATTTCCCCAAATGCCAGAGGATACTGACTAGTAGTGATGGTCTTGGGTGTGATAGTGGATAAATTATTCCCTCGTTGGAAGAGAAATGCAGATGAAAAAAGTATATAATAATAGCGGAAGTAGTAATAACATGCAATAAGTAAACAGTGGAAGACAGAAGGTAATAAACAATTCAATCACATATATAAATGATGGATGATACATATTTTTTGGAAAGAATCCAAATAATTCACAATTCTGGAATAAAGTACTAAACCAAATTACAATGAAAACAAATAAACTACAGTAGCATCGAAATCCTCAACTTGGTCTCATGCCCTCCATATCCACAGCAGTCAAGTACCTGACATAGAAGGGTTCTTTCCATTATATACACCTACAATAATATAATCTATTTGGGCCCAAAATCATGACCCAACAAGGGTGTGAGATGAATACCTATAGGAAAACACCCATAGATCTATTCCTAATAGTCAGTTAATATATATGGGTGGAAAAAATAAAAATGAAGCATTAAAAGAGGAAGTACACAAAATTAAACAAACCTATAGTTTCAATTACATTCATTTTCTTATATTAAGAAAGTAGCTAATCAAATACAAGTAACCCTCTAGGAATTAAACAAAGCCTAACCCCGCTAGTTCATCTAATCAAAAACAATAAACCTTGTGGCATGTACTCACCGCCTAACCCCATTGGTTCATATTTAGAAAAGACTTTTTGAGGAATCACTCATCATCAAATCCTCATGTGGTGTCATTTCAGTAATTATAGACACTCTGAGGATGCACTCAATGTCAAAATCCCACTGTGGTCTCGCAATGTGGAACTAATGACACTCTGAGGGAGAACAAAGTCTATCCCCCCTATTTTATTGCAACATAAAATTAAAGCGACACTCAAGAGAAGCCCTCAGCGTCCATTCCCCATACGGTCTACTACACCAGGTTCCCACATCCCTATGTAAGTCAATCATGCACAAAGATGTTCAACAGCCAATGTAATCCATAAGAACTAATGGGATAATAGTTTTCAAGAACTACTTGGAAAAACAACTACAAGCATGTAACAACATCAAATAATATCACTCCATCCTAACAAAAATAGGCATGGAAAACACGCATCCTAACCGGCATAGGTAGACCAAATGGAAAATATCAAAACAAACATGGGAAACACATCAATAGCTTGGAAAATAACCTTATTCATAATAAAAAAACCTCTACATTGGCCCACAAAGCATAGAAGACATTAATAGGGCTAAAATCCCTAAACACGCAATACCCTATTCGAGGGTATTTGGAACTTTTACACGTAATATTAAAAGAATAAATATTGGAAGGAAAAAACCACCAGACTCAGCATTTTATGAAGAACCCTCTCGGACATTAGCCCCTGAAAAATCCTAGAATCACGTAGATCTACAAAAACATCAAAAAAATCAACCAAGTATATCTCATGAAAGAAGATAAAACTGGAAACAAGGCTCTAGAAAAAGGAAGAGCTCACCGTGCCGATTATAGCACAATCAATGTTTGTTGAATCGGTGAATGGATGATCGATCGGGGGATCCTAGAAGAATTACACTACTTAGTCACTCCTAGATGAAATGTTGTTAGAATATGGGGTTTCTGTGAATGAGGCACGACCCAGGTCCGAAATAAAAATTAAAAAGAAAAGTTTATAGTGGGTTATTTAAAATACACGGCATGTACTTGCCTTAACTGACCCCCGCTTTAGGCGGTCTCCAGGTCACCCCACATAGCCATGCACTGAGCCATTAAAAAATTAGTAAACGGTCACCTGCAATAACTGGGTATATGGTGTGTAATTTTGTGTACATAGCGTGTACTCCTTAACTTTTTAGAATCTAATCCTTTTTCTCAAAACACCAGAAAATCAGGATTTACACCTGAAAAAAAGATCTGGGTTCTTACAGTTACAACATGTCATTTATAAAATATTCTTCCCATTTATAATATCTCCTTCACCTATTTTATTTTAAAAAATGAATTAGGAATAGTTAGATGTTTCTTGAAATGATAAAAATTTAATAATTAGAATAATATTGAATTAACTAATCATCCGTGAATAAAATTAAAGAACATGTAACCAATAAGAATTGTATTAAATTTTATGAAAATTGTTTTTGATTGAAAATATAATTATTTAATAAAAATTCATTAAAATGTTTTTATAAAGAAATTACATCCAATAGTTCAAATAAAAATCATTCTTTCATCAGTAATGTTTTGAAAAATGTCTTCATCTTGTTGAACTCCTTGGGATATTTCTTATGCTATATAACATTCACTTCAAGAGTCAGATCTTGGGTCTATTCCATATTAACATCATCAAAAAAATGTTTTTCTATCTCTCAATATGATCAATTTATCTTCATAGGATCAGATCCTACTTATATCTTTCTCAATTTCTTGATCCTTTTCTTTGAAAGTGTTTACCTCCTCGATTCTCTCATCACTAACATTTCTAAAATATTTAATGAGCATCACTCTATCTGCCATATCTTTTGATAAATGGTTGAAAGAATTATATTTATTCTACAATTATATTATTAATCTCCTAAAATTTCTCATAGTGAATTTTGATTTTGGAATTAACTTCATTGGACCACTTCTCTATTTAATTACAAGATCTCTTGTATATATGGGAACATTCTTAAAGAGTCTTCAAATATGATTCAATATGAAATACTAATTCCATTAAAATTTTAATATAATCTGATTTATGATTGAGAATTTCTTTAATAATATAACATCTTGATTCAATCTTAGAAAAGTATGGAATTATTCCTTCTAACCTTCTCAAGTCATGAACAATGTAATCAAATCCTTTCTGAGAAATTGTTCCAGAAGAATCCAATTGTTATGGAACATATTGTGGAGGTTTTTTCTTCTCATTCTAACTTAAATTTTATTTAATATATTCTTTTCAATAATTGTATCTCACTTATAGTATTTTATAGAATCTTTTTTATCCAAAAATTCAATAAAGTACAAATATTCAACTGTCTTACCTTTATCGTTAAATTTTTTATTAAATTTTTATCTTCTAGTTATTATTTCATTGATGATGTTTATTATTCTTTTTATGAATAAGATTTATCCCCTTGATAACATCCTTGGTTTCTTATTTATCTTCCTTTGAGGATAAATCTGATAATGATGAATCTAATGAATCTTTTTCGGAATCTGTTTCTTCATCCTTATCTTCTTTGTTTTCATTTTATTCATCCTATTCTTATTTAACATATTTCCCAATTTCTATTTCTACTTATTCATTTTATTATTATTATATTAATTATTTCATTTGTCCTTATTTTTCTTCTTTTTAAACTCCAAAAACATCATCACAAACGCCCTATCTTACTCTTCTTGAAGTTTCCTTACAGTTCTGAGGGTTAAATTTCTGGCGAGTCAGGGTTACAATTCATTCTCATGAACCAATTATTAATCAAAAAAAATTTCCATTTTCTTTGAGAGATGGGATTTAGGCATGAAAAAGTATTTTTTATTAAAAAAACAAACTATACTTCTGTAAAAATTGATCAGTATGGGATATTAGGAGTACAACATTTATGAGGATCTTTCTACTCGTTTTAAGAAATTTTCACAAATTCAATATTATAGCCATATTTTATTTTGATTCTTTTTTTATATTCATACTCTTACAATATTTTAGCATCATGTATTCTAAAATAAAAAAAATTAATGGGGATAATTCTGTATTTAGGATCCTCTAGTTTCTTCTTTGAATTCTTATTCATAATCTCATTGAAAATATCATAAAAATATTCTTCTCTTTCTTTGGTTTCTTTGTAAGAGAGGTCTATTTATTTCTCATCTTCTTCTTCTTGTCAACCTTCTCTAGTTTTATTGATGGCTCTACCTTCAAAATAACACCATCATAATTCTTGATTATCTTCTTTGACATTCTCTCAAAAACAAATATCATTCCATTCATCGTATCATCTCTAAAAAATGAAATTTTATCCCTCATTAGATATAATCTATTGTATTACATTAGAATTTCCATAAACATTACCACCATATTATTAATAATGGTCGAAAACATAATTATATTATATTTTATTGGGGAATGTTTAATATTCTCCATAGTTTTAATGATGAACATTACCAAGTTGATCTTACTCATATTCACAAAAAAGTGAAATACAAAATCATCAGATACCTTTAATGTTTATATATCTGTATTTACTAGAATGATAAAAACTTGTATCCATAGGGAAAATACTCAATTTTACAGATTCAGAAAGTAAGCCCTATTAAAAATTTCATAATCTAAAAATAATGATTCGTCTACCTTTTATTGTTAAAAATTCTGAGATTATTCGGAAATTTGTTCGAAGGATGATATGCTTCACCTTATCAGGTTATTACAACAAGATTAGAAAATTTTATGTAAGATAGTTCATTACATTTCCCATAAATAGTGAAAGAAACATTTACTTCCCATTTTCCATCAACAAATGAACAAATCCATTAAATTCATGAACTATGATGGGGTAAGGAAGATCGAATCCTTATCAGGATTCTCGATACACAGTGATTCTCATCCTTGGAAAGAAGTTATCTTTTTGCTATTCAAATTTCATTTTTCATATAATTATATTTTAACCAACCTTTCTCTGAATGTGAACTACTTTACATAATCCTCCATAGTCTCTATTGTATTTGAATAATAAAATTAGTGGTCAGTCTTAAAGGAATTATTTCGAACTGAGTGCTTTTAGGGGTGTAGAAAGATTGGATCACAAACACTGAACAACCAATGTGGGACACAGGGTGGTGGAACTATTATATATAGGAACTGGGATGATGATTAAATCTTCCATAAGATTATCTATAGTTGAGTTCGAAAACATTCTAATCTAATGGTTGACATTGAACTGAATGAAGTTTTAAATGTATTATTTTGACACATGATGTTTTTTAACAGTTTTACCATATTGTGTAGGGATTTAGTTTGGGAAATTTTTTAAATTTTTTAAAAGAATATAATGTTTTTATGTAAGTAAAATTATAATAACAAAAAAATTAAAAACTAAACATAAAAATATAGTGAAAAAAATAATTGAATAGAAGAGTACCATTTAGAGTGAAAATATCCATCGGTATTGTTAATCTGTTTTTTGGGGTTTTTATAAACAAATAAGTTTATGATAGTTTTGGAAAATAATCTAAAAATGATAGGTTTTAAAAAAAATTGATTATAATTTTTTATAAATTAAACCTTATAATGATATTTTTTGAAACCAAAAATGGATTTATCAAATTCTATGTCTGGAAATTTAATAATAATTTCGGAGTAGAAGAAATGTTTTTTGGATTATGACTCCAAAATTATTAAAAAAAATTATTTCCATAAAAATAAATACATTAAAATTTATAGAAAAGGTAATAATTTTAAAAAAGTTAAAAAAATTTAAAAAAAATTATATGATTTTTTAAAGCAATTAAAATATTTACCATTATATGATATATGAGGATATTAGTGTAAAAATATTTGTAAATACTAAATTGATATGAATTATTAATTTATGTTGATCATTCCTAGCATTTGTTTTATGTATTCAATTCTATCAGAAGTAAGGGGGTTTGTAAAAATGTCAGCAAACTATTTATGTGTTCAGATTAATTATAAAATAATATCTCTTTTATATCTGTGATCCCAAAGGAAATGGTTTCTTATATCTATATTCTTTGAACTTGAGTTATTTTATAGGTTTTTATATAAATAAATAAGACTTTTATTATAAAAAAGTATTTGAGTTTTAGTAAAACTTGTTACATGGTTAGTGAGTGTGTGTCCCATCCACAACACTAGAAGAAAAAAACATACATCTACCACATATTTGGATTTGATAGTGGAAATTTCTATTGAGTGTTGTTTTTTACATCAACAATAAACTAATGAATTTCCTAAGAAATCAAATGTTATGAATATAATTTTCTAAACCATTTTACATCCACTAAAGTTATCATGTGATTAAATTTCAAATTCAAAAACATTTCCAGATGAATAAAAAATACCTAAATTCATAATTCCCTTAAGATAAAAAAAATAATTTTACAACTTTTATGGGGGATTATTTTGGATTTTCATGATATCTTGAAAATAATAATACTAAAAACACAAAATATGGATAACTATATGTTAAGTACCGTAGACTTGCTATTATGCCTATAAAAATATTTTGATCAACTTGATTCCCAGCCTCATAAAGATCTAAATTATTTGTGGTACAAATATGATTTATAATAGTTTTTTATTTTCTTATCCAAAGTTATTAATAATATATTCTATATAATTATGCAATGATATAAAATTTCCTTTTAGTTTTTGTGAAATTTGATAACCAATGAAATATTTTAACATAACCATCATACTTATTTCAACCTTAGACTTTATAAGATCCAAAAAGGAATCTCTGAATTTTTTTTAGTTGATCCAAATATAATGTCATAAAAAAAATTTAAGTCATAATTTTTTTGTTTACTTATTTTATAAATAGAGTGGGATCTGTAGCTTGCTAAACAAATTTTGTTTTGTAACAAAAATCATGTTAACCTATCATTACAATCTCTAGGGTCTTATTTAAGTCCATATAATTATTTTTTTTAATTTATAAACATATTTTTTTATGTTTCTTCTCTTCATGATTAGGTGTTTCTTCAACATAATCTTCCTCATTATCATTTCCATTAATAAAATCACACTTCACATTAATTTGAAAAAGTTTGAAAGTAAAGAATGTTGTAAAGGTAACAAGTATTTTAATTTATTCATTTCTTGAATCTAGATTATAATTTTCTTCATAATCTATTCCCTCTTTTTGATTATATACCTTACCAATAATTCTATATTTATTTATATCAATTATTCCATTTTCATCACTCATATTAAAAACACCAATTTACTCTAATTATAGAAGTTTCTCTTGGTCCTTCAACTAAATTCCTGAATTTCTTCCTCTCAAACTTATTGATTTCATGTTGAATTTCATTAATATAATCATCATCACTTTAATCACCATTAGTAATCATAGTTTCAAATTGGGATAATAAGGTTATATGGTTAATTTCTTTCCTTATGCAACTTATAGTCCTAACTATTTGATTTACATCACAAATGATACTTTCACTAAGATGATTCATAAGAAAAAAAATGAAATTTTTTGTTTTGAAAAATATATTTATAAATAAAATGTTGTAAATTATGATGAGTAAAAACATTAGAGAAAATTTCTTGAGTAATATCCCTATGAAAATAACTTTCTAACAAAAGGATGAAAACTAGTTTCAAAAATAACATTCGAGGATGTTTGTTGAGGTTATTTGAAAACAAAATGACAAGATTCATAAATATTAATATGTATTGACTCTTCAACAGTATGATATTTATTTGTTAAATACCATTTATGCCTTAGAGGTAGTAGAATAACCTAAAAATATTCCTTCATCGGATTTGGGTGAAAATTTATGTAAGTTATTTTTAGTATTTAAGATGAATACTTTGCACCCAAAAAAATTGATGTAATAAACTTTTGGTTTTCTTCCCATCCAAAACTCATAAAGAGTTTTATTAAGAAAAGGTATATTTAATACTCAATTTATAGTATAGAAGGTACTACTAACCTCTTCATACAAAAAAAATTACCAACTGAGTATACAATCAGTATGTTTCTAGTTAGTTTTTAAGAATTATATTTCTTTATCCAACTACACCATTTTGATAGGGGGTTCTAGGTGATGGAAAGGTATATTCTATACATTTATTACTACAAATATTTTCAAAAGAATATTTTTCCAATTCTCCCCCATTATCATTATAAATATTTACCATGGAGATGTTTTTCTCATTTTTAACCCAACATACAAATGTCTGAAAATAACTAATGTCTTTATATTACATTGTGATAAAATTAAAAAAAATTAGGTGTAATCATCAACTAAAACATAAACATAGTATTTTCCACTAGTACTCCCAGTTTTGGTTGGAATATATAATCCCATTTTCAATAACTAAAAAGCATCAAGAGTTGAGACCTCACTAATAGATTTAAAACATTACTTATATTACTTACCATATTGATAAGGGTCACAGAATTTTTATTTATCAAACCTATGTTCTGGTAGGTCCTTATCAAGTCCTTTATAAGTAAATTTACATTTGTTTTTACGGTCACATTGTCCTAAAATTCTATGTGATAACCAATATTGATGTTCCACTGCACTGTGGAAAGTTAAGTCCTAACTCTTAAGGTCTCTTATGTTAAGTGTGTAAACATTCTCATGCCCATTGGAAGAAAGAATAAGCTCTTCCCTATAACTATTTACTAAGAATTTATCATTCATAAATTACACATGTTATCCTTCATAACCTAATTATCTTATTCTTATAAGGTTGTTCTTAATACCAATAAAAATTAAAACATTTCAAATAAGATCTTTTCAAAGAAGAACAATATTACCTATTTTGATAATCTCTACTTGAGCATTATCTTCAAAAGTTACTTTACAACCTTTTATATTTATTATATTCTTGAAGTGGTATTTTTTTCTAGTCATATGTTTGGAAAATAAACTATCCATGTACCATATATTTTAGTTGTTGGTGTTAATTGTGTTATCCGTAAAACAAAAAAATTAGACTCTTGGAATCCAATTCTTCTAGGGTATGGTAATGTATAAAAATAAAAGTTTTGGAATCAAAATTTGTTTAGATAAATTATTTTTATGAAAACCTATGAATTGATCATTATTTAATGTATAATTATTTTTCTATTTTGATCCACTTTTACAATTAGTAAAATAGGGTATACTTCTTTAATCAAAATATTTGTTATTAAAAACCGGTTTTTATAAGTAAAACCTGTTACAAAATTGTTACAATGAGGTTTGATTTGTTTGTATATTTTATCATGAATTTAATTACCTGTGGTAAAGTTTTATAAAAGTATATTCAAATAATAAATATCAGATTTTAGTTTTACAACTAAATTATTGTACTCATTTGTAATAGTTTTGGAACTATGTTTAGGAAAAAATGTTTTTAAATAATTTTTATCAAAAACAACATTTTCAAAAATATTTTGAGATAGAATATTTTTCAAAAATAACCATATAAATTTATTTAGAATGACATGATATTTAATTTTTCAAAATATATATTTAGGAATCATACTTATAAATTTTCGTGTTAGCATTATCAAGTTTTTCACAATCCTTGAATTTATCATTTTGAAAAATAAAATTGAAAAAACATCATCATAACTTTTAAGATAATTATCTTTTGTTGAAAAATATTATTCATTAGTTGATATAGAAATTTCCTCATCAGGATAATTATCATTTATAAAAAAGTTTTTTTATGGATTCAACTTTGTTTACATTTTCTATGAAAAGTAATTTTCAATGGGTACCTTAAAAAAGGCATATGTTCCTCTCTTTGGAATTCTCATTATCAAATAAATTTTTAGAAGAATAGCCACCACTAGAACCCTATATATCTGTAGATTTCAAAAAATTCCTTCCCTTGTATTTTTAATAATTGTTTTCTTTTCATTCTAAATTTATATCATCTTTTTTATTCTATTTTTAGTTTTAGACAATCTGGTCAAATATGTCCATCTTTCTTAAATTTAAAACATGTGTCTTTATAATCTTTCTTATATCCTTTGTTATTATGACGTTTTTAATATTGATATTAAAAGTATTTACTTCTAAATATATTATTCATTCTTTTGGTGTGATTATCTAATTATTTCTATGAATATTCTTAAGTACTATAATTACACTAAACAACAAATTTCTTCTTCCTCGTAGATTTAACAACATTCTCAATTGTTTGAACATTAGTGGGAAATGCAGTTGAAAAAGAAACACCTCCATTTTTCTTTCTTTTCTTTTTGAGAATAACGTTTTATGTTACCCTCATACCACAAAGGGTTCTAATTAAATCATTCAACATAAGATTATTAATCATCCATGTCACATCCAAAACATTTTTTGATTCTCACCCATTAGGATTGATATCAATAATAGTTTCTATAATGATGTCAACATCATGAACTTTTTCATCAACAGATTATAAATTACTTATAACTATCATGATCCTATGGTGCCTCTTTTCAAATTATGCTCTAGGTAATATATTAAAGGCCTAATAGTCTGCTTTAATAATACCCTTTTTGTTCTCAAAAAATTTAGAAGTTCCAAATTATGTGACTTCCAGATTTCTCCATATACTATTTGGAGCTTCACATATGGATATATGAAGTTAATTTATTCTTGTCACAGAACATATCAATGTATTAATTTCTCTATAATTTAAATTATATTTTTTTTTCTTGATGTATAAAATCAATGACTTGTTTATCAAGAATCTTATAGTCTTTAGTAAGCATAACAAAATTATAAACTCCAGTATTGATAAAAAAAAATTTCATCCTTTCTCTCCGGTACTCATAACAAACATCATCAGTGATTTGTGGTCTTCTAGGATTTAGATTATATATAAAACTAAAATTAAAACCTACCGTCAAAAAAATAAAAATAATCTGTTCCATAAGTACACATTAGTTTAAAAAAATTATAAGCATAAGGTTTTTATCATAACTTAACAACTTTCAATTGTAAAAAAATTAAAAACAAAATAGGTATTTGAGAAGTAGAATAATGATTCGATACCAATTATAGGATCATAAGATTATATTATGATAGAAATAGTTATAAGTGGGTGGTGGGTGAATTTTATTTTAATAACATATTTTAATAATTTTAAACTAATTAAAACCCAATCACCTTAAAGTAAGGTTATCAGACATTGAGTTAGTATGATTAAAAAAGATACAAAATCATAACTAGGAATAGTTAGATTATATCAGAGTGAATATAATAATGATAGTTTTTATGATTTATCAGAGTATAAGAATTATAATCGTGAATGATCCTATTAAATAATTGTATTTTTATTATTTTAATCGGAGTAATACTGAAAATTCCAAAAAAAAATATAAAGATAAATATGATGTTCCCCTTTCTATTATATGATGTAAAATAGAAAACATGTAAAAATAAGTAATAAAATAGAAATTTAAAATTAAGAATGAATTACAATGAATTGTTATAAATAAATCATTTAACCATAAGAGTAGAGTTTTCAATAACCTTGACCATAGTTTTCTAATAATTTATACTTATAGTAATGTCTGTATTTATTTACTACGAAATCAATTGATATGATGATTATATTTTCTCTATATTCCTATCCTTGGGAATCTATCATTACAATTATCATATTTTCTCTATATTCATATCCCAAAAATCCCTCAGTACAATGATAAGATTTGATATATCTTCATATCCCTTAAATAACTCGATCTGATGGATCAAATTTATAGTCCTTCTATCTATAAAATTCATTCTTCCCAACAAGGATCATACTTGAATAAAATTTCAAAAGTTCCTAAGGAAACAACGTTGTCAATGATTCCTTAAGAGTAAAACTCTTTAAATAATTAAAAAAGACTAATAATGAGTAGTTCATGCAATGTAATCTCTAGAATACTAGAGAGAGAAAATCTATCTACTACAAACTCTTCAAATGACATGGTATTTATAAGTGATGTCCCAATGGTCATATTTCCAAGTTTATTGCATCAGCATTAGACAGTTTAAATATGACTACACATAATGCTCTAGTGTAATTGAATGTCAAATGTTTTGTTGAAAAACATTATCACACTGTTAAAGTTATTAATTTATATTTGAAATAAGTTTATGTATTCTAATTATAATATTAGGTTAGTCCGATGTACTTTCTTAATAATTTCAAAATGATAATATTTATGAGATTCAGTCCAATTTCAAATACTTTTATCAGTATGATAGACAAGGCAATACCTTTTTAAAATCTGAGTATATCATACACGTACTCATTCTAATAATTGTAATGAATAATAGCGTGCCCATATTTGTCAAAAATTATTAATTTTTCTATGTATGGTAAAAGTTAATGTTTTCTACAAAAACACTAAAATAATTGGACCTAAAATATTTTTCAAAGTCTTTTTAAGAAAGTTTTTGTAATTTCTAAAGCTAAAGGAATGGAAAATTAAGAAGTTAATACTTATGAATCAATAAAATTTATGAGTCATATTCATAATTCAATTTAAAAATGGTTAAGTGATAATATTTCAAAATATTTAACTTTGAAATTAATCCTCAATAATAGATTATTGAAAATTATATAACTTTTTTAGATGAAATTTGGTCTCTAAGATATAACATTTTATTTTGAATGTATGGAATACATTTTTAATATTTTTAAAAACCTCTTATGAAACCCACATCATAAAAATAATAAAAAAACCACATTTTGAAAATAGGGGAAGGAAAATTCAAATATCACTTGGGATAAAAAAAATTATGTTTCTAATTATAAATGAGAACATTGGTGGGCGTATAAAATATAGATAGGGAGGAGAAACTATCATAAAAGAGAATAGGAATAATTTTGAACCATGATAAACATTTTGAAAAAGAAATTCAACAAGGTAAAATCATTGAATTAAAATATATTTTTCCTTAAAATGGAATATAAATTACCATGAAATAAAACCATATTGTGTAAATAAGAAGGTTTGGAAAAAAGAAGTTTAAGAATAAGCAATAAAACACAATGAAGGGGGTTATGTTAACAAATTCCCATACAACCTTGGAATATTTTTAATGAAAACCACATGAAGGATGGAATGTGATATGGATTTTTAAATACCATAAATTTAATTAAAATTATGAAAAAAATATATCGAAGACCAATATATACACTATAAAAGGAAATATTTTTTCAATATGAATCATATCTCAATGAATAAATATTGAGATTCAAAACCATTACATCCTTGGTATCCTTTGAATAAAAAATAAATTAAATATAGATCATGACATGGATCTTCAAATACAAATAATTCTAAGATTATGGTAAAATAAATCTATTTTTGAGTAATAATACTAGATCAATGATATTATAGTGCAAAATATGAAATGTCTTAAGAAATTAAATTTGAGACAAATACCCATTACCTTAAATCCACATTAGTTTAAACTCTCTCTAACATATAGTATAAAAAAATAACCATCATGATCCAATTTTTTAGAACATTACTCATACCTAAATACATTTATAGCCTTTATATATAATCATATACTACAAATACATTCACCAATTTTAGTGTATTTTTCATCATCGGGTGTATGAAATTCCAATTGTCTGTTTTAATAAAAGTTCTATATTAATTATGATGATTAGTTTTTATTTATAGATAGTTTATAATTATTAGATTAATCAGGATGATATATTAATTTTTTCAATTATTAAAGTTATAATATTTTAATTTGGTGAATGATAAAGGTATAGTTTGTGAAAATGGTAATTGGGAAGTACTTGTTTGTGTAAGTTTAATGAAAAAGGCGATATATTGATAAATATTTTAAATCTTAATAAAAAATTATAAAAGTAAATAAAAAATAAAGTAGAACTCTTTAATACTTAATATTATCATTATGTAACATTAAATAATCATTCATGATATTAATATTATAACATTTTTCTCATATATTATAAAACAGACCGAAACTGGTGGGTTTCATAAATTTTTAATGAGTAATGAATTATTATTATCTAATGATTATATAAATTTATCGAATCTTAAAAATTTTACAGATATAATATATAATTATAAGATTAATTATTGTAACTACTCATGAATGTTTTTGATGAAAAATTATGTATATCATTTTTTGAGGCAATAGTCTGCACATATGCATGATTAACGTTTCAATTTATCAATGAATGGGTTGAAATGATTGTATATGATAAATAGTTATTTCATAATTATAATTGTGACATAGTAAACATATTAATTCATCAAATACATAATTTTTACCATCTATAAAATGAGGTTATGTAATTAAATTATGGTTTCGAGATAACTTTTGGAAGATGGTTATTGAGAAGAAAAGAATAATGATTAGAAAATAATCACATTGAGAACTTGTTATTTTTTTAAGAAATATCCTTATAAATGGAGACCTTAGGCTAACTAATTAATACCATAATCGTATGAATTTTATTGAGTATTCTAGTTGGGAAATATTTATGAGTTTTAGGATTAATTTCATTGGGATAGTTGTGTCATGAAGTGGTGGAAGTGATCCCCTTTTATAAGTGAATAAAATAGAAATTTTTCAAATAATCCATAATTTTTCAATAATAGCATGTCACTATTGCAACTTATAAGGATAAACTAGGGGAAAATAATAGAATGTGTTGAAATAATATTTCTATAATCCTCTCAAATACTTATTTTTGAGAAAATATTTAGTGCTTTTATGATTTTCCCCTTAGTTTTTGTTTTATCTTTTACCATAAATAACTTTTACTTAGGTAACTAATTATCAACATGAGTAATTAATTTTAATGAAAAAATTAATATTAGGTTTATTACCATAGTTAAAAAAATTTAATATTTAATTTGTAATTAATTTTATAAAATAAAATTTTTATGGTGAGAAAATTTAATTTCAAAATAAATACACATGGAATGTAGAAATAGATTTTTAGAAAAGTATGATTTTAAGCTTCAAATTTATGAATTGGATAAAATTATAAATTTTATTTATTTCCCTGAAATAAATTAATATTATAATTAAAAATAAAATTAATTTGTAAAATAAATCCATCTATTCTTAATTTTACAAAAATAATATTTAATTCAAGGAAATGACCAAAAAACTTTCGGGAAAATATCACATAAGTTCTTAAAATTTTAATTATTAGTTCTCCTAATTTGACATATTATTTTTAAATGAATAGTATTACTCTTTAAATAAATTTTAGATAATGATAATTTTTTAATAACATTTTATCTTATAAAAACCTCTTGATAATGTCATAAATAGTACAATTTTTTTAAAAACTATATTTTTTTTGTATTCACCAAAAAAACTAATTATTTTAGAAAAAAAATAACCCTAAGATAATTTGGACATACTGAATTCAAAAATTATTTTCATTTTTTAATATTAAAATTCTAAAATTTATATACTCCTATTTTGAATTAAAATAAAAAATATTATAATATATGCTTTTATTGGAAAATTATGTTTTTAAATATTAAGTGTTTGTAATATTATTAATTTATAATTTAATGGATATTAATATATTTTTTAATATATAATAATATTTTGAATGTGGTGAATTTAATTTATTTGGATAAAATATATATATTTTTAAACTAGTTATTTGAGAAGGAACAATCCTTTTTAATATTAAGAATTATTTTTTTATTTATCCCCTAAATGTAATATATTTTATTTGAGTAACATATTGTTTTTACTAGTGATTTTATTAATCATATAATTTCTTATAATATTCATTTAATATTTTATATACTGTCTTAGTTTTTTATTGTTTGTAAATAATTGTGTTGAATAGACAATTAATTTAGAAAAAAGATATATTCAAAAATCTCAGGGTTTTATATCCTCCCCTTTAAATAAATGGAGTCCTTTTAATTATAATTATCATTCACAACAAAAAGAAGATAAGGTATCCATAATAAAATCAATATAAATTTTCTATTAATATATTTACTTAAAAATCATAGAAATTACAAGACTCATCATATCTCATATAATATACATGTATTGAGATTTTCTGTTGTCCCAACTATTTGCACCAAATATGCTCCCTTAGATAGTTATAGGTGTTTTTGGGGACATAATATTCACAAATTCATATTCAATATCCAATTTTAAAATAAATACTGAAACTAAAATGGTTATGATAATATTCAATAAAATTAGATTAAATAATCATACGAATATGAAAACTCAACCGTATGTTTCCTTCTCCAATGAAACCTTTATTTTGACTTATAAAACATTTAATTCAACTAAGGTATAATTGGATCAACCTATAACTAATTTAGTTTGACCTATGTTTTCTATGGACAAATTCTCAAGTTCTCTAACCATACAATGAAGATTTACTAAAACCCTCCATAATGTTTATTAATGTTTATATCATATACGAAAGAACATCCACCAGAAGTGTATAGCCATGTGTACAGTCTCAATCCCACTCATCATGAATTGAGGGAAGATCATGTTAATACTCAATCAAATTTTTTATGAAGATTACCCTTAGGTTAATCCATGACAATGTCATATCCACTTTCTATTATCTAGACAATTATATAATTTTTAGGAAGCCAATGAATTTCTTTATTACCAAAATATATGGATGTTTTCATATGATTTTTTCATACCATTTGTGTTTTCTCAAAGGTTCTTTCAACCTAATCCACAAAATAACTAAATAAATCCTTTAAAATTATTAATCTCTTATCTTATACCAACTAAGGTGACCCAAAACCAAACTCCCAAGTCTAGTCCTAAAAACACTTTCCTTGAAAACTAGCTAAGAAACGTAGTGATATGAACCTTTCATTGTTTCCAAAAATACCATAAGTTAAACAATAAAAATCAAAATAACTGTAAAATCCAATGAATGTATGGTTTATTGTCTTCTATGATTATATACAATGTATTTAATATCCCAAAATGTTTTTTATTCCATAATACTAACATTTTCTTTTTATGTCTTCAACATCTCTTACCAGGCACCCATACATAATACCTCATTCTAAATATATTATTTAAAAAAATTCCCTAGGGAAAAGGAAACGAAATGAAATGGGTGATATCAAAAACACATTATGGGAAAACTCATTTACATGTCATCAAGGGTTAGATCATAAGAATATGCAAAAAACATGACCAGGGGAGAAATATATTAATTAAAATAACATAGTATTAAAATACTAGTGTGTTCCTAGAATATACCATGTTATTTATGTTTTTATTATCTATAAACATATATATATATTACTAATGATTTTTTTATTAATTTTCTTCATCAGGTTTCAGTAGTATTTAGTCAATTATTATGCAATTCTATAATTATGTATGTTTTTTTGAAATTTTCTTATGTCTAGAAAACTTACCACTATGATGGATTTTTCTATATTAATATTAGGTTATGTCATGAGGTAAACTACATCAATCAGATAAGATAATAAATCACCAAAATAAATATTCTACTTCATTGAAATGGCTATGTCAAAATCACCTATGTGAATAAATCATCAACAAGAGAAATTTCTATAACAATGAATCGATCACATGAATCGGCTACGTGGAGTAATTATCTAAGAGATTTATATACATTGAATATATGAATATACGATTCTAATTTTCTACAAAATTAATCTATGTGGATTAATATTCTATGAGGAAATAACTGCATAAAAAAAATTCAGTTACATGATTTCAAATACGTGGAATTCAGCTATGAGGTAATCCAGAATCGGTTAAGTGGTTATGAAACTCACATATTTATTATTTTTTGAGTAATTTAATTCGAAATTAATTATTTCATAGATTCATTAAATATTGTATTATTTATTTATGGAAAAATCAATTTCCATTATGTTTCAAGCATCGAGAAAAAAAATTAGTAAAAAATAATTTTTTACTCAATCCTTTTTTCTATGATATTTCTGAGAAAAGGAAATCAAAATTTCTATCATGAGGTCAGTTTTCAAGGGATATAATGATGTGAAATTACAAGTGAGAGTATAATAATAAATATTTGAACAATATAAAATATTAATTTCTTAATGATAAAAGAAATAACATACTCTTTCACTCTCTCTCACTATCTCTCAAAGCTTTCTGTGATGCTTCTTCATGATATGAAAAAAAAAGAATGTTCAATTTTTTTACACTATTCTATAAAGTTACATATACATTGTTTTGAATACTATTATCAAGATATAATTAATTCTCATTATATCTCTTATAGATATCTTCTATTTCTTCAGTTTCATGTTGCAACTTTGTGATTCATTTTTAATCAATAATTATTTTTTCTCATTATTAGAAGTGGTAAATCCATGTTATATGTGTTGATTAATATTATTTTTTAAAAATTATACATTCCCAACAAAAGAATGTTTTTTACCAATTAATTAATTCATTCAATTAGTCATGAAGTCCCTGGGAATATGACATATATTAGTGAAATCATCAAGATATATGAGTTGATTTTTGGTGGAGTGGACTATAGGATATTTTTTCACCAAACTACTAAAAATATCTTATGGTTGATATTAATATTTTAAATTATATTTCTAATGTATCCATGTGTTATGAAAATATCAGATTTACTCATACATTAAAATTGGATGGTCTTAAATTAAAATACTTTCATTGACTCAATTGACCCTCCTCTTGACTCTTTATTAAATATTTCTCTATCCAAAAATTGGTATCAAAGGTTATGATTTTTTTTCCATAACTCTAAAACTTTAAAATCATAAAGATAGTATTTAAATTGATACTATGACTGAAAATATAAATGGTATTTTTATGGTTTGAGAACCCTACTTAAATTGAGAAAACTATGGTTTTTCACAGGCAAATATGATTATATACTTGAAGAAACGTGGTCAAATGGTTTACTCAAAAGTTCATTGGCCTTAAATAATTATTCAAATAGACATAAAAAAGTGGGATTCTATTATAAAAGGATAATATATTCTAAAATCCAAATATATGATGTCTAGTATAAGTGGACTAAGTCCATATAAGTTCAACCGAGTTTAGAAATGCTTTAGTACATTTGAGATGTGAACTACTATAGCAGTTGCATATGAAGGTCCTGATAATGTGAGGCCACTCATATATATCATTATAAATTTCATGTTTGAAACATTCTGAATTATTTAGGTATAAATAATTAAATATATGAATGGTATGTTATTAGATATTTTAAATTATGTTACATCTCTACGACCACCAATTCTTGAACCAGATCAGGCTTAGAAATTTTTTATTTTTTTACGATCCAATTGGAGTTAAAATTTTTTTACTATTATATAATCCACTAATTTGGAATATTTCAAAATACAAAAAAAATCTCATTGATGTACTCATGATGTACGAGAAAAAAATAGGTGCTGAAGCTGGTCAAAAAAATTAAAATTGAAAATGATTATTTGAAATTATATATATCAAAGGAAGATAAAAAGTGAAATGGTATATATATTTCTGAATAATCTGATGAAGCTACATTAAAAAATTCTACTTAAGATAAATACCTTGTCTAATTTTTGGGTATGATCATGAAGTTATATAATAATGGAAGAGGATTTTTGAAATTCCTTAATAAGTATAAAAAGAATGATAGAAATTCTAAATAAGTTCTGTAATATGAGTGTCAGATTATGAATCATATAAAACCAAATTTTCAATATATTCATGACAAAAATAAATATTAAATCATAAAAAACAAAAAAAAAATCAATTAAAATATTTTGTAATATTGTTTTAAGTGAAAACATTGACTCAAAAAATTTCATAATTGAAATTATAACTGGTAAATTCTATTGCATCTTATGTTGAATGTGATAATAAAATTAAATTCATGAAAATATAATTTCAAGACATTAAATATTAATCTAATTTCTTCAAAAAAGGATAAAATTACCTAAACCAAATACATGGTAATAATAAATTCAAAAAGATATGTTTGTAATAGGAAGCAAAGGAGAACCAAATATGTTAAAAAATTATTTGGTGCCTTTTTCGAAGATAAAATACATTCCCAAAGTTAATTTTTATTCAATTTAGAGAATATTTAAAAAAACGATAATGATATTATTTTAATAACCCATTATTTTTTTCAATAAGCAAGATTTAATTTCAATAAATTTATCAAACTTTTGTGATGGAATTTCTTAGGAACACCAGAAGATTTGGGTTCCCATGTATTTGGTTTCTCACATTACTATACCTAATAGAATATTGGTACCAAAATAATTTTTTATCTAATTTATCTTGTATGATAATATTTTTAGGATCATCAATTAGAAATGGTATATAGATAATGGATTCTTAATGAATATGAGTAAATATTTCTTAAATTTCAATAACTTTTCCAAAATTAATTGAAGATATGCCACATTTGGGGAAAATTATAAGGACTAAATTATGGGATTTGGATTATTTTGAAATCCACGTTAGGTTTTTAGAAATAATTTTATTTAGGGACAAGGATTGAAAAATAACGTGATAAGTATTTCTCAACATTGTGATGATGGTTATTCTTTAGATTTTTCGAATAATTCATGTTATATATTAAAATATAAACTCCTAAAGTTCTAGGAGCATATAAATAAAAATGTATATACCTTATGTTTCACCCTTATAATTTATGATTTATTTTAGTTTTAATAAATAAAATCTATTTCATAACTTGTGATGCACAAAATACAAGCTTTAAACTAAATGTAATACTCTGGGAAAGTATTATTTAAAAAAGACCATTATAAAATAGACATTAAATTTGAGGGTATTATTTGGATTAACAAAATTTTGAAATTTATATATATTTACAGACAAACATTTTTTATCTATTTATTTAAAATAAAATCAAAAATCATTTAAAAGTAAAAGAAATGTTTTTTGATAAACATTATTTAAATAAAATTGTCGCTTCTTGTGAAGTTATGATAGAAATATTTTTTTAATATTTTATAAAATTTATTAGATAAAATTGAATTCATTTTTAAAATCATAATATAAAAAATATCTTAGGGTGTATTTTTGGATTTTTCTTAAAAGATTCATTTTTTGATGAAAACTAAAAAATAATGACTTTTAATTGAAAAGTGCCTTTTTTGTTTAAAATATTTGCGAAGTTAAATTTCATTTTAAATTGTTTTTAATCTAATATTAGAATGACTATATTAAAAATTAATAGATTTGGGTCATTGGTATCAATTTTATAATCAATTTCAATATAAAAACATCCTTTACTTAGTAGGGTTTTCTCTTTGAAACTCACTTTTTTATCATGTATGTGCTGTATAATTTTAAATTGGATTCTAAAAATTATATGAATTGAATTTGGAAAAAAAAATTAGATATTTTTATTCATCATAATTTATATTATATAATAACATTAAATTCATTTCTTAACATATTTAACAGTAAAAGTTCTAAAATTTAATTACCACGGTTAGGGTAAAAACTAATTTACTAGGTGTTAAACTAAGAATATAAGGGTTAAAATGAATTAAAACCATGACTCAAACCCATTTTATGGAAATATGTTGACCTAATAACCTATAAGGGTCTATAATAACTAATTTTTTATTCTTTTAGAATACTAAAAACATGGGTGAAATTGATTCTTTTCAAAAATTCCCTTTGTGTCCACTCGAAACTTATAAATGGCTACCCCCGCTCTTCCCATATTCAAAATTACAAATCCATTTGTTTCTAACAATACCTATAAAAATAACTTACCTAATTCCATAAAATCAAAATAATATACTTTTTTTATCATGAATCCCTACTAGGATAAATTTTAGTGTAAACCTAAGGATGTCATCCGAAAAGAGGTAATGTTCCTAAAAGATGAATTTTATATTATTTCTTATTTAACCATTTTAAAATATTATTAAATAATTATAGTATTATAAAAAAATATCCATTATAAACATATGTTATTATTTTAGTTTAATGACCTATATCCATATCCTCCTCCATCAAATGGGAAACTAAATTGTCAGTCATTTTTACAACGACTATCACCTCACGAACTGATTTAATTCATTTTCCATCACAACCTATCAAGGATGGATATAAATATGGATTTAACACATATATATTATATTTATTTTATTTATATACATATGTAATTTTAATATCACGTATACCATTTTACATTCAATTTCATTTAAAATATGATAACATTGCTCGTGTGTATGGCAGACTACTGCCTCATGAAGCGATGTGATTCATATTTCACTTAAATTTACATGGGATGTATTAAGGATAAATTTAATTAATATATTTGTTATATATGATATGATATTTATTCTGAGAAATTAATATATAACCCACTTCTTTTCCACTGAACTCGTTAAGGGAATTATATCATCGTTTGTGCCTGTGTACGACCTACCTCCTATACGAAGTGATATGATTCATTTTCCATGTAAAACATTCATAAAGGGTTATAAAAAAGTATATAATAAGTAAATATTAAATTTATATCATTAAAATAATTATTTATAATATGGATATATATATCTTGTCCTCAAGAATAAAAACATTCATTAAAAACACATATGATAAAACAACACAATTAACAACCAAATAATGAAAATATTTAAATATTATTAACAAACGAGTTAAAAAAATATAATATTAGGATAATATATGATATTATTTTAATGGTTATGTTTCTATTATAAAACAATTTCATTAATAAAAACATTATAAATAAGTTTAAATAATGTTCAACTAATGGAAAGCATGATGTAAGAGGTTTTTTATCAGTTTCTCTTCATTTGGGAATATTCTATTACACAGTTCTTAGTTTATTTTATATGGTGTAAATGTTTCCCATTTTACATTTAATATCATGAATAATACATAATTCACTATATTTTACATTTTAATTTTAATTATTTAATCCAGGTGTATTTGAAATTAATGGTACAAAGTGTTAATGAATTTCATTACTCAATTTATTTCCATTGGGTTATATTACTTATTCATTATCCATTGATATAATAAGATTATATATATAATGAATTTTGATTATATTATGTTGTTTTTCACTTGTTCTATGTGTATTTAAATTTGATACACATAATTTATTCATTGATTAATTCTCATTTCAATGTTATGATCATTGTAAGGGATGTTGTCTCAATTACCATTTTATTGAGATATATTTGTTAATATACACCTATTCACATTCTTGTTGTGTATATTCTACCCCATTGATATATTTAACATGAATACCTTTTTATTCCTGATTTTTAATGTTTCAATTGTAGTTTATAATTATTCTTTTTATCATGGGTATGAATATTTCTTAAACTGTATACCATTATTACATATAGTGTTTACGTTGAATGTTATTTGATTAACTTGGGAAATATTGATGATTTGTGTTCTTTAATCAATGTCGATATTTTTTTATATTTAATATTATTCCTAAATTAAATTTATCATTCAATATATGAGGAATTATCTAGATAAGCAGTGAGGTGTGGGGTATGAAATTATATAGCCCGTTGATGTATCGATAGGTCTGATGAGACAAATCACTTTTCCAAATTAAAAGGGTTTCTATAAGAATTTGTATATAGTCCTATGAAAGGTCTTGATGGTAGGGGTATGAGGATTCTTGAGATCATGATGTATAATAATTAATTGTTTCTTTCATTTATAATTTTGTTAATATGATTATCCATGAGATTTTCACAATGATATTATCTTGAGATGCATTTCAATCTCACTTATTGTTTAAATGACATGTATTTTTTGTTATTTAACTTACTATATTATTTAGTCCGTATATATTCAAGATTGAAAAGATATTTAAATGGATTGTGTGTTCATTTATTTACCTCCCCATAATGTTTATTTCTTGTATAATTATGATATCCAAGTTATTGATTAAATTCCATGGGTGTTAAATTATTTAACATTCCATATTGGTTATTCATTATTAACTTAAAATAAGATCCACTATACGTATCCCTTACTGGGTATTTGAGGTCACCCTAATTTTGTTTCATCTCCCCCTAATATGAAGAAGAAATATTTTTATGATTTTTCAATGATGTAGTTCATTTTAATTTTTAATTTTTTATGTTTTATTTCTATTACCAATGTAAAATGGATATCATGTATGTATATAGTTCCCTAAAACTGTTAAAATACTCATTTTTTGGGATTTAACCCCTTGTATATATGCCAATTTAATAATGTAAGCATGAGAGAAAGGTTACTAGATTTGGGCTTGTTATAGTTGTTATAGTTGTACAATGAGGTATTTCAGTTGAAACCTTGGGAATGAGATTAAGTAAATTGTAGGTTTGGGAACATAACCCTAATATAGAATATGAGGTTAAGTATATAAGAATATAATAATGTTTTGTTAAGGAAGATATTATGTGGTTTTCTCTTAAATAGATCACTTTCTAGATTCTTCAAGTGTTTGTGGTTCTAGAACAGATGTACTAAGGGGTAATAGCTCAAAAAAGGGAGAATTGGGATTGAACCAATCACCACATGGTGCATAATAATGACTCTTACTGTGCATCTAGCATGAAAATCATGGGGGTACTCTTTGGAGTATTTATATTTTTTTTACAACCCATTTTGAATTATTTGATATAAATATATCTCCATGGAATCAATGTTTATTACTATGAGATTAACATTGCACAAATTTTTATTTTATGTTATGTGTTACACTATATTTGTAATTATACGTAATGATTTAACAATTATAGAAATTTGACTATTTGTAATGGGCTATTTGCAACGAGATCCCATCGCAAAAACCCTTTTGCGATGGGGGCCCATATTAAGTAGACTGTTGCAAAATACGGCGTCACAATTAGTATTTGTTGTGACGTGCCTGTCGCAAAAAAAATATTACTTGCGATGGGAAGCGGGCTTCTCACAAATAGATTTCCAATTAAATACATTATATATACAAGAACATTTAGTGATGGGCCCGTCGCAAATAACTTATATGTTATAATCCTTTTGCGACGAGGTCGTCACATTAAATTTATTATGATAGTAAAAAAACCTGTCGCAAATAACTTTTATAAAATATATATAATCTATTTTCGATGGGCCCCCATCGATAAAGGTCCTGCCGTTAGTACTGAATAAAAAAATATTAATATTATTAGAATAAAAAAATTTTAAAAAATTAAAATTTTCAATATTTTCAAATACTTTATAAAATAATAAATTAATAAAATTATGATTAAAGAAAAAAATAATATTAATATTTTTTAAATATTAAAAAATATTTAAATTATCAATATTTAGAAAAAATATATATAAAAATCATAAAATATTATTATTTTTATTTTAATTATTAGTAAAATAGAAAAAATTAAAAAATATAAATCTAATAATAATTAATAAAATATTTATGCAATATTCACACTAATATAAAATAAAAAAGCTTTGAGTAGTTCATATTACAACAAATGTTCAATTCAAATGTTTCTAACATAATAAAAAAAATCACTTGGGGGATAGTCTTCTGGAGGAGTTGAAGGATCTTGAGGAGATGGTGGAGGAAACTCTATCCCTAAACTACAAGTTAGACGACACATGTACTCCATCTGATTGTGTTGTTGTTGATGCCATCGATGTGTGTCCTCCTCGTGCTGTTGTTGCTACTGATGCATCTCTTCCTACTACTTCTACAAACCCTCTGTAAGATCATTTTGAGCTTGCAACTACTCCTGATACTATGAGCCAGAAGATGATGCCTCTCCATAAGCTCCTCTTGAGTTGGACGCCGACATCGCAATAGTAACATAATAAGTCCTATGAGTCAAATGAGTGCTTATACCAACTATTCGGCCCTTCTCAAAGGCATACCATGTTGCCAGCATCTATGTCGCCTCATCGAAATGGTGGGCACTAGAATTATCAACCATCTCGGCCTGACTCTCAGCCTGTGTCTAAGAGGTCGTGGCCTAAGATTACCCTTTCAGTTTCAATTTGAAATTTAAATAGTAAAAATATTATATGCAGTTAATTTTCATAATAAAAAATAAATAATGCTGACCACAACCTGACACAGGAGATCACCTCTAATCTCTCAAGTGTCTGGATCACTATACATCCTCTAATAAATGTCATACTCCGTAATATTGGGATGATCAACTACCTATATGAATATAAAATAAACTATTTATATGTAATGTTATATAATATATTTAGGAAAGATACTTACCAGATTCCCTCTATGCATACTGAATGTACAACAACCAGCTCGATGTGTCACCTCCTATCTCCCTCGATTCTGCCGGCCCAATGAAGATCTCCTCTGAAATCCAGAACTCAACCTGTGTGAACATACTCCATCCCACATCTGAGATAAAATGGTATCTGGTCATTGGGCTCTACATTACTCATCAAATACTGTCTCTCCGGCTTTCTTAATAGCTATCCTTCTCAAATTGATCAAAAATTGAGAGAAACACTCACGCATGGATATCCCCCATGCCTCGTGGATAGCATTATGCATGATATCATCGATGGGATACCATAAACCCTGCAAATAATTTATAATATCAAGTTATTAATGAAATTAATTTCTAAATAAATATTATTTATTTACATACCTACCAATGATTGAACATTACAAGCTGCACATCAACAGAAATTTGTTCCCATGTGATCCATGGATGAGAAAAATAATTGTGCAAGATAGCGCTCCCCTGTCCAACAGATACATGTGAAAACTATGAAAAAAGAACAAATAATCAAACACTTAGTATATAAATAAATTAATAAAAGCTAACTAAAATACAAAGTTTATCATACCTCCATGTGTGTGGATCGAAACTAAGATGTGGAAGCTGCCCAGGGATAGGGTCAGGAATCTTAAGTCGCGCATTACCATGCCCCCTCTACATACCCCCTAAACCGCCAGTAGCCTGAGGGTCAGATGATCCCAATTCCTCCTCATCCAAAGGTAGCTCAGCCTCCTCAATCTCATGATGTATAAATGGTTCCATCTGAAACACAAAATGATTGTTGTTAGCAGATTGTTGAAAATAACTATTACATATAGATATATATTAGTTATGATTATAACAAGCATTTAATTGTGTCAATGTTCGCCTTCTTCATCATCTTCATATCTGAGGATGTCAATGTCTTCATATTCATCATCAGCATCATCAATATCTATATGAGTTTCGGTTTCATCATCTCTTGTCATTTAAAATTCATTTTTAACATCATTAACATCATCATCACCATCAACCTTTAATTGTGCGGTGTCATCATCGATATTCATGTATCTTTGTGAAAAGGATAGATTTTGAGTAGTGTCTTGAAAAATTTCAATTCCTTATACTTCATCAAAACCACATTCAGTTTGAATAAACTGATTTTCCTGAGATTTCATTTTTATTATACTCCACCAGTCACTCAGGTCTCTTGAAGTAGCACAGTAATTTGAGTAATATATTTGATGTGCCTGTTGAGCCAGTAAAAATGGTCCATTTATTGCAAGAAGACTTTTATATTTAATATCAACGATTACATGAATCAGAAGAACACGCAATCCTCTCTCAGTATCTAAACACCTACATTTAAACATTGTTATGTAACTTTTCCCTAGATAACACAGTTCAATAATTTTATCCAGTATTCCATAAAATCCAACTTCAGTTTCTCTATGATGTGATCCCCTCAAGAAAACTCCACTGTTTATTGTTTTTGTGGAATATGTTTCTTGATATAGATATCTTACAACCTACAAATAAAATAATTTTACTTACAGTAAAAAAAATTATAGAATAAGTGATAGAAGCACTCACAGTACAAATTATGTCATTTCTTCACAGTTGAGCAGAACATATGTATGAGCTCTGGGATGTTCATTATCTGAAAGCCATCGTTCATGAACTCCACCGAATCCAAGCTCTGGATGATTAAAACCAAATAATTGATTGTCCATTTCATCATCAGCATTCCCCTCATTCCATCTCATGCAGTTTGTTTTAGGGATATTAAGATTAAAAATAATGAGATCAGAAAAAATCAATTTCCTCTTGCAAATAAGCTTCAGTAATTGAGCCTTCAAATGAAGCTTTGTTACTTAATTTTTTATTCAATTTCTGTATGCATCTCTCAAAGGGGTAAATCCATCGAAATTGTACTAGACCTCCACATTTATCTTCATGTGTAAAATGTAATATTTGATGTTCTATTGAGTTATATAAAGCAGGAGGAATGAATTTTTCCAGTTTACATATAATGACAACAACATCTTCTTCTAGTTTACGTAGTGCATCATAGTATGTTGTTTCTGCACAAATTTCTCGAAAAAAATATGATATGTTTTTATCGAATCCCAAACCATAGAATTCAACAATCCTATGAATCCGATGGGAATAATTCATTCCATTATAACATGATAGTCATGAATTTTTAATCTAGTAATATGACATTTCTTAAAAAAATATTCCCAAATCAGAATCATATCCATTTGGAAGTCTCAAATCTACAATCCACTGACCAAATAATAAGAGGCTCTCTTTGGATAGATGCTTTTGGCTTCATTAACCTCTGGGATATGATATATTGAAACAGTTCATGATCCGATCATCTACAAATTTTTTCAATATCCAATCGTGCCTTTCCATTATATTTGGTCTTACTTGGTTTATCGAAAATTGAATGAAATAAATTATCAAAAAAGTTCTTCTCAATATTCATGACATACAACATGTGGTGAACCAACAAATCAGACCAATATGGAAGATACCAATAAATGATCTATTTTATCCAATTGTTTTCTTTCCCAAATCCATGAATTTCTTGTTGGTTTACTGTTGGACCAAATGCGATGGGAGGTAATGAAAATGCAATTGACTTTAAATCTATACCTAAGATCACTTTTGGTGGTTCATCCCTTTCAATTGTGCATTTTTTGAAATGAGATTTTTTCCCTTAAAAAGGATGATCATTTGGAATAAATCTATGTTGACAGTCAAAATAGCACGGTTTTTTTCCATTGATGAGCATAAAGACTTTTTTATCTTTCATACAGTAAGGACATGATTTCGGGTCATGTGTACTCCAGCCAGATATCATATCATATGCAGTGAACTCACTAATCATCCACATCAATGTAGCTTTTAATATGAAATTTTGTTTCGCAGCAACATCACCATTACTCTACAATGAATTTAACTCATCAATCAATGGTTTCAAATAAACATCAATATTCTTTTTCGGATGTACTGGAATAATAAGGTCAAAAATATATAGGGCTCCTTTATCCACATCCAAGGAGTTAAATTGTATAGAGTTATAAAGATAGGCCAACATGAATACTAACTACCATAAGAACCAAATATATAGAAATTGTCAGTAGAATGACCCAATCGCATGTTTCGGGATTCTAAAGCAAAAGACGGATGCAGTCGGTCAAAATGATTCCATGAATCACCATCAGATGGATGATTCAAGATTTTATCGGTTAAAATCATGTTTCTATGCCACAACATCATTGATGTTCTATTCTAATACATAAATAAATGTTTTAACCTGGGTGTAAGGGGGAAATATCGCAACTGTTTCATAGGAATCGATCCAGACTTCCCTGGTTGAGCCTCTTTATACCTCGATTCTCCACATGTGGGAAAACTATCCAATGGATCATTTTCATGAGAATATATGTTGTAATAATTTTTACATGCATGAATCTTCCGATTACTAAGGCCCAGATTACGAACCAGCCTCTTTCCCACATAGTAATTGGTAGGCAACACATTTCCTTCAGGTGAAAGGGTTTTAACCAAAGAAAATATATGGTCCAAACAGTTGTTTGATATTGTTTTATCTGATTTAATAGACCTAAATTTTACAACAACCTCTAATATTCTTATCTTACATCCATGGTATAATGCATCCTTAACAGAACTTACAAACTCATAAAATTCTGATGGTGCAAACTGAGGATCTAAATCAATAGAATCCTGAGTTTTAGTTTGTTGAAAAGATAGACCTGTAATATCATGAACAAAATTTTGAAACCGTAATGGATCTGGAATCAAGTAATTAGTATCCTATCTGGAACTGCGTTCACCAAGTTGATACCAGAAAACATAATCTGGTTGAAAACCAAACCACAAGAGATTTCCCCCAACCTTGTTAAATGTGTCAAACATTCTCAGCACTCATTTTTTACAAGTACACTTAATTGTGTCTTCTGAAACAAATTCTGGTTTTGATGATGCAAATGATAATAAAGCTTCAACTTCCTCAATGTGTATAGGATTTAAACCAAAACTGTTTGGATTTCGGCACTGATTTATCCAAGTGCATTCATCTAATAATGACTATTGTCAACTTCCTTATTCCATATTTTTCTACAAAATACAAAATCATTACTGTTTTTGAATAATTTGAAATTAGAAAAACACTATCCAAAAAAAGAAGATAAATAATTACAACTATTTCTTAATAATTACCATTAATTACAGGCGATGAAATTTTCAGTGGACTGACTGCTACTCTTTTTTCCGACGGCTCATTTAATGCAACTTTCTCACATTGAAATCATAATAAATAATCAAATAAAAGGTACGTTTATTCATTTTCATTCATACAATAATGAATAAGCGTACATCCGAGCATATTCTACTTTGTGATTTCAGTGTGAAAAAGATGCAAGTAAATGAGCGTTCGGACAAAAGAAGCCCCTTTTTGTCGATGAATCTTTTTCTTGCAACTGTCACCGCCAGAAAGCATTATGAAAAAGGTGGTCCTATGAATGCATATTCAAACTCATGCTTATGAGATTGGATATGCATACGTAGAATCATACCTTTTATAATGTTTTGACTCGGTGAGAGTTAAAGGAGAAGAGTCATCAAGCTAAAGGAGTGTTGTCAATCCACTGAAATATATACCAATTAATTATAATTTATTACAATTTATTACAATTTATTTTATATTTAATTATTGCTAATTTGTGCTAATTATTTCTAATTATTGCTAATTATTTTTAATTATTGCTAATTATTGCTAATTATTGTTAATTTTTATTATTTATTTCTATTTATTGCTAATTATGGATATTGATTTCTAATTATTTTTAATTATTGCAAATTATTGTTAATTATTTCTAATTATTGCTAATTATTGATATTCATTGCTATTTATTACTAATTATTGCTATTTATTTCTATTTATTGCTATTTATTTCTAATTGTTGCAAATGGTTTCTAATTATTGCTAATATTTGATAATTATTGCTAATTATTTCTAATTATTGCTTATTATTTCTAATTATTTCTAATTATTGCTAATTATTGCTAATTATTGCTAATTATTCCTCATTATTGCTCATTATTTCTCATCATTGCTCGTTATTTCTAATTATTGCTAATTATTGCTAATTATAGAAATTAATTTCTAATTATAGTTAATTATTGCAATCAATATCTAATTATTGCAATTATTTTCTAATTATTTCTAAATATTACTAATTATTGGTAATTATTGCTATTTATTGCTATTTATTTCTAATTATTGTTATTTATTGCTATTTATTTCTATTTATTGGTAATTATTGATATTTATTACAATTTATTTCAATTTAATGCAATTTAATGCAATTTATTACTATTTATGACTATTTATTGAAATTTACTGCTATTTATTGCTATATATTTCTATTTATTGTTATTTATTGAAATTAATTACTATTTATTGCGAATTATTGCTATTTATTACAATTTATTACTATTTATTTCAATTAATTACTATTTATTTCTAATTATTCGTATTTATTGTTATTTATTAGTATTTATTGCTTATTGTTAGTATTTATTACTATTTATTACAATTTATTACTATTTATTACTATTTATTACTATTTATTACTATTTATTACTATTTATTACTAATTGTTACTATTTATTAGAGATTGTTATTATTTAATAGTATGTATTACTATTTATTACTATTTATTACTACTTATTACTAATTATTAGTATTTATTAGTATTTATCAATATTTATCAGTACTTATTAGTATTTATTAGTATTTATTGGTATTTATTACTATTTATTACTGTTTATTACTATATATTATTATTCATTGATATTCATTGCTATTTATTACTATTTATTACAATTTATTAATATTTATTAATATTTATTACTATTTATTAGTATTTATTAGTATTTATTAGTATTTATTAATATTTATTAGTAATTATTATTATTTATTTGTATTTTCTAGTATTTATTTCTATTCATTTCTATTCATTTCATTTTATTAGTATTTATTACTATTTATTACAATTTATTATTAATTATTACGATTTAATACTATTTATTACTATTTATTACTATTTATTCCAATTTATTAGTATTTATTAGTATTTGTTACTAATTATTACTAATTATTACTAATTATTACTATATATTGCTTTTTATTAGTATTTATCAGTAATTATTCCTATTTATCACTAACTATTACTAATTATTACAAATTATTAATAATTATTACTAATTATTACTAATTATTACTAATTATTACCAATTAATACTATTTATTACTATTTATTACAATTTATTACTATTTATTACTAATTATTACTTATTATTATTTATTACTATTTATTATTATTCATTACTATTTATTACTATTTATCACTATTTATTACTAATTATTACTGATTATTACTAATTATTACTAATTAATACTAATTATTACTAATTATTACTCATTATTACTAATTAATACTAATTATTACTAATTATTACTAATTATTACTATTTATTACTATTTATTACTAATTATTACTATTTATTACTATTTATTACTATTTGTTACAATTTGTTAGTATTTATTAGTATTTATTAGTATTTATTAGCATTTATTACTATTTATTACTATTTATTAGTATTTATTACTATTTATTACTATTTATGCATATTTATTTCTATTAATTAGTATTTATTAGTATTTATTACTATTTATTAGAATTTATTCTTATTTAATAGTATTTATTATTATTTATTACTATTTATTACTTATTATTTGTATTTATTACTATTTATTACTATTCATTATTATTTATTACTATTTATTAGTATTTATTTGTATTTATTATTATTTATTAGTATTTATTAATATTAATTTGTATTTATTATTATTTATTACTATTTAATACTATTTATTAGTATTTATTTCAATTTATTACTATTTATTTCTGTTTATTATTATTTATTTTTATCTATTTTTATTTATTAGTATTTATTAGTAATTATTTGTATTTATTACTATTTATTACTATTTATTGGTATTTATTAATATTTATTAGTAATTATTACAAATTTTTACTATTTATTTCTAATTATTACAATTTATTAGAATTTATTAATATTTATTAGAATTTATAACTATTTATTAGAATTTATTTCTATTAATTAATATTTTTATTACTAATTATTAGTATTGATTGCTAATTATTAGTATTTATTAATATTTATAACTATTTATTAGTATTTATTCATGTTTATAAGTATTTATTAATATTTATTACTATTTATTAGTATTTATTTCTAATTATTACTAATTAATACTATTTATTACTTATTGTTAATATATATTACTATTTTTTCTAATTATTACTAATTAGTGTTAATTACTATTAATTACTGCAAAATACAGCTACTAATTACTAATTACCTCAAATTATTTATATACATTACTAATTATCATTAATAATTATTAATTATTTCTAATTATAAAGAATTAAAACTAATAATTTAATTTTATTATTACAAATAAAAACTGATGACAAAACAATTTAAATCTAACTTAATTACAACTAATAAACAGTAATTAAAATTAATATAAAGAAAAAATAAATATTAAATTAAATAAAACATATATACCTTTAAACATGATCTCTTAAAATTGTAGGCGGGTTCACAACTTCTTCATAAAAAAAAGATAACTCTCAAAAAATTTCACTCTAAAATTAGAGTTTACAGAAGGAGAGGAACAAGAAATTCAGGCAGAGAGAAGAAAAAAACGGAGCGGGTATATATAGATTAGATTACTTGCAATGAGACTATTAGCAACGAGAATACCATCACAAAAAGTACTTTTTGGTATGGGTCACGTCGCAAATACCTCCGGCCGCACTAATTACAGTCGGTGGTTAAAAGTTTATTTGCGACGGGGCCTGTCACCAAAAGTGACATGTCGAAACACTTTTTTCAACGGGACAACATCATATTGCAAATATGTTTTTTGCCGCTGTCGGTTATTTGCAACGGGACCTGTCGCAAATACCATTCAGGGGTCGAACTTCTTGCGATGGGGGATCCCCCCATCCCAACTAGGTCTTACTGCCTCCCAACATTTGTGACGGGCGGTGTCAACCCGTCGCAAATACTCTTTGGCGCGGTTTGGCAAGCAAACTGCACCAATCCGCGTGTAACTTTTTGCGATGGGGATCATATTCCTGTCGTGAATAACCCCTTCGACGAACTATTTGCGATGAGATTTATTTCCATCACAAATAGCCCGTCGCAAATGATGGTTTTTCCCGTAGTGTAAAATCCATATTTCTATAGGCTAATTTAGTATATTCAATTATTTAGAAATGGATAATGGAAGGAAGAAGGGAATAAATAATCATGGACAATTTAGAGATTTCCCTCCCGAGGAAGCCAATATAGTTATTGTTAGAAGTGAGAAAAATATTTCAATATTTTTGTAGTTTAATTATTTTATGAAAATAACATTTTCCAGATGGAAAAACCTATTAAATATAATGACTATCCAATGTTGGATCACTTCATGCAATATAAGCCCCTATCATTTGGTGGGACTACTAATCCAATGGTATAATGGAAATGTATTAAGTCTCTAGATAATATATTTATAGGCTTGGGATTTGTTAAAAAGGAAAATGTTACACTTGAGGTTTATTGTGTCAATGGTAATTCTGGTCAATGGTGGTCATTGATCTAGAATACTAGAGAGGAAGAGTAAATATTACTCATGGAATAGAAATATTTTAATGATACATTCGTTGAAAAATAATTCCCTCTTGAGAAACAAACTGAAATTAAGAGAAAATTATTCGTCTTAAATATAAATGATTAAGAAAGTGTCACTGACTATGAGGATACCATTAGAAATTTATATAGGTATTCTATTGATTATATATGAAACATGGAGGATAAAATTGACCATTTTATGGAAGGTCTTAAGAAATGTCTCTGAAGAGTGATGGCCTCTCAATCATTTACATCATATGATGAAATAGTTTTACTTTCCAAAAAACAGAGAAAGAATTATATAGATCTTACATTTTCAAGGGAAAAAAATATAAGGTGTGGTCATTTGAAAGACATGAAAAGGAGAATGAATCAAGAAAGAAAACGAGAACATAGTAATTTCCACCTTGTGAAAAAATTGTAAAGAATCACCCTATGAAATTGTTTAAAGTGATTGAGAGTTTATTATAAGTGATGAGATAAGGTTCACTAGAATAAAGACTGCAAATGAAAGAATGAAAAAACTATTATTCAGTGTTTCAACATTAAGAATATGGGGACCTATTCAAACAAATTCCCTAAGCTTCATGGAAATCCCTTACAAAAGATGATAAGGGGATAAGGAAAAATATTTATGATCACTACAGCTAAGGTGGAAGTACCCAATGATGTGATGGAAGGTACATTAATCTTATCTTCAAATTTAGCAAATTATTTATTTGATATCAGATCCTCACAATCATTTATGTCTACCTAGTTATCTAAGAAAATTATAAATTTCCCTTTTATATTAAGAATGGATATGTTAGTCGAATCTCCCGGTGGATGTCTCATTGTAATAAGGATGTGTCAGGAAGTCCCGATTATAACACATAAATGTTCTTTATTTGTTGAACTTATTATTATACCAATAGTTTCCTTTGATATAATCTTTTTTACAGATTGGATCTCAAAATATGATACAAAAATATAATACAAGAAGAATGAAATTATTTTCTGTGATGAATATATGGAATTCCTTATCTTAAGAGTAAATATATCATCATCCGAGTCATGCCTAGATCCACCCCCAATAGCTCTACTCAATGAGATTTTTGGGGAAGAAGAGTAAAAAAATCTTTGGATGGAGAATTTAATATTCAAATTGAAATGTATATATTGTACAAGAATAAATTTATGTTATTCCTAAATAATTACTTGGACATCCACTAGAGTGTGAAGTATATTTTTACATCTATTTAGTCACTGATTCAAGACCAATATCAAACACCCCTATTAAATGGACACTTTGGAGTTAATGGAGTTGAATAAATAGCTAAGTGGAGTTGTATGATAATGGTTTTATATTCCCTATATTTTCACCCTGGGGATCCAATTTTCTCTTCATTAATAATAAAGTTGTATCCATGGGGTTGTGCATTGATTATAGGGAAATAAATGTCATTACAATAAAGAACAAGTATCCTCTGCCACGCATTGATGACTAATTCAACAAACTACACAGAGCACAATATTTTTAAAAGATTAACCTATGATATTGGAATCATTAGTTACAAGTAAATATTTAATACATTAAGAAAACACATTTCTGAATGAGGTATGAATATTTTGAGTTTATACTAATTCCATTTGGATTAACTAACTCACCCTCATTTTTTATGGATCAAATTAATAGAGTACTCAAGTACTATCTTGATTTTTTTTTGTATTTATGTATGATATATTTATTTAATCTAAATTCAATGAGGACTATGATAATCACTTGCATATAATTCTTGAGACTCTTATAGGGAAAGAGGTATATAAGAAATATAGTGTTAGTGATTTATAGCTTCAAGTAGTTTCTTTTTTTGGAAATTATTTCTCCAAGTATTGAATCTCAGCTGATCCCATGAAGAAAAATGCAGATAAAGAATGAGCAGCACCAAAAAACATAACTAAGGTACGTAGTTTCATTGTTTTGGTAGGTTATTATCAGTATTTCCTTTAGAATTTTTCCAATTAGATAACCCATTAGCCATGCATACATGTAAAAGGGATATGTTTATTTGGATAATGGAATGTGAATAATGTTATGTTGAAATGGAGAGGAGATTAATCAATTCTACAATTTTTTATTTACCATTAGAAAATGATGGGTTTGTCATATATAGTGATACATGAAAGAATGGATTTAATTTTTTTTGTATGAAAAATGAAAAAGTCAGTACATATTCATCAATGTATTTTAAGACTCATGAACTGAACTATCTAACCCATGATCTTGAGTTGGAAGTTATAATATTTTCATTAATGATATGAATACATTATATCTATGGTGAAAGATATAAGATATATGCAAAAAAAATCCTAAAATACATCTTCTCAAAGATATATCGCAACATGAGGTAGTGTAAATGCATTTTCCTACTCAAGTATTACAATTTATGAATACAATACCACCCGAGGAATGAAAATAAGGTAGAATATGTATTGAGTATGAAAAATCAAGGAGTTTTGAACCAAATTAGGATTGAGAGGTCTTATATATTCATGGTTATTGTAAATTGGAATATGATTATTATTATGGAATGGTATACATCCCACATTTTTTAAATGGTTGAAAAACCTTCTTTATTAAAAAAGATAAACATTGCTCAATATGATGATGAGAAATTTTTTGAAAGAAAACTAATGTTTTGAATGATGGGAATTTGGAGGCATTTGTTTTTAATAATCCAATAAAAAAATTTGGAAATACAACATGTTTTCCATTTATAACTGAGCTAAAATAGTAATTTTTGGATGGATCTCATAGATCAAATTTCTCTATATACCCTAGTTGTAATATGATGTATCAAGATTTGAGGGAATATTTTTTATTATACCACGTGAAGTGGGAAATTATGACTATGTATCAAGAGGATTTATTTTTGGATAGGTTGATACTGAGAGAAAAAATCCTAGAGGATTTATGAAAACTATTTCTATTTTTATTTGAAAATGTGATGACATTACTTATGGTATTTTTTTATAGTACTACCGAAGACTCCCAGAATGAATGATGAATAATGTTTCACTGTCAATAACCAGACAAAATATAATAATTTCCTAGATATAAGATAATATTTAAATCTTCAAAACCCTGTAAGGATCTATATTTATGAATTTTTAGGACATTATGGTGAACCTCATTTGATTTTGTCTGATCATGATCCCCAGTTTACGTCAGAATTTTGGGGGAGTCTTCATAAGGCTCTTGATGCTGAGCTTATATTGAGAAATTACTACCATCCACACACTGATGGAAAGTATAAAAGGAATATTGAAACAACGTAATACATTTTTAGGTCATTGTGACTTGGTTTTAATGATTTTTGGGATCATTATTTACCATTTGTAAAATTTTACTATAAAAATTGATTCCATTCTAGTATTCAATTGGCGCCATAAGAAGCATTGTATAAAAAGATATTCCATACTCCAACATGTTGGGATGAAGTTGGTGAATGGAAACTTATAGGACCAAAATTTTATAAAGAGAAAATAATAAAGTTAAAGACTATCCAGCCTATATTAATGTGGCTCGATGTAGGAAAAAGGGTTATGCTGAAAATGAGAGGAAGGATTTGGAATTTTCGGATGGAGGTCATGTTTTCCTAAAATTATCTCTATGGAAGGATATCATAATGTTTATAAAGAAGTGAAATATGAGACACATGTGCATTGGAAGCATTTATATTCTATAATTAATTGAATCTATGGCTTATTGTTTGGAAATTCCACCAAGTCTCTCAAAAGAAAACAACGTCTTCCATATATCACTGTTAAAGAAGTACATGCGAGACCCAACACATGTACACACCAATTGAGAAATAGAATTGGAAGTAGATCTATCTTATTATGATGGATCTATCCATATTTTTTATACTAGGGAGAAACTGTTTTTGAACTAGATGACTTCAATTGTATAGGTACTTTGGAGAAATCCCAAAATTGAGGAATCAACAGGGGAACTAAATGATGTTATGAAGAAGAACTACCCTCATCTGTTTAGAAGGTAATATAAAACAAATTAGGATTAAATTTATGTCAGATGGAGGAATGAAACACCATAATCCTTTAAGATTTATTTCCTTTAAAACAAATTCAATTTCTTCGATAGCTTTCGATGCACGCAACACCAAGTATAAACGATACCCAAAACTCAATTAAAATATTATTTTAAAAATGAATATTATAACCTAGTTGAAAAATCTGTGGGTGAGTATGTCAATAAATAAATTATGGAAAAAATATATTTACACACATTCATTGGTTTTCTAATGATTGGAAATAAAAATAAGAATTATTTGAAAATAAAAGAAATGTTTTCTAAAAACTGTATTTTTTTCAAAGAAAAACATTTTGTAGATTCTTATGAACTTATGATAGAATTAATTTTTAAAATTTTTTGAAACATTATTTGGAATAATTAAAATAATTTTTGAAATCATAATCCAAATATTATATTTGTGTGAATTTTTTTTATTATTCAAAAAAGATTCATTTTTAAATGAATAGTGAAAATAATGATTTTCATATCAAAAACAACATTGTATGTTTAAATATTTAAAAATTAGATTTAAAATTTTTATGAATCTTAAATTAGAAAAATTATATTAAAATTTAAATAATTTATTTCATTGGTATCAATTTCATGTTCAATGTCAATATAAAAACTTTCCATTCTTTTGAGAGTCTTCTCTTTGAAAACCCCCTTTTTTCATCGCGTTTACAAGTATAATTTTAAATTTGATTCTTTCACTTTTGGGAATTTAATTTAAAAAAATATATTTCATATTGTTATAAATAATAATTTATATTATCTAATAAGTTCAACTTAATTTTTTCAATTATTAATAGTAAAAGAATTAAAATTTAATTATCATGGTTATGGTAAAAAATGATTTACTGAGGGGTTAAACTAAGAGAATAAGGGTTAAAATGACCTAAAAACTTCTTCAGAACACATTTCATGGAAATATTGATGCCATATAACATATAAAGGTCGGTAATTAATCATTTTTTAGGTTTTTTTAGAATAATAATATTGGTATAATTGATTGTTTTTTAAAAATACATGGGTTTCATCACCCCCACTTATAAATGGTTTCCCACTCTCCTCTCATCTTCACACTTATGATTCCATTTTGTTCAGAAAAAACCTACTCAACTAAAATTATTAATTATATTAAGTCATCCGAGAATCTTTTTTGTGATTATAAATCCATCCTAGGAAGGATTTTTGTGTAAACCTACAGATTTCATCCGATGAAGTGGTAACATTCCTAAAAATGCATTTTTATTTTATTTCTTCTTCCACCTACTAAAAATAACATAAAATCACAATAGTACAAAAAACAGTATCTAAAATATAATAATTTCATTATGTTAATGGAATAAAATATATCTATACATATTCCATCAAATGGGAAACCTAATTGTTGATCATGTTTACAACATACTACCCACTCACAAACCTATTTAATTCCTTATCCATCACCACCTTTCATGGATGAAGATAACTAGGGATTTATCACATTTAAATAATATTTATTATATTACTAAACTTCTATTAGTTTAATATCAAATATACCATTTTATAATCCATTTCATTTAAAATAAAATATCGCCCCTCATGTGTATGTTAGACAACATACTCGCGCAGCGATATGATATATTTTTCACTTACATTGTATAAGAAATGTAATAAGTTTGAAATTAATAAATATATGTGATATATATGTGAGGATATTTTTTAAATTAAATTAATACATCAAACACTTCTTTAACCTTTTACTCGTTAAGAGAATCATATCATCGGTCAGGTGTATGTACGACCTACCATCTCCAAGAAGTGATGTGATTCATTTTCCATGTACAACATTCATATTTGGTTATAAAAATGTATCTATTGATTAAATATAATATTTAAATCTTTAATAAAATAAGGGATAAGATTTATATATATCCTATTCAAATGAACCATAACTTTCATAACAAAACACAAATGAAAAATAAGAAATTTAACACCTGAAACAATAAGAATAATGATATATTATTTACCAATGGGTAGTAAAATGTAAAATGATGATCATATATGATATTATATGTATGAATATAGTTATTTAATATATTAATAATAATATTAAAATCATTATAAATGAGGTTAGATCATGTTTATCTAAAGGAAAGTGTGAGGTAAGGGACTTCATCTCAATTTCCCTTCATTGAGGTATATTCTATTGTTGTGAACATAATTTCTTTTATACGGTATAAATAATTCCCATTTTTCATGTAATATCTTTAATAATTCATACAACATGCTATTTTCTATTTTAATTTGAATAATTTAATCCAAGGTGATTTTTTATGAATTTTACTATGTGGTAAAGAATTTCAAAACTCAATTTCTCTTCATTGGAATATATTACCACTTCATTATACATTGATATTCTAAGATTATGTTTATAATGAATTTATAATTTATTATATTTTAGTTGGACTTGTTCCATGGGGATTTAAATTTTATAAACAGAATATATAGATTGATTAATTCTCACTTCAATGTTACGATTATTGTAAAATATTTTGTATCAATTTCCATTTTATTGAGACATATTTTATAATATGACCCTATTCACTTTCATGTTGGGTATATAATACCCCATTGATGTATTTAGTATGAATAACTATTTATTCATAATATTTAATTATTTAATTAAAATTTATACATATTCATTGTATCATGGATATGATTTCTTCTAAACCTGTATACTCTTATTATATGTGAGGTTTACATTGAAAGTTATTTTGTTAACTAATAAAATACTAATAAATCCATGTTATTTACTCAATGAGAATATTTTTTGACATGACATATTATTCATGTATTAAATTGACTATTTCATATATGAAGAACTCTTTGGACATGTAGGGATGGGTGGGGCCTAGAATTATATATCCCCGCATTGCTTCGATAAGTCTCATGTGAAAAATCAATTGGACAAATTAAATGGGGTTATACATGTAGTTTTAAACCATTTTTTGAAAGGTATATAAGATATTTTTATCATAATTCCTAATACCATGATGTATAATAATTAATAATTTCCTTTATTGTTAATTTAGATATTATTATATTTCATGAGATTTTCACAATGATATTATCTATGGATGCATTTCATTCTCAATTATTGGTGAAATGAAATTTGTTTTTAGTTATTTACCTGTACATATTCATTATGAATTATCTTTTCTTAATATTCAATTTATTCAAATGAAATGTGTTTTCAATTATTAAACATTCTATATTGATTATTTCTTATCAACTTATGATATCAAAGTTATTTATTAAATGGAATGTGTGTTCAATTATTTATTATTCCATATTTATTATTAATTATTGATTCATGATATATTATGATGTATGTAACCCTTAATGAGAATATGAGATCATCCTTATTTTGTTTACATTCTCCAGGATATAAAGAATAATTCTATGAATGATTTTTCAAGGATGCAATTCATTTTCTTTTTTTTGTATTATGTTTTATTTTTTATTTGAAATATATATTGGGTATCATTTATGTGTCTATTTCTCCAAAATACCAAAAATAATCAGTACTTTTTTGTTTTTATTCCCTTATATATATTCCAATGTAAAAAGTATTCTCTGACTCCGGGTCATTAGATTCAGGGTTGTTACACTTTAGATCATTAATTTTTATTTAAAAAAAGTGAAATTATTAATGGAAGAAGCAAATTAATCATGGATTTTTCATAGAAGACATGGAAATTGTAATGTTTACTCATTGATAAAATTTTCTAAGATAATTGTATTTCTATATTTTCCTTAATTTAAATTGATAAAATAGAACCCATTCAATATATGTAAAATGAGGAGGAAACATAAGCAATATTGTAAATCAATTAAAATCATTTCTACATATATGAATCTAGAACATATCCACATATATTTGTTTGGATTTTCTAAAATATCATTCCAAATAGGAATATATATTTTTTATTTATTATTTGTTGATTTTTATAGATTTACTTGGGTGTTATTTTTTAGTCTTATGAGTAAATCTTGTTATATTTTTATATTTTTTTGTAAATTGGTTCAAAAAGTAAGAGATACCAATATTATATCATTTATATGTGATTATAGGGGATAATTTTAAAATCATTACTTCAATTCTTATTGTTCAAAAATGGTATCTCGTATACTTTGTTCGCCCCCAAGATGCCTCAACAGAATGGTGTTGTCAGAAAGAGGAATATAAACTTGTAATATATAGCTAGGATAATATTATATAAATATAACCTACCTTCTCACTATTGGGATATAGCTAAAAATAAAAAAAATTATGTCATTAAGAGAGTTATAATTAGTCATGTTTAAACAAAAATACCATATGTGTTGTGGAAAAATAGAAAACCAAAAGATGTTTAATTTAAAGTGTTTGAATGTGAAGTTTACATTTTGAACACTGAGGATAATATTTGTGAATTTGAATCAAATGATAATGAAGGAATATTTATTGGATATTCTAATACTTCTATGGATTATATAGTTTTCAGAAAAGGCCAATTATTTTAAAACTAATTAATGTAAAATTTATTGAAAGTGAACAATTTGATAAAAATGACTAAAGTTGACGAGTTACATGATTCATTTAAAATAATTATATTTAAACACTTTTAAAAATATAAAGGATGATGGTTTCGAACATGATTTAGTGAACCCAATCTCGAAAAGGATGAATATTAGTGATTCTAGAAGTGTGCATCCTAGATAGCATGTAGCCTTGAAAAATAATCCCTTAGACACTGTTATAGATATAAATGGATTAGAACATGAATAAGTGTAGGAAAACTTTTAGAATTATATTCATTTTTTATCACTAAGTACATAAAAACATATAAGAATCCTTCGTTGATGAATATTTAGTTATATCTATGCAAGAGGTGTTAAAGCAGTTCCAAAGGAACAAGGTATGTGAATTAGTTGATAGACCTTCTGATTACACTCTTATAGGAACAAAATGTGTTTTTAGAAATAAATAATATGATCAAGTTGTGATTACTTGGAATAAGGAAAGAATACATGATAAATTGTATAACCAAGAGGAATAGATAAACAATGAAGATACCTTTTCACCTGTAGATATATTATAAGACATTATGATTCTCCAAGAAAATGTATCACAAATTAATTTCAAAGTCATATTAGATGGATGTGAAATCTGAATTTTCAAATGTTTTTGTTGTATATGATGCTTATAATGATAAACCTCTTAGTTTTGAAAATCTTAATTTTTTAAAATATTTTTTGAAACTTTATAGATCTCTTTATGGAATTAAACATGAACCATGATGTTGTTTGAAGCATTTAAGTTATTTTATTTAATCAAATATATTTTCATTTGGAGTGGAATGTCCTACTCTTTTGAGGAGAACATTATATTTAGATATTTTAAATGTTTAAATAAATTTTTATAATTTTATTTTTTATTCTAATAATAATAATTTTTTTAAAAAATCATATAAAAATAATTTGAAATGAATATATTGGTTGAGTGATATTTCTCTCTAGGTTTTCAAATTTCTGAAAAAGTCTTTAGGAATATGATAAATCAAAGAAAATACATACATGAATTATTTAAGTGGTTTATAATTTAAAATATTAAAATAAATTAATCTTTTAACGCCCCAAAGTTTTAAAATATGAACATTGAGTTTGATAACATATAAGACACGCGATACAATGTTTTATGAGAACCGTGATTCACTATTAATATAATAATATTTTGCGAACACATTATAACATCTTCATTAAGTTGACGATAATGATAATTTTTAATCAAATTATTAAAATATGTATAATGGTTTTATGTAATTTATTTTTAAATAAGTACTTAATTATAATTAAAATAATTATATTCTATAAAAATAAATTTTCTTTAAAAATGGTTTTATTTGGTATTTTCAAGTGGGGAAAAATAATTAATTTATAGTAGTTTTATAATTTTTATTTTATAAAAATAATTTCATTTTTTAAATAATCATATTAGAATTATTTTAGTGAATTTTAATGATATTTTTCCGAAAAAGATGATTTTCATTGAATAGTGAAATATATTAATTTCTTAAATATTGTAATTTTTTATTTATTTAAATAATTTTAAAGACTATTTATGATGTGATTTTGATTTTAAATTAAAATTAATATTATTTATATATATGGAATTTAATTTATTTCATTTGAATCATCATTGTAACTGATTTTGATATAAGTTTATTTTTAGACTCATAAACACATTTTTTCTGAAATTAGTATTTAAATGCCTAATGTTTGTTCATTTTAATTAATTAAAATAACCAATAATTAGGAATGACTTTAAATAGATTTATTGATAATTTCTTTAAACATATGAATTTAAAACCATATAAATATGATCCCAAATCATATAGTTAATGTAAGATAATATTATTCTTTAAAAATGCATTTCATTAAAAACCATTTTTCAACATGACATACGAGATCATTTTTCAACTAAATTCATCATATTTTATGAATTTTCTTTAAAAATGGATTAAATATTTTCAATTATAATAATCAATATTTTTTTATAAGGTCAACGTAATTTTTTTTTCAAAATAATTTGTAGAGCTAATAAAATTTATTTACAACGATTAAGGTTAAAATTAGGTTTTTTATGTTACTTGAACTAGTGATAAAGTTAATTTTCTACATATATATAATTTTTATTTGAAATTTTTAATTCCATATTTATAATATTTAGGAAAAGTGTTTCTAATATGTCTTATTTAATTTTCCTCTTAATGGATTAATTACCTTGGTTAAAAAACTAGTTTCTATGGTGAAAACTAAAAGAGTAAAAGTAAGTACACGTTGTGGTTAAGGGAATAACTTGTTTAAAAAAAGTTATTTTATATGTTTTTATGTGTGAATAGAGATTGAATTACAAAAAATAAATTATTTAACAATTTTTTATGCACATGTTGTTAGAGTGACTTCCCATTATTTAATAGTATTTATTGTTTACAAAAATGCCACTCCTCCATATTTATAAATGGAAACTCCATCCCCACATTTATTTAAAGATCTTAAGAACTGTTTCTGACCAAAAACATACCAAAATATCTGACAATTATTTTTATCCATTCTCTAGATCTACTAGTTTGTCTAATGTATTAACCATAGGGCCTTTAATATGATATCCAAAGGAGGTTTCATTAAGTGAGGGTAGCTGTATTTACAAAGAAATTTATTTTTCTATATTATTTTACTAACATCAACTTATTAAAACATAAAATGTAATAAAAATATTATATGCCATATATCGATATTTTATTTTGTATAATTCAAAATATTTACTCATTTCCTTCTCCATCAAAATGAGTAACAAATCTATCTCTCATGTGTACGGCAGAATACCGCCTCATGAACCCATGTAATTTTTTTTCCATCACCGATTAGAAAAAATAGTCGTAATGGTTGAAATAATTAATACATTTGATAAATATGACATGATATGAATTCTTTCAAACTATTACATCATCCACTACCTTAACATTTCATCCATTAAGAGAATGATATCATCTCATGTGCGTACGTATGAACTACCATCTCCACGAAGCGATGCAATTCATTTTATATGTAAAAATTTCAATAATGTATCTAAAAACAAAAAAATATAATGAATAATGGTTATATTTATCAAATTAATACTATAACTACCTGAACTGTTATATATAACATTTCCCTTGTGATTTTAATGAAATGATTTACTATATATATTGGTTTTAAAAAAACATTCACTTATTTGGTTTTATTATATCTTATTAGATTTAAAATATGGTGAAGCATATTTACTAATGATAATATAGTTGTTGAACAATTTTCACGAACCAACCCGAGTCGACCCTGAACTGGTCAACCGAGCAGATCTATGGCAAGACCTAAGAGGCGTTCCTGATCCCCCTCAGACATGTGACAATCGTGAATGGAATCAATTGAGTACAAAAGAGGAAGGATTTATCCTAGTAATAAAATAGAAACTAAATAGTAGCCATATTCACATGTAGTTCAAAATATAAATGAAACTGAATTGTACATCATTATACAGAAGATACAAAATGATAACAAAAACTATCCAAAAGAAACTAAAATTAACTAGATGACCACACTTGCTTTATGTGACCTAACGGGTCACTCTCCAACGCAATGATCAATCGTTTCTAAAGGTAAATGAAACTCATATTGAAACCTGCACAGGAGATAATAATAGAAAGTAACTATAGGTGTGATTATAATACTATATAGGCTATCCATATAATCTATTCCCCAATGAACATACTTCAAAATTAAATAAACTTAAATTTTATATTTAAAAAACAGTTTATAAAATAAATATTTTCTATACATTTTACTTAAAAACAAATTATGGCCCATTTCTCCTTTTTATTTTGTAATCCATGATCCTACCATTAGTGAGACATAATAATTTTCAAGGGGAAAGTGGTTTCTATGTTTTCAATCTGAATAAAATATGATAAAAAACATTTCATGAAAACTATTTTCTAAAATCCTTATTAAAAAACACCACTCAATAATAAAAAACCACATAAGAAGGTACCACAATAATTACACAATAGGGGAAATAGAAATAATAATACAAGTATGTCAACATCAATGCTAGTGACTAAAACAAATAGACATATGTCAACTCAGGAGATCAAGAATAATCCAAAATACAATAATACATGAGACCCCATCCCCTATAGCACACCACACATGATCATATCAAAATTCCCAATACACTCACCCACCCTAACTCAGGATAGAATGAGGAAAATTACAATAGTAATAAACCCAAGTATGTTCCCGATACAATGGGAACTGGTCAATATGTCAACTACCAATGCATAAACAATTATCTCACTATGCCAAGATCCCATATCTCTTGTATAATGGGGTTGATCTAACTAATTCATGTCGATCATCCAATCATGAGTATATTTAATAATGAAACAACAACATGCATCACCCCGAGACACTGCATGGGCCAATTTTATGCCATATAACAAACCGAACATAAAGGGTCCAATATAGATAACTCTCATAATAATTATTAGGATTCCATAAATATTACATCCCATCCAATATAGACACATACAAATCATAAGAATCATCCAAATGAGGTTTTCATAATAAAATTTTTCACTATTTTTGCAATGATTCCAAAAGGGCCTTTAAACAATTTTCACCAAACCAACATTTATCAAAGAAAAAAATTCCACTTTTCATAAAGATGTGTAAACATGACCTTTTTCAAATCAATAAATTGATAAAATATTTTAATATATTCAGATTACACACTCATGGAATGACCATTTTTATAAAATATTCCAAACTAGCCTTTCATCGGCAACACATGCCAAAACACCTTAAAAACCCATACTCATTTCTTTATCAAACCAATAACATATTGGAAACAATATAAAGGTCCCAAAAACAATGTTTCCCATGCTACCAATATATTTATGAATTCAAAAAAATAATTTTATATCACATTTTTCACCCAAAATCCAACCGGGAAATTAGTCACACAATAGGCATGTACTATTTAAAAAGAAACTCTTATTTAACACTTAACAAGGTGAGAAATACAAATTATTATTTTATAATTTTATTTCAATTACTAAACCATGTTTACGATATCACAAATTATGTGTGAAATGTCACCAAACATTTTATCAAACACATAGTGTGATCGTTTTTAACAAAATAATTGAATTTAACATGAAACAAGGCATATACTAGAATTTTTAACACCAAATAATTATTCTAAGGATTGAAAAAAATATTCATAATGTATATAAGGTGAAAATACCATGAAACATATAAACCCTCAATTATAAAGTCAATTGAATGGGAAAAACTACCTAAAAACCCTGGTGTGTCGGCAACAAACACCTGGAATCACTCAACACGGGTTCTAAAACCCTAACACTACCAAGAACAATGATTAATAAAAAAATCCCCAACCCAAAAAAAAGAAAAAAATGTATAATGGGGAATAGGGGTTTACCGAAGGGGGTGGGGTAACTACGCCGAAAAGGGAGATGCGCCTGCAGTTGTGCGCGCCAGAGAAGAAATAGCCGGTGGGGCTGCACATCGGAAGAGGATGTTAATGGAGAGGGAGGTCGCATTAGAGGAGGTGTGGTAGCAGAAAGGGAGGTCTCTAGAGGAAGAGGGAGGATCCAGAAATGGGTTGTGAATTTCTATCATGAGGGGGATGTGGTCGGTGAAATAGTGAGGTGTTGGTCGGGGTTGTGCGCACCGAGAAGGAGGGACACTAATGAAGGTGACACACGGGTACCTGGGCTGAGCACATGGTCTCCACTAATCGTTCGGTGTCTGTGCGTTTTTCAAAAAACCACAAGAAATCATAATAATTATAATAATTATAATAAAACTAATAAGCTTAAAAATAATAATAAAATGATTTTAATATTATTGTTAATAATAATAATAATAATAGTTATAATAATAATATTCAATAATATTATTATCATTATTATCACTATTATATCAAAACTTCTCATTTTATATTAATGTGTCATGTTTTAGTTTAAATCTCATTTTATTACACATTTAAACCTTATTATATTTTTTGAAGATGGGTTGGCTACACGACAGTTGGGTGAAGCCACACGGTCTCAAAATGGTGCTCTACCCATACACCAGATGCCTCCAAATCCAAAATGCACATTTTTCAACAGAAATGAAAAAATGAATACTATAAATTATTTAATTAATAAAATTAATTAAAATACTCAGTCATGGAACAACAATTCTACTCAATATAACACTTTATGCCCCTAGAAAGCCACATTACATTCTAGCTGATTTGATAACACTTATGGATTCCACATCAACATGATCCAACCTCTCGATCTGAGGAAATTCCACCGACCACCAAAAAAATATAACCCCATTTCCTGATATAGATCACCAAAAGAAGGGAAGCCCGTATGGACTCCCCAAAATTATAATTCAACTAGAATCTGATAATGCCTTAGGAGAAAAATCAAGGGGACTTGTAGTGGGTTTCCCGTCATAAAGAACCAACTAAAAATTACCGAATGAGAATTAAACATGATCCCAAAATTGGAACCTTCCCACATAGTCCTATAAACCATGGATAAGAAGAAATCAATAGGAAATTTAAACTACCCACTCCTAAATGGAGTGGACAAGAACAGAGCCAAGACTTCTCGCATAGACCAACACCCCCCACCGCAAGGGGAAGAGATTGAAGGGTCCTAATGTTTGAAACACTGCAACCACAACAAAAAAGAAACAAAACACTCCTTAAATAAGAACTGATAAATTCCAAGACCACACCTAATTCACAAGGGTGGTCCACGCAAGGAAATTAACAAAACTACATCAATACAATGGTGGAGGCATGAGCTAAATCAAACCACTTGTACTCTATGGATTCCTAAATACGTGCCAGCTTCACTCTAAGACATATGGCTAGAGCACTAATGGTTAAAGCATCCACTACCTCACTGTCAACAGCTGATAATACCTAACCAGAACATTCATCACCCAATTATATAGAAAGAGAAAGACCAAAAATACATATATGAATCCTCAAATTAATTAAAAATGTGAATTCATTAGAAGACTCACATCATCCCTTAAATTTACACCAAGAAAAAATGCTATGAAAAAAGTTCTCTTACAATGGAATGAATCACAAAAAATAAACTACATAAGACTTTCCAATAGCATGTCACTTTTAAGGATTTCCTCACCAACACTCTCTATCAATGCCCCGACAGGATCATCATAAGTGACCCAAGAATCCAGAGGCCTGTAAGGGCTTCAGAGAATTTGTAAGTGACAAATTTGTTTGACCTGACCTTCCACACTGATAACACATGAGGCTATGTTACTCTGAAAATGTTGATGAAATATCATGATGCCTTTTCACTCCATGACCCACTCCATCAACTTTCAGATTCTTCCTCATACCCTTACAAGAATATTCCCCACTTCACCAATGGATTATATAAGGGAGTACTACCTCTTACAGTCTCGGCATCTTGACTTAGACATGAAAATATTTCCTCACCACATTTCCAAACGATGTTTGATTTAGATTTGATACCTCCGACTACAGGATGAAATGAATCCCAACCTCGGAACATAGAGCCTTTATCAAATCACTTTCAGCATACCATGTATCATTAGTGACTAGATCTAAAAAGATATAGAAATACTTCAGTACTAGTCCATCACCCTACTATAGACAACCAATCTCAATCCCCTTTATCACCCTTTCTTTCTTAGAGAAATATAGACGAATGAACAAACCCTTGAAAAACTCCCAAGTAAGATCTTCATAGGACTTGTTCCGAGACACCGACATTCACCACATCCATAGTTAACATTAAAGAATAAATGTTTTGGACATAATTATTATTGATTTAGGCAGCTCAATGAGGAAAAAACTCCTTTTGATCTTTCTCATAAACTCTTGATCTATGGAAGGGTCTTTTTTTCCATAAAAGTGAGGTGGATCCAGCTCCCAAAACTCATGCATAAAATTATTAGATTGATCAACCTCACAACAATCACCCATAGAAGATCCATGGGGATAACCACAGAATAATGAAAAGTTAGTAACCAAATCTATTCCATATCAATAATAAAAATCCTCAAGACCAAACACTGTATAGGTGAAAATATTTGAACAAAAGAAAATGATCCATTATAACATCAAAACTTTCCTTATCGAAATATATTTAATTTCAAACAAAATTGGTGGGTTCAACACTTGAAATTTGTAATCCTTAGAGTTTCACTCACAAGCATGATATCATTCCACTTTGGGAACCCATACATCAGGCCATATTGAAAATCCCTTCGCATTCCCATATACCAAAATGAATGTAAGAAACCATAAGAATACCAATTGTAAAACAAAAAAATCATTTTATAAATCAACCATTTTACATTAAAAACCATTTCCACAATTCCCCAACAATGATTTAATTTTTTTCAGAATTCATGAAATGTCCAAGATACCCATAAAAGGGAAATAGTATTGGTGGGTGAATTGACCATATGGTTGGTGGCCATATTCCAAACACACCACGAACATGGAGATACTTCAAAAGACCGTGTCCCCAGATCCACATGGCTTTCCAAGCCCTGCTAGCTCACGAAGGCCATTGGCCCGACTACCCTTTTTGTATCCCAGTCACCGAATAATCCCTAAAGACCAATGAAACTAATGAGATTAGAATTTCCAGGAAAACTGAGGATCCAAATGAGAAAGATTTTGCGACGATCTTCCCACACCTACCCCTCAAGTCCCGACATTCATACTCCATCTACCTTGGCATCTGCAAATCATAAGGTCACATAGTAAAGAAAGTTATACTAAGAGACAACATGCTTGGATAACATTTTTTCATGAACCAAGCTAGGTTGAACCTAAACTGGTCACCCGAGTCGATCTGTGGAAAGTCTTGATAGGCATTCCTAATCCTCTCAGCATGGAGAAAATCACCAAGGGAATCAACATAGTACAATAGGGGAAGAATGTTTTGAGATAATAAAATAGAAACTAAATAGCAACATGATGCACATGTAGTTCAAAATATAAATGAAATCGAACTAATCATATTTTATACACAATAGAAAAAATGATACAACATCTATACAAAAGAAACTAAAACCAACCAAATGACCACACTAGATCCATGTGACCTCACGGGTCACTCTCCAACCAAATGATCAACTGTCACTCAAGGTGAATGAAACTCAAGATAAAACCTCCATAGGGGATAAAAAAAAGAAAATTACTATAGGTGTGATTATAAAACTCACTAGGCTACCTTGATAATCTATTCCCCAAAGCACTTCCTTTAAAATTAATTAAACATTAATTTCATGTTTCAAATACCATTTATAAAAGTAATATTTTCTATACATTTTACTTAAAAAAATTATGGATCATTACCCCATTTTATTTAAATAACCATGATCGTACCATCAACGAGACATTATAATTTTCAACGGGAATGTGGTGTCTATATTTTTAATTTGCACAAAAGATGTTAAAAAAAATTGGATTAATTTTTTCCAAAATCCTTATTTAAAATCACACCTCTCTCCAATAAAAACATTGCACAAGAAAGCAATGTATTAATCACACAATAGGGGAAAATAATCATATAAGTATCTCGACATCACTACAACTGACTAGAACCAATAGACATATATGAAACCAAGAGATCAATAATAATCTAGAAGACACTAAAACACGATACTCCATCCCCAGTATCATACCACATACAATTAAATCAAAACTCTCAATACGCTCGATCACACTAACTCAAGAAAGACCAAGGGAAAATCCCATATTAGTAAACCAAAATATGTATCCATCTACTGTAGACCATTGGTCAGTATATAAAATACTATTTCATTAATCATTCTATTTAAATTCTATCACTATCCAAGGTTCTCATGTCTCATATATAATGGGGGTGAGCCAACCGATTCCATCCAAGCATCCAATCATGAGTATATATAATAATAAAACAACAATTAGCATCACCTTGAGCTACTCTAAGGACTAATCTCATTCCATAGATCAAAAAGAACAAAAATATTCCAACCCAAAGAACTCTCATAATGGATCATAGTGATTCTAAAATGAGGACATCCCATCGAATATATACACATATAATTATTGATAAACATCCAAAGGATGTTTTCATAATAAAAATTTTAACTATTTTTACAAAGTTTCCAGAAGGGCCTTTAAACACTTTTCACAAAACCAACATTTATCAATGATACAAATTCCACTTTTCCAAAAGTGGTGTAAATGAACCCTATTTCACATCAAAAAATTGAGAAACTCTTTTAAAATAGTCAGATTACATACTCAAGGCATGACCATTTTTATAAAAAATTCCAAATGAGCCTTTCATCGTCAACACATGACAAATAACCTTAAAACCCCATACTCATTTCTATATAAAATAGAAACAAGCTTGGAATCCATATTAAGAACCCAAAAAAATGTTTCCCATTGAAACCAATATATTTATGAATTCAAATAAATAAATTTATATCACTTTTTCACAAGAAAGGATACCAGGAAAATAGTCGCACAATAGGTGTGAACTATTTAACAAAACCACTCTTATTTAACACACAATCATGGTGTAAAACACAAATCCTCAAGACATAATATTATTTCAATTACTTTACCATATTTAAAATATCATAAATTATGTGAGAAATTCCATAGAACATTTTTTTAAACAAGTGGTGTGAACATTTTTAAGCAAACAACACAATTTAACATGAAGCAATGTATAAAATACCATTTTGAAAAAAAAATATTCTAAGGAACAAAAAAAAATATTCAGAATGTATAAAAGGTGTAAATATCTTGAAATAGATGAACCCTTAATTAAAAAAGGAAAGTTCAAGGGGAAACATACCTCAAATCCATGGGGTGATGACAACACACATCTGGAATTGCTACACACAGGTTATAAAACCTTAACTCAACAAAGAACAACCTTATAAAAAAACACCCAACCCAAAAGAAGGAAAAATGTAGAAGGTGGAAGAAGGGTATACCGAGGGGTAACCATGCTGAAAAATTGAGGCACGTCGGTTGGGGGTCACACCAGTAGGGTGCACGTTGGTAGGCGCGGCGGCCAGCAACTTTTCGCACCAGATAAGATACAGCTGGAGGGGATGCACACTAAATGAGGAATCCACCAGAGAGGGATGTCGCCCTGGAGGAGGGGTGGAACCAGTATGGGAGATCTCTAGAGGAATAGGGAGGTGCTGGAAAGGGTTTTCCCATGCCAAGGAGGAGGTTTCCACTACCGGAGGAGGAGTGAGGCACCGACCAAGGATGTGTGCACCGTGTAAGAGGGGATACTCTAGTTGAGAGCTGGTCAGATGAGGAGGCTGGTCGATGAAGATGTAGATAGGTGTGGGTAAACAAGACTGGTTCATTCTCTACACAATGGAGAGGTAGAGAAGGGTTTGTATACGGGAGAGGAAGGTGGAAATAAGGAGGAGAAAACGTATTACAATAACCCTAAAATAAATAAATAAATCTTAATAAAATCGATAATAACAAAATGATTTTTTTTTAATAAATAATTCTAATAATTATAATACCATAATGCTAAAAATATGAGTAATATTTATTTCATTTCTAATAATAAAATAATAATTCTTAATAAACAACTTTAGTAATAAAAATAAGTAATATTCATAATAATTATATTATTTAAAATTATAATCATAATAATATCCATATTATCTTAATTTATTCATTTCACTCATTTGAATATGTGGTAACCACGCGGTACATGCATGACTTATGAAACCATGCACGAACTGTGTGGAAGCCTTTGTTCACTCTTGAAGCTACCACATATGTACTTGGGATGACCGTAGAATCTCCACTAACCGTGTGGTGCACGTGCACCAATCTAAAACCCATAGAAAACTCTAAATAATAATAATTATTATAATGATAATGATAATAAACTTATTAATAATAATAACATGATTTTAAAAGTATTTTTCATAATAATAATAATAATAATCATTAAAATTATTATCACTATTATCTCTATTATATTTTTTGGATTTTATTATACGTTGTCTTATTTTATTTTTACTCTCATATTATTACACATTTAAACCTTATTTTATTTTTCAATGATGGGAAGGTCGCATGGGTTCTTGGGTGAAGTCTCATGGTCCCAAAATCATGCTCTTCCCATGTACCAGATGTCCCCAATCCCAAAACGTGCATTTTTCAACAAAAACACAAAAATAATGACATTATGTTATTGAAATAATTAAAATAAATAAAATAACTAGTTAGGGTGTAGTAATAATGATTACATTATTAATATAAATATATTTTTTTAACATATCAAATTGACATAGAAAAATGAAGTGATGAACTAAACCAGTAGGATAATGCCCTATAAAACCCATTTATCAGAGCTTCTGAAAGAGATTGTATCTCAATGATTTTATGTTGACCAGACCAAGTTGATATCTAACAACTTAATCTCGATAAAAACCATTTAAAGGATATTTTCATGCTCACTGATATCACTACCCAAACCATGTATGTCGAACCACCCATGAAAGTCTCACCATCGTACACCTCACCCTTAGGTTTTTTGTAGTGGTATTGGAAAGATATCTATCAATTACATAATAATATGAATATATATGTGTAGTATTTTCAATATAATAATGCTCATATCTTCTTCTGATAATTACTTTATAAATGATTTTGATTTTTATACAATAAAACACAAATTGAATTTTTAATATGCATTAAATTTCAATTAAGATGATTATTTTGAATAATTAATAGAGTATTTAAATAAATAATATTTAAAAAAAATATTATTATTAAACATTTGTTCTTTAATATAAATTATCATATATCATTTTTGAAGTAAAATTTAAATCTTATCAGGGTTCAAAAATTATTATTGTAAAAAACCTAGCATTTCTTAACAAATGAATATTATTATTTTATAAGAGAAAATAAACATATTTAGAATTTTTTTGATAAAATGAATTTTATTTTTTGAATCAAAATATCTAAATTTTATAATGGTAAATTGTTCATAATTTTAAGAGACATTTGAAATTTCAGGTTAAAAATAAATATGGTATAAATGTATGGTTTGTATTATGACATAATAATGACCCAAAAGTGATGTAACAAATTCTATAAAAAGTACCCAAGATCAAATATATGTTTTCTCTTTAAAATAATTTAATTTTATGTTTATTTTAATAATTTTATAAATCCTTTATCAATCATCCAAAACAATTAATATATTTTAGGGTTTTATAATCACTTCATTAAGAGTATGACACATTTTCACATAAGAAATGGTATTATTTCTTTATGTTAGGACCTTGTCCTTATAAAATAATTAAATCCAGAAAAATTTGGAAGAAACCATGGGAAAACTCAAGATAAGGTTTGTTGTTTTGGTAATTTTATTATATAGTGCCTAAAACCTATATTTGATAAATGATAAATAATTCCCACTCATTTCAAATATATTCCCTCCCAATATCCCACTTATATTCACTATAAATACGTTAATCACATATTTACTTTGCATACTCTACCTATAGTACTCCCAAAGTTCCCTCAATCTCTCAACAAGCATGTACCATGCATTTAGTGTCACACTCTCTAGGTATGGGACCTTACTATCCTCATTTCAATTCAAGATTTTTCTTTTAAATTAGTATTTTTAATTTAAATTGGTTATATTTCCATTCATTTATAAAAATTAAATTATTTCAATTTTTATTTTATTTTAATGAGATACCATTGTCATCTCCCATTTTTACCATTACCCAAGTTGTTACTATGACCAAATTTAGTATGGGATTTCTCTCTTCTCATTTTTATTCAATCACCAATTTTGTTAAATACCTCTTAATTTCCATTTTTTCATGTTAGGTTATATTCTCCCATATACCCCTTTCTCTAAATTTTAGGTATAAATTATTTTATACCGATTTCAATCTCATAAATCCTTCCCATGAACCCTTATGTACACTTGTTACTATGCTGAAATTTAGTAAGGGTTCTTTTATTTCTTCTCTTTATTCAAGTTTCTTCATTATATTAATCATTATATTTCAAATTAATAATATAGGGATAATTTTTTTCATGTACCTACTACTTTCCGTTTTATTTCCAAATGATGAGATACCAATTTCACTCTAATGAACCCATTTTATGAATATTTAAGTGACACCATTATACAGCAAAAAACTTCACCATGATTTTCCATGCCAAATAAATTTTATATTGAATACATATACCCATTTACTATTAATGGTGTTTAACATTATAAACTTATATTATTTTAATTTGGACATACTTATATTTAATCCACACTCCTTAATTACGGAATAATTTATTATGATGAACGAATCCACATTGTGTTATCTTTGTGGAACACTTAAGCATGAGAACGAAATGAAAGTGATGGGTGAACCCATAAATATATAGCACTCCAATGCATTGGGTAATGAGTAGTCTCATGATACATCATTCTAGGAAAGGGAGTGGACCAGATTCATTTATGGGACATTTTCAATCATGTTGTCTTAGTACTTATCCTTGACATAGGATTATGATGCAATTCTTTATGTTTCCTTCACATTTCAAATTATGCCTTTATGATTATCATGAAATATCATGTCTCATTGTTAATTTTTATTATTTTTAATAATCTTCATGTTACAATTGATTAACAAGTATTTTTCCCTTCATGTTTTTATAGGTTTATACCCTTATTAGGCTCTATACCTCACCCCTTTATTGGGTATTCCACCATGTTATCCCATGTCGTTTTAAGTCTGAGGATGTTGTAGAAGTTTTCAATAAAGATGATATTTTTTCATATTTTAAGTTGTTATTTAATGTACCAAATTCCCATATACACTATACTTCTTGATATTATGGGTTTTATTAAGTGTAATATTATTTAATAAATCATGTATTTGTGTGTAAAAAAGATAATACAAGTTATTTTTGGTGTTATTTTAGGAGTTAAGATTAGAAAACTCTATAGAGGTCCTTAGGGATAAGATTAACTACAAGAAAGAAAACCTTATATTTTGGTGAGAATATATTAAGTTTTTTATCAAGAAAATATATCACAATCTGGATACTACAAGTGGATTCCTGTCTACCTGAGATGTACATAGGGGTAAAACTCAAAACACCACATCGAGCTAGACTCAACCAAGAACTAGTGAATGTTGACGTAACTTTCTGTACATCTGGTTTGACACTCCCAGGGGATATACTTTGGAAAATTCATAAGCTCCCTAGGAACAATTATTAAGGGAAAAAATAACCATAATAATATATGTTAGGAAATAGATCATGGATAACATGGATTGATGATTATAAATTCATAAGACAAATAAATACATAAAATTTATAAGTTATCTCTTTAATGTGATTGGATTCCCATTAATGTTCATAATTTTTTAAATATTACAATCCCTACTTTATCATTTATTATAGAAAATGGCTAGAAATTGGGGTAATTAGGTATGAAATCAATGCGATGGGAGATGTGATGACTTCCCTAATGAAATGACCAAATCGATTGGAGTGGGAATTGAAAGATTTATGATGATACTCTCTCAGTAGACTCATAATTTAAATAGAAACCTAGATTAGGAGGAGCTCCCAAATCCCGTGAATAAAGAACAAGCTGCAATTAAGGGATTTATGCGACAAAGGCCTATTAATTTAAATATATCATTCAATCCCTTAACCACAAAACAATGGATCAACTCCATTAATAAGATATTCCCCATCCTTCAATGTACTAAGCAAGGAAATGTTCCACTGGATGTTTATCATATAGAGTAAGAAGCTGATCAGTGGTGGATATTGATAAAAAAATGTGATGCCTAAGGAAGATATCAAAGAGAAGGGTTAGAATGAATTTGGGAAATTTTTTTTTATAAAATATTTCCTCACACTCAATGACATAAAATGTAAAGGTATTTCTATCCCTTAATAAAAAAGGTAGTGAATATATTGGGGTGTATGAGAAAACATTCACAAGGCTTTAATGATACCACTCTATATTTCTCATTAACCCCAAATTCAAGGTTGATCTCTTCTTTGGTGGGATAAATCATAGTATTCAAAAAATCACTAGAAATATGATACTTTGATAGCTATGAGAAAATTGTATGATGTTCCCTCAACTTCAAATAGGGGATCAGTGAATTGTAAGGGTATAATGGGGATAAGATGTAGAAAGTGGAGTTTAATTCTGGGGGTCCGATAGATAAATGTAATGACTTAAATAAATTTCATGAACCCACTTTTCCAAGGTGAAAAATGAAGCACCACAAAAATTTACAATGGAGAATGAGGAAATTATTTTGGTTTGGGAATGAAGGACACCAAGCTAACAATTTTCAACAGGAGAAACCCACTAATTTGTTTCAAGAGAGAAATAATCAAGTCAACCATCACCACATTATTCATTACATCAATTTCAAGCAACTAATAACCACTGCTAACCAATGCACTAAGCTAATGGTTTTCAGAGACAACCAATAAACTCCAAGGTAGTGAATCTAACCTTTTACTATCACAGCCACTGAGGTGGATCTTCAAAATGAAGTGGTAAAAGGTATGCTAGATATTTATTCAAGAATAGTGAACATACTTTGTTATTCTAATTCTACGAATTCTGTCACATCACACTTGTTATGTAGACCTATTCAAATGTAACAACAAATAATGGAATTAGAGTTATGATTAAAAACATAGAGTTGGTTAGTTATTACATCCCATGTATATAACTCCTCCCCTATCAAAGTCTGGGGGTTAAACATCCCAAAGAAACTTTTCATACTCCCTTTGATGGAATTTGATGCAATTCTAGGCAAGGATTCTATTTCCCAATCTAAATCCAACATAAATATCCATGAGAATAAAATCACTCTCCATGTCATAATTTGACACCTAATTAGGTTCAAGTTCAAGGAAGAGGAAGAATCTTCTTCATCACAACCATATCAAGCATGAATATTATTTCCATATGCGAAAGATTATCTAGATCAAATGATTGAATCTTTGAAAAAATAATCTATGAATATATTTCCATTGTGAATAAATATGCAGATGCGTTTCCTAAGGAATTTCCTAGTCTCCCTGCTAGATGAGATGTTAAATTTACAATTTAACATATACATGGGGAATTTCCATTATCCAATACTCTATATAGAATATATATTTTGGATAATATGGAGGTGTAGAAACAACTACATGAGAATATGGACAAGGGGTTCATACACCCACATGCTTCACCCAAGGGTACAACTATCCTCTTTATAAAGAAGAAGAATAGTCCAGTGTGCCTTTGCTTTTCTTATCCGGAGATCAACAAGATCATGATAAATAAAAATTATCCCCTTAAATGGATTGAGAACATGATCAATCATATTTTTGGAGAAAAATACATCTCTATGTATTATTTGTGGTCGAAATATTACAATATTAGGGTGAACAAGGAGGATATCCCCAATTTTTACATTAGTACAAGGTATAGGCACTATGAGATCATAGTAAATCCATTCAAACTAAATGATTCTATAGAAATATTTATGGACATGATGAATAGAGTATTTAGATATTACCATGATAAATTTTTGGAAGCCTTAATAGATGATATGATAATATTCTCTAAAAACAAGGAGGATAATGAGGAGTATATGTGCACTATAATAAAGACCATACAAAAGGATATTGTTTAAGATATGTACAGAAAATGTATGTTATTGTTGATGAAGTATCATTCTTGGTCCATATCATCATAAGAAATTGAATATCTATGGACCATTCAAAAACAAAATAAATTGGATGATGGACAAGGCCATCACTGGTGATAGATATCTATAGTTTACATGGATTCGATAATCACTATCATCGATTTGTGAGAAATGTTTTCATTTTTTTCAAACCTTCTAACCAAGATAACTCAAAATAGAGTAATTTTATCTTTGAATGATGAGTGTGAAGAGAGCTTCAATGAGATGAAAATTATTCTTATCATTGCACCTATGATCACACTACCCATAAGTGGAGATCTTTTCATGGTATTCAATGATTTTTTAAAGAAGGGATGGGATATGTGTTAATGTAGAATGAAAAATTAATAACCTATGCTTTAGGGAATTTCCATGTTCACAAAGTGAATTTCCCAATGCATGATCTAGAGTTGGTTATAGTGAAATTATTTTTTAAAATATGACAACATTATCTATTTGTGGAGAAGCGTGAATACATATATATGGATCAATAAATCCTCATGTATATATTCATAGAGAAATAGCTGAATATGAAAAAATGGAGATGGTTATAATAGATCAAGGATTATGTCTACTCAATTCACTATTATCCTGGGAAAGTGAATAAAGTGAAAAATTCTCTAAGTAGAACGGTTACATCAATTCAATAATTGATGATAATTGATAGGGATTAGATATTCATAGATTTGGAAAGGGTGGATTTGTTAATCAAAATGAAAGGAACATCATCAATCCTTTCCAAAATGTTTGATCAATCATCCCTTCTAGATAGGTTAAAGGATGCACGTAAGTGAAGTTAAAAGGAATGAATCCAAGGGGATGATGAAACCATTACCTACGCCTACATGGAAATAGGAAAAATCAACATAGAGTTTTTTAATGGTATTTTGAATACATCAAGAGGAAATAATTCTATATGGGTTTTAGTGGAACATCATACAAAGACTAAACACTTTATTGTGATTCCAGAGGACTTGTCACTTCATCATCATGCTAGGATACACATTAGATAATTTTTGAGGTTGCTTGAAACACCACTATCGATTGTATCCAATTGAGATCCATGATTTACCTCTATTCTGGAAGAGTCTCCAAATTTATCTAAATAATGATTTGAACTTCATCATGAATTATCATCCCAAATATGATGGACAATCTATGTGGAATATATAGACACTCAAGGAAATTTTGAGAGAATTCTAAATTGACATCAATGGAGGATGGGTCAATATATTCTTCCGGTTGAGTTATAATATAATTACAGTTTCCACTCAAGCATCCAAATGACTCCCAATGAGGCCATTTATGATAAAATGTGTAAAACCACTTCATGTTGGGATGAAGTTAGGGAAGGAAACTGTTAGGTCCTAAAATGGTCAATGAAATGGTGTAAATTTTCAAGACCATTCATCAACACATAAAGGCTACTCAGATTTGAAAAAAGAGATATGATGACAATGGTAGATGACAACTATAGTTTGATATTAGAGAAATGGTTTTCCTTCGAATATATACATGGAATTAATTCATGAGATTTGGGAATAAGGGAATTTTATTCCAAGATACATTATCCCCTTTGAGATCCTTGATCACAATAGAGTGGTGGATTATAAACCAGAACTCCTTCCTAACAAATATTAAGTACATGATGTATTCTATGTATCTCTCTTGAGGAAGTATATACCCGACCCCTCACTTGTACTTAGTCAATAGGTGTTACAATTGGAAAATGATGTCTCATATTAGGAGAATCCGGAGATGATTATTGATCATATAGACAAATTTATATGAAATAAGACAAAGAACCTAGTCAAAGTGCATTAGAGAAATCACAAGTTTGATGATGAAACATGAGAACCGAAGGAAGCAGGGGAAAATATTTCCATCATTTGCTTTAGTGTGGTAAAAGAAAATTTCAATGGTAGAATTTATAAAGGGGGAAAATTGTAACAACCCGAAATGTTATAAATAAAATTCCCCTTATTATTTAATTAAATTCATTATTATATATTATGTTTTTAAAAAACATGAATGTAATTGGTTTTATTATATCCTATCATTTTTAAAAGACCATTAAGATTATTTACTAGTGATAATATATCCTTTTAACAGTGATCACATGATTATTATAAATATAGGGTTTTAACAAATACAATTGACCCAACCAAAAGACGTGATGGAACCATCCATAAGGATCATACCATATGAATCCAATTTATCAAATTTTTTGAGGGAGATAGAATCCCTATGATATTCCCTTGAACAAGAACAATATTTTGTCCAACAATGTAAGCATGAATGAAACCATTTATGAGAGAAGTTTAAGATCATCAAGATCACAACCCAACCCATGTACGTTGAACCATCCCAAGAGAGTCTCTCCATTGTGCACCTTACCCTTAGGGAAATTGTTAGTATATTAAATGGATATGAATAAAGATAATAATAATATGAATATATATATATATATATCAATAGAACAATTTTTTTATTTTATTCATATCATTACATTATAAATGATTTTTTTAAACTATAAAACAACAATTGTATTCTTAATTAGTATTCAATTTCTATTAAGATGTCAATTTTGGGGAATTGATGGATTTTTTGAAATAAATAATATTTTAATAAAATATTATTATTAAATATTATTTTTTTAAATATATGGGAATATAATTTTTCTAAAGTCAAATGTATATTTTATAAGGGTTTGAAAACTGTTATTGTTAAAACACGCAAAATACCTCAATAAATGTCGATTATTATTTTAAAAGTGAAAATTCTCATATTAAGAAAAATATTTTGATACAATTTAAATAATTTTTTGGAAATACATTTTCGAAATTATCCATTGGTCTATTTATCATAATTTTCTAAGATAGTCGAATTTTTTGGTAAACAATTAAATACGATAAAAATATACATGGTGTATTATGACATCATAATGACCCAATAGTGATGTAGTAAATACTAAATATTTTATCCAAAAAATTATTTTTTAACATTCAAATAATGTGATTTAATGTTTGTTTTATTAATTTTATAAATCATTTATGAATCCTCCAAAACCATTAATATATTTTATTATTTTAAATTCATTTCTTTAGGAGTGTGACTCACATCCACATAAACAATGATATTATTATATTATCTTTTTTCCATTGGACTTATAAATTAATTAAAAACACTTCAATTAGGAAGAAACTAAGGGAAAAAACATGGGAATATTTTTGGTTTTGGTTATTTTTTTATATAAATACCAAAGCCTATGTTTGAGAAATGATAAATAACCCCCCACTCATTTTAAACATAATCCCACCTAATATACCACTTTTATTCACTAAAAATACATTAATCAGGCACTTACTCTTCCATCCCCTCCCTATAGTCCTCCCACGGTGGCTTCAAGCTCTCCAGAAGCCCCTACCAAGTATTTAGAGTTACAATCTCAAGGTAAGGGACCTTACACACCTCCTTTCAATTCGAGAACCTTATTTTAAATTATAATTTTTAATTAAAATTTGTTATATTTTCATTCATTTATTAACATTATCTTAATATAAAATTTATTTTATTTTAATAACTTACCATTATCCTCTCTCATGTTGACCCTTACCTAAGTCATTACAATATCAAAATTTAGAAAGGGGTTTCTCTCTTATTGTTTTTATTCAAGCACATATTTTGTGGAATTCCTATTAATTATCATTATTTCATGTTGGGATATATTATCTATTATCCCCCTTACACTAATTGTTTTTATAAATTATGATATTTCCCTTTAAACCTAATTAGTATCGCTCATAAACCTTTATTTACAATCGTTACCATACAGAAATTTTGTAAGGTTTCTTTTATTTTACCTATTTATTCTACTTTTGTAATTATCATATACATTCTATTTAAAATTTATATTATTGGGATATATTTTTTCATGTACCTGCTACATTCAATTTGATTTCAAAATGATGAAAAACCCTATTCACTGTATTCAATCTATTTTAGTAATCATTATGTGATTCCTTTATGTTTCCCAAAATTCACAATGATTTTACATGGAAAAACAATTACGTTTTGAATACCCATACCCATTTCGTATCAAGGGTTTTCACATTTTTACACTTATACATATTTTACATGGGACTTAATTGTATTTATTACACACTTCTTCATCTTGGAATAAATTTGGATGATGAATTAATCCATAATTTATGATCTATGTGGAATACTTAAGCATGAGAATGAAATAAAAGTCATGGATGAGACCAAAATTATATATTGCTACAAGGCATTGGGTAATGTTTAGTCTAATGCGATGTCATTTTGGGACAGGAAGTGAACATAACTCTTTGAGGAAATTTTTCCATCATGATGTCTTAGAATTTATTCTCGACCTATGTTTATGATGTAGTGCTTTATGTTTTTTCCACATTTCCTATGTTTCCATTATAATTATCGTGTTATATCATGTCTCATTTTTCATGTTTATGATTCTTACTCCTTTTGATATTCCTATTATCTAACATTTATTATTATCTTCTTGTTATTCCATTTTTATTCCCTTATAGGGATTTATATATCAAACATATCTTATTTATACCCCCGGGTCATACAATATAGTTTTATGTATGAGCATGTTAAGGTTATTTTCAATAAAGATGATGTTTTCCTATTTAAAATTGTTATGTAGTGTACCTAATTCCCAAAGGCAGTAGAATTATAATTCCTCTAGGTAGAATTAATTGTAATATTATTTCATAACTCTTGTATAAATGTTTAATAAATATAAGTGTTTTTATAAATAGCATTATAGATATTATGTATATATATCATATTCACAAGAACCAAAACTTCTATGATAAAACATGAAGGAGATAATGAAGATGTTAAAACCCAAAAAAAAATCGTAATAATGAAATAATATTAAATAACTGGAAGTAATATGTTATAAAAATATTTTATATGATATTATAAATATTAATGTGTTTATTATATAAATTAATAATAATTTAAAAACCATTATACAAGAGTTCAAATCACATTCATCTAAAGGGAAATGTGCGGAAATGGATTTTTCCTCTATTTCATTTAATTAAAGAATATTTTAATGTTATAGACCTAATTAATTTTTTATTTATTATATATTACTCATTTTACATTTAATATCATGTATACATTATAATTCATTGGAATTTGGGTTTCAATTTTAATTATTTCATAAAAGTGGATTGGACATGAAAGATTCATTATGGTAATGATTTTCATAACACAATTTTTTTCCATTAGGTTATATTACATCTTAATTATTTTGATTTTATGAGATTATGGGTGTAATAATTTTTTATTATATTATGTTTTATTTTCAATTTTTTAAATATGGATATACATTTGACACACATAATTGATTCATTCAGTCATTATCAATTCAATGTTTTGATCATTGTAAAGGATTATCTTTTTAAATTGTCTTATTTGAATTATATGTTATGTTTGACACTTATATTATTTTATGCGGTGAATATAACCCCCCCCCCAATATTTTATATAATGAATCTCTTTATATTCAGGGTACCTAATGTTTCATTTGAATTTATTTCCATGGTGGGGGTTATGATTCATAAATTACCAAAGTGGTTGGGTTAATTTTACAATCTCATTGGTATTAAAGATTGTTTATGTTTATGTATCAGTTGGGATAAATATTTGATATTTCCATCCTAAAATCAATATAATTTCTTCTACACTGGTTATTCAGGATGTTTTAAATTAATATTACAATTTTTCAATCTTTGGTAGTTAAAATAATTGAGAAAACTTTTTATGAAGATTAATATTTATTACTCTCTTCTAGTGGAAATCATTTTTCTTCTAAATACATGTTTTTTTTAAATCATTTAAAAGAATATTTTTTCCCCCAATTTTTTAGTAATTAAAATTTAACCAATGTTTCACTTTTGATTTTTTAATAGCAATCTTCCTATAATTATTAAAATGTGGTACCTTTTAAATTTTCTTATAGAAAATTGGAAAGGAATATTTGGTTTATCACAGTCATCATACATATAATTTTCCTTCCATAATGACCACTCAATTCATTGAATATTCTTTTACATGTCAAAATTGTTCTTTTAGAATAAAATTCTTAAAATTCTAGAAATTTCATGTTTTTAAAAGTATTTTTAGAAGAAAAAAGGTTATTTTCTTCAAGAATGTTTACAATGAACTTTATATGGTATTTATATTCATATTTGAGATATAACTTTTTAAATTACTCTCAAATGTTATATGTTTTAATGATACCATCCTTATTCTTTATCTAGATGGTTTATGATTAGTTTAACCAAGGAAGGTTTTGATATTCAATTTCTTGATTCATTTTTTTTCATTAACACTAATTTGAAACATTCACATTCTTATGACCATTGTATATTCAATTTCCATAAAATATCCATATTAATTATCAGGGATATTCATATTGATTAAGTTTTATACAATTTTTACATGAGGTTTTCAATTTGAATATTATTTAATTAACTTAGGAAATGTTGAAAAATATCTATTTTTTACTCCATATAGATATTTTTGGATAAGGAATATTAATTAATGAATTAAATCGATCATTCGATATATGTGGAAGGACTCGGTCATGTAGTGATGTCTGAGGCATGTAATTATAAATACCATTGATATATAAAAAAGTATCATGAGACAAATCAAAAATATAGTGACCCAAGTTTAGCATGAATGGATATTACATAATTTTATACGAATATTCAGCACAACACAAAAATACTTTTTTAAGGATAGTAATAGTTTAGTGTTTTTGGATACATGAAAAATAAATTCTATCTTGGTGAAATATCTTCAATATTTCTCAAAAAGATCATCCCCCTTTCTAATTATACTTAAAAACTTCTTCCATAACATGGGGAAAGGAAACATATGGAAGGGTTGATATCAGATTCTCAGTATGGTTAAACAAGGCAGATACATAATAATAACATGAGTATAAGGTAATGAGCACATGATAAGTCCGTTTTAAGATCATAACATACACCTAAAATATAAAATACATCAGTCTTGGAAGAAATATTGGAAGTTCATAAGACATGAATTAAATTGGAATTAAAAGAATAATCCAGAGAAGAATAATATATGAATAAAACATATAATTTTTGGCCTACACATAAACATATCAAATGATTTCCATAGTATTCAGTCCTTAATTCCAATTCAGTCTTAGTTGACTGGATTAACACCCTAAACCATCTTAGTAGTCAAGGTTCACTCCCAAGACCATCTTAGCAGACAAGGTCTTTCGCTTAGCTAGGTTCACTCATTATTTCATCCCTATATTACTAAACCATGTTCAATTCAAATTATTTACATGTGTTACTAAACTAAGTTCACTCCTCATTCCAACCATGTATGAATGAAGTGGGTTCACAACCCGTAATAGCCCTATATTACTGAATCAAGTTCACTCACCATTCCAAATATGTATTATTGAAACAGGTTCACTTCCCGTTCAATCATTTTATTACTAAACCTAGTTCACTACTCATTCCAACCATTTCCATATCATGAGATATAAATCTCTAACCCAACGAATCAAAGGGATATATAGGTCCCATCCATATCCTAAAATGTGGAAAATAAAAATGTTTCATACTAATTTCTTCAAATCATACCAATGAAAAAAGAGGGTTTCATATGAATATAACCTATGAAAGGGAAATAGGGTTCATAACAATATAAAACATGAAATATAAATAGGTTTCATTGAAAGATAACCTTTAAAAGATAAATGGGTTTCATAAACATATAACCCATATAAGAGAAATGAGTTTAATTAACATAATTCAATCAAACCATAAACCATTAAAAGGAAGAATATTAATGGAAAAATTTTATCATTTCCCCAAAACGAATGAGTAATACCTATGGATTTCATCTTAGATGGAAAATAATTTTGAAATATCTTTTAAAAATTTCCTTTAAGAAAATACCCTTTCTTCTTTGATAAACTATTTTAACAAAATAAAACATTTTTTAAATCATTTTTCTTTGAAAATCGATATGAAAAATTATAATATTATCTTTGAAAACAAAAAAAATGAAATCCTTTTCCTTGAGATTTATGTTTAAATTTCATATTAAATAAATCAAAAATCATGTTTTTGAAAACATGGTATTTAAAATAAAATTATTTCTGATCGAAAAGATAAATAAGACCAGATATTTTTGAAAAAACATTTTATTAATTATATTAAGCAAAAAAAGGTTTTAAAATGGTACTAATACATGAATGCATCATGAATTAACATAGGAGAAGAAAAATCATTAGATTTATTGAAATATGGATCATAATGTTTCATCAATGAAAGCATAATCATAAACAATCTCGATAAACGATTAGATTGTTGAAATAAACTCTTACCACTTGGTAACATTGAATCATACTCTCGGCATAAGAAAAAGAAATTTAATGAAGCTTAAAATATCAAGGGAGTAAGTATCTTCATGACATAAGTTTACAAAGTGAATCTTATACACCTCATATAGGAATATAGATTCATAACCTGGAAAGTGTCTCAAAGAATGAAAAATTGATACAAACTTACTTTATCGATTTTGTAACTTTTAAAACATAAAAAACATGAAATAAAGAACATAAAATGGCTATGTAAAAACCCATAAATTTAAGTATATTAATCACAGAATACATCAATGTAATGTATAGACACATCTTATAATAAAATAGGAGGTGGACATGGCTTGGGTTTTACAGAAAATAAAAGTGAGACAATAAAAACCTTACTACTTGAGTAACATTAGAATCATGATCCCCATGAGATAGTAAAACAATTTAAAGATTTTAATATCATTAAATATGAAAATTTAAGGATATAAAATTTCATAGGGAATTATATACAACACACAAAATTAGGAAGTGGTGAATAAGGCATGTATCTCATGAAAATAAAAAGTGTGATAGAATTCCCTTACCTTAACTCCATAATTTCATCATACATGTTAAAAACTATTAAAAAATAAATATAATACTATTATAAATCTACCAAAGAAACATATTATTATATCCAATACCATATATGATTTTTTATGATTTTATTTTACCTGTTTATTAAAAACTTCATGTTAATGTTACATTTTGTGTAAAATCTGCTTTATTTTTTGAATATGTTTTGGATTTTTATTATTGATCATCTTACATTTATCATTATTTACTTATTTAAATTATTTAAAACATTATATAAATATCAAATATATTAATTATAAATTTATTTTTAAAAATATATAAAATATAAAAGTATGAAATAGAATACACCATTCATATAGACGGTAACTTGTACGTATGCATGAATGATGTTTCAATTTTATTATCATATTGAAAAAATAAAACAATTTACATTTAACTACATATATATAATCCTTAAAGTTTAATTACCATTTCATATATATTATATATTTTCAAAAACATCATTTTTAATACATTTTATGTAAAGTGTGAATGAATTAAATAGCTTTGAGGAGTTGGTACTCTACACAACCACAAATGAAGTTATCTTATTTAGAAAAAATTTATGTAATGAGGTTTTGTGTTATATAATGATTAAATAATAAAAAATAAATCATATATATCATATATATTATATAAAAACAATGTTTACATAATAATTACCAACCATGAGAGGTGGTAAAAGAATAAAGTAACAACATCGTTTCGTGAGGTGGTAGTTCACCGTACACAAAAATAGTAAGTTTGTTTCCCATTAGTTTGATGTGTGTGTCAGTATAGGTGAAAACCATAGAATAAAAATATATAATTATATTTATCATACCTATTGTATTATAAAATCGTTGAATATGAATATTTTAGGGGGTGGATAATGAAAATTAAGCAATGGATCTTGAGTAGGGATGTTACCTCTTCTTTTGGTAACTTCTCTTGGCTTACACTAAATGGATTTATTGGTTGGATTTATGACCAATGAGAGGATTTTAGAATGAAGGTGTGGATTTTGGGGTTTCATATTTTATGCAATTATGTGATCTAAAGTTCTTGATATGTATGAATACATAGGACGGATGAGTGCATTTTTATATTGGGGAAGGTGTGATGTTCTGGTAAATTTTTGAAAAGGGAATTCCTACCACGTTTTTCCCATGTAAAATGGCACAAATAATGTTATATATTATATAAAAATTATTTTAGACTCTAATTATGAACATAAAATGTGTTTTTAACAAGTTTATAGGACATTTGGGGTCTTATGATTAAGGCATAGTACTTTGTTAAGCTAATTTTTCTCTTAATCAACATAATTAATTTTAGTCACTTTCACTAATATTTTTGGGAAAAATCTAAGATGAAAGTATTAGAAATTATAAATTATTATCATTCCAAATTTATAATACATTTTTAAAAATTCAAATCAATGAAGTGGTCGAAAATAATTTAAAATTAATCTCGATATGGGACGACAATACGTGTTTTTAAAAAGAAAATGTCAAAATGTCTGAAATTTTTTATATCCAATTTAATTGTAAAATTGCTTAAAATGGAATAAATTGGATTAATTGGTGTATAATTTTTCTATTTAATATTTAAAAAATAAATAAATAATAATTTACATATATAAATAAATTGTATGAAAAATATATTTTGACTTTAACTTCATTGTTTTTCGCTTCTAATCAAAATATGAAACTTCTCAGAAAAATACCAAAAAATAAACCAAAGTAAATTTTTATATTCCGATTTCAAAAATGATTTTTATTTTTTGAAATAAATATTATTAAATAGTAAAAAAATCAGATTGAAAATGGGTTATCTATTAAAAGGTGGTAAAATTTTCTTTTCGAAAAAATTCTTTTTTATTCATAAAATTGGATTTATTATTATATAATACCTATAAAATCTATTGTACGAGTAAAAAATATGTTGATCGAATATATAATATATAAATTTTAATGAAAAAATTAATGAATATTTGTTTTTTATATTTATTTATATTGAATTGTTTTTATACATAGAAATATTGTTTTCATAGAACAGTAATTTATTAATTTTCAAATAGTTCTTTCATTCAGTAATTCTAATTGATAAACAAATGATTCAGTTTATATACATGTGTAAATCATATTTTCAAAATTTAGTTAATATTTATTGTAAATTCAATTAAAATGGCTATGTGGTAGTTATAATAATATTTTAATAAGGATTTTATTAGTATATCATAGTTCAGTAAAAACTCGTCCTTGCATGTTTCAAAATCTATCGATGGGACTCAGTATTGTGTGTAATATGAGATAAAAGTACTATTTTTGTACCTTGAGATAATATATGTGCTGAATATAGTGAAATATTATCATGGTGTTGGATATAATGTAACACAAACCTATTTCGTTTATATCAAAATTATATTTTGCATTGCGTGAAGTGTTTAATATCAAAAAATATTAAATTAATTCAAAAAATATTTCAAAAAATATTGTGTTGTTACATTTTACCCCTGCCCCCCAAATGAATTTCACCCATTAAATTCATATGGTCCATTAAAGGTCTACTACATGAACGTTTCAATTCTAGAAATCCACATTGAAAAAATGTATACTAAAACATTCCTTAAAAATAGAATGTTGGAATCATGATAGTTACCCAATGTAACACATAACTAGGATTCCACATGGGAAAAAATAGGGGTGAAATGAAAATAGGGACACATAATAGAAATATAATAGTTAATTTCTGATAGACAATGATAGAGAACATGTATAGGATAATTTTAACAATCACAAAACCATACCCCAAAGAGGCTTGAAAAAGTTCATTGATGTAGTAAAAAAATTTGACAACTTGAAAAACAAATTATGTAAAGAACCTTTAGACTAAAGTCAAAGATTGTTCCTGAAAATATATATTTACCTGATTTTAGGACTATATTACCCTTTATTGTAGTTGGATTAACTTCCTTTTCATCTATTATTTATAGAAATTAAGGTAAATTTTTCATTCCTAAAGCAATAACAGATCATGATATCCATAAATAAAATGATAATTCAATTCATTTTCTTTAGTTAACCTCAAAAAAAAATTTAAGAACAGTTTATCCAATATGTATAAATACTCAAATGGAGAGAAAATACATTAATCTCTAAACCCTTATCCAATTTTTAACTTAACCCATTCCATAAATGGTCAACCTTATAACCCTTACAAAATATTGAAGTACAAAATAGTAGAAATAAGGTCACCAAATTTCACAAAAAAAACTTATCATTGACCCCCTATATATATTAAAGTATATTTTTTCACATACCCAACATGTGAATAACATCATCATGTATTCTCTTTAAACATGGTAATTATTGAGACCTAAAGCTTAACGTACATGGAAGTTACATTACTTTTGCGGAATACTTAATACATAACAAAAACATACACCCAAGGACTGTAATAGTTTAGTGTCTTTGGAAACTCGGAATATAAACATCTAATCCTGTTGAAAGATCTTCAATATTTCCCACATCGATATTCCCTTATTGTTTTCTTACCTAAAACCTTTCTTTATATCCTGGGGAAAAGAATGCATATAAAGGGTGATCTCAAATGCTCAGTAAGGGTAAGAATGGTTAAAATAAAACAAATCATATTCATTTGAACTTAAAAACATGAACATAATGTTTAAAGATCGAAATCTTGAGTAATGACATAAAACATGGAAGTACGTAGGGCATATATCATAAAGAAACATTAAGAATGACAAAATAGCATGGGAGTAAAACATGTAATTGTGGCAACCATTAAGCACATGATATGATTTCCATAGTAGCCAAGGCATTGCGGCCAAGACCATCTTAGTGGACAAAGTCCCTTTCTGAATCGAGTTCACTCCTCGTTCCAGTCCTGTATTACTGAACCAGTTTAACTTGTCATTCCGGCCATGTCTATCTCATGAGATATAAATATTTACCCAATTCATTGGAGGGAGATATAGGTCCCACCCATCTCATAATAAAACCATTCTTACTTGTGCCACAAAATAAACATAAAACATTCATCATAACCCAAAGAATAAAATGGGTTTCATAAACATCATCCCATAATTTCATAATCCATATAAAACCAATGGACATTTCATCATAAGAAAATTGAACCATGTAAATCATAGAGACATTAAACTTGAAACATACACATATCAAATAATGTCATCTTAGATGGAAAACGGTTTTGATAAAACATTTGAAATGAATTCTTGAGGAAAATATCCTTTCTTCGTCAAAATCATTTTCTTTTCAAAAAATTCCATGCACTTATAAAATAAAATTATTTTGTTGAAAATATTCATAAAATCATGTAGAGTAAGATTCATGAAAATTAGGCGTTATGAAACCGTAAAAATCCATTCACGCCGTATAATTTAAAAATAGCATTCTCATCGTACTTTTGTCGGAAAAGTAAAAAAAGTACCTCGTAATGTAAACAAAAGAAAGATTCCTTACATACCTTGTAGTAAAAGTATAAAATTGGTAAAATGGACTTTAAACATACATGAAAACACGTTTATAAAACATGCACATGGATGATATAAATAACCCCAGTAAATACTTACGAATAAGAAACTCGGATAAAAATGATATTTGAAAAATTATCCCTTACCTTAGGTCTGATATGCTTTGTACATATCCAAACCTCCTGTATAATGATTTAAATAACGTCATTTACTTATTACAGAATCATATTCATTGTAATTATATCATATATGGTTCACTTATTACATTATATTACTCGTTCCTTGGTAAATTCATGTTAAAGTAGCGTTTTGGGTAAAATCGTTTCATTTGTCGTTCGTGTTTTAACTTGTAATTATTCATATTATTACGTATATCATGATGACTTACATCCAAAATGTAAAACATGATTTATATATAATATATATTTAGAATATACATATATATAATAGATCTATAAATGGAAATAAATACACCGTTCATGGAGACGGTAGGTTGTACGTACGCATGAACGTTGTTTTCGTTTCATTATTGAATTTAATGGAATTAAGTATATGACATACATATATATGTACATAAATCCAGTAGCATTATTATGTCATATATTTCATTATTACTTATTATATATACTTTATAACCATTCTTGATTTTTTAACATGGAAAATGAATCTCATCGCGTCGTGGAGACGGTAATCCGTACGTACGCACGAGCGATGATATCGTTCCCATGGAATTGTATTGGAGTGTATGTACACTATTTAAGAATCAATATCACTTTACAATAATCATATATAGTCATTATTTACACCATTATACCCATCCAAGTAAGGAAGTGGTGGAAAATAGATTACATCACGGCGTGGAGACGGTATTCTGTACGTACGCACGCGCGGTGATTTCATTTTCTGTAGGATGGATAGATGGTGAAAGAGTGTTGTTTCATACTTATAATAACATATCATTATATTAGTTATACTGATGTTATTACTTCATAATAAAACAACTAAAGAATAAGAAGTCGAAGAAGAAATAAAGTTGAAAGAATCGGTAACGGACATTACCTCTTCTTTGAAGCGCCTCTTTGAGACCTCCTCTTAGGGCACTAACATTGGTCTTTGAAGAAGACAATGACCTCTAGGATGTTTCTATGGAAGTTTATAAGTGAAATGGGCATGGTATGGCCGAGCGTGATGGCTAAAATTGGTGTGAGGAGGAGAGGGAGGAGGTGCCCTTTTATAAGGGAGGAGAGGGGCACCTTTGGAAATATAAGAAATATTAGTTTATATTAAATCCCAACCCCACTTAAAAGCATCCAAAATGACTCATATCCGAATATTAGATTATATAGGGTTGTAATCTAATCAACCAATAAAATTTAGACATGTTAGGAATTTATTTTAAACATTATCAACTTGATTTATCCTTATTTAATCAATTTAATATAATTTGTGCTAATAACATTCTAAATTTTAAATTATAACAAATAATTACTTATTTGTTGTGAATTGTCCATAATTGGATAATTTATAACATTCTAGATCATATAAATTTAAATTAATAATTTTTAAATATTTTTGTGATTTTTGAACAATTTTATAATATGTTATTTTTATAAAATAACAATAGTGTCAATTTTGACACTATTCATTTATTTGAATTTAAATAAACTATATACATAAGATATGTAAGAAGTAAAAGCTTTAATAGATTTATAAAATTTCATATGTATCTATAAAATTAGTGTAGAACATTAAATAGATCATATAATATTTATTTTATTATTTTTAAAACCATTTATTTGGTTTATCTCTTAATAAAATAATTACTACAACATTTTTGTATAATTATTTAATATACTTATATGTTAAATAAAAATTAAAAATAAAATCCTATTATTAAGATAAAGATATTATATTTCACAATAATACTTTTACTCGAATTTATCATCTTAAAATCAAAATATTTAAATTGTTATATTTATTAAATTATGAAGGTGACAACTTTGGCATCATTTCAAATAAAATAATATAAGTTTCATAATCTATTTTATAAGGCTCCAAATGGTTAAATATTAGACCATTGGAAGATTATGGTTTACGTTTACATGACCAATAAGTTTTGGTCAGGGTTTTGTGCCTTTTATGGTCACTATTAGTTTAATAAAAACAATATTCTTGATTTTTCACTAGATAAACAATTTGGGCATCAATATTGTGTCACAATTAATGATAATTATTTAATACCTAAAAATTATAAATAAATTATTATGATGTAGATAATTTCATTATATTTCTGGATACTATTCATGTTAGACGTTTTATGAAGTTATCACTAAATTAAAATTAATATACTTTTAAGATTTAAGAGAGTGACATGTTGTCACTTTCTTTGCTTTCAATAATAATTAAGTTATTTTCATGGAAAAAAGTCCATTAAATGATTCTAATCCGACCCCTAGGTGATATGGGTCGACTTTTAGTCATCCAATGGGATTTTTCAGGTGTTAGGGTAATTTTATAATCTTATATTTACCCTTAATTACCCGATTTACCTTTATCTATGGTAATAAAATTTACCTTAGTAACTATTCATAATGCACAAAAATAAAAAGTAGAATATTAATATAATTTGGAACCAGTGATTCCAAATATGTAATCCATTTTTTCAAATTCAATACACATAAGTTGTATAAATTAAATTAACATTAATCCCATTGTCGAAAGAAAACGTGTTTTTGTTTAAAAAATTGCAAAAGATTGAATTTATTTAACCTACGAATTCAATGTAAAATCAAGGCTAATGACATAAATTATATTAAATAGTAAAAATATATTCTATTTATACTTTTAAACCATTCAATATTATAATTTAATGACATAAGTTATTGCGATGAAAAAAGTTGTTTTTAATTAAAATATAGCGTGTTTTTTCTATTCATTAAAATATGAAAGTTATCAGAATAATATGAAAATTTTATCCAAGGTAAAATTTTATATCCTGATTCCAAATAATAATTTTATTTTGTAAAATTGAACTTATAAACATGTCAAAAACTAGATTTAAAGTGGGTACGCCATCAAAAGGCGGCAAAACTGCATTTTTTGAAAAATATTTATTTTACCCGAAGAATTTATTTTGTTATTATATCATGTTCTAGAAAATGTGTAAGATGAATAATAATGTTATAAAATACAAATTTTATTTAATACTATTCATAAAAGATAGTTCATAATAATATTATAATAATATATCGTTGTTTAGTAAAACCCGGTATTGCGTACAACACACGCTATTGAGGAAGGTCGTGATTGCGTGTAATGCAAGCCAAGTCAGGGATGCGTGTTGTGAAAAAATCCTTCATTATTTTGTATAACAGAATCCAACCATATTTCATTTATACATTGAATATATATATATATATATATATACACACTCAATGTTGCGTAGAATGACTATTATAAAATGAACCTAAAATTGTGTGTAACACAATCTAAGAATAGTGTTGTGTATACTTCAAGCTAATACAGTGTGGCGTATAGCACAAGATACTCTTGTTGTAGCATAAAACACATTACATAAAATAAATTAAAAATAATACTTATCATAAAATATCGGGTTGTTACATTCTACCCCCCTTAAAATGAATTTCTCCCTCGAAATTCGTCGGGGTTATTAATTGTTTACTATTCATTGAAACCCACATCGTAAAAAGGAATACTAAATCTTAATTTTAAAAACTAAAGTATGAAACGAAACGATTACCCAAAGTAACTCATCACTGGGTTTCCATATAGGATAACATAGGTGAAAATATGGATATGGAAGAAAAATCTAACCATCAAGTTCTGATGGAGAGTGGTAGAGAACATGGCTATGAAAAAGCCATCAATCACAAAGACATAAATTTTTTATGATCTAAGGTACCATCATATTTATCAGATATAAGGGCACTAGGACAACATTTTTGGTTTTCAAGATCATTTCCCTAAACTTGATGAATTAAAAGAAATACTTACATGATTTTGGTACAATGTCATTATTTTTCATGAATTGAACAATTTCCACTTCATCCCTTAATGAAATGAAGTTGAATTTGTTATTTGTGATGTGTTAGCAGATCATGTGATAGAATGATGGGTCTTTCCATCTGTTCCAAACAAAAGGTTAGAAAAAGTTATCAAATATACATAAGTCCATCTATGGTGAGGTTAATCATATATGATTCCAAAAATGAACTTATACTTCATATATCATACCGATTAATAAAATAAAACCAGTTTCTACTAACCAGGGACTTCATGTAGGCCAGTGGTATGCGATAAAGTCCAGTCGCACTTCAGTTGTGGGTTTGATTCCCATAGCCTTGTCTGATGCGATGGGTTGTCACCCGTCCTACAGGTTGTCTTTCTCTTTTCTAAAAAAATACATTATTATAACTTTCCATCAATAATATCGAAAAAGTTCTAGCCTTAAACAATACTAACTTATGTCCAACATAATCCATTCCAATCATTAGGCTTATCCAAAATACTGATGTCCAATCTCATATTCTAGTGAAAACGATTACCAGAGAGTTCATATAACAATCATGTTAATACCATCGTTGATCCCCATATATGATAAGATATGTCTTGTTGGTCACATTCCAAACATTCTAATTCCTTAATCATGTATTCTCTTGAAAAAAAATGAATACCCCTTGAATATTAGTGAAAACATGAGTGCTGTCAAAAGTTAACTCTTTCCACATACCAAAACCCCAAAATTCTATATACTCAAACCATGATATAACCATTGCCTTATATCTATCATGATCTCATGAATACTGTCAAACATTTAATTTTCTCTGTATCCCTTCATTATGTGCATATCATCTACTTTCCAAAAATATCTGAATAACCTTTCATTGTTACTGGTACCATTAATCATACACTTTCAAAACTTAAGGAAAGACAACAGTGTAAAAATCCTTAGATGTCTATTTATTCCATAGTACCATGAGATTACTTATACAACATTACACTTGATAAACATGTAATCATTCCACTACCTTCTTAAATCATTGACCGAGCTTCAACAATTCTTTCATCTCACATATCATTTGTAGTCTCTTCATCATCATCAACATAAATACTATCCATACGACCGTACTAATTCTCTTCCTGAGACTTTCCCTTAGGGAATTGGTTTTCATAATGCTCGTACATTCCACATTTAAAACATTTAACCATTGTTGATGTCGTAGAAATACCATTATCCTCATCCCTGGTGTTAACTGAACCTTTTCCTTTGAACTTAATGGCTTTGTGTCCTTCATTTCCACACCCAAAGCATCTTCCAGTTCCTTTGAAACAATCTCCCCGATGCCTCTTCCCACATGATTTACATGAGGGAAATTGAACTTTCTTTCCTCTATGATCATCATGAAACTCCATCTTTCTCTTATTATCTGAGTCAGGAAACTTACCAAAGTTGAGATTATTGATCATATTATGAGATTGCTGATTAGGCACAATAACGATGTTTAGACTTCCAAATCCCGTTTCATTTGGTTTCTCATGAAGAATATCATTCCATTTTCCGTCATATCCTCCATTATCATGAATCTTTTTATTTCCAGTCATTTTCTAAAACCCAAAAAGAATAGTGTGAGAGGAAAAAATCATGCTAGGAAAAACAACATAGTAAAGGGGGAGCACCCTCAATATCTAACATCTTAGGTTAAATTCTAAGATCGTTACCATAGTTCTAGGACTATATCCTATACGAATACTTATTCTTAGGGACATCCCTAGACATACCTTATAAATATCTCTAAGGATCTCACTAATGTTTTCACATCCTAGTTTCCAAAGGTTGACTAAACCTTTCCTATGATACCAACTGTAGAGACCCGAAGCTTGACGTACATGGAAGTTACATTACTTTTACATAATACTTAATACATAACAAAAAAATACACACAAGGACCGTAATATTTTAGTGTCTTTGGAAACTCGGAATATAAACATCTAATCCTGTTGAAAGATCTTCAACATCTCCCACATCGATCTTCCCCTTTTGTTTTCTTACCTAAAACCTTTATTTATATCCTGGGGAAAATAAAACCTATAAAGGGTGAGCTCAAATGCTCATTAAGGGTAAGCATGGATAAAATAAAACAAATCATATTCAATTGAACTTAAAAACATGAACATAATGTTTAAAGATCAAAATATTGAGCAATGACATAAAACATGGAAGTACGTAGGGAATAGACCATAAAGAAACATTAAGCATGATAAAATAGCATGGGAGTAAAACATGTAATTGTGGAAACCATTAAGCACATGATATTATTTCCATAGTAACCAAGTCATTCCTTCCAAGACCATCTTAGTGGGCAATGTCCCTTTCTGAATCGAGTTCACTCCTCGTTCCAGTCCTGTATTACTGAACCGGTTTAACTTGTCATTCTAGCCATGTCTATCTCATGAGATATAAATCTTTACCCAATGCATTGGAGGGAGATATATGTCCCACCCATCTCATAATGAAATCATTCTTACTTGTGCCACAAAATAAACTTAAAACATTCATCATAACCCAAAGAATAAAATGGGTTTCATAAACATCATCCCATCATTTCATAATCCATATAAAACAAATAGAAATTTCATCTTAAGAAAAGTGAACCATGTAAATCATAGAGACATTAAACTTGAAACATACACATATCAAATAATTTCATCTTAGATGGAAAATGGTTTTGATAAAACTTTTGAAATGAATTCTTGAGGAAAATATCCTTTCTTCGTTAAAATCATTTTCTTTTCAAAAAATTCCATACACATTTAAAATAAAATTATTTTGTTGAAAATATTAATAAAATCATGTATAGTAAGCTTCATTAAAATTAGGCATTATGAAACCGTAAAAATCCATTCATGCCGTATAAGTTAAAAATAGCATTCTCATCGAACTTTTGTCGGAAAAGTCAAAAAAGTACCTCATAACATAAACAAAAGAAATATTCCTTAGATACCATGTAGTAAAAGGTAAAAATGGGTAAAAATGACTTTAAAAATACATGAAAACACTTTTATAAAACATGGACATGGATGATATAAATAACCCCAGTAAATACTTACGAATAAGCAATCTCGGAAAAAAATGAGATTTGCAAAATTATCCCTCACCTTAGGTCTGATATGCTTTGTACGTATCCAAAACTCCTGTATAATGATTTAAATAATGTCATTGACTTATTAAATAATAATATTCAATGTAATTATATCATATATGGTTCACTTATTACTTTATATTACCCGTTCCTTTGTAAATTCATGTTAAAGTAGCGTTTTGGGTAAAATCGTTTCATTTTTCATTCGTGTTTTAACTTGTAATTATTCATATGATTACTTAGATCATGATTACTTACATATATAATTTAAAACATGATTTATATATAATATATATTCATAATATACATATATATAAAAGATCGACAAATGGAAAGAAATACACCGTTCATGGAGACGGTAGGTCGTACATACGCATGAACGCTGTTTTCGTTTCATTATTGAATTGAATGGAATTAAGTATATGACATACATATATATGTACATAATTACAGTAGAATTATTATGTCATATATTTCATTATTACTTATTATATATACTTTATAATCATTCTTGAATTTTTAACATGGAAAATGAATCTCATCGCGTCGTGGAGACGGTAATCCGTACGTACGCACGAGCGATGATATAGTTTCCATGGAATTGTATTGGAGTGTATGTATACTATTTCAGAATCAATATCACATTAAAATAATCATATATAGTCATTATTGACACCATTATACCCATCCAAGTAAGGTGCTTGGGGAAAATAGATTACACCACGGCGTGGAGACGGTATTCCGTACGTTCGCACGTGCGGTGATTTTGTTTTCCGTAGGATGGTTATATGGTGAAATAGTGTTGTTTCATACTTATAATAACATATCATTATATGAGTGATACTTATGTTATTACTTCATAATGAAACAACTAAATAAGAAGATGTAGAAGAAGAAATAAAGTTGAATGAATCGGTAACGGACATTACCTCTTCTTTGAAGCGCCTCTTTGAGATCTACTCTTAGGGCACTAAAATTGGTCTATGAAGAATAACAGGACCTCTAGGATGTTTCTATGGAAGTGGGGAAGTGAAATGGTCAGGGTTTGGCCGATATTGAAGGCTCAAATTGGTGTGAGGAGGAGAGGGAGGAGGTTCCCTTTTATAAGGGAGGAGAGGGGCACCTTTGGATATATAAGAAATATTAGTTTATATTAAATCCCAACCCCACTTAAAAACTTCCAAAATGACTCATATCCGAATATTAGATTATATAGAGTTGTAATATCATCAACAAATAAAATTTAGACATGTTAGGAATTTATTTTAAACATTATCAACTTGATTTATCCTTATTTAATCAATTTAATTTTATGTGTGCTAATAACATTCTAAATTTTAAATTATAACAATTAATTACTTATTTGTTGTGAACATTACATAATTGGATAATTTATAAAATTTTAAACTATAAAAATTTAAATTAATAATTTTTAAATATTTTTGTGATTTTTGAACAATTTTATAATATGTTATTTTTATAAATTAACAATAGTGTCAATTTTGACACTATTCAATTATTTGAATTTAAATAAAATATATACAGAAGATATGTTCGAAATAAAATCTTTATTAGATTAATAAAATTTCATATGTATCTAAAAAATTAGTGTATAACATTAAATAGTTCATATAATATTTATTTTATTATTTTTAATACCATTTATTTGGTTTATCTCTTAATAAAATAATTACTACAACATTTTTGTATAATTATTTAATATAATTATATGTTGAATAAAAATTAAAAATAAAATCCTATGATGAAGATAAATCTATTATCTTTCACAATAATAATTTTACTCGAATATATCATCTTAAAATCACAATATTTAAATTGTTATATTTATTAAATTATGAAGGTGACAACTTTGGCATCATTTCAAATAAAATAATATAAGTGTCATAATCAATTTTATAAGGCTCCAAATGGTCAAATATTAGACCATTGGATGATTATGGTTTAACTTTACATGAAAAATAAGTTTTGGTCAGGGTTTTGTGCCTTTTATGGTCACTATTAGTTTAATAAAAACTATATTCTTGATTTTTCACTAGATAAACAATTTGTGCATCAATATTGTGTCACAATTAATGAAAATTATTTAATCCCTAAAATTTTTAAATAAATTCATATGATGTAGATAATTTCATTATCTTTCTGGAGACTACTCATGTTCGACATTTTATGAAGTTATCACTAAATCAAAATTAATATACTGTTAATATTTAAGAGAGTGACATGTTGTCACTTTCTTTGGTTTTAATAATAATTAAGTTATTTTCAGGGAAAAAAGTCCATTAAATTATTATAATCTGACACTTAGGTGATATGGGTCTACTTTTAGTAATCCAATATGATTTTGGCAGGTGTTAGGGTAATTTTATAATCTTATATTTACCCATAATTACCCGATTTACCTTTAACTATGGTAAATAAAATTTACCGTAGTTACTATTCATAATGCCCAAAAATAAAAAGTAGACTATTAATATAATTTGGACCCATTGATTCGAAATATGGAATCCATTTTTCCAAATTCAATACATATAAGTTTTAGAAATTAAATTAAAATTAATCTCGTCGTTGAAAGAAAATGGGTTTTTGTTTAAAACATTGCAAAAGATTGAATTTATTTAACCTATGAATTAAATGTAAAATCAAGGATAATGACATACATTATATTAAATGGTAAAAATATTTTATATTTATACTTTTAAACCATTCAATATTATAATTTAATGACATAAGTTATTACGATGAAAAAAGTTGTTTTTAATTAAAATATAGCGTGTTTTCACTATTCATTAAAATATGAAAGTTATCAGAATAATATGAAAAATTTATCCAAGGTAAAATTTTATATCCTGATTCCAAATAATAATTTTATTTTGTAAAATTTAACTTATAAACATGTCAAAATATAGATTTAAAGTGGGTGCGCCATCAAAAGGCGGCAAAACTGTATTTTTTTTAAAAATACTTATTTTAGCCGAAAAATTTATTTTGTTCTTATACCATGTTCTATAAAATGTGTAAGATGAATAATAATGTTATAAAATTAAAATTTTAGTTAATACTATTCATAACGGCTAGTTCATAATAATATTATAATAATATAACGTTGTTTAGTAAAACCCGGTATTGCGTACAACACACGCTATCGAGGAAGGTCATGATTACATATAATGCAAGCCAAGTCAGGGATGCGTGTTGTGAAAGAATCCTTAATTATTTCGTATAACATAATCCAACCATATTTCATTTATACATTGAATATATATATATATATATACACTCAATTTTGCGTAGAATGACTATTATAAAACGAACCTGAAATTGTGTGTAACACAATCTAAGAATAGTGTTGTGTATACTTCAAGCTAATATAGTGTGGCATATAGCACAAGATAATCTTGTTGTAGCATAAAACACATGACATCAAATAAATTAAAAAGAATACTTATCATAAAATATCGGGTTGTTATAGTAATAATCTATTATATCAAAAATCCTTAATGAAAAATTGAATATTTCCTTATTCTAAATTTTATTACATATATTACTTAAATATAAAAATTTATAAACTTCATCAATTATAGTACAAACCACTTGTTAATAATCCTTAATTTTTTCCAGGTAATCAACACCATTAAAATTACTTGTTCATATCTAATATATCATTATCCAAACATCATTATATTTACATAAGGAACATATTAATTGTTATATTTCCCTAAATCATTTGTTTCCCTTGAACAAAAGCTTTATATTAAATCTTTTTTCTTGTACATCAGAACCATTAAACATATTCTTGTAAATCCTTTGTGAGAAAGCATAAAATGAACAATCTTTATATATTCCACCCTTAATATAACATAATTTATGAATCAAACATCATAAAAACATGTATTGTTACACTTATACCTTAATCCATTAACAAGGATACCTTATCATATTACTTAATACCACTTCCATTTCACATTTCATGTGTAGTATCATCATCATCTACAATATAACCAATACTCATACCACCTTCTTGTTTCTCCTCAGGAGATTTTCACTTGGAGCATATATTTTCATAATGAGCATTCATTCTACCCATAAATAATTTATCCTTTGATGATTTATTGGGGAGGCCAACATTACCATCTATTGCATTAACCGAAATCTTTATTTTTATTTTGAAGCTACTTGATTTGTGTAATTATTTTCCATAGTCAAAACATATTGTTTTTCCTCTTTGAAATTAACTTAGGTCATTCCGTCCACATTCTTGACACAAAGGAATATGAATATTCATTATTCATTGGTTTCAATTACCCAAAAACTTTCTAAAAACCTTCTTTCTCTAGTTTATGGAGTCTAAGAGTTCATTAAGGTACACGTTTTTAATCATGTCCCACGAAAAATGATTTGCGATGATCAGAACATCCTTCACTCAAGTGATCATCCCATTTGACTTCCCATCAACAAATTTTCCATCGCATTCAGTGTTAAAACTATCCCTTCTAGTTCCCGCTGGTGAATAAAACCAGAAAACATATGGTGGGCATCACTTATCAAAGAAAAAACCACAAAATCTTCAATAAAAACTTCTTAGATGTCGATATTATGACACCTTGTTTTGACACCTTAGGCCCATCCATAAATACATCCATGTACATATCCATATAAATTTCACTAGGGATCTTACTAAGGATTTCTCATCCCTGTTTCCAAAAGTTGAAAAAAAAATCCTTTGATACCAACTATAGTGACCAAGGATTAACATACATGGATATTAAATCGTTTTAGATAAACAATCAACACATTAAAAAATAAATGCCTAATGAATTTAATAGATTAGTGTATTTAGAAAAATTGACCAAAATATTCAAACATGTTGAAATATCATCAACATTTCACCCATAGATCTTCCCCTTTAGTAATTGTAAATAAAACATTTCTTTATAACCCTTGTAAATGGAACATAAGAAAGGGGTGAGCTCAGATTCTGAATATGGCTAATAAAATAAGATACATAAGGATAACAAGAGCATAAGTGTATGAGAACATGAGAAAAACATTTTAGGATCATACCATTCATATAAAAGAACATATACAAGAATGATGACATAAATATTGGAAGTTTATAAGACATGAATCATAATGGAATTAGGACCATAATCTATGAAAGAATATTATAAGTATAAGAAATAGTGTTTTTGGAAGACTCATAAATATATAAAATGATTTTCATAGTAGTGGTGTATTAATTAAAAGGACATATTAGTGGAATTTGTTCACTCCCAAAACCATTATAGTATTCAAGGTTCACTCTGAAGACCATCTTTGTAGACAAGGTCCTTTATCAAACTAGTTACACTCCCCAATATAGTCTGGTAATTATAAACTGGGTTCACTTTTCATTCCATCCCTATATTACATAACCATGATCACTCATCGTTACAGCTACATATAAATGAATGCGGTTCACTTCTCAATCTAATCATGTATTACTGAACTATGTTCACTCCTTATTCCATCTATATATTAATGGATTCGGCTCACATCCCCTTACAGACTTGTATTACTGAACTGATTTGACTCCATGTTCCATATATTTCTATCTCATTAGATATAAGTATTCACACAATTAATTAGAGGGAGATATAAGTCCCAAACATCTCTTAATTAAATCATAGATACATGTTTCTAATGATAAGAAACAATCATATCATAACCTTTGAAATGAAATGGGAATCATAACCATGTCATCATATCATAAACTTTAGAAAAGAGACAGGTTTCATAATCATTACGTCAAAGAATAACCCAGGAAAATTATTGGGTTTCATAATAATATAATCTTTGAATGTAAAATGTGTTTCTTAAACAGATAACCCATGAAAAGGGAAACATGTATCATAAACATATAACACATGAAAGAGAAATGAGTTTCATAAACATCAAGCCATCAAAAGATAAAAAATTTAGATGAATAAAATGAATGTAACCTTTGAATAATTTCTCCAAAATCTATTATTAACACATAGGGATATCATCTTAGATAGAAAATAATTTTAAAATATATTTTTAAAACATTTATTGAGGAATCAGACTTTCTTAATTTAAAAAAACTTATTAAAACATAAAACATTTTTGAAAACCTTTTCCGTTAAAAATTGAATTTAAAACATATAAAACAATATCATAAAACCATAAAACATTTTTGATATCCATTTCCTTGAAAATGATAGTTAAATTTTATTTTAAAAACATTTCTGAAAGGAATTGTTTTTGAAAACATAGTGTTTGAAATAAAATTATTTTTGACTGAAAAGAGAAGTAAGGTCAGATTTTCTTAAAAAACAATTCTTAATTATGTTGCATAAAAATAGTGTAAAACGTTAAAAATACAATAATTCATCATGAATAACTGTAGGAGAAGAAATTTCATGAGTTATATTGAAATATGTATCTGACGGTTTCATCAATGAAATAAAAATCCTAAACAATCATGATAAATGATTCGATTTTTCAATAAAATCTTACCACTGGTATCTTTGAATCATACTCACCATGTAATAAAATGAAATTACATGAATATTAAAATATTATTGAAATAATTATATTCTTGTAATTATATTTAAAAGGGGAGTGTATACGTCTCATATATGAATATAGGTTCATAACACGGCATGTGTCCTAAAGAAGGGCAGTTGAGACAAAATTACTTTACTAATTTGTTAACTATTCAAACATAAACCCCATGAAATAATGATTATATAATTTATATGGAAATAAAAATAAATTTATGAATAATTAAAAAACAATACATAAATTTTTAGTATACACACTACATATAATAAAATAAAAGGTGAACATGTTTGGTTTCTCACAGAAAATAAAATTGAGATGAGAAAACCCGTACAACTTGAGTAACTTTAGAATCATGATCCTAATAAGATAATACCATAATTTAAATAATATTACATCATTAAATATAATATATTAATTATATAACATGTCATATGGTAGTATATATTCCACATAAAATAAGAAATTAGTGAATATGACATGTATCTAATGGAAATAAAAAGTGAGATGAATTTCCCTTACCTTAAGTATTGCATTTATTCGTACACATTCAAAACACCTATATAACAAATATAAGTTTGTTATAAATATACCAAATGACCATATAATTATATATAATACCATATATTATTTTTTATGAATTTAGATTACCCAATTATTAACAAATTCATGTTAATTTTACCTTTCAGGTAATATCCGCTTTGTTTTTCGTATATGTTTTGGCTTGTTATTCAGGATCCTATTACATAGATAATGATTTAATTATTTAAATGATTTAAAAAATGATATAAATAATATAATTATATATATTCATAATATATATATTTATAATAATATAAAAAATATAGAAATATTATATATAATACACAGTTCATGGAGATGATAAGTCATATGTACACATCGACGCTGTTTTCGTTTTATTATTTTATTGAAAGAAAGAATGTAAATGAAATATATGTATATATATATTATAAGTACCTTATTATTATTATTTAATATTTATCATAAATGTTTAGTAAACCCATCCTTAATACATTCCATGTAAAGTGTGAGCAAATCACATTGCTCGGAGGAGGTGGTAGTCCACACGTCCATAAACAAAATTTTCGTATTTACAAAATATAGAAATAATGAAGTTATGAATTATATAATAATTTTCGAAGAATAAATACCTCATTAATATCATATATATAATATAAGAAACATTTTCAATTATAATTTCCAACCATGAGAGGTGGTAAAGGAAAAACAAACAATATCATTTCGTAAAGTGGTAGTTCGCCGTGCAGAAGAACGAAAAGTTCATTACCCATTAAAGAGAAGTGTGTTTAAATATAGGTAAAAACATATAAGAAAAGAATGAAATAATATTCAAAATATTTATTTCAATAAATAATAATGTAATATGAATAGTTTAGGGGTGGAGAATTAAAATAAAATAATGGAGTTTGAGGAAAGACGTTACCTATTCTTTGGGTAAATCCTATATTTTGGCACCAAGGGACTGAATTGTTAGATTTCGGCACAACGGTAGGCTTCTAGGATGAAAGAAGTTATTTTGAGATCTTATATGAGTAAATGTTTTTTGAGACAAAGTGATTTATAGGTGTTAATAAGTGGGATGGGTGAGAGCCTTTTCATAGTGGAGGAGTGGAATTCTTGTAAGTTTTTGAAAATGGAATTCCATCCACATTTTTCGCATGTCAAGTGGTTCAAATAATGGTAAAAATTACATAAACGTGAGGATATTATATAAATACGAATATATGATGTATTTTATATGTATTTTATAGGTCATTTGAGATCTTATATTTAAGGCTCGGTTCTTTTATAATCTATTTTTTCATTTAATCAATGTAAATAATTTTAATCAAATTCACTAATATTTCTCATCAAAAACTAATTTTACCTTATTATAAATTATAAATAATTATTATCAATATTTAAACAATTTTTAAAAATTAAAATAACAAAATTGTTAGAAATTAATTTAAAATTAATCTCGCAGATGAGATGATAATGCATGTTTTTAATGCGAAAGTTCTAAATTTTTGAAATGTTTTTATATCCAATTTCATTTTAAAATTGGTTATAATGAAATAAATTGTATTTAGTGATTTATATATGATATAATTATACTTAAAAACATAATTAAAACCTAATTTATCTACGTAAATAAATTAGATGTAAAATTAATTGTTTTCACTATTCAAAAAACAATGAAAATTCTCAAAAAAATACAAAAAATTCACCCAAAGTATATTTTTATAATCTGATTTAAAGAAATGATTTTATTTTTATTAAAAAATTATAGAATTTTCAAAAATAATATTTAAATTGGTTTCCCCATTAAAAGGTGGTAACATTTCCTTTTAGAAAAATAAATATTTTTATTCATAAAATTGAATATATTATTATCTTATACCAATAAAATATATTGTTTGAATTTATAAATATTTAATTAATATATAATTAATAAATTTTATTTAAAACTTTAACCAATTCTTATTTTATTTTTTTGAGATAAAATTTTGTTTGTACATAGAAATATAGTTTTCTTATAAATGTAATTTCTTTATTTTCAAAATGTTCACGCATTCAATTATTTTAATTGATAACCAAAGGATTCATTTTATGTACATGTGTAAATCATATATTCAAATTTTAGTTAATATTATTCATAACATTCGTTCAAATATCTAGGTGTTAGCAATAATAATATTTTGATAATCATATTAATAGTATATTGTAGTTTGGTAAAAACTAAATATTACATATAAAACAAGCTATTAAAGGGACTCTTTATTATGTGTAATACAAGCCAACATAGTGTTTCATGTACTATAAAATAATCTAACTATTTCTTGTAATATAATACTCAATTGGTGTTTACTATAACACAAGATAAACTTAGTTCTTTTATATATAAAGAATTATATTCAGTGTTCGGTGTAATAAAAAATATAAAAAAGATAAGATTAATTTTTTAAAAAATATTTCACAGAATAACATTGTGTTAAAAATAAGCTGACATTAAATGGGTCTTCACCCTTAGTTATAAACTATTTAGTGAAATTTATTAATAGTACACATATCATTATTTATAAAATCACAACATCAAATGTTAATCATTTCCATCATTAAGAATTTTGTTGTTGTTATCCATGTGATTATTGCATTGATATTAACCATGGATTCATTTTGTGATTAGGTTAATGATTAAATGGAATGTACCTTCATATATTTACCTTTCCATAGTGATCATTCCATATCTAATAATGATATTTAAGTTATTGATTAAATGTAATGTTTGTTTAGTTAATTAACCATCCATATTGATTATTCCTTATTTACTAATGATATATTTCTCTATAAATATCCCTAAATAATAATCTATGCTCACCCTTTATTTTTTTTCCCATCCCCAGGATATGAAGAAATAATCCTTCAATGAGTTTAAGGATATAGAATATTTAATTTCACTTTGTTATAATTTATGTTTTAAAATACTATGAAATATTCAAGTATATATCTAATTTAACAAAAATAATAATCTATATTTTCCTTTTGGATGTGATATCTTTTATCTTATTCTAATGTAATAAGGTTACCACTAGTTTGGGGATCCTAGATTTTCCTTCTTAAAAATTGGTATATGAGGAAGTATAGTAAAAACCTTGGTAATTATATTTAGGAAAACATATATGATGTAACATAACCTTTGGGATACTTTGAGGAAATTTTTATAAGAATATACTAAAGTTATGGTAAGGAAGAGATTATTATTTTTTTTCAAAAAAATACATCCCTATCTGGATAGAATAAGTGGACATGGTATTGAAATTGTTGTACCTAGGGTTAATAAATTCAAAAATGGTGCATTTGGATTTGACTTTATCTTCACCTGGTGCATGAAAATAGTTCTTATTATTCACATGGTCTGACACCCCTGAGTTATATAGTCAGTATAATTCATATTTTCTTTATAAACCATCATGTATGATTTGAATAGATAATGAAAATAGATGATTTTAGTTAATCCTAAATTGTATTGGGTTAGTATGTCTATGTTTGATCATATGTTTAAAGGAAAAGATACCCCTTTTGATAATTTTTGTGTTGGGAATATAACATGATTAAGGATATTTTGGGGAAAAAATCTGTGAATATATAACATTGGTTTGGCATATGTTTTAGTGAAATGGTTATTTTAAAAATGATTATTGAATATTTTATTGACATAAGTTTAAAGATATTGATAACCATTAGGTTTAATATAATCAATGATGTTAAATTAAAAATAGTCATTTAATATTATTATTATTTTGAAAAAATAGCCTATATAGAAAACATTAGTGGTTAAAAAGTGATTTTATGATTAATATTATATTTGAGGATGTTCATCATATTTTTCAGAACATTATATGATTTATATTAATATAGTTTTATAAAACGGAAAACCTATATCATAGGTGAAAACCCATAGCATTTGGAAATGTCGAAGGGCTTGAATCCACACCAAAGTTCGATAAGGCTGCATCACCTACCACTGGATTACATGATATCCTAGTTAGTATTACATTGTTATTTACATAAAAGTTTTGGCGGATAAATTATAAGTTGATTTTTGGAAATTTATTATACGATCAAATATTCTTAACTTAAAGATGATTAATAAAATTTAAGGAGATGTTTTATTAAGATGAGGTATACATATAACCAGTAGGTTTAATATAGAGGATTATTTAATAGAAATGTTATTAAATTATAATGATGTAAGATAAATAGTATGAGTTCACCTTTGAGGTGAAAAAATATTTATTGTTGTGAATATTTGGTTTTAGTGGGATGTATTGATATTTATTTGTGGAATAATCTAAGTTGAACCTTTGGTAAAAATGACGACGTAAAATGTATTTTTTATATATAAATTTTTATAAATTTTAGTTATTTTCATGTTTTATGGTAACAATTTCATATTTAGTTATTATTTAATGATAGGAGGAATATCTTATTATTCTATTATGGATCTTATGATCTATTAAAATTATATTTTAGTGATTTATACATTTAAAATCAAATTTGATATTTATTCCTTAGAGTATGAAATGAAGTGAATCTTAATCAACATATAACCAATGGATGAAATTAATATTATAGAAATATATAGAGTAAGTATATTTCCATAATATGTATATATTAAAGGGAATCCTTCAAATTTAGGAAAAGGATATTGAAAAAAATTATCATGTTACCTTCATATCCAATGAATGAATGTTCATTTAACTCATCATAGCTTTATGGTGTTGTGGTCATTGAAATTCTCATGATCACTCAATTTCTTGTCATCAGTGTTCTATATCACTCTCCATAATTTTTATAAAAAAATTTCCTTATACATATTTTCAATTATCACCAATTTTCTCCTTCTTGGAATCCCATTTATGTGTAATTCCTAATGAAACTCATATTTCAATTTCCCTCTTTTAAGAAGCTTTATTACCCTTTTTTACGATATGACTTTTCGACCATGGTATTTTCAAATTTAATACACATCATTTTATGAAAAAGTTCAAATTGAGAGGATGAAATTTGTTTAAAGAAAGATCTCTCTGAGGCTATCCAAGACTTTTTCAGAGGTGGCTCTCTCCCATGGGTTGCCATCGCAACCACTATGATTTTGATCCCCAAGGTCAGATCTCCTTCCTCTATCTCGCAATACCGGCCCATCAGCTGATGTAATTTTTCATACAAGGTTCTGGCTACCATCATTAACAAGAGGCTTAGAAACTTCACTAATCAATGGATCTCAAAGGAACAACATGCTTTTGTCAAAGGGAGATCAATCCAAGGGGTTGTTGGGGTGGCCCAAGAGATTGTTCGGGACATCAACAAAAAGTTCATGGGTTCAAATTTAATCATCAAGCTTTACATGGAAAAATCATAGAAATGTCTGGAGTAGAATTTTATCACCCATAACATGAGGTTCATGGGGTTCTCTGAGGCTTCTATTTATATCTGCTTCCGCTGATACAGCTTGGCCTAGATCAACATCATTTTTTCTGGGAAATAGTGTGGATTCATCAAGTTGGTCAGGGGTTTAGGTCAAGTGGACCCTCTCTCTCTGACCCTTTTCATTCTGGCCCAAGACAACCTGAGCAGACATTTATCCCTAGCCATGAAACAAGGTGTTATTCGTACTTTTCGCGGCTGTTTTCATGTCCCCAGTGTCTCGCACATTTTTTCACGAATGACCTAATGCTCTTCATAAATGGGCGGAGCCCCTCCATCAAAGGTTTCATGAATATCATGGATGCTTATGCCAAGTGGAGTGGAAAATTAATCAACCGGGAAAAAAGTGGCATCTTCCTCCCTTCGAGATGCCCAAGAAGATGTTGGAGATTCATTGAAAACACTATTAGAATCCATGAGAAAAAAATTCCTTTAATATAACTGGGAGATCCCCTTGCCCCGGGGAGGATTTAGTTCCATTTCTTCAAGGATCTCTCCAACATGATCATAAACCGCATCAACAATTGGAATAACTGGTTCCTCTCCTTTGAGGGTAGGATCACTCTGATAAATTGTGTACTGTCCTCCATTCCTATACACATCTTGAATGTGATTAAGGTTCCAAGGTCTGTCCTCAAATGGCTGGATTCCTCTTTCAACTCGTTTTTCTAGGATTCTCATGGTGATGGAAAATGTAGATGGGACTCTTAGAATAAGCTGGCCAAACCCCTGGATCACGGCGGCATTAATGTGAGAAGCTTGGATGACTCTAGGTTTCTTCTTCAAGGTAAACTAGATTGGGAGGTCAGTGAGGGTCGGTCTGTATGGGGCTGCTTAATTAAAGGGAAGTATGGTTTTGGCCGAAGGGAAAATGATAGGTTTCCCTCTCCTATCTGGAGTTCTATCCATGATCAGGTGTCCTCACTCCTTCCTCACTCTATTTGGATTCTTGGGTAGGTAGAGGTCAATTTCTGGAAATGAAACTGGGGTGGAGGTCTTCTTGCTTTCCCGGGCTACCTAGATCCTAATATTTTGGTCAGGGAGGCTTCCCTCCATTCCTCATTCCTTAGGGTTGTGCTGATCCCAACACATGAAGACCGTTTCCATGAAATCTTTATAGAAGGATCTCCGGATATGTGCATTTTCAGGTGCTCTCCTTCAGGTATATTTTCAGCAAAGGATTATAAGAAGATCATCTATATGCAACCAGCTAGCGACCCCTGGGGTTGTACTCTCTGGGGAAAATATATACCTCCCAAATTCGGTTTTCTCATCTGGAGATTCTGACACAATGCCCTTCCAACAGAATTGGCCATCAAAACAAATGGTATCCCTATGGCCTCGCGATGCATCTGTTGTTCATCCCCTATGGAGGAGTCTGCAATCCATATCTTCCTCCACAGTCTCTGGGCCGGCCATATTTGGAGTGTTCTTGAAGAGTTCGTGGTCCTTCCATGGGTGGCCCTTTCTTTTTATGATTTCTTCCACCACTGGTTTCATGGATCCCCCTCCAAACATGAGTCTGATGGGCGGTCATTTTTGATAGCCATTGGCTTTTGGTGCATTTTCCAAGTGTGGAATCAGGCAAGGCACCACGGGTCTCGTCCCTCCCTCCGAGCTTTGGGTGTTAAGACCAGGCATCTCACCTCCGATCTGGGTTCCTCCATAAACACCATGAGTCGACGCCTTCCCTTAGACGTTTTATTGAAAATATGTGACATCCTGACCCTCCATCCCACTCTCCCCAAGGGTCGTGGGTCAGATGGTTCCCTTATCCTAATGGACTCAAACTCAACACAGATAGGGCTTGCGGCCAGGGCATCATGAGGGGAGGTGCGGCCGTTAGGTCCAATACGGGTTCAGTCGTCCTCGATTTCAACACATACCTTGGGATGGGTGACTCTCTAGAGGCCGAAGCCAAGGCCATGCATATTGGATTAGAGCTCTTCCTTTCTTGGGCTATCCCTCTCACCATTGTGGAAACAGACTCAAAAATCGTCTGGAGATCCCTTAAAGGAGACACCCCCACACCTTGAAACATCACTCATCTCATTTTCAAGTGCATGGCTCCCATCCCTCGTGACTCTGAGATCCTCCACATGAGGCATGAGGGTAACCAGCTAGCTAATTTTTTGGCTTCCAGGGTGACTTAGGAATCTTCCCTCTCCACTTTCCACTCCCTTGGATCCATGCCCCCAAGTGGTGTGGACGTCTCTCTCAGAGACGCTCTTGGCCTTAACATTTTCAAACCACCATGATCCCATGTTTCCTGTAATGGTTCTGTTCCATAACATGTTGTCATGATGTTTTTTCTTTCTAAATAATAAAAATATATTAAAAAATTGTGTATACCACACACAACACCATGTTTTAAGAGAACCACGATATACTATTAAAATATTATTATATAATGTAACTCTTATATCCTAGATATTAATATTGTATGGAATGAATAATTTTAATCACATTATGAAAATATTTATAGATTTTTTATTAAATATGAATATAAATAATGATTTATTTTTAATAAAATTATTTTGTTCTTAAAAAATACTTTTTATTTAATAGTTTTATTATTTTGTGTTTTAGGTTTTGGTTTTTTAATTAATTTATTTAAATTTTAAAAATTTTATTTTACAAAGTATAAAAATGTTTAAATCATCATATCATTTTATCTTATGGTAAAATTTTTATATATTCACAATTTTTTTGATATTTTTGTTAATACTGAAAATACGAGTTTTTCAAACACTTTTATTTCCATCATTTATTTAAGTAAAGATAAAGTACCATTATAAATTTAATTTGATTTAAAATTAAAATAATAATTATGTATTTATATATTATATAAATAATTTATTTTTAATCATCCTTGTATGTGATTTTGGTATATGTTCTCTTTTAGGATTAAAGACACAATTTTTAAAAAAAACATTTATTAAATGTCTATTGTTCCTCAATTTTAATTATTTAAAATATAAAATAAAGTAAAATATCTAAATTAAATTTATAGATAATATATATAAATTTATGAATTAATATCCATGTAATTATGATCACTAGTCATATAGTTAATGAAATATAAACTTATACTTGAAAAATGCATTTCTTGAAAAATCATTATGACATAATTTACAAGATCAATTTTAAATTAAATTATTCCAATTATTTGAATTGAATTTGAAAAAAACTATTAAAAATCTATAATAAGAATAATTAATATTAGTTAATAAGGTTAAATTAATTTATGTTCATAATAATTAGTAAAGTGTGCAAGATTTATTTATTTTTGATTAATGTTAAATAGGGTTTTTCACGTTACATGCCCTTGTGTAAAAATTAATTTTATAAAAATATTGATGATTATTTAATAAGTTTTCATTTAATATTTACAATCATTAGGTAAATATTAGCTTATAAGACTCATTTTATTTTAGCCAAAAAGGTTTAATTACCCAGGTTTAAAAAATAGACATCGTGATGAAAACTAAAATAGGAAAAGTAAGTAAAATTAGAGGATAAGGGAATAACATATCTAAAAGATGTTTATTTTTAGGAGTTGGTGGTGAAAATTGAACATAAATTACCTTAAATTTTTTTTATTAATTTTCTAAGAACTTTGGGTTAGAGTGACATCCCATTACTAAATAGTTTTCAATGATTATAAAAATGCCACTCCTCCTCAATTATAAAATCTCACTCCCTCCCCTCAATTATTCACACATATAAAGCTATTTGGAACCTAAAAAACCTGTAAAATTATCTCCCAAACATCCTTATACACATTTTAGTGATACTTTTCTTCCAAAATTTCCCTCATATGGGTCCTTAAGAAGCGATCCAAAAGACTGTTTTCTCTAAGATAATGTAATCATCTTAACAAAGATCATTCTTTCCCTTTTTTATTTTTCCATAATAAATTGTATCTTAAACAATAATATATAATAAAATAACTATTAACCATATAATTTTATGCTATTAGTTTTATTTCATGTTATTTACCCATTTCTTTCCCCATCAAAATGGGAAACAATGTCATCGCTCATGTGTATGACAGACTACCGCCTCACGAACCGATTTAATATTTTTTCCTCACCGACACATATAGATAGCAATTCTGATGGAAATTATGAAAAATATATGATAAAATATTAAATTATTTTAATTCTTTAAAATCAACACATCATCAATTCATTACCCTTCAACCCATTAATGGGATGGTATCATTGCTCGTGTATCCATACGACCTACCATTTGCATGAAGTGATGTGCCTCATTTTCAATGTTCAACAGTGAATAATGGTTATAAAAGGGAATATAATGAATAAATGTTATATTTATAACATTAATATCATTATGTAGATTATGTATCAATATTTTATTCATAAGAACTAAAACATCCATGAAATAATATGTATGAGAAAATGAACCAGTTAACACCTGAAACAATGTTAATAAGGAACTATTATTACAGAAAGGGTGGTAAAATTAAATAAGAATATAATATATGATATTATAAATATAAATATGGTTTTTTATAAATTAATAAAATGTTTTAAACCATTATCCATAAGTTTAAATTAGCTTAAACTATCAGTAAATGTGATATAAGGGATTTTGTCTCAATTTCCTTTCATTGTGGAATATTGTAATGTTATACACCTAATTTATTTTTTATGGTGTATATAATACCCCTTTTATATGTAATATCATGGATCATTCATATTTCCTAGTAAATTAATTTTCAAATTTAATTATTTCATATAATGGGATTTGACAAGAAAGTTACCATGTGTTAAAGAATTTTATAAATCAATTTATTTTCATTGGGTTATATTACATCTTCATTTCCTTTCATATTATAAAATTATGTGTGTAATTAATTATTACTATATTATTTTTTATATATAATTTTATTATGTGTATTTACATTTTAAACATGGAAAATATTTGTTGATTAACTATCAGTTCAAAATTATGATCATTGTAAGGGTTGATCATCTCGAATTTTCTTATTTGGGACATATATTATGTTTTACACATATCATATTTTATGAGGTGTATCTACTTCCACTATGATATGTTATATCATGAATATATTTATATTAATTATGTTTATGCATTCATTTTGAGGAATTTATTTCATGGGGGTTATGATACAAATGTTTCAAAATTGGAAAGGGTTTATTTCACAATCTCAAAGTGGTTCTCGAAGATAGACCTCAGTTCTAGCTATCATCAACTTTGTGTGTGTGATGAGGATGAAATGAAGATAGACTTTCGGTGTCATTATGTCCACTATGAGTTCTTGGTTATTCCAATAGGCATGACCAATGCCCCGATCGTATTCATGGGACTCATGAACACGATCATCCATCCTTACCTTGATCGGTTTGTTATGGTCTTCATTGATGATATCCTGGTGTACTCAGTGACCAAGGAGAAACACGTGACATACTTTTGGATAGTTCTGGATTCACTTTTAGAGCACTAGCATTATGGTATGCTCTCGAAGATTCAGTTCTAGATTTTGGAGGTCCACATTCTGGGACACGTCTTTTCAAAGGCTTGAGTAGTAGTAGATCTGGAAAACATAGAGGCAGTTCTTTCGTGGGATCCACCCATGAGCTTAACTAAGGTTCATATTTTCTTGGGTTTTTATGGATAATATAGTAGGTCCATTCTGGTCTTTCCTAGGGTGGAAACACCCTTATTAACTTTCACACAGAAGGTAAAACCCTTCATGTGGACATAGAAGTGCAAATAGTGTTTCAAGGAGTTGAGGAAGATATTGAGGAGTGCCCCTATCTTGAGACAACCATAGGAAGGTGTGTGGTATTTAGTGTTCTACAGTTCATCAGGTATTGTACTGAGTTGTTTCCTAATATAGGGAAAATTGGTAATTTCCTACGATTCTCGATAGTTGAGGAATAATGAATATAAATATGCGACCCATGATCTTGAGCTAGCAGCAGTGGTCATTGCTTTGATGATATAGTGGAACTACTCCATGGGTAAGTGGATAGCCATCTAATCTGAGAAAAAAAGTATTAGGTATATCTTCTCCCATAATGTAATGAAATTGAAGAAGTGATGGTGGATATATTTCCTCTAGGACTATGACTTTGAGATAGTCTATACTCCTGGGAAGGGAAACATGGTGGCAGACGCACTCTGTAGGAGAACATTGTTGCAGTTACTGAGTGAGGTTTTAGAGCAGTTATCCATGATATAGATATCATTCATGGATGGTGATGGGGTAGCTTACCTCCATTCGATGATTGTCACTCCACCACTCTTGCAGCAAGTTAGGGAGGAAGATATTGGGGATGTTGATTGTGAGGCCCAACATGCTCAGTTATCTATAGTGCATTCCATTAATAGATATTTGATGGGTGCAGAGCACGTCATCCTTTTCAGAGGGTGCATTATTATACTAGTGGCGTTATGAGAATATTTTCTGAGAGAGTTCCACACATCCACCTTGGTGGTGAATCCAGGAGTGACAAAGATTTACTAGGATCTTCGACGTTAGTACTTGTAATATGGGATAAAGAAGGCAATGGAAGAGTTAATTTCTAGATTCCTCACTTGTCAGAAGTGAAGGCAGGGCATCGGGTTCCAGTAGGCTTGGCTCAACCACTTGAGGTACCAAATTAGAAGTGGGATGGTATATCTATGTAATTCTTGATAATTTTACCATTCATGTCCAAGGGACACAGTACCATATGGGTGATCATTGACCATCCCACCAAGTCATCTCACTTCCTACTTGTCCGAGAGTAGGGTTTCTGGAGAGGTTCAGTGACGCATCTACAATCAAGATATATTCCATCTTCATGGGTTTCCTTCGATGTTGGTTTCAGACCGTTATTATTAGTTCGTAACCTTGTTGTGTAAGGGACTGCAGGAGGCATTCGGGACTCAACTTTGTTTGTGCACGACATTTCATCCCTATATGGATGGAAAGACGGAGAGGACTATCTAGGTTTTTGAGGACACGCTTCATGCTTGCATCATATAATTTGGTCTTTGGTCTTAGTTTAGAGGACCATCATTTACTTATGGAGTTCGCATACAATAATAGCTACCATTCCACCATTGGTATGGAAACGTTTGAGGCACTATAGGAGCGACCATACGGATCACTATTATGCTGGATAGACCTAGGGGATACGGTACTCATGGGTCCAGAGTAGGTATGAGCCACCAGAAAGAAGGTAAATATCATCTAGGAGTGGATGAGAACTATACATAGGTGTCAGAAATATTATAATGATAGGATATTTCGGACCTTGGATTTTGAGGAGGGAGTCCATATCTTCCTTTGGGACTCACCTCAACATGGATTAAAAATATTTGGTCGGGGAGGACAGTTGTCTCTAAGATTGATTGGCTCTTTCTCGATTCTTTAGAAGAATCAGTGAGGGGGGTACCGCCAAGATATTTCCCCACATAAGCATTGGGTGCATCGCAACTAAGGAAGTACATGCATGACTCATCTCAGGTCATCGACTTGGGGGGAGCTGGACATTGATGATGGGGAGACATTTTTCGACTTCCCGATCGAGATAGAGGATCAGTATGAGCGGATCCTTTGTGGAATGTTGATTCCTCTAGTGTTCTTTTGGTGGTAGCTGAGGAATATCCAGGAGAGAACATGGGAGTAGGAGGCACATATTCACCTCAGTACCCCCTTGTGTCTGTGTAGACCATGTTTTGGATTTCATGGACGTAAATCCCTAAGGTGGTTAGAATGTAATGTACCAGAAATTACATGTATTTTTTTATTATATGGGATTATTTCAAGACCAGTCACTGAGATGGAACGTGATTTTGAGTCCCAAATATCCTGGATTAAATGTTGAATTTTTTTAGTTAATTAAAATAGCACATGTGGGAAGTTTTAAAAATTACTAAACAGATTCCCGAATAAAAAATACAAGAGAACCATTACATCTGGAACATTGAATTTTCCTTAGAAAATACCTAACCTCGACTGGAACGGGTTGAAGGAAAAATTAAGTATTCATCGTTTAAAAGAATAAAATAATATAATATTAAGAAATTTTATTTTAGTCAATGTCTATTTCGCTATGACGCATTGTGAAGATGACTATTTCATTTCAGAAATTAAATAGTTTAATGATGCAACGACTCAGCATAACAAAAATTCTAAAATGAGTTTCCTTTATTTAATTTTTTAATAGAGATATGGGATCATTGACACGATTAAAGAATCACTCTATTGCTTTGGAGGATTTGTGTCGCCGAACGATGAATGAAAAATCTCCTACAATATCAAGCACTGCCTTCCAATTAGAATGATCTAGACCATGATAATAGATCAAGGACATTCACAGACAGATCGCCACTAGCGACAAACTCTTTCCTTCGATTAGTGATCTGATCTCCAGGTAGGGGGTTTAATTCTATGTGAATTCCATCATTCCCCATTCTTTGGATTGAGTAATGAACGTGGATCAACCCATGAACATGTTTACCTGCTGATCGATCATGTATTCAGGATGGGATTTTCTTGTGGGATTTAAGGGATGTTATATACATGCATCGATTCAATTCTTCCTTAAACCTTTTAAAAAGACTAAATCATGCTGATACGAACAAAGGTTGTTATCTGTTCGTTGTGTGTTCTTTGTGCATCTTTCTCCTCCTCTAATTTTCCTTTACGTTCTTCGTGACATGAGGGAAACATCATTCCAAAAAATACTATAGCAGTTGATCAACTTGTGGTGCAAGAAGAATTACTATCGGAATGGGTGCTGAAGGTGACGGAGGGCCGCAGTACTGACGGAAGGTTGCGGTGTCAGAGGGTTGCGACAATGGAAAGGGCTACAAGCTTGAAGGATGGCAGCGGAAGGGCCCATGGAAACCAGCACTGGTGGTCGATAGGAGCCACTAGTAGTAGCCAGACATAGCTTGGAGCCGCGTCACCCAACGGCGAGTTGCGTCACACGTCGGTGAGCTATGTCATGCATTGGCCAGTTATGTCACGCGGTGGAGGGTCATGTCATGTGGTAGAGGGTTGTGGTATAGCTGGACGGTGGTGGCCCATGTGACTCAGGTGGAGGTGGCACTCCCCGCTTCCCAGATGGACCAAATTCTACGGCCATCATAGGTTGGGCTGATGGGGGATCACTCCACTGAAAGGCCTGGCTAGTTGAGAACCGGATCGTCGGTGTGGTCCAGGCCGGATGAAGATCGGGCCTCTGGGCAGTCTGGTGGGCTGGATTTGTGGCCCAACAGGAAAGGGTTAGCAGGTTCAATGGGCCAAGACCTTAGGCTAGGACAGACTGGGTCGGATCGGGTCACTAAATTTGGTAGACCAAACTGGGTCAGGTAAGGTCGGGTCGGGTCTGTCAGATCAGTTCAGGCAAGGTCCGAACTCAACCGTCCACCTTTTCACTAAAAGGATCATAACTTCTAAACTTTACGCCTAATGTGTGCGAAAATTGCGGTGGTGGGACCCCAAAAATGATGAGGACATTTTCATATACTCTATGTGGTATTTCATAGATTTTTACTTACAACTTAAGGTTTGAGAATTAGATTCTCCTGAATCAAGAATTCTACAAGCGGGAATCCTATGGATAATTGTGACGAGAAGACAGTGATGAACGGGTCTAGGTGATCCAATAGGAAAAAGTTACAAGAGGGCCTAGGAAACCCCATAGGCCAAAGTGAAGAGCTATCCTTGGTGACCCAATAGGCCAATGTGACGAGCGGGTCTAGGTGACCCTGCGGGCCTATGTTAGGAGAGGGTCTAGGTGACCCAACATTCATAAATGATGATCATGTCTAGGTGACCTCGTGGGCCTAAGTGACTAATTGGGGATGAATTTCTTAGCAGTTCAAGGTTTTTAGTGTTTATGACTAATAGTATTTCTTTTCATACTTTATATTATACCTATATGAGCTAAAAACACTTTGTGCATAATTTACTTTATGGTATTACCTTTTTGTTTTAGATTCATTACTAATTATTGTGTTACTCAACCCTGCACGGGCTCCGCCCATAGGTGTTGTGTCTTTTTCAGATGAAATACTCTTCGATAAAGACCTTGGTGGTCTGGGACCAAGCATTTCATAGTGATATTTGATAGGTGATGCTTACTTCTTTGGATTAAGGTGACACTCCCTTCACCTACCCTTAAAGTAGGGTTTACCATAGAGAGAATTTAGGATGTTGTACTTGTCTTTTGTAGGGGTTTTATTCTATCCCCTTTACTTTCTATTTTGTACTTTTATTATCAGTGGTTGTCTTAGTGCCATGAATTTTTATATCTCAGCATTATGGGATATGGATGTGTGTGTGCGTGAATAATGGTAATTGAGAAAATCCCTCCCACTTGGAGGATATTTCCCTTGGCACTAGTCAGTACCCCTTGGCCTTTGGGAGGCAGTAGTCACAGCATGGGCCCCGAGGGATGGGTCATGACATTGTAACCCACAATCATGAAAGGTCATTATTGTGCTCTTACATGATTTATTTTTTTGATTTGGATTGCTACACTAATAAAACAACAGGATTTCATACCTAGAAGAAGATGATGGAAGATCTTGGGGCCTTTTAATTCCATGAAATGCACACACAACTTCAGGTCGCTTACCTGCTTCCTTATTGGAATTACCCTCACCATTTCCATGAATTGAATGAGGTAAGATAACCTCAATCACTCCCACATTCATAGCTTCATATTGGATATCTTGCCTCACCACATTAGAAAAAGAGTTTAGATTGAACTCTAAAACCTTCGACTACAGATCATGAATAATCCCAAACAAAAAATTCCAAGCCATAAAATAATAGTTTTTGGCCCACTGTGAAGTGTAATGAACAATATCTAGAAAATGATGAATTTACTCAAACAATGAACCCTCACCTTTCAATTATAATCACATTTTTATTCCCTTCTTCACCTTCATCATCTTAGAAATGTAATAATGGATAAAAAAGACTAGAAGAAATCCCATGTAAGATCTTACCTAGTCTTGTTCCAAGAGACTTATTTTCATCATATACAGGGTTAAACTTAAGTAATTAAAGTAAAAAACTTCACCTTCAACATCCTGGGAAACTCTATGAGGCTAAAGTTCATTTCTATCTTCTGTATCCACTCTTCCTCTCCGAGGGGAACCACTTGACCATAAAATAGGGGTTGATTTAACATTCTAAACTCAATAATGAAGTCCTTAGTTTGATCAACTGGATATCATGTGGATGAGGAATCCCCTATAGACACACCATAACTATCCATCAAATCTTTATGGGGGATCACACTTGGCATCAATAAAATTTAAGTCATCAACAAGAGTTCTCCAACACAAAATGCTTCATAAATGACACATTAGGGATAAAAAAACCACATAAAATTGGTTTTAAAAACACCAAAATTTTCCTCTTTGAAGTAGTTTTAATAGAAGAAAATATTGTGGGTTTAAAACTCAAAAATCATATACATTAGAGTTTCACTCAATTGCACATTCACATGCCTCCCCAAGAACCCATAAACCATTCCACACAGGGAACTCATCTTCCTACATCATCATCAAACCCATTTCCACACATATCCATGCATGTGGGCACCCAAGGAAATACCAAATGTTGAAATAAAAAATTTCCACTTTCTAAAACAAAACATTCAACCCACACTTTCACAATTTCATTCCAGATCCATTTTCAATATCATAATTTTTTTTAAGAGATAACTAACTACCAAGTCAAATAACATTCTCAAATTTCATATTACAAACCATTTCTTCATCTTTCATAATAAAAACCCATGAATTTCCATCCAAAAATCTGTTTTATTTAATTCAAAAAAATCAAAAAATCAAAACTTTTCATTCCATTAAATTCAATTTAAAAAAAATTTCATTCTAATGATTTCTCCAAAACAAAACTGAAAAATAATTCTCTATTATCTCAAAATAAAACTACTTCCGCTTCGTTGTTTATTTTTTAAAATTCCAAGATAAGGGTTCTCAAAATAATATCCAAAACAAAGGAAGACCCAAAATAATTTGCAGGGGGAAACTAGTATCAATGGGTGACTTGGCTATACGGTTGGTGGTCAAATTACAATCACACCGCCATCATAGAGAATATTATTGGACTATGTCACTGGATCCAAATGGATTTGCAGGCTCTATGAGATCACATATACCATTATCACATCTCCCATTTCGTATCCCAAACACCAAACAATTCACAAGGATAAAAATAAACAAACAAAACCAGACATTTCATGGAATCCTAATTATAAGAATGATCAAGGGTTCATGAAATCCTTCTAATCCCTAACTCTTGATTCCTCACAGTATTACTCCATATACCTTGACATCCCCAATTAACCAAGGGTGTTCTGAAACAAATGGTCCACTAGTGATCCGACCTTCCCTAATAATGAAATGTTATTAACCAACTAATGATAATTTGATTATATATGATATCATAAAAATGAAAGTGATTATTAAATAAGTCAATTAAAATATTTAAATCATTATATAGGAGGTTCTAATCTATTCAATGGAAATAAAATTTAAAATTTAGGGGATAATTTCATAATATCATTACTATCCGAGATTTTTTATATGTAAGTATTTATTTGGCTATATTTATCATCCACGCCTATGTTTTAAAAATATATAATATTATTTATATTCTTCTACAATTTTTTAAAATAAATTATACCCATTGGTGATTTTTTATTAAATGGTAAGAAAGTAATATTTTATTGTTATTTGATACGATCTACTTTTGGACTTTTCTGGAAAAAGTGTGAGGAGAATGTTTTTTTAACATATATGGCATGAACAGATTTGTACGTCATCATAACGCCATATTTCAATGAATATTCCTCTACAAGACTTCATGTTTTTCCCAAATAAATATTTTTTTTAAAACATTGTGTGTAATTTTGAGAAAATAAAACATTTTTGAAGAAGAATGGGTATTTTCCTCGAGAATTAATTTCAAGTGTAATATCAAAATTATATTAAATCGAAGATGAATTCTTTTAATAAGGTTACATTTAAAGTATGATATCCTTATTTTTCAAAACATATTATTGTTTTTGGAATGGAATGATATTTATAAAATCCATTTTTACATGGATTATGTTATTGTGGAATGATGATTAAAGAAACCCATTTTATTCCTTTGGATGTGATGAATGATTTATGTTATTTTGGAACACAAAAGAATGGTTTAATTATGAGCTAGGTAGGACCTATATCTCATTTAAAATCATTGGGTAAATATTTATATCTCATGAGATATACATGGATGGAATGGGAATTTATCTTCATTTACTAATACAGGGCTGGAACGAGGAGTGAACTCAGTTCAGTAGTGGACTTTGTCCACTGTGATGGTCTTTTCAATGTGCCTTGACTAATATGAAATAATTTTCTATGATTATGTGTACTATATAAGTCTTCATGTATTATTTTATGTCTTTTGGGATCACATTCATGTATTTTTATAAACATTCATTATTTATCCCATGACATGATATCATGATCTTTCATATGTAGGATAACATTTTCAACTATTATAATCTTATATCATTTGATTATGATGTGATTGAAATATCCCATGTTTAACCATATTTATAATTTGAACTCACCCTTTCATTAGTTTCTTTTCCCTAGGTAATGAAGAAGGTTATTAAGTAAGATATGTCAAAAAGGGGTCCATTTATGACGAAATAAGTGGGAGACAATGAATATGTCTTATGGACCAGTTTTTTAGGTAACCCATTTTCTAAAGACACCATACCAATATGGTCTTGTCATGGCTTTATTATATTTTTCTAATGAATATTATTTATCTTTGAATTAGTACCAATGAATGTAAATTATGTGTTTTTATAGTTGGTATCAAAGGAAAGGTATAGTTAACCTTTGGAAACTAGGATGGGAAAACTTTTGTATAAACCCATAGTATATGTTGAAGTATAATTCTAGTGTTTTAGAAATGATCATGAATAACCCAGGATAAAACATAAGATGTCCTGAAATGAAATTGTATTCATGATTATGTGGGTTTACCAATATGGTTAGTTTTTTTCACACTATCCTTTTTGGTTTCAGTCAATGGTTGGAACCTAAATGAACAATGTTAATTCCGAATGAAATAGGAAATACAAAGATTTTCCTCTTGAGAAACCAAATTTTATAGGAACTATAATGAAAAATCTTGTAGTTGTGCTGACAAAACATTCTCAAGATATAAATCATGTAGGACTTCCAAACGAGAAAAGGAGGGAACACCATTTTGTTGAGTCCTTCATGAGGTAGCGTCCACCTTGTTTTAGTGGGTCTTCAGATCTATTAGTGGATGAAATATGGATCGGTACCAATGAAAAGATATTTTCAGTTATCCACTATTTATAACATGATAAATTCATATTAGCAGTGTAAAGTTTGGAAGGCAAAGCAGATCAGTTTTGGAACCTTATTCGGAATAAGAGGCAAAGATATGAAATTGAATCAAGGGAATGGAAGGAGATCAAAAACTTATTTTTCAATAATCAAATTTCTTGTATTCATTAAAAAAAAGAAGGATAATGAGTTCCTTAGCATTAAGAAAAAGGAAGATGAATCCTTTAGTACCAATGAAGAATATTTTACATGACATGAAAGGTAAACTTCTGGAATTATTATCCAACATTAGAGTCAAATTGATCAATTATTTTGTGGCTTAAAACCATGTCTCCAAAGGGCATTAGCCGTAAGGTACTTCAATAGATATGATGAAATAATTCGATGTGATCTCATGGTTGAGATGGGGATTGGAGTAATCCCTCAGTCCTATGGGATTGACATGAATAGAAAATGGAATTCAAGGGAAAATATATATATCACACTAAAAATAAGATGATATTTCCTTTATTCTAAATGTGTGGAAAGAAACATCTATGAAATTATCTTAAATGAACTAAAAATTGTTATATGTTTGGAAAAGAGGGCCATCGGGCAGTTGAATGTAAATGTGGTGGGAAAAAGAAGCCTAATGTTGTGAATAAAAAATGGATAACCAAAATGCACCTCCTACACTTCAATGTTACAAGTGCAAGGAAATGGGGAATTTTGATAATCAATTCCATAATCAAAGGGTTATTGATGATGATTGACTTCAGTAGACTCTTATGTCCATAGACAAAGTCATGTCACATGTGATCACTATCGATGATGTGGAGTATGATAATGAAGTGTTGAAACATATACATACCATCACTCTAATTAGAAATTTTTTTATTTGATTATGGATCCCACCAATCTTTAATTTATGAATATTTTTATAAGGGTATAAATTATTACCTCAACAATTAGATGTTGAGTTAGATGTAATAATTCCACATGGAACAAAGATTGCAACAAATGTTTATAATTCTTCTCCAGTTGAATTTTTTGGGAAAGTGATTCCTATAAATCTTCTAATCCTTCCTATAGTGTAATTTGATGTTATTATTGGCATGTATTTAATTTCACTATATTGATCTCATATCAACTTCCAAGGAATTAAAGTCATATTTCATATTTCAAATCAAAACAATGATCATCTATCTATTTAAGGATTAATATATAGTTCCAATATAAATTTCTTCCATCTTACGGGTCATGATCCCAACAAATGGAGGATATCTATTTCAAATGGTTGGGGAGAAACTTACATATTCAGTATATACCCATTGTAAGATATATTTATTATATCTTTTTTGAAGAATTACAAGGTCTTCCACTAAATCACGAAGTAGAGTTTTCAATAGAACTCATATCGAGTGCTATTGATATTTTATAGACACCTTATAGAATGGCCCCAATTGAGTTGCAGGAATTAAAGAAACAACTCCAAATGAATCTTGATAATGGAATCATACACCCTAGTTTTTCACATTGGGGATAATTTTTTCTGTTTTGTTAATAATAAAGATGGATCAATGAGACTCTACATTGATTATTGAGAACATTACAAGATCACTTTCAAAAACAAATATCCTCAACCATGCATTGATGACTTATTCTCCCAACTACAGGGAGGTAAATAATTTTCCAATAATTATCTTTATCCAGGTTATCATCAATTAAGGGCCAAGAAGAAGGATATACATAATAAAAAAAATTTGTACAAGGTATGGTCACTATGAATTTATAGTGATGTCTTTTGGTCTTACTAATGCTCACACTATCTTCATGGATCTACTGGATATTATTTTTGGACACTATCTTGATCATTTCATGGTAGTATTTATAGACCATATTATTTTCTATTCAACATGAATTTAATATCATGAAAATAACTTGGGAATTGTATTAAAGATCCTAATAAAGGAGAATATTTATTAAACATTTATCATGTGTGAATTCTCAATTCATAAATATTTATTCTTGGGTTACATAATCTCATGAGAGGGGATATTTGTGGATCTATACAAAACAGAAATTATTAAAAGATTATTGAGACCAAATACAGTAATTGAGATCCAAAGTTTTCTTGATTTTTTTGGATGTTATAGACATTTTATAAACTATTTTTCATGATTATCTAATCCTTTAGCCAAGTTATCTCGAAAGGGAGTTAATTTAATGTGGATGTAGGAATGTTAAGAGAACTTCAAAAAGCTAAAGAGAAGGTTATCCACTACACCTATGCTCGCACTACCTTGTAGTGGAGAGACATATGAAACCTATAGTAATGCATCCCAGATGGAGTTGGCTTGTGTTATCATGAAAATTGATATGGTGATATCTTAAGCCTCCCAACAATTTAAAATACATGAGGAAAATTTCCCGACTCATGATTTGGAGTTAGTTACGGTAATCATGGAACTCAATATATGGAGGCATTATGTTTATGGGGAAAGATGAGATATTTATACTGATCGTTCAAGTTTAATGTGTATTTTTAGAAAAAAGGAGCTGAATATGAATCAAAGAATATGGTTGGAGTTGATTAAAGATTATGACTGCCGAATAAATATCCATATTGGGAAAGCAAACAAGGTGGAAGATGATTTGAGTTGAAAGGACCATGCTTTCCTATCCCTGATTTGGATCACAAAAGATACTATATTTATGGACATAAAAAGGATGGATCATGAAATTTTAAATTACGGGGAGAAGCATTAAAATTTTCAACTCAATTTCCAAACATCTATGAAATTGATGATTAAGGAGGTGCATAAGGAAGATGTAGAGCTACCAAAGAAAGTGAGAATGTTTACAGAATTCAGCCATGATTGTGATGGAATAATAATGTTCAAGAACTGGGTGTGCATTCTTCCCATACCAGAATTAAAGAAAGATGTATTGTATGAGTCTCATAGTTCTTAATTCTATATTCATACTTGAATCCCAATGATGTAAAATGACCAGGACTAGTATTTATTGTGGGATGGAATAAAAAGATGTATTTCCAAATATCTCTCTTGGTGCTTAGATTTTCATCAAGTTAAGATTGAGAGACATAAATCTAAGGGGATGCTACAACCATTACCCATACCAAAAAGGAAATTGGAAAACATCACTATGGACTTTGTCATCATACATCCCAAAAAATCTAATGGCCATACTGATATATGGGTTATAGTTGATCATCGCACTATGTCTTTACACTTCACTGCAATTAGAGAGGATTTATATCTTGATCATCTTGAAAAGATGTATGTAAAGGAAGTGTTGAGATTTCATGGATTAACACTTTCTATTATATCTGATCAGGATTTGAGGTTTACCTCGATGTTCTAGTGGAGTATTCAGTAGGATCTGGATATAGGGTTATGTTTCATCACTGCTTAACATCTGCACACAGACAATTTTTCTGAGAAGACAATTAATACTATAGAAGACATGTTGAGAGATTGATCTATTGATTTCAAAGTTTGTTGGGATCAAGTTGTATCATTGGTGGAATTTTATTTTAATTATATCTTTCACTCTAGTATTCATATGGCTCCATATAAATCCCACTATGGAAATAAGAGTAAAATTCCGATTTGATGGGATAAATTTAGGGAAATAAATCTATTAGGTCCTGATCTTATTGATTAAATGGCATAAAATGTCAGATATATTCAACAACACATAAGAGAAGATAAAGTCGGAGAAAAAAATTATGATGAAAACCAAAGAAAAGACCTTGATTTTGAAGTGGGTGATAAAATGATTCTATGAATATATCCATGGAAGTGAGTAATGAGATTTTGAATAAAGGTAAAGCTAATCCCTAGGAATATTTTTCCTTTTGAAATTCTGTATTGTATAAGGAATGTATCTTACCGATTGGTGATTCCTCTAAATCTCTCTCAAGTCCACGATATGTTCCATGTATCTCTATTAAGAATATACATACCTAATTTTTCACATCTATTAAACATGGAATTTGTACCACTAAAGAAAGATCTTTCTTATGAAGAATGAACTATAGTGATTCTGCATCATAGAAAAAATCTTCGGCGAAACAAGACCACTCACTTTGTTAATATTTTGTGGCAGAACCACAAATTTTTGGAAGAAATGTGGGAAAACGTGGATATGATTAGGGAGATATATCATCATATATTTAGTATCCAGGTGATGAATTTTTAGGGTGAAATTCAGTTTAAGGAGGGTAGAATATCAAAGCCATATGTTTTTATGAAATATTTTTCTTAAATAATTTTATTTCTTCTATAACATACATTTCACCCAATCTTGAATTTAAGAAAACATGAGATGCCCTTAGTATAAAATGACCATATTAAAGCTGTTTTTAGGTTAGTGGGAATAAATATAACTAAATTATGAAAATGTATGGTGAAGTTAGTCACTAGTAATTATTTATGAAAAATATAGATAAATTATATATTTCTATGTTTTGTATAAATAAATTGATTGAATTACTATTAGTAAAAAAATTAATAATATATATGTTTTATACACTTAATAAAATATTTCATAAATTCATCCAATAGATATTTTGGTCATAGGATATGAATAAACTTTGTTTGATGTATAAAAACATATATTTTTCAGAAGGGTAATTTTCTAACTTTTAATGGAGAACCCCCTTTTAAATTAATATTTTGACACATTAATAATTTTTATATGAAAACATTAACATTTTCTTTGTAACAGGGATATAAAAAATAATTTGGTTGAAATTTTTATATTTTTCTGATAACTTTTAAAATTGATGAATAGTAAAAAGACACAAATATTTAACTAAAAACAACTTTTTTCGTCAAAATAATTTATATGTTTAAGTTACAATATTGAATTGATTTAAATTATAAATAGAAAAAAACTATCCTTCAATATAATTTATGTAATTTTCATTAATTTTACATTGAATTCTAATGTAAAAATATTTCAATATTTTGCAACATTTTACTTTTAAAACTCATAATCTCTTTCAGAATTCATGATTGATTTTAAATTAATTTTTGAAAGATATTTATTTTGAATTTTTAAAAATGTATTAAATATTTTATATCAATATTTCCAAATTATGTATATTTATTTATTTTATTTATGGGAATTATGATAGTAGATTCAAAAGAGTTTTATTAATACGTTAAAAATGGTAAACAATGTAATTAAGGGTACGAATACTATTATAAAAATACCATTACACATGTCTTAATATCATTGGGTGATTTTTTTAAAACTAAATCATACATGGTTCTAAATTATATACTTTTGAAGACACATGGATGAGATTTAGACATATAATTTTATTTTATTTAAAAAAAGGTAAATATGTGTCTTTCAAATTTTAACAATTAAATAATTATTTATATAAGGGTATAAAAAAGAAATTTTTTTAATTTAAATAGACATTTTAAATATAAAATGTTTTCATTTGTCATGTTAATTTTTTTTTAATATTTAGGAAATAAATAATTACCTTAAAGATGTATACCTTGATGATGTAAAATTAATTAATTCAAAACAAATCAATAAAACAATTATTATTGAAATACTAATAATCATCAAAAGAACAAAAAACAAGACAAAATATTCTTGGTCTATTATATCTTGGCCATTACCATCCATGTGTTGATTTAGTATCCATTTGGAGCCTTATAGAAGTTGTTTTGACACTTATATTATTTTATTTAATGTGATGTAAATGTTGTCACATTCATAATTTTATAATTATAACATTTTAAATGATGGATTTTCAAGAATATATATTTCAATAAAAATATTCTTATAAAATCTCATAGATTTATCATCATCAAAGTATTTTATTTTTAATTTTTTTTTTCAACAAATATGTATATTAATTAATTACACAAAATTGATGGAGTAATTATTTTATCAATAGAGATAACGAATAATTTTTAAAAACATTATAAAATAAATATAATTTCGGGTAAATTATTTGTCTAATTAAATTTCTAGATTTCCATGAGCTCTCATAAATACAATAAAGTAATTTTTTCTAAGTTAACAAGTTATTTTAATATTTTTCATAAATCAATTAATTGAATAGTGTCAAAATTGACACTATTGACTGTTTATCAAAATAATGTTTTATTAAATTATATTAAAATCATAATACATATTAAAAAATAGAGAATAATTATAATATAGTTTAAAATGTTCTAATTTATATAATTATTTCCTATTTTTTATTATATCAGTAAATATTTAACTCTTTTTATATGGAAATATTTGTTACCCTATTTTGAAATTAAATATAATAACTATGTGTTAATTATGATTATAAGTTTTAAATTGATATAAAAAAAGTGTCTATAATCTGTTGGTTAATGAAATTAAAACACTATCTCATCTAATTTTTTAAATTGGAAAATTTTTGTGTTTTTTCGATGAGGTATGATGTCATTGTAAATTAATATTTTTGGAGATCCCAAAAGTGGCCCTCACCTCAATTATAACTGGGAACTACCTCCATATCCTCATAAATTTAATTTGAGCCTTCAGGCTAGGCCATACCATGCCATGTTCCCTTATAAACTTCACTAAATACATTCTATAGGTTCTTTTCTTCTTCTAATACCAATTATAGTACTCTAAGAGGAGATTTAGAGGAAGCACGTCGAAGAGGAGGTAATATCCTCTACCAATTCTTTCAAAATTCTTTATTATTATACATCCTCTTCATGAGTTTTATAATTATAATTTAATGAATCCAATATAACTTATATACTGAGAGGTTATTATGTTTATTTAACAACAATATTCCACTTTATATCTATACAATGAAAAATGAATTCACCACACGTGTGTACGTACGACTTATCGTCTCCACACTATAGTGTAATCTATTTTTCACCACCACATTACATGGATGGGTATAATTTTGGAAATAATAACTATATATGATTATTATAAAATTATATTTATTCAAAAATATTATACACCATTCACTTCAATATCATCCAACAATTATGGGAATGATATCGTCGCTCGTGTGTACGTACGACCTAATGTCTCCACAATGCGATGCGATTTATTCTTCATGATCTTCATTACTGTTTGATTATATAAATGTATATAATGAATAAATATGATATATATAATTTCAATATCATTTTTGGAATGATAAAAATATGACCTATGAAGGAGAACCAAAACTTATTCGACAAAACATGCATAAGAAAATTAAGTAGTTAATAACTGAATAACAAGTAAAAATGAAATGTTAATAACAAAATTATGATAATATGATCATATATGAAATATTAAAAATGAATATGATTCTGAAATAAGTAAATGAATTCATTTAAATCATTATACAGGAGGTTTGGATACATACAATGGAAATCAGACCTAAATGGTTAGGGATAATTTCACAATCACATTATTATCTGAGATTGTTTATACATAAGTATTTATTGGGGTATATTTTTCATCCACATCCATGTTTTCTAAACATGGAATTTTTTTTATAATCTTCTAAAAATTTTAAATTTAATTTTACCTATTGGGTAATTTTAATTAAATGGTATTAAAGAAATATTTTGTTGTTGTTCTAGATGAGCTAATTTTTTGACTTTTCAGGAAAAAGTATAACGATAATATTTTTTAACATATACAACATCAATATTTTTTTAAATGTTCATAACACCTTATTTCCATGAATCTTCCTCTACATGATTTCATGTTTATTTTCAAATAAATTATTCTTTTTTAAAGTGTCTTGGAATTTTGGTCAGTGGAAACGTTTTTGAATAAGAAATTATATTTTCCTCAATAATAAATTTCAATTGTTATATCAAAATTATTTTCCATATAAGATTGAATTATTAAATAGGTTTATGTTTCATGTGGAATATACTTATTTTTCCTATTTTTTCATTATGATTTAATGTTATTTATGAAATACATTTTTTTATATGGATTATGTTATGGTGGAATACTGTTTAAAGAATATCATTTTATTTCGTGGGTTATGATGAATGTTTTATGTTATTATGGGAAACATATGAAATATTTCACTAGGATATGGGTGGGACCGATATCTACCACCAATTCATTGGGTAAGGATTTATATCTCATGATATATACATGGATATAATGGGAAATGATCTCAATTCAATAATAAGGGTCCAGAATGAGGAGAGAACTCAGTTCAGTATTGGACTTTCTCCATTATAGTGGTCTTGGAAATGAGCCTTAACTAATATTAAATGATTTTATATGATTATTTGTATTCCACAATACTAAATTTCCTATTTTATGACTATGGGGTTTATGTTCATGGATTATTATGAACTTTCATGATTTATCCCACAATATTTTATCAAGATATTTCATGTATAGGATAAAATTTTAAAATGGAATGTTCTAATATCTTATGATTAGGATTTGATTGATATATCCCTTGTTTACCCTAACTAAAAATATAATCTCACCATTTAATATGTTTCCTATCCCAAGGTCATGAATAATGTTATTAAGTAATACATGTCAAAAAGGGGTCTATTTATGATGAAATAAGTGGGAGATAATGAAGATGTCGTATGAAACAGTTGTTTATGTTCCCCAATTTCTAAAGACACTATAACTATTTGGACTTTTCATGTATTTGTTATATTGTATCATTAATGTTCTTCAAATTTGTATTAATATAAATGTTTGTAAATTATGTTTTGTTATAGTTTGTATTACAGGAAAGGTATAATTAACATACGGAAACTTGGATGAGAAAATCGTAGTAAGAACCCAAAGGATTTGTCAAAATATAATTCTAGTGATTTAGAAATGATCATGAATAACCTAGGATAAAATATAACATTTCCTTAATTTAAATTTTATTCTGGATTATATGGGTTTCCCCTTGCGATTTGTGTTTCTCACACTTTGTTTCTTAATTTTAGTAAATGGATGAAACTTGAAAGAAATGCGTCAATGGTGTATGTGATGGCCAAAATAATTATTGTACTACTTTGAAACCAAATATTGTGGGGGAAGGAGTGAAATATATTATAGCTACGCTCACACAACATTTTTAATCTATGAATCATGTAGTACTTAAAAATGAGCAAAGGAGGTGAAAACATTCTGTTGAGTACTTCGGGATGCAGCATCTAACTTCTTTTTGTGGGTCTTCTGAACCAATAGTGGCTAAAAATGGATCTATACAACTAGTAATATATTTTTTGTTAACTAATGTTCCGAACATGATAAATTCATCTTATCAGTCTATTTTTTGGAAGGTGATGTTGATCAATGGTGGAACCATATCAAGAATATGAGAAAAAGAGATGAAATTAAATCTATGGAATGGGATGAGTTCAATAACATATTTTTTGACAATTAATTTCCTCATATTCATTGAAAAAATATAGAGAAGGAGTTCCTGGTACTTATGAAAAAGGATGATGAATTTTTTGGTACCTATGAAGAAAATCTTACATGACCCGCATGGTACGCTTCTAGATTTATTATCCAATATAAGAGTAATATGAATTGATTATTTAGTGGAAAAAACCTTGTCTTTGGAATGAATTATCTCTAAGGGACTTCAATAGATATAAAGAAATCATTTGATGTGCTCTCAAGGTAGAGATAGAGATTAGAGTATCCCATCAGTCCGATGGGTTTTATAAGAAGATAAAAATGGTATTAAATAGAAAATATAAAGACAACACTGAAAAGGAAATGATTTTTCCCTTATGCTCAATGTGTGGAAAGAAACATTGAGTAAATTTTTATAAAGGGACTAGTAAATGTTTTAAGTGTGTAAAATAAGGTTATCGGGTAGTTGAATGCTGAAGTGATTGGAAAAATATGTTTAGTGATGCGAATAGAGAAAAGGCTATGTATAATGCACCTCCAACACTAAAATGTTACATGTGCAAGGAAATAAGGAAGTATGCCAATCAATCCCCTAATAAAATTGTTATTGATGATGATCGATGTCAGTAAACTCTTAAGGCCGAAGAAAAATTCTAGTCACATGAGATCATTGTCGGTGATGTGGATTAAGATAATAAAGTGGTGAATGGTACACTTACCATTCACTCTAAATTACCAAATGTTTTATTTTATTCAGTATCCACCCACTCTTTTATTTTTGAGGAACTTTCTAAGGGTAACACTATATTACCTCAACAATTAGTTGTTGAGTTAGCTGTAAAAACTCCTAATGGCACAATGATTTTATAAAAAGTTTATAATTATTCTCTGTTTGATGTTTGTGGGAAAGTGATTCCTCTAAATCGTGTGATACTTCCTATACTGGAATTTGATGTGATGTTTAAAAAGGATTGGATTTATCTATATAAATATCAGATCAATTTCAATGGACGGAAAGTCACAATTCATATTCCATGTCCATCTATGACCATCTATCGATTCAAGGAAGAATATAAGCTTCCATTAGATATTTATTTCATTTTGTGGGTCTTGATCCCTATAAATGAAATTTTTATGTCCCAAATGGTTGGGGAGAGAATCAAAATTGAGAATAAACCCATTTTATGGGAGTTTGATGATGTATTTTTGGAAGAATTACCCAACCTTCCACCAAATCGTGATGTTGAGTTTTCAATAGAACCCTTACCAGGTGTTATTATTATTTTAATGACACCATATTGAATGGTCCCAATTCAGTTACAGGAATTGAAGAAGGAGTTCCAAGATAATCCTGACAAGGTATTCATAAAGACTAGTGCGCAACCTTGGGTAGCATCTGATTTTTTGTTATGAAGGACAGTGGATCAATTATAATATACATTGATTATCAAAAACATTACAAGATAACTATCAAAAAAAATATTATATTCTCCACATTGATGACATATTAGGACAATTATACGGATATCCATAATTTTCCAAGATTGATCTTCATTTAGGATATCATCTATTAAGGGTCAAGAATGAGGATATACAAAAGACAACATTCCTTAGAAGGTGTGGAAACTATGAATTTATAGTTAAGCCTTTTAGTAATTTTAATTCCCCGAATATCTTCGTGGATCTAATGAATATAGTCTTTATATTCTATCTTTATTAGTTTGTGGTAGTCTTTATAGAAGAAATTCATGTACATTCGAAATGAAAGGAAGATCCTGAGCATCACTTGAGAATTGTACTAAACACCCTAATAATGTAAAATCTTTATGAAAAATTAACCAAGTGTTGATTTCTTCTTCAGAAAGTTTCATTTTTGGGTCACCTAATCTCAAGAGAGGGGATATCTATAGATCCATCAAAAATAGTTGTTATTTAAAGTTGTTCGAGAGTAAAAATGGAAAATGAGAACCGATGTTTTCTTAGTTTGGTGGGATATTGTCATATTTTTGTGAAATTTTTTTCATGATTATCTATTCCACTCACCAAGTTTACTCAAGAATAGAGTTAATTTCATGTGGGTGGACAAATGTGCAGATAATTTCAAAGAGCTAAAAACAAGGTTAGCCAGTACACCTATGCTCACACTGCCTAGTAGTGGAGAAAGGTTTGTAATCTAGAATGATGATTACAAGAAGGGTCAAGGTTATTTTATTATGCAAAATTATAAGGTGATAGATTATACCTCATGGAAACTGAAAATACATGAGAAAAATTAACCAAATCATGAATTGGAGTTATCATCAGTAATCATTACACTAAAGATATAAAGGCATTACCTTAATGGTGAAAGGTGTGATATTTATAATAATAATAAAATTTCAATGAATATTTTCACAAAAAATGAACTGAATGTGCATTAGAGAAGACGGTTGGAGTTGATTAAAGGCTACAACTTCTCAATACATTACCACCTTGGGAAATAGAATAAGGAGGAAGATGATTTGAGTCTAAAGGACCATGCTAGCCTATCCATGATGACAATAAAAAATGATTCTATATATATTTATTTGAAAAGAATGGATCTTGAAATTATAATGTAATGGGATAAATATTAACTTTTTCAATGAAAGATAAACCATCTATACAAGTAAAGATTAAGATGGAATAAAAGGAAGATGTAGAGCTATATAATAAGGTGAGAAATTTTCTTGAATTCAACCTTGATTGTGATGTAATAATAAGGTTCTAGAATCAGTTTTGTTTTCATCCCATATTAGAATTAAAGAATATGATATTGAATGAGGTGCATAGTTCTGCATTTTCTATTCAACATGGAAGCAAAATGATTTATAGGGACCCGAAAGAGTTTTTTTGGTGGGATGTCATGAAAAGAGATGTTTCTGAATATGTCTCTTGATTCTTGGATTGTCAGCATGACAATGCTAATAGATATAATTGTAACAGGATGTTACAACCATTACCCATACCGAAATGGAAATGGGAATACATCACTATATAATTTTTCATCAAACTTCCCAAAACATATAATATTCAAAATGATATATGGGTTATAGTTGAACGCCACACTAATTCAGCACACTTCATTTCTACTAGAGATGATTTATCTCCAGATCAAATATCCATGATATATGTAAAGGAAGTGTTAAGATTACATGGAGTACCAATTTACATTATATCTGATTGGGATACGAGGTTTTCCTCGATGTTGTGGAAAATTATTCAATAGGTTTTGGATAAATAGTTATGTTTCAGCACTACTTACAATCCTCATATAGACGGTATGTTTAAGATGAAAAATAAAATTCTAGAATACATGTTGAGAGATTTCTCTATTGATTTCAAAGGATGTTAGGATCAACACCTACCTCTGGAGAAATATTTTTACAACAATATATTTCACTCTAGTATTCTGATGGCTCATTATAAAGCAGTCAATGGAAAGAAGTGCAGAACTCCATATTTTTGTGATGAAGTTGGGGAAAGAAATCTATTAGGACCTGATATTGTAGATGAAATGGAAAAAAAGTTCAGATTTATTCAAAAACACATAAGAGCATCTCATAGTTGACAAAAACGGTATGATGAAAACCGAAGAAAAAACCTATATTATAAAAAGGGTGGCATGGTTTTTCTACAAATAGCTACCTAGAAGAGAGTAATGATATTTAGAAATAAGGTAAAGCTAAGTCCTAGGTATTTCAGTCCTTTTGAAATTCTGGATAATTTTGGGAAGGTAACTTAACGATTGGCTCTTCCACTGAATCTCTCTCAAGTTCATGATCTGTTCCACATATCTCTCTTGAGAAATTACATACATGATCCTTCACATATACTAAAATCATAAGTCATACCACTATAGCAAGATCTTTCTTATGAATAACAATCGATAGAGATTCTAGATCATAGTGAAAACGTTTTGCAAAACAGGACCACCCACTAGGTAAATGTTTTGTGGTGGAACCACCAATTGGAGGAAGATATGTGGGAAATTGATGATATTATTAGGGGGAGATATCCTCATATGTTAATATCCAAGTGATGAATTTTTAGGGATAAATATAGTTTAAGGAGAGTAGAATGTGACACCCATATGTTTTTACGAAATATTTTCATTAAATAATTTTAATCATTCAATACGTTGGATTTCAAAGAATCGTGAGTTTAGGAATAACATGAGGAAATATTAGTATGAAATGACCATTTTAACCAAGTCGTTAGGTTAGTCAGAATAAAGTTTAACTAACTTATGAAACTGTATGGTGAAGTCACTCGCTACCAATTATTTATGAAAAAATATAATTCAATTATGAATTTGTATTTTTTATTAATAAATAAAATGAATTACAATAATTAAATGAAATTGATGAAATATATATTTTATTTACTTAATAAAATATTTTTTATATTAATCTAATAGATGTTTTTTTCATTGGGTATCAATACACCCTATTTGATGTATAGAAACCTATATTTTTCAAGAGGGTAATTTTTTTCCTTTTATGGGTGAACTCCTTTTAAATTAAGAATTAGACGCATTAATAATTTTTATATGAAAAAATAAACATTTTATTTTGAAGAGGGTTATAAAAAAATAATTTGGATGAAATGCTAATATTTTTCTGATAACTTTTGATCTTTTCAAAATACTAAAAATACACTAAATTTTAATTAAAACAATTTTTTTCATTGGAATAATTTACATGATAAAATTTTCATATTAAATGGATTTAAAGAATAAATAGAATATATATTTATTATTCAATATTATTCAAGTAATTATCATTAATTATACATTTAATTTATATGTATAAACACTTCAATCTATTGCAATGTTTTAACTTAAAACACGTTCTCTCTTTCTGACAACAAGATTAATATTAAATTAATTACGGTATAATCCTTATTTTGAATTATAAAAATTGGATTCATTGTTTGGAATCAGTAGTTCTAAATTATGTAAATAGATTTATTTTATATTTGGGCATTATGAATAGTAACTTCAGTAATTATTTATTATTACGATAAAAATGGTAAACTGGGTAATTTAGGGTAAGAATACTGTTATAAAATTACCCTAACACTGGTATTATTATCATTGGAAGAGTTTTTTTATGTATAAATCATCCTTCAGTAAAAATGGTATCCTTTTGAAGCCACTAATATGAGATTATGACATTTAAATTATTTTATTCAAAGAAAAGTTAAATATGCATCACCCAATTTTTAATAAATAAATTATTTTTTATATAAGGTTATAAAGAATATAAATTCAATTATTAATAATTATTTGAAAGATAAGTTTTATTTATTTATCATGGTAATTTATTTGTAATTTTTAGGAAATAAATAATTACCCTAAAGGCATATACATTGATGATGTAAAACTTAATTAATTGATGAGAAATCAATAAAACAATTTTTTATTAAAATACTAATAACCATAAAAATACCAAAACACTTGAAAAAATCTTATTAGACTACTATATATTGATCATTTATATCAAAATATTGAGTTAGTGAACATTTATGTTCTTACTGAATAGATTTTGACACTTATATTAATTTATTTAAAGTGATACTAATGTTTTCCCATTCATAATTTAATGTGTATAACATTTTAAATGGTTGATTTTCTAGGAGATAAATTTGACTAAAAATATTATTATGAAATATAGTAGATTTATATTCACTATAGTATTTTTTTGTTAATTTTTATTCAATAAATAATTATATTAAATAATTACCCAAAATTGAAGTAGTAATTATTTTATTAGTGTAGATAAAAAAATGTTATTAATAATATTAACATAAATATAATTTGGTCTAATTTATATATCTAATGAATTTTCTAGATTACCTTTACCTCTTAGGAATATAATAAAACAGTTCGTTCAAAGTTCACTTATTATATTAATATTTTTTAAGAATCATTGAATTGAATAGTTTCAAAATTGACACTATTGATTATTTATTAAAATATTGTATTATTAAATTATTTAAAAATCATAAAATGGAACCGCACATCAATTATATAAGGGGGGTTGATTTTTTTATAAATTAATAACTTTGAAGATCCCAAAAGTGCCCCTCACCTCAATTATAAAAGGGATCCTCCTCCCTCACCTCCTTACATCACTTTGAGCCTTCAATATCATAAATTCCCTACCATTTCCACTTATCAACATCTCTAATTACATTCTATAGGTTTTTGTATTCTTAAATGACCAATTCTAGTGATCTAAGAAAAGATTTAGAGGAAGCATGTCGAAGAAGAGGTAATCTCCTCTACAGATTCTTTCAAAATTCATTTTTCTTCAACTTACTATTCATGATTTGTTTCATATAAAGTAATAATAATAGTATAAATTATATAATGATATTTTATTATGATTATGGAACAAAAATATTCCACTTTATATCCATCCTGTGAAAAACAAAATCACCACACGTGCGTACATACAACTTACCATCTATATATTGTGGTGTAATCTGTTTTTCACCACCACATTACTTGGATGGGTGTAATGATGGAAATAATAACCATATATGATTATTATAATATTATATTGATTCAAAAATATTATAAACCATTCACATTAATACCATTAAATACGTATGGGAATGATATTATCACTAATGTGCACGAACAACCAACCATATCCATTATAGGATGTGATTCATTATACATGATATTAATTAAATAATGGTTATATAAATGTATATAATGAATTAATATTATATATATAACGTTAATTTAATTTTTTAATGATATAAATATGACCAATTAAAGAGAACTATAACTTATTCGACAAAACATTCATAGGAAAATGAAGCAGTTAAAAACCGAGTGACAAGTAATAATGAACTTTTATTAAACAACAGATTAATATATGTTCATATATGATATCATAAGCACGAATATATTTCCTAATTAATTAAATTTAATTATTTATATCATTATACAGATGTTTTAGATACATTCAAAGAAAATCAGACCTAAAAGGTAATGGGTAATTTTGCAATCACATTATTATCCGAGATTGTTTATATATGTGTATTTAGTAGGTTATATTTATCATAAGTGTCCATGTTTCCTAAATATGTAATATTATATCTATTATTATACAATTTTAAAATATAAATTTTACATATTGGTTAGTTTTTATTGAATGATATGAAAGGAATCTCTTGTTGTTATTCGATATGAGGTACTTTTAGACTATTTCAGAAAAATTATGAAGAGAATATTTTTTAACTTAAACGAAATGAAATTATTTTTAAGTATTCATAATGTTTTATTTACATGAATATTATTCCACATTATTTCATATATATTTTCAAATAAATTCTCTTATTTATCTATTTCACTCCATTTTGAGAAAAGAATTTTTTTTTAAAAAGAAATGATATTTTCCTCAATAAATAATTCTGAGTGTTATATCAAAATTATTTTCTATATAATATATAATTATTTAATATGCTTAAATTTCATCAATAATATCCCTATTTTTCAATTATTTTATTATTTTTATGATGGAATGATTTTTATGAAATCCCATTGTTTTAAATGGATTATGTTATGGTGGGTTTATGTTTAAAGAAACCAATTTTACTCTTTGGATTATGATTAATGATTTAGGTTATTGTGGCCCACATAATGATTATTTAATTATGATATGGGTGGGACCTATATCTCCCTCCAATTCATTGGGTAAAGATTTATATCTCATGAGATAGACATGGCTGGAACAAGAAATGATCTCAGTTCAGTAATACAGGGATAGAATGAAGAGTGAACTAGGTTCAATAATGGCCTTTGTCCACTATGATGGTCCTGTAAATGATCCTTGACTAATATCAAATTATTTTCTATGATTATATTTATTCCATAAAATATCACGTCTTATGTTATGACTTTTGGGACTACACTCATTGATTCTGATAAACATTCATGATTTATCAAATGGTATGATATCATGATCTTTCATATGTAGGACAATATGTTCAAATGTTATATTATTATGTCATGTGATAATTATTTTCTTGATATATCCCTTTCTTACCCTTATTGAGAAACTAATCTCACATTTTCTAATGTTTCTTTTCCTTGGGTCATATAGAAGGGTTTTATGTAAGATATGTCAAAAATTTTTCTATTTATGACAAAATAAGTAGGAGAAAATGAAGATATATTATGAAAAAATTGTTTTTGTTTGCCAGTTTCTAATGAAACTACACCTATACGGTCCTATCATGGCATTGTTATATTTTATAATGAATATTTTTCAACTTTGAAGTAATATCAACGTATGTAAATTGTTTTTTGTTATAGTGATATTCATTTTATTCACCTAAATTGTATTATTTAATAAAAATATGATCTAATTAAACATTAAAAACAGTTAAATGTATAATTTATCCTTATAAAGTAGATGAAAATTGAGTTTTGAACTAAAATTTAGTATTTTTAACTATTAATTAAAAAATTAAACTGCATAGAAAAATACAAAACATTTACCCTAACCTAATTTTTATATTTATCTTTCAAATGTGACATTTATTTTGTTATATTAAATTTATAAAAGTGTAAAAAATTGGGTTTAAAATAGGTTTTCCATTAAAAGGTGTTAAAAATGGCTTAATAAAAATATTTTTATTTATGTGTAAAATTCGGTTAGTTCTTTTATTATTATTGTAAAATTTATTGGGTGAATATAAAAAATATTTTATTTAATATATTACATATATATTTCATTAAAATAATAAAATAATTGTAATTTATTATTTTTATTAAGAAAAAAATCCTTTGGAAGCATAAATATTGTTATATTTATTTTTGTATCCAATTGGTTCTCATTTTCATTTCACATTAATTGGTAAAAAATGAATTAATTTTATATTTATATAAATCATAGATATCATATGTTACTTAATATTATTCATAACTGCTAATATAAAATCTAGGTTATATCATATTATATTAAATAAAAATGTTTTAATAATACATTTTATTTAAAGAACAATTTATAAGGTCTCTCTTGTGTGAAATGCAAGCTAAATCGATGTTTCATGCATTAAAATCTCTATAATATATTATATTTATTTAATAGAGTAAATATATCTTAATTTATAGGGTTAGTATATTCCCTTTTTACACTTGGTGTTGTACGTCATTCATGTTGTTGAATACAAAGTTGTACTTTTGAATTTTGGGGGGTCATGTTTAAAACAGGTACATGGGAGTATAAAAAATGTTCTACTTTAAAAAAATTATTATAAACCATTGAAAATAAAAACAACCATTTTAAAGGGATAACCCACACATATTAACATCAAAATAATCACCTAAAAAGCCTAAAGGAAATAATCACCCATGTAACCAACCAACAAGTATAACAATCATCGCTGAAGGAAACTAAGTGCTAATAGAAATGGGTGAAGCTAGGAACTCGTGATTAATCTATAACATACTAATAAATGTTGATTCATCATGAAAATATTTCCACACTCGATGATATTTTTGGGAAAAAATCCCTCAATTTGTCCTCTCAACATGTCTTGAGTGTGATTGTGTTTGTTGAAAAATCTAGATGACTATGAATGAGTATGGTTTCTATTATCCAAAGAATGTGTTTCATGTGGAATAGTTTCCCATTGTTTGCTAATATTTTGGCCCTAAAATTCGGGAGTTTGTATATTTGAAAACGAAGATTTCTATATATGAGTACACAATATGCAGACCATGAAGCTTGGTTTGTAGATTGCAAAGGTGGTACATGAGAATGGTTCACGGAAGGAAAACGGTATGTGGACCATGTACAAGGAATTATTTGTGGATCAAAGGATGTTTGTAAAAAGGAATGTGGTTTTCTAAAGGCAAATGGTATTTGAGATGGCTTTTCATTCGCAGAATCGAGGTAGTGATTTGTGATCCTGCGAAGGGCATCGTTTGCGAAAAGGTGACGGTGCTTTTGGCCGCCACTTACGAAGAGAGGCGGTATGGGGACCATGTAGGGAAAATGGTTTGAAGGATGATTGTGGTTCATAGAAGATGAACGATACCTAGTAAATGCGGTACAACAATGAAGATTTGAAAAATATCAAATTAGCATATTTTCTGGATAGATTTTCTTATATAAGGAGTGTTAATCCAATCATTAAATAAATATATTTTCATATGAAAAATTATTATATCTGGGAATTCATCTATGTCTAATGTGTTTCATAGGAAACAGTTCTACAAAGGAGAAGTGGATCATGAGGAGAATTCTACCAAAGGAGAAGGAGTTCATGAATCAGTTTGTGAGGCAATGTATCCCACAAAGAAAAATGGTACGCAGAAGGAGAAGTGGTTCAAATAGGAGAAGTAGTCCATGAAAGAGAAATTTGACAGAAATAGGTAGTCTGGTATGTATAAGTGGTATACGAAAGTGGTTCACAGGGGCGGTATGTGGAGGTGGTACGTGGTAGTGGAAGTAAAGGCAGTTTGTGGAAGATGTTATTCACATAGAATATGCAAAAATGGTTCACAGAATAAGAATAACTTGGTTTTGTAAGAGTCTTAAATGGTTCATGAATGTAATTTCCTCTCACTAACTATATGAGGAAATGTGGTTTTCAACTATGGGTGAAAACATTACTTCAATAGATAATCTACTTATAGATGAGGATGCATGATTCCATGGAAATGAAGGGACTTACATGTGCATAAAATATTAGTGGATCCCTTCCATGAGCAGTGAGTGAAGTGGAAGATGGTGATCCTTTCCATAGGTAATGATCCATAGAAATTGACATATGGTATATCCATTGGGAATGTAGTGAGTAGACCCTAAATCTTTTAAAGGTGGTGAGCCTGGGCAGAAAATCAATATAACATACACCTTTTATTTGGTAGTGTTATTTAGTGGACTCGGTACATTGACACATCACCGATGTATTCTCCTTGTATATATCCCATTGAGGGTGAACCAAGTAAAAACAATGAATCATGTGCATGTTTTCATTTTTGTTCATATATTGATATGGGATAAACAGAGAATTTTGATTCGTTTAATGATGAAACAAGGTCCAAATAGGTAGTATTTTTAATCTGTCATACCCTAATTCACCCCTCCCCTCTCAAGGTATTTATCCTAGTGGACCTAATAGAAATAAAAATTCCCTAACACACTCGACCACACCCCCTTAGGTACAAATGAAGTGGCCCAATACCAAAACAATAATAACAAATATCCCCTATTATGGGACACTAACTAGTGCATAGAATTACTAGTGAAACAATAGTTCTCAAAAAATTAAATATTAATGAAATGTTCTCCATGTCATGATTATATAAAAGATTTATCCAAATAATCGCAATATAAAATCCTATCACATACACATATATAATAATTTACAAAATAGGCATCACTCGAGTCACCCCATGGATAAATATCTTTATATACAACTAATTGGTCAAAAAGGAGTCTATGCTAAGGTTCTCCCATTAGATAAAAAGTAAATGGGTAATGAGTCTTCCACAGAAAGGATATAAATCCCATTAAATATCTATATAAATAAGGTAACATGATTTTCCTAGTAGCATTTTTCATGATAAACACTTTCACCGCTTTCATAAAAGTTAAAAATAGGACACACTCTCTTTTCACAAAACCATCATTTATCAAAGAATAAAATCACCATTCCAAAATATATTAATTCACCATTTCCCATTTCATTTCCATATCATAAAATCCCTTTTTTAATATTCATTTCATTCTTTCATGTCAATCAATTTAAATTAAAATTCCAAACGTGCCATCCACCATCGCCACCTGAAAAACCATTCTTAAAATATAAATACACGATTCCTATAAATCAAAAACAACTTTGAAAACAAATTTGAAGAAAAAATTCCTAATTTAACATTTCATAAATTTCTTCACAAATCCTAACCATTCTTTAGACATGAAAAAGAACATACAAAAGAAAACCATGAATTTAATCAAACACGTGTGAAATTTTTTACAAAAAAATTCATTTATAACATAAAAATGGAGAAACCACTACTTTGTACACAAAACAAGCTTTTAAAATATCACTCATAGTCATTTAGTATATAAGGGGGATATAAAATCAGGAAATCAATTATTCTTAAAATAAAAAGGGTAGTGCAAGGGAAAACTACCTCAATATTACATTGCTTTAACAACACACAGACAAAATCAAACCACAAAGGTTCCAAGAGACAATATATAGGAAGAGGAACCCTAAATATGTAAAACCCCAAAAATAGACATATTGGAACATGAATCCTAGGTCTATGATTCCATAATACAAGAAGACATGAATGGAAAGTAGACAGAGAAGGAAGAGGAGAGAAGGGAGGAGAGGAAATACCTTAAATTTCTAGCCTAAAACCCTGAAGAAACCCTAGATACATGCCATTGGAAATGGGTAGTGGATTTTAGGGAAAGTTAGGGGATCCCTTCAGGTGAAAAAAGCTATAATAAGATGAGGTAAAGAGTTTTAGATTACAAATCCTAAGAGGGCGTACTTAGAATTTCACAAATTTTTATATCTGGGCAGGTCACATGGTTTGGACGTACGGTTTACCAAACAATGTACCAATAATTTTCCGCCCACTAGACACATAAGAAAACCTTCATGGTTTTTCTCATAGTTTATAAATGGTGCACCAATAATGAAAAAGATCATTGTCCCAAAATGACACTTGGATGCACGATTACCTAGGCTGGCCCACATGGTGTACCAAACTATGAACAAACTATGCACATGCTACTAGCAAGACCTATTGCTCAAAATTTTAACAATAACTCTATAAGAATAGTTTAATTACCCTAGAATCAAAAATTAACAAATCAATTCCTCAAATTTGAAACCCCGTTATAATCGATTATCAAGATAAAAACCAATATGCAATGATGAATTGGAACAAAGGGTATAAAAAACAAGGTGTGACAATTATATTTTTAATTTAAAAATTATGTGGCCTATGTGTCAATTTATTACTTTTACATATAGAAATTTCCATATATAGTTATTTTAGTTTCATATATTATCTATTACCTACCTTTCCATGTTGATTTATTCTCATTAATTAAATATTTTTTTCGCTATACATACCCTTACCCCGTATTTGAACTCAATTTTATTTTGTTTCTTTCCCCTAGGTTATGAAGAAGAAATATTTTAATAATCTTTAAAGGATACAATTTATTTCATTTTTTATGTATCATGTTTTATTTTATATTTCCCAATATAATATGAGTATCATTTATGTAACTGGTTTTCCAAAACTGCTAAATGATTTGATACCTAGGGATTTGAAGCTTGTATATATTACAATGTAATAATTTAATTCACCAGCTCTGATTCACTTGGGGTCACGATGTTATAATTTCATTTTTTGGAAACCATTCAACAATATAAAAAATTAATTCTATATTAGTCAATGTCCTTGATATATGGGAAATAAAATGTTGGACCATAAATATATAAACTTTTGTCCATTTATTTTGATTAAAATTGTATAATGACATATAATACTGAAAAAAATAAGTATAAAATTTCAATAAATTAAACATATTGAAATTTTTTATTAACCAACATAAATGAAAAAAAACAATCATCATGTTGATGGAAAACTGATCTTCAGTTTCAAGCTCCATGATATCATTTTTCAAAAGTACCATAGTTATTATTCAAAAAAAAGGACAATATCCATTAGAACCTCATAAACATCCAATGAAAATTTTTAATATATTGAAATTATATAGATAATTGTAGAATTTATATGTGATTCCATAACAATTTGAATTTTTTTCTATAAAATATTCCTTACCTTTAATGCATTCCTAAAAAATTAGATAAATATTTAATATTAAAAAAGGTTAAAAAATTAATAGTGAAATGAAATAAAATAAATAATATATACAATCCTTTATAGTATTTTTTCAAACAAATTAAGATTGATAAACTAAAAAATGGCTTGTACTTTTTCCAATTGTACTCACTTCATCCATGTGAATTGTTAATCATGTCGATCTATCTATAATATCATGTATAGTGACCCTATAATTCTCTATCTCTATATGTTGATGATGAATGATATCAATAATATAATATATAATCCCATATGAAAAAATGGTGTTGGGGATCATCAACATATAAATCACAATACCAATGAAGATGTGGAGGTGGGTTGTTGGATTAGGATAAGAAGGGGTGGGGTCTATAGATAGAGGTGTATGAGTAGGATAAGTTGGAGTGGGTCTACTGGAGGATGTGGGGAGGTGGGATCAGTAGTCTGAAACAATATTTGCTTATACAAAAACATCTACTATACCAAAAAGATGATCATATCCTCCATCATCACATTAATATCATAAAAATTTTCTTATAAACATTATATTTTTTTAAAAAAAATATCCATTGAATAATATTCATAACATGGAAACACTTTTTTTACTAATAAAACTTTTTGGTTTCCTTATACACGACCCATGTGTCTGGGATTTACCAATTCTATATCAAAAATCTCATCTGTACCCTCCATTATGATGAACCAATGTATTCTCTACTCCTTAAATGAAGCATGTATATAATATTTGAAAAAAAAATAATGAATCAAAATATATAAATTGTAGACATGAATTAAATAAATAAAGTAAACATCTTATTATACACTTATCTACGACCCTCAATACTTATATAAAATATTTTTCTTTTTTGAATCATCCCCGTCCTTTTCTATTTTTCATTTCTAGAGGGAGTGGAAGGAGTGCCAGCCTCTTTGGAGCCTAAAGGCTTAGCTCTTAGATTTTGATATTTTTCTGTCATCATTTTTTCTTCAAAGCAAGTATACCCTCCTTGATATAAATTATGGTAGTATAAATTTTATTACTAGATATCATGATGATATATCCTTGATGGTTATAAATTAAGAATAATTAAATCATTAATATGATCATTAATATAAGAAAAAATATCAAAAATTATACATTACACTTACCGAAAATACATCTCTTCATTTACAATCAAAAAATTCATTCCAAGTATCTTCATCTATAAATGGATATATATCACATGGATTATGATTTTTTTCTATTCCAAAAAATGAAATCAAATGTAAGGTTTGATTTTAAATCCCTCAATTTCTCATTATATAATGATAACCCTTTTCATCTAACTCCTCAGGTATCAGGTATATCATATTTCATCTGGTAATAAGGGGGAAAACATATATTACTACAAAAATTTCAAGATATGTAAATTAATAAAAACTAATCATACCAAAATGTTCTCTATTCATCAATAGCAACACTAACATTTCTATTGTCATGCACTGTTGTAAAATTCTTTACTTGTTTTGAATTTATAACCCTTAAAAACATTATTTTAATCAAATTCTTATCTTATCCTCTAGTCCTATATAAATGAAACTGATAATATTGGTAAACATGTGCTATCACGTTATACTACCCTCAAACTCTTCCCCCCTGGGGATGTAGATGTCTCTTGAAAAGATGGATAATGACGCACATCAAATAGAGCATTATTTGTTACTCCCTATAGGTATGTGTATAACCATATCTATAAGTATTTGTTGGATTAGATGATTTACCTATAATAATTCTAAAATCAAAGAAATGGACAATTTGTACACAAATATACAAACCCAACTATTACTTAAAAATGTAAAAAAAATGAAAACTTTTCATATAAAAAGAAAACTAAAATAAACAATTTTTTATTCATATTTTTTATAATTAACTAGAATTATAACAAAAATAAATAGAGATGAAGTGACATAAATTATTGAAAATAGATCAAAAAATGATGCATGAATAGTAAAAATCCTCCAACGTATAACATCATTTCCCACTAAAAAAAATTATTTGAATATGTGAAGAACGATGAAACCAAAAGTAATCTAAAGAAATAAAAAAAATTCATATTTTTTTGGAGTGGTTAACTAAAATTCTAACAACATTAATGAGTGATGAAAATACATTAAATAATGAAAACAAATCAAAAAATGGTGTGTAATAGTAAAAATGATCCAACATAATAAATCATTTTTTCCAAAAAAAATAAATTAATAGATTAGTTATATATAGGTAATCCTAGTAAACTAAACAAAATTATACTAATATAAATAAACTATTTGACTGAATTTTTATAATTAATGCTTTAATAAAGAAAAAGTTAAAATATCTAAAATTTTAAGAAAATTAAAAATATAAACTATAAATATACTTATATTACCTATTATGTTAGGAATATACTAAATTATTGTTTTTAAAAATTCCATATACATAATCTTTTCATATGGAACAAAAAATTTCTATGATGTGCTTATAAATATTATCTATTAATCTTTCTATGGAAGGAGGGATCTCATATAAAATGGTATCTTCATCAAGTTTCTTATCACAAAAATACTATTTCTTTATTTGTAAAATAATAGGCCACTATATATCAGATTGATCAGGAATATAGATTTTTTTTCATCTGTATCCATGATAAACAGATCAGTTACGTATTTTAATCTATTTAGATTAATTAGTGTCATTCTAAATTCATTATCTCTAACATTGTTTTTAATGATAAACATTTATAGTTAAACACTATAACTTTAAATTTAATGTAATTATCCTCTCTTATTTCATCATTGAGTCAATAATTTGAAGATGATGTGGAGATTATGTTTTTTTCATCATTGAAAAAACTCATTTCTTTTGTGAACAGCTATACACTACTATTCTGAACTACACATTAATTTTTTCTAAACTTTTTTAGGAAATATGGAGCCTTTAATTTCATTCTTTTACCATGGTAAAAAATTTAGACTTAGTGCCCCACTGACCATCTTAATGTTTATGATGTATCTGATTTGAAAAGATATATCTCTTTAGATCATGGGAAAAGTTTCTCTATAATAAATCAAAATCAACAAATCTTTTTTTATGGATAAAATTTTGTCAACACATTAATATGAAGTGTTACATATGGTTTAGAATCATCTATGTTATTCAAGAGGTATAAATGTTCCATATTTATCAATTCACTTGTCAATGGTTTTTTTCAATCCATGGATCTGCTTTCACCCATAATTGAATCATTCATAGTGAGATATAGGAAAATCGATGTGCTCCATTGCACAAATGTAGCTTGTACAAAACATTGAAACCTCCTCAAAAATATACATCTCAACAATGGATGCTTTAGGGCAATATGGATTCTTAACATAACCATTTAGTAACATAATATAACATTAAAAATGATACATTTAATGTTGATTTAAAAGTATGAAATGTTTATTTATTTCACTTAATAAACCATTAAATACACCATAAAATAAAAAAAAATATGTATGGGGGTACAATTAAAATTTAATATTATATAAGCCACTTCATTCTTCAAATTATTCAAATAATTGAGATCAAACAACTTTTTAAAAATTAAATTTAAAAAATAACACACCTTCATGATTTTCATTCTGATACAAATAGTCAATATCCCACACAATGGAATGGGTAGGACATGTCACGTCATGGAATGAAAATCATGAGATTTCATACCTGCCAACTTCAAATCCTTTAAAGACTCAATTTTTTTACATTTTATAAATATCCCCTAGTGCAATGATATCATGATAACACTAATAGGAGTTTATTTTCTCCCTCTTGGATATTTTATGACAATATGGTATAAGGAATGTTCACCTTCCAACAAGAGTTGGAGATGACTCCAAAATTATTCTCATTGACAGTAAGTCCAATCTTACATTCAACCCATAATTATTTTTTCATTTATTTTCTAACAATGTTCAAATCAATCTGTCAGGTATATTCTTCTCAACATGAGTTAAATCAATGTTATGTTTAACTCATTATATATCCAATATGGTAGATCAAAAAATATTGGCAATTTCTTCCAAATTTTTCTATCATTACTTGATTTCGGTGTCTTTTCAAATGTCACATCAATATTTTTCATCATCTAAAATATTGATCGGTAGAAAAGTATTTTAGGGAAATATCAAATTATTCGGAGATGTTTAATCCCTTTTTAATCTTCTATAATAGTGATCTTTGGAAAAATCATTCTATAAACCATGTATATTTTTTTCCATGATGTAGTTGATAATATGTTGTTTTTGTTCAAAAATTTTATTACTTTTATATGGCTTAACAATGTATCCAGGAAAATATCCATATATTGGGAAGTCATTTATAGTGAACATAATCATTTCATATAGTTTAAAATATTCCATTTTATAAAAATCATATATCTTAATATCTTCCATCCATAAAAGATTCAAACCAGCAATTAATAGTGAAAAGAAAACATCAAGATCATTTTTGGGATGTTTTGGTTCATAGATCATTAAACTCAATATGATATATTTTATCTTCATACAAAATTTAGGAGATAAGTTTTAAATTACCAATTGAATAAGACATGAACTGTGTCTGCTACTAAGGCATCAAAATGGATTCATTCAATCCATGAACATTTCAAGTATGTGATTTAGAACATCATTTCTGAAAAGAGGAAACTGGTGATCAATTTAATTCCACTGTGGACAATTAGATGTATGTCATAATATTCCATCACATGTCTTTTAATATGCTTGACATATTAACACTTTTTCAAAATCTAAATTTACAAATATATATTTCGAGGAAGTATAGGAAGATTCCAAAATTCCTCAATTAGGGTCCCTATAACTGTTGAATAAGATTTTAATTTTTATTTCAACTTATACCATGATGTCCTATATTTTGGACTCTATAAAATAAGTTTTTATTCCTTTATATATAACACATAGTCATTTTGGAAGACAAGTATTTTTTTACCCTGATCCCATCAGGTATAATATTTTCTTTTCTTTTTAATAATAATCTCGAATATAATTATCATTGAAATAATTTCTTTTATCAATTTTGGAAACCCTGTAAAAAAATTTTCACTCCATCCATATCACACCTTCAAGTATAGAAACATTAATATTTTTGATAATTCTATAAATTCTATAAAACCCAGATACAATAGTTTTTCAGTATCTCCATATAGATGCACAATTTTCAGTTCTTTATCAGTTTCCTCTAATTCAATATCTTGAATCATTTCTTCATTTTTATGAGGCTTATAAAAATAAAATGCATCATCATAAATAGATATTAAAAATTGAATAGTTTCACCTTTACAAATCTACAGGATATAACTTGAAATAAATCCCTAAAAAATTAAATTATCTTTGATCTCTATACTTTTCAAAATATTTATATTTATAAATTTTAGGCATGAAATGAAAAAAATAGCATATTTTGGAACATTTTGTTCAGAAAATTCCAAAAAATAACCAATAGATTCCTTAAATTAATCACTTATTTGAAGTGAAGTAATCCATATTTTACACTATATTATCTATAACAAAAATAAAAAAAAAATATCACATCAAAAGAAATTTTATGTTGATAAAAGTGGGTTATAGGGAGGAAATATTATATTATTACAATGATAATAAAGAATAAACACATTTGGAATTATTAATTAGTAAAATTTTTCTATGATTTGAAATGATATTTAATATATAGTTTACAAATTTTATAATATTGGATATGAAATTGAATTTTAATTACAATGATTATACAATAAAATAAAAAATACTGGGAAAATTTATTTTAGTATAGTTTAAAAGAGATCCACAATGGAAAATAAAATATAAATGAAGGCATTATAATATGGACTAAATATCTTGAAATCTCATGTGAATATTTAATTGAATTGAAAGTAATAATAAATTAATAATAACATTGGATCATTTTTTACTAGAATGAGGTTGTTTAATATAATAGATTAAGTATATAATTATTTTAATAAATAATAGTTTCTATAAAAACAATATGGATGGTGAAGTTAAGGAACTCACAAAGAAAAAAATTCTTATATTAATATTAACTCTATTGGAATTTAAAACAAAAATCTTAATGAATAATCATAAATTTTAGAAGAAAATATGAACATTGAATGATCTAATTTCCTAGAAATATCACTCCTAGATATAATTATTACATTCTTCGTCCAATCCAAATAAATATTTCATTGATCAAAGGGATCAATTTTCTAAATTAGTAGAAGGTACATTTTTTTATCTAACCATATTAAAAAATATATAGTGTTAAATACCCTAATATATTTCCAATACATTTGAATGATATAATACATTCACCAATAAAATAATGATTAAAGATACATATTTTTATAACATTAATTAGAAAATAATCATTATACTCACATATCATATTGAACGCATGATAAATAAATTTAATTAAAAATAATTTCCAAAATATTTATCATAATCCATGACAAAAAATAAGTTTTTGGGTTACATTATAGTATATATAAAGTGTATAATATAAAACATTAAAGGGTATTGATGTAGATGAAAATTACATTATAATAGCATTATAAAATTACATTGAAAATAAGAAGATATTACCTTAAATATTTTGATTAACATTTATTACAAAGGGATAAATTTATAAAATATTGAGAATAAAAATTATATTAGAAAATATAAAAAAATAATAATGGAAAAAATTACTTGGAAAATAAAACAATTTGACCAGAAAATTCATTCACGTGGAAGGAATTACAAATATATTCTTTTCAAACATTTATAAAGTAAAAATAAAAAGAATATAACCTTATAAAATTATTAAAATATATACAATGATATCAATAAAAATATAGAAAATGGATATGGGTGATAATGATTATAATTGGATAAAATAGGATTAAGAAGGGTCAACATACATGAAATAATTAATTACAGTTCTAAACCAAGGGGATTCTAAATGGAATGATGAGATAAAAAATAAAAATGTAATGATTACACTAAACATGTGTAAATTGAAATATTATTCGAGATCTTTTAATAAATATAATTATTTCATTCTTATAACCTAGTTAATCATGATTCATATATGATTAAATAATTAGTAGTATGAAGAAACTATAGTAATATATTTTGGTAATGTTTATCCATGTTGATAAGAACATAAATAAGGTTAATAAATTTGTTTTTATAAGGAAAAAATGGAATGAAATGGTTAAAAATCCCATAACTATTGATAAGTCATGGGATCTCATATACTATTTTTCTATGAAACTAAAGATATTGAGGGATAACATCTGACATGATGCTATTAGTTTTTTCATGAGTAATGAATGTTTACTGAAATAAAAAATACATTTAATTAAATTATAATCATGAAGATAACTAAACTTCATCAATATTAATCACTATATCAATTTTTTATATTTTTTATTTGGGTATTATATAATTTTTTTGACCTAAATTAGTATAAAAACAATGTAACCATATATGTCCAGAAATATTATAAAAATTAAGGTTTATTCTCCAAGTAGTGTAAGGGCGATTCTCGTGTTAGTATTGAGAAGAACAATACATCCTTTTTCATTTTGATTGATTCTAGTTAAACTATTATTTACTTTTAAGTAGCATCAAAAAATTATTCTCAAGATTTTTTGTAAACATTGAGACATTATTTACCTTTGGAATGAATCTTATTTATTATGTCTCATACTTAACTAATAGTTTAGTAATACTTGAATTATTGATAAGTTATGATGACTATAAACTATAAGAATCAATAATACTATTTTGTGGAATGTTAATTATTCATCAAGTAAATCCACAAAACATTGTAATTAAAATACAAGTAAGGGTATGTACATTCATCAAGAGATAAAAATATTACGTTTTCTAAATGACTGTGTATTGGTTTTAAAACAACCATGAAATCGGAATAATTAATGGTGACAAAGACAAAAAACTTTTATAACAAAAAAAATAAATTTTGACTTTTTTAAGTCGAATCTAAAGGTAAATTCATGTTATTCATTCGATTCCTTTACCGAATTTATTGAATCTAAAATTTCTAAAAGTAATATACTTTCTAAAACATATTTGATCCTTCGGGTGAGCAATATGGAGATGAGTATATCTTTATTCGAACATGAAATGATGATTCTGACAAAACCTAAGGGCATATAATGATGGTAATGTAAGATTGGAATCCACCAGATCAAACAAATGAGGGTTAGGAATTCCTCACCATGGAATGACCAATATATAGAAATTAACATGGTTTAGGATTACCTAAGAGATGAGAAGATCTATCTTTGAAACAAAAATATTTGGCCCATGGAAACTGAGGGTACACAATGATCGTATTGTGACATTGGAGTTCATAAAATCAAATAAATAGGAGTTAGGGATTCTACCCAAGTCAAAAGAGACTACTGTGATGAGAATGGAAGACGTCAAAATAAATAAACCTAACAATTCATAATATTTTCATAGGAATATGATATTTTTTATTCTATAACCAACATAAAAAAGATGGGGAAATTGGTTTTTCACATAGGTTATATTATAACTGACATGAAAAATATGTGGAAATTGGTTTTTCACATCAACTATTTTAATGTGATGTGAAAAAGTTGTGAAAATCTATTTTTCACATTGGTTATTATATAACTGACAAGAAATATGTGATGCAATAAATTGTTTTTATACTAGGGAATTAGTATTCAATATCAATCAAGTATAAATTAAATGTGATAACACAAGTGTTATAAAAAATTCTAAGAATATAATAAATAATTTATGAAAAAATAATATATATATATATATATGTTATCTTTTATCAATTGATCATTCTCAAAATGATGTAATATATCTTTAATTTATCTCTACTAAGAATCAATTAGATGATATTTTTACTAATCCCCTTGTGAAAATTTTCATTTTATTAAGAGTGAGTCGGGGTTTTTAAAATTTAAATCATTTCAATTTATTATGCTCTTTTTTATTTTAAATATATTTATATTTATATATTTATTGTTAATTTATTAGTATTTTTAATTAATTGAGAAATTTAAATGAATTTAACTTATTTTTTGTATTTATTTGTACCTAATTAAATTTTAGAAATTAGATTCACATCCTTTGAAAAATGGGTAAAATATTTTGTTTTCTTATTATTTTATTTTATTTTATTTTGTTATTTGTTTTAATGTTCCATTGACCCATATTCTTCAATCATCTATGTAACCATTCCTATAAATAAAATATATAAGTTAAATCTAAAATCAAGTATCTCATCCCTTTATATTCACCTATGTCCATTCTCTTCTAAAACCCATCCATCCCCACTTAAACCTCTCAACCTCTATGAGATCTTACCGATATTGGGAAGTTGAAACTCAATGATAATAATGGTTTTAGATCTTGAATGAAATAAATGGTTGATAGTGTGTTGAATTGGGTTCTTGTTGGAAAGTATATGGATATGGATTAATTTCTAATGAAGATGGCATCAATAGAGCTATAATGTACCTTTACCAATGATAACTAGTGGTGACTATCATAGAATAGTTAAAAGGTCAATGATATTATCAGTTCTTGAAAAGAACTGATAATGGGGTGATTTATTAGTGCAAATAATACAAATAAATAACACCATTATCTGTTCTTTTAAACGCACTGATAAAGGACACCATTTATCATAACATTTTATTTGTTCGGATAAAGGTACCCTTGTCAGAGTATTTACAAGCACTGATAAAGAACTCCTTTAACAAAACATTTAGTAGTGTAAATAAGGGTAATATTGTAGTGTGATGTTACAGCACACTGGAACACCGGAAACATAGCTTGCAGTGTGTTGTAAAAACCAACTGCATCACTAGAAAGAGTACAAAAAAATTAGAAAAATTAGATACAAATACTGAATTTAAAGTATATAAAATTTTGCAACAAAAATAAAAAAAACATTGTTATAGAGTACGTTCATTTTTTATTACTAAAATTATTGTAAATTTTGAATAAAAAGATACATTTTAAGTCACCATGAGTCGTATTGAGGTGAAAATTATTCCTACACATCATAAATGACTAATGTATCATTTTCCTAAAGTCCCAAAAAATATAAATTTGGTTTCTTGGTTTTGAGTATGTTAGTTTTTTCCCACAATAAAATTATTGTCAATTTGGAATGAAAAGATGCACTTGGAGTCATATTGGACACACTATGTGTCATATTGAGGTGAGGTTGATTCTGGTTCATCACAAATGACTTATGAATTGTTTTTTTAAATTATCAAACTAATCTAAACATGTTTCCTCAGTTTTGAGTGCACCACATATTTTTTTAATAAAATGAATTTTTAAACTAGAAACATGAACTTTTTTTCATATAGGTTACATCATGTGTCTTTTTTACAATATCTTGATTCAATAACTTCAAGAATTAATTATGATTATTTTCCTAAATTAAATATAAAATTTTAACAAGTTATCTTGGTTTTTAGGGAGTGATATTTATTTGTATTAAAACATTAATTTTAAACTGATAACAAAAACATTGATTCATACCAACCACATCATGAGTCAGATTAAGGTGAAACTGATTCCTACATGTCAAAAATTACATATAGATCATTTTATTAAACTAATAAACATTTTTAATTCATTTTCTCAGTTTTGAGTATGTCATTTTTAAAAAAAAATAAGGCCAATTTCGAATAAAAATACATAGTTTGAGTCATAACGGTCATACCATGTGTTGGATTGAGGTCAATATGATTCTAACAAATCTCAAATGACTTATTGATCAATTTATAAATGTATCAAAATAACCCAAATTTGTTTCATCAGTTTTGATTGCGCCACTTCTATTTTTTCACAAAAATTCTTTTTTAAAATATAAACATGAACTCTGAGTCATATAGGTTTCCTCGTGTTTGGTTTTTACATAATACCGATTCATACACGTCAAAAATGAATTAGGACTCATTTTCCTAAATTATAAAGACAATCTGAACACTATTTCATGGTTTTCAATTATTGATACAATTTTGTATTAAAATATAAATTTTATTCAGATAATCGAAACACTGTGTCATATCAGTCACAAAGTACATTGGATCGAGGTGAGGATGATTCCCACACATAAATAATTACGTATGGATCATTTCCCTAAAGTAAAAAAATAATAATCTGAATGTGTTTTCATTGTGTTTGAGTATGTTAACTCTTTTTTACCAATCATAATGTCAATTTTGAATAGAAAGATGCACTTGGAGTTAAATGGTCTCAATCTACATCGGGATGAGGTACGTATGATTCCTATATGTCACAATTGATATATATATCTTTTTAATAATGTAACAGGACAATAAAAATGTGTTTGACAAATTTTCAGTATGTCAGTTGCTTTCCACTAAAATTAATGTCAATTTTGAATAAAAATGAGAACATGTAGTCATATCAGTCACACCATGCATCATATTGAGGTTTTTATGACTCATAAACCTCTAAAATGACTTATGGATCATTATCCCAAAGTATCAAAACAATATAAATGTGTTTCCTCAGTTTTGAGTATGCCACTTATTTATTTAATAAAATGTCATTTTAAACTTGAAACATGAACTTTTTGTCATATAGGTTAGATTTTGCATGGGATTTACATGGAACTGATTCTAACAAAACCAAATATAATTATTAATTTATTTCCTAAATTATTAAAAAATTATTTGTGGTTTTCCTCATTTTTCAGTGAGTGAAAATATTCTGTATTAAAAATCCAATTTTAAACTAATAACGGAAACTTTGACACCATACCTCTTCAATGAACATGATATATTAATGATTCATATTCCCCAATAGTTCTCTTATACACCTTGTGACTTTGGAGGATGATTAGACACGTACAAATTAAAACATTTTTGTTTGATTACATATGTCTTTGATAATTGGGGGTTATAAAGAAGTTTCTTCAATAATAGTACTGGAGAAACTAATGCTTCTAATATAGATTGATCTTATAGGTTGATTAATACCCTATATAAAATCACTTAAACAAGTTGTTAAAGATTTTATTTCAATAAGAATCCTGGATCACTTGCACAATGGATCTTATCTTATGTTAAAATTGTTGTGTTCACTTTTCAACAAATATTCCCAAACTCAATTTCGGGATGATCATTATTCTAATTCATCTCCCAACAATTGTATTGTTTTAAATCTAGTTATTCATCCTCTACTCTACCTCTACCTCTTCCTTTGTCTCCACCTCTTCCTCATACTCCACATCGGTCTTCGACTATGACTCTTCCTCAGCCTCTGCCTTATCCACCATCGGTTCCTCCACCTCTGCCATTGCCCAACAATTATATAGCTTCTAGGACAGATCTTCCAAATAAGTTGATTTAATCCATTATCCATATCCCTGAGAAATAGATCAAAAATAATATACAAGCATTATAATAATAATTCTTCAGAACCTTAATATATTTCGAAGGTCATAAATCATACAAGATCATAAATATATAAATAAATCCCCTCAATTTATTAATGGAATAAAAAATGAAAAAAAAGTAGGATTCCCACTCATCTCTAAAAAAATTATTTCTTCTTTGGGTAACTAATTTATTATAAATCTTCATACTACTATGAAAATATAGGAAAACAAATTATTATAATATATATTAGATAAAATTGTATTTATCTTTATAAATTACCTATATGGGGATTCTGTCCTTTTATTGGTTTATGATCTCTATAATAAATTTTGAAATATAGTCTCCACACTCAATGCCATTATATTATCTCATACACAACTGAAACATTGACCAAAATAAGTAAATTGTTTATAAATGTTTTGATAGATAAATATTTCTATATGTACCTTAATTTTTTTCCATTTTAAGTAATTCACAGGATTTATCCCCCCATAAACTGAGTTCCTTCCATGATCTAGCCTATATTGAGTGACCAACCTATCCTTACAAAATTATTGTTAAAAATATACTGAAACATATAATTTGAACATATCTATAAAATTTTTATTGAACTATATTATAAATTCATATTACACATCTTGTGTGGTTGGTTGGTTTGATATCCATGCATTGGATCAAAATAAAAAAATATTAAGGGTGTCTAGATTGACAGCGATCAACATCTAGTTCTCACTAAAAAGTAAAAACAATTATGTAATTAAAAAAATTAATAATTCATTTTATGTGAATAGATTTTATAGTTTTACTTTTTTATTTTAAGAAAAAAATGTTTTTATCATTAATAATTTTTTATTAAATGATTTCAATAAATCGTCTTTTTTCTTCAAAATTGTTTCATCATTCAAAGTCAGTTATATCATAAAATTGAGACAAGGAATAATTAATCCAAATCATGATTAAAAATATAACCCCATTATATAGTTATAATATAAATTCATTTAAAAATATTAATATTTATTAAATTTATTAAACATATTATCTCACTATTTGGATAAACATATTATGAAAATGTTCCTTATGTGTGTATTCTAAATTAAGATGTCCAACCATTCATGGTTTAAAATATCATTTAGAGTATCAATACCAATCTTTTTTATGAAGTAAAGTCCATATATTTATCATTAATATTAAATTTAAGACATAACTTTATCTTTAAATGTGGTCTCCACAAGAAGTTGTAATGATAATAAATGCTTCTCTAAAACTGGATGGTAGAAGCTACTCTCAGAATTTCATTTTGTTTTCTTGGTCAATTCACAAGAAGTTTTTGCTTTGAACATCGATTTCTCCAATAATTTATCCATTTTTAATATCATACCTCACTTATAAGATTTTATCATCAACTTTTATAGGCTTTTCTTATGAAAAAATATGTTAAACAAAGACCTCATGAATCTTTATAAGATTATATGACCCTTCTATGAAATCTCCAATAACATATTTGACTATTGTAATATTCAAACCATCATGTTAAATCAGAATCTCAGTAGTTTTCCCTTGAGCTACCTCAATCCCTACTCTCATGTGATCTTTTGGTAGGTGTTGATGGTGTATCTTGTCTCCTGAGATATTATACAATGTACCTGTTACAAAACGGCGGTATATGAGTGTTGAGATATACAAATTACATACAATGGTACCCAACTTAATTTTAGTAATATAAATTTACGAGAAGTAGTTTGACTCACATTTTGGATAAAGAATGATAAAAATATTGATTACCATTGGTATGATATGTGGTTTGGGAGAATGACTAGCCTCATAGATAGTGGTATCATTTTTTTCATTTGTGTATATTTACTCCACCACCAGTTCACTTTGATCTTTTCTCATACATTGGTCTTCTAAACTAGAATAAGCAATAATATATTATAGTCAGTATATTTGTGTATACAATTGTCTCACCATATTACATGTATCATCATGTGGTTTTATCTTCCCAAAATTTTTTCAGGGAGAGATTCTAAAACCAAATCCTCTAATGGAACCATATCGTTTAGGCCACTTCAAATCTACTGAAAGTAGCACGTCTTCTTTTATGGTCACTACCAATTAATGTTTCTAAACCATATACAAAATATTATTATAAATAGATATTTTTAATTAATATTGTTATAACTAATAATGAATTAAAATTATTTCATACATACACATGTTTGCCATAATGTTTTTGTGTTTTTATCAACTAATTTTCCCCCCTTATTTTCATGATCCTCCTTACATACTACATGATGTGGGATTGAAGTGGATTCAGAATGTGATTCTTCAACCAATATATAAATAAGGGAAATTTTTTTCTTCATATCACATAATTAAACATTAATTATTTATTTAATATACATACCAATTTCATCTCTAATGAGGCGTACCCCATCCTTGAATTGTGATAGGGGTACATTGCTTTGGATGCCTGCTCTTTATTCTCAACACACTTTTTCTAATTCATAAATGAACAATTTTTAATTAAGTTGGATAAAATAAATAATTTCAAAAAATATAATATCTACTCCAATGAAACTTAAGTGATTTTTTATTTTGAAAATTGATGATAACACTCCATGTTTCCTACTTTATAGTGCGTGCATAACAAAATAGTGGGTGGGGATATACTTTCCACTCATTGTCACAAATTTGTAACTTTATGGGGAGAGTTCATAATCCTCTATGGGATTTTCTAGTGTCCATTAAGAAAATTTTCTTATGTAAATATTCTAAAATAAATAAAGTCATCATGGAATAATTAAAATTAAATCAACATTTCCTTATATAAATTTTCAGTAAAATGGAGAAAGTATATCATAACATTACTGTTATATATTTCCTAAGGATTTAATTTGTTACAGGTTGGATGTGGTGCCATGAGTCAATATTAATAAGCACATTAATCCTCATCGTGAACCCAATATAACTAACAACCATTTACTTATTGGGGTCAATAGGTTTTCAACATTTATTCCAACAAAACTCAACTTTTATTCCCTAACTTCTTACCTTGATAATTTTATTCACCAACGTTATGTAGCATCGTTGTTTTTTGTTTTCATTAAAATGTTGTTGATCCCCTAATAATTCCAAATTTTCCTCATCAGCAGCCTATTCTTCCTTAGTATTGGTAAATTCATAATGCGTAGAAGACATTTTCAAAATAATTAGAAAAACTTTTTATATGTATTTAATAACAAAAATGCAACACAATCCATGAATAAAAGTCAAAATTTACATGAATCTTTCATGACAATTTTTACTCTCTAGAATATAGATATAATACTTTAATACACCATTGCAACTAACCAATACTACCTTTATTTAATCCATCCTCAGATGATTTATTTTTTTCCACCTCTTAATGATGGATTAAAATCCCTCTTTTAAACTAGCCTTCATCCCATCATTTTGTTTCCAAAGTTCCTTAATGAAATACCTCACAAGCAGTTATTATTGAATTTTGTTTCTTGATATCCATCCCCCATATTTTGTGGACATTAACCTATATTGCGTGAACTAATATGAGGAAATGTCACCCCATATCATGTATTGGTGAAAATTTTCGATGACTACTACGCATGGTATTTTATGCAACATAGAAGATATAGTGGATGAGACTAAAGCAAAAAAAGGTAATAACAACTGATTGGGAGATGAAATGTCCATTGCACTACCCTAAGAACCTAATCTCATACCCACTGAGCTGTAAAGACTCTAACCTAGGTTACTAATCCTTTTATCTCACCTGAATATTAAATAAAATATCTATATATCTAATAAGGTTTAAAAATAACCAAAATTCAATTTTAATTATGGATTCTATCATATTACATTTAAAAAATTATGGAATGATCATTAAAATTTAGATGACTTCCACATTCAGTCAATTATTTCCACTCAAAAAATTTTATTGTTTTCTACTTCCTCTGAAATGATTCTTTTTTTGGAAGGGATTAGAGGAGATGAAAACTTCTGTTGGTATTGGTGTGAGTTATTTGGGAGGTCTTGAAAAACATCCATTTATCTTTGCTTTCAATAAAATGTATCCTAAATATGTTGCTGAAAGCAAGTCTAGAGAGCTCTATTCATTTTCAAGAATGCCTTTGATTATTAGACTAGAAAACATTTAAATTTATCAAGTATGAATGCTAAAAGAATGAAAATGTGCGTTTTGGGTTTTTTTTTACAAAAAATGTGAAACATGAGTATTTTCATGAGGTCACCCATTATAGTGGTATTCTCATAAATATATTCATGACTATAGAGTTCAAATATGATCCAATGTGACTGCACCAAAATTTAAAGTATTTTTTTATGAAGTGTTGTGAAAAGTAACCGAGTGAGTCATATAATAAATTTCATATCAAAAAACCCAATAAATCAATCATTATGTTTTGATTAATTTTGAGGTGTCATTTTTTTTGTTCTCATGAAGTTGTAAATGAGGAAGATGGAAGGACGAAATATTTGAAGAATGGGTTGGGAGATGTGGTATTCAAAGCCATGGAAGTGGCTTTGATGGTGATTAATGAATAAAATTAGAGCTAGAGGTATGTAATCAAGGAACATTGGAACCACAATTAGTAGATGAAGGATAGTTTGAAATATGGAGTTCAATCCATTATCAAGAGATGGAATAAAATCAAGCATTTGAGGACAAATTAAATAAAGGTAGTTATGGTTAGTTGTGTTAGTGTATTGAATAATTATATCTTTTTTAAAGATAGTAATGATTTTCCTAAAACATCCACGAAAATTTTGACTATTATGCATGAAATATATTATATTTTATATATATCATACCAAAATGAATCCTTATTTACACAACCTTATTTGTGAAACTTATGATCATTTTTTATGAAAAGTTATTTATGTATCTTATAACAATTATGTGTGTATTATTCTATCAATTATCATAAATTAGGAATATTTTTCATTAAATAAAAATGAGATACATGGTTTTCTTAAGGATCAAGGGCATAGAAAATAAATATTGAAAACCTACATAGTAACATTACTTAACCACTTTATCTTCATCTTGGTGCACATGTGGCTACTGTTTCATAAGGTTGATTTTTGTAAGAATTGAATATTTATGGGAAGGGATGGAGTATCAAATGATAACTAGTAGAGAGCTTTAGATTTTGTGTCATCAATTATAGGTTGTTTATTCTTATAGGGTTTTTTACTAAGTTTTTATCAAATTATTATTGTTTTTATGCCTGTTGACATTTATAATCACGGTATTCTATTGTATACCAACCCACAAACCAACTACCTATATAAACTAAATTTCAAACCATATGTAATCTAACTAGCCAACACAAACCACATTTCATTGAAAGACCCCCTCTAAGTCCTTGTTCCCATCACAATAGGAGAAAAACTAGTGGCATCTAAAGAACCAAGAAGAACAAATTAGATCTCCCAGTTAGTACCTAGTTTCCCCTAACCAATAAATAATGTGAGGCCTAGAAGAATACAATCCATGTTTAACACGTAAGGAATATCAATAGATACCCTCACCCCAAAACCCCAACAATGAATTACCCCATATAAAATGAACCCATGGAATAACAAGAACATCCCCACACAATGTAAGTAACAATCATCTCATAGAGGTCCAAAACCCACAAAGGGTAAACATTCAATGGGAAATCAAGGGGTTTCTTTCAAATACATAAATTTTAATCCTATGTTCCAAATGGAAATTTAACAATAAAACCTGGATTGAGATGTTTAAGTCCCTTTACACTTCAAAAAAACCATTCCAATCCTCATTTTGAAAATGATAGAAATCACCAACACTATTTAAAAACATTCCAATGTCACACTATAAATGGAACTTCTTCATTAAAATAAAAAAAAGGGAAAAGGATACTCGTTTAAAAAAAACATTTCAAATAAACAATCAAGGAATTTTTATCAAGGGGAAAATCACAAAAACAATTCAAATAACAATTTTAAATCCAACTAAGAACCACTTTTTAATCCATTTAGAGCTCAACACCTCACATTAAAACCAAAATCCCTATATAACATAGTTTTCACTATTTGAAATGAAAAACTAGGTTAAAAACCATTGAAAAACAATAATAACAATTAAAAAAATCCATACGAGCATTTCACAATATCATAAGACCTATAAAAATTCCATTTCAAATATAGAAACATGTAATTCACATGGAAACCCATTTATTCCAAGATTAAAACAAAATTAAATGTATTCAAGCCTCTATAATGTTGTCTCATATAATAAAAAATTAATAAAAATGGATTTTAGAAAGGATATTCACACCTTGAATTATAATACGACACAATTTCATAGAAACCACTACCTCAAATAAATGAGAATAAAGAAAAAACAGGTCTCCTTCAATGAAGCTGGAATGAGTTTACAAAGTATGGGTGGCATTGTGTAGGTATAGGTATGTGAGAGAGATAGTGATATGACATTTAGGGTTCACCATGGATAAGATAATTGCAAAAATGAAAACTCTGGAACCCATAAAATCAAAAAATGAGAGACGAAATGGAGAAAATAACACACATTTGATTTTAGCCTTAATTCGTCCAAGAGAAGGTAGAGGAGTAGCACCGACAATATGGGTTTCCACAAGAGTTATGGAATCATGACTGAATGAGTCATGGTACGGATTTTTTTAAATAAATTTTGGAGACATTTATCTACGCTTTAAAAAAACACATAAAAAGCCCTTTTATCAATGCTAAATTGATAAACACCAATAAAAAATAATCTTTATTAGCACTTATATTTTAGCACTAATAAATATTTATTTTATCAGTGCTAAAAAGAACTTATAAAATTAACCTTTATTAGAGATGATAAAATATTTATAATTATAATTATAAATATAAAATTTCTCATACTATTTACATAATTATATATATTTTTATATTAATTTTATTTTTTAAAAATAATTATTTTTTATTTATAATTAAATGAATACTTTTAAAAAAATAGTATTTTACTTATAATTATAAGTATATAATTTTATAAATATAGTAAATATACATTGATAAATATATTTATAATTATTTATTTATACTTATAAATATATTTATATCATTATATATGTATTCATAAATTATTTATATATATTTAACAAATATTTATATATATAAATATATTAAATATTGTTTTCATAATTTTATGACTATAAATATATTTATATCATTTTATATATTTGTATAATTATATAAATATAATAAATATATAAAAAAATAAAAATATTCATTTTTTAAATATATTTATTATAATTTTATAATTATTTAAATATAAAATAATTTCTTTATAAATATATGAATAATAATTTAAAAAATAATATTTATATTTTTATATATTTATATCATTATATATATAGCCCCTAAGGTATAACTCAGTGGAAACTTCCCCAATCGGTCTCGGTGAGGTCCCAAGTTCAAGTCTCGATGATTACATTATTTAAATAAATTTATAAAAATTAGGTATATATTTTTTTGTGTGTTTTGTTTATAAAAATGCATTAATTACATATATTTATGTGTAATAAATGTAACACACAATGTTTGATATATGTTAAATTGAAAAATAAAAAACATTATAAATGAATTAGAAATTAATATGTTTACATTTAATTCATTTTCTATATGCTTATATTTAATGTATATTATATATTAATATTTATCATTAATATATATATTTTATATTTATTCATTTTTATTAATATTAGTTTCATTAATAATTTTTTAAATAATTTCTTAATTTATTCATTTCTAATTGCTTTGTTTAATTATTAAATTTTACAAATTTTATATATCTATATTTAATATATACTATTTATTTAAAATTTTAATATATATATATATATTATCTTTATTCATTTTTACCTATAAATATTAAATTAATAAAATGTTTAATAGTTTTCTTAATTTACTCATTTTTAATTTTTATTTGTTTAATTATTTCATTTTTTTCATTTTTCATATCTATATATTTCATCTAACCTATTTATTAATTTTTATAATATATATATATATATTCATTTTATTCATTTTTATCAATAATTATTTAATTAATAATATTTTTAATATTTTTTTTTATTTTTTTTTTATTTCATTTTATGCTAGGCCTTTATCAGCACAAAAAGTGTGCTAAAAATGGATACCCTTTATCAGCACTAAAATTAAGGCCATGATACAAGGTAGCCTTTATCAGCGCTAAAAATAAAGTGTCTTTATGAGAGCTAACAATAAATCACAGATAAACATTATCATTTATCATCGGTAAAAGAAAGTGCTAAAAAAGGGTGCCCATTTTTAGCGGTTTTTTAGTGCAGATAAAATATAACCTTTACCAGTGCCTCTATTAGCGTTTATAAATGTTAGTGTTGTTAAAAGCCTCTTTTGTAGTAGTGATTGGTTGAAAGGAAAAGATATGTTATTGAATAAGGTTTTCTAGTTCTAGGGATGGGAGATTGAGTTTTGTGAGTTGAAATCAATATTCCTTTCGAAATATGAGGTTGACTAGTTTATCAAGAATGTTATTTTTTATTTTAGAGAAATATAGGATGTTGATTCTTTGAACGTGAATGGAAATTTTCTATAGTTTCCCGTATAGAGATGGAGGTGGTTATTCACTGTCCTCGTGAAGGTGAGTGAGGTTTTAGTCAAACTCTAGGTGAAATGAGATCTATACGAACCACTGAGTTTTTTAAGATTATGTGTGCATCCTCTTCTAATAAGATGATGGATATAAAGGTCTTGGAAGCCGAGTGGAAAGTGTTGTGCATGTTTATACAAACTAAATTTTTTCAAACAGTATGGGAGATGAAAAAGAAATTGTTTTGGGATATTTATCTTATATAGGTTCTGATCAATAATTTCTTGTTGAATCTCCCACAATACATGATTGGATTTATGAACCACTTATGTCATGGTGAAGGGAATATGAATTATTATCATTTTTTAATGATTATTTACTTGTTCTTCAATAAGAATAACGTGTAAAAAATTTGGGATAAAAAATTAAGTGTCGTAACAGAAACACTCTTTCAGTAGTTAATCTAAATACATTTGGTTACAACTAGGATGATATCTCTAAATCTTTGAGAGCTGTTAGACGGGAAGCTACTACTCAAGTGGTTATATAACCTCCTACCCCATATCAGGGGGATCCAACCACTACCTCACCCCATATGGATGAATAATATGCTAAGATGGGGCATGTTTTGGAAGTACACAAGGAATTTGTTACTATAATAGTTTCCATGATGATAGAGGTCACATTTTTTGCTGAATAAGTTTAGGCTCAGGAAACAATATCACGTAGTTCTTCTAGATTAATTTTTTCAGTTATGACCACTGTAGTGACATCTTATAGAGATCAAGAGAAATTTATTATTGAGATTATGCCTAGTATGCCTACTGAAAAAGCTATAGTATAATTCAAGGATGATCACACATCAGTTGATCAGCTACATATATCAGTATTTGTTGAAATATTTCAAGGTGGGATTGTTGTCAAGGAGGAAGCTATCGATCTTTAACATTCCCCAATTCCCATTCCATATTTACATCTCATTCATGAGAATATAACTTCATTAAGAAAAATAAGTGAGGGGTATAATATTGTGAAGTACATGTAGACCTTTTCAACCATGGTCATTATTGAGTTTGATAATCTAAAAGGATATTATGATAATTAGAAGAAATAAATGATCTATTCAAAAGATGAGATCATAAAAAAATGAAAATGATATGTCTATAGATAATTTTGAAAATCTGGTTGGGATGGAATGTACTAAGAACAACTCTCTCAAAATTCTCTAACTGTAGAAACATATTTCCTCTAGTGTGTGTGCTATGTAAGTTTATGTTTTGAGAGCAAATGTGAATGATCTTAGTGGAATTTGTTCCACCAATTATGAGGTAAATAAACATGGATTTATGATGGATTCTAAAAGGTAGATGATTCAAAACATTCTAACAGTTTGATCATATTTTTTATTGGATGAACTTGATGAGATTTATATTTTTAGTAAAGGAATGAAGGGGAGATTTCCCACTCTAAAAACTATTGTTGTGAGTCACATTGAATTCCATTATAGGTTTGATCAATGTTCTAAAACTTCAAAACCTTTTATGGTTAAAAATTTTCATTTTATATTTGATCAAATATTTTCATATCTAAATTCAGTATCCTTTCACATCTGGTTACTCTGAAGTGACATGTTTACTATTATTCTTATTAAATAATTATAAAAATATTCTTAGCAAGGTTTTAGGATACCGGAGAATCCATTCAAAAACTAGTTATTAAGAGAAACTTTTCCTTTTATTATATATTTTAATAACTTCAAAAATATATTACCTCATTATCTACGAAGATATATGATACGTTTGAGGTATTAATGAACATTAAGCACATGGTATAATCTTATATTGATCTAATCTTCAAAAATCAAAAAACATTCTCCACTATACCGGATAATATTTACAATGGTGTTGTAGATTTTTACAAAGAATGCATTGAATAGGATCCCAGTTCCTTAAATTATTAGGAATCTCTTATTTTACTAGCTATAATCGAGGGACAAGAAATTGTTGAATATAGACCTCTTAGTAAATTTTCTCATATTACCACTAATGTTAGAGCTTCATAACTTAAAAGACCATACAAAATGTTTAATGATATTGATAATGTTTTTTATGTGTATCTAGAAAATTTGGATCAGGAGTTATTTTATTTAGAGGGAATACTAATTAGGTTCCTGGTATCTACACACACAATTCAGATCAAAATCTATTCAAAACCTCGGGTATCTCTATATAGTCCTCATCCTGATGTTGTAGTGTCTACATTTACGTAAACATTTCTATTAGTCAGATTGAATAGTTGAAATGTGTAGTAAGAAATGGTCAATACTTTACTTTCTCACATGTAAGGAAAAGATTGAACTGTTATCCTAGATTTTTACAAATCATACATCATCAAGAGTTTTCATATATGTACTGATGAAATACTTTCATGTAGAGGAAGAAGGATACATTGACCCACAACTCCAGATACCTATATTGGTTATAGGAAAAAATTGGATGTTGTGTTTGATCTACCCTACAATTATAAGAGATAAACATCAATGTTGGTTGCTACAATTACTGTTGAATCTATGGAAATGGAAGCCACGTATTTAGATCCCATCATTAAGATGAAATTTGGGTGTTATTACTCATATGAATTCGGAATTTCCCCATAGAATCTTGACAGAGTCTAGAGTATTTTTACATAGATACCCAGAGACAACATAGGTTTTAGAAGAAAAGACCATTTTGTGGAGCTTATAAGAGTCAGCCAACCTTCAGTGGTTGACCGTCAAATTACCTCTTCCTCCCCTCTATCCTTCACGAATCCTCCACCAAATCCTTCATCTAAATTTGAACCCATCCATAAACTAGGGTTAACTAACTTATGTACTAAATCTATATTTTGGTATGGGTTGAATCTTTGTATCATTGTACAAGTGTACATCATTAATAAAATTATTTTTTTTCTATTTATTTGTTTGTTAAGATATTATTTTCATTTAATATTTCATTTCACTTTGAATATTTTACTTATTATATTTTCCAAATTTTATACCTTCCATAATTCAAATTAAAATTCATATTTTAACTATTCCTCTATAATTGTGCAACATTAAATGTAGTTTCCTCCCTTTAACCATCCTTTTTAATGTCAAAAAAGGGGGATAAGATAGATAATATAGATAAATGAGGGAAGAAATGATAAGCAAAAAAAAAATAAAAAATAATTATACATTATATATTATATATTTTTCATCAAATATCCTTAATTACTTTAAAAAATCTATGTCTAATATCTAATTGGATTTGTGACCATTGAAAAGGGGTAGATTGTTTAACTACTAAATTTGATCCAACCTATCCCTAGTTATTAATGTTTTGGTGTTCACAAAAACCCTTCACATGTTTCTAATAATTTTTTATGTGTTTTCATAATTTGAAAATATTATTTAGTCAATTATATTATAATTTTGCAAATATGAATGTTTTATTAATTTTTTATAGTTCTACTAATTACATCTACATGAGGAATTTAGCAACGTGGTTATTTGGATACATTGTAGAATATGCTATGTCAATCAACTATATGAAGTAATCACCCACATAAATTGGGTATGTTGCCGAAATTCAAATGTGAATGAATCATCTATGTGATAAATGACAACATCGATGAACCACCGATGTGGAGTAATAAAAAACAAGAATGTGATCTACGGAATATTTAGCCATGTGAATCCAACCAACTATGTGATTTGACTACGTGGTGATCCAGAATCAGATAAATGGTTTTGTAACTAGAATATTTATTACTAGTTTAATACATTAAGTGGAAATTAATATCTCATTTGATGCATTATGTATTTGAATATTTCATTATTGTAAAATTCATTTACAATAGGTTTCAACAACTAAGAAAATAAAATTAGAAAAAAATAATAATTTACGACTAAGCCCTTTTTACTGAGGCATTTTTAAGGAATGCACATCTGAGTTTTTTATCCCGAGCCTATTTTTCATGGGATATCATGATGTGAAATATTAACTTGAAATATAAGAATTTTTACTTAGTCAATATAAAATATAGAATTTATAAAAACATAAGAAGAACATTTTCTCTATCTCACTCTCTCTTGAATATTTCTATGATACTTCTCTATTCTATTAAAAAGAAGAATAAGATTCATTTTTTCTATATATATGATTCAATGTTTAATTTTTATATGTTATTATTTCACTCCCTGAAATATACTTCATTCCCATTATCTCTCGCAGTGATCTCTTCTCTTTTGATAGTTCTATATTACAACTATGTGCTACATTTATAATCTTTCATTATTGTCATCATTGTTAGAATTGAGCACTCCTTGTATTGAGAATTGAATGATATTGTTTTTTTAAATCATTTTAGTAGTATGAAAAATGATTCTAGTTGTGTAATAAGTAATGGCCACTAGCACCCAATCAGTAGTCCCAGGGAAAAGGACTAGTACTAGTGAAATCACAAAGCACTAGGAGTTGAGTGTTGGTGGAGTGGGATAGGGGGTATATATTCCATAAATCATTAAAAATATCTTATGATTGATCTTTTTATTACTTCTTTTGTTGAAAGTACTTAAATTTTTAATAAAATATCATAATCTATCATACCTTAAAATAGGATGGTTTAAAGTGAAGAAATGTTTAAGGACTTAATTTACCCCCCCCTCTTGAGTATTTATTGAATTTGTCTTCAACAAAACTGTGGAACAATTATAGTTTTAAATAATACATGATTAAAAGATAGGTAATATGTAACACCCCAAGCTTCCACGGTACGTTTCCCTTTGAATAACGCAATAGCTTGCATTTTACACAACTTAGTGATTCTAACACACCACGACCAATCAAAGTAGCAGTTATGAATAGTAATACCAACTTTGTAAAATTTTATAAATTTTATCTCTCAAAATGGATTGTATTTTTGGATTTGGAATATCAACATTAGCTTAGGGTGAATTTTTTGTATTTTTCTGAAAACTTTCAATTTTTGATGAATAGTGAAAAACACTAAGTTATTAATTAAAATCGGATTTTTATTTAAATAATTATTTATTTTATTTAAATTTATTTTAGGTAAAAATTGATACATAATACCTATATATGTTCCATGTAATTCATTGGAGTCAATTTATATTAATTTTAGATATATAAAAATGTTATTGAACTTTTCACCGTCTTTTACCCAGCTCCTAGGAGAATTTGAAAATTCACCTAAAACATAATTTTACCAATTATGTGAGTGGAATTTTGAAAATCCGAGAGTTACGGTTAATATCAAGGAGTAAAATTATTTTTAATAAGACAAAAAAATATGGTGAATAGTAACGTTTTTCTTTTATTTACCACGGTTAAAAGTAAATAGGGTAATTAAGGGTTAAAATGATATTAATATTACCCTAAAACATGTCCTAATTCTATTGTACAAGTTTATCTCAACCAAAAACAACCATAGGAATGAAATATTATCATTTAGGTCCACTTGGATTAGATTAAGACATTTATTATTATTTAATTCAAAGATGAGTTAAAAGAGTTAAAATCAAAGATTAATAAATAAAAAAAATTTAATATAGGGTTATACAAAATATAAATTCGATTATAAATATTAATTAGAAAGATAAAACGATTTCATACATAATGGTATTTTATTTATAATTTTTAGACATTATATAATTTAATTTATTTATGACACAATGGTGATATAGTAATTTCCTAATTAATGAAATATTATCATAATTGATATTATAAATACAAAAATAAATGTAATTTGAAACTTTTTATGAATTACAATAATTTTTTAGGTTAATATAACAAATTATGGTTTGTTAGATTCATTTTTTTCGAAGTAATAATGCTTTTATAAATTTAGTAAAAACAAAATACCAAATAGTGTCAAAATCGACATAAAAGAGTTTTTAAAACAAATATTATATTATTAATTCATATTCTATTCCTAAAAATCTAGGGTTCGTCCATAGAACTAATATCATGATAGGTGTATCATTAATGGACCATTTGGGGGTCTCTTTGATGTATATAGTAAGTTTATTAACTATATAATATAAAAATACAAAGTGACATGGTAAATGTCAAACTAATTAACTAAGAGTTAAAACTATAAAATAAGGTTACAATAATGACCAAAACCTGTCTAAAATCTATTGGTTGAAAGGATTTAGACCCATACCCACCTTATACTTTTAATAATCCACTTTTGAGCCATTATAAAACGAATATGAATTTATTATAAAATAATACTTTATGTTTTTTCTAAAGAGCCCCTCCTCCCCCTTATAAAAGGACACCACTTCAAACCAATTATTCATACCTTAAAAGCCTTTTGGATCAAACAAACCCTAAAAAACTATTCTCTCAACTTACCTCACTGCAACCTAGAGGCCTTAGTTGGATCATAAAGCCAACCTAAGGATCCCTTTGGATCAAATAAAAAGGAATAACTCGAAGAAGAGGTAATATTTTCACCACCCTTTTTCAAGTTCTTTTCTTTTTCAACTTCTTTTTCCTTGTTATTCCCATTCTAAAATAATGACTCTAGTATATTCTATTTACTATGATGTTATTATAAATATGGTACAACCATATTCAGTATTCTACCCATCCTTTGAATGACATTTCATCATACGTGCGTACGTACGGCTTATCGTCTCCACGTCATGGTGTAATTGTTATTCAATAAATTATTATTTGGATGGGTATAATAATGATTTGTAATTGATGTAAATAATAAATATAACATGATAATTATTATTTATATATGATTTAACATCCAATTATATATTATTTTAATATGAAAAGAATGATATTGTCCCTCGTGCGTACGTACGGACTACCGTCTCCACGAACGCGATGAGATTCATTCCCCATCATATCCATTCAAGTATAATTCTCATTTAATGATTAAAAATAATTTTTAAGGGCTTGATATCATTATTGATATTGATAATATATAACATATCCATAACAAACAAGGCTTACGTAACAAAAAAATATAAAAGAAAATGAGTAAGTTAACACCGTAAATGACAATAATACTAAAATATTATTAACAAAGCAATGTTAAAAGATCATATATGATATCATATTAATGTTTATGATTCTTGTATAATTTAATAACAATTATTTCACCATTATACAGGAGTTTAACCTACCAACAACCATGTAAAAGTACAAGGTAAGGGTTTATTTTACAATCTCTTCATTATCCGAGGTTGTTTATACGTAATTATATACTGGGACCTCTTTATCATCCACATCCATGTTTCTTAAAAATGTTTTTCAAAACATTCATACTATTTTAAAAAATATGGGTTAAAGTCATTTATACCCTTGTTTGACTTTTTATAAGATTTTTATAAGGGAATCATTTTTTTGTTTTCTAAACAAGGTCCTTTTTAACATTTTCGAAAGAATTAATGTAATAATTTTTTTTAACTTCTACGTTGGGTGCGGCTATTTTCCGCTGTTATAAAATCGTCGAAGCATCCCTTAAAAGATTATAAAAATATTTTGAAAGTAAATGTTTTATTTTATAATTATGTAACTTTAAATTATTTCAAAATGAATATTTTAAGAATTTGTAAAAGTTAATCTTTATCAAGATCATAATTTTAAATGTTTTAAATATTTATCTTTCTAAATCTTTTTAATTAATGTCCATGTTTTCAAAATGATTTTAAGGATTTATTTATATGGAAATGAATGTTTTGAAATGATATTTCTTTTCAAAATTTTCAAAGTGTTATGGGACACATTGATTCAAAAATCTATTTTAAATTACTTCCTTAATAAATGTGTGACTTTTAAATGATTTCACAAAAAAGAGATATTTCTCTTAAATAGTTCTGATTTCATCTATGTCGACATCCTTTGATGGATTTTAAGCTTATTTGATGTTTATTTATTATGATACAAAACTTAAATATTGTATTTAAGGTTTTGTGATATGTTTAAATGTGGATGTGTAATTTTTATACCATTCATGGTTTATGGGGAATGTATTGACATTTCGAATGCTAGTTTTAATATGAATGTTTATGTTATGTTTAAACCTATTCATATGAGGAATTCATTGGACTTAGTAAGTGATGGGTGGAGCCCGCTATAGATCCTTGATGAATCAGTAGGTATCATGAGACAAACTAGTGTCTTGGCACGATTCCTTGACAAAATCTTATTCGTAGTCATGGAATGAGGCCTTGGCTACGTGGTTATGATAGTCTCGAATTATGCATTCCATCATTATGAAAGTGGTTATTGATATTTCATGTGATTATTCGACTAGTAGAATATCCATGTGAATAATTAAATGGCATTATTTCAATTTATTTTTGCCATGTTATGCTGAAGTTCATGTTTAAAAGGCTTTTGTTTTAGTTATGCATTGCCTTAAATGTTTATGTTTACTTAAGAATGTTTCCGCTGTATTGTTATCCTTACTAAGCATCTCAGCTCACCCCTTTCAATGTTTTATTTTTTCCAGGATGTGAAGAAGTATTTTATGAATGAACTTTAGGGATAGTATGAGGGAATATGAAGACAAGATTTTCTTGTAGTTTTTCACTTTATTATGTAATGTAAGACTTATGAATGTATCTAGTGTTTACAAGGCTACTAAACTAATCGGTCTTTCGAGACTTCATCTTTTGTGATCATTCCAATGTTATGTAATAATGCACCGACTCTGGGTAACTAGGGTTGGGGCATTACAGTTGGTATCAGAGGAATTTTAGTACAAACCTTGGAAGCTATATTTAGATAAACTCTTATTAGAGCACATAGACCTAAGATGGAATTTGAGGATTGGTGTAGAATAACTTCCTAGAATTTTGGTATTGTAGATATATTTGAGTTTTCTGATAAATACATCCCTGTTTGGACATGAGCAGGTAGAGGCGGCTCTGGCACAGATGTACCTAGGGGTAAAACCCAGAAACACCGCTTTGATCTAGACTCAAACGGGAACCGGTGCCCGACAATGGGCCTTGGTGCACTCTTGGTTACGAAACTCTATAGGGATATGCTTAGGATAATTCTCATTTTCTTTAAAAACCATTATGAATGGTTTATGAGTATATACTTCTTTAAAGAATTCAGTTTTATGATTATGGATTATATCCATAAAATGTTCAATTTATGATAAGTGTTTTACAAGTTTGGATTTATGTATTGCAATTCATAAACTAATATAGTGTATGCCATTGTTTAGAAATAGCGCCTAGTAGAAGAAATGGAAACCGTATCAATGCACGAACTCCATGTAGGGATTTCCCTCCTGCTCAAGATAATTATAGTGGTGTTGGTGATACAACTGGTGTTGATCAGCTAATCACCATACTGGGACAACTCACTGAGGTTATCAATAATAACCTTACCAGTATGGAGCACCCTGATCCGCAGCATGGAGGATCAATGTTAGATCGCTTCATGAGTCAACAACCACCAACATTCAATGGGGGTACAAATCTAATAGTAGCTAAGCAATGGATAAGTTACCTGGAGAAAATATTTCAGGCTTTGGGGAGTAGTGAAACGGAAAAGGTTATCATGGCAGTTTACCACCTCACTGGAGATGCTGATCAATGGTGGTCATTAATTAAAAACACAAAGTATGATCAAGAAGTATCATGTATGGAATGGAGGGGTTTTAAAGAGATTTTATTATAAAAATACTTTCCTCATAACCATCGATCAGATATGGAAAGGCAATTTCTCAGTTTGAGGCAAAAGGAGGATGTGAATGTCTGAAAGTATGAATCTAACTTTACAAGGTTAGCGAGGCATGCAACATATTATATACATAACCCAAGGAGTAATATTGGTCGTCTCTTTGATGGGTTAAAACCATTTCTCCGTCGAACATTAGTCTCACAATCCTTCTCATCATACGAAGATATTGTCTCATGTGCTATAAAGATAGAAAAGTAATTCTCTAAATCTTAGGACAATAAATTAAATCAAGAGAAGAAGAGAATGGTGGAACAAGAGACTGATAAAAGGAAAAAGGAAAAGGAGGATTTTCTATTATGTGATAATTGTGGGAAGAAACACCCCGGTACTTGCCTAAAAGGAATGGGAGTTTGTTGCAAATGAGGAGAAAAAGGTCACCAGGCTCGTGATTGCATGGGAAAGAAAGATTCTGTCAATGTTGAATGCTACAATTGTAGAGAAATGGGGAATTATGAAAATGAATGCCCTAAGCCCCAAGGAAACTTACCTCGGAAAAGGCCAAGGGATCAAGGCCAATCTTATGATGTTACTACAGATGATGTGGAATAATTAATGTATTTGTGTTCTTGGACTAAAGTTTTATATTCTGGTAATAAGAATAATGTGATATATATAAGGATTGTACTATAGTAATTAATGTTTTCATTAAGGTTTTAATATTACTAAGGTGATCATATTTTTAGTATGTGGCAATAAGATAAACTTTACTTTTTCTGGGAAATTTGATGTGACAATTGATTTTGGAATTTAGATACATTTTAATGAGAGTCTGGACAGAGGTACTTTGGATAACTATAATTTTTGGAGTGGATTAAGTTGAACTTTGGATAGGTTAAAGCAATTCTTATGATAAATTTTTGGAATACTATAGTTTTAGGAAAAGGACAACCTGCAGGTCAGGCGATAACCCGTTGCGTCAGACAAAACTGCAGGAATCGAACCTACAACCATAGTGCGACAGGACTTTATTACCTACCACTAGCATGCAGGAAGTCCCTGGTCATTACAATGTATTTATCTTCAATTTAGTGGTATATGTTAATGTTTGTATCCTCATATGATTAGGATAAATATAATATTTTTGAGTTCTATTATCTTTTGGAGTGAAATATGAGTTTTTGGTAGAAATTAGTTGAAGGATGAAACTCTACTTTTCAAGTATATATATATATATATATCTCTCTTATTCTATGAAGAAAATAATTCATAAACATTAGGTAAGGAATCTTAAAACCAAAAATGTGTTATCCTAATACCTTATGTTTTGTTGAACCAATGATATTTTAAATCATCATAGATTGATGGCTTTGAGGCCCTCAATTCTACAATTGTTTGTGACTGATGACCTCAATCACTCCACATAAACATTTACATTTTTCCTCCAATTATGTGTCTATAATTTCCACCAATGTTCTCCAAATAAGGATCATAATTTAGTGGTGACCCATTCATTTCACTTTTCCCCTTATTAAGACAAAATTTTATTAACCTAATTTCCGATGTGGGTTTTCCCACAAAGATATTTTCTATTTTCAACGTTTTATTTTCAAAGAAAAATTTCAAATTGTGAGGAAGAAATTTATTGAAGTAGGGTAGAATGTAACACCTCAAGCTTAAATGGTACGTTTCCCTTTGAATAATTCAATAGCTTGCATTGTACGCAACTTAGAGATTCTAACACACCGCGACGAATCAAAGTAGCCATTATGAATAGTAATACCAAATTTTTGAAATTTTATAAATTTTATCTCTCAAAATGGAATTTATTTTTGGATTCGGAATATCAAAATTATCTTAGGGTGAATTTTTGGTATTTTTCTGAAAACTTTTAATTTTTGATGAATAGTGAAAAACACTGAGTTATTAGTTAAAACCGACTTTTTATTTAAATAATTATTTATTTTATTTAAATTTATTTTAGGTAAAAAATGATACATAATACCTATATGTGTTCAATTTAATTCATTGGAGTCAATTTATATTAATTTTAAATATATAAAAATGTTATTGAACTTTTCACCGTCTTTTACCCAGCTCCTAGGAGAATTTGCAAATTCACATAAAACATAATTTTACTGATTCTGTGAGTGGAATTTTGAAACTCTAAGAGACATGGTTAATATCAAGGATTAAAATTTTGTTCAATAATATAAAAATAATTTTTGGGGATTAGTAACTTTTTACTTTTATTTACCACGGTTAAAACTAAATAGGGTAATTAAGGGTAAAAATGATATTAATATTACCCTAAAACATGTCCTAATTCTATTGGACAAGTGTATCTCAACCAAAAAAACCTTAGGAATAAAATATTATCATTTAGGTTCACTTTAATTAGATTAGGACATTTATTATTATTTAATTCAAAGAAGAGTTAAAAGAGTTAAAATCAAAGTTTAATAACAAAAACATTTTTAATATAGGGTTATACAAAATATAAATTAGATTATAAATATTCATTAGAAAGGTAAAATTATTTCATATATAATTTTATTTTATTTATAATTTTTAGATATTAAATAATTTTATTTATTTATGACACAATGGTGATGCAGTAATTTCTTAATTAATGAAATATTAAGATAATTGATATTATAAATATCCAAATAAATGTAATTTGAAATTTTTTATGAATTAAACTAATTTTATAGGTTAATATGACATATTAGGGTTGGTTATATTAATTTTTTTCTAAGTAATAATGTTGTAATAAATTTATAAAAAACAAAATACTAAATAGTGTCAAAATTGACATAAAAGAGTTTTTAAAACAAATATTATATAATAATTCATATTCTATTTCCAAAAATATACGGTTCGGCCAAAGGACATATATCATGATATTTGTATAATTAATGGATCACCTGGGGGTCTCTTTGATGTATATACTAGGTTTATTAACTATATAATATAAAAATACAAAGTGACATGGAAAATGTCAAACTAATTAACTAAGAGTTAAAACTAAAAGATAAGTTTAAAATAATGACCCAAACCTGTATAAAATATACTGGTTGAGATGATTTAGACCCATAACCACCTCATACTTTTAATAATCCTCTTTGGAGCCATTACAAACCGAATATTATGTTATTATAAAATAAGTCTTTAAGTTTTTCCTAAAGATCCCCTCCTCCCCCTTATAAAAGGACGCTACTTCTAACCAATTCTCCATACCTTGAAATCCTTTTGGTTCAGCCAAACCCTACCCAAATACTCTCTCAACTAACCTCACTTCAACCTAGAGGCCTTAGTTTGATCAGAAAGCCAACCTAAGGATCCATTTTGATCAAATCAAAAGAAATAACCTGAAGAAGAGGTAATATTTTCACCACCCTCTTTCAAGTTCCTTTCTTCTTGAACTTCTTCTTTCCTTGTTATTCCCATTATAAAATAATAACACCAGTATATTATATATACTATTATGTTATTATAAATATGGTATAACCATATTCAGTATTCTACCCATCCTTTGAATGACATTTCACCATATGTGCGTACGTACGGCTTATCGTCTCCACGTCGCGGTGTAATTGTTATTCAATAAATTATTATTTGGATGGGAATAATAATGATGTGTAATTGATGTAACTAATAAATATAACATGATACTGATTCTGTATATATGATATACCATCCAATTATATATTATTTTAATATCAAAAGAATTATATTGTTGCTCGTGCGTACTTACGGACTACCATCTCCACGAACGCGATGAGATTCATTCCCCATCGTATCCATTCAAGTATAATTCTTATTTAGTGATTAAAAATAATGTTTAAGGACTTGATATAATTCTGGATATGAATAAGATACAACCTATCCATAACAAACATGGCTTATGTAACAAAACATATAAAAGAAAACGAGTAAGTTCACACCCGAAACGATGGTAATACTAATATATTATTAACAAAGAAATGTTAAAAGATCATATATGATATCATAGTAATGTATATGATTATTGTATAATTTAATAACAATAATTTCACAATTATACAGGATTTTAACATACCCTCAATCAAGGAAAAGTACAAGTTAAGGGTTTATTTCACAATCTCTTCATTATCCGAGGTTGTTTATACGTAATTATCTACTGGGACCTCTTTATCATCCACATCCATGTTTCATAAAAATGTTTTTAAACAAATTATTACTATTTTAAAAAATATGGGTTAAAGTCATTTATACCCTTGTTTTAAATTTCATAAGATTTTTATAAAGGAATCTTTCGGTCGTTTTCAAAATAAGGTCATTTTTAACCTTTTTGGCAGAATTATGGTAAGATTTTTTTAACTTATACAGCGGGTGCAGCTATTTTCCGTAGTTATAAAATCATCGAAGCATACCTTAAAAGATTATAATAATATTTTGAAAGTAAATGTTTTATTTTATAATTATGTGACCATTAAATGATTTCAAAATGAATATTTTAAGAATTTGTGAAAGGTACTCTTTATCAAGATCAGAATTTTAAATGTTTTAAAGATTTATCTTTCTAAATATTTTTAATTAATGTCCATGTTTTCAAAATGATTTTAAGGATTTATTTATATGGACATGAATGTTTTGAAATGATATTTATTTTCAAAATTTTCAAAGTTTTATTGGACACATTGATTCAAAAATCTCTTTTAAATTACTTCCTTAATAAATGTGTGACTTTTAAATGATTTCACAAAAAAGAGATATTTCTCTCAAATAGTTTTCATTTCATCTATGTCAACATCCTTTGATGGATTTTAAGCTTATTAGATGTTTATTTATTATAATACAAAACTTACATATTTTATTGAAGGTTTTGTGATATGTTTAAATGTGGATGTGTTATTTTTATACCATTCATGGTTTATGGGGAATGTATTGACATTTCGTATGCTAGTTTTAATAAGAATGTTTATGTTCTGTTTAAACCTGTTCATATGAGGAATTCATTGGACTTAGTATGTGATGGGTGGAGCCTACTATAGATCCTTGATGCATCAGTAGGTATCATGAGACAAACTAGTGTCTTGCCACGATGCCTTGACAAAATCTTATTTGTAGTCTTGGAACGAGGCCTTGGCTACGTGGTTATGATAGTCTGGAATTATGCATTCCATCATTATGAAAGTGGTTATTGATATTGCATGTGATTATTCAACTAGTAGAATATCTGTGTGAATAGGTAAATGGAATTATTTCAATTTATTTTTTCCATGTTATGCTGAAGTTCATGTTTAAAAGGCTTTTGTTTTAGTTATGCATTGCCTTAAATGTTTATGTTTACTTAAGAAAGTTTCTGCTATATTGTTATCCTTATTAAGCATCTGAGCTCACCCCTTTCAATGTTTAATTTTTCCCAGGATGTGAAGAAGTATTTTATGAATGAACTACAGGGATAGTATGAGGGAATATGAAGACAAGATTTTGTTGTAGTTTTTCACTTTATTATGTAATGTAAGAGTTATGAATGTATCTAGTGTTTCCAAGGCTACTAAACTAATCGGTCTATCGAGACTTCATCTTTTGTGATCATGCCAATGTTATTTAATAATGCACTGACTCTAGGTAACTAGGGTTGGGGCATTACAGTTGGTATCAGAGGAGTTTTAGTACAAACCTTGGAATCTAGATTTAGATAAACTCTGATTAGATCACATATACCTAAGATGTACTTTGAGGATTAGTGTAGAATAACTTCCTAAAATTTTGGTATTGTAGATATTTTTTTATTTTTCTGAGAAATACATCCCTGTATAGATATGAGCAGGTAGAGGCAGCTCTGGAACAGATGTACCTAGGGGTAAAACCCGGAAACACCACTTTGAGCTAGACTTGAATGGGAACTGGTGCCTGACAATGGGTCTTGCTGCACTCTTGGTTACGACACTCGTGAGGGATATGCTTAGGATAATTCTCATTTTCTTTAAAAACCATTATGAAGGGTTTATGAGTATATACTTCTTTAAAGAATTCATTTTTATGATTATGGATTATATCCATAAATTGTTCAATTTATGATAAGTTTTTTACAAGTTTGGATTTATGTATTGCAATTCATAAACTAATCTAGTGTATTCTATTGTTTAGAAATAGCGCCTAGTGGAAGAAATGGAAACTTTATCAATACACGCACTCCATGTAGGAATTTCCCTCCTACTCAAGATAATTATAGTGGTGCTGGTGATGCAACTGGTGCTTATCTGCTAATCACCATACTGGGAAAACTCACTCAGGTTATGAATAATAACCTTACCAGTATGGAGCACCATGATCCGCAATGTGGAGGATCAATGTTAGATCGCTTCATGAGACAATAACCACCAACGTTAAATGAGGGTACAAATCCAATAGTATCTGAGCAATGGATAATTTACCTGGAGAAAATATTTCAGGCATCGGGGAGTAGTGAAACGGAAAAGGTTATCATGGCAGTTTACCACCTCACTTGAGATGCTGATCAATGGTGGTCATTAATTCAAAACACAAAGTATGATGAAGAAGTTTCATGTATGTAATGGAGGGAGTTTAAAGAGATTTTATTACAAAAATACTTTCCTCATAACCATCGACCAGATATGGAAAGGAAATTTCTCAGTTTGAGGCAAAAGGAGGATGAGAATGTCGCAAAGTATGAAGATAACTTTACAAGGTTATCAAGGCATGAAACATATTATATAAGTAACCCAAGGAGTAATATTGATCATTTCTTTGATGGGTTAAAACCATTTCTCCTTTGATCATTAGTCCCACAATCCTTCTCGTCATACGAAGATATTTTTTCATGTGCTATAAAGATAGAAAAAGAATTCTCTAAATCTTAGGACAATAAAGTAAAGCAAGAGAAGAAGATAATTGTGGAACAAGAGAAAGATAAAGGGAAAAAGGGAAAGAAGGATTTTCCATTATGTGATAATTGTGGGAATAAACACCTCGGTACTTTCCTAAAATGAATGGGAGTTTGTTGCAAATGAGGAGAAAAAGGTCACCAGGCTCGTGATTGCATGGGAAAGAAAGATGTTGTCAATATTGAATGCTACAATTGTAGAGAAATGGGTAATTAAGGAAATGAATTCCCTAAGATCCAAGGAAACTTACCTCGGAAAAGGCCAAGGGATCAAGTCCAATCTTATGATGTTACTACAGATGAAGTGGAATAATTAATGTGTTTGTGTTTTTGGACTCAAAGATTATATTTTGGTTATAAGAATAATGTGATATATATAAGGATTGTACTACAATACTTTTTGTTTTTATTAAGGTTTTAATATGACTAAGGTGATCATATTTTTATTATGTGATAATAAGATAAACATTACTTTTTCTGGGAAATTTGATGTGACAATTGATTTTGGAATTTAGATAACTTTTGCAGACAGTATGGACAGAGGTACTTTGGACAACTATAATGTTTGGAGAGGATTAAGTTGAACTTTGGATAGGTTAAAACAACTCTTATGATAAATTTTTGGAATACTATAGTTTTAGGAAAAGAACACCCTACAGGTCGGGTGATAACCCGTTGCGTCAGACAAAGCTGCAGGAATCGAACCTACAACCATAGTGCGACAGGCCTTTATTACCTACCACTAGCCTGCAGGAAGTCCCTAGTCATTAAAAATTATTTCTCTTAAATTTAGTGGTATATGTTAATGTTTGGATCCTTATACGATTAGGATAAATATAATATTTTTGAGTTCTATTATCTTTTGGAGTGAAAGATGTGTTTGTGGTAGAAATTATTTGAAGGATGAAACTCTACATTTCAAGTATATATATATATATATATATTTCTCTTATTCTATGAAGAAAATAATTCATAAACATTAGGTAAGGGATCTTAAACCCAAAAATTTGTTATCCTAATACCTTATGTTTTGTTGAACCAATGATATTTTAAATCATCATAGATTGATGGCTTTGAGGCCCTCAATTCTACAATTGTTTATGACTGATGACCTCAATCACTCCACATAAATATTTACATTTTTCCTCCAATTATTTATCTCTAATTTCCACCAATGTTCTCCAAATAAGGATCATAATTTTGTGGTGACCCTTTCATTTCTCTTTTCCTCTTATTAAGAATAAATTTTATTAAACTAATTTCCGATGTGGGTTTTCCCACAAAGATATTTTCTATTTTCAACGTTTTATTTTCAAAGAACAATTTCAAATTGCGAGGAAGAAATTTATTGAATGAGGGGAGAATTTAACACCTCAAGCTTCTGTGGTACGTTTCCCTTTGAATAATGCAATAGCTTGCATTGTACGCAACTTAGAGATTCTAACACACTGTGACGAATCAAAGTAGCTGTTATGAATAGTAATACCAAATTTTTGAAATTTTATAAATTTTATCTCCAAAAATGGAATTTATTTTTGGATTTGGAATATCAAAATTAGCTTAAGGTGAATTTTTGGTATTTTTCTGAAAACTTTTGATTTTTGATGAATAGTGAAAAACACTGAGTTATTAGTTAAAACCGACTTTTTATTTAAATAATTATTTATTTTATTTAAATTTATTTTAGGTAAAAATTGATACATAATACCTATATATGTTCAATTTAATTCATTGGAGTCAATTTATATTAATTTTAGATATATAAAAATATTATTGAACTTTTCACCGTCTTTTACCCAGCTCCTAGGACAATTTGCAAATTAACATAAAACTTAATTTTACCGATTCTGTGAGTGGAATTTTGAAACTCCAAGAGAAATGGTTAATATCAAGGATTAAAATTTTGTTCAAAAAGATAAAAATAATTTTTGGTGAATAGTAACTTTTTACTTTTATTTACCACGGTTAAAACTAAATAGGGTAATTAAGGGTAAAATATGATATTAATATTACACTAAAACATGTCCTAATTCTATTGGACAAGTTTATCTCAACCAAAAAAACCTTAGGACTAAAATATTATCATTTAGGTCCACTTGGATTAGATTAAGACATTTATTATTATTTAATTCAAAGAAGAGTTAAAAGAGTTAAAATCAAAGTTCAATAACTAAAACATTTTTAATATAGGGTTATACAAAATATAAATTCAATTATAAATATTAATTGGAAAGGTAAAATGATTTCATACATAATTTTATTTTATTTATAATTGTTTTGATATTAAATAATTTAATTTATTTATGACACAATGGTGATGCAGTAATTGCCTAATTAATGAAATATTAAGATAATTGATATTATAAATATCCAAATAAATGTAATTTGAGAATTTTTATGAATTACACTAATTTTATAGGTTAATATGACATATTAGGTTTGTTTAGATTAATTTTTTTCTAAGTAATAAGGCATTAATAAATTTAGAAAAAACAAAATACTAAATAGTGTCAAAATTGACATAAAAGAGTTTTTAAAACAAATATTATATTATTAATTCATATTCTATTTCTAAAAATATGGTTGGACAAAGGACTTATATCATGATATTTTTATAATTAATGGACCACTTGGGGGTCTCTTTGATGTATATACAATTTTATTAACTATATAATATAAAAATACAAAGTGACATGGTAAATGTCAAACAAATTAACTAAGAGTTAAAACTAGAAGATAAGGTTAAAATAATGACCCAAACCTCTATAAAATATATTGGTTGAGATGATTTAGACCCATCCCCAACTCAGACTTTTAATAATCCTCTTTGGATCCATTAAAAACCGAATATGAATTTATTATAAAATAATACTTTAAGTTTTTCCTAAAGATCCCCTCCTCCCCTTTATAAAAGGACGCTACTTCTAACAAATTATTCATACCTTCAAAGCCTTTTGGTTCGGCCAAACCCTACCCAAATATTCTCTCAACTTACCTCAATTCAACCTAGAGGCCTTATTTTGATCAGAAATCCAACCTAAGGAGCCCTTTTGATCAAATCAAAAGGAATAACCTGATGAAGAGGTAATATTTTCACCACCCTCTTTCAAGTTCCTTTCTTCTTCAACTTCTTCTTTCGTTGTTATTCCCATTATAAAATAATAACACCAGTATATTATATATACAGTAATGTTATTATAAATATGGTAGAACCATATTCAGTATTCTACCCATCCTTTTAATGACATGTCACCATATGTGCGTACGTACGGCTTATCGTCTCCACGTCGTGGTGTAATTGTTATTCAATAAATTATTATTTGGATGGGTATAATAATGATGTGTAATTGAATTAAATAATAAATATAACATGATAATTATTCTTTATATATGATATACCATCCAATTATATATTATTTTAATATCAAAAGAATGATATTGTCGCTCGTGCGTACTTACGGACTACCATCTCCACGAACGCGATGAGATTCATTCCCCATCGTATCCATTCAAGTATAATTCTTATTTAGTGATTAAAAATAATGTTTAAGGACTTGATATCATTCTGGATATGAATAAGATACAACCTATCCATAACAAACACATCTTATGTAACAAAACATATAAAAGAAAACGAGTAAGTTAACACCCGAAACGATGATAACACTAAGATATTATTAAAAATGCAATGTTTAAAGCTCATATATGATATCATAGTAATGTATATGATTCTTGTATAATTTAATAACACTAATTTCACAATTATACAGTATTTTAACCTACCCTCAACCAAGGAAATGTACAAGTTAAGGGTTTATTTCACAATCTCTTCATTATCCGAGGTTGTTTATACGTATTTATCTATTGGGACCTCTTTATCATCCACATCCATGTTTCATAAAAATGTTTTTAAAAAAATTCTTAATATTTTACAAAATATGGTTTAAATTCATTTATACCCTTGTTTTAAATTTTATAAGATTTTTATAAAGGAATCTTTCGGTCATTTTCCAAACAAGGTCCTTTTTAACCTTTTCGGCAGAATTATGGTAAGATTTTTTTTAACTGATACGGAGGGTGCGGCTATTTTCCATCGTTATAAAATCAATGAAGCATAACTTATAATATTATAAGAATATTTTGAAAGTAAATGTTTAATTTTATAATTATGTGACCTTTAAATTATTTCAAAATGAATATTTTTAGAATTTGTGAAAGGTGCTCTTTATCAAGATCAGAATTTTAAATTTTTTAAAGATTTATCTTTCTAAATATTTTTAATTAATGTTCATGTTTTAAAAATGATTTTAAGGATTTATTTATATGGAAATTAATGTTTTAAAATGATATATATTTTCAAACTTTTCAAATTGTTATGGGACACTTTTATTCAAAAATATCTTTTAAATTACTTCCTTAATAAATGTGTGACTTTTAAATGATCTCACAAAAAATAGATATTTCTCTCAAATAGTTTTGATTTCATCTATGTCAACATCCTTTGATGGATTTTAAGCTTATTTTATTTGATTTATTATGATAAAAAACTTCCATATTGTATTGAAGGTTTTGTGATATGTTTAAATATGGATGTGTTATTTTTATACCATTCATGGTTTATGGAGAAAGTATTGACATTTCGTATGATAGTTTTAATACGAATGATTATGTTATGTTTAAACCAATTCATATGAGGAATGCATTGGAATTAATAAGTGATGGGTGGAGCCCGCTATAGCTCCTCGATGCATATGTAGGTCTCATGAGACAAACTAGTGTCTTGGCACGAGGCCTTGAAAAAATCTTATTTGTAGTCTTGGCACGAGGCATGGGCTACGTGGTTATGATAGTCTGGCATTATGCATTCCATCATTATGAAAGTGGTTATTGATATTTCATGTGATTATTAGACTAGTAGAATATCCATCTAAATAATTAAATGGCATTATTTCAATTTATTGTTGCTATGTTATGTTGAAGTTAAAGTTTAAAAAGATTTTGTTTTAGTTATGCATTGCCTCAAATGTTTATGTTTATTTTAGAAAGTTTTCGATATATTGTTATCCTTACTGAGCATCTGAGCTCACCCCTTTCAATGTTTTATTTTTATCAGGATGTGAAAGAAGTATTTTATGAATGACATGCAGGGATAGTATGAGGGAAAATGAAGACAAGATTTTGTTGTAGTTTTTCACTTTATTATGTAATGTAAGACTTATGAATATATCTAGTGTTTCCAAAGCTACTAAACTAATCGGTATTTCAAGAATTCATCTTTTTGATCATTCCAATGTTATGTAAAAATGCCCTGACTCTGGGTAACTCGGGTCGGGGCATTACATAATATCCGAAGATAAAATATATACCATTTAATAAGAGTACCGAAACATGAGATAATAAACATGATCCATGAAGAATTAATATATTCATAAATATATTTCATTTCATATAAAGGATTCATAATAGTAATATATGGCATAGAAAAATGTGAAGAAATCATAAAATAGTGGAATGAAAATCACTTCACATTTCCCATAACATGGGGAAGAAGGAATTTTTACCTTATTCCTATCATGGTGTAGGCATCATTTCCTGATTATAATAAATATTGTGGTTCATGAATCTATAAATGATCCCCTTTACATATTGGAGAATGCATCACATCATGATTCACATAGCGGAGAATGCATCAATTCTTGAGTCCCATGATTATATAATGAGATATAGATCATTAACTAATGTATTAGAGGGAAATATAGAACCCTAAACATCATAATAATAATAATCTATAGATATGTGTTCCTTCAGAATATGAAAACATTTATAAGTCATAAATCAATTAATTAACACATAGAAAGGATATATGGGTCAGGATTACATTCATAAATCATTTCATATGACTTCTACGGAAATAAGTTTGATAGTGGATCAAAAAAATATCCCCAGTGTAACATAAAGATTCTTAGGGAAGTTTAAATACATGGAAAATACCTTTTAATGATCCTTAGAAAAATCAAATGAAAAATCTCGAAAAATAATCCTTTTTTGAAGACCATAAATCACCATTAAAATTATTTCTGTAAAATAATATATTTTAGTCATGAAAAAAAAATTAAAAATTTTCTAGAAACAGAATTGTTTTGAGAAAAAAAATTATAATACAAATGTGATCTCAAAAACATTATTTTATAAGATATAAAAAATCAGAAACTTATTTTTAAAAAACTCAATCCTTCAAAATCTATTTTATATTCAGTAATTCAATTTTTAAATCAAATTTATTCTTTTGAAAAATATAATTTTATTAAATTTCTTTTCAAAATCATTAAGAATAAAAAACATTTGGAATACCATTTTAAAAAGTGGAAAAGAATCTTAATAACTTATAATTCTCAAACAATGGGAGAAACCATTAAATATTTTTTTAGGAAACGTTCTTACCATACTCATTAAATTTTATGTTAATGTTCACATTGAAAAGTCATTTTCAAAAATATGAAGTGATTTTTTTAAATTTTTTACTTTTTAAAAGGATATTAATTAATGGATCCTTAAAAGGTATATAAAGTTTTTTTGAAAAAATTTGAAGTGGAAGATAAATATATTTGATAAAAAAGGATATAAAATGTGTAAAAAGTATAAAAATACATCCTTTTGAAAATATTATAAGGAAAACATTGAGTTCACATGATGTAATGTGTAATTTGGATTCTAATTACAAAGGATAAAATTGGTGGGAAAGTAAATTATAGATAAGGAGGTGAAACTATCATTAAAAAATATTATATTTAATCTTAACAATGATATACATTGTTTGGAATAAATTAATCAATTTAAAACCAATTAATTAAAAAATAATTATCTCTAGAGAGGAAGGGAATGTAAAATTATATGAAATGTTATGGTTGAAGAAACCAGTATTTGAAGAAATAATTTCACCAAGAAGAATTAAAACTCAAAAGAGGAAGTTTAGTAAACAAAACCCTTACAAACATGGAGTTTTTTAAATCAAAATCCAATTAAAGATAGAGTGGTAAACATATTTTTATATACATAAAATTAAATGAATTTTATGACGAAAAACAAATCCATGGAAAATATATAAACTATAAAAATAAACAAGTGGTGAATACGGTCACGTCTCAATGAAGAAAAATTGAGATTAAAAATCCTTACATCCTTGGTATCCTTTGAATCAAAATCCAATCAAAGAAATAACATGATATAAATATTAAAATACTATTAATTAAATGAATATTATAAAATACATACTTTATGTAGTAATCAGACCATATCAACAATATTATGGTGCATTGTTTGAAATATGTCTTAGTAAGTTAAATTTGAAATAGATAACCCCTTACCTTAAATCCCGCTTAGTTGAAGCATTATCTAACCTCTTGTATATAAAAAATAAATATAGTAGTTGCCTATTTTATAATCATAACTATTGAAATGATCTTTTATAAACTATATTTAAAATCACTTACTATAAATAAATTAACCACCAATAGTTTATTTTTCTGTACCATGTTTTAGAAATTCTAATTTCTTGTTTATGTAGGAGGAAGCTGATTTTATCATCTTTGATGCTGGGTTGGGGCTCTTTTGTTATGGTGTGGTGTTGTTTGGCCTAAAACATTTTTTCCATGGTGATATATTTTTTAAGTCATAAAGTCTTATATTTTATCACTTTTTCCAAAAAAGTTAATGAATAATAAAAAATTAATTTTCAATCATGATATCCCATTTTCATTTAGTAAATGATAAAGGTCCGGTTTGTGAAAATGAAAATCATGAAGAACATATTTACGTGAGTTTAAAGAATAAACTGAGGTATATTAATAAATATATTTAATATTAACTTCACCTTTTCCAAAGTTATATAATCATAACAAACATATACTTATTTTCAATGAACATTCAATAAATATCCCAAATAAACATGCCTAAGAACCGTAATGTTTCAGTGTACCTGAATATTATGTATATAAAAATATTAATTATGTATAGTCTTCATAATCCCTAACATATTTCTTTATATAATGAACCCTTATAGAATTACAATACTTAATATTTTATGACCCAACCCAGCAGGACTCGCCAGACTGACAGAGGATTGAGCCAAAATTACCCCAATCCCACATTAATAGGCCATGTGTTGGCGACCAGCACTGAATGGTAGAACTGAAATAGGAGGCCTTTTCCTAAAGTACCAGTATGCATTCACCCAACCCTATATATGAAGAAGTGTCGAGGAATAATTTTAAAAGACAATATAATATTGAGAATAAACCATGCATGTAATAACCTTTAGGGAATACAAAATTTTGAGATAGTGAAATCCAAAAATAAAGGGGAAAACACACACCCAACTAGCATTGATGTCCAGACTTAAAAATATCTAGAAAAGAAATACTGAGAGAGACTATCTCCATATATCCAATCCTCGATCTTTTTACATGGTCACATACACCTAGGTATCCCAATTCTCCTCTGAAATCAGTACATACTTATCTATCATCTATATAAGATACAACATGTGTGGGAAAAGACCATGTAGGGAGATTATATACATACCTAGTAGTATTCCATAAAAACAAGAGGGGGAGAATTATTATACATGATAAAAGTAATCATCTCAACCCCAAATAAAGGGGAAAATGAATCCCAATATATATATATATAGATTCTTATAAAATAAACCCAAAAGGGAGAGAAAGGGGATCTCTATCTCACATCCCCGCATAGGAAAATATTCATCAAATAGTTCCAAATAGTCCATCAAAAATTACCAACATCTCGTGGGTATATCTGATGTTGTAACTATATAGAGAACCCAAACCTCTCAACTGTGCTACACAGTCAAGGGGGAACAATCTATAAATGGTGGACCCATTCCTTAGTCCAAATGGGGGTACTAATTAGTTGGTAGAGGACCCGGATTTTTCTCTGTCTGGGGGATGAACCAATATGAAGTTATATAGAGGAACCACACCCTAGTGCATTATGGGGTACCACTCAGTAGATATATGACCCACTCTCTACTCTATCAGGGGGTACCACTCCATAGTTAGAGGACCCACTCCCTACTCTACAAGGGGCGTACCTCTCCAGTCTCTCTCAGATGATACTATTTTCCTTTATCATCATAGAGAATCTCCTAAAGAATCATCAAACTCATAAAGTCTCATATCATATCTCATAATCCACCATGAATTCCACCATCACATTGTACAAAAAAAAACTCAGGATAGGCGACTCGTGGGCCAGAATCTAGGTGTAAATGATGGAGATACAAAAGGTATAAGTTATATAGGGAAGTACAAATAATTTATAGTGTTCAAATGATTTTTGTACCCATTGATATTCATTATTTTGTCCTCAATTTTACATATATTCTAATCCTTATGGTACTACATGGTGTGTATGGGTACTATAGAGTCTGTCTTACCCATTCGGGGCCAGACCGTGCTCCCATGGTCGTGTCTGTGTACACTGGTCATGTGGGAGTACATGACATGTTCCTAGTTGTATCTGTTTCCATGTAATCCTAGAGTACACTCTGGGATTCCATCATAGAGTCACATAGCATGTGGGGGGCCCACATGATGAGTGATATTTAACTAACTTGGAAACCCTGCCCACTATGTCCAGGGGTCAACATACCACATGTCCTTTAGAATACATGACATGTAGTAATATTTTTCAAAGAAACCATATAATCCTAATGAGTTTTCTTGATATGGCCTTGAAACCATGAAATCCATCATATTTTCACCCGAAATTGGAGGAAATATCCTCCGATTGTTGATTCTGGCCCTTCAGCGGCATGAAATTGGAATTCTAATCCACCACATGAAGTTTTCATGCAGCTGACGTGATTTCATTATTTCCACTTAGGACCATATCCCAGTTCCATGGGATTAATCACCTAAATCCTACAATTTATCCCAATCCATAATTAAATCAAAAACTTGTACATGGCACATGAACCTGCTTTGAATTCAATGGTCTGTTCATGCTCAAACATTCTAGAAAAAGTATAACCATGACCCTATATGAAAACTGTGAAGAACATGAAGAATGATGGGTGAAAGTCACCATAACAAGGGTTATAATCATTATTGGATGTGATTTATTATGTAATAATTTCATGAGGGGAATCCAGGGTGAGGAACATGGAATATGAAAAGATAATAAATTTAATAAGAAATTTATTCATCAACCGGGATCATGCAAAGGTTGGAAATTTACATGAAATCAAATAAGATTCATGATTCATGATAGATTAATGAAAAGAATGTTAGGAACAAAAAAAATATGTTCCCTTCCATGATTTAGAGTAATCGTCTTTTGTGAATGTAGATTACAATGATGGATAGGACCCGTTGTCTTTATTGTGCCTCAATTTCCCTTAATTTGGATGTTGGTCATCATTCGACCTTGATTATCCATTGATGTATGAGAGAAACTCCTCTAATAATCCCATGGTTATGTTGATAACACATTATATTTTCAATAAAAACATATTTATAGATGATTTTAGGGCTTGGGTATTAAATGAATTGATGAAATAAATTAATTAATTAAAACACTTAATGTACTCGATAACAACTATCTCATCTGAGCTTCCAACACATACCAACTTTAGGTAACTCCTAGGATAAATCCCTCATTCCTGATTCAACTATGGGATTAGATTTTCAATTTAAGACTATGTTCTATAGAAATTTCATTATTTCTGAAAAACATTTTGAATAAGATAGAAAATATTTTTAATATTTTTTTAAAATTAATTCTTGGATCACTAGGCCTTAGAATCAGATGATGTCTCAACACCTAGTTCAGAAGATATTTTTTAATAGATTTAAAATTCCGAAAAGTAAAGAAAAAGGTTTCTAAATTATTATATCCATCAATATTTTCATCCCCAGATTGTAAAAAAAGAAAAAATGATTGGATATTGAGCATTCATATTTCTCTCCCATTCCTAGGAGCTCTCTTGCATGCTCCCATGCCAACACATCACACAAACCTAGGGAATTATCATCCATATAGGATCCTCTCCTACTGATCCATGATCACCACTAGGTACTCTATGATGTTTGATCCATCCTCTATGTCCAGCACACCCCAGTCAATAATTTTCTTCAGATCATTAATGTATCTTTTTAGTGAAGAGACATGGAAGGCATTATTCACCCACTCCAACTATGGGGGTATGGTGAGGTGGTAAACAGCCATTCCAACCCTCTTCAAGATCATGAATATCCCAATAAACCATGGTGATATCTTTAATCCCCATTATATTCATCATAATCCATATCATGGACATAATCTCATGAAAAAAGGTCCTCCCTTCTGAACTACAAGGGCCTACGATGTTTATCACCATAAGAATTCTCTTGGCTCTAGGATTTCCTTATACACTTCTGGATCACCTTGACCACCTCTGATGTCTCTATAACCATGTCCATCATGATAAGAGGTATCTCACATATACCAGTCTAGCGAATGGGTGACATGAAGGGCCTCTCATATAGGGACTCAAAAGGTGTCGTACCGATAGTAGAGTGATAACTATTATTTTAGTAAACTTATTCCAAAGGTAAGTGGTCCTCCTATCACCGACCATAGTATGACATTAAATAGATTTTAATATCCTTTAGAACCTGGATAGTATCTTAATTCTTACTATCCATCTATGTGTTAAAAGCTATACACATCCTTATCTGGGTCCTGAATGCCTCCTATAGGCCCCTTTAAAAATGTTTCATGAACAACACATCATATTTGAAGAAAATTATTGAGGGAATCCCATGAAAGAATACAATATACCCTATGTAAAATTTTCCCAAATCTACACAGGACTCTACCCCTAGATATAAATGAAGTGAATGACTTGGAAATTCTATCAACTATTACCTAGATGGAATCATAGATTCTCTACGTATGTGGAAACCCTATAACTATGTCCATGGATATTAAATCCCATTTCCACTATGAGAACTCAAGAGGCTATAACAAACCTACTGTAACATGGTTCTCATCCTTCACCTGCAGACATGTGAGGTCCTGAGAGACAAAATTTTCCACAGTCTTCCACATTTCATCCCACCAAGACTACCATCGAAGGTAGCTATATATCTTCCCTACAATGGGATGTATAGCTAAATGATAAGTGTGAAACTCAATTATCACCTCATTTCACATCATGACCGGAATGACTATTCATCCCTAGAAATGATGACACAATTCCCTCCTATATAGAATCCATCTAGTGAATCTTCCGAGGATATATTGTCACATAGGACCTCATTATTGATGTATCCCAACTGATCCTACCGCACACACTAGATAGGCAATGAAGTCAACACTATTTATTGATGAAAAGTAAATCCCTCCACCTCTATTAGGGTCAGCAACATGGAAGAGAACATCTTAGATGCATCCTCTACCGTGATAGAATCAGAGTTCCTACTAAATGAATCTTCCACCATGTTTCCCTTCCCTGGAGTATAGACTATCTGAAAGTCATAGTTTTGTATGTACTACAACCACTTCCCCTTTCTCAGGTTCAATTTTCTCTATCTAAATAGATACCTGATAATATGATGGTCGGAGTAAACAAAAAATTCCTCTCCCAAAATATAGTTCCTCTACATCATTGGAGAAAAGGCTACCACTTCCAAATCTAGTTCATGAGTCACATAGTACTTCTCATGGTGTCTCAAATACATTCAAAAATATGAAATCCCTACCTAATGTTGTATCCACACAAAACCATGCTCATATCCAGAGGCATATCAATTCATTACATAATCCATACTTTCATCTAGTAGTCTAAAAACAAGATCACTCATCATCATTATCCTCAACTACTCAAAGAATCTATGGAACTTCTTAGTAAAATTAAATAGATTCTTTTTCCATGTTAATGTGGTTTAAGGGGATAAAATCTTATATAAGTCCATCACATACCTTTTTCTGTAGCCATCCAAGCCAAGAAAACTTTGTACCTCTAACATGATATTGAGTGGTTTCCAAGAAAGAAATGTATCAATATTTTCCTGTTAAAAAGGTTTTCCATAATTATAAATTACATTCCCTAGAAATTGAACCTCATGGATCCAAAACAGTATTTTTGAGATCTTACCATAATGTCAGTGCACCAAAATCAAGTCTAGGACCATATTCCTGTAATCTTCATTCTCCTCATCAAATGTAGAGTAAGTGGGTATGTAATTAATGAAGGAAGAAAAAAATATATCCATTTATGGTTTGAAAATATGGTTTATTAAATCCATAAAAATAGTGGGGGAATTCATCACATTGAGAGGAATCACCAGGAACTCATACTGTCTATAGAAAATTTGGATTTCCAACTTTGGGATATCAGCATCATGAACCCACAACTGGTGGTAGCAATAACTAAGATCGATCATCAGGAATCATCTCACTCCTCACAAATAATAAAAGAGTTCTTCAATCCTTGTCCCTAGGTACTTTTTATTTATCTTGGGTTGGATTAGGCAATGATTATAAATACAAAGCTACAAGCTCCCATCCACCTTTTCCATGAAAAAAACTGAAACTATCTTGGGGGACACACTGGGTATGATAAAACCCTTCTCTCAAATGTCCTCCAAGTATACCCTCATCTATTAAAGTTAGTTAGGGGCCATGTGGTATGACATATAATATATCATAGTGGTCCAAGGGTGCAATTCATTATAAAATTCCATTTACCACCTCTGAGGTAGTCCCACAATGTCCTCGGGGAAGACGGTCATATAATTATCAATGAATAATAGAATCCATATGATTTATGTTTCCAACATTGCAAGGGATAACATACCCAACAAATGAGTAATCGGTTCAAACTATTTTCTTGCAATACCTGCACTCACTTCCATGATATCTCTTTCAACCACAAAGCAGAATTTTAACCCACCCATCCAAAGGCATCTGACTCATCTATAGTGAAAGTAAATACGGGATCAGACCATTGGCAACCAGTCGATACCCAAGATAACTTCATATGGTCTCATAGTGATGACCAAGTTGTCCCATGAGAAACTCTATCCACCAAGATATATCTTTTACTTTTGGATAATAAATGATACTGAAGAATCCTCTCATGTGTGAACCTCAAGGAAAATCATCTGGGATAAAATATCAAATATGAGCCACATCTATAGAACTAGCAGTAAGGATATTAAAGAATTATTTGAACCTATGTTTTCTATTACTAAAGAAATATTACAATAATCATAGATAGTACCTCTAATAATCTCATGAGCTTCTAGAATATAATCCTCCACAGTCTGTAGCTCCCCATGATTATGACCACCATCTCCTTGAGAATGGCATTAGATGCCTTGTGGTGGTGGTTGAAGGAGTTCAAAACATCATCCTCCACCAGAAACGCATCCTATGGTGGACAATTTTTCCTCTTCTAGATTTTCCTCCTTGGGGGTTAGCTGACCAAGCTTGTTAGATCCATGATCACGGTGCTTCCTTTGTTGTCTCCGGCCATCTGCTATCTATTTTCCCTAATCATTACATCGGTTCGGTAAATCACATGTGACGTCACCCATAACATGCATAAAATCATCCACTCTAGGTTACCTAGGTCCTCTATATAGTACCAATTCTATGTGACTACGTGACTAAGTTTGACTATGGGGGGTCTTCTATGCCATGACCATATAGACTCGCACTTTCTAGCTGATGCAGGTGATTTATCCCTGTGATTCCCACTGCCATCTCTTGCCCCCTTTCTTACCTAATAATAGAAGATATTATTCAAAGGTATCCTCTCTAACACCCCCATCATATCAATGAATTCATATTGGTATGAAATTGGAATGGATGTCACTGTGGGGACCCTTCCCAAACATTCACACCTTGAAGTAACCATCCAAAATCATGTCAAGGGAGTACCGTATATGGTTAGGGAACCTTGTAGAATACTTAGTGACTATCATGCCTTCCTGATATAGAAAAAACAACTCATGAATCTAAACTGAACTCAATAATGAGGGGAATTACTCTTCATGAAATTACATTTGGAAGCTAGACCACGAGAGTTTTGACTCATCATGCATCTACGTGACTAAACTCCACCAGTTACATATTACACCATAGAAAGGAATGGCTACTGGTGCAACCATATGTTAATTTGGGGTCTGAAAAATTATGAAAAAAATCCCCAAATTAAACAAATCATCCACTTCCTGGGGATCATGCTCACCGTAGAACCTCAGCAGTCTCTGGTAATAGAACTCATGGAGTGTACTAAACCTACATGAATCCTCAACCTACTATACTGGTATACTTTGTTGACCAATAGGTGGGGGTCCGACTAAATTCCTTCCTAGAGGAAGGATATCACATGATTTCCCATAAAATAGAGCCTCAACACTCATCTGATCCTCATCATGGTCTAGAATCTGTAATATGGATGGTTGTCTTCAGGGAGGCATCTTGAAAATCTAATCAAGGAATAACATAGTCATATGATAATAAATATATGGGATGTTGACTCAGGAAGGATAATAAATGGAATCAATTATATATGATTCATGTACTAAAGTTCCCAATAACCAATGTATCCATCTACTAATTCAACAAGAACGTAATCAGAGTCTTGGTGAATTAGTTTGTTAGACATCACACCAACACTTGTTTATCTTGCCTAAAAGATTCACTTGATAAACATATACATTTTTTCCCTAAGTATTAAATAAAACCACATAAGGGGATGAAACTCCAAACACTATTCCAATGTATAATTACCTTTATACTAATATTTCATGACATTACCCATCAATGGCTACCTGGATGAAGGAATAGTGAGATGAAACTACCCCTAGACTATCACTATAGGGTATGGGTTGTCACCCAGTGCTGAAAAGAAAAAATAAAATCAGAGGTGCTTTCTAATGTAACTTCACACACACACCCAACCATATTACCAAATATATGACGAGGAATAATATTAAAAGGCAATAAAATTTGGACAATAAATCATGCATGTAATAACTTTTATGTAACAAAAACTTCTTAGATAGTGAAAATTGAAATTTAAAGTGGAAAAATACTTTCCCAACCATAAAAAATTACAAAAATGATAATATACATAAAAATAAAGGTTGAGAGTGTCTAGATTTAGATATCCATGCCCTGACCACTACACACAATCAAATTTACCTTCATATTCTTATGGTCCTCTGAAATCACCACCCACATGTATGTCATCTACACGATACATAACAGATGTAAGAAATTCCCAAGCATGGGTGAACATATGTAGTAGGCCACCAATAAAAATGGGGGGGATATGAGACACAATATAAGTAATAAACTCATCCCCAAAGCAAGAGGGAAATTTAATCCTAACAAATGTATATATATATATATATATATTCTCATAAAAGAAACCCATATGTGAGAGAAAGGTTATCTTCATCTCACAGCACATCCCAAGGAAAAAAAGATTACAATTAGTTCCAAGGGGTCCATTAATGATTCCCAACATCTCCCATGTATATCCTAAGTAGTAACCTTATGGAGAACCCATACCTTACCACTATTCTGCATAGTCATGGGGGAATAATCTCCAAGTAGAGGACCCACACCATAGTCCATTAGGGGATATTACTCTATAGGTATAGGACCCATGCCCAAGTTTATTATGGGGTACCACTCACAAGATTGATAGAGGAAAAACAACCTATTCCAACAGGCGTACTGTTTAGTAGGTAGAGGACCCACAACATAGTTTGTTAGGGGGAACCACTCAATAGGTAGAGGGACCACACCCTATTCTATCAGGGGTACCACTTAGTAGGTATGTATATAGGTAGGGGTCCCATACATTAGTATATAATTAGATAACACTCAGTTAGTATAGAACCTATGACCTAGTCCATTTTGGGGTACCGCTCAGTTGGTAGAAGAACCACACCCTAGTTCGTATGGGACATACCACTTGGTCTCTATATTATGATAATGTCTGATCACTACCACCGTTGTACAATATATAAAGAAGAGACATTATTGAATAATATCGCATCTTTTCTCAAAATATACAAAAATGTAAACCATCACATTTAATGTGGAAAAATCCGGATAGGATACTCGAGGTCCAAAATTACAGTCCAAACGAATGAGGTACGAGAGGTAGAAGTTGTAGCATGATGTAAATGGCATGTAAGTGGTCTACACAGCTTGTGGATCCTCTACTTTTCTCTGTCATTTACTCACTAGTACATGGTTCACTATCCATCTTATACTACATGGCATGTAAGGGTACTATAGGTAATGTACCATCCACTTGGGGAATGCTTGTACTCTCAATGTTGTGCCCATCTACACTTGACATGTGATAGTATATATCCTATACCAGTCCATGTATGTGTCAGTGTACACTTAGAGTACACGATGGGCCACCAACATTAAGTCACATGGTGTCTGGGGGTCCCACACAATATGTGATATTTAAATTTCCTAGAAACCCAAGTCTTCATGGTTAGGAGTATACAAACTGTGTGTTCTCCATACTATATGGTGTGTTGTATGGTTTTTCACAGAGACCATGTAATCGTCATTCATTTTCCATTATGGCCTCGATTCCATGAAATCGGCCCATTGAAAACATTAAATTATTGGAAAAATCCTATGATCTTTGATTCTGGACCTCTAGTTGTCGTAAGTTAGAGTTTCAATACTCCACTCGAAGCCAGTACATGCCTCACATTTATCCTACAAAATGTCATGATACATCTATAAATTAACAATATGTTCATCTCATGTGAATCTTCCATGAATCCAAGGGTTTGATCACACTCAAACTTTCCCGAAAATGTTGAAACATAGCCTCACATTCCAAAAATCAATAATACGAAGAATGATGGTGAAAAAACAATATAAAAAAGGATAATAATAATATTTGGAAAATATTTCTCATTCAATGATAGAATTTTGGTAATCCAGGGTGAGGCACATGGATGAAGAATTGATAATAAATTGAATATGAAATTTATTCATCATCGAGGCTCTTATGAAGGTGTTGAATTTCCATGAAATAAAATCAAATTCAATAATAATGATTGATTAATTAAAAACATGATGGATACTAATAAAACATGTGAACTACCTCAATTAGTATTGGTTATTGGTGAAGAACTCAATTGAAAATGATAGAGAGGACCCATTGTGTTCGCTTCACCTAGATTTAACTTATTCTGTATATTAGTTATCATTTCATCATGATTCACCAACAAAGGATGATGGAAGCTCCTCCCAATGATCATAGGGTTATGTGTCTAACCATGGTGATTTTATATTTCCAAGTATTTATATAGTATTTCATGTCTTTGGTATTTAATTAATTAATTAATTAATTAATTTAATTACTTCACTTAACATACCTGACAATGGTTTCCTCCTCTAAAAATCCATCATCTACCAACTTTAGGTCAGGTTTAGGGTAAATACCATGCCCTAGATTCAACTATAGTCTCTAATTTTCACCTCCTGACTCTGTTTAGGAGATATATCATTATATATGAAATAAAATACACACATGTGATTTAAAATATATTAAATATTTTTATAAAATTAACTCTAGGATCATTGGGCCTTAAAATCATGTTTCGTCTTAAAATTTGGCTGCAAAAACATTTTTGAATACATTTCAATGTATTAAAAGGAAAAAATGATCTCTGTATAGTACCTTTATTTATAACCAACAGAAAAATTAAAACATAAGATGTGGTGAAGTCTGATGCTCAATAAGATTAAACATGAGAGATATTAATTAATAATAATATATAAGCATACCATGAGCATAATGGTATGAGAACGGGTGATTATAAATATAAAGTCATACCTAATAGTTTATATATAATATTCCAAATTAAAGATACAAAACATTTGTATGCCACAATATTAGGGAATTATCAAAAAATTCAATCATGATATATGACCTCAAATAATAAGAGAATAAATATCTCATAATAGTGCAGAAACATAGTAGTCATAGAAACCATATCACATGAAATGATTAACTATTGAGCCCATAATATGATTGTGGATCATGAATCAACACTTGTTTCCCATATAATAGTAGACCAGGAATCACCTTATGTTCCCCAAATCATAATGGATAAGGAATCCCTACATGTTTCCCATTTTGGATCGTGGAAATAAACTCATTTCCTATAACTATCTCATGAGATATAAGGATTTCCCCAATGAATTTAAGAGATATATAATTTTGATCCCTCTTATTACATAATCAAAACCATACATAAGTGTGACATAAATTTATAAAAAAATCAACTTATCATCACAAGGTAACCCATGAAAAATAAATGGGTTTTGTAAACATATAATAATATTATTATTATACCATCTAGAGAAAGGACAAATATGGTATCATTAAATCATATCCCCAGTAAAGAATAATTAATTTCAATGGAAGTTATAATAGTTGAAATATGTCTTTAAAAGGCCAGTGAAATATTTAATGATGGGAATACCCTTTTCATTTTGAAATCAATTAAAATATAAAATTTTCAAAATTATTAACGAAAATTTTTATTTGAAAACAACCCTATAAAACTGTGAATGAATATTCAAAGAAAATACCATAAATTAATATAGGCAAATCCATTTATATAATATATGTTTAAAGAGAATATTCTTTTTAATATTTTATCAAAATTCCAAATGATGTTTTCGAAAAACATTTATTTCAAAATATTACTTTCAATCATTTATAACTAAAATAAAAGTAAATCAATATTTTATTTTAAAAAATATAAAATTAGGTAAGAACTTCCATGAATTGATTTTGAATATCATGGAAATGGAAGAAAATATTCATCGACCAAAGATAAAATAAGGTTGAATGTTCTTTAAAAACAATTTATCAATTATTTTAAGCAGAAAAATGAGATAAATTGTATTAATACTTGAATATTCATGGAATATGAATAAGAGAATAAAATATATGGGGTTTAAAGGATAATATTTGTAAAATATCCTTTAATTTAAATTTTTCATTGAGAATCCAAAAAATAAAAGGCATTGAAACATGAACCCTCACCACTTCAGTAAACTCTAAATTAATACCTCATGAAAGAGAGAAATATATATGGATTTTTAAATCACTATAAATTTCAACCAAATAATCTTAAAAAATATTTATAAGGATTTTGTACACTATAGAATATAAACATGTAGTGAATATTATGTATGTATTATAGAATTAAAAGTTTGGCAACAAACCCTTACTACTTTTGTAACATTCAAATAAAAACCCATTTGATGTAAAATTTTAATTTTATAATTCATAACCATGAATTATTAATTATACATGATTTAAAATTCCAAAAGGATTATTATATGGACCTCATAAACATAAATAGGTTCATAACTTCAAACATGTCTCAGCGAAACAATATTGACATGTAGAACCCTTACATCAAGTATCATCTTTCTTCGTATGTATTTAAAAGTCCTAGATAATAAATAAATATTTATTGTAAATAGATTCCCAAAATAAATTCATATATATCATATCATATAGGATTTAAATATAACATCTCACCACCCATTTATTTACAATTCCTTATTAAAAGATTTCTTCTCAGTAATAACTAAATCATTTTTCAGGCATGTTTTGTTTCGGCAGTCCTAGTCCTTGTATTTTAATCATGGTCAAAAAATATATAGAATAATAATAATATAATTATTATAATAGTTAATAATTATATAAAATTTGTTAAAAAATTATATAAAGTGGTGATGAAAAATGAATTTCATCACTTCATTGATATGGTAATTTGTACGCACACATGAGTTATGTTTCCGGTTTTTAAAGGATGTAATGAATGAAACGTAAAAAATAAATAATATTTAATGAAGTATTATAATATCATATATATCATATATATTTAGTAAATCATTAATTATAAACATCATTTGGACGTGGTGATGAAAAATTAAATGCATCTCTTTGTGGAGGTGGTAGTCCACATGTACAAACAATAGATGTTTTCTTTTCTCATAGGATGGAATGATGGTGTATAATAATTGTTCCATAGTTATAATAATAATTAAATATATTTCATATAATTAATTATTTATTTTATAATGGATACGATAAATTTATAGGAGGTATAAAAATAAATAAAATTTAGATCACTCGTTTAAGAGTTATACCTCTTCGTTGAGAAGCCTGATTCGGATTACGATATAATCCTTAAAAGGATGGTATTTTGGAAAGAAAAAAATCTCAAGGATTTGGTTAAGGAAGTTATGATTGTAGTATGGTAGTTACTGTTAGAGATATAAGACTCAACCTTTGTGAATAACATAGAGGTGGAGGTTCCTTTTATAAGTAAGGGGAGGGGAGCCCTTGTAATTACCAAAAATATTAATCTATTATAAATTAATTTTCATGTTGAAGTGGAAAAAATAGATATATTATAAATATTTAAATATTATTAGTTTAAATAATATCATAAAAAAAAATTTATACATGTTGAAGTGATGTTTTATCCCATATATCTTAGTTATAACCACCGTTACCACTTTTGATGACTACATCGATATCCATTTTCTTACTCTTTGGGGGTCAACAAAGTCACTAAAAAATGAAAAGTAACCCATAAGTGGAATGGATGATATTATTTACCGTATCCACTTTACTTTCCCAAATATAATATTTTTATTAATTTTAAATCATTTAATAAATATTTTTTAACATACGATGACATTAAATTCATTTTCAAGACTAATGACATAGTTTGACTTAAAATTAAATATGAAATAAATGAGATTCAAATATAAATTTTTAAAACATGAATAATAAGTTATATTTTTCTAAAAAATTAATGTAACATAACAATTCAACAACATTTTATTACTTTTAAAAAAAATTAAACATATTTATTTTATTTTTTTATTACTTAAAGAAGCGCTCTTAGAATTGGGTAATAATTTATGGTCATTATTCCGTCATAAATAATTTAAAATGATAACAATGATAAAAATTTATTATTATTTAAAATAACCATTCATAACTAATAATATAATCTCTTTTATACCTAGGAAAAATATTAGAGTTAATAAAATAGAGCAATATTTTTTATTAGTTCTTTACATGAGAAAACACAAAGGTCATAATCAAAGAAAAAATTCTCCAAGTTTTCATATTTTAGAAAAATGGATGATAATGTTATAATTAAATTAATCCAGTAAGATAAATTTGTGTTTTATGGATATTTTAAAGCCTTATAAAATATTTTTAACTCATCATTACTTGTTTTAACCTTATCGATGTGAGAAATCATTACCATAATTACTATTCATATCGACTAAATTAAAAGATGCATATTTACAAAATTTGAAACTCATAATTCAAAAAATGGAATAAAATTTTCTTTATTAAATATATATAATTTTTATAAAAAAATTTAAATATTGATTTATAAAACGTAGTAGAAAAACATTTTTTAGAAAAATGTGTTTTTAATCCTAAAAAACAACTTATTCCAAAAATAAATTATAATGTTGATTCATGTGTAATTAATTACATTATATATAAATAAAGGATACGTATTTTACCATAATATAAAATTCTAAATTTAATGGGGCTTTTAAATTAATTGATTTAATGAAATGAAATAAATTTTTTACATCATTTTTATTTATGACTAATCACTGAAAAATAAATGATTTTAGAAAAACACAAAAAATTCAACCTAATATAATATAGAAATAATAATTTTTTAAAATATATTAATGTTATAGAATATTTTTTAACATAATATATAATATTTATAATTTCTGTCCACAAAATGGAAAAAAATTCATTTGTAAGGAAAAATATTTTTGAAAAATAAAATGACTTTACTGAAAAGCTAGTACTTATATATTGAGAATTAATAAAAAAATAATTATATAAATAATTTATATAAATTTTTCATAATGTGGTTATCGTATTTATATCTCTAATTTTGAAACTATGTTATAGTGGTCGTGTTTAAATAATAATATTTTCATAGTATACCATCGCTCGCTTAAAGCTCATTGTTGGGTGTTAAGAAAGCTACAAAGCATAGTATTCATTTAAAAAAATTACGGTTGTTAAATATCCAAAATAATTAATACATCATTGATTATTTTATTACATATTTTTATCATTATATAATAATCCTTATTAATTTATAATATATATATTGTAACGTTGTTCACATAGGTGATGAAACTGACCCAACTCGGATCTCATTATAAATATTTAATCAGTAATGAATTATTTTATATAATTATTATTTAACTTTAATAGAATCATAATAATGTAATAAGTATTGTATATATTAAATAAATTAATTCTTAGAACCATCGATGAATGGTGGTGATGACAAATTAAATTCATCATTCATTGAGGTGGTAGTTTGTGTGTATGCATGATTAACATTTCCATTTATCAATAAAAGGGAATTGATGAGGGAATTTGATAAATTATAATTTAATAAATATAATTGTGACATAGTAAACATATTAATTAATTAAATCCATCCTCTTTATATCTATATATAATGGTGATGAAAAAAACATCTCTTTGTGGAGAAGGTGGTCCTCACATATACAGGATCGATGCTAATTTTATTTTCTTAGTGGATGGAAATAATTAAATAATGGTTATGTAATTAATAAAATAAAATTTTAGAATATTAATAATACTTATTTACTTATATTATTATGGATATAAAATTTTTGGTAGTGGATGAATAAGAATAAAAGGCCAAGGAGTTAGAAATGCCCATGTTGAGAACATAGGATTTTGCTTCGAAATATCCTTTGAAATGGAGGTATTATGCTAAAGAATTTAGAAAATATTATTATGAAATTTAGAGTAGTTTTTATATTTAAATTATTAAATCTCTAGGGATAGGTTTTATATTATTTGGTTGAATTGAGTCCCTTTAATAAGTGTATTGAAATTATATTTTTGTAAACACTCCTTAGTTTTCAACAATGGGGTGGTAATATAACAAGGTAAATGGATAAAAGGATAGAACATAATGTTCTTTGTGACACTTTAAAGTCTACAGACCTCTCAAATATAAATTTTTGTTTCAAATTTGGGTGATTTTTGGCTTTTCCACTTAAGTTAATTTACTATAACCATAATTAAATTTTACGACGATAACAAATTTTAATCCTTTAAAATTAATTTTAATGAAAAATTTAATATTGGATTCATTAAATAATTTTAATATTATTATATATAATATGTAATTAATTTTATCAAATAATACTTCTTTGGTTTTGATAAGTTAATTTCAAATAAATACATATTTCATATAAAAATAATTTTTAAGAAAAGTGTGCTTTTAAGCTTAAAATTTATGTATTGAATAAAATTTTAATTTTTATTTATTTACGTGAAATAAATTGAGTTTTTATATAAATATAAGGTTTATGTGGCTTCCAAATCCTAAAAAATATAATTTTAACAAAATAATATTTAATTTAAAATTACCATTAACAGTTTTTATTGGAAAATATCACAAAATTCCTTCAAATGATAAATATTGGTTTTCTAAATTAAGCATAGTAATATTAAATGAATAATTTTACTCATCAAATACATTTTGGATCATTGAGATAGTTAAATAAGTTTTAACTTATACTTGTTTCTTAATAAAATCATAAACACTATGGTTTTATTAAAAAATTTATTTTTCAATATTCACTAGTGAAATTAATTATTTTAAAATAACCCAAAAAATTCACTCTAAAATAAATTTGACATTATTTATTCAAAAATTAAGTTTATTTTATAAAACTAAAATTCTAATATTTTAGTTTTATCTTTTAAATGAAAATAAAAAATATAAATAAAAATTATTTTCATTGAAAATGATGTTTTTCAAACATTAAATGTATTTAATATTATATATTTATAATTTAAATTATATTAATATACTATTTCATATATAATAATATTTTAAAAGTGATAAATATATATTATTATGATAAAATATAATTTAAAAAAAGATGATAATTTTTCAAAATAGAAATAATTTTTAATATTAAATCATATTATATATTTATCCCCTAAATGGAAGTGATTTTAATTATGTTAAAATTTTAAATTTACTAGTGGTTTTGTTACCAAAATAATTTCTTAATAATTTTCATCTAATATATCCTGGATAGTTTTAGTTTGTGTTTCGCATGGAGAAATCTATAAAACATAGTATTAATTTTGAATAATTAATAATCCAAAATATCATGGCGTTACAATCGGTGAATGAGATATCATCATTATACCATGCTCATGAACCATATCACCACATATCCTCTTAGATCATACCTATAAAATTTTTTAGGAAGCTCATAAACTAGCACATCATTAGAATTATCACTCAATCACATGAGGTAAAATTCCATGTGATCCCTGAAGCTTCCATTCAAGAATTAAATATACATAGCCTAGCACTAGTGATTACCCACATGAAAATACCCCTATAAATCTCTCTAAAAGCATATAAAACATAATTAGTTCTGTTACTTATCACAAAAACTTCCCTAACAACACCTGCAAATTACATGCGGTATAAACTCAAAAAAATAAAAATATCTATTAATGACCTACTTTATCCTAAAAGGATACTGCTTTTCGAATTCTATAACCAAATTTCACTCAAGGAAGAAGAAATTTAGAATCCAAATAAAATACATAAATTGATGATTTTATTTAATACTTTTCACAAAAAAGATATAAATAGATGAAGATGAACAATGGGCCTTACCCATAATGAATCCTAGTGATAAAAAACTCATATAACAGATGAAAATTGGGAATTAATTTCCCTTGGATGATAGAAATTAGAATGGGAGGGGTAGATGGCTTGTTTTGGGTCAAATGAGCCTCCCCGTATTCATTTATATCCAATCATAAATAGATAAATATATAAATATTTAAAACTTTTTTAAAAACAAAAATCCAACCGAATTGCATTGGAACTATGGTGGATCCCATCAAAACTCTCATGGCACACACTCGGGTCCTGATTCCCCCCATATGGGGTTTTAGTGGTTGGGATAGCGGCTACAAGAACTCTAATGGCCCCACAGTAGTGTATTAGTGGGAATATTATTTAATTATTATTCATCCATTTCGAACTAAATTTATTGGGACTAGTCTTTGTTCATATTAAAACCCCTAAAACACCCCAAAAGGGAATAAATACACACAATTAGTCCAATGTTATACCCAAAACACATCACAAAAACACATAGACTGTAACAACTTCTCCACCATAGAACAACTTACCCCCATTACGTCTTCATCGACAACATTGAATCAATGGATCTGAGTTAATTTACAACACATCCTTCTATTATTAATTAATATGAACAATAGACTCCAAAAACCAAATCATCTAATGGTTAATCCCGACTATAGGAATCACAATCTCGATATCACCACAAATAGACCACTTGATAAAATTATTCTATCATTATTGACCATCCTTCGGAGTTCTATACGAATTTTTCATTGACACATAGTCACCACATATCATATCGAATTTCCAACTCTCAATTGTCACCTTGTTGGTCTTCTTCTCTAATAAATCACACCATATGAAATTAACTGTCTCGAAAAACTAGAATAAATATAATCATTTCATACATCTAGTCATCAATTGCTTAACTCCAACTTAAAAATTTCGTCTCAACTGTGTGCAATTGATCCAAACTCTAACCTCTATATACTTAACCACTATATAGATTCACAATTTACATTATCTACTACCCAACTATCAATCAAACTATCCTATTTCATGTTTTAGGTAGACAATATACTCTAAAAACTACCTCCCAGTTCTTCTCATTGTCCTACATTTGAATCTATATTCAAACTAGATCCATAACTGGTAGCTCTATATGGAATTTCCATGAAAAATACCTCTAGGTTATCCATATGACCACAATATAATAACTGTTGTGGTGCTCAGTCACACTATGTCAGAATATTCCCTTTTTTCTCAAAAAGGTATCATATAAAAGACAAACCATTCTGTAGTGAAAATGATGAAACCTATAATAATTTCCCTATTTTTTTACAACTAGCGCCAACACCTACCCCTTGGATAGGGGAACCACAAACATTAAAATTATTCCATGGTTACAAGGATTCATTCACTACATTAAAAATTTAGTTAAACCATCAAATATTCACATGTAACATGAGGTAATGTTTAATCCGATCTTCAAATCACCACTCCCCAATGGTCACAAATCCCATGGACATTGGTGAAAATCATAACAAATCCATGAACTGAGCAGTATAATATATAATGGGAATCTACAAATATATCAAATTCATGAAATGTTGAGCTTATTCATACCTTAACATCTTGGGGAAAAATATATAAAACAAACTCACCTAAAATTGTCTTCAAGACAACTCCTCATGTACATATTCATTTAATTACATGTCTTATTACTATTTTTAGTACCCTATATATGTGAGTGGAAAAATTTACCCTCTTCCTTGGATCCATCTTGATCTAATCAAATGTGACCTTCAATGAATAAATCCAAAAAAAACTTCCTAGGGTCCACACTATCCTTGTAATAGTGGAGTATGATTAGACAATAGATCCATAGACAAATATTTCACGGGAAAATAAACTTCTTAAGTCCCCTAGTTAATACTATGGATTGACTGAATCATAATAACACTCACTTGATCATCAAAACGTATCTCTAGCTCAATAGATTATTTGGATACCTCATAACCGATTCATAAGGCTCATGATCAAATCTATCTCATAGTACCCCAGTTGTATCACAACTCTGTTCACCACATATCCACAAACATGATGCTCCAAAAACGTTCCTCAATGTGTCAAATCACTGTAAACAAAATACTATTCTTAGAACATATATTACATATCAAATTTCAAAAATAGGGGGAAATATAATAGGTGATACATCCCACTATCCCATATAATTCCCAACTCACACCCTGGTCTCATACTATCCAGACTTATAGCCCCGTCTTGTGATGTTATATATTTTACTCTTGAATCCTTTATAAATTATTGTGGTTGAAGAGTGTATTTGTAGTGTGGTGTGTTGTCTCTCATCGTGGTGCTAATATTGTGGAATAGTGAGTATAGTTCCCTTGAGTTAATATCATATAGGTGGAATGAGATGTGATGTTTCCTTATTTTTATTTTACATATCATAATTATAGTATAAAAATATATGATGTTCCAAAATGGGGGTCAATCTTATTGAAATTATAAGAGTTGTCAAAAATTATCTATTATTTCATAGGTTTTTTTATCTTGGTATAGGTTTTGTATTATGGATTTATTGAGGGATGTTGTGTTATGATTAATCCTATTGTAATATGGTTTTTCTAATATTTAAATAGTTATTCTACAACCATTAGTATTGAACAATTATTTTGATGACTCAAGGATTAATTATAAATAGTGTTTGATCATGATCACCACATATTTTGTAATCTTCTTTTAGAATTTCTGTTTTTTTTTATGATTTTTTTCAAGATCCTTATCAATTTTGGATGATCATTCAACTTTAAATGTTTTTTTAGGGATCCCATGGTGATCCTAAAGTATAGATTATTTTCAAATCATTAAATGAGATCTGAGGTAGGATTATTTTCTCCTCCTTTTCTCCTTTATCTTATGATTTTGATTGTTAACTTATATGTTGTTATTCCTTGTTTTCATTATTATATTATTTATAGAAATACATATTGATCCCTTTAAGAGTTTCCTTTTTTGGAATGAACTATTGTTGACTAGTTTTCCTATATCTGATATAATGTTTCCTTTTTTTATAAAATCACCTATTATTTATATGGTGTGACTAAAAATAGGTCACTAGACCTTACAATAGTGGATTATGGTATTGGTATATGGTAGTTGAATCATGACATAGAGGTAATAGAACTATATAGAAATAATGATAACATTAATTCTGTGATGTGTGGGGTTGTGTTGCACTGTGACAAGGCATGTCCTACCACAACTCAGTTTCATATTAATTTTCCCTAAATTATATAGTAGGTTCACCCCAAAAAACTACATATTTAATCATAACAACCTTATATAATTTTTATTCATACAAAATATTAAATTGGTGTGAACTATAAAAGGTTTAGAGTTCATCTTACATATTGTCTTTGAGAGTTGAGTTATTCTTGCAAGATTTGCTTTAAAATAATCTGTTTTGGTAGTGATTTGAAGGTGATGGATGCAACATGAACAATTTAATAAGACACAGAGAGGATGAAAATAGTCACTAAATGTGTCATGAATAGTTTCATTTAACTTTTAAACTATTTGGTTAGGCATTGTGTCATGTAAGTGTGGATAATTCTAGGAATATATTGAATTCTATAGAAAATGAATTACCATGATCAATTTATGGGAGTTTATGTATACTTTCACCCATGTTATGCATTAGGATACAAGGTAGTATATAATCAGTGTTTTACATATATAACACTATGGTACACCACTCCTTTTCATCAAAGGTGAGATGGAAGGCAATTTAGTTTGGATGGTGCCTTTATCACACTAGGGGTATTGAGTGAATTTGAGAATGATGAGTAGATCATTCCAAACGGTTCAGGTTTCCACTATTTTCATGTTGATGAGAGGGTGTGGGACACATATGGGGAATTATATTTATATACTCACCCACATTAAGGAGGTGTAGTTACACTATGTTTGGGTATTATGTTGGGACTCTAATTCTCATAAAAAGACACGGGTTCTCCATAGTGTCAATATAGTTTGGTACTGCCTTGATCGATGTTCATTGAATCATCAAGACATTGGTTGTATATTTATAGTGTCATGAACTACCTCATTTTATGAACTTATTCTACATGAAGCATTTTCTCCGTTAAGGTTTCAGTACACCCAAGTCCAACACTTATCTTGGAGAGGTGCAGACCCCCACCAAAGTTAGTCAGATAATGTGGGTATCATTAGTTGGGTTGATTGGACTATTGGGTTACTCTTTGTGACATATTCGTTTGTTATAGTTGAGATAAGAAGTCTAGGACTTAGTGTCCCATGTTCTCTATCATACAAAATATATTGGTTTTGTTTTTTTCCTTTATTATCCTCAACATTGGGTTGGTTATGCTTTACCTTTTTGGGTTTGATCTAACTAGGGATTTATTTATTTATTCATGGATTTTTGGGTGTCCTACTTGGTATTTATATAATTTCCTTAGAATGGGTGCATCACTCATATGTTTTGTGTTGTATAAATTCAAAAGATACTTTAATGGTGACCTAGGGGGATAAAATGTTGGTAGAGAAGGAGATTTGTGTTTAATGGTGGTGAAATTTTCAAAAAACATCCCTTTCTGGAACTTATTAACTGTGGATATCACTTCCCTCAGTTTCTCTTGGTTGGTTTTCTTACGGGTTTGTTGGGTATGTATTTTACCCCTCTTAATCTAAGGTATATTATCTCATTCTTCTAAGTGTATCTTATTATTTTTCAGAAGATTTATAAATTTTAGTTGGTTTTATTTTCTATCCTGTATTATTATATCTAATAAGTAGATATTTTTTGTGTATAGGTGTATTAGGATAATGTTTTCCCTCATGTTGGATATTATTCATCACTTCAAGTCACCAGACCCTGGCCTATTAGAGGAGGTTATTAGGTGGAATAGTCATGTTATTTTTGGCCTAATTTGGGGTTCCATTATACTGGGTCATGTCACACCTACCCTTTTTAGAGTTAAGAACCACATAGACCCACATACACACAAGATACATGTACATGATAATACTAATTACCTAGAACGCAATTTATCTTAGTATAATTCCATCAAGAATAAATATAAGAAAACACTATATAACATTTTTTAACTATTTAAATAACTAAACCGATTTATAAAACTAGAATAGAAATGAAAAGAAGGAATATGCATTCCATACAAATTCTATGATCCAAGAATTATGTATGAGTTCCCCAAATTACTTCTTAGGATAAATAGTTGGGAAAAAATGATAACATTAAAAATCATCTTTATCTAGGTAATATTAGTATGTTATAATCATGAAAACCAAAAAAAATTATCTTGAATCGTAGGAAACTTAGTCTTCAGCCCGTACTTGTGTTGTCCGTGAACACGAAAAAATATACACTATAAATCTTAACACATCCTTAAATATCCATCTACCATACCACAAGCAACAGAAAATCCCACTATGATACCAATTTATATTATCCTTGGCCTAGATCACCCAAATGACACCTGATGTAGTGATTTATAGACTGTAGGTTCACATCCCCATATAGATGAGGGTACATACTAGAGACAAGTGTATATCATATAATAAAGGGGACACTATAACCCTATTATAAATGAATGTAAGAAATAATTATGTAATGTACTGACCCGGGATCCAGTAAAATGGTTTCATGAGCTGGTGGTTCACAAATCCTAAAGTGTTCCTCCATGCATGCCAGAGGATACTAAACTACCTGTGAGGGTGTGAGGTGGTAACATGGGGAGGATACACTCTCATATCAGAGTGGAGAAACGGTAAAAATAAATATAAAAAAATTAATAAGTACCAAAATAAAAATAGAGCCAATAAAACAACAAAATCCAAACTACTGGAATAATAATAAAGACATAAGATGAATCATATAACAAATGATTTCATGGAATTATTTTATACAAAAAACGAAAATCTGTGTTACATGACATAGGCGTTTACAAAACAATATAAAGAAAATAAAAAAGACCAAAATATAGCTCCACTAGAATCACTAGCATATACCTAGTCCTCTAATCCCAAGATCCATTCTATAAGAAAAACATATCAAGCATTCTTGACAAGGTTCTTTCCCTTATCCACACTTATAGTCCTGGAGTCTACCTAGGTACTAAAGGAAGCCTAGGTAGGATGTGAGATACAGTTAGTAGACCACCACCAATAATGTCTAGAATAATCCATCTAGTGTATACATCATTGTAGTGTGTAGGTATAATAAATAAATAAATGTAAAAATAAATACTAGTAATCTCAGGTTTGGATAGACATAGAAGAATTTACGTTCTTTGTAATAGGTCTAAAAATTATGAACGTATTAACCATGTGTATCTATATATATATTAATCATATATATATATAAATATAATATGTATCCATGTATATACACTATATATATGAGGACATATGTAGGCAGATAAATGGATATTTGGTGCTAGCTAGACCCCCGGCTTAACTCAGGTGTCTATGATGAGTTCAACAACCTATAGGAACTCAAAAGGGTATAATACCTGAATAAAATATGAGTGAAATACGTTACCCAAAACATTAAAGATGTTGGGGTGAGTTATCATGATAGACACCCAGTGAAAAGGAATGTTGAACATCATACCCATTATCCAAGTAAAAGTAAAGGTGTGAAACTTAATACCCATCACCGAGTGTAATAGATAATGAAATTCTATACTCAATAAGTCCCTTAACCATTGTTCACCAACCAATAACCAAGGCCCAATCATAATAAAAATATGGAATTTCTATTTAATTAATTTATATTCATTAATCCCAATCTAACTCGGGAATCACAAATTATCAATATTTTATATACAAATTTACCACACATGGCCTGGCATTTCCACTTAATTCCATTTAATCAAATCATCCACTTAATTTAATATGGATGGAAAATCCTTTCTAAAATCCAGAAAAACCTTATAGACTATGTTTAGGTAAGTAGAAATTTATATAATGTGGAATGTAATCAAACACACGAAAAGGGGTGGTTATCAATGAGGTCGGTATCCTCTAATTGTTTAAAATGTTTCCACAAGAGTAACATAACATGGTATAGTTATGTAAAAGGGTAAAAAATATTTTTAGGAAATGAAAAGAATTGTATGATGTTAAAAACATTAGAAGATTCTATAAAAACACATAAAAGTTTAGGTAATATTACTAGACCACAGGCCATATGCTCAGGGATGAATCCTCGTCTGATATTAACTTCATGTTTGATGTAGAACGAATTAAATCATGAGAATGGAACAATTCCCTAAAAATATGGCATTGAGATCACATCAAAATATCATAGGAAATTGAAATATAAATGAACAAATGTGGAAATAGGATTTAGGGGCTTACAATTTTGGATTCAACGTGACGGATGACGATGAAAATTGACATTATATAGAGGAGTTATCCACAAACATTAAAAAATTAGGAGGGAGAGATCTCCCATGAGAGGAATGGGAGTCATTTCAATGGGAGAAGAAATAAAATAGTGGATGAAGTGTTAAAATATTTTAGGGGATAAATCATAAATTCCAGCAACAATAAGGGGTTTCATAGTATGGCCACATGGTTGGATAAACCATACAAAAACGGTGCACCAAACATTGTACAAGAACCACACTCACATTGTATTGGAACATGATTTGTCTAACCATGTGCAAGCCTTTAGAAATTACATTATGAAAAAGTATGGACCGTTTTCATAGTTTTGTGTCATGATACCTACAGTAAGGGAAAAATTTGTTCCCTCCTTCTATAAATTGTGTTCCCATTATGGTTGAGTCACATAGTTATCACTAATAGTGTCTCTCTGTTTTCCCCTCCAATTTTTAGAGATTTGGGATATGAACGAGCCCCAGAAGCTCCTGAGATATTCTTAAGTCTGTAAGGAACACTCACTAGGATAAAATAAATAATTTTTGATCCAAAAAACAACGATCCATTCTTTCATGATAATTCGGTTCGTTACAACTTCCCCTATTTAAATATTCTCATCCCTGAGTTAGCCTTTTGAGGGTAAATAGTAATCATTTGAGAATATTTCCATCCACTTCGACATCTACATTAAATCCCTACTCCCATGTATCATTTTGTACTCATTCGTTCTTCCATATCACTATTATTAATGCACTGACCTACCTTAGAGAGACTTCACACTTTGATCTATGATACACACTGGGTACTCCTAAAAGGAATCATACACATCTATGTCAACCTTATCAGGATATAGAACATGAACTTGGTTTGTATAATAACAATAGAGTTGAGACATGTGAAATACATTTTTCATAGCCTATTATCTCTATGTAATTGTTATTTAGTAAGTCACTCGTCTGATTCTCTCTAAGATCTCAATGGTTCAGATGAATAATGGAGAAATCTTACCCTACCCATGAATCTATTGTAGGAACAACTCTAACAACCCAAGATTGATGTACATGGACATTACATTTCATTTGAGGAATAATTAATACATTACAAAAATATATTCACAAAGGCAGTATTAGTTAAGAGTCTTTTGGAACATCGAACATAATCTTCCATCCTGGTGAAATATCTCCATCATCTCCTATAAAGATCCCCCCCTTTTTTCCTACCTAAATCCATTATTTAAATCTAGGGGAAAAGAAACATATGAAAGGGGTGAGCTCAAATGATCTGTGATGTTAAACATAATGAACATCTATGAAAACATAAACACAAGAATGTGAAAACATGAACTGAAATTTTGAATATCGAAATTGTGGTTCATGATATAAATATTGATATTTCATAAGACATATATCATAAAGGTGTATTATTCATGATAAAATAGTATTGTCATAAAACATGGGATTTTGGAAGATAAATAAGCTCATAATATTATTTCCATAATAGCAAAGACCTTTCTTCGATGACCATCATAGTGGAAAAAGTCTATTTCTGAACTGGGTTTACTAATCGTTCCATCCATGTATTACAGAACTAGATTTACTTTCCATTCTAGCCATATATTACAGAACAAAATTCACATTCCATTCCATTCATGTCTATATCATGAGATATAAATCTTTACCAAATGCATTGGAGTGATAAATTTCTCTCACTCATCTAATAATGAAATCATTCTTACAAGTGACACAAAAACCTAAATCATTCCTCATAGTGTAACCCACGAAATAAAATGGGTTTAATAAACACCATTATGAAATAAAATAATCCATATAAAATATAATTCCATAATTAAAGAAATCAAATAATATTAGTAATAGTGATAGAAAAGTAACCCTATTTAAAGAGAATCATCTTAGATGGAAAATAATTTTGATAAAACACTCAAACTTAATTCTTATGGAAAATATCCTTTCTTTAACAAAAATGATTTCTTTTCTAATAATGCCACACAATTTTAGAATAAATAATTTTATTTGGAAATAACCTTGTGATATTTTAGGGTAAGATTTAATTAAACAATTCATTATGAAAGCATAAAAATTGGTTCATGTCGTACATGTTAAAAAACATTCTCCTTGTAAGTTTGTGAGAGAAGTTAAAAAGTACCTCATATGGTAAGAAAATAAAGATTCCTTACATCACATGTAGTAAAATTAAAAAAAGGTAAAAATTACTTTAAAAATACATAGAATAATAGTAAAAAATTTATGAAAATATTTTTAGAAAACATGGGCATGGATGATAAATATATCCCTAGTAAACACTTATATATAAACGATCTCAGATAAAAATGAGATTGGAAAATTATCCATTACCTTAGGTATGAGCTTCTTCATATTTTTACAAACCACCTGTATAATGATTTAGATAATGTAATTAACTTATTCTAGAATCATAGTCATCCTATATTGTGATATTTTCCTTTTTTTTCTTGTAATAATTCATTGTTACTCATTATTCGGGTATTAACTAGTTTATGATCGTATGCATGTTTTGACAAATAAGTTATGGTTCCCCTTCTTATGTCATATTTATGTCTTTATAAAATTATTTTAGAATACTAAATAACATATTTATACATTAGGTACATTTATATAATCATTCTTGAGTGGTTTTCATGTAGAATGAGTCACATCACATCGTGAAGACGGTAGGTCGTATGTATGCAAAAGTGACGATATCATTCCCAAAATTGTTGAATGGTGTATATTATTTAAGAATAAATATAATTTTATAATAATCATATATAGTTGTTACATCCACTTTTATACCCATCCTAGTATGGTTGTTGTTAAAAAAAGATTACACCACGACATGGAGACGGGAAGTCGTACGTACGCACGCGTGGTGATTTCGTCATTCTTAGAATGGATAGAAAGTTCAATATTTTTGTTTCATAATTATAATATCATCTTAGTATATAAGTTTTACTGGAGTTATTATTATATAATAAATCATCTCATGAATTAGAAGTTGTAGTTTAATGAAATATAAAAGAATCGGTAGAGGATATTACATCTTCTTTGACGTTCTCTCTTTAGATCTCCTCTTAATAGAACTAGAGTTGTTCTTTTGAGAATAAGAACACCTATTCAATATAACAATTAATGTTTATTGGATAAATGGTTAGGGTATGGATTAACTGAAATGATTAATGAGTTTTGGAGAAATGAGGGAGGAGGTTCCCTTTTATAATTGAGGCGAGGGGCACTTTTTGAATCCTCAAAAATATTGATTTATAATAAAATTATTTCAGACTTAAAAACATCTAAAATGTCAAAATTCTAAGATAAGATGAGATATGGTTTCAATATAATCAACCAATTAATTTTTTAAATGTTTCTATGTCCATTCAAACCATATCTTTTCAATTTAATTCTTAGTAATTCTATTTCATTTTAACTAGGGTAACTAATAATTCAATATTAAAAGGGTGAAATATTTACTAATTTGATGAAAATTAGATCATCAATAAATAATTTTGAACAATTTTTTACCATTTTAGAATTATTATATATTTTTCAAAATGTTTTGTGATTTTAAAATAATTGAATAAATCATTATATTGATACAATATCAATTGTGTCAATTATGAAACTATTAATTTCATGGATTTTTAAAAATATCAGTATAAAATTTTATCCTTGAATAAAAAAAATCATATCCATAAGTTGAAAGGGAATCTATTAAATTCATTGGAAAAATTAATTAGCCAAAATCAAATTTATTTTAATATTATTAATAACATTTATTTGATATTTCCCTTAATAAAATAATTATACATCAATATTTTGTAATTATTTAATATACTTATTTTATGATAAAAAATTAAAAATAAAATATTATTATGAATATAAATTTACAATATTTAAGATTAATATATTTATTATAAATTAAAATCTTGAAAATCAAACATTAAAAATTTTATACTTATTAATGTATGAATGTGACAATTTTAACATTACATTAAATAAAAAGATATAATTGTCTAAATATATTCCATATGCCTCCAAATGGTCCATAACCCTATCATTGGATGATTATAGTCGATATATACTCAACCAATAAAATTTTGTAAAGTGTTCATTCCCTTTAATGGTTATTATCATTTTAATATAAATTAGTTTATTGATTTTTCATCGATTAAATAATTTTTTCATCTTCAATATATAAAATTTTAATGTAATTATTTCTTACCTAAAAATTTAAAATAAATTACCATGATAAATATATAAATTTTATCATTCAAATATGTTTTTATAGTAGAATTTATCTTCTATATAGCTTTCTTCTAAAAAGGATATATTATCCAAAATATGAATGTGACGTCTTTGAATTTTCATTAAATAAAATATTATATATACCATAATATGTCTGAAATGGCCCCAAAACGTCAAAAATACATTTATATCAGGGAAAAATGTTTATTATGTTAAAAATTAAAATTAAAATTTATTGATACCACCCATTTGTCTATATGTGGATACATATTAGATATTAAAGACAAAGAAAACGACACTTTGTGTCTTTCTTTGATTTAAATATTGGTTATGTCATTTTATGTTAAAAGTTTCCATTAAATTACATAATTTTTGTACTTATGTGTTAATGGTATAATTATATTTATTAAATAAGATTTTTTTATTTGTGTTGGTAATTTTATTGTCATTATAATTTTATTTTTAACCTAAATTACAAAATTTACCCTTTACCGTAGAAATAAAATTTTCATGATCACTATTCATATTGGTCAAAACTAAAAGAGTCCTACATACCAAATTTGGACCTAATGAATCCAAATTTGAAATCCATTTTTCATAATTCAATATACACAAGTTTTAGAATTAAATTTAAAATAAAACTGTTAAAATGTCACGAAAAAATAGTTTTTGGAAAAATGATCCTTTCTTAATGGAAAATGTTTTTATAATTAATTCATGTATAAAATAATTTTCAAAACACATAATTGGTTAAAAATTAATTAATTAAAACTTACCACAAATAAAAATAATAATTTTACTATTTGATGTATTTAATGTAAAAATATGTGTTTTCATTATTCATCCAAAAAATAAAATTGATCCTAAAAATACCAAAAAATTCAACCAATGTAAATTCTTATATTATGAACTAAAATAAAAAAAATTTGTCAAATTGAATATAAAAAAATGTCAAAAAATAGATTTCAAACGGGTGTTCCATCAAAAGGAGGCAAAACTGCATTTTTTTAATAATAGTTCTTTTATCTGAAAAATTGAATTTGTTGTTATATAATGTCTAGAAAATACATAATATTAATAATAATGTTATATAAAATTAAAAATCTGGTTAATAATATTCAAAATGACTAGTTTATATCCCATTAATTACTAAAATTTTAATAATATATCATTGTTTAGTGAAACTCGGTATTGCGTACAATGCAAGCTATTGAGGAAGGTCGCTCTTTATTGTAATGAAATCCATGTTAGTGTTACATTTAGTGCATGATTACTTTGGTTTTGAAAATAACATAATCCAAACATAGTTTTTTTATACATTGAAAATAATTTATATTAAGTGTTGTGTGAAATTAATTCTATCAAAAGAACATGAAATTGTGTGTAACACAAGCCACGAATAGTGTTGCATATACAACAAGCTAATATAGTGTTGTGTATAGTACACGCTAATATTTTGTAGAATACAACACAAGACCTCAAAGAAATTAAAAAGAATATATGTCATAAAATCTTGGGGTGTAACACTAACCTGGGTGATAATCAGAAGAAGCTTTGTTCCCTGACCTAAAACTATAGTGTTAGTCAATAATTATTTGCATAAGACTGCTTCTTGGACCGAGTTGTAAACACTCACTTCATGATACGTTGTACATTCACTGAAGTCTCTTGAATGATACATGGCCCAAGAAGTGCTACCTCACCAATCTCTGACTAGCATAGAGGTGATCAGAATGACCTACCATATAATTCCTTATAAGGATCTGTATGGATGGTAGAATGAAATATGTTATTGTAAGAAAAAATACACTAGGGGTATATGCTTTTCCCGAGAACTAACAAAGTAAAGTATAAATAGAAAAATCATGTCCTCAATCATTTGAATCATATGCTCTATCTGATAATCAGTATGAGGTTGATAGACCATTCTTAGAATCATTTTTGTAACCAATTCCTACTACAACCCCTTCCATAACCGCAATGTGAAACGAGAATAACTTTTAGATATGATAAAACACAATGATCCCTGAAGGAATAAAACATCCCTAGAATGTAGCCTCTCTAGATAATTTACATATAATGTCTCTCAAATAGGTAAAAAGTGTGCAAACATGATCAACTAATATAAAAACCCAAATAATGTCGTTTCCTCAAGGCGATCTAGAAAAACCTATCATGAAGACCATGGTGACATTGTCCCATTTCTACTCAAGAAAGGAAATCATACAACATCCCTATTTTTAAATGGATTCTATTTTTTAATGAATACAACAAATAATTATTCTAAATAAGTATATGTGGTTGAAAATAATGGTGATGCATTAAAACATAGTGTAAGAACACATATTTAGACTAAAGATTTGTGAATTTTAAATATACAATAACAATTAGAAATAAAATTGGACAAAGTAAAACTAACATTCCAGCAAAAATATTATAGATCCCTTCACCTGGATCCATCATTAGTAGAAACCATCCAAATATGATTATAGAAAGAACACATAAATTTGGGAAAATAGGAACCATCCTCGTAGGAAAATAATAATCAAACATGTAGAGTCATATTTATTTAAAATGACTCCCAAGTATTCTATTTATAGGAAAATGGAATGGATGTTGGTAATTTACTATTGGTATCCTTTATTTTTGAATAAATGATATATTAAAGAGGAAAATTAAAATATAGTCATTATGATTCCTTTTGGAGTGGTTATGAAATTCAATAGGAAAAGTGTATTTTAAAACAAGGTATAATAATTATATAATTAAAATGGTACTTCTATAATTTTTTATAAGTTAAAATTATGAAAAAAACTTTGAGGCTTTTTGGAATGATATAAAACTTATATAATATTATAAAAAATATGTATTTGAAATAAAATAATTCTGATTGTTAAGTATTAATGATGAAATGTTCATTTTTGATAAATAAACATATTGAAGATATTTATAGAAGAAGTAACTATTTCTTTTTCTAATAGTTTTTTTATAAGAAAAAAATTTTGTATTCATGATTAGTTTCCTAGATAGTTCAACCACACTATGCGAACATTCTGGGCATGCTCAACTAATGGAGGGTACCAATCCGGACTAGCGAGCTTGGAGGCAGGGAATTAGGAAACCTCACATGAGGTAGACTTTGGACTAAAGCTCGTGGGGCTGTGCATAGGCCCATGTGCATTGGTTAGGTTGGATTCAATGGTAGTGATCATATCCTATTAATTAATTATTACCACCATCAGTGATATCTGAGTATTTAAGTGAGTGAGGAAACATGAATGATTTTTATGTGGGACTCAATGCTCGGTTACTATTAACACATTTAAAAACACTATATATATCTCTTACATCCAATTAGATTGATCAGGGTATCTCAATATTTTCCTTTTTATCTTCCTCATGAGACTCTACTTTTCATCGATCAACTTCGACACACCATACTAGAATCGTCTAAATTGAAGGACCTCTTTGTTCTTCATTCCACACATGACAACACTGGTGTAGAGAATCATTCTAAAAGTGTACTACCTTGAAAATGATTCCCATGGAGACATGAACTACCTTCTTAGATTACCTTCATAGGTTTGAGCCTATATAAAACCTTGATCCAACAGTGATGGTTATTACTTCACAAATAATCTTGGTGATATAGTATGCCTAAGTTCTTACGCATGAATATGTTTATAAAAAATTAAAACTGGGTTTTTAATTAATTTTCAAATAAAATCAGTTTGTTTTAAAACCCTAGTACCTTCATGTTGAATACACTATGTAATTGTTTTGAAGATATTGTTTGAGACTCATAGACGTAAGATAATGTTGATAACAACATCCCTTCAAACCCCAAATTCCCTGGAAAGCTCGATCAACACTTACCTGCGGGTAACCGAACCTGTATATATGTGTATATAATGAAGCTACTTACTTAGGGAGAACTCCATTCTCTCAACTAGATGAAACCTTGTGAAATCCCTCTATCCCACTATTTTACCTTCTATTTTCCAATAGATTGAGATCCCAACTCAATAAATGGATCATTTTCATCACCTTGATTCACTAGTTTAGGCTAGGGTGTATATATATGTGTATGTATTATTTTCAAAATTATAATCTATTTTTAGGAATTTCAATTAATCAAGTGTTTTGCAATAATATTTTTCTATGGTTTATATGCATATTATTTTCATATTATAATACTAATTTTTTTCAAAAATTCAAATTTTAATATTTCTAAACACAAATTTAATGTATTTAAAATTTTTATACTAACTTCAAATATATGATTTTTTGTAACGCCCCGACCCCAGTTACCCAGAGTCGGTGCATTATTACATAACATTGGCATGATCACAAAGGATCAAATCTCTAAAGACCGATTAGTTTAGTAGTCTTGGAAACACTAGATATATTCATAAGTCTTACATTACATCATAAGGTAAAAAACTACAACAAAATCTTGTCATCATATCCCCTCATATTATCCCTACAGGTCATTCATAAATTACTTCTTCACATCCTGGAAAAAATAAAACATTGAAAGGGGTGATCCCAGATGCTCAGTAAGGATAACTATATAGAAGAAGCTTTCATAGATAAGTATAAGCACTTAAGGCAATCTGTAACTAAAATAAAAGCCTTTTAAACTTTAACTTTAGAATAATATGGAAAATATAAAATGAAATAATTCCATTAACTTATTCACATGGATATTCTACTAGTCTAATAATCACATGCAATATCAATAACCACTTTCATAATGATGGAATGCATAATTCCAGACTATCATCACGACGTAGCCAAGGCCTCGTGCCAAGACTACAAATAAGATTTTGTCAAGCCCTCATGCCAAGACAGTAGTTTGTCTCATGAGATCTACCGATGCATCGAGGAGCTATAGAGGGCTCCACCCGTCAATTACTAAGTCCAATGCATTCCTCATATGAACAGGTTTAAACATAACATAAATATTCATATTAAAACTAGCATACGAAATGTCAATACTTTAACCACAAACCATGAATGGTATAAAAATAGCACATCCACAGCCATACATAACTCATTAGATACAATATGGAAGATTGTATTGTATCATATTAACCTCAATAGAGAATAATGAAGGATATTGACATAGATGAAAATAATCATCAAATCTATTAGAGATAAATATCCCCCTTTTTCTTGAAATCATTTAAAAGTCAAACTATTTGTCAAGAATCCATTTAAAAATTGATTTTTGAATCAAAGTGTCCCATACCACTTTGAAACTTTTAATCGTAATTTTGATTTGAAAACTTTAATGTCCATATAAATAAAACCTTAAAACTATTTTTAAAACATGGACATTAATGATAAATATTTGGAATAATAAATCATTAAAAATTTTAAAATGATATTTTAGTGAGAGTTCCTAACCAAAATATAGACACTTTAATACAAATAATTGAGGTAATAAAAACATTGTAATATAATGAGAATATAGGATTCATGATATACTATGTAAAAGTACAATATATACACCATATAAAAGTGAATTGGCGTATAACAACAAAGAAGTCTCAATGGAATGTAATTTGTGATGAAATCTCTTATAAATATCGTATCCTTAGGTTAAGGATAAATCAACGACATAATTATGTGTGAAAAATATAAATACACTCAATATGATTGGTTATTTAGTATAATTCAATCAGAGGACATTTACACAAATTCTTGTAAAAACAACACCAATGAATTGGATATTTAACTCAACAAATAGAGATTGAGTTAAAAATTAATCTTATCAAGTTAATACCGATCACTTGAGAATTTATCAATGGAGTTATTATGTGTATCAAAAGTATATCCACATAAATGGTAGTGTAAATTAAGACATAAACAAATGAATAGTGATTCCACACATAATCTTTGTGTAAAATAATCAATGAAGTATGCGTAAAACCGAATGAGTCGAAATTGAAATTTCAAATTCCCTTATTGATTTGGTAACTTAAAAAATGTAAACCCATGAAAGAAGTATCATAAAATGATGATTTAAATATCCATGAATTAAAGTATATTGTACAATGAATATAAACATGGGCAGTACACACCCCTCATGCAATAAATAAGTGGTGAACAATGGAAATCTCACAGAATTAAAAGTGAGATGAAACCCCTAACTTTGTACTTTTTCCTTGGTAGACGGTAGTTTAACCTCATTTATAATGGTAAAATAATTGTTATTTAATTATACAAGAATTGTTTACATTAATATGATATCATATATGATCTTTTAACATTGATTTGTTAATAATATCTTAGTATTATCATCGTTTTGGGTGTTAACGGATTCATTTTCCTTTGTCTGTTTTGTTACGTAAGTCATGATTGTTATAGATAGGTTGTATATTATTTATATCCATAATTATATCAAGTCCTTAAACATTATTTTTAATCATTACATGAGAATTATACTCAAATGGATATGATGGGGAATGAATCTCATCGCGTTCGTGGATACGGTAGTCCGTACGTATGCACGAGCAACAATATCATTCTTTTGATATTAAAATAATATATAATTTGATGATATATCATATAAAAAGAATAATTATCATGTTATATTTATTATTAACATGAATTATACATCATTATTATACCCATCTAAATAATAATATATTGAATAACAATTACACCACAACGTGGAGACGGCAGGTCGTACGTACGCTCGTATGGTGACATGTCATTCAAGGGATGGATAGAATAATGAATTTGTTTGTTCCATAATTATAATAACATCACAGTATATAGAAGGTACTGTAGTTATTATTTTAGAATGGAAACAACATGGAAAGAAGAAGTTGAAGAAGAAAGGAACTTTAAAGAGGGTGGTTAAGACGTTACCTCTTCTTCGGGTTCTTTTTTTTTGATTTGATCAAAAGGGATCCTTAGGTTGGCTTTATGATCAAAATAAGGCCACTAGGATGACTTGAGGGAAGTTGTTAGGATATTTGGGCAGATTTTGGCCGAGAAAAATGGCTTTTAAGGTGTGACAAATTGGTTAGAAGTGGTGTCATTTTCTAAAGGGGGGGAGGGGCACCTTAGGAAAATCTAGAAATATTATTTTATAATAAATTCATATTCGGTTTCTAATGGCTACAAAGTGGATTATTTAAAGTTTAAGGTGGGTCTGGGTTGAAAACCACTCAACCAATATAATTTAGACAGGTTTGGGTCAGTATATTAACCTTATAATTTAGTTTTAACTCTTAGTTAATTAGTTTGACACTTACCATGTCACTTTGTATTTTTATATTATATAGTTAATAAACATACTATATACCTCCAAGAGACTCCCAAGTGGTCCATTAATGATACACCTATCATGATATATGTCTATTTTCTAAACCTTATATTTTTAGGAAGAGAATATAAATTAATAATATAATATTTGTTTTAAAAACTCATTTATGTCAATTTTGACAATACTCAATAATTGATTTTTTATAAAGTCTTAAAAACTTTATTAATTAGAAAAAAATAATTTAAGCAATCCAAAAATGTAATATTAACCAATAAAATTATAGTATGTCATCAAAACTTTCAAATTATACTTAGTTTAACATTTATAATATCAATTATTTGATTCTTTCATTAATAAGGAAAATACTGCATCATTATTGTGTCATGTGTATTTTTACTTTTTAAATGTCTAAAAATTATAAATAAAATAACATTATGTAGGAAATAGTTTTAAATTTATAATGAATATTTATAATCTAATATATAACATATATAACCCTATGTAAAAAAAATTCTAAAAGATATAAGCTTGTGTCATTTTTGTATTCACTTTAACTTAATTAATATAAAGTGTCTCTATCACCTACAAGTGGCTCCATGGGGTCCCAAAATCGACCCAAAGATGCCCATGGTCGGAAATGTATCCACCAATAAGGTTAGGACACGTTTTAGGGTAGTTTATTATTATTATAATATTATTTTTTTAACCTTTATTTACCAGATTTACCCTTTAACCATGGTAAATAAAATATTTACCGAAGTAATTATTCAAAATGTCTAAAAATAAAAGTTCCTTATTTACACAATTTGGAAATCCTAATTCCAAATATGGAATACATTTTTCCAAATTCAAAACATATAAGTGGCAGAAAATAATTTAAAATTAATTCCCACTTTCAAAACAAAAAGCGTGTTTTTAAGATATAATAACTATTAAAAGATTGACAATTGTGTATGTTCGGTTTAAATGTGAAATTATGTCCAATGACCAAAATTTTATTAAATGGTAAAAATTTATTCTAAATATACTTTAAAACCACTCAAAATCCTAATTTATCACTATTGATTATTTCGATTAAAAAAAGTTGTTTTTAATTAAAATTTAGTAATTTTCATTATTCATCATAATATGAAAGTTATCTGAAAAGTACCAAAATTTAACCCTAGGCTAATTTTGATATTACGAATCCAAAAATGAAGTCCATTTTGAAAGATAAAATTTATAAAATTTTAAAAAGTAGGTATTACTATTCATAACGGCTAGTTTGATTGGTTGTGGTGTGTTAGAATCTCGAAGTTTGCGTACAATGCAAGCCATTGCATTATTCAAAGGGAAACGTACCATGGAAGCTTGGGGTGTTACATTCTCCCCTCCCTAAATAAATTTTGTCCTCGCTATTTTTAAAATTGGCCTTGAGAAGATAATGGAACGTCCCACATCAAAAAAGAGTCAATAAAACTATCACTTTAAAGGAAAGAAAGAGAAGTTTGACGATCACCCAAGATAACCCATACTAGGATTACATGTAAGAAAACTTGGATATGGACGATAAACTAAGTGTAAAGTTATGATGGGGAGGGATAGAAAACATTATTAGGAGAAAGTTAACAATAGTAAAACCACAAACCTGTGTTGGGGCAAATGGTCATTAGTCTCTCTGTAGGAAAAGTAAATAGACAACATTTTTTTTAAGATACATTACATAAGGATGAGGAATTCATTTATGATATTGACTAATAACATAAAGATATATACATACTTTTTAAGTAGAATTTAATTATTTAATAAATTTCTACCACTAACCCATTTTTTTTAAACAACGAGTTTTCAAGAAGACATGGTCACACTAGAATAGCTTCTATAGAATAACATGATACATGTAGGATAAACTATATATTTAACTTGTCTTTAGAGATTAATAAAAACCAAAACGGTTAGTATAAGATCTGATGATCCCCCAAATGGATATTCCATTAGAGAAAAAACACTAATCTTAATTTCTAAAATAAAACAAACAATACCCCAACGTTAAATAAATACCATTCAATAATCAATTGTCCTTAAAATACTTCAATATAATCCAAACTAATATTGAAACCCAAAACATAGAAGAATTTGGTAATGTAGTCTTCCACGTTAAATTGTCTCTCCAAATGACATCAACTACTCTTAAAGTCACATACTTAAAAGTGATTAACCTAATCACATATTCTTTATTATAGGTTGATCATTTCCATAAATAACACAAATTATAATAAATCCACAATAAAAACATAGATAAAAATCCACCATTACTCCTCAAATGAAAACCAATAGAATTCTATTTTCCTTGGGCATATAGTGTTCCCAACAAAGTGAACATCTTCCAAAATAACATTCATCACTTAATCACCAAATCATTTTCTTATACTAAGGGTATTAATTTGATAAGACATAAGATCCCAAATAAACTTATTATTAATCAATAAAATCATTAAACTAAACATAATAGTCACACTAACTAGGGACTTCACGTAGTTCAGTGGTAGGCGATAAATCCCAATCGCACTTTTGTTGTGGGTTCGATTCCCACAGCTTTGTCCGACGCGACGGGATGTCACACGGTCTGCGTGTTGTCCTTTTTCAAAAACTATATTTTATAACATTACCAAAATGAGATAAATTCCTCAAAATAACCATAACATAATTTAACAACAAATGTTATCTCATACCATTCATTTTCATCCCAAATTATAATAACTTGTAATTGCCTCAAACCCAATGATCATATAAAACCAAATAGTTATTTATAACTATATCCACAGAAGAAAAGATAATTCTTCCTCAAATATTATTCTCACATGGAAAACTGAAGGGTTACGAATACAAGAGAAAATTATTCCAAAGTAAGCCCATCAACAAGGAGCAATAATACTTTTTAAACATTTCTCCAACCATTTATTTCCACATAGCTTCTTCTTTGACCAAGAAAATATCCTATAGAATAGGTAATTCACTCGGGTAATGGCTAGGTCCCCTATATTTACAGAAAATGACTGTAAATAGATTCTTGGGACCATTTTTATCTTCTTCCATAGTACTCTTCATTTTTCTTTGGCAATTCATCACTTTATGTCCTTCCTTCCCACACGTAAAGCATTCATTTGTCCCATTGAGACACTTTCCTAGGTGTATCCTTCCATATTTCCTTCTTGATGGAAATTGAGGATTCCTTTCTCCATGGTCTCCACTGCTGGAGCTCTTATCATTCATCACCTTTCTCTTTTTGTTGAGTCTGGGAATTGGTTAATATATATATTGTTGATCATATTTTTGGAAAATTTATTTGTCATGAAGACGATATCTTTTACACCTATCAACATTCCATTTTTTTCTCATTGCCACCACCGTTCCAACCTTGTACATCGCTCTCAAAGTCACTATGACTTCCTTGGAATCTAGCCATTGACTAAAACCAGAAAGCATTGTGTGAGTAACAGAAGTCATAAAATCATTTAGAGAATATCATGTCACCATATTCTCACCAAGGTCATCTACTCTCATATTATATATAATACTTCAAATAAGTTTGTAAATAAAATATAAATTATCCTAAGCATATCCCTCGGGAGTGTCATAACCAAGAGAACAGCAAAGCCCATTGTCGTGCACCAGTTCCCGTTCGATTCTAGCTCAATGCGGTGTTTTCGGGTTTCACCCCTAGGTACATCTGTGCCCGAGAAACCTCTACCTGCTCGTATCCAGATAGGGATGTATTTCTTGGAAAACTCACAAAATCTCTATAATACCAAAATTCTAGGAAGTTCTTCTATACTAATCCTCAAAGTTCATCTTAGGTCTATGTTCTCTAATCAGAGTTTATCTAAATCTAGTTTCCAAGGTTTGTACTAAATTTCCTCTGATACCAACTATAACGCCCCGACCCAGTTACCCAGAGTCGGTGCATTATTATATAACATTGGTATGATCACAAAGGATCGTGTCTCGAAAGACCGATTAGTTTAGTAGTCTTGGAAACACTAGATATATTCATAAGTCTTACATGATATCATAAGGTATAAAAAACTACAACAACATCTTGTCATCATATCCCCTCATACTATCCCTGCAGGTCATTCATAAATTACTTCTTCACATCCTGGGAAAAATAAAACATTGAAAGGGGTGAGCTCAGATGCTCAGTAAGGATAACCATATAGCAGAAGCTTTCATAGATAAGTATAAACACTTAAGGCAATGTATAACTAAAACAAAAGCCTTTTAAACTTGAAATTCAGCATAATATGGCAAAGATAAAATTAAATAATGTCATTTAATTATTCAAATGGATATTCTACTATTCGAATAATCACATGCAATATCAATAACCACTTTCATAATGATGGAATTCATAATGCCATACTATCATCCACATGTAGCCAAGGCCTCATGCCAAGACTACAAATAAGATTTTGTCAAGGCCTCGTGCCAAGACACTAGTTTATCTCATGAGACCTACCGATGCATCGAGGAACTATAGAAGGCTCCACCCATACCTTACTAAGTCCAATGCATTCCTCATATGAACAGGTTTAAACATAACATAAACATTCGTATTAAAACTAGCATAAGAAATGTCAATACTTTAACCACAAACCATGAATGGTATAAAAATAGCACATCCACAGTCATACATAACTCATTCGATACAATATAGAAGATTTTATTGTATCATTTTAACCACAATAGAGAATAATGAAGGATATTGACATAGATTAAAATAATAATCAAATCTATTAGAGAGAAATATCCCCCTTTATCTTGAAATAATTTAAAAGTCACAGTATTTGTCAAGAAGCCATTTAAAAATAGATTTTTGAATCAAAGTGTCTCATTCCACTTTGAAACTTTTAAACAGAATTTTGATTTGAAAACTTTAATGTCCATATAAATAAATCCTTAAAACTATTATTAAAACATGACATTAATGAGAAGTTTTTTGAAAAATAAATCTTTAAAACATTTAAAATGATATTTTAGTTAAAGTTCCTAACCAAAAGATAGACACTTAAATACAAATAATTGAGGTAATAAAAACATTGTAATATCATGAGAATACATGGATTCATGATATACTATGTCAAAGTACAATATATACACCGTATAAAAGTGAATTGGCGTATAACAACAAAGAAGTCTCAATGGAATGTAAATTGAGATGAAATCTCTTATAATGACTGTATCCTTTGGTTACGGATAAATCAACAACATAATTACGTGTAAAAAATATAAATACACTCAATATGATTGGATATTAATTATAATTCAATAAGAGGACATTCACACATATTCTTGTAAAAACAACACCAATGAATTGGATATTTAACTCAACAAATAGAAATTGAGTTAAAAATTACTCTTATCAAGTTCATACCGATCACTTGAGAATTTATCAATGGGGTGATTATGTGTATCAAAAGTATATCCACAGAAATGGGAGTGTAAATTATTACATAAGAAAATGAATAGTGATTCCACACATAATCTTCGAGTAAAATAATCAATGAAGTATGCGTAAAACCGAATGAGTGGAAATTGAAATTTCAAATTCCCTTATTGATTTGGTAACTTAAGAAACATACACCCATGAAAGAAGTATCATAAAATGATGATTTAAATATCCATGAATTAAATTATATTATACAATGAATATAAACATGTGCAGTACACACACCACATGCAATAAATAAGTGGTGAACAATGGAAGTCTCACAGAATTAAAAGGGAGATAAGAAACCCCTTACTTTGTACTTTTTCCTTGGTAAACGGTAGTTTAACCTCTTTTATAATGATGAAATAATTTTTATTGAATTATACAAGAATACTTTACATTAATATGATATCATATATGATCTTTTAACATTGATTTGTTAATAATATCTTAGTATTATCGTCATTTTGGGTGTTAACGGATTCGTTTTACTTTGTCTATTTTGTTATTTAAGCCATGTTTTTTATGGATAGGTTGTATATTATTCATATCAATAATGATATCAAGTCCTTAAACATTATTTTTAATCCTTAAATGGGAATTATACTCAAATAGATATGATGGAAAATGAATCTCATTGCGTTCGTGGAGACGGTAGTCCGTACGTACGCACGAGCGACAATATCATTCTTTTGATATTAAAATAATATATAATTGGATGGTATATCATATATACAGAATCATTATAATGTCATATTTATTATTTACATTAATTATACATCATTATTATACACATCTAAATAATAATATATTGAATAACAATCACACCACAACGTGGAGACGGTAGGTCGTACGTACGCACGTATGGTGACATGTCATTCAAGGGATGGATAGAATAATGAATTTGTTTGATCCATAATTATAATAGAATCACAGTATATAGAATATACTAGATTTATTATTTTATAATGGAAACAACAAGGAAAGAAGAAGTTGAAGAAGAAAGGAACTTTAAAGAAGGTGGTTAAGACGTTACCTCTTCTTCGGGTTCTTCCTTTTGATTTAATCAAAAGGGCTCATTAGGTTGACTTTATGATCAAAATAAGGCCTCTAAGATGAATTGAGGGAAGTTGGGAGGATATTTGGGCAGAGGTTGGCCGAGCCAAAAGGCTTTTAAGGTGTGAAGAATTGGTTATAAGTGGTGTCCTTTTATAAGGGGGAGGAGGGGCACCTTAGGAAAATCTAGAAATATTATTTTATAATAAATTAATATTCGTTTTATAATGGATCCAAAATGGATTATTTAAAGGTTAAGGTGTTTATGGGTTGAAAAAAACTCAACCAATATAATTTATACAGTTTTGGGTCATTATATTAACCTTATCATTTAGTTTTAACTCTTAGTTAATTAGTCTGACACTTACCATGTCACTTTGTATTTTTATATTATATAGTTAATAAACTTACTATATACCTCTAAGAAACTCCCAAGTGGTCCATTAATGACACACCTATCATGATATAAGTCTCTTGGAATAACCTTAGATTTTTAGGAATAGAATATAAATTAATAATATAATATTTGTTTTAAAAACTCATTTATGTCAATTTTGACACTACTCAATAATTGATTTTTTTAAAGTCTTAAAAACTTTATTAATTCGAAAAAAATTCATTTAAGAAATACTAAAATGTCATATTAACCAATAAAATTCGTGTATGTCATCAAAACATTCAAATTATATTTATTTTAACATTTATAATATGAATTATTTGATTCTTTCGTTAATAAGGAAAATACTGCATCATTATTGTGTCATATATATTTTTACTTTTTCAATGTCTAAAAATTATAAATAAAATACCATTATATAGGAAATATTTTTATCTTTATAATGAATATTTATAATTTAATATATAACATATATAACCCTATGTAAAAATTGTTTTCCTAAAAGATATAAGCTTATGTCATTTTTGTATTCACTTTAAATTAATTAATCTAAAGTGTCCCTATCACCTACAAGTGGCTCCATGGGGTCCCAAAATCGACCCAAAGATTCCCATGGTCGGACATGTATACACCAATAAGTTTAGGACACGTTTTAGGGTAATTTATTATTATTATAAAATTATCTTTTTAACCATTATTTACCGGATTTACCCTTTAACCATGGTAAATAAAATATTTACTGAAGTAATTATTCAAGATGTCTAAAAATAAAAGTTACCTATTTACACAATTTGGAAATCCCGATTCCAAATATGGAATCCATTTTTCAAAATTAAAAACACAAAAGTTGATGAAATTAATTTAAAATTAATTCTCATTGTCAAAACAAAAAGCGTGTTTTTAAGATATAATAACTATCAAAAGATTGACAATTGTTTTTGTATGGTTTAAATGTGAAATTATGTCCAATGACCAACATTGTATTAAATGGTAAAAATATATTTTAAATATACTTTAAACCCACTCAAAATAATTATTTATCACTATTTATTATTTCTATTAAAAAAACTTGTTTCTAATTAAAATTTAGTAATTTTCACTATTCATGAAAATATGAAAGTTATCCGAAAAGTACCAAAATTTCAACCTAGGCTAATTTCAATATTTCGATTCCAAAAATGAAGTAAATTTTGAAAGCTAAAATGTATAAAATTTCAAAAATTATTTATTACTATTGATAACGACTAGTTTGATTGGTAGTGGTGTGTTAGAATCTCGAAGTTGCGTACAATGCAAGTCATTGCATTATTCAAAGGGAAACGTACCGTGGAAGCTTGGGGTGTTACATTTTTTATATTGTTTTATGTATAAAAATTAATGTTTTCAAGATATTAATTTTAAATTCTGATTTCATTAAAGGATAAAATTAAAAAATATATTTTCAATTCCAATATCATATATTTTATGTCCAAAAAATTATTATTTTATAATTTATAGATATGTAATTGAAATAAATATATTAAAATGAAATTATTTATGATTATTTTTGTAGGTAAAAACCTATATCTTCAAATTATTATTATATATAAAAAAATTATGATTAAGAATATAATTATTTCATGCAATGGAATCATATCATTTCGAGCTATCATTTTATACAAAAGTCATTCATGATCATAATTATGGCCATTCAAAAAAGATTATTCATGAAATTTAATAAATATGTATATTTATATAAATATATATGTGTGTGTTTACATATAAACATTAATTTACAAAAAATAAACTACCAATTTATAAGAACCACTTTCAAAATAGATTTTATTAGTTTCTGATTGAAATTTTAAATACCTGGGTGTTAATCATTGCGTCGTTAACATTCCATGCATGTATGCAATGACTGCTTGTCATTAGATCTGGTTATAAAAAATTTATCAAGTGATTTTAGATGAAATTAAATATATATATATGAAAATATAAGGATATATATTTAATAATACATTTTCATGTTTTTAAAGAGAAAATCTATAGTGATATATATATATATATATCTGAAATTTTTTTATAAAAATTTCCCACATAATCATTCTAAACATGATAGGGAATTGTGGACTGAACTCATCCTTCTAGAATGGGTAGACACAAATAACATTCATTGTCTCATGTGGCCGCATTGTTTTGATTTTTTATATTTCATAATATTTTTTGAAAAATCACTGGATTATTTTACAAATTAAATTATGTTTAATTTTTTTAAAAGTTATTATATTTTGAGAAAATATTATTTTGAAAATAATGTTTTCAAAATAATAAGTCTTTTTAAAGGTATTATATTTTAGAAAAGTGTTTCCAAAATAATGTTTTCCAAATTATATGTATTTTCAAAGGATTTTTAAAGTGTATTCCAAACAAATATTTTGAAAACCCTAAGAGTTATTATATTTTTGAAAATTAGATATATAAAATATTTATTTTAATGTAATGAAAACTTTTAAAAATAGTTTTCAAAAATTATTTTCAAAAAGGTTTTTAAATATCGTTTAAAAACCCCTTTCTGGGTTATTATTATCACCCTATGTTTTTAGAAATGATTATAGGATCATTTATAAGTTTCAAGGAGATTAGATTTTTTCAGTAGCTAGCATGAGAAAATTCAAATAGTTACATATTTTCTTTATTTTTTCAGAGATGTTTTTTTATGTAAGACATTGGAATATTAATATACATATTTTCATATCCAAATGTTGTGATGAAATGCGATTATGAGGCCGAGTGTGCATGGAATTTATCTTATAAAAATATTAAAAATATTTTTTATTATGATCATAATATTTCTTAATGAAAATTTGAGAACTCTTAAACAAAATATTATAATATAAATATGAGACCATATGTGTGCCTAGAATACGATGTTTTCCTTAGGTTCAACCTAAATTAGTTCAATGTGGGGAATTTAGATAAATGTGCTAATGGGTGGTTGCATTTAGTAAATTAAGTAATTAATTTTATTTACTTAATTTAATTGACCTAATAAAATTTCATTATATTAATATATTTTTATAGATGTATTAGTAGGGTTATCCACAAAACCCTATGATTATTGTACAATGACTTCTTCCACCTCCCTTTTGAAAATCGATTTCAGACGATGAAAAACCTTTGGATCTAGGTATATCATGATATATCAAATGCAAAGACTTATTTCATTCATTGGTATGTGTGTTCCTAGATTTTAAAGATCCAAGAATCTATTAGGAATATTTAACTCATTTATTATTAAATAATTTAATTAATTGATTCATCATGATCACTTCTTTTATTCATTTTCATCAAGTTCAAGCCTTTGTGTGCACCCATGTATCAGATTTAATTGTTTAATTTGATTAATTCTTTTTTTACATAGTTTTTCAAATCAGTATCTCCAATTTTGATTATTTTTCAAATAAAATTTAGCCAAGTATTGTTTCACCATTGTTTATTATGATTTTCTTCCACCCATTCGTCATTTTCTTCCTGATTGGGAAATAAGGGCAAGGTTTGACATTATCGGGTGGGATCGAGCATGATTGGATCCTTGAATTTGTGTAATATTCATCTGCAAACAAATAGAATTATGATTTGGGGATGGATTAGTATGTGTTGTGGGATATGGGTGATTAATACCATAGATTTTAGATCTAGTATAGAATGACAACGGTCGTGAGATGCATGGGTCGTGTGATGCTTTACCATGGATCTACATGTTCCATTTTCTAAACACCAGATAGCTGGAAAAAATGAATGAGGGTAGAATCAAACATTATCAATAGGCTTGGAGGAAAGATTTGATGAAATAGCCTTAGATCTAGATACATGGTTTTGTATCTAACATTTTATGAAAAACACGAGCACACACCGTATAGTCGGAAGAACACATGTCGTGTGAGGACCTGACTATGGGGACTAGGGTTTCGGAATGAGTTAAGTATAACACAAAATGTGGGATCCCCACATGCTGTGTGGTATTGTGATGGTGACCTGAGTGTACTCCCAGAGTACATGAGAAAAATCATTCCCAAGCACATGGCCAAGGTATACAGACATGGCCTAAGAGACAAAACTAGGAGAACACTATTAGACTCTGAGTAGATTCGATATGTCTTGTAGTCACCATAAATTTGGTATACTTCAATATGAGTAGGGAGTTGTGTGATGGTGAGGAAATGAGCAGTTCATGTAGTGGTATCACAAGTCATTTGGGTCCCCAGCACATCATTTACCCCTACCTTCATTTTTAGGAAACATAAATCTATCATATCTCCTTTATTTGGACTCAAATTTTGGCATGTGAATATCATATCCTTAGTGTTTTTCTACATAGAAGGTTTTGGAGGCTTCTATAGTGGATTTTGAGATATTTTGTGTGATGTTCCAAGTGAGATTATTCTTTAGGAAACACACGATGATGGCATTGACCATCCAGGATCACCCAGGACATTAGAGAGAACCCTCCAGTTGGGATAGGCATGGGTGCTCTACCAATCTATAGAGTGGAACCCTCCTTCCTGGAAGGGAATGGGTACTCTGTCAACTTTTATAGTTTAACCATTCTATTGATATATGGAACATTTCCTCTACATATCCACTAAGCGGATCCATCATGAAGATTTAGCGTATGGGTCCTAGACTAGGAGAGTGGATCCCTCTTGTTGGGAATGGCATGGTTCCTCTATCTTCAATCTAACCAGAACCCTCCAATGGTGTTAGGGTGTGTGTCTTTTACTGACCATTATAATAGACCCCTCCACTTAGGTTTTTCATGGGTCCTTTACTGATTACTTGAGTGGAACCCTCCTGTAGATTCGAGGAATGGGTCCTCAACTATCAGAGTGGCCCCCTCCTGCTGGGTAGGGCATGGTTCCTCTATCGAATATTGAGTGGAACTATCCTATAGTACAAGGGAATTAGTCCTATTCATTAATGTTTTGACCATTGACTATGAGACATAGTGGCGATTTGTGGCTTAACATGGATATTCCTATTGGTTAGACATGGAAGATGATAGGATTAATTGATATAATCATAGAACTAATGGAACAATTTCCTGGGATGAGCTATGAGATGGAGATCTGATTCTATCTCGTTTAGTTTTATTTTGTTTTAGCATATATATATATATATATATATATATATATATATATATATATATATCCTTGTTGTTGGATTCTATTTTCTCTCTTGATTTGGGGTGATCTATTAATATATCTATTTCTACTGTGTCTCTTACAGCTCCACCTTCAAGATTCAAGGCATTCTAGTAGGTATGTACACAGTCTCCCCTGCATGGGATTTTCCTACATGTTTCGTGTCGTATGTAGAATATGGAAAGGTTAGATGTTACTATAGTGGATCTTAGGGATACCATCTGTATTGAATTTCATATGGTGGTTGGAGATTTGAGATCATGATATTTTCCCTCTCAGCACTTTTACATTGAATTTCTTTCATGTCAGGACATCTTTCTAGTTGGAAATAAATTTTTCCCCTTTACTTTCAGTTTTCACTTCCGTTCTCTAGCGCACCCTAGAGGTTTTTCTTATTCATGGTTCTATTCTATATATTGATTTTTTTGGTTTTATCTTATTTATTTATTCATTGACATGGTTATGTGTTTTCATTTTGGTACCATAGGAAAATTCCTCCCATGTTAGATATTCCATTCAGTGCTCATCACTAGCCCTTAACCTATAGAGGTGCGATTAGGATAGTTGCATATCGATCCTCGTTGGTTCGTTTTATGATATATTGTTATAAAAGTTGGTTTGATCCTTGGGAATGTGTTTGTATTAGTCCTCGTATGATCATTTGGATGGGATTTAAGGAAAGGGTGTTGAAGTGTTTCGAGTGTGCATTTTAGGCTAGGTAATCTAGTGTTGATGTGGTGGCCTATTTATACATTCACAAGGGAATTGACTACCTTCTTGTCAACTTGGCATACTAAGACATTGGTTTCGGGGATCAATGGTACATGAATCACATAGGATTGAGTCTCTAACTATCCTTCTTGAATAGCCTCCCCATTATATATATATATAAATGCTCATTTGACCATGGCATGTCTTAATTAAATTATTAGGATGCCTCTATAATTCCATCCCATGAGGTTATTAGATCCGGATTTTGATTTTGATCTGATGAGTGATGAGGCCTCAATATAGGGTCCATCCAACAATATCCTCCCTCAAAGTGGATAGGTATAAGCAAACCCACCTATTGGGTAGTAGATCATAAAATTAGGGAAGGTTGAGGATGTGCGCAGACTTAGCACACTCAACACGTTCCAGTGCTAGAGGCCGATGAGGAATCATGGTGATCCAAATCACCATGAAGTAGAGGTTTGTCTAGAGTATGTGGTCCATGTTTTTAGGGTAATATAGATACCAAAGAATCAAGTGATTGAGCTGGCAGCTAGCCTCTTCCACGGAGTAGTTGGGTATTGGTTGAGTCTTGTTACCTAGATGTGTGATGAGTCAACACTCTCATGGACTGACATCTAGCAATAGTTCTGTGAGGAATAACACATATACAATTTGGTATGGGTTTGGATTTAGAAGATTCTGTAGCTACGAAAGGGTTGGATGATATTGGATGAGTTCATGATGAGGTTCACATACCATACACATCACTCCCTTAACATCATCTGGAATTGTTACTTCCAATAACAGAAGTTTTCTAGGGACTCTGAAGAGATATCTATGCAAGTGTGGTGTCCTTTTGCATTCCCTCCTATGATGGGGTGTTGGAGCAGGAACTAGTGATTGAGAAATTCCTATTAGAGGGGTGCCATATGGTTGGTGATGGTAGTGGGTGTCACAAGGCTATGTCTTCTAAAGTAGTTATAAAATGTCATTCAAAAGGATTTCAACATAGGATATCTTCCCAAGATCGGGATTAGGAATGTATTTAGGGAAAACACAGAGGACAATGGTATCCTAGATAGGGTTGGTGCTATGATTTTGATGGTTGAGGTCACCTATTTCAGGAATTCTTAGCCAGATGTTCTAAAGTGTGTAGACATATTTCTCACGTACTTCCATGACAGAGACAACATTGTGATCATGGATCTCAGAGGAGAGGGTACGGAGGACCCCAAGGATGCCAAGGTGGAGTGGGAAGAGAAGAATGTGGTTCTCTATGAGGAGGTTCTATGAGTGGTGGATGAAATTATGAGATCCTCCCACCAAAACCACTAGGGAGCCCATATCAGGCTCAGGGAGATGTCGGTCAGGGCCCCATACATTTGCATGTGATGGAAGATTATGACATAGAAAAAAAAGATATGATTAGATGTATGATCTATTTTTATTATACTATTTCATAAATATTATTAGAAATAGGTGAGATTCATTAATTCATATATATACTCCTTGTGAGAGAGATTCAATTCAATGTTGAGTCTCTCTCCCAACATCTTTTTCTTGAGGTTCCTAGGGGGTACGCTTCTTCAATATCATTTATCTTCAGGAAGTTAGAGCTATCTCTTTGTGTATAAATGTTCCCATGGGACATATTTTTTATCCTCATGGAACACAATGAATTAATATTTTTAAGGGATTGATTTTCAGTGGTTCGTGCTGAGATTGACTATCACTATAGACAAGATAGATTCCTTTGCATTGATGGTACAAGATTCACCTTTGTGGGTGAGGGAGATATCATGGTGGGATGAGTGGATTTTGTGAGAATGTGGTTTCGTCCAATCACAAATTAGTTGGTGAGTGTATCCCTTAGTGCATCATGATATTTAGTCATCTGGATTCCTTCGTTTCAAGATGATTTTATATAAATCACCCCCAAGAAAATTCCAATACTAACACTGAGGCGGGTGATGGATTCTTCATTATACATGCATCCCATTACTACTTTGATATATTATCAGGCATATTAGATGGCCCCTATTGAGCTCTAGTATCTTCGATTATAGTTTAAGGACATTATAGGTAAGGATTTCATCATGCCCAATGTGTCCCCTTGGGAAGATTCGGTTTTTTTCATGAAAAATGTGTATGGGAACCTATGAATTTGTGTGGATTATCATCACCTGAACCAAGACATGATAAAGAACAAGAACTCCTTGAAAATAATTTATGACCACTTTGACTAGTTGGGAGGCTGGTGATGATTCTAGAATATCGAAATCTACTTCATATTCCACCAGTTGAGAGTTCATGAGGTTGATATTCCAAATATAACATTCCAATGTCGCTAGAGACATTATGAGTTCCAAGAGATTCCATTCAGTGAGATGAATTTTACAACAATTTTTATGTATTTGAGGAAGTAGATCTCCCAGTAATACTTGGACAAGTTTGTAGTTTACTTTGTTGAATACATATTCATATACTCTACCATAGAGTAAGATTATGCAGATCACTTAAGGATGGTCCTATATTTACTTTGTATTTACCAAATTTATGGTATTCTTTAGATGTTCCGGTTTAACATTATTGAGGTTCAATTTATGGGACATTTCATTTCTGATCATGGTTTAGCTATGAACCCAGAAAATATCAATTTAGTGCATGCCTAGGATCCACCCAAGATCATGTCAAAGGTGTAGTGTTTTATTGTCTTGAAGGAGTACTATGAGAATTTTGTGGAAGAAGTATCCATGCCTACCTCAAATTTTATGGCCCTGAAGTAGAAAGGGTGTCCATTTTCCAAGACTGAGCAGTACCTAAGAGCCTTTAATGAGTTGAGGTGGAGGTTGAGGAGTGTTTCGATATTGACACTACTAGAGGAGAGTGTGTAGTACATACTATATTGAGATGGTATATGATCTGGGCTCGGCTTTGTGTTGATGTAGCGGTAAGTAGTTATTTCATATGGGCAGAGATAGTTGAGGCCCCATGAGTATAACTACATGACTCATGACATAGATCTGGAAACATTAGTCTTCACTCTAAGGATGTGAATGCATTATCTTCTGGGAGAGTGCTTTGTGGTTTACTTAGACCATCATAGTCTCATATACATATTCACACTAAGATGATTAAACCTAACATAACATCACTGGTCAAGGTCCCTATAAGACTATGAGTTAGAGATAGTATATACTCTAGGGAAGGGAAATTTGGCAGTATACTCCCTTAGAAAGAAGTTATAGAATCATTTATTACATTAGGTTTCTGATCAGTTGGATTCCTTACAGCTTACCCTAATTGATCAAGAGAGTGAAACTTTTCTAAATTTGATGATTTTGACTCCCATTCTCCTTCTATGTGTGAGATCTTCCCATCTAGGAGACGTTGAATGTGAGGTCTAGAATGAGCAGATATCCGCATAAGATTATCGATGTATTTTTTTAATGATGGAATCAAGTCATCATTTTCTATGGATAGACAGTGGTCCCATGAATGATTCCGAGGGAGGTGATGAGGGAGTTTCAAACATATCCTTCAGTTATATATACCTATGTATAGAATATGTAAAGAGACCATCATTGGATGTTTTGGTGGGATGGAATGATATAGAGCATTGTAGAGTTCATTTCATGGTTCCCTAAAATCCAGGAGGTTGAGGCTGAGAATCGAGTGATGATAGGTATTTTTCAGCCTCTTAAGATCATAGAGTTGAAATGGGTGAATATATATAGACATCATGATATGGCTTCCATAGATAGTGGATATCCAAAACAGAATATGCATGATGATTGATGGACTCATGAAGGAGGAATACTTCATTTCAATCAGGGAGATGAGTTAGGCTGAGATTTTGGGGAAGTTGTTTGTATGAGATATTATTCACATTCATTGGGTTCCCTAGACAATTGTCTCTAACTGTGACGCACAGTTTATGTTTCGGTTTTCAAGAGGCTCATAGGAGGCATTTAGGACCCATATGAGAACGACTAAAAACATTCACCCCTATAAAAAATGGGATGACCATGTGCACTATCTAGGTGTTGGAGGATATTATATGGGATTCCATGTTAGGCTTTGACCAGAGCTATTAGGATCACTTTACCATGGTATATTTATTATAAAAAAATATTTATCACTCTACTATCAGAATGGATCCTTTCGAGGTCTTGTACGGGAGACCCTTTTGTTCAACATTATGATGGAATGAGATCAGTGACGTATCTCATGAGTGTCTAGATATGGAAGCGTTGACGATATAGAAGTTCATGGTCATCCATGAGTGGATGAGGAAGGCCTAGAGATGGAGAAAATATCACAAAAACCAATATCATAGGCCCTCAGAGTTGTAGAAGAAGACCACATCTTCTTAAGAGTCTCCCCATAATAAGGATTGTAAATATTGAATGAGGGAGGAAATCTATCATTCAGGTTCATCAGTCCAATCTAGATCTTATACTGGGTCAGTGAGGTTTCTTACCACCATTCCCTTCCCCAAGAGTTGGATTGGGTTGCTGATGTCTACCATGTGTCACAACAGAGGAGAAACATGCATGACCCCATGAATTTTATTGACTAGGGTGAGTTGGTAATCATGGATGGTGACACTTTTGAAGATCACCCTAGGGATATTGAGGATTGACCAAAGAGTTCCATCCATGGAAGGACCAATCCTTTGGTTCATGTTATGTGGAATCATGAGAGCACGCATGAGATCTCTTGGGAGCAGTAGAGCTAGATGAAGACTCAATATCCTAATATTTTTATTAGTTTTTATTTTTAGTTATGAAAATATTGACGGAAGAAATTACGTAGAGGTCATTTTTTCATGTAAGACATTAGAATATTTCTATAAATATTTGCAGAGCTAGGCACTAAGACAGTTTGATATTCCAAGTCCTGGTGTGCCCAAAATTTATTTTATGAAAATATTAAATATATTTTAAATTAAAATCACCTAGTGTCTTAAAGAAAATAGGATTACCACTAAAATGAATATCTGATCCGAAATATCATACCATTTTTTATTCTAGAACATGATGTTTTCTATTAGAGAGGCCTAAAATGTGTTGTCACATTGTATTCTGATAAAATCATCCCTAGAAAAGTGTGTTTATTTAAATAAATAAATAATTTTATATATATTAATTAAATTTTCTAATGAAATTTCCATATATTAATACATCGTTATGGATGTAACACCAATGTTAGCTCAAAAACCCTAGTATCATCACTCATTTACTTAATGTTACTTGCATTGAAAAATTGGTTTTAGACAATGACGAACCTCTGGACCAAATAAGATCGAGGTGTACTAAATGAAATGACTTTTATCATTCATTTCCAAGGAATTTTTTTGATGAATAATGGTTTAAAAATTAGGTATTACTTTTCAATTTAAGGATTATTCCCTTATTTATTAAATTTATTGAGCATGATCACTCATTTCATTGATCTACATCATGTTAAAGACATTGGATGTTCCCAAGTATGAGATTTTATTTTTTAGTTTGATTAATTATAATTTTCTGTGTTTTACCACCCAGTTTTCCCCAATTTAGATTCGTTGGAGAAATAATCATGGACAATGATTATTACACCATTTTTTATTTAGTTATTCACCCATCTATTCTTTTCCTTCTTCACCATTGGGAAATAAGGTTATTGTTCAACATTACCGAGTAGGATAGAGTGCGATTGGACCCCCAAATTCATGGCTGATTCATTTTTGGTGAATGGAATGATGATTTAGGGATGTATTAGGATAGATTCCAAGATATAAGTTATTAATACCATGGATTTGAGATCGAGGTCCGATCATCATAGGGAGGGACCACATGTTATGTGGGTCCCCTTCAAACTGTGGACCCCTACTTTCATTTTTTTTGGAAAATCCAATATCATGTATCTCCTTCATTTGGACTCATATTTTAGAATGGGAGTATCTTATAATGAGTTTTTGTTCATATAGAATGGTATGGTGGCCTCTATAATATCTTTTGATATATTATTTGATATTTTCTCAGTGGGAAGCATCTTTATTAAATTCTTAATGCCAAAAGTGATCAGGCATGATCATTAGGGAATTTAGAGTCTTCACCCCCCATTGTGTTGGGCATGGGTCATCTTCCTATCTATAGATCGTAACCATCCCATGAGACATGGCATGGGTTATCTATCTACATTCAAAGTGGCACCCTCGTACTGGGATAGGGAATAGTTCCTCTACTAATCCACATAGTGCAACCCTCCTAAAGAGTCAGGGTATGGGTCTTCAACTGTGATACTGGAACCCTCCTACCGGATAAGGCAGGGGTCCTATATATTTTATCCAAGTGAAACCATCCTATAGTATTAGGGTATGGGTACTCTAATGACCATTAGATTGGATCCCTCTAGCTGGGCTAGGAATGAGTCCTATACCAATTACATGAGTGACACCCTCCTACAGAGTTAGGGAATGGGTCATCACCCATCAGATTGGAACCATCCTATTTAGTTGGGCATGGGTCCTCTATTGAGTATTTATATTCACCATTACATTTTTCTACAGAATGTTTCATCAATTTTATGGTTGTTTCCGTTGACTATATAGAATAGTGGCGAGGTGTGGCTTGACTTGGATAGTTCTTTTGTGAAGATATGTTAGATGTTGGGAGTCATTGATGGAATCTTTGAACCATGTAAACTCTTTCCTAGGCTCGTATTTGAGATTGATATCCCCTATGTATCTCTAGGTTTCTTTGGATTGAGAATATGTGTGTGTGTGTGTGTATCTGTATTCATGTTGCTGGATTTTTTTACTATCATTATTTGGGTTGATGTGTCTGTCTATCTATTCGTATCATGTATCTTACTTCTCCCCTTCAACTTTTGTGAGTTCCTCATCGGTATTTATATACACACCCAATAATGGGATTTTACCACATGTGTAATGTCTTTTGAAGATGACAGATAGGTCCATTGTGACTATAGAGGAGCTTAGGTATATCTGGTGCATTGGACCACATATGGTGGTTAGAGCTTAGAGATCAATATATGAAGTCTATCAACAATTTTACTTCCCATTTTACTTAGGTGAGGAAATATTTTTGGTAGGGTGTGTATTTGTTCCCATTGCATTCAATTTTCATTTCCTTACTATTGTACACCCTGTAGGTTTTTCATATTCCTGGTTATATTATAAATATTTCATCTTTTTTTATCATTCCTTTACACTTTGGAAATGATATGGTTAGATGTGTCTGTATAGGTACATTAGGAAAATGTCTCCCTTGTTATATATTCCTTTCAATGATTTTCACCAGACCATGGACAAAGGAGAAAGGCTTGGGGTAGTTTTAGTTCGAGCCTGACTGGGTCATGTCATGAAATTTTTAATCCCTAAAAATTGGTAATATTAGTAATTTCCCTAAAAATCATTAACTAGATAATATCCTCATCAATATAATGTATTTTATATTTTATTTTTCATTATTATTCAAAAAAATAAAGCGTTATTTTGTACGAAATCTTGAATTATAGCAACTGAGGCTTAACATACATGGATATTACATCATTTTAAATGAATATTATGAACATTTAAAAAATACATGATCAAGGACCATAATATATTATTGTCTTTGGATGTTTGGAATAAAATATTCTAACTAGGTTAAAGATATTCAACATCTCCCTTAAATATCTTCCCCTTTATCAATTCTACTTAATACATTTCTTCATAACATGGAGAAAGGAAATGTAATAAAGGAGTGAACTCATATGCCGAGTAAGGCTAAAAATAAAAGATTTAAATAATAATACATAATAATAATGGTATTAGAACATGATAATGACATTGAAAATAATACCATACAAGTGAAATAACATAAACATGAATCTTGGAAATGATATTGGCACTGAATAAGACACGAATCATAAGGCAATCAAGATCATTAGCTATGAAATAAACACAAAGGAAAAAGACATAAATTTTTTTCTGACACATAAACATATAAAATTATTTCCAAGGTATTCAAGGAATTACAAACAAGGCTATCATAGTGGTATGGGTTCACTCCCCAAACCATAATGGTAGTCAAGGTTCACTCCCAAGATCATCTTAGTGGACCAAGTCCTTTACTAGACTGTGTTCACTCTCAGTTTCATCCCTTTATTACTCAACTACGATCACTTCACATTAAAACCTAGTATTAATAAACTATATTCACTTATTAATCTATCCTTTTATTACTGAATCAATATTACTTCTTGTTCTACCTATGTATTAGTAAATCGAGTTCACTTCCCGTTCCAACCTTGTATTCTAGAATCAGGTTTACTTATCATTCCATCCTTGTATTATTGATGTGGGTAAACATCTAATTTTAAACCTCTATTAATAAACCACTTAGACATTTATTACTAGACATGTCATGAAAAACCAACATCACTTCGCATTCTAGCCTAATCATCATGAACTGAGTTTACTTCTCCTTCCATCCCAGTCATACTAAACTGAGTTCACTTCTCATTCCAGCCCTATCATACCAAACCGAGTTCACTTCTCATTATATCCCTCTAATACTCCTAATACATAAATCATCATCCAATTATGTTTATGGATATATAGGCCCCACCCATCACATAATAAAATCATTCATCCATGTTCCACAAAATAATAAAACATTCATCACATCAGGACCCCTAAAAAGAGATGGGTTTCATAAATATAAAATAATAACCCATGAAATGGATTTTATATTATAAAAAATAAACCTATCATATATTATTTAAATTATACATGTTTAATAATAATTTTATTTTAGAATAACCCATGAAAATATGTGGTTTTAATAAGAATTTTATCATGGTATAACCCATGGAAGAGAAATGGGTTTTATAGGAAACATGTTATCATAAAAATAAATCATCAAAAAAAAGACTAAAAATGGATTCATTATATCCTATACCCAATAAATCATAAACTATATCCAAGTATTTCATCTTATATGGATAATAATGTTTAAAGGATCATTTAAAACATTTCTTGAGGAAAATAATCTTGAAACATTCCAATGTGTCAAATACCACTTTGAAAAATTTGAATCATAATGTCCCTGAAATAATAACATTAAATGAATCTTATAATATAATTAAAAGATTTATATTCGTGATATAACTTGTAAAATGGTATTATATACTTATCTTATAAGAATATAGCTGCATAACATGGCATGTGTCTCAATGATGGAAAATTGAGACAAAAATAACTTACCAATTTGGTAACTTTTGAACCATAAGCCCCATGAAAGTGAGATCATAAAATTAATATTTAAATAAACATAAATTTTAGAATAAAAATAATACAATACATTCATGGTAAGTATATACACCGATAAATTAAACAAATGGTTAATATGTCATAAGTATCAAAGAATGAAAAGTGAGATGAGAAATCCCCTTACTACAAGAGTAAATTTTAAGTCATGATCCCCATGAAATAATAGCATCAATTAGAACATTTAATACAATTAAATAAATTTAATTAATGATATAACATGTTTTAGGTCAATATATACACCACACTATTAGAATAAGTGGTGAATATATCATATACCACACAAAAATAAAAGTTAGATGAGAAAACCCTTACGTTCAGTCTTGATTTTATTTATACATGTTAAAACCTATTGTATAAGAATTAAAAGTTTACAATAATTATACCAAAATCCAAATTCTTATATATAATAAAATATATTATTTTATTATGACTTCATATTACTTGTTTTTTTAACAATCCCATGTTAATGTTACGTTTCGGGTAATATCCGCTTTGTTTTTCATATATATCTTGACATGTTATTCATGATAATATTACATTGATGATGATTTAATTATTTCTATAATGTAATAAATGGTATAAATATCATATATATTCATTATTTATATATATATATATATTTATAATTATATATAAAATATATAAATTGAAAATGAAATACACCATTAATGGAGATAGTTGGACGTACATACACATGAATGTTGATTCAATTTTCATGGCGCATTGGATGAAATAAAAATAAATGATATATTTTTATATATAATATCATTAAATTAGAATAATTATTTTATATATATTATATAATTTTACTAAAAACATATTTAATACATTCCATATAGAGTGTGAACAAATCACGTCGCTTTGAGGAGGCGGTAGTCCACACGTCCACAAATGAAGTTATCATAGTTAAAAAATAATAATCCACAAAGTTATGTGTTGTATAATAATTATAGGTGCATAAAAACCTTATAAATATCATAAATATCATATAATAATAGAGTTTTCATCATAATTCCCAACCATTATAGGTGGTAGAGGAAAAAAGAACAACATCATTTTGTGAGGTGGTAGTTCACCGTACACAAGAAGGGTATGTTTATTACCCATTTGATGGATGTTTTTGTATCTTTAAAATGAAACATTGGAATAAAAAAATCAGAATATTTTTTATACTTATATTTTTATATAACATGAAATAAGAATAATTGAAGTGTGTGTATAGAAAATAAAACAAAAGAGCTTGTGGTAGGATGTTTCCTCTTCTTTGAGTAACTCCTTTTAGTTTGCACCAAAGGGATTCCTTGGTTGGATTTTTTCCCAAATACAGGATTCTAGGATGATAGGATGGATTTTGGGAGATTATTTGGGTAGGTTTTCGAAAATCTAATATGGATTTATTTGTGAAAGGATGGGTAATATTGAGCGGATTTTTATAGAGGTAGAGGGGTGGTGTTCGTGTAAATACCAAAAGGAAACAACTATTGGGAGGTCTCCATTACCTCATTCACTTCCAAAATGGAAAAATAATGGATTAAATGGGAATTATTATCAATTCGCACTCATGCTACACAAAAATAAACTAATTTATATCATTGTTTTCCTTAGCCTTTAGATTCATTATTTTTCTCATTTCAGCTTTTTATTAAGGTAACTAGTTTTCTATACTATGTAATTTAACCATTAATACTAAATTAAAGAGAGGTTTTTTATACAATATCGAACCAATTAATCAAAAATATTATATTTAATTCAATTTCTAAAATTTTATAAAATTAATTTTATTATTATTCCCAGAAGGACATAAAAATAATTCCATTTATGAAAATAGTATATCCAAAAAAATAAAGTCATTACCAGAAACTATTTATTTTATAGTAATTATTTTTTTTTATTTTAAAAAATTATAAATAATATTTTAAAATTATTTATTACTATTAAAATTACTATTTTTAAAGTTTATATTATAATTATCTCATTTAAATAATTATAAAAATAAAATTTCATTTTGTAGAAACTCGGTGCTCTCTATAACGTAAGAAAAGATGAGGTTTTGTGTATCCAAAACATATATTGTTGTATTGTATAATGGATGATTAAGGTGGTATAGTGTACAAATAAAAAATTACTTTGTGAATTCATATAACATAAGATATATTCATTGTTGCATGAAATGAAAAATATCAACATGTTAAAATTGGTTTAAAAAAACTTCACAAAATCATAGGGTGTCACATTCTACCCCCCATAAAAATAATTTTTCTGTAAAACGTATTCTAGGTTATCAAAGGTTTAATAAATAAAGGTTTCATTCACATAAACACACATCGTAAATATGAATACTAAAACAACCTTTAAAAAAATGAATGTTAGAAAAATAATGGTTACCCAAAGTAACTCATAACTAGGTTCCAACATAGAAGAATATAGGAATGGAAAATTAGACATAGGAGAAAAGCATAAATAATTATTGAGAATTACTCAGGTCATTTAACAAAAACAATAGAATGATTAATGGAATGATGAGGGCCTCAGAACTAAAAATCTTTGATGATTTATAAGACCATCATTTTAATATAAGTGAATTTATTAGGATAAATATTTTTTAATATCCTTTTTCTAGAGAGGAGGAATTATTTTATTATCGTCTATTATAAGTAAATATAATTTCTTGTTTTGATTCGTTTTTATATGCACAATATAACCCTTTGGTTGTTCCTTTCTCGATTTCCACTTCATTTCATACTCCATGAAATGTAGGTTAATTTTTCATTCTTGATAAACTAACAGATCATATGATCCATAAATAGAATGTTAACTTAATCCATATGTAATTCATTTTCATCACACCAAAATGTTTAGCACAAGTTATCTAATATGCATAAATCCTTATATGTAGAGATAATACTTCAATCTCTAAAACACAATCTGATGTTTAACTTAAACCATTCCATAAATGGTTAACCTTGTAACCCTTCCAATAGATGAAAATCCAAAACTTTAGAAATAAAGTCACTAAATCAACTTACCATTGAACCCCCATAAATCCTAATGTATCCCTTGGTTTCCCCATTCAAAACATGTGAATACCCTCGTCATATATTCTATTGAAACATGGTAGTAACATGAATTAGAATAAATCCTTTTGGAAAACTTGCATGATTTTTTATTAAAAAGGCTCCAAGATATATTCATTAAATAAATGAATTCATAAACTTCATCCATGATAACCTAGAACACTTTTTCAACAAATACCTTATCAGTTCTAATGTCATAAATACTATAAAAATATCTTTATCCATATAAAATATCATTTTCTCATCCTCAGGACTATATTAAGGGATACCTTACATTATTGTAACTTTGAAATTAAATAAATTTTATAGTTCAACGGTATTATTTAACACATTATTGAAAATACATAAAGAAAAACATCTAAAAAATCCTTATACACTTCATGATTAATTTAAAAAAATATTTTAATTCAAAAACACATACACTTCAATCATCCTACTTTTTTATTAAACAATTATTCTGGAATCTCCAACTTATTCCTCAATTCCAACTTCCTATAATAAGAAATTTGAATCACATATTAAGGGTCCTCAACCTCAATCTAATCATTATTCTTATATTTAATGTAAACAATACTGAAAGAACATCCAATTCCTTTATCATGATGTTTGTGTTATCATTATCTTTAAATGTATAACCAATAATCATACCACCTTCCTGAATATCTTCATGAGATTTAAAATTAAGAAGCTGATTTTCATAATGTCTACACTTTAAAAATATGAAGAATTTCATGTTAAACTAGTTCCTTCTAGTTATTACTCTTGACTAAGACCAAAAAGCTGAGTCATAGCAAAAGGTATCATAGAAGAAAACCACATAATCTTGAAAAATATATTATTATATTACTAACTCATGAAACCTACTTTTAAATCTTTTAAAACATATACTTATCCCAAGATACAACCCTATACATATTCTTAGAAATATCCCTATAGATCTCACTAATGTTTTCTTATCCTAGTTTTAAATGGTTTTCTAAACCTTGTCTTTGATACAAAATTTAGCTACCCAGAATTAACATACATGGATATTACCTAATTTTAGATGAATAGTCATACCATTACAAAAATTCATGCCTGAGGATCATAATGGTTTAATGTCTTTAGAATCATGGAACAATATAATCTAATTTTTATGAAATATATTCAAAATAAACTTTAATGATCTTCCCCTTTAGTAATCATACTTAATACCTTTCTTCTTAACCTAATGAAAGGAAACATAAGAATGTAGTGAGCTCAGATGCTCAGTAACTGTAAAATTAAAGGAGGACCATAACCATAAAATAATAATAAGGGTATGAGAATATGATAATAACTAGGAAAATAGTACCCTGCATATCAAAGAACATAAACATGAATCCTGGAACAAATAGTGGCAGTTCTTAAGAAAAGAATCATATGTTAATTGATAGAATAATCAATGAATACATAACATAAGAACAAGACATGGAATTCGTGGTAGACACATAAACATATAAAATTATTTCCATAGTAGTCAAGGAACCACTTAAAAGGATATATTAGTTTTATAAGTTCAATACCCAAACCGTATTTGTAGTCTAGGATCATTCCTAAGACCATTTTAGTTGACCAAGTACTTTACTGAACCAGGTTCACTCCCCATTCTGGCCCTGTATTACTGAAATTTGTTCACTTCCTAATATATATCTATAATAATAAACTATGTTAATATCCTATTCTAGCCCATTATTCTTGAGTCTGGTTCACTTCTTGTTCCAACCTTGTATTACTAAACCAGTTTCACTTCCCATTTTATACTTGTATTATTGAAGTAGGTTAACTTCCCTTTCCATCCTTGTATTACTAAAGGTTTGCCTCTAATTCCTACCCAGTATTACTGAACAAGGTTCACTTCCCATTCCAAAAATGTATTTCTGAACCGAGTTCACTACCCATTCCATTCCTGTCATACTGAAAAAAGTTCACTTCTTGTTTTATCCATATCATACAAAACTAAGATAACTTCTTGTTACTACCTTTTCATGTTGAATCAAATTCACTTCTCGTTATAACACTATCATACTAAAAAAAGTTCACATATCCTTCTAACCCTATCATACTAATGATATATAAATCCTTACTCAATGCATTGGGCATGAGATATAGGGCCCACCCATCACTTAATAAAATCTTACATCTACGTGGCCAAAAATAATAAAACATTCATCATACCATTACCCATAAAAAAAGACAGTCTTCATAAATATCATATCATAACCCATGAAATGAACTAGATATTATAAAAACTTAATAATATAATAACCCATGTAAAGGAAATATTTTTCACAAAAATTTCATCATAGTGTTACCCATGAAAAGCATTGGATTTCTTAATCATTTTATCATTGTATAACCTGTGGAAGAGAAATGAGTTTCATAAGAAATTGTTCATCATAAACATAAAAAATTCAAATAAAAAATAATAATTTTTTCCTTGGATACTATCCACAATAAATCAGAAAATATATCCATGGATTTTATCTTATATGGAAAATAATTTTTAAATGGTCATTTAAGAAAATTCATGAGGAAAATAATCTTGAAACATTGCACAGTTTCCCATACCACTTTGAAACATTTTAATCATAAACCTCATGAGATAATAACTGTAAATGAATATTATAATATCATGAAAAGTATTATATTAATTATATAACATTTTAAATGGTAGTATATACACATCGTAGAAGAATATATTTGAAAAACATGTCTTGTCTCTCATTGAAGTCAAATTGAGACAAAATCACTTAACTGATTTGGTAACATTTGAACCATAAACACAATGAATGAGAGATCATAAAATTGATATGTAAATACCTTTAAAATTAATAATAATAATAATATAATACATTTATGTTCAGTATATACACCAAACAAAATAAATGAGTGGTGAATATGGCATAAGTCTCACAGAAATAAAAGTGAGACTATAAATCCATTTACTACATCAAAAACTGTTAAATCATGATCCCATGAATGAATATAATAAATTAAAATGTTTAATATTATGAAAAATGTAAATGTATGATATAAAATTTCATACTTCAGTATATACACCACACAACTAGAAGAAGTGGTGTATATATAAAATATCTCACAGAAATAAAAGTCATATAAGAAAACCATTACCTTGAGTCTTGACATTCTTTATACATGTTAAAACCTAAAGTATAATAAATATAAGTTTAATATAAATATAAAAATAAACCATATTCTTATACATAATACAATTTTTATTTTATTATTAATTTATATTAACCGTTTATTAACAATTACAAGTTAATGTTACCTTTTGGGTAATATCTACATTGTTTTTCATATATATTTTGACTTGTTATTCTTGATAATCTTACATAGATAATGATTTACATATTTCCAAAATGTAAAAAATGATATAAATAGAATATATATTCATAATATAATTATTTATTAAAATTTATAAATTATATAAATTGAAAATGAAATACACAGTTCATAGAGACGGTAGGTCATACGTATAGAAGCAGGCTATTTCCAATTTCAAGGAATATTGAATGAAATGATATTAAATGAAATATATGTGTATGTAATATCATTAAATTAGAATAATTATGTCATATATGATATACAGTTTTACTACACCCATCCTTATTAAATTCCATGTAATATGTGAATGAATCACATCACCTTCAGGAGGCAGTAGTCCACATGTCCACAAACTTAGTTATCGTAGTTACACAAAATGGAAATCATGAAGGTATGTGTTATATAATAATTAAAAAATAATAAATACATAATAAATATAATATATATAATAAAAAAACTATAATTTCCAAAATAATTCCCAACTATGAGAGGTGGTAAAGGGTAAACGAACAACAACATTTCCTAAGGCCACAGTTCATCATAACCAAGAACGGTAAGTTCATTGCCCATTTGATGGAAGTGTATGTAGGTGTTGGTATAAACCATATAATAACAAAATAAAATTAAACTTATCATATTAATTTTATTATATAAGTATTAAATTTTTATAATTCCATTGGTGGAGAAAGAAAGTAAAAAAAGAGTTTATGGATTAATGTGACTTCTTGTTTGAGTAAATCATTTTGGTTTTCGCAAAAGGGATTCATTGGTTGTTTTTATTCAAAATTTTTGGATTCTAAAATGAGAGTAGGGATGTAGGGAGCTTATTTAGGTAGGTTTTTTTATTCAATGTGTCTTGATAGGTGTGTGTAAGGATAATAGGGAATTCTTTTTTATCGCGGTGGAGGGGCGTCATTCATATAAATACCAAAAGGAAAAACTATTGGGAGGTATCCCTTACCACATCTACTTCCCAAATGGAAAACTACTGTATTAAAGGGGAATTATGGTTGAGAAACACTCACACTGAGGAAAAATAATTTCATTTTTATCACTTTTTTCCTTATTATTTATGTTTCATTATTTTTATCATTTTAGTTTTTTTTTAAAGTAACTAGTTTTCTATCCTATGTATTTTAACCATTAAGACTAAATTAAATTGATATTTATTAGAAAATATGTACCCAATAAATCCTAAATATTATATTTAATTATTTTTATAAAAGTGTCTAAAATTGATATTATTATTTTTCATATAATGACATAATGAGAAGTTCATTTTATAAAATAGAATATCCAAATATATAATGACTTTAATAGAAATTATATATTTAATTTTCATTAAGATTTATTTATATAAAACCATTAAAAAATTGTTTTTTAAAATTCGTTATTTTTATTCATATTAATGTTTAAAGGATGTGTGTTAACTATCTCATTTAAAAAATTATAATAATAAAATGTTATTTCATAGAAACCTATTATTGTGTGTAACGCAAGACATGTCTGTGTTTCTTGTAGCGCAAGATTATCTTTGTGTATTTGATGTCAAAATATTTACATTGTATGGATTAAAAATTAAGAATAATTCATTATTACATATAAACCAATCTATATTCAGTGATGTATGAAATGAAAAATATCAAAAAGATTAAATTAATTCATAAAAAATCACAAAATCATATGATGTTACAGGTATCGAAAGTCTCAAGGTAACTACAATTGTTATTAAATGAATAGTTTAGATAAATTTTGATATTAAAACGTTTTTATTAAAAACAGTTTGGATACACTTCCATTTATAAAATATGATATATTTTTTCAATTTAAGAGTGAAATATATGGATAAAAATTTCAACATACCCTATTATCCCTTCCTGATGACATGCTTTTAATCATCATAATAAATTAATGATCTTTTGGGATTGAAAAATTTGGAAATATCCAACTCCCTTGTAAGAAAATGTTTGATGTATCAAACATATCCTCTATAATTTTTTATAATCTTGTATCATGGAATGTTTTACATTAAGTACAATTTTCCTAAATCTCTCACCTATCCCAAAAGGGAATGTATCACCAAGGAATTTTGAAATATTTTACATTTTCACAAGACCACAAATCAAATTTTTATTTTTCAATAGTATCAATGGAATTGGTTCACCATGTATCATACCAATATGTACTAACAAACCATAACATTTTCAATTAAACTCTTATAGTTTTGGAAGGACCTTTGATGAGAAATTTTAACATAGGCTCGATCTGAGTGTATTATAAAATCAATTTCCTATAATATTTTTTTAAATAATATATCAAAAATAATAATTACCAAAATAAATTCATTGAGACCATCAACATGATCCAAAAATTTTGAGATGCTTCTGGGCAAAAGAATCAAGGGACGTTGAAGGATCTCTAAAACATCATAACACAGTCTAGAATATCTACATTCATGAGTGGGGTAATAGTGGAAATAGGTGGATACTCTAATAATGGTCATGGAGAATGAAGAGTTCGATGTGAAAAGAATTGTGAGGGTGAAATTTCATTTTTAAGGGGGTAGAATTTAACATTCTTGGATTTTAGGGGATTTTGTTTATTAATAAAGGGCAAAAATTAGACATCGAAATAAGTATATCTTTTTAAAAATAATTAAGATACATTAAATCATAGTAGAAAGAAACCTCTCAGATTAATGATTCCGGAATTTTAAATATAAAATATCCATTAGTATTATAAGAGGAAAAAGTCAAATAGGCATTCCAACATAAATATTTTCACTCACTTCATCTGGATACATCATCAGTAGAAACCCTCCAAATATGATGATAGAGAGAATACCTAAAAGTGTTAAAATAGGAAAAATCCTCATAGGAAAAGAATACTTGAACACATATAGTCTGGATTATCTAAAATTAATTCCAAGTAGACAATTTATAAGATAATGGAATTGAAATTTGTAATTCCCCATTGGTATATTTTATTTTTTAATAAGAGATATAGTAATGAAGAAAAGAAATATATAGAAACTATGATTCAGTTTAGAATGGTCATAAAATTATTTGGGAAATGTGTATTTTACAACAAGGTATCTAATTTTATAATTCAAATGGTACTTTTATAATTTTTTATATGTTAAAATTGGGTAATTAAAATTGAGTTATTTTGGTATGATAGAAAAATTATTTCAAAATATATCAAATTTGTTTTTAAAATTAATAAATTATGATTAATAATTAGCACTAATAAAATGATAATTTTAGAGAAATAAATATATAACAAATATTTATTGATGTATAATCTATTTTATTTCGGAATATGTTTATAATATTAAATAAATATGACATTTAATATTAGTGGAATTGTTAGCTCAACCCTGCTATGAGAACACATATGGAATGATCAACCATAGGAGGGAACCATCCTTAAACATATAGCTCAGATTCAATGAATTAGGACGCCTCACTAGAGGCATAGCTTAGGATAAAGCCCACGGGGTAACGCATATTCTTATGTATATTGTTTAGGTGGGAATCTACCAGAATGTATGAGAGTTAGTGGTTGGGAGCCTGCCCTATTAATCACTAATATCCACCATCATAACTCGCTTTGAATTTAAGTGAGTGAGGAAAATGATTTTTTTTATATGGGACTCAACATTCAGTTACTATTCGTGCATTCTAAAAAAGTGATTAGATATCTTCCATCTGGTAGGTTTATCTTGGCCAGTCAAACATTTCCCCATCATCCTCCTCACAAGACTCTACTATTCCACTATCTTCTTCAATATTCCAGACCAGAACTATTTCCATCTAAATACCTCTTCAATCTTCTTTCACACCATGGCAACTCTAGTCTAGGGAATCATTCTAATAGTGTTAAACCTAGAAATTTTTTCCCATAGTGAAAAAAATCGCATTATCTTTTTATTTCTATAGGTTTTGGCCTATAGAAAACCTCTATCCACCATTAATGGTCCCTTCTTCTCAAAGAATATTGGAAATAAAGTACGCTTAAATACTTATGGATGAATATGTTTATCAAAAATCCAAATAGGTTATTTTTTATTTTCAAATACAATTAGTTTTTTAAAACCATAATCCCACTATATAGATTAAATAGAGTAGTAGTTTTAATGATATATTTCAAGACACATAGATGTAGGATTTAGTTTAAAAAAAATATCCCTTCAAACCCTAACTTCCTTGATAATCATGATCAACACTTACCAATGGGTAACCGAACCTGTATATGTGTATATATAAAAAACATTCATACATTGGGAGATCCCAATTCTCTTAACTAGAAGGAGTTGTTGTAGCCCCTCAGTTCACCAATTTAGGTAAGGGTGTGTGTGTGTCTATATATATATATATATATATATATATATTAATCTTTATTATTTCAAAATTTAAAATCTATTTTTAGGACATTTAATTAAGAAAAGTTTTTAAATTATATTTATATAAAGGAAATATGTATATTATATTCAAATTATAATACTAATTAACTTTCCAAAATTATAATTTTGGGTAAGGTAGTTATATTATATTCAAACACATATTTTTTGTATTAAGATTATTATACTAATTTCTAATATATGATTATTGGTATTGTTTTATATATAAAATGTGATATTTTAAGGATATTAATATTAAATTATTGATTGATTTAGGGATTTATTTCATAAGGATATATCAAATTTCATGATCTTATATTATATGTACAAAAAGAAATTATTAGTTTCAAATTTATAGTCTTGTAAATGAAATAACTATTTTATAAAGAAATAATTTATGATTATTTATATCGGTGAAAAATTATATCTTTAAACTGTTATTTTATATAATAAATAATGTTTAATAATACCATTCTTTCATGTAATGGAATCATATCATTTCAAGGAACCATTTTATATACATTTCATTCATTATCCAAATTATGGCCATATGTTATTGATTTTTCATTAAATTTTATATATATATAATAATATATGTATATATATTTATACAATCATGTATAATAAATAAAATATTAATTTATACTAAATAATTTCAAAATTTATTTTATGTGTTTATTAATGAATTTTTAAATACATGGCTGATAATAATTCCTTTATTAACATTCACTACTGTATGAAATGTTTATTTTTATAGATATTTTGTTGTACCAAATATAGAAATTGATTTCATATGAAAGAAAAAACAAACCTATATTTATATAAATATAAGTGTATATATTCAATAATACATATTCTTGTTTTTAAGAGAAAACATATAGTGATATATATATATATATTTATAAGGAAATAAAAAAATGATTCATAAATATTCTGCACTAAAACATTGTAAACATGATAGGGAATTGGGCAGTAAACTCATTCCTCTATAATGGGTAGGACAAGATAACCACCAATTTCTCAAGTGGCCCCATGGTTTTTTTGAGTTTGCATAATATTTTTTGAAAATCACTTGATTATTTCAATAATTAAATTATTTGTATTTATTTTCAAAGGTATTATATATTGAAAAAGTGTTTTCAAAATAATTTTTTCAATGAAAAAAGTATTTTAAATTATTATGTTTTGAAAAAGTTTTTTCAAAATTACTTTTTAAAGAATTATAAGTATTTTCATTGGATATTTAAAGTATTTTACAAATACATATTTTGAAACCCCATGAAATTATAATATTTTTTAAAAAATATAAATATAAAATATTTATCTTGATATAAAGACAAATGTTTTCAATAGGGTTTTAAAAAATTATTATCTTACAGGTTTTAACTAGCTTTTAAAAACCCATTAATAGGTAATTATTCTTGCCAAATGTTTTTAAAAAAGTCCTTAGGATCATTTTGAAGTTTCAATGAGATTATCTTCAATAAGGATCTTGTGTGAGAAAATTAAGATAAATACATATTTTATTTATTTTTTAAACTCTAATAATCAATACTAGTTTTCCTTTTCCTCCAAATCCAAGACCTGAAAAGAACCTCATTAATATAACAGACAATATATTTGTAGTTTCTTTCTAAAAAATACACAGCGTTGTTTTATTTCAGATCCAGAATCACACTTCTCAAGGTCTCAACAGTTTGTCTCAAATGAATGGTTTATATAAATTTGGATTTTAGTAATTTTTTATTAAATTTTTTTAGTCCACTTCCTTTTTGAAAATCCCATAATCCTTATTTTCTCAGTTAAGGAGAAAAATGGAGGGAGAAAATCTCAAACAACCCTCTTATTTCTTCTTGGTGAAATGCTTATGATCATCATCACAATGTAATGAAATTTTGCAATCAAAACCTTTGGAAACATCCAACTTTTTTATAATCAATTTTATGACATATCAAACAACCCTTCTATAGTTTTCTGTAATGGTGGATAATGGGATTTTTTATGTTAATTCCAATTAACCTAACTCTCTCACCTATCCCGGAATGGATGGTATCTGAAATGAATATTCATGTATTTTTACGTGGTTATGTGACCTCAAATAATGTTATTATTTTGACACTTCTCGATAGGATGGGGATCCTCATTCAACCTTCTGATATTTAATAAAAAACAAAAAACATTTTAAATTAAACTCTTTGAGTTTTGAAAGGACACCTAATTGGAAATTTAAAAATAGGCTCTATGTGAGTGTATTATAAAAACCATTTCCAATCAGTTGATCTGAAATTATATATCCAAAAAATGAATCATCAAAAAAATTTCCTTAAGACCATCAATACGATCCAAATAGTTCATGATATTCTTGGAAAAATAATTATGTTCCTTGGAAGGAGCTCTAAAAAATCATTTCATTATCTAGAATATCTACCTTCATGAGTGGTTCAAAATTGGAAAAAGGTGTATACTCTGATAAAGGACTTGGGAAATAAAGAGGGTGATGTGAAAATAATTTATAGGGTGAAATTATGTTTAAGGAGTGTAGAATGTAACCTATTGGGATTTTAGGTTGATGTATCTATTAAATAATGAAATAAATATAACTCATGAAGAAGTATATGTTGTTAAAAATAATGATAAGGCATTAAAAAATAGTATAAGGACACATATTCAGACTAAAGATTCAGTAATTTTAAATATTCAATATCCATTATTAATACCATAGGACAATGTAAAACAAACTTTCCAACAAAATTGTGTAGATCGCTTCATCTGGATCCATTATCAGTAGAAACCATCCAAATATGACAATGGAAAGAACTCATAAAATTGGAAAAATAGGAACCAGCATCATAGGAAAATAATACTCGAACATATAGAGTCTATCTTATTTAATATGACTTCTAAGTAGACAATTTATAGGAAAATGGAATGGTCATTGGTAATTCACCATTGACATCTTTTATTCTTGAATAAAATATATAGTAATGATGAAAATTAAAATCTAACTGTTATAATTCATTTTTTAATGGTTATAAAATTATATGGGACATGTGTATTTTATAATTACATTTAATAGTTATATTATTCAATTGGAACGTCGATAAATGTTTATAAGTAAACATAAAGTAACAAACATTTAGGATTTTAGTATGATAGAAAAATTATATCAAATTAGAATAAATTTATGTTTAAAATAAAAAAAATATGATTATTAATCACCACTAAATTAATTTTTTATTTTAGAGAAATAAACCTATAACAAAAATTTCTGGAAGAAGAAACTATTTATTTTCCTAATAGATTATTTATGAGAAAAAATATTCCATCCAAGATTAGAGGCATGGCCAGTGTATCCCCCCCATGGGAACATGATTGGAATGATTAACCATGGGAGGATTCTAGCCTTAAATAGATATCTCAAAGGTTTGTAATTTTTTCACCTCGCATGACCATACGTTGAGATAAATACTATCAGGTCATGCATAGACCCACGTGCATACGTTTGGTGGGATGCACCCCCCAAGTTTGAGAGTCAATGGCTAGGAGCATACCTCATTATTCACTTTTGGCCACCATTAGCGATCTATTAGTATTGAAGCGAGTGAGAAAAAATGAATGCTTTCTATGGGGGACTCGATGATTAGTTAATATTCATGAATTTTAAAAACATGATTTAGATCCCATTCTTATGATTAGATTTATTGAAACTATTCAACTTCTTCCCTATCATCTTTCTCATAGGGTTATACTATTCCTCCATAGTATTCAATATACGAGACTAGGAACGTCACAATCGAAGTACCTCTTTGATCTTCATTCACTAGAATTATTTTCTAGTGTATGGTGTCCTTCTAATAGTGCAAGACCCTGAAAAAGTTTCCATGGAGAAAAAAAACTTATCATATTATATCTATCAGCTTGATCATATATCAATACCCAATCCACCAGTGATGGTCCTTAATTCTTAAAGAATCTTGGAAATATAGGATGCCTAAATCCAAACACATGTATATGTATATCAACAATTGAAACTAGTTTTTTTTATTTTCAAATAAATTCAGTTTTCTCTAATACCCTCATCCCATCAGATTTAATTTATAGAGTAATAATATTGAAGTCCTTGTTTCAGAATCTTATACATAGTATAATATTGAAAACAATATCCCTTGAAACCCCATATTCACTGGTAAGGTCGATAAAAACATACTAATGGGTAACTAAACCTATATATGTGTATATATAAATAAAATTCATACACAGTGAGAACTCTATTCTCTCAACTAGAAGAAAACCATCCAAATCCCACACTCCCTCTATTTGTCACATCTCTTTTCCATTAGATCAAACACCCAACCAAAAAGAAGGAGTTGTTCCATCCCCTTAGTTCACCTGTTTAGTTAAGGGTGAATATTTATGTATATGTATATGTATTATTTTCAAAATTAAAATCTATTTTTAGAACTTCTAATTAAGAAAGTGTTTTCAAATTATATTTTTGTACATTATTTTAAAATTTTAACACTAATAATCTTTCTAAAATCCATTTTTTTGTTAGGGAGTTATATTATTTTAAAACACATATTTTAAGTACTAAATATTATTATACGAATTTAAAATTTATAATTTTTGGACTTATTTAATGTATACAACATAATTTTTTCAAGATAATAATTTTAAATTACAATTTCAATCATCGATTAATATCAGAAAGATATTTCAAATTTCAAGAACTTATATTTTATGTACACAAAAATTATTATTTTCAAGTTTATAGTTATGTAACTAAAATAACAATTTTCATAATATATTATTTATGATTATTTATATAGGATAAAAAAAATATATTCAATGTATTATTTCATGTAATAAATAATTGTTAGAATGCCATAATTTCATGTAATCTAATCATATGATTTCAGGCTATCATTTTATATACTTGTCCTTCCTGATCATTATTGTGGCCATACATTATTGATTATTCATGAAAATTAATACAAACACACACAAAGATATATATATATATATATACAACCATGTACATTAAATAAATTATTAATTTATAATAACTAATTCTAAAATGGTTTTTATGAGTTCATAAATGAAATTTTAAATACATGGCTGTTAATAATTCATTTATTAACATTCCATGCACAAATGCAATGTCTAATTTTCATGAGATTTGATTGTACCAATATTATTATGTGATTTCCTCTGAAAGAACATACACAGACATATATATATATATAGATTTAATAATACATTATCACGTTTTAAAGACAAAAATGCTAGTGAAATATATATATATATAAATGCAAAGTCAAATTTGTTTATTAACATGAACTTTGTAAACATGATATGGAATTGGGGAGTGAACCCATCCCTCCAAAATAGGTAGTCCCAGAGATACTTTAATATTTCATGTCACTACATGGTTTTCTTTTCTGAACATGCATAATATTTTATGAAAAATCATAGGATTAGTTTATTTATAAATGTATTTTTAATTATTTCCAAAGGTGTTATATTTTCAAAAAGTGTTTTCAAACTATGTTTTTCTAATACATAAGTATTTTTAAGGGTATTATATTTTGAAAAAGTATATTCAAAATGATGTTTTCAAAATTATAATTATTATCAATGGTTTTTAATGTGTTTTCTGGAGTCATATTTTGAAAACCTTGGAAAATATATTCTTTTTTGAAAACTATATATATCAAAAATTTATTTTTATATAATTTTTTTTTTCAAAATATAATTTGAAATGTATTTTCTAAAAAAAATCACAATATTTTAAAAATCCATTATATTGAAATTATTCTCAACATATGTTTTTTTAAAATGTATTCTTGGATCATTTAAAAGTATTAAGGATATTAACTTCAATAAATATCTATCATGAGGAAATCCAAATGGATGCATGTTTTATTTTTTGTTTAAAATCTAAAAAACTAAAATAGTAGTCCATTTCATCTAAATCCTAAACTATAAATGAACATAAGTTGTATAATGGACTGTATTTTTTTAGTTTCTTTAAAAACACATAAAACACTATTTTGTACTAGATCTATAAGCATGAGTCTTGGAGTCAAAATAGTTGGTATTAATGGAATGTTTAGGTAACTTTGATATTAAGATGTTTTGACTAAAAATAATTTCAGTACACTTAGTTTTAAAAATACCGTACTTCTTAATTTTTTAGTTAAGAAGTGACATAATGGGAGGAAAATATCAAACAAGCCTCGTATCTCTTCCTGGTGACATCTTTAAAATCATCATCATAATATAATGCGATTTTGTGATTGAAACCTTTGTAAATATCTAACTCTACTATAATAAATTGTATGAATTATCAAAAACATTCTCTGCAATACACTATAATAATGAATCATGGGATGTTTTACATCACGTCAAATTTTACCAACTCACTCACCTATCCCAGAATTGAATGCATCACCTCAAAAATATCAAATATTTTATGTTGTCATGAGAACTGAAGGAACATTTTGATTTTTCAATAGATGCAAAGGAATGGGATACTCGTGAATCCTAAAAATATTTAATAAAAACCCATAACCTTTTTTATTACACTCTTAGAGTTTTGGAAGGACACTTTATCCAAAATTTAAAAAGGGAATCGAACCATGTGTATTATAAAAACCATATCCCATCATATTTTCAAAAATCTTATATCCCCAAAAATGAATCTTAAAAATCATTTCATTATGATCATAAATGTGACAAAACTGCTTTATAGGGTTCTAGATAAAAGAATAAAGGGTAATTGAAGGATATCTAAATCATATTTGGGATATATAGATTATCTACCATCATGAGTGGTGCGACAATGTAATTATATGGATGCATTAATAAAGGACCGGATTAATCAAGAGGTTGATGTGAAAATAATTTCATGGGTATAATTCTGTTTAAGGGGGGTACAATGTAACATTCATAAATTTGAAGGGATTTAATCATTAAATGAATGTAATAAATACTACTTTACAAGAATAATATTTGGTTAAATTTAATGATGATACATTAAAACGTATTATAAGAACACCTATTTAGACTAAAGATTTGGGAATCTTAAATATAAAACAACCATTTTTAAAAAAATAATAAAATGAAAAAAAAACATGAAAACAACAAGATTGTAGATTTCTTTATCAGGATCATTCATTTGTAGAAACCTACCAAATATTAAGATGTAAAGAATACATAAAATTTAAAAAATATGAACCATCCTCACAGGAAAATAATACTCAAACATGTAGAGTCATGTTTATTTAAAATGACTTCCAATTAGAGTATTTATAGGAAAATAGCATGGTTATTGGTAATTCACCATTGAGAATATTTTTTTAATAAAAGATATAATAATGATGAAAATTAAAATATACATATTATGATTCATTTTCTAATTCTTATAATATATTATGGGTAAGGTGTATTTTAGAACAAATTATAATAATTATATAATTCAAATAGTACTTCTATAATTTTTTATAAATTAAAATAAACTATAAATTTTGATTTTTTTTATTATAGGAATCTTATATCAAATTATAGGAATTTTTTTTTAAACTAAAAGAATTATGATTATTAATTAGCACTAATGAAATCTTTATTTTAGAGAAATAAACCTATAATAAAAATTTATACATGAATAAAATAGTGATTTCCCTAATAGTTTTTATAAGAAAAAATATGTTGTCAAAGATTAGTGTCATGGCCATCTCAACCCCCCCCCCATGGGAACATGTTTGGCATGATTAACTATATATGAGAATCATTTTTAACTAGAGATCTCAAAGGTAGTTAATTATGTTTCCTTTCATGAGGACTAACATGGGATAAATATTGGGGGATTGTGCATAGGCCCATATACATATGATAGGTGGCCTATACCCTGCAAGTACGCGAGTCATTGGTCAAGAGAGTACTCCATTAATCAATTCTAGGCACAGTCTTTTAGATTTTATTATTTATTTGATTTAAGAAACATGAATGTTATCTTGGTTGTACTCAATGTTTGATTACTGTTTATTCATTTAAAAAATTTGTTTAGATCTTATTAGTCATATTGTATTGATCATGGATGCTAAATATTTCCCTGTAATCTTTCTTATGGGCCTCTATTATTCCTCCATGTTCTTCCGTATTCCAGAACATGAAATTCACCATCACTGGACCTCTTCAATAATCTTTCACCACCTGAAAATAAAAATGTAGGGAATCCTTCAAACAATTTGGTACACTGAAAAGTTTTTATATGGTGAAAAAATTAACCATTTAGGATAACTTATATAGGTTTGAGACTATAGAAAACCTTGATCCACCAATGATGTTCCTTTATTCTCAAATAATGTTGGTAATATAGTATGCTTAAATTCTTATGTATGTATACGATTATTAAAAATTGACATGGGGAATTTTTTTATTTTAAAATAAAATTATTTTTTAAAAACCTCATCCCACTATATTGAATAAATTGAGTAATAGTTTTTTAGAAACATTTTAAGACTCATAGACATAGTATAATGTTTAAAATATCATCCCTTGAAACCCCAACATCCCCAAAAAGCCCAGTCAATAGTTACCAGTGAGTAACTCAACTTGTATATGTGTATATATGAAGCACCTCATAACACAAGGAGAAATACATTATCTCGATTGGAAGAATCCCTAAAAACCTCTCTATCCCTCAATTATTTCCCTTCTATTTTCCTCTGGATCAAGAACACAACTCAATAGAAGGATTTGTTGCAGCCCCTCAGTTCACCGGTTTAGGTAAATGTGTATATATATGTACATGTATTATTTTAAAAATTATCATCTATTTTTAGGAATTATAATTATGAATGTTTTTTCAAATTATATTTATTTAAGGGTTATATGTATATTATTTTCAAACTATAATAAAAATTATCTTTTTAAAATTCCTATTTTTGTTAAGGTAGTTACATTATTTTCCTAAAAAAATTATTTATTGAAAATTATGATACTAATTTCAAATTTATGATTTTTTGTATTATATTATGTATAAAACTTAATTTTTTCTAGATATTATTTTTAAATTATGATTTCATTCAAGGATTTATTTCAAAAGGATATTTAAAATTTCAAGACATTATATATTATGTACAGAGATAAATTCTTATTTTCAATATTATTGTTATGTAAATTAAATAATTATTTTCAAATTAAATTATTTATTATTAATTATATAGGCCAAACCTATATCTTCACAGTATTATTTAACATAAGAAATAATGGTTATGAATACCATTATTTCATGTAATGGAGTCATATCACTTCAAGATATCATTTTATATATATTTCAATCGGGGTCATAATTATGGCTATAAATGTTTTATTATTCCTGAAATCTCGTATGTACACACACACACATATATATATATGTTATCATGTATATTAAATAAATTATTCCTTTATAGGAAATACTTTCAAAATGGGTTTTATGTGTTTATCTAGGCCTATACATTGTCATGTTTTTGTGGAGAACAAATGTAGTGTAAAATATATACACACACACATATATATATATGTAAGTAAAAAGAAATTTTTTTATAAAAATTTGGTACATGAACTTTGTAAACAATATTGGGAATTGGTGAGTGAATCCATACCTCTAGAATGCGTAGGCCCAGATAAACTTCAATATTTATAGTGTCCCCATGGTTTTGTTTTGGAGTTTGCGTAATATTTTCGGAAAAATCCTTCAGATATTTTATAAAGAAAAATATTTTTCTATTTTTTAAAGGTATTATATTTTGAAAAAGTTTTTTCCCAATAATTGTTTCAAATACATAAGTATTTTTAAATTTATTATATTTTTAAAAAGTGTTACCAAAATGGTATTTTTAAAATTATATGTTTTTTAAAAGATTTATAAAGTGTTTTCCAAATACATATTTTGAAAAATCTCTAAATTATAGTCCTTTTTGAAATTTATATATATATATAATATTTAATTTGGTATAAAGACTTTTTTTTCAAAAGTTTTTTTGTAATGTTTTTTGAAAAATATTTTTCACTAGATTTTAAAAACCCATTACTTGGAAACTATTCTCAGCATATTTTTTGAAAAAAAATCAAGATCATTAATAAGTTTCAAAGAGATTTGATTTGATAAATATTCAGTGTGACAAAAGTAAAATTATTATATATTTTATTTATTTATAGAACTCTGATAATATATAATTGTTTTAATTCTACTTCAAAGACTATATTGGAAAATATCCTCAGTTGTATAATTGATTACATATTTTGAATTTCTTTTTAAAAAATATACATCATTATTTTGTATTACATCCATTAGTGAAAGTCTTAGGGTCACTACACATTGTAGGTAGAAGTCCCACTGGTTTCTGATGTTTGGCCTTCACCTACTGATATGTGGAACATTGAGTAATAAAATTGGTTATCTCAAATTTCATACCAGGACAGAAATAGTTGTGATGTAAGTCCCAACACATCTTGGTGACTTCAGGATTCACCATACGCACTGAGGCATGAAATTACCATATTAGATACTATTGGATGTCTTCTAGAACCAAGACACACACATGTATGTGTATGATCTCATCCTCATAAATGGGATACCCTGGTGACGTAACCACATCTAAGATACTCTCCTTTAGGACTTGGCCCTTAGGGTCTGAAATTTTCCACATCATTACTCGTTCTAGAGGTTTAGATGTCACTACCAATGTTGTGAGTACTATATTATTCTGATCCTCTAAAACCTTAACATGCATCATTGAAAAAAAATCTATAAGCTACAACTCACCACTACTCTACTGAACTACCTTTATCCACATCTTATATTTTATAGAACTAGCTATCCCACTTCCTTTTCCAAGAATGTTGGAAAGATTGAAATTGAAGGATTGAATGTATTAAACACACTAGTTCTTTTTTATGTTTATATCATGTTTTGTAAAGATATACTTGAGATTTTATTGATCCGTGAATAAAAAAATTATCCCCATGAAAATAAATCCTATGATTGTGTAAATCATGACCTATTACTACTTACTCGAGGTCATGCATTGGGTAATTTCACTCATGAGGTCTCGAATGATGAGATATTTATTCTAAAACATACTTATCCTATATCAAAACAGCTCCCTCCTGATTCCTGATGAATCAAAACAAACTATATAACTTCTTCCTAGCCCTGGAACAATTAGGATCAGTTCTGAGGTCAACCTAACATTCAATTCCTAAAAACATTTTTTTATGTTCTCGACTATACAAAATTCATACCCATCTTAGTTAATCAAATAATTGGTTCTTATAGGAATGATAAATCATGGATTAAGGATCTTTAATACACATACGGCCCTAAGAAACACCGTATATCAAATATGTCCTTGCAATAATTCTAGGAAACTATATCTCTCACCTTCTATGAGCCTATTTATATTCACGAATTTGTGATGATGTGACCTAATAAGTGGAATTGTTGATCCAAAAAAGGAATTTGGTGAGATTGGTCTAAATCTATTTCCCTATCATTGTATTTAGTATGATTTCACGATATTAGGCATGGTCGTGTCATGTATGAGAATTAACTAAGATTTTTTCTCTAAAGACTACCATGAATGGGTCTAGATAGGAGTAGAAAACATGATTTGAAAGAGCCTTGAAAATAGCTTCCACCTTTAGAATACTGAAAAAATTTACCAGGTACCTGTAATGAATACACCTTATTATAAAAGTTGTATGAGGTATTTATAAGGATCTTACATGAACCCGATGATAGTTTCATAGGACCAAAAGGGTCCTAGATACCCTGAGAGGGGGGTTGAATAAGGGTATGGATATTCTATTTCCAAATTTTTCCTACCCCACTAGATCATGACCTCTATATTATAAGGGTCACATTGTTTTCTCTTATGTTGTTAAAATTTATCTGGTTCTTTCTTTATTTATCTAATAATGATGCTTTGAATGAAATGCAGGAAACCAAGAAGACTGACACACAAAATTTTACATGGTTCACCCTCATTGGGCTACGTCCAAGGAGAATACAATGATGATGTGCCGATGTACCAAATATACTAAAGCCTACTGCTAATTTAAAATGTTTGTGATATATCACTTCTATGCCCAGGTTCACTACCTTTACAATTTTTAGGGTCAACTCACTACTTTCTCAAGGGTCACCACCTCTCTCTCTCTCACTGGATCACTGTCGGTAGAAAGGATAACCTTCTTCCTCTTCCTTCACTCCCTACTCTGGAAAGGATCCACTCATTGTTTATAGACTTATAGGTCTCTTTATTATCAATAATGAATGCATCTTTCACTATATGTAGATGCTCTATTGATGTCCAACTTTCACCTGTAGATGAATCTCCATTTTCACCGGGTATACCGGGCAACCACAAATCTGTAGTTCAACCCTTACAATGTCTTTCGTGCAAAATTAATTCCTTGCACGCAAGATTCCACTTTTGTCACAAAAACACCCTTTGCCCGCAACATCAATATTTCGTGCAACTCAACTCTTACACGCAATTTTAACTCAAAACCTTTCGTGAAACTCCCTTTGCACAAAATTCATTCGCAAATAAGTGATCGTATTTTCTATATGTGTTGAGCTATGTCGAATGAGGGGGGTCAAATTGTATTTATAGTTGTTCTTGACCCCTGCGCAAAAGATTCTACTTTTGTTGTGCAAGTTCCTCTTCGAGGGCGCAAAAACCCCATTTGGCGTCGCATTGGGCATGCAATTTTCATTCATGAAACATTATATTTTGCGCATATTTCCCAATCTTTCATGCACATCACGTCTTTTACATTTTTCGATGTTCTGCTCCCAAAAAATGCCTTACACGCAAGTTTCCATACCATCTTCAATCTTGCACGCAACTTCCTTTTCCAAAAACATGTATCCCCATTTTCTGATTTTAAGGCCCAAAAATTTGGCAAACACTGGAATACGGTGCCACTATAGATCTGTTCTTTTTGTACTGCCTCTAAATCTTCCATTCCTTTTTCATCATTATTGGTCAACATAGTTTGTCAAAAATATCTATGGAACTTGAAAAATCACCATGTAAACGCCCTTTGTCAACAAAATTAACGTCGTGGTCTGCATTATCAACAAACACAATCACCTCAAAAATTATTCAATGATTCCATGAGGGATCTTTACCCAAAAATATCTCCATTTGGTTTTGTTGAAAACTCTTCTCAAAATGATTCTATGCACTTTGATACCTCACTAAAGCTCCTTCTGACATTAACCATCATTCACCTCTTGCGATGTAGAAAGTGATCCAGGATTCACTCAACACATACTCTAAGCACACATGAGAAATTCTCTCCATGAGAAACAAGAGTAAATGAAAATTTCATCAATGAATCACTTCGTTTCAGAAACCAAGAGTTGATAACAAACTGATACCAATTTCTAAAGTGGTACCAATTGTTGATCGCTGGAAACCTTCTGACACGATTCCAACACCACTCTTCTACTATTATCACAATCCTCAGTTGTTGTGATATCTATTCTTTGATAAATCAATTATAGAATCATCAAATTTAATAATATCCCCCTATCTCATTGATCTCCCCATATATCATTATTGCGCCTTTCAGTTTCTCCTAATGTCTTTGACTAAGATATGTTCTCCCTTCCTTAGCCACATTTTCTCCCCCTTGAGCAGTAACTATTTCTCCACCTTTTTCAACAAACCCAAAGGTCACTCCTTTTTGGTCTAAAACATTAGAAAGAACAGAAATTATCACATTAGAGAAAAACACACAATACCTCGGGGATATGGGTTGGTCCCACAACCACGCTTGTTCAAGTGTGGGGAGTTGAATGAACTCCCAGAGCCAGTCGATGCCTCTGAAAAGCTTCCTTAAGTTAGGCCTTGGTCAAAATGTTTGCAAAATTTAGTTTTTTAGGGACATACTCCAACTTCATGATTCCCTTCTCAACCTTCTCCTTGATAAAATGATATTTGATCTCAATTTTCTTTTTCCTTGAGTGATGGACTCGATTTTTGCTAATATTGATATAACTTTAGTTATCACATTGTATTTCGATCGGAGACTTCACTTCAACACCCATATCATCATGTTGTTGCTTCATCCACAATAATTTTGTGCATTCTTGAGTGTCTGCAATATACTCAGCTTCTGTGGTGCTTAATGAAATTCAATCTTTCTTCTTGCTTAGACAAGAAATAAAAAATCCACCAAGATAGAATTCACCTCCTGACATTGATTTCCTATCATCTGCTAAACCGGAAAAATCTATATATGTATATCCCAATAACAATGACTGAGATTTTTCATTATATATCAATCTGAAATCCACCATTCCCATCATATACAGAAGTATTATTTTCACTGCAAGCAAGTGTATTTACTTGGGATAACTCTGATATCTCACTGCTTGGCATGTGGTGAAAACAATATCAGGTCTTGTCACTATCAGGTACAGTAAACTCCAAATAATATGCCTATATTCTAGGATATTAACTGCCTTTCCATTATCATCTTTCAATAATTTCATCTGTTTAGAAACTAGATTCTTCATTTCCTATGAATTTTTCCATTCCAAATTTTCTTAGAATATCCTTAGAATATTTGGATTGAGAAATGAAAGTGTCATTCCTTCTTTGTGATACCTGTAAACCAAGGAAAAATGTCATCTCTCCAATAATTGACATTTAAAACTAACTTTTCATGAATTTAGAAACATGTCTACACTAAGCTTCATCTGATCCTCAAAATATGATTTCATCATCATAAAATTTCACCATCAACCTTTGATTACAATCATTGTTGAAATAAATATTGTAATCAACTCCACCATGCTGGAAACCAAGCTAGTTCAAATACTAATAAAGCCTTGAGTATCGTTCTCTTGGTGCTTGTTTCAGCCCATGTAACACCTTATTCAATGGGAAAACCTTATTCTCATCCTCATTAATGAGAAAACCATTTGGCTGATCAATATAAACTTTTTTTTTCAGAACCCCATTCAAGAATGCAGATTTGACGTCCATCTGGAAAACCTTAAACATCTGCTGCACTACAATGGACAAGAATAATCTGATTTTTTCCTGCCTTGCAACAGGTGTAAATGTCTCATCAACATCAATTCCCTCTATATGGGATTATCCTTTGAACACTAGTCTTGCTTTTTTTTGAATCATGGTGCCATCTTCATTCATATTGTTGCGATAGACCCAGTTATTCCAGATAACATTATTATATATTGGCCTCAAAAAAATCTCCCACGTCAAATTCATCTCAATTTGGTCAAACTATGTATTCAAAGCCGGAACCCAATTCTCATCTTCAACCACTTCACTAAAACAATTTTGATATACCTGTGATAAATTTGATTCTTGTTGTATAGTCCTCATATTCCATGTCTGCAGTTACACTGTCTGATTACCATTTATATATTTCTTGTCAATTTCAGTTCTGCTCTTTGAATTTCATGATGATATGGATTTTCCTTCCTCATGGTCATTATCAGGGTCTAATTCTAAATTAGAAATTTCCAATTCCACTCCCCCTAAGTCTATTACCACATCATCACATTAAATAGAAGACTTGTCACGATGTCATTATTCGATGACATAATTTCCTTCAACAACTTTTCTTAGATTATTATTGAAACACCGTTAATATTATCTCATAGCTTCTTGGTATCATGAAAACAATCAGCTGATACCATAATTTTAGAATGAAATAGATAATTATGAAATACATAAATGTTTCTACTTCTCCCGCAATATGTCAAATCTCGATAGAAAACACCTGATTTGGGTCATCTAATTATTGAATTGATGGATCTTTCATCTGATTATGATATCTAATGCACCCCCTATGTTATTCAACACTTCTTATGCTTAGAACCACTATTTAGACCCATAAACATTCTTCTCCTCATGCATTATTTATTTTCATCTTGCACTTCTCATTGACCAATCAATAAAATCTCTAAACCCACTGAGTTGGAACTTGGTGTAGGAAACAAGAGATAAAGTTAATAACACAATCACTTCCTGTTGTGCTCATTTTTCCCCTTTCTTATTCAACTATCGTACATGATTTTATTCAATTGAAACTATTAAGCATATCAATTATCCACTTTTCATCTTTAGATGCAACTTCCCTTAGATCGTATCTCCCTAAAACATGAAACACTTCAATAGTCAGTTAAAATAATTTTTATACATGGGGAGAGGGGATCTTCTGGGATCTTCAAGAAGAGGTTGTGGTTTGTCCGGATGTGTCAACCCTTTGATTCATTCTTTCAGTGCCTCACACTCTTTACTTGCATGATCCAACTACCTACCCAAATCCAACTATTTTGGCCATATGACTATCCATTTTTTACCCACATTCTAATTCTTCTTCTGATATTCAGATTCTGTCGACTTGGTCTTTCTCACACTTTTGGATTTAAACCCACTAGTAGACATTTCCTTCATTGATGTTCCACCAATATGTCACTTCCGTTGATTCCTTCTCTCAGTGGGAATCTCTTCACTCTTCTTCACATCTTGGTATGTAGAATGAGGTGTGGATTTTCCAAGACATTATTTATTAATTTTTCATTTATCAGATATTTGAATCATGTTACCCTTTCTTGTTGTGGTTGAGTTTTCAAATGATTCCACATTTTTCTTACTTACACTCGGGGAATCTCATACCTTTATCTTCTAGTATTGTCCACATACATTCTAGGAATGTTTTTTAGAGTGTAACTGATGAGGTGATTAATAAAACTTTTGTTGAGATATTTGTGAATCCACTGAGACTGTAAACCTATTTTTTATCTGGCCATGTTGTCTTCTAGTATAGGCTTCTTCATTGTACAATGCTTGTTTTCTGAATATCCTTCTAGATTCCTTTTTATTTCCTACATTCTTCTTGCTGCAATGTCTTTCCAAATTTCCACGATTAGAACATATGAAACATCTTCCATTAAAGGCATACCTCATCTCATCATTTCTCAATTGAGATGTTGAAGCATCTTAATTTCTTCTTTTTAAACTAATCTCATGAGATTCATGACACATACTCATAGTGTTCCCCATTCTTCCAAAATAGAAGCACTTCATGGATACTTTCTTCTGAGAGACTCTTCTTTCATATTTCTAATGATGCTTCATCTTATTCTTAGATTTATAAAAATTTATATCTTCACAACATGCAATGTATTCCTGATCCTCTAAAAAAATCATGATGTGTGGCCCAAAATTCCACAGAAATAGAACATGTTGTCACTAACTCTTGTGAATGTCCTCATAGGTCTGTCTCCAACAACTATATGATTTTCTCTACTTTTGTAAATATTCAAGTCACTCTTTCTATCATGTATGGGATGGGATTCATCAAATCTAATACCGGTTTTTCCTAAACTGTATGGTGATTGAGATGAGAAAATATGTTCTTGTTTCACCTCAGAAATTGCATACTTTATTTTCATTTTATCATCACCTGTCTAAGGTTAATAGAATAGTAAGTGTAGTTCATCATTCAACTTAGGCCTTCCTTTGACTTTCGATTTATCCATTTTTTTATTGGATTATTATATCTCTTCCTACAGTTTTTTAATCTTTTTATCTCTTGATTCAAGTTGAGCATTGATTTCTCTTCTGATATTGTTCCCATTACTCATCTCATCTTCCAGTTCTTGAGTGAGATTTTCTACCATATCACTTTGCTCCTTTACTTTTAATTTTTCTTGAGCAGTAGAATCAGAACAACATTAATTCTATTATTGTGGCATTTGATATTTCTAAACTAGTTCAGATAGCTTTATAACAAGATCATCATCTTTGGATTTCAGATTTTGGATTTAATCTGAGTTCATATTATTTCCTTTAACATCAGCTTTCATATTTACTCCCTTTATAGAAAACTTTTGTAGTTCATCAGTTTAAGTATCATTCTTCTCCCTTAGATTAGTAGCCACATAAATATGCATTTGATTTAATCCTTTTAGCTTTCTAACCTCAATTTCTTGTACTTTGATCTAGATATCATTAGATTGATCTTATTCATCCAATTTCTGATCAAATTCCTTTGTCATGTCGATATCATCAACTGGTGGCCTCCGTGGAACTTCTTCGTCATCGCTAGTTTTAGTATCACTTTGAATTTCAAGTACTTCACTCATTACTACATCATTATTGAGTGAATATATCTTTTCCCTATCAGATTCATCCAATACTTCCTTTAGAAATCTATTTGATTCATTTAGTGGAATCACACATTTTCCATAAACAATTCCACACTGAGGAATACCATCTGACTTCTGATTCTTATTTGATGTTTTCCCTTTTCCATAGAACAATGAGATAAGAGAAGACTAAATCATTAACCACAAAAATCAACTAAACCAAGTTAGGGAAAAAACAGATAAAATAATCATTTCCTCTAGTACCAATTGTTAGGAACAAAAGGGGCCTAGATACCCTAAGAGGGGGGGCAATTAGGGTATGTATATTATATTTCAAAATTCATCATGCCCCACTAGATCATGACCATTGTATTATATGGGTAACTTTATTTGATCTTATTTTGTTAATTTTTATATCGTTCATTCCTTATGTATCTTATAATGATGCTTTGAATGCAATATAGGAAACCAAGCATACTGACACACAAATTTTTACTTGGTTCACACTCACTAGGCTACGTCCAAGGAGCATACAACGACGATGTGCCGATTTTCCAAATCCCCCAAAGCTCACTACCAATTTAAAATGTTATAGATAGATCAATTATATGCCCAGGATCACTACCTTTACAATATTTAGGGTCATATCACTACTTTCCAAAGGGTTACTACAAGTCTCTCTCTCACTGGATCATTGCGAGTAGAAAGGAAAACATTCTTCCTCTTCCTTCACTCACTGCTATGGAAAGGATCCACTCATAATTTATAGAACTGTAGGTATCTTCATTATCACAATTAAATGCATATTTAATTGTATGTATATGCTCTATTGATGTCCAAATTTCACCCACAGATGAATCTTTCTTTTCACAGGGTGTACAGGGCTACCTCAAATTTTTCACACAACCCTTATGACATCTTGTGCGCAAATTTAATGTCATGCACACAAGATTACACTTTTTTTTTTCAAAATACCATTTGCGCTCAACTTCAATCTTTCACGCAACTCAAATCTTAAGAAAGACTTTCTTAGCTTGTGCACAACTCAAAATCTTTCGTGCAACTCCCTTTGTGTGAAATTATTACGCAATCAAGAGCTCGGATTTTATTTAACTGTTGATCTATGTCGAATGAGGGGGTTCACCGTGTATTTATATGATTTCTTAACCCCTGCATGGAAGATTCAACTTGTTTCCTACAAGTTCCTCTTTGAGGGTGAAAAACCCCATTTGACGTTGCATTGGGTGCACAAGTTTGTTTCGCATAACCTCATCCTTCATTCACATTTCTCAATCTTTCGTGCACATCATTCCTTTTCCATTTTTCGACATTCTGCTCAAAAAAAAATTCCTTGCACGCAAGATTCCATTCCATCTTCAATCATGCGCACAACTTACTTTTCCAAAAATATGTATCGCCATTTTCCGATTTTGAGGCCCAAAAATTTGTAAAAATAGTGAAAACTTAGATCTATTCATTTTGTACCACCTATAGATCATCCATTCCTTTGTCATCATTATTAGTCAACATAGGTTGTAAACAATATCTATGGAACTCAACAAATCACCATGTAAACCCCCTTTTCAACAAAATTTGCATCATGGTATTCCATTTCATCAAACATAATCACCTCAAAAATGTTTCAATGATACCTGAGGGATTCTCCCCCAACATAGTTCAACCTCAATTCCATCTTCCAGAATACACTCACTCCTTAGTGATAATCAATGAGGTCTTCTATTTGATAAAATGGATAGTGATTCTTAACCATTAGCTAGTTCAATCATAGATAATGCATGAAAATCCTAAGGTTACCATCCACATTATTTTAAAGAAGGACCGGTGAACCCCATAACAAGGTACTAGATCAGATAAAACCATTATCATCTAATTCTTACGACTATTTCTTAAACTTGATAAGCTCTGTAGGTTCCATCCTATAAGGAGGAATAGACCCTTGTGCTACTCCTGACACTAGATCCATGGTGAATTCTACCTCTATCACTAGAGGTATCCAATAAATGTTGTTAGAGAAGATTTCTCTGAAATTATCAACCATAAGAGGGAAAATAGTAGGTTGTAAACCCTAATCATTCTCGATAGATACGGGCTATCTAGGTTTTTATTTTACCTAGACATTAATTCTCATGTACAACTTCAGATGCATGGACATCCCATTCTCCCTTGTGGATATGTATACCTCCCTCTGGTAATGTAAACATCTCACATTGTCGATAATGATCAGCATCGGCTTGATAAAAAACTAACATGTCCATCATGAGGATTACATCAAACCCTGTCATATTGTGAATGAAAATATTCCACATGAACAAATATATTCATATTTGAAGGGGATAATCCTTAATTCATTGAACTCACTCTTATCATACAACCAATTGGGTACCAAGTGTCATCATTCCACATAACTATTCAATCTAGAGGCCCATAATATCCATAATTTCAACATATATAAAAGATTATGACACAACTATGTCAAATAAATAAGACCCTAAAGTAGATACTACCAGAATAGTGCCTCAAATAGTAGAGGGTTCGGTGCGCTACTCCTCCAGCATAGGATTCACCACATGTAACTGGCCCATACTATGACCCAAAGTCCAAAACTATCTTTCTTTTGTAGGCCTACTCTAATGGAACTATGAATCATGAGTCTGGTTCCCTCTTCCTTAAACACCACCTCATCCTGATCAGTCTTTTGGTACTCCAACTATTGACCTGGAGATTTACTACCTTCCCCTCTCTAGAACATTGAGTAGGTGTAGAGCCCCTATTTTTTGGAAATTGGGGAAAATTACTATAGAAATGTTGAATATGCCTCTTCCTACCCGATCCTCTACACTCAACTAGATTTCGCATAAATCAATGTTTTGTTTGTCTGGGATTCCCGCACTAGTGACCTATAAGGAAGCTATTAGATTGAAGTGTCCAATAGGTTCTAACTACACAATAAACCATTAAGCGATAGTTTTTTCTGATAGAAGAACTACCACCTGGTCTGAGTGCTGATCCACCCGAGCTCACACCACAAGATTCCCTCAAATCCTTCTCAATAATGAGGGCTTAGTTAATGATCTTAAAAATATTGGTCAACTGAAAATTGTTAACCCTTAACCGGATAGTGTATAGCATCCCATCCTCAAATTTCCCCAAATTTACAATCTCATTAGAAAACCAGGTTTGATAAAATCACTACAAATTTATAAAATGTGAAGGATATTCAATTACAAACATAGCTCCTTGATTCAAGTTCATGAAAACTCTATCATGTTCATCTCTAAAAGTACGTGAAAATAAAATAATCATATAGGATCATCAGGAAGTCAATCCATATCATTTCAAAATATTTTACTATTTGGGTAATAACATCCCACCATATCTTGGAAGAACCATGTATCATATAGGTAAATAGATTATAAATATTCTCTAGAGGAATCACTAGATGCTCGAATACAGAAATCATTCCCTCCAGCCATGAATTTGCTTCATAAGGTCCTCCATCCCCTAAAAAGGTGGGAGGATGTTTCTCCTAAAACATATATGTTAACTCTTCCATCATCAGGGTAGGTTGAGGAAATCCTTAAATAGACAACATCATGAAAAGGAAATGCTCTTTAAACTAGAAATCAGTTCCCTTTATAAGAATAATAGGTGGTGCCTTTGGTGGAACTATAGGAGGTGTCACTAGAAACTCAGGTCCTACCACTTCTAGAGCATGGTCATCACTGCCCTCCTGGAATATGGCCTAAGGTTATCAGGGTAAAATGATTCTATAATGAAAAACGTACATATCAGAAGATAAAATAAATTTTTTGACATTATAGATACTTAATAGGATGTGTGCATAAACTTCCTATTAAAAAATCACACCTCACTTTTATATCTAAAACCTAGGTCTATGTGATGAAGGAAATCCATAACATTCCATAAAGGTTGCAAAAGACACCCTCAACTACATACTAATGAGGTTGTGTTTGGGTCTAGGTCTCATATTAGATGGAAGGACTCAAGTATATGTCATTTAAATTTAATGGTATATATTAAAACACACTATAATTTTCAATTTGCGCCCCCATTTAATGGTAACCATTTAATTTTAAGGTTTAAATTCATTTTAGTTTATACTCATTATATATATATATATATAACAATCCTGTTAAATGTGTCACCATTCCAAATTTATAAATTCCATATTCATTTTATATTTCTATTAAAACATCAAATAAGGGTGACCAAACCTTTTATCTAGTATCAGGTTGTAACAGGTCATATAAATTGATTTCATTTAATGAATCACTATTCAAAATATATAGATGTTCTTTCTTAATAAATTTCAATTATCACACATGTAAGAAAATTATGTAACAGGGTTTAATTCAATGGAACTAGTATATCAAGAACCCACAACATGGTATAATTATCCAATTATGGTTCCATCATCAATCTATGAGGGAAAACACCATTTAGATTGATGTAGGCACTTTAATTAATCCAATTATTCATCCCTACAAGAAGCGTTGACACATTTTTCAAATAATAATCCTGACGCTAACCATATGAAGTAGGTAATTGATGTATAAATTAAACATGGCTTGGAAAAATTCATGGAATATAATTCATAATGTGCCTATAATTATACATGATCCACTTCCTTCTTACCACATCGTCCAAAGGTAAAATAATTCTGTATCTATAAAATTAATAGTAATAATATCATTGCAGATGTGCTTATCCCACCTATGTAATAGTATAAACTATACAGGGATCATTAAAAAATTCCAACACATCCTAGTCTCCCATATAATAACAAAATAGTATGAAAATATAAAGGGAAAGGTCTGATACCAATTTGTAATGCCCCAACCGTAGAGTCACTAAAACAGTGCCCCAAGCCGGTGCGTCACATGGACTCAAGCATGCCTTCCCATATGCCTGATTATTACAACTAGAAGAAAGGGTTTGAGTTGGTAAATTGGGGAGAATATACCCTTATATCAGTGTGAAACCCTGATCTTATTTCATGTGTAATAATAATATTTAATGGTTTTACTTCGTTTAATTTTCATAGTATCCAAACAATGTTTTTAAAATAAAAACATAGCACGTTCTACTTAATTAAAAACTGAAACGATTACATTAAAACAAATCCAAAAGTGTCATACTACCCTAGGATGCCTACTTAGGGACCTATCCAAATCATAGGGAGACCACCAAATACAACAAAAGCCCAAGAAAATAGTTTGGGTCCTTCAGATACATCACAATGAAGTTCATTATAGCCAAAACCATAGAAGCCATGCTAACCATTAGTGGAATGATGAGAACTAACTTCTCCAAAATTTTTGGAAGTTCTAACACCCTAATAATTTTTTTATATGGCCTTAAATCTAATTCGATTATTGCTGATTTTTAGTGACCTTTAAATCTTCAACGGCTATAATACCTTATAACCATTGTGTATTCTGGTTATTTTATTTTAAGTATTTAATTATATTCAGATTTCAAAGTGTTTTATGTACTCATTAATGTAATTTATTTTAAACATGTTTGTAATTAACCCTTTTTTAGATCATGTATTATAGTTTAAAATGGATTTGAAATCAAAACCCTTCTGTTTTAAAGAAAATACCAAGAGAAGTATAAACTTGTTACTCCTTGGTTTTTTCTATAAAGGAACATATTTTTTTGTGTTTGAAATCATAATTTAGGAAAATTAAATTTTTTAATATGGTTTTATATAGTATTTTATCTATAATTAATGAATTAGGTGTTGAATTATTTAAATTTTTCTAAATAAGTTGCCTTCAAATGTTTTCATCCATGGATGAATAAAAACAAGGTTTTAATTAAAAATATGTTTGGATTTTAAATATAAAACTAGTTTGGGATTTATTTTATGACATATTAAACTTTGATTTTAGATTTTTAACTATGATTTTTTTAAAACAAAAATTTTTAAAAACTAATGAAATTATTTGTTTTTTATAATTTTGTTTATTCAAAATAGAGAATATATATTCACTGTTGGAAGGAACCTATATATATATAGGTAAACCTATGTTTAATAAATAAATGTATTTTACTTTTCTAAAAAGTTGAGTGAGTACCCCACCCAAATAAGGGTGACCTAGAAGGCCAATCCACTGATGGTCTTGGTGGGAATATCACTTAGATCTTCTAGGCCAATGACCTAGGACTATTCATGTATGGTGCATGCCAAGTCTCAAATGCAGGCGTTCATATTAAGGCCCTAATGTTGTACAGGAATGTGCAAGGTTCTTCTAGAGAACGCCGCCATGCGGGGCAGCACAACGGCAGGGGTGGGCACAGAAGTGCACTCGTAGAGACCTAGTACGAGGCGGTTCCGAGGAAGGGGAATGGGGATTTCTGAGCCAAAGTCGGGAGATTCATGCTTACAAATCCATTCCAAAATCCCTCCAATTTCAATGTAAGGAATACTTTTTAAGTGTAGATTATGTCACAGTTGTCTGATCTCATCGCATGGATCCTGGACCGCCCGATCGGGTTGTCCTTCAAATCCCCACTTCTTTGGTTTTCCTCCAGGTTTTTTATCAGCTATTCAATCCAGTCATGATCTAATCTCGGTCATTCAATCCGTTTTAAAATCCCATGTCAGTTGCAAAAATTCGATCTGAGACGCGTCCTGATCTCAACCAGTCATCCTTTTAAAAACCCACAGATTCACCAAATCTACTAGATCAATTTGTGGTTAATCTCAACCGTTCATTATTTTCCACACCCTCTTCAGTATCATCTTCTTCCTCATGTTGTTCCAGTTGCAATCAGCCTCCCTCCCATTGTTTTTTCCACTCCCGTGACACCTTATGGCCCCTTCTCTGTTTCATTTTCCACAATACCAACACACTTTCCCTTATTCTAAACCTGGGTGCCTTTGTTTTCCATGCAGTTTTCCTTAAAAAAATATATTATATATAGTTTATATATAACCATTTTTGCACTGAGAACCCTATGGGTTTTCTCCTTCCAGTGCCTCCATATGCCTCATTCCTTCTTCTTCTACTTCATCGAACCCAGTGAGGGTCAATTTTTTTCTTTCTTTGTTATGGTTTGTACATGTATATATATACATAGATGTATATATATATATGGTTGATCATAAAACCTAATGGTTTCTTCTATGATTTTAGAATGGTGAATTTTAGTTCTAAATGATGTTCTTAATTCCATGTAAACCATGCAAAGGCTTGTGATGTTTTGTGTTTGATAAATCTCTATGTATAGATGTATAGATAAAAATATATAATTCTTTTTTTATTAAACTAACTTTTTTTGTTTTATATCATGATATGAAAATAATTAACATTTTCTTAAATAATGTTCCTAATATATATAAATCATATAAGTGTCATTAGAATTATGGGGAAAAATCCTTATATACATTATATATATATGGTTATATATATATATATACTTTTATCCTAAATATAATTTAGGTTTTCCAAGGGTAGATAATAATGAAAAAAATGTTTTTAAAGTATAAAATGCTTAAAAGAAGCATTTTAAAAATGAAATCCATTATATAAACTTTTTGTGTATAAAAGGATTACACAACATTAAATCCTTGATAATTTTGAATTTTTCAAATATTATTTAGACGCTTTTAAGGCATATATTATTTATGGAGTATTTAGGAGTAATAATTTAGGGGTTTTCCACATCTATATATATTTATAGTTATAAAAATGAGTTTTTCATTAATAGATTACTCAACCAATTTTAAAGAAGAAGAATTTTTATGTTGAGAAAGTGGGTGTTTTCTTACCCACATACTTCATTTAAAGGTTCTTCTTATTATGAAAAATCTGTGGGTACGAATATACACATATATATGAGACAATTATATTCATAAGTTTTAAATTGTATTAGCTATGTTAGAAAGTAGTGTGATTTTTTCTAGCGTTGGTATAATTTGAATCGTACTCTCTTTTTTTCATATTTTTTGATTTATAATTTTGGTATAAATAGTTGTTAGTACCCTTGTGTAATGTTTACTCACAAACATTTAAGTAAAGTGTGTTTAGGAAATATGTATTCAATACCTCACATGAAATAATTTGTTTACATTTAAACTGATTATGTATTCAATCCCTGATGAATTTTCATTATGCATACTCTTTCTTATTCAAGTTCATTTATCATTTCCATGATTTGAGCATGTAATGTCTATCATGAAGTTATAAACATTTACTATTTTTCATTGTATATTTACTACCATGGAATAAGGGTTTTTAAATTTATCATTTTATGTGATAAATCAAACAATAAATTATTTATTTATCACTTATGATGATTTATGAAATAAGAATTTAATTATTCAAAGTTTTATAGGACACTTTGAATAAGAGAAATAATTTAATAAATCAAAGTCGTATGGGATAATTAGATTTAAATACATTTAGACATATGAGGAATTCATTGGAATTAGAAAGTGTTATGTGGGGCCGACTATAGCCCCTTGGGGCATCGGTAGTTCTAATGAAACAAATAGACATGGAATTGGTCGAGGTCTTTCCCAATCATGGATATTTAGTTTTGGCCTAGTACTTAATAATTTTTAGATGTATTGGTCAAGGCCTTGATGAAGTGTTTTAGATTGTCTGAAATATGAACTTTCCTCATTATGTTTATAGTATTTAATTAACCAAATGAATATTTGACTACTAGAATATACATGGTTAAGAACATGTACTTGGGAGTATCATAGAAAGTAAATGCACATGGCATGATGTTTTAGTCAGCACTCATCTTCTAAACTTTAATAAAAATGCCATAAATTTAACTTCTAATATATGATTACAGTAAGTAAGGAAAAAATTAATGTTATAATTTTATGCACAAATCTAATAATGTAATAATTTAATTTGTAAATTCTATACTTTCACTATCGCATGTCAGACTTAGTTTAGTTAGAACAATTTTTGGTTTATATGCTACAAAAGAAAGATTATAATTGGAACATGTTTTATTGTAGCCCTGTTAGTGTTTCCATAAAATGTACACTAGTAATAGTTTGAAAAAGTGTTATGTTTTGCTTAATGTATTAGAGCTTTATTTTATGAAAGGGAATTTTATAAAAGGATTTTAAATTGAAATATTATTTTATTTTTAAAACCACTGTATTGGAAATCATATAATCACCCTACATTTTATTTTAAATTCTATAGGTTTAGTAAATTTGAGTTACACTAATTAGTGGAAACTTTGTGGAGTCATTTCTGTATAGTATTTTGAAGGATTGTGATAATTGTATCTAGTTTTTCAAAACCTAAATCGAAGGGATACTCTATAGAGGAACAAGATTTTTAATTTATTAGCATTTATTTTTATAAAAAAAATATACACCATGTTTTATTGAAAATACACCGGTTCATGTGTGAAAATTGGTATCAGAGGATCAGTTCAGATAACCCTATAAAATTAGAACAAAATTAAAAACATGATTGTGTCTTACTAAATAGAATCCTTATTAAAATTTTCATATGGAAGAAAAAACAAAATTATATCCCTCCCAATAGAAATACAAGAGTCTATAGTAGAAAAATCATGTTTAGTAGGATATGAGTCTTTTGAAAACCTTTGTTTGTCATGAAATAACCTCTACAATGTATCCAATTCTTCTCATGTACTTCAACTCTAGTGAGGATCAAGTTTCAACTATTTCCTTATGATTAACGCTCAATTTAATTTTTATGCAAGGATGGGAATGAAATTTGAGGGCTTATTTAAATGATTTACATAATTGTTCATCCCTATAGGATTTCTGAGAGGTTTCACAAGTGGGTGACCTCCAAATAGTGTACCTTTGTCAAATCTTGACCTAGGGTCTTTCTGGTCAAGTTATGGACTTTGAAATTCTTGGGGATGAGTCTATGTGTTTACATTATAGACATCAAGTTCAGACTGATGTCTCCCAAATCCATACACTTCATTCTTTTCTCCCTTGGGACTTTAGATTCCCACACCCCTTTGATATGTCTTTCTCGTGCTTCATCTGGTCTAAAGTGATTAATGAATTTGGAACAGCTTTGGGGATCCGCTTAACCGGTACAGGGGAAATCGACGACATTAGTGGAACCTACAAAGGGACATCATGGTGGATGTTAGGAAGTCTGTTCTAGTGATATTATGAGAGGAAACAAATAAATATGTAGTACATTCATGTTTTGAGAACTTTTTTTCAAAGAATAATGTTATATTATATGAATTGGTATTTTCATATGATTTTAAAAAATAACATCTCAGTTTAAATATGGTTATGCCTTACTGAGTAAAACATGTCTCGTAAAATTTTCAGACAGAAGATATGGGTTTACCAACAAACCTCTTAAATCTTCCTACCGAATTACTAGAGTCCATAATCATCAAGTCATGTTTAGAAGACTACGACCATTTTTAAAATCTATGCATGTCTTGAAAACACCTTTATAAAGTGTCGCTTTTCTCAAATATCGTCTGTTCCAAAAATGGAGATAGCTACATCTATAGCTATATCGTAAATGCACAATTTGCATAGTATAGGTAGAGAGGTAAGTACCAAGAATGTATCTTCTTATGTTTCACCTTGTTTCAGAACTACCTAGCTTTGGGAATGTTTTTTAATGTTGTATTGGATGGTGACATTCGAGCATCCTATCTGTTCCAAGTCCAATGTTTTAATATGTATGGGATTATCTATGACATTAAAGTTTTCAATAACGATTTAGTTCGAGTATTTATAGGGAACTAGTCCGCTCTTAAATCTTTTATCTCCACACCTCCCATGCCATCCTCTAGAAACCAGAATGCTTTATGCATAGGTTTTATTCTACATGCTCATGGTGAATATGGGCCAAGGAGGATGAGTAATTGGAAACTAATCTGGGAATCCACCTGGGGACATCAGCAGATTTTCTACTCTGGTGGTCCTGGTAAGGGAGGCATGGGAGTGATGTCTATCTAGTTTTTCTAGTAGAATTGTATGAATGTTTTAAAATTTCTTGGATGAAATTCTTTGTACTGGAGGAATATGTGACACCCCAAAACTATTTCATGTGTAATAATAATATTGTATGGTTTTACTTCATTTAATTATCAAACTATCCAAACAATGTTTTCAAAATAAAAACAAGGCAGTTTTTATTTAATTAAACACTAAAATGATTACATTACAAAAAATCCAAAAGTGTCCTACTACCCTAAGATACCTACTATGATTCCTATCAAAATCACAGAGAGATCACTAAATATAAGAAAAATCCCCAGAAAATAGTGGGGGTCCTTCGGATCCATCACGATGAAGATCATTATATCCAGAACCACAAAAAACGTTCTAAGAATCATTGGAATGATGTGCACCATATTGGAAAAGTATTCTTGAAGAAGAAACACCATAATCATGTTTTTATAGGGCCTTAAATCTAATTTTATTGTTGCCTATTTTAGGTGATTGTTGAATCTATAACCTCTATAAGACCTTATATCTGTTGGGTACTCTGGTAATTTTATTTTAAGTATTTAAGTATATTGATATTTCCATGTTTTTTATGTATGAATTAAAGTAATGTATTTTAAACATGTTTGTAATTAACACTTCTTTAGATCACATATTAATGCTTGAAATGGATTTGAAATCGTAACCCTTGTGTTTTAAAGAAAATACAAAGAGAAGAACATGCTTATTACTCCTTGATTTTTTGTACAAAGGAATATGATTTTGAGTTTGAAATAATAGATTGGGAAAATGAAATTGGTGACTAGGGATGTATATAGTATTATATCTATACATAGTGAATTAGGTGTTTAAGTATTTAAAATGTTTAAAAAAAATTACCTTTAAATTTTTTCATCCTTGCATGAATAAAAACAAGGTTTTAATTAAAAATATATTTGGATTTTAAATATAATACTATTTTGGGATTTATTTTATGGCATATTGAACTTTTTTTGATATGTAACTTTGATGTTTTTAAATATAAAATGTTTATAGACAAATGAAAATATTGGATTTTTAGGATTTTGTTTAATAATAAAAGAGAATTTTTATTCTCTATTTGAATGAACCTATATATATACACCTTTGTTTAATAAAAATTGTATTTTACATTGCCAAAAAGTTGAGTGTTTGCCCCACCCAACTGGCTATGACCTAGAAGGCTAAGCCACTCAAGGTCATGGTGGGAATCTCACTCAGATACCCTATGCCAATGACCTAGGGATGTGCATGAATGGAGTGTTCCAATTCGTACATGTAGGTGTGCATATTAATGCCTTAAGCATGCACATTAATGTACATGGGTCTACTAGAGCACACCGATGTGTGGGGTGGCACGACGGCATGGGTGGTCACAGAAGCGCGCCCATAGAAACCAGATACAAGGAGGGGGAGGTGGATTTCTGATCCTATGGTGGGAGCTTCAGGCTTATAAAGACATCCCAAAATCTCTCCCATTTCGATGTGGGATGGACTTTTTAAGAGAATATCTTGTCAGAGTCGTCCGATCTTGCCGCGCAGAACCTAGATCGTCTGATCGGTATGTCCTTTGAATCCACAGCTCCATGATTTTCCTTCGTGTTTTTTCTGAGCCGTTCGATCCATTATGGATCAAATATATGTCGTTTAAGCCATTTTAAAATCTTGTATCGCTCGCAGCTATCCAATCTGAGCCGTATCTTGATCTCAACCATTCATCCTTTTAAGAACCCATAGACACACCTCAGCCATAGGAATAATTTTCTGCTAATCCCGATCGTTCTTTTTTTTCGACACCCTCTTCCACATCGTCTTCTTCCTCACGATGTTCCATTCACGATCGGCCACCTTCCCTTCATTTTTTCTACTCTCGTGACACACGTTGTCCCCTTATCTGTTTCATTTTCCACAAGACTGAAAAACATTATCTTATTTTAAATTGAGGTGACTCGGTTTTCTTTGCGTGATTCCTTAAAAAAATATATTATATACAGTTTATATATTACCATTTTTTCACTAAGAACCCTACGGTTTTTCTCCTTCCAGCGCCTCCATCAGCCTCCTTCCTTCCTTCCTTCTTCTTCTTCGAACCAATTAAGGGTCATGTTTTGTCATTCTTTTTTACATTTTCTATATATATACATACATAGATGTATATATATATGGTTGATCATAAAAACTACTAGTTTCTTCTATGATTTTATAATGGTGAATTTTAGTTCTGAATGATGTTCTTAATTATTTATAAACCATTCAAGGTATTGTGATGTTTTTTGTTTGATACATCTCTATGTATAGATGTATACATAAACATATATATGTATTAGTTTATTAAACAAAACTTTTATGATTTATATCATAATTTTAAATTGATGAACCTTTTCTTAAATAATGTTCCTAATATATATAAATCATGTAAGAGTCAATAGAATAATGGTGCAAAACCCTTATATATATTATGTATATATGGTTATATATATACATTGATCCTAAATCTAATTTAAGTTTTCCAAGGGTTGATAATAATGAATAATAAATTTTTTTGAAGATTTAAAGTCTTACAAGAAACAATTTAAAAATGCAATCCTTTATATACAATTTTTGTGTATAAATGGATTACAAAACATTCAATCATATATAATTTGGGATTTTTCAATTATTATTTAGATTATATTAACATGTATAGTATTTAAGAGTAATAATATATGGGTTCTCTACACCTATATATATTTATAGTGAAATTAATGAGTTTTTCATAAACAGACTACTCAACCTATTTTTAAGAAGAATTATCATTAAGATGAGAAAGTGGGTGTTTTCCTACCAACATATTTAAATTTATGTTTATTCTAATTATTTATAATCTTTGTGTATGAATATAAACATATGTATGACACACTTATTTTCATTAGTTTTAAATGGTATTAGCTATGTTATAAAGTTGTATGATTGTTATCATGCTTAGGTATAAGTTAACATATACTCTTTTTTTCATATTTTTTGATTTATAATTTTGGGTTAAATAGTTGGTAGCACCCTTGTGTAATGTAAATTCACAAACATGAAAGTAAATTGTTTTTTGGAAATTATGTATTCAATACCTCACATGAAATAATTTTTTTACTTTTAAATTGAATATGTATTCAATCCATGATGAATTGTCATTATGCATACTCTTGTTTATTCATGTTCACTTATCATTTCCATGAATTGATCATGAAATGTATATCAAGAAGTCATAAACATGTACTCTTATGATTTGAATGATTACTACCATGGAACAAGTGTTTTAATGTTTTTTTATGTGATAAATCAAACCATCATTTATTTATTTATCACTTATGATGATTTATGAAATAAGAATTGAATTATTCAATGTGATATGGGAAACTTTGAATAAGAGAAAGAATTTAATAAACCAAATTGGTATAGGAGAATTTGATTTAAATACATTTAGACATATGGTGAATTCATTGGACTTAGATAGTGTCGATTGGGGCCCACTATATCCCCTTGCTGCATCAGTAGGTCTCAAGAGGCAAGTAGATGTGGAATTGGCTGAGGACTTTCGCAATCGTTGATATATGATTTTGGTTGATGCCTTAATCAGTTTTAGAAGTCTTGGCCAAGGCCTTGATGAAGTGTTTATTAATGTCCTGAATATGCACTTCCATCATTGTGTTTATATTATTTAATAAACCAAGTGAATATTAGACTAGTAGAATATACATGGTTAAGAGAATGTACTCAGGAGTATCAAAAGAAGTAAATGCACATGGAATGCTATTTTATTTAGCACTCATCTTCTGAACATTAATACAACTTCCAAAAAAATTTCTTCTAATGTATGATTATAGTTAGTAAGGAAAGGAATTAATGCTATCATTTTATGTGCAACTCTGATTATGTAATACTTTCATTTATAAATTCTATACTAGATCTTGTTCATGTCACACATGGTATATTCAAAACAACTCTTGATTTATATGTTTCACAAGAAAGCTTATTATTGGAAGAAGTTTTAGTGTATCCCTGTTAGTGTTTCCTTAAAATGTACACTGTTAATTCTTGGAAAAATTGTTGTGTTAAATTTCATGTATTACAGCTTTATTTTATGAAAGGGAAGTTTTTAAAAGGTTTTTAAATTGAAAAACTATTTTATTTTTTAAACCCCCTTACTCAAAATTTGTATGCTCACCCTACGTTCTAATTTTAATTTTTCATGTTTAGTATATTTGAGTTACACTGATTAGTGTCAGCTTTTTGGATTCTATTCTATATAGTATTTTGAAGGGTTTTAATAATTATATATGGTTTTCTAGTACATAAACTGAATGGATCCTCTACAGTGGAACATGATGTGTAATTCATCAGTATTTATTTTTATAAAAGAAATTATACACCATGTTTTTTTGAAATGGCACCGGCTCGGGGATGATAGTTGGTATCATAGGATCGATTTAGATAACACTAGAAAATGATAACAACATTAAAGAATTTATTATGTATTTCTAAATAAAATCCTTCTTAATATATTTAGATGGAAGAAGAAACAACCTTCTTTCTATCCCAATAGAAATACTAGAGACTATAGTATCAAAATCATTTTTAGAAGGCTATGAGAATTTTGAAAACCTTCATTTTTCATGAAACCACCTATACCATGTATCCAATTCTCAAATTGTACTTAAAATCCATTGAGGATCAGTCTTCGACAATTTCTTTACGATGAACTCTCAATTTCTGTTTTCTGCACGAAAGTGAAAGTAATTTGAGGTCATGTCTAAATGCTTTACCCAAGTTGATAATTCTTCATCCCTAGAGGATTTCCAAGAGGCCGCATAAGGGTGTGACTTCTGAGGAGAGTACCTTTTTCAAATCTTGACCAATGGTCTTTCTGGTCCATTTATGGAATTTGAAATTATTGAGGATGAGTCTACCCATTTACATTATTGACATCAAGTTCAGGCTGATGTCGCCCAACTCTATACACTTCATTATTTTTCTCTTGGAACTTTAGATGTCCACACCACTTTTATCCAAGTTTCTCATGTTGTATCTAGACCAAAGATATTGAAGAATTTGGAACCTCTTGGGGATCCTCTTAATCAGGAACTGGGGAAATCATTGACATTAGTGGAACCTAAAAAGTGACATAATGGTGGATTTTAGAAAGTCTGTGCTAGTGATATCATGAGAGGAAACAAATAAATATGTAATACATTCAGGTTTGATGAACTTTTTTTAAATGTATAATGTTATATTCTATGAATGGGTATTTTAATATGATTTTACAAAATAATGTCTTAGTTTTAATATGGTTATGCCTTACTGAGTAAAACATGTCTCCTAAAATTTTTAGATGGAAGTCATGGGTTTACCAACAAACCACTTACCACATCCAACCAAATTACTAGAGTCCATAATCATCTTGTCATGATTAGAATACTACAAACCATTTTTAAACCTACACATATTTTTCAAACACCCGTAAAAGTGTCCCTTATGTCAATTACCCTCTGTTCCAACAAAGGAGAGAGCTAAATCTGTAATTGTATCACAAATACAAAATTTACAGAGTTTGGGAAGTGGGGGAAGTACCACAAAGGTCTCTTCCAATGTTTCACCTTGTCCGAGAACTATCTATTTTTTGGAATGTTTCGATAATCTTCATTGGAGGGTGACCTTTGATCATCCTATCTGTTCCATGTCCTAAGTTTTAATATGTATGGGATGCTCTAGGTCATCAATGTTTTCATGCACGATGTAGTTTGAGGGTAGGGAACTAGTCCACTCTCAAATCTATGATCTCCACACCTCTCATGACTTCCTCTAGAAACCTGAATGATTTATGCATAGGTTTTATCTAACATGAACACAGTTTATATGGGAAAAGGAGGTTGAGGAATAGGAAACTAATCTGGGAATCCACCTGGGGACATCAAAGAATTTTCTGTAGTGGTGGTCCTAGTAAGGGGGGAAAATGGGGGTGATGCCTGTCTGGTTTTTTTAGTAGAAGTGTACGAATGTTTTAGAATTTAAAGGATGTAATTATTTGTAGGGGTGGATAATTTGACACCCAAACCGATTTCATTTTTAATAATAATATTGTAAGGTTTTACATTGTTTAATTTTCATTCTACCCAAAAAAATGTTTTGATAATAAAAACAAGGCATGTTTTATTTAATTAAACACCGAAATGATTACATTACAACAAAGACAAAATAGTCATACTACCCTACGATACCTACTAAGAGACCAAGAAAAATCCAAGGGAGACCACCAAATACATCAAAAAGCCCAAGAAAATGGTGGGGGTCCTACGGATCTATCACAATGATGATCATTATAGCCAGAACCACATCAGCCATGCTAATAATTATAGGAATGATTAGCACTGTCTTCTCCAAGTTTTCTTGATGTTGGAATGTACTAATCATGTTTTTATAGGGCCTTAAATCTAGTTCGACTGCTGCCTCTTTTAGATGACCGTTTAATCTATAACGATTATAAGACATTATTGCCATTGGGTATTCTAGTTATTTTACTTTATGTATTTATTTATATTGAGATTTCAATATGTTTTAAGTATACATTAAAGAAATATCATTTAAAAAATTTTGTAATTAATCCTTCTTTAGATCATGTATTAATGTTTAAAATGGATTTGAAATCATATTCCTTGTGTTTTAAAGAAATTACCAAGAGAAGTACACACTTGTTACTCCTAAGTTTTTGGTAAAAAGGAATATTTTTTTGAGTTTGAAATCATAACTTGGGGAAATTAATTTGATGACAATGGTTTTATAGAGTATTTTATCTATACTTATTGAATTTGGTGTTTAAGTATTTTGAATATTTTAAAAAAAGTTACCTTTAATTTTTTTCATCCTTGGATGAATAAAAACAAGGTTTTAATTAAAAATATGTTGTGATTTTAAATATAATACTAATTTGGGAATTATTTTATGAAATATTAAACTTTTATCTTATATTTTTAAATGTGATGTTTTTAAAACTCAAATGTTTATAAAATAATGAAAATATTGGCTTTTTTAGGATTTTTTTAATCATAATAGAGAATTTTTCTAATCTATTTGATGGAACCTATATATATATATATGAACCTATGTTTAATAAAAAAAATTATTTTACTTAGATAAAAAGTATAGTGAGTACCCCACCCAATCGAGGGAGACCAAGAAGGCCAAGACACTTAAGATTTTGGTGGGAATCTCACTCAAATCCCCTAAGACAATGACCCAGGGCTGTGTACGCATGGTGAATGCCAAGTCTCATGCATGTGTGTGTATATTAAGGATCTAACCATGCACATATGTGTGCAAGGGTCTTTCAGAGTGTGCCGTCATATAGGGCAACACGATTGAAGGGGTGGGCGTAGAAGTGCGCCCGTAGAGACCCAGTACGGGGCCGTACGGATGAGGGGGGAGGGGGATTTATGATCCCAATTAGAGATCTTCAAGCTTATAAATCCATATCAAAATACCTACCTTTTTTATGTGGGATGGACTTTTTAATCGGAGATCATGTCACAGTTGTCTGATCTTGCTGTGTAGAACCTGGACCATCTGATCGGTATGTCCTTTGAATCTACACCACCATGGTTTTCCTCTGTGTTTTTTATGATCTATTTGATCCAGTCAGGATCAAATCTCATTTGTTCATTTTGATTTAAATCTCGCGTCACTCGCAGCTATCCGATCTGAGCAGCATCTTGATCTCAATTGTTCATCCCTATAAAAACCCATAGACTCACCTTATCTATTGGATCGATTTTCTGTTAATCCCAACCGTTCATTATTTTCCACACCCTCTTCCACATCTTCTTCTAACTAGAACCATTCCAATCTTGATCAACCTCCATCCCTTTGGTTTTCTACTCTCGTGACACCCGGTGGACCCTTATCTATTTCTTTTTCCACAAATACCGATGCACTTCGTATTAGTTCAAACTATGGTTACTCATTTTTTCTTGCAAGTTGACTTAAAAAATATATCATATACAGTTTATATATAACCATTTTAGCACCGAGAACCCTACGGGTTTTCTCCTTCTAGCTCCTCCATCAGCCTCTGTCCTTCTTCTTCTTCTTCTTCCAACCAGGTGAGGGTCAAGTTTTACATTTCTTAATTATGGTTTGTATATATAAATATATACATATATATATATATATATGGTTGATCAAAAAATCTAATGGTTTCTTCTATGATTTTGGAATGGTTTATTTTAGTTACAAATGATGTCCTTAATTCTTTGTAAACCATGCAAGGGATTATGATGTTCTATGTCTGATAAATCAATATGTATAGATTTATACATAAACATATATATTTATTTTTTTATTAAAAAAACCTTTAATGTTTTATATCACTATTTTCAATTAATGAACCTTTGCTTAAATAATGTTTCTAATATATATAAATCATTTAAGTTTCATTATAATTCTGGTGAAAAACCCTTCCATATATTATTTATATACTATCATATGTATATATATATAAATATACATTAATAAAAAATATAATTTAGGTTTTCCAAGGGTTGATAATAATGAATAAAAAATGTTTTTTAATTATGAAAGGATTACAATAATCAATTCAAAAATGCAATCCTTTATATACTCTTTTTGTGTATAAATAGATTACACAAGATTCAATCCTGGATAATTTTGGATTTTTCAAATATTATTTAGATTTATTTAATTAATATAGTATTTATTGAGTATTTATGAGTAATAATTTAGGGGTTTTCGAGTCCTATATATATTTATAGTGATAAAAAATGAGTTTTCCATAAATAGATTACTCAACCTATTTTAGAGAAGAATTATCTTTATGTTGAGAATGTGGGTTTTTTCCTACCCACATATTTTATTTAAAGATTATTCTAATTATGTAAAATATATGTGTATGAATATACAAATATGTATGAAACACTTATTTTCATAAGTTTTAAATGGTATTAGCAATGTTAAAAAGTTGTGTGATTGTTTTCGTTCTAAGGTATAAGTTGATCTATAATCTCTTTTTTCATATTTTTTGATTTATAATTTTGGGTTAAATAGTTGGAAGTACCCTTGTGTGATATTTATTCATAAACATGCAAGTAATGTGTGTTTAGGAAATTATGTATTCAATACCTCACATGAAATAATTTTTTTTACATTTAAACTGATTGTGTATTCAATCCATGATGAATTTTCATTATGCATACTCTTTCTTATTCAAGTTCATTTATCATTTCCATTGTTTGAGCATGTAATGTCTATCATGAAGTCACAAACATGTACTCTTATCCTCTAAATGTTTACTACCATGGAACAAGGGTTTTAAAGTCATTATTTTATGTGATAAATCAAACAATCTATTATTTATTTATAACTTATGATGATTTATGAAATAAGAATTTAATTATTCAAAGTGGGTTGGGACACTATGAATAAGAGACAAAATTTAATAAATCAATGTGGTATGGGAAACATTTATATAAAGACATTTCGACATATGGGGAATGAATTGGACTTTGAAAGTGTCATGTGGGTCCCGTTATCGCCCTTCAGTGCATCGGTAGGTCTCATGAGACAAATAGATGCGGAATTGGAAGAGGCCTTCACCAATCATTGATATATGGTTATGGCTGGGGTCTTAATCATTTTTAGAAGTCTTGGTTGAGCCCTTAATGAAGTGTTTCAGAATGTATGGTATCTGTACTTCCCTCATTATGTTTATAGTATTTAATTAACCAAGTGAATATTCGACTTGTGGAATATACATGGTTAAGATCATATACTTGGGAGTATCAGAAGAAGTAAATTCAAATGGAATGATTTTATATTCAACACTCATCTTCTGAACAATAATACAAATGCTAAAAATTTATCTACTAATGTGTGATTAAATTTAGTAAGGAAAGAAATTAATTTTATAATTTTGTGGGAAAATATGATTATGTAATACATTTATTTGTAAATTATTTTCATGTCACACTTAGTATATTTAGAACTACTATTGATTTATATGTTTCACAAGCAAGCTTATGATTGGAACATGTTTTATTGTAGACCTGTTAATGTTTCTTTAAAATGTACACTTGTAATTATTTGAAAAAAAATTATATTATGCTTTATGTATTACAGCATGCTTTTATGAAAGGTAAGTTTTTAAAATGTGTTTAAATTGAAATATTATTTTATTTTTAAAACCCCTTTACTGTGTCAAGAACCAACTCAGGTCGACCCTGAACCAGTCACCCGAGTATGTCTGCAACATGGCCCGATTGGCGTTCCCTATCCCCATGGGCTAGAAACCAGGGTCGGGCATCAAAATTTAACTTTTTGGGATGATTTGGACCATGAATAAAAAATAAACTGATAAAAAAACCTAAGGATAAAAATATAAAATAGCCTTGGAATGAAAATAAATTAGAACATACTTACTTGTGACCTTCTAGGTCACCACCCAACTCAAACTCAAACCTACTCCAACACTGAGAAACTAAACCAGGAACTTGAAAAATAACTACACCTGTAACCGAAAGAATATGATAGGCATGAGCACTGAGATGATCAGTATGAATTCCAAATATAACCATGTAATCCTAGTATTCCCTTTCCCAAAAACATTCTAATGACACAAGTTTAAAATACAGATATAAAAGTAGGGTTTTAATATTTTAAAATAAGAAACATGTTTTTCCAATTTATAAACCCAACACATGCTACATACCATTTCCATAATCATTTTTCATTTTTTAAATAAAATCCAAAACTAAATGTATCAAAGCTAGGCCATAGTAAAACAAGTAAAAAGTGACAACTGAAAATAAACTATTGCAACGGAATGTAAACAAGAAATTTAAATAATCTTGTAACCATGGGTGATCCTATAAATCCTTAGAATACCCCTGGACGTACTCGTTTTGGAACCACTTTCCAGCGTATGGTGAAGCCCTTAAGTCTATAACCAACTAGTTGTCATATAACTAACCAATCTAGTAGAAAAACCCACCTGGCCGAACAACCAATCCAGGGGGTACCAACCCGTCTAATTGGGGTTGATCAGCAACTATCACTTGATCATCTAAAAGACTCCAAAGAAGCCATGGTGGTTATAATAATACTATGTAAGTAGGAAGACCCTCGTACGTGTGACTCATATCACTGCACTTTCCTTCCCCAAACATGAACGTGTCCTATGCATTCACCCATAAAGGGTTACCCAAGATAGTATCACCCCCAAAATACACATTCAATCATTTCACATTAAGAAAGATCCAATCGAGCAGTCATTCAATGAAATCATTAAAATCATTTGATACTTTTTTTCAAAATATTAAAGTTAATAAATGGTCACACAGTCATCAAAACGTCATAATTTCAAAGAATCAACACAAACATTACACTAAAGCTGAAAGTTCCAAATAGGCCATTGAGTCGACATGTCTAAATCCATTTACCCAAAAAATATTACCAATACTGCTTTTAAAATTATAAATCCAAACATGCATGGTTCTTTCCAAACTCACACCAAAGCATGTTTCAAGTCCAAATGACCAAACCTTAATAAATACATTGAAAACTAATTTAAGAGCCACACAAAAGAACCAACCTCATCTAGAATGAATGAACCATTTAGAAAACTACAAATTCCTAGAATTGTCAATTCAAAACACCGCTTTCATTTGACGACGCATCCATGTGTGTACCTAGTTCACCCATGGATGTTCCAACATCTAGTGTTACCCCAAACATCCAAAGAGACACTCAGATGCTTTTTCCACAAAACTGAAATTTCCATTAAACCATAACTGACCAAAAAATTTGTAAATAATTTCATAAACAAATTAAACAGTTTAGAAATTATTTTATAAGCAGGACAAATAGTTTATAAAAAAATATATGAACAATCCAACCAATTTGTAAACAATTTTATAAAAAAACCAAGAAATTTTTTAAATAGATTAATCCATTTATAAATAGATTTATAAATGGACCAAACAATTTAGTGGAAGCCCCCCAATCCCATTTTGAAGAACAATAGCATTTGAAATAAACACCTTAGGTATCTTAACTTGAGAAATTTACACCATTCCATAGAAAAACTCATTTTTAGTATGTTCTAACAAGACAAAAATAATAATCACATCACACCATAGATATAATGGAGGTGGAATTTAAATTTAAGAATCAATTGAAGACATTCAAGTGCTAATGAATCATTTCGGAAAAGAATTATTGAAAATTCCTAACTCAAACCAAGCACCGGTGTAGCAATGCTTCAGTGGAAGGAAGAACAGAATGTCGAGGACCAACCACACACCATAGACAATGAGAGAACCGTGTAAACACAACAAGATAAATTATATTGAGTTATGTTGAAGGGAAAAGGACAATTCAAAAGGAATATGCACCAAACGTGAGTAAACTATGTGCCAGGGAGGAGGACGTGGCACTACAATTAGAATGAGAAGATCATCAGATAGTGGGGTTTGGGTTCGCTGGAAGACCGTGTGCATATGGGGCTCAGGCCACTGGAGAAAAATGCCCGCAGGGGTTCATGTTTTCAACTACTGGTCGCCGGAGCAAAAGGACAACATAGGGAGTCGCGCTGCCGAGGGTGAGCCCAGTGCTAGGGGTCGGGTGCGCTGGTCGACTGGGAGGGTTTGACTGGTGCGAGTTGAAGGGGTGTGTCGAGGATCTTGGGGAGAGCACAGACGGGTCGGGGGGTATGGTGAGGCAGTCCCGGACCAGGTGTGTGGGTCGGGTGGGCAGGAGGCGGGAAGATGTGGGAGGAGGCTGGCTGGGTCGGTTGGGCAGCGGGTACCGGACATGATAGGGGGTTCGGGGTCCCGGGCGAGCTCAGAGGGGGTGAGCAGGTAGGTGGGAGCCGGGTGCGCCATCGAGGGAGATGCTGAGACGATTGGTGGTTGGAGCTGAGGGAGGCCAGAGGCCGGAGCTGTGGGTGGGGTCCAGGGAAGGTGCATCGGGGGGGGGGGGGGGGGGGCTGGTCCCCCACTAGGAAAGGGGTGCGGGTAGTCTAGGGTTTGTTAGAAAAAATTGTTTTATTATAATAATAATAATAATAAAATAACATTGATAATCATAATAATAATAATACTAATAATAATAATCTTATAATAATAATAATAATAATAATAATAATATAAAGACCAATAATAATAATAATAATAATAATATAAAAATAATAACACCATTACTAAAATAATTTTAAGTTTAATAATAATTTTTAATTACATTTTATAAAAACGATAATGTTAATAATAATAATAATATCATTAATGATATTAATATTCTTAACAATAATCATAATAATAATAATAATAAAAACATAATATTTTTATTATAATTGATAATTCTTTTAAGTTTTAATCCATTAATTTATTTTTTTCTAAAGATCGGGTAACTGTGCAGTCACCGCATGGCTTAATAACCCACACCCATGATGTGCGCCTCACTCCAATCCACTTGGGAACCCGTGAAAGCACCAGGGGAGACCGTACAGTTACCGCTGACCATGCGGTACCCGTGCACTAGTCTGAAACCCACCAAAATCATTAAACGTCAAATATTTTATACTAGTACTGACCCAAACCTTGTCACGAGAACCCGAAACTAATAAATAATAAAAGAAAAATGAATTCAAAAGGTTGGGGTGTGACAATTCTCCCCACGTGAGACACTTTTTTCCCCTAGAAATCTCACCCAGAAGAATACTAAACAAAACAAGAAACCATACCCAATTAAAACCAAAATAAATCACAACACAACAGAGTAGAAGAACACGAGATGGTTCTCCCCACCACAAGAACTCAGCTAGCATGGAAATTTAACACTCAACCATAGCACCCTGGGAAGGGGGGCCTGATGTGAGAACTCCTAAATGATCCAAACTAACTTTTATAGCACGAGCGAAACAACACCTCAACTAAAACATGGAACATTTGACCCATTCCAAAAACCCTGAAAACTAGAGAAAAACCTCTGAGAAGAACATAACCCCAATAGTAAACCTGATCATAACTACATGCCTTGACTCCTTTGCAGACACTTGCATCACCAAATAGAAACCATTAAACCAATATCAACCCATACAGGGGCCAAACACACTTTTAAGAAAAGCTCACGATTCATAGAACCATGATCAGATAAACAAAACTATTTAGATTATGTTATAACATTCTTTTATAACTCCATGATGAAACAATGAACTTACAATGATGTCCAAACTTTAAAAACAAAAAATGAGAATGAAAAGACTTTAAATGTTCCACTACTCACATGGAATGAAAAACCCAGACCATGGATTCACACTCCTGGAAACTCCTGACTACGCGTGAGCTTCACCCCATGAATTGTGGCTGGGGATCTAATGGATGAAGCATCTCCTGCCACACAGTGAAGTACTAGAATCCCTAGTTCAAAACATTTTTTTAGGTGACACTTCCTGCAGAACTTCTCAAGATGACCCAGACAGCCGAAACGATGACAAGTCTTTGGAGAGATACGACATGACGGCTTCAGGTGCCCAAACTGTCCACACTGGTGGCACACCACTGAATGGTCCTAAAAAAACTAGAAGACATAAACACTGTATAAGACTCTTAAAGAAGAGGCCCCTCTGGTACATTCTGCTCAATAGATGGGGAAACATCAAGAGTAACTAGATATTATAGATTGCCAACCATATTCACTCGAAAGACCAACTCAGCTAAGAACGCCTCATCCACCATCTTATCAAAATGATGGTCCTTGGAAGAGAGGACCTGCATCATGATATTTTGGAGGAGACCCCCGATGAAGGGAAAAGTATTCATCAAATCTTGTGATGCTACCTCCAAAGAAAAATACACAAGTTCCTTGAAATGGTAAACATATGACTTCACCATCTGTTATAAATGTTGAATGCTTATAAGTTCATCCCTTTTAGTAGTCTTTGCCTCTTCAGGTATAAACCATTAGATGAAGATGGACTTAAATACATCCCACATCATCCCAAAATGCATTGATGGCGGGGAAAATAAGTCCCATTAATCCAAGGCTGGACCTTCAAATAGGTCCATAACGACACACACTCTAATAGCTTCGGGAGTCCCCAATACCCTATAGAAACATTCGACCTCTTCAATCCACTCTTCTTCCTCTAATGGACCCTGATACCGTGAAGGATAGGCAGTGTTTGAGATAGACCAGAAAGTGGGAATGAATAATTGGAAACCTTGAAAACCTTTCTAGGCAGCATTTTCTAAACAATGTATAAAATAAAAAGAGAAAAATAATATCAAACCAAAGAAACATCAATGAAATTTCTTTCATCAAAAAATAACCTGCTCAAAAACCAAAAAAAATACAAACACAACAAAAAATTCCACTTTCTATTTTATATTTCAAAACCACCTTATTTTGAGGCCACTTTACAAATAACAAACCCACTTCTCAACCCAAATTCAATTTTCCAAAAATCATTCCCCCTTTTTCATTTTCAAAAACATGCTTACATAAATCAAAACCAAAACAAAACCCAACTTAAAACAAACCATCAGGATGAGGAACTAGTGGTTAATCTTAACTTGGTGACATGGTAGTGAGCCACACCCCAAAAAAGCATAAATGACTAGAAAAAGATCAATCGTGAAATCAGACTCCACGTGGGTCACTACTCCACATGAGGTCATGAAATGATGCCAGTATTCCTCGATTGTCATTCATCAATCACAAAACAAAAGTAGAAGACTCAAAAACCAGAATACCCCCTGAAAATCAAGGTTCGAAATGAGCAAGGGATCATGACTCCCTTCCCGTACTTACCTCTCAAGTCCCGACAGTCCAAATATCTATCTAACGAACACCCCAAATAACAAGGTTCTCCTCTGATACCATTTTGTCATTAACAAACCTAGGTCGACCCAGAACTGGTCTTCCCAAGTCGGTCCACAACATGGCCCGAACAACGTTCCTGATCCCCACGGGCAGACAACCAGTGTCGGGCGTCAAAATTTAACCGTTGGGAATGATTTGGCCCATGAAAAAAAAATAGATAAACAAAACAGACGATAAAAATAAAAACTAGAAGCATAAAGAAAATAAAACAGAACATACCTCCTTGTGGCCTTCTAGGTCACCACCAAACTCAATGATAAACTTGATCCAACACGGAGCAACTAAACCAAGAACCTGAATAAGAAATGCACCTTCAACTGAAAGAATATGATAGGTGTGAGCACCGAGATGCTCAGTATGGATGCCAAATATAACCACAGAATCCCAGTATTCTCATTCCCAAAAAATAGTACACTGACACAAGTTTAAAATACAAATATAAAAATAGGGTCTTCACATTTAAATATAAGCAACAAGTTTTTCCCATTTAAAAACCCAACACAAGCTACATACCATTTACAAAATCATTTTTCATTTTTTAAATAAAATCTAAAATAGAATGTACCAAAGATGGTCCAAAGTAAAACAAGTAAAAAGTGAAAAAAAATAAACCAGTGCAACGGAAATTAAATATGTAATGTAAATAATCCAATAACCATGGGTAATTATAAACTTCCCCAGAATACCCCTAGAAGTAATCAGTTCGGAACAACCATCCGGAGTATGGTGAATCCCCTTAGTCTATAGCCAACTGGCCACCCTATAACTGAAAAATCCAGTGGCAATGTCTGCCTGGCCTAACAACCAATCTAGGGGTACCAACCCATCTAATCGGGGTTGATCAAAAACTGTCACTCGATCATCGATAAGACACCCAGGAACCCATGGTGGTTATAAAAATATTGTGTATATAATAAGGCCCTTACATGTGTGACTCATCTCACTGCACTTTCCTTCCCAAAACATGAACTCTTCTTGTGTATTCATCCATAAAGGGTTACCCTAGACAGGAGTGACCCCAAATACGCATTTAATAATTTCACATTAACAAAGTGACAACCAAGATATCATGCCATGAAATCATTAAAACCATTTGATAAAATGTTTTCAAAATATTAAAGTTTTTAAATGGGCATAAATTAATCAAAACTTCGTCTTTTCAAAGAATCAACACAAACATTACACTAAAGATGAAAGTGCCAAACGGGCCATTGAGTAGACATATATAAATCCATTTACCCAAAACATATTACCAATACTGATTTTAAATTTATAAATCCAAATGGGCATTTTTCTTTCAAAACTCACACCAAAGCATATTTCAAGGCCAAATGGAAAAACCTTAAGGAATACATTGAAAACTATTCTAAGAACCACACAAAAGACACATCCTCATCTGGAAGGCATGAACCATTTAGAAAAACAAACATTCAAGGATATTTCAATTCAAAACACCAATTTTATTTTATGACACATCCATATGTGCAGCTAGAGCACCCATGGATGTGCCAACATCTAGTGGCACCCCAAATATCCAAAGAGACACTCGGATGATTTTTCCACAAAACTCCAATTTCCTTTAAACCATAAATGACCAAACAATTAGTAAATAATTTAATAAAACATGCAAATAGTTTAGAAATGTTTTTATAAGAATGAAAACTAGTTTATAAAAAACTCTATGAACAATCGAACAAATTTGTAAACAATTTTATAAACAAACCAAGAAATTTTGTAAACTGACTAAAAAATTTATAACCAGATTTATAGACGGGCAAAACAATTTTGTGGAAGCCCCCACCCCCAATCCCACTTTGAAGAACAACATCATTTAAAACAAACAAATTAGGTGTCTTAAATTTAGAAATTTACACCATTTCCTAGAAATAATCTTTTTTAGTAAGTTCTAACAAGACAAAAAAATAACATCAAACCATAGATATAATAGAGGTGAAATTAATCTTTAAGAATCAATTGAAGAAATACAAGTGCCAATGAATCATTTTGGAAAGGAAATATTGGAAACACATACCTCAAACCAAGCATGGATGTAGAAACGCATCAGCAGAAGGAAGAACGAAATGTCACGGACCAACCATGCACCTTAGACAATGAGAAAAACATGAAAACATAACACAATGCATCAGATTTAGTTAAATTGAATTAAAACATCAATTCAAAAGGAATACGCACCAAAGGGGGGGAACCACATGCTGGGGAGGAGGTGGTGGGGCTGTAATTAGATCCAGAAGATCGTCGGATAGCGGGGTTTGGGATTGTTGGAAGACTGTGTGCGCAGGGGGCTCGGGCCGCAAGAGAACTACGCGCACAGGGGTTTGGGTTTTTTTTGTATTGGCCAACAGAGAAAAGGGTCGGCCCAGGAAGTCGCGCCATTGAGGGCGAGGCTGGCGTTGGGGGTTGGGTTCTCCTATCGGTTGGGAGGGTTTGGCCGGTGTGTGTTTTAGGGGAGCAGTGAGGAGGTTGGGGCGAGCGCGGATGGGCCTGAGTGCCAGGGCGAGGCCAGCCGAGACTAGGCATGCGGGTCAGGAGCACCGAAAGATGCTATATGTGAGAGGAGACCGGCTAGGTCGGCTGGGCAGTGGGTACCAGAGACGGCAGGGGAATGCGGGGTCCTGGGCGAGCACGGAAGGGGCGGGCAGGGATCCGGGGGCCGGGTGCACCGTCAAGGGTGAGGCCCAGACGACTGGTGTTATGATCCAATGGAGTGAAGATCCTAGGGAGGGGGTCTGGGCAAGCACGCTGGACGTGGGGGGGGGGGTCATGATGGGAAAGGGTGCGGGTAGTCTAGGGTTTGTTAGAATATAATCTATTTTATTATAATAATAATAATACAATAACAATAATAATCTTAATACTAATAATACTTATAATACAAAAATAATAATAATAATAATCTTACTAATATTAATAATATAAAGAACAAAAATAATAATAATGATGATGATAATAATAATAATAATAATAATACAATAATAATAATAACATTAAAATAATAATTTTATGTTTAATAATATTTTTTAATTACTTTTCTTAAAAAACAAAGAGTAATAATAATAATAACAACATTAATGATATTAATATTCTTAATAATAATTATAATAATAATAAAAATAATAACATAATATTTTTATTACTATCAAACATTTTTTTATGATTTAATCCATTTATTTATCTTATTCTGAAAACCGGGTAACCACTTTCTCACCGCATGGCTTAATAACCCGCACTAAGCTTCACATCTCACTCCAATCCACTTGGGAACCCGCGCAAGCACTGGGGGTAACCGCACAGTTACCACTAACCATGTGGTGCTCGTGCACTAGTCTGAAACCCACCAAATTCATTAAACATCAAAAAATTAAAACCGGGACAGATCTGAATCTCGGTGTGAGAACCTGAAACTAAGAAATAATAAAATAAAAATTAATTTAAAAATATAGGGTGCGACATACTGGGCATTCGTATGATCCCCCTATGTTTTAATTAAAATTTATATGTTTAGTAGATTTGAGTTACACTTATTTGTGGCATCTTTATGGAGTCTCTTCTTTATAGTATTTTGAAGGATTGTAATAATTTTATCTGTTTTTTCATAACCTAAAGTAAAATCATCCTCTATAGTGCAACATGATGTGTAATTTATCTGCATTTCTTTTTTTTTAAATTACACACCATGTTTTATTGAAACCGCACCGGCTCGAGAATGACAATCAGTGTGACACAACATTAAAAATAAATATACATCAATTAATAAGTTGAAGATGAATAATATAACCAACAATAAAATAGAAAAAGGAAATATCCATGAAAATGTAATAATTAGCAATCCATAGGCTATGTCATATGACAATTTATGTCATTACATGATGATATAAAAAAGGGGTATTAGGGGATAAAAATCCAAGGCATATATAACATGCTCTATGAAAATTTGTACAAAAAGAAAAAAATATATCTCTACTAGCATTGCAACAATATGCTCGGTCCTCTTCTCCCATGCTCCATTCTATAAGAAAAACAAATCAAGCATCCATGATAGGGAGATTACACATACCCACAGCTGCAGTCATGAACTCTACTCAGGTACAAAAGGCATCCTAAGTATGGTGTGAGATAAACTCAATTGTCCCCCACTAATGGTTTTTAGTATAATCCAACCAGTGTATATAGTGTAGTAGTCTGAAAGTATAAATGTGAATAAACAACCTGGAAAAATAAATACTTGTTTGGGGAGGTTTAGATAGGACACCTAAAATACATTACCAACATCGACATAGGCTATAAATGTATGAACTCAGTAACCATGTCTATCAATATATATATATAAATCATATATATATATATGAATATATATATAATATGTATACATGTATATACACCATATATGTGAGGACATATATATGAATATACATGGATACTATGTGCTAGTTTATCCCAGGTCGTAACTCGCACAAACATGACTTGTATAATGATCTATAGGCGCTAACAAGGGCACAATACAAAAATCACATATCAATCGTAGACTTAATTATCGACATTGGATATGGTGGGGTAAGGCATCATTCCCAACACCCAGTGTAAGGGAACAAGGGATGTAATTCCCATCATCTATGAAAAAGTACACCATGTGAGATACCATTCCCATCACCCCAATGTAAGGGAGAATGAAACTCCATGATCAAAAAGTCACTTTAACATTTTCACCATCTAATAACCAAGTCCTAATCATAATAATTATGTTGAATTTCCATTTAATACATTTTCATTCATTAATACCTATCTAACTTGGGCATCGAAAATTATAAAAATTTTAATTACAAATTCACCACATGTGTGGTGTCTTTAACAACCACTTAAATTTAATCAAATCAAACATTTAATTTAATATAAAATTAAAATCCATTTCAGGGTCAAGAAAATCTAGTTGGATGGTTCTTTGGTTAATCAACATTTTTATAAGTTGGAAATTAATTTAACAGACCTAAAGTGGTGGTGATCAATGATGTAGGGATCCTATAATGGTTTAACATTGCTCTATGATAATATCATATTATGATGAAATTAACTATAAATGTAAAAAAATAGGCAACACATAGAACATTATGACATGAAGTACAATGAAAAATTCACTAAAAAACCTAAACTTTTAGTGAACATTACTAGAATAACTAAATTAGTCTCATGGATGAATCCTCATCTGATATTAGATTTAGTTTTGATGTCGAATGAAAGAAACTAGGATAATGGACTAATTCCCCAAAAATAAGGAATATGAGCTCATACAAAAATGGTCTATGTGATGGAATGATAAAATAATAGTGGTGGAAAGCGGATTAGGGAGATTACCATTGCAGATTCAACATGAACTATAGTGAAGGTAACAGAGATCAGACAGAGGAGTTAACTATGAACCCAGAAAAGGAGGAGGGAGAGCTCTCTCAGGAGAGGAATGGGATTCATTTCATGTAGTGAAGAAGGAAAATATTAGAGGAAGGGTTAAAATTTTTAGGGGATGAACCATAAATTCCCACTTAAATAAGGGGTTACATGGATTGGATATACAGTTGGCCAAAACATGCCCCATCTATGCAACCAATAGTATCTAAGAACCCCACTCACATAAGATAGGTGAATAGTTTATCTAACCATGTTCATGATAAGAATAATTTCTATATTAAAATGTCGTCAGATTTTTCTTGAGTATGATGACCAGTTCACAAGGTCTGGGAAAACATTGTGGCCTTCTTATGTGCACGGAGTGCCCCAAACTGTAGAGTTTTATAGTTTTCACTAACCATCTTCAAACCATGAAGCTCATTCTTTTTCTCTAATTTCTAGATATCCATGCTCCGAACAAGCCTTGTATGCTCTTGAGATCTTCTTGAGGTAGTAGGGAACAGTCACTAAGACAAAACAACGAATTTTTTCCTATAAAACAATGATCATTACCATCGTGAAAATCTGGGTTGTTAGAAAATTAATCATGATATACAAGTATTAAACAAAAAATAATACCTAGAGTGACTAATAATATGTGACATGACATGAAAAATGAGTATTCACAGTGTCAAATGATATATACAAAAGTAAATTTGATCTCCTGTAGGATGATAACATAATGGTAGTTACAAAACAATATAATAAAACTCCAGTTCGATAACAAGGTTTCACCATGTCATGCCCCAAAATCCATTTCCTTTCCTCCCATGCATCCAATTCACCTCCATCCTATAATTCACTAGTCACAAGGCCCTTTTCCTTGGTTATGACATTAACCATAAAGGTTGCACATTTCTTGGAGGTGACATGTAGGGTGTTAGTATGAACTTATATCACAAGAACTAGATTTATACCTATATAATACCCACATGCATAAGGGTGCATGAAAGTGATATACACACAAACCAATTAAATCATTATATCTTATTCCACCATAATCTTGACCAACCATGGGTGATAACCCTACATAATTTGACTTACACTAAAGTTGTACAATGCACCCATGGCTTATAGACACCCAAATTCACCCATGGTCATCCAACCAATATCTCTCAACTGATAAAATCCTTATAAAACTCCTATTAAGAAAACATATACAATAAATAATACCAAATACCATAAACTATACCTAATACAACAGCCCCAACAATAATCTTCATCTACGGTAGACTTCTCCCTCTGAACCAGTTATCAAAATCATCCCTCATTACCCATGGCCACATACAACATATCCATACATCTCAATTTATATGTACAACAACTTCACACTTAAATTGTCATATATAAGGTATATCATTAATCCTCTAGTTGTCAATTCCATATTAAGGGTCTCTCATTGTGCACACAGCCTCAATGAAATCACCCCCACAATGACATCATCATCATTCTATTACCCTAACTCATTTAACATAAATCAACCCACTATATATGAATGAGATATCAATATTCCACCATTATAGTGAATCACATTTTGATATAACCAAATAATTCACAAACATCATGCTCTAATTGAAATCTTTCAAGGAACAAATCACAATAACTCTCACTCAACCACTCATGAAAACACTCCATGAAATCCTTGAACCTTCCAACTAAGAAAAAACACATATTTCATGGCCTGAGTCACTACCTACATGAAACTATAACTATAATACCCTTATAACCATATAAACAATTATGTTAAGATAAAAATATTTATGGAATATGATATATTCTTTATGTAATAAATATCATACATATGATATAATCTTCCATTAATGTTTTATTTTTTGGGAATAGAATTATAAACTGTAAAAATTGAATCCTATTGGAATTAAAAATTATAATACCCATTACTCTGATCAATCTCCCTCTCAATGAAATTCTTACATTAACTACAATAAAATTCAATAAAAAATTTAATTTTTTTTATGATGATTTGAATGATTTTTTTCTTTTTTAGTCTGTCCCCATCCTATTGTTGTACTTTGTTTTTTTATTTATACATAATTATCATTCCCATAAATTCCTTTACTATATGTTTATCAATGTTTCATTAATATATTAGGATAACTTAATTAGTTATCCATTTATATTGGATAATCTTTAGAATCATCATGAAATATTGATTCTGAGATACATTGTGTCAAATTGATATTATAGTACTGATAATTCTGATAAACCTAGATTATATTTAAAAAATTTCATAAGGTTTCATATTAATATTATAATACCAAATAGTATATATATTAATATTTATTTTGTTAACATTATATGTTCCCTCATGGTAAATATACAAGGCATCCCATATATAATAGGTATTATCACAAGTATAATTATAAATAAATTCATTATCACCTAGAGCACAAATAATAACTTTCACATATTTATAATTATTATAATAGGAAAGTATAGTGGATTCACTCAAATCCTTTTTAAGGATTCAATTTTTTTATTAAGTATCTTTTATACATCCATAGATATCAATTTCATGGATTTCAAGATTTATTATCATTTTTACATTTCATTGAGAGTATTTAGTTACATTTATGTATGGTTTTATGATAGCATCATAGCCTTAGTGTCTAAAAAGACTATTTATACTAGTAAAAAAGGTATTTCCTATTTTTTACAAGACCAGGTTAAAAAAAATAGTAACATGAAAAATAATTAAATTATATGGTTCTCTGACACTAGATTTTTTCACAAATATTCTCAAGAGGGGGTGAATTGAGATTAAAAAATTGAATACAAATGGAATAAAATATTTAAATAACTTATAATGATCCTAAATTAAAAACACACATACATAAAAAAATATTGAAATAGAATGATTTGATGTTTTCAAAATATTTATTTAAAAAATGATATGTACTTAGTAAAATAATTTTGGAAAATATTAACTTTTTTTACTAAATTTAGTAACATAAAATAGAAAATCACATAAGAATTCGTAGGAATTGTAAAGAAACATTTTATAATAAATTGTTTTGTAAAATATTATTCTATAAAATTATAGTTTTTTGAAAATGGTATGAAATAATTGGTCTATATCAAATATGACCACACTAAAATAGATAAAATGATGAACATTATAAATAAATGAAGTATAAAAAATTAACACAAGAGGTTCATGATTATGTCAGACCCAAATAACCTCTACTAAATCCAAAACCATTACCAATCATACTTTTATTAATGAATATTACATTTATGTCCAATGAATGAGACTATAACCTAAACTAGGTTTATAAAAATAGTAGAAAAAATCCCAAGGATTTTAATCCATAATATATATATTAAAACTTCATGGGAGAGTATACAAGTTAACAAATGTAAGGAAAAAATTATTATGTTATTTGATGAAATAAAGAGAGAGTATTAAATATATAAATTGTTTAATATATAGCTTTCAAAAATATAAGTAAGGTAATTGATAAAATTTAATTATAATAGTCATTTACTTGTTATCATTTGAGGAAATTGAAATAGTGATACATCATATTTTCAGAACATGAACACTATTACGAAGATTAATTTATATGTTGATGAATTGAGTTTAATGTATTGGAATTATTTTCATGGAATAAAGAGAATGTTGTAAAAAATATTATATATAATATATTTCTATGTTACTCACTTTGATGTGAGATTCATTCCCCTTTTTATAACATTATCATTGTAAAAATATTTATTGAAATATTTTTAGGAAAATTTTATCTTAGAAAAAAATTTAGTAATGAATTCCTCGTGTTTTTTCCCTTCGATCATAGAAGTTAGGACCATTAAATATATATTTTTCAATTATTAATAATAATAATTAATTAAAATCTAAATAATAACAGTCTTTATTATTTAATGGTATTCCAAAATCACTTTCATTTCACTAAATGGTCAATTAATACCTTAGTTTGGATCATATTGACACTTTTTTGAAAATTATATGCCTCATATAAAATCAAACCAGTCTTCAAAAAGATATTTTTTGTTTAATTATTATACTATGTGGATGATCAATTGTTATTGAAAAAACAACAGTGGAAATCAAAATCACAATAATTCTTTTATATCATTTGTCATGACATTAATTTTTCCCATGATTTGTTATGTATAAAACACTTTTAATAAAATATACTTACAATTGTTTTCCTACACATAGAATAAAAACATAGAACATATAATAAAAATGACTTCTGATTATAAAAATATATAATTTTTAGACACGGATGAACATTGTTGTTCTATAAAGGCCTCATACAATTATCAAAAATCCATGTGAATTATCAGACTCCATATTCCATGAAATTTACATTAATTGAATAATGATTTAGTAAAAGTGGTATATTTATATTTATATTCACAAAAAACGATGTTATATAAAATAATATATAGTATATTGTTTCTTATGATATGAATAAATGGGTTTAGTGATATATGATATTTCTTTATGACAACTGTTATATATTTTATACACATTCCATGACATTATCATGTATTCTGGATTCCATTTAATATGTTAATATAGATTAAACATGTTTTTTGATTACTATGTAATTTAAAAATTAAGATTGGGTATTAAAGTAATAAATTTTAATGTGTAATGTATTACATTAATAAGAATCTAAACATTAGCTAATTTTTTGAAATTTATTAGTTCCTAGTGAATCCATAAATAAATTAATATAGTGTATATAATAGATTTTTGACTCATTAAAAAATATACATTAGTTCCTATATTCACTTTTTATCATCTTTCTCATTATTTGTCTTTATTTTTTATATAGTATTTAGAAATCCTGGGATGAGAAGTGAAATCCTATAATATAATTTCATGAGTCCATATTCAGTAGATAAATATAGGATGCATGAAATTACTTTTTTTCTTAGTGATCATTATAAAGATAAATATTCATTAAGCCTCAGTAAAAGTAAGTAAGAAAGATATATTTGAGAAATGAGTAAGATGTTTGTGAACTCTCTCTTCAATTAGTAGAAACAAAATTCAAATATAATTTAGATTATATGGTGATGGTAATGGATGAAAATGTTAAAACTAAAAAAATATGATGGTCATATGGAAGGTATTTTCAACCTTAAAGTAAATATTAAGGGATATTTTAATAATATTCAAATTTAGTGGAAAATGATTAAGTGGATAGTAGACTAATAAATTAATATTTTAAGTAATTTATTTATTCTATGGAAAGTTTAATTTTATAAATAAATTTGTGGAAAGACAAATAATTGAAAATTGAAATTTAGGAGAAGAAGTAACTTTCAAGATAAAATCATGCAATAATCTATGGTAATTGTGGGATTAAAGTGTGAGTTAATGAAATGGGAAAAATAATGAAATCACATGAAAAATAAGTTTTGAGTCATTAACCTAAGTGACATATTATATATAATTATTTTTATAAATCTCAATAAACATTATATTTTACATAGGTTAACTTGATGTTTGGTTAGGTTTTATTTTTGAAAAAAGTAATCGTTTTAAATGACTAATCTAATAAAAAAACATTTTACTCAAACTTATTTTAAAAAAAAATCCTGAAAATAACACGAATACTGATCAAATTCATGATAAATTGGATTTGGGTGTGAAATATTTAGAATGACAATTGTCATATAGAAGATCATATAATTTTTTTATGAATAATCTGAATTTGAATTAGTTACTAATATTTTTTTGGGTTTCAAAGGATTAAATGACACCATTTTAATAAATAAAAATTTATTAGGAACCCAACATCCCAAGATCACAATACAAGAAATTAGAAACCATTTTGTATATAAAATAAAAAACTTATTTTTAAACATAAAATACATCAAAGATAGGTTGCATCTTATCCAGTAATATGATTTAAATAATATTACTATAAGGGATCCTAAATATATCCATCCTTTATAGTGTATCCATGAGTTGATGCAAAATTAACAATCTTATGGGTATAACCCTTATCAATCTCATGATATTCAAGTATCTCAAGCTATAAATAGTGTAGAAGGAAGAGAGATTCGAAAATAAGAGATTTAGAAAAGGATTGGGTAATCCCACAATATCATTCATATGGGAATTTACAAAATATAAATCCCTCAAGGACCCTCCTCATTTTAATATGAATTAACTCATATATTCTGAGTTAATTCATGATGTTAAAATGGTAGTAACCCTTAGTCATACCAACCTTCTAATCATTTCATCTTATTAAACATCTATGATGGCTTTTGTAGGAAAGATTTATGTATATTAAAACTTGACAACAATTTCCCAATCAATCATAGGATATTAGAGAGAATAATTCTATTTCATTAAACCCACTATAGTTCCATACAGTATAGCCCTATCATATAGTATGAATAGTTTAAGATAATAGAATGAAATATCTATTTGATTCCTTCTGATATAATCCTGATCATCACCTATGATATAGCAATAAAATATCATATTTGTATCGACTTTAGGGTTTATATTTTTCAATTTCCCTTTTTTACTAACGTATCATAAGCTTTTTTCTATTTCACTATATATTGTATCATATATAATAACTTTTGAAACCATACCCAAAAATAGTTTCCAATATATTTCCAAAAGACTTTTGAAAATCTATCATCTACTTTACATTATATCACTTCATATGAAATGCCTTGTAAAATTACAGTATAAAACTATTTTTTGATTGAAATTGAAATAATTTTAGAGTATATCTTTGAGATAAACTCAATCTATATCCAATCAAATAGAAATTGATACACCTGATCCATTTTAGTATTGAAAAAATATATAAATTATTGAATCCATTAATTTTATGAAAGGGTGGCCTCTAGTAAAGAAACAATTATTATAAAGCTACAAGGTATCTGCCATGATCACTATCAAATGTATGTATCTCTATACCTATTCCCACAAACTACATCATATTAAATCATTTATTTTTATTAGATCTCATTTTAAAACACATCAAATAACTTAGGGACATGATGTATTTCAATTTAATATAGATACTCATATATTATATATTTTCTGTTTATAGACTAATAAGTTAAATGAATACATCAAATTTCACTCACCTTTATATATTATTAAATCACATAGCCTTTACATGATAGATAAATGCATCATATGTGTTATCTAGGAAATATTTTACATTTCCTTGATCTATCTCAATTGAGGTCCCAAATTTCATACTCATCAAACGGGAGGGAAAATCCCATCATATGTAAACTCTAATCATCAACATTATCTATAATATTCCCAATAAACCCCAATTAGAAAATACATAATGTTCATGTACATGTTTTATTAAATAATGATGGTTTTCATGATAGGTATCTCATAAAATTCAATTATTAGGGACCTAAAATATGAATCCTGAAAGTGTAAAATACCAAATTAATTGTGTTTTAAACTCTATATGGTATATTATTAATGGGATACACAATACACAAAACTAGTTTAATAAATCATGAGTATATACCATATCTCAAAAGAAGAATAATATTTATTCTAACCTTAACATTTCATCAAAACCTATAATATTCCAAGATGAATATTGGTTAGGGATAACCCACATTTTTTACTTTGAGAGGAAAATTATCAATTCAATTCATGATATATACATGTGTGTGGGAGAGAGAAAGTATATAACCAACGTAAAAGAATGATAAAGTTCATATTATCTTTTGATAAACATGACACATTTTATAATTTTAAATTCCTTGAATAATATGTAAAAATATTACATAAGATTAAATTAATGAGAAACATTATATTTACTATATTATTACTGGTTATATTAAACTCATCATATCTCTTCTTAATTCATGGAACATCACTATATAACTATATACTAAAACCATCCTATAAAAATCATTAGTGTTAAACATTTATGAATTAATATATTATGAATATTATTAGGAATTAATAATAATTTTCTTAATGTTCAATTCCTTAGATATAATCAAACTACTTAATACCAAAAAAATCTAATATTATGTAGTTAATAACTTCTATTGTCTTTTGAGATCTCTTCCTAATTATATTAGTATCATTATTTTGACTCTTTCCCTCAAAACATTCCTCAAAAGTGATAATTTACATTTTTTGACAAGTATAAACCATTATTTTTTATTTTCATCCTTCTTTAAGTCCAAAAATACTTCCAATATCATCTTAAACATGATATTTTCTTTAGAATATCATGAAAATATACTCAAAATCCATTATATCGAAAATAACACATACTTCATTTTATTAGGAATATTTAATAAAAAAATACTTACATCTATATCTTATAGTATATTTCATGTTTTTAGAAAATTTTCTTGAAAAGAATATTCTTATATAAAATATACCACTAATGGGGGTGGGATCAAAAACCTCATATTTTAACAAACATTTTTATAAAAATGGTTTTCTTCTAAAAATAATTTTTATCCTTTTATTTTTCTCAAAACATATTATAAAATTTGATGAATAATAAACCTTGTGCATTGAATCCATCATCACATATTTCTCATAAGAACTCATTGTTGGTAAAAAAACACTCTTATTATATTTTAAAATTGAGATGAAGATACATATCCATTCCTTAGATCCATCTGATCATGGTATATTTATTTATATTCAAAACTTTTATGTAGTTACACTTTTTTTCATCACTAGAATGAAAAATACAAGATTTATCAATTATTCCATTGATTTTAACATCCTAAATATTTTCCAAAAATTTAAATTATACACTTGGTATCATATACCCTTTAAAAAATTAATTTATTTCTATAATAATGGTACCTAACATGGAAACACCATGGAGTTTCTAAACCCATTTAGGTATTTCAAAAAGCATCATCCAATTAAATATGACAACCCTTCCTAATAAATCTACATTTTAACGAAATTTTATAGTTACTATAAGAGAAATTATTAGACTCTCCAAATAACATATCTTCTACTAGTTTATAATTTTACCCACTTGTAATTTAAAAAAATAATGATAACCAAAAATTAAATTCCATGTTCATATAACCTTAATCCATTTATAAAAGAGGGTAAAAATTTATAGAAATCATTCACATTACTGAATCATTTTCGTAACATTTTCCATAACTATAGGAAACAAAAAGGAAAATTTAATTGAATTATTCCATGTTTCTCCTAAGAATCTTGATTTACCCTTTGAACAACTTCAATAGCTTTTCTATTAAAGAAGGTGCTTCTCCAATGTGTAGAATGTTTCCTAATAAATTTTCCAATGTTATTAGTCATAGAATTTTCTTACATTAAGTTTCTCCTTTTCAATATTTTATCTCAAAGTAATGTTTAAGGATGATGATGTCATTTATATGCAATATATTATTTTATTAGAGAACTAATATTTTTTATAAACATTTAATAAGGTCTTTTATAAAATATTCCCCAACCAAAATGATGACCCTTTTAAAAACATCATATCCATTAGTGGGACAATATCTATATTTCATTAAGAAATGAGTACACTTTAGTGTTCTTTCAACCACTTATTTATTTAAGTAGGTATTTTTACAAATGATATCTAATATGAATATGGGATGGTTGAGTGGCCAACTCTATGTCTAATCAATCACATGGAAAAACTCAATGCCACTCCTCTGGTAACTCCTATGGTTTCCCAGGTATGTGTAACCCAAATATCATAGAGTTATTTGTATACCTAAGTCTTATGGTTATACATTTAAACTATTCCTTATATAAGATAATCCATGAGAACCCTACATTGAAAGAACTTTCAGGGTTTAATTATTTAGATATTAACATCTTATTGCTTTGGAACAAGTCAATCATTTAGTAATTTAAATGGGATTTAATATCCCCATATAATCTCATGGTATTACTAGTATATATGTATATATATACCAACACACACACACACATGATTTTAATGATTTATATTGGAATCAAATTCCTTCAACTGAAGCAATATACTGTAACCATATTGATTTTTAATTCATTAAAAAACTCAATCCATTTGTTACAAATCCAAATTAAAAGACTAATATATCCATATATATCTAAATCCATCCCATTAATATGTTTTGTGAACCGATTTCATGTAGCTCCATATAATTAATACCCCCAAGAGAAATCCTTGACCCATAGATCAGCAACCCCAACTTTTCATAATCAACTACTTAATTGAATCTCATAACCTAGTACAAACCAAATTTGATAATGAAGAATACTAAATCCATCATCAAAAATATCAATTAACTCTATGTATACATGTGTGATAATATCTAGAAGTAATTTAAATACATTTTAACTAAATAAAATATCACTATCCAAAATATAACAATTATATCCATGAATAATAAACAAACAAATAAAATAATTAAATGAATAATTCTTAAATTTGAACATGATATAAAATATTTACATATAATTGATAAATAAATTATTATAAACAATTTCAAAATTTTCAATTAATTATAAAAAACCATAATTAAATAATCATAAACATTTTAAATTTATTCATAGTATAAAGTATTTCATATTATTCGTTATATGTAATTTACTTGTAAAATATAATTTTAAATGAAATATAATAATTTTATGTTACAAATATATTATTTAAATAATTAACATAATCTTAATATGACATATTTATTATTTCTGTGAACCCTTTTTAAAGAAATTATCAAAAATATTTTTTATTTTCTTTAAAAAAATTATCAAACATGGCCTTTAATATAAAAAATTCAAATTAAAAACAATTTAAAAAATATAATATTATATATGAAAAACTTTACATCTTTTTCCTTGTTTTCTAATTCATAAACAATTTATAAACAACCTTTATGATTTTAAAATAAATAATTTATATCAAAATTATAAGTCATTCCATAAAATTTGGATATGATATTTTAAAATTAACAATTTATATTTTGGATAATTATTTAATAAATGTTTTATAAATATTTAATAATTAATTATAAAATATTAAAAATTTATTAATTTATAAACATTTTAAAAATTATATTAATATCTAAAAATACTAATTTCCATGATTTATAAAAAATTTAAAAACCATTCAATTAAATTCGTAATTGAAATATAGATACATAAATTCCAATCTATATATATACCATATTCAATGATATATTACATCCCGTTGACTACGATTGGAACAGCGAGGAATAAAAAACAACATTTTCATATTCTATAAACCATAAAATGTGATTGACAATAGGTATTTCATGGTATTTAATAGCCTCATCTAATATTAAATCATTTCACATTCACTTATATATGACAAATTCAGGCGGCATAGGTTTTCTTGAGATTAAATAACCAAATACCTCATGTTAGAATATTGTTGTGGGCCTCCCAGTTATTTCCTATGATACACTAGAATATAGAAGTATGAAACCATGGGCCTTGTGTCTATGTAATATTGATTCCATTGTAATGGGATTTATGAATTATGATAATACACCATGTGAGATTAACCTGGTGCTAAGACTTTAAATAATAAAATCTATATTATATATTATGATGGGACCTTGTATTGGATTAAACTATTGATATGATATCTATATAGCATTTATCCATGTTGGCCCATGTCATATTATCCATGCTCATATAATACACATTAAAACTGTAATTTATGATAAGCTGTGAATGAATTGAACTATTCCTATCGATTTTATTATATTATATATGTTATATCAAATTAAAAATTAAACGATTTTTTGTGTTACATCATCTGAAATCTTGTACCAGATGATTTGTAATATCATACACTATGAAATAATGAAACAATAAATATATGAAATATTTTATATCATATAATATCCCATATCGTATGTCATATAAAAATGATATAGAACAAATAATCTGTTGTATTTAATGATTGAAATTAAAATATCAACATCATATCATGCATTCTTAATTTTAAAACATGATTTCAAGAATAAAAATGAATGGTGAATCTATGATTCTAGTTATGGGATTCAAAGGTTCCAAAAAAACTTGTACAATGTTATAGTGAATAAAAACCTAGAATCCCAAGATCCCCGCGCTTGATATCTAAAAATATATCATTTCTAAAATGAATTTATTTCAATCAAATATGCCTATGAAAACCCATACATTTAATACACCTTATTTCATTATTTATTTTATGAAGGTAAAAGTTATACAATCCAATAAGATTGTGAGTCTATTATATTTTTTAAATTACATACTTAATATAATAACTTACAAAAAAATACAACCTTATTAATCGAAATATCCAAAACATGACCTTATTTTCCTTGGATCATCTAAAATATTATAGGATAACCCGACGATATATATAAGAAATGGGTGAGTTATAAATACCACTAAGGTAATAATAAAAGTATTCAAAAAGGTAAAGAAGTACGTGTGATCCAAGAGGCTTATCGAGGTAACATAAGTGGGGTGAGAATCACAATCTTGAATAGTGAGGCATGACATAACATAATAGAATAAAGGAAACATGGGAATGCGGAAACAAGATAAAACATGGCATCATAAGAATAATTCATAGATAACCACCAAGATAACATAACATTTTGTGCTTGGATAAACCCATGTTAACCATACATGGAATACCATGAGATTAAAATGTTACCTAATGCATTGGAGGTAAATATAATTATGATCCCTTCTTTCACTTCTATATCATGTGTATGCATAAGTGTTCCACAAATATAATACAAAATAAGGATATATTTGATCACCCTTAATCCAAATATTATCAAGTTTGAGATATATCAATGGATTTACATAGTAAATTAATGATAGGTACATCTAGGTGAATACCATTGAGTGGAAATTGGGATGGGAATTTACTAAAAAATTGTTTGGAATGAAAAACTCATAGTTTAATTACATAAGTATAATGACTGTAAATAGAGATTCATAGAAGGGAATAATGAGAGTGGATGGGGTATCAAATCACTTAGAAATCATAAGGTAAGTAAGATTCATATGTTATAACATACTTTGACAATAATAATTGGGAATTAAAATAACTAATTAAAAAAGTTTCATGAATAAATAGGAGAATGAGAGGATGACTTACATTAAGAGGACACTTCTAAAAAGATGGGAGGAGATTATTAAGATATTAGGGGAACCTTGGGAGGACTCTAGACAAGTATCGTAAGATTAATTTCATGATAAAAGGGTTTTGAGTGAAGATTAAGGAGAGTTTTGGTTGGTTTTTGTAGCAGAAGAGAGAAGAGATATTTATTAATTTCTAAACTCAGTGTTTTTACTCTATATGATAAAGTAATCAAAAACCCAAACTATAACATGGTTTTTCCCATGGTTTATTCTGTAACGTCTTGGGTTCGGAATCCACTCAACTGCTACCTCGTAACCTGTTCGAAACTTGGCCTCAAGTGTATTTCCCCAAATGCCAGAGGCTTCCAACTAGTAGAAAGATCCTAGGGTGTGATAGTGGGGAAACAATGCCCTTATTGGCAGAGTGTAACACAATAGAATAAATAATATCAATAGCAGAAGAAGTAAACAACATAAATCTGAATTGAAAAACTGAAGACTGAAAGATAAAGATAACCAGAAGTCATATATTATCAAAATGATGCAGCATGTAACATGTTCTAAGAAAAAAGAGAAAATAGGATCCACTGCAAACAAGTACAGCAAAATAATAACATAAATCAATTCAAAAATAAACACAGCAGCATCACAAGTCTTGGCTAGGTCCCATGCTCTCTTACTCCTAAGCATCAATCAAGTACCTCTATATGGAGCCTTTCCCCTTTCGACCCCTACAACAATATAGTATTTTTTGGCCCAAAAACATTACCCAAATGGGGTGTGAGAAATGAATTCCACTAGGCTACCACCTAATGTCCGTTCCAATCTGTTGGGGAGTATGTGTAGCAATTGTGTATAGTAATGAAATGTAGTAAACTAGAAGGTAATCAAAAGTAAACAATCCTATAAGTACTAGAATTCAAATACATTAGTTTAATGTCTTTTAACCAATTATAATTCATTGAATTATATAAGTCTCGGGATCCATCCTAAGCCCGTCAATCCCCAATATAATATAAACACAATAGATACCTCAATAGGCTATCTAAACAAAGAAGTTTATACCGAATCCAAGCTTGTCCTTCAGCTTGGAAGATTCATCATCAATTAGTCCATTTCAATATGTATGAGGGACAAGCCCAATGTTTTAGCATTTCAGCATATTCAAATTAGGGACAAGTCTGGTGTTTTATCATTTCAGCACACTAAAGTCTAAGAAAATCCCGGTGTATTAGCCTTTAAGCATACTAAAGTTAGGGATAAGCCCACGGTATTCACATTTCAGCATGTATCAGGGATGATCCCAGTGTATCATCATTTCAGCATGTATCAAGGCTAAGCCCGGTATATTATCATTTCAGCATTTATTAGGGCCAATCTTAGTGTATCATCATTTCATCATAAAAAACAGGACATGTAAATTACATTATTATATGGTTTTTCAATAAATCAAATCACTTGGGAAAAATTATATAACAATAATAAGATGTGAATTAAACTATCAAAATGTATTAAATATCATATTCTCAAGGAAACATTTATTTATCCAAAATTCATTCTAAAACAACCCTTCAAAAAGGGAAAAAAGGTAAGCCCATTAGTATCCAAGGCCAAATGGATAAACAATGGTCATACAAGGGAAAGTGCACCCACGGGGTGGCCCTAAATCAAAAAAAATAATCTTAAACATGCTTCAATTAATTTATTCAATTTCCTAATGTCATTTGGTATCAATATGAGTCAAATTATCAGTCAAGAGACACCCTAAACCTAGGCGCATGGAACAATGACACATATAAACTACATGACATTAAACAATTAGCACGAGACCACCTACCTCATCGTATTATGACTCTCCACATCCTACCTTGACTTTTAATTCAATCTAAAATGGTAGATATTTAAGAAACACATATATTAACTCATCCATAAATAACTTATTCGAGAATAGAAATTACCAAGAATGGATCAAGAGTAATCAAGAATTCACCGATTGGGTTCAAACGATATAGAAGGTGATTGATTCTGAGTCCGGATGACCAACCGGGAAGCAAATCCCCTTCCAACAATGCTGCCTCGCGAACCCTGTGCCTTCTCTGTCCAAATAGAAAAAAACTATCCTGCTGCTTGTATTAAGAGAAAAACCCAAATTACACGGTGTGTAAATCCATATACATGACATGTATATCATTTTACAATTAATTTTCCAGCTGAATTCCACTGACTTGCTTTCCTGGACCTGTCGACATGACTACACGGTGTGTACTATCATGTACACGGCGTGTTGTGGGGTTTTCCCCTTTTCCTTTCTAAAAGTCCCACATGTCATGTATTCCAATCATACAAATCCAAACTACCCAGTGTGTACTTTGGATTACATGGTGTGTGACCCTGAATTACCCCATGTGATAGTATGATTCCAGTACTTGTCTAGTTCTCCCTTGTTTTCTAAAAAACCACTAAAAGGAATAGAATAAAAGAAAACCATACCACAATATAAGAATAAAGTTCTTACAAACTTCCCCCCTTATAGAAATTCATTTCTAAATTTCCCTTCCAAGAGTGGTGAATAAATATCTGATAATAATACCAGCCATTGAGAATATACGTCGCTCTCCCTCCCCCAAGTCTCATTTTATACTTAGCTAGGCTTCCATAGCACCCGTACAAGAGGAACTGACTATCCTCAAAGAACCTTCTTGATCCTTTAAACTATACATATTTGATGCTCCTCAAAGGATGCATCAACCTGGACCTCAACCTACTCGGGCTGAAAAAATGTGAGATGGGTCTGAGTGATAGTAGTGTAGATGAAATACATGGAAGAGGTCGTGCATAGCTTGGTACCTTTGAGGTAACTGTAACTGATAGGAAACTGACCTGACTCACTCCAGAATCTCAAACGGTCCGACATATATTGGTGAAAGTTTACCCTGACTCCTGATCCTCTTATTTCCCCACCTTGGTGCAACATGTTGTAAAATAAATCCCCGACCTCAAACTCCAAAGGTCATATACGGTGATCTGCATATGATTTATGATGAGACTGTGCAGTAGCCATCCACTTTTGAATCAAATGAACATGATCAATGGTCTTTTGGACAAGGCGAGGTCCCAGTATTGGTTCATCTCCCACCTCCATCCAACACAGAGGTGATCGACATCACCTTCCATAAAAATCCTCATATGGTGCCGTATAAATCATATCCTGAAAGCAGTTATTATAAGTGAACTCAACTAGGGGAATATTCTCCTCCAAAGATCCCCCAAATTCTAGTACAGATGCATGCAACATGTCCACTAGCACATGTATCGTACACTTTGACTGGTCATCAGTCTGAGGGTGGTATGTTATTCTTAGAAGCACTTGTATACCCAGCACCCTTTAGAAACTCTATGAAAAATGAGACATAAGGAGGGTTTCCCTATCTAAAATGATAGAGCATGGTACCCCATGAATTTATACCAACTCTTGGATATACATCTTTCCAAGATCATACACACCGAAGGACTCCTTGATCGGTAGGAAGTGAGCGAACTTTGTAAGCCTATCAACTACAAAACCCACAACATCATTTCCCCTAGGTGAACTCTATAACCCTTCCATGAAATTCATTTCAATATAATCCCATTTCCATTTCAGAATATTTATCTACTATAAAATCTGAAATAGATGCTGATGTTTCACCTTCACCTACTGACTAGTGGTACATCTCATAAAAAAAACATCTATGTCTCACTTCATACCTGACCACCAATACTGACAGCGCATGTCACAGTACATCTTGGTGACTCTAAGATGCACTGCCCATAATGAAGCATGAAACTCCTACATTTTTTCCTCGTGTATATCCCCTAGAATCCAAACACATCCATTTATATGTAGAACATCAACCTCAACTATCATCCAACTAGGAGGATGGTCCTCACCTACCACACTCTCCTGTAGATCTAGGCTTTCAGAATCTGATAGCTGCTTTATCCTTACTCTATCTAGTAGGGTAGAGGTAACAGCCAAAGATGAAAGATTAGTCCATTTCTGATTGTGGTTCACCTCTAAATTCATTTCAAGGAAAAAATCCATATTCTTCCACTCACCACTAGCCTCCTACACTCCATGTATCTACGTCCTCCTGCTCAGTGCATCAGCCACTACATTGCCTATTTCTGGCATCTAAGAATCCTCAAAATCGAAATACTGAAGGTATTCTACCCACCTTCGATGTCTTAGAATCAAATAACACTAAGTAAATATTTATTTGATTCTTTTTTGGTCCATGTACACCACAAAATTCTCTCCCAATAAATAATGTCTCCAACAGCACAATGAATGGACAATTGCAGCTAACTCGAGATCATGTGTCAGGTAATTCCTTTCATGTGGCCCCAAATACTGAGACCCATTTGCAACAACTTGATGCCCCAACATAATCACTGCTCCTAGCCCAATACATGATACATCACAATACACATTGTAATTCTTTATCATCTCTAGAAATATCTGTATCAGTCCTGAAGTTGAACATCCCTTCAACTCCTAAAAAATAGTGTCACAAGAATCTTACAACTCAAACATCATACCTTTATTAGGAAATCCCTTCATCGGCACTGATAATATTGATAAGTCCTGTATAAAATGCATGTAGTGACCAGCTAGCCCCAATAAACTTTGTACCTATAAAATGTTCTTGGGATACTCCCAGTTAACTATTTCTTTAACCTTCATTGGGTCAATTGATACTCTAGTATCTGAGATGAAGTGACCCAGGAAGTGAATCTAATCCTTCCAAAAGTGGTATTTTGTATGCTTAGCATATAACAGATTCTCTCTCAGTGTATTCAAAATAATCTCATGGTTTTTGGAATAGCTATGTCGATTGTGATAATAAACCAAGATATATTCCATGGAAACCACCACAAAATAATCTAGGTAAAGATGGAACAATCGGTTCATCCATGCTTTGAAAACTGCAGGTGCATTTGTGAGACCAAACAACATAACCAGGTAATCATATAGATCATACTTGCTACGAAACATGGTACGAGGTATTCTTGTAGGTCAAACACACACCTTATGATATCCCATCCTCAAGTGAATCTTTGAGAACACTCAAGCTCCTCGAAGTTGATCAAAAAGTTCATCTATCCATGGAAAATGATATCAGGTTTTAACCATCAACTGGTTCAGTTTTCTATAGGCCACACATAGCCTAAGGGTACCATCATCCTTTTTGTGAAAAGGACCGGTGAACCCTAAGGAGAAGTACTAGGTCGGATAAAACTCTTAGCTTACAGGTCTTCCAACCACGTCTTGAGATCTTAAAACTTCATAATAGCTATCCATTAAGGTTGAATAGATACCTATGAAGCTCCTGGAATTAGATCGATGGTGAAATCCACCTCTCTAACCGAAGGTAAGCTTGGAAATTCATCCGGGAAAAAATCCCTAAAATAATCAACTGGTGGAGGGAAATATGCCAGACATGTTCCCTGATCATCCAGACATAAACTTTCAATCTAGGCTTTAATCCCGCCCAACCGAGGATGCTCGGGTCTAGCTCGGCTCGCCTGGAAATCCCGTTCACCCTTATATATAAACTCTACACCCTATGTTAATGTGAAACTCACCCAATGATAATAGAAATCAAAAAGGCTTAAAAAGAGACCAACTAGTCCTTTAAGAGAATGACATCAATGACCATCTTCTCTAAGACAAGTGGTTCCATAGAAAGTGACACCCAAAAATCTCAAGGTGGAACTCCTTGATCGAACTCACACCAACCATTCTAATCCCTAATAGAGTGCCTAGTTTCACAGCATCTGAAGTAGTATAAAAAAGAGCACAAGGATTTCCATAATGGATACAGATATAAAACTATGTGTAGCACCAGTATCAAAAGGGGAAGAAGATAAAACAGAGGAGTCTAGAATAGTACATATGAAAATATGAGTTTCGGGATCCTACTCCTGCAGGGATTATTGCACTATATAAGTCTGATAAGTAACGCGGCCCTGAGACACTACTTGGAAAACCTAAACTGACCTACCCTGTTTTCGTTGAGATTTTAGGGTCTAGCTACCATGGATAAGACCACCCCCTCATCCTGAACTTCCTAACGTATTTCAGTTACTTGACTGGTGAGAATATACTGACCCCACTCTTGAACATGGAGTTGGTTTGGACCCTCTCTCACTAGATGGTGGTGAAAACGCCCTAAAAAACCATTATAAATGGCCCATCTATCCGCAACCTCAATATTCGACCAGGTCCATTAGGCAATGAGGTTTCGTATACCCAATACTTCCACACTGGTAGAACCTCACCTATATACTAACAGAAAGGATCTAGATTCTTGTATCCCCATGATAATGCTCCATACGATGCTTCTTGCTTCCGGTCGAGATTGTACCAGATCTCGGTGTCGAACCACCCTTTCTTGCAACCCTAGAATCTTGTAGGTTTCACTCAGTAATCAGCGCCTAATTCACAATAGTAGATATAGAAGGAAACCATAAGACATTCACCTATGATCAGATGTCAAACAATAGACCATCCTCAAATCATCTAACTTTCTATATGTCATCACCCATCAGAATATGTCCAAATTGCTGATGCTCAATAAACCGGGAAGAATAGTCCATAACTGACAGTGTGCCCCGTTCCATGTGCATGAACTCCGGGTCTTGGATGGCCCTCAACATCTCATGAAAATAATAATCATAGAATTCCACCTGAAATTATTACCATGTAATATCTCAATGATGTCCTTCATGATAGATAACATCCCCTAACTCTCGTAAGAATCACACATAATATACATAATGAGCTTGACCCTCCTCTCGAGAGGTTCCTCTAGATTATTGAAGATGGTCATCCCTAATTCCAAAAATGATTCTATAGCTTGTGGTCCACCATCCACTAAAAATGAAGGAGGATGCTGCTGCTGGAATATACACATCAGCTCTTCTATAGATGTGGAATCCTGCAGTACTCCTTGAAAGGCCTACATGAATATCACAAAGCCTTAAAAAAATTGTGCTTCTAAAACTACGTCAGGTATAATGGCTGGTGTCGTAGCTGACACAACTAGATGATCTATTGGTAGCCCATGGGCCACCATTTCTAGATTATGATCATCACTGCTCTCCTAGATCATAGCTCGTGGTCATTGTAACTGCATTACTCTACACAGTCCAGAACATGCCATAGTTCTAACCCATCATCATGTTTTTCCACAAAAGAGTTCTAAAACAAAAAATGGAAAAGACTCTCAAAGTTTGGAAAAAAAAGACTACCCGGTGTATATCTAGTATACAAGGTGTCTACCCTTATGTCGTCACATGGTCGTGTTCTACCACTAGTCTGGGCGTGTATCATCCCCAAGTACACAGCGTGTTCCACACTGACATGTCATGTACATAGGCCTACTCTCCTGGACATGTACTCCCACATGGCCAGGTCCGCATAGGGTCTTCCAGGGTAGGCTACACGGTGTGTACCGAGAGTACACAGCATGTTCAGATCGAAAATCGATAGCTCGTGTTTCCTCTCACATTGCTCATTACACGATTAGTTAAAATATGGTGAGTACATGTGATGCACATCGTGTACATATTAAAACTTGGAAAACCTTCTTCCCTAAACAGGAAGAACATGCGATGTTTTAGGCTAAAATACATGCTATGTATACTGGTTTTTTAGTGCAGAATCTACAAATTTCCTAGAAAATACATATTATTCAGGAAAAATATATGGTGGGGTTCCAAATTCCAATCCGTGTGGTACCATACTCCCCACAAATCATTATTTGGAACCCAAGAAGAGCTTATCACAATAGAGTTTTATACAGAAGTCTTAATCCTGGTCCACCAAATTCTTATCCAAGAGGGCCCATACACCTCATGAACCAATGTTTGGTATCAATTCAATCCAGACCATAGAACATACTAATTCACCTATCATAACTGCAAGAATATCTATCAAGGTACTTTAACAACAACATGCATCTCTAGAATGACATCTTTCACAATAGCATTCAATATTTAATTCATCCTATATGGCATGGAAAACTATGCGGCATGTGATTCTAACAAGTGTATATATGATGCATGATATTTCATTCCCTCATCTCATAAGTTTACAACAAAATAGAACCACAATAATATTAATGGTAAGAGTATAAATCAAGTGTGTCACCCAATGGTGAAATCAAATCAATAGTAACAGTTGAAAAACAAGAAAATTACAATATTCGAGGTAACATGGATTTTCTCTATACATGGGTCAGCTACTCTCGGGCACAAATTATTACCAACTACCTATACACTTTATCTTCTAGTCTATTGTCACCAAACATTAAGATAAAGAAAAAATAAAACCCTCTGATACCACTTTGTAACATCCCAGGTCTGGAATCCACTCAATTGGTGCCCCGTACCCAGTTGGCCACATGGCCTCAAGTGCATTTCCCCAAAGGAAAGTGGCTGCCGACTAGCAATGAGGGACTAGGGTGTGATAGTGGGGAAACTAATCCCTCATTGGTAGAGTGTAACACATTGTAATAAATAATAGAAATAGCAGAAGCAGTAAACAACATGCAACTAAAGTAAACATATGAAAACTGAAAGATAAAGATAACTAGAATGTATATATTATCAAAATGATGCAGCATGTAATATATTATATGAAAATAGAGAAAACAAGATCCACTTAAAATAATTAAATCACAATACTAAGGTATAACAATGAAAAATATTAACATAGCAACTTTGATGCCTTGGATTGGTCCCATGCTCTCCTACTCCTAAGCAAAAATCTAGTACCTATATATGGTTTCCCCTATCAACACCAATAGCAATACAAATTTTTTGGACCAAAAACATGACCTAAACATGGTGTGGGAAATGAATCCCATTAGGCAACCACCTAAGGTCTGTGCCAATCTATCAGTGAGTATATGAAGAAATTGTGTATAGTAATGAAATGCAGTAAACTAGCAGGTACTCAAGAGTAAAAACTCTTATAAGTACTGGAATTTATTTACGTTCATTTCATGTTCTTTAATCAATTCAAATTCATTAAATTTTATATGTCTTGGGATCTAGAATAAGCTCGTTAATTCCCTATATAAAACAGAAACAACAGATTCCTCAGCAAGCTATCTAAACAAAGAAGTGTGGACTGAATCCAAGCTTGTTCTTTATCTTGGAAGATGCATCATTAGTCATTCCATTTCAATATGTCTCAGTTCCAAGAACAATAAATAATCATTTCATCATATTCAAATTAGGGACAAGCCTGATGTATTAGTATTTCATCATACTAAAGTGAGGGACAAGCCCAATGTATCTGCATTTTAGCCTGAATTAGGGATGATCCTGGTGTATCAGTAATTCAGGGTGTATGAGGTCCAGTATTTGTGTATCAACATTTCATCATGTATCAGGGCCAAGCCGGGTGTATCAATATTTCAACATAGTAAATAGCACATGTATGTTACACTATTACATGGTTTTTCAACAATCGACTCACTTGGGAAAAATTATATATCATGACTAACATGTGAATTAAAGTATCACAATGATTTTACAATCATATATACAAGGAAACATTTATTTAACCAAAATAAATTCTAAAAACCCATTTAAAAATGGAAACAAAGGAAATCCCATCAGCATCTTAGGATGAACAGCTAAACAATGGTCATTCGAGGGAAAATGCACCCACAATGTGGCCTTCAATCAAACCAAATAAGACTAACCATTCTTTAATTATTTTATTCAATTACCTAATTTCATTAGGTATCAAAATGATTCAAATTCTCAATCACGTGACACACTAATCATGGGTGCATGGAACAATGGCACATATCAACAATTTGATATTAAACAATTAGAACAAGACCACCTACCTCGTCATAGTATGACTCTCCTTGTCCAGCCTCGACTTCCAATTCAAGCTATAATGGTAGAGATATAAGAAAAAAGGGTATTCACTCAACCTTAAATAACATCTTTGAGAATATAAATTACTTATAATGGCTCAAGAGTAATCGATCACTCACCGAATGGGTTCAATAGAGACCGATGGTGATTGATTCAGAGTGTGGATGATCTACTAGGAAGCAAACCCCCTTCCAGCACAACTGCAATGCGAACCTGGTGCCTCCTCTATCCAAAATGACAGAAAACAAGGCTACAGCCTATTTTAAGAAAAAAAACACAATGTACACGGCATGTAAGTCCACATACATTACATTTATATCATTTTAAAATTCATTTGACTGTTGAATTTTGCTGACTTACCTTCCCAGACCTCTCGAAATGACTACACATCATGTACCATGAAGTAAATTGTGGGTAGTTAGTTTTTGTCCTTTTACATACTTACATGCCAACACACCATGTATTCCCATCATACATGGCCAAACTACACAGAGTTTACTTAGGATTACATGGCATGTAAACCTGAATCAGCCCATGTGATAGTATGATTGCAGTACTTGTCTAGTTTTCCCTTGTTTTCTCAAAAAAAACTCAAAGGGAATTAATAAAATAAAATTGTGCCTCAAAGTAAGAACTGGGTTCTTAAATATTCCAAATAAGGTTTTTTTATTTTATAAGTCTATGAACCCTGAAAATTATAATAATTACCATGTTTATATGGTAGTGAGCAAGGTTTATAAAGAATATAATTTAAAATCATAAAATATAATATAGGTTGTGGAAGATTCATTAAGGGTTCAGGAAATTAATAAAATAACCTAAAAACACATAATTTTTAGGGGAAATATATATTGGTTCATTTATACATTGTATTTCATATATTACATCACTTTTTTATCATTATGATGTTGTAATACATATCATATAATTATACCAAATATGATTTTTACACAAAATTTATTCAGTCTCATAAAATTATGAAAAAATCAACATTGGATAATTTCAAGATGATGAATTCAAAAATAATATTTATTTTGTTAAAATATTTTCTCTAAATATGATAATTTTTACTTTTAATTATAAAATTCTTATTTATCAAAAAATAATGATTTTTTGACAATAACATATTTCTAAACCATATAAAAATATATTTAACTTTTTAAAATTATATTATTAGTTATGTTAAATAAATATTATTTATTAATATTTTTTTTATTAAAATAGTTTGTATTTATAAATTTCTTTAATTCATCAAAATTAGCATCTTGATTGAAATTAAACACATTCCAAAAAAAATTATGTTTCATCGTATCAAAATCACATTTTTATCAAACTTATTATCAAATCATTATAAAATAATAATTATTATGATAAATATAATACTTACTTTTTTAAGAATAGAAAATAAAAAATCATACTAATATGGAATTGATACATAAAAATTTATTATAATAGGTAATTCCCTTAGTGTAAGATGTGTGATGGTGAGATTTTAGTGGGGTGGTTCGACATACATGGTTTGAGCTGTGATCTCAATGAGCTTAAACTTCTCCCAAAACAGATTCATTTGTTTTTTAGTTGTTGAATATCATATTTTTCTTTGTTAATAGAAAATACCAAAGATGATATCTCTCTCAGAAACTCAGATAAATGGGACTCATAGTGTATAATCCAACAGATCAATGTCATCGCTTCCCTTGTCTATGTCAGATGGACTTTATTATAACCATTAATATACTAATCTTAATGGTCACTATATAATGGATATATTATCAAAAGTTAGGATTATTATCAGTCTATAATATTTAACATACCATGTAATAGTAAAAAAAAATAACCACAATATTTCTTGTGTTTTCTATTACTATATTTCATGATAAGGAATTTATTCATTCAAAAAGAGAATTTCATTTATAATATTTTAGGTCATAAATTCTTCCCACCATTAAAAATTCCACCCTAAAAATTTTCATTTCAAGCACTATAATAGATGATATTTTTTATTTTTTATATCCTCTTCATATTCCCATGTATGTTCCTTAAAATTATTGTTCTTCCACAACACATTGACTAGGTGAGTTGTTTTGTTTCATAAAAAACAGTCTCCACAATCTAATATCTTCCCCAGACTCTCCTCATATGAATGATCATTCTGTAATAATACCACCACTAGATTCATCACATGATAGAGGTATGGTATTTACTTCCACAAGAGTGAATCATGAAACACATTATATACTTGAGAGTGGTTAGGTTGGAGTGCTAGTTAATAGGCCATTACTCCATTGTGGTCACGGATTTCAAAGGGGTCTTTGTATCTCAGACTATCATTTATATTTATACCAAACCTCATGAATTTATTTCATATAAATAAATGAAGAAAAATGTTATCTTTGAACTAAATCTCTATTTGTTTTCTATTACTCTCAACATATATCTTTTGTCAAATTTGTCCGGATTTCAAATGATGCTGAATTTTCTAAACCTTATTTTTCATCACTTGGATAAGATTAGTTCCCATCAACTTATACTTTGTAACTTTAAACCAAATTGTTAGAGTTTGAATCATCTTCACATAAAGACCATAATTTGGGGTCATTTTAATTCTATAATGTAAACTGTTGTTATATGAGAATTCTACTAGGGGAGGGAGTTGGTTTGAATATCCTTCGTGTCCCTTTGAAAATGATCACAACATATACTCTAGAGTTTGAACTGTTCTTTTATACTAACCATCCATCTGACGATGATAATTACTGTTGAAGATTATTTCTAAATCCAATTCTTACTAAAGTGTTCTAAAAATCATTGAGATAAACCTTAGATCTTGATATGATACAATATATATCTGAACTAAATGAAGTCTTGCCAATTTCATTATGTATATCTTGGTGAGTAGGTCAAAAGATAAATTTTCATTGATAATAATGAAATATGTTTACTTGGAAGGGTGATAAACTACTATATATAAAGAATTACTTCCTTTGGGTTTCCTAGGGAGACCTAAGACAAAATCCATGGTTATGATTTCCCATTTCCATACATTTAGGGATAATGGTTTCATCAAACCCTTACACTTTTGTTGTTTTATCTTTACATATTTTCATACCAAGAATTAAGATAAAAAACTCAGTCTCCCCCTTTATGTTTTCCCACTAGACTTTTTCATCAAATGTCAAAAAAATAGTTATTCTTGGATAAATAGTTAAGGGTGAGCTAATTGAATCATCCAGAAGCTCCTTCTTTATTTTTGGTTTTGATGGGATACATTTTCAGGCCCTAAACATTATATCTCCATCTCCAGCGTAGTTGAATTACAAAATATATGTTACATTTTTATGTATCACTACATAATCTTTCTAGGAATCCTTGATCCTCGCAAGAATATATGTTTGACAATATGTTTTATAAAGTAATGATGAAGATACATTTATGATTCCCATGTTCTGACTTTGCTTGTACAAGAATATTGGATCCCTTGAAATCCTTATCATAGAAGGGGTTGAAGAATACTTTATACTATAATAATCCCCCACCTTTTTTTATTTCCCATGATGGTAATGGATTTCAAAATCATAATCCTTAATCACCTATAACCACCAATTTTGTTTCCTATATAGATAATTTTGTGTGAATATATACTTGAGGCCTTTATGGTCCTAATATATGTCACACTTCTCCCCATTGGGATAATGTAACCAAATATTTGTGAGAAGATATCTACAGCCAATTCTAGATCATGTGTTGGGTAGTTATGTATAGTGACCCTCTCTAAACATATATTAAAATTACATCATTTTTTTGAATACTTAATACATTACAAAAAGAGATTACTGAAGACAATATTAGTTTACTGCCTTTGGAAACATAAACACTGGAACATAATTGAGCTAAAAGATCTCCTAATGGGATCTTTATGAATAGAACCCTTCTTAGAAACATCATATATAATAAATATCACCATAACCTTGTGAAAAGAAAACATAATAATGGGTGAGCTTAGGTTCTTAGTATGGGTAAAAAAGGGAGATATGTAAGGATAAACCAGAGCAAAAGGGTATGAGAATGTGATTATATCATTATTATATCATACCCTATATATCAAAGATCATAAGCATGAATCATGACATAAATAATTTTTTTAATAATACATGAATCATAGGGGAATCAAGATACTAATCTTGAACTGCGTAACATAGTAATAAGACATGGAATTGGGGAAGACATGTAATTATACAAAATTATTTCCATAATACTCAAGGATCATTTCCAAGGCCATGTTTTTATTCTGTTTTAACTCCACAAACAATATTTCCAATCATGGTTCACTACCATGACTATCCTCGTAGTCATGGTTCACTCCCAAGACCATATTATTTGTCAAATTCAACTATTAAACTGAGTTCACTCCCCATTACATCCATAACTATCTCATTGTATATAAATATTTATCCAACGCATTGGATATATATATATATTTCCTACACATCTCACAATTAAATCACACGTATATGTTCCACAAGATCATAAAAACTAAAATCATAAACCATGAAATGATATGAGTATCTTAAACATGTAATCATATAATAACTTTTTGGAAAATATTAATTATTCATGATCTTTTAATTAAATCATGGATTTTGAAACGAAGTGGGTTTAATAAGAATATAACCTATGAAATAGAAATGGGTTTTATAAACATCATCTCAACAAAACATAAACCATTTAGAGAAAGAATTTGAATAGAAGTTTTGGATCATTTCCCAAAAAAGTCATGAGAAACACCAGTAGATGTAATCTCAGTGAGAAAATAATTGGGAAAGGTCTTTTAATATCAGGTCTTAATTAAAATAGTCTTTCTATTTTGAAATAGGCTTATTAAAACATAAAAACAATTTGACAACCTTTTTTTGTTGAAAATAGATTTGAAAAATTATAAAGGATTCTTTGAAACCATAAAAATATATAAACTCCTTTTTCTTTTGAAATTATATTAAAATATCATTTTAAAAACATTTGTGAAAACATTTTTAAAACACGGTTTTTAAAATTAAATATATTTCCGACCGAAGAGTGAAATAATGTATGATTTTATTTTAAAAAATCATAATTATCTTAAGTACCAAAGAGTGGAAATGGTACTAATAAATTATTATATAATGAAAAAACATTATATAAGAAAATTCATGGGTGTTTTGGAAATATGTATCATAATATTTCATCAATGAAACCATGATCATAAACAATCCTCATAAATGATGAGATTGTTTCCATAATCTCTTACCACTTGGTAACTTTGAATCATACTAATAATTTAATAATATGAAATAACATAATCGTTAAAAGATCATGAAAATAATTATATTCATGGAATAACATGTCAATGGTAAGGTTTTACACCTCATAGAAGAATATATGTGCATAACATATCTTGTGTCTCAAAGTAGGCAAAATTAGGCAAAATTACTTTACCGATATGGTATCTTTAAAATCATAAACCCTAAGAAATAGAGATAATGAAATGGATATGTAAATAACCATAAAATTAAGCATAATAATAATATAATATATTCATTGGAATTATATATACCACACAAAAAAAATGAGTGGTGAATAAAGAAAAAATCTCACAAGAATAAAAGTGACATGAGAAAACCTATATCTTATGTGTTGAATCTCATCGTACTCATTCAAACTTATTTTATAATAAATATAGGTCTATTATAAATCTACCAAATAACAATATTATTATATCTAATAACATATATGATTTTATTAGGACTTTATATTACCCTTTTGTTAACAATTCTATGTTTATGTTATGTTTTGGGTAATGTCAACTTTGTTTTTTATATATGTTTTGAATTATTATTATTGATCCTCTTACATAGATCATGATTTAATTACTTATATAATTTAAATTTTTTATAAATATCATAAAAATTAATTATATAAATATTTTTAATAATCTATAAATGTAGGAAATGTAAAATAAAAATACTATTCATAGAGACTTTAGGTTGTATGTACGCATGGACGATGTTTCCATTTTATTATAATTTTCAAAGTATGAAACTAAAGGACATATATGTATATATATAATATGATTTAAGTAGAACTATTATTTATTATTTATCATATATATATTCTAAACCAACCATTAATACATTCCATGTAATGTGTGAATGAATAACATCTCATTGGGGAGCTGGTAGTCCCCACATCTACAAATGAAATTATCATATTTACAACAAATGGATAGAATAAAGTTATGTGTTATATAATTATCTCAGAAGCATAAATACATCATAAATATAGTATATAAAATCTAAAAACATTATTTCCATCATTACCACCCACCATGAGAGGTGGTGAATTAAAAATGCATGACATCATTTCGTGGGGCGGTAGTCCGCCGTACACAATAATGTTAAGTTTTTACACATTTTATTGATGTGTCTGTAGGTATAGGTAGATCCCTTAGAATAAAAATAAATAATAATATTGTGGATAATATGGTTATTATATGAGAATATAATAATAAGAGATGATGGGTGGAGAATGAAAATAAAACAAAAGATCTTGTTGAAGGATATTAACTTTTCTTCAGGTAACACCTCATGGTATTCACCAAATGGATTCCTTGGTTGGATTTCCTCTGGAGGGAGGATTATAGAATGAAGGGAAAGCGGTTGGGGGGATATTTTGTCAGAGTTTTTCTAAGCCAAAATACTTGAGTGTTGTGAATATTTGAGGGGTGACTTTCCTTTAAATAGTGGAGGAGTGGAGTTCTTGTAAATATAAAAAGGAAAACACTATTGAGTGGTATCCCGTAAATCAGGTGCCTCTAATAATTTCCCTTTAGTGATATTATCGGGTAATTGGTTGAAATATTTCCATAAAATTTAATTTTTAAATTTTTTTCAGTTTATTTGGACACTTATGATAATGATTAACCATTAAGTAATCTTGTTTTTACTTTAATAGTTACAATTAATTTTATTTACTTTTACTAATATTTTTCATCAAAAAACTAAGTTTACCTTATTAGAAATTATATATTATTCTGATTCCAAATATCAAATATGTGTTTCCAAATTATAGTCACATGGGTTTCAAACATTAATTCAAAATTAATCTTGTACATATGTCTCGAAAACAGTATTCAAAACTAAAAATTTATAAAAGATTAAAAAAAATTATATCCAATTTCAATGTGAAATTAGTTATAATGACTTAAATTGGATTAATTTATTTAAAATTGATCTAATTACACTATAAAACCAAATTAAAATATAATTTGACAATGTAAATACTTTAGAAAAAAATTAGTTTTGAAATAAAATTCCATATTTTTCACTATTTATCAAAAAATGATGTTTTCTGAAAAAACTAAAAAATAACCCGAAGATAATTTTGACATTATGATATCAAAAATAAAAATTATTTTTAAAAATTATATTTCTAAAATTTAAAACATTAATTTTATTATTGTTCATAGAAGGACATAAGATCAGTTTATTTGAGAAAATAGATTTTTTATACATATAAAGACATTACCAAAAAAAATATAGTTTATTATCAATATGATTTATTTGTATAAAAAAATTATAAATAATATTTAAAATGTACTTATTATTATTGATACTACTATGTTTAATGACTATGTTATTACCATCTTGTTTAAATATTTATAATGATAAAATTTTGTTCCATAGAAACTCAATGATTCGTGTAACACAAGACAAAATGGTGTTGCATGTAGTGGAAGATTATATTGGAATAACATATAAAAAAGTTTGACTTTGTGTAATGTTCTATCTATTAAATCAATTAATATTATTTTATTTTAAAAAACGGTTCATAAAATCTCCTGGAATTACAATCTACCCCCCATAAAATGAATTTCTCCCTCAAATTTCATCATTCTATTACAAAAAATTAGGATACTTATGACTCAGCATATCCTCAAGTTCCAATGTAGATTCATATAAGTGGTGATTTATCCATTAATCATTTACTGGTTGAGTGGTCTTTTTTATATAACCTTCTCTGTATGATCCATAATTTCAACTAGTTGTTCCTTGTAAGAAATATCATGCTCTAGCGGTATGACCTCTGAGTTTAGTATATATGATGGGTCATATATGTACTTCCTCAGGAGATATACACAGAACACATTATGAACTTGAGAGTGATTTGGAAGAAGTTCCATGTGATAGGATATCATCCCGATATGATCAAGATTTTAAAAGGGACTGATATACCTTGGTCTTAATTTCCATTTCTTCCCGAATATCATAACCATCATCCAGGGAGATATCCCTAGAAAAAATTTCTCACCAACATCAAATTCTAGACCACATTGATGGTTATCAGTGTAACTTTTGTTCCAAATCAGAGCTTCCCTAATATACTATGGAATGGTCCTAATATTCATGGGAATTTTTTCAATAATCTCATGTCCCAATTATATTATTTCTCCAACTTATTCCCAATACATTGTATCTCTGTATATATTCTTATAGAGGGATCCATAAGAATGTAGATGAATTATTGGGTGAAATCTATTATTGTAAGAAAAATGAACTAGAGGAAGGGGTTTATCCCAACCACCTTTAAGATCCGGATAACAAGATCTCAACATATCCTCTAGGGTTCTAATTTTTCTTTATGACTCGGCATCCTTTTAAGGATGATAAGTAGGGACAAAACTCAATTTTGTATCATGTTATTGCTGAAGACATCTGCAGAATTTTGAGGTAAATCTCGGATCCTGATGAGATACAATAGAATGTGATACTCCGTACAACCTCACCACATATTTAATTTATATCCTAGATAAATGATCCAGATTGAATTATTCTATGATAGCAATGAAATGTGTTGGATTTGTAAGTAAATCGACTACCACCCATATAAAATTAATCCCTTTAGAGGTTTTGGGGATTTGATCTAAAAAAATCCACAGTGATGTTCTCCCATTTCAATTATTGTAGGGGTAATGGATGCAACACCCCGTTAGACTTTTGTATTTGATCCTTAACTTTCTAGCATACAAAACTTCGAGACACAGTTTATGAAATATCTCTCTTCATGTCATCATACCATATTTATTCTTTTGTGTCTCAATACATCTTCATGCTTCCAGGTTGAATAGTGAATAATGATTTTTGAACTTATTCTAACTACTTCTTCTTAAAATATGCTATGGATGGAACCCATACATGATTCATGAACCATATAATCCCATCATGAACTAGGTTAATCTTAGGAACATTTCTATCCTTCTTTTTAAGATCTTCATCTTCCTTTTGTGCCTCTTTAATATTAACATGGATAGAGGGTTGCACATTCAATTGAGAGTGATAAGATGTTTCCCCTTACTCAAATATTTCTAGATTCATCTTACATAAATCCATAAATATTGGATCGTTTTCATTTCTCATTATGGATAATCAAGAATAATACTTTAAACAAAAAGCATTGGCAACCTTTTTCTCTTTCCGATGGTGGTAATGTTTTGACCAGTTATAATATTTTATCATCTCTAACCATCTTATCTAGTGAATGTTCAACTCCTTATATGTGAAAATATATTTCATAATTTTAGGATCAATATGTATATCACATTTTATATATATAATGATAATTCCACCAGATCATTAATGAAAAAATTACCTAAGCTAACTCCAAATCATGATTTGGGGGTAGTTTTTTTCATGAACTATCAATTTTCACACGGAATAAGAGATAAAAATTTTATTAGGAATGATAACACATCAAAATCCCTTATTGTATGAATAAATGCATATTAAAAACCCTTCTCTACTAAAGCGTATTGTGAGAACATGTGAGATGAATATCATTCACATCAGTTCCTTGAGATTTTCCTCACATTCATCTATCTAAAGGAACATGAAACCCTTCTAATTTAACATGTTCAAAGGATTTTATATTCATGATAAATTCCCCAAAAACCTTTGATAATATCCAACTAAAAAAATAATATTATGGATCTTTTTCATTGATTTTATTCTAGGCCAACATTCAATAACTTCCATCTTTGATAGATCTGCTGCTATACACTCACTTAAAATTATATGACCCAAAAAGAAACCTTTTGCAACCAAAATTTACACCTTGTAAATTTTTCATCTAGTTTATCCTTCATTAGGGTCTTTAGTAAAATTTTCATTTGGTCTTCATGATCTTACTTTATCTTTGAATATATAAGAATATCATCTATAATGACTACGTCAAACTGATTGAGGTAATCACTAAAGGCTACATTCATCAAATTCATAAAGATAGTAGGTGCATTAGTTAGACCAAAAGGAATCACTATGTATCCATAGTTTCCAAAAAAATTATATAATTTCATATTGGTTATATCCACCTTCTTCGCCCTCAATTTCTGATATAAAAAAAGGTCAATCTTGTAAAATTATTGAGCTCGGTGAAGTTGATCGAACAAGTCATCAATACAGGTAAGAGGATACTTTTTCTTGATAGTTATCTTATTAAACTCCTGATAATCAATACATTGTCACATTGATCCATCATTATTTTTCACAAAATGAATAGTTTCACCCCAAGGAGACACACTTGGCTGAATGAATCCCATATCAAGGATTTTTTGGACTTTCTTATACAATTATGGAAACTCAATTGAGGCCATTCTATATGGAGTATTTGAAATTTGTGTGGAACAAGGTATGAGTTATATCCATTACTCAAAATCAGGTCTTTGTGGAGGGATAGGTAACTCTTTTGTAAATACATCAAAAAATTACCATAAAATAATTAAATAATCAATGTCAATTTTCTCCTTATTAATTTGAGATAAAAAAACTTATGAATGGGAATTAAGACCCATAAATAGGATGAAATCTCCTTAGTTACTTCATACTTATCACTAATTTGATAGAGGATCATAGGTTAGCTTAAAATATAAAATGTAACTTCACTTCCTCGATAATTGATGTGGGGTTTATGAAGAGAAAGTCAATCCATGCCTATGATGAAATAAAATTCAACTAAAGGAAGAATGACATGATTTGTAGAATGTACATTCCTAAAAAATTCAACTGGATAGGAATCATAGACTTAAAATTATATCATTTTCCCTATTAGGGGGTTTCACTAGTAATTCCAAATATAACCATTTTCATGGAAGCTCAATAACATTTGAAAATTATTTAGATATGAAAGAGTCAGTATATCCAAAATCAAATAAGACATTAGTAGTTATAGAGTGTATGGTAAGTGTAACTTTCACCACATCATTATCACAACCCTCATCATAAATAGTTATTGCATGATATTTCCCCTTATCTATCATCTTAAGAGGTTTCTAATGGTTATCATCATCATTAACCTTCTGGTTTGGTCACTTGTTAGCTTAATGCTCGTTCTCTTTACTCTTGTAGAACTGATGTGGGGGGTTTTCAAGGAATTTTTATCTCCATTCACGTTTTTTTAAAACTTCTTCCAATCACATTGACAATAATATGAATGATGAATTTCAATTTCTCATTTAAAACATTTATTAGACCCCTTAAGACAGTTTCCTCCATTATTCTTTCCACACATAGAGAAAAAATGAAATATCATCTTATTCTCTTCCTAGATTTTATATTTTCATTTGAAATCCATATTCCTTTTCTTTTCAAAACCATGAGATTGATACTTAACTATAACATCCATTTAGACCGTGATTGCACAATAAAAAATCAATTCATAACTACTAAAGTCTCTTATGGCCAACACCCTTTTGAGACTTGGATCTATGAAACTAAAGAACCAATCAACATTACATTAAGATGAGATGATAATACCATAATAATACCTCAACAGTGTTGTGATATTACCATCATAGGTACAAACAAATTTATCTTCCCTTTTATTTAACTGAAGGAACTATTTATCTATCTTTTACGAAGATTATAATGAAATTACTTATTAAAAAAGAAGTTCTTAAACTCATCCAAATACATGCATTCAATTTAATATTTCCTCCTCATATTCCTAACTAGATTTCACCACTATTCTTGTTCTCCTTCAAACTAATAAGCATCGAGAATGAATTTCTCATGTTCTAAAAAACGGAGAATAGTGAATATCTTTTCAATAGTACTGATCCATTGTTTAAAAACAAGTTGATCAGAAGACCCACTGAATGATGGTGGACATTTCCTTATGAAGGACTGACCAGAATTTTTTTCCCCTCATTTTCTCATTAGGAAGCACATCATGATTCATATCTTGAGAAGGTTGGGTTAGCATAGGAATATGATTTTTCATTATATATCCCATTTAATTTATATATTCAGGTGACCAATAATTTTATTTTCCATCACAATCACCATTAATGCAGTTTATTCAGGTTCCAACCATTGACTAAAACCCAAAATTAGAGAGTAATAAATTGTTATTATAGTGAGGAACCACATAATCATGAAAAACCACATAGATGGTTTCTAAATTATGAAACCTTCATTAATATATGACTTCTTAGTTTTATCATAAGTTATTTATAGCCAACTTATATTTAAAACCTTCAGGCTGGTTTAGGACGAGTTTTTGAATTCCAAAAACACATCCCTTGGGAGTGTCAAAACTTGTGTGCAGTAGTTCCCTTTGTCATGCACTGGTTACCAATACAGTCATGATCAATAAAATTTTTCCAGGGTTGTTCTACTTATGTACATCTATGTCATATCAACATCTACTTGTAGTATCCAGACATGGATATATTTCTAGGAAACCACTCACTCAATCCACAACCAAATTTACAGTACGTTTTATTATACTTTTACTTATCCTCATACTTATCCTTATACATGTCCTTAGGGTTCTCTAGCTTAGTTTCTATTCCTAGTTTCCAAAGGTTAATAAAACATTTGATCTGATACCAACTATAGTGACTGTAACATAACATACATCAATGTTAAAACATTTTTTAGGAATAATTAATACATTACACAAATAGATGCCCAAAGACCATATTATATTAATTCTTTTGGAAACATAAACACTGATACCTAATTGAGGTACAATATCTCCCACCATGTTCTTCATGACTATAACCCATCTTAGACACATCATACATAATACATATCTTCATAACTTTGGTGAAGGAAACATAAAGAGGGGTGAGATCATATGCTCAATAAGGGAAAAATGATATATATAATCATAAACATGAGAATAAGGGTATAAGAACATGATCAAAACATTATAAGATAATAAACTATATATAAAAGATACTATACATGAATCACGATATAAATATTGGTAGTTCATAAGAAATGAATCATAATGAAATGAAGAGAATTATCCATGAAATCATAACATAGGAATAAGACATAGAATTTTTTAAAACACATAATCATATAAAATTATTTCAATTGTATTCAAGTCATTGCTTCCATGTCCATATTATATTAATTGGTTCACTCCCCTTACCATCATTGTCATGGTTCACTCCCATGACCATCTCTTTAGTAAAGGTTCACTCCCAATAACATCATAGCAGATAAATTCATTTACATTACTATGTTCACACCCTATTTCATTCATGTCACTCTCATAAGATATAACTATTTTCCAAATGCATTGAAGGTAGGTATATGCCCCAACTATCTCATAATAAAATCATACATATGTGTTCCACAAATCATAAACCATTCAGATAAGGAATTTAAATAGAACCTTTGGATCATTTCCCCATAAAGGAATGAGTTACACCAATGGATGTTGTCTTAGACAGAAATTAATTTGGAAATATCGTTTAAAACATTTTTTGATGAAAATATTTTGTTATCTTTGAAAAACTATTTTTAAAAATGATAACATTTTTGAAAACGTTTCTCTATGAAAATATATTTGGAAAAATATAATGGAATATATGAAATAATAAAAAAATTTAAAATTTTTTTTAATTGAAAAAGATCTTAAAATTTCATTTTTAAAAACAATTTTGAAAAGAAACATTGAAAACATTTTTTTTGAAATAAAATATATTTCGGATCGAAGAGATTAATGAGGCTGGATTTTCCTAAAAACTTTTTCTTAATTATATTAAGTAATTAAGTATGGAAAATATTAATAATACCTGAAGTTATCATTAATAAATATATTTAGAGAAAATTAATTAGTTCTCATGAAATTTGGATTATAATATTTCACCAACTAAGCCATCATCATAAGCAATCCCGATAAACGATGATAGTGCTGCAATAAACTCTTACCACTTGGTATGTTTGAATCATACTGAATATTTAAGGATATGAGATTACATGAAGATTAAAATATCATAAAAATAATATTATTAATTACATAACTTGAAAAATGTTAGTTTATACACCCCTTGCAAGAATATAGGTTCATTTCATGTAATTTGTCTCAATGAAAGAAAATTGAGACAAAATTACTTTATTGATTTGGTAACTTTTGAATAGTAAACCCCATTAAATGGAGATAAAGAAATTGGTATTTAAATAAAATTAAATTTAAGTATAATAATCATAGAATATATTCATGGGATGTTTATATACGATAGAAAATAAAGTAGTGGTGAATAAGGCATAAATCTCACAGAAATAAAAGTCAGATGAGAAAACCCTTACCTTATGTCTTGACTATTGTCATACTCATTCAAAACTACTGTATAATAAATATAACATTATTTTAAATAAAACAAAAACATATTATTAAATATAATACCATATATAGTTTTATTATGACTTTATATTACCCGTTTATAAATAAATCCATGTTAAATTTACATTTCGTGTAATATATGCTTTGTTTTTAGTATATGTTTTGAATTATTATTATTGATCCTCTTACTTATATCATGATTTACTTATTTACATAATTTAAAACATTATATAAATATAATATATATTAATTATATAAAAAATTTTAATAATCTGTAAAATCTGTTATTTGAAAATTAAATACATCGTTCATGGAGATGGTAGGCCATACGTATACATGAATGTTGTTTCCACTTTATTATCATTACAAAAGATAGAATATAAATAATATATATATATATATATATATACTATAATTAAATTATAATTATTATTTCATATTTATCATATAATTTTACTAAACCCATCATTAACAAATTCTATGTAAATTGTGAACGAATAACATCTCTTTAAGGAGGCAGTAGTCAACACTTCCCCAAACGATGTTATTGTATTTACACAAATTTAAAATAATGATTTTATGTGTTATATATTAATTAAAAAGTAATAAATAAATCATAAATATAATATATAACACCTAAAATAGTATTTACATCATAATAACCAACCATTGGAGGTGTTAAAGAAAAAAACGAACGCCGTCATTTCGGGAGGTGGTAGTCCTCTATACACACAAAGAGTAAGTTTGTTACCCATTTGATGAAAGTGTTTGTAGGTGTAGGTCAAAAACATATAATAAAAACCACTAAAAATATTTCATATATTTATTTTATCATATAATAATGTAATAATAATATCTTACAGAGTGGAGAATGAAAATAAACCAAAAGCGTTTATAGAAAGATGTTACCTTCTTTTTGGGTAACTCTTCTTGGTTTTCTCCAAAGGGGTTCCTTGGTAGGATTTATACCTAAATTGAGGTTCCTATAATTAAGGGATAGAAGTTGGTAGGATTTTTTGGAAGGTTTTTTCTGATCCTAATGGCATGATAGGTGTTAATAATTTAGGTGGGGTGAGTACCCTTTATAGTGGAGGAGGAGTGACATTCGTGTAAATAAAAAAAGAAAACACTGTTGAGAGGTCTCTCTCTTACATCATGTACCTCCAATAAAAGTGAATTTTCAATAAAAGATGTTATGTGGTCTAAATATGATAGAAACATGATTTCTTTCGTGTTTCAAGGTTATTTATCCACTTAAGTTATTGTTTAACTATAATGTAATATTGTTTTTACCTTAATTGTTGTAATTAATTTCACTAATATTATTGGTAAAAAAATAACTTGGCCATATTATAAATTTTAAATTATTATTATTTCAAATATGGAATCAATTTTTATGAATTATATTCATATAAGTGTAAAAAATTAATTCAAAATTAATATCACAGATGTGTTGTGAAAACGGGTCTTAAACTGAAAAAGACCAAAGGTTTGAAATGTTTTATATTAAATTTCAATGTGAAATTGGTTACAATGACCAAAATTGGATTAATTTATATAAAATTGATATAATTTCACATTAAAACACATTAAAATATAAATTAACAAAATAATTAAATCAGTTGAAAAAGTAGTTTTCAATTAAAATTCAAAATTATCCCTATTCATCCAAAAATGATGTTTTTTCAAAAAAACAAACCAAAGACATCAACCTAAGATAATTTTGATTTTATAAATTAAAAATTGAAGTTTTTTTATCAAATTAAATTTATAAAATTGTATAAAATTAATTCAATTATTTTTGAAAGAAGGATATAAAAATCAGTTCATTTGGGAAAATAGTATTTTCCAACATTCAAAGACGTTACCCAAAATTTATATTTTTTATTATCAACTTATTATATTTTTATAAAACCATTATATATAATATTTATAAATTAGTTATTATTATTCATATTAATAGGTTTTATGAGTATTTTAAAACTATATAATTTAAATAATTATATTAATAAATTGTTATTTTTTAGAAACTCAAAGTTGTGTGTAACGCAAGAGAAGGAAGTGTTTCATGTAGCGCAAGATTATCTTAGTGTATCGTAAAAAAACATTTAATAAGCCTACTTTTCAACACAATACATCAATGCAAATTTATTTATTTAAAAAAATAGGTTCATAAAAGCATAGGGTGTTACATAATGCACATTTTCTTTAATTTTAGGGAGGCATAAACTACCACTTCATCATCCTGCATGGGTACACAACCCAATACATTTTTAGAAGCATCACATTAGATAACAAATCCTTCCCCAATGGGGGGTAATGTGAGTATAGGTGCAGTTAATATCCTCTTATTTAACTCTTTAAATCTCTATTCTCATTCATCATTCTAGAAAAACATTATACCCTTACAAGTTTGGTTGGTTAGGGGGATTTACAATAACAATACGTTTCCCAAAAATTAATGGTTGTACCTAGATAATCGAAGGAAAATACATTTTTCAGTCACAAATGATGTTATTTTCTATCCATAAACTACCTTAGTTTTTGAACGATACACTGATATACCTTTTCTGGTTATAACATTACCGAGTAATGTTACTTGTTCCATCAATAACTCACATTTATAATACATTTCAAATAACCTTTTCATATCAAAAAAAATTTTAGTATGGTGTTTAAATTATCTCCAAGTTCCTTTTTTCTTTTGTAGTAGATAAGAATATCATCTATAAAGACTACCAAACATTTTTTATGTAATCCCTAAATACTAAATTAATAACACCCATTAATATTTATAGATAATTAGGGATTCCAAAAGGAATCTTTGTGAATTCATAGAGCCCATAACTTGTATGAAATGTAGTATTAGGTATATACACATTATTCACCTTTACTATATAATATCTTGAATGGAGATCCACCTTAGATAAGTATTTTTCTCCCTATAGCTAATTGACCATATCATCTAACCATGGTAGAGGATAATTGAAATTTATTATAATCTTTTTGAGTTAATGATAATCAATTTAATGGTTCATTGACCCATACATCTTCTTACAAAAAAAAAGAATAATGCACCCCATGGTGAAGAACTTGTGAATATAAACCCCTTATCCAGATTCTATGGTAATTGTTTCTTTATCTCTTCATGTTCAACAAAGACCATTCTAAATGAATTCATGGATATCAATAAAGATGTGGGTATGAGATCGAATGAGATCCCAACCTCATGACTAGAAGGAAGACCATACAATTCTTTATCAAACACATCATCAAATTCCCATATAATGGTAATGTAATCAAGGATTTTATTTTCATTAGTATCAATTATTTGATAAAGATATGTTTCCTCGTAGGGAAATAATACTCATGGTTGAGATGGTGTTACAAATAGAGATTCAACCTCCTCCTTATACATATAAAAAATCAGACGACGATTTGAGATAAGGTGGGTGACTTAATAATGAAAATCGAAATTTATTTTGGATATATGTAAGTAAATGCAATATATACCTATAATTGAATAAAATTTAACTAAAGGGAGTATCACATGGTTCACTAGGATGTTCATCCCACAAATATGGACTTGGTATGAGGTATATTTTTAGGATGAAATAATTGAACCATTCTCCATCTTCACTAATAACTCAACTTCGATATTTTTTTGTGGTGATTGAATAGTTCTACTAAGCTTGTGTGATATAAAATAATTCATAGAACCAGAATCAAAAAATCATGTTCACTATTCATGAATGAATAAAATTTATACCTATCGTTATTTAGTTATCAAGATTTACCTAAATAGTTGTGATGGAATATGATCACCATTTATCTATAATACATGGTGATTTTTTTGTGTTTAGTCATCAAAAACCCTCAGTTTTGGGTATTCATTCACATATTTTCCTCTTCCATGAAGTTAAAACAATAGACAATAGGCTAAGGGTACACTAGAGAATCCCTTTTTTCCATCACATTTTTGGGTTTCTCCTAATGGTAATTTCTTGAAATGATCCCTTCCTTCCCACACATAAATCATTTCCTCCCCCATCAGACAATTAGTAGGATGATTATTCCCACACTTTTTAATAGTGGGATGTTATACATTCTTTACACTATATGATTTCTCTATCGTACCACCAAAATTAGACACTATCTTCTACATATTTTCCCTATGAAATTCCCTATATTCACTGATCTCCACTTCAAATTTGAGGGAACAATGAAAAATTTCATAGTAGCTATCAAATTGTTGAATGGATAAGGAAATTCATTGAGTCATATTTATCCCATAAAATAATTGGTCATATTTACCTTCGCAGAAAATGAAAATGTATGAGGCATATTGTGAAAGTATTGTAAATTTTTCCTTATATTCCTTGATGGATCCATCATCCTTTTTCTTGAAGATATGAAAATATATCTCTAGTTTATGTTGGATATTGTTAGGAAAATACTTTTTGAAAAACATTTTCTAGAATTACTTCCACATTATCATTTCGATATCTTCCTAAGGAATCATGTTTTTAACCAGAGTCCAACTTTTATCTTCTTCCCCCTCTATATGATAAAGATCTATGATGACATTCTCATACTTTTTACATTGAAGTATAGAGATGATATTTTCAAAGGAGCTGATCCATTACACTGTGACTAAGGGATCAGAAGATCCACTAAATTTTAGTGGTCTTTCTCGCATAAATATATCAATTACAACATGATCTTTCTTATATGAATTTTGGTGTTCCTCTTGATTTTGGATTCTTTTCAGAAAATTGGTTAATTGAGAAATTATTTTCATGAAGATACTGAATAATACTCTCATTGGGATGTGCACCTCATTTGTAGATCCATTACATCACTCCTCACATTGAATGTTGACTTGGTTACTCTTATTTCTAGAAATTGACTATAATAAAGGTAAAATTAGGGATGTGTATTTTCAAACTTATAATAACATAAAAGGTAAACTATGAACATTCAAAGGATAAATTATAATTGATATATATATTCTATATCTCATAAATTTCTATTTTTCAATCTTTGTTATCAATGATCTATTTCCAAACATAATATCTTATTGGCATTTTTGACCCCCTTAATACTGGTTCATAAGGATATTTTGAATATACCAAGGCATATACCACATGAATTTCAAACTAGGTGTGTATAAAGTAAAATTTTTGTGCACCAGGTGATGATTAAGTCTGTATTAATGCACCTTTTGGGGTTAATACCCCTAGGTAACTCAATTCCATAGCTACATCCATATGTAGTGTCAAGACAAGGATTTATTTGATCAGAAGCCAGTTAATATATACTTTACCAAAATTTAAGGATGTTTTTCAATGTCTAGTCTTGTCCATAAATATTTTACTAGAATTTTATAATCCTACTCCCAAAATAATTAGAGTATCCATTATTACCAACTATGAAATCCCGTATTTTTAATACACCTTATTACCAGATATATTGCATAAACCTACACATTATAAAATCATAAAAGATCATGAAGCCAAATTTATTTCGGGAAACTAGGTTCATGAAATAAAAACATTCATAATAATTAAAAATCATTAGTTTAAAACTCCGAAACATGCCCATGTTTTCCATTGATCTTCTAAAAATATATGGGATAACCTGGGGCTGTATATAATAAATGGGTGAGCTATAAATAATTGTATGGGAATATTAAAAAAATATCATATTTTAAATCAATACATGTGATCCAATAGGAATATCACGGTAACATAAGTGGGGTGATACTCATAATCATGAAAAATGAGGCATGATATAACATGATATCATAATGGAAACATGGAAATGTGGAAACAACATAAAACATGACATCATAAAAAAGTCAAGACTAACTGGAAAGAAAATATTGCATTATTTGCTAAGGATAACATCCCACAAACAATAAATGGAATATCATGAGATTAAAACATTACCTAATTCATTTTAAGGATATATATTTCTGTTCCCACCCATCAGTTTCATATTACATGCATGAATAAATGTGAAAAATAGATCATACATCATAAGCAATTTTTTTCACTTTTAATCCCAACATTAGGGAGTGTTGAGTATATACCTGGAATTCACCAATAAATTAAGGATATATACATATAGTTTAATACCTTTTAGTTGAAATTTGGATCGGTATTCACAACATAAATGTTTGGTAAGAAAAACTCATAGCATAATTTCAGTAGCATAAGGAGGGTACATAGAGATTCATAGAAGGTATTAATGAGAGTGTAAGGGTCCTATCATCACTTAGAAATAAAAAGGATAGTAAAAATGATATGTAATAATATTGTGACCAAGTATTTTAATACATTGATATTAAATCATTTTAGATGAATCTTCATTTCATGACATTAACACACACATAAGGATCGTAAAGGTATATTTCCTTTGGAAAATTAGACACATAAACAATTGGTCAATATGTGGGTTGCATTATCTCCCACTCTGTTCTTCATAAATAGGAATCTTCATATAAATGTCATATATAATACCTATCTTCATATCCAAGGGAAATGAAACACAATAAAGGGTGATCTCATATTCTTAGTAATGGTAAACAAGTGAGATATCAATATAACATGAGCATATGTGTATTAGAATATGAGAATAATATAAGAAAACCATACCATATATATCATAGATCATAAACATGAGCCTTGGAAAAAATATTGGAAGTTCATAAGACATCAATCATAATGGAAATAAATTAACACGATCCATGAGAATGTAAAGTTGGCATAAAACATAGAATTGTGGAGTATACATAATCACTAAAAATCTTATGTCTACACTACCCACTAATACATTTAAAACTTGTTACTCTTGGGATAACCACTTGTATACCTTATTTGGGACTAGGATAACCTCCCAAGTTCCCTATTTTGATTATTTTTAACCTATCGTTTACCCTCTTATGGGATTTGGATAACCTCCCGTTAATCATTTTTGATCTTGGGTTAACCTCTCATATTCCCATTGAGCTCATATAACATTAATCATTACCCAATGCCTTGGTGGGAGATATAGGTGCCGCCTATCACATGATGAAAAATATACATATATGTTCCATAATATCATAAATCATTCACCATTTCATAACCAATGAAAAAATGGTGTTTATAACCTTTTCATCATTTCTGTAGAGCATAACCCATGGAAAAAGAAGTGGGTTTCATAATAATTTTATCAAGGTATAACCAGTAGAAGAGAATCAGGTTTCATAAAAATATTATCATCATAAAAATAAACTATATATAACAAGATTAAGATTTGTATCCTTGGATCATATTCCTATAAAATCATAATTAACAACAAAGGATTTTATCTTATATGGAAAATGTTTTTTTAAGAAAATCACTTTGAACGTTTCTAAAAGAAAATATCTATTCTCTGAAAATCAACTTTTAGAAGTAAAAATTCATAAAATATTTTCAAAATATTTTTTTTTGAAAATAACATTGAAAAATTATTTATTAAGAATTAAATAAAATAATGGTCATGATGGTGTCAAATTTTTTCGATGTCATACATTTTAAAAGAAATATTTTATTCTCATCTACAATAAAAGGAAAACAAGCATAGTTTTTAATGTGGAATGAAGATTAATTTCAAGGAATTATTTTAAAAACAAAAAAATGGGTAAAAATAAATTTAATAAATCATTTAAAGAATGTTAAAAAAAATTAATATATTTTTAGAAAACACGTTTTTAGAAGAAAAATTCTTTTTGAAAAAAGAGATAAACAAAATTCTTAAAAACATCATTTTGAACTCTTGAATACATCAAGAAAAGAAAATTAAGGGAAAAAATTTATTCTCCATAAATATATATAGGGGTATTAAAATCATTAGTTTATTTAAATATATATCATAATATTTCATCATTTGGAACATAATCATAATTAACCCAAATAAATATTGATATTTTAACATAAATCTATTACCACTTTTGTAATATTGAATCATAATCCCCATAAAATAATAATATTAAATGAAACTTATAATATTTTTAAAATAATTATATTCATTATATAATGTTTCAAAGGGTTATTTTATACACCTTATAGAAGAATATAAGTGTATAACATAACTTAGGTCCCCAAGAAGGCAATTTGAGACAAAAAATCCTTTTCTTCTTTTATTACTTTAGAATAATAAATCCCATGAATGATATATCCAAAAATGGATATTTAAATAAAAATAACTATAACAATAATAATAACCAAATATATTCTTTGGTAGTATGTAAAAAATATTGAATAATTAGGTGGGGAATATGACATGTGTCACACAGAAGTAAAAAGTTAGAAAGAAATCCCTTACTATAAGTCTCGACAACTATCATGTTTATAAAAAATGAATGATAAATATAAGTTTATTATAAATATATTTGAGAAAAATAATTATATATATCATACCATATCTAATTTTCTTATGAAATTTTGTTATATGTTTATTAAAATTCAATGTCAAAGTCATGTTTCGAGAAATAACAGCTTTATTTTTTGTGTATGTGTTGAATTTTTAATTGTTCTCCACTTATGTTGATCACGGTTGCATCATATACAGAATTATAAATGGGATATAAATATCATATATATTCATTATATATGTTTTAAGATTAATCCATATTATTTATATAGAGAAAATAAAAAACATCATTCATGGATACGGGGGGCTGCATGTACGCAGGAACCCTATTTCCATTTTCTCGATGGATTGAAATAAATGAGGGTAAATAATATGTTACTATTAAAAAATAATTTTACCAACTTTTATATAATTTATTTATTAAACCCATCCTTATTACCTTCTAGGTAAATAATGGATTAATCACATCCCATTGTGAGGTGGTAGTCTGTCGTACACAGGAAGAACATTATCGTATTACCATAGAATGGAATACAATATAGAACATGTAATATCATGATTAAAGAAGAATGATAAATTAAAAAATATCATATATAAATATTTTATCCATCATTGTATCTATCAGTGGGCGGTGGTAATGGAAAAAATGAATGATTTTAGTTTGTGAGGTGGTAGTTTTCCGTAGACACGAATGATGATTTCGTAACCCATTTATTGGAAGAGAAGTATTATTGATGTTATTTAATTTAAATAATAACATTTAAGTATATTTAATAAAATTAGGTTATTATGTCAAAAAGATTTATTATTAATTTATGGATGTGGATTATGAAAAAAAATTAAGAGCCCAGTTAGGGGAGTTGCCTCTTCTTTGGAAAAATTAGTTTACTATTCACTAAAAGGAAGATTATGTTGGATTTAAAAAACAATAAGGATTATAATATGGTGTCATGTAATTAACGAAATTATATGGTCAGTTATTTTTTGATCCAATTTTTTTTGGAAGTGTGAAGAGTAGAGGACAGGGGTAGCCTTTTATAAGTGAGGTGAGTGGCACACTTGTAATTATTGAGAAAATTGAAAATGTACCCACAATTTTCACATGTCGATGATCGTGAAAATGGACCATCATAGATACAAGAATAAATATTATCTAAATAATTGAATAAATTGTTCTTTGAATAATATTTTGTTCATTTTTAACACTTATTATTTTAGTTTACCCCCCCCCCCATGTAAACCAATTTTTACCTTAATTGTAGTAATTTTTATATTATATTTATTATACATTATAGTAAAATAAATAATATTCCATTATTAGATAATATAAATTATTTTTATAAAAAATATTTTATCAATTTTTTCAAATTCCATTAACATAAATTTGAAATTTACAATTTCGAATTAATCTCACAGACCTGACAATAATGCAGGTTTCAAAGAGAAAATGTTCAAAATTTTAAATTGTTTTTATATAAAAAATAAAAAAATTTAACGAAATGACATATATTGGATTAATTGATATATAATTGAAGTAATTTTTATTTTAAATGAATTTTAAAACAACAACATACTATATAAATTCTTCAGACAAAATGAAATATTTCAATAAAAACCAGTATTTCTCGCTACTCATTGAAAAGTTAATCTTTTTAAGAAAATCCCAAAAACTAACCCCAATATAATTTTGAAATGATTATTTTAAAATGGTTTTTTATTTTAAAAAATTAATTTTATAAAATTATTAAAAATTAATTTTAATATTTTTCAAAAAAATAAATAAAGACTCTTTTTTGGGAAAATGGTATTTTCTAAAATTATAAAAACTTCACCGAAAATTAAGTATTTTTCATCAATATGATTTTTTAAATAAAAAATTTTACTTAATATTTAAATATTATTAATTACTATTCATAACTACATTTTTAATGGTTTTTTATAATATATTAAAATAAATATTAATATTAATAATATATCATGGTTTGTTAAAATTTGGTGTCGCAAGAAATGTAAGCTAAACTCGTCATTATGTGTAATGAAAGCTATTAAAGAAACTTATTGTAGCATGTAACACAATATATCAAAAAAATTATATTTATTTGAAGTTAAATCATTCACCTAAATATTGTGGTGTTATAAATAACATAATCAAACATGTACAATTGGGAATTTAAATGCATAATACTAATAAGGTGCTTGTATAAAGGGAAGTATGAGAGTATCCCTTACCATGAGTAGAGAATTATAAGAGCTTGATAGGATAATTTTAAGAGTTTGGGGGAACCTTAGGAGGACTCTAGAGTGGGTAAGGTAGAGTAATGCCATGATCAAGGGGTTTTGAGTGAATAAGAATTATAGTTTGGGAGGGTTTATATAAAAAAATAGAGGAGAGTCCATTATTAGTTTCTAAATTTAGGTTTTGGATGCTATATGATAAAGTAATAAAAACACAAAACATTACCATGTTTTTCAACCATAGTTTCTTCAAAATATGAGTGGTTTAATTATTTTATAAGGATAAATACCAATCACATTAAAATAATACCCTTGGTGATGTTGAAGTGAGTCATATATATTAAGAATTGGTTTTAAAACTGTAAAATATAATATAGGTTTTAGAGGATTCCTTAAGGGTTTATAATGTAAATCAAATGACCATAAAAACACATTATTTTAACATTTAAATATATATGTGGTTTTTATATCTTTCATGGAATATATAACATAAATTTTGGGTCATTAGGATGTCATAATATGTATCGTATGATTGTACCGTATTTAATTTTTACAAAAAAAATTGATTATCTCATTAAATTATGAAGAAATCACTATTGGTATATTTATAAATTATGATTTCAAAAATAATATTTATTTTATCAAAATAATTCGTTAAATATTATAATTTACACAATTAAATAAAAAATCCCCATTTATTGAAAAATACTGCATTTTTTACTATGATTATTTTCTGACCAATATAAAAATACTATTTGACTTTATAAAATTGTATTATAATTTATAATTAATAAATATTATTTAAGAATAATATTTTATGAAAATATAATTTATTTATAAAATTCATTAATTCAAAAATATTGTGTTTATTGGAACAATTCATATCCCAAAAATATAATTTTTGTTTCATCGTATCAAAATTGTTATTTAATCATTATTAAATAATAATAAAAAGAATAAATATATTAGTTATTTTATTATGAATAAAAAATGAAAAATTCATACAATTAGGGTCTTGATACATAACCATTTGTTACACCGGTGAATTTCCTAGGGTTAAGACGTGCGATGGGGAGATTTTCTTGTGGTGGTTCAGTTTACATGCTTTGGGACATGGTCATGAGGGGATTCAAATTCACCAATAAGTGATTTAGTTGATAATTTTTTTTTGAATCACAACTTTTTATTAGTAAATTAAAAATACCAGTGATGTTATCTCCCTCGGAATCAATGATAAATGGGATTCATTGGGTATGATCCAACTAGTCGATGTTGTCACATTATTTGTCCAAGTCAAATGGAATTTATCATAACCCTTAATATACTTTTCACAATGGTCATTATAAAATGGATATATTATAAATAGTTTTGATGGATAAAATTATTTTAAAATTTATTGACCATTTAATGGTCCAAAATACCCAAAATGGTGCATGATATTTATATAAATACATTTCCTAATAAGGAATTTATTCATTAAAAATATAATTTAATTTTTAAAAATTTATATTGCTTTAGTACCATAAAACGATGAGTTATTTAATCTTATATAATAATATTATCTTGAATCAGATCACTAATATGAATCCTAAAGACATCCCTCCTTCAAGGTGTGTATATAAGTTGAAGCTACATCACCGATCACACAGGCATGTTCCTTCTCATTTTCTTGATATGCTAGTATCACAATTTATAATGATAGGAGAAGTAAGAGATCCTAGATAGAGTGAGCTTTAGAAGAGTTATGGGTATTCTCAAAACACCCATCATATGAGTACTATATCAATATATAGTCCTTTAGGACACTTTTTTAGTGAATATGAATTAACTTGTATATTATGAGTTGATGCATGAGGTCACAACGCCTGTGACTATAGGCCATCCCAACCTACCATGAATTTCAACTTATGAAACATATATGACAAATTTTTCAAATAATATTTACGTTCTTATAAAATTTAATATATTCTTTACAATAAATCGAAGGACATTAGAGATAATAATACTACATTATTCAACTCCAAAAACATCCATCTGATGTAGCCTAATCATATAATATGATGAACATAAGTATGTTTCATGAAATTCTTATTTCATGCCCTGAGATATATAAAAAGTATTCACCTATTGTATATCCATAACACATAATATGTTTGTGGGAATTTGGTCACATATCCAACTCTTTGATGGTGTATATTATGAATATTAAAGGGACAGAATAAAGACTTTTTTCATTAATACTATAACTGATAATTATCATATGGTTACTACAAGATTTCAAAAAAATGAAATTCAACCTTTACATAATAAGAGAAGAAAAAATATCAATAAATATATAAATTCTAGAAAATTCTTTGATGTTTTATGGAACAAAATATAGTTTTTTAGATTTTACAATATCATCACTAATGAAATATGGATGAAATTAGAAATTTATCATTTAAAAAAATATTGGTTTTGGAAACTAGATGGGCTATGTTGTTTTCCAACCATTAAAAACATGATTTTATTCTATGATAATTTTTTTCCTGGATGCATTGTAGATTTATATCCGTTGTGAATGGTTTTCAATTACATGGTCAAAATGATATTACTAATTATCATTTAGTTACGAATATTAGTGAAATTATTCTAAATGAATTGGAGATGGAGATATCTACCATTGATGATAATAAACAACTTACCAAATTATGTATCTATGATCTTATAATAATATTAATTCCACATGAGAATAATATTAATTTTTATGTAGAGAAGCAAAAAAAAGAATGGATATTTTTTTCCCTACACCTAGATTTAAATATAAAACATCAAAGCCATATAATTCAAAGAATTATCCTAACCATTATTCAGATGATATTGATATGAAGATTGGTGAAGGATAATTTAATCAAATATATAAATTCATGGGAATTGTTTTTATGAATATATATTTCCAGAAAATAATTGGAAGGATAAAATAGATAGTAGTGAAAAGTCTAGAGAAGATATTATTATATGGACAATAATGGTGTTGTTTACTATAAGTGTAAAATATTGAAAAAATTTAAACTAAATTGTGTTATATTGATAAATAAAGAGAGGAATATATAAAATCATATAAGTATAAAGTGATTCAATTTCTTGTAAATCCAAATTATTTTAAAAGATTAATAAGCTCGATAGCTTTTATAACATGCAACACTGAGCTAAAGAAAATTTAGATATAATATAAAAATATTATTATTTAAATGTGACAAAAATGATGATTTTGAGAGTGTCAGTATGAGTAAAAAAATTAAGAAAAATATGATTAATTTTCCTACTCAATACAAATGTATTGATTAATTCTAGGGAAATAAGCACTCAATTTCTAGTAATGTCATTCTATTCTTTAAAATAGTGTTTTTTTAAAATGATTTTATTGTATTTTGTGAATGGAAATTATAATTGATAACTTAAAATTTAATAAGTTTTATTTTTTCGAAATGAAGATCATTTCTTAAATCATCTCATAAAATAGTACTTGTGGTGATTTTTTTTATTTTTCCTAAAAGATTGATTTGTCAATGAATAGTGAAATATATAGTTTTTTTAAACTCTAATTTATTTTCATCAAATAAAGAAATTTAAAAATCCCATTCTACTTGGATTTGGTATTAAATATAAATATGATCCATTTTATTTTTAATAATGAAATTAATCCCATTTAAATCAGTAATATTCATGATTTTGACATAATTTAATTTTTATGCTTAAAACACATTTTTCTAAAATAAATCTATTTCATTTCATTACACATTTATATTAAAATTGAGTTATTACAATTTTAGAGATTCAGTGTTGAAAAAATAATACCCTATTTTGAATCAGGAGGTTTATATTTGGTAAATATGCCACTTTTTATTTTTTACCATCAAGAATCGTAATTGTGGTATATATTTGTCACTTATGTAAGGATAAAATGGGTAAAATAGGGTTATAAATGTGAGATAAGGTCAAAATATCAACCCAAAATTGGATTTTATTTCATTGTATGACATTACTTCAACCAAATAAATCCCAAATTATAAATGGTATTTTTTTCAATTTGATCTTGATAATGAAATTTATATTATTTTAATTAATGAGAATTCCAAAATGTCACTCTCTTTATTATAATTTAATTTATTTTCCAACATGAGTATAATAATATAATGTTAGTGAATATAGAATATTATTTTGAATATAATTTTTTTTTATTTTTAGGATGGTAATTTCTTTAATTTTTTGTAGTGGTATAATTTCCTTAAAATATTATGCAACACCGACACATGATTTGTTCAAGTAAAATAAAAATAAAACAAAATAATTTTAAATATATTATAAGTAATTCAATTTGGATAAATTATTGTGTTATAAGAATTTTATAGTTAAAAAAAATACATGGGATGTGTGAAAGTATTAAATTAAAATTCAATATTTTTCTCGATGTCTTAAAAGACAAATTAAACGAATAGGGTCAAAAATTACATTAAAGATATTTTATAGAAGAAATATTTTATTAAATTAGTATAAAAATTATAAAAATATGAAACAGGAAATGGGGATGATATATGGTCTAAAATGTCATACCTTTTCCATTTATGAACTAGTATTTACCTTATGTGTAAAATTATAAACCTTTTGTAATGAAGTAGTTGTTATCCTGGTTAAGGTTATAAATGGTTAATAAAGGGGTTAATAAAAAATGTATGGTTTATAATGAAAAACAATCCTATCTAAAGTTTTTTGTATGGTTATATTTGGACCATATCCTATATAAAATCCTTGTAATTTTTGAACCACTTTAACATGAATCTGACATTATTATGTCTTATTATTTTGAAAAATTACAAGACTGGACCTCCCCCGCATATAAATTGGATCCCCTTAACTATTTTCTTTACACCAATTAGATCCATCTAGCTAGTCAAAAAACCAAAAAAAATATTCTCTAATTTTTTTTCAAAAATTTATAGGTTATTTTCTTCTTAAAATACTATTAGAAGGTTCCTCAATAATATATCTAAAGGAAGTCTACCCAAGAAGAGGCAATCATCTTTACTGACTCAATAAAGTTAATTTCTTCATATACTTCATTTAAATATATTGTAACCATACTAAAATAATAAATCAAGTTTCTTTTATTATACTAAGATTTTATTATGATTATTTTACAACAATTTTACGTCTCTTTTCCATCTTATGGATAGTTAAAACTTTTCTCAGTAATACGTCCTACATACCATCCCCACATAGTTGTGCAGTTGATTTTTCATCACCAAATTACATGAATGGTTAAAAATATAGAACTAATGAATATATATGATATTAATTAATAATTTTTATTTTATAAATATAACATAAAATATACCTACTCACCTACCAATCCATTTGAAAATGATAATGTTGCTCGTGCGCACGTGCGAACTACCAACTCCATGAGGTAATGTGTTCCATTTTTCATTTATTATTTATAGGGATGTAAATAAGGATACATGTAATGAATATATATATATGTGTGTGTGTGATATAATAATGATTCTAGAAAGGTAAATAATTATTGACCATTATTTTGTTACACTATTTGAAATTGAAAACAGTGTTCATCCGTATGTATGGCCTACTGTCATCATGAATGATGTAATTTAGTTTTCTATATCTACTTTATATGGATGAATCTATATATATAATTAATATTATATAAATATATATATATCATTATTAACAGTTTTTGAGATGACTGAACCATAAACAAAGTACAAAGACCAGAACTACTAAAATGAAATTCCCACAAAAAATGAAAAAGTTAACACCCAAAAACAACAATTTAAATAAATAATTATCAGTAAATGTGTGATAAAACGTTATAATAGGATCATATATGATATTATAAGTATATATATGGACATTTTATATAATTATAATAAATTTAAATTTATTATATAAGAGGATAAATCACATTAAACTAAGTGGAAGTGTGAGGTAAGGGGTTTCTTAACTCAATTTCTATTCATTGTGTTACACTTCAACTTCATTAATTATATTAGACCAAGACTATGTGTGAAATTATTTTTTTATTATTTTTTTATGTACAGTTTTATTTTTTTGTATTTACATTTTTTACACATAATATATATATTAATTAATTATTAATTCAATCATTGGGTATTTGTAAGGGGTTTCTTTACTCAATTTCCATTAATTAGGTTATAATGATATATAATGGATAATATTATGCCAAGATTATGTGGGAGATTAATATTTCTATTTATGGTTTATTTTCAATTTTTTGTGGAATATAAATTCCCAACACATAATATATCCATTGATAAATACTCAATGTTATGATATTATCATTATAGGGGGTTTCTTGACTACATTTACATTCATTAGGTTATGCATCTACTTCAACAACTATGATATTCTACGATTCATTGTGGAATGACCAATTACTTTATTATTTTAAATTTCCACTATTTTTTGTATTCACATTTTTTACACATAATAACTTCATTGATAAAATCAAAATTTTATTTTATGACTGTTGTTGGAGATTTTGTCTCAATTTTCACTCCATTTGAGACATATATGGTATTATAAACCTATTTTATATTATGTGGTGTGTATACTAAACATTTGAGGTACTTAACTTAAATAAATATTTATTCATGATGATTAAAGTTTCAATTCCCATTACCCTTTTAAGGGGTTACAGTTTCAATGTTACAAAAGAGTTATGAATTTATTTTTCAATCTCATTTTTTTATGATTGAAATAATTTTTATTAAAGGAATATTATAATGCATGCTTCATAAATTCCATGTATTTTCTTATTAAACTTATATTTAAGGATTTTAATTATTTTCTTATAACTTTTCCTCTTTATGGAACTTGAAACTAAAAAATAAATATTTAAAATTAAAATTGATCTTATGTATCTTTTTGATGAGGTATATTTTTATTTCATGTCTATATTTTTAATAATTAGTTTAAAAAGTTCCTTTTTATTTAACCAAATGATTTATTAAGGAAAATTTAATTCATAATTTAATTTTTTAAATCATTTAAATGAATAATTCAAATTTTTTTCTAAGAAGATCATTTTGGGATTTCTTTATAAAATGTCAAACTGATTTTTTTAACATATACGATGTTAATAAACATTTGTGTTGATATAATTACTTTTGAATATTTAGCTTCATCTATATTATTTCAATGGTTTTACTAATGAAAATCATTAAGTAAAACATATTTTAATATTTTTTCTTCAATTTTGTTTTATTATAAAAAAATATATGAATTTATTACAAAACCTATATTTTTAATGAATTCATATCGTTTTAATTTTTTCTTGTTAACATTATCTAAAAAAATTCACATTCTTATGATATTTTTTAATTTCCAATTAAATATATCTTAAATATCCATATTATTTGTATCATGGATAAGCTTGTGTCCTAAATATTATAACATTTCTAACTTTTATGTTTTATTATATATGTTATTTTATTAACTCAGGAAATATTAATATTTCATATCCTTTACACAATATGGATTTCTTTTTGATATTGAATATTTTTTATGAATTAAATTTATCATTAAATAAATTTAAAATTCACTACACATGGAGTGATGAGTGTTCCCTAAAATAATATATCCCCTCAATGTATCAATAGGTCTAATGAGACAAACTAGATGGCCAAAATTATTAAAACAAAATCAGTTTATACATACCCATAAATTAATCTTTCTACACACAAGGCCTTGGTAGTAACGATATCATGGCGTCTGAGATGATGAAATCCAATAATATGTATTTCCTTTATTGAAAATCAATTTTTTATTATACAAGAGATTACTACATTTATATGATACATGAATTCATTTCATTCTCAACTTATTGATTAAATGGAATGTGTTTTCAATTATCTACCTTCCTATATTCATTATTCCTTATTTACTCATGATTTCATCCATAGTTCATGACCCTATCTATGAATTTGATACCACCATTTTCTTCTCCTTTACCTAGGATATGAAGAATAAATTCTTGAATGAGTTTCATGTATAGAACACATTTTCTTTTATTTATGTTTTATATTTTATTTCCAATATAATAATAGAAGCATGGTTGTGTCTAGGTATTTAATAATAATAAAATAATCAGTCCTTAGTGATGTGATCCTTTGTATCATAAGGCTATAATGTCCTGAAGGACTTGTTTATATTCATTTTTGATTATCCACCTTTTAGTTGTTTAATGGAAGCCCTTACATGGACCCTAGGCTTTGTGACATTAAATGACCAATGGCCTTAGAGGAATTCATCCAGACTATAACTACATGAAACTTCTCCTCCCCATCATGAACATAGTGATTTTTAATCTCCACCTTCACATGGCTATTCGGTTAGGCTTCTCATATACGCACAGGTTGGTCCCCATGGGAATGGTCATACCCTCTAATTCTTCCAAATCTATTAGCTCTACTCTGGTAAATATGCCTACTCTAAATCTTTATATGGAGATTGTTCCTTATAAAGTCTTCCCGGTCTATTAAAGAACAATTTTCATGTGGCCCAAAGGCCTTGAGGTAGCTCGAAGTCCTTGAAGTGGAACGATTCCCATGAGGAGGCTCGTAATCCTTCTTGGCCCAAAGGCCTTAGGTAGCCTAAAGGCCTTGAATTACCCAAGGACCAAACCAGTGCCCCGAAAGACCAAACTGATTAACAGTTCTGGCTGCTACAATACCAAACAGTACCTACTACAGTACCTAATATATTACCCATACATTTTCTGTTATAGTTCTCATATTGTGCTTGCTATATTACTACAACAGTACCAGAAATATGTCTCCTCCGGGATTTGATCTTCGGTCTCTTGGCTTCACAGGCTGAGTCTTCACCAACTGGTTTGAGGCTCATGTGCCCCTAGAACCTTCTGGTAGTGTACTAAATCAAACAACAACACTGGTTTACTAGAGTTTGGGATGTTACAATTGCTGTCATAAAAAGTTTAGTAGAATCTATGGGAACTATATTTAGGAAATAATATATTAGGGAACATAAACCTAATAAAAAATTTATAAATTTTTATAATTATAGAATAATATCATTATATTTTTGGTAAGGTAATGATTATGTTTTTATACTATAAATTCATATATGTAGGGATACTATAAGTGGATTTGGTTTTGGAACGGATTAATCTATGAGTAATAATCCTAAAAAGAGTTGGTCTTTTATATCTCGACCTTAATTCTGGTGAAAGGTGAATATACCCTAAATTCACACATGGTTTTAAACTCATGGGGTATATGCTTGGTATAAATAAATATTTATTTATTTACTAGTATAAATTATTTGAATAAATTATGAATATGCATGACCTCGGTTGAACCTAAGGTGTACTATATTGAAAAGAAAGTTCCATGATTTAAATATATTGTAAATGATTTTCATTATTATTTGGTTTCCCATTATGATTATTTTTTCTCATACAATACTTTTTCTCTTAGTAGATGGATGATAATAGGTGGAACTGCATTCATATAATCAAATATCTAGTTGTATTATTAATAGTATAAAAATAATTGAGTTTTCTAAACCACATGAAATGATAAAATTGGAGGCTCATGAAGGCCATATAAGTATGAAGATTTAGTTTCCTACATTTCATGTGTTGGGATGAATCCCTCAGGAAAATTTATCATAGGAACAAAAAGGTAATTTTTCTATAGAAAAGAAGGGTATAGAGAAAGTACTTTCAAATAAAAAATGATGATTTCTATAGAGGGATATAATGTTAATCATAAATTATTATTTAATATTCAATGTATTATGGGTGTAAAACATGGGGATTATCCAATTAAATTTCCTAATACAAGGGTTAACACATATACTAAGGAAGGACCTATGTTATGGAAATCATTGAAGTGAATATATAGAATTATTTATGTATTGGGATTGAACCATTACATTTTAGAAGTCTTATACTAATGATATTATGCTTATAAGAATCATAAAACACATTTGTATTATTCCAAAATTATTTTTATATAACCATTTGAAAATATATGTTAAATGGTAATAATAATCATGAAATGTTATTTAGTGGCATGGTGATATTTTTTTAGAGAAAACATGATTAAGGAAAAATATATATCGTAATATGTGTTTGATGGTGAATTAATAATATTTATTTTGTATAAAGGGATGATTGACATTTGTTAAGTAAATGGGACGGTATTGGTAACCTCTAAAATGGTTAGTGATTAAATGTAAAAGTTACTTAGCTCATATTTGAAGAAGATAAGTAAATTTTTTTAATTATTAAATATATTCAAAAACCATTTATTTTATTTATGGAATAAGGATATGGTTAAATTTTTTACGTATTTATGTTCTCATTAAGTATTTATAGTGATTTAGGTTTCTATTTTTTTTAGGAGAATTAATTTTTGGTATGTGACTTTACGATCTACTTTAGGTTTGCTAGGGATAAATGTTAAATTTGTTCTTGGAGAAATATTTGGGACCTAATATTTATAATTTTTATCGTTTTAATTTATTCATAAATATTTTGGAGGATACATATGGTTAAATATTTATAGAATTGATTATGTTGGACTTTGGGGGTTATTGTTGAGGTGTTAGAGATTAATGTATTATATTTATCCATATTAGTTAACTTGTGGTAACTGATTTGGTTTTTATAAATATTTACAGAAATTAAAATGAATTTTCATTATTTTATGGAACTTATGATCTGATAAAAATTAATTTTATTTCGTCAATCATGAAAAAGTCATCCTGAATATTAATTTATTGGAATAATAGATGAAATGGGATTCATCCAAGTACAACCAAAGGATAAAATTGTTCTTATGAAATTTAAAGTCATAAAGTTAATAATCATTATAATTATTTATCTAGGTAGTAAAATAAACCATAAAATTTTGTAAACGGATATTAGAATAAAACATTTATCCATTCACCTTCATTTATGATTAATTTATGGACTATTTACCCCTCACTAAATTAGGTTTTTGTGGTTGTTAAATTTCTAATGGAAATGATCTCTATCACTCTATATTTTGGCTGTTATTTTTATCCTCCATGTCAATAATTTTACTTTCCACCAATGTTCTTCTTATTTAATAACACAATAATGTGTTTTTCCAGGTAACCATTATCCTTCATAATTACCATTTTTAAATGTAATATTATCCAACTGTATAATATGGGTTTTCAATAATGTTATTTTTAAATATTAAACATTTGATAACTGAGATAAAATTTAGATTAAGTAATTTATTTAATGGAGGTTGATTTTTATTCCAAAAAAATTAGATTAAAAGAATAATAATATCAATATCTTTCATAACACCCAACACTGAACTAAGATGAATTGAGATGTAATTTTAAAAATATTATTACTTAATTATGACTTAGTCATTGAATTTGAGTGTATGGATATGAGTAAAAATAATAATAAATATATGTATAATGGTCCTACTTAATACAGATGTACATATTAATTATTAGTAAATAAGAACACAATTTATAATAGTCATTTTATTCATTAAAAATGCATTATATTCCAAAATGATTTTATTCCATTTTTTGAATAGAAATTATAAGTAATTTCTTCTATTTTTAGAAAATATATTAAATAAAATGAAAAAAATTATAAATAATCATATTAAAATTAACAAACAGGGAATTGTTTTTATTTTTCTGAAATAATTGATATTTTAGTGAATAATGAAAGTACCGATTTTTCAGATACTCTCATTTTTTCATTAAATCAAGTAATTTAAAATTCCCATTATATTTTTGATTTGGTCTTAAAGTGACATATAAACCATTTTATTTTGAATAATAAAATTAATTTTAATTTAATTATTAGTATTCATGGTTTTTATATATGTTAATTTTTATGTATAAAAACTCATTTCATATAAAAACTATTTTTCATTGTGTTTTACACATTTATATTAAAATTTATTTCTGACACTTCTATATATTTATAAAAGAAAATTTGATAGAATTTATGGAATTTGGTGGGTTCATATTTTGTAAATAGTTCCCTTTTTGTCATTATGAAATGTAGTCATGGTAAATATTCTTCACTTAAGTAAGGGAAAATGGGAAAAATGGGTTTAAACTATGAGATAAGGTGTCCAAATCAACCCAAAACATTAATTTATTTAATTAGATGTGATTAATTCAACCAAATACATCTCAAATTCTAATGTATTTCATTTTGGTTCCTTTTGACATTGATAATGACATTTATATTATTTTAAGAAATGAAAATTCAACGATTCCATTATCTTGATTTTAATTTATTTTATTTTTTCACATAGGGATAAGAATATGTTATGAATGAATAAAAGTGTTTATTATGAAGAGATATAATTTATTTATGTAATATTAATTTATTACTATTTTTTAGTAATGGTATAGTTACCTTAAATGTTTAAAAAACACATATACAGTATTTATTCAAGTAATAGAAAAATAAAATAAATAAATTTTAAGGTTGTAAAAGTAATACAATTTATGAATTATTGTTTTAAATGAATTTTTAGTTAAATACAAAATATTATGGATGTATAAATGGTTTATATTATAATTCCATACCTTACTTGATGACTTTAAATTCAAATTAAATTAATAGTTTCAAATATAAAATTAATGATATTAAATTATTTAGAAAATCATAAAAATATTGAACTAGGAAAAGGGAGATAATATATAGTCTACAATTTCATACCTTTTCCATTTATTTTCTAATTTTCTCTTCATAAGTAAAATTATAACCCTTTAATATTGAAATAGTTGTCACTGAATTTAAGGATAAAAGTGATTAATCACTATAGAAAAACGGATGTTTGGTGGTGTTTTTTTTAGTATGGCGGTGGTTCAAACCATCTCCATAAGCTTCTGTGGCAGTTTTGAAAAACCGCCTCTAAATTGTGTTGGAAAACTTCTCATGGTGGTTTCATCAATTGCGTGACATTTTATGGTTACTATCATAGTGGACGTATTTTGCAGCAGTTTTCCATGGTTTTAACAGTGGTTTATCTCAACTGGGAGTATTTTTTAGTAGTAGTTTAAATCGCCGCTAAAAAATAATTATTTTTCTCCCAAGAAAAACACCACTAAAAACAAAATAACTACCATTAAATGGCTACATAAGATGAAAAATGTGTGGTGGCAGTTAAAACCGCCGCTAAATTATTTTCTGTAGTGGTAGTTTTAACCACCACAGCTAGAAAAAGACAGATATTTTGTGGTGGTTTTAACTTCCACGAAAGACATTTTTATAATAAAACAGCAGATTTTGCAGCCCCTGTACCAGTGCCTTGAAAAAAACAGCAGATTCTACACATGAAATTTCATTTTCAACATTTAAAACCCATTCTCTAGATGACTAGGAAACTAACACAATGATTCAATAAAAACACATACATCCCACATCAACCTAAATAAAAATATCAAATGGTGTTCCCTCTCCATAAACCAAGAAATTCACTATCCCCACCTCATAACAATAACCACAAGATAACAACCTCAAGAAATTTCTTATACATTGTCCCTAATCACAACCCTTAATAACTCACCATAGACTCATGACTAGCACATTATACATTTAATCTGGTCACCCTCATTAGATTTAAACTCCCCATAAGATATCACACACCCAACACAAGATAATGAAATAATCCAATCATCACATATCAACATATATCAGTTTCTAGAATTACCGAAATTTCAATTTGAGGGATGTCAAAATAAAAAATATTTTTAACTTGGGTATTATCAATAAATTTCTTTTTTCCCTGGTAAATAGGTTCATTGAAAAAATTATAGTTACAATAATTTTTCAAGAATGGTTATCACAATCACACAATCAAAAAACAGGCTTGAAAATCAGCAAATTCAAGGTGAAAAAGGTTCCAAAAAACTTCACTTTTTAGAAACAACAATAATAAAGAACCATAATATGTAATTTCATAAAAATATTAAAAATCGATGATTTCCACCAAATTTGAAATGATCCAGTAAAACAAATTTTTTTTTTTCTGAAAACCTGTACTATTTTTCAAATGGATAATAAAATCATGATGTTCTAATATATCCACTTTAAATGAAATGAACTAGGATCTGCTATCTCAAATAAATAATTCCAATATGTTGTATGGGGATGAGGAAAGTGGAAAACCACCTCTAAGAACTATAATGCATGGATTCAAATTGATAAACTAATAAAATAGTGGCCTTATCAATATATATATATATAATTAACCAAACCATTGATATCTTTAGCCAAAACCACCCTACAATGAAGAACATGGAAGGAAACCATAGTAGATAAAAGTAAAATCACTTAAAATCAGTGATATTATATATATAGATGTTGAGGAACAGTAACCAAAATAATTGGGCTGAAATACCTCTTAAAATAGAATATAGTTCAACCTTGTATTGTGAGAGAATTTTGATAAAACAATTATTAAAACGGGGTTTAGAAATTTATAGGTAGGATCAGAATTAAAATTTCATGGTGATACACCCTATAACATAATGTAATGGTGATGAAACATGAAAACACATGGAATTATGAATAGCTCTACATTATATTGAGGCAATTAAAAACTATAACAAAAAAATATAGTGTGTTTCGCCTTATAGATTCTATAATTTTGGATAAGTTCTATGACACATAAGAATCTCCATGTCACATGTAGATCATCTTCATGAAGAAAACCACACTATGATTTAGCTCCACAAAATAACAACCACAAAATCAATAGAAACTCTAAAACAAACCACACCAGCAGTGCATGAGAATTTCAAAAAGTGTCACAAAATCCATGATAAAATGGTTGTAACCTCTTTAATATCAATTCCCAGGAGTCCGTATTGTATACAACCTCTAGATTATTCAATACTAACCTCAATAAAATACATTGAAGGAAACATGAGAAATCAAGAAAATATAAGGTCGTGAAAATGTTTGGTGGAAACCATGTGCCACACATGATACATATATAAACCGACTGTTACCATATTTTTCCAACATATCAACAATACAACTAATCATGGTCCGATGATGAACACAGCTCGTCACCCTCTCCACCTCTATCTCTAATTCATGTTACCACCTATAAGAACATTATATTGAAAATTTAATATTGGTGTATATTTATATTTAAACATAAAACCAATACAAGTTTACAAACTAAATGATTTTGAATTTTTGTGATTTACCTACTCACCACCAGTCTATGCAATACCAAAAAGGTGTATTCAGCCATCTTTTGATATAAATCTATCAATGCTTTCTACAAAGCAGATATTTGAGCCGCCTGGTCTAAAATTGTCTTTCGTAGAGAAGAAATCTCTCTTTGAGAATCTCTGGGTATGGGATGACTACAACCAGGAGTAGATTTATCTGTAATCCTCAATGGCCTACCAAAGACCTCAGATGGAACAGGTCCCAAACCCATCCTGCACACTCTACCTAGAATCTACTTCCTAAGGACTTTAGCAACCAGGTCATCCTGGGAGACTGAGTAGGACTGAGAATGATTGGCATCCCATAGTTCTTTAATTTTAACCTATAAATCAAATATCATCCATATTAGAATCAATATATATTAACATAGTAAAAACTGATAATATGTTATTAAAATGAAAAATTGAGTTCATACCCCAACTTCTTTGGCAGACTCATTAACAAAACTTCCATCATATTTTTTGTGAAAATACAACCACACTTCAGTTAGAGATGCTTCGTGACCTAAACTATGTGACTACATTAAACAAATATAAATCAAAAATTTAATATATTAAACAGATAATAATTTCTTATAAATATTTAAACTAGTGAAATGATTACCAAAGTCGATCAACTACTAGAAAAGTTTTTTCATCCCGCGGTTTGAGGGATGACTTTCTTAGCTTGGCTTGATGCATTATTTCATGAAAGATCCAGAAATAAACAAAATTCAATTTAATAGTAATGTATTCAATGTCTTATCCTCTTCGTATACATGTATAAATGTAAAATGAGGTTAATATAATAATATATATGTATATACCATCTGCATATCACCACGATGCCTATCAACAAAAACATTCCATTGCTCTTTGGGTACCCCATCGGTTAGCTTGTCATACATCTGTTGGATGGTCAAGGAAGTATTGTTGACATTACTCCAAAATCTCTATTTAATTTATTTCCATTTCTTACCAAGATTTTTAAATTTCCACTTCCGTGCTATCACATCAGCCACTGTAAAGTGGAAAAACATCTGTATACAGAAATTGATTTTAAAAATATTAATAACATGACATTCAATTACACCATAATGAATTAAAATTACCTTTATTTGGGAATCAAAAATATCATTTTTCTAACTTGAAGGCATATGTCTACAACAATCATACGAAATAAGAAGGGAAATGGGCTCCGCAGTTAGTTGGCCAAGAATTTGGCCAAGTAATCCCGTGACGTCATCCGTGGGGCACCATATGAATCAAATGGGACAACGATATTCTATATGGTCATATTCCATACATCATAACTTTTTATATTTTTCTCCACACTTGCATTTTTTTCATATTTAATGAACAAATGGTTAATATAAAAAAAGTCCAATAAATATATTCATATTAAAATTTGTACCTATAATTGTCACCCTCCAGTATGCTAGTGAAGAACTAGAAGTGGAACACCGCCCCCACACTACTGAGGTTCCTGAAGGGGTATTCGACTACTGACCTTCTAAAGGGACACTCACAGAGGGTGTGAGAGATGGTGTAGGGGGAGATGATGAAGGGGGGTGAGTGGATGGTGGCTTAGATGTCGTAGGGAGGGAGACAGATGAATCGTCTTATGTCGCAGTGGTCGATGAACCAATATATCGCTTCCTCCTTGGCATTCCTATAATTTAATCAAATAAAATTAAGTTTAGAACATATATTTCAAAACAATAATGTAGAAAAAAATTAAAAATGATAATAAATGAACAATACTAATAAACAAAATATACATAATAATGATAATTAATGACTGAACAAATGAAATAAGTTACTGTGAAAATAAATGTGCAACTATACATACAATCATTTTCCCCTTCAATCATTTCATTTTCTAGCTTCGTTACATCATACAATTCATTCATCCTTTCTAGAATAATATTTTCAATATCATGATGGACAAATAATTCTACTTCTATTTGTTGATGAGATTCAATTTCAGAGGTCAAATATTCCACTTCATCGCCCATATCATACAAATCTCTTTGTATTACGTGAGCAACTACACTCCAGCCTTCATCCACAACATTATTCAAATAATATATCAGTTTTTCTTGAGATGATAAGATATATGGATCATGTTGTTCACGATCACCAACATCCATCAAGTGAGAGAAGTTCACATAAGTAAATTGCAATGAATCACATTTAACACCTCTGATAATATCGACCCAATTGTATTTAATAAAATAACTGAAAAATGCCCATGGTAGTTTAATTCAGTAATATCAATAAATGTACCATTTTATACCACTTTAGAAAATGTAAATATACCACTATTATATGTTTTCAAACCCTCTTCTCAATCAAATGTATTAATTCTAAATCCATTCATGTTATAAGCATCAAACTTTCTAACTTGTTTTAGAGGACCTCGAGCAAGAAACTTCAAATCTTCAGAAAACTCTTCTTGAGTATCAGTATTCATCATCTAAAAAAAGAAATATAGGTTATTAGATTTTCAAAATATATCTCTTAACCTAATTTTCGTATTTATTGCAATATTTATGAACTTACACATCTTGAAAACCATTCTACAAGCTCTTTATTAACAGCTTTCGTTATATCTTTCTCATTTTGTATTCGCCCAATCATTTGTCTCTTTGTTTGTATCCTCAACTCTTCAATAAATGGATATGAAATTTCACTATTCATAAGCACATACCTATGTTCCTATAATAATTCGATTTCTGTCAGTGTCACATTTGAGGTCCTCCCAACTAATCGCCCAATGGCAGGAAATATATTTGATTTCTCATGTATTTAAGATTGATTCAATGGGTCGCCAACATGTCCAACTTGATTAAATCTGGTCTTGATATCATCAAAGTATCTAGAACAAAATGTAAGACACTCCATAGCCAAATAGCCTTCAGCAATAGAGCCTTTGGGTTGAGCTTTATTTCCCACGTATGATTTCAAATGCCCAAAATATCTTTTTAATAAGATAATCCAATATAATTATTCATTTAATTAAGAGAAAAAATTGTTTACATAATTGAAAAAATATAAATAAAGTACCTTTCAATTGGATACATCCATCGATAATGAACGGGGCCTCCTAATTTAGATTTTTCAACGAAATTCACAATTAAATGCATCATGATAGTAAAAAACGATAGAGAAAAGAACATCTCCATTACATAAGGTGTCAATACATACATCCCGTAAAGGTCATCAAGATGAAATTGATGTAGATATCTCTCACATAGTTGTCTGAAAAATGTGTAGAATTGGAGTATAATAGTAGTATCTTTTTTAGGTAATAATTTATGCAATTCCAATGGTAATAACTATTGTAAAAAAATATGTGAATTGTGACTTTTCAATCCATGTAACTTATGATTCTTCAAGTCAACACACCTTGATATGTTACTTGAATACCCATCAGATGCCTTCACATGCTTTAAAATTTGAAGGAATGAATCTTTGTCCCCATTTTTCATTGCAAAAATTGTTGGAGGATACTTTTCATTCCCATCTGGCCAAAGATCGCGTTTTATGTCCATTAATAGTAAGTCTTTCCGAGCATTGAGATGATCCTTCAACTTTCAATGATCATTAAGCAATGTGAATATCAAATTGTCATAGTCATTCTTCTCTATATTCATCATATCAAGATTATGCCATAACAAATTAAATTCCCAATACGGATGTTTGAAAAATATATTTTTTTTCTTCCATTGTTGCATTCAGATTTCTCTTGACAATGCACTTTGAACACATCACCCTCTATCATTCAAATGATAAACCTTCCCAAATTATATTTCAATATTTCCAAGTTGTGTCAATATTTCAGAACTAGTTAACAACTTTGGAGGTGGTCTACGGTCAATGAAACTGTTAAATTTTGATCTGTTCAGCTGAAATCTATGAGATGCATCGAGAAATCTTCGATGGCACAAGAAGAACCATTTTCTACAATGAGGTATCCGTTTGGGATCAAAATCAAAGTTACAAATAGGACAATACAAACTCTTTTAAGTGTTCCAACTAGATAAATTATCAAGCCCAGGGAAGTCACTAATGGTCCACATTAAACTAGCATGCATTTTGAACATTGTTTTTGAGGAAGTATCAAATGTCTCAACACCGTTGCTCCACAACTCCTGTAATTATTCAATTAAAGGCTGAAAGTATACATCAATATAATTTCCATGCATTTGTTTTCCAGGAATAATCATCTAAATGATAAAAGACATTTGTTACATACACATCTATGGAGGTAGATGGTAAGGGATCAAAACAACTAGATAAATGCTATAACTGGTACTCAATGTCCCAAATGGGTTGAATCCATCGATAGACAATCCCAATCGAACATTCCTAGGATCAGATAATAAATCTTGGTGTAATTAATCAAATTTCTTCCACGATTGTGAATCTCGTGGATGTCTCATTTACCTATCATTGTTATTATTTACAGAATTCCACTTCATGTGTTTGGCGGATTTTTATGACATGAATAATCTTTACAATCGAGGCATTAAAGGAAAGTAACACAAAACATTTGCAGGTGTCTTCCTTTTATTCTTCTTGATGAAAGTATGTTTATTCAAACATACAATATCACCCATTGATTGCCATCTAGAAGAAGAACATTTTTTACAATCCTGTCCACTTAAATCCAATCAGCAATAAAGCATACTGTCATTGGGACACACATGTATTTTTGTATAATTTTTTATCATGCATGTTAACAACTTTTTTCATATCATAAAAATACATAGGGATGATTGTTTCAGGAAATTCATCACGCAAAAATTCAAATATCATGGACATTTCCTTATTTTTAATTTCACATAGACATTTGATATGGTACAACTTCTACATAAAATAATGTTTTGAATATTTCAAACATCCACTATACAACTCTTGATTTCCATCGTCAACTAAATAATAAAACGTATTTTCCTCAGTGAAGTTTTCTCTTACATTAGTCTCCATAGAATCAAGATGAGGATCCACTGATATGTTACAATCTTGATATGGTTGTCTGAAAATCACAAAAAAATCACTTGTCACATTTCTTTTTGTAGCACCCTCATCTGGTTGTTCAGATATGTTTTGATGTTGATGGTGGTCTCTTTCAGTACCAAATGATTCATTTATAAGTTTTTTCATTTCATTTTCCATTGTCGATGAATTTGGGAGATCATATTTTGGATTGACATCATTGCTCAACCTTTCTGTAACGTTTGATTCTCTGTTCCAAATCCAACACAAATATTGACCAGGGAATTGCTTCAATATTAAATGTTCATAAATTTCAAATCTCCTCGACCATCTTTTAAATTTACATTTAGGACATGGACATCTTATTCTCCCTTCAACAAATCGATTGGAAATTGAAAAATCTAAAATTTCATTCAAGCCCTTAATATACTGAGGCGTGTTCCTCAATAATGTGATCCATCTTTTATCCATGTACATCAAAATGTGCCTACACAATATTAAAAAAACATAAAACGCATAACAATTACTAAATAGGGAAACATATTCATATATACTAGTTATAATAATATATAAATATGTTAAATAAAGTTTTCCTATATAAATACATATGTTATATAAAAAACCCACCCACTAGAAAACCAAATCCTAAAAAATAAAAAGATACATAAAAGAAGTTGAGAACAAGGATCTCATCCCGCTAGTTTTTTGTATGTCGTGCTACACCAAAATAGATGGCCAAACTGATGATGCCATAACTTTTATATCACTAAGGAAAGGGCTTGAAAAATCATATAATAATTGAATAGAAGTTAGGAATATGAAATGGAAACAAACTATTACCTTAAACATGACTCACTACTATAGAGAATACATAGGGAACCAAGATGTAGAACATGCCAGGATCATCGGGTAAAAGGATTCATGGCTAGGGTAGATGAATCCAAGGTTTATAAGTAAGGTATTTGTTTTTTCAGACTCAAAGGAAACATGAAATTCCAAAGATAAATGAAATCATGTATATTAAATTTCCAAAAATAGATCCTGAAATAAAACTGAAAAGTATTGATACCTTTTCAATTTTTGTTTAATTTTTTTTCAATTATATAAAGTGGGAAAACCTATTAAATCCATATCCTTATGGAATTCATATAAAATATTCAATCCCCAAAAAATATACAATATCTGTAGTATTAAATATTTTGTATATTAATATTTTTTCCTACTTTGAATGTTATTGGTGGCCTCGAATTAGGATTCAAAGAGTTGGGTATGGTTAGGGGTTGATAATTTTAGAACATGTGGGGTATCATGGTGAAGTGTTATGGGTAGAAACATGTTGTGACCCAGTGTGTGATTAAATTTTTCATATCTGGGGTGGATCATGGAACATCAATGGGGGTTGAAACATAATGTGGAGCTCTAGGGTGGATCATGGAACATCCTTGGTGATCCACTATAATGCAGGAGGGGGTCCACTTTCTCCAACCACAACTTTCATGCATGGACTTTTTTTATATTTTACTTTGGATTTTTAAAAATAAATTTCCTTTTCCACTTAGATTACTGGGAAATGATATAGGTGAGTCATTTGGGAATGTTTCTTTACACCCATTCTTTATATTTCTAAAATCTTGTTCAATGTCATATTGATGAGTCATTAATTTATTTGGACTCAAAGATGTTATGATTACCTCATTAAAACCTTAATATTTTTTATCTTCTTTTTGTTTAATGTAATATCACGCCAAATCTTCAACTTTGGTATTTTTATAGGTTTTTAAATATCTATTGATTGAGGATAAGTAAACCAACTGTATTTTAGGGGTTAACATCTAATGGTAATAAGTGGGTGATAGTTATATTTTTTCTCCATGCACTATTTGTTTTCTGTTCTTGTGGTATATAGTGTTGGCAGCCGAGTTAGGGGGGCCTGAATGTGGACTAAAAGGGTTTGAAATTGTGTGATAAAATGTATAGAGGCTATTAGGAAAGAAATTTACATTCTATACATTGTGGGATTATTTTAAGATCATTATACTATCACGTTTACTTGTGAATCATTTTCTATTTTGTGTGATGGACTCTAAATGGGTGTCTGAGCATGTGATAAAATGTGAGGGACATTGGATGGTCACTTTTATTTTTGTTAAAAATTTAACTAAGTGTATAATGAATGAATGATTATTTTATAGTGGGATAACCTTGTAAGTTGAGAGTGAAAGAGTAGATAAGACTTAGACCCTGAATAGTGGTTTTACTTTAAAGGTGGTTTTTAAAATTGGCTTGAGGTAAATTATGTGATGCCTCTTAAGGCACAGGAAATAAAAAAAAGTGAAATAATAGGTTTACAACTTATAAATGGTTCAGATAATGGTATTACGGTGTAAAAATATTATGAATAATTCTTAATGGATATGAAATAACCTTATAAGTGAGTGAACATATGGTAATATATCAGGTGAGGTCTTTTCTGATCTGATGAGATGAGCTATAGAGGGTTAGATGATTAGTTAACCATTTATAATTACCATCCTTGAGAGTAGGTATGTGAAATACTGTGCTATGAAAAAGGACTTGGAAACATTTTAGAGGTGATTATTATGGATAGTGAGTTGGGTCTTGGATGATAAAGATTTGAGAAAAATGCACTAAGATACAATAGATGCATGGGACATTCTATATGATAGTCAAGTTGGGTGGAGTGATTCTATGTGATTATTTATTGATTATCTAGATGGTGATGTGATACAATGTGTTTGTATGATTATTATCCCAAAGGGATGAGAACAAAATATGGGGAGGTGGACATGTGTAATGACACCCAATTACATGGACTCATTTCTATTATTCATATGCTAAGAATGAAAATATCTTCAAAGGATTTATTTGATTTATATTATTCCCAATGATTATTCTGATACTATAGAGCTATCACGTGTTCTATGATATCATATGGTCAGGTTAATTATTGAGGGAATAACTATGTTATACCCCTACTATAATTCAAATTCTCTCCTCATAGGAACTTGATTTGTCTTTCCCCACCCATGATTCAGCCAAAACATTTGATTTATTTTGATTTTAGGGGGCCACTATGTGTGTTGTGAGACCCCATTTTTTGGATTATGTCACAATATTCCCCCATTGGAACCCCTGTTGTATTGATAGTAAAGACAAGTGTTAGTCCTGGAGCTTACTTCTAATTGGGCACAAGGTGGAATCATGAATCAAGGGTGTAAACCACACATATGGTAGGTATTACCCCTATATATCCTAGGATTATAATTTAAGAAACAAAAAATATACTCCATATAATATAAATAAATAAATTCCATGATGTTTGTAATTCCATACATAAAAGAACATCACTAAAGGAATTACAATGAAACAACTTCTATGAAAATGACTCTTCAAACACCAACAAGATCCATGTCATGTTCTATTAACACCCCACCCAATCACTAACTCCCTCTTATAGACCTATAAAAATATGATATATATAGATGGTAATAATATAAGTAGATTCAGTAGGATCCTACAGAAAACCTCACATGAAAAATGTTGATTAAGCATAATAATCTCTTAGAAAATAAACAAGGAAAAAACACATTACCAATAGGGGCGGCGAGGCACACTGAGGGGAGGAGAGGTGTGGTGAGGGGCGTCCATCATGGTTCAAGACTGGCAATTCATGCTGAGGGGCGGCGAGGTGCGTTGAGGGGTGGTGAGCTTGGGTCAAGACTGGTGAGGCACGCTAAGGGGAGGCGAGCTAGGTCTTCGGGGGTCGTAGGGGTCATGGGGAGAGGGGGGGGGGTCTCGCGGTGGTCATGGGGGAGTGTCGGCACTGTAAAAAAACACCATTTAGTGGAGGTTTATTAAAAACCTCCGCCAAACCCTTATTAAAAAAATTAGTCGCGGTTTACTAAACCGCCAATAATAGGCCGCCGCACGGCTTATTTTTTGTTTTAGTGAATGAAGGGGTTAATAAGGATGATAATTTTTAAAATGATATCCAATATTTTCTAAATTTTATTATATTAATATATTAGGACCATTTCCCCCTTATATTCCTATCATTTTAAATTTGGAATCACTATTCCATGAATGGAGGTTTATAATATTTAAATATATTGAAAAATTATAAGTGTTACCTCCACTTTCTTATAAAAGAGATCCCTTTATCTCTTTTCATTGAACAATTTTGATCCATATAGATATAATAATACCTACAAAATTATATTATAAACTTTTATATAAATGATTTATGTGTTATTTACTTCCTAAAGTTCCATTAAATGAGGCATTATGAAGGGATCTATAGGAAGTATACTGAAGAAGAGGTAATCATCTTTGCTGACTCTTTCATGTTTATTCATTCTTATAATTACTCTTAATATATTGTACTAATTATAAAATATTAACTCCACTATCATAAATATACTTTTATGTTATTATGAGTTTTTTTCAAAAAATTCCCATCTTTTTTCCTTCCCATAAAAAGTGAAAACATCGCTTGTGTATATGTACGACATATCTTCTCCACAGAGTAGTACAATTCATTTTTCATTAACACATTACATGGATGTTTAAAAAGAATTTAACGACAAATATTTATTATTTTTTTGGAATAATTGTTCTTCATAAATTATAATATCATATCTACTTTATTACCTTCCAATAAATTGGAATATTAAAACATTTTCTCAGGCATACCTGTGCTCTAACACCTCCCTGAAGAATTGTGATTATTTTTTCTATTCTTCTATATCGAGATGGTAATAAAGAATTATTTAATGCATATATGTTATATATATGATATACTAATTATTCATAAAAGTTTAATTGTTTTTTACCTTTCGTTTCTTCCATCTGTTGAAAAGTAAAAGCATCATTCAAACATATGTATGACATACCGTCTCCATTAATGGTGTAATTAATTTTTTAATCTCTAACATATATGGATGGATCTAAATATATATGTAATGAATATATATAATATTTATATCATTATTAAAATTGTGGTAAAGGTGTAACCATAATCAAAATTATAAGGAATAGAACTACTGGACCAAAATTCCTATAAATAGTGAAACAGTTCACACCCAAAAAAATATTGATTTTAATAAGGTATTAGTAATAAAGTGGTGTTGAAATGTTATAATTGGATAATATATGATATTATAAGTATGTATACGATTTTTTATTTAATTTTAATGAATTTAAATTTATTTAATAATATTTTAAATCGTGTTCAAATATGTATACACTTGATATAAGGGGTTTCTTAACTCAATTTCCATTTATTAGGTTATACTTCAACTTCATAGACTATGTTATGCAAATATTATGTATGAAATGAAATTTTTTTATTTATGTTTTATTTACACTTGTATATGGGTTGATTTAAATTTTTTACACATAATCTCCCCATTTATTAATTCTCAATTCAACGAAAAGTTATTTTAAAGGGTTTTTTGACCCAATTTCCATTTATTGGGTTATACTTCTACTTCATAATTTATATTATGAAAATATTACGTTTAAAATTAAATTTTTTTATTTATATAATTTTTTACATTCATTTTTTATCTAAATTTATTTCACATAATAACTCTATTTTTTAATTCTCAATTTATTGATATGTTCTTTATAAGGGGTAGCTTAAATCAATTTCTATTCATTTGGTTAAACTTATACTACATTTACTATGTTATTCTACTATTGTTTATGAAATTAAATATAATTTTATTATATTATATTTTCACTTTTTTATTTATATGTATTATACATATTAACTTCATTGATTAATTCTCACTTCAATAATATGATATTCATATGTAATTTCATCTCCATTTTCACTCTATTTAGACATATTTGATATTAATCTCCAATTTAATTTTATGTGATGTATATAAAAGACCATTGATGTATTAAACATGAATATATTATTATTTATGATGATTAAATTATCAATTCAAAAAACTATTTCAAGAGTGTATAGTTTGAATGTTTCCAAAGAGATAACAATATATATTACAATATCATTTTTTGGATTCCCCTTATTTTCATTTAAAGTATCTCATAATGTATCCTTCATAAAAACAAGATACTTTCTTATCCTACAGATATTTAAGGAGGTTCCTTATCTTATTAAAACATTTCCTCTATTTTTTACATCCATCAACAAATGAAATTCATAAAACAAAAACCAATCTTATTTCACTTTTTGAATGGGTATATGTGTCTTCCATGTCTACATATTTCAAAAATTTTATACAAAGGTCCTTTTTATTTTCCCAAATTATTTATTAAAAAAATTAAATTGCCATTAATTCTATAAAAGGTTTTAATGGAATATTTATAATGTTTTTTATTTTTATTTTTGAATTTATTTATAAAAAATCAAATGGGTGTTTTCTTTTTAATGTTTACATCATTAACAAAATTTCTCATCACTACTTCCATTTTATGATATTTAGAATTTTCAAAAAGCATTGATTGGTTTTAAAAATAAAAATAATTACTGAAAAATTATTTTAATGTTTTTATTCAATTTTATTTTATTCCCAAAAATATATGGATTTATTACAAAACTAATATTTCTAATTAATTGATCTCTTTTTAATTTTTTGGTTATAAGCTTTCTCTCAAAATATTCACTTTCTTAATATTATTTTTAATTGAAATTTATATATATATTAAATATCCACAGTCTTTGTCTCATGGATATACATAGTTCTTAAAATGTATACCATTTATACATATGGTGTTTTGCGGAGAAATTGACTTGGACACCCTCTCAAAATGGAACTGGACTCAAATTTCCACATTCTTGAAGGGTGTTCCCGATCCCCATGGATCAGCGACTAACACCTGGGAATCAAAAAACAAAAATAGGGAATGATTTCTCCCAAACTAATGAAAGAAAGAATGAATATATATATATATATATATAATGGAGAGATATAGTAGATGTGATAAAAATATTCCATAATTGAAAGAAGATAGTAGAAATGATGAAACTCAAAAGTAGATAAAAAATATCCAACAGAAATATCCAAAAACAAAGGAAAAAAAGACAAAAAAAGCTTCTTTGTGTGATGGTGTGGGAAAACTCCCACCATATAACAACCAACTACCCAGACACAGCTGAAAATATCATTTCCTCCATACTGCAATTCTTTTCCTTTCCCTAAATTGAAAAATATACAAATTTATACATATAACTTAAGGGGGGAATAGGGTGTGAGCAAACCGGCTCAGTAGGATCCCACTAAGGTCTTCCTTAAAAAGTATTTGTACAAAAATATAAACAATTATCAAAGATAAATAAAATATGGGATGATAATATTTACATAGTTTTTTATATAAAAATCATGGTAGAACATTTCACATCTCCTTTTTCCATATTTCCAAACATAATCCATTACAAATAATTTCAAATCATTTCATATACATCAAAGGAGTCAAATCAAATACAAAAAGCATCACATATCAAATCATATTCATGGATGTGAAAGTTAAAATAGTGTAAGAAAAAGCATAGGTAACATCACACCTAGGATTACAATAGGCCATGATTACTGGATAATCATACAAAAATCATTGACCAGTGCACAATCAAGTCCTTAGAAAACATTCCAAGGGATTAGAGGTACACCCCATGAGTAACCCCCTACCAATGATGATAGGATTCATTCCCTTGAAAAATGGGACTTGGAAATAGTGGAACACCCCGTGACTGAACCCCCTAATAATAAATTGAAGATTTCCCTAAGATACACCTTCGACCTAAGTACCCAAGGCTTCCCATGTGATACATTTTCCAAACCATTTAATTAAAATCATTCACTGAAAACCATTTTAGAAATCCAATTCAAAATTATTTTACAATTTCTTTTACTTTAAAAAGGGGGGAAACTATATTTTCTAAAAAACCATTTCCATGCACCCAAATCTATTAATCAGTAATGATATTTTAGTTAAAAAACAATTTACCAATACCAGAACATTTCATTTGATCTATCAAAGGCTAGAGACCTAACCACCTACCTCAAAATAGGGTCACACACAACCATAACAGATTCCACCAACCAGAAATAATGAAAAGACAACCCTGAAATACCAATGATTGATTCTCATATCTTAGAACCACATCCAATAAAAACAAATATAGGGGAATGGTTATATCATGAAAAACCTCAATGAACTCTCACCTGCCGCACCGTAACCAACAAGGGATTCTCCCTCAAAATAAGATCATAGAAATAATTGAGAAAGGATAATGAATATTGTTAAAAAATGAAAAAAAAATACAACATAATCGTTCTACCATAATAAATGAAAAAGAAGAATCAATAGGATTACACACCTGGAGAAATGCACCACAATGACAATAGTGATAAAACACTGATTTAAATTATTTGGAAGGAGAATAGGTCTCTTAAATTGTCTAGGATCGATCTTAGGTCAAGAGGGAAGAGTTTTGTGGTTGAATGTAAAACAAATCACACATCTATCATCCTAAAAAAAACTATGATAATTACATGGAATGTAATCCCTATTCATGTCGTGGACCCCATGATACCTAAATATTCCATAAAACAAATCACCTTGGGTAAAAACAATAATAATTTTATCATTACATGGTGTGTAATAAATTCACAGTTTGTAACCCTCTAATTCTATGTACTGGTTCACGAAATCAACCCAAAACCCATTAAATGGTGTGATTACTTTTCACAATGTGTCAATTATTCTCATCACGTGTATGTTTTTCATGCTTTGAACCAAACTCCTGACATATTTCTAGTAAAGAAATAACTAGAATGTAAACACTATACATGATGTGTATTTCTCCTGTTGATAGAAAAGACTAGTTTCTTATGAAGAACCCAAATAAAATTTTGTGTTCTCCTAACTCAGGGAGAACCCTGCAAATCCATTGACACATTTATACCCCAAAACAACTAATTCAAACAAACATACATAATCATAAATTTGGTAATTTTACCTATGAAATTATCTCCATCCTTGGAAGTCCAAAAATTCACTGATATAAATAGGGAAACAAAATATAGAGAAGTTAAATTCATGAAAAGTGGATAAAAATGTTAAAAATTCCCTACCATAATACATTCCATCTCTACAAAGTCATGTGGATGAATGATTTCCATAAAAGAGGTGAGGCCACTTATCCTTGATCAGTGACTCGCACTCCCAAGTCTCATGAGAATCTGATCCATATCCCCTTAATAATATGACTAATGTAATCGAATTCCCACATCGGACATTCATCTGAGAGTCCATTATCTCCACTATATTCTCCACAACCGAAACATCAAGATCCAACTCAATCCCTTCCATACTAAATATGTGATAGGGATCAAGATGGTATTTAAATAGCTAAAATTTGTTGAAGATATCATGAATTTCTAGAAATTTAAATAAAAATTCCAACCAATAAGAAACCTAGATATACCGTTAAATGACCTAAAATGGTCTAACAAATCTTGGAACCAACATTCCATGTTTTCTAAGTCGATGGTGACCCAACAGAGGATAAAATTTCAAGAAAACTGAATCACCAATGAAAAACTCCAAATGCTGATTCTGATGATCCTTAGAATATTTATATCAAATATAATCTATAACAAAACACCAATGTATATCTGAAATCCTCATAGAAGTCTCCTAAACAAGACCCATTCCTACCAATGATAATTTTACCACCTCTTCCCAATAAAATGTTCATCTACAAGGTAGACCATACAAAGCCTCTAATGGATCCATTCTAATAAACAAGTAATAACTATTATTATAAGAAAACTCATCCATTCTTAGATGGATGTCCCATGATCTGCTGAAATATATGACACAAGAATAGAGAATATCCTCTAGGATTTGAATTTCTCTCTCTATATGGCCATATTTCTCTTAGATGTACTCAACCTAACCGGGGTCCCCGCTACCTCCTTGAGACACCTCCAAAACCTCTATGAAAACCTAGGATACCTATCTAAAACAAAAGAATAAGGAACTACATATTGTCTAATGATATATTGAATATAAAAATTACCTAGATCTTAAAATTTAGTGGTTTATTTGACCAGAATGAAGTGAGATGTCTTTATCAATCGATCAATCACCACTCAAAAATAATTCCTCTATCAGGGGGTACATGGAAATCCAAAAAGGTTAATGGACACCTCATCCCATTTCCAAACCAGAACCAAAAGATGTTGGATAAAACTAGAAGGTTTCTGAAGCTCTGCCTTTATCTAAATATATGTTTAATATCATGATGGATAATCTATAATTTAATGCTTCATACATGGTCACCCCAATTTCCATCTCATGTCATAATATATATTTGTAGTTCTAAGATACAAATCCCATGAAGAACCACAACAATAATCCAAAATTGAGAGCCTTATATATTCTTAGAAAATAAAAATATCCCCAAAACGGGATATACCATCTGATGAGAGAGGCCAACTAGAAATGGTCTCCCCACCATAAATGGAATCTCTAATTATTCTACATTCTAAATCCTAATATTGAATCTATATAATATAATAATGGAGAAATGATTATAACTAAACACTGGACAAAATCATAAATAAAATATCCTACAGATTATCGAGGTGTATCTGATCAAAGAGACCCATAAGGTTCCACTCCCCCTTAAATTTAAGAATATCAAGCAATGGTATATTCCTTTTAAGAGAATCTTAAATAGTATTACACTTTCTTGAGGTATAGGTGATATCATAGTAAAACATATGAAGGTATTTCAACCACCACCTTTGTCTGAGATTTAATTCTTTATGATAAAATATATATCTCATACTCTTATTTTCAGAAAGGGCTATAAACCTATCCCCAAAAATATAGTTCCACATACATTTAAGTGCATACATACCCATGACAATATCTACATCATTAGTGGTGTAATTCTTCTCATGCAGTCAAATATGATGAGAGATGTATTCCAGCACCAGATCATCCTGCATAAGTAGAAAACCCATACTAGTTCTATACGTATCATAGAAAACCACATTTCCCTTACCGGGAATAGGTAAGATAAGAATATGAGCTTATGTAATAAATCATTTCATCTCATCATAAATAGACTTGCACTTTTCAACCCATTATAATTTCACCCCTTTCTTGGTAAAAACAATCAAACGTTATACCAAAATTAAAAATCCCTTAATGATCCATCCATAATATCTAGCATGACCAGGGAAGCACTGAATCTAAAAGACGTTATGTGGTTCTTACCATAAAAAAACAACCTTCACCTTCTCAGGATAAACTGATAATCCCTGTTCAGAAATCACTTACCCCAAGAAATTAACTTCCTGGATCTTAAAATTTCATTTCTAAATATTTCTATATAAATGGTGAGTACTCAATATTTCTATAACTGAAGTCAAATGATGTCGTTCTCACCCTTGGATCTCATGTAATCCAAATTATCTTACATGGACACTACAATATAAGTGTCAAGATACTCATGGAATATCCAATTAATCAAATCTATTAAAATTACAGGTGTATTAGTTAGACCCAACTGAATCATTAGATATTCATAATATCCATACCTACTCCAAAAATCTATATTCATTATATCAATCTCTCAAACTCTAAACTGATGATAACCCGGCTGAAGAAAGATCTTCAAAACCCACTTTTCCCCCTTTAAGTGATCAAAAAAGTCTTCCACATGAGGAAAAGGGTACTTATTATTAACCATTACTTGTTTCAATATCTGATAGTAGACACAAATAGGATATAACCATTTGGATTCATGGTAATGAGAATATGGGATTCCCTAGGAAAACACTAGGGTGAACAAACCCTTTCTCCATCATATCATCCAACTAAATATTAATCTCATTCCACTCCACTAGTTCGATACGATATGAAGGTATCAAAATTGGTTATGTACCTAGAACTAGGATAGTCATAAACTCCACCTTACTCTTAGAGTAATCCCATAGAAATAATCTAGGAAAACATCATGAATGTTTTGAAGAATAGTAGGAAGTTCAATAAGAGAAGAATTTTCATCAGCCTCAACCACTATAGTAGACAACAATCTTTTGATCTCTTGGGGGGAAGGTCCTGCATGACCAAAAATCGGATCCCACTCTCCCTAAAACACCTATGATCTCCCATTATCCCCAATAAAATAGAATCACTGATGATAAAAACAAACATCAATATGATGAGTGGTAAGCCAATCCATCCCAATGATGACATCAAGTAGTTCTAGATCCTGAACAAGGAAATCCCTGACTAACTACACATTATCAGTCAATAGAAAAAAAGGAAATAAAAACCCTTGTTCTTTCCCCTTTTTAAGAGGAATTACTAACTCCATAACAAAGTACATGATCTCCATTAGATGTTTAATAGTATGAACAAAATAGAGAGACATAAATGACTGTGAATCACCAGTATCAAATAATGAGATCGCTACTGAATGTGAAATAAAGGTGGTACCTCTCACTATCATTGGACCCACATCTACCTGATAAAATGAATTTATATAAACATATTTGGTACATTTATATAAGTATTACACTTAATTTGTTTTATAATTCCTGGATTTTTGGTTTTTTTCACTGAAATTTGGAAATTTGGACTCAAAGGAAGAAATAATAAAAAGTTTAAAAAACCAACTTTACATATCGTGTATCTCATACATGACCGGTAGACCTCATTCATAGAATTCCAAATGCTCCAAAAACAATACCTTGTAGCCTTTTGTATAATTTGATGCACTTTTATGACATTTAAATACAGTAAATGATTTGAAGATTTCAAATTTTAGAATCCTATATAAACTGAATCACATACAGTATGTGAAGAGATTGCATGGTGTGAAAAGTTAAAAGGATTTCCCAGTCAAAGATAAAAACCAATTATTTGGTAGAAAATTTTGATGTCAAATATATTATGTTTAACCAAATTACATGATGTTTAGATATCACGATACAAGTCACTTCATCCAATACATGACATGAATGACTAAAACATCATGTACTTATCAGGTCTATTATTATTTTGAGTTCCCTCTATGTATATAATGTTCAAAATACTTATTTTTTATCTTTTGTTCTTCTATATTTTACCAATATTTTCATTTAATTTCATTTTGAACCTATGTCAATCAATTTTTATTTTTTTTATCAATTTCTTTTGAGTTACTATTGAATCTACACCTGTTCAACACCTATTGTGATTCCACTTTATATTTTAACTTCTGTTTCATCACCGCTTACCATTCTTAATCAACACATGTAAATTTATATATTGTTTCATCATGGGAAGTGAGTTTTTTTGTATTTAAACTGATTTCAATTATTTGATCCTAATTCTTAATCCTAGATTTCTTTTTTTCAACTATTTCATGATTTATCACAGAATGTTAAAGATTTCATTACTTTCGATCACAACCAACATGCATGGTTAATCCACCTAAGGTTAGGGGTTGAGAGTAGGGGTGGTATGAACTTAATTAATATATTAATATCTAAAAAAGTTATGCCTATTGATAGTAACCATGTTTAGAATAATTTTTAAACTTATTGTTTTTCATTTTCCCTTACATAAGAGGTGAAAATTGAATGGCCAATGACTTAATTAGAAAATATCAGGGTAGGGAAAATATCCAATAATTATTTATTCCCAGAAGAAAGTTTCTTATTCTTAGGTTTTCTATTTCTCTAGAACATAGAGTTATTTATGTCATAGGCTTATCCAGTTTGTTAGACCAAGGACAATTTCTGTTCTTTTCACCACTACAGATCCCAAACCTCAGGTCTATCCCAAGTAAGACTCAGTATTATCTCTTTTCATATACCCTAAAATTGACCTTGATACCTTACTTTAACATCTGACTTAAATAAAAAATTCATATAATTATCTAAAACCAAACATTATGATTGAACATGAGGAATCCCTTCCAAGGGTTTTGTTCAATTTGTTGTTGACCTACTAGAAGTCTTTTTGGGTTCGATCTCGTGCTACCACTTTACTACACCCTAGTAGTATGTAGTTTGGGGTTATAAATTTTTAATCTAAAACCCAACCACATGAATTAAATGATGTGTGTTGGTGTGTTACTACCTCTGCTATAAAATCTCTTACTATATGAATTTTATTCACTCCCTAGGTCTATGGTGAGATCCCTATAGTCTTTGAAGCATGTGACTATACCATAGTATCCATTGGATCCAACTATAATTGACCATAAAGATACGTCAAAATAGCATGATATAAATGCTATAGATTACCATAAAATCCATAGATGTTTAAAATCTTCATAGATGTAGGAAAAACACTATTGGTATAGAACCCATCCACACTGGTAGAATGTTAGGGGAGAATATTCAGTAGGTACTTTTGATCCTTCTCCTGGTCAATCCTTCAGTAATATTTCCTCCATTTCGATATTTATATATTTATTAGGAAATATTTCCACTTTATATTTTTTTCATTTTGTTCCACTAAAGAGGAAACAACACAATGGAAGATCATCGAAGAAGTGGAAGTAACACAATTGAATGGTTATCTTTCCACATCATATTTTTCCTATGTGTTTCACTCTAGTGTAACCCTATCAAAATGGTGTAAGACTATAGAAAAAATATGAAGTGGAAAGAAAAAAATATGGGTTATATATATGGTATGTTTCGATATTTCCACTCCTTCGGTGATCTTTCAACTCCTTTAGTATTGGAAAAAAAATAACAGGTGCATCTGACCCTTCAACACTGATAACACCCAACATGACTCCTTCAGTGATCTTTTCACTTCATATATTTCCATTTTGTTCCATTGAATCATTCATGTGGTGTAAGTAAAGGGGAATAATATCCAAACATTTACATGATATTCATCTATTCCATTATTTCTCTATCTAATGTCTCTATGAAAATCATAATCTTTAGCATAATGATATGCAATATGATATCTAGTTTCAAACCCTACAGGTACTTTTGATACTTAACCTGGTCATTATTTAATACCTATGGGTAAAAACAAACTTTCTCATCAAATCAATAGGTGTATTACAACACCTAACACTCTCCCAACTGTAAATAGAGGAACTCCTGATACATTTTGGAACATTGTACACAACACCTTGATACTATCAGGTGTTTTCTGGAAGTCAAAGATATGATCAATATTGTGTATATAGTCCTTCATCTCTTGCGGTTTGTTATTACACATAAAGTATTCAATCTTAGCTTTTAATAAATCTCATAGAAGACCCTATTATACTACAACTCACAGCTATACATCTAATACTAAATTATAGACTTGTGGTAAATTTTGATCGATAACATTAATAGACCACACTATATCCTTGATAATATTCTCTTATAAAGGAGGATTCCCTTGATGATCATCCACTAAACCCTCCAAAGGATCCTATGAAAGATGTATGAGAGGAATATTGTTGTACATTAAAATATAAGAAACAAATAGAAAATAGAATAATCTCATTTCAAAATAGAAAAACCACAATAAAAAACAGAGATTAAGTTAAAGAACCCAAAATAGGAAACACACATCCGACATCCTAAAATCAATATAATGTACCTTTCAAGTCCTAAAAATCCTATCTCAATTATATCAGACATCCTAAGATAAGGACTTATAAGGAAATCCCTCCTCTAATACGAAACTGTGGAGAACTTGACCCAGATACCATATCAAGCTAGTTCATTTCCCGAAATTCTATTTACCTAAGGGGTGTTCCTGATCCCCACATGCTAGTGACTAGAACTCGTGTAGAAAACCAAAAATAGAGGGAATGATTTCTCCCAATGAAAAACAATTAAAAATAATATATATATATATATATATATAACTAATGTTACGAATATATTCGATCACTAAAAGAAGGTACCAGAAATTATAAAACACAAAAGTATCTAAAAGACCTCCAAGAGACAAGTCCAATAGAAAAAGAAAAACAAATGAAAAAATAGATACTTCATGTGATAGCATGAGGAAACTCCCACCATATCACCATATTATACCCAATCACAACTGATAGAAACCTCACTACCTCAAAGGGGAACCTTGAATTTAGCAACGTGAAAACACATACAAAGTTCAATGCACCATTAAAGGGGTGTGATGGGTGTGAGAAAACAGGAATAGTAGGATCCTCCCAGGTCTTCTGTAAAAATCCTATATACAACAATTTGAACAATTCTCAACTTTAATGAATATATGTAATGATAATAGTTACAATGTTTTTATTTAAAAATCATGGTGAATCATTTTATTCTAAATGTTTTCTATATTTTCAAATAATCATGGTGAATCATGTTTTCATATACATAAAATCTGTCTAATAAAACAATTAATTAATTGTATATCATATCAAATCCATGATTATACAAGTAAAATTGTATAATCCAAAGCATAGGTAAAATAATTCTAAGGATCACTATAGTCCAGGCTAGTAAATTACTCATACCAAAATCAATGAAAAGGGCACAATCATGTCCTTAGAAAAAAATCCTGAGGAGAGGATCTCCCCATGAGTGAACCCAAAAATTATGTCAATTTCAATTCCCTAGAACAAAGGACCGATGAAAATAAGGATCAAATGATGATTAAACCCACCTGATAATAAAAGGACGATGTCCCTAAGCTACACATTCCACCTAAGTAAACAGGAATTGATGGAACCGGATAAGCATAAAAAGCCCCAAACATGTGGTATTTTTTAAATTTTCACAGATTTTCGACATGAACTTGTTGACATAGGCAAATAGAAGCTCACTTTAAGTTGAGGATCATGCGTGAATAGTTTTAAGAACCAAAATAAAAATGTACAAATACCTGTTTTGGATATGAAGTCGCACACAATGTCTTCTCATCGGTGCTGATCTTTTCGTGAAGAATCAAAATACAAATTCCCATAGATCTTCCAAACGTGCTTCAAGAAATATGCGGGAGTGTTGATCAAAGAATTTTGGGTGCTTGTGCAAGAGATCTGATGATCCCTTTAATGCTCCAACGATCACTACATCTCTTCTCTAGTGATTCCTGAGAGAGAGATCGATCCAAACTCCTGGGATCATGAGCCTCTCTCTCTAGAATGTGGGAGAGACAATTAGAGAGGTATTCCTTGAATAGTCACTAGAAAATCCCTCTTTTCCTAAACATATAGTGTGCAGTGGAATTACCTGAAAACACAAGCTTAGACCATCGAAAAATTAACACACTATATAATTAATATTTTTACTACTAAATTGAGTCGTAAATATTATTCATTATTATTATAACTTTCCTGTAATATATTAATTATATTACGTTATAAAAAAATAATCCATTTACTCATCTCTTACTCCCACAAATATTAATTAACCTTGAATATTTTAATATTCGTTTAAATAATACTTTTCATGTATTTACTTAAACCTGGTAAATGCATTTAATAAGTAAATTAAATTCCCATCATTCTTAAGTTGAATAATATGAATTTATTTATTCCTTGGTGATCATATCTCCTTGGAAAAATCCCGAATCCCAGTAGTGGGCCCCCCTATGTCCAAAACTCAAATTCTACTGAATAGGGTAGATTCTTGAATACGCTATTGTGTGTGACCCTCTAAGACTTTATCTCAGTAGAAGTTAATATTTTCCAAAGACCAAGAGTGGGATGTACAAACCCATCATGGCCCCTAAAGAGATAAGGATTGTCACAGCAGCGAAAAAAAACCTACGAACTTGTACTATGTAATGTAATCACTTTGTCTTCAATATCTCTGAAAGCAGGATGCACACCTAGGTCATCATCCTTTTCTTAGGTTATTTTTTGTTGATCCAAATGGATGGATTTACCCTCAAGTTCCATGTACATGGTCTTATGAAGGTACTACCATCTTTATCAACATGGCCTGGGATATATTATTTCCATAACTCAGAAGTGACAAATCCTTTCCTGACCATTCAACCAATGTAATACCACCAATGACGCACCCAACACAAGAAACCTCGCCACAATTTTCACAACATGGTTTTCATCTTACCTTAATGTACATGATCAAATGACATGCACTGGAAATGATCTCATGTCAGGTGACCATTACACATGATCACAGATAGGAAAATCCAATGACCCCCGAAATATGTGGTATTCCTATTGATGGGTTCGTCCTCCTGATCTCACTACTAATGATCCCCAACTGCGAAATTCATGAGAAGAGGTCTCAATTATTATGATCCCCTAGAACTTGATTGTCAAACATATACAGTATCCGATTAGTAAGATGTATCTCGACTATAAAACATATATTTAATATTAATTTCATAGTATCTCGAGGTTATCATTATAGACAGGGATCTATTATAAACTCTCGACACAACAATTAATCTATGGAAATTACTAGTATATAGTGGATCGAAAAACACATACACTATAATTGTAAGAATACATCATATATAACTAATTGTACACATGATATAGTAATAAAAAGCATCACATAGTTGGGTCTAGGGAACACACTGTTTCCACACTCCCACTTGCACAAGATCCAACTTTCTAACCAAACATGTTAGCTACTCACATGATAATAATCATATTTCTGGTGAGTAATGACTTTAGCTGTTGGGCCATCCAAGGTTCTGCTGTATAGCTATTCTACTATAGCAACCTCATATCCTTGAGAAAAACTTCTCAAGAGATGGTATCTCCGATTATATCCCTTTTATCCACTATCATAACATGACATCTAGGATAGTAATAATATCATAATTTAAATTATGATGATAAATTTCTCACTAGGTTCATTTCCATGAACTGGAATAGATCATTGCATTTATCTGCTTCTTAGTTGCCTTAGCAGATTCAGCATATTCTGTCTTTGTAGGTATGGCTACCACTGTCTTATATGAGCTTATCTCACTCATCACCTTATACTAACTACAATACTAGATCACATTTATCTATTGAAGACTATTTTGTTTCCCCAGAAACTAGTATGCTTTCTTCTCCACTTACCAAGTACATATCATTTTTTACTAGTCAAAGTACAAATGAATAGTAATGACATGTCACATTGCAGTGCTCTTTGATATAACTGATATTTTCCTACTATAAAATATACCTTGGAAAAATCAATGCTTATACATATCATGGCATACATGATTGATCCATCGCTTCAACGTATGGATTTATCTCATCACATTTATCTCCACCTATGTCTCGGACACATCAACCTAGGGAGATTATGCATTTTGACATAGGCAACAATTCATCTCCCTAATTGTTCCAACATATATTTTTCAATACCATATCACTATATGTATGACTGACTAGATCAAAGGAACCTTTAGATCCACCTCTGTAGATATTGTTCCCTATAATTTGGGGTGCTACTTTAAGTCAATCACTGGAGAATATATTTCATCATGGTCTTATCTAACATGAAGGCCAACCTGTTTTCCATATGTTTTCAAACATATTTTCTTTGAAAAATTTCACTCCCACTAACCTATAGTAGAAACATGAAAAACATTCATTAGAAAATGAATACATTATGATTTTGATGCTTACTTCAATCCTAAACTGGATTTTAGAAATATAAAACCTATATTAGCATTTTGTGAAGTGACCATCCCTTTCTGGTTGTGTCGTATAGACACCATACATGATTTCTGGTCATGACATCAACTGCATAATAATATGATCATAGAAATTAGCAATAACAAGTAAAATTCTAATGGAATGAGGCATAATGACTAGGAGAAACCAATCAAGCCTTATTGGTATTGTGCTTATACCACACATGTATTAACTCACATGAATACCCACCATAGTATTCACTATATAATCCCCTTTTCAATGTGATACATGGAATCCTTTATTGTATTTTAGTTGGTCTCTTCAAGTTTAGATAATTTCCATACACTACTTGTAGGAAATATTATTCATATTGAATAATAGATCATCGAACGCGGTGAATACAAAAACCATTACCATGGTTTTAAACCTTCCTATGATGTATGTGTCTCTGGAACATTCTTATTCCATATCAAATTGTGGTACTTGTTCCTCTTCCAACTATTTGTGAATACGAATCATTGACTAATAACAAGTCAGTCTATCTCCCACTGTCTCAAAATATATTTCCACCCTCTGATAGAAATACAGTCTATAACTTGAATATACACTACTAGAAAAGGGGGCATTGAAGCCCCCCAGACTCGGGCGACCGCCATTGGCGGTCGCTATAGCTAACCAATAGCGACCGCCAATGGCGGTCGCTAACCTACATAAAATAAACGGGGGGCTTCTGCACCCCCCCCCCCCCCCCCGCGCCCCCTCGACCCCGATCCCCCGATCGCCGCCCTAACCCCCTCCCTCCCTCGCCGCCCTCCCTCGCAGCCCTCCCCGCCCCCGCCGCCCGGCCTCCCCCGCCGCCCGACCTCCCCCGCCGCCCGGCCTCCCCCGCCGCCCGGCCTCCCCCGCCGCCCGGCCTCCCCCGCCGCCCGCCCTCCACCGCCGCCCGCCCTCCCCCGCCGCCCGCCCTCCCTCGCCGCCTGCCCTCCGGCCGCCGCCCTCAGGCCTCCGGCCTCTCGGCCCTCCACCCCCACCCCGGACGGCTCCCGCACCCCGGACAGCCCCCGCCGCGCACTCCGGACCGCCCCCCGCACCCCGGACGCCTCCCCGCACCCCGGACAGCCCCCCCCCCCCCCCCCCCGCGCACTCTTGACCTCCCCCCGCACCCCGGACGCCTCCCCTCACCCCGGACGCCTCCCCGCACCCCCGGGCAGCCGCCCCCGCGCTCTACGGACCGCCCCCCGCACCCCTGACAGCCCCCCTGCACCCCAGACAGCCCCCCCCCCCCCCCCGCACCCTGGACACCCCCGCACCCCGAACACCCCTTCCCGCACCCCTGACAGGCCCCCGACACCCCGGACACCCCTCCCCGCACCTCGGACACCCCCCCCCCCGACCCCCGACACCCCCCCCCCCTCGCTGCCCGTCCCCCGTCCCCTCACCGCCTCCTCTCCTCCAGCTCCCCGCCGCCGCCGCCGCCCTTCCCCTCCCTTGCCGCACCGCCTTTAGCTCCGTCTCCCCTTCGCTGCATCCTCTCCCTCGCAGCACCGCCTTCGGCTCCCCTCCCTTTCAGGTTTGTAGCTCAATCAAGTAACATGAGCTTTCAGTTACATTATTATTTTATCAATGGTTCATAAACAAATGGTTAATATTTATTTTGAATATAGTTGATTTGAAAAATTTAAATGTAATAAGTATTGTGTAAATGTTTGTTATACAGATATTATTATGGATAAGAGTTGGATTGATCTTCCAAATCGAACGTCTAGAGAATATTTCAATGGCATTATGCAGTTTATTGACTTCACGAGAGGATTTGAAAGTGACTATATTAGTTGTCCATGTAGAAAATGTGCTAACAGATATCAATTCACACGAGATACTGTGAGGGAGCACATTTTCTTTAATGGATTTCTGAAAAATTATAAGAGTTGGACTCGTCATGGAGAAGAATATGTTCGTTGTCAAAATACAGATGCAGCTCAAATGGATGTTGATGCAAGGATGACTGATCCAATGCATGAAATGCTTACTGAAATGGTACGTTGGTTTGATCATGAAGGCATTGACATCCAGAATCTTGAGACCGGTGAGATAAATCTTCGCTCTGGTGCAGATCGTGATTCGAGGAGGTTTTATGAAGTACTTGATGATGCGAAAACAGAATTATATCCCGGATGTACTTCTTACAATAAACTGTCGTTTATCGTGGAGTTGTTGCATTTGAAGACTTTGAATAATTGGTCAGACACATCATTCGACATGCTTTTGGTTTTATTGAAAAAAGTTCTTCCTGTCGACGCTAAGATTCCTGAGTCGTATTACTATGCTCGTAAGTTGACAGAGAACTTAGGTTTTACATATGAGACTATAGATGCATGTGCAAACAACTGTATGTTGTTTAGAAATGAAACTTCTCATTTGGATATTTGTACGGTTTGTGGCGCTTCCAGGTGGAAAGAGAACAGGGGAAATAAGACTCATCAAAGTCAGATTGCGATACAGGGGAAACCTATTGCCGTAAAGCAAATGCGTTACTTTCCCCTTAAACCGAGGTTGAAAAGATTTTTTATGTCATCTAAAGTTTCTAATTTAATGAGATGGCATGCAGAAAGAGTTCATGAAAGTGACATGTTAACCCACCCGACAGACTCTCATGCATGGAAGGATTTTGATAAGAGACATCCCGACATTGCTAAAGATGTTCGTAATGTCCGATTGGGATTGGCAGCAGATGGTTTCAATCCATTCAAGTCTATGGTTGGTGCAACTCATAGCACATGGCCCGTGGTGTTGGTTTCATATAAACTTCCTATGTGGCTTTGTATGAAGCAACAATTTATATTACTTTCCACTCTTATTGATGGACCTAAAAGTCTGGGGGATAAGATTGATGTTTACCTTCAGCCATTGATTGATGAGTTGAATGAATTTTGGGGCGATGGTGTGATGACTTATGACTGCGAAACGAATGAAATGTTCAAACTGTATGCTGCTTTATTGTGGACAATCAATGACTTCCCAGCTTATGCAAATTTATCAGGCTGGAGTACGAAAGGGGAATTTTCTTTCCCTTGTTGCAATAAAAGTAAAAAATCTGTATGGCTTAAACATTCCAAAAAATGGGCATACATGGGTCACAGGCGTTTTCTCCCTCCCCAGCACAGGTTCAGAAAGGACATAGTGGCATTTGATGGTTCTAGAGAGTTTAGCCCGGCACCAAAGATCATGACAGGAGTCGAAATGTTATCGCAGATTGAGGAAGAAAACATCTGCACGGTATATGAAATTCAGGATTTGGTGGCTCCTCCAGTACATAATATTCGTGCTGCGGGTAGGCAGCGCAGTCACAATTGGAAAAAGAAAAGTATTTTTTATAGTCTTCCGTATTGGAAAACTAACATGTTGAGGCATAATTTGGATGTCATGAACATTGAAAAAAATGTGCGTGATAACATATTGTGGACCATTTTAGGTGTCAGTGGAAAGTCAAAGGACCATGTTAATGCACGCCATGATTTGGAAGAAATGGGTTTAAGGAAACAGTTGCATTTACAGTTAGATAAGGGAAACAAGGCATATATGTCTTCTGCACAGTATTCGATGACTACAGAGGAGAAAGAGACATTTATTTCCATTTTGAAGATGGTCAAGGTGTCTGATGGTTACTCTTCTAATATTTCAAAGTGTGTGAATCTGACGAGCAAGACATTGCAAGGGTTGAAAAGTCATGACAATCACATATTACTTCAGCAGTTGATTCTAATCGAAATTTGTGATTGTTTATCCCCCAATGTTGTTTAGCCCTTGATTGAGATGAGTAATTTTTTTAGACAGCTTTGTTTAAGAAATCAACGAATGAGTGATTTAAAAAGTTTGCAGGACCGAATTGTACTTACGCTTTGTCACTTTGAGAAACTTTTTCCCCCCCCCCCCCCCTCATTTTTTGATGTTATGGTCCACTTGACAGTGCACCTAACTGATGAAGTAATGGCTGCTGGTCCAGTTCAATTCAGGTGGATGTATCCTATTGAACGGTATTTGAGTACATTGAAAAGATTTGTACGCAACAGAGCTCGTCCAGAGGCATCAATAGACAATGGTTATTTGATGGATGAGTGTACTACCTTTTGTGCAGAATATCTTATGGATGTTGAAACAAAATTAGATAAGCCCTCTCGGATTCATGATGGTCTAGTTGGAGAAGGAACCACATTTGATATGGACAACATCGAGTGGATACAAGCACATCGATATATCTTGTTCAATACTCCATCAGTTGCACCATTAATGCAGTAAGTATCTTATCAATGTTCTTGTATAACTTTTACATGTTTTGTTTGCATAAGTTGATCTTTTAAACATCGCGTAATCATTTGCAGGAAACACGTTAATGAGATAAAAGAAAAGATGCATCGTGCGACTGAGTTGCAAATTCAACAATCTCATTATGCGGCATTTCATGATTGGTTCAAGGATTATGTATGTATAAATTGATTTTCATTATGAGTGAAGTATTAAACTAATTCTTTCTGCATATATCAGTATTGATTTTTATAAATTATGTAGGTTCGTAATCTGAGGGAGTTAGGGGACCCCACGCTACCTGAAGTATTTATCCAACTGGCTGAGGGTCCATCTATAACGGCTCGTCGTTATAAAGCTATTGATGCTAATGGTTTTCGATTTCACATTAAAGATGTTGACGACAAACGAGCAACACAAAACAGTGGCATCGGTTGTCCCTTTGTCGATTCTGGTTATTACTATGGTCAATTGATAGACATCATTGAAGTTGTATACACACACGGTTTGAAGTACATATTGTTAAAGTGTAATTGGGTTGATCCAGTGCGTGGATGTAAAGTCGATCAATATCAGTTTTCATTAGTGAATTTTAACTATATGTTATACAGAAATAATGAACGAGTTGAGAATGAACCTTTAATTTTGACATCACAAGCGGAACAAGTATTCTTCGTTACTTTTCCTTCGGATCCAAGTTGGCAAGTTGTTGTCAAAATGTCTCGGTGAGGAGTGTTTTTATTTGAAGAAGATGAACATGAGACTGTTCCGTTTGTTTACCAACAACTTGATCAACATACCGTAGTTCAACATGAAGAAGATATTTATTGGGTCAGAGCGGCTGTTGAAGGAGAAACGGTCGATTTGCATGCTTAATGAAAGGTATAATTGTTTTCCCGCTATTCAGTAGAATGTCCTAGGATATCATAAATTATATAATCATTTTATAAATCCTTATAAGTTTTAATCCTCACTTTTTTAAGTTAATTCAGTCATAAATATTTAGGTTGATTAACTTTCTGATTTTTTAAAATTCATTCACAACTAATTATTCAATCCATTTTTTGTTTGATTAACAGTTGTACAAGTTTGATTTATTAAGAACAATCCAATTTATCTTTTAAACACTTTGGACTCATTACTGATATTTTCTATGACTGCAGACATGTCAGGGGAAGAGGCAGAAGATCCACATCATCCATCTGAGGCATCTACGTATCAGGGTCGAGGTATGTTTGAATGTAATTATCTATATTTTTTATGTAATTGACATATATATATATATAACATTTGTCAATTTATATATAAAATTGTTTTCAACAGGATCAGACTCGGCTGCTTCTTCCTCTCGCAGGAGAGGCCCTGGTCGTGGCATATTATCATGGAATTCCGACACGACGATAGATGTTTCATTTGATGAGGTATTTCATCCCGTGGGACCGAATGCCCTGGCATTTATTCGTCAGCTGGTTCATATCATACGTGACCCACATCGATTTCCATTGACCACGTGTGATTGGGCTTCTATCCCTCAGGACACATTAGATCGTCTATGGAGGGAGGTTCAGGTAAGAAAATAATTTTACTTTATTTTCTATTTATAAAGAATACTAATATGTTTGATTATTTTCTTTATAGAAAAATTTGAAAGTATGCCCTGAAGAGTTCCGGCCCGTGTGTATGAGCAAATGCCGTAAGATGTGGAAAGATTATAAAGGCAAAGTGAAGAGGGACCACTGGGTACCAAATGTGGGTGCCCTTGACATTTTGGAAAAAGTCCCGAGAGGTGTCCTCCCGGCTCAGTGGCGTGACTTGGTTTCATATTGGTCTACTGAGGGTGTTGCGGTTTGTATATTAATTATTTTGCTGTATATATATTTTCAAGAATATGTGATTTGTTTGAAATTTGAATGAATTGAATGTAGGAGGTGTCAACACGCCATTCGGAGAATCGAGCGTTGCAGGGACCAGCTCACAGGCTCGGGACTCGTCACGTGTCTCAGATCCGACATGAGGTATATATTATTAATTTTTTAATTTATTAATTAATATGGTTTTGTGTTTATATTCTTTTAATATATAGTTGCGAGGGAAAGGTGCAGCAACTGATAAAATGTCGGTGTGGATAAGGACTCGTGATCGCAATGATCCAGAGGTTGCAGCATTGACAGTAAGTGTCTGTACTTACCAATAATTACATAAATCTATATATTAACATATATATATTTATATATATTTAAATATTTCACAGGCTCAATTTGAAGCTGAGTTAGAACATCTTCCAGAGGACCAGCGACAGCTTCCCATGCGACGGGATGAGATCTTTCATCGCATTATTGGTCGGGACGGGCATGGCTATAGTTTGACCTATGGAGCAGGGATTCCTCGTTCTGTAGTGTCACGCGCTGTGGTTTTCGGTCCTGCTGTTGCTCATATGACACAACAGATGTCAGATTTTGAGGCACGGCTGCGCGCTTCCGAGGAGAGAAATGCGCAATTGACAGCTGAGGTTAGAGCACTACGGGAATATGTGCGTCGAGCTGATGGTATAGGGGATCATACGACGCAGGTATATACTGTATTTATTTATTTAATTTAAATTATTTTTGTTATTAAAATATTTATAATGTTTATTTGTTGTAGGCACCTGGCCCACCAGAAGGAGGTAGCAGTGATGACAACGCGTGACGCACCATATATTCACGAGATATGTTTTTTGTTTTTACTGGTAGGGTTGACATTGATGTACTGTATTTATTCATTTAAGTAATGCATTATTACCATCCATGGTGGTCTTTTAAATATTTTATACACATATTGAGTTTTTGATCAGATAATCTTGAATGATTCTACATTTGAAAAAGTCAAACTAATTCCAACAGATCAATAAATATGATATTATAGATTATATATTATCCAATATATTTTTTATAAATTTCTGTATTGTATCGATAAAAGAAATATGTATTAATTAGATGTTATCACTTTTATTTTTCACTTTTGTAATCAATGGGATGGCCTTTGCACCCCCGGAGAGCCCCCCGCACCCCCGTACAGCCCCCCGCACCCCCGTACAGCCCCCCCGCACCCCCGTACAGCCCCCCGCACCCCCGTACAGCCCCCCGCACCACCGTACAGCCCCCCCCCCCCCCCCCCGCACCCCCGTACAGCCCCCCTGCACCCCCGTACAGCCCCCCCCCCCCCCCCCGCACCCCCGTACAGCCCCCCGCACCCCCGTACAGCCCCCCGCACCCCCGTACAGCCCCCCCCCCCCCCCCCCCCCCCCGCACCCCCGTACAGCCCCCCGCACCCCCGTACAGCCCCACTGCACCCCCGTACAGCCCCCCCGCAACCCCGTACAGCCCCCCCGCACCCCCGTACAGCCCCCTGCACCCTCGTACAGCCCCCCGCACCCCCGTACAGCCCCCCCCCCCCTCGCACCCTCGTACAGCCGCCCTCACCCCCGTACAGCCCCCCCCCCCCCCCGCACCCCCGTACAGCCCCCCCGCAACCCCGTACTGCCCCCTGCCACCCCCGTACAGCCCCCCGACACCACCATACAGCCCCCCCCCCCCCCCCCCCCCCCCCCGCACCCCCAAACGACCTCCGAATTCCACAAAACCGGGAGACAACATCCGGGGCGTGAATTGTGAAATGCTCGGCCAGACGGTACCTCATTCGGAGGTGTCGTGTGACCGCGGCGGCCGGAAACGCGTTTCCGGCGCCATAAAACACCAAAACGGCGTGCGGCGGTCCAATTCGGAGAAAACATGCTCCGAACGACCTGAAACCGCACGGGAACGATAGAAATATTATTCCTGAGATGCAGGAGGAGGCCGCACGTCCATCGGACGTGCGGTGCGCGCGGCACGTCCGATTGTGTCCTTTTCAGCAGCGCGGCGCGCGCTGAAATGGCGCGTTGGGGGGTCAAAACCACCCGAACAAACTCCGAATGCCACGAAACCGGGCAACAACATCCGGGGCGTGAATTTTGAAATGTTCGGCCAGACGGCACCTCATTCGGAGGTGCCGTGTGACCGCGGCGGCCGGAAACGCGTTTTCGGCGCCATAAAACACCAAAACGGCGTGCGGCGGTCCAATTCGGAGCAAACGTGCTCCGAACGACCTGAAACCGCACGGGAACGATAGAAATATTATTCCTGAGATGCAGGAGGATGCCACACGTCCATCGGATGTGCGGTGCACGCGGCACGTCCGATTGTGTCCTTTTCAGCAGCGCATCGCGCGCTGAAATGGCGCGTTGGGTAGTCAAAACCACCCGAACGACCTCGAATGCCATGAAACCGTACGACAACATCCGGGGCGTGAATTGTGAAATGGTTGGCCAGACGACACCTCATTCGGAGGTGCCGTGTGACCGCGGCGGCCGGAAACGCGTTTCCGGCGCCATAAAACACCAAAATGGCGTGCGGCGGTCCAATTCGGAGCAAACGTGCTCCGAACGACCTGAAACCGAACAGGAACGATAGAAATATTATTCCTGAGATGCAGGAGGAGGCCGCACGTCAATCGGAAGTGCGGTGCGCGCGGCACGTCCGATTGTATCCTTTTCAGCAGCGCGGCGCGCGCTGAGATGGCGCGTTGGGGGGTCAAAACCACCCGAACGACCTCTGAATGCCACGAAACTGTACGACAACATCCGGGGCGTGAATTGTGAAATGGTCGGCCAGCCGGCACCTCATTCGGAGGTGCCGTGTGACCGCGGTGGCCGGAAACGCGTTTCCGGCGCCATAAAACACCAAAACGGCGTGCGGCGGTCCCATTCGGAGCAAACGTGCTCCGAACGACCTGAAACCGCACGGGAACGATAGAAATATTATTCCTGAGATGCAAGAGCAGGCCGCACGTCCATCGGACGTGCGGTGCGCGCGGCACGTCCGATTGTGTCCTTTTCAGCAGCACGGCGCGCGCTGAAATGACGCGTTGGGGGGTCAAAACCACCCGAACGACCTCCGAATGCCACGAAACCGGGCAACAACATCCGGGGCGTGAATTGTGAAATGTTCGGCCAGACGGCACCTCATTCGGAGGTGCCGTGTGACCACGGCGGCCAGAAACGCGTTTCCGGCGCCATAAAACACCAAAACGGCGTGCGGCGGTCCCATTCGGAGCAAACGTGCTCCGAAAGACCTGAAACCGCATGGGAACGATAGAAATATTATTCCTGAGATGCAGGAGGAGGCCGCACGTCTATCGAACGTGCGGTGCGCGCGGCACGTCCGATTGTGTCTTTTTCAGCAGCGCGGCGCGCGCTGAAATGGCGCGTTGGGGGGTCAAAACCACCCGAACGACCTCCGAATGCCACGAAACTGGGCGAAAACATCCGGGGAGTGAATTGTGAAATGTTCGGCCAGACGGTACCTCATTCGGAGGTGCCGTGTGACCGCGGCGGCCGGAAACGCGTTTCTGGCGCCATAAAACACCAAAACGGCGTGCGGCGGTCCAATTCGGAGCAAACGTGCTCCGAACGACCTGAAACCGCACGGAAACGATAGAACTATTATTACTGAGATGTAGGAGAAGGCCGCACGTCCATCGGACGTGCGGTGCGCGCGGCACGTCCGATTGTGTCCTTTTCAGCAGCGCGGCGCGCGCTGAAATGGCGCGTTGGGGGGTCAAAACCACCCGAACGACCTCCGAATGCCACGAAACCGTACGACAACATCCGAGGCGTGAATTTTGAAATGGTCGGCCAGACGGCACCTCATTCGAAGGTTCCGTGTGACCGCGGCGGCCGGAAATGCGTTTCTGGCGCCACAAAACACCAAAACGGCGTGCGGCGGTCCAATTCGGAGAAAACGTGCTCCGAATGACCTGAAACCGCACGGGAACGATAGAAATATTATTCCTGAGATGCAGGAGGAGGCCGCACGTCCATCGGACGTGCGGTGCGCGCGGCACGTCCGATTGTGTCCTTTTCAGCAGCGCGGCGCGCGCTGAAATGGCGCGTTGGGGGGTCAAAACCACCCGAACGACCTCAGAATGCCACGAAACCGTACGACAACATCCGGGGCGTGAATTGTTAAATGGTCGGCCAGACGGAACCTCATTCGGAGGTGCCGTGTGCCCGCGGCAGCCGGAAATGCGTTTCTGGTGCCATAAAACACCAAAACGGCGTGCGGCGGACCCATTCGGAGCAAACGTGCTCCAAACGACCTGAAACCGCACGGGAATGATAGAAATATTATTCCTGAGATGCAGGAGGAGGCCGCACGTCCATCGGACGTGCGGTGCGCGCGGCACATCCGATTGTGTCCTTTTCAGCAGCGCGGCGCGCGCTGAAATGGCGCGTTGGGGGGTCAAAACCACACGAACGACCTCCGAATGCCACAAAACCAGGAGACAATGTCCGGGGCGTGAATTGTGAAATGGTCGGCCAGACGGCACCTCATTCGGAGGTGCCGTGTGACCGCGGAGGCCGGAAACCCGTTTCCGACGCCATAAAACACCAAAACGGCGTGCGGCGGTCCCATTCAGAGCAAACATGCTCCGAACGACCTGAAACCGCACGTGAACGATAGAAATATTATTCCTGAGATGCAGGAGGAGGTCGCACGTCTATCGGACGTGCGGTGCGCACGGCACGTCCGATTGTGTCCTTTTCAGCAGCGCGGCGCGCGCTGAAATGGCGCGTTGTGGGGTCAAAACCACCCGAACGACCTCCGAATGCCACGAAACCGGGCGACAACATCCGGGGCGTGAATTGTGAAATGGTCGGATAGAAGGCACCTCATTCGGAGGTTCCGTGTGACCGCGGAGGCCGAAAACGCGTTTCTGGCGCCATAAAACACCAAAACGGCGTGCGGCGGTCCAATTCGGAGCAAACGTGCTCCGAACGACCTGAAACCGCACGGGAACGATAGAAATATTATTCCTGAGATGCAGGAGAAGCCCGCACATCCATCGGACGTGCGGTGCGCGCGGCACGTCCGATTGTGTCCTTTTCAGCAGCGCGTCGCGCGCTGAAATGGCGCGTTGGGGGGTCAAAACCACACGAACGACCTCCGAATGCCACGAAACCGTACAAAAACATCCGGGGCGTGAATTGTGAAATGTTCGGCCAGACGGAACCTCATTCGGAGGTGCCGTGTGACCGCGGCGGCCGGAAACGCGTTTCCGGCGCCATAAAACACCAAAACGGCGTGCGGCGGTCCCATTCGGAGCAAACGTGCTCCGAACGACCTGAAACCGCACGGGAACGATAGAAATATTATTCCTGATATGCAGGAGGAGGCCGCACGTCCATCGGACGTGCGGTGCGCACGTAACGTCCGATTGTGTCCTTTTCAGCAGCGCGGTGCGCGCTGAAATGGCGCGTTGGAGGGTCAAAACCACCCGAACGACCTCCGAATGCCACGAAATCGTACGACAACATCCGGGGCGTGAATTGTGCAATGTTCGGCCAGACGGAACCTCATTCGGAGGTGCCGTGTGACCGCGGCGGCCGGAAATGCGTTTCCGGCGCCATAAAACACCAAAACGGCGTGCGGCGGTCCCATTCGGAGCAAACGTGCTCCGAACGACCTGAAACCGCACGGAAACAATACAAATATTATTCCTGAGATGCAGGAGGAGGCCGCACGTCCATTGGACGTGCGGTGCGTGCGGCACGTCCGATTGTGTCCTTTTGAGCAGCGCTGCGCGCGCTGAAATGGCGCGTTGGGCGGTCAAAACCACCCGAACGACCTCCGAATACCACGAAACCGGGCGAAAACATCCAGGGCGTGAATTTTGAAATGGTCGGCCAGAAGGCACCTTATTCGGAGGTGCCGTGTGACCGCGGCGGCCGGAAACGCGTTTCCGACGCCATAAAACACCAAAACGGCGTGCGGCGGTCCAATTCAGAGAAAACTTGCTCCGAACGACCTGAAACCGCACGGGAACGATAGAAATATTATTCTTGAGATGCAGGAGGATGCCGCACGTCCATCGGACGTGCGGTGCGCGCGGCACGTCCGATTGTGTCCTTTTCAGCAGCGCGGCGCGCGCTGAAATGGCGCGTTGGGGGGTCAAAACCACCCGAACGACCTACGAATTCCACGAAACCGTACGACAACATCTGGGGCGTGAATTGTGAAATGGTCATCTAGACGGCACCTCATTCAGAGGTGTCGTGTGACCGCGGCGGCCGGAAACGCGTTTCCGGCGCCATAAAACACCAAAACGGCGTGCGGCGGTCCCATTCGGAGCAAACGTGCTCCGAACGACCTGAAACCGCACGGGAACGATAGAAATATTATTCCTGAGATGCAGGAGGAGGCCGCATGTCCATCGGACGTGCGGTGCGCGCGGCACGTCCGATTGTGTCCTTTTCAGCAGCGCGGCGCGCGCTGAAATGGCGCGTTGGGGGGGTCAAAACCACGCGAACGACCTCTGAATGCCACGAAACCGTACGACAACATCCGGGGCGTGAATTGTGAAATGGTCGGCCAGACGGCACCTCATTCGGAGGTTCCGTTTGACCGCGGCGGCCGGAAACGCGTTTCCGGCGCCATAAAACACCAAAACGGCGTGCGGCGGTCCCATTCGGAGCAAACGTGCTCCGAAAGACCTGAAATGAGATTATTTCTTGAATCGAAGTTTTTAAATTATTATAGCACAATGATTTGATATTATATATATATTATATATATATTAAAACATTTAAAATATTATATATATATACATATATATATATATATATATATATATATTTAAAATATTGTATTTAATAGTATATATATGAATATTTATATATATATATATATATATTAATATTTATATTTATATTTTCAATTCAGTAAAAAAAAATTAAAATTTTTTTTTTATACTAGCGACCGCTATAGGCGGTCGCTATAGGGTGCCCGGCAGAGGGCCTTCAGCGACCGCTAAGCGGTCGCTGAAGGCCGATCTGCCGGCCTTCTATAGCGACCGCCATTGGCGGTCGCTGAAAGCCTCTAGCGACGAGGCAACAGCGACCGCCAATGGCGGTCGCTGAGCGGCCACTAAAGGCCTGATTTTCAGTAGTGATATGTTTTACATCATAGGTATTAATGTAATATCCTAAGAAACCGTTAGTATGATTAAAAAATATGCACAAATTGTTCGTTCCTGATGCAAGTTTGTTTATGTCCAAACAAACTCTTTGCATTCAAACACATTTCCATACGACATAATGGATTTATCATAATACTATGGTTCGTATGATATCCATTTTTCATTTTCGTTGGCATATTATTATGGGAATACACCATTATTTTTGAATCACGTCATGAAATATAATGGAAGCTTACGCAATCTATCACATTGATACACCTTACATCATAACCTTGATGTATAAAATGTGTGTTTAGAAATTAATCTACACTGCATATTTTTTTTCAATTCTATGATGTAAGACTTCATAATCGATCCTCCTTATTAACATAAATGTTGTGATGTAGACAATGTAATGTCTGTTTAGGAATTACTTCACACTACGTTAGCAAGATTGATAATTTCATTGTCAGGATATTCTTCGGCATGCCAGCTCAAAGTAACTCATATCATCTGACCATGCATATACTTCACTTTACCATTCCTTAATTAAGTAAAGGAATCATATGAAGTATATATATACCTCTATATTTGACTTGAAATAGTTCATACTTTTTGAACTAATTTCAAAATATTAGAGGCATACCTTTATTTATAGAGGTTTATTTTTCCAAACTATGGACGTCAATAATACAAAAGGAATTTAGTTGTGCCGAGCCTAAATACCATAATGGGTGTATTCATGAGAATCAATTTTAGTTTTTCATGACAATGAAATATCTTTGCACATCTGGGTATATTCTTACATTTATATTTGTCACTCATTACCTATGATTCATGTATTATTGAACTAGTGATTGAGTATTAAATACCAAAAAACAACATTCATTTCAGAACGTGGAAGAATGTCTCATTGCATCCAAGGACAAATGAGATTAATTTTTGTTGTTATAATCAATAATAGGTATACATGAATCTTTCACTTAGAAATTAAAGTGGTCATGTACTTCTCACCATTGGCCTAGGTATCACCCTTTCATAGCCACTTAGAGAATCCACCTAACTTCTAGTAATGTTTCTATGCTTCCTTGGTTACTAAATATCAATGCACATATTTGGTAGGCATGTATTATTAAATACACAATAATTAAAACTGAAACATTACATTGATGAATATTTTTGAAGAAGCGGTAACTTACTTCTTTAATTTAGTTTATTGCTATTAGAATTTACTAGTATTATTTCGTAATTTTCAATGAAAATAACCCCCTATTAATACCTCATTCAATGAAGGACGTTCCAAATGTGCCATTAACATTACATTCCTTTTGCCTTTTCACATTTTCTTTCAATTTATTCTCCATAATAATTAAAGATAAAACTGCCTTTGAAATTCTTATTCACTTGGCGAACCTTAGCTGAATAGGTAATGAAGCATTTACTCAATACTTTTTCATTTTATAACATAAAACTAAACGTGATTTAAGGGGTGAAAATGATATGAGAAAGGTGTCCATTCATAGATCATGATCCATATTCCAATTTACATATGTCGGTATAACGATCATTTTATTCATGCCATTACTTCACTTTCTCCTTGAAAACATCTCAGATGTGAGACTTCATGTTTTATCATCCATGTCCTAATGTAGCGATCACAACTAACATTAGACGTTAATAAATAAATAATGACATAACCATCATACGCATTGTACATTTGTCTTCTATAAGGAATTTATCTCTCACCTCTTGAGGTTCTTTTACAGGTGTTGGATATACTGGCACCTTGAGTTTCTTATATCATAGTACTATTCGCACATGCATGTACTATTCCTGGATACTCATGTCAGTGAGGACATTTACTTTTTCCTATATTTATCACAATTTGAAACATGTTGTATAACTTCCCATTTTTCTAAAAAATAAATTTTAGCAGATTAGCAACTTTTTATCTAGATTACTTGTTAGACATTTTGAATAATTAATTAAAACATTAAATGTCTCCCACTATATTTATTGAATTCTAGGAACCCTCTATGCTATAATCAGAATACTCTATCTCTATAGTATTCTATTGGCAAGTATCTTGAACCACCCCTCATAGTCTACAAGCAATGTCTACTCAACTACTTAGAGGGTTCACGGTAGGCTTTTGGATGGGCAACTGCATTACTTGTGGTTCCTTGATCTTTTGATTGAAATCCCAGCTTCTAAAATCAGAACTTGATTTACTCAATGCTTGACACTAAAATTATAGAACGTTAGTTGTGGATAATTATTACCATCACATTACTTAAGTCTATCCATCACTATTATAAGGACTCCCTTATAGCAAGAGGCACCCTCATCTATGGCATGATCGGCACCCCAAACTCCCAGTTTTTTCCAAATTGGAATGACGGAAGGCGGTTATGACTTAATATATCTTCGAGGGTTTTATTATTTTTAATGTGATGAAAGAAATCATTTACTATCTTTATACCATGTTCTATGTGATCGCAATCAAAACTGACCATTCATGAAATAGAAAACTGCATCTCGTCACATGTTTATTTTTTCTTTCATGCTCGTTTGTTATTATTCTATGTGATCGCACATTAACTACACATTCAAAAAAATAATAAACCATGAAAAATTAAAATGGTGACATGTTCAAGATCCGATAATAAAGGTTCATCCGTTGAGTGAATAAAGGATCAATTGAGACCCTAGGGGTAAAACCATAATTTGCATCACATGCAACTCAAATAAAAATGATTTCTCATCCAATGCATTTAACTCTTGTCTTGTGTGTCGCCTTCACTCGGCAGGAACTTCGTCACTTGTTGTCTCACTATTATGCAACATTACTCACACGTTGGCGAGAGGGTCTCGGGTTATGAAAAACAAATATAAGAATGAGTTTGCAAGCTCGTATACATATAATGACTTTGAGATGACACCCTGATCGCCATTCAATAAAAATAATTATTAAAAAACATTGCAATAAATAAATAATTAAATAATCAATCACCAGACATGCATTGGGCGGTCTCCCGTTCATGATCAGCATACACATCATTTCTCGTATATAAACAGAATGTTGAATAAAAAACTAACTTGCATTAAGTAAATTTGAAGGCATTTAATTTAATTAAAAACATCGCTCTAATTTTTAATTCAATATCATAACTTCATTCAGTTTTGATTAATAAATTTTATTTTATACTAAAACTAAATTAATTAATTAATTTAATTAATAGAAAAATTAAATTAATTTATGCCACATGAAGATTTTAACCAAAATTAATGTTAAATTAATTTAATTTTCAATCAAAATTTAATTAATTAATTTAACTAAATTTTTGTTAAATAAATTAACACGGGCATCGAAAACTCCAAGTAGTGCCTATGCGGGTCAGTCTAAACCCACACAGGCCTATTTCAGGGTGTGCTGACCCATTCAGTGGTAATCTGGGCCGAGCAGGTCCACCCATGCCGGTTCGGGACTGGGCAGACCCATGTGGACCCGTTTTGGGTCAGATCTGGTCTAACCCGCACTGCAGAAGGGTTACCTCAAGGTCCAGCGAGAACCTCGCCTGTAAGGTGCCAGTGTGGTCAGCTGATGTGCACGAGATGCCGAAAAGTAGGAAAGGGCTCTGGTGAGACCTCTCGGTCCACGCGGCAAGGAGTGGTCCACATCCGAGAGTAGGGGGCAACGGCGCCAATGGAGGTCGAACCCGGGGAGGCTCTAATCAGCGATACTGGATGGGGCGACCTACGGAGGTGCTATTGCCCGAAGGTAGTGGTACGAGGCTGGCAGAATACTGTGAACAACAAATCCGGAGGCGCGGCTCTATCCAATAGAACAACACACAAAACCGAGGTTGGCAGGGTCAGGAACCACCGAACATGACTGTAGAGAGGTGGGTCGTCCGAGGAGGAGGAGGCCAGGGGGTGGCAGGCGGTCGGCTGGAGGTGCCCAGGCAGTTTGACGGAGGTAGGTCGGGTGGCAAGCCAGTGTCAAAGGAGGCGATGGTTGGGTCGCAGCCTAGTACAGGCAGGGCGCTGTTAGGGCACCGGTCTGCAGGCGGTCTGAGCAGGGAAGGAGGTGGCCTGGAGCATGACACTAGGATGTAGAGGGAGGATGGTAGCCAGTCTAGCTGACAAGGGTTGCGCTACTGGTGAACCACGGGTGAACTGAGTAGGGGCCGCTCGACACCCACTTCAGTGACCTATTTTTTACTTTTTCTTTATGACCTGGTGTATAGGTATCCCACACATTAAAAAAAATATAATTTTTGTCTTTCGAAAAAACACCACACCAGGCCACCATTTTATATATTTTCTAAGTCTATATAGACTTTATAAAAATAATATTTTTATCATATTAATAACTAGTACTCACCCGTGCGTACGCACGACATATTGAATTAATTGTTTTTATTTAATAAGATAATGTTATTTGTAACATTTACTAAAAATAGTAATGTTGAATATTTTTTAATGACAAAGCATTGGTGCATAATAATGTGATAGGAGTGGATAAAATATGAACACACCATTAAAATTATTGAAAAAAGAAAACATGTATAAAAAAATTATAATTTTGAAGGAATATTGCAAATCAATTTCAACAACATTCAAGTTATGTGTGTTGTCAATAATGGATCATCACCTGCGCTTCGCTTCACTTCACGCCATCACATGCTTTAGCCAACCAAAAATGCTAACACAGTCCATAGATTAAGTTTCCAAAAATGCTAACGGTGTCCATAGAAAAATTAATGCATGTAGTGTAATTTGAAGTGAAAGAGAAATAATTAGTAATTGCAACAAAATTTATGATGTTGATGTTTGTGGAAGTTTTTTAGATAAATGAAGTTGTGTTGTCTACTATGAACAAAGTGGTTTTTAAAAAAGTCTTCAACTTTAGATTTGTCCTACAAATCCAATCTGCAATGCAATAAAAATTATGTAGATTAATAAATAGTAATGAATTTTTAAATATGAAAATTCAATCTACCAATGAAATAGAACATTGTAGTACTCATTAAATTCATTGTTCTAGAATTGCACAGTATACCAAACATAACATTACAATAACTTGTGAAATTTCATCAATGAAAAATATAACTATATATTACCAATTAGACATGGTGTTGCAATAAAATAAACTATTTTTTGTATTGTATACTATACCGAACATAGCATTGAAATAAATTGTGACCTATTTCATCATTTCATTGTATAACAAACACTTACCATTCAAACATGTTGTTTATATTCAAACATGGTGTTGCGATAAAATGGACTACTATGGGATTGTACAGTATACAAAAACAGGAAATGTAAAAATAACAGGTAGAGAACATGAAATTTAATATTAACAGTTATTTGAAAAATAATTATGCATGTTCCATAAACGTATTTACAATACCTAAATAATGTAATTTGAAAAAATGATATTAAGAAAAAAAATTGGGTACTTTGTATAAGTAAAATATTCACTTGCTCCAAACCAAACTAAATCATATCCAATACCAAACTAAATAATAGAAAATATTCACTTACTCCAACAGAGTATATGACCCACTTCTCTAAAAATTGAATCATAAGTCATACTTCGTATAAGTTAAGGAAACTATTAACTGAAACAAAAGAAAATGACCCGCTGCTTGAAAATATTACCTTGCTCCAGTCTTCCGTGATGGTGTATTTTTTCAAAATATAGCATTACTCCAGCCTGTCACCCTGTATGCAGGATCTTTACCTTACATTAATAATGATTATATTTAATATATTGAAATCATAAATTAGTGGTACAGAATTTTGTAATAGAATTGGATTAAATATGCAGACAGTGAAAATAATAGAAAACATAAAGTATAATCATGTTGTACCATTTCACTGAATCTTCAACTTCAATATCCTGTGACTCATTCAAAAACATTTGTACATAACAAGTGAAAAATTATAAATATAATGTGTAATAATTATAATAAATACCAAGAGAAAAACTAATTATACAGGACATTTGAGATATTTTCAAATCTTACAAGGGTGAATACCTCCAGAAAGTGCCCAGTTCGATTATTTATGTAGGAGGATTTTCAAATGATAAAAAGAGAAATAAATACATTGAAGTGAGAATGGATCATGCAGAATGTCTAGCAGTTCCTCCTCATGGATAAGTGTCACATATTGGTGGTTTTTCCCCTGATAAAACTGAGGAGGATTTAAGGGGATTTTTTAGAACTATAGGAGAAGTAACTAAAGTTAGAAAAATAGATGGAACAAATTCAAGAAAGAGCAAGGGTTTTGCTTTTGTAATGTTCAGAACCAATAGGTTAGCTTTTAAGGCAATAAAATAGTTGAACGACACTCAATTTAAGGGTAAAACAATTAAATGTTCAATATATCAATCAAAGCATCAATTATTCATTGAGTACTACAACCATGAATGTGCTGAATATTCGAGAAAAAACAGTCAAATCCACTATTGAATCTTGGAAATTATTCTAATACCGTGAGATGGGATAAATCCTAGAAATTCAGTTTCTTATGCTGCTTCTTAGCTTAACTCTGTTTATGTTGAAAACATACCCAAAAACATTACCAAAGATCAGTTAAAAAAATTATTTGAACGTCATGGAAAGATCACTAAGTTGGTTTTGCCTCTGAAAAAGTCAAGGACGGAAGAGAAATGATATGGTTTTGTTCACTTTTCAGAGCAGTCTAGTGATGCATAGGTTCTGTTTAACCACACTTGTTTAAAATCGCTTATATAACTTACCACTTATGGTAAGCAACATCTATGAAAGATAAAAAATTAAACCGAATGATAACTATATGTAATATAATTCAAAATATTATAGAAAATATACATGTTTTAGAAACCTTAGTGACATATTTGGAAGAACTTGAACCATACATGTTTAAACTATACCTTAACTGACAACTCTGGAACCCATTGTAACCACCATAGAGAAACATACATGTCCCTGTTCTTTTCAGAAATCCCAAATAAAAGAAATTGTCAATCACTCTGAACATTAATTCTCAATCTATTTGAACATAAATTGTCAATCAGCCATCACCTCAGTCAGTAGGCAATCTGTCTGAACAGAAATGAGTTAATTTTATCATGCCCTTAAGTAATTTGGTTGCATAACCGATCCTACGAAGGTAATGCAACATGTTATAAAAGTCCATTATAGTAATTATGATACCCAAATAATAGTCAAAAAATACATATTGACAAGTCACTATAATAGAAACAAAATTATAACATAAAACATACCAGTTTAGTGCCCTTATGGTATGTTTGTTGAACCATTCCTGGGAGTTGTCAGAATGTATGTTTTTTATAACATATTTCATTCACCACACCATTGATACCTGGGAAGATTACTGCTTTCATCGTCTGCTCCTTATTTCTTAAAAATTCAGAGGACGACCATCACCTGCTCTTCGCCTGCAACCATGCCATGACATATGAATGCCTTAATTAAAAATGTGCTCAATGTGCACATGATAAATCAAGTTAAAAACCTATTATGTTCACACTTTTTTCCAGCAATAATCATATATGGAAAAAAAGAAAATTCTTGAGATTTGAGGGAAAAAAACTTTCCCTTAAAATAAATTATTGCTGGCAACATGAGGGATATATAAACGGATTCCAAATTGAGGTTTGGGGGCATGATCAATTCAATGGAGGACCTTATTATCAAAAAAACTCTATGGGTAAGTGGTGTACCTGGAAAACCCAAGCAAGCCAGTTCGATGGATGCCTCCCATATAAATGTTAACATTAATGGTGTAGCCAAGGGATACTGGATAGTATCTAGTTTATGGTTTCAAAAAATATTATAAAGATTCATGTAGTACTACATCTTAAAACATCATATTATGCTACAGGTTTCTCAACATAGATAATAAATATTCATGTAGTACAACATCATATCTAAGTGCATATATTGCAAAGGTGTAAAACTTATAATCAGTAATCCAATAAAAAGCCAAACATTCACAGACTAATAATAAATATAAAGTGGCATGAAAGAAAAGGTAAAAAGATAGATATATTTGGAAAATAATATGATAACTGCATTTCCAAAAGTTAACAATGACAGTTTCCTGCCACTGAAAATTTGATTCTAGAGAATATAGATTTATACTTTTATTTTTCATAATTGAAAGATATTTTATTGGAGCAGCAGTTGAAAGGAAAAGGTTTGTTATATAACGGGATTACCTATGAAACTGACTAAATACATGGAATCCTTTCTATAAAGACCTATTTCCATTAACAGTGTCTCTGATCTGCAACCAATTTTTCATCATATGTTACACCCTATCTGAATCAAGATGGAAAATCTTTAGGAAGATGGAGGGAGAGAAATATGGGTATATAAGGGAGAATAAGAGGTACTATATAGACATAGAGATTATTTCACTTAGTATCAACCTGGGTCTTGGGCAGGAGAATAGAGGGGGAATATCAAGTAATTTTCATATGTCACACATTCCTCCAATTAAAATTCTGGTCAGTTCATCTTAAATACATAAAAAAACCCACTCTAGGGGATCTTCTAGTGTGAATTTCTTATTACTCGGTCCAAACTGAAAACCTCACCCAACTACTACAATTTCAAATTGGTTGAGTTTGACATGATGTTGTGTTTGTTTGCATGTAGCATGTTTGTTAACATAAGGTGGTGTTTGTTTTTATGCACCATGTTTGCAGAAAAGTAGTACATGTATAGACTTAAAATAGTTTTAACTAAAATAGCCATGGTAAATCGGCCTATATGCTAGAAGAAGTCCAATGGATGCTAAAGTGGGTCATCAGTTAAATTGATTATACATCATGCAGACAAACCTTTAATGTGGGCGATTAGTTAAACCTGTAACGTGGGTGATCAGTTAAACATATTATATATCATTCAGAAAAGAACATGAAATAAAATTAAAAAAAATACATATACATACTTCTCGATAGGAATAATACTCTTTGCAATCTACTCTTCATGAAGCTTGCTTTATTTTTTGAAGGTCTGTGTGTGTCATCTCTGCAATGAGATGATAATATATTCAATAATAATAATTTTAACAGTTAAGAAGCTGCTATTTAAAAGTAATAGTTAAAAAATAGCATATTTTAAAGTAGAACTTATTGTTAAAGGGATGATGAAATTAAATAGAGATAATATTAGTGATATAAAACAGAAATCAACATATATCAATATAAGTGTTTTTATAGAAAAAAAGAAATTAAGAAACAATTTAGATGAAACCACATATTGGTAGAATATAAATCAATTGAAAACTATGCACTACTGAACTAATATAGTAAATACATATTTTTTCCATCTCATATTTCTTTTATCATGAAACATGTTTTTATGAAACAAAAAACAATGGAAATGCATCAGTTTACAAAAGTCAAACAGACTAAAAAATTCTTTTTGAACGATCATATGTAAAGGCCATGAGTAAAAATTCCCTGAACATGAGACTTCAATGAGGTAGTCGCTATTTTAGTACGTAATAAAAATTCTAGATAAAGAAACTGATGTAGAGCATGTAGTTGTCCAGTTAAGGTGGAACACTGAAAATGTACATAACTCACTACCTCTATGCAAGAACATCCATGCAGAATCAAAATCATACTAAAAAATTCCAAAGTATATACATCAGCTGGATAACATCCCTGAAAAAAGGAAAGAGTCGGATATGTGAAATAAGAATATAGAAAATGTTACAATGAAATACATTGTTTTAATACGTCATTGAATATAAATTGACATACCTACGGTAAAGGAAATTTAATTGGGATTCCACACCAGATTTCCAAACCCTCACCTAGTTGATGCCTTTTACCAATGTTGGGTTAGTAAAATGGCTGACCCATAGGTTCCTACCTATAAGTAATCATAGAAGAAAAACTTAAAAGCATCTGATCAATCATTTTATACATAAAAATATAAATTTTGATGGACAATACCCTATAGGTGGGAAGTACATGTAGAAGATACAACTGAAACATCACCTTCAAATCGTCAATGGTCGCCCCTAAAGGGAAACTCGAAGTCTTTATGCCCCGATGTTGGGATCGTAGGCCGTCTGACGAGATAAGTATATCGAATCTCTATAATACATGATCCCCTACTCTAAAATACATGATCTACTACTATAAAAAACGATCCACTGCAAAATTCATGATCCAATACCCAAAAAAATCATGTTTCACTGCTCATAGGAAAAACATGTTCCGCTACTGAAATAAAATACATGATCCAATCCACTGCTCATAGAAAATGCAAGATCCACTACTATAAAAAATTATCCACTGGTCTAATTCATGTCAAGTCATATTTAGTATAAGTAAATGTAACTAATAACTCAAATAAAATAAAATTATCAACTACTCCATAATATGTCACTAATCTTATGTTGCACCAAATTCTAGTCAGTCCATCATGTCACCTAGTATGCAGGATCAAAACCTTGAACCACCACAGTGGAATGGTTCACCGAATTCCTTCTTATGACAAGTACTATTTTATTATGTTTTACATTTGGATGTTAAATGCTTCATGACCAATATTAAAAAAATTAAAGAAAATAAAGTTTTTGTTTTACCTGGATTTTTATTTCTGAGTGATAGTTGTGGAATAAGAGGTAATGATCTAGGAGTTTGAGCACCTACAAAATCATCCATCATGTTTACATATAGATTCAATAATTTTTAAAAATAAGAAGACATACTAATGAAGATTACCTTGGCTATATTATGTAGTGAAACCTCATATATTATATGGATTCATTCAGCGCATACTAATACGACATATCAAACTGACCATATCAACCATGACAAAAATTCGTTACGCCGTTACTGGGTAATGTAAAATACATAGTCAGTTTAATAATGTAGGTTTCATAGTTTTGTTGAAAGTAAAGAAATTGTTACCTTTAGGGTGATATATTCAGCCAGAAGTCTGTACCTATAAATAGTTCCAAAGGAAGGGATTGTGTGCAAGTTGTTGGTATAACTGTTCATCCACCAGCAGCTAAAGGAGTAGATTTGTGTTGCCGGTTCTGGTTGTATTTGATGTAGCAGACGCTTGAGGTACACGGCGTAGCAGTGGAAGAAATAGGAAACCCCTTATCGTCGGAGTAGTGGAAGAAATCGCAATCCCCTAATCGACGATACGTGATGTGTAAGACTGAATAGTTGAGATAATGAGTGGAAATATGACCTTAGCATCGAATGATGCTGCTGTAGATTGAGATTCATGAGGGAGGAAGATGACAGAGAAGCTTGTCTTGAGACGGAAGTAGATTTAGATCGTTTCGGGAAGGAGAAGGTGGAGGTCGATGGTGGTGGTGGATGGATAATAGTTGGTGGAAGGCGCTGAGATTTAGATACCGTAAGAAGGTGGACTGGTCGCGGGAAGGCGATCGTCATAGGCGAGTTTCAGGAGGATGCTGGTGGAAGACGGAAACCCTAGGTGGGGAGAGGCCTCTGGAATGGCGTCGGTGGAATGCGATTTTTGAAGGGTTAATCGGGAGTTTGAGTAGAAGGTTAGGGGTAAATTCGTATTTCGGGAGGCGAAGTGGGAGACGTGGAGCATTCTGGTGGTGACACATAGCCATGGATGAACCCAGGTTTAGTAGATATAGTGGATATTATTAATATAAAATATTATAATAATTATTTTTATAATAAAATAAAATTAATTTTAAACAAAGGTAATGACAATGTAAAACTGTTTGTCCAATGAGTATTTATTGCATGTGATTTTCGGTCGAAATACAATACATCAGAAAAATTATGTTTCGAATCTGAATTTAAAACTTCAGATGACCCGTACTGGTCATCCGACGTCCGATTTGATATCTCTTGTGGCATTCGAACTATAATGACGTCCTCTATAATCTTTAATTCGTATTTAATTTGTTTTGGCTTAAAATTAACACACGTCCCTCTAATACCACTTGAAGGAACCAGAAGTGTACCAGAATCCACAAACAGGTGGGATTTTTAAAATTTTCACCGACGTTCGACGTGAACATGTCGACGTCGGAGAATAACATCCCAGTTTAAGCTAAGTATCACGTGTGAAGAGTTTTAAATACAAAAATAAAATTGTAAAATACATAGTTTAGATCTGAAGTGGTGCATGACGTCTTTTCATCATTGGAGATTGTTTCTTGAAGAATCTGAAGATGAATTCCTCTAGATCATCCACGTGTGCTTCAAGGAATCCATAAGAGAACCAAACATCAAATTTTGGGTGCTAGAGTCGTGATCTAATGTTACCTTCGACACACCAACAATCACTACATCGCTTCACTAGTGATGCATAAGTGAGATCTCGATTCGAGCTCCTTAGATCCAAAGCCTCTCTCCCTAGAATGTGAGAGAGAGAAGTAAAGAGAGAGGCCATGAATAGTTCCAAGAAAATATCTATTATCCTCTATTTATAGTGTAAGGAAATTACCCAGAAATTCCAGCCCGACCCTTGAATAATTAACAAACTATGTAATTAATATTTTGACTACTAAAATGAGTCATATATATTACTCATTATTATTATAAATTTCCTATAAAATATTAAATATATTATGTGATGATAATTAATCCATTAACTCGTCTCTTACTCCCACAAATATTAATGAACCATGAATATTTTAATATTTCTTCAAATAATATTTTTCATGAATTTACATAAAACTGGTAATTATATTTAATAAATAAATTCAATGCTCGTTATTATTAACTTGAATAATATGATTTTATTTATTCCTTGGTGATCGTATCTCCTTGGACAAATCCCAAACCCTAGTGGTGAGTCACACCATGTAAAAAATTCATATTCAACTGAATATGGAATATTCTTGAATACACTATTATGTGTGACCATCATGGCTCTTATCTTGATAATAGTGAACATTATTCACAGACCAAGAGTGGGATCTAGAAACCCATCATGGCCCCTAAAGAGATAAAGATTTACATAGTAGCGGAAACCAACCTATGAAAACCTACTGTGTAATATAACCTCTTTGTTTTTAATATCTCATAATGCAAGACGCACACCTATTTCATCGTCCTTTTCTTGCTTTATTGTTTTTTGATCCAACTGGATGGATTTACCCTCAACTACCATGGTCATGGTCTTATGAAGGTACTATCATTCTTATCAACACGTACTGAGATATATTACTTCCATAACTCAAAAGTGAAAAATCCTTTCTTGACTATTCAACAAATGTCATGCCACCAATGAATCACCCATCAAAAACTGACTCGCCAATATTACAACATAATGGTTTTCATCTTGCATCAAAGTACACGATCAAATGATATACACAGGCAATGATCTCATGTTAGGAGACCATTACAAATGATTGTAAACAAAAACATACAATGACACTTGAAACATGTGGCATTCTTATTGACAGGTTTTTCCTCATTATCTCACTACTAGAGATCACCAAGTTTGAACTTCATGAGAAGAAGTCTCAATGATTATGAGCCCCCAACACCTGATATTCAAACATCAACTGTGTCTGATCAATAAGATGTATCTTGAACATAGAATGTATATTTAATATTAATGTTATAGTATCATGAGGTGCTCATTATAGCCTGGGATCTTCTATAACCTCTCAACACTACAATTAATCTATGGGGATTACCAGTATATAGTGGATGAAGAAACATCTACAATATAATTGTAAGAATACATCAAGTATAACAAAATGTACACAAGATATGGTAATCAAAAGCATCACAAAGGTGGGTCTAGGGCACCCACAATTTCAACAAGAACTCCCAAATGCTATAGTTTTCGGAGCATTTAATTAAAACCATGATTGGATAACTATTTCGAGAACCCATTTCACAATGCCTTGAAAATAAAATTTCCTTTTACAAAAAACATGGATAAAAATTATTTTCTAAACTATAGATTTCTCACACACAAATTCATCAATATATCATGCCCTTTTATTTATAAAACAATTTACCAAGACCATATAAATAAAATTCTTCCAATAGTGGCTACAGACAGAACCACCTTTGTTAAACTAGGGTCAAGCATTCCCATAAAAATATCCACTAAGAAGATTGAACACAATGGCAACTACAGAGGAACTAAGATTGATTACAATGTCTTGGAATCATATACCACAAACAATGAATATTGAGGAAAGGCTTGATTATGAAAAAACTCAAAGCAAACACACCCTCTGAACAACAACCAATATGTTATTTCCCAATATAAGAAAATCACTTTGCGAATAAAGAAAGAATAAATAATATTATCCTCACAAATCAATGAATCAAATAATAAAAAACAACAGTTCCACCATGATCAGTAGTAATGAAGAATCATAAGGATTACTCATATGAAGAAATGAAATGTGATTATAATGACGACCAGTCACTGAACAAAATGATCTAGAAGGAGAGAAGGTCTCCAAAATCATCTGTGAGATATCCCAGTTCAAGAAAGAAGACGAATATGGCTGAATGAAAAAAAAATCCTCCATCCAATTCCCTAAAAACACAACTCCTAAGTATTACACTATGTGTAATCCCTTTTCATGGCATGTAATTCAGGAAAAAAAATGCTAAAAAAACATGTCTCCTTGTGTAAAAAATGTCAATTTTTTCCATTACATGGTGTGTAATAAATTAATGGTTTGTAACCTTCTAACAACCTGTACCGGTCCACAATATATTACTATCACCAATTACACACCTTGAATACGTTTAAGGAAACATGATCATTTTTCATGGTGTGTATGTTTTTCATGCATTGAACCAAACTCACAACATTTTCATGATGACCAATACCTAGCATATAAACAGTTTACATAGAATTTATTTATCATGTACATAGCCAAAATCCCAGTTTATTCTGAAATTCCCAAACCAAATTCTTGTGTTCTCCGAACTCAGGGGGAACCACACAATGCCTTTGAAAAATTTATACTTATACTTCATTAATATATATATATATATATATACATCCATTAACATTAGTACTTTTTCCTCAGAAAATGATCTCCATCCATGGGAGTCCCAAAACACACCCAAATTAAGATGGAAATTAAAAAAGAGAAGATAAATACCACAAAGGGGTAAAAATAGTGTTATAAACTCCCCACCATAAGATATTTCATCCTTGGGAAGTCTTGTGGAAGAATGATGTCCAGAAAAGAGGTGTGACCGCTACTCTCTCATCAACAAATAATTCTCCCAAGTCTCATTAGAATAATTTCAATGTCACCATAACACTCTTACTAATGTAATAAACATTCCATTCATGACTTTTATATGAGATTTAAAGATCTCTACTAGATACTCCACAACAAAAACATCTTGCTCCAACTCAATCTCTTCCCAAATCAAATTGTGGGAGGGATCATAATGGTATTTCTTGAGAGGAAATATGTTGAAAACATAAATAATTCCCATCTAATAAACATGAAATACATAATAATAAGAGACATAGACAAGTCATTTAGTGACCTGAAATAATCCTAAAAATCTCATAGCCAAATTTTCATGCTTTCCATGGAAACGTTGACCTAAACAAGGAGAAACTTTCAAGAAAACCCAATCATCAATGGCAAAATCCAAAGGTTGATTCTGAATATCTGTATAATATTTCTTTTGACTCTAAGCTATAACCATAGGTCAATTTATATCCTGAATCCTCACTAATGTCTCCTGAACCATACTTAGTCACTCCAAAGATGCATCACCCACCTTTTCCTAATAATGAGGTGATCTACAGGGGTGAAAAAAATGCCTCTATGGGCACCATTCTGATTAATGAATGATAAATAATATTATAATAAAACTCAACATTTCCCATATGGTTATCCAATGATACACTAAAATCCATGATATGGGCATGAAGCGTATCTTCCATGATCTAAATAGGAACACTTTTTAGCTGTTTGTCTTTGAATGTTAAATTGTTCTAAACCTAACCTAGGTCCCAATAACCTCTTGGAGACTCCTCCATAACCTCAAAGTAATGCTATTTAAAACCCTAATATTTTATGGTATGACTCCATTGAAATTTAATATCTTTGATAGTTTATGCTTCAGGAAACACTGAGTTTAATACTGTAATATACTATTAAGTATGAGTGTTGAAATATTAATGTGACCATTAGGAATTATAATATCACAAATAGAATATTAACTTCACTAAAGATAGTATAAATAAATTATGGATATCGTATAAATAGAAATATGGTATATTTATATCATGAAATAAGTAAAATATTGATTTAAAAAATGAATAATTAAGTGTTTTTATTTTTTGAAGTCATAAATATGCAATTACAATTTTATAATTAATATATTTATTTAAAATATAATATATTATTATAAAATAGTCTCAAAAATGAATATTTTATTATTATTATATAATAATCTTATGAGACCATAATTAATTTCTCAAAGTGTCATAAAGATAGTTATAATATTAAAATTAGTATTTTCTAAGTAAATTATGATTTTATTAAAGAATTCAATTTCCCAAATTTAGAAAATTATTTTCATAAAATGGATTTCATTTTTAAATTACAAATATCTAAAAAGGGTCAGTGTGATTTTTTTTTGATTTTTATAAAATATTTGATTTTTGTGAATAGTAAAATATTGCAATTTACAATATATATATATTATAGGTTAGATACACTATTCCTTGAGTTATAACGAATGTAAGAACCATAATATATAACCATACCTTTATATTTTTTGTATTTAGTCATTGAATCATCACTATTTCTTTTCTTGAGGCTAAATAATAATCTAATGAATAAAATAATTAAAAAACACCCCTCCCCTCCACTATAAATACCACCCCTCACCACCCCTTCTCCTCACATTTAAATGAATTTAAGCTTGTCAAATTTCTACCAAAACCATATTCCATTCCTCTTACACAATTCTATGATGTTCTAGTCTCAACAAAATCCCAAAACCAATTTCTCTATGGAGGTTCTCAAGGAGATTAAATCAAGTGGTAAAATCCTCTTTTAGTTTCATTATTTTATTTTAACCTTATTTTCTTCTATTATGCTCTCCTCTCCTAAAATTTGAAAAAAATTCATGGTAACTCTATTATATTATATAAAATTAAAGGTTAATTTTTAATTGAAAAATCCACCATAAAGTCTCTACTCCAGTTCCTTTTATTATAAAAATTAAAACATCATCTGTGAGGTGCTAATTTACTACCTTAAAGGATGACATGTTTTTATTTTTCAATTTATCCTTAAAGGATGGTCATAAAACCATTTTTAGGGTTAAAATAGATTATAATATATTTAGCATGTCATATTTAAGGTTTTAGAACCAGTGTATATATTTAATAATAATAATAATAATAATTAATGAGACAAAACATGTTTGAGATAATCAGAAAACTACCAAAATAATCTAAATTATTATCATTAACATCTTATCAAATGATTCATACTCACCATAAATAACCTGTTGACTTATATTACCATTTAATCTTTTGGATGTTCATTCATAAAATATAATTTCAATTCTAGAAAACTATTCCTATATTACATGATCTTCCATACATATATACAAGTGACCCAATCGTGAAATCCAAGGAAACAATCACTCCTAAACAACAAAATTGAAGATTATAACTCATCAAAAGGACATAAATGAACATAATAAAAATATTATAAATCAAATAAATATTTAATGCATTCTTAATTAAATTATTAATGAATTTATGTTCATTATCCTAGATCATAAGTTCAATGGAAGAATGCTTTCAGACATAAGTTAAGGGTTTCTTACCAAACATCCATTTTTCATTCGAGATACTCTTTCTCTCTCTTTACCAAAATTTAATTATTAATTTTTTTATATTATTATTAAAAATTCTATTTAAATGTTCCAAAATCTTGTATCTAGATCAGTTCATCTTTCTTTGCTAGGTAAATACATTTTTTACAAGGTTCCCTTTTCAATTCCTCTAGATTAGAAATCTTGATTAATGGGAGCTTCCCAATTTCATACCCACTTTTGAGTAAACTCCATAATCTGTTTTAATACACCAAAAGTTTCGGAAATGACTATTTTTATCATGAAAAACTATCATATCTCTCTTTTATGTAAATAATTATTCCTTATTATACTTTAAAAACACCTTTTCCCTTAAACCGCACTGAAGTGGCATATTTTGAAAGTTTCTTAAAAACTATTTTTAAATTTTTACACTTCAGTTGGATATAATTTAATTCTCATTATCTTTTATTTTCATAGATATACATGTTGTAATGCTATTTTATGAAAAATAAATTTTATTTTTTTCCAAAAGAACTCTACTTTAGTAAAAGGGTATTTCCCTCAAGAATTATTAGAAGATTTTATTAGAGTAATTTCATCAATTTAAACACCCTCTGTTAATTCATATGATTAATTGTTATAGACATTTTATGATATCATCTACCATTATTTATTAAATGGTAATGATCCGTTTGATTTTGGATTTTCTATCTTGATTGCATTCACCATGTTACTCAGAATTGTTAGTGATTATGTTTACTTATTAGGTAATGTTATATAAATTTCATATGATAGTTTTAATATTAATATATATTGATTATGTTTCACCCCTTTCATTTGAATAATCAATTAGAATTATTATTTTATGGGTGGGTCCCCATATAGCCCCTTGATATATCGGTAGGTCTCAAGAGATTAACTACACCGGGTTTTTACCCATTCATGTATGGTTTCTTGGTAGTAGAATTGATGGTATGTTTATGATGCCCAACATTATGAATTCCCTCATTACGTTATTATTAATTGATAATACATGTGATTATTTGACTATTAGTATATCCATGGTTAAGTTTTATTCACATGTTACTATTTATATGGCTTGAATTAATCTTCTTTTATCCCTACCATATTTTGATCAAGATAATGTTTTAAAGGAATGGGATTTTAGTTAATCACCTTGACTTATTTTTTAAGTTTATTTATGCTTATACTGTATTGATTTCCCATACTGGTCATCGGATAAAACCTCTTTCTTAGGTTTTATTTTCCCTCAGGATGTGAATAAGTGTATTATGAATGACTTGTAGGGATAATCTAGAAGTTTATGGGTGATCCCAATATAGTTTCTGTGTTTATTTTACATTAATGTTGTAATGTAAAACTTTTATTTGTATCTTGTTTTCAAAATCTCCTAAAATATTTTATTATTTGGGAAACAAACAATTTTTCAAAGTACCGATATACTTATGTAAGGCATCCAATCTAGGTACAGGTTTATGGTATTTATAGTTAGTGTCATATAATGTTTAATAGAAACTATGAAAAATTTATTTAAAAAAAAGATTAGGGAACAAGCCCCTAAGATAGAATTTGAGGACAAGCATAGATGAAAATCCAAGAATTTTGATAAGGTAGAGATTATGTGATTCTTTATAGAAATACATCCATGTATAGATACAACAAGTGGATGTGGTTCTAGAACATAACTGAAAAGGGGTAACAAATCCAAAAAGGTATTTCAGGCTTCACTCGTCATCACCTGGTACATAAAAATGGGCCTTAGTGTGCAACCAGTTAGACACTCCCAGGGGATCTATTTAGGATAATTAAAATTTTCTTTAAAAATTATTATGAAGTATTAATAACTAAATATTTCCCAAAGAAAAAATATTTATGATTATGCAATTAACTATGCATAAATTTACAATTTATATTAAATGTTTCTCTAGTTCGGAATTATTCCTTATAATTCATAACCTAATTTAGTGACTGATACTATTTGTAAATGGTTCTTAGTAGAAGGAATGGAATCCATATCAATGAAAGTATTACACATAGGTATTTTGATTATATTAAGATAATGATGTTATATCTAGAGTTTCAACTAATGTTGAAAAACTTATAATTATACTGGGATAACTGACTTGGGTTATGAGTAATAAACTTACCCATATGGCACATCATAATCTATAATGTGGAGGATAAATGTATGATCTCTTTACGAGACAACAAACTCCATCATTCAATGGGATTAAAAACCCATTTATAGTAGAGAAATGGATAAGTTCCTTCGAAGATATATTTCTTGATTTGGTACATAACAAAAGTGACATGGTTTTCATGGTATTTTATTGAATATCAGAGATGCAGATCAATGGTGGTGATTAATTCAAAAAACAGAGGAGGATAACGAAATTGATAATATAGAATAAATGGATTTTAAGGAAATTTTATTAGAAAAATATTTTTTCTCATAAACAATGAGTCGATATGGAGGGAAAATTATTGAATCTAAGAAAATGGAGGATGAAAATGTTTCTATTTATGAATCTAACATTACAAGGATAGCAAGTAATGTTTCAGATTACATACATAATCTAAAGAGAAAATTTTATAGATTATTTTATGGGTAAAAACTATTCCTCTGAAAGGTTCTGGTATCGAAAAACATCTCATAATATAATGATATAGTCTCACATTAAATCAAGATAGAGAAATAATTATCTTGGTTTAATGAATTTAATGTAAATCAAGAGATGAAGAAGCTTCAGAACACTAATAAAAAGGAAATAAGGAAAAGGGGAAGAAGGTAAGAGTTTACATTCCATCCTTCAATAAATGTGGAAACAAGCATCATGGAACATTCATATTGGATATGGTATTTTGTTAAAAGTTTATAGAAAAAGGCCATGATGCCCTTGATTTCAAGGCAATGGATGAAGTTACCAAAGTTTAATGATAAAATTTTACAGAAATTGGAATTTATGAAATTGGTTATACCCAGAGTAAAGCAAAATTTCCCCAAAAAAGGACAAGGGGGTAAGGTCAGGCTTATGAGATAAAATCTTCTGAGGTTGAAGTTCCTATGGATGTGGTCACAAGTACATTAATTAGTTCCTTAAACATATCCAATGATTTATTTTATTCAAGCTAACCACATTCTTTTATATCTTCCCAGTTTTCCAACAAAATTAGACATTTTCCTTTTGATTTAAAAAATTATTTGTTTGTCAAAAAATTTAATAGAATTACCATTACAACAAATATTTTCTTTCATCCCCCTTTATGTCACATAAATGTAATTTAGTTTCTGACCTTCTGATCATACCTTTGATCGACTTCGATATAGTCATCGGTATGGAACAAAATTCAAATTATGATATGAAAATATATTACAAGAAGAAAGAAATTATGATTTGTGATGGAGATATAGATTCCTTATCCTTAGATATAAAACCTCCTCATCATATTATTATCCAGATCCTCCCCTAGTAGCTCTAACAAAAGAAATTATTGGGGATGAAGATAAAACATCATCTATGTGTGAGGAAATAAATTATTAAATTGAGGATGTATCTGTTGTACAGGAATACATTGATATATTTCCATAGGATTTACCTGGTCATCATCTAGAGTGATAAATTGAGTTTTTTATTGATTTAATCCCTGTTGAAATGAAAATATCAATGAATCTTTATATAATGGACATTGTGGAATTAGTGGATCTGAAGAAGCAATTGGAGGAGTAGAGTAGAAAGGGGTTTATTCAGCCTAATGTTTCTCCATGGGGAGACCATGTTATTTTTTATAAATAGAGAGACAAATATTTGATTCTATGTATCGACTATAGTTAAATAAATGATATTACAATTAATAACAAGTATCCTCTTCCCCAAATTGGTGATTTATTTGATCAACTTCATGGAGATCATTATTTTTCAAATATTTACATTCAATCTGGATATCATCAATTGCATTTGAAGAAGAAATATATTCCAAAGATAGGATTCCAAACTAGGTATGCAAATTATGAGTTTACAATAATTCCCTTTGGAATTACTAATTCACCCTCTATTTTTTGGATCTAATGAACATAGTTTTTAAGGGAATATCATGATGATTTTTTGTGCTATTTATTGATGATTTGTTGATTTATTCCAAAATATATGAGGACCATGAGAACAAAATTTAGATTTTTTTGTAGACTCTTATAAGAAAATTGTTATATGTGAATTTTAGAAAGTGTGAATTCTAGCATCAAATAGTTTCTTTTCTTGACCATATTATCTCAAAGGATAGAATTTGGGTTGAACCTGTGAATAAAATGGTAGTTTAGGATTTTCTTATACCTACAAACATAGAGAGGTATGAATTTTAATTAGTTTAGCATGTTGATATCGATTTTTCTTTCAGATGTATGTCCAATTAGCTAACTTTTTAGCCAATCTTACTCGTAAAGAGGTTAAATTAATGTGGGAAAAATAATGTGAATAATTTTTTGAAGAATTGATTAGGAGAATAGTGAATGATCCGATCATGACTCTACTATCGGGGAACATTGGATTTTTGATTTATAGTAATTCATACAAGAAAGGACTTGGTTGGTTCCGTATGTAGAATGATAGAGTTTTATCTTTTCATCATGGTAATTAAAATCTCATGAATAGAACTATCTAACTCATGATATTGAGTTAGCAACTATAATGTTTTCTCTGAAAATATGGAGACACTATCTCAATAGTGAAAGATGAGAGATAAATATAGATCACAATATTTTCAAATATATTTTCTCATAGAAATAACTCCACATAAGGAAAAGGTAATGGCCTGATCCACTCAAGGATTATGATTATTCTATACACTACCAACTGAGGAATGGGACTAAGGTAGCAAATTCATTGAGCATGAAAGATCATGGTGTTCTAAAAAATGAGGATTAACAAGGATCATTTTTACACGGATCTAGAAAATAGGGATATGGGAATTATCATGGGAGGTGAAACATCATTACTTTTTCAATTGGTTTACCAACCATAATTATTTTAAAGAATTAAATGTACTTAGACTGATGATTATAATTATTAAAAGAAAATTAAATTATATATGTGAATGATGGGATGTTGGAAGACTTCGTGTGTGTAGAAGGAATTATGAAATTTTGGAAGAAGATTTGTGTTCCATCCATACTTGTGCTAGAATGAGAGTTAATAGGTGATATTCTTAGCTATAATTTCTACATACATCCCAGTAGTACTAATATGTATTGATATTTGAAGGAACATTTCCGGGGGATAATATGAAGCTGGAAATTGCTGATTATGTATCAAGATGTATAGTTTATCAGTAGGTAAAGGATGAAAGATAATATCCTAGAGGATTCATGCAACCTATACCTATTCATACATGAAAATGGGATGACATTACTATGGATTTTGTCCCTAGATTACCAAAAAACTCCAAGAAAGAATGATGCAATATGGGTAATGGTTGGTCAACATACCATCTCTCACATTTCCTCAATATAAAGGAAGATATTTCACATGAGCGCCTTGAATGAATCTATATTAATACATTTTTAAGACATCATTATGCACAGATTTCAGTTTTATCTAATCCAAATCCTTGTATTATATCAGAATTCTAGAAAATTGGTTAGAATACTTTGGATAATAAGCTTTTTTTTCAGTACTTATTATCACCATAAAACTAATGGGATGTCAGAAAGAATTATCCAAAATTTAGAGGACATGTTGAGATCATCCTCCTTTGAAATTAATGTTATGTTTGATTATTATTTACCTTTTTTATAATTTTACTACAATAATTGTTTCGATTCAAGTATTCAAATGGAACCATATGAAGCATTATATGTAAAGAGACTTTGTAAACTAACTTGTTGGGATGAAGTTATTGAAAGGAATATTATAGGCCCAGAACTTGTTGGGGATACAATTGAAATGGTACAGACTATTCAAACACATATCAAAGTAGCACAATGTAGGAAAAAGAGCTATGTCGATAACCAGAGGAAAAAATTTGGAGTTTCAAGTGGGATATAATATCTTCATGAATGTATCACCATGGAAGGATGTTATAAGATTTTGAATCAAAGGGAAAATGAGCTCTTGGTACGTTGGTATTTTTGAAATGCAAGAGTGAGTAGGAGTTATGGATTATCGTTTGGTGATTCCAATTGGTATTTATTAACTACACAATGTGTTCCACATCTCATTATTATAGAAGTATATGTCTTACCCAACGCATGTACTCACTTTTGAAGGAATAGAATTACAACCTGATTTATCTTACTATGAATATATTATCTTGATTCTTGAAACTAGGGAGTTGGTGTTGAGGAATCAGAAGACTTTTCTAGTAATGGTACTTTGGGAAAATCAAGAAATTGAAGAGGAAACATGGGAACTAGAGGAATCTATGAAGAACTACCCAAATCAATCTATGAGGTGAAATTTTGGAAATTTTGGGTATGGATCTTTTTTAAAGGAGATAATTAAACACCCCAAGAATTTATAGTATACCTCCTTTAAAATTTAATATATTCAATTATTTATTCTTCGAACAACATTGAGTTCAAAACAGTAATATACTATTTTGTTTGATCGTTGGAACAGTAATGCGACCATTAGGAATAATAATATGACTAATAGAATAGTATCCTCTACCATGAAAGTATAAATAAAATTTATGTATCTTATAAATGAAAATATGATATATTTATATCATGGAATAAGTTAATAAATGTTTTACAAATGATAAATAATGTGTTTGTATTTTTGTAAGTAATATATATTTTATTAAAATTTTATAATTAATATAAATATTTAAAAGATAGTTTATATTAATAAAATACACTCAGAAATTAATTTTTTTTCATATGGTTGTAAGATAATTTTATGAGAGCATAATTAATTTTTTCAAGTTTCATGTTAATAGTTATAATTTTAAAAAAGTAATTTTTGAATAAATATTTATTTTATTTAAAAATTAAATATCCCATACTTGGACAATTATTTTTATAGAACTGAGTTCATTTTTGAATTCTAGACATCAAAAAATGGTTAGGGTTATTGTTTTTGAATTTCCTAAAATAGATGAATTTTTGTGAATAGTAAAATATTGTAATTTATGGTATATATACATTACAAGTTAAATACACTATTAATTGAGTCATTGATAATGTAAGAACCAAAATCATTAATTATCCATATCTTTTTTATATATTTATTCATTGAATCGTCACTATTTCTTTTCTTGAGCCAAAATAATAATCAAATGAATAAAATATTCAAAAAACACCCATATCCTCCACTATAAATACAACCCCTCACCACTCTATATCCTCACACTTAAAAATCCTTTAAGATTTTTCAAATTCAATCAAAACCTATTATTAATCCTCTACCTCACTATATGAGGTTCTAGTCTCCACAAATTTTAAAAACTGATTTCCCTAAGGAGGTTATCAAGGATAATAAATCATGAGGTAAAATCCTCTTTCACTTTCTTTATTTTCATTTAAATTTATTTTATTTTCTTATACTCTCCTTACCTCCTCTATACAAACATTAATTTTAAATATATTATATTATATATAATGTAATGTTATTTTTTAATGGGAAATAAAACATCATGTATCTTCTCCTCTTGCTTTTATTGTAAAAATTAAAACATCATCTGTGAGGTGCTGATTTATCACCTTCATGGATGACATGTTTTAATTTTTCAATTCCACCATCATATATGGTCATAAATTTTTTTTATAATTAAACTAAGTTATAATATATGTATTATAGATTATTTGATGTTTTTTAACCATTATATATACATAATATTAATTAATGAGATAAAACATGAAAGATCCCTATCGGTGTACTGTATCACTGGGAGGGGAGGGGTGAATCAGTGATACTATTTTTTTCATTCATGTTTGTTTTCAATTGAAACAGCATTAGCCTCTTGTTAAAGATTCAATTCCATGCTAAAAATAATTCAACCCACACATCCATAGGAACATGATGATTTACATGGTTCACTATTCTATAATAATAGCTACGTCCTTGGTATGGTTTGGAAATGTTCCAATACCATACGTTCCACTAGAAAACAATCCTTGGATTACAACGAGTATGATATACCCTTATACTCATGTAGCACTATGAAAAAATCCCACTAATGTCTATTCACCTTCATATAACAATAGAGAAATAAAATTTTTGTGTAATAACTCATGTTACCTGTCCTTTTTTTCAATTCAACAAATGTATTATATTAAGAGACAATTATTCAATTACTTACCCAAAAGAATGGTAAGAACCTCCAAGGATTTATTATGAAAACTATGTCTGATTTCTTAGGTCGAATTTTCCCAGTCGGATTCTCCATGTACAACTCTTCAAATAAAATTCTTCATGTATGATATTATAATACAATACAATAGAAACGAATCAGCACCACTTCAATATAGAATAAAATACTTCCTTAGTCTGAGAAACCCAATACGAAAATTCGGAAGCCGATTAATTCAACCCAATACCAAAATCTGCTGAATAAAAATAAAAAGATGAATACGATGATTTGCTAAATGTGATAAATCTTGAAAACTATGATCAACTGAATACAAAGTTACAATATTGTATTCTTCCCCATTTATAAGTATTTAATACCAAAAAATGGTATCACTTTCTCTCACTGAAAACTCATAGCTTCTCTCTCTACTGTGGTGAACAGTACCCAATCGTCAGTCAAGTACAATGTACATTCCTCCTTTTATAGGTGACCTAAAATATGTTTCGGCGGGAATCCCAAAAAACCATCCTAGTAACCTAAATTCACCAAAAATTTCATTTCCCATAAATTCTCAGAATGTATTTTGGCTTCATCCTCTCTTCTCAATTCTTCTAAAAACTTATGTAATCATTACCCTTCTTCTCTATACTCCTATTTAAATTGTTAGAATGTTTAAAATTGATGAGAAATACATGGGTCCAATCATCTCAGTCTGATTGTTTGAAACTAATTTCTAAATGTGATTCTCAGAACCAGTTTGAATAAAAATCTGGTTTTTGAAAGTTAAGCACCCCCTCGACAAATCATTCAGTAATATCTTTTCTTCACATAACTCATCCAAAAAATGTAATTAAACCCTTTATAAATGGTTGACTACATTTTTGATCATCCTATTCACTTCAACTCTAGAACCACTTCAAAATAACACTTCATTCAAATACATGTTCTTAAATCGTGACTTCCTCCATGAATTTGAATTAATTTGGGGATCAGATATAGCATTGTCAGACATGTATTGGAATGTATCATAACTTTCCATTCATTATAGTTTCTTTATTTTCTTCCCAACCGGAGTATGATCATGTCTGAATAAAATTTGTTTTGGTACAATCATTCTGGTTATGATCATTCTAGAAAACAATCAGCACCACCTTTTTAATCGGTTCCACTTTTCAATCAGTTCATCTTTTCCAATCTACACCACTTTGTAAAAATTAACCACCTTTTAAAACAAATCCTTATTTTGAAATTACACCACCTTTTAAAGTATCACATACTTTTAAAACATCAAAAACTTTTAAAATAGAGCCACCTTTATAAATTTCACCACCTATTCAATCGATACTAACATTTCATCGACACCACTCTTCATCGACACCACTTTTCATCAGCACCACTCTTCATGGGAACCACTTTCCATCAATACCTCTCTTCATCGACACAAATTTCCATCAACACCACTTTTCATCGACACCACTACTTCCTCTTTTTTCACCATGATGTGATTGTTTTAAATAACAATCAGCATCACTTCCTTTTCATTTCCATTAGGATATGATAAATATGGATATGATACTTTTCAGATTCATAGCATATCTTTCACTCTCCCTTTCTTCCATCAAGATTGAATCACAAGTTCTCCATTCATCTCATGATTTATGTGAAGTAAAAATTATCAATGCATCATCAAAATAGATTCTATCTTATCCATAGAGACTCTGATTCAAAACATCCACTTCATTCATATATATTTTAGAGTGAATATGATGACATTCAATTCCTCATTACGATCTTCTCCAATTACAGAACCGAGTTGTGTCTGATAAAAACCTTTTAATTTAAAACATATTCCTCTCATTAAGAAAGACCTACAAAGTGACTATGATTATTTTGAAAACATGAGTCTGATTATTTTCAAAACATGGATCAGATTCTTTTGAAAACATTCCTCATTACGATTTTTCAATAAACAAAGGGTGGTGATTTTTGAAAACATTCCATGACAACAAAAGACAAAACATGAATAAAAAATACCTTCATCATCAGTATGGTCCCAAAAAATCTCCCCCTTTTAATTTTGTTGTTAACTATGTTTCATAAACCAATTAACATTGTATCCTCATGAAATGGATCACTTTTAAATAATTCTAAGCCTAAGAGAGAAAAATTAGTGTATGAAACAAGAATATTTAACAGCAAAACCATGTTGTCCAAATAAAATGATTATGAAAACATATTTATCATTCTTCATCATCTCTTATTCATCATTCGTGGAATACAAAACAAACTCTTTCCTACAACTACTCCAAAAAACAGTTATAATAGTTCACTCACAATAGAATGATGAATTCACAACATACCCACAACTCTCTCTTTAATGAAAGAGATTTATGAAACAATACAATTATCCCCCTTGATAGTACAATACAAATGTAATATGAGAGAGGGGATAGATACACATACCTAAGCCTTGAAAATAAAGAGGTTGTACACCCATGTTCAACCTAAATTTAATAAATGATTCCTTCAACAAAGGTTTTTTTAAAATATCAACCACATGTTACGATGTTGGAAAATAATCTATATTTAATTCATTTTTCTCCACATGATCTTTAATGAAATGATATTCGATGTGAATATACTTTTAATGAGAATGTTTAATTGGATTCCTAGTGAGATTGATTGTTCTCTGATTTTCACTACCCAAGAGCAAGGGTAATTTCAATTCAACATGTAAATCTTCTAATTGTGTTTTCATCCAAAAGAGTTGAGTAGAGTCTTGAGTGGCAGCAACATACGTAGCTTCGACCATACTGATGGTTACTGAACTCTATTTCTTTGAATGCCAGCTAAGATAATTATTACACAGAAAAAACACTCCACTAGATAGGGATCATCTATCATCAACATTTCCTGCCCAATCTGTATCAAAATACCCAAGAAAATCAATAATATCTGAGCTATAATACATGATTTCAAAATTTTTTTGTGCCTTTTTATATCTAAGAATTCTTTTTCCTGCAATAATATGTGATTATTTTAGAGAACTCTGAAATATTAAATATAATTTAACAACATAAACAATGTTGGGGCTTGAAGTAGTCAAATATAATAGACTTCCAATCATCTTCTGATACTCTTTCTGAACCACTTTTTTTCCTTCTCCAACTTTACACAACTTAGTTCCCATAGAAATACGTGTGGAAAGTGTCTTTGATTATTCTATTCCAAACCTCTTGAGAAGTTAATAATAAAAATTATCTTGGGAGATAAAAATGTATTTTTATTTTTCAATATTTGTAACCCCAAAAAGTATTTCATTTCCCCGGCAAGGAATTTTCAAAGACCTTCTTCATCTCTTCATAAAATCTTTCACAACTTCATACATCATTCCTATAAAAAATAATATCATTAACATAAACAAATTAAAATGAGGGAATACTTTTAAATTTATCTGATATAAATATTTTTATCCACTCTTCCTTTCATGAAATTCATTTTCCTTAAGAATGTATCCAATTTGGAATACCATGCCCTCAGAGCTTGTTTTATCCCACAAAATTCTTTCTTTATTATTCACACACAACATTCATATTTAGCAATAACAAAGACACGTGTTTTTTCAATATAAACTTCTTCTTCAAGATCACCATTAAGGAAAGTGGATTTAACATTCATTTGAATGATTTTATAGCCCAATTGTGCAGCAATAGAATGAAGTATTCTAATTGTTACCAATATGGACACCAGGAAAAAAGATTCATAGAAATCAATTCTTTCAATCTTTGAATACCCTTTTCAAACCAATCATTCTTCGTTTCATATAACTTCACCTTCTTCATTCATCTTGTTCCAGAAAACCCATTTGTGCTAATGATGTTTTTGTTTTCAGGATTGGGTTTGAGTTCCCATGTATATTTTTTCAATTGTATCCAATTCATCATTCATGGCTTAAACCCATTCTAGATACTCAAAAAAATAATTTACATCAATCAGATCTACTTTTTAATATAGATAAGTATGTGTAATTGTATTTTTTTTCTCCTTGTTTTAAAGTTTTGAGGTTGATCACCAATTATTTTATAATCTACCACTTGCTTCCTCATCCTAGGATGAATTTTTTGATAATCATCTTCATCTCACGAAATAACTGAGTTCGATTCTTCTTCTTGAGATGGAATACCATTGTCTGTATCCTTATAATAATTTTTTCCTCGTATTTCTTTGCTTCCTTGTCTTCCTGACCATGTTAATCTATCTCATCCTTCTCAATAACTTCTGCATCAACTAAATCAACAATATTTTCATTTGGTTTATAAATAATATTTATCCTCTTCTTTCTGAATCATATCCACGAAAGATTCCATCTTCTCATTTCTACTCAAACTTTCCATAGTTTCCACATTTCTTAATTATAATGCATGGACTCATGAAAACCCTATAGTCATTCAAACTTGGAGAATTACCATAAAACAATTTTGATGGAGTCATACCCTATTGAGTCCTATAGAAACAATGGTTTTGAATATAAAAAAAAAGTAATCACTTCTTTCCTCCGAAATTAATGAGAAAGTCCATGTTCAGGTAGCATGGATCTTCCCATTTCCACCAAGATTCTGTTCTTTCTTTAAGTAGCCCTATTTTTTTGGGGAGTATATTTGGAACTATACTCATGCCGAATTCCTTTATTCCCAAGAATTATTCAATCTCTTCACTTCTACATTCACCACCATTATCTGTTCGCAAATTCATCACAAAATACTCACATTCCTTTTCTTCTTTTCATCTAAAACTTTTAAACACTTTCAAAGCATCTGATTTATGTTTCATATACATGAAACAAGTAATGAAAGTAAATCATAATTTTATGTAATGAAGTAATTATCTTTATTTATTTATTTTTTAATCATTGGACCACATATATCGAGATGAATCGGCTCCATGGGTTTTTTTGAAAAAATATTAACCTTCTTATGCACAATATTTGTAATCTTTCCTTTTTAGAAGATAGTGCAACACCAATATCTTCTTCATGGAAAATCAGAAATCCCTAGAACACTGTATCTTTTGGATAAATTTCTCATGTTTCTCTAAAACATATGTCCCATCCTTTTATTCCACAATTCATTCTCATCCACTAAACACATATAAAAAGAGTTTTTATTTCAACAATCTGAAATAGATTCCCTTTTTTAATTTTTCCACTTGGAACAATATTCCCATATTCATTACATTTCACAATATTTACTCCTTTCCTGAAGATAATTTTGTTACCCTTATCAAAATATTTTGAAACACTTATCAAATTTTGTTTCAACCCATCAATATAAACTGTTTTCTTGGATTCTATCTTTTCTTTTCTAATGATGGATAATACAAATCCATTTATTTTCAAGGATTCATCATTTCCAAATGTATTTGTGCCTTAATTAAAATCTCCAAAATTCTTCAATAGTTTCATGTCATATGGGAAGAACACCAAGTATCAATTATCCAGGTTCGTTCTCCTTTTTTGGGTTTCAATGCAGTGTCAACAATAATATATTTTTCTCATTTCTTTCATTATTCACATCCAGCTTGTGAGAATTGTTAATAATATTCTATTATGCCTATAACAAAACAAGACATCATTTTTCAATATTTCCATATTTCTCACACCTTTCACAAATATTTTCTAAGGGGTGGAACCTATTTTCAATCTTCACTTCATTATTTTCAGATATCTTCACAACAACCTTCTTAGACTCCATTCTTTGAGGAGACTAACTTCCCCAAAATATATGCATTCCATATACCATGGTATAATAGAAATTTTTTATGTTAAACCAACACATACTTTTGGTGTGTCTTAATCCCCTACAATACCAGCAATATTAATAGAAAGATTATTTTCCTCTAATACCTTCATATTGATCCGAATTGTAAATATATTTCTCATCCACCTTATTTTCTTTATTTTCGTTGACATCAACCTTTATATCATACATTGGATTATTCTTCCCATTTTTATCCTTAATAGTATCCAAAGTATTTGAAATTTTTAGGGATCTATGTAAAATATTTTCGGACTCAGGATTCTTGGTATATTTTGAATTCATCACTTTGGCCACATACATAAATTTCCCAATATTCTTCTTTTCTAAAACTATTACATTATCTTTGTCATCATTTGAAGATAAAATTTGTTGAACATTATAAAGTTTCTTATTATGAGAACATTCACTAACTTCAGTGATAGCATTTTAGATGCTTGTATTTCTTATCTCATCTTTGGAATGTTTTTTTTGGACAAGTTCCAACTCTTCTTCTTTTTCATTCATCTTCACAACAAGATGCTCATTATGATTCATTTCATATTCAAGATAATTCTTCAAATTATCAATCTCTTTCACAAAAATTTCTTCCTAATCAAAAAAACATTCATGATTACTCATTGAATAATACTCATCATCCATATTTTTTTTCCTTTCAATACTTTTTATCGTTCTAATAAATTATTTAAATTCTTATTTTGAATGAATATCACGTTGAGTTTATTCTTCTTCAGAGCAACCACTTCTATATTCTTTATCATTCATAGTTGAAATAAAATTATTTTAAATAAGATACTCAACTGACATTTTTGATTCCGAATAACTTACTCATTCTTCATCCTCTTTAGATAAGAAACATCTTCTTTTGGATTTGAAGAATTTATTTTCTTTTTCCTGTGGAATATAAATTCCCTTTTTCACCCTATTTCTTCGATGAACTTCTTCATTTTCTTTCTTCTTCATCATTATCCTCTTCATTCATTCTTTGAGGACAATTAGCGGAAAAGTAACCATATCCTCCACATTCAAAACATTTCAAGGGATGTATCCCTTTGTATTTTCATGTACCTTTTTCATATTTTTGTAAAACAAGGATAAGATATCATTGACATTTTTACATACCTCATTTTTAGAGTTAGAATCACCATTTTCATCTTCAATAAGAATTTTCTTCTACTTTTTCTTCATCAATTCCTTGAATGACAATTCTCTATCAATTTTTTTACTTCCCATAGATTTATCTCTTCTCATTTCATAAGTGATAAGAGTGCTATGAAAATCACCAAGATATAGTGTTTCAAGATATCTATCATCTAATAAAGAAACTTGTTCATTGAATTTATCTGGTTGGAACCTCAAAATATTTTCAACAACTATAGAGTCACACATCTTTTCACCAAGATATCTGATTATACTCAGAAAATCATTCACCCTAGTAATGAAATCCCCAATAGATTCATGATTACCCATCTTCAAGTCTTCATACAACAATCTCCAAATATTATGTTATTCCTTCTTGAATTTTGTAATGCCTTCATATATGTTTTCAAGTTTGTCCCAGATCCCTTTGGTTGTGGAAACACATTTCGCTCTCAAGAATTAATTTTCAGAAAGTGGTGGTAATATATCATTATTCTCCAATCCATCATTCTCAATATTTTTCTTATCAATAGGTGTAGGTGAAGCTTTATGATCAATGGGTGAAAATCCAACTGTTGCAGCTTCAAGAACATCAAAAAAAATAGACATAAGATAATTAATCATTCTATTCATTCATATATGATAATTCTTTCCATCAAAGACTAGAATACCTATACATTTCACACAGTTAAATTTATCCATCAGCAAATAAATGTTAATGGAACCTATGGTTTGATACCAATTGAAAGAGCCTAGTAAGTTTGTTGTATCTTTGAGGGGAGGAGGGGTGAATTACTAATACTCTTTTTTATGTTTCTTTTCAATTGAAACATTCTTCGCCTCCTGTTAAAGAATCAATTTCATTCTAAAAATAATTCAATCCACACATCCACAGGAACAAAAATATTTTCAATTTTCATAATTCATTATGGATATCTACATCCTTGGTATGGTTTGGAATTAATCCAGTACCATACAATCAAAGAGAGAACAATCATCAGATTTCAATGGGTAGGATATATCCTTACACTCGTGTAGTACTATGAAATAATATAACTAGTGTGTGTGCACCCCCTTATCCCAATAGGGTAATACAATTGCTTTGTAACAAATAATGTTACCAATTATTATTTTCAATTCAACAAATGTACTAAATTGAAATACAATTATTCAGTTTCTTACCCAAATGAAAATTAAGAACCTCTTGAAATTTGTTATGAAAATAGAGTCTGATTTCCAATCCAATTCTCCAAGTATGATTCTTCTATTAAAATTATTCAAGTCTGATTTTCTGATATAGTACAATAGAAATGAATCCGCACCATTTTAATTCATAATACAAAACATCTTCAATCTGATAAACCCAATACGGAAATCCTAATGTTGATTAATTCATCCAAATACCAAAATCATCTAAATACAATTGAAAATATGAATACGACTATCCTCTAAATATTATAAATCATTAATATGATGATTATCCAAATACAACGATTGGATATTGTCTTCATCCCCATTGAAATGTATTCAATAAAAAAAGGTATCACTTTCTCTCACTGAAAACTTATAGATTCCCTCTCTATTATGATGAACAGTACTCCATTACCCATCAAGTACAATGTACTTTCCATCTTTTATAGGTAACCCTAAATATTTTTTGGTGGGAATCCCAAAACACATCCCCACTAACCAAAATTCACCCAAAATGTAATTTCCCCTAGAATCTCATAATGAATTTTGACATCATCAAATATTCTTTATTCTTATCAAAACAACATCAATTATCACCACTTCTTCTCCAAACACCCATTTCAATTTTTAGTCTATTTAAAATTGATGATAAATACATCAGTTGATCATCTGAGTTTGATTGTTTCATTTCGAGTGCTGAATACGATTCTCAGAACAGATTTGAATCAAAATCTTGTATTTGAATGTTAATCTCCCCATGAAAAATCATTTAGAAATCTCTTTTCTTCACAAAAATCATCCAAATAATGTAAATCAACCCTCTTGAAATGGTTCAATACATTTTTGATCATCCTATTCACTTATTCTCTTGAACCACTTGAAAAAATGACTTTATAAAAAAACTTGTACTTGAATCATGAATTCCTTCATGACATTTAATTCATTTTAGGATCAGCTTTAGCATCGTCTGACATAGATCAGAAAGTATCATAACTTTTCATTCTTTCTAGCTTCTTTATTTTCTTCCTATCCCAAGTATAATATTTTCTGAATATAATTGGCCTGGATATGATTATCCTAGGTATGATGATTCTGGATAGGATCATTCAAGGAATGATCATTCTGGAAAACAATTGGAACCATATTTTTAATCGGCACCACCATTTCTATAGGAAACACTTCTCAATCGGTTCACATTTTCTAATCTTCACCACCTTTTAAAAAGAAACCTCTTATTAAAATAGAACCTTGTTTAAAAACAGAACCTCCTTTTAAAAAATCAACTCCTTTTAAAACTGTGGCATCTTTTAAAACTATGGGAGCTTTTAAAACATTTCCACTTTTTAAAACTGCACCACCTCTTCAATCAGCGCCGACATTTCATCAGTGCCACATTTCATCTGCACCACTTTTCATCAGAAAACCTATTAATTGGAACAAAATTCCATCACCAACACTCTTCATTGACACCACTTTCCATCGACACCACTTTTCATCGGCACCACCTCTTCCTCTTCTTTGATATTCATGTGATTGTTTTGATAAAACAATCAACACCATTTCTTTTTCTTTTCCATCTAGATATGATAAATCTGGATATGATCCTTTTTAGATTGGTAGCATATTTTTCACCCTCCCATTCATCCATAAAGATATAATGACAAATTATCCATTCAACTCCTGATTTATGTGAAATAAAAATCAGCCAAGCACTGTCATAATAGAATCAATCATTGCCATAGAGACTCTGATTCAAAACACCCACTTCATTCATATCAGTTCCAGAGTAAATTCGAGAACATTCAATTACTCATTATGATCATATACCATTCCAAACCCTATCCATGTCCAATCAAAACCTTTTCTCTTAAAACATCTCCTTATCATTATGATGGACCTTCATAGGGAGTACGATTCTTTTGAAAACTCATATCTTATTCATTTCAAAACATGGATATTATTCTTTATAAAACAATCCTCATTAAAATTTTTTCCATAAACAAATTGAGGTGATTTACAAAAACATTCCTTGACAATTGAAGAGAACACATGAATAAAAAACACTTTCATCATCATCTTGGTCCCACTAAAACTAGTTTGCAATTATCAAAAGATCACCAAAATAATCTTGATGATTATCACTTACGTCTTATCTAACTATTCATCCTCATCTGAAATAACCAAATGAATTATATTACAATTTAGTCTTATGTATTTTCATTAATAAAATATAATTTCAATTTGGGTCAACTATAATCATTCTATATGATCTTTCGAATAGTTATACAAGTGAACCAATCATGAAATCCATGGAAATGAACACTTCAGAATGATGAGATTGAATCTTATAACATATAAAAATGCCTTAAATGAACATAATAAAATTATAATCAATCTAATACATGATGAATAATTTCTGAATTTAATTATTAATTCATTTAATTTTATCATCTAGGACATTATGTATAAGTCCAGAATGCTTTGGGACATAAGGTGGTGGTTCTTCCCAAACCACAATTTTTATTCGAGATATGTTTTCCCTCCCTTTACCCTAATGTAATTAGCCATTATTTTTTATTAAATTCTTCTAAAATTTATTTATATGTTACAAAATAATATATCTAAATAATTCTATCTTTATTTGATGGGTAAATACATGTTTTACAAGGTTCCCTTTTCAGTTATCCTGATAAGAAAGCCTAAATAAAGAGTACTTACCAATTTCTTACCCATGTTAAAGTACACTACACAATCTGTTTTATGACACTGATATTTTCTGAAATCAATATTATTATCATGAGAAACTATCTTATCTCTTCTTGTATTTATGTAAACAAATATGAAATTTTCTGCTTTAAACACTCTTTTATGTTTTCCTTTAAACCACACTAAAGTGGTCTGTTTCTAAAGTTTCATAAAAACTCTTTTTACATTTTTACACATTTTATGGAAATCATTTAATTATTAATATCATTTTCTTTCTTGGATATAAATTTTAAAATCTTATTTTATGACAAATAAAAATTATTTTTTCGAAAAGAACCCATCTTTAGTTAAAAAAGGATTTCTCTCAAGAATTCCTCGATGATTTAATTAGAGTATATTCATATATTTTAAAACAATATATGGAATCATATGATTAATTGGGATTAATATTATATGATATCATCTACAATAATTTTTTAAATGTTTTATGATTAGTTTGACTGTGGATGTGCTATCTTGATACCATTCATCATGTTACTCATAATGGTTAGTGATTATATTTACTTATTTGGGAAAGTATTTTACATTTAATATTATATTTTTAATATGTATATATAGGTTTATTAAGTTTCAAGTATTTCATATGAAGAATGAATTGGACTTAGTAAGTAATGGGAATGGACCACTATAGAAAATCGATGCATCGGTAGGTGTCATGAAACAAACTAGACCGGGGTTTTAACCATTAATTATGATGTCTTGGGTGAAGCCTTGATGAAATGTTCATGATGTCTAACATTATGCATTCTTTAATTATGATATTAGTAATTGATAATCAATGTGATTATTTGACTAGTATAATATCCATGGTTATGTTTTATTATCATATAAATATTTATATGAATTCATTTACTAAGATTTTATTCCTACCATATTATACTCAAGATTTTGTTTTAATGGAATTTTTATTTAGTTAATCACCTCTCCTTGTTATTTATGTTTATTTATGATTTATCTATATTTATTACCATTACTGATCATCTAATCTCACCCCTTTCTTATGTTTTACTTTTCCTTGGAATTCCAAAATGTGAATAATGAATGACTTTAAAGTATAGTCTTGGAGTATATGTGTGTTTCCAATGGACGTTCTAGGTTGTTTTCCCTTTTAATTTGTAATGTAATGATTATATATGTTTTTGGTTTTCCAAATCTACTAATATATTCATTCCATTTAGATAAGAACACTTGATCATAGTACCAATGTAATTACAAAAGGAACTGGCTCTGGGCTACTGGTGTCAAGGTCATTACAACCTATAATCCCTATCTGAAACAATAGAATAAGAACCCCCAAGTACCCTCACGATCTCATGCACATAAAACTTACAAAGATCGTAATCATTTTTGGTTCCCATGATCTGAAATATGTGAACTAACATTTTTAACTAATCAATGACCATCAAGATATAATTTCTCCTTTGAGGAGTCCATGCTAATCTAACAACAGATTTCATGGAAACCTCATACCATTTCCAGAATATCACGGGAAGTGGATGCAAGAAACCAGAAGGTTTCAAATGCTTTGCCTTTTTTTCTGTTAGGTGTAAAAGTGGGACACATAATTTGTAATGTCACGCTTCATACCCAACCACCCGATTTATCATCTCATTTCATAATATATCTTCATAGTGTCTAAATAGAAAGCCCATAAATAACAATGATAATGAAAAAATGATCCCCTCAATGATACTGGGATAAAAACTAATCCCCAAAATGGAGTATACCATATGAAGAGAGAGAATGTCTAGAAATGGTCTCCTTACTATAATTGGTGTCATGAATTCTTCTAAAATCATAATCCTTATACTAAATATATAGAATATACTCAAGAAGAGATGATGATAACTTAACACTGGACATATCTGTAACTAAAAAATGCTCCATATCACTTATGCGAAACTAATCAAAGAGTCCTATAAGGTTCAACTCATCCTTAGATTCCAGAATAGCCTTTGATGGTACATCCCTACTGAGAGAGTGTGTGTCAACATTACCCTATCTCTGGTTGTAGGTGATGATGAAGTCAAACAATTTATAGGTATTTCACCAATTTCCTTGTCATTGATTCTAGTTTTTATTAGAAAGGATATAACTCTGACTATTATGGTTAGAAAATATTATGAACCCCTCCCCAAAAAGAAAGTACCACTAACATTTAATAAAATTCATAACCATGAAAAATATACATCATGAGTGGGTTAATTCTTCTATTATGGTCAAGGATAAAAAGATTTGTATTCTACTAAATGATCATCCAGCATAAACACACAGCATGAAATAGAACCAGCAACATCACATAAAACAACATAACCCACATTGGTCTTAGTTAAGATAAGAATTTGAGATGATGCAAGAAATAATTTTAGATAATTGATTGAAGACTAATAGTTTTCATCCCACAGGAATTTCATAGCTTATGCAGTATGATAAATCATTATTGACACCAACTTTTAGAAACTCTTGATGAGCCATAAATAATATCCAAAAAGACCAAGGAACATCTAAAATCAGTTATTTTACATAGATCTTTCCATAAAAAATATCCTTCACCATCTTAGGATCAACTGATAATACATATTTAAAAATTTTCTGACCTATGAAATTAACTTATCAGAACCAGAAATTTAATTTTGAAAGAATTCCCTATAAAGAGTGAATCATCAAGATTTCCATAAAAAACATAAATATTTCTCATTATTTCCCTCAAATATCCAATAATTAAAAATATTATACACAAACACTAATGCAAAATTTTAGGGAGAGTCATGTAATATCTGATTCACCAAACCCATGAAAAATGGAGGAGTGTTAGTCGAATCCAAAGGCATCACATGATATTTATAATGGCCACACATACTTCTTAATATTTTCTTCATTATATCAGACTCCCAAAATCTAAGATAATGATAACCTAACTAATTATAGATCGTAAAAATCTACATTCCCCCATTTAATTGAAAGAAATCATCCACATGTAGAAAAGGAAACTTGTTCTTAACCATTTCCCCGTTCAACTTCTGATAGTATACACACAATCAGAGTGAACCATATGTATTCATGGAAAAGAGAATATGACCTACCCAAGGTGAAAAACTATGGAAAAAAACCTTTCACTATCTGATCATCCAACTGATTATGAAGCTCCTTCTACTATGATGGTTCCATAAAATAAAAATGTATCAAAATCAGTTGTGTACCTGGCATCCAGATAATCATATAATCTACCTCCCTCTGTGGTGGAATCCTCTAGAAATCATCTTAGAAAACATCAGGAATGTCCCAAAAAAATATCATGAATGTCAAAAACCAGACAAATGTCATCAATTGAAACTGATTTAGTAGACAAAAAACTCCTGATCTATGGTCAGGAATGTCTTATATGACCATACCTCAGATCCCAATATCCCTAAAACACCCATGAGCTCTCATCAGTGGTATGAAAGGAGGCATGCAGATGATAAAAATAAAACTCAGCATGATGTGAAATAAGAAAATCCATCCTGATGATTATGTCAAAAGGATCCATATCAAGAATAAAGAAATCCAAGACTAAATTTACATCGACTATCGATAGTGAACAAGGTGGACCACACAACTCTTGTTCTTTCCTATTACTAAGAGGTGTTTCTAACTCAATAACAAAGAAACTTATATAAATTGAATGCTTATGTGTATTGAAAAAATAATTGGATATAAATGAGAAGGAAGAACTAATATCAAATAAAGAAATCACTATTAAAATGAAACAAAAGATGGTACCTCTCACTACCACATGACCCTCTTCTACGTCCTCCAGAAACTCATCTAATGCATTGAGGTACATCACTCCAGAGTCTTGTGGCTAGATCCTTGTATTATTTTATGTATCTGAAAGTTCCTCTATATCCTTTACAGTTGACAACCCCTTTCCATATTGAGGAATATAAAAATCCCGATAAAATTCTACAAATGACTATAACACCCACAACTATTACACAACTTCACAGAAATAGAACAAGAAAATAAGATGTTCCAACATTTCTACATAGGAAGAGAGTCAGGGACACAGTACTAACTCCAACTAAAGTTCTAGAGGAGGCCTAGAACTGAGAACCACCTCAACCACTCCTATGGTTATATTGACAGTTCCTCTTTTTTCCTTTGTGCACCACAGAATCTACCACTAAGTGGATGATAAGGGGAATAATATCCAACATTTCCATCCATATTCATCTTTGAAATCAATTACATCTATAATTTCAATATGTAAGTAAAAATCTTCATCATAAATACATATAATCTGATATCCAATCACAAACATTATAGGTACTTCTCAGCAAATATCTGGTCTTTCATTGAAAACTATGGAGAAAAACCAACCAGCTCAACAAATTGATTTTTCTACGCCAATACTGAACAATATACCTACTAAAAATAGAGGAATTTTAGAGAATTTTCCATCATCTTTAACTATATAAAAAAATTTCTGGAATAAGAGAGTCTTGAAACCCTTCTAGTCCAAGTCCACATGCCTATCTGCCCGCACCAAGGAATACCCCCATCACTTTATGGGACCATCAAGTTGGAATGCCACAAACATCCCCATGATATTCTAAAACATATATAGGAATTGTAAAATATAAAAATTCTTGTCAAGATAATTCTCTACCATTTGAGGTTCACTCATACCATTAAAATATGATGGCTTATAACGTAGTAACTCTCATGATTTTTCCCTTTCTCCTACAACTCCTAGTAGCACCTCAACAACTACGTTATAAAATTTCAGTAAATTTTTATAGACAGAATGAACTTATGTAATGGTATCATCAATAATATTTTATTCTAAAGGAAAATTACCATCAGTATACTCCATTACACCATCCTAAGGAACCTATAGAAGAAGTCTCAGAGGCATTGCATTACACACCAAAATATTAGTAATGATTATACAACATAATTATGTCATTGAAAACAAGAAAACCACAAGTAAAAAACTGATATTAAGATCAATATGTCAAAATAGTAAAAAACATATCTCAACATAACATGGTAACATGAGTCTTTTTAAGGAAATAGATGGCTATGAAGTCACCACAGCTTACCTATCAATTCCCTCCAGTCCTATTTCAATTCTTCCAGAAGTCCCAAGATAAGGACTCTTGAGGAAAAACCTCCTCTAATACCAGAATATGGTGAACCTGAATGAGATACCCTCTCTTGTTGGTACTCAAAATGAATTTCTGAATACTAAAAGGGACTCTTGATACCCACAAGCTGGTGACCAGCACCCGAGCATCAAACAACAACCATAGAGAATGATTTATCTCAACCTAAAGTAACAACATGGAATATATATATATATATATATACAACAGATAGAAATGGTGTAAGATATAAAAACATTACATAATCTAATGATGAAAACATAAATGATAAAACTCATGAGTAACTAAAAAATATCAATGTGACATGTCCAACAATAAAGGACAAAAAAGGAAAAAAAGTTAATTTGTGTGATATCATAGGAAAAATATCACAATCTCAACACCAGTGACCTAGAAACAGCTGAAAAATCATTTCCACCTTAATAGGGATCCTTGATTTTCCCTACGTCAAAAGACATACATAGGTCTATTCACTACCAAATTGGTTTGTGGAGTGTGATCTAACCGGCTCAGTATGATCCCGGCCAAGTGTTGCACAAAAAGACTCTGTACAATAATCTGAAAAATTAACAACATTAAAGAAAACAAGGTATGATTAATGTTATACAGTTTTTATATCAAAATCATAGTAAATCATTTTATTTCCCTTTTTTTACAAATTTCCAAAATAGTCTAGGTAATGAAATTTCAAATTTTTTGAAATTGTTCCACGGTCCAGAACACTTTTTTAAATAGAAAAATGGAGAGAAAACCATTTTTATAACTTGGTTAAGAGGGAACCCATACATGAAAAAAGGAACAAAAGAAAAAAATAGTACCTGGTGTTCTTAACATGTTCTGTCCCAAATGATCAAATGGTAGCGCGTGTCTATACAAGAACAAGAAAATATATCATCTCCCCCATCCAAACAATGAACTCATGAAATAATTCAATGGTAATGTACTTCCCCCCATTCCAAGAAGTTGCCTCATGATAGTCTAATGCAATGTACAAGAGAACCCCGCCAACCCAAACAGAAAATTAAGGGGAGGGTTTGATGATAAGATCTGACACACCCATCTCCCTTTCGATCTGACCTCCCAAATATGCACGTGGTGATACCACTATATTTAAACCTAATGCAACACAAAAACATGCTGAAAAACATTGATAAAAATACCATGGAAGGATTCCCATCCATCCAACAATAAAGGCATATGGCTGAATGATTGGTTTTAACACACCCATCCATTTTTTGAGGATGACCGCCTAGAAGAAACTACAAGATTCTATGCCCCATTTCAAATTCAACAAGAAAAAATTTAGATCTTTCAAATAACACTACATCCCAACAAACAAATAGTCCCTAAAACTGAAGATGAAAGACCAAAAAAACCTAGCCTTGAATAGAAAGCAAAGAGAACCATTGATGAACCTGAAAAGGAAGGAAAATAGAATCATAGAAAACCATTGATGAAACCAATCATGAAGGCACCACCAAATTCATTATACTATACCCAATCATTCATACGATCCCTACAACATTTTTCATGAAGATTCCCACCTCACACCAAACCAAATTTAATGCACACTAGATCCCACATGAATCCAAGCCATCGAGGCCACAAGGGATCATCCATGATGATGCTTGAATAAAAGGTATAAATATCAAAGGCCCCAAAATCTAGGATGTAACCAGATCTAAAAACCACCGATGTTCATCACTGACTCACAAAGTAAGGGATATTCCACCACCATTATTGTTATACCACAGGGAAATGAATACTGAAATGTCTACACAATAAATAAAGAATGTAAAACTGATGAAGATGATGCATGAAATTGGGTGAAAGTATGAATGATAAAATACATCAATGAGGATTTATGGATAGAGTTGTATCTAGATCTATCAATTAGGATCTGGAGAACGAATCCACCACCGAACCTTCTCTGATGAATCCTAAATGAAGAAGAAAGATTCTATAAGGGTATTTAAAAAAAACCTAAAAGAAGGGGTCGTGCCACCTGGAGAGTGCAGAGCCATCCCTAAGTAAAGTAATTTCAAATCATTTAATGTACATAAATGAATTCAAATAAATAAAATAATTCATAATATATCATATCAAATACAAGTATGTACATGATTGAATAGTACAAGCCAAAGCACATATAACATCAAGGCATGGATCACTATACTTTTGGCTCTTAGACTACTCATACCACATTATATGACTAATGAAAAATAATGTCCTTAGAACAATGGCCTAAGGAGTATAGGAACACTCGATGAGTGAACCCCCCAATGATCTTAATATCAATTCCCTATAAAATAGGCCTATGAAACAATGGAACACATGATGAGTGACCCCACAGATAATTCATGGATGATGTACCTAAGCTACACCATCCACAAAAGTACCCCATAATTCCCACGTGCTACATTTTTAAAACGATTTCTTTAAAACCATGATTTGAAAACCATTTCAGAAATCCATTTCAGAATTCTTTGAAAATGTCATTTCCTTTAACCAAAAAAATGGGAAATCATATTTTACCAGAAAACATGATCCACACACACAAATCTATCATTCAATCATGAAATTTTATTTATAAAATAATTAATTCAAACTAAATAAATATAAATTAACCAAAAATGTCTAAATATGGAACCAACTACATCCAACTAGGTTCACACATGCCCGTAATAGAATCTACCACCAATAAAGAACACAAACTCCATAATGGAGGCATTAATATTGATTCCCATGTCTTAGAATCACATTCCACAAGCAATGAATATGGATGAAAGGTTAGATCATGACAAAACTCAATGAACTCACACCGACCCCACCATAACAAACAAAGGATATTCCCCAGGTAGAATATCAAACAACTAATCAATAAAGGATCAATAAGATTATCATCACAATTTAATGTATCCAATAATGCAACACAATAGTTCCACTATGATCAATGAAAAATGAAGAAGAAGAAGGATTACTCACCCATATAAACACATCATGAACTTAGTGATGATCAACCATTGAATGAAACTATTCGGAAGGATCTGAAGTCTCCAAAATCACCTGGGAGAGCTCATATATCAAGAGGGAATAAGGATGCAGTTGAATGAAAAACAAATCATCTTTCTAGGACCCTAAAAACACAACCTTTGAGGATAACACTGTATTAAATATCTTTCCACATTTTTTAATCCTTGAAACCCAAATACGTGAAAAAACACATCATCTTTGGATAAAAAGACATATTTTGATCATTACATGGTGTGTAATAAATTCATAGCATGTAACCTTATCATTAACTATAATAGTTCATGAAATATGTCAGGAACCCATTATCATTTCTGAATACATTTCATGATTTTTAAACATTTTTCATGACATATATGTTTTACATATAATAAACCAAACTCACAATATTTTTTGATGACCAATACACAACATGTAAACTCTTTACATGGTGTGCATATCTCCTAAAAATAGAAAAAAATACACATTTCCCCTTAAAAACCTAAACCATGTCTGGTGATCTATGAAATCAGGGAGAACCCCACAATTCCTTTAACACATTTATACCTAGTCATAATTAATTAAAACAAAAATATATCCCTAAATATTAGGTTATTTTCCCCAGCAAATACACTCTGCCCTCAAGAGTCCCAAAATGAACCCAAATAAAGAGTTAAACAAAAAAAAGAGGGGAAAATACTTGAAAAGTGTGTAATGATATGTTATATATACTATTATGAATGTTATTTGATTGAATAGGGAAAACATGATATTTCATATCCTTGAATCAATACAAATGTTTTCTAATAAATACTATTGTTTATAAATTAAATTGATCATTCAATATACAAGGAATTTAATGGACATGAAATGGTGGGTGGGGTATAGAATTTTATATCCCCAAAATTAATTGACAGGTCTTTTGAGACAAACCAGTTGGAAAAACATATTAACTTCATTTTTGGTGTATAATTATAAATTGATTAAACAATCATGGAAAAAAAATTAGGGGTAAATATATTTTGATGTATAATATCATTATTTCTAATATGTAGTATTTCTATTATTTATAACTTAGTTATAATTATCCATGAGATTACTACATTGATATTATCCATGGATTCATTTCATTATCAAGGTATTGATAAAATTGAACCTGTTTTGAGTCATATAGCTTTCCATATTGACTATACCATATTTATTTATGTTATATTCCACTATATATAAATATTAATGAGCATTTCTGATCATCCTTATATTGTTTCCTTTCCCTGGGATATGTAGAATAAATCATTTAATGAGTTTTAAGGATGTATAATATTTTGTTTTGTTTTGTTTTATATTTTATTTCCAATGTAATAAGGTAAGAATATTTTAATCATGTTCTTCAATACTACTAAAATTATTGACGCATCATGATTTGATTCCTTGAATCCTATTCCAATGTAATAAAGTAGAAACTGACACTGGGTTACTAGAGTTGGGGTCGTTACATTTCTTGAGGATATAATTACTTACAGTGAAAGTGATAAATCAAATTTTAAAATTAGTTCAGATATTGATGATTGTAGAAAGGTAACTAGATTTACTACTACTATTCCACAAAATGAAACATGATTTATTGATAATTTTAGTAAATAAATTTTCAGTAAACCTTTAAATTAAACTTATTCCTTGAATGACTATGATGGTTCTGCATCATTTGAAAAAATAAAGGAATATATGAGTTACTTGGGGAATAAATATAACAATTTATTAAATAAACAATATCAGGATAAGGTATATATTTCCATGGGTAATGAAAGAATATCAAAATATACTTTAAATTTCAATGAAAAATATTTTTACATTTTATAAGCTACATAAAAATAATGATGAAGTTGTAAAATTGAAATCCAAAGGTGAAAATTTAAATAAGTTACGTTATAATTGTACTTATGAAAGTAAGAACATTCCAAAACCTATTGACTAATAAAAAAATCAAAGGCTTCATCCAAATTTGGTTATTATTCTTATCGAATGTCACATTTTCAATCATATTATTTAATTCAAGAAATTTCCATCCTATGTACTAGATATTAAATGGATGGTCACTAGAATAGTAGATTAACTCTAAGGATGAATAAATATTTCAGAATATTTAATGTTTATATTTCTAAAAAACTTGCAGCTATTCAATATAGGAGAGATGAAAAGATATGGGAAATTAATGTTTTATTCACCAATGTTTCCAGACCCAAAAAAGCATTGGTACCAATTTCTTAGTACCATATATTTCAGGGGAAATTTTTAGGTATTGGTAGTATAAAAACTTTTTAAATAGATTGAAATTTCTCCAAAAATATAACAAATATAAGCCCCACTTCTAAAACATAAAAAAGTAATTAGTGAACATGATATTTTATAGAAATTTGAATTGTTAGATCATGTGTATATGTTATGTATTTATCCACAGACAAACCTTATTTTCAAATGTTTTTTATGTTTTATGACATAATAATAGCCTCATTAGTATATGTCAATTATGTATTAAGGGTTAATCATTGAACTTCTAGAATGATAAATATACCCTCACAAGATTGGAAGGAGATCAAATATTATAAAAAAGACATAATAATGTTTATACTATTCATCTAGAGGACATAATATGTTAAAATATTCCTTCACTTAATAAAATAGAGGATAAATTATGGATTTATAATAGAATATCTAAAAACTAAAAAAATCATACCTTAAGAAAACATTCCAAGAAGAATCTTGTGAAGGAACATATGAAAACTGAGTTGAATTATTCCATAATTTTTGAACCCTTCCAATATAGTAAGAATAATAGATATAGTTTTAATCCTATTTTTGAAATATCAAATTTTGAACAACTATCATTATTGTTCATGTATCTTTTCTAACGTAGACAATTTTTATGAATTAAATTCAAAACTACTTATATATCTTAGTTAATGACTATATAATATTTACATAGGTTTTATTTCTCATAAAACAATCAAAATCCCATAAGTTATTTAATTTTTTTCTATAGTCTGAAATAAGAAAAACCTTCCGATCATCACTATATAGTGTCTTCATGATAGAGATTTCAAGAATCATTATTTTCAATTTTTTTGTATTGATAAATAATTAGGAATAACTTTTAATCTCTATGAAATACTATTAAAAATTAGTAGTTGAAAAGTAAAAATTGAACACTCTAGGACATTCCATGGTCTATTTTGTTTGAATATCATATCACTCAATATTTTTGGCTTGAATACTTTAATACTACCATTTACACCATAAATAAAATTTTACATTTCATGGTTTTAAATAAAATTATCCATGAATTTTGGTATGGAAGGAAACAAAATGGCGGGTACTTCAGATTTTATGGATACGATTTATTCATTGTGAATTCAAAAGAAAAACATTATAAATTTTTTCTAAAATCTAATAAATATATATTTTTGGTTACCTCACCATTAGTAAGGATTATATTTTTTTAATAAATAGACACATATTATTGATGAAATGATACATGTTAATTTCAATGAAACCGATCATTTTATGATTTCAAAATGATGGAATTATGAAAATTATTTAGATTGTGTTATTGAAAACACCCCTCTAATTTAGATATGATAGTTTAACCACATACACCAAAAAATATTTTTTGAGAGTCACAATATTTAGAAGGTAAAAACTAGGAATATGTGTACCAACATAATCATTTTACTGTAATCTTGGTGGAATTAAAGAACCTTGTCATTGGAAATTTCATTGATGATATTGAACAAATGGTTAAAACTGGAAGCTATTTATGGATTAAGTGTGATATTTTTTAATTATTATCTCATTTTGATATTAAAATAATAGATTATTAAATTGGATTTGAGAGTTGGAAAATTTTCATGGAATAGGAACTCAATTATTTTAAAAGGTACATGGTTTGGACCTTGGATGAGCATCGTGATAATATTTCAGTTATAGGAGTTAAGTTGGACTTTTTAAATAAGTGTGATTAAAATGGAACCATAGTTCCAAATAAAGAATAATTTTTTTTATAAATGTTATAATTAGGTGGATAGATTAGACATTAATGAAACATTTTATCTGGTATCTATACTTTAATACATTTAAATTATATTATCCTTTACTACACATCTAAATTTCTCTTTATTAAAAATGTATTAAATAGTGAATTACCTAATAGATATGTTCTGGAGAATGTTTATGGTGAAAACAAACATCTGGTTTTGAAGATTTTAATTTTCAAGAACATTTTTATATGATTACCAATGATCATTTTATACTTAAAAAATTGAGGGCCGAGTATGATATATTATATAAATTCTTACATTAAATATATTTTTTAATGGAATATTATATCCCTTTCTTTTTATCTTGAAATTATTTAATGAAAACATAATCATATAAATCTAAATTGATGATATAATTTTTACTCTAGTTGAAAATGTCTTGAAAATAGTTTCTTTGAACATACACATAGTTATTTTGAGATTAGTATAATGGGGGAACTCAATTTTTTTCTTCACTCCAAAAGTGCTCAAAAACTGAAAGGAATCATTTTTTCTTAACATAATAACATTAGATATTTTTACTTAATTGATTTTATTTTTTAATTAATCAAGAATTTCTACTTCATTTGGTAACTCTTGTAAACCAGATATTGAAAAATCAAAAAAACAAGTAGATAAAATAATTTATAGAGGTTTTATAAGATGTTTACTTTACATTATAAAAATTAATCCAAATATTTTGTACTTGTTTTTCTTATATGTTATATTTTAGCTAATATAATTGAATCCAATCATAAGGAAGTACAAATTATCTTTTGTTATATTAAGGGAACTGTTGAAAATAGACTTCTCTATCCTTACTGATCCATGCATATTCATAAAATTATTTCTGGTAAAACTTATGAAGTTGTAAAATTTATAAGAAGAGTTCTTCTAGAATAGTAAAATTCATAGGTGAATAATTAGTTTCTAATTCTATAAATAAATAACATTTCATAGAACTCTTAAAACATAAAGCAAAATATATATCATCTGGAAGTTTATTCACCAATTGTTTTTGATTTAGTACACACTCATTGATTATAGAATGATTTCTCCTCAAATTATGATTATTTTTGGCATTCGAGTACAATTTATTTATTTAAGAATATTCCACATTACTCATGTGAAAAACTCATAGATACAAGAAATCACATTCTTTGGGAACATAAATATAAAAGAGACATTATTTAGGAATTCATCAAAACTAAAAAGTAGTTTTATGTTTTATTCACCAAACAATTAAATTTAAAAATATTCAAATACATAAAATTTAAGATGGACCTGATCAAAATTAAGTGATCATATTTCATTTTCAAAATTTATTCCCATTATATTGAAAATTTCCATTATACAAGAGTAAGAAATTTGGTATTCATAATTATTAAATCACGTCGTGAAGGTACTATATACTCTTGAAGATCGTAAAATTTAAGAGAAAACTATATCGAATACATCTTCTGGGACTACTTAGGTAATTTCTCGGCCCGGGTTTCACTAAATCAGTAACCCTATACAGTTTTCCACATGACATAAATAATTCTTCATCATACTGTAAAGACCCAGAAATTTCAAGGAAATTTTTTTTTCTTAATTTCTTTTGAATTTTACGAGACTGCGGCTTCTGACGGCACCTGATTCCGAGGCCCAGTGTGCCCGGAATCAATTTCCGAAGTTTAGCTCAGGTACGTTCAGTGAACGAACGAGTGGGTTTTTTTAACTTTTGAACCGGTGCTCGGAATCAAAATCTGAGGACACCGATGAAACCACAGCGCTGATAATTTCTTAAGAACACCTTTTCCAGAGTTGCGTTTGCTCGGGTGAGGTTATTAATTAAATGGGTTAACTAAAGAATAAAATAAAATATTGTGCTACAAATTTTATTTCTATTATAAGTAGTGATAACCTAGGCATGGTGGTTGGAGTGGGACCCACTAATATTCTAACTCCACTAGGTAGGATATTAGTGAGGTGGGGCCCACACGAGCCCCACCCCCTTTATTTCCTTTTAACCTCCCATGTGCATTTAATTTTTTAACTCACCCACACCCCCCTTTTTATGGCAAGTCAACCCTCAAAATTAATTTGAATGTTAAAATCTCTTCAATTAAGTGAATTAATTGAATGAGTTTCTTTTTGAATTTCAAATTAATGGAATGCATGTGTGTTAACAAAATAAGGATGTATCATTTTATTTGGGGGGTTGATTCACTGTGTGGAGGAGAGAACTCTTGAAGTTTTTCTTCTCCCTTCTTGAAGAACGTGAAGAACACCGAAGATTTGACAAAGAACGTCGTCTAATATTTGCATATTCTTTCCACGTTGAAGGAAGCGAGACGCCGCATCCTTCATCGGGAAAACACCGACGACGCTTACGGAGCCTCGTCCCGCGACGCCGTCTTCCATGACGTCTTTTTCCCGCGATGAACCTCGATCGACGACTTCATTGAGGTAGGGGTTTGTTTTTGTTCGTGTATATCCTTTTCCGTTCAACGTCTTTTTCTTTAGCTACTTGATATCGAATTAACGGGAGGAGGTTGGACCGCACGAACACGGCTGACCCTCCTCCCCCTTTGTGGTTGTGATCAATGCGGCTTGAACGAAGGCGGTGCGGTGCAACGGCACCGCGCAGAATCAAGGAGGAACATGGCAAAGAAGCGTGGCGCCGTCGCGCCGCGCCGTTGAGCCCAAACGAAGTCGCGGCCGGAGTCTGGCCGCGGCGAAGAGGTGCAGCACCGCCGCGTCGTGCCAGGGGAAACACGAGAGGCCGCGGCCAGAGTGGGGCCGCGGCGGAGGGGCGCGGCGCCGTCGCGCCGTTCCGGTCGAACAAGGTCATGACCTAAGGCCACGGTGGTGCGGGGAGCGGCGACCGGAATCACCGGCCTTCGGCGCAAGGAGGGGGGGACCCGTGGGGGTCCCGCGGTGACTCACCGGTCAGCAAAACCGGCTGGCCAGTTTTCGAGAAAGCCGGGGGTCGTAACCCCCAGCTGGCAAAGGGCGATCCCCCCATGTGTGGGGGCTTTTATTCAATCAGGGGGGCAGCGCCCCCCCCCCCCCCCCCCTTTCCGTGGCAGCTTGGGTGGCCGAGCTGTCTGGCCACGCGGGCCGCGCCCGCGCCAGGCCAACCAGCCACACCGGGCCGGGCCGCACCCACCAGGCTGGGCCGCACCCTATTGATCCGGACCCGGACCTGGGTCGGGTCGACCCAGTTTGGGCCGACCCAGGGGGTCTTGGGCAGGGTCGGTCCGGGCCCAAAACCCCCTATTTTCGGACAAGTTCGTTCTTTTGTCCATAACTAGGGATACAGAACTGTGATCGACACACCATTAGTTTCGATACAATCCTTGGATCGATACGGTCATTTCGGTATATTACACTCAAGGTTTCGGAGAACTTTGGGTACAACCAGGTTGGTTAGAACACAAAACCAACCGAGCCCTCGGAGCGGAAACGCTTATAACTTGAGCTCCGGACGTCCGATTGACTTGCCGTCGACTTTGTTGGATTCCTCTTAGTGAGAAGGACCTTTTGGCTTACTCCGCTCAAGGTTTGTATGCCGTTGGAGTGTGGTCGGGTTGGTTTTGACTTAAAAACCAACCGGGCCCCTGGAACGAAAAAGCCAATAACTCTCAGACCGGGCGTCCGATTGACGCGCCGTCTGTCGCATTGAGTTACTTTTGTTAAGACGGAACTTTGGGATACATCAACTCTAGACTACATGTCAGTTGATGTATTGACCCCCTTTGGCTCGTGGAGCGGACCCTCCTGGAAACGAGCATGCTGTGTGCGGGAACCCTAGAGCTGGCTGCGACTGCGACGACGATGAAGACTGCACTGAAATCCTCCGTGGGTTCGACAACGATGAAGACCATACTGAAATCCTCCGTGGGTTCGACGACGATGAATACTGCACTGAAATCCTCCGTGCGTTCGGTAGTGATGAAGACCTTACTGAATTCCTCTGTGGGTTCAACGGCGATGACTACTGTTCTTGTATCCTACGTGGGTCTGGAAATATTGACTATGTTCTTGTATCCTACGTGGGTCTGGCAGAGTGGCTGGTCTGTATCCTATGTGGGTCCGACAGCTTAGCTAGTTTAGTATCCTACGTGGGTCCCAGCTTAGATAAATTAGTTGCTATATCTGATCATCTCTATCACTTTACGAAGAAATATACCTGTGTGAGATTAGTCTTGACTTTCAATCATTATCTTCGATGTGATTGACCTGATATCCTGTGTGGATTGGATTATGCTTTCCTGTGTGGATTGGTCATACTTTCCTGTGTGGATTACATTTTACTCTCCTATGTGGATTTGTAGTGTTCTCCTAAGTGGACTGAGTTGTGTTCTCCTGTGTGGACCAGGTTGTACTTGGGATCTAGAGCTAGATCCGAACTGGATTTGAAGACTTAGGTATATGTATGGGAATATACCTAATTAGAGTTGGTTGTCACTTCGTGATTGTATCTTTCCTTTGTGGTTTATCCTTTGTGGATTCTGGGAGACCTTTGGGGGTCTCGGGGTCCCTACTGAGTAGCGTATACTCACCCCTACACGGGCTATGCCCGCACTACGTTGTGTTGGATGCAGACGACGGACATCGTTGATCGTGGTTGAGGCTAGTTGAGCTGGACGGTACCCGAGGAGGATCTCACGACGATTCGGTGCCCGGAGGTGGATATCACGTCGAGTCAGGTGCCGGGAGGTGGATTTCACGACGAGTCGGTACCCGAAGGAGACGGACGGACGTGGAGTGCTGTGGAGGAAATTTGTACCTACCCTTCAGGTAGGATCCGTGGTGGATGATCCAGGAGCTTCTTGTCACCTTTCAGCTGTTGTCCTTGGGTTGTACTGTAAAGACCCGTAAAATTCAAGGGAAATTTTTTCTTATTTTTCTTTAGAATTTTACAAGAGCGCGGTTTCAGACGGCACCTGATTCCGAGATCCGGAGTGCCCGGAATTAATTTCTGAAGTTTGGCTCAGGTACGTTCAGTGAACGAACGAGCGGGAATTCCTAACTTTTGATCCGGTGCTCGGAATTGAAATCCTAGGGCACCGATGAACTCGCAGCGCCGATATTCGCTTAATGAGACCTTTTCGGAAGTTGCGTTTGTTGCGGGTTGAAAGTTAGTTTTTGGGTTTTTAGTTTAAGTTAAATAAAATTTGTGAGGAACAAATTTTATTTTTATCTAGTTAAGTCCTACCAAAGGGAGTTGGGAGTGGGACCCACATCCACTTAACCTCCCTTGGGAGGATTAAGTGAGGTGGGGTCCACACGAACCCCAACTCCTCAAATTCTCTCAAAAACCTCCCCTTTAACTCATTTCTTTTAATGTTGTCAACTTAAGTTACTTAATTAATTAAGGGAGTTAAACCCCTTTTTGAATTTCAAACCTTTGAAATTCTTGTGGTTAAGTTATGAAATAATATAAGTTAAAGCTTATATTATTCTAGGAGTTTCTTTTACCCTTGGGAGGATTTCTTGAGAGCTTTGGAAGCTTTTCTCTTTCTTCTTCAACCTTGACGAGGAACACGAAGAACGCCGTTCTTCAACGAAGAGCTTCTCCGCCGAAGAACACGATCCATCCGCGACGTGACGTTCTTCTTCCGCATCATCTCTTCCGCGACGGTTTTCCGCGACGAACGCCTTCGACAACGACTCTTCCTCCGATGTCAAAGGAATCGACACCGATATTCCACGACTTCGTCAACGTGCGACTATCGAGGTAGGGGTTCTTGAGTTTGTTGTTTCCTTTTTATTTGACTTTCCTCAAGACTTGACGTAGAACGCTCAAGTTTCCGACGAAGAACGCCGCTCCGCTCTTCTTCGTCTTCGGTGTCAACGAGAGAGAACACCGCACCTTCCTCGGACAACCTTCGTCGGCGTACAAGGATTCGCCAACGACGTGCCTCTTCGGACGCGCCTCTTCGTCGTTGAATTTGACGAACGACGACCGCGACGCCCGACTTCCGCGACGCCGTCTTCCGCGGAACGTAGACGAATCTTCGAATCTTAAACCCGAGGTAGGGGATGTTGATTTAATATTTAATTATCTCATTCTTGCTCGTGGTTCGTATGACTAACGTGAGGATGTTGTTTATTTAAAGTTGCGTTATTAATTTAACGTGAGGGGGCCGGACCGTACGAACACGGCCGAACCCCCTCCAACGTTCTTGTTTGTTCTTGCGGGTGGAAGCAAGTGGCGTGGTGTCGTCGCACCACGCGGATGATCGTGCGTTTATTTTACGCAACGCCGTCGCGCGCACACCATGGAAGAAACATCAAGAACGCGACGCCGTCGCGCCGCGTTGAAAGAAATTAAAGTGCGGCGGAGGGGCGCGGTGCCGTCGCACCGCGCCGAACGACGAACGTCGCGGCCGGTTCCGGGCCGCGGCGGAACGAGGAGACCGCGGCCGGTTCCGGGCCGCGGCGGAAGAGAAGGTCGGCGGCCGGGCCGCCGGCGTCGGTAGTCGAAGGCGGGACCGGAATTTCCGGTCCCTTTGGTAAAAACCGGCCGGCCAGCTAGCCGGCCGGATGACTGAAAAGCGGGGGATTAAATCCCCCGGACCGTTCAGCAAAACCCCCCTCTTAATGAGGGGGGGCGGTTCCATGAAAGGGGGGCAGCAGCCCCCCGGTTCCCTTGAATCAAACCGGCCCCCACGTGGGGGCCGATTGTTGAATAAGGCGCGGCACAAGGCCGCGCCGCTCCAAAGAAGCGGGGGCTGAGCCCCCCGCGTGCGGCTCCCCGTGCGGCGCCAGCGCCAGCCGCCGCAGCCCGCCGCCGCCGCCGCCGCAGCCCGCCGCCGCCGCCCAGGGGGGGTCGGGCCGGGTCGGCCCGGACCCGGACCCCCCCGTTTCGAACCAGATTTGGTTTTTGGCCCATAACTTGAGCCTCGGACCTCCGATCGACGAACCGTTAGCGGCAACGCGATCCTTGGATCGAGACGGTCGTTTCGGTATATCGCACTCAAGGTTTCGGATTACTTTGAGTTCGGCCGGGTTGGTTCGTTCACGAAACCAACCGGGCCTTCGGAGCGGAAACGCTCATATCTTGAGCCACGAACGTCCGATTGACGCGCCGTCAGTCGCGTTGCGTTCCTCTTAGTGAAACGGATCTTTTGGTATACTCCGCCCGAGGTTTGGACGCAGGTGGAGTACGGTCGGGTTGGTTTTGCCTTAAAAACCAACCGGGCCCCGGAGATGAAAAAGCCAATAACTCACAGACCGGGCGTCCGATTGACGCGCCGTCTGTTTCGTTGACTTCCTCTTGATGAGACGGAACTTTTGACATACTCCGCCCGAGTTTTGGATACAGTCGGAGTATGGCCGGGTTGGATTGTACCCGAAATCCAACTGGGCCCCTGGAACGGGAAAGCTGATATCTTACAGACAGGACGTCCGCTTGACGAGCCGTCAGCGGCGTTGGTGGTTACGTTGAGTAACGGTCCCTTTGAGTATACCCTTTGGGAGTTCGGGGTACAGTTGAGATACGGCCGGGATTGGTTTCGCTCTCGAAACCAACCGGGCCCCTGGGACGAAAAGGCTAATAACTCACAGACCGGGCGTCCGATCGACGCGCCGTCTGTTGCGTTGAGACCCCTGTGACGAGACGGACCTTTGAGACACTTCTTCGTGGAACTTTGAGATACTTGGAGTATCGACCTGTAGCTCGTGGAGCGGACCCTCCCAGTGACGAGCGTGCGAAGTACGGAGACCGTGTAGCTGGCTGAGACCTGACGACTGCTTGACCGACTCGACTTGGAGTGAGTCGACTAGCCCAGTGGACGGAGCACTACTTTCTGAGGTGCAGACCCATGGCGGACGGAGCACTACCTGTGTGACAGTGCAGACCCGCGGTGCTCGTCCGGAGAGTACCTCAGCAGGCTACTAGGGGGTGTGCACTACGGAGTTTGGGTGACATACCTCGGCGGGAAGCACTACTGTGTTTGGGTGGCTGGCCCGCAGTACTCGACAGGAGGAGTACTTCAGCAGTCTTAGGTTAGTGAGCAGTACCTCGGAGTCGTGACAGGACCACTGTACACTCTAGAGACGGAGCTCTTCAGCAGTTACGGTTTCGATAATGAAAATCCTGGTTTGAGCTGAGACTTTTGACCTTTGTGTTTCCTCATGATTGAGATGGGTTACTTGATAACTTAGGTATATGTATGGGCATATACCTGGGTTGTGGATATCCGTTGATCTCATGATCCTTGTGTTTCCTCGTGACTGAGATGGGTTACTTGATAACTTAGGTACATGTATGAACATATACCTAAGTAGAGTTTATCTGTTGAGATCTTCTTGTGTTTATCCTTGTTGGTTTTAGTGAGACCTTGAGGGTCTCGGGGTCCTTACTGAGTATCGTTATACTCACCCCTGCACGGGCTATGCCCGCACCTCGTTGTGTTGGTTGCAGACGACGGACAGTGCTGACAGAAGCCGAAGGTTCGAGGACTGGACGGTACCTGGAGGTGGACTATACGACGAGGCAGTACCCAGAGGCAGACCACTGGGCGAGACATACTTGGAGCAGACGGCAGGACCCGAGGAGCAGAGGAGCTATCTGTACCCACCCTTCAGGTGGGATTTCCAGTGGACATCTCAGCGTAGCAGCTTTACTTTTCAGTCGCTGTTTTCCCTTTCGAGTTGTACTTTACAGTTGGGCTTGTATTTCCGGCCCCTTTTTACTTTTCAGCTCTTCTTTTTGTACTTAGTGTTTTACTTCCGCTTGTACTCTGTGGTGCTTGTTTTCTTTTATAAAGGCAATGCCTTCCCAGTTATCGGGATTTTACGCCTTGGTGCTAGTCGCCAGCCCCTGGCCTATGGAAGGCGGGCTTGGGGTAGTCACGGCACGGACCCCGAGGGCGGGTCGTGACAAATTGGTATCAAAGGTGGTCGGTTCTACCGCAGACTCTGATCTTTCTTTCTGTGAAGCAATAGTGTTAAGGGTACTGAGTGTGGTTTTCAGTTCAGGGAGTCCAGTGTTGGTGCGGGCGGCCGACGTATCCATACACCAGGACCCTGACAACTGATTTCCGACTTTGTGCACGAAAACACTGATTGCGTGTGTGTTTTCAAAGGTTTTTCCCCTTAAAACAGCTCAAACCAGGTCAGCTCACCAGGTTTCGCGGGGAGACGGATCCCCAGGCTGCAGAGGACTGGCTGGAGGCAGTGGTACGAGTGTTTAGGCTAGTGAGGACACCAGCAGACCTCATGGTGATCCTCGCTGCGAGCCTACTACACGCAGCAGCAGGTAGGTGGTGGAGCCACTTGTTTCAGTTTTGCGATGAGATGAACTTCACATGGGAAGACTTCGAGACCTTCTTCAGGGTGGAGTTTGTGCCAGTATCTCTACACCCCGAGCGTGTACAGGAGATTCTGCCTTTACCGCGTGTTTTTCGATCAGAAGCCGAGTCATCTGTGGGCAGTAGACAGATGATGCAGAGGTCCAGGAGGACCAGACCAGCAGTTGGGCGATCTCGGGTTTTAGGACCAGTGGTGCAGGGCACCCGGAGTGGGAACAGAGCTGGCCGTGCAAGGAGCAGGTTGTGTTACTCATGCCGCGGAAAGGGTCACCTGGCACGTGACTGTCCGACTCCTCGATCCGCAGGCTTGGAGGGAGCCACCAAGGTTGAGGCAGCGACAAATGCTTGAGCAACAGTAAAGCAGGTGGACAGGAGCGGAACTAGTGGATACGTCTCTTGTACTTCTAGTTCCATGTTGATGTTGCTTTTGTTTAGCGTCTTGTATTATGAGCTGCAATAATAAAAGACGCATCCTTTGTGATGTTTTCATTCCTGTCCTCTTTTGTGATGTTACTAAGAGGTTCCAGTTGACTGTTGACTTGACCCTCACTTGTGAGACATCTACTGGAGGAGACCAGTTACCACACACTGATGCCGAAAGTGTGACTCAACCCTTGGAGGCGAGAGTAACGGTTGGATCTCTTAGTAGTAGCGTCGAGGCCTTACGACGTCATCCTTGGTATGGATTAGTATCATCCATGTTAGGATTGACTGTTTTAGGCAAAGAATGTGGTTCATCCAGGGGATGAGACCAGGTTTCTCTTATCGGCAAAGAAGAAATCTCGCAGCTCTTGTGGGACCAGAGATGGTCCGGGCCACGTCAGAAGAGGTCCATGTCATCCAGGAGCGGATGAGGAAAACACAGAGCCGGCAGAAGTCATACGCTGACAGGAGGCGGAGGCCACTAGAGTTCGAGGATGGTGACCACGTCTTCTTGCGGGTCTCACCTCGACGTGGTATTCGGAGATTTGGCCGAGGCGACAAGTTATCTCCGCGCTTCATCGGACCCTTCCAGGTCCTCAGCAGGGTAGGTGAGGTGGCTTATCGCCTGGCTCTACCACCTCAGTTGCACCGGGTGCACGACGTCTTCCACGTGTCTCAGCTGAGGAGATACGTGCACGACCCGACGCACATCTTTGACAATGGGAAGCTTGACGTTGACGATGTGGTGACTTTTACGGAGGTCCCGGTGGAGATAGAGGATCGACAGGAGCGGGTCCTACATGGGCGATCGATTCCTCTTGTGTGCAACAGATGGCGGCACGGAAATCTCCAGGAGAGCACATGGGAGCGGGAGGCTCAGATGCGTGCTCAGTACCCTCTTTTGTTTCCCTAGTTTTTGTTGTATCTTTACGGGGACGTAAAGCCCTGAGGTGGGAGTAATGTAAAGACCCGTAAAATTCAAGGGAAATTTTTTCTTATTTTTCTTTAGAATTTTACAAGAGCGCGGTTTCAGACGGCACCTGATTCCGAGGTCCGGAGTGCCTGGAATTAATTTCTGAAGTTTGGCTCAGGTACGTTCAGTGAACGAACGAGCGGGAATTCCTAACTTTTGATCCGGTGCTCGGAATTGAAATCCGAGGGCACCGATGAACTCGCAGCGCCGATATTCGCTTAATGAGACCTTTTCGGAAGTTGCGTTTGTTGCGGGTTGAAAGTTAGTTTTTGGGTTTTTAGTTTAAGTTAAATAAAATTTGTGAGGAACAAATTTTATTTTTATCTAGTTAAGTCCTACCAAAGGGAGTTGGGAGTGGGACCCACATCCACTTAACCTCCCTTGGGAGGATTAAGTGAGGTGGGGTCCACACGAACCCCAACTCCTCAAATTCTCTCAAAAACCTCCCCTTTAACTCATTTCTTTTAATGTTGTCAACTTAAGTTACTTAATTAATTAAGGGAGTTAAACCCCTTTTTGAATTTCAAACCTTTGAAATTCTTGTGGTTAAGTTATGAAATAATATAAGTTAAAGCTTATATTATTCTAGGAGTTTCTTTTACCCTTGGGAGGATTTCTTCAGAGCTTTGGAAGCTTTTCTCTTTCTTCTTCAACCTTGACGAGGAACACGAAGAACGCCGTTCTTCAACGAAGAGCTTCTCCGCCGAAGAACACGATCCATCCGCGACGTGACGTTCTTCTTCCGCATCATCTCTTCCGCGACGGTTTTCCGCGACGAACGCCTTCGACAACGACTCTTCCTCCGACGTCAAAGGAATCGACACCGATATTCCACGACTTCGTCAACGTGCGACTATCGAGGTAGGGGTTCTTGAGTTTGTTGTTTCCTTTTTATTTGACTTTCCTCAAGACTTGATGTAGAACGCTCAAGTTTCCGACGAAGAACGCCGCTCCGCTCTTCTTCGTCTTCGGTGTCAACGAGAGAGAACACCGCACCTTCCTCAGACAACCTTCGTCGGCGTACAAGGATTCGCCAACGACGTGCCTCTTCGGACGCGCCTCTTCGTCGTTGAATTTGACGAACGACGACCGCGACGCCCGACTTCCGCGACGCCGTCTTCCGCGGAACGTAGACGAATCTTCGAATCTTAAACCCGAGGTAGGGGATGTTGATTTAATATTTAATTATCTCATTCTTGCTCGTGGTTCGTATGACTAACGTGAGGATGTTGTTTATTTAAAGTTGCGTTATTAATTTAACGTGAGGGGGTCGGACCGTACGAACACGGCCGAACCCCCTCCAACGTTCTTGTTTGTTCTTGCGGGTGGAAGCAAGTGGCGTGGTGCCGTCGCACCACGCGGATGATCGTGCGTTTATTTTACGCAACGCCGTCGCGCGCACACCATGGAAGAAACATCAAGAACGCGACGCCGTCGCGCCGCGTTGAAAGAAATTAAAGTGCGGCGGAGGGGCGCGGTGTCGTCGCACCGCGCCGGACGACGAACGCCGCGGCCGGTTCCGGGCCGCGGCGGAAGAGAAGGCCGGCGGCCGGGCCGCCGGCGTCGGTAGTCGAAGGCGGGACCGGAATTTCCGGTCCCTTTGGTAAAAACCGGCCGGCCAGCTGGCCGGCCGGATGACTGAAAACCGGGGGATTAAATCCCCCGGACCGTTCAGCAAAACCCCCCTCTTAATGAGGGGGGGGGGCGGTTCCATGAAAGGGGGCAGCAGCCCCCCGGTTCCCTTGAATCAAACCGGCCCCCACGTGGGGGCCGATTGTTGAATAAGGCGCGGCACAAGGCCGCGCCGCTCCAAAGAAGCGGGGGCTGAGCCCCCCGCATGCGGCTCCCCGTGCGGCGCCAGCGCCAGCCGCCGCAGCCCGCCGCCGCCGCAGCCCGCCGCCGCCGCCGCCGCCGCAGCCCGCCGCCGCCGCCGCCGCGCCGCTCGCCGCCGCCGCCGTCCGCCGCTGCCGCCCGCCGCCGCCGGCCGCCGCCGCCGCCCAGGGGGGGGGGGGGGTCGGGCCGGGTCGGCCCGGACCCGGACCCCCCCGTTTCGAACCAGATTTGGTTTTCGGCCCATAACTTGAGCCTCGAACCTCCGATCGACGAACCGTCAGCGGCAACGCGATCCTTGGATCGAGACGGTCGTTTCGGTATATCGCACTCAAGGTTTCAGATTACTTTGAGTTCGGCCGGGTTGGTTCGTTCACGAAACCAACCGGGCCTTCGGAGCGGAAACACTCATATCTTGAGCCACGAACGTCCGATTGACGCGCCGTCAGTCGCGTTGCGTTCCTCTTAGTGAAACGGATCTTTTGGCATACTCCGCCCGAGGTTTGGACGCAGGTGGAGTACGGTCGGGTTGGTTTTGCCTTAAAAACCAACCGGGCCCCGGAGATGAAAAAGCCAATAACTCACAGACCGGGCGTCCGATTGACGCGCCATCTGTTTCGTTGACTTCCTCTTGATGAGACGGAACTTTTGACATACTCCGCCCGAGTTTTGGATACAGTCGGAGTATGGCCGGGTTGGATTGTACCCGAAATCCAACCGGGCCCCTGGAACGGGAAAGCTGATATCTTACAGACAGGACGTCCGCTTGACGAGCCGTCAGCGGCGTTGGTGGTTACGTTGAGTAACGGTCCCTTTGAGTATACCCTTTGGGAGTCCGGGGTACAGTTGAGATACGGCCGGGATTGGTTTCGCTCTCGAAACCAACCGGGCCCCTGGGACGAAAAGGCTAATAACTCACAGACCGGGCGTCCGATCGACGCGCCGTCTGTTGCGTTGAGACCCCTGTGACGAGACGGACCTTTGAGACACTTCTTCGTGGAACTTTGAGATACTTGGAGTATCGACCTGTAGCTCGTGGAGTGGACCCTCCCAGTGACGAGCGTGCGAAGTACGGAGACCGTGTAGCTGGCTGAGACCTGACGACTGCTTGACCGACTCGACTTGGAGTGAGTCGACTAGCCCAGTGGACGGAGCACTACTTTCTGAGGTGCAGACCCATGGCGGACGGAGCACTACCTGTGTGACAGTGCAGACCCGCGGTGCTCGTCCGGAGAGTACCTCAGCAGGCTACTAGGGGGTGTGCACTACGGAGTTTGGGTGACATACCTCGGCGGGAAGCACTACTGTGTTTGGGTGGCTGGCCCGCAGTACTCGACAGGAGGAGTACTTCAGCAGTCTTAGGTTAGTGAGCAGTACCTCGGAGTCGTGACAGGACCACTGTACACTCTAGAGACGGAGCTCTTCAGCAGTTACGGTTTCGATAATGAAAATCCTGGTTTGAGCTGAGACTTTTGACCTTTGTGTTTCCTCATGATTGAGATGGGTTACTTGATAACTTAGGTATATGTATGGGCATATACCTGGGTTGTGGATATCCGTTGATCTCATGATCCTTGTGTTTCCTCATGACTGAGATGGGTTACTTGATAACTTAGGTATATGTATGAACATATACCTAAGTAGATTTTATCTGTTGAGATCTTCTTGTGTTTATCCTTGTTGGTTTTAGTGAGACCTTGAGGGTCTCGGGGTCCTTACTGAGTATCGTTATACTCACCCCTGCACGGGCTATGCCCGCACCTCGTTGTGTTGGTTGCAGACGACGGACAGTGCTGACAGAAGCCGAAGGTTCGAGGACTGGACGGTACCTGGAGGTGGACTATACGACGAGGCGGTACCCAGAGGCAGACCACTGGGCGGGACATACTTGGAGTAGACGGCGGGACCCGAGGAGCAGAGGATCTATCTGTACCCACCCTTCAGGTGGGATTTCCAGTGGACATCTCAGCGTAACAGCTTTACTTTTTAGTCGCTGTTTTCCCTTTCGAGTTGTACTTTATAGTTGGGCTTGTATTTCCGGCCCCTTTTTACTTTTCAGCTCTTCTTTTTGTACTTAGTGTTTTACTTCCGCTTGTACTCTGTGGTGCTTGTTTTCTTTTATAAAGGCAATGCCTTCCCAGTTATCGGGATTTTACGCCTTGGTGCTAGTCGCCAGCCCCTGGCCTATGGAAGGCGGGCTTGGGGTAGTCACGGCACGGACCCCGAGGGCGGGTCGTGACATGTACTTTACTTTCAGTTGTAGCTGTACCTTTCTGCTGGGCTTGTATTTCCGGCCCCTTGTTTTTCCAGCACACTTGTTTACTGCTTTACTTAGTGTTAGCTTCCACTTATACTCTGTTGTGTTTTTTACTTTAATAAAGAAAATGCCTTCCCTTTTTTATTGAGATTTACACCTTTGGTTCTTGTCGCCAGCCCCTGGCCTATGGAAGGCGGGCTTGGGGTAGTCACGACATGGGCCCCGAGGAAGGGTCATGACAAATTGGTATCAGAGGAGTTCGGTTCTACCACAGAACTCAGGACTCTGATCTTTCTTATGTGTGAAGCAATAGTGTTAAGGGTATTGAGTGTGGTTATCAGTACAGGGAGTCCAGTGTTGGTGCAGCGGCCGACGTATTCGTACACTAGGACCCTGACTTCTGATTTCTGACTCAGTGCACGAAAACATTGATTGCATGTGTGTTTCCAAAGTTTTCTTTGTGATTACTTTGTGTCAGCTCACCAGGTATACTGTTTGACCGTGGTGCACCTGTTCCTTATCAGGATTCCGATACGAAGATAGACAGCTAGGGTTTCCGAAAAAGGTACACAATGGAGGACCACCGAGAGATGAGGTTCCGGTGCGGGGCCCTCTTACTATTTTGAAACCTTCGGGTGGTGTACCAGCAGCACCACCACCCGTTGGGTAGCATAGGCCTCCAAGATTTTGAGGCGAGATAGTTCCCAGGAAGTAGAGGACTGGATGGAGGCGATTGTTAGAGTTTCCACCCATTGTAGACACTAGTAGAGCAGATGGTGATCTTAGATACTAGTGTTTTCCAGTGAGTGACCATGAGGTTGGTCTGTTTGGTGAAGAGGCTTCAGTATGTGGACTGATGCCTGAGATAATAACTTCGGGTAGTGTGTCAGCTACATCACTACCTGTTGGTCAGCAAACACTACCAGCAATACCGGTAGAGGACACTTATAGGCTTAGTGCCTTACATGTTTTAGCACCAGATATCCCTCAAGTTCTGAGGCAAGCCTGACTCACAGGCGGCTGAGGAATGGCTTGAGGAGGTGGCTGAGAGTTTCCTAGAGCTTATAAAGCTTCGACAGGACGACGTGTCGATAGCTGAGAATTCATCGGGGCATACCTAGTACTCGATGACTATGATGTGATCGGTGCTTCAGGGCTCAGACATCTGAGTAAGGTGTGTCTAAAGGACATCCGAGCCAGCACCTTTTCTCTATGCATTCCTACTTATGCTAGGGTGCTAGAAAAAACCTTTGTGGTTGAGAATTCTTTTGCTGAATAGATGCAGTCAGTGAAGGTTAGCAGTGGGAAAGCAGAAAACTGGTGCCAGTCTCGGAGACTTGGGCATGTAAAATGTTTCAAGTAGAGGAAGTGAAAAGGACAAATTAATCTGCAGGGCAGAAGACGTGAAAGTGAGCTATGAGAGAAGTATGGGGTGGTGAAAATTTTGACATGTTGCACCCACCCGCATTTGTAATCTCCTCTAGGCTTAGGGAGCTGGAGGGCATGGGAAGGAGTAGCTGCATGCGGTCAAGGAGTGCGACCAAAAGGGCTCTAAAGATGATTTGAAGTGCGGACTGTGTCTTCTACTAGCTGTCGTAGCCACAGACATCGATACGAATCATCCCTTCCTTCCATGAATCTAGTCCCAGACCTAGAGTTTCTGGTTAAGCTGTTGACTTGAACCTCACGTCTGGAGATACCTTTTGGAGGAGACTCAATAGTCACACTTACGCCGACGGTGTGATCTGAACCTTGAGGCGAGAATCTCGGTTGGGACCTCTTGGTGACAGTGTCGAGGCCTTACGACGTTAGTTTGAGTATGGATTGGTCAATCACAGTTCATACTCAAATTGACGGTATTAGGCAAACGTCAGGATGAGTTTTCCCTTGGTCGGAGAAAAGGAAACCCCAGGCAGCACAGGATAAACTCGAGCATAGGAGGGTGTAGCTGATCATTCTTGGGTCGGCCAACCTTACCCTCGTGGTTGTAGGAGTTTTGAGTTTCAGTTCTAAATCAGGAAATGGAGGCCTCTATAATTCAAGGATGGAAACCACGTTCTTATACGGGTCTCACCTTGACGAGGTTTACGGAGATGTAGCTGAGGCGGCGAGATATCTCTAAGGTTCAACGGACCTTTCTAGGTCCCCAGCAGGGTAAGCGAGGTGGTTTACCGCTTGAACCTTCCACCTCAGTTGCACTGGGTGCACGATGTTTTCCACGTATCTCACCTAAGGAAATACGTACATGACCCTTCACACATCATCGACCGTAGTGAGTTGGACTTCGATGACAGGGCGACATTCACAGGGGTTCTAGTGGAGAACGAGGAACGACAGGAGCGAGTCCTACGTGGACGGTCGATTCCTCAGGTGCGATTTCACTGGCAACACGAGAACCTTCAGGAGAGCACATGGGAGCGGGAGGCTCAGTTGCGTGCTCGGTACCACTTTTGTTTCCCTAGTTTGTATTATAGCTTTACGGGGACGTAAATCCCTTAGGTTGGAGTAATGTAAAGACCTGGAAATTTCAAGGAAATTTCTTATTCTTAATTTCTTTTGATTTTTACGATACTTTGGCTTCTGACGGCACCTGATTCCGAGGCCCGGTGTGCCCGGAATCAATTTCCTAAGTTTATCTCGGGTACGTTCAGTGAACGAGCGAGCGGGTTTTTCTAACTTTTGAACCGGTGCTCAGAATCAAAATCTGAGGGCACCGATGAAACCGCTGTGTCGATAATTTCTTAAGAACACCTTTTCCGGAGTTTCATTTGCTCGGGTGAGGTTATTAATTAAATGGGTTAACTAAAGAATAAAATAAAATATTGTGCTACAAATTTTATTTCTATTCTAAATAGTGATAACCTAGGCATGGTGGTTGGACAGGGACCCACTAATATCATAACTCTACTAGGTAGGATATTAGTTAGGTGGGTCCCACACGACCCCAACCCCTTTATTTCCTTTTAACCTCCCACGTGCATTTAATTTTGTAACTCACCCGCACCCCCCTTTTTATGGCAAGTCAACCCTCAAAATTAATTTGAATGTTAAAAGCTCTTCAATTAAGTGAATTAATTGAATGAGTTTCTTTTTGAATTTAAAATTAATGGCATGTGTGTGTGTTAATAAAATAAGGATATCTTATTTTATTTGGGGGGTTGATTCGCTGTGTGGAGGAGAGAACTCTTGAAGTTTTTCTTCTCCCTTCTTGAAGAACACGAAGAACAACAAAGATTTGACAAAGAATGCCATCTCATCTTTGCATCTTCTTTCCGCATTGAAGGAAGCGAGATGCCGCATCCTTCATCAGGAAAACACCGACGACGCTTACGAAGCCTCGTCCCGCGACGCCATCTTCCGCGACGTCTTTTTCCCGCGACGAACCTCGGTCGATGACTTCATCGAGGTAGGGGTTTGTTTTTGTTCGTGTATATCCTTTTCCGTTCAACGTCTTTTTCTTTAGCCGCTTGATATCGAATTAACAGGAGGAGGTCAGACCGCACGAACACGGCCGACCCTCCTCCCCCTTTCTGGTTGTGATTAATGCGGCTCAAACGAAGGCGGCGTGGTGCAACGACACCGCGTGGAATCAAGTAGGAACACGGCAAAGAAGCACGGCGCCATCGCGCCGTGCCGTTGAGGCCGAACGAAGCCGCGGCCGGAGTCGGGCCGTGGCGAAGAGGCGCGGCACCATCGCGCCGTGCTGGGGGAAACACGAGAGGCCGCGGCTGGAGCGGGGCCGCGGCGGAGGGGCGCAGAAGCGTCGCGCCATGCCGGTCAGACAAGGTCACGGCCTAAGGCCATGGTGGTGCGGGGAGTGGCGGCCAGAACCGCCGGCCGCCGGCGCAAGGAGGGCGGGACCCGCGGGGGTCCCGCGGTGACTCACCGGCCGGCCAAATCGGCCTGCCGATTTCCGAGAAAGCCGGGGGTCATAACCCCCGGCTGGTAAAGGGCGGGCCCCCCATGTGTGGGGGCCGTTATTCAATCAAGGGGACAGCGCGCCCCCCTTTCTGCGACAGCTCGGGTGGCCGAGTTGTTTGGCCACGCGGGCCGCGCCCACGCCAGGCCAACCGACCGCCCAGGCCGGGCCGGGCCGCACCGGCTGGGCTGGGCCGCGCCCACCGGGCCGGCCTGTTCCCTATTGGGCCAGAATCGGACCCGGGTCGGGTCGACCCAGTTCGGGCCGACCTAGGGGGTCTTGGGCCGGGTCGGTCCGGGCCCAAAACCCCCTAATTTCAGATAGGTTTGTTCTTTTGCGCGTAACTTGGGATACAGACTTCCGATCGACGCACCGTCAGTTGATATGAAATCCTTGGATTGAGACGGTCGTTTTGTTATATTACACTCAAGGTTTCAAAGAACTTTGGGTATGGTCAGGTTGGTTCGAACAGGAAACCAACCGGGCCCTCGGAGCGGAAACGCTTATAACTTGAGCTCCGGACGTCCGATTGACATGCTGTCAACTTTGTTGGATTCCTCTTAGTGAGACGGACCTTTTGGATTACTCCACTCGAGGTTTGGACACAGTTGGAGTGCGGTCAGTTTTGATTTTGATTTAAAAACCAACCGGTCCCTGGAACAAAAAAGCCAATAACTCTCAGACCGGGCGTCCGATTGACGCGCCATCTGTCGCGTTGAGTTCCTTTTGTTGCGACGGAACTTTGGGATACATCAACTCCGGACCAAGTGTCAGTTGATGTATCGAACCCCTTTGGCTAGTGGAGCGGACCCTCCCGGAAACGAGCATGCTGTGTGCGGCAACCCTAGAGCTGGCTGCGACTGCGACGACGATGAAGACTGCACTGAAATCCTCCGTGGGTTCGGCAGCGATGAAGACCGTACTGAAATCCTCTGTGGGTTCGACAGAGATGAAGACTGCACTGAAATCTTCCATGGGTTCGGCAACGATGAAGACCGTACTGAAATCCTTTGTGGGTTCGACGGCGATGACTACTGTTCTTGTATCCTACGTGGGTCTGGCAGTATTGACTCTGTTCTTGTATCCTACGTGGGTCTGGCAGAGTGCCTGGTCTGTATCCTATGTGGGTCCGACAGCTTAGCTGGTTTAGTATCCTACGTGGGTCCCATATTATATGAATCAGTGGCTATATCTGATCATCTCTATCACCTTACGAAGAAATATACCTGTGTGAGTTGAGTCTTGAATTTCAATCATTATCTTCGATGTGATTGACTTGATATCCTGTGGGGATTGGATTATGCTTTCCTGTGTGGATTGGGTCATACTTTCCTGTGTGGATTAAGTTTTACTCTCCTATGTGGATTTGTAGTGTTCTCTTGAGTGGACTGAGTTGTGTTCTCCTGTGTGGACCGGGTTGTACTTGGGCTCTAGAGCTAGAGCTGAACTGGAATTGAAGACTTAGGTATATGTATGGGAATATACTTAAGTAGAGTTTGTTGTTAATTCGTGATTGTATCTTTCCTTTGTGGATTATCCTTTGTGGATTCTAGGAGACCTTCAGGGGTCTCGGGGTCCCTACTGAGTAGCGTATACTCACCCCTGCACGGGCTATGCCCACACTATGTTGTGTTGGATGCAGACGACAGACAACGCTGATCGTGGTTGAGGCTAGTTGAGCTGGACGGTACCGGAGGAGGATCTCATGACGAGTCGGTGCCCTGAGGTGGATATCACGTCGAGTCAGGTGCCCATAGGTGGATTTCACAACGAGTCGGTACCCGAAGGAGACGGACGGACGTGGAGTGCTGTGGAGGACATCTGTACCTACCCTTCAGGTAGGATCCATGGTGGACGATCCAGGAGCTGCTTGTCACCTTTCAGCTGTTGTCCTTGGGTTGTACTTTACTTTCAGTTGTAGCTGTACCTTTCTGTTGGGCTTGTATTTCCAGCCCCTTGTTTTTTCAGCAAACTTGTTTACTACTTTACTTAGTGTTAGCTTCCGCTTATACTCTGTTGTGTTGTTTACTTTAATAAAGGAAATGCCTTCCCTTTTTTATTGGGATTTATGCCTTTGGTGCTAGTCGTCAGCCCCTGGCCTATGGAAGGTGGGCTTGGGGTAGTCACGACACGAGCCCCGAGGACGGGTCGTGACACATACGCTAGTGGAAACTGAATAGAATTGGTGTTTTAATTTGAACTATGAGGTGACTCTACCCCCATATTGGAATGAATAATTAGATGTAAATTACAAAATATCATTCAAATCAGAGTAATAATAAATAATAATGAAACTGAAAAATTCTATAATAAAATGAAATGAAACAAAGGAATGAATAACCATGTCATATACAACCAACCTCCAAATGGTCCGGTTACAAGACATACCAAAATAAAAGAAACTAAAAAGGTATCCACAACATCACCTATCCAAATTAATCTGGTCACCTGATACCTCTCGAGAAATCCATCTTGCTCAACCAATGCTCACTGTGGGCCTCAGCTCAAACCCGTGCATGAAATAAACACGTGAGAGCTGCTGAGGTTCCCATGTGCAATGGAATACTAAAAGGGTGTGAGTATAACATAGAAGGAACCACCAGTGGTGTCTAAAGAAAATATCATTTAGTTCAATAATGCATGCAGGTTTATCAATAATCCATAGAGAAGTAGGTAAGTAAAATTGGTTTCATTATTTAAGAATATTTAAATTAATCACTTTTACTCTTTATTCCAAAAAGGTTACCCATTTCCATCAAACATACTCATCCAAATGTGGTCATTTGAGTCATATATTATAGGATCCATAGGCTTGTAATCAAGGATCCTCAGTCAATGAATTGAATCGGGACTTGGTACGCAATGTTCGACCATCCCAACCACTAAGTAAGAAAGTCAAAAAACATGAAGCATCAGTCCATGAATCCAACTTGTAATAAGAGATCCATGTCCGGCCATACTAACCTTGATATGTAATTCCATGTCTATACCCATGGGTTCATGAGAATCAACCGCTTCCCTGAAAAACTAAGATGTAGCGGGGTATTGGGAGAATCAACCTGTCCTGCCCAAAATCATAGAGTGGAGCATCCGTCCAACATCCCAAAACCATTAGTTATAGGTTGTAAAACACTAACCATCAGTCCATGAATATAACTAGGATTCAACATGTCATGTCCGACCATCACCAATCATGAAACTATCAAATAATAACTTTTAGTTCAACATTCCCTTAGTCCATTACATTCATTATAAATCCAAATTCTCATTTAAAAAATTTTATATACACCAAAATACATATTTTTTAAATGTATTATAGTCCATTTAACAACTAAACAAACCCCTATTTAACCATTTCCAATTCCTTTCAAAAACACCACACTTCTCATGGTGCCAAAAGATCCTTTAAACCATCCCATTCCTCATATAAAACAAAACCTCTTTAAAGATTCATGGAAAACAAAAATAAAACATTATTATTAAACTTTTAGGACCAATACTTTAATCATTTATCTTACTCTTTAAAAATCACACAAGATCCAAGACCCTCATGTTCTATGACAATCATTTAAAGTGTCACCACACACCCATCTCAAATCAGCTTATAAAATCCGTTTAAAACTCATTTAAAATCACCTTGAGTTCAACACCAAATTTCAAAACAAGAATCATTTCAAAGCATAACCTTATCCCTTTGACATCCAAAACCATTTCAAAAACCAATCCACACATTCAAAACCATTCCAAAAGACATGATTTATTTTTCCTAAAAACTTAACACATAACACATTCCACTAACAAAGTTTGGAACACCCCATGGGTGGACATAGATCTAGTCTAACATCAACACAGATCTAATGGGATTCGTGGAAGTTATAAGTTATCCATTAAAAGAAAAATCAATTTATTAAGTCAATGGAGAAATCATATCACACATGGGAAATAATTAATATATAATAATGAACATATTAAAAAAATTATTAGGTGTATGGGTAAAGCTCTAAGATCACCTACTTCATTGGAAATGCTTTCCAAAATAATTACAATACACGACAGCCTTATCAAGGCCCATCCAAGCATCATCCAAAAACCATGGAACCCAGTATATCTCTTCATGATCACCAAATCTCTATTCTTCATCAAACAACATTAGTTAAGTAATTTTAATGACTATAATGAATTAATTGACCAAAACCCAACTTGGAATAATGGAAAAATAAACACCATGTCATCATGCTACACCAAAACCGAAGACATCCCCTCACAGAAGACCCGTAGAATAACCCTGGTCACATTCCAGACCAAATACCTTAGAGGTGAAACTAATCCAACCACTAATTAAATTAAACAATTTGAAAAAAAACTAATAAAATTCACATTGGTCACTTACCTTGATAAAATGACACATGATGACGTGTAGAACCCATACTATGATATCTTCTACACAAGAAGACCAGAATCCCCATGAGAAATGGATGATTCCACCATGCTCTTGTGTAATATTTAAAAAACCAAAATCATAGAAATCCATATTTAGAAGGAAATTAGAAGAATAATAATGGTAGCCACTAGAGGCTAGATCTTACCGAAAAATGATAAATAATCACCACCAAAACACATCTTGGGAGAGGCTAGAAGAATGTTATAAGATATGATATTCCACCCTGGGTTCGTACAAGTAAGAGGGAGAGAATAGGGAGGAATCATAAAATCCCAAAGGGTAAAAATGGAAAAAATACAATTTTAGTGTGATTCGGTGTAGCTAGTAGGTTTGGCCACTTGGGTTTCTAAATACTGCACTAACTATATGGTTGGATCTACCAAAGGACACCAACTTGAAAAATGTAGATGCACAGTTGGAAAAAGTGTTCTCCAATCATGTTCACCCCTACTATCTAACACCCATTCCTTGCACAGTTGGCCCGCATATTTTAAAAACACTATGTCAACTGTACTGTCACCAATTCCTCCCACTTACTACAGGGGGAATGGTTTGTTTGTAACTGTGCATATCCTATGATTCATTCTTCAAACCCTTATTTACCTCACATGGTGTCCCATTTTTCCTCACATGGTTTACCACAAATTTTTCTCTGTAAATAAAACATAACCGTGCTCAGTTTAAAAATGAACTAAAAACCTCTAGATCATCAAGTTGTCACACTATTTCTCTTAAACCATGCACCCTTTCCAAAAAACTACCAAACTCCTAAAACATAACATGATGACTTAAAAATCGATTTGAACACTTTGGCTACATCTAGAGAATAATTCCTCTTTTAAAAATCCCATTTTGATACATTTCGTCTCTCATTACTCCATTTCAATTATTCATTCTTGATTTGACATGTCTGGTAAAAGAATCGAATTACATCAAAAAATTTTGATCCATACGGATGTGTTATCTTATAACCTTCCCACCATAATACTTCTCTTTATTGAGAAGTCTTGGTATTCATCCACCTGTACGACTCAATAGTAATATGGAATCATATTTTTATTCAGCTGCCTCATTCATATTTTATATCCAAAAACATTACCAAATCACTCCCTCCAACTCAAGGCCCTCACCCCGCCAACACATCAAGATAACACCTATTTATAAAACCAATTCACCACGATGGTGCTTAATTGATTCCATAAAACAAAAAAATTGATTACAAAATCAGCTAATAAACTATCAATAATTGGTAATCCCCACCATATGCTTCATCTTAAACCACCATCCCACAGTACTAAACACTCATGGAATCATAAATCCCAACCAAACCTAAACTCATTCTCCTATGAAGTTCCTAAAATGGTTTTAAACTCACCATTCTCCAACCCCCATGAGAACATTAATCATCATTTTCACCAATCCTCATCCTCAAAAACCAATCGAAGGAGATGCATATCTGCTATCCATGAATAATTTAAAAACATACCAACTTTTCCTCAATAGCCTAAATAAAACTCAAAATAGACCCATCTTTCCCAAATGACATACCAGATGTAGCTTACAACCATTTTCACCCACATCATGCACTAAACCTTGTCATACTATCCTCGGCTAGCTCATTCCAAATATTCCCACCTCCAACTGCAGATCTATTTTCATATCACTTGATCACGATGGACCTAAATCCAGAGGCATTCTACAACCACCCTAAAATTCCCACTAGATTCCTCACCTAACCCCTAGTGAGATTCCATATTCAAGTACCCCACTAACCCAAAATCATTGTTGAGCCCTATGACACACACCAACACACCTCTAACACAAGAACATCATATTTCATTCCAAAGCTATATCAATACCAAGGCCTTGTTCGCAATGATCATCTACAAAAAAAATTCATGATTGAATTCCCTATAGAATCTTTACTTACACCTTAATGATTCTTTACTAGAATCATAGTGCCACAAAGACAAGTCTGTGGTCAATTCCATACACCCACAACCCATCCAACATAAGGGTTATATATCTGCAACTGATAAATCACTCACCACCATAGAAGTGTGATCATTAATACTCACTCAAAATACCCAAACTACTTTGTACCATGGTCCAACCACTTTTAACCAAAGAATCAAACATTTCCATCTCACCCTCACATGTGTGAAAAAACGAAACATTAACTACATCTTGTTCTCGGCATATGAGAATGGAACCCATGGTATTCAATGACATCAAGTCCACATTAAGGACCTCACCCATAAATAGTCAATGGAGAACTTCCCACCTTACGGATCCACTTACCCTACTCCATGAGCATAAAATCCAATAGGTCCCATATTTCACCAAAAGAAATTATTGTAGCTTGGTGTATAGATATTTCACTCTCAGTGTACTCAAGATAATGTCAGGATATTTGGAATTTTCCCCGCTAACTAAGAGCATGATAAGATTTTTTTTTCAATGAATGACACCCCCAATCTTCACATCCAATGTCACATATAACTATAGGTACCTGAAAACCCCATATAAAGGTCACGGGACTCCCTACGAAAGAATATCACCACACCCAAATCGTGGTTTTTTCAGCCTACTCATGGCTACCAACTCTACCAAAGAACCATAAGAGTACACCTTCATAACATCTGATCCCCAAAACAAATGACACAACACACCTACATGTGCTCATGACTCCAAAATCCTATTAACACTTAACCATTACACACACACACACACAAACTTGTGTGATCCCACCACTAAACTGGATTCTGACTCTAACAAGTCAGGAATTAGAAAGCCTCATCTTAAAACACCTATCCAAAGGCTATGCCTATCAAATATTCCTATCCCACCTATTATAGAGCTCCCATGGATCTTTCTAAAACCAAAATCATATCAAAAAACCAAAACCACCATCATGAACACTCAAGACTTTAGTGTCATTCATAAGTTCCACTAATCCCATCTACGTTATCATCGTGTTCTTGGAGATGCATCCTGAGTTAACTAGGTTATAAATATACCTGTTTCTACCTCTAAAACCACATGTTATACTAGCACATCAACTCTTAAACATTCCATTCAAATAAATGAATGTATACATATCTATATGACCCATACCAAAACAAACTCACATGACTGACTGAAAACTAACATTTTTATTGATTTATGAAAAAACCATCATACAGAGGAAACCACAAGAAAAATCATGGTGGTCTAAAGTAATGAAAACCCATAGTATTATAGGAAACAAATGTCAACCCATGATTAGGAAAAGAACCTATGAAAAAAAAACATATAATCTAGTTTGATGATGCCATAGACGCCAAAAAATCTGCCACCATGTTCCCCTCCTACCATGTATGAGAATCATCCATATTATTACCTCTGAGAAAATTGAATTTTCTGATAGTGTAAGAGTTGTTCCAAGGAATACTACCCATATGTAACAGTGAATTAAATAATGGCATGGAATATGTCTCCACCATTTAGATGTTTATCTAGCTTTGATTGCGTAACTCCATCCCAGTAACCATGGACAAATCCTATGCCTGTAAAACATCTCCTATCCCGAAAAGGCAGTAAAAACTACAACTACAGAACCCCTTTGGTCCTTTATGACCCTGACCTCATGCATCTACCCATTGATTAAGTACCCATCCATATTTATATTGAGACCCTATCTTGGAGGATGCCATCATATCATCGGCCCGGCCTAGAAATCCCTGACTGATTTTTGACTGAGAGATTCAGGACAAAAGAACACACAGATAGATTATAATGGCCACTAGGGCACAACTGAAGTAGACCGAGAATAGTATTATTCATTTTAAAATGGTTACTTACTTCAGATCCTGACTCGTTTTTGAGTCGTGCATCATTCCTAGACTGCCAGATGGTCTATAACCCTACAATTAAGATTACGGTCTTGGCCTTCCTCTCAGCCCCGTGAGATCCTGCTCCTCTAAACCACAAACACATGAAGCTTTCATGTTCCCCTACAGATGCATCCCAGCCAAAGAAGGCCCCAAAATTCTGCCATATAACTTTATCCCATTCAATGTTATAAAATAAAAGCCCCACTGATTCTTGGTTTGGGGACCTGCAACACCAGCACCTGGAAGCTATATGTACACCCATACGATTCAAATTATCATCAGTAAGAAGAGAATTGTTCCTCACATGCCACAACAAGAAATTATATTTGGAGGTTAACTTCTTACACCACAAAGTGACCCCCACTGATATTCAGTTGAAATGTCCCTCGTAATCTGTGAAAACTCTTTGATGGAAAAAATACCTGACATTGAACCAGTGAATATGTGTTTATCTGGAACATCACTAGTAACAATGTTATTAAAAACATCATGATTATCCTCATCAAGAATGGCTAGGATGAACCTGGGATGACCGCTAGCCTCAATGAAAGATATGGCCGGGTGGGGAAACCTGAAAAATATAACCTACCCACCCCCCAATCTTAGTTCCAAAAATTTATATTCCCTGTACCCACTAACCACCAAGATTGATGTTGCAAAATTTCAATGTAAGTGTGAATCAAAGTCCATATCCTGGATGGCCTTGAACTATGATCACACATATTCTGACCATAGATTTCATGCATAGTCCTGCCCTAAATAGAACGACCTTCCATATCCTCCCATGAATGCTTTGCATGAAGCCCCTTCATGGTTGAAAAAACACTCCTCAGGTTGATACCCCCTTTTTAGAGGGGTCTAGCATGTCATTTCCCTAATGCCCAATGATTTCTACCTTCCATATGACCATCCCATATGAAGGACACCATAATCTTATCTAGATTGAAAGTCATGCTCTTGGGAACCTTCAATGTGGAGATAATGTGCATGGTAATGGAAACCAGAAACTGTTAACTAGAGTAATGAAACCTCCAAAAAATAAGAATCTATTTTTCCAGTTGAAAATTAAACCAGAGATCTTGTTAATTATTTTATCAAAATGATGAACCCTAAGGGAAGAAGGACTAACAGGATCCTCGAGGTACTCCATAGGAAAAAAAATCCTCTCTCCATACTCAAGCTAGCCACCACATCCCCAACCTGCTTTCAGAGATATTATTGGTTATGTAAAAGGTGATTTTCCCTTTATTAACCACCAGCCCACTCCACTTGTAATATTACCCAAGAATCCCATTCAACCCCTTCACTGACTAACTACTACCATTAATAAATACAATTGTGTCAACTTCGAACATCAAATGTGAGATCCCCCTTCTTGCATGCCTATTATGATAAGGGATAACATTCCATCTGTTGAGAACTTGGTTAATAAAAACACTAAAACCATTTTGGGAGATAATGAAAAGAGTGGGAGAGAACGGATCCCCTTACCGAAGACCACAAAAATATTTGAAAAAATCAAATTGATTTCCCATAAAGGAAGAATAAATCCATGTAGAGCTGAAGCAGTGGAAAATAAAGTCAGTAGTCCATGTTGAGAACCCCATGCAGGCCAAGACTCTGAGAACAAAACTCCATATTACTCAATCATAAGCCTTAATCATGTCTAAATTAACCACCAAATTTCCCCTGAAATACCTATTATTAATTCCACTCACAATTTCTTGGGATACACCAAGACTACCCTAATTTGACCTCACTTTAATGAAAGCATATTGTTCTGAGGCCATTCAAGAATCCAGATGAATAGCCAATCTCTTATTGAGAATGTAGGCCAGAGTCTTGTATGGGATGTTACACATACTAACAGGATTGTACTGATCAACGGACTAAGGATTACCCACCTTAGGAATAAGAACCATCATTTTTTCACAAGCAATTCATGGAAGATCCCCACCCTGAATGAAGTCCTGAACAGATCTCACAAGATCCCCTTTAACAAATTCCCACAACACACTATAAAAAGAACTAGGGAATACATCGGTCCCTAGAGCACTCTCCGAGTTCAAAGACCAAACCATCTCACGATTTTCTTCCTCCTTCAGAGTCCTCCCCATGACCTCATAAATTTCCATATAGAAACATCTAGGAATACCCTCAAAAAGATCAAACTTACCACATAGATACCCCCTTCCATATATGGGTTGGGGTCAACCTGTAATGATTTGATAGCCCCATTAATCATGGCCCCTACCTCATCATGGTCACTGGATTAGGATCCATCTTCTCATCGAATATTAGGCCGCTGATCCCAGTGACATTCTCTAATGCAAGCATTAAAGTATCCAGAGTTTTGATCCCCCTCACGAAACCATCTGATTCTTTCTCCCTCTCTGGACAGCCTCTCCTATCTCAAAAGGCTATGAGTAGGACGATTCTTTTTAACTCTAAGAACATTGAACCAAGACTCATCATACTCTTGTTCCAAGAACTCTTCCATGACTTCCACCTCTTTACTTATTTCATACAAGTCCTGATCACAAGCATGGGTCTTCTTTTTCCAGGACCGAAGTAGAATCACTAGCTGTCTCAGCCTATTGTGAAGAGTAATCCATGGATTCCCCCAGTGATGTAATCCTCGCACTTCTCTAACCATGTCAAGGAAGCCTATTCCCCCATCCTCATTTTAGATATCATAACATTCTCATCCCTTAATGACCCTGTTCCTAGAGAAATACGAAGCAGAGAATTGTCAGAAAGACATTGAACCAGATGAGAAACTTTGGACTCTGGGAACATAGTTTTATCTACCTCATTCATCAGGAACCGATCAAGGAAACAATAGGTTCAACTACCTCCCTAATGATTATTACACCATGTGAAATTACTACCCTCAAATCCCAAATCCAGCAGGTTGCTCCTAGCCATGAATGAAACAAAGTCATGAATAGAATTCGTAGAGAAAACACCTCCCTTGTTCTTCTCCATAGAACTTAAGATAATGTTAAAATATCCCCCAAAAAATCCATGGGGAATCTTGAGGATTAACACCTTCTATCTCACTTCACAAATCCTTTATATCCTGGGCATTGCATTTGGCGTAGATAAAGGAAAATAAAATTGAATGACTCCCTACTGTAATTTTAGTAGTCAAAGACTGATCCGATGTACTCTAAAGATCAATGAGCACATGATCCTTCCAAAACAGCCATATATGTGAGTTAGGAGGATCACCATGCATAAAGCCACAAACCTTGAGACTCTGAGCATACTCATTTATCTTGTTGGAACACTGTTTTGGCTCCAGAATAGCTACCATAGAAACTTGATTACTACTAAACTCATTGAAGATGAAGTTGGAATTCACCCTTGTCCCAATACCATTGGTGTTCCATATTAGGACTTTATACATTGAGATGATCTCATCTAGGTTTGTCCCTAGACTCTTGGATCGTTGCATGAAGAGGTATAGTTTCACCTACCTTCACACCATATTTAGCTTGAGATCGAGTTCAAATACCCGCATGCACCTGCGGGGAGATTTCCCCTAGAGAAACCACACCATTAATATAGGCCTTGTGAGAAGCTTCTGGAGATGAAAAGGCCTACCATTCCATCAAACTGTGATCCATCTTCGGAACCACTAGAGGAGAGCGAGAAGGGGAAGAAGGAGGAAGCGGAGCTGGAAAGACGGAGGGGAGGACACCATTGGAAGAGAAGACAAGGCCATAGAGAGACTCTCCCTAGATAAAGAGGGCGGGGAGACTTTATGAACATTGGGGACTGACTCCACCATGATGATCTCTAAGATGTGAATGGAATCTGGAATTAAATTCTCCACAGATAGAGAATGCCTCCAAGAAAAATCTCTAAGAGTCACCACCATGGAAGAAAGACCATCCTCTAGACCCTGAACCCTTGAAATCCCACCTGATCCTCGATAGATTGGAACGAGATTGCGAGAGGAGTAAGTAACAATGGAATTAACAAAAAATTGCTTGGAAGAGGAAGCCTCTGAAGTCTAAACATAGGGGACCAAACCAATCCCTTTTCCTCGGTCGTTCCCCTCAGAGCCTGAACGAAACTGATAACAACAATGCTGAGGAGAAGGCCTCGATGAATCCTTATGATTAAAATCCTCCCTTCGGGCTTTGCGGAAAACCTGTATAGAGTGACCAGATATGTGGTAGAGATTGAAAAACCTGGGAAAGGCTAGGTAAACCAGAATCTGATGAAGATTCATCATCCCTTTGATCCTGATAACCAAATAGTCCTAAAGCAGCTGAAAAATATCCATCTCCAAGAAAATCCTCTAAAAAAAGCCACAAATCGTAGCCCAATGAGCATGTGCCCATCTCATCATCAAATGAAACCAACAATTATAACACCCTCATATAGGTTCTCACACTATAATGGTGAAATATACTGACCAACTTCCCACAACTAGGGCACCAGTCCTATCTGACCATCTTCACATCTAACCACTCCTAGGAGGACATGTACATGCAATCATCCTCAATCAAATAAAACTTCAAGGGGTCCAACAACCCTATACATGCTCCATACTATCCCAAGAGGTTCACTGCACCATCCGTGCATGAGGACCACACCAGTGTCCCTTTCATGAAGCATCTCTCGTTAGATCCACATAAATTTTTATTAGAATGAAACCCATAAAATCATACACTAGAAGCCCTATAATATCAGGATCATATGTTCCTAACATGATGCAAGATATGCCTCTCACATTTAGAATGCAATATTCAAAACAAAACAAAAGGTTTCATATCAATTGGGTAAGAACAAGAAATATATCATAAGTCATCAAATACAAACATGTGCATCACTTGAAGAAAAATCATATCCAACCATGATATAAAAAACCAAAATAGTAATCCCATCCCCTACTGATATGGACTTCATACAAGAATAGGTGTTGATGATGTACTATCCCGGTTTCGACTTCAATATCTAAGAAATTACTATATCTTCAGTCTACCAAACCCCACATAGTAAAATATTGGAATGTAAATTATCTAATATGACATTGAAACGTCCCAACCTCGATGCCACTACCGATGCCCCAAGTCAGTTCACCACATGACCTAAACCACACATTCTCATACTCGAGAGGTTATTGACTAGTAGTTGGGGATAAGTGGAACTGTGAGGACACTATATCCCCACATCATAGCTCACAATAATAAGTAAATAACCAAATATCATTTACATCAGATTAAGAGGAAATAATAAATAAACTGAAACATTCAATAATAAAATGAAATTCACTAAAGTCACGAACGACCATTTCACATACAACCAATCACCAACTGGTCCTATTACAATAAATAATGAAATAAAAGACACTAAAAATAGATCTATAGTTTCCCCGATCCAAACCAATTTAATCACTTGATACCTATCAAGTAACCTTCTCGATAGACCAATGATCAATGTAGGCCTCAGCCCAAAAATGTGTATGTAATATACATGTAAGAGTTTCTCAGGTAACCATGTGAATTGGAAACCTGAGTATGATGTCTTTTAAACATATTAGGATACCAAAAACATTGTCTAATGATAATACTAGTCAGTACAATAGCCCATGAAGTTGAATGAATAAACCTTTGAGAAGTTAGTAAATAGAAAATGTTTCATTATTTAACAATATTTAAATTAATCACTTTTACTATTAGTTCTAAAAGGCTACCCATTTCCATAAAACATCCCTAGGATAATTTGGCCATCTGATCCATATATTATAGGGGTCATAGTTTGGAAATCAAGGAGGTGCTTTCCAAGAATAAAACCACAGTCTGGTATGCCATGTCCATCCATCCCAACCACTAGGTAAAAAATTTGGAAGCATGGAGAATCAATCCATGAACCTAATCAGGACTCATAATTACATATATGACCATCCCAACCATGATATAGACTTCCATTTCCAGTCCATTAGGTTCAAGATAATGAGTACTTTCCCTGAAAAACAATAGTGAAACTGGGGCACCTGGCGCATCTTTCTAAACGGCCCAAAATAGGGGAGTGGAGCATCAGTCCAAAATCCAAAAAACATTAGTCACAGTTTTGAAAACATGTATCATTAGACCATAAATCCAACCATGATTCTAACTATCTTGTTTGACCATACTCAATCATGTCACAATCAATTAATACCTTTGGATTAAAATCACCATTGTATCACCCCAGATTTCATAAACATGAACCTTTACTTAATTTATGTATATAATGTGATTGTGTTATGTTCTGAGAGGTTCATGGGAGTTTTGGAATGTTTTTGTAGATTTTTTGGAGGATTAATATTTGATCATGGTTAGTAAAAATGTTTCAGGACCTCCAAAGAAATTGTGAAACTGAAACACTAGGAATTGGGTAGTTGAACGGTAAGGCACATGATTTTTCCAAACTATGCAGATTCATATAAGATAAATTTCAATAATGTACAGATTGGAATGTCATGTTTGGTACATGGTGTTTCAAACCATGTGATCCAACAACATGGCGCCTGTTTAGAGGTAGTGGATAGTGCATGGTTAGCGCATGGGTTACCTAACCATGCACCCTACCCATGAACCATAAAAATTTAGATCCCAAAATCCTGAATCAAAATTATTTTACCCCTAAGATTCTCATTTATCCTATAATAATTCCATTCCATGAATTCCTCTCCCTCCCAAGGTTGTGGAAATCATACATCTTTATCTTAGAGAGATTCCTATGTGAATCTAAGTGTGTTGGAGGCTAGATTTATTTTTAGGTGATCATTATTCATTATTTTCAATAGAATCCCTCTTATTCCCTCTCTTTGAATCATATATATAATCCTTTTGGGATAGATATAGGTTGTTTTAGGTCAATAATGATGAGATAAAGTTTTTTTGGTTGAATAAAAAAAGATCTAAGGTTGAATATTGAAGATCTATTCTAGAGTTTTGAGGTATTTGTGTCGTTCTTTGTTATTTCCAATGTTTGAGAGGTAGGTGGCTTCAATCTAGACTCCTATTGATTATAAATAGAAGTATATGTTTCAAATTTATTGAATTTCAGGAATTTAATTTTTCAATTTATGTGTGGTTATTGATGGAAGACATCTTTAGTGATGGTTTTATGAAATATGAAATTGGTTGGTTTTATGGAAATGGATTATGTTAAATGATTTTAAAATGATGATTTTAAAATCATGATTTGGTTTTGATTATTGGAAAAGTTTTTGGAAAAAGTTTTCTATAAAATAAATATTTTTTAAAAATTTATTTGAATTGTTGTTTTGAATTGGTATTTGGAACACATGGTTGTTGTGTTTTCATTTTCAATTATGTGACCCTATGGAATAGGAATGTGCTATTGGGGAACTTTTTATTGGTTACATTCTGATGACTTGGTATATTGATGAGGGATCACACCCAATTGTGTAAATTTCACATGGGAAGCAATGTGTGTATGTGTTTAGTTAAGTATTGGGTATTGCAAATAGAAATGTAAAATGCTTTAAAGATATGTTTGATTACATCCATGAAAACTGTTTGGGTTTGGACAACTATTCTAAGTTTAGATATGAACTACTAAAAATTGTTTTAAAATATTTTATATAAATTTTCTTACATGTTCTATCCTAGTGGTGTGGGTTTTTATTTCATTGGAGAATACTTATTGAGTTTTTTACTCACCCCCTTCTTAGGAAAATCGTTGTATTAGAAGATATTATCTACCGGGATACATGTAAAGAAAAGGTATCCTAGTTCTTTAGTGATGCATCATAATACCTTTGGCCTTGATTATTGAGTTAGATCATGGATATAGTTAAGAGTTAATGATTTGGTGTCTTGTTTTTCATAGTGTTTTATTGGTTTTTATTTCATCATTGTATTATGATATATTTCGGTTTGGTTTTATTTAAGTTGTATTTTTTACTCATGCATCATATGTAGTTAGTTTGGATATGGTTATTTTGTTTTGGTTGTTTTTTTAAATGGGAAAATGATCCCGCAATTTCTTATGAATCCCTTGGAATTTGTTTTCAGACATTGGTGTCTTCAGGATGTCACCTAATGCCTAGTAGTACCCCCATCACTTCTCATGATAATTAGGAGGGGCATGATGTTACCAATGACATTAGTTTGTTCAATATTGGAGTTGGAAAATCATTGATATTTATCCCTTGAGTTAGGTTGGTATAATGGAGTAGGATAATTGAAAATTGAATTGTATAGAATAAAGAGGCATGGCTAACCAATTTATTTAGAACATCTACTTACCAAAGAGGTTTGGTACATGAGTTTTTGGAGACACTTCTATGAGTGTAACCTTATCAGCAAGGGTTTTAAAAATGAGAATATCAAGACATTAATTGATAGAAATTACTTTCTACAAGGAGTTCAGAATTCATTTTGAGTGATGATTCTTGATTTGCTGCCAAGTGTTGGTTTTTGTAAATTGATTAAAATTGTTTGATTTTTAAAAAAATAGATGAATTTTTAAAAATGATTTGAATGGAGAAATATTTAAATTTTGGAAATCATTTTTGTGATATGTATGTTTTGATAAATTTGAAATTGGTAAACCTTTAGTTTCTTGAGAGTGAGACTAAATGGACTTTTCTTTTCATTCTCGAAAATTTCACTGAGTAGACATTGTAAGAACTACCTGGAAGAGGATACTAAAAATGTGGCTGAACCTAAACAAAATATGAACCAATAGTTTGTTTAGAGTATTTTCTTGGCTTTTCTGGCTGTGGACAGAGAGAACATAAGGGATGGACCGAGGATCGTGGATCATTCCTTTTGGGTTCAAAATTTGAATCCACTCATCTTTCAGGGTGATTCAGAACTAGAAAAGGTAGAGGTCTGGTTAAATAAGATGAATCTAATCTATGATTTCTTAGGCGAACCAGCTGAGTAGAAATTCATGTTAGAAATGTATTTGATGGAGGATCTAGCATGACAGTGGTGGGATTTAGGTGTCGAGGATAAATTGGACCAAGGCATTTCATGGAAGAATTTTTAAGAATTGTTCAATGAATAATTATATCCTCACATGTTTATAATTTCAATAATAATGGACTTCATCATATTGAATTAGGTTAATCTCTCTATAACATAGTATGTGGATAAATTTATGAATCTAGTCTGCTTTTCACTTGATGTTACTGGAAATACATCCTTGAAGTCACACATTTTTTAATCGGGGTTGAGGGTAGATATTCACTCAAAGATTTCCATTCACTATATATTGTATTATATAGAGATGTTCATTAGAGAAATAGTGGCATAAATACCCATACTAATATCTACAGGTGGAGGATTCATTTGATACATATGGGAATTTGTGGGAACTCTGAATCTATGAATGAGTGGAAGAAGGAAAAATACATCCAAGGTAGTGGTATGACTCAGAATAAGAAGGTGGGATTTGTGAATCTTCCTCATAAACCAATGAGTATGTTGGGATGTTTTCAATGTGGTTCTCTTAATCACATGAAGTGAGACTGTATGACACTACCTAGAGAATTCAATAATTAAAACCACAAGGGGATTCATCGGTGTTATTGGCACAATGCTCTAATTTCTGGTGCTAGGAACATATCTCATTCTTCTCAGGTGTCGTATGCTTTAATAGGATGTGTGTAGAAGAATATTACTGTTCATAATAACTAAGAAATACATAGTGATTCTAGGAATACCATGACTCGTCAACCAATAAAATCAAAATAGAGTAAGAACGAGTGAAGTTCACTGAATAAGAAATTTTATGGAGTTGACAAAATTATCATGGATGGAAAATTGGGACCTTCGATGGTGAGAGTTATGATTATTTTGAATAATAACCATATACAAGATTTTTTAGATACGGGTGATTACCATTCCTTAAATACTTCTCCTGGTGTTGATCTTCTTGGTTTGCATGTTTACATGATTCCTTCTATTATAAAACATCAAACTCCTCTTGTACAAACAGAATATCAAGCCTTTATATGCAAAGCACAATCTAAAAATTTCATATAGACAAATTGGTTTGGGTTTTATCTATTCTTGAAATGGATATCTATGACATAATACTGGGTATGTATTGGTTGACAATGTTAAAATATCACATAGACTATTATACATGATGGGTTATGTTTACAATTGATGATGGCATGGAGCCTCTATTTAGGGGGGGATCAAAATGTAAAATTATGTACAATAGGTTTTTTTCACCATAAGATGGAACTATCTTGTACCATTTAGGAATCTATGATCATGAAATTGGTAGAATATATATGGAATAGAGATTTTCTAACCATAGTGGATAAGTTTCCCGATTTTTTTCTTGATTATTTCTTAGGGCTTCCACCCACATGGGAAGTGTAGTTTATGATTGACATCCTTCCAGGGACTATTACTATTTCTCTTCTAACTTATCAGATTTCACCTAAAAATTTAATGTAATAGAAAGTATAGTTTCAAGAGTAGGAATGAAAAGGGTTCATTCTGCACGTCTCTGTGGGTAGCATCAATTTTGTTTGTGAAGATGGAAGATGGAACTCTTAGAATTTGTGTTGATTGTTGTATGCTTTATAGAGTTACAATAAATAATCAGTATCCTCTTCCAAACAATTATGATCTATTTGATCAGTTAAGTGGATCCCAGTGGTTCTTTAAAATTTACTTTCATTCCGGATATCACCAACCAATGGTTCTGAAGAAGGATATCCCAAAGTCAACATTCAAGAGTAGATATGGACATTATTTGTATGTATTTATTCCTTTGGTTCTTATGAATTCAACAATATCCATTAGGGAATTTATGAATTGGATATTTCGAAGGTATCTAGAATATTTTTTGGTGGTGTTTGTGGATGACATACTTGTTTATTCTAGGACAATGTTTGGACAAGAGAAACACTTGGAAATAGTTTTGGGTATCTTGCAAGAACTTTTTTATATGAAAAAAATATCAAAGTATGATTTTTGGATACAAGAGGCACAATTCTATATCCATGATATCTCTAAAAAAGATTTATTTTATCTTTAAAGGATAAAGGTTTTGATATCTTGGCAACCACAAAAGATTGTCTTTGAGATACACAGTTTCCTTGGCTTTACTGGTTATTACTGACATTTTCTTCCTTAATTTTTATGAATATATTCACTAATTAATTAATTTGAAATGAATAATTTTCAATTCAAATGGAATGATTAATTTCATAAGTCCTTAAAGACATTAAAATACACCTTACATCAACACTGATCATGATATTTCTAGAATTGAGACTGAGATATGTGGTGTATTGTGAAACTTCTGGATCTGGGTTGGGGTGTGTTATCATGTAGGGGTGTCATGTTTTTTACTTATGTCTCATCATAGTTATAGTTTTATGAGAATAACTACTCAACATATGATTTTGAATTAGCGGATATATTCGATTCCTTGAATACTTGATGTCATTACCTCTATGGTGATAATTTTAGGGTGTTTACATATCAAATGATCCTAAAAAAATTGTATCAAAAATAGATTTGTATATGAGAAAAAGGATATGGATAAATAATCTTAAAATTTTGACTTTCACTTAATTTATACGCTGAGTAATGTAAATATGATGGCAGATGCATTAATACAAAGTCTTATAGTCAGTTTCTGATAGATGATTCAGATCAGTGGCATCTGATGTCGGTGATAGCTGACATGCACTTGGATTGTGGAGAATGAAGTAGTGTGGTGGTTTTATTTTCAGTTTAATTTGTTCTTGATTTGGTTTATAAGGAGAAAGAGGGTGAGACATCCAATTATGATTGTGCTTCTATGAGGCCAAAACTCAATTGTGGGGAGACTATTGAGGGATTAAAGCTTGATGAAGGATCAATGATGTGTTTTCGATATCGGATTGTTGTACCTATGTCTTGTCAGGATCAACATATTCATGATTACCACCATTTGAGATATTCTATTCATCCTAGAATAAAAAATATGTATAAGTCATTGAAATCATAATTTTTAGGGATGGTGTGAAAGGAAAGGTGGTTGAGATTATTATGAGATTCCTCACCTATTATCAGGTTAAGGAAGAGAACCAATGACTAGAGGGTATGTTTCAATCCTTACTAATTCCTATATAGAAATGTGAGAAAATATCAATGTAATTTTGTACGAGTTTTTGGAGATCTGCATAGTTGGGGAAGGAGTCGTTCTGTCCAGGCTCGGCTTTAGAAGGAAGGGTGGTGGGTGGGCACCTGGGCGTTACTCAGGGGAATATTTCAGCTATGGTGGTCCAGGATGTCTTGGGGGGCCTTCTTTGCTCCCAATCTCATTAGGGGTTTCTATGCCGGCTAGGGCAAAGGAGTCTCTCGTTTCCAAGGGTGGGATCGGGTTCGGTCATCAGAATTCCAATTTACCGGTTGGCCCTCACGCGCTGGGTTCTACTTTGTGTTTTTACAGGGAAGTGTCAGATCTATTGTAGTTTTCATTTAAGAATAATTTGTTGGGATACTCCCTCTCTTTGTTGTTTGCTGGGACCCTGGCATTGGCTACAGGGGAGTCAGGAGTATCTTTTGCTCCTAGTGTTCGGCTCCGGTTGCGATGCTCCCGGATTTCTTGTTCCAGGGGGAGAAGGCGAGGAAGGTGGTTTCTGGTATCGTGTCTTCAGTCCCTTCAGTGGTACCAGTAGTGAAGCCTCTGGGAGGTGAGGAGGAACCATTAGTGGGCTCTCCTATGTCGTCTGTAGTGCTGGAGGTTCTGGGTTCTACGGAGGATGGGAGGGAGTTGCATGGGGTGGAGGAGGTTATAGACTCTGTACTTCTCCCAGAGGGTGCTGTTCCGGATATTTGTTCTAAGAGGTCAAATGGGACGGCTCTGGCCGGGGTGTTCTCGCCTAACCCCTTTGCAGTGCTGGAGGTTTCAGACCTAGTTGAATTGGGGAAAGAGCAGATGGGGGGGGGGGGGGGGGGGGATGAAATTTCTAGGTGCTTGTCTTCGGGAAGGTGTGGTCCAGTTACTCACTCTAGAATGGGAAGGGATTGGATGTAAAGGAAAAAGTGCATACATTCGAATAGAGGCCTGTCATTCAATGCTTTATTTGCTTCCTGTTTTGGAGCCCAAACAACCAGTGGAGCGTATTAACTTTTCTGCAAAGCGCATGGGGTTTGTGGAATCAATGCATGGCCATCCATGCAATAAGCATATATGGATTCTCTATAAATGCACTTTAGTGGTGGAATGGGTTGATGGTTTTGTGCAACATATTTCTATTAAAGTGAAAATGGAAGGTTACATGTTTTTTGTGTCTCTTGTGTATGATAGTTGTGACATGATAGCCCGGAGAGAGCTGTGGTAGAACTTAGGAAGTTTTAATGCTGGGAACCTAGCTTGGTTCGTGGTTGGTGACTTCAACACAATCTCTGAGGATCGGGAGAAGAAAGGGGGTGTGGAGTATGCTGGTGCTGCAATGCAGGAGTTTAATGCTTTCATTACTGGAACCGTTTTGTTTGATTTTGGTTATAATGGTGGGAGTTTTATCTAGTGCAATAACAGGAAAGGGTGCAGGAGAATATGGAGCCGAATTGATCGATTCTTGGGTAACCTGCAACACGGGGATTCATTCCCTCAGACAACAATTTTTCATCTTCCCAGAACCCTATCGGATCACTCTCCTTTAGTAATAAATATTCCGTGTCCACTCAAAGGAATAGAACGTTCTTTATACTCAAGGAGTTGGTTAATGGACGAGAGTTTTATTCTAAAGGTCAGAGAATCCTGGTCTCAAAATGCCGATGGGAACCTGTGGGAGTGTTTGGTGAAGAGACATAAGAGGCTACGAAGTGACTTGATGGAATGGAATAGATACAGGTTAAACAGTGTCATGGCCTTGGATATGATTCAAGCGGAGATTGAAAGGCTTGAAGGTTGTTTGCAAAAATCGTGGGAGTATGAGGTTTTCGTTTCTCTCAATGACCAACAGATTCTTCTTACAGATAAGTTGCTGGAGATGGAAGGGGTCTACAGGGAGAAGTCACGGGCCACATGGCAGATGGAGGGAGATAGGAACACATCATATTTTCAGTCTTGTATTAAGGAGAAGCAGCTGTCAAAGAAAGTGAACATCAGACTTCAAGATGGATCCTATACTAATGATGTTGATGTGGCCGGCAATTTAGCACTGATGCTTTTCCAGAACATGGTGTCTGAATCTTCTAGTTCGTAATGGTGGCAGAATATAGAGGATGATGAAGGGTTATGGGATCCGATCAAAATCCTCCCGATGGAATGAGCCCATAAAGGGCGCTGCGGGTTAGGGTTCCTTCTCGTCGCCGCCATCCTCCCGTTTCTCTCGGACGGCGGTGGTTCCTCCTCGGTCTTCCCGGCATGTTCTTGGTGCGGTGGCTGATTCCGCGGTGAAGGGTGGCCCCAATCGGGAGGCTCGGTGTTCGATCTCCCGCGGCGAGGGTGTTCCGGTTTTCTCCGGCATCGGGGTGGTGCTCCGGCTCTTCTGCGTCGTGGGGTCAAGTTTCAGTGCGGCGTCGCGGCCGCGGTCCTCCAATGCGGCGAGGGGGTTCCCGTTCCTGTGCGTCGGGGTCGTGGTTCAGCTTTCTGCGAAGGTAAGGTCTAGATTTGTTTCGGGGTCTTGTTTTTGCGGCGAAGGGGATCCGATCCGGTGCGTTGGGGTGGTGTTCTGCCCGTTCTGTGTTGGTGGGGGCGTGATCAGGGTGTCTTTGGGTCGCGGTTCGTGCGCCGTGGGGCTGTGCTCTAGTGGCCGGGGTTGTGACCGCCTTTCCACAGCGTTGGGGTCTTGCTCTGGATGCACCCGGGGCTGCGAACATCTTCTGCAGAGGCCATGGAGTCCATTCATTCTTCCATGGTGTGGATTGTGCTCTGGACCTCTTGCGTAGGGGCTGCAATTCTGATCCTTGGTGAACTGGTTTCCCTTGGTGAACGGGCTGGTTTCTGTCGACTGTGTCATGTTCCGGCGGGGGGTTCTTTGGATGGTCTATTGCGGTCTCTGCGTGCTGGTTGGAGGGCGACGATGGGAATTTTGTGAGATGTATGTTTGGTGATGACGAAGGTTTCGCAGTGGGTTGAGCCGTGTGGTTTGCATCGGTTGTTTTGGAGTGTTTTGTTGTATGCTTGAATGTTTCGGCTTTCGAAGGTGGGAGGTTTGTGATTCCAGACTCGACTTCATGAGTTGACTCCAAAGGAGGGTTTAGAGATGGCGGTTCATCCTTGCAGTGTTTTTTGGATTTGGTTGTTTGAGAGGGTATGGCGCCAGCCATCGGATCGGGCCTCAGCTTTGACTGAGGACACTTGCTTGCCGAATCACATTGCAATGATGGAGAGCTTCTTCACGTTCACATGCTGGGGAGGAGCAGTTTTCTGTTGTCATTCTGGTTTTTACTCTTTCATCATTCGAGTGTGAATGTCCTATGTCCATGATGTCATTGGGTTTCCACCCCCTTCATCCCTTAAAAGGGGGTCTTATCTTATAATAAAAAAATTTGAAGGCCTTCGGGCCGTTGGATGGATGGATGAAGGGTTCTGGAAGTGCATTCCAATGATGATCAAAGAGAGGGAAAATGTGGTCATGGAGAGGATGCCGTATGTAGATGAAATTAAGGAGGTAGTATTCAGCTTAAAGGCGGACAATGCGCTAGGTCCGGATGGTTTTCCTGAATCTTTCTTTAGAGATACCTGGGAGGTGATTGGAGCTCATGTTAATGAAGTAGTGTGGGATTTTTTTAAAGTTGGGAGTCTTCCCGGGGTAGTTTGTGCTTCTAGAGTGGTCCTTTTGCCAAAAGATAATCATCCTGAAGTCATTGACCAATTTCAACTTATATGTTTATTCAATGTGGTGTATAAAATTTTATCATCCATTATGAATAGGATGCTCAATATCTTGATTCTGAGATTTGTCTCAAAGGAGCAACATGGGTTTATTCAAGGAAGGGGTATTCAAGCTGAGGTGGGAACAACTCAAGAAATGGTGGAAGATATTAACAAAAAGACGTTGGGATCAAACATCATTATAAATGTGGATATGAACAAGGCATATGATAGACTGGAATGGGTTTTCCTTTTGAAAATTATGAGCTACACTGGTCTCAGGACATTGGCGTGTGATTTGATTTTTAGATGTTATGCGTCTCCATGGCTGTCCATCTCTTTCATGGGGAAGAATTTTGGCTTCTTCAAAACAGTTAGAGGTTTGCGGTAGGGGGATCCTCTGTCCCCCAGTATTTTTATCATCGCATAGGATGCTCTTTCAATGAATATGAAGTGATTCTTGGAGGAGGGAATCATTTCTCCCAACAAAACCAGAGGGGGTGACCGTATCATTTCTCATTTGATGTTCGCTGATGACATGTTATTTTTCTTAAATGGTAGGAAGAGATTCATCAAGGGTTGGAGGAGAATGATGGAGAATTATTGTAAGGAAAGTGGGCAGTTGATGAGCTTAGATAAAAGTAAAGTTTATATTTCTAAAAAGTGCTCATCCAGGAGAGACAGGGAGATTCAAAATAAACTGGGTATGCAAGAAAGGTAGCTTCCTCTGATTTATCTTGGAGTTCCAATATCAAATGGTAGAATCAGGAAGATCTTGTTTGAAGGGATGGTGGATAAAATTATAGGTCGGATTTGCAACCGAAAAAACAAGTTCATGTCCTTTGGTGGTCGCATCACACTGATAAATAGTGTGTTAACTTCAATAATGATGCATGTTCTTTCAGTCATCAGAGCTCTCAAAGGTACAATGGATCGTATTGAAATGATTTTAAATAAATTCATTTGGGATGCTAATGATAATGGTAGATATCATTGGGCGAGCTCGAATATATTGGCAAGACCAATAGAATAAAGGGGAGTTAATCTTCGTAATCTATCAGAGACTGTGAAAGCTATGCAAGTGAAACTGGACTAGGAAATCATTGAAGGGAAATCCCTCTGGGAAAGGATTGTTAAACACAAATATGGGGAGTGATGGAATGATTGGTATGAGGATGTGAAGAAACTATTCAAGTTGGTTAAACTCATTATAGAACTATTAGAAATTTTGGAGGATAAAATCCACTAGGTGGTGGGACATGGCGACATCAGCTATTGGAGAGATAATTGGAGTGGAAATCAACTATTTTTTGCTTCATGTCCGACTGTAGATATCTCCTTCAAGGAGGAGTCTAATTACCCGATTCGCTTGCAGAAAATGCTGGAACACAAGCTGCGGGATGTGTTCAATAGTATATACCTATCTAATGTTGATGATTACTACGTTCTATCAATCTGTAAATTAGGTCGATGCTATGGGAATGAGGTTAGGGACTTTATTCATGTGCGATCAGATTATGATGAGTAGTCATCTCGTTAGTGGTGTAAGTGGATTACATAAAAATTCAATTTTCTCATATGGATGATGCGAAAAAAAAGCGTTACCGACAGAGGATAACATACAGAATAAGGGGATCGCCTTGGCTTCTAAATACTGGTGTTGCAGTAGCCCTAGACAGGAATCTGGATGGCATCTCTTCTTCGGTAATGAAATGGATTCTTGTATCTGTAATTATCTGGAACATATTATGGGATTAGTTGGAAGGGGTGATAACGTGGAAGGATTTCATTCCAACTGGTTCTAGGGAGCTGAAACTAGTAGTGAGGATGAAAGGGCGCAAGGCCTAATTTTTGTGGCAGTTTGTTGGGTTATTTGGGAAGTGAGGAATAAGGTCAGAGAAGTAAGAGGTTATTCACAGGCTTATGTGCACATGCAATCTTGATCCCTGGTGGCTGATCTAGGGGGACTTCATGTTTGGGGGTATGCATCTTCCTCCTTGAGGAAATTAATACTGAACATGGTGATTACAGTAGAACAAGTTTTAACTCAGAACAAGGGAGTATGGGTTTGCTGGAATCCTCCAATTAGTGGGCTGAAACTGTATGTTGATCGATCATGTTTAAACAGTGACATGATATGGGGGGCCCTGGTCAGGGATGGTAGGGGCCCTCGTTATTTTTGGCTTTACTGCATTTTATGTAACAGGTAACTCTCTTGGTGTGGAGGTTAGAGATTTGATAAGCGGGCTCCAACTATGCATGTTATATGACATACGACCATCGAAAGTGGAATCTGATTCTAATGTTATGGTAGGGATGATGCAAGGGAAGGGACAAGGTCCTTGGGAATTGGCGCACCTCATTAGGAGGGTAAGGATAATGTTAGATCATGGAGGAAATATTGGGCACACTTGGAGAGAAGGGAATTTTGCGGTGGATGCGTTAGCTAGTAAGGCTGGCCCTGATGAAACACTTAAAATATTTAATATCATGGGATCTATTCCAAAATATTGTAGTCTCATTGTTATGGATGACGCCCTGGGTTTTCATTTTTTTCGGCCTCCCTGATGTAATTAACTCTTCCTATCCCTTGCTATAATAAAACCCCCATAGAATTATAGTCATTCCAAATCATGAATCCAATACAGTGGAAGTATTGCCAAAAATCTATATCAAGGAGGTGGTAAAGAGGCATGGGATACCTTTTTTGATAGTACAAGACTAAGATATTAGGTTTACATCTAATTTTTTGATATAATTACAGCAATCTGTTGGGACTCAGTTGACTATGAGTAGGAGGTATCATCCTCAAATGGATCAACAATTTGAGAGGATGATCCAAATATTGGAGGACATACTTATGGATTGTGTAATGGAATTTTGTGGCTCATGGGAGGATCACATACTATTAGTGTAGTTCTTGTATAACAATATTTCTTATTTCATGATATATATGGATCCATTTGAATAATTAAATGGGCTTTTTATTGCTCTCCCCTTTTTGGTGGAAATAAGTGAGACATTATTGGTTGGACCAATCCTTGTGCAAGAGACAAAAAAGGAGATTAAATTGATCTGAAAGAGGACTGAGACATCTCAAAGTCCTAAAAGATCATATGTGTGTTATCTTCAAAAACCATTGTCGTTTGAGGTGAGTGATCACATGTCCTCGAGGATCTCTCTAAGTATTGGTCATCATTGGTTTGGGATGCCTAGAATTTTATCTCTTCGATACATAGGTCCATTTGAGATAAATGAACTAGTTGGAGAGGGTGTATATTACTTGGATTTCCCACCAAGGTTCAGTTTAGTGTATAATTTCTTTCATGTATATCAATTGAATAAGTATCTACCTGATCCTTACCATGTGAGTCGATGGGATCAAATTGACCTAGAGTTAGATTCTACATTGGTTCATGTGCTAGTGTGGATTGTGGATAAGAAATTGAAATATTTTGTTTGTAAAAAAATAGCTCTACTATGGGATTAATGGAATCATGGTCAGATTTCATAAAAAACATGGGATTTTGAGAAGGAAATGGTTGAACGACATCGTAAACTGTTTTAGGTAAATGGTGGTTTTCAACACTCTAGGGAAGAAATACCAATGGTGGGGAGAATGTTGTTCACCTAATTTTAGATACCTAAAAATTATTTATGTATTTTAGTTATATAAAGTGACTGAGTTTTGTTTCTGGAGGTTCTGATGAGTTTTGGCATTTTTGGTGGCTTTTTGGGTGCTGCATGGTGTGAGGATAATTAGTGGAAACTGTTAAACACCTCTGAAGAAACCATCCAACTGAAATAGTGGCCATTAGATAGGAACATGTTTTGGACATGCCATGCATATTCCTAGGAGGATCCATGTAATGGGTTCTTGGTTTGTCAAACCATACAAGATAACCATGTGAAATGCATTTGGAGGCAGTTTCTAGTGCACGGTTTTCCTAACCATGCATCCTAACCATGCACCATTGAAATTTTGAACTAAAAATATTAGATCCAACCCATTTTACCTAATAAGAATCTATTTCCCCTATAAATATTTTATTTCAAGAATTCCCCTTCCTCCCAAGGCTATGGAGACAATTATTCTTGATTCAGGTGTGATTTCTAGGCGAATCTAAGTGCGTTGAAGGCCAAATTTTTTGGAAAGTGGTCATTGTTCATTGTTTCCTTAGAATTACTCTTCTTCCCTCTCTTAGAATCAAATATAAAATCCATTTGGTATATATCTATGTTGTGTTATGTCAATCATGGTTATATTTGGTTGTTTTGGTTTAAGGAAACAATATCTAAGGTCAAATCCCAAATATCGAAGTCAGGTTTCTGAGGTTGTTGTGTTGTTCTTCATTTTCACCAAAAGATTGATATATAGGTAGATTTACTCTATAATTATCATGATTAGAACTTAAAGGATTTTTTTTAAATTTATTTATTTTCATGAATTTAATTGTGAAATATATGTGTGTTTCTTTAAAGAAAACATCTTTATTGATGGTTTTGTGAAATGTGAAATAGGATGGTTTTACAGAAAGTGATTTTGCAAAATAATTTTAAAATGGTGGTTTGAAAATCATGATTTGGTTTCATTGAATAGAGAATTGGATGGAAATTGTTTTCAATAAAAGAAATTTTTTATTTAAATGTATTGGTATTATTGGTTTGGTGTGGTATTTGGAATTTATGGTTGGTGTGTGTTCATTTTCATTGATGTTACCATATGTAAGGGGCATGTTCTATTGGGGCACTTGGTATTGGTTACCTTGTGATGACTTGGTAGATTAATGAGAGACCCCTCATCAGTATGGAACTTTCACTTTTGAATCCATGTGTGGATATGGATTTGTGGAGTTATATATTGGGTATACCAAATAGAGATGTGAAATAGTTTAAATAGTTTTTTGATTGCTTCCATGGAAACTATTAGGGTTTGGATAAATGTTTTTATTTTTGATATAAATAATTATAAATTGTTTTACACAATTTTATATAAATTTTCTAACCTATTATATCCACGTGGAATGAGTTGGGAAGTCATTGGGGGAAACCTAATATGTTTCATATTCATCCCCTTATTATGGAATTTGGTTTGTTTATAGATATTATCGATCAAGACATAGATAAGGTAAAGGTATCCCAGTTATTTATGATGCATTGCGATACATTGGGAATGGATTGTTTAGTTGCATCTTGGAGCTAGTTGGGATTTTTTATGTAGGTGTCTAGTTTTTATTTGAGTTTCTTTTGTCTTAGTTTATGTTTTTACACTGATGTGGTTTTTTTAGTTTTCATTGAGTTGTATTTTGCACTCATGAATCATATAGAGGTTGTTTGGTTATGGTTATTTTGTTTTGGATGTTTTATTTTCAAAGTGAAAATCATCAAACCAATGATTATGAAGTCCTTGGAATTTATTTTCTACCTTTGGTGTATTAAGAATGTCACCTAATGCCTAGTAGCATCTCCATTAATTCCTAATCCAATCAGTAGGGGAAGAAGGTTAAAACTAAGGTGCATTGTTTCATTATAAAACCAAATTCACACTTAAACCATTTCACTTTCAAAAAAATACATATTTGTTATATGTTATTCAAACCATTTAACAATCAAACACACACTGTTAAAACATTTACCCTACCTTTGTAAATCACCGCACTTGTTTTTGTCCCAAAGGACCTTTAAATAAATACATGGCTAAAAATAAACTCATACCCCTTTCTAAAGTCATAGAACACCATAATCAATAATTCCCATAAAAATATTTGAACCACCCCTTTCAACATGGTTCTTACTCATTGAAGAATCAAACAAATTCCAAGACCCTCATGTTCCATAAAACACATTTAAAGAGTCACCACACACGCATTTTGAATCAACATAAAAAAATCATTTAAAACTCATTTAAAATCACTATGAGTTAAACACCTCATTTAAAAAAAAAGAATCATTTCAAAACATAGCCTTCCACCTTTGACATCCAAAACCGGGTCAAAATGCAATACACAAATTTAATACCATTTCAAAAGCCTCATAGGGATTTTCATAAAAACTCAACACTTAATACATTGCACTCCTAAAGGTTGGAACACCCCAGGGGTTGCCATAGCTTTGGTCTCACATCACCACATATCCAATGAGATATGTGGATGGTCCAAGGTGTCCATATAAATCAAAAACCAATATGTTAAATCCAGGGATCTATAATATTACACATTTTCTCTATTTAATCTACCAAAATTAACATATAAAACAATTATGAGGACTATGGGTAAAGATCTTAGACCACTTACCTCATTATAAAAGATTTCGAAAACCATTCTAAATCACAAAAGTCTTTTCAAGCCATGTCCAAGAATCATCCACACCTCTCAACACCCAACTGAGGTCATAAAGATAAAAAGATATATTCTTAAAACATCTAAAAATTAATTAATTTTATCAACTATAATTAATAAATTCACCAAAAACCATCTTGGAATAACGGAGAAAAAATAACTAGGTCATCGTGTCACACTAAAACCAAATTCAACTGCTCACTGAACACTTGTAACGTAACCACAACCTTATTCCTAGACAAATCCCTAAGTGTATATACCAATTTATTCACAAATTAAATTAACCCATTTGAGAAAACTGAAAAATATTTACCATGGTTTCATACCTTAAATAAACATCCTGTGATGATGTGAAAAATCCATCTTGAGATCTCTTCTACCCAATACAACCAAACCCCCATGAGAAATTGACAATTATAGCATGATCTAGGGGAATAATCAACAAAACCAAAACCTGAGAAATAAAAAATTATAAGTAAATAAGGTGATGAAGAAATGAATCCACTAGAGGTCATATCTTACCACAAATGCTAAACAATCACCACAAAACACCTCCTTAGTATGGCCTAAGGAAAGGGGGATGGGAGGAGAAGCCTCCTTTGGTTCATGAGTTCAATGTGGGGAGAAATTGGGGAGGTAAATTAATACCCCAAGGTGAAAAATGGTAAAAAAAACCATTTTAATTGAATCTTATTAAGTCTTATAGTTTGGCCACATGTTTTTCCAAATCGTGCCCCAACCATGCGGTTTTCTCTGTCTATGGCCACCCACTCACACTATTTCCCTACATTATTGTAAACACTATTCTCTAATAGTGCACACCACTACTTTATAACACCCATACCTAACATGGTTGGGACACATTGTTTGAAAAAAAATTTAATGGTTCTATCAATATTTCTTATCACATATAGAAATGAACACAGTTTTTATGACACCCAGCATAGCGCATGTGCCATGCCTCAAACCCTCCTCAAACACGAATAGTTTCCAATATTTACTCACATGGTTTAACCTAAACTATGATATAACCATGAAAATCCACCATTATCACTTAAAAATTAACTAAAAGCCACATGATCATCAAGGTGTAAAATGGTTTCTCCTAAACCATACATAGAAAATCTTTCACCCTTTCTAGAAAACTCTAAAACACCCGAAACATATCCCAACGCCTTCAAATATCGTCCAAAAAACCAGGATACATCTTGATAGTCATTAATCATCTTGAAACAACATTTTAATATATTCCATCTCTATAAAATCCATTCTTATTCTTCAATCATTATTTATCCCATTCAATAATAAAAATTCAAATTCCCTCAGAAATGTTTGATCCATCTCGTCGCGTGATCTTATAAATCATTTCAGAATAATTTTATAATTAATTTGAATAAAAATGTATTTTTTAGACGGATATTTAGGTTAATGTTCTTACATTTTAGAATTTCATAAATCCATAAAATCTTTTATATTTTCCATTATTAATTATCCATTTTATTTAGAAGACCAAGCGTTATAGATAAAACAATTCTATGAAATTCAATATTTATATTTTAAATGATATTTATCTATATATATTATTTGGTGTGGATAATATCTAACCATATATTCTTTTTAGATCAATGTTTTAGGTTCACTAAGATTTATCTTATAAAGTCTAATTGACCCAAAATCCTAGTAGAAATTTTCCATCTCAGAAGCTATGAAAAAATCACTCCACATATTCTATTTTATGTTATATATAATTGTTCATCATAGGGATTAATCTAGAAACATAGTATCGTAGGATGTTATCTACTAAATATTTACTAATTCTAATTATTTTAACACGTATAAATCTATATTTAGATAGATAATTATCTTTCAAAACTGGAAATTGGTTGTTCTTCCATGTAATAAATTTTATTCGTTTTACCTCAAATTGAATAACATTTATACTCAACAAAATAATTCAATAATTATGTATTTAAGAGGATATCTATGTTTACAATTCATAATCATTACTTTTTTATGTATCTAAAGAAATGTTTGGATGTAGTATGACTTCTACTAGATGGGTAGTCATTTTTAATTTCATATAATCTAATATATAAATCCATAAAATTCACTATTGTTAAATATATTGACAATATTATTCATTAAAGGGATAAATGGAATAAGATTTACAATATGAAACCGAAATATAATTTGTCCATCCAGTGGGTTCAAGGTTTTATTCTACCAAGAAAGGGTGATATGGAAATACTAAATGTTCAAGATATATATATATATATTCTTGATTTCCTATATAGAATATAAAAGATTAATATATTCTAGTATATATAGGATTATATTAATGAAATATTTACTATAGTAGTTTATGTAAATATTCTTCTGTACTCATGTATTATTAATAGAATATTATGTAAAATATTAACGATTTTTTGAATAAAATATTATAAATGTTTTTTATGAATAAAATAAATTCTAATAAATGATGAGACAATAAAAAGGATGAATATTAAGTATAATTCATTGGGAAAATGGTTTTTTGATTTTTAATGGAAGGAAATGGCTCTATTAGTCAAAATGATTGACAAAATAAAGTCATAAAAATTATTTTGATAAATTGTGAAAGATATAGGAAATTTACAAACATCTAATTGATTTTTTGAAATAAAATAAGGATTGTGTTTCTAAAACAGTTCAAGGAGAATAAAAGTATTACTCACTTTGTTTAAATAATAAATATAAAATAAGAGTGAATAGCTACAAAAGAATAATTAAAATCATTAAAATGAAGAATTATATTTTAAATTAACCAAATAATAAGTTAATGATATAAAATAAAAAGTGTTAATAAAAAACCAAATAATAAATCTCTAAAATAAAATCATATGAGTGTAAATTTTCATCCATTATCCACTAATGATTTTTTTTGGTGATAAATAATTGGGGGTTTGTAAGAAGATTGATTTTATCAAGAATTCATACCTAAAAAAGAAAACAAAATGGTAATATTGGTTGATATTAACCCTTATTATAAATCTATTTCACCTTTATGACTTTGTAAATGATATAATATTGGGGGAAATAGTATCAAACATATTAGATGGTTCTATAAAGAAATTTGAGTTACAGGAATTCCAAATTCTGCATCTTCTGAAAAAAATCATCTACATAAAAAAAATCTACAGGCTCTTTACCTATAATGTCATGTGAATTGAAGACCATATTCGAGGAAATAGTGGTGTCACAAATGACTATTAACACAAGGAATTTTTTAGAAGTATCAAATGAGTCATGTTTGAAAGAACCGACATCGTCGAAACTAGTTAAATATTTGGATGAATAAGGTGAATATATAATTATTTTTGAGGGGATTATAATTCGGAGTCATCCAAACAAAATTATTCATGGGTTGATAAATTTTTCATGAAAATTACACCAACATAGTTTTTAGATAATGAAGAAGGTTATTTTAAATACATTATCAAAGTTAATGTTTTTTCAAGGTTAATAAAATTATCTGAGTAGATTCTCTAACTGATGAATCATATGTGTAAAATGACTATGTTTGTTACTATTTTCCTAGAAATTTTCCATATACATTGTGGTATTCAAAAATATCTTACAAATTCTCATTGAATTCAATCAGAAATAAAGATTCTCGAACAACAAGTACATATTAAGTAAAAATTATAAATTCTAAAAATGATAATTTCAACAAATTTTAGAACACAATTTATATTGGTTAACATATGGATGAGTAATATATAAAAATCTAATAACATAAATCCCAAAATAAAGTACTCTGAGAAAATGAAAGAAAAAGAGTAGCAAATTCAGAATATTGATAAATGGAACGAGGAATCTCAATACAGTGATAAATATAAAATCAAATTTGTATATTATTTTTGATAAATTAGTGATGAATTTTCCAACCTACTGTACTTGTATTTTATTTGATTAACTCACATTTTTTAAATCTAAATGGGTAGGGGGCTTCATGGATTGTAATAATAATGGAATTTATTTGTATAATCTATGTTTACACTATGTGGAGTTGTTTTTAGAAGTAAATGTTATTTTTGTGGCATTAATTATTTTAAACATACATTTTTAACATGTCTTGTGATTATTAAAAAGGGATAGAATGATGGTTAATTTGCTTAAATTTCATTTTTTAGATCCTTTTTTAAATCATAATATGCCTTATATTTTATTTAATTCAACATGAGGTTTTTTATGTTTAGTTTTTATATATTCTATCATTCCAAATTACATATATTTTAAATCAACTCTTTATAAACATTAATTGTTCTATAATATATAAAAGAATCACCAAAATCATGTATAAATGGATGATAATATTGAGACAAGTCTTAAAGGGTTAATATGAAAATAATTGTCCCAAAGATCTATAAATGTTTTTTTCAAGTTTATTATAATCATTTCCTATAAATAGAGGACTGATATTTCTAGGAAATTTTGTTGATGTACTATTATTCAATAGATTGTCATAATCTCTAGGATTGATAGATTCTGTTTTTTATATTTTTGGAATGAACTTATTACTTATTTTTTGAGATTTTCATTTTAAATTCATTAATATTTTATTATTTTAATCATTTTATTTCTAATAATCTATGATCGAAGATGTCATGGGGATAAAGATGTTGAGTTTCTGAACATTTTTTATCAATGTATCTCAGGGTTTAAGAGCATGTTATTCTAATCATCTAATTGAAGAATTGTTATGATAGGTATTAATGCATCTAATATTCTAATAGAAGTGGTTTTAGTCTGGAACATGGTTCGTATTGGCTTAGGAATTATATACATACTAATTTTAGTAAAAATAAATTATTTTCATAAGATAATAACTTAAATAGCCATATTTTAATATTTTTTATGTATTTTAATTTGTACCTCATTTTTTTAATATATTCTATTTATTAATTTATACATGATATTTTTTAATTTTAATTATTATAATTTATGGTGTATTTGTACCTTAAAAACTATTTCTTTACTCTATTATGTTATTTACTATTTATTACTCTGATTAGTTTAGAGAAACTGCTTCTGAATTAATTATTTTAAAAATAAATTTATGAAAAAAGATAAATCATTATATTTTTTTTGAAAACATCACTTCAATCCCCTATCGATGCTACCATAATGGGACCATAATATATGAAAAAGTTAAATAAAATCATTGAAGGTGAACTGAAATCTATAAATTTTGAGAAGAATGTAATGTTCAAAATATATTTACATAAGTTTTTTGAATTAATATTGAGAAATACTCAATAAAATTTCTAGTTTATTTGAGAAAATAATGGACCTTTTAAATGGGTAATAACATACATGGATATAAAGTCAGTTCATCCAGGGAAAAAATATGGAAATCAAACGCAATGTATAAAAGAAGAAAATTAGTTGGAAGAACATATTATTCCCAAATACCAAGAGTAATAGAAAAAATTTATTCATATTTTATGGGATAAATTACCCATTCATCCTAATTAAATACCAATATTTTTTGTAATTAGGGCACACCACGAACGATTTTGATGATTCAAGGAACCATGTGCCAGTCAAAATGATTTGGAGCAAGTAATGAAGGAAAAAACATATCATACTCAACAGAGGGGAAATTAATTCAATGTGTATTGTTTTCATTATTATAAATATGGGAATAAAATGTTTTATTTCAGGAAACATATGGAATGAATTTATTATATAAGACACTCAAAAAGAGTGGATAAGAAATCCATGCAAGCTATTCAATTTTTGAATAAATTTTATCCACTTACATAGGAAGAAGATTGTGAAACTTCTCATGTAGTGATCAATGTAAATAATCTTATGTAGATAATGGATTAATTTTTAAAAAATATTATACTAATGATCATGGGAATTAGAAAGACTAAGAGTGTAAAAAAAGAGTTGAAAAATATATATGTACTCTTTTTGAAATTACCATTTGAGTGTAAGCTCACTTTGTGAAATAAATTTTGGTATTAAATTCAATTTGAGGGGATAATTCATAAATATAACGGGTTTTAATGTTTTAGTAAATGGTATAAGGTCTAAAAAAAATTTAATAAGTAAATATCACATAAATTTAATGTTTTCTCTTGATGGAGAGGGTAAACCCTTATGAAACCAGCATTATAGGAACATACATAAAAAAGGTATGCAAAATATTTTAGATATCAAAGCATAAATTGATATTATAAATACAATAATAGGTAGGGAAAATTCTTTTTATATATTAATATAAAGGGAAAAAGATGTAAATATCTATGACATAGAGAATAAAATAGCTTTAAACTTACTTGAGTTGATGTAACCCAACATTTACGATTCTGAGACGTTAAATGTTTGAAGGGTAAAGACATTTCATGTTATTTTTTATTGATTTCCGCATGATTCCTTGTCTAATGTTCATGTAATTAAAGGAAATGTGGTTTTTTATTAAAATTTATCAGATTAAAGAATAAAATGAAATTGCATTATTGATTAAAATTATATGATCCAAAAATGACAAAGAAATGACCTCTATTAAAGTGTATAAGTGTATATAGAATAATTAAATTAAATGAAATGTATTATAGTTTATAACATTGAATGACATTAGAGTGATTGGAAAAGGGAAATTCATTGTAAAAAATATTGAGATTATCATACTCATCAAGGGTTTTATTTCAAGGTAATATTGAAAGGAAGTAGATAAAATTTTGATTTACCCTCAATTAAAATATTTTATTTAACAAGAAGAGAAGATGATTCCATATGTAAAATAGCATAGGAAGAAACCAATTATATTGACTGTTATAGTTTTTTGAAGAAAGTGTTACTCATGAAAAACTCTAAAACATAGGAAAAATTTGAATCCACAATTGATAAGGTCATATACATGGTTATTAATTAAAGAGTTAATATGATAAATTCATTAAAAGAGACTTAATATGGTGGTTTGTAATATCAATTTGATGGTTTTTAGGGAAAATACAGATGTGGACTAAATTATAAAATATAAATGAATTAAATAAAGGATATGATGATCATATCAATTTTTGAGAACCAAAATGTGCATCACATAAATATAATATCAATATTGAATTAGAAGATAAATATGGATTTATGGTGTGAAATGTGTCAAAGTAAAATAAAAAAAACATGATATTTATAAGATCAAGATTGTCCTTGAATAACAACATTGAAACTAAACCTGATGATGAGGAATATCAAACAAATTATTTTTATTAAAAGTGAATCCCAAATATTTTAAAAATTCAATAGAGAATAAATCACGAGTTAATCCATGAATGAAGTGATTGATAAAATTTAAAAGAACATGAATTTTGATCTTGTGTAGGGGATGAATGATCACACTATCATAAAAAATATATTGTTCATGAAAAATAGGGAAAATCATGGAAATTTTATTTGGAATAGGGATAGTATTGTTTTAAAATGATATTCTAAAATTTATGGAATTTATGTTTAATATACTTTTATAATGGTAGAAATATTTTAATCAATAAAATTAAATTTTTAGTGGTGATACAAATAAGATTAATGTTTTATAAAATGGATTTAAATATATCATTTATTAATAGTTTACTTAAACAAGATGTTGACATTTAATAACCAATGAGGGTTCAAATTGTTGATAATGAGAAAAACGTATTTCATATTTAGGATTTACATTGATTGAAGAAATCACCAAATCAACTATATACTTGATTGGAAATTTACATAAAGAAACATAACTTTAATAGTGGTAGTGTTGAACTAAATCTCAATGGATAAATATTTGAAAAAGAGAAATTTTATTTTACTCATTTATATTAATTATATGATAGTTGGAAAAAGAAAATTTGTGTCCGTTGTGGATTTTTATAACATGATTATATTAGTGTCTAAAATTCCTATGATCATAATACTCACATACTTTCTTGGGATGATAATGAATAAAAATTGAGTTTAAATTTATCTATAGATCTAAATATGCTAAAAAATTGTTGAAAAGTTTGAAATAATAGATTGTATGTTACTTTTAATCCCATTAATGATTGGAACTCTACTTGAAAATACTGAAAATGGAAAATATATTGAAATCAAATCATTATATAGAATTTATTAATGCTTATTATATATGATATCTACAAATCCATACATATTTTATGTGACCTGATTGGTAAAATAAAATAAATCTAAATGAGGATAATATTGTGCTGGTAAATAGTATTACGATTAATGTTACAGGTAACCTTGTTTATATATTGGTATATTAAATTAGAAAAAAATTATTCTTGTTGGTTTATTTAAATTATTATAAGGATAGATAAATTTTGGATATAAAATATATATGTGTATGGAAAATCTTTATAGGTGAAAAATTAATTGGATATCTTAGTAAGAAGAAATAGAACATTACAATAAAAATAAATGAAGTGGGGTATATATTTGAAAGAATCATGAAACCAATTTACATATATTAAAAAAATGGGACATCTTATTAAGGAAGTAAATATTCCCATGATGATTATTATGACCACATAAGGGTGATTGAACTTATGAAGAATCTGGTATAGTAATAACGATCTAAGTAAATTGAAATTTGGGGCCAGTTTATCAAGGAAAAGTGGGATAAAAATGATTACATGGTGGATCACATTGGAACCATTAAATTAGTAGTTTATATTTTCACTAATCCATTGGAAACACCAACATTTATGAATAATTGGTTGATTATCAATGTTTAACCGCCCCCCCAATCTAAATGAGGTTAGGAAAATCACCTCTCCCTATATGTATATATTATTGAATAGTTATATTAATCTTGGATGGTTTGAAATAGTATGTTTATCGTTTTTTTATTGTTATAGGAAGATAATATTGTGTGGTTATTTCAAGAATGATAGTTTATGATTCTTTAGTAAGTGCATAAAGGAAACAATTATCTAATTTCCATAAATGGGAATATTTTATTTTGTAAAGGGGATAAATTTTCTTATTTAGGGGGTAAATTGGGAAAATAGAAAAGATTAAAGGATAAGATATGATAAATAAGTAAAAACCATGAATAACATGGTGATGTTATGGGTGAGTGTTGAAGTGTTTTTAAAATATCAAAGGTATAAAGATATAGTATTAAAAATCCTTATATTACTATTGTTTTCTATACTAAGCAAGGAATATATACACATAGAGTGATATATGAGATTATATATGGTTGTTTGGATATTATTAAATATTTACATATTTTAAAAACAATCAAAAACACATTTAGAAATATAGAAAAAAAGGAATTAACAAAAACCCAAAATTGGGAGAATTTGGGAAAAAATATTGATCTAAAGAAGATAATATAAGAAGTTTATGAAATTATGTTTTTTTTGTTTTAAATTGTAATTAATTTAGGAAATATAGAAATAATAAATGTTTAATGATGTTTGGAGTTGATTTTATGATGTTTGAATATTATTTAATGAATAATAACAATACAATTTTTGTTCCAAGGTGCGTTGAAGTGTATGGTTTTGGTACAATGGTGATATAAAAATGTAGTGACTACTTTCTATGATGGGGAGACTAAAAATATCACTATTTAATATACTATTCTATGGTGTAAAAATTCACATTTAATTTTAAGAGTTTCAATAAGATTGTTTTAAAGGCTTTTATATTCCATGAAATGAAAATAATAACCATATCATGGTTATAATCATGGTAAATATTTTTATTTTATAAGATAATTATTTGAAATGGGGGGTGAAAGTATTATAGTCATGGATTCTATGGTGTTTTTCTATATTTGTGGAAACAAGATTATTTGAAGAAAATCAAATTATAGGTAGAAGTATTTTTTCGATTGATGTTGAATGGTGGATAATATACTTGAGAAAACTATATAATGGTTAAATATAGACTAAATCATGGTTATGATCTATTATATAACCTATTAAGATGAAAACAAATGAGATTCAAGGATTATAAAGATTTTACATCATAGTCTTCCTAGTCAATGTAGTAAATGTAAAACCATGTTTTGTTTGGGTAAAGAACATTGTGTTTTTTAGGATATTTGCATGATTTTTTATTTGTGAAATATTTTGAAATATATACAATTGTAGATAATTTAAGAGATATCTAACCCAAACCATATTGATTGTTTTTATGCCCTGTTATTAAGAAACACATGGAAGTATGAATTTAATGAATATTAAATAGACATCTTAGAGATATTCAATATGTATAGAAAAAGGAATATGACATTCTAAAAAAATAAAAAATTTAATATTAGAAAGAGATCAATTTTTTGTGATATAGTTGAAACACCCATGCTAACCCAAATATTCATAGTGACATGAGGAGTTAAAGCTAAAGAGAAACCCCGAAATTCATTTGGCATATTGATCATTCATTGATTATTTCATTATAATGGTGTATGATAAAATTTGTTTTAACATTTTCTTTTTGTAGTTTTTATAGAGATAATAATATGTGGTAATACTTGGAGATGATAGTGAAACCACCACACCCCGAATTATAGGTAAGTGACCCCCAAGTCCTAACTCTAATAGGGCATGGGAAAGTGACTAATAAGTAAATATAAATAATTTATAAATGTAAAACTGTATAATATTATAATATAAGGTAACATAACCAATACAAACCCAAAAATATAAATAATTAAAACCAAATATATTTTATTAAATATAAAACTAAACATGTAAAAAACTATGTGGTTACTCTAATAAAGAATCTAGACATCAACTATTATGTCTTCCTACCCATTATCAAAATTTAATAATATTACCTAACCATAACTACTGATCTATGGGAATGCACGAGTGAAAATTTACAAGTCTTCATACATGTATTTGAAAAAAATACTCAATTTAGTTATCCAATCCAATGAGCTAACTCCCATGAACAACTAGTGTCTACATGAATGGTTAATATAAATAATAAGAAAACAATATTCTTCGATAATACATTGTCAATATTCCTAATTAAAATACTATTATAATACCCCATATGAATCCAAAGTATGGTTTATTATTTAAATTAAATAAAAATATGTTTATTCTGAGAAAGTTTTGTTGTAGAAGGGGTGGGGGAGTCCCATGTTCATTTTAAAGGTATATGGGGTGGATTATGGAAATATGTCCAAGATTATATTTCACACATGAAGACTTATGGGTTTCTCTAGTGTCTCAATTGAACATGGGAGTAGGAAATTCCATTTTTACTCCCAAAATATTTATGTTGGGTTTGAAAATAGTTTAGGTGGGATCCCAAAAACCCAAATTTTATAGTTAACGTAGTTCCATTTTTTGATAGGCTTTCTCTCTTTTAACCCAATTTGGATTCTCCTTCACCCATAGAAAACCCCTAGACGGATTTCCCAATTTCATAGTTAAAATCACTCCTCTAAATTCATTTATTGGACAAATGAATTATTATTTATTTAATTTGAAATATTGAGGTGATTCTAATATTCCTTTTCCCTTAAATCTTGAGGTCTCTAAATATCTCTATATTATATGATGGTTTACAAAAAAAATTAAGGTTTCTTCTAGGGATTGAGTCTCTAATCATTTAAAGGTAAAATTTCGATCAATATTAAATGATTATAATCCTAAAACATAATTTTAGGTGGAATCTATGATTTACAGATGGTTTATGTTAGCTTCCATGATGGTGTTCCATGTGTGTGGTTCCCTGGAAATCTCTTGTAGAAGAAATACATAATTTTAGATAAATATTAAATACATCACTATATAATATAGTGCTAAGAGTTGTAAGGATCATTTTATATAGATATGAGATATATAATTAATATATTTAAGAACAATATTAATCATTTCCCACAAACGTTCTTCTAACATGGTACCCTTCTTGTCATATGATAATTACTACCTTTCTTCATAACAAAGGGGAAAAGAAACAAAAGAAAGGGTGAGATCAAATACCTAGTAAGGGTAATTATGTCATAAAACAATTTTAGACCATAAGTGATCATAAGATAATTATATTGGTATCATAGGATGACCATATCTTACGAAAATCATATCGAATTACTCATAGATCATAAATCACATGTGATGGAATAAATCTTTGTTGTAAAAAAATTTAGGAGTCATAAGTGTACATAATCATAAATAATCAATCATGAGTCATGAGAGATCATCATATTCATAATACATAATTTTATGAAATATGAATAAGAGTATAAAATAAATTCCCTGTTTGTAGAAAACAACTAAGACTATAATAGTGGATACATTACCATAGAGGATTAGATTCACTCCCCATTTCCCATAAATATAGTGGACAGAGTCCAATAGTGGATTAGGTTCACCCCCAATTAATTTTCATATTATCTCATGAGATATTAATATTTATCCAATTCAATAGAGGTCTATATAATTTTTTTTCCACCGATCACATAATGAAAACCATACATTTTTATTCCACAAGAATATGAAAACATTTATATTTCATCATCATTTAATTAAATAAATGAAAAATATGGGTTTCATGATAACATTCATAGAACCTTTAAAAAATAATCAAAAAAAGGAGGTGGATTGTGTATCAAGAAAATATCCAATAAGGAACATCAAAGTATTTTGAAATAAAAAAAAATTATAATATTATTAGTTAAATTAGTTTAAAAAATAAGAAGAAAAATAAATTTTCTATTCAAAATATTTTTTAATTAAAAACATTTTGAATTTTTTTTCAAACATGAAAAGGAATCTTCATAAACAAGAATTATCATAATGATGAAAGAATGTGTTTATGTAGAATGTTGGTACTGGGGTGCATATTGGATGCTCTTGGGCCAAGGATATTTAAATTTTATCACTGGAGTGAAAAAAACATTTCCTCTCCACCAATCTGGACCTTCATACAGTCTAAGGATATCAAGTGAATTTAATAAGAAAAAATATACAGTAAGAATGTATACATCATTCGATCCAGAGTGAACAAGACTATAGCTTATTATCGGCTAACTTTACTCAAAAGTATCTGAAGATGAACCCCACTAGATCATCCATACATGCTCCAAGAATCTGTTATCATGTCATTCATCAAATCCCTTGGTCTAGCACGGAGATCCAAATATCTTTTCAACATCACGATGATCACCATGATCCCATTCTTTGATCCATGAAGGCATACTTGGATCGGAACTCATAGATAGACTCTATCTCTTTAGATGGTGGGAGGAGAGAGAGTCTCTCATCTCGTTGGAATGAACATAACACTTGAAATGATCCTCTCTCATTCTTATATAGTGGGATGATCAAAAAAACCCAGAAGGGCTCCCTGACCCCCTATAAAAAAAATCCCGCTATATAATAAATATATAACTAAATATGATGAACTAATATACATCATAATTATTATTTATATTTTATCACATAACTATAATATATATTACATAAATTATGTGATAAAACTCAACTCATTAACTCTAATTGTATTTTGAGATAATATTAAACGAACCATGTATATTAAAATAATATTTTTGTCTTTAACATTATTCATGTATTCGCTAAATACGCCACTAACAATTTTAAAAAATAAATTCAACACAATTATTATTTACTTGAAAAATAATGAATTTATTTATTCCTCGATGATTGTTAACACATGGACAAATCTTAGACACCTTGGTGAGGTCCACCATGTCTGATATAACTATTCAACAGAATAGGTAATATTCTTGAATATTACTTTGTGTTTGACCCTCTATGACCTTATCTCGATAGTTTTTAATAGTATTCACAAACCAGGAGGGACTTTTAGCAACCCATCAAGGCCCCTCATGAGATAAGGAATAGTCATAGCAATGACAACTAACCTACAAAAATGAAATGTGTAATATAATCTCTTTTTCAATAGATATCTCATAAAGAAATATGTACACTTATGTTAGTGTCCTTTCATGCATTATAATTTGTTGACATATTTGGATGGATTCACCTCTTGCTATATTGGTCAAGGAGTTATAAAGGTACTACAATCCTAATCAACCAGGCTCTTGATATATTACATCCTCAACTCAGAAGAGACAAATTCTATATTGATAATTCAACCAATGTCATGCCAAAAATTACTCACCCAACACAAGATACCCCACCATGATTTCATTATCATGGTTTTTCATTACATCAAAGTATGATATCAAATGGAACACATTGATAATGATCTCAATTCAGGAGTACAATATACATGTCTAATGAAAAGAACTACCAATGAAACCTGAAAAGATGTGGTGTTCATATTAGTGGGTCTATTCTCATGATATTATCTATTATATATCACCAAGTACGAACTTTATGAGTATAATTCTCAATTATTATGATCCCCTAACACTATATATTCAAATATCAACTATGTTCAGTTTGTATGATGTATCCATATCATAAGACATATATTTAAAAGTAATGTCCGAGTATCGTGAGGTTCTCATTATATCATGGGATCTTCTATAACCTTTTTATATGATAATTAATCTCTGTACATTAAAATATAAATATTAGACACTGGAATTTCTACACAATAATTGAAAATTCACATCATGTATAACTCACTATATCAATGATATGGTAATAAAAGAATTACTATTTAGTTTTTTCTAGGGAACCCACTACTAAATAACTCCCACTTTAAGTAGATAAAACTTTATATCTACCCTTATTAGATCTCACATGATCCAGATCATGTTTCTATTGTGTCTTGGAATTAGTTTTTAGGTCTGCCATGTCTCTGTTGCATGTCCATTATGTTATGTTCAACCTCACCTCCTTGATTAAAACTTCTCAAGATATGTAATCCTTGAGGGTGTCCCCTTTTCTCCTATTTACCAACTTGAAATCATTTCTACTAACTATAAAGGAATACATAATGATAAAACTTTACTTAATAAGTGTGATTCCAAGAAAAAGAGAAAAAAATTTCTTTTATTACACTTCTTCCTATCTACATCAAAAACTGTAATATACTCAATATTTATAGGTATGGATAACATTGGATTGAATGAGTCAGTATTAGTCATTACCTCAACCTAACTATGATTTTAGATCACATTTATCCAAGTAATACTAGTTTTCCCCATCAAAACATGTATCCCATCCTCTCAACATATCAGGTACATATATTTTGTACTTGATCGAGTATAATCAAATAGTTTGGGCTAGTGACTTAGAAGTTCCCCTATATATTAATGATATTTTCATATTATAAATTATATGATGGATATATCATATATTTTACATATCAATACATACATTATTATTCCAAGGAAAAGCATGAAGAATTCAACTCACCACATTAATATCCTCCTTTGCACACACATGTCTTATTGGGGTGATTTATGCCACGTGAAATTGGTAAAAATTATCTCTTTAGTTGTTCCAAATTGTATTTTTCAATACTATGTAAATATATATACAATTAACTAGGTCCATGAAACCATTAGATATACCTCAGTAGATCCTAATCCCCAAAAAATTGGTTTCTACTTTAAGTAAATAACTATAGAAATACATTCATACTGGTATTAACTAATTTTAAGACCAATATTTTTTTCCTTATCTTAACAGACATATAGTACTTGGAAAACAATTATGTGCCCACTAAACTCTAGTAAAAACATAGAAAATATTCATTCCAAATTAATATTATATGATATTGTTGCATACATTAATCTAGAACTGAATTTTAGTAATTGACACCCCATATTATCATTTTCTGTTATCACTATCCCTTTTTGGTTGTTTTGTATTGAAACCTTATATGGTTGGTGGTCTTAACATCCAATTCTCAATTTAATTATTATATAAAATGGATATGATAAGTAAAATTCTGTTGTAATTAGGCATAATTTCTTAGTATGGCCAATCAATCCTTATTCGAACATCAACTGTACCATCCATGTATAGACTCACTTGAATACCCACCATAGTATTCAAAATAATAATCCCGTCATAAATGTATACATGGAATCTATTATTGAATTTTAATTGATCTTTTCAATCTTAGGTAATTTCCATATGATACCTATGTGAAGAAATTATTATTCTTAATAAAAAATGCATCATTGGCCGCGGTGAATGAAGAACCATCAAAATGGTTTTAAACTTGTTACAAGTATGTGTGTCTAGAAGATTACCCTTTCATGCGCTCTTGTAAAACATGTTTCTATTCCATCTATTTGTGAATCTCTAGGATTTATTAAACCCAATTCAATCTCGCTCCCACTATCTCAGGTAGATATGTGAAACCATTTATAGAAATGTATTGTATCACTTGACTATATCTTAGTACCATAGATATTTCTTTAATATCCAATAAAAAATTTAATATTATTACTATACATGCCCTTTGTGTTTTTTATTGATGCAAGTTTGTTCTTATCCTCAAAAAATTCTTTTCATTTAACCACATGTTCTTATGAAAATGGATTTCCATCATACTGTAACTCATATGATATCTATAATTCATGATAATTGACATATGTCTATGGGATAAAACCATTATTTTTGATGTATTTATTTAAAAAATGAATGTTTCATAAATGGATATAAGGTTCAACATTTATACTCTTACAAAAATCATGTCAGTGATGTGTATATAGAAATTTTCATTTAGTAATTACTCCATGATTCGTTTTGTTGATAAATTTTAGCATGTAAGAATCTTCATCAATCCCCCATATTATAATCATATCACTGATGTGGATAAGGTAATGTAAATTTTTAAATTCCTCAATCCAATATTATATTGATCAATGAACACATAGTCAAGATATTATTTGATAGAACATACTGAAGTATCTCATATATACTATCCATGAATATACCATAATTCACTTCAAAGTTCCTTAAACACATAAATGAATCTTATGAATTATACTTACCTATTTGTTAAACTTAGAATAGTTCATTCTCTGTAGATGTACTAATTCTTAAATCTTTATGGATTATATTTATTTATAAAGGTTTCATTGGAAAAAACATAAATACATCAGTGTGTTGATAATACCTAAGGTCTTTAAATCTGAAGATTACAAGACCAAAATGGTTATATCCTTCAAAACTACTAGTTTTTTATTGAAAATTCTATTATATTTCCACAATGAGGTATATAAGTGTTTACAACAATTCTATCAGGTCACGCCCGCATATCCACAATATGGTATGCACGCGCTAGTTACTATAGTTACTCACACTCCCATTTTCCAAATAAAGAAGGCATTCGTACCTTTCATTGGTGATGTATTCTCCTTGATCAAAATGATATGATGGAAAGTTAGTTTCTACATCTATGGATTCATCCAAGATGCCCGTTTCCTAGTTCACATATCTCTCATAGATTAAGGTATGTTTGTGAAATTCATTACTAGTCTCTTCTCTTTGTGAATTCTTGTTAATTATATTGGTTATATCTGTACATTCCATGGGGTCTTGACTGGGCAAAAACCTTTGGTCAAGGGTGTAGCTATGATGGGAATCAATGGTGTTTCATTAAGTTTTATGGCTTGGAATGAGTTTCTCTTAATGGTTTAGTTAGGGGGGATACGTTGTGTACAATCATGAACATCAGGCTACCATTTTCACTTTTCCTAGAAAATCCCAATAGTTACCCCATCCATATGTAGGTATAGACTTGATTTCTAAAGGTTGGTGATCATTTCGGATTTCTAGACAAGCTACTCTTAGGGAATCACATTGTTCTATTGAATGGGAGCTTGGGATCATCACACCCTTTTTAGGGGGATTATTTCCTACTCCAGGACTCTCTTATATAATTAAGATGTCTTTGTGAATCTCTTCCTAATCCCGATAGAGGACCAGTTACCCTGAAAAAATGATCATGTTTTAATGGTCCATTAAAAAAAAGAAAGGAAATTTCATTGATGAATATTGGAAAGTGCAGTTTCATTAATGAATACATCTATATGTATTCGAGGGTGTCCATACATTTCCCAAATGTTGGATAACCAATTCATATATTTAAACCATATAATGAGTTTCTTTGAAATATGTTTTCATGTAGGGAGGAGATTCATATTCCTATGAGCGAATTAACCCACTATGAGTCATCCTATGTGTCCTGATTATTATTGGAATCAAAACCCACATAGTTTTTTAACCAAGTGCAGTTAACATCAGGTATAGAACACATATGTGTGGGTACTGAGACACTAAATATTTTATCTTGGGTCTCAAGGAGATTTCCTACATATCTTTCTTATGGTAATAATCAGAGTTATCATAGTTCAATCATGCCCTTGGGACTAGCCTCAAGGTAGATACCCTTATATGAGGGGTGTTCATATCATGCCACCCATTGGGGATCACATACTAGGATTTCCATAGATAGTGGAGATTCATTATTCTAAGGAGGTGTTCACTGGGATACCCTATGTCCATGAGATAAATGCTCAGTATGAGAAACAATGGGGGAAGATATGATCAAACTTACAACGTATAGATATGATATTTGTGTAATGAGATAGTCCTTGCAGGGTTTGATATATATCTCTAGCCTTGATATGGCATCCTACATGTCACAAGTGTGGCAGGAATTAAAATTTTCATAGTTCAGTTGATTTCCCATTCAACCAAGGGATGAGGTAAAGTGATCAGGCCATTGGAATTATTGGGTCATGATGTTTGAAATATTAGATCCATGGGGTTTCCATCAGTATGGATGTTTATTTGAGCTCATTACCTTAGTATGTGATCCTAAATATCTTGGTTCTAACTACAATTAGAGTTCTCATTGTTCTATTGATTGGGGATTACATACTAACATTTCTCTTCAGTTGGGGAATATCATATTATGCCATTGGTCAGGGCTTGCACTCAGACATTGATCATGACTTTATGGAGGCTTGTAATGAAAATTATTTGATTAATTAAACTCCCTAACACCACTAGAAATTTTCTCAGTGTGAGGAACAAGGGAGGGAAATGATCAATTTCAATGCTTTATTAATATGGGATTTACGTATTAGAATGACCCTCTGAAGATTTTATATGGAGATTGGGCCTTGGGAAGTTTTTCAGACGTATACTGGTTATTTTAAGGAATTAGAGTTATCATATTTCCCTTGATTGGGGATTACAATTTGAGGTTTCCCTTTAGTATAGTATGCTTTCTGATCTGACATGCGCTGATTATCAACTTGACATTCCTAGGTTTCCTTCTTGGTATGTCAGAGAGTGTCAGCCTAACATAAACTAGGTAACCATATGATCTAGATGTCTTGTCCAGATTATTTTTTGTATCATGAATGGAATGCCTAAGGGATATTACTTGATATAGATTTCCTTACCTAGAATATTTCACATGATCCATATTACTTTAACTGGTTCCATTGCAAGAGTCGGCTGACACATATGGATGGTGTCACGAGATACAGTATGATCTGTCTCAGAGGGTGTTGCATGTCTTCATTGAAATCTCTAGAGGGCATTGCGAGTCACATTCAACATGTATGGAGGAAGTTGTGAGTTTTAGTACTCAAAATACATCGTGAGAGCTCCCTTGACATGACCAGATAGAGCTGTGAGGCTTGGAGGACATGATCGGGAGCCTTAATATGAGTCAGGCGATGTATCTTTAGGGTGTCACAAATCAGGGAAAACAATTCTATGGGTTATTTTAAGAAAATAAGGTGATATTTTCCTGAAGACTGTAGAACCTGATATTGATATGTCTTGATGCTTTCATATAACCCAAACAACATACTAAAGGGGGTCATGAGATCTGGGTTCCATGACCCAGTGTCGTCGCATGTCTTTGAAAATTCTTGCAAAGCACCTGATGGTCAGTGAACATGTCTTTGGTTTATGTATTCCACCATTAATATTTTTCCTTGTATTGTGAATTCCATATATTCATTCAATGTCAGTTTATTTTGAGTCTCATGTGATCTAGCATGTGTGAGGGATGTTCCATTCATATCCAACCATATATCCTTCATATGATCTATGAATGATCATGTGAAGTGATTTATTCCTAGTGCAAGATTACTCGGGTTGTTCACCGGTATTTCACCTAATGGTGGATTTTCGGGTCGTGTGATCGGTTACTACAGGAAATTTACTCTAGTACTTGGGTGTTAAGATAACATTTTTCACTCTAAATTTCTTTATATGTGGTCTCCATATATTTTTCATGATGGGTTGGGGATTTTATGGGCTTCTCCACCTCAGTTTTCTCCTGTTTTTGCTTCGTATCTAGTGTGGATCCAAGCTGGAGTCAACGAAGGGGTATGGTGCCACACATCTTCCTGAGTCTCTTTAGTGGATTGTTCCCAATTGTGTAACCTTATTTTCAGTGATCATGAGTCCCCCTGTCAACCCTTTCTTGGATTATGGTCAATTAATGGGGACTTTGTTGAATCATGTGGTCATGCTATATGACTTTCATTTTTTCGTATTGACATGCCCAAGTATCTTCCCGAGATCAAAGTGCCTATGTAAAGAAATATGAAAGATGATTGATGCCTTGACTATGAAAAATCATGGGGATGTGGTGGCTAATCTAGTGGTCTCTGAGAGATCATGATGGTGTTTCAAGGGGCCTCAGTGAGATCAGGATAGCTTGTTCGAGCATCTTTCAAGACCATGTTGTAGACTTCCTTACCGCATCAAAAAAAGTTTATGGCTACGATAGCTCTCACCTCTCTACATTTGTCATCTATGTTATATTTTACAAAGGATAGGTATAATGAGAGTTTTCATGGGTTTTGTTGAGGAAATGTTATCTATTTATTTGGAGATGTGTTTCATGACCAATATGGGTCATATGGCGGTCTATATGCATTTGTATGATAAAATCATCGGTTTTATCCTTGTAGAGACAAAGTGGTTGTGTCTGAATACCTAGATATACCCAAGAACATCAGTGTTATGAAGATTACAAGCCAAACAACTTTCACGATATGAGGCGGACATGTTTCTGAGGCCTCATGGTGTCTCAAAAATTGTTTGAGATGCATCATGTGTATTTTATGGACACGAGTACCTCTCTCCTCCTACATTTTTATCTCCTTTTTTTATTTTTCAAAGGTTCGAGACTCATGTGGATTTTGTGAATTTTTCCAGGGGAAAAAATTATTCCCTTTGTGGATGAGCCTCATGATCTTTATAAACAACAGGGGTTTCCACCTTTTTGATATATTTATTCGATTTTAAAATTGTTTTTGGTTGGTTTTTTGGGATCATTTTAATGAAATACTACGTGACTTGGGGGAACTCATTCAGCTTTCACCATGTGGCCACGAATTTCCCAGAGAGCCTTCACAAGAGTAGGAAGATTGTTGAAGGGGTTTCTATAGGACCTGATGTAGGTTATGAACTGCTTTCAGGGACTTCATGTGAATATATGATGGTCATGTGATCGTGAGTCCCTTGTAGGATTGCATGATTCATAGGTCTCGATAGCCTTCTCATTGTTTTTATTTATAGGGTAAAATAATACCCATATTCAGGTATTTCTTCCTTTATGATTTTTTGGATTTTTTTGGATGGAATCAACAAATGACCCCCCCTCAAGAATGACATCTGATGGGATAAGGGCACATTTTTGAGGAACGTAAATGATAACCTTGGTCTTTGAAAGTTTTGTGAATCAGTCTTTCATGCGATGTTTGGTCTCTTAGGAGAATTTTGGTATTCTAAAAAATTACCTATATTTAAGGGGAGAGAAATTCATTCCACCAGTCACCCCTTCTATAGAGCACTCTTTCCTTTGCCTCCATCACGTACCTCCATTGCAGTACCGTTCCATGAACCATGATCATGAGCCCCATTCATGAGCCTATACCGAAAGTACATTTCTCTAGAGTTCTTCTCTAAGACGGTTTCTTTATCATGCTCATATTTGACCCAACCACGAACCTATACTCTTTAATTTATCGAACATTGGCTATGAGGGTTTCTATTTTCTTGAGGACATCATGGAATATGTTGGCCCGATCATTTGATCGCTTGTGACTTACATGGCCATGTTCTGGTCACATGATCAAGAGTCTCCAAGGGGGTCATGTAGTTCACATGATGTCCTGAGAGGTTTATGAGACCCTTTCATCCTTCGAAGATCGGGTGATTTGAGAACTACTTATGCAGTTCACGAACATTATACTGAATAATTTGATGCACATGATGAATCCAGTTCATTTCATTCCATTTAGACAAGATTTTATTTTATCTAAATAATATGTGCCAATTATTTATTTTCATATGGCTTCTAGTTCTCACAATGTTTCCTCAGTTGTGTCCATTCAAAGGGCCATGATCGCTAAAACCCATAATGTGTATCATTACTACCTTGTGTATACTGATAATAAGAGTCTGAAGGGTTTCCTTAAACCTATGCTTCAGGACTATCCCTTATCTCATCGTCTTCCTCTATACGGGTTTGGTTTTCTACATGACGATGTCATACTCCCTCCCAGACTTTAAGCATCCATCTCATTGGGTGTTTGTTTCTCCAGACTACGTTTAAACAACAATTTCTTAGGAAGGTCAGCTTCTTACAGCTCAATCCTAGGGGTTTTCTTATCTATTGGAAAAATTTCTTCTGGGGTTTAATGGTTGTGTCTTCACTCATTATCCTATTTCTCAAAGTTATTTGATTATACTTGCCTTTTCTCTAAAGGATTCTGATAGTGGATGGCACTTGAAATGGTATCTCTATCTTGTAAACAATTTTTTAGATGAATGTGAATGGGATTTTTTGCTGAATAAAAGAGGTTTATATTTTGGTGATAATCTATATAGGGTTCATCTTTACAAAGAAATGTGGATATCCCAATAAATAATTTTCCACCAGCATGATCTTTTCTAAGAAATGATTATCCATTGGTTTCTAGGGAATAACACATTCTATTTTCCTCATGGTGAGGTAATTATCAGCTTTTGAGATATCCATCAACTAGAGAGTATCCTCCCTCTTGGTAAGTTGTATGATGAATTATTTCCCTCCATGGTTGTATAAGATAATCCCTTACGGACCCCAGTTTTTGCGGGGGAGATGATTATTATGGTGAAGTTGATATTCAAGAAATATATAACAGTACACTTTATTATTTATTTCATGGAATGAATCAAATTTGTTTTCCATGGAAGTGGAGTTTGACCAATAACTATTCATCACCATCGGTGCCCTTCCCAACAAGTCCATGATAGTGATGGATCGTATTGGTCTATTATGGAATATGGGGATTATACCTCATGGGTATATTTAGTGAACCTAGAGGTATCTTCAAACCATAGGTTGTTATATTTTCAATCCATGTTTCTGAATGGGTGGCATTTCCTGATAGGGGATGTGCACTCAAGGATCAGAGTTATCACATTTGTGATGGCGACATGGCTAGTGGATGGGTGGTGCCTAAAACTCATAGCACCAGTCCTTGCGTGAATCTACTAAATTTTGGGCCATATTCAACAAGGTAACACTCCTTATAGGATCAATTATCTATCAGGTTCATTTTTGGATGGATAGGGTAGCACATACATTGTTAGAAATACTAAAATATTTCTAGGATCCAACATGTCATTTCCCATCCTAGATTTTTGAACATATCTAGGGTTGGGAATATGTATCTGAGACCTTTTGAGGTTAAATATGTGATGTATGAACCTGATATCTTGGACTTCACCAACTTCTGTGCACCGTTTGGGTGGATTATCATTGGTTGAAGTGGTTCTCTTGATGAAATAACTTAAATGATCTCCCTTGAGTATGGTGTTCTCACAGGTAGGGTGGAGAAGATGGTCATCTATGATCCATAAAAACCATATCAATTTTATCAACAGTTTGGATACATTAATAGAGTCTCTCCTATTCCTTTGGTCATCATTTGAGGGGAACAAAATCCTGGAGTCATTTTCCAATTTTGGAAGATAATATCATTTGAAGATACTGAAGTGAAGATCATACATCTGCCTACTGATGCATCTGTTTTCATTACCATATATTTTTCCCAATCTTGGGTAATAGATTTTCCAGATGGTGTACTAGTATATCTACTTCTTCATGTGGAAATTTATTTTTCATTACCAATCCCTTTGTCTATGGAATTGATGGAATTGATTGATGACCTTAGTGAGGAATCAAGGAATAGACCTCGCTCCAATTTGAATTATTTTGGAAGGATACCAGATTTTGTTGGAGAGATCAATCATCTAACCCAGGTTATCGATGATACACATCTTAAAAGAAGGGTTTAGGGGGTTTCCACTTCTACTTCTTCATTGGTTCTGCTAATTAGTCCTATATCTTCAATACTTACTCCATTGGTTTCATAAGATCAAGTGAAACATTGGATGATATGGAAATAGATTAATGTCTTAATCAATAAGACCCCTTTTTATGTATTCTATGACTAAGGGGAACACCTTCACCAATTATTTAATGACTTTGGGGAAGACGATTTTCACTGAAAACCTATGTATGAAATTATAAAGAAAATTGTTTTGATTCGGAGAGATCTGGATGTAATTGAATGAGAAATATATGACTTTTTGGATGATTCTCCCCATTCTAGGTAAATGAGGGAGATATTGGAGGTACTGGAGTCATTTCACAAGATTAAATATGAGCTGTAGGCTCATATGGATGCCTAGATCATATAGATATTGAGATATTAGGATATTATTTCTCGTTTGAAGTCTTATCTTTCAACATCATATTACTCATTGTCCAATTCTAGGATAAGGGTGAAAAGGTTTAATACATTGTCCGAGACTATCCATCCTTGAGTTAAAGCGGATGATATAGGGAGAGTGGCACTCCAGTAATCTATCGATGCCTCTCTTCAGAGTCTTTCCTACCTTTCTGGTGCAACTGATCGAATTTTTTCATAATTATTCATTAATAATGCATCTTGTTTTTGTCCAGAATTTATAGATACTCCATAATGTAGATATTCCACCCCCTTTTCACAATATATGTGTATTTTGTGATCTTTTAAATTTTCTATCTATTTTATTTTCATCTATGATATGCATATAATCTCGTTTAACTAATATTATGTGAACCAACAATGATATGCTTCCCTTTTTAAAAACTTTGTATGCCATAATTTCTGGACATGTATATTTTTTTATGAAGCATTCACGAATTCCAACTCACATGTCATCCCTTAATGATGAATTTATTCCAATTATCTTGAGATCACTCAATTTTCAGAATGATAAATGGTTATAATATATGTCCCATATGGAGGTTACTATATTAATTTTTGATTCCAGTAGGTTTGGTGAGCATGTATTGAAATTGATAATGCCATATGGAAATCCTTAAAAGCACTTTCTAAATGAATTGCTGTCTGAATTTAGTTTATTTATTTTTAACTCAAACATTATGTTGCTTTAGTTTAGAGTATTTTAGCTCAGAACTAATGTTTCTTTAGTTTAAGGTCTTTTATCTTGGACCTAATATTTCTTTAGTTTAGGATATTTTTAAATTGGACTGGATATTGATTTAGTTTTGGGTCTTTTTATCATAGACCTAGTATTGTTTATGTTTAGGATCATTTATATCAAATCAGATATTTCTTTATTTTAGGGTATTTTACCTAGAACCTAATATTTCTTTTGTTTAGGGTCTTTTAGGTTGGAACTAATATTGATTTAGATTAGTGTGTATTATCTCAGACCTGATATTTCTTTTGTTGAGGTTATTTTAGCTCAGACTTGATATTGCTTTAGTTTTGGGTCCCTTAGCTCAGACTTAATATTTACTTTAGTTTAGGGTATTCATGTTCAGACCTAATATCTCAATTAGTTTAGGGTCTTTTATCATAGAATTTGTATTGATTTAGTTTAGGTTCTTTTAGCTCGGACCTCATATTGCATTAGTTTAGGGTCTTCTCACTCAGACCTGATATGGCTTTTTAAATTAGATCCTTTTATCTTAGACCTGATAAATAATCATGGGATGTGGTGTATACATGCTAGGAATGATGCAAAACATATTAGGATTTTGGGAGATATCTTGGAATTGTACGGTCCCACAAGGATTAAAAAAACCTTTTTGGAAAGTGACTCATTTGGTTAACAGCCATAGGCGCATATGCTGGTGCCAAGGATAAGTATAAATAGTCAACTAAAGGGTCCTTGAAGATAGGAATCCTTTCCAAGGGCTGTGGAATATTTATGGAGTTAATATGGTGGAGGGATAAATACATGGTATTCTAGGTCTACCTGGATAGTTGGAACATGGGTGATGTAAATAAAAATCCAAATGTTTGATTCCCTGAATACGAGATGGTGCAGACATTCCGGGTATGTCCCATGGCATTTTGAGAATCCAGGTTCTTATGAGTTGTTCCTAGGGATCACAGGGATTTAAGATCCAATATGGAAAGGAGGAGATACATTTATTTGATGGTCCATCTCCCTTAGGAGTCGGTGTCATGCCAAAAAAAGGTGTTATCCACTTATCCCCAAGGGATATAAAGTATTTGTGAAGACACAAACCTCTTGAAGATGATGTTAGGTATGAAAGGAAGGATATCTAGGAAGGGTTATGGAACCCTTGGGCAATTCCGCTACTAACTGTAAAGCTCCATCTCTACACACTATGGTTTCAAATCCCAAGGTGTGAGCCATAAAATTTTCATGATTGTTGTGTTTCATTCCTACTTCGAGGAAGAGTACAAAATATGGTGACATAACATTGAGAATGTAGGATATTCTTGGATAGTTTGGTATAGAGACTGTAAGTCATGGTCCAAAGTACTCGGATCAGGTGGAGGATATGGGACAGTCATACTGGGAGTAGTTCATACATGCTATGGTGTTGAGTGCTACCAGAGGTATTTTAGTGCTCAAAAGAATTTGAATGTCCTTTTTTCATAGTGAAACATTTGGTTAACAACCACAAACACATATGTTAGAGCCATATGTATACATGTGTACAAAAGGAAATGGTATCTTGATGATGGATATATTTTACAAGGGACACAGAAGGTTTACGGTTATCTGAGGTACCCTAAATCCTGACTCTTGATTAGTTGGAAGGGTAGTATCCAAGAATGGTCAGATCACCATAAATTTTGTTCCACTACCTAGCGAACATATTCTCATGGTGAGAAAATGTGAAAATACATTACGCAGACTTTTCACCGGACTAGGGAGTAAAATGATCATATATTGGCTTTTACTAGGGCTAAATATTATGCGCCCTGAGATTTATTCCATTTATTTGTGCCCTAATTTTTTCTTAAGCACTGTAGATTAAGAGTTTAGTGAGATAAGACTTGAATTTTTCTTAGGATTCCCATTACAAGTTTTCAACCTGACAGGTTTTATGTCTTTTTCTGTAACACCCCGAGATTTTATGAGAAATATTATTTTTAATTTATTTAATGTCTTGTGTTTTATGCTACACCAAGATTATCTTGAGATATACGCAACACTGTATTATCTTGTAGTATACAGAAACACTATTCTTATCTTGTGTTGCACGCAAGAGCGACCTTCCTCGATAGCGTGTGTTGTACGCAATACCGAGTTTCACTAAACAATGATATATTATTATAATATTATGAACTATCCGTTATGAATAGTATTAAATTTATTATGAATTTTATAACATTATAATTCATTTTATACATTTTCTAGAATAAGATATGAAAAAAATCAATTTTTCAATAAAAGAAGTATTTTTCAAAAAATGCAGTTTTACCGCCTTTTGATCGCGCACCAATTTTCAATATAATTTTTGACAAGTTTATAAGTTCAATTTTACAAAATAAAATTCTTCATTTGAATAAGTATAGAAAAATTTACATTGGTTAAATTTTTGATACTTTTCTGATAACCTTTATATTTTGATGAATAGTAAAAATACGCTAAATTTTAATTTAAAACAACTTTTTTCATTGAGATAAATTATATGGTTAAATTATAATATTGAATGGTTTTTAAGTTTAAATAGAATATATTTTTACCATTTAATATAATTTAAGTCATTAGCATTAATTTTACACTGAATTCATAGGTAAAAACATTTCAATCTTTTGCAACGTTTTAACTTTTAAAACCTATTTTCTTAACAACAGGATTAATTTTAAATTAATTACTGCAAATTCCGTGTTTTGAAATTTTAAAAATGGATTCTGTTTTTGGAATCATTAGGTCCAAATTATGTTAATAGGCTACTCTTTATTTTTGGGAATTATGAATAGTAACTACGGTAAATTTTATTTACCATAGTTAAAGGTAAATTAGGTAATTAAGGGTAAAAATAATATTATAAAATTACCATAACAATTGTCTTAATATAATTGGGTGATTATATTTCATCCTAAAATATACTTGGGATGAAGTAGTATCTATTAGAAACCACTTTTATGTGATTAAGACCTTTAATTTATTTTATTTAAATGAATGTGAAATATGTCTCACTCAAACATTAATAATTAAATTATTTTTAATATAAGGTAATACAAAATATAAATTCGGTTATAAATACTCATTTTAAATATAAAATGTTTTTATTTATCATGGTAATTTATTTGTAATTTTTAAGAAAAATATAATTACCTTAATAATTTATACATTAATGATGCAGAAATAATTTATTTAGTGAAAAATCAATAATATAGTTTTTATTGGACTAATAATACCCATAAAATGCCCCAAAACCTGACCAAAACATATTGGTCATGTACATATGAACCATAAGAATACAAATGTACTATTTTTGACCATTTGGAGCTTTATAAAAGCGATTATGACATTTATAGTTTTTTATTTTAAATGATACCAAAGTTGTCACATTCATAATTTAATAAATATATCATTTTTAAAGTTGGGTGTTTTTGAAGATAAATTCGAATAAAAGTAATATTATCAAATTTATTAGATTGATATTCATCATAGTATTTTATTTTTAATTTTTATTCAAAAAATAAGTATATTATATAATTATACATAAATTATACAGTAATTATTTTATTAAGAGAAATATCAAATAATTGGTTTTAAAAATATTAAAATAAATATTATATGAACTAATTAACATTATCCACGAATTTTCTAGATTAATATGACATTTTAGGAACTTATTAAATATTTTGGTTCGAATATATTCTCTGCGTGTATTTTATTTAAATTCAAATAAATTAATAGTGTCAAAATTTACACATTTGGTATTTTATAAAAATAACATATTATTAAATTATTTAAAATTCACAAAAATATTTAAAAATTTAAAAATTGAAAATTATATGGTCTAAAAGGTTATAAATTATCCAATTAATGGAAATTGACCTGATATAAGTATGTATTTATAACAATTTACAATTTAGAATATTATTACCACAAATAAGATTAAATAAATTAAATAAGGATAAATCAAATTGATAAGGTTTAAAATAATTTCCCAACATGTATAAATTTGATTAGTTGATGAGATTACAACCATATATTATCTAATATCTTAATTTTATTCACTTTGGATGTTTTTATGTGGGGATTTATTTTATTATTAATTAATATTTTTGAGGTTTCTAAAAGTGCCCCTCTCTTCTCTTATAAAAGGGCACCTCATCCCTCTCCTCTTAACACCATTGTGAGCCTTCAATCTCGGTAAAGCCCTTCCCATTTCACTTCTACACTTCCCTAGAAACCTTATAGAGGTCCTGGTCCTCTTCCAAGACTAACTTTAGTTCCTTAAGAGGAGGTTAAGAGGAGGCACGTCGAAGAAGAGGTAATCTATTCTACCGATTCTTTCAAGTTTCTTTATTCTTGTATTTACACTTATTTAATTGTTTAATTATAAAGTAATAACATCAGTACAACTAATATAATTACATGTTATTATAAATATGGAACAACCATATTTCATTTTCTAACCATCCTACGAAAAAAAAATCACAGCGCGTGCGTACGTACGGAATACCGTCTCCACGCCGTGGTGTAATCTATTTTTCCACCACCACCTTATTTGGATGGGTATAATGGTGTAAAGAATAACTATATATGGTTATTATAACCTGATACTAATTCTGAGATATTATATCATCCACTCTAATTCCATTCAATAATTATGTGAACAATATCATCGCCCGTGCGTACGTATGAATTACCGTCTCCAAGACGCGATGAGATTCATTCTCCATGTTTACCATTAAAGAATGATTATAAAGTATATATAATAAATAGTCATGAAATATATGACATATTAATTATACTATATTTAGTTATATGCTATTTACTTACTTCCATTCAATTTAATAAAGAAACAAAAATAGCGTTCATGCGTACGTACGGCCTACCGTCTCCATGAACAGTGTATTTCTTTCCATTTATCTATCTATTATATATATGTATATTCTGAATATATTTTATATATAAATCATGTTTTACATTCTGTATGTAATTAATCATGATTTAAGTAATCATATTAATAATTACTAGTCAAAACACGGATGATAAATGAAACAATTTTACCAAAAATGCTACTTTAACATGGAATTGAAAAATGAACGGGTAATATAAAGTCGTAATTGAATCATATATGATAACATAAATATTATTATGGTTCTGTTACAAGTTAATAATATGTTTAAACCCACTATACAGGGGTCTCAGACACATATAAGAAGAAATTGGACATAAGGTAAGGGATAATTTTGCAATCTCATTTTTATCCGAGATTTCTTATACCTAAGTATTTACTGGGGTTATATTTTTCATCAATGTCCATAAAATGTTTTTCATAAACTGTTTATTATTCTTCCATGTATGTTTAAAGTTATGTTTACCCCTCTTTGACTTTTACTTTGTGTTATGGAAGGAATCTTTCTTTTGTTCACCATACATGGTACTTTTTGACTTTTCCATTAAAAGTACAAGGATAATGTTTTTTAACTTATACCACATGAACAGATTTTTATGGTTTCATAATGCCTTATTTTCATGAATCTCAATCTAAAATATTTCGTGACTATTTTCAACAAAATCCTTTTCTTTTAAAATTGAATGGCATTTTGTGAAAAGAAAATGATTTTGAAGAAGAAAGGACATATTCCTCAAGAATTCATTCCAAGTGTTTTATCAAATACATTTTCCATCTAAGATGAAATTATTTAATATGTTTATATTTCAAGTATAATGTCTCTATTATTTACATTGTTTCATTTTTCTTATGATGAAATGATATCCATTTATTTTATATGGAATATGTTATGATGAGATGGTGTTTATGAAACCCATATTATTCTTTGGGTTATGATGAATGATTTATGATTAATTTGTGGCACATGAATGAATGATTTCATTATGAGATGGGTGGGACCTATATCTCCCTCCAATGCATTGGGTATAGATTTATATCTCATGAGATAGACATGGATGGTACGGAAAGTAAAATCCCTTTCTGTAATACACGGTTGGAACGACAAGTAAACCCGGTTCAGTAATGGACTTTGTCCACTATGATGGTCTTGGGAGCAATACCTTGGCTACTATGGAAATCATATCATGTGCATAATGTTTTTCCATAGTTACATGTTTTATTTTAACATGATTAATGTTCCTTTATGATCTATGACTTACGTACTTCCAAGATATATGTTGTTGCTCAATATTTTTATGTTTTATGTTAATGTTTTTATGTTCAAATTTTTATGGATTGTTTTTAAGTTCTCCATGTTTACCCTTACTGAGCATTTGATCTCACCATTTTTATGTTTTCTTTTCCCCAGGATATAAAGAAAGGTTTTAGGTAAGAAAACCAAAGGGGAAGATCATTGTGGGAGATATTGAATATCTTTCACCATGATTATAAGATTATGTTCCAAGTTTTCAAAGAAACTAAACTAATACAGTCTTTGGGCGTCTGTTTTTGTCATGTATTAATTATTCCGCAAAAGTAATGTAATTTCCATGTACATAAAGCTTGGGTCTCTACATTTGGTATCATAGAGAAGGTTTAGTTAACCTTTGGAAACTAGGATGTGAAAACTTTAGTGAAATCCCTAGAGATATTTCTAAGGTATATCTAGGGATGTCTATAAGTTTAAGTATAAGTATAGGTTATAGTTCTAGAATTATGGTAATGATCTTAGAATTAAACCGAAGATGTTATATTTTGAAGGTACTCCCCCATTATTATGTTGTTTTCCTCGCATGATTTTTTCCTCTGACACTATTCTTTTTGGGTTTTAGAAAAATGGATGGAAACATGAAGATTCATTATAATGGAGAATATGATGGACAGTGGAATGTTATTATTCATGAGAAACCAAATGAAATTGGATCTGGAAGTCCACATATCGTTATTATTCCTAATCAGAAATCTCATAAAATGATCAATAATATCATCTTTTTTAAGTTTCCTGACTCAGCTAATAAGAGAAAGTTGGAGTTTCATGATGATCATAGAGAAAAGAAAGTTCAATTTCCCTCATGTAAATCATTTGGAAAGAGGCATCAGGGAGAATGTTTCAAAGGAACTGGAAGATGCTTTGGGTGTGGAAAAAAAGGACACAAATCCAGAAAATTCAAAGGAAAAGGTCCAGTTAACACATTGTACAAGGATAATGGTATTTCTAAGACATCAATAGTGGTTAAATGTTTTAAAAAATGGAACATATGGGAATTATGCAAACCATTTTCATAATGTAAAATCTCATTAAGAGAATCAGCATGGTCATATGGGTAGTATTTATGTTGTTGATGATGAAGAGACTACAAATGATATATGAGATGAAAGAAGTGTTGAGGAATAAAATGATGAAGCTCAGTCAATTGTTTAAGAAGGAAGAGGAATGATTTCATGTTTATCAAGAGTAATGTTGTATAAGTAATTTCATGGTACTATGGAATAAAGAAAAATCTAAGGATTGTTACACTATTGTTTTTTACTTAAGTTGTATTTGAAAGTATATGTTGAATGGTATCGATCCCTGATTATTGCTTTTCACTGGTGGACGCAGATATGCGTGGGGTTTTTTACTCTCAGTCTTGTAATACTCCTTTTATTACCTGACTTTGACTTTCTTTTCTTTTGCTTATAAATTTTTCTTGGGACCGGTTTTTGCCAGATCCTGGACTTTCTGGGTATATGTTGAACGGTACTGGTAACCATGAAAGGTTATTCAGATATTTTTGGAAAGTAGATGATATGCACATAATTAAGGGATAAAGATATAATGAAATGTTTGATAGTATTAATGAGCTCATATAATGACAAAGTGATATCATGGTTTGAGTATATATAAATTTTGGGATTTTGGTATGTGGAAAGAGTTGACTTTTGACAGCATTCATGTTTTCACAATGATACTATGGTAATTCATGTTTCAAGTGAATACATGATTAAGGTATTCACATTTTTGGAATGTGGCCAACAAGATATATCTTATGATATATGGGGGATAAATGATGGTATTCACATGCTTGGTTGGTGACATTTATAGTAATCATTTTCTTTATACTATGAGTTTGGATAGAAGTATTTTGGTTAAGTATAAATATTTGAAATGGATTATGTTGGACATAAGATAATATTTTTTAAGGATAAAACCTTTTTTCGATATTATTTCTGGAATGTTATAATAGTGTAGTTTTAGAAAAAGGGCAACCTGTAGGACGACGACAACCCGTCGTGTCGGACAGGGTTGCGGGAATCAAACCCACAACCAAAGTTTTAAAGGAATTTATCGCCAACCACTAGCCTACAGGAAGTCCCTGGTTAGAAGAAACTAGTTTTATTTTATTAAATGGTATGATAGATGAAGTATAAGTCTATTTTTGGAACCATATACGATTAATCTCACCATATGATGGACTTATGTATATAACTTTTGATAACCTTATGTTTGAGAGAGATGGAATGACCTATCATTCTATCACATGATCTGCTAACACTTCACAGAAGACAAATTCAACTTCATTTCTTTAAGAGATGAAGTGGAAATTGTTCAAGGCACAACAAATAGTGATATTGTGCCAAAATCAAGTAAGTATTTCTTTTTATTAAAAAAATTCTTTAATATTAGGGAAATGATCTTGAAAACCAAAAAATGTTGTCCCAGTGCCCTCATATATGATGAATCAGATGGTACCTTATATCATCAAAAATTTATGGCTTTGTGATTGTTGTATTTTTCATAGCCATGTCCTCTACCACTCTTCAGCAGAATTTGATGGTTAGATTTCTCTTCCATATCCACATTTTCACCTATATTTTCCTATGTGGAAACCCTGTGATTAGTTACTTTGGGTATCAGTTATGTTTCTAATGTTCCTTTTTAAAATGATGTTTTAGTATTCCTTTTTATGATGTGGGTTTCTATGAAATAAACTTTCAAGTAGAAAACAATTTATAGCCCCGAAAAATTTCGAGGGCGAAATTCATTTTAAGGGGGGTAGAATGTAACACCCTGAGATTTTATGAGAAATATTAATTTTAATTTATTTGATGTCCTGTGGTGTATGCTACACCAAGACTAACTTACACTATAAGCAACACCGTATTATCTTTTAGTATACTCAAACACTATTCTTGGCTTGTGTTGCATGCAAGAGCGACCTTCCTCAACATTGTGTGTTGTACGCAATACCGAGTTTCAATAAACAGTGATATATTATTATAATATTATGAACTAGCCGTTATGAATAATATTAACTTAATTTTGAATTTTATAACATTATAATTCATTTTACACATTTTCTAGAATGAGACATGAAAACAAAATAAATTTTTTTATAAAAGAAGTATTTTTCAAAAAATGCAGTTTTACCGCCTTTAGATGGCACACCCATTTTAAATATATTTTTTGAAAAGTTTATATGTTAAATTTTAAAAAATAAACTTATTATTTTTAATCAGAATATAAAAATTTACATTGGATAGATTTTTGATACTTTTCTGATAACCTTCATATTTTGATGAATTGTAAAAATACGCTAAATTTTAATTAAAAACAACTTTTTTCATCGAGATAAATTATTTGGTTAAATTATAATATTGAATGGTTTTAAAGTATAAATAGAATATCTTTTTACCATTTGATATAATTTAAGTCATTAGCATTAAATTTTCACTGAATTCATAGGTAAAAACATTTCAATCTTTTGCAATGTTTTGACTTTTAAAACCCATTTTCTTAACAACATGATTAATTTTAAATTAATTCTTGCAAATTTTGTGTCATGAATTTTTAAAAAACGATTCCATATTTTTTATCATAATGTCCAAATTATTTTAATACGCTAATTTTTATTTTTGGGCATTATCAATAGTAACTACGATAAATTTTATTAACCACAGTTAAAGGTAAATTAGTTAATTAAGGGTAAAAATAATATTATAAAATTACCCCAAAACTTGTACTAATATAATTGGATGATTATATTTCGTCCTAAAATATACATGGGTCAAAATGGTATCTATTAGAAACCACTTGTATGTTATTAAGACCTTTAATTTATTTTATTTAAATGAAAGTGAAATATGTCTCACGCAAACTTTAATAATTAAATTATTTTTAATATAAAGATATACAAAATATTTATTCGGTTATAAATACTAATTTTAAATATAAAATATTTTTCTTTATCATGGTAATTTATTTTTAATTTTTATGAAATACATAATTACCATAATATCTTATACATTAATGATGCAAAAATTATTTATTTAGTGAAAAATAAATAATATAGTTTTTATTAGACTAATAATACCCATAAAAGGCCAAAAAACCTGACCAAAACTTATTGGTAATGTAAATATGAATTATAATAATCCAAAGGTCGAATTTTTGACCATTTGGAGCTTTATAAAATCGATTATGACATTTATAGTTTTTTTATTTTAAATGATGTCAAAGTTGTCACCTTCATAATTTAATAAATATATCAATTTTAAAGTTGGGGTTTTTAGAAGATAAATTCTACTAAAAGTAATATTATGAAAAATATTAAATTTATATTTATCATAGTATTTTATTTGCAATTTTTATGCAACAAATAAGTATATTAAATAATTATAGAAAAATGTTGTAGTAATTAGTTTGTTAAGAGAAATATCAAATAAATGGTTTACAAATATTAAAATAAATATTATATGAACTAATTAACATGATCCAATAATTTACTAGTTTAATATGACATGTTAGGAACCTATTAAATATTTTGTTTCGAATATATTCTTTGTGTGTATTTTATTTAAATTCAAATAAATGAATAGTGTCAAAATTTACACTATTGGTATTTTATAAAAATAACATATTATTAAATTATTTAAAATTCACAAAAATATTTAAAAAATTAAAAATTGTAAATTATATGGTCTAAAAGTTTATAAAGTATCCAATTATGGGAAATTTACCACATATAAGTATGTGTTTATAACAATTTAATATTTAGAATATTATTACCACAGATAAGATTGAATAAATTAAATAAGGATAAATCAAATTGATAAGGTTTAAAATAATTTATCAACTTGTCTAAATTTTATTGGTTGATTAGATTACAACCATATCTTACCTAATATCCAATTTTTAGTCACTTTGGAAGTTTTAATGTGGGTTTTTATTTTATTATTAATTAATATTTTTGAGGTTTCCAAAAGTGCCCCTCTCTTCTCTTATAAAAGGGAACCTCATCCCTCTCCTCTTAACACCGTTTTGATCCTTCAAGATCAGCCAACACCTGCCCATTTAACTTATCCACTTACCTAGAAACCTACTAGAGTTCCTGGTCTTCTTCCATGACCAACTTTATTGCCCAATGTGAAGGTTAAGAGGAGGCGCGTCGAAGAAGAGGTAATCTCTTTTACTGATTCTTTCAAGTTTCTTTATTATTTTACTTACTCTTATTTAATTGTTTCATTATGAAGTAATAACATCAGTATAACTAATATAATTATATTTTATTATAAATTTGAAACAACCGTATTTCACCTTCTACCCATCCTACGAAAAACGAAATCACCGCGTGTGCGTACTTACGAAATACCGTATCCACACCGTGGTGTAATATGTTTTTCCACCACCACCTAACTTGGATGGGTATAATGGTGTAAAGAATAAATATATATGGTTATTATAATTTGATTATAATTCTGAGAGATTATATCATCCACTCTAATTCCATTCAATAATTATGGAAACGATATCATTGCTCGTGCGTACGTCCGGATTACGGTCTCCACGACGCGATGGGATTCATTCTCCAAGTTAACCATTAAAGAATGATTATAAAGTATATATAATAAATAATAATGAAATATATGACATATTAATGATACTGGATTTATTTATATGTAATTTACTTTCTTCCATTCAATTTAATAAGGAAACAAAAACAACGTGCATGCGTACGTATGACCTACCGTCTCCATGAAAGGTGTATTTATTTCCACTTATCGATCTATTATATATTTGTATATTCTAAATATATGTTATATATAAATAATTTTTTACATTATGGAAGTAATTAATCATGATCTACGTAATCATATGAATAATTACATGTCAAAACACGGACGATAAATGAAACGATTTTACCCAAAAAGCTAGTTTAACATGGAATTGACAAATAAACGGGTAATATAAAGTCGTAAGTGAATCATATATGATAAAATATATATTATTATGGCTCTGTTACAAGTTAATAATATGTTTGAAACCACTCTATAGGGGTCTCACACACATACAGATGAAATGGAACATAAGGTAAGAGATAATTTTTCAATATCATTTTTATCCGAGATTGCTTATACGTAAGTATTTACTGGGGTTATATTTTTCATCAATGTCCTTAAAATGTTTTTCATAAAGTTTTTATTATTCTTCCATGTATGTTTAAAGTTATGTTTACCCCTCTTTGACTTTTACATTGTGTTATAGAAGGAATCTTTCTTTTGTTTACCATACATGGTACTTTTTGACGTTTCTGTTAAAAGTACGAGGAGAATGTTTTTTAACTTATACGGCATGAACAGATATTTATGATTTCATAACGCCTTATTTTAATGAATCTTACTCTACAATATTTTCTGGCTATTTTCAACAAAATCCTTTTCTTTTAAAATTTCATGGCATTTTGTGAAAAGAAAATGATTTTGAAGAAGAAAGGATGTTTTCCTCAAGAATTCATTTCAACTGTTTTATCAAAACCATTTTCCATATAAGATGAATTTATTTAATATGTTTATATTTCAAGTATAATGTATCTAATATTTACATGGTTTAATTTTTCTTATGATAAAATGATATCCATTTATTTTATATGGAATATGTTATGATGGGATGGTGTTTATGAAACCGATATTATTCTTCGGGTTATGATGAATGATTTATGTTTATTTTGTGGCACATGAAAGAATGATTTCATTATGAGATGGGTGGGACCTATATCCCCCTATAATTCATTGGGTAAATATTTATATCTCATGATATAGACATGGATGGAACAGAAAGTAAAATCCGGTTCAGTAATACAAGGCTGGAACATAAAGTAAACCCGGTTCAGTAATGGACTTTGTCCACTATGATGGCCTTGGCAGAAATGCCTTGGCTACTATGGAAATAATATCATGTGCTTAATGGTTTTCCACATTTAAATGTTTTATTTTATCATGATTAATGTTCCTTTATTATATATGCCTCACATACTGCTAGGATTTATGTTATTGTACATGATTTTGATGTTTTATGTTCATGTTTTTACGTTCAAATGTTTATGTATTGTTTTTATGTTCTCTATGTTTTCCCTTAATAAGCATTTGAGCTCACCCTTTTTATGTTTTCTTTTCCCTAGTATATAAAGAAATGTTTTAGGTAAGAAAACCAAAGGGGAAGTTCTTTGTGGGATATGTTGAAGATCTTTCACCATGATTAGAAGATTATATTCTGAGTTTCTAAAGACACTAAACTAATACAGTCTTTGGGCATCTATTTTTTTCATGTATTAAGTATTCATCAAAATTAATGTAATGTCCATGTACATAAATATTTGGGTCTCTACATTTTCCCTATCATTTTAATGTATTATTATTTGGACCATTATAGTCTAGAGTTTAAGGTCATAAAGCTTTAACATAAGTGTGGGCTGTTTAAGGTCCTGAAACTTGTGGACCTAGTATGGGAGAAGTTACACAAATTTTTAATTAGGGTATCCAAGGTTAGGATTACCCCTTCGCCCCTCAAGGCAGGAGATTGGAATACTATAAATCTTGGATCGAAGTTCTCAAGTCATGAGTTATTACATCGGAAAGTCATACTAGGAGAGATTCAGATCACACAAAGGTGTTGAGTTCTTCTATAACAGTTTCAGGGATCAAAAGGATTGGAATGTTCTTTTAAAATGTGATTCATGTGTTTGACGACCATATGATCATATGTGTGATCCATGGGAATGTATGAGTAGTCAAGAAAATTTACTTTTAAGGAGGACTCCTTTCCAAGGTCTATGGATGGTTATGGTGACCTCAGGTACTTATGGCATGAAGCATGGTTTAAGGATTGAGGTGCTTTAATATGCGATGGATTAACCTTGAACTTTTGTTCACTGGGGTAAGGTTCCTGAGGTCCTTTGATAAGAAATGATGATGGGTTATGGTTTTCCCAATTCGACATCATGTAGTGGGACATAATTTGATCCATGTTGTTTAACATCATGCAATGAGATCTTATTCCCATGATGTTTATCATTCTACGGCGGGGACATCAATACATGAAGTTTAACATCATGCAGTGAGGGAATTTTCCGTGTAGTTTTTATCATGTGGTAAGAATGATATTCTATGAAATTTAATGTCATGTGGTAAGGATGTGGGAAACAATGTGAAAAGGGGAGTGGTGGCTGGATCCGAGGAGATAAATTTGAGCATCATTACATATCACGTGTCAATAGGTGTCAAGCCACATAAAGTACTTGGAACCCCATGCACAATAGGGACATTTTGTAAAGATGTATATGAATCGATGAAAAAGTGTGTAAATGTTTCTATTGGGACCAATGATGGAGGCCTTATCATCATTACATATCCCATGAAGATGAAAAAAAATCCACACATAGTGCTTGACGAATCATGTAATTTAATGTCATGTGGTCCGGACATCTTCCATGCAGTTTTTACATCATGCGATTAGGATGAGTTTGTATATTTTATCTTCATGTAACCAGTACGAGTATGTACAATTAAACATCATATAACCAAGAAGAGCTTATATATTTTAGTGTCATGTAACTAGGATAAGTTTGTACAGTTTTACATCATCTATCTAGGATGAGCTTGTAAATTTTAATGTTATGTAACTAGTATGATCTTGTACAGTTTAACATCATGTGACTTGGAAAATATTGTATATATTAATGTCATGTAACTAGGACGATCTTGTACAATTTAACATTATGTAACTAGGTTTAATGACAGGACATAAACTGATGTGTACGCCCTTGTGCTGATAGCTATGAAAATTATTTCTTGAGAAATCTTATATTGGTGGGTGGTGTAACATGATACCTATCCATTATGGCCAATGAGAAAGCCTCATTGTGATAGAACTTATGTATTATACAAGGTACCTCCCATTTGGATTCCATATTTTGGGGCTTTTTTCCTGGTATCATTGGGGTTCTAAGGACCAACCTCAATTCCCCTTAGAGGATTTAGTGGAGGCAAACCCTCTTATTGATGTCTTTTGCTATCTAATTCTGGTGGACCTCAAGGTTGTACAGTGTGTACAGCCTATTCTCATCAAGTCATTCATATTCATCTATCCACCTTTTCAATTTCTCAGCATCTAAGGGTTTCCCATAGATGGATATTTAGAATGAGGAAAGCTGGACCTCTATGGGTAACACTGCCTTAGTCCTGTATACTAGTGAGTATGGAGTTTCTTGTGTAGCAGTACGTGTGGTGGTACAGTTCTCCCAAAGATTATAGAGGATTTTTTCTGTCCATTATTTCTAATCCATATTTAATATCTTTTATTGTATATTTGACAGAGTATTATTGAAGGCCTTTATCTATCCATTTTCTACTATGACAACAATACGAGTGCTTGGACTCGATGTTGTACTTCTATTAGAGTTTCTTCAACTATATAGAATAGAAGTTGGTGTCTTTGTGCATCAATATTGTGTGAGGGACCTCGAACCTAGTGATGATATTAGAATTTAGGAAGTTGATGATGTTCTTCATCCTGACTTCCTCAAGGGGTACTGCCTCATCCCATTTGAAAAATAAGTTAGTAGTATTAAGGAAGTAATTGAACTGCTTAGCTGTGGCTGGGGGATATGGCCCCACGACATCCATCCCCCCAACAATGAAAAAACAAATATTTAGCTGTATATCAAAATTATGGGGGTTTATGGATGATGTTTTCATGGATTTATCAAGCATGAATTTTTTTTTTTTGAATTCCATATAGTTATGCATCATGGTTTTCTTGTAATATACAAAACTCCTTATTTGGTGGGAGAAACTGGTCCCAGATTGATGGGAACCACAAGATCTTGCATGGATTTATTTCATGAGAGCAGAAATCTCTCCTTCTACTATGAATCATTGTATGATACCATCAAAGTGACCCTTATATGGGGTATTCTTATCATTTGGGCCATCCTAAAGAGTAATTTTCATTGCATGGAATGGAATCTATTGAATTTTAGCTTTATATTTTAAGAGAGTTCTATTTTTCAGATATCCAAATATGGAATCCATCCATCTAGGGGTGATCATTGGTGCATCATGCTCTAGGGTGGTGTTGACCTGATTTATCTCTTCCATATCACAGATGGAAATCGGTGAGACCATTATTCGGTGTGTGATACGGAAGATTTCTTCTTTTTGATCATGGTCATCCAAGATGGTAGTTTCATTATCCAATGGGTCGGTGCAAGCATTTTTTTATGAGGAAAAATAATGCAACATGGGATCAAAAGGGAACTCTACCATTATTCCCCCGATGTATCCAGTTAGAGGGTCCAATTCCAATTTTTTGATGGATTATTCCCCATTGATCTTCTTTATCACTAACTCTAAATCCCATTTAATGTTTTGGAAGGATATTTGGAGCTATAGGGATATTCCAAATCCATTAATGAGGGCTTGTTACTCTACCTCATTATTTGGGCAGCCTTCAGATAGTGATAATGAGTAGGGAAAATTTTCATTGTTAGGAGAGACAAATATGACCCCTAAGAAAACATGATTGAACATTAGGTTTTCCATTATTTTACCAATAGGAATTTGTGAGGCACTATAAAAATAAATATCCCATGTCTAGGTACTATCATGCGAATAGAAAGCCTCTTCATCTGGACGCTTGGTGTCTTTCTAAATATTATATGAGAAAGGATGTACTGCAAGGAAATCAACTAGGGTCTGTCCATTCACTAACATCTATGATAAAAACTGAATTTTGTGTTACTGAAGGATGGCCACTCATCTGTCCATGTTACCGATCATCATTGGAAAACCAATGATTCAATTGAGAGGATTGAAATTATAGAGAAGTTTTACTTCGTGGTGATACACATAATGCCTCAAAATTTTCACCATGAATATGATTACATGGAAGTTCTTCTCGACATTAGAGTATTGGTTTCTAGTATCTAGAATAGTATGGATGATAAAATTGACGCTATTTTCTCTTCTTGAATCATTATTTTGTGCGAGGACTATTCCCAATTATCATTCCATGGAGGCCACATATAATATGAGTGGCCTCCCTTCCACTGGGGGGATTTTAAACTGGTTGGTGTAGGAGGTACTTCTTGATACTCTTGAGGGATTCTTGGCAGTCATCATCCCATTAATAGGTGATTTTCTTATTCATAATCTCAGGTTAACATGATAGATTTATCGGCTAGTATGGAAATGAATAACCTAATGAAAGAATGTTTCCCTTATATCCCTCATTATTATTTGAGATTTCTGGGGGTGAAATTTATAAGATATCACTAGCCTTCTCTGGGTCAACCTCAATGTAGCGGTGGTGTACCACAAAGCCGTGGAACTTCCCTGATGTTATCTTGAAAGTGTATTTCATTAGATTCATCTTAAAACTATATTGTCACATCTTTTCCCAAATTATATGAAGGTCCGTGAACTGATCATATTGCTATTGGGGTTTAACCACCAGTTAGTTGACATAAAAATTGACTATCTTTCCCTAGAATGGATTAAAGATATGATGTATGGAATATTTATATGTGGAACCTACATTATTCAATCCAAAGCGCATGAAATGATAGAAAAAGATCCCCAATTATTCTCTAAAATAAGTGGATTCTTTATCCTTAGGGTCCATATTTATCAGATTTTATCTCGAGTACCCATCCATAAAAGAATGGTCTCTGAAGCCAGTAGTTGAATCGATGAGGATCTCTGTGATAAGTAATGGGATATCATCCTTTAGGAAATAATTAATAAGGTCTATTAAGTTAATCCCGACCCTAATCTTCTCATTTTCCTTCATGATAGGGATGATGTTGGCAATAAATATCACATATTTCACTACTCATACAAACATGTCTTTGATCAACTTGTTGACCTATTCCTCTAAATTGGTGGAATGAGATGGGTTCAACCTCCTAGATTCCTTCTTGAAACCTTGATGATCATCTGGTAGCCCGAGATGGTGCATAGCCACATCTAGATTCAGTCCTATAATTTCTTTATAGTTACAAGAAAATAACTATTGGTTCTTCTTAAAATAATATGATGAAAATCTCATTCTCTTTGAAGGGAAAGGAAACACTTATCAGTGTAGGCTGTGGGTTTTCTTTTGTTCCTAGATTTATCTGCATGAGTTCATCGATCGTGGGGAAGATAACTTCCCTTACTAAAGGATTTTCATTCTTTAGGTGATCCTCATATTCCTTCATCTCTCAGTATCTGGAGACATTTTTAGATAGAGATAGAAATTTGGTCACTTCTCTGACATTATTAGGGTGAGAGAGGCCATGAGAAGAGACATTATCATCCCCTATTGACTGAATCGTTTTAGAGAGATGTATAAGCTAATATTATTAGATATTATCACTAGGGATAATAGGGGATTAGAACTCTGGGATTATATCTTTGAACTCGACCTGGTTTATGGGGAGCACATAGTCGACATTAATCATACTCTAAGGATTCACTAGTGTAGTCCCCAATACATTAGAAGCTTCAACCTATATATCATCATCTATTACATGTTTTTTGCCTCCCTTTTAATAGAAACCAACATCGGTATATGTGTACCTGAAGGTATCTTAGTGGGAAATATCACCATGCAGTATGCTGAATATTCCATTAATGCGATAATTTAGGAACTCATAGAATGTTGAAGGTATCTCTATGTGGCTACGGAGCCAAGGCCTCCCAAAAAGGACATTGTATGTGGTGTCTTACTGGATTACCATAAAATCAGTGTCTAATGTAAGATCCCCAAACATGGATTCAATATTGATCTTCCCAAAAGGTCTTCTCCCTATTTTATCATACCCTTGGATGGTCATCTTAGTGGGATAAAGATCCCCTTCTCCATATCCCAAACATCATAGGGTTCAGATTGGGATAACATTGATTCCCTTACCATTATCAATCACATCTCATTAAATAGTTACATTATTGACTATGACCCAGACATATTGGTGTCTAATTTTCCCTTGAAGGATGTATTGTTTATCTTGTCCAGTGAATGAGACAGTGAAATAACATTTTTTTACACGGTATCCACTCAATAGACCTCATCTACAACAAATTCTATATCAAACTCTTATGGGCACTAGGGGGATTCAAAAAGTGCCTCCCTGATTTATTTTGAAAGATGCATCATATCAAGGACTGAGATCTTGGATGGGACTAACACTAGCTATTTCATAACATCATACTTTTTTTCCTGAGGTCAGTGCTACCCAATATGGGGTTTCTCATGGGCATGTTTTTTAGGAGACAAGGAATTTGAAGAAGAAAGTTCAGGTTCTTGTGCATAAGCCAAGAGAATATTTTTTTTCAATGGTGTAAGTATTTTCATATCTCACTATTGGTTGGGATGATTTTGTTGATCCCCCACTAGGAATTAATGAAATACAATTGGTTGCGGACTAAGGATGGAGGGTTATGAGATGCATCTCTATCCTTGATGGGATTTCTGGAGCGCTTTCCCATGAGTCTAAGATGCATATGCATTCTAATTTGTGGAATGTCCATAATATTGGGTCCAAAAATTCTTGTTATATCCCTTATACCCTCTATTCTTGTGCATGTGGCCTCCCATTCCTTAGTTATGTGCAATAAATTCATATTAGGGGGCTTTTTATTCATTGGAGAAGGGGCATGTCAATTGTATCATGTTGACAGAGCTAAATATGATCTCTTCCTCTGATGAGGATTCCATTTAGTAGGGATTTTACTATGTTTCAAATGATTTGGGAGGTATATTTTATGTCCCCTCTTGGGTGGTGGTGGTATTTTGGGTTTGCTCAACTGTTCTTTCAGGGTGTAATTGGCTCGATCAATCATCTTTCAAGTCCCGCAATTGTCAAAAAATTTAACAGACCTGGCTGAAACCTTCTTACAATCACCCTCTTCTTCTGGTTGGATCATAGTTATTCAACCCACCTACTTGGGGGAGTAATCTATCACCACTTGTTTAGAAAAAATCATTCCTTGAAGGAATCATTTTAAGAAGAATCAATTTTGGATATTATAACCCGAACTTCTGTGGAAAGGGAAGTAATTAGGAAAGTTAGTGTGGTTGACCTTATCAGGAATCCTAGGTTATGGGAGCATGGGAGGGTTATTGTCCATGACTTCCAATAGATAACCTTGTAGTTTTTTTATTCAAGAAGAAGTATTCATTATTCATCCATTCTTCAAATGCTGGGAGACCATGATTTCTCTATGTTTCTTTTCTATGGTGATTTTGTGGTTTTCTCTGCACAATAGGAGGTGTTGGGATGTTTGGGGCCTACCTAGGTGTTTGGATGGGTACTTTTATTAGATTGAGAGGTAAAACTGTAACTTTGGATTTTCCTAGCCTTCTTCCCTGTGTTGCGGGCATGAGTCAAGTTTTAGATTGGGTCCACTGAATGGATTCTTCTAAATGTTGGACCCTTTCAATAAACTCATGTATTCAACTTGAATATTTCATTAGAATCAGAGGCTTTTATAACTCATTCTTAATATTTTCCTCATAGAGTTCTACCAGTTTCTCTTCTGAGAGAGGGGTGCTTAGTGAGTAGGTTAAACCTTTCCACCTTTCTATTATGTTAAAAAAATCTTTCATTTTTGTGTTTCATGTAGTTCATTGGATTGGTGATCATTTTCTTCCTTAGTGTAAAACTGAAATGATAAAGGAATTGATTAAAATGGTATTCCCATCAAAAAATAGATCCTACTAGTAGACTGTTATACCAAACAAAGGCTTACCCTATCAGAGTCAATACAAAACACCTCATATTTTTCGCCTCTTATTGATCTCAAGAGCCCATCATCAATGCACATTGGGATAAAAATCATGTGAGATATTGTTTGGGGTATCCCATACTATAAAAGATATGGAAGGAAAGATTTACAAAATTAGGAGTAGGTAAAGTGTCATCTACAAAATTGGGATATGGATTTATCTTAGGTTTCCCAAGTGTGTGTGTTTCCCTTCCATGACTTCCATTCAAGTAGTAAGAGACTTGATGATGTCATGGATATTTGGGGGAGAATTTTGTTGAGCCATCCCCTATCTATAGGGAGCAGGTGGGGGAAGACAGGGTGGCCACACTTTTATATATTGATGATTTTCAATCTGTACCAAGACTGAAAGATAATCCAAATGAGGGAGAGGCGATCACCGCAATAGAGGGAAGTCAAGATCATTTTTGTCTTTATAATTTAAGTAGATTGGATTCTTTGATATTGACCCAATATGATGCTCAGAACTACTCTTTCTGGAAGGCTGGCTATGGGAGGAAGAATATTTGTCTCTGCCTGAAAATGATACCCAGTTGGAATAATTCCCATGAGTAGCTCCCCATTGAAATATCTGGGAGCTTGTATCTCACACTCTTATTATTACAATTGATCATATGAGGATAGAACCACAACTATTTCAGCTAAAATTTCGGATATAGACTCATCCTTCTATTTTCCTTTGTAATTATTCCACTATGGATGTCGGAGATCGGTATTTGGAGGTTCCAGGTTTTGGAGTCAACTTTTGTTCCAGGTGCGTGAATGTTTATTTGGTGCATCTAAATCACCCTCCTCCTAGGGTATGTTTTCTATGTTGAGGCCATGTTCATTGTAACCTTTTTCAAAAATTTCTTTCATGTTAACAGGGATGAATTTCACATAAGCATATTTGGAAATGCTGGTTGTGCCATTACTTTCAACGAAATAGGATGATTTTTTACTATCTTAGGGTAATTATTTAAACCCTTGGACATACTATGCCATTATGGATTGTGACTCTAGTACAGTCTGATTTTCTTTTCAATAATTTCCTCTTATTTTGGTCTATGAACAATGACTCTATGTGAGTTTCCGGTTGTGGTTGTCCAACAGGTCTCAAACAGCAGGGGTTTATCTTGCGGTTTGAGTAGTTGGTGGAATTTCGATCATCGATTGAATACTCCCATCACGGAGAAGAATGATTCCCTATGTTGAAATGATGATGATGAAAATTCCTCCATCCTTGTGGGATATGGTTCATTTAGTACTTTAATTTTAAATGATTGGTCCAATTGTTCAGGATACAATGGCTCCAGTCAAGGATTTTACAACTCCAGGGATGGGCATGTAGGTATAAATTCCCCCATCCCAGTGGGGTGGGGTTGATTTGGAATCCCCCTAATGTCTCCAGGTTTCTATTAGGGGATGATGAACCTAGTGACAGTGATTGGGATATAAACTTCCCTATCCAAGTGGTCTGGTATTTTCGGGAAACTACTGCTAATGTTTCCCAAATCCTCTCTAAAATTGATGATCCTAGAGGTGGAGGCGGTTGTAATTATTCCCCTAGAATGGAAGGTTGGGTTTGATCCTAGATGGAAAATATGTCAGCTAAAATCACGGCCCCTTAGATGTGGTTCTGTATTAATCATGTAGGAGCTAGGTGTGATGACACCCCATGATGAGAACAATTCCTAATGGGAACTTTTCTGGGTGATTGAAACTTCGATCTGCATGATCAAAATGAATTACTATTACTTTGGGGGGGGGGGGGGCTTATTTGAAATCATGTTGGATATCATCTCTCTCTATCAGTAATGTTTGGAAACTTTTTAGGTGGATTCATTCCATTTTATTGACGAACTACACTGAGCATTACACAGTCCCCTAATCTCTTTGGAGACTATAACATTACAGGATATCGTATTTGAGAGGTTCTGTTGTTCCAGGGGAGACGAAAAGTCTAAAAATCTATAAATTCCCCATTATCTAATAAGAATGAATGAAGTTTCTTTAGAGATCATATTCCAAATATTTGTGACGCAATGGAGGAAAAAGTATTGTAGATTATCACTGTGCTTTTCCTATTTTGGATCCTGAGCTATGTAGATAAAATCATGGTCTAGCTGAAAATAGAGTATTTTAATGGACATAAAGAAGCCCTTGAACCCTGGAAAATGGAGGTTTATAGCCTTCAAATGATAATGATTATCCCACATATTTTGGTGTATATAATGAATTCAATCCTTTTCTTGCTCATCTGGGATCTCATAGCTTGAATTTTAGAGGGGCCAAAACATGAAGGGGAGGTTTTTTTGGATATCTCTCTCCATATGTCATTTTTGGACTCTTATTCATTAGAATGAAATGAATCCATATTTTCATACCATAGAAGATGATTATGAAGGTCACCTACTGATGAGAGTGGAGTGTTACTGGAGGTTGATGGGGAACTGTATAATGCTAACCCTGATGTTATGAGCACCTCTCTATTTGAAGGTTTTAATTCTTGGGTCATCTCTTTGTATGGAGGTGTCTGATAAAGGGGTGTATTTCCTTTTCCATGGGAGATATTACCATGGGGAGGTTATCTGTAGTGTATGTATAGAGTAGATTCCCTATAATCCATATCCACACTTCTATGATGAGGACTATTGTGGTAATGAATGCCTTATACTTCGGCTTCAATAGAATATTTGATGGACTATTGTGGTATTAAAATAGTGGGTTCCCTACACGAAAATATTCATTTCTATTGATTACCATATTGTGTATACAGTTATCTATACCTGATGTCATCTTACCTTTACAGTGTATACATTTCTACATCCACTATTAAAATGGTATTGTCCAATGATTATTTAGCATATCGAGAGGTAATAGAATATCCCATGCTATAATGAGAATCTCGAGATACTATGACATTAATCTTAAATATATGTTCTATGGACTAGATACATCTCATTGATTGGACATATTCTATGTTTTTCCATCTGGTGTTGGGGTCTCATAAGCATTGATACTTCTTCTCATGAAGTCTACACATGGTGTTCTCTAGTAGTGAGATCAAGAGGACTAACCTGCCAATAGGAACACCAAAAGTTCCAGGTGTCATTGGATGTTCCGATCTATGTTCATGTGTAATAGTCTCTTGACTTGATATCATTATCAATACATGTTAGTTGATTGTGTACATTTATGCAAGATGAAAAACATGGCAATGAAGTCATTGCAAGGTAGTTTCTGTTCAGTGTGTCATTGGTGGCATGAAATTGGTTTAATGGTCAAGAAAGGATTTGTCACTCCCGAGTTATGGAAGTAATATATCTTAGGACTTGTTGATAAGTATGGAAATACCTTTATAAGACTATGGAAATAGAAGTTGAGGGTAAATCTATCTATTTAGATCAACAAATAATAAGGCAACAAAAGGGGTGATGACATGTGAGTGCATCATACTTTATGAGATATTACAGACAAAGAGATTATTTTACACAGTGCTTGTTTGTAGGTTGGTTGCCACTACCCTGAGAATCCATATCTCTTTAGGGACCAAGATGGGTTTCTAGATCCCACTATTGGTCTATGAATAATATTCACTACTATCAAGATAAGTTTGAAGAGGGTCACACACAATAGCGTATTCGAGAATCTGCCCTATTCAGTTGAATATGAGATTTGGACATGGTGGGGCCCCACCACTGGGGTCTGAGATTTTTCCAAAAAATAAGATCCCCAATGAAATAAATAAATTCATTTTATTCAAGTTTAGAATAATGATCATTGAATTTATCTGTCAACGAATTTACGAGTTTTAATTAAATAAAAGAAAAATGTTAATTGATGAATATTAAAAAAATATTGAAGGTTCAATTAATTTATATGGGAATGATGAGTGAAGTTTTATAATCCATTGTTTTCATGTAATATATATAATATATTAAAATAAAATGATAACTATATTTATGACTCAGTTTAGTAGTCATAATATGTTGTTAATAGTGCATTGATTATTCAGGGGTCGAGTAGGCATTTTCGAGTAAACCCATAACAAACTATAAATAGTGGAGGAGGGGCTTTCACAATGAATTATTTTTGGGAATTCTCTCTCCTATCCTATCTTCCATGTTCTAGAGAGAGATGCTCTAGATCTACGGTGCTCAGATCGAGCTCTCTCTCTCTCAGACATCGTAAGAAGAGTGATGAGGTGATCGTTGGAGCATTGAAGGCAACGTCAAAATTCTATGCTAGAATCTAGACATTGAAAAATGGTGTTACCTCAATTTCATGAAGTGCCTATGGATGATCTATAGGAGTTCTATGTCATATTATTTGAGCAACGATCGCCAAGGATGAGCAGAAGTCATGCACTTCATATTTAAACAAGGTATTTTATAGTTTGTTTTGTGCTTAAAACCCTTCATGCGAGATCCTCGGCATAAACCGAGTAGCTGTTTGCCGACATGAACAAGATTATGTTGATCTTCAGTGAAAATATTTAAAATAAAACTAGTTTAGGAATTTCACTGCACGTCTGGTTCCTACAAGTGGTATAAGAGGGAAGTGTGTTGATTTTAAGCCAATTGAAAAATTAAATTTACATTGAGATATGAACAGGGTATCGTTACGGTCCCGACGCCGCATACCACACATTAATCCAGTATCAGATGACTATTATGTGGTCATCTGATGTTTTAAATTTGGACTTGACACCAGAAAATATATGTGTTTTAAATCTACGATCATCCTTTTAATCATCCAAAAACCATATTTACACCGGAATAGTGTTTTTATGGTGATTTTTGATAATAATAATTATTATTATAATTTTACATTAATAATAATAGTTCTATGATAATAATAATTTAATTATTATAATATTTTTAATATTTTAATATTAGAATATTTTATTTAATTTTCCAAAGCCTATATAGCCTTAGGAAATATAAAAAAATGGGTTTGGAAATTGTTTATGTGGAATTTGTTTTTTGAGGGTCTTGCTATTCATAAACAAAAATAAAAAAACTAAAAAGGGGTTGGGAGACCTACAAAGTAGGTCTTTTATGACTAAGGAAAAAAGGACATGAAAAGTAGCTCTAGTTGAATAGAAAAGAGTGTTTGGGGGGCAGAACACCCCCTGCCCCACCCCTTTCACGCAATGCGCGGCGGCCCTACAGGGCCACCTCCATCTTTCTGAAGCGGAAAGAGGTAGCCTGCCTCAGGCCCTCACTATCTACCATTGATCCCCCCTCCAACTGATCAGCCTCATGCCATCTCTGCCTGAGGCGCTTGCAGCGGCCACCCTGCGGCGCACCGCATGCCACCCTCCGACCTCCTACACACACTCCTGGTGAGACCCCACACCTCTTCCCTAGCCCACCTACTCCTCCCTTGTGCCTCCTAGTCCTGCATCTTCCTGCCTCAACTTCAGACATCCCTCCTCCATTCTGGAAGTCCTCCCAGCCAGTCACCACCCGCTATGGCACACTACCCCGCACCCTGTCCCGATGACATCCTGCACCAATCTGGTGCTCCGACCCCGAAACCTCCCCGAGCCACCCCATGTCAACCAGGTGCCACTGCTATTCGATGGTAGAAACCTTGATGGCACCCACTGCACTCGGACATCAACCTCGGGCGGCTCCAGATGAAAATCCCTTTCTAGTAGGCTCTAATCTAGCTACCGCACCTGGCGTGCCTATTCCACCGGGCTCCCATCAATCCCAGCTGGCCTGCTTCATCTTGGACCCACCTTGTTCCGACCACCGCCTAGTCCTCATAGCATGTAGGTAACTGGAACTACCTTGAAATATGTATGGGAGGGTCTGCCCAGCTCGGAACGGGCTTCAGTAGAGTGACGTAGCCTAGAACACCCCTGCACGGGGTCGGTACTGCCTGAATAATGCCTGCACATATTTTCTCCAACCCACGCAGGGGTTGCCCAAAATTTTATGAGCCAAAGTGATATAATTTAATAAAAATTTAATTAAAACAATTAATTTAATTTAATTTAAGAATTAAACTATTTACATATCATTTTTTATTAAATTTAATGTGGCGTAATTAATTTAATTTGGTGATTAATTAAATTAATTATTTAGTTTAATATTAGTTTTAAAATTAAATTAATTAATCAGGACTGAATGGAGATAATATTGAATTAAAAATATGAGTTTTTTTAATTCTATTAAATTCCCTCAAGATCATTTTAATTAAAGTTTAATTTTATTCTTCATTTATTTAATATACATGAGTTTAATGCATATATGATTGATCATGAGCCTTATACTGACCAATGTATGAATGATTCTTTTTTAATTAATTAATTATTTAATTATTGCATGGTTCTATAATTATTTGTTTTATTATTTTATATAAAAGGAAATATGTGTATTGTCTCTAAGTCATTATATGTATAAGGTCATGAGCGCCCATTCTCAGAGATTTATTTTTATACCTTAAGACCCATTTCCTGGGTGTAAGTGTTGTTGTATAATGACGAGATGAGGTGTGACACAATTCATGTTGAGTAATAGAGAAACATTAAACATGAGATATGATTCATTGGAGGAGAATGTGCTGCAATTCGAGTCACAAGCAATGCGACTCATGGTATCAACCCCTTATATTTTAGGTTGGTCCATTTTTCACTCAACGGACCGACCATTAGAATCGGATCATGATCAGGTCATCATTTTATTTTATTTATGGTTTTTTATTAATTTGTGAATTTTAAGTTAATGCACGATCACATAAAATAATAATAAAAGATCATACAAGATTAAATGAACATGTGACGTGATGAAGTTTTCTATTTCTTGCATGGTCGGCTGTGACTGAGATCATATAGTATGTGATTATAAAAATAAAAAATTATTTCTTTTATTAAATTAAAAATATTTAAACCCCAAAGATATATTAAGTCATAATAGCCTTCTATCATTCTAATTTGGACAAAACCGGCTGTTTGAGGTGTCTGTCTTGCCATAACTGAGGGTTACTCTAACTACTGGGGAGTCATTATAAGAATGATGGGTCGAATTAACTAATTAACTTGTAAAGATTAACCACATGTAACTTTCTATCATTTTATACGCAAGCATTGAGTAAATCTAGTTCTGATTTTATAAGTAGTGTGATATCCTCAACAAGCTCTGATGGTATAGTCCCAATGAATTTATTCAACTGATGGCCATTAACAGTGAATGGATTCCTCTCTCTATCCTTCACAATCTTCATAGTACCAAAATTATATACATGAGTAACTATAAATGGACCTTCCCATATGGAATTAAGTTTACCTCACATCAACTTGAGTCTTGAGTTTAATAATACCACCATGTCTCTAAGATGGAAGTTTTTCATTTAGATCAATTTGTAATGAGCCACTCTTGCCCTATATTTATAAAACATAGAGTTCCCAAAAGTTTCCATTCTAATTTCATCTAACTCCTTCAACTATAATCTTCTCTCCTTCCCAGCACTTTTAAGATCATAATTTATCTTCCCCAGAACCCAATATGCTTTATGTTCCAATTCCAGAGGTAGATGATAGCTTTTTCCATAAATAATCCTATATGTACTCATTCCAATCAGGGTTTTGTAAGCTATCCTATAATCCCATAATGTGTCTTCAAACCTTTTCCTCCAATCCTTCCTATTTGGATTAACAGTCTTTTCTAAAATTCTTTTATTTCCCTATTGGACACTTCAGCTTGACCATTAGTATGTGGATGATAGGGAGTTGATGTTTTATGATGCATCCCATATTTTTTCAGTAAAGCCTCCATTATACTATTGAAAAAGTGATTCCCTTGATCACTTATTATTTCTCTAGGCACTCCAAACCTAAAAAATATGTTAGTCCTGACAAAATCACAAACAACTTTAGCATCGTCGGTCCTGGTGGATTTTTATTCCTCCCATTTAGAAACATAATCAACAGAAAGCAAGATATAACAATTTCCAAATGACATTGGTAAGGGGCCCATAAAATATATTCCCCAAAATTTATAAATTTTACAAAAAATAAGTGGTTGTTGGGGAATTTCTTTTTTCTTTGAAATATTTCTAGAAAACTGAAATTTTTCACACCTTTTACAAAATTCATGAGCATCTTTAAAAAGTGTGGGCCAATAAAGTCCATATTTTAAAACCTTCCTTGTTTTCCATTGAGGACCAAAGTTTCCTCCACAAGCTAATGTGTGACAAAATTCAAAGATAGAATTAATTTCACATTTATGAAAACATCTTCTTATGACTTGGTCATTGCAAATCTTCCAGAAAATGGATCATCCTATATGTAATATCTAGATTCAGATTTTATCTTTTGAATTTTGTGGGAATTTAAATGATATGGGACTTGATATGTTACTAGATAATTGACCATATTAGAATATGATGGAACTTCAATGTTGATGATGTAGAATTTTTCTCCAGGAAGCTCATCATTATGTGGGTTCTAGTTTGGAATTACTCCTTCAGCGGTGTGGGGTAGTCGACTTAGATGATCAGACACCTGATTTTCAGTTCCCTTTTTATCTTTAATTTCCAAATTTAACTCTTGTGAAAGTTGCATCCATCTTAATTGCCTTGGATTATCAACTGCCTTTTTCATTAAATACCTGAGTGTTTCATGATAAAAAAAAAACAACAACTTTAGTTCCAAGAAGATATGATTGAAATTTATCTAGTGCAAAGACAACTGCAAGGAACTCCTTCTCGGTGGTTGGGTAATTGATTTTTCTGGAATCCAAGGTCCTTCATGAATTTGATATGACTTGAGGCTTTTTATCCATTATTTGTGATAGAGAAGCTCCCACTACTTGGTTGGATGCATCACAAATAAACTCAAAAGGGTAATCCCAGTTGGGTGTTTGCATTATTGGAGGTGTGATCAACCTTTACTTATGTACATCAAATGACTTTATTCATGAATTGTCAATATTAAAGTCAAATTCTTTTAGTAGTAATCTTGAGAGAGGGAGAGAAAACTTACAAAAAACTTTGAATAATCTTCTGTAAAATCCTGAATGTCCTAAAAAGGATATAACATGTTTTATACAAGTTGGATATGGGAAGGAATTTATTACTTTAAATTTTGATTTATAAACCTCTATCCATTTTTGTGAAATTATGTTCCTGAACACTATACCCTTTTCAACCATGAAATGAAATTTTTCAAAATTTAAGACAATAATATTTCGAATGCATGTTTTCCAAACTTTTTCCAAATTTCCTATGCCATGATCCAATGAATTACCAAAAACTGTGAAATCCTCAAGAAATGCCTCCAGGAAATCCTCAATATAATCTGAGAAAATACTCACCATACAATGTTGAATGTACCTAGGGCATTTCATAGACCAAAATGCATCCTTTTGTAGGAGAATGTACAAAATTGATCGGTAGAGGTCATCTTCTGTTGGTATTCTGATGTGATTGGTACTTGAATGTATCTTGAGCATCCATCTAAAAAATAGTAATGGGTTTTTCAGCTAATCTTTCTAGCATTTGATCGATGAATGGAATGGGGAAGTGGTATTTTTGGGTTACTTGATTTAGCTTCCTAAAATCTATACATGCTCTCCAGCTATTTTGTACTCTCCCGGGGATCAATTCATTTCTTTCATTTTTGAAAGTTGTTAGGCCAGTTTTCTTTAGGACTACATGAATGGGGCTAACCCATTGAGAATCAGAGATTGGGAAAATGATGTCAGCTGGTAGCTATTTCTCTATCTATTTCTTAACAACCTCCATGATCATCATATTAAGTCTTATCTGAGGTTTTCTAACTAGTCAGGAATCACTTTCCAAAAATATTCTATGAGATAAGACCTTGGGATTGATTTCGGGTGTATCACCAAAACTCAATCCTACCACTTGGACATTTCTTTTGAGTAGGTCAATTAGAGTTTAATCTTGTGAATGGGATAAGTTATTGGCAATTATTACTGGCAATTTCTTTCCTTCTATTAGGCAATCATACTTAAAATCACTTGGAAATGGATTAAGTTCCATACATGGGGGTTGTTCAAGGGATGGCATTAAATTAAGGTATCATATTCCTAATACTGGAATCTCCGATATCATATCATTTTATTTTAATAAATCATCAAGAAATTCATATTTTAACACATTATTTAACATGGGTTTAGGATTTTCAGGTTCATGGGAATTGGAATTTTCAAATGAAAAATGTTATCCTAATGATAATAAGACAAGAAGCATACCTGAATCTTCATTTGGTTCTATACCTTCTTCATGGGCGATCGCATAAAGTGAGTGATTACTGGAAGGATGTTTCATTCCATAAAGAATTTTGAAGTGCATAGTACTATCTCCAAGTTCCATTGTGAGTGTTCCTTTATGGAAATTGATGATATTCCTTGCTATTTTTAGGAAGGGTCTCCCTAGGATGAAGGGAGAGTGGCTTGGAGCTCTGTCTTCTTCCTTGGTAAGGACAAAAATGTCTGTTGGAAAGATCAATCCACTTACTCCAATGAGAACATATTCTATAACTCTAGTAAGGAAAATGGTGGATCTGTTTGATAATTAGACCACCACTTGAGTTGGATTTAGTTCTCTTGTCTACAAGGATGAAAATACCGAGTGAGGGATAACATTTATTGAAGCTCCTAGATCACATAGTGCGTCAGTAAAATTTAAAGACCCAATAGTGAGGGGAATAGGGAATGTCCCTGGATCATGAATTTTTTTTGGTATCATTGGTGTGATCAATGTTGAGACACTTTTTTCTAAGTTGATTCTCTCATTTACATCCCACTGCTTTCTTTTTGTGCACAAATCCTTCAAAATTTTTGCATACTTAGGGATTTGTTTGATTGCATCTAGTAGTGGGATATTGATCTCAACTTTCTGAAATGTTTCCAGAATTTATTTCTGAATTATCCCTTCTTCAACCTTTTTCAACTCAACAAATTAATATGGGAATGGTGCTTGGATATCCTTTCTATCCCTTTTATGTTTTTGCATTGGTGTTTCTAACCTTTCATTTTTATACCTGATACTTTATCCTTTGTTGTTCTGGTCTCCTTCTTTTGGATGGATGTGTTTTTCTTTATTAGGTTTCCTAGAATCTTCATCCTCACTTTTTTCAGGTGACATTATCTCTTTTCCACTTCGTATTATAATGATGCCCACGTTTTTCTTGGGATTTGGAACTGTTTGTGTTGGGAGTTTTCCTTGATTTTTGGTTAGAATATCCATAAGGCTATCAAATTTACTATCTACATTTTTCAATGTCTTATTTAGATATTAAATCTCTATTTCTTGGTGGTTCCTCTAAGAACTTGTTGAAGTATGTTCATATTGTTTCTACTAGTATGGATATTTATAGGGTTGTTGGAATGGTGGGGGATTCTGGTATTGCGGCTGCTGGAATAGAGGTTGATTTTGTTATTGATTTTGAAATTGTGGCATATCCTAGTTATATCAGAATCTGTATCCTTGTTGGGGTTGACGTGGTTGATTGGACTGTATTTTCCTTTCTTGATAGCCAACATCACAAATTTCAGTCCCCTACACTTCTGAACATTGATTAGTGTATTGATTACAAGAAGATCATAAACCACATACCTAATTAGGGCCTTGTTGTTCCTTCACTTTGTTCACAGCAAGTTGTCTCATCACACTAGTCATTTTATTATGTGTTTCTTCATGTAAGGGTGAGGATAAATCAGAATTTATTACCGCATTGATGCCTCTAGTTCTCATACCTCTAGTTCCAAATTGTTGTGAGTTTTTCCAAATCATCTCAATTAGGCCTCTGGCATCTGCTGGTGACTTGTCGATCAAGGCTCCCCCAGATGAGGCATCTAGTAAACATTTATCATTTTAGATCAATCCTTGGAATAAGAATACAAGAAATTGGTTCTCTTCCCTTTCATGGTGTGGGAATCTTGCACGGAGTTTTTGGAAACATTCCCAATATTCGTAAAGAGTCTCTCTAGTCGATTGATGTATGACAAAAATCTCTTTTTTTATTTTTTTGTTCCTAGATGTAGGGATTAATCTCTACAAAAAACTTCTTTTTAGATCTTCCCAATCGTTTACCTCCCCTAGTTGGAGATTTTACATCCATTATTTTGTTTCTCCCTAAAGTGATAAGGGGAATTACATCCACTTTACTTGTTCTTCTGTGACTCCTTGGGGTTTGAAGCTGGAGCACACATAGGTAAACTCTTGGATGTGTTAATTTTGGTCTTCAACTACGAGACCAAGAAATTTTGGGAGCAATTGAATCATATTAATTCATATTTGAAAATCATTTTCAATGTCATGGATAGTGAGTTGGTTATTTCAATTAGCAAATTGAGGTGTGTAGAGATCATGCATTGTTTGGAATGGATTATTAGCCATTATTGTAGGCTCAGAGTGATCACTGAAAGTATCACTTGAATCTGTGAGGTGTATTTCTTAAAACTCTATTTGAATTTTTTTTCTCAATTGTGTTATTGTATGATCAATTTCAGGATCAAATTCAATTAAGGGGTTATTTGAACTACGAGTCATTCAAGAATGTTTTTTTTGTTTTTGTGTTTTGACGCAATTCCTCCCAGGAAATGGTGCAATGTTTTGACATGTTCCTAACATGGGGTGTGGAAAAAACTTTTTTTTTAATAATTTCAAGTATAGTATAGTGGTTAACCTAGGTTGTCTCTCAATGAAGAGTGCACACAAAATAGTTTGTCACTTTTTAATTAGAGGAAAACTTTGGTGTTTATAAAATTGTTTGGTTTTGAAATCAAAGAGAGAAATAGAACAAAAGAAGAAATTATGGAAGAGATTCAAGAAAAATATCGATGAAAGGGATTGAAAAACTATTTTATGAGATGATTGAACAATTTTTGGTTTGTTTTATAATTTAAGTACTATCCTTATTTCATTTTATTCAATCCTCTTCTACTAAGTTCATTTAAGTGAGATTCCATAATTACTTAAACTCACTTATTTGGTTAAATTTTTATGATAATAATAGACCATAACAAAATTATAGTTTTTTCTACACTTATTATGGTGTTTGATATATTTTTAGTGAATAACCCCAATTATTTTAGGCAATTTCCAATCTGGTATTTTTTATCCAAATAATCATGAATATTCACCACCCCTCCCACACGTACTAGAGATCGCCATGTACTTCACCACTGAGCCCTGATCTTATTCTATTGAATATATACTAGAAACTAATGGAGGGAAAAATTATCATTTTTCAAAGAAAAAATAACAAAAAAATATAAAATCGAATAAGGTCACATAAGATAATAAATTCTGTTTTTAGAATTTGAAAACAACTTCGCATAAGAGAGAGAGTTTTTATTCGATCAATTGTAAGAACTCAAATAATTACCAATATAAAACATTACCTCCCCAATCAACTCATATTTTTACCCCACTATGGGAAGGGTAATTGAGAAAAATGAGGAAGATTAAGGCATTAAAAAAATAATAAGAATAAAGAAGTGAAAAGAAAGAACAAAGTTTTTTTCTCCACCAGAATCTGTTGGTAAGAATGATAGCATCAGTTCTCCCACTATATTATCCAATCATGCTGAGGTACCTTCTTATAGGAGGTGTGGAATAGAGTTTTCCATCTACACATTTTGTTTCAAGGCATGTTGATCCATGTGAAATGAGTTATGGACGAATTAGTATACCCGACTTTTTCAGGATGCCAATCACTATTCCACCAGCCATAATTTAACCGGTTGAAGGATGAAATAAATGAAATAATTTATCCCTGAAATATAATTTGAATCTGACTCGTATAGTGGGATTGATAACCCATCTACAATCATCCAATTTGGTTACTAGTATCCAGATATATTCCTCATTGAATAAGGTAAGGTCCATTTTGTCGGCTAGAATAAATGTTCACATTGACGGATTTTGTTTTGATTGTTGGAGTTAGAATTGGATCTAGGTCCAGAAGACTTATTTGTATCCCATAAAGTATTACATCCTAAAAAAATAATCACGTGAATTAGATAAATATTGTAGGAGTTATGTGTGAAATACAGAGGCACCATAAAACCGTTAAATGTCCAGAATTAACCAATTTTTACACTTAAGATCAAAACTCACAAAAAGTCATAAAATAATGAAAATAATATCAAATTGATAATTGGAAGGGACTAAATAATTTAAGAACATATTTAAAAATATGAAAATATGAGCTCTATCACTGGGAAATCACTCAAAAGATAAAGTAACCACAAGTTAAAGCGTTCGACCATCAAAAATCCCACCTTGAAAACTCCAAGTAGTAGCGTAGCCATACCTTTTAGACTATGAGGTGTGGTTCCAGGATCCATGCCTCTAGAATAATAAATAGATATATTATTCTGATTCTATCACAGAGGGTTCCTAGAATCCGATAAAATAGTGGGAGACATTAAATGATTTAATTAATTAATCTAAATTTCTTAACTGGTAATCATGATAAAAGGTACTAATCTGCTAAAATTTATTTTTGTAGTTAAAAGGAAAAGTTATAACACAAGTTTAAAAAATGAGATATTATGTTGGAAAAAATAAATGTCCACACTGGATTTAGTATCCAAGAATAATATGGGTGCTTGTGCATAGTATAATGATATAATAAACCAAGGTTCATGTGTCCCCAACAATGTTAAACTACCTCAAGAAGTGAGGTTGAAAGTGCTTAAATGAGACTAATGTACAAATAATATGATAGTTATATCATTATCCTTTCATCAACATCCAGTGTTAGTTGGGGTTGCTACACCAGGACATGGATGATATAACATGAATTCTCATCTCCATGATGTTTATAAGGAGAAAGAGAAGGAATGATATGAATAAGGCGATAATACATCAACAAGAGTAAATTGAATGATTGATTGCGATCTTTAAATGGATCCCTTTCTCATATCATTTTCACCACATTACTCAAGTCTTATTTTAAGTTAAAAAATGAACAATTATTGAGTAAGTTCTTAATTACCAATTTAGGTATGGTTCTCTAAGATAATAAGAATATCAAAGATAATTTTATCTTTAATTATTATGGAAAATAAATTGAAAGACAGTGCAAAAATTACAAAAGGAAAGTAAATTCAATGGCACATTCGCGACTTCTTTCAATTAGTGAGGTTTTAAAAAAGGTTATTTTCATTTCAAAATATAAAATAATGCAATTAATTAAATTAAAGAAGTGTGTTACAACTTCTTCTTCAAAAATATTCATCAAATTTAATGTTTTAGTTTTACTACTTTGGTACTAAATACAATATACTGGTGACATATATGTATTATAATATGTTAACCAAGTAAGTATAGAAATATTACTTGAAGTCAGGTATATTCTATATGTGGCTGAGAAAAGGGAGATAGCTAGGAAATTGGTGAGAGGTATATGACTTCCATATTTCAATGTGAAGGATTAATATAGAAATATTATTAAGTATAACAAAAAGATTTATTTCACATACCCTTTGGAAACAAGGATACATTATTCCAGGTTTCAGAATGAATGTTGTTTTTGGTATTTAAAACTCAACCACTAGTTTAGTAATAAATGGATCATAATCAATGAGTGATGAATATAAATGTAAGAATTATACCCTGTTGTGGAAAGATAATCATATTTTATGTAATACTAAAAGTGGAAATCAAGAATATACCATGTCTGGTATTTAGGCTCAGCAAAACTAAATACTTTTGGTATTATTAATGTCATTGGTTTGAAAAAACGAACCTTTAAAATAAATGTATATCAAAAATATTTTGGAAATAGTTCAACAATTGAAGGTTAACCATTAAAATTGTAAAATAGAGGTTTATATATACATCATAATATTACTTTAAGAAATTAAGGAATAATAATGTGAAGTATATGCATGGTAAGAAGATATGAGATGCTTCAAGATAACATGTCGATGAATATCTTGACTATGTAATCATCGATCATGATAATGTAGCACAGATTAATTCCTAAATGCACATTACCATATGTGCATCCCGAAAATGATGTTAATGAGGAGAATTGATGATGAGGTATTACATGTTATCATTGATCAAAAAAATTTAGTGTGGAGTAATTCCAAAATGCAGATTTTATATATTATAGTATTGATGTAAGTAATATCAATGTTGTAATGTGCAGAAACATCCATTATATTTCATGAAATGATTTGTAAATAATGGTGATATCCCGCAACCATATACCAACTAAAATGACAAATGGATATCATACGAGTCATAGTATGACAATGAATTTATTATATCATATGGACATGTGTTTGGATGAGAAGAGTTTTTTAGGACAGAACCAAACATGCATCATGTTAAATTCATGGTGCATCTATGTATCTTTCATAAAGGACTCTTAAGATATTACATAAATCCCCAAGAAATAAATGAAGTAGTCAAGTGATTCAATAAATTTCTATAAGGGTGAACTTATCTATTATAGATATTGGAAGAATTATTGACTTGATCTTAGTCAATGCTTCAAATGCACAAATTGTTGTCATAATAACTAGTTCCACAAGTGCATGCAAAAAAAAGTATGTTCCGGTGACACCTACTGTGTAGGAAGGACAAAACCATGGTGATAATTTTTATATTCACCGTCGTTGGTGATCTATTAATCAATATGAATAATATTTCCTACACGTAAGTAGTGTATAGAGATTATCTAAAACTGATAAGACCAACTAAAATTCAATTAATGGATTTCATGTATCAAAGTGAAATGGGGATTATTATTTTTAATACTATAGTGGGTATTCAAATGAGTTGATACCTTGATGGTACAAGTGGAATACCAATAAGGATTTATTGGTTTCAGCATTTCGTTATGCATAAATCTGTTAGAATTTTACTTATCATAGATAATTTTATGATCATATTATTGAGAATTTGATGTCCTGACCACCAATCATGGATGGTGTCTAAACGATGCATCCAGAAAGGGATGGTCACGTCATATAATTCTAATAAAGGATTCAAGATACTGAAATCTGATTTAGGATTAATGTAAGAAATAATATCATAGAAGAAAAATTTGTAGAAAATTGTTTCCCTGTGTCTACGAGAGGTTAGTGGGAGCGTCAAAGTTTTTTGAGAAAAATATGTTCGGAAAAATATGGAAAATTGATGGTCATCAAGTTAGTTAAGACCAAGAATTAATTTATTCTCCAAGGAATGACTTAAATTAGAAACCTATGTTCTAGGGAACACGATCTACAGAGGTAGATCTACAAGTTTCATGGTCCAAGTAAATCGTACATATAGTGACATTGTATTGAAAAGTATATTTTGGAATAATTCAAGAGATGAATTATTGCCTATTTCACATGGAATAATCTCTTCATTTTGACATGTATGGTACATTAGAAGAGATAAACGTGGTGATTTGAAGTCTATACACTTAAGGGATGGATTAATCATGTATTCCATGATATGTACAAAAATTGATATTTCCAGGATATGATTTATAATAGAAAAATACTAGTAATATCGAGGAGCACTACAAGGGATGCAGTCAGAACTATCTAATTGTACATCGGAAAGTACAAAAGTTATGTACCTAGTAATTGGAGAAGAAAGGATACTAGTTTTGGGGATACATACTAGTATTATTTAGATCTAAGTGATCTACTATCACAATTAGGCTAATGATGATGAGCAAGTCAAGATCATATCAGCCAACAGTAGCCATACCTACAATGACAGAGTATGTTACAACTTCTAAGATATCTAAGAAATCGATAAATGCAATAATTTATTCCAGTTCTTGGAAATTTACCTGGTATGAAAAGTATTATCATAATGTCAATTATGATATTCTTACTAGCCAAGATGTAAAATTATGACAGTGTAAAAGTGGGATTTACTCGGGATACCATCTCTTGAGAATTTTTACTCAACGAGACGAGGTCACAATATTATAACTTCCACATAGGGGAACCATGATAGGCCTAGTAGCTAAATACATTACTCAGTGGAAAAATAATCTTTATAATGTGGGTAGCTAACAAGTTTGGTTAGAAAATTGGATCTTGTGTAAGTGGGAGTGTTGAAATAGTGGGTTCCCTAGACCCAACTATTAAGTTATATTGTTTACCATATAATGTATACAGTTAGCTATACATGATTTATTCTTGCCATTATAGTGTATACTTTTCTGTATCTACTATTTAAATGGTAATGTACAAAGATTAATTTTCATATCGAGAGGTTATAACAGATCCTAAGATATAATGATAAACCTGTGATAATATAAAATTAATCTTAAATATATCTTTTACTTTCTAGATACATCTCACTGATTGGATATAGTAGATGTTTGGCCATCAGGTGCTGGGGGATCATAAGCATTGGGGCTTATTCTGATTAAGTCCTCATTTAGTGATCTCTAGTAGTGAGATCATGAGGACATACTCGCCAATAGGAACACCACAAGTTTCATGTGTCATTGGATGTTCCTATCTATGATCATATGTAATGGTCTCCTCACATGAGATCATTACCAATGTATGTCATTTGATTGCATACTTTGATGCAAGATGAAAACAATTGAAACGAAGTTGTGGAGTGGTAGATTGTGTTGGGTGCATCATTGGTGGCATGACATTGGTTGAATGGTAAATAAAGAATTTTTCACTTCCATGTTATTGAAGTAATATATCTTCAGACATATTGATAAGGATGGTAGTACCTTTATAAGACCATGTCCATAACAGTCGAGGGTAAATCCATCTAGTTAGATTAACAAACAATAAAAAAATAAAAGCAGTGATGATATGTGAGTGCATCCTAAATTATGAGATATTAAAGACAAATGAATTATATTAAACAATGCATGTTCATAGGTTGGTTGTTATTGCTATGAAAATTCTTATCTCTTTAGGGGCTGTGATGTGTTGCTAGATCCATCTTTTGGACAATGAATAATATTCACTCCAATCAAGATAGGGCCTAGATGGTCACACACAATAGCACATTCAATAATATTCCCTATTTATTTGTATATGATATTTGGACATGGTGGGCCCCACCACTGTGGATCAGGATTTGTTCAAGAAATAAAATCACTAATGAAACAAATAAATTAATATTACTTGAGTTTATAATAATGACCATTGAATTTATTTATTATTGAATTTACAAGTTTTAAGTAAACACATGAAAAATATTAATTGAACAATATTAAAAAATATTCAAGATTCAATTAATATTTATGGGAATGATGAGTAAAGTTTTGGATTCAATTATTTTCATGTAATATAATTTATATATTACAAGAAAATGATAATAATATTTATGACTCATTTTAGTGGTCATAATATTTCATTAATAGTGTGTTGATTATTCAGGGGGCTGAGTTGGAATTTTTGGGTATACACATAAAACACTATAAATAGTGGAGGAGGGGATTTCACAAAGAACTATTCATGGGAATTTTCTCTCCTCTACACTCTCCCATGTTCTAGAGAGAGACACACTGGATCCAAGGAGCTTGGATCGAGTTCTCTCCCAACATCGCAAGAAGACCGATGTGGTGAAAGTTGGAGCATCGAAGACATCGTCTGAATTGCACACTAGCACACAAATATTGACGAATGGAATTCCCATAGTTTCTTGAAGAACATGTGGATGATCTAGAAGAGTTAGATGTCGGATTATTTGTTCATCGATCACCAATTATGACATGACGTCATTCACAACTTCGAAGTTAAATTAGGTATTTTATGGATTATCTTTTTTCTTAAAACCCTACACGCCAGAACCTTGGCTTAAACCGGGAAGCTGTTCGCCGACATCGAAAGAATAATGTTGATCATTGGTAATTTTTTTTAAAATCCCACAAGTTTGGGGATTCCTCTGTGTGGTTGGTTCATTCATGTGGTTTTGAAAATGTGTCTCTAATGACCTCAAGGACATTGGAATTGAAAAGATTTGGAACACAGGCCATGTTCTGCATCATGGTCGAAATATTCCGACCAGACATTTGGGATAGTTCATAGGTATGCGACTGTTGTATTATGGTTTTCAAAACATGTATGTAATCATCTAGTTCTATAGGAGTAGGATAATTCTGCAGAGAAATTTCAAGAATATATTGATGATCTATCTCATTATTGATTGGAATATGAGCCTATCCAGAGACATGTTCAATTCTCATCTGGTGAGACTATGTTAAGATGGGAATATGAGCCTGATCACGAGCCTTTGGAATATGCCACTAGTCATACTTGGCAAGAATATGATTCAACCCTGAGGCATGTGTTTCTCTCACATGGCGTCCCCCGTTTGGATCATGAATATGAGCCTGGTCTGAATATGCATTCTCCATCGAAATATGCTAACATAACTCCATAATGGTATTAATAATATCATCATCCTCATATATTTCCTTGGAATGATGCCAGCACAGTCGCTCATTGATGGAAGTAGAAGTATGAGAAAGGCTTTTGTGATCTGCTGGAATATGCCAGGTAGATTCACTAATAGGAATGTGAGACTGTCCTGAGGATTGTTCTATTCTCAGTTTCTTAGTATCTGCTAGAATGGGGATATATTCCTGATTTTGGTCCTTTTGAGTATGCCTCTGGACATCTTAGATAAGAATATGAGCATGTCCCAAGGAATGTTCCCCTTTCATGTGGTGAGCCCTTGCCAGAACAGGGATATGAAACTGATCCTAGGCCTTTGGAATATGTCATTGGACTTGTTCGATTGGCATGTTCTCCTGTCATGAGGAATGTGCCACTTTCACCTAGTGATCATCACTTGGAATAGGAATATGATCCTGGTCTGACACCACTACCTTTATCAGAATATGCTGATGATCCTCCTAGGTGGGGAAAATAATGTGTTCTTACTCTGGTACAACCACTTTATTATTATCAAAGTGTTGCGTTGTCCATGTTTTATAGATAGAAGTATGTGGTTGTCCCTTTATTTTTAATAGTTTTGGAATAAGCCGGTAGAGATTTTTAGATGTTTCTAAAAGATATGGCCATTTTATCAAAGTTTTTGCAAGAATATAAGCCTAACATTTTTCCATTTCCATTATATACTAGTAGTTATCTTCGATTGAAGTAGGAATATGTGACCAATTCTATCCTCCATGTGCCCCCAAAATATTTTTATCGGATTCATTCATGTGGAAGGAATATGAGCCTCCCCCATTCCTGCTGCAGGAATATATACATAGAAGTGTTCCGAATGAGTAGGGATATGAGACTTCTTTCAAGTCCCTACTTAAATATTATAGTAATAATCATTGGTAGGAGTGGTGTTATGAGACCTTTCAAAGATATCCAGTGCCTTCCTCCCCTGATGAGCCTTCTTTGTTTCCCATGAATGTGCATCATAGGTGATAGTATGTCAGTTGGTACCTTCAGTATGCGACCGATGGGTACCATAGAGATGGTGGTAGTGACGCCAATTAGTAGGAGACGTCTTGGGAAGCTCCTAAACTAAAAGGGACCCATATCATTCTTCCTAGTTCACCTTTGATAGATATGTAAGATGGAGGTTTTATCTCTTTGCAGATAAGCTCCTTAAGATGTTGGTTTTTTCAACTAGGGACAGTACCATAGCTGCAAATTTTAATGGATGATGTAGGCTCACCAGTTGTGATGCTTGGATAAAATCATGGGAAACTTCCATGGTTGGGATTGCACCATATCAGTGGTACTCTTGGACAAGAATTTTCTCCACTTGTAATTTGAGTTTTCAAGTTGGTGAGGTTTCTTTGTGACCCACAAAGATTGAAATAACATATGATTTATCATATTGAATGCTAGATGATGAAGACACTATCTTAAGTCACAATGTTGAGAGAAGTATATACAACTACACATATAACAAAGAAAAATGTTACTGATTAGTGAAGTATCGTAGGGATATTATGCTCAATAATATATTCATGGTTAACTCAATTGATCTTTTATTCCCAATTTTCCCATTTCACTTGTTTGGAATTTTTTAATTGATGACTGTCTTATGAGAACCCTTATTACATAGTATCATTTTTAAGATCATGTTTGTCTTACATATTTGTTTTTATAGGTATTTGAAAACAAAGTGTCCTAATACATGATTCACCAATCTTTCTTTTATTAGAGAGTTCATATCTTGTTCCATTTATGTTAGAAAATAGGGGAAATGAGAATGTCCTGATGGAAAATATTAATCATTTTTTTGTTATAGATATTCATGTCTGGTTCACATTTTTTTTCATTAGGTTTTACACTATGGAATGCGTTTCTATTGATGGTTTGATTGTGGGGGGATATGTTGTACACAATTATGAACATTGGGATACTATTTTCACATTTCTTAGAAAATCCCAATGGTTCCCCCATCAGTAGCTAGGCACATACCTATTTTCCAAAGGTTGGTAGTCATCTAGGTTTTTAGAACCAACGACTCTGAGGTACTCTCATTGGTCTATAGGATGGGAGTTCGGGATCATCGCACCATTTTGTGGGGGAATTATTGTCAACTATGGGACTCTCTTATATATTTAATATATGTCTGTGAATCTCTTCCTAATCCTGATACAGGACTAGTTACCCTAAAAAATTGATTGTACATTAATTCTAATATTAAACCATGAAAGAAAATCTCATTAACGAAAAAAGTAATGTGTGATATAATTAATGAATCCATATATATGTATTTGAGGTTATCTATACATTTCCCTAATAGTATATATCTTCTTTATATGTTGAAGTTGTATAAATATATGTTTCAAAATATGTTTTCACATAGGGAGTTGATTCATATTATAAAGTTGGGGATTGAGACATTATGAGACATCCTATGTATCCTGGTTATTATAGGAATCAAAAACCAAGTAGTTTTTATCCCTGTTTAGTTTAACATCATGCAGAGAGGATATATGTGTGGGTACTAAGACACCTAATATTTGAGCTCTGGTCTTAAGGAGACGTCCTACATATCCTGTTTATGGATGGAATTAGAGTTATCAAAGTTAAATCATTCCCTTGGGACTCACCTCAAGGTATATTCCCTTATATGAGGGGTGTTAATATCATTCCACTCATCAGGGCCTACATACTGGGATTTTCCTAGCTAGTGGAGATTCAAGAATCCAAGGATGTGTTCACTATGAAACCCTAATCCCACACGAGCTATGATTAGTTTGAAAAACAAGGGTGTAATATATAATTAGCCATATGAAATATAGATATGGGACATGAGTATTGGGATAGTCCTTGGGGTGTTTGACATAGAGATCATGGATTGATAATCCATCCTATGTACCATGAGTATGGAAGTAATCCGAGTCATCGTAGTTCATTTAATTTCCCAATCCCCCAAGGGATGAGGTTGACTGATCCAACCATGGTAATGATTGGGTCTTGATGTTTTAAACATCATAGACATGGGGTTTCCATATATATGGATTTTTATTTGAGCTCAAGACCATAGAAAAACATACTACATATAATGGTTATAGATACAATTAGAGTTCTTGTAGTTCAGTTGATTGGGGTTTATATACTGATGTTTCCCTTTGGTCGGGGAATAAAATATTATTCCACTATTTGGGGCTTACACAATAACATTTAATTTTCCTTTTTGGAGGCTTATAATGATAATTATATGATTAATACAACTCCTAAATCTCATGTGATCTATTCTCAGTGAGAGAAACAATAGAGGGAAAATGAACAATTTCAGTTCATTATAAATGTGGGACTTATGTATTAGCATGGACCTATGAATATTTGATATGGAGCTCGGGCCTTTAGGAGGTTCTCCTACATATCCTAGTTATTTGTAGGAATCAGAGTTGTGATAGTTCCCTTTTATGGGGCTTACACTCTGATGTTGTGCTTTAGTCTAGTCTGCTTCTCAATCAGACATGCATTGATTATCCACTTGACATGCCTTGGTTTCCTTCCTATTATGTGAGAGAGTGTCTTCCTGAAATAAAATAGGTTACCATATGATCCATTTGGCTTGTCCATAGTAATTTTTGTGTCCTATTAGGAATTTACAAGGCATATGGTTTGATCAGTATTGGTTTTCCTTGAATATGTCGCATTATCCAGATGACTATCCCTGGTGTCATTGTGAGAGCCAGCTGGCATATATGGAAGCTGTCATGAGAGTTGGTATGACATGTCTCAGAGGGTGTCAATTTTCATTGCTGACATTCCTATAGGTAATTGCGAGCCTCAGTCAAAATTTATGGAGGGTGTCTCATGTTTTAGTTGACTCACTTAGAATACTTTATGAGAGCTTCCTTGACAAGGCCACATAGGGTCGTGATATTGGCTAACATGATTAGGCCCCATTATATGAGTCAAGTGATGTATCTAAAGTACATCAAAAGGGTTGGGTGAAAATTCCATGGGGACCTTTGCGAGAATAATTTGATATGTTCGGGAAGACCATAAGACCAAATCTTTATATTCCCAAAAGCTTTCGTATAACCCAAGTAACATGTTAAAGGGGAATTTTGAGATTTGGGTGACATGTCCTGGTGTTGTCACATGTCTTGGACAATTATCATTAAGTGAATAAAGGTTAGAAAACATGTTTTTGGTTTAATTATCCCACCTTTAATCTTTTTTATTATATTTTTAATTCAATAGATTCATTCATTGTCAGTTTGTTTTGTGTCTCACATGATCTAGTGGATTTGTGGGATTTTCTTCACATATCCTACCAGATATCCTTCATGGGGTCAATGAATGATTATACAAAGTACATTATTCATGGTTGAATATTTATCTAGTTTTTCTCCGGTATATTACATGAAAGAAGACTAGAAGGTCCAATGATCGGTTTCTCTGAGAAATTCATTCTAGTACTTGGATGTTGAGGCAACCTTTTTCCCTACATATTTCTCTATATGTGGTCACTATATATTTTTAATGATTGTTTGGGGAATTTATAGGCCTCTCTACCTCGAATGTTCACTAGGTTTTGTGGAGTATATGGAAAATTTCTAGGCTGGAGTTGGTGAAGAGGATTGGCACCACACGTCTTCACGACACATGCAGGTGTACTGATGGGATTTTAGTTTATCATATTCACATGTCCATGGAAAATTGTGAGATCAAATTTCATTTGGAATAGAATCTGAAAGAAGCTTGATTCCTTTCCCAGTACATTCTATAAAGTAAGGGTGGATCATCGGGTGGTCTCCGAGAGATCATGGTTGTGTTTCAAGGGGACTCCGTGAGATCAGGACAACTTTTTCAGGTATATTGAAAGACCATACTGTAGAATTCCTTAGCATAGAAAAAATGTTTTGTGACTTAAAGAGCTCTTTAATCCACCCTTTTTATCCCCTTTGTTTTATTTTACAATTTTTAAGGATTGTCTTATTTTGCATGGCTGATATTGAGGAAATTTTATCTATTTTTTGGAGATGTGTCGCATGACCAATGTGGTTCATATGGGTATTTGTGATCATTTCATGGATAAATGAATCTTCTTTATCCTTGGGTATCCAAATGGGTTTTTCCCGACTACTTGGACATACACGAGACCTTTCGCATGGTGAGGATAACAATCCAAATGTATTTTTTGAGATGAGGAGAACATGTCATCGAGGCCTCACAATGTCTCGCGGATCATTTGAGATGTGTAATGTATCTTTTAGGACTATGAGTACCTCCCAAATCCTCCATTTTGTCTCTTTTGTTTTATTTTTCAAAGTTTTGAGAGTCATGTGAATTTTCTTGAATATTTCCAAGTGACAATATTATTCCCTTTGTTGATGTGTTTCATGATATTTATGACCAATGGGGGGATTCCACCATTTGTATATCATTCTCAGATTTTCAAAGGATTTTTCGATTGTTTGTCGATATATTGCTAACAAAAAACTATGTGACCTAGGGGAACTTGTTCGTCAACACCACATGGCCACTGATTACTAGTAGAGCCTTTGAAGGAGCAGGAAGACTTGTCTAAGGGGTTCCATATGATCCTCTACAAGTTATGCACTATTTTTAGGGACTTTTTGTGATCATATTATGGTCACGAGATCGTGATTCCCTTGGAGACTCGCTCGATTCACAATTCTCAGATACCATATCCTTTATTTTCGTTGTGGGGGAAAATAATACGCATATTCAAGTATTTCTTCCTTTGTGATTTTTTAGGTTTATTTGGTGGGCATCAATATCTGGAATGTCTAAATGATGGAATATTGGACACATGTATTATTCCTCATAAGAGGGATTCTCATGGGAATGGAACCCAAGGAATACCATGCCGATCATGGGTTATTTGATTCCAAAGGAATATATTCCAAGGTTTTCTTTGGACATACCATGTTTAACAAGAGGTAGTGGTGTTTCAAGTCCTAATTTTAACATCTTGCGAAGACGAAGTGGATTGATCAGGATGGTCTTGAGGGAAGGATGAGAAGGTTCATCTCTACGCAGGGACACCTAAAAGGTTTACTTTTGGATGGATTAGAACGCTTGTGAAAGTAGATCTGAGGTGGTGTCATGCCATGAAGGGATACGTCCCTAAGAGGTAAGCACCAAGGTTTACCTAATGGATGGGTCAGAATACCTAATGAGAGTGGACCTAGGGTGGTGTGTCTTATAATGGGAAGGTTTCACAACATGAAGGCATACTTTCCTAATAGGGAGGCACCAAGGTTTACCATTTTTGGTATTGAACATTGGGGAGGCGTACTACGTACCTGATAGGGATCAAATCCAACTTAGTTCAATGGATGGTGTGGGTATTATGCATATGTGCTTCCCTTCACAAGATGATTTATCTTAGTTGGATTGTATTGGTTTTTTTGGGGCTTACACATGGGTGATGCATGGATACTTATAGGATTAGTAATGATTATATTGGGGAATATGTGTGACAACATCCCTTGTGGGTGACATGATCTCGACTGGATATGGAAGCTCGGGTAAAATTAGGATGGATAGTGAAAGGATTGGATGGAATGGATGAGATGGTTGAAATGTTGTGTTGAGCATCAGGGATGTTTATTAATTATCCTAGTTACATGGGAATTAAATTCCTTTAATTGTTTAAGGGGGATTGGGGATTACACCTAAGGATTAGGCCCATGGAAATGGATCATGTGGTAGGGGAATATGTGTAGAACCGACCCATTAAGAACCGAATGTTTTCATAGTCGCTACTAACCTCTAAGACCCTGTGATTCAGGATCAGTGTGAGAAACAAGTGGAATTGGTCAACCTGAATTTCATGTCATGGAAGTTTCTCTGATGAGGGATGGTGTGGAAATTATACACCGGTGATGCTCAAGGAGGATCCCATTCCATGTGAGGATGAAATCATTCCCTGTGAGTGGGGATTATGCATGGAGGAATCCCAAGGAAACAAATCCCAAAGGGATAGATATAAGAGGTCTCTGGTTCCCATCCCTTTTATAGTCTCAATGGCTAAGGTGGCGAGGAAGGATAAAAGTTTTACCTCTTGCAATAAATGCTAGGGGATTAACTCAGGAGGAGTGATCTGGAGGATGTCATTACCTATAGAGAGGATATAATTCTTTGGTAGTAGGATCTCATTCCATGTGATGGTAGGTGGTATGAAGACTATCCCTTGTCACTCATACATGGATTATCCTGCACTTACATCACATGGTATGGCCACAGTTTAACGTCATGTGCCAAGGACAATGGTGCTAGGCAATTTATGTCATGAAGATCAGATGTTGGGGACTCAATTATCACCCATTAGACTTGAATAAAAATCTCTCATCAACCTTTTGGAGGTGGATGGATTCAACAATGCCATCAGGAAATAGTGTGGAGGAGTTATCACTCACGAGCTCCATGTTAGTGTACCTATGATGAACAAAAATTTGTTACCATACCTATTACGAAAATCATGAGGTAAATAAATTCAATAAGTAACACCTTTAAAGGGTCCATGAAATCACTACACACAAGCCTGGAGGCCTACACACAAAATAGGAGTGTTGCGTGCAAGAGGGGCTGGAAAAGTTTTCTTTGGAATAAAGGAAGCCCATGGAGATTCAGGGAGAGGTTGTGAACTATATTAGAGGATCACATGAAAGAGGCATGTTTGAGAAGAAGATTAAGATACACTATATACCAGGTGGTGTGCAATAGGTAAATTAGGATTCACTTGACTTAGGCTTGAAAGAAATAGGTGAGGGTTAAACCATTGTGGGGCCACATGAAGGAGGACCCCTAGGGAACCTTTAATGTATGATATTGTACCTTGAGGGTTCCATGTATTCGTGATATCATGGAAGAGGTGTATTTCCTATAGTAGAGTATCATTTTCACTTATAGAAGATCACCAAGAAGAAGTGGGTGTAAGTCAATATATATGTGAAACGTTTCGCGGGGGCGCCCAAGATTTTGGGCACGGATGAGGTCTTCAGCATAGCTGGCCCTTGATTCATGGATTTAATGCATGAAAAGGGACCATTTAACATCCCATTAAGCGCTTAAGTGACTTTAGGATGGATTTTCATCTTTTTCGCACACCTTGAAACTTTCTCACTCATACCTTAGGCTTCTCAAAATGTTATGATGAGTTGAAGGGTTCATCTGGTTTACACAAATATGGCCATTGTGGCTCTTTGTAGAATTTCACACCAAATAATTCCTACCACTTGGAATCTTAGCTGAAAATGGACCATAAGGTCAGGTTCTGAGGGGAACTTTGAAAATATGGGTTCCTCCATAGAGGGGTCTGCATGAATAATTTTTTTGGATTGCAGATACCTTGAATTCATGAAAAGTAATTAGTCCATGATAATATGTGTGTGTGTGTGTATGTGTCTATGTGTGTATGGGGGGGGGGATATGTATTGTATATTTACTTTCTATGTGATGGGAAAACTACTCTTGTGCATGTAAGTCTAAAATTTATATGCACAACATCGAATCTCATCTACTTGTTATGCGCGACCACTGATTTTTCTGTGATCTAGAAAAATTCCAACATTGTCGATGATCATTGACCTAAAATGCACACAGAACCACATTTTTTGGGAAAAAACGTAGTCTTATACCCAACAACCTTTTGATTTCCTTACTCAATCAACATCATTACTCAACCAAATGTTGTCGAAATGGAATCTGCCATTCCTTTGTGAATAGTATAGATAACTGGGAACCCTAAAATACTTCATGCTTGGGGGGTCATATCTGAAAATAAAATTATCTTGGGCATACAGATGTATTTGTAGCAGGATTATAACCTAATTGATATCCTCCCATTGTGGTCTTCAGGATACCAAATCTAGCATCCATCCCAGGCTTCAAAACCGATTCATCGCAATCAGGGTTTACATATGAAGACAACATCTTCCAATAAAATAACAATGTTCATGGAAACACCTCCAATGATCATTAGGAAATTTACATTTATTTATTTAATGAAAAGACATGGATAATCCCAGGATATGAGCCAGAGGATAAGTAACCTACCCACTATGCCAGTCCCTTTCAAAGTAGAATGATGAATGAAAATATGGGTTTGCAGAAGGATTGGGTCATGAGGTCTGGGGAAACTTCATGAGAGAATGGGAATGATCATTCTAGGTACGCTGCACATGTGGGGATTTTAGAGATGATCTATGCAACATTAGACTGTGTGAAGTCATATAGAAATCACAGTTTCATATTTATCAACAACATGAGTTGGTTCTAGAGCTTCTCAGACGATAGTCTCAAGACACAAACATGTTTAACCTACACTATGAGGAAGTTGGCATTAGATTATGAAATACTCACTGTATCAGGGGAATTAAATTGGAGGGGTTCCAAAATGATGATTTCCTCCTGGAACAGATTACCTGGGTGGATCGTGAGCGGACCCCAATATTAAAACAACAATTCTTAGAGGTGGAAAAGGAGAATTTTAAGATCAAATACATCCAAAAGGACTTCATGTTTTAGGAATGGGTTGATCTGTTACAAAAAAGGATGATACAGTGAGGATTTTGGGTCATGGGAAGTAGTTTCTAGTCACATCATATTGGGGAAAAGTGGGATCATATTGGGTGATCATGGAGGAAGGATATTATCATACGCGGGGTATATAATGGTCAAAATATGGGACCCAGTTTTTTTTATTCTGCCTTTCTCATTATATTCTTGAGAAGGTTTCTATTAAATATGATGGAAAGAAGGATAGGGAAATACCTGAGGACCATTTTAAAGGAGGGGGTCCTAGTATCTTGCAATAAGGTCAACCCAAGAGTGCATATGTTGGAAAGGATCAACCGTTTTATGGGATGTGTCTCAAGGGGAATCATGCCCGGGAGAATATGTGGGACGTTCTAGCTCCGACATGGCTAGATTGAAGATTATCATAGAGGGTATGAATTCCAAAATTCTATCAATATTCCAAGAACTAGTATATGGCCATCTATACTGAACATGGATTGGGTTTGAATACTGACCCTCCACAATTATGTAGTTTCACTCCATATTGTAAATTATGAAAATTTCAAAATCCACCCATTATGTACTTTATTCGGCCCAATGGTGGATAAACTATGAGGTTTTTGAAAGAATAGAGAGTACTTATAGTGAATTATTAGTGGTGTGTAGGTATCCCAGATCGATGGAAAGTTCCTCTTTGAGCCATACATTTCGTACATATTTTCCAATTAGTTTGGAAACCTTCAATAGGTGGAAAATAAAATGTATACAGAGGTTCATGAAGATAGGTACCCCTATATTCCCCACCATCTATGGTGAATTCTGATGACTGTTGGATTTGGTTAAATGATAATGCTATCACAAATGGATGTCAATGTCATTATATCAACAAAATATTCCTAAATTTGTGTGGTAGTATATCTTGAGGAAATCATGCGATAACACATTCAGATGAATGAACCAGCGAGCGCAGAGCTAGAGTAGTGGGAAGGTGGGTGATATTGTACACAAGAGTAAATCCTAGAACACGGGACAACAAAAGATGGAACCACAGTAGTAGGTACATAGTAGGGTGTGAATTCACCTCATACTCCTGAAGAATGGTGGTTCTGAATATGGTCATGGGGGACAACCAAAGAGGCTACTGGAAAGAAGAATATGTACCTCTTGCAAATGGGCATTAGTTTCATCATCCCATCCTTATTGTTTTATGGGATCACATTACAACAATCGATTTTACCTGAAGAACTATGGCGTAAGTTGAAGCATTGCGGGCTTGAATTACTAGAGGTTGGGTGCATTCAGGTGGTAGTCAGGGTGATCTTTCATTAGTGACATGAGTATCTAAAGGCCATGGATTTCTAGGCCTAACATAGGGGGTAGTATGTGGAACCTCTCGCCCTAGTGAAGGTAATTCTTGGACAATTGTTATATTGAAAATAGACTACACCCTAGGAGGATAGCAATGAAGAAAAATTTGAAGAAGAAGAAGAAGATGAAAGGGAAGGAGAAGGATAAGGATCATGTGATGAGGGGTCCTGGGGAATATATTCTCATCAAGGGAATCCATGTGAGAGTGGAAAGTTCGCGAGCTCTGATGAAGAGTTCACCAAGTACCATTTGATAATCCTTATCCTACATTTTCCTTTGATCGTTCCCTTTCACAATGTAGGTCCTATAACAAAAACATGCCCCATAAAAGAGTAACTCAGAAATGAACAAGATGTACCCACCTCTAGAGTAGAATAGGTGCCAGTGTGTGTGGTGTAGAATGCTATGGGGCCTTCACCTAGGGCTGATGTAGTTGGAATGCTAGTCACGACTGAGGCTGCTAGTGGTGGTCCGACCAAAGAGGTTGGGGGGAAACATATGACCCCCATTTCATTCTTGTCATCTATGGGGGACCACATCCTAGTATTCCAATGGTGGCACCCACTTCTAGTGAATAAGAACGTATGATATGTTTTGTAATCAAAATACCTCCTCCACCAGGTAATATAAAATCTTGAACTATCCATTCATAATCAGGTTTCTATGGAGATTCAGCATCAGCGTGTACCTATATTATGTTGTTATCGCTCAAACAATGTAAGGAAGGCCGGTTCCGATCATTGAAATACCAATTAGAGAGGTTTTTCTTATAGTGGAAGTGCCTATGATGACATAAGATCTCTACCAAAAAATGTTAATATCCTATAACTCTTTGATGTCACCAATACATACTTTTCATTGACTGAGTGAATCTACTGAGGTTCTTTGTTCCATGTAGTTCCTGGAAGACTATGAACCGAGCGATCAAAAAAATCTGGGGAATCTGCAATATCCCTTCTTAATTGATGATCCAATTCAGGTGGAGCTGGTTTTAGATGCTGATCTAACCTAGGTTTTTCTGGAAGAACATACGGATGAAGTCACTAGCGATGCCACAGGTTGGGTAGAACTTGAGGCTGGCGGGGGTGCAGGTGATGAGGAGAAGGAATCAAGTGAATATGGATGCCCCCATGATATGGATCCCAATTACTCTGAGAGGATACTAGAGGAATACCCTTCTCTTTAACTCCTAGTAATTTTCATGATGTTTGATCCTGCAAATCCTAATGAAATAAATGATTCCAACCCTGAAGAGGCTAAAGAAAACTACATTATATAGTGCAGGAAAATTATTTGAATTCTAAGATTTATTGACCATAACCTTGAACCACAACTGGTGGTTCAAATGGGGTAACCCCACCATTGGCTACGTAGCCTGTGTTCCAGAGGGACAGATGTTCGAGACCTTCACACGCTAGTTCATTATTACCTTGTTGAAAATCTATATGAGGGAAGCTCTCATTTGGAAGTTTCATGGTGTCAGGAAAAATAAAATAAAATAAAAAATGTTCTTGATGTCACCCAATAGATTAAAAACCTAGAGAAGAAAGTATGTGACCATACATCATTCCTTCGTACTCAGATAGAAATCATCATTCAGCTGAGGGATCAACTGGAAGAGGATTGGAACCATATGAAGCAGAAAACTGATCAGATTTATGATCATCTTGATGAGGGTCTCTGAGAACAGACAAGAGTTTATGTGCTTCATACAATAGATAATGAAATGGAATAAAATATTTGGAAGAAGAAACAACTTGGGGCCATAAAATAATGACTTGAAGACTTGATGCGCTCAATCACTATAGTAGATCTATTGGGGAAATTCTGTAAAAACCAATGATATGCTTCAATATGTGGATGAACCTTCATGTATCTATTTTCCTACCTTTAATAAATTTTACAAGAATGGATACATTCCTTTGTATTCCTTAATTATCAAACATCAATCATATTTGTGAGACAACTAATGACCAACCCCTAAGCTCATGTGGGTTATGCTCAGTGTGAGAAATAATGGATGACCACATAATTGTGTACATTGTTTGAATGTTTTGGAAAACCATCGATCACTCAAGGTCTGTTATTATTGACTTACTATCCAGGTGTTTTGTTCTGAGAGAGGTTGTGGCTGCATAATAGGGATCTCAGAACATCCAACATTCTTTTTCCCAATGTTCTCTATTGTATGAATGAGATTGAACCAAGGGCATTGGAATCTATCTTAACCAAGGGGAATGGGAAGTGTGAATCATAATACCCAAAATTCAGAACACAATATGAGGGGCATCACGATAGAGGAAAATTGTTGATCATGTTCAAAAAATAGTATCCATATCGCTTAGCCTGAAATGGAGACAAAGAAATGAAGATCGACCACTGTTCATGTTCAAAACATGAAACATGTATCCAAATTTCATCCTAATTATTCAAGAACATTTGACTGGGAAAGTAGGTGGGAAAAGGAGGAATGATACTAAACCATTAGGGGGTCCATTTAGACATGGAAGTGGATGAGGATCTAAATAAGGGGTACACAAATCATGAGAGTGGAGTAGTGAAATGTTCGAATGGATTCCAATACTCTGAAAAATACACCTCTGTGGCTTATAAACCACTAGTGTAAGCCGACTAGTATGAAAAAAGATCAAACCAATCTTCTAAGAGATCTCAATATTGGATTCTGAGTTACAATAAAATAGGCAAATCAATATGGTAGATGACAAACACAAAGGGATAGGACCACTCGGGCGAGGGTCTGGGATGACTTGCAGTTTTGTGTCATGAACTGAGGACAATGAACAAGCACTTTAACGTTATAGGTTAAGGATGATGCAAGGTACAGTTTAAGGTCTTGTGATTAGGATGCTTCCCATTGTTTAACATCAAGTGAACGATACATTTCACATATTTTAAGGTTATACTTCCTGTACCATGTCCAACAGTTTAATGTCATGTTGCACAAACTAGAAAATTTCTATTCCCAAAAAATTTATCCAACATAGTGGAAATAAATCCCATGATAATGAGACAAAATATTATTTTTTACTACACAAGAGATTGGATGTAGAAGGATGTTCATGGGAGCTTCATGGGACCCATGTTGAACTACAGATCTCTAGTAAGGCTCCTATTTTAAGGTCATTGATTTTGGACCATAAAGGGTTCATGTGTGGCTTTAACATATTGGTACACACCCTACTCAAATTTATAATCCCACATGGATCATGATTGATGTGGGAAATAAGGAATGGAACAATGGGTCTACCAGACACGCGGGAGCGCGCATTAGAGGTGATTCCAAGGATGAAATTCCATGAGGATATATGGTCTAGAATGGATGTAATTCAATGCATTAAAGGTCTGGATAAAGGGACGATTGGTGGGTAAGGATCATATGATGACCATTTTTTAAACACAAAGATGATAGCCATAACTATCAAGAAAGTGGTGATAAAAATGAATAATCAACCAATAACCGATTTTTAAACAACGGATTTTGGATTTGTTGCAGGATATCAATTAAGGAGTTGGTCCAAAATAGGATGTGATCCATAATGGAATGAGACCATCACTATTGGGGGGTCCATCTGGATTAGAAGGAGTATGGAAATCCAAATCATGAAAGGCTTTAATTGTTGAATGGTGCTTATTTAAAAGTGGAATATCAACCCAAATAGTTCAAGAAGTTTTATTTCATGCTACTTGGACTACAAAAATAGATTAATTCCGTGTTTTTTAGACTATTATAAAGGCCAATGGTCTGAAGTTTTGGTAAATTTGTGGTTGTTCTCAAATATTAAATTTTCAATCACCACTTCATATCCCATAAGGATGGTAATCATGCCACGCATACTTCTAAAACATAGTGTGATAAAAGATTAACACTAGTAAATGAAATCCTCTTTAGAGTGGGAAATGGAGAATCCCGTGATTTTCAGGGGGAATCCAACACATGTTCAGGGTATTGTTGTAGTTTACCATCATACATTGATGACATTAACTCTTAGTTTATTTTCACAGAGTTTGGACCAAGGAGGAGGATACATCAAGTTGATATGTGTAATAAGGTGTTATGAAAAATCTGATTTAAATGAGCCCAAGAAGGCTTAGCAACACCTAACACATCTTGGAAGATGTCTTTACATAGTTTAAATTCATGATGATTGGGCTATAGGATCTCAGTTTATGGTCATGGAGTTTGGAAATAGGGGAGGAGGATCCTTAAAATGGGTTTATGTGGCATGAATGAATAATAAATATGATGTGAAAAAATTCATAGGAAGCCTGGTGATGCGCCAAATTTTACCTAAGAGGCTATTGAAGTTGAACCTATAGATTTCTATATGGAATGAATGGAAGGAACACCAAATTTGAACGATCCAAGGAGGCTTTCATCCCATAATTTGGGCCTAAGGTCAAAAAAAGGGGAAGCGAATATGTAGTTGTGACCAAGGAAAATCTATTTAGGCATTACTATTTATCCAATAAGTATGGGAATCAGGATACAAATACTTATCTAGTCTCGTGCAGTTTAACATAATGTGGTAAGGATGTAGGTGAACCAATGTGAAAGAGGGAGAATGTTGTGGCTGGACCTGAGATTAATGACTCTATCATCAATATATATCCCATGTGGATGGGAATCAGGACACGTGTAGTTATTGAAATATGATATCTATGTGTAGATTAGACTTTTACATAAAGAGAGAGGAATTATTTTGAATGGCTCGACCATGTTGGAAAATCCGAGAATCACTCTGTATCTTATATAGACATGAATCAAGATGTATGTGGTTCTTGACATGTGTCATGGTAGATGACAAATGCTAATGATGATGTCCTATCAAGGAAGAACACTACAATGCTATGTCATTTTTCATCTTGAATCTAGGATGATTATTCTACAATGTAAGTTCATGTGATAGGACTAGTCCATGTAGTTTAATGTCATTCTGTAAGGATTGTAGTTACTACACAATTGATCATCATGCAACTTAGATGATGATTGTAACATAGTTTATCATCACATAGCTGGGATTTGGGGGGAAAGGTGTTCCAAAGAGGATTTGTATGGTGTATAAACTATAACCCGATGTGAATTAAGATCATGGTGGCCATGAAACCCTTCACACTCCCATAAAAAACTCATATACCGTTTAAAGTCATGATTTATGGACTGGGGTGCTCAGTTTAACATTGTGTGCCTAGGATGTTGGGTACTTTACATTTAAGTTAATGTAGAAAGGAATATAAATGTTGTGCAGCTTATCATCGTGCAATTAGGATGCCAACACTATGCAGTTTAATTTTGTACAACTTAGACTATATAGTTCATAGTTTAAGGTCATATAACTCAGAATATTGACTCATAGTTTAACTTCATAGAGTTTGTAACATTGAATATAAATTTAAGGTCGCATAGTTTGGACATATGGTTCCTCCCTCATGAAATGTGATGCTTTAGAAACCTGTAAATGGATGGAGGAGTGATGCACCACCCTCCATTGTGACCAAATAGTATGAACTGTTGGTATACACCTTGTGAATATTTTATGGTGCATCCCATTTGAGTTCCAACATAGGTCACTTCCTACCTATTATCACTAGTGTTCGTAGATCTCATAATAAATCACCATAGATGAAATATCATAGGTGGACCTTCTGGTTGAATTCTATTTCTATTTTTTCTATTACCTCTCTAGATTGTGAAAATCTCAGAGCCTGTTCTCATCGAGGGTTTCCAGCCCATCTAGATGGACTTTATCTATCTTTTATGAAATATTCTGATCATAGACATCAATTCAGAGGGATGTATACTGGATCTCTATGGCTAGGACTACCTTTGTTCTGTACACTAGGTAATATGGAGTAACCTAGTTGGAATTGTGAGTCATCGTCCGATAAATCCATAGAGCATTGGGGAGCTTGTATGACCATATTTTCTTATTCTAGGCCTCCATTATTTGCAGGATGATAGAGAGGGGTTTGTTTAACATGTAGATCTATTATTTCTCTTGAACATGATAGTATGAAGTATGGTTGGACTTGATGTTGTACTTATAATATAACTTCTTCTACTCATTTTCTCGAAAGATGGTTTCATTTTTAGTAAGAACAACACAAAGGAGTTTGAATTGATGGATTGTATTTGAGCAAAGAAATTCAATGATTGACCATGATTTGACTTCCTTAATAAGAATCTCTTTTTCCCACATGGAAACTAATTCCATCACGATTAAAATGAACCTGCATTTTTGGGATGTTTCAAGTGGATATGGTCTCATTACATTGAGTTCCCAAACTGAAAAGGGAAAAGAATACTTTATAGTGTGGAGGGGCTCTAGAGGCTAATGCAAAAAGTTGGCATGGATCTAAATCACATGGAACCTCTTGTAAAACTCTATATAGTCATAAAAAATTGTGGTAAATAAGTATCCCAACCTAAGAATCTCATGGGAGAGCTTCAAACCCACCTGATGAGCACCATAGGACCTTGCATGAACATCATACATAACTTAGAGAATCTCATCTTCATGAATGAAATAGAGAATAATTCTATCAAACCCAACTATGTCGATAGTCTGTTCAAGGTTGGGAATACTCTTGAGGGTGAACTACATGTCACACTAAAAGATTCAATAACGTTAAGCTCTTTTTTATGTGAGAAAACCATTTTAGAGATACTTGATAAAAGGATTTATCCAATCATGTGGTTCTTCAAATATGGGGGGATCCAAATATCCTGATGTATAGGAATCAGAGGTCAGTTGGTTTACCTGTAGGTTATCATAATTATCTGGGATAATAAGAGTGATAAACCATTGGTGCATGACATGGAAGAACAAGTCTTCATGGTCAGGGTCTATATGGTATGTGGATAATATTTCCATGGCATCGAATTGACTATTTTGTGACTAGGGAGCATGAGTCACCTCTGGATGGTAAGGGAACTGATCCATCTACTGGTGAGTTCATTTTAGTAAGGGTATGTGTTTTGGATTCCCGAATATGTAGTCACTATTGATATTCTTAATTAATAGCTCAAAATATCCCTTCACAAGAAAGAGAAGAACATTAATATAGATAGCTAGATCATGACCAATAATAATATCATGATAATATTCCAAATTTTCAATACATCCTTCTGATAGTAGGAATGAGTATATTAGAATGACCTGTGTCAGGGTAATGAAGACAACCCTAAGGCATAATCTATTGGTCATGGGATAGTTGAGCCTTATACTGATCAGACCCCAGGAGGCACCATCAGAATGAATATTCCATCATAGGAAAACCCGATCCACTAAAAGGATAGCCTCATACATGAAATCGAGGTCCATGTATTACTCTGTGGGGGTTTGATGGGTGGTTAGAATGTGTTCCAAAGCCTGACCCTTGACGGCCTTCTGTTGGATGAACATTATATTAAACTACTGAAGAATCACTTCCCAGTGTGCTAGATGACCTATCAATATAGGGTGGTTCATGATATACTTTATGAGATCCTCACAACATAATAGATTTATCTCATGATGCTGCAAATAATATTGCAACTTATGTACTTCAAAAACTAGCACAAGGAATCTCTTCCCGATAACAATTATCTGGTCTCTTTGTTGAGGAGAATCTGATTGGGATATTATAAACTATTCTCTATCCCTATATTGTTCTTCTGAGTGAGAAAGGAATCAAAAAATCATTTCAGGGCTTTCAACTAAAGGACCAATGACTTCCCTAATATGGGTGGCATAAAAAATGGAGTATGTATTAGGTACTTCAATATTTCCTGAAATATGGTCTAGAACTCTTCATCCCACTTCTAGATGATGTCTTTCTTCATGGACATGGAGAAGGGATTACACATTCCATCTAGATTCACAATAAATCAGTGTAGGTAGGAAAAGTGTCCATGGAGACCTCAGATCTCCAAGAGATTTCTCGGATGAGGAATATGCTAGATTTCCTTGATCATCCCCAATTCAATATTGATGCCTCTATATCTAAAAACAATGCTGAGAAAACATCCAGAGGTAACTCCGAATGCACACTTCAAAGGGTTCATCTTTAGTTTTCAAAAATAGAGGATTCAAAACCCCATATCAAAATCTCTAAGATGATCCTAAATCTAGAAGTATTTGACCAAAAAAATCTTCCACATATCATTCCACAAGTATCATAAGGATATTTTTTAAGATTCCATGCATGTCTCATTGATAAGTGGATACCACATTCTTCTAACTGAAGGGAATTACCTGATAGAAAAAGGTTCCTTATGGAACTTTGAAGGAGGTAGGCTCCTCATCCTTAGGGTCCATCATGATCTAATTATATCATGAATATCCATCCAAGAAAGAGATATCCTAGAAGATAGTCATGGAAACAACCAATAGCTTTGTCATAGGAAGGGGAAAGTCACCCTTCAGATAGTGGTGGTTGAGGTCCTGGATGTCAATACATAATCTGATTTTTTAGTTATTCTTCCTAACAAGTATGATGTTGGCCATCCACTTGCTATATTAAAATGAATTTAATAATTTGTCTTTCATGATCTTATTAACTTCACTTTTCACCATGAAACCATGATGGGAATGCATTTTTATGGGAGGCTTATTGAACCCACAATGACTTACTGGGAGACTAAGACGATGGATGGAGACCTGAGGATTTAGTCCAAGAATCTGATTGTAAATCCAAGAAAATACACCATGATGATGCTTCAGAATGTCCATGTACTACTATTTTTCTTCTATAGGAATGGAAGCACTCATCTTCATTGGCCTTATATGAATCTCAGTGCCAAGATTCACATACAATAATTCATTAATGGTCATGGATACACCATCTTAAAATGAAATAGGATCATCTTCCTTGTATTCTTCTTCATCAGAGGTATGGTGATCAATGAGAGTAGAAGATTCATACAGACCTACTTATTACAGAAGAACACTGATTCCTTCTTTGGTGGTAAATATGGAATCCTCATTGGGAGACTAATTCTTTTCTGAATCCATGGTAAAAATAGTAGTTGAACTGATCCCATATTACCATCAAATGTGGGGTACATTCCTGGTGTCAAATCAGTGGTCATGGGTTGGTTTTTGGAGCCTAAACCTGACCCCACTAAATAGATGAAGGTGTCATTGAATTGTGTCCATTGGGTGAACATATCAATACTTCATAGGAGTAAGGGTTTCTAAAATCACCCAATCATATCTATTATATGATTATGAGGCAATATTTTGATGTTATTTTACATGGGGGCATATAAACCCATTTTTTCAGATAGGATGAAGCAATTCCCCATATATGGTGTCATGGGATCCAACTGTTGAATCAAGAGGATGCAATCAACATCCAAATCCATCCACGGGTTGTTTATACCAGTGGTTCAATCCACCTCATTCGCCTATAATTTATTACACTTTATCTGGTAATAGTCGATTTCCATATAGAGGGATTCACTAGGGCCGAAGAGAGATACATAAACATGGATAATTCCTACATGTCCATTAAGGGAGTACATGAGGCATTGGTAATATGAGGAGGGAATCGATACATGAAAATGGATATAGTGGCTACCCTTCAGTGCATTGTAGGATGTTTCTTAAGAGAAAAACATGAATTCAATGTTTTCTAACAAGCCACCAAACTATGTCTTCAAATGGATTCTTCCAATTACCACTACTCAGTCTTGTCATATCCCTATATCTTCGGGTCAGAGCGGCTCAGATCTCATTTAGTCAGTCCAAACATGTGGAGTATTTGGGTAAGGATGAGATTTATCCCAAAATATATTGCAAACAAATAGAAGTGGACTACCATAGAACTGAACTAGAGAGTTATATACAACGAGTAGATGTGCCTCTATATGACAGAGGCTTCATCTTCTCTTGAAAATGAGATGATGGCTTGGAAATCAGATCACCTGACTTCCTCAACCTAGAAGGTATCTATGGTTGCTACATATATATAAAATTAGAGGTTAAATCTTACTCCATATCCTCATGAATCTCCTCTTATTGGAGGAGGACATCGAGGATTTATAGTTTTGTAGGAATGCTGGAGAGGTTCTTAAGAATTTCATATTTACTCTCCATGTGCACACTATTGCCTGCATGAGCTTTCTCTCTGGTAGGGGGCATGACAGAAACTACTGGATGAACTAGGGGATTATGGATGGTATAGGAAATGTCCTAATTCTTTTCTAAAAACTCCCAAGAACTAACACTGGTTTATTTTTTTCTAACTAGGACCTAACTACAATTGGACACGACCAACCATGGTGCAGTTACGACAATTCTTCCAGGTCGAGTAGCACAATTAGAAGTGGTGAAGAATCTGAAAAAATAGGATTACATGATTGTGCCTAGTGAGTCTTGAACAAAACCTATTGTTTAGTATTAGTGGCATGAACAACCTAGATTGAAGCTCTAGTCTAGGAATTCTAACGATTCACATATCCTTAGCACGTTTGACAATGGAATCATCTAGGGACATTCAGAGTTATTTTATAATGCTACTCATTATCAAGGGCTGTGTAGGGATCCCCTAGATTAACGGTATTCTTGGGGTCATAATCATTCTCATCATTAGAAGATTCTTTCCATGCTATAAGATATGTGGGGTTGATTCCCATATAGGGAGTCATGAAATCTTCAAGAGTGAGATATTTCTTCTGCACCATTAGAGGATGTTTTTCCCAAGTGTTGTTGGTACCAACTCTTATGAGACATGGATGGTTATGATGAGGATGCATAAGCATCCATGGGAGAAGTTGCAGTGACTACAAGAGGCTCGTGCCAACCTAAACTAGTACAAATGACTCCATGGGCATGAGATACCAATCTTCAAGCCAACCAACTTTAATACTTCTATGTCACATAGTTGGAAACCTCTTACCATTCCCTGGAACCTTCGATGTCACTGTCGATCTCATTAGATATGCATGTCACCTAATCTTGGACATGGCCCAACATTGCTACACCATTGTACACTTATTCCTCGATCCAATAATTGAACACATATCATTTCTTGATGGTAAATTAAAGTATTATGTGGTACGATTAGTAGTCATGGTGATCAGTGAGCTCGCACTCATGTGGATTTCTACACTATAGAAACTTCAGAACCCCTTGTTCCAAGGAACTATGGAAATAATAGGGAACTTATGAATCCTTGAAAGAGTATATTTGGTTTCTTATATTTGGTAAAAGAGCTCTGGGAGACTAACCATGATGAGGTGCTAGATCACGATGAAGGTACAAAGGCACATTGTATCATCTAAGTAGCGATGTTTGGTGGGTTATTGGATATCGATTCAGCGATGGGAGAAGTTGAGCCTCTCAATGAGGCTATGATTGATGATTATGCACTACGAGAGGTTGTGAAATTAATAGATCTAGTGGATTTAGAACCTCTACTTACATTAAAGAGCTAGTCTCTAGCATGGTGGTTCTTCTTTTAGGAGCAGGGAGAGGAAACAGAGGTGCCTAATTGGCTTCCTTCATTGCATTATCTTGGCATTGAGCCTTGTCAGGTATATCTCGAAATCCACGTGGGATGTACTAAGTGATGAGGGAATGGACAAGGTCGGTCTTATTGTTCCCAAAAATCATCTTTTGTGGATTCTCTTTAGTTAGTGTCATGTCGACCTAATACATGAGGCACTTCCATCAGATGAAAAGTTTTATGAAATGCTCATCTAGTCATTTCTCACACATGAAGTGTTTAGAAATAATAGTCTTACACATAATGGAGCTAAACTATAAGAGAAAATATCTGCATAGTTCTTCCTAACTAGGTATATATGTGATAGGTAATTTTATGTTCCATATAAATGCCGACCCCTCAAATTTCTGCACAAAACATTAGAGTTTGGTGGCCTCTTGCTACTCAGAAGTTCCCAACATGGGGTTTCACCTTGAGATGAAGTTATCCAGATGTTGTAGAGGGTATCCCATCCCATTGGAGTTGATGAAATTAGGATTCCCAAAATCTAGGGGTACTTAAATATCATCCATCCATGCCTATTTTTGTTTTCATTCAGGTGGAATTTCCACCTATCGCATCTTCGGGGCATCGAGGCGAGTAGTGAGACAGGTTATCAAATTTCCTTGGTAGGTATTCTCATCTTGAAAAGGGTTCCGAAAGACTAATTCATTAACATGATCCCCAACATGATAGATAGGCTCATCATCCCATGGTGTGACTTGTGGAGCAGTATATGGATCTTCTTGTTGGGAAGCTCAATACAAATCTCAAGGGTTGTTATCATGTAGATCAGGTAGATTTAGTGACATGTAAAATGGATGTTTTCTATAAACCCCTGTTCCAACCGTGTTGTAATTCATGGGATTTTGGAGATCGATCTGGGGAACCTAGATAAGGACTTATGGCTTCCCTTGTTGATCTAGTGGAAGAGGAACATGATCCTACATAGGATTACCAAATCCCAATAATCATTACGCAAGGCTCACAACAAGGTTCTTGTCGATGAGCCTCCTATGATCTACAATCTACTAATTAAGGGGGGCTATAGAGGTATCCACCTTCATCTTCTGTGTGACATTAAATAGATCGGAGATGTTAGAGGTCCTAATCATCCCTTTACCCTTTTTGGGGTCTCGACCAGCGGGAAATAATGTAGAGGGATCTCTAAGGCCAAGTGACAGCCTTTGCAGATGAGTGATGAAACTCGTACAAGGGTCCACATGATATTACACTGCCCCATGGGGAGGGCCATCTTCATCGAATCATGTGCTAGTGTCCATTTCCTTGATTAGACTAAGATCATCCACATTCACTATGACCACTCCTAGAGGCATATCCTCAATATCACTAGGCAAGTCAAGATGTTGTAGGATAGGCTTTATTTGTAGAGAAGCATACCTCCCTCATCCCCTGATTTGAACATGTGGGGATACCTCTTCAAAATTTTGAAGAGCACTATAAAGCTCTAGCCACATATTTGTTGGAGGGTATAGTGGTAGCCAGGTGACACAAGGTGTTGGGCCACTGGGAGTGTTTGTAACAAAACCATGTGGAACTGCTAGTCATTGTAATTGAAATTATCATGGCTCTTCGGGTAGAAAAAATTATGGCCACTAAAGAAAAAATGAGTCTCCTAGATGGTTTTGTAGAAGAACATGACCTCATATTTGGTGAGGTATATTTGGATTTCAATGTAAGGGGTTGCAATTGGCCAGAACATCTCAGAAAAATGATTTACGGTGAGGTTTTCCCATAGGATTCTATATTTGAAAGTAGGTTCTGAATCATTGTTGGTCTATGATTAAACTAGTGATTTATGGGGAACTAGAAGAGGCACCAATGTAGACAGGTACAATGATGGACTATCTTTTGGAAGATCTCATGCATGGGTTGATTGATTTCCATATGTTGGGACATATTTCAAAGTCGATACCAAGCACAACATCATGTCCCTATAGGAATGGGTATTTACCACTGCCTCATGTGTGAGGTAGCAGATGTCTATGGTGATTCTGGTGGGTCCTAATCTTCTACCAAACTCTCGCAAAAATCTATGTGATATCAGGTAGAGGTAGAGAATGAAACCAAATATTATAGAGATGACTACACCTTGAGACCCTTGAAGGAAGAAAAACCATCCTCTTGTTGAACATTACTATGAATGGATTTTGGATCCTTAAGGATTTCACCTTCTAGGATGAAGAATTTCAAATTCTAGGCTCCTGCCCTGGACTCTGATGCATATGATTGGTGTGAAGGCTCCATCATGGAATCACATGTAGCTTAAGAATCTGAGAAGTGAAAAGGATTTATAATGACTTGGAACCTCCATAGTTTTTTCTTCCAGTAGTGATAGTTCTCCCTTCTGCACTGGGATGGTTCGGGGTAGGGAAGTAATTCAGAATGAGGAGAAACTTCATGCTAGTTTGTGATGGAGTAGCGAGGACCTCTACATGTGCTAGCTGGGATATGGGGAGGACCACCATATCATTTTTCACTGATGTGGGGTGGTTCTCCTCTTGGAATGCATTGAGAATGGGAAGGTACTCCATTCTTTGTATTTACATAGTAGGTAGGACCCCAACATTGGTCAGTGGAAATATGGGGAGGACCTCCATGTTGGATTTGTGGGTGGGTAGGACCTCCACTTGGGTGAGATCAAGTGTTAGTAAGGCCTTCACACTGATCAAACTGGACATGGGGAGGACCTCTATGTTAGGAATCAGGTGTATGGTTACAACATCCATACTTGTTACTGGATGTATGTGTAGTACCTCCATGGTGGTGAGTGATGGACTAGGGAGGGACTCTACTTGAGCTTATGCAAACATTGGGAGTACCTCCATGTTGGCGGTTGAAGGATTGTGGAGGACCTCCACTATATATGGATATATCATGGGGAGGACCTCCGTGTCAGTTTATAGTGATATAAAGATGAGCACCTTTGTAATTATCATTGATAAAGCGGGGAGGTCCTCTACATGGTTCAGTGCTGAAGTGAAGTGGACCTCAACTAGAGCCAGGGAAGATAAAAAGAGGACCTTAATGTTAATGGTCTGTGACATGGGGAGGTCCACCATATCGGTAACCATAAGAACGGGGAGGAACTCTGTATTAGATATATACAGGGTGGTGAGGAACTCCTCTTGGACTCATACTGGTAACATGGGGAGGAACTCCATGTTGAGTGTGAGATTGGGGGAACCTTGAATTTGACTGGAAATGTTATAGGGGGGCCTCCGTATTGAATATCATCATCATGGGCCAACCCATAATGGATTCTGGAAATACCGATGGTCGATAGATTTAACTGAACCTACCTGTGTGGTGGTTGAGGTATTGATCCCAACCGGGCATTGATGTTACCCTACACTATAGTAATAGGGATATGGTGGTGAGCTCCAATGGTGGAACATTCCACTAGAGCTGTGGAAGATTACACCCCCTGATAGGAATCCTCTTGGTATTTCACCTGATGTTGGTGTTGGGTCATCTAGACCAGGTTCAGTGGAGCTGGGGTATAAAACACATGTTCCTCAGCCTGAGAGATTGGTCGTTGGTGGCATTGATGAAGCCTGGTGGGATCCCTCCTTCACGTCTCGTGGACAATAGTCATAGATGATAGGACTCAGACATCCCCTAACTCATTCGCGTCGGTGAGGGAGTCATAGTTATTCATTGGGGAAAGGATCACAAAGTAATTGGATATTGGAGTGTGAAGTATTGGATCACTATTCATCCATTGGTGGTGGTAGTGTTGATGAGACGCTGAAGCCTCTAGGTAATGGAGGGCCATGTTCCTTGTGGAAATAAACCCCCTGGTCTTAAAATTGTACAATTGTGTCCATCACCCTCTTATGAATGATCTCTAAGGGGTGGATGATGCATGAGAACCCTGTATCCATAGTCATGGTTGATGTCGTAGTAGGGGAGGAGGATTTTCGGATTTCCCGTTGACATTTCTCCTACCTCTATGCATGTAGGAGGGAGGTGATTGGTTTCTGGAAGCTAGGATCCTACAAAGAATTCACATTCAGCTATTAATATGGATTTAATTAAAGTAATTCCCAATTACCTAGAATTTTCCAATATTCTATTGTTAGAGATTTAGATACACACTTATAATGTCACAGACTAGAATTCCCAAAAATTAACTTCCCCAAGTTTTGGTGCGTTCCACACTAGGACCACTTTTTAATTTTTGGGACTTGGAACCAAATATCTGAATCCAATGAAATTTTCATCCATTGATGTCTTGAACAATATGAGTCCCCATGTTGAGGATAAGAGTTTCACATCAAGGTTACCGTTTCTGTTTCTGACGCTTCCACTAGGGTGAGATCATGCGTACGGAACATGGTATGTGCGCATTGGCCACTGTAGTTAACTTTCATTACTAATTTCCAAACATGGGTTTCATTCATCACTTTCATTGGTTATTTATTCTCCTTGATCAAAATGAGATGATTTTTTTTTGGTTTTTTCCTCCATGGTTTCCTCCTTGGATCTCTTTTCCTAGTTCGAGTCTCCCTCATAGATTAAGACATTTTTGTGGAACTCATTCTCAATTCCATATATTTTTAGATACTCGTTAATTATGATGATTCTTTCTATACATTATAAGGCTTCTTTATAGGTAATCAACCTTCTATCATGGGAGTCTCTACGTTAGTAATCCCTAGCATGTCTGAATGCTGGAACATTGCTCCCCAATATTCTTCCTCATAAGAGGGATTCTCATTAGTGTGGAACCAAGCCATCCCGTGTCATTCATTGGTTATCTGATTCTAAAGGAATATCTTATATGGTTATCTTTAGGGATCTGATTTTTAACATGAGGTAGTAGTGCGACAGGTTGTGAGTTTAACATCCTATGTATATTGAGTGTATTGATTAGGATACTCTCAAGGGGGGATTAGGAAGGTTCATCCCTAGATGAGAATACCTAAATGTTTTACCTATAGATGAATCATTATTAAAGTGAAGGTAGATACTAGGTTGTGTGTCCCATAAAAGGGAGTTTTCACACTGTGAAGTGGTACAACCTTGGGGGGGAAGCACTAAGTTTTACCAGATGGATGGGTCAGAATTCCCTTTGATAGCACTACCAGGGTGGTGTGTTCCATGAAGGGAAGGTGTCACACCATGATGGGCTAAATACCTATGAGGGAGGCACCAAGGATTACCATAATCTGTGATTGAAACTTAGGGAGGAATCCTAATACCTAAATGGGATCAAAACCTAGGTAGCTTGATGGACGGTGTGAGGCTTAGGCATAGGTGATTCCCTTCGCAAGAGTATTTTACTCGGTTAGATTTTATTGGATTGTGAAGGGATAATTCGTGGTATATTACAATGTACTTATAAGAGAATCTATGATGCGGGTGGGGAATACATGTCAAGGAAGCCCATGCAGGTGACCTGATCTCACTAGGATATAGTGGTTCAGGTAAAATTAGGATTGATTATTGAAGGATTAGATGAAATGGATGTTATAGTTTATGATTTGGTCTTCAAACACGTGGAGGTTTCCTAAGTATCCCAATTGTTCGGGAATAAAATTCCACATAGTTTTGAAGGGGGAATTGGGGCTTACACCTCAGTAGGAGGCCTGTGGGAATGAAGAATTTGGTTGGGGATTACATATAGAAATGACCCATTGGGGATGGATAGGTTTCATGGTTTCCACTAACCTCTAAGACCACGTGATTCATGCTCATTGTGAGAAAAAATATGAAATAGTTGAACTGAATGTCGTGTTGCAAAAGATGTGCTGATAAGTGATGGTGTGGGGATTATGCATAAAATTTCCTGTGGAAAATCTCATTCTATGTGAGTGGGGCTTATGGGTGGATGCAGAACATGGTGAAAAATCCTTAAGGGGGAGAGATGAGAGGTCTCTAGTGCCCATAAATTCTCTAATCCCAATGGATTAGAGGGCCATGAAGAAAAATTATGCTACATTATTCATGAAATGATAGAGAATTTCCTCGAGAGGAGTGCCTTGGAGGATGTCATTACCTGTGTATGGGATCTAATTCTAGGTGGGGAGGATATCATTCCATGCGAGGGTAGATGGTATGAAGGCCATCTCGTTACACTCATACACAGTGTATCCAAGAAATACTTTATAGGTTATGGATACATTTTGACATCATGCACCATGAACGATGGTGATAGGAAGTTTTAGGTCATGTAACTTGGACATCGGGGACTCACTCATCACCCCTTGGACAAACATAACCATCTCTCATTAACACCTAGAAGGGGGATGGATTCAGCAATTCCAGAGTTCAATGGTTTGGAGGAGTGGTCACTCCAAAGGTCTATGTTAGTGTGCCTATGGTGAATAGAAAAAGAAATTATCATACCTTTATGTAAAATAAATAGGTAGGTAAATTCAATATAGAAAACCTTATGAGGGACCAATAAATAATTGTGTACAATCCTAGAGGGTTACATTAAAAAGAGGATTGTTGCATACAAGATGGGCTCAAACATCATGCTTTGGAGAAAAGGAAACCTATAGAGCATCAAGGAGAGGGTACATGCAAGATTGGAGGCTCACACACAAGAGGTAGGGTTGGGAGAAATATTTTTTGTGTACTCAATAATAAGGGGGTGTGAAAAAGACAGAATTTTTCACCCGCTTGACTTAGGATTGAATGAAACAGGAGAGGGTTAATCCACCGTGGGCCTAAAATAAGGATGACCCCATGAGAACTTGTCACAAAAGATCTTTCACCTTGAGGGTTCCATGGATTTCACATTATTATGGAGGAGGTGTATTACACATAACAGAGTGTCTCTTCAACTTCTGTAGGATCACCCAGAAAAGGGGGATTCATTTCAAAATATAGACAAAACCTTTAGTTCTGTTACACAAGATTTCAGGCATGGAATAGGTCTTCTGCACAACTATTCCTTGAGCCATAGAAAGAATGTGTGCAAAGGGTCTGTTTGATATTTCATTGAGTGTGTAAGTGACTTGCATTAGGATTTCCATTTTGTGCACAGACCTTGAAACTTGTGTAGGCCTACTGTTTCCGATGCTTTCGCCGGGGCGCGCGCATCCGTCTGTGGAAAACGCGCTGCTGTTGCCCCGCATTCCCGCTTTCCAAAGGCGGGCGACATTCGTTCCTTGTTCAGGTACGTCTGCTCCTTGATCGAAACGGGATGATGGGATGTCGGTTCTTCCTTCCGTGGATTCCTCCTCAGAACTCGTCACCCAGTCCGGGTCTCCCTCATAGATTTAATACGTTGTTCTTGAATCTCATTCCTGGTGCCATATCGTCATGGACGCCGGTTAATTACACTTCTTCTGTCAAGACTTTCCATAGGGTCTTGACATGGTAGCGACCTTCGGTCGGAGTAGATGGAAACATCAGTAATGTCGGGGCATCTCTGGGTGCGTGGACATAGGGGAACCTGTATTCTTCCTCATAAGAGGGCATCTCAAGGGTGCATAACCCAAGGTATCCTGCGTCGAGTGGATGGAATCATATGACATAGGCATGTACCTGAAGTTTTCCTCAGCTTCCCATGTTTAACAGAGGGTATGCAGCATGTTTAACATCTTGTGAAGACGGTTACGCCAAAGGTGTGTCATCTAACGTTTTCCACAGGAATCTCATGTTTATCACGAGGTTTTCTGTGAGTTTAACGTCTTACGGAGACAGAATGAGGCTGATCAGAACGTCCCATAGAGATGGATCAGATGGTGGTGTGCCCCGTAGAGGGGAGATGTCACACCGTAATGGCTGATTTGAACACCACTGAGGGAATATCAGGGGAAGTGCATCCCAGGATGGGGTACATTACCATTGGTTGGGATTGAACCTCTTGGAGGTTTCCTACATACCCTGTGTATAGGACAGGGATCAAAAACCCCGTAGTTCGAAGGGGTGATGAATCGGGGTGTACACAGAGGACAACGACCCAGAGATATGCTGGGGCTTACACATGGAAAGCGGCCCATGCGCCGCTAGGAGTAGCGAGGAGGTGGATGGCATAATCCCACCGGGATGTGGCGGCCCGGGTGAGAATCAGAATGGGTGATGGATGGATGAATGAATTGGGGGGGGGGAATGAAATGGGACCATCGCAGGGGTGATGGTGAAGTTGGGCTTGAGCCTTGAAGAGGCTTCCTACGTATCCCCGTGGCAGGGAATCAAAGTCCGCGTAGTTTGGGATGGTGCCGGTAAACCGACGTGAATGTGGACCTTGGCCCAATGAATGTCGTCAGCGAACCGACGTGAAGGTGGACCTTGGTCCGATGGGCATCGTCAGCGTACCGACGTGAAGGTGGACCTTGGTCCGATGGGCATTGTCAGCGAACCGACGTGAAGGTGGACCTTGGTCCGATGAGAGATAACCTTGGGTAGGCTTCCTACGTACCATGCCTTGACATGGATCAAATACCTCGTAGTTCAAAGGGTTTCATCGGTGAAACGATGTGAAAGTAGACCCGTGGGTCCACTAGTAGTGGGCTTGAACCTTGGGAAGGTTTCCTACATACCATGCCTTGACATGGATCAAAGTCCTCGTAGTTCAAAGGATTGATGGAATACAGTTTAACGTCATGCGGGACGGTAGTGAACCCTGACGTGAATAAACGACGGACATTGGGTGTTGGTGAAACGACGTAAATGAGGGACCTTGGTCCGATGGGAGATGGGCTTGAACCTATGGGAGGATTCCTACGTACCATGCCTTGACACGGATCAAAGTCCTCGTAGTTCGGGTTGTGGAATACAGTTTAACGTCATGCGGGATGGGGGTGAACCGACGTGAATGAGGTCGGAACGACCGGATGGTGGGTTTGAACCTCGTAGAGGCTTCCTACGTACCATGCCTTGACATGGATCAAAGACCTCGTAGTTCAGGTTAGTCACAACGGCTTTCCGTCGGACTAGAATGCAGTTTAAAGTCATGATGGATGAAGGTATAACTCGACATGAATGATGATCGGTGGGCTTGAACCTCAGGAAGGCTTCCTACGTACCACGCCTTGACATGGATCAAAGACCTCGTAGTTCAAATGGGTGTGCAGTTTAATGTTGTACGGGACAAGGGGGGATACAGTTTAACGTCATGCTGGACGAGGGTGAAACTCGACGTGAATGAACGACCGAGCAATGTGGCTTGAACCTCATGGAGGCTTCCTACGTACCATGCCTTGACATGGATCAAAGTCCTCATAGTTCGCTGTGGGTGGGGGTCAGGGTCGGTGCTCACTCTAATCCCACGTGAGTCATGCTCGATGTGAGAAACAAGAGGTTGTAAGGACCTGACGATCACGTCGCGAAGGATGCATCCGTGAGAAGCGAAGAGGGGCTTACGTGTTAGGCGGCCCATGGTGTTGGGACTTACTCTAGGATGGAGGCCCGAAGAAAAGGATGATGATGGTTTTGGGCTTGAGCCTTGAAGAGGCTTCCTACGTACCATGCCTTGACATGGATCAAAGTCCTCGTAGTTCTTCTGATGATGGCTTACCGCCGATTGGGGGTTTCAAAAGCTTACCGCTGAATGGTGTCGCAATGGCTTACCGCTGGATTGGGTCACAACGGCTTACCATTGGATAGGGATGTCAACGACTTACCGCTGAATGGGGTCGCAACGACTTACCGCTGGATTGGGTCACAACGGCTTACCGCTGGATAAGGATGTGAACGGATTACCGCTACATAGGATCACAACGACTTATCGCTGATTGGGATCACAACAGTGGATGGAGCTTACGCGAGGAAGATGCCCGAGTGCCGCTATGGAGGGGCAATGGTGAATGGGGCTTATGCAAGGAGCTGCCCGGATGCCGCTATGGAGCAGCAATGGTGAATGGGGATTATGCAAGGAGCTGCCCGGATGCCGCTATGGAGCAGCAATGGTGAATGGGGCTTATGCAAGGAGCAGCCTGGGTGCCGCTATGGAGGGGTAATGGTGAATGGGGATTACGCTAGGAAGCTGCCCGGGTGCCACTATGGAGCGGCAATGGTGAATGGGGCTTATGCAAGGAGCTGCCCAGATGCAGCTACGGAGCGGCAATGGTGAATGGGGCTTATGCAAGGAGCTTCCCGGGTGCCGCTATGGAGGGGCAATGGTGAATGGGGCTTATGCATGGAGCTGCCCGGATGCCGCTATGGAGCAGCAATGGTGAATGGGGCTTATGCAAGGAGCTGCCCGGATGTCTTCCTCATGTCTGGCCATGAGGGCATCCCAACTCACTGGTGGGTTGAGGCATTTACCTATGCACTGGTGCACAAGAGGGATAATGCCACGGGGCATTGGAATCATGCCACTGTAGTCATGGCATTGAGCATCTTACGCTTGGATCATAAGACATCTCCTGTTTGGAACAAGAGGCATCCTATGTTTGGAACATAGGGATAATACTACAGTTTATAGTCTTGTAGGTAGGACTGCTAGCATCTCATGCTCAGAGCATAAGGCATCTCTCATATAGGGAAAGAGGCATCCTATCATTTGTTAGATAGGGTGTACTACAGTTTATAGTAATTTAGATAGGACTATTAGCATCTCATGCTTGGAGCATAAGGCATCTCTCGTATAGGGAAAGAGGCATCCTATGTTTGGAACATAAGGATTACTACAGTTTAGAGTCATGTAGAAAGGACTGTTAGGCAGAAGGTGCCTAGTAATGGTTGGTGTTGGGACTTACGCAAGGGCGGCCCTTTCTGGTTCAACCTGGCATAGGAGACAAGTGATAGGGTTTGGAGGAGTTTCCTGAGGAATGGTTCGACTCAAGGTACTCGGGGAATTGATGATGAGAATCTCAACTCACGACATGGAATGAAACCAATAGGAATATATCGGCTCAAGGCATTTCATGGTGTGTGGAGGAGTATCTAAAATCATGATGTCCCACAGGTGGAAGGTGGGAGCGCATAAGGGGGGAAATGGAAAATCCCGGCATCCCAGCCCGAAACATTTGCGGTGCAACTCTCCATTTTTCACGGGGGTCTGTGACGGTTGCGAAGGGACCGGCCCGGAGGGCCGAGACCGCAGCCCGACACTAACCCCGAGCGTGGGTGCGGGGGCACAGCCCCGACGGTATGGACCGGTGGGCACAAAGGTAGGATCCTCGCAAAGGATACGTCTTCGCAAAGTAGATTCGCGGAGTATGGCCTCGTGAAGCAATGGTCTCTCGCGGAGAAAGGGCCTCTCGTGGAGCAAAGGGGTCTCACGGAGCTTGGTCTCGCAGAGCAAAGGTATCTCGTGGAGCAAAGGGCTCTCACGGAGCAAGGGCCTCTCGCGAAGCTTGGTCTCGCGGAGAAGCATCGCGGAGCATAGGCTCGTGGAGCATGGACTCACGAAGCCTTGGCTCGCGGAGCAGAAACGCGAAGGAAGCTGCTCGCGGAGCATGGCTTTGCGGAGCCGCAATACGGAGCTCCGCTCGGCCGCCCAAGGGGAGAAGTGGCCGTGGCCGTCTGTCCAGAGAAGGGGGTGAGTTGGGTATTTATAGGCAAGGGGCGCCGCGAAGCAGACCTCCCGCGACGCCTCAGGTTCTTCATGGCGCGCTCGCGAACGTCAAATTCGTTCGCGGAGAGGTACCGCCTCCGGAGCATCGCGGCGGGCTCACGAACGTCAAATTCGTTCGCGGATAGTTACCGCCTCCGAAGCTTCGCGGGACCGCGATGCTCGGGTGCTTCGCATCAGTGCTTCACATCCGTGCTTCGTGAGGGGTCCTCGCGGCGCATCGCGAACGTCAAACGGGTTCGCGGAGCCTCTCTCCTCATTACTTCGCGGCAGCGCTCCGCGATCACGGAGGGGGCTTCGCGAATGGGCTTCGCGAACCAGATTTCCAGCCCAACTTCAAATGTCCATAACTCCTATTCCGTAGCTCCGTTTGGGCCCTGCGACCTACCAAATCGAAGCTTAAGAATAGTTCTATGATCTTGGATCGTGTATGGAAGCATTTGGAAAATTTCAGGAATGCGTTTTCCGGGGTCTACACCTACCTTATAATTCTCAAAATGTTCCATTGAGTCAAAGGGTGCATTCATTTTACCCAAAAGGATCCATTATGGCTCTGTGTAGATTTTGGAACCAACAATAAATCTTTCATTTTATATTCATCATGTATTTCCAATTATTCATGTATCAATGAACTATTATTTTAACCTTAAATACAATAAAAAAATTCATTACTAAAGTGAAATAATGTATCCTTGTGTCCAAAGGAAACATGACATAAATTTTTCGGTAATAATTAATAAAATTTGTACTAGAACTATTACCCTTACAAATTAAATGTTGTGTGTTTTCACTGCTGACTTTGGAAATAATCGTTCTTGGATACTAAGAAAATACACCTTACTTATCGTAAAGTTTATATACTTACTTGTTTACTATATTTGGATGCACATATATCATAAAAACATTTTATTTAATACCCAATAATTTTGTAAAAAACAATACATATTATTATTGGATATTCCTGAATAAAAAAGACTATTTTCATCTTCAATTTAGTGTGTTGTGTTTCAAATTCCATATATTTGTTTCATGATATATGATGAAAATAACCTCTTGTTCTATAACTATTTGTTTGAAGGATGTTGTGAAGGTTCCATTTGAATGTTACACTTTTCATTGAACCCTTAACCCTGTATTTCAACTTCTTCTCTATATTAACTAAAACATTATATAAGTTTTTATTACTAGGAGAACCTTACCTAGAAGGTAATGAAGCATTTTATCTAGTACATTTGTTTTTTAATCATAAAAAAACTAGAATATATTGGTGATATATAATTAATAATTTAATTATTTTGATCCATCTTTCAGATTTATACAGGACCAATATAATCATCACTCGTTGATATCTTGCTTCACTTACTCCTTGAAAGTTTCTCAGGGATGATACTACATCTAATATCATAAATGTCATGAAGTAATATCCTCAAATTAAATCATACATTAGTGAAATAAATACGAAATAAAACATCATATGAGTCATAAGTGAGTCTTATTTAATCATTTTTTAAGCACCCTCACTTCCCATGGAGGATTAATAGGTATTAGGGACACCAAAACATTGAGTTTCCTATATCGTAGTAATGTGCGTAAGCGCCTGTACTACCTTTTGGAAAATCATTCCTTTTTGGGAATTTTCATTGTCCAATAATTATCATAGTGTCTTTTAAGGTATTACATTCCATTTTTTAAAAACAAATCTTGGAAATTAGGTCTTTTTATATTGATAACTGATTTTGACAATTACCAATTATTTAAATCATTAAATGTCTCTGACTATATTATTGAACTATAGAAACCTCAATAATAGAATCAAAATACTTTATAACTTATGTATTCTATTGGAAAAGATCCTTATACCCCCCTCATTATTTAGAAGCATTGGTTATTGCACTAATTATAGAGTTCAAGGATTCTGTTTGACTGGCCAACCACATTAAATCGTGTCTCCTTGATTCGTTGAGTGAATTCCTAGCTTCAAAAATTATAAATATAATTTAAAAAATGCTTCCCACTAATATTACAGAAATATAGGTATGGCTAATTCTTTACTCACTACTTTAGTTAATTCAACCCATTACTCACATAAAAAATCTCTAGTGGTAAGAGACACCCTCAACTTTGGCTAACGAGCACCCCAAACACCTGGTTTTATTCAAATTCAATTGATGGATGACCTTTACAAATTAATATTTCTTTGAGGGTTTTTAATATATTTTTTAATCAATGTATGAAATCATTTTCTATTTGAAATGAACATTTTGTGTGATCACACTCATAAATTCCAATCTAAAGAAAAAAACATTCATTAAATCATAAATTAATTTTATATATGAATTTTTTAGTTTATTATGTTACGTGATTGCATAATTTTGTAGATTCAATAAAATAATAAACAATGAATAAATTAAATATAATATGTGACTCATCATGAGTATCCATTATAGGTCGATCCATTTAAACTCAATGGAATACCTTGACACATGGGTCTAATACTTAAGTTGGGTCTCGACTCATATTATATCTCACACCCCAACCAAATGTGTCATTGTCTCATCTCGAATACTACCTCATCTCTATTTGTTCCACTTCTTACTATGTCTTCATCTTAATACAAACATACTTTCACATAATCAAGGGGGTATTAGGAATGCATAATACACAAAAAATCACCCATGGACACACAAACCCTTATACATATTAAACGAGAAAAAACAACGATGCCCAATCCATATTTTAATTAACTACATGCATCACACACAATTAAAATAAATAAATAAATATCTATACATACATTGGTTGGTATGTGATCAAGATCATTCATCACCAAATTAAAAATTAAATTTCTATAAATTTAAAGTACATGGAAAATTCAAATAAATTAAAAGAATTATTAAATTCAAATATTTAATTTTAATTCTCTCCAACAATTAATTTTATTTTAATGCCAAAAATTAAATTAATTAATTAAAAAAAAATAACTAAAACTAAAACCAATTAAAAAATAATAATTTCCTTTCGAAATAGAAAAAAATAAATTTTCACTAATTTAATTTAATACCTAAAATTAAATTAAAAAATCAATTTTTTTATTATATAATATATACCTAAGACCTAAAACCTCTCATAGTTCTTGTGTCCTTCGGGTGGAACCCATGTAGGTAGTTTTTAGGCCTTATAAAGCCCGTGCAAGGTAGTTTTGGGCTAGGTAGGTCCACTCAGACCATTCTAGGTTGGGAAGACCCTTCCCAACCTACACAAGATGATTAGGATTCGGAATAACATGAAGGTTGTGTGGAAGGGGTTCCCTGGTTTTGGCCAGAGGTAGGCACACCAATGTTAGAGGGGGAGGTGGTAGGTGTGAGATCTAATGAGGGTGGTCTGACTATGGGGCCTCAATGTTGGTGGAGGCCACTTGGGGAACCACTCCAGTGGTGATATGGTGACCAGTTTGGAGGGGATAGAGATGATCATTGTGGGATGATGTGATTGAAGAGGGAGTCGCACAGTAGTGGCCCTCAGTGGAGAATGATGGATGCAAGATCCAGTAGTGATCTGATCTAGATCTAGAGGTGCACCAGTTGAGGTGGGAGTCTCCTTAGCGATCCGATGAACATGAGTGGAGTGTGGCTAGAGGTGGCTAGCTAGGGTTAGATTTAGCCGATGGGTCCTCATAGATGAGGAGGTGGAGGTATGCCCCTGTTCTGGAAAGATTTTAGGCTCATGAAGAGTAGGAGGTGCAACGGCTGGTGGGTGATGCTCGTTCGATACGGCTATGATGGTGAGGCTTCATATGTAGAGTCAATAAGGCTTCCGTATGATTTTTTTCATTCCACTATATTTTCAAAATAATAAACACATTTTCTTAAGGAAAATTATTTTTCTCTAAGAATTATTTTCTTAAGGAAAATTATCTTTTTCTAAGATTTTTTTATCCTTGCCTTGGTTTTCAATGTCTTATTTATTATCTTCTCAAAACCAAGTCTATCCTTTTTTTATAAGACCAAAATTCGGATCTTTATCTAAAACCTCATAATATTATAGTTCCTTAGATATTGAGTCTTTCTATTTTTAGAATCCAAATTACTTGAAATTCAGACTCCAAATTCTTTGAAATTTAGACTCCAAATTCTCTGAAATTCAGACTCTGAATTCCTCAGAATTCAGAACAATTACTCAAAATTAGGACTCCAAATTCATTAGAATTCAGACTCTAAATTCCACTGAATTTAGACTCCGAATTCCAAGGAATTATGACTCTGAAATCCACAGAATTATGACTCTGAATTCCTTGGAATTCATACTCCAAATTCATCATAATTAAAACTCCGAATTCATTAGAATTCAGACTCTGAATATCTATTTTTTCTAGAATCTGATTGTACATATATTTAGACCCCGAATTCTATATTTCCTAGATTAGGAATATTAAAATTTGTTTAAGATGATTTATTTTCCTTATATATTATTATTTCTTAATCCTGATATTGTTTCCCATGTTTTTTTAAATAAAATGATGTTGTAAAATTTGTTTCAAACTGACCATTAGTTGAGTGACCTGTACAGGTCCCTCCAAGATTTAAGGAAAAATATGACCATTGGAGGAGGGAGCCGACTGTGGGAATCTGTACTAATAAATAGGATCTCATTTGAATGAGCTCATTATCGATTGATGATCCTAGAGATTAATTTCTATGAATTTATTTCGAGAGAGAGAATGAATCTGATTCCATGTGTGATTTATGAACATCTTGTTCAATATGATTTGTGCAACTCTGATTTTTGCTGAGTACAATTAAGGGATTTCGGGGATAGGAAGATAGAGGTGCTGACTAACTTCCATTTCGAGGGCTTGTAAGGATAGCAAGATAGAATTTGATATTCTTATCAAGGTCTTACCCTAGTGTGGGAAAGATAGACATTCTTAAAATTATAAATCAATGGACCTTTATCCAAGGTTGTTGGATATCCTTCAATTTGGGATAAAATATTTCCTACATGTATACTAGATTATTGTTTCAAGTTTTATTTCTGTTGTATTTTTTTAAATAAAGAAATTATAACTTTCTTATACTTTCTTGTACATATACATACTCTGATAAATAAGATTACATACACATTTAGGTAGAATCATCACCAAAGATATACCTTCTTATTTTTTCTTAAGTTTAACTTGATTAAGTTTAGGTTTCTTATAATTGGACTCGGGCCTTTCTAATTATCCCTTTATGTATGAACCAGATAGGGTTTGTAAATTTAATTTCTTTAACTTTGTTAAACATAGATTTCGGTAAGGATAAAAGTGAATGTTTTTAAACATACAATTCATGCACCCCTTTTTAATTGATCATCTAAATTTTCTATTTTGATCCTACAATTAGTATCATAAGAGGTCTATAAAATACTTATAATTACATATAAGATTTTTTGCTCAAGTTTTTTTTTCTAAATTTTCTTGATTAAATTTTCTTGTTCATGTTTTTATTAATTATTTTTATCATTGTTTATAATCTTTTACTATTAATAAGTTTTGTGGAAATGAAATTTTCGTATAGGATGGTAGGTATAAATGTTGGTTCTATAGACAACCTTAATCCTAACAGACCACTAATAATTGATGGTAATGATTATGCTCACTGGAGATTACAAAATTCCATACAAGGAAGTGAGAATCTTCAGCAATCAAGAAAATCTAGAATATAAATGAAATTACATGGAACACAATAAGTTTTTGTGTTCTATGACTAGGAATATATATAGTCAGATATCTTCTTGTGAATCATACAACTGTATTTGGAATAAAATTTATGTTACAAACCTTGGAACTGATAAAGGGATTTAAACTATAAGAGATATGTTAAGAGATGAATATCATGGATTCATATTTCCATATGGAGAACCTGTTTGAAAAGTACAACAATGATTTATGACCATTGGAAATAGTCTTCAATATATGGGATAGAATGTTCTTGATGATGAAGATCTTGTGGACAAGATAATTTATATAATTCCCAATGAATGGGAATCTAAATTGAAAGCTATTGATGAAAATATAAAAGTATCTTACATTACTCGTGATTAGTTCTTTGGAACTCTTCTTCAATATGAAACAAGAATCAAGAGAGATGCTGATTTCAATAAGAAAAATAATGGTAATGGAAGTGTAGCTTTCACTACTACATCAAAATCCAAGACTCTGGAAAGTGTACATAGATCTAAAGCCACAAAAGTTATTTTTATATCTGAATCAAGTGATAGTGATCAGTCTGAGAATGAATTAGACAATCTTGCTCGAAGTATGAAAAAGATTATGGGGAAGAAATATTTTCAGTACAGATATAAGAAGAAATATTGAAAGGAAAAGAAATATTCTGTAGTCACTTGTTATGAATGTAAAAGTGTTGGACATATCAGACCAGATTATCCTATGCTTAAGAGAAAAGAAAAAAAGGAAAAGAATTCAGAAATGAACAGAAATAAGTACAATAAATCTAATGCTAAGAACATCATAAAATTTAATTACACTAGGAGTGCCATTGGTTGTGACGCTTTAGATTAATACCCAAAATCTGAATCTTTAGGTCAAAATAATATTGGTCTTATAGCCAGAATATCTATTAAAAATCATTGTTTATAGCTAATTTACACAATGCGGAATCCTTAACCAATATTTCATTAAATTATAATTTTCCTAATGAATAATATTATGAACCTTTATATGAATAATCTTCTTCAACAAAAGATAATAAATTACCTTCATTTGAAGAAGTTTCATGATTTTCTAAATTACTTGAGATGAGAATAGTAAGATAAAAAAGAGGTTAGAGAAATAAAAATCTAGTATTTCTGTTTTAAAAAATGAAGTATCAGATATTTTTATAGATCTTGATAAAAAACACTTGATTTTGAAAGTGTTTCTAAAAACTATAATGGAGTTAATTCTGAGAAGGATAAACTTTCTAATGACTTTGAAAATGTTATTTGTAAGATAAATGATTTAAACATTAACTCATGTTCTAAAACTAATGACTTTGAGGATAAGAATTTGATCCTCACAATAAAATCCCAAATTTTTTCCTTTAAGAAAATTTTATCAAATTACAATTCTGGATGGAAAGAATTTGATAAAATGTATTCACATTTTCATCCTTTTAGGAATAGTTTGGGATTTGGTTATACTCATTCAAAACTAGTTTATAGTAAAAACTATTCTGTTCCACAAAGTTCTCCCTTTTTCACTAAGTTTCAATGTGGTGGACAATGAGAGAAAATTGTTCTTTAAATAAACCCCAATCCTTAGGCTTTCATAAAGATTAATTTTCTTTAAAAAATGTGGATTCCTAAGATTTTACTTTCAAAAATTTCCAGATCTAAGATAGTTTGGATTCCAAAAGTTTAACTCATTTATTTTTTGGAAAATAAAGGAAGTACCAATAACAATATATGGTACATGGATATTCTATTCTCCCTACACATGACTGGTAACAAAAACATCATTGGAAAGATTATCAAGATGAAAGGAAGAAAATTAAATTTTAGAGATAATTCTCCAGGAGAAATTATTGGTATATGAATCATTGTTCTTTTTTTAAAATCCTTAATTTCAAATGTTTTATTTGTTAATGGTCTTAAGAACAACCCCATTCTCATAAACCAATTATGTGATGAAGTTTACCTTGTGAATTTTTGGAATGATAAATGTCTAGTACATAATTACAAGGAAGAGATTATTCCTTCTTCCCATAGGGATGAGAATTTTTACGCACTTAACTTAGAATACCTTGGGAGATAAGACCTACCTTGCCTTAGTGAAATGGAAGATCAATATTGGTTATGGAATAGAAGACTAGGACATCGTAACCTTAGGAACCTTTAAAAACTCTCAAAGAAAAGACTTGTTATGGATCTACCAGAGCTTAGATTTGATTCTTCAAGTGTTTGTGATCCTTTTCAATATGGAAAGAAACATAAGTCAAGTTTTAAATCAATCAGTGAAGTCTCAAATTCTGATGCATTATTTCTAGTTCAAATGGATATTTTCATTCCAACAGAAACTGGAATTATTGGAAGAAAATATTATGTATTTATTTTAGTTGATGATTACACCAAATTTACATGGGTTTATTTTCTATAAATGAAATCTATTGCCTTTTATTATTTTAAAATGTTTAGATCACAAGTTAAAAATGAGAAAAACCTTCCATTAATAACTATTCATAGTGATCATGGAGGATAATTTCAAAATTAAGATTCTGAAACTTTTTAAAGTAAAAAATAACTCATAAATTCTCAGCTCTAAGAACTCCACAAAAGAATGGTGTTTTTGAAAGAAGAAATAGAATTCTTCAAGAGATAACTAGAACCATGTTGATTGAATAATATACTTTGAAAGACTTTTGATATGAAGATGTTAGTACTTCTTATTATATTGTAAATAATGTTTTAATCAGGCCATTTATCAATAAAAAACCATAATAATTGTGGATAGGTCGAAAACCTAGACTTTCATACTTCAAAGTATTTGCATGTAGAGTGTTTATATTGAACAATATAGATAACTTACATAAATTTGCACCCAAATACAATGAACGAATTTTCTTCAGCTACTCCACTACTTCTAGGGCTATAGAGTTTTTAACCAAAATAGTTATACTGTTGAAGAAATAGAACATGTTAAATTTGATGAAAATGGTCCTTTTTTTAAACAACCCCAACCTACATCCTCAGATGTGTGTCCATAAAATTATTATTAACATTTGTTGGAAATTTATTCTAATATGGAAAATACTCAAGAAAATGTTTCTAATGTATTTACCCTAGAAGACATTCTACCTTACGTTGATGAACATGATTTACAAAACCCAAATCAGTTGTTTCTTAAGAATCGTCCCAGTGATAGATTCATTGGTGATGTAAATCAACCTATAAGGAATAGATGTTATTTATGAAATGAAGTATAACATTTAGAATTTATTTCCCAATTATAACTAAAAAGAACTGATGAAGATTTATGTGAATATGATTGGATTAAAGCCATGCAAGATGAACTAAATGACTTCGAAAGGAATAAATTCTGGGCCCTAATTGAAAGACCTAAGGAAATATATGTAATTATAGTAATATGGGTCTTCATAAATAAATGTGATGAAAATGGAATCATAATAAGAAATAAAGAAATATTAGTTGCTAAAGATTATAATCAATAAGAAGGAATAGACTATGAAGAAACCTATGCTTTACTAGAAATACTTGAGTCTATTCGTATTTTACTTTCCTTTTCTACATTATCTAATTTCATAATTTTTCAAATGGATGGGAAGTGTGATTTCATTAATGGATATGTTTAAGAGGAAGGTTATGTTGAAAAACCATCTGTATTTGAAGACACAAAACATCCTAAACATGTTTTCAAATATACCAAACTTTTTTATGGACTTAAACAAGCCCCAAGCGCCTGATATGATATACTTACAAGATATTTATTACCAAAAAATTATTTTAAGGGAACTACTGATCTAACACTTTTTATAAAGAAAGATATGAAAATGTTTTGATTGTTCAAATATATGTTGATGACATTATATTCGGATCAAATCATCAATCTCTAACTAATTCATTTGCGAATCTTATGAAATATGAGTTTGAAATGAGTATGACGGGTGATTTAAAATTTTTTACTTGGTTTTCAGATTTCTCAAAACCAGAAGGAACTTATATATCCCAATATAATTATATTAACTATCTTCTTCAAAATTATGGATATGAAAACAATAAATGTATATGTACTCCAATCGGTGCCTCAAATTCTCTTGATCTTGATGAAGTTGGGAAACTAGTAGATCAGAAATCTTTCAAAGTTATGATAGGATGTTTATTATAATTAATTTCTATTCATCCATAATTAATGTTTCTAGAATGGTAATGTCCAAGATATCAATCTAATCAAAAGTAATCTCATTTAAAATAAGTGAAAATAAATTTTCACTATTTAAATGGAACCATGGATTTAGGAATTTTTTTATTCTTCAAGAAATGATTTTGTTTTCAATAGTTTTTCAAATGCTGATTTTGGCGGATGTATAATGGATAGAAATAATACATATAGAAATTTATAGTTATTATGAGATTCATTAGTTTCTTGGATATGCATGAAGCAACACACAATAGAAATTTCCCCAGATGAAGCTGAATATGTAGCAGCTAGAAGTTATTGTGATCAAATGTTGTGGATGCAACAAACACTCCCGTACTATGTCATGAGTTTTTCCAAAACACATATGTTGTGTGATAGTAAAAGTTCCATTGACCTATGTAAAAACCCTTCACATCACTCTCATGAAAAAAAACATAGATATTAGGCATCAATTTCATAGGTATCACACAGAAAAAGGAGATAAATTCTTCAATATATCGGAATGAAAGATCAACTTGCTGATGTTTTGAAAAATTATTTACCCTACGATATATTTTAATTCATTAAAAAAAAGTTAGGAATAATTAACATATGATAATATTCCATATTAACCTTTTGTTGAATCCTATCTCCTTACATTATGAAACTAATTTTCATAGGGGAGTAAAATTTTTTCCCTCCAAAACCATTCCTGAATTTTTTAATTCTTAGAAACTGAATTTCTTAATTCTCAGAAAAGGAATTTTTTATTCTTAGAACCTGATTTTTTTTATTCTTGGAACCTGAATTTTTGAATTCTCAGAAACAGAATTTTTGAAAATTCAGAACCTAATTTTTTGAATTCTCCGAATTTTTTTTCGGAACCTAAAATTTCCTTTCGTTAATAACTTTTTTAGGAATCTATGTTTTAAAAATATTTTTCAATTATGACAATTCCTTCTATGAAATCTGGAAGGTATGTTTCGTTAATGAAATCTTCATAATTGAATTTTTTACTTATTTATTTTTCTATCTTGATTTAAGAAAACCCTATCGAATTCAATTTCCAAAAATATGATTTTTCTTTAAAACCTCAAAATATCAGAACTTACAAGATCCTTCATCAGTATTCATCTCAAACGTTAGATTATATCTAGCATATATCAACTATTGGATTAAATTGTGAATTTAACCATCATCTTGAAGCCTATATAAAGGCCCCCTAATCCGTTTACCACATCGGGTTTTCATGAGTTTTTTCACCAAAGCTATTCTCCTCTACAAAACAGTCGTTCAGTTTTATATGTTCCATTATATTTCGGATGTCACTCGAAGTTTCCTCAGTGAATCAGATTGTTTCAAACAAGGAAATCAGGGATTGGAAAATCTATAGTGAAATGTTGGTTGACACAAATTTATTTTCCATGTATAATTCCATGATTACGAAGAATACCCGACTGAATGGATGAGAATGTTTATTTGTAGCTATGCTGGAGTATCAGGATCCAGTTTATCCGGAACTTCTCATAGAATTTTATTATTCAATTTGTTTTTATGAATAAGGAGGAAGAGAAATGTTTTCATTTAAGAGCAATGTGAAAACCTATTCATTATCCTTAAACATGGCTACAAACATTCTTGGTATTCTTTATCAAAGTAAAGCAATATTTTTCTCTCACAAGCTACCAAATAAGAGAGTAATTTATGAGAAGGTAAAGGAAATTGAGTTCCTTGGACTCAAGGGTCTAAAATAACCAAAGATCATCCAACTTACAACAAAATTAAGTTTGTTATCATTATGGTTGCAGGGATTTCTTCTTCTGATGAAATGGAGACAAATACTCTCTTAAAAAAGTGATATTTTTATGATGATTTTTTTATGAATTTAATAATGGTAAACCATATCAAGTATACTATCCTTACCATCATCAACATAAATAATAGAACCATAAAAACCCATATTATCTTATATCTGGTGATCTGGTTGAAGATTATCATTCTCTATTTTGAATAATTTTAAATTCTGTATAGTTCAAAACCTAGAACCTTTTAGATCATGTTGTTGAGTGATGACACTCTTAGAAGGATGAACGTTGGTTTAAGTACCAAATAATGAGATTTTTATGATCTTTATGAAAGTGAGTTTCACGATTTAATCAATTAAATCTCAATTAAGAGAAACTTCAAAGAAAAATCAGAAGAAGAGAAAATAGAAGGTACCAGAATCAAAAGAAAAAGTGCCAATTATGGAATCCCATTCAGCTCCACCAAAGCCGAAAAAGAAAAAAAATCCTTTTTTATAAATTAGTAGAAAAGTGGAGAGAGTAGAAGAAGAAGGAGGAGGGAGATGTAAACTTCTATTTAGACCATGCTGAGGAAAATGCCTTGAATATTCAAGCTGCTGAAGAACTAGAAAAGAAAGAAAATGTGAAGAAGTTGAAGAAGAAAATATTAGAATATGAGAGAGTTCAAGACCTTCATAAGGATATTGAGAAAGAATCTGAACATATACAGGTACCATAATATTTCCTTCAAGAATCAGTTTCTTTAGAAACTCTGGGAATGAAAATTTAAAAACCAGAACCTATTGTCGAATAAGAGGTAGTTCTGTAAGAAGAATAAGAACAAAAATAAGAGGAAGTGAGTAAATATGTGATCAAAAAAATGGAAGAATATCATGAAAAGTAAAGTCCTTTAGAGAAGATATCGATTAGAACTACCTAGGTTAAATCAATTAAAACAATATCTCAAGGGAATGATGATGATGGACAGGATGAGGCTGATAATCCTACTAATGATGAGAGCAAAAACCATGATTTAATTCACCTTTAAGATATTAAGGAATATGTAGAGAAAGAATATGTTTATGAAGATAATATAATCCATGTATCAGATAGTGAACATGAGTCTCTGAAAGTTAGAAAGGAAATATCTAGATCTGATAAAGAAAAATAGGTGGTTGTTGACTCACCTAGAATGGTTGTGGTTGTGAAAGGTAAGAAAGATGTTGGTGGAACATCCAAGAGGATAGCTGAAGAGCTAGATAAATTTTCCTCATGACCAAAGTAATTAGCCTCCGAATCTTCATCTTCCTTAGGACAATATTTCGTTGTTCAATCTTTGAAGAAGTTAGTGAGCACAATTCCCTTATTTCCATGTATCGATTCAATATGTCAGTTCCTCCAACATTCTATTAATCCAAAATAGGATTAAATAAGTATGATCATGGATATTTTTATCATGCTTGAAGTGGATTTCATGACTATTTATATTGGTTATGATTCTCGTAGTAGATCATGTATGGAAATGACCAAAAAGTCTAAGTCATAAATTTCTGATCTGAAAATTATAGATGATTTCCATGAATCAATAAAGGATGGAGTTGACCATTTAAATGAAACCATGATAAACTTAATTTCAAAACATTAAAATAGGTTGAATAAAGAGCAAGACACAAAGATTCAATAGGAAAGATACCTGAATGGAAATCTCAACTCAGTTGCTTTAAATTTAAAGAGATAAAGAGAACTAAGAGTAGATTTGGAAGAAAAGTTCAAAAAATAAGAAGATGTAGTAAATTCTCAGGAAGAAATGTTAAAGTCTCAAGAAGAAAGTATCAAGGCTCTCAAAAAGAAGAATCAAGATTAGGATCAGTTGATCAAGAGGATTGAGGATGATTACAAAGAGCTAAAGAAATTAAAGGCAACCTTGAGAAAGCTCATGCCAAAAAAAAGAAGGATGAATGATTTACCATGAAAATCTAATATTTTGTTGTATTTTTTCCTTGTAACAAAATTTTCCCATCATAATAAAACTTTCCTTCCATTGTTTTTCCTTGTATATTTCTAATCTTTTAGGTAATTTTTTTTTCATTCCCTCCATTCATTTTGGAAAATCCCAAATGGGGGGGGGAGAATGATCAAAATAATATTAAGTAAGAAGAAGAGAATCTCCTAATAAAGGGGCAGATTAAGTACAAGGGAGTTTACATAAAGAATATTTTCTCAAGAATGATAGTGTAACTTCTCTAAGAAAGACCAGAATATGATCCTTAGGGATTTCAAAACCAAATGGGAAATTAGTCATATTCATCATAAGTCATAAGTAAAGAGATATAAGTATTTTGTTTAATGTTCAAAAAGAAAAATCATTATTCATTATAATTTTTTTCAAAAGGTTGTGTTTTCAAAAAAGAGGGAGATTGTTGAGTCCATAAGGTTTCCATATGAATTTTAAATTCCTTTATGTTTTGAAAATCAAAACCACATTTTCTTAAGGAAAATTGTCTTTTTATAATAATTATTTTATTAAGAAAAATTTTCTTTTTCTATGAAACGTTTAATACTTACATTGGTTTTCAATGTCGTATTTAATATCTTCTCATTACCAAGACTAATTCTTTTTTTAATAAGCCAAAAATTCATATCCATATCTAAAACATCATAATCATAAATTTACTTAGATATCGATTCTTTCTGTTTTCAGACTCTGAATTCCCTGAAATACAGACTCCGAAATTATATAAATTCAGAATCCAAAATAACTAAAATTCAAACTATGAATTACTCAGAATTCAGACTCAGAATTCCTCAGAATTAAAACTCTAAATTCATCAAAATTCAAACCCCAAATTCCTTAGAATTAAATTTCTGAATTTCTCGGAATTAAGACTTAGAATTTCTCAGAATTATGAATCTGAATTCATCAGCATTCACACTAAGAATTTTTAAAAATTTAGACTCTGAATATCCATTTTTCCATAATCCAATTATTCATAAAATTAGGCACTGAATTCTATATTTCCTAGATTTATAAGATTCAAATTTTTTTAAGCTATATTACATTCATTAAATATTATTTTTTCTCAAGCATGATAATGTTTCCCATGTTTTTTTTCATAAAACCATGTCATACAATTTGCTTCTAACGATACATTGGTTGAGTGGCACGTGTACATGTCCCTCCTAAATTCATGGAAAAATATGACTGTTGGAGGAGGGATCTAACCATTATAATCCTTTCCTATAAATAGGATCTCATTTGAATGAGTTCATTATCGATTTATGATCCTAGAGATTACATGTTGTGAAGTGATTTATAGAGAGAGAAGGACTATCGTGACTTGTGTGATTTATGAACATCTTGTTCAACCATGAACATCTTGTTCAGCTTGCATTGTGTGACTCCGATTGTTATTGAGTACAATTGAGGGCTTATGGGGATAGGAAGATAGAGGTGCCGACTACCTTAAAATTAAAGGGCTTGCAGGGATAGAAATACAGACTCAAATATTCTTATCAAGCAATTACCCTAGTTTGGAAAAGAAAAAATTTCATTAAAGTATAAATGAATGGATATTTATCCAAGGTTGTTGGATACCCTTCACTTTGGGATAAAAGATTTCCTACTTTTTTACTTGATTGTTGTTTCAGGTTTTATTTCCGTTGTATTTTTTTAAAGAAAGAAAGACTAACTTTATTATACATTCTTTTACTTATAATTACTCTAGTAAATAAGATTCTATATGTTTGAAGGTAGAATATTCCCTAAGATAAAACTACTTAAGTTTTCCTAGGTTTAACTTGATTAAGTTTAGGGTTCTTATAACTGGACCTGGACTATTTAAATTATCTTTTTATGTATGAACCAAAGAGGGTTTGTGAAATTACCTTATTTAACTTTTCTACACATATATTTCCTTATGGTTAAAAGTGAATGCTTTTAAACTTATAGTTCACCCCCTCTTTTAATTGAGAATCTACATATTATATTTCGATCCTACATTGCAGTGTCTCGTAGAGGGGAGGGTGAATACCTACTACTCGCTGATGAAGGGAGGCCCTGAGACCAGGGAGATGCGGCATGCTGATGTAGTAAGGGAAAGATGGGTGGATTCCCGTGTCCAAATCTTATATGAGAAGATAGATTTTTTTTCCAAAATCCTGAAGATAGGTTTTTTATCTTATTATAAGACCATCTGCCCACCTCCCCTTTTGTTTTTTATTATTTTGTGATGGGTTTTATTAATTTTCAACATAAGCCAAAAAACATTAAATGTTCGTTGACCTAGAAAAAATTATTCCTATTTTATTATTAAAAAAATGTTTCGTCAATTTTTTTATTAAAAAAATAATAAATAAATAACAAACAATGCCCCACCCCCTTTAGTAATAATAATAATAATAATATTTTATGTTTTTCCATAACCATAGAGAATTTTTTTCCACCCAGAGATGTTCTTGTGACCATATTTCGGCTTATTCCTAACCATAGGTCGTCAAAAAAATTATGAACACGTATATAATTTTGTTCTTTAAAAAAATTTAATATGTGAAAAATTAAAATCTAGAAACACCATTTTAATCCATAATAATTTTTTTTGGATGGTCGTAACATAGACATCCAACCTCAGAACGAATCACGGTAAGATCTGCCATAAAAAATTTCAAACCATCTACTTAAATTAAAAGCTATTTTAATTTTATGAGCTTATAAAACTCAGACAGTTTCTATTATTTCAATTTATGGTGTTGAAGTGTGAAACAGAAGTTGGAGGGCAAGAGAGTTTAAAGTTTTATCACCATAGAAACCAAAATTGTCATCGACAACTATATGATCCTTGGTATAATTCTTGGAACTCAAGTGAATTTAGAAAAAATATATACAATACTAGCATGTAACTCATTTGATCTAGAGCTCTCTTGACTTCATCTCATCATCGACGACCATCACTTGAAATATATGAAGAAAAACCCCTCTAGATATTCCATATAAGCTCTAAGAATCTACACTTATGTCATTTGATGAATTTCATGTTCTAGACCATATATCTAATGATGTATTTTACATCATCATGATGATAACCATCCCCAACCATCAATCAATGTAGGGGTACTTGGATCGGCGCTCGCAGAGAGACTATATCTCTAGAGGGAAGGAGAAGATAAATGATCTCATTTAATTGAAAAAATAGAACACATGAAATGAGCCTACTTCTTGTTTATATTGTGTTATGGTCAAATTACCCAGAAGGGTACCCTAGACCCTCAAAAATAAAACGCACACTAAATAATAAGTATATAATTTTTTTTAACGAACTTAACTGCATCATAATAATTATTTATATTTTATCATATAACTAATATATATATTAAATATGTTGTGAGATAAACCTTGTGTCATTAACTCGACTCTTAATTCCCTCTAATATTAAACGAACCTAGAATATTAAAACAATATTTGTTCATATAATATTTTTCATGTATTCATTAAATTCCTCGTGAATACTTTAAATAAATAAGTTCAACCCAATTATTCTATACTTGAATAATAATGAATTTATTTATTCTTTGGATATGTTTAATTCTTGGAAAACTATTAGACCCCATTCTGGGGCCCATCATTCCCTATATACCTATTCTATAGAATAGAGAGTTTTCTTGAATACACAATTATGTGTGACTTTCTAGACCCTTATCTCAATAGTATTGAATAGTATTCATAGACCAAGAGAATAGTCTAGCAACCCATCAAGTCCCCTAAAGAGATAAGTAATATTCATAGCAACAAAAACCAACCAATGACCATATAATTTGTAATATAATATCTTTGTATGTAGATATGTCATAAATAAGGATGCAAACTTTTATTATCATCCTTTATTTCATTATAATTTGTTTATCTATCAGGGTGGATTTTTCTCTGACTACCTTGTACAAGGATTATTGAAGGTACTACCGTCCTGATCATCTAGACCCAAGATATATTACATCTGAAACTTAGAAGAGACAAATTCAATATTGATCATTCAACCAATTTCAAACCACTAATGATTCACCCAACACAAGCTACCTCACTATGATTTCATTATCGTGTTTTTTTTCATACATCAACATACACGATAAAGTTGAACACATTGATAATGATCACAATTCAGGAGACCAATACACATATAGGTACATAAGAACAACTAATGACACATGAAAATACGTGGTGTTCCTATTGGAGGTTCTATCCTCATGATATCACCTAATATAGATCACCAAGTGCGAACTTCATGAGAAGACATCTCAATGCTTATGATCCCCCAATACTTGATAGTTTGAAATCAACAGTTTCAAATCAAGATGATTTATCTATACCATATAAAAAATATTTTAGATTAATTTTATAGTATATCTAGTTTCTCATTATAGTCTATGATCTCTTTTAACCATTTGATATGACAATTAATCTTTAGAAATTTCCATTTAAATAGTGGTCCAAGAAATGTCAACACTATAATTGTAAGAGATATTCATGCTTAACTAAGTATAGAAATGATATTGAAATCAAAAAGTACTATTTAGTTGGGTCTAGGGAACCCACTATTACAACAAAGAAAACTATAAAAGGGATACATTGGTCAAAACAACAAGTGTGAAAAACATTCAAACATTTTTTTCAAAATATTGAAAGAAATTAAAAATAGATGAAAAAAACATTAATCAATTCTTAAAGCATGGATGTGGACATCCCTAAAATAAATATGGGCATAGATGTGGAAACGTAATGACAGAATTAACAGGAGGGGTCTATTACACTTATAAGATCCATATTAGGTAAATTATTAACCAAGGGAATATAAATTGATAGATGAAAAGTAAAATTTAAATAATAAAGAGAGGATAATAAAATGGTTGAGGTTTTATAGACAATGTTCTCAAAAAATTAATCCATATATAAATTAATTCATAGTAATATCTATTAAAAATTGATATAAAAAAGAAACCTTTACATATTTTGAAATTACTAATCCCTTATAAATGAAATTCATTTTTTGAATGAAAAAATTCATCATCATGTAATCTTATTATAAGAAATACATGCACTACTCTATTTTTTTTGGATATTTTTAGTTTATTGGATTTAAAAGACTATAATGAATCATATTCCTTGATTATATTTTCATTTTATAGTGAACATTAATATTAGTATACTAAGGGATATTATAAATTCCAATTGATACAGATGGAAGAAGCGAAGTCCTTGACTAGTAGGATCGTATCCTATGGGGTCCATTTATCATAGATTCTGATGAAGATATAATTAATATTATTTCAACATAACCAATCTCAAGATGATATTTAACAACTAAATCACATGAAAAATTGTTTATGGTATATGTTTAGCCTTATTGAGATCACAAATGAAACCATGTTTGCTAAACCACCCCATGAAAATCTTACTATCAAATACCTTAACCTTAGAGAATTCATAGGTATAATAAAGGGATATGTATATATACCCTAATATTATGAGGTTTTTAATTTTATTTTTTAAAAAAATATTACATTTATAACATTATAATATTACTTTTTTAAATGATTAAATAACGAGTTTGATAAAAATTACATTTTAATATGATGAAACAAAAATTGCATTTTTTGGAAAATATATAGTTTCAATGAAGAAACTATTTTGGTTGAATTCAATATATTTTTAAATACATTATATTTCAATATAATTTTATTATTAAATAATATTTATTAAATATAAATGATAATATAATTTTTATAAGGGTCAGAAAACTATAATTGTTAAAAAACTAGTATTCTTTAATAAACGTGTATTATTTATTTAAAAGTGTAAATTATCATATTTATAGAATTATTTTGATAAAATAAATATTATTTTATAAATCATAACATCAAAAATATAAAACAGTGACTTTTGTCAAAATTTTCAAAGGCAGTATATTTTTTGAGTAAAACATAGATGCGGTATAATTATATGATATGTATTATAACTTCATAAAATCAAAAACTAAATTTCATAAATAATATAAAAATTCTCTAGGACCAAAATTATGTTTCTCCATTATAATAATGTGTTTTTTAAGTTATTTGATTAATTTTAAAAACCCATAATGAATCATCAAATACCTATATTATATTTAAAGGTTATAAAATTAATTCATTAAAATTATGATTTTCATCCACATCACCAAGGGAATTATTTTAATATTTTAGGTTATTAGACATATAAAATAATGAATAAAAATCTTATTTGAAAGAAAACTTGGGTGAAAACCATGGTATATTTTTTGGTTTTTGTTACTTTATTATATAGAGTTTGAAACCTTTATTTGGAAATTAATAAACAATTATCCTCTCTTTCTCTATATAAAACCTCCCAAATTCCAGTTACTCTCCACTAAAAAACCTTGGATCATGAAATTAATATAAATATACCACTTTAGAGTCCTTATATGGTTCCCCCAATCTCATAAAAATCTCCCCAAGTATTTTGGATGCATCCTCTCAATGTAATGGATCATATCGTTCTCTTCTTTATTCAAGCACATTCTTTTTGCATGCCTTTTTATTTCTAGTAGTTCTATTTGGGATATATTTTTATGCATCCCTCATAATATCCCTATTAATAATAAATAATTATATACCTATATCTCTCTTATTAAATCATTATGTATTCATTTATGTGCACCTGTTATGCTTCTAAAATTATCCTACAGTTTTCCATGCCAAAAAAAAGTGTAGTAAATACCTGTCTGCATTTGCACTCAAGGATATTAAAATATTTTTAACTATAATAAATTTATTTTGGATTTAAATTTATGTAACCCACACTCCTTAATAACGGGGTAAAATATTTTAAAATACATCCTTGTGTTGTATGATCGATGTGGCACACTTTTTCATGTACATGATATTAAAGTAACAAGTGGGTCCAGAATTATATATCCCTCCAATGCACTAGGTAATGTTTTTATCTCATGATATTCCTTGTCTAGTGCAAAAAAGGTTATCCTAATCACACTATGTTATTTTTTCTTGGATGTTATCCTTGAATTATTTTTAGGATTTCATGTTTTATATTTTTATCGCATTCATATGCTGCCTTTATGCTATCATGTAATATCATACCCCATTATTCAATATTTTGAGTCTCCCCAATCATATTTTACCTTAATATTTATCATGGACCACATATACTAATTTACCTCACGTTTTTCTATGATTATTCCTTTATTGGGATTTATATATCTCCCCTTTCTTATGTACATCCGTAGTTTATCCAAGGCATTTATAGAAGAATGAAAAAATTTTAAGATCCTATTAAGAAAGTTTTCAATAATTTCCTTATATATAGGTTGCAAGTTGTTATGATATGTTCCTAATATCCCAAATAAATTATGCTTCTTGGTCTTCTTTTATTGTATAATCTTTACCTCTATAAAATAAATCATGAATTAAGGTTTATTAATTATATGGGTTATCATAGTTGGTTTTAGAGGAAAGTATAGTTATTTTATGTATTTATATTATAATAAAATATAGATATATTTAAGGAAAATAAAAAAGTATGAAAACACCCCTAAATGGTTATGTATAGAGTGAGTGGTTTCCATGGAAAAATATCCCAGTCTAGATACTACAAGTAGATGTGGATCTGAAATAGAGGTACCTAGGGGTAATAACCCTAAAAAAGGATCATTGAGTAGGAATCCATAATAACCTGGTGTACAAAAAGAGGCCTTACTACACACCTAGTTTGACACTCTCAAGGTACATTCTTTTATAAATTCACAATCTCTTCACAAAAAAATTATTAATTGAATAAAAATTCTTGTATGATTTTATGTTTGGAAATAAAACATTGAAAACTTATATTGAAACCTAGAAATTAATCTGTTAAAAAAATATTTCATTTATGATTTATTACCCTAGTCTTCATGGTTTCCCATTTTTGTATTTAATATTTAAAATATTCACACAAATAATTTTTCATTTGTATCTAGTCAGTGGCCAGAAACAGGAGGAACCAAGTCAATAACCAATGTGAGGGGAAATGTGATGATGGATCAAATGAGATTTCCAACACGATTGGAGCCGAAAACATGAAATTTGTGATAATAATTTCTCAATCATATAATTTTTTTAATTGAAACTAGAGTCATGATGTATTCCCAGATCCCCTAAAGAAATAAAATGGTTGAATTGAGACCTTTATCTGACAAAGGCCTTCAAATTTTAGTGGATCTGCCGATCCCTTAATCACTGAGCAGTGAATCACCTCCATTGAAAAGGTCATCTCAATCCTTCAATATTTCAAGTAAGAGAAGTTCATGTATGTTAGTTATATTATTTAGGGAGAAGCTGATCAATGGTGCATGTTCATTAAAAATACAAATCCTATGGTGGAGATCAAAGTGATGGAGTGGATGGAATTATTGATAATGTTTTCCTTATAATTGAGAGGGATTTCCTTAACCTCAAGAAAATTATGATGAATCCATTTTGTTTTATGTGAAAAACATCACAAAAAATTCATGATACACCATTGGATTTTTCATTCCCCCTGAAATTAATGTTAACAAATACTTTTCTTGGTTAAATCCAAATCAATGGAACAATTGGGATATTCTTGAAATTTATAGATATGAAAAAATTATCTGATGTGACCTCAAATTCTAAATAGAGATTAGTGAATATAAAGGGTCTATTTTAACTTGAGAATAAAAGAGTATATTATATTTTAATTCTAACTCTGTGATGGAAAACTCTCATGGGGGTAAGAAATTCAATCATCACACAAGTGAAATTCGTGGGAAGAAGCTTCCCAAAAATATTAATAAGGTGGAAAAGGAAATTATTTTGGTGCGATAAGGAAAGAAACCTTACTAGTGATTGATAATGAAAGAAACCCACTAATGTGATAAATGGAAGGAATTATACTATCAAATATCACCCTCCCATATAGAATTTTAACTACATAGATGATGGAAATTATGATAATCAATTCCCTAACCTAAGAGTTTTTTATGATAACCAATGAAAAAATATCCAATTCCTAGAGAGAAAGGGAAAGAATACTCCATCATAATAACTATGTCAGACCCCAAAAATGATGTGGCTAAATATATTTTCATTATTTATTCAAGGGTATAGAATTTAATATTTTATTTTACTTCTACACATTCTTTAATATCACACATGTTTTGTAGAAATATTCAAACCCCATCATAGAACATGGAAGTTGGTTTATCAGTTAAGAGAAAACATGAGTCAAATTATAGCATCCCATGTATATAACTCATCCCATATCCACATTTCTTGGCCAAATTTCCTAGAATAACTTGTGATACTCTCCAAAGAGTAATTCTATGTTCTTATGTCCATGTATTAGCTTTCAATGTATAAATCCATTATTGGTTTTTGAGAGATGAAAATCACCGTCCATGCGAAAAATATCCCAATGATTTTATATAAGTGAAAGGAGGAGGATAAATAATCATTGTAACAAACATATCAATAAGGGATATTATTTTCATGAATGAATTTGTATCTAGAAACAATGTTTGAGACTAAAGAAATCATGATCCTTGATGAAATTACCATTTTAAGTGAATTTATTGATGTGTTTCTTGAATAATTTCTTGGTCTTTCTCCAAGTTGTGAGGTAGAGTTATTAATCAAGATCATACCTTCAGGATTTCAAATATCCAAGATTCCATGTAGAAATAATGTTGTTTAACTTGAGGATCTGAAGAAACAATTACAGGAGAATATGGATATAGTATTTTTAAACCCATGTGCTTAATAATGGGGAGAAATAATCCTCTTCATCAGGAAAATAAATGGGTTAATTTACATTTGAGTTGATTATCATGATCTTAAAAAGATCAATATAAAGAATATGTATCCTCTTTTATGGATTGAATACTTGTCCATCTAGCTTCATGGAGCATAATAATTCTATAAGGTGGATCTTTGGTCGGGATATTATGTTGTGAATTTGAAGAATCAGGATATCCCCAATACTACTTTTTGTATATGGTACGAGCACTATATGTTCATATTGATTCCATTTGGACTCAATAATTATAAAATATAATCCTTTATGGAGATTCATTGTGCTTATTTTTAGGTACCCTTTTAACCTTGTTTTGGTTATACCTTGGTTGGAATTTTTTTGGGTTGTTTTTGGTCAAGTTTGAGAAATTTGGAAGCCCATGGGGCTGTTCACCATTGGAACACATTTAAGGAAAATTATTCATTTTTCACTAGGAAAAAATGCACACCTTTTTGGTGGAATGAGATGTAATGAATGGTTATTTCATGGTTTGGTTAAACTGTATATCCTCAATCTCTAAACCATGTACCCAAAGATTTAGGGGGGTTTCACATTTGGTATACAGTTTGTCTAAACATTATCCAGACTAGGAGTAATAGTGAACCCCTTAAGTAGGGGAACTTGTTTCGGTTTAGAAAAACTCATTCCTACACTAAGTAAACCTTGTGAGAAGGTTTTTGAACCCTGATAATTTTATTAAAATTACTAAACCCTCTATTCTTACACTTAATCTCTCCTTCTAAGCCATAAATGTTCTCCTTCGATTTTGGAATCTCCTTGGAGGATTTCATGGCTCCTACAATCCCTTACAACATGAATCAATGTTCTAATGGAAGGATTCAACCCCTCTTCTAGTATGAAATATCTTCTTGTTGGTTTCCTCCATCTCCCATATATCATTCCAAATAAAGAGGCCAACTTTCCCTCCATTGGGGTTGGTTTCGATCTATGTTTTAATGGATCTTGTTTCTTTGGATTTTGGTGTTACTTTTTGGTCATAGATCTTCCACGTTGTTGTGATTTTGATAGTTCCACATCTAATTGGGGATTTTGGTTTGGTGAACTTCCCTAAAAAACCATGAGTTATGCGGTATAATTATCAATTCACATAGTCTAGATTATTATTACATTTATGCAATTATACAATTTCAATTTCCATGTTGTGAAATTTAATTCCAAATGTTTTTTAATTAATGAATTTACCATGTGATTGTGGAACCCTTCATGGATCCCATTGGACTCATTTATTATTTGAGACCAAACATGATGGATACCCTTGGGGTGTGCCGATATAATTAAAATTATTATTTATGAGTAATTCATGGTTGTCAAAATGGGATTGTGAATATGGTTGATAATTAATTTGTGAAATTGGTTGAATAACGTATTATTGAAATTGTTGATAAATGGGTTGTGAATATAGAACCATGAGATGTGATATTGGTGACTATGTTTTGGGATATATATTGTTTATCCAAATACCAATGGGGTTCAAAACCACCACTCTTTTCCACCAATATATATATAAATTTTTTACTTGGGATCACTGAGTTATGGGATCAGGATTACTGCTCCAAATACCCATGGGGTTCTAGAAGACTTCTTTAGGCCCCCATTATATGATTTTGAAATTGGATTTTAAATGATTAATGAAAAAACATGATAAAATAAAATTTCATATCATTTTTTTGGATGGTTCAGACATCATCATGGGTCGAAGAATGTATTGCCGGTTTGGGTGTCATCATGAACGAAGAAACTATATGGTTAATTAAATGATATTTTAAGGTGAAACTATTTACTCATTATTTTGTACTTTATTCTTTATAAAACTCCATAGACATTTATAGATGAGATATTTTTTTGATGCCATTGGTGGTGGCCTATGTTGTTGTGCTCACATATTACTAGGTATGCCTAATTGATACCCAAATAAACTTCATGTTTATAGGATAAGATAAGAGAAGGAGCCCAATGTTTGATAGCTAAGTTGGGATGCATGATAGAGTATGGGTAAAGGAACAAGAAATGATTTCAACACCCACCTAGGGATTTTTTAGTGTGTTTTTTTTTTTTTTACATTTGACACTTATATGGCTTGAAATATTTACTACTTTGGTTTATAGTCATTTATCAATGTTTTGAGATCATCATGTGATGTTCACATTTATTGGATATGTTTAATTATGTGTATGTTTTGTTATCATTTGGATTTTGTTTAATGATCTCAATTTTTGTGCTTCATTGATAAATATAGTATAGTCTCCCCAAGATATATATTAAATCATTGATTCTATTTGGAATCCTATATTGTATGGAGAGGATTGTCTGAAGTTAGGTAACTGACCAGCTCGGGGCACTGACATGTGGAACCTAGGTTTGGACATGACAAAGTAGTATCAAATTAGTTCTATTTTATTTTCAATTGTATTACTATTTTGGAAAGGTAGATAGGATACATGGATGAGTCAGGCCTCATTTTTGAGTTCATGAATGGGATTAGCTAACCCATGTATGGGGAAAACCATGTACCCCAAGTTGAATTATTTTAATTGATTTTTTTTTATATTTGGATATTATTTCACCTTGGGTATTGAACTTGTTGTGTGATGTCATTATTTTATGATTATTTACTCATGTCCCGGTATGGGTTGGAAATTGAGTATACATGCATCACAGTAGACACTCTTTATTTTTATGTGACCTGAATCATTTTAAGCTTTCTCGTAAAAGAAAGATTTGTATAAGTTTTATAATGAAAATTATTTTCCTTCCTTGAGAATATTTAAACTGAAATCGAGACTGATAAAAAATCAATAATTATAAATAATGAAAGTTGTGGTAATTTAAAAAGGAAAAAATGGGCATCTAACAAGAATATATGATACACGGAAATGTTTTTCCCTATTGTTTCCATGACCCAGATAAAGGATTGTTGAGTGTAGTGATATTGTCTCAGTTTTTACTATTTGTTGGGGTATGTGGACGGTTTGTTATGGATTTAAGTAAATTGTAGAGACCCAAATCTTGACGTAATACTGAACCAGATTAACTTAAGATTCCATCCATGTCTATATCACGAGATATAAATCTTTACCCAATGCATTGGAGGGAGATATAGGTCCCACCCATCTCATATTGAAATCATTCTTACGTGTGCCACAAAATAAACATACATCATTCATAATAACCCAACAAATAAAATGGGGTTCATAAACATCATCCCATTATAACATAATCCATATAAAATAAATGGATATCATTCAACCATAAGAAAAATCAAACCATGTAAATAATAGAGACATTATACTTGAAACATACACATATGAAATAATGTCATCTTAGATGGAAAATGGTTTTGATAAAACACTTGAAAATAATTCTTCAGAAAAATATCCTTTCTTATTCAAAATTATTTTCTTCTCATAAAATGACATGAAATTTTAAAATAAAAGGATTTTATTGAAAATAATCATGAAATCTTGTAGAGTATTCTTTATAAAGAAAAGGCATTATGAAACCATAAAAATTCGTTTATGCCGTATAAGTTAAAAATAACATTCTCCTCGTACTTTTAACAGAAAAGTCAAAAAGTTCCTCGTGTGGTAAACAAAAGTAAGATTCCTTTCATAACATGTGGTAAATTTCAAAAATGGGTAAAAATAACTTTAAATATACATGAATACATTTTTAGAAAATATGGGCATGGATGATAACAATAACCCCAGTAAATACTTACGAATAAACAATATCGAATAAAAACGAGATTGGAAAAGTTATCCCTTACCATAGGTCCAATATGCTTCGTACGTATCCGAACCTCCTGTATAATTATTTAAATAATGTCATTTACTTATTACAGAATCATATTCATTTTTATGATATCATATATGGTTCACTTATAACTTTATATTACCCGTTCTTTTGTAAATTCCATGTTAAAGCAGCCTTTTGGGTAAAATCATTTTATTTATTGTACGTGTTTGGACATGTTGTTCATGATATTATTATTACTTATATCATGATTTACTTACTTCCAGAATGTAAATCATGATTTATATATCATATATATTTATTATATATATATATATATAATATATATAGATAAATGAAATGAAATACACCGTTCATGGAGACGGTAGGCCGTACGTACGCATGAACGCTGTTTTCCTTTCCTTATTGACTTGAATGGAAGTAAGTAGATGACATATATATATATATACATAAATCCAGTAGATTTATCATGTAATATATTTCATTATTATTCATTATATATACTTTATAATCATTCTTGAATGGTTAACATGGAGAATGAATCTCATCGTGTCATGGAGACTGTAATCCGTACGTACGCACGAGCGATGATATTGTTCCCATAATTATTTAATGGAATTGGAGTGGATGATATCTTAGAATCAGTATAATATTATAATCATCATATATAGTTATTATTTACACCATTATACCCATCCAAGTAAGGTGGTGGTGGAAAAACAAATTACACCACGGCATGGAGATGGTATTCCGTACATACGCCCGCGCGGTGATTTCATTTTATGTAGGATGGATAGAAGGTGAATTTGGGTTGTTTCATATTTATAATAACATATAAGTATATTATTGATACTTATGTTATTACTTTATAATGAAACAACTAAAAAAGAAGAAGTTTCAGAAGAAAGAAACTTTAAAGAATCAGTAGAAGAGATTACCTCTTCTTCGACGCACCTCGTTTAAGCTTCCTCTTAAGAAACTAGCGTTGGTCTTTTGAGGAGACCATAACCTCTATAATGTTTCTAGGGATATTTAAAAGGAAATTTTTCATGGTTTTTCTGAGCTTGAATGCTCAAAATTGTGTGAAGAGAATAGGGAGGAGGTTCCCTTTTATAAAGGAGGAGAGGGGCAATTTAAGAAAAAACATGAAATATTATTTTATAATAAATTCATATTCGGTTTATAATGGCTCAAAAGTGACTTATTTAGAAGATAAAGTGGGTATGGGTCGAAATAATCTCAAAAACTAGGTTTTAGACAAGTTTATGTTTCTATTTTAACCTTATCATTTATATTTAACTCTAAGTTAAATAATGTAACTTTTACCGTGTATTCATGTTTTCTTACACTATATGGTTAATAAACATACTATATCAAGCCAAAAGAACGCCAAGTGGATAATTATTAATATATATAACCTTATATAAGTCATTTGGACGAACCAAAGATTTTTAAGAATAGAATAACAATTAATAATATAATATTTGTTTTAAAAACTATTTTATGTCAATTTTGACACTATTTGGTAATTGATTTTAAAAAAAATCATAACAGCATGATTATTTCTAAAATAGTTAATTAAATAAATAATAAGATGTCATATTAACCTATTAAATTAGTTTAATTCATAAAAAGTCTCAAATTACATTTATTTGGGTATTTATAATCTCAATTATGTTAATATTTCATTAATAAGTTAATTACTGCATCATCATTGTGTCATAAATAAATTAAATTATTTAATGTATAAAAATTATAAATAAAATACCATTATGTAGGAAATATATTTATATTTCTAATGAATATTTATAGTCTAATTTATATTATCTATAACCCTATATTAAAAATGTTTTACTTATTAAACTTTGATTTTAAATCTTTTAACTTTTCTTTAAATAAAATAATAATAAATGTCCTAATCTAATCCAAATGGACCTAAATGGTCATATTTTAATACTAAGGTTGTTTTTGTTCCAATTAAACTTATCCAATAGAATTATTACATGTGTTAGGGTAATAATAATATCATTTTTACCCTTAATTACCCTATTTACTTTTAACCGCGGTAAATAAAAGTAAAAAGTTACTATTCACCAAAAATTATTTTTATCTTATTGAATCAAATTTTACTCCTTGATATTAACCGTGTCTCTTGGATTTTCTAAATTCCACTCACAGAAGCGGTAAAATTAAGTTTTATGTGAATTTTCAAATTCTCCGAAGAGTTGGGTAAAAGACGGTGAAAAGTTCAATAAAATTTTTATATATCTAAGATTAATATAAATTGACTCCAGTGAATTATATTGAACACATATAGTTATTATGTATCAATTTTGACCTAAAATAAATTTAAATAAAATATATAATTATTTAAATAAAAAGTCGATTTTAACTAATAACTTAGTGTTTTTCACTATTCATCAAAAATTGAAAGTTTTCAGAAAAATACCAAAACATCACCCTATGATAATTTCAATATTCCGAATCCAAAAATTAAGTCCATTTTGAAAGATAAAATTTATAAAATTTCAAAAAGTGGGTATTACTATTCATAACAGTTAGTTTATATAATATTTTAATAACATATCGTTGTTTAGTGAAACTCGGTATTGCGTACAACACACGCTATCGAGGAAGGTTTCGATTGCGTGTAATGAAAGCCAAGTTAGGGTTGCATATAGGGAAATATTCCTTTGTTGTTATGTATAATAGAATCCAACCATATTTCATTTATACATTGAATATATATATATATATATATATATACACTCAATGTTGCATAGAATAAATTCTGTCAAACGAACATGAAATTTTGTGTAACACGATCCAAGAATAGTGCTGCGTATACTGCAAGCTAATACGGTGTTGTGTATAGCGCAAGATAATCTTGGTTTAACATACAACACAAGACATGAAATATATTAAAAATAATATATCTTATAAAATCTTGGGGTGTTACATTCTACCCCCCTTAAAATGAATTTCGCCCTAAAAATTCGTCGGGGTTATAAACGGTTTATTACATGAGAGTTTCTTTCATATAAACCCACATCGTAAAAAGGAATACCAAAAATTAACTTTAAAAAATAAATTATGAAATGTATCGATCACCCAAATTAACTAATCACTGGGTTTCCACATAGGAGAACATAGGTGAAAATATGGATATGACAGAGAAATCTAACCATCATGTTCTGATGGAGAGTGGAAGACAACATGGCTATGAAAAAGCCATCAATCAAAAAGCCATAAATTTGTGATGATCTAAGGTACCATATGATTCATCAGATATAAGAGCACTAGAAAGACATTTTTGTTTTTCAAGATCATTTCCCAAATGTTGAAGAATTTTTGAATTAAAAGAAATACTTACTGGATTTTGGTACAATCCTACCGTTGTTTGTGCCTTGAACAATTTACACTTCATCTCTTAAAGAAATGAAGTTGAATTTTTCTTCTGTGAAGTTTTAGAAAGTCATGCGATATAATCATAGGTCATTCGATCAGTCTCAAATATAAGGTGAGCAAAAGTTATATACATAAGTCCATCTATGGTGAGATTAATCGTATATGGTTCCTAAAATGGATGTATACTTCATATATCATACCACATAATGAATTGAAACTAATTTTTACTAACCAGGGACATCTTGTAGGCCAGTGGTAGGCGATAAAGGCCTATCGCACTTCGGTTGTGAGTTCGATTCCCACAGCCTTGTCCGACGCGATGGGTTGTCGCCCGTCCTACAACTTATCCTTTTTCTAAAACTATACTATTATAACATTCCAAAAATAATATCGAAAAAAAGTTCTATCCTTAAACAATACTATCTGATTTCCAACATAATCTATTTCAAATCTTTAGGCTTATCCAAAATACATATGTCCAATCTCATAGTATAAAGAAAACAATGACATGAAAGGTCACATAACAAGAACGTGAATACCATCATTTATCCCCCATATATCATAATATATATCTTGTTGGTCACATTCCAAACATGTGAATACCTTAATCATGTATTCTCTTGAAAAATGAATACCCATTGAAGCTTATAGAAAACATGAATGCTGTTAAAAGTTAACTCTTTCCACATACCAAAATCCCAAAAATTCTATATACTCAAACCATGATATCACTTAGTCCTTATATCAATCATGAGCTCATGAATACCATCAAACATCTCATTATCTCCGTATCCTTTCATTATGCACATATCATCTACCTTACAAAAATATTTGAATAACCTTTCATGGTTACCGGTACCATTCATCATATAATTTCAAAAACTCAAGGAAAGACAACAGTGTAACAATCCTTAAATATTTATTTATTCTATAGTACCATACATTATTATTTATAAACATACAATCATTCTACTAACTTCTTAAACCAATGTCTGAGCTTCATCATTTCTTTAATATCATATATCATTTGTAGTCTCTTCATCATCATCAACATAAATACTACCCATACGACCATGCTGATTCTCTTCATGAAATTTTCCCTTAGATAATTGGTTTGCATAATGCCCATACATTCCACATTTAAAACATTTAATGATTGTTGATGTCTTAGAAATACCATTATCCTTGTCCATGGTGTTAACTGAACCTTTTCTTTACAATTAATGGCTTTGTGTCCTTCTTTTCCACACCCAAAGCATCTTCCAGTTCCTTTGAAACATTCTCCCTGATGCCTCTTACCACATGATTTACATGATGGAAATTGAACTTTCTTTCCTCTAAGATCATCATGAAACTCCATCTTTCTCTTATTAGATGACTCAGGAAACTTACCAAAGTTGAGATTATTGATCATATTATGAGATTACTGATTAGGCATAATAACGATATGTGGACTTCCAGATCCAATTTCATTTGGTTTCTCATGAAGAATATCATTCCATTGTCCATCATATCCTCCATTATCATGAATCTTCCTTTTTCCAGCCATTTTCTTAAAACCAAAAAGAATAGTGTGAGAGGAAAAAATCATAATCAAGGGGGAGTACCTTCAATATCTAGCATCTTAGGTTTAATTCTAATATCATTACCATAATTCTAGAACTATAACCTATACTTATACTTAACATTAGGGACATCCCTAGACATACCTTAGAAATATCTCTAGGGATCTCACTAAAGTTTTCGCATCCCTGTTTCCAAAGGTTTAATAAAACTTTCCTCTATTACCAACTGTAGAGACCCAAATATTGACGTACATAGACATTAAATTACTTTTTCGGAATACTTAATACATAACAAAAACATACACCAAAGGACCGTAATAGTTTAGTGTCTTTGGAAACTCAGAATATAATCTTCTAATCTTGGTGAACGATCTTCAACATCTCCCATAAAGATCATCCATTTTTTCCTTACCTAAAACCTTTCTTTATATCCTGGGGAAAATAAAACAGAAAAAGGGTGAGCCCAAATGCTCAGTAAGGGTATGCATGGAGAAAATAAAACAAACCATATACATTTGAACTTCAAAACATGAGCATAATATTTAAACATAAAAATCTTGAGCAATGACATAAAACATGGAAGTGCGTAAGGAATAGATCATAATGGATCATCAATCATGATTAAATAGCATGGGAATAAAATATGTAATTGTGGAAAACCATTAAGAACATGATATTTTTTCCATAGTAGCCATGGCATTGCTGCCAAGACCATTTTAGTGGACAAAGTCCCTTTCTGAATCGAGTCCACTCCTCGTTCCAGTCCTGTAATACTGAACCGGATTAACTTACCATTCCAGCCATGTCTATCTAATGAGATATAAATCTTTACCCAAGTAATTGGAGGGAGATATAGGTCCCACCCATCTCATATTGAAATCATTCTTACGTGTGCTACAAAATAAACATACATCATTCATAATAACCCAACAAATACAATGGGTTTCGTAAACATCATCCCATCATAACATAATCTATATAAAAGAAATGGATATCATTTCATCATAAGAAAAATAAAACCATGTAAATAATACATACATTCTACTTGAAACATACACATATTAAATAATGTCATCTTAGATGGAAAATGGTTTTGATAAAACACTTCAAAAGAATTCTTGAGGAAAATATACTTTCTTATTAAAAATCATTTTATTTTCACAAAATGACATGAAATTTTAAAATAAAATGATTTTATTGAAAATAATCATGAAATATTGTAGATTATGCTTCATGAAGAAAAGGCTTTATGAAACCATAAAAATCCATTTATGCTGTATAAGTTAAAAAAACATTCTCCTTGTACTTTTAACAGAAAAGTCAAAAAGTTCCTCGTGTGGTCAAAAAAAGTAAGATTCCTTTCATAACATGTGGTAAATTTCAGAAATGGGTTAAAAGAACTTGAAACATACATTAATAAATTTTTAGAAAACATGGGCATGGATGATAACAATAACCCCATTAAATACTTACAAATAAACAATCTCGGATAAAAACAAGACTGGAAAAGTTATCCCTTACCTTAGGTCCGATATGCTTCGTACGTATTCGAACCTCCTGTATAATAATTTAAATAATTCCATTTACTTATTACATAATCATATTCATTGTTATGATATCATATATGGTTCACTTATGACTTTATATTACCCATTCTTTTGTAAATTCCATGTTAAAGCAGCATTTTGGGTAAAATCGTTTTATTTATTGTATGTGTTTGGACATGTTGTTCATGATATTATTATTACTTATATCATGATTTACTTACTTCCAGAATGTAAATCATGATTTATATATCATATATATTTAGTATATATATATATATAATAGATAGATAAGTGAAATGAAATACATCGTTCATGGAGACGGTAGGCCGTACGTACGCATAAACGCTGTTTTCCTTTCCTTATTGACTTGAATGGAAGTAAGTAGATGACATATATATATATATATAAATACATTAGCTTTATAATGTAATATATTTCATTATTATTCATTATATATACTTTATAATCATTCTTGAATGGTTAACATGGAGAATGAATCTCATCGCGTTGTGGAGATGGTAATCCGTACGTACGCACGAGCGATGATATCGTTCCCATAATTATTGAATGGAATTGGAATGGATGATATATAATAATCAATATCATGTTATAATAATCATATATGGTTATTATTTACACCATTATACCCATCCAAGTAAGGTGGTGGTGGAAAAACATATTACACCACGACGTGGAGACGGTATTCCGTACGTACGCACGCGCGATGATTTCGTTTTCTGTAGGATGGATAGAAGGTGAAATGGATTTGTTTCATATTTATAATAACATATCAGTATATTATTGATACTGATGTTATTACTTTATAATGAAAAAACTAAAAAAAGAAGAATTTGAAGAAGAAAAAAATATGAAAGAATCGGTAGAAGAGATTACCTCTTCTTCGACGCACATCCTTCAAGCTTCCTCTTAAGGAACTAGAGATGGTATTTTGAGGATACCATAACCTCTATAATGTTTCTATGGAAGTTTATAAGGAAATTTGGCATGAGTTTTCCGAGATTTAAGGCTCAAAATTGTGTGAAGAGAAGAGGGAGGAGGTGCCCTTTTATAAAGGAGGAGAGGGGCACTTTAGGAAAAAACTTAAAATATTATTTTATAATAAAGTCATATTCGGTTTATAATGGCTCCAAAGTGACTTATTTCGAAGATAAAGTGGGTATGGGTCAAAATACGCTCAACCAATTGGTTTTAGACATGTTTAGGTTACTATTTTAACCTTATCATTTACATTTAACTCTAAGTTAAATAATTTAACTTTTACCGTGTCTTCTTGTTTTCTTACACTATATGGTTGATAAACGTACTATAACAAGCTAAAAGAACCCCAAGTGGTTCATTATTAATATATATAACCTTATCTAAGTCATTTTTCCGAACTGTAGATTTTTATGAATAGAATAACAATTAATAATATAATATTTGTTTTAAAAACAATTTTATGTCAATTTTGAAACTATTTGGTAATTATTTTTTTTAAAATTCATAACAGAATTATTAGTTCTAAAAAAGTTAATTAAATCAATAATAACATGTCATATTAACCTATGAAATTAGTTTAATTTATAATGAGTCTCAAATTACATTTATTTGGGTATTTATAATATCAATTATGTTAATATTTCATTAATAAGGTAATTACTGCATCATCATTGTGTCATAAATAAATTAAACTATTTAATGTCTAAAAATTATAAATAAAATACCATTATTTAGGAAATATTTTTATATTTCTAATGAATATTTATAGTCGAATTTATCTTATGTATAACCCTATATTAAATTTTTTTAGTTATTAAACTTTGATTTTAACTCTGTTAACTCTTCTTTAAATAAAATAATAATAAATGTCCTAATCTAATCCAAATGGACCTAAATGGTAATATTTTAATCATAAGGTTGTTTTTTGTCGAATTAAACTTATCCAATAGAATTAGAACATGTGTTAGGGTAATAATAATATCATTTTTACCCTTAATTACCTTATTTACTTCTAACTGTGGTAAATAAAAGTAAAAAATTACTATTCACCAAAAATTATTTTTATCTTATTGAACCACATTTTACTCCTTGATATTAATTGTGTTTTTCGGAATTTTGAAATTCCACGCACAGAAGCGGTAAAATTATGTTTTATGTGAATTTTCAAATTCTCCTAGGAGCTGGGTAAAAGACGGTGAAAAGTTCAATAAAAATTTTATATATCTAAAATTAATATAAATTGACTCTAATGAATTATATTGAACATATATAGTTATTATGTATCAATTTTGATGTAAAATAAATTTAAATAAAATATATAATTATTTAAATAAAAAGTCGGTTTTAAGTAATAACTCAGTGTTTTTCACTATTCATCAAAAATTGAAAGTTTTCAGAAAAATACCAAAACTTCACCCTAGGCTAATTTCAATATTCTGAATCCAAAAATGAAGTCCATTTTGAAAGATAAAATTTATAAAATTTCAAAAAGTGGGTATTACTATTCATAACGATTAGTTTATATAATATTTTAATAACGTATCGTTGTTTAGTGAAACTCGGTATTGCGTACAACACACGCTATCGATGAAGGTCGTGATTGCGTGTAATGCAAGCCAAGTCAGGGTTGCAAGTAGGGAAAGATTCCTTTTTTGTTATGTATAATATAATCCAACCATATTTCATTTGTACATTGAATATATATATATATATATACACTCAATGTTGCGTAGAATAACTTCTATCAAACGAACTTTAAATTTTGTGCAACACGGTCCAAGAATAGTGTTGTATATACTGCAAGATAATACGGTGTTGCGTATAGTGTAAGATAATCTTGGTTTATCATACAACAAAAGACATGAAATAAATTAAAAAGAATATATCTTATAAAATCTCAGGGTGTTACATAAATCCCCCTCATTAAATTTTTTTAATGATGTTTTAAGTGTCCTAAGACATGTGTTTGTAGTTATAGAGATATGAATCTGTGACTATGCTTGTTGATAAGAGATCATGAGGAAATGAAAACAAATGTGCCTCCAATAGTTGAATGAGTGGCTTTGATAGTTCTTGATAAAGGGGTGAGAGAGTGGTTTTGTGAGATATTTTCTCAAATTATACAGTTTATATAAAGATTCTCAAGGAGGGATGTGACTAATATGTCTAACTTGACATGGGATTTATAGTTACAAAACCCTCTCACATTCACCAGAGAGGGTTGACCTAATGAATTTTTAATTTGGATTGATTCTATAATGAAAATCATTGACCATTTAAGGAATCCTACTGATAAGAGATTCACGGTGGTTTATTATTTGTTACATATTTAAGAGAGGGTTTGGTAAGATATTCACACTCAATATGGGAACCTAGAGAAGATTCTTTGGAAATACTTTCAAGAGAAGTTTCTAGAACACTTTTATACATAGAAACTCATGTAAGAAAAAGTAGTGGAGTTTATGCGGTTGACCCAGGGGAGTATGTTAGTGATGGACTATATTGGTCGCTTTACTAATTTACATCTATTTTTTCCCTATCAATGGAAGGTGATGAGGCTAGTGCGGTGAATCATTTATAGGATAAAGATAAGTGATAGATTAATTTGAAAGGTAATATTTTTAGCTAAATTATTTTTCCGATGTGGTGAATTAGGCTCTCATTTTTTAGGGGAATGTAAAGGATACTCCCAGTGAAATGTAGGTGGTTTCTACTGGGTGTTTAGGAAGTATTCCTTATGAATGTAGTACATGTCGTTATTAAAAATTCAACTATGTAAATTGAAAACAGAGTGGCCGTGGAGAAGGTTATATTACTCAGAGCAGTAACTGAATATACTATAACCATTGTGGTAGGGAGGGTAAGATTCGTTTCCATTTTCCATGACCATTAGTAGAGTGACGATACTGTGAAAGGATGAGTAACTTATAGTGGTATTGTAAGAATCATTGAATGATGGGAATTGACATGGGATCCAAGCTAAATCAAAGTTCTAGAAATGTGTAGTTTACCCCATATCAGTCTGGAATTTTAGGTTCTTCAAGTCATGGTAGACGAGGAAGTGGACATGAAACATCAGGGAAAGAGTACCCATATCAGTAGAGTTGTTTTAAAAAGGGGAATCAAAATGTAGCACAGGGAATAGGGGAGTACAATCATATATATTTCATCTGTAACTTGTGGATAGCGAGGCTGGACCATCAACGTTCATAGGTACTGTTTCTGTAGATTCTATAATTTCTCGTGATTTATTTCATATCGGTTCCTCTCTTTCTTTTATATCTTCTCATATTGTGAACATTTAGAGCCTAATAATGGATTTTGTGAGTGGAATTATGATGATTGACACAATTTCTAGACTACATTAGTGGGAAACATGTTTATGAAATGGGTGTTCTTTCAATATTGGTGAGTATCATTACTAATGGGATTCTTACATACATGAAATGTCAGGTGTTGACTTGTTTTTTGGTAGGGGCTGGATTGTATCATACCCGAACCATATCTATTTTTACCATATTATATTTCCATTTATGTCACATGAGGGTAATAGTTATATTCATCATGGAGAGTTTTATATCCATGAAGGACAAGAAGGGCTAGTATGTTAGTAATAGGGGGAGATCAGTGCCCAGGTTGTAAGGCTTTTCGTATATGATTATGGTGTGAAGCATGATGTCTTCACACCAGAAGTAGACTGGTTCTAGGAAAATATTCTTAAAGAATTCCTAGGTTTTTTACCTAAGAGGGATTTTGAGATTAATTTAGCTCATTAATATAGCTGAACAAGTGTCCATTCCACCATAAGTAATTAAACCAATAGAGCTTCAGGAGATTGTGAATCAGCTGGAAGAATCAATGTATAATCAATATATCTGTCTGAGTATGTATCCTTGTGGTTCTATAGTTTTTTATTAATAATTCTAATGGGACGTTTCATTTATGTTTTGAATATTAGAAGTTAAATAGGATGATAGTGATGAACTGGTATCCACTTACATGTATCGATGATCCCTTTGACCATTTGAGAGGAGCTTGTGTTTTCTCCAAGATTTTCATGGGTTCGGGGTATTATCATTTGAGAGTTAGACCTTCTAATATACTATAGACTTCTATCAAAAGCATTTGTGGCCAGTATTAGTTATTTATGATTCTTTTTGGTATGAAAAAATATTTGGTAATGTTTACGGACTTGATGAACCGAATATTTCACATGTAACTAGATCGGTTTGTGGTTTTTTTGTATACTCCATGTCTCATTAATATCATGACCAACATCTTGGTATCATCCTGAGTACACTATGAGAGAATATATTATATATAAAGTTATCTAAATGTCAATTATGGATCGACTTGGTACATTTTTTTCACAAACAATCTATGAGGATTGTGTGTTAGTAGACTGAGAGAAGGTTTAGGTAGTGGTTTCTTGGGAGAATCCCAAGAATGTTTTTGATATCCAAATCATTTTGGGTTTATCGGGTTATTATCAGAGGTTCATTCAAGACTTTTCCCTCTTGTAATCTATATTTTTGGGATTTTCCAAGAATAAGATCAAGTTTAAATGGTATGGAGCATGAGGTAATTCTTTCTAGAAGTTAAAGAAGCATTTTACTATTTAAACGATTTTGATCCTACCTGAGACAGGTAAATAGTATAACATGTTTTGTGATTCATCCAGGATTGGACTTGGAGGATTATTGATGCAGGGGGTCGAGTTTTGGTGTATGGGTCCTGAAATTTGAGGGCACATGAATGGAATTACATTATACATGACAAAGAGTTTTCAGAATTGATTTATGCCTTAATGTGTTGGTGGAATTACATATTGGTTAAAACTTTACTGTGTATACCAATAAAAAGATTTTAAAATACATCTTTCACTACTAGAAATGAGGAAAATAGTGACCACCATTGGTGGTCACTATTGTTATTTAGAGACCGCTTAGAGACCGCCAATGGCGGTCGCATTAGGCCCGTCGCTGTAAGGAAACAACGATCGCCAATGGTGGTCTCTGTAGGTGACCTAAGGCTCAGATAAATAGCAGTTGATATTGGGCCGAGCTATAGCGACCGCCATTGACATTCACTATAGGTAATGTTAAAAAAGGACTACAGCGACCGCCTATGGCGGTCCCTAGGTCTTGGGAAAAAAATGGACCCATTGGCGACCGCCAATGGCGGCTGCTAACCTGGGATTTTTTTTAAAAAAAAAAATTACCGCACCACTTCTCAAATAGTAGAAAATAACAGAAACAAAGAGAAAATTAGAAAAAATATTCAATTTGAAACAACATAAATACCAAGATCCTCAAAAACAAAAAATTACCAACGTACTCCTTCATATCTAGTTATCCAAATAGCTTCAAACCCTTCCAATCTTCAATTTCAATAAAACTAAAATAACATGAAAAATAAACAACTAAAAAAATCAAATGAAAATTGGAAATACTTATTCAGTTAATATATATATATATATATATATAATCAAATTGGGTCATTAGGCCATTAGGACATTTGAGAATTTTTCCAATTGGCCATTCTCCATTTAGGAAATTGGCCATTTGGCCAATTGGAAATTAGGCCAATACACTAATATGCCAGTCCGCCAACTGGTCATTAGGCTAGTGGGATAATATGACATTAGTCCAATAGCCTAATAGGTCATTAGACCAATATAACATTAGGTAATTAGAATATTAGTCCATTAGGTCGTTCGGCCGTTGGGCCGTTATTAGGTCTTTGGGATATTGTTAGGTCGTTGGGATGTTTTTGAGCCTTTGTTAGGCCATTGTTAAGCCATTGATAGGTCGTTGGGCCTTTTTAGGCCATTGGTCCGTTTTAGGCCCTTGGGCCGTTTTAGGCTGCTTGGCCGTTTTAGGCCATTGTTTGGCTGTTGGGTCGTTGTTTCGCTGTTGTTGATCAATTGGGTCTTTGGGACGTTATTGGGCCGTTGGGCCGTTATGGAGTTAGTGTGTCAGGGCGTGAGGGAATTTGGTCATTTGGGAATTTTTGAATTTGACCAATTGGAAAAGTCTCCATTTATCCAATTGGAAATTAGACCAATAGTCTAATATGGAACTATTCTATTTGGTCATTAGTACAATAGTCTAATATGTCATTAGGAAAATAGAACATTAGTTAATTAGGACAATAGTCCATTTGATCAATTTTGTATTCGTTCCGTAGGCCGTTAGGGTGTTGGGGAATTGGGCCATTAGGTTGTTAAGCCAATTGGCCAATTAGACAAGTCTCCATTTAACCAATTGTCTGTTAGGACAATTTTGACATTAGGTCAATTTTGAAATTAAGCCATTAAAATTAGTACTCTACTCAAGTAGGGACCTAATGTGTTGCTCGTCCTCGATGAGGTGGTTGGAAAAGATGCTTGGACAACCATTCAACTGCATTCTCTCGACATTGTACTATATAGAGTAATGTTCAGTACTAAATATCCCCCAACCCCCCTGGACAACCCACTCCCAACCCCCAACAGCCCCCATAGTCCCCCCCCTCGGAATCCCCCCCCCCACTCACCCCGGATAGCCCCACCCCCACCCCCAACCACCCCACCCCCCAAAACACTCTCCCCGGACAACCCCCCCAACACTCACCCCAGATAGCCCATCACATGCCCCCCCAGGCAGCCCCCCAAACTATCCTTGGATATCCCCCACACCCGGACAACCTCCACTCCCCCCCAGACACCCCCACTCACCCCACACAACCCCCACCCCCCAAGATAGTCCCCCACCCCCAGAAAGACCCCACTCCCCCCCAAACAGACCCCACCCTAAACAACCCCCCTCCACACCCAGCACAGCCCCCCTATCCCCCCACCTTCGGACAACCCCCACCCCCACTCATCCCGTACAACCCCCCTTCCCCCCAAACTCCCCCCTGGGACAGAACCCCACCCCCGAACAACCTCAACCTTGAACACCCCCCACCACACCCTGAATAGATCCCCCATCCCCCCACCTCCGGCCAGCCCCCCACTCACCTCGTACAACCCCCACCCCCCGGAAAACCCCCACCCTGAACCCACCCCCCTCCACACAGTGAACAACCCCACCACCTACGGACAGCGCCCCCCCACCCCGGACACCCCCCACCCTGAACACCCCCCACTCCCCCCTCGAATAGCCCCCACCCTGAATATCCCCCCCTCACTCACCCTAGACAGCCCCCCACCCAGAAAACCCCCCACTCCCCCCTCGAAGATGGCTTAGATGGATGATGTGGATGTGATGCTTGTTCCCCTGACATGTTTGTAGCCATAGAAAACATTAGTAAGGGGACCATAAAAAGTGTCAAAAAGATAAATTGGATTGTTTCTTAAAAAATCAAACTTGTATTGTTGTTCATAAAACAAAAAGGGATAGAATTTTAAAAAATCATAAACTTCACACAACATAAATAAAATTATGTACAAAAAAGGATTGTATTTAGAGGGTTCTTTTAGCATGAAGTGATATGGGGTGTGGGCTGTCCAGGAGGGGGGTTGGGAGTGGGGAGGTGCTGGGGGTGTGGTGGGGCTGTTCGGGCGGGAGTGTGGTGGGGCTGTCGAGGGGCTGGGGCTGGGGGGCTTTCGGGGGGAGTGGGTGTTGTCCGGGTGTGGGGGGCTGTCCAGGGGGGCTATCCAAAGGGGGGGAGGTTGTCCAAAGGGGGTGGGGGTTGTCCGGGTGGGGTGGTGGTGGGGGGGGGGGGGTCTGGGGGGGAGTGGGGCGAGGCTGTCCAGTGGGTGGGGGTCTATCTGAAGGGGAGTGGGGTGGGGGTGGGATGGCTGGTGTAGGGGAGGGTTTGGTGTAGTGTATGGAGGAGGGGGCTATCCAAAGGGTGGGGGACTGTCCAAGAGGGGGGTAGTTTGGGAGGGGGTGGGGGTTATCCGGGAGGGGAGTGGGGGTTTTCCGGGTGGGGGTGTCCAAAGGGGGGGGGGGGCTGTCCAAAGGGGGGGTGGCTTTCTGGGAGGGGGTGGGGGCTGTCTGGGGGGAGTGGGGTGAGGTTGTCTAAGGGATGGGGGTCACTACTAAAAATACAGTCTTTCCCAACAGTTCTGAATCGTTGGGAAAGGCTGCAGAACTGTTGGTATATGTTATACCAATGGTTCTGCAAACCGTAGGGAAGTAAGCCGTTGGGAAAGATTTTTACAACGATTTACTGTGAACCGTTGGGAAAGATTTTCCCAACGGTTTACTGTGAACCGTTGGTATAGGGTGGGGAGAACCTAACCAATCCCAACAGTTGTTCCAAACTGTTGGGATAGTTTTTCCCAACGGTTTTACTTGAACCGTTGGGAAATCCCAAGGATTCTAATCTTTCCCAATGGTTTAGAAACCATTGTGAAAGGTTTTTTACCAACGGTTTGAAACCGTTTTCATAGCCTATACAGTGCAAATTGCACAGCAGCCTGCAGCAGCTCTGCAATTTGGACAGCAGACCTCATTTTGTGTATTTCCTCCTATTTTCAATCCAATTATTGTACCTACAATAAACTAACACATACATATACAATTATATTACCTGAAATAACCAACTAACATATACATATAGAAAACAAATTCATACACATTTAACATATAATGCATCCTGGAACTATACACATCCATAATTAAATTAGAATTCATAATGTAATTATAAACATACATAATTCATTTAGAATTAAATTAAAAATTTAGATGAAAATTATATGTGGAATCCGGAATTCAATTCATTATTTGATCGGTTTTTTGTATACCATATATTTTTACCTGAAATGATGTCCATTTTAAACAAAATACATACACCTGGAGTGATACCGGACACACCATGCCTCGGATTGAGGAGAGGTTAACTTGTACACGTCACAAATGACCCATCGATCGTTTTCATAAAGTATCAACATATTCCCAAAGTGTTTTCTCGGTTTTCTATATGTCAATTTATGTTTTTCACTTTAAATGATGTCCTTTTGAAACAAAATACAGACACTTTGAGTGGTTCTAGACACACCGTGTCTCAGATTGAGGCGAGGTTGATTCATACATGTCACATATGACCCATGGATCATTATCCTAATGTTTCAACAGAAACCGAATGTGTTTGGTCGGTTTTACATATGTACTTAAAATGTTGTCCATTTTAAACAAAAGAGACACACTTAGACTGATCCTAGCCACACTGTGACTCAGATTGAGCCTGGGTTGGCTCGTATAGGTCACATATGACCCATGAATCATTGTGATAAATTATCAACAGATTCTGAATGCGTTTGGTCGGTTTTCCGTATGCCAGTTGTTCTTTTCACTTATAATCCTTTCCATTTTAAACAAAAGAGACAAAGTTAGAGTGGTTTCGGCCACACCGCACCTCAGATTTAGGCGGTGTTGACTCGTACACGTCACATATGACCCATGGATCGTTTTGAGAAAGTATCGACACAATCCGAATGCATTTGGTTGGTTTTCCGTATGCCAGTTGATGTTTTTCACTTAAAATGATGCCTTTTTAAAACAAAAGACAGACACTTTGAGTGGTGGTGGCCACACCGTGCCTCGGATTGAGGCTGGGTTGACTCGTACATGTCACATATGACCCATGGATCGTTCTCCTAAAGTTTCAACAGAAACGAATGCGTTTGGTCGGTTTTCCGTATGTACTTAAAATGTTGTCCATTTTAAACAAAAGGGAGCCACTTATGGTGATCCTGACCACACCGTGCCTCGAATTGATCCCGTGTTGACTTGTACCCATCATAGATGACCCATGGATCGTTTAACTAAAGCAGCAACACAATTTGAATTCATTTGGTCAGTTTTTTCGTATGTCAGTTGTTCTTTTCACTTATAATCCTGTGCATTTTAAACAAAAGAGAGACACTGTGAATGGTGTCGGCCAAACTGAGCCTTAGATTGAGGCGGGGTTGACTCGTACACGTCACATATGACCCATGGATCGTTTTCCTAAAGCATCAACACATTTCGAATGCGTTTGGTCGGTTTTTCGTATGCCAGTTGATCTTTTCACTTATAATCTTGTCCGTTTTAAACAAAAGAGAGACGCTACGAATGGTGTCGGCCACACCGTGCCTCGAATTGAGGCGGGGTTGACTCGTACACATCACATATGACCCATGGATCATTTTGTTAAATTATCAACACAATCATAATTCTTATGGTCGGTTTTCCATATGTACTTAAAATGTTGTCCATTTTAAACAAAAGAGAGACACTTAGAGTGATTTCGGCCACACCGTGCCTCAGATTAAGGCAGGGTTGACTCTTACACATCACATATGACCCATGGATCGTTGTACTAAATAATCAACACATTTTGAATGATTTTGGTCGGTTTTCCGTATGTCAGTTGTTCTTTTCACTTATAATCCTGTCAATTTTAAACAAAATACATACACAAGGAGTGATCCTGCCACACCATGCCTCGGATTGAGGTTAGGTTAACTCATACACGTCAAAAATGACCCATCAATCGTTTTCCTAAAGTATCAACATATTCTGAAAGTGTTTGCTCAGTTTTCCGTATGCCAGTTTATGTTTTTCAATTAAAATGACGTCCTTTTGAAACAAAAGACAAACAATTTGAGTGGTGTCGGCCACACCGCATCTCATATTGAAGTGGGGTTGATTCGTACACATCTCATATGACCCATGTATCCTTCTCCTAAAGTTTCAATGGAAACTGAATGCGTTTGGTCGGTTTTCCGTATGTACTTAAAATGGTGTCCATTTTAAACAAAAGAGAGACACTTAGACTGATCCCGGCCACACCGCGACTCGGATTGATCCTGGGTTGGCTCGTACATGTCACATATGACCCATGGATCTTTCTCCTAATGTTTCAATAGAAACCGAATGCGTTTTGTCGGTTTTCCATATTTACTTAAAATGTTGTCCATTTTAAACAAAAGAGAGCCACTTAGAGTGATTCCGACCACACCATGCCTCATATTAAGGCAGGGTTGACTCATACACGTCACATATGACCCATGGATCGTTTTCCTAAAGTATCAACACATTTAAAATATGTTTGGTCAGTTTTTCATATGTCAGTTGCTATTTTCACTTATAATCCTGTCAATTTTAAACAAAAGAGAGACACTGTGAGTGGTGTCAGCCACACCCCACCTCGGATCGAGGCGGGGTTCACTCATACACGTCAAATAGGACCCATGGATCATTGTGCTATAGTGTCGACACAATCCGAATGCGTGTGGTCAGTTTTCCGTATGCCAGTTTATGTCTTTCAATTAAATGATGTCTTTTTGAAACAAAAGACAGACACTTTGAGTGGTTCCGGCCACACCACATCTTAGATTGAAGCGGGGTTGATTCGTACACGTCACATATGACCCATGAATCGTTCTCCTAAAGTTTCAATGGAAACCGAATGTGTTTTGTTCGGTTATCCGTATGTATTTAAAATGTTGTCCATTTTAAACAAAATAGAGCCAGTTAGAGTGATTCTGACCACACCGTTCCTCAGATTAAGGCGGGGTTGACTCTTACATGTCACATATGACCCATGGATTGTTGTTCTAAAGTATTGACACAATCCGAATGCGTTTGGTCGATTTTCCGTATGCCAGTTGATGTTTTTCACTTAAAATGACGTCCTTTTGAAACAAAAGACAGACACTTTGAGTGGTGGAGGCCACACCGTGCCTCGGATTGAGGTGGGGTTGACTCGTACACGTCACAGATGACCCATGGATCGTTTTTCTAAAGTATCGACACAATCTGAATGCGTTTGGTCGATTTTCCGTATGCCAGTTGATGTTTTTCAATTAAAATGACGTACTTTTGAAACAAATGATAGAAACTTTGAGTGGTGCCGGCCACACCAAGTCTTAGATTGAGGCGGGGTTGAATCATACACGTCACATATGACCCCATGAATCTTTCACCTAAAGTTTCAACGAAAACCAAATGCTTTTGGTCGGTTTTCCGTATGTACTTAAAATGTTGTCCATTTTAAACAAAATAGAGCCACTTAGAGTGATTTCGGCCACACTGTGCCTCAGATTAAGGCAAGGTTGACTCGTACACGTCACATATGACCCATGGATCGCTGTGCTAAAGTATCGACACAATCTGAATGTGTTTGGTCAGTTTTCCGTATGCCAGTTGATGTTTTTCACTTAAAATGACGTCCTTTTGAAACAAAAGACAGATACTTTGAGTGGTGACAGCCACAACACATCTCAGATTGAGGTGGGGTTTACTCGTACACATCACATATGACCCATGGATCGTTCTCCTAAAGTTTCAATGGAAACCGAATGCGTTTGGTCGGTTTTCCGTATGCTAGTTGATGTTTTTCAATTAAAATGACGTCTTTTTGAAACAGAAGACAGAAAATTTGAGTGGTGCCGACCACACCACATCTTAGATTGAGGCAGGGTTGAGTCGTACACATCACATATGACCCATGGATCGTTATCCTAATGTTTCAATGGAAACCGAATGCGTTTGGTCGGTTTTCCGTATGTGCATAAAATGTTGTCCATTTTATGAGAATCCCCATGTGTCTATTAGTGGAATGGTATTTACTTAAAATCTTGTGGACATTCATATAAAATATTTTTATATCATTTTTAGTATGGATTAGATTTTAGTTTATCATGATATGAACCATTTCAGAGCTAACAATGTCATGCCCAATGAATACATCTCTTTTATAACATACCAAGAATCTACGATATTGATTAGATGTGTAAATGTGATTTACATTGATTATCATGATGAAAATAAATAAAATATATATTATAGATTTTATAGTATTAAATGAAATCAAGGAGGGTGGGGGGGCTCTCCGGCGGGGCTGTCCGGTGGGTGTCCGGGGGGCTGTCCGGGGTCCAAGGAGGAGGGTGGGGGGGCTGTCCGGTGGGGGTACGGGGGGTTGTCCGGGGTCCAAGGAGGAGGGTGGGGGGGTTGTGCGGGGGGTGTTCGGGGGGCTATTTGGGGGCTGTTTGGGGGGTTTTACGGGGTCCAAGGAAGAGGGTGGGGGGGACTATCTGGGGGGCTATCCAGGGTCCAGGGAGGAGGGTGGGTGGGCTGTCCGGTGGGATGTTTGGGTGGATGTCTGGGGGCTGTCCGGGGGGTGTTCGGGGGGTTGTCCGGGGTCCAAGGAAGAGGGTGGGGGGGGGGGGGGGGGCTGTCCGGGGGGCTGTCCGGGGTCCAGGGAGGAGGGTGGGGGGGCTGTCCGGGGGGCTGTTTGGGGGGCCGTCCTGGGGCTGTCCGGGGGGTGTTCAGGGGGTTGTCCGGGGTCCAAGGAAGAGGGTGGGGGGGGGGGGGGCTACCCGGGGGGCTGTCTGGGGGGGCTGTCTGGGGGGTTGTTCGGGGTCCAGGGAGGAGGGTGGGGGGGGGGGCTGTCCAGGGGGCTATTCGGGGGGATGTCTGGGGGCTGTCCGGGGGGGTGTTCAGGGTCCAATGAGGATGGTGGGGGTTTGACCAGGGTCCAGGAAGGAGGGGGGTTCCCAAACACACAACCACTAAAAGACAACAACATCCATAAAAACAGATAATATATAAAAATAACTCAACTCCAATACTATACTATGAGTCTAAATAAAACCAACAACTAGAATAGATTAAATATCAAATCTCAGTAATATTAGTAAAAAATGTAATGGATCAATTTGTCCCACATCACCATCACCACCATCACCATCATCATCACCCTCTTCCTCATCCCCATCATCGTCCTCGCCCTCCTCAGCGCCCTCCTCCTCTCCCTCTCCCTCCTCCTCGCCCTCGTCACCCGCCTTGCCCTCCTCCTCTACCTCCTCTTCCACATCAGACTCCTCGCCATCATCATCGTCAAGATGGACATTGTCCTAAGAACCACTAGAACTGCCACCTGGTGCACCATATATAGAACGTATCGACGACATATATTCATCAAATGCTGGGCTGGCCTCTGCTGGAAGTGTTGGACGTAGAAATTTAATAAATTTCATAAACGCACTGTTTTCCCTAGCAGACTGTTCTGCTGTCTCTGGGGACCTTTTCTCAGCCAGTTCTGCCTGTTCCCTAACTTTCTGCAGCTCGGTGACACTACAGCTCGTACCTGAGGAGGGCCAATACCTCGTCGGGGCTATCCTAGGTTGGCAGTGTACTCTGCCAGAATGCTCCTCTCCCAACACCTGATGTAAGTGATCTGTTGGCCCATAATTGTCTGGTTCTTGGGCATCGAGGGCCTCTAAAGCAGCCTGTTACAAATATAAATATATCATTAAGTTACAAAATATATATTAAAATATAAATTCAACATATTAAAACTTACAATCTGCTGCTGAGTCGCTTTGTTGACGGAACTTCCATCCTTTTTCCGTTTACTCGAGGAAAACAATTTTTCTCGAGGCACACATCCTTCAATATTTTGTATTTTCCTCTATAATGACATTGAAAACTAAAGTTATATAAAAACTTTAGCAAACTATTAAAAAATTGAGGAAACAAAATAAAGTGTAAGTCATAAAGAAAACTTATAAACAATTGTCATACCTGCTTCCTCTCATGATCAGGCATCGTAGTCCGTCCTAGTGTGTGGAGGTATTTTTTTGCATCAATGTTCTTTTTATTTTTTCTAGATGATTCCTAAATAAAATTCGAAAATGCAACAGGTAGTATTAATGCAAAACATGAAAGTTATTATTTAAATACCTCAAATGTTATTAATACCTTAAATTGGGTACTCATCCAATGAGTAATCATATGACGATACTACTCTATAGGAAAATCATCCACCACTGGTACCGCCTCTAACTCAGTGCCAACTCTAGAAACCCAGCCAATATACAACTCATGATTGTAGGCTCTCCAAATCTCACCTAAATCCTTTAGACATTCCGGTCGTGCACCCTCATCATTGGGAAAATTAAATCGAAGCTGACATCAAAGTATTAATTCATATAAATACAAAAATAATTCATGGCATTAAATAGAATAGATTTTTTTACCCATATCTATGCCCATGCTCTATCATTGAACTCATGTGGAAAATGTCTCCATGATAGCGGGCTGACGGGAATGGTGTCAGAGTATTTGGAAAGTGTCACCAAAAAACTCCGACATTGCTGCCCTGTTTTCTCAACCATTTGGTTGTCTTCATTATAATACACCATAACCTGTGTGCGGTGGTTCCACACCGAACGCATGCGTGTACGCCCCCGCCCATGCCTCATGTCAGTAGATGTATTTTTCATGAAATAAAAAAAAATATTTTATTAAAAATGTTATAAGGAAAATAAATATTGCTATAAAAATTTGTTAGGGTTCTATAAATATACCTGTGCCGGTCTGATCGCTGAGCACCGCTGGATCCACAGAAACTGATGGAACACCCTGTGGTGGAACAGTAGTCGAAGACGATGGAATATATAAGCTCGGAGAGATAGAAGTAGAAGGAAAAGAATATGGGACAACTATCTGACCAGATACTGACTGAGGAGTGGGAATCATCATGGGTTGTGAAAATGATGGGCCAGAAGATGTAGAAGGTAGAGAAAACATGGGAGGACTAAATATCCCGTGTGTCCCTAATGACACACCGGGATCAGAATGTCGGAATGATGACATGTTAGTGGGAGGGGCAGGGTCTAGTCGGGTACACGCAGCTGCTCATCCACCTTTGGTACGAACCCTCCTCTTACCACCGGCCTGAGTACCAGGACCAGTACTAGGCTCCTCGTCGAATAAATTTCGACGTATAGGTGGATCCTACAAAAATGTTTTCAAAAACATTAATCACATGAAATTATATATTCTTTAAATATATTAATTTGAAATAAAGTACTCACTAATGATGGAATTCCCAACTCCATCATTCGACGATTGTTCTCCATCATTTTTTCCTTCGTCTGTCTTCAATTGGATTCATTTCCTTCTTTTGAAAACAAAAATGTAATTAATTAGAAAAAGGAAACTAATGTGTAATCCAAAAAATAAAATATATGAGGGAATAAGGGGATTCATTGGTAATTTAGCTATCAATTATTTTAGAAGAGCTTCAATGGATTTAAAAAATCATACAAGTTGTAATGTTCACCAAGTTAGAAATATTGTTTGACTATGTTTGAATACAGTTCAATTCCAAATTGGAAAATGAAATTCAAATAAAACTGCAACCAATAAACATTGAAGATTCACATAATGGTCAATTCATCTAAAACATATTTGTGATCAATACTAAATCAATTTGAATATTACCATCCTTAACAACCCAACTCGAGGTAAACCAAATGAATTGAGAACATGGATGAATGATTCTATATATTTTCAACCACAACTTCAGGTTCACAATCAACTCTGATAATTGAGCTATTGGAGTCATCAAAAGAAATAAATGGATTGGTTCCAATGACACTAGGGAAAGTGTCAATTCCATCATCACCATCATCAGAAATATGTCTTGGAATTACTTCAACTATGACACCAAATTCAGGTCGAAGTTGGTCTTTGACATACAAACTTGTTTAGCCATTGATGCCAACACATATGGTTCTTTGGTAGCAAGAGTGCGAGTCATATTAATTACTCGAAATCCACAATCATCAATAAATGTGCCATGTCTCGTCATCGAATCAAACCAATGGAATTTCATCATTGTGACTCATCCATGAGAGTAATAATCCAATATTATTATTTTCTCAACAACTCCATAATAACCCACATTTTCAAATCGCGGTATACTATCTGATGCACTGGCATAAAAATATGTTGTGGCAGTAACCATAACACCATCATGTTGTGTTCTCATGTTCTTTGCTCATTCAGTGACAAATTTATACCCATTGATAACAATTGATTTACAGTCACGAACAACAGTATTAGGACCAAAAGCCAAAGCTCTTATTTCATCAGAGACAGAGTAAGCAGACAAACTCAATACCTGCAATACAAATGACTATTAAACTTAATTAAATATTGATATAATTATTTTAAACATTAATTTTTTTACCTTCAATTTTAACCAAGCAGAAAACTCTTTGCTATGAAAAGTCTCTCTCCTTATCAAAGATAAAGAATGATGCTTCCTATTTATCATTGTTTTATGTTCCCTGTAGATAAAAAATATGAATAGTTTAATAGATATATATGTAATATATACATAATCAATTTAGTTACCTGATATAGTCATCGAAAAAATCACAGTTGAACAAAACTGTGCGATGTGACATCTCCCGCTCTTCATGGATTAATGTCTTCAATGTATATGATCCAGGAATTCCTCCTGTTTGAGGAAGTGATGGAAAACTGGGTTCAATTTTCTTATATTGTTCTTCTTCATTTCTCATTGGTCTATTCAATATTGTAGTAAGATCAGACAAATACATCAAGCATAAATCCATACATTCTTGATCCAAGTAACCGTTCACAATAGAACCTTCGAGATGATTTCTATTTCAGACATAAGACTTTAATGTGAACATATTTCTTTCAATTGGATACATCCAATGAAAAGAAACAGGTCCTCTGAGAAGTATTTCAGTGGGAATATGGACAGTAAGATGCAGCATGCATGTGAAAAATGATGGAGGAAATATTTTATCCAACTCACACAAAATTAATGGGGGCATTTGTCAATATTTTTTGCAAGAAACACTTGGACAACTTCTTATCACAAAGATCTCTAAACAAATGGCACAACCAAATAACATCCACCCTTACATTATTGGAAAAAAGATGACGGATTGCTATTGGAAGCAACTCATGCAGTAGAACGTGATAATCATGAGTCTTCAAAGATTTTAGATTCAACTCTCTTCTGTTGACCCGTTTAGATATGTTTCTTGAATATCCATCAGGAACTCTAATATTATCTAATACTTCCAGAAATTGTTTTTTCCGTAGGTGTCATCACATAAGAATAACATGGAAGTTTCCATTTATTTTCACTTTTGTCTTCCCCTTGACATTTAGAAGAACTGAAAGTAATATTTCGCATATATTATTTTCAATATGCATTACGTCTAAGCAATGACGTAACAAATTGGTTGAACAATAAGGGAAATAAAAAAATAATTCCTCTTCCTCCAATTGTAACAGGTTTCAGTGGAAACATCATTTCTCTTTCCAGATTTCATTTGACCCTTCCCAAACGAAAAACTGAAATCTTTCAATTCATTAAGCATGTCAGTTCCAGAAATATGCTGAGGGGGATCATCGATCTCTATGGTATTATCAACTCTTCGACGATTCATTCTATATGGATAATCCTTTGGCAAGAATCGTCGATGTCCCATAAAACTGAAACTACAATGATGTTTCAGTCTTTTGGATCGTGTATTCTTCATACAAAGTGGACATGACAATTTTCCCTTCGTGCTCCATCCATACATCATTGTATAAGCCGGAAAATCATTGATCGTCCACATAAGTGAAGCACACATATGAAATATGACTTTTGAACATGCATCGTATGTGCGCACACCCACATCCTAAAGAAGTTTCAAATCTTTTATTAAACGTTGCATGTATACATCAATATCAATACCGGGATCATAAGGAGCAGATATGAGTATACTCATGAAAGTGAAAGGTTTTTTCATACACAGCCATGGGGGAAGATTATAAATGTATATAAAAACAGTCCATGTGCTGTGCGAAGTAAGCATCTACCCAAATGGATTAAAACCATTTCATGAAAGACTCATCCTCACATTACACATGTCAGCTACAAAATCAGGATGTCGAGCATCAAATATCAGCCATGAAAATCCATCTACAGGATGAACCAACTCATCATTAGTCTTCTTTCTCTTGGTATCACGCCATATCATTTTTATTGATATGTCATCAGACATAAAAAGAATCTGGAGTCTGGGGATCAATGGAAAGTGCCACATTACTTTCTGTGGAACGCAGGATGGTGTTCCATCAGATTTTGACTTCCAGCGGTATGTGCCACATTTTATACAATCATTTCGTTCAGCGTTTTCCTACGAGAATAAACTGTAATCTTTCGGGCAAGCATGAATTTTGGTTCTTGAAATTCCAAGTTCCTAAACTAACTTCTATGCCATATAGTGGTTTGAGGGAATATCTACATCACCTGGAAGTAAATCCTTCAAGAGGGTAAGAATGTAATCAATTTCTATATTATAAATCCCATATATAGTTTTCCCATGAAACAATCAGATTAAAAATTCTAGCCTTTTCATTTTATCATATTGTCAATATACTGGAGTCGTGGCAGTATCATTCAATTTTTTCACCCTATCAATATCATAGTTTTCACTAGATTCATCAGTTATCCTCATATCGAAGTCTTGTTGAGTCGAAATCCTTTATTTTTCATGATGTCGAATAAACGAAAACCAAGCATCTAACAAATTCTCCATTCCAGTCCTTTCATTTCGATCATCACCAATTTGAGATTTTATTTTCTCCCCATTGTGATACCACGCAAAGTAGTTTGCTTGAAAACCATTTTTGGTTATGTGGTAGCTGACTTCTTCACGGCTCAACCAAGGTCTACCAACACAATTGGAACATGGGCAGTGTATGCGACTACTATCTGAAGAATTGTAAAATGAAAAATCTATAAATATTTCCAAATTGTTTTGAAAATCGCTTGAGATCTGATCGGTTTCATACATCCAACTTTTGTCCATTCTGTAAAAAGAATTTATATAAGTCATTTTGTCATAAACAATTCAATAGGATTGAACTTTAATAGAAAATATCTTTCAAAATCCATTTTAAATAATAAAATACCTTTGATCATTTTTAACAAATATTTGGAGTATTATCAAGGCACCCCCATTTGGAAAAGTCATATTAAATTCCCAATTTCCATGCCAAACCATTGAAAACAATTAACATGAGACAATCATCGACCACAAATAACTTAACTAGAAATTAAAAAAATAGAAACCAAATGTGATATAGAATTTAATGTTAAGTTAGAGGAAATGAGATTAAATAGAGACAAAAACATCATAAATGGTTCCAACATCATAAATTTTGATTAAAACCACCCATAATAGGAATGGGAATGCCTCATACACCTAATCTCTAATAAAAAAAACCAAATCTACAATTAAAACATTGAATTTAGGGTTTCCACCCCACTTGGATAGCCCTACCCCCACCCCACCTACCCCACTTGGACAGCCCTACCCCCACCCAACTTGGAAAACCCAACCCCCCCACCATACCTGGACACCCCTACCCCCCAAAACACACTTGGAAAACCTAGCCACACCCCACCCCACCTGGACATCCCTACCGTCACCCCACTTGGACAACCCATCCCCCCCACCCTACCTAAACAGCCCCTCCCCCACCCCACCTACACACCCTCCCCACCCCACTTGGACAACCCTGCCTAAACACCCTCCCCCACCCAACCTGCACACCCTCCCCCACCCCATTTGGACAACCCATCCCCCTCCCCCACCCTACCTAGACAGCCCCCTCCCCCACCCTACCTAGACAGACCCTCTCCCACCCCCAAAAGCCCTACCCCCACCCCATTTGGACAACCCAGCCCCTCCCCCACCCTACCTAGAAAGCCCCCTCCCCCACCCTACCTAGACAACACCTCCCCCACCCCAAACAGCCCTACCCCCACCCCATTTGGACAACCCAGCCCCTCCCCCACCCTACCTAGACAGCCCCCTCCCCCACCCTACCTAGACAGCCCCTCCCCCACCCAAAATAGCCCTACACCACCCCATTTGGACAACCTAGCCCCCTCCCCAACCTACCTAGAAAGACCCTCCCCCACCCCACTTGGATAGCCCTCGACATCCTCCCCACCCCATCTGAACACCCTCCCCCACCTCAAATTGAAACATAAATTCATCCAAATCAAAATCTAATTTTCAACTAAAATAAATTCCACCAAAAGTACCATATCACCCCAATAAACAAACCCTTTACCATGTTTTAAGTGTAGAACAAAAATCATAAAACAAATCCAAGGGTTGCGTAGACATCAACCCTAATTTAGCCTAAATCAAAACATCAAACACCAAAAAAATAGAGATATAACGCTAAAACTAAAGTAACAATTACTAATTTGAAGTGTGAAATAAGATTTTGTTTGAATGAAGATGGATCTTGGGTGGAAAGAATGTCGCGGCCGAGAAGAATTCAGGAGCTCTGTCTGCAATCGGTCTGCAATCGGGCTGGGTGGGGGTTCGGCTGGTCTGTATTTTGGGGAAAGATAGAGTTTTCACAACGGTTTCATTAAAACATTGGGAAAACTGATTTTTTTCCCATAATTCCCAACGGTTTGATGAAACTATTGGGAAAACTAATTTTCTTCCTATCTTTCCCAACAGTATCATCAAACCGTTGGGAAAAATCAATATTTATAGATCAATACCAACGGTTAATGCAAACCATTGGTAAAGATCACATAAACCAACGGTTCAAAAGAACCATTGGTATACAACTGTTGGGAAAAACATGATTTCCAGTAGTGGGAGGGGGGATGTCCGGGGGGAGTGGGGTGGGGGTAGGCTGGCTGGTGTAGGGTAGGGGGTTAGGGAAGGGTAGGTGCAGTGTAGGGGGGTTTTCCAAAGGGGGGGTGGGCTGTCTAGGAGGGGGTCTATTCAAGGGGGGGATGTCTAAATGGGGGGATATCAAAAGGGGGTGTTTGGGAGGGGGTGGGGTGCTGTACGGGGGGAGTGGGGTGAGGCTGTCCAGGGGGTGGGGGCTTTCTGGGGGGAGTGGGCTAGGGGGGTGGGCTGGTTGGTGTAGGGATGGGGGTAGGGGAGGGGCCGGTGCAGTGCAGGAGGGAGGGGTGTTGTCCAAAGGGGGGTGGGCTGTCAGGGAGGGGGGATGTCCGGGAGAGGGGTTGTGGGGGTTATTTAGGGGGGAGTTGTAGGATCGAAATAATGATGTAGATGCTCAATATACAAGAGGGGGGGGGGGGGTAAATTTTATACTTTAAAAATTCCTTTGGAACCTTTAAAGTTAGTTACAATTAACTATGTTTTCCTTAAGAAAAGGAAAGAGATAAGTTTAACAAAGTTAAACTAAGCAAATTCACAACACCTCTAACACCAAATGAAAAACATGGAATAATGAATGAAGTTATAAACTTCAAGTCCTATGTACTTTCTTAAAACTGAAAAGAGATTCTGAAAGTAGGTTCCGGAAATATGGTTCTGGAAATCGAAACATAAAAAAAGATTACAATATGAGATTCTACCTTAAAGCGTATAGAATCTAAATGAAACAGAGTGCAAGTAAGGAAGTATAAGAAATTTATACTTTCCTTATAATACAAAATGCAGTGGAAATAAACAAGTAGTAAAACTACGAGTAACAAGATATAAGTCTTTTAGCCCAAAGAGAAGGGTATCCAACAACCTTGGATAAAGGTCCCTTGATTTATACTTTCAAGCAAGTATGTCTTACCCACACCAGGGTAAGCCCTCGATACAAAGATAGAAGTCTCTATCTTGCTATTCCCGCAAGCCCTCAACTTCAAGGTAGTTGGCAACCTCTGTCTTCCTCAGCAAGGAATCCCTCGAACTTCAAGGTAGTCGGCATCTCTGTATTCCTATCCCCGGAAGTCCTCGAATGTAATCACCAACATTCAGAGTCGCACAAAGCTTTGAGAGTTAATAAGATCCTCTATCTCTAGAAATCACTTCAACAGCATGTATGCACAATGTTGAAGAAGTTATTCATCAGTCAACATTGAGCTCTTTCAAATGAGCTCCTATTTATAGGAAAGGTCGGCCTCCTTTCCAACGGTCATATTTTTTTTAAAAATCAGAGGGACCTGTACACGTGTAACTTAACCAATAGTTAGTTTATAATAGAATAGACGACATCGTTTTATAACAAAACAAGTGTAACAGAATGTACGACATCGTTTAAAGTCTAACTCAAAAGTTCGGAGTTAAGGTTCGGAGTGTAAACAAAAATAATTTTTTGGAGTCTAAATAAATTCGGAGTGTATAAAACAAAGATGATCAGATTCTGTATAATAGGTGAATTCGGAATGAGAATTCATCATCAGAATTCGTAATGAGAATTCATCATCAGAATTTGTAATGAGAATTCATCATCAGAATTCATAATGAGAATTCATCATCAGAATTCGTAATGAGAATTCGTATCCAGAATTCGGAGTAGAACTTTATCAGAGTTCGTATCTGGAATTCGGAATGAAACTTCATTACAGTTCTCATCTAGAATTCGGTACTTAAAACAGAATATTTCATATCAAAGTTTCAAATGATTCCGAGAATATAGAAATGAATCCTAAACTTATACTTAAGAAATATATGAATGAAAATATGATAAGGAAAATTTTTCTTACAAAAGCGATCTTCTTTATAAAAGCGATTTTCCTTATAAAAGCGATTTTCCTTATAAAAAAGATTTTCCTTATAAAAGTGATTTTCCTTATAAAAGCGATTTTCCTTATAAAAGTGATTTTCCTTATAAAATCGATTTCCTTATAAAAGAGATTTTCCTAATAGAAAGGTGTTTGTGATTTTCAAAACAAGAAGGAATGGAAAATTCATAAGGAAAACCTTATTGACTCAACAATCCCCCCTTTTTTGGAAAGCACAAACATCCCTATGAAAAAAAAGTCTAAGAAGAAAGAAAACATTAAGGCTTATCTCCCTTTGCTTATAGAGGTTGATGAATACTACTAACTCCCCCTTAGGCTTTGAAACACTACGGACCATATTCTAGATTTACGAAATGATATTTCATTAAAAATAAGAAAGTATTCTTTAATGAAAAACTCCCCCTTAGATAAACTCTATTAGAGTTTGTTTTCTTTCTCATCCTTTGATAAGATTCTTTTTCCCTTTTATTAGGGTTCTTTTCCTTCTCGCCCTTTGTGATTTTTAAAAAAAATTCAAGGGAATGGAAAATATAACAAAGTACCTGAAAAAAATTAGTAGTGACAACAAAAGAAACGAGCAAGCACAATTTTCATTAAGTTTGAAAGCTTAACAACAAAGAAATTTAGATACAACAAAAGATCGGATCTTTCTATTTTGGATATTTTTCCTTCTCCATGAGACCCTTACAAATAGTCTTTATCTTCTTCAAGTATTTATGATCTTCCTCAGCTTGCTTTTCTAACACAAAAATTCTTGCATTTTGAGCTTCAATCTTTTCTTCCTGGGCTTGAAGCTTTTCTTCCTAAGCCTTCAAGATCTGTTCTTGCTTTAAGAACTTTTCTTCAAACTCAATCCGATGATCCCTTTCATACTTATAGTTTTGAGAAACAAAATTCAGCTTCCCATTCAGATCTCTAACTTCTTGAATCTGGAAATTCTTTTCATCTGTCAACTTTTCTTCAAAGGATGAAGTAAGTTCATTTATCTTCCTGTCTTCTGTCTCAAAGGAATCCTTCACATTATCTTGGAATTCATCAAAGATCCTCATCTCTTCTACAGTCTTCCTAGACCAACTAGTCATCCTCTTGCAAGATCTTTTATGGGATTCATAGCCGACAAAGAAAGTTTTGAACTGAGCCTCTATCTCAACACATTTGTCCATAACCATGGATACAGAGTCTGTTTTCTAATTCAAGGCATGTTGGAGCATCTGGCATCTTGAATCAATACTTGAGAAAGTCGGAATAGAACCTACCAACTTCTTTAATGACTGAACAACAAAGTCATGCCCCAATGAAGATGACTCCAAATACGAGACTTTTCTTGGAGAATTTTCTTCTTCAATATGATCAACCTTCTTCTTAGAAGAACTACCCACTTCCCTTCTCTTTACAACTACTGTGCTCGGGGTATCAAGAACAAGTTGCTTTCCCTTGTCCTTTTTCGGAATGGAGTCCTGTTCCGGAGTTCTCTTTTCACTTTCAGACACTTGGACAACATTTTCTTCATCATCAACAACATTCTGAGCACCATCCTGTACATTCTACATTTGAGAAATATCATGTAGAAGTTGTTATTCCTCTTCATGATAGGCTACTTCTTCTTCTCCTTTCTCCTCATCATTTCCTGGAGAGACTAACTTAGAAGACTCAGCTTCTGAAGTTCGGAGCAACAAATGTTTTGAAGGTGTTCCCTTATAATCATCTACTTGCTTCAAAACATCTCCGGTGTCACCACTACCTTCAGCAACTTCTTCTTCCTCTTCCACTTGTTGTATCTGCTCAACTTCCTCAACAGGCTTTGCTACTGCCTTTTCCAAAGCGACAAAGTTTCTTCCTAGAGTCTCAGGTAGAGATTCCAGAGAGAAATATCTCAGAACAAGAATGTTTTCTGAAACCATATCATTAAACTTCAACAAAGTCTGAGCTACCTCAGCTTCAGACATCTTCTTCTTAAGCTTCTTTTCTTTCACATGTTTTTCTAGCTCATTCGCAGTTCCTTCCTTCAAGGCCTTAGCCACCGCAGGATCCAAGCCAAACTAGGGATCCCCTTGCACTCTCTTCTCTTTTATTTCCCTCCATTTAGCAACTACCTCATCTAGGTAAGCTTTCTTCTTCTTCGGTTTTGGAGGTGCGGAATGAACTTCCTTAGATTTGGGATTCTCTACTGCAACTTCAACTTCTTTCAACTTTCTCTTCTTCACTGTCTTAGAGGATTCAGGTTCAGCAACTTTCAGAACCGTTTCTTCTTGAGCAGGTAAATCAACAAACTGACCAATCTTTTTATCGAAGGCTACATCCATTCCTTTGAGAGTACCATCACACACCAACATAATCTTGAAAACTCTTGGCTTAGACTTTCAAGCCTCCTTGAAAGACTCAAGGCACCGAACTATCAACTTTGAGAGTATTTCTGGATACATTATGATCTGAGCTCTCAGATTCCCTTTCTTAACATTCTCAAGAGTAATAAGAATGTGTTTCATCAGGTTAAACTTCCTCAGATTTATCAGAAAATCTAGAATATAAATATCACTCTTCTTCAGACTATCTTTGTCACCCTTTATTGGTACGATAAGGCCTTGTACCCATAATTCTATAATCCGGAAATTCATAGACAGAGAAGAAATCTTCGGAGCCTTATCATCTGATAGTCCGAGAGTTTCCAATGCCTTTTCCTTGTCGAAGCTTCCTTTTGAATCCGGAAAAACATGATAAATAAACTCAGATTCTCCTTCATTATTCAACCCTACCAAACTAGCTGCCTTGGCATAAGAAATCTTATAAGTCTTTCCATAAGACTTAAAGGATAATTTCTCCTTGCCATCTTCCTTATAGAAGGAAACTGTCTCATAGAACTCTATGAGAAAATATGAATAAACTTCATCTTGATTTCTGGGCTTGGATACGACAACATCTTCCCATCCATTAAGCTTTATGTTGTTGGATATAAGAGAATCATACTTGTTGAAGAAATCAGGATGAACCAACCTTTCTATATATACTAACCACTTCGAAATCGACTTAGAGGAAGACATGTCTTGAGAAGCTACTTCCACAGACATTCGGATCTGAAGACCTCTGAGAAGTTCGGAACAGAGAAATCTGAAGTTCGGAATAGCTTTAAAATGGAGAGGCAGAGCTTCGGGACACTGGAGCTCGAAAACCGATGTGGTACAACCATTTGGGGTCCCTTTTATATAGGCAACGAGAAGACGGTTCAACTTCCTTAGTTGATCGAACAGTTGTGACAAGCTGAGATCAGATCTGACGGTTGAAAACCAATTCTCAAGAAAGCTTGAATCTGATCTTTTGAGGTTTTTTATTAAAACAAAGAATTAAGAAAACTATAATCCAAAATCAAAATATAAGAAAATGCCAGTAAGTAAAGTATGATTACGAAAACTTGAGTAATGAAATCATACCTTTCGGATTGGATTAGGAGGATTATCCGTAATGGGCAATCATTCAAAAAAAAATGACTATGAAAAATCTTTATTACGAAAAGACATAGTTCTCAAAACTCACAAGGAAAAACAATCTCAGTATGGAAAACTCAGTACGAAAATTTAATGACAAAAAAAAAATTGAAAAACGAAAAGCTCATTATGAAAACCTCGGTACAAAAATCTTATTATGGAAATACCAGTACGAAATTTTCCATTCTGGAAGTTTTCAATACGAAGGTTTCCATTCCAAAAGTTTTCTATATGAAAAATATCCATTCTGGAAAATTTTAGTTCCAGAAATTCCCATTCTGGTATTTTAGTTCCGAAATGTTTGAAAGACTAACTTTGAAAAAACTTAGTTATTCTAACAATCAAATGTACTCCCCCTATGAAAAGGAGTTTATTATTGTAAGGAGAATTTTTCAACAGAAAGTTAATGAAGAATGATTACCTTATAGTTATCATTCCTAACTTTTGTTTAATGTATTCAAATCTATCAGAAGGCAAGGATTTTGTGAAAATATCAGAAAGTTGTTCTTGCGTTCCGATAAAATGAAGAATAATATCTCATTTTAGTGTGTGATCCTTAAGAAAATGATGCCTAATATCTATGTGTTTTGCACGAGAGTGATGTGCAGGGTTCTTACATAAGGAAATGGCACTTGTGTTATCACAAAAAATTTGAGTTTTAGTAAAACTCAAGCTATAGTCTGTGAGTGTGTGTTGCATCTACAACACTTGAGCACAACAACTTCCAGCTGCTACATATTCAGCTTCAGCAGTGGAGAGTGCTACAGAATTTTGCTTCTTGCAAGACCAAGAAACTAAGGAATCTCCTAAGAAATGACAAGTTACAGATGTACTCTTTCTATCCATTCTACATCCACCAAAGTCAGCATCAGAAATGCTTTTTAGAAGAAAATCATTTCCAGAAGTATAAAATAATCCTAGATCCATGGTTCCCATAAGGTAGCGAAAAATTCTTTTTACTTCCTTTAAGTGAGATTACTTAGGATTGGATTGATATATTGCACATAATCATACTTAGAACATTAATTCTGGTCGACTAGCTGTTAAGTAAAGTAAAATTCCTATCATACCTCTAAAAGATGTTTGATCTACTAGTTTCCCAGCTTCATCAAGATCTAAAGAGTTTGAGGTACCAATAGAGGTACTGAGAAATTTGAAAACCAAGGAAAAAAGTTAACTCACCCATCATACTCATTTCAAACTCAGATTTCATTAGACTTGCAAAAAAGTTGGTTAAAGATTGCTGAGTTGAACCAAATATGATGTCATCAACATAAATTTGAACAATAATTTTTTTTTCTTATCTTTATTTATAAAAAGGGTTGGATCTGAATTTCCATTAACATAGTTATTTTGAAGCAAAAATCCAGTGAGTCTATCATACCATGCTCGTGGGGCTTTTTTAAGACCATACAGATCTTTGGTAAGTCTAAAAACATGACCAGGATGTTTTGTATCTTCAAATCCAGGAGGTTGTTCAACAAAAACTTCCTCTTGGACATAACTGTTAAGAAAAGCACATTTCACATCCATCTAAAAAAGTTTAAAATTAAAGAATGCTACAAAGGCAAGTAGAATACGGATAGATTCAAGTCTAGCTACTGGAGCATAGGTTTCTTCATAGTCTATTCCCTCTTGCTGATTATAGCCATTAGCAACAAGTCTAGCTTTATTTCTTACTATGAATCCATTTTCATCACATTTGTTTCTGAAGACCCACTTTACTCCAATAACAGAAGTTTCCTTAGGTCTTTCAACCAAGGTCCAGACTTTATTCCTTTCGAATTCATTTAGTTCATCTTGCATGGCTTTGATCCAATCATCATCACCTAAAGCTTCATCAGTGCTTTTAGGTTCTAATTGGGAAAGAAATGCTAGATGTTCTACTTCATTTCTTAAGGAACTTCTAGTCCTTACAGGTTGATTTACATCACCAATGATACTATTACTGGAATTATTCTTAAGAAACACCTGATTTGGGTTTTGAAAAGCCTGTTCATCAACATAGGGTAGAAAGTCTTCCGGGGTAAATGTTTCAGAAGTATCTTCTTGAACATTATCCTTATCAGAAGGTTCTTCTATCAAAGGTTGATAATCAGTTTTTGAAAACACATCCAAGGATGTAGGCTGGGATGGTTTAAAAACAAAAGTATCAGACCTATCAAATTTTACATGCACTATTTCTTCAACAGTACAAGTATTTTTATTAAAAACTCTATAAGCCTTAGAAGTTGTGGAATAACCTAAGAAAATTCCTTCATCAGATTTTGGTGCGAATTTATGTAAGTTATCTTTAGTATTCAAAATGAATAATTTGCAACCAAAAGACTTGAAGTAGGATAGTCTTCGTTTTCTACCATTCCATAACTCATAAGGAGTTTTATTAATAAAAGGTCTAATCAAAACTCGATTTATAGTATAGCAAGCAGTACTTACAGCTTCAGCCCAGAAATGTCTAGCTAAAGAATATTCACTCAACATGGTTCTAGTTATCTCTTAAATAATTCTATTTCTTCTCTCAACTACACCATTCTGCTGAGGAGTTCTAGGTGCTGAAAAATTGTGAGTAATACCTTTTTTACTACAAAAAGTTTCAAAATCAGAATTTTGAAATTCTCCTCCATGATCACTATGAATAGTTTTCAATGGAAGGTTTTTCTCATTTTTAACTTGAGCTCTAAAACTTTTGAAATAAGAAAAAGCTTCATATTTATTTTCTAGAAAATAAACCCAAGTAAATCTAGTGTAATCATTAACTAGAACAAACACATAGTATTTGCCTCCAATACTTCCAGTTTGTGTTGGACAAAAAAGATCCATGTGCACTAACTACAATGAATCAGTTGTTGAGACTTCACCGATCGATTTAAAACTAGATTTATGTTTCTTGCCATATTGACAAGGATCACAAACTTTAGAAGAATCAAATCTAAGCTCCGGTAGATCCTTATCTAGTTTCTTCTTAGTGAGTTTACATAGGTTTCTAAGGTTACAGTGACCTAGTCTTCTATGCCATAAGCAGAAATGATCTTCCATTGCACTTAGGCAAGGTAAATCTTGGCTCCTGAGGTCTTCTAAATTTAAGGTGTAAACATTCTCATGCCTATTGGCTGAGAGAATAAATTCTTCCTTGGAATTGTGAACTAAGCACTTATCATTCCTAAAATTTACAAGGTAACCTTAATCACATAACTGACTTATGCTAATGAGGTTGTGATTAAGACCCTTAACAAAAAGAAAATTTTAAATAAAAGTTTTTCCTAAAAGAACTATATTACCAATACCAACAATCTCTCCCTTATCATTGTCTATGAAACTTACCTTTCCTCCTTTTGTTTTGATAATCTTTTCAAAATAGCTTTTGTTACCAGTCATGTGCCAGGAACCTCCACTATCCATGTACCATGTATTGTTGCTGGTACTCTCTTTATTTTCCTGAAATCAAGAAGAGAATTAGTCTTTCGGAATCCAAACTTGTTTGGATCTGAGATTTTTAGATAACAAAATTTTAGGTACCCACATCTTCTTAGAAAAGTAAGCTTTGTGAAATCCTAAAGACTGAGTTTTGTTTATGGAACAATTCTTTGCCCAGTGACCACCACATTGACACTTAGTAAAAAATGGGGCACTTTGAGGAACAAAATAATTGTTACTAAAAATTGTTTTTGCATGGGTATAACCAAATCCGGATTTATTTCATAAAGGTCGTATTTGGGAATACATTTTATGAAAATTTTCCTTACCATGGGTAAAGTTTGATAAACACTTCTTTAAGGAAAAAATTTTGGACTTGAGTTTTATAACCAAGTTTTTATCCTCAAAATCATTAGTTTTAGAACTAGATCTAGGCTCAAAAACACCTTTCTTAGAAATTACTTTTTCTAACTCTTTAGAAAGTTTGTTCTTCTCAGAACATACTTCCTCAAGATTTTTTGAAATACTTTCAAAATCAGCATTTTTCTTATCGAGATCTTTAGACAGATCTGATATCTCTTTTATAAGAATATTATTCCTAGAGTTTTCCTTATCATGTTTTTTTATTGAGATTGGAATTTTCAATTTCAAGAAGTTCAGCAAACCAAGAAACTTCTTCATAAGTAGGTAAAGTATTTTCTTCATCAGAAGAGGATTCTTCATCATAAGAGTTATAATATTTACTATCATTAGAATTTAAAGAAACATTGGACAGTGATTTAGCATTTCGTACCTTAGCCATAAAATAATGATTATCAATAGGTAATCTGGCTATAAGACCAAGATTCTTCTGTCCTGAAGATTCATAATCAGAAGATTATCTGAAGAGTCACCACCACTGGCACTCCAGGTATCATTTGCTTTCAAAACTTTCTTAGCTTTGGATTTATAATACTTCTTTCTGTTCCTGTCTGAATGCCTTTCTTTTCTTTCTTTCTTTTTGAGCAAAGGGAAATCTGGTCTAATATGTCCAGCTCTCTTTCATTCATAACATCTGACTTCTCCATCTTTCTTATCTTTACTTTCCTTCTTCTTATAATTAGATTGGAAACATCTTTGTCCAGCTATCTTGTTCATCCTTCAAGCAAGATTTGCTAACTCACTTTCAGAGACTTCACTCTCACTAGATTCAGATTGGAAAATAACTTTCTTAGACTTGGATCTGGTTACTCTCTCAGGAGTCTTAACTTTCATCTGATTTGATGTTGTTGTAAAAGCAACAGTACCATTCCCATTTTTATTCTTGATGTTATCTGCATCTCTCTTCATTCTTGTTTCATGTTGGAGAAGATTTCCAAATAACTCATCAAGAGAAATTTGAGTAACCTTCCTGTTCTCATCTATTGCTGTTCTTTTGGATTCCCACTCATTGGGCATAATATCAATTGTCTTGTCCACAAGTGCTTCATCATCTAACCCTTTCTCTCCCATAGACTGTAAACTGTTGACAATAGTCATAAATCTCTGTTGAACTTTATAGATTGGTTCATCATAAGGAAAATTGAGGCCATGGTATTCAGCTCTAAGCATAGCTCTCCTAGTTTCGGTCACTTTAGAAGTTCCAAAGTGTGTAACTTCTAACTTCTTCCAGATACAATTAGCTGCTTCACAAGAAGAAATTTGAATATATATATTTCTAGTAATTGAACAAAGTAAGGTATTGCGTACCTTATAATTGAGTTGATACTCTTGCTTTTCCTGGTTAGTAAAAGTTCTAACTTCCTTATTAGGAATTTTATAATCACCAGTAAGCATAACGAAGTTGTCCACTCCAGTATTGATAAAAAAAGTCTTCATTAGATATCTCCAGTATTCATAGTCATTACCATCAAATATTGGTGGTCTTGTAGGATTTATATTATCAATAGAACCAACATTGACTCCTGCCATACTAAAAACAACTTTCGGCACACAAACTTGTTAGTAGAAAAATTTCATAATCACAAAGTTCGGAATGACAAAATTCGGAATGAGAAAGTTTCGGAATGACAAAGTGAGTAAGAAAATCTTATACGTGAGTACAATTATTTTAGAGACCTGCTCTGATACCAATTGTAGGATCGAAATAATGATGTAAATGCTCAATATACAAGAGTGGGGGGGGGGGGTGAATTGTATACTTTAAAAATTCCTTTGGGACCTTTAAAGTTAGTTACAATTAACTATGTTTTCCTTAAGCAAAAGAAAGAGCTAAGTTTAACAAAGTTAAACTAAGCAAATTCACAACACCTCTAAATCCAAATGAAAAAATTGGAATAATTAATGAAGTTATAAACTTCAAGTCCTATGTACTTTCTTAAAACTGAAAAGAGATTCCGAAAGTAGGTTCCAGAAATATGGTTCCGGAAATCGAAACTTAACAAAAGATTACAATATGAGATTCTACCTTAAAGCTTATAGAATCTAAATGAAACAGAGTACAAGTAAGGAAGTATAAGAAATTTATAATTTCCTTATAATACAAAATGCAGCGGAAATAAACAAGTAGTAAAACTACGAGTAACAAGATATAAGTCTTTTAACCCAAAGAGAAGGGTATCAAACAACCTTGGATAAAGGTCCCTTGATTTATACTTTCAAGAAAGTCTGTCTTACCCACACCAGGGTAAGCCCTCGATACGAAGATCAGAGTCTCTGTCTTGCTATCTCTGCAAGCCCTCAACTTCAAGGTAGTTGGAAACCTCTGTCTTCCTCAGCAAGGAAGCCCTCGAACTTTAAGGTAGTCAGCACCTCTGTCTTCCTATCCCCGGAAGTCCTCGAATGTAATAACCAACATTCAGAGTCACATGAAGCTTTGAGAGTTAATAAGAGCCTCTCTCTCTAGAAATCACTTCAACAACATGTATTCACAATGTCGAAGAAGTTATTCATCAGTCAGCATTGATCTCTTTCAAATGAGCTCCTATTTATAGGCAAGGTCGACCTCCTTTCCAATGGTCATATTTTCATTAAAAATCAGAGGGACCTGTACACGTGTAACTTAACCAACAGTTAGTTTATAATAGAATAGACGACATCGTTTTATAACAAAACAAGTGTAACAGAATGTACGACATCGTTTAAAGTCTAACTCAAAAGTTCGAAGTGAAGGTTAGGAGTGTAAAAAAAAAATAATTTTTCGGAGTCTAAATAAATTCGAAGTGTATAAAACAAAGATGATCAGATTCTGTTTAATAGGTGAATTCAGAATGAGAATTCGGAATGAGAATTCGTCAACAGAATTCGTAATGAGAATTTGTCATCAGAATTCGTAATGAGAATTTGTCATCAGAATTCGTAATGAGAATTCATCATTAGAATTCGTAATGAGAATTCATCATTAGAATTCGTAATGAGAATTCATCAACAGAATTTGTAATGAGAATTTGTCATCAGAATTCGTAATGAGAATTTGTATCCAGAATTCGGAGTAGAACTTTATCAGAGTTCGTATCCGGAATTCGGAATGAAACTTCATTATAGTTCTCATCTGGAATTCGGTACTTAAAACAGAATATTTCATATCAAAGTTTCAAATGATTCCGAGAATATAGAAATGAATCCGAAACATATACTTAAAAGATATATGAATGAAAATATGATAAGGAAATTTTTTCTTACAAAAGTGATCTTCCTTATAAAAGTGATTTTCTTTATAAAATCCATTTTCCTTATAAAAGAGATTTTCCTTATAAAAGCAATTTTCCTTATAAAAGCGATTTTCCTTATAAAAGCGATTTTCCTTATAAAAGAGATTTTCCTTATAAAAGTGATTTTCCTTATAAAAGCGATTTTCCTAATAGAAAGGTGTTTGTGATTTTCAAAACAAGAAGGAATGGAAAATTTCTAAGGAAAACCTTATTGACTCAATAGGAGTGGGGGTTTTCCGGGTGTGGGGGGGGATTGTTCAAGGGGGGGTGTCAAAAGGGGAGGGGGGTGTCCAAAGGGGGGGTTGTCCGGGAGGGGGGCTGTCTGGGAAGGGGGGTAGTCAAGAATCTTGGTTCACACATGCCCGTAAGGGAAGCCATAAAAAATGATCAAACACATGGTTAATTTTGACTTATAATAAAAAAATTCTTATGTAACAAATTAGTTTTCGGTTGTTTTAAAAAATAAAAAAAATACTTTTAACTGAAGAGATAAAAAACAATTATACATTTCATTAAACATGAAAATCGACCATTTCTCCTTCAACAGCCACTCAAACCCAATAAATATCTTCTTCATGTTGAACTAAGTTATGTTGATCAAGATGTTGAGAAACAAAGGGAATAGTCTCGGGTTTATCTTGTTCAAATAAAAAAACTCCTCGTCAGGACATTTTCACAACAACATGCCAACTAGGATTCGAAGGCAAAATAACGAAGAATACTTGTTCCACTTGTGATGTCAAAATGAAAGGTTCATTATCAACTCATTAATTTCTGTATAACATATAGTTAAAATTAACCAATGTAAACTGATATTTATAGACTTTACTTCCATGCACTAGGTCAACCCAATTACACTTCAACAATATGTATTTAAACCTGTGTGCGTATACAACTTCAATTATGTCTGTCAATTGACCATAGTAATAACCAGAATAAATGAATAGGCAACTGATGCCACTGTTTTTTGTTGCTTATTTTTCATCAACATCTTTAATGCGAAATCGAAAACCAATAGCATCTATAGCTTTATAACAATGAACTGTTATACATGGACCCTCAAATAGTTTGATAAATTCTTCTGTTAGCGTGGGGTCACCTAACTCACTCAGGTTATGAACCTACATAATTCATAGAATTCAATAATGATTTATATAGATATAAATTATTATAATACTCTACTCATAATGAAAAATCAATTTATACGTACAAAATCCTTGAACCAATCACGACATGACGCATGATGAGATTGTTGAATTTGATACTCAGTCACACGAGACATATCTTCTTTTATCTCATTAATGTGTTTCTTGAAAATGATAATGTGATGTTTAAATGATCAAATTATGGAAAACAACATGTAAAAGTAAAACAATAAAATTGATAAGACACTTACAACATTAATAGTGATATTAATGGAGTATTGAACAAGATATATCGATGTGCTTGTATCCAATCGATGTTGTCCATATCAAATATGGTTCCTTCTCTAAATAGACCATCATGAATCAGAGATGGATTATCTAATTCTGTTTCAACATCCATAAGATATTCTGTAGAAAAATTAGTACACCCATCCATCAAATAACCATTGGATATTTATGCCTTTGAATGATCTCTGTTGCGTACAAATCATTTCAATGTATTCAGATAACGCTCAATAGGATATATCCACCTGAATTGAACTGGACCAACAACCATTAATTCATTAGTGAGGTGCACTATAAAGTGAACCATAACATCGAAAAATGAAGGGGTAAATAGTTTCTCAAAGTGACAAAGAGTAAGTACAATTCGGTCCTATAAACTTTTTAAACCACTCATTCATTGATTTATTAAATAAATATGTCTAAAAAATTACTCATCTCAATCTACGGTTGAACAACATAGGGGGATAAACAATCAAAAACTGCGATTGGAATCAACTACTGATGTAGTTTGTGATTTTCATGACTTTTAAACCCTTGTAATGTTCTTCTCGTACGATTCACTCACATTTATATTTTAGAAGAGTAACCATAAGGCACCATGAACATCTTGAAAATGGAATTAAATGGCTCTTTCTCCTTGTAGTCATTGTATACTGTGCATCAGGCATATATGCCTTGTTTCCCTCGGCTAAATATAAATTCTATTTCTTCTTTAAACCCATTTCTTACAAATCTTGACGTGCATTAACATGGTCCTTTGATTTTCCACTGACACCTAAAATGGTCCACAATATATTATCACAATTTCTTTTTCAATGTGTACGACATCCAAATTATGCCTTAGAATGTTAGTTTTCCAATAGGGGATATTGTAAAAAATAATTTTCTTGTTCCAATTGTGACTCCATTGTCTACCAACGCAATGAATATTAGGTAATGGATGAACCACCAAATCTTGAAATTCATATACCCTGTGGATGTTTTATTCCTCAATATGCGATAACATTTCGTCTCCTGTCATGATCTTTGGTTGTGGGATAAACTCTCTAGAACCATAAAATGTTATTGTGTCCTTTTTGAACCTGTACTGAGGGGGGAGAAAACCACTATGACCCATGTATTCCCATTTTCTGGAATGTGTATTCCATACAGATTTTTTACTTTTATTGCAACAAGGGCAAGAAAATTCCCCTTTTGTACTCCAACCTGATAAATTTGCATAAGCTAGGAATTCATTGATTTTCCACAATAATGAATCTTGCAGTTTGAACATTTCATTCATTTCATAGTCATAAGTCATCACACCATCGCCCCAAAATTCATTCAACTCATCAATCAATGGCTTAAGGTAAATATCAATCTTATCCCCCAGACTTCTAATCCATCAATAAGAGTGGAAAGTAATATAAATTGTTTCTTCATACAAATCCATGGAGGAAGAATATAAGGAACCAACACCATGGGACATGTGCTATGAGTTTCACCAACCATAGACTAGAATGGATTGAAACCATCTGCTGTCAACCCCAATCAGACATTACGAACATCTTTAGAAAAGTTGAGGTGTCTCTTATAGAAATCCTTCTATATACGAGAGGCTACTGGTTGGGTTAACATACCACTTTATGGATTAATTTATGCATTCCATATCATTAAATTAGAAACATTAGATGACATAAAAAATCTTTTCAACCTCAATTTTAGGGGAAAGTAATGCTTATTTTTATAGCAATCATTTTTCCCTATTTCACAGTTTGACTTTAATGGGTCTAATTTCCCCAGTTCTCTTTCAACCTGGAAGCGCCAAAGACCGTACAAATATCCTAATGGGTATTTTCTTTTCTAAACAACATAAAATTGTTTTCACATGAATCTATGGTCTCATAAGTAAAACCTACGTTCTCTGTCAACTTACGAGCATGGTAATACGAGTCAGTAATCTTAGCGTCGGCAGGAAGAACCTTTTTCAATAAAACCAATAGCATGTCAAATGATGTGCCTGACCACGGATTCATAGTCTTTAAATGAAAAAAATCCACGATAAATGAAAATTTATTGTACGCAGTACATCCAGGATATAATTCTGTTTTTGCATCATCAAGTACTTCATGACACCTCCTCGAATCACAATCAGCACCAGAGCATATATTTATCTCACTGGTCTCAACATTCTGGTTGTCAATGCATTTTGGAGCTAACCCACATACCATCACAGTAAGCATTTCATGCGTTGGACCATTGATCCTCACAAAAACGTCCATTTGAATAGAATCTGTATTTTGATGACGAATATATTCTTCCCCATGATGAGCAAAACTCTTATAATTTTTTAGAAATCTGGTCAAGAATAGGTTCTCCCTCACAGCATCTCATGTGAATTGATATCTGTTTTCACATTTTCTACATGGAAAAATAATAGTCACTTTGAAATCCTCCAGTGAACTCAATAAACTACATAATTCCCTTGAAATATTATCTAGAAATTCGATTTGGAAGGTCAATCCAACTCATATCCATAATAATATCTGTATAATAAACATTTACACAATACTTCATATTACTTGAATTTTTCTTATCAAATATATTTAAAATAAATACTGTCCAATTGCATATGGACCATTTATAAGATAAAAAATTTATATCTCTGAATAATAAACAAGAGAACAGATAATGGAATGGAAGTGGAATCCCATGTTATCACCACCATGTCGGTATGGTAAATCTAATGATTATTCTATATTCAAGAAACTATATTATGAATGAAATTGTTCTATAATTCTATAGAGTAATCATTTTTCAAGAAAAGAATATTATAACATGCATGTGTATGTGATATATGAAAAAATTCATCAAATGCCAATCTTTAACTATCAACCTTAGTGACTAAGTTAATGCCTACCAATAAGTCAACTAATATAATTTGTGATGAAAGTGACCAAAATCAATTAGTGATGAATAGCCATATCAAACTCAGAGAAACTGTATCTTTGTATGAATAATTTATCACTACCTCTTGGATTCACACTGCCTTTTTGCCATCAGATGCAGTAAATATTAACCATCAAATACCATAATCAATCTCTAATTTATTGAAAACAGACTAATCTATATCAAGGATAACATCAAATATATACAATTAAAAAGCAAAAAATACTAATCTATCTTCACTTATGTTATCAATAGAGAATATGTGGGACAATTAATGGGATTCCACATGTTGGATCACAGGGTCCAATACAGTGTTCCTCATGGACTCAAGTAGGTATCCATTGATGAAAGATGTTTGTTACTAGTCGTAAGGGTCTGAATGTAATCATTGTAGAAAATATACACTTGGAATCAATAAATAAAAGGATAAACAATAACATAATAAATTCAATAAATAATGAAAAATCATAATTCATGGTAGGTATCTCAAGTCATATATTAAAAACCCAAATACCCCCAAATTGTTAGGTCAATAAAATTGTAGGAAATAACAAGAATGTGAAAAAATATTTATACATCACTCTAAATTACATATCAATTATACCTCTAAAATATACACAGTAGGTCACATTGAAACATGGATTAATATAATATATTGTAACGTCATATAAAATTAATAATAACCTATATTATCGAAACTCATGTGATTAAACTCAAACATGGGTCTCATGGTATATACAAGCACCCACATGTGGTCAAACCTAAAAGATTTTCTCATGGGACACACACACACCCACACAAACACATGTGATAAACTAAAGAATGGTATAGATCAAATAACGACACAACTTATAATATCAATAAAATCAACATATATAAGGACTCTGCATTGTATGTAACTTCCAGCTTCATGTAAAGTGTGAAGTCTTCTCTTTCACAGACATTCAACACACACTGTTTCATAATTATTCATGCACACAAACTCATATACACATGAAATTCCATTACCACACTTTTTATTCACACAAAATATTCATATAATTTCATGAATGTCAAATTTATGCTGTAAATTTCCAAAAATTAAAACCAAAAAATTGAAATTAGGGCATACATAATAGAGTGACAAATTCAGAACCGGGAGGAGATGGAGGTGGTGCTGAAAGGGAGTGGAGGGGCGGTGGAGGGGTGCCAGAGTCGAAGGCTGTGCGGTGAGGGAGGGGATGAGTGATGACGACAACGGGGAGCTGAAGGGGGAGGTGGTGAGGTAGCGTCGATGCAACGAGGGTGGGGATCAGTAGTGCGGTGAGGGAGGTGATGGGCGACAATGTTGGTGGAAACTAGAGGCGTACCCGGTGCAGCATCAGCGATGCAGCGTCACCGGTGCAGCGAGGGAGGGGAGGTGGTGCGGGGGAGTTGGAGCTGGTGCAGGAGGGGACGGGCGGCTAAGGAGGGTTGGGGGTAGGGTTCAGCGGGTTCGGGATAGGGGGGGGGGGTATAATTTTTTTTGATGAGTCCTGCGACCGCCGTTGGCGGTCGCTATAGGTCACCAATAGGGACTGTCAATGGCGGTCACCCATGTAAGGGGTCTCCAAAGCCCCATTTTATATTAGTGTTTTCTCAGTGAGATTTGAATCTTTGGTAGAAGTTATCAGTTGAGTATATTAAATATTTTTACTTTGATCTACCAAAAACATCTAGGTTTGGAAACATTTTTGTTGATTCCTTAAGAAAAGAGGCACAAACATAGGATGTTAGGGAGTCTAGTTATGAGTTTAAAATGTTGATTTTTCTAGATGATATGAATAATGTAGTTTAGGAGGGACAGGATAATATGTCCCTCATATCATTCTCAGTGGAGTACACACTTTTTAGCATGATTAGGGAGTGGTAGTATGGGGGTATAGAGAGTTTGGACATGATGGAAATACATGAAGGATGGGAGTCACCTTCCGACTAGACTACAGACAAGAATGAGATCATCTATATCTGAAACCATGTTTTTGTGCCTATGTGTATTCAAAAGGAGATGATGCATGAGTTTATAACATCTTAGTGAGTGGTGCATCCTATTTGAAAAAAATGTAACATGACCTATCAATAGTATTGGTTTTCATGTATGAAAATGGGGATGGTAGGTTTCCTGACACGATGTTACACCTAACATTAGGTGAAGTCCATGAATTATTGACCTGGAGGTTTAATAAATCAATTTCCTATTCTGTAATGGATGTGGGACCACATTACCATAGACATTATGGTGGGTCTTCCAAGGAAACCTCATAAGAATGATTCTATATGGGTGATTGTGGACTAATTGATGAAATTATCCCATTTCTTTCATATATATGATAATTTCATAGTGGATCTATTGAGGGACCTATATGTTTGGGAGATACTTCATTTACATGGGGTACCGCAAATTATTCTTTCATACCTTGATCCATGAATTACATCACACTTCTATAAGGGCTTAAAGAATACATTGGGTACCAATGTATTTTTGAATATGGATTTCCACCCATAAATATATAGAAGATGGAATGTACTATATATTTATTAAAGTATATGCTATGGGTGTGCGTCATAGACTTTGGTGGGTCTTTTGAGAGTCACTTATTTCTTGTTGAGTTCACCAATAAACATAGTTATCATGCTACTATTTAGATGGAACCATATGAATCACATTATGGTAGGCCATGAAGATAACATTTGTGATGGATGGAGATATGTGATTATGAGTTTGTGGGTATGAGTCTCATACTAGAAACATCAGAGCAGTTCTAGTTGATTCGAAAACATATGACCACGAAACAGAGTTGGTAGAAGTTGTATGTGGATAAATGTTGATGTACCCTTATGTTTGTAGTGGGTGATGATGTATTAATTCGGGTGCCCCATATATTGGGTCAAAATTGGATGGAAATGTAGGGAATGTTGGAACCCAGTTTTGTCATAACTTTTGAGATTGTGGAGGGGATCAGACCAGTGGTGTACTGATTGTCTCTTACATGGATTCATAGAGCTATCCATGATGTTTTTCATGGATCACAATATCATCTATATCACCCTAACCATTCTCATGATATTGATGTTGATTATGTTGAGCTTGAGAATAATTCATTGTTTATGAAGAATATGATTTTTTAGGGATCATGGTGATAAATTGTTTCAGGGAATGACAATGCTGATATTCTGAGAATTGTGTCAACATGAACAACTTCAAAAGGAAACATGGTAGACGGAAGAAGATATGCATGATCATTGGACTGACCATTTCACCTCAAAATATAAGAGAATATTAGGAGTATATCTCAATGATGATCTGTTATATGGTTGGGATATTTCAAGATCTTGACCTTTTTAGAGAATCATTTTGATTGTTTTCAGTAGTTCATTTACACTTTTTTACATCATTCCATGGTTTGAATTTTGGTTCAGGTTGTTTAGGGTGAAATTGAAGAAATTTGATATACCATGGGGTTTTTCATGGTTGTCTCACAGTTAGGGAAAACCATATGGGTTTCCCCAAGAAATTTGAAACACTTTTGGAGGAATTGGTGGTAGTGCATGTTTGGCACATGCTTTTTCCAAACCATGTAGCCTCCCTTACCGTACCATGAATCCTCATAAAGAGGGGGGTTTCATTGTTAGAAAATGGTCTGTCAAATCATGTGTTCAACTAGGAGTAACCATGTAACCCTATGTAGAGACACATGATTAAGGTGTATGGTTTTTTAAATTGTGTGCCTCCACCCATAAAATCATACGTGGAATTTTTTAACCCTCTAAAAATTTTATTAAAATTACTGAACCCCCAATTTTTACCTCGACTTTCCCTAACTCATCCCTAAGCATTTTACATCAATTTTGGAAGCTCCAAGGAAGATTCAAAGGTTCCTATAACCCTTTCTAGGTGAATCAAAGATTTCGTGGAAGGATTTGACCCCTCTTATGATATGTAACCTCTTTTTATTGGTTTCCAATCTCTCTTGAATCTCATTACCAATAGAGAGGGATGATTTTACTATTTTGGTGATGGATTAGAATTTGGTTTTAATAAATCTTGTTCCTTCGGATTTCGGTCTTAGGATTTGGTCCTAGATCATTTGTGTCATTGTTATTTTGATATTTCCACTTCAAATTGAGGATTTTTTTAGAGAACATCCATAAAAGGCCTTGAGGTAGGGGGATAATTTTTAATCCCCATAGTCTTTATTATAATTAAATGAATGTAATTGTGCAATTTAAATTTATAGGTTGAAAAATTTCATTCTAAATTGATTTAATAAATTAATTTCCCATGTGATTGTGGAACCCATCACAGATCTAGTTGGACCTATTGATGATTTGAGACAGGAAATTATGGAAACCCATGGGGTGTGCCAATATTATTGAAATGAAAATTTATAAATTATTCATGGTTGATAAATGAATTTATGAAATTAGTTGAACAATGAATAATGGAAGTGGTTGATAAATGGGTTGTGAATGTGGAACCATGAGATGTGATATTTTATAAGGGCTGGTGGCATAGGGACTACTACTCCAAATACCCATGGGGTGCCAGACTGCTGCTCCTGGCCTCCATGATATATAAATTTATTACTTGTGATCACTGAGTTGTTAGACAAGGAATGATGCTCCAAATACCCACAGGGTTCCAAAATTCTACTCTAGGCCCCCATTGTATTATTTTGAAATAGGATAATAAATGATTATTGAAAATCCTTTATATATTAAAAATATGATAACCTTTTGTTGAATGTTCAGACTCCAGAACAGACCGATGAAGGTATTGTTGGTTCGAGTGTCACCATGAAAATGAGGATTATGTAGTTAATTAAAGGATATATTAATGTGAATTTTTTGCTTATTCATTTGAACATTATTCTTTATACAACTACATACACTATTATAGACTGGATATTATTTTTGACACCATTGGTGGTGTGACAATGAGTTTTAATCACACCCAACTTGGACATCATGATCAGTACTATAATAGACTTCATGTTTACAAGACAACATAAGGGAAAGATTCCAATGATAGATGGTTGAGTCGGGATGTGGTATAGAGCATGGATGAGGGAAAAAAACATGATTTCAGGACACACATAGGGAGTTTTTAGTGTGTCCTTATTTTTGGATTTCATTTGAATCTTGATAGTTATATTCCTTTATATAGCTACATATATGATTTATAGATATTTATCCATGTGTTAGTATTTTCATATGATGTTTCTTTTTATTGGTTTTTTTTATTCAATTAATTTTTTTTTATTTTTTGAAAAACATTTATTGATTTTTTCCGTAGTTATATTTTGATAAAGAGAATATAGCATCCCCATGATATATATTAGACCCTCAATGAAAGTAGACATCCTTTTATATATGAGGAATCATGCATGAGGTCATATAACTGATAGACATGGGGAATTTTCATGTGGAACTCAGTTTGGGATTTAAAACTAATTATCCATTAATCCTCATGGATTTAATTAATAGAGTATTTTGTGACTACCTTGAATTTTTTTGTAGTATTTATAGATGATATTTTTTATAATCTGAAAGCATGGAGGGTCATGAGGATCATTTAAATAACGTTTTAAAGACATTTCATAAGGAAACATTATATGAAAAATAAATTAATTTTGATTCTTGGTTATATAAAATAAATTTATTAGGTCATTCTATCACAAAAAAGGGATATATATGGATCATTCATAAATATATTCAATTAAAGGATGACCCAGAAAAATATCTATAATGGATATATATTGTTTATATGTATAAGCTGGGAACTATAGTTGATTTGTGACAAACATATAAAAATTTTAATGTCTTGTAAATAAGCTTAATTATTGGGGAGACAATTTTTTCTGGTGTGATGAATGAAAAGAAAGATTTAAGGAGATGAAGAAGAGGCTAATCACTACACTTGGTCTCACATTACTTACATATGGGGATGGATATTTGATTTACAATGATGAATCCAAAAATAAATTGGGTTGTGTACTAATTCAATATGAAAAGGTGATAGCATATTCCTCCCACCAATTAAAGATCAAGGAGTAAAACTATCCAACACATGATCTTTAATTAGAAGCAGTGATCTTAGTATTGAATATTTGGTGACATTATCTCAATGATGAAATGTTTGACATATATATAGATCATAAATTAACTAATTATATATTCACAAAAAACAATCATAATATGTTCCAACAATTGTGGTTAGAGAAGATCCAGGATTATGATTGGTCAATTCATTACCATCTAAGAAAATTAAACAAATTGGATGATTCACTGACTTCAAAGGATATTGAAACCATTCCACGATGATAATTTCAAGGGATCTAATCTTATTGACATGAAAAGGGTAAGAATGGAAATCATAATGGGATATTCATCCTATTTTACTCAAATTACTATTCAACAATCAATTCTTGAGAGGATCGAGAAGGACTAGAAAGATGATTAGTTGATATCAAATAAGACAGTGAATGTTCTAGAGTTTAACTTTTATAAAGATGGATATATAAGTTTTGGAAGCCAAATATGTTTCCCATCTGAACTAGAACTAGATAGAGAAGTTATAAATGATGTAAATAGCTCATCCTTCTCTATTCATCCAGTAATAACTAATGTTTAATGATATTGGAAGAAAACTTATTGTGGGATAACATGAACAAGGAGATTGTAGAGTTTTTATCCCGATGCTTTATATGCCAAAAATTCAAGGAAGAGAAAAATAAGTGTAAGGGTTTGATGAAACCATTTAAAAAACCTTTATGGAAATAGAAAAATATAGCCATGTATTTTTCACAGAACTCACTAGGGAACCCAATAGAAATAACACCATATAGGTGGTAGTCGATCACCTTACCAAGATGGAACATTTCATTACAATCATGGATGATTTCTCCCTTAGAAAACTCTCTAATAAATACATAAGGGAAGTAGTAAGACTAATTGAAGTTCAAATATCTATTATATCTAATTAGGATATGAGGTTTACCATGAGGTTATGGAGAATCCTTTAATAAGTTTTGGATATAGAATTGAGCTTCCTCACAACTTATCATAATCAGAAGGATGGTCAATTTTAAAGAACCATTCAATATGTTTAAGATATGTAGTTATATTATTCAATTCATTTCCATGAATATTGGGATAAAAACCATCCTCTATTGGAGTTCTCATATAATAATATCTTCCATTATATAATTCAAATTGATCCTAATGAGGCTCTGTATGGGAAAAGGTGGGAAACTCCATAATGTTGGGAAGAAGTGAGAGTGTGGAAGCTAGTGGGACCTAATCTTATTAAATAGACAATATAGATTGTTTAAACCAATCATCATCATAGTAAATATGCACAAGGTTGATAGAAACTCTTTGTATACAATCATTAAAAAGACCAGGATTTTGAGGTCACAGATAATGTTTTCCTTTGTATATCATTGTGGATGAAATTTATATGGTTTGGGAAGAATAGAAATATTATTCCTATATACATAGGCACCTTTTAGATCCTTGATCTCATAAATGTTGTGTCCTATTGACTAGAACTCACACCTATAATATATTAAGTACATGATGTGTTCCACGCATCCCTCTTGAGGAGGTACATTCCAGACCCCTCACATGTACTGATTCCAGAGGTGGTACCATTGGAGACACGTCTTTCATACGAGGAGGATATGATGAAGATATTAGATCATAGAGACTAATTTCTTCAAAACAAGACAACTCAATTGGTCAAAGTGTTATAGTGAAACCAAAAGTTTGAGGAAGTATCATTGGATCTAGAAGAGGTTCTAAAACATAAGTACCCTCATGTATTTTAGTCTATGTAATGAAAATTTTGAGGAAGAAATTTCTGAATGGGGGAAGAATGTAACAAACTGAAATTTTATGATTGAAATTCTCTTTTTAATGAATAAATAACTTATCATATAATCTAGTTAATGAAAATTAATGCACTACTTTATTTATTTTTGATAGTTATAGTATGTTTGATTTAATGGGTATTTATAAATTATTTCCTTTGATAATATAATAATTATATAGTGACCATTAATATTAATATAGTAAGGGTTATAAATTCCAATTGACATAGATGGCAGAAGAGATGTCCTCGAATAGTAGTAGCATACCCTATGATGACCATTTTTCATAGATTTAAAGGGAGAAAACATCAATGATATTTACACTTGATAAAGAATGTGTTGAGATTAAACAATTAACGCATGAGAAGAAACATTTATTGGAGAAGTAAAAGCTTATTAAGATCATGACCCAAAGCATGATCACCAAACCACCCAATAAAAATCATACCATCACAGACCTTGCACTTAGTGAATTCATTGGTGTAATAAAGGGATTTGTATCTACACCCTAATAGTATGAAAATTTATATTTTATTTTTAATCAAATTATTATTATAATTATTCCTTTTTAATATAATGTTTTAAATTATTATAATATTACTTTGTTAAAATTATATTTTGATACGATAAAACCTAAAATTTATTTATTGGAAATATATAGTTTCAATTAAGACACCATTTTTAATGGATTCAATAAATTTTCAAATAAATAAAAGTTTAATAAAATATTATTATTAAAAAATATTTATTAAATATAAATGATAATATAATTTTACAAAGTCAGATATATTTTTTATAATGGTCAGAAAACTATTATCATCATGAAACACGTGTTTTTTCAATAAATGGGGAGTTTTATAAGTGTAAATTATCAAATTTTAAAAATTATTTTGGTAAAATAAATATTATTTTTGAAATCAAAACTCTAAAATTATCCAATGGTGACCTTTCCCAAGTTTTTGAGAAAGTATAATTTTTAGGAAAAATTTAAATATGGTACAATTATTAAGTATATATTAAGATATCATAAAATAGAAAAAGAGATATAATAAATACAATAAAGAGTATACATGAGATAAATTATTCTTCCACCTTAAATTAATGTGTTTTTAGGTTATTTTATTTATTTTATGAACTCTTAATGAATCTTACAAAACATATATTATATTTTAAGGTTCTAAAATAAATTACTTATAAGCATGAGTAACTTACACATCACCAAGGTCATTATTTTATTGTTTTTGGTTCTTATCCTTATAAAATAAATAAAACCGCTCATATTTTTCAAAAAACAAAATGGGACAAAACATGTTATGGTTTGTGGTTTTTATTACATTATTATATAGATTCCAAAACCTACGTTTGAAAATCAATGAATAATTCTCCTCTCTATTTCTATATGAACCCAACCAAGATCTCATTCTATATACCAAAAAACCATTTTATAATAATACTAATCTTTCTTTACATCTCTATAGCCCTCAAATGGTGAACCCAAGCTCTTAATAAGATCATCCAAAGCTTTTAGAAGCATCCTCTCAAAGTAATGGATCATCTCCTTCGCCTTATTATTCCATAACCTTCATTATACTATGAATTCTGATTTTTAATTGATCAAAATGTGATATGTTTGAATGGCCCGAAGGCCTTATTTTTTTATTTTATTATAGAAAATCCACCCTTTGAAGGGTTGAAGGGGAACCCGTACATGGCCTGTAGGCCCAAGGCACAAGGCCCGACATGACCAGTAATACATGATCCGAAGGCCTAGAGGCATACCGTGCCCAATACATGGCTCGTAGGCCCAGTCTACTAGAACTGCCCCTCCCCAGCTTCTGCATCATTGATTTCCTTTATCTCCCCACCTGCATTGCTGATCGGCTAGCATTGCCCCATACAAAGTTTGTACGGTTCCTGGTCTCGATGGCAGTTTCCATATCCTCTCATTCTTCCAATCTGGTTAACTCTGCTTCTGGTGACTGCTACTAGTGCTCTGATCCTCATCTGGGGCCTGCTCTGTGTGAACTGGGATACTTCATGGTCTTCAATGGCCCGAAGGCCATGTGGGCCAGAGGCCTTTGATGGCCCGAAGGCCCTGCGACCCGTAGGCCCAAACCGGTGGCCCGAAAGCCCAAATTAGGTGAAACATTTATCTATCATTCACATGTTTTATAATACTTTTTTATGTAGGGACCCAAACATCTAATAAAAAATATTACATCTCAATAGATAAATTTTCATTGAAAAACATAACAACCCATGCCTGAATTGTTTAGTAATAGTGCCTTTGGAAACTTATAAACATAAAACACTAGTCCATAAGTGAAGGATTTCATATCCCACTATGTTCATTATAACTATCACCCTTATTAGACGTATCATACATAATATATTTTGTCATAACCTAGGAAAGGAAATCTAATAAATGGTAAGATCAGATTCTCAGTAAGGGTAAACAATAGAAATATAAAAAATAAGGAGGATAATAATATGGGAACATGAGAATAATATTTTATAACAACACCCTTTATATAATAGATCAGAAACTTGAGTCATGGAATAATTATTTGCAGTTAAAAAGAAATTAATCATAATGGAATCATGGAGCATGTACTTTGAAAAAAAAACTGACAAGTTCCTATTGTGGGGTGTGAAAAAAATAATTCATAAGTTAAAATGTATTAAATTCCATGACCTAGGATTTCTCTAGAGAGGAGTGAAAAAAAATATATCTTCCACCTTAAATTTGAGAAATAATTAGAGTTTTTTTTAAATTTTTTGAGTTGGAAAATAAATAGAGAAATGAAAAAAGAATGGTTGAAAACCAATGCATGAAGTTAGTTATGGGGTTAATGTAGTATCACATTTTTTATTTCCATCATAGTTGTAATGATCGCTCCCCCTCTATACCAATTGAATGATAAATTAAAGACTCCAAGATTGAGTCATCAATCTCCCTTTGTTGAAAGAAACAATATAACTCACTCCTATGTGTATTAATGTTCATAAAAAATTACCAAATAACTAAGGAAAGTTCCAATAAATAATCATTTCACCATATAAATATAGAAAACGTTCACTAGTTCCACACATGTACTAACTGTCGTGAGACACTCACCACCTAACGCAATCACCTCGATAGAGACAAACTGCCCTAGGCCAAGGGAGTTTAAAATTATTCAACCAAGGCTATTAATAATGAATACACCAAAACCCAAAACAAGGTATAATTAAGAAAATTTAGTACCAATCTAAATAAAAATAACTCAATATAAAAATATAGTTTTATATTAATTTAATGGACTCCTACATTACAAAAGTGAGAGTCCCCCTTTCCCGACCACTTAAAGTCTTCATGTGAAGGGTAATAGAGTTGAAAGGTGCATAAGAGATCATAGTGAAAATAATAAAAGATAAAATATAAAATAAATATCACTTCATGATTCCAACCCTCCAGCACAACCCCTCTTTCACATTCTTCAACAACCTTGAATGGAAGTGGACACTGATATAAATAGGGTTGAGAGGTGGAATATTTTCCCTCCAGATTGATTCCTCAAAATAATTGTGCTCAATTTTTATAATAAGTGGATGAATATCAGGAATTTTTATTCATTAAAGTTGTTCATATCTCTCTTGTTCATGATCCCATAAAATATCCTCAGATTTGGACAAGTGTACAAAATGTTATACTTGAATTACTAATGGAGATGTTTTTTGTTCGAGGATATTCTTCGACTCTATCAAATTTGGTGCACTCAATGGATTCCTAAATTACCGAATATGTCTATGATATTTATTTTGGACATTAGGCGTGGAGTAATCTTTATATTACAACTTGAATCACATAATTTTACATTTTGGAGGCCGAGATATGCCTCATTAACTGAGGTGGGCTCAATTCTATTTGCCAACAAACGTTTCTCAATTGATTTATATTTTTGGGCCATTGTGTGTCAAATTAGATCTGGGTCTAAAAGAAAAATATGAATCCCACTTGTAGGGAAATTATAAAAAGGAATCAATTTATTTGGATCAAATAGTAAATGATATTCTTGAAATATAGAAGCTCCATAAAACTTCTAAATTTAAAGAATAAAACAATTTTCCCAATTAAGCCCAAAATCCATCAAAAATACTAAAATGATTCAAATAATCACAAATTGATTAATTGTAAGTGATTAAATAATTTAAACACAAATTAACGATATTTAAAATATTAGATCTCTCAATTCCCCCAAACTTATCACTTGGAATCCTGGACAAGTCAAAATCATATGAATGAAAATTCAAAACACATGCCAATGAGATCAATAAATTCCACAGTAAGAAAGAAAGATATCACGCCTCAACAATAACCATTATTCCATGTCCTCTATTTAGATACTTCTATATTTTTACTCTCCATTTCTCCTATCATGCACACAAGGCACCTTATTAACATGAATTTTCTCTCATCTCAGAAATTTCAATTTTCCGTAATGTTTGTCTCATCCAAACTCATGAAAGGGTCACCATAAGCTTGATAAATTCCTACTTCTCTACCTGATGTGAGTCAAGGAAAAGTATTTATCCTGAAGACTTTGCAGGGTTGTTTTGTGGCTTCTAGTTTGTATGATTTTTATTTAAAAATTTCTGAGGCCGAATGGGGAAGGATTGACTCTTTTTAATGAAAAATTGAAAGATTATAATTTCCACTCAAGTATGGTCTCCTCCTCACTCCCCTTAGAAGAAAATTAGAACCATCATCATGAAAAATTAAGTAATTTCCAAACTATTCATCATTTTAGTATAAGAAATTTTATTCTTCTCAAATATAATTTTTCTTCAAAGCTATAGAAAAGGTACAAGTTTACTACTCCAGTAGAAGCTCTAGGAAGGAATAAATTTTCTTATAATGAAAGCTATAGATAATCATAGCTTCCAATTGAATGAATTTTTTCAGTAACAAAGGAATCTCTTCAACATTTGATTTTCCACCAAAATTTGCACCAAATGAGGTACCACAATATAAGACAACTTCCCCCACACTTATGTTCAACTAGATAATGTACTTTCAGGTTAATATCATGTTGTAAAGGGAAATGTATCTTGTAATATTGCTAACCTAATAGGATATTCATGAATTATAAGGTATATATCGATTAAATTTATATGTAAATATATAGTGAAATGGATTATCTTGAAAAGGGGTCTTAAAACCAATTAAATTACTCAATAATTTAAAACACAATTACCTCAAAGACTCATGTTTTGAGAGGAATAAATAATATTCTATTTAATGAAAACATGGTTGGGTTCTCTCATGAATAGAGGTGAATGAAAATAATATGACAAAAGTGGTTTATAATTCTAACATGAAAGTTATTTCCAATATAAATAATGTGAGATATGGCATGGGATTCAAAAAATATAGTACTCTTCATGAAATTCATAAAATATTTGAATTTGAAAGAAATTCATTTTAAAAATTCATTTAATATTAGTTTCCAAAAATAATTTTTTTTACTCATTGAAATGGGTTTCAAAAAATGGTAATGATAATCATTTAACCTCAAGATATTCAAAAAAGCTCAAAATTTGAAAATTAAACACAAAAAAATTTGAAAACACGCATAATTTGTTTTTTTGAAAAATAGGAAATGAAAATTAAAATCCTAAAATAAAAAGTTTACCTCCCCCACTGCTAAATGATGCAGTGTACTCAATGCATTCAAATGGATGAAACATGTAAGAAGATTTAAAAATGAATCACATCGTGCAAGCAAGTTTAAAGGAGAGGTACGACCTGAAGACTCTTACTGATAAATAGGTTGGAGGAGTGTGATCTCCTCCAATGGATATAATGGAATGGTCCCATAGAATTTCGTCTTCTTGTGTCCATTAATAATGAATGAATCGTGATACCCATACTTCATAATTTCCACAACACTGGAAGGATATACATGAGTAACTATAATTTGACTCACCCCCATCTGGAACGAAGTTTACCTGGAATCAGATTGAGTCCTGAGTTGAATAAAAAAACTTTGTCTCCAGGATAAAAGTATTTCAGTTGGATGATCTTATCTTGGGACACTCTTTCTATCTATTTATAAATCACATAATTTTCAAAATCATACAATATAATTTCATCCAGATTTTTAAAATGCAATCTTCTATCTTTCCTAGCACTTTCAAGATCGAAATTCATCATCCTAACATCCTAACAGGCATTATGCTCAAACTTCACAGGTTGGTGAAATCTTTTCCCATAATTCGACCTATGTGGACTCATTCGAATTGGGGTTTTTTATGCTGTCCTGTAATCCCATAATGTGTCTTCCATCTCATGGCTCCAATCCTTCTTATTTGGTTCAATAGTCTTGTTCAAAATTCCTTTGATTTCCCTATTGGACACTTCAATATAACTATTATCTATCAACAATATGGATTTTACGTTTTATGATGCACCTCATAATTCTTCACCAACACCTATATTATCCTATTCACAAAGAGAGTCCCATTATCACTATTGATGTCTCTAGCCACTCAAAACCTACAATATATGTTATCCCTAACAAAACCACAAACAACTTTACCATTTTCAGTCCTAGTGGATTTTTCTTCCACCCATTTGGAGACTTGATCAACTGCAATAATTATATAATAATTTCCAAATAACATTGTAAAAGGTCCCATAAAGTCTATCCCCTAGAAATCAAATATCCCACAAAAGTTAAGTGGACGTTGTGTGATTTCCTGTATCTTTTAAATATCTCCAGAAAACTGACATTTTTTACACCTTTTGGAAATTTAATGAGCATATTTAAAAATTCTGAGCCAATAAACTCTAGATTCGAAAACCTTCCTTGTTGTCCTCTGAGGTCCAAAGTGTCATCAATAATCTAAAGTGTGACAAAACTCAAAGTTATAATGAATTTCACTCTTAGGAAAACATCTTCTTATCACTTGATCATTGCGAATCATCTAAAGAAATGGATCATATGAAATTTAGTATCTTGATTCATATATCTATTTGGGAAATTGGGGAGAATATAAATGATATGGGACATGAGATTTTACTAAATAATTGGCCACATCAGCATACCAAGAAACTTCTCCTTCAACCATGTACAACATCTCTCCTGGAAGGTGATCATTCAATGGTTCATTTTCTAGAATTTAGGCATTAGTAGTGTTTGGAAGTCTACTTAAATGATCATAAATTTAGTTCATAGATCCCTTCTTTTCCATGATTTCTTTGTTAAACTCTAGTAGAAGTAACATCTATCTCACTAGCCTCGGTTTAGCTTCATATTTATTTATCAAGTACCTTAGAGCTACATAATCAGAAAACATAGTGACTTTAGTTCCAAGAAGATATGATATAAATCTTCATAAAGAGAAAAAAACTGCTAAAAAATCTTTTTCTATGGTTGTGTAATTCAATTGGGTTGCATCTATGGTTCTCAAGGAATATGCAATAACTTGTGGCCTACCCTCAATTTTCTAATAAAGGATTTATCCAACTTCTTGGATGCAAGAATCACAAAGTATCTCGAACGGTTCTTCCCAATTTGGTGGCAGCATCACTGGTGGAATAATAAATCTCCTCTTAAACTCATCAATGTATTCTCTACATGCACCATAGAAATCAAAAACACCATCTTCACTCTTATAGAATCATGCATGTCATGAAAATGATCTAACATGCATCACAAAAGTTGGGTAAGGCAAAAAGATTTGTCACATCAGTTTTTTGATTTATTAAATTCAATTAAATTTTTGGAAATGACATGCCCAAGGAAACTTACTATCTCAACCATGAAATGTTTCATTTAAAAATTCAAAACAATATTCATTTCAATGCAGGTTTTCAAAACCATTTCCAGATTTTTTAAACAATGGTCAAAATAATTTCCAAAACTATGAATTCATCCAAGAAAAAATCCAATAAATCTTCAATGTCATCATAAAATATACTTACCATGAACCTATTAAATGTACCTGGAGAATTACTTAATCCAAATGGAATCCTTTTTTATACAAAATTTCTAATGGGATAAGTAAAGGTTGTATTCTCTTAATCCTTAGGAGAAATGGTTACTTGAAAATATCTTGAAAATCCATTCAAAAATAAATAATGAGTTCTCACTACCAATATCTCAAGAATTTGAATAATGAAGGGAATGGGGTAATGATCTTTACAACTGACCAGATTCAACTTCCTAAAATTAAATTACACTCTACAGGTATTATGAATTCTCACAGGGATCAATTCATTATTTTCATTCCTCATAGTGTTTAGGCTAGTTTTTTTTTGTAACTACATGAATTGGGAAAACCCATTTTGATATGAGATGGGATAGATGATCCTAGATTATAATAGATTCTTGATATCAATCTTTATAACCTCCATTAAGTTTGTATTCAACCTCCTTTGGGGCTATCTAACGGGTTTGAAATATCCCTCAAGAAAAATTCTATGTGAGAATTATTTTGAGTTTATTCCTGGGATATCACCTAAAAACCACTCTATTTCATGGAAATTCCCTCCAAAAATATCATTTACTAATTTTTCTTGGTTTTTAGACATATTTTTAGCAATTATCACTGGTAATTTATCTCCATACCTAACATACACATATTTCAAATCAGTGGGGAGTGGTTCTAATTGAAGATCAGGGGGATTCCCAAGATTTGAAACTACACTAACTTTCCCCACTTCAAATGATTGGACATAATGAACACAAGAAGTCATATAATATTTTTTATCATTAAACAAATTGTCAATGAAATTAGATATTACCTCTTCCTCCCTCATGAAATTAAAATCTCCATCATTTTCAGTATCTTGTTAAACGATATTTTGGTTGGAAGTATTCTCTCCTAAGGATAAGAATTCCAAGCACATACCTGATTAATAAATGGGTTCAATACCAAATTTATGGGATAGTGAAAAGATTGAGTGATCATATGATGGTTTCCTCATGGATTCAAAAATATTTAAGTGGATCGTGCTATCTCAAAACTCTATGGTGAGTGTCCATTCATGGACATTAACGATGGTTTTGGCCATATTCAAGAATGGTATCAAAATAATTATGCGTAACTATGATGGTCTCTAATATTATTTGATATTTATCACAAAGAAGTCAGATAGGAAGTAGAGATCTTTTAATTTCAGAAGGACAGCCTCCAAAACCCTTGCTAGGAAGACTGTGGATTTTTTTGCAAGCTAGAACACCACTATTGTGGAATTCAAGTATCCCATTTTCAAATAAATGTATACTGAGTGAGTAAATACAAGAATTGATGAACCTGGATCACATAGATCATTGAAATAATTTAAATAAGTAATTGTGCATGTAATGGAAAAACCCCAGGATCTTGACATTTGGTTGGAAATTGTGATGAGATAAGGGATGAGAAACTTTTTGAAAAGTTGAAACTTTAATTTCCTTTAAGTATCCTCTTCTTGGTGAAATGATAATTAAAAAAGTTATAACAACTTGGAATTTTTTTGTGTTCTTCTAGAAGGGGATATTAATTTCCACTTTCTGGATGGTGTCCATAATTTGTTTTTGAATTAATTCTTCCTAAAATCACTTTGTTTCAATCATACGTGATGGAAATGGTGGGGGTATGTATTTATTATCCATTTTTTCCTTTGAAATTATGTTTCTTGTACCTTATTCCTTGGTACATCCTTCTCCTCCTCCTATTTGTTCTCTTCTTCTAGGTGCATTTTCAATGAAATTTTGGAATTCCCAACACAATTCTCCCTTACCACAGGTGGTCTTATTTTAGGTTCATGGGATACTGGTGGTGAGAGTTATTTCCCAATTCTTTTTGTTATCTAGCTTGATTATTCTGATTTACAAATCTATATTGGATATAGTTAGACTATATCGATAAATTATTTTTTTAGAACTACGTCAGTTAAACGGTTTTCACACAGGTTTCCATTCCTTTTATTTCATCACATTGGTTGGTGAAATGATCATGAGATGAGCATAAACCACGTACCTTAACTGGTGATTGTTGGTCACTAACATTATTCAGGTCTATCGGTCTCACCATCCTAGAAATCTCATCAAGAGTAGTTTCACATAATGATGATGGATTAGAAGTTCTAATGTCATGAATTCCTCTTGTACAAGTACCTCTTGTGCCAAACTGTTGTGAGTTATGAGAGATCTTCTCAATCAATCTGTTATCTTCTTATGGTGACTATTAAATCCATACACCTCCAGATGATGCATCCAGAAGGATTCTTTAATTTTTTATTAAGACATGGTAAAATAAGATAGGAAAGTGATGATCCTAAATTACTTGATGTGGGAAACTGGCACATAGCTTTTAAAATCATTACCAATACTCATAAACGGTTTCTCCAGATGACAGTTTGATGGAATATATCTCCTTTCTGATGGATGTGAATCTGGAGGTGGGGAATATTATTTTAAATAATTATCTCACCAAGTCATTACAATCATCCACATATCCTATTTTAGGACTATAAAAATATTCTTTGGTTTCTCCTTCTAATGAAAATTAGAACTCCTTCCACAGTACTTGTTCCTAAACCACTCCATGTGGTATGAAAGCAGATCATACATATGTGAACTATTTAATATATATTTTTGGGTCTCGAACTATCAATACATGAAACTTTTGAAGCAATGTAATAATTTTAGGTTTCATCTCAAAATCATTTTTTAACACCGTTATGGAAATTTGATAGTTTTTATTACGGAATTGTGGCACACAAAGGTCACTAAGTGATGAGTTTTTTATTTCCATCCACAATGACAGGATCAGAGTGAACACTTGAAGTTTATCCCGTGTTTTCAAGAGAAATGTCCTCCAATTCAGATTAAAAATTATGGTTTCTATGTATATTCAACAAGGATCATTAATTTTCATGATATAGGGGGAAATGTTTAGTGTTTTAGCTTCTATTCATGCAATTTTGAAGGGAAAAGAATGAAATAAGAACGAAAGAAAGATTGTTGGCACCAACTCCCCAGAAACAGTGGTATGTTTTTACACGTGCCTATCTGGGGGTGTGAGAAAAAAAATAATCACTAAGTTAAAATTTAGTTAACTGGTTGACGCAGGATTTTTCTAGAGAGGAGTACACAACAATCAAGTTTTCAACTTAAATTTGACATAGAAGTAGATTTTTTTTTGAAATTTTTTGTGATGAAAAATAAAGAGAGAAATAAAAAAGAAAGGTTGAATTCCCATGGATGAAGATAGTTATGGGGTTAGTGTTGTATTAAATTTTTCAATTTCATCATAGTCATAAATATCTTTCCCCCTATCTACCTATTTAATGATAAATGAATGAGTCCTCGATCGAGTCATCAATCACACACAGATGAAGGTAACAGTGGAACCCGCTCCTATGTGCATAAATGTTCATAAACAATTACGAAATAAATAATTCAATTCATGATTGGGAATTATTCCTCCTTAAAAATATAGAAAAATTTAACTAGTTCCACACATGTTCCAATGATATCTAGACACTCACCACATAACACAGTCTGCTCGATCGAGACAAACTGCATTAGGCGGAGGGAGTAAAAAATTCTTCAACCAAGGCTATTAAAAATGAATTACCCAAAACCCAAAACATGGTTTCATTAATAAAATATGGAACCACTATAAATATAAATCATTCAATAAAAAGATATTTTTATATTAAAGTGTAATACTCTGAAATTTCAAAAGTGAGACTCTCCCTTCCCTGTTCACTCAAAGGCTTTACCCCCCATGTGAAGTGTAATAGAGTTGAAAGGGAGAGAATAAAGCTTAATGAAACTAATAAATGTGAAAATAGGAAAAAAATCACTTCATAACTAAAACCCTCTAGAACATCCCCTCTTTCATTTTCTTCAACAACCTTGAATGGAAGTGGACTCTAATATAAATATGACAGAGAGGTGGAAAATTTTCCCTCAAGATTCATTCCTCCATAATATTAAGTTCAATTAGCATTATAAATGAAATAATATCTGGATGTTGTATAAATAAAATTTATTCATGTCTACCTATTTAATAATCCCACAAAATATCAGATCATTTGGAAATTTTTAAAAAACTTTATGCTCAAATTAGTGATGCATACTTTTTCATCTCAAGGATAATGCTCGACTCACTCCAAGTTGGTGCATGAAATGGATTCCTTAATGACTAAATATCTCAATAAAATTTGTTTCGGACATGAGAAATAGATTCCTCTTTCTATTCCAACTGTAATAACGTCATTTTGAGTTCTAGAGGCCAAGATATGCCTCATTAACAGATGTGGGGTCCATTCTATCATCCAACAAACGTTTTTCAATTGATTTATTTTTATGGGCCATTGTGTGGTGAATTAGATGTGGTTAAAAAATCTAAAGTCAAATAACATGAGAAAGGAAATACTAAAAAAAGAATCACTTGATTTGGATCCAAATTGTAAAATAAATTCATAAAATATAAAAGCTCCATAAAACTGCAAAATTTACAGAATAAAATAATTTTCACAATTAAGCCCAAAATCCATAAAAAATACTTAAGTTATGCAAATTATCTCAAATTGATTAATTAGAAGAGATTAAATCATTTGAACACACATGAATGATATTTAAAATATTAACTCTATCACTAAAATTAGAACAAGGCATAGATTTTTGGTATTAACATATGCATATAAAATCATTTCCTTAGTAGTTCAAGGATCATTACCTAGAAGGTCATAGTGGAATGAGTTCACTCCCCAAACTATAATATTATTAAAAATTCACTCCCCATTCTATTTTAGTAGATGGATTCCATTAATTGATTTGGTTCACTTTCCATTCTAGTAATGTTTATCTCAGGATATATCAATATTTACCCAATGCACTGGATAGATATATAGGTCCCACCTACCACATAATGAAACTCATACATATGTGTGCTACAAGATCATAAAAAATTCATAAAATTAAAGCCCATGAAATTAAAATTATTTCTTAACAATTTCATCATAATATAACCTATATAAAAGAAACGTTTTATAGTAATTTCATCATTTTATCAAATCATTACTTTTGGGAAAAGAAGTGGATTTCCCATGAATTTTATCATGGTATAAAGACTATAAGAGAAATAGGTTTCATTAAAATCTTATTATTTTAAAAATAAACTATTAATAGAATGAATAAGAATGGTATCCTTAGATAATATCCTCATAATTAACATACATGAATTTCATCTCATATATATAATTATTTTGAAATAAAAACCACATGGAATGTTTCTTTAAGAAATTATACTTTCTTTGAAATTAAAATTTTAAAATAAAAAATCCAAAAAAATTTGGAAATAAATTTATTTTAAAATAAACATTAAAATTTATAAAGGAATAATTATATAATTTTTTTTCATGATTTAGGAAAATTATTTTCATGCCATTTACATTAAAACAAAGATTTCTTTAACATTTTCGATAAAAACCAATCAGTCCATGTTTAGAAAACAACATAAAGATTAATTATTTAAAAAAACTATAAAAATTAAAACATTATTAAAAATATATTTTAATAAATCTTTTGTGAAATATCAAAAAAATAAAATATTTTTAGAAATCATGGTTTCGATAGAAAAAGGGTTTTTTCATAATGATAGAAATGAAGATGATTTGTTTTTAAAAAAATTATTTTGAACTCTTGAGTATTGAAAAGGAAAAAATGAAGTCAAAAATGTATTATAAAGAAATATCAATATGGGATTAATGACATGAGTTTCTGGGTATTCATATCATAATATTTCATCATTGGAATCACAATCTTAATAAATCCTAATAAATGATGATATTGTAACATAAAATCGTTACCACTTTGGTAAATTTGAATTATAAGCCCCATGAAAGAATAGACTTAAATAAAAATTATAATATCATGTGAATAAATAATTTCATGATATTACATGGAAATGGGGCTATATGAAAACCTCATAAAATAATATTTGTGCCTGAAATAACATATGTCTCAAAGAAGGAAAATTGAGAAAAAAATATCTTACCTTAAGTATCGACTAACTTCATACATGTTCAAAAATTAGGTATAAGAAAAATAATTATATTATAAATCTACTATAGAAACATATATAAATATACCATACTATATATTATTTTATTATTCCCTTTTATTACCTTTTTATTAACAAATCTATGTTAATGTCATGTTTCATGCAATAACTATTTTGTTTTTCATGTATGTATTGATTTGTAATTTATTTCTCCTATTAACTCCATCATGGTTCCATAATCTTCATAACTATAAAAATGAAATAAATAACATATATATTCAGTATATATGTATTTATTGTGGTCAATAAAGGGTAGATTTATAAAATGAAATATATCGTTCGTGGAGACAATATGCCTTATGTACACATAGACGTTGTTTCCATTTTTTTGAAGGATTGAAAAAAATATAAGTAAATAATATATTACCATTAAATAATATTTTTTATTTCATATATATATATATATATAACATATTATCATTAAACTAATCCTTATTATCTTCTAAGTAAATCATGAATGAATCAGATCACTTCGTGAGGTGGTAATACTACATAAACATGAGCAACGTTATAAAATTATAAAAAATGGTAATTATTAAGGTATATAGGATATAATAATCCCATAAGTATAACAATATCATAAATATAATATATAAACATTTATGTCATCATTATATTCAATCATGAGAGGTAGTGATGAAAAATGAATAACATCGGTTCACGAGGCGGTAGACCGTCGTACACACGAATGATGATTTCGCACCCCATTTAATTGGAGTTTAGAAGGATATAGGATATTAAATTAACATAATAAAATATTATTATATGTTATATAATTGTTTTATTATATCATAATTTTTTATGAATATTTTAATGAGTTAGAATAATAAAAAAAAACATTGTTAAAAACATTTCCTCTCCTTCAAACAACCTCTTTAGGTTTAAACAGAATCCTTCTTAGATTTGATTTATAATCTCTCAAATTAATCTAGTATATGGGGAGGGATGTAAGGAAGATATTGGGTTCATTATTTTCTTAAGAAAAATTGTTTCAAAAGTGTGAATATGATATGATATTAAGTGTCCATTTATGAGTGAGGTGAGTGTCACACTTGTAATTTTTGACAAAAAAAGGTTTTCCCGTATATTTTTCATTTAATAAGGCTCATTAATGGACCATTATCAAGAAATATAAATTTAAATGTTTAAATCTATTCATAAAATGGGTTGTGTAATTTTTTAGGTTCATTTGTAACCCATATCTTCTTTGTGTAACCCCTGGTAAACCTATTTTTTACCTTAGTCACGGAAAATAATTTTTATTGTGTTTACTATTCATTATAGTAAAAAATTAAGTTTAACATATTATATAATATAAATTATTATTATTACAAATATGGAATAAACTTTTCTAAATTTCATTGATATATGTGGAATAATTTAATTTAAAATGAAACTCGTATATAGGGTGAGAAAGCTGGTTTCCAGAGAAAATATTGAAAAATTCAAAACGTTTTTATATTAAAATTAAACATAAAAATGATTAAAATGAATTAAATTTGTCAAATATATATTTAATTTAAATAATTTTACTTTTAAAATCAAATTAAAATATTTTTTTTAATTCTTTAAAATAAATAACAATTCTTAATAAAAATCAGTATGTTTAACTATTGAAAGAAAAATTTATATTTCATAAAATTATAAAAAATTAACTCCAATATAAATTTTAAATGATGATTTAAAAATTATTTTTAAATTTTTAAATATTATTTTTTAAAATTTAAAAATTAATTTAAATGTATGTGAGAAAAATACAATTTTAAGTGTAAAAGTGGCTTGTTTCATATATCTTATCTAAAAACACATAAAATTAATTTAAAAAAATTTATTTAATATATAATATTTAAATTTCATTAAAATAATTTACCAAAAGTTATTTACTAATTTATTGAGGTAAAACATGTTTTGTGCATAAAAATAGTCTTTCTGAAAAAAGGTTTCCTTTATTTTCAAATACACTTAATTTTAATTTCAAGTTAATTGGTAACCAAATAAATCATTATAAATTCTTGTGTCAAGCATATATTTTTATAGTTTAGTTGATCCTATTAATAATCTACATTCCAACGGCTGATTGATTACTATCATAATAAATAATAATATTTTAATTATATGTCACATTTTGTTTGAACTCGGTGTGGCGTGTAATGGATTCTATACTCAGTTTTGTGTGTAATAAAAGATAAAATAAGAGTTGGATGTAACACAATATAAACATGGAATTGTGTGTAACTAAATCTAAACTCATATTTTCATGTAACACAAAGTATCAAAAAAATTTAATTTATTTGGAAAAGAATATTTCTCAAAATATTGTGGTGTTATATTACACCTCCTTAAAATGAATTTCACCATTGAAATTCATCACTTTGGTACCAAAAACTGAGGATAATTCGACCTCATTACATCCTTAGGCTCCCATATAACTTCTTTAGGCTACTGGTTTCACTAAATTACATTTACTAGTTTAGTGTCCGTGTTTGGTAAAACTTTCTCTATTTGATCTAGAATCTCCATTGGTTGTTCCTTATAAGAAAGAAAATATATTGCATTAAAAACACTAAGTTTTTTACAAGTGATGGATCATGTATTAACTTCATTAAGATAGATGCATGGAACACATCATGAACGTAAGATAGGTTTTCTAGAAGTCACATGTGATAAGATAAAATCCCAATATGATCAATAATTTCAAAGGGAAAGATATAGATATGGATTAGTTTCCCCTTATTTATTCAATGGATAACTTCAGAGAAGAAACTTCCCACCAAATTAAAATTCAAGATTGTGTCGATTATTATTGACATAAAATTTCTATCAACTTTTTTTCTTCTATTAAGTTTTTATGAATTACTCTAAACATCCTTTCTAGTCTATTAGCTTTCCCAAGTCACAATAGATTTCATTCTACAACATCATTACAATATATTGGAGTTCTATAATTCTTTTCATAAATGTATTCATAATAATCCATTTGAATGATTGAGTGAAATTTATTGTTGCAATAAAATTCAACTAGAGAAAGGAGTTGATCCTAAAAAACTATTAAATCCATTGAATAAGATCATAGAATGTCCTATAGGGTTTGAATTATTCTCTCTGATTGACCAATTGTGTGAGGATGATACCTAGTGTTGAAACTAAACTTCATATCAAGTGATGTATGAAGAATTTTCCACAAATTTGAGGTAAAATTTGGATCCTGATCATTTAATATTTAATATGTTACTCCATGAAATCTTACAATTTTATTAATTTATTTTTAGGAAAGCTGATCCAGATAGAAATATTCTTTGATAGCAACGAAGCATTCTAACTTCATAAGATGATAGAATTCAACCCATAATTTACTCAACATCAAAGATAAGATAAACCCTAACGGATTCCAATAAATTTAAAAATATGTACAAAAAAACGTAATGGTGTTCCACTTAAAATAACTTTTCACTAAAATATATAAAAAAACCAAAGGTTTGAATTTCTATAAATGTATCATAAAATATCCTTAATCCTAATAGACTCCAATCACATAAAATATAAAATTGGGTGTTAATGAATTTTAACTTATGATCAACTGTAAACTCATAAACCCAATATGGTATCTATAACACTTAAGTTTATATTAAATTTAGACATATAGAATTCCAAAATATAATTCTCTCTTTATTCCCTATATATTCTATAAACTTATACAAAAAAAATTTCATTGGAATCATGGGTTCATCCTTATACCAACAGAAAATATAATGTGATTTAATTATTCCATGATCCATGTAGATGGAGATAGTCACATGATATTTTACTAAAGGATGAACAATATAATTTTCATAGGGGTAATTTGTACAAAATAATATATGAAATACCCCACTAATCAGGGGAGGATAATTGTTCCCAAATTTTCATGATTCATTTCAACCATTGTGATTACATAATATTTATTGTTGTACTTTATCTTAAAAGGATATTGTGACTTATCATCCACAGTAGACCTTAGATTGGGGAATTGATTTTCATAATTCAAAAACATCGTTCACTTGAAATAATATATTGTCGGTGGTGAATTACATTTTTCTCTCCCAATCTATTCATTTAATTAATAGGTACTCCACATCACTTATATATTATTCTACTTGATGGAATGGATTAAAGTAATTGTAACACCTTATTATTTATCTCTAACATTCACCTGAATGTTTCTTCCCACAATTATGTGATGTAGGGGACAATTTTTTTTTTCCACAATGTTATTTATTTTATTTCTCATGAGACTATATCTTTATTTTCTTATCAAAACCATGAGAATGGTCAGAAAATACAATTTCAATATCTATATTCATTTCTTGTAAAATGAATTCATTGTAGCTAGTAAATTATCTTATAGAAAATTCCTTTTGATGAATTGATCTTAAGACACAAAATAATCCATCAATTTTGATTTCTGTAATGATGATTAAAACAAATGTTTATCATTCAAGTCTTTCAAAATTTTCACGGTATGTACTAATAGATTCCCATCCTTTTATTTGAGATTGGTAAATTTATTCTACATCCTTGTTCATATAATACAATGGAAGTAATTACTAAAAAATATCCTCTTAAACTCATCCCATTCCATGGAGTCAATTACGAAATCTTGACTCATTTTGTTAATAAGGTTTCAAAATTGATCTATTTCAACATATAAATTATAGGAAACCAAAATGAAAGTTTCATGTTCCAAACACTGGAAAATGTAAAAAAATCACTAATATTGATCCAATTCTTAGAAAAGAGTGGATCAGTGGACTTACAAATAGAGGGTGAACATTTCCTTAGGGAGGACTCAAAAAAACACTATTAACTCATTTTCCCATTTGGATGTTCATCAAGATTCATAGCTTGATAAAGTTGTGTGAGCATCGTAGTGAGGTTTTTCATTGTAGATCCCAGAACATTTAGTTGTGAAGGAGGAAAATCTTTGCATTGTCTATTACATAAAAAATTAAAAAATTCCCTTCAAGTTCTAACCATTGACGAAAACCAAAAATCATAGTGTGATAAACACCAATCCTAGTGTAAAACCAAAAAATATAGAAGAATCAATTCTAGGATGTTTAAATCATGACACCTTGTTTTTAATCTATGAAACCTTAGGTTTAACCATGGTAATTTCTAGTAATTATTAAAATCCTTCATGATTGTTTTAAAATTATCTATGAATTTCCAAAACATATCCCCAGGGAGTGTCAAACTAGATTTGTAGTAAGGCCTGTTATTGTGTACTAGTTGACAATCCAGTGAATCTCAATGGTCCCTTTTTGGATTTATTACCACTAGGTTCCTATGTTCTAGAGACATATCTAATTTTAGTACATAGAAAATGGTGTTATTTATTGGAAACCACTCACTCTATTATTTAAAAAAATTATAGGATATTTTCTTATACATTGACTCATCCATGGACTTATCATAGAGACATACCAAGACATATCTGATGAAATATCCCTATAGATCTTAGTAATGTTTTCTTATCCTTGTTTCCAAAAAATAACTAAACATTTCTTAGATACCAACTATGGAGACCCAATCTTATCATACATAAATTTTATATATTAATAAATTAATATTCATTAGATAACATAACAATCCACACCAAAAACCTTTTGGTCTAGGGCCTTTGGAAACGTGGTAACATAAAAAACACGTCTTTAAGTGAGCTATGTTATCTCCAACTATTTTCTTCACAACTAAATCTCTTAATAGAAATATCATACATAATAAATTGCATTATTAAATGGGAAAACAAATCATAATAAAGTGAGAGCATAGATTCTAAGTATGGGAAAACAAGGGATATATCAACATATCATCACGTAAGGGTATGCGAATATGAGAATAAAATTTGAAAACAAAACCCTGTATATAATAGATCATACACATGAGTCATGTAATAAATTTTGGATGTTCATAAGACATAAAATATAGTGGAATCAAAGAACATGAACTTTAAGAACATATCATTTACATAAGGTGTAACGACCTTTGTTTTCATGAATGTATAAATCATTTATTTTTTGTTTAAATTCATTTAAACAGCCCCCATAATGTTACATAATGGATTCATTGAGGTCACTAGGGTTAAAAGTGATTTTTTAGAGAGTATAAAACAAGGAGTTGGTAAAAAATGCCATCCCACATGGTTTTATGAAATTGTGCCGCCCAACCTACACGACCTCTACTAATGGAACAAGGTTTGACAGAGGACAGCTGGGGGTCACATTGGTTTTCTACAATGGTGCAAGCCTAAGAACATGGTTGTGCATAATTAAAAACCAATTTGATAGAGTCTATTTACAGCGTTGGTACATGGTTTTTCCAACCATGTGGCCAAATCATGAACCCATTTTTCTTAGGGTGAAATTCCCAAATTTCTCTTAATGAACCTAGAAATAAGCCTACATTTCTTCTCCTATCATTCCAATAGCTGAATCATGGTTTCTACTATTATGAACTTATATCATAATCAACCCATGTATTTTGATAAATACTAGATCTGGAATCCAAATATAAATCCTTCATAGGTATTGGATAACTCTCAGTAAGATATCCATTCCACTTGTTTCCTATTTCAGTTTCCCTTTGTATCATTTTCACTATTTAAGTGAAAGATATTTTTCCCTTTTTTTGGGGCATTGGAACATGATTCATCATTTATCCAATATACATCAAATATGATTCCACTATTTTATGATGAGTCATCAATGACCCTAAGGTAGGTGGTCTAGTTTCATTTCTTTAAAAATCATGTTTTTTCATTGCTGCACCATTTTTATGCATGCATACCTTTATCTTGTGACGCCTATAAATGGGTTCTTTGACCTTAAATTGAAATGCACATGTTTTTATAATCCTAAGAGACCTTAATATGTATTTATAAGATGTAGAACTTAGGTATGGACACCCCTTGGGTGTACTGGATTCAATTTACCCTTTATAATTGGTTGATTAAATTCTTGGATCCTATTCTAATCCTTTTTCTTAGGTAGTAATTAAAATTTACCACTTATATGTATATATTTATTGAAACAATGAACCATTTATGTATTTGGATTCAATTTTAAATGGAATTTCCCAAGTTTGTAATTTAATAATTTTAAATGGAAATTTCAATGTTCTTCTTAATCCTTATAAATTGATTTTCATGCCTTGATTGATAAAATGTCTTGTATAAAATGAATAGCTTGAATCATGGTGGGGTTTATTTCTTTAATTGATTAATTTAACTATAAAATTAAAGAAAATAGGTATAAAGGCCACACCATTTGTTTAATTCTTGTTTATACGGATTATATGAATTGTAATTCCATTAGTTATATTTAGATTTGATGAATATAATGCATGTGAGTTGATGATTCATGGATATTACTAGTATTATTATTATAACTTTTATATTTTCTCTAGATCAATGGTTAAGGGAGTTTTTGATCATGATGATTCAATCTCCCTTATATTGGGTGTTGAGCATGAAGTCTCACTCCATTGAGACTATTTTGATGGTGGGCATGATGCACCACTTCCCTTACTTTAGGTATTGACATAAATAATCACCAACCATATCGAGTGTCGATAATGAAATCTCGTATTCATCATGATATATAGGTGTTTTAACCTTTCATTAGATTATAGGGTTTTTTATATTGGTTATTGATGACTGAGTTATGCCCCGGTCTTGCCAGCAGCTAGTATTTCTGGTATATGGATACGTACATCCTCTCATACGTAGTCCATATAGGTGGATGTAGTATATAACTATAAAATATATATTATTACTATATATATATATATATATTGATAAATCTATCATTATGGAAATGTGATGAAGAAGTTAGATCCACCAGGTGTCCTTTAGGAACCTGGGCAGGATGAAATTTATTTTTTCAGCATCGTCTATTATTTCCTTTATACATACACACAACTTAGATTACTTCTAGGCACTATTAGTGGTGGCCCAATGTGATTTTATCTCACACCATACTTGGGTCATCTTTGGTACCTAAGTAGATTACATGTCTATATGTATGGATAAGGGAAAGTGACATTCTACTAATTCTTGATATTCTTAGCCTATAGTTGGAGCATGCGAGTAGAGAAATGAGCATATGGTCGAGATGCTAGTGGAGTTGACTTATACCTTTATGTAGTTTTGTACAACATGTTTTATATTCCTATCCAATGATTCCCATTTTTTGTATGTTAGCATGCCATGAAAACATGTATATGAAATTTCCTTTTGGATTTTGATATTATTATTCATTTTATAAGTTATTTATTCTTCCACTTCTTATTCATTATATCTATTTTATGTGCTTCTCCTATGGCGTGTTACTATATTAGTTTCATTGTGTATGTTTATATTATACTTTTGTTTTTTTTAATTGTTATATCTATTGTGCCACTCTTATAAGAGGGTATAATCTCCCCCTTCTAACACCATTACACACACAATTCTAGTTGGTAGCCTCTGGAATACAGGGAGGAACGCTTTAGGCTATTTGACCCACTGACTAGAGGAATGGTTCAAGTGGATCCTAGGTTGGGGTGTTACAAATTGGTATCAGATGCCATAGTTTTTCCCTTTGTCTTACTATTTGGGTATCAGATTAGTGACTAAGAACTAATTGGATTTGATAATGATCCTATCCGTGGTCGTAACTAACCTATGTATAGGAGAAACCCAAATTACATGGAATGGATTATTGATGTTAATGATTATTCATGTTAAAGTTGATATGACTTCACCATTGGGTGATCCACATGTCTTGTAATGTTACTACAATGGGATTATTGAAATGAGATTTATTTTTATTTGGTCCGATGATTTGAGGGTGTTGCATTATATGCATTATTATATGAACAATAAAACTAACGTGCAATGTATTTTTCCATTACATGTCTACATTGAGCGTGCATATGCATGTTTCATATTATTCATTACTTGATTGTTACATAGAAATGTGATGACATTCCCTGATGGATTAGAGAAAATAATGGACACTAAAAGTGCCATACTTAACCTAAAAGTGTTTTCCTACATAAATAAAAGAAGACACCTTAACCGGTTAGTTATGGAATGTTAATCCATGGACCCTTGGTTGAAAGGGTTGGAAAATGTTATGGTATGGATTAAGTGGATGTAATATATGTGTTTAGGTGGATTATGGGACCTTATTGATCAGAGATGGTGATCCATCTAATTCATATATTTAGAGATATTTCAATACATAAATGGTCACAAAATTAATATTAATATCATTTTCAGAATGAAATGGCCATCTTATACATGTGAAACAGAGAACTAAACCCAAAACTGACCTTAATTGTGGATAGATTGTGTGTGTCTTATGTTATTATGGCATGCAATAGTCATTTACAAAGCCTATACCTAGATTTTGGAGTAGGAATATTGGTCTTACCATTTCTGTAGAAAGGATTTTACCTATCCTAGTTATCTTTCTCAAATATTTTTAATTTCTATGTTCTATTCTTAGGCGTGTGTTTGGATTTGCAGTATCTCGCCTCTATGAAATACTCCAGTCATACGCCCTAAAGGAATTGAGGACCATGCACTAGAGGAGGTAGTCCATGAGCCACTAGTGATCCCTAATGTAGCTCCACCTATGGAACCTCCTCATATTAATGATATGGGCACCGACACCCAGTTTTGAAATGGTTTCTTTTATATGATGAAAAACATGCAAGGTGTTTTTCAACATGCCCTGACTGTGGTAGAGTTGACTTAGGGGTTCCAACAGTAGCATCATCCCACCATTTTCGGGGATGGAGGAACTCATGCTGATTAGTCATGGATTTATTGAATTATTTATATATTAAAGGATTTGGAGGCACCACCAGAGCAGAGGGCCACACATGCTTCTTATATGATACATGATTCTACCAACCAATGATAGGATATTATTAACTAGGAATATTAGCATCAGGATTTGGTTTGGGTAGATTTCTATACTATATTCAATGACTATTTATTTCCATAGACTATAAGGGATTATATAGAAATAGATTTTATGTACCTGCATCAGGGAGGCATGTCTATTATGGAATACTTTTCTCGTTTTACTGAGATTCAATGTTTCAATCCTAGTCCAGTGGGTGATGATCATTTGATTATTATTCAATTCGTGTATGGGTTAGTATATTCCATCTAGTTGTAGGTCAATGCATTTTGGTTGAAATCCATTTTTGATAAAGTCATCAAAGACCTTATTATAGTGAAAAATTTGAAGGAATATGATTTTTCGATTTTCGGTAGTTCGACACCTAGATCTACCAGTGGTTATTCTAGAGGATACAAGAATCTCTTCATGATTTCTCATGGGATTTTTGGTACTCAGGATCCTCATAGTAATAGTTTCTTGAAATCTCACTAGTTTGGGAAAATGATAAATATTAAACCCTAGTGGTTATGAGATCCAGGGGAATACATAGGTTGTGGCAAGATGGGGTATGTACAATGCTTCTACAGGACTTTTCCATCATCACATAGTGAGAATGGATCTACACCTACTCCATGTTCAAGAGCTGGGCCCATTGTATATCATCATGAAGGCAACTATAATATCCCATATTGTTCAGGTTGAGTTGGTGGTCAAGGTAGAGGCAGTTATACTCATGATTCTTAGCTCACGTAGACAGGGCTTGCTTAGGGATGTTAGGATTTGACTCATGGTTTTGGTACCATCTAATTACATGAATTCTAGCCCATACCGGAGGATAAGAGTGTAAAACCTTCTACAGTTAGAGGTACTATTATAGTATCCTCCATTTTAGTGTCTTTTTTTGACATAGGTGAAACTAAATTGTTTATATCTTAGTAAATCAAGGATTTTTTTGGCCTCAAAATCGAACACTATTATGGTGTTATGAATTTTTATACATCATTAGGTTTCCGATCAGAGAGAGTATACTGATGAAATTCATGTCCCCTTGAGAAAGGCCGATATTTCTTCATACAGAATATTTTCATCCTTGACATGATGGGATTTTATGTAATCAATGGGATGGATTGGTTAGTTCCCTATCAAGCAAACATTGACTTCTATCATTGGAGGACAATATTTACATTACTATAGGGTGGTTGGAACATGCATATTAGTGAATGGGATATTCATGTGTCTGGAGCTGGATTCTAGAAATAAAGGTTGGATAGTGTGACAGATTAGATCACAAGTCTCGTTTTAGATGATGAGGGGTTATGAACCACTGTTTTCCCTCCTATAGTATAGATATTTAGGGATGTCTTACCTAATTGCATATATGGTCTATGTTTTGTGAAATAGTTATAATTAACCATTTGGTTAGTACTAATAGTAGAAAAAATTTACATTCCTACTTAAAGGATATGACCTATAAAACTTCTGGAGCTCAAGAAACACTTAGAGTATTTAGAGGATAAAGTGTTTATACACCCCAAAACTTCTCCTTAGGGTTCACCGATGCTTTTTACAAGAATAAGGATGGTTCCCTTATGATTTGTGTGGATTCAATATGGTTGAACTAGATTATGGTCAAGAACTATTTCCCACTTCTTGGAATAGATGACATCTTTGATCAGCTCTGAGGAGTGAGGGTGTTTTCAAAGAGATATTTGAGGTAAGGAAATAAACATGTGTGTGTCAGGTCATCAGGAATAAATCACACAAATTTTAGGAGTATGTATGATATTTATGAGTAATGTTTCATGTTTTCCAGTCTCAGGAAAAACCTTACAATATTGATTCATTTTCGGTTGTCTTTGTGGAAAAATCATAGTGTATTTTTGCTTCAGACATCACCATGCCGACCATCTTGATATCAATATGAATAAACCAAGGGCGAGTCTTCTTTATGAAAATCTTATCCAATTCCATATTTGGATCTATATAGTCCTCTTTATGGGTTATATCATCTCCTATTCAGGAGTTTCAGTATACTAAAAAAGTGTCAGTTCTAGTTTCCTATAATCATCCCAATAATTTCATTGACATACAGAGTTTCTTATGGGTAGCCATATATTACTGTCTCTTAATACACGATACCTCATTTCATAACCCACCATTTAAATTCTTGAAAAATATGGGTGTGAAATTATTATGGTCAGAAGCTTGTGAAGCAGCCTCTCATGAGTTGAAAGTCCATTTGACATCAGTGCCAATACTGATTACTTTGAAGAATGGCTTGAGCTTTTTTGTTTAATATGATGCATCAAGTATGAGGATGGGATTTGTCCTAATGTTTTACAAGTGAGTAATTGCATATATATATATCATCATTTGAGACCTCATGAGTAGAATTACCCGATGCATGACCTCGAGATATCCATTCTACTTCATGACATACGTTGTCGGAGACACTATTTACATGGAGAGTGTTTTGTGATATTCACAGATAAAAAATTCTCAAGTAAATCATAACTCGGCGGTATCTAAATATTAGGTAGCACATATTGATTGAGTACCTACAATCCTTTGATTTTGAGCTTACTTATACACATATAAAAGGAAATGTTATTCCGAATACACTGGTCCATAAGACTCAGACATAGGTGGGTTAGGATACCAGTGGAGAATGATAGATCATGGATTTTTTTCTTGAAATTCATGTTGAGTTTTGAAATAATCATGGGTAGACTATCATTTCATCCATATAAGTGACTATTACCCTTTTGGAACTGGTATGTCTGAGACAAATATATGATCTCAAAGGCCTTTTCCAAATGGAAAGTGTTCCATATTATGACATGTATTCTAGTTTGACCATGGATGTGGATGATACTTTATGGTTTTATGGGTGTGTATGGGATCTATAATACATAATAAATGAGTTGATGTAGTAATTCCATTCCTCAGTAAGGGAAGTACATACTTGTGTCATGAATTTGTTTCAAGACTTATGTTTCCAGCATTGGTGGCCAGGTATGAAACATGATACATTGGTATTTATCACTATTACTTCCACCTATATATAGGTGAAGGTAGAACATCATTGATTAAATGTTATTTTATAGTTTTTTTCCATTCCAAAGTGAAAATGAGGGGATGTTTATTTGGATTTTGTGACTGGTTTGACCAGATCACCTCAAGGAAATGATACAATGTGGGTTCTAATTTATCATTTGATGAAGGTCACACGTTTCTTACCTATATGAGAGACCTTATTGGTGGATGATCTTGGGATGTTATACGTCATGGGGGATTTACATATTCACGGAGATCCTCATTTAATCGTTTTTGAAAAAGACACTCTCTTTACATCATTTGTTCAGATAGAGGTTTCAAAAGGCCTTGGGTATATAGGTGCTTCTAAGAATATCCTATCACCCTCATATCGATGGAAATACAATGATTATAATTAAAATGTTACAGGATATTCTCCATTCATACATCCTTGACATCATAGGTTATTATGAGAAAAAAATTCTCCTTTTGGTGTTTTCAAATAATAAAATATTCTTGGCTACCATAGAGATTAATCATGTTTCCTTATCTCGTAGGACTTGTCGTTGTCCAATGTACTAGGTAGTGGCAGTGGAGGAAGATTTGGTTGGATCAAGTGTCATTATGGAGACTACAAAGAGGTATATTTGTTCATAATATGCATGATGATAGCTAAATCTAGATAACAATCATATTATTATTGATTTCAACGACCTCTTGAGTTCGAGGAAAGAGATCATGTTTTCTTTCAAGTCTCGATCGAGTTGGGCCATAGACATATTCAGAGGCAAGTTAAGCTATCACCTTGGTTCATCTAACCCGTTAAGGTTGTCAAGCTGACCGGACTAGTTCCATATGAGATAGAACTTTCTTAGAGATACTGGTCTATATAAGATGTCATTCATGTATCTCAACTTCGCTGATATTATCTAGACCTATCACATTTATTTCATCCTGATGAGTTTGGATTGGATGTAGATGCTTATTTTGAGGAGTGTTAAGTTCATATCATGTATTGGAGCATGAAGACTATCTGAGGAAGTTCGGTTCCTTTGGTACGAGTGCTATGGAAGCACGACTGAGTACAATATGAGACTCAAGAGAGAGAATATAATATAAAATCTTAGTGGACAGAAGGTAATGAATGTATGTTTCTTTAAGGATGGTAGGTTTTAATGACCATTATTTTCACGAAGGTAATGAATGTCTATTTTTTATTTAAATTCCAGTAAAATTCCATTATAATGTTACCTAATGGATTCATAGAGTTCACAAGGGTGTATTCAGCTTGTTCAGAACCCGAAACCCATGGATTTTAGAAAAAAGACAGGGTTGTACCATTTGTAGAGACCATGCGACCTAGACTTCATGGTGTATCTTTACCACGTACGGTGTGATAAAGGATATCTGGGGCCACATAATTTTTCTAAAACAATTAAATTCTAGGTGAATGACTATGTGTGATTCTAGTCCTATTGGAAATAGGCCATTCACATGGTTTGTCAAACGGTTTAGAAAACTGTAGACCCTTGTTTTTTAAGATGAAAATTTCCCTAATTGAACGAAAAACCAATCCCACCATTCTTCTCCTATAATTACAGTGGATGAATCTTTGGTTTCTCCTCCCATGAGATATCATATATTTCAACCTAGATATTTTGATAACTCATATATCCAGACTCCAAATCAAGATTCGTTGAAAGCATTGGATATCTATCAGTAAGATCTCCATTCCACAAGCATCCTATTTAAGTTACCCTTCGTATCCTTTTCACTATTTAGTTGAATGATATTTTCCCCTATATTCAGGTCATTTCTATGTTATTCATCATTCTTGTAATATAATATGAATCTGAGGCCACTATCAGAAGAGGATTCATCAATATCCCTAAGGTAGGTGGTCTAGTTCATTTCCTTAAATAGTGAGTTGTTTTCATATCCTCTATATTGTGCCATGCAACGGTATTTTACGTGAATTACCTATAAGTGGGTTATTTGAACTTGATTTGATATACACATGTTTTTATACTCTTGAGTGACCTTTAAACTTATTTAGAGGATTTAAACCTTAATTATGGACACCTCTTGGGTGCACCATCTTGAATTTATCCTTTATATTTAATTGATTAAATTCTTAGAATGCCTTCTATGCTTTTGGATTGTGTTGTAATTTAAATTTCCCACTACTATATAAATTTTCTTATTTAAACAAAGCACCTTGTATGTGTTTTTTTACTTATAAATGTAATTTATTATGTTGGAAATTTCATAATTGAAAAAGGAACATTCAATGTGATTCTCAAACCATAAAATTGAATTGTCAGGAATTTATTGATTAAATGCCCTATATAAATTAAATGGATTTATTCATGATGGTATTACTTACATTAATGGATTAAATAAACTAAAGAAATAAATGTAAATGGGTTGAAAGTCCACACAATGTTTTACGGGCTTGTTTATATGGATTATATTATTTTTAATTTTCTTGGTTATATTTGGGCTTATTGAATACAATACATGAGAGGTGATGCCTCATGGAAATTTAAATTATTATTATAATTATTCCATTTATATTTTTCATGTATTGATGGTTATGGGAATTTTTTTCATTACGATTCACTCTCCCTTACATCGAGTATTGATCATGATGTCTCATACCATTGACATTATTTTGGTAGTGGGAAAACACACCAGATCCCTTACCATCAGTGTTTTCATGAATACTCATCCACCAACTCGAGTGTTAGGAATTTCGTATTCATTCATTATAAGATGTATATCTTGTACCCTTTCTTGAGATTATAGTCTCATTTAGGACTAGTTATGGATAACTGAGTTATACCCTAGTCCAGCTAGCACCTAGTATTCTGGGTATATGTATACCTACGTCCACAAGTAATTAGTACATATAGGAGGATGCAGTATGTTACTATAATATATATATATATATATTGATACTATATATAGTTACTAATTAGACTATTATTTTGACAATTATCCAAAGTAGTTAGAGCCGTCAGGTGTCATTTAGGAACTAGGGAAAGTTGTTTTTTATTTATTCAACATTATCAATAATTTTATTTACACCTACACATTTCTATTTCTATATATAGTAATTGGATTAAATAAAGACACCATTTATGTTGTCATACTTAGATTTTATCTCACACCCTACTCAGGACACCTTTTGTGCCTGAGTAGATTACATGTCTACATGTGTGGATAAAGGAAAGCTAAATGCTATTGATTCTTGATATCCTTAACTTATAGTTGGAGAATGGGAGTAGAGGATCAAGAAAATTATTGTAATTCTAGTGGAACAACCTTAATTATTTTTGTAGATTTGTATAGAATGTTGTATAAGACTTTCCCCTGATTCTCCTTTTCTAATATTATCATGCCATGAAATAATGTATATGAAATTGCACTGTAGATTCTGATATTATTATTTAGCTACTCAGTTATTTATTCTTGCACTACTTATTCATTATATCTGTTGCATGTTCTTATAATATGATGGGTTACTAGTCAAGTTTCATTATTTCTGTTTATATTATTATTCTTCTATTGTTTATTTATTGTTATATCCACTTTCCCACTCTGATATGAGGGTATATTCTCCTAATTTGACTACCTTTACACCCTTGGTTCTAGTCGTTAGCCTCTTCCATATGGGGATGTGAGCTTGAGGTCGTGTGAACCACTGACTCATGGGACATGTTAACAGGATTCCAAATCAGGATACTACATAAGGAATAGATTTTGGTATACACATAATAATAGACATTCATTTTATTTTCAGTTCAAGGATAATTTCCAAGACTATCATATTAGAATGGGTTCACTCCTAAAACCATCATAGTAGTCATGGTTTACTCTGGAGTATTTCATAGAGGAAATAGACCCCTACAGAACTGGGTTTACTCCCCATGCTAGTACTGTTTATCTCATGAGATATCACCCTTTTCCCAATACATTTGTGGCACCCATCACATAATGATAATAGGACATATCTGTACTAAAAAGTCAAAAAACATTCATCATTTTAGAACCAATGAAATGAAATGATATTTATAAAAATTTCATCACTAAATAACCTATATAAAATAAACAGGTTTCATAATTATTTTATCATTTCATAAAATAATAACCCATGGAAAAATAATTGGATTTCAAAAGCATTTTGTTATGGTATATCCTATAAATGATAAATGAGTTTCATAAATATCTTTTCCTCATTAACATATACCATTCATAGATAGAATAATAATGGAATCCATGGATTATATCCCTAGTAATTCATAAGTAACATTAAATAATGTCATCCTATATTGAAAATTATTTTTGAATGAAAAATAACATGTAAAGTTTATTTAAGAAAATATCCTTTCATTAAATATGATTTTTTAAATTTAAAAATTCATAAAATATTGTGGATGTAATTTTATTTGAAAATAACCTTGAATAATTATAATGTAATCTTCAGAAAAAATATTGGTCCCCATGTTGGGAATTTTTTTCATTCTATATACATTAAAACAAATATTCCTTTAAGATTTTTTTTAAAATCCTAACAGAAATTATTTGAAAAAAAACCAGGAAGATTATTTTTAAAAGAATTTTTAAAAATTATAACATGGGTAAAATTTTATTTTAATAAATCATTTGTATAATGTCAAAAAGAATTGAAAATGTTTTTAGAAAACATGGTTTTGGAAAAAATGGGGTTTCAATCGAAGAGAGAAACAAATACTTTTTTTCTGAAAAACATTATTTTGAACACTTGATTACATAAAGAGGGGAGAATGAAGGGAAAAATCTATTCTCTAGAAATAACAATAAGATAAGAAAATAAATTATATTCTTCATATATTGATGATAATATTTTATCATTGGAATCATAATCCTGACCAATCCAGAAAAATGATGAGATTATAACATAAAATAATTACCACTTTTGTAACATTGTATCATTAGCCCCATTTAATAATAAAATTAAATGAAACATATAATATCATGAAAATAAATAAATTAACTAAATTACATTGAAATTGGTCTTTATATATCGCTCATAAATTAAGATACATGCATGAAATAATATATGTCTCAAAGAAGGAAAATTGAGACAAAACCCCTTACCTTAAATCTCAAATTCCTACATACAAATTAAAAAACTCTTGTATAAAATATATAAGTTTTTTATATTTTTTTTATAGAAAAATAATATATATATATATATATATATCATACCCTATATTATTTACATAGGACCTTTTATTATATGTTTATTAACAATTCCATGTATAAATCACATTTCGAGCAATAACTACATTTTTATTCGTATATGTTATGATTTGTTATTTTTAGGACCTATTACATTATGTATGATTCCAAAATATCAAGAATTTCATCCATGATATCAAAATAATATAAATTCATTATAAATTTATTTATTGTAGCCTATAAATGTTTAAGATAGAAAAAGAAATACATCATTCATAGAGATGGTAGGCCATACATATTCATGAATGTTATTTCAATTTTTCATGAAGGATTGGAATAAATAAAGTAAAATAATATAATACCTTTATAAAACCATTTTTAAGTAATATATGTCACATATATTCATTAAAATCATCCTTATTACCTTCCATTTATAGCATGAAGGAATTATATTTCTTTCCGAGGCTGTAGTCAGCCATACACACGAGTGATATTATTATATTCCAACACAATTGAAGGTAAGAAGATATATGTGATATAATAATTATATAAGTTTAATAATATCAAAAATATAATATAGAAAAATTTACCCCATCATTATATCTATCCCTGATAGGTGGATATGGAAAACAAATAACATCGGTTCGTGGTGTGGTAGTCCACCATACACAAAAATGCTGATTTCATATCCCTTTTAATAGAGGTGAATATGGGTATAGGTTAATAAAATAATGTAATAAAAACGTAGTATATGTAAGATAATTTTTTTTACTAAATCATAATAGTTTCATGATATTTTAAAAAGTTAGAATAAAAAAAAGTAAAACAAAAAACACATGCTTGAAAACTCTACTTCTTCTTCAGAAAACCTGTTTAGGTTTAACATAAAGCCTCCCTATATTAGATTTATTATCTAAAAAATGAATCTAAGATGTGGATATGGAATTAAGGAATATATTTGGTTTGTTTTTTTTATCTAAATTGTTTTCAATTGTGAAGAGGAGAAGAGAGTGGGTTACTATTTATAAGGGAGGCGAGTGGAACAATTGTAATTTTTGAAAAGAAAGTGATGTACACAGGTCTTTTACATGAAGAATGGTCTAAAAATAAACCATTATCTAATTTTATACATTATAAGGTCTAAAACAGTTCCCCTAAATTTGGTGTTGGAAAGGTTGTGGGTAATTTTTAACAAATATCCTTTTATATTAATGCCCTTATAACCAATTTTTTATTGTCCCTATGGTAAATAATTTTTACAATTTTCAACATTCATTATGAAAGAAAATTAATTTGGACTTATTAGATAATATAAATTCTTTTTATTCTAAAAATTAAATCCTTTTTCCAATTCCATTCATATAAGTAGAAAATCTTAATTTAAAATTTTACCCACAAAGGAGATCAACATGCAGTTTTCCAAAGAGAGAATGTTCAAATGATTAAAAAAATTTTATATCAAAATTCAATATGAAAATGATTAAAATCAAATAAATTTTACTAATATATATATATATATATATAGTTAATCTCATTTTAATTTCAAAATCATATTAAAATAAATTTTATATTTTTAAATTCATTTAAAAATTGAAAACTCTTAATAAAAACCAGGATTTTAACTATTCATTTAAAAAATATATTTTTAAATGATTATAAAATGTTAACTAAAAGATAATTTTTACATGGTCATTTAATAAATTAAGATATTTTTTTGAAATAATTTTTTCTAAAATTGGAAAAATTAATTTTAAAATATGTGTGAAAATGCGACAAAACTGTTTTTAGAAAGATACACTTGTTAATCATAAAATTATATTTATTCTTATTTCTTAGCTAGAAAATACATAAGGAGAATTTTATAACATTTATTGAATATATAATATATTAATTTCATTAAAATAATTCAGAAAAGTTATTTTTTGATAATATTTTGGTAAAAAAACATTTCTGTGTAAAAAATTAATTTTTAGAAAAAAATACTTTTATTTTGAAAAGGTTTTCATTTACATTATTAATTAACTGGTCACTATATAAATCATTATATATAAATTTTTAAACAATATATATTCGTAATTTCGTTAATACTTTCCGTACCATCTGTTATAATATATAGTTGATAACTATCATATTAAATAATAATATTTTAATTGTATGTGACATTTGATTTAAACTCTATGTTACATTTAATGAATGCTACACTCTATTTTGTCGATAACACAAGATAAACACAATGTTGCGTTTAATGAAATATAAAGTTAATTTTGTGCGTAACTAATGTTAACTCATTGTTTCATGTAAAAAAAAATATCAAAATGATTAAATATATTTAAAGAAAATATTTCATAAAATCATGGGGTGTTGCATTATATTTCAATTATGCTTTTTAAATTATACTATGATTTTTCATGCCAAATTTTTTTGTAGGGAATACCCATCTCAATTTTTAATCAGGGATATTCAACTAGTTATACCTATCCTTCATTGATCAGGGATTTATGTGTATATAACCCACACTTTTATATTATGGGGTTAAAATTGATGAAATACATCCTTATATTGTATGATCTATATGGAAAACTTATGAATGTACATGATATAAAGTGATAGGTGGGAGAAGAATTATATAGACCTTTAATATTTTGGGTATAATTTTTATCTCATGAGACTCCATGTACAGTTTACAGGAGGTTATCCAAAGATACTTTGTTATTTTGTCTGGCGGTTAGACTTGACATGTGTTTATAATGTCATTGTTTTTGTTGATGAAACATTAATATGATTAATTTATTCCATCAGGTTATATCAAGCATCATATTTCAAGAGTATGATTCTCATCAATCTCATGTTACCATGATATACATCTTGAATCACATTTACTACTTTACCTCATGCTAAGATTTTATTATTCCCTAATTGATCATTAGATCTCACCCCTTTCTTTTATACATCCCCATGTCATCTCATGTGTTTTTATAAGAATTATATAATAGTTATATATTTTTAACAAAATTTTCAATAATTTCATTGTATTTCTGTAGCAAGTTGTTATGATATATAGTTAATTTCAAAAATACACTAGGCCTTACAATATTCTGTGATTGTATAATCTGTACCTTTATATAATAAAACATGAATTTTGGTTTATTAAAGATAAGGGTTTCAATTAATTTATTAAAAAATTAATCAATAGACTTTAAGAAGAGAACATAACATGGATTTTTAAATCCATTGAATTTCACAAAAGGTATGATAAAATGAAAGAAATTCAAGATGTGAAACCCATACATTTTTCATTATAATTTCAAATAAGGTATTTAAAATCATGTATAATAATCATAACCATAATAATTAATTAGTTAATAACCTTATGAATATCTATATATTTTTATATCCTTTAATTATAATTACTCAATACATGTGTATTATCGATTTAATGATTCATTTCACCATCAGATATTAGTAATTTCAAATGTTTCTCACATATTTTATGATAGTGATGTAGAACCCCATTATTTGATACCAATTTCATCATTACTATATTATAAAATATATTTAAATCGTTATTTTTCAATTATTTATTAATATCTATCATCATATAATAGAAACTATGGGAATGGGCTGTAAGAACGTGATGATTAACTTGTTTTAGATATTTTACCAATGTAAAATGATTAATTTATAGCGGTCATTAATTATTTCCTTATCATTTTATTACCATATTAATGAAATATATTACTACTTAATATTATATATTTTAGATTTATACATGTAGGGTGGTGATCAATAATAGAACACATCACTCCCTGGAGGCGGTAGTCTGCATGTACACACAGATGACATTTTTATTTTATAAATAATGGAAAGAAAGTAAAAATAAATTTAATTTTTCAAAATATTAATAATATTAATAATATATTATTTTTTATTAAATAACCCCATTTAAATATCCATGTTGGTTATTTATGTAAAATAAAAGACATCACTCATGGAGGCGGTGGTCTCTACATAACTCAAATGAGTTTCTAATTTTTTCAAATGGATAGTATGGGAATAGATAAAAAAGAGTGATTTGGGAATTTTACTTTACTCCCAAGAATAACTCCTTTTAAAATTTCATTAACCCTTTGAGAGGTGGCCTTTTGAGAAGACTATAATTATTAAGACTTTTCTAGGAATATTTTGGATGGATTCTGGAAAATCATCAAATGTAATTCAATTTTTTATGTTGTATGTAAGGGTGTGATGGAAGTCTCCTTTTATAACTGATGGGAGTGGAATTTTGTAAATAATAGGTTTATTATTCAAGGAAAGTGGCTCCAAAATTGAGAAATAATAGAAAGAGGAAGAGTTTTATTGGTAAAACCCTTTATAAAATATTTGGATATAATATTTGTTGAATTATAATATTTTTATCCTTAGTTTTATCTTTTATGAAAATTTACTTTTACCACTGTAACTATTTTTTACCCATGGTGGCATACTTGGGTGTATGAATCCATTTTCTAGATTCATCTGAAGTATATTATTATATTACTATAATTGTATTTGTCCCCTTATATAATGATCCTTTGAAATAGGTATAAAACCAATTATGAGTTCTATTGAAAACTCAACATGATTATTTGAGGGAAGATAAGGAAACTCTTTAACAAGTGAATTAGTATATTCCCTCAAAATAAGATTGTATTCAATATTGAATTTCCCCCAAACCATTTGTTCTAGACAACCCTTTTTGACTAGTTATTAAAAATAATATAATATAATTAATCATAGTTGGATGTTAATATTCGTTCACATAATGATTGACGGTCATAGATTGATTTGGTATTCCAAATGTTTCTTCCCTTAATCTATAATTGATATGGGATCTATAAGGAGAGATACAATCCATGCCAAAAATTACATAAATCTGACTATATGGAGAATGATTAGATTTAAAATAATCATATTCCCACAAATTTTTATAAAATAGTTATTATAAACTCAAGATACAACTATTTTATCATTATGAGTTTTCACAAATCGTTCAATATATAATTATTGAGTTGGTTATATGATGCCCGTAGAAAATTATTAAGATGTAAAAGATTTGGAATAACCTAAATAAAAAATACATTTTTTTTGTTATAAAGTAGATGACAAGTGTACCTTGATCACTTTGTTCTTGTGACTCATTATAACAATTGTGATGGCATGAGCCTGCCATTTATCCATTTTTTTGGGAGGCTGTTGACACCAATTGTTATCACTTACCCATAAATCCATTCACCAATCATTGAAATTCCCATAGTCCTTATAATTATTAAATTGGATTGTGGATTTTCAATCTGGTTGATCTTTCTTATCATTATTAATTGGATTATTCATCCCCCTTAAACATCTATTTCTCATGGCCTTATTTCCCACACTTGAATCATTTAGATGTTCCCTTAAGGAAATATCTTCCATAGTTATTTATATATTTTTTCTTGAAGGGAGATTAACTTTATTTCAATAATGGATTTTTTATATCACTTTCCTTTAAAATAATTTTTCTCATTTTTCTAGAAAACCAAGGGAATAATTAGAGTACATACTCTCCATTTCAACCTTTGTACCACATAGAATTATTTCTTCAAATATATCAAAGTATCTTATATCCAATTATTTCTGGGTACTTGGTCTAAAGCAGTTAAAGAATCAATCAATATTTATTTTTGGTTTTATGATAAAACCAGATGCATACCTTGAAAATATGGTGAAATTTTACTCATACTTACTATAGGATTCATCCTCCTATTTCTTCAATTACAAAAATTCCTACTCCATTTTAGTGTGAATAGTGTGTGAAAAGAATCATTAAAAATATCTTATTAAAATCTTCCCAACTCATAGTGTCAATTTATTCCTCATTCCTTGTATTCTTGATAAGTGTCCACCAATAATAAGTGTCAATTTATAAATGACACACAACTAAAACAATGTTATCAAGGAATGAAAAATCGATAAAATAAAATATAGTTTTTATAAAATTGATTTATTTCTTGGTAACAAGTGGATCAGAAGATCAGTTAAAGTATAATAGACATTTCTATATAAACTAAATGATGTAATGTATCCACTTACATGGTGCATTTGGGAGATGAACAAGGATTGAATTATTATTCAATGATTGAGAAATTTGGGAGAGTATTTTCTTGTTATTTTTTACTCCAACAATCACACCATATGTTTTATCATTGGGAAAATCACTAAATTGTCCATCATACCCATTTTTAACTTACTTTCACATGGCTTCAACCATTTACCAAAACCCAAAAACATAGTGTGAGTATTTTTCACAAGTAATTAGAGTAAAATATCACATTATATTGAAAAAAATTCCTAACATATCCTAAATTATGGAAATTTCTTATAAAGGCATCGAATTCTAGGTTACAAAAAAATTATATTTAAATACCCCATATTGGTTTATAAAGAGAATATTAATTGAAAAAATCACATCCCTTATGAGTGTCAAATCTGCTGGGTAGTTAGGGATCTTTTTCATTCAATATGTAACAACTAACTTAATACCCAACCATCTTTTTTTAAAGGTTATTAAAACTTGGTGCATTAATTATAGATTTTTAATCCACTTATTTGTATCCATACTGGGATTACATATACTGGGAACCACACACTCTATATTTATTAAATTTTCAGGAAGTTTCCTATATTTAGGATTATGACTTATGGTTTTCACTATTTATCTCTTGTTCAAATCCCCAAAAATAACAAAACTAATCCTAAAATATAATTAAACCCTTCTCTGATACAAAATGTCACAACCAAGACATAACATAAAAAAAATATTATATCATTTTTTATGAATATTTAATACATGTCACAATAATACATTCCTAAGAACTATAAAGGTGTACTATTTTTTGAGAATTGATAAAAATTAAACTTATTTAAGAACAATAATTAATATTTATCAAAATAGTTCTTATTACATGGTTTATTTCAAATCTTATCATACATAAAAATGTTATTCATACCCTTGGGAAAATGAAACATAAAAATGATTGAGCTTAGATGATTAATAATAGTATCCCTACGGGATAAGAATCTAAGATAATAAGTGAGTATAATATAGGCATATGGTTATGTGAACTTGATGAAAACATAAGAAAATAGTACAAAAATATTCATAGAGTATAAAACATAAGTCATGGAATAAATATTTTTTAGGAAAAAGATAGCATTCATATGAGTGTAGAATCATTAATAATCAATCATGGGCTATGAGATCATATCATAAGCATAAGACATAAGTTTGTGGAATACAGATAATCATAAAAATCAATTTGATAGTTATGGCTAAGATATAAGACCATAATTGTGGATAGAGTCCCATAGTGGATTAGGTTTAATCCATATTCTAATAAATATAGTAGATATAGTCCCATATTGGATTGGGATCACTCCCCATTACTTTCTATATTATCGCATGAGATATCATGTTTTACCCAATGCATTGGAGGGATATATAATTTTGATCCAACCCATCACATAATAAAAACCACACATTTTGGTGACATAAGAACATAAAATCATTCATATTTATTAATCCATAAATTAAACCAAGAAAAAATATGGGTTTTATGAAAACATTCATAGAATCGTTCCTAAACCATCAAGTGAAATGTGGTGGATGTTGGAATAAGAACATGTCCTAAAAGGAACATCATCGAATAATGAAATATATGAAAAATGAAATATGACAATTAGATAAAAAAAATTTAAAAATAAGAATAAATATTTATTTTATTTCCCAAAAAAATCAGCTTGAAAATTTAGAAAACCCCTTCTAAATAGGTAAAGTAATCTTCATAAATAATAATTTCACAACCATAAAAGAATGTGTTCTCATGGAAAACATTAAATGGGGTGATTTGTTTAAAACAAAATGAATGGAAAACAATAAAATAAATTTTCAAACTATTTTAAATATTGTTAAAATAATATATAAAAACCATACTCAACTAATGAGGCATGTATAAAGACATAAATTAAATTAATGTGGACTTAGAAGAGGAAGATTCCCAACCAAAAATATGTCATGGGGGTTGGTTTCACTTATAAGTATCACATCAGGTAAATTTTTTTGTTAAGGAAAAATAAATTGAGAGAGGAAATGGAAATATTAAATAATAATTATAGGATAATAAAATAGATGATATTTTAGAGATAAATTTCACACAATTACCTCTATATGGAAATTCATTCATAACAATCTGGATTTGAAAATGAGATTGGAAAGAGGCTCTTATATCTTTAATAACAATTGAATCGAAATCCCATAAAAATAAAACAAATATAGATTTTTAAATCTCATTAATTTCATAAAATATACTATATAATTCATCAGTAGGGAATTATATACATCATATACAATGAGAAAATTGGTGAATATGATATTTATTTTAATAGATGAAATATTAGATAAGAAACCATTAAGTTTTTCTTCTGACATTCCCAAAAGTTTTTTAACCACTTGTACAATAAAAATAACAATGTTAATAAAAAAATTTAATAACATTATTCCTATATATTACCATTTATATCCTTCAATTATAATCATTCACTGCACATTTATTAGTTAGTTAATTATTATTTTTATCATCAAATGTTAGTGGTTATGATTTTTTCACAAATTTCTTGTAAGAGTGACATTAAATCCCCTTAATTATATACCAAGTTAGTCATTAAAATATTATAAAATATAATGAAATCATTATATTTAAATTAGTTATTCATTCAAATGTTCACTTGATAGATTATATGGGCATGGTTTATGATAAAGAGGTGATGAACTTGTTTTGGGTAATTTATCAATGTTAACTGATTACAATATAATAATCATTAATTTTTTTATCATCCATTGAGAACCATATTAATGAAACAAATTGATAATTTTTATTATATATATTCATTGCATATATTTTATAACCATCCATGTTGGGTGGTGATGAAAAACAGAGAACATCGCTCTATAGAGGTAGTAGTCCGCACAAACCCTTGTACAATATTTCCATTTTCCATAGAATGAATATAATGTATAAATTGATTAAAATTTTAATAATATTAAAATTTTTATAAATATAATATTTATTTGTTAAATTCCCCATTTCAACCATTTATTTATGTCAATTTTTCACATCTCTCATGAATATAGTACACACATAGCACAAAAGATGTTCTTACTTTTTCAAATGGTTGGTAGGGGAATAAATATTGGATTTTCCATAAATATAATAGAACTTAATTATAAAAATTATAATGATTTTTTGTGATGATATAATATAATTTTTTAAGTAGAAAAATAATAGTTGAATAAATAGAAATAAGAGGGGTGATTTTGGAATTTTACCTTCCTTGGAATAACTCCATCAGAAATTTTATTATGAATTTGAGGGGTGGTATTTTCATAAGACAAAAAGGTATAGGACTTGAATGCTAATTATCGGATGTTATTTGAGTATATTTTAAATTGGATTAAAACAATTTAGTGTTTATGTAAAGGGGTGGTGGAATTATTCTTTTATAAGTGAGTTGATGGGTATTTTGATAATAAGGGGTAAACTATTCCAAGAAAATCACTCCAAAAAAGATTTATAATAAGGTGGGTAAGATTTTTGGTCATGGAAACCCATCTACAAACATTTATGGAAATGTTTGGGGCATTTCTTCATTTTTCCCATTGTTTGAATTTTTCAATAATTTACTTTTACCGTGATATTTTTTTATGCTTGGTAACTTATTTTTAAAAATAAATATATAATTACACTTTCTAGAAAATTTTTATTTTATATTCCAAAATATTAAATTAATTTTATAATATTAAATATTTAAAATTAATAAAAATTAAAATTTTAAAAAAATCTATAACATATAAAAAAAATTTAGAAAAAATATCTCTTATGTTTTAAAATATCTAATATACATTTGTAAATTAAAAATAATATTTTTAAATTTATAATTTTACCTATAAAATGAATCATCATTATAGAAAAATGTTTCTTGAATTTTAATCAATTATTATGTCCATATGATTTCATAAAAATCACAGTATTTTTAATAATGATATTTTCCAGAATTCACTTAAAAGTCAATTTTTTAGAAAAATACCAAGAATTCATCTTAAGTTTATATTGTTATGCGATATAAATAAATGAAGTTAATTTTTTTGAAATTAAAATTATTTTCTTAAAAATTAACCATTTAAATGAAACATATTTAACATATAAAAAAATTAAATACAACATTTTTGTCTAGCTATCAATAATTAAAGTAGTACTTATAATAATTACTTAATTGAATTTTAATAAATATATTTCATTTAACAGTATTTTAATATAATTTATTTATATTATAATAAATTATTACTCACTTAATTTTGGTTTTTTTCACATTAAAATTTATTATACACATCAAATGTAATGGGAAATATATTATAAAAACTTGTGGTGTTATGGCATGGGTCACACAAACTGTTAATGCATAAACTTGATATAAATTAAATTATGTTTTTATAAAAATTATGAATGAATTATTATTATTAGGAGCATGATTTGATTCCCTATAGTTTCGTTTTGATATGATGGTCTCTGATGGCCATAAACTTGAATCAATGTGTGTTGGACTATGTTTTTCGAACCCAAATGGGTTTTCCTTGAGTTATGTTATGTAATTATGGACTTTGGTAGGTTCCCAAATTCAAATATATATAGAATATGTGAATTATTTGAAGTCTTTGACTTAATAATTGACCCATATGGAACATGTTAGTTTCCTTTAATTATTTTTTATCTAGATATAGAATTGTTCGGGGAGAGTGTTCCTCCTCTATTAACTTGTAGGTTCGTGGTATGTTATGAATTGAATTTTCTATTGAATGTGGGTCATACACATGGAAGTAAAACTATAATATATTTAAATGTTTTTTGTATGATCTTATTTACTTAATGTAAATTACTTATATCATTTTGTTGAGCATATTTTTATTATTTTTTCTATATTGGGGTATGTATGTGGAGTGATATTCCCAAATTACTATTGATGGTTTTGGTTGTGATAAAATTTATAATTTTTCTATAATGACAATGATGATGAGTTTGATTCCAAATACATGAAAAATTCATTACTATGATGATATACCCATCATCTTGGGAAATAAGGCCCAATTATATCTTATTGGTTTTGTTGAGGGATGAAATTACAATTTTTTTGCATGGATATTTCCAGGTTGTTATTCTGTGTTAATGAGATATAATTACAAATAGATATTTATGATGTTGGATATGGGATTCTATGAAAAAATAATATTTTTACACTTGGAAGTCAGACATATAGCCATGGGTGTGATTCTTCCGAGGAAGGGGATGTGATGCCTCTATGAGAATGTTGATTTAGGGGATGCAATTCCGTTTTTCTTATAATGAGGCATAAGATTAGTAATACTTTTCTCTATTTTTATTATTCTTTCAATTAGGGATGATATTTTCTCTTGATCATGGATTCAAAATTAGATGAAAAATATTATATTATCATTCATTGATGATATGAAAACATTTAACACCGATGTTGGGACACGATACATGCATCTCTATTTTTACTCAAGGATGTTATGTTCAATCACATACCCTTGTTTCTAGGATTCTATCCCCACTATTATGACTTATTTAATGGGATCCACTTACTATGTAGTGACTATAATGACTTCATGGTACACAATTCCTATTTTTATGAATTAATTATAACAAATTTTACCTATGATTTTTATGTTATACTATGATGGGACATCACATACATTCTCATCATTATGCATGGGATTCGTAATTAGAATTAAAAAAAATTATAGACACATTAACACTAGAAAAATATGGTATAGTTTCACCCAAGAGGCTATGTAAAATCCAAGGATGTGACTTTCTTATTATTTCATCCATTATTTATTATTTATGTATGATCATATATTATGGTACATACACCTGTATATAATTGAATTGTTATGGATTCTGTTGCTGGTGGCCTATTGGATTGTACTCACACTCTATGCGGAATCCTAGGTACCTAGGTAGATCTCATAATTGTAGGTATAAATAAAGGTAATATCCACACTCTAGATAGGTGAGATATTGGAATGTTGTGGTGTTAAGAGAGGTGTCTGGGTGGGTATTTAGTGCCATATGTTTCTGTAGTATCGTTTATTTTTTTGTTTAGTCTATATCCTTATAGTTGTCCCATGGGAAACCCTACATTATTTTTTTCCGGTCTAATATTGTATTTTTTTCATATTCACATGTATTGGGTGTTATATTTATTATTGGTCGTAAAATGTAATGAAAAGTCATGTTGTAATTATATTTTGATGATTATGATTACTTTTAGTGTGATTTATTTATAGATATTAATGAAGGTATATTGTAACAGACCACAAATTTCATTGGCCATAGTTTTTATGAAGCAAATCTCTTAGAGCAGGGGTTGTTACATTATTTGGGACACATATCATGAATCAATGTGATGGATCTTCTCAAGAATTTTTCTTTTTGAGTTTCCTCAAGGATTGGTTGATATTTCATGTGTTCATATTGGTGTAATATAAATTCATGGAGGCCTTTCTGAAATGATTTTACAAAATTAGGCAGTGTTGTGCCCCCTAAGTCACACCATGATGGTGTTTGGAAAGTGGGGATGGCTCCTCTTCCTTAGTGCGGTCACATTGTGACCCTCGATAGTAATTTTAAAATGAAGGAAGGTAAAAAGTTAAACCATTTTCTTATATACAATTTTTTAACAACCCCCTTGTCACATTGTGAATTTGTCAGGTGAAGGGGAACATAGACTTGCATCCTCATGGTCTCTCCAAAACCAAGTTAAGGATATTTTTTAGCTGGATGTAACCCACCTTTTGGGGTAAGTCCCATCATGTTTTTTAGGATTAGGGGACTTGAAAGGAGGCCATTTCATCTGTCCTCTACCATCCCCTTTATCCTTACAATCCCTCATGGTATGCAATGGTATTGGTGAAATTTTGTGATGATGTCAGGTATGATCATCCTGAACTGTTCTTGCATTTTGTTTTTCTATTATATCTCTCTAATTAGTAGTGATTATGGATTGGGATTTAATATGGATTGAAATAGATCATGGTGGAATTAGAATAGGGTGATGGAGATTTCGTGAGTTTTAGAAAGTGTAGGTCCTGAGAGGATTACCACACACTATTTCTCACTATATAGATAAAGGTAATATTCTTCGGTAATTTATTCTAGGGGTTTGATTAAATTTAGAAAAATTTAAAATTGACCAGGTGATGAGTGATATTTTTAGCACCCCCAATTAATTGTTGTATAACATATTAATTAAATGAGGGTTATTTTGATGTTTTTTATTTTCTTTGATTTTTTTTCTAGTTTTTGTGAAACTGAAGGGTATTTTTGAGGGTTTCATCACCCTATAATGCTGTAGTGTTTTCCCATAATGGGTATAGCTAGGTTTTTTCCATTAAAACTTTTAGAGAACCTATATAATGTATATTTCATAGGGTTTTTTCCATGGGTTTTTCCTTATGGGAAATGATGAAATGTGTAGTGACCCTAACCCATTATCCCAGAGTTGATGTCTTCTTTTTTTACATTGGCATAAGATATAAGTAATCGAATCTAGAAGGACTGAATAAATTAATTTTTATGGAATCTAGATATATAATTTTAATTATTTTTACAATTGAAAACATATAATAAACAAAGTATTTTCTTTGAGAATTACATTATTCGCCTAAGAGTATCTCTACATATCAATCACAAAACCCTTCCTGGTATCCTGGGGAAAATAAAACATAATAAATGGGTGATCTCAGATACTCAGTTAGGGTATGTGTATAGTAAAATCTATAAATAAATAATACATAACCAATATGGTTACGTAAATAATTGGATCACATTCCATTTAATAAATAACAATAGAATAATATGGAAAGGATAAATGATGATCAAATAATACCACATATATAATCAAACGATCATGAAAACATAACCATAGATATTCTATATTATCAAATAATCACATGGAATATCAATAACATATTTTATAATGAAAGAATTCCTAATGTTTTAAATCTAAAACATTCCTTCGAGGCCTTATAAAAATATATCTAACAAGGTTGAGGCCTTCTTCAAAGAAATATATATTAATGGGTAATGCCTCAGCTAAAACCCAGTCTCGTTTGTCTCATGAGACCTGTTGATGCATTAGGGGGATATAGTGGGCCTTGCCCAACCCTTACTACTAATAATCCATTATTCATATAAAAGGGGTGAAACATAATAAATATAAAATATCATATTGGAAAACAATATTTTTTTTAACAATTACCCAAATAAATATTCAAATATCATAAACCATTAAGAGTAAAATGAATTATATAAATATTGTACATACCCAGTCAAACTGATTATAAACCACCCAGAGAAATAATATGGATGGTATCATTGGATTATATTGCCATTAAATAATAAGTAACATCGAAGGATGTATTATTAAATTGAAAATTATTTTCAAATACCACATAGAACATTCCTTGAGTAAAATAATCATTGTTAAAACATTTTTAAAAACACATATATGACATTGTATTGGAATAAAAATGAATTTCTCTTGGGGAGGGAAATAAAGATGGATTTTATTAAAAAATTACTAATCAATTTATGTAAAAAAGTGGTAAAATGGTACTATTACATGAAAAAGATCAATAATAACCATATGAGATGAAAATAGATTTATTTTATGATATAAATATCTAATTATTCCCATATGGCAGACTTAATCAAAAAGAATCCTAAATAATGATGAGATTGTGAAATAAACTATTACAACTTTGGTAACTTTGGTATCAAAATAATAATTAAATAAATAACTATAAATGAAACATTAAATACTATGAAGTTAAATTAATTCATGATATAACATAAAAAAATGTAATTAGACTTACAATATAAAAGAAATAAGTGGTGAATAGGGTGTGTCCCTCAAGGAAGTAAAAGTTAGACCAGAAACAATTACTTTTAGTCTGACTCACCATGTACATTCATTATCATCCTGAAGAATAATATTTTTTAAATTATTTACATTATTAAATCCCTTTTAATTTTTATTATTCCTTATATTTTTCTTATTAACTTGTTAAATATGATTACATAATCATTTATGTTTACATCGTATGTTTTTATGATATTAGGCTTATATGTAAAAAATGAATTAGGTAGATTGACTATGGTCAAAGAGGTCATTATTTCAAAATATTCACAATAAAAATCAAGAAACAATTATCATATTTATACATGAATTATAATTTTAAAACAAATAATTAAATGTGATTATGAAAAATATTGTACATTACAATCATGGATATGATAGGTCGTATGTACGCATGAGTAACATTTCCTTTTTCACTGATCATTATGGAAAGAAGGTAAGTAAAAAATTTATATTTACAAAAAGACCATAAAATCATAAATACCACATTATTTCACAAAAAATACTATATAATTCACTCATGTGTTTTGGTGATGAAAAGAGATTCACATCACTTTATGATGGCGGTAGTCCATACGTACACGAACAATGTTCTCATATTTCATGGAGTGAAAGGGTATGAAAGAAATTGATATATTATATTTTAAGAATAGTAATTATTTCCAAAATATAGTAATATTTTTATGTATATAACATATAATCATTGAAATTATCTTTATAACCTCCCATGTAAAACGTTAGTGAAATATGAATCACGTCACTTTGTGAGTCGTGTCACGACCCGTCCTCGGGGCCCGTGCCGTGACTACCCCAAGCCCACCTTCCATAAGCCAGGGGCTAGCCACTAGTACCAAAGGCGTAAATCCCGATAACTGGGAAGGAATTGCCTTTATAAAAGTAAACAAAACATCACAGAGTACAAGCGGAAGTAATACACTAAGTACAAAAGAAAGTGCTAAAAAGTAAGTGGGCCAGAATACAAACCAAATAAAAGTACATCTACAACTGAACGAAAGTACAACAGAAAAGACAAACAACTAGAAGAATGGAAGAAGCTCTTGGGTCGTCCTCCTCGGATCCTACCTGAAGGGTAGGTATAGATAGCGCAGCTCCTGGATCGTCCACCACGGATCCTACCTGAAGGGTAGGTACAGATAGCCTCCACAATGCTCTCGCCCGTCAACCTCCTCCGAGTGTCGTCTCGTCGTGAAGTCCACCTCCGGTTACTGACTCATCGTGAGGTCCACCTCCGGGTACTGACTCGTCGTGAGGTCCACCTCTGGGTACCATCCAATCCTCGAACACTCGGCCTCTGTTAGTGCTGCCCGTCGTCTGCAACCAACACAACGAGGTGCGGGCATAGCCCGTGCAGGGGAGAGTATACAATACTCAGTAGGGACCCTGAGACCCTCAAGTTCTCACTAAATCCAACAAGGATAACCACAAGAAGGATCTAAACAGATAACCCTTACTTAGGTATAAGCCCATACTTACACCTAAGTTATCAAGTAACCCATCTCAATCATGAGGAAACACAAAGGTTATGAAATCAACGAATAACCACTAACTAGGTATATTTCCATACATATACCTAAGTTATCAAGTGACCCATCCAATCATGAGGTAAACACAAAGGTCATTGAATCGGCTCAAACCATGATTTTCATTTATCGAAACCGTAACTGCTGAATAGCTCCGTATCTGATGAGTACAGTGACACTATCATATCTCCGAGGTACTGGTCACTAACCTAAGACTGCTGAGGTACTCCTCCTGTTGAGTACCGCAGGTCAGCCACCCAAACACAGTAGTGCTTCCCGTCGGGGTCTGCCACCCAAACACAGTAGTGCACCCCCCCATAATAGCCCAAATAGGTACTCCTTCTTTTGAGTACCGCGGGTCTACACCCAAAAACAGTAGTGCTCCATCCGCCATGGGTCTGTACCCAAATATAGTATTGCTCCGTCCACTGGGCTAGTCGACTCACTCCATGTCGAGTCGGTCAAGCAGTCGTCAGGTCTCAGCCAGCTACACGGTCTCCGTACTCCGTACGCTCGTCTCCAGGAGGGTCTGCTCCACGAGCTACAGTTCGATACTCCATGTATCTCAAAGTCCCAATAAGAAGTATCTCAAAGGACGGCTTCGCTATAGAGGTCTCAACGCAACAGACGGCGCGCCAATCGGACGCCCGGTCTGTGAGTTATTAGCCTTTTCGTCCTAGGGGACCGGATGGTTTCGTGTACGAACCAACACGGATGCATCTCAAATGTACCTCAAACTCTCATAGGGTATACTCATTGTGACTTTTTCTCAACGTGATCACCAACACCGCTGACGGTTTGTCAAACGGACGTCCGGTCTAAAAGTTATCAGCTTTTACGTTCTAGGGACCCGGTTGGATTTTGGGTACAATTCAACCCGGCCTTACTCCAGCTATGTCCAAATCTCAGGATAAGTATGCTAAAAGTTCCATCTCATCAAGAGTAATCCAACAAAGTCGACGGTACGTCAATCGGACGTCCCGAGCTCAAGTTATAAGTGTTTCTGCTCCGAGGGTCCGGTTGGTTTTGTGTTCGAACCAACTCAGCCATACCCAAAGTTCTTCAAAACCTTGAGTGTAATATACCGAAATGACCGTCTCAATTCAAGGATTGATAAGAAACTGACGGTGCATCGATCGGAGGTCCGTAGCCCATGTTATGGGAAAAAGATGGAAAGTGGTCTGAAAGTGGGGGGTCTGGGCCCGGTCTGACCCGACCCAACCCCCCCCCCCCCCCCCCCCCCCCGGGTCGGCCCGGCTGGTCGCGGCCCGGTCCGGATCGGCTGGGTGGCTCGCTGGCTCATCTAGCGAGCCGTGCGGGGGATGCGGTCCCCCGCGACCCGCGCGCTCCGCGGACGCGGCAAGCACCACGTCTCCTCCGGGTCCCGCGTGACCCCGGTCGCCTGCCGCCGCGGCTTCAGCCGTGGCGGTCCCTCCTGGCGGTGCGCCAGGACGCCGCCGTCTCCAGGCGGCCGGCCGGTGCCGGCTGCGGGTGACGTCCGCGGGCCACTGGAGTTGCTCTGTTGGTCCGTTTTCAATTCTGTCTGCGCCGGTGTCCATCCCGGGTCCCGTACTTCACTACGGGATCAAAAAATCACCTCAGCGGCCCGTTCCATCAACGCCCGTCTATACGCACATCAAATAAACAAACTTCGGAGTCTTTGATTCACCTTCGCGGCCCCGACTCCGACCAAGGTTTCATTCCGCCTCAACGGCGCGGCGCGACGGCGTGGCGCGACGGCGCCATGCTTCTTCGCCCGTTCTTCTTTGTTTCCTCGTGGTGCGACAACACCGCGTCACCTTCGTTTGAGCCACAACGGGTATGACAGCAAAGGGGGAGGAGGGTCGGCCGTGTTTGTGCGGTCCGACCTCCTCCCGTTATAATGATAGAAAGCGGCCACCAATTATCAACGAAGTTTGTTAAATAAAACTTGAACGAAGATTAAACCCCTACCTTTGATTCATCGGGGCGCACGTTCATCGCGGGGGAATATGATGACGTCATTCACCGCACGCTTCCACTTCTGAGTTCATGCGTCGGTGTGTTGACATTGAGGAGGGAGGAAGGAGGGTCGTCAGAGAAGCAGCACGGCAGAAAGGGGGGCTCTGAGGAAGAAGGTCGAAGAAGGTCGGGGAAGAAGCGTCGCCGACGTTCTTCGCGTTCTTCGCTAGAGAAAGAAGTTCTCTCAAGATCTCCACAAAAAGGCACAAGAACATGCCAAAAATAATAGAATATAATCTATTATTCTTGGTGGCAGAAATTTATTAAGTGGTCCCCACTTAATTAAGTTCATGATGGTTGGCACAATTCAAAATTCAAATAGTGGAGAGGCTCCGCCAAATTAATTTCCCGAGTGGATGATATAATTAATTTGGGGAGTTTCGAGGGGGGTTTAGGGGACTGGGTGGTCCCCGCCTAATTAACAAGGAGAGGGTCATGGAGTTTCCTCCCATTAAATGGGGGGGGGGGGTTTAGGAGGTTTTATTATCTTCCATTAAGAGGGGAGTTAGAGTCCAAGAGGCTCTCTCTCATTAATGGGGGAGTGTTGAGAGATTTCCTCCCCTCCCATTAAATGGGGGGGGGGGGGGTTAGGCCCCGTGGGGACCCCATGTCATAACCTATCGTGGGAGGTTATGCTGCTTGGGTCGTCCCCACCCTAAGTATCCTCCCATGGGAGGTTAGGGTGTGGCGGTCCCACCACCAACTCCCATGTGGAGCTTTTAACCAACACTATCCACATGGCATGGGTTCAACAAAGATAAAATAAGTTGTCATTTATTTTATGAATCCACGTGAAACCCAAAAACCAACTCTCAAACCCGATCATCTGTCGTCGAGGTGAAAGTCGTCTTAAGTGAAAACTGGAGCTGTGAGTTCAATGGTGCCCTTAGATGTCAATTCCGAGCACCCGTTCAAAAGTTAGAAAAACCCACTCGTTCGTTCACTAAACGTACCCGAGCTAAACTTCAGAAATTGATTCCGGGCACACCGGGCCTCGGAATCAGGCGCCGTTAGAAACTGCGTACTCGTAAAATCCCAAAGAAATTAAGAAAAAAAATTTCTTGAAATTTCCGGATCTTTACATTACTACCACCTCAGGGCTTTATGTCCCCATAAATCTTTAACACAAACTAGGGATACAAAAGTGGTACTGAGCACGCATCTGAGCCTTCCGCTCCCATGTGCTCTCATGGAGGTTCTCGAGCTATGAGTGAAATCGCACCAGAGGAATCTACCATCCACGTTGGACCTACTCCTGTCGATCCTAAACCCCTACTGGATCCCTATGGAAGTCGTCCAGTCATCGATGTCCAAATCCCTTAGAGCGATGATGTGTGAAGGATCATGCACTTATCTCTTTAGCTAAGGTACATGGATGATATTATGCACCTGGTGCAACTGAGGTGGAAAGGTCAAGTGGTAAACCACCTCGCAGACCCTGCTGAGGACCTAGAAAGGTCCGTTGATCCTCAGAGATAACTTCTCTCCTCGACCACATCTCCGTAAACCTCATCGAGGTGAGACCCGTATAAGGACATGATCGTCATCCTCGAACTCTAGAGGTCTCCCTTTCTTGATTAGAACTGAAACACAAAACTCCCGCTGCCACGTGGGTGAAGGTTGGCCGACCCAAGAGTGATTGGCTACACCCTCCTAAGCACGAGTTAATCATGTGATGCCTGGTGTTTCTTTTCACCGACCAAGGAAAACCCATCCCAACGTTGTAGTTAGACCACAACCTTTTTTCCTAATACAGTCAATCTGAGCATGAACTGTGAATCCAATCCATACTGAGACCAACAACGTAAGGCCTCGACACTTCCACCAAGAGATTACAACCAAAACTCTCACCTCGAGGGTTAGACCACACTTTCGGCGTAGGTGTGATTATCGAGTCTCCTCCCAAGGTATCTCCAGACATGAGGGTCAAGCCTACAGCTTACCGGAAACTCTAGGTCTGGGACAAGATTTGTGGAAGGAAGGAATGATTCATATCTATTTATATTACTAAGGAAGCTAGTAGTGGACACAGACTATCCCTTGAATCATTCTTAGAGCCATTGGGTCGCACTCCTTGACCGCATGCAGCTACTCTCTTCCCCTGCCCTCCAGCTCCCTGAGCCTAGTGGGGACTACAAAGGTGGGTGATTGTAACATGTCAAAAAGTACACCACCCCATACAGCTCTCTTAGCTCTGCTTCCACGTCTGATGCTTCGCAGACTCATCCCTACTTAATGCTTCCTCTTCTTGAAACATTTAACATGCCTGAGTCTCTAAGACTGGCACCAGTTTCCAGTTTCTTACTGAACTGTGCAGTCTTCATCCGCTCCTGGGTGATCTGCACCTTCCTTGCCTACGATATGTAAGAGCTGCTAAGATTTCTCATTTTCCAAAAAGAGAAACTTGGTCTTATCCCCTGGATGAACCACACCCATTGCCTAATAAAGTCAATCCTAACATGAATGATGCATTCATGCCATGGATGACGTCCTAAGCCCTCGACGTTACTACCAAGAGATCCAACCGTCACTCTCGCCTCCAAGGGTCGAGTCACACTGTCAGCATCAGTGTGAGGTCACTGGGTCTCCTCCAGTAGAAATATCGAAAGTGAGGGTCAAGTCAACAGTTTTTTACCGGGACCTCTTAGTATCAACCAAACAAAAGGACAGGAAAGCAAACATCACAAAGATAAGTGTCTTTTATTATTTCAGCTCATAGTATAAAGACACAAATACAACAGCAACATGGAACTAGAAGAACCAAGAACAAAAAGGAATCCACTAGTTCCGATCCTGTCCACCTGCTTCCGGATATCTACCGCCTTGTCCACTGCTCGGCTGTTGCTCAAGAACCTGCCGCTGCTTCTGTCTTGGTGGCTCCTCCAAAGCCTGCAGATCAACTTTGCGGGGGGGGGGGGGGGGTCGGACAATCACGTGCCAGGTGACCCTTCCTGCCACATTCATAACACTTCCTGCTCCTCGTACGGCTGGCTCTGGTCCTCTTGGACCTCTGAATCGTCTGTCTACTACCTACAGATGACTCAGCTACTGATGGAAAATCATGCGGCAAAGGCAGCAGCTCCTGAACACGCTCATGGTGTAGAGCCACTGGTAGAAACTCCACCCTAAAAAAGGTCTCGAAGTCTCCCCATGTGACGGTCATCTCATCACAAAACTGGAGCATCCGGCTCCACCATATGCCTGCTGCTGCCTAAAGGAGGCTAGAAGAAAAGCTCACCGTGAAGTCCACTAGTGTACCCACCATCTGGAAAACTCCCACCATAGCCTCTAGCCAATCCTCAGTCGCCTGTGGGTCCGTCTCTCCCCAAAACCTAGGTGGCCTCTGGCGCTGGAACTCATGCAGCGCGCTCAAGCGGCATGCATCGCCTGCTGCTGGGGCTAGTGGCATCAGTGGCCCAACGTATGGTAGCATCGCTGGTGCCTCCGCTGGTGCCTCAACTGTAAGAGGGCCCTGTACTGAGGCCTTGTCGGTCAGCAGGCTGTCAGTACGTACATCCCTCTGGGCTATAGCTGGTCGTTCATGGAAAGACATCCTGAAAGAAACATACCTTACACGGTCAAATGATTTATACCTGGTGAGATGACCTGGTTTGAGTTGACTTTAAAACTCTTGGAAACATACACGCAATCAGTGTTTTCATGCACAAAGTCAGAAATCAGTAGTCAGGGTCCTAGTGTATGGATACATCGGCCGCCACACCAACACTGGACTCTATAAAATGAAGACCACACTCGGTACCCTTAACACTATTGCTTCACAGAAAGGAATGATCAGAGTCCAGAGTTCTACGGTAGAATCGACTCCTCTAATACTAATTTGTCATGACCCGTCCTTGGGGCCCGTGTCGTGACTACCCCAAGCCCACCTTCCATAGGCCAAGGGCTGGCCACTAGCACCAAAGGCGTAAATCCCGATAATTGGGAAGACATTGCCTTTATAAAAGTAAACAAGACATCACAGAGTACAAGCAGAAGTAATACACTAAGTACAAAAGAAAGTGCTGAAAAGTAAGTGGTCCAGAATACAAACCCAACTGAAAGTACAGCCACAACCGAACGAAAGTACAAAAGAAAAGGCAAACAACTGGAAGAATGGAAGCAACTCCTGGGTCATCCTCCTTGGATCCTACCTGAAGGGTAGGTATAGATAGCGCAGCTCCTGGATCGTCCACCATAGATCCTACATGAATGGTAGGTACAGATAGCCTCCACAACGCTCTCGCCTGTCAACCTCCTCCGAGTTTCGTCTCTTCGTGAAGTCCACCTCCGGTTACTGACTCGTTGTGAGGTCCACCTCCGGGTACTGACTCGTCGTGAGGTCCACCTCTGGGTACCGTCCAGTCCTCGAACACTCGGCCTTTGTTTGTGCTGACCGTCATCTAGAACCAACACAATGAGGTGAGGACATAGCCCATGCAGGGGTGAGTATACGATACTCAGTAGGGACCCCGAGACCCTCAAGGTCTCACTAAATCCAACAAGGATAACCACAAGAAGGATCTCAACAGATAACCCTTACATAGGTATAAGCCCATAATTAGACCTAAGTTATCATGTAACCCATCTCAATCATGAGGAAACACAAAGGTTATGAAATCAACGGATAACCACTACCTAGGTATATTCCCATACATATACCTAAGTTATCAAGTGACCCATCACAATCATGAGGTAAACACAAAGGTCATTGAATCAGCTCAAACCAGGATTTTCATTTATCGAAATCGTAACTGCTGAATAGCTCTCTATCTGACGAGTACAATGATCTTGTCACGTCTCCAAGGTACTGCTCACTAACCTAAGACTGTTGAGGTACTCCTACTGTTGAGTACCGCCGGTCAGCCACCCAAACACAGTAGTGCTTCCCGCCAGGGTCTGCCACCCAAACACAGTAGTGCACCCCCCTAATAGCATGCATAGGTACTCCTTCTGTTGAGTACCGCGGGTCTGCACCCAATCATAGTAGTGCTCAATCCACCATGGGTCTTCACCCAAACATATTAGTGCTCAATCTTCCATGGGCCTGCACCCAAACATAGTAGTTCTCCATCCACTGGGCTAGTCGACTCACTCCAAGTCGAGTTGGCCAAGCAGTCGTCAGGTCTCAGCCAGCTACACGGTCTCCGTACTCTGTACGCTCGTCTCCGGGAGGGTCCGATCCACAAGATACAGGTCAATACTAAAATTATCTCAAAATCCAATGAAGAAGTATCTCAAGGGACCGAATTGCCATAGGTGTCTCAACGCAACAGACGACGAGTCAATCGGACGCCCGGTCTGTGAGTTATTAGCCTTTTCGTCCCAAGGGCCCGGTTGGTTTCGTGTTCGAACCAACCTGGCCGTGTCTCATCTGTACCCTGAACTCTCATTGGGTATACTCATAGGGATTGTTTCTCAACGTGATCACCAACACCGCTGACAGTTTTTCAAACGGACGTCCGGTCTGAAAGTTATCAGATTTTCCATTCTAGGGGTCCGGTTGGATTTCGGGTACAATCAAACCTGGAGTTACTCCAACTGCGTCCAAACCTCAGGATAAGTATGATAATAGTTTTGTCTCATCAGTAGAAATCCAACAAAGTCGACGGCACATCAATCAGACGTCCGGAGCTCAAGTTGTAAGCGTTTCCGCTCCGAGGGCCCGATTGGTTTCATGTTCGAACCAACCCGTCTATACCCAAAGTTCTTCGAAACCTTGAGTGTAATATTCCAAAACAATCGTCTCGATCCAAGGATCGCTACTCAACTGAAGGTTCGTCGATCGGAGGTCCGTATCCCAAGGTATGGGAAAAAGACAAAAAGTGGTCCCAAAGTGGGGGGTCTGGGCCCGGTCCGACCCCCCCCCCCCCCCCCCCCCCCCCCGGGTCGGCCCGAACCGGGTGACCTGACCCGGGTCTGGGTCCAGCCCGGGGGGTGCAGCCCGGCTGGGCGTGGCCCGGTCCGGTCTGTGCAACCCGGCCCGGCTCGGCCGGGTGGCTCACGGGCTCGGCCAGCGAGCCGTGCGGGTGACGCGGTCCCCAGTGGCCTTCGCGCTACGCGGACGCGGCAAGCGCCACGTCTCCTCCTGGTCCCGCGTGTCCGCAGCTGAAGCCGCGGTGGTCCCTCCTGGTGGCGCGCCGGGACGCCACCACCTCCGGGTGGCCGGCCGGTGCCAGCTGCCGCCTCTGGCCTCCGGTGAAGCCCGCGGTCCACCGGAGTTGCTCCGGTGGTCCGTTTTCAATTCCGTCTGCGCCGGTGTCCATCCCGGGTCCCGTACTTCACCTTGAGATAAAAAAATCACCTATGCGGCCCATTCCGTCAACGCCCGTTGATCCTCACGTCAAATAAACAAACTGCGGAGTCTTTGATTCGCCTTCGCGGCCCCGACTCCGACCACATTTTCATTCGGACTCAACGGCGCGACACAACGGCGCCGCGCTTCTTCGACCATTCTTCTTTGTTTCCGCATGGTGCGATGGCACCGCGTCACCTTATTTCGAGCCACAGCGTGTATGAAAGCAAAGGGGGAGGAGGGTCGGCTATGTTTGTGCGGTCTGACCTCCTCCCGTTATAATGATAGCAAGCATCCACGAATTATCAACGAAGTTTGTTAAATAAAACTTGAACGAAGATTAAACCCCTACCTTTGATTCATCGGGGCGCACGTTCGTCGCGGGGGAAGATGATGATGTAATTCACCACACGCTTCCACTTCGGAGTTCGTGTGTCGGTGTGTTGACGAGGAGGAGGGAGGAAGGAGGGTTGTCAGAGAAGCACCACGATAGAAAGGGGGGCTCCGAGGAAGAAGGCCGAAGAAGGTCGGGGAAGAAGCGTCGCCGTCGTTCTTCGCATTCTTCACTGGAGAAAGAAGTTATCTCAAGATCTCCACCAAAAGGCGCAAGAACGTGCCAAAATAATAGAATATAATCTATTATTATTGGTGGAAGAAATTAATTAAGTGGGCCCCACTTAGTTAAGTTCACGATGGTTGGCACAATTCAAAATTCAAATAGTGGAGAGGCTCCACCAAATTAATTGCCCAAGTGGATGACATAATTAATTTGGAGAGTTTCGAGGGGGGTTTAGGGGCCCGGGTGGTCCCCACCTAATTAACAAGGAGAGGGTCAAGGAGTTTCCTCCCATTAAATGGGGGGGGGGGGTTGAGGAGGTTTTATTCTCCTCCATTAAGAGGGGAGTTAGAGTCCAAGAGGCTCTCTCTCATTAATGGGGGAGTCTTGAGAGATTTCCTCCCCTCCCATTAAATGGGGGGGGGGGGTTAAGCCCCATGTGGACCCCATGTCATAACCTCTCGTGGGAGGTTATGCTGCTTGGGTGGTCCCCACCCTAATTATCCTCCCATGGGAGGTTAGGGTGTGGCGGTCCGACCACCAACTCCCATGTGGAGCTTTTAACCAACACTATCCACATGGTGTGGGTTCAACAAAGATAAAATATGTTGTCATTTATTTTATTAATCCACATGAAACCCAAAAACCAACTCTCAAACCCGATCATCTGCCGTCGAGGTGAAAGACATCTTAAGTGAAAACTGGCGCTGCGAGTTCAATGGTGCCCTTAGATTTCAATTCTGAGCACCCGTTCAAAAGTTAGAAAAACCCGCTCGTTCGTTCATTGAACTTACCCGAGATAAACTTTAGAAATTTATTCCGGGCACACCGGGCCTCGAAATCAGGCGCCGTCAAAAATTGCATACTCGTAAAATCCCAAATAAATTAAGAAAAAATTTTCCTTGAAATTTACGTGTCTTTATAGTTGTTAGTCCGCCGAACACTGGAGAAACATTATCTTATCCCCAATGGATTGAAAATTTAAAAATGAATATATGATATAATTATTCCATGGGTATAATTAAATTATAAATATCATATATATAATTTATATACATAATCATACCAAACTATGATATGTGGTAATGGAAAAATGAAGGACATTAGTTTATGAGGCAGTAGTCCATTGTACATACGAATAATGATTTTGTAACCCATTTGATGAAAGTGGGGATTTTTGTAGGTCATGTAACTAAAATTAAAACATATAATTATATGGAATATACTGAGGTTATTATATCATCATGGTTTAATAATAATTTAAATTTTTTATGGAATAAATAAAATTCAAATTCTTTTTGAAGAATGATACATCTTTTTTAGCTGACCGCCTTATTTTTGCACCGAAAGCCTTAATAGGTTGTATTTATTCCCTAAAAAATGATTATATGATTATAGGAGATAATATTAGTGTTTATTTGGGTAGTTACATTAAAAACCATAAATGTTTTGTAGGTGTGAAGAATAGAGGAGAGGCAGTGTCCTTTTATGACTTAAGTGAGTTGAACACTTGTAATTTTTGAGAATAAAATTGTGTACAAAAGTATTTCACATGAAAAATGGTCAAAAATATATTATTATGGAGAATTAAACAATATAATTTCTAAATATGGCCATAACATATATTTAAAGACGTTTTAGGTAATTTTTTCCTTTATCCTTTAGTTTAGCCACCAAAAAATCCATTTTCACCTTAACCACGGAAATTAGTTTTCACTGTCTTCACTAGTCATTTTGGTAAAAAATTATGTTGAAATTATTATAAAATATAAATTTTTATAATTAACCATAATTAATATATCTTTAAAAATTCCATTTACATAAGTATAAAATTATAATTTAAAATTAATCCCATAGGTGTGATGAGAATGCAAATTTTCAAATAGAAAATGTTCAAAAGTTAAAAACGTTTTTATATAAACATTCAACAAGAAAATGATTCCATTGAACTAAATTGAATTAATAGATATATAATTTAAATAATTTTACTTGAAATATAATTTAAAATATAATTTAACTTTATAAAAAATTTGAAGGAAAAGGCAGTTTTCAATTAAAATTCAGTATTTTTCAATATTTATCGAAAAATGAAAAATTTCAGGAAAAATTCTTAAAATTAAACCTAATATATTTGTTACATGTGTATTTCAAAAATTAAGTTTACTTTTTCAAAAAAAATAATAATAAAATTGATAAAAAATAATTATAAATTATGCGTGTAATGCGTAACTAAATGACATTTTAGAAAAATATTGCTTTTTAAAAAAGATTTCTTTTTCTTTCAAATGGTTATAATGGTATCTATAATAAATAAATATACATTTTATATATTTTATACATTATTATACCATATAATATTAATTACATAGTACATTTTATTCATACCCTCAAATTTAACAGCTAGATTATAATGTTATTGTTTAAATAATTATATTTTAATTGAGTATAGTATTTATTTGAAACCCGGTGTTGTGTGCACTACAAGATATATAATATAATGAATTTATTTAAAAATAAATATATAATAAAGTATCATGATTTTAAATTCTCTTCTAATTAGGGTGTTGTGTCTCATACCTACTATCAAATATCATTTTTGTATTTTAAAATCTCAGGGTGTTACATTCTCTCCCCTTTAAATAAATTGCATCATTTTAATTAAATATTGATCACAATAATTAAAGGACTGTAATTTTAAGATAACCTTCTTGAAATAGAATATCCGGAGAAGGTTTAATAAAAAACACTCTTTATAAGATAGAATAGAATTTAAAAAGGTCATCTAGAATAACAATTTACAAGATTTCTATATAGGATAACATTATAAGAATGTGAAGATATGGACATGTAAGAAAAGTGTAAATAATTATAGAAAGAGATATAGGTTATTTATCATGAGAAATTTAAGGATCAATTAAAACATGTAGACATAAAAACCATAAATACTTCAAATGTTAAGGGATCATTTTATTCATAAAAAATGAATGTAATAGGATATAACTTTTGTTTTGAAGATCCTTTCTTGAGAGTTGATGAATTATATTACCATATAGACATAGAATATAAGAAATTATAGTGACATGATATCTTTATATTGACACAATTTCATCCTTTGGATGTGCTTTTATTAATTCATAATTCCTCTATTATTATAATAATTGAATATCCAAGATGGATTTTTTATACCCGAAGCAATAAAATTCAATTTTAAGGGATCATATGATCTATAAAATATTAACAAGTTATTCCTTCAATATATAATAATTATTATAATAGAATATTTAGTATACATTATCCAATAAGAAAAAATATTAATATGGTGAAGTAATACATTGAACTCTAAAACCACATCCAAATTTCAACCTCAGCCTTTTCCTTAATGGTTAACTATCTGACCCCTCTAAAATACTAGGATTCAAAAATTTATAAATAAGGTCACTAAAATTTTAAAATGAAATTTTCTATAATCACCCAAAAAACATGAAGTATCTCTCAATTAGCATATACAAAACTTGTGAATACCTTCATCATGTATTCTACTGAAACATGGTAATAACCTAAAATAACATAAAACCTTATGGAAAACATGAATGATCCCTTATTCATTAAATAATACCTAGATTATTGGATATATTCCTTAAATTCAAACTCCATAAATGATACCACAAAACTCTTTTTCAAAAAGTCATTAATCTATTTCAAGTGAGTTAGTATTATCTAATTTACTTTGCCTATATCAATAATATCATTATCCCAAAATCATTATCATAACATCATGGAAATTTTAATGGTTATATTTCCATCAACTATTTATTTTTCCAAGAAGCTAATTTTTTTTTCTGAATCATTTTTATTTGTCATCAGTACCATTCAACATACTCTTTAAAATCCTTAATGAAAATTTATGGAAGTTCAATCCTTTTACATTTAATAATTACTATAACTAGGATCTCATTGATAAAATAATAAAGTGACATAATTATAGAATAAAAACACAAGGACATTAATCATTCCAAATTTTCTACACTAATAACATAAGAAATAACTTGATCCATTAGACACTTTTGAGGCATATTCCACTAAATATTGGTACATTCCATTGTGTATTTCCCTATATCATTATAGTTGAATCAGTGAACATTGGAAACCCTTTCCTTTCCAATTCAATCACATACATGGTTTACGTTATCTCCCCATGTGTAGAAAACTCCCACTCTCTTTAAGAAAGTAACATGGTTTTTATTTCTAGAATTATCACATATGGGAAAATATTACATTCCCTTCTTCCCTTTATCCACCTTTTTCTCAATAATCCTATTCAACTCATTATTCCCTTCAAATAAGTAATACTTTGATAATTTATTCTATATATTATTATAACATGATATCTTATCCTTATATAATGATAATGTTTTTGAGACTAGTTCCCTTAGAAATATTTGAATAATCCCATTAAATAAATGATCATTATTAATATTTGCATTATGTGTATTGATGTGGTTCCCTTTACTTTTGATAGGAGCCATGTATAAAGGATTTAATACACTATATTAGAACATATCATTATGAAACATATTGTATGATCTCAAAACCTGTGAAATATTTAACATAAACTGAAACTTTTATGCATATAAAATTTCATAATAAGAAAACATGGTTTCTTTTGGAATATTTTCAATGAAAAAAAACATATTTCATCTCCTTCATAATGTTTTGTAATGAATATGTGAATTAACATAAGAATATCCCCCCAATAGAGTCAAAAATGGTGTGTAGTAATTCCTATTTTCATGCACTAGGTTATTATTGGGTCAACACAAATGATCTATTTTCAAAGTTATTACCCCTAGGTATATCTATGTTAGAAAAAATTCCAATTATAGTATATATACAAAGATTTATTTTCTATAAAAACACAAATAATTTATTTCTTAACAAAAAATTAGAATGTTCTTTTATACTTATCCTCAAATAATATCATAGGGCCATGTTACCTAATCTATGGTTTCCTAATTCTAATTCCCAAGGTTTCTACTAAACTAACATTTGTCCCTACTATAGAAATCCCAATCTCAGTATCCTAGAGATTGTGTCTACTTTTTTACATCTTTAAAATATATAAGGAATCCCATCCTGAAGAATTGAATAGATTTATAGTCTTGGTAAAGTAGATTCATACATGAAATTATTATTATAACTAGAAACATAAAATACATAACTTATTTTACTTAAGAACTCAATTATTCCCCTTAGTGTATCCCTAGATATCAATCATAAAAGGCATCATGATTTCTTGGGGAAAATATAACATAGGAAATAGGTGAGCTCAGATGCTCAGTAAGGGTACACGTATAATAGAATCAATGAATATTTAAGGAATAATCAATATGGAAAAGTAAACAACTCGAACACATTACATTTAATCAGTAACATGATCATAATATGGAAATAACAAATTATGATAAAAAAATCCATATAAATAAACAAATGAACTTTAAAACACAACCACAAATATTATAACTTATAGAATAAACACATATAATATCAATAACCAAATTCATAATGATGGAATGCATATTTTGGGACATATAAAACATATCGTCGAGGCCATGTGGAATGAAATATATTTAAATGGGTAAGTATTTGACCAAAACCTAATCAAGTTTGTCTCATGAGACATACTGTTGCATTGAGGGTCTATAGTGGCCCCCTCGCATCACTTACTAAGTTTAATGAATTCTTCATATTAATGTGTCAAAACATAATCAACATAAACGTTCATATTGAAAAAATAGAATATGAAGTGTTAACAATTACCCTGGTCAATAATCATCATTATAAACCGTCCATAGTAAAATATTTGATATCAATATAGGCCATCCCTAGAAAAAGTGATCATAAAAATCTTGGAGAAATAACAGGGATGTTATCATTGGAGTATATCCCTATTAATGAATAATTAAGATCAATGTTTTTCTTCTTAGATGGAAAATAATTTTTAAATATCACTTGGTGCATTCTTTAAGTAAAGAAACCTTTCTATGAAAATCGCTCTTTTTATTTAAAAACAAGAAAATGCCTAAAATATTTTCCAAATCCTTTTATTTTAAAATCAATTTTAGAAACCATGAATTTCCAAAATTATAGGTAAATAATTTTATTTAAAAATAACCTTATAACCACTTAAAGGAATCTTAAAATAAATGATGGACTTCATAACAGGTAATTCTGTATATGTCATATATGTAAAAAAACATTCTTTCGAACTATAAAAAGGTTAGGAAAGTAACTTTTTCAGAAAAGGACAAGAATATTCCTTTCAAAACATTTTTTTAAAAGTAAAAAATTGGTAGACATTTTTCTAATTCATCATTTTATGGATTATAAAAAAATTATTTTTTTTGAAATGATGGTCTTTAAATAAAAAACGAATATTTACTATGGGGGGAAATAAAAGTAGATTTTCTTAAAAACATTTTCTTCATAATTTTATGTACTAAATATAGAAAATGGTAATATTACATGAAAAAAATCACGAATAAATAAGGTATAAAAAACTATTCTGATTTTATTATTGAATTATGAAATTCTTTTTTCTTAAGGGATTCTTAAAAAATCAATCTTGAAAAAAGATGAAATTATGAAATAAACCCTTAACACTTTGGTAGGTTTTTTATCATATGGACCATGAAAAAAATAAATTTAAATAACATGAATTTATAGTAATTAATTTTATAACATAAAAAAGGTAAGTATATACACCACATAAAATAAATATGTCATTAATATGGCGTATGTCTCACAGATGTAAAAGTGAGATGAGAAATACATACCTTGAGTCTGTTGGGCCATGTACGTTCTTTATCTTCTTGAATAATAAACATATATTAATTATTTAACTTCATAAGAAAAATTTAATTTTCATTATTCTTTTTGTTTAACTCATTAAAATGTTACATATTATTACTTAATAAATTATATTTACGTTTTATGTTTTGATAATGTTTGGATTATGTGTAAAAAATGACTTTAGAAGGTTGAATATGATGAAATAGGCAATTATTTAAAAATATCCAGATTAAAAATCATGAATTAATTATCATATTTAAAAATTTAATATAATTTTAGAAATAATCATGAACTATTTTTATAGAAATGAACCATGTTATAATCATTGAAATGGTATGTCGTATATACGCATGAGTAACATTTCCATTTTCAATGATCATTATAGAAAGAACTAAAGGAATAATTTATTATTCTAGAATGATAAAAATAACATAAATACCATATTATTTCTTTAAATATTGTTATATATATAGTCTATGTGGTGTTTTTATGAAAATAGAATCACATCTCTTTTTAAAATAGGTAGTCCACACGTACACCAATGGTGTTATCATCTTTCAGTGAGTGAAAAGGTAAGAAAAAAATGATATATTATATTTTAATAATTATAAATATTTCATTATTATTAAAATTATTTCATTTAAATAATATATAATAATTAAATGTATCTTTATCACCTTCCATGTAAAGCTTTAGTGAAAGAAGAATCACATTGCTTTTCGTGGCAGTAGTTCACCGTACACATGGGCAATGTTATCATATCACATATGGAATGGAAAATAGAAACGATACATATGCTATAATTATTGAATAGGTATAATGATGCTATAAATTTTTTATATATACTTTTTATCAATCTATATACCCAACCATGTCAGGTGTCTAATGAAAAAATGAATGACATCAGTTCGAAACGGTAGTCAGACTTATAAACGAATGATGATTCATAACACATTTGACGGAAGTGGGGAAGGTTTAAGGTAATGAATGTAATATAAAAAATATATTTATATTTAATATGCTAATATTATTTTATCATAATTTTTTAGTATAAATTTGAAGACAAAAAGGAAGAAATTAAATAAAAACACTCATTGAAGAACATTACCTCTCCATTGGGTACCCTCCTTGGGATTACACCAAAAAGCCTTACTAGGTTGGATTTATACCCAAAATAAGAATAATAGGTTGATAGTATGGAATGTGGGAAGTCATTTGGGAATTTATTGGCTGAAAAAAAATTTAGGGTTTGAAAAAGAAAGTTAGGGGGTGTCTTTTTATACGTGAGGTGAGTGAAACACTTGTAATTCTTTAAAATAAAAAGGTTTACCCAAGTTTTTCACAAAGAAAAATGGTAAAACATATAGTATTATATATAACTATACATTAAAAGGTATAAATATTCCCATAAAATCAAATTTAGACAATATTTTAGGTCAATTTAACCCTTATCATTTTAGTTTAACCCCATTAAAATCCACTATTCCTTAAACCGTGGAAAACAATTTTTACAGTTTCACTATTAATTTTGGGAAAAAATTATGTTTAAATTTTTGATAATATAAATTATTATTATTTTAAATATATAATCCATTTTCAAAAATTTAATTCAAATAAGATTCAAAATTTAATTAATAATTAATCTCTCAGTCAGGATGAGAATGTTGGTTTTCAAAGGGAAAATATTCAAAAGAATACAACGATTTTAAATAAAAATTCAAAATGAAAATGATTCTGAAGAACTAAATTTGATGATTATATATAATTAATATAATTTTACTTTGAGACCAATTTAAAATATTATTTATCAACATAAATAATTTGAATGAAAATGCAGTTTTCAATTAAAATTCATTATTTTTTACTATTCATCAAAAAATAAACTATTTTATAAAAATAAACAAATTCAACCTAATATAATTTTTACCTATAGATTTAAAAAATTAAGTTTATTTTTTCAAAAAAATATCATAAATTGGTAAAAAAAATTAATTATAAATTATGTGTGCAAAGTGGAACGTTAAATCCTTTTAGAAAAATGCTGTTTTTTCAGAAAACATTTCTTTTTATTTCAAATAGACCTAATATTGTACATAATAAATATATGATCATTGGTTTTATTCTATACATGATTAAACCATATAAATTTCATAATTTAGTTAAAAATATTCATACCTTCCAATTTTATGACTATGTCATGTTGGTAATGTTTAAATACTAACATTTTAATAGAGTTTTTCATTTTTTTTCAAACCTAGTGTTCTAGGTATTGAAAGATATAAAAGAGATTTAATTTATTTAAAAATAAATATATCAAAAATTATCATTTTTTTATATTCCCTTATATTATTGGTTTTATGTGTAATACTCTCTATCAAATATGAACATATTTTAAAATATTAGGGTGTTACAATATACAAAATGCAGAGGATGGGCACTGTGGTGGATGTTGAAGATTTATGGTTATTTAGAGGCCAAACAAGTGTCATCTATGATAATATGTGTTTTTGGTTGGTTTGGGTAGACCATGGGAAGTACCACACCATGGTGAATTCCATAGCATTTTTTTGGGGTAACATTATGAAATGATGAACAAGGATATGCTATATCAGGGTGATAAGTGTTTTTTCCTATCTAGTAGCACACCACAACATGGTGCAAGAGACCATGTCGTGGTTAGGCCCTGTATAATTTTATTTTTAATTTGATGAAATTAAAATTCAACCCCGTCTCATTTTATTTGGTTTCTCATGACCTCCTCCCTCATTTTCATTATCCAAACATGAGGCATCCTAAGGTACTTATTGTCCTCCCTCCCATTAGATTTAGGTTTCTTCTATCTCAATTCAAAGTGTTTTCTTTAAGTTGATCCTTGTAACACCCTGAGATTTTATGAAAAATATTCTTTTAATTTCATACACTACAAAAAGTTTATCTTGTACTATACGCAGCACCGTATTAGCTTGCAGTATATGCAACACTATTCTGGGCTCGTGTTACACACAATTTCAAGTTCGTTTTGTGGAAATTATTCTACGCAACATTAAGTTTATATTTTGTTTAATGTATAAATGAAATAAGTTTTGATTATGTTATACGCAACACCAAATAAAGATTTCACTACACGCAGCCCTGACTTGGCTTGCTTTACACGCAATAACGACCTTCCACGATAGTGTGAGTTGTACGATATACCAAGTTTCACTAAACAAAGATATGCTATTAAAATATTAAATAAACTAGCCGTTATGAATAGTAATACCCACTTTTTGGAATTTTATAAATTTTGTTTTTCAAAATGCACTTAATTTTTGGATTCGGAATATTGAAATTAGCCCGGGGTGAATTTTTGGTATTTTTCTGAAAACTTTCAATGTTTGATGAATAGTGAAAACACTGGGTTACTATTTAAAAACCGACTTTTTATTTAAATAATTATTTATTTTATTTAAATTTATTTTAGGTCAAAATTGGTACATAATACCTATATAAGTTCAATGTAATTCATTGGAGTCATTTCATAATAATTTTAGATATATAAAAATTTTATTGAACTTTTCACAGGCTTTTACCCACCTCCTATGAGAGTTTGAAAATTTACATAAAACATAATTTTACTGCTTCTGTGAGTGGAATTTTGAAAATCCGAGAGACACGGTTAATATCAAGGACTAAAATGAGGTTCAATGAGATGAAAATAATTTTTGGTGAATAGTAACTTTTTACTTTTATTTACCACGGTTAAAAGTAATTAGGGTAATTAAGGGTAAAAATGATATTATTATTACCCTAACACATGCCCTAATTCGATTGGATAAGTGTAATTCGACCAAAAACAACCTTAGGAATAAAATATGACCATTTAGGTCCACTTGGATAAGATTAGGACATTTATTATTAATTTATTTAAAGAAGGGTTAAAATAGTTAAAATCAAAGTTTAATAACAAAATAATTTTTAATATAGGGTTATACATAAGATAAATTAGACTATAAATATTAATTAGAAATATAAAAAGATTTCCTACATAATGGTATTTTATATATAATTTTTAGACATTAAATAATATAATTTATTTATGACACAATGATGATGCAGTAATTATCTTATTAATGAAATATTAACATAATTGATGTTATAAATACCCAAATAAATGTAATTTGAGTCTTTTTATGAATTCCAATAATTTTATAGGTTAATATTACATGTTATTATTGATTTAATTAACGTTTTTTGAACTAATCATTCTGGTTTTATTTTAACAAAAATCAATTACCAAATAGTTTCTAAATTGACATAAAATAATTTTTTTAAAACAATTATATTATTAATTGTTATTATATTCTTAAAAATATAATATTTGGCCAAGATACTTATATAATGATAGGTGTACCATTAATGGACCACTTGGGGGTCTCTTGGATGTATATTTTAAGTTTATTAACTATATAATATAACAATACAAAGTGACATGGAAAATGTCAATCTAATTAACTAATAGTTAAAACTAAAATATAAGGCTAATAGAATGACCTAAACCTGTATAAAATCTATTTGATGGGAGGATTTATACCCATCCCCACATTAGTATCTAAATAAATCAATTTGGAGCTATTAAAAACCGAATATGACTTTATTATAAAATAATATTTTAAGTTTTCCTAAGTTGCCCCTCTCCTCCCTTATAAAAAGGGGCACCCCTTCCCTCTTCTCTTCACACCCGTTTTAGCCTTGAAGCTCGGCCAAACCATGCTTATTTATATTCTACACTTCTCTAGAAACATTCTGGAGGTTATGGTCTTCTCAAAAGACCAACTCTACTTCCTTAAAAGAAGTCTTAAAGGAGGTGCGTCGAAGAAGAGGTAATCTCTTCTTCCGATTCTCTCAAGTTTCTTTCTTCTTCAACTTCTTCTTCTTTAGTTGTCTCATTATAAAGTAATAACATAAGTATTACTTATATACTGATATTTTATTATAAATATGAAACAACCCTATTTCACATTCTATCCATCCCACGGAAAACGAAATCACTACGCGTGCGTACGTATAGAATACCGTCTCCACGCCGCGGTATAATCTGTTTTCGACCACCACCTTACTTGGATGAGTATAATGGTGTAAATAAATAACTATATATGATTATTGTAATGTGATATTGATTCTGAAATATTATACATACACTTTAATACAATCCCATGATCATGGGAATGATATCATTGCTCGTGTGTACGTACAGACTACCGTCTCCATGACGCGATGAGATTCATTCTCAATGATTAACCATTCATGAATGATTATAAAGTATATATAATAAGTAATAATGAAATATATGACATAATAATGATTCTGGATTTATGTATATATATATATATATGTATTCCATCTACTTAATTCCATTCAATTCAATAGGGAAACGAAAACAGTGTTCATGCGTACGTACGACCTACCGTCTCCATGAACGGTGTATTTTATTCCATTTATTGATCTATCATATATATATGTATATGATGAATATATATTATATATAAATCATGTTTTACATTCTGGAATTAAGTAAATCAGGATATAAGTAATAATATCAAGAACAACAAGTCCAAACACATACGATAAATAAAACGATTTTACCCAAAACGCTGCTTTAACATGGAATTTACAAAAGAACAGGTAATATAAAGTCATAAGTGAACCATTTATGACATCATAAAAGTGAATATGATTCTGTAATAATTCAATTACATTATTTAAATCATTATACAGGAGGTTCGGATATGTACGAATCGTATCAGAACTAAGTTAAGGGATAATTATTCCAATCTCATTCTTATCTGAGATTGTTTATTTGTAAGTATTTACTGGGGTTATGTTTATTATCCATGTCCATATGTTATCAAAATGTTTTCATAAAATTTTTACTTTTATTACATGTATGTTTAAAGTCATTTTTACCTTTTATTACTTTTACCACATCCTATGAAAGGAATCTTTCTTTTGTTTTCCATATGAGGTACTTTTTTAATTTTCCAACAAAAGTACGGGGAGAATGTTTTTTTAACTTATACTGCATGAACATATTTTTATGGTTTCATAATTACTTATTTTAATGAAGCTTACTCTAAAATATTTAATGACTATTTTCAACAAAATCTTTTTCTTTTAAAATTACATGGCATTTTGTAAAAAGAAAATGATTTTGAAGAAGAAAGGATATTTTCCCCAAGAATTCATTTCAAGTGTTTTATCAAAACCATTTTTCATATATGATGGAATTATTTCACATGTGTATGTTTCAAGTATAATGTCTCTATGATTTACATGGTTTCAATTTCTTACGATGAAATGATATCCATTTGTTTTATATGGAATATTTTATGATGGGATGATGTTTATGAACCCCATTTTTATTCTTTAGGTTATGATGAATGATTTATGTTTATGTTGTGGAAAAAGTAATAATTATTTCATTATCAGATGGGTGGGACCTATATCTACCTCTAATGCATTGGGTAAAGATTTATATCTCATGATATAGACATGGCTAGAATCGTAAGTTAATACGGTTTAGTAATACAGGACTGGAACAAGGAGTGAACTCGATTCAGAAAGGGACTTTGTCCACTAAGATGGTCTTGGAAGCAATGCCTTGGCTAATATGGAAATCATAACATGTGTTGAATGGTTTCCACAATTACATGAATTATTCCCATGCTATTTTATCAAGATTGATGTACCTTTATGATATATGCCTTACGTACTTCCAAGATTTATGTCTTTTCTCAAGATTTTGATGTTTAGATTTTATGTTCAAGCTTTTGCATTAAAATGTTTATGGATTATTTTACGTTCTCTATGTTAACCCTTAATGAGCATTTGAGCTAACCCTTTTTTTTTCTTTTCCCCAGGATATAAAGAAAGGTTTTATGTAAGAATTCAAAATGGGAAGATCTTTATGGGAGAAGTTGAATATCTTTCACCATGATTAGAAGATTAAATTCCAAGTTTCCAAAGACACTAAACTATTACAGTCCTTGTGTGTATGTGTTTGTTATGTATTAAGTATTCTGCAAAAGTAATGTAATGTCCATGTACGTCAAGCTTTGAGTCTCTATAGCTGGTATCACAGTAATGGTTTAGTTAACCTTTTGAAACAAGGATGCGAAAACTTTAGTGAGATCCTTAGAGATATTTCTAAGGTATGTCCCTAAGGTGAAGTATAAGTATAGGTTATAGTACTAGAATTATGATAATGATCTTTGAATTTAACCTAAGATGTTAGATATTGAATGTAATCCCCCTTGATTATGATTTTGGCCTCTCACACTATTCTTTTTGGGTTTTAGAAAATGGCTGGGAATAGGAAGATTCACGATAATGGAGGATATGATGGACAATGGAATGATATTCTTCATGAGAAATTGAATTAAATTGGATTTGGAGGTCCAAATATCATTATTATGCCTAATCATCAATCTCATAATATGATCAATAATCTCAACTTTGGTAAGTTTCCCGACTCATCTAATAAGAGAAATATAGAGTTTCATGATGATCATAGAGGAAGGAAAGTTCAATTTCTGTCATATAAATCATGTGGGAAGAGGCATCAAGGAGAATGTTTCAAAGGAACTGGAAGATGCTTTGGGTGCGTAAAAGGACACAAATCCAGTAAGTGAAAAGGAAAAGGTTCAGTTAACACCATGGATAAGGATAATGGTATTTCTACGACATCAACAATGATTAGATGTTTTAAATGTGGAATGTATGGGCATTATGCAAACCAATTCCCTAAGGGAAAATCTCATGAAGAGAATCAGCATGGTCATATGGGTAGTATTTATGTGGATGTTCATGAGGAGACTAGAAATGATATATGAGATGAAATAAGTGTTGAAGCTTGGTCAATGGTTTAATAAGTTAGTGTAATGATTGTATGTTTATCAAGAGTTATGTTGTATAGGTAATTTAATGGTACTATGGAATAAAGAGACATCTAAGGATTGTTACACTATTGTTTTTCCTTATGTTTTCGAATGTAAATGTTGAACGGTATTGATAACCAGGAAAGTTTATTGAGATATTTTTGGAAGGTGGATGATATGTTCATAATGAAAGGATAAGGAGAAAATGAAATGTTTGATAGTATTAATGAGCTCATGAATGATATAAAGACAAAGTGATATCATGGTTTGAGTATACAGAATTTTGGGATTTTGGTATGTGGAAAGAGTTAACTTTTTACAACACTCATGTTTTCACTAAGGATAAATTGGTATTAATTTTTCAAGAGAATACATGATTAAGGACTTCAAATGTTTGTAATGTGACCAACAAGACATATCTTATGATATATGGGGATCAACAATGGTATTAACATGCTTGTTATATGAACTCTCTGGTAATCGTTTTCACTATAATATGAGATTGGACAGAAGTATTTTGGATAAGCCTAAAGATTGGAATGGATTATGTTGGACATAAGTTATTATTGATTAAGGATATAACTTTTTTGATATTATTAATGCAATGTTATAATAATGTAGTTTTAGAAAAAGGACAACCTGCAGGACGGGTGACAACCCGTCACGTCGGACAAGGATGTTGGAATCGAACCCACAACCAAAGTGCGACATGCCTTTATCGCCTACCACTAGCCTACAAGAAGTCCCTGGATAGTAGAAACTAGTTTTATTTTATTAAGCGCTGTGATAGCTGAAGTATAATTTTATTTTAGAAACCATATACGATTAATATCAGCATAGATGGACTTCTGTATATTTAATAAATTGTGCTAAACTTTTTTGCAATAGAAATAGATGGAATGACCTATCATTCTATCGCATAATCTGCTAACACTTCACAGAAGACAAATTCAACTTCATTTATTTAAGAGATGAAGAGGAAATTGTTCGAGGCACGATCAACGGTGATATTGTACCAAAATAAAGTAATTATTTCTTTTAATTAAAAAATTCTTCAACTTTAGGGAAATGATCTTGAAAACAAAAAAATGTTGTCCTGGTGCTCTTATATCTGATGAATCGGATGGTACCTTAGATCATCACAAATTTATGGCTTTGTGATTGTTGTCTTTTTCATATCCATGTCCTCTACCACTCTTCATCAGAAGTTGATGGTTATATTTCTCTTCCATATCCATATTTTCACCTATGTTCTACTATGTAGAAACCCAGTGATTAGTTAATTTGGGTAACCATTACGTTTCATACTTTAGTTTTTAAAGTCAAGTTTTGGTATTCCTTTTTACTATGTGGGTTTCTATTAAAGAAACTTTCATGTAGTAAACCATTTATAACCACTGATGAATTTCAAGGGCGAAATTCATTTTAAGGGGGGTAGAATGTAACACCCTGAGATTTTATGAAAAATATTCTTTTAATTTCATACACTACACCAAGTTTATCTTGTACTATGCGCAACACCGTATTAGCTTGCAGTATACACAACACTATTCTTGGCTCATGTTACACACAATTTCAAGTTCGTTTTGTGGAAATTATTGTACGCAACATTAAGTATATATTTTGTTTAATGTATAAATGAAATAACTTTTGATTATGTTATATGCAAAACCAAACAGAGCTTTCACTATATGCATCCCTGACTTGGCTTGCTTTACACGCAATCGTGACCTTCCACGATAGCATGTGTTGTACGTAATACCAAGTTTCACTAAACAAAGATATGCTATTAAAATATTATATAAACTAGCCGTTATTAATAGTAATACCCACTTTTTGGAATTTTATAAATTTTATTTTTCAAAATGGACTTCATTTTTGGATTCGGAATATCGAAATTAGACTGGGGTGAATTTTTGGTATTTTTGTGAAAACTTTCAATTTTTGATGAATAGTGAAAACACTGGGTTACTATTTAAAAACTGACTTTTTATTTAAATAATTATTTATTTTATTTAAATTTATTTTAGGTCAAAATTGATACATAATACCTATATAAAATTTAATTCATTGGAGTCATTTTATAATAATTTTAGATATATAAAAATTTTATTGAACTTTTCACCGTCTTTTACCCACCTCCTAGGAGAGTTTTAAAATTTACATAAAACTTAATTTTACCGCTTCTGTGAGTGATATTTCTAAAATCCGAGAGACACGGTTAATATCGAGGACTAAAATGTGGTTCAATGAGATGAAAATAATTTTTCGTAAATAGTAACTTTTTTACTTTTATTTACCACGGTTAAAAGTAAATAGGGTAATTAAGGGTAAAAATGATATTATTATTACCCTAACACATGTCCTAATTCTATTTGATAAGTGAAATTCAACCAAAAGAAACCTTAGGAATAAAATATGACCATTTAGGTCCACCTTGATTAGATTAGGACATTTATTATTAATTTATTTAAAGAAGGGTTAAAATAGTTAAAATCAAAGTTTAATAACTAAATCATTTTTAATATAGGGTTATACATAAGATAAACTAAACTATAAATATTCATTAGAAAGAAAAAAAAATTCCTTCATAAGGGTATTTTATATATAATTTTTATACATTAAATAAGATAATTTATTTATGACAAAATGATGATGCATTAATTATCTTATTAATGAAATATTAACATAATTGATGTTATAAATACCCATATAAATGTAATCTGAGACTTTTTATTTATGAATTCCACTAATTTTATAGGTTAATATGACATGTTAGTATTTATTTAATAATTTTTTTTGAACTAATCATGCTGTTATTATTTTCACAAAAATCAATTACCAAATAGTGTCTAAATTTACATAAAATAGTTTTTAAAACAAATATTATATTATTAATTGTTATTATTTTCTTAAAAGTCTAAAGTTCAGCCAATATACTTATATCATTATAGGTGTATCATTAATGGACCACTTGGGGGTCTCTTGGATTTTAATGGTATGTTTATTAACTATATAATATAAAAATCCAAAGTGACATGGTAAATGTCAATCTAATTAACTAATAGTTAAAACTAAAAGATAAGGTTAATATAATGACCCAAACCTCTCTAAAATCTATTGGTTGAGAGGATTTCAACCTATCCCCACCTCAGCTTCAAAATAAATCAATTTGGATCTATTAAAAACCGAATATGACTTTATTATAAAATAATATTTTATGTTTTCCTAAGGTGCCCCTCTCCTCCCTTATAAAAAGGGGCACCCCTCCCCTCTTCTCTTCACACCCTTTTGAGCATTGAAGCTCGGCCAAACCCTTCCCATTTCTTTTCTTCACTTCCCTAGAAACATTCTGGAGGTTTTGGTCTTCTCAAAATACCAAATCTACTTCATTAAGAGAAGGCTTAATGGAGGTGCGTCGAAGAAGAGGTAATCTCTTCTTCCGATTCTCTCAAGTTTCTTTCTTCTTCAACTTCTTCTTCTTTAGTTGTATCATTATAAAGTAATAACATCAGTATTACTTGTATACTGATATGTTATTATAAATATGAAACAAACCTGTTTCACCTTCTATCCATCCTATGGAAAACAAAATCACCACGCGTGCGTACGTACGGAATACCGTCTCCACACCGTGGTGTAATCTGTTTTCGACCACCACCTTACTTGGATGGATATAATGGTGTAAATAAATAACTATATATGATTATTGTAATGTGATACTGATTCTGAAATATTATACATACACTTCAATATGATTCCACGATCATGGGAATGGTATCATCGCTCGTGCGTACGTACGGACTACCGTCTCCACGACACGATGAGATTCATTCTCAATGATTAACCATTCATGAATGACTATAATGTATATATAATAAGTAATCATGAAATATATGAAATAATAATGATACTGGATTTATGTATATATATATGTATGTCATCTACTTAATTCCATTCAATTCAATAAGGAAACGAAAACAACGTTCATGCGTACGTACGGCCTACCGTCTCCATGGACGGTGTATTTCATTCCATTTATCGATCTATCATATATATATATGTACATGCTGAATATATATTATATATAAATCATGTTTTACATTCTAGAATTAATTAAATCCGGATATAAGTAATAATATCAAGAACAACAAGTCCAAACACGTACGATAAATAAAACGATTTTACCCAAAACGCTGCTTTAACATGGAATTTAAAAAATAACGGGTAATATAAATTCATAAGTGAACCATTTATGAAATAATAACAATGAATATGATTCTGTAATAATTCAATGAAATTATTTAAATCATTATACAGGAGGTTCGGATACGTACGAAGCATATCGGACCTAAGGTAAGGGATAATTATTCCAATCTCATTCCTATCCGGGATTGTTTATTCGCAAGTATTTACTGGGGTTATGTTTATTATCCATGTCCATATGTTTTAAAAATGTTTTCATAAAATGTTTACCTTTCTTCCATGTATGTTTAAAGTCATTTTTATCTTTTTTTACTTTTACCACATTGTATGAAAGGAATCTTTCTTTTGTTTACCATATGAGGTACTTTTTGACTTTTCCGAGAAAAGTACGAGGAGAATGTTTTTTAACTTATACGGCATGAAGAGATTTTTATGGTTTCATAATGCCTTATTTTAATGAAGCTTAATCTACAAGATTTAATTACTATTTTCAAAAAAAATTCTTTTCTTTTAAAATTACATGGCATTTTGTAAAAAGAAAATGATTTTGAAGAAGAAAGGATATTTTCCTCAAGAATTCATTTCAAGTGTTTTATCAAAACGATTTTTAAAATAACATGGAATTATTTAATATTTGTATGTTTCAAGTATAATGTCTCTATGATTTACATGGTTTCAATTTCTTATGATGAAATGATATCCATTTGTTTTATATGGATTATTTTATGATGGGATGATGTTTATGAAACCCATTTTTATTCATTGGGTTATGATGAATGATTTATGTTTATGTTGTGAAACAAGTAAGAATGATTTCATTATGAGATGGGTGGGACCTATATCTCCCTCCAATGCATTGGGTAATGATTTATATCTCATGAGATATACATGGCTGGAACAGTAAGTTTATCCAGTTTAGTAATAGAGTACCGGAACGAGGAGTGAAATCGATTCAAAAAGGGACTTTGTCCAATAAGATGATCTTGGCAGCAATGCCTTGGCTACTATGGAAATCATAACATGTGATGAATGGTTCCAACATTTAAATGATTTATTCCCATGATATTTTATCAATATTTATGTTCCTTTATGATATATGCCATACGTACATCAAAGATTTATGTGTTTGCTCAAGATTTGGATGTTTAGATTTTATGTTCAAGCTTTTGCATTCAAATGTTTATGGATTGTTTTATGTTCTCTATGTTTACCCTTACTGAGAATTTGAGCTCACCCTTTTTATGTTTTATTTTCCCCAGGATATAAAGAAAGGTTTTAGGTAAGAAAACAAAAGGGGATGATCTTTATGGGAGAAGTTGAAGATCTTTCACCACAATTAGAAGATTAAATTCCAAGTTTCCAAAGACACTAAACTATTACATTTCTTGTGTGTCTGTGTTTGTTATGTATTAAGTATTCTGCAAAAGTAATGTAATGTCCATGTACGTCAAGATTTGGGTCTCTACAATCCTTCTTTCAACTCCTACGTTCTCTTCTTATCTCTTTCCTAAACTACTTTTCCATTAATTTTATTTCACCCTAGGACCATAATTATTTTCAAGGGATATATAGGGTTTGGTTCAATTTTGTATTATGGTTTTTGGTTCTTTAAGGATTATAGAGGGTGATTCCTTTGTTGTATTTTAATCTTATACTAAATTTGATTTTTTACTCATTGTTTGAGGAATGTGTTTCTATGTGTTCCCCATATTTTTTAAATTCATATGGATATAAGGTTTTATAAATACATTTTTATGAATTTATATTTAGGTATGATATCAATTAAGAATTTATAAAAAACAATACATGGATTTTTAGCATGCCATCAATTGGTTTTCTCAAAGGATTTCAAGAATTTTTTTGGAATTATTTTTTTTACATACCATACTTTTTTGAATTATTATGTGATGATATTTAAAGTTATTTTTAATGAAAATTGTGTGCAATGTCCTGGTTTTTATTTGTAAATAAAGGTAACCATGTTTTTAAAGAATTATTTTGGGATAGAAATGGGTGTGTTCTTATAAATGATTTTTAAAAAATGTTTCAAATGAATAGTTATAAGAAATGGAATTTTAATGGTATCATGATTCAAATTTATTAGAATAGCCCAATTTTAAAAATATAAAATAATGTTCTTAACAATTTTGGAATAATTTTTTGATCCCATTTATTAGTGATATTCCTTGTATGGATTTTTACCCCATTTGGGATTTTAAATTATATTATATTGAATATATATAATAAGGTTTTTCTTATGATAGTATTGATATTGAGAGATATTTATTATTTATGACTTATAGATATGTATGTTGAATGTGGATTTATTTTTTTCGCACCTTCATGTTCATTTAGTCAAGGGAACCTAGGTAACTAAGTATGAAATATTGATTAATTTTACACTAGTTTTGGTCACAAATGGTCTAGAATATCATTTAGTGTTAGATGGGTCTTGGTGAGAGAGGGTAGGGGTTCCATCGTTGATACTAGTGTGGCCTATTCAGGTGTATTATGATTTTATTTTTATGTGACATATGATGAATTTTGGTTTGTGTTGTTATAGTAATTTTAGGATTATCATAAATTAGGACCTAGTGTGTTGGCCATGTCATGTGTTTCTGGATTCATGTTTCTATGTAGGTTTTTCCAATTTCAATTTTTTTATATCCCCTTTTTATTTTACCCATGGAACTATTTAAATTATCCCTATTTAATTTTTCTATACTCCATAGATTTGGTAGTGGAAGCTCATATTATGCTCATATTCTTTAAGGTTGGGTGAGTTTTTGAAATGGTTTTCCTAATGTTATTTAATAAATATAATTTCAAAAAGAAAGAAAAAATATTAGTTTCATATATGTAATTTAATGAAGGGTTTAAATTAGGAAATTTTTATTTAAAAGGTGTTTTAAAAAAATTACTCATTTGGTACTTTTAAAGTGTTTTTATACTAAGTAGTGGCCCCAAAATATTTTTTTTAAAAATAAATTGATTAAAAATTTTGTTATAAAAAATTATTCATGATTATTTTACTACATTAAAATGGAAAACATTATTTTATACTGTATTTTACACTTGAATTAATGAAATTTTAAATGAAAGGAATTGTCTGGACTCCTTGGTGAAATCCTACCAGTTATGTTCACTCACATCTATAATAAACACTCATGTGTATGTGTGTGTGTAACTCTTTTGTTGTATACATGTGACATGTTCCATTTTTAGATCTATTATCAGTATATTGTGACATTGATGGTGAGTATGGATGTGGTGAGAACCCATGGGTTATATGTAGGTGATATTATAGAATGGTTATAGTTTTCCTATATTAGGATGTTTATTTATCAACTAAGATGTCCTTCCTTTTGTTTTTAGTCATTTTGTAGAATTGAATCTCATTAGGTTTTTTATATTGGATTATTTTACACATGGATGATAATTCATTGAATTATATTTATTAGCTATGAATCATTTGGTGCATTTATTTATTTAGATCTACTTTTATCATTTTTAATGGAGGTCTAAAATATGAAATACCATTTCAAAGTTTTCACTAAAAGGTCAGTTATTAATTCACTCTGATTTAAGGGTAAAATCATTCTCAACTAGTCTCATTTTGATTCCCTAACACCACTTCCCAGACTTTGGAGATTATGAATCCCCTTCGGGCCTAGTTGCAACATGACTTGATGATATGGTTGGTTCACCTTGGATGGTTTGTGAAAAAATGGTATCATATCCCAGGTTCTCAAAAGTCTTATGTTCTTGAATAGTGTCCCCCATATACATCACTTACATAAATATTACATCATTTTATATGACTATTAAATAAATATCATAATAATACACACCCAATAATTGTAGTGGTTCAATATATTTTGAGATTATATACATAATAAACTTATTTAAGAAAATAATTCAACATTTCCCACAAAAATGCTTTTCACACATTACCCGTATATAATCATCATACATAATACCATTATTTATAACTTCGGAAAGAGGAAACATAAAAATGGGTGATCTCAAATTCTTAGTTTGGGTAAACAATAGAGATAACAACTAATGATCACAATATAGCATAATATAATCATATAGATATGTGAAAATTATAATAACTAATTTAAATCATGCCTATAAAATCATAGATCATAAATTATAAGTCATGGAATAAAACGTTTTCCTAAAAAATACCTGAGTCATAAGAGTGCAGAATCATCAACAATAAATCACGATCCCTGATAGCATATCATAATCATAATACATAAGTTTATGTCATGCACTTATGTATATAAAACATTTCATAAGTCATGTATAACTTCCAAGACCTTCATAGTGTGCAAAGTCTCATATGAGATTGGGTTCACTCCCCATTACCCTAAACATAGTGTATATAGTCACAATGTTGATTGGGATCACTCTACATTACTATTTATATTATCCCAAGAGATATAAATCATTACCCAATGGATTATAGAGATATTAAACTCTAGTACCACCCATCACATAATGAAAACAATACAGTTTTGTTCCATGTGAACTTGAAATAATTCATATTTCAACATCACTTAATTAACCCAAGGAAAAAAGACATGTTTTATGAAAACATTCATAAAATAATTCATAAATAATCTAGATAAAGGAGGTGGATTTTTTTTAATAATATATCCCACAAGTAACATTAATGGATGTCAACATAGATGAAAAAAAACATTTATAGGATTATTGGATAAATAACATTTAAAAATTATAAGAAACATCCCCTTTATTTTCAAAACCATTTTTAATTAATACCATTTTTAAAAACCTTTTAAAACATAGAAATGTATATTTCTAAACAAGAATGATCACAATGGGTAATGAATGTGTCCCCACAAAAATATATGAAAAAGGGATTCTTTTTTGAATATAACTATTGTGTAAAATGTTAAAACATTTTTTCTCAAATTTTAACAACTAATTAAAAATGGTATAAAATGAGTTTAATTAATTAATTTTTCATGGATAAGAACATCCATAAAATTATTGTGGACATAGTGGAGTTATATTCAAAACTGAAAAGTATAGGTGGGGTTGGTTTCACTTACAAGAAACACATCAGGTAAATTATTTAATAAGGGAATGAAATTGTGAGGGGACTCGTAAAACATCAATAATAACTATATGAGAGGAAAATATTATTTTTCCTAGTGATAAAATTCCCACAAATTTAAACATATGTAAATTCATTCATAACAACATTGATTTGAAAATGAAGTTGGAATGAAACACTTACTTGTTTAGTAATATTTAAATTGAAATCCATTAAAAAAGAACATTTTATGTAATTTAAAACTACATGAATTACCTAATTGTTATGGTAAAATATATTCATGGGGTAGTATATATAATGAAAATTAATAAATATGGTGGTGAATATTGAAAATATACCAGCGAATGAAAATTGATATGAGAAAACCCCAACCTTTTTCTTCCAACTTTCACAAAAATTATTTTAGCTATAGTATAATAAAAAATTCTTAATTACTTATTTTGTATAAATATTCAAAGCTTTTAACTTTTATATAATTATATAAAAATAATATACTAAACAAGTAACAGTTTGTTAATGATTATTATCATCATTGGATATGAGTAATATCAATTATTTCATACATGTTTTTTAATAGGGACATGAAACACTATTATTTGATAAATATTTCATCATTATCATATTATAAAATATACATAAATCATTTTTTAATGATTCATTAATCCCCATATTCACTTGATGGGAACTATGGGTGCAGTTTGTGAAATCGAGATGATGAACTAATTTCGTGTAATTTTCTAATAATAACATATTAAAATGTAATGATCATTAATTTTTATTTCATCCATTTAGAACCATATTAAATAAATATTCTAATCCTTAATGATACATATATTCATTATATATATGTTAGATCTATTAATTTATTGTTGTGATAAAAAAACAAATCGTGTCATAGTGGCGGTAGTTCGCACGTACACACAGATAATGTTTTCATTTTCCATAGAACCTATAAAAGGTAAATATTTATTTATAATTTAAGAATATTAATAATGGATTAAATACTATATTTGTTAATTAAATACCCCATTTTAATAATCCATGTTAGGTGTTTATGTAAAACGACACACATCGCTCATGTAGGCGGTAGTCCGCCCATAACACGAATAAAGTTATCAATTTTTTTAATGGTTCAGAGGGAAATATATAGTGGTTTTTATATATATAATTAAAATTCATTATAATAATTATAATTATTTTATTATTTTATGATTTAATAGTATAATTTCATTTATAAGAATAATTCTTCAAGAAATCGAACTAAAAATGAGTGATTTTAGAATTTTAACCACTCCTTTGAAAAACTCCTTCATAAATTTGATTAATACTATGTCGGGTGATATTTTGAGAACCAAACCACTATAAAATGGATATAAATTTTTTGGAGGGTTTTTTATAGATTTTCAAGTGTAATTAAATTTTTTTGAGTGTATATAAATTGTTTGTATAAGTTGGATTTTATAAGTGTGGGGGAGGTATTTTGGTAATAAGAGTTGTGAAATTCAAGGAATGTGGCTCCAAAATTGTGAAATAGTAGAGAGGGGAAGCGTTTTGGTTAATAAAACCCCTAAACACACATTTAGAAATAATTTTAGAGTAATTTTATGAATTTGTTAGTAGTTATAACTTTTACCATATTTTACTATTATCGTGATTACTCTTTTTTTAACCCTGGTAACATATTTTTATAACCAAAAATAAAATTACCAATATTATATAATATGGATTTTATAATTCTAAATATGTAAAAAAATAAAATTTAGTACTAAATTTAAGAAAAATAAAAAACAATTAATGTAAAAAATGTATAACACATTAAAATAGTTTTAGAAATAATATCACTTTAGTTTTAAAATATTCAAAACAAGTTTTCAAATATAAAATAATATTTTTAAATGAATAATATTACTTTTAAATAAATATTTTACATTAATTTGTTGTCATAAATTTAATATTATTCTTATATCCTATGAATGTCATAAAATTCAAGGCATTTGTAAAAATGACATTTTTAACGATTCACCTAAAAATAAATATTTTTAGAAAAATCAAAAAATTTCATCCTAAGATAATATTTTTCTGATCAGCCAAAAAATGAATTTCATTTTAAAAAAAATATAAACATTTTGAAATTTATATTTTAAATAAAACCTATTTATTATGCAATAAAAAAAATTAAATTAAATTTTCTTTTGTTTAGCCAAGATTAATTAACATAGTTCTTCTCATAATTTTTTAATTTAATTTTAATAATTATTTTTCATTTAGTTATTTATTAAAATATTTCATTTTTTATTATAATAATGCATTATCCACTTAATTTTGGTGTTGTATACATCATAAGCTATCAAACACTTCAAATTTATTAATGATTAATATATTGTAAAAACCCAGTGGGTTACATATTACCCCACTTATAAAAATTTATCCCCCAATATTGTTTTATTATAATGAAAATAATGAGGATACATTTGCATCATTATATTATTTGGATCCAATTTGGCTTCATGAAATTTATGGTATTTTCACACAAAAATGACTAGGTGAGTGTTATTGTTCCGCAACACTTTATCTCTTTGATATAAATTACCCATCAATTATTCCTCGTAATAATGATATTAATCCAATGGTATAATCTTAAATTTTTTACATTTTAAGGATCATGATTTTACTTCCTTAGAAAAGATGCATGGAACCCATTGCGAACATCGAAGATTCTTAGTTGAAGTTCCAAGCGATAATATACTGTCTGTCTAAGATTAGGAATCTCAATTGGATTGAGATATCTAGGGTTAAACATCACTTTATTTATAATTCTCATAACTTTATTCCAATAATATATTCATCTAACAATCCTTTCAACAACATTGAATTCAATATATCGTCCAATATTTTCTATATAAATCTTTTATCGACATTGAGCTACCATGTCACCAAATAGTTTAAAATTTATCTTCCATTTACTTATATATCTCCCATTCCAATATCATATATTCTCCAACATCAACCAATATTATGGAATTATGAACTTATTACTAAACATGGATTCCTAAGGGGACATATTAATGGTGAATAGAAATATATTGTTGTATGAATGTTTAACTAGATAAAGCTGTATATCCCCACCACCATTAAAATAAATAGAGTAAGATCATGAAATATTTTCTATTGTTTGAATTATTCTTTTATATTAACCATCCATTTGAGGATGATATTCATGGATAATTTTCAACAATTTATTCATTTCTTGTTGAATACTTATTCTAAATTTCAAGGTAAAACTCATATATCAATTAGATATAATTGAGAGTGAAACTCCATGAAACATTAAAAATTCCATAAATCATATCTATGAAATTTGGCCATGTATGAAATATTCCCTCATCAAAATGAAATACAGTAACATCATTAAGAGACAAAATATAAACCAAATGACGTTATGGAATTTTGATTTCTTGGGTAGGCTTATTGTTTAAAAAGGGATATGTATTCCAATTTTCATATAGGTATAGGTAAGGGTTGAATCAACTTCTTATACTTCTTACATCCATCCTTAACTTACTGGCATAGTTAATATCGAGATAAATACTACACAACATCCCTTTTCGTGTTGTCATACCAAAAAATATATTTGGGATCTCTACACATATTTATGATTCCATGATGTATAGGGAATTATGAGAAATGTTCTTCATCCAACACATACTTCTTTAAATAAGGTATAGTAGGGACACATATTTGATTCCTAAATCTTATAATTTCATCATGGTAAAGGCTCAACTCTAGAACATTCCTTTCCTTTTTTATTTCAATTCTTCATCCTCCTTCCAATCCACTTAATATTAACATAGATTAATAGTTTAAAACTAATTTAAGAAATATGGGATTTATCCCCTTTACATAGGATTTCGTGGACCATCCTCTTTAGATACATAACATAATTAGATCTATTTTAATCCACTATATAGGAAATGTAGCATTATACTTTTGACTAAAATCAGATTTCCACCATGATTTTCTTCCCAAGGTGGTAATGTATCGAGTAGTCATAATTTTTAATAGGCTCCAACAAAATCCTTTAAATCATATTCATCTCTTTCGATGTGAAAACATACTTCATGATTTTATTATCTGTATATATATCACATCTTTCACCATAAAGATAAGGCCTCCATATTTTCAAATAAAAACATACCGTTTCTAGCTCCAAATTATGAGTCAGGTAATTTATCCAATGAATCATAAATTGGGGTGAATAAAATGATATGACCATATCAATTTAAAGATAAAAAATCCCAATACATTCATTTATACATCAATGCATATCACAAATCCTTGTCCACTATAGGGTAGTGTAAACATAGGTGAAATGGAAACCTTCTCTTCTGATCTTTTGAATTTTATTCATATTCATGTATCCAAAGGAACTTAGATAACATATAAGTAAAATTGTTTATTTGATTTTATATACATGATAATGTTTTCATAATGAATCAGTAATATCAATCTAATCCAAAAACAACTATAGATCATGGTCACATTGGTTAGCCCAATCAATTGTTTAATAACTACTATATTTTAAGGGTCCACCAATAAACCCTTATTGGAGATTACGTGACCCAAAAATGATTCTTTCTATATTCACAATTCACACTTTCTAAATATGGAAACAAATTGTCACTTGTCAAGTTATTCAATATAATACTCAAATTACCATCATGCTCTTACTTTCTATTACAATGTATTTTAAAATATTCTATAAATTATACCATAAAATGATTGAGGTAATATCTAAAAACTATATTCATTAGATCAGTGAATATAATGGGAGAATTGATACCCCCAAATGGAATCGCTATAAAATCATAGAGTCTATAATTTATATGTATGTTTGTCTTGTTTATACCATCCCTTTTAACCCTTAATGTATGATATTTAGATCAATAGTTAATCATTTAAATGTATTGAGGTTCATTTTGTTGATCTAAAAATTCATCAATGTAGGGACAATGAATAATTTTTCTTGATAGTGGTCTTATAATGTTCACAATAATCAATTCAAGAAAACATTGACCCATTTTTCTTTTCATAAAAAGAGAAGGTTCACCCCATGGTGATTTTCTAGGGAATATGAATCCATTTTATATATTATCATGGAGTTGTTTCTTTAATTAATATAAATCAGATGGGTCCATTTTATAAGGAGTCTTTGAAATATTCATAACACCATGAATGATATGTATTTAAAAATAGACTTCATGATTTAGGTCAATAATAGGAAACTCTTCATAAAATAAAAAAAATCTATTCTCATTCCATAGGTATATAATCAATGTTGAGTTTATCCCTAACCATTTATGATAGATACCACTCATGAGTAGTTATTTATTCCCATATAATGGATTTAATTTCCATTGGATGTTTATATTAATCCTTAGATTGATATAAGATCATTTTTCGAATCTACATATCAAATATGACTTACCTATATATGAAACTTCTATGTTCTATATATAGTTATATCTAATCCATTCTCAAAATCATAGAAATTCTGACTAAAGTTGGAATAATAAGATTTATAGGAAGCACATTCTTATAATTATCTATCAAATATGATTTATATACATGATATGAAATCATTATACCATTAAAACGTTTCAGTGATGTTTCAACATGTAATCATTGAGGTCATGATTTGATACCCCCATAAAATTTTTCATATATAAAAGAGTGGTAATAAATAGAATCAAACAAGACGTTTGTAGTAATAGAGTGGATGATAAATGTCCCTTTTACACTTTATTCTTATGATCCACTTCAGTAGTTGTGATTACATAATCCTTTAATATTCTTATATTATTGGAGGTTTTTGATACTGATATTCTATATTAAGACTTTTATTTATGAACTTATTAACATAATGTCCTTCTTGAAATTTTAGTATTAGAGTGTGGGTGGTTCATTTGGTTGATCATTTTTCTCATCATTTATTAGATTCTTCTTGTCCCTTCGACATTCATTATCTAGATGAATTTATTGTCCAAAATTAAAGCATTTAACTATTAACATAAGTAAATTTCCAATATACATTGTTCCACATTAGCAATAGGAAGTGATATTATCATTCTTTCCTTCACAGGTTTTAGTATATGAATTTCATTTAAAATAAAGTTTTATCTTATTTTCCCCAAAACCATGAAAATAGTGAGATTTTTTACACTTTATTTCAACCTCGATGTCACATAGAATGATTTATTTATAGTTATCAAAGTTTTTATAGTTAATTACTTTCTAATACTTGGTATTAAGGAACTAAAGAATTGATAAAAGTTTCTTCTTGGGTCGATGATAAAACCCAAATTATACCTTGTAATTCTATTGAAATTTTCCTAATGGGTACTAATGTATTCATAAACCTTTTAATTAAATTCTAGGAATTCCCTCTCTATTTTATGGTGAAGTGTTTGGGGAAAATACATATTAAAAAATATCTTTTTAAACTCTTTAATCTTTAAGGAGTTAATTTTATTTTTTTCCTCTTATTCTTGATAATATTCAAAAATTTGTCATCTTTACCTTAGAAAATGTACAAATCTAAAATAACCTTCTCATGGTCTGAACACTAGAGAAAAATTATATCTTCTCTATAATGTCGATCAATTTTTATGTAATAAGTGGATCCAAACACCCACTAATGGGGGGTGGACATTCTCACATAAAAGACTGTATAAAACTTTTCTCATTCCTTATTTTTCCTAGAAGGGCAACATAGTTCTCATTATTAAATATATCATAAGAAAATTGGGCAAGAATAATCACAAGTTCATACCCCCAACTGTATTTCCATTTATTTTCTCATTTGAAAAAACCATTGTATTTTCCTTTTCAGTCATTGTTAACTCGGTTACTTATTGTTTCGACTAATAAATAACACTAAAATCCCATGTGTAAGTATCAAGAATAAATAATTATATTGTTAAATCATTTTAAATTACTCATAATTCTATATAAAGATAATTTTAATTAAGAAAATCATATCCCCTGATAGTGAAAAACTAGGTTGTAGTGAGTCATTTATTTATGAACTATGTAAAAATATGGCTAATAACCAAAGAATATTTTATAGTGTCATTACCCCTAGGTACATCTATACCAGGGCATGTATCCAATTATTTTTATATCGAGATGGATTTCATTCTAGTAAACTTCCCAATAAATACATTACACAAATTGTTTTGTTATTTTTTGCATTTATAAATATACCTTGGTTTCCCTATAATGTTTTCTAATCATAATCCTTAAATTAACTAAACCCTTATTTGAAACCTACTATAGTGACTTAGATATATGTTACATAATATTAAATCATTTTTATGAATATTAAATACATATCAAAATAATAGTATCCTGATAACCATAAATGTTATTTCCTCTTTGTAGGATATAAATCATGAGTCATGGAATAAAACATTATCATGAAAAATTAATCAGTCAAATATTATTTAATAATCAATAATAAATCATGATCCTAGGAAGTATATCATAAGAATAATACATAAGGTTTTTCGTTCACATAAATTTATAAAATCATTTACTTAGTCTAGATAACTAACAAGGCCATTATAGTTCAAGAAGTCCTATAGTGGATTTGGATCACTCCCCATTTCTATAAACATCTCTAGGAGGGTCCAATAGTATATTTGGTTCACTCTCCATTAAGATAAAAATATTGTAACGTTTCATATAGTTTAATTGGTTTTCTATATATATTTTTAAATTATATATTGAGATATAAAGCATTACCCAATGCATTATATGGCCATGTTATTCTGAGCCCACCCATCACATAATTAAAACCATGCATTTTTATGACACAAGAACATGAAAACATTTATATTTCATCATTACATAATTAAGCCAATAAAAAGGGAAGGTTTCATGCGAAACTTTATAGAACCTTTCCTAAAACATCCAAATAAAGGAGTTGGATGGTGTATTAAGAACATATCCCATAGATAACATCATTTGATGTCGATATGGATGAAAAATAATTTTTTAATATTATTGAATATATCACTTGAAAAAAATATCCCTTTTAATTTTGAAATCGTTCTCAATTAATAAATATTTATAAAACCCTTTTTATTCATGGAATTGAATATTTATAAATAATAATTCTCAAAAAGGTAAAACAATGTGTTCACATTGAAAATGATAAAAATGGATTCTTTTGTCAAAGTGAACCATGAATAAACAACTAAAACTAAATTTTTTAATATATTTTAATGAAATTTAAAACTGTAGAAAATTTCCATAATAAATTATTGATTCATTGATAAGGATATCAAAAAAATTAATTTGGATATAGATGTGGAAGATTCCCGACCAAAAAAACAAGGTGGGGTTAGTTTAACTTACAAGATTCTCATTGGGTAAATTATTTAAAAAGGTAAATAAAATATTTCAAGGTAATAAAAAACCTCAATAAAAAATATAGGAGAATAAAATGGTAGGGTTATTTGAGTAAAAGTTCCTAGAAAAATTCCTAGATGAAAAGTCATTCATAACAATCTCAATTTGAAAATAATATTTGGAAAAAACCCCTTATGAATATGGTAAATTTTAAATTATAATCCATTAAATGAAATATAATTATATGGAATTGTAAATAATTATAATTACATTAATTATATCTCCAAATATTTTCATGGGGAATTATATATACTCCACATAAATAAATAAGGTGTTGAATATAGAACATATCTCAATGAATGAAGATTGAGATGAGAAAACCCTTTCCTTTTTCTTCCAACTTTTATAAAAGGTCTTTAACCTCATTTATAATAATAAAATATATTTAAAACTTATTTTTAAAGAATATTAATATCTATTAAATTTTTTATACTTCAATTAAAATCCATTACAAAACATGTTCTAGTTAGTTAATAATTATTTTCAGAATCAAGTGTCTATAATTTCAATTGTTTTGTGTATTTATTATAGAGATGTACATCACTATTCTTTGATACCAAGTTAATCATTAATAGATTATAAAATATATTTAAATAATTATTTATAAATTATTTATGCATCCACACATTTACTTGATGGAATTTATTGGAATAGTTTATAAGAACGGTATGATGAATTTGAATTAGGTGATTTACTAACGTTAACAAATTACATTATAATGATTATTAATTTGTGTATCATATTTTTTGAAATATTTGAATGATATATATCGATACACAATATTATATATATTCATCAATTATTTTTTTGAACTATCCATGAAGGGAGGTTATGAAAAATGGAATATATCGCTCCATGGAGGTGGTATCATGCACGTACACATGAATGATGTTTTCATTTTCTATATAATGAAAAGAAGGTAGAAATCAATTTATAATTTAAAAATATTTTAAATTTATTAAATATAATATTTATTCATTAAATACCCCCTTTTAAATATCCATTCAAGGAGGATATTAAAAATATAACATGTCTCTCATGGAGGCAGTAGTCCGCACGTAACATAAATGAAATTTTCATTTTCATTAATATTTGAGTAGGAAATATATAATAGTTTTTACAAAACTGTAATGAAAATTAATTATAAAACTGATACATATGTTATTATTTCATTATGGAATAATTTTATTTTATTTATGAGAATAATAACTAATAAAATAGATATAAAAGTGTGATTTGGGAACATTACGTTACTCATGGTTTTAAGTCCTCTAAAATATTGATTAAGCCTTCGGGGGGGGGGGGGGGGGTCATTTGTGTATTTAGAAAAATTCTGGATTTTTATAGAAATTTTGGGGAGGTATTTTTGTAGATTTATATGGGTAATTATAATTTTAAGAGTGTATGCAAAGGGGCGGTGGGAGTATCCTTTTATAATTAAGGGGAGTGGCATTTCGGTAATAAGATGTGCACTATTCATGAAAAGTGGCTCCAAAATTGGGAAATAATGGATATGGTAATATTTATTGTAATTTAAACCCTTAAAAACACATTTGGATATATGTTTTAAGTAATATTAAGGTTTTTATCTATTTTTTTAATGTTTTCCATAATTTACTTTTACCATAGTAATTCTTTTTTAAACATTGGTAACTTATTTTTATATCTAAAAACAACATTAAATTTATTTGATAATTTGAATATTCTAATTCCAAATAAGAAAATCATCTTATAATTTTTTTTAAATAAATTATAGATATAAATTCAAAAATATTTAATTTATAACACTTAAAAACAATTTTAAAAAATATCACTTAAATTTTAAACCATAAAATGTATTCTTGTAAATTAAAAATAATAAATTTAAATATATAATTTTTAATAAAAATAAAATATTATCTAAATAAATAAATTTAATAAATTTTATGTTATTCTTATACATTAATGATGCCAAAAAAATCATAGTATTGTTAAAAATTCTATTTTCACTATTCACATAAAAATTAATCTTTTCAGAAATATCCAAAAAATTAGTCATATAATAATAATATTATAATAAATCTAAAAACTAAGTTAATTTATTAGAATTTATATTCTTGAATTTTATAAATTTATCTTTTAAATAATACATATATTGTATAGAACAACAAAAATGTTTTCAGTCTAATATTTTTCTAGAAATTAATATTTAAAGTTATAACTCTTATAATTTTTTAGTTGATATTTTATAATTATATTTCATTTAATTTTATTGAATTATATATTTTTTAAATAAATTATTATTTAATTATGATTGGAGTTGCATGTAATCAATGCTATAAACTGGATCAAATTTATTAAAGAGAAATATTTTTTATAAATTTAGGGTGTTACAAAGAGCACTCTTGTTATTTAGTGTGCATCATGATATTATAGAGATATAGATGTCAGAACATGAGAGGTAGGTGTGGGTAAATATTAGATATGAATTTATCATTTATAACCTTAGGTTTCTTGGGAATTAAGGACTTTATTCTTGGTTTTATGATTTCATTATTGACTAGGTTTAGTGTAATTTTGATATGGGGATTTGATATTTGAATCCCCAATGAGTAAATAACGTGATTTATGTGATTCCCTTAAGATTGGGTTGATGATAGAAGAATAAATGGAGTTTCATTGATAGATTACATGGTCTAGGAAACCCTTTAAAGCCCAAGAAGATGGTTCTGAGGAGATCACAATGCCTATCATACGTTTGGTGCATGGTCTACCAAATCGTTAAACCAAGCAGTGTATATATTTTAATCCCTCATGAATGTATTGTTATTAAATATTTTGATATTTCAATTTATAAAAAATATGTTTACACTTTTTAGAGTTATATTTAGGAGGGTTTTATGTTTTTAAAATTTATTTTTATTACTTTTTAGTATTTTTTTCTAATTCCTGATATTTTAAAGGATTTTTTATGGTGAAAAGGGGGAATTTCAGGAAATTTTTGATTTAAATCCTAGTTTAGGTTGGTAGTTTTAAAACTATTTCCTTATATATCATAAATTATTTCTTAATTATTCGATTTAATTATGGAATTTTGAAAAAGAAATATTATTTATGTGGGATTTTATGTAAATTATTTAAAATAAATATATTTAATTTATAGGTAATTTCAAATTGTAATAAAGTTTTTCAATGGATTCATTAAACTTTTCATGTGAGGTGGAGTATTTTACCATGTTTTATTTTTTAAAAAAAATTTTGTTTTCTTTTTGGTGAATACCATGATAAAGTGAGTTTTAAATTTTTTTTGGGAAATTTGTGGTCTTAAAGAATGTAATTTTTCATGTTTTAAATAGATGTATTTATTTTGGTATGTTTCAATTTCGAGTGTTATCCCCTAGTTTTAAATGGGGATACATTGTTTGAATTATGAGTCAGAATTAATTGGGGTCCATGTCTTCTGTTATTTAGAAAATGACTCGTATAATGGACGATAAAGAATGTGTAAGGCCCATTATTAAGGATGGTCCTCTTGGTGAATATCATAGTTTATTGGAGAAGATCCCTTTAGTTCTGGACTATAAGAAGAGTATTAATATATTAGTGGGGACAAAACCTTATTAGATCATTAATGTTATCAAATATTTATAAATTAAATGTATTATTCTTACCACAGTGATCAAGAACTACTTATGGAGATAGAGTGGTAGGTGTGGCCTGCACTTGTACCTTAGGTATGTTTTGTTTTAACCTGGTATGGGATCATTAAAATTTATGATCAATAAGGGACATGTAGTTGAAATATTATTAGTCTATGAAAAGTATTATGGGTGAAACCTTATTTCTACATGTTACGACTAAAAAAATCTTTAGGGCTAGGACCATAAGATGGGAGATCCAATATTGTAGGTGAAAGATGACAAGGAGAATTCTTACATGAGACTCGATCAAGGGAATGTGAGACCTCTCAGGTGATTTCATTGTTGGGATCCTGATCACTATAATCACTCCTAAAAACTATCCTTGAGGACCCATAACACATTGATATTTTATCATATATTTCACTATAATTAAATATTATTTATGTGATTTCTTTCTTTACAATCAACACTATGTTCAAATAAACCATGATATATAATTAAAATTTATTATTTAATATGATAGTTATCACCTAGAAATATTATTAGTGATTATTAACTATAATAACTAAATTATGGAACAATTATGGTTTACACAAGTATAAAATGAATCCATTGGTAATAAATATTTATAAATGAAAATAAAAATCATTTAAAAAAATGAGATGTTTTTATAAAAACAATTCTTATTATATACACAATGTTTCCTTAACATAATAAGTTAAATTAATTATTATTGGTAAATTATTTTAATAAAATTTATATATTATTTATTCAATAATTTTTTTAATAGTCATATACTTTTTTTCTAGACATTGTATAGGAATAAATTCGGTTTTACAAAAAATAATATATTTTTATTAAAACTAGTTTCGTTGTGTTTTAAACCTTATTTTAAAATGAGTTTGTTGTACTTATAGAAATTTTTTTACTAAAAAAAATTCCATATTCTTGACTAAACGGTTCTAAATTTGTTGAATATTCCCCTTTGCTTTTTAGGCATTATGAATGATAACATATGTAAAACTTTTAACCTTGGTAAGGTTAAGATAAGTAAAATTGGGTTAAAACATTGGGATAGGGAATTAATAATTATCAAAGACATTACATTAACCAATTTTATGAGTTTTTATGCCATTTTAATCCCATTCTCTAATATTTGATAACTTTTTTCCATATTTCCTATGCTATGACATTTATATTGACTTAATAAATGAATAAATACAAAATGTCACACTCTTTAATTTAATATCACTAAAATTATTATATAACTATAAAAGGGAAAAATTTGGTTTCTAAATGATTATTTTAAAAAAATTATTTTTTATTATAATAATATATTTATAATTTTTATTAATTTAATAATTACCTTAAATTATTATGCAACATTGACACAATATTTATTCAATTAATTGAAAAATAAAATACATGTTTTTAAAAAGACTTTAAGGGTCACTATTTATGTGAATTATTGTGTTTTGGAAATGTTTTAGATATACATGACATATTATTGATTTTTTAAAAGATTATATTCATATTCCTTCATTTCCTTGGTATCTTTAAATTCAAAATAAATGAATAGTTTCAAAAATAAAATCCATACTAATTTTAAATAAATAATATTTTTTTAAATGATTTAAAATTCATAAACATAATATCATAGGCCATGTGATTGGAAGATGTTTTAAAATATAAACCATGATCCATTTATGAGTCATTTGTTCTATTTATGATGAAATTATTAACCCTTTTATATTGATATATTTTTACCAAGGTTAAGGTAAAAAATGATTAATGAATGTGTTAATAAATAAAATAAAGATTAATGTGACACCAAAACCAGTAGAAATTTCATAGTATGATTTTATATCGAACTTATAATATTTTTTATTAAAATTAATGTCCATTTTTAAGCATTGTCCTTGAGAATTTATTTATTATATTTTAATATTTTTATAAATTCCATGTATGTCATCTCCCTCCCTTATAAAAGGACACACCTCCTTTGTCTTATTTAAAAAATATTGGTCCTTCTATATCAACCAAACACTATCCAGTTATCATATCAAATTCCCTATCTATGTTCAATAGGTTCTGGTATCCCCAAAATATCATCCCCATGATCTTTAATAGGATATATAAAAGAGTTCTTTCAAAGAAGTGGTAATCGCCTTAACCAGTCACATTATTTTTAATTATTCTTTTAACTTCTCTAAGTATATGGTATTTATTATAAAATAATAAATTAAATATCATAACTGTACTTATATTTTTTATGATTGTGAAATTACCATTATCAACCCATTTTCCCATTAAATGGGAAGTTATGGTATCGCTCGTGCGGTTGTTTGGCATACCATCTCCACAAAGAGATATAATTCATTTTCCATCACCATCATTTATGTATGGTTATTATAATGGAAATAATTTTTATATATTATATCTATGAAATAATTAAACTTATGTAATTATAATATCACAACTACCTTCTTACCTTCCGAACTATTGGAAAATGATATGGTTACTCGTGTGTTGGTGTTCACTACCACCTCCACAAAGTGATGCAATTTCTTTTTCATTTCAATTTTACATTGATGGTAAAAGGGTATATTTAATGAATATGTATGGTATATATGATATAATAATTATTCTATAAAGCTGAATTAATTTTTCATTATTTACATCCATCCTTCAAAAAATGGAATCAACATTCATCTGTACATACCACATACCATCTCCATTAACAGTGTAATTCTTTTTTCTATCACTAAATATTATGGATGACTCTCTATCTATATATATATATACATATATATGTTGAATATAAATGATATTTATATCATTATTAACATTCTATAGATAATTGATCCATGATCAAAGTACCCAGAATGAAAATTCTAAATTGAAATTCTCATGAAAAACGAAACAGTTAGCACATAGAAATAATAATTTAATAAGGAATTTTTGATAAATGGGTATTGAATTTTTTTAAAGGGATAATTTCAAATATAATCAGTATGTAAATGATTATGGTATATAATTATAATAAATTTAAATTTATTACACAATAGGATTCACATTCTAGGAAACTCAAACTTGAGGTAAACGTTTTATGTCACAACCCCATTTTTTATCTGGATTATTTAGGATTGAGTTATAATGATAAAATATTATGGTATACCTAAAAATTTATCTCTTGAATTTTCTTATCCGATATAATCTGTTAATTTCATGTTTTACATTCATTCTACTTGTTTTAAGTGCTCCAGAGACCAAAAGAATAAGTTTTTAAAAAATCCGACATTATTTCTCTCTTTGGTAGAAAATACTTTTCTTCCTTATCCATGTTTTATAAAAATGTTTTAAATAATGTTTTTAATATTATAATATGAATTTTTAAAATAATTTTTATAGATTAATTAATTTATGAATCTAGTTTAAAAGTAATTTGTTTTGGTTTTCTGAATGAGGTATTTTTTGATTTTTTTTACAAAAGTATGAAATGAACGGTTTATTTTAACTTCTATGGATTGAATGAAGTATACCAAATTTTTTACCACTCAATGAATTGATGTTTCCTTTGAAATTTTACAAATTTCATTACAGATAAAATTATTTCTATAATATGTTGGAAATTTTAATATTTTAAATAAGATATTTCAAAGTGAAAAGGGTATTTTCCATTAGAAATATTCAAAGTTAAATTTTAAATTAATATTCAATTATGACAACATCCTTTGATGTTACAAATTAATTACTATGTATATTATCCAAGGATACCATCCTTATTATTTATATTGATGCTTTATGGTTGTGATAACTAGATTTTTACATAACCCATCTCTTTTATATGGGATATTATATATTGAAATGATGAAATTTTTATAAACCCATTTAGTTTCCATGGTTTATGATACGATGAAATGCTAATGACACTAATTTCTTTCTAACAAGTTATGTTATGATGACTACTTTATGGTATTTTACAATATATATTCATGGTTTTCATTATATGATGTGTGGGACCCGAATTATATAGACCTACATTGCAATGGGTAAAAACAGATATCTCATATGATAAAAGAGACTTGAATGGGAGGTGAACCCAGTTCATTAAGGGAATATATCCACTATGAAAGTACTAGGAGTGAACCATGAATACTATGATGGTTTAAAGATTAAATCCAATCCACTTTTATAGTCTTGTAAATTATCCTTGACTACTATGGAAAATATTTTCTATGATTCTATGTATAACACATACTTATTCCTTATGACAATGTTAGGATATCATGGTTTATATCCTTTGATTCCTTTTTTATACATGTTTTATAAACTACAATGATTTATTCTATGAGTCAATATTATGTTCAATGATATTCATGGTATAGTTTTCAAATTTTATTATCATGTTCTAATTCCCATATGCACATATTATGTTTAAGAGATAATTTATATCTCCTTTGTTTATAATTACTTAGTATCGTATCTCACCCTTTATTTTATTTCCTTTCCCCAGTTTTAGGAGAATGGTATTATATATGATATTTATATAAAGGGTTCTAGTTACAAAGAACACAATGATAGATGATGTAGTTAACTTATGAACCCGTTTTTTATATTTACATGTTTCCAAAGGCACTAGACCTATATGATTTTAGAATGGATAATTATGTTATTATAATGAATATTCATTTATTAATATGTGATATTTATGTAATAAAATTCTCGGTCACTATAGTTTGTCTTATATTAAGGATTATTTTACCTTTTTAAATTAGGATGAGGAAATTATAATGAGAACCCTTAAGATTATCCTAATTTTAGGATAATTAATTATGTTATAATAAAGAAAGAAGTCATGTTTTCTAAGAATAAAATCCATGTATGGATACTGTAAGTGGACATATTTTTGGTAAATTTTCATCATTGACTCATTATTAACTTCTGAAAAAAGTAAGGGGAAATTTTTTTGTTGAGTCCTTAATGAGGAAACACCCAACTTATTTTACTGGGTCTTATGATCCACCAGTCACTAAGAAATGGATCTATACCACTAAGAGAATATTTTCTATTCTCATGCGTTCATAACATAAAGAATTTATTTTGGCCATTTATCTTTTCGAGGGTGAGTAAGATCAACAGTGGAATTTTATCATAAACATGAGTCAATCAAATGAAATTGACTGCATTGAGTGTGATGAATTTATAATCTTATTTTTCATTAATTACATTCCTCCTATTCTTCATAAAAATGGAGAAATAATTCCTTGAGATAATATAGATTGATGATGAATATGTTTGTACCTATGAGTAAAATTTCACAAGACTTGTGAGGTACGATTCTAATTTTATTGTCAAACATAAAAGTAAGGTTGATTAATTATTCAGTGGATAAAAAATGTTTTCAAAGGGTATTATCCCAACAGGACTTCAATAGAAATGAAGATTTTGTTAAATGTGCTATCAAGGTGGAAACAGAGATTGTAATTTCGCATCAATCTCGTGGATTTTATAAGGAAAAATGTGGAATTCAACAGTAACATTAAAAACCATGGAAAAAAGAAGGTTATCCTTTATTTATGCTTAAATTGTGTAAGGAAACATGGAGGAAAGTTTGTTAACGAAGTAAGTAAATGTTATAAGTGTGGGAAGGAAGGTCATCAGACAATCAAATTCTAATTTGATGAGAATAAGTTAGTTGATGATGTGAATAAAGAGAACGATCTATGGAATCAACAAACCACAATTTAGTGTTTAAAATTCAAGGAGTAGGGGAATTATGATTACCAATGATCAAATACAAAGGTTCATGATCATGAACAAAGTAAAAAACCTCTTAATCCTAGTTACTAAGGTAAATCTCATGCAATCAATATTTCTGATGTGGATAACAAAGTAGTGAAAGGTACACTTTCCATCAACTCAAGAACTAATAAGGTATTATTATTATTTTGATCTACCACTATTTAATATCTAATGATTTTTATAGGGGTATCACAGTATGAACTCAGGATTAAATAATGGAGTAACATTAAAAACCCCTAATGGTACAATGATCACATATCAGGACAATGATTCTTCTCTGACTAATGTTTATGGGAATGTGCTTCTAGAAAATAATGTTATTCTTTCTTTGGATAAATTTAATGTTAATTTAAAAATGTATTGGATTTATTTAAAAAAAATGAAACATTTATTATTAAGAAATGGAATATAGTTTTGATATTCTAAAAAATATATTATCATCTATCACTATGATTATAAATTTAATCTTCTAATAGAAATTTCATCTATTGTATGTGTGTTGATTCCTATTGACTTAAAATTCATTTCAATTTAATTTTCCAAAAGACTCTTTTATGGTTGAGAGGTAGCCATCAAACTCTATAGGAAAAAATGATAGGATTCCCTATTAAAAAATAAAATTCAAAAATATGATGGGAACACATAATCTGAGGATATCAAACTCTAGGATTCACTACATCTATCGAGTCTTGTTTCCTTACAACATTATCATGAACCACCATTTTCATTGTATCCATACAATCACCACCATCATCATCATTGTCTAAACACCATACTAGTGTACTGGAGACCATTAAATTCTATAGAGTCATCTTAAAACATTAGCATGGTGTCATCAACATTGAATTGGACCAACAATATTTACCATGACCTCCTTTTTGTCTTCATCTATGACACCATAAGCAACGTTGGAATCATCATCAAAGAGAACCAACACCAAACACCTATGGTAGTGAATCCAAAAAATAGTGCAAAAACAAGAAAAAAAATCAGACCAATCTAAAAAAACAAAATAACAGATTTGTTATTAGAAATAAAACCAAAGAAGTTGAGGAAAGGAAAGGAACCAAAAGGATAACACTAAAGAAGAGAAACACTGGGACCATCACCATCCCACCTCTAAAACCATCCCAAGAGGTCCCAAAAATTACATTGAGCCCAAACAACATGGGGTCTCACCAAACGGTTAGGAAAATAAGGGTATAGGAGATGAAGGACATCGAAAACCACCACCAATGATAACCTAAACCACCTAAAACACCCACATATAGACCCAAAATGGAGGTATGATGCGCAAATAATGTCCGAAACAGGGGATGTGAGATGAAAAAACTATCCCACTACTGAGATGAACCATGAAATAAGAGAATGAAGAACATAAATAGGAAAAGAAAATAGAGTGAAGTGAAGTGAGAAGCATCCTCATCACCAAAGAGAATAACAAAAAAATAAGCATTGGGGGAATATTACATGGAGGTGCAGTCATATAACTAGAGATATTTGCCTAATATTCCACTAAATAATGAATTTGAGTTCTTAATAGAAATCATACCTGGTGCTACAACTTCTTCAATGACTCCCTATAAGTGTCCCTGATAGAGTTCTAAGAATAAAGAAGAAACCCTATGAGAAATTTGAAAATGGATTTTTTTGGCCAAGTACATCACCTAATGGCGCACCTATTCTTTTCTAAAGAATAAATATGGATCAATGTGAATCTATACTTATTATTGGGTACATAACAATATAACATTCAATAATATGTATCTTATACCCATTATTGATTAATTTTTTGATCAACTATGTGGAGCTTGATACTTTTACAAGATTGATCTTCATTCAAGATATCATAAATTGAGGGTCAAGAATGAGTACATACCTAATAAAACATTCCATATAAGGTATTTAGACATAATTTTTTTTATTCTTTCTAATTCATTGGTTAATATCATAGATTTAATGAATCATGTCTTTAGATATTACCTAGATTAGTTTTTGGAAGTCTTTATAGATGTTATAACTATATATTTAAAGAGAAACTAAGGGAATGGTGATCAATTAAGTGTTTTAGTGAAGTACCTAAGGAAGTATATTCCATATGAAAATTTACAAAGTGCAAATTTTTGCTATAAAAAGATTCATTTTTGGGACATATAACATCAAGAGAGGGTATATTGGTGGATACATCAAATATTAAAGTGATTTAACAATGGAAAAGACCAAAATATATGATAATATTAATAGTTTTATTGGTTTAGTTGGATATTATCTCCAATTGTTGGTTAATTTATCATGGATGCCTAATCTACTCAAAAATTTAACTCAAAAGGGAGATAATTTCCAATAGACATATGAATGTGAGGAACATTTCGAGGAACTAAAAGTAGATTAGTCATCACTACTTAGATTGAATTACTCTGTATTGGAGAAGGGTTTTCAATATATAGATATTCATAAATTTAGGTTCTAGGATTCATTATGATTTAGACAAAAATGATTACATCTTATACCTAATGAAAATTGAATGGTCATGAGAAAAATTACCCAAAACATGATTTGAAGTAAGATGTTGAAATTGTTTCATTAAATATATGGATCCATTATAATTATGGATAAAAGTGATATATATATATATATATATTCATCATAAAATGTTGAAGTATATATTCACTTAGAAATATCTCAATATGTGTGAGAGAAGATGGTTGGATTTGATTAAATATTATGACTATTTAATACATTTCCACCTTTGGAAAGTGAACAAGGTGGAAGATGATTTAATTCAAAATATTCATGATACATTATCTATTATGTGGATAAAAAAGATATAATATTTTTATATTTGAATATAATATATATGTAAATATTGATGAAAGGGTAGAAATATTATCTTTCTTAAATTAATGTTCAACCATCTATCCATGTGAGGATTAAAGTGGTTTAGGAGGAAGATGTGGAAATACAGAATAAGGTGAGAAATATTCTTGGGTTAAACATTGATTTTGATGGAATTATAATGTTCTATAACCATGTATGTGTTCCATCCATTCCATATTTTAGGAAGTAGATATTGGATGAATCTCATAGTCAATGATTCTATATTCATCATAAAATTGTGTTGATTTATAGAGTTAGAAAAGAGTATTTATTATGGTATAATATGAATGGAGATATTACTGAGTCTGTATCTTACAAATTGGTATTTCATAAAGTTAACGATGTGATACAGATGTTTAAAGGGATGTTAAAACCATTACCCATGCCAAAATATGAATGGGAAAACACCACCATGGTGTTTTTCATTGGATTCACTATAACATATAAGGTTCATAATTCTATTTTGGTTGTAATAAACATCCTTACAAATTATAGACACTTCATTGAAATTTGGGAATATTTATCTCTTGAATATCATTCCATAATATACATTAAGAAAGTGGAAAGGATTACTCTTGTACCAGAACCTATTATATCTAATCAGGATTTGAGGTTCACCTTGATGTTTTGGAGATTTTTTCATCAGGCTCTAGATATATAGTTGATTTTTAGTAATATTATCATCCTTAGACAAATGGTTAGTTTGATAGAACCATTGCATACCTATAGGATATTCTAATATATTATTCTATATATTTTAATGTTATATTGTATTTACAAATTCCTCTAACAAAGTTTACTTTCAATAATATCTTTCCCTCGAGCGTTCAGATAGATATTTGTGAATCCCTCTATCAAAAAAAAGTATAGATATCAAACATACCGAGATGATGTTATAGAAATAAGGCTATGTGGATCTAATTTAGTGGAATAAATGGAATAGAATGCCAAATAAATTCAATAGAACACAAAGGTAGATTATAGTTGACTGAAATTTTATACTGATAATGGTTTGTGAGATCCATAGTTAAATGTTAGTCAGAAGGTGTTTCTGTGAATGTATCAATGGAAGAAGGTTATGAGATGAAAAATAATATAACTCTAATCCCTACATATATTTTAACTTAAATAAATCATTATTAATTAGGGAAAATTGTCCCGTCACTTGGTTCTTACACCAAACCTCTCTCAATTTCACATGGTGTTCTTTGTATCTCTGTTGAGGAAGTCCATACATGATCATTCACATGTACTGAACTGAGAGGTTATACCACAAGATAATTATCTTTACTATGAAGAAAAACTTATAAAAATCATGGATCATTGAGATAATTTTCCATATAACAAGACTACTCACCTGGTAAAAATTCATTGTAGGAATCAGAAATTTGAAAAAACTACTTGGGAAAGTGAGGATGTAATGAAATAAATATATCACCATTTGTTTGTATTAGATGGATGAAATTTCAAAGGAAAAGTCATTTTAAATAGGGTTTAATTAAACTTCCTTTGATTTTATTATAGATTTCTCAAAAATTAAAATTTATTTCATTATAACTTTTTTATACGCAAAATCATGTTTAAATCAATTGTGATATGCTATTAAACTATTATTATTTAATATGGCAGTTATTGCCTAGCCATTAGATTGGAGGGTATAAATAACAATATATAAATAATTAAAAATTTATGGATTACACATGTAATAATTAAATCCACTGGTAATCCATTAATTATATTTTAAAATAGAATATATTATTAAATAAAAGAGTTGTTTTTCTAAGAAAATATTTTTATACACGTAATTTCCTTTTTTCCCTAAAAACAGATTTCCTTACATTTTATGCACTTATTGTAAAATGAATTAATACCAAATATATAAATTTAATTATGAATAATAGATTATTTATTTGGAATTACTAGTTCCAAATTTTAAAAGTAGTCCCCTTTTATTTTTAGGCATTATGATTGATAACTGTGGTAAAACATTTCACCTTAGTAGTGGTAAAATAGGTAAAATATGAATAAATCATAGAGATGAGGATTTAAAAATTATATAACAACTAATATTACTCTACATTAAGAGTTTAGTTTATTCATTTAAATCCAACTCTCAAATATATGGTCAATTGGTGCCTTATTTCTTTGATTACGATGATATTATTAATTCATGAAAAGAATAAATAGATAATGTCACTCTCTTGATTTTAATATCTCAAAATGTTTCTATTAGATTAAAAAAAGGATATGTTATTTTATAATTCTTTTTAATATAAAATAATTATTTTTATCACACTTATTTATTAATAATTTTAATTAATTTAATAATTAACTAAAATTCTTACGGAATGCCGATACAGTATTTATTAAATTAATGGAAAAATAAAATAAATGATTTTTCAAATATTAATAGTAATAAAATTTAAGATAATTACTTTGTTACATGAATTTATAATATACTTATGACATATTATATGTGTTAGAAAATATTATATTCAAATTCTATCTTTTTTTTTTAGTTTCTTTAAAGTCAAATAAAATTTATAGTTCCAAAATTGTCATTAATGATATTTTGTAATAAATAATATTTAATTAAATTATTTAAAACTCATAAATAACTTATTTTCATCCATGTGAATGTAATATGGTAGAATATATCATCCATGATCCATTTTTGAGTCATTTATCAATTTATGGTAACATTTATAGCCTATTAATATAGAAATAGTTATTACCATGATTAATGTGAAAAAATGATTAATAAAGTGGTTAATAAAATTATGTGGTTTAAAATTACCCAAAAACAAAAAGAAATATCATTTTATGATTTTTTTAGACCCTATATTATTTTTAATTTAATTCATTTGAATTTTAATCTTTTTTTAAATAATTTTTTTTTATTATTTTAAGAAATTTCATGTGTGTCCTAACACTTTCTAATAAAAGAACACCCATCCATTCTCTTATTTACACCACATTGATCTTCTCATATCATATGGCCCTAGAAATATATCTTATAAACTTACCTATATGAGTTATATAGATGTTGTACAACCCAAAATACCTACCCTAGTGTCTGTATGATGATATCAAAAAGAGTTATTTTAAAAAATATGTAATCTCCTTAACCGATCACATTATTTTTAATTATTAATTTAATGACATTAAATATCTGGAATTAATCATAAAGTAATAAATTCATAGTCATAAATATACTAAAAATTTATTGTGATTAATTAACAACCATTATCCTCCCACATTCACATCAAATTGAAACTCAAAGTATCGCTCATGCGTATGCACAACTTATCGTAGTCCCATATCATTATACTTCACTTTCCAAATCCATATTTAATGGTTGGCTATTATGGTTTTTAAAAAGTTTATATACTATATTTATGACATAATTATTCTTCTATAATTATAATATCACATATACCTTCTTACCTTCTAATATGTTGGTAAATGCTAATGTCAGTAGTGCATATATGTTGAAAATTACCTCTACGGAGCGATGTGATTTTTTTTATTTCCATTTTAATTTGATGGAAATAAATACAGAATTAATGTATATATATTATATATATGATTTAATAATAATTATTTAAAGTTGAATTATTATTTACCTTTCTTTTTTTCTATCCATCAAAAAACGAAAACAACATTCTTGCATACATAATACCAACCATCTCTATGAACAGTGTAATTTATTTTTCAATATCTAACTTTTATGGATGATTATATATCCATATATATTGAATATAAATGATATTTTAATCATGATTAAAAGAATGTATATATTTTATCCTCCATCAATATAAAATTACTAAAACATTTTATTAGTAATTACCATGAAAAATAAAACAATTAACACATTAAAATGATGATTTTAATAATGAATTATTGATAAATGGGTGATGAAAATTTTAAAATGGATCATATATGATATTATATTTATGTAAATTTTTATATAATAGAATTATTATAAATTTTAATATATTATATACTAGGATATATAAGTTCTAAAGAATTTGTATCATGATGAAAGAGTTTTGGTAAAAATGATGTTGTTTATTGAGGTTTTTTATGATTATGTTAAAATGAAAAATTATTATGGTTTACCTCTCAATAATTCTCATTAATTTCTTTATCCTCAATATAATTCCATAAATTACATGTTTTCCTTAAAATTCACCCTTTTTTATGTATTCATTAGTTGAAAATAATTTCTTTATAGATAAATGACTTTATTTATAACTTTAGTTGAAAATAATTTTTCATTCATATCCATGTTATCTAAAAAAATTCAATAATGTTTTTAATATTATCCTATGGTTTTTTATAAATTGTTTTAAACTAAATATTATTTTGGATTTATAAAATAGGTGTGTTTTTAATTTTTTTATAAAATTATGAAAGAAATATTTTTTTATAATTTATATGGAATGAGTAGAATTTACACTATCATGACCAATAATTTCTTTGATTCTTACATTACAACTTACAAATGTTTTTTTAAATAAAAGTTTCTCATTAATATTTTTGAAATATTTAGATTTTAATTAAGTGATTTCAAAATGAGAATGGGATTTTCCTCAAGCAATATTTGTAGTGATATTTTAAAGGAATTTTCAATTATTATATCATCCATTAATATTACATATTATTTAGTAGGGATATAATCCTAGTTTATCAACTATATTTTTTCAATGGATGTTTTATAATTATTATGAGAAGATGTTTATGTTTTCCTTTTCTTTTATATGGGTTATTCTATAATGAAATGATGAAATGTTTATAGAATCTATTTATTTTCCATAGTTTTTGATATGATGAAATGTTTATGAAAGACATTTCCTTTTCAAGGGTTGTGTTATGAATAATGCTTTATGATCTTTTGAAACACATATATATTATTTTAATTATTTTATTTGTGCGCCTGAAATTATATAGTCCTCTAATGAATCGGGTAATGATAGATATATCCCTAGAATGTAGAGGGAACCCAGTTCAGTAAGGGACTATGTACAAAATGATATTAATTTACATGAACCTTGACTAATATGATGGTTTAAGTGGAGAACCCAATCAACTATGATAGTCTTGTAAATGATCCTTGATTACTATGGAAATTATTTTATAAGCTTATGTTCATGCCACAAACATTGTCTTACACAAATTTTATGCTCTCAAGGATCATGTTATTTTATTCCTTTATGATTCACGTCTAATAATATTTCAAGATTTTTGCCATTATTTATGATTATGATCTATGATATATAGGGTATGGTGTTGGAAATTAACTCTAATGTTCCCATTCTATAATGTGCATGTTATGTTTAAGTCCTCATTGATATATCCCTTATTTTCACTTACTAGGAATGATAACTCACCCTTTATTATGACTCCTTCTCCCAAGATATAAATAATGTAATTATGAATGATAATTCTAATAAGGTAGATAGTTATGAAGAACTTATTAGGAGGTAACTTAGTTCAACATACGAATCAATTGTTTATTTATCAATGTTTCCAAAGGAACTACTCCAAAATGATTCTAGCATTGAAAATTGTATTATTATAATGAATATTAATATATAAAGATATTATATCTATGTATTAAAATTATGGGTCACTATAGTAGATATCATCATTATGGATTCGTAAGTATTATATAAATTATTTATAAGAATACTTTTCAGATGAATTCTTTTGGTTTCATTTTGGATTGGGATGATTATCTATTTTTATGGTTTCCATTTTTGTATTTAGAATAGATTAAAGATTTATGGTGGACCTTTTTAGATGGTCTCTTTGTGTGTATTTTTATTATCTTCATTGGTATATTTATATCTCTTGGTTATGATCATACTTGGATAATGGAATATTATTTCACATTGTTTTATGTGTTTCCCAAGTTTTGATGGGGATGGTTTCTCATGGAATGACATGGGGAACCCTTTGATCAATTCTTGGATAACATGAACATGTATGACTCTATTTCAGATGTTTCATTAGCTAGGATTTTTTTTGGTTTTATTGGGTTCACCATGAGATGTTGTTCCATATTTGAGGTTTAATTTTATCTTAATGGGGTTTTGAAACCCGACCTGAGATCCCATGCTGATTCTTGATGCACCTAGTTGTGGTTTTCACCTTGTATATTTTTTATTGGAAATATTTTTATGGTATTATCATTGGTTTTGGTGGGATCATTATGCAGTTTTTGAGTGTTCTTAAGGGTCGTATCTCCTTAATGATTTGATTGGTTCCTTTTGGGATTTTCTCTAATGATTGGGGGAGAATTTATTTTCTATTCTCTATGTCATTGTGTATAGGATATGCATGTCTATGAAAACAACCTCTTGTTAGACTCATTTCCTTTTAATTCACAATTTTTGATGAATTATTAATGTGAAATTGGGGGGACATATGATAGGTATACATTCATTAAGAGAATCAAGTTAAATAGTTCTGGTTGATCTCTTCTTGGAGATGTTAGTGGTTTTCTAAATTTGGGGATCTGTTATTGAGGAGTTGTGTGGGATTCCCAGTGATCCATTCCCACTAAACCCTCTTAGTTTCTTTCCAAACCATTCCACCTCTTATATTTGTGTGTATAGGTTTTAGTGGTACACCACATTCTATTTTTGACCAATGAATTTCTAGATGATGGAAGTTGCATGATTGAGATAATTTCAAAACCCTTATGTCACTTATGTATAATATACTAATTTATTGTGAGTTATTTTGATTTTTTATAGTGTATATGATATTTTATTTTTGTTGATTTGAGAATTATTATTGGTTTCGAGGGTACATGAATCTACCACAATGTGGTATTTTCATAAAATAGGCATGGAGAGGATTTTGGCCAATATATATGTTGGATAACCTCTATAACAAGTGTTTTAGATGGTTTTTTCCATTGGATTTTCCCTATGGGAAATGAGAATAAGATAAATACCATGGATTGAAATTGTTGTGGCTATGGTGGGTATCCATTTTAAAGGTAACCAAAATATAAGCCCCCACATTGTGTTAAATTTTTTATGGTTGTTTTAGGAAGACCATAGGGAGTACCATGCCATGGTGTATTCCATGTAAGATGGATATTGTACCTATAAAAAATTAAAGGAGAGGTATAGCTATCCCTGTGTTCTTGTAATTTTGGACTTCCTAGTAGTATGCCACGATGTCGTAATGGTGACCACATTGTGGTGAGGCACTGTATGATTTTATTTTTAATTTGTTGAAATTAAAATTCTTCCCTGGATTATTTTATAAGGTTTATCCTCTCCTCCTTTCTAATTTTCATCATCTAAATTTGAGGCATCCCAAGACATTATTCCCCCTCATATACCCTATAATTTGGGCATATCCCCTATATATTCCAAGTGGTTTATTTATGGTAATCACTAATTCTATTAATATATTCTCTTCTAATATCTCCCCTATTCCATTTCTCATAGTGTTTTATTTCCCCTAGAATAATAATAAACATGCATAGTAGATTTAGGTATTTGGTTGGTTCAATCATATATTTTTATTTTTCGGGGATTGTTGTGGGTGGTTCTTACATGGATTTTCCTATTACAATAATGAATATTGGTTTCTTATTCATTTTAGGTAGGTGTTTGAGTACATTATTTTTCAATTCCTAAGATTATTTATTTTTTTAATTAATTTTTATGAAATTATAAATATTTATATTATCAAAAAGGGATTTATAATTTTTTCCCATGTATTTTAATAATGACATAAAGGGGTATTCACTATTTATTTTAGGAATTTCATTCAAATAAATATTTTCACATTCTTAGTATTTGGGAATATGAATATAAGGATATTTAATGTGGTTTAGATGGAAAATTGATGGAAGTGGCCCAATTTTCATTTGAATGGAAGGTAATGAAATTATAATGATTTTTTAGTATGTAAAGGGGCGTAGTCTTCTAAATTATTTCTAAAGGATGTTTTAAATGATGATATTTCAATGAAATTGTAAGTGACTTGGAGTAAAAAAATCATATTTCATATAAATTACTATTTTGAACATTATAATATAATTTAATTTATGGTTTTGGTTCCCTCATATGATCCCCTTTTTTTTAATATGCTTTGTATGGATTGTAACCCCACGGGTGATTTACTATTATGTGATATAAATGATATGGATTCAAGGGTTTTTTTGTACTGGTGTGGGAGGTGATGATGATTTATAATTTATGAATTTTTGATATATATATATATATATATATATATTGACCTTTAAATGATAGTTTTCCCACCACAATGTTTGTTTTGTCATGGGAACCCAAGTAACAAAATGGTAAATCTTGATTCCTAATACAATAGTTCAGGGTACACATGGGCTAGTGTCCCCAATAGTATGAGATAAGTCTATGTGGGTTGTCTTCAATGATACTAGTGTAGGATAGTTAGTTTTCTTGTTATTTGGTTCAGATTCAATGTAAACTCAAATTTATTTCATGTAGTTAAATTATTGTTTTAATCATCTGACATTAGGTCCTAGGGTGTATACCATGAAACATAATCCCTAATTGGTGTTTATATATAGGATATTAAAATTTAATATTTTTTTTATCAAAAAATTATTTTTTTACAACGTACCCATTTACATTCTCCATCTTTAATTTTTTTATTCTCTTTAGTTTTAGTGGTACATGTTTGTGTTTTTCTCATGCACTTTAAGGTTGGGTGAGATTTCTAAATTGTTTTAAAATTTTGGTTTCATAAATTTATTTCAAATGAAAGGGAAATTCTTGGTTTAATGTTTTGTATTTTATGGAATTTTGGAATGTGGGGAAAAATATTTAATATGTTTTGTTAACAATAAAAGACCCCCGTTTAACATTTTTAAAGGGGATTTTTTATTAAGTGGAGAGACTAGTTGATTTTGTATTAAAATAATGTTATATATTATTTTTGGAAAAAACAAAATTATAAAGTTATTTTACATCTTTAAAATGGAAAACATATTTTCTTTTATATTTCACACTAGTATTAATGAATTATTAAATGAATGGAATTTGATATACTCCTTGGTGATATCCTATAGGGCTTGTTAGATCCCACCATATAAACACACTATTGTTTGTTTATGAAGCTCTTATATTGTATGCATATAACATGTTATATATTTAGATTGACTATAATTCTCTTCGAATTCTAATTCAGAGTTGGGATATTGTGGGAAACCATGGGTCGTAAAGAGGTGATATTGTCATGTGTTTTGAGTTTTTTCATATATTTGGATGTTGATGTATCATCCCAGATGAAAAAAATTTCTTTTTTGTAAATTTCTTTTGTTGGATCTCATTGTATATTTTATAATGGTTGATGTTTCATGTGGACATAAATGAATAAAATCATATTTTTTTATTATGATTAGTTTGGTTAATTTATTTATTTGTATCCCCTTATTTTTTTCTTGGATGTCCAACATTTGGATGATCCCTTCAATATTTTTTTATAAAATATCAACTACTTATTTTCTCTAATTTCTGGGTGAATAATTCCCATATAGGTTGATTTTTTTCTATGGAATTAGTTACTTGCCCATGGGGATCTTTAATACCCTTCAAATCTTATTTTCTGATTACATAGAAGGCATGGATGGTTAACCTAAGATGGATCATGATATTAAAACTTTTACTATGATGGTTTTGGGGGCACACCGTTGACTTTATAAGCACAGTAGATTGAGGTTTTGGTAAGTGGATGATAGATGGTTAATTTTTTTAATTTATAACACTTCAAATTAAGTTGAATAATTAATTATAATTAATTATTTCAATGATGCGACATTATATTATATCTTGGGAGGTAGATAAATATTGGATAATTCATGGATGGGCTTGGATGAGGGCATGAAAAGAATAGATTGGGTGGTAAATCATATATGGATGTAGGTAGTCCCTAAAATAAAAATATATATTCTTTTTTTTGTATGATTTATCAATATCATTCATGTTTAATGGGACCTAGTAGAATGGATAGGGACCAAGTGTTTCTTATAGAATTATAAATGGAAGCATTGAGCCTCCTAAGGTTTAAAAAAGTATTCCTTATAAATTTTATGAATTCATAATCAAATAATAACTATTTCACTAAGGTTAAGAGGTATAATTGAAGTTTATTAAAATCCTCATTTTGGTTTTAGGTTTAATTTGGATATGTGGGTAGCCTAGGTCACTTCATAGGGCTTATTGGGTAGGCATGAGAGGATTTTTCCTACGAATGACAAGGGAGATGGTTGTACATATCATGTGTTATGAGGAACACACTTTTAATGCGGTGTAGAATCTAGGAATGTTCATTGAGAGGGGTAATCTATTTATTGATAACATGTGTGATAGAGATAGGTTTCTCCCCTAAGTGATTTGTTGAGAGATTTACATTAGGATATGTGAGTTGAGACCCATGCGAGGGTCATGGGAACTATTTCACAACTTGGAATTGGGTTTCTATGGGGATTAGAGTGGGTTAACTTGGGACATTCCTTGGATAAAAATTATCGGATAATGTGGGGCTTGGTAACAATGAGTAGACTATGAGATAGGTTTTAGGGACACTAGTCGATGTCTTAGTGGTTTAAATGAGAATAGTTTGGGGTCTTACATGTCATGCTAGGATTATTTGGAATTTTTTAGGAAAGGGTCACCATCCCAAGTGACTTGCACACTATGGAGAGATGTAAGATTTAGGATGGGTTGTGTTACATATGTGTTTGTCTTATAATCAGTTATGGATTGATGATTCATGAGGAATCTCCCTACCATGAGTGATATGTTGCAATAAAGACTACCATGAGTAATATGGGGTTCAATATATGGGTGACGTGGACTATACCCTAAGTGAGAAGGTACTAGTATAATGGTGAATGTGAGACACACCCGATAATAGGGAAGTTTCTAGGTTGTGATCCTGTATCGAGTGGGAGTGTGGTGTATGTGATGTCTGACCCCCCCCCCCCCGAGTGAGAGGGTATATACGATATATGATGCCATGTGAGACAAGGATGGTATACCCTAACTCGAGATATAAAGTAGTGGTAAAGGTATATATAACCACCCCATGAGTGATAAGGTTTCAGAAAGTCCGACTTTATTGAGAGGAAAGGCCCATGACATAGATATGAGACCATACCCAACACCTTCTAGAAGTGGTTGGGATTTGGTGTTCGCACTACTCTGAGTCTTAGAGTATGAGATATGATATAATTTTCTTGGAATGAGGTGATGACTATATTCTAGAATAGACTTGAAGTAGGTATGATCTGATGTCATTGTGGACAAGTTAACATACAATGAATTGACGTGCACAGATTGATGGTTTCTAGGCTAGTACATGGTGTCTAATGCGATCATGTGGAATGTTTATTTTTTTATGTATACATGTATATAGTGGAATATATTATAGGAACATGGTTAGACCCTACTAATATGTATTTCCCACGCCCTTCACATAAACCTATATGTACCTATAGACATTATGTCTAATTTCAGGATAGGCACAGGTTGCGTGGTTGATCAATCTGAAGAAGCATTGGGTATCTGGAAAATGGGAGTATAGTGTAGTCAAGGGATGACCAAAATGAATGCTTTATTTTTTTTGTTACATTTCATTTTGAATTTTTGTTTGGTCTAGTGGGAGATAGGTTGGAGTTTTTTCCTCTATGATAACATTGTATTGTTATACCCATATTTTTATTAGATTTATATGTACTTTGATTTTGTTTTCTAGATTCTTGGTTAATTTCACTATATTCTACACTCTAATTTGGGGGAATAGTCTTCCCATTGTGTTAAATATGTCCTCATCACTAGAAAAAATCCTCTGGCATACAGTTAAGTGAAGTTTAGGTCATATAGATCCTTATTCATGGGAACTATTGATTCATTAATGGATCATATAATTACATATAATATCCCCAATTATTATATAGACCATAAATAGTGGTCAGTAGCCTCTTACATGAAGAGATTTTTGTATGAAGTATGTAACTTGACTATTTTAGTTATATTAGAGGTGTACGGAGATAGAATACATTAAAAATTCATATCATAATGCCTTATTATTATGTTATATTAATATTTGAGATATGAATTTGAGGGGATAAACTATTTTTTGAGGTTGTGATGGACTTTATTCATGGGTGTAGCTAACCCATGTATTGGAAAAGTCTATGTTACCAAGGAGAGGACTACTTTTCATGGTGTTCAATGTTATGATTGTATGATTATTACTATATATGATGAAATATTTTAATTTAATTATATTTTAAGGTACTTTCACTCTTCTCATAGGTTTTCAATATAGTTAGTTCCAACATAATTATTGGAACGCATGATTCAAAACAAAATTTTCTGTTTTCTTATAAATGATAACCCTGATTATAATATAAATATTGTTTTTCTAAAATTTTATAATTTTATAACAACTTAAAAATTAATAATTGGAATCCAATATGTACTTAATTCCAAATTTTTTTGACTAGATGGTAGAGGCTAGAGTCATAGGGCATGAGGTTATTTTAAACCCTTGTATATAGGGTTTATGTGTGATATAGTTAGACACTATAAATATTACTACATATTTTATCATTTTTTTTTAAATTTAGATAGATATGTGATTCTATATTTTCAAATTGGAAAATTAGTGACGTAACTAATCAATGTATGCTAATTGATCACTATGAGGATGGGGATGGGAATGCCCAAATATTTATTGATCCAAATCCAAATTTTTCTCATAAACCTTCTATAAAACAAAAAATGTAATAGAGTATTATTTTGGTTTTTAATTCAATGGTCTATCAGGTTATAATATTTGGGTTTCATATGTCATGATTTACCTAAGAGTTATAGGTATAGAATCCTTATATATTTATTGGGTATGGTGGACCTCAAATTGGTGAGATGTGAGTTTATTCTATATAGATTATAGTTTTTCATCATGATACTAAACCGAATAAGTAATTAAAACTTTATATACATATACTTAAAGTACCCTAAAAGCAAAGATATGATGTCATAATATAGGAAGGTACGTATTTATGGCTATCCATGAATGATTTTTAGTCTCATTTTTCAGATAATTTCATACCAAATAAAATAAGGACTAATAAGTATTGGGAGTTCATCAATTTGGTTTAGGGGAGTGGGTTGTTGATGCAATATGTAGAACATTTTATAGAATTATTTTGTTTTTACAATTATTTGGAGTGAAATGAATGCATGAGTTTTCCATTTTGATGATAAACTAAAAAAATTGATATGTATCAGGGGAATATATTTAAAATAAAATATTATTCATATGTGGTGATCTATAACCTCATTACAGAGAGGAATCTAGAATAGGTTAGACCATATAAGTTGTTTTTCTATTATGATTGGTTCGAGAGTGGATATATAGATATTCAGAAGTGGGGTTTCAATGATTCTCACTGGAGTGGTTATAGAAATTCTAGATAAGACCATGGTTCATTTTCATTACTATGTGGTAATACTCAACTAGTATTTATTAGATTGGAAGGATGGAACATACATGAATTCACCTTCAACAACCACCCATGGTGTGTCATTTATATGAAACCTGATGCATCTATAGTGGGTTTTTAGAGTTCTCATATTCCAAATAGTGGATCTAGAGATGTCTAGACTTATGGATTAAAAATTACAACTGATGCTATAATACAAAGTATTTTATATATCTATTTTGACTGACTGAGGATCTTAAGAGTTTTAGTTCTTAGAAACCGAGGTTGCAATGTGGAGTTCCTCGAACCAATCATTCAGTCGATGCTTAGGGTAGAGGCATGGGTCTTAGCCATTTATATTCTATTGAGTATGATTCCCAATGTCATGATACAGGTAAATTTACTATTCAATGTATGATTTTAGTATAATCAACCCATGAATCTAATTTATTTGATATGGGTGCTTCAATATTGTTAATATCTATACAGTTTGTTGGTTAATTGGGGTTGGTTTTGGAGTGAATATATGGGTTGATGTCCATAGATACTCATATAGGGTATTTTAAAGTGGTATTTGGATTTTAAAATGATGTTATATGGTTTGTGGCTATGGAAATCACTAATATTTCATTATATTATAGATGATAAATCTCTATGTGATCTTTAAATTGATTGGTTCACTCATTACCACACCCACATCAATTGATATCTCAACTAGTATTTTTTCATTTCAGTTGGGGTTGTTTGTTATAGATATCATATATAGTGGTATTTATAGAGAGTCTATGTGGGACCAAACATTCAGTGGATATGAGATATTTCAGATCAGTTTGAAAGTGTTTCTTTTGGTGATAAGGAGATATGATAGCCAGTTTTTCCTCTAGTGGATGATATGTTGTCGAATGTCTTTCCTAAAACCTTATTGGGGTTTCCACCCAATATAGAGATAAAAATTATTATTTAAGTCATGTTGGGTACAAATGTCATGTATATTCTTCCATACATGATAGATCTAATAGAGGTTAGAGTGATGAAGGTTTAGTTAGACGAACTTTAGGGGAGGGATTCATTCACCCATGCACTTCTCCATAGTTTTATCATATTTGTTCACCAATAAAGGTGATAAATATTTACATTTATGTTTTTATTATTAGAGGTTGATCTAGGTGATGGTTGACACCATTATCCTTTTCCACAAATAGATGATTTTTTTGATCATCTAATGGGGTCATAGGAGTTCTACCATATTTATTTGAGATCAGGATATCATAAGTTCTATGTGTAGTCATCAGATATTATACCTACTATTTCTAGAAGATGTTATGGAATTTATGGGTATCTTATGAAATCATTCAAATTGACGAATTCTTAATATGTTTTTCTTGAATTAATGAATCGAGTATTACATCCAAATTTAAATTCCATTATAGTGATTTTTATTGACGATATCCTGTTGTATTCCTAGTTGAGGGAATATTAATCCCTACATTTAGATATTGTATTGATCCCACATAGGGAGCGTCATTTATATTCCAACTCTGAAAGTGTCAATTTTGGATCAGTGACATGTGCTTCTTGGGGGATGTGATTTGTATGGATAGTGTATCTATGAACCTTAAGAAGGACAATGTTTTGAAATCTTGGGAGTGAACCAAGAACATTTTTGAGATCTATAGATTCTTAGGTTAGGAAGGATACTATGAGGGGGTTTATTCAAAAATTACCGCAATTAGTAGCACCAATTATGACCCTAACAAAGGGGGTGACATTCATGTGGTATGATTCTTATGAGAGAGATTTTCAGGATTTTCATTGACGATTGACCTTTCTGTTGATTCTAAGAAAACATGAAGAAGATAAGGAGTATACCCTCTATTTTGATACATCATGAATAATCCAGAGTATTTTGGATTAAAAATGGGTATGCAATTGCTTATGGATCCCGGTAGTGTAGTTCTCATGAGTAAAATTATCCAATATATGATTTAGAGTTAGTGGTAGTAGTATATGCGTTGAGGGTTTGCCATAACTAATTTGTGTGCAAGGGTTTTTGTTTGTGTACTATCCACAATATCCACTGATATATTTTCTCATATAGTGACTGATGAGAGCTAATATTTCCCAAATTTTTACCAATTTCATTGTAAAATAACCCATAATATAGATAAAACCTGGGTAATTAACATATTTTTTATTACTTGTATAAATATGTAATTAAAATGATAAATGGATTTAAACATAATTTGTATTGGTTTTGTTCATTTCTTATCTTTACTATGTATCCATACATTTATTTTTGAATTTTGGTACTTAATTGTATAAATGCTATCAATTCTTCCTTTTCATTTTTAATTAATTTTCAATTAAATCTTGTAAAATACTATAAACATTTATTATATTTTTCATGGTTTGATGCACTATATTGAAAAAATAAGGATCTTATGAATTTATACAATCATAAGACTTTGGATCCACTAATAATTTTTCTTTCCCTCATCCTGGATTATAATAATTATTGATTATATGTCCTCAACTTACTGATCATATGACTTTCCCCATAGTCATATGACTTCATTAAACCAAATTTTGGGACTTCTAAGGATCCGTAAACTTTATCCCAGTAGTGTATAACTTCATCATATGGATCTACACCTACAAATCAAAAAACCCCAATGTTGGGATCCCACTAGTCTCGTAAGGGTAAATACTGATTTGTAAGGGAACTACTTCAAGGGCGAGGGATACATAATGGTATAAATCACATGCTATAGGATATGTAATGGTAAAATATGTGGGAATTCTATATGTATGTGTACCTGAATAGATTTCATAAGCTATGTCATGGTAGCACCCATCATCCACTTGCAACATAAGGGAATCCAAACTCATGTAATATTAAAAGGAACATTCCAATATCCATGTAAAGGTAAGTCATGGTTCCCACATAAATGTAAGGGTAACTAATTCAGCTACATAATGTTACTTTTGGGATACCTCAAGGTTATCACATACACAATGAAGTGACTTGAGGGTAATATTTAAGAGATATATAATAATATCCATATAAAATTAAATTTGGAATCTCTTAAAAGAAAAAAGGCATGCCCTAATAATAAATTAATTTCCCTAGTTTGGCCATACGAGGAAGATTTATAATAGACAAACCACACCTTGATCATAAATATGAAGTATAATATGAGGATTGTGGGAGGAATTTCCTGAAGCTATAAGATTCAAGAGGAACCCAACTTCAATAATCATATCCCTCGACCGATATTCGTGAAAGTCGTCTAATGAAAAATGGATTTCAGTTCTTCATACACTAAAATTATAAGAGGATTATAAATATTGTTTTGATGGTTATAAATATGTTCCCCTCCCCATTGAAAATTATTCAAACCATGGACTTCAGTCTCATCTTCATGTAATATAGGTCTACTATATTTCTCACATTTATTGTCAATTCCATTTTGTTTTGTTCATCTATGTGTTGTGATATTGTTTTCACCTTCATTTCATAATGTTTCTCTAATTTCAGAGATATACCCAGTAATAGTAAGCTTCATGGTTATGAAGTGATAATCCATTTTGGGTGGTTTTTGGGGATCATAGTAGAAAATTTTGAAATTATTCTTTTAATTCATAATCGATTTCTTCCAAGATTCTGGTACGAAATTAACGTTGGAGTATAGAAGAAGCTGTCACCACTCAGTATTGCATAAACACTATTACATACATGCAAACTAGATATAAATATATGATTTAATGATGTTAAGGACTATCTTTTTAGAATATTTTTATTCTCATATATCATTGAATGTGTAGAAAAATGGTATTGGATTTCCTCATTGAACATGATATATTAGAACTCATTAAAATAATAATGGACCCCACTAAAATTTTCCATCAACCCATATACATTTCATAATGATTTTTGGGATTTTTTCCCTTTAATTTAAAAACATAAAATAAAAGAAACACCATTTTTCTATTTATTTTATAATATAGAAAAAAATTAAAAAGAAACACAACTTCCTGGATATTGGATTTATAGGTCTAGCTACATAATATATGGCCTTGGTCATCCGTATGTTGAATTCGTTGAATTATATCTGATGGAATACCCATGATATACCTTTCATCAACATGGTTCCATTTTGGGTAGTTGAGATGAGTTTTCACATATTTATCATATTTTTAATTAGTTCTTTTGATTTCATTTAATTTACACTTTTTGTTTTATCTTTTATTTTTTATTATTATATATTTAATTAACTTATTATTTTTCCTACTAGGCTATAAAAGGCTATTGTAAATTTCTTAAATAATAGAACACAATAATTATTACTAGTTATAAAGGTTAATTGATATTTTTTTATTTGTCAAGAAAGGAACAGACCAACAAATATGTCCACAAGTACATGACGAAAATGAAGAGAAAACACTTAGTATGGATGTGATGAAGAAAATACTCAATAAATTGATATTAGAATTTCAAAATAACATGGAATAAAAAAAGTATAAGAGGGAAAAAATCAATTCCACCTATTTTAGTAATAAGATCAACTAAAACCTATCAACTTCCTATTAGTGAAGGTGGATGAATAAATTTAATAGGAAGGCCCTAAACTATTTTCTCTTCGAAATAATTTCCTGGTGGACTTTAATTTTAATGAATAATTAAAAATATATATCATTTAGGGAGACTAATTTAGTTTATAATATTCTTTCATTACTTCTAAAAAATGAATTTTTTTCTACTAACCATTCATATATTGAAAATGAAAAACAATAAGGATTTTATAAGACTTATATTTTAAAGAAAATGATATAAGTGAGGGGATTTAATTAAAAGAAAATATATAATATACACAATTTTCCAACCCCATACTAATATAATTTCGAGAGGTAGTGCAGTTGGAGAATGAAATTCATAGTTTAAAACAAATAGGGGAAATAACTTTATACTTAACTCATTTTTTTCACATTTTATTCTTGCTGATTTGAAATATGACCTACCTGATGATATAATAAAATAATCAATTACAAAATTTCACATAATGGGTGATAATGAAGATAAGATATAGGGATTCGTATTCTAGGATGAATTTTATACCCAACAACCTATAAGAAGATAAAATATATTTCAAATTGAATTTCTTGAGTAGAAATTGTTTAAATATATATTTTATGAGGTTGTTGATCAAACATTTTTCTTTTTTAATTCCAATGTCATTCAAACTATTTTTCATCTTGACCCACTTTATTTTTATTTTCCAAACCATTCCCATTAATGTTTTAACTTATTGAAGAATGAGTGGATATATAAAAAGGAAATGAAGAACCACTTTGGCTACTGATATAGATTTATGAGGGAGAATCGAAAGATAGTACTTCCATGTTAAACAATTAGTTTAACCTAAACTAGATGACAAGATACTCCTAGGGGATGTTTTAATTTACTCAATGGGCAAAAAAACTATGACAATAGATTATTAGTATTTTAAAGAAGAATTTTTTGGATAATATACTAAAATAGTTGGAAGAATATACCTTAGAAAAAGAGGCCAAATTTGATAGAGAAGTCAATTATTTGTCTGTGGACAAGTATAATCACTTGTGGTTCTTCGTTATGAAGAGTTTCCCTTGTTACATCAAGAAGAAGATTTAGAGGGAGGAAACATTGAAGAGTATTTCCCAATGGTCTGTTATGAAGAAACAAAATTAAAAATTGCTAACCTAATTCCAAGATATTTTAATTATATTTGTTTTGAATTGTTTAAAGACTCTCCCTTGGTTGAACATGTCCAAATAGAATCATTACAGTATCCAATGGATGAAGAAATCAAAAGAGTGGTGGCTGAGGATAAACCATATATCATCCTTCCACCCCGACTATAATTAATACACCACACTTGCCCGGGGTGGACTTCAAGAACTCTATCAAAGGGGACCTCCAAGTAGAAGTGAATCTAAAAATCTATGGAAGTATGTGTATTTGGTAGTTTTAATCACACAACCTACATACTTGGTATGATTAGCGATGATCATAGTAATTTCCAACTCTGGTATCCTAAATACTACCCTTCGCGGGAGGGAAAAAATAATATTATTTCCCCTGTATTTTTTCCATTTTATTAGTATTTATTAAGTTTCACTTATTTTAATGAAATTTTATGTAGGTTTACCAACTTAATTAAACTCATTGATGGTATATCAAGCTACCAATAATGGACTAATGGAAGAGATTAACTCAAACCTAATAGAATAATAAACACTGGGTTGTTTCTATCTATTTACAACTATTAATCAATATTTTTTTTATTTATATGAATATGAAATGAGAATTGTCGAATAATAATGGGGGATGGAATTAAAACTTGTTTTAGGTTAGTTTTTAAATCTATTTAGGATACGTTTTTATGAATATATAAATATAATTATTCTAAATAATTTTTATTTTCGGTTTTTATCTTTATTTTTATGATTGTAAAATTGATCTTAAATTTACAACCTTTCTATTCAACAATTGTATGAGAGTTTTTATGTTTTCATGAATTTATAAATTTATTAAATCATAATACTATTTATGGAATTTGATCAGTATTTTCATGGGATTTTTTTTAGAACTAGAAAGAGGAGTGTGATTCAAATGGTTGAAGTAAAATTTTAAATTATAACATGAGGAAACACGATTTTAGAACATGAACCAAGGTAACATAGACATTATGAAAAAGAAAACCCCAGGAATTCATTTGAAAAGATATTCATATTATACTTATGAAACTATTGTAAAATATTTAATTAGGATCATGTAATGACATTGTGAGATAATTATGTACTGGTTTTATTTTTAATAAATTCTATCTATAAATTCAATAAGTCAATTTTAGATACATAACTTGGAAAAATTCAATATGTTACTCATTTTTAATAATTAATTGATTATAGTGAGGGGAATATTTAACGAATATGAAGATGGTAAGAAATTTTCTTATAAGAATATCATTTTTCTTGTAATAAGGAATTCGAAAAGGGATATTCAGCATAAGAGATGAAATTGAGAGTGATAATTGGATGTTCCCCATATAATTGTTTTAATTCCACTAAGATCCAATTTATTTTACTCTTAAAATTGAAGATTTTAATTTAATTAATGTTTAAAAGTGAGAAAATTTTACATATAATTCCTGAAATTTTAAAAAATTGATGAATCTTTAATTTCTTCATTACTAGATGAGTATTTGATCTTATCAAGGAGAATGTTTTTAATAAATTGATTTATTTTTATTTATTTAGAGTGTAATAGTGTAAGTGTGGGGATGTGATGAGATCCAATATTTTCCATTTTTTGTTTTTCATTGGAAATTAACACCCTAATCCTGATAAAACATGATTAATTAATTAATTTTATATTATTTTAGAAATCTATAATTAAAACGATAAATGGTTCTAAACATAGTTTTTAGTTATTTTATTCATTTTTATGTATTTAATTTTTGAATCTATACGTTGATTTTTTAATTTTGGAACATAAATTTATAAACCTTATCAAATCTAATTTTTCATTATTAATTCAATTTGATATAAATATGGAAAAAGAGTGCACTTTTTTTTTATTTTTCATGTTTTATGGATGGAAATTGAAAAATTTATGATTATATGACTTACTAGAATAATATGGCATGTTTTGTTTTAAAGGGTAAAATAGCTTTATTTTGGGCTTAACCAAGTTAAGGTCATTTGTTTCTTAATTTAATTGATATAGAGATAATGTGTGGAACATAGAAATTAATGGTTGTGACTTATAAGCGGATAAAATGTGGTGTTTTATGGGTTGTGTTTTGATAAATCCCTATGGGTATATTGTAATGGTGTTAACCTTGTGCATTGAGTTTTGTATGGTTTTGGGTGTCAGGGGTGGAATGCTATGTTTTGAAATAAGGTGTTGGCCTCCATATTTTTTTATAATAAAACATTTATGAATGGATTTCAAATGTTTATTTGAAATGTGTGTGTACTTTGTCAATGGGAATATTCCTTGATATATCTTTTAATTATTTGATTAAAATAAAGGCATTGTACTTACTCTCATTTTGAAGGCACAAAGTGACCTTAGAATGTGTTAATGGATTACAAACATTATTGTTATTTTTGAATGTATTTCAAGGTTATGGTATTGAATCATAGTAACTAAGAAAGAAGTTTAATGAAGTGGTTGAGTTTTCAAACTAATGATATAAACTTGGGTATTATACTATATGGATATGGTTTTAGACTGAGGGTCTGGAAACTGACATTATATCTCATGATTTATGTTCCAGACTGAAACTCTTGGAAACATTGGAATACCATGTGGGAGAAGATGTTGTAACAATTCTCTTCATCTTTGGGGTTGGGAACGACTGATGTAATATGAACAATTGATGTTCATGTATATATGGATGATGGAATAAAGCTATGAGAACTAATATTATAATTTATGATGGGTTGGTTAGACATTACCCCTAGTATCATTAAATATAGTTTTTTACATGGTTAGGATCTTGACATTGGTTCCATCCATTATAAACATTGATGTTGACATTTGATTCAGATTTCATACCAACAATCTAGTAAATTATGGCATTGGAACATAAGATAGATACAGTGGATATGTGTTTTATGCCTCTAAAAGTTGGGTGAAAGGTAAACACCATTAAATTGATATTCATATTATATATCCTCATATGTTATGTTTTGGATGATTTTTTTAGCTTTATACTGGTTTGTTTTTATTGTGTGTCACCTAATGGCTCGAAGGCCAATAGATTACTAATTAGATATGGATTTATATTGATTCATATCCTTTCCAATATTTTTTACTGATCCAATTGGTTAGATGAATACAAATTTTATGTAACTGGTATTTGATATAGAAACTGTTGTTGGTGGCCTACTGAGTTATACTCACACCCTGCCTAAGGAGCTACAACATACACGCACCAAAGAACGCCTCACATGTTTATTAGAGGAAATGGTTTGGGTTGAGCCCCGTGTTGATTTTTACATCATCAGGTGGGATTGTTGGGATGGAATTAGGATCTATGAGGATGTTTAGATAATTATTGTTATAGGGACTGGCGTATTTATTTCCATTTTGTATTTCATATTTTGGGTCATTCTAGTGGGAGACCAGTGTTGTTTGTTTGACATGGATATTTGAGCCTTACAATATTTAATTTTTAATTATAGAATTATCTATTTGAGTTTATTTATTCTTCCTTCACACTCTAATTTATATGATGATTTATTGTTTGTATTATTTTCAGCCTCTCAGATGTCTAGGTATAGTCACCACATAGTATCACTATAGACCCCTAATTTTAATAAAAATCATATAGGATACAAGGAGATGCAACTGAGATCATGTTGCGACCCAGCTTGAGGAACCAGTTTAGTGGAACCTGAGTTGGGACATTACAAATTGATATCATAATAGTTACATTCCTATTATTTGTATTCTAGTGATATATAAATGTTTCTGAGGTTGTGATGGATATCAAGTTGGTTCATCATGAACACCTATTTCGGTAGGAATTCTATGTAATCAGGTTTAGGATTGATGTTCTTGGTTTATGATGATACTATTGTATATGATTTTCAATTTGGTTTATGTACATGTTTCTTAGGTTTGATGGTTCACGATAGATTTCTTCCTCTTGTCCCATTGGAATGGGGCATGTGATTTGGTTTTAACACTTGTACTATAGAGGCAAGAGGCATATCATGCATCATGTTAAGCTTGTAGAAACCACATATTATAGGCATACTGGTGTTTTATTTTATGGATTTTCTTATAATGGAAGGTAATGTCGATCTATGGTGAGACAGTCGATGATGAGTATGATGGTGTGGTCCTCATTCACATTTGGTACAACAACCTTGGTGAGTCATTAGGGTATTAGTATAAGACAGTGGTACCCCTTATGGGTGGTAATTATTTGGGATCATTTTCATGTCTAGGTCGTCTAAGGAGTGGCCTGATGTGTAGATTTTCATATTGGGAATATGCCACAGTTGATATAAGTTAGTTGGTATATAACTCCATTATAGTATGAGACCCTATTTGAGGGTTCTTTTTTTACTTTTTATGTCATGTGATGATGATAAAATTTTTCGTATGATTCCCTATGAGTTGTGGCCTTCTATGAGTCAGTATAGACCCCAGATGGTTGGTCCTAGTAACCATTTTGATGTGACTCCAGTTTGGGAGTTGGTGTCATGTGACATTCTAGGGATACCCAGGAGAGAGTTCAAATGAGTCATGTATGCTTTTGGGTGTGTCTGGTATAGATGGATGTTTTGGAATTTTTATTCCAATGCACAAAGAGGGCAGACTATCATGGGAATTTGGCACTTATGATACATTTGATTTTGAGAAACATCACTTGAGTGCTAGTGTTCCATCCTAGTGGTTGGTTACTATAAGGTAAGGATTTATTAGGTTCTAATCCTAGTAAAATATGGATGAGTTTATAGTAATGCGATGAGAGAATTGATTTTTTGGATGGAACATTGAATGATGATTGGGTTTTAAGTTGATGAGATGCTGGTGGTTAGGGAGGCCTGAGGAATTTGGATGGTTTTGAGAGGTCCCTAGAGATAGCGGTGACATTGGAAATGGATGAGTGGTTATGGTATTCATTTATGGAATCTTATCATACTCTTAGGATAGAGACGATCATTCCCAATATATTGACATCATCCTCGATATGCTGAGAGAGAATTGTTTTTATTCTACGCTACCCAAATTTATTTTTGGTAAGTAGAAGGGAATTTGAGGAGGTGATGATTATAGAGTAGTGTTAGTGGAGATTTATGGTGGGAAGTGAACCATTAAATGTCTATGAGGAATTCCTTTTGGTTTTTTGAATGCTAGAAAGTACCACAGGTACCATTCTTGGGAGTTGAGGATGGATGATTGTGGACATTTTTTTGTCCCTCTAGTTATAGTGAGATGACCACATCCAATTCTTAGGTTGGCTATGAATTGGGTGTCGGAAATGGTGGTTGGATTTTCTTGAATAAGGCGATGATGATGATACTCCTATAGTGGGTTGTGATATGTTGGTCATAGGGGTGTGACCCTCATGATGGAAGTGTCACATGTTTATAGAATTGACCACAGATCAGTCACGATGGATTTTTGATTATAGTGAGGTATTGATGATTCATGTGATTAAATTCATTAAGTAACTCTAAAATGAAATCAGTCGTAGTGGATTATTGAGATGAGTGTTCCTTGGTCTTGGTGTGGTATTGAAAAGTAATTTGAGGTTCCCGTGTTGGAGGCGATGATGTGTGTGGTAGGACATGACTATGGTTTTGAGTTCGTAGAGGATCTGACTATGGAATCTCACTAAGGGTTGTGAATGGACTCTAATGTGTGTGTTTGGGTGTTTGTGGAATGCCTTTGGGAGTGATGTAATTTTGATCATGTGACATGGAAATGAGGTGGAAGTTGGAGTCATGCTCTTTAGGGAAAAAGTGTTCGAGTATTTTCAAACTTTAGTTCATGCACAATGTGGGTGTTGAAGGTTTCACCCTATGGCTTATGTGTCATTTTGGGAATGATGGGTGTTTTTTGGGATTGAGATGGAATTTCAAGAAAAGGATGTTATTTTCTTAGTTTAGGAATGGATGGACGACATGTTTCTACTTTATTTTGTTTTGGATGGTGCAGAAAGCTCAAAAGGGACATTGGAATTATAAGGAATTTTAGGGAACAATATGTTGGAAGCTATTTCAGATGCATCATAGGAGTGTGAGTTCAAGGTTCTTTTGGAATTTTCAAATGGATGAGTTTCTATGTGTGGAAAATTTTTAGTGATAAATTAAGGCTAGAGGTGGGGAGAACCATAGAAATGATAAGTGATTGGGTAATACAAAATATGGTGTTTCAGTTAGCTATCCTAGAGTAAGCACCATATTGAAATTTTGGTTTTGGAAACAAATTTTGGCTAGGGTTTTGGTGGGATGAGTGCCTTGAGTTGGAGGTTGTTTCTTGGCTATGTTTCATACATTTAGAAATAGAATGACACCATTGGGGATAAATAGTGATCGATTTAGGTTTTATGTTGTAGTTAGATGATCACCATGGCATCCAAAGGATGATAATTCTTATGAAGGGGAGGTTGTAAGATTCCACAACCGCATGGGTAAAACATTTCAGAAAGATTTTTAATTTTCATTATTAGGATGAGTCAAATTTTGGGAAAAACTAGAAATGGAATTATGATAGTTCGAACACATAAATGTAGTGTTTTTGATATGTTTAATGATTCTTGATAGGTAGATCGAGAATCTGTATGATCATTGGAGACTTCAAGTTATGTTTATAGAGTTTTTTGGAATGGTTTCAAGGTATATTATTCATTTCTAAGGAGAAAATGTGAGACACCTTGATGCTAAGGAGGTTTGAAGTTCATTTTGAACTGTAAATTTTTTTAGTGGTTTGATCATGATTTTTAATAAACCATTTAAGGTATAAGGAGAAATGATTCTAGGTTGATAAGGGTCCAAGGCATGGATCACTGGCTATGCATAGGTTAAAACAAACCATGCACCTCGCTACAGAGGGGATGTAGTTATGACCACATGTTTGGTGCATGGTTATCCTAATCATGTCGACTAACTATGCGGGGTATGGATCTAGATAGTAAGGGGATCACAGTTGGATCATGGTTTGTTTAATATGGTGTCAAAACCATGCAATTTCACAGAGTCTCATTAAAATTGTTAAATGACCAAAATAACCCCTTGGCATTTTTATCCATTCCACCCATTCTATCCACTAGTATAGGTGCACGAACTTGGGGATCCCCAAAACCATTCATCCTACTCTTCATCATTCAATTTGGGTGTGGGTTCATGGTGTTTTTTAATTGCATAAGGTGAGATATCATCCTCTCATATTCCATTCCTTTCCCTCAATAGTTCCTTCAAATTTTGAATGTGTGGTTTAGGGATTTGATTCTCACTCCCCCATAGCATTATAGAATAATAAATGGATTATGGTGATTTTGGAGGGCTTGTATTGAGGTGATCCTGGTTTGTGTTCTTCATATTGTTTTGTGATTTTTAGTTAATATATTTTTTCACTGTTAATTTTCTTATATATTTTTTCCAATGGATTATATTAATTAAGAATGGAAAAAAGGTATATCCTCTTAGGTATTTTCCTAGAAATGGTGTTGGGAGTATGTTGTGGACCTCCCATAGATGTTTCTTGGAGTTTCAATAAGAGGTGAGTTCCCTGTGAGTCTTCGATCAATATATTCAGTTAGGGTTTATTTCATCCATTAATTGTTATTATAACTAATTAGTGTTTTCATTTTACATGAGGCAATAGAATGGGAATCCAATACGATATCGGTTGGATACTGAATTGGTTATATGAGTCTAGGGATATCCTTGGAAATGCCTCCATGGTTTGGAAATGTATTGGAATGCTTCGTTATTTAGTTAGGTAGTCTAAGAACTTTACCCATATCCTTGTAAATTTATTAACATGTGTATGCAATTTTTATCTTAGATAACATGTGTGGTGTTCTCTTACTTGGTTTAACTTAGTGGTTCTGAGATTTAAATTGGTACCTTAGACCTTAAATGGGACTCATAGGATGTTTTGGAGTTTATAAGTCCAAATCTATATCCACCCACGGGGTTTTTTATTCCATGAAAATGGTAAGTTTGGTTTTGAAGGGTAAAATAGTTGGTTTATGAGATTAACCTGGTTAAGGTCATTGGTTGGCTTAAGTAAATGGAAATAGGGATAATGGTTAGATATTGGTAACAAATTATTATGACTTGTAAGAGGATAAGATGTGGTGTTTTATGGTTTGAGTTTTGTGAAACGAAAATGGGGATCTTGAAATGGTTCTAATGGTGTGCATTGAGTTTTGACATGGTTTTGGGTGTCAAAGTAGGAATGATTTGTTTTAAAAGGGACCTTTTTTCAAATGAGTTGTTGACCTCCATGTTTTTTTAAAATGGGATTATAAAAGTATTTCAAATATTTATTTGATAAACTGTATGGTTTCCATTTATAGGGATTCATTGATGGTTATTTTAATTATTTTAGGGAAAGAAAGGCTTTGGCCTTTCTCTAGTAGTGATGGATCAGAGGAACCTTTAAGTGTAAATGGAATAAAAAGGGTTATTGAAATTTCTTATTGTATTTCATGGTTATGATGTTGATCCTTAGTAATTGAGAAAGCATTTAATGGAATTGTTGTGATGCTGGGATGATATTTCAAGAATGGGTAGTATAATATATGGATAAGGTATCAGATTGGGGTTCTGAAAACTGATGTTATACATTGGGTTTTATGTTCCAAAATGATGTTATAGGAGAAAATTATATACCATGTGGAAAAGGATATTGGACTTATGCTCTTCATCATTGTGGATGGTCTAGAATGATTCTTTTGGAACGATTAATGTTTTTGTATAGATGTATGATGAACTGAGGCTCCATAAACTAACATTATAATTTAGGATGGGTTGTCTAGACATGAATCCCATTACCAGAATTAATATTTTCTTACATGGTTTGATGTTGGACATAGGTTCCAGTCACGGTTGACATTGATGTTGGTATTTTATTTAGATGTCAGGCTGATTTTATGATAACTAATGGTATGGGAACATGAGATAGTTATAGAAGATGTATGTTTTATAAATCCCTAGGTTGAGTAATAAGTAAACACCATTTCTTTGATATTCATTGTATATATCCTCCTATGCGGGGTTTTAGATATCTGGCCTAGGTTGATTGAGGTTTGTTATTATTGGGTGTCAGCTTAGGACCTGATGGACAATGGGTTATAAATTATAGAGTGGTATCAATTTATGTATCTCTTTTTCTATATTATTTATTGATCCCACTGGTTATCAACATACATTGTTCATATGGCTATTAGTTTCTTTACATACCCTTAGAGGTGTCATACTGATTTTCAATCAAACACTTATCGGGTCTATATTATGGATAGGTTCCCAAGATTACCTCATATGTTTATTGAATTCGTGTGTTTCGGTTGAGGCTTGTATTGAGTTTTTCATAATTGGGAGGGATGGCTTGGATGGAATCTGGAGATGTGATGAGATTTTATGTGGTGTTGATGTAGAGATTGGGGAATTTATTTCTATTCATTTATTTTATATTTTTGGTCACCCCAGTGGAAGGATGGTGTTGTATGTAAGACATGGCTATTTGGGCCTTACAACAATTCATTTTTTGTTATAACATGAACTATGTACCCTAAATACTTACTCTAATGTATATGACGATTGGTTATTTGTATTGTTGTGAACTCTTAGATATGGGGTATATCCACCTCACAATACAACCATATACCCCTGCTACTAGTCTATAGCCTCTATCATACAAGGAGATTCACCTTAGGTCATGTGGCATATCATATCAGGGCATCGTTTTAATTGCTCTTTGGTTGGGAATTTTCATTACCATTCCAATAGTCTAATTTGTTTGATAATATGGGAAATATCTATGCTTAGGAGATAATATGACTCTATGTTATACCTAGGAGTATCAATTATGATCAATATGGGTGTTTTATATCATGATTTTATAAAGGTCTATAATGGTTTATGGATACAGAAGTAAAACTGAGTACTTACTTCATCCTATGATAGATGAGAAGTCTTATCTTACCATTCAAATATTGGATGATGTACTTCAAGCATGTATTCATGGATTCAATGTTTCTTTGAAGAATAATATTGTTTTAGGGGACTTTTAGTATGAAAATAATAATCAAGAATTGTTTTAGATGGAAACTTTTAAGGACTTTTATAGAAATCCATGTTGATCAATTATGTGAAAGTTAGAGGTAGGGGGGATTCAGTTATTAGGATGAGTCTCATACAGGATACTTTGGAGCACATCTAGTTTATCCAAAAGAGGTCTTTGACTACTTAAAGAATGAAGAGATCTATTGAAGACCAGCATAGTAATCCTCATGAGTTTGATGATGGTGACTGATTTCCATTAATGGTATCATCTTAGATGGGACATTTACAGGTTTGAATGTAAGGGAAATTCACACCCAATTTCATGGGTTTGTTTGAGGTTTTTGTGAGGATCAATATTATGGATTACCAATAGAAAATTCTATTGAGGTTTTGTGGTATGAATTATTTATTTCATATACATCACAATTGGATATAACATCTCTATTTATATCAAGTGATTAGGGTTGATGTTGTTGAGTTAGATCCTAATGTTCCATTTGAATAATAATGAGTACATATCATGGATCCGAGTAAACAATTTATTCATTGGATGATATTACCTTTCATATATATATATATGTATGTATATATATATATATATATATTCTAGTAGAAAATGTTTATCTAGGAGGAGAATTGGGGATTTGAGGATGATATGTGAGTGTTAGGGATATAGTTATTTACAGGTGATGCCTGATAATGTATCTTAGGGGCTAGATCCCCTATGATGTCGAGGTTATAACAAAATGTAAAAATTAGAGTTATTTTTTAGATTTAAATTTGGATATGACCTATTTATTTTCTCTCCTTTCATCCATAGAAGGTCATAAGGGAGGATTAGGATCATTTTTTTGAGAAATATGTTGTTAATAGTGTAAATCTTCATATGAGATTTACCACTTAAATCCTGGTGGGTTAAAATAGAGTTTCGATAGACCTGGGCATTGGTAGTTCCACTCCCACCCCCATAAGAGTTTCTTAAGGGCCAAGACACCCTAATTTGATAGTTAGGATAGTCCATATTTTATGGTTTTTACCTTTTAAGATATTTTGGATTCTCCTTCAACCATTCAAAGCTCTCACCTTATTTTCACTATTTTTTATGTGATAATTACTCCTCCCATATAATTTATTGTACAAATCAAGTATCATTTGGTTCATTTGAAAATAATGTTGTGAATATAATCTTACAATACCGTAAATATTGATGCCTCTTACAATTTCTGTAATCTATTCTATTTTAACCTAAATTTTATTGGGTTTTTAAGGGATTGTTACTCTTATTTTTTGTGGATGAATTTTCCATTAATATCAATCAAGTGGGATCCCACAACAAAAAGGAAGATGGTCGCAAATATTTCCCAATGGTTTATGTTAGATTTCATTCTTGTGTGATATGTGGGTCATTCTGACCATTCTTGATTGACCCTAATTTAAATTAAAAAATAATTTTATCTATAAATTGATAATTTATGTTAGATTTCCATGAGTTATGTGATGTAATTATAGACATTGTTAGGTTCCCTTAGTATCATTTATGTTGGATATGTTAATGACGTGTAGTGGTAGACTTGAGGCTACATCCAAATGTAACATGTGAGTTACCCTTATCCCCTTTAGGAACGTTATGGAATAGTTTTGGGTGACTGTTCATCCCCCATTAATGTGTTGTATCTAGATAGGTTATTCCTTGAATTTGGTATTTAATGTGGTTCATGCATGTGTAATCCAACCAAACATATAGTTAAATTTTAGTTGGATGTTATGACAGACCTTAAGTAAATTTATTATATCACTTACAATTTTTTTTGTATTAGGAGACACATGTGGTCTAATATACACCTATTACTATTAATGAATTTCAAAGGGATGTAATATCCATTCAGGATATGATTCATATATTGAGGCATGTAATTCCCATAACATGATACATTCATGATCTATATGGTATGTCCATTATTTTTCTATGTAATTCCTAGATATATCATATTGGTTATGATGATGGATTGAATTCCCATTATGTTTATTAGTTGTATTTGGAGAAATATAACCCTAGTAATGGGACATAATGCCCGAGAAACTTTGATGATGTTGGATATGGGATACTATAACAAGATGTTGTTTTACCATTGGATATGGGATGTACTTCCTAGAGTATTATGTGTCTTGAGAATGGAATATGATGATTATGTGAGAATGAAAATTTATATAATGGGTTTCTATTATTCTTTTTAAAAGGTCTAAGGCAAGTGAATATTTACCCTTTAGTGATTATTCATTTCTCTAGAGATTGTATTACCTCTTGATAATGGATTTGACATTGGATTCTTGGTATTATATTATCATATGGGGATGTTATAATAGCTTTTATCATAGATATTAAAACATTATGTACCCTAATATGTAATAATTTTGGGGTATTATTCCCACTTATAGACCATTATTATAATGAAATTATTCCCACGATTATTATATGGTTTATTGGATATATTTCCCATGTAATGAATTTTGAGATTTTATCAGAAATAATGCCAACTACTATGACTTGATTTTTGATACATACCAGCAATGATTCATTACTATAATATGATGGGATTTTATACCCATGATCATGAGTAAGGATAATATCCCTTATATATATTCTTTTGATATTCCTAGGGACACACAAACACTAGACGAAACCTATACAGTCATAATTGGGTGGTTGGGCAGTACCCATTGTTGTAACTTGTTTATTATTGTAGCCATTGTCTGTGATTTAGATTATATCATACCACATGATACATGAATATATATATTGGATTTTCTATGGATGTTGTTGATGGAGACCTAATAAGGTATAATCACACATTTCTTTGGTGCCTTGTAACTTGAGTATATATCTTTTTCTTGATTATAGATAAGGTAAATTGAACCGTACTAGATATGTGTGATATCGGGTCCTAATTGGTGTTAGTATACATGGTCATGTGAGGAATCATAACCTCATGGTGTTGTTTTCTTTATTATTATTTTTCATTGGCATATTTTCTTATATAAAATTCATGAAAGACCATTATTTATTTCTAATCCCGCCTGACATCACAATATAGGTCATATTGTTATCGTATGTCTTGGGTGTTATACATGGGGTTGTTCTATGACTATAACGAAACATTATGTTTTGTTATTGTATTTTTATTTTTATTATTACTTCTAATATGAATTTTTTTCATCTATACCCTGTGGTATAGTCTAAAAACTTATAATATAGAACCCCACCACTAATTTGTATCCATTTTCATATGAGGAGGAATAGTTAATGTATGTAGCACCACCAGTTTGGTCTTGGTTGAGTTGTTCGGAGTTGGAGAATATTACCAGTAGCTTGGAAAAATTAGATCAGCATCAAAATTAATCAATCTTTTAATATAATCATGTTTAAAATTCTTATTGATTCTTCCCATATCTCACAACAAACTCTCACCAAATTAAAATTCTGTTATATAAATTTATAACTCATATATTGTATATCAAAATAATTGGGGACATAATAAATTACACTCTTATATAGGGTATTAAAAACCAAGGCTCATAACCCAATCCTCACTCTGAACCTTAGCTTCCTAGAGATGGGTAACTATTGTAACAATCTAGAAATATGATGATCAACCACATCAGCTTTACCTCAATGAATATTAGAGTTCATTGAATCCACATGTGGATGGTAGTCATGTAACATAATGTGTCCCCACTTTTCTTCATCAATATATCCCATATGAAGAGTAGTAAAACCACATAGACCTCAAACATATCAATAAACAACTATATCATATCACACATCCTCATCATAAATCTCACATTCAATTAATCTCCCAATATGAACCATTATGGCATGCTAGAGAAATAAATTTATGGATAGTTTTCCTTTAATCCAATATTGTTAATAAAAAAATAATTAATTCTAGTATAAATAATCATATACCTCAATCCCATATTCATGGGAGAGAAAAAGCATAAACACATAGGTGATTAATTTTCTACCTCAAACCCTAGATAGTGGGAGATAATTAATATATACTTAGGTGTAGAATTAATTACCTCTAACACAAGGATACATGTGATAATGAGAATTAGTACAAAAATGTGTTATCGCCATCATCATAAAAATCAACCTCCAACTAAACTGCATCACAAACATAAAGAATGGTTAATAAACATAAAAATTTAAACTTCCTATCCAATGGAAAATCTATTAATCACATGGAAATTCAGTATAATAACCACATGTTACCATAATTTCCTCAGGGATACCCATATATATTTTTATATTAAATTCTAATTATAGTTCAAAATCAAATATAGATTCACCCATGAAAAACCAATACATAATAATTTGGATATCCATAATATTATATCACTTAAAAATTATTAAGTCAACCATAATGTTAAAAGGATATTCAAATATTATTACAATAATTTATTTTCATCATTAATTTTAGTTATTCACATATTAAAATGATATGTTTAAATTCACTATTCTACATCTTCATCCCAATACGTTTATATCATTAACAATTATATTTAATAATCCAAGATTAATCCATATGGCCATGTAAAACTCATGACATTTAGAAGTATTCCATGTCAACAGAGGTAGTCTAAACTAGGTACATACAAATTAAATAAATATTTAAAAAGTAATAATAATTATCACACTTATAGTGAAAATTTAGGGCTGAGAAAATGTTAAAAAATATATAAATATAGTGGTTTATAGATCTCAAGAATCAATATCTCCTCATTTTAATTTGGTATTATCTACTCTTGCTATATCCCCTAGCCCCAAAACAGTCTATATCACTACCATGTGAACTAAAAACCAACACCATGATAATTCCTTATCTTTAATCAAATAATTTCTAAAAGTCTAGTAAAATAATATGTTGACATGATATCATTAGTTCTCATAAATATAAATTAGTCAAATTAGAGCATCAAAATTCACTAAAATGATTCAAAATATTTTCCATCTGGTCTAGAATAACAAAAGAAGAAAAGCATTTTTAGTAAAACAAATTGAGATCCCACCCACCCCCTCATGCTATAAATCCTATAGACTAGTTTAGGGGTGCCACATGTCACTACCATTCATGAACAAACAAAAAATGAGTTTTTTACACATATTTCATAATTAATAATCTAATATTAGATTTGAAATAATAGATAGATATATGTTTCACCCTAAATATATATCTCCCATTCAATAATAGCTATAGAATCTAATGATCAAATGAAAGATAATTTGGAATACCATGACTTAAGTCCCATTCCAACTTTATGTCTATACGGACACATCATTTCCATCTATTATGAAGATTTAATGTGTAGGTAACACCCATATTATTCAGTACTATTGTATAGAAGGGTGGGTTATGTGGCCCTTCTCTGGGTGTCTGATTTTATATCTAACGATACTCTTATCACTACTATTAGATTATCAAGATACTTCTTCTATATGATATTCATCACAATGTGTGGAGGAATCCTGGACTGAAGGTTTTTCTAAATTACTCTAATTTTTTTATCATACTCCTCACATCACAAGGGTAAAAATATATAATTTTTTCAAAAAAATAATTAATTATTTAAAATGATAGAGAGAATATAAAATAAATGAAACCACACACTTCAATAAATCTCAATCTATATTTAGAATAATCACATTCGTAGTCTTGTTAGATTAATTTATTCATGATCTAAATATATTTAAACAATAATAAATATGAATCTACCAAAATTTAGGTTGTTGAAACCTTCCTAAAATATGATATAAAAATATCTCTCCATAATTTCAATAATAATAAAATTATGAAATTCAATAATATTAAATCAATTTAATCATATGAAGAAAATTAATTCAGAAATATTTCTTATTAAATTTTATTTTTAGTTTAAGAAAATTAAATATTATAGATTAGTTTTAGATCCTCTAAATTCCCACTAATAATACCTTTAATCCATAAATTTTATTGATTTTATTTCAAATCCAGTTTTTTAATATCAATTTTTTTAATTTTTTGTCATGAATATATCAATATAAGTGAAGAACACGTATTATTCAATAATACCAAATATTAAACATAAATTTGAACATATCAATGAACCATACTTGTTTTTCAATGATATTATGATATTTATTGACTATCTTTCATCTCCAATGGATAACTCTATCTAAAAACAATTCTATATTTAGGGTTATGCCAAGGGTTCTCTAAAATGATTAACATATATGGAAATATTTAGGTTAAAACAAATAATTTATTTTCATATAATTTATTTGAAATATGCCAAGAAACTCTAAATTATCATTAGAATAATTTTAAAAACAAAATATCTTCTAAATGAAAACATCCTAATAAAAAAACTCTATTTATTAATCTAACAATACATTGAGGAGAATAATTATTGTTTCAACCTTTTTAGTGGATTGGAAACCAAAAATAAATATTTTATTTAATAAATTCCCATGGTACGTGAAAATAATATCATAAATCCATATTCAAAAAATATGAGTGTAAATGAATCCAATGGAATCAAAATAGTTTCCAAATATTGAGAATAAGATAGTTAATTTTCAAATAAATATTATAAATACCATATTAATAACCCCAAGTATCCTTAATCACATACTATTTTTAATAGAAAATTTATAGTGGTAATTTCATATAGATGAAGTCACTATTTAATAAATAATAACACTAGTGAATAAAATAAAATTAAAACTATGTCTGAATTTTGAGTACAAGATAAGTAATTCTCAAAAGGCACCAAGAATTCTATACTATCACCAACATTAAAATGTTACAATCTTGAAAAGAAATTAAATAGTAAATAGCCTAGTCGCTACATCCTATTCTCCCACTAAACATATCATTTTAAATAATTAAAAAACATTTTATAATATTTTAAAAAATGTGCGGAATATGGTAAATACAAAAAATATATTCATAGAAATTAGTAACCAAGAAATGTAGAGTATTTAATTATACTAAAATAATTAAATAATCACAAATGAAAAAACCCTGATTTTGAACTAATAAAAATGGATCATTATAATTATTTATCTCTTCATTTAGAAATAATTTCTCTAATGTACACTAAAAATGAATCATCATATTTTCAATAATAAGTCATGAAATAGAACAGTTGTGTGCTATGACACACTCCCATGATAATACTCCCATAACTCTAATTATCAAATATAAAACACATTTTGTTAAATCTTAAATAATTCCATTCAATGACGTATAACCAATAAAATCTTACACTTCAGGACCATGGATCATGAAAAAAAAGAGTAATAATGAATATATGATATCACTGTATATTCCCAAACTGAATTAATATATCCTAAACCTTAGTTGAAGAAATTCCAACTTCAATCCACCTCCAATATATCCTTAAAAATGAATGGTTATCTATATCACAATTCACATAGACCAATTATTGGACTATATAAAAATGGGTGGACTAATCAATAAACCTCAACTACAAAGGCATTCCCATGAAAACATTAATTATAAGTGATAAAATTATTACCAAAACACATTACTCATATCATAGAAAAATTTCAAGGCTTACTTTCCAATACTATATAACCTTATAACTCTAAATAATTAAATAATTTTTTCGATACATATTAACAGTCATTAAAACCATTACTACACATATTTTTGAGGCATTCCCAAAACATCATTGTACAGATTATAAAATATCTATATTCATCATTGAGGAAGAGTTTCAATATCCTCACCATTAATAAGAAATATCAATAACAAGGTAAAACTTAAAAAAAATTATATGATAACTCATACTTCCATTTTGTTATGTTGAACACTAACTGAAATAAAAAATGGGTTATTTTCATATCCATTTATATATAAACATCACTTAATTCCCTTATCCTCTCTTATGAAACCCACATTAAAAAGTACCTTCATGTGATACATTTGATATCATATAACATTATGTGAAACCAATGAAAAATTATTATAGAAAATTATAAAAATTTATTTTAATTACATACATTTTAAAAAAGTAATATTGCAGATGCCTCAATTATGCATAGAGATGATTCTTATAGAAAGAAAAAAGTCAATTTAACAATTTCATCACGAAATTTTTATTCCATTTTAAATAAATTCTCATTACCTGGATTGTAAATAAATATAGTGTTATGTGGCTACTTATTATTCACCCAACTAAAAAAAATTAATCTATATAAATAAATATACAACCTCTCAAAACCAAGGGTTCTACCAATTAGGTTTTGAAACTAAAACAATCCCCTTTCCCCAATACATTAAATATTAATGTCACTTAACAATGGATCTACATCATTATAACATACACACCAAAAAAGAAATGGTAATATATGAACATATTATTAAAATCTTTCATCATCACTAGTAAGATCATTCATGTCAATATATAATACTTATAGAACCAGTTTTACACTGTCATTATCATTATAATGCCATCAGGTCACTAGAATCAACAAGTTGTGATATTAACACCATATCACCCATTTAAAAACCTATGAAATCTCAGAAAATTTGTAGAAATATATTTGGATTGATAGGAATTTATCAAAAACTACAACATTACTTCATGAAGTTATTACATCCCTAATGTGAAAAATAATATCAATGAAGTCTCTTATTTAAAAATAACACCCCAAAATTCATCCACCTCTTTATAAAATATTTTATGGCCTATATGGGACTTATACCACAACATGTTATGTTGTTGGACCTATATATATATATATATGAAAATGATCAATATATATTAGACACCAAATTAACACATGTCAAATACATAGAAAAAATATCAATATTAAAAGAATCAGATATCCTATATATTGTAAATTAGTCATCATTATATCTCCAATAAGACGATCTTGTATAAATCATTCATTATGACATCATAAAGTAAAAAATGTGATACGCTTATCTAATTCTCCCATATTAAACATATATCCATGTAGATGATCCATTAGAATAATAATAACTCAATTTCTTTAAAAAATCACACCAACCCTCACACTAAAGTATATGTTGAATAGATCAGATAATGACTAACAACATAATCTCATTTTAAATGAAATATTATAAATGTATATGTTACCACTAGGGAAATTATTCAATAAAATATTTTATATTTAGAATCCCTCATATATCATCAAGCTACCTCAAATTCATAGGCAATACCATTTTCTTCAATGTTCACAATACCCCAGTAACATGAGATACCTTGACTATTTTATAGAGCCAATCCTCTATAATGGTTGAGGGTATAGGTCACTCACACTAAAATCCTTAAAAAAATACCAACCATGTAATGGTAAATCATAAATGGAATTCTAATTGGTAAAAATTTAGTGGTATTGATTCGTGACCTTATGTAAAAGTACTTAAAATTTAAAATATCACATAAATAGGAAATTAATTTTTTTAATCAATATATAGAAAGAAAAAAATAATGATATAATATAATATATATATATATTTTTTCATAAGAAAATATTATCTAACACATATTAAGACTACTATCAGATTCTATGCCTGGGTGTTTATTATAATCCATACCTTTGATATCACATGAGAGATATATACCATAATCTCCATTTTTTATCTTAGACTCAACTCAATATATCATAAACTCTAATGAATGATACGCCATCCCAATCAATGTCAATATTATCAACTATTTGGATTGAAACATCCCTTTCTCATTAATTAGAATCATCTCTAAAAAATTGAACTAAAAAAAGTGAATAATGTAAAAATTTATTGAATTATCAATAATCACCCTTATAAAAAATATTCCCAAAATCAATCAAATTAACAACACACACAGAATCATGATTATATTCTACCTGGATCATGATTAATTATATTTTATTATATAAAATATATTATAAGTATCAATTTTATTTAGTAGAATAAAAACTCCATGTATAAAAATTTATGGACCACCACACCATATTATTTGGTCATCTAGTATTCTGACCGAAGTATGATGTTGTTACATTGTTGGAGAGAATCACAAACCAAGTCATCAAACGTGAGTAACTCCATTATTCATCCTATCTCTCCAATTCCAATCATTCATGTCCCAAACAATCATTAAGTGAATTCTCTATGCCAACCATCAATAAGCCAAGGTTTAGGTATATACATAAAATAAATGGAAATATTGTCTTTATATTCAAAACACCCTTATATCACTAAAGACAATAACAATATAAAAATTCATTAATATTCATAAATAAATCATAAATCGTAATATCATAATAAAATATCCCCCCACACACACAAACTACATTTTATTAGAGGGAACCAACAACTCAGGATCTCCACCCATTCCTTAATCTAGCCCTAAATTACCTAGAGAGGAAAAAGAGTAATAAATATCTAACTATATATAGATACACAATATCAAAACCAAATCAATGTATTTGGGAACTCAAACACTCTACATGGGAATTATAGTCACATAATATAATGCGTCTCTACTATTATTCCTCAATAACACCCACAAGAATAGTAGTAGATCTATACTGATATAAAAAACATAAAATAATTATATCATATCACACACCCCATAATAAATCCAAAATTAAATTAATTTACTAATATTCAAAAAAATACATATCCTAGAATCACCACCATGTATAGTCTTAATAAAACATAGAGTAGTGGTTGAGAAAATAATGGATACTCATTTTTATAATCATCAATATTTATCATAGTTCTATTAAAGACAATGATTGAAAACACATTAAGAAATCATTCTATTCCAAAAACACAGGACAATTTGAAATAGGGAAAATATACTCAAATGTATCATCAATTTCTTATATCCCTAGTATATGGGTGAGAATAACAATGGATAAATGAATTTTCCATATCTATAAAAATAAATCCACTCTATATAAAAGATCGATTATACATAATTAGTTATTCTTCCTAACACCTAAAAAATCATCAATCACATAGAAATTACACATAATAATAATGAGTTATCATAATGTCATCCATGATTGCCATTTTTTTAGTAATAATGTTCAATGATAGGTCAATGTAAATTATCAAACCACCATAGAAAAACCAATTCATAATAATAAGTATATCCACATTATTAACTAATTTTCACATTATTATATGTAAACTATAAAATTATTAAAATATTAATATATTCTTATCATAGTTTATCTAGATCATCATCTTAATAAATCCCACTATATGAATTTAATGGTTCTTGCAATCATTTTCCATCATCATCATAAGAATAAATACACATCATTCACAAGTATACTACATCATCCATTAGTAATTGAAATCATAATGATATTCTCATTCCATATTATACTAATTCACATCATATTGATTATTCCAAAACATCATGAGTAGTAAAAATAATAATCATATAGATTTAATAATTATTTAATAATAAATTCTATGATTTTTAATTAACACTAATCATACAATCATAAACAAATAACGTCATCATTGTTTTATGTGAATATAAACCCAAAAGAAATTAAACATACCTAAGGGAATAATTTAATCAAAAGATAACATGTGAATATGTTAAAATTAACACATTAGTCAAATTATATATGAATTAATTGGATTGGACTATCAAAATTCACCAAAATGATCCAAATATGGTTCCATTATTTTTAAGAGGTAAAAATAAGAAAACAATGATATTTTAATGCACATAATAGAGATCCCAAGTAACATAAATTTCCTCAAACCATCTAGATCAATGAGGGGGCACCATGTAACACTCTGTGTGTTGTCACTCATGGATTGAGCCACATTATTTAACACCATACACCCATACGAGATACGATTTCAATATTGATATCTCCAAACCTCAATTTTTTTTGTTATACATGATTGTTAGTGTTGTTGGAAAATGTTATTTTCTAGAGGTTATGAAATGTTATGGGAAATATTACATTAGTGTTAAGAACCACTCAGGTACCAAGTTGTCAAGTACATGTTATCTGGTTGGGTCTCCGTAGGAGAAAACAATCCCTGCAAGACCACAAATTCCTTGATAGCCCTGGTGTGGGTACTCAGTGGGAGACTAGTATTCGGTAACCCTTGGGTGTTATTTTAATTTAATTTAATTATTTGTTTTAAAAAACTACATTAAATGGTTATTGGTTCATATTTATAGAACTAATAATGAAAGTTGATCCCTCATCCCCTCTTCCTTATTTCATCCACTTAAATGTTAGATTATCATAGTTCCTTATAAGATTTATATCCCATTTTTTAGGGGTGGTTGTTCCTAGTAAAGGTATGGATCCCCTTCTTTTTAGTCTTCATTTACGTCACCATTTCAACATATAACATTGGTTATGTCTAATTATATGTATATTTTCTAATTTATTGATTAAATTTGTTTAAGGTTGAATCTATGGGTGTCATTTGATAATAAGGAACCTTAAATCCCCATGTAGGAGGTCCCATGATTTCCTAACAATTTTTAATCATTTGGAAAGTGTCATACAAAATGTGAGAAATACCAATTTTTTCATATGACCTAAATCTAAATTAAATTATTTCCCTTAAATATATAAGGTATAAATAGAACATAAAAAGGTATGAGTAGTCCATGAGAGTTTTTTATCAATATAATTAGTCATAAATGTATGTTAGACCAAATAAATTTAGGGTTATTCATTTATTTTGTTGTTTTCAAATATCATTTTAGTATCAAATACTTAGGGGATTGTTATGGATTCATTACATCCATAAGGATTGTATGTGTTAGAGAGAAATATGTTCTTAAAATATTATCCACACCAGAACCCATCATCTTATGTCGTGGGACATATTTTTGGATATAGAGTTCTCTCTTCAAGATTACGGTTGTCTATTCCATAGAGAAAATCATTCATCGTAGTCTTATTAAAGAAAGTAATGACTATATTATAGCATGATAGGAAGCACCATGAGAATCTAAATAGGTATGAATAGAAAATTATCAATATCACTAGAATTTTATGGAGTCCAAGTCCATAGAGGACAACAATCAATGAAATAATATTTAAAAATAATTATCCATACCATAGAAAATATTTATATCATGGATAGAGTAAATTGGGATTTTTTAATTAATGTTTCTAATCCTATAAGAGATCATGTCTCATTGAAATGGATATGTTGTAACAAGTTCAGTGAGTCAATAAGTTTTAGGAGATCATCCCCTGAACATGGATAGGTTAGGGATAAGGTTTTTTTAAAAGAATTGTTGATTTAGTCATCATAAGTCACATTTTAGAGCATTATACCATGAGTACATAATTTTATTGAATCCCACTTCTATGATGTAGTGAAAGAGAGTATTCCATGGTGAAGATTTTGAATAAGGTTTTTATGTCATAGTATGTGTGATGAAATTATAGCTAGGAATATTATGGAAATTGTACATGAAATTTTGGATCATATTTTATGTGATTTAAAAGTTTCGCTAAAGTTCCTTAATAATAACCTTGAAGTTTGGGTGATTCATGGAATGATCCTAAGAAAAGACATGAATAGTAACTTGATCCCAACCCTTCGATTAAATTAAGTTGGTTGAATTATATAAATATATACAAAACAATTATACATAGAAGTGAAAATAGGGTATCAAGAATAGATAAGGGATTTCATAAAATTACAAACAAGAGATATTCAGGTTGCTAAAAAATAAGAAGTGAAAAATGAGAAGTAATTTCTAGGATCTTCATCTCACCGAAACACCATAATGTTGTAAAGATTAGACACACAATTTCAAGTGTATTTTCAAATTATTTTCTCATAAAGGATAAGGATTTAATGGAAGGAGTAGTGAGTTTCTTTTGTGATGATAGGCAGTGATATTTTCTTATAGTGTATAAATAGTTTGTCAGAGGTCCAGGGTGACTATAGTTTTTTCTAATATAAAGTTAATTAGTGAAAACTAATACCATAGGTTCATAGGAACATTACCATTACATGATCCTTGGACTCTCCTAGATTGGTTAAATAATGTAAAATCTGTTTTTCTATTTACTACATTCATCACTCCTATATATTATGTAAGGGTGAGATATAAGTGTTCCTAACATCAAGAGAACTTGATAAAATTTAAAGGGTAATATTTTAAATCTACGTTTCCCTAATTATCCTCCACTCTAAGGTTAATATCCTCAGTAAGGGCCTATATATTAGAAACAGAGGATGGTTCTGGGGTGATGTTCTCTCTCTCTATCACTCTCTCTTTATGAATGGTATAAAAGAATGCTTGAAATCATAAATGAATTCTTATTTTTGAAGGTGAAAATTTCCAATTATATAAGAATATGATAAATCACTATTTTAGGTCTTTATGGATTGTAGGGTACATAATATGCATTCATGCTATTTCAACTTACATGGAATGTACATACTTATCGATATAAAACCTCGTGGAACTAGATACAGATGAAAAGGAAAACAATTCTCTTGGGGGGCTATAGAGAATCCTAACTACACATAGATAATGTCATAAAAAAAATCTCATTCTATATGGGATATAATTTTTAATACATATGAAGTGATTCTAAATTTTTGGGGGCCAATATTCAATTTATATGGAATAAGTACAAGTATTTTATAATGAGACTAACCAAAACTGTCGGTGAATTTTCTGGTCGTCTAGTTTCTCCAAAGGAAGATATGTGATCCCATGGGGAAAATATTAAATATATAAACATTATAAAAACGTTGTTGAGGATTATACTTATTTATTTCAATGTTAAAGTATATTTTATTAGTGAAAATAATCTAAATGAATTTTATTTGTAAAGCTTATGTAATACTATTATCATATATGAAATTAGATATTACAAGAATGAAATAAAAAAAGGACAACTCTCAAGAATTTTCTTTGAAAGTGACGAGGAAACTCCTCAGAAAAGTCGATCAAGATGAAGATGAGGATAATGCAACAATTTGTTTTCTTTCCTATATCATTAAAATGGTAAAATTAATATTCATAGCTAAATAACATATTTCTTATTTCCAATCCAATAATGGAGGGAATATCATAGCCTTTTTATTTAAAAATATTCAATATTATGAGGATAAAAAATCAATGAAAAGATATTTGAAGGGTAAAAAATAATGATAAAACTGTAGAATAAATTTTTCAATTTGAAAAAATTATAATATCATGAAGATGAAATGTGAGATTAGTAAAAATTTGATGGGATTAGGGGTGGAGGGTACCTCAGTGAGGAAAATTTTGTAAATATTTTTGAAAGGACAAAAGAAAATTAAAATGATGTTGAAAATGAGTAAGATGAGGGAAAAATTGATCATCAGGTTAAGCCCAAGGTATACCTTGATGACCATGAAATATAGAGGGACAAAACCAAGCAATAAAATGTAGTTATTCATGATTCCAAAAATTACATGAAAAAATTTGATGGATAAATGTATGAACTAAAAGTAGAGAGTGAAAAGTTGAAATATTTAATTTACTCTAATTCTGAAAAGAACTGGATATCAAGATAAAAAGGAAAAAATATGTTCTAATAGTTTATGTATTGATCTATAAAATAAAATATAGTGTTAAAATAACTAAATAAATTGAAAAATAAGTCATAGTTTGGTGATGAAAGTGTGAGGATCAATAATAACTCTTAACACCTGATATGTTATTAGGTTTCTCTATGAAACCAACCCTAATAGAAGCTATATAAGTCCTTGGAGTGGTTTCTGGAGAGAATATTCCAATATAATAAGTTTAGTTCTTAAAACATAAAAATCTATAATGTCTCATGATCATAATAATAATACACCCATATATTTTTCTAGACCACAAGAATCAACTCCCAAAATCAAAGTGAATTTTAGATAATATCAAAATAATACTAGTTAAGAAAAAAATTGAATGAGAAAACTTAAAAATTAGGTTTTATTGCTATGTAAAATATTGAAACATTCAGTACGTGTTCTATATTTCAAAAAGATTTTTTAGAATGAATCACCGCCAATAATAGGTAAGCAATTTTTCATAATTTTCTTATTATTTTTTTGGGTTTTTTTGTGTGTGGAGGATACACGCACAAGGTCGACAATGACGTTTTTGGGATCAAAAATAAGGTGTCTCAATATATAAGGATAAGTGGATTATATAATACTGATGTAAACATAATCAATATTTAAAATTGTAAAAAAAAATTAAGCATTGGTAAATGAGGAAGATATAATATATCTATAAGTCCATCAACATTTTCAATAATCAAGATATTATAACCTGTGATCATGGGTGAAGAAAATAATAAATGAGAAGTAAAATGTTACTAATATTTATTTCAAAGTATCTGACATATATTTATTAAGGCTTTTTTATAGTGGGTCTACCTCAAACATGATTAGAAAGTAAGATATTTTTATACTATCTTATATGATAAAAATGGAGTGGTTTGTTTGTTTAATAATGAAGGACCCAAAATTGTTATATCTTATAATTTCAAGGTTGGGGGAAAGGATCTTAGAAAAATATAAATTCTCATGTTTAAATTACTTACCCATAATCTTCTAATAGTTTTTTGTGTGACTCAGTAAATGCTATGGAATTTGGTAAAAAAAATAATGCACTATCAAGGATAGATACTATTCAGTTGTTCTTTAAGTAAGTTGGGAAAAATTAAATCATTAAGTTATTGGTGAATAATTTGGTGCATTTTTTTCATGTATGGAATAAGTTACATAGACATATAATCCAAAAATACCTATAAAATCTAATAAATAATGATAGAGCCTGATATTTCCCCACACTCGCATATGACAACACCCATACACGTGACTTATGTTAGAAGTTGAATCTTTATTAGAATACTTATATTCTAAATAATGTAAATTCATCAATAATTCATGAACTCATTAATATGGTTGTTTTTAGGATAAAAATACATAAATAATTGGATGTCAAGAAATATTATATCATGTCAGATGATGATTTCAACAACCAAGAATTATTAATGGTAACTTTGATATTTAAGTGTATTATTGTATATCAAAGAGAAGATGAAAAGACGTGTGGTGTTAAAATTCAAAACTTTAAGACTAAAAATGGTACATACATTTAAGATAACTAAGTGGAAGAATATATACTAAAATATGGGATTCAACATCAAGTCATAATGGTGAGAACTCCTCAACATAATGGAGTTACTAAAAGGAGAAACCACATAATAAATAATTTTTCTGAGACAGTTCTTATTCAGAAATCATTATCCAAGATGTTTTGGAATGAAATTGTTCTAACAAGGTTCTATATCTCAAATCAAGAATTATTTTTTCTATACAAGGATAATACACCATCAGAAATATGATATATAAGTAATCTAATAATTAAATATTTCTATGTGTTTGGAAGAAAGTGTTTTATTGTTATTAAATAATAGAATATAAAGTTTGAATCCCATGGATATAAAAAGGTATTTTAAAGAAATTCATATAATATAAATGAATATTGATTCTTTAATAAATGTATGGGCAGGATCGATGAAATAAATAATGTTTCCATAACTGTAAATAAGAAAAATTCAATAATAGATGAGTAGATTCCAATTATAGATGCACTGAATTCATATAGATTAATGCCATTTTTTAAGGTATAAATTGATTAATAAGTGTCTAGTTCAGGGGGGATTCAAAGGGTTTTAGTGAACACTGATGAAAACTCTACTGATGAGGGGAAAAAAGAACAATAGTATCATGTTAACAATTCAATAGAGAATAAATCACCAATAATAATATTATTGGTGAGTGAAAAACTCTGGTTCAGAAAAAAATAATGAAGACATAATAAGAAGATTCATTTTTTATCTCAAGTTGAACCAAATTTATTTGATTAGTGTTCCATGGATTAAATTTTGGACAATGTGATGCATATGTATCTTGATCAGATTGGAAAAAACAATACATGAATTTTTTTTGACACTAATAAATAATAATTTCACTAGAACCAAATGGGTATTCTGAAGCTAAAAAATTAATATGTAAAAGTGACCAAGAATAATTCATGATAATTGTATAAAGAGAATTCCTAGATTTAAGGCATCAATATAGAAGATACATTTTCACATGTCGTTCATTTGGAGAATATTTGATTGTTATTGGTTATAGTTATAAAAAATAGGTTTATAGTGTATCAAATGGATGTCAAATCATGGTTCTTGAATAGTTCCATTGAAGAGGAAGTATACATTGAGAAAAAAATATATTTATCAAACATTTACATGAATGAATATTTTATAATTTGGGTATTGTTATATATGTGCTAAAATAAGCACTGATATTCTAGTACTCATAAAAGAATCAATACCCTAGGATGTTCAATTATCTTATAGGAGGTTTTAATCACAACCTAAAAATCATAAAGGAGGATGTTTTCATATTTTGTTTCTTATATATGTTGAAAACATCATTTTTAGAGGCTCAGATGAAACTCAATGAAAATAATTTTCATATTTTATGAGGTCATAATATGAAATGTCAGTAGTTGGTGAACTATCGTTTTTTCCTTGGTTTATGTGTTACTCAAAAGAGGGATGGTACATTTATTTCCCAGTCTAAATATTCCATGGAGGTGTTGAAATGGTTTCAAATGGATTAATCTAAAATAATGGATACATATAAGGAGACTTATAAGAAATTTTCAAAATATGGTGAATGCGAGGATGTTGATTTCTCTCTCTATTGGTATATTATTGATAGTTTAATATACATAAAAACCACTTGACCAGTTACTATGTTTTCCAAATATCAATTCACCCATTATCATATTTTTCCAAAATAAATTCACATGAATTCTATGAGACAAATACTTTAATACATAAACAAAACAATTTACTTTGGGTTGTATTATTATAGAAATTCACAACAAAAACTACTAGGATTCACAATTATGTAATGGAAAGGGTTATTTGATGACTAAAAATCTACTTTTGGAGGTCTTTTTTATCTTGGTATCTCATTAATTTCTCAAAAAATTAATAAAATGAATGATTTCATATCATTAATCACTATAGAGGTAAAATATATTACAACAACCAAATTGTGTAGTCAATTAATATATATGAAATAGAAGCATGAAGACTTTGGGATTAATTTGGTATTTCATATACCAATTATGTGTGAAAAATCATGTTTTATAAACATTATGAAAACCCTATTCAACATTCAAGGGAAAAACATATTGAGATAAATACCATTTACTATAGGATAAAGTTGAGAATAATATTGTGAAATTGGAGTATGTTCCTAAAAAACATTGTGTGGCGGACATCATGACCAAGTCTCTACCTAAGGAAGATTTGGAATAGCATTAATTAGATTTAGGAGTCTAACCAAATCTATCTAACTAGATTTTTTTGATATGGGAACCCACACTCCCTCATGGTAATTTATTATTGAGAAAGGTATACTTATTTTCCTCAATTCATTTCATATATTTCTAACTCTCTTTTATAAATCTGTTAGGATGTGTTTTTTGGGTTTTATAAAAATGAGGGATAAGGAACTCATATTTTTTATGAGGAGAAAGTGGTGAATAAAATTGGTTTATTTCAACTATTGACATCCCTATTGACAAATTGGTAGCACCACTCAAGGGGAGAGTGTTTGGATTGAAAATTTAGTTAATTAGTTTGGAAAATATGTTTCAAAGATTGATATTTATAAAGATGTTGTTACATGTATCCAATAATATCACAATTTATTTTGAAACTAGTATTTTTTTTGCAAGATTAGATTTTTTGATTGATGAATCATCAATTCACTCTTTTAATTCAGGGGATTCACTAAGAAGTGAGGTTTATTAAATTTTTCCGCTGTGATTTTTTATAATTTTCAACAAAACTAAATTGGGATTTTTTTAACAAATATTTTTTTTTTGTTTTTCATTTAATGTGTTCATTGAAAATTTTATTTTAGTATCAGAGTTAATGAATATAGTGGAGAAGAGGTGATTATTGGAGGATTGTTATGGATTCGTTAAATCCATATGTGATGTTTGTAATAGAGAGAAATATTTCTAGAAAATAGTCTACATGCCTTAACCCATATTGTTGCATCATAGGATATATAGTCAGATATAACATTCCCACATCCAAATTTATGGTGACTATGTCATGGAGAGAATATTATGACATAAAGCAATTGAAGAAATAGATGTCTATGTAGTAGAATTTCAGGTTGCACCATAGGGACCTAAAAAGGGATAACCATAAAATTTTCAATTTCACTGGTGTTTTGAGGTCTCCTACATTATGGAAGATATCCTATGAATAAAAATTGTTGAAAAAGATGAGTACACACTATAGAGATTGTATATGGCGTGGTGCCATTGAAATGGGAACTAAAATTGAATTAATGTTACCAATACTATTAGATATCATGATATGGTGAAATGGGTACATCATAGCTAGTTTGGTGAGTCTGGGAGGTTGGGTAGAACATTACCTAATCATGGGTAGTTCATAGATGATGATTTTTCAAGAGAAATGTGGATCTAGTCATAAAGAAGTTATTCCAGAATGCAGCAAAACACAACCACATAATTTGATTCTAGTCATCTTCTATGTAGTAATTAATGAGAGTTCTAATCCATGGTGAGTCATTGGAAGAATGTTTCTACACTATAGTATGTTTGACCATGAAATTTCTAGGTAGTTTTTATAAATTATACATGAGTTTTTAGATTGATATTTAAGGGGGTTTGAAGTAACATTAATGTGACTTAATCCGCACATTGAAGTATGGGTGACACATGGAATAATCCTATTAAGAAAGGATAATAATCAGTTTATCATAATCCTTGGGTAAAATAAAGTACATTTAATTTTCTAAAATTGAACACAATTGTTCATGAGACACACAAGAGATATTGGGGCAGTAATAAGAGATGGGTTCTCTTAGAGAAGCATGAAAAAGGGATATCCAATCATGAAAAAAATAATGTGGAAAATAAGGACTATATAGGATCTTTATCTCACTAGAAAACCGTAAGGTTAGGAAGAGGATACATATCATTTCAGGTTTATTTTCCAACTTTTTTCTCCTAAAGAAGATGATTTTTACGAAAGGTGCAGTGGGTTTATTTTTTAAAGAGAGTCAATGATGTTTTCTTACCTTATGTGTACAGTGAGTCTAATGGTCAGTTTAACTATTCTTTTTTCATAAAAAAAATGAATTAGTGTTCTATGCTGTTATAGGTGCATATCCACATTTACTTTACTGAATCCTTAGACTATCCCCTTTTGAGTGAACCAAGTAAAATATCTTTTTCCATTTACTGCTTTCATCACTCATATAGAGTAATTAAGATAGAGATATAAGTGTTTCTTATATTGAGAGAATATTATCAAATTACAGGGATAATGTTTCAAATTTACCTTACACTAATCCACACCCCCCACACACACCTCACAGTAGTCTCCTTTATAACGTACCATAAATTTTATATTTTATAAGCAATTGAGTAGGAAACTGTGACTTTCTACTCAGAATGGGTTACTATGATTGAGAACTGACTATATGATACTATTTTTTAGACTTAGAGTATTCCGTAGAGAATTATTGGTTGATAAAGTGCTAATATAAAGTAAATATGGATGAGGAATTGGACTTTAGGTGGGTTAAAATTTCTAAATAATATAATTTGTTGTGTTAATCCTCAATAAATGATTAAAATTTTTTAAATGAAGAATTATTTATATTGATTATTAATTGGTATAAGGAAGTTACACATCCACTATTGGTGAATTAGTAGAATATTAAACACTTTCAGAGAATATGGGTTATCTCACCCTCCTGAATAGTGGAAATGATATATCATTCTCTAAATGGAAAATGAAATAATCAAACCTCATCCACTTTTGAACATCATACTAGAGGTATATAATCTACTTGATATTTTTTATTTGTGGATAATCATCCACTTATAATAGCCTTACTAGAGGTGAAACGTTAACATGAAGACCCAGTCTGATGGTTTATCATCCACCTGAGATCTGATGTCAATGGTGTATTGACCACTAATGAAGTGATGTTGATGGTCTATCATATATATATATGATAGTATTAGGGTTGCACATTCCACACTTAGATAAAGTTCAATAGAGTGTCTTCCAACAATGGTGTTAATTCCAGTGGTGCATTGCCCAACCAATATGAGTTTTATTGGAGGTATATTTTTCAAATATGGTAAGAAAAGTTAGTGTATCTTATACAGAGTTTTGGTGATCCCTTTTTCACTAGGAGAGATATATATGTTTCTAGTGTTTGTAGATCGGTGATGGATAATTCACCTATATGGATTGATATTGTCATGCATCGCACAATTAAAATATATAAAATTGATAGCTCATTTAAATTTATTACAATATTAATAATGATATATCATCCATCCTCATGGTGTGTTTGGACTATTTGTATATTATCCAATTTTGGAACTTACTAAAGATGGTATTATCATATGTTGTTTAGTAGGATCACTTCATGAGGTGATAAGTTATTTATTTATTATTGTTTACTTTTAATTGAATTACATATCTAGAATTCATATATATTTACTGAATATTCTAGTGACATCATTAGTGTAATCCGACTGAGTTTTAATCACACTCTGATTGGGGTTCATAACACTCGGTCATACTTCATGATTCATTACCTAGGAAAGGTTAAAGGCCCTACAACTTTATATGGAAAAGATATTGGAATGTGGTGGATGTTAATAGATTCTTATGATTGTTGAATTGAGACAAGTTGTGTATGTTTCCATTTAGTTTTGTACATTTTGGTACAATTTATATATGATCTTCCCATGGAAGATCCACATTCAATTATAATTGTTTATATGACTTGTACAAATATTCATTTTGATATAGCAAGAGTTATTATTAACCGGGGGTCTAGATTTAGCAATGATATCTATTTTTATTTCATTAGTTATTTTATTTTTTTTATTCTAAACTCACAGCTATCTATACTAGATGGTATAGCCTCTCTATCTATTATATATTGACCCTCACCACTAGTTGGAACCCTATGATGCATGAGGGGGTGTGCTTAATGTATGTAGTACTCATTTCTAACCCGATATACCTGAAACAAATTGGGGACATTAAAAAGTGTTATCAAATACTTTTATTCATTATTTATTTTTTTATCATGTAAATGAGATATTGTGTTTCTAGGGATTGGTATAGATTTTATTCCAAAGAGTAGATAACCCATGTATTAGGGAATTCTATATTACTAGAGTTCAGACTTATTTTTGGTTTCTTATTTTATGGATTGTTTATTTTCAAAATAAGATTCATTTTAAAATTGATTTAGGATTTATAGTTTTTTACTCTTATATTGGGGTCACAGGAGGGCATGTGTTCATGTATTTTTCTTGACATCTTGGGCTCTCAATACATTCATATGATCACCTATGATTAATCTTCTGGTTATTTTATAGTGTTGGGTCATTAGATGTGTCAATAATAACTTATAATACATTTTACTATATACAATCTTGGTGGAACATTAATTGATCAATTCATGATTACATAATATTTTTTCTCATTTTTCATGAATATTATGCAACCCTTATGAGATTATTCCTGATAAAAGAGAGGATATGATAGAATATAATTGATTTTACCTTCATGCTTCCCTTGAATTGTAGGTTTTTTGGGTTGAGTGAATGTGATTATTATTTCATACCCTAAATTGAAATATCTATACTTTTTATAGAATAATGATTTGAGTTGAGTGCTAGGAATTATAAACCCATGCAACTAAGATGACCTTGTTTTGAGAATTTATATGAAGATAATAAGCATATTGCATCAGTAGTGGAAATAGAGACACCTATTGAACATGTTCCTATGATGGGCTATAAGATCACTAAGAGTGTACTCAAGGTCTTACAATCCATGGGAAATGAGCTATCATGATCCGAACTAACTATATAAAATCTAAAAAATTAGGTTTAACAATGACATACAATATTATTGAGGGTGATTGTTCACTATAGACTATTGAGATTAGGATAGAATCCATGTTGAATATTTTGGATCAACTTAATAGAACCTTGAGAGGTGGGTGATGCTGAATATATATATGCTTCAAGGAAGAGCAATGTGATGGTGGGAAGTTCTGGTCTATGAAGACCATTGTGTGGGGTTATCATGGAAGGAATTTCAGTCACATTTCATTGAAAAAATATTCCAAAAGACTCATAAGGATTAAATAAATGGTACTTTCATTCATTTGGTACATTGTAATTTCATTGATTACTACGATGGTGACTTTACTGATTTTCTTTGACACACACCTAGGCTGGTTCATGACGAGACTGTCAGGGTCAAAAAATTTGAGGATGACCTGAGGTAATTTATCAATCTAAAGATAAATATATTTAAAATAATATCTTTCTTTGAAGTAATGAATCTGTTGGAAGCATGGTCGATATATGAATGAATTGGATTATGGTTTGTGTTTGTTGTCAATACTTAGTGGAAGTTAAAAATGTATGCCAGTAAAGTGATCATACAGTTCAAGTATATAATAGTATTGAAGGTGGCATTATTATCTAGTGATTGCCAAATTTTTGGACCTAAAAATTAGAAAATGAAGACATAGGTTGTTGGCAAGAGGAGGTGCACACAAAGAGGAAGTAGTGCATGAAATAAGGGAGGTGTGTGCGAAAAACAGTGTGGTGCATGAAAAATAGCATTGTGCGTAAAAAACAGCGTGGTGTACTAAATAGTGAAGATAGATTTTTCGTGTAAGAGGTATTTCAGAATCAGAACGTCAAAAAATGGTAAAGGCATGGGATTCGCAAAAAATATGAATATGTGCACGGAAAATGGTTCCTGCGCGAAATTTATTGTGCGCCGAAGGAGAGGTTTTTTCACTCCACGATGGGTTTTGTGTGCAGGGGTCGGCGACGCCTATAAATAAGAGGTGACCCCCTCATTCCGCAAAGATGAAGTCTTAGAGAAGATCAGAGTGCTGATGCCCATAAAATGTTCGCGTGAAGGTGGTTGTGCAAAAATGGTTGAGGTGCGCGAAAAAGTCTGAGTTGCACCTAAAAGGTGTGGTGCGTAAAAGTTTAAGCTGTGCGAAAGATGTAGATGTTGTGCAAAAAATTTGATTTTTTGCAAAAAAGGGGAAGGTACACGAAAAAGTGGATGGTGCGTGTAAAGCTGTGCATAAAAGGTGATGCTACGTGAAAAAGGCTAATCTGTGTGTAAAAGTAGAGGTGGCGTGTAAAGAAGGTTGTTACACCAAATATTTTTCCCGGGAAAATCCTGTATTGCACGCAAAAGTGGGATATTTCACGAAAAGGGTAGGTGTTGCGCGAAATCATCTGTATAACCTGTATTCACATTCCAAATATTCAGTTTAGTTATTTAGTGCTTTCAAGTGCATCTTTTTTGGACTTCGATGCACGCAGAGTCTCTTGCTGAACAGAGGTAAAGTCTTCAATGCATATATATTGAAGAGACCTTCGCGTCTATAAACTGAGTGGGATTTCACAAAAGATAGTGTGCCAGGGGGAGTCAATGGGAGTGACCTAAGGGATGTAGAGAGCTATCCGTGAAGTGTTGTAAAGGTAGTGTGCCTGGCATAGTGTGATTGTGACCAAAACTTGTAATCCATAAACTAGTGAAGATTAGTGGATTTTGGTACGACCGACTCACTATCGGCATATTCTCCTTGGACGTAGGCCTTTGTGGTGAACCATGTAAAAGTGTCATGTCAACTTCCTACTTTCATTTTTTACAGATATAACAAGTTCCTACCAACGTGGGAACAAGATCCTCAATATTAAAATAAGAAATAGTTGACACCCTGATTTACCCCTCCCCCTTTAGGGTGTTCTGGGGTCCTTCAGAATCGAGGATTGATTACTAAGTATATGTAGAAATAGAGTATATCATCATGGAATCAAGTTTATTATATCATGTTTGGGAGAATGTATTTGGGAAGTAGGAAGTGTACGTAGGAAGATTCTCACAATGGATGGGATAGACATAGCTTCTATGGTAGAGGTTTTTTATTTACTATAATAAAGAATGACTTTGAATTTTTTCATTGGTGTGAAAACAATTCCATATCTAAATTTAATATGATAAGTAATCAAATGAGTGATGTTAAAATAGTTATTTGTGGCTTCAACCAAGGTTTTGTGTCATCTAAACATGACCGGACAATGGTTGTGGATCTAGTCAAAAAATGGTTCAGTGGTATGTCTATGAATATAATATCAATTAATTATTTAAGGATCCTATTTATATTTTAGAGATTGTTGAGGTGTGGTACTCAATGTTAGGGGAAAAATATTGAGTAAGGAAGTGTACCTTACGGGGTTTAGGTTATGGGAGTACAGAGCCAGGCTTCAAGATACCATTATTCTATCAAGAAAAATATTTCTATGATAGTAGGATATTTTATAAATTTAAAGGTTTGATTACAATGGTGTCAAAATGGGTTCTACATTTTTTGATATGGATTTATCACACTAATTCATATATTATTAGTTAGCCCAAGATTTGGGTTTCACTGTTCTAACATTCTGACACGTACCGCCTAAACAACACTCATGAGAGTATCATAAAATAACCAATGAACACTTACCCATATTAAATAGGTTGATAACTATTTCAATGGGACTAACATAATTAGGGGGATACTATTCAATCTAAAATAAATCCTGTTTTTGATGTCTGAATCTACTAAAAATCCAGCATGACCCAACCATATGAAAAACACAAATCTCAAAAAAAACCTTAGGATAAATAAACATGGATCCAATTGGTCCATATAGTCCAAAACAAAAATAATTCACCTATATAAATGATTCATCATCCATAAAAGATAAATATCAATAATAAAAAATAATGCATGAATCACAAATAACAAATGGCACACTATTTAGTACAGGATTAACAATAACTGAAAATAAAACCCCAGCCTCTTGGCCCAACTCACACAGAACCATGTCTAATCCTTATCCTCCATATTATACTAGATTTTAACCTCCTATATTTTCATGGGATATCACACAATCCAGCACATGGACCCATCCCTATGGACTCTTCGATGGTCACATAAACCACGCTGACCCATCCCTATAGACTCTATGGATGTAATATCTTTCAGCCTAACCCAATCATCTAAATGAAAGGTCCAGAAAGCATACAGTAAACATGGATAAGAAAAAAACATGACATGCATCATGTCCCATAACTCAAAAGATCCTCATCCAGGATCTAGTCCAATGGGACCTAGTCCCAATCCAAACCACATCCCACTACTCATCTAGATCCTCTGAGGGGTTTATCACATCCATATATATCAATCATACCTTGGATACCGTATGAAAATTTCTCACATTGATACCCACATAAAAAAATCACCAAGAATATAAATTCTCATGAGTATACAAACAAATAACACATCATCATGAGAATATGAAATCAAAAAATGGGCACATATAAGAACACAACGCCTTAGAAAATGGAGCATCACCTATACACCATTAGATGGACTGAAACTGGCTCACATCAATCCATTATAAATTTCCCAAGAAAACCATGAATTGTTTTTACACCATTATTAAAAGGATTCATGTTTTACACAAACATTCTAGGGCCTTATTTAAAATGTAATAAAACATTCATTAGAAAACCATTTTCTCATTTTGAAATATTATTTCAAAACTCATTCCCAAAATTACCTCTTTAACATAAAATTACCATTCATAAACCCCATTTTAAAATAATGTTTTTAAGGAAATCCATTTTTATTTCCAAAAACCCGCATAGGCCTCCAAACCAACCATAATACAGGCCACTAGAACTCATTTCACTATGGAGAAACCATATTACCATTTATAAATATATACAGTCCATGTTAACTATTAGGGTGATATTTTCCAATAACAACCATATGTTAAATACCCTAATAATTAAAAATGTACAAATATATTCTAATGAAAGAACATAGAAAAAAATATAAAAATAACCCTGAGACTCATATAATGATAAGGTCCCTTACCTCAATTGAAGCTATATCATTTATTTCACTGCTTTTCCATCATTGTCTGAGATCATCCAACAATATTTTCACTCTCATGCACCTATTTCATTTATAAAAATTATTATATTAGTCAATTAAAAATTTAAAATCACATGGTGGTTTCTAATAACCAGGAAATTCAATCCATGTATAGAATTCAAATATCTGATCACTCCAAACTAAAACACTCAGAATCCTATAAAATTTAGCTTGATAGGTAACAAATTATTATTTAAAATACCCATTCAAAACATTTTACACACACCAAAATGTATATAATTATTTAAAAAAACACCTTGGAATCATTGAGTTTTTAGTAAATATAAAATCACATAAACTCCCTATCCCAGCCCATCCATTATTCAAAAATAGATCCCATTTAAAAACAATTTTAAAATAAAATTTTGGGTCCATTTTCCTATGATTTTCAACAAACCCTATGATATCATCCAGTTTCCAAATAATTTAATCCATGATCCATTTCATGTAAATAAAATTATAAAACTATTCATACACTCCTCACGCTAGTGCACAAGTTTTCTTTTCAAAACAAGGGTTTCTTTAAAAGCTAACCATCGTGAAAATTGTTTCAATATAGTGTCCAACCAAGAATCATTATAATCAATCACAAACACTCTTTGTATCCATATTAATCTAATCACCTTTATAATATATGAAAGAAAATATCTTTTTATATTATATGTTACTTCAATTAATATGGATACCGAAGATGCATCATGCTAAAAAACCCTGACCATAGGTATGTGTATCATGCCATAAGAATACCACTATCATGATACATGAATAAATTATTAGCTCCCATCCAATATTAAGGACTCATAAAAAGGATTATCCATCCCATAATGGGATTCATGGCCCCACCTAACACGTCACTCATCATAGATTTACTAATCGAGAAAATGGACATCCCCTAGAAACTTGTATTTAATCTAATTTCATACTAGCTAGGCATGCACATTATCTACCTTTTGTGTCTTGATAACATAAATCAACCTCTGTCTATCATTATTCCATCATAGAGAACACATTGATACCATTTTTTATTTCCATATCCCAAAAAACCTATATGAAGCCCTTGTAGGGATGCTACAACATCTATGGTGTGTCTCCCCTTATTTGAAAGGATATTATCTATTAGTGATGGCCTAAACAATTCACAAGGATACCATTACCTCTAAAATAAATCCAAAGTGTGATGTCTAAATATATTTAAAGGTTTTCATGATATGTCGATTGGATGAATATCTTAAAAATATCATAGGAAAAGTAAACAATGAACCAACATGCCACCTCAGTCTAAAATTGAAATAGGTAACCAGTAAATATGATAAATAAACCATAATAGAGTAGCAGTTTAAATGATAAATAAACTAGGAATATTATATAACAAATGGAACAATAGTTATTACATAATGAATAATAACTAACAATGAATCAATATCCACTTATACCAACTCACGTAGAATACTATCGAATCCTCATCCTCTATAACTTATTAGATCAATACCACACACATATATCTATGTATTACCTATATCGTGAGAGAAACCGTGAGAGTATACCCATGTACATCAAAACCCATGAAGTTTACATGGGTAGGTTGGGAGTCCAATGTCCTAGTAGGAATTCACAATACCTCAAAAATATTGAGTTCTTCCATATTAAAGTGGATGTGCATTAAATACAAACAATAAGATGAATTTGTGTTCATGAAACATTGACACTTGAAAAATATATATATATAATTCACAGATATTCATACATGTTATGGAATCATGTGAAAACAAAACCACTATTACACTTATCCCTACTAGCCTTAGATTCATGATGGAAGGAAGAAGTCATGTCACATCATAACCTAACCAGTTCTTGATGATTTATTGTAGGGTTCCAACAAAAAATACCCTTCATGCACCCAGATACTTGGGGCAGGGCATCATCTAAACCATGACCCATTATCTGAAGGATCACGGTACAATCATACATCAATAAGACTCAACCCATCCCTCATCACTCAAGGGATATCCATTGTCAATGTGTCATCTATTACCAAAACCAAACCCCTAGGTTGGTCCCTGAGACAAGCCTACTGAGGAATGATTCAAGAAGCACACTGACCCATACCTGCATGCTCAAGGGAGGTCACAATGAAGAACATTGACCTAACCTATTGGACTCTAGGGAGGTCACAAAAAAAACACACTGCCCTATCACTATAAAATATAGAGAGGTCACATCAAGCACACCAAACCAATTCTACAATGGGAAAATATAATAAGAATACAGTCATAATAAATAAGAAATAATTAAAAGGGAACATAACTCGTACAATAACTCACCATCCCAACATTAATGAACTAGTCCCCTGGAATATAGTCGCACAACCTGAACACATTCAACTACTCATCTCGACCCACCAAAGGGGTCTATCACGTCCATATGGATTGATAATAACATTGAAAACACATTAAAATTTATCATCAAGGCACCCACTGTAACACCCCAAGATTTTATGAAATTTCTTTGATGTCTTGTGTTGTACGCTACACGAAAATTATCTTGTGCTATACGCAACACCGTATTAGCTTGCAGTATACGCAACACTATTCTTGGATCGTGTTATACACAATTTCAAGTTTGTTTGATAGTAGTTATTCTACGCAACATTGAGTGTATATATATATATATTCAATGTATAAATGAAATATGGTTGGATTTTGTTATACGCAACAACAAAGGAGTCTTTCACTACATGCAACCCTGACTTAGCTTGCATTACACGCAATCGCGACCTTCCTTGATAGCGTGTGTCGTAAGCAATACCAAGTTTCACTAAACAATGATATATGGTTATAATATTATTATAAACTAGCCGTTACTAATTTTAATAACTAAATTTTGAATTTTATGACATTATAATTCATCTTATACATTTTATATAATGTGGTATGAGAACAAAATAAAATTTTTGGGTAAAATAAGTATTTTTCAAAAAATGCAGTTTTTCCACCTTTTGATGGCGCACCAACTTTAAATCTAGTTTTTGACATGTTTATAAGTTCAATTTGAAAAAATAAAATTCTTCTTTGGTATCAGGATATATAAATTTACTTTGGATAAATTTTTCATATTATTCTGATAACTTTCATATTTTAATGAATTGTAAAAACATGCTATATTTTAATTAAAAACAACTTTTTTATCATAATAATTTATATGGTTAAATTATAATATTTAATGATTTTAAATTATAAATAGAATATATTTTTACCATTTAATATAATTTATGTCATTATCATTATTTTACATTGAATTCATAGGTAAAATCATTTCAATCTTCTGTAATGTTTTAACATTTAAAACTCATTTTCTTCACAACGGGATTAATTTTAAATTAATTCCAGCAACTTTTGTGATTTGAATTTGGAAAAACGGATTCCATATTTGGAATAAGTAGGTCCAAATTATTTTAATAAGCTAATTTTTATATTTAGGCATTATGAATAGTAACTATGGTAAATTTTATTTACCATAGTCAACGGTAAATCATGTAATTAAAGGTAAATATAATATTATAAAAATACCCTAACACTTGTCTTAATATAATTGGATGATTATATTTTTCCCTAAATCATACTTGGGTCAAAATGGAATCTAATGGAACCCACTTGTTTTTGATTAAGACCTTTTATTTATTTTATTTAAAGGAAAGTGAAATATGTCTCACTCAAAATTTAATAATTAGATTATTTTTAATTTAAGGTTATACAGAATATAAATTCGATTATAAATACTGATTTGAAAGCTAAAATGTTTTTCTTTATTATGGTAATTTATTTGTAATTTTTAAGAAATATTTAGTTACCATAATAGCTTATACATTAATGACGTAGAAATTATTTATTTAGTGAAAAATCAATAATATAGTTTTTATTAAAAAAACAATACCTATAAAAAGGACTAGGAACTTGAAAAAACATTAATCATCGAGTATATTTATACCATAATAATCTAAGGGTCGATTTGTGGACCATTTTGAGCCTTATAAAACTGATTAGGACATTTATATTATTTTATTTTAATTGATGTCAAAGATGTCACCTTCATAATTTAATAAATATAAAAATTTAAATGTTTTGATTTTAAGATGATAAATTCGAGAAAAAATATTATTATAAAAGGTATTATATTTATCTTCATAATAAGATTTTAGTTTTAATTTTTATGCAACAAATAAGTATATTAAATAATTATACAAAAAATGTTGTACTAATTATTTTACTAAGAGATATACTAAATAAATGGTTTTAAAAATATTAAAATAAATAATATATGTACAAATTAATGTGCCCCATGAATTTTTTTTGATGGATATGACATGTTAGAAATCTATTATATATTTTTGGTTGAACATATCTTCTGTGCTGTTTTTATTTAAATTCAAATAATGAATAGTGTCAAAATTGACACTATAGATATTTCATAAAAATAACATATTATTAAATTATTTAAAAATCACAAAAAAATATTTAAAAACTGAAAATTGAAAATTATATGGTCTAAAAGGTTATAAAGTATCCAATTATGGGAAATTGGCAACATTTAAGTATGTATTTATAAAAATTTATAATTTATAATTTTATTACCTCAAATAAAATTAAATAGATTAAATAATGATAAATCATGTTGATAAGGTTTAAAATAAAATTAAAACATGTCTAAATTTTATTGGTTTATGAGATTACAACCCTATACCATCTCATATTCTAATTGAGTCGTTTTTGGAGGTTTTTAAGTGGGGTTTTATTTTATTATTAATTAATATTTTTAAGGTTTCCAAAAGTGCCCCTCTCATCTCCTATATAAGGGCACCTACTCCCTCTCCTCATCACAACAATTTGAGCCTTAAATATTGGCCAACCCCTGCCCATTTCTCTTCTCCACTTACCTAGAACCATTCTGGAGGTTCTGGTATTCTCAAAAGACCAACTCTAGTCCCTTAAGAGGAAGCCTAAAAGAGGTTCATCGAAAAAGAGGTAATCTCTTCTACCGATTATTTCAAGTTTATTTCTTCTTCAACTTATTATTATATGGTTTTTTCATTATAAAGTAATAACATAAGTATCAATAATATAATTATATGTTATTATAAATATGAAACATCCCCATTCCACCTTCTATCCATCCTACGGAAAATGAAATCACCGCGCGTGCGTACGTATGGAATACCGTCTCCACGCCGTGGTGTAATCTGTTGTTCCACCACCACCTTACTTGGATGGGTATAATGGTGTAAAGAATATCTATATATGGTTATTATAACATCACACATATTCTGAGATATTATATCAACCACTCCATTTCCATTCAATAATTATGGGAACCTCATCATTGCTCGTGCGTACGTACGGATTACCGTCTCCACGACACGATGATATTCATTCTCCATGTTAACCATTAAATAATGATTATAAAGTATATATAATGAATAATAATGGTATATATACAATAATAATTATAATGTATTTATGTATATATATATTTCATCTACTTCCTTCGATTCAAGTCAATAAAGAAAGGAAAATAGCGTTCATGCGTATGTATGGCCTACCGTCTCCATGAACGGTGTGTTTCATTTCATTTATATATAGATTATATATATATACTGAATATATATGATATATAAATCATTTTTTAAATTCCTGAAGTAAGTAAATCATGATATAATTAATAATAATATCAATAACAACAAGTCCAAACACGTACGATAAATGAAACGATTTTACTGAAAACACTGCTTTAACATGGAATTTACAATAAAACGAGTAATATAAAGTCATAAGTGAACCATATGTGATATCATAACAATTAATATGATTTTTTAATAAATCAATAACATTATTTAAATCATTATATAGGAGGTTCGGATACATATGAAGCATATCAGAAATAAGGTAAGGGTTAACTTTTCCAATCTCATTTTTTTATCCGAGATTGTTTATTCGTAAGTATTTGCTGGGGTTATATTTATCATTCATGTACCTATTTTCTAAAAATGGTTTCATGTATGTATAAATTCCTTTTTACCCATTTTTGTCTTTTACTACATGTTATGTAAGGAGTCTTTCTTTTGTTTACCATAAGAGGTACTTTTTGACTTTTCCAGCAAAAGTACGAGAAGAATGTTTTTTTAACTTATACGTCGTGAACAGATTTTTATGGTTTCATAAAGACTTTTTTCATGAAGTTTACTCCACAATATGTAATTATTATTTTCAACAAAATACTTTTCTATTAAAATTTCATGGCATTTTGTGAAAAGAAAATGATTTTAAAGAAGAGAGGATATTTTCCTCAAGAATTCATTTCAAGTGTTTTGTCAAAACTATTTTCCATCTAAGATGACATTATTTAGTAAGATTATGTTTCAAGTATGATTTATCTATGATTTACATGGATTCACTTTTATTATGATGAAATGATATCCATTTTTTTATATGGATTATGTTATGATGGGATGATGTTTATGAAACCCATTTTATTTTTTGGGTTATGATGAATGATTTATGTTTATGTTGTGGAACATGTAAGAATGATTTCATTATGAGATGGGTGGGACCTATATCTCCCTCCAATGCATTGGGTAAAGATTTATATCTCATGAGATAAACATAGATGGAATGGCATGTTAATCCGGTTTAGTGATACAGGACTGGAACGAGGAGTGAACTCGATCCAGTAAGAGAATTTGTCCACTAACATGGTCTTGGCAGCAATGCCTTGGCTACTATGGAAATAATACCATGTGCTTAATGGTTTTCAACAATTACATGTTTTATTCCCATGCGATTTTATCATTATTGATGTGCATTATGATCTATACCTTACGTAATACCATCTTTTATGTCATTGCTCCGGATTTTGATGTTTAAACATTATGTTCATGTTTTTAAGTTAAAATGTATACAATTTATTTTATTTTCACCGTTCTTACCCTTACTGAGCATTTGCGTTCACCCTTTATATTTTTTCCCCATGATATAAAGAAAGGTTTTAGGTAAGAAATAAAAAGGGGAAGATCTTTATGGGAGATGTTGATGATCTTTAACCATGATTAGAAGATTATGTTCTGAGTTTCCAAATACACTAAACTATTACGATCCTTGAGTGTTGGTTTTTGTTATGTATTAAGTATTCTGGAAAAGTAATGTATTGTCCATGTACATCAACATTTGAGTCTCTATAGTTGGTATCGGAGTAAAGGTTTAGTTAACCTTTGGGAACTAGGATGCGAAAACTTTAGTGAGATCCCTAAAGATATTTCTAAGGTGTGTCTAGGGATGTCCCTAAGGTTTAGTATAACTATAGGTTACAACCCTAGAATTATGTTTAGGATCCTGAATAACCTAGGGTGAACCTAAGTTTTCAAGGATTAAATAATGTTTGATATGTTAGACATCCCATAAGGGACTTTTTATGATTATTTGGTTCCTCGTTATTTTAACTATTTCTTACACCCTGTTTTTTGGTTTTAGTCAATGGAGGGAACCATAGGAAATTGGGATAGCATTTAATATAATGGAAAAATTGGTGATTATGAGAAACTAAATTGCATAATGCCTAGAAATAGAGATATTGTGATTATGCCGAATCAGTCATCGTGATATATGATTAACAAGGTGAACTTTAGTGGTATTCCTAATTCATCAAATATGAGGAATATGGACTTTTATGCATGTTCGTATGGTGAGGAACATCGAGAAAGGAATATTGAGATTTCTAAAGGAGGGAAGAAGAACCTTTATGAATACATCAAATGGAGGGGAACATATTAACTGTGTGGGGTGAAGGGTCATAGAGTGACAGACTTGTATGGAGTTCAATGTCTTATATGTGGAGAACATGGGCATTACCCAACTCAATGCACTGACCTAGGAGGTTACTTCTAAATTGAGAAAGGACCAATTCCATGTCAATAATTGAAGAGGATATATTTAAGGGCTTATGTATTAGAATTAAAGAATAATGTTGTTGAGGTACTTTTATGATATATTGAAATATCTATGTATTGTTACATTGTTGTTTTCCATAAGAATATGGTACCCGTAACCATGAAAAGTGATTGAAATATTTTTGGAAAGAAGATGATATGCGTATAATGAAAGGATAAAGAGAAAATGAAATGAGGTCATGAATGATATAAAGACAAAGTTATATCACAGTTGGAGTATATATAAATTTTGGGATTCTGGTATGTGGAAAGAGTTAACTTTTGGCAGCATTCATGTTTTCACTTAGGTTCAATGGGTATTAATTTTTCAAGAGAATACATGATGAAGGTATTCACATGTTTGGAATGTGACCAACAAGATATATAGTATGATATATGGGGGATAAATTATGGTAATCACATGCTAGGTAGATGCCATTTATAGTAATTGTTTTCTTTATACAATGAGTTGGACAAAAGTATTTTGGATAAGCCTAAATATTGGAATGAATTATGATGGATATAAATTAGTATTGTTTAAGGATAGAATTTTTTTTGATATTACTGATTGAATGTTATAAAAATGTAGTTTTAGAAAAATGACAACCTGCAGGACGGGCGACAACCCATCGCATCGGATAAGGCTGTGGGAATTGAACCCACAACCGAAGTGCGACAGGACTTTATCGCCCACCACTGGCCTATAAGAAGTCCCTGGTTAGTAGAAACTAGTTTTAATTTATTAAGCAATATGATAGATGAAGTATAAGTCCATTTTTTGGAATTATATATGATTAACCTCACCATAGATGGACTTATGGATATTTGATAACTTTTTCTAACCTTTTTTTTGAGACAGATGGAATGACCCATCATTCTATCACATGATTTTCTAACATTTCAATAATCACAAATTCAACTTCATTTCTTTAAGAGATGAAGTGGAAATTGTTCAAGGCATGAACAATGGTGAGATTGTACCAAAATAAAGTAACTATTTCTTCTAATTAAAATTATTTAACTTTAGGGAAATGATATTGAAAACCAAAAATGTTGTCCTAGTGTCTTCATATCCGATGAATCAGATGGTACCTTAGATCATCACAAATTTATGGCTTTGTGGTTGCTGGATTTTTCATAGCCATGTTCTCTACCACTCTCCATCAGAAATTGATGGTTAGATTTATCTTCCATATCCATATTTCCACCTATGTTCTCCTATGTGGAAACCCAGTGATTAGTTAATTTGGGTAACCGTTACATTTCATACTATAGTTTTTAAAGCTAAGTTTTTGTATTCCTTTTAATGATGTGGGTTTCGATTAAAGAAACTTTAAAGTAGTAAACCATTTATAACCCCGACGAATTTCAAGGGAGAAATTCATTTTAAGGGGGGTAGAATGTAACAACCCAAGATTTTATGAAATTTCATTGATGTCTTGTGTTGTATGCTACACGAAAATTATCTTGCGCTATATGAAACACCATATTAGATTGCAGTATACCCAACACTATTCTTGGATTGTGTTACCCACAATTTCATGTTTGTTTAATAGTAGTTATTCTATGAAAAATTGAGTGAATATATATACATATTCAATGTATAACTGAAATATGGTTGGATTTTGTTATACGCAAAAACAATGGAGTCTTTCACTACATGCAACCCTGACTTGGCTTGCATTACACGCAATCACAACCTTCCTCGATAGCGTGTGTTGTAAGCAATACCGGGTTTCACTAAACAACGATATATGGTTATAATATTACTATAAACTAGCTGTTATGAATTTTATTAACTAAATTTTGAATTTTATGACATTATAATTCATCTTACACATTTTATATAATATGGTATAAGAACAAAAATTTTTTTTTGGGTAAAATAAGTATTTTTCAAAAAATGTTTTTTTTCCGCCTTTTGACAGCTCACCCAATTTAAATCTAGTTTCTGAAATTTTTATAAGTTAAATTTGAAAAAATAAAATTATTCTTTGGGATCAGGATATAAAAATTTACTCTGTATTAATTTTTCATATTATTCTGATAACTTTAATATTTTAATGAATAGTAAAAACACGCAATATTTTAATTAAAAACAACTTTTTTATCGTAATAATTCATATGATTAGATTATAATATTGAATGGTTTTAATGTATAAATAGAATATATTTTTACCATTTAATATAATCTATTCCATTAGAATTAATTTTACATTGAATTCATAGGTAAAATCATTTCAATCTTTTGTAAAGTTTTAACTTTTAAAACTCGTTTTCTTAACAACGGGATTAATTTCAAATTAATTTCTGCAACTTCTGTGATTTGAATTTGGAAAAATGGATTCCATATTTGGAATCATTAGGTCTAAATGATGTTAATAATATAATTTTTATATTTAGGCATTATGAATAGTATCTACGGTAAATTTTATTTACCATAGTTAAAGGTAAATCATGTAATTAAAGGTAAATATAATATTATAAAGTTATCCTAACACTTGTCTTAATATAATTGGATGATTATATTTTTCCCTAAATCATACTTGGGTCGAAACGGAATATAATTGAACCCACTTGTATTTCATTAAGACCTTTTATTTATTTTATTTAAAAGAAAGTGAAATATGTCTCACTCAAACTTTAATAATTAGATTATTTTTAATATAAAGTCAAACAGAATATAAATTCGATTATAAATACTCATTTGAAAGATAAAATGTTTTTATTTATCATGGTAATTTATTTTTAATTTTTATGAAATGTTTATTTACCCCAATGGATTATACATTAATGATGTAGAAATTATTTATTTAGTGAACAATCAATAATATAGTTTTTATTAAAATAACAATACCTATCAAAAGGACCGTAAACTTTACCAAACATTATTTGTTGAGTATATATATACCCTAATAATCCTAGGGTCTATTTGTGGACCATTTGGAGCCTTATAGAACCGATTAGGACATTTATATTATTTTATTTTAAATGATGTCAAAGATGTCACCATCATAATGTAATAAATATAACAATTTAAATGTTGTAATTTTAAGATGATAAATTCGAGTAAAAATATTATTATGAAAGGTATTATATTTATCTTCATCATAGGATCATATTTGTAATTTTTATGTAACAAATAATTATATTAAATAATTATACAAAAAAAATTGTACTAATTATTTTATTAAGAGATATACCAAATAAATGGTTTAAAAAATATTAAAATAAATAATATATGAACAAATTAATGTGCCCCATGAATTTTTATTGATGGATATTTCATGTTAGGAATATATTATATATTTTTTATTGAACATATCTTCTGTTCGATTTTTATTTAAATTCAAATAAAGAATAGTGTCAAAATTGACAATATTGATATTTTATAAAAATAAGATATTATTAAATTATTTAAAAATCACAAAAATATTTGAAAACTACAAATTGAAAATTATATGGTCTAAAATGTTATAAATTATCCAATTATTTGAAATTTAAAACATTAATTATGTATTTATAACAATATAAAATTTATAATTTTATTTCCATAAATAAAATTAAATAGATTAAATAATGATAAATCAAGTTGATAAGGTTTAAAATAAACATAAAACATGTCTAAATTTTATTGGTTGATGTTATTAAAACCCTATTTCATCTCATATTCGAATTGAGTCATTTTTTGAGGGTTTTAAGGGGGGTTTAATTTTATTATTAATTAATATTTTTTAGGTTTCCAAAAGTGCCCCTCTCCTCTCCTATATAAGGGAACCTCATCCCTCTCCTATTCACAGAAATTTGAGCATTAAAGCTCAGTCAACACCCACCCATTTCTCTTTTACAATTCCATAGAACAATTCTATAGGTTCTGGTCTTCTCAAAATACCAACTCTAGTCCCTTAAGAGGAAGCGTAAAAGAGGTGTGTCGAAGAAGAGGTAATCTCTTCTACCGATTCTTTCAAGTTTCATTTTTCTTTAACTTAATATTATTTGGTTGTTTCATTATAAAGTAATAACATAAGTATAACTAATATAATTATATGTTATTATCAATATTAAATAACACCATTTCACTTTCTATCCATCCTATGGAAAATGAAATCACCGGGTGTGCGTACGTACGGAATACCGTCTCCACGCCGTGGTGTAATCTGTTTTTCCACCACCACCTTACTTGGATGGGTATAATGGTGTAAAGAATAAATATATACGGTTATTATAAAATCATAAATATTCTGAGATATTATATCATCCACTCCAATTCCATTCAATAATTATGGGAACATTATCATCGCTCGTGCGTACGTATGGATTACCGTCTCCATGACGCGATGAGATTCATTCTCCATGTAAACCATTCAAGAATGATTATAAAGTATATATAGTGAATACTAATTCTATATATAACATAATAATGCTACTTTATTTATGTATGTATATATATATGTCATCTACTTACTTCGATTCAAGTCAATATTGAAAGGAAAACAGCGTTCATGCGTACATACGGCCTACCGTCTCCATGAACGGTGTGTTTTATTTCATTAATCTATCTATTATATATATATATACTGAATATATATGATATATAAATCATTTTTTACATTCCTGAAGTAATTAAATCATGATATAAGTAATAATAATATCAAGAACAACAAGTCTAAACACGTATGATAATTGAAATGTTTTTTTATAAAAAAACGCTGCTTTAACATGGAATTTACAAAAGAATAGGAAATATAATGTCATAAGTGAACCATATATGATATCATAACAATGAATATGATTCTGTAATAAGTCAATGTCATTATTTAAATAATTATACAGGAGGTTCGGATACATATGAAGCATATCGAACATAAGGTAAGGGATAACTTTTCCAATCTCCTTTTTTTATCCTTGATTGTTTATTCGTAAGTATTTACTAGGGTTATATTTATCATCCATGTCCCTATTTTCTAAAAATGGTTTCATGTATTTTTAAAACCCTTTTAACCCATTTTTTAATTTTACTACCTTGTATGTAAGGAATCTTTCTTTTTTTTACCATACGAGGTACTTTTTAACTTTTCCGGCAAAAGTTTGAGAAGAATGTTTTTTTAACTTATACAGGATGAACAGATTTTTACGGTTTCATAAAGCCTTATTTTCATGAAGCTTCATCCACGATATTTCATGATTATTTTAAACAAAACAATTTTCTTTTAAAATTTCATGGAATTTTGTGATAAGAAAATGATTTCGAAGAAGAAAGGATATTTTCCTCAAAAATCTATTTCAAGTGTTTTGTCAAAACTATTTTCCATCTAAGTTGACATTATTTAGTATGATTATATTTAAAGTATAATTTCTCTATTATTTACATGGATTACATTTTCTTATGATGAAATGATATCCCTTTGTTTTATAGGGATTATGTTATGATGGGATGATGTTTATGAAACCCATTTTATTCTTTGGGTTATGAAGAATGATTTATGTTTATGTTGTGGAACATGTAAGAATGATTTCATTATGAGATGGGTGTGACCTATATCTACCTCCAATGCATTGGGTAAAGATTGATATCTCATGAGATAGACATGGTTGGAACGGAATGTTAATCTGGTTCAGTGATACAGGACTGGAACAAGGAGTGAACTCGATTCAGTTAGGGATTTTGTCCACTAAGATGGTCTTGGCAGCAATGCCTCAACTACTATAGAAATAATATCAAGTGATTAATGGTTTTCAAAAATTACATGTTTTATTCCCATTGTATTTTATAATTATTGATGTTACATTATGATCAATGCCTTATGTATTTCCATGTTTTATGTCATTGCTCAAGATTTTGAGGTTTAAATATTATGTCCATGTTTTTAAGTTCAAATGTATATGGTTTGTTTTATTTTATCCATGCTAACCCTTACTTAGCATTTGAGCTCACCCTTTATATTTTTTCTTTTACCCAAGATATAAAGAAATATTTTAGGTAAGAAAACAAAAGGTGAAGATCTTTATGAGAGATGTTGATGATCTTTCACCACGGTTATAAGATTATGTTCAGAGTTTCCAAAGACACTAAACTATTACGATCCTTGAGTGTTGGTTTTTGTTATGTATTAAGTATTTCTAAAAAGTAATGTAATGTCCATGTACGTCAAGATTTGGGTCTCTACACCCACACAAAACACATCATTTTTCATACAAGTTATTATAGGGACACACACACAACATGCATCATTAAGAAACTTTGAAATAAAAATAAAATCATGTAAATGAAATAAATGATTTATAAAACCATGCATCACCCACACATGGTCGTATATACAAAACCCTTCTCACACCATGACCATATATAATTATATGTAAAATAAAGAAAAATAATTTTTTTTAAATATTCTGAAAAGGAACCATGTTCCATCATACACATGCTAGGAACTTGGCCAAATTACATCAAAAAATACATTAGAAAACCCTTTTTCCTATTTTGAAATACCATTTCCAAACCCATTCTCCAAATAAACTCTTTACCATTAAAATTGAATTTTATTCAACACCATTTTAAAGTAAACTTTAAAAAGTAAGTATATTTTTCTTTTGGAGGATAAACACAACCCACAAAAACAGATATTTTGAGGGCCAGAGACATCCATTCAACCAAGGTTCCACCATTGAACAGTTAAATAATCTATATGTTCTATGTTGACTATTAAGATAACATGATACTACCCCAAAATTATAAAAACTCAAAAAATTAGGCACTATGTAGTCATATATACTAATGAATTCACACAGACATAAAATCACCAAATAACAAAGAGACTCAAATATAAAAAAGGTTCCTACATTAACTGAATCCATTTCATTTACTTCAAAGTAGAAACATGGATTTTTTGGATTTTTCAATCTCAGTATCACTCCGGAGAACCTATATCATAAATAAACATCCTTAAATTAATTAATTTTATATTTATAACCAAATACCCATGTTTCCATAACATGTTCCAAACTCATCAGGAGTTCCAATATTGCTGAAACCATGAGTAACATGGTGTGGTCTTCTCTTGATTCCACCCCTCATCCTAAGGCAAGAAAAATCCCAAAACTATTAACCCCAATCAATGGAAAACTACCTAAAATTTGAATAAAACCATAAATAAATTAACATTGAAACCTTCCACATGTTTAACAATGAATAACACATTGAAAACATCATCTAGGAGGTAAATAGGATGAATCATCAAACATAATTATTTATCTAGGATCTAAAGAAATATTTTTATCCTAAAACCTATCATACAACCAAAAATCCAGGAAATTATGGAGGAAGAAGAGAGGTTATAAACAAGGAACCAACCTTGAATCGATATAACGTATAAATAATAATCCATGCAGATTGAAGGGGGAGGAAGGATGAGATTTGGGTTCACCCACCCCTTTATCATGTGATACTATAAGAAAAAACCCATTATGGGGTTCTAATTTAGAAACCCCTCAAATTAGAAAAACAATTTCCATCAAGTTTATTTCACTCCAAAAAATCACCCAAGAAGAAGCCCCCTTCCCCTACCCTATAACATTTATGATATAAACCATAGGTTTATTTCATAAATGGTATATATCTTCTAATTATTAGCATCCCAATCACCTTTCATATTTATACATCCTCCTGATCAATTAAGAAAATGATTGATCATTAAATAATATATAAAAATATATTTTAAGGGCATCCAAACTCTCAAAATATCATTTCAATTCCCGATTCTCATAACATACTCTGCACAAAATAAAAAATAAAAAATCATTTTATAATTTTGAATTCATAATGAAGGGGGTCATTAAAAATATAGAGTATATGTATGAAGTGTATTCTAGAAATATTCACATAGGGGTGTGATTTGAGGTTATTCTGATATATATAGAGTGTGATATAGTAGTACGAGGGTGATGTATTTTCAGTGAATTTTCAAGTTGCATATGGGTAGTTTTAATATGATACTTATAATGGATTTTTTGAATCATTATTGAGAACACATTGATAGTGATCATTGACAGGTATCTTTTACAACTACAGAAGGTTAAAGTTATACCTACATAAAAAAATGAGATTTATAGGTAGGATTTTCGATATATGAACATTATCTGATAGTGGATATCATGACATAGTTGGCTAGTGTTGGTTTAAAATTTTAGGATATGTGTTATGGGATTTGTCCTCTTATAATTGAAAAGTTACAATACATATTTTCTACTTTGTTTGGTCCACTAGCTAAGATACCCTAAGAGGAGGGTGAATCAGGGTATGACAGATTAAAACAACTACCCCTATTGATGTTGTTTCATTGTTAGAAAAAACTCTCTTCTCTCTCCTTCTCATTGCAAAGTATGAACAGATCTTAAAGAAAACACAGGGCACAATAATTTATTTGGTTCACCCGTACTGGACTACATCCAAGTATCATACACTGGTGATGTGCCGATGTACCAAATCCACTAAAATCACACTATTGTTTAAAATGTTCGGAATAGACTCACTATCCCTCTTAGTTTACAACCACTTACAATATTAATGCTCACTGCTCTCTCAAATGATGTGTGCTCAATGCTTCTTCAAAAGATACACTGACAGTTTAAATACTTGTAGGTAACTTAATTGTTACAAATTAATGCATCTTACTCTATATTTAGATGCTTTATTAAAGTTCCTCTTTCATCTACTAATGAATATAACTTTATCACAGGTGTACTGGGAAATCTTCCAACTTTCGTGCAGCCCTAGAATGACTGGTGTGCTTCTCTAAGCCTGGTTCACAGGTTTCACCAAACCACTTGTGTTACACTCCCTTATTCAACACAAAACTTGGGTGAATGACACCATTTTACTCCCAAACCAATATTGGCACACAACAATCAATTGGTGTGAAACTTCTGAATATCATTTTACTTCCATGACCAAACAACCACTTGCGCACTCAAACCAACTTGCATGACTAGAGCTCAAATTATCTCTAAGTTTTGATCTTCACAAAAAATTAGGAGGGGTATCCCTCTATTTATAGGTATTTTGGGCACCCTAAGCACTACACGCAAGTTTCCTCCCAGCGGGAAAGTCGAGTCACCTTAGCATATGTCTCCCTTATCACCTTGCGCACCCAAAACAAAAACTAGGGAAACCCTCATTCCATTGCCATATTTTGATGTTATGATCTTGAAAAACATATGGCATGAAACTTTTCAAGACTCCATGAAATTGGCACCGAATTCCCTTTTCCAAAAACACTTTTCTCCATTGGTCAATTTTGAGGTCCAAAAATTTGGAAAACACTGGAAAACAACACCACCTTGTATCTGCTCTTTTTGTACCACCTATATATTTACCCTGAATTTTTCATGGTTCATTGTTAAAATATTTTGTCAACAACATCTCTTAAAAATGAAAACATTCCATGAAAACCCCATTTGTCAACAAACTAAACATCAAGACCTGCTTTGTCAACAAACACAATCACCCAAAAATGATTCAATGATACCTTGAAGGATTTTTTTCACAACATACTTATTTCTCAGGTTTTCTACATTATAATGAGATAGATTTCATGATTGATCTTATTCTAGGTATAGATCCCATATCAATTGTATATTATAGGATATTTCATATGCATTTGTGAGAGATGAGGGATCAACTTAATTATTTATAGGCAGATAGATTTATTCACCTAAGCACATCCCTTTCAGGTGATCCTATATTACTCACCTATAAGGAAGATGAATAATTTAATTTATGTATAGATTACAAGATGATAAACTAGGTGATGGTTAAGAACCATTATCCCCTTATACATATTAAAAACCTATTCTATTAACTGGTATAATATAGTTGATTCTATAAGATAGATTTATGGTCTAGAGACCACTAGTTGAGGGCGAAGCGTTTTAATATTCTATGAAATTATTTTTCGAGAATGTATAACCTATATGAGTATCTTTTGAAGCCATTAGAATTGATGAATAAACTTATAGTTTTCATGGCTTTGATAAATAGGATCTTCCAGTCTTGTACTTTCTGTGGTCATATTCATTGATGACATACTAGTTTACTCTTAGTTGGGTGAACAACACACTCACTATTTGGAGATTTTTTTGAGTCTATTGGGAAAGAATTCACTATATTCCAGGCTCTCTAAGTTTCAATTTTGAATTAGTGAGGTGTTTTTATTCTGTAATGTGATATCCAAGTCAATCATATTCTTGGACCTAGATATTTTGGATGTCGTGGTTTCTTAGGGTCTTCCTAATAAGGTGGTGTATGATATTATAGCGACTGGTAGATGATAAGTATATCATATTTGATGAATATTCTAATTCATGAGTATCATAATAAAGACACCCCATATTTTGTCCTCATACCTTGAGATAGAAATGGAGAGTTATCTACCTAATATGGATTATATGGTGATGAGGTAAAATATATATGGTTGGGATTCACCGCCTGATTGGTTTCTGAATGTTGATGTGGTCCTTTATGTATAGGGTTCTGTGGTCGTCTATATAATCATTCATGAGCAGATGATGATAGATTCACATTACTTGAGATAGGATTCTAACTCAGGTTTTAGCATGTGGTATCAAGATATTCAAAGGAAATATTTCTTTGTGAAGATAAATAAGGACATAGTGAGGTTCTTTCCATGGATTTTAACATGTCAGTAGTTAAGGGAAGTGAACCGGATTTCTTTTTCAATCATTACCCATTCTTGTGTGGAAGTGGTATGATGTTTCCCTATATTTCAAGATGATATTATCAATGGTTTCTCCTCAAATTGATATGATATGGGTCATTTTGTACTACTTCAAAAAATTTATGCATTTATTACCGATCTAAGAGACAAAATCTATCAATGAGATCTTCCAGATATAAGTATGGGATATTTCTAATATTCATTGGGTGACTATGAGAATCAATTTTGATTGAGATTAATATTTTACATCAAGATTAATGAAGGTACTATAGATGGCTCTTGATATAGAAGTGTATTTTAACACTGCATATCAACCTCAATAGGTGTCAGTCCGAGGAAACCATCTATGTGTTGTAGGACATATTATAGAAATTTTACCTTGATTTAAGAATCTTGTTTGATATATATTTTATTCTTACATAGTTTTACTACAATAATAGTTATTATTAAACAATTAATTTAGTGACTTTTCAGGTTGTATATAGTAAAATGTTTTTATTTCCTTTGGTTTGACTAGAGGATGGGGAGACAGAATTTGTTGGTTCGAGTATAATTCATGAGATACAGATCATATTAATCTGACATCAAAGTTATTAGTGACCTATAAATGTAGTAAGGTAATATATATTGACTAAATACATCATCCTACTGAGTTTGAGGTTGGTTACTACGAATTTATTAGAGTTTCTACCTGATTTGGATACATTCATATTCAGATTCAAGGGAAGTTGGTATCCATGTTCATGGAGTTTTTAAGGGTTTTTATGATTATTATTTCCAAAACATATAATTTAACACTTCTTTGAAGTTACAATATTTTACATGATGTATTCCATGAATCTTAATTATAGGGAAACTATCTGAAACATTCTCATGTAGTTAGAATCAATGAGGTCAATATGGATCAAGATGCACCATTCGAGTATAAACTAGTTTAGATAGAATATTGGATTGATAATAATTTTTATGGGAAACGAGTTCCCCTGGTATCAGTGAAGTTTTAATAAATTCTTATCTAAAAGGATACATAAAAGTGGTAGACTTATATATAGGTGCAGTGGCTGGATTGTTTCACTAATGAATCCTGGTGATACTCAGTAGTGAATCTTGGGGGGGAGTTTGTTTATGGTGGAGAGTATGTAACATCCCGTATACATGAAATGTATTATTTTGATCTAAAATTTGACAAAACTCAGGTTTTTAGTGTTACTTTATCTTTGATGTTTTGGTGAGGGCACATGGATTCATTATGAGGAGTTATGAAGGGTTTTGGGATTTTTTCCTTATTAAAATATTCCAGTGGATACCTAGTTGAGTAGTATCAACTACCTAGTGGGATATCCATGGGAAAGAGTCCTTTTTGGAAAATTGGTTTCATGGGGCCCTGGGGTGGGAACCTAGTTGGGTATCTGGAACTCGGTGATGGTGGGATGGTTACCTTGCACCCTCAAATTTTTTTTAGTTTTTAACTAATTTAATAATTATTTATATAATATTAAATTTATAATTGGTTATGATTTGTGTAAGCACCAGTTATAGTTGATCCCTCCCCCTCTTCCTTATTTTTTCTCCTTCCAAACAATATCATAACTCTTAATCATTAGTTTTAGATCTTATTCATCACCAGAGGTCATCACCGGTAAGGATGTGAATCCTCTTCCTTTTAATCTTTATTTACATATCTATTTCTATATATATACTATGTAGAATTCTAGGATTTTTCCTAAGTTTCTCGATTCCATCAATTTGGTGAAAAATCAATGAGCATTCTACAATGAGAATTCCATTGTCTGTCCAAGGTATGTGGTCCACTTATTTCTAATTTTTTTATACTAGTATTTAATGTATCATATGAAACATAACAATTTTCAATTTTTTGTGTATTCCCCAAATCGAAATTAAATTTTTTCCATTAAATAACTAAGGTATGAAATTAAACTAAAAGTACATGACTGTCCCATGATAGGTGTTCATCGACACCATTTGTCATTGATGACTAATTTTTATATAGAATTGTGTTTAGAAACATTTATTTTGATCTAGGATGTGTTACTATGACTAAGAACTGAAACTGGGTTTCTATTATAGATCCATAGAGTATTCCTTGGTGAGTTCTTGCCTGAGAAAATTCTAAGATAGAGGATATATGACATCGATAAGGGAATTTTTGGAGGGTTGATGTCTTAAAATCATATCCTTTATTGTGATGATAATTTTTAAATTATTATATTTCTTTTAATTAACAATTTTTTATTGATGAAATTTTTTAATGAGGTGGTGTTGTGTCCATTCTTTTTTACATTAGTGGTACATTGGAAACTTCGTGAAAATTTGTGTTACAACATCCTCCCAAATAGGTTTAGTGATCTATCTTTCACCATGATCCAATGAAATAAGGGTTCCCCTGTCACTTTGGAGTGTTTTACTAGTTATATATCAAAAAATCAATATTTTTTATTTTTAGAGCACTATCAAGTTATGAGATCCATACTGGTGTTAAAACATTAACTTAGATACCTATTCTAGTGAGGAACTATCCACCTAAGATGTTATGTTAGTATGGAATCAACCACTCATGATTTGATAATTTTTTACATCCTAGTACAAGACGACCATATTGGTGGAGCATCATCCACAATTGGTGGTTTAGTCTTGGAGGTGTACCATCTAACTAGAGACTAGGTTTGGTGGACCATCATTGACTAGAGGGGTTCATTCTAATTTTGAATCACCCTCACATTATGAGTTGTATCAGTAGTATATCATTCACCTATGATGGTAAAAGTTAGTTTATTATATACCTTGGTTTAGTGATTCTATATTCATTGTGTAATGCATCATTCTTCTTTGAAGTTATATTTTTTATTGATCATTTTTAGGGATGGATTGTGTTGTTGATGCACTATTCAATTGGAAATTATGATTATGATATCTCATTCACATTGATTTCTATTTATGGAGTGATATATCATTCATCCCTATGGTGTGTTCATACCATGGTCATATCATCCCATTCTAACATTAGCCGAAGTAGGTATGCTCAAACAAGGTTTAGAAAGACCACTCCATAGTGTGACAACTTATTTATTTATTATTTTTTACTTTACTATAATTCTATATCAATCATGCATGTATATTTACAATACGTACATGTAACACCATTATTGTTATCCTACTAAGTTGTACTCACACCCTTCTCTCCCACAGTTTTGTGAAAAAAATTCATGTTTTCTAACCTATGTAAGGTAATTTTCCTTGAATAATTGGATATTTTAGATTGTGGATCATGGTGGGAGTTAGAAAAAGTGTCATGCCTATGACTATTGACCATTTGTAAAAGTCTCCATTTAATTTTCATTATTTTTGAATTATTTATATATGATCATCCCATAGGAGGTCCACATTATATATGACCTTTATAGATATAATTTTAGATAATTTATTTGTTGATATTAACTACTGGTGGGAATTTAGTTATTATATTTGTTGTTTATGGTTTTGTTATTATTTTGGGATTTTAAAAATAATCTAGGTTTAAAATATTTTTTATGATGGAAATAAACCCCTTTTTTAGTTGGACTAAGAGGGGACCCATTACATGAAACATAGGCCCAAAGGTAGATAGGAATTAGAACATGGGTGACCCAAAGGCTCATTTTCCCAAAATCCAAATACATGGTTTTAACATCAATGAAAAGAATGAAAATTGTCATTCCACCAGTCATTGCCCTACCACCACACATCTAGAGTCATTTCACTGATGGTACTGGGCATGAGTGTTGTGTCCCCCCAAACCCACCTCCGTAGTCACTAAATTGTGTCGGTTCAATGAACTAGGAAAGGGAAATAATCCATCCCACAATGGTGTGTGGGAGGATGGTCAGGTGATAGTGTGAGAATACCAATCACTCCATCGAGCCACCAACCCAACAATGCTTGTATAAAACCCTGATGCATTTCAAACATGTTTCCCACATCATTATCTATGTTTCTATACATAATAAATAGCTAGTGGGACACACATCCATATCAAATTAGTGGATGGATGCCTAGATTATAGGTTTAAAAACACACATCCCCCTTTCTAGGTTTCCCACCCGACGACACCTACATGTCTTCATGCTTGTGCTACCTTATGGATGTGTCTAGATGAATCGTGGTCTTTCCATGGTCCTACAAAACTTATGATTGATGGAATTATGTCATATATTGAGTGTATTGGAAGCCCAAATAGAGAAATGTTTTAAAAATACCCAAATGGATAATGAAATGGAGGCCTAAAGTCCTAAACAACCCATGGAAACAATAGGATTTACATTATGGCCTGAAGGAACTATAATGGATGAATAGGGGATTGTATGAGAACCTATAACCTCCAAAAGCTACCAACCACCTGAAAAAATCACTATCCTACCACTCTCACTTTCAATGATACCATTAAATGACCGACCACCATGAATCCCATCGTTTATTCCATCACTAATGCATATCTCGCACTATGTCACACACCTCACACCATCACCTATGGAAAAGCTAGATCAATAAAATCCAAGGAAGAAAACCTAATAACATGTTGGAAATTAGATCATCATGATATATATTATTCTGAAAAATAAGTGATGGGAACATGATAATGAAAGTAGTGAGGCTGATCATGACAATGATAGGTGAACAACATTGAACTGGTGACCAACATCATGAAGAAGCCCCATCGATTGACTCCACAATATGAAACTATCCTCGGGACATCTCTAATGAATCCCAACCAAGAATATTAAAAATAATCCTTTCAATCATTCATATCTCTAACACCAAAAATATTAAATCTAGTAATGTAGAGGAGTTAACCAGGACACATAGTGCCAAGACATCTACTGAAGAGAGGAATACTCTATTGTCACTATAAGGGTTATAGATGGAAACCATATGGAATAAGTATCAATAGTTATAAATATATATAACTGGAGATATAGTCTCGCAAAATATTATATGTTCAACCTATCAACTAGTTAGAAATATCTAGTATACTGAGAGGAAATATTGAGTCATGTGGCACTCAATTCAATCATGATAGAGATAAATTGGATTAAGTACATTATATTTTAACCTCTATTTCACACTTTATCTTCCAATCATAGATTCAGTTGTATCAATTAGTATATAGTGTACCCTATCATATGAATCACCTCATTTTAATATTTTTTGGTTTAATACAATGACATTATGGTTAAGATTCATTTAGTCCATTTTCCATGACCATGTCGAGTGAATCGATCTGTGTGCACACAGTAGCCATCCGATTCAATTATTGAATTATTGAGAAATGATCACTCCACACAAAATTATCACACAAGGGGAAGGGAAATATTATCCTTCCCTTGATGTCAAATAATGAATCTAATAGACCTTGTGCCTCTTCTACTTCACTTTCAAGACAATACCACCCTTCACCATCGTGTGTAGTAGAAACCTAGAGAATTAGTGTTTCTAAATACTCCAAATATTGTTAGCATGTTTAATCCCTAAAGATCATATAAAAACAATTTATATAATACAAAATATTTAAGAACATTAAATGATATAGATATGATGATTTGAAATAAATATTCACTCTTTAATTAATTTTAATATGACTGTTGATTCTTCATGTTCTCCATCTTATTAGATTCATTTCATTATGATATAAACAGTTATATGTCATACTCAATATGAATCAACATGGATTTAAGTAGTTATAATTTTATAAAATATTATGTAAAAATATATATCTACAATATCTCTATAACTAAATTAAAAAATTTCATAAATTTTATATCAATCAAATCATATAAAAATGAGGACTTAAAAATTATATATCTTTTTAGTGAATTTTAGTACATGGACCTCAAATATTAGAGTGAATTTTTAAATATTTTATCTTATGCTTGTAAATTACTTAAATTAATATATTGGATTGTTCCAATTCCAATTCCAACATATTTTCTCTATGTATACATAATTTTTAATACATTTGGTGTCAAAAATCAATCCATAGAAGAGAAAACCCCATATTGTATGTGAAAGACATATATTAAAAAAAGTGTATCAAAGGTTCATAACTATTTTTTATGATATATAAATCTTTATAGATTTTAATTAATCTCTAATAATGTTTACCTTATTTTAGATATCATTCTAGATATATGTTTTACAGTTAGGGAGCTCCAAAATGTTGAATATATAGACTAAAAGTATTGTAAAAATATTTATATAATTTAATTTAATATATATTTAAAAAACAATATGATGACAAAAAATGCCATAATAATTGGATTAACAGTAAAATATCATAAAAATGGAAACCAATTGTTCTAATCATAAATAAAAAATTTGTTTCTCAATCTGATAATCTGTAAAGGATAAAGATTACAATTGTAGGATTTTCAGTGGCTCAAAAACTCAAAATTTGAAATTTCTCAAACATCCTATGGTAATCAATATAACCACTTAAAGATCTAATTTAATAAATATTATTTTTGTAAAATAAAATTAATTGAAATACGTTCCAAATAATTATATTAAGAAAAGTGATTCTAAAATAAATGTTATAAATATCTTATTAATAACCACAAGAGTCCATAGTCATATAGTATTTTTCCATATATTTTATAGTAATTTTTAAACTAAAAAAAGGCACATTTTAATTAATAAATATAACAATGTATTTTAAAAATTTAAATTGCATCAATATTTTTTGTATAGGTACATTCATTCACAGAGTGTACTAGTAATACCGCATAATCAACCCTGAATACCATTAATTTACATAACATTTCATTAGTATACGTTGGTACATTATTACACTACCACTTTTATGTTTTATGAATGTATATTTTTTAGTTTACCAGTTAAAAAAAGAATTTCCTTTTATATTTATTACTTTTGTTAATTTTCATGCTAGATTTCATACGTGCAAAAAATTCTTGAGTTCTTGAAATGATGAGAGTATGAAGTATTTGATGTGAAAATAAGATCACCCAAATTCTCCCTCCTCCCCACTTAGGGTGATTGGAACCTTTTTGGTCACAATATGTAATGTTATGGGTAGTACATGGTTCATTATGTAATCCTAATCCTTTATATTTTAGGTGGTTTTTAACTAGTTCTCATATTTTCTATATCTGATTCATTTCTTAGTTCTACTTATTTTATGAATTTAATGTGGCTAGTCTGTCAGTTCATGTGATTTCCCTCACCAAATTCATTGACCAATTTAGAGTGAGACCATTTTTTTAGGTTCTCTTGTGGTATAATATTATGTAGGAGAGATCATTCAAATTATTTATTTTTTGTGAAATTAATCATCCATCATGTGTTTTACTAAACTAGATTTGTATGAGAACATGGTTCACGGTTTCAGTGACAGAAGATACTTTTTTGTTTATAAAAATCATGAGGTAAACTCTTCATAGTTACAATAACTGTAATATGAATGAGTTCACATAATATTTTGACGGAGTAAAATGAAGAGAGTTAATTTTTCCTACTTGGATATGGTTTTTGAATGTTACTTTACATTTGTTTTATTTTTACACAATAATATATTATTTTTCTTTTAATTTTGGTTCAATGAGTGGAATCAAAGTAATATTTAGGGGATATTTTTATCCTTTTAAGGATGGAATATTTTTTATTTCATTTCATTGAAATAGTTTTATAGTGATTGGTTTGGTTATAATGGGATGAATATATAATTTTTCAATATTTGAATATTTTTTGAAGGCATATATTTTTTCACTAGTGGAAGTATAATTTTCTTAAAATTTTTAGAAATTATTTAGATTTTTATTAGGAATTATAATTTTCTTTGGTTTTTATTTCCCAAAAATATTGATGTATCATTTAGTAATAATGGTTTCTATATATTATTATTGGTCTAAACGGCATATTTTCTTCATCAGTTTTAAGATATGTCAATATGATTTTGGATAAATTGTTGTGATATTTACATTTTCCACTTGTTGTTTCTTATTTGGTTGAGTATATTAGGACATTTTATTAGTGTAGACATGGCTTTGAAGGTCATGTTGAGTTTGGTTCATCATTGATAATTTCATAAGGAATCATAACTGATCTTCTCACTTCCATTGTCTATAGTTTTTTAAAACATTTATACAATGGAATATATTAATGGGTGATGGTCTTGGGAGTTTATTTTTTGAGTGTGTGAGTTATATATGTATTCAGAATTTCTACTATGGTGAGATTGTTACAAAAAATACAATGTTACTTTTTTGGGTTATGTTTATTGAAATGGTGGGTGTGAATTCTTCCAAATGATCATATAACCATTTATAAAAAATTATATATAGTTTTATGGTGATTTGAGGAATAAATATTGGTTTTTGATAGAATAAAAACTAAAAATCATCTAACAATAATAAATTAATTGGATATTATTTGTTTTTTTAAATTGGTTGAATTCAAGAAGGTGAAGAAATTTAGTAAATTAGTCCAACATATTTTATAATCCATGTTTTATTTAAAATCCTTGGTTTTACTAAGATCCTTATAGTTGAAATAGATTCACTAACATGTCTTGTTTATAATTCATGGTTTTGATGTGGAATAATAACAAGGTAATTTTCCAAGGTTATCTAATACCAGAAAAAAACAAAAATTATTAAAATGCCTTGGATTTCGAGATGGTTGTTGAAAAAAAAGACCTCGTCGAGGCCTCTCCCTAGATCAATGATGGGAAAAGGTATTACAAATTAATACCACCTTCAATAATCAAGGGTTTGATGACTATAATTAAAGGTTTTTAACACTAAAATAGAAGTAATTAACCTCTCATGTACCAAATGGGATATTGAAATATAATTCAATCCACAAAACTATGAATATTAAATAGTATTCACTCAATTGATATAATAAAAAATGTATAATTAATGAATTTAATACATTAAATACAATGTAATTAATCTATATAAAACACTAAAATCTATAACCCCAAATATAAAAGAGGCACCCAAACATTAAGTATACCTCAGTGTTATATAAATCAAGCCTCAACACTGAGCTAAAACTATAAATATAAATTTCTAAGTTAAATATTCCATGCACATCCACCAATATGATCATAAAAATATTTATATAAAAAATGGGTGAGTATATCCACATACATAGTAGGCTATACCCTAAGGATAAAAACCCAATTTAATATCTCACATGATTAATAATAAAAGAAATAAATTCCTAATGTATAGTTTGATCATCTCCGACTAAAACAACACAAGGTAATCTAAGTAAAAAATTATGTAATAAACTATATCATCCTTAATGTCATATAAAATACCACACATGTCCATAACTTGTTCCAAAATTCCACACAACATAACACATAAACTTATTCATTAAATTATTTAATTCTCTATCAAATGAAAAGCATCATTCTCCAAATTATAATGTATTTATAACATAGCACGCACCATCAACATATTGAAAGAACCCCTACATACTAACACTAGATAGTATCCTATATCCCCTAATGCCTAATTTCTAATAACTAATCCACTATCATAGCTACATCACAACTATATCAAGAACCAAAACTAAAAAACTAGTTTTCCAAATAAATGGGGATGAGTGGGTTGGTTATTAAAGGTATATATATAATTTATCCAATTAAAAAAATAAATTACAAAACCCATAAAACCATTATCATCTATGAATGTGAAATAAAAATACCTAAACTATAATTGAATAATATAACTCTTTTGATTAATTCATGATTCCTTATTCACATAAGTTTTATGAAGAACACTAAAAGGAAAAAAATTAACTTCTCTAAGGATATCCACATAATGATATGAATCAGATTTAAAACATCATGGTAGGATCTCCTTCCAAAACACATCCTTTTAAATCCTTTGGTTGAATTTGACAATGAAGAAGAGATTCGATAGAGATTTTTAGTTAGGTATATCAAACCCAAAAACCATCCACATATTTTAAGATATGTGTATAATAAATAAGGATGTTCTCCTCATTACTCGATTGTGTCATAATCATTTGGGTAAAGGCCATATATTGTAAATATATTATAATGTTCTGAATATTCATTTTTAGCATTTAAATATTTCAAAAAATCTAAAACCAAACTGTTTTTGATCAAAAAATGGGGGCATATTAAACCATCTTGAAAAATGTACATTAAAATTTACAAGTTTAATTTTATAAAACATGAAAAATAGTGGTGTGATATCATCACATAGTACCATATAATAATCAAAATCAAATATATATAAGGTAACTATTTTATAACTTATAATGTTATGTATTTAGAACATATCTCCTTGAATACATCACTTTCACTAATGACTTATAAATTTATGTTATATTTTACCTTATTACAAATAACATACTAATTTTTTAAATGAAATCAAAAAATCATTTTCGATAACCTCTAATATTGTTTAGGATAATGTACCATATATTTTCCCCATATATTTCATAATATACAACAAAATTTAAAAATATATCAAACAAAATCCTTTTTATTATCCATTAAATTACTTTGGGGGTATCTCTTAATGTTATCTAAAAAAAATTGTACAACATATTTATCATTCAATCAGAATATTTGTTTGACCCAATTTTAATGTGTATAATTGAAAACAACTATGGATTTTCCAATCTATAATTATAATCAAATATTAGTCTATAATTTAAATTTAGTGATGTAATAAAAATAGCAATATCTAGCATGATATCCATCACAAACTTGTATATCCATAAATTTTCCACTAGTTGTATCATATAAGATATTCATAATCATATATTATTTATTCTATGGAATTGAGTGACCATGAGACATGAAGTATATTATTATTGTATAACCAATTTGTACATTCTTGATTCTAGGAGTATATACTAGCTACAAGGGTGAACATATCATATAATATTCACTTAAAATATGATTACATCACATGAACCTTGTTTAAAGTGATAATCACATCACATGTCACTTATCTAGGAAAGAACATAAACTTACCTAGTCTCATAATAAATTGACCAAACTTCATACTCACAATATGAGATGAAAATTATCATATTTGTTAAACTAATTAATTAAATGACTAAAAACATACTCAACCATCCCTTAATTAGTTAATATTCACGTATTATATAAGAAAAGTATCAATGTATAAAGGTTCCCATGATTGGCATACTATCTATCATAGGTATTGTGGATTCAATGTTAAATATAAACCTCTAGTATAATTAATACATAGGGTATGAGACTTAATGATTTGTATATCTATAGGAAACATAATCCAAGTTAATCATCACATGTCATCATAACCAATAAATTTCTAGGATGACCATATATTAGGAAAAAATCCAAGTCATATTTTTAGAGGTTAATTATAATTTCAATTCACATAATATATAAAGACAACATGATATAATGATAAACTATTGATTCATTTTATATAATATAAAATATTTTTATATTTTTAAAATCCTTTATGAATAAAAAATATATATATAACTTCTATTCTCCTCATATACCTTATAAAAGTTCACCAGAGATAACTTATTTTTGATCAATTCATAAGTTTTTTAAACCCATTACATCTCTATATAATTCCTACCACATATCCCATGGACCTTAAAATAAATCCTCCTAGTAAAGTTTTTTATGTTTTTAACATATATGAAGAAATATTTTGCAAATAAGGGTGACTTTTGGATTAATAATATTCATTTTAAACTCTATGAATATAATCATAAAACTGTTTTACTTTAAAACATCTAATTTTATGACATAAATAACTTATTTTATTTTGAAAACATTGAAATCTTTTTAAGTTCATCATCATTTTTTGAACATTTTTATTTAAATTTATCATTCAAATCGTTTGGTAAAAAATTTAATTGTAACTATTTATATTAATATCTTTCCTCAATAACATATATTAAAGGCTTTATTATATAATATTTTTGTCACTATGAATTAGACTGATATAATAATTTATTTATGAAACATTTCACATCTCAAAGATAAAACATAATCTTACCTTCCTATAATAACTTATATTTTCTACAAACTATTTTCGTAAAACACATATTATATTATGTTAAAAAATTAAATATATTTTCATTAGTTGTATTATTTAACAAATAAACTATGAATAACAATACCTAATACAATATTTTTTTTGAACTTGTTTTGAATGATGATTTTTTTCATTAAAATAAACCATTGTTGGGTGGTAGAAACTCATTCTATAAAATTTAAAAAAATATTGGATAAAAAAATTACCATGGATAAAAATATATTTTATGCATTCTTTTAAAATAATTCTATGAAATTTGATGAATCCTAATTATGGGTGTTAAAAAAGCGTCTCATTTTACTCAAAATTACTCTATATTTAAAATAAATCTTTTTTTATACATGAGAATTAATTTGAGATAAAATACTCATAATTTATAGTATGATATTTTAGGTAATACATTACATATACATCCTTGATATATAAACCCTTTGCTTCATCAAATGTATAAGGCCCCAGCCTTAAACCTTACTTAATCTTGAGTTAGTTTAAGAATACACATTGAGGATCTTTTCAGGTTTAGAGTTTTAAAGAATTAGATCATAAAACATGCATTACATTCCACATTTAAACAAAGTGGTTACATAAAATATAGTACTCATTTTTCCCATAAACAGAAACATATTTAAAATAAAACATGGATTCTTTCTTAACACTTCCTTGACACTATAATCACATCATGTACCTTTCCCTTGACCTATTAAAAACATTTCAAAAACTTGGGATGAGTATAAAAATCTCAGTAACGGATACATAAAGCATGAAAACTGTTAGTTTTTTAAAACAACAAGTAAACCATGTCTACTTTATCAAAGTAATACTTTTAACCTTTATGAAGTATTGAAAACTCTTCACTAAATAAAAGATCATTACTTACCCTTTTTTAACCAAAAGATTACCATAAAACCCATATAAAGATCACATAATATATAAAGCTAACATGGGACATAAACATACTTAAATGGAATAACTATACGGTTGACTTCCACACATATCACTTAATGGAATAGCCATACGGCTGACTTCCATACCAAATTCATTGGAGGTTATAACATAACCACCCATCCTGGTATTCACGACACCACCCGTCATATGGTTTATCACGTAACCACCCGTTAAATGTCCAAGTACCATTATAAAATCACAACACATAAAAAAATTATAAAGGAAAGAAAACATTTCCACATTTCAAGAAAAATATATCACTTAAATATATTGACATAAAAAATCCATTATCAAAACCATTTTCAATACCAAAAAAGAGTATATGGTATTTATTTACTTTAAAAAAATATAACTGCTTGTTGAGGAAGCCAAAGATCAAATAATACTCGCGGCGGCGGAAAGGTCATTGTCACCGCGTACGTTAAAAAGAAACATTCTTTTTGTCGTTTAGTAAAATGATTTGTGTAGAAAAGATTCCTTTTGAATAAAATTATAAGTCAAAGGGGTTTATACACCGTGTAAAAGAAAGCCTTGTATTAGAACAAAAATATGCTATAATCAAAGGAGATCGAGACGAAGTCCCTTACAAAGATGGTATCCTTGGATTAAGGATTAATCAATTACATAATTATGTGTGACAAAAGAATACACCAAATATAAGTGGATATAAAGTGTAAAACAATCAGAGATTATTCACACATATTCATATAACAACATATTCAAGGAGTATAAGTTTATCCCAAAGAATCAAATTTGGGTTAAGAAGTTCCCTTGCAAAAATTTGGAAGCCTAACGGCGTCACTTAAAAATTTAGAAAATGGGTTGATGAGAGATAAAAAGGGGTATCTAATCACGTGTACATAACATTTATAGCAATAAGGATATATAATAACATATCCCATCATAATAAGATTAAAATACCTAAAAAAAGAAGTCTTTTAAAATGAGGAGGGTGAAAGGTTCCCTTATCGAATTGGGTAACTTCCGAAATGTACACCCCATGAAAGAAGGGTCATACAATGAAGATGTAACTAACCATATATGAGAGTATATTATAAAAATAGTAAAATAATGGGCATTATATACACCAAACAAAAGGAAATAGTGGCCAATGTATCATGAATCTCACGGGAATAAAAAGTGAGATGAAAATCCCCTTATGAAAATTCGGCAGCCTAACGACGCCACATAAAACTTCAAAAATGGATTGATGAGATAAAATAGGGTATCTCATAATATTAAAATAAAATTTAAATCAAGATAAATATAAAATAACATCCCACAACATAACAAATATGAGCTTAAAAGAAATGACATAAAAGAGAGTACTTAAAAAGAAAGAGAGAGGTCAGATCCCTTACCTCGTATCCGACTTGACTCAATCATTCTTTAATATCCTTAATATTAAACTTGAGTTAATTTATACTTTATTAATAATCTTTTTCAAGTTCATTATTCCTTCTATATCACTTATTACCATGTGATGAACACTATGTAATTATTTAAGTTAATAACGGTCGTTTTAACGATCATTGCTACTTGAGTAAAAAATAAACTCTTTATAATTACAAGTTTGTTCTTGGGGTAAAATATCCATTATATCCAGAATTATATTCATTATATAGATATCATATATATCATATATATCCATTATATACATGTATTTATAATATTACATAACATTTAGAGGTAAGAAATGAAGTGCACCGTTCATGGAGACGGTAAGCCGTACGTACGCATGAACGCTACTTCCATTTCTATTTCATATTTAATGGAATTAAAACATAATGATACATAATAGTATTATAATTACATTATGGTATCATATATAATATCATTAAATCTATCCTTTATACATACCACATATGGTATTAACGAATCAAATCACTTTGAGGGGGCGGTAGTCTGCACTTCCTAAAATGAAGATATCGTGTTTATCCATAATGGAAACCATAAATTTATGAAATAAATGAAAAATACAGAAGATTAAGGAAAAAATAAACATATTATATATCATATATACATATAGTGACATCTTAATGGAAGCCTTTGAAGGTGTTAAAAGAATATTGAACAATCATCATTTCGTGAGGCAGAAATTCACCGTCCACAGAAACAGTATGTTCTTTAACCATTAGATGTAGGTGTGTGTAAGTGTAGCTCTAATACTTCTTATAAAAACATCCTAGTATATGTAATATACTGTTTTTGTTACAAAAGAAATGAATAAAAAGAGTTTAGGGGGTTGGAGAAGCAAAATACAACAAAAGAGCACACGTGAAGACGTTACCTTAAAATCGGGTAACTCCCTTTGGTTTGAACCAAATGGGTTTCTTGAAGAGCTTACTGCCTAAGTTAAAGATTCTGGGATGAGGAGAGGGATGTGGAGAGACAAAATGATCAGAGCTTGGCCGAGCCAAAGGCTTGAGAGGTGTGGGTAAGGAGGTAGAGGTGGGGGCCTTTTATAATAGGAGAGGAGGGGCACTCTTGGAAAAGTATAAAATGTTACTTTATTTTCAAATGTGTTTCGGTTTTTAAAGGTCCAAAATTGATTTATTTAAAGTATAAGGAGATAAGAGTTCTAAATACACCCATTCAATAGGGTTTTGACATGTTTAGGTCTTATATTTTGCATTATCTTTTCATTTTATTTAAATCGTTAAATAATGAGGTAATCAATGGATCATTATTATGTCATAAATAATTTAATTTATTTAATGTCCAAAAATTATAAAAAAACTAATATTATGTAGGAAATATTTTTATCTTTACAATTAATATTTATAGTCAAAAATCTGACTTGTATAACCCAATGTAAAAATTGTTTTAGTAAAACAATACATGTTTGTGTCATTTTACTTTTACTTTAAATAAAAGGCATAAATGTCATTATCTTACCCAAGTGGCTCCATGGGGTCCCGAAAATCGACCCATGGGTTGTCTTGGTTGGCCATGACTCATCCAATAGGGTTAGGACAAGTTTTAAGATATTTTCATTTTATTATAATATCATTTTTACCTTAAATCACACTAATTGCCTTTAATCGCAATTAATAAAACTTAAAAGTTACTTTTCATCAAAAATTATTTTCATCCCATTGAACCACATTTTACTTAATAATTAAAATCATTTATATTGGATTTTTTAAATTCAAATAACAGAAGTGGTAAAGTTCCATTTAAACGAAAAATCAGTTTTTGTAACTACCACTTTGTGGTTTCACAATTCATCAAAAATTAAGGTTTTTCAGAAAAATACCCAAAATTTACTCTAAGATATATTTGATATTCTGAATTAAAAAATGATTTCTATTTTACCAAATTCATAACATAGAAGTTTCATTAATTAATTTTATAATTAAACCCCGCTGTCAAATCAAATAGCGTGTTTTTAAAAAACAATATCTATCAAAACATTGACACTCATTTATGTCCAATCTCAAAATGATATTAATTCCAATTTCCAACATTGGATTAAATTGTAAAAATATATTCTAATTTCACTTTAAAACCAATTCAAAAGACAATATACTCATATAAATAAATTATATTAAAAAGTGGTTTTGAATTAAAATATAACATTATCACTATTCATTAAAAAATGAACTTTATCGGAAAAATACCAAAAATTTACACAAAGTAAATTTTGATGTCCCGATTCTAAAGAAGAATTTTATTTTGTCAAATATAACACATAAAATTGTCAAAACATTGATTTAAAAGAGGTTCGCCATCAAAAGGTAGTTAATCGACCTTTTAAGGAATATCAGAATGTTTACGCTTAAAATTGGATTCATTCACATTTTTAATCCTCTAACATTTATTGTAAAAAGTAAAAATATTTTAAAAACATATATAATAATTTTGTAGTTCGTTTTGTTCATTCCAATCATTACAATGGCTAGGTGTTAACTACCATTTAAAATAAAATTATTTTATTATTAGAGTGCAACGTAAGATTTCAAAGGAACTCATTTTTGCATATTGGGTAAGCCATCGAGCAAAGCGTTCCCTTTAAATTAATATTAAAATTTTACTCACAAATAGTGATAAATATTAAAATGTCATATTCTTTATTTACCTGGGGTGTTACATCCTTCCCCCCATTTGGGAATTGCGTTCTCGCAATTTTAAAATTGGGCTTGGAAACTTCATTGAAAATCCCACATCAGAACAAGAGTTAGTAAAACCATCACTTTAAAATAAAGAAAGAGAAGTAAAAAGGTCACCAAAGTTAACCCATACTAGGATTACATGTAGGAAAACATGTATATGGAAGAAAAATAAAAGGGTCATGTTCTGATAGAGAGTGACAGAAAACATGTTTAGGAGAAGGTTAACCACAAGAAAATCACAAACTTGTGGTGGGTTAAACGGTATTCGATTCCCCAGTAGGAAAATTTAATAGACAACATTTTTGTTTTAAGTTAATTTTCATTGATGAATTTATTTTTGATCTTAAGGAAACATACTTACTTGTCATGTTGACTTTCAACTTTTACTAGATTTCTTACACAAACTCATACTTTCCCAAAATGATGAGTATTTAGGAAGTCTTATTCACATTAAGAGTACTATAATCAACTTCTAGAGAATCACCTAATCCACAAAAGATAACTATATATTTCCCATGTCTTTAGATCTCAACCAAAACCAAACCAAAAAGTTTAGTACGAGATCAGATAATACCCAAAAAATATATTTTTTTACAAAAAGAAAAACAACTCCTAATCTCCAAAATTTGTCAAAGAAAACCCAAAGTTCAACAAAGACCATTCAATAAACATCTATCCATAAATTTCTTCAAAGTAAACCCAACTAAGATCAAAACCAAAATATTTGAAGGATTTAGTCACATAGTCTTCCGTGGTACAAATTAACACTTATCTCTAAATAACATCAGTTGCTCTAAAAGTCTCATATTGAAAAGTAATGAACCTAATCACATATCCTCCATGATAGGTTAATAATTTCCATAGATAACCCAAAATAAACTTACTCTTAATTCATAAAATCATATAACTAAAAAGAATAAGTCATATTAACTAGGGACTTCACGTAGTCCAGTGGTAAGCGATAAATACCAGTCGCACTTTGGTTGTGGGTTCGATTCCCGCAGCTTTGTCCGACGCGATGGGTTGTCACACGGTCTGCGTGTTGTCCTTTTTATAAAACTCCAAAAATAACCCTAACATGTTTTAAACTCAATCATTTCCTTATACCTCTCATTTTCATCCAAATTCATTACAATCTCAACATGTTAATTCTTGAAGTCTTATTTCACCACCATAAGATAAAATAAAATGATTCCCAAAATGAGTAACAACATACCTTGATCATGGAGTCCACTCGGTTTCATCGTCATCTTGTTCACGTAGGTAGAATTCCCATGCATTACAACAATTATTTAGAGATCCTTCAAAATCATTTGCTTCCTCCATCCAAATACACCTTTTACAACATGGGTCATATGGGTGTTCACAGCAAAACAGTTTTGAAAAATAATAATGTATGACATATAATTCCAAAACATCTGATAAAACATGTTTTCTATAAAATAGTAAGACATAATTTGAGTTTAAACTTTCTATTATTGGTCCTTTTAATATACCATAAGTATGTGATGAGAAACTATATTTTAAAAGAAAATATAAATAGGTTGCGCAAGGGTCTCCTTCCTCATCATCATTTTTAAAATAATAATATACTTCAAATTCTTATGAAAAGGTAAAATATTTGAAAATACCTTAATAATGTTTACCTTTTTTGAAAATATGAGAATATTGTGAAAATATTAGTTATCTAAATAAAACCCATGATCCATGATGATAACGAGGTATAGTGGAGGTGTTTGATATCTCAAACAACTTCTTGCAAGTGAGTTGTATGCTAGAAAAAGTTTCACAATCATCCGAACAGGACTTTGAAATAATTATTGCAAGAATGTCATTAGGAAGAGATAGAAATTTCGTTTGAGATCCTCCTCCTTCCATTCATAACTGACTTTACTTGACCTGAAAATAGTTATAAAACAAGGATTTAACTGAAATAATAGATATAGGGACTAACCATGTGTCTAACAAAAACTCCTAATCCCTAAAGTTGTCTAAACCGAACTTTGATACCAACTATAAGGCCCCAGCCTTAAACCTTACTTAATCTTGAGTTACTTCAAGAATACACATTGAGGATATTTTCAGGTTTATTGTTTTAGAAAATTATATCATAAAACATGCATTACATTCCACATTTAAACAAAGTGGTTACATAAAAGATTGTACTCATTTTTCCCATAAAAAAAACATATTTAAAATAAAACATATATTCTTTCTTGACACTTCCTTGACACTATAATCACATCATGAAGCTTTCCCTTGACCTGTGAAAAACATTTCAAAAACTTGGGATGAGCATAAAAAGATTAGTAAGGGATACATAAATCATGAAAACTGTTAGTTTTTCAAAACAACAAGTAAACCATGTATACTTTATCAAAGTAATACTTTTCACCTTTATGAAGTATTAAAAACTCTTCACTGAATAAAAGATCATTACTTACACTTTTGTAACCAAAATATTACCATAAAACCCATATAAAGAACACATAACATATAAAGGTATCTTGGGACATAAACATACATAAATGGAATAACCATACGGTCGACTTCCACACATATCACTTAATGGAATAGCCATATGGCCGACTTCCATACCCAATGCATTGGAGGTTATAACGTAACCACCCGTCCCGGTATTCACGGCACCACCCGTCATATGGTTTATCACATAACCACCCGTCAAATGTCCAAGTACCATTATAAAATCATAACACATAAAACAATTATAAAGGAAAGAAAACATTCCCACATTTCAAGAACAATATATCACTTAAATATATTGACCTAACAAATCCATTATTTAAACCATTTTAAATAACAAAAAAGAGTATATGGTATTTATTTACTTTTAAAAAATATTATGTCTTGTTGAGGAAGCCAAAGATCAAATAATACTCGCGGCGGCGGAAAGGTCATTGTCACCGCGTACGTTAAAAAGAAACATACTTTTTGTCGTTTAGTAAAACGATTCGTATAGAAAAGATTACTTTCGAATAAAAGTATAATTCAAAGGGGTTTATACAACCTGTAAAAGAAATCCTTGTATTAGAACAAAAATATGACTTAATGAAAGGAGATCGAGACGAAGTCCCTTACAAAGACGATATCCTTGGATTAAGGATAAATCAATTACATAATTATGTGTGACAAATGAATACACCAAATATAAGTGGATATCAAGTGTAAAACAATCATAGGTTATTCACAAATATTCATAGAATGACATATTCAAGGAGTACAATTTTATCCCAAAGAATCAAAATTGGGTTAGGAAGTTCCCTTGCAAAAATTTGACAGCCTAACGACGTCACTTCAAAATTCAGAAAATGAGTTGATGAGAGATAAAAAGGGGTATCTCATCACATGGACATAAAATTTATAGAAATAAGGATATATAAGAACATATACCATCATAATAAGATTAAAAGACCTAAAAAAGAGGTCTTTTAAAATGAGGAGGGTGAAAGGTTCCCTTACCAAATTGGATAACTTCCGAAACGTACACCCCATGAAAGAAGGGTCATACGATGAAGATATAAATACCCATATATGAGATTATATTATACAAATAGAAAAATAATGGGCTGTAAATACACCAAACAAAAGGAAATAGTGTCCAATGTAGCATGAATCTCACGGGAATAAAAAGTGAGATGAAAATCCCCTTATGAAAATTCGGCAGCTTAACGGTGCCACATAAAACATCAAAAATGGATTGATGAGATCAAAAAAGGTATCTATTAATATTAACATAAAATTTACAGTAATAGGAATATAAAATAACATCCCCCAACATAAGAAATTTGAGCTTAAAAGAAATGACATAAAAGAGAGTACTTAAAAAGAAAGAGAGAGGTCGGATCGCTTACCTCGTATCCGACTTGACTCGATCATTGTTTAATATCCTGAATAATGAAATTGAGTTAATTCATAATTGATTAATAACCCTTTTCAAGTTAATTATTCCTTTTATATAACTTATTACCATGTCATGAACACTATGTAATTATTTAAGTTAATAACGGTTATTTTAATGATCATTTCTACTGAGTCAAAAATAAACTCTTTATAATTACAAGTTTGTTCATGGGGGTAAAATATACATTATATCCAGAATTATATTCATTATATAGATATCATATATATCATATATATCCATTATATAAATGTACTTATAATATTACATAACATTTAGATGTAAGAAATGAAATGCACCGTTCATGGAGACGGTAAGCCGTACGTACGCATGAATGCTACTTGCATTTATATTTCATATTTAATGGAATTACAACATATTGATACATAATAGTATTATAATTCCAGTATGTTATCATATATAATATCATTAAATCTATCCTTTATACGTACCACATATGGTATTAACGAATCAAATCACTTTGAGGGGGCGGTAGTCCGCACTTCCTAAAATAAAGATATCACATTTACCCATAATGGAAACCATAAATGTATGCCATAAATGAATAATAAAGAAGTTTAAGGAAAACATAAAAATATTATATATCATATATAAATATAGTGACATATTAATGGCCACCTTTTAAGGTGTTAAAAGAAAATTGAACAATCATTGTTTCATGAGGCAGAAATTCACCGTCCACGGAAACAATATGTTCTTTAACCATTAGATGTAGGTGTGTGTAAGTGTAGCTCGAATAATTCTTATAAAAAAAATCCTAGTATATGGAAGATACTGTTTTTGTTACAAAATAAATGAATAAAAAGAGTTTAGGGGGTTGGAGATGAAAAATAAAACAAAAGAGCACAAGTGAAGACGTTACCTTAAAATCGGGTAACTCCCTTTGGTTTGAACCAAAAGGGTTTCTTGAAGAGCTTACTGCTTATGTTAAGGATTCTCAGATAAGGAGAGGGATGTGTAGAGACAAAATGATAATATCTTGGCTGAGACAAAGGCTTGAGAGGTGTGGGTAAGGAGGTAGAGGTGGGGGCCTTTTATAAGAGGAGAGGAGGGGCACTCTTGGAAAAGTATAAAATGTTACTTTATTTTCAAATGTGTTTCGGATTTTAAAGGTCCCACATTGATTTATTTAGAGGAAAAGGTGATAAGAGTTCGAAATACACCCATCCAATAGGTTTTTTACATGTGTAGGTCTTAGATTTTACATTATCTTTTCATTTTGATTAAATCGTTAAATAATGAGGTAATCACTGCATCATCATTATGTCATAAATAATTTAATTTATTTAATGTCCAAAAATTATAAAAAAAATACTATGATGTAGAAAATATTTTTATCTTTCCAATGACAATTTATAGTCAAAACTCTGACATGTATAACCCCATGTAAAAATTGTTTTAGTAAAACAATACATGTTTGTGTCATTTTACTTTTACTTTAAATAAAAGGCATAGATGTCATTATCTTACCCAAGTGGCTCCATAAGGTACCCAAAATCGACCCCTGGGTTGTCTTGGTCGTCCATGACTCATAAAATATTGTTAGGACAAGTGTCAACATACTTTCATTTTATTATAATATCAATTTTACCTTAAATCACACTAATTACCTTTAATTGCGATTAATAAAACTTAAAAGTTACTTTTCATCAAAAATTATTTTCATCCCATTGAACCACATTTTACTTAATAATGAAAATCATTTATAATGAATTTTTGAAATTAAAATCACAGAAGTGGTAAAGTTCCATTTAAACGAAAAATCAGTTTTTGTAACTACCACTTTGTGGTTTCACTATTCATAAAAAAGTAAGGTTTTTCAGAAAAATACCAAAAATTCACCCTAAGCTATATTTTATATTCCAAATTCAAAAATGATTTCTATTTTACCAAATTCATAACATATAATTTGCATTAATTAATTTTATAATTAAATCCCGTTGTCAAATCAAATAGCGTGTTTTTAAGAAACAATATCTATCAAAAGATTGAAACTCGTTTATGTCCAATCTCAAAGTGATATTAATTCCAATGTCCACCATTGGATTAAATGGTAAAAATATATTCTAATTTAACTTTAAAACCAATTAAAAAGGCAATCTAATCATATAAATAAATTAGATTAAAAAGAGGTTTTGAATTAAAATACAACATTTTTTATTATTCATTAAAAAATGAACTTTATCGGAAAAATACCAAAAATTTACACAAAGTAAATTTTGATGTTCCGATTCTAAAGAAGAATTTTATTTTGTCAAATATAACACATAAAATTTTCAAAAAGTGGATTTAAAAGAGGTTCGCCATCAAAAGGTGGTTAATCGACCTTTTAAAGTATATTAGAATGTTTACGCTTAAAATTGGATTCATTCAAATTTTTAATCCTCTAAAATTTATTGTAAAAAGTAAAAATATTTGAAAAACATATATAATAATTTTTTAGTTAGTTCTGTTCATTCCCATCATTACAACGGCTAGGTGTTAACTACCATTTAAAATAAAATTATTTTCCTATTAGAGTGCAACGTAAGATTTCAAAGGAACTCGTTGTTGCGTATTGGGTAATCCATCGAGCATAGCATTCCCTTTAAATTAATATTAACATTTTATTCACAAATAGGGATAAATATAAAAATTTCATATTCTTTATTTACCTGGGGTGTTAAAAAATGAATGTAATCTTACAGCTCAATCCACAACTCTTCCATCATTTAAGACTTTTTTACTTAGTAACCCCCTTGTAACAATGCATTTTCGATATTATGAACCTTTTAAATATAATAATTAATTTTTGTATCATTAATTATTGACATTGGATCACTAGAGGGATTCTTACTCCCCCTTTAGGTATTTGGTTAATTTCCTCTCCAATATCTAGGTATGCCACAATGGAAATATTTACTCTAATTTTTAACTCATTATTTATGTTTTAATTACCCATTTTAACTTATAAACGACCAAATATTCTTCTTTTAGATTAATCTTTCACCCTTTGGAACTCTTGCAATAACACCATATCAAGTACCTCCTTTTCCTACTCATCTATCCTCAATATATTGATGGGATCTATTAAAGAATTATTGAACCCATTCATATTATATTTTTATAATGAATTATTAGTTCCTTTAAAATAATGAATATAAAATGATGAAAGTATCAACATCATTACATAAAGGATAAAATATCCTCTTTAACCCAATCATAATGAATAATTGAGAATATATTCATGTTCTTTAATTTATTTTTCATCTAAAAAATTCCATTCAAAACTCATAACTCACATGCCTACCGTATTCCTAATTAATAATTTTCTTTCTATCTATCATTTTGAAAATGTACATATTTTTCAATTTAATTTTCAATATTGGATTCATGGAAAAAATTATGAAAATGGATACATCAAGTGAATATTTTTATACTCCTCAAACGAATCAAGATCTATTTTTTGAATATATTTCACAATATCTATTTGTAAAAAATATATCAAAAAACAATTTTTTAACCATAAAAAATATTCATAATAAAGAATGATTCTTATATTTATAGACTAATATATTTAGTTTTTTACATTAAGATTCCATTTTAATATAAGTTGTCTGAAAGTCATATATGATGATTATTGTTAATTTTTATATATAACAGAATCTCTTATCAAATGAGTATCACATTTTACAATAATTTAATAATAAATTTTATTAAATTTTATCACACTAAAATGATGAAACCATATTAAATTTTACGTCATATCTATTAGTGACCAAAATTAATATTTAACTTCATATTTATTATTTTTTATATCATATATTTTTTATAGATAATTGAGTGGGTAACTCCTTTCCAAAATCTATTATATAGATTATCCTAGATCAATTATTATGGGAACCTAATCCAATAACGTTCACCAAGCTATGCTTAACCCAAATCCAATTCTATATACAAGGACCTAATCCTATTAGGATCACTTATATTATTATTTTCATACATAATATAATCTATAGGCACCCATATTTTACATGAACTACCGATATGGATGATTGAAGTTCGGATAAGTGTTGAATTTAGATAGAATTAAACATGTATTATTTTAACGGGTTTCAATCATCTCACAATCTTCTATCGTGTGTTACCATTATATATGCATGTTTCTAATGATTTAATTTTTATATTCTACGACTTCATACAAATTAATATGTTATAAAAATATTAATGTATAAAAATTTATATAACTCTTGTTTTATATTACTTACCCAAAAAAATTTATATTATATCCATACATATTTAATTGAAAGTCATTAATAAATTATATTTTTGTTTTCATGAAATTGGTTAGAAACATATGAATCAAAAATCACCAAAAAAGTAACTATATTTAAATATGTATAGAACCTAAAATTTTCTAGAAAAATAATATGATCATGGACCTTTGAGATATTTGGAAAAAGGTCCCACTCCCAATACACATACACCAATACTCAATAGATACATTAATTGTAATACAATATTGACACCTAATATGTATAAATCATAACCAACCATTATTATGGAGTTCCCAACCTAGAAAAAAATCATTGTCATGGTTGAATGTAGCTATATATTAGGTCGTACCTAGCATGTAACTTATAATATACATGTTATGAAATTTATATGATGTCATTTGAACAATTTAAACTAAATCATACATTCATTAGTAATATAAATATTTTATATCCATTAATGAAAAAAAATAACAAATAAATTAATCAATAGTTCATATATTTATACATCAGATGTACATATATGAACAATTCATATATACAACTTTATTAACACTTTATAATTTTAAAACTTTTATGGAAATTCAATAAATAATGAAATACAGACATTATATATTTATTTCAATGTGAAAACTTTTATATATTGAATTTTTTATATTTAAAATATATGATATTTATTGAAATATAAACCCTTTTATATTTCATCGGGCCATTTGACAATTTAATTATACATCTTTTATAATATAAATATCATATATTTTATTTCATCTGACCCTTGAATAAATCCACTAAAACTCTTTTTGTAATTATTGGATCTATGAACCAAAAATTAGTTTATTTGGTAAGTATAAATGTTTTATTTAATATGTTTTATATTTTTGTTAAAATATATTTTAAATCTAATAATAATTTAAAAATCACTCCCCAAGGAAATGTTAGATAAAAATAATCCTATGGGGATGCTAATGACAATGTCACAATGAATTTCTATATATGATGTGATGATCCATTCTCAAAATTAAAAGACTATATTTTTCATTTCATTTTTATATTTTTTTAATAAATTTAAAATTATTATATCCTTGATCGCTTTGTTTCTATAGTGTGTGGTAGAAAGTAAACCATACAGAAATCCTATACATTTATATAAAGAATATGGCGATCATTCATTTATAAGAACAATATTATGCAAATGCGATGTAGTGTACTAACCATGAGAAATATGTTCACATTTCTCTAAGACTTATATTGTTTTATATGTTTCATGCAATAGTTAGGATGACATTACGGAATAAATATATGACTATAATTAAATAGTAATATTTAATTAGTGATTTATGTACTTGCTATCCAACTCAATTAGTAATCACACAGTATGATTCTTCAACCAAAATCACTCATCAATATCTTGGTCAAAGCCCCACAAGACCTCATGTGGGTCTCCCTATTTGTTAGAGGATATCAAATAGTGGTGAGGGACTAAATCATCCATTGTAGGGACAATTCACTTGATAAAATGACCATTAATATCATATAAATAACCAAACAACATCCACAATAGATAATCTGCAAAAATATAATAATAGTATAACATGATATAAAAAATGTAAATTAAAATAATACAGTTATACATCCCAAATAATCTCTCAATTGGAAAATCACAAATAAAATATAAATAAATAAAAATGATACACAAGGTGGTGTGACTACTATCCCTCGGTCTCACATTCATCAAATCTCTATATCTCCATCGAGATTCTCCAGCTCGACCCATTATAAAAAATGTTCTCAAACATGAATAATAGACATAAGGTCTACCAGTGCACTAGGGTGTCTATTTAGGGTGTGATATTTACATCTTAGTAGGGTATAACCAAGTTTCCTGAATATTTTCATTCATATATATGAGTTCGAATAAAGGAAATAAATTATATAATAAATAACACATAAGCATGGACATGAGGTTTTCATGTACTTACCGGGAGACCCTGACACCCGACTATACTTGGATTAGTCAACACAAAAGAAGAAGAAACATTGTTAAACTAAACATAACACATACCCTATAACTATAGGGAGGGTTTCATACCATGTACCGACAACTACCTTCTCAATTAGGATATGTTCTCATACCAAGTCCTACACTCATATCACACATCATATCATATCCTCACTTTAACCTGTGTGAGGTCTTAATCTCTCCTATTTCCCGAATATAATGAATAATCCCCTCTCAGTTTGGGTAGGTCTCACCATCACCTCATACCCCATTCCATAAATCATATCATGGACCTGTACCTTCTCAGATAGGGTAGTACCATCCAACACCATCTCACTCAGAGCGAGGCCATGCAACTAGTATCATTACACATCATAATGACCACTCCCATCTCTGATGGTGGGTCTCATAATCATAAGTGGTCCAGTACTATGTAACTTAGGGATGTCTATTCCATTTTACCTCTCACTTAGGGAGAATACAAGCATCTAATCTAATAATATACCACATAATAATGACAACTCCCCTTTATCACGGAGGTTCTATCATTCAAAATTAGAATAGTACAATCTCACTAAAGGAAGTACCTTCCAACTCCATCCCAATAAAGGCGAGTACATATATCTTGTATCATTAATAAGAATACACATAATCAGTATCATTATCCAAGAAACAATAATGGGTCCAAAACCCATCTTTTAATCTCACCATTTCCCATATGAACATTTTCTAACTCTCAGTTAGTGTCTTATATCAATATCACATCTCAAACACATCCATCCAAATAGGATAATCTCTATAATCCTGGAATGATTATTATGTTACAATATATTGAAAAAATTATTATTATCATCCAACCCATATGGAAATTCTCTATGTTCCCTAAAATAACATGGTTTCTAATCATCAGTAACAATATACACTAATCACCCCATGGGTATCTCATTGCCCCTCGATCCTACTTTACCTTACCTCGAGAGTCTAAGTCCAATTTTCCTCTAATTATCACACCACTATCTCAGTATCAATCCCAAGAGACCATACCATGATCTGGAACTCAAGGCCTCTTAGAAACTCACTATCATACCATCATGTCAAATAACTCGGCCTATAATTGAGTCTCATCTCACATATCCCTTAAGAGAGAACTCAAACCTATCATCTGGAGGAAACCCTCCTTGACACACTTGATCAAACCCTAGAGGACTTATTTTTCTAAAAAAAATCACCAAGTCTGTAATCCACCTATAAGAGTTCATTATCAACTAAGAGTGAGACCCATTGACCAAAGCTATTCATTCCTACCAACCAGCCCTAGGACGCTAACCTAGGTTACACATATTTCATATCATGTCTAGAGACTTATCTCAGGCACCTCATAAAATCAACCAACATCCCCCCCCCTATAGAATTAGTTATAGGATGATCCCAAAATACCTAAAATTAAAAGGATCACTTTACCTAAATCTAGGAGGCTCAATTAAATGATATTAATATACCCAGGGTTCTCTCAATCCATATCCTTTTTTCTTGAACCCAAATTTACTTTAATACATGAAAAATCAGGAATAAACATGTATATAGATTATTATTATAAGTAACAACTACCTCAAACCTGAATTTATCCTCTTATAAAAGATCATAAATGCCTCTTCCAAATTCATACCAGAAAACACCAATAATCTGTGCCCTTGACTCAATCCAAATAATCTAAATAATGAATTGTTTGACTTAAACTAAATAGGCTCAATGGTCAAAAACACACTAGGTTTAAAATAATCACCACAACAATAAGAAAAAAATACTCCAAACACAAGTTTAATGTTCATAACACTTCCATTAAAAAATACCCATCATTCAAGAAGATGCCACTACGATCTAGTTGAATCAACCTCAAAACTGAGTCCATATTAGAACAATTCATAAGGAAAAAAGGGGAAGAAAAACATAAGTGATTGAAAGGAATAAATTACCTATAATAACCTTATAAACACCTATAAAAATGGGATATTAGATATTGGAATAAAGGGGGGTGTATCTAACTGAAATTTCCTTCCCCGAAACCATTTTCCTCTAAAAATGGAAGGGGATAAACTTGAATAGAGAAATATATCCCTAATTTTTTAAAACAAGAAAGGGAATAATCATGAAATGACCCATATAAATCACAACCAGATGACCCCACTGTGGTCCCCCATCATAATGTGGCCCCATGGGTCATTTAAAGACACAACACACCTAACTAGGACTGCAAAACTATATCCTCCCCTTACAACACGAACACTTCGATCACAACATGGCATAACTCTATCAAGTATAAAAAAATTATTCCATTCCTTAAATGTCTGGAATTATCCCTTTATAGTGTGGCCTTGCCCATAACACCACTCCAATGATGTGATTATCAAGTTCTACACCACGATGTCTTCCCTTGGTCAAGCCTTTAAAACATGTCCTAGGGGTCACATCATGACTAACCATTCTCAAATAAAATCTAAAAAAGATATACATGTGGTTTCTCAGATGATATGTAATATATACCTTTATGTACTGATTCCCTCCACCCTGGTGTGATAATTATACATAATATAGTTTTCCTTATGAACTACCCAATACATAAGGAATCTCATAATAGGGTGACCTCCCCCCTCATAGTATGATTTCTCCTAAGCCTAATGTATACACACTAAAGACATCACACTTTAAATATCACATAGAAAATCCAAAACACTCATCATTTTCTAAAATTATTACCTTTGGATATGGTTCCCACCATACCTATGGTGTGATCCCCCAAAAGAACACTCATTTAACATGACCATAACCCATCATAGCATGCTGATCCACCTATAAAAATCATGTACATAACCTCCTATACACTTCTTAAATACTCACCCAAGATAACCAAGACATATCTTAAGCCTCTAATCACATCCAAAAACATCTCCTAGAGATGATACAACCCTAAAAATCTCAATCTGAGTCATAATTATGAAAACATCCCCTATTTTGGGGCTGAAATTCAAATATATATTAAATTTCATAACCCGTAATGATTCTACTCATTACATACACTAATTCCATATAATTTAAGTTCCTCAGGACAATGTTAATGTATTAATATATTACCACGATCCAATACATGTAAAAATTGTTGATAAAATATAAAATATAAAATCATCATAAGAGTGTGAAATTCACATCATGCTATAATTTTAATTATAGAGGAAGAATATTGAAAATTCAATGATATACTAATATAGAACATGAAATGAGAATGTTGGTAAGGTTGTTCTGGAGTGTTACCACCCATTGTTTAGAATCCATGATGTTAGTGGTTTGACCCCTGATATCCTCACATTTATAGGGTACTTTTTTGGTACTATAGTAGGTACTCTAGCAATTGGGTACAAAAGAAAGGACTATTGAAGCGCGAACATTGTACCAGCTTAAGTACAATAGCTTCCATAATTTTCATTACAAAGGGAATATATGCCACATATTAAGGAACTATGAGCCACTTAAATCTTTAATAATCATGTAAATTTGGAATTTAGGCCATTACATTTCCAAAAGGGATTATAGGGTATACAAAATCTATAATAATGGGATATATTTTCACTTGACACTTAAGGGGAGGTGTGTGGACTAGTCCAGCTGATCCTTAGTATGTGTGTGTGTGTTTTAATCCATCCTAAATAAATAAATAAAGGACATACAAAGTTATATTATTCCAACACTACAATAAGAGGTTCATAATATGGGAACCATATGAGTTAAAAAATACTACTAGATGGAACCCATTTTTTTTGAAAAATTTATAGAGAAAATCATCATAATTAATTTGATTATAAATGAATAAGGAGTCCTAGATTTGAACTTATTTACTACTACATGTAAATTAATCAAAATGATTAGATTGTTTGAAAATTCATGTGTAAAAAATTATGGAATCAACATCAATCTAAATCATTTTAATTATAATATTTCTTTAATGTAATTCTCTCAATATACTTGAAATCTCATTTATTTTTATGTTTTTTTTATGATTTTACCTTTAAAAAATCAAAGATTTATTATTGGATCATACCACCTTAAAATGTATAATTTATAATTGGTTATAATACCTAACCAACAATAAGGAAGAACATTGTTATGACTTTACTAAAAAATTAATTCTTTAAATTTTTTTGACTCTCCCTAAAAATTGAAGAAATATTAGTACGATTCATACATCTCATGGTGTTAGAGATAGATTGGGTGAAGAGTGGATTAGTATTTTGTATGAAAATAAATACAAAATATAAATTCATTAGTCTACTATTTAATTAATTTAAATTTTATAATAGAAAATTCACCACCATCTATCCAATCAGTGATATTATTGAGGTAAATAATAGGTATAAAATCATTTATATTTGTTAGATATTTTTTTATACTAATCTTAATTTGGTATATTATCCTATCAAAAGGAAATATCACTATATTGTGAATAATTATGTAAAAATGAGGGATGGATAATACATATGTCACTAATTTTTAATATAAAAGACTATGTAAATTAGAAAACTTGATTGGAAATCTACCTAAAGAATCTAAGTATAGGACACTGAATGTGTATGGTAAAATCTTTTAGACCTAAAGAAGTTTATTTATATACTCATGACAATAATTATGATGCGAATACTGTTTTCAAAAATAATTTTAAGAACATTTTATATTTCTCTATTACTATATCTTTCCTTAGTCATGTTACATCATGTAATACAACATATGATATTTGGTAGATCCTTCAATTTACACACTATGGGACTAAAATATATTAAAGAAAAAATATTTATATGATAAGATTAGATTATAAAGACTTCAATATTGATGAAAATGATACTTTTGAATAATTTTTCATATATTATCTATGATTGTTAATGGGATGAGTGGTTTAGGATAAAACATGGAAAACCCTATACCGGTAAAAGGTTTCTTAAGATATCTACCCATGATGTGGCCTAAAAATAATGTATCAATTAATAAGGCAATAATTTCAAGGCATAATTTATGGGATAACACATTGGTTCACTTCATAAATACAAACTTGAGATAAATAATATATAATAATTAAGAAAAAATTAGTAAAGGGTGTATCATTGAAACATAATAATATCTTACTAACTAACTCTTTATATATTAAAGTATACATGAATGATGAAGATCCAGATCAAATTTCTAAATGTATGAATGGAAATTTAAAAAAATTAAAATCATTCAAAAAATTATCAGGTAAAAATGATAAAAGAGATAACAAAAGTAATGGGTGAAAAGGTAACACTTCTAATTATAATTTCAATTACACTTATCTTACATTCTATGAGTGCATGAATAAATTTTATAAGAATACTATGTGTCACAAATTAAATAATGATATGAATTAAAATAATTAAAAAAAGTAATTGGTGAATTTAATAAAAGCTTCCTAGATTTGTAGTGATGATTGATCCTCTAGTATACAATCTAAATGGGAGAAAGAATTAATGATTTTTTTTTTCAGGGCTAGCATGATCTTATTAGTTATCTTGAATATAATTCTAAATCTAAAAATAATTTTTCATAAAAACTATATGATTTTTATGATAATTTTAAAGATAAAATTTATCATATTAGTGGTTATTATTAAAATTTGAGTGGGAATCACAAGAAAATGGTAGAAGAAGATAAGTATTTAAAATGAAAACACAAAAATATTAATAATATAGATTCAAAAAGAAAAATTATTGAATTTATTAACATATAAAAGATAAAACTAAATGTTGATAATAAAAATAACGACTATTATATGTTCACTAGTGGGAGGATCATTTTTTACAATCTGAGGAATTTTTTTAAAAAAAAAATAAGAAAATGAATTGAATTTTTTATAATATTCAAAATCCTAGAGGAATTTCTTTTTAAAAATCTTTACTGGTAGTGTTTCATTCAATATTTTATTAATTAGGGTTTAATAGGAAATTATGAAAATGAATGTGCACTAATTCATCCTAGGACAGTGGAAAAAAACAAAGATTTTATTTCTAAATATTTTTATTGCAATACCCCATATAATAAAATTATTAAATTTATTTGAGTTCTCAAAGGTTAGGTTACTAATCCCATTGGACCCAAAATTTCTTGGGTACCAAAACATTATGTGATTTGATTATTTTAGGAAAAAAATTTAATTATCATGATTAACATTTTTTGAATGGATATTGGGTGCTCTAGAAATATGATGGGAGACACATCAAAATTAAAATATTTCAATAAATGTGATATATGTTATGCATAAATTCGGAGAAATTTACAAGGAAAAATCAATAAATTTTGAGAATTTATTTTCCATAACTATAATATTTTAAGTAAGGTACATTATATTGATACATTATAACATTGCTTTATTAGTGTCACTGAATTATATATTCATTGTTTACTATTTATATTCATGAATGAAAATTAATTTTATATAGGAATGATATACTTACAATTTACTACTCATATAAAATCTAATGTATATATTATTGGTTTAAATGAGATTTCCATATAGAAGGTTAAATGTCCAAATTGTTATAGTGTTATTTATATTTAGTAAATAAAAATTAAATTCACTATAACTTGATATTATTATCTATATTTTCAATGAATAAAAATTTGTTGTAATTTCAGGATATGAAGGTTTCTATATTCCCATTTCATTACCCATGCATGAAGGAAAATAAACATAAGAAATCATACAAGTTGGTTTACAAGATCATTCTTAACAGACCAATATACCTTATACATTTGGATGTGTTTTAACCTAGATAAGTGTCTTTATTATGAGGTTATATATATATTGTGGATAATTACACTAAATTCATATTGGTTTACTTTATATGTTTTGAGAATGAACTTTTTTATGATTTCTTCTTATTGTAATTTGGTTAAAAATAATAAAGTATTGATAACTATTAATATAATAAGTGAGCATGGTTTAGAATTATTGAATCATAATATTTTTATGTTTTATAATGTTAATGGATATTATCATAACATTCCTGCTCAAAGGGTCCCACTAAATATTGGAGTGGTAGAATAAATCAATAGGACCATTCCATAAATTGCGAGAACAATTCTCAATGAGTAAAATATTCCAGAATAGTTATAAGAACTAGTTAAAATTTATTTTATGTGATGGATACATACTTAAATATTCATATTCTAAATTCTTCTCCTTGAAAATTATGGAAAGGAATATCCTAATGTTGGATATTTTAAATTCGTTGGTTGAAATGATTTTAACATAAACACAAAGAATTGTCTAAAAAAGTTTTATTCTATGTATGATTAAGGATTTGTCTCAGGTTATTACATTTATATTAAATCATATAATGTCTCCATTAAAAATTATTTTTTCATTGTTGAATTAGTATATTTTTGATCTGATCAAAATAATAATATTGATAATTGAGATATATTGGAATATATTGATCACAGATTTTGAAAAAAATGGATGATTCCAAGACTATTAAATTTTTGGTGGAAATAAATTATAATTTAGCTAAGAGGGATCAAAATACCTCAAACCCAAGAGTGTAAAACACTTTTAATGATAAACCTATTGAAATACTCATTAGAGATATGAATTCTCATGTCGAATCCTGAAAAGAAATAATGAATATGTGTGAGAATATATCATTTATTTCCTATTCAATACCTAAATATGATTCTAAATCACTGAAAGATCATAGTTGGTTTTCAACCATGAAATAGTAGTTGAATTAGTTTTTTAGGAACAAGTTATATGGATGTGTATGACCATCAGATGATCAATCTATAATTGGAACTAAATTTATATTTATCATAAATAATGATGATTCTAGATATATTTTCATAAATTAAGCATGGTTGATAGCACAAGGTAATATACAATAAGAAATAATTAATTACATATACACCATTTATTATATCTCGATGTTGTCAGAAATTTTAATCTTATTAGCTTATATAACTCAAAAGTGATTTAATCTTTTTAAATGGATATAAAGAGTGAGTTCTTAAATGGTTTCATTTTAGAGAATTTATTTTTGAAACAAAATTTCTGGTTTGGATCTTGATAAGAATATTAATCTTGTTTTTAATCATAGTAATGTATTATATAAACTAAAATAATCTATTAATGCATGAAATGATAGAATTTTTTTTATTTTCATAATCACTTTAGGACATGTATAGTGTATCATACCCATTTCATTAAGTAATTTTATAATGATATATGGATTGTACATATGTATGTAGATGATAATATCTTATGATATTCATGTAAATACCATTATAATGAGTAATAGGAAAAAATTTCTAGTGATTTCGAGGTAATCCTTATGGGGGAATTCAAATTATTTCGGGGATTTAAAATATTTTAAAGATATTGGGTAATTTTTTGAATCATTTTATGTATTCAAAGGAATTGGGTAAGATATATATATATTTTTTAAAAACATGGAGAAAACTATAAGTATAGAATTTATATTAAATAAATTCCTTAAAGGGTAGTATAATGATCAAAAAAATATTTAGTAATGATTGAAATTTTCTTATATATTACTACCAACATACATAATTTATGTTCATTTTATTCATTTTTTATTCTTTCATGTTAACCCAGAAGAGTTACACATGACTATAGTAAACATTATCATAAATTCTGTTAATGTTATAGTGAATATTGGTTTATTATATCAATGTAGTACATAATTTATTTTAATTGGTTAAATAGTTTATAATTTTGGTGAATGTGAGGTTAATAACTGGAAAATGTTTTTTTAGGAATGATCCTTGTCAATTAGAGTTTTAAGAAGTAACACTAAATTTATTTATTGAATACAGATCTTGTGTATTTATTAAGGGAAATCTATTTTGTAAAAACAATTATGATAAGAAAAATTCTAATGGATTTTGGAATCATCATTGATAAGATATATAAAATGTGTGATAACTTTTACACAATTAATATATATAAATTTTTTTTACCAAAATTGATAAAACATATAAAATTGTGAAAAACATTTCCTAAAATAATATTTATCAATATGAGACATTTTTTGGAGTTCATTTATAGTAAAAAGTTATTAAAAATATATATTTTGGAGACTTAGAATAAAATAATATTTATATTAACATTTTGTTCGAAATGATATAAATTTGAACGAAATTTTCATTTATTTTTTATGAAACTAAAAAATTCATGATTTTATAAAATCATGGAAATAGTTTTTGATTTAATTTTTATATAAAATAATGGAATAAATGATATTTTTCATTCGCATCACTTCCTAGTAAAGAAACATTTTATAGAAGTGTTATGAATCAATGGATAAAATAGTTTAAATTTTAAAATTTGTATACATCAATTCATAGGAATGTGTAAAATATATCTCTCTTGTGTACAATAACAACATAGCATATATATAATTTACAACACTATATAATAACTTGATTGTATTTATATATAAGAACATTGACACCGTACTGATTTTAGATGAGGAATAAACACTGATGGGTCATGAGGGCTATATTGAACTAAATTGTGATGAAAAACACATCACCACATTTTCACTCCACTAAGATCTAATTCATAGTGAATTATTAGCCCTTCAGTGGCTTATAGATGATGATATTAAGATGCTTGAATATTTATTTCACATTAAATAACCACAAATTTAATCCAAATATTAATTTTTATATTTTTTTTAAAATTTATGTCCTATGAAATATTGTTATTTATTTTTTCAATATATTATTAATCATATATATTTCTTCCTTTTATGAGAAGTATTAGTTCTCTTTTTCATTTTAGATTATATTATTTTAATCATTATTCATCAAACTACGAGGCCTGTGTTTTTTATTCCAATATAATAATATTTTAAATAGAATGACTAAAGGATATGAATATAATAAATTTTAACTTGTATAATATATTTGAGTATATCCCCTAATACCCACAATATAAAATTAATGAAAAAATATCAGATTGATTCTTATAAGAAGGATGATTCTTTAGTATTAATTTTTTCTACACATTTTACATCTCTAATTTATTCTTTGGGGAGATAATCATACTTCAAAAAATTTGGTAAATGTTTTAATATATATAACATAATAATAGACATAGAATGGTTATTTTAATTCTAGTTTATTTTTGATATTTATTTGTAGGGTTCATAATTAGACTAAAATATTTTCATGATTAAATAATGATTTTGTCCTTTATAAAGGGGATAGATATTTTTTTACCAATTATATGATGAAATATAAATCAAATCATGATATAATGACTTTCTGAGACAGTGGAATCTATATTAAGTTTAATTTCATTGAAATTGATGGAATGTTAAAAATAGAGCATATCTGATATCATGGAGCTCATTCTAAGATTTATTGTCCTTAAAATAATCTATGATAGATAAAAATTTGAATGTACAGATTAGTTATACATGATTTTAGAGAGTTATTATGTATTATGTGAATGTAAAATACAAGTTCATATATAAGTAGATTTACTTTACAACAATACAAAGGTTTAGAGACTATGATAATTTTAAAATATAAGATTTTTATTTTACGATTTTTATTTTTCTTATGAAATAAATTAATTAATTTACATTTATCTTATGAATTAATAATATTTTAGCTTCTTAAAATGGAAGATCTAATTCATAGTTTTTCTATAAAAATAATTATATATTAGATACTTCATCATCCAGATATTCTATTGAGTAAAAATAATGTTAAGATATCAAAGGAATTTTAAATTGGTAAAGGATGTCTTAGGTTGATACACATATATTGAGATTCCATTAGAAATGATTTCATTGATAACTTATCAGGTATCTTTAAGGAATAAAATTCCAAATATTATACAATATCTCTTGAAGGATAGGATAAGACACCATTCCCTCTTAGATAACGTCAATGAGTTTTTATAATCTAATCACCTAAAATTGAAGATAAACTTTATAGTAAGAAGAAAATAAAGTAACCAAATTTATTTAAGGATTTATTTTAAATATTATTTTAGCATGAATTTTGAAGAATTCATGTTTAATAATAATAAATAGTACGATAAAATCATTGTAAGAAATTATTTATAATTTGGAAATAGTTTAGTCATTATCACTCACATATAGAAGAGGTATTGTAGTACTCTAAATCATATTAGCTTAAAAATGGAATACCAAAATAGTTTATTTATCCAAAAAATAATATATTAAGTTACTTAGATAATTTAAATAATTTTGAACATTTTTTTTGATAGTAAAGTAAATATTTTATAACTTTAAATAGAGAATATATAAAGATATTACCTTTTATACCTCTTATATTATTTATAACACTTTCATTTGGTAAGAAAAGATCTTTAAAATCTAATGTTGGACTTTGTCCAAAATTACAAGAGACATCATAGAAAAATGATACGTCTTCACAAAAAAATATAGAAAATTTTTAATCCTACTCATCCTAATAAATCAATGAATGGTCAAATTTTGAAGGAATTTTAAATTTAATAATAATCATTGAAAGAGATGGATGATAAGTAAAAGTAAAAAAAGTCTTCTAATTTAAGAAGAAGAAAGATATAGAATAGATTCCATCATAGAGAAAGGAAAAATTTAATAAAATAATTAGATCTATGAGAAAAAATAATAATTCATGGGTAGAAATAAACGAAGATAACGAGGACGAATTTTTTAATACATATCTTGATCCTGTTTCAATAGTTTTCTCTACACTATCTACATTTCAAGATAGCATGCCTGCTTGAAAATACATAGTTTTTACATTTCTCTATATTCTAGTTGTAACCTCTACAACATATATTGGATAAAAAATTCCATCACTGGAAAAAATTATGAAAATAATGTAAATGAAAAACTAGTTAAAAATTTATGATCTTGTTAAAGGGAGAGACAATATATCCGATCAAAATTTAAATACACCACCAAATGATAAATATATTGACACAAAATGATTATTTAATATTATTTTCTATTCAAATAAACTACACTATCTATAATTTATCAATATTTGACACTAAAATTACCTATCATTAAATTACTCATGTTTACATAGTGATTAATTCTTCTCTTTGAATGTTCTGATAAGCACTAAGGGGGAGTTGAATCATATGTAGTTGGAGTTCATTGGAACTCTTGATGTTTTTTATAATTTCTTATATATTTTTTTCTAAATTAAAGTGTATTATATTTTTTATATGATTAACCATTTATGAATATGATTTATATGGTTGAACATATCAAAGAGGAAAATATTATTTGAAACATGGTCCAATAATTCATTGTTTTGATAAGTATGGATCTTTTTATTTAAGATATTTTAGATTTTGGATTTTAAATAAGCTAGTTTTTTTGAACCTATTAAATGTAAATCCCCATATAATTATTAGAAATAGTGTATCCTAGATTGATGGACAAGATAACATCACCCGGAATCATCTTATATGTTTCGATGATTAGTTTTCAAAATTTTAATATTCATCTTTCTATTTTTATTTCAATAGGTTTATGAAAAAATTTGAATTCTTTCAACCATGATCATTATGTATTTATAGAGTGTTAATGAATAAAATCCTTATATAAATCCAACATGTAGCGTTCTACCTTGGTTTCCACTCACCAGTTCGTCAGGAAGATACCCACAATACCACATGCGCGCCTCCCCAAATGCTAGAGGCTACCGAGTAGTAGCGAGGTCCTTGGGTAAGTCAGTGGAGATAATAATCCCCCATTGATTATATCAAAGAGAAAAAATAGATATATAAAACAATATTAAATTGTGGAAATAGAAAAAAAATATAGTAGCGGAAAATTAACAATTAAACATTCAAGCTAAAAGAAGAATAAATGAAAGTTGAACCATAAGGGATGCAATATGATGATCATTATGATGTAGCTATACAAAAAAAATGTTCATTTGGAATGGGATAATAACATATACAACATTCTGAAAAAATACAAAAAGTCCAAAATATGCTATGACTATCATCTCAAGCATAGGCTCGGTCCACTACTCCCAACTCTATCTTAGAAATGTGAATCAAGCATTGGAATTTGGATGCTTCCCTTTATCAATACCTAATACTATAATGTTTACTTGGGTACCAAAGGTTCTAGAGTAGAGTGTGATATATAAACATCTGTAGGATAAAACCCAGAGTGTCTAGGACATTCCATTTCAGGAATACAATATAAATTAGATCCCATATTTAAATAATTATGAATGGAAATAAATAAATAAATTCATATAATCATGTTCCATTTGGACACCCATCAAACATACCAACTCTAGTGTAAGATGGTGAGTCTAAACCGAGTGATCATGTAATAGTAAAGTGAGGGATAATGAATAAGTAGTTAGATTATCCCCAAGATTGAGATTGGGATTTTAGGACATGCCCCTATGTTTCCAAAACCAAAGGATAAATTATTATTTTAAAACATTCATTTTCATTTCTATAATTCTATTTAAAAATAACTTAATAAGGTATAGAAAGAAACCATGAGCCCATCCATGTAAATTTAATGATACATACCACGTATCTCTCAAAGGGGAATCATATGACCAATGCTAATGAGCTCATCCAAGGGGACCCAAGGATGAAGTCCCATGTATCACTCCTGATATGTTGGGATAAAAGTTAGGACTGACATACCTATTATTCCATACCTATTATCACAAATAGGGCCTAAGTCTCTATCATGGTACAGTACAACCAATCGTGCCATTGATACCATCCAAGTGTTTTCCCTAGGGAACTAGTGTCACTCATCTGGAGGTAAAAATAGACAATGCACAGCAATCTTTCCTCATACATAGCTGATATCACCCTCGACACAATTAATAAGCTCTAAAAAATTTAATAGAGAGGAATGAGAGTCCTTCCAAGGGTCCTTTATTCGGAACACCATGTTTCACACTTGACACTAAAATGAACACATTAACAATAAAAGAATTTATAAAAAAGTCTAGCGGGAGGGACCATTTCATTAATTCAAGAATTTATATCCTGAAAGTCATTTTAGTTAAGGAATTCCCAATTTAAAAGTCTCATTCATGGCATGAGGCATAACATTATTCAATTGGACCATTGATTTGATTTAACCATTTCATATAAGGAATGTTTAGAGGGTTTAATGCATGGATCCTGATCTAATTAAAATTAATTAAACACTTAAGTAATTTATTATGTAATGAAACACAAAAGGGTGTTTGTTCAATTTTAAGAAAACTGAGAAATATGGCCATAAGGGGTAGATACCACCCATTTAGGGTGATCTTTTCAATGTAAATCAACCTCATTGGTGGTTTAATGCAATTTAGGAGTGATGAACCACTTGAATTAATTAAATGTAAATGTTGGAGACACTTTCGGGAAGGTCTAGGGAGTGGTAGAATGAATCAATTTATATATCACAATGAAACAAAGGTAAAGAACCTAGACCACCTACCTTATTCTCATAGAGCTTCCCTCATCCAGTATCGACCTTTTATTCAATCTAGATAAGAAGAAAATGAATAAACCATAAAATGCATGAAAAATTGGGATAACGAGCTTGCACCAAGATAGTGAAATTAATGGAATGAAGAACTTGAAATAGATTTAAGTGGATAGAAGAGATTACTATTCCGGTTTTGATTCTTCCAATGGTTAGATAAATTGATGATAAACATAGGAGGAGGATTGATCCCTAGTTTGAAATTGGAAGAGGGTTCTTGTGAAAGTATTAAATAAATGGTATTTCAAATAATTTAAGGAAGGAAAAAAAGTAATTTCACTCACATTTATAAATGTATGGATTTTTTTCTGCACGATTTTCCAAAATGTGCACCATTTACTACTTCAATGTGGAATACCTCATGGGTAGGAATACAATTTATCTAACCGTGCACAAAACATGAAAAAAACCACTGTCTAAAAACTCTAGATGGGTATCATGATCGTGTGACTTGGTCATAAGACTGCCAAAAAATTGTGCGCCCCCTAGTGCCCACAGTTTGTAGCTGCATGGTTTACAAAAACCATATGGGTTGGGTGGCATAGTTTCCTCTAACCATGTGACCTATTCTTTTCTTACCATTTTTATGATTGGACCACTAAATGAACACCAAACACACCCATGAAATCATTAAACCTTTTAGGAATCAATAAAATGTCCATTTAAAGGAATTAGAACAAATAATTAATGGTTTGTACCTTTTTAAAAATCTAGGAAGTTACAACCTCCCATCCTTAAGACAACTTGTACCTAGGTTTCCCTTTTTTGTTTAGTAGAACATCTAATAAGAAGAGTTCAATCCACTGTATATATATATTATCTTCTTTCTCCAAGGTCATGTCTCATATGCATATGTGCTGCCATATCACCCAAACTAGAGGAAGAGACTTAGATCTAAGATCCTTCATGCTATAATAAATGATACATATCAGATGCTCCTCAAAGGATGAATCTACCTCCAGCTCAATGTACTTGGGTTCAACAAAATGAGTTGGATCATGAGACATTTTCGAATATGAGATATGTGGAAGACTTAATTAATGGAATAGTTCCGCTACGGTAACAATAACTGATTGGATACTAGCCCAACTCTCTCCACTATCTTGAATGCACTGACATACTGAGGCAGTAACTTTCCTTATCTATGAATTCATCTATGAACAAATCTATGTGATATACTTAGAAGGACTCGATGTCCCACCTCAAATTTTGGAGGACTGCAAAAAAAATTAGTATAATAAATCTTCCTAGACTAATATATATCCATAGAATTATAAATATCTGAAGTCTCTTTAACAAGTTGAGGACCCTGTAGAGCTGCCTCACCTACCTCTAGATAGTATAGAGGTTAATGACATGATCTACTATAAAGGGACTCATACACAACCATATAAATTGATTCTTGAAATATTTTATTACAGGAAAACTCAATCTGAGACATATTTGGTTCCCACAAACCACCAAAATCAAGGATATATGTCTATAACATATCCTCTAACACACGTATGTTCTAATAAGACTACCCGTCAATCTAAGGGTGATATGTCATACTTAAGAGAACCTATTAGCCCAGTGAATTTTGAAACCCTTAACAAAACCATGAAGTAAACCTGGAAAATTGGTTTGAAATGATGTAATATGGAATACCATGTGGTCTCAATATCTCATACATATAAATCCTTCCAAACTCATCAATAGAGAAGGTGTCTCGTACCAGTTGGAAGTGTGTGACCTTCGTCAGCGGAATGATGATCACCCATACTGCATCTCTTCCTCGAGGGGATCATGGTAAGACTATCAAAAAAATCCATTATAACATTGTTTCATTTCCACTCAGGAATGTCTAGTGGCTGTAGAATTTTGGAAAGTCATTATTTCTCTGCCTTCACTAGCTGATAAGTGAAGCAATGAGTGATAAAACCTTCTATATGCCTCTTCATACTTGGCCACAATACTGACAATATATATCTCTTTACATGTTGGTATGACCATGGTGAACTTCACAAGAAGAGGCATGTTGTTCCCTCATTAACTATTTATGTATATCTGAATGCAACCACCCACTCCCATGGAAGATCAATGTTTTACTTCCACCAATAACCCAACTAGGAGGTGGGTTATATCCTTTGACACTCTCCCTAAAAAAAGGAGCTATAGAACTAGTAACTTCCAAATCAGGACCCTCTCCAAAAGGGATAATTTTACTACTAGAGCTGCAATGATAGGTTTCTTATGTTGTTCTGGAACCTCATGATGCATCTCAGAAAACATATCTATCATCTGTCACTCACTATTGGCCTCCTTGATGTCTTATGTCTATGTTTTATAGCTCAACGAATCTGTTGTGGCATTTCCCTTTCCTTGAGTTTATGTTATATTGAAATTGAATTATTTTATGTATTCCTCCCACCTGCACAACCTCATATTCATGTCTCACTAAGTTGAGATGTATTTGGGACTATTCTGGTCCATGTAAACAATGAACTGCTCACCTGACAAGTAGTTCCTCCAACAGCATAGAGCATGAACCACAACTTATATCTCAAGGTCATGTGTAGGATAGTTTCGCTCATGAGGCCTTATCTAGTGGGATCTATAATCCATGACTTGATCATCTTCAATTCGAACTACACCTAGTCTACTTCCTGAAGCATCACAATGGACTATATAACTTCATCCCAACTTAGGTAGAATCAGGGTCAGTGCTGATGTGAGTCATACCTTTAACCCCTAAAATTATGTCTCAAAATATCCATTCTAGCCAAATTTCACTACCTTCTTAGTTAAGACTATGGGTGGAGCTTTCAAGCATGATATGTCTTTGATGAATCATTTGTAGAATCTAGATAACTCCTAGAATCTACAAATAGGAAACACACTCATGGGATTCTCCCAGGAAACCACGATTCTCACCCACTTTAGGTAAAAAATATGACTACATTAGATTTTTTGTGACCCATGAAGTGAAACTTACTAATCCAAAAGTGGAATTTATGGAGCTTCGTATATATATGGTGTTATATTAGTGTACTTATCATGATCTTGAGACTATTGGAATGTTGGTTCCTGTTGTGAGAATACACTAAGATTTTATGTACAAAGACTACCATAAAGGAATTGAGATATGAGTGAACAACTGATTCAAAAAGTCCATAATAAATTTAGGTGCATTCATCAGAAAAAATGACATAACTAGATACCCGTACAATTCATACCTATTAAGAAACTTTTTTCATGGTATGGTTGATGGCCTCACATGAAATTTATTGTATCCTGACCTCAAATAGATCTTAGAGAAAACAGTTGATCCTCATAGATATACCAAGAGATATATATATGAGGAAATAGATAATGATTCTTCAATTTGATCCAATTTAGCTATAAGTAATCTATGCACATTTGAAGGGTGCCATCAACCTTCTTGGAAAAAAGGATTGATAAACCCCATGGTGATGTGTCAGATCTGATAAAACCCTTCGCCTCTATGTCCTCAAGATGATTCTTGATTACTTAGAGCTCTATAGGTTACATCCTATAAGTAGGAATGGACACAAGTTCCACACCCAGGACTTGATATATATTGAACTCAACCTCTCTATTATAAGTTATGTCTATGAATTCATCAAGGAAGATACCCTGAAATGATCCACTAGTGGAGGGAATTTGGCAAGTTGCATTCCCTGATTTCTCTAAAAGAGACTATCTAGCTAGGCTATCATTCCATCCATACTATTACGTTGGACTCTAGCTCGAATAACCTAAATATCCAATTATCACTTATAGTTATAAATTCTACCCTCAGGTGATGTGAAAGACACTCTTCAGTGATAGTAATCAACCTAGGATCGATAAGGTACCAACCATTCCATACATAGAATGGCATCAAATATGGTCATCTTGATGACGAAGAAACTCCATAGAAAATGGTACCCACCTTTTTCTAGGGGTAACTATTTACACTATTTTATACCCATATCTTGAACTCCTAACACTATTCCATGGGTTATAGGACCAATGCAGTACTCTATCACTCTTCCCAGACTTCCCAAATTTTAATAAGTTAAAAAGCAGTGTGATGAACCTATATCAAATAAGGAGGATACTATAGTGGAGGATACTAGATTAGCACCTCCAACTATATATGGACCTATAATATGCACCTCTAGTGTAGGATTCAATATATATATATATATATATATATATATATGTGGCTTGAACTGCATCCCTAAGATTTTTTCTAACTAGCATGAGTAGGTCCACTATATGGACGATTGAACTCTAAAGAATGACTACCTCAGGCATGTCTAATAGCTCATCCCAAATGGCCTATAGAAGACCAGATTCCTTTTTAATGATGTATCACTAATCATAAACCTAAAATTGGTGCTAGAGTAGATCCCTACTCACTTGGAACTGAATTAAAGGGTCTCCCGAAATATTGGTGGTGACACATCTTGTTGCATGCCCAACACTCGATTGGGTTCCACATAAACTGGGGATTCATGTGGCATATCCTGTCGCACTGGTGACACCAACAAAATTTCTACATGCATCCAACTTGGTTGGTAATTCCTTTACATGTATCCTCAATGTGTCGCTTCTTTCCACTGGATAAGACACTTCTCTTCTTGGAAGTTGAACTACCCTGTTTCACATCGACTGATTCCCTCATGTTCCACTCAGTGATAAGGGACTAGTTCCAAATCACAAAAATGGTGGTCAACCAAAATATATTCACCTACATTTGGATGTCATATGTAATCCCATCCTTTAATCTCATCATAGTAGTAATCTTTTCATCAGTCAATGTTGGTGTGAAATGTTGTAATTCAGTGAAGTGAGCTAGGTATTCCATCGCTAACAAGTCACCTTCCTCAAGGATCATGAATTTCCAAACTCAATCATTTATCAATATTTGAGGAAATAAATACTCAAATAAGGATTTGTGGAAGTATACCTAGATAATACTTTGATTTTTACTAGCCTAAGTTAGAAAGTCCAACCAATGCTTGGCCGAGTCGTGTTTCATGTATGTCACGAGCATGACCCTATGCTCTAGAGGAGTGTGGATATTATTGAAAATAGACATCATAACCTCCATCCATAACTCAGTATCCTGAGGTCCGACATACCCTGATAAAGTGGGAGGATGATACTATTAGAACTTGTGGATCATCTCTACTATTGAAGGGACAGGTCGAGGATCACCATGCACTTATTTCATAAACCAGAGAAATCTATCATGAAATTGGGAATTGAAACCCATTGGAGTATCTATAAGAGGATCCTCAGGTGAAACTACAATATGTATCATGATTTTCTCAGATACCACCACCTTATGAGTATTCCCATTGCCACTTTCCTAGTATACAACACATGGTCATCATGGTGTCATAGCTCTATAAACACAAGTGCATTCCTCATATACGTTTTATAATAAATAGGGAATGCAGTATGAAGGGATAGGAACAAGGATGTCCTACTCAAGAAATACACCCCTCTACCTACATCAAGATCCAAGTCTGGGTGAGAATAATGAACAATATAAATATCCAGGATTCGTGACCTATAACCCACTACTAAGCTCGAGTTAGGATATGGCCTCCCATTTTCGAAAAGAATTCAATTTAATTTAAAGGTTTTATCCATTTTAGTTTATTTAAATTCATTGTTATTTAATTTTTGTTATCATCAGGGTCCAGTTAATTTCATTAGAAAATCCAATCCATAAGGGACCATACACATTATAAATTGAAATTGGCATGTCCTAATTGTTTCATGACCCTTACACAAGAAAATGGGTGTAACGTGCCATAGTTGGAGTTTTATTAGAAAAGATGTCATTAGAACTCACCAATATAACAAACTAATGAGGAATTATTGGTAAATTGAACCAATTATTTCATCATTGGTAACACTAGAACATAGAATGGCATAATTAAAAATGTATATTCAACAATCACATGAAATACAAGAAATAATTGTAGAAATTGATATGGAATGGAATAATGCATGGAAATTTAAGTCCTATTGTTCCTTGTATGTTAAATGATTATATGGTTCCATCATATCATTGAGATATGGAATTAATGACCCATTTAAATAAGATAAATTTTAATAATAACATAAAACAAATGTTTCTCCTAATGGTGAAATCCATGAAACAGTAACAACATAAGCAAAAATAGCAATTTCCCATCCTAGGTAATTTGACTTTCCCATGTACTTGGGGTAGCTACTCACATGAACAGTCTCAAAAACAAATTCATATATTATATATGAATATGTTACCCAAAAATTAAGGAAAAAGGAAAATAAGGTTCTGATATAATTATGTAGCATCCTACCCCTAATTCCACTCATTGATTCCCCAAGACGGTTGGCCACAAGACCTCAAGCACGCCTCCCTAGATGCTAGAGGATTCCGACTAGTTGTGAGGGACTTGGTTGAATACTTGGGGAGACTATGTCATCATTGAGTAGATTGGAATGTATAAATGTTTATATATATATATAACAATAAGAAAAAACTAAAATAGAAAATAACAGATAGCAGAAGAAATAATAACAATTAAACATTCAATCCAAAATAATAATAAGTGGATGTTATACCATAAGGGATGAAATATCTTGATCATGGTGACATAGCTACAAAAAATAAATGTGTAAGGGGTAGGGGATACTAGAATATAACACATGCTGAGAAATTATAAAAAAAGGTCAAAAGAACCTATAACTAGCATCTCGAGCATAGGCTCGATCATCTTCTCCCAATTCCATCCAAGAAATGTGAATCAGGAATTGGAAGTTGGCATATTCCCTTTATCAAGACCCATAACCATATTGTCTACTTAGGTACCAAAGGAAACTGAGAAGGTTTTGAGATATATATCTTAGTAGGCTGGAACCCACTACATATAGTCCTTTCCATTTTTTTAATAAAATATGAACAATGTGCCATACTTAAGTAATGAAAAATAGAATTAAATAAATAAATGAATTGGACAAGGTTACATTTTGACACACATAAAATATACCTACTTTAGCCTATTACAGTGATTCCAAAATGAGCGATCCTATTGAAATAAATTGAGGGATAGTATATAAGAAGATGGACTATCCTGAAGCTTGTGATTAGGGTTGAAGGACATGTCCCTACTTTTCCAAAACCAAAGGATCAATTCTTATTTGAAAACATTCATATAAATTTTCTTTAATTAAATTTGAAAATAAATTTATAATGTATAGAAAGACACCTGGAGCCAACCCATGGAAATATGAAGACACCTTCCAAGTATTGGTCGAGGGGCTCATCATATGACCAATTCCTAGAATCCCATCCAAGGTGACCCAATGATGAAGTCCCAAGTATAAATCTTAGCATGGTGGGATAAAATTCAAAGACTAAAAAACCATTGAGTTTATAGCCAGTATCACAGGTAGCAGAAAGTCTCTATCATGGTATGGTAAAACTAATCATTCCATCGACACCATCCACGAGGTTTCCCCATGGGAACTAATGTCGCTCATCTGAAGGTAAAAACAGAAAACACATGGAGATCTCATATCAGGCATAGCTGATATCACCCTCAATGAATTTACAAGGATTTAAAAATATAATAGAGAGGTGAGAGAGTTTTTCCAATGGGTCCGTAAATCAGAAACCCTTGTTAAGCACTCAGTACTAAGGTGAACACATTAAAAATGAAAGAATATATAAACAAGTATATCAAGAGGGAAAATTTATTTAATTCCATATTTTATATCCTAAAATTAATTTTAGTAAAGGTATTCCAAATTTAAAAATATAATTCAAGGCATGAGTCCTAACATTAAGCACTTGGAATATTTATTTGATTTAACAATTTCATCTAAGCGATGGGTAGAGGGTTTAATGCAAGGATACTTTCATAATTCAAAATAATTAAACACTTAAGGGTATTTATTATGTAATGAAACACCTAATGGTGATTTATCAATTACAATAAAAGTGATAAAATAAGACATAGGTGGTGAAACCCACCCATTTGAGATGGTCCATTCCAAGAAAATCAACCTCATAGGTAATTCTGTGCTAGTGAGGATCATAATATGTGCAAGGAACAACTTGAATTAGTTAAATTAACATTCATGATGAAATACTAGAAAGGCCCGATTATAAACACAATTGATCAAAATATATAACTCAATGAAATGAAGGTAATGATCCTAGACCACCTACCATAGACATTTTGATCTTCCCTCGTCTAGTCTCGAACTTTGATTCATGATGGGTTCGATGAAAATTATGAAACTATCAAATTCCCTAAAAATAGTGAAAATGAGTTTTCAATGATACAAAATAATTGATTAAATGAAAAACTTGAAATGGACTAAATTAGATCTAATATCTTACCATTATAGTTCTAATTCATCTGACAGTGATAAAAATAGACAAAAAACGAAGGAGGCAGTTTGATCCCTAGTTTGGAAGGAGAAGATGGTTCTTACTGGAGGAGGAGAAGTTAGTAGCTATAGAGAAGGAGAAGTGGAAGGAAAAGTTGTTTAAAATCATTAAAGTAGGGGGAAATGTAATTTCACCAACATTTTGAATGGTTTGGGTACATGGTTTTGCAAACAGTGCACAAACTATTTATCATTTACTACTTCAAAGGGGAATGCCACACAGTTAGGCTCACGGTTTATCTAACCATATTAAAACCATTATAAAAAATTTCAAAAAAATATAGATTGGTCGAAGGACCATGAACCTTAGGTCTCATGATTTCAGACAAACCATGGGTCCCCCAAGTTCCCACTTTATAAAATTGTATGGTTTAGACAAAGTGTGCAGCCCAATCTTTTCTTCCTATTTTGAGGCTCCGGGATCCATACGATCCTCGAACACACCTAAGACATCCTTGAACCTTTTAGGAATAAATATTATGGTATTTTGATTTTAAAAAAAATTAATAGTCGATACCTTTATGAAAATATAGTATGTTACACTCCATGATTTAGATTAATTTATTTGTGAACAAGAATATGAGAATTCACACTCTAATAAAATGTTTTACAAAAATTTGACTACATACTAATATAAATTAATTTTGTTAAAATTATATAAGTGTTAATTTGTTTTATATTTTTTATGTTATATAATGTAAGGAATCAATGATTAATTGTATGAATTTTATCCTGGGAAAATATTAAACATGAGATCAGTCTATAAACTAGCTAATGGGGACAAAGAGTGTATGCCAATAAAATTAATTTATGTTTTTCAAGATATTTTCAAAGTATTATTTCTTTACTATGAACCAATAAATGATATAATTGATGGGTGAGGATGGTAATTTGAATCACCATATGAGAGATAACATCACATTAGTTTATATTCAAATTATCATAGAATATTGTTTATAATTTAATTCTTTACCAATCAAGTACATGGGAAGATAACATGTTCCAACTCAATAATAGGATGTTCATAATATAGAAACATTTTTCTATAAAGGAAAAATAAGGAAGACTATAGATAGAATTATATATTGTTACTAGCATAATATATCTAAACACTTTGTAGTTTTGAATGTCTGTATTAAAGTGAAAATTATAAATATCATCACCAGGATATATCATTTTATATCTGATTCCACATTATTGTAATTATTTCATTATATTTCAACTATAACATTTTTGTAAAACTACTCTATACTTTTCCCTTACAAAAGAATTTATCTATGATTGTGTTATATCTCTTTAAAAACTATGATTGGTAATTTGTTTATCTCCCTAAGAAAATACTTTTTTGTAAAGGGTTATAACTCACCTTCAAAATTCTAGATAACTTAGTGTGATCTACACCCCTAAATATGCTAGGTAGAATGTGAAGAGTAACATAGGATTTTTTTCTAAACCACTCTTAAAATCACATTCTTTAATTTACTGCTTAATTACATTAAATTTTGTAATTTTCAATTCACCCCCTGACCAAATTTCTAATCATCTAAGAAAATTTGAAGGTTTTAAATAATATTTTTAAAACAGAGCATTTAATATATACATTTCATTTTTTTGGAAATATCAAAAATAAATATAAAATATTTTGTACTTCACCTTATTTAATAGTGTATAAAAACATTATAAATTATATCATAATTTTAATATTTAATTTTTTTACAAAAATTATATTTTCATTCCACATAAAACAAGCAGTTTAATATTAAAAAGTAATATTAAATGAATTTTTATATTAAATATTTCATAAAAATAAAGTAATCAATAATTAATAATTATAATTAGTAATTAATTTAAAAAATATTTACAAAATAAATAAATATTTTAAAAAAAAATTCTATAATTTATAAACATTTAAAAATTTATACATTTATCTCATTAGTGAATAATTGTAAATTCAAAAACAAATCCATGTAAATTGTATTTTATGGTATATCTTATACAAAAAGATGTGTAATGAATCTTCTCACTAATCACCAATAATGAAAAAAAAATTGAGTTGTATAACATTTATGTTATGGAAAACTATTTTGGACAACCAAAAAATAGTTAAATTGTCAATATAAAATGTTACAATATCAATTTTCTCAATGATGGGAATTAAAAAACTAGAATATAATAAATAAAATATCATTTATGATATGCCTAAATTCTTAGGATATCAGTGATGAATGATAATAATATAACTAATATTAATCTAATATACATAATTATTTATTATAATATCATGTCTTATAAAATTTCATTCTTGTTCTTTAATTTAAAAATAATTTTTAGATCAAAACATTTTAGTCCAAATCTGATAGCAGAGTTGGATTTCCAAGGGATATATAATATTTTCATAGGGTTATGAAAGCAATTACAAACATAAAATCACCAAGATAATATTTTTTAAAATGAAAATATTTAAATTCTAAATAAAGTGACCACCTCTTTGTATTAATTTGAGATTTATTTTCCACACATGTATAATTAAGATCACTAAGTGGAAAATTATCCATCCTTCAATAATATCTATGGGTTGATGTGAATCAACATAAAAAACTATGATGGAGGGATTTCCTTCTAAAGTAAAACATTTAAGAATATTTGGTTAAAGTTGATAATGAACAAGTTCTTCAACATGGAGTTTCTATATGGTATATCAATCACACTTATCATCAATATGATTTGGACGATATATAAAAAAATGAGGATCCTTCTTTTATTTGAAAAACACTTTATAAATATTTGAATGGGGAATTTATGTTACAATTATTTTTAAAAGTTACAAACATTCAAATATTTTCCATTTAAAAAATATATATACTCTAAAACTATACTATTTATTATAGAAAAATGTGGGTAGATTGAATACCAAAGTCCACCATACCTTATGATATTCATTTGATATTATACACAACTTTCATAACACTAGTGTGATATCTCCAAATCTTATTATATGATATACACAATACATGTAATATTATATACCTATATTATATCATATTATATCATGTATTTTGGGTATATCCCTATCAGTGGGGGGAGAAAGCCGCTTACTAGCCAAATAAATAATCCTTATTAATAGGATGTCGGGTCACACCAAAGAAAACCATCATCATTTGTTTTTTTATATGGAATGTTATTATTATAATTTAAGTAACATAAATATGAAATTATAAATAACTCACATAATCCCATATAAAAAACAATACACTATTATAATCCATCTTCTTCAAATTTGGGTAATCATCATCGACATTTTTTTCACGTCACATATTTCATCATTATACCAAATGTATCATAAAAGTTTTCCAACTAATAGATATAAAAAATTCATGGAAATCATATAGAAAATGTGTTAAGGTAATATCAAATTTCATGTAGTCCATTTATATTCATGTTGAGTTGTATAATCACCACAATAGTTCCATATCATTACCAAGAGAAACACATTTCTACGTCATCATTATAATGAATTTATCAGAGGCTAAAAACTGTAACACCCTATGATTTTTCTATATTTTCCCCATAAAATAAATACTCTATTGGATAACTTCATTCCACATTAAATAAAAAATGATGTGTACACATAAATATATTTGGTGTGAAAATATTACAATTCGAGAAAAAAATTAATACACTATGAGAGTATAATATTAATTATAATTCAGAAATTTACAAGAGAGATAAAACCACAGGAAAATAAAAATACCAAAAAAATAAAATATTTATCATCATGGTTTTTCATAAAGAACATTAGCTCAATTTAAAATACATATGTAAATAAAATTAAAAATAATGTAAGATATATGTTCATGATGAAGTAAATGAAAAAGAAGAATGATTCTAAGAATGTATGTAAGTATATATGTAGAAATGAAATTTCACCATTATGAATATGATCATTGGAAACATGGTCATTGGATATTCATGTAGAAAATATATATATATTTTTTTCAAACTTTTAGTAACAATTTAAAATAATATAATTCATAAATAAAAAATAATTCTAGAATGAAATAAAAATATAATATTCGACTAAAATTTTTAATTCTAAAAATATTCATTCATGTTGTAAATAATAATTATATTATTACCATTATTGAATATTTTTGTGATTTATTTATACAAATTAATGAAATATTTTAATAACTATATATTAATATAATTTAATTTTTAAAACATAATTTATTAACTTTTAAAGGAGGTGATTAAAATATCTTCATATTTAAAAGGGGGTATTTTTTAATGAATCATTTTGAAAGTTTTATTTTGATAAATTAATTTTTTTTAGTTTTTAATAATGAATTTAATGTAATTTTTCATTTAAAAATTTAATATACTAATACTTATTTATTTATAAATTAATATTAAATAAGATTAAAAACATCTAGTCTAAGAGTAATTTTTCTCTAAAAACATTTTTTATTATATATATATATATATTATGTTTAAAATTAATAGTTAAATTTATAATATTTATAAATTAAATCATATTAAATTAATGAAACATTTTTAATCATAACATTTATATTAGTTAAGTAGTTTGAATTTCACTTTTGACAAAAAAATAAGTTAACGTGGTAAAAATGAGTTATCGCGGTAAAGGTAAAATATGTTGAAGAGGGTTAAAGTAGGTGTATGGGGTTAAAATACCATAAATAATTAATTCCAAATTGTCTTATTGATGGGATCCACGAACCCTAACCATTATGTTTCCTTTTTTTATCTACATTACTTTTAAAATTAAAACCATATACATTGAAGAATGAATATTTTTTAAAATTTCACTCAAAAATCACATATAAAAGGTCCCATCATATACCCCTAACATACAACTAAAAACACTATATTATTTATGTAATATTTTTCTAATTTCTCTCTAAAAAATAATTATTATACATTTGGATTCTTTTGGTTCCATGAAATAATAATTAATCCTTTATTCTGTTCAAACATTTGTCGAGAATGATTGAATTCATTAGAGTAAATACATATTTCATCACAATATTTTTCAATTACATTATCATATATAATATTTATAAATATAATAATATACTTTAATTATTTAATATTGAAACAAATGTACTTATAATAAAATTATAACTCTATTATATAACTCTAAACTCTTACTCATTCCCATGTATGTGATGTTCGTATTTGGGTTAGGTCAACCACCTACATGAACGATAATATTCCAAAACCATAATTTCCATCATAAATAAGTCTCAAGACATTAATAATTATAATATATTATATTAAATAGTAATTTATATCTTTAATATGGTTTTTTAAGTGTTACACAAAAAATTATTGTTCATTATAAAGTAACATGTTGTTACCTATAAATTACCTGAAATAAGCTCAATGTGGATTCCATTATCATGAACCATACCCATGTTTTCCATAAAATGATTATGGGAATGAATAAATCATAGAAAAAAATATTCTTATACCATTAATAATCTTCAAATTATGAATTTTTTATCAAAAATGAGGATCAACAACACCATTATGAAATTCATATAAAAAAATCAAAACCACTAATATTTGAAGATGAAAATAAACAATAAATAACTAATATATGTGTAATGAATGATAATAATTTAAGAGTATAAATGAAAAAATATATACATATGGCTTTGAAATAAGCTATTAGGATGATTATTTTTATTATATAAGAGGTTAAATCATTTTTTAGAAGTCGAGAGTAAAAGAATGTTTTTCCTTTCCAATCTCAATTTGAATTCCAGATTTTTTATATTGGAATAACCATCTATGAAATTATATACTAATTATATTAAAAACCCCATAAATTTTTTCTCCAATGGTTATTAATGGGTTATTCATTTCTTATTACCATATAAACTCCCTTTGTTTGATAATTTAACCACAAATATATTTGTATGTTGATCTGACCTTATCTCTTCTTTTTTAGTCAAGAATTTTTATCCCATATGTCCACTATATATATATATATATTATTATTAATTTAATTATCTAAACAAATATTATTTTATAATTATTTTTCAATGGAAATTAAATTACCTAAAATATTAATATTCTTTTAATGTTTTTGGTACGACTATTTTCTGTCAATATTGAGTTTACGTACAATGGTGTGAAAGGAATAAATTTTTAAAATCTTTTCTGATTGACCAATTTTTTCTTAAATATTCATTGAATTTAATTAAGAAATATCTTCTCCATATTTTTATATTTTTCCAAATTAAAATAAAATATTTTATAAAATGAAATGGGTATTTATTATTATTTCTAAAAAATAAGTCATAATTTTCTTAAATAGTATTTTTACTTTGTCAATATCATATAAGGCTTATTATGATTCACCAATTATATGCTATGTTGATGCAATCCACAAAATTTCTTTAAAAGTATTAAGATAATGTATTTTTGGAAGTTTTTATGAATCCTATTTCTAAAAAATAGTTAATAAATATATGATGGGATGAAAAATGTTTTCATGTTCATGTGGAAAGAGAATTTATGGTTTTTAAAAATGTGATGTGAGATACTGGGATTATATATCCCTCTAATATATTTATTAAATATTTATATCTCATTAGATGACATGTATGGGTTTGGGGAGTAAAGAAAATCCAATATGGGATTATCTATAATATGTTTATGGGATTAGGGAGAGAACCTAATACACTACGGGACTCTATTGACTATGAGATTATGGCCTTATCTAGTAATTCTTGACATTGAAAATTATTTTTTTTGATTTTGTATGTGTCACATTATTATATATAAGTTGTTTTTTAAAGATCATGGTTATTGACTCAAGTTCTCACCATTTATTTCATGTTTCTTATGTTATTAAAAAATAATGTTGTTGTGAATTAGGACATATGATCCATGTTATATTAGGTATGATTCTATTTTTTTATATCTATGGAACTTGATTATTTTTTCATATCCACATGTTTATCTTATGCTCAATTATTATCTTCGATTTTTTTTTATTTGGTTTATCCTAACTGAGTATTTTTGCTTACCCATTCTCATATTTATATTTCCCAGGTTGTAAATAAGAATATTATGTATTATATGTAAAAAATTGTATAATATGAGAAAAAAGTTTTTGGATATATTAAGAATATTGTAAAATAAGTGTTTTGTGTGTTTAATCTCTAATGACACTAAATATTTATGTTCTTGAGCGTGATTTATTGTGATATGTAATGATTATTCATATAAAAGTATGTAATTTTAATACATGTTATGCTTGGGTTACCTCAGTTGGTATTATAGTAGGGTTAAGTTATTTTGGGGATTATAGTATACTGATTAAGAGGATAAAACCTAAAATAACCTATGAGGAACCAAAAGTGTTGTAAGATGAACCTAAAATATCATAGTTTGGAATGAATGTGTTGAAATTGAGGAAATTATTGGATTTATTTTATTTTATCATCTAATTTATTTCTTGGATTATTATTTATTAAATTCACAATAACCATTTTGATTTTAGTCTATGGATGTAACTAGGAGGAAGCTGGGTAACAATGATTGAAATGAACATTGAAATGATTTTACCTGTGAGAAACCAAACAAGATGGAATTTGTACTAAAAAATCATCTTTGTGCTTAACCAACATTATCAAGCTATGAATTATAATATGAATCATTCAGAACTCCTAAACATTACAATGATGTAATAACACCAAATTTAGTCCTTTATGCAGAAACTTACACCCTCCTATATTAGGTCTTCTAACATAATTGTTATTATGCAATTGATCAACATAATAGAAAATTTATTTCTTGTAATCCAATGCTCAGATAATAGAAATTATTTTTATATATCTATATTTTGGAAGCTGAAGATGAAAAATGGAGGGATATCATTATGAACATGAGTAAAGAGTATGAATTGAACTACATGGAATGTGAGGAGTTGAATAAAGAATTCTTTAATAAATACTTTCTGTGAACTATTCATACTAAAATAGAAAGTTAATTATTATATTTGAAACAAATGGAGGAAAAATCTATTTATAAATATGGCTAAAACATCACAAGGCTTGTAAGTTATGATTTGGTTATATCATTGACCCTAAATGTAAAATAGATTAATGTCTTAAAATGATCCTCTGAAAATTGACAGCTATAATGGAATTTAGTATCTGTAATGAGATAGTTCAATGTGATTTAATGGTAACATAGTTATTAGAGACTCCCATTATTCAATTTTTTTATGGGGATACCAAGATAAAATTTCATTTCCTAGAAACTCAAATGATAATACCCATTGAGGAGTGAAAATTTAAACTTCCTATATATCGAACATATGTTAAGAATCATGGAGGAGTTTCCTTAATGTGGAAGGTATATGCTTCAAGTGTTGAAGATAAGGTCATCAAACACATGAATATAAAACAAAGATAACTGAATAGCCCATCTAATTAAATGGATGAAATTTAATCTTTGTATAATATACCACCCGCACTTCAATTATTTAATTGTGAGTGTAGACATTATGCTAATAGGTGAAAAAATATAAGGTTTCATGATCACAATAACTCTCAGAAACCTCAAAATAGAAGGGATAAGGGGATATCCTATGTAATCACAACTATTTATGTGGTTTATGAAAATGAAGTGGTGACTAGTACGCTTATTATCCCCATTAGAATTGGAAAAGTTTTATATCATTCTAGATCTACCCAATACATTATATCTGTGAATGTTTCTTTGAGAATAAAATCTCTGCCCTAATGGATAGATATTAAATTATCTGTGAAAACAGCTAGTGTTATTATGATTTTATCATATGTACACACCTTCTATTTGATATAATTTTGTGGTAATATAATTTATAAAAATATTTTAATTCTCCATTTAGCAGAATTTGATGTGATATTTGGAATGAATTGAATCTCTAAACAGAGGAACCATATTAACTATCAGGATTGGGAAGTCACATTTAATATTCTTATTCAACATATTATAATGTGTCAATACATGGATGACCATGAACTCTCTAGGGATGTTAATTAAATTATATGGGTATTAATTCCCATTAATGAGTGGTATTTATCTCAAATGGTTTGAGACAAAATCATTATGGAGGATATTCTAATTGTGAAGGAATATTTTGATGTTTTTTAATAAAAAGTTTAACCGTCTTCCCCCAGATCATGAGGTCAGATTCTCAATAGAGATTATACCCATTGTTATGACTATATTAATGAGTCCTTATAGAATATACCTAATTAAAATGGAGGAATTAATGAATAAACTATAACATACTATAGAAAATTGTTTTATACACCGAACGGGTTCACCATGGGATGCACAAATCCTCTTTTTTAGAATAAATTTGGATAAATACATCTTTTTAATGATTATTATTAAAATAAAAAAATTAAAATGAAGGAAAATTATCCCCTACCCCCTATTGATAACTTGTTTAATAATTTTTTAGGTGCTCAATAATTATCAAAGATATAACTTCAATCTAGATATCTTCAGTTAATGTTGAAAATATAGGATATTTCCAAGATAGTATTTCATATAAGATATGGGTGCTATGACTTCTTAGTGATTCAATTCAGACTCATAAATTCACCTGTTATCATCATAGATCGAATAAATAGTTTCTTTAGAGATTACCTCGATCAGTTTTTCAAAGTCTTTATGCATGATAATCTCACATTTTTCTAAGATAAAGAAAGATGAGGTTGATCATATGTGGATTCTGTTGGAGAGCCTTGGGAAGGAGAAAATGAATATAAATTTTTTTATGTTTTAGTTATGGATATAAATAGTATCATTCTTATGTTATATAACCCAAATATAGCGTATATCTGTAGATACATTAATTATATATGTGGTTTAATAAGGGGATAAACCAACTACTATAAAAGAGATTCGTATTTCTATTTAATTAACTGTATAAAATTGGTTCTTTTTGAGAAATTATTCATGATTATAAAATCCACTAACAAATATTACTCATAAGGGAGTCAAGTTTCTCAAGACATATGTATGTGAAAATAATTTCAAGGATCTCAAGAGAATTTTTGTAACTAAATTTTAACTCACACTACCCCATAATGGAGAAGGTTACGAAATATATTTTAATAAATCAATTAAATGATTAGGATATTTCCTCATGAAGAATTAAATAGTAGTAGATTATTCCTCATATCAAATAAATATTGATGATAAAAATTACCTGAGACAATATTTAGAGCTATAAGTGGTAATATTTGTATTAAATATATAGAGTAATTATATTTATGGTGAAAACTGTGAGATATATTCTGATCATAAGAGATTAATGTATAAATTCACATAGATGGAGTTGAACATGTACCAAATGAGATTTTTATAGTTCATCAAGGAAAATTATATCTAGATAAATTTCAACCCTGAGAAGTTAAACAAGGTGGATTATTTTTTAACTTGTAAGGATCATACTACCTTATCCATGATGAAGATTGAAAGAGGCCCAATACCTATGTATTTTCAAAGGGTGGCCCTTGAAATCCTAAGGTAAGGGGAGAAATATTATCTTTCACAAATAACAACTCAACCATCCATCCATGTAAAGATCAAGGAGAAAAATAAGGAGGATATGAATCTATATAAGTAGGTAGGGAATATAATAGAGTTAAATATTTAAAGTGATAGAATTAAAAGATTTGGGAAATGAATATGTATTCAATAAATACAGTAATTAATGAAATATTTATATGATGTTGCACACAGCTCATTATTCCCTATACATCATGAAAGTATAGAGATGTACATATATCATAAGAGTTATTTTAGGTGGGACTACATGAAGAGGTATATTAAAAATTTTGTATCTCAATACATTTTATGCCAACTAGTAAAGGTGGAATGATATAATTCTAATGTAATGATGAAATTATTACCTATAACTATATGAAAATTAGAAAATATCACCATTTTTTAATTATATGTATTTATATGACTCCTAATGGTTATAATTATATTTGGTTCATAGATGATCTCCTTACTAATTAAACCCATTTATTTACAATATAAGAATATTTTTCACTTAACTAATTTGATAATATATACATAAAGGATGTGGTAAGTCTTTATGAAGTAAAATTTACTATTATACATGATTTAGATCTAAGGATTTTATTAATGTTCTATAGAATTATCCAAAAATAATTTTATATAGAATAGAGATTTAGTTCTACATGTAATCATTAGAATGATGTTCATTCTTGAACAACATTTCAAACTCTGAATGATATTCTGAGATCATGTTAAATGTATTTTGAAGTTCATTTGAATCAACACCATATTAGGTTACTTGAGAATAACATCCCTAAATATTACATCATTTTCAATGAATATTAAATTAATTTCACAATAATATATAACCTATAACATTAAAATTTTAGAGTCTTTGAAGTCTATATATAAAATAAACATATTTCATGATATATCTTAAACATATCCCATAAAGTTTTTTCTCTCATATTTCCCTTCTAATAAATATCATAATTATTACCTTTCTTCATAACCTAGGAAACATGTGAACATAATAAAGGGTGATATATAATTCTCAATTAGGGTAAATGTGATATATATTAATCAATGGTAAAATATAAGGAAAATATAAGTACAAGGGTATGAGATCATGATCATAACTTAAGATGTATATACCCATAATTAAAATATCGCAAATCTTAGTTCATGGCATAATACTTTATCATTTAAAAAGGCATGATTCAAAAGAGTGAGGAATCATCATTATCCAACCATGAACCATGAGATAATATCCTAAGAACAAGAATATTTCATAGGAATTATTTAATAATAATGATTATAAAAACTAATATCATTAGTCAAGTCTCACTTCCAATCACATCACAATATAGTGGAAAAAGTCCCACAATGGATTGGGATCACTATGAAATCACTTTTAATCAATGGAATTGATTTACTCCTCATACTCTTTCATATTATCTCATGAGATATAAATCATCACACAATGCATTAGACGGATTTAATGTACCCACCCATCAAAAAATTAAAACCACACATATATGATCCACATGATTATAAAAACATTCATTGCTTAATCAAAGCATAACCAATGGAAAATAAATGAGTTTCATAAATATTTTTTCATTTCATAATCATAAGGCTTCTAGGGAAAGAACATGGATGGTATCACTAGATCATATCCCAATGAAGCATAAGAATCATCAAAGGATCATTATATAGAGGAAAAATATCATTAAAATACTATTCAAACCATTCTATAAAAAAAATAACAAAATGATCATTTTATATTGACAACATTTAAAAAAAACTCATAGAATATTGAAAAAATGATTTTCATAAATTAACCATGGAATATTTTAAATATAACTTCAATGAAAAAAATATTATGATTGCGGGAAAATTCATCCATGCAAAAAAAATATTCCTCTGAATCTTTTTGTAAAAATAAAAAATATCATTTTCAAATATTATTATAAAATTAATTTTTAATTATTAGAAAATAATGTAAAATTTTGAATAAATTAGATTAAATAATAAATTTATAAATTAAAATAACATCCTTGAAACAACTTTAAAGAATATTTACAAGGATGAAAAAATTTATTATCCAAAGAAAAAATAAGGATTGACTTTCTTGAAAATAAATTCTTGGTTGTTTTATGTACCAAACTGAGGCGAATGATAGGAAAACATGAAATTTTTTGAAATAATTGTTAGAAAATAAAAAATATATGTTTTAAATGTTAAGGATCATATAATTTATCTCAATTTAAATTTAATATATATTGTCTTGTAAAAAATTATATTATAACATAAACCCTTTTCTCATCTCATGAATTACATCGTACATGCTCTTAAGATGAAATATAATAAATTTATATTTATTATAAATATTTACTAGGACCTTTTTCATAATTTAATTATAATATAAATTATCTTATAATTTATAAATATCCATTTATTAAAAATTATTCATTAAAATCAACATTCGGGTGAGAATTTTTCCCATTTTACGTGCATGTTTTAGGATTACGGCCTTGTTCCTTGAACCTTGGTCATGGTTACATTATCTATAGGATATTAATAATTTTATATGTGTCATATTTATTCATTATATAAATTTTCATAACAATTTATATAATATGGTGATGAAAAATAAATTACATCATTTCGTGGAGACGGTAGTTCATACGTATGCATAAGTAATGTTTTTCCTTTTCAAAAATGGAAGGAAAGAAAAATATATAATTAAAAAATTAGAATCATATAATAAATATCATATATATATACATTAAATCAATCTATATGACTAACCATGTATTTCATACATTAAACATAAATCACATCACTTCGTGGATGTGGTAGTCCACACATACGGACAACCGACATCATCCTTTCTCATATGATTTATAAGAGGTAAGAAATGGTTATACCATTACCACAAAAAATTATTATAGTAATTATACCATTTTAATAATTTTTATGTGGTTAAATAATAATTTTATGGGGTTAATCAAGAAATAAACTCACAATATATTGGAAAATACAATTAACCATTCTTTGGGAGACCTCATTTAGCTTACATATAAACCCTCCAAGGGTGGGTATTTTGGTAAGACTAAAAGAAATAAGAAGTGGTTAGCGATGTTAGAAAGGTATTTTTGTAGATAATTTTCAAGAAAAATGGTTTTATATGAGTGAAAAATTTAAAACATGAGGTTACATTTTATAAGTAGGGTGAGTGACACTCTTGTAATTATTAAGAAAATTAAAGTTTAATAAATTCATATTCAAGTTCATGTGGAACAAAGTTTACAATTATTTAAATAAATGTTATGTTATGTTTGAAATATCTTTAATAAGATAAATTTTTAAAACATTATGTGATATTGTAAGCCTTATCTTTTATTTTAACACCCTCATTAACCCTTTTTTACCTCAATTGAGGAAACAAATTTTTACCATAGTTATTATTCGTTATAAAAAAAATAAATATAGAATCATAAAAAAAGTATGATTCAAAATATGAGAATATTTTTTGTTAAATTAAATTTCTATAAGTGGGAGACATTATTTTAAAAGCATCATGCAGAACGTAATAAAAATTGTTTTCAGAAAATTAGGTTTTATGCATAGAACTAGATTTATTCTCATTTCATTTTATGTAAAAATAAAAAATTGAATGCTAAAACATTTTCTTTAATATACTACCTTAACATTTCATTAAAGTAATTCTTTAATAATGATTAATTTAATTTATTAATATAAAAACATATTACACTCAAAAAAATAGTTTTTCACAGAAACATCTTTTTCTACATTAAAATGATTGTAGTTTCAATTATAACCAATTGATAACCAATGAATTATATCTAAATATGTGTAAACCATAATTTTTTATAATTTTAATACTCTAAATTAATTTTTTAATCAGACATATTTGACAAAAAATTCTCTTAAATAAAATACTTCAAAATTGTTCTTTATGGTCAATAGTAATTCCTAAATGAACTGGAAATTGTTTTAAAAAATATTTTTAAATCAAATATAATGTGATTAATTTTATAATATATTATAAATATTCACATAACTTCTTTTTTTCATAAACTATCAAACATTTTTTATTAAACAGAAATATATTCTAAAATCTAAGGTTTTACATTCTACCCCTTATAAGAATCATTTTGTCAAAATTTTATCACTCTTCAATACAAAAACTAGGGGATACCTATTCCTCATCATATCATTGATATCCAATGTTTCTTCCTAGAATTTTTTATTCCTCAAAATAACCATAACCAGGTGATCGTTCTTATTATGTATCACTTTTTTTCTATGATACAAGATTTCTACATATTGTTCATCATAAGAAAGATCATGGTCTTGTGGTACAACCTATGTGTTTAGAATATCTGAAGAATTTGGAATGAAAATTCTCTAAATATATACAAGGAATACCTACTGAAGTTGATTTAGGTTCAGAGGAAGATCCAAGTGATGATATACCATCCCGATATAATCAAGAATCTAATAGGAACCTGTATATATGGGGAATAACATACCATTATTTGAAAATATGATATAATTATTCTAAGGATATATACATAGTAAGAATTTAACATCAGATTTGAGCTATATATCTCCTCAAATATTTTTCACCATAACTTATTTTATAGATCTGGGTTTCCTTGAAGTGTCTATGAATAGAACTTACCTTCTCTTCCATTACTTTAGCTAGCTTGGGTCCCGATATCATTCCTTCCCTAGCATCATTCCAACTTGTTAGAATCAACACCTATTTACATATATGGATTCATAATGATCCATCTAAATGATATAGTGAATGATATTGTTATAAGAAAATAAACTAGAGGAATGTGTTGATCCCAATATCCTTTGAAATCAATAGAGAATGATCTTGACTTATCTTCTAGGGTCTGAATTGTTCTCTCTGACTGACCACATATTAGAGGATGTTATATAGTTCTAAAGATTAACCGTATAATAAATTCTTGATAAATACATCTACATAACTTCAAAGTAAACCTCATACCTCGATTAGATATGATTGAGAGTGGTACTCCATGAAATCTTACAATTTCCTTAATCTATAAACTAGTGAGTTGATCAAGAGAGAAATATTATATAATAAAAATGAAATGTATTCATTTCATAAGACAATTGACTACGAACCAAAAAACATTATTCCCATTATATGTCTTAGGAAGTACCATGACTAAATTAATGGTGATGTTTTCACATCTACTCTATTTTACAAGTAATGTTTGTAACATCCCCTTATACTTTTATCTCTCAACCTTATCATAATTCCATACCAAGTAATGAGACACAAACTCTGATATATTTGTCTTCATGTTATATCACCCAAAATTTACTTTAAGTTATCTATACATATTCATAATTATAAAATTTATATAAAATGAATAAATATGATATCCATCTAATAGAACCATTAATTATGGTATTTAAATGAAAAATACTATATTCCTATACCATATCATTACATCCCTATCATTAATAAACTCAAAAACATTCCTTACTTTCTTTTACTGCTCCACATATTTCTTTTGTACCTCTATTATTCACATGAATATATGGTTGAACATTCATCTTGTAAACATAGGATATTTCTCCATTCATTAGGATTTCACGGTTTATCCTTTGAAAACCCATAAGTGCTGGATCTCTTTCAATCCTCATCATGTAAAAACAATCATATACCTTATGAATTAGAGCATCATCCACCTTGTTCTCCTTCCTTGGGTGGTAATTTATTAAATTGTCATAATCATTAATCAGTTCCAACAAACTCCTATGACTCATATTAAAATCATCTTATTTGAATATAAACTTCCATATTGTGTAGTTAATATATATGTCAAACTTATAACTATAAATATAGTTCCTCCACATCTTCAATGAAAATATTACTGCTTCCAGTTCAAAATCATGAGTCATGTAATCTTTCTTGTGAAACATATATTAGAGTGAATCATAATCTACTTCAATTTAATTTTTTCATGACAACACATACCAATCCCTTCTTCGATGAATCACTATAGATCGCAAACCCTTATTCAATGTACGGTAGTGTGAGCATCGGTTCATGGATTAACCTTATCCCTAGTTATTTAAAATTTTATTCACATTCATATATCCAAAGTAACTTGGATCCCTTTCAGATCTAAATGTTTATTAAATTTGATAGTAATGATAAATTTCTTAAAAATAATCTGTAATATAATAGTATCCCAATAAAACTACTGATTTTAGTCATCACGGTCAGTCTAGACTATTGTTAAATAACTTCTTATTTTAATCACCTACTGATATCCACTCAATTATGATTACACACCCTAAGAATGATACTTCTTGTAGGTGGAATTCATATTTACTAAATTTGGAAAACAAATTATCCTTTATAAAGGTCACCAAAAAAATCCTGTAATTATATTGATGCTCTTCCTTACTCTTTCAACAAAATGATCAAGGTAATCAATAAAAAATATATTTATAAGATCTATAAGGATAGTTAAATCCTTGTTAAGTCCATGTGGCATCAATATAAATTAATAAAGGTCATAACTCATATTGAAGGTTGTTTTGGTTATGTGTTTTTTACCATCAACAGATAATATCTAGATTATAGGCCAATCATTGAAAATTATTGAACATGTCATAGGTGATCAAATAAATTCTCAATATGGGGTAAATGATAATTATTCCCAATAGTAATATTTTTATATTTTTAAAATCAATGCAAATAAACATCAACCTATCTATCTTTTTGATATAAAAGAACAAGTGAACCCCATGGTAACACACTTGGACAAATAAATCCTTGATCAAGATTCTACTAGAGTTTCTTCTTTAATAAATAATACTTAATACATTTGATTAAATAAGGATTCTTTGAAATTGGCATAGAAAAATGTATTATTTCAATTTAAAATTTAACTTCATGATTTGATGGAAGGATATGGAACTCCTCAAGAAATATATTAGCATATTTCTGCATAATAGGAATATTTTACATGTTGATTTTATCTCTGTACATTTTTTATAGATACCCCACCTGAATAGGTAATAATACTCATAAAATTGAAGTAGTTTCTAATGTAATTTCATATTCATCATTTCACTAATAGACACTATTAGGTTGTTTTGGAATATAGAACGTGAATTCACTTAATTAAAAATTACTATGGGATCTATATATAGTGATCCAATACATTCCCCAAATAACATCAAATATAACTAGATAAAGAATCAAAATATATATAGGAATACGATTCCAAAAATATTCTATCTGGGAGGATCGATAAAATTGAGATAAAATCACCATACCACTTGTATTTTTCATCAATAATTCAACATATAATCATTGTGGTGGTGATATTATATGTTTAGAAAATTATTTATATAGAAAAGAGTGGATAGAACCGTAATCAAATATAATATTTTTAGTTCTGGAGTGAATGATAAGTGTACCTTTCACTATATTATTCTCATGACCCCCTTTAACAATTGCGATCTTAAAAGATTTCCCTTTATCTCTTGTATTAGCATGTTTTTTATACCAATGGTCATCATTAACCATTAGATTCAGTCACTAGTTGGAATAATTCACATATTTATTATAGTTGTATCATAATAGTGTGAATGGTTTATTTAGTTGATCTCCCCCCAAAATCATTTCATTGATTTCCTCTTTACATATATTCAGTATTCAATTACACAATGAAATTATATTACACACTTATATAATTTAACATTTTCCTTAAGTCAATTTCTCCTTCATTATTTCTATAATTATACAGTAAATGAAGATTTAGTTTTGTTCCTAAATGGTTTTTATTATTAAAATTTCCTCAAAAATCTATATTTTTTTTCTTATCAGAATATTGAGAATGATGAAAATTTATACCCTCCATTTCAACATTGAGTGAAAATAAAATGATTTCTTCATAGCTACTAATGTCAATTATGGCTAGGGGCCTTTAAATACATGGTTTAAGGAAACTAAAAATATATTAGATATTTTATGGTTAGTTATAAGACAATAATTATGCCATGAAAGTCTTCTAATTTTTTTTTCATTGGTACAAATATATTCATCATCGTTTTTCATAATCTCAAGGAATTTCCTTTAAATTTTCTTTCGAATATTTAAGGGAAAGTACTTACTCAAAAATAACTTTTCAAATTCATCCCATTATGTGGAGTCAATTTTAACATCTTACCCCATATTATTAATAATATCCCACTGTTTATTTCCTTCTATTTCAAAATGATACACTGCTAGTAAAACATTTTCATGCAATTTGAATTATAGAATGTAAAATATATTTTCAGTGGTATTGATCCATTCCTCTATCACTAGTGGATTAGAGGACCCACTAAAAGATGGAAGTTTTTTCCTCATAGAAGCCTCAATGGTTTATTGTTCACTCCTTTACTAATTGTTTTTTCTCAACATGATTTGTGGATTATGGTAGTTGTGTGAGGACATCAACAATATATTTAAGTCCAACTCCCATGTCCTTCTAAATATCAAGAGGGAAATCATTAACGTTTTTACTTAAATAATTTTCCACATGATTAATCTTTTTCCCAACCATTAAATGAAACCAAAAAAACAAAGTGTAAGCATAAATCTATAATAATCATAGTGAGAAGTCATATAACCATGAAAATAATTCATGATATATCATAAATTATGACACCATATTACCAACCTATGATGGTTTTTGGTTCACCCAATATAACATACATTATCCAAAGGTTTTTAAAAGTTATGTACACATTATATTTATGAAAAAAATAGCTTAAAATAACTAAACCCTTCTATGATAAAAACTGGGAAAACACAATCCTAAAATACCTAAATATTTCATCATTTTAGATGAATATTCAATAAATTTAACAATAATACACACCCCATAATAATAAATGTTTAGTTTTATTGAATACTATATATATAATAAAATTATTTAATGAAATATATTAAACATATCCAACAAATTACTTCTCTCAAAATACCCTTCTAAGTCATTTCTTTCTTAATACCTTTCCACATAACATGGGTAAAATGTAAACATAAGAATGGGTGACCTCAAATACTTAGAAAGGGTAAGTATGGGAGATATAAATTGATGATCATGTATAAGAATATGATATGAATAATTTTATTAGAGCATGAACATTTATTATCTTCATAAAAAATCATTAATAGATCATAAATCTTGACTCATAGTATAATGTTTTAATACTTATAAAGACCTGAGTCATAAGATCGAAGAATCATCAATATCCAATAATGATCCATGGGATAATATCATAAGAACGTGAATATTTTATATTAATTTTGGAATAATAATAAGAATTTAATATCATTTCACTAGTCTAGGATCAGTACTAAGAACATCATCACTTAGTGCACAAGTCCCATAATTGATGTTGCTCACCTTCCAACCTCTTTTCAACCTTAAAATGGGTTCAGTACCTATAAAGGTTTATATTATATCATGAGATATAAATCATTACATCTTATATTGGAGGGATTTAATGTACCCACACATCATATAATGAAATCCATACCTATTTCTGCAACAAGATCATAAAAACATTCATCAATTCATCTTACAATGACCAGTGGAAAAGTGACGAGTTTCTTTAATATTTTCTAATAACATAATCTTAATCCAACTAGGGACAAAATATGGTTGGTAATATTATATCATATTCCCCAATTAAGAATAATAAACAAAAAAGGTTTCCTATATAGATTAAAAGGTAACTTTAATATAATATTTGAATCATTCTTTGAAAACATGAATAAAATATCATTTTTTTGACAAAATTTTAAATAAAAAATCCTAAAAAATTGAGATAATTATTTTATTTTAAAATATATATGGGAAATTTTTAAATAATATTTATTTCATTGAACAATTATGATGGTTAGAAAATCCATTAATGTGGTAAACATTAAAACATGGCTTCATTTAATACTTTTTATAGAACGTCACAAATAACCTATTCAGAAAACATTGTAAAAAATAATTTTTTAAACCTTTGAAAATAAAGTAAAATATTTTTAAAAATTAAATTAAATAATAATTTTATAGTATAAAATAAAATTTTTCAAAACATTTTAATGATCATGGAAATGAGAGAAAAAATTTATAGACCAAAAAGTAAATAAGGATCTCTTTTCTTAAAAAAAACATTTCATGACATTCTTATGTTACAAAGATAATAGAATGAAAGGAGAAAATAAAAACCATATAAATAAACATAAGCGAATAAAATATATTTGGTTTTCATAATAATTATCACATAATTTTCCCCCATGTAAATTAATCATAAATAATCCCAAAAATAAAATGAGATTGTAACATAAACCCACACCTCAGGTCCAAAATTTCTTTGCACGTGATCTTAATAACCTATGTAATAAATTTAGATTTATTTTAAATCTAAAAAATAAACATATTCATAATTATAATAAAATAATTAATTCATTTTAAATTTAAAATTTTCCATTTATTAACATTTCTTCATTAAAATCAACATTCGATCGAAAAATGGTATGTTTTACATGCATGTTTGGGTTCGACGGTTTTGGTCCTTGCACCTTGGTAATGATATTATAATTTAAAAATATTTTTAATTTTATATGAATAACATTTATTTATTATATACACTTTTAAAAATATCCATATTTTGTGGGGATTTAAAATTAATTATATCACTTTATGGAAATGGTAGTCAGTACGTACACATGGGTAATTATTCATTTTTTCAAAAATGGAAAAGAAGAAAGAAAAATAGTAATATATATTTATATAATAATAATAAATTAATAAATATAAAATATATTTTTTAAATACATCCATATCACCATCTATGTGATACAAACATGAAAAATGAATCATATTGATTCGTAGATATGGTAGACCATACATACGCATAAAAGACACTATCATTTCTCATAGGATGGAAATGTGGTAGAAAATGGTAATTAACTTTACATAAAAAATTAAATAGCTTAATTATACTCATTTATTAATGTTAATAACATTATAGAATTTTTAGATTTAGTCAAAAAGTAAATAAACTCAAAATAGAGTCATAAATATAATTAACTCTTCTTTAAGAAAAATAATTTTTATTAAACCTTAAACCTTTAAAGGTTGGTATTTTTGGAATAAAATAACCTATAAGACATGGAAATAAAATTTAGGCATGTATTTGGGTCGGTTTTATCCAATATGGATAGCTAAAAGTGTGTGCATAAGCGAAGAGAGGAGGTTCCCATTTATAAGTGTGGTGGGTTGCAATCTTGACAATATAAAGAGAATTAAAATATATTAAATTCATATTCAAGTAAAGGTAGAAATAGTTTTCCAAAATTTTGATAATATAATAAGATATTCTATATATATCATTAACCAATAATATTTAGTTTATTTTATGTGATATTTTAAACCTTGAATTTTAGTTTTATCCCACTATCAACAATTTTTAGCCTTAACTAAGGTAATTTTTATTACTATAGTCACCATAAATTATTATAAAAAATAAAGTGGACTCATTAAATTTTTTGAATATATTGTACCCAAAAATGGAAATAATTTTATGAAATTTAATTTCTATAATTGGTAGAAATTAATTTTTAAATAACTGTGAAAAACGTAATAAAAAATGATTTTAGAAAAATTCTATTTTAAGAATTAAATTGAATGTATTATTATTACATTCATAGTTAAACCATTGAGTAAATGTTATAAATTTGAATTAAATATTTTATCAAAAAAAAATTAAAATCATTAATCAACATTTGTAGATTTAATTTATTAAGATATAAATATATTCCACATATAAAAACAATTTTTTATAAAAAAACACCTCATTTTTCTCCAAATATATTATTTTAATTTCAAAACAATTGATAAAAAATGAATTTATTTTTTACATGTATAAAATAATTAAGTTAAATACTATAAAATATTTTATAAATAAATTATATATGATAAAACAATGCTCATAAAAAATACTTCAAAACTGTTCTTTAGGATCAATAGTATTTACTAAATGAAGTAGAAATTATGTTCTAGAATTATAATGGTATACGATATAATGTTGTTATTTTTATAATGTATAATCATTATTCACATAGGTTTATGGTTGTGTATATCATAATATTCCAAACACATTTATTTAATGAAGATTACTATATTCTATATCTCAGGTTGTTACACCTTTCCATGGTAGATTTTTCATATAATAATAAGTTACATTATATCATTCAAATGAAATCATATTAGGTTATGTGTTGGAGGAGTTTTAAAACTAGAATATATTGGGAGGATGTTATTTATAATATTCTATTAGGTCTATATCCTTCTCAAGATATAGATGAGAAGACTAAAAACATTCAACATCACATTAGAACTGAATAAATTCAACAAAAGATCTATTTTGATAATCATCTGTTATATTTTTTTCTGAATTTAGAGACAACATATTCAATAAAATATCACATAGGAATAGGTTTATGAGACTTGGGAGAAATATAAAGTTATTCCCTGTATCCAATGGCCCTTTGGGAATCCTCAATCTTGTGGGATGGTTTCTTATCATATTTCACATCTTCCAAACCTATCCTAACTGCATGATGTATTTCATGCATCACTTCTAAAGAAGTACATACATGACCCTTCACATGAACTGAATATAGATATAGTGAAACAAGAACATGAAATCTCATATAGGGAACATCGGGTAAAAATCTTGGATCATATAGAGAAATTACTACGAAATAGGACCACCCACCTATTTAATGTTATATATTGGAATCAAAAGTTTGAGGAAGTTATATGGGAACCCCATGATGTAATGAGGTATAAGTACACTAATTTCATTTCAAAAATGTATTTAAATACTGAGGTAAAATTATTTTAAAGGGGTTAGAATGTTACACCCCATGATTTTACTATATATTTCTCTTTTAAATAAATACTATGTTAAATATCTAGTTTCACACACAACACAAAATTAAAAGTAACCAAAATACATTTTATTAATATAAAATATTACAATGCTAGATAAAAATTAAAACATTATGAGGATATGATATAAAAAATTATTAATAATATTACAAGAGGAATAAAAACACATTTAGATAAAAACACCACAAAAATAAATTTATTACCCTCATGGTTTTACATGAATATCATAACCCTGATTTAAATTAAATAAATACAATATATAATTTTTAATATAATAGACATGTTGAGAGAGAAGTAAATGAATAGGATGAATGATTCAAAGAATATATATAGTACTAAATATTGGAATGAAAAGTGACCATTATATAAATGGTCATTGGAAATATGTTCACTAGATATATGGTTATTATTTATGCATGTATCAAACAAATATATTAATGTTGTGTAATTTTTATCAAAAAAATGAAATAATATAAATTAAAAATAATAAATAATTATATAGTGATACAAAAATAAAACATTGAATTAAAATATTCTAGTATAAAAATATATTATTATGCATTAAATATTGTAAATAATATTATTATTGAGTAATTATTTATATAATTAAAAAAATAAATGAAATATCCCAATACAAATGTATTGATAAAATGTAATCCATGACACCAAGACATTTTAATATTTTCCTTTTGGAATAAATTTAATTCTATTACTATAATGATTTATATGAAATAACAAGTTAATAATATCCTACATGAAACACAAATATTATCTTTCAGTACATGCAACACTGTGTTGGATTTTGTTACACACAATACTGAGTTCCTTCAATAGTTTTCCTTACATGCAATACTGAGTTTTACCAAAATACAATATTCTATTAATATTATTATTTAATATTATAGTTACCATATATATGTTTTAATGAAATGTATAAAAAGGATTAACTAATTTTTAAAATATTTTTTACATATGTTTATATAATTCTTTGGTGTTAGAAATGAATATAGAATCCAATTGAATATAAAGAAAATGTTTTTATAATCATTATATTTTATGCACCCAATGTAATTTTGTATTAATACATCAATTGATATTATTGAATGAAATTAATGAAATTTATATGTTATATATTAAAATAAATGTTTTTAAATTCATAAAATAGTTTTGATGGTCATAAGATAAGAATAAATCCAATTTTTTCCTGAAAATGGTATATTATTCTAAAGACAGTTTTTTCCTCCTTTTAGTGGTACACCTATTTTAAAAATAAATTTTGGAATTTTATAAAATTTATAACTCAAAGTAAACAAAAAATTTTAAATTGTAATTGAAAAATTATATTACTGTTAATTTTTTTATTTTCTATAAAGTTTTATTTTTTAATGAATAATGAAAAAAAATGAATTTCAATTCAAAAAATCATTTTTCATCTGAATAATATATATGGATAAATTATATTATTAATCAGTTTTAATATTTAATTAGATAAATTATAAATATATTAATACTATATAGTTAATTTTAATAATATTTATATTAAATTTAGATATAAAAACTTTATTAACATTTGAACATCAACACTTTAAAAACCTGTTTTCACGTCCTGTCTGTGAGATTAATTTTAAATTAATTTTTGCCACTTATATTATTGGGATTCTGAAAAATGGATTCCATATTTGGGATTATAATAATTTTTAATTTCCAGTATGTTAAACACAGTTTTTTAACTAAAATATTGTTGAAAGAAATTAAAAATGATTATTGCGATTAAGAGAAAAACTAGCTTAACTGGGAAATAAACCATTAGCAGAAGAACCAAATGACCTTGAAACTTTTAAAAACCCCATTTTATGGAAATATATATATCACATACTAATTTTTATAAAATTGGGTTCATTATTGGATGAACATTTTGTAAGGGATAAATCCCAATATTGTTTACCTTTTTATATTTACATGAATGCCACTCCTCGTCCACTATAAAAAGGCACTCACCCTCCTCACATATTATAACCTATCAAGTCCTTTTTATCACCCAAAAAATTCCCAAATAATATAAAAACATCCCTTTACACATAATATAACTCTAAATTTGTGAATAAATAAAACAAAGGAATTATTTTGGTATAAACCAAAAGGATTTACCTGAATAAGAGGTAACATTTTTCAATGATCACTTTTGTTTCATTTCTTTCTCAACCCCTTAAATTATTTCCATATATTGATTATATAATAACATCAGTATCATAAATATACTTATATTTTTTTATATTAAGATTATGAACAACACCTACAGTCACATCCATCAAATGGGATACACAATCATCATTTTTTAGTACGGCTGACTATCGCCTCGTGAAACGATGTCATTTGTTTTTTCCATTACCACAATTAAATTTTGGAAATAATGATTAAATTATAGTTTATATGTGATATATATAAGATTTAAAATATATTAATTCATATGGATTTTTTATATAACATATACCTTCATTCTTTTTGTTTGTGTGAATTTGATAACAACTTTTGAGGATGTCTGGACTATCGCCTCCTCAAAACGATGTGATTCGTTCACACTTTACATGAAACGTATTAAGAATGTTTTTAATAGGAATATGAGAAATATATATATATAATATGATACTGGAAAGATAATACATATATATATCACTTAATTTTTTAATATGACAAGTGGAAGTTGTGTGCATGCATACGTACGACCTACCATCTTTATGAATAGTGCATTTCATTTCATATCTCCAAATATTATGGATTATTTTAAATATATATATACATATCTAATATATATTATATTTAAATAATGGTTTACATCCTGGAGATTATTCAATCATTATGGATGTATGAATAAGAAAAATAGAAAGTCATAACATACTCAAAAAATAAAACAATTAACACATAAAATGATGAAAATTATGAAAGATTGTTAACAAAAGGGAAATAAAATATTATAAGAAGTTAATATAATATATTATAAATATGAATATGGTTCTATTATAATTCAATATAATTATTAAAATCATTATAATGGAGATTAATGTGCACTCAACCAAATGGTATGGTAAGGTAAGGGATTTCGTCTCAATTTACATTCCATTAACAATTATTTGTTATTATGATCCAATCCATATTAGTGTGATATATATACTTACCCTTATTCATTGAACATCATGATTCAATAATTATTAATGGTAATATAAATTTAAATTATCTCATCTAAGGGGTTTGATATGAAAATTACCTTGTAGTAAAAGTTATATTTTCAATCTCACTTTATTTTGTGATTGTTAACTTTATCTTTAAGAAATAACTTAATCATGAACATTTAACATTGGAAAACACATTTATTTGAGATATAAATACTATCATGTGGTGGGTATACTTATTTCCTGAATTTTACAATATTTTAACATATATTTTTTACTTTACAGTTATTTGATTACCTTGGGAAATATTGGTTAATCCATATTTTTTACTCGATACATATATTTGATAAGGCACATTGTTCATGAATTAAATACAATATTAAATATATGAGTAATTTTTTGGATAGGTACAGAATGGTTGGGTCACAGTCATAGATATACTTATGATGTGTTGGTTGTCTCATGAGATGAATCATTTGGCCAATCAGATGGGTTTTTACCCGATATGTTAAAAACCATATTGTTAAAGTCCATGAAAGTAAATGTACTATATAAATAAGAAAAATAGAGTCCAATAATTAAGCATTTTATTCATTCATATTCAGTTATTATTTATCCATGATATTTTATCTTTCACATTATCTATGAATGCAGTTCATTCTTAGTTTAATGATTAAAAGGAATTTGTTTTAGTTAATTACCTATCCATGTTGATTTTTCATTATCCAGTTATATAAATGGAATGTGTGATCCATTATTTACCTTACCATGTTGATTAGTCTCAATGGTTCATTACTTCTTATATTGTATATACCCTTACCGATCATTTGATCTCACCATTATTCTACTTCCTTTCCCAAGGATATGGAGAAAAATCACTGAAATAGATTTCAAGGATGTTGTTAATTTCATTTTATTATCTATCCAGTTTTATTTTATACTTCTCTGTGTAATATTAGTATCATGTATATAATATATTTTACAAAAATTTCTAAACTGATTGGACCTTCGTGATTTGATTCATTATAATCATGATAATGTAATAAAGTAAGGCACTGCCTCAGGGTATCTAGGGTTGGGGTGTTATAGTTGGTATTAAAGGGATGTTAAGTAGAAACCATGGAAATTAGATTTAGGAAAAAATTGATTTGGGAACATAACATTAACGAAGAAATCGAGGATAAGTATAGAAGAACATCCTAATGTTTTGGTATGGTATAGATTATGTGGGTCTTCTGATAAATACATCCTTCTCTAGATACTACAAGTGTACATGGTTCTAGAATAGATTTACCAAGGGGTAATAAATCCAAAATACTAAGTTGGGCCTGACTCAAGCATTACCTGGTACACGACAATGTGACTTCTTGTATACATAGTTTGACCTTTCAAAGGGATATTCTTAGGATAATTCACATTTCCTTTAAAAATCACTATGAAAGATTTGAAAGTAAATATATCCCCAAATAAACCATATTTATTATTATGAGATTAGCTATACATGAATATTTTAATTTATGTTAAGTGGTATGCCTTACTTATAATTACACAATGTATATGATTTTGTGATCTAATCGAGTATTTACCATTGTTTAGAAATGGAACCAATAATAAAGAAGAGTATAAATACTCAGGGCCAATGTAAATGTTTCCCTACTAAAAAATTTGATATGGATACTATTTTAACTGAGAAATTTATGGTTATATTAGGGAAGCTTAATCATGTCACGACACATAACCTTTCTCAGATGGATCAAACCATTCTATAGTGATAATATCCTATGATGGATCACTTTATGCAATAGAAGCCCCATCATCTTGTGTAACTACTAATATAATTGTAGCTAATAAATGGATTATGTAGTTGGAGAAGATATTTTCGGTGTTGGGAAGTGGTGAAAAGGAAACTTTTACACAAAAAGTGTATTTTCTCAAAGATGATTCTGATCAATGGTGGTTATTGATCCAAAATAATAGGGATGAATATGAAATATAACTCATTGAATGGATGGATTTTAAGGACACATTCATTGAAAAATAATACCCCCACGAGAAGCAATATGAGATGAGTATAAATATCATTAGTTTAAAGAAAAGGAAGGAAAAAAATACTGTGGAGTATGAAGATACCATTACAAGGGTAGAATGGTATGTGACAGATTTCATATAAAAAATGGAATACAGGATTGACAATTTATTTGAAGGACTTAAGCCAAGTCTTTGAAGGGTGTTGGTGTCCAAATATTTTTCTTCATATAATAAATTAATTTTATGTGTATCAAGAAATATAAATAATTTTCCATGATTTATGGCTTCAATGAGAAGTAGCGAAGAATAGGAAGGATGGGAAAATAATGAATAAAGGGGATAAGGAGAAGAAATATTTTCCCACATTCAATAATTGTGGAAAAATCACTCTCATAAATTCTTGAATGGATTAGTAGTTCTTAATTAGTGTGGAGATAATGGTCACCTGAAAAAAGAATGAAAATGGATGGATATAAAACCTATTATTTAATGTTACAACTATATGAATATTGGGCACTAAAAAAATGATTGCACTAACAATAACGATAACATACATCATAAGAAACTAATAAATTAATGTAAAATGAATTTTATTGATATATATTAAGTAGAATGATTAATTTCCTCTTATATTGGATCCTTGAAAAATGAGGTAAATTTATGTTACAAATGATATCCAGGTTATAATTATTATGGAATGTATAAGGATTTTACAACAATAATTTTTCATCAAGGATTTTAAAGTGTGTGTTTATTGGTACAGACAACCATGAAAAATGATTTAGTGACATGTTGAACTTCTCATAAAATATATGACTGAGTGAAATTCAGTACTTTATATGTTCCTAGTTTTGAGATAATGATTTTTGGATAAATAGAATATTGGTATTGTAAGGACCCAGAAATTACATGGAAATATTTTTCCTTAAATACGTGGGAATTTTATGAGTCTAAGAAAATTTACGGCGCTTGATTCCGAGGCCCGGTGTGCCTAAAATCAATTTCAGAAGTTTTATTCATGTATGTTCAGTAAACGTACGAGCAGGATTTTATAAATTTTGAACCAGTGCTCGGAACTGAAATTTGAGGGAACTGCTGAACTCGTAGCATCAGTGATTGTTTAGTGAGACCATCATCGATGTTGTGTTCTAACGAGAATGGAATTTAGATTTTGGGTGTTTTAAATAAAGTTAAATAAAAATAAGTGTTAGCTTATTTTTATTTTTGAGGTGTTTAAAACATCCAAGAGTTGGTTAGTGGTGGGGGCCACCACACCCTAACCTCCCATGAGAGGTAATGGTGGTGGGTCCCACCCGCACATAACCTCACTTGGGAGGATATTTTTTGGTGGGGACCACCTGGGCTTGTAACCCATTGGAACCCCCCCCCCCATTTATGTGTAGAAACCTTTAATCTTCCATGTGTATAATTAATTACGCCAACCCTCTCAATTAATTATTTGAATTCATTCACTCAATTAATTAAAATACCTTTTTGAATTCCATGCCAACAAATTAATAGGATGTCTTAATATATTGATTTTTTGGGCGTTGGTATTTTTGGGAGAGCTTGGAAAGGAGAATTGAGGAGGAGGAGAGCTCTCCACCGAAGAACGACGAACACCTACATCAAACTTCAACCATTCCAAAAGAGAAGCATTCGACCGAAAATAATGTCGTCCTCGACTTCGTCACCTCTGAACTCTCATCCTCCAATGACGGATATCCTCTTTATTTTCTGACATTGACGAATCGATGCCGCCTTTCCGAGACTTCTTCAACAATCATCATCAAACTAGGTAAGGGATTTGAGTAGAATTTATTCCCGTTCTTCATTGTTCAATTCATGGTTTGAGAATTTATGATTAATATCACCCTAATGAGGAGGGATCAGACCTCACGAACATGACCCGACCCTCCCCCTTTGTTCTATCTCGTTTGTTGATGATAGAGGTGGTGTAACGGTGCCACCAAAAGGGAGGACCACGACAGAGAAATTGCGGTCGGCGACAGGCCGACCACGAAGGAAATCGACGGCGCAAAGGCCACCGGGTCACCGGAGGGGCATAGTGCCATCGTGCCACGCAGGTCGAAGGGTCGCTACCAGGCGAACTGTGATGGTCGGATGGAAGCGGGGCAACACCGTCATGCTGTGTGGAGAAGCCGAGCCGTGGCCAGGGCGGGCCGCGGCGGAGGTATAGGAGTGGCCAGCTGAGCCGACCGCCGGAGGAGAGGAGTGGTCGTCCGCTCGGCCATCTGGGAGGAGCGGAACCGTGATGTGTCCCGCATGACCTGGAACGGTGCCACCATGCACCAGTTTTAGATCCCACCCAAACGACTTTGCCATTCGGGACCTAGGGGTGCGTGTTTCCCCCTGGCCGCAGCTAAGGCAGACCCCCGCCGGGCCGCCGGGTCGCCTGGCCGACCGGGCCGCCAGGCCAACAGGGCTGATGGGCCAACCGGGCTTCCGATCCAACCAGGCCACCGGGCCTCCGGGCCGCCATCGGGCCAGGCCGCCCCCTCAGGACAGACCACTCCCTCGGGTCGGGTCGCCTTTGGGCCAGGCCACCCCCTCGAGCCGAGCCACTCCCTCCAGCCGGGCCGCCTTCGGGCTGGGCAAACCCCTTGGATTGGGCCACCGCCTCAGTCCATGCCACCCCTCAGGCTAGGCCACTCCCTCCAGGGCCGGGTCAGACCCGCGGACCGGGTCGGACCCCAGTCCGGACCTGATTAGCCCGAATACACCTTTTCACCTGTATCTTTGTCTATGGGTGTCTAACCAATGATCCATCTATGGCGAGTGAAATCTTAGAGTGATATGGTACTTTTGGCATATCCCACTTGAGGTTTGGACACAGTTGGTGTACAGTCGGGTTGGTTAGAACCAAAAAACCAATCGGGCCCCTGGGACAGAAATGCCAACAACTCGCCTAACTAGTGTCTGATTTACGCACCGTCTATTGCGTTGAGAACCCTATGACGTGGAGGATATTTGAGATACTTATACACGGGACTTCATAATAGTTGGAGTATTGACCAATAGCTTTTGGAGTGGATCCTCCCAGAGACGTGCGAGCGGAGTACGGAGACCTAGTAGCTGGATGAGACCTGATGACTGATGACCTTTCGACTCAGAGTGTTTCGAATAGTCTAGTGGGGAGTGCCTCTATGTGATTCAATAGAAACAATGTGGGGAGGGCCTCTATGTGACACAGCAAACCCACGATACTCGATAGGAGGAGTACCTCAGCAAGCTACGAGGGGGAGCGCCTCTGTGTGAGCGCGACAGACCCACAGTGGGGAGCGCCTCTGTGTGATCTTAGAAGATCCACGGTACTCGACAGGAGGAGTAACACAACAGGCCAAGATAGTGGTAATAACCTCTGTGTGACGTGGCGGACCCACTGCACTCATTAGAGGAAGAGTACACCATCAGCCAATGTTTTGACAGTGTGACTGGGGTTGTTACTTGATACTACCCCCTAGAATAAAATCCTGGTTTGAGCTGAGTCAATGACTTACGTGTTTTCCTCGTGATCAAGATGGGTTGCTATATAACTTAGGTATTTTTATGGGAATATATCTAAGTAGTGGTTATCCGTTGACTTCATACTTTGTGGTTTATCCTTACTGGATTTTGTGAGACCTTGAGGGTCTCGGGATCCCTAATGAGTATCGTTATACTCACCCCTGCACGTGCTATGCCCGCACCTCGTTGTGTTGGTTGTAGACGACAAACAGCGTTGACTGAGGCTGAGAGAAGCAGGCCTGGATGATGCCCAGAGGTGGACCACTCGGTGTGACGGTGCACAGAGCAGACGGGAAGACATGGAGTGATGAGGATGCCATCTGTACCTACCCTTCAGGTAGGAACCCTGGAGGACGATCTGGTAGCTAATTTTCTTTTTTTCAGTTGTACCCGTACTTTACCATTGGCCTTGTGTTTCTGGTACCTTTTTACTTTCTATAACTTCTTCTGTATATAGTTTTTCTTAGTGTTTTTCTTTCAGTTGTGTACTCTGATTTTGTGTGTTTACAGTTATAATGGAAATGCCTTCTTAGTTTCAGGATTTATGACTTTGGTGTTAGTCACCAGCCCTTGGCCTATGGAAGGCGGGCTTGGGGTAGTCACAATATGGGCCCAAGGGGACAGGTCGTGACAAATTGGTATCAAAGGGGTCTGTTCTATCATAGAACTTAGGACTCTAATCCTTATTTTCTCTAAAGAAATAGGGTTAAGGGTACTAAGTGTGGTTTCCAGTTCAGGGAGTCCAGTGTTGGTGCGGGTGGCCAACATATCCATACACCAGGACCTTGACTTTAGATTTCTGACTTAGTGCATGAAAACATTGATAGTGTGTTTTTTTCAAAAGTTTTTCTTTAATTCAACCCAACCAGGTCCTCTCACTAAGTGTAATCTTTTGATCGTGATGCATCTGTTTCTTTCAGAATGCCTCCCCATAGAGCCCCGAGAGTCGTACGCTCTAATAGCCCACCGAGCGATGAGGCCTCGATGCATGGACCTTTACCAATGGAGCCCCCAGTGGTACAACTTCCCATTGGGCCACTGATTCCACCATCCCTAGCAAGAGATGATGCATGCCACTTAAGCTGATTACACGAGTTCCAACACTAGAGGCCACCCAGGTTCTGGGTAGAGACGAACCCATAGGCCACTGGAGATTTGCTGGAGGCTGTGGTGAGAGTCTTCAGGCTGGTAGGGACAGCAGCAGACCTCATGGTGATCCTTGATATGATTCTCCTTCAGGAAGAAGAAGGCAGATGGTGGATCCTGATGCTCTAGGTCCATGTCGAGGTAACACTTCTATGGGCAGACTTTGATGGCCTATTCCGAGCAGAGTTTTTACCTACCACCCTTCGTACGGTGTGGATACAGGAGCTACTTCATCTACAGCAGGGTAGCATGATAGTAGCATAGTACTCAACGAGGTTCACCAATCTCTCACGCTACTCCACAGATATGGTACAAGACACATTCTTCAGGTCTCGAACCTTCAATAATGGGCACATGCGAGAGATCATTGCATCAATGATCTCCCTCAGCATCCCAACATAGGTGGGGGTGTTAGAGAGAGCCCTCCTAGAAAAGAGTTTCCTTGCTGAGCCGTCACCAGCAGCGATACCCACTACTATTAGACATACAGTGGAGTCTTCTACAGCTGGAAGGATGATGCAGAGGTTCAAGAGGACCAGACCCATGGGTGGGAAACCGCAGGACTCATGATCTATTGTGCGGGGCACCTGGGGCAGTGACTTACCAGCCAGGAGCAGGCAGTGTTACTCAGGCGGCGGGCAGGGTCACATGGCTCTTCACTGTCCGACCCACCATTCAGATGATCAGAAAATGGTTGAGGGACCTCCCAGGTAGAGGCAGTAGTTCGATCGAGGTGGTCCATAGGGTGAAAGCGAACGTGGCTAAGGAGCTATTCGAGCAGCTAGCGGTGGACGACGTTTCGAGGTGTTTCCACCACCACCACTAGAAGGTTCACCCTGACCACAGGGAGCAGGTGGACATTGGAGAGCTCTGCATCAGGCAGCTGAGGCTTACGATCACAGTGCTCTAGAGATGATTCGAGGTACGATTTGTGTCTACTCCACCTTAGCTGCAGTTCTTATAGACATAGGTTCCAGTAATTCTTTCATTGCAACTGCCCTCATTCGGTGCTCAGAGATTTCGACAAAGTCGTTGGCTCGATCCTTATGGATAGACACTTCTATGGGTTCAGAATTGATGATTTCGCACTGGTACTGGTAGTGTTAGATTACTCAAGGAGGTGAGAGATTCAGTTGGGATCTCCTCATAACGGCGTCGAGGCCTTACGATGTCATCTTGGGTATGGACTGGTTATCTACAATCCATGCTCAGATTGAATGTATTAGGTGAAAAGTGTGGTGTGTCTACACAGATGGGGCCAAGTATACCTTCACCGGTGAGAAGGGAACCTTTTCCACACAGGACAGACTTATTCGGAGAAGGGTGCAGCCGATCACTCACCATTTGTCTTGCCTTACCCTCGGAGCAGGTGATGTGGAGAGTCTGACTTATCCTGTAGTGGTGGACCAGTACGCGGATTTTTTCCCTGACAATGTCATAGGACTACCTCCTTGCATAGAGGTGGAGTTCTACGTTGATCTTCACCCAGGGATGACACTGATATCTACACTAGCATATCGGATGGATCCCACTGAGCTTCGTGACCTGTGGGTATAGTTAGAGGACTTGTTAGAAAAGGGATTTATCCGGCCCAGTATTTCTCCCAGGGAAGCCCCTATACTGTTCACCAAGAAGGTGGATGGGATCTTGAGGCTTTTTGTCGACTACCGTCGCCTAAACCAAGTGACCGTGAAGAACAAGTACCCACTCTCGAGGATTGACGACCTCTTTGATCAGCTCAAGGGAGCACAGTGGTTCTCGAAGATAGACCTCATATCAGGCTATCACCAGCTCAGAGTTCGAGACGAGGATGTGCAAGAGACAGACTTTAGATGTCAGTATGGCCACTATGAGTTCTTGTTTATGCCCTCTCATGTAACCAACTATCCAGTAGTGTTCATGTGTCTCATGAACAGGATCTTCCAGCCATAACTCGATCTCTTTGTCATGGTCTTCATCGAAGACATTTTGATCTACTCAACTATGGAGGAGAAGCATGCCTACCATTAGTAGGTAGTACTAGACACACTCCGAGAGCACCAGATTTATGGTAAGCTCTCTAAGTCCCAGTTCTAGATCCGAGATGTGCACTTCTTGGGACATGTCATCTCGGAGGCTGGAGTTGCAGTGGATCTAGCGAAGATTGAGGTTATACGTGCTTGGGAGCCACCTAGGAGTGAGATGAAGGTACAGAGTTTCAGGGGCTTGGCTGGTTACTACTGGAGATTTTTTCTAGACTTCTCCAGATTTGTAGCACCACTATCATCCTTGAAGAAGAATGGGAAACCCTTTGTGTGGTCATAGAGATGCCAGCAGAGCTTTCGAGAGGTGAGGCAGAGGCTGACTAGTGCCCCCATCTTGAGGCTTCCAGAGGAAGGCGTAGGGTACGTAGTCTACTGCGACGCATCATGGACCAGACTCGGGTGTGTCCTGATGCAAGAGCGAGCTATGATCGTGTATGGTTCTCGACAGCTGAGACAATATGAGCAGAACTACGCTACCCATGACCTGGAGTTAGCAGCAGTGGTCTTAGCCTTTAAGATGTGGGGACACTATCTGATGGGTGAACGTTTTACCGTGTACTCTGATCACAAGAGTCTTATGTATATCTTCTCTCAGAAGGACCTGAACCTGAGACATCGGTGATGGATTGAGTTCCTCCAGGACTATGAATTTGAGATAGTCTATACTCCTGGGAAGGGGAACGTTGTTGCAGATGATCTCAGTAGGAGATCTGCTATACAACTTCTAGGAGAGGCAACAGAGAAGCTGGAATCCTTTTAGATATCCTATGTCGATAGGGGTGGAGCAGCCTATCTATAGTCTCTTACAGTCACTCCTCCACTTCTTCAGTGAGTCAGGGAGGTGCAGCCTGGGGACGCTGACTGCGAGACATGACGTGCTTAGATATGCACTGGTCAGGAACCTGATGGATTTTCAGAAGGAGGTGAGCTTGTCATCCTCTTCAGAGGGCGTACCTTAGTGCTAGTTTCTCATTAAGAGGAGGTGTTGAGTGATTTCTACACTTCTCCTTTAGCGGTACATCAAGGAGTGGTGAAGATGTACCAAGAACATCGACGACAACATTGGTGGCCAAGTATGAAGAAGGAGGTAGCATAGTTTGTCTCACGGTGCCTCACTTTTCAGCAAGTGAAGGCAGAGCCCCAGGTACCAGCAGGTTTGGTTCATAACTTAGAGGTCCTAGAGTGGAAGTGGGATGGGATATCCATGGACTTCTTGATGGGTCTTCCACATACATCCAAGAGTCACAATTCGATATGGGTGATCATTGACCGACTCACCAAGTCAGCCCACTTCCTACCGATAAGAGATCAGGGCTCAGTAGAGAGCTTGGGATGACTCTATGTGCAGGATATTGTGCGTTTACATGGAGTACCTGCTTCTATTTTCTCTGACCATGATGCATGGTTTACTTCCTAGCTATGGAAGGGGATGTAGGAAGATTTCCGGACACAGCTTCATTTGAGCACCGCCTTCCATCCTCAGATAGATGGTCAGACTGAGCGGACCATTCAGACCCTTGAGGACATGCTCTGTTCTTTTTTCCTCAACTTTGTTCATAGCTAGGAGGACCACTTACCGTTGGTATAGTTTTCCTACAACAATAGCCATCACTCCCCAATCGGTATGGCACCTTTTGAGGCCTTGTAGGGTTGATCATGCCAAACACCACAGTGCTGGACAGACCAAGGGGAGTCAGCCCTAGTGGGACCAAAGATGGTATGGGCTACCACAGAGAAGGTGTAGATCATCCAGGAGCAGATGAATAATGCACAGAGCAGGAAGTAGTTATATGCTGACAGGAGATGGAGACCTATGGAGTTTGAGGACGGCGTCCATGTCTTTCTACGGGTCTCACCTCGATGAGGTCTACAGAGATTTGGCTGAAGCTGAAAGTTGTCTTCGTGATTCATCTGACCTTTCCAGGTCCTCAGTAGAGTAGACGGGGTGGATTACTTCTTAGCTCTTCTTCCTCAGTTGCATCGGGTGCATGACGTCTTCCACATATCCCAGTTGAGTAGATAAATGCATGACCTGTCCCACATCATTGACCATAGGTAGATGGACATCGATGATGGGGAGACATTTATGGAGGTTCTAGTGGAGATTGAGGATCGGAAGGGGCGGTTATTTCTTGGATGGTTGATACCTCTGGTGTGCGTACTCTTGTAGTACAGGAACATCCAGTAGAGCACATCAGATCTGGAGGTTCAGATGTATGCTCAGTACCCCCATTTGTTCCCATAGTTCTATTTGTAGCTTACATGGACCTAAATCCCTAAGGTGGGGAGAATGTAAAGACCCATAAATTCAGTGGAATTTTTTTTATTAAATACATGGTAATTTTATGAGTTCGTGAAAATTTAAGGTGCTTGATTCTAAGGCCTGGTGTGCCCGGAATCAATTTCTGAAGTTTTATTCGGGTATGTTCAGTAAACGTACGAGCATGATTTTATAACTTTTGAACCGGTTCTTAGAACATAAATCTGAGGGCACTGTTGAACTCACAGCGTCAGTGATTTCTGAGTGAGAGCTTCACCGTAGTTGCGTTCTAACAAGAATGGAAGTTAGATTTTGGGGTTTTTAAATAAAGTTAAATAAAAATAATTGATAGATTATTTTTATTTTTGAGGTGGTTAAAACCTCCAAGAGTGGGTTAGTGGTGGTGGCCACCGCACCCTAACCTCCCATGGGAGGTTATGGTGGTGGGGCCCACCCGCACATAACCTCCCTTGGGATGATATTTTTCGGTGGGGACCACCTGGGCTTGTAACCCCTTAGAACCCCCCCTCATTTAAGTGTATAAACCTTTAAACTTCCCTTTGTCTAATTAATTATGAAAACCCCCTCATTTAATTAATTGAATATATTCACTCAATTAATTAAACCCCCTTTTTGAATTCCATGCCAACAAATTAATAGGATTTCTTAATCTATTGATTTTTTGGGCGTTGGTCTTTTTGGGAGAACTTGTAAAGGAGAATTGAGGAGGAGAAGATTTCTCCACCGAAGAATGATGAACACCTACATTGATCTTCAACCGTGCCAAAAGAGAAAGTGTCGACCGCGAAGAGCGCCATCCTCGACTTCATCACCTCCAAATGCTCATCCGCCAACAACGGATATCCTCTTCCTTTTTTGACATTGATGAATCGACGCCGCATTTTCGCGACTTCATCAACGATCATCATCATACGGGGTAACGGATTTGAGTAGAATTTATTCCCATTCATCGTTGTTCAATTTATGGTTTGAGAATTACCGATTGATATCACCATAACGAGGAGGGATCAGACCGCACGAACACGGCCAGACCTTCCCCTTTAGCTCTATCTCATTTGTTGATGACGACGGTGGCGCAACGATGCCACCAAAAGGGAGGACCACGGAAGAGAAATGTCGTCCATTGATGGGCCGGCCGTGAAAAAAACCGACGACGCAAAGGCTGCTGGGTCGCTGGAGGGGCGCGGTGCCGTCATGCCGCGCAGGTGGAAGGGCCGCGGCCAAGTGGGACACGGCGGAGGTACAGGAGCGGCAGGATAAGACGGGAACTGGTGGAGTGAATCAGCTAGCCGCTCAGCCAGCTGGGAAGAGCGGGACCCCGCTGGGTCCCGCGTGACCTGGACCACTGCCACCTGGTACTGGTGTCGTTTGGGAGCCAGGGGGTGCGTGTTTCCCACCCTGGTCATGGCTAAGGTAGACCCCCACCGGGCCGCTGGGTTTCCAGGCCGACCGGGCTGACCAGGCCGATGGGCCTACCAGTCTACCTGGCCAACCAGGGCACTGGGCCTCCATCGGGCCAGGCTGCCCCCTCGGGTCGGGCCGCCTTCAGGCTGGGCCGCCCCCTTGGGTCGGGCCACTCCCTCGGGTCAGGATGCCTTCGAGTTGGGCCACCCCCTCGGGTTGGGCCACCATCTTGGGCAGGTCCATCCATTAGGCCGGTCACTCCCTTCATGGCCGGGTCGGACCCGCAGACCTGGTCGGACCCCAGTCTGGGCCTGATTAGACCAAATACACCTTTTCGCCTGTATCTTGGGCTACGGGTGTCCGACCGACAAACCGTCTGTGGTGACATAAATCTTAGAGAGAGACGGTAATTTTGGAATATTCCAATTTATGTTTGGACACAGTTGGGGTACTGTCGGGTTGGTTTGAACCTAAAAACCAACCGGGCCCCCAGGACGGAAATGACAATAACTCACAAACCGAGCGTCCGATTGACGCAACGTCTATTTCATTGAGACCCCTATGACGAGGCGGACCATTGAGATACTTATACATGATACATAGTGAAAGTTGTAGTATTGAAAATAGCTCATGGAGTGGATCCTCCTGGAGATGAGAGAGTGGAGTACGAAGACCTAGTAGCTGGCTAAGACCTGACGACTGCTGACCTTTTGACTCGAAGTGTTTCGACTAGTCCAGTGGGGAGTGCCTCTATGTGAAACAGCAGAACCACAGTGGGGAGTGCCTATGTGTAACGCAGCAGACCCACGGTACTCGACAGGAGGAGTACCTCAGCAGGATATGAGGGGGAGCACCTCTGTGTGAGCACGGCAGACCCACAGTGGGGAGCGCCTCTGTGTGAGTGCAGCAGATCCACAGTACTCAATGGGAGATGGACCACAACAGTCTAGGATAGTGGGAAGCACCTCTGTGTGATACGGCATGCCAACTGTACTCATTAGTGGAGGAGTGCACCATCATCCATGGTTCCGATAGTGTGACTGGGGTTGTTACTTGATACTACCCCCTAGAATAAAATCCTCGTTTGAGCTGAGTCAATGACTTATTTTTTTTACTCATGATTGAGATGGGTTAGTAGATATCTTAGGTATATGTATGGTAATATAAATAAGTAATGGTTATCTGTTGACTTCAAAATTTGTGGTTTACCCTTGTTGGATTTTTGAGACCTTGAGGGTCTCAGGGTCCTTACCTAGTATCGTTATACTCAATCATGCATGGGATATTCCTACACCTCGTTGTGGTGGTTGCAGATGACGGACAATGCTGACTGAGGCAGGGAGTAGCAGGAGTGGATAGTACCCGGAGGTGGACCACTCGATGTGACGGTGCACAGAGAAAACGGGTGGACGTGGAGTTCTGAAGATGCCATTTGTACCTACCCTTCAGGTAGGAACCTTGGAGGATGACCCAGTAGCTGCTTTACTTTTTTTTCAGTTTTACCTATACTTTACCGTTGGGCTTGTATTTCCAGCCCCTTTTTACTTTCTTGCACTCCTTCTGTATAAAGATTTTCTTGGTGTTTTGCTTCCAGTTGTGTACTTTGATTTGTGTGTTTACAGTTATAAAGGCAATGCCTTCCCAATTTAGGTATTTACGCCTTTGTTGCTAGTCGCCAGCCCCTATCCTATAGAAGGCGGGCTTGGGGTAGTCACGATACGGGCCCTAGGGGACGGGTCATGACATGTATAGATAATGTAAATTTGAGGGTGTTGACTACCTTATAACTAATTAATGATTTGTTAAGAAAGTGGTTTATACTACGATGGAGATTACCAAATTTTTTATATTTAAGTAATAATCCAATAACTTTGGTTGTACTTATGGAATAAATAATAATTCTTGTTTCTAATAACATTTTTTGGTAATTCAGCTTATAACCATGCTTCAAGAGAATACATGATGAAGGTATTCACATGTTTCAAATTTAACAACTAAGATCTTATTCATGTTCATTGAAGGATAATTATATGTTCATTATGTAAATTCAGGGTCTATCCTTCTAAAGTGTTGGATCATAATATTTTTTTTCAAAAGTTAACCATTTATGAAATGGTTTAAGTTGATCTTTGGATGAGTTATTAGAGGTTAATGTATTATATCACCTTATAACAAAACATTTTCTAAGAGATGAATTATAAATAGTTCACGAAACAACCAAAGGATAATATTGTGTTTTTGAAATAGAAACATATATTTACTTATATTGTTAGAGAGTGAAATAATTATTCAACTCTTTTAAAAGGATCTTGAAAAAAAATTATTCTACTATTATCATAATTTTTTATGATATCAAGGTAATTTTTCACACAAATGGTTTATGGATTTGTGGTCAAAAACTTTATCATGGTAACGTTCTCTATCACTCCCCATCAAAACATGATATTTATATTTTTATACCATTTCCATTTTTTTACTAATGTTCACCTATTCAAAAGCCTAGTTTTGTGGTGACCATCGCATTTTACTTTCCCTTTAATTAAGTACATGTGATAATACCAATATTTATAATGTGGGTTTTTAAATAATAGTTTATCTAGAAATATAAAACAGTTTATTGCTGAGATCAATTTTGAATTCTAATGGTACAATTTATTTAAGGTGGGGAGAATGTAACACCATAAGACTTTACAATATTTTCCTTTTAGAATAAATTTAATTTTTTACCTAACTTTATTTATACCAAACACCATGTTGAGAATACAATATACACAATAATGATATTATCTTTTCTTACACACAATAGTAATTTGGCTTATGGTATACATAATACTGAGTCCTTTAGACAGTTTGTGTTACATGCAAGACTGGGTTTTACTATACTACAATATACTATTAATATTATTATTTAATATTACATTTATAAAATAAATGTTGTAATGAAATATATGAAAATGATTAAATAAAATTTTCATATTTAGTATATATATAAGTTTATATAATTATTCGGGTTATAAATGAATTTAGAATCCAATTGAATATAAAGGAAATGCTTTTATAAGAAAACTATTTTATGAACCCAGAGAAATTTTTCCTTAATAAATTAATTGATGTTAAAAAATTATCGTAATTAAATTTATATTTTATATATTCAATATAATTTTTTTCATTCATCCAATAGGTTTTATAGACATAAGATTAGAATAAATAAAATTTTATGCATAAAAATTGATATTATTCTAAAGGTAGTTTATTTACCTTTTAATAGAACACCTATTTTTAAACCAAATAATCGAATTTTTATGAACATTATAAGTCAAAATAAACTTCATTTTGGAAATAGTAATCTCAAAATTATATTATGGTGAATTGATTGTATTTTTCTACGAAGATTAATGTATTTATTACGAGTGAAAATATTGGTTTTTAATTGAAAACATATTTTTCATCTAAATAGTTTTCTGGTTAATTTATATTTTAATTTTTTTAATAATTATTAGATACATATTAAATATATTAATAAAATATATTTAATTATAATGATTTTTATATTAAATTTAGATATAAAGGAACCAAGTAATGTTTTTAACATTTACACTTTTGAAAGTTGTTTTCTTGTCCCATCGGCAAGATTAATTTTAAATTAATTTCTTCCACTTATGTTATTGGAATTTAGAAAAAATGATTTCATATTTTTAATAAGTATAATTGATAATTTATAGTAATTCCAAATTAGTTTTTTCACAAAATATTAGTTTAAGAAACTAAAATTAATCACAACGATTAAGAGAAAAATTAGTTTAACAATAGACTGATCCTTAAATATATTGGAGAAAATGACCTAAACACATTTGAAAATCCTATTTGAAGGAAATACCATGAACATATACTCCTTTTATCTTATGTTTTTCATTATTGGTGGAAAATTATTTATGGGAGACATCCTAATAGTGTTTACCTTTTTTTATTTACAAGATTTTCACTCCTCCACTATAAAAAGGCATTCACCCCCATCACTTCAACACACCTATAATGCCTTTTTACTAACCCAAACCCTCAAAAAATAATCTCAAAAATTTACTCCCATGTTCCTATAATAATAACTTTAGTAAAAAATCATACCAAGGTAGGGTTTTTGTATAAACAAAAGGTAGTTACATGAATAAGAGGTAACATTCTTAAACGATCACTTATTTTCATTTCTTTCTACACCCATTAAATTATATATATATATTTCCTATATAATAACATAATTATACTGAATATACATATATGTTTTTATAATAAGGGTGCGACCAAAACCTACACACACTTTCATCAAATGGGATACACAATCATCATTCGTATGTTTGGCAGACTACAGCCTTGCGAACAGATGTCATCCATTATTCCATTACCGCCATTCATGGATGGAAATAATGATGTATTTATAGTTTATATATGATATATATAATGTTTATAATTTCTTTATTCTTATTTAATTTTTATATAACATATATCTTTATGCTTTCCATTTTTTGGAATGCAATAACATTATTTGTGGACGTGTGGACTACCACCTCTTGAAAGCGATGTGATTTGTTCACACATTACATGGAACATATTAATGAAGGTTTTAATAAAAATATGTGATAGATATAACATAAATATGACAATATAATGATAATTTCCATAAATATATTTATATATATCAATCACCTTTTAAATATGATAAAGAGATGGATGCGGCGTTTATGCATACGTACGACCTACTGTCTCCCTGAATGGTGAATTTCATTTCATATCTCCAAATTTAATGGATTATTATAAATTGATATATAATAAATATATATTATATCTAAATAATTTTTTAAATACTATAGATGATTAAAACATGATCTACGTATGAAGGACAAAAATAACAAGTCAAAACATACTAAAAAACATGACAAATAACACCCAAAATGACGATTGTAATAAAATATTGTTAACAATTTGATAATACAATATTATAAGAATATAATATATGATATTATAATTATTATTATATATATGGTATAATTTAATAACAAGATTAAAACAATTATAAAATATTTTAATTCATGTTCAACCAAAAGGGAGCATAAGGTAAGAGATTTCGTCTAAATTTATATTCCATTATGAATTATTTGTTATTATGCACCAATTCACATTAATTTCATTCATATACTTTCCCTTTTTCAATTAATATATTTATTAAATCATATTTCATGTTATTCTATATTTCAGTTTTAATTATCTCATTCAAGGGGTTTGAATAGAAAATTTAAATGTAGTAAAAGTTATCTTTGCATTCTCAATTTCATTTGTGATTGTTGAAATTATCGTGAAATAATCACTTCATTATGATAATTTTACATTGGAAATCAAATTTATTTAAAATATACATACTCTTATGTGATGGGTATAATTTTTTACTAAACGATATACCATTTTTGCATAAGGTGTGTACCTGATAGTTATTTTATTAACTGGGTAAATATTTATAAATCTGTATCTTTTACTCAATAAAATAATTTGATCAGGAACATTGTTCATGAATTAAAGAGATTATTTGATATATGATAAATTATTTAGATAGATATGACACAGGTGTGGGGAAATTAAAGATATACTCTTGATGTATTGGTAGTCTCATGAGATGAACAATTTGGCCCATCAGGTGGATTTTTACCAAATATGTTTTAAACCATCTTGGGAAATGACTTGATAGTAAATGTACCTTGTACCTTTGAAACATGGAATCTAATAATTAAGAATTTCCTTTATTCATATTTAGTTATTATTTATCCATGAGATTTTCCCTTTCTCATTATCTATGAATTATGTTCATTATCATTTTATTGATTAAATGGCATGTGTTTTAGTTACTTACCTTTCCATATTGATTTTTCATTATCTAGTTTTATAAATGACATGTGTGCTTAGTTATTTACCATGTGATGTTAATCATGATCATTAACCCATTACATCTTACTTTCTACGTACCCCTATTGATAATTTCAACTCGTTCTTATTTTTTCCCTAGGATACAGAGAAGAAATATTTGAATTATCTATCAAGGATGTTGTTATTTTAATTTTATTATGTATAATGTTTTATTTTCTACTTCCCAATGTAATATGGGTATCGTGTATGTAATCTAGTTTACCAAAGTTAATAAAATTTTTAGTCCTTTAGGATTTGTTTTCATTTAATCTTTCTAATTTAATAAATTAAGGCACCTTCTCCTGGCCTCTTGGGTCGGGGAATTATATTTAATATTCATAAGAAATGTAATTAATTTTTAGGGAATGTGATTAAAATAATTAAATGATAAAAAGGTGATATTTTTCAAAGAACCATTTTAAAGTGATAATTAAATTGATATTTTTTTAATGAAGAATGTAGTTTATTTTTTCATTTATTAAATAATTATATTAAAACTTATTTAATTATTAATTTATATGAAATATGATTAAGAACACTAAATTCTTAAAAGGCCATTTTTCTATAAAAATGATTTTCTCCATATATATTATTTATTCAAGTAAAGTCCAAATTATTATATTTTTAAATTGAATTAGATTAAATAGATTCTAAATTTTTAATCATCATTTTAAAATTATGTAATTAGGAAAAAAATTATTTTTGGCCACAAGAAGATGTTTCTTGGGTAAAAAATTGAGTTATCATGGTAAATGGAAAATTAGGTGAAACATGATAATGTAAGTGGTAAACATTGAAAAATATCATTAAAAATATCTCTAAATTGCCTGTATGTGGGAATAACTAATATTTATTCCGTATTTTTACACTTTTAACCACTTCACTTTTAAAATTACAACCTTATACCTTAAAGAATGAATTTTTTCAGAATTGTCACTCAAAACATGCCTATAATAGGAACCCTTCTCTACCCCTCACAAGACACTTAAACAATTAATATATCTATTTAACATATACCCATATATTCTCAATCATATCCTTTTTATACCTTTTTTAGGTTCTAGTTCTAATAGGGAATCCTAAATACATCATTATAAAGGGACCCATGTCAAAAAGGATAAAATTCATCAAAAAAAGTACCCGGTTATTCACTATATTTTTCAATTAACTTATTATATAAACTATTTATAAATCTCATACTCCATTTTAATGAGGTTATATTAACATATTTTTTGTTTTTTATGAAATTTTTATACTATTAAATAACTCTAATCTCTTAGTCATTCATGACTACAACATGTTCTTGTTTGGGTCGGATCAAACACCAACAAAAACGAAGCACTACTAACCTCATCATTTTCATCCAGAATAAATTTCAAGAGTTTCAAACTATTAATATATGATATTAATATGTAATATATTCCATGAATATGATTTTTTAGTGTGAATGATATTTTTATCGGTAAATTACCTAGAATATCTTCATCCTGAATCACATTATGAAGTACCATAGCATTACATTCTATCAAATGAAAATGGGTCATAATAATTCATTGGGAAAAATGATTACACAAACTTGAAAAATATTTTAATTATGAATTTTATATAAAAATGATTATTGTCATCTCCATTATGAAACATGTTCGAAACAATCAAAAGCACTAACATACAATAATAAAAATATACAATAACTAAATAATATTGGTGTAATGAATGATTATAAATGAAAATTATAAGAATTATTATATATTAATTTGGTTTTGATATGAGTTATAAGGATTATTATTTTTATTATTCAAGAGTTCAAAGTGATTTTTGCAAGTTTGGAGTAAAGATAAAATGTTTCTTTACTAATCTCATTTTAAATCGAGATTGTTTATATTGAAAATAACATTCAAAAAACTTATAGATTAATTATCTTCAAAATCTATATATTTTCTTATTTTATAGTCATTAATGGGTTTTTATTTTTCCCTTTCAATTTCAACTCCCTTTGGTTCACAATTTAACTGAATAAATATATGTATGTTGAGCTAGAAAGATCACTTATTTTTTTATTAGGAATATTTTTACTCCATTTCCATATTATCTATATTATTTAATGAATGTTATTAACTATAAATATATGATTTATTAAGTTATTTTTCAATTTAAATTCTTTAAATTATAAAATTAATCTTCTTTTAATATTTTTAGTATAAAAAATTTCTTCTAATTTTAAGCTTATTTACAAAGGTATGAAACAAATATATTTTAAAATGTTTTCCACCTGAATTGTTTTTCATTCCATATTTAAAAATTTTCATTAAGGATATTCCTCTCTGGGTTTCATTTTTTCTAATGAAATTTATGTTCCCTTTATATATAATTAATTTTTTTAAAAAATAAAAGTTATTAAAAATATAAAGGGTACTTATTATTTATCAATGTAATTATTCATTTTCATAAAACATTTAATATATTTATATATCCTTTAATGTTTATTATACTTCATTGAGGATTTTATATACTACTACCATTCACCACCTTTATTTTGATGAATTATTAAAATTTCTTATGGAGCTTTTCATGAAACTCGTCTCTTCTCATTGATTGATTAAGAAATAATAGAATTAAGAATATTATCATGTTCACGTGGAATGAATATTTATGGTTTTAAATTTTGTTATTGGTGGGATCATAATAATATTCCCCTAAAATTCATTGGATAAATATTTATATCTCATGAGAAGATAAGTATGGGGAAGGGGAGTGAAATAAATCCATTATGGGACTCTATCTATTATGTTTATGGGAATAGGTAGAAAAATCATTCCTATCTAGGAATATGTCCACTATGTGATTATGTTCATAGTAGTAAGACCCAACAATGTAAAATAATTTTTATTCTTATGTATGTGACACATTCTTATTCCTATGTTATGTTTCAATGGACCATTATTACTGACTATCTTTCTGAAAATCCCATTTCTCATGTCTCATGTTATGCAAAAAATCATTTCACATGGCTCGTGATTTATTTTTTATAATTAATTGGGTATGATAATCTCATATTATGTACATGTTCCTTGATTAAATTATCTTATCCACATGTTTTTTTACACCACCATATTTGGGTATTCAATGAATATATTATGTACTTTTATGTTATTTGATGGTCTGGATTAGTTTTAGGAATTTTAGAATGTATGTGTACTAGAATAAATGAACTTGGAGATCTATGGGGATCACCATACCATAATGAAGGGAATGCTCTGAGTTGTGTGGATGGTGTGGGAATGATGTTAGAAAATTATTTATTGTGTAAACCATGGGGTGAAAAATGGTTACCTCACCTTTTTGTGGGGCTTGTGTGGTCTGACTCTGGGAAATAGGAAAAAAATATGTGGTAGTATTGGTGGTGTCTATGTTGGTTCTTGGGTATATTGAATTCATGTTTTGTGGAAAAAGTAAAAAACAATATGGATGGTTCCTGTACATAATGGAGGTAGGTGTGGTCTTTTGAAGTTTTAAAAACTATTCCTCTTCATCATGGTTGGTTATCTTAGAGGTTGGGTCAATGAATTGTCGACCATGTATATGGGTTTTGAAAATTGGCATTACAGGATCCACTTTTCTAGGGTCCAATATTTGCTGGTAGTCAAACCCATTTTAAATTTTATAAACGACCAATGAGTTTTGGGGGTGATATATTCCATTAAAGGAAACCATGTGTGGTATTTTTTGGATTCATAAATTCTATATTGGAAAAAATTAAATCCATAAAACCTCTCAATATTTTACTACTAGTTAGGGATCTCAGACAATATATTCCTGGAAAGATTTTTTTGGAGAATATCTTTGTTAAAAATCTATTTATTTTTAATTCTTAAGTATTGACTAACGAGATGTAATTGGATTGTATCCCACTATACTTATATGATTAATGTTAAAGATTATGGTATCTTATATATTATGATATTTCTAAAATAAGAATATTTCTAGGAAAATAATTTTAACGTGTTAGTTTATTTTCTTTGGGTTTCAAAGAATGATTTTTTCATGTGTAAATATGGTGTTTGAATTTTATGGTGTTCATTCATAGGAAAACAATCTGGGGCCTTTTCAGTTTAGACTTGGCTTCCGATACCAAATTTATGAGAATGTGGATATGCATCTCCATAGAATGACTTGGGTTAGGCAGAATGGGGTCCCACTTGTGATTATAGTCTAGTCATTAAGTCTCATTTGAAGGTGGATGAATTAGGTTTATGAAATGAGTATTTTTGTGCATAGAATGGGTGTGTAAGTTGAGGTGTTGGTTATATTCTGAAAATAATTGGTAAAAAGTTTTTTGACATGTTTTATTAATATGGTCTTCATTGGATTATATTTTTTATATAATTTTAATTTTTTTTATATAAAATTTTATCCCAATTGTTATTAATTAATTGGAATGTTTGATAAGTATTTAAGAGAAATAATATATTTTTTATGATATTTCTAAAAGGTTATAATTTGAGAAAACTATTTTTTGGATATGTTTAAGATGTTGTAAAATAATTTGGTTATATATATAATATCCAAAGACACTGAAAATATAAGATTAGGGTATTATATATTATGATATATAATGATTATTCATTTAAAATGTTGTAATATTTTTTCATTTAATTTTTCGATCACTATAAAAATGTTCTAGGTCAATCCTTCATGGTTGAATAAGTAGTTAAATAACACATAAAACTAGTTTCATTTAAAAGGTGATTATCCAATCATGGTTATTTAAAGAACCACTGGTAACCCACCACCTATCACAGAGATATATTTAATTTATATAACTCTCATATAAAAAATAATTATATGGAAATAAAAATATCATTACATAAACTACCACATCATAGTATGGCACCAAATCCTAGTAGAAAATACCTGGATTAGAAAAGATTCACTGGGAGGTTGAATGGTGATCCAATTTATTTTTAATTTTCCTTGATGAAACAACTGTTATCACCAGTTAGAGTGAATCATGATCACTTCCCAACACACATATGTGAATATAAAAGTATATTTACAAGTTTTACCTCTAAAAACAATATTTCTAGTCTTTTGAATGATCCATATTTTAATAAGACTAGACTACCCACTAGTTTCAACATTTATGCATGATAGGAACGGTTTATAGTTGAACTAATGTTACAACAATTCTCTAAAATATGACATTTTTTAAAAAAAAACATTTATAAAGAACAAGATATCAATATGATGAAATCCTTCTAAACATAGCCTTCATATATTTATTTAGTGCTTTTATTCCTCTTCTTCTTTAGTCTATAGAAACTTAGGTAAGATATCTTCAATTATTTCTAATTTCTACAACCCATTCCTATAATATTCTTCTTGTTTCTATTTTCATCCACTACTTCACATTATCCACACAATTTTTTTAATTCACATATAAATGAACTTACTTCATTTTTCAAAACATCAATTTCAAATTATAAGATCCAATTTAATTATTTTTTCAAATTCAAATTCAATCCTAAAACTTCCATAAATAAACTGAACTAATTACACTTTTTTTAGTTTTTAGATCTTATAAGATCAAGTATAAATTGTTTATGCTTTAGAAAATTAAATCAATAATAATTTTAGTGAGCTGTTATATCTTTTAAGAATCCATTTCATCAAATATACTCATAACTACATCAAACTCCCTATCACGAAATGTACCACATCCTAGTGGAGAATGATTTTCCTTGTTTCAATAAAAACATACTTGTACTATTAAAATGTTCCTCTTGGTCTCACAATTATTACTTGAAACACAAATTGTGGACCATGACTTGTAAGACCATGGGAAAGGTCACCTACCTCATCCTGTTTTCACTTCCAACACCACCTTTGGACCAGAGCTTTATTCAAAAATCACCACTAGCATAGTTAGTTTTTAGGTTTTACACATATATAATAAAAAAACACCATAGGGACCACCACAAATATTTTGGCCCCGGAAGTTTTTCATAGGTACCCTTGAAGATCACTATAGGGACCACAACAACCATTTTAGCATTGGCCATTTTTCACAGGAACACTAAAAGATCACCATGACATCTATCATAACTTCTTGATCCATTTTAATTATCCTGTTTATTATAATGAACTTTAGATCATCAAAATTCATTCTTCCATGTTCATTTCCTTTTAGGGTTTCCCCAAAATGGATTCCACTATGTTTTTGGTCTTTCTAGCATGGTCCTACTTTCATTCAACATAATTATACACTTAATGAATCTTTTATCAACCACATAGGTTCCTTCAAACTTCATACTAGACTCAATAATGATCAATAAATAAAAATATATAACAATTAATATCATTTGACATGGTATCATTTGATTTAATTTAGAATATTATATATGTATTGAAAATAATTTCCCACAAACCAAATCATATTATCTATAAAATTTATTCAACTTAAATTATAAAAATAACCATCTCAACACCTCTTGGGATAAAAAATCCACCCCATTTGATTTTTTTGTCAACCAAGGAACATAAGTCACTATGACACTTTAAATACTTAGCTATGGACCACCATTAAATAAATATAAGAATACATGAGTGAATAATGTGCATGAAACAAGAAAATTGAATAAATATTACTATTTTTCCATGATATAATAATATATAATAACCTTCATAAAGGTGAACATCAAAATCTCCAACCATAAAATCATCAACATTTCAAAAATAAAAATGTTCTACAACCACTTATAAGAATCTATTAAAATAGTCCACAGTTACTGATATAAAAGAATACACTTTTTAATAACTCTCTCAAAATATATGATTCATTTCAAGTGATAACATCCCCATAGGTAAAACATATCAATAGATACACCCCATACATTATATAAACCCTTCTTAAAAAAATAACTATATAAACATAAAGGAAATGTTTTTGTTGTCGAAATTTATCCCTCTTTGAAAAAAATGAAAGAAAATATGAGGGAGGGGAAAAACATAATACCTTAGTATTTCAAAGATTAATGTTGAACACCTAACTACTTCCCCATATTTTGAAATTATTTATTTGATAATGGCTTGGTGAAGAAATATATAATGTTCACCTCTCTATGAAAAAATTAAAATTCTTACTTATTCTTTTCCACTATCTCTTTTATAATTGATATTTAATATAAACGTTCTTTGATATTGAATGTTGAACTAATTTCGTTAAAATATTAAAGACACTTTGATTGTTAAATCCTAATATAAATTGAAACATCATTTCAACTTCTAAATATTATATCTCAGTATTAATCAATATAAGTTTTGTTGATGAATGGATGAAAGAAAAATATGTATCCTATATAGTTCTCAAGGTGATTGAATTATACTTCTTTTAATTAAAATAAAAGCATCCTTCTCTATTAAAGAAATAACCCCTATATTATGACTACTTATCATCAACACATGCTACCCAATATACGTCTAAATAAACAAAAAGATTAATCTTTAATTTGATTTCATATTCCAATTCATAGTTTGACGTTTCATTAATATGTCTATTATTCCCTTTCCTGTCATGAAATGATACTCTTTAGGTGAACCTAGATACATAGAACAATGAGTAAAAACATACATAATATATTACCTTGATGATTTTAAGTATAGTAACCTACTAATAAGACTCTTTAATTCCCATTGATCCACACAATTTCCTTGTTCATATTTGGAAGATATATTTCCTGCTAAAGTTATTATAGAAGCTGACTTTGAAAATCTATTAAAAAATTATTCAACGCTATATTAGTGTAATTTACTTTACATATAAAAATACTGTATTTTATTTGACATGTATATTAGATAATAAAGTATCACATCTCACAAATAATAGAAATTTTGAAAATACTATTCATTTATTTACTAAAATAATCAAAAAAATCTTCATCATTTCATGAAAAGAATATCATCTAAAAAAATAAAAATGATAAATACTTCATTATCATCATTAATGTATAGATTTTGTTTAAAATCTTCCTTTGAAAAATATGAATTTATTCTAGTAGGTTTCAATCTTAGAATACAAAGATCTTGGGGCTCAGTTTAGAACATATAAATCCTTCTTTAAACTATGAAAATAATTATCATCTTTACCATGAAATTAACCACATGGTTTTTCAATATACAGTTTCCCTTCCAATTCAACATTAAGGAAGGCTCACTTGACTTACATATGAAGGATCTTGTGTTTCTTATTCTCTAAAATGGAAATGAAAATTATTATGGTTTAAATTCTTTTAATTTATGGAAATGTATCACTTAATTCAACTCCTTCTACATATTTATTAGCGTTACCCACCAATATTTATTCATTTCTCACAAATTCACCATTTTCATTCATCTTGTTTTGAAAAACCCATATCATTTTGATAATGTCCTTATCTTTGGGCTTGGGTACCAACTCCCAACTTTAATTATTTTCTTTTTGATCCATATTATAATTCATTTCATCAATAAACTATTTTTGTTTCATTTTTTCTAGAACATATCATTGTTCAACTTTAGAGAATAATTAGATATGAGAGGTTTTCCTTAACATTAATCTAGTTAGAATCTATTTTCCATGATTTCTAGTGATATATTTAACCTAAACATGTCTTATCAAAATTGTATGATGTGAATTATATTTTTATCCATGACATTAATTTAAAAAATAAACTTCTATAACTTAACCTTATTCATCATTTTCACCATTTTCTGAAACATGACCTTTCTATTTCATAAAAACAAATTCATTATACTCACTTATATAGATTTATTCTTAATGAGTATTCAAATTATTTTTTTATTTTGTCATATAAATGTCAAAAAAATCAACAATATTTCATGATACTATTTTGGAGCAGCAATATCCTCTTATATTTGGTGGATATCCATGGAAGATACTATCATCACCTACTCTTTAAAATTTTCATAGATTTTTACCATTAACATTCATAATGCAAGGTCTTTCATACACTAATAGGTACTTAAAACGTTATATATTTATTTTAATACAGATAATATGATGAAATATTATAATTTGATAAATAAATATAATGATTTTTAATATGAACCACTTCTTTAATGTATTGTCTCCAAAAAAAAGTTATGTGTCATGCAATAAGAATATAGTTCGATCCATACCTATAGGACTTCTATTCTTTCATTTAGCCACACTCTTTTGTTGATGTGGGTATGATTCAATGATTTTAGGATGAATACCATTTTTTCAATATAGGATTCAAATATTCCACTGGTATACTCACCACTATTATTTATTTCAATCTTCTCAAATGAGTAACCACACTATTTCTCTAAGTGTCTCCTAAAACTCTTGAACTATTTTTTGAGACTCTATTCTAGGATTAATATAAATAATTCATGTAATGAGAATAAACTCATCAATAAATAAAATAAAATAATTATCTTTATTTTTTTTATTTCCACATCATGGCCCCACAAATTTCATAGTTTATTAGCTCCAAATGATGAGTATATTGTATTTCTACCTTCTTATGTGGAGTATTCAAAATATTTTATTATTGTAATGAAAAAAACATCTAATTTATTTCACTTTTCAACATAGAAACATTATGAAAATTTTATAAAATGATAATCTTAGACATATTCATTTTGAAAATGACCAATTATTCGATTATATAGATGACTATATTATTTCATGCTCAAATAATGACAATTTCCATCATCACCAATTTGAAACTAATTGCCGCTTGTTTGTTTTATTCTAATCAAGATGCATCAATCTTTAAAAATCAACACAAATACCCCAAATTTCTAAGAAATCACTTCCCTTCCTTCATCACATAACTATGACACATAATAAATGTTTTGTTTTATTCCTTTAACATACAAATTTCGCCTTCGTTTTCAATTGATATTTTGTAATCAATGATGATTTGAATCCTTTTATTTTGAGTAATCTATCATTTCCAAAAGTTATAGTTCTTCATTTACATTTTTAAAAACACTTGAGAATATTTAAATATCCAATCATATATTTGGATTAACCACTATACAAGATCCATGGAAATTATCTTTTGTATGCTTTATATGAAAATTCACAAGCCAAAGCATTCTATTTTACTTTTATATTGTTTCTTTGATATTTATTATCACCATATCTTGAGAACATATGGGGTGGGTGCATAAAAATACACCCTTTCATAAGATTTCTAGGTTTCTCACATATTTCACAAACATACTCCAATGGTTGAAATATATTTTCAATTTTAAATCCAAATTTCTAAAGTTTACAATGACTTGTTCTTCTTTGAATGATGTGACCCCCCCACCATAATTTTTATCATAAAAAACATCTAGAATAGTCATTTTAATTTGCACATTATTTCTATAAAAAACCTCCCATGTTACATCAATAACCATAACTGTTATATTTTAATTTTAAAAAATTATTATTTATAGAATATAAAACATGTCGTTCAACCATCTTTCCACCATTAAAAATGAATCATTTTTACAGAAAACATTTTTTTGAACTCATGAATCTTTATTATTCACATTCCACTTTTTTACCATTCTTTCATTTACTTTTCTTATCATTTTTTGAATTAAATTATACGTTATGATAATTTACAGAATCTATAAAACAACATTATTCTTCTTCAAACCATTATTCTAAATTTTATTTTTATTCAGAGACCAAGAAAAAGTTATATGAGTGTTTTTTTCTTCATTTGTGACCAATATTTTCTGAAATCCATGAACCTAATCTTTACTTGATCTTTCCCGAACATTGTGAATAATTTTCTTGAACCTAATCTTAGGTTTCTAAAATTATTTTTCTATAATCACCAATTATTTTGTAAAATATCCAAATACTTCTCCTTCTCTTTCGTGAATTCTATCTTGATTAATTAATTATTATATTTTAAAACAAATTTGTTATATTCATCAAATTATTTCTACAACTTTGATTTTTCTTTAACATTAATAGATTTATTTCTTCAATAATATTGATTTTCATTCTTCATATATTTTATCTATTTTCTCCAACATGGATATATTTGAGAGAGAATCCTTGAATTATAATTTCCCTAAGATTTCTATGTTATATTTTTCCTTTTCATAAAATTTACTAGTTAGTGTTTATTTATTCACTTTAGTAATTTTATTTTTTTCATTAATATCACTTGAGATTTCTATTTCCTCTTCTTCATCACTATTATCAATACTTTCAAATTTAGATAAGAAATTTCCATTACAAATTTTTACAAACTATTTCTATTACATTTAATAGAATCCTAGAGTTCTTAAATCATTAATGATTTCTTCATAAATAATTCATTTGGTGGTCTTCCTCTTCGTCACTGAATTCATCTTCTTTTAACATAAAACAATTTATAGAAAATTTTCTAACTACTCCACACCTAAATAATATTCATGGAGTTTTCACTTTAAACATTCACAAACCACTTTACATATTTCTATATATTAGATAAATAATATTATCAAACATATTATCCAAATTATAATTTGAATTAGGACAATCATTATCTTATTCATAAAAATTCTTCTTATTATTCTCTTTCTTTGATACCATAAAATAGATTTTATTTTCATCTTTAAACTTCATCTTGAGGGTGAACCCTTTCCTAATCTCACTGGAATTGATAATAATATGTATATAATGTGGAATAAGTGTTTCAAGATCCATGTCTTCAACAGTAGATACTTTATCATAAAACTTTTCTGTTAATATATGTAGTGTCTTCTCAACCACTATAGTATCATCCAAATATTCACAATAGGTTATGAATATAATAATAATCTCATTTACTCTTGTGAAAATATTAATTTATATATTCATATTCTTTCATTTCAAAATCTTTGTATTTAAATCTCCAAATCTATATCATATCTTACTTCGCCTTCTTATTTCATTCAAATATATTTTTAGTCCCAAATACAATTGGCTATCTAAATACCTTTCACATTGAAAAATTCTTTCTCAGATAATTATGACAGTAAAGAATTCATAGAATTATCATTATTCAAATTATTCTTTAGATTTGTTTCTATTAAAGAATAATTTTCAAGATTTTGTGGAAACCAATTAGTTATATCATTAATAACTACCATGATAACAAACAAAAGATAACACAACATCATTTCCTTCTATATGAGATAATTTTTCCATTAATGTTAGGAATCCCATTTCTATTCACTTAATTATGATTTTACTTGATATACACTAGAAATTTAGTGAAAAAAAACTTCAAATATAGATAAAATACTTCTTATATTTCAGATATAAAATATTAAAATAGGGTACCCTACCTCTGAAACCACTTGAAAACATACCTCCTGAATCCATGATTCACGAATAAGGGTGGGGATAAATCATTGATCTGATTTATTTCTATGATTCCATGATGAAGTAACAATCATCACTGGTTAGATTGAATCATGATCACTAACCAAAACACTCATATGAAGGAAAAAAAGAATATTTACAATATTCACCTCTTAAAATGATGAGGCTAGTCCTTGGAATGATTCTGATTTCTATGAGATCATACTACCCACTAGTTTCAACATATAGGTATAACGAGTAGGGTGTATCCATGAACTCAAATTAAAAAACATTTCCTAACTATGATAGTTATTCAAGAACTATAACAATGATAAATACACTTATATCATTAATAATAAATCATTACAAACATAGCCTTCCTTTTTTGATGTACTGATATTCTTCCTCTAATTATTCAACCGTTAGAAACTTGTGTAAGGTATCTTTAATCTATAAAAATTTAAACAGATTATTCTTTTATTCATAATCTTTTTTAATTATTCCTCTAATTCACACACACCACATTATTTCTTTACTTTAACTATAATTACATTTAAATACTTTTCACATTAGTAATTGTAAAGTATAAGAGAGAATTTGAATTTGTATTCAAACTCAAATTAAATCCTCCAACTTCCATCAACAAAATCAACTACTATCACTTAATTTTGAGCCGTTAAATCTACTATGATTGATTATAAATAGTTTATTCTACCAAAAATATGTCATTGATTGAATTGGTGATCCATTGTATCATCCGAAAATCTATTTCATAAAAAATGCACGTAACTGCATCAATCATCCAAACATAGCTATCCCCATGGCACGATACAGAATAGTTGGACATTTTCCTTTAAAATACCTTGAACAATTGCTATATTCAACCATATTCTATCCTTTTTCCCTTGAAACACCACTTATCAACCATATCTTGTTAGAACACGGTCTTGGTCACCTGCCTCTATCCGTTTGGATTCCAACACTTCCTATCGACTATGGCTTACTTAAACCACATCCCCAGGTACAGTGACCATTCCCATTTTGCACAGGTACCCATAAGGATCACCATAGGGACCACCACAAACATTTTCTCCTTTGATGTTTCACATATGAATAGTATATAATCACTACAATATCTATCATAACTTCTAAAGATTTTTCTACTTCCTGTGTTGTCCATTTTGAATTCTAGATCATCAAAATGCCTTATAACATGGGTGTGGCCTTTCCTAGATTCTCCACCATACCCATCACCATGGGTTCGGTCTTCCTAGATTGGTCCTCCTACCTTATAAGAGCCTTAAACAATTCAATAACCTTCAATCAACCACATAGGTTTCTTACAAATTCATAAAGACCTGCATTATGATCTACCAATTATGATATAAAACAATTCATATCATTTCATATGGAATCCACTGATTTATATTTGAATATTATTTATTGTTTTGTAATCTAAATAAAATCCACTTAATAAAATCCTCTTAAGAATATATTAATAATCACTTATCATAATAACAATCTTATAAACTATTTGTCTCAATACTAGTCATTGACAAACCCCCCTCACATAAAAATGAAAAAAATTTACATGTAAATGTCTAATTCATCATTATGTCATGTCTATACCATCAATACAAGATGGATATAAATATGGCATCATTAAATAAATTTTTAAACAAATTAAATATCTTAAAATCCATAATAGTTACCCAAAATTCATAACACTCACAGGAGGTTCTTCACCAATCATTTTCGTGAATAACATTGTCAAATGGAGGTATAATGTTGATTTAATAGCATTTATGAGTCATTATAAAAATGGTCTGGATTAGGAGTTTCGTTTTCTTCACCTTGTGTCTCATGTTCTTCAAAAACCTCATCTAAATTTCTATTATAATAATCACATAAAAAATTACTTTAGAAATTTTATCATCATAGGAGAACAAAATTACTCGATATCAGACACCATTGCATTCTATTAGTGAAACAAATACTTCACTCAATTTTTTGAGCTATATAACCAACAATATTATTCTGAAATATTTTAAAATACAAAAATCCTTCTTAAATTTCTATCATAATCATGACTTTTGTAATCGATAAATTCATGCTATGCAGTTTACCTCAAAATCCCAAACATGGTTATCGCTTAGAAAACACAAGTCATGTTTGAACAGAAAAGTATCTCCATGCATGATGAAAAATAAAATTAGGGTTCTATGTAATGAATGATAGATCACACACTGAGTTATATGGTTTACTCAAAAAAACATTTCCCAATGTGGTAATGTAGTGTTCGGTACCTCTCCTCAAGAGTAAGACACATACTTCATCTAGTGCTGATGAAAAGGTTAGAAAACCCTTGAAACCCATATTAGAGGGTGTTCAAAATTATTTTATAGAATAATTTATTTTTATTATATGGGTGAACTCCATATAAATGGGTATAATTATAGGCTTAAATTTCAATTTTATTAGACACAAAACAGACTTATGGAACAAAACTTATGGTCATATTAAGATAGAATTCATTTCAGAAAAATGACAGAGGAAATTCTAACACAAAGTAAAAACATTGAAGACTGCTACTTCAATATATGGACCATGATATTCCTTCATGGAATGTGTGCCCTTTTTTAGAGTCTTTTTCATTTTTATTGTTAGAAAAATTATTTTTTACCCACCATGAAATTCTCTTGCAAGGTTCCCAACCAGTAACTCACTTTGCGATCATATACATGGGTATCATTTGTGATTTCATAATATATTTTTCTAAGTGACACATAAAGACATCCTAAAATGAAATCATCAAATGCTATCTATTCATAAACTCCCCTCATAGATCCTCATTCACGAGCTCCCTTTGTGGTACCCCATTGGTGATCTTTCTTGGAATACTTCCTGTGTGGCCTCTAGTCACCCTGACATAGCTACATAGTTCAGGGGATAGGTCATCCAACACTTTCTATAAATACCCCATTCCATGTAAAAATGCATAGGGGATCTAGAGAAATACTATTTAGATATCAATGAAATTATATAGTAATTCAAAAGTGTACAAATAAATCATAAGGTAAAATAATTTGATGTAATACCCTCATGAGGTCCAGTCCATGAAGGCCCTTCGTGAGTGAAAGTCCATGAAATCCCTTCATGAGGAAAACCCATGAAGGCCCTTTAAGAGGGATAGTTCATAAATACATTCTTATGTGATATAACTTGAATTCCCTTCATGATATTCATACTACAAATTCCCTTTGTTAGTCCAGTACATGGATTCCCTTCATAAGGAATGTATATGGAATCCCCTATGTGGGAATCCCTCTATGAACTAACTTCATGAGACCATTGTACATGAACTCTCATCATGATATCCCTTCCATGAGATCCCTTCAAATATTATCTTATGATATATCCCTTCGTATTGAGTCTTCCACAATATCCCTTCAAATTAGGTTAAAAACAATTTAGTTTTCGATAAAAACAACCCCAACCATCATTATAGAAATTTCCATGAGTCAAGGTACTCCACATGGATATTTAAAATATATTTATTTTCAGTAATCTTCTTGGTTATCTTATATTCATTGAGTATATACAGTCATCTCGGTTACATCATAAAATTGAGTTGAGATACTCCTATGGTATTTCTTATATATTGGCCTTCTCCTTTATATAATCCCCCAAAAATAAATTCACTGGAATCACATACTAGGTATGGTACTTTATGGAACCTCCAATGAATAAACCCCACTCAATATTTTGTTGTCACTCATTTTATGGCATACCCATTCTCCATGTGACTACCCTTAGGTGTAATCCCCAACCATATCTTATCCTATCTATTTATCAATAGATAGGTTTAACTAAAATGGAAAGACTAGTCTGTAATCCCCATTCAGTACCATGTTTTGTTCTCTCATCCAATATGATTGATCTTATATTATCTCTTGTTTCTCATATTGATCATACATCACATCATCTTAGAGTATTTAGTTAATCATCTCTTATGTATGATTGAGACGCATCTAGTTAAATTTTCGGAACATGAGTCCTTAAAACAAGACTTTAAACTATATAGCATGCATCCTTACCACATGATATTAAACTTCATGAATTGGTCCTCAGACATTATCTTAAACTATAAAACCTAGACCACATGGTCTTTGATTTGAGTTAACTAGGATATGTAGAATGCCTCTATAGGTTCAATCCTATCATACTCAAATATACCTTTTCTCTTATATAAAAAGAATAATATAACCCACTATCCCAACATAACTTGCATCAAGATTCTACTCTTGGTTCCCCCTTATTCACCTTGAGCTGAGCTACATCTCTTGGTTCCCTTTAACACATTGAATTGATATTATCTTCTAACTTTTCTAATATAACATGATTCTATTTTATTCTCTTTCTTCACTAATATACCTAGAGTTGAGATACTCCTCTTCGTTCCCATAATTGGGACTCCTATTTTTTATATAAAGTTTTTTTTATGATCTTATAACCCCCTTATTTCGATGAGAATAAAGAGAATCATTCTTTTATAGTGACAATCTTGGGATTCATCTTATGATGATCAAAATATGATCCAAACATTCTCCTTATTTTGTTTCTAACAAATAGGATAAATAGAAAGTACCACTTATGTGTAATTCCCATACTAAAAATTTATAGGTAAATTTGACATAATATTCCACTTCTCATGACATTAAACATACAGAATAGGTCCTGACTAAATGGCCATAAAAGGCACTACGTTAGTCCTTATTACACAACCATATAAGGTATTACATGTCCCATTATGTTTATAGAAACTACTTGGTTTCCAACTCCTTTAATAATGATACATAAGAATTCCCTCTCATGGTATATATCTATATTTCATAACACATTCATCCTCCCTAGAGAGAGATAAATTAGAGTGTTCTGATTTTTGGATATACACCCTAGAATAACTAATTAATAATATAGAGATAAGGATAATATGATATATATATATATATATGTTCACATCATCACATGGTTTTAATACATTCATTGGAAAAGGGGTAAATAGTACCATGATGGGATTTGGGAAAGATTCGCTAAAAAATCGTAAATTAAAAGTGATTCCTTGAGTATGCAATCATTCCAACCAAAAGTGTGTGATGATCCTGAACTCCCACCCTCTGAATCAACATGATATTTGAATTTAAATTTTTAATAAACCCCATTGACCGCCAACATTTGGAAAGAAAGACCACAATGATGTTCCCATTGAAATTAAATGTATTTTGGAGTTCATGTAGTTTTTTAGAAACAACAAATCTATATAGAAAAATTATAACATGGGACATTCACTTATCAAATTTAAGAACTAGTGTGAGAAAATAAAATTTCATCAATATATATATATATATATATTAAAAATTAAATGAGTTATTTTCTAGAACATGGGAACCATCACTCATGTTTCCAAATTCAGGACACTCACCCAACTCATTCCCACTTTACCCACCAAGCCTAACAAGTAAATTCAATTGGTCTTAGCTGTAACACCCCAAGCTTCTACGGTACGCTTCTATTTGAATAATGTGATAGCGTGTGTTGTACGCAGCATCGAGTTCTAACACACTACAACCAATCAAACTAGCCATTATTAATAGTAATACCTACTTTTTGAAATTATATATGGACTTCATTTTTGGTTTCGGAATATTGAAATTATCCTAATATGAATTTTTGGTATTTTTCTGAGAACTTCCAATTTTTATGAATAGTGAAAAATACTTAAAAACAACTTTTTTAATCAAAATAATTTATAGTGATAAATTATATTATTGAGTGGTTTTAAAGTATAATTAGAATATATTTTTACCATTTTATCCAATGGTGTTCATTAGAATTAATTTCACTTTGAAATTGGACCTAAAAAATTGTCAATCTTTTGGTATATATTGTTTCTTAAAAACACGCTATTTGTTGTGACAGCGGGAATTAATTATAAAATTAATTAATGAAAATTATATGTTTGGAATTTTGTAAAATAGAAATCATTTTTGAATTCGGAATATCAATTATAGCTTAGGGTGAAATTTTGGTATTGTTATGAAAAACTTCAATTTTTTATGAATAGTGAAACTACTAAGTGGTAGTTAAAAAACTGAATTTTTAATAAAACAAAATTTTATCGGTTCTGTGATTGGAATTTTGAAAATCTGAGAGACACGGTTAATATCAAGGAGTAAAATGTGGTTCAATGAGATGAAAATAATTTTTGGTGAATAGTAACTTTTTACTTTTATTTACCACGGTTAAAAGTAAATAGGGTAATTAAGGGTAAAAATGATATTAATATTACCCTAACACATGTCCTAATTCTATTGGACAAGTTTATCTCGACCAAAAACAACCTTTGGAATAAAATATTATCATTTAGGTCCACTTGGATTAGATTAGGACATTTATTATTATTTAATTCAAAGAAGAGTTAAAAGAGTTAAAATCAATGTTTATTTAGTAAAACATTTTTAATATAGGGTTATACATAAGATAAATTCTATTATAAATATTATTAGAAAGATAAAAATATTTAATACATAATTATATTTTATTTATAATTTTTAGACATTAAATAATTTAATTTATTTATGACACAATGATGATGCATTAATTACCATAATAGTGAAAAATTAAAATAATTGATATTATAAATACCCAAATAAATATAATTTGAGACTTTTAATGAATTAAACTAATTTTATAGGATAATATGACATATTAAGATTGATTTAATTAAATTTTTTAGAAGCAATCATTCTATTATAATTTTCACAAAAATCAACTATTGAATAGTGTCAAAATTGACATAAAAGAGTTTTTAAAACAAATATTATATTATCAATTGATATTAAATTCCTAAAAATCAAAGGATCGGCCAAGAGACTTATATCATGATAGGTGTATCATTAATGGACCACTTGGGGGACTCTTGGATGTATATAGTAAGTTTATTAACTATATAATATAAAAATACAAAGTGACATGGTAAATGTCAAACTAATTAACTAAGAGTTAAAACTAAAAGATAAGGTTAATATAGTAACCCAAACCGGTCTAAATTATATTGTTTGAATGGTTTTCGACCTATCCCCACCTTAAACTTTGAATACTCAACTTTTGAGCCATTAGAAACCGAATATGAATTTATTATAAATTAATATTTCTAGCTTTTCCAAAGGTTCCTCTCACCCCTCTTATAAAAGGGCAGTCCCCCTTCTCATTACTTCACACCTTCAAAGCCTTTTGGTTCAGCCTAACTTTGCCCAAATACTCTCTCAAATTCCCTCACTTCATCTTAGAAGCCTTCCTTTAGTCAGAAATTCAACCTAAGAGCCCTTTTGATCAAATCAAAAGGAAGAACCCGAAGAAGAGGTAATGATTTCACCACCCTTTTTCAAATTCATTTCTTCTTCCACTTCTTCCTTCTTTGTTATTACCATTCTAAAATAATAACTCCAGTATCTTATATATACTGTGATGTTATTATAGATATGGTACAACCATATTCAGTATTCTATCCATCCTTTGAATAACATGTCACCATACGTGCGTACGTACGGCTTACCGTCTCCACGTCATGGTGTAATTTTTATTCAATAAATTATTATTTGGATGGGTATAATAATGATGTGTAACTCATGTAAATAATAAATATAACATGATAATGATTCTTTATATATGATATACCATCCAATTATATATTATTTTAATATCAAAAGAATGATATTGTCGCTCGTGCGTATGTACGGACTACCGTCTCCACGAACGCGATGAGATTCATTTTCCATCGTATCCATTCAAGTATAATTCTCATTTGATGATTAATAATAGTATATAAGGACTTGATATCATTCTTGATATGATTAAGATACAACCTATCCATGACAAACATAGCTTAAGTAACAAAACATATAAAAGAAAATGAGTAAGTTAACACCCGAAACAACGATAATACTAAGATATTATTAACAAATCAATGTTAAAAGATCATATATGATATAATATTAATATATATGATTCTTGTATAATTTAATAAAAATTATTTCACCATTATACAGTTGGTTAAACTACCCCCAACCAAGTAGAAGTACAAGGTAAGGGTTTATTTCGCAATCTCTTCATTATCCGAGGTTGTTTATACGTAATAATCTACTGGGATTTCTTTATCATCCACATCCATGTTTCTACAAAATGTATTTCAAAACATTTTTACCATTTACAAGAATATGGGTTAAAGTCATTTATACACTTGTTTTACTTTTATAATAGGTTTATAAAGGAATCTTTCCGTCGTTTTCTAAACAAGGTGCTTTTTAACCTTTTGACAGAATTAAGGTAAGAATGTTTTTTTTAACTTATACGTCGGGTGCGGCTATTTTCTACCGTTATAAAATCGTCGAAGCTTCCCTTACAAGATTATAAGAATACTTTCAAAGAAAATGTTTCATTTTATATGACTCTTAAATGATTTCAAAATAAAAAGAGATATTTCTCTAAAAAGAGTTTTGATTTCATCTATGCCAACATCCTTTGATGGATTTTAAGATTATTTGGAGATGCTTTATTATGAAACAAAACTTCCATATTGTATTGAAGGTTTTGTGATATGTTTGACTATGGATATGTTATTTTCGTGGTTTATGGATGAAGTATTTACATTTCATATGCTAGTTTTAATATGAATGTTTATGTTATGTTTAAACCTTTTCATATGGGAATGCATTGGACTTAATATGTGACGGGTGGAGCCTGTTATAGCTCCTCGATGCATCAGTAGGTCTCATGAGACAAACTAGTTTCTTGGCACAAGCCATTGGAAAAATCTTATTTGTAGTATTGGCACGAGGCCTTGGCTATGTGGTTTTGATAGTCTGACATTATGCATTCCATCATTATGAAAGTGGTTATTGATATTGCATGTGATTATTCGATTAGTAGAATATCCATGTGAATAAGTAAATGGAATTATTTAATTTTACTTTTTCCATACTATGTTGAAGTTCAAGTTTAAAAGGCTTTTGTTTTATTTATACATTGCCTTAACTGTTTATTCTTATTTATGAATGTTTCCGCTATATTTTTATCTTTACTGGGAATTTGAGATCACCCCTTTTCTATGTTTTATTTTTCCGAGGATGTGAAGAAGTAATTTATGAATGACTTACAGGGATAGTGTGAGGGGATAAGAGTGTGGACTATGGAGACTATGTTGTTGTAGTTTTAATTTTATTATGTAATGTAAACCTTATGAATATATCTAGTGTTTCCAAGGCTACTAAACCAATCGGTCTTTCGAGATTTGATCTTTCTTGTGATCATGCCAATGTCATGTAATAATGCACCGACTCTGGGTAACTGGGGTCGGGGCGTTACATTTGGTATCAGAGGAGGTTTAGTACAAACCTTGGAAGCTAGATTTAGATAAACTCTGATTAGAGCACATAGATTTAAGATGGACTTTGAGGATAATTATAGAAGAACTTCCTAGAATTTTGGTATTGTAGAGATTTTGTGAGTTTTCTGAGCAATACATCCCTGTCTGGATACGAGCAGGTAGAGGCAGCTCTGGCATAGATGTACCTAGGGGTAAAACCCGAAAACACCGCTTTGAGCTAGACTCGAATGAGAACTAGTGCATGACAACAGGCCTTGCTGCACTCTTGGTTACGACACTCCCGGGAGATATGCTTAGGATAACTCTCATTTTCTTTACAAATAATTATGAAGGGTTTATGAGTACATACTTCCTCAAAGAAAAAATTCTTATGATTATGGATTATATCCATAAATAGTTCATTTTATGTTAAGTGTTTTGTAAGTATGGGATTATGTATTTTGATTCATAAACTGATCTAGTTTATACAATTGTTTATAAATGGAGCCTAGTGGAAGAAATGGAAACCGTATCAATGCACGCACTCCATGTAGGGATTTCCCTCCTGCTCAAGATAATTATAGTGGAGCTGGTGATGCAACTGGTGCCGATCAGCTAATCACCATACTACGACAACTTACTCAGGTTATGAATAATAACCTTACCCGTATGGAGCACTCTGATCCACAGCGCGGAGGATCAATGTTAGATCGCTTCATAAGGCAACAACCACCAACGTTCAATGGGAGTAAAAATCCCTTAGTAGCTGAGCAATGGATATTTTCCCTAGAGAAAATATTTCAGGCTTTGGGGAGTAGTGAAAGGGAAAAAGTTATCATGGCAGTTTACCGCCTCACTGGAGATGCTGATCAATGGTGATCATTGATTCAAAATACGAAGGAAGATGATGAAGTATCAAATATGGAATGGAGGGATTCAAAGATCTATTTTTAGAAAACTACTTTCCTCGCGACCATCGAGCAGATATGGAAAGGCAGTTTCTGAGTCTGAGACAAAAGGAGGATGAGAATGTCACAAAGTATGAGGCTAACTTTACAAGGTTAGCAAGGTATGATGGATATTATATACGTAACCCAAGAAGTAATATTGATCGTTTTTTTGATGGGTGAAAACCATTTCTCTGTTGAGCATTAATATCACAATCCTTATCATCATACGAAGACATTGTCTCATGTGCTATCAAGACCGAAAAGGAATTCTCTAAGTCTCATGACTTTAAAGCAAAGCAAGAGAAGAAGAGATATGCTGATCAATCTGGGAATGGAAATAAGAAGAAGAAGGAAAATGTTGAATATCCATACTGGGGTAAATGTGGGAAGAAACACCCCAGTACTTGCTTGAAGGGAACGAGAGTCTGTTACAAGTGTGGTGAAAAAGGACACCAAGCTCATGATTGCAAAGGGAAGAAGGAAGCTACCAATGTTCAGTGCTACAATTGTAGGGAGATGGGGAATTATGAAAATGAATGTCCTAAGAATCATGGGAACTTACCTCCGAAAATGCCAAGGGATCAAGGCCAAGCTTATGATATCACTACTACTGAGGTAGAAGCTCCGAAAGATGTGGTGGCAGGTAATTTAATAGTTTCCTCAAGTTTAGCAAATGCATTATTTTATTCTGGATCATCACATTGTTTCATATCTTCCCAATTTGCTAAGAAAATTAGATATTTCCAATTTGATTTAACAAGGGAGTTGTAAGTTAAAACTCCTAATGGAAGTATCATTGCAACAAAGTTTTGTGAGTCAGTCCCCATTAGAGAACATAAATGTTCTTTATCTTCTGATCTCATCGTCATACCTATGATTGAGTTTTATATAATCCTCGGTATGGACTGGCATTAGGACTATGATGTGAATATTTATTGTAAGAAGAAAGAGGTTACGATTCTTGATGATGATGATAAGGAACACCTTATCTTTAGAGCAGAATCGTCACCGCCTAATTCATATCTAGATCCACCCCCAGTAGCTCAACTAAATTCAATTATTGAGGAGGAAGAGAATGAAATAACTGTGGGTGAGGAAAGGAATGTTCAAATAGAGGATGTACCTGTTGTGAAAGAATATGTAGATGTATTTCCGGAAGATTTACCTGGACATCCTCCAGAATGAGATGTTGAGTTTTCCATTGATTTAATTCCTGGATCAAGGCCTATATCGAAGACCCCTTATAGAATGGCCACTGTAGAATTAGTCGAACTAAAGAAACAACTAGAGGAATTGATTAATAAGGGGTTTATTCTCCCTAGTGTTTCTCCATGGGGAGTCCATGTTCTTTTTGTTAAAAAGAAAGATGGATCTATGAGGTTATGTATCGACTATAGGGAGATCAATGCCATAACAATAAAGAACAAGTATCCCCTACCTCACATTGATGATTTATTTGACCAACTGCATGGAGCTCAATTATTTTCAAAGATTGACCTTCGATCTGGATACCATCAGTTGCGTGTGAAGAAGGAAGACATTCCGAAGACAAAATTTTGAACCAGGTAGGGGCATTACGAGTTTACGGTAATGCCTTTTGGATTGACTAATTCACCCTCCGTATTCATGGATCTGATGAATAGTGTTTTCAAGGAGTATCTTGATCAATTTGTGGTGGTATTTATTGATGATATCTTGGTATACTCCAAATTCTACGAAGATCATGAAAATCACTTGCGCATTATCATGAAGACTCTAAGAAGACATGAATTATATGGGAAGTTTAGCAAGTGTGAATTCTGGCTTCAGGAGATTTCTTTTCTTGGCCATATTGTCTATAAAGATGGAATCTCTGTTAATCCTTATAATACCAAGGAAATCCATGAATGGCCAGCACCTACGAGTATAACTGAGGTACGTAGTTTTATTGGTTTGGAAGGTTATTATCGACGTTTCGTCCAAAATATTTCCCGATTGGCTAACCCATTAACGAAGCTCACACGTAAAGGGGTTAAATTTGTTTGGAAAAAAGAGTGTGAAGAATGTTTCGAAGAACTGAAGAGAAGATTATCCAATGCTCCTATATTGACTCTACCATCGGGGAATGATGGGTTCGTTATTTATAGTGATGCATCGAAGAAAGGACTTGGTTGTGTCCTTATGCTAAATGATAGGGTTATTGACAATGCATCACGACAGTTGAAAATTCATGAGAAAAACTATCCTACACATGATCTCGAGTTAGCAGCTGTGATCTTTTCTTTGAAGATATGGAGGCACAACCTCTTTGGTGAAAAATGTGAGATTTATACTGATCACAAGAGTTTGAAGTATATTTTCTCACAAAAAGAACTCAATATAAGGCAAAGGAGATGGCTTGAATTATTCAAGGATTATGATTGCACGATACACTACCACCCGGGGAAGGAAAACAAGGTGGCAGATGCTTTGAGCAGAAAAGACCATGGAGTTTTGAACAATATGAGAATTGAAAGGGATCCAATTTTCATAGATCTAGTGAAGATGGACATGGGAATAACCAGGGAAGGTGAAACATCAATGCTTTTCAAATGGTTGCCAAACCATCTTTACTAGAAAGGATTAAGAGTTCTCATACTGATGATGAAGAATTTCAAAAGAAGATTAAAGATATGAATGATTGGAGATTGAGAGACTTTGTGTATGAAGATGAAATTTTGAAATTTTGGAAGAGACTTTGTGTTCCCGATATACCTGATCTAAAAAGGTAATTGCTTGATGATTCTCATAGTTCCAATTTCTCTATACACACTGGGAGCACCAAAATGTATAGATATTTGAAGGAACATTTTTTGTGGGACAATATGAAGAGGGAGATTGCTGATTTTGTGTCAAGATGTATGGTTTGTCAACAAGTGAAAGCTGGAAGGCAACACCCTGGAGGAGTCATGCAACCTCTTCCCATACCGGAGTGGAAATGGGACAATATTATGATGGACATTGTCATGGGGCTACCAAAGAATCCTATAAAGAACAATTCAATATGGTTTATTTTTTATTGTCTTACCAAGTCAGCACATTTTCTTGCTATAAGAGAAGATCTACCACTGGAACTTCTAGCAAGACTATATATTAATGAAGTTGTGAGACTTCATGGAGTACCCCTATCGATTGTTTCTGATCGTGATCCCTGTTTTACTTCAAGATTCTGGAAAAGTCTTCAGAAATCCATGGATAATGAACTTCATTTGAGCAATGCCTACCACCCTCAGACAGAAGGACAATCAGAACAGACTATTCAAACCTTAGAAGACATGTTGAGATCTTCCTCACTTGAGTTTCAGGGTATGTGGGATCAATATTTACCTTTGGTAGAATTTTCCTATAAAAATAGCCTCCATTCGAGTATTCAGATGGCACCATATGAAGCGTTATATGGAAAGAGATGTCGCACACCAACCTGTTGGGATGACATTGGTGAAAGAAAACTTGTAGGTCCAGAACTGGTGGAGGAAATGATAGAAAAGGTGAAGGTAATCCAAAATCACATCAAAGCAGCTCAAAGTAGGCAAAAGAGCTATGCCGATAATCGAAGGAAGGATTTGGAATTTCAAGTCGGTGATCATGTTTTCCTGAACTTATCTCTATGGAAAGGAGTCATACGTTTTGCTAAGAAATGTAAATTGAGTCCTAGGTACATCGGACCTTTCGAAATTCTAGAATGAATTGGGGATGTAGCTTACCGATTGGCAATACCGCTAAGTCTCTCCAAAGTTCATGATGTGTTCCACATATCTATGTTGAGGAAATACATGCCTGACCCAACACATGTACTCACCTATGAAAAATTAGAATTGGAACCTGATCTGTCTTATTGTGAAGAGCCTGTCGGGATTCTTGATACAAGAGAACAAGTACTGAGAAACCGGACGACACGTCTGGTAAAAGTTTTGTGGAGAAACCATAAGATGGAAGAGGCAACGTGGGAACCCGAGGAACTTATGATGAAGAACCATTCGAGTCTTTTCATGAGGTAGTATTCTAGAAATTTTGAGGACGAAATTATTTGAAGGAGGGGAGAATGTAACACCCCAAGCTTCTACGGTATGCTTCTCTTTGAATAATGCGATAGCGTGTGTTGTATGCAACATCGAGTTCTAACACACCACAACCAATACAAATAGCCATTATGAATAGTAATACCTACTTTTTGAAATTATATATGGACTTCATTTTTGGTTTCGGAACATCGAAATTATCCTAAGATGAATTTTTGGTATTTTTCTGAGAACATCCAATTTTTATGAATAGTGAAAAATACTTAAAAACAACTTTTTTAATCAAAATAATTTATAGTGATAAAATATATTATTGAGTGGTTTTAAAGTATAATTATAATATATTTTTACCATTTTATCCAATGGTGTTTATTAGAATTAATTTCACTTTGAAATTGGACCTAAAAAATTGTCAATCTTTCGGTATATATTGTTTCTTAAAAACACAATATTTGTTGTGACAACGAGAATTAATTATAAAATTAATTAATGCAAATTATATGTTTGGAATTTTGTAAAATAGACATCCTTTTTTAATTCGGAATATCAATTATATCTTAGGGTGAAATTTTCGCATTGTTCTGAAAACCTTCAATTTTTGATGAATAGTGAAACTACTAAGTGGTAGTAAAAAAACTGAATTTTTCATAAAACTTAATTTTACCGCTTCTGTGATTGGAATTTCGAAAATTCGAGAGACATGGTTAATATCAAGGAGTAAAATGTGGTTCAATGAGATGAAAATATTTTTTGGTGAATAGTAACTTTTTACTTTTATTTACCACGGTTAAAAGTAAATAGGGTAATTAAGGGTAAAAATGATATTAATATTACCCTAACACATGTCCTAAATCTATTGGACAAGTGTAGATCGACCACAAACAACCTTAGGAATAAAATATTATCATTTAGGTCCACTTGGATTAGATTAGGACATTTATTATTATTTAATTCAAAGAAAAGTTAAAAGAGTTAAAATCAAAGTTTATTTACTAAAACATTTTTAATATAGGGTTATACATAAGATAAATTCGATTTTAAATATTCATTAGAAATATAAACATATTTAATAAATAATCATATTTTATTTATAATTTTTAGAAATTAAATAATTTAATTTATTTATGACACAATGATGATGCAGTAATTACCATAATAGTGGAAAATTAAAATAATTGATATTATAAATACCCAAATAAATATAATTTGATACTTTTAATGAATTAAACTAATTTTCTAGGATAATATGACATATTAGGATTGATTTAAGTAACTTTTTTTGAAGTAAGCATTCTGTTATGATTTTCACAAAAATCAACTATTGAATAGTGTCAAAATTGACATAAAAGAGTTCTTAAAACAAATATTATATTATTAATTGATATTAGATTCCTAAAAATCTAAGGTTCGGCCAAAAGACTTATATCATGATAGGTGTATCATTAATGGACCACTTGTGGGACTCTTGGATGTATATAGTATGTTTATTAACTATATAATATAAAAATACAATGTGACATGGTAAATGTCAAACTAATTAACTAAGAGTTAAAACTAAAAGATAAGGTTAATATAGTGACCCAAACCTCTCTAAATTCTATTGGTTGAATGTTTTTTGAACTATCCCCACCTTAAACTTTGAATAATCAACTTTGGAGCCATTATAAACCGAATATGAATTTATTATAAATTAATATTTCTAGCTTTTCCAAAGGTGCCCCTCACCCTACTTATAAAAGGGTGCTCCCCCTTCTCATTACTGCACACATTCAAAGCCTTTTGGTTCAGCATAACTTTTCCCAAATACTCTCTCAACTTCCCACACTTCATCCTAGATGCCTTACTTTAGTCTGAAATCCAACCTAAGAGCCCTTTTGATCAAATAAAAAGTAAGAACCCGAAGAAGAGGTAATGATTTCACCACCCTTTTTCAAATTCATTTCTTCTTCCACTTCTTCCTTCTTTGTTATTACCATTCTAAAATAATAACTCCAGTATCTTATATATACTGTTATGTTATTATAGATATGGTACAACCATATTCAGTATTCTATCCATCCTTTGAATAACATGTCAACATATGTGCGTACGTACGGCTTACCGTCTCCACGTCATGGTGTAATTTTTATTCAATAAATTATTATTTGGATGGGTATAATAATGATGTGTAACTCATGTAAATAATAAATATAACATGATAATGATTCTTTATATATGATATACCATCCAATTATATATTATTTTAATATCAAAAGAATGATATTGTCGCTCGTGCGTATGTACGGACTACCGTCTCCACGAACGCGATGAGATTCATTTTCCATCGTATCCATTCAAGTATAATTCTCATTTAATGATTAATAATAGTATATAAGGACTTGATATCATTCTTGATATGATTAAGATACAACCTATCCATGACAAACATAGCTTAAGTAACAAAACATATAAAAGAAAATGAGTAAGTTAACACCCGAAACAACGATAATACTAAGATATTATTAACAAATCAATGTTAAAAGATCATATATGATATAATATTAATATATATGATTCGTGTATAATTTAATAAAAATTATTTCACCATTATACAGTTGGTTAAACTACCCCCAACCAAGTAGAAGTACAAGGTAAGGGTTTATTTCGCAATCTCTTCATTATCCGAGGTTGTTTATACGTAATAATCTACTGGGATTTCTTTATCATCCACATCCATGTTTCTCCAAAATGTATTTCAAAACATTTTTACCATTTACAAGAATATGGGATAAAGTCATTTATACACTAGTTTTACTTTTATAATAGGTTTATAAAGGAATCTTTCCGTCGTTTTCTAAACAAGGTGCTTTTTAACCTTTTGACAGAATTAAGGTAAGAATGTTTTTTTTAACTTATACGTCGGGTGCGGCTATTTTCTACCGTTATAAAATCATCGAAGCTTCCCTTAAAAGATTATAAGAATACTTTCAAAGAAAATGTTTCATTTTATATGACTCTTAAATGATTTCAAAATAAAAAGAGATATTTCTCTAAAAAGAGTTTTGATTTCATCTATGCCAACATCCTTTGATGGATTTTAAGATTATTTGGAGATGCTTTATTATGAAACAAAACTTCCATATTGTATTGAAGGTTTTGTGATATGTTTGACTATGGATATGTTATTTTCATGGTTTATGGATGAAGTATTTACATTTCATATGCTAGTTTTAATATGAATGTTTATGTTATGTTTAAACCTTTTCATATGGGAATGCATTGGACTTAATATGTGACGGGTGGAGCCTGTTATAGCTCCTCGATGCATCAGTAGGTCTCATGAGACAAACTAGTTTCTTGGCACAAGCCATTGGAAAAATCTTATTTGTAGTCTTGGCACGAGGCCTTGACTATGTGGTTTTGATAGTCTGACATTATGCATTCCATCATTATGAAAGTGGTTATTGATATTGCATGTGATTATTCGATTAGTAGAATATCCATGTGAATAAGTAAATGGAATTATTTAATTTTACTTTTTCCATACTATGTTGAAGTTCAAGTTTAAAAGGCTTTTGTTTTAGTTATACATTGCCTTAAATGTTTATTCTTATTTATGAATGTTTCCGCTATATTTTTATCTTTACTGGTCATTTGAGCTCACCCCTTTTCTATGTTTTATTTTTCCCAGGATGTGAAGAAGTAATTTATGAATGACCTACAGGGATAGTGTGAGGGGATAAGAGTGTGGACTATGGAGACTATGTTGTTGTAGTTTTAATTTTATTATGTAATGTAAACCTTATGAATATATCTAGTGTTTCCAAGGCTACTAAACCAATCGGTCTTTCGAGATTTGATCTTTCTTGTGATCATGCCAATGTCATGTAATAATGCACCGACTCTGGGTAACTGAGGTTGGGGCGTTACATTTGGTATCAGAGGAAGTTTAGTACAAACCTTGGAAGCTATATTTAGATAAACTCTGATTAGAGCACATAGATTTAAGATGGACTTTGAGGATAATTATAGAAGAACTTCCTAGAATTTTGGTATTGTAGAGATTTTGTGTGTTTTCTGAGCAATACATCCCTGTCTGGATACGAGCAGGTAGAGGAGGCTCTGGCATAGATGTACCTAGGGGTAAAACCCGAAAACACCGCTTTGAGCTAGACTCGAATGAGAACTAGTGCATGGCAACAGGCCTTGCTGCACTCTTGGTTACGACACTCCCGGGAGATATGCTTAGGATAACTCTCATTTTCTTTACAAATAATTATGAAGGGTTTATGAGTATATACTTCCTCAAAGAAAACATTCTTATGATTATGGATTATATCCATAAATAGTTCATTTTATGTTAAGTGTTTTGTAAGTATGGGATTATGTATTTTGATTCATAAACTGATCTAGTTTATACAATTGTTTATAAATGGAGCCTAGTGGAAGAAATGGAAACCGTATCAATGCACGCACTCCATGTAGGGATTTCCCTCCTGCTCAAGATAATTATAGTGGAGCTGGTGATGCAACTGGTGCCGATCAGCTAATCACCATACTGCGACAACTTACTCAGGTTATGAATAATAACCTTACCCGTATGGAGCACTCTGATCCACAGCGTGGAGGATAAATGTTAGATCGCTTCATAAGGAAACAACCACCAACGTTCAATGGGAGTAAAAATCCCTTAGTAGCTGAGCAATGGATATTTTCCCTAGAGAAAATATTTCAGGCTTTGGGGAGTAGTGAAAGGGAAAAAGTTATCATGGCAGTTTACCGCCTCACTGGAGATGCTGATCAATGGTGATCATTGATTCAAAATACGAAGGAAGATGATGAAGTATCAAATATGGAATGGAGGGATTCAAAGATCTGTTTTTAGAAAACTACTTTCCTCGCGACCATCGAGCAGATATGGAAAGGCAGTTTCTGAGTCTAAGACAAAAGGAGGATGAGAATGTCACAAAGTATGAGGCTAAATTTACAAGGTTAGCAAGGTATGATGGATATTATATACGTAACCCAAGAAGTAATATTGATCGTTTTTTTGATGGGTTAAAACCATTTCTCCGTTGAGCATTAATATCACAATCCTTCTCATCATACGAAGACATTGTCTCATGTGCTATCAAGACCGAAAAGGAATTCTCTAAGTCTTATGACTTTAAAGCAAAGCAAGAGAAGAAGAGATATGCTGATCAATCTGGGAATGGAAATAAGCAGAAGAAGGAAAATGTTGAATATCCATACTGGGGTAAATGTGGGAAGAAACACCTCAGTACTTGCTTGAAGGGAACGGGAGTCTGTTACAAGTGTGGTGAAAAAGGACACCAAGCTCATGATTGCAAAGGGAAGAAGGAAGCTACCAATGTTCAGTGCTACAATTGCAGGGAGATGGGGAATTATGAAAATGAATGTCCTAAGAATCATGAGAACTTACCTCCGAAAATGCCAAGGGATCAAGGCCAAGCTTATGATATCACTACTACTGAGGTAGAAGCTCCGAAAGATGTGGTGGCAGGTAATTTAATAGTTTCCTCAAGTTTAGCAAATGCATTATTTTATTCTGTATCATCACATTGTTTCATATCTTCCCAATTTGCTAAGAAAATTAGATATTTCCAATTTGATTTAACAAGGGAGTTGTCAGTTAAAACTCCTAAGGGAAGTATCATTGCAACAAAGTTTTGTGAGTCAGTCCCCATTAGAGCACATAAATGTTCTTTATCTGCTGATCTCATCGTCATACCTATGATTGAGTTTTATATAATCCTCGGTATGGACTGGCATTCAGACTATGATGAGAAGATTTATTGTAAGAAGAAAGAGGTTACGATTCTTGATGATGATGATAAGGAACACCTTATCTTTAGAGCAGAATCGTCACCGCCTAATTCATATCTAGATCCACCCCCAGTAGCTCAACTAAATTCAATTATTGAGGAGGAAGAGAATGAAATTACTGTGGGTGAGGAAAGGAATGTTCAAATAGAGGATGTACCTGTTGTGAAAGAATATGTAGATGTATTTCCGGAAGATTTACCTGGACATCCTCCAGAATGAGATGTTGAGTTTTCCATTGATTTAATTCCTGGATCAAGGCCTATATCGAAGACCCCTTATAGAATGGCCACTGTAGAATTAGTTGAACTAAAGAAACAACTAGAGGAATTGATTAATAAGGGGTTTATTCTCCCTAGTGTTTCTCCATGGGGAGTCCATGTTCTTTTTGTTAAAAAGAAAGATGGATCTATGAGGTTATGTATCGACTATAGGGAGATCAATGCCATAACAATAAAGAACAAGTATCCCCTACCTCACATTGATGATTTATTTGACCAACTGCATGGAGCTCAATTATTTTCAAAGATTGACCTTCGATCTGGATACCATCAGTTGCGTGTGAAGAAGGAAGACATTCCGAAGACAAAATTTTGAACCAGGTAGGGGCATTACGAGTTTACGGTAATGCCTTTTGGATTGACTAATTCACCCTCCGTATTCATGGATCTGATGAATAGTGTTTTCAAGGAGTATGTTGATCAATTTGTGGTGGTATTTATTGATGATATCTTGGTAAACTCCAAATTCTACGAAGATCATGAAAATCACTTGCGCATTATCATGAAGACTCTAAGAAGACATGAATTATATGGGAAGTTTAGCAAGTGTGAATTCTGGCTTCAGGAGATTTATTTTCTTGGCCATATTGTCTATAAAGATGGAATCTCTGTTAATCCTTCTAATACCAAGGAAATCCATGAATGGCCAGCACCTACGAGTATAACTGAGGTACGTAGTTTTATTGGTTTGGAAGGTTATTATCGGCGTTTCGTCCAAAATATTTCCCGATTGGCTAACCCATTAACGAAGCTCACACGTAAAGGGGTTAAATTTTTTTGGACAAAAGAGTGTGAAGAATGTTTAGAAGAACTGAAGAGAAGATTATCCAATGCTCCTATATTGACTCTACCATTGGGGAATGATGGGTTCGTTATTTATAGTGATGCATCGAAGAAAGGACTTGGTTGTGTCCTTATGCTAAATGATAGGGTTATTGCCAATGCATCACGACAGTTGAAAATTCATGAGCAAAACTATCCTACACATGATCTCGAGTTAGCAGCTGTGATCTTTTCTTTGAAGATATGGAGGCACAACCTCTATGGTGAAAAATGTGAGATTTATACTGATCACAAGAGTTTGAAGTATATTTTCTCACAAAAAGAACTCAACATAAGGCAAAGGAGATGGCTTGAATTATTCAAGGATTATGATTGCACGATACACTACCACCCGGGGAAGGCAAACAAGGTGGCAGATGCTTTGAGCAGAAAAGACCATGGAGTTTTGAACAATATGAGAATTGAAAGGGATCCAATTTTCATAGATCTAGTGAAGATGGACATGGGAATAACCAGGGAAGGTGAAACATCAATGCTTTTCAAATGGTTGCCAAACCATCTTTACTATAAAGGATTAAGAGTTCTCATACTGATGATGAAGAATTTCAAAAGAAGATTAAAGCTGTGAATGATTGGAGATTGAGAGACTTTGTGTATGAAGATGAAATTTTGAAATTTTGGAAGAGACTTTGTGTTCCCGATATACCTGATCTAAAAAGGTATTTGCTTGATGATTCTCATAGTTCCAATTTCTCTATACACACTGGGAGAACCAAAATGTATAGAGATTTGAAGGAACATTTTTTGTGGGACAATATGAAGAGGGAGATTGCTGATTTTGTGTCAAGATGTATGGTTTGTCAACAAGTGAAAGCTGGAAGGCAACACCCTGGAGGAGTCATGCAACCTCTTCCCATACCGGAGTGGAAATGGGACAATATTATGATGGACATTGTCATGGGGCTACCAAAGAATCCTATAAAGAACAATTCAATATGGTTTATTTTTTATTGTCTTACCAAGTCAGCACATTTTCTTGCTATAAGAGAAGATCTACCACTGGAACTTCTAGCAAGACTATATATTAATGAAGTTGTGAGACTTCATGGAGTACCCCTATCGATTGTTTCTGATCGTGATCCCTGTTTTACTTCAAGATTCTGGAAAAGTCTTCAGAAATCCATGGATAATGAACTTCATTTGAGCACTGCCTACCACCCTCAGACAGAAGGACAATCAGAACAGACTATTCAAACCTTAGAAGACATGTTCAGATCTTCCTCACTTGAGTTTCAGGGTATGTGGGATCAATATTTACCTTTGGTAGAATTTTCCTATAAAAATAGCCTCCATTCGAGTATTCAGATGGCACCATATGAAGCGTTATATGGAAAGAGATGTCGCACACCAACCTGTTGGGATGACATTGGTGAAAGAAAACTTGTAGGTCCAGAACTGGTGGAGGAAATGATGGAAAAGGTGAAGGTAATCCAAAATCACATCAAAGCAGCTCAAAGTAGGCAAAAGAGCTATGCCGATAATCGAAGGAAGGATTTGGAATTTCAAGTCGGTGATCATGTTTTCCTGAAGTTATCTCTATGGAAAGGAGTCATACGTTTTGCTAAGAAATGTAAATTGAGTCCTAGGTACATCAGACCTTTCGAAATTCTAGAATGAATTGGGGATGTAGCTTACCGATTGGAAATACCGCTAAGTCTCTCCAAAGTTCATGATGTGTTCCACATATCTATGTTGAGGAAATACATGCCTGACCCAACACATGTACTCACCTATGAAAAATTAGAATTGGAACCTGATCTGTCTTTTTGTGAAGAGCCTGTCGGGATTCTTGATAAAAGAGAACAAGTACTGAGAAACCGGACGACACGTCTGGTAAAAGTTTTGTGGAGAAACCATAAGATGGAAGAGGCAACGTGGGAACCCGAGGAACTTATGATGAAGAACCATTCGAGTCTTTTCATGAGGTAGTATTCTAGAAATTTCGAGGACGAAATTATTTGAAGGAGAGGAGAATTTAACACCCCAAGCTTCTACGGTATGCTTCTCTTTGAATAATGCGATCGCGTGTGTTGTATGCAACATCGAGTTCTAACACACCACAACCAATAAAACTAGCCATTATGAATAGTAATACCTACTTTTTGAAATTATATATGGACTTCATTTTTGGTTTCGGAACATCGAAATTATCCTAAGATGAATTTTTGGTATTTTTCTGAGAACATCCAATTTTTTTGAATAGTGAAAAATACTTAAAAACAACTTTTTTAATCAAAATAATTTATAGTGATAAAATATATTATTGAGTGGTTTTAAAGTATAATTATAATATATTTTTACCATTTTATCCAATGGTGTTTATTATAATTAATTTCACTTTGAAATTGGACCTAAACAATTGTCAATCTTTCGGTATATATTGTTTCTTAAAAACACGCTATTTGTTGTGACAAAGAGAATTAATTATAAAATTAATTAATGAAAATTATATGTTTGGAATTTTGTAAAATAGACATCCTTTTTTAATTCGGAATATCAATTATATCTTAGGGTGAAATTTTCGCATTGTTCTGAAAACCTTCAATTTTTGATGAATAGTGAAACTACTAAGTGGTAGTTAAAAAACTGAATTTTTCATAAAACTTAATTTTACCGCTTCTATGATTGGAATTTCGAAAATCCGAGAGACATGGTTAATATCAAGGAGTAAAATGTGGTTCAATGAGATGAAAATATTTTTTGGTGAATAGTAACTTTTTACTTTTATTTACCACGGTTAAAAGTAAATAGGGTAATTAAGGGTAAAAATGATATTAATATTACCCTAACACATGTCCTAAATCTATTGGACAAGTGTAGATCGACCAAAAACAACCTTAGGAATAAAATATTATCATTTAGGTCCACTTGGATTAGATTAGGACATTTATTATTATTTAATTCAAAGAAAAGTTAAAAGAGTTAAAATCAAAGTTTATTTACTAAAACATTTTTAATATAGGGTTATACATAAGATAAATTCGATTTTAAATATTCATTAGAAATATAAACATATTTAATACATAATCATATTTTATTTATAATTTTTAGAAATTAAATAATTTAATTTATTTATGACACAATGATGATGCAGTAATTACCATAATAGTGGAAAATTAAAATAATTGATATTATAAATACCCAAATAAATATAATTTGAGACTTTTAATGAATTAAACTAATTTTCTAGGATAATATGACATATTAGGATTGATTTAAGTAACTTTTTTTGAATTAAGCATTCTGTTATGATTTTCACAAAAATCAACTATTGAATAGTGTCAAAATTGACATAAAAGAGTTCTTAAAACAAATATTATATTATTAATTGATATTAAATTCCTAAAAATCTAAGGTTCGGCCAAAAGACTTATATCATGATAGGTGTATCATTAATGGACCACTTGGGGGACTCTTGGATGTATATAGTATGTTTATTAACTATATAATATAAAAATACAATGTGACATGGTAAATGTCAAACTAATTAACTAAGAGTTAAAACTAAAAGATAAGGTTAATATAGTAACCCAAACCTGTCTAAATTCTATTGGTTGAATGTTTTTTGAACTATCCCCACCTTAATCTTTGAATAATCAACTTTGGAGCCATTATAAACCGAATATGAATTTATTATAAATTAATATTTCTAGCTTTTCCAAAGGTGCCCCTCACCCTACTTATAAAAGGGTGCTCCCCCTTCTCATTACTTCACACCTTCAAAGCCTTTTGGTTCGGTCTGAATCTGCCCAAATACTCTCTAAACTTACCACACTTCATCCTAGATGCCTTACTTTAGTCTGAAATCCAACCTAAGAGCCCTTTTGATCAAATAAAAAGTAAGAACCCGAAGAAGAGGTAATGATTTCACCACCCTTTTTCAAATTCATTTCTTCTTCCACTTCTTCCTTCTTTGTTATTACCATTCTAAAATAATAACTCCAGTATCTTATATATACTGTGATGTTATTTTATATATGGTACAACCATATTCAGTATTCTATCCATCCTTTGAATAACATGTCACCATACGTGTGTACGTACGGCTTACCGTCTCCACGTCGTGGTGTAATTGTTATTCAATAAATTATTATTTAGATGGGTATAATAATGATGTGTAACTCATGTAAATAATAAATATAACATGATAATGATTCTTTATATATGATATACCATCCAATTATATATTATTTTAATATCAAAAGTATGATATTGTCGCTCGTGCGTACGTACGGACTACCGTCTCCACGAACGCGATGAGATTCATTCTCCATCGTATCCATTCAAGTGTAATTCTGATTTGATGATTAATAATAGTATCTAAGGACTTGATATCACTCTGTATATGATTAAGATACGACCTATCCATGAAAAAAATAGCTTACGTAACAAAACATATAAAATAAAATGAGTAAGTTAACACCCGAAACAACGATAATTCTAAGATATTATTAACAAATCAATGTTAAAAGATCATATATGATATGATATTAATATATATGATTCTTTTATAATTTAATAACAATTATTTCACCATTATACAGGAGGTTAACCTACCCCCAACCAAGGAGAAGTACAAGGTAAGGGTTTATTTCTCAATCTCTTCATTATCCGAGGTTGTTTATACTTAATAATCTTCTGGGATTTCTTTATCATCCACATCCATGTTTCTCCAAAATGTATTTAAATTTTTTTTACCATTTAAAAGAATATGGGTTAAATTCATTTATACCCTTGTTTGACTTTTATAAGAGGTTTATAAAGGAATCATTCCGTCATTTTCTAAACAAGGTGCTTTTCAACCTTTTGACAGAATTAAGGTAAGAATGTTTTTTTAACTTATACAGTGGGTGCGGCTATTTTCTGCCATTATAAAATCCTCGAAGCTTCCCTTACAAGATTATAAGAATACTTTCAAATAAAATGTTTCTTTTTATATGAATCTTAAATTATTTCAATATAAAAAGAGATATTTCTCTAAAAAGAGTTTTGATTTCATCTATTTCAACATCCTTTGATGGATTTTAAGCTTATTTGGAGATGATTTATTATGAAACAAAACTTACATATTGTATTGAAGGTTTTGTGATATGTTTGACTATGGATATGTTATTTTCATGGTTTATGGATGAAGTATTTACATTTCATATGCTAGTTTTAATATGAATGCTTATGTTATGTTATGTTCCAAGACAAACTAGTGTCTTGGCACAAGGCCTTGGCAAAATCTTATTTGTAGTATTGGAACGAGGCCTTGGCTATGTGGTTTTGATAGTCTGGAATTATAAATTCCATCATTATGAAAGTGGTTGTTGATATTTCATGTGATTATTCGATTAGTATAATATCCATGTGAATAAGTAAATGACTTTATTTCATTTTACTTTTTCCATACTATGTTGAAGTTCAAGTTTAAAAGGCTTTTGTTTTAGTTATACATTGCCTTAAATGTTTATTCATATTTATGAAAGTTTCCGCTATATTGTTATCCTTACTGGGCATTTGAGCTCACCCCTTTTCTATGTTTTATTTTTCCCAGGATGTGAAGAAGTAATTTATGAATGACCTGTAGGGATAGTGTGAGGGGATAAGAGTGTGGACTATGGAGACTATGTTGTTGTAGTTTTCATTTTATGATGAAATGTAAACCTTATGAATATATCTAGTGTTTCCAAGGATACTAAACTAATCGATCTTTCGAGATTTGATCTTTCTTGTGATCATGCCAATGTCATGTAATAATGCACCGACTCTGGGTAACTGGGGTCAGGGCATTACATTAGCTCACTAGACTGTATGGGTTATCTAGTCTATACCTACCATGAGTATCCCTCATCCATCCAATATCCCTTGATCAAATATCTATGCTCCACTTTCCGTATATCCCTCGTAATTATATCTCTTACACATAATCTCCCTTAAGCTATACACTGCATAAGAAGGGTGAGTCAAACAACCACCATTGGCACCTTTCCCAGAGTTATTATAGTCCAACAAAACCTTATGTAAATCTCTCTCCGTTACTCCATGCCTTTATCTACCAATCTACACACTCTTTGATCGAAGCTACCAAGACTACTGCATATAGAGGTCTCACTAATATCACTAATATTCTAAATCACCTACCATTTAAGACTCATATCAATGATGGAAACAAGGATATAATATTTATTCTGTAATATTATTCTCTTCTATATAAAAATATCCTCAAGCTCCAATATATGACACCCATAACTCCTCCATATTATCAATCTCCACCATTATCTTTGGTGGTGTTTCATATACATGATGGATTATGATGAACTGAGTCATGATTACTATATATTGTTATCCAAAATGGTTATGCAATTCTCATACCGGTGAAGGGTGGTGTAGCTAAATACCTGTATCGATACCATTAATAGTATCCTGAATAAAAAAATAATTTTTTGTAATATATTATAATATAAAAATAATCATATTAAATAATATAATTAAATCATAACAAATAATGAATCATAAATTGATTATAAATGTTACTCAGGATACAATGGGAAACCATCTATCCTCCTCTCAATCAATGTAAATACTATGCATCTGTATTCATGTAGAATGGATAGTTAATATGGAATCATTTCTATTTGTTAAACAATTGGTTTGTGATGAGCTTGAAGTCCTCTATATTTTTATATAAATGTTAAATGTAAAATTTTGTCTTAAGAAATACAATGTTGTAGGAACCTTGATATAAGGTTCTTCTTAAATGAATTATTATTTTCTCAATGATCAATTAAATACATAAAAAATTAATTAATTAAATTTAATTAAGTCATTGAAAACTATGAATCCCCTAATTTATGTAAAAACTACTCTGAAAGGTAAATATTGTGGTAAATGTGGGTTCCCAATACCAAAACTTAGTTTTACCCTCCAATTACCATATCATATATATATTTCCAGGATTTATTTTTACCATAAACTATTTTTTTCTTTTGCATATACAATTTACATTGTAATATCCTTAGATAATTTAGAATATTAAGATGTTATAGTAGCCCCCATCTATAATGATAATCTTAAGATAATATGAAACTAATCATAAAAATATGTCTTGTGGTCTTGATACAAAAAACAAACATGACACATATAATGTTTGACTATTTGATGTTTGGGCTAAGCATTGTTTCTTATTCCCATGAAATTATCACTTTGTGATCTCGAGTATAGTATATCATGAGGTTTAGCCTATGAATAGGAGCACCATATGTTTTAAGTGTCATTAAATGTTCTTATCTATGACAATATTCATTACCCTCTCGAGTTGGGAACCTTAAAAATATAATTCATTTGATTATATACTTTATTTATCATAAAAAATATGATATTTAATATTATGGAGTGGTATCTTGGATCGGGTGAATAATTGATGGTATGGAATTGATTGAATGATCAATTTATGACTTGTTACTTCTGTATAAGAATAAGATATCTTTATCCAATTAATTAAGGTGGTAGTGGAGGGAATTAATTCATGGCCATGGTAGATGAATCCTGGTCCATATAATAATAGTTAATATCCATTTACTTAAATTATCTCACCTTGAAATCTCACACTCATTAGAGATAAATCAAGGGGAATATCAAGGACATGCTTATCCATTTTCAAGGATAAATCCTGTGTTCTTCCAATGAACAATCTAAAATCCTAAAGGACTGTTATCTTCTGTGTTAATACTTATTAATTTAATAATTGTGTTTGAGTGGCTACGGTACATATATGGATGATATAGATATAGCATCCCGCCTTTTTATAACATAAACATACATTACATTACACAGAACTGAGGGTCTTTAAGGTTTAGTGTCTTGGATACCAGGAACATAATACATGAAAACAACATAAAATATTCTTCTTAAACACTTGAACGGCTTCTCCCTAAGTTCATCCTAGGTTCATTACTGCATCTCATAACCTGGGGACATACATCAAAAGAAAGGGTGAGCAGAAGGCCAAGTAAGGGAAACAAGAGAAGCATTTTACGTGTGAACTTGAGATACATCAACTATGTCATTAAAAAGAACTTTAAGAAAGAAATCATGTGGAATATCATAATAAAAATAACAATTTTCATAAATTTAAGATGTGTCTACATCATTTAACATAGAAAATCATGAACATATCACCAAGGTCTATCCCCAAGTTGTCATTTGAAAATTACCAAGGTTATTCACCAAGATATTGTGAAAATTGTAATCTTTAGTGGTTACATCATTACCCAATGCATTGGAGCGCTATCAGGGCGCACCCTTAAGTTTGTATTTATCACCATGTGAGACACATATATCATCATCAAACATTTCATAAATAACCCATATAGCATAAAATAAATGGGTTTCATTTCATAATCATAACGTTTTAAAAACTTCTTTAAAGACATGATCTTAATGTCACTTTAAACCCACGGAAAGGGAAAGAGAGTCTCATGTATGTAAATCCCAGAATTTAAAATAAAACATTTTGATATATATGTGAATAACCTTGTTGAAATAAGATATTTGAGTATTCACTTTATAACATAAAATAATTTTGAGGAAAGAGAGAGGCATTTTGAGATGAAAATTCTGCAGCATAACGGCTATGTTTTGGGGTTTTAGAAAACAATGAAATGAGAGTGGACATGGTTCAAACATTAATAAATGACCCATAAAACAGTATAGGGACAGAATAAGAAGGATATATGAACATGGTAATGATATTTTAAGGACATACCATTTGAAATGAAAAACATGGAAGGAAGACAAAAATTAGATTTCTCTTATGAAAATTCGGCAGCCTAACGGCGTCACTTAAACTTCCACAAAATGATTTGAAAAGATAAAATAGGGTCTCTCATCATGTGAACATAAGAGTTAAGTATGATATAAATAGAGCTCATACCCAAACATAATAAAAAAAAGAACTTGAAAGACTTGACATGAAAGTAGAATTTTGAAAAGAATGAGAAGGGTGAAAGAATCCCCTTAAAAATTCGGCAGCCTAACGACGTCACTTAAACTTTTATAAAACGAAATGATGAGAGTAAGAGGGGATCTATCATCATATAAAAATGAAAAGTGTAGTAAGAGGAATATTAAAGAACATCCTCCCATATAATAACATGGAGCATAAAAGGAATGACATAAAAGAGATTACTTGAAAAGAAAGAGAGAGGTCGGATCCCTTACCTTAAAAAGAAACTCTTAAAACTCAAAGGTTTGGACCTTGAGGGCTTGGGGGCACCTTGGGAGAACTCCTTGGGAGGTAAGGAGACCATAAATTCGTTTAGTATGGTTTTGGAGTCGAATGGATGAGAGGAGGGCTTGGTATTTATAGGGAAAGTGAGGGGACAAGGCATTAATGGCCAAGGGACACCTCACAAGTGCTTTTCTCAAAACCATGTGCTCTCTCAGGGAATTTATCATGGAGTTAGGCCACATGGGGCACCCAATACAATAATTAATCACCTTTGGTCGGTAAACCTTTAAAATATCTCATGAAATCATCATGAAACAGTTATGATGCCATTAAACATACTGTAACCCTAAAACTGTATTTTTACTATTCACTGAAAATTCAACTTTCTCAGAAAAATCTCAAAATTTCACCTTAACCAAATATCGATGCTCTAATTACAAATATGAACTCCATTTTATAAAAAATAATTTTCTAAATATTTTTAATTTACTTTTTAAATAAACACTATTCACCGAGAATTCATTTTTCTCAGAAAAATCCCCAAAAATTACCATAACATAATATCGATGCTCTAAGCTCAAAAATAAAGTCCATTTTATAAAAATAATTTTATAACTATTGTTAATTAAATTTTTAATTAAAAAACACTATCCACCCAAAAAAACTAATACTTTAATAATAATTTATGAAACCGTTATTTACCCATTATATTGAATCTCATTACGTAATCAAGGTGTCTAAATTATATTAAAACTTTCTTTAAGTGAGATTACTAATCCATTTTGTCACATTACTAATCCTAAGCGTAAAATCACTATTCATAATTTACTATTCATCAAAAATTATTTTGATCTTATTAGACTCCAAATTCCTTACTGAACACTTTTGCAGAAGACCATTTTTTAAAAATCATTACACATCATTTATTATTTAAGGTTTACATAAATATTTTAAAATATATTTTTTCCAAAATTCATCTATAAAATACATCCTAAAATTATCCGGACAATTGAAATTTCATAAACATCACTAAAGGAAGAAATCTCAATTTATTCATTCCAAAGGATTACACAAAGAAGCTACGGTCTCGTCACATATCCCCTTACAACACCAGCATATAACCTAAGTGTAAGGTGTGATATGGTGAGAGAATCTGAGGGAGGCTCAGATAAAATTTCCCTAGTAGTAATCTCTACTAACTTCAATTTCTCCCGCAGGCGTTTCCGTTCAAGCTTGACATGCTGGTGTTCGTCTTGGGCTTGGTCCAAAGCAAAGTTCAAAGATGCTATCTCCTTCCCAAGCTCTGATAAGCGGGCTTCATAAGGTTCGAGTCTACTGGATGAAGCCATCAACTCCTCTTTCTGCATTAACCATTAACATCTCTAATAAATTGTTAATAGTAAGTTAATATACTGTTTAAAAAGTTTGGGTCGTTACATTCTTCCCCCCTTAAGAAATTTCTTCCCCGAAATTTATACTTGAGGCCTAGTTGAAAAGGTGAGGGTACTTTTGCTTCATCGTTTCCTTAGGCTCCCAAGTTTATTCTTCAAACTTATGATTCCTCCACAACACTTTCACAAGGTGGGTAGTCTTATTTCGTAGAACCTTGTCTCTACGGTCTAAGATCTCCGCTGGCTGCTTCTCATAAGAGAGGTCATGTTCCAGTTGTACCACCTCTGAGTTCAGTACATGCGAAGGGTCGGGTATGTACTTCCTCAAGAAAGATACATGGAATACATCGTGAACTTGAGCTAGGTTCGGTGGAAGTTCTAGACGATAGACCACTGCTCCTATGCGATCAAGGATTTCATAGGGGCCAATGTACCTAGGGTCGAGCTTCCCTTTCTTCCCAAACCGCATGACTCTCTTCCATGGAGAAATTCGAAGGAAGACTTTGTCGCCAACACCAAACACCAAGTCCCTTCGACAGTTGTCAGCATAGCTCTTATGCCGACTCTGAGTAGCCTTTAAGTGTTGTTGGATGGCATGAACCTGTTCTGTCATCTCTTGCACAAGATCAGGCCCAAGAAGATTTCTCTCACCAGTTTCATCCCAATAATTAGGAGTTCTACATCGCTTTCCATACATAGCTTCATAGGGTGCCATATGAATACTCAAATTGAAGCTGTTGTTATAGGAGAACTCAACTAATGGGAGGTGTTGATCCCATCCACCTTTAAATTCCATTGAGCATAATCTCAGCATGTGTTCGAGTGTCTGAAAAGTCCTTTCAGATTGGCCATCAGTTTGAGGATGATAGGCCGTACTAAAATTCAATTCAGTATTCAGAGCATGTTGAAGACTTCTCCAGAATTTTGATGTGAATCTTGGATCATGATTAGACACGATGGATAGTGGTACCCCATGCAGCCTTACCACTTCCTTTACGTATATCTTGGCAAGTTTATCCAGAGAGAAATCTTCCCGAATAGAGATAAAATGGGAGGTCTTGGTGAGACGATCCACAATAACCCATATCGCATTATTTCATTTGGATGTTTTTGGGAGACCAGTTACAAAGTCCATGGTGATATTATCCCACTTCTATACTGGTATGGGTAGCGGTTGTAATACCCCCTTAGGAAGTTGTCGTTCTTCCTTTACTTGCTGACACACCAGGCACCTTGTAGTGAAATCAGAAATCTTCCTCTTCATGTTATCCCACCAATAATGATCACGAAGGTCTCTATACATTTTAGTGCTTTCCAGATGTATAGAGAAAGTAGAGCTATGAGCTTCATCCATCAGTTCTTTCTTTATCTCCGGAATAGATGGAACACATAGTCTTGTATGAAATTTCAATACACCTTCTTGATCAATATTAACGTCAGGGAACTTCCCATCCTTTACAGCCTCAAACTTCTCCTGCAGAAAAGGATCTTCTTTTTGAGCCTTCTTGATCTTCTCTAGTAACGAAGGTTGAGAAATCATTTGGGATAAGGTTGATGATGTCCCTTTCCTTATAATTCCCATGTCCATTTTTACTAGATCTTTAATCAAGGGATCTCCTAGGATCCTCATTGTTTCCAGAACAACAAGATCTTTCTTACTTAACGCATCCGCGACTTTGTTTGCTCTTTCAGGTTGATAATGAATTGAAAAATCATAGTCTTTAATAAGCTCCAACCATCTCCTTTGTCTCATGTTCAATTCTTTCTGTGTGAAAATATACTTTAAACATTGGTGGTCGGTGTATATATCACATTTCTCCCCATAAAGATAGTGCCTCCATATCTTTACAGCAAAAACAACTGCCTCTAGCTCTAGATCATGCGTAGGATAATTCTGCTCACGAATCTTCAATTATCGAGATGCATAAGCAATTACCTTGTCATTTTGCATGAGGACGCACCCAAGCCCTTTCAGAGATGCATCGCTAAAAATAACGAATCCTTCTCCGATAGAGGGTACTGTTAACACAGGTGCAGTAACCAATCTCTTCTTCAGCTCTTGGAAACATTCCTCGCATTCCTTTGTCCAGATGAACTTAACCCCTTTTCGGGTCAACTTGGTTAGCGGGTTAGAAAGCCGTGAAAAGTTTTTCACAAACCTCCTATAATATCCTGCTAAACCAAGGAAACTACGAATCTCAGTTACTATTGTGGGTTGAGGCCACTCCTCCACAACCATTGTCTTTGCAGGGTCAACCATGATTCCATCATTGGTTACGATGTGCCCCAAGAAAGCCACTCGTTGTAACCAAAACTCACACTTGCTGAACTTTCCAAAGAGAATCTCCTTCCGCAGAGTTTTCAAAATAACCCTTAGATGATCTTCATGCTCCTCACTAATTTTTGAATATATCAAAATATCATCAATAAAAACTACCACAAAGTTATCAAGGTAGTCCTTAAAGACTCTATTCATCAAATCCATGAAAATAGCAGGAGTATTAGTCAAGCCGAAGGGAATAATAGCAAACTCATAATGCCCATATCTTGATCGGAAGGCAGTCTTTGGAATATCTTCCTTCTTCACCCTCAGTTGATGATAACCAGATCGAAGGTCAATCTTGGAGAAGAATTGAGCCCCACGAAGTTGGTCAAATAAATCATCAATTCTTGGAAGAGGGTATTTGTTCTTGACTGTGATCCCATTCAGTTCTCTATAATCAATGCATAGCCGCATTGATCCATCCTTCTTCTTCACAAAGAGAACTGGTTCTCCCCAAGGAGACACACTCGGTCGGATAAACCCCTTCTCCAACAAGTCTTCGAGTTGTTTCTTTAACTCTTCTAGCTCCACATTTTCCATTCTATACGGAGTCTTTGATATCGATTGAGACCCAGGTACGAGTTCAATAGAGAAATCTACCTCTCTTTCTAGGGGAGGTCCAGGTAACTCCTCAGGAAATACATCCATGTATTCCTAAACAATCAGAACATATTCTATTTGTATACTCCATTTTCCTTCTTCATCATCACCGATTAACTCTATAAAGAAAGCTATAGGAGGTTCTTCTAGATAGGGATCAGTTCAAGATATCTCTCCTTGGAAGATAATTGTAGGTCGTTCATTCAAGGATACTGAGATTTCCTTACTTCTACATTTGATCTTAGCATTATACTTTGAGAGCCAGTCCATCCCTTGTATAACGTCAAATTCTAACATGGGAATGACTACTAGATTTGCGATAAGATTGTTCTCACTGAAGTAAACACTAGAGTCTCTAAACACTATTGATGCATGGATAATCCCACCTAGAGTCTTGAATGACAACTCTACCTCTAGCAGTCTAGGGATTGATTCTATATTCCTTGAAAACTTGGAGGAAATAAAGGAATGCGTAGAACCAGAATCAAATAAAGTACTTGCTAGTTTTGAGAGGACAACAAGAGTACCTTCTACCACATCGTTCGGAACTTCAACATCAGTTCTTATGATAGCGAAAGTACGACCTTGCTCCCTTGGCCTCTGCTGAGGTTGATGGTGATTCCCCTCCACCGCCCATGGATTTGGACATTGATTAGAAAAGTTCCCAAGCTGTCCACACTTGAAGCATGTGACTTCATGTAGGGCCAGAACTATCTTTCCTCTGTTGTTAGTGTTTGGAAGTTGAGGTTTCACATCACTACGACAATTCCGAGAAATGTGGCCTTCTTTTCCACACATGTAGCACTTACCAATTCCGATCAAGCAGTTCCCCGAATGATTCTTCCCACATTTATTGCATGTGGCATGTTACATATGCTTTCCACCTCTTTCCTAATCAAAACTTCTTCCCAGGATTGGTTCTAGAGTTCTCTTCTTCTCATTAGATTTGTGAGACCACTGTGTCTCCCAAAACTCTAGTTTAACTTTCATAGCACTTCGAACTATTTCTTCATATCTATCATAGTCCCTGTTGGATATATTATTCCGTAGATGAGGTCGTATTCCACCAAAGAATCTATCAACCTTCCCATTAGGGTCCATGATAATGCCTGAGGTATAACGGGAAATCCTTGTGAATTTCATCTCATAGGTTCCAACTGATTCATTCTCTTTCTGCTTCCGCTCAAGAAATTCTTTCTCCATTATATTTTTCATCGAATGAGGGAAATACATATTAAAGAATATTCCCTGGAACTCTTCCCACTCCATAGCTTCCATCTCTCCTCGTGGCTTCGTGTTTTTGATCAGTGACCACCACTGATCAGCTTCTCCCTCTAGGAAGTAAACAGTAAGGGTGACTTTTTCTTCTTCCGAACAATGAAGTACAGAAAAGATCTTTTCAATGGAGCTTATCCATTGTTCCACAACCAATGGGTCAGTAGATCCACTGAATGTTGGTGGTCGTTGACACATAAAGGAATCAATATAATGTTGTTCCCTTCATGGTGTGATCGTCCACTGATCTTGATTCAAGTTATTACTCATAACTTGAGTCAATTTTTTCATCATAAGCATGAATTAATTCCATTCCGGCTTCCATCAGAGGGCCTTCAGCACATGGTGCATTGCGGTCACCATCTGCACGATTCCTCCTATTTCCTTCCATTTTATAAATGAATAAAACCTTAGTGAGAAACTTATTTCATTTATGAATCTTTTAACTAAGACTTCATTCTTAGAAAATTACACTTCTCTGTAATTCCTTCATAATGATTCATAAAAAGCTTTTGATTAACCAAACATATCCCCCAGGAGTGTCGTAACCAAGAGTGCAGCAATGCCTGTTATCGTGCACCAGTTCCCATTTGTGTCTAGCTCAAAGTGGCGTTTTCAGGTTTTACCCCTATGTACATCTGTGGCAGATCTGCCTCTACCTACTCGTATCCAGACAGGGATGTATTTGTTTGATAAACCACTTACTCAATACTTACCAAAATACCAAGAAGTTTTCCTATATTTAAACTTTTCTATAGGGTTCTTCCTAAAGTTTTTTATATCCTAATTTCCAAAAATAACTAAACCTTCCTTTGATACCAACTATAGAATCCCACCTTTTTATAACATAAAAGTTCATTACATTACACAAAACTGAGGATCTTTAAGGTTTAGTGTCTTGGAAACCAGGAACATAATACATGAAAAAAACATAAATCATTCTTCTTAAACACTTAAAAGGCTTCTCCTTAAGTTCATCCTAGGTTCATTACTGCATCTCATAACCTGGGGACATAAATAAAAAGAAAGGGTGAGCAGAAGGCCCAGTAAGGGAAACAAGAGAAACATTTTACATGTGAACTTGAGATACATCAACTATGACATGAAAAAGAACTTTAAAAAAGACATCATGTGGAATATCATAATAAAAATAAAATTTTTCATAACTTTAAGATGTGGATACATCATTTAACATAGACAATCATGAACTCATCACCAAGGTCCATCCCCAAGGTGTTATTTAAAAATTACCAAGGTTATTTACCAAGATATCGTGAAAATTGTATTCTCTAGTGGTTACATCATTACCCAATGCATTGGAGCGCTATCAGGGAGCACCCTTAAATTTTTCTTTATCATCACGTGAGCCACATATATCATCATCAAAAATTTCATAAATAACCCATATAGAATAAAATAAATGGGTTTCATTTAATAATCATAACGTTTTAAAAACTGCTTTAAAGACATGATCTTAATGTCACTTTAAACCCACGGAAAGGGAAAGTGGGTCTCATGTATGTAAATAACAGAATTTAAAATAGAAAATTTTGATATATATGTTAATACCCTTGTAGAAATAAGATTTTTGAGTATTAACATTATAACATAAAATAATTTTGAGGAAAGAGAGAGGCATTTTGAGACGAAAATTCTGCAACATAATGACTATGTTTCGGGGTTTTAGAAAACATTGAAAGGAGAGTGGACATGGGTCAAACATTCATAACTTACCCATAAAACAGTATAGGGAGAGAATAATAAGGATATATGAACATGGTAATGAAATTTGAAGGACATACCATTTGAAATGAAAAACATGTAAGGAAGACAAAAATTAGATTTCTCTTATGAAAATTCGGCAGCCTAACAGTGTCACTTAAACTTCAACAAAAGGATTTGAAATGATAAAATAGGGTATCTCATCATGTGAACATAAGAGTTCAGTATGATAGATATAGAGATAATAACCCAACATAATAAAAAAATATCTTGAAAGACATGACATGAAAGTAGAATTTTGAAAAGAATGAGAAGGGTGAAAGAATCCCCTTAAAAATTCGGCAGCCTAACTGCGTCACTTAAACTTTCATAAAACAAAATGATGAGAGTAAGAGGGGATCTCTAATCATATAAACATGAAAAGGGTAGTAATAGGAATATAAAAGAACATCCTTCCACATATGAACATGGAGAATAAAAGGAATGACATAAAAGAGATTACTTGAAAAAAAGAGAGAGGCCAGATCCCTTACCTTAAAACGTAACTCTTAAAACTCAAAGGTTTGGAACTTGAGGGCTTGGGGGCACCTTGGGAGGACTCCTTGGGAGATAAGGAGACCGGAACTTCATTGGGGATGGTTTTGGAGTGGAATGTATGAGATGAGGGCTTGGTATTTATAGGGAGAGTGAGGGGACAAGGCATTAATGGCCAAGGGACACCTCACAAGTGCTTTTCTCAAAACCATGTGCTCTCCCATGGCATTTATCATGGAGTTAGGCCACATGGGGCCCCCAATACAATAATTCATCACCTTTGGTCGGCCAACCCTTAAAATCTCTCATGAAATCATCATGACACAGTTATGATGTCATTAAACATACCGAAACCCTAAAACTGTATTTTTACTATTCACTGAAAAAATCAACTTTCACAGAAAAATCCCAAAATTTCACCTTAACCAAATATCTATGCTATAATTACAAATATGAACTCCATTTTATAAAAAATAATTTTCTAAATATTTTTAATTTACTTTTTAAATAAAACACTATTCACCAAGAATTCATTTTTCTCAGAAAAATCCCCAAAAATTACCATAACATAATATCGATGCTCTGAGTTCAAAAATAAAGTTTATTTTATAAAAATAATTTTATAATTATTGTTAATTAAATTTTTAATTAAAAAACACTATTCACCCGAAAAAACTAATACTTGACTAACAATTTATGAAACCCTTATTTACCCATTTTATTGAATCTCATTATGTAATCAAGGTGTCTAAATTATATTAAAACATTATTTAAGTGATATTACTAATCCATTTGATCACATTACTAATCCTAAGCGTAAAATCACTATTCATAATTTACTATTCATCAAAAATTATGTTTATCTCATTAGACTCCAAATTCCTTACTGAACACTTTTGCAGAAGACCATTTTTTGAAAATCATTACACATAATTAATTATTTAAGGTTTACATAAATATTTTAAAATATCTTTTTTTCCAAAATTCATCAATAAAATACATCCTAAAATTATCCGGACATTTGAAATTTCACAAACATCACTAAAGGAAGAAATCTCAATTTATTCATCCTAAAGGATTACACAAAGAAGCTACGGTCTCATCACATAGCCCCTTATAACACCAGCATATGACCTAAGTGTAAGGTGTGCTATGGTGAGAGAATCTGAGGGAGGCTCAGATAACATTGCCCTAGTAGTAATCTCTACTAACTTGAACTTCTCCCGCAGGCATTTCTATTCAAGCTTGACACACTGGAGTTTGGCTTGGGCTTGGTCCAAAGTGAAGCCCAAAGATGCTACCTCCTTCCCAAGCTCTGATAAACGGGCTTCATAAGGTTCGATTTTACTGGATAAATCCATCGACTCCTCTTTCTGCATTAACCATTAGCATCTCTATTAAATCGTTAATAGTAAGTTAATATACTATTTAAAAAGTTTGGGTCGTTACAATAGAGGTATAAAAACTCAAATTATTCACTTATGATGCCCCAGTAATGATCAAAACACATTTACATCAAACACATAAATGAGTAACTATTGGTTTAGCATTTATTACCAAAAAAATATTTCACGAGATCCTTGGGACAATCCTAGATTTGGTATTAATGATTTAGTGTTACACAAATAATTTGGATTGAGGTATTTTTAGAATACTAAATTTAATGATTCTATATATAATTTAGTTCCTTAAATTGGTATTAGATAGGTTGTTTCCTAGAGTAAAAAAAATAAAGTGAATGTTCTTGAATTCATACTGAGGGATTGATAGGTTCCCAACTCCATTGACGTTTCATCAATCTAAAGTCATATGAATAATACATGGAAACTTGTTGATAAATATAATAATTCTTCACCAAAATGTTTTAAAATTAAATCTAATCAATATATATATTATCTAGGTGGGGGTGGGGTTCTTTTTCATTGGAGTGGTGTTGGTCGTCTGGCCAAATAAAATTTTGTAGGAAGCTAGAAGGGTGATCAGGTTTCAATTTGATAAAAAAATTAAATATTTGGGTGGAAAAAAATTCCTTCTCTATTTTCTAAGAAACCACCACATGGATTTTTACTTTTAAAGTCATCTAAAACTATGATTTTGAAGGTATTGTTGGAAAATAGAGAATTTATTTTATATTATTAGTGGTGTGACATGGTTTCCTCCTTCCCAACCAACAACCCACACACCCCATGTGAGGTGTGCTCTCTTCACTGACCTGACCATCCATCTAAGTCAGCCTAACTTAGAGTGGGCTGGTTCGAGTATTTCCTAGCCTATCAAGGAATAATAAGTTCCTAAAACACATATGGGAAGGGTTTTAGTGCACAGAATATACAAAAAATGTTATGAAAAATTCAGAAAAAATATACTTTAACTAATATTAAATTTATAAAACATTTTTTAAGGTCACCAATGATGTAAATTATGTAATAAAATTAAATTAATTTTTTAAATTCATAATAAATATTGTTTAATATAATTCCTTTCAAATGTAATTTTATGGTCCAATTTTAATTCATATCAAACGATTATGAGATGATACCTCCCTTGCATGTTTGGAAAAAAAATTTAAATTAATTATTACAATATTTGATTATTTTTTGATAGTTAATCATTGTATATCATTTTAGGTAGTAATCCAATTATATCTCCCTATTTATATTTTTATGTTCTTTCATTTCCATGTTTGATCCGTAAAATATGATTCCCACATCAAGATTTCACCTCACCTTAGTGTGGGTATACATAGTAAATATTTGAGGTCATGATAAGGGAGTTTGAAACTAGATTTATCATAGATCCAAACTAGTAAATATACCGATGTTTGACAGGAAATTAAATTTGTAATTTAAATGATTCAATGAAATCCTATAGGGATTCAATTGTAACAACATAAATATTATGGATTAACCATTTGAATACTACACATGGTCACATCATTAGTTTTTCCTCATAAGGTTAATTATATTATTATATGATTGTGAGTATGTGATATGATCACATAGGATAGTTAACAAGAATACAAATATTATAAATTCATGGTGAATGTATTATATTTATACATGGATATGTTTTGAGAATTACCATATAGTAACAATCATAATAAATAGATTCGTTTTATATTTTCACTTTGGAAAACATTAAAAAACCCAAAGAAAATATTAATTCATAAACACCTTCCACCACTTAATTTAGATGAAAAAATAACACCCCCATGTTTTTATGGGGTGAATAATTTAATTTTTCGGTTTTTTAGAGTCTCAATATGTTTCATTTTGTTTATAATAATTCTAGATACCTTGGGTTGACATTGGTAACATTTGGGATAGTATGATAAAGGTTGGAGTCCATTTTCTATCCTTGGTCTCTAAGGCGTGATTTGTGTTGGGGGGAGAGGACCACACTACACTCAAGAAAAATGTGTCATGGGTATGGGTATGTTTAATTCTAAAAACTTACACATGCAAACCATGGGTTTAATTCACATCATAGGGATGTTGTATATATAATGGAGGAAATCATGTAAATTTGATGTTGGAGTTTCATAAAGGTGTTGTGTAAGGGTGGGGGAAGGAGGCCACACCATAGTGGTTAGGTTGCAACATGGTGGATATTGTGTAAGGGTAAGGCTATGATATTGGGTTAATGGTTTTTATATTGAGAGGATGTGTAAGGCTTACCCTTAAGTAGACTCTTTCTCTTACATGGATGGACAAGGATATCCTCCAAGATACAGGTTTTCTACTAAGCTATAGAGGGTGTGAGTGATGGTCTCTAGGTCACAATATAGAGGAATAATCTATATGTTGAGTCAATAATGTTTCCTTATAAATTTTCCATTCATTTATGTTTTGAAAATCAAAAACAATCTATCTCAAGGAAAATTTTATTTCCTTGAAGATTATCTTAATAAGGAAAATTTTCCTTCCTCACGGAAATTTTATCCTTACTTATTTTTCATTGTTCATATTTTAGTTTCTCTAAATATAACTCTTTTTATTCCTATGTAAAAAAACTCCTTTTCATATCTATAACCTTAGAATTTTATAAATACTTAGATATAGTGTATTATATTTTTAGGAACCGAATTCAGGATCTCAATTCCATAGAATTGAGGTTCCGAATTCTCTGAAATTTAGACTTCGAATTCTCTGAAATTCGGACTATGAATTCTCTGAAATTAAGAATCCGAATTCCGTAGAATTTGGACTCCTAATTCCTCATAATTCATGTTCCAAATTACTCAGAATTCAGGTTATGAATTCTCTGAAATTCTGACTCTGAATTCTCTGAAATTCAGGTTCCGAATTACTCAGAATTCAGGTTCCAAATTCTCTGAAATTCAGACTCTGATTTCTCTAAAATTCAGATTCTGAATTCTATGAAATTCAGACTTTAAATTCTCTGAAATTCAGACTCTAAATTCTCTGGAATTCAGACTTTTAAGTCCTTATAATTCAGAATCCTAGTTCCTTAGAATTCAAACTCCAAATTCCTTATAATTCAAACTCTAAAGCCTATAGAATTTTGATTCTGAAATCCACAAAAAACAGAATCCGAATATCCTTGAAGAATCTGAATGTTCCATCTCTTATACACTAAAAAATATATTTGGTTGAGCAACCATATTTTACATACTCTTGTTATAGTTATAAAATGATTTCTTGTATTATGTTTCTAACTAACCATTGTTTGAGCGACACATGTACAGGTCTCTCCAAAATTCAAGGAAAAATATGACCGTTGAAGGAGGGAGCCGACCGTTGGGAAAATTCCTATAAATAGGTGATCATTTGAATGAGTTCAAAATATGTTGATTAATCTAGAGATTACATGTTGTTGAAGTGATTTCTAGAGAGAGACTGTCATGTTTGGTGCATACTGAACATCTTGTTCAGATTTATTCATGCAACTCCGATTTTTGATGTGTACAATTGAGGGATTCCGGGGACTGGAAGACGGAGGTTCCAACTACCTTAAAGTTTGAGGACTTCCTTGATAATGAAGACAGATGTGTCGACTACATCGAAGTTCGAGGGCTTGCAGGGATAATAATACAGACTCTGATATTCTTATCGAGGGCTTACCCGGGTTTGGGTAATATAGACTTTCTTGAAAGTATAAATCAATGTACCTTTATCCAAGATTGTTGGATACCCTACTCTTTGGGTTAAAATATTGTATACTTGTTACTTGTATTGTTTCAAGATTATTTTCCACTACATTTTTATTAGTAATGAAATTATAACTATCTTATACATTATTATACTTGTATACTCTGATTAGTAAGATTCTATACACTAAATCTTTGTCCTTGTAAGCTTTTCTTAAGATTTATTTTTGGAACCATATTTCTGGAATCTACCAAGATTGTAGAACTAATAGGTCTTGTGAATTTTCCTTTTTTAACATTGTTAAACAATAAAAAGTTTTATACCATCATTAAAAGTTCCAAAGGAATTTTTAAAAGTATATAATCCACCCCCCACTTGTATATTGATCATCTACATCATTATTTTGATCCTACAATTAGTATCATAGGAGGTATCTGAAATACTTATATTCACATATAAGTTTTCTTTCTCAAGTTTTCATTGTTCTATATTTTCCTTTCTAGGGATATTTTTATCCTAGTTTGTGTGGAAAGATATTTTCTTTGAGATGGTGGGAATGAATGTTGGTTCGATTGGAAATATTAATCCTATTATACCACCTATATTTGATGGGAATGATTATGAATATTGGAGAGATCATATGAAGAATTTTGTTATTAATACTAGAGTGGAAAACCTTTTCATACTTACTGGAGATTACAAGATTCCTGATAAGGAAGTCATAAAATTTACTAATCAAGAAATGTCATAATATTAACTTAACTATAAGGTAGGAAATACTTTGTTGTGTTCCATGACCAGAAATATATATAGCCAGATTTCTTCGTTCAAAGATGAAAATTTTATTTGGAAAAATCTTGAAGTAACTCACTTTGGAACTTCCAAAGTTATCAAAACTAGAAGAGCTATGATTAGAGATGCGCATCATGGATTTCTATTTCCTTATGCAGAACTAGTTTGTAAGGTTCAACAAAGGTTTATTAATATTGTAAATAGTATACAATCTATGGGTGAGAAAGGTTTATATGACGAGGAACTTGTGGAAAAGATTATAGATATCATTCCTAATGAGTGGGAATCCATGAGGACAGCAATATATGAGAATAGAAAAGTATCTCAGATTACTCTTGATGAGCTGTTTGGAACCCTTCTTCAACATGAAACCGAAATGAAGAAAGATTATGACAATATTAAGAAGAAGAATGGGAAAGGAAGTGTGTTGGCGCCAAAAATATGGCCCGAAAGAAAGGAATGAAAAAGAAGGCTGGCGCGCTGCCTCGCGAAGCACAGCCGCGATGCACAGCCGCGAAGCACCGCCATGAAGCACCCACATGAAGGGCCCCGACCATCGCGGTCTCGCGAAGCTCCTGAGGCGGTAATGCTCCGCGAACGCATTTGACGTTCGCGAGCCGCCGCGAAGCTCCTAAGGCGGTAATGCTCCGCAAAGGCATTTGACGTTCGCGAGCCGCCGCGAAGCTCCTGAGGCGGTAATGCTCTGAGAAATCATTTGACGTTCACGAGCCGCCACGAAGCTCCAGAGGCGGTAATCCTACGCGAATGCCGTTGACGTTCGCGAGCGCGCCATGAAGCACCTGATGCGGCGCGCGAGTTCTGCTTCGCAGCGCCCCTTGCCTATAAATATTGGACTCCCCCTGAGTCCCAGAGGACTGACAATCCGACCTTTCGGCTTTTCCTCTCCCGAATCGCGAAGCACTCTTTGCCCCGGGAATCATGAGCTCTGCGAGGTACTTCTACTTCGCGAGACTCCACTGCATTGTCTCGTTTTGAGCCCCTCTTCCGAGAGGGATGCCCTTTGCGAAGCTCAAGGGCACTCGCGAAGGAAGGGGATTCCCAGGGGAACCTGGGCAGCCGTGGAGCGTTTATGCTTCGCGAAACACCCAACCCATGCTAGTGATCCCTATGCTAAGGTAGGATCGCTACACATCGCAAAGCACACTGCTTCACAGGACCCTGCTTCGCGAGGCACCCCTTCTTCGCGAGGTAGTGCTCCGCGAACACTGTTCCACTTCACGAAGCACCTTCCACTCACACCTATGCCCCATGAAAAGGCCAAGGCACTCCACTTCGCGAAGCACACTCCTTTGCTTAGCGATTCCTCTTCCCGTGCGACCCTCCAGGTTTTCACGATGTGATTTCAAATGCCCATGGACAATACCACCCGTAGCGTTGCTTCAGCTAATGCTTCTTCGCATAGGCACGCTAACGGCTATTGCTTCTTCGCATAGACATGCTAACGTGGACCCCTCGATGGTTTGTTCCATGACCCCACTTAACCATGGCCTTACTGGTACCTTCCCTTCCCCAAGGACTAGAGGGTACCGGTTATGTAAGTCCCAGGGGTGTGGAGTGAACCCACCTCATCCGAGATGCAGGACGTTAAACTGCCAAGCACCACATCCTCAACACATGACGTTAAACTGTGATCCGAACTCGCCCCCCTCATGAAGGGTCCCCCCAGGTCGAACATTTTTTACACCACTCGTCTCCATGGGAATAGAACTCTTCCTCACATGGAATGAGATCCTCCTTGTCGGAGTGGCGTATGTTCGTAAGAGAAGGGCGACCCTAGTTCCCCAACGGATGGCTGCACCTCTGCATCTCCGTACTTCCCCACTACCAATGTCAGTGGAGGGCGTGATAGAGAATGAGGCACCTCCCACCATTGGACCAAGGTCCATCTTTCCCGCGCTTTTTCACGCCATGGGCCTCCATCCTGGAGTAAGTCCCAACACTGTGGGCCGCCTAACGCGTAAGACCCTTTTCTCTTCTCACGGACGCATCCTTCGTGACATGATCATTAGGTCCTTGCAACCTCTTGTTTCTCACACTGATCATGACTCACGTGGGCTTAGAGTAAGCATCGACCCTGACCCCCCACCCATAGAGAACTACGAGGACTTTGATCCATGTCAAGGCATGGTACGTAGGAATCCTCTATGAGGTTCAAGCCCACCCGTCATTTCACGTCGGGTCTCACCCCCGTCCAGCACGACGTTAAACTGCATTCTGGTCCAGTGGTAAGCCGTTGCGACCCATCTTAGTGAACTACGGGGACTTTGATCCATTTCAAGGCATGGTACGTAGGAAGCCTCTATGAGGTTCAAGCCCGCCCGCCATCCATTCACGTCGGGTCCCATTCCCGTCCAGCACGACGTTAAGTTGCATTCCAGTCCAGTGGCAAGCCACTGCGACTCATCCCATTTGAACTACGAGGACTTTGATCCATGTCAAGGCATGGTACGTAGGAAGCCTCTATGAGGTTCAATCCACATTGCTCGGTCATTCATTCACGTCGAGTTTCGCCCTCGTCCAGCATGACATTAAACTGCATGCCTCCTTTTGTCCCGCATGACATTAAACTGTACACCCAATTCTAGTCCGACGGCAAGCCGTTGTGACTAACCTGAACTACGAGGTCTTTGATCCATGTCAAGGCATGGTACGTAGGAAGCATTCCCAAGGTTCAATCCCACCACCCAATGGACCATGGTCCACTTTCACGTCGGTTCACCGACAAAGCCTCATATGAACAACGAGGTCTTTGATCCATGTCAAGGCGTGGTACGTAGGAAGCCTCCACGAGGTTCAAGCCCACCCATCATCCAATTCACGTCATGTTCCACCTACGTCCAGCACGACGTTAAACTACAATTCCAGTCCGACGGCAAGTCATTGTGACTAACCTGAACTACGAGGTCTTTGATCCATGTTAAGGCATGGTACGTAGGAAGCCTCCACGAGGTTCAAAGCCACCATCTGGTCATTCCAATATCATTCACGTTGGTTCACCCCCGTCCCGCATGACATTAAACTGCATTACCCAATCTGAACTACGAGGACTTTGATCCATGTCAAGGCATGGTACGTAGGAAACCTTCCCAAGGTTCAAGACCACCACTAGTGGACCCACGGGTCTACTTTCACGTCGGTACGCTGACGATGCTCATCGGGCCAAGGTCCACCTTCACGTCGGTTTATCGGCATCATCCCGAACTACGCGGACTTTGATTCCGTGCCACGGGGATACGTAGGAAGCCTCATCAAGGCTCAAGCCCAACTTCACTGTCTCCCTTGCGATGGTCCCATTTCACTCTCCCTCCACTCCATTCATCAACCTATCACCCATCCCGATTCTCGCCCGGACCGTCTTATCCCGGTGAGACCATGTCGGTACGCTCTTCTTCGCACCCATCCATGGGCTGGCCCCGTTATCGACATCCCTTCAAGGGGAATCCCTCAGTCCGATCTATCCTTGCTAATGCTCTGGTTGGGTTGATCCATCTCCGCTAGACGTTAAACTTGCGTCATACCCTGTGTCGAGCATGGGAAGCTGGGGAAAACCTCAGATATGTGTCTATGACATATAATTCCCCGCGCTCGATGCAGGATGCCTCGGGATTCCACTCCCTCGAGAAGCCTTGTGGACAAGGATAACAGACAGACATGCTATGTACCCCAGCATCCAGACACGCTACTGATGCCTCAACGTGACTACTCCCCTAACTGAAGGTTGCTGCCCTGACTGGACCCCTTGGAATGTCCCGATAGAAGCAGTGTAATTAACCGGCGTCCATGGAAATATGGAACTGGGAAGAGATTCACGAACTATGTATTAAATCTATGAGGGAGACCCTGACTAGGTGACGAGTTCTGAGGAGGAATCCACAGGAGGAAGAACCGACATCCTATCATCCCGTTTCGATCAAGGAGCAGAGGTCCATGAATAAGGAGCGAATGCCGCCTGCCTTTGGAAAGCGGGAATGCGAGGAAACAAAAGCACCGCACGTCCTCCCCCGCGGACGGACGGGCGCGTGCCCCGACGAAAGCGTCGGAAACAGAAATGGTGAACCCGACGTGAAATTCTTCTCCTCAATATGGAGATTAGTAGCGTTCGAGACACCAGTAGATTGACGTGTCACCGGATCCAGATATCCGGTGCCTGGTCCCACCAAGCAAATAGCGGTCCTGTCGTGAAACTCACCGGAAGTCGGGGCAGTAGAACGTGAGGCACTCTGTTCTGCAGCGTGTTGGCGTGGATCCTTCTTACAGAAGTGGAGAATGAAAGGAAGTTGGGGCACTGGCTATCAATCCTTTTCCTCTCAGTACTGATGAGTTGATCCCTTCGTTTCTCAGGAACCAGGTTGCTGTTACAGAGACGCGATCACCATCCGCTCCCCGCCCACGCAGGGGCAGGGGCAACACCGCCACGACCACCCCACGTAGCGCCGCTACCGCCACGAAGGCCACCACATCGCGGAATACGGTGCGCCCACGTCCCCTTTCCCCATCAGAGGTCACCCAGCGAAGGGTGATCAACAACCTCGTGTGCAGGTATGAGGAAGAAGGGGTCATCCCAACCCGGGATATGGCTCGCCTGAACCTGGAGGCCTCCAGGCCCCGCCGTAAATGCCTCCCTAAAAGGCCGCGCAGGGAGCCCCTGCTCCCCACCCCAACATTCAACCGTTTCGGGAGCTTGTCTCTGGAACGCCTTGACGACTCCTCGCCTTACGCTGAAGAGGCGGGCGCCGTCTGGCTCAGCCCGCTCAGGGGCCCGACCCGAGGGCTCCAGGCGAGAGCTCCCGTCCGGCCGCGTCAGCACCGCCGTCCGGCCCCGCAGGAAGAGCAGGCAGACTACGTCCCTGCACCCCCTGCACAAGCCCACCTGACCCGATGTCAGCGCCGGGCCCAGGCTGAGGACGCTCACCCGGGCGCGTCGACGTCGACAGCTACAGTGGCCCGAGCCACCGCCTAAGTGCATCGTGAATCCCCTGCATACACTGAGCAGGGTCACTCCTTCACCCAACCAGGATCGAGAACCCAACCGCCCCACGGGTAGGCTGGGTTGACTCTCTAGGTTGCAGGCCCAAGTGGTGATCGCCGCGAGCTAACTCGCGGTAATGTCACCCTGTACGGAGGTCCTCCCCGTACCACTACTCCGCAGAGCGTGGGCCTTCCCCGCTCCGAGGTTTGTCATGGAGGCATGCCTCGTGCTATCCCCATATCGCAGGAAGACCCTCCCCACGGTAGTGACGCTCAGCGCGGAAACATTTCCGGCGCCCACTATACAGGGTATGGAGTCCATCCTCCTGCCCCCGACCGCCAACCTGAAGGCACCGTCCATCTGGTCCTTCTCCAATGTGGGGGCCCTCCCTACGTCCTCTCTGCAACCGGCGAAGGTCCTCCTCGCCCCAACAACTCGAGGAGTGAAGGCCAACCTCGCTCCACTCGCATCGACCATGGAGTTCTCCCCATGCTCTTGCCGGTTCCAACAGAGTCCCCGCCCACATGGGTACTATTCATGGAGGTCTTCCCCATGTACCCTTCGACATTTTCCCCGGTGCCCCTCGCACCCCGGCTATCTCGAGTGGGGGCCCTCTCCGCCACGGCGCCAGCGCCACCCCGAGGCTGTCTGATAGGGGTCAACCCTGTCCCGAAGAGCCACCTCAGGGCAGGAGAGCTGGTCGTCGCCGTAACAAGAAGAACCCTGGGAAGGCCCAGGTGGAGATCAAACCGTCCCGCTTCTCCGACTCGGAAGCGGACTCCGATTCAGAGATGGAACCTTCTCCCCGCTCCTCCGTATCAAGGACTGGGGCAGGAACCAGACGCGTTAGCCTCATTCTCCTGGAATTTGAGGTCCACCAGATTCCCATCTCCCTCTGCAGGTACATCCAAGAGGAAGAAATCTTGGGGATTCCGCAGGTCTCGACCGCACAATCACCGCCTCTGTCACCAGAAGAGCCCTCTACCTCTACCATAGATCACGGAGAGTTATTTTGGGGGCCAAAGACGGTAGAGCGACAACACGACATGTCGCCGGTAGCCACGGATCCTGTTCCGGAAGGTGTGGTTATCAGCCCGTCGTATCGTGACATCGTGGCCAGGTCACCTCACTCTTCGGAGGATGGCCCGGAATTCGGCGTCCAGTCAGCTCGTTTGCCGTATTTTCCACCACCGAGCTTACTATATCAGAGGTCCCCCTCGGTACCGCTACCGGTCCCTCAACCACCCCCAGTTGATGAGTGGGGAAACACCGGGCCAGACCCTGAGTCCGAGCCTAGGAGATTCTGGAGTATCCTTGCAGCGGATTACTTCCTGGAGAAGTTCTGGCCGACGGCGGTGCTGAATTTCCACATACCAGAGTCTCTTATCCCTGAAGACGTGGGGTGCTTTTGTCGAACCCTATGGGCGACACACTTCCACCTCCATTATGAACGGGTGGTGTACCCCAGAAGTCGAGAGAACTTCGAAGAAATCGGCGAGCAGTGCCGCCTGATCGATGCGGCCACACTTCTTGTGGCCCAGCACCCTAAGTCGCCAGGCCACCAGAGCGCCCTTCAACGAAAGTGCGTTCAGAGTCTTAAAGCACTCCGAAGTATCGTCAGGGAAGCCACCCCCCATGTGCAAGTCCGTGGTTGGGGACACTATGCCACTCTCGTCTTCGACCCTATCCGACGACAGCCCGATTTGTTATGCGACATCGAGGAAATTCCCTCAAGAGGGGTCGCATTCCACATGGCCGACGTTGTGGATAAGGAAGATGAACTTGAATTCCTTGATGGAGACTTACCACCCGAGGGCGCACCGCCGCTGCTCGACCCATCAGGGAGAGTTACCCGTCAGCAGAGGAACCTGCTAGGTCTCCCCGTACCCACTGAGTCGCTGGTACTCGGTTGAAACACTGGCAAGGGTAAGGAGCATGTCGGAACAGTCAAGCACTCCGACCTGTCTGCCTTTGTGCAGAAGAGGGACGAAGATCCCGAGAAGGCCACGTTACGCCAGCTGCTTGCTGAGCAGAAAAAGATGGTTGACGAACTCTTGGCTGAGCGCACCGCAAAGCGGCGACCCGACTATGGTAATCCCAGGACGGGGCAGCAGGGGTAGGAACAATTCCCCCCCGGTGAAATGCCTCCGGGCCACCCTGATCATGTTACTTCCGCAGACAGGGCGGAAGCCCGAACGTACGGCAAGAGGGAGTGATACGTCTTTCCAAATCCCCCCGAGCGACGGGGCAATCTGAAGAATCCAATCCGGGTTCCCCCAGTCGCCCCGCAGGTCGTCCAGCCAGTCGACCCACGAGCGGCTGAAGTCGTCTACCGTGTTGAATAACCTGGCAATGCACTTGTGGTTCGGGATCCCCGTCAAGGCAGGGACCCCCACCCAGAGGATCTTATCGCGACGCTCATAGCCCGCCTCGAAGCATTGGAAACGCGGCAGGTGGCGGTCCCACCGGATGGAAAGCCTTATCCCGCGTGGGTGGATGATATGCCCGCACCTCCGGGTATTGGGAACCCCACTTTCTCACCTTTTAACGGGATAGGGGACCCTCCGCAGCACTTGGCTCATTTTTCTTCCAGGTGTGGCCCCATGCTGGGGACCCCGGCTCAGTAAGAAGCCGCCAAGCTCCGATGTTTCGTACAGACATTGGATGGTCCAACATTCGTCTGGTACAGCCAGCTCCCTATCGGATCGGTGACCGGTTGGGAGGATCTTCGCCTGCAGTTCTTATACCAGTTCAGCTCCACCACACGAAAGACCAGCATTGCGGACCTCTTCAAGTGCAAGCAAAGGCCTGATGAGCGGGTTGCAGATTTCATCGCCCGGTGGAAGGGACTTACGTATTCCCTCGATATGCCACTGACTCAGGAGCAACTACTGACGATGTGTGTGGGGAATGTCAAGACAGAGCTGGTACCCTCCCTGATCACCCAGAACTACCCTAAAGGGTTCAGAGATTTCTCAGATAAGGCTCAGCACCTCGAGGAAGCCCTGCAACATGCTAGTCAGGAACGTTTTTTGCCCCCTATGATCCCAGCCAGGAGGACCGCCAGGGCTGAACCCGCCGCGGTGGCTCAAATAGAAGCCCCGAGGCAGCTGGAGTTGCTGCCGGCGGCACCACCCCCGCAACCCCGCAGAGGTCCTCCACCTCAAGCACAGGCTCTTGCCCAGCAGCGACCGCCTCAGAACCGACAGGTTCCCCCGCGCAACGCGCCACCGCCACCTCGGCGAGACAATCAGGTGTCGCCTCCTCGGCAGGCCCCTCCGGCTCCTCGTCGGGGCTAGGCCCCCAGGGCCCCCTATCCGGAAAGAAGGTACCAGACCTATTCTTTCAACGAAAATCATGTCTCTGGCTATTTCCGAAGTGCTCTAGAGCAAGGGATCGTGCGTCTGCCCGAGTGCAGAAGGCCGGCAGAGGCGAATCTCACCGATCACCCCAACTACTGCCCTTACCATCGTTTCCTGGGGCACACCCCCAAGAAATGCTATGTGTTTAAAGACTGGCTTCAAGACTAGGTCAACAAAAACATAGTTATGTTGGGACCAGCACCAGCGCAAGTGGCAGGTGTCTTTGCAGGATCAGAGATCGGCAGCGACAGTGAAGGTGAGTGGCAGCAGGTCCCTAGCCGCGGGTCCCGGAAATACGATGACTGGATGGCTCGAAAAACTGTTGTTCGTGCCCATGGAATCATCTGGGCATTCCTGAAGCAGTCGTAACCTTCAGAAGAAATAGCTGGTGCCTCCACATCGTCTTCACAGTCAACCTCTGCCCAAAAGGGCAAGCATCGGCGACGTAAGAAGAAGCAACGTGCACCGCCAGTGCCGTCGTCATCCCGCACTCTCGGCGACTTTATGCCCCCTGAAATGGGGATTCCTCCTAGAATCCGCCCAGCGGTGGATGACTCCTCGAGCGACAGCCAAGGGTACGCTTCGGTTAACACCATGGAGCTAGTAAAGCCCTATATGACCCCCGACGAGGGGGAATGCCAGGCAGACATCCCCAACGTTTCCAGCCGACGTCAGCGTCAGCGGAATCGCAACCGCACCGGTCAGCGAGGTACGTCAGCAGGCACTTTTAGCCAAGCCGTGCACGCCACCAAGACCAGGCAGCAGGCTCAGCACAGATCTCAGCACGCACAAACCCATCTAACACCCTCGGCTCTACCTCCACCGTCGTTCGTGCTACTGGATCGGGGGGAGCTGCCTCGTTCGTATCACAGTCAGTCCTACCCGACTACAGGCCAGCCTCCGCTATCCGATTCTAGTTCGACGACTACTCTTCAGGCTTCTACTTGTAGGCAGCAAGATGTGCCCAGTACTAGTCAATCGCCGGTTCAGCCGGCCGGACCCGCTGTGCCTCCAAATGCCGAACGACCTCCTGTAAGCAGAGGCTCGCGTTTGGCATGAAAGTACGATGTTCTGAAGCACCTGGTCTGCATTTCGGCGAGGCTCTCCATCCTTGAGGCCCTTCGCCTGTCATCTGAAATGTGTGAGGCACTTGCCGAGGCCCTAAGGAGCCCCCTGCAGTTCGAGATGGAGGTAGCAGCTGCAGAAGCCTTCCATACCGAGACGATCGAAAACGCCGAATGTCAGGCGGTTATCTCGTTCTCCAGTGAAGATGAGGACCCTCCTATACAGGGGCACATTCGCCCGCTATACATCACTGGACACTTCAATGGTGTGGAAGTCCGTCATTGCCTCATTGACATAGGTTTCAGAATCAATCTAATTCCGACCCGGACGCTGCGAAAGCTGGGTCTGTCCGAAGGTGATTTAACTCCCTCTGACCTCAGGATCCAGGGGTACGACAGGACAGAGAAAACCCCAGTCGGCAAGATCCGCCTGAAGACTCAGTTCGGTGGCTCAATTTCCAGCACCGAGTTCATGGTTGTCTCTCAGGAAACCGCCTACAACGCATTGATGGGTAGGCCATTGCTCCATCTGCATGCAACGGTCCCTTCGTCGTATCACCAGTGCCTCAAGTACTCAGTCAACGGTCGAGTAGGCGTGCTCCAAGGAGACGCGTCCCCTTTCTCTTCTTGTGAGGCCCGCTATCTGGATGCGGGTTATTACAAAATTAAGGACAAGAAAATCCTGGTAAGCGAGGATGGACCCGCCCCGGTCACAAGTGATCCCTGGGCAAGCATGGATGACGCCTACATCCTCCCGATCCACTGGTTGGAGGCCACGACCCCCGACATGGGACAATGTTTTGTTGTTTCGGGTACGCAAGGAAGGCATGTTCCCGTGTGCAAGTGACGAAGGAAAATCACCTCGTACTCCTACATCAACCAGGCTCAAGTCATCCCGGAACCCCCTACCCCTGTACGGTACCAGGACGTCAAGCTTATGACAATGGTGGTGCGCCATACGTGTCTCTTCCGCCGCGATGGAATTAACCGACTCAAGCCGACACATCACCAATGCTTTGATATAATCAAACGTGGCCCCTTAGGCCTAAGGCCAGATGGGATAGGGTCGACTGCCTTCGTTGCTATGGTCTCAATGGCGAGTGAGTCTCCCGATGTGATGACCGCTGCTGCCCAAGCCGACACCAGCTGCCCCTCAGATTTTGATAGCCCAGAAGTCCCTCCCGTCGCGGGAAGTCCCCCCACGGGTGGGGAGGAAGACTTGGAGGATGCTCCCCCAGCCTTTAAAGAAGGCATCTCTACCACGGTTGATTAACCGGTATAGGTGAACCTTGGTAACGAGGCAGATACGAAACCCACATTGATCAGTGCAGCCATGTCCCCCGAGGAGCGGCAGCAGTACGTAGACTTCCTCAAACAACACCATGATATGTTTTCTTGTAGTTACAACGAGATGCCAGGGCTAGATACCCAGGTGGCTGTTCACCGTCTGGGCCTCCCGGAAAAACATTGTGGGTTTAAGCAGCCTCCCAGGAAGATGCACCCTTCTCATGGTGCTATGGTTGAGGCCGAAGTTGACAAGCTAATCAAAGCTAACTTCATCAAGGAAGTCCAGTGAACCAAGTGGATTTCCAACATTGTGCCAGTCAGGAATAAGAATGGGAAGATCAGAGTCTGCATCGACTTCCGCGATCTTAATCGGCACTACCCAAAGGATGACTTCCCACTCCCGGTGACAGAGCTATTGATTGACGCCACGACCGGGTTCCAAGCCCTCTCTTTCATGGATGGGTATTCTGGGTATAACCAGATCCGGATGGCCCCCGAAGATGAGGAGTCCACTACCTTCAGGGCTCCCCAAGGTACCTTTTGCTACCAGGTAATTCCATTCGGTTTGAAAAATGAAGGTTCCACTTATCAGAGGGCCATAAATCGCATATTCAAACCGATTCTCGGGACATTGGTGGAAATGCTACGTGGATGACCTCATAGTCAAATAATTCCAGCGCCAGGACCATCTCAAAGACCTTGATAAAGTGTTCGGTTTCCTCCGTTCCCGTCACCTAAAGGTGAACCCACTGAAGTGTGATTTCGGGGTCACCTCCGGGAAGTTTCTGGGCTTTGTTGTCAGATACCGAGGTATCGAGATCGACCCAGAGAAGATCAATGCCATCAGCCAAATTCCTCCCCCGAGCAACATTCGGGAGCTTCGAGGCATTCAAGTCCATTTAGCCTATATACATCGATTCATCGCGAATCTGGCCGGAAAGTGTAAGACCTTTTCCCGACTCATGAAGAAGGGCGCTGCCTACGAATGGGATGAGGAGTGTCGGACCGCCTTCGAGGAAATCAAGCAGTATCGGCTCCAACCTCCGGTCTTGATGCCACCCGTCTCCGGAAAGCCGCTGGTCCATTATGTGACCGCCCTGGAGAGATCCCTCGGTGCGCTGCTCGCCCAGAAGAATAACGAGGGTACTGAGAACAGTCTCTACTATCTCAGCCGCATGCTTCTCGATACAGAGGTCAGATACTCCCCTATCGAAAAGAGCTGCCTTGCGCTCGTCTTCGCCATGCAGAAGTTATGACATTACCTGCAGCACCACGAGGTGCAATTGGTCTCCCGGGTAGACCCACTAAAGTACATCCTGAGCCGTCCCATGCTGACTGGCCGACTAGAACAGTGGGCAGTGATTCTCCAGCAGTTCGATATCAGGTTTGTACCTCAGAAGGCCATTAAGGGACAGGCATTGGCAGACTTTTTAGCTGCCCATCCAACCTCCGCGGATCAATCCCTAGACCTGGATTTACCTGATGAGACGATCCTCTCAGTCGATCATGCTTCCCCATGTTGGCAAATGCATTTTGACGACGCCTCCCAGAGCCCCACCGGTAGGAGGCTCAACGATCCCAATCTCAATAGAGTGGGCCTGGGTATTGTCTTCATTACCCCGGCGCAAGCCGTCCTGCCATACTCGTTCCTGTTGTCAGAAGGCTGTATGAACAACGAGGCAGAGTACCAAGCTCTCATCACCGGCCTCGAGCTGGCCCTTGAGATCCATGTGCCCCATCTACATGTGAAGGGGGATTCTGAGCTGGTAATCAAACAGGTTAATGGAGACTACGTCGTCAGGAAGCCAGAGCTCGCACCGTTTCTGGAGTACACCCTCCGCCTAATGGCCCAGTTCTCTTCTCGACCAGAGGTTACCCATGTCCCACGGTCGCAGAACGGCCAAGAAGACGCCCTGGCTGGCTTAGCCGCGTCACTCGCAGAACCCGAGCAAGATGATTTGGTCATACATGTGGGCCACCGGAGATTCATTGCCCCCGCCACCTAGGAGGACCATGATAGCCGGCGGGTAAGTCATCTCACCGCCGAACCCTCCATATCGGGAGTCCCAGGTTCTTCAGACACAGTGGTTGAAACCACCCCTGACTGGAGAGCACCTATTGTGGAGTATCTCCAAAATGGTCAGCTCCCGGACGACCGGGCTGAACGCGAGTGAATCCGACGCCGCGCGCTGCAATTTACCCTCCAGAGCGGCCCCGGTCTTGAACAACACCTTTATAAGCGGAGTTTCGATGGTGTCCTTCTTCGTTGCCTCCAAGGAGGGGAGATACCTCAAGTTATGTAAGAGGTTCACGCCGGTTCCTGTGGCGCCCATCAAGCTGGGCCAAAACTATCCCATCAAATCCGGAGGTTAGGGTACTTTTGGCCCTCTATGATCCACGATTGTATTGGATATGCCAAGAGATGCCACACGTGCCAAGTACACACCAACATCTTGCATCGGCCGCCGGAGCACCTCCACCCCACCATGTACTCTTGGCCATTTGCGGTATGGGGACTTGATGTAGTAGGACCGTATCCACCGGCAACATCCCGCCAGTGTAGGTTCATCCTGACTGCTACGGATTTCTTCTCCAAGTGGGCAGAGGCAGTTCCGCTTAAAGAGGTCAAGGATCGTTCCATCGTTGACTTTGTGAGCTCCAACATTATCCACCGGTTTGGGGTACCTCACGCCGTCCTCACCGATAAAGGCACCAACTTCTGAGCAACTGAATTGAAGAAATCGTACGCTAAGTACGACATCCGGTCGAACCATACCTCCCGCTACCACGCGCAGGAGAATGGACAGATCGAGGAGTTCAACAAAACCCTCTCTAACATTCTGCAGAAGATGGTTGGTCAAAACAAGAAAAGTTGGCTGAACAAGCTCCCCAACGCTCTCTGGGCTTACAGGATGATGACTTGCAACTCTACCCAGGTGACCCCATATTCCCTGGTGTATGGAGCTGAGGCCGTCCTACCCATTGAGATCCAGCTGCCGTCATTACGCACTGTAGTTTATGACCACCATACATCAGATCAGGTAGCCGAGATCCGTTTGGATGAATTAGAAGCACTGGACGAGAACCGGCTTCGTGCCCTGGACAATCTGGAAAGGCATCAGGACAAGATAGCGAGAGCCTTTGACAAGAAGGTTCATCTTCGCTCTTTTCTACATGGCAACCTGGTACTGGACCTTCGAGCGCCAATGATTCCCGGTAGGAAACCGCCCAAGTTAGAACCCAAATGGGAAGGTCCTTATATCATCCATAAGGTTTACCCCAATGGAGAATACTCCTTTGTGACCACGGATGGGGAGCGTATAACCCCTCCCACCAATGCCAAATTCCTCAAACGATACTTTTCCTAGGGCAAAAAGGTCCAGCATGACCCTAAACTACGAGATGGTCTCGCACGACCCTAAACTGCACCCCCGTCCTTACTACAAGACGTTAAACTGAAAGCCAGTCAGCCCTTCCTGACCGAGGCTCAGCCTCAGGCCCCTTGGCCTCCTCGGGCCCCCGGCCCCCGTCAAGCAATACTTTGCCTAGGGCAAAAAGGGTCCTGCACGACCCTAAACTGCAAAATGGTCCCGCACGACCTTAAACTGCATCTTCGTCCTGCAAGACGATAAACTGTGAAATGGTCCCACATGACCTTAAACTGCACGTTATGGTCCAACATGAATCTAAACTGTAAAGTCCTGCACGACCATAAACTGCATCTTCATCCTGCAAGAAGTTAAACTGCAAGCCGGTCAGGCCTTCTTGACCGAGGCTCAGCCTCAGGCCCCTTGGCCTCCTCGGGCCTCCGGCCCCGTCTTCACCGCGAGACGTTAAACAGCAAGCTGGTCAGGTCTCCCTGACCGCGGCCCAGCCTCAGGCCCCCTGGTTTTCCCTGATCTGTGTTATTGCGGGATTGTACGATATGGTGCAGGACTACGTCCTCATTCACGTCGGATTACTCGTCGTACCATACATATCCCCAAATGAGGTGCTTCTTATCGTCCTGCATGACGTTAAACTGCATTTCTAGAACTATGTATGGCTTGATTCTCTTCCTTATGAGATACGTAGGAATGCTCAGACGCCTCGTCTTGAGCCCAGCCCCAAGATTTTCCCTTCCACTATTCCCCCTAGGAATAGTTTTCTTGGAGGACCATTGTGTAGCAGGGAGTAGGCTTTCTTGGCCCCGCTTATGCAACCCTGCTCGCACAAGGATTGTAAGGGTCGCACCATGTGCCCGCTCCCGTTCTTCTATTCCTTCCACGTCCTAACCGCATGACGTTAAACTGCATGGCCTTCAAGAACTACGTATGGCTTGATTCTCATTCTCATGAGATACGTAGGAACGCCCGGACATTTCGTCCGTTGGCCCAGCCCAAAAGCCAAAATCTGCCCCTCGGGTCAAGACATGGCAGGGTGCGTACTTTTGCCCCGACTCACATCGAGCAAGCCTCGACCCGGCTGCATATCCCCCCTGGAGATGTTTTCCTCTTTCGTGGATGGATACAGCTATGCTTCACCCACTCCTTGACTGGGATTCCATCATTTGTTTCACACCCAGAGGGACCCCCAAGAATGGCCTGGATTCAATGCCCAAGGGCTCTCCTACCGATACGGGCTAACGCCCCCGAGGGTTTTCAAGCAAAAAGCCGATACAAGTCCCGCGTTGCGAATTTGGTCAGCTGTCGACGCTCATTTGTTGCTCTCATACGGGTCACCATAGGAACGTTGTGTTTACAACATGGTCAATAGTGTCCTGGATCTTCGGGTCCACCCCGAGATGTCCCAGACATCAAGAGCGGTGATTCATTCTGCCCCATCCCGAGGTGACAAACTTCCCCCAGGTGGTGCTAGCAATCAGGCCCACGGCCCCGATTCCTCATAGGGGTGTACGGTGTGATGTGGGACCATGTCCTCATTCACGTCGGGATCATGTACCATGTCGTACGCCTCCCCTTACGAGGCCCAGCCTCAGACCCCTTGGCCTCCTTGGGTCCCCGACCCTCGTCCTCATGTAAGACGTTAAACTGCAAACCAGTCAGGCCTTCTTGACCGATACCTGACCTTAGGCCCCTTGGCCTCCTTGGGTCCCCGACCCTCATCCTGCAAGACGTTAAACTGAAAACCAGTCAGGCCTTATTGACCGATACCTGACCTTAGGCCCCTTGGCCTCCTCGGGTCCACGACCCTCATCCTCATGTAAGACGTTAAACTGCAAACCAGTCAGGCCTTCCTGACTGATGCCTGACCTTAGGCCCCTTGGCCTTTTCGGGCCACATCCCAGGTCACTTCTTCCCCGGGGTGTACGGTGTGATGTGGGACTATGTCCTCATTCAGGTCGGGATCATGTACCATGTCGTACTCTCTCCCCTTACGAGGCCCAGCCTCAGGCCCCTTGGCCTTCTCGGGTCCCCGACCCTCGTCCTCATGTAAGACGTTAAACTGCAAACCAGTCAGGCCTTCCTGACTGATGCCTGACCTTAGGCCCCTTGGCCTTTCTGGGCCACGACCCAGGTCCTCTCTTATAGGAGTATATGGTGTGGTGTGGGACTATGTCCTCATTCACGTCGGCTTCTTCGCCATACCGTACACCTCCCTTGTTTAGAGGTATATTACTCCCTTTCTCGACCCGTATGATGTTAAACTACATATAGAGAACTACGTGTGGTTTTATTCCCATCTTCATGGGATACGTAGGACCGCCTGAATGTCCAAGATTCGGGTCCATCCCCATCTCTCGGGAATCCTCATCCCATCCTGGCCCCTTGGCCTATCCTTCCTCCATGAGAGGATTATATGGTGTGGTGTGGGATTATGTCCTCATTCACGACGGTCTCGTAATGACCACGCCATGTTCCCCCCTACTGAGCTGTTTTGTCGATCCCTTTTTCGGCGGTTCACCAATGTGCTTAAGAGTACTCTGGTTTATTACCTGGAATGCCATGCTTTACTCAGACACGTCCGCACCCGCTTTCCAGGCTTTGTGTATCCCTGCATCAGGGCTTTCATCATCTCTCACACTTGGAGGGACCCCCAGTAATGGCCTGGATACTATGCCCAAGGGCTCTCCTACCGTTACGGGCCAATGCCCCCGAGGGTTTCAGACAACAAATCGATAAAATCCCGCGTTGCGAATTTGGTCAGTGGTTGATGCTCGTTGGTTGTTCCCACCTCAGGCTAATGCGATATGGATGCTGTGTTTCCACCATGGTTAACAATTATCCTCTATCTCCATGCCAACCCATTAAGCCCAAATGTCGGGTACACGATTCACACCCTTCATCACTTCATCATGTCCAAGTAGAATCTCAGAACTCTTGGTACTTTTCCTCTGTGCACGTCTGCGCGTTGGGAGAACAAGCTGCATCAAAGGTGTCCTTCGAAACTCTCTGCCGACTCCCCTTTGATAGACGCCCCGAGTATTGCGATAAGGATCTTCCCCCCTTGTTTCCCACACCGAGTTTATCTCACGTGGGCTTAGGGATTGGGTGGACATCTGTGCTTACTCGGGAGTTTTCACCATCCACGGTCCGAGCTCTAAGACCATAAACTAAGATTATCATCTGGAACTACAGGTCCAGCTTGAGTTCAGCAAGTTCACCTCTCTGGTCCTGCCTTCAGGACCCCGACCACGGGACCGCGTGGCGTAGTGTAGGACCACGTCCTCATTCGCATCGGGTTTGCAATAGTTGCACCACGCACACCCTGTTCTGAGATTTAGCCCTCATATTCCTTGTCCTACATGACATTAAAAGGCATCATTCAGAACTACGTGTGGCTTGATTCCCATCTTCATGGGATACGTAGGACCACCTGAATGTTTAAGATTCGGGTCCAGCCCCACCTCTTAGTGATCTCCTGATCTCCCGGTCACCTGGGCCACTTGGTCTATCCCTCTCCAGGAGGGGGATGTGTAGGTATGATACAAGGTTTTGGGCACCGTGCCCCCTTCCCCTGGGAATCTTCCATCTCTCGATCACCCTCAAGGTTGAGTCCCTTGACTCCTTGCAGTGGTTCACCCATGTATTAAGTGTACTCTGGTCTAGGACCAAGAGTGTCAGATTCACCTTGATCAAGTTCCTTCCACTTGTCAAGCTTCGTGTTCCCCTCCATTCGGGCTTCCATCACCTTTCACACCCGGAGGAACCCCCAAGAATGGCCTGGATACAATGCCCAAGGGCTCTCCTACCGTTACGAGCCAACGCCCCCGAGGGTTTTGGACAACAAAGCGATAAAATCCCGTGTTGCGAATATGGTCAGCGGTCGATGCTCATTTGTTTATCCCCATTTCAGGCTAACGCGACAGAATGCTATGTTGAGAACATGGTCAGTAGTAATCCTCTGTCGTCACGCCATACCCTTCAGTCCTCGAATGTTGGTTGCATGATTCACATCATTTTTCACCCCATCATGTCCAGGTGGAATGTCGACACTTTTGGCGCTATCCCTCAGTGCACCTTTGCATGTCAGGGGGACAAAGCTGCAATCTGGAATCCTTTGGGGCTCCCATGGTCCGAGCTCTAAGACCATAAACTTAAGATCCATTCAGAACTACGTGTGGCTTGATTCTCATCCTCATGGGATACGTAGGATCGCCCGGACACCCTGTCTTCAGGTACAACCCATTTAGAGAGCCAGTCTCTCCCCCGGTTTCACCTCTTACCTCTGTATAGGCCCCTCGACCTAAGGTTTCCCTCTCCGAATGGCGTACAATCTTTTGTGGGATCATGTCTCTGTCAATTGTGTTTTATAACACTGCGCACATTTCCCGCCTAGCATCGTCTCTGCTATGTCTACGCTGCATGATGATAAAATGCATGCTTGGTCCTATCATACGACCCTAAACTGTGACATTATCGTCCTGGCCGCACGATGAAAAACAACACCGCATTGTGGTAACCTCGTTGTAGAGGACATCACGTTGGGTATTGGCCACGTGCCATGCCATTTGTCAACGCCCATCGCGGCTTGATCCTTGTGGCGACATCACGACCTACTATTCTAGGCCTGTCGCTTCACAAAAAAAAACCATTCACCTTAAAGAAAAAACAAGATACATCAAATTCCGCTTCTTTTAGTGCAAGGGCCACGCCCGAACTCCCCTTTTCCCCTGGCACTGGTATCCTACCATGTCACCCTCCAGAACTATGTATGGATTAATTCTCATCCTTATGAGATACGTAGGAGCGCCCGGGCACTTCCCCGCGGGCCCGGCCTAAAGTTTGTGTTCGGTCCCTCGACTCGAACATTTCCCCAGAGAAAGCATGGTAAGTAGGGCTTAGGTCCTCCTCCACGTCGGGTCTTGACGCCATGTGTCCCCTGCTCCCTTTACCCATTTATGGTCAAAGTCACCCTTCATAACTATGTATGGCTTGATTCTCATCCTTATGAGATACGTAGGAGCGCCCGGGAACTTTCCCACGGGCCCAACCTAACTTTCCCTTTCGGTCCCTTGACCAAAAACCTCTCCCAAGGAGGTTGCGCGGTGTGATATGGGGTTGTGCCCTCATTCACGTCGAGTTGTTCACCGCGCCGTATACACCTCCTATTCCCGTTCACGCCAGGTGTTTGAGTTACTCCACCATGTGCCTCTTATGTTTCCTCTCACCCATGGTCCGAATTCTACGACCCTAAACTAAGATCCCCCCAAGGGAAAGTAATCATCTCCCTCTCTCTAATACGTTTCGTTTCCGTATTCAGATGTGTTTTGAAAAAGATCCCGAAGTGTGGGATTGTCACAGGGACATTCCCCTCGTCCCATGACCAAGCTTCGTGAGCTCTCTATTTGGATCCTCATCCTCTTCCACATCCAAAAGGACCCTCGGACGACATGGATACTAGGCTTAAGGGCTCTCCATGAATGCTGGACCTAAGGGCCCTTCAATCGTTTCGGGCCAACGTCCCTACGGATATTGGACAACAGATCGATAAAACCCCGCGTTGCGAATATGGTCAGCGGTCGATGCTCATTTGTCTGTCCCCATTCTAGGCTAACACGACAGGATGCTGTGTTGCGAACATGGTCAGCAGTTATCCTCCATCGTCACGCCGCCATCATCGTGATCTGAATCTCGAGCACCATGATTCACACATTTCCACTTCCTCATGTTCAAGTGGAATTCCATCATACTCGGCTCTTTCTCTTTGCGCATCTAGGTGCGCTAAATGATCGTGTTAGTGTCATTGGGCCGGTATTCACCGAGCTTCCCTTTGCCCTAACCTGCCCCTCTCTGTGTCGGGAAATTCCCACCACTACTACTTCTTTCCCACACCGAGCACGACTCACGTGGGCTTAGTAGTTTTGGCGGGATGTGTACCAACGCGGTCAGGCAGCTCCTCGTCCTGCATGACGTTAAAATGCGCTTTCAGAACTACGTATGGCTTGATTACCATCCGCATGGGGTACGTAGGAATGCCCATCCACTATGCTTCGGGCCTAGCCCAATACTCACTCTTGGTCCCTCGACCTGAAGAGTTTCCTCCGGGGGTATGTGGTGTGATTTGGACTCCAAGTCCACGTTCACGTCGGTTTTATATCTACCGCGCCACACGCTTCCCTTTTATTCCACGTCCCATTGTATGACGTTAAACTACGGGAGTCTATGTGTCCTCAACACATGACAATAAACTGCGGTTCTACCCTGAACAAGTTCAGGATGCCCCAAGATCCCATAGGGAAGTGACAGATCCCCTCACCAGAGAGGCCATGTCTGAAAGAAGGAATGATCCATGATCAAACCGATGCGCCTATCTGGCGTACTCCCACCACGGTGGTGTAACTACCTATGTGTTGGATTCTGTTCGGACAGACCATCACTCCATATTCCACGCTTTGTGTGCCCCTTATTCAGACCCTCGTCCTCTTTCATGTCTAAAGGGACCCCCTAACGGCCTGGCCTCATGCCGCATCAGCTCACCTACCGTCCTGGGCCAACGTTCCGGAAGACGGGTCATATCTGGAAGGACCCCCTAACAATATGGATTTTTGACCTATGGTCCGCCAACTGTCTTGGGCCAACATCCCGAAGGATTGATCAACAACATTTGTGACATGGTCCCGTGTTTCGAACATGGTCAACGGTCGACCCTCATTTGTTTTCCCCATTACAGGCTAAAGCAGTAAGGGTACCACTTCTCCTACAAGGTTAACGGTTGTCCCTTATTGTCATGCCATCCCCATAGTGTTCCGAATCTTGGGTATCGTAATTCACGCTTCCCATTTTCATCTGTTTGGACCGATTTCAGCGCCCCTGGCGTTGCCCCGTTCGTGCATAAGAGCACGTTGAAGAAACGGTAATTCGGCTATCCTGAAAGTTCCTTCTACCATCAAGCCTCTCCAGTCTCTCAGAAATCTGGACTGGTAATCCGAATCCCGGACACCGGGCTCGACCCACGTGGGCTTAGGGAATTGTTGCAAGGCAATTCGACAGTGGGAATCGTGCGTGCTAAGGCATTCAAAACAAAGGTAAAATTTGGAATCACGAAAGTACCAATAAAGGGTTTTGGGTTTGTTACAATGCTCTGGGGTTAACTTCCCCCATGGATGGGTTGACCCCGTCAAAAGAACGTTGCAGCTCCACCACCCGTTGACTTGCGACATCTAAGGCTTGCTACCGCTGAATCAGCTCCCGCTCCTCCTCAGCAGCGGCGGGGCGCAGTTCGTCAGTCCTGGCTTTGGCCCTCTCTACGTCAGCTTGAACGGCGGCCATCTTTCCAGAGGTCTGCCTCATATGCTCTTCTGCCTTTGCCAGCTGGGCCTTCAACCGTGAGACTAGCTCAGATTGTGCGATAAGAGAGGCTGAAAGCTCGTCTGCCCGGGTCTGCATCTGTTGAACCTCGCCTTCAGCCTCCTGGAGCTTCTTAATGCTGGTCTCTTTCCTCCGCTTCCAGCCCACGCTGAGCCCACGATCATGCTCCCGGATCTTCTCAGCCATAAGATCTCGGATGAGTGCGTAAGGACGTTGGGCATCCACTCCCCCAGCGCACAGTTCGCGCAACCGCAAGAGAAGCCTATCCATTTCAGCCATCCATTGTGCTTGGGGAGTGTCCTTGATAAAGTGCGCGATCAGCTTCCACGACCGGCGGCGGACTATGCTGATGTCTTCCTCGTCGGAGGCCGTTTCTTCCCAGTCTGTGCGATTGGCAGGCTCGTACGCGGGATACGCCCGCAGGAAATCCTTGGCAGGATCAACGTCCGGTGTTGAATCCAGTGCGACACCTGGCACCGAAGCGGGCGTGACAGAACTGGGACCGACCGGTTGATCCTCTTCCTCAGAGTCCACCTCGATGACTTCGGGTACGGCCCTGCTGGTGGACTCGCCAGTGATGATGTGCATCGCAGCTTGAGGAGATGGAGGGACTATTTCCACCATCACCAGCATGCCCCTAGGAGGGACACCACCAGACATCCCGACAAGTCTTGCCGCAATGGCCCATGCCAGTCGAAGAACTGTACGATAGAGAGACATAAACGTTAGTTGGCATGGTCTACATGTGACAACGAGGAGACTAGTAGAGGAGACTTATGGAGATCAACCTCCGAGTGCTGCTCTTGAGCCGGTACTGACGGTACCCCGAGACGAGGCCCCCCGTATACTGTTGGAAGGTCTGGAGATTCTGGAGGATCCACCTCGGGTGCCCTGGTCCCACCAGACGCGGAACTGGACGTAGCCATAGGCGCGGGTTCTGAAGGTCCCGCATCATCACCCGCCAAGGAACGAGAATGAGGCATGCGAACAAGTTCCTCCTGCATGGCTTAAACATTGGTGAGAAGTCCATAGGGACCCAAGAACAGATCGTAAGGAAAGAAGTACGGAATGCTACCTCGAGAGCCTCCGCGAAATCGTCGGATTCAGGGCCTCGGTCTCCGACCTCGCCCTCCTCCAGCGGGCTCCCTCCTCCAGCCTCATCCTCCTGAGAGGAGTCCTCTGATTCCTCCGGCAAGGTGAAGCGCTCCCTCAGATCGGCAGCCGATAACTGTGGGGGGACCGTCTGATTCAACAGTACCCTCACCCAGTCTGTCATTGGGCAAGGGACACCACTGGAGTGGACGTAATCCTCTAGCTCTTCTAGGTACTATTCTTCCTCCGCCGGAGATGCCATGAATCCATCCCGAACTGGGCCTATGCCCGGCAATTCCATCCCGGGGCGATTCAGGTGGGCCCATATCTCGGATGGGCTGAGGAATTGCTGGTTGACATCCCAAATGTCCCAAGATTCCGGGAAGATGACATCCTCTGCCATGTCAATGTGACGCAGGCGCTTCCCCGGAGCCTGAGTGGATATCCTACGAAATCCCCTCGGTGGCCGCCCCTCCGGATGACCCTGCTCTTCCGGAATCACTGGATCCACCGCTGCCGCCATACCCTCGGCCGGTGCGGGTCTCGCCGCAATGGTATCCCTGCTACCGCGAGCATCCCTAGCTGCCCTCCGACCCCGACCTCGAGATAGAGGAGGCCCACCATCACCAACCCGGATTGTTGGTTGCTTCAGCATCTCCCCTGGGTAAGTGGCCTCCCAACTGATGGCGTACTCCTTCACCAATCTGAAAGTGGCGGTGGATGGAGGCAATGCAATCTGCATTTTTCCATCTTCCCGTGTGAACATGAGACACAGCTGCCTCATCACACACGGGTGCTCCTCGTGACGCACCTCCCAGTAGACCTGCGTAGTCAGCCGCTGGAGGCACCGGAACTGCCTCGCAAACCGATGCGGAGTGTACAGTTCACAGAGCGGCTCACGATCTATTCGTGCCACCAAAACTCCACCTCGGAAGGCCAGGAGGTAAGACCGATGCTCTTCCGTTCCCCGTCCGTCATCAGTAAGCATCCCCGTCGGCAATGGGAAGGGGTGGAAGTTAAACTCATCCGCCCTCCACACCTGATTCAGCACCATCGGCACGACCAGTTTGAACGGGAAGCTCCCGACCGTGTTCAGGATGGAGGGGCGGAAGTTCGATCCCGGCGACGAAATGGGGTTTGGATACTCGTAAATCCCCCTGATATGCGCTGCGATCCACCCATACAGGAGGTGGAAGGGCCCGCATATCCTTGGCGGCTTCTTTCCCTCGCTAATATGCCACAACATTTTGTACTGTTTGGTGAGCATCGGGATCCCCTGGTTGATCTGCTGCCCCATGGCCAACATCGACGCCATGATAAATGAGCTGGGTCATACCCCCATGCTTGTATCTCTCACCGGTAGGATCCAGCCACATATGAGAGCCGCGATGAAAGCCTCCAGCCTGACTATCGGCTGTTGTTCAGTGCTGACACTGAAACCCCATGTCTTCCATTGGCTGTCCTCTAAGACCCGCCAATACGAGTGCCCCTTGCCCCGTTGGGCTGCCCTTGGACAAGTTCGAGGCCTCGGAGGGAATTCTCGATTCTCTGGGAAATTCAGGAAGCATTTGAACCACCTCCTGAAGTGGACGTCCCTCATGGCCCCCTTGTCCTCTCCAGGGACAAGTGCCATCAGCGCCGACGCCAGTCACGGAATTTGCTCCGCATCTCCCCATGTGCTGACAACGGGGAGGAATTCGTCATACATGGCCCCCAAAATTGGGACCCCCAGAAATCTGGTGGACATCCCACAGGCTGATGTCCACCTCCCCGTGATGCAGGAGAAAAGTGTTGGTCCTAGATGACCATCTACTCAGCAACTCCGTCATTAGCTGCTTTGGTTGGTAAATGTGGAATTGGGAGGCCCATGCCGCCTCATACAACCCCACTCTCCTAAGCTCGGCCCCAAACTCCTCGCATGAGGCGCCTACCCAGTAGGCCCAGGCCCAGTCATCAGTAAAGTTGCTGCCCTGGCGCAGGTCCCACTCATCGGACCATCCCTTCTTCGAATCCTGCAAAGACGCCTTTAGCATGGTACGGTAGAGGGGGGAGGGAGTCTCCAGCTGCAATGGCTTCCCGTCAATGTAGTTCACATGGTTGTAGAGACAGTCAGCGGTAACGGGTGTGAGGTCCTCCCGCACATGACCATCAGCCGCCCTGAACCATTGGTGCTGGCATGGTGTGCTCCTGAACCAGCAAGCTGGTTCATCCCTATTCGCCTCAGGGATAAAGACATCATCCCTCAGCCCGAAGCCGTACAACGACAGTTTCTTGCACTGCGGATAATCTTTCTGACCCTCCGAGAGCAGATCTGTCAAAGAAGTGTGGTCCGAGTGGCTCTGGATCATCTCCCCTAGGCCTGGACAGTTGGCCATCTCATCCCGGCAAGCAGCATCTGCAAGGACCCCCAATACAGCCTCTTGATGGTCCATTTTAACTCTGGCCCTCAGAAAAGAATTTTTTCCGCTGGATTGCGAAGCTCGATCGTGGAGACGATTCGCGAAGCCGGATCGCGAAGATCGGTCGCAAGACCAAGCCGCGAAGTCTAGACAAGGCCAACAAGCAGAGGTTCGCTTGGCGCGGATGCGGAGTCGGAGACCCGCGGTTCGCCGCGAAGCTCGATTCGTGTAGGGCTGTCGTGGATTACGCGGAGCTTCGCGAAGTCAAGAGCACAAAAAGACAAGGAAGGCACGTGAAGACAAAAGAGGTCGGCCCCCCTATTTATAGGCGGCGACCCCGGAGCATCATGGCGCGACTCACCCGCGCGGAGCATCGCGGCGCGTCCGGATCTGTGGCCCCGGTCAGCACCACGGGCCCCCTTCGCGAAGCCGCTTCGCGAACAGCCGACAATTTTGGCGATTTTCCCTCAGACATCGACCCTTCACCCTCCGCGGCTCCAAGTCTGAGGGGGGGCATTTGTTGGCACCCAAAATATGGCCCGAAAGAAAGGAACGAAAAAGAAGGCTGGGGCGCTGCCTCGCGAAGCACAGCCGCGAAGCACCGCCGCGAAGCACCCACGCGAAGCACCCCGACCATCGCGGTCTCGCGAAGCTCCTGAGGCGGTAATGCTCCGCGAACGCATTTGACTTTCACGAGCCGCCGCGAAGCTCTTGAGGCGGTAATGCTCCGCGAACGCATTTGACGTTCGCGAGCCGCCACGAAGCTCCTTAGGAGGTAATGCTCCGAGAACACATTTGACGTTCGTGAGCTGTCGTGAAGCTCCAGAGGCGGTAATCCTCCGCGAACGCATTTGACGTTCACGAGCCGCCGCGATGCTCTAGAGGCGGTAATCCTCCGCGAACGCCGTTGACGTTCGCGAGCGCGCCACGAATCATCAAAGGCGGCGCGCGAGTTCTGCTTCGCAGTTCCCCTTGCCTATAAATACTGGACTCCCCCTGAGTCCCAGAGGACGGACAATCCGACCATTAGGCTTCTCCTCTCCCGAATCGCGAAGCACTCTTTGCCCCGAGAATCATGAGCTCCGCGAGGTACTTCTACTTCGCGAGACTCCTCTGCATTGTCTCGTTTTGAGCCCCTCTTCCGAGAGGTAAGCCCTTCATGAAGCTCAAGGGCGTTCGCGAAGGAAGGGGATTCCCAAGGGAACCCGGGAAGCCGCTGAGGGTTTGTGCTTCGCGAAACACCCAACCCATGCTAGTGATCCCTATGCTAAGTCAGGATCGCTACACATCGTGAAGCACACTGCTTCGCAGGACCCTACTTCGCGAGGAACCCCTTCTTCGCGAGGCAGTGCTCCGCGAACACTGTTCCACTTCGCGAAGCACCTTCCACTCACACCTATGCCCCATGCTAAGGCCAAGGCACTCCACTTCGCGAAGCACACTCCTTTTATTAGCGATTCCTCTTCCCGTGCGACCCTCCAGGTTTGCACGATGTGATTTCAAAGTCCCATGGACAATACCACCCATAGCGTTGCTTCGCCTAATGCTTCTTCGCATAGGCACGCTAACGGCTATTGCTTCTTCGCATCGCCACGCTAACGAGGACCCCTCGATGGTTCATTCCACAACCCCCCTTAACCATGGCCTTACTGGTACCTTCCCTTCCCCAAGGACTAGAGGGTATCGGTTATGTAAGTCCTAGGGGTGTGGAGTGAACCCACCTCATCCGAGCTGCAGGACGTTAAACTGCCAAGCACCACGTCGTCAACACATGACGTTAAACTGTGATCCGACCTCGCCCCCCTCATGAAGGGTCCCCCCAGGTCGAACATTTTTTACACCACTCGTCTCCATGGGAATGGAACACTTCCTCACATGGAATGAGATCCTCCTTGTCGGAGTGGCGTATGTTCGTAAGAGATGGGCGACCCTAGTTCCCTAACGGATGGCTGCACCTCTGCATCTCCGTACTTCCCCACTACCAAGGTCAGTGGAGGGCGTGATAGGGAACGAGGTACCTCCCACCATTGGACCAAGGTCCATCTTTCCCGCACTTTGTCGCACCATGGGCCTCCATCCTGGAGTAAGTCCCAACACCGTGGGCCGCCTAACGCGTAAGCCCCTTTTCGCTTCTCACAGACGCATCCTTCGCGACGTGATCGTCAGGTCCTTGCAACCTCTTGTTTCTCACACCGAGCATGACTCACGTGGTCTTAGAGTGAGCATCGACCCTGACCCCCCCACCCATAGCGAACTAAGAGGACTTTGATCCATGTCAAGGCATGGTACGTAGGAAGCCTCTATGAGGTTCAATCCCACCCGTCATTTCACGTCGGGTCTCACCCCCGTCCAGCACGACGTTAAACTGCATTCGGGTCCAGTGGTAAGCCGTTGCGACCCATCTTAGCGAACTACGAGGACTTTGATCCATGTCAAGGCATGGTACGTAGGAAGCCTCTATGAGGTTCAAGCCCTCCTGTCATCCATTCACGTCGGGTCCCATTCCCGTCCAACACGACGTTAAACTGCATTCCAGTCCAGTGGCAAGCCGCTGCGACTCATCCCATTTGAACTACGAGGACTTTGATCCATGTCAAGGAATGGTACGTAGGAAGCCTCTATGAGGTTCAATCCACATTGCTAGGTCGTTCATTCACGTCGAGTTTCACCCTCGTCCAGTATGACATTAAACTGCATGCCTCCTTTTGTCCCGCATGACATTAAACTGTACACCTAATTCTAGTCCGACGGCAAGCTGTTGTGACTAACCTGAACTATGAGGTCTTTGATCCATGTCAAGGCATGGTACGTAGGAAGCCTTCCCAAGGTTCAAGCCCACCACCCATTGGACCAAGGTCCACTTTCACGTCGGTTCACCGACAAATCCCCATATGAACTACGAGGTCTTTGATCCATGTCAAGGCGTGGTATGTGGGAAGCCTCCACGAGGTTCAAGCCCACCCATCATCCAATTCACGTCATGTTCTACCTATGTCCAGCACGACGTTAAACTGCAATTCCAGTCCGACGGAAAGCCGTTGTGACTAACCCTAACTACGAGGTCTTTGATCCATGTCAAGGCATGGTACGTAGGAAGCCTCCACGAGGTTCAAAGCCACCATCTGGTCGTTCGAATCTCATTCACATTGGTTCACCACCGTCCTGCATGACGTTAAACTGCATTACCCAATCTGAACTGTGAGGACTTTGATCCATGTCAAGGCATGGTACGTAGGAAACCTTCCCAAGGTTCAAGCCCACCACTAGTGGACCCACGTGTCTACTTTCACGTCAGTACGCTGACGATGCTCATCGGGCCAAGGTCCAACTTCACGTCGGTTTATCGGCATCTTCCCGAACTACGCGGACATTGATTCCCTACCACGGGGATAAGTAGGAAGCCTCGTCAAGGCTCAATCCCAACTTCACTGTCGCCCTTGCGATGGTCCCATTTCACTCTCCCTCCACTGCATTCATCAACCTATCACCCGTCCCGATTCTTGCCCGGACCGTCTTATCCCGGTGAGACCATGTCGGTACGCTCTTATTCATAGCCATCCATTTTCTGGCCCCGGTATCGACATCCCATCAAGGAGAATCCCTCAATCCGATCTATCCTAGCTAATGCTCTGGTTGGGTTGATCCGTCTTCGCTAGACGTTAAACTTGTGGCATACCCTGTGTCGATCACGGGAAGCTGAGGAAAACCTCAGATATGTGTCTATGACATATAATTCCCCGTGCTCGATGCGGGATGCCTTGGGCTTCCACGCCCTCGAGAAGCCTTGTGGCCAAGGATAACAGACAGACATGCCAGGTACCCCAGCATCCAGACATGCTACTGATGCCTCAACGTGACTACTCCCCTGACTGAAGGTTGGTGCCCTGACTGGACCCCTTGGAATGTCCCGACATAAGCAGTGTAATTAACCGGCGTCCATGGAAATATGGCACTAGGAAGAGTTTCACGAACTATGTATTAAATCTACGAGGGAGACCCGGACTAGGTGACGAGTTCGGAGGAGGAATCCACAGGAGGAAGAACCGACATCCCATCATCCCGTTTCGATTAAGGAGCAGACGTCCTTGAATAAGGAGCGAATGCCACCCACCTTTGGAAAGTGGGAATGCGGGGCAACAAAAGCGCCCCGCGTCCTCCCCCGCGGACAGACGGGCACACGCCCCGACGAAAGCGTCGGAAACAAAGTGTTTCTCATACAACTTCAAATCATATGAAATCCAAGACTCCTGAGAGAGTTACAAGATCTAAATCTAAGAAAGTTATTATTTTATCAAAATCAAGTGAAAGTGAACATTCTTAGAATTAACTATCTAATCTTGCTCGAAGGATGAAAAAGATAGTTGGGAAGAAATACTTTCAGTATAGATATAAGAAGAAAGAAATAATGGACAAGAAAGACACTAAAGTCACTTGTTATGAATGTAAAAGAGTAGGGCATATAAGGATAGATTGACCAATGATTAAGAGAAAGGATAGAAAGGAAAAGTATTCAGAGGTAAATAGAAAGAAGTACTAAAAATATAAATCTATGAAAGTTTTGAAAGATAATGACACCTAGAGTTCCAGTGGTGGAGACTCTTCTGATGAATCCTTAGAGTATAAATCTTCTAGTCAGAAGAATCTTGGTTTACTACCCATATTACCTATTGAAAATCATTGTTTAATGGCCAAGGTACACAATGCTGAATTTATAACCAATGTATCCTTGAATTATAATTATAGTGATAGTAAATATTATGAATCTTTGAATGAATATTATTTTTCTAATGAATATAATACTTTACCTACTTATGATGAAGTTTCAAGGTTTGCTAAGCTGCTTGAGAATGAAAATTCTAAAGTCAATAAAAAGATGGATTTGGAAAATTCTAGGATATTTATTCTTACGAAGGAAGTGTCAGATCTTTCTAAAGATCTTGATAAGAAAATTTATGATTTTGAAATTATTTCAAAAACTCTTGTGAAAGTTAATTCTGAAAAGGATAAACTTTCTAAGGTTTTAGAAAAAGTAATATCTAAGAAAAATGTTTTCGAGACTAACTCTAGTGCTAAAACTAATGTTTTTTGAGGATAAAATCTTAGTTATTAAGCTAAAGTCAGAAATATTTTCCTTCAGGAAGTATTTTTTCAAACTTTACCTTAGGTAAGGAATGATTTGATAAGTTGTATTTTCAAATTAGATTTCTAAGTAATAATTCTGGATTTGGTTAAACTCATTCAAAACTGATTTTTAGTAAGAATTATTTTGTTCCTCAAAGTGCTCCATTCTGCTCTAAGTGTTAGTGTAGTGGGAATTGGGAAAAAAATTCCCTTAAACAAAACTCAGTCTTTAGGTTTTCATAAATAAAATTTTTCAAGGAAAATGTGGATTCCTAAAATCTTTTTTTCTGAAGTTTCCAGATCCAAGAATGTTTGGGTTCTGAAATTTTAAATATTTTATTTTCAGGAAAATAAATATAGTATCAATAACAATACATAGTACATGGATAATGGATGTTCCCGGCACATGAGTGGTAATAAAAACATCTTTGAAAAGATTATCAAGATGAAGGGTGGAAAAAGTAACTTTAAGAGATAATGCTTAGGGAGAAAATATTGGTATATGTAACATTGTTATTTTTGAAAAAACATTGATTTCAAATGTTTTATTTATTAAGGGTCTTAAGAACAACCTTATCAGCATATGTCAATTAGGTGATGAATGTTACCTTGTGAATTTTCAGAATGACAAGTGTTTAGTACACAATTCGAAGGAAGTGTTTATTCTTTCTACCCATAGGCAATAGAATGATTACACATTAAACATATAAGACCTTAAGAGCCAAGACCTTCCTCGCCTTAGTGAATTGGAAGATCATTCTTGGTTATGTAATAGAAGGTTAAGACACTGTAACTTTAGGAACCTATGAAAACTATCTAAAAAAGACTAATTAAGGATCTACCGGAGCTTAGATTTGATTCTTAAAAAGTTTTTTTATCCTTGTTAATATGGAAAGCAACATAAATTGAGTTTTAAATAAATCGGTGATGATTTCTTAACTACTGATGCATTACAGTTGGTGCATATGGATATTTTGGGTCCAACACAAACTGGAAGCATTGGAGGCTTATATTATGTATTTTTCTTAGTTGTTGATTACACTAGATTTACATGGGTCTATTTTCTTGTAAAGAAATCTGAAACTTTTAACTATTTCAAATTTTTTAGAGCCCAAGTTAAAAATGAGAAAAACCTTCCATTGATAACTATTCATAGTTATCATGGAGTTTAATTTCAAATTATGATTTTGAAAGTTTTTGTAGTAGAAAAGGCATTACTCGTAACATCTCAACACTAAGAACACATCAACAAAATGGTGTAGTTGAAAGAAGAAATCGAATTCATCAAGAGATAATAAGAACCATGTTGAGTGAATATTCTATAGCAAAATTTTTTTTGGATGAAGTTATAAGTACTTATTGTTATACTATAAATCATGTTTTTATTAGAACTTTTCATAATAAAACTCCTTATGAGTTGTGGAATGGTAGAAAACCAAGACATTCCTAATTTAAGGTTTTTGGTTGCAAAGTATTCATTCTGAATACTAAAGATAATCTACACAAATTCACACCAAAATATGATGAAGGAATTTTCTTAGGCTACTCTACAAATTCTATGGCTTATAATGTTTTCAATAAAAATGCTTGTACTGTTGATGAAATAGTACATGTTAAATTCGATGAAACTGGTCCTTTTGTTTTTAAAAATTCTCAACCTACATCTTCAGATGTGCTTTCAAAAACTAACTATCAACCCTTGACAGAAGATCCTTCTGATAAGGAAAATTTTCAAGAAAATGTTTCTGAAGCATTTACCCCAGAAGACTTCCTACCATACGTCGATGAATAGGTTTTACAAAACCCAATTCAATTGATTATTAAGAATCATCCTAGTGATAGTATCATTGATGATGTAAATCAACCTCTAAGGACGAGAAGTTCCTTCATAAATGAAGTAGAACATCTAGAATTCCTTTCCCAATAAGAACCAAAAAGTACAGATAAATATTTAGGTGATGATGACTAGATAAAAGCTATGAAGAATGAGCTAAATGAATTCGAAAGGAATAATGTCTGGAACTTGGTTGAAAGACCTAAAGAAAATTCTGTTATTGGAGTAAAATGGATCTTCAGAAATAAGTGTGATGAAAATGGAATCATAGTAAGAAAAAAAATCTAGATTGGTTTCTAAAGGCTATAATCAACAAGAAGTAATAGACTATGAATGATCCTATGCTCGAGTAGCCAGAATTGAATCTATTTGTATTCTACTTGCCTTTGCAACATTCTTAAATTTCAAACATTTTCAAATGGATGATAAATGTTCTTTCCTTAATGGTTATGTTCAAGAGGATGTTTTGGTTGAAAGAACTCATGGTTTTGAAGATTCATAACATCATGAACATGTTTTAAAACTTACAAAATCTTTATATGGACATAAAGAAGCCCCTAGAGCCTGGTCTGAAAGACTTATATGGTTTTTGCTTCAAAATAATTACGTTAAGGGAAATGTTGAACCAACCCTTTTTATAAAGAAAGATAAGAAAAATGTTTTGATTGTTCAAATTTATGTTGATGACATTATATTTGGTTCAACTCTTCTATCATTAACCGATTCATTTGTGGATCTAATGAAGTCTGAGTTCGAAATGAGTATGATGGGTGAGTTAACATTTTTCACTGGGTTTCAAATTTTTCAAAAACCAGAAGGAATCTATATATCCCAATATAAGTATGTTAAATATCATCTAATTTTTTTTGGATATGACAAAACTAAGAGTATAAGTACTCCTATTGGTACCTCAAATTCACTTGATCTTGATGAAGATGGGAAACCAGTAGATCAAACATCCTTTAGAGGTATGATTGGAAGTCTACTTTACCTGACAGCTAGTCTTCCAGACCTAATGTTTTCAGTATACTTATGTGAAAGATATCAATCCAATCCAAAGGAATCTCATTTAAATACAGTGGAAAATATTTTTCTCTACTTAAAGTGAACCATGGATTTAGGACTCTTTTATACTTTTGGAAATGATTTTGTTTTAAAAAGTTTTTTGGATGCTGAATTTGTTGAATAGAGAAAGTATATGGGAAAAGTACATCTGGAAAATGTCATTTCTTTGGAGATTCATTAGTTTCTTGGTCATGAAAAAAGCAGAAATCAGTAGCACTTTCCAATGCTGAAGCTGAATATGTAGCTGCTGGAAGTTATTGTGCTCAAGTGTTGTGGATGCAACACACACTCACAGAATATGGTATGAGTTTTACCAAAATATGAATTTTGTGTGACAATACTAATGCCATTGCCTCATGTAAAAACCATGAACATCACTCTCGTGAAAAACACATAGATATTAGGCATCACTTTCTTAGGGATCACACAAAAAAAGAAGATATCATTATTCAATTTATTAGAACACAACATCAACTTGCTGATAGTTTCACAAAATCTTTACCATCCTATATATTTTAATACATTAAACAGAATATAGGAATGATAACCATAAGGTAATCCCCTTGTTATATTTTTGTTAAAACCTATCTCTTCATAATAACAATATCCTTTTCATAGAGGTAGTAGATTTTCTCGTTGGTCAAAATCTTATTTTAATAGTCAATTTTATTTTTTAATAATATAAATTTTTCATAGCCAAAATTTTCGTAGTTAATTTGTTTTCGTAATCTAAAATTGTTCGTAGTCAAAATTTTCGTAGTATAAATTTTTGTAATCAAAATTTCGGAATCTAAATTTATTCAAGAAGAATTTTTTCTCATTAGAATAATCTTCCTAGCATTCCGAAAGGTTTGTTTTATTTTCAAAATCTTCATAATCATCTTTTACTTGTTGGTATTTTCTTTTTGTTTTAAAATTTTCAGATTCACTTTTCCTTAAATCCGAATTTTTTTTCTTAGAAACCTCAAAAGATTGGAATCTATCAAAATCCTTCTTCGGCTATCATATCAACCGTAAAATTTGATCTGATGGTTTTCAACCGTTGGATTATGTTTGGAAGCTGAATCGTCGCTTCAATTGCCTATATAAAGGACCATCGTTGCTTGTCCCACATCGAATCCCAAGCTCTTGTGTGTTGAAGCTCTTCCCTTCCTACTTAATACTATTTCAAATTTCTCATGTCTTCCTTAGTTCCTAATGTCTAAAGAAGTCTATCCTCATAAAGAAATGTCAACTGAAAAGGAAATATCTGAATTGTAGATTTATTATGAAAGTTTGTTAGACTCAGACTTCTTTAATAAGTATGATTCAATCATCTCAAATAACATCAAGTTAAATAGATCAGAGAGTATAACTGTATCTAAACCCAATGCAGAGGATCTAGTGATTACAGAGTTGCTTGTAGAGTTTTATGAATCTATATAATTTTTCAATCAAGGAGGAAAAAGGAATTTTTATTTCAAGAGTTTTAGTAAAATTTATTCTATTTCTTATTCTAAGGCATCCAGTCTAATTGGAATACCTTATGAAGAAGAAGCTGAATTTTTTCTGCATATGTTACCTAATGTTATAGGAAGTTTAGATAAGTAAAACTCCATAGAGTTCCTTGGTTTGGTTTGAGTTAAGACTCCAAAGATTCTTTATCTTTCTACGAATTTGCGGATTCTAGAACATTGGGTTCAATGAATTATCATTCTGAGGAAAGGAGATAAAGATATTCTGAAGAAAAGTGATATATATGTTTTTTATTTCTTATTGAACCTACAGAAGATGAATCTAGTTATGTATATTTTGGTTACTATTCAGAATATCAAGAATGGGAATCTGAAGTCTCGGATTATAATGTATCCGGGAATCCTTTCAAACATCATTGTTTCCTAGTTAGAATCAATGAAAAATTCTTGAAAGTCGAAGTCATGAAATTTCCAAGTGATGATACTAATTGAAGATACCCTAAGGAGGATAAAAATCGGCTAATCAAGTGTTTCAGGTGAATTTTATAAATTGTTGGAAGCTGAAATACAATTTCTTTCAAATAAATAGGAAGTGGCTGAGACTTCCAAAAAGGGTGTAAAGAAGAGTAAAGAAAAGGAACTGGAAGGGAAGGGAAATCCCCTAGTGGCTAAGGAAACCCTGTCTGCACCTCCGAAGTCAAAGAAGAAAAAATCTTATCCTGATTTAGTAGTGGCTAAGTGGAGAAAAGATAAGAAAAACCAGAAGGGAGGGGAGCCTATGTTTGGATTTCACCCTACTAAAAAAATCGTTAAAATAAAATGTTGTTGAAGAGATTGAGAATCAAAAAAAGATAAGAAGTAAAAGAAGAAGATGTCTAAGGCTAAGATAGTATAATCTCTTCTTGAGGAAGATGAGAAAGCTTTTGAGAAAATTCCTGTACCAGAATATATTTTAATTGAATCACTTCCAAAGACTCCAAGAAAGAATTTAGTGTTTCTGGAATGAGATAAAGAAGAATAAATAGTGCAAGAAGAATACATGAAATAAGAATAAGAAAGGATTGGTGATACAAAGGATATGATAAAGCAAGTAGAAGATTATCATGAGAAGGAGAGTCCTTATGAGAAGTTATCAATCCGAACATCTGAAGCCGAGTCTTCAAAAATTTCTACCCTAAGAAAAGATGAGAATGGTGAGGAATAAGTAAATAAATTGTCTGAAGAAGAAAGTAGCAATCATGATTTCATACAACTATAGGGTGTTGAGGAAGGAGCTATGAAGGAAGAAGTTGATGAAGATAAGATTGTTCAGCAATCAGCTAGTGAACATGAATCACCAAAATAAGAAGAAATCATTTCAAGAACTGATAAGAGAAAGTAGGTGATGGTTGATACTCCTACTAAGTCTTTGGTCAGCAAGAAAGATGTTAATGCTTCATTAAAGAGGAAATCTGATGTTCTTGAAGAGTAATACTCATCAACAAAGCATTCGAATTCAAAATCATCTTCTCTTGTCCATGACTTTGTTTTTCATTCTGTAAAGAATATAGATGGACTATTCCTCTATTTCCAAGCATAGATTAAAGATTCCAGATGCTTCAGCATTCCATAAATCAGAAAAAAGATTCAATATCCATGGTGATGGATAAGTGTGTCAAACATGAGGCTAATTTTAAAACTTTTCTCATTAATTTTGAAGCCCATAAAAGTTCCTGCAAGAACAAGACTAGTTGGTCAAAGAAAAATGTTGGAGAGTTGACAATTCTTGATGAGTTTAAAGATAATCTCAAGGATGCCTTTGAAACTGAAGATGGTAAGTTCAAAGATCTCACAAAGTCTTTTGAAGAAATGAAATCTCTTGAAGAAACTACCCGAAATTATGAAGTGAAAGATCTGAATGGGAAATTCTATTCAGTTTCTCAGAGTTGAAGAGGGAAAGGGATATTAGAATAGAACTTGTGGAAAAACATGCTAAACAATACGAAACCATAAAGGCTCATACTGATAAGTCTCGGGAAGAAAAAAATTAAAGCCTTGGAAAAGAAAAGTGAAGATCATAATTAGCTACTCAAGTGCATGGAAGATGATCATAAGGAACTGAAGAAGCTAAAGACTATTGTGAAGAATCTATGGTCGAAGGAGAAAGAAGGATAATTTTTCTCAAATATGATCTTTTGTTGTATTTCCCTATTGTACATATTCATTCAATCTTAATGAAATTTTTATTGCACTTCATATTTTTGGTTGTTTAGTACTAATATTTCAGGTACCATATTTTTTTCCATTCCCTTTATTCCTTTTTGAAAATCACAAAAGGGGAGAAAGGAATGTCAAAAAGAAAACTAAGTAAATAAGAAATTTCCCTAAGTTAGGGGGAGTTCATCTAAAGGAAAGTTTTTATCATGATGATTTTCGAATGAAAGGAAATTCAAAATCTCATTCAAGAAATAAGGAATAAAATAATTAGTGATTCCAACGTCTAAGGGGGAGTTAGTCATAATAATTATGATCTATAAGTAAAGGGAGATATGTTTTTATTTTCAAGTTCATAAAAATTTTAATGTCCTTAAATTATTTTTAGTAAGGATGTCGTTTCATTCCAAAAAAGGGGGATATTTATGAGTCAATAAGGTTTCCTTATGACATTTCCATTCCTTTATGTTTTGAAAATCACAAACACTCAATCTCAAGGAAAATTTTATTTCTCTGAAGATTTATCTTAATAAGGAAAATTTTCCTTCCCCAAGGAAATTTTATCCTTACATATTTTTCATTGTTCATATTTTAGTTTCTATAAATATAACACTTTTTATTCCTTAGTAAAAGATTCAATTTCACATATAAAACCAAATAATTCTATAAATACATAGATATAGAGTATTCTGTTTTCAGGATTTGAATTCGGGTTCCGAATTCCTCATAAGTCAGGTTCCGAATTCTCAGAAATTCAGACTCTGAATTCCCTGAAATTTAGACACCAAATTATTTGAAATTCAGAAGCCAAATTCCATAGAATTAAGACTCTGAATTCCTCAGAATTCAGGTTCCGAATTCCCCATAATTCATGTTCCGAATTCTCAGAAATTCAATCTCTGAATTCACTGAAATTCAGGTTCTGAATTCCTCAGAATTCAGATTCCATATTCTCTGAAATTCAGACTATGAGTTCTATTAAATTTAGACTCTGTATTCTTTGAAATTCAGACTCTGAATTCTCTAAAATATTGTCTCTTAATTCTTTAAAATTCAGACTTTCAATTCCTTATAATTCAGACTCTGAATTCCTTTTAATTCAGACTCTAAATTCCTTAGAATTCAGACTCAGAATTCCTTAGAATTCATACTCTGAATTCCTTAGAATCCAGACACCGAATTATTTAGAATTCATACTCCTTAGTATATAAAATTCTAATTCTGAAATACTTGAAAAAAAAATCCAAATATCCTTTTAGAATACGAATGTTCATTCTCTTAGACTCCAAAAAATAGATTTGGTTGAGCAACCATATTTTACTTACTCTTGTTATAGTTATTAAATGATGCCATGTATTCTGTTTCTAACTAAGCGTTGTTTGAGTGACACATGTATAAGTCCCTCCGAAATTCAAGGGAAAATATGACCGTTGATGGAGGGATCCAACAATAGGAAAATTCCTATAAATTAGATCTCATTTGAATGAGCTCAAAATAAGTTGATTAATCAAGAGATTACATGCTAATGAAGTGATTTCTAGAGAGAGAGACTCTCATGTTTTGTGCATACAGAACATATTATTTAGATTGATTCATGTGACTCTGATTTTTGTTGTGTACAATCAAGGGCTTCTGGGTATAGGAAGATAGAGGTGCCGACTACATTAAAGTTTGGGGAAATCAGTGATAAGGAAGAAAGAGATGCTGACTACCATGAAGTTCAAGGGCTTGCAGGGATATCAAGATAGACTCCGATATTCCTATAGAGGGCTTACCCTGGTGTGGGTAAGACATAATTTCTTGAAATTATAAATCAAGGGACCTTTATCCAAGGTTGTTAGATACCCTACTCTTTTGTTTAAAAGATTCATTACTTGTTACTTGTATTTTTTCACGTTTATTTTCCCCTGGATTTTGATTAATAAAAAAAGTATAACTATCTTATACATTCTTATACTTGTATACTCTGATTTTTAATATTCTATATTCTTTAAGGTAGAATATTTTTCCTTGTAAAATTTTCTTAAGTTTCATTTCTAGAACCATATTTCTGGAATCTAGGAAGATTATAGAACTAAGACGTCTTGTTAATTTACCTTGTTTAACATTGTTAAACAATATAAATAGATATACTATCTTTAAAAGTTCCAAAGGAATTTTTAAAATTATAAAATTCCCCCCCCCTTGTATATTTAGAATCTACATCATTATTTCGATCCTACGCTATAGAGGACCTAGGAGATGTTTAGGGCCCTATGAAATTTTAATAAAGTTGACTCATAGTCCCTAGAGCACACCACAATATATCCTCCCTAATACATCCTGTGTTGTTGTCTATGGACCACATCAAAACCCCATCTTTTCCCAATTATTTTTTTAAGGGTAATAATTTCCTTATATAATTATTAATTTTAAGATATTATCCTATATTTAATCTCGAATTTTGTTCAAAAATAAGGGTAGCATGACCTAGGGGGTTTTCCCCCTATTGTATTCATTTTGGAGCCTCCATGATTTGATTCTTGGTATATTTCTTGAGGGAATTTTCTCTCTCTCTTTCTATTCCTTCTTTATACCTTTTTCATCCATCATCTCTTGGATTCACTTACTCATTGAAAATCCATGGTTTTTTTGGTTCAATATTTTGGATTGGGGATGGTACCAATTTTTGGATTTTTTTTGTTTAATCCTTGTAGGTGTCATCATATTCCTTTTTTTTTGAGCATTAACTATCAAAGGTAATGTTTTATGAATTCATATGAGGGGTTTCTTCTAGGAATTATGTAGGTGTTTTTTCATATTATTTAAATTGAATTTCAATATGTTTTTGATAATTTTTAATGTTTTACTACTCAATTTTTTTTATATGTGATTTTTTTATTTATTTGAAAATGGGTTTAAAGTGATTCCATGCTTCTCTTAAAAGTAAATTAATGTTTTTTCTATTTTATGATGGTTTTTTTTGAATTTCAAGTGCCTCATAATACATTTAAAGTCTTTTTATAAAGAAATAGTAAAAACTTTCATGGGACTTAAACCCATTTGGGGTCATAAAATGATAAATAGAAAGGTTTTAGATTTAAAATTGGTTTATAAAATGGTGAATTATCTCATTAAAATATTATAGGTGAGGTTATAAATACAGTGTTTTAATTAATGTTTTATAAATTATTTTTGAACTTCTGAAAGGACTTGTATATCCATGTTTGGTATTGAGAGTGTATGACTCTCTCTTTTGAATAGTTTTTCAATGGTGTGGGTGTGTTTGACCCTCTTTGTGACCCTCATTCTTATTTCATTTTATGTGTGGTTCTTGATGTGTGTGGAGACTAGGTGTTGGATAGAAAGGGTCTATTTCATGCAATGGATTTGAGGTGAGGGTGAGATATTGTTCATGAATTATGATTCTTTTACTGATTACTTGTTTCCTCACCCTTACATTAGTTTTTTCATGGGAACCTATGTAGCTTTTTTGATATATATCTTTAGGCACACTAGAAATTTTCATACTTCTAGTATTCAATCTAGTTTGAAATATAATTCAATGGGTAATACCCCTGATGGGGTTGGTGCAAGATATTTTGGTGGTTTAAATTTTTTTAGCATGTTGTAGGTCGATAGGTTGGTCAATGTTTCCTAATGTAGAGGATGGTCTCTAATTAAGACCAAGGGTAGTACCCATGGATGCGATTCCTTAATTGGTGGGTTGTTGTATGGGATTCGAATAACTTTATTTTTTATATCCCCACTTGAATAACATATTTTGAACCTAGGTATTTTTAATTTATTTTACCGATTATATGGTTCCTTTTGATTTAATTTTATTCATGTAGTGTGATTGGGTTTTTATAATGTATTTTGTAACCATTTGAAGGGTGATTTAAATGAAAAATGGATTATGTTTTAAGGAATATGTGATATTCATAGAAATGTTTCAATGAGGTTATTCCCACCTAAAAGAAATGTGGGTAGAATGTTTATAAAAAAATGTTATGGATGTGATGTTGTTTATTTTTTTATATAATTTCATGAAGAATCTATTCATTATTTTACTTAAAAATATCTCAAATGAAATTTATTTTTAAAGTAATTTCACAAAATATTTGGTTAAATACTATGGGGCTCATTTTTCTCACATCCTGCATATACCAATGGGTATATAAAACCTTTATTATTTCCTTTCATATTTCCTAGTACATGGTATCTTTTCATTTTTGGTTATTGAGATGTTCTGTTTATGGTGGTAGGGGATATGGGGAGTGATTTTGGTTCATTTAGATCTACTTAGAAGAATTTTGTTTTTGGTTTTTTATTTTGGGATAATCTTATATAATCCTTAATGGGACAAATATTTTTAGCTTATTTATATTATTTTACTTTATTTTGGTTAATTATATCAGATTCTATATTTATTTATGTTTAATTACGTTTTTGGATACATAATTTTTATAGCTGCATCTTACCTTAATTGGATGTATTTTATTGGCTCTATTTGTTTGGAGTGTGCATGTTAGATATACAGATGGGTCATGAAAGAATTATAAATTGATGTTCCTTATTTTTTTTTATTTTTTTAGTAAAATCATTCTCTTGTGTGTGCTTCATTGATTATTAGACATTAGTTTTTAGCCTATTGGGATCAGAAATTCCCTTCGGGCCATGTCATAATCCCATTCAGGTCAACTGGTATTTGTTCATGAGAAATTTTATTAGGGCCTAGGTTTTTCATTGATAGAATATTTTCATAAAAATACCTTAAGTTATTTGGGGGTATTGAGGTAGAAAGGATATTATGATTTTTCTCTAGGGTCAGTGGTTGATCTTAGATAGGTTCTCGATCACCCCATATCATAATGAAATAAGATTTTCCTTGGGTAGTTGTGTTATTTTTTTAGTTTTGTTTCATTTTTATATATTCATATATCTTATACCCATTGTGGGATTTATTTGTATTATTCTGATATTTTTGGGGGATATAAAATGATAAAAATTGTTTTTTGGGTAGATCACATGGTATCGAAAATGGTGTAGGGTCCATATGAAAATCATTATGGTTTTATCTTAGAGTATGAATCATTATTAACACTTGTTCAGGAAAACCATATTGCCAATCCATTCATGGATATACACTCAATTAGACTTATATTTTTTTTAACTCTTTTGGATCTCAAATGGGTTGTGATGGTGTCTATCACTCATTTATGGTGAAACAAATAGATTTTTTTCATGAATTTATTTTATAGAATTTATTTATGACTAGTAGGTATGCATTGTTGTTTTTATTCTACTTTTAATGGTTTTATTTTTATTTGGGAAACTAGTTTTGGGATGAAAATATGGGATTTTTTAAAGATATTTTATTTTTTATAAAGTTTTTTTCAATTGGTGGTGGATTATTTTTAAATTAAAAATCCTCCTTTTAATATAAAATTCTCAATATATTTTTAATGGGAAGTGTAAATTTTTAAATTTAAAGTGACACGTTTTTTAAATGGTGTGTGTTTCTAAAAAGGAGTAATGTTTTAAAGAAATACAATGTAATTTTTTACTATGTGGTTGTGATTTAAATGTAATTTTGTTATTAAATGTTATAAAATGTGTTTATATTGAAAAAAATGGATTTATTTGGTAATAAGTTTTTTAGAGTTTCAGTTGATTGTGTTTTATTTTCATCACTTTAGAGTATGACTCTTAATGAGTCTTTGATGAAGAGTAAGAAATATGTTTTTTATATGGATCACTATGTGGTTTCCAATCATTTATTATGATTATTTTTCTTCTTTATTAATCTCCCAAGACTCCTGATCAAGTGGTGGACCAAGAATATTTCCTATACGTGGAATCTGTCCAAGTCATTGTAAATCACTACCAACCTTCTCTTCAAAGTGTCCAATGTTATTTGAGGTAATGGAGTAGTTAGAGTGATTTTAGAAATTATTCCATTATCTTTAAACTCTCAAGGATTCAAGTGTGATTTTCATTTAGATGAATTTAATTTAGGTAGAAAACCCCTATGGTGAATGAGGCTTCTGTTCTAGTTTATAAGTGTGAAGTTCTCTCGTCTGGTTGGACTCGGGACGTGGTCGAACTTTAGTGGGAAGGATTTTTAAGTAATGTTATTCATCTCAGTTTAGTAAGTTAAATATTATGTTCTTCCGATATGTCACATCAATCCTTTTGATGACATATTGTTGGAAGTAATCATAATTGTTTCCTCGATGTCACTGTTCGGGACATAATTAAGAGTTGTGTAGGTTAATGTATCATAAGATGATATCTTAGGGGCGTTTTTTATATTTTGAGTGATCTTTTTTGGGTTTTTATAGGATATGTTACGGTTGTTTTTAATTTTAGGGTTCTTACTACATGTAATGATGGTTATGTGGATGTTATATGTGAATGGAAGAATTTTTTTTCCTTGTAAATTTTATTTAGTTTTTTGGTGGTTCTATTTTCTCATTGATTTTTGGATCTATAATATGTAGTTTGAGGTGAGTTTCTGTTTGTTGTGAGTAATGTGATTTTGGATGTTTTTATGATCTATTTGGGTTTTATTGTGGTTTAACTATATTGAGGATGGATTTTTGTAGGTTGGGTGTGGGTTAAACCCCTAGGAGTACAGTTTTATACCAAGGAAATTTGTGTCCTTTGTATTGTGGAGAACTTGATAGTGTTGTTTGTAATTTTTATTGGGTCACCATGAGATAGTAATCCATGGTTGGGGTCCAAGGTTACCATCTTGTTAATTCCTTAGGTTGGAGCCCGTTTCTTTCTTTTGAGGTATGTTGTGCATTTTATCTCCTTTTTTTGGATGTGTTTATAGATCTATACTTGGGTTCATTGAGACATTCTTTAGGTGAAAATTTTCCTGAGGATTTTAGTCACGTATCTTGTGTGTTTGTTCATGGTTGCAATAAAATATTTTTTTAGCATTTAGAGACTTCTTTATTGAAATTTTTATCCTCAATTGTCAAATAATTTATACGAATAATAAATTTTGGTGATACCAATGATAGGTATTTGTCACATTTTTGGTCTCGTGAGTCGTGTTTGTGGTTGTGTTGTGCTTGGAGATGTTTGAGAAATTTTTTGGTATGGTTTTTTATGTTTATATGAGTCCTTTTTCTCATTGAATTCCATTATTTAGGTTTAACTCTATTCATTTTCCCTCCCACCAACCTCTTGACATGAGGTATCATGGTATCCCTTATTTTCGATCAGAATCCTTGTATCAAAATATTTATGGGGGAATAATGTAACATGGTGGGTAGAATTATAACACCACCATCATATTATTTAATGAATTATTTATTTTTGGGGTTTTTCTCATGTTTTCATGTTTCCTTTGGTTTCAATGTTTTTCTAATTCCCTATAGTTACCCAAGTGGTGTTAGGGAGTATATAAAGAGACTAATTCATAGACCAAGGCTCTATAGGATGATGTGTATGGGAAGACCACACCACAGTCAAGGGTTCTGTGGAATTAAAATGGGTTTGTGTAAGTGTATACCCTTATGAAAATTGGTTGGTTCTATTCTCTAATCCATAATGATATGGGGTCATATGTAGAAGGCCTCATGTAAAGGTTATGTTGTAGTTACATTAAGTTGTTGCGTAAGTAAAGGGAAGGAGGCCACATTATAGGGGTTATTCTATTACATGGTTGGTATTTCATAATGGTATTACCATACAATAAAGATGATGATTTTTTCATATAGGAGAAGTACAAGGGTTACCCTTTAACAATCCATTTCCCTTATGTGGTTTCCCAAGGGTACACAATATGCCATATGACATATGTTGAGCCATTGATAGTGTTATTCAAGGTCTCTAGGTCATTGTGTGGAGTGCCAAGATGTAGAGGGCTTAGGAAAGGGGTCAATAACCCTCTAACTTTTCATGTAATCTGTATCATAGTCCCTAAACCACACCATAGTAGGGAATCCTTGAGAAGTGTTGCACCGTGGTCTTTGGAGAATGTTGCAGCCCCCCATTTACCCAGTTTTATTAAAATGTGAAAATATCTTTATACAATTTTTTATTTTTTAATTCACCCTTATTTTCCCCTAATTTCATTCTATTATACACATATGGGGATATTTCTACCTCTTTACATCATTTTTATCCAATAAGCTATGATTTCTAGAATATTTCTTGAGCCAAACCCATAATTTTATATTTCTCTTGCTTATTTCTTATTTTTTCTTCCATTATATCTTGGTTTTAGTTCCTCTTGGAAATTATAATGATTTTTTTATCAGATCAAGTCTTAGGGGTGTTTCAAATGTGGGTTTTCTATTATGATTTTTAGGGTCCATCTTCTTACTTTTTTAATCATTCCCCACTGAAGATGACACAATTTTGCTTATTGTAAGTGGTTTCTACCTTAAATGAGGTATGTGTTTTTACATAATTTTTGTTAAATGGGATGAAATCCTATGCTTGAGATTTTTATTTATTAAATTAATTCAATAGGTGATTATTTTATTTTTTTGAAATGGTTTTAGTGTAATTTCTCACTTAAAATGAAATGGTATTAATAGTGTTTATTTATATTCCTAATGGATGTCTAACTTAAATGTGTCATAGAAATGTATTAAAGTATTGTTAGAAAATTAATTATATTTATGAAAGTATTTTACCCCATTTGGTTCAAAATATGGATAAATTTAAATGTTTTGGATTTATAAGAGGTTAAAAAAGTTTAATTGGTTCATTAAATGGAATAATGTGTAGTTTTAAATAAAATGTTATAAGAAATTTTTTAAAAACGATTTTGGAACTGATAAAAAGACTTTTCACTATGAGTAGGAATTTAAGAGGACCCATTTAGATCTTTCAAATAGTTTGAGAAAGGTTTATTTGTGGGATACCCTCTCTATTCCCCTAATTATTCTTTCCCTTTAGGGGTTCTTTTTTATGTATGTAGAGATTGTGTGATGGATAAAAAAGTGGTTGGGTATTATATGGGATTTATAGATGAGGGTGATATATTGTTTATAATTTATGATAGTTTTATTTATTATATGTTTTCTAACTCGCATAGAGTTCTAGTCATGGTGACTTGGGTATCTAAGTATGAAGTTTCTAATTATTCCACACTAGATAGTCACACATTACTAGTGTTCCCTCTAGTGTAAAATGTGACTGGATGGGGAATTCCCTTGATGAGGTTAGTGCTAGTTGGTCGGGTGTTTGTCACTGTTTGGATGAACTATAGGTTGATAGGTTGGTTTGTGTTTATAAATGTATCATACAATCTCATCTTAGGTCCTAGGTTAGAGCTCATGACTCTTATTCCTTAGAAGATGAGTTGATTTATGGGATTCATTTTGATTTTTTTATATCCCCACTTGACTAACATGGGTGTCTCATATAGATTGTTTTTTTATTTTATTGATTATATGGTTCCTTTCAATTAACTTTTATTCGTGAAGTGTGACTATGTTTTTTAATTTAGTTCACAAAAGGTTAAAAGGGAGTTTCAAATGAAAAAAGGGATTATTATATATGGAATGTGTGTTTTTTAATTAAAATATTTCAAATTGATTGTTTTCATCAAAAATAAATTAGGCTCGAGGGTTTATAAAAAACTTTATGGATGTGTTGTTGTTTTATTATTCATGTATAAATGATAGAATTAAATACTTTATATTTTATTTCAAATTAACACAAATTAAATGCCTTTCTATGTGAATTACACAAACACTTTTGTGAAATCATACTAGGATTTGTTTCTCACACGCTACAAACACCAATGGGTATATATATCCTTTATTATTACATTTCTAGTTTCCCAGGTTGTGGCCTCTTTTCTTGGTTGATGATCAATTTGTTTTTGTTATGGAGGTATTTTATATATCCAGAAATCTTGGGTCTCTTTTAGGTTTTTTATAACATTTGGTTTTTTGGTTTATTTTATGGATTCTCTTTTATCATCCTTGAGGACCTATATTTTTTTTTATTTATGTGATGTTTTTTTTAATTCAGCATATGAGTTTCTTTATTTATTTATGTCGTGTACAATTTTTGGTTACATAAATGTTAATACTAAATTCTAGTCTGATGGTATTACTTTTATTTATTCTATTATTTTAGAGCGTGGGTGTTTGATATACGAACGGGTCAGGTCAGATTTTGGGATTAATGTCCCTTTGTTAGATTTATCTTTTTTTTATAAAAATTGTTCCCAACTGTGGGTTTTCCTGATAAAAAGGAACTTCTTTCCAACCCATATAGATTCTTAATTTCCATTGGGCCATGTATTTATCCAATTACAGTGATGGGTTGGTTTTAACTATGCCAGATCATGACAGAAAACATATCTTAGGGTTATCTTTATCCATAGCTGGGGGTGTATCCTATTATCAAGAAGTTTTGACAAGAGTGGTGGGTCAATATAGATAAAATTTAAATCTAATAAATATCTATCTCTATATCAATGAAATATTAGGTTAAAGTGTCGAAAGAATAAAAATATAAGATTCATAGATATGGTACATGACTCTAGGGAACAAGGATCCATGAGTAAATGTGGTTGGCTTGCCGATATCCTTCCATTGACTATTAGAGTGATGTTGATATCATAACGTGGTGTATGAAGAGTAGTTTAAGGATATTTTCCCACTAGAATACTCAATCTAAAAGGTTTTTTCAAAACTAGTAGTTGAGGGATACTGGTATTAGAATAAAATAGTTAGAGATATTTAATATTAATAAATCTATAAGAATGTATCAATAATCAAGATAATAATAATGATCTTTTAAATTTAATTTTTTAGAAAAATGGAACGTCATGACTAAAAAACACTAATAAATACTGGATAAAAAGTATTTCCAAACTGGGAAGAATTTACAAGAGTGGTATGTGAACTTGAACATAATGATATGGTATGGAAATAAATTGTATATGTTGAATTCCCTGATACTTGATAAACTACCTCATAAAGAAAGCGAGGGAGAAAATAAAGTTTACATGAGACTCATGAATAACACTTTTGTTATTTACATTATAATGTTTTAATCAATGTTTAATGAGTTATGAAAGTAAGAAGAGAACATTGATGTTTACACCAATCTGTCTAATCTACATGATGTTTTTGATAAAAAATTGAATTTAATGTACCCGACCCTAGTATCCTAGATCTGGTGCCCTAAAGTAATACATTGGCATAAGATAAAATGAATCATATCCCAAAGGAAAAAATTGTTTAGGAGTCTAGGAAAAATAGATAAATAATTGATTCTTATATTAAATTTAAATACACAAATTACAATATAATTTTTTTTGAAAATAACATTATTCCATCTAGAATATCCCTATATATTAGAAATAGTAAACTTTATGGAATCTTGGGGAAGGGAAAATTAACGGAGAGATCAAATTATCAGTAAGGGTTGTGTAAAGAAAATGAAATCATGAATTTGTAAGAATAATAAATATGGAAATTTAAATTACTGAATACAAATGAAATTTAAATAACTTGAAGACATGGATTGTTAAGAAGGAATAAAAATGGAAAGGTTAATAATAGAAAACACATTCCATTTAATCAATAAACTAATAAGGAAATTCATCTATAGGAAATATCATAGGGAAAATCTCAGGGATAACGAAAACTAAATCTAAATGAAAGAAATGAATTATTATTATTCATCATGTTTCCCATGCACATGACACCTTTACAATCAAGACCATTCACAATATGGTTTGTCATAATACTATCAATAACTTTCACAAGAGTGTTTAAAACATATTGGTTATAAATGAATAGGGATTGTCCAACTAATTTCTCCTCATGAGACTAATGATGCATCAATGTTATTTCATTAAACTGTCCAAAGACCATGTATTTTATGTGAAAATAATACATTTTATATCAAATAATCAATTTAACTCATAAATAATGTGCCTTATAAAATATCTATATTGAGTAATGGATACATATTTATAAATATTTCACAAGTTAATCATATAACTTTCAAATTAAACACCATATGTAAAAAATTTCTACAACTTAGAAAATAATAATATTCATCACATGAGAATATATATTTTTATGATAAATTAAATTTCCATTGAAATTTTGTTACATGATGGTTATTGTTTCAAGAGAAAGTTAATAATCACAGAAGAAAGTGAGATTTCACAATATTCCTTACCATTTGGTATTTTCCAAGTCATATCATCTGAGAAGAAATAATTCAAATTGAAAAATAAAATTCCATGAATAATTATATATTCATGATTTTAAATGTCTAAGGGGAAGTATATACACCACAAAATAATTTAATTGGTTCATAATAACTAATTAGTCTTTATATAATATAAATTGAGATTAAATCTCTTACCTCATACTTCGTTTCTATTAAATGTTATTTAATAAATCATATTGTGGTTTTCTTAATGTTATTAACTTATTATAGAACCATATTAGTATTTATAATATCAAATATTATCCTTTTATAACAAATTATCACTCTTTAATTAATCATCTTTCATTATTTTCATTGTTTCGGGTGTTAATTGTCTTGGTTTCTCATGCGTGTTTCATCATAAAAATATCATTTACTTCCCATATTATATTTTTCTACCTCCTCCAGAATAATAATCATGAAATAATTATCATATATTTACATCATTTATACATTTAAATCTAATCATAAATAATGGTTAAGAAAAATTAAGTATGTTACGATCATGGAGATGGTAGGTCGTACGTATTCATGAATAACATTTTCCATTTTTCAATGGTCATTATGGAAAAGTGGTAAGTAAAATCTCACCTTTATAGAATGATCAATGATAATAATATCATTAATAACATATTATATTCTTATATATATCATTCATGTGGTGTGGTGATGAAAAGAGAGTCGTATCGCTTTGTGAAGGCGGTAGTCCAAACCTACACGAATGATGTTGTCATTTTTCATTGAGTGAAAAGGTAATCAATGAAAATGACATATTATCTTTACATAAGGATACATATGTAATTAATATAATAATTATTTCTTTTATATCAAATATATTTTTCCTTCACACTTTCTATGTAAGGCATTGGTTAAAGACGAATCACATCACTTCGCAAGGCGGTAGTCCTCCGTACACATGTCTGACATCATCGTGTATCCTACGGAATAGAAATTAATAAATTATATGTAATTTTATAAATATACAGGTATAATAATGTTATATATATATATATATGAAATATATACTTTATATCCATCATAATACCCAACCTTGGGAGGTGGTAATGGGAAAAATGACATCGGTCTGTAAGGTGGTAGTTTGTCGTACACCTGGATGATGATTTCATAACTCATTTGATGGAAGTGGGTATGTTTTTATGTGGTTACCTTTTTATAAAAAACCAATATATGGAACATTTTGATGTTATTACATATTGATTGTTAAATAATAATTAAAGGAGGATGAAATGATGTAAAATAAATATGCTTGTAGAAGAATGTAACCTCTTCTTCAGGTATCTTACATTAGTTTTCACTAAACCCTTTCTAGGTTCGATTTATGCCCAAAAGAAGGCTTATAATATTATTTATGTAATTTTTTGAGTGATTTCATAGGTTTTTTATGATACAAATGTCTTTAGATGTGTGAATAAGTGAAGGGAGTAACTTCTCTTTTATTATTGAGGAGGAGTGGAATTCTTGTAAATACTCATAATTATTCACTATTGGGAGGTGTCCCTTGTCTAATGTGGTTCAAAAATAGATAAATAATGTATTATATGGTTTTTTGGTTGATAAAAACATCCAATATACAAAAATAACATATATTTATCTTGTTGTTCCTTAGTGTTTATGTTTACTCAATTCCACCCTTTTCATTTTTTTCTATGGTAGTTAGAATTTATTTACAATGGTAATTTATCCATTAAGACTATAATTAAATTTAAATTTATTATATTATTTATAAATACTTATTGTAATTATGAAATAAAAATAAAAATCAAATATATGTGTGAAATTAATATTAACACAAACACAAGTAACGCAAAAAATATTATTTTATCAATAGGGGTGCTAACATAGTTTTTATGCAATTTCAGGGTCAATATATTCATTATAAAAGAACAATTGGTAAATTAATGGAACATAGTAAATATTTATTAACATTTATAAATCAATTAGGAGAATATATGAATTTCATAAATTTTAAATATTTTAATAAATATCATCTATTATAAAATAACATTAATATTAATTTTGACATTATTCATTTAATTTGAATTCAAAAATATCAATAAAATGAAGGAATTAAAATATATTTTGGTCACATGAGTTTTAAATGATATAGTTATATTAAAATTAGTTAAAATCAATAATTTATTCAATTTAAATCACCTTTAATATTTTTAGCATCATTTCTTCTATTTAATAATTAAGTAAATAATTCATGAATCGGCGTTTCATAAGTATTTAACACAATTATTTCATATATAAAAAATTTATCCTGCTAAAAAAACAATATATCTTTAAAAATAAAATATATAATTTAAACTATGTTTTTTTCTATAATAAAATCATTACATATATTAAGTTCAAAGAATGATCATTATCTATCTTCTTATTTACACGACTTCTTATATATGTCCCATTCATGGAAAAGTATCCAAAAAAACTCATATAAATATAGAATATGTTATTAAGGGTATAAATATTTCAATTTAATTGGTACTTTACATGTTGGTAGGTCATTTTACCCCTAATCTACTAAGATTAACCCCTAATAAGATCGTTTTTATCTTAATTGCATAAATTAATTTTAACTATTTTCAGTAATCATTATGGTAAAAATTTATGTTGACCTTATTAGATAATGTGAATTTTTATGATTTCAAATATGGAATCTATTTTTCCAAATTCAAATCACAAATTTGGATGAATTTAATTTAAAATAATTTTCTAAGACGCAATGAGAAAGAGGGTTATTAAATTGAAAATGTTCAGAATCTTAGAAAGTTCTTTATATAAAAATTAAATCTAAAAATGATTATAATGAAATAAATTAGATTAATTAATGTAAAATTGACCTAAGTTTACTTTATAAGTAATTAAATATATAATTTACCATTATATATTATTTAAGTGAAAAGACATTCTTCAATTAAAATCTGTTATTTTTTCACTATTCAATGAGAAATAAATCTTTTAATAAAAATACCTACAATTAACCCTGATCTAATTTATATATTTTTATTTCAAAAATGAATTTTATTTTTTCAAATAAATTTTCTGAAATTGTTAAATTTTTATTTTAAATTATGTGGGCCAAGTACAATTAAAATGTCATTTAGAAAAATATTATTTTTTAGAGAACATTTATTTTTATTTTAAATGATTATTATTTTATCTGTAATCAATAGATAACTAAAAAAGTATGTAATATATTTATATTTTCATAATTTACTTAATCCTATTCATAATAACCATTCAAACATATTGGTTATATTAATTATAATTTATAATAATATTAATAGTATATTTATGTAAGTAAAACTCGGTCTTCTATGTAACATGAACTAAACTCTGTGTTACTTGTAATGAAAGATATTGAAGATATTGAATTTATTCAGAAAATAAATATATTATAAATTGTTGGGATTTTATATTCCCTTCTACGCATTGTGTTTTATGTCACATACTCTATTGAATAAAATGTTATTCCTTTAGAATTTTGGGGTGTTACATTCTCCCAACCTTAAATAAATTATGTCCCCATAATTTAAACTTGGTCACAGTACTTAAGGGTTTGATATTTTAAAATTAATTTGTAAAACAAACCATACCATAAAATTTTTATTAAAATAACATCGTAAAAGGAGATAAAGGGGGTAAAAAGTATATCTATAATAATCATATAACGAGGTTTCTGAGTATGAGAATGTAGGTGGAAAATGAAAACATAGACATTTAAGAGAAGAAAAAACCCCAAATACTAATGGAGAGTCATATAGAACATTGTTCATAAGAACATCAGTGATCTAGATAAGGTTAACGACAACAAAGCCATAAAATAAATAGTTGTGAAATAATTCACTGATATCATTAGAAATGATAGTAATAAGATAAAATTCTATTTTAAGATACATTTTCATAAAGTGGATGAACTTTCGTGAGAAGATATACTTAATTGATTTTATTTTATTTTATAATAATGTTTTCATCCTTTTGTTATTCCTTGATAAATTCACACATCGTCACTCACTCTATGAAATTAAGATGAAATTTTTATACATGGTGAAATAACAGATCCCAAGATCAATATTAGAATGATAATTAATTCCTTTTATCTAAATTTTTCATTATAATAGATGGTTTAGAAAATGTTATCCAATATTCATAAATCTTCATGCAGTGAATTGATACATAAATATTTAAAATATGATTCATGTTTTACCTTAAAACATTCCGTAAATAGTTAACCATATGAACCTATAAAGGATTAAGATCCATAAATTTATAAATAAGGTCACTGAATTTATCAAAATAACATATCATTAATCAGTTACAAGGTATTTAGTAGTATCCAATTTATATTATCCATATGATTCATCTATTTATATGAACATAATTATATCAACATTCAGAATATATAAAGGGTTCTATTTCCATCAGTCATGTGTTTTCTAAGAAGTTCAACTTTCCAATGAATCATTTTTATTGTCCATAAATACCATTCAATATATTCTTTCCAATTCGAAATGAAATATTACTAAATTAAAATACATATATATTTCATGATTCTTATGATGATAATGTAATTAATAAAATATTTTAAAACATATTTCATGGAATCAAAAACACAAAAAATAGTAATCATTCCACCTTGGTTGTATCAAAAGCATAATATTGACCGTGATCTCTTATCTTCTTCGGAGGTATATTTTATTAAATCTTGGGGAATTCATTAGTGTGATGCCCGATATTATTATAGTAAAAGGACTAAAAAAGTTAAGTTTATTTATTTCACTTGAAACGGTGATATTTGTGGCATTTTATGTACACTTATAGAAACATCTCATTCCCTTCAAGCATGTACTGGGGTGTTTCTTCCAATGATTATTGCATGCAGGAAAATCCCACTTTCTATTCTCCCCCTTATCCATTTTTTTGATCTCTCATCCTCTTCTTCACTATATTCCCTTCAAAGTGATACCAAATAGTGAATTATTTCTCTGTCTTGATAACACATAAAATTATTTCCTTATATGAAGAAAAAATATTAAGAGACCCATGCCCTTAAAAGATATGGCTTAATCCCTTCAAAGACATGGCCAATCTTGCAATCCATGTTGTGTATATAATCCGTAGCATACCTATATAACTTTGTCAAGGTATCTTAATACTCTGAAACACATTTTTTCCATTTTATTTAAGTTAAGATATATATTATAGTTTTTTTCTCATGGGGGAAATATTTTTAAAAGAATGTATCCTTAAATTATTTCCATTCCATGAGTTGTATTTTCTCTTACTCCCTAGTATTCTAGATCAATGGACACCATTGATCGATATCACCTTTGAAAAAATAAAATGAAAGTGTAACCTTTTTTAAACACAAAACAATTCCATAAATATCTTTTACATAGAATTAATATATTTATTAGATACCACTGGATTAGTATTCCCTCTAACTAATGTGGTAATCGGTCACATAAATCCATCCAACATAGGGGAATCTCTCTGTGGAATAGGTTACTCCATCTGGGAAAGGTTATTTTTTAAAACCTGATTAATCTACGATAATATAGCCATAATTTTCTACATTCGAATACTAGTTGTGTTGGTTCCCTCAACAAGGCAATCTCTACGTTTTCCACAAGTACTAATACCATTCATCACTTCATGTGACTTTTCTAAACAATGGAATATATTTAATTAGCTCATAAAATTATGAACTTTTTATTAATCTAGATATGGTGTGACACTTTATATAAATTGAAAATGTTATTTATAGATAATATCATAATCATAAATAAGGTTTCTTTGAGGATATATTTATCTTCAAATAGTTCATAATGTTTTGTAAATAAAATGTAAATTATCCAAATAATATCCCCCAGAGTATTTGTCCAAGTGAGCAGTAAGGCCCTTTTTTAGGTACCAGGTAATTATGTAGTGAATACCAAAATATCTTTTTTTGAGTTATTACCCCTAGGTACCTCTTTTCTAGAACCAAATCCAATTTTAGTATCTAGAAATGGATATATTGTTAGGAATAAACAAAAAAACTATACCTTGTCAAAATTATATGATATTCTTATAAACTTATCCTCAAATTATATTATACTGTCATGTTTCCTAGTCTAGGTTTTTTTAAATATAGTTCCATATGTTTATATTAAATATCCTTTGTTACCAAATGTAATGACCTCAACCTTAGTATCCACGAGTTGGTTCCTTACTTTCTTATATTGGAATAAGATATAAATAATCACATCCTGGAGGACCTAATAGTTTAGTGGTCTTGGTAAACTAGATACATACTTGAGTTTTATATTAAATTTCAATACAAATATTATAAAATATTTTATTTCAAGAATAACTCTATTCCATATAGAATATTCTTATGTATCATTCATATTAAACTTTATGGAATACTAGGGGAAGGAAATAAAATAAGGGTGATCTCAAATTCTTACTAAGGGTTAATTACTGTGGAAGCTATCATGAATAAATACGAATAATCAATATGGGAAGGTAAATAACTAAGAAAACATTCCATTTAAATAACTTTTTCTCATGAATACGTATTTAATAATCAATATGGAATGGTAAATAATGGAAAACACATTCTATTTAATTAATAAAATAGTAATAAAATCCATCCATATATAATATCATAGATAACATATCATGGATAATGAAAAATGAATCAGAATTAGGGAATTTATTAATTATCATATTTCATTCTTCCAATGAATATTATAGCTTCACCATAAAAACATTTCATAAGACAATTTATCATTCTACTATTAGGACCTTTCACAAGATAGTTTAAAATATACTGGTTACAAACATACAGGGTTTGTCCCTATGATTTTGTCTCACGAGACTACTGATCAAAGAGTGGATTTCATTAACTAGTACCCAAACCATTTATTTCATTTCGAAATCATTAATAATATATTTAATAATTGATTTAAATCACAGAAAATATGCCATATTAAATATCTATATTGAGTAAAGGATACACATTTATCAATATTTCTCCTATTAATCCAATACCATTCAAGGTAAACACCATATGAAAAAATGGTATAAATTTTTGAAATAATCATATCCATCACAGAATAATCTGTTTATTTAATATAGATTTTATTTTCCATTGAAAAAATGGTTACAATAAAGTGATTGTTTAATTATAAATTTATTAATCACCAAACAAAGTGAGATTTTACAATAACTCTTACCATTTATTAATTTAAAATTGAAATCCATTTGGATGAAATAATTCAAATTGAAACATAAAATACCATGCATAATTAGTTATTCATGATATTACAAGTCTACGGGGTAGTATATACACCACATTAAAGTGAATTGCTTTATAATAATAAACAATTCTCAATGGAATGTAAATTGAGATGAAACCCCTTAACTCATGCTTCATTTTTATTGAATGTGATTTAATAAACTATATATGGGTTTTAAAAAAATTATTAAATTATTAAAAAACTATAATAATATTTAAAATATCATATATTACTCTTTTATAACAACTTATCACCTGTTTATTAATAATCATTCAATATTTCCATTTTTTTGGTGTTAATTGCCTTTGTTTCTCAAGCGTGTTTCATCATGAAATGTAAATTTATTGAACATATTATATAGTTATACCATATCAAAAAAAATGTCATAATTATCATATATTTACATAAAATATAATTTTAAAACCAGTCATTAATAATTATTGTTAAAAAATGAAGTATGTTACGATCATGGAGATGGTAGGTAGTATGTACGCATGAGTAACGTTTTCCATTTTCAATGGTCATTATGGAAAGGAGGAAACTAATATTTTTCCTTTATATAATTATAATAATATAATTAATAAAATATTGTATTCATATATCTCATTTATGTGGCGGGATTATTAAAAGATAGTCACATCGTTTCATGAAGGCAGTAGTCCACATATACGCAAAAGAGTTTATCGTCTTTCATTGATTGAAAATGTAAGGAAATAAAATGATATATTATAATTAAAAAATGATACATATGTAATTAATATAATAATTATTTCATATCATATATGATTATTCCTTGTCACATTCCAAGTAAATTATTAGTGAAAGATACATCCCATCTCTTTGCAAGGCGGTAGACTGTTGTACACACGAGCGACGCTATCATGTCTCCTATAGAATGGAAATAAAAAAGTTATATATTATGTAATAACTCAATATTTATAATAATTTTATATATGTTATATATATACTTTATATCTTTCCTAATACCCAACCTTGATAGGTGGTAATAGAAAAATGAACGACATCAGTTCACGAGGTGATAGTCCTCTGTACAAATGAATGATGATTTCATAACCCATTTGATGGAATTTGATATTGTTTTAAGCCATGAAATTATTATTAAAACAGACTAGTATATGTAATTTACTGATTTTATTATATCATCATGGCTTAATAAAAATTTATGGAGGTGTGAAAAGAAGTTTAATAAAGATGCTCGTTGAAGAGTATTACCTCTTATTTGGTATCATTATTTGTTTGGAAAGAAACACTTCCTAGGATGGATTTATATCCAAAAAAGGATTATAGGATTAGGGTAGAAAACGTGGGGAGTTTTATTGGAAGTTTTTTTATGATAAATGTTTTGTATATGTGTGAATATGTGAGGGTAATGAGTTCCCATTTATAATTGAGGATGAGTGGAATTCTTATAACTACTCAAATGTATTCACTATTGGGAGATCCCCCTTACCTCATTAGGACACAAAATAGATAAATAATGTAGTTTATGTTTTATTTAATAGATAAAAACCTCCACCACATAAATAGAAACACATTTTTAACATTTTCTTCTTTATTCAGTATGTTCCCTCAAATTTTCCCTTTTAATTATTACCATGGTAACTTATATATTTTCATTTACCTAGTTAATTTATCCATTAAGACTAAAATAAAATGGGGTTTTATTCGATAATTTAAAAATAATAATTCTAAATTTGATATATAAATAAAAATAAAATGAGTGTGTGAAATTAATTTTAATATCATTTCATATAATGCTCAGAAACACGGTTTTAACCATAACTGTGATAACACGGTTCTGTTTACTATTTTTGGGATCAATATATTAATTATAGAATATAAATTAGTCCATTAATGGAACATAGTTAATATTTAATTACATTTAGAATTAGATTTTCAGAATATATTATTTTTAGTAATTTTAAATCATTCAATAAAAAATCATTTATTATAAAAGAACATTAATGTCAATTTTGACATTATTCATTTAATTTGAATTTAAAAAAATAAATACAATGATTGAATTAAAATATATTATTTGAATTCTAGTGTAACATGATATAATTATCTAAAAAGTTAATTTATCTCAATAATTCATTCATTTAACACCACTTTTATTATTTTTAGTATCATGTATTCTATTTAATTATTAACTGAATAATTCATGTGTTGTCGTTTCTTAAGTATTTAAAGAAATTATTTCATATCTAAAAAATTAAAATAAGGTATCATTTTGAAGAAAACTAATTTATATTTCAAAATAACGTGTATAAATGAACCTATGTTGTTTCTATCCATATCCAGTATCTTTATTGATATTAAATTCATTGAAGGTTCTTTTTTCTTTTATAGTAATTAACTAATTATATAGGTAAATTTCATGGAAAGTTTCCTAGAAACTCCTAAAAATATATAATAAGGTCATAAGGGTCTAAATATGTCAATGAAATTGGTTTTTGACAAGTTGTTAAGTCATTTTACTACTTATCTACTATGTTTAACCCCTAGATAAACTCATTTTACCTTAATCGCGGTAATTAATTTTAATTTTTTCCACTAATAATAATGTTAAAAATTTAAGTTTACCATATTAGATAATATAAATTATTTTTATTACATTTATTTAATCCAATTTACCAAATTCAACACACATAATTGGCATAATTTAATTTAAAATTAATCCCACAAATAGGATGAGAAAGCAGGTTTTTTAAGTGAAAATGATCAAAAGTTTAAAATGTTTTTATATAAAAAATCAATATAAAATGATTATAATGTCCTAATTTTTATTAATTTATATAAAATTTAGATAAATTTACTTTAAATCAAATTCAAAATATAATTTAACATTATAAATTATTTAAATGAAAAGGTGGTTTTCAATTAAAATCCAGTATTTTTCATTATTCATAAAAATGATATATTTTAGCAAAACTTCACAAATTCACCCTAAAAAAATTTTGATATAAAAATTTAGAAAATGAAGTTTGTTTTTTCAAATAAAATTTATAAAGGTGGTAAAATTTTATATTAAATTATTTACGCTAAGCATGAATAAAACGTATATTAGAAAAAATACTGTTTTTTATAAAATAGTTTTTTTCTTTTAAATGATTCTTATTTTATATCTAATCAATTAGATAACTAATAAAAATGTGTAATATTTTTTTTTATAATTTAGTTAATCTTATTCAAATCCTCCATTCCAAAGGCTAGGTAATATCTAATATATTAAATAGTAATATTAATTTTGTATTATTGTTATGTAAAACTCGGTCATCCATGTAGAACAACCTAAAATCACTGTTATGTGTAATGAATATTATTGAAGAGATTGAAATTATTTAAGAAATTAATATATATTAATGTTTTGGGTTGTTATATTACCTTCGATGCATGGTGTTGCATGTCAGATACACTTTTGAGTAAAATATTACTCTTTTAGAATTTTGAGGTGTTAAAGTGAAGCAAGAAACAAATGATATTATCACTATACTAAACAAGATTATGTTAAAAGGTTAAATATATGTTATTCCATATATAATAATGATGAAATATTTTGTTGGTAAACTAACAAAGTTTGGATTTATGATAGATAATGATCTTTCAACACATCTCAATATTTTATCATTACCACCCAATTAGTTTAGTTATTTTGAGAACTATAAATAATATAGTAAGGAGAAATCACTTCAATATATATTTATATATAGTTCAATAAGAAGATAAAACCATAAATAAAGACAAATTTTTATTTCTTATAGTGAAAAATAAGAATGAAAAACAAAAAGGATAATATAACTTGTAATTCCAAAGGAACCTTCATAAATTCCTTCTAACAAACCACTGATAAAGAGGGAGATCATAAAATGTAGCTCCCCAAGACCTAGTCACCAAAAGTTGGTGGGTTATTTATTAAATGTTAATAAAAATACACGATATTACATACCCACGATCATGGATTAGTAGTCCCTAAAATATTTTATATTTAAACATTACATTACCAAATCACATATTATATCATTCGAGTAAAAATCCTTATTCTTTCATATCATCCATAGATCTATCCATACATAATATTCAACTACATTGCCAGGGTAAATGGGAAAGAAAAGAAAAGGGAGAACTCAGATTCTTAGTAAGGGATAACTTACAGTGGAATATGACATGGAATAATAATGAAATAAATTATTTAGTGAGAATATATAACATATGATGTCACATAAAAGGATAAATAATAAGAACTAATACCTTGAATTCATGTAAACAAAAAATAATATGGATAAAAATAAATGATCTCATACTTATGTAAATGATGGTTGTCAATAATTCCTAACATCATAAACATATAACTAAGGACTTGTTCCATGAAATTTTACATAAAGGGTAAGGATGCTCCCATTACCATCTATTAGTTGTCTCATTAGACCTACCAGTGCACCAAGTAAAGATCCCATATCCGGTGAATGTTATATTTATTATCAATGGATTTTATTGGTTTTCAATTAAATATTTCGATTTTAGTGACTTTAATATGTTGAAAAATATATAAATAAGTTTTCATTGGAATTTTTTGTTGAATAATCCATGTTTTATAAAAAATTTGATATTTATGCGATGAATAGATGCAGAAAAAATAAAGTAATGAAGTCATATAATATTAAAACAATTATTTTTAATAGTTTTAGTTTGACTTATTTTGATTTGGGTGAAGTTATTATCATTTAAAAAAATATGAGAGGATTTTTTATCAACATTAAAATATTTATGAAGATTATAAAATGAGTTTTACTTAAGAATTTTCTCTAATAAGAACATAAATTTTTTCCTTAGGATGTTTTTCTAAAGAGAACTGACAAAGTTTCCTTAAGGAGTTTCAATATGAAGTATTTGAGAGTAATGTTACCGAATGAAACAAGTTTTCAAAGATAAAAAGATAGAGGCCAATGGATTGAGTTGATTATATGGAGTCGATAATATTATGATGACCATATTAAGTTCATCTAATAGAGGTAAAAATACTGAGATTTTTGAAGTGTTCTATAAGATAGAGTGTCCAATAGATGAACTTGGATAAAAATTCTAAGTTAAAATAAGTTATTTTATGACATCATGTAGCTGATTTTTATACATAATCTTTGTGTATAAATCACATATCCCTTTCAATGGAAATGATAATTCACCTAACCTAATCTTGATGAAGAGTTTCACATAGATGACTACTACACAAAAAATTTCAAAAGAGGAACAAATTTTTTGACTAATTATACTAAAATGTTAAATTAGATAGATATTAATTATAAAAGCAATATTAGACACTGATAAAGTATTTTTTTAGTATTTAAACACCATAATGTTTTATGTATACAATTCAAGATGGAGTTAAAAGAAGGTTTGTACAATGTCCATCAAATGGAATTGTAAAAATATCAATATATATAGTTAAAATCCTCCAGAAATATTGGACACAAAATTACTAAGGCAGAAAATAGAATTTTTTACATGGATACCCTGAAAGTAAAATGAAAATTTAAATTTATAATGGACCTACAGTATAAAAGCATCGAGTCAAGTCCATCGAATGAAGAACTATCAGATAGATCAAATATGAATAGATGAAATGAAGTGAAATAGATGTATAAGGATCCATATGATGTACTATCATCATAATACAATAATTATTTAATATAATAGTTAATTATATGATATTATACCAATATATTATTTCCATTCATGATGATCAGACATTGGTTATCGAGGTTTATAAATAGATTTTATCAGAAAAATGTTTCTTCTATGTTATGTAATCAAGAAAAAAGTTGTTAAAATGGAATTGTTTTTTGGATTACAAAGCCATAAGAGATAATTATATGAATCTATATGAAAAAGGAACCAAAGAAGATCACTGAGGGTTCAAAAGATATAGGAAAATAGACAAATATATGAGAACCTGGTAGATGGAGGAAGATCTCCATGAATGTTTGTTAAATAGAATTTTGAAGAGAAGATAAAAATAGAGTTATGTTTCTTAAATCATGTATACGGTTATGGTAAGTATATGGTAAAACATTTAGATATATTTCTATAAAATTATGACATAATAATGGATGAAGTTTCATTAAAAAAAGATATGTTATGAATTTTTACTATATGGAATGTTTGAAGAGATTTATAATGTTTTTAAAGTTATTTATTATAGAAATGTTGAGTTGATTATTCAAATTTTCAATAATTATTTAGGGTTTTTTATTATAGTGTGTTTAAGGAAGTTTTCGGATGTTTTGTAACATCTCAAAAGTTCCAAATCAATTGGGAATAATTCCAGTGAAATCGAAATAAGAGAGATGTTTTAAATTCAGGTTTGTGCTGGGAGGGAAAATATATTTGAATTTATATTCTTTCCCATGTAGGTGAACCTATATAATGGGATTTAGTATTATGGATATGGTTTGTTGAAAAATTTTCGGATAAAGAGAAGTTGAAGTGAGGAATAATTTATATGGTACAAAGTGTTGGTCATGAAGCTTGAGATATATTCTAATTTGGATTAATGTTTTTATAGAAGTGTAATATAAGGAGAAGGGGGTAATAGATGATGATAAATCACTCAATATAACTAAATACCAAGATGAATAGAGGTAAAATAAAAGTGAAATTGATTAATTTTCACCAGATAAACATTATCATTTGGACTTATCAGACAAAAATATCATATAGAGGATTGAACATATAGGTTCTGGATGAAGAATGGTGAAGAATGGAATAGAGAATAATGGGAGTGTGAACTATCACTGGATGAATCTACATTGGATATATAGGATCAGACGAATCTATCATATGTATAATCATTGGAAAAATAAAGAATAAGTAAAAAATGCACTATCCCTAACCATAATCACACTAGTTTAACATCATCGGATTGATAGGAATGGATTGACATGATTGGATAGAAGAATTAGATCAAATTTTTTAGGATTAATGAAGTAAGGAGTTATAATTATTATTAATTGTTGTTATGATAGTAATAAAATTTAGAATATGGAATTGAATAACAAAGAATCACTGTGATGTCAAATATAAAACTAATCTAATTGAATAATTTCTTGGTGTTATAATGTAGATTAAGAAAAAGGTAAATATTGTCTTTGGAGGAAGTATTATTAACTAGGAAGTAATGGTAAGTTAGAAAAGGTTATCACCAGTCCTAAAAAAATGTTTTTTTCACCCCCCCTCCAAAACTAAAGGGACTTGCACTTGTCTATGGATTGTTTTCTTACCATACCACTATATCTGGTATCTCATTTTAGTATGTACTGTTCATCACTATACATGTGAAGGAATAGATAATCCTATTGAGTAGTGAAAATTTTTATAATACGATGATCTATATTTACATTGTTTAATATACTTTCATTAATTTAGTGAAATTTAATAAGATATTCATTATCCTAATAGGTCTATGAGGTGAAGGGATAAAATGTAATAAAAGTGAAAAAGTTCACAATAATGATTGACCCCCACCCTCTCAGTGTTGAATATTTCCTGAAGTATTTCTATCAATTGGTATTAGGTCCAATGTTTTCCTATATTATATTCTATGTGGTGAAGAAATTATATTTTTAATATTTTACCCACTTTAATGTATTAATAATAAAGTTTAATTTTTATAATGATTTAGTTATCTATAAGAAGAATTATATTTGTACAATGAACTTGCTGAGTATGAAAAATAAAGAGAGAATAAAGATGATGAATATATACCTCTTGTCTAGTGAAGAGGAATTATTAGTTTCTCTATGCCATAATAATAAAGATAATATATCTGGTTTGGTATGTTAAGAGTAGGTGGCTCATGTTACCACCAAGGAGAAGGATAACTTCCTTACAACGAGTGAACAAAAAATGTTAAATGAACACGAGGAATGCTAAGATTCTATTTCAAACTATCCTCAAGAAAAATATTCGAGCATACGTGGGGATGTTGATCCATCTATAATTTTTCAATATATATCAGTTGATATATTAATGTATATTATACAATGCATTTCCAAAAAACATCCTCCCTTGTTTGTGGAGTTTTTCAAAGTATGCAGGAAAATATTTCCCAAATGGAAGAATCATTTGACAATATGGAAAAAAATTTACAAGAAATTGTTCTATCATGTATAAATATCTCTAAATAGGTTATATCATTGAAGAAATAATATTTTATCTTGAAATAAGTTCCCCAAAATGGCTCAAATAAGTCAAATATAAAGATGGATTCAAGAAGAATCTGGAAGAAAAGATCCATGCACTTAAAGAAAAGATAAAATTTTGAATTGTTGTCAAGGATTTTATATTGAAATAAAAATGCAAGAATATAAGTAAAATATACTCTTTGTTACAAATTAATATGATATATGAAGTGGAATATGAATGAATGAATAATGTTGGTGAAGTGAAGGTGGTTGTGATTGACGATCAAAAAATACCCCCAATATGAAATGTTTAGAATTATAATTTATGTTGGTCAATCTTGAGAAGTCATATATTGAGTCTTTATAGTATAAGTTCAATGTTTATACTACAAATCATTGATCACTCGATGATTTTATAGTCATAACACCTCTAACATATGATAATAAAAGCAATAATTTTTTCAATGATCTTTCTCAAGTAGTTGTAAATATAGAGGTACAATCCATACCATCCAGTAATAATGTCTCTAAATATCTTTTGAATAGCGAAGGTTAAAAAAATTGATATAAGTATAGATTAATAATGGTTATAATAAACCAACCACCATGACTAGGATGGATAGGAAAAATACTATGGAATATAGTTCCCCAAAAAGGGAACAAATATATGTATAAGACCAATAAATATTACATATAAGATATCGAAAAATAAATATTTTTGGTCAATTTCAGTGGTGAAAAACATTTAAGCATTATGCATCATATTTTTCACACAATCCTCTAAATGAAAATTTATAATGGAAGGCCATGATAATGGGGAGAAGTATAAAGATGATGAAGAAATATTTACACTCTGAGAAAAATCTAAAAATATATAATGGTATTGGAATGTTTTAAAATTCCTATGATATTGGAAATAATGATTGTCATAGGGTTGGTGCATGCTCATCTCAACATGTATCAAAATATGAAAAGAAAAGAAGACCGCATAAAGTGGTTAAGAAAGAATAGTCATCCTTGGTATGTAAGAAGGAAAATTGTTTAAATAAAAATCCACATAAGAATATTTCATTAAAAAAGTAGAGAAGACCATAGATTCCAAATTTGACATATTGATGAAAAGTGTTGAATCCAATAAAATAGATAAGAATTATGTCACTCGTAAAAATCCAGGTCAAAATGACTTACTTTTTTACCAATTTACGTAGTGATATATTATTAACATGGATTGAATATTTGGAGAAACTGAGAAAAATAGAAGAAACATAAGAGATGTCTAGTGAAAAGGGGAAATAAAATATTTCACATGATTGAGGAAAATTACATTAGAGGTAGTTAAAAATAGACAATGGTTGTGTTAAAGACGTTATGTGTGAGAAATGTAACAAATTTGGCCATTGTAAAAACGTTGTTTAACTATTCTTCCATAATAATAATCATTCCATAAAATAATTGAGAATACATCATCAATGAAGTTTGTTAAGAAGAAAAGTTCCCCCTAAAAAGTATAGGATAATATTATAAGAATCATACATCCTTTCAAAAATAGAACTAAAACACTAACATGAAATCATACAGATTGGAAGAATTAATGTGGATAACCCTTAATGATATGTTTATGAGTTCTCACTCAATGAGGTAACATGATCAACTATTAAGGGATATCATTATTTTCTAAATCAAATCCACATATTTTCTACACTAAGCATTTCTCACATAGAATTAGATTAAAATTATGGTTGGCATATTTCTTATGAATTTTTTTATAACCATTTCATTTGACATTTTTATTTATTGAAAATCATTGGGAGAAAATTTGAAATGAATTTTAGGAAATGTAATGGGGAGAGAAAGTAGATATAGAGCCACATATTTCCATATGCATTTGAAAATTACTTTGAAAGAATTTCTAGTATATAAAAAGGGAATATTGAAGATCCCAATTTTTGTTTTATTAATATTTTTTTCAATGGATGAATATTGGAATCCAATAAAATAAAAAAGATTTCATTGATGTAAATATATTGAATAAGATGTAATGAACTTTCGACTTGAATGTATGGTTAAAGCATCCATTCATTGTAAAAAAAATGAAATTTATTGGATGAATGATTGAAGAATAGATAAAGTAATTAAGTCTTATTATCTCAAGAAATTTATTTACATAAATTTTGTTTGAATGATGATAATTAGTAATATTTTATTAATCTCTCAAATATATAAATTCAAGAGAATAATCTTTGTTATCAACATTATAAACTGATGAATTTTCCTTAAAATTTTTTCTTTTGTAGGTTTTTCTAAGAAGAATTGAAGAAGTATCCTTATGAGGTTTTTTCTAAACAAAATGAAAAAAGGTTCCTTAAAGAATTTAAATAATTTGATTATAAGATAAATGCTACAAGATAAAAGAATTTTGAAAAGGTAAATTGATAGAATCCAGTAGACCAATTTGATCAGATGAAGTCGATCATTCGAAGATGATCAAACAATTTTCAGTTGAAAGAGGTAAACCAACAAAGGTTTCTAAATTGTTTCGTCAGATGGAGTGTCTAGATAATGAGAAAATATAAAGATTCAAAATGGATAGAAGATATTTTGTTATATCATATAGTTAATTTATATTAAGTTTCTTTTAGATTAAATCACATATGAATTTCAATAGAAAATAAAAATCATGTAGTAAAAAAATTTGAGGAGTTTAATATAGCAAACTGCTACATAGAAATTTTAAAAAGAGGAACTAATTTTTTAACTAATTCTATTCAAAAGAATTAGAATTATCAAAAAAAAGGTATTATACATTTTAAAGTGTAGTGTTTTTTATGGATTAAACATCAAAATTTCAAATGGTTATAATTCAAGGTGGAGTAAATGGATAAATTCTAAAAATTCCATTGATTAGACTTGTCAAAAGATTGAGATATGAAGTAAATAAGTTATAAAATTATCGACCAAAAAATTAATAAGGGATTGGATATAATATTACACTAGAAGAAATTGAATGTGAAATGAATTTTCAATGTTACAAAGGGTGTTTTGGTATGAATGCATCAATTAACATCCGTCAGATGAAGAATTATTAAATAGAGGAAATATAAAAATATTAAAGGAACTGAAATAGATGAGGTGTGATCCATTATAGGGATTATAATAAGACAAACAAACATGATGTTATTAGAAATGTGGTTTAGATATGTTTCACCAATATAATTTTTAAATGGAAGGTAATCTGAAAATGTTTTCTATGTTTTCTAATTATATTTCATCAGGCAGATGTTTCATAGTGTTTTCCTCAGAAAAAAATGTGATAAAATGAAATCATTATGATTATTAAAATTTAACTAGATATATTTCTATGGATCCATCATACAAAATAACCGGAGAATATATTTTATGGTTCAATGTACTGAGGAAATATGATAAACATCAAATAACCAGATAGATGTAGAAAGAGACCCATGAAATTATTCTAAATATAATTTCAATGGTAATATAAAAAAATCATTATTTTTGAATCATTTCAATATTTAGTGTAAGTATCTTGAATTTTTTTTGAGATGTTCTTATAAATTTATGGTGGAATACCAGATGAAGATGCACTGGATATAAGACATGTTATGAAGTTGTACCGGATGGAATGTTAAAATAAATTTTTGATTGTTTTAAAGTTATTTAATATGGAGATTTTGAGAGTATAATTCAATGTTTCAATAATAATTAATGTATTTTGTGATTCTAACAAGTTTAATGATGTTCAAGGAAGTTTTTTATCATATCTAATGGTCCAGAAGAACAACAAAGCATTCTAGTGAGATCAAAATGAGTGAGAAGTTATAAATTAAAGTTTTATCAGGAATGGAAAATATATATCAGTTCCTAAACATTCTCATGTATGTGAACCTATTTAAATGGTTGAAATATAATAGATAAGTTGTGTTGAAAATTTTTCTTGTGTACATGATCTAAAGGCATGAAGAAGTTACACCATAAAAAAGTGTCAATCATGAATCTTGAGATCCATTATCATTTAGTACAAGGTTTCAAAATAAGTGTATTTTATAGAGTATGGGTTAATGGATGGATCTTAATATCTAAAATAACTATAGAACTAGATGAATATAGGATGAAGAAAATATAAGTGGAAATACAATCACCAAATGAACATTATCAGACAGACATATCCGATGGAGGATCATAGAGAGGTTCTAGATAAAGAATGATAAAGATGGGATTAGAGAATATGGGTAGTACTTAGTGTCACTATAGAAATCCTCATTAAATATAAAAGATTGGATGAAGCTATCAGACAAACATTCTCTGTATGAAGAATGAAGAAGTAATAATAATAATAATGATAATAATAATAATAATAATAATAATATTAATAATGAACGAATGGACATTCCCCATACACAATTTCACCAGATGAACATCATCGAATGGATATGAATAGATGGACAAGATCATATTGAAGAATCAGATGAACTAGTTCTGTGGAAAAGGAAATGACTAAGAAGGTTGCTTTCCTACTGTTGTGCAAGTAACAAATTGAAGAGGACATTAGTGAAAGAAAAAAAAACAATCGGTATAGAATCCATCCAATGTCTCATCTACTAGAATACATTATTGGTATGAAAAAGTACCTTAATAAGGTGAAGAATATCTTCATATGAAATATATAGAACAAACAAGGAGATTGAATTTGGACAATTCTATCACCAGTCCATGGAAGAGGATTGTTTTCCTCGCCCCACCTAATGTGTAAGAACTTACACATGGATACGGATTGTCTTTTTATCACCCGAGGATATATATATATATACATATATTCGAATTAATTTAATCTTTTTGATATATTTCATTTCACACAATACAGAATATAGATTTCATATTATGAAAAACACTATGTTTGTCTTTCCTTATACGCAACATCAAGTTGATATTGTGATACACACAAAACTTAGATTATCTTGTGGTATCTGAAACACTATTCTTGTCTTATTCTACACAACGTTGAGTTATTTTGGGAGCTGTCATTACACTCAATACCGAGTTTTACCGAACAATAGTATCTTATTAAAATATTATCATTATATATAATAAGGCATAATGTAGCTGTTAAATTTGAGGTATTAAATAGTATTAACTATCTTATGAAAATATATGGTTTATAATATGAATTCATTGGTTACCAAATAAATAAACATGAAAATATATACGAATTGATAATAAAGGAAATATTTTTATTTTTATGTTTTCAAAGTCATTTTTTCCTAATAAATTTAATTTATTAAAATTAGTTAATGATATCAATGAAATATATAATTTATTTATTCAGTATAATATTTTTTATACTTGTCCAATATATTTTAATAGCATAAGATAAGGACAAACCAAATTTTTTGCATAAAACCATATATTTTCATAAGCGTCATTTTACAACCTTTTAATGGAGAACCCATTTTAAATCTAATTTTTGACACTTTTATACTTTTTATATGAAAAAATAAACTTATTATTTCAAAATGATATATAAATATTTACTTTTGATGATGTTTTTTATGATAAGATTCATGTTTTGATGAATAATAAAAAATATTTAATTTTAATTTAAAATAGTTTTTTTCTTTGAAATAATTTATAATGTTAAAATAAATTTTTATTTGTTTTAAAATATAATTAGATCAAATTTTTATCAGTTAATATAATATTGTTCATTTTCAATAATTTTACATTGATTTTAGATATTAAAATGTTTCAATCTTTTGCATGTTTTAACATTAATAATTTGTTTTCTCACCCCCTTCAATGGGATTAATTTTAAATTAATTACTGAAATTTATGTGTTTTAAATTTTGAAAAATGGATTCCATATTCGAAATCAGATATTACAAATAATGTAAATTGGTTTCTTTTATTTTTAGACAGTATTAATAGTAACTTTAGTAATTTTTTATTAACACAATAAAAGGTAAATCAGGTAATTAAGGGTAAAAATTAATTTTACAAATAATATAAACTTACCCTAACACTAGTATAGATTTCATTAGATACGTGTGTTTCAACCAAAATAATATTTGGGCCAAAATTATAACCTTTTTAGAAACTATAATGATAGTATGAGATTTATTATATTATATTTAACGAAATGGTAAGGATGTCATACTCTTATTTTCAATAACTATATCATTTTTAATATAGTTTTTTATGAAAGATAAATTATAATATAAGTATTTATTTTATAGATAAAATATTTATATTTATTATTTTAATTTATATTTAATTTTTTAGGTTATAAATAAATACCTTTATGACTTCTACAATGATGATGTAGTAATTTTTTAATTAATGAAAATAATAAATAAATGACATTCAAAATATTAAAATAAATATAATTTGACAAAATTAATGCCATAAAAATATTTTATGGATTTTTTTGAATTGTTAGGTAGGATTTAATATTTTTTGAAGATATCATGTTGTTATGATATTTTTTAAAAAGTCTAATAATGAATAATGTCAAAATTGACAGTAATGATATTTTATGAAACTAATATTTTATAAAATTATTTAAAAATCATAAGATTGTTAAATAATGGCAAGGGGTGATATATGGTCTCAAATGTCATAAATTGATCATTTATGGTCTAATTGAAACTTTATATGTAAAAATTACATTTCTTAACATTAACTACATTGTTAGCATACTTAAAATCAAAATAGGTTAACTTAGGGTTAATAATGAGTTAATGTTTAAAATTACATAAAAACAATCAAAAATTTATTTTTTTACGAGATTACAACATTATCTCATATTATCTTCTAATTAATTTCATTTTGGGGGTATTTGGATTAAGACTGAATTTAGTATAAATTATTAATCTGAGAGCTTCCAAAAGTGCCACTCCCCTCTCTTAAAAAAGGGAATATCTCCTTCTCTTATATTCACACCTATAAAGCCCTTTGGCTAAGCCAAACTCGGCCCAAGTCTCCTCCCAACATCACTAAATTCATCCTAGAAGCCTTCATTTGGGAAAACATATAACCAATTAAGTCCTTTTGTGAAAATAAAAATGGGATACCCAATGAAGAGGAGGTTTTAACATGTGTGAAGAAAGTGAAAGCTTATGGTAAGGGAATTTCATCTCACTTTTTATTTCCATGAGATACATTCCATATTCACCACTAACATTTTTTGTGGTGTATATACTAATTTATGAAATTTTATTCATTGATTTCTTTTATTTAATGATGATCAAATCATTAATTGTTGTTATTCTATCATGGGGTTCTTGATTCAAAAGTAACTCAAGTAGTAAGGGATTTATGTTGCACTTTTATTTCCATGGGACACATGCCTTATACACTACTTATTTCTTTTATGTTCTATATATACTTCCCATGAAAATCTTTTATGATTTTTATAATTTAGATTATGTTATTCTTATATCCATATATTTTTATTTTTTTCACATGGAACGTGATTCTACTGATTTTATGTTATGATTATTTATTTCATAATATCATCAATGTTTGGGGATTATTTTATTTTATTTCTCTCTTAAGGAATATTAATATTTTGTGTCCATGTTTTCTAAAAAAATTTAAATAATGTTTTTACTATTCTTCTATGTATTTTTGAAGTCATTTTTACCCAGTTTTGACTTTTTACTACATGGTTTGAAAAGAATATTTTTTTATTTTCCAAACGAGATACTTTGTGACATTCCCATCAAAAGCACAAAAGGAGTTTTTTTCATAAATTATATATCATAAATTGAATTTTTCACCATCATAAATCCTTAATTCCTTGAAGCTTCCTTTACAATATTAAAATTTTATTTTCAAAAAATAATTCATTTAAAATTCCATGAAAGTTTATGAAAAGAATTGTTTTCAAAGAAAGAAATGATATTTTCCTAATTAATTATCTTCCAATTATCTATTAAAAACAATTTCTATATAAGATAATAATATTTTTTGTTAATTGAAACACTTGTCATTAAAACATGCCAAAGTTTAAAAATTAATAATCTCCTACATACTAACATACAGTGGTAAGCAGGGTCAAACCCACAATGAAGTTTGAATTTCCTGAATTTTTCAAAATAGGTCCCACTGTTTAAAACATTGGGTGAATTTTTTTTTATGATGATTAGATTGATAGTTTTCCAAAGTACTAGATGATATGTATAATGTTTTTGTATTGAAAAAGTAGAAACAATCAAGAATATGACCAAAAGGGAGGAGTATACTGGAGTAATACATCCAAGATAAATGCTCAAGAGATATTAGCTCTAGTTGTGTTGAATGGATAATGATATTCACTTAAATCTTATTAAATTCAAATCACTTGAAAATGGTATGGTTAATCTCTCTATCCAAGATATTAAAATTACAAAAAATGTTTCTTTAAGTTCACCACTTCAATAATCACTAAACATGAAAAGAATTTGGAAAAAAATATTAGAAACAACCTCACTGATCGTTTCCAAAGTTATGAATTTTAAACCTAAAGGTGTGAAAAAATTTAAAATGAGTTTATAATTAATCTCGCAAACCAAATTATGAAATTTGAAAAATAAAAAATTAAAGTAGTTAAATGACAATACCCAGAATATTTGAAATCCCATAAACAAGATTCATTTCACCAAAGATAATATTGAAAACCATAAATAGACTTCAATTATAGTAAAACTAAAGAATTGAAAATCAAGGATAATGAAATCTACCTCAAAAATCTTGTATTGTTCCTCTTCTCCTGGTCTTTTAGGTCTCGAGGATGATTGCTCATCTGGGTGTCCTAGAAAGTGTTAAAGTTATGGAATGGTATGTAATGGATGGGTCGCCTTTAATTCCCACTGTTGCCTCACTTTTCAAATCCTATTCTCAAATTTCGTTGGACACCAACTTTTACACCGAATTAATTTCGTGTACTTGAAACCATCGAACACTTGTTGCAGTCCGCCAACTTGATTCCACTGTATGTGACTTTATCAATGTTTTTCTAACTAAACACCATCCAAATGGTTATGATGAAGTTGGATGGGATTTGGGGTTGGATCTAGAATTTTAAAACAAAAAAAGTATAGAATTTATGAATCGTTATTAAAATATTTAACTTTTAGTATATAAATATAAATGTATAAAATCAAATGTTCTTATAACTAATTTATTGATTATTATTTTAATTGATTAATCTTTTATTTAATTTTTTTATCTAAAAAAATTATTAATTATTATTAGTATTAATTATTTAATTATAATTATTGTTAATATTTTAATATTTTTATAAAATATAATCAAATTAAATATGTTTTAAAGATTATTTTATTAATTAATTTTACTTTTATTTTTATTTTATTTGAATATTTTTATTACTAAATTTAGTAATTTATTTATCAATATCAAATCTAATTATTATTATTAGATTAATTTGAATATTAAATTATTAGGATTATTAATTTAAATTTAAGTGATTAAACTAATTAATAACATATTTTAATTTAATTTATTAAATTATTAGTTTTAATTTATTTATTGATTTATTATAATTATTAATTTAGTTTTTTATTGTTTTTTTTATTTTTTTATTTTTTTCTTCCCCCCCCCTATCGAGAATTGTGTACAGGAGGTCTTCTCCTACAGCTCGAAGGAGTCTTCTCGGTCAGCTCTTCCACAAGTCCCGACAACGATGCCCCCCCTCCCTTCTGTCTTCATCAGCTTCGGTGGTGAATAGTTTTAGATTTGGGTCATGAACCAATGACAACGTCATCCTATCGATTGAGTTAGTCGAGCTAAGTCAAGGGGTTAGAGCACTCCTCGGCTAAGCCTGGATAGCGGAACCTCTATATCTATTTTGCGACTTCAAAACAGCTGCAAAAGTGGTTGGTAGTGGATTGTTTCAGCTCTGCGGCAAGAACTCGGCTTGGGGTTTCATTGGTTTGCAAATTTGATTTTCAGATATGATTATATTTGGTTCAAATGTAGTTCAACTAGCATAGTGGTGGTGGAAGAGGATGGTGGGAAATTGTGAGAAGTGCTTCATGTAAAGTTGAATCTCAATAGTGGCTTATGGAAATAACGGTGTCTCGTGTCTCTCATGGTGTGTTATTTTGGATCACTGAGTCATTGGGAGATTGCGGTGAGATGCTTGAAGTGGGGCTCATGGGGTGTGAGGATCAAGATGTGATGGTCTGTGTTCTGTAGACGAGGGGGTTTCACAGTGTATGCAGGTATGAAGATGTGGTGGTGGCTTGGATAGGAGTGGGAGTGATGGTGTGTCATGGTAGTTCCTCATGGTGTCTCAAGTTCCTGTACTAGTTGGAAGTGTGTCATGAAGTAGAGGGAATGGTATAGTAGGGTGTAGGCTTGAGGAATTGGTGTGCAACGGTGTGTGAGACTTGGTTTCCAACGATGTGTCTAGGGGCACAATGTTGTCTCGTAGTGGCAGTGTGTCCCAAAAATTTGGCAAAAGAATTTCTGCTGGCAGTATGAGGAGGTGTGGCAGCAACAAATGTAACGGTGTCTCAGAAGAACCGTTTTGGATGGTGAATGAAAAATTTCATGAACATAAAATATAATTAAGTATTAATAGAAAAACTCCAAAATTAATAATGTTATAAAATGAAAATACTATTAGAAAAATTAATTAAGTAGCTAATTACATGAAATTAAAGTGATAAAAATTAAAAAACAATTGAATAATTTATTAATTTAATTAAAGGTCAATTAAAAAATGAAAACTAAAATTAAATTAAGCCTTACTGAAATTATAAATTAGTGCTAAATAACATTTTAAACATGAATTAATGAATTGGATTAAAACATTAAATTTAAAAGATTAAATTATTGTTCAAAATAAATTGAGAAATTTCTAAATTTATAAAAAAAATAACATTAAATTAAAAAGTAAAGATGAATTAAAAAAATAAAAGGAAGATTAATGTACTAGAAAAATAAGTAAAAAAAATGATAACTTTAAAATTTAAAAATAAAAAAATAATAATTTTAACACTGAAATTATTAAAGTGAATTTATTAAACAAATACATCAAAAATATTAATTAAATGATTGAAAACATTACTAAATGATGTGTAAAATCTTGTGATTTTAAGGCCACATCAACTCCCACCACACACAATCATAGATTTTCCCCAATCAATTCCATTATTTTTTATAGCTGAAACATAAATATGTTTTTATTAAACATCTCAAAAAAATCATGTTAAGCTATTTAAAATGAAGAAGATCAAAAACTATGAAATAGGATTTTCAAAAGAAAATGTTCAAAATAGGTCATTTATATGTTCAAATAATCACTAGGTGAGAATGTGAGAAAAAATCATTTACTACTAAGGTTTCCATGCCTCATATATGAGGTCTACTATTGACTTATTTTAATTCAATTTCAAGTCCAAAATCTAAGAGTGATAGTAGGTTACATGAAAATGAATATAATATCTTAAAAAAAATGCTCCATCTACTTAATTTTTTTCCTAGGTTCCAAAAAGAAATATATATTTTTGAAATATCTTTATTGATACAACTTACATGATTTTCATATAAGTTGATTTTCCCCTTTTCATCTGGTGTTCAAAATTCATCTCACTTAATGAACTCATTTTTATAACCAGAAACTTATTTTTATTTTTTTTAATTTTATCCATCCACATAACATGTGCTTAGCATTGTGAAAATGACCTTATTAGAATTTGACAAAGGGTTTATACACACAGACACACACACATAGTACCTAGTGTCTCATAGGTTCCCCGTGGGTTCCCATTTTTCAATTTTACTACAAATTTAAAATACTTATATGACTACCATTTATTTTGGGTCACTAAGGTCCTTAAATGTTAAATTAAATGAAAAGTGATTCCCCTAAGTTTATGGACACGTTTTAAGTTTCATAAGGTTATGATCATAACTTCCACATAAATATATCTTATATCACTCTCATTCTCAATTCCTAAACTGAATATTTATAAAATAAATATACAACTTGACTCGATAATCATTCATCCTCAACAATTTCAGAATCAATGCGAACCTCAAAAATCAATAAGTATTATTCATTTAGAACAACTGATTTTAAGTAAATATTGAGGCCTAAAGATAATTATATTGTAAAAGAATTTTGAAAAAAAAGAAAATTTTTTAAAACTAAAGTTTAAAGGGGCATATGGATTTGATGGGCTTACATGAAATCACAGATAAGCTAAAAAATATGAAGGCCCTCTGCCCACACATAAAACACAAATTCTCCCCGAAAGTTTAATTTAAAGGTGGAGAAGAACAATTTGACTATTAAACTTCAAAATATATTGTCAATTCATCAGTTTGATGCCATGTTCAAGGGTCACATTTGTAGTTCAAATAGTGAAATTTCTCAAATTAAACTATTTTATTACAATAGGTTCACATGTATTATCATTAAAGGTATTGGATAGAATTTTTTAATTAAGTTCACAAAGTATCATGTAAAACATGAGTATACAGTGAATAGGGTGTAATTAATTTAAAAAAGCTAATTCAAATGGATGTACAAATAGAGCAGAAAAATGTATGCTAAACACTAAAAAATGATAGACACATCATTTCTTATTCAATTAAAAATATATAGCCAGCCAAATATTACCCCCACTTAATTTCACAAAGTGAGTGAATTTAAAATAGTGAATAAAGTATTGAAAAATAATTTGTTAAGAAAATGTATCAAAATTTTCCCACAGCAACAAGGATCTCAATGACTCACTTCCATTTCCGCACCAGTGAGTCACCGTTATAGTGAAATAGTGACTCAAGTGAAATGGTGATTCAAGGAATCACCATTTTATTATGGAATACTGAATTTTTTTTATTTAGTCAGTAATAGAGAAGAGTAGAAAAAATGCAGAAATAAAAATAGAGATCTTCCCTGATTAATGAATCTTTCCATTCTAATGAGGCTTTAGAATGAAACTACTTGTGAGTTGAGAAATGAAGGGGATTTTTCTCCTATATTTACACTAGTTGTAACATTTTCTAAATTCATATACCATAACATAAAAGAACATATAACCTACAAAAAATTAATGAAAAAGATAAATCAATAAGCACTTTATTAAAAACATAACAAGAACAAAAGTGAAAACAATACAAACCATTGGTTAACACCCATGAAGCATTGAGTTTAATTCCTTTAGTTAGACCATTTTGAGAATCTGTTTTCAAGAACATATATGAAATTAAATCCCTTTGGTTGTACTTCAAAATATATATTGACTCTCTTGCCATTAATAATTATTGGCTTGTTTTCCTCTCCAATGGTTTGTTTAGCTCTATTATTCAACACCCTAATAACTATAAAAGGTCTAGATCAGTATGATTTTAGATTTCTAGAAAAGTACTTAAGTATGGAATTAAAGATAAGGACATTATGTTCAGGTTTGAATTTTCTATTTTGATTGACAGAATCCTAAAAAACATTAGACCTCTCTTTGTAAATCCAAGAGTTATCATAGGACTCTATTCTGGTCTCATCAAGCTCACTCATCTCAACAATGCTTATCTATCCACCACTCATAAAATCAAAATTTAAATCCTTTACATCCCAACATGACTTATGCTGAAACTCTTCTAAAAAATGACAGCATTTCCTAGATAAAAACCTATATGGAGACATACCAATTAGGGACTTGAAAGTTATTCTATAGGCCAACAAAGCCTCCTTTAATTTCAAATACTAGACTTTCATAGAATTTGATATAGTTTTCTCAAGAATATGTTTAATCATCTTATTAGATATTTATACCTATCCACTAGACTGTGAATGGTAGGCAGTTCTAGACCTATGAGTGCATCCATAGTTTCCATTAAAGCCTTATATATTTTCATTTTAAAGTGAGTTCCATTATCTGTTATGAAGGCTCTTTGCACCCCAAGTCTAGAGAAGATGTTCTTTTTGAAAAAATTTACAACACTGTTAGCTTGATTTTTGGATAGTTGTACTTCTTCAACACAGTTATAAATATAGTAAATAGAAACTAAGATATATTCATTCTCATGAGATGATGGAAATGGTCCCATAAAGTCTGATCCCAAGTCATCAAATATCTCAACTTCTAGAATACATTCTTGAGGTAATTCCTACATCCTCCCATCATTTCCCAACATCTAGTATCTATCACAGCCTACTACATAGCTCATATCATCCTTGAATAATGTGGTCCAATAAAATCCATCTTAAAGGACATTTTGTTCTTTCCTTTCTCCACAATAATTTCCTCCCCAAGGTGGGGAGTGAAAACTCTCCAGTATTTTCAGCATTTTATCATCTATCACACAACTTCACAAAATTCAATCAGCATATATCCTAAAACGAAAGGGATCATCCCAAAGATAATACTTAAGTTATGAAATAAAATTTTTCCTTTGTTTATTAGACAAGTCCTTTGAAATGAAACTTTCTACCAAAAAATTATAAAAGTCAACAAACCAAGAAGACATCCTAATGGAGATAATGAGAAGATTACCGTTAGGAAAGGAAGATTTTATCTGTCTCGTATCATTATAGTGGGTTTTAAGAATCCTTGAAAGGTGATCTACAACTGCATTTTCATCACCTTTATAATCTCTAATTTCCATGTCAAACTCTTTCAATAACATAATCCACCTAATCATCCTGGGTTTGGACTCCTTAGAAAACACATATTTTACAGCATAATGATCATTTAAGATTTTAACCGTGGAACCTAAGAGGTGATTTATAAATTTCTCTAGTGAAAGGACAACAAATGAAAACACCTTTTTTATAATGGTATAAATCCTTTGTGCCTCATCTATTAGCCTACTAGAATAATAGAACACATGAAACTTGTTACCTCTTCTCTGTCCTAATAATGCTCAAATAAGCTTGTCAACTGCATCACACATTAGTTCAAAGGGTAATTTTCAATTAGGTATAATAATGATTGGTGATGAATTGAGTTTTTCCTTATCGAAATTAAAATATTCAAATAGTTTTGATCAAAATTGAAGGGTGAATCCTTAACAAGAAGATAACATAAGGGATTTTTTATTTTTGAGAAATCTTTTATAAACCTTTGTTAAAAACTGACATGCCCTAAGAAACTTCTAACACACCTAACATTTTCATGTGGGGTAAACTTTTTAATAACTTATATCTTGGAAGTGTTAACCTCTAAACCCATCTTCAAAACCATATGACCCCATAAATCCCTTAATTTACAATTAACTGTCATTTTTTCTTGTTAAGAACTTGGTTAGTCTCTAAACATATCTACAATTATAATTATAGATTTTTTAGACATGTATCAAATGTTTTACCAACAATGGATAAATCATCCATGAAAACCTATATGATCCTCTCAATCATGTCAAAAAATATAGCCATCATACACCATTGAACAGTTTCTAGAGAACCAAATAAACCAAAGGGAATTCACCGGTAGGAAAAATTCCCAAAGGGTCATGTGAAGTTAGTTTTCTTTAGAACTTATCAACTTACTAGAATCTGGTTGTAACCAGAATATCCGTTAAGAAAATTGAATAATTCATTCCCAGTTAGCCTCTCAATCATTTGATTAAGTAAGGGAATTGGAAAATGGACCTTACTGATGGATGTTTTAAGCTTTCTATAGTATATAAAAACTCCCCACCTAGTTGATTTTCTCACTTGAATTTCCTCATTCTTTTCATTATTGACAAAAGTGAAACCTCCTTTCTTAGGGACAACTTGGACTGGAATGACCCAAGTACGATCAAAGATATGATATATAATTATAGTTTCCAAAATTTTAATTACTTCCTCTATAAAAACATCCTTCATGTTTGTATTAAGTCTCCATTGACAATCCACTCTCAATTTGTGGTCTGGTTCTATATGGATTTTATGCATTAAAAAAGAAGTTATAATCCCTTTGATATCAGTTATGGACCAACCTATTGCAGATTTAATTTTTTTCAAAACACCCAACAATTTTTACACTTTATTTTATTTTAGTTCAGTAGATATGATCACAGTCATAGCGGAATCCACTCCTAAAATGAGTATTTAATATGTTCTAGAAGTGTTTTGAGCTACAAAGTGGGTGCATTTTCACTTTAAAGAAGAATCTTGGGCTAGGGAGGACCAAAGTATTCATCATTTCTATTGTAAGAAGTTTTAGATGTCATAATATTTTCAATTTCATAACTAGATTTAAGATTTTCCTTACCACTTTCCCATGTGGACATCTCACTCTCAAAGTATTCCAGTTCATAATTCTTGAAATTTAATAAATCAGAAGCATCAATTTGTTCAATAATCTCTCCCTAAACATTATAATTTTTTTATAATGGTTATTAACAATGGAAACAACCTAAAATTCTTTTTATAAGTCTTTAAATTTAGAAACATATCAGACATCTCCAGTAGAAAAAGAAATTGGATTGGTGTTTAGTTCAGGAAAATTTTCCAGATTTTTAGTTTGAGAAGATTAATCAGAATAATAATGGTCATTTTTAGCATCCAATTTTATTTCTTCAGAAAAGGATTAATTTTCATACTCTTCATGATTTTTAACAGAATTTCCAGATTCTAATGACTCTATCATAGGACAATTTCAGATAATTTTAGTCCTTTGACTTTTTTAAATACATTGAATTCTTCCTGTTGTATTCCAATTTTAAAAACTTGTTAACCCTTGGAAACATCTATAACTGATCTTCTAGTTTCCAAGAAAGGCCTACCTAGAATTATGGGAACCTCTTGATCACACTCCATATTTAGGACTAAGAAGACAGCTGAAAAAAACAACTTCCAAATTCTAACTAGTAGGTCATCTATTCTCTCTATAGGATGTGTGAATAGGTGATTAGCAAGATTTTGGATGAATTTTGTGGGTTGAAGATCACCCAATATCAATTTTTGAAACTATGAGAATAGGATAAGATTTACACTAGCATCTAAGTCAAACAAATAGTAGATATGACTTCTATTCTCTTGAGTGTAGGGTATGACAAAACTACCTGGGTCTTTGATCTTGGGAGAGATTTTCTTTTGGAGTATATAACTATACTCTTAAAGTATGTTGGAATTTGAATTAATGATTGAATAAAAGGGATATTCACTTGGATCTTGTTCAAAATCCCATGGAATAGGAGAAGTTTATCCTTATTGTTATTTTGGGGTTTATCTTTTTTGCGAAAGGGATGTGTGGGGAAAAGTTCCTAATAATAGTATGAATTTTCAATAATTCTTCTACACTTTTGTGCTTACCCATGTTCTTCTTATTTTCAAAAAAAATCCCAAATTTAATTTTAGTTGAAAAATTGATATATCATTTATTTTTAGCATGTATCTCGTGATTTATAGATTGTGTGTATTGCATACTTTTATATCTAGATTAATTGATTTTTTTGATTTTGGTAATTTCTAAAGTCTTTTTCAAGTTCAATTGGAGTGTTAATCCAACTTCTAGTGAAAACAATCATGTAATTATCTGTATAGTTGATTTTAGTTATGCTAGTTAGTCTACATTTTTCACTATAATTCATACCCCAATCAAGTTCAACTAATTTAGTTTTCATATTTTTTATTCTAGTATTAGATTTAATTTTATAAAAATCATATTGGGATAGTTTTTTATTATGTTGAGTCTTGAACTTTCCATATTGAGAGTCCATTATATTTAATATTTGATCCATTTTATAAAAAATATGATCTACAAATATTTCTTATGAATTAAAAGACTCACCGCTTGGTTGATCTTGAAATTTTTTCATGGTTGGTTTTGGTAACCTGGGGTAGTCATTTTCATTATCATTACTTGTTCTTTCTATTAAAGGTTGGGATGGTTCCTATAGACATAGTAATAGTTATTTGAAAATGGCCATATTTGGATAGAATCCTTGGAGCACAGTTAACAAAGACTGAATTTTCATGTTGTTGTTATATTATTTCAATGTTTGGACATATGTTTTCTATGTGCCCAAACATCCCACATTGGTAACATTATTACCTAATTGATTGGTTTCTATTTTGATAGCCCAGTTGGTTAATGAATTATATGGTATTTTGGTTTATTTTAGGTTTCTAGATGGTTTGATATTTCAAAAAATCATTATTGAGTATCTACTATTGAACCATTGTAATTTCGACTTCTATTAACTCTTTTCCTTTCATAAATTGTGTGGTGGGAATTGAGGCTCATGTTGTTATAAATTTTACTCAACTATTCATCAATTTTGTCAATATAATTTCCCCCTAGAGACTGGTCGACATTATTTTGACTCGAAGAGGTAAGACCTTCATAAAAGGGGTCTATGATAACATGGTATGGGAGTAAATTATTGTTAAACTACCTAAGAAAGCCCCTAAATCTTTCCCAAGCCTTAAAAAAGGCTTACATATCCTCTTGATAGAAACTAGTGATTCTGGTTCTTAATTAACCTTTTAATCTTTGTGGAAAAAAAATTTAATGTCAAAAGAATTATAAACTTGTCCCCAGTTCTCAAAAATGTTATCATCTAGACTCAAAAACCAGTTTTGAGCATTTCATTTAAGGAAAAAGGGTAATAGTAACATTTTAAGTGTATTTTCAGTGAGTCCTAAAAGTGTAATTTTTTGCACAGTGTTGTAGAAATCTCTAATGAAGACTACAGAGTCCTTATTAGAGATTACATTTAATAATGGAAATAGTGATAGGTGAGATTTTTTGAGTTCATAGTTTAGGGATATAGGAGATAATCTAATGGATAATGGGTTTCATGGAAGTTAAGGTAGTTGAAACTACCTCATCCTTGGCCTCTCTATCTCCTTATTGAATTATTATTTAATGTTTTTTCATAATTAACACCAATAAATCTCTAATTAATGTTTTCCATTTCAAATTTACTTTAATTTTTTTGAGCACTAATATGTTTTTCAATTTCTATGTTTAGGGGATCTAATATATTAACAAATGTTCTTGTGCTCATACAATAGATAATAACATATGAAATTCAGGAAAAAAATCAAAGAAGAAAAAAGGTAGTAAAATAAAATGAAGGAAAAATCAATAAACAACAACGGAAAACCAGAATAAAATGATATAATTTTTTTAAAAGTAGTTTTCAATTTTTTATTTATTATTTATTTATTTTAAAATAATTTTTTAAATGTTTTATACAATAGTTGGTCCCTTGAAGGCTTCCCCAGAAATGATTCCAAAAATATGAAATTATCATCTTTAAAATGCACCAATGTTTAAAATTTATAATCTCTTATTAACTTCAACATAGAGGTAAGAACGTTCAAACCCATAGGGAAGGATGAACAATCTCAATTTTTCAAAAAAGTATCACTATTGAATAAGTGGTTGAATGTTCTTTTAAATTTATTATTTTTAAGATGATGACATTGATATTTCTCTAAAGTACACGAGGATGTGGAAAATAGTGTTGTATTGAACAAGTAGGAACAATCAAGATGATGGCCAAAAGGGATGTCCAATTGGAGGAATACATCCAAGATAAATTATCAACGGATATTAGATCAAGGTGGGTTGAATGGTTAACTACATTCACTTAAATCTTATTAAATTCTCAACACATGAAAAAGGGTATGGTTAATCACTCTCACCAAGATATTAATGCACTGATTAATGTTTCTTTATGTTCACCACTTCAAAAATCACCAAAAAAGAAAAGAAATTAGAAAATATATAGGAAAAAATCTCATATATCACTTCCAAAGTTATGAATTTGGAACAGAAAGGAGCAGAAAAAATTTAAATGGATTCAGAATTGATATCGCTAATCAAATCCTAAAATTTGAAAAGAACAAAGTGATGTAGTTAAGTGAAAATTCCTAGAAGAATTGAAATCCCTCGAACATGAAGTGTTTATCCAATGATCATATTGAAAACTAAAAATATAAACCAATTGAAAAAAAATGAAAGAATTGAAAATGATAGAGATAATTATATCCCTTTAAAAACCTGTACTACTACTCGGCTGATGGACTTTCAAGTCTCTAGGAGGCATGCTCCTCCATAATCATAATCATGGGAAATTTATTAAAGAAAAAGAAAAAAAGAACACAAAACAACACAAAATGACCCCCTGACCTTCTACCCCCGAAGACAAGAGCTAAGGAGTTCTGAAATAGTGAAGAGAAAGGGAATCCCCTCTAATCAAGTTGACCCCCTTAGGTTTCAAACTAGCTAAAGAGTGAAAAAAACATCCTCTAGGCCCGAAATGACATGGGATTCTAGGTGGTCAGCAACCTTGTTTCCCTTCCGCAAAGTGTGACCCACTTTGATGTTGCTTCTGAGTAAACGCTGATTGTTCCTAATGACATAGGTGATCAACCAAGGGGAGATGCCATGTTCCATGAGGGACTTGTGTAGTAGTGATGCGTTAGCTTCAGCTTCTGTGATGATCAGATTCCATTGGATGTATAAGAAGAGCCCATAGAAAAACATGAGGACCTCATCCTATAAGGATGAACCATGACCCAGATTAACCATAAAGTCTAGATACACCGACCCGCTATTGTCGTGCACAACCTCACCTCCTCATATATTACCTTGAACGCAAGAGCCATCGATGTTCAATTTTAACCCTCTACCTGGAGGGTTCCAATGAACCCAGTTACCCTTGTCCTCACATATCGTGGGCGCCTCTAATGTCCTTGCTTGAAACTATATGAGAGACGGTGCCTCCCTCCAGTTGCAAACAACCCTAGCCAAGTCACTTTTGAGATTTTTCATCTAGACAATAATTGCTCGAGGCGACGTGTTGGTACTCTCATGTAACACCCCAAGATTTCATAGTGTGTTATTTTTTCAAAATAATTCAATAACTTGCACTACACGCAACACCGAGTTCAATCACACCATGACTTACAAAAAAAATCCATTCAAAAGAGGTTATGAATAGTATTATCTAAATTTTAAACTTTATATAATCCTTATAATTTTAGAATCCATATTATGAGTTTCTTAGATATAATGCAAGAACAAATTCATTTTCAGTATTGCACTTTTATCAACTTTTAATAGTGAACCCTTTATAAATACAATATTTTAAACTTTTTGACTAAATGGGGACATCAAAAATTTAAAGTGAAACATCCCAAGCTTCCACGGTACGCTTTCTTTGAATAATACAGTAGCGTGTGTTGTACGCAACCTTGAGTTTTAACACACACCACAACCAATCAAACTAGCTGTTATGAATAGTAATACCTACTTTTCGAAATTATATATATTTTATATTTTAAAATGGACTTCATTTCGGGATTCAGAATATCGAATTTAGCCTAAGGTGAAATTTTGGTACTTTTCGGATAACATTCATATTTTGATGAATAGTGAAAATTACTTAATTTTAATTAAAAACAACTTTTTTAATCAAAATAATTAATAGTGATAAATTATGAATTTGAGTGGTTTTAAAGTATATTTAGAATATATTTTTACCATTTAATATAATGTTGGTCATTGGACATAATTTTACAATTAAACCGAACATAAACAAGTGTCAATCTTTTGATAGTTATTATCTCTTAAAAACACGCTTTTTGTTTTGACAGCGGGAATTAATTTTAAATTAATTTCTGCCACTTCTGTGTTTTTAATTTAGGAAAATGGATTCCATATTTGGAATCAGGATTTTCAAATTGTGTAAATAGGTAACTTTTATTTTTAGACAGTTTGAATAATTACTGCGGTAAATATTTTATTTACCATGGTTAAGGGTAAATCCGGTAAATAAGGGTTAAAAAATAATATTATAATAAGACTAAATTACCCTAAAACGTGTCTTAACCCTATTGGTTGATACATGGTCGACCATGGGCATCTTTGGGTCGATTTTGGGACCCCATGGATCCACTTGTAAGTGATAATGACACTTTATTTTAATTAAGTTAAAATGACTACAAAAATGACACAAGCATATATCTTTTAGAAAAACAATTTTTACATAGGGTTATTGTAACGCCCCAAGATTTTATGAAAAATATTCTTTTTAATTTCATTAATGTCTTGTGTTGTACGCTACAACAAAAGAAGCTTTCACAATACGCATCCTTGAATTTCCTTCCGTTACACGCAATCGCGACCTTCCTCGATAGCGTGTGTAGTACGCAATACTGAGTTTCACGAAACAACGATATGCTATTAAAATATTATTAAAACTAACCGTTATGAATAGTAATAAACACTTTTTGGAAATTTTGTAAATTTTATTTTTCAAAATGGAATTCATTTTTGGATTCGGAGTATCGAATTTAGCCTAAGGTGAAATTTTGGTACTTTTCGGATAACTTTCATATTCTAATGAATAGTGAAAATTACTAAATTATAATTAAAAACAACTTTTTTAATCGAAATAATTAATAGTGATAAATTATTAATTTGAGTGGTTTTAAAGTATATTTAGAATATATTTTTACAATTTAATACAATGTTGGTCATTGTTTGTAATTTCACATTTAAACCAGACATAATCAAGTGTCAATCTTTTGATAGATTTTGTTTCTTAAAAAAAACACGCTATTTGTTTTAACAGCGGGATTTAATTATAAAATTAATTAATGCAACTTCTATGTTATGAATTTGGTAAAATAGACTTCATTTTTGAATTCGGAATATAAAATATAGCTTAGGATGAAATTTTGGCATTGTTCTGAAAAACATCAATTTTTGATGAATAGTGAAACTACTAAGTGGTAGTTAAAAAAACTGAATTTTTCATAAAACTTAATTTTACCGCTTCTGTGAATGGAATTTCGAAAATCCAAGAGACACGGTTAATATCAAGGACTAAAATGTGGTTCAATGAGATGAAAATAATTTTTGGTGAATAGTAACTTTTTACTTTTTTTACCACGGTTAATAGTAAATTGGGTAACTAAGGGTAAATATGATATTAATATTACCCTAACACATGTCCTAATTCTATTGGACAAGTGTAATTCGACCAAAAACAAACTTAGGAATAAAATATGACCATTTAGGCCCACTTGGATTAGATTAGGACATTTATTATTAATTTATTTAAAGAAGGGTTAAAATAGTTAAAATCAAAGTTTAATAAGTAAATCATTTATAATATGGGGTTATACATAAGATAAATTCGATTGTAAATATTCATTAGAAAGCTAAAAAGATTTCCTACATTATGGTATTTTATTTGTAATTTTTAGACATCAAATAATTTAATTTATTTATGACACAAATATGATGCAGTAATTATCTTATTAATGAAATATTGACATAATTGATAATATAAATACCAAAATAAATGTAATTTAAGACTTTTTATGAATTCCACTAATTTTCTAGGTTACTATGATATATTAATGTTGATTTAATCAACTTGGTTCGAACATATAATTCTGTTATGACTTTCACAAAAATCATATATCAAATAGTGTCAAAATTGACACAAAATAGTTTTTAAATCAAATATTATATTATTAATTGTTATTTTATTCCTAAAAATCTAAGGTTCGACCAAATGACTTAGATAAGGATATATATATTAATAATAAACAATTTGTGGTTCGTTTGGCATGTTATAGTAAGTTTATTAACCATATAGTGAAAGAAAACAAAAAGACACGGTAAAAGTTAAATTATTTAACTTAGAGTTAAATCTAATTGATAAGGTTTAAAATAATATCCAAACATGTCTAAATTTGATTGGTTGATGAGATTACAACCCTATCTCATCTAATCTTCGAATATGAGTCATTTTTGGAGGTTTTTAAGTGGGGTTAGATTTATTATAAATTAATATTTTTAAGAATTCCTAAGGTGCCCCTCTCCTCCCTTATAAAAGGGCACCTCCTCCCCCTCCTCCTCACACCAATTTTGAGCACTCAAGCTCGGCCAACCCCTGCCATTTTCTCCTCTCCACTTTCCTAGAATAATCCTAGAGGTTCTGGTCTTCTCCAAAGACCAATCTTAGTTCCTTAAGTGGAGGATTCAAAGAGGCACTTCAAAGAAGAGGTAATTACCGTTACCAATTCTTTCATCTTTATTTCTTCTTCCACTTCTTCTTCTTAGGTTGTTTCATTATGATGTAATAACATCAGTATCACTGATATACTGATATGTTATTATAAGTATGAAACAACCCTATTTCACCATCTTTCCATCCTACGGAAAAAGAAATCACCGCGCGTGCGTACGTACGGAATACCGTCTCCACGCCGTGGTGTAATCTATTTTCCACCACCACCTTACATGGATGGGTATAATGGTGTAAAGAATAACTATACATAGTTATTACAACATCATAATGATTCTGATATATTTTATAATCCACTCCAATTCAATTCAATATTTATAGAAATGATATCATCGCTCGTGCGTACGTACGGAATACCGTCTCCACGACGCGATGAGATTCATTCTCCATGTTAACCATTTAAGAATGATTATAATGTATATATAATAAATAATAATGAAATACATGACATTATAAAGCTACTGGATTTATGTATATATATATACATATGTATGTCATCTACTTACTTCCATTTCAAGACAATAAGGAAAGAAAAACAGCGTTCATGCGTACGTACGGACTACCGTCTCCATGAACGGTGTTTTTCATTTTATTTATCTATCTATTATATATATATATATACTGAATATATATGATATATAAATCATATTTTATATTCTGGAAGTAAGTAAATCATGATATAAGTAATAATGATGTCAAGAACAACAAGTCAAAACACCTACGATAAATGAAACGCTTTTACCCAAAACGCTTCTTTAACATGGAATTTACAAAAGAACGGGTAATATAATGTCATAAGTGAACCATATATGATATCATAACAATGAATATGATTCTGTAATAAGTCAATGACATTATTTAAATCATTATACAGGAGGTTCGGACACATACGAAGCAAATTGGACCTAAGGTAAGGGAAATATCACAATCTCATTTTTATCCGAGATTGTTTATACTTTGAAATTTACTGGGGTGTATTTTATTATCCACATCCATGTTTCCTCAATATGTAATATTATTTCCATCTACCTAAAATAGTTTAAATCCAATTTTACTCTTCGATGAGTTTTTAGTAAAGGATATGAAAGGAATAATTTTTTTTTTCGTTTTTCGTACGAGGTACTTTTTGACTTTTCTGACAAAAGTACGAAGAATGTTTTTTTAACTTAAATGGCACAAATGGATTTTTATGGTTTTATAAAGCCTTATTTTCATGAATCTTCCTCCAAAATATTTCATGACTTTTTTTTAATAAAATCTCTTTCTTTTAAAATTGCATGATGTTTTGTGAAAAGAAATTGATTTTGAATAAGAAAGGATATTTTCCTCAAGAATTCATTTCAAGTGTTTTATCAAAATTATTTTCCATCTAAGATAATAAAGGGTTCTGTTTCTATCCATATTTTTACATTGATTTGACTATGTTGTGATGGAATTATGTTTATGAATTCCTTTATCTTATATGAATGGTTTTATGATGTCATGTTGTTTAAGAATCCCATTTTTATTACATGGGTTATGAAATGATGTATGATTTATGATTTTGTGGCACACATAAGAATGGTATCATTATGAGATGGGTGGGACCTATATCTCCCTCCAATGCATTGGGTAAAGATTTTATATCTCATGAGATAGACATGGCTGGAATGGTAGGTTATACCGGTTCAGTGAAACAGGACTGAAACGAGGATTACTCGATTTAGAAAGGGACTTTGTCCACTAAGATAGTCTTGGCAATGAGTCTTGACTAACAAGAAATGATTCTCTATGATTATGTGTGTATGCCACAATGAGTAATGTTTTAAGTTATGATTTCATTTCACTACTATGATTTATCCCATGTTATGAAATTATGCTCTCTTTTGCAGGTTAAGATTTCCAAAAATGTTATGTTCTTATGAAAATTATGTGATTGATATTTCCTTTGTTTACCCTTACTGAGCATTTGAGCTCACCCTTTTATGTTTTCTTTTCCCCAGGATATAAAGAAAGGTTTTAGGTAGAAAAAAGGGATGACCTTTATGGGAGATATTGAAGAACTTTCACCACGATTAGAAGATTACGTTCCGAGTTTCCAAAGACACTAAACTATTACGATCCTTTAGTGTGTGTTTTTGTTATGTACTAAGTATTCCGCAAATGTAATGTAATGTCCATGTGCGTCAGGCTTCGGGTCTCTACAGTTGGTATCAGAGGGAGGTTTAGTCAACCTTTGGAAACTAGGATGCGAAAACGTTAGTGAGATCCCTAGAGATATTTCTATGGTATGTCTAGGGATGTCCCTAGGGATAAGTATACGTATAGGTTATAGTAATAGAATTACGCTAACGATCATAGAATTAAACTTAAGATGTTGGATATTGAAGGTACTCCCCCTTTATTATGTTGTTTTCCCTATCATGATTTTTTCCTCTCACACTATTCTTTTTGGGTTTTAGACGATGGCTGGAACCCGAAGGAACCGTGTTGATCAATGCAATGGACAATGCAATGATTGCCCTCCTGAACAAACAAATGTTATGGGAGATGGAGTGCAAAATCTTATTGCTATACTTACACAAGCTATGAATCATTCTGGACTTCCAAATGAGCAGAGAAGGGAACAATATTCTATTGAGTCCTTCATGAGGCAACGTCCACCTTCTTTCAGTAGGACTTCCGATCCACTTGTTGCTGAACAATGGATCAGTACCACTGAAAAGATATTTTCAGTTCTTCAATGTTCTGATCATGATAAAGTCATCTTAGCAGTATATCGTTTGGAAGGTGAAGCTGATCAATGGTGGAATCTTATCAAGAATACGAGGCCAAGAGATGAAATTGAGTCCATGGAATGGGACGAGTTCAAGAAATTGTTTTTCAGTAAGTACTTCCCTCGTATTCTTCGAACAAAGATGGAGAAAGAGTTTCTTGAACTGAAGCAAAGGGACGATGAATCTGTTGGCACCTATGAAGCAAATTTTACAAGACTTGCAAGGTATGCTTATGGAATTATCATCCAACCTGAAAGTAAAGTTGATCGATTTTTCAGTGGCTTAAAACCAAGTCTTCGAAGGGCATTAGCTATAAGAGACTTCAGTAGCTATGAAGAAATTGTGCGTTGTGCTATCAAGGTAGAAATGGAAGTTGGTGTTACATATCCATCTCATGGTTTTGACAAGAAACGAAAGATGGAGTTCAAGGAGAAATCTCATAATAATGGTGAAAAGAAGATGAATGTTTCCTTATGCACAAAGTGTGGAAAGAAGCATGGTGGAGATTGTCTTAAAGGAACTAGAAAATGTTTTAAGTGTGGAAAAGAAGGTCATCGAGCAGCTGAGTGTCGAAGTAATGGAAAAAGGGTTTCTAATGATGTGAATAAAGCAAACACTGCAGAGAACGCACCGCCAACACTTCAATGCTTCAAGTGCAAGGAAATGGGGCATTATGCTAATAATTGCCCTAATCCAAGGGTTAGTGATGATCAACATGAGCAACCACTGAAGGCAAAGGACAAAGGGAAATCACATGCGATCACTATTGGCAATGTTGAATATGATAACGATGTGGTGGAATGATTAAGTGTTTATGTAATGGGATTCCAAAATAATGTTGTATCATGGAGTATTGGAATATTTATGTATTGGTTTAATGTGGTATTCAAAGTGATTGAGATATTTTTGGAAATAAGATGATATGCGCATAATGAAGGGAAAATAAGAAAATGAAATGTTTAACAATATTCATGAGCTCATGATTGATATAAGGACTAAGTGATATCATGGATTGAGTATATAGAATTTTGAGGATTTTGGTATGTGGAAAGTGTTAACTTTTAACTGCATTCATGTTTTCACTAAGGTATTCAAGAGAATACATGATTAAGGACTTTGAATGTTTAGAATGTGACCAACAAAACATATCTTATGATATGTAGGGATCAACGACAGTATTAAATCTCTGGTAATCGTTGTCACTATATTATGAGAGTGGACTGCAGTATTATGGATAAGCCTAAAGATTGAAATGGATTATGTTGGACATAAGTGAGTATTGTTTAAGGATCGAAGTTTTCTCGATATTATTGATGGGATGTTATAGTAATATAGTTTTAGAAAAAGGACAACCTGCAGGACGGGCGACAGCCCATCGCTTCGGACAAGGCTGTAGGAATCGAACCCACAACCGAAGTGCGACTGGCCTTTATCGCCTACCACTGACCTACAGGAAGTCCCTATTTAGTAGAAACTAGTTTTATTATATTAAGCAGTATGATATATGAAGTATAAGTCCATTTTAGGAACCATATATGATTAATCTCACTATAGATCGATTTATGCATATAATTTTTGCTAACCTTTTGTTTGAGACAGATGGAATGACCCGTCATTCTATCACATTATCTGCTAACACTTCACGAATAACAAATTCAACTTCATTTATTTAAGGGATGAAGTGGAAATTGTTCAAGGCACGAACAACAGTGAGATTGTACCAAAATAAAGTAAGTATTTATTCTAATTCAAATTTTCAACTTTAGGGAAATGATCTTGAAAACCAAAAATGTTGTCCTAGTGATCTTATACCTGAGGAATCAGATGGTACCTTATATCATCACAAATTTATGGATTTGTGATTTTTGGCTTTTCCATAGCCATGTTCTCTACCACTCTCCATCAGAACATGATGGTTAGATTTTTCTTCCATATCCATATTTTTACCTATGTGGAAACCCAACAATTAGTTTATTTGGGTAATCGTTACATTTCATACTTTAGTTTTTAAAGCCATGTTTTGGTATTCCTTTTTACGATGTGGGTTTCTATCAAAGAAAATTTTGAATAGTAAACCATTTATAACCCCGACGAATTTCGAGGGCGAAATTCATTTTAAGGGGGGTAGAATGTAACGCCCCAAGATTTTATGAAAAATATTCTTTTTAATTTCATTAATGTCTTGTGTTGTACGCTACAACAAAAGAAGCTTTCACAATACGCATCCTTGACTTTCCTTCCGTTACACGCAATCACGACCTTCCTCGATAGCGTGTGTAGTACGCAATACTGAGTTTCACGAAACAACGATATGCTATTAAAATATTATTAAAACTAGCCGTTATGAATAGTAATAACCACTTTTTGGAAATTTTGTAAATTTTGTTTTTCAAAATGGAATTCATTTTTGGATTCGGAGTATCGAATTTAGCCTAAGGTGAAATTTTGGTACTTTTCGGATAACTTTCATATTCTAATGAATAGTGAAAATTACTAAAGTATAATTAAAAACAACTTTTTTAATCGAAATAATTAATAGTGATAAATTATTAATTTGAGTGGTTTTAAAGTATATTTAGAATATATTTTCACAATTTAATACAATGTTGGTCATTGTTTGTAATTTCACATTTAAACCAGACATAATCAAGTGTCAATCTTTTGATAGATTTTGTTTCTTAAAAAAACACGCTATTTGTTTTAACAGCGGGATTTAATTATAAAATTAATTAATGCAACTTCTATGTTATGAATTTGGTAAAATAGACTTCATTTTTGAATTCGGAATATAAAATATAGCTTAGGATGAAATTTTGGCATTGTTCTGAAAAACATCAATTTTTGATGAATAGTGAAACTACTAAGTGGTAGTTAAAAAAACTGAATTTTTCATAAAACTTAATTTTACCGCTTCTGTGAATGGAATTTCGAAAATCCGAGAGACACGGTTAATATCAAGGACTAAAATGTGGTTCAATGAGATGAAAATAATTTTTGGTGAATGGTAACTTTTTACTTTTTTTACCACGGTTAATAGTAAATTGGGTAACTAAGGGTAAATATGATATTAATATTACCCTAACACATGTCCTAATTCTATTGGACAAGTGTAATTTGACCGAAAACAAACTTAGGAATAAAATATGACCATTTAGGCCCACTTGGATTAGATTAGGACATTTATTATTAATTTATTTAAAGAAGGGTTAAAATAGTTAAAATCAAAGTTTAATAAGTAAATCATTTATAATATGGGGTTATACATAAGATAAATTCGATTGTAAATATTCATTAGAAAGATAAAAAGATTTCCTACATTATGGTATTTTATTTGTAATTTTTAGACATCAAATAATTTAATTTATTTATGACACAAATATGATGCAGTAATTATCTTATTAATGAAATATTGACATAATTGATAATATAAATACCAAAATAAATGTAATTTAAGACTTTTTATGAATTCCACTAATTTTATAGGTTACTATGATATATTAATGTTGATTTAATCAACTTGGTTCGAACATATAATTCTGTTATGACTTTCACAAAAATCATATATCAAATAGTGTCAAAATTGACACAAAATAGTTTTTAAATCAAATATTATATTATTAATTGTTATTTTATTCCTAAAAATCTAAGGTTCGACCAAATGACTTAGATAAGGATATATATATTAATAATAAACAATTTGTGGTTCGTTTGGCATGTTATAGTAAGTTTATTAACCATATAGTGAAAGAAAACAAAAAGACACGGTAAAAGTTAAATTATTTAACTTAGAGTTAAATCTAATTGATAAGGTTTAAAATAATATCCAAACATGTCTAAATTTGATAGGTTGATGAGATTACAACCCTATCTCATCTAAGCTTCGAATATGAGTCATTTTTGGAGGTTTTTAAGTGGGGTTAGATTTATTATAAATTAATATTTTTAAGAATTCCTAAGGTGCCCCTCTCCTCCCTTATAAAAGGGCACCTCCTCCCCCTCCTCCTCACAACAATTTTGAGCACTCAAGCTCGGCCAACCCCTGCCATTTTCTCCTCTCCACTTTCCTAGAATAATCCTAGAGGTTCTGGTCTTCTCCAAAGACCAATCTTAGTTCCTTAAGTGGAGGATTCAAAGAGGCACTTCAAAGAAGAGGTAATTACCGTTACCAATTCTTTCATCTTTATTTCTTCTTCCACTTCTTCTTCTTAGGTTGTTTCATTATGAAGTAATAACATCAGTATCACTCATATACTGATATGTTATTATAAGTATGAAACAACCCTATTTCACCATCTATCCATCCTACGGAAAAAGAAATCACCGCGCGTGCGTACGTACGGAATACCGTCTCCACGCCGTGGTGTAATCTATTTTCCACCACCACCTTACATGGATGGGTATAATGGTGTAAAGAATAACTATACATAGTTATTACAACATCATAATGATTCTGATATATTTTATAATCCACTCCAATTCAATTCAATATTTATAGAAATGATATCATCGCTCGTGCGTACGTACGGAATACCGTCTCCACGACGCGATGAGATTCATTCTCCATGTTAACCATTTAAGAATGATTATAATGTATATATAATAAATAATAATGAAATACATGACATTATAAAGCTACTGGATTTATTTATATATATATACATATGTATGTCATCTACTTACTTCCATTTCAAGACAATAAGGAAAGAAAAACAGCGTTCATGCGTATGTACGGACTACCGTCTCCATGAACGGTGTTTTTCATTTTATTTATCTATCTATTATATATATATATATACTGAATATATATGATATATAAATCATATTTTATATTCTGGAAGTAAGTAAATCATGATATAAGTAATAATGATGTCAAGAACAACAAGTCAAAACACCTACGATAAATGAAACGATTTTACCCAAAACGCTTCTTTAACATGGAATTTACAAAAGAACGGGTAATATAATGTCATAAGTGAACCATATATGATATCATAACAATGAATATGATTCTGTAATAAGTCAATGACATTATTTAAATCATTATACAGGAGGTTCGGACACATACGAAGCAAATTGGACCTAAGGTAAGGGAAATATCACAATCTCATTTTTATCCGAGATTGTTTATACTTTGAAATTTACTGGGGTGTATTTTATTATCCACATCCATGTTTCCTCAATATGTAATATTATTTCCATCTACCTAAAATAGTTTAAATCCAATTTTACTCTTCGATGAGTTTTTAGTAAAGGATATGAAAGGAATATTTTTTTTTCGTTTTTCGTACGAGGTACTTTTTGACTTTTCTGACAAAAGTACGAAGAATGTTTTTTTAACTTAAACGGCACGAATGGATTTTTATGGTTTTATAAAGCCTTATTTTCATGAAGCTTCCTCCAAAATATTTCATGACTTTTTTTTAATAAAATCTCTTTCTTTTAAAATTGCATGATGTTTTGTGAAAAGAAATTGATTTTGAAGAAGAAAGGATATTTTCCTCAAGAATTCATTTCAAGTGTTTTATCAAAATTATTTTCCATCTAAGATAATAAAGGGTTCTGTTTCTATCCATATTTTTACATTGATTTGACTATGTTGTGATGGAATTATGTTTATGAATTCCTTTATCTTATATGAATGGTTTTATGATGTCATGTTGTTTAAGAATCCCATTTTTATTACATGGGTTATGAAATGATGTATGATTTATGATTTTGTGGCACACATAAGAATGGTATCATTATGAGATGGTTGGGACCTATATCTCCCTCCAATGCATTGGGTAAAGATTTTATATCTCATGAGATAGACATGGCTGGAATGGTAGGTTATACCGGTTCAGTGAAACAGGACTGAAACGAGGATTACTCGATTCAGAAAGGGACTTTGTCCACTAAGATAGTCTTGGCAATGAGTCTTGACTAACAAGAAATGATTCTCTATGATTATGTGTGTATGCCACAATGAGTAATGTTTTAAGTTATGATTTCATTTCACTACTATTATTTATCCCATGTTATGAAATTATTCTCTCTTTTGCAGGTTAAGATTTCCAAAAATGTTATGTTCTTATGAAAATTATGTGATTGATATTTCCTTTGTTTACCCTTACTGAGCATTTGAGCTCACCCTTTTATGTTTTCTTTTCCCCAGGATATAAAGAAAGGTTTTAGGTAGAAAAAAGGGATGACCTTTATGGGAGATATTGAAGAACTTTCACCACGATTAGAAGATTACGTTCCGAGTTTCCAAAGACACTAAACTATTACGATCCTTTAGTGTGTGTTTTTGTTATGTACTAAGTATTCCGCAAATGTAATGTAATGTCCATGTACGTCAGGCTTCGGGTCTCTACAGTTATATATGTTGGATTTTTGATTATAAATATTCATTACAAATATAAATAGATTTCCTACATAATGATATTTTATTTATAATTTTTAGACATTAAATAAGTTATTTTATTTATGACACAATGATGATGCAGTAATTACTATAATAGTGAAAAATTAAAATAATTGATATTATAAATACCCAAATAAATATAATATGAAACTTTTAATGAATTAAACTAATTTTATAGGATAATATGATATATTAGGATTTATTTAATTGACTTTGTTCGAAGTAATCAATCTATTATGAGTTTCACAAAAATCAACTATTGAATAGTGTCAAAATTGACATAAAAGAGTTCTTAAAACAAATATTATATTATTAATTGACATTAAATTCCTAAAAATATAAGTTTCGGCCAAGAGACTTATATTATGATAGGTTCGTCATTAATGGACCACTTGGGGGTCGCTTGGATGTATATAGTAAGTTTATTAACCATATTATATAAAAATACAAAGAGACATTGTAAAAGTGAAACTAATTAACTTAGAGTTAATACATAAAGATAAGGTTAATATAAGTACCCAAACCTGTCTAAATTCTATTGTTTGAGTGTTTTTAGACCTAACCCAACCTTAACCTTTGAATAGTCAACTTTGGAGCCATTAGAAACTGAATATGAATTTATTATAAATTAATATTTCTAGCTTTTCCAAAGGTTCCCCTCACCCCTCTTATAAAAAGGCACTCCTCCTTCTCATTTCTTCACACCTTCAATGCCTTTTAGTTCGGCCAAACTCTGCCCAAATACTCTCCCAACATCCCTCACTACCACCTAGAGACCTTAGTTTGATCAGAAAGCCAACCTAAGGAGCCCTTTTGATCAAATCAAAAGGAAGAACCCGAAGAAGAGGTAATGATTTCACCACCCTTTTTCCAAGTTCCTTCTTCTTCCACTTCTTCTTACTTTGTTGTTACCATTATAAAATAATAACTCCAGTATCATATATATACTGTGATGTTATTATAAATATGGTACAACCATATTCAGTATTCTATCCACCCTTTGAATAACATGTCACCATACGTGCGTACGTACGGCTTACCGTCTCCACGTCGTGGTGTAATTGTTATTCAATATATTATTATTTGGATGGGTATAATAATGATGTGTAACTCATGTAAATAATAAATATAACATGTTAGTGATTCTGTATATATGATATACCATTCATTTATATATTATTTTAATATCAAAAGAATGATATTGTCGCTCGTGCGTACGTACGGACTACCGTCTCCACGAACGCGATGAGATTCATTCTCCATCATATCCATTCAAGTATAATTATCATTTGCGGATTTAAAAATGATGTTTAAGGACTTGATATCATTATGAATATGAATAATCTACAACCTATCCATTACAAACATGGCTTACGTAATAAAACATATAAAAGAAAACGAGTAAGTTAACACCCGAAACAACGATAATACTAAGACATTATTAACAAAGAAAAGTTAAAAGATCATATATGATATGATATTAATATATATGATTCTTGTATAATTTAATAAAAATTATTTCAATATTATACAGGAGGTTAACTTACCCCAACCAAGTTAAAGTACAAGGTAAGGGATTTTCTTATCTCACTTTCAATTCCGTGAGATTTCCATTGTTCGCCACTAAATTATTGAAAGTGGTGTATTGTGTACTGCCATTTGATATACACTATCATGATTCTCTTTATATTCATTTTATTCTGGAAATCATTTGGTGGTTATTAACTTTTGTCCATACGACTCAGTTGATTAACGTGGTAAGGGGTTTTCATCTCACTCTTTATTTCCGTGAGATTCATGCCATATTTCCACTATTATCTTTTGTGTGGTGTATGTACTGCCCATAATTGTATTCTTTGTTTAATATACTTTACCTTATGTTTGTTTACATTTTCATTGTATGATACCTCTTTCATGGGTTGTATGTTTCATAAGTTACCAAATTGATAAGGGTTTACTTCACAATCTCTTTAATATCCGAGGTTGTCTTTACGTAAGTATCCATATTTACTATCCATGTCTATATTTCATAAAAGAGTTTTCAAAGGGATTATATCTAAGGGAACTTTTACTAAAACATCATTTTAAATGTTTTAAATATTTATTCTTCTAAATCATCCTCATTTATGTCCACGTTTTCAAAATGGTTTGTAAGGAATTATTTATATGAAAATGAATGTTTTAAAAGTGTTAATTCCATTCAAAAGTTTCAAAGTGGTATGGGACACTTTGATTCAAAAATGTATTTAAATGCCTTACTTTCTAAATTGTGTAACATTAAAATGTTTTCATGAAAAAGGGATATTTCTCTCAATAATTTTTAAAAAAACATTTTCATCTATGTCAACATCCTTTGATGGATTTTAAGATTATTTGAAGTTGATTTATTATGATTTAAAACTTCCATATTGTAATGAAGTTTTGTGATATGTTTGACTGTAGATGTGTCATTTATATAGCATTCATGGTTTATGAGTAAAGTATTGACATTTCGTATGCTAGTTCCAATAAGAATGTTTATGTTATATTTCAACCTTTACTTCATATGAATGTGTTGGACAAGTATGTTCCAGGTTGGGGACTGGTTAAAGTAAGCCCTCCAGGTTGGGGACTGGTAAAAGTAATCCCTCCAGGTTAGGGACTGGTAAAAGTAATCCCTCCGGTTTAGTATCCGGTTATTAGAGGCACTCCGGGTTGGTGTCCGGTTATTAGAGGCACTCCGGGTTGGTGTCCGGTTATTAGAGGCACTCCGGGTTGGGTTCCGGTTACAGTTAGCCCCAAGGTCTTGGGACGAGGCCTTGAAAAAGAAATTAAAGTTTAGCATTATGCATTCCATCATTATGAAAGTGGTTATTGATTTTTCATGTGATTATTAGATTAGTAGAATATCCATGTGAATAAGTAAATGGCATTATTTCATTTTACTTTTTCCATACTATGTTGAAGTTCAAGTTTAAAAGGCTTTTGTTTTAGTAATGCATTGCCTTAAATGTTTATGCTTATTTTGAATGTTCCACTATATTGTTATCCTTACTGGGCATTTTAGCTCACCCCTTTTCTATGTTTTATTTTCCCCAGGATGTGAAGAAGTAAGTTATGAATGACCTGCAGGGATATTATGAGGGGATAATAGTGTGGACTATGGAGACATTATGTTGTTGTAGTAGTTTTTCATTTTATGATGTAATGTAAAACTTATGAATATATCTAGTGTTTCCAAGGCTACTAAACCAATCGGTCTTTCGAGATTTGATCTTTCTTGTGATCATGCCAATGTTATGTAATAATGCACCGACTCTGGCTAACTAGGGTCGGGGCGTTACAGTTGGTATCAGAGGAAGTTTAGTACAAAACTTGGAAGCTAGATTTAGATAAACTCTGATTAGAGAACGTAGACCTAAGATGAACTTTGAGGATTAGTGTAGAAGAACTTCCTAGAATTTTGGTATTGTAGATATTTTGTGAGTTTTCCGAGCAATACATCCCTGTCTGGATACGAGCAGGTAGAGGCGGCTCTGGAACAGATGTACCTAGGGGTAAAACCCGAAAACACCGCTTTGAGCTAGACTCGAACGGGAACTGGTGCACGACAACGGGCCATGCTGCACTCTTGGTTACGACACTCCCGGGGGATATTCTTAGGATAACTCTCATTTTATTTACAAATCATTATGAAGGGTTTATGAGTATATACATCCTCAAAGGATACATTTTTATGATTATGGATTATATCTATAAATAGTTCAATTTATGTTAAGTGTTTTATAAGTATGGGATTATGTATTTTGATTCATAAACTGATCTAGTGTATGCCATTGTTTAGAAATGGCGCCCAGTAGAAGGAATGAGAACTCCAGATATGCACATGATCCAAAGAGAAGGAAAGATCATATCTTTCATGGACTTAAGCTAGAATTTATAAGAGAAATAGTCTCCCATGTATTATCATCATATGAAGAAATAATATCCTATGTTGATAAGATAAGTAAAGAGTTTACTGAGTCCTATGGCTTTGAATGGAAGCAAGAGAAGAAAAGGATGGAAGAGAGAAAGATGGATAAAGGGAAGAGGTAAAAGAAGAATTTTCCCATATGTGGTAACTGTGGAAAGAAACACCTTGGAACTTGCCTGAAAGGAATGAGAGTTTGTTATAAGTGTGGAGGAAAAGGGCACAAATTACGTGACTGCAATGGTAAGAAAATGGTTTTAAATGTACAATGCTTCATTTGCAAGGAGTTTGGACACTACGAGAACCTATGTCCCAATCATCAGACTATGCCGCAAATGATGTTATTGGATAATAATCAAGTTATGATACTACCACAAATGAAGAAGAATGATTAGAGTTCTTATGTTGATTATGTCAATTGAGTGTTGTATCAACAATGTACTTGTTATAATAATTATGGAGTATATAAGGATTGTACTGCAGTACTATTTCATTAAGGACTTGAGATTGTGTGGAATAAAGAAAAGTGACTCAATAGAAGGATAAATTTTTGAAAAATATACTGTTGAGAGAATGATAAATCATAATATAGTTATGATACTGAGGTAGTGATTTTGGAATAATATGTGATTGTTTTGGATAAATTATATTGGATATTCTTGACTACCTTGGAACTGATTAATGATTTGTATATTCCATCATTTTTGGGGTTTAAATTTTTTTTGGATTAATGAAGTATATCCAGCATTCTATATGGAATAAGGGAGCATGAATGTAATCAATAAGAAATATGGTAATACATGATGAAGATATTCATATGATATTACGGGGTAAAAAGGATCTATATTATGTTTACCTTCCTTATAAATGTTGGACTGTGAGTTTGGACAGAAGTATTTTGGATTGGTCTAGTTTGGATTATTTTGGATTGCTATAAAAGGACAACCCGGAGGTCGGGCGGCAACCCGTCGCGTCCGGCAAGGCTGCGAGACTTGAACCCGCAACCGAAGGGAGACAAGGGTGTATCACCTACCACTGGCCCACGAGATATCCTGGATTAAATAATGTAGTTTTTATTAAAAGATCTTGTAGATGAATTATAAATTCGTTTATTTTGAAACCCTATACGAATAGTGTAAATAGATTTTTTTTAGATTCTATTATCTTTTAGAGTGAAAGATGAGTTTGTGGTAGAAATTTATTAATAGATAAAACTATAATTATAAAGTAAGTATATCTCCTTATGATCATAGCCAATCTCATAAATAAATTCCTCAATATTAAGAAAAGAAACTTAGAACAAAAATGTTTTCCTAGATGGTACCTTAAATCATCACTAATTTATGTCTTTGGGATTGTTGGCCTTTTCATAGCCATGTTCTCTACCACTCTCCATCAGATAATTGATGGTCATATTTTTCTTCCATATCCATATTTTCCTACATGGAACCCTAGTATGTGTTATTTTTGGTAATCTTCATACTTTCGACTCTTTATTTTAAATAGAGGCCTCATTAATTCATTTTTCAATGTGGGATTTCAACTAAGATATTTTGAAACGTCAAAAATGTGTTATCCTAATACCCTATGTTTTGTTGAACCAATGGTATTTCAAATCATCATAGATTGATGAGTTTAAGGACCTCAATTTTATACTTTTTTGTGACTGATGACCTCAATCACTACCTATAAATATTTACGTTTTTCGTCCAATTATATGTCTCTAATTGTCACCAATGTTCTTCTAATCGAGATCATAATTTGGTGGTGACCCTTTCATTTATCATTTCCTCATATTAAGACTAAATTTTAGTAACCCAATTTCCGATGTGGGTTTTCCCCCAAATATATTTTCTATTTTCAACCTTTTATTTTCGAAGAACAATTTCAAATTGCGAGGACGCAATTTATTGAATGAGGGGAGAATGTAACACCCCAAGATTTCATAGTGTGTTATTTCTTCAAAATAATTCAATAACTTGCACTATACGCAACACCGAGTTCAATAACACCATGACTTACAAAAAAAATCCATTAAAAAGAGGTTATGAATAGTATTATCTAAATTTTAAACTTTATATAATCCTTATAATTTTAGAATCCATATTATGAGTTTCTTAGATATAATGCAAGAACAAATTCATTTTCAGTATTGCACTTTTATCAACTTTTAATAGTGAACCCTTTTTAAATACAATATTTTAAACTTTTTGACTAAATGGGGACATCAAAAATTTAAAATGAAACATCCTAAGCTTCCACGGTACGCTTTCTTTGAATAATACAGTAGCGTGTGTTGTACGCAACCTTGAGTCTTAACACACACCACAACCAATCAAACTAGCCGTTATGAATAGTAATACCTACTTTTCGAAATTATATATATTTTATATTTTAAAATGAACTTCATTTCTGGATTCAGAATATCGAATTTAGCCTAAGGTGAAATTTTGGTACTTTTCGGATAACTTTCATATTTTGATGAATACTGAAAATTACTAAATTTTAATTAAAAACAACTTTTTTAATCAAAATAATTAATAGTGATAAATTATGAATTTGAGTGGTTTTAAAGTATATTTAGAATATATTTTTACCATTTAATATAATTTTGGTCATTGGACATAATTTTACAATTAAACCGAACATAAACAAGTGTCAATCTTTTGATAGTTATTATCTCTTAAAAACACGCTTTTTGTTATGACAGCGGGAATTAATTTTAAATTAATTTCTGACACTTCTATGTTTTGAATTTAGGAAAATGGATTCCATATTTGGAATCAGGATGTTCTAATTGTGTAAATAGGTAACTTTTATTTTTAGACATTTTGAATAATTACTGCGGTAAATATTTTATTTACCATGGTTAAGGGTAAATCCGGTAAATAAGGGTTAAAAATAATATTATAATAATACTAAATTACCCTAAAACGTGTCTTAACCCTATTGAGATACATGGTTAACCATGGGAATCTTTGGGTCGATTTTGGGACGCCATGGATCCACTTGTAAGTGATAATGACACTTTATTTTAATTAAGTTAAAATGAATACAAAAATGACACAAGCATATATCTTTTAGAAAAACAATTTTTAAATAGGGTTATATATGTAGGATTTTCGATTATAAATATTCATTAGAAAGATAAAACGATTTCCTACATAAGTATAGTTTATTTATAATTTTTAGACATTAAATAATTTATTTTATATATGACACAATGATGATGATGTAATTACTATAATAGTGAAAAATTAAAATAATTGATATTATAAATACCCAAATAAATATAATATGAAACTTTTAATGAATTAAACTAATTTTCTAGGATAATATTATATATTAGGATTGAGTTAATTGACTTTGTTCGAAGTAATCAATCTTTTATGAGTTTCACAAAAATCAACTATTGAATAGTGTCAAAATTGACATAAAAGAGTTCTTAAAAAAAATATTATATTATTAATTGATATTAAATTCCTAAAAATCTAAGGATCGGACAAGAGTCTTATATCATGGTAGGTTCATCATTAATGGACCACTTGGGGGTCTCTTGGATGTATATAGTAAGTTTATTAACCATATTATATAAAAATACAAAGAGACATTGTAAAAGTGAAACTAATTAACTTAGAGTTAATACTTAAATATAAGGTTAATATAAGTACCCAAACCTGTCTAAATTATATTTGTTGAGTGGTTTTCGACCTATCCCGACCTTAAACTTTGAATAGTCAACTTTGGAGCCATTAGAAACTGAATATGAATTTATTATAAATTAATATTTCTAGCTTTTCCAAAGGTGCCCCTCACCCCTCTTATAAAAAGGAACTCCTCCTTCTCATTTATTCACACCTTCAAAGCCTTTTGGTTCGGAAAAACTCTGCCCAAATACTCTCCCAACATCCCTCACTACAACCTAGAGACCTTAGTTTTATCAGAAAGCCATCCTAAGGAGCCCTTTTGATCAAATCAATAGGAAGAACCCGAAGAAGAGGTAATGATTTCACCACCCTTTTTCCAAGTTCCTTCTTCTTCCACTTCTTCTTACTTTGTTGTTACCATTATAAAATAATAACTCCAGTATCATATATATACTGTGATATTATTATAAATATGGTACAACCATATTCAGTATTCTATCCACCCTTTGAATAACATGTCACCATACGTGCGTACGTACGGCTTACCGTCTCCACGTCGTGGTGTAATTGTTATTCAATATATTATTATTTGGATGGGTATAATAATGACGTGTAACTCATGTAAATAATAAATATAACATGTTAGTGATTCTTTATATATGATATACCATTCATTTATATATTATTTTAATATCAAAAGAATGATATTGTCGCTCGTGCGTACGTATGGACTACCGTCTCCACGAACGCGATGAGATTCATTCTCCATCATATCCATTCAAGTATAATTATCATTTTATGATTTAAAAATGATGTTTAAGGACTTGATATCATTCTGAATATGAATAATATACAACCTATCCATTACAAACATGTCTTACGTAATAAAACATATAAAAGAAAACGAGTAAGTTAACACCCGAAACAACGATAATACTAAGACATTATTAACAAAGAAAAGTTAAAAGATCATATATGATATGATATTAATATATATGATTCTTTTATAATTTAATAACAATTATTTCAATATTATACAGGAGGTTAACCTACCCCAACCAAGTAAAAGTACAAGGTAAGGGATTTTCTTATCTCACAATCAATTCCGTGAGATTTCCATTGTTCGCCACTAAATTATTGAAAGTGGTGTATTGTGTACTTCCATTTGATATAGACAATCATGATTCTCTTTATATTCATTTTATTCTGGAAATAATGTGGTGGTTATTAACTTTTGTCCATACGACTCAGTTGATTAACGTGGTAAGGGGTTTTCATCTCACTCTTTATTTCCGTGAGATTCATGCCATATTTCCACTATTATCTTTTGTGTGGTGTATGTACTGCCCATAATTGTATTCTTTTTGTAATACACTTTACCTTATGTGTGTTTACATTTTCATTGTATGATACCTCTTTCATGGGTTGTATGTTTCATAAGTTACCAAATTGATAAGTGTTTACTTCACAATCTCTTTAATATCTGAGGTTGTCTTTACGTAAGTATCCATATTTACTATCCATGTCCATATTTCATAAAAGAGTTTTAAAAGGGATTATTTCTAAGGGAACTTTTACTAAAACATCATTTTAAATGTTTTAAATATTTATTCTTCTAAATCAACCTCATTTATGTCCACGTTTTCAAAATGGTTTGTAAGGATTTATTTATATGAAAATGAATGTTTTAAAAGTGTTAATTCCATTCAAAAGTTTCAAAGTGGTATGGGACACTTTGATTCCAAAATGTATTTAAATGCCTTGCTTTCTAAATTGTGTATCATTAAAATGTTTTCATGAAAAAGGGATATTTCTCTCAATAATTTTTAAAAAAACATTTTCATCTATGTCAACATCCTTTGATGGATTTTAAGATTATTTGAAGTTGATTTATTATGATTTAAAACTTCCATATTGTAATGAAGTTTTGTGATATGTTTGACTGTAGATGTGTCATTTATATAGCATTCATGGTTTATGAGTAAAGTATTGACATTTCGTATTCTAGTTCCAATAAGAATGTTTATTTTATATTTCAACCTTTACTTCATATGAATGTGTTGGACAAGTATGTTCCTGGTTGGGGACTGGTTAAAGTAAGCCCTCCAGGTTGGGGACTGGTAAAAGTAAGCCCTCTAGGTTAGGGACTGGTAAAAGTAAGCCCTCCGGTTTGGTCTCCGATTATTAGAGGCACTCCGGGTTGGTGTCCGGTTATTAGAGGCACTCCGGGTTGGTGTCCGGTTATTGGAGGCACTCCGGGTTCGGTTCCGGTTACAGTTAGCCCCAAAGTCTTGGGACGAGGCCTTGAAAAAGAAATTAAAGTTTAGCATTATGCATTCCATCATTATGAAAGTGGTTATTGATTTTGCATGTGATTATTCGATTAGTAGAATATCCATGTGAATAAGTAAATGGAATTATTTCATTTTACTTTTGCCATACTATGTTGAAGCTCCAGTTTAAAAGGATTTTGTTTTAGTAATGCATTGCCTTAAATGTTTATGCTTATTTTGAATGTTCCGCTATATTGTTATCCTTACTGGGAATTTGAGCTCACCCATTTTCTATGTTTTATTTTCCCCAGGATGTGAAGAAGTAAGTTATGAATGACCTGCAGGGATATTATGAGGGGATAATAGTGTGGACTGTGGAGACATTATGTTGTTGTAGTAGTTTTTCATTTTATGATGTAATGTAAAACTTATGAATATATCTAGTGTTTCCAAGGCTACTAAACCAATCGGTCTTTCGAGATTTAATCTTTCTTGTGATCATGCCAATGTTATGTAATAATGCACCGACTCTGGGTAACTAGGGTCGGGGCGTTACATCTCATGTCTCACCTTGTTCCTCGCCATCCAGATACACCAACAGCCCACATGCTACACCACTATACAATCCAATATTTTAGGACCACGTTTTTCAGAACCATGGTACCAATGATCCAGAAAAGAGAGACCATCCTTGCTGAGGTTTAAAAATGCATTGGAACCCCTGAAATAGGTCCAAACCTCATGCACCCATTCGCTTCCAAAAAATAGGTGGTTCGTGCTTTCTTCACTGTGATTTTTTCAACACACACATATAGAGTCCATGCTAACCCACAACTCATGACGTTATCATCAGTTGGTATAGATTTTTTTGGAATCCTCCAAGTGAGAAAATTAAGTTTGGTAGGAAAATCTTTAACCCACATAGCCTCATCCCAAGTGTCCGCGTTACCTTGAACTTGCATTCTAGAAACCCACCAGATGTCCTTTGTCATGAAGCAACCCAAGGAGGATGGGGTGAAGACACAAATATATGTGTCAGATGTCAGATCGATGAGGTTGAAGAGCTCATGTTGCTCCCTTGTCAAAATCGCCGTGGTGAAGGATGGAAAGGACCGCACCTCCATGAAGGTGATGTTGGTTGTAGGACACCTTGGAAAACCGTTGATGCTACCACACCAGTTTTGGTGCCAATAGGATAAATTGCCTCTCCCAATGAGCCAGCGCAGGTGTGAACAGAGGGTAGAAAGAAGAGATCCAATCACCAAGTAGATGGATGATGCAGGGCCCCCCGCTAGAGCGTGGACACCTGAGGAATAGATGTGGACGATCTTCCCACATAAAGTGCATTGTTCCAGGACGCCCCATGCCAGTCTTGCATGCATGCAGTTAGTAGTGTCTTCCATTCTGCGGAGGTTAATACCTCCTTCACAAACCGGCCTTGCCATCTTGCTCTATGATGACCAGTTCTTCTTCCCTACGGCGAGGGGGTACCATATGAATCTTGCGAGGATTTTATCGATGTTTTTAATAACTCTTTTCGGGACCTTGATAGCTAAAAGACCATGCACTAAAATATCCAAGGGTATGCTGTTATCCAACGCGGCCTGTCCCTTTAATGACATGTACATGTTCTTCCAATTCAACACCCGGTCGGTAATCTTTGTGAGGAGGTGGTCAAAGTCACCGATCTGAATTCTACCCATCAAAATGGGGTCACCCAGGTAATTCATGGGGATTTTACTTCTCTACATGTCCAATTTGATGCTAACAGAAGCAGCTCTCTTGGAGGTGCACCTGTTCGAAATATAGAATTTTATCTTGTTGTTGTTGATGATCTTCCCACTCCAGTGACTATACTCCACCAACACCTTTTTCAGGCCACCAGGGGATCTACTTGAGGCATTTGTAAAAATGATGGTATCATCTGCAAACATGATATGAGACACTGTAGGGAGCCTCCATTTTCTATGGTATGGATGAATCCCACCAGTGGTAATACTTTAGTGGATGATAAGACTAAGCACATCCTAGAATAAAATGAATTGGCTCGGAGAAATCGGATCACCATGCCGCAACCTGTGAGTATCCTTGAAGAAGCCATGTGATTTCCCCATGAAAGTAACAAATAACCAAGAAGAGATAACACAACATAAGATGATATCAATGTTTCCAGGATAAAAACCCCTAACTACAAGAACCTTGTTGATGAAACTCCACTCCACCCGATTGTAGGCCTTGTTCATGTCGAGTTTGATTGCTATATTAGACTCACGAGCTTTGAAGTTAAGATCAAAAACCATCTCTTGATCAAGGGCTATTGCTTCTTGAATGGAGCGTCCCTTGAAGAAACTGTGTTGTTCCAAATACACCCACCGAGGTATGTGAATAGCCAACCTCGAGTTAATAATAGTTTCCAGGATTTTATAGGGTACATTGCACATGCTTATGGGTCTATAATGCGTGATAGAGGATGGGTTCTTGGATTTAGGAAGAAGCACCAACGTAGTGTCAATGGAGACCCAAGGTAAGATCCCACCTCAGAAGAAGTCTTAAAATGCCACCACTAAGTGCTCCTTCATACTGTCCCATGAAGATCAGTAGAAGGAGCTTGGAAAACCATCTGGACCCACACCACTCTCAGGGTTCAAATGCATCATGGAAGTTCAAATATCTTCCTCCCCCGGTATAGCTCCCCTGTTTTCATTTTCCCTGTCCAATACTGAGGAGGGAATAACAGTGAATAGGTCTGTTTCCTCTGTAGGGTATCCATTTGGCATACATTCGTTGGGACCAACAAGAAGGTCTTTAAAAAATGCACTGGTCAGGCCTCCCACCACATTCCGATCATCTGTGTAGGATCCATCTTCTAGATGAATGTTTGGTTTGATCACGTGCCTCCTCTCCTTGATGCAGGCTTTGAAATATGCATTATTTTATCTCCCTATTTAATCCATTTGATCCTTGCCCCCTCCCTAGCCATCCATTCTTGTTTCAAGAGCATGTTTTCTAAAATGTCTTCTTTCCCCAAGAGTTCATCGAAAATCTGTTCATTCCACTCAGCTTCCAGGCTCCTCTCAAGGTCATCAACTGCCTTAATGATGATCTCTAACTCATCATCCAGTGGGAGGAGATCTTTCAACCAAGCCTGAAGACTCGGTTTTAATCTCTTCAGTTTATTATGAAATGCAATCCATGTATTCCCTTGGGTCACGAAATTATAGGAGTCCCGAACCAGTTCCCGGCATCCCGTTTTACTGGTCCATAGCTGACTAAAGTGTAAGCAGTCTTACCGAGCTTGCGTAGAGTCCAGAGATATCAGAAGGGGGGAGTGGTCAAAAATACCGCAAACCAGATGAGTAACCTTTGAGCTGTAGAAGATATAGATGGCATGCATGTTACCCAGGCACCTATCCAGCTGACTCCATGAGCGATGATTCCCCCTTCGGTTATTACACTAGGTAAACCATTCTACCATTTATCCAAGGTTCGAGAGGCCTTTTCCTGCCATAAATATATTGAAGACAAGACTGGCCTTTTGAGGAAATGGTCCCCTGCCCTTGCGTTTCGTCGGATCCGCAACAACATTAAAATAACCCCTACCAGCCACGACTCCAAACTTGGATCGAACCCATTATGGTCTATCTAGAGACCCTCTCTAAGACCATGATCACAGCTCCCATAAAGGAATGAGATGAAAAAAGAGTGCAAGTCACTGGACACCTTGGTAGTAATGAACTGGTCTCCGGCCTGGATCAGGTCCACCTGGTAGATCTTATAACAGAAGATCCAGATATACCGGCTGACTAGGTCTGCATGAATGAAACATTGTAACCTAAGCTTTCTAGAGAAATCCATGATCCTTTGGGGATGTTTTTTGTGCTCGATAATGGCCACTACTGCGGCATTGTGTTTGCAAATTTCGAATGCCAGGAAGTCTGAATTAACCCGGGCGCCAACCAACCGGGAATTCCAGATGAGGAGAGGACTCATTTATGGAAGAGTTTCTTGGGTTTGGCTCTAGAACTCATAGCCTTGAAAAAATGAGAGGAAGAGATATCTTCTTGATTCCTCGATTTGGATCTTGTACATACTCCATATGCATTGGTAGAGAAAACTGCTGGAGAAGGAGGCTTGTCGGGATAAAAGTCACTGGGAGCCCTCTGTTTACCTGGGAGGGAAGAAGCACCATCCCTGTTAGAAATAACCTCTAGAGATGAATGGATTATCAGTCCCAAGATTAGGTCCAAGGAAGGTGGATTGGGGAAAATATCCCAAGGAGAGTCAGGTGTTGTAGGAGCGGGGTCTAGAACCCTTCCAGTGGTATTGGAACTGCAATTAGGGGAAGCTGGACTTAGAAGAGATAAGGCCAAAAGACCCAAAGAGCTAGAGACCAGAGAATGAACCACCATTTTCTTTCTAACTCTGAGGGATTGGAAGAGAAGGTTAGAAATATGTGGGAAAGGAGAGATATGGATATGTACAAAGTACCTTGGAACGCTGGGGATTATGCCCCAGAAGGTTGCTGCGACCTCCCCTTGAGGGGGACCTGGGTAGACCATAAGTTTTGTCGTAGGAGTGGGATTCACATGAGCTACACAGGAGGCTAGACCCAGCAAAAAGGCCATACTAGGAGGCTGGGATCCTAATGGCGAAGATCATCCCCCCTTTATCACTAGAGACCCACTTCTCCCACACAAGCGTGTGTGATGAAAAACTTGCCTAGAGTGACCCAAAAGAAGATGGTGATGGCAGTAAAATAGGAAAAGTAGGGTAGAGGATATCTTGTATCCAACTGAAAGAGTCCACAACTTTGAGTTCAAGTTTATTGGGAACCAGGAAGGATAGATCCAATTCCACGCAAAGCCGAGACACCGAGGAGGGAGAGCCGCTCCCAAAAAGAGCATTTGAACAGAGAAAACCCCTGAGAGAGTCCCCAATAGCTTTAAGGAAGCCCTCATTATGGAAGGGCAGGGGAAACCTAGGGAGGTGGATCTAGAAAGCAGCTACTGGACTTTCTTTACTGTTGTGAGCCTCCAACGACCAACGCGATAAACTGAAGCGACAACGGTCGAAAGAACGCGGAGCCTTGCACCATGCATGAATGAAGGCCTTTTCAGAAGGAAACACTAAACTGAAAGAATTCCTGTAAAGCGGTGACACTAGAACCTGAGGACTAAGCCCCCAAGAGTGAACAAAGCATTGTAAAATAGATAACAGAGGTATGGAGGCATCAAAGCAGGCTACCAAATTCCATCACAGGAACGACTGCGCATCCACAAAGGCCGAATTGAGGAAATCCAGCGAGGTGCGCCGACCCACCCTAGAGACCTGAGCCTGCATTGGGACTGCAGGGAAGTCTAAAAGAGGATGAGGGGTGCCATAAAGGTTGTCCTTGAACAAAGGATAGGAGGGGCAGGAAGAAAGGTCAGTCGGGACACCTGTAGGAGGATGGGTCACCTGGGAAGGGGGCGAGGGAGAGCCTGGATGGGCGAACCCAGGAGTAGCAGGAGCCAACGACGACTTAGGGGCTAGAGGAACTCAGCTAGAAGAAGGAACTCACAAAGGGGAGGCACACAACGAGACAGAGAGAGCCGCCACCGAGGATGGGAGAGATGAGGACAGCCTGGTGGAGGAGGGCTCAACGGTCGAAGAAATTTGAAAACAATGCCGCGTGTGCCACACATTCTCAGATCCAGGGGGAAAATCCATTGTCCTGCTCTTCTAGGTGTCCCAAAAAGTGTTGAAGGTATGGAATGAGATGTAATGGATTGATCCCCTTTACTCCCCACTACTACCTTACTGTTTAAATCCTATGCCATGTTGCCATTGGTCACCAATTTTTCCACAGACTTAACTTTGGTGTACTTGAAACCATCAAACACATGTTGTAGTCCTCCAACTTGACTCTACTACATGTGACTTTGTTAATGAACTTTTAAATGAACACTGACCAAATGTTTGGGATGAACCTAGACGAGATTCAGGGTCCGATCAGCAGGTTAAGAACAAAAAGTAATTAATAAATTTATTAATATTTATTAGAAGTTTTATATTTTAATATATAAATATTAATTTATTTAATTGATAAATATTATATTATTTTAAATATTAATTTCTAAAATTATTTTTTGTAATTAATTTATTGAATATTATTTACTTTGATTAATCTTTCGTTTAATTTATTTTATCTAAATAAATAATTAATTATTATTATCAATTATTATTAAATTATTAATACTGTTAGTATTTAAACATTTTTTAAAAAGATAATCAAATTAATTATTCTTTAAAATATTATTTTATTAAATAATTTTATTACAATATTTATATTATTTAAATATTTTTATTATTAATGTTAATAATTTATTTCATTTATATTTATTGTTATTAGATTAATATGAATATTAAATTATTAAGATTATTAATTTAAATTTAATTAATTAAAATAAATAATTACATAATTTAATTTAATTTATTATTTTATTAGTTTTATTTTATTTTTTGTTTTATTATAATTATTAATTTATTTTAATTTATTTATTTTTCATTTTCATTTTTATTTTTTTCTTCTCCCCCAATTATCCATAACTGTGCACCTGGGGGTCTTATATTTCATTCCGAAGGAGTTTTCTTGGGTAGTTACTCCGTAAGACGTAGCAATGGAGACCCTCCTCCCTTCTTTCTTAATCAACTTCGGTGAAAATAGGTTTCAAATCGGGTTAACTAACAGCGATATCATTTTGGTGATTTGATGAGTCGAGCAGAGTCAAGGGGTTCAAGCACTCCTCGAATAATTCAGCCGAAGAGGGGGGGGGGTTACATTGTATGGTAGTATGAAGATCTGACGGTTGCTTGGAGTGGATAGGGTGGGGATAGTGTCTCATGGGGGAGCCTCACAACGTCTCAAGTTCATGTACTAGTAGGCGGTGTGTAAGGTTGAATAATTGGCATACAATAGTATGTATGCCTTATTTGCGAAAAGTTTATCCAAGGATAATGGCGGTGTGTCCAAAAAAATTTGGAAAGAAATTTCTATTAGAGGTATGTGGAGGTGTGGCAGCAACAAGTGTAACGGTTCTCAGAAGTACCATTTTGAATGGCGGAAGAAAAATTGTTCGTACCCAAATTAAAATTTAATATTAACAGAAAAAACATTAAATTTAATATTGTAATAAAATAATAATTGTTTTAGACTAATTAATTAAATAGTTATTTACCTGAAATTGAAATGATAAAAATTAAAAAATAATTGATTAATTGATTAATTTAATTGATTGTGAATTAAAATTTAAAAACTAAAATAAAATTAAATGTATGACCAAAATTTTAAAGCAGAGCTAAATAAACATTTGAAACTAGAATTAATAAATTGATGTGAAATAGTAAATTTTAAATTTAAAATTAATAGTTTATAATAAATTAAAAAATTACTAAATTAATAAAAACAAAAATAACATTACATTAAAAAGTCAACAAGAATTTAAGAAAGAAAAGGAAAATTATTGAACCATAATATTAAGAAAAAAAACAATGATACGTGAAAAGCTAAAAATGAAAAAATAATTATAAAAAAGATTAATTAATAGATTTAACACTGAAATTTTTAAAGTGAACTTATTAAAAAAACTAAGAACATAATTAATTAATTGATTAAAAAATTAGTAAATTATGTAGAAAATAATGTGATTTTAAGGCCACATCATTACTAGGGATATGATTCGATTATTCCATTTTTATAATTTATATGATTGATATATGTTAATGATTGAATGTTATTTATGAAACCTATTTATTTTCCATTGGTTTTGTTCTGATTTAATGGTGTTTATGAAACCGATTTCATTACATGTTTTCTATATGATTAATGATTTATGTTCTTGTGACACACATATGTATGTTTTTCATTATGTGACATGTTGTACCTATATCTCCCTCCAATTAATTAGGTAAGGATTTATATATCATGAGATATATATGGATGGAATAGGGAGTGAACTCAGTTCAGTAAAGAACATTGTTCGCTAAGATGGTCTTGGGAGTGAACCTTGACTACTAAAATTGTCATGGGAGTATACCCTGACTACCATGATGGTATGGCGACTGAACACATACTAAAAATATATACTTGGAAGAAATTACTTGACTACTATGAAAATCATTTTACATGTTTATGTGTCTGACAAAAATTCCATGTCTTGTTCCTATGTTATGATTTTATGGATTATTTTCTTTATTTCATTATGATTCATCGTTTATAAACTACCAATATTTATTCAATGATTCTTTTTTATGATAATTTATGTGTAGGGTATTATCTTCTATTTTTATGATCTTGTTCTCATACTCTTATTCTCAAGATTGTGTTTACATGTGTCCCTTGTGTACCCTTACTAAGCATCTGAGCACACCCCTTTTTATCTTTCCATTCACCAAGGTTATGAAGATATGTATTATGTTTTATGTGTCTAAGAAGGGTTCTAGTCGAGAAGAGCCTAGTGGTAGATAATGTACATCACTTATGTATCAGTTTTTATGTTTCCATGTTTCCAAAGACACTAAACTAATATGGTCATTGGGTGCGGGTTTGTGTAATGTATGAAATGTTCTGCAAAAAAAGTGATGTAATATCCATGTACATCAATCCTAAGTCGTTATAGCTAGTATCAATGAAATGTTTTAGTAAAATATTTGAAACTAAGATAAGAAAACATAAGTGATATCCATCGGTATATTCTTATAGATATGTCTAGGGGCGTCTCTAAAAATAATTCCAAGGATCATTTAAGGTTTTGTAAAATGTTATGGAATTTTGGTAAATTATAAAGTGATTAGTTTCCTAGTGTTTCATACCTGTCTAGATACTACAATTGGATGTGGATCTGGAAGAAGTGTACTTAGGGGTAGCAACTCTGATAAGGTGTGTCGGGTCTGATTTGTAAGTTCACAAACTCTTTATGAACCATCATGATTGATTTAAATTGAATTTTTCTATGAATATCCTAGGATAAACCTAAAGTGTCATAGATTAAGGAAGGTGTCATAATTTAGACATATTCTAAGTGGTTTTTCATGATTAGGTGGTTCCTTTCTATAATAATTGTTTCCTACTCAATGCATTCTAGTTTTATTCAATGGAGGAAACCAGAAGGAACTAGGTTAACATTGAATATGATGGACAATTTGGTGACTATGAGAAATGAAATTGGGTAATGATTAGAGAGAGATATTTTGAGATTATACCAAATCATTTATCACTATATATTATTAACAATGTGAACATTGATGGTATTCCTAAGACATAAAATAAGAGGAAGAAGTACATTTATGAATATTCACATGGTGGGGAACATAGAGGAAAGAATATTAAACTTCCCTAATATCAATAATAAGGGAATAATAAACTTGAGGAACACCTCAAATGGAAGGGGAAGATGTTATCTATGTAGGAAAAAGGGTTATAGAGTGATGAACTGTCATGGAGTTCAATGTCTTATCTGTGAAGAACATGTGCATTACCCCACTCAACTCCCAGACCTAATAACATACTTTTAAACCGAGGAAGGACATATTCCATGCTAGTCATTGAAGAGAAAAAATTGAAGTGATTATGTATTTGGATTCAAGGATTATGAAATGTATAAGGATTGTTCAGTTTATGTGTTTTTCATTGAGGATTTACACAAATATATTTAATGGTTTTGATGGACTAGAAATGTGATTTAATGGCATGGTGAAATTTTGCCTAAGGGAAGATAAACCTTAATATGTTCCTGATCAAAAGATATTGATGTTTGGTAAGGATATGTTTGATATGAATAAGTAAATTGGACGGTACTAATTTCCTTGCAATAGATTAAGGATTTTCTTAAATTTTGTTTATACTATCATGGATGATGTTTAAAACTTCTTCGACTTAAGGAATATATGAGATAAAGATTAGAATAAGGAAAAATTCTTGTTTTCAACAAGGATGTTTGGTAATTCAGGTTATTACCATGTTTCAAGAGAATGCATGATGAATGTATTCAAATGATTGGAAAGTGAAAACCAAGATCTAACTTATGATATATGGTAGATAAATATTAATCTGATATAGTGGAATTATTTCTAAAATTATGGATTTTCATATTTCGAATGGATTAAAGGATTATCCATTTTTTGTAAAGTTTATGTTAAACATCAGTTGAATTTTGTGAGATTAAATTATTGTCTCACCACAGGTGTATTTATGAATATTTTATAACTTGTGCTAACCTTTTGTTGTGATAAAGATGGATGGAATGACCTATCATTATATTTATAGGTCTCATGATCTTCTAATTCTTCCAGAATGTAAAATTAAACTTTTTTACTTGGAATAAATGGTGAATTGGAAATTGATCAAGGCACAAAAAAGGGTGATGTTTCCCTGAAATCAAGTATGTATATTCCCTTGTGAAAATTCGTTATCTTTGGGAAAATGATCTTGAAATAAAATTTTGCCCTATAATCATCATTATCAATGATATTAATGACCACTTTCATTGTGAAAATTATTCATCTTTGGAAAAATGACCATGAAATAAAGTTTTCTCCTATTATCATCATTACCGATGATATCAATGACCTCTTTCATGCTTATTAATTTTATGGTTTTGTGATTATTTAACTTTCTCTTGATCACCCAATTTATTATGATCAATGATCTTTATCAATCTCTAAGATTATCTATGCTTTTCCCCCATGCCAAAATCTTCACCTATGTTCCCCAATGTTGAAAACTAGTTATGATTTACTTCAGGATACAATCATTTCCAACTATTCCATTTTAGAAGGAAGTTTTAGAATTTATTTTTTTGATGTGGTTTTCTATGAAAGGAACTTTCAATTTTTAATCCTTTGATAACACATGTGAATTTCGAGGGAAAATTTATTTTTAAGGGGGGTAGAATGTAACGCCCTGAAATTTTGTGATATATATATATATATATATATTAAAATTAATTTATTCTTTTTGATAATTTTTATTTCACACAATACTGAATATATCTTTCGTTATACAGAAAATTCAATTTTTGTCTTGCTTTATACACAAAAAAAACTCAAAATTGTGCTACACGTAAAACGTAGATTAGCTTGGGGTATATGAAAAACTATGATTGGCTTGTGGTAAAAAATGCCAATCTCTTTTGATAGCTTTAGTTACATGTAATACCAAGTTTTACCAAACAATAGTACATTAGTAAAATAATATTATTTAAGATAATAAGATATAATAAAGCTGTTAAATTATTGGTTATAAATATTATTAACTCATCCAAATCACTTTTTTTATTTTCTAAATAAAAAAAACATTTATGGTTGATTGGGAACCTCATAGCTTCCACCATACCAACTTTACTCACACCATACAAAAATAAAAATATGCGACAACGTATTCAAATTCAACAACACATTCAAATTCAAAAAACCATTTCAAAATCACCACACATCATCATCGTCACGGAATGGGTGCCACCTCGAGCTGCATACCCTACACACTAGTCACCACCATCATCATCCCTACCCCATCACTAGAGAGGATCTCAATGGAATCACTAATCCAACCCATGAACATAATGAAACACAACCACCAGAAACCCATCCCCATTGTGAAAAAATGAACCACCATCAGAGCACCCCTCCATCAACAATCACCAACAACAAACATCGACCATTGATCCAGACTTTCGTAACCCCAATACCATCATAACCACCACCACTAGACTTTTCAAGCATCCAAGACCATAAAAAACTGATGATAAGCTCCAAATGGGAAAACCAAGAAGGGAATCTAGGACCGCCATCATCGTAGATGATGAATAAATTAGAACTGAAAACATCAAACCAACATGATCATTAGGAATGAAGCACCATCATAAATCCAAAAAGAACCAGATGAAGGCCATGGCACCTGGACACTATAGAACAAAAAAAGCACCTCCCAATGCCTCTAAAAGGACCACCACACCAAATAGAATAGAGTATAATTGAGGGAGAATGAATCTAGAGTATAGTTCATGGTGGTCTAGGGACCTAACATCAAACCCAAAACCAAAACCAATAACAATCATCACCACTAGAGAGAACACAAAAATAGATGAAGGAGAAAGCTATAGGTCACACTCATGGGAGACCAATACTCACTCAACCAAAACAACCCAAACCACCTCATAGGAACCATTGCATCGGACCAAGAAGTGTTCAGAAATGTCGTAATCAAGAAATAAGAGAAGAGGAAGAACCACTGAGGGAATCAATAGAGAGAAATAATAGTATAATAAATCCAAAAGAAAGACATCAAAGAAACAAGGAATAGAAAATAAACCAATAAGAGAAGGCCATAAGAAGGGAGGAAGGATGAGGGGAGATGGAGAAAAGGGGGAGACAATTCTAAGGACAACACATAGACCTCCCCCCTTCATATCACCACTAGAGATGAAACCCTAACCTATGAGGGGGAAGGAGATATTCCCCATATAGACCATCAGGAGAATTATTGTTGAACAATATTATTAACTAACTTATTAAAATATAAGTTTTATAGTATAAATTCATTGGTTACCAATAATTAGATATGAAAATATATACCTATTGATTATAAAGGAAATAATTTTATCTTTATTCTCTAAAAGTCATTTTGTCTTAATAAATTAAATTAATTACAATTAGTGAAAAAACATAATGAAATATATATGTTATATATTAAATAAAATTATTTAATACTCATATAACATATTTTATATCCATAAGATAAGAAAAAACCCAATTCACACCTACAACCCTATATTTTTCAAAAGTCTAATTTTACCGTCTTTTAATGGTGAACCCATTTTAAATCCAGTTTTTGAATATTTTATAATTTTTATATTATAAAATAAACATCCTCTTTGAATTAGGGATATAAAAATTTATTGTGGTAGAATTTTTCTATTTTTCTAATATGTCTCAGGTTTTGAAAAATAGTGAGAAATATTGAATTTTAATTGAAAAAACGTTTTTCATCAAAATAATTTATAGTGAAAAAATATATGTTTTATTGGTTTTAAGGTATAATTAGTTAAAATTTTTATCAATTAATCTAATATAAGTTTGAATTATTTAAATAGAATTATTTTATTTTTGGGCATTATGAATAGTAACTTTAGTAATTATTTATTAACATGTTAAATTGGGTAATTTAGGGTAAAAAATAATTTTATAAATAATAGAAAATTACCCTAAATATTGTGAAAATTTCATTGGATAAATGGGTTTTGAAAAAAAAACATCCTTGGGATGACATTAGATACTTTTTAATCCACTTTAAATAGATTAAGTGATTAATTATATTGTATTTTAAAAAAGTTAAATATGTTATTCTCATATTTTCAATAACTATATAACCTTTAATATTGGTTTATACATAAGAAAAAATCGATTATAAAAAGTAATTTTAAGGATTTTTTTTTATTTTTTATGGTAAATTATTTTTAATTTTTATTAAATAAGTAAATACCTAAAAGGCTTCTACAATGATGACTCAATAATTTTTTAATTAATTGAAATACAAAATAAATTATATTCAAAATATTAAAATAAATGTAACCTAATATAAATAATATAATCCATGAATATTTTTGATGAATTTAACATGTTAGGGATGAGTTAATATAGTTGGTTTGAATATATAAAGTTTTTATGATATTTTTGAAAAGACAGATAATGAATATCCTCAAAATTGACATGAACAAAATTTTAGGAAAGTAATATTTTATTAAATTATTTAAAAATCCCAAAAAAAATTAAATAAAAACTTGTGGGTGATAAATGGTCTAAAATATCATAAGTTGGACATTTATAGTGAAATTGACACTTTATATTTAAAAAATACATTCTCTTAACATTAAAAACATTGTAAGAATAGTGAAAATTAAAATTTGCTAAATAAAGTTCACAAAAAAAGATAAGGATTAAAATTATATCAAAATCTGTCTTAAAATTTTTGGTTTATGATTTTATAAATTTATCTCATATTAGCTTCTAAGACATGGCCTTTTGTAGGTATTTTGATTAATATTGAATTCATTATAAATTAATAATTTGATTGTTTCCAAAATTTATCCTCCCCTCCCTTATAAAAGTGCACCTCTCCTTATCTTATATTCATGCATCTAAATCCCTTTGGCTCGACCAAACTCTGCCAAAGTCTCCTCCCAACTTCCTTTATCCTCATCTTATAATCCTTCATTTGGGAATAAATATAAAAAATTATATCCTATTGTGTAAACAAAAAGTGTATACCTAAAGAAGAATAGGTGTTTACATGTGCGAAGGAAGTCATGACTTAATTTAAAAGAATTTCATCTCACTTTTTATTTCCATGAGATATATGCCATATTCACCACTCACTAATTTTGTGTGGTGTATGTATTGATATATGGAATTTTATAGAAATAATTTATGTTATATTAAAATATTTAATTGATTTTTTTATTTCATGTGTTTAACGATTCTAAAGTTACTCAACTAGTAAGGGCTTTATGTATCACTTTTATTTTTGTGGGATGTGTGACTTATACACTACTTGTTTCTTCTACATGGTGTATATACTTCCCATGACTAAATTTTATGATTATTATCTAGAACATTATTTTATTTCAAAATCCATATATTTTTTTTAATTAATAAGGCATATGATTATATTGATTATTATGTGAGGAGTATTTATTTCATAATCTCATCAACGTTTCAAGACTATTTTATTTTAAGTATCTAGTGGGAAATATTTATATTCCTTGCCTACTACTTCTAAAAATGTTTTCAAAAAATGTTTTTACTATTCTCCTATGTATATCTAAATTCATTTATACCCATTTTTGACTTTTTACTACACATTTTGAAAGGAATATTTTTTGTGATTTTCTAAATGATTACTTTGTGACTTTTCTGCCAAAAGATTGAAAGGAATTTTTTTATCAAATTATATGAAATTAACAAAAATATAAACTGTCATGATGAATTAATTCCTTAAAAATTACTTTATAATATTAAAAGTTTATTTCTAAATAAAATGTTTTATTTTAAATTTTTCCACATTTTAAGAAAAGAAAAAAATTTCAAAGAATAAAGGATATTTTCCCCAATAATTATTTTCAATTGATATCTCAAAATTAATTTCCATATAAGATAATGTTAGTTTATGTTACTGGTGATATGATTCAATGATAACATTCTTATTATTTCTAATATTTTTATATGTTTATGATGAATTGATATTTATGAAACATATTTATTTTCCATTAGTTATGTTATGATTGAATGATGTTTACGAAAACCATTTAATTTCATGGGTTCTAATATGATGAATGCTTTGTGTTATTATGAAACACATATGTATGGTTTCTATTATTTGATGTTTCAGAACTATATCTCCCTACAATCCATTGGGTAAGGATTTATACCTCATGAGATAGACATGGCTGGAATGGGGAGTGAACTCAGTTTAGTAAAGGACATTGTCTACTAAGATGGAATTTGGAGTGAACATTGACTACAAAGATGGTCATGGGAGTAAACCATGACTAGCATGATGGAATGGGGAGTGAACCCATACTACTAAGATGGCTATGGAAGTGATTCATTTAAAACGATGAAAATAATTTTATATATTTATGTGTCTTCCATAAATTTCATGTCTTATTCCTCTATTATGATATCATGGATTGTGTTCTTTATTTAATTTTAATTTATGTATTATGTCCTTCCAATAATTATTCCATTGTTCCTATTTATTATCATTGATACTCATGGTATATTCTTCTATTTTCATGATCATATTCTCATACCCTTATACTCATGATTATCTTTACATTTCTCCCTTATTTACCCTTACTGAGCATCTAATCGGACCCCTTTTTAGGTTCACTTTCCCCCGAGTTTTGAAGATATTTATTATGTTTGATGTGTCTAAGAATGGTGTTATTCTACAAGAACCTATTGGTAGATAAGATATATCACTTATGTACTAGTGTTTATGTTTCCATGTTTTTAAAGGTACTAAATTAATATGGTATTTGGTCATGTGCTTGTGTAATTTATGAAATGTCCCACAAAAAATGATGTAATATCCATGTACATCAAGCCTAGGTTGTTACAGTTTTCCAACCACACAAATTTATTTGGTATGTCATTATAATGGATAATCCTTCTATCAGTCATCACCATTTTTGGAATGTACTATATACTCTTATTGAGTAGTGAACCTTGTCAAAATATCATATTCTATCTTTAATTTCTTTCACATACATTAATACAATAAAGAAAGGGAAAAATATATTCTAGATCCTAACAGTTCTAATAGTTAAAGGATAAAAAGTTATAAATGGTGAAAGAGTTCTCAATATTGATTTACCCCCGCCCCCACCTCTTAGTTATGAGTATATCCTGAAGTTTTCCTCTCATTAAGGGGATATAAAATTCCTAGCCCCACCAATCAAATAAAAATACAATTCATTCAATGATATAATAAAAGTGGATATGCAATACATTTCATATTTTCAAGAATGAAAAAAATTATAAATACATAGAATAATTACTAAATGAATCTTATCATATAAAATTTCACCATATTGAACAATAGATAATAGAAAAAATAAATATATTTCATCAATTAATTAATTAATAAGTTCATCTAGGTGGATAACCATAAAAAGTATTAATGGTAATTAGGGATTCCCGTTGTTTAAATATGTAACACTATTAAGTAAAGAATATGGAATTTTAGTTATTGAGTATATACATTGATTAATGTGATCGATTCGTTTTGAAAATTGAATACATTCATTTTAAATAATAGGAGACCAATGAAATTATCGATAAACAACCTCTAGAAATTGAGAATATGTGATATAAAGATATTTGATATGCATTTGGGAGATGAAATTTCCTTCAAAAGAAACCTCTAGGTTAGTATGGTTTGATGGAATATTTGAACTATCACTTATGTCTCCATAATTATTCTTTATAATAGTACCCCTTTTAAAAATAATTTATCCATAAAAAAAATTATTCTAAATTCCTAGATACATTTGATCATTGGAAAATAACATATTCCATGCCTCATAGAGAAATTTAATCATAAAAAGCATTATAAATGGAGTAAAAAGTGAGTGAAATGGAGTCTCACTATATTTATTTGTTTTTTTGAAGTGTATTTAGAAAGAGATGGGTTATATACTAAAGTTGATAAATACATATCATCATATGATGGATGGATTGATTTATTAGACAATACAGATTCCTGAATGTTTGATTTGAGCCTATGTGCTTAATTTTTTATCTCATGGTAGAAGAACCTAATATTGGTTAAATCCTCAAATAAAAAAGTTATTGAGATTCGATGAAGTTTCCGTAACATCCCAACATTTATTAAATGTACTGAACATTAGTTTTTAGTCTAAATTCTATTTTTTGACCCCAATAATGATTCCTAAAGGAGTCTTGGTGGTCTCGAGTGTGTCAGGGACTTGTTAGAAGCCCAGAGCACCGAACTTTGAAGAAGAAGACTGGGTTGCACTATTATTAGATCTGTGCAGCCAAGACCGCATGGTTTTTATAACTATGTGGCTTGGTAAAGTGGGGTAATGTGGGCCACACTGTTAGTTTGAAACCATGTGAGCCCAAGGGAATGACTGTGCAGAAATGTAGACCACCTTAACAGTGGCCCTCCCAAGTTTAGTACATGGTTTGGAAAACTGTGTGGCCAAACCGTGCACTGTTTCCTATGTGGGTGATTTTACATTTCTACCCCTATAATTCCTTTGAAATTAAACCCTTATTCCTCCTTATTTCTCTCTAATAGTAGCCACCCAAATACTCTCATCTTCCTCTACATAGGGTTCAAGAGATCTCCTTCAGACGAGAACCCAATCACTCACCGTTAGAAGGAACGAAAAGCTCAAGGTAAGATTATCAAGAGTATTACTTATATTTCAAGTTTTACTTATTCTCTATTACTCTATCTTGATGAAAGGTAATTTTCCTCATATTTATGGAATTTAAATATTTCATTAATATCTTCTATTCTAGCTCAAATCAAAGGCTGACGTTGCACAAGGGTAGCACTACAAGCCTATAATAGGTGGTCTAGGTTCTTTATCCTTATTTTGTTGCATCCTATATCACACGCCATTATTTTGTGACTTGGGCCATCCAAAATACGCCTCATATTTCTTAATTAAATTAAATTGAAAGAATTAAGTTGAAAATTGTGACATGAGATAGTGAAGGATCAATGCCTTAGGTTAATCACCTTGAATTATGTCACCCCAATGGATGTGCCTCACCTTACAGTCCCTTTTCCATTGATCTATAATTTCTAAATACCCCATGAGGTGTGTTTTCAGGTAATTAATTATTTGAATTAATGAATTGTTTTCATTAGGGTGTTGAACCATGAGTTATACCCCTACATATCATCCCATAAATGGTTTTCTTGACTGAATGACTTTTCCAACTTGTTAAACCACATTATAAATTCTTTCCTAGTTAATGGTATGGCTTCACTAACCATTATATAACCTCAACCTAGTATTGAGGGAAATATAATGGGTTCCAACTTAAGGACTCTTTGTACAAGCTCTTCAATCATTAGTTATAATTTATAAATTCTTTGTAAACATGTCAAGGGTTACACTTGAATAATCATGGGAAGGACTCTATAAGAATTATTGTTTTTTACCACTAGAAAAGTGACACTGATTACCTAGGTGAGACCTCATGGACAGGCTCGCTGGTGTGATGGTTTTACCATTCCATAAGAAAAATAGGGCCCCTAAATTTTATATATGGGATAAAATTGAAAGTTAGTTTTTTTCATCACACAATTCCCAGAGTGACACTTGAGATATCATTATTAGGTCACCATGGATAGACTCACTTTTCATTGGACATATACTATGCCCCTAGAGAGATATATGGAATTATATTAGAATTTACATGGATGGACCCATGGTGACTCTCTGTAATTTATAAGAGGTTAGTAGATTTAAATTGTAATTGAATGACTTAAAATAAGTAATGAAGCATTGGAATTGAAAATTCAATAACATTTCCACCAATATAAATACAAATCTTGGGGAAATTCAACATCTTATTATATTATCCCACTGGCTTTTACTATATAGGAACCCTTGGTTCAAATACACCAGAATATGATGAAGCAAGTAGAATTAGATTGGTGAGCCTAGTGGAACCCAGTATAATGGGATTATTTATTATTTTTGTCTTATATTTATTGATTATTGAACACTACTCATTTTATATTGCATGAGATTTATAATCTAGACACTATTGGTGGTGGCCTACTGGGATTTTATCTCACACCCTATTCAGGCCACCATTGCCACCTGAGTAGACTTCATGGTTGCAGGTTTAGATAAAGGGAATCGTCCAGCTTCTGATGCTTGACTAAAATTTTTAGGATGGGGAATATGGTAGCGGAATGATCTAAAGCTTGATATTTTTTTTGTCGATGTTTTGGAATTTTTTTATATTTTGATATCATGTAAAATATTCTTATATCCCATGACTACCATTCATACTTTTATAAATCTACTTTATAATGATCATCGTGTTTTATCTACTTATCATTTAGATTCTTCTAGTCATTTATTTATATTACATTGTTTATTTTGTTCTGCTACTATCTTTCATTTGTTACTGCTTCCGTTACGGAAGATTATTTGTGCAATCATATAGCGTCTGCTCATACTATTTTTTATTCCTTATATATTGTTGTGATCCACTGTGATCAATGAGGGAATAGTCTTCCTAGAGAAACTCTCAAGGCACTTTCTGCTAGTTGGAAGCCACTATCATTCAAGGAGGCACACATGAGGTCTTGTGGCCACCATCTTGGGGGACCATTAAGTTGCATCCAGGGTGGGATGTTACAAAGTGTTATCAGAGCGTATTTTCCTTTTTTTCTTACTATTTGGGTTTAGATTGGAGACTAGGATATTGAACATTGGTAATTAGACTATTCCTGGGAGAAGCTAACCCACATGTAGGGGAAACCCAAATTACTTGGGATGGATAAAAGATGTTGTTGGTTGTTCTTTTTATGGTTTCATGGATTTCACCATTTTTTGGTTCACATGATTTATGTTGTTACTATTATTTATAAAATTTAAAATACCATGGGTTGATTTACCCTGGCCTGAGGATATGAGTATTTCTTAAATCTGTGAATCATAATTAGGAACCGTAGGATTAAAATTCCACACATTATGTCATTCCACATCTATATTTTATCATGCATTACCAACATAGTGTTTGATTTTTGTGGTGAGTTATTTTTTATTCCTTGTCAGACTGAGGAAACATAATGGAAACTTACAATGTTTTTTTAACTTGGAATTTTTTTCTTACGAAGGTTAAAGCAGACACCATATGTAGTCAGTTATGGAACATTGAGACATGGACCATTGGTTTCATGGGCTGGAACATGTTATGGTTATGATTAAGTTTATGCCAATTTCCAATTTATAAGGTGTCAGGGCCCTTATAAAATAGAAATTTTGATCCATCAAATTCAACCGTTAAAGTAAAAAATTTAAATATATTACTAAATATGAAATAAAAAATGAATATGATCACTAAAATGAAATGGAAACCTTGTATGTGTAATATGAGACCTTCGTCCTGTCTAACCTTAGTAGTGGGTAGTAGGTCGGGCCTCTTATGATCTATTTTTGTTTTCTTATCACATAGAGCATGTTTTGGGATAAGACTAAGTGTTATGCCATGTTATGGAAAGGTGTTGTACCTATCCATTATTTATCTCTTTTCCTATTTATTATAAATCTTTTCTAAGGCATGAACATGGAAATTGTAGAGATATGACACCATGATGACCTCATGTTGTATGACAAGAAATTTGTGATGAGCATACTTCAACGGTGGTATTCCCTAACCCACATGTGATACCTCCTATAGTTCCACTGGAGGAACCTACTATGTATCTCCATCTTGGTGTTGATTCTTAGTTCTAGGACCACTTCTTCTGCTTTATTCAATTAGTACAGGGGGCTCCCCAACCTACCCCTACTATTGTACAACTGACCAGGGAGTTACGACATCAATATCCTCCCACCTTTTCAGGGGATGGAGGACCTTAGGCTATTGAGTCATGGATAGAGGTCATCTTGCCTATATTCAAGCACATAGAGACGCCTATATAGAAAAGGGTCAATCTCAGCACATATATGCTATGTGACTCTATAAGGAGGTTGTGGGACATCCTTACTTTGAATGGTCAATATTAGGGTATGTTTTGGGATGAATTCCATGAAACCTTCTTCAAATACTTTTTTCCACAATCCTTGTGAAAAAATCATTCTCCGGATTTCATGCACCTATAGTATGGTAACATGACAGTGATGAAATATTTAGTTCTCTTTACTGAATTGAAGTTTTTTTCACCGACCATGACTAGTGATGAGATGAATACTGTGAGGTAATTCAAGGATGGGATTTCATACACCATCTGATGGCATTTGTTTGTCTTTTAGATGAACATAATTTCAGAAATTGTAAGCTAGACCCTCATTACTAAGCATAACCTAAGGGAATCCGGTGACATGAACCAGGTTAGTTCAGCTTCTTGGTAGAGTATATTTTTATCCAGTAGAAGGAAGAAACATTTTGATGGTATATTGAGGGGATGTAACAGCTAGGTGGCATAAACTAAAAGTCTTGTGGGGTGTCACCTGTGTTGAAGGATAGGATATAAGAACCCTCAATATAAGAGGAACCTGATTGTGTGCTAGTCCTTTAACAGGATGGTTCACCTCTAGAATATCAACGATCTTTTCCTATTGTTCCTAGAGAATAGGGTTACGTGACTGCAGAACTCTCAGGTGAATGATTAGTGAACCCATTTTATGTGGTAAGTCGATATTCTACCAGTAGAACATTCCTATAAGGTTTTCATGTCTGAGGTAGCCATGCCTCATAGTTTTAGTGTCAGTAGTGAGGACCTATACAGGATACTCAGGCAGTATCTCGGGGCCACAACATAGTCCATATTTATGCAGTGTAGCCAATTACATATGATCAGAGTCCAAGGAAATCTATAGATAGAGGTACTATTCTTTTAGCATCCCCATTTTTAACTTCTTTCTTTGATACAGGTGAATCACACAATTTTATTTCTGCTACAAATGTGGGTTGTCTGGGACTAGTAATAGATTATTCTAATGGTGTAATGAATCTTGAAATGTCAGTAGTAGTTCTAGATGAGGGTATATTCTAGTGCTGGGAGTTCCCCCTTGTGATTGGTGGGTATCATTTTCTATGGAGTTTCTTCATCCTCAAGATGATTAGATTTCATGTCATTCTCGGTATGGATTCGCTTGTTCCTTATTGAGTCCAAGTGTATTTTATTTTTCATTGAGTATCATTGATGTCACAAAGGGGAAGAATTTATATCCCTAAGGGTGAATATGGTATCCAAGAATGCTTATCTAGACCCAAGAATACTGGTCTTGGCAGAGTGACAACCCAGATGGCCAGTCTCTCTATGAGAAATCAACGAATACAGCTTCTGAAATTTCCTCCTGATTTAAATTACATCATGGATGTCTTACCAAAAGATTTCTCTACATTACCTCTTAATAAAGATTTCAATTTTTTGATTAATCTTGTTCTAGGTGCAACACATGTGTCCACTCCTCCATACAGTATGACACCTATAGAGATCAAATAACTTAAGAATCAACTTGAAGATCTAGTGGCTAATGGTTTTATCCATCGCAACACATCGCTATGGGGTACACATATCCTTTTCATCAAGAAGGTGGATAGTTAATTTATATTATTCATAGATTACCAAAAATTGAGCCAACTTTATTTTAATACCTGATATCCACAAGCTTGTGTAGATGATCTCTTTGACCATCTCCTTGGAGTTATAATTTTCTCCAAGTTCGATTTGAGTTTGGGATACCATTAGGTGCATGTGAGCTAATAATACATACCATGAAAAGTGTTTGAGAGAAGTTATGAATTTTATGAGTACCTGGTTATCTCATTCATTTTTACAAATTCACCAGCAATATTTATGGCTTCGATGAATCATTTTTTCACCCATACCAAGATTCAGTTATGGTGGTCTTCGTAAACGACATCTAGTGTATTCTCACACTGGACATGACCAGGAAAACCATCATTAGATCACGATTAATACAATGAGATATCACCATATTTATTAGAATCTTAGTAAATTCTTCTTTTGGATTATAAAAGTTCACTTCATGGTTTATATCATATCAAAAGAATTTGTATCAGTTAACCGAGGGAAGGTGAGTTTCATGGTTTCCTTGGAGAAGCCCAAGAATATAGTTGAAACACAATGTTTCTTAGTGATTTATGGATATTATAGGCAATTCATCCAATACTTATCACATATAGAAGAAATTATTGCAGGACTGACCCTGAAGGGTGTTAATTTTGAATCGACTGAAGCTTGCGATAAAATTTCTCAAGAGTTAAATTAAAAACTATCTTCTTTATAGATGTGGATTATTCATGAGCTGGGAAAAATATATATTGTTTAATATGATGCTATAGGAATCAGGATAGGGTATGTTATGATGTAGGGTGATTAGTTTATATTGTACGGGTGCCACCATCTAAGGACTTGTTAGCATAATTACCCTACACATGACCATGATCCAATAGTTGTGGTTCATACTCTACATTGCTGGAGGCACAACTTTTTGGGTGAGTTGTTTGTTGTCTACAAGGACCATAAAATTATCAAATACATCTCAAAATATTGATAATTTAATCTAAGGCAACAAAGGTGGGTTTAATACCTACAATAATTTGACTTTTCACATTCTCACACACCCATAAATGAATATTTCATACCTTATGTCTTGATCCAGAAGACTTGGATGCAACATTTCAAGGAGGAAAGTAGTGAGTTTAATTTGATGGATCTATTTTCTGGGATTTACCGAGTAGTTCAGGAAAAACAAAGGAAAAAAACCTTAGCATATCTGACAATGAAATACTCCCTTCTAGAGGAGGTTTGGATGAGGTAGTGATATGATTTTGAGGGCACTGTCTTGAGGGAGAGCATCATAGGTGAGAAACCACCTTCCATATGGGTTTTTGTTGCAAATGAGATCATACCATCCCATGGAGGTGTTGGGGTGCCTTTTGATATATGGTAGTAGTTCATGTGATATTATCATGATTATATTTGGGTAGTTCATTCTAGTCTTACAAATATATACATTGACATGTTTCATCAGTTCTTATGATAGGGTATAAAGAGGTAGATTTCATGTTTCATCACTTGGTGCTCCACCTATCAGCAGGTGAAGGCAGAGCACAAGTGACCAACTAGAATTCTATAGTCTCTATCCATTCTTGAGTATAAATGGAATTATGTCACCATGGATTTCAAGACATTCTTTCTCAGATGACCTTGAGGAAGTAATTTCATATGGGTGATCCTTGACAGGTTGAAAAAGGTTGCAAACTTCTTACCGATTCAAGAGACCTTCTCAGCTAATTATATTTGGATAATTACATCTAAGAGATAGTGCACCTTCATGATGTTCCCCATTATATCGTATTGTATGGAGACACTCAGTTTACATCATGGTTCAACGAAATGTGGAAAACATTAATGGGTTCCCAGGTACTCTTCAGTACAACATATCACCCACAGACTGATGAGCATTCCAAATAGTTGATACAGGTGTTGGAGGATATTCTTTAGGAATGTATCTATAATTTTGGAGATTCATGCGAAAATAATATATCTACTATAGAGTTATCTTACAAAATATTTTAGGTAATGATTCATACGGATCCACGTGATCCCCTTTACGATAGACTATTCTGTTCACCTAAATACTGGTTAGAGGTAAGTGAGGCAGTGATACTGGGTCCTCATCTCATTTAGGGGATGTTAGAGAAATTAAAACTAATTTATAAGTGCTTGGATATAGCTTAGTCTATGAATAATTCTTATAGATATCATCACCATAGACCTCTAGAAGTTGAGGTAGTACATTGAGTATTTCTGTGTGTATCACCTATATTGGGTCAAAAATGAATTCAAAGATAGGGAAAGTTATCGCCTCGATATGTTGGGCCATATGAGATAGTGGGGAGAGTCAGGTTGGTGGAATTTTAGTTACAATTATATCATAGGTATGAAGTCATGAAATATGTATTCTATGTATCAAAACATGGATGACCACATCCTTACCTATCTCATTCATTTAACCTAGAAGATATTTAGCTGGAGACTTCAATGATCATCTTATATGTATCTTTGATCAGGGCATGAAGGATCTCCGAGGAAGGATAGTTCCACAATTTCGAGTGATATGGAAGCACATATGTGTTCAATTTGAGACCAGGGGGTGGGAATTTTATGTCCATGCATAGTGGTCAAAGCATTTCTTGGATGACATCTTACCACCCTAGTAAGGGAAACTCGGGGATGAGTTGTGTTAAGGAGGATAGGTTGTAACATCCTGAATTTTCTCAAAGGTACAGACCAATAGTTTTTCGCTTAAATTCTTTTTCAAACCCTAATAATGAATCCTAAAAAGTCATGGAGGTTTTAGGGGTGTCTAAGGCTTGTTCATAGCCTAGAGACCCAAATTTTAGAAGAAGAAGGCTGGGCTTCACAGTTAGTAGAAATTATTCCACCCAACCCACAAAGTTTCTATAATAGTGTGGCTTTAGGATGGGGGTTACTGGGGGATTCATGGTTTGTCTATAATATTGTGACCATAGGTTCAAAACTATGAAGAATTATAGACCACCTTGAAAGTGGACTTCCACAATGTTGGCACACGGTTGGTCCAACCATCTAGCCAAACCGAGCACCATTTCCTATGTGGGGGATTTTATAATTCTACCCTTGAAATGTTTTTAAACATAAACCCTTATTATATATTCATTCTTCTCTAGAATTATCCAATCGGATCCTCTCCTACTCCACTTCATAGGGTTCTATAGATCTCCTTCATAGAAGTACCAAATTTTCCGCCCTTGAAAGGAACAAAAATCTCATGATAAGATCATCAATCCAATTTCTTATATTTCAAGTTTCTCTTCCTCTATGTTGTCCTATATTATTGAAATCTCATTTTTCCATTTTTAGTAATTTTATTATTTCTTCAATATATTTCATTATAGGTCGAATCAAAGTCAAACACTGGATGAGGGAAGCCCTACAAGGCTAAGATTGGTGGTCAAGGTTCTTTCCCCTTATTTTATTTAATCCTATATCATGCTCCATTGTTCAGTGAGTCAGACCATCCAAGTGGAACCTCATAATTTCTAATTAAATTAAATGGAAATCCATAAATTTCCAAATGCTACCCGATCTAGTGGAAAATCAACCCCTTTGGTTGATCCCCTTGACTTATGACACCACAATGGGTGGGATCCACCTTTAAGGCCCCTTTTCTCTTATTATAAAACTAATAAACACCCCATGAAGTGTGTTTCAATATGATTAATTCTTTGAATTAATGAATTGTTGTGGTTAGGGTGATGAACTCTGAGTTAGGCCCCTATATATCATTTCATAACTGGTTTTCTTGACTAAATGCCCTGACCAACTTGTTAGCCCATGTTATAAATGCATGCCTTATTAGTTCTATGGCTTCACTAACTACGACATAACCTCACCCTAGTGATGAGTGAGTTAAAGGAGGTTTGACTTACTGTCCACTTGAATAGGCTCCTCATACCCTAGTTATAATTTTTAAATGATTTGTAAACATGTTGGAGGTGACACTATAAATTCCTGTGATAGGCTCATTGAGCATTATTTATTTTTACCTCCCAATGAGTGACACAGGTTCCCTAAGGGATAACTCATGGATAGTCTCAGAGGAGTGACGGTTATACCATACAATGAGAGAGACTCAATCCCCTATGTGCAATACCAGGTATGGACTTAAAGGTTTGTTTGGGTTGTCTTCACAACATGCATGGAGTGACACTTTGGATCTCATTCTTCGGTCACTATGGACAGAATCCCATGGAATTGGACTTATACCAAGCCCCTAGAGAAATAAATGGAATTATCTTATAATTTCTATAGATGAGATAAGGGTGTATCTTAGTAATTTATAAAGAATTTAATTGATTTAAAATGTAAGTGAATGGCATTAATTATGTAATGAAACATTGGAATTTGAAATTAAAGTACGTTTCCGACAAGCCAAATACAAATATTGGGGAAAATATACCTCTTATTATATTATCCTACTCACATTTCCTATGTATGATCCCTTAGTTAAAACACACTAGATTATGCCAAAGTAAGTATTATTTGATGGGTGACCTAAGTGGAACCCAGTCCAATTGGATTATTTATTATTTTTGACCTGGTTTTTTTTGAATATGGAACACTTTTTACATTATATTGCATAAGATTGATTGGGATAGACACCATTGGTGGTGGCCTAATAGGATTTTATCTCACACCCTACTCAGGATACCTTTTGTACCCATGTAGACTTCATGGCTGTAGGTATAGATAAAAATAGTATCCAGCTTCCGATACTTGATTGACATTTCTATAATGGAGTATAGGGTAGAGGAATGATCCTATACAAGAGATTCTTGTAGTAGCTATTTTTTAATTTTTTTATATTTTGATAGCATGTGGTATATTCTTGTATCACCTAACTCTCGTTTATAATTTTTTATATCTACTTTACCAAGATCATCATGGTGTATCTACTTATCATTTATCTTCCACCATTTATTTATTTTTCTTGTATTATTTATTTGTTACACTTCCATATATCAGTTTTTAGTGCTTTCGCTACATCAGGTTACTAGTTCGATCATATATCGCCTCCTTCATTTGTTTATTATTACTTATATATAGTTGTGATTCACTCTGATAAATGAGAGAATAGTCTCCCCATAGACACTCTAAAGGCCCTCACCGCTAGATAGAAGGCTATGGTACTCAGGGAGGCACACTTGAGGTCTTTTTTCCACCTTCTCAGGGAACTGTTAAGTGGAATATGGGGCTTGATGGTATAGTTGGCCCCATTTTAGGATTTGTATGGATGGCTGTGTTGGTCTTCTATCTAGTGGTTAGAATTCAGTGAGCATTACTTATTGGGAATGTGCATCATTTATTATATTATTGAGAGGGTTCATCTGATTCATAATAAATTTTTAATGGTTCTAATATTCTAAAAATCATATGTATAAAATCATAAATTTTAATTGTATTTTCTAGTTAGTGATTAGTTTCTCTATATAATATTTCCTAAACAAGGTAATTAGTTGTTGAATAAGAATGGAATGTTGATTCCATGTTATTTTGGGCCATTTGAAATTGTCGAGAATATCACGAAGGCGGAATACTGATTTTAATTACCATCATAGATGAAATACATTCATGATGTATTTATCATATTCTAGATAAAGATATATATCCTAGACCTATGTCACATAGTTGAGTGGGAGAACTTGGTGTTGGAACCCAACACCATTATAGTTGAGTCATATATTCATATCATGGATTTAAAAAATAATGTAATTCATGATAAATATATCCCATTAGTCTATGGGATATGGAAACATGACATTGATAACTCTAAGACATGGGACTGTGAATCATGGGTGAGAGTATAGTGGCATCACCTCTTTTTAGAAGGTAAGACATGAGGAATTTTTGGGGACATGAAGTGTTATGGTGGGGATAATTTTAACTCTTTATCCTCACTTTATCTTATTATATTATTTCATCATTTGTTTTTCTCTATTTTTCCCTTTTACTTTGTTTTTATATGAGTTTTTGTGTCTTTCAGGATTCCAAGACTTGGTTAAGGATTTCCTACACCATTTTTAGGGATACACAATTTTGTGGATAGAGTCTATCAAGATAAAAATGATCATTTTTCTATGATGAGGGAGTTTTCATGGCCTTTTTTCTGGAAGTTTACTTATGGTAAATAAGTACATATGAAACTCCCATGTCATGTGTCATGGTATAGAACATATTCTACTTACGATGTCGAAAAATTCCTCTTGGATTTAAAATAGAGACCCCCTCATGTGGTAGTCATATGTTTTTTGTTTGGATAGAACCATAGGGATATCAACATTATAAATAATTTTAGGGTTTAGGGGGTAAATCCATGTATTCAATGGAATGGTATCACTACTTAACATTTTCTTATGGGTTTCATTGTTCCATGATAGGGTGAGGTAGACTATGTCATGGTGATACCCTATCTAGGTTTCTTTAATGTGTAATTTTAGGCATATCTCTGCATGATTTAAATAGATTTTTGAAACTTTTCTTGACCTATTGGACCATGTAGTCTCCTCCCAAATCAATATCATCTTCCCTCCTGTATTGGATTGATATTTGGTTGAATTTCTTCGAGGTAAATTCTCAATTTCTCTTGGATTTTTCCTCCTCTAATCTTGTAACATATCTTCCTACCATTTCCTTATTATATACATTTAGTAGATAAACAAGGGTGGTTGATACTATGGTTATGGATTGGTCCAAAATGAAATTTCTTAGGTATATAGGCTGTCGAGGATCCCTAATTTCACTAATTATTATTTTAAGAAAAGGTGACAATTTTAAAGTGGATTTAAGGTATGTTTCTCTACATACCTTATCTTTCTGTTGTATTAGATAGAGTTATTGGTTTTACATTATTTTGGTTTTATTGATCATGAATAAATAATATTTTTGAATAATGTTTTATTAGTTTTTTATGTGGTTTTGAAATGATTTGAATAAAATGGTGAATTCTTGTGGTTATTCTAATAAAACCTTCTTTATGCACAATCTTTTTTCGATGAAATGTTTAAAAAAGGATTTAATTATAAATGGGTTTCAAAAGGGTGTTTTAAAAATGGACTTATATTATGGGTTTTTCCATAGTTGTTGGAATCAGATTAATCTAATATCATCTATGATTATGTGATTGTGAATATTATCTTTAAATGAATATAGGTTGCACATGGGAGACCATGGGTGTGTGTTGGTTACCAAAATTTGTGTGACACTAGTTTAGATTGTTCACTAGATATGGAATGTGTCTTGAGTATATTGAGGTTAAATTATGTGGATATTTGATACTTGGTGAGATTGTGAGATCTCCCATTATTTTCATGTTTATGTATGTCAGCTAGTGTACTGAGAGAGAATCCCAGTTACACCTAGACCCAAGCTAGACCCACATGTTACATATGTGGAACTTGATTATGAAATATAAAATATTTTTCATTCATAATTCGTTAATTATAAATTATATTATTAATTATACGATGCTTTTCTCAGTGATTTTTTTCTATTTTTTTATTCCTGATGATTATGGGACATGGATTGTTTTACAAAAAACTAAGGATTAAAAAATGGTCTCTAATAAAAAGTATATTAAAATGATTTTTCCAAACAAGAACTCAATGTTTGAAAAGAGAAATAAATCTTATAGATTCATGGTGGTATACTACTAGTCTTTTATTCATTCATTTCAAAATCCATTTGGGTATGTATTGGCTATTTTTTGCAAGATACACGTACAGGTAAATGAACCAATTATTGTAGTGCCACTCCATGATGCTCATTGTAATTATTGGAATAGTTTATGATGGTGAAAATGGCTCACAAGAAGATTTGATTATTGATTTGATTAATTTATTCATAATTTTTTATCCACCCCTTAATGATTTTAAAGTAAAAGTGAAAAATTAGGTTGAAAGTCAAATGTTTTGATATTAAATATAATTTGTGATCATTGTATGTGTTAATAAATATCCATGTAAGTTTACTATTTTAATCATAATTATCACCATAGTTATCTAAATATTTCAATTCATGTTATTATGGTTCCTTATTCTAATTACTACAAATCATTCAACTGGATCATTGGCTAGTTCAACAATTTGAAGGTCTATATGGACCATGTAAGAAGGCCTAATGAATCTATCAATTAATATAGACCAATTTTGTTGTTATATGTTTTGGTATTACTCCAATTGTTACAATTAATTGGTACACTAAGATAATTCCATGGAAATTCCATTGTAAAATGGAATAAAATTTTGAACCCCAATTCATCCTTAATGGGGATCAATCCATGCATGAATTTGCAGCCCACAATTCTACCTAGGATTGAAAAACAACTCACTAATATTGACTTTTATACCAATCCACTTTCTAAATTTAGATGATTTTTTGGGAGAAAAATAGATATATAGGATCACACCATTTCCTAATATTTTGATTCATTTTTGAGTTATCTTCCGAGCCTAACATACATTCACATTTAGGCCCTAGAAAAATTTGGGAAAATTCTAGATAATAGCACGTGATTTAGGAAATCAACCATATCTTTTTCTCAAAAATTACAATAGCCACCAAATTTAAACGGTTTCTTCCACATCCATAACTACAACTTTTAAGAAGAACATTTCATAATACTTCATAGAACTCATGGTCAAATTTTATATCCAACATTATGTGTAGTTTTGGGAAGAAACAATTCCAACAACTTGGGATATACACACATTACCCTATTCTCCTTATAAGAGGTTAGTAGTTAATAAATTTTTGAGTAAATATCGGCATGAACATAGCCTTTAGAAAGTCCAGATAGGAACTAGAAAACTCTTTCTACTTGAGAGACGTCTCGCCCACACTTTATTTTCATGTACCTGAATTTCTTTCAATTTTAATCATGTAATATTGATTTTAATTTCATTTGATGTTTATGGAATTCCTCATCATCATCATCTATTATTAGCATCCATCATCTATTGTAAAATTTTTATTTTCATAAATTGTTTTAAATCAAGCCAAAAAAAACATCCCTCTTTCACTTTCTATTTAAATAAAAAGTGTGTGCTTAACTCTTTTCATCATTCGGGTCTGTATTCGGTTCAAAAATATTTTATTCTCATGTTCATTTTATTATTATTTTAACCCAACACATTAAACATAATAATCCTGAGTATTAACCAAATTAATGAATGAGTAAATTTTTTATTTGGGCGAGATAAAAGTTTGGGATGTTAAGTGTTCGAGAGAATTCTATCATTTAACATTCATTAAATTAATATTATGTATGTCAAAAAAGAAATTTCATACATTTATTAAATTTTTTTGACATATATATTCTGTAGATTATATAATGAACCAAGAATTACATACATTGATATAACATTATAAATCCATGATAGGGAAATATAGGTATAGTTTCTTTTGAAACTGGGAAACATAAACAACTGGTTCATAAAACATCTACATTATCTCTCACTTATTTCTTCATAACTACAATCGTTTTTGACATATCTTACTTAATACCATTCTTCATGACCTAGGGAAAAGAAACCTGTGAAAGGATGAGCTCAAATTCTCAGTAAGGGTAAATAAGAGAAATATCAATTATACCATAATCATTAGACATAAGAATATAACATCTGAAAGTCTTATCCTGCATATGAAATATTGTGATATAATGTCATGGGATAAAAGTTAATAAGAATTAATAGTAATAATACCAAAAGACCTAACAGAATATATTAAATTTTTTGGCATACCCATAAGCATATAAAATAATTTCATATTAGTAAAGGCTCATTGCCAAGACCATCATAGCTGAAAAATCCATTACTAAACTTGATTTAATTTTTGTTCTGACCCTCTATTACTGAACCATATTTAGTTTATGTTCCAATATTGTATATATCATGAGATATAAATCTTTACCCAATTAATTGGAGGGAGATATAGGTACCACCCATCTCATAATGAAATCATTCTTACATGTTCCCCAAAAACATAAATCATTCATCATAACATTACCTATGAAATAAAATGGTTTTCTTAAACATCATTCCCTCATAACATAATCCCTATAAAATATCATTCCGTCATTAAGAAAATGAAATCATAATAATAATAGGGATAGAAACATAACTCTATTTAAAGAGCATCATCTTATATGTAAACTAATTTTGATAAAACACTTGAACTTAATTCTTGAGGAAAATATCCCTTCTTCTTCAAAAATGTTTTCTTTTCTCAATATGTCAATCAATTTTAAAAGAAAAAAATTTATTTGAAAATAAACATTAATGATTTAATAGGATGATTCAGGTAAATATGACATTATGAAGACGTACAAATCTATTCTTTCCATATAAGTTTAAAAAAACTTTCTTCTCGTACTCTTGTTGGAAAAGTAAAAAAGAACCTTATATAGAAAATGAAAGAAAGATTCCTTCCATACCATTTAATAAAAATTAAACAATGGGTAAAATTGAATTTTAAAAATGTTATAATAATATAAATAATATTATATATTTAGGAAACATGGAAATGGATGATAAATATACCCTAGTAAATACTTACGTATAAACAATCTCAGATAATAATGAGATTGCTAAATTTTCCCTTACCTTAGGTACGATACCATTTGTATGTATACAAACCTATTGTATAATGATTTAAATGATTTAATTGAATTATTACATAATAATATTAATTTTTTTGATTATATTATCATTTGTTTGTTAGTAACATATCATTGTCACTCGTTATTCGAATATTAAGAGCTTTATGTTATTATGAATGTTTTGTCAACTAAGTTCATGTTCCACATCTTAGGTTATTGTTATATCATTTACAGAATTATATTAGTATAATATATATAATATTTATTAATTCCATTCAAGTATATAATCATGGTTTAATTAAGATCATGCATAATGAATCGAATCACATCGTGGAGATGGTAGGGCGTATATATGCACGAGTGACGATATCATTCTCATAATTATTGAATCGTATTGAATTAGTTGGTGTATAATGTGTCATAATTAGTATAATTTTATAATAATAATATATAGTTATTATTTCTATCATTATACCCATCCATGTAAGGTTGTGGTGAAAGAAAAATTACACCACGACGTGGAGACGTTAAGTTGTACGTACACACGCGTGGTGATTTCATTTTTTTTAAGATGCATAGAAGGTGGAATATGGTTGTTTCAAAATTTTAATAACATATCGGTATATTAGTGATACTTATATTGTTACTTTATAAATAAACATCAAATTAAGAGGTAGTAGAAGAAGAAATATGTTTGAAATAATATGTAGGAGAGATTACCTCTTCCTCGACGTGTTTCCTCTAAATCTCTTTTAGAGCACTATAGTTGGTCTTTGAAGATGACCAAAACCTCTAGAATGTAAATAGGGAAGTTTATAACGAAATTTAGGTGAATTTATGAGATTTAAGTCTCATAGTGAATTGAATAGGTGAGGGATGATGTGTCTTTTTTTAATTGTGGTGAGGGGCACTTTTGGAAAATCCATAAATAATAATTTATAATAAAATAAAAACCCACCCAAAACCACCAAAATGTCCCAATTTTAGAGATGAGATGAGATATGGATGTAAAATAATCATCCAATAAATTTTTTACATGTATTTCTGTTGATTTAAACTTTATATTTTTAATTAACACTTAGTTACTCTATTTAATCTTTAACTAGGGTAACAAATAATTCAACATTAAAAGGGTAAAATATTTACTTATTAGATGTAAAATAGACCATAAAGAAATATATTAGATCATTTTATACCATATCATAATTATTATATATTTTTAAAAAATTAATTATTTTTAAATAATTTAATAAAACATTATTTTGATAAACAATCAATAATATAAATATTGACACTATTCAATTCATTGATTTTTAATAATGTTAATATTACAAGATAACTTCAAAACAACTATTTAATTAAATTCATATGAGGTAAATATCATCTATAAAATTAATTATACTTGTTAATTAGCCAAAATTATATTTACACTAATATTTTAAATAACGTTTATTTGATATTTCTCTTAATAAAATAAATACTACAAAAATTTTGTGTAATAATTAATATGCTTATTTGTTGAATAAAAATTAAAAAAATACTATAATTAAGATTAATCAACTATATTTCATAATAATTCTTGCAGTTGAATTTAAATTTTGGAAAATCCAATATTTAAAATCTGACACTTATTAAATTATGAAGGTGACAACTTTAACATAACTTTAAATAAAATAATATATGTATCATAATCCCTTTTAAAAGGCTCCAAATGGTCTATAAATCAACCCTTGGATAATTTTGGTTGAGATATACTTGATAAATAATATTTGGTCATGTTTTTTGGTCTTTTAAAGGGTAAAATTATTTTATTAAAACTACATTATTTATTTTTCATCAATTAAATAATGTTTGCATCATTAATGTAAAATCTATCAAGGTAATTATTTATTCATTAAAAATTACAAATAAATTACCATGAAAAATAAAAAAATCTTCCAAATTATTATTTATAATATAAATTTTATTTAGTGTTACCTTATATTATAAATTATTTAGTTATTAAAATTTCAAGGAGACATATTTAACTTTCATTAAATAAAATAAATCAAATGTCCTAATCTCATCCAAGAGGATTCAAATGGATACCATTTCGAACAAAGGATGATTTAGGTAAAAAAAACTCGTAAAATTATATTAATACAAGTGTTATGGTAATTTTATAATAGTATTCTTACCCTTAATTACCTGGTTTACCATTTTATCGTATTAATAAAAATTAATGAAGTTAGTATTCATAATGCACAAAAATAAAATAAATTAATTGACATAATTTGGACCTAATAATTCAAAATATAGAGTTATTTTTTCAAAATTAAAAACATATAAGTCTTACTAATTAATTTAAAATTAATTCCATTTTCGGAAAGAGAGAATGAGTTTTAAAAGCTAAACCATTGCAAAAGTTTGAAATTTTTTTACATCTGAATTCTATATAAAATTAATGCTAATGAAATAAATTATATTGAATGATAAAAATATATTTTATTTATAACTTAAAATATTTTAATATTATAATTTTACCATACAAGTTATTTCGATGAAAAAAATTTGTTTTGACATAAAATTTAGTGTATTCTTACTATTCATCAAAACATGAATGTTATCAGAAAAATATCAAAAATTCATCCAAAGTAAATTTTTATATCCTGATTAAAAAGAACATGTTTATGTTTTCATATAAAAAATATTAATGTGTCAAAATATTAATTTAAAAGGGGTTCGTCATTCAAAGGAAAATAATTACCCTTTAAAAAAATAGGTTTTTATACATCAAATAGGGTTTATTCATACACTATGACTGAAATATCCATTAGATGAATATAAAATATATTTTATTAATTATATAACATATATATCTCATTAATTTTATTACCAATAGAAATTCACTAAAAAAATACAAACATCTAATTGATTTATATTTTTTATAAAAAATTGATAGCCAATGAATTCACAATGCATTTTCATATGTTAGTTATACTCATCCCCGCTCACCTAAAAGATAGTCTATAATGATAATTTTATACTAAGGGTGTCTCAAAGTTTTTTTTTAAACTCATTATTTCATTCAATGCAATCTAATGAACAAATTAAAATTATTTAAAGAAAATATTTCATAAAAACATTCGAATGTTACTTTCTACCCCCATTAAACTAAATTTCCCCCTTGAAATTCGTCACTTAGAGACAAAAAGAAGAGGATAACTCTCCCTCATTATTTCCTCAAGTTCCTACATAGCTTCCTCAAATTATTGGTTCCACCGTAAAACATTAACCATGCGAGTTGTCTTGTTTCATAGAACTTTTTCCTTATGATCCAGAATCTCTATCCGTTGTTCTTCATATGAGAGATCATTCTCCAGAAGTACAACTTTTGAGTTTAGTACATGTGAAGGATTAGGTATGTACTTTCTCCTGAGAGATACATAGAACACATCTTGAACATGAGACAGATTCGGTGGAAGAAAAAATCGTTAAGTTACCTTCCCAACACAATCTAGAATTCCAAAATGACTAATATACCTAAGGATCATCTTTCCCTTCTTTCCAAATCTCATTACTCTCTTCCTGGGAGATATTCATAGAAAAATATTATCACCCACTTCATACTCTAGGTTATTTCTTTGTCTTTCATCATAACTATTTTGTCTACTCTGAACTACTCTTTTATGTTGATGAATATATCTGACCATCCCTACCATTTTATCAACAAGGTTAGGTACTAATAGCTTTCATTCCATGAGTTCATCCCAACACGTTGGATCTTTGCACTTCTTTCCATATAGGGCTTTATAAGGATCCATTCGAATACTAGAGTGAAAGAAATTGTTGTAAGAAAATTCCTCCAATGTAATATGTTGATCCAAAACACATTTGAAATCTATAGGGAAATCTCTCAACATTTCTTCCAGAGTTTGAATTTTTCTCTCAGAGTGACTATATGTTTCAGGATGATAAGAAGTACTCAAACTTAACTCTGTATCCCGATCCTTCTAGAGACTTCACCAGAACTTCAAGGAAAACATTGGATCCCAATAAGAGATTAAGGAAAGTGGTAATCCATGCAATATTACCACTTCCTTTAAATATATCCTAGAAAGCTGATCAAGAGAGAAATCCTCTCTAATAGAAATGAAGTGTTCTGAATTTGTAAGGCGATCAACTATAACCCATATTTCATTATTGCCTTTGGATGTTTTGGGAAGTCCTATGAAAAAGTCCATTATGATGTTTTCCCACTTCCATTCCAGTATAGTTAACGATTGTAACATCCCCTTAGACTTTTGTCTCTCATATTTAACTTGTTGACAAACCAGTCGTCGAGAGACTTACATAGAAACATCACTTTTCATTTCATCCGATCTAAAATACTATTTCAGGTCCCTATACATCTTTTTTCTTCCAGGATGAACAATGACTGAATAACTAGGAGCCTTATTCAATATCACCATCATTAATTCTGATATGGGAGGAATAAAAACAGGATTATTGAGCTTTATTATCCCATCACCATAAAGGTTTAATTTCGGAACATTTCTCGCCTTATTTTATAGCTCTACATCTTTCTTCTATGCCTCCCTAATCTTCACTTGTATATATGTAGAGACCCGAAGCTTAACGTACATGGACATTACATTACATTTGCGGAATACTTAGTACATAACAAAAACTCACACACACAAGGATCGTAATAGTTTAGTGTCTTTGGAAACTCGGATCGTAATCTTCTAATCGTGGTGAAAGATCTTCAAAATCTCCCATAAAGATCTTCCTTTTTTTACCTAAAACCTTTCTTTATATCCTGGGGAAAAGAAAACATAAAAGGGTGAGCTCAAATTCTCAGTAAGGGTAAACAAAAGAAATATCAATCACATCATATGCATAAGCACATAACTTTTGGAAATCTTAACCTGCAAAAGAGATCATAATTTCATAACATGGGGTAAATCATGGTAGTGAAATGTAATCACAATAATCATAAAATAAAACATGAAACTTTGTGGCATTCACACATAATCATAGAGAATCATTTCTTGTTAGTCAAGACTCATTGCCAAGACTATCTTAGTGGACAAAGTCCCTTTCTGAATCGAGTAACCCTCGTTTCAGTCCTATTTCACTGAACCGGTATAACCTACCGTTCCAGCCCTGTCTATCTCATGAGATATAAAATCTTTACCCAATGCATTGGAGGGAGATATAGGTCCCACCCATCTTATAATGAATCCTTTATTATGTGTGCCACATAATCATAAATCATACATCATCGCATAACACATGTAACAAAAATGGGATTCTTGAAACATCATGACATCATAAAACAATTCATATAAGATAAATGAATTCATAAAAATATTTCCATCACAACATAATCAAATCCATGTAATAATAGGGATAAAAATAGAACCCTTTTATTATCTTAGATGGAAAATAATTTTGATAAAATACTTGAACTTCATTCTTGAGGAAAATATCCTTTCTACTTCAAAAACACTTTTCCTTTCATAACATGTCATACAATGTTAAAATAAAAGAAGTTGATTAAAAATAAACTTGAATACTTGTAAAGGAAGCTTCTTGGAAATAATTGTTTTGAAATCCATTCATGCCGTATAAGTTAAAAAAAACATTCTTCATACTTTTGTTGGAAAAGTCAAGAAGTACCTCGTACGAAAAACGACAAAAGATTCCTTTCATACATATTACTAAAAACTCACCGAAGGGTAAAAATGGATTTAAAAAATTGTAGGTGGATGGAAATAATATTACATATTGATGAAACATGGATGTGGATGATAAAATACACCGCAGTAAATACTTACGAATAAACAACCTCGGATAAAAATGAGATTGTGATATTTTCCCTTACCTTATGTCCGACTTGCTTTGTAAGTGTCCGAACCTCCTGTATAATGATTTAAATCATGTTATTGACTTATTCCAGAATCATATTCATTGTTATTATATCATATATGGTCCAATTATGACTTTATATTACCCGTTCTTTTGTAAATTCATGTTAAAGTAGCGTTTTGGGTAAAATCGTCTCATTTGTCGTTCGTTTTTTTAGCTTGTAATTATTCATATGATTACTTAGATCATGATTACTTAATTCCAGAATATAAAACATGATTTATATATATATATTCAGAATATACATATATAATAAATTAGTAAATGGAAAGAAATACACCGTTCATGGAGACGGTAGTCCGTACGTACGCATGAACGTTGTTTTCGTTTCCTTATTGAATTGAATGGAATTAAGTAGATGACATACATATAAATAATTACAGTATCATTATTATGTCATATATTTCATTATTACTTATTATATATACTTTATAATCATTCATGAATGGTTAATCATTGATAATGAATCTCATCGCGTCGTGGAGACGGTAGTCCGTACGTACGCACGAGCGATGATATCATTCCCATGGTCGTGGAATTGTGTTGAAGTGTATGTATACTATTTCAGTATCAATATAACTTTATAATAATCATATATAGTTACTCATTACACCTTTATACCCATCCAATTAAGGTGGTGGCGGAAAATAGATTACACCACGGCGTGGAGACGGTATTCCGTACGTATGCACGCGCGGTGATTTCCTTTTTCCGTAGGATGGATAGAAGGTTAATTAGAGTTGTTTCATATTTATAATAACATATCAGTATATAATAAATACTGATGTTATTACTTTATCATGAAACAACTAAAGAAGAAGAAGTTGAAGAAGAAAGAAATTGAAAAGATCGGTAATTGATATTACCTCTTCTTTGGAATGCTTCTTTGAATCCTCTACTTAGGGAACTAAGATTGGTCTTTGAAGAAGACCAGGACCTCTAGGATTATTCTAGTGAAGTGGAGAAGGAATTTTGGCAGAGGTTGGCCGAGCTTGAGTGCTCAAATTGGTGTGAGGAGGAAGGGGGAGGAGGTGCCCTTTTATAAGGGAGGAGAGGGGCACCTTAGGAATATCTCAAAATATTATTTTATATTAAAGTCAAAATCAGTTTATAATGGTTCAAAAGGGTCTTATTTCGAAGATAAAGTGGGTATGGGTCTAAATCCTATCAACCAATAGGATTTAGACAAGTTTAGGGTATTATTTTAACCTTATCAATTAGATTTAACTCTAAGTTAATTAATTTAACTTTTACCGTGTCTTTTTGTTTTCTTTCACTATATGGTTAATACACTTACTATAACATGCCAAACGAACCCCAAATTGTTTATTATTAATATATATATCTTTATCTAAGTCATTTGGCCGAACCTTAGATTTTTAGGAATAAAATAACAATTAATAATATAATATTTGATTTAAAAACTATTTTGTGTCAATTTTGACACTATTTGATATATGATTTTTGTGAAAGTCATAACAGAATTATATGTTCGAAAAAAGTTGATTAAATCATCACTAATATATCATAGTAACCTAGAAAATTATAGGAATTCATAAAAATTCTCAAATTACATTCATTTGAGCATTTATAACATCAATTATGTTAATATTTCCTTAAAAGGGTAATTACTGCATCATCGTTGTGTCATAAATAAATTAATTTATTTAAAGTCTAAAAATTATAAATAAAATATCATTATATAGGAAATCTTTTTAGAGTTCTAATGAATATTTATAGTCGAATTTATCTTATGTATAAACCCACATTAAAAATGATTTACTTATTAAACTTTGATTTTAACTATTTTAACCCTTCTTTAAATAAATTAATAATAAATGTACAAATCTAACCCAAGTGGGCCTAAATGGTAATATTTTATCCCTAAGTTTTTTTTGGTCAGATTAAACTTATCCAATAGAATTAGGACATGTGTTAGGGTAATAGTAATATCATTTTTACCCTTAGTTACCCTATTTACTATTAACCGCGGTAAAAAAAGTAAAAAGTGACTATTCACCAAAAAATTATTTTTATCTCATTGAACCACATTTTACTTACTGATATCAACCGTGTCTATTGGATTTTCGAAATTCCATTCACAGAAGCGGTAAAATTATGTTTTATGTAAAATTCAGTTTTTAACCTACCACTTAGTGGTTTCACTATTCATCAAAAATTGAAAGTTTTCAGAAAAATACCAAAATTTCACCCTAGGCTAATTTCGGTATTCCGAATCCAAAAATGAAGTCCATTTTGAGAGCTAAAATTTCTAAAATTTAAAAAGTGGTTATTACTATTCATAACGGCTAGTTTTAATAATATTTTAATAGAATATCGTTGTTTAGTGAAACTCAGTATTTCATACTACACACGCTATCGAGGAAGGTTGCGATTGCGTGTAATGCAAGGCAAGTCAAGGATGCGTGTTGTGCAAGCTCCTTTTGGTGTAGCGTACAACACAAGACATTGGTGAAATTAAAAAGAATATTTTTCATAAAATCTCGGGCTGTTACATTCTACCCCCCTTAAAATGAATTTCTCCCTCGAAATTCATCGGGGTTATATATGGTTTACTATTCAAAAGTTTCTTTAATAGAAACCCACATCGTAAAAAGGAATACCAAAACTTGACTTTAAAAACTAAAGTATGAAATGTAACGATTACCCAAATAAACTAATCACTGGGTTTCCACATAGGTGAAAATATGGATATGGAAGGAAAATCTAACCATCTTGTTCAAATGGAGAGTGGTAGAGAACATGGCTATGGAAAAGACAACAATCACAAATCCATAAATTTGTGACGATCTAAGGTACCATCTGATTCATCAGGTATAAGATCACTTGGAAAACATTTTTGGTTTTCAAGATCATTTCCCTAAAGTTGAAGAATTTGAATTAGAATAAATACTTTCTTTATTTTGGTACAATCTCACTGTTGTTCATGCCTTGAACAATTTCCACTTTATCTCTTAAATAAATGAAGTTGAATTTGTTATTCGTGAAGTGTTAGCAGATCATGTGATAGAATGATGGGTCATTCCATCTGTCTCAAACAAAAGGTTAGCAAAAAATTATATACATAAGTCGATCTATAGTGAGATTAATCACATATGGTTCCTAAAATGGACTTATACTTCATATATCATACTGCTTAATATAATAAAACTAGTTTCTACTAAACAGGGACTTCCTGTAGGCCAGTGGTAGGCGATAAAGGCCAGTCGCACTTTGGTTGTGGGTTCGATTCCCACAGCCTTGTCCGAAGCGATGGGCTGTCGCCCGTCCTGCAGGTTGTCCTTTTTCTAAAACTACATTACTATAACATCCCATCAATAATATCGAAAAAAACTTCTATCCTTAAACAATACTCACTTATGTCCAACATAATCCATTTCAATCTTTAGTCTTATCCATAATACTGCAGTCCACTCTCATAACATAGTGAAAACGATTACCAGAGATTTAATACCATCGTTGATCCCCATATATCATAAGATATGTTTTTTTGGTCACATTCTAAAAATTCAAAGTCCTTAATCATGTATTCTCTTGAATACCATAGTGAAAACATGATTGCAGTTTAAAGTTAACACTTTCCACATACCAAAATCCCCAAAATTCTATATACTCAAACCATGATATCACTTAGTCCTTATATCAATCATGAGCTCATGAATACTATTAAACATTTCATTTTCTCGTTTTCCCTTCATTATGCGCATATCATCTTATTTCCAAAAAATCTCTCAATCACTTTGAATACCACATCAATAAATATTGCAATACTCAATGATACAACATTATTTTGGAATCCCATTACATAAACACTTAATCATTCCACCACATCGTTGTCATATTCAACATTTCCAATAGTGATCGCATGTGACTTCCCTTTGTCCTTTTCCTTCAGTGGTTGCTCATGTTGATCATCACTAACCCTTGGATTAGGGCATTTATTAGCATAATGCCCCATTTCCTTGCACTTGAAGCATTGAAGTGTTGGTGGTGCGTTCTCTGCAGTGTTTGCTTTATTCATATCATTAGAAACCCTTTTTCCATTACTTTGACACTCAGCTGCTCGATGACCTTCTTTTCCACACTTAAAACATTTTCTAGTCCCTTTAAGAAAATCTCCACCATGCTTCTTTCCACACATTGTGCATAAGGAAACATTCATCTTCTTTTCACCATTATTCTGAGATTTCTCCTTGAACTCCATCTTTCGTTTCTTGTTAAAACCATGAGATGGATATGTAACACCAACTTCCATTTCTACCTTGATAGCACAACGCACAATTTCTTCATAGCTACTGAAGTCTCTTATAGCTAATGCCCTTCGAAGACTTGGTTTTAAGCCACTGAAAAATCGATCAACTTTACTTTCAGGTTGGATGATAATGCCAGATGCATACCTTGAAAGTCTTGTAAAATTCGCTTTGTATATACCAAAAGATTCATCATCCTTTTGCTTTAGTTCAAGAAACTCCTTCTCCATCTTTGTTCGAAGAATACGAGGGAAGTACTTATTGAAAAATAAGTTCTTGAACTCGTCCCATTCCATGGACTCAATTTCATCTCTTTGCCTTGTATTCTTGATAAGATTCCACCGTTGATCAGCTTCACCTTCCAAACGATATACTGCTAAGATGACTTTATCATGTTCATAACATTGAATAACTGAAAATATCATTTCAGTGGTACTGATCCATTGTTCAGCAACAAGTGGATCAGAAGACCCACTGAAAGAAGGTGGACGTTGCCTCATGAAGGACTCAATAGAATATTGTTCCCTTCTCTGCTCGTTTGGAGGTCCAGAATGATTCATAGCTTGTGTAAGTATAGCAATAAGATTTTCCACTCCATCTCCCATAACATTTGTTTGTTCAGGAGGACAATCATTGCATTGTCCATTGCATTGATCAACACGGTTCCTTCGGGTTCCAGCCATCGTCTAAAACCCAAAAAGAATAGTGTGAGAGGCAAAAATCATGCTAGGGAAAACAACATAATAAAGGGGGAGTACCTTCAATATCCAACATCTTAGGTTTAATTCTATTATCGTTAGCGTAGTTCTAGTACTATAACCTATACGTATACTTAACCTTAGGTACATCCCTAGACATACCGTAGAAATATCTCTAGGGATCTCACTAACGTTTTCGCATACTAGTTTCCAAAGGTTGACTAAACCTTTCCTCTAATACCAACTGTAGAGAACTGAAGCTTAACGTACATGGACATTACATTACATTTGCGGAATACTTAGTATATAACAAAAACACACACACGCAAGGATCGTAATAGTTTAGTGTCTTTGGAAACTCGGATCGTAATCTTCTAATCGTGGTGAAAGATCTTCAAAATCTCCCATAAAGATTTTCCTTTTTTTTATACCTAAAACCTTTCTTTATATCCTGGGGAAAAGAAAACATAAAAGGGTGAGCTCAAATGCTCAGTAAGGGTAAACAAAAGATATATCAATCACATCATATGCATAAGCACATATCTTTTGGAAAGCTTAACCTGTAAAAGAGATCATAATTTCATAACATGGGGTAAATCATGGTAGTGAAATGTAATCACAATAATCATAACATAAAACATGAAACTTTGTGGAATTCACACATAATCATAGAGAATCATTTCTTGTTAGTCAAGACTTATTGCCAAGACTATCTTAGTGGACAAAGTCCCTTTCTGAATCGAGTAACCCTCGTTTCAGTCCTGTTTCACTGAACCGGTATAACCTACCGTTCCAGCCCTGTCTATCTCATGAGATATAAAATCTTTACCCAATGCATTGGAGGGAGATATAGGTCCCACCCATTTTATAATGAATCCTTTCTTATGTGTGCCACATAATCATTAATCATACATCATCGCATAACACATGTAACAAAAATGGGATTCTTGAAACATCATGACATCATAAAACAATTCATATAAGATAAAGGAATTCATAAAAATATTTCCATCACAACATAATCAAATCCATGTAATAATAGGGATAAAAATAGAACCCTTTTATTATCTTAGATGGAAAATAATTTTGATAAAATACTTGAACTTCATTCTTGAGGAAAATATCCTTTCTACTTCAAAAACACTTTTCCTTTCTTAACATGTCATACAATTTTAAAATAAAAGAAGTTGATTAAAAATAAACTTGAATACTTGTAAAGGAAGGTTCTTGGAAATAATTTTTTTGAAATCCATTCATGCCGTATAAGTTAAAAAAAACATTCTTCGTACTTTTGTCGGAAAAGTCAAAAAGTACCTCGTACGAAAAACGACAAAAGATTCTTTTCATACATATTACTAAAAACTCACCGAAGGGTAAAAATGGATTTAAACAATTGTAGGTGGATGGAAATAATATTACATATTGATGAAACATGTATGTGGATGATAAAATACACCCAAGTAAATACTTACGAATAAACAACCTCAGATAAAAATGAGATTGTGATATTTTCCCTTACCTTATGTCCGGCTTGCTTTGTAAGTGTCCGAACCTCCTGTATAATGATTTAAATCATGTTATTCACTTATTCTAGAATCATATTCATTTTTATTATATCATATATGGTCCAATTATGACTTTATATTACCCGTTCTTTTGTAAATTCATGTTAAAGTAGCGTTTTGGGTAAAATCGTCTCATTTGTCGTTCGTGTTTTTAGCTTGTAATTATTCATATGATTACTTAGATCATGATTACTTAATTCCAGAATATAAAACATGATTTATATATATATTCAGAATATACATATATAATAAATTAGTAAATGGAAAGAAATACACCGTTCATGGAGACGGTAGTCCGTACGTACGCATGAACGCTGTTTTCGTTTCCTTATTGAATTGAATGGAATTAAGTAGATGACATACATATAAATAATTCCAGTATCATTATTATGTAATATATTTCATTATTACTTATTATATATACTTTACAATCATTCATGAATGGTTAATCATTGAGAATGAATCTCATCGCGTCGTGGAGACGGTAGTCCGTACGTACGCACGAGCGATGATATCATTCCCATGGTCGTGGAATTGTGTTGAAGTGTATGTATACTATTTCAGTATCAATATAACTTTATAATAATCATATATAGTTTCTCATTACACCTTTATACCCATCCAATTAAGGTGGTGGCGGAAAATAGATTACACCACGGCGTGGAGACGGTATTCCGTACGTACGCACGCGCGGTGATTTCCTTTTTCCGTAGGATGGATAGAAGGTTAATTAGAGTTGTTTCATATTTATAATAACATATCAGTATATAAGAAATACTTATGTTATTACTTTATCATGAAACAACTAAAGAAGAAGAAGTTGAAGAAGAAATAAATTGAAAAGATCGGTAATGGATATTACCTCTTCTTTGGAACGCTTCTTTGAATCCTCTACTTAGGGAACTAAGATTTGTCTTTGAAGAAGACCAGGACCTCTAGGATTATTCTAGGGAAGTGGAGAAGGAATTTTGGCAGAGGTTGGCCGAGCTTGAGTGCTCAAATTGGTGTGAGGAGGAAGGGGGAGGAGGTGCCCTTTTATAAGGGAGGAGGGGGGCACCTTAGGAATATCTCAAAATATTATTTTATATTAAAGTCAAAATCGGTTTATAATGGTTCCAAATGGTCTTATTTAGAAGATAAAGTGGGAATGGGTCAAAATCCTATCAACCAATAGGATTTAGACAAGTTTAGGGTATTATTTTAACCTTATCAATTAGATTTAACTCTAAGTTAATTAATTTAACTTTTACCGTGTCTTTTTGTTTTCTTTCAATATATGGTTAATACACTTACTATAACTTGCCAAACGAACCCCAAATTGTTTATTATTAATATATATATCCTTATATAAGTCATTTGGCCTAACCTTAGATTTTTAGGAATAAAATAACAATTAATAATATAATATTTGATTTAAAAACTATTTTGTGTCAATTTTGACACTATTTGATATATGATTTTTGTGAAAGTCATAACAGCATTATATGTTCGAACCATGTTTATTAAATCATCACTAATATATCATAGTAACCTAGAAAATTATTTGAATTCATAAAAAGTCTCAAATTACATTCATTTGAGCATTTATAACATCAATTATGTTAATATTTCCTTAAAAGGGTAATTACTGCATCATCGTTGTGTCATAAATAAATTAATTTATTTAAAGTCTAAAAATTATAAATAAAATATCATTATGTAGGAAATCTTTTTATCTTTCTAATGAATATTTTTAGTCGAATTTATCTTATGTATAACCCCACAATAAAAATGATTTACTTATTAAACGTCGATTTTAACTATTTTAACCCTTCTTTAAATAAATTAATAATAAATGTCCTAATCTAACCCGAGTGGGCCTAAATGGTCATATTTTATCCCTAAGTTTGTTTTTGGTCGGAGTAAACTTATCCAATAGAATTAGGACATGTGTTAGGGTAATATTAATATCATTTTTACCCTTAGTTACCCTATTTAATATTAACCGCGGTAAAAAAAGTAAAAAGTTACTATTCACCAAAAAATTATTTTTATCTCATTGAACCACATTTTACTTACTGATATCAACCGTGTCTGTCGGATTTTCGAAATTCCATTCACAGAAGCGGTAAAATTATGTTTTATGCAAAATTCAGTTTTTAACCTACCACTTAGTGGTTTCACTATTCATCCAAAATTGAAAGTTTTCAGAAAAATACCAAAATTTCACCCTAGGCTAATTTCGGTATTCCGAATCCAAAAATGAAGTCCATTTTGAGAGCTAAAATTTCTAAAATTTAAAAAGTGGTTATTAATATTCATAACGGCTAGTTTTAATAATATTTTAATAGAATATCGTTGTTTAGTGAAACTCAGTATTGCGTACTACACACGCTATCGAGGAAGGTTGCGATTGCGTGTAATGCAAGGAAAGTCAAGGATGCGTGTTGTGAAAGCTCCATTTGGTGTAGCATACAACACAAGACATTAGTGAAATTAAAAAGAATATTTTTCATAAAATCTCGGGCTGTTACAATATATGGTTGAACATTCATTTGAGAAAGATAATATTTCTCTCATTATATTAAAATTTCAAGATAAATCCTTTGAAAATTCATAAATATTGGATATCTTTTGATCCTCATAATGGATAGGCTAGTATGGACTTGTCGACTCAAAGAATCTGCCACCTTGTTTTATTTTTGATGGTGGTAATGTATTGAGCAATCATAGCCTTGAATCATCTACAACCATATTATTTGGTGAATATTAATCTCCTTATTTGTGAAAATATACTTTTAACATCTATGATTAGTATAAATATCACACATTTCACCATAAAGATAGTGCCTCCATATATTTAATGCAAAGATTGCTATAGCTAACTCCAAATAAGGAGTTGGTTAATTTTTCTCAGGGATTTTCAACGTCCATGATGCATAAGCTATCACCATATCATTTTTCATGAGAATACATCCCATACATTTCTTGGATTCATAACTATAGATCGCATGCCTTGCTTCACTACAAGGTAGTGTGAGCATAGGTGTACCAGCTAACCTTCTTTTTAGCTCTTTGAAATTCTCTTCACAATCCTGCATCCATAAAAACTTACCTATTTTACAAGTCAACTTGGTGATTATATTAGATAATCATGAAAAATCATTCACAAAACATCAATAATATCCATTGAAACCAACAAAACGTTAGATCTCAGTTACCATTTTTTGTCTCATCCAACTTTCAATAATTTCTATTTTTTATGGATCTATAGATATCCTATATCTTGAAATTATGTGACCCAAAAATGAAACTTTTTGAAGCCAAAATTCACACTTGGTAAATTTTTCATAAAGATTATCCATTATCACGGTCTTTAGTACAGTTCTCAAGTGGTCATCATGTTCTTCCTTTCACTTTGAATAGATAGGAATATCATCCATAAAGACTACCACAAACTAATCAAGATAGTCTCTTAATACTCTCTTCACTAGATCTATGAAGATAGCGGGGGAATTAGTAATACCAAAAGGCATCACTATAAATTCATAATGTCAATACCTTGTATGGAATTTTTTCTTTGGTATATCCTTCTTTTTGACCCTTAATTAATAGTATCTAGAATAAAGATCAATCTTGGAAAAGTATTGAGCTCCACATAGTTGGTCGAATAAGTCATTAATGCATGGAAGATGATATTTGTTCCTGATAGTGATCTTGTTAAGTTCTCGATAATCAATGAAGAGTCTCATTGATCCATATTTCTTCTTAACAAACAAAACTAGTGCTCTCCAAGGTGATGCAAAATGGTGTATTATCAGGATTCACTTGTAGTTTCTTCTTAAATTCCTACAACTCAATTGGGGCCATTCTATAAGGTGTGTTTGAAATAGACATAGCACCCAGTATGAGTTCTATTGAAAACACAACTTCACGATTTTGTGGAAGGCCTGAAAATTCCTCCATAAAGACTCCATAAAACTCCCATACAACGGGTGTATTCTTAATCGTGAGTTTCTCCCCATGTATTTGAGATAATTAACCTTAATTTATATGAATCAAGACCCATAAGATGGAAGAAATTTCTTTTGGAAGGTCATATTCATCCTTGCATCGATAGAAGATCATAGATTTATTTGGAATAGGAAATGTGACTTCCTTTCCTTGGAAATTGATCTAAGCTCTATATATAGAAACAAAATCCATGCCAAAAATCACTTAAAAATACACTATGGGAAGGATTACAAGATTTACAGGAAGAAATTTCCCACAAACTTCAACCAGAGAAGAATTATAAATTTTTGATGCCACTATTGTTCCACTAGGAATTTTCATAGCTAACTCAACATCTAATTTTTGAGGTAATATGGTGATACCATTTAGAAATTATTCTGAAATAAAAGAGTGGGTGGGTCCGGAATCAAATAAAAACATTTTATACTATAGATTGGATGGTAACTGTTCCTTTCACCACATCATTATCATACTCAACATCACTAATAGTGATTTCATGGAACTTTCATTTTTTGGCCTTAAGAGTTTGTTGATGTTGATCATTATCAATAAACCTTAGATTAAGGAATTGATTGGCAGAATGCCCGATTTCCTTGCACTTGTAGCGTTGAAGTGTAGGAGGTGCATTCTATGTATTTTATTCTCTGTTTGCATCAATAGACATATTTTTCCCATCACTTTAGAATTAAACTTCCCAATGACCTTATTTTCCAGACATAAAGTATTTACTATTACCTTTAAAAAAATTCCCTCTTTGTTTCTTTCCACAATTGGAGCATAAGGGAAAACTCTTTTTTTAGTGTGGTATTTAGATTTTCCTTTGAATTACATTTTTCTTTTCTTATAAAATCCATATGACATATGGTTTACTTAAATCTCCATCTCAACCATGAGAGCACATCGAACAATTTCCTCATATCTATTAAAGAACCTTATGACTAATTCCATTTGGAGATTTGGTTTTAAGACACTAAATATTTGATCAATTTAATCTCATATTGGATAATAATTCTGTAAGCGTACCTTGAAAGTCTTGTAAAATTTTCATTGTAGGTACCAACAGATTCATCATCCTTTTTCTTAAGTTAAAAAAACTCTTTATCCATATTTTTATGAATAATATGAGGAAAGTACTTATTGAAAAATAAGTTCTTTAAATTGTCTCATTCTTTGGATTCAATTTCATCTCTTTGCCTCGTAATCTTAATAATATTCCACCATTTATCAGAATCACCTTCCAAACAACAGACTACTAAGATAAATTTATCATGTTTATAACATTGTAGAACTAAAAATATATTTTTAGTGGTACTGATCCATTGTTCAACCATAAATGGATCAAAAGACCCGCTAAAAGAAGGTGGACGCTACCTCAAGAAGGGATCAACAAAATATTTCTCCCTCCTTTACTCATTTGGAAGTCTGACATGATTCATATCTTGAGAAAGCTATGTGAGCATATCTATAAGAGTTTTCATTCCATCTCCCATAACATTTGGGTGCTCAGGAGGAAAATCATTGCATCACCGGTCACATTCATCACTAACGTGGTTCCTTCAGGTTCTATCCATTGACAAAAACCAACAAGCATAGAGTGAGAAACATTATTCATAATGGGAAATCAACATAATAAAGAATAAAATTTCAATTTAGGAAACTTTAGGTTTTATCCTAGGTTATTCAAGGTCATTTCTAAAACACTAGGATTGTAACCTATACTTAGACATATCCTTAGGGTTATTACTATGGATTTCTCATCATAGTTTCCAATGGTTAACTATACCTTTCCTCTGATATGAAATATAACAACCCATAAATTACATACATTTATATTACATGATATGTCCATGGAATGACTATATACGTATAGTGTCTTTAGATTTAGAGAAATATAAACAACTGGTTTATAAAACATCTACATTGTCTCTCACTTATTTCTTCATCACTAGACTCCTTTTTGACATATCTTACTTAATAACGTTTTTCATGACTTGGGAAAAAGAAACATATGATAGAGGGATCTCAAATTCTCAGTAAGGGTAAATAATGGTAATATCAATCATTTCATAATCATAATACAAAAGAACATAACATTTGAAAGTATTATCCTGCATATGATAGATCGTGATATCATATCATGGGATAAAAGATCATAAGAATTAATAGTAATAATCCCAAAAGTCAAAACATAAGACATGATGTTTTTTGTCATAAACATAATCATAAAAAATAATTTCATATTAGTCAATGATCATTTCCAAGATCATCATAACAGAAAAATTCCATTACGGATCTGAGTTTACTTGTCATTCCATACCTGTATTACTGAACCATATTTACTTTTCATTCCATTAAAGTCAATTTCATGATATATAAATCTTTACTCAATTCATTGGATGGAGATATATATCCCACCCATCTCTTAATGAAATCATTCTTACATGCTCTATAAAAATATAAATAATTCATCATAGCATAACCTATGAAATAAAATGGGTTTCTTATACATCATTCCATCATAAGATGATCCATATAAAATATCATTCCATATTTAACAAAATAAAATCATATAATTAATAGGGATATAAACATAAAACTATTTAAAGATCTTCATTTTATATGGTAAATCATTTTTATAAAACACTTGAACTTAATTCTTGAGGAAAATATCATTTCTTCTTAAAACGTTTAATTTTCTGAAAATTTCAATAAATTTTAAAAGAAAATAATTTACTTGAAAATCAAATTGATATTATTTGGAGGAATATTAATTTAAATAAGCCTTTATGAAGATGTAAAAATCCTTTCATGCGATATACATTCAAAAAAACATTCTCCTCGTAGTCTTTCCGGAAAAGTCAAAAAGTACCACGTGTGGAAAAAAAGATATATTGGTTCCATAAAATTTTATAAAAATTAACCAATGGGTAAAATTGACTTTAAAATTTTTTATAGGAATAGAAATAATATTATATATTTAGGAAACATGGACGTGGATGATAAATATATTCTAATAAATAATTATGTATAAAAAATCTTCGATAATAATGAGATTGAGAAATTATCCTTTAACTTAGGTCCGACAACATTTGAATGTATCAGAAAATCCTGTATAATGATTTAAAATATGTCATTGACTTATTCTATAATTAGTAATTTTTATGATTATATTATCATCTGTTTTTTAGTAACATTTCATTATCACTCGTTATTCAGATATTAATTGCTTTATGTTCTTATGCAAGTTTTGTCGGATAAGTTCATGTTCCAATTCCCAGGTTATAGTTATATCATTTATAGGATCATATTAGTATAATATATATATATATATATATATATATATATCATATTTATTCCTTCCATTCAGGTATATAATCATGGTTTAATAATGATCTTGTTGAATGAATCACATCGCATCGTGGATATGGTAGGCCATACGTACACATTAGCGAAGATATCATTCCCACAATTGTTGAATGGTATTGAATTGGTTGGTGTAGAATATTTCAGAATCAATATCATGTTATAATAATAATATATAGTTTTTATTTACATCATTATACCCATCCATGTAAGGTGGTGGTAAAAAATAGATTAGACCATGGTTTAGAGACAGTAAGCCGTACGTACGCATGCGTGGTGATTTTGTTTTTCATTGGATCAATAGAAGGTGGAATATGGTTATATAATAATTATAATAACACATCAATATATTAGTGATAATTATATTATTAATTTATAATGAAAAAACTAATGAAGATTAATTTTGAGAAGAAATAAGTTTTAAAGAATTGGTAGAAGAGATTATCTCTTCCTTGACATGCTTCCTCTAAATCACTTTTAGAGCACTAGAGTTGGTCTTTGAAGATGAACAGAACATATAGAATGTAAATAGGGAAGCTTATAAAAAAATGGAAGTGGATGGAAGATATTGAAGTCTCAAATTGAAGTTAAGATATGAGGGAGGAGGTTCCCTTTTATAATTTATATGAGGGGCACTTTTGGGAACTCCATAAATAATAATTTATAATAAAATCAAACCGTACCCAAAGAACTCCAAAATGTCCCAATTTTGGATATGAGATGAAATTGGGTTGTAATATCATCAACCAATAAATTTTTGACAAGTATTTATATCAATTTAAACCATATATTTTTAATTAACACTTAGTTGTTATATTTAATTTTTAACTATGGTAACAAATAATTAATTATTAAAAGGGTCAAATATTAACTTATTTGATGTAAAATAGAGCATAAATAATTATATTAGATCCTTTCATACTAGATTATAATTATAATATATTTTTTAAAAATGTTTAATGATTTTTAACTAATTTAATAAAACATTAGTCTCATAAACAGTCAATAGTATCGATTTTGACACTATTCAATTCATTGATTTTTAAAAATATTAATATAGAACGACAACATCAAAAAAACTATTTTATTATATTCCTAGGATGTCAAGGTCATCTATAAAATTTATTAGCCATGTCATTTAGCCCAAATAATATTTACGTAAAAATATTTAAAACATCATTTGATATTCTTCTTAATAAAATAATTACTACAATTATTTTGTGTAATTATTTAATAAGGTTATTTTCTGAATAAAAAAGTTAAAAATAAAATACTATGATGAAGATAAATCTACTGTTCGAATTTTTCTTCTAGAAAATCCAATATTTGAAATTTTATACTTATTAAATTATGAAGGTGGAAACTTTAACATCACTTTGAATAAAATAATATAAGTGTCATAATCCCCTCAATAAGGATCCAAATGGTCCATAAATCGACCCTTGGATGATTATGGTCGATATATAATCAACTAATAATATTTGGTCAAGTGTTTGGATCTTTTAATGGGTAATATTATTTTAATAAAAACAATATTATTTATTTTTCATCAATTAAATAATTTATGCACCATTAATGTATAAACTATTAAGGTAATAATTTATTTTTTTAAAATTACTAATATATTACCATGATAAATGAAAACATTTTAAATATAAAATGAGTATTTATAATTGAAACTATATTTAGTATAACATTATATTAAAAATGATTTAGTTATTAAAATTTCAGTGAGACATATTTAACTTTTCTTTTAATAAAATAAATTAAATGTACTAATCTCATCAAAGTGGATTAAAATGGATACCATTTCAACCCAATGATTATTTAGGTTGAAACAAACTCATAAAATTTCATTAATACAAGGGTTAGGGTAATTTTATAATAGTATTCTTACCCTTAATTACCTGGTTTACCCTTTACCGTATTAATAAAAAGTACCGAAGTTACTATTCATAATGCCCAGAAATAAAAAAAATCTATTTACATAATTTTGACCTACTGATTCAAAATATAGAGTTAATTTTTCAAAATTCAAAACACAGAATTTTCTACAATTAATTTAAAATTAATCCCATTGTTGGAAAGAGAGATTTATTTTTAAAAGCTAAAACACTACAAAAGATTGAATTGTTTTTATATTTAAATTCAATGTAAAATTAATTCTAATTAAATAAATTATATTTAAGGATAAAAATATATTTTATTTATAATTTAAAACCATTCAATATTATAATTTATCCATAAAAATTATTTCGATGAAAAAAAGTTGTTTTCACCTAAAATTTAGTGTATTTTTACTATTCATCAAAACATGAAATTTATCAGAAATTAATCAAAAGTAAATTTTTATATCCCTCTAAAAACGAAAATGTTTATATTATAATATAAAAATTATTAATGTATCAAAATAATAATTTAAAAGTGGTTCTCCATTCAAAGGTGTAAAATTACCCTTTAAAAATTATGTTTTTATACATCAAATAGGGTTTATTGATACCCTATGACTAAAATATCTATTGGATGAATATAAAAATATTTTATTAAGTACATAAAATATATATCTCATTAATTTCACTACTAATAGTAATTTACTCAAAAATAAAAATATCTAATTGATTTATATTTTTCATAAATAATTGATAGCCAACGAATTCACAATGAATTTTCATAAGTTAGATATACTCATTACTGATAACCTAACGGATAGGATATAATGGTAATTTTATACATAGGGAATCTTGAGGTTTGTTTAAACTCTTGATTACATGAAATAAAATCTATTGAATAATTAAAATTATTTGAAGAAAATAGTTCATAAAAACATTAGGGTGTTACATATTATTCGAAAAAAATACACATGGGTTTAAGAAATATTGAAACTTACATCAATAAGAATTTATAATAATTAGTACCTTAGTTAAGGATTGTATTAAATCCAAAAACAATTTGGGATTCTGATAAAAATCATGTTTTGATGTAGATATTTGGTAAATGAATTTTTTTTCAAATATCACATATATCATAATCGTACATCCCCAATATTAATATCGCCGCAATATTTTTAATATTTTGAAATCATAATTCATCCATTAATCAATTTAATTAAGATCTATAAATGAACCAGGCTAATTAAAAATACGAAATGAAATTAATTGTTTGTAAAATATAATATATTCATTGAGGGTTTGACCCGAGTTCTGTTATATACATTATTGTAGAGAACCAATACTTTGTATGGTTGATAGGAGATAATAAGAAATTATTCAAACGGAATAGTTCTTGAGGATTGTATAATAAACACTCGATGGTTTTTTATTTTCATCGAAAAAATAAAAAAAATAATTAAAAAAATCAAAAACCAAAAGAAATATTATAAAATAACATAATGAAAACCCCTTCATCCGATTAAAAATATTTAAAGGAGGAAGAACAAATAAAAAACCCACCATTCCTTATCCTTTTAGTTTTTTGGGATTTCCCTATATCTTAGAAAAAAATCCAACTAATCTATTTGATCCAGAAAATGAATGTACCATTAGTCGAATTATGAGGACCACTGTGGTTAATAAAAACAAAACCAAACCATTAAAAAACCCTTATCCAAATCATGAAATAGTAAATCTCAGGGAAAACCCATTAAAAAAATCACTACCCGTGATATGAATTACCAACCTCTTGGTATTCAATATCTCAAAAATAAGGCAGAGTTCAAATTCTTATCATTTTTTATTAATCTTTATCCTCATTTCCATGGACTAGATAGTGAGGACCCACATATTTAATTCAAAGAGTTCCAAACTGTGTACTATATTGTCAAGAATCAAGATTATCCAGAAGAACAAATCAAACTTGAAGAAATCCATTTCTTCATAGAACACCCCTCCATGTTAGGGATATACTACATCCCTCTCGGTTCTATAAATTCATAGAATGACAATCAATTATTCTTCCTTGAACAATTCATCCCTACATCTTGTTCTTCTTATATCTGAAAGTAAATAAGTGGTATCTATAATTTCTCTAATGAATAAATCCATGATTTCTTGAAGAGGTTCAAAAATATTGTTGTAACTTTCCTACACCACAAAATACCTGAAAAAAACCTAATACAATACTTTTATGAGTATTTATTGGATATGGAGTTAAGTGTAATCGATTTGATAAGTGGAAGTTCCCTTTCTGAAAAAAATCTTATAGTTGACTAGTATATCGTAAGAATCATGGATGAAAAGACACAATAATTCCTTAATTAGGAACATTCTCAAGTCAATCAAGTACAATATAATCAATCAATAGGTCCAAATAAGATGATTGAATGGTTGAGTGAGCTTAATGGTCTTGTGTGACAACAAAATGTGGATACGAAATCCCCAAATTCATATTCTCCAAAATTATAGTTCCATAAAACTATAAAACATCATTGAATATACTTATTAGTCAATCATCCATCTAACACATACCTATAAACACATGATTATCAATCATATTCATTTAGACTAATGGAGAAAATTGTTGAGTATGCTATGTGGAACATCAACCCTCAACAACCAGGACAGTTTGTTAGAAACTCTAACTAACCCTATTATGGTCCCTTCTCTCCTACCCATAACCTAGACTGGAAAGACCATCCAAGACTGGGGAATTATAATCCTTTCTGTCATCCCCCTCGACTCCCTCTTCAAAATCCAAATCCGTTCTAATATAGTCATGTTGGAAGTAACTTCCAACCACCTCATCCCTTTGTTCCTCAACATCAAGGGATAAATCCTCATCCTCCTAGTTTCCTTTATCTTATAGATCCTTCTCAATTCCTAACATAATACAATAAAATTCCCAAGAACTAAAATTAGGGTAATTCTAATTCAAGATAATACACTTCTTATAAGAAACCATGGGAAAGTGATGTTGAAGATCTTCCCTCCTTCGCCAGTTGTATCCTAAAAAAATGAATATAAAATTGGGAAAATTTTATCCCAACTAAACAAGTATAAAAAATCTAATTCTTTCCCCATCATTTCCCAACCATCATCAAATCCCTCGGGTAATGTAAGTACAATTTCATATCGATCGAGAAATAATTTCTTATGCCTCATGGTGAATCCTCAAAATCCCCTTTAAATGTTTATATGGAAAGAGGAATAAAAGTTTAGAAAAAAACATAAACCCACTACCTCAAATCATTATATCTATCTAAGGTACCCCATTCATTTTCCACAAGCCATTTCTAATCTGAAAAACCCCTTTAAAAATATCCAAAAATCTTATACACGTTTAGACGTGTTGAAGTCAACACTCCACTTTTTGGATTCCATCAAACAAATTCTAAAGTAAAATAATATTCTTAATGAATTTTTTACACATAATAGATATCTTAGGACCATTCAAAATGTTTCAACCCAACAATCCATTCCCATGATGGGAAAATATATTGGGAACTTTATGGTTTCCCACCAAATTGGGAGTTCAAACATTGATGCTGCACTCATATTCTTAGGAGACTCAATAAATTTTAGTCATAAATCTATATTTTCAAACCTTGGTCCGGGTCACTTTCACCCAATGAGTGTAGTTATCTGGTTAGGAAATCTAAAAATTTCCATTATGGAGGGAATAATATAGGTTGTCCTTGTCTAGGTCAATGATCTTATCATCCCAGCTAATTTCCATGTCCTTGACATGTTTGGTGAGATGTATTATTCTTGATCTCCCATGATTCTAGGAATACCATTCCTCATGAGATATAGATACAAAATTGATATTCATGTTAGTATCTTATCCTTGGAATTTTGTGAACAACCGGTCACATTCAATATTTTTCAATAAATTCGATACCCATCAGAGAATCACTATTAATTCTCAATCTATAAATTTAAATAAACTTATGATAGAGGATTGAACCATGTTCCATCATGTTCTTCATGATCTATTTAGGTATGAGTTTTTGAAATTTTCACTATGATTAACCAATTTATAAATGGATAAGTTAATGTTGACCTTTTATTTATAAACTCCATCGATCTAAAAGATATTGAAAACTCTTTAGAATCCCATATCATATATGATATTTACTGATTGTTCAGGGAAAGTATTGATGAAAATGATTCAAACCCAAAAACAATCCCTTCCTCATTTCCTAACTGGTATGTCTCATAACTGAAGAATGATGATGATCTGAAACCTCTTATTTCACACCTAATGTTTTCATTCATTTTCCATGATCTCACTTTCCCAATCATTATATCTCTTTCACTTACTAAAAAATTGGAGTATAAACTTGTTCAGGTGGTATATAAAAACAAAAGGTACTTAGGTTTGACCCTAAATGACATACCAAGATACAACTCTTGCCTTTGAATGCATCAAATCCATATATAATAATCATACTAACCGATCAAGCAACCTCAAATAAGAATTTATCCAATCATACTAGAGGTAGTTGTAGAAGATATTACTAGGATTCTTAAAGCTAGTATTATCTACGAAATTTCAAATATTTAATGGTTTCATCTAATTCATGTGGTGACAAAGAAGTGTGGGATAAGTATTTTAATAAATTGTCTTGGAGAAATTTTTCCAGTGAGGGTGACAAAATGGAATGTGTGTATAAATTATTTAAAATTGAATTCTAAAACATGAAATGACTACTACCAACTTCATTTCCTTGATAAAATGATATAATTTTTATCTAAGAAGACACATTATTGTTTTCTTTATGGATACATCTGATACATAAAAATTCCAATCACACCATGGGACCAAGAAAAGTCAACATTCACTTTCCCCTTTAGAACATATGAATATAGTAGAATGAGTTTCTACATTTTCATTTCTATAGCAACATTCGAGAGGTAAATAATGAGTATCTTGTCTCAATTCATTGAGTATTTCATAGAGGTATTCATGGATAAATTTACCATTTATGGTAATTCATTTTTATCTTTCTTGAAATCAAACTCTTTTTTCCTATAAAATTATGTCGAAATTAACATTGTGTATAATTTTTAAAAAATCCACTTTGTGGTTAGAAATGGGATTCTTCTAGGACACATAATTTCAAAAGAGGTTATTCAAGTCATTATTACTATGATTAATGTGATCCAATCAATTACTAAACCCAAAATAGTTTGAAACATCCAATGATTCTTTGGTTATGCTATTTTCAATCTGCAATTCATCTAGAAAATTAGATGGATTACCCTCCCACACACTAAGCTACTCTAAAATGATGTTACATTCCATTTTTATGAGGCTTTCAATAGATCATTAATTTAAATAAATTCTATTATTACATCTACCCTGATAATCAACCCCTCACATTTTTCATTACCCTTTGAATTAATGTTTCATTCTATAATAGGTCCATTTGGTATGTACATGGTCAAATAATAGAAACAATTCTGAATGTCCTCTATTATTCCACCAAAACACTAGATGAAACTCAATATCATTACTCTATCATTGAAAAGTAACTTTTAGATGTGGGGTTTTCCTTGAATAAATCATAAAACTATCTCTTGGGTTCCAAAAACATCATCTTCATAGAATAATCATTTTTAATGTTTTTAGTCATGAAAAGTTATTCTAAATTGAGGAAAATAAGAGGGATCATATTTCTTAAAGAGTTTGACCATGAGATAAAAGATTAACCTCGAAAGGGAAACCCTATGGGTAATCACCTATTAAGAATTTCCAATCCTTCAAATTTTGAAATCATTGATCATTACTTTCCCACTGAAAACCTCTCATTTATCACTCCAATGATTTTCTAGTATGCCCGAATTTTAAATTACTGGGTTTTTGGTATATCCTATAAATGTTCTTCTAAAAGTAAAAAGATAGAGCATAAAATGTGATGAAAAATAATTTTTGTACAGTATAATAAACTTTAGAAAACATGGTCTGACATAGTAAATATGAATTTGTTGATGAAAATGAACATTCCACCATCTTGGAATTATACCACTCAAGGCCTAGAGGTGTCCACATTATACCACAAAGGACCTCCTCAAAGGTCCTATACTCTAGTTTTTATTTTCATTCAGTCTTGAAGTACTCCCATGACTTCTTTCAATCATGTATCACATGCCAAAAGGTTCAAAAAATTTATAAAATAAATTAAATTCCCCAAAATACATTAATATTCTATGAGATATTTGATGTTTGGAGTATAAATGTCATGGGACTCTGACCCTATTCCAATGAATTATCATAAAATATTATTATAGTTAAATATGTTCCTAGGAAGGTCATGTCTAAATCAACTAGAAATTATGATGCACATACTATTAATAAGTTCCTTAAAAGCCATATCTTTCACCGATTTAGAACTCTATGTGCCTTGGTAAGTGACACAGGAACCCATTTTCTAATAGAAGAATGGATTCATTTTTGAGAATAAATTGGGTCTTTCATAAAACATCAACTTCCCATCATTCCCAAAAAATGTCGTGGTTAAAATTTACATTACGTAGTTGAAAAGTGTTCTTGATATAATTGTTAACCCAATTATAAAAATATAGTATAAAATGATTGTTGAAGAACTTTGGGATTATCAAACTACCTATAATACATTCATTTTGATTTTTCATTTTAGGATAGATTTTTGTAAAGTGGGTCATTTACTGGGATAAATACAACATAATTCATTTTGTACTGTGAAGACATGTAATTTTGATTGCTAAAAATCTGGTGAATTGAGTTTTTGTAGTTAAATGAATTGGAGGAATTATAACTTGATTCTTGTGATAATTCCAATCACTATAAATAAAATTATAAGGTGCACTAGGAAAAGCATATTCTATGAAATTTATTTTATAAAGGTGAAAAGGTAATTCTCTTCAATAATCAATTTTTGATTATCTTAGGTAAGGTTAATGATTATTATAAAGGTCTGTTTATTGTAATTAATGTTTACCCATTTGGTGAAGTTAAATTGCAAGACCCATCTTCTAAAAGGAAATTCATTCTTAATCTTCATTTGCTAAAGAATCAACATGAGAGTAAACTCACCCTAGAACCACATCAATATAAACTACATCACTAAATATAGGAGTATACCCACAATTTTATAAAGGCATAAACCCACCAAATGAAAACTATGGGGAACCTCTTTCCCTCTAAATCCCTCTCACTATCCCTCTCTTTCTTTATATCTCTTTATATCCCTTCCTTTTTATTTCTCCATCATTATCAACTTCACTATCATATCATACCACTTTATTTATCCATCATTTTTTTGTGTGGTTTAGTTTAAAAAAAACAATCTGATTCATAATTACTCACTATCCAAATTTGTAAATTCTCTTAGCCATTTTTGGGGAGTCCAAATTTTTTTTTCATCTCAAATATATTTTACCTTCATCATAAACATAGATAAATAATTTTTTTCAAGAGTAAAATGTTTTTAATGCCTAATTTTTTTATTTGGAAGATGGTTTTTCCCTAGCATAAAAAAAACATTAAATTTCATCGAATGGTCACTTAGGACCATCTTTTCATATTTTTTTTCCAACCCTTATTTTTAATATTGATTTTAGATACCTTTAAGATAAATTTCCTACTTTGGTATGAATTGATATGATAGATACATTTTATGAACCGTATGAGAATCAAAATAGCCAAATAGCCCCACATTACCATTACATTGATACTTCTTTTCAAAACCCTTTCATGCCTCTGTGGACCCTTTTTTGTAGCCACATTAAAATAAAAAAAACTTATGACACCAAATATCTAGATGTATTTTCATTGAAATTATTATTGATATTTAAGTGTGGGGGAATAGATTTTATTTTCATAATAATTTTCTTGATTTTCAATGTGTCATCATATGCTCGAGAGAAACCATCCATTTAATTTTTAGGGAGAGGTTTTCATTTTTTGAGTTTTGGGAAGGGTTCTCTATTTATTCCATTTTGTAAAATATTTATTTAAAAGTGTTCCAAAAATGAATAAACAATTAAACAATTAAATTAAAATAGGAAAATAAAAAACTCATTCTATATAAAAAAAGTAAAAAATAATTTTTCCTCAACCTTTGATATTGTTATAATTGTTATAATTATTGTCATGAGTATGTAACATAATAGTTTAGAGAAGAGTGTGATGTTTCTCCATGTATAACTTCTGGAAAAAAAAGAAAAAAGGACACTTCAATAATGTTTCCTTCAGTCATTAAGAGATTTTTTATAATTTTAACATATTTCATAATTTAATCAAAATAAAATTTATCTCTTTCATGTTTATTTATTCACACATTAATACCCTTGTAAATATGTGTTTCCATTTCCTTTTATATAAAATTTCATAAATTATACATTTCATTTTCCATGTTTGTGTTTCCCCCTCTTTTCTTCTCTTTTGGCCATTATATTATTAGCATTTGATTTCCATTGAAATCCCCTTAAAATACCTCATAATTATTATGAACTTTATAATATGGAATAGAAGATAATTTATCTTACAAACTCTAATATCTTTAATTTTGGTTGGTGAATGACTAAACCTATATGAATAAACTTGACATCATTGTGAGAGTTGTGAAATCTGTGTGATCTCATTTTCTATTCTAATTTCAGATATAAAAAATGAGTTTTTTACATATTATTTTTGTTTAATTTTATTTATTGAAATTATTTATAGATGAGTGAACTAGTATATACCCTTATTATTGGAAAATAAAAAATTTTAATATTATTTACTAAGTGAAAATGATATTGTTATATTTTTGGTTTTTTATAGATGAGAAAATTTGAAATCCTATATATGTGGGAGTTGATGTTATTAATTTATTCATAATTTCTTATCCACTCCCCTTATTATTTATCATGTAAAATGTGATAAATGATGTGAAATTCACATGTTTTAATATTAAATGAAATATATGAACATTGATTGAATTAATCTAGATTCAATTTGGTACACATTTTTTAACATAACTCTCATCCTACTTATCAAAATTGTGTGATTATTGTTTTTTAGAGTTACTTATTATTTTTAATATAAATCATTCAATGAAATAATTGTCTATTTCTCCCAATTAATGGGCCATATGGACCCAAGAAACAATGAGCAGCAAATCTATCAATGAAACTACACTAGTTGTGATGTTCTATTTTTTGGGCACAACCATTTAGTTTAAATTTGATGATACTCCACCATAATTCCATGGAAATTTCATTATATAATTTATAAAAATTTCATATTCCTATTTTCCCATAATGGGTAACAATCCATGAATGATTTTTTAGCCCACAATTATGCTGGGGATTGAAGAAAAACATACCATCATTAACATGTTTATTAATATATTGTCTAAATTATGATGAACGTTTTTGGTTGGTATGTCCAGAGATAGGGTCAAATATTTATATAATATTGTGTTTTTAAATGAAGGAATATTACCAGCCTAAAACCCATTCACATTTCAGACCTTTAAAAATTTGGACAATTCTATAAACAACGATTTAGGAATAGAACAACATGTATAGATCCAAAATTCCAATGGAAGTAAAATTTAGAGGGTTTGTTGTAAATATCCATTCCTACAATGTTGAAGAATAATATTTATACACATTTTTCTATCTTCATGGTCAAATGTTATTCCAACTTGAAGGTACATTTTTAAGGAAAACAATCCACCACAATGGGCTATATATATAAATATTCCATTCTTCTCCTTGAAAGTGGTTTGAACTTATTCCCCTAAGAGGACATATTGGCTTGACTATAGCCTTAAAAAAGGCTCAGGATGACCTTACAAACTCCAATTACTACTTGAGATACATCTCATAACTATTTTTTTTCATGTACATGAATTGTTGTCAAATGTAATCATGTAATTTTGATTAAAAGTTCATTAGATGTTTAATTCATGTATCAACATAATATTATCTTATTTTCATTCACCTTCTTTTATGAAATACTCATGTTCTAAAAAATAATTTAAGTAAATCCAAAAATTCCTTCCCTCATTAAATTTGTAATTCAATCCAATATGAATGTTTAACTCTCTTTACCATTAATGTGTGTGTGTGTTTAGTGTAAAACATATTTCTTACCTAATTCATTTTATTCCTATTTTAACTCATCAACCTAAGGATAATAAAACATGATTAAAATTCCAATTTTTGATTAAATATCTCATTGGGGTGATTCAAAATTTGGGGATGTTAAGTGCATGAGAGATTTGTCTCATTTAACATTATTTGAATTAATATTGTGTATATAAAACATGATATGTAATTGATTAATGAATTTTGTTTAACATGAAGATTCTATTTATTATTGGAACAAAAAATATATGTGCTCTCATAAAATATTAAAACTTACATCAACAAGAATCGATAACAATTATAACCCTAGTTGAGTATTTGATTAAAGGAAAAACAGTTGTAAATTCTGATCAAAATCACCTTGTGAAGTGGATATTTGTTTAACTTAATATTTTTTAGAGATCAAAGATACCATAATTTTATATCCCTATTAATATATTCACCCTAATATTTATAGAAATGTTAACTAAAAATTCATCTATCAATCAATTTAATTTACATCTACAAACAAACACCCCCTGTTCAAAAGAAAATACAAAATCAATTAACTCCAAAATATGTTACCATCATGGAAGATTTGATCCGAGTAAGACTATACAAATTATAGTAGAGAAATATAATTTTAAATACCTGATATCTAAAAATTGTCAATGATTTAATCATGTAGATCGTATTGGGATCTTTTAATGATGTTTTGGGAGGGTGGTTGTAATGGTCTCATCAACCTTGACGTATTATGGGATTATTATGTATTCATGTTTCCATGTTCACAATATTTTCCATTTATAATATGGTGTTGGATGATGGATAATGTTTATAATACATATGATTTGTTTGGTTTTTTCTATTATATATAGACTCTTTATTTTGTATGCGGACATCCAATCTATAGACAAGTCATTCCATAATTCTCGATAAATATGAGTTACACTAAGTTGTTTTTAGAGGGTGAAATGATTCCCATTTAGTCATTGGTGATACCCTGGAACTAGTTTCTTTCCATTGGTAATTAAGAACACACCATAAACCTTGTTATTGTATTTCTTGAGAGACTAATTGGTCAACCTAGATGATTCATTACAAAATGGCATCTGATCCAATAGCAAACTAGAAGTGTAGTTGAACTACTTGGGTTTGTGGTGTGGAGACCACAATGAGGGTTTTGTCCTTTAAGGGGGCTGTAAAACCCAAAAAAAAATTGGATTAAAATAAAAAAATTTATTATTCTTTTTAATATAGTGTGACGTTATTTATATGATATTATCTAATAAAAACTCCCCAATTAAGTGTCGTTGGTTTGGAGTAGTGTTTGGATGGGTTACATCTTGGTAATTTTTATAAGGTTTATAAAAGTGAGGAGAAATAACACTGAAAGAACATGTGTTGGCCTATGAGCATAGTCATTATTTAGATAATTGACCCTGATGTGTAATGGAATATGGTATGCTTGGATGGAAACTAAGTAATTACCAAATACTCATGGGGTTAGATAAGTAGGATCATATAATGGAATGGTCGGTTCCTAATATCACATGCTATAAATACTATTAAAATATTTAAAATACAATACCAAAAATTAAATTCTTAAAATTATATTGATATTTAAATTCCATGTGAAAATAATTTAATAAATATTAGAAATATATATATCAAGAAATCTTAAAATTAGTAAAATATGTTTCATACTACCATTTAATGAATCTATCATTATTCTGAGATATATGAATATAATTCCATTTTTAAATATTTCTTGATAAACATTATTTTTTATCATTACTTATAAATTTACCAATGTCTATATACATATATATTATAACTACAAAAAATATGTGTCATAAAAGTCATAGTGCATTATAAAATCATGATTTTAGGTTGAATAATATTTTCATACCATTAATGGAATTTTATAATATCATGTTTTTTAAAACTAATATATCATTTATAATGATATATATATAATGGTTTAACTTGAATATTACATAATGATAATTAATATATAATAAATAGTTATTTAGTAAATAATGAACCCATATAACCAAATTTTTTGGTTCAATCCCATTTATTAAAAAAGAAAAAGAAAACAAGAACCCTAAGGTTGGGTAAATGGAAAACCCATAAGAATCCCATAGGCTTAAAGACGAAAATCCTTAAAATCAAATGGCTCAAGAGCCCAATGAAACAAACCCATTACAAAGACAAATCCAAATCCAAATAAATATCACAAATCCAAAGAGAAATCCAAATCAATTCAAAAATACAATTAATGATAATCCGGACCCTAGGTCAACCAACCCAAGTCAATAACCTCCATTCCCAGAAGATCCATTATCATTGCCTGAGGCCGATCTTCAATCATCCGATGCCACAAATCAATCCCTCAAAGAATGTCGCTGAGGCCATCACTGCTGCATGCTACCATCCAACTGCAATAGAACTCCCTCACCCTGTACCCATCAACAAAGGTGTGTCGTCGAAGAATCTCTGTTGTCGAGGATCCCCGCCACCTGCCGAAGTTCCATTGAGAAATGCTACCGCCACACTAGATCCATTGCATCACATTGACCGCCGACGAAAATAAAAAACCACCACAAATATTGTCACACAATGATGGACATCATCGCTGCCATGCCACCGCCACGTCCAGGTCTCGCCTCCCTGAACCGGTTCTCACGTCCTTCAACGAGGAGTGCTGCATCTCTGCTCAGCACAACCAGTATCCGTGAGCACCAGGTTTCAAAACCCTAATGAACCATAGATCTCTCTGCTGAGGCGGAGAGCCCCCCGATGTCATTATTTTATCAGATCAATATCTTCCCCGAAAAGTCGTTGTCAACTCCAAGAAATAATCCCGACTACCACGGTTTGAAGCACAGTTTCTACATCGCCATCACCCATCTGCAACCCCTATAGCAACTGCCTTACAAAGATGATCTTCAATGCCAGGAACTCACTTATATATTGAAAAGTTTCACTTTGAATCATACCAGTCACACAATGAATTAGACTAAGGTTTGGATCATATCTACACATCTCAAATGACTTGTGGATTGTTTTCCAAAAGTATAAAAATAATCCAAATGTGTTTTACTAGTTTTGAGTACGTCAATTGTCCTTTTTACTAAAATGTTTTTTATACTAAAAACACACACTTTTACTCATACATTTCACATCGTGTGTCATTTTGATGTGATAATAATTCCTAAACATAAATAATTACATATTAATCATTTTCCAAAATTATTAAGACAATCTAGGCACATTTTATTAGATTTCATTGAGTGACATTTTTTGAACTAAAATAATAATTTTAAACTCATATGGGGAACATTGAGTTATACTAGGATCATATTGTATCATCTTGAGGTGATAATGATAAATACATTTCAAAAATGACTTATGTATCATTTTACTAAAGTATCCAAATAATCCAAATGAATTTTATTAGTTTTGAGTAGGTTAGTTTTTTTTTTACTACAATTGATGTCAATATTAAATAAAAACACTCACATGGAGTCATACCGGTCACACCTCACTTCCGACTAAGGTGAGGTTGATTCATTAACATCTTAAATAACTTATTGATCAACTTACTGAAGTATCTAATGAATTTTAATGTGTTTTCTTGGTCTTGACTATGTCACTTTTAATTTTTACGAAATTTTCAGTTCCAACTGGAAACACGCACTTTAACTCATAAAACCCACATCATGTATCAGTTTTATATGAGACCAATTCCTACACATAAAAAATTATTTTTGAATCACAATCACAAATTATTATGAAAATTTGAGTGTATTCTCTCAGTTTTCAGTGAGTGACAATTTTTGAACTAAAAATTTGATTTTAAACTGATAATAGACACATTGATTCGAACCAGACACATCATGTATCCGATTGAGGTGAGGATAATTATTACATGTCAAAAATGACATATCGATCATTTTACTAATGTATAAAAACAATACTAATTCATTTTCTCAGCTTTTAGTAGTTGAGTTTTCCTTTTTACTAAAATTGATGTCATTTTTAAATAAAAAGACACAATTGGAGTTATACCGGTCACACTATGTGTCAGATTGAGAGTATCTGATTTCTACACATCTAAAATTAATTATGGATTGTTTTCCTAAGGTATCAAAACAATATGAATTTTTTACTTTGTTTTTAGTATGAATCATTTCTTTTTTTCTAAAATATCATTTTTAAACTAGAAACGTGCTCTTGGACTCATACTGATCACATCATGTATCAGTTTTATTTGAGACTTATTCCTACACAAAAAATGGATTATGATTTATTTTACTAAATTATCAAGAAAATAGTATCATGTTTTCTTGGTCTTTAGTGAGTGATTCCTTTTGAACTAAAATATCTATTTTAAATTGATAACGATCACTTTGAGCCAAACCAAGAACATCGTGTATTGATTTGAATTTCATCTTATTACTACTTGTCAAAAATTACTTATGGATCATTTCCCAAATGTATCAAAACAATCTGAATAATTTTCTTATTTTTGAGTAGGTCTGTTGTGATTTTTACTAAAATTGATTCCAGTTTAAAATAAAAACACACAGTTGGAGAGCAAGATTGTTGGAGGTTCTTCAGAGAATTTTGATGGATTAATCCTCGTTCCCCCAATGTGTCAAACAATTAAAAGGAAACACGTTGTAGTGTTTCAGTTTTGTTGTGACTCTACGTCGTTATACTATTTCATTTATGAAACAACATTGAAGTTACACCACCTTTATTTCATCATTATGTTGCATGATATGAGTCATTAATGAACCTTGTTGATGCCGCATTGCTACACCACAATGTCTCTGTGTCACTGCTCGCCAGTTGACAAAAGAAATAATATAAATTTTTTAAAGTTATTTTATTATTTTCTGAAAAGTATGAAAATAAACATTTTCATTCGGCCTTTGTCAGTCGAAGTTAAGCCTATTCTAGGAAAATCCTGGCATTCTGAGTTCAAATGTTCCCTTTGATTTTCGATCCAAGTACTGGTTCAAAAGTTATAAAATCCCGGTTGTATGTTTACTGAACGTACCTTAAAAAATGTTCAAAATTCTACTACGGGTTCACCGGGCCTCATAATCACGTGTCATCAAAGCATGTGGTCTCAAAATAATTCCATATAATTAAAAAAATTAAAGGGAATTTCTAAGACATTACATGGATGATGAAATAAATTCCATCCAATGATTGTTATTTAAGATAAATAAAGTGTTAAAAGATGATAACACAAAGTATTTATCCTTATTTCTTATATATCATGTGATAATGAGATTATATTACACAATTCATGTTCATATGATCTTATAATAGCTTTAATATATCCTTATCTCTTTAGGGGTTACAATGTGTTTTTAGATATAACTCTTGTTATATGAATATGATTCACTACTATTTATATAAGGTCATAGGTGGTCACTCACAATGTGTATCCAAAAGTTCCACCAATTCTAATAAACTGGAGTTTAGGATGAAGTGGACTCCACATGTGGGAATTGGTGAATTTCCAATTGTGAATGATCACAAGGAAATCAATTCAATTAAGTTATTCATGTTTATAACTAGATTAATCAAATTTATTTCTCATGGTATTCATGAATTTTTTATTTTAAAATAACTGAATATAAGGATTTGTTTTGAATTAATGTTATTTATTTAAGGTTTTTCAAAAAAATACGAGAGGAATGGGATGAGTTAATGGGTCATATATTATCCCAATAAATTTTAGTGTGTTACATGTGGGTGATAAATTATTCATGAAATTTATAATAAATTGAATGTGTCATTGGTGATATTTTTTCATCAATATGAAAGGTTAACATCCATAAGTAATTAATAACAATTTATGTATGTTTTAACCATGATTTTTAAACACATTAAGATCCAAAAAACAAGGGTTCCAACACATTTCTTGATTTCTCTCACATCCCAATAATTCCCTTATGTTCTAAATAGATAAATAAAAGGTAAGATCTAGAACATATTGTTCCAAGTTCAAATATCAATCATAGGATCTTTGTAAAATATAAAGATCATTATAAATCATATATATCTTCCATGATAGCACTTGGGAATTGGATAATGGTGTTCTAGGGGCTTCGGTGAATGTGTTGATGATCTATGGGCACCCCATTTTTGGATTCTTTAAGGGTAATTTGTCTCAAAACTAATAAAAACATGTCAAAATGGAATAAAATAATGTGGTACTATTAATTTAGTTTTCAATACATGAATTAAAGGATAATTTGGGATCTCGTATTGTATATTTACTATTATTACATGAATCTGGATATTTTTTTAAAATTCCAAATTTAATGCATTTAACTGCAATAAAATTACTGAAAACAATATATTTCAAGATAAACCTCAATGAAAGATTTTTTATTATTTACTCAGATAAAATTAACATTTTACCACTTTGGCGTCCAATAACCAAAACACCATTGGAAACTCAGAAACTCAAAGCGATAAAATTATAGGATTCTATAAGAGATAAAACATTAAAATGTTCCATTATTACAAAAAAAATTATTATACTTAAAACATAAAAACAATATGAATTAAAATATATCAAAATCCCAATACATGATCTTTCAATGAATATACGACTTACAAAAAAGTTCATACCATAATTAAAAGATCGTAATTACCAAATCATAAGAGACAATCCACAATATCTATTTCATTTAATTGTAACTAAGTATTGTATAAACCATTAATTTCTACATAATTAAAAGGAAATGTATAAAGTCAAGGTATCATGACCTTTTCTATGACACTCTCTCCCTCATGTTCTATATTTTATACCTCAATGTCCCCACCGCACTTGAATCAATTGAATAATCCACTACCTAAAGAACTTGTGGATTATGGAGCCAAAATTATTTCCTTGTGACTTTCTTCTGATAATCCTTTGTTCATATAGGTTTCCCTAATAAATTATACATAAACCTATAAATATTACTCATTTAATTCCACCACATCAAAAATATTTATAAAAAACATTGATTATTAATATGCTGAAATTTTCAAGCACCTATTTATGTTGACGTTGATGCACCATGAAATATTCCATCACTCAATCCAATTTAATATCATAATGGGTTTCATGGAACCTAATAGTAACTCACATCAATTTACAATCCTCTATTTAAGATGAAGAGTAAAACATATATTTCAATACTATATGACCATTAATACAACAATTTTCATCCTTTCTTTCTCAACCATAAGGACCTCAAAAAACCAAACTATAGAAGTAAAAAAACAAATGATAACATCTCCCTTATTCTATAAAATTAAAACCTAATTGAAATTATAAAATATCATGATAAATTTTGTATAATCATATCCATTTATCATTAAAACAACAGCTAAAACCTTCATCCTCCCTTGTGTATTTTTCATTGATGGGAATCTATTTTAATTGATACTAGATATTTTATATATATTTTTAGGGAAACTAATTAACAATGATTTATGGGATAATATGTAGGTCACTTTAGATAACCAATATCTATTCATGTAAATGTTTTAAAACACACTCATTACATATGGTGGTTATAAAATAATCCCAAACATTAATTTTGATTATTTAATCATTACGTATTTACATTATTGTAATGAACTGTTCATTTCATGGATTATCACTTGGGATAGTTCTAAGAATGTTTTCAAAAAAAATTCAATTCACAAAATCATATCCAATTTTTTGTGACATCATAACCAATAGTTTATGTGAAATTATGTCAAAAAATCTTCCTTTGTTAAACCCAATCAATGTGTCTATTCAACTCCAAGGGAGCACATTGTACTCCCTATCATTTTCAAAAACTACACATGGATCATTACCTCAAAATGTATAATCACATAAAAATCTTCATCACCTGATAAAAGAAAATATGAAATAACATCATTATCTTATGTAAGTTATACATTTTTCATATACTATTCCAATTCACAATGTATTTGTCTAGTTCAAATACTATTAAATTTCATTTTTTTTCAAAATCAATTTTTTCACCTACACCAAGAAAGAAAATAATTTAAATTACATGATATTTTAATGTCATTATATTATCCTTATATAATGGATACATGATTTAAATCCATAATATTCTATGGTATGAGAAAAAAATTCAGATGCCTTTCTTGGACATATTATTTGACATTACATATGGATAAATTCATATTGAATTTATTTATTATTTACAACCTATACAAATCATAATATAAAATTTTTAAGGAAATTAAATATTATAAAATTTTCTTTGATATATATGTGATATGTTATATGATACCACTAAATTAGTGTTAATAAATTAGTTTAAATTTTTAATTACTCAAGTCTATATTGTTATAAAATATTCTTAACATAATTTCATTATTCAAATGATTATAAAACCGTTTTCGCATTGAGTGGGTGATGAAACAAAAAATTTCTCAATTTTTATATATAATTATTTAATAATATCCCAATGATATTCATTCTACAAGAAAATTTAAGACATTTGTTTATAAATAAGATTATTATATATTTAAATCAAAAAACTTCCTAAATATGCTTTTTAATAGTTTATATATGATTATAAGGTTTTATGATTATTGGATAACATTTATCACGTGTTTTTTCTAATGAATTGGAGAAGAGGTAAGCTATTCCAAGGAATTTATGTAAACTATAAGGCTATAATGGATATAAGATCATGTCATATTACATTATATGTATTAAGTTATATGTTGTGGTGTCCAAATTATAAAGTAATCATGATATGATAATTAAAGACCATGTCATATCAATTCCTATGTCCCAACCATATTCTATGTTTAGAGGATTTCAATAGATGTGATATATATCATCCCACACAACTAGAATATTCCAGTAGATATGATAAATTAAATGAATTGGGGAATAAAGGTAATATTTTATGACATCCCAATGTTGGAACCAATGAACAAATCACACACTACAATATAAGGATAATGCAACCTAATAATGATGCACTATTTTGTGTGGTGATATAGATTACACTTGTAGGACAATCGTATCATATGATATATTGAAGTTGGTGTTAGTGAATGAAGGCGAAGGAAACATCATTGGCTATGATTTCCTATAAAAATTATTATATTACATATGTAGTGAGAAAATTAATAGAAAAAACCATTCTATAGATAATTATCATCCATATCAACAAAAATAGTGCACACAATCAATTAATAATTCCCTATAAAAAGGATATATTGGAGAAAGTGACATGTTTGATGAACTATAAGACCTCATGAACCTAAATATGATAATCTATATCTGAAAATTCATAATTACACTGTAAGGATACCAATATATAACCTAAAATGCCTATATATGATCTATATAATCCAATAAACATGATATGATCATTCTTTAAGAATCATGATGAACTAAGGAAAAGGGGGACCATGGTTATTAATGGAAAGAAGGATCCTTGTGGAATCCCTGAAATCTTTAGGGGATCTAAAAGTGATCATTATACATTATTGCATAACCAAATTAGTAAATGATATAATAAATAATACTCATGGATGAATATAATGGGAATATTGGAAGGAGGATCATTGAAACTAGCACCCATGGTTGGATAAGGCATAATTAAAGTGGGAGGAATGCTGGGGACTCACTTTCCATATAGAGGAATTAAATTATAGATGCAGTGTTCACGTTCCAGTGATCCAAATAAAATAATTATGATATTTATTTCTATATAATGTATATAGGGTTTATAGAATAATTTTTTACTTTTAGAGGATTAAAGACAATTTCACTACTTATGTTTTACTCTTTTTACTTTGTATGTTTTGGATTTCCCTCTCCCTTATAGACTCAAATCTCCATTATCATGGGGAGATAAATCCATTATTATTCTATTGGAGATGAACCAATTACCTTCTATTGTGTTTTAAATATTATTTTACTATTTTTTAACTATTTTCACTCTGAATTGAGATTTATAATAGTTAAATAGTTTAGGTTTGACAATGATCCCTCTTCTTATATGGGTTATCCTTATTTGTTGTTAATTCTGATCACACCTTCCCATCACTGGGTTTTCCATCATATAATGAAGATGGGTAGTATATATGGTAGAGGTTTTGCATTTACTTACCAAGATCAATGGATTTATATTCCTGGTGAGTCCTGCTAATATGAGTCGTTAAGGCTTCAAACTCTTAATTAAAGTATGTTATCTACCACTGGACAAAGGAAGATGGAAGGGTCAGTGTGCATGTGATTGTAATGAACTAATTCCTTACAACTATGAAACAAGAAATATTTATTGATGAAAAATATTGATTCATTCCATTATGTTTTTATATGAGAGAGAAAAACACATAAGAAGAATTATGATAGTGAATAACTAGTGATCCTATAAAGGATTACCATTTTTGATTATTACTTAAAATATCATTTTAATATTTTGATTTCATGTAATCATACCATCCCAATTATTTTAATTAATTTTTATTATTTTAAATATAAAAACACAAAAATGGTAATAATGAAAGAGGATACACTAATTCAAGCATCTAGCCTCTATGAGAGACCAACCCATTTTCAGTATTATAACTGTATTCATAGGTTATTTTAAATTATAATCACAAAAAAACCCACTATAGTTAGCTTTTAAAAAATTGGAATTATTGATGGGGATATCTAGGAGTTTTAATTTAGTGTTTTCTTTATTTATTATTTTCATATTCTTTTGTTTTATCTTGTTTGGAAAATAAAATCTTTACCTAATTAACTATTAAGACATAGATTCTTATTATATATGGAATAACTACCAATATGTGTATAAATATTAATGTGATACAACAAATTAGCAGTTAAAGGAACTAAGAGTTGAAATATTGGAAGTGAAGTTTAAAATAGAGAGACTCACAAATATACTCCAATCATACACTGCGCACCAGCTTGAGAAACACTTCTCTAGATAATACAAGGAAGAAGAAGAAGATTACCCACTCACATTTCATACATGGGAACCTAAGGAGGTTGAGAAGAATATAATGACATATATTATTTCAGAAATTTCCAAGCCACTACCAATGGAAGAAAATTAATATAACATAATAAATAATTTATATGTGGGAGATCAATGGATACATATTGGAGTAATTTAATAGATGATAACATATAAAATTATCTTTCTATCATTGAACTTGAATAATTAGCACCACTATTCCTTTTGGGCACATTAAATATGATGATACTTTATAGGTTGTGAATTTTGAATAATGGATGGGAATGATTGAATAGTAGCCTCCTCATATGATGTCATACCATAGAGAGTCACTACATATGCAAGGTGAACACAAGTATGAACCTATCTAGGGGGATAGTTTAATTCTTGATTTTTATTTATTTAATTTCATTGAAACTAAATGGAGAAAAAACATTCCTTGTGGTAACCTTATTGATTCATGTCATTAATGGATACCTCTATAGGGTGAGAAATATTCCTCTACTAAGGAATGAATAGAGATTTTAGTGCACATTGAACACTCAATTAAGAGAGAAAATGAATAATTTTAGGCTATGTTATGTCACAACTTGACCTTGCTACCTCTACACAACATCTATAAATAATAACCAAAACATCAATTGGAGGGAAAAAGTTTTTTATCAAAGATAAAATCAAAGCTAAAACACATATGTTTCTTCCAATGTTGTTGTAAAACCTTTCTTTATATAGAATTGGTGGGAATAACTTGTTTTACATTCTATTAATGAAACCACATTCCCCATATAATTTTGGGATAAACTTCTTAATTTATCCACATATAGATAGTAGAAAATCCCAACCCCTCTTAGGGGGTTAACCTTGAGTTTGTTTCCCTTTTTTACTTTAAATAGTTTAGTTTTTTTTCTAATAATTTATTTAATGTTGTTTGTTTTACTATAGGAAATAAAAGAACCAATGGCCAGGGGATAGTTTTTGCAGATTCCCATCATACAATTACCAACTGGTTATATCTATTTTCCTCATTGTTTGTTTAATTTCCTTTTCTTATTTTGTTCCCAAAATTCATAATAATTATTGATATTAAATGAGGTTTGTAATATAAATGTGGGGGGGGGGTAGGTTATTTTGCTACATAAAAATAGGTATTTAGTGGTGGTTTTTAGAACCGCACCGAAATGCTTCATTTATTATTTTCCAGCAGCTGTTTACTGAAAACAACTGATAAATTAGGAATTTTACTTTTTATAATTATTAATTTAATTTTAAAAATGGTGTTTCCATAAACCTCTACTAAAATTAATGATAATTTTTTAAATATTTTCTAATTAATTTCTATTTACTATTTAATAATAATTAATTATTATTTATAATCATTTATTATTTATTATTTATTATTTAAAATAATTTATGATTAATTATTTCCATTTTAAATCAATTATTAAGTGTTAATTGTTAATTATTATTTATTTATAATTATTTGGTAGGTATTATTTGAAAAATAAATTAATTCATAATTATTATTTGGTAATTATTATATATATATATTTACATATAAACACCCACACCCACAGAAAAATTTACCTGTAAACATATATAAATACATATCTATACATTATATATATTTATATGAAAATCAGGGTGAAAATGACCCCACGTAACCAATGATATAAGAGAACATTGAAATCAGAATTCCACATCAAATGAATATAACATTTTGTCAACATATCCTGTTATGATCTACAACATTTCAAGATGAATCATATGAAAAGAACTTCAATGAAATTGGAAACTACTTTGGTAATAATTGATATTAAAAAATTATTTTTCAAATAGAAGTTGAAAATCAAAGATCAAATTAAAAGAACTATATTTTTTTATCTGGGTCTCGCTTTGGACTCTACGACTCATCAAATAAAATATTAAAATTTTCTCTACGTCATCTAGATTGAGGGGACCTGATTCCTTAATTTTTTATGGTCAAAAAATTCCTAAAAGGCCTCCAAAACTAATTTTTTATTTGGGTTGCCTGGATTTTTTAACATTAGATAGAATTTCAGTTTCATTTAAGATGGACATCTTAATCTTGTTGTGTGGCATTTGATTTTATTTCATGGTTTTACATTCATTTCCATATGCCGATATTGCAATTTTAGTGGTCTACCCTCTTTTATTTATTTATTATTTAATATATATATATTTGTGTTTATTTATATATGTTTATGTATATTTATTTACGATTTATATATATTAATATATATATATATATATATATATTTACATATATTTATAGATATTTATAGATATTTATTTATATTTATGTATATTTTTCTATATTTTAAATCCTTTCTACCTAATATAGATATATATTTTTTACATATCTATGTAAATTAAGTTATATTTTAATATATTTATAGATATTCATATCTATTTAGCTATATTTATATATATTTATGTATAACTATATATATTTATATTTATCATATTGCTGTGTGTGTGTGTGTGTATATATATATATGTATATAATATTTTCTTATATTTTCATATATTAAATAATTTATATGTAGCAATATAGATAAAAATTGATATGTAATTGACTGTTTTATGTGTGTATATATTTATAAATTATGAATAAATATATCTATGAATATGTATTTATATATATTTATCTCTCTCTATATAATTATAATATATTATTTGTTATTTGTTAAAAATTTATTATGTATTTAAAATTTATTTTTTATTTATTTTTTATTTTTATCTATTATCTATTATTTATTATTTATTATTCACTATTTATTTATTATTTATTATTTATTTATTTCTGAATTATTATTTTTTATTTTTTATTTTTTTAATTATTCGTTATTCTTTATTATTATTTTTATTATTTTTTTATTATTTAATTGTTATACCTTATATATTTATTATTTTTGTTAAGGAGGGTTGGAATTTTTTTTGTTACCTTGAAGAACATGTTAGGTCATATTCAATATGGTGACCCCTAACATGTGATGATGGATGTGTTTTTATTCAAGATAATGTATGGTGTTAATAATGGAGCACTATCTACAACATGTTTTGAATGGGTTTAGATCAAGAAATCCATCGGGGGGACTAAAGAACTAATGTTTATGGAAGAAAATTGAAGCCTAAAAGTGTGATAATATCCATCCATTGAAGGAAGATTGTTTCCCTGAGGTTTGAGGTTTTCTTGAATTTATTAAGAATTCGTAGAGATGGATTGAAGGAGCATTGGTTCTGATTTCATGAAGTATGGAAAATAGCCAGGTCCATATTTTTGCAAGGGGGTCCATATGCGATGATATCCATTTTTAGAGATTCACATTATAGTTATCTAAACATGTATTACCATGTAAGATTCTTACACCATGTATATATATTGATGTAAGAGTGGTGGTTGACATATTGGGATCCAAATTTATAGATATTTATAAGAGTGAAATCATAAAGGGATCCATCATATAATCAATAAAAACGGAGATCCATCACTAGCTTATTTACATAAGGGGATCCATGTCAGATCTACTGACCAAGTAAGATTTCTGTAAGAGGATTATTTATCCTTATATTAATATTGAGAATTATAGGAATTATATTTCTGATAATTAAGGAATACTATTTAGGTGATACACAAGTTCATCATCATGTAAATAAATTTTGTTATATTTTAATATGATTTAAAAATATTTAAATGTTTTGTTTTTTCAGGTTTTTTAGGGGGGTGGATTTTTGGAATCCCACATTCACACTCTTGTATAAACACACAATGAAATGCATTAATGGTGCACTATTTACTACACATGATGCATTATTGTGATGTTCTTGGAAGTGAATCAAGTTTTTCAAATGGATTGATGGGTCATACCAGTACGATCCCATACCAAAATGGGTATGTCTGATGGGCCAACCGAGTTCACCAATTCGGTAAAATATATATTATTGATTAGATTTGTCATGATCCAAAGGATATATCTATTTCTTAGACGGTGTGATCTAGGCCACTTAATTGATCAGGTGTGATCAGATGGATATGATTAAATTTTGAAAATACATGCCTTTATAGAAGTAGAATCAACCCAATTATAAGAGTTATGATTTCATATCCAAATGAGATATTCCATGCCTATAAATTGGAGTCCCCAATGTATGAAAAAATAAACCAAATTCATTTTGAATTCACATCCAAGAAACCAAATTAACATTCGAACATCTCTTGTCATGTTTTAGATTCCTTCAAAATCATTCTACAAGCATCGAAGGAAATTTTTCGGTGTGAAAAAAATACCATTCAAATGTATCTTGCTTCTATATTTTCTTAAAGGGGTTCTCTCCACAAATTTATTGGGTATAATATTGTTCAATTATTTTTTCTTAAACATGATTTTTTAAAACTCATAGTACTTCCGATTTGGTGGGGTGAAATCTAATCTTAATAACAGAGATAATATAATGTTCCTAAACAAGTTCCATTTATTAATATCTTAAAATTCCATATATAATTTTAACTAATATACTTAAAAATATTATGATTATATTCAATAAACATGGATATGGGGATTATCCACAATGTGATAAAGGTGGAACAATTTGGGGGAAAATTTTAAGAGGTGGGAAAAGGGGATACACTTGATTCTTTAAACTCTCAATGTCGTATACATTCCATCTGCATTTAATCCCTCCACATACAAAGATGAGACACTTAAAATTTCTTACAAAGGGTGAGAAAATGGAAAAATATGATCTCATGTGTCAAGGTAATATACTCAATGTATTATTTGGATACCTCTTTGACACATATCTAAATTATCCAATTGAAAATGATACATGGGATATTTAGAAAAGAAGTGAATAAAAAGGAATTAGATAAGAATAAATTGTTAGAAAGAAATTTAATTTCATACAAAATTTTAGATACTATATCTATCATATATAAGTTCTATGAAATAAAATTCATCATATAACATGTGAAGAAAAAAAAGATAAACATGACTGATTCCTTCATTTACACATCCATCATTGGTAACCTCCCCCCTTCTTCAAATAACATTAAGAATTATATATACCAAAATAAGTAAGTTATTTCTCCCAATCAGATACTCGACTACTTTCAAATTTACGAGGAATATAAAAAGAATGTGGAGGAAAACAAACCAAAGGATAATAAATCCAAGGTCCTCATGGTGGAGGGAGTAGGTCTATCAGGGTCCTTAAAGGGAGAAAATAACTAAACCATCCATTAAAAGGAAATGTGTATTTCAATAATAAGATCATGGTATACTACTTATATATCAAATCTAGAAACATAAAAGGAGACTATTGTCTTTGTAATAATAAATATAGAAACAAACAATACTCTTAATGAAAAAATATGATAACATTATCTTTGAAGATAACATGTGTAACGCCCCGACCCCAGTAACCCAGAAACGGTGCATTATTTTAATACATTGGCATGATTACAAGGAATCATGTTTCAAAGGACCGATTGTTTTAACAGTCTTGGAAAATTGATTACATACATGAATTTTATATTACACTTTATAACATAAAAACAACATAAATAATCCTTTATAAATGCCATTATTCCCTTAGCATAACCCTGCATATCAATCAAAATACACTTTGTGGAATCCAGGGAAAAATGAAACATAGAAAGGGGTGAGCTCAGATGCTCAGTAAGGATAACAATATAGCAGAAACTTTAATAATTAATCATAAACATTTAAGGTAATGCATAACTAAAACAAAAGCCTTTTAAACATTAAATTCAACATAATCTGGAAAAAATAAAATAAAATAATGCCATTTAATTATTCACATGGATATTCTACTAGTCAAATAATCACATGCAATATCACTAACCACTTTCATAATGATGGAATACATAATTATAGACTATCATAACCACAAATTAAAACCCTCATTCCAAGACTACAAATAAGATTTTGTCAAGGCCTTGTGCCAAGACACTAGTTTGTCTCATGAGACCTACCGATGCATCGATGAGCTATACCAGGATCCCCCATCACTTATTAAGTCCAATGAATTCCTCATATGAATAGGTTTAAACATGACATGATCATTTGTATTAAAACTAGCATACAAAATTTCAATACATTCTCCATAAACCATGAATGGTATAAAAATAACACATCCATAGTCAAACATATCACAAAACCACCAATACAATATGGAAGTTTTGTATCATAATAAATCAACGTCAAATAAGCCTAAAATCCATCAAAGGATGTTGACATAGATGAAATCAAAACTATTTTTGAGAAATATCTCTTTTTTGAAATCATTCAAAAGGCACACATTTATTAAGGAAGTAATTTAAAATGGATTTTTGATTCAAAGTGTCCCATACCACTTTGAAACTTTTGAAAAGAAATATAATTTCAAAACATTCATGTACACATAAATAAATCCTTAAAATCATTTTGAAAACATGGACATTAATTAAAAATATTTATAAAGATAAATCATTAAAACATTTAAAATTCTGATCTTGATAAAGAGTACCTTTCACAAATTCTTAAAATATTCATTTTGAAATAATTTAAAAGTCACATAATTATTAAATAAAAAATTTAAATTCAAAATATTATTATAATCTTCTAAGGGAAGCTTTCATGAGTTTATAATGGTATAAAATAGACGCACTTGCCGTATAAGTTAAAAAAACATTCTTACCTTAAATTTGTCGAAAAGGTCAAAAAGTACCTTGTTTGGAAAACGACGGAAAGATTCCTTTCAAAACACATAAGGGTATAGATGACTTTAACCCATTGTCTAGTAAAGAGTAAAAATGTTTTGAAAAATATTTTTATGAAACATGGATGTGGATGATAAAGAGGTCCCAGTAGATAATTACGTATAAATAACCTCCGATAATGAATAGATTGTGAAAGAAACCCTTACCATGTACTTTTCCTTGGTTGAGGGTAGTTTAACCTCTTGTATAATGGTGAAATGATTTTTATTAAATTATAAAAGAATCATATACATTAATATGATATCATATATGTTCTTTTAACATTTCCTTGTTAATAATAACTTAGTATTATCATCGTTTCGGGTGTTAACTTACTCATTTTATTTTATACGTTTTGTTACAAAAGCTGTGTTTATTTTGGATAGGTTGTATATTATTCATATCCAGAACTATATCAAATCCTTAAACATTATTTTAAATCATAAAACGAGAATTATACTTGATTGGATATGATGAGGAATGAATCTCATCGCGTTCGTGGAGACGATAGTCCGTACGTACGCATGAACGCTACTTCCATTTCATTTTTCATTTTAAAGGAATAAAAACCAAATGATACATAGGTATATTATAATTCCAGTATAATATAATATCTTATATGTGTTACTTATGTTCATTAACAACATCCTTTATATGTTCCATGTATGGTATGAACGAGTAATATCACTTTGAGGGGGCGGTAGCCTGCACTTCCTCAAATGAAATTATCGTATATATATACAACATGAAACGAATAATGGTATTATATAAAATGGAATTAAATAATCTTATATATAAAATAAATATCATTAATATCATATTTAATTATATTTCCATCATAATGGCCACCATGAGAGGTGGTAGGAGATAATTGAATAATCATCGTTTCGTGAGGCGTTTGGTTGTCATCCACAAAAACATTATGTTCTTCACCCATAAGATGGAGCTGTGTCTAAGTGTAGTTCTAATAATTCTCAAAACAATATACTAGTATATTTAGGATACTGGTTTTGTTACAAAAGAAAATAATATGAATACTTTAGGGGTTGGAGAAGTAAAATAAAATATAAGAAGCTAAGAGAAATCGTTACCTTTAATTTGGGCAACTCCCTTTGGTTTGAACCAAAAAAGAATCTTGAAGTGCCTTATGCCTAATGTAAGGCTTCTAGGATGAGGATAGGGATGTAGGGAGATTAATTGGGAAGAGTTTGGAAGAGCAAAAAGGCTTGAGAGGTGTAAGGAATTGGGTTTAAGTGGTGTCCTTTTATAAGGGGGAGGAGGGTCTCTTTAGAAAAAACTTAAAGTATTATTTTATGATAAATTCATATTAGGTTTATAATGGATTAAAAATGGATTGTTTAAAGTCTAAGGTGGGTATGGGTCTAAAACCACTCAAAAAATAGGTTTTAGACAAATTTGGGTCACTATTTTACCCTTATCTTCTAGATTTAACTCTTAGTTAAATAGTTTGACATTTACGATGTCTCTTTGTATTTTTATATTATATGGTTAATAAACATACTATAAACATCCAAGAGAACTCCAAGTGGTTCATCAATCACATACCTATTTTCATATAAGTCATTTTTCAGAACCTTATATTTTTAGGAATATTTTACCAATTAATAATATAATATTTTTTATAAAACTCCTTTATGTCGATTTTGATACTATTTAATAATTGATTTTTGTTAAAGTCTTAATAACTTTATTAATTCGAAACAAATTTATTTAATCAATAATAATATGTAATAGTAACATATAAAATTCTTGGGATTCATTAAAAGTCTCAAATTATATTTATTTGGGTATTTATAATATCAATTATTTTAATATTTTATTAAAAAGGTAATTACCGCATCATCATTATTTCATAAATAACATAATTTACTTGATGTCTAAAAATTATAAAAAAAACCATGATGTAGGAAATATTTTTATCTATCCAATAAATATTTTTAGTTGAAAATATAACTTATATAACCCCATGTAAAAATTAATTCACTAAAAGATATTTGTTTGTGTCATTTTTGTCTTTAATTTAAATTAATTAATCTAAAGAGTCATTATCACTCTCAAGTGGATCCATGGGGTCCCAAAATCGCCTCACGGATTCCCATGGTCGTTCATGACTCATCCAATAAGGTTAGGAAAAGTGTTAATGTAATTTTGTATTATTATAATATACTTTTTATCATGAATTACCTTATTTACCTTTAACCGTGGTAAATAAAAGTCAAAAGTTACTATTCCGAAAAAAATTATTTATATCTTATTGAACCACATTTTTCTCTTGGATATTAATCGTTTCTCTAAGAATTTTGAAAATCCACTCACAGAAGAGGTAAAATTATGTTTTATGTGAATTTGCAAATTCTCCTAGGAGGTGGGTAAAAGACGGTGAAAAGTTCAATAAAATTTGTATATATCTAAAATTATTATAAACTGACATGAATGAATTAAATTAAACTTATATAGGTATTATGTATCTATTTTGACAAAAAATAAATTTAAATAAAATAAATAATTATTTAAAAAAAATCAGTTTTAAACTATAACTTAGTGTTTTTCACTATTCATCAAAAATTAAAAGTTTTCAGAAAAATACCAAAAAATTACCCTAATCTAATTTTGATATTAATAATTCAATAATGAAGTCTATTTTACCAAATTCAAAAAATATAAGTTGCATTTATTAATATAAAATTAATTCCTGTTGTTAAAACCAAAAGACGTATTTTTAAGAAATAATAACAACCAAAAGTTTGACACTTGTTTATGTCCAATTTCAAAGTGAAATTACTTAAAATGACCATCATTGGATTAAATTATAAAAATATAATCTATTTATACTTCCAAACCATTAAAATGTATAATTTAACAATATAAATTATTTTGATTTAAAAAGTTGTTTTCAGTTAAAATATAGTATTTTTCACTATTCACCCAAATATGAACTTTATCAGAAAAACACCAAAACCTTATTGAAACTAAATTCTTATGTCCCTATTCTAAAGAAGAAGTTTATTTTGTCAAATTAAATATATAAAACTTTCAAATATTGGATTTTAAAAGGCTTCTCCATTAAAAGGTGGTAAAATTGCATTTTTTGAAAAATACTTCTTTAATCTGAAAAAATGTATTTGTTCTTACATTATGTCTAAGAAACTCATAATATGGATTATAAAATTATAAGTATTATATAAAGTTAAAAATTCAGTTTATACTATTCATACCCTCTTTTAAACGGCTTGTTTGGTAAGTCATGGTGCGCTAGAACTCAGTGTTGCATGTAGTGCATGTTATTGAATTACTTTGAAGAAAAAACGTACTATGAAATATTGGGGTGTTACATTCATCCATCCTTCAATAAATTGCGTCCTCACAATTTGAAATTATGTTTTGAAAATAAAAGGTTGAAAATATAAAATACCTTTGGGAAAACCCACATCGGAAATTAGGTTAATAAAATTTAGTCTTAATAAGAGGAAAAGGGAAATGAGATGGGTCACCACCAAATTATGATCTCAATTAGGAGAAAATTGGTGGATATTATAGAAATATAATTGGAGGGAAAACATAAATATTTATTAGTAGTGATTGAGGTCATCAATCACAAACAAGTGTAAAATTGAGGGACTTAAATTCATCATTCTATAATGCTTTAAAATACCACCGGTTCAACAAAACAAGTGGTATTAGGATAACACATTTTTTGTTTTAAGATCCCTTCACTAAAGTATAAGAATTAATTTCTTCATAGAATAAGAGAAGAAGAAAAATATATACTTTACAAGTAGAGTCCCATCCTTTAATTAATTTCTACCATAATCTCATCTTTCACTCTAAAAGATAATAGAACTTAAAAATAATATTCTATTTATCATATTCGCAGAGGGTTCAAAAAAATAAATAAATATATAATTCATATACCAGAATTTATTTTAAAAAAATACTACATTATTCAATCTGGGACATCACGTGGGCCAGTGGTAGGTGATACACCCTTGTCGCCCTTTAGTTGTGGGTTCAAGTCTCGCAGCCTTGCCGGATGCGACGGGTTGCCGCCCGTCCTCCAGGTTGTCCTTTTATGGCAGTCCAAAAATAATCTCAAACTAGAATTATCCAAAATACTTCTGTCCAAACTGACAATATGAAATTTATAAGGAAGGTAAACACAATGAAGATCCTTTTTTCCACGTAATGACATGTGAAAACTTTCGTCATGTATTATTTTAAAACACTGCAACATCCTGAATTACCATAAAACCTTATTGATTACATTCATGATCCCTTATTCCTTATAGAATACTGGATATACTAATTCTATCCAAAAATGTTGTAAACTCCAACAATGATGGAATATACCAATCATTAATCAGTTTCAAGGTAATCAAGAATATCCAATATAATTTATCCAAATCGATCATGTATTATTCCCAAATCACTACCTCGGTATCAGAACCATATTATGGTTTATCGTTCTCTCAACCATATATTCTCCAAAAATTTAACCTACTATTGAGTCAGTTTTCTTGGTTCCACACAATCTCAAATCCCTAATGAAATAGTACTGCAGTACAATCCTTATATACTCCATAATTATTATAACCAGTCCATTGTTGATACAACAATAAAATTAAATAATTATCTAATAACAACATAAGAACTCTAATCATTTCTCCTCATCTGTTGTAGTATCATAACTTGATTATTATCCAATAGCATCATTTGGGGAATACTCTGATGATTTGGACATTAGTTCATATAGTGTCACAAATCCTTGCAGATGAACCATTTTTCATTTGAAAAAATTTTCTTACCCTTGCAGTCATGTACTTGGTGTCATTTTTCTCCACACATATAACAAACACTCATTCCCTTCAGGAAATTTCCAGGGTGTTTCTTTCCACAGTTATCAGATATGGGAAAATTATTCTTTTCCCTCTTCCCATTATCCATCATTCTCTCTTCCATCCCTTTCTTCTCTTTCTTCCCTTCAAAGCCATAGGACTCAGAGAATTATTTTCTTAACTTATTAACATATCATACTATTTCTTCATATGTTGAGAATACATGGGAGACTATTTCCCTTATAAATGTGGGCTTAATACTGTGAAAGATATGATCCTTCTTACTCTTTGGATCATATGTATTGCTGGAGTTCACATTCCTTCTACTAGGCGCCATTTCTATACAATAGAATAAACTAGGTCAGTTTATGAATTGCAATGAATAATTCCAAACAAGTAAAATACCTTACGTAAATTGAATGGTTTATAGATATAATCCATAATCATAAATATTTTTTCATTAAGAAATTATATACTCATAAAACCTTCATAATGATTTGTAATGAAAATGAGAATTATCCTAATCATATCCTCCATGAGTGTCGTAACCAAGAGTGCATCAGAGCCGGTTGTTGTGCACCAGTTCTCATTCGAGTCTAGATCAATGTAGTGTTTTTGGATTTTACCCCTAGGTACATCTGTGCCAGAGCCGCCTCTACCTACTCATATCCATACATGGATGTATTGCTTGGAAAACTCACAAAATCTCTACAATATTAAATTTCTATGAAGTTATTCTATACTAATCCTCAAAGTCTATCTTAGGTCTATGTGCTCTAATAAGAGTTTATCTAAATCTAGTTTCCAAGGTTATTGCTAAACATTCTCTGATACCAAATGTAATGCCCCGATGCCAGTTACCCAGAGTTGGTGCATTATTTTAATACATTGGCATGATTAAAATTAATCAAGTCCTAAAGGAATGATCAGTTTAGCAGTCTTAGAAAATAGATTACATACATGAATGTAACATTACTCTTTATAACATACAATAAAACATAAATAATCATTTATGAATGCCATTATTCCCTTGGGTTAACCCTGCATATCAATCAAAATACACTTCTTGGAATCCTGGGAAAAATAAAACATAGAAAGGGGTGTGATCAGATGCTCAGTAAGGATAACAATACAGAAGAAACTTTAAAAAATAATTATAAACAATTAAGGCAACGTATAACTAAAACAAAATCCTTTTAAACATGAACTTCAACATAAAATGGAAAAAATAAAATAAATAATGTCATTTAATTATTCACATGGATATTCTACTAGTCAAATAATCGCATGAAATATCACTAACCACTTTCATAATGATGAAATTCATAATGCCAGACTATCATAACCACATAGTTAAGGCCTCGTGCCAAGACTATAAATAAGATTTTTTCAAGGCCTTGTGCCAAGACACTAGTTTGTCTCATGATACCTACTGATGGATCGAGGAGCTATAGAGGGCTCCACCCATCACTTATTAAGTCAAATACATTCCTCATATGAATAGTTTTAAACATAACCTGAACATTCATATTAAAACTAGCACACGAAATGTCAATACTTTCTCCATAAACCATGAATGGTATAAAAATAACACATCCACAGTAAAAAAATATCACAAAACCTTCAATAAAATATGGAAGTTTTGTATCATAATAAATCAACTTCAAATAAGATTAAAATTCATCAAAGGATGTTGAAATAAATTAAATCAAAACTATTTGAGATAAATATCTCTTTTTTGAAATCATTTAAAAGTCACACATTTTTAATGAAGTAATTTAAAAGAGGTTTTTGAATCAAAGTGTCCCATACCACTTTGAAACATTTGAAAAGAAATATCGTTTCAAAACATTCATGTCCATATAAATAAATCCTTAAAATCATTTTGAAAACATGGACATTAATTAAAAAGATTTAGAAAGATAGATCATTAAAACATTTAAAATTATGATCTTGATAAGGAGTACCTTTCACAAATTCTTAAAATATTCATTTTGAAATCTTTTAAAAGTCACATAATTATAAAATAAAACATTTACATTCAAAATATTCTTATAATATTATATGGGAGGCTTCGATGAGTTTATAACGGTAGAAAATAGTTTCACCCACCATATAAGTAAAAAAAACATTCATACCTTAAATTTGTCGAAAAGGTCAAAAAGTACCTTGTTTGGAAAATAACGGAAATATTCTTTTCAAAACACATAAGGGTATAAATTACATTAACTCATTGTATAGTAAATAGTAAAAAAAATTTGAAATATATTTTTATGAAAATGGTTGTGGATGATAAAGAGGTCCCAGTAGATAATTACGTATAAACAACCTCAGATAATGAAGAGATTGTGAAATAAACCCTTACCTTGTACTTTTCCTTGGTTAGGGTAGTTTAACCCCCTGTATAATGGTGAAATAATTGTTATTATATTTTACAAGAATCATATACATTAATATTATATCATATATGATCTTTTAACATTTCATTGTTAATAATATCATAGTATTATCGTCGTTTCAGGTGTTAACTTGCTCGTTTTATTTTATATGTTTTGTTACATAAGCCGTGTTTGTTGTGGATAGGTTGTATATTATTCATATCCAGAAATATATCAAGTACTTAAAAATTATTTGTAATCATAAAATGAGAATTATACTTGAATGGATAAGATGGGGAATGAATCTCATCGCGTTTGTGGAGACGGTAGTCCGTAAGTACGGACGAACGCTACTTCCATTTAATTTTTCATTTTAAAAGGAAAAAAAACCAAATGATACATAGGAATATTTTTATTCTAGTATAATATAATATCTTATATGTGTTACTTTTTTTCATTAACACCATCCTTTATACGTTCCATGTATGGTATGAATGAGTCATATCACTTTGAGGGGGCGGTAGTCCGCACTTCCTCAAATGAAATTATCGTATATATAAACAACATGAAGCGAATAATGGTATTCTATAAAATGTAATTAAAGAAGCTTATATATAAAATAAATATCATAAATATCATATTTAATTATAGTTCCATCATAATGGCCACCATGAGAGGTGGTAGGAGATAATTGAACAATCATCGTTTCGTGAGGCGTTTGGTTTCCATCCACAGAAACATTATGTTATTCACCCATTAGAGGGAGGAGTGTGTTAGTGTAGTTCGAATAATTGTCATAAAAATATCCTATTATATTTGTTATACTGTTTTTGTAACAAAATTTAAGAATATGATGAGTTTTGGGGTTGGATAAGTAAAATAAAAGAAAATAAGCTAAGAGAAATCGTTACCTTTAATTTGGGTAACTCCCTTTGGTTTGACCCAAAAAGGTCTCTTGAAGTGCCTTATGACTAAGATACGGCTTCTAGGAGGATGAGTGGGATGTAGGGAGCTTAATTGGGCAGAGTTTGGATGATCCGAAAGTCTTGAGAGGTGTGAGGAATTGGTTAGAAGTGGTGTCCTCTTATAAGGGGAGGAGGGGATCTTTATGAAAAACTTAAAGTATTATTTTATGATAAATTCATATTCAGTTTATAATGACAGTAAACTAGATTTCGTATAGTCTCGGGTGGGTATGGGTCGAAAAACACTCAACCAAATGGTTTTAGACAAGTTTGGGTCACTGTTTTATGCATATTTTTTAGATTTAACTCTTAGTTAAATAGTTTGACATTTACCATGTCTCTTTGTATTTTTATATTATATGTTTAATAAACATACTATAAACTACCAATAGAACCCCAAGTGGTTCATTAATGACATACCTATCATCATATAAGTTCTTTGGCCGAACCTTATATTTTGAGGAATATTATATCAATTAATAATATAATATTTGTTTTAAAAACTCCTTTATTTCAATTTTGACACTATTTAATAATTTATTTTTGTTAAAGTCTTAATAACTTTATTAATCAGAAAAAAATTTATTTAATCAATCATAAAATGTCATATTAACCAATAAAATTCGTGTAATTCATTAAAATCCTCAAATTATATTTATTTATGTATTTATAATATCAATTATTTTAATATTTCCTTAATAAGGTAATTAATTAATAATCATTATGTCATAAAAAATTAATATATTTGATGTCTAAAAATTATAAAAAAATACCATGATGTAGGAAATATTTTTATCTTTCAAATGATTTTTTATAGTCGGAAATATAACTTATATAACCCCATGTAAAAATTAATTCACGAAAAGATATTTGTTTGAGTCAATTTTGTCTTTACTTTAAATTAATTATTCTAAAGAGTTATTATCACTCTCAAGTGGCTCCATGGGGTCCCAAAATCGAGCCAAATAGTACCATGGTCATCCATGACTCATCCAATAAGTTTAGGAAAAGTGTTAAGGTAATTTTGTATTATTATAATATACTTTTTATCATGAATTATCCTATTTACCATTAACCGTGGTAAATAAAAGTCAAAAGTAATTATTCAACAAAAAAAATTTATCTTATTGAACCACATTTTAATCCTATATATTTACCGTGTCTCTCGGATTTTCGAAATTCCACTCACAGAAGAGGTAAAATTAAGTTTTATGTGAATTTGCAAATTCCCCTAGGAGGTGGGTAAAAGACGGTGAAAAGTTCAATAAAAATTTTATATATCTAAAATTATTATAAACTGACACCAATGAATTAAATTGAACTTATATAGGTAGTACGTATCTACTTTTATATAAAATAAATTTAAATAAAATAAATAATTATTTAAAAAAAATTTGGTTTTAAACTATAACTCAGTGTTTTTCACTATTCATTAAAAATTAAAAGTTTTCAGAAAAATACCAAAAATTTACCCTAAGCTAATTTTGATATTACTAATTCAATAATGAAGTCTATTTTACAAATTCAAAACATATAAGTTGCATTTATTAATTTAAAATTAATTTCCGCTGTCAAAACCAAAAGGAGTATTTTTATGAAATAATAACAACCAAAAGTTTGACACTTGTTTATGTCCAATTTCAAAGTGAAATTACTTAAAATGACCATGATTGGATTAAATGGTAAAAATATAATCTATTTATACATACAAACCATTAAAATGTATAATTTAACAATATAAATTATTTTGATTTAAAAATTTGTTTTCAGTTAAAATATAGTATTTTCACTATTCACACTATTATGAAAGTTATCATAAAAAAACAAAACCTTTATTGAAACTAAATTCTTATGCCCAGATTCTAAATAAGAAGTTTAGTTTCTAAAATTGAATATATAAACGTTTCAAATATTTGATTTTAAAAGGCTTCGCCATTAAAAGGCGGTAAAATTTCATTTTTTGAAAAATACTTCTTTTATCTGAAAAAATGTATTTGTTATTACATTATGTCTAAGAAACTAATAATATGGATTCTAAAATTATAAGGATTATATAAAGTTCAAAATTCAGTTAATATTATTCATACCCGCTTTTGAACAGCTTGTTTGGTAAGTCATGGTGCGCTAGAACTCGGTGTTGCGTGTAGTGCGAGTTATTGAATTATTTTGAAGAAATAACGTACTATGTAATCTTGGGGTGTTAAAACATGCTCAATGATAAATATTATTGGTGGATTTATTTTGGAGTTACATGGCACATTATTAATAAAAATTCTCTCTTTAAGAGGATATAATCAATCAATGATGTTACATCACTCTACATGGGTAAGTCTACAATAATAAAAGAAATATGGTTTGGGGTGGTTGATCTTGAGTTTACTTATGGAAAATTCCTCACCATATATGATATCTATTATGTGCCTAAAGATATTATGAATATATTATAATGGAGTTTTTAAAAAAATCATGGTTTTAAGATTTTATTTGAGGTAGATAACTTTTTTTTGTATGTGGGTGAGATATATTTGGGAAATAGTAACTTGTATGATAGATTATTCAAATTTAATAAAAATATTATTCATGCTCACTTGTCAGAGTCCTATAATTTCTTTTATAATCATTTAGGTCAAAGAAATCATAAGATAATAAATGACATGTAAACAATGGAATTATTAAGAAGAAATAATAAAAATGATTAAAAATGTGTGGTTACCATGAGAACTAAATTTTTTTGAAAACCATTTATAAATATAGAAAAGAAGAGTAATTAGTTAGAACTAATACATAACAATGTATGTTATTTTTATATTACACCAACAATAGGAAATACAAAGTACTTTATAACTGTTATTGATGATTATTCTATATTTTTTCATGTTTACCATTTGAAAGAAAAATATGGAGTTTTATATAAATTATGTATCTATAATAATTAGGATGAAAAATAATGGGGTATTAAAATTAAAATTATTAGATCCAATAGAGGAGTATAATATTATATTCCTTCATTGTTTGAATCCCAAGAGGTCATACAAAAAGTGGAATCTCCCTATTCAACTTAACAAAATAGTGTACCTAAGAGAATGAATAATAAATTAATGGAAATTATTATTTCCAAGATGTCTATCTGTGGTCTCTCAATAGTATTTTGGGGAGAAAAATTATTTACTACTTTTCATATTCTAAAAATTTTTTCCATAAAAGGGATGGCTACAACTCAATATGAATTATGGAATCTTAGGAAACCAAACCAAAATTCTTTATAGGGTTGGGGTTGTCAAGAAACCATAAGAGTACCTAAACTAAAAAAGGGAAATGTTGGATAAAAGTGGCTTTGATAACATATTTCTTTAATATGTGGAGCATTCAAATGTTTTTATATTCAGGGTTTTAGAATTTAATGATTTATAAGTTCTTAACAAAGTTATTGAATAAAGAGATGCTATCCTTAAATAATTAATGTTTACCACTTTTCCAAATAAAGTCCAAACAGATGAATCCATATCAAATAATAATGTATTCCAAGAAGAAAAGACAGAGTATATTCGTCAAAGTAAAAAAAACATGGATACCTATGTAATATGTATTTTATTTCTATATTTACTTGTTTAAAGGTAATAAAAATATTACTCTTACACAATTTTTTGGTTTTTTGTAATATATAGGTTGATCCAAAACCTTTCAAAGAAGAATTGTCATATTATGGTGAATCACTTTGGAAGGAAAACATAAATGATGAAATAGACTATTTAATTAGTAATAATACTTGGATATTAATTTACTTCCCTCGATTTTAAAAACCGATAAGTTATAAGTGGGTTTATTAAAGAAAATATGTGAGATCCCATCTTTTTCTAGGTATCCACTTTTTAAATTTCGATAACATCAGTTTTAGTTGGGTAATATTTTATTTAGATCTTGGTTTTTAGCCTATAAATGGATTGGATTATGTTATTTAGGTGTGATACATGAATAATAGATGAGTTCTAGATGTAGAAAAAATTCACATCATGAACCCAATTCATGACGTGGATTGTTTTTGGAAGACCCCTTGAATTTAATTCAAATCTTCAATTAATTAACACCATGTAATAATTTCACACCTTAATGTAATTTATGATAATTTACACACCATTTACATTTTTCACACCTAATAAACATGTCAGGAAAATTTACACAACCTCTAAACATGTTACAAAAATTTCCACACCATGTAAACATGTCACGAAAAGTATCAAATGTCATGAAAATAGTTTACTAAATGTTTAATATTAACTTAATTTTATTTTTCATTCCTACTAATTGGATTTTTAGAAAATAAATTTTAAAAAATATGATACTGACACTAAGTGAAATAAATTCATGTCATGTAAAAGTCACGCATAGAATTTTAAAGGCATTTTGGGACTGAATATTTCTAATACAAGGCTCTCAATTTAAATTCTAAACCTGAGTGGACCTCCCCATTGAATGAATACCTTCCATGGATGAATTTTTTGAGTCCACTTAGTTCTAGAAGTAATCACATGCTGGATCATGAACCTCATAACCTTGATTTTTAAAGTACGCCTTCCTGATCTTATTCAACTTCTCGATCTGTTGCAGCCAGAATATCTATATCTCCTTGAAAGGAAGGAATAATCTGATAACTACCATGAATCTGACGGTTTTTCATTCAATTCTTTGATTTTATGGTTGGTTTTCTAAATCTAGTCCCTATTTGTTTTACTTGATAATTCATAGAATATGAAATATGTGTGATCACACTGTCACATCGCACGCGTAACAAAATAAACTAGATAATTCATGATAATATAAAATATTCCATTTTAAAACATATATTATATCTTTTTGGGTACATAGGCATGGATACTAAGACCTACGACCACACTATAGGTGTGCCATTTCTGTAAGTTGTTGTGATTTGGAATACTTGAAATTATATCCCTATGATAAATTGGAAAAATTAATTAATTTTTGATTTAATCTTAGGAATTAGAATAACATATAAATTTGGGGTTTGATTATGGTAGAATCCCATGAGTTAGTTTTTTTTAAATGATGTGTTAGAAACTTCGGGTTAAATGACAAAATGAAATTGGTTTGATATAATTATAATGATAATCATGAACCTAAATTCACTAAATATATTTAGTTTGAAAAATTATAATTTGATTAATTGATAACTGTGTCTTATGATGACATATCTGGTATGTTTTTTCCCTTTTTATTTTTCTTTTATCTATTTTGTGTTAATATGACACTAATATGATTGATTCTTGAGGGGGATATTTTTGATATGCCTGAGGGTGAGATTTTGATATGCCCAAGGGTGAGATTTTTGATATGCCCAAGTGTGAGATTCTAATATGCATGAGGGTGAAATTTATGATATACATGATGGTGAGATTATAATATGCATAAGGGTGAGAGTTCAGATAAGTCACATAGATATATTTATGATATTCATAGATGGTCAGATTTTGATATTCCAAAGGGAAAGATTCTAGTATGCCTGAGGGTAGGATTTTGGTATTCCTAAGAGCAAGGTTTTGTTTATACAAAGGGAAAAGGCCATTTTTTTATGATATGTTATGAGATATTCATCCTTGGAAAGAGAATCTTCCACTGACTCGGGTGATCCATCCTAATGAAAGAGGATCTATCATCAGATAGTGATACCTGATAGGGCATTGAAGTTGGTTTGTATAGCCTTGAGTGTTAAACCGTATCATGAGGGTCATTAGGTTTATTATATTTGTAGTATTAATTTATTAAATTAATACAATGTTATTCAATTTATTTCATACAATATTTTTTAAGACTACATTTGTTTAGACATGGTGGTGTCGACCTACTAAGTTATACTCACACTATATTCTTACTAATGTTTGGTACCCGAGTAGATTAAATGGATTCTAGTTTGGAGAAGGGAAAATGACCTTGTAGTTGATTGTTAGTTGATGGATCGGTTGGAGTTGGGATATGGTACCTATAAGGGGTTTGAGACCAGGGTCATTGGAGTATTTATTTTAGTATAATATTCTTTTATTTTTATGAAATTCAGTATAAAATTTAGTTTTATTTATCTTGTCATTATAATATTATTTTATTAATTGTATTTATTCAATTGGAACATTCTCATATTTTGTTGTATGATTATTTATCCATATTGTTTTCTCTATTTCTACTACTCTGATATTATTTTCCTCCTTCATTGAAACTCTTTACTAGAGGGTATTGTCCCTCCTTCTATATTATTTAGACCCTCGCTACTAGTCAGTAGCCTATTACATATGTGGAGACACACCTACGGTCAGGTACCCAACCAGCTCGGTCACTTGTGAGAGAACCGAGTCAGGGATGATACAAAGTGGTATATATTATAGGTTACTTTTTTATTCTTTACTATTTGGTAAAGTTATACTGATGACTAGAATGTGTTGGTATTTGGTAATGATATTTTTCATGGGAGTATTTAACCCATGTAGGGGGGAAAATCTGAGTGTCGGGGATGGGATTGTTGTGCGTGATGTTTTCTTGTTACAATTTAATGTTATTTCACCGTGGGTGATTCACATGTTTATTGAAGTTATTTTTTATTTATATATATACTTATGAAATGATATAACATGGTATGGACATACAAGTATCATGATAGGCATAAGGGGACATATAATAACAAGCATTTTTCATGATATAGACATAGTTATTGCATGTCATTTATTTTCCTATATGAAATTTGAAATGAGATGCATTTTCGGTTTAATGAAAAAGGGAAATTAATGAACTGTTAAATTATACCAATTCAATTGTTAATAAATGTTTAGAGATGCCATGAGCCATTGGTTCTCTGTTATTGTCACTTGTTGAGGTTGAAGTTTTTGTTTTTATATGTTCTAAGGATTCTTTTTTCCATTATATAAAATGCCTCCTTGTCATCTTTGAATTGAGTGTTAGGCGAGTGAGAATAAAAATTCATGTAATGCAACTAAGACCGAAATTCATGTAGGTCTTTAGGATAATATGGTTTTTCAACTTCATTACAACTTCCAAAGGGTCATGTGATCCATGCAAAGGGAGATTGTTCATTCTGTACATTCATTGTTTAATATAATGAGAGAGTTCCATTTTTAAATCCCCATATGTTCACTAATTAGAGAGGACCATAGGAAGATGAGTTCTAGTTTCATTCAGACAATATGATCTTCAAACACCTCAATACACCCACAGTTATGAGGGTAACGCTGGTGTATACATTCTTCATGGACCGTCCCTGCATTGGTGGGATATTATGGAGAAAACTAGGAATTAAGAGGAGTTATAATGGAATGACTTCAAGGAAAAATTTGTGAGACATGTCTAACGTGACACATTGATAGATTATAAGGATCATGAGTCAATTCTCCTGACATATGAGAGATTTTTAGTGATTTATTATAATATATTCTTCATCAATATTTAATGATTTTCTCAATCATTATAAGTTGATGAGATTTAATGGTCGACATGTTTTCAAGATGGGATTCGCTATGATATCAGTTCATAGGTGAATATATTTTCATTGAGCATCCTTTTAGACATATATAATCAATATCTCATCATACAAGTTAATCTATGTGAGTCCCAAAGTAGTATCCAGTCAGTTTTAGTAGGGTGATCTAGGATATCTTCTTCTAGTGTAAATAAGAGATGCTATGATAGCTATCTCCAAGGTAGTATCATGTAGAGTTGCTAGGGTAGTGGGAATCCATCTCAGAATCATGTTCGATTTTAGTTATATACTTTTGGATGTTTGGTCTACAGGAACCCACATTGTCATTACCCCACTGTTCAGAGATGATTTTTTGCAAGGTTGGGTCATATTTTTGATGTTTTTTGGGAACATTCCATAGTAGTGCTAGAGTATGGGATCCAGACTAGCACCTGAGTATATAAGGGTCTCAATTACCCCTCAATAGATATGTAGATGATTTCCCACTAGAAGATCAAGCTGAGATAGAGGATGTGGTACCCCTATGCAGGAGTGGTAGTACCACTCAGAGGGAACAAAACTGGGAAGTCTCATAGGAACTCAGGCAAGAGGGGTGAGCTAGCTTGATGTTATACAGTCTACTTAGAATAGTATTGATGTTGTAACTTCTACCATAGGAAGTATTATTCATGTTTCATCTACCTTATATAGTGTTTTTTTGGTAAATTATTTTTCATCTCATTATATCTACATCAAATGGTTTGGCTTTGGATATGGAGATCATAGATGAGGTCATGACAATTAGCACACTATTGGGAGTATGGTTAGATGGTAACAAGCACTACAAGGAGTGTTCTCTTAAAATTGGTGGCTATCATTTACTTTTGGATACTGTTTTTGATGGAAATGATAGGATTTGATTTGATTCTTGGTATGGATTGTTTAGTTCTATACTTGTCTAATATCAACTATTTTTGGAGGATATTTACCATTCTATAATTATATGGGGTCATCTATACTCACCTAGGTGAGTGGAATATTCATGAAAATAACGAACTACTAATTCAATGAACAATTGATTTTCCTGTGGCTCATATAGAAATCTATATTCTAGATTATGGAGGGATGAAACATGATACTTTTTAACCAGTGGTAGACCATTTTTATGGTGTATTTCCTAAAGAGTAATCTATCATACCAATCAAGTGGTGGACTGATTTCACAATCGAGTTAGAACTAAGAGATGTAAAATTTTCTATCCCACCATATAGGAAGGAACTATAAGATATTCTTCAATTGAATTTTCAATTGGAATATTTGGATTCCAAGGGTTTCACACAACCTATAACATCTCCATGGGGTTCCCCAATTTTTTTCTCTAGGAAAGATGATGGTAAATTTTTCTTGTGTGTGGATTATAGAAAACTAAACCCAATGAATGTCAAGAATTATTATCCCCTTCAATACAATGATGATTTATTAAATCATATGAGAGGTTAGAGGATTTTCTCTAAGACTGATATGAGTTCAGGTTACCACCAGTTGAGGGTGAGACCATTATACATACCCTGAACTACTTGTAGGAGCAATTATGGCTTATATGTGTCCATAGTGATTCCATTTGGTCTGATGAAATAATGAGAATTATTTGTGGCCTTGTTTAGTATGATCATTCAGCCTTTCCTATATTAGTTTTTGGTAGTTTTTTTTGAAAATTTAGTGTACTTCCAATTAGCTAACAATCATTCCCATGATCTTGATGTTGTCCCTGTTATATTGAGAGAGCATAATCTTTACACCAAGCATTCCAAATGTAGTTTCTAATTATATTTCATGCCCTTATTAAGACATGTTATCTTAGAGGATTCAGTTTCAATGGACCCAGAAAAGGTTGTGGCCATGGAATCATGGGAGAAACACAAGAATGACTTTGAGATTTAGGGTTTTCTAGGTTTAGATGGTTATTATCATCATTTCATCCTTGAAATATCCTATCTCAAAGTTCTAATGTATAGAATGGCCATGAAAGGGGTGAATTTTATTTGGTTATATTATTTTGAGAGATATTTGTATGATTTGAAGAGAATATTGACTTCTATAATGATCCTCACACTTCTTGAGCCCAGTAAAGAATATACTGTGTACTGTGATTCATCTGAGGTATGGCTTAGAGGAGTTCTGATGTATGAGGATAGTGTGGTTTCTTATGGATCCTCAATATTGAGGCTTCGTGAGGGGTATTATCCTAATCATTATCTTGAGTTAGCTATAGTGTCACACACCCAAATTTTCTGGAGACACTATCTTTCAGGTAAGAGATTTGTGGTGTACATGGACCACACAATCCTCAAGTACATATTTTCTCAGTAAGACATGAACCTTTGGTAGAAGAGGTGAGTTGAGTATCTCTAGTATTATGATATCAATCTAGCATACACACTAGTAAATGTAATTGTCGTTACCCATTCCTTGATCTGAAATACCTATAGGTAGTGTAAGAATATCAGGATGAGCGGTGGATGATGGCGCTCTTTTCATATTTTTATCGTGATGTTCAGGAGTCCTGGGGATGAGTATCTCTGAATTTTACATCTTTTATATGAATTCTTCCTGACCAGATCAAGATAGAAAAATTATCTATTATATAGGTATTAGCTCTAAGGGAAATCATATATAGTGGGGATCCACATACAGTATAGTCTATGGGATGTAGTGAAATTATTCTATTGTGTGTCTGAGTATGGGTTTCTATGGATTTTCACAAGGAGAGGATGATAGAGTTTTGTGAATCAATATGCATTGTACATATTGGACTGATAATGATGTATCATAATCTCTGTTTATTGTACTATAGTATATAAATAAAAAAGGAGATATAAGGATTCATAGTGTGATGTTTCACCTATCAGTAGGTGAATGTCAAACATTAGAGGCCTGATGGGATATTGAAACCTCTTCCCATTCTATAGTGAAAGTGAGAAGATGTCACATTGGATTTTTTGACACTATTACCCAGGACCCCTTGTAATATTGATTCTTTATGGGTGATTTTGGATTGAATGATGAAGGTATCCCACTTCTTTCATTTCAGGAAGACCTCCACCATTGAAGATCATGTTATTCTTTACATGCGTGAGATAGTTCAGTTGTACGGTGTTCCAAGGGGTATTGTTTTTATCAAGATAATCATTTTAATTCAGGATTTGGAAATGTATTTTTAAGGATTTTGGATCATAGGCTCTTCTATGTAAAACCTGCTATCCTCTAACTGATGGAGAATCAGAGCAGACTATTTAGATTCTATAGGATATGTTATGAGCCTATATTTTGAATTTTAGTGGTTCATGGGAGAATTATTTATAACTCTTTTATTTTTCCTTTAATAAAAAATTCCAAGAATATATCTAAATTTTTTCTTTAAAAGACTTGTATTAGAGACCATGTCATCCACTATTTTTGGGTTAGAGGCTAGTGAAGCAGCACTTGTTGGTCTTAATCTCATTCCAGAGATTACTATATAGGTTTAATTGATTAAAATTTAGTTGGTGACCCTATAGAGATGATAAAAAGCATAAAAAAATAATTGTAGACAACTTAGGGAGTTTTAGGTTACTTACATAGTTTTTTTATGGTGCCACCTAGGGTGGGGAAACACTGTATCTGAGAACAAGTGTTGTTGGTGCCCAGGTTTGTCAGGGCTTTCAAGATAGTGGAAAGGGTTAGTCAAGTGATGTACCATTTGTCCCTTCTAAAATTCTATAGTTCCATGAATGATGTGTATCACATATCATAATTTTTAAGGTATCATCCAAACCTTTATCACATGATAGATGTTGATGATATCAAGATGTATGTTGGTGCATCCTTTAAGGGGAATCTGATCAATATTTTGGACCATAGTGGGAAGAATATTAAGGGGAAGACTATTCCTTTAGTATGAGTGCAGTGGAAGCATGGTCATGTGAAAGAGGAGAAATGTGAGACGGAATATAATATATAAACACTATGGACCATATTTTTTTCGATACCGTATAGTGATTCATGGAGTAGCTCGAGGATGGGATGTTATTGGTGGGGAAGTTGAAAGATCCCTTCTTTTTCCACGTATTAATCTATTTAATTTTTTTTAAATAACATTTATTTGTGTTGTATTTATTTTAGAACATGTTTATTTGATCATAGATCTGGGGTGGGTTAAGTGTTATAAGGGTGTGTACGGAATAATTTGTGAGTTCTAGCTACAAAAACATTCACATCGTGATCCCAATTCAGGACATTAATTGTTTTGGGTTGGCCTCATGAATTTAATTAATGGATTGAATATACTCACAGCCTATAAACATTTCCATAAAATTTAAACACCCTATAAAATTTTCAAACCCTGTAAACATGTCATGAAAATTTAAACACCCTATAAACATGTCATGAAAACAACTTACACAATGTTTAATATTAATTTTATGTTTTTTAATTCCTTGTGATAATTTTTTTTGAAAAAAATAAAAAATAATTATATGATAATTACGCAATGTATAATAAATTCATGTCATGTAAAAGTCATGAACAATATTTTTAAATCCTCTATAGAATTATGTTTTTCTAATGTGGGCCTTCGTACTTGACTAAAAAACCTCCACAGACCTCCCCCTTCATTACATTCTTTTGAGGATGATTTATGGGAGTCTATTTTGACCCAAAATCATGTGCAGATTCGATATTAGACCTCTAGACCAAAATTTTTAAGGCACACCTTCTAGTTCATCATTTTCTTCTTGATCTTCTACTAAAGGAATATAAGGTTATAATTAAAAGAAATGATGAAGATGATAGATACCATAGGTGTGAGGATTATTCATCTCCTTCTATGCTTTTGAGGTTAGTGTTCTAAATCTAATCCCTATTTTTTCAGATTAAATTATCCTTATTATAAGTGATAAGTGTAATCACGACTTCATGCCACACACATGACCAAATAAATTTGATAATCCTTGATAAACTCTAATCATCCATTTTATATCATCTATTGGATCATGTTGGGCCCATAGGTATTGATACTAAGACCTATAGCCACCTGATAGGTGTTATATCCTTGGAATTTATTATGATTTGGTCTTTTTGACATTATATTCCTATGTTAATGAGGAAAAATGATTAATTATTTGCTTAATCTTATTAATTGGCATAACATATAAATTGTATGATGGATTATGGAAGAATCACATAGTTTAATTATGGATAAGTGATATGTCAAACAACCTTGGGGTTAAATGATTACTTAAACCAGATTGATATAATTAGGATGATAATTAGGAACCTAAATTAATGGGATATTTTCAGTTATACAAAGGATAATTTGATAAGTAGAAGAGTCTATGCTTTTTTTGTCTATCCTTAGCATCTAGACTCTCAAGAGATTGAGAAGGCACTGTGACATAAATCACACTATGTCTGAGATGAAGGAAAATAAAAACCAAGATTAAGTGTTACTAATCAGAACAATTTAGATAAAGACCTTTTATCTGGTATGAGAAGGACCCTTGAAGACTGTTGGTACCAATATACACAATTCCATCAAAAAGTAGAAGTTAAAGACAATGGGATACAATATAAATAACCTTTCAGTAGATAGTTTATGTAAGTGGATGAATATTTCACTAGGGAAGGTGGATTATACCTTCCGAAACCTTGTGTTCTTCTTTATTAGGAACTTTTAATCACTAAAATATAATAGTTATAATTCATGCATCGATTAGAGTTGAACATGAAAAGTAGTATATTTTTTATTAAAGATGAACCATGTAAAAACATTATCTATTGTTGTTACTATTTATTTATACATCATATATTAAGGTGGGGGTTGAGTTAACAAAAAAGGATCCATATATATTAATTGGGAAAAGGGTTTCTACACAAGATGGGATAATTAAATATAAATATAAAACATCGTAAAAATTGGATATAGTGATTCCCCCCACTTGGTGTCCCTCTACAATCATCTTGGATATGTAATGAGTTCAATAAAAATTTTATTCAATCACTTTAACATGTTGAGTATTACTGATCAAGACATTTTTGGTCCAAGATAAATTTTTATGGTGATGGTATAAAATGTAAAGGGTACATTTTTTTTCTATGAAAATAATAAAATATGTCATGGAGAGTCTATACCAACTTCTTAGAAACCAGAAATGGGGATTCTGCCAAAGGAAACTATTTTAATTTTTAACATCTCAACATTGGAGATGAAAATTAAAAAAATATATTAAGGTATGTAAGAAAATCAATAGATGGTCCATTCCAAGTATTAATGTTATAAAAATAAATATTTCTATTTTATTGATTATATAATACCAAATGTACATTATATAAATATTTTAAATATTAATTCGAGTTCAAAATCGAAGGAGATTTGATATAAGGTGCTTAAATTGTATATTTAAGTGATAAATTAAATGGTTGGGTGGATACATTAGTTTAATTCAATGATTTTATGGTTTTAAATAAAGGATGTACATTATATATATTTTTTATGTATCGCAATAGATTGATTTTGGGTAAAGGGCTTTTTTAATATAAAATTAGATGGTTTATTTTGATACACATAGATTATGATTCATGTGATTCTATAACATGATTTTAAAAGAATGGATAAAAGATGTTCTTATAAGATAAAAGTGAATTATACATGTTATTTATTAAGATATAAGGAAAAGAGTTTGTGTCATCCATCAGTGAAATATTTTGTTGAATACAATTTTTTTATCTATGTTATTTTTGTATTGAAAAATATTTATTAATGAAAATATAATTTCAATGTGTCTCGTAGAAGTATGGCTGGACTTGAAAAATCTCAATGTGTAACAGATAAAATATTATACTAATATTATGCAAAGTGAAAGTTATTTGAAGTCCTAAATGTGTTTACAGTATATTGGTAAATAAATATATTATCATATAGAGTTACATTTATGTTTGACTCCAACTGATCTCAATGAAAAGTTTAGAGTTATGAAAAAAATACAATATTATAATAGTATAAATCACAAATATTTATAACTATTCAAATCAAATCATGTTGTCAACATTGTAGCATTGGATATAATGGATTAAATAACATTGAATATTATTTTCAAAGGATTATAAATAAGGATTATAAATCCAAATCTCATCATTTTAAACTCATTTTGATCATAGATGTTAACCCATAAAATGTGTTTATTAATAGGATTTTATTGTATGGTAACATGTAGATGTTGGAGTAATTATAGAGTGTTGTAATGAGTTTAAGGAAACAAGAAAAATAAATAAATAAAAGTTCTCTCTAGTGGTATATCATATGTGATATGATTATACTAATGATTTTGTATGGGTTTGTTAGTATATTCTTAAGGGAATTTAAGAATATATAAATGTATCATCTAGTATAGAAATAAATCATCTCTTTATCATTAGTTTATATTGGTTTTATTTTTTACATGGAGTGAAATGATAATTAAACTCTCAACGTATGAGTTTTATTCATCCAAAATTGATGGTCATTAAGGAGATTTATAGGTTGTAATTTTAATTATAGATTAGCAATATTTGGGATTTTTATATAGATATGGAATTAAATAATCAGGGAAATGAATTTTGTATAATGGATGACCAACCAAGAATATAAAATGGATTGGAATGATTAATTTTTTTGTTATACTAGGGGTGCATGTATCATAGGAATCCCCATTACCTAAGGTTATAGAGAAACATAGCATGAAAACCTTCATAATTTAATGCCTTTATTATTCCAAACATGAGCCTGAGATTATAAAAGGGTGGTTCAGTATGATTTCTGCCATATTATTATTTTAGTATAACTTATATTAAATGTTTATCTCATATTATGAGTATGAAATATAATCCCTCAATTTAGATTGAATAAGGAATTGTGTAACCATAACTAGATAAGTATCCTATGATGTTATTATTTATTTGGATTGAGGGATTGTGATGTCATCATCTATCTAAGTGAATGAAATATATTTTATTTTTTCAATAGTTTGTACTCGGAGAAATTAGAATATAGTAGTTATTTATAGGAGATCTATATATATTTGTTTCAAGGTCACTTGATTTCATAGACAAAGTGATTATGTAATTATGTATATTTAATGTGAACTTAGTTAGTAAAAATCACCTTGGTGAATTTTGGGGGTTGTGTTTGTATAAAATGATTTTGGAAGACTTCCAAATGATCTAGTATAGTTATTAAAGAGGATAGGGGAGTTTTAGATTAATAATAGAGGAATTAGAGTAGGCTTTAGGGAAAATGATAATGGTTTTTCAGGATGTTGGACAATAAACCATGCCATTGTGGTTGAATAATGGGTAGTATATTAGTTACACTCTATTTAACATGGTTTTATGATATTATAAAGAACCTATGTAAAATATTATTCCCATGTTATACATTGTGGAATACTTTTCCATAGGGTTTCAATGGATAAATAGAAAATTTCCTCACTCATATGTATGATTTTTATATTCTGAAAACCGGTAGAAATATGGAAAATTCTAAGACCATGAATGTTTTTTATATGAATAAGATATTTTGAGGATACATAATCCCCCCAAAAAAGAAATATGAGTAAAACTAAATATGGAAATGGTGTATTCCATGTTTTCACATAGAGAATTTTATGATTTCACGATCCGTGTATGAAACATGGAGGCACAAAATAAAAATTTTAGTTTTCATGTTGGAATTTCATGAGTGTAGGTAAAATGATAAGTTGGTGGCCCCATGCATAATGGACTATGGATTTATGAGAACTGGCCCATTAGAGTTTAAGATAAAATAGGAAGGCGAGTATAACAACCCGGTCTTAACATACATAGGCATTAGATCATTTACTTTTGAATATTTATAAAATTGCACAAACAGGTGCCCAAAGACCGTATTAGTTTAGTGCCTCTGGAAAAATGGAAACATAAAAACTGGTTTATGATTGATATTAGTTGTCACCCACTAGGTTATCCAAGACTATCACCCCTATTAGATATATTATACATAAATATATCATTATTACTAGGGGAAGGAAACATAAAAGGGGTGATCTAAGATTCACATATAAGGGTAAACAAGGGAGATATGCAAGCATAAATATGAACATAAAGGTATGAGAAGGTGATCAAAAAAATAAAATATCATACCAATCATTTAATAAACATCAATCTCGTAATAAAGCATAGTAGTTCATAACACATGAATCATAAGGAATCGAGAGCATAATCCATGAAATCATAACCTAGGAATAAGACCTAAAATTGTTGCAGACACATAAACATGTAATATCATTCACTATAAGTCAACGCACATTGCCAAATCCTATTTGGTAACTTCATGGGGACTACACCTACTAGTCTAGACACACCACTATCCCTAGTTATATTCCTTCCCTTGTAAGGGATCGGGTTTCCCCAACATCCACATTGGATCAATCTCGTCTACTTGAATACCATCATTATCTCATGAGATATAAATCTATACCTAATTCATTAGAGGGAGATATAGGTTCCACCCATCAAAAAAATAAAATCATACATACATGCTCTATAAGATAATAAAAACATGGTTCATATCATTACCCATAAAAAGATATCTGTTTCATGAACATCATATCATAACCCGTGAAACCAAATGGGTATCATAAAAATTTAATCATATCATAACCTCTAAAAAATATATAGGTTTCATAATCATTTCATCTTATAATAACCCATGAAATGAAGATAGTTTCATAATAATTTATCATGGTATAACCCATTGAAGATAAATGGGTTTCTTAAGCATTTATCATAGCATAACCCATTGAATAGATACATGTTTCCTAAAAAATAATCCTTTAAAACATATATGATTCAGAAAAATAATATTAATGGGATCCTTTAATCGTATCCCTAGTAAAACATAAAGTATTACTAGGGATGTCATATTAGACGGAGAGGGATTTTGAAATACAACTTGGAACATTTCGTTGAAAATCACTTTTTAAAACATATAACATTATCAAAATCCTTTTTCCTCAAAAACACTTTGAAAATATATAATGTAAACATTAAAAATCATTTAAAATATTTCTTAAGGAAAATTTTGTTTCTTCTCTAATTTTTTTTAAAACATTAAACCTATTTAAACCCATTTTATTTGAAAATAACATTTAAATTATATAATGATATATTAAAAAAGCTAAAAAAAATTCCCATGAAAACATAATAAAATTTCTTGAAATTTTTTTGAAAACTATTTTCCATGAAAACATATAAAATAAGATTGAGGAAATTTTGATTATTATTTTACAAGAAAATTTAAAAAAGAAACTTGAAAACATTTTAAAAAAATCCATTGAAAACATATAATATAATATTGAGAATATTTTTAACACTTTTTAAAATTAAAACATCTTTTAAAACTTCTGGGAAAACATGGTTTTGAAGGAACACAGATTTTTGACCGAAGAGAGAGATAAAGTTGAATATTCTTAAAAACAACTTCTTAATTATCATAAGTAACAAAGAGTGTAAAAATGGTACCAATAAATTAATATATAATTAATATTAATACTATAATAAAATTAATTATCTTTCTTGAGATATATATAATAATATTTCATCAATGGAAGCATAATCATAAACAATCTCGGTAAACATTGATTTTTTAGCAATAAACTACTACCACTTTGGTAACATTGAATCATAATAATATAGAGATAATAACATAAAAAAAATCTTAAAATATCATTAAAGGAAGGATATTCATGATATATAATGTCAATGGTTATCATATAAACCTCATATAAAAATATAGGTGAATAACACGACATGTGTCTCAAAGAAGGCAAATTGAGAAAACATTACTTTACCGATGTGGTAACATTTGAGCCATAAAAACCATGAAATAAATATAATAAAATGAATATGTAAATAAAAATAAATTTATGTGTAAAAATCATATAACACATTCATCAGATGTATAAACACAACATAAAGTAAATGATTGGTGAATAAGGCACAAATATCATGGAAATAAAAGTGAGACGAGAAACGTCTTACCAGTTTAGTAACTTTAGAAAAAAGATCCCCATGAATGAATAAAATTTATTAAATATTTTAATACAATTAAATAAATTAATTTAATTATATAAAATTTCATAGGGTGGTATATAAACCACACAATATAATTAAGTAGTTAATATGACATGTATCTCACTAAAATAAAAATTGAGATGAAATCCCCTTACCTTAAGTCTTAAATCTCTTCGTAATTGTTCAAAACTCATGTATAATAAAGATAGGTTTTATTAAACCTAAAACATAACCATATTATTGCATCTAATTCCATATATTATTTTATTATGACTTTGTATTACCCTTTCATTAATAACTAAATGTTAATGTTACGTTTCGGGTAATAATCGCTTTGTTTTTCTATTGTGTTTTGTGTTTTTATTTTCTTTTCTCATAGTAATATAATGATATCCATAATGTAAAATATGATATAAATATAATATATATTTATAATATAATTATTTATTTTAATGTATAAAAGATACAAATATCAGAAGAAATACACCGTTCATGGAGATGGTAGGTCGTACGCATACATGAATGTTGTTTCCATTTTACTATTATATTAAAAGAATCAAATTAAATGAATTATATATATATTTATATATATATATATTATAATTATAGTAGAATTATTATTTCATATATATTATATAATTTTACTAAACCCATACTTAATACATTCCTTGTAACGTGTGAAGGAAACACATCTCTTTGAGGAGGTGATAGTCCATACTTCCATAAACAAAGTTATCGTAATTAAAAAAAATGGAAAGTTTGAATGTATGTTTTATAAAAAAATTATGGAAGCCTAAATAAATCATATATATCATATATATAATATAATAATAGATCTTCCATCCTAATTACCCACCATGGGAGGTGGTAAAGGAAAAATGAACAACATCGTTTCATGTGGTGGCAGTTCACCGTACACAAGAACAGTAAGTTCGTTACCCATTAGATGGATGTGTGTGTGTAAGTATAGTTAAAAAACATATAATAAAACATATAAATATATTTAGGATACTGATTTTATTATATAATAATGTAATAATACGACTTTATGGGGTGTATAATGAAAATAAAACAAAGGAGATTGAGGAAGGATGTTACCTCTTCCTTGGGTAACTCCTTTTGGTTTGAAGAAAAGGGATTACATGGATAGATTTACAAAATAATGGAGGATTATTGGATTAAGGTAATGATTTTGGGAGATTATTTTAGCAGATTTGGGGCTAGAAAATAGTCTTCATATTTGTGATTAGGTGGGAGGTTTGAGTGCCTTTTTATAGTGGAGGAGGAGTGGTGTTCTTATAGAGTTTTTAAAATGGAATCCAACCCACATTTATCCCAGGTAAAGTGGATACAATAAGGTACCTAATTAAATTACATGGAGTATAGGGTATACATATATACATACAATGGATTTTTTATTAGTGTCTATGTAATTTGGGACCTTAAGTTTAAGGTTTAGTCCCATGTTACGCTTAATTTTACCTCAATCACTATAATTAATATTATTTATATTCACTAATATTTTTTGGTAAAAAAATAACATAACATAAATAACAATTATAAATTATTCTGGTTAAAAATATGGAATCAATTTCTAAAATTAAAATCAAATAAGTGGAAAAATTAATTTATATTTAATCCCACATATGGGACGACAATGCAGGTTTTTAATGTTAAAACCTTCAAAAGTTTACTATGTTTATATATCAAATTTCAAAGTGAAATTGATTATAATGAAATAAATTGGATTAATTTTTGTAAAAATTATATAATTAAATATTAAGAAAAATAAAAAATATAATTTAACCATATAAATGAATTATTTAAAGAAATAGTTTTGAATTAAAATTCAGTATTCTTCACTATTAATCAAAGAATGAAAATTATAAAAAATAATACAAATAATTCACCCAAATTAAAATTTGATATTAATATTTAAAAAATAACGTTTATTTTGTCAAATAAAAATTATAAAAATGTCAAAAATCATATTTAAAATGGTTTCTCTATTAAAAGGTGGTAAAATTACTTTTTTGAAAGATACATCATTTTATTCAAGAAATTAGATTTATTATTATCTAATGCCTATCAAATCTATTGGATGAGTTTAAAAATATATGATTGAATATATAATATTTTAAAATATTCATTAATATTCTTTTGTTTAATTTATTGAGATAAAATGGTGTTTTTATATAGAAAATATGTTTTCTTCGAAAAGTAATTTCATTATTTTCAAATAGTTCTTATATTCATTTCTATATAAAAGGGTTAATTTTATTCCCATGTTTAAATAATATTTTATTCATAAATTACCTCAAAATAGATAGTTATAAACTATAATAATATTTTTACAATAATATTAAAGTATGATATAGTTCGGTAAAACTAGGTCTTGTGTACAACACAAGTTATCAAAGGAAATTGACATTGCGTGTAACACAAGCCAAATATTGTGTTGCATGTACTGTAAGCTAATATAAGTGTTGTGTATATTGTAAGAAAAACATGGTGTTGTGTGAAATTCAATCCACACATAATTCATTCATATAACAGAAGAAATATTTATAGTTATGTGAAATGAAAAATATTAAAAGATTATATTAATTAAAAAAATTATATTTCAAAATATTTGGGGGTGTTACATTCTATCCCCCTAATAATTAATTTTACCATTGAAATTAGTTTGGGTTATTAAAGGTTTAATACTTGAAACTTCCTTTTATATAATCCCACATTATAAAAATGAATACTAAAACAAACTTTTAAAATGAATGGTTAGAAATATAATGGTTATCCAGAGTAACACATAACTAGTTTTCCACATAGGATAAAATTGGGGGAAAGTTAAAATATAGGCTTAGAGGGAATGTTAAAATATTAATAAAGAGTGATTGAGGTCCTCAATAATAAAATAGTGAATGATAAATGGAATGTGTAGCGCCTCAATTTTATAAATCTGTGATTATTTAAAGGCAATCAGTTCAACAAAAAAAAAATAAGGTATTAAGATAAGATTTTATTTTTTTGATCATTTTCCTAATGTTGAAGAATTTTCATGAAAAGGATATACTTGAATGATTTTTGGAGATCCTCACCTTTTTTTATCCTTTATCAATTTCAACTTCATCTCTTTTTTTTATAAATAAAGATGAACTTTTCATTCCTAAATAATTAAAAGATCATGAGACCCATAAATAGAATGGTAGTTCATTCAATTTATCACCAAAAAAAATTTCATAACAGGTTTTCCTATATGCATAAATCTATATATGGAGAGATAATACTTTAATATCTAAAACATCAAACAACATTTAATATAATACATTCTATAAATATTTACCCTTATAACCCTTATATAAGGTAAAAATAAAAACATTATAAATAAGTTCACTAAATCAGTTTAACATTGATCCCCTATACATTGTAAAGTATCTCTTGGTTGTCACATTCAAAAAATGTGAATAAACTTATCTTATATTCTCTTGGAACATGGAAATGACCAAAATTACCTTAAATCCTCTACAAAAACTTGGATTCTTCCTCATTCCAAATATTACTAGATACATTCCTTAAATACAAGAAGTAGAAAACTTCATCCATGATAATATAAAATACTTCGTCAATAAATCCTTTATAAATTTTTAGGTAATATGTAAAATCTAATTTACTTATTCATAACCAACATATCTTTATCCAAACATCATTATCTCAATATTTGTAATAACTTAATGGTTACCTTCCCTTAATATATCATCATAACCTGGGGAAGGATAGATAAAAATTGGTGAGATCAGATGCTCAGTAAGAGTAAATAAGGAAGATATGTAAAAATAAATATGATAATAAGGATATGAGAATGTGATTATAACATTATAAGATCATACCGTTCATATAATAAAAATGAATCATGGAATAAATATTAACAGTTCATAAGACATGAATCATAACAAATCAATAGTATAATCCATGAAATCAAAACATAGGAATAAGCACAATATTTTGGAAGACACGTAAACATGTAATATTATTCCATATAAGTCAAGGAACATTGATAAAACTTATTAGGTAACTTCATGGGGACTACACCTACTGAGTGGGATGCAAAACCATCCCTAGTGGCAGTCCTTTCCTTGTAAGGGATCAAGTTTTCCTATCTTACCTTAGTGGATTGGGTTTCTCCATCTTCCCGTAGGGGAACATGTTTCCCCATCTTCCACTTTGGATCAAGACTGTCAGCATGAATCCCATAATTACCTCCTAAGATATAAATATTTACCCAATTAATTGGAGGCAGATATAGGTCACACCCATCACATAATAAAACCAAACAAACATGTTCCAAAAAATAAAAAAAACTTACATAATATCATGACCTATAAAAAGATATGGGTTTCATAAACATAATATCATAACCCAAGAAATTAAATTGGCATCATAAACATTTAATCATATAATAACCTATGGAAAATATTTTCGTTTAATAATCATTTCATCTTAGAATACATTATGAAAGATTTTGGGTTTCATCATACTTTATCATGGTATAACTTGTTGAAGAGAAACAAGTTTCATAAGAATTTATTATAGTATAACCCAATGAATAGAAATGAGTTTAATAAAAATCATTTCCCTCAAACATATACCATTCTGAGAAATAATATGAATTTTATCATTGGATAATATCCCTATTAAATCATAAACCATAATCAAGGATTCCATCTTATATGGAAAGAATTTTGAAAGATCACTTGGGAAATTAACTTTCTCTTAAAGTCACTTATTATAATATATAACATTTTCAAAATCCTTTTCATTGAAAACACTTTGAAAACATATAAAGGAATCATGAAAAAATATTTAAAACATTACATTAGGATAATATTGTTTCTTCTTTGAAAAATATATTTTTTAAAATGATAAACCTTATAAAAACAATTTTCTTTAAAAATAAACATAACAATTTATAAATAAATCTTGAAATAATTTTGAAAAACATTTTCATTGAAAAATTATATAATATTATTGGAAAAATTATGAAAAAAAATTTCCAGGAAAGCTTATAAAATAAAAATGAAAACATATTAAAAAATATTTTCCCCGAAAACTTATAAAAGCATCTTGAAATCATTTTGAAAAAAAATACTTAAAAAATGTTAAATAAAAATGAAAACCTTTTGAAAAAAACATAAAACATAAAACATTTTTTATTTTATTTTTATATTTTTTTTTGAATGTACACAAATTACTGACTGAAGAGTGAGATATATTCAATTTTTTTAAAAAAAATTCTTAATTATATTAAGTCCCAAAAAGTTGGGAAATGATACCAATACCTAAATATATCATGAATTAAAAAATGAGAATAAAATGAACTATTTTTATTGATATACCGATCATAATATTTCATTAATGGAAGCATGATCATAAACAGTCTCGATAAATGATACCATTGTAGTAATAAACGGCTACCACTTTAGTGACATTAAATCATAATAATATGGAATCAATAACATTAAATGATGATAAAAATATAATTAAAATAACTATATTAATGATATAACATGTTAAATTTCATTATATACACCTCATAGAAAAATATAGGTTCATAAGATGGAATGTGTCTCAAAGAATAAAAATTGAGACAAAAATACTTTAACGATTTGGTAACTTTTGAACCATAAAATCCATAAAATAAATTTCATAAAAGGGATATTTAAATAAAAATAAATTTATTTATAAGTGTCATATAATACATTCATGGTTAGTATATACACCACATAAAAGAAATGAGTGGTGAATAAGGCATAAATCTCACGGAAATAAAAGTGAAACGAGAAAACCCTTATTACCTGTATAAATTTAGAATCATGACCCCCATGAAATAATAACATAAATTAATGATTATAATATAATTAAATAAATTAATTTAATTATATTACATTTAATATGTAATTATATGCACCACATAATAAAATTTAGTGGTGAATATGAAATGTATCACATTGAAATAAAAAATGAGATAAATTACCTTATCTTAAGTCTTGACTCTCTTCGTACTCATTAACAAATCCTATATAATAAATATAAGTTTGTTAAAAATATACCATAGAAACATATTCTTATATATGATTCCATATATTATTTTATTATTACATTCTATTTCCCATTTATTAATAACTCAAGGTTAATGTTACGATTCAGGTAATAATCACTTCGTTTTTCTCTTATATTTTGATTTGTTATATTGTTGGTCCTCATAGTTATATAATGATACTAATAATTTAAACCTTGATAGAAATATCATATATATTTAGTATATAATTATTTATATTAATATATTAAGGATACAAATATTAAACAAAATACACCATTCATGGAGATAGTAGGTCGTATGTACGCATGAACGTTGTTTCTGTTTTACTATCGTATTGAAAGAAAGAAGGTAAATTAAATATATGTAGGTATATATATAATATAATTCCAGTAGAATTTTTATTTCATATATATTATATAATTTTACTATATCCATATTTAATACATTCCATGTAAAGTGTGAATGAATAACATCGCTTTGAGGAGGTGGTAGTCCACACTTCCACAAACAAAGTTTTCGTATTTACATAAAATGGAAAGCATGAACGTATGTTTTATATAATAATTAAATAAGAATAACTAAATTATATATATCATATATATCATATAAAAATATATTTTCCATCATAATTCACAACCATGAGAGATGGTAATGGAAAAACAAACAACATCGTTTCATGAGGCGGTAGTTCACCGTACACAAGAACAGTAAGTTCGTTACCGATTAAATGGATGTGTGTGTAATTATAAGTCCAAACCATATATTAAAAAATTACCATAATTATTATTATTATTATTTTATTATATAATCATCGAATAAGAATAATTGAGTGGGATTTTAATGAAAATAAAACAAAGGATCTTGAGGAAGGATGTTGAATCTTCTTTGGGTAACTCCTTTTGGTTTGCACAAGAGGGATTCCTTGAATAGATTTATGCCCAAAGGGATGATTATATGATTAATTAAGGTATTTTGGGAGATTATTTTAGAATATAATGGTTGATCCAATGGGTTTTAGAGGCATGAATATGTGGGAGGGTGAGTGCCTTTTTATAGTGCAAGAGGAGTGACATTCTAGTAAATTTTTGAAAAGGGAATTCCACACACTTTTTTCTCATTTACTGTGCCTCAAATAATAGAACAAATTAGTTAAAATGTTGGAGATCATAAAAATATGGTCATATAATGTCCTTTTTACATTTTTTTATGTCATTTTGGTGCATATGTTTAAGTTGTACACCCTTGTTAAGATTAATTTTACCTTAATCATGTTAATTAATTTTAATTACATTCTCCAATATTTTTGGTAAAAAAATAATTTGAACTAATTTCACATGATAAGTTATTATGAATAAAAATATTTAATCCATTTTTTCTAAATTCTCATCATATAATTGGAATAAATTAATTTAAATTTAATTCCGCAGATGGGAGGACAATTCAGGTTTTTAAAGTAAAACATAAAAAAGTTTGGAGATTTTTTATATTCAATTTTGAAATTAAATTGATTCCAATAAACTAAATTGGATTAATTTTTATATAATTTATATTAATAAATACTAAAATAAGTAGAAAATATAATTCAATATTACAAATAAACTATATGAAAATGATGTTTGAATTATGATTTAGTGTTCATTGTTATTCATAAAAAAATAAAACTTTTAAAAAAATACTAAAAAATAGCCCAAAGTAAATTTTTATATTATGATTTAAAAAATGAATTTTATTTTATAAAATAGATATCATAAATGTATCAAAAATCATATTTAAAATTTGTTCCCCATTAAAAGGTGGTAAAATTACATTTTTGAAAAATACATCTTTTTGTTTATAAAATTAGAATTATTCATATCTAATTCTTATGAGATATATTAGATGAGTGTAAAATTATTTTATTGAATGTATTATATATTTAAAAAATTAATCAATAGTGTTTTTTAGTTTTTTTAGTCAAAATTGTGTTTTTAAATAGAAAATTAGTTTTCATAGAAAAGTAGTTTTCATAGAAAAGTAGTTTTCATAGAAAAGGGATTTATTTATTTTCAAATAGTTCATACTATCATTCCTAGATAAAAGGTTTCATTTTATTCAAATTTTTAAATAAACTTTTATTAATAACATCCATACTAATGGATAGGATAAAAGTATAATAATATTTTTATAATAATATTAATATTATATTGTAGTTTGGTAAAAAATGCTCTTGCGTGTAATTCATGCTATCAAATGAAATTGACATTGTGTGTCACTCATGCCAAATATTGTATTGTGTGTACTAATATATAATATAACTGTCACATTTAGATTAAGATTATCCTATTTTTTTCATGAAATTCAATCTAAAAATTGTGATTTTATATAACACAAGTTATATTTAGAGTTTCTTAAAATGAAAATTATCAAAATATTAAATTAATTCAAAAAAAATATTTCACAAAATCGTGGGGTGTTACATTGACTGTGCTAATAAGTTTTCAAAAATGAAATTCTCTTGGTGAAGAACTATATAATGTTTTTCACTATACCATACCTTGGTCATTCATGGGGAGGTTATATTCAAGTATTAAAATGGTCATAGTATACAATATTATGTCATTCATTTTAGAGGACATGGGTCAACTAGATCCTAAAACTAGAATTTCATATTTCACCATGACATGGTGGAATTAATCCTTGAAGAAATCATAGAAAACCATGAATTAGAATGTTTTTGGATCAATTTTTAGAGTGTATATTCAAGTGAAAGAGGTGATTTTTTCCAAAATAAAATAATTTAAGACACTCTAATTGACTATAGATATTTTATGAACAAAGTGTGATCATAAACCTTGATGGTATGACATGATTAATGGTTAATTTATGTTCATGAAAGAAGGTATATAATTTTTAAACAAAAAAGCATCATTTTGTAGGTTATATGGGTAAGAAAGTAGTTTTTGTATAACAGGTTTCAACTAGAATTTTTGGAAGTAGACCCAGGAGTTCATCTCTATAGAGGTTTGTGGGGTTAATTAATTTGGTAAATATAGAGAAGATTGATACATATTTGATATTGAAGTCCCATTCTTGATTCTTATATATTGATAAAGATTTCACTTGGGGATGTATAGATCTATCTAAGTGGGTGAGTGTAGTGTGTTCTCTTCTTTATATGAATGTTTTAATCTAGGAGGGTCATTCTGATCACTATAGTGGGTAGAGGCATATTTCTGGGGGTACTGTAGAAGAACTGTAGTAGGCATTGTAGCAGACTCTAAACTGTGCGGGCACTGTAGCAGACTGTACACTGTATAGGTACGGTAGTAGAACTGTACACTGTGTGGGTACTATAGCAGTTACTATAGTAGGTAATGTTCGGTACTGTAGTAGATGGAACTATTCACCTTCGGCCACTGGTTTGGGCTTGGAGTACTTAAGGCTTTTAGGCAACCCAGGCCTTCGGGATAGTAGGTCTTTTGGGCCACCTTTATGTCCTTCAGGTCACCTCAAGGCCTTCGGGCCACATGCAGTTTCCCTGGACAGACTCTACAAAAAAGGAGGAGCCCTAGAAGAGGATTTAGAGTAGGTGCACTCACCAAAGCAGAGCCAAATGGATATGTTAGAATGAGAGGGTATAGTTATTCCATCGGGACGAGCATGTTCTTGCATAGGATGCCTAGCCAGACGGCCATGCGAAGGTAGAGAGCTACTATCATGATGCAGATGTTGGGGAGGGGCACTTCCTTTTATATAGTATGGTTTAATTCCTAAATACCATCAGGTCATGTAATATCGAAAGCCTTTGGGCCATGTAATCTCTGAGCCTATGTGCCTTGTAAGGGTTCCCTCTTATCCCTTGAAAGGGGAGTTATCAAAAAGTCAATAAAAATGAAGGCCTTCGGGCCATTCAGGCTAACTTTTTAAAATAAATGTAGTGATATTAATATTTGGGGTGCATCAACACATCATCCTTTCATGCTCCTTGGATTAACCTAGTTTTGTTGAATGAAGTAAAATTTATTAGGCCTATCATTGTTTGTTTCATCACTTAAAAATAATAGTATGGGATGGATATTTCCTAATAAACAATGGAATAATTTCATTATAGAGGGATGTTTTGAAAAGATAAATATACCCTGATACACCCCCCACCTTAGGGAATTTAATTTTCTTAGTACCAACAAGTTGTATAAAAACATAAGGTTCTTGATAAATTTATCTCTCTGAAGATATGGAATTATTTATCAACTATAAGTGTATTCTAATCATTTGTGGACGTAATTTTTAATTGTGGAAGAATTGGATTCATTATTATTTTGGATATTTTATTATAGATTTATAAAAGGCTTCCATACATAGGATTTTGACCAGCATGGATATTTGAGAATTATTAAAAATAGATCAAAGGGAACTTGATTTCAATGAGATATTAATATATTCTTTTATAGGAGAATTTTACAAAATTATATATAAGAATTTGATGTCAAGTAAATTATCACATGCCATGTGGTAGAAGATCTTTGATATCTATAATGGCGGCTTCTGTGATTTTTAAGTGAAATTGAAAGTGATTTGGAATAAGTTTGATGATATGAAGATGTACCTGGATGAGTCCATTGATGAATTCTGGTAAATATAATTAGGTAGGAAATATGTGTAATTAGTGAAAACCTCAATGATACTAAAATTATGAAGAGGGTACTAAGAAGATTATAACTACATTTCAATACAAAGTCATTGTTGATCTAAAACAAAGAGCCATTAGTAGTGACACTAGATAGTCTTTAGAACACACTCATCTTATATGAGATGAGGAATAATGATAATGTTTACCTTAAAAAATGTGAATTATCTAGAGTTTTAATACAAGTCTATAAAGAAACCAACATTGGTGGTGATCCTAAAGAAATACAAATTATTAATCCTTGCCTCAGACCTCAATATAGGAAAATGAATATTTAAAAGAAATATTCAATATGTTTTATTTTGATGTGTAAAATCTTGATATGTCACTAAAATATACCTACGAAACTTTTATGATAATGATGAATAAAAGGATCATGTAATTATATCATCTAAGGAAGTGAAATTAATGAAGTTCTCATAGTATATATTATTCAAATGGAATAAATTTATTTAACTAGAATGCATCATCTCAGAGGAGGTGGAAGTGGAAGATGTTTAGTACTTAAAAGACTTTGGTGAGGAATTTCTTATTGATTTCATAAAAACACCATAATTAGAGGATAGTTATTATGAAGGTGTTGAATTTAAAATAAGTGTAGATATCAATGCTAAAATAGAAGATTCTCTAAAATAAATCGTAATTTGGAGGGATAAAATCAATAGATCTAATGAGGTGGTACAAGTGTCCAAACTATATATGCGGAAGAACAAAGTATAAAAATATTAGTTGAGATATAAAATTGAGATTAAGATAAATATTTAAGAGCAGTACCATATTTTTATGGCCTAACTTATTTAGTGAAATAACATTTCAAGATGATCCTGTATCTCAATGTTGAAGTTATTAAAATGTTATAAAAGATTAATGAAGAATATAGACTTATAACTCTTGACATGAAATCGGGTAAGATTGAGTGTGTTGGTTCCAAATAAGATAAATAGAAACCCTAGGAGTTAAAGATGATATATACAATATGTCATTGTTTTATATAAAAAATTCATTTCAGTGCTCAAGATAAAAGGAAAGAGATGAGAATAAATTTTTATACATAATAAAATTTTAAGAGATTCTATTATTAGTGTGACATTTTTTGTCACAAAGTCACAAATTACTCATTAAGGGTACAATGAAGTGTGCTGATGAATACCTAGAGGAGAATATCCTGATATATATAAGAATCACCATGTGGAATGAAATCTCATAATATATTTACATCACAATAAGTTAAGGGTTTTTTAATAGATCAAGTGGTGGAACAATCTTTCTCACAACTAAAAGAAGAAAAATAGTGAACATGGGTTAGTAAAGAAAAATATAACAAGGTAAATATCTTAGAGATTAATTTAAAAGTGTTAGATAAGGTTAGAGTGTGTATCCTTTCTAGTGTATGCACATCGCATATGACATTAAATAAAAATATTTTTATGAAAATAAAATTTGAACAATAATCATTCATTTTCTTTAGAAATGATGATGGGTTGAAAATCATAATCTTGGAAGAATAAAAAACTAGAGGCATAAAATTTAGGTACATGGATGTCCTAATAGTTGAATTTTTGAATATAAATTTATTATTATAAGTCAATTATGTTACTTGGGGTATATTGTAAACTTAAATAAGATGCATTACTTCATCAAAGGGAAATATAGTATAGTTGTAATGAAAATGAAGGGAATTGTGTGTAACTTCTATCTCATTGGTGGAGAAAAAGGCATGTTTTTTCAATCCAATATCGAAGGTATTTTTTTGAAATAAATTATTTTCCACATTAACTATATTTCCATATAATACATAGTAAATAATTAAATATCTTTTAATAACCCTAAACTCTTAAATGATTGCACTCACATGTCTGATACTTGTCAAACAGGTGAAGTCATTCAGTATACTTACAAGATAAAGGACAATAAGATGATAAGACTGATTGATCTGAGGAATTTTGACGTGTGATGGAAATAATCTCCCAAATCCATGGATGAAAAATTTATTATATTCTATTTAGTTAATATAATATTATGATGGAATGGATGATGATAATAATATACAAAATCTAAAGTGTTCGATTGAATTACTCAATATTAGAGTTTATTGAAGAAAATTCTTGGGATACAATAATTTATGTTTCAAATTAATAATGGTATGGATTTCAATAATAATTTGGTGGAATAGTATCTTGAAAATCATGGAATATGAAACCATGTCTTAACAGCGGGGACTCTTCAACAAAATGGATTCATTGAGAGGTTGAATCTTATTATTAATAATTTTTTTTGAAAATGATTAATTGGAAGGATATAAAAATAATTTATTGGAAGGAATAAGTTATTAAATCATTTAATATCTCTAAGAGATATTTTTTTATCCAAATAAATAGAATACACCCTATTAAATTTGGTATGGTAAGAAGATGACTCTAATGTTTCTTCCTAGTTAATTTATTAATTATCAAAAAGTATGAGAACTAAATGTTTGAATCATATGGGAATGAATGTATTTTCAATGGATACTAATACAAAATAAAGGAATAAAAATTATTCACAAAAATTCATGCAATTTTTTTGAAATATAATATATACCAATTTTTGAAAATTATTAGATTACCCAACCCAATGAATATACCACATAACAAAATAGCAATGAAATCTTAAAGGAGAGTTATGACGAAGAAATAAAATTAGGGGGAGTGTATGGGGTTATAGAAGACGCAAAATAATACACCAATGATATTTAAAATAAAACAACTCCAATATCTTTAAGGTTAGAATTTAGTAGAGCTATAATCATTGAAAAACATAGTATTGTTGATCAGAAAACATCATTGAAAATAAAACGGTTCAAAAATCTACAACAAAATTATTTTTTCCCCCATGTAGAGCCAATGATATTTAATGTGTATTATAAAGTTGAAAATTGGTTCAAATTAATTATTGTATATATTGAAAAACTATTAATTTTAAAACATGTTAAATTATCCCTAAGGTAGGAAAAAAATAATGTAATCAGAACCAAGTGGGTTTCCCAGAAAAAAAATCAATAATTTTGTAATAGTAACTAAACAAAAATAATTGATATTGTGATGTTATGTTATAAAATTTAAGGAATTGATGTTGAGGTTCCATTAACCCCCATAATCTTACTAGAAACAATTAGTATTTTTGTATAAATTATGGTGCAATGGTTGTTCAAGGTGTACCAAATGGATACTGAATCCACATTCATTAATGGATTCCTTAAGGAGGAATAATAAATTTAGAAACCAGATGTATTTTATTTTGTATTTAGATAAGACAATGTTGTATTGGTTTAAGATGGCCTTTTATGGTACAAATAAAGCACTAAGAGATTGATGTTTTAGGCTTGATCAATACTTGAGAAATCCAAGATTCTAGTTAGGTAGAGTTTATCATTTTCTCTATAATAGGAAAGATAATGATAAATTATTTCCAGGGACCATTTATAAAGAAAACATTATTTTTTGAGGACTAAATTAATGTAAATTAATGTTTTTTATAGAATACATGAGGTTTTAAATTTAAATATTCATGATTGGTATTTAATCTTTTTTTCTTGGTATACAGTTGACTCAAGCAAGTTTTGTTAGGTTTATTTATCAATAAAAATATTCTAGAGAAATTATCAAGAGGATTTGAATGGAGGATTATATTGTAATGAAAAAATTATTATATACATGGATGAAGTTTTAATGATATGATTATGGTAATAGTATTAATTTAATGGAATGTAAGAAAATAATTGTACAACTATTATACAAAATAGTTTCACGACCTACCATTTTGTTGACACATGTCTCATGACATGGTAATAAAGATGCCCTAGGGAAATCTACATGATATAAATAAAAAAACTGACATCAATATTATGATGGATTTTGTGATTTTTTATCATGGAACATCATAGAAGGAGTAACTAAGATTCAATGATACTAATTAGGCTGGTTCAGTAGTTTAATGTGTGTCAAGTTTGGGAAAGGCTATCTATCATTGAAGTTTTTTCATTTCACGGTTGAGAAATAAGTAAGACTAAATTTATTTGAGAATTAAAAATATAATTATATTACAAATAATCATGAATATACTCAATTACTATATATTATGTCGTAAATTGATTATATTGGAGTTTATGGGAAATATCCTAGTGAAATAAAATGTTATAACTTTACTGTTATAATCCATATGAAAAATAATTTCCATAACTCAAAGATAAAAAAATGAGATAATGTATCATTTAATCAAGGGAAAAGTTGAAAAGGTATGTTGAAATTAGAATCCGTGTTAACATAACATCATGTTTTTGATATCCCGGGTAAGGAAATACCTATGGTAGAGTTTAAAAGGCATCAATTGACCCTCTATGTCCTAATATCTCTATCTAATGAGATTGTTTAGAAAAGGGACCCACACTCCCCATGAGATGTCCTATTTTTAGAAAGGTATGATAACTCTCTAGAGTTAATTTTTTGGATATTTATTCCCTTTTTGTAAACTATAAATGATCATCTCTCTGTGTTTATTAACAAAGGAGAGAAGTTAGCCATAAACAAATTTGAAAAAACTATTAATGAGAAGAGATAATGATGTAAGTGTTTCTCTTTATTATTTAAAATTTTGGTGAAATCATATAATGATGTATTTTTAATGAGTGATATTATTTGAATATCTATTCATTGGGATCCGTATCCAAAAGAAGTGTTGAAGAGTATGAGAATCAATAATGTCTTTTAATAATTAAATTCTCATTTATGTTTTGTTTCCTACAATGAGAAATACTCACATGGGTTTAGATTTGGTTATTGGTGATTCATAGATATATTTTTTATGGAAATAGTTTTTAGGATATATTACTATAAAATCTATGGTTTTCAGATGAAGGTGTGGTAAATTGTTTTTGGAGGGGTTGTTAAAAGATTCAAAGATTGAGATTTTTTAAAAATAATCCCCTTAGTGAATTTTTGGGTTGTTTTTATTAGAAAGTATATTGGATTATTTCTAAAGGGACTTAATTTTTAATTAAATAGGCGAAGGTATTTTTGGAATATTCTTGATGGAATTGAAGGCGAATTTAGAAAAATGACTAATGTTCAACCATACAATAGGATAAAGATAAATGCAATGGTGGTTGCACAACATGCATCATATTTGTGTCGTGTGGTAGAATATGAAATTTTGAGAATAAAAAATATTTATGTAAAATGGTGAGGCCTAAAATTGATATTTTGGTAGCTATGGATAAAGGGTTTAAATGAATAATTTTTGAATTACATTACTCAAATGTAAGATTTTTTTATTTTGAGATGAATCAGAAGTATGAAAATTTCTAGGAGTATGTAATGTTTTTCAGATTTTTAAAACAACCAATGAAAATGTAATATACACTAAATTGAATATTTTATAAAGTAAATGGGGAAATTTTCAATTCCATGTCATGGAATAGTGAGTTTTGGGATTTTAACATCCTTTTACAAAACAGGATGGATCAAAATAATCATTTTGTTTGTAATGGTGGACTCGTGTGGGAGTAACTTGAATGAGAGATTGGATACATTCTACAATGTATCCAAAGGCTTATTGAGAATTAATATTTTAAATCTTATGAGAAAATGGGTAGGTTATCATGGGACCAATAATTTTAAAGGTATTTTCTCTTAGAAAAAAACATTTTCATCATTATCACAACACTATGTCATTATAGGTCTTCATTCAGCTATATTCAAGGTTGAAAATGACCACAATATAAGATATCGTGTTAAATTGTTCAAAGGGGGTGGGTTAGATAGATCCCAAAAATATTATTTTATATTCCACAATTTCATGGTGGAATGAATCCTGGAGAAAAATAAAACGTATGTTTCAAATTTGTATATGGTGATCATCAAGCCATTTTTTGACTAACGATTCAAGTTCAAGAGCATCAATTTACCACACTAAAATATTGTGGGACACTTTTAATTATTAAAGTGCTTGAAGAAAAAACTATGATATATTACTTTTATAGTATATCTTAATTAACTACCTATGGGAGTGCTTGAATTTAGGAATAACATTTTAAAACAAAGAATAGAGATTTATAGATGATATAATGTTAAAAGAGAAGAAAATTAATACTAAGTTAGAAGTATAATTTTTTAAAATATATAAAGGATGTTATCTTATAATAGGGTAAATGGGTTCATAATCTTAGTAATATGGAGCATATTGATACACCATTGATAGTGCAGGCCTTCTCGATTTCAGGAGATTAATGCAACATTCCATTGAAGAAGCATTGATATTTATTACTGTGTAAGAATAGTGAGTTTTCTATTTTCTATGATGGTTGTAAAAATATAGGGTAATTGAGACTACTATACATTATAAAATAAATATAGTGTTCTTAGTATTTCATGTGCATGAGCACATCACAATTCATGCTCCATGTATTTACCCAGTTTTGGTTGAACTTAGTAAAAGTTCTTATGTTCCTCATAATTTTTTCATCTTCTAAAATTCCCAATGAGGAAGATAGTGTTCATAATAAATATTGGAACAAAATAACTTTTTGGGTCATCTTTAAAAGATTAACATACCCTGATTCTCCCAAAACCTCTTAGGGTATTTTACTTTATTGGGGATAATAACATAACTAGTAGACATGAGTATGGAGATGAAGTGTTTTCTTGAAATTATATAGATCCCATTATAGATTGATTATAACTGATATATTACCTGAGATAACTCTTTACATAGAATTATGTACTGGAGAATTCATAATTATTATCAATGATTCAAATTCCCTTGAGGATACATAGGTTAATTCTATAAATGATGATAATTTTTTTTGAAAACATAGACAGTTTCTATAAATATTTTTGGGTAATATCCAAAAGGAAATTTGGATAGATTTTCTCAAGTTGTTACATACGATGAAACATACTGTGAAAATTTATAATAGCTTATCCAAAAAGAGTTTTAGAGGATATCCAAATTGGGTTTTGATTAATTCACTCCAGTTTATTACAAATGACACGTGATATAAGATGAAATATCACATAAGACTATGAGACATTAGAGAAATTAAAATATTTATGGATATATTCCTTAAAGCATTGATATAATATAGTATGATGTTGGAATCTCATATTCCATGGCTTGGATATATCATATAACATGATATATATATATAGATATTGTAAATTTCTATTGTATGTCACTTTATTGAAAACATGAAAATTGTAATTTATAATTCATAAGAAAAATCAAAATTATAAACCTTATATCAAATATTGGTTATATTTTATTTGATAACATTGTTGGTGTTTCAGAAAAATCATTTTAATGTTAAAAAAATTTATGTTCATGGTTTTATAGAACATTTTTAATGAAAATTCCTTAATAAAATATTTATGAATCTTTGAGGAAATTAGGGTAGTATCTTTATGAATCATATATATGACATATACCATATAGATGATAATTTAAGGACTATATATAAAATATAAAAAAACTCTCTTCCTTTAATGAAATTTTCTATAAAGTTGTAGTTTGATGTAAATTCATTCTGAATATTGGAAGATTTTTATAACCTATGGACACCTTAAAAGGATATGTTTATTTAGATTATTGTTAGTGATATTCAATAACCATGATATCTAAAGAAGAGGGATATTTATTTTAACAAAGGAAAGGTATTTTATTCATTATAGTTTATACAATTTAATTTCAAAATCCTAGATACTCTTGGGTTTTTTTCATTTCTATTAGCTTCTGTTGCCTTGGAAAAATGTTATCCATCCCTATAGAAACTATAAATTATGATACAATATTAATTCTAAAACCAGTCACTCTCTATTATTGACTGAAAAATAAATTCTCATTTTATCACCCATTTTCTCATGGTCACATAACATCTCACTAAAAACTTTAGTCGTCTATTCATATATCAGATGTCTCAAAATAATCCCGGATCAATCATTTGTTACTTATCTTGTATAATTGGATAAAGATAAAATCTCAAACAAAACTCATCACTATACAACCATGCATAGGTATGTAATCTCATTAATAATATATCATACTAGGGAACTATGTTGCTACAGTTCAAAATTAGTAAGGTCGTAGTCACCCATGAAGACCTCAAACTGTCATCCTCTTACCTTAGGAGAGTAGTTGAAAGATAATGTGACTATAATTGAGTCTAAAACAATTAACCAAGGAATTTAATCCCTTATAAAAAAAGTGACTAGTAATATTTCATCAAAACAAAAATTTACCCAAAAGCATCAATGGTATGATTTACACATTTCAATAAATTTTTATCACTCTTAATGTAATCAATGTGGTTTAACTATGTTATGTTAAAAATCTAAATAAACTACGATTCACAATAGGTAAGTTAAAATTTTCATCGCAACTACACCAGGTGTAGGTTATCATTCCCAAAAATTTCTAACCATTAATCTCAATCTAGGAGTCACACTAAAATATTCATTTTTAAAAAATAAACATCAACATATTAATACATGTGGAATAAAAATTTCAATCTATTCCACACTAAAATAAAATCTATTCAGATAATATATCATGAAACCATGGAGTTAGTAGGGTAGATATCATCATTTGGACTCCTTAAATATTCAATTCATTCACTGGTTATTCCTTAGAAGCTCTTTACTCAGTACCTCATGTAAACCAAACAACCAGGTTTCGAAATATATGATCTATACATATTAATAAATGAATTTTAAATTGTATAGATTAATAAATATTACTGTCATCATCATCAAGAACCAAGTGTAAATGAAACAATAAGGAATATCCATATCAAGGTTAAGCTACTCATCTCATGTGTCTAAATGATCATCATCTAACACCTTCTCTCCATCCTTGAAAATAGATGGTCATAAAACAATATCACCTCTCACAACTCATTATAATCACTCATATCTCATCCATAATATCACTTCCCACCAATATCTGAACCCCAAATATCCTGGTAAGTCATGACCATAACATGAATTTAAAAAATAGGAAATCAAATAGGGGGAAACGATCATAATGAAATGTTCACCATAATAAGTTTTAAAAATTATTAATAAAGAGGGGTATAAATATCAAATAATTAGAAATATGAAATCACCTAAATAAAATAGAAAATAAGATATCAAATATGCCTCGATGATGAAATAAAATAACATGAGATCACTCATTTCTCTTTTTTCTACTCTTAAAACTCATATAAAAATAAACATGGGATAATTTGGCCTCTATAGTGGCATCTATATTATGATCTATCCTTGATATAGTATCACATGTAAGCCCATTATACTCGAGTCCTTATATATAGTTCACATCATCCTTATGATAAAAATTTGGAGGAACTCTAATAGATTACAACCTGATTATGATCATCACATTAATTCACAAGGAATTTTTCACATAGTTTATTAACATATTTAAAAGAATCTATAAATCTTGACCATTTCATATCATAAAGAATATAAATTTTTAGAATATATCATTAAATTTTATAATTCCCTACCACATAAAATTTCCACTATCATAATCATTAATGTACACATTTCATGTTCTTGAAACTATATGATGGATGTGAAAACCTAACCATACCATGAAATCAATACTTTAAGTACTCAAGTTAGCAAAAAAAAGTCAAACTACTTGTCTAAAAATGCATCAGTCGATACACCTGGGGTAAGTTCTTTGGTTTGTTACATTAACCTTCAAAACCTCTATCATTTTAACCCTATTTCTCCTAATACAACCAAAAACTAACATATTCCTAACTCCATACTCTAGAAAATATCTCAATCCAATGCACTGATAGCACTCTGGCATGACCCAACCACACCAAGAATCCTTCCTGGTATGGTGATGAGATTGAGTGCAGCACCCCAAACCCACCTTCAACAGGGCAGAGGATGATGACTATTGTTGAGGGCTTTCAACACACAAAAAGAAACTATTACACTGTTAAGTAGATAATGGAAGACTATAAAACAAAATTCAAACATATAAACTATAAACAATAAATAATCCGTAATCAGTTGATATCATAAACAATGTATAATTCCTACAATTTATATTACATAATAATTACATAAATATATGTATAAAAAAACAACTATTAACCCCCAACGAGAAGAAAAATATTAGTAATTTAGTATACCTCAATTTTATAAAAATCATTCTAGGACACTAACATGTTACTATTAATCTTTATTTTCAAGTTAACACCACCCAACACCTCTAACAATATGATCATGTAATGGAATATAAAGATTTAGTGGTGAGTATACCTATGTACTCAATTGGAAATATGCTAATGATGAACAACATTGTCAATATAATTATTGAATAATAATCAAACCAATAAAACAATAATATACTCTTTATTATTTATAATTAGAACCACTCTGGGTAATCTTGGACAAATATCACATAAGAAACTTTCTAATCCTCAAATCCTCATAAGATACTACACATGATTCTAGATCATTCTAGAAATCCACATGTTAAAATATATAAAATTATCTCTCCAATGTATTTTATTTACAATCTCACCATAATAATCACTCCCGAAATATTAATTTATGTATAATATAACACATGACATCAAAATATTGAAAGGATTCACTCAATAAAACTCCCATAATCTAGTAACATAAATCCCCCAACTATTAATATTATATGACTGACCCACTATCATAACCAACTATATCCATATCCAAATCCAAAAATAAACTATTACATGTCCCAATCAATGTGGGTGGGGGGGAATCACTAACTATTTTTCTAGATAATCCCTTTTTTAATAGATATTGTGTAAAACATCCCTAATATGGTTAGTTGTGTAGATAATGGTACACCCATCACTTGCGTAGAATTAATATACAATAATAAATAACTCAAAAAATCTTGCACCCATAATTGATTAACTAAAATAATCTCTCACTGTAACATCTATGAAATAATCATTATCATTAACATACTATTCATATTTCAACTTTATTATCATATCATATGTGTCTTCATTATATTTATACTTTTAGTCATGACAAGGTCATGGAACAGAGGCCAAAATGGTATTAATTTAATATTACATTAAATATATCCCACTTCATCAACATGACCTTACCCACCAAGTCCTCATCTAGGATTACAACAAACTTTGTCTTCCAAAATAAAAATGCTTCCAATAGTATAGTTGATGGTGATGAGTAACAAGAAGGAATAACACTCATTGGAGTCCTTATCCTATATAAACCTATAACAAAAACTCTTCTCCAATCCAGAATATATATTTAAAAAAACCATCCAAATATACATATAAATAACTAAACAATACAAAAATAACGTATGAGACAACAAATATCCAATATAACACCTAAAAGTAAAAAATAGAATTTAAATAATATGAACAACAATATCATGAGGATAACTAAAATTGGATAGTGAAAAACACCTCCATAGTATAAGAACATATGGCAAGGAAATGAAAGAAACAACCATATCTACCTCACACCACTATACATCGTTGTACATTGGCTACATCAACTCTAGTAGCTCTACATTTAATATGTTCACCACAAAAGTATCAAATACATATATTGAAACAACACATGTGGGATTAAGTCCCATATATGGGTATGTATAAACATACCTAGGGGGATTCCATGAAATCATAAACTAATTAAAAAACAGTAAGTGGGATTAAAAACCATGAATTAACTGGAATAGAAAGGAAAACTTTTTATATAAACTGAGTTCTAGATAACCAAAAACGTTTGAAGAATATATTCAAGAAAAATTCACTCCATGGGGGATCTTATTTCTTAAGAAACCATAGATACCAAAAATATTAAAATACCAAAAAAGGATGAAGTCGATAGCTTAGTTTTAGGTTTTATCATGAAATAAAATGAGCATTATTGATATCTAGCCAATACTGAAACACCAATATCATGAACTATCTCACATACACAAAAATCATAACTTTCATTCTACATATCACTAGTTGTAGTGGGGGGACCATGCCTCTATGGGTTATGTATATTAGTCAAAGGTGAACCAGCCGCTATGTTGATCTTCTTCCTTTTCATGTGGTGTATTCATCAGCCACGTGTTTTAGAGACTCTATATGTAATGGAATCATGCCTCATCATAAAGAGAGGTTACATGCTCCATAAAGACTATATAGAACCCAACACTCTGGAACTACTATGCCTCTAGGGTGGTAATAAACCCATTGATTACTTCAACAATCTCACCCACTCCCCCATCATCATATTTATGAGATAAGGAACCTATTTTATAGAACGTTCTAAGGAAATGACCTCCAATCACTGAAGATATATAAACCATCACATCCTAAATGGAAAAACTCTAATAATACACTATTGTTGTGTATGATTCTAACATCTAGGTGAGAAAACATAAAAAATGATAAAGTGGGAATAGTACAAAGCATACATTATCTAGTACATAGATTGTAGGCCATAAAAGTATCCAGGAATGTGCCATCAAAGTCCAGTTATTGTGGAGTCGACCTATACATAGTTCTTAGTATGATACATGATGTGTGAAAATTTCTACTCCATTCAGTTTCTTACCAACAATACACCAAAAATTGTTCTATTTGAATACATGAAATGTAATCTCATATTCAAGCTTTGTTTAATTTCATATAATTATTCATGTTGAATTTATATACACAATATTTATGCTAGTGTACATGGAATATAGGACCCACTAAACACTAAGGCGTGTATTGGTGGACCTTTTTGAGTTGTGTCACCATTATGCATGGTGTGAACCATGCCCACATAGACTTTGGGGTTATATAGTTATATAGGCATGCACTATTGAACATGTCAAGCCCTATAGTCTAATATACATGGGGTTTGGCCAAATTTCACACCTTAAATAAAATTTTTAACCCAATGAAAACATTAGATCAATTGAATGTAATATACATAGTGTGTGATTCAAAAGAGAATATGTCAGATTGTTAAAAAAATCACAGAAGAGTCATAAATTCTACTTGATGAAGTTATGTCATCCTCCACCACAAATCTCATCACCCATTGCTTCTTCTAGTGTTCCTCTCACCATTATCCCATCTTAAAATACCTCTCTTTACATTTTTTACTCATTCTTTGTGAGACAAAGTTATATACAGTAAAAATAACTCTATATATCTCCACATTTCATGGATAATCTCATGTGCCATTAATTTCTATATTGATCCCATCGATCCAACCCTAATAAAACCCATACCACCAGTTCCCACCATTTTCATATTCCGGTTATCTCCATAGAAATTAAAAAAAATAAAAAATTTCAATTCCAAAATTGAGCATCTAATATGAAGGAAATATATATAGAATAGGATATCAGAAGTTGAGGGAAAGTGTTATAGTGTTAATTTGATTCATCATTTATCATATTTCATCACACATAGATAAAAAATTAGAAATAAATGGATAATATTAATGATAACATTTTTTTAAAATAGTTTAAGAAGAATTTATCAACAAACCACCATAAATTCATTAGTTAAAATAATCAATGAATTAATTCATTAATAATTCATAAATAACCATTTCTAATGAAAAGTTGTAATCCTTATCTTAATGAATGTGGTATAATAAATCTAAAAAATTTAAAAATACTTTATTAAGGATAATAAAACAATGAATTTTATCAATTTCTTCATCTTAAATGTAATCAATGATTATTCATGATTTATTTCCAATGAAATAATATTTATATAACTGTCCATGTAATTTCTTCAGGTTAACTCCAAAATGAATTTTGGGTGATTCGATTATGGATTTGAGAATGGATTAATACAAAAAAAATTAGTCTTCAAATAATAAGAAATCCTAAACTCATGGGGAGAATGTTGATTCTTCAATTTTGTTAATTATTTACAAGATATTAGATCATCATAACCATGAAAACACATCATCTATTCCTCCTTCTCCTAAAATAACACTGATATCTAGCTCCATTTGTGTTTTATTTGAAAGTGATGGTAAACTCTAGAGTAATGGTAAAATTAAATTTTATATATCAATAAAAAGATAACTAGTTGAATTCTTAATAACCTTAAATGGTCTGGTCTAAGAAAGCATTCATGTGCACACAACTTATACCTCCCGTGTGATCAATTTGAATTATGGATCATTGATTCTGAGAATTTACTCCATTCAGTGACTAAGAGAAGACTCATGTTGAATCAAATGTCTAGAAGGTTTAGTAGTTCCCATCTTACAAGTGATGAAGATTTTGTGATCAGGGGGAAGGTAAATGTTAAATTTTGAATATCAAACATAAGATCCATGGATTTTGGTGGAAAACGTCACAAACTAGGGTTATGAAATAATTTCATTTTTTTATTAGCTGGATGAAGAATGTTTTGGAATAAGCTTCGGAGATAGATAATGAATTATTAACTAGGGTTAAATGGTTGTTTCTGTATTTGTTAGCAATGGTATATTGTATCTTATGGGAATATCAGGTGGAGTAATAATTTTTGGAATGAAAAAGTTCAACATTCCATAGTTATATAATTTTCATCTTGCGAACCTATGTGATAAGAATGTGCGAGTCTCAGCATCTTAGGTTATACTAATGCTCGGTCATATGGATTTCATATCTTTTGAGAACTTTATACATTTAAAGAAGAGAAATGTTCCATTTATCACAAATAAAGGGACACCTAAATCTCATAAAATATAGCCTATTCATATCAATATGTAGGGGACTACACTAATTCATTTTCATGGTGAGTCAGTAAACTTTTTTACATGCATCAATCTTTATACATGTAAATTATGGGTTTACTTCTAGAAAAACAAATATGTAGTGTTTGGGGTGTTTATTTGATATAATTCCATAGTGTTGAAAGGGATAAATAAAAAAATTGAGGGATTATGTTCCAAAAATGGCAGAGAATATAGTAGTAGGGAGTTCCTGAGGTTTTACAGGATAATAGGAATTAGGTTTGAGAAGACTATTCTCGGAAACCTGAAACATAGTGGGTAATCAAAGAGGATAAATTAGATGTTAACTGAGTTGGATCATAGTATGATATTAAATTGTAAATTTAATAACTATTTTTGGGTAGTGGTAATAAATTTTACAACTTATCTTGTGAAATAGAATCCATTCACACCATTTTTTCATGATATTTGTTTAAAAAATATATTGACCAAAAATCTAGTGAAATTTTGGAACCTAAATGTTTTCAAAATTTAATCCTACATTCATGTTGATTCCATGTATTTGATAAATATGAAAAACAAAACTCACAAGAAAATTTATTTTCTGGTTATAGAGATGAAAATATTGGATTTTATATTTGGGAAAATTAAAATCGAAGGATATTTAGAAGTAAAATGATTTAATTCATTGAGATGATCTTAAGAAAAAATTGAAACCTGGTGGAAGATTTAATTAAGAATAAAGAATTAATTGGACTCATTCAATTTGATATAAATTGAAGTTATAAAATTATAGAATATTCAAGATGAAATAAAATTTAAAAAGATCCAAAATATATGGAAGAAGTATTATAATTTTCATCGAATGTTAAATCTCAATATTGAATTTAAGAAGGTGAAATTAGGGAAGTAGTGGCTTTGGAAGATCAGATCCATTGCTTGAGTTATAACGGTCAATCCTGATCATGTTTCCTCTTTAGAGGATTGAAACTTATCTATATTACTTTATTCTTATAGATGGAGGATATACTAAGATCCAAGGAGCAGTGAGTCTCAGCAATTCTAGAATGTGATAGTTATCTATACAATGTGAAATGAATTTTTTAAATGAAAGTTGAACCTGTGTGATAATGGAACTAATATATTTTAATATATCAATTTATAACAAATGGTTTTTCATGTTTAAGGATATAACTAAAAGTACAAATTAGTATATTTATAGTTCTCTTATGAAGGTGTTTCAATATAAATAATGAGTGTATTTATCTGAAATTTTCTCGCCCATTTTAAATCAAATAATGATCCCTATAGTATTAAGTCTGGTTACATCAAAAAGTATACATCTATAAAAAAATGTACATGATGTAGTTATTTTAAGGTTATTTTAAGGAATAAATCCTTATAAATTAGTTGGAGGGTATCATATAGACATATAACGATGCCCTAGTTTAAAATAAAAAGTAAAATATTTATGGATTGAAGAAAGAACCAAAGAAATGTGACTAAAATTTTGATGACATTATAGAAAAAATAGGATTATTCTAGAATAAATCAAACCATTATTTATATAGAAATTTGTTCTATGATTGGGGTTAAATCATCCCTCTCTTCTACATGTATGACATTCTCTGTGAGGGATTGTATAGGAAATGGATTCAAGTGATGAAATATTATTTCTTTAAAAGGATTGAGATGAAGTATATTAGGGAAGCCAAGAAATATTTGGGAATGAAGATCAATGGGGATTGGAATATAAGAACGCTAGGTTTATCTCATAAGGAATATATCATGAAGGTTATCAGAAGATTTAGAATAACCAAATGTAAACCTATGTCAACCCTAGTGGTCAGAAACTTCAAGTCATCTAAAGAGAATGAATAAAAAAATATGAGGCTAATTACATAGTGATCCATTTAAATATATAGTATAATTATTTATTTATAATATGGTTTGTACAAGATCTTAAATTTCACTTTTCATGGGAGTTTTCATTAGATTTGTGGTGAACCTAGGAAAGGAGAACTAGGAAGATGTGAAGTGGATTGTCTAATATCCCAATTATTCATGAGATATAGCCTTGTATTTCAGAATGGATGATTTGTTACATGGATATGTTTATATGATGTTTATTTCATATATGGATAAATGGAAGAATAATATATAAATTAATTTTACCTTCAGAGGGATAGTAATAATTTGGGTGTTAATACTCTAGTTAGAAGTCGCATTATCCATAGTTGAAGAAGAGTATGCGGTCATCCTGTAAGTAGTGAATAAAATGATCTGGATGAAGTGTTTATTAGAGGAATTTGGAAGGATATGGGATAGTTGTTTTTTATATGATATTCATACAATAGTTATTTTTATAAAAATACATTGTTTCAATCATGACAAATAACATTGAGATGAAGTATCATTTCATCAAGAAGATATTGGAATATTGGGTGTTAGAGCTATGATAAACTGGTGGATGTTAAAATTTGGAGGACATGTTCAGTAAGGAATTAGTAAGTGAATGTTTGAGGTAGAATTGTTCCTCCTTAGAACATTTTTTTCTAGAAATAGAATGGGGACACTAACTATTTTGGTGGAAGTTTATGAGAATAAAAATTTACCTAAGTGTTTATATATGTATTGAATCATTGAAGTAAGTATTCAAGTAGATATTGTTAGGAAATTGTAAACTTCTTTCATGTTCAGGTATTCCAAATTAAGAAGGCTAGATTATAGAGCCTAGGCATCAAACATAGTACCATGATTATAAGATCCCTTCCGTTTTTCAGGTATGAATCTTTTATTGTTTTTGGTTAAGATGGGTTTTATTTGTTTTAACTCACAAAAATGATTTATCAGAGAAATTTTGATAAATGTGTTAAAGGCCTTAAATTATAGTCAACATCTTAGAATATTCAATTGAAAACTTTTGGAGTTCAACATTGAGTTAGTGTCAGATTCTGAGGCCTGCAAGGTCTTGGTGAAGACTGAATAAAAATATTAAAATAAAATAATTTAATAACTCCAAAATGGTGCATCGTATTAAAATTTGAGACCATAGTTATGTCTAGAACATGTTGTTCACCCTATGCGGGGTATAACATTTTGAAGTGTCATACTTTTGGATGTATTCCTTACAAAAATAATCTTTTTATATTTAATTAGTTTTTTAAACCCAATTTTTGAATATTAAATAATTAATATCTCTCAAACGGTGCATCATATGAAAAATTTGAGACTGTCGTTGGGTCTAAAATGGGGGTTTACCCTAGTTAGGGTGTGGATTTAATACGTAATGGACATTTGATGTTATTTAATTTTTATGATTAATTAATTGTCAAATTAATTAAGATAATTAATTGAAAAATTAAATAATAGGATTGATGATAATAATTAATTGTCCAATTAATTAATTGGGGGTGTAGATGAAATTGAGAAAATTAGATATTTAATTATGAAATTAATCATGTTATTTTGAGTTCATGGATATTGATTAATTAATTAATGGATTAATTACTGGGATTGAGGAACTTAATTAAATAGGAATTTAATTGGTGTGTATTTATGTGAAAAAAATAATTGTTGTCAAAACATTGTTTCAGTCATAACTCTTTCGTATGGTGTCAGATAGACACACCATCAGCAGCAGCATGACCCTAAAATTGAGGAGTTCATTTCAAGACCAATGTTTATTATTTAATTTAGGCTCATGGTACACATCCATGAAACACCCAAAACGATGATGGGTTTACACATGAAATTAATAGAAGAGATTAATAAATTAATGATTTAATTAATAAATGTAACTAAATAATTGGATTAAAAAGTATTCTAAATTGGATTCGGGGTGGTACACATGGAATGGGTAGGAATCTTGTTATATTTGACACACACCTCTATTCTCTCACTACCCCTCCTTTCAGATTTAAATAATCAATATCTTTTTCGATATTGATCAAATTGATGTTCGATTAGTGGAATTGGATTCATCTAGACAAGAGGATGGTGCATATAAAATTTATCTTCATAGAAAATGAAGTATATGAGAAGAGTTTTATCAAACCAAATATATTTATTTATATAATTTCTCCTTCAATAGCCATTGGAATAATGCGTCATCAACAATGTTGGATTCATATCGTGTGTTCATCATATTTGAGATAGGTGGTATAAAATTAAAATACCATATTCATTATTATAAATTACATGCATTGATTGTAGATTTTCTAGGGTTCTTTTAGTAATTGGTATTCAAAATTTAATTAATAAATTTGGACAATTAATTAGTTTAGGAATTAAATAATTTGGTGAATAATGGAGATTATGGAATGTGGATAATTAATTGGAAAAATTAATTATCAATTTATCAATTTTTGAAATTGGGAATATTTAATTGTTGAATTAATTGACTAATTATTAATACCATGGAACATGATTAACTAATTTTATAATTAATTAATGTGAATGTTTAGAATTATGAAATTGTGATTTGGTATAATTAAATTTATAATTAATTATGGAGAGATATATATTGTTGAAATTTATTAATTAACTATGAAGTTATTGAATTAAGTGAGTTGGAATTATTAATTGGTGAATTAATTATGTGGTTATGGAATTAACATAGTTGGAATAATTAATTGGTTAATTAATTATGGGTTTATTTAATTATTTGAGTAAAAATAATTAATTAGGAATTAATTAGTGTTATTGAATCGATTATGATAGAATAATTAATTGATTAATTAATTAAGGATATTGAGTTAGATTAATTATTTAATTAATGGTGTTTATGTAAACAATTAATCAGTGACATAATTAAATGGATTGAGTTAGATTAATTCATTGTAGAATTATTTAATTGTGTTGATGTGAACAATTTATCGGTGAATTAATTGAATGGATTGAGATAGATTAATTAATATAAGAATTAGTTAATCAAGTCGATGTGGAAAATTAATTTTTGGATTAACTGAATGGATTGAATGTGATTAATTAATGAGAGTTGTCTTGAACAATTAATTGGTGAATTAAATAAAGGGATTATGTTAGATTAAGTAATTGTGGAATTAAATAATGGAAATGAATTGGATCAATTAATTTGTAAATTAATTAATGTGGATTGTTGAGATATTGAATTTATAGAATTGTATAATTTATTGATGAATTAATTATGTGATATTTTAAGAATTGATATAACTAACTGTGGAATTAATTATGAAATATTAAATTTCAGATTGAGATAATTAATTGATGAATTAATTATGAGATGTTTAGTTTCGTAATTGATATAATTAATTGATGAATTAATTATGAGTAAGAAATTAATTAAATTTTTTTTAATTAAAGTGATTAATGTGGTTAATTAATTAAGGAATTAATTAAGTTGTTTTATGTGGAGACTAATTTTTGAAATAGAAATTATGGTTAGAAGATTAATTAACTGATAAATTAATATGATATTTGGGTAATATGTTTATTGTTGATTAATCCTTCTTGATGTGATGATGTTCTATAGGTTAAAATGGGGTTAATAATTGATTATCCTTGATAAATGAGATACATGTGATATGTGTAAATAGATAATTTTGAATTATGAAATGGTTAATTGTAACATGCACATTATACCAACTATTAAGAATGGTAACATAGACATTCATGGGTGTGTGATTATGAAATGATAACATAGACATTCATGGGTGAATGAGTATGGAATGGTAACATGTACATTCATGGGTGTGTGAGTATGGAGTGGTAACATGAACATTCATGGGTGTGTGGGTTTTGGAATTATAACATGGTCATTCAAATGTGTGTGTGAGTTATGGAATGGTAATATGAACATTAAAATGTGTACGTCAGTAATGGAATGGTAACATAGTCATTCAAATGTGTGTGTGAGTTATAGAATGGTATCATGGACATTCAAATGTGTTCATGATTCAAGGAATGGTAACATGGACATTCAAATTACATATGTTATGGAATGGTAACATGGTCATTCCAATGGGTGAAATATAAGAATGGTAACATGCTCATTATCTTATGTGGTTGAATAAAGAATATTAAATAATGTGATAAATTGTATAATTATGCATTGTAATTATTTTCTTTATACAATTGCAAACACTTGATATTGAATGGATTTTTTTAGACACCGTCGGTGGTGGCCTACTGAGTAGTACTACCACCCTACTCGGCCTTCCTAATCGGTACCTTAATAGAATTTTTGTTTTCTGGACAAGTTAAGGGCAAGGGCCCCGAGTTAGATTACTGATTGGGGATGGATCTTGGATGAGGGAACCAAGCGCGGTTCGAGAACTACTTTGGAGTCATTAGTGTCATTTCTTTAAATTGAATTTTAGAAACATTGGAACTTACATTGGCATAGCATGTTTCCCCTTTCAGTTAAATATTGTTTCTTCTATTTTGGTTGTCTTGAGATATTGGTATTGTCTATGGTTATATATATGATTTTGCCATTGTTTATTTATTTCTGTTGCTCTGTTACTCTGATAAAAGAAAAAAATGGTATATAATCCCCTTGATCAACTTACCAGACCCTCGATACTAGTCAGGAGCCTCAAGAATATGGTGAGGAACACTTGAGGTTTTGTGACTGATCAGCTCAGGGCACAGGTGCATGGCACCTTGGTCAGGATGTTACAAAGTGGAATCATAGATCCATTTTTCTTTCTTCTTCTTTTTTCTTACTATTTGGGAAAGGTGGACAGGAGACCCAGAAGATTCAGGGCTTGGTTATGAGATCTTTCATGGGAGTATCTACCACATGTAAATGGGAGAACCCAAGTACCCAAGTTGGGATTTTTGTTATTAATGTTTGATATTATAGTTGAATATTATTTCACCTTTAGTGATTTACTTGTTATGTGATGTTACTATTGTTGATATTTTCTGAGTTTTTACTCATTTCCCTAAATATAATAAGAGCTGAGTCAGTATGAATCATTCTAGTCACTCGGGATAAATTTTTAACATGCATAATTGTAGGCATGTACTGGAAAATAGGTTTTGAGTAAGTTGTTGAACTTGAACCTGTTTTCCATTCTTGTGAAATTTAATGGAAAAAGGTGCCTACCATGAAATATATAATATTTTAAAATGATACTAGATGAGTATAAATTGTCGTCTAAATGGTAAAATTGAATAATGAGAATGTGTTTACCTTTATTAACTAGGACCTAGGTATAGGATGGTTAAGGGTGGTGATAGTGCCTTAATTTTGACCGTGTAAAAGGAAAAAAAAGGGGAATAAACATCGGTAATTACGGATTGGTGGTAGTATTCATCAACAAATTCTTAGAATACTCTTAATTAGTGATTATCATGTCCCCTTCCTTGAGATCATCCCATGTACGCTAAGAAAGTTCTGGATTTACGTCTAGCTAAATGAATGTGTTTTGGTTGGATATTAAGTCCATTGGAGGTTGTGCTTGTGAAGCGATATATATGTGGATCTTGATGGTTTGAGGTAATTCATCGAAAAATTACTAATGAGGATCATAGGACTTAATAAAGTTCAATAAAAACTATGTTTGATGAGATACTTAAAATATGGGTTTATGATGCTCTAAAGGTGGGTAGATTGTAAGAATTTAGTTTTTCTTAATGGTGCCTGGGAGTATAGCTTGAGGACGAGCTGTTATAATGGGGGAACCTGTATGATCGCATATTTGTTTTTCTGGTATGACTCTTTTAAAAAAAATTAAGATGGTTTGTCTTTATTTTAATTCACAAAAATGATTTATCAGAAAAATTCTAATAAATGTGTTAAAGGACACAAATGAGAGTTAACATCTTTGAAAATTCAATTGAATATTTTTGGAGTTATACACTGATTTAGTGTGAGATTCTGAGACCAACAAAGTGTAACACCCTAAGCTTCCACGGTACGCTTCTCTTTGAATAATACAGTAGTGTGTTGTACGCAACTTCAAGTTCTAACACACACCACAACCAATCAAACTAGCCGTTATGAATAGTAATACCTACTTTTTAAAATTTTATAAATTTTATATTTCAAAATGGACTTCAGTTTTGGATTCTGAATATCGAATTTAGCCTAGGGTGAAATTTTGGAACTTTTCGGATATCTTTTATATTTTGATGAATAGTGAAAATTACTAAATTTTAATTAAAAACAACTTTTTTAATCAAAATAATTAATAGTGATAAATTATACCATTGAGTGGTTTTAAAGTATAATTAGAATATAATTTTACCCTTTTATCCAATGGTGGCCATTAGAATTAATTTCACTTTGAAATTGGACATAAACAATTGTCAATTTTTTGATTGATATTGTTTCTTAAAAACACGCTATTTGTTTTGACAATGAGAATTAATTATAAAATTAATTAATGATACTTATATGTTTGTAATTTTGTAAAATATACATCATTTTTGAATTCAAATTATCAAATATAGCTTAGGGTGAATTTTTGGTATTTTTCTAAAAAATATCAATTTTTGATGAATAGTGAAACCACTAAGTGGTTGTTTAAAAACTAATTTTTCATGTAAATGAAACATTAACACTTCTGTGTATTGAAATTCAAAAAACCTATTGGATGAGTATATTTCGAACCCTTATCACATTTTCCACGAAATATATAATTTTGTGACCTTTAAAATCCGAAACTCATTATATAATAAAGCAACATTTCTTGACTTTCCAAAAGTGCCCCTCCTCTCCTCTTATAAAAGGCCCCCACCTCTACCACCTTATTCACACCATCAAAGCCATTTGGCTCAGCCAACCTCTGCCCAAATACTCTCTCAAATTCCCTCTCTTACTCCTAGAAGGCTCACTTTGGGCAGAAGTCTTCCCAAAGAAGCCATTGGCTCAAATAAAATAGAGTTACCCGATTTTAAGGTAATGTCTTCTCTTATGTTATTTTGTTTTATTTTTCTTCTCCAACCCCTTAAACTCTTTTTATTCATTTATTTTGTAACAAAAACAGTCTCTAAAATATATTAGGATGTTGTTATGAGAAGTATTTTATTTACACTTACACACACCTTCATCTAATGGTTAAAGAACATACTGTTTCTGTGGGTGGTGAATTACTACCTCACAAAATGATGATTGTTCAATATTCTTTTAACACATCTCATGGTGGCCATTATTATGAAAATATTTCTATATATGATATATAGTATGTTTATGTTTTCTTTATGATTCTTTATTTTTCATTTATGGCATACCTTTATGATTTCCATTATGGGTAAACGCGATAATTTCATTTTAGGAAGTGCAGACTATCGCCCCCTCAAAGTGATTTGAATCGTTAATGCCATATGTGGGATGTATAAAGGATGGAGTTAATGATATTATATATTATATTATACTGGAATTATAATATACCTTTATATCATTATTATTTCATTCCATTAAGTATGAAATATAAATGAAAGTAGCGTTCATGCGTCTGTACCGCTTACCGTCTCCCGGAACGGTGCATTTCATTTCTTACCTCTAAATGTTATGTAATATTATAAATGAATTTATATACTAGATATATATGATATATATTATATCTAGATCATGAATATAAATCTGGAGATAATTAATATTTTACCACATGAACAACTTGTAATTATAAGAGGTTTATTTTTGACTCAAGTACCGAATATCGACAAAACAACCGTTATTAACTTAAATAATTACATAATGTTCATAACATGGTAATAAGGGATATAAAAGGAATTATGAACTTGAAAAAGGTTCTTAAGCAAGTATAAATTAACTCTAGTTTATTATTCAGGAGGTTAAAGAAGGATCGAGTCAAGTCAGACATGAGGTAAGGGACTTCGTCTCAATCTCCTTTCATTGAGGCATATTTTGTTCTATACACAACTTTCCTTTATACGGTGTATAAACCCCTTTGACTTTTACTTTTATTCAAAAGGAATCTTTTTGTACAAAGTAATTTTTACTAAATGAAAAAATGAATGTTTTGTCTTACGTATGCAGCAACAAAAACTTCTGCGCATCTGTGACCATTATTTGAGCTTTGGCTTTCTCTACAAGCCATAACTTTTTTTGAAAATGAAATATAAATACCATGTTTTACTTTTCCTTTATTTTGGTATTGAAAATGGTTTTGATAATGTTTATATTATATAAATGTTTATTATTGATATCGTGTGATGTAAATATGGAAATTTTTTGGTTCCTTTATGGATGTTTTATGCGATAAGATTATGTTATGGTTTATGATATGTTTAAACCGTTTCATATAAGGAATGCATTGGACTTAATAAGTAATGGGTGCAGCCTGCTATAGCTCCTCGATGCATTGGTATGTCTCATGAGACAAACTAGTGTCTTGGCACAAGGCCTTGACAAAATCTTATTTGTAGTCTTGGCACGAGGCCTTGGCTACGTGGTTATGATAGTCTGTCATTATGAATTCCATCATTATGAAAAGTGGTTGTTGATATTGCTTGTGATTATTCGACTAGTATAATATCCATGTGAATAAGTAAATGGAATTATTTCATTTTAATTTTTTCATATTATGCGGAAGTTCATGTTTAAAAGGCTTTTGTTTTAGTTATACATTTCCTTAAATGTTTATGTTTATTTATGAATGTTTCTGCTATATTGTTATCCTTACTGAGCATCCGAGCTCACCCCTTTCAATGTTTTAATTTTTCCAGGATGTGAAGAATTGTTTTTTGAATGACCTGTAGGGATAGTCAGAAGGGGATATGAGTGTGGACTATGGAGACCATGTTATTGTAGTTTTTCACTTTATGATGTAATGTAACATTTATGAATGTACCTAATGTTTCCAAGGCTACTAAACTAATCGGTCTTTCGAGACTTTATCATTTGTGATCATGCCAATGTTACATAATAATGCACCGACTCTAGATAACTGGGGTCGGGGCGTTACTGTTGGTATCAGAGGTATTTTAGTACTAACCTTGTAAGCTATATTTAGATAAACTCTGATTAGAGAACATAGCCCTAAGATATACTTTGTGGATTAGTATAGAAGAACTTCCTAAAATTTTGGTATTATAGAGATTTTGTGAGTATTCCGAGCAATACATCCCTGTCTGGATATGATTACGTAGAGGCGGCTTTGGCAAAAATGTACCTAGGGGTAAAACTTGAAAACACCGCTTTGAGTTAGACTCGAACGGGAACTGGTGCACGAACAACGGGCCTTGCTGCACTCTTGGTTACGACACTCCTAGGGGATATGCTTAGGATAATTCTCATTTTCTTTACAAACCATTATGAAGGGTTTATGAGTATATACTTCCTCGAAGAAAACATTTTTATTATTATGAATTCTATCCATAAACTATTCAATTTTTGTTAAGTGTTTTTCAAGTTTGTTATTACGTATTTTGATTCATAAACTAATCTAGTTTATGCTATTGTTTAGAAATGGCACATAGTGGATGGAATGGAAAATGTATCAATGCACACACTCCAAGTAGGGATTTCCCTCTTGCTCAAGATAATTATAGTGGATATGGGGATACAACTGGTTCTGATCAACTTATCACCATACTGGGACAACTCGCTCAGGTTATGAATAATAACCTTACTCGTATGGAGCACCCTGATACGCAATGTGGAGGATCAATGTTAGATCATTTCATGAGGCAAAAACCACAAACAGTTAATGGGGGTACAAATCCATTAGTAGTTGAGCAATGGATAAACTCCTTAGAGAAAATATTCCATGCCTTGGGGAGTAGCGAAAGGTAGAAAGTTGTCCTGGCAGTTTACCGCCTCACTGGAGATGCCGATCAATGGTGGTCGCTGATTCAAAACACAAAGGAAGATGAAGAAGTTTCAAGTATGGAATGGAGGGAGTTTAAGGAAATTATCTTAGAAAAATACTTTCCACATGACCATCGAGGAGATATGGAAAGGAAATTTCTGAGTCTGAGGCAAAAGGAGGATGAGAATGTCGCAAAGTATGAGGCTAACATTACAAGGTTAGAGAGGCATGCTATAGATTATATACGTAACCCAAGAAGTAAGATTGATCATTTTTTGATGGGTTAAAACCATTTCTCTATTGAGCATTAGTCTCACAAACCTTCTCATTGTACGAAGATATTGTCTCGTGTGCTATCAAGATGGAAAAGGAATTCTCCAAGTCTTATGACTTTAAATCAAAGCAAGAGAATAAGAGATATTTTGATCAATCTGGAAATGGAAATAAGAGGAAGAAGGGAAAAGTTGAATATCAGTCATGTATTAAATGTGGGAAGAAACACCCTGGTACTTTCTTGATGGGAATGGAAGTCTGTTACAAGTGTGGTGAAAAAGGCCACCAAGATCATGATTTAAAGGGAAAAAGATTTGTTTTCAATGTGTAATTCTATAATTATAGGGAGATGGGACATTATGCAAATGAAAGTCCTAAGCGTCAGGGGAACCTACCTCAGAATAGGCCAAGGGATCAAGTCCAAGCTTATTATATCACTACTGCTGAGGTTGAATCTCTGAAAGATGTGGTGGCAGGTAATTTAATGGTTTCCTCAAGTTTAGAAAATGAATTATTTGATTCTGGATCATCACATTGTTTCATATCTTCCCAGTTTTCTAAAAAAATTAGATATTTCCAATTTGATTTAATAAGAGAATTGTCAGTCAAAACTCCTAAGGGAAGTATCATTGCAACAAAGTTCTGTGAATCAGTCCCCATTAGAGGACATAAATGTTCTTTATCCACTGATCTCATTATCATAACTAATATTGAGATTGATATAATCCTCTTATGGATTGGCTTTTGGACTATTATTCGAAGATTTATTGTAAGAAGAAGGAGGTTACGATTTTTGATGATGATGATAAGGAACACATTATCTTTAGTGCAGAATCATCACCAACAAATTCTTATTTAGATCCTCCCCCAGTAGCTCAACTAAATTCAATTTTTGGGGAGGAAGATAAGGAAATAACTGAGGGCAAGGAAATGAATGTTAAAATAGAGGATGTACCTATTGTGAGAGAATATTTATATGTGTTTCCGAAAGATTTACCTGGACATCCTCCAGAATGAGAAGTTGAGTTTTCCATTTATTTAATTCATGGATCAAGGCCTATATTGAAGACCCCTTATAGAATGGCCACTGTGGAATTAGTTGAACTAAAGAAACAACTAGAGGAATTGATCAATAAGGGATTTATTCACCCTACTGTTTCTCCATGGGGAGCCCCTGTCCTTTTTGTTAAGAAGAAAGATGGATCTATGAGGTTGTGCATTGACTACAGGGAGATCAATGCAATAACAATAAATAACAAGTATCCCCTACCACACATTGTTGATTAATTTGACCAACTGCATGGAGCTCAATACTTTTCAAAGATTGACCTTCGATCTGGATACCATCAGTTATGTTTGAAGAAGGAAGACATTCCGAAGACAGCATTTCGAACAAGGTACGGGCATTATGAGTTTACAATAATGCCTTTTGGATTGACTAATGCACCCTCTGTATTCCTGGATCTAATGAATAGATTTTTCAAGGAATATATTGATGATTTTGTGGTGGTATTTATTGATGATATATTGGTATACTCCAAAAGCTACGAAGATCATGAAAATCTCTTGCGCATTATCCTGAAGACTCTTAGAAGACATGAATTATATGGGAAGTTTAGAAAGTGTGAATTCTAGCTTCATGAGATTTCTTTTCTTGGCCATATTGTCTCTAAGGATGGAATTTCTGTTGAACCTTCTAAGACCAAGGAAATCCAAGAATGGCCAGCACCGACAAGTATAACTGAGGTACATAGTTTTATTGGTTTGGCAGGTTATTATCGACGTTTTTTCCAGAATTTTGCCCGATTGGCTAACCCATTAACAAAGATCACACGTAAAGGGGTTAAATTTGTTTGAAAAAAAAGAGTGTGAATAGTGTTTTGAAGAACTGAAGTGATGATTAGTCAATTATTCTATATTGACTCTACCATCGGGGAATGATGGGTTCATTATTTATAGTGATACATCAATGAAAGGACTTGGTTGTGTCCTTATGCAGAATGATAGGGTTATTGCCTATGCATCACGACAGCTAAAAATTCATGATCAGAACTATCCTACTCATGATCTCGAGTTAGAAGCTATGATATTTTCTTTGAAGATATGGAGACACTACCTCTATGGTGAAAAATGTGAGATTTATACTGATCACAGGAGTTTGAAGTATATTTTCTCACAAAAAGAACTCAATATGTGGCAAAGGAGACGGCTTGAACTACTCAAGGATTATGATTTCACAATACACTACCACCCGGGGAAGGCAACTAAGGTGGCAGACGCTTTGAGTAGAAAGTATCATGGAGTTTTGAACAAGATGAGAGTTGAAAAGGATCCTATATACATGGATCTAGTAAAGATGGATATGGGAATCACCATGAAAGGTGAAACATCAATTCTTTTTCAAATGGTTGCCAAAACATCTTTACTAGAAAAGATAAATAGTTCTCAGACCGGTGATGGAGAGTTACAAAGGAAGATTAAAGCTGTGAATGATGGAAAATTGGGTGACTTTGTGTATGAAGATGAAATTTTGAAGTTTGGGAAGAGACTTTGTGTTCCCGATATACCTGATCTAAAAAGAGAATTGTTGGATGATTCTCATAGTTCCAATTTCTCTATACACCCTGGAAGCACAAAAATGTATAGAGATTTGAAGGAACATTTTTGGTGGGACAACATGAAGAGGGAGATTGCCGATTTTGTATCAAGATGTATGGTTTGTCAATAAGTGAAAGCTAGAAGGCAACCTCCTGGAGGAGTATTGCAACCTCTTCCCATACCTGAGTGGAAATGGGATAATATCACGATGGACTTTTTCGTGGGACTACCAAATACTCTTATAAGGAATGACGCGATACGGGTAATTGTTGATCGTCTTACCAATTCAGCACATTTTCTTGCTATAAGAGAAGATCTACCACTTGAACGTCTACCAAGAATATATATTAATGAAGTTTTGAGACTTCATGGAGTACCCCTATCGATTGTCTCGGATCGTGCTCCCCGTTTTACAACAAGATTTTGGAAAAGTATTCAGAATGCCTTGGATATTGAAATTCGTTTGAGCACTACTTACCACCCTCAAACATATGGACAATCAGAATGAACTATTCAAAACATAGAAGACATGTTGAGATCATGCTCACTTGACTTTCAGGGTATGTGGGATCAATATTTACCTCTTGTATAATTTTCCTATAACAATAGCTTCCATTCAAGTATTCTGATGACACCATATGAAGCGTTATACGGAAAGAGATGTCGCACACCAACCTGTTGGGATGAAGTTGGTGAAAGAAAACTTGTAGGCCCAGAACTGGTGGAGGAAACGATGGAAAAGGTGAAGGTAATCCAAAACCACATCAAAGAAGCTCAAAGTAAGCAGAAGAGCTATGCTGAACACCGAAGGAAGGATTTGGAATTTCAGGTAGGAGATCATGTTTTCTTGAAAGTATCTCCATGGAAGGGAGTTATACGTTTCAATAAGAAGGGTAAATTGAGTCCCAGGTACATCAGACCCTTCGAAATTCTAGAACGAATTGGGGCTGTAGCTTACCGTTTGGCAATGCCGCCAAGTCTCTCCAAAGTTCACGATGTGTTCCATGTATCACTGTTGAGAAAATTTATGTCTGACCCAACGCATGTACTCACCTATGGGGAAATAGAACTAGAACCTGATCTGTCTTATTGCGAATAGCCTGTCACGATTCTTGATACAAGAGAACAAGTGCTGAGAAACCGGATGACTCATCTGGTAAAAGTTCTATGGAGAAACCATAAGATAGAAGAGGCAACGTGGGAACCTGAGGAACTTATGATGAAGAATCACCCGAGTCTTTTTATACAGTGATATTATAAGAAATTTAGAGGATTAAATTATTTGAAGGAGGGGAGAATGTAACATCCCAAGCTTCCATGGTACGCTTCTCTTTGAATAATACAGTAGTGTGTGTTGTATGCAACTTTGAGTTCTAACACACACCACATGTAACACCCCAGGTAAATAAAGAATATGACATTTTTATATTTATCCCTATTTGTGAATAAAATGTTAATATTAATTTAAATGGAACGCTATGATCGATGGATTACCCAATACGCAACAACGAGTTCCTTTTAAATCTTATATTGCACTCTAATAATAAAATAATTTTATTTTAAATGGTAGTTAACACCTAGCCGTTGTAATGACGGGAATGAAAAGAACTAACTAAAAAATTATTATATATGTTTTTCAAATATTTTTACTTTTTACAATAAATGTTAGAGTATTAAAAATGTGAATGAATCCAATTTTAAGCGTAAACATTCTAATATTCTTGAAAATGTTGATTAACCACCTTTTGATAGCGAACCTCTATTAAATCCACTTTTTGACAATTTTATGTGTTATATTTGACAAAATAAAATTCTTCTTTATAATCGGGACATCAAAATTTACTTTGTGTAAATTTTTGGTATTTTTTCGATAAAGTTCATTTTTTAGTGAATAGTGAAAAATGTTGTATTTTAATTCAAAACCTATTTTTAATATAATTTATTTATATGATTATATTGTATTTTGAATTGGTTTTAAAGTGAAATTAGAATATATTTTTACCATTTAATCCAATGTTGGACATTGGAATTAATATCACTTTGATATTGGACATAAATTAGTGTCAATCTTTTGATAGATATTGTTTCTTAAAAACACGCTCTTTGATTTGACAACGGGATTTAATTATAAAATTAATTAATGAAACTTATATGTTATGAATTTGGTAAAATAGACATAATTTTTGAATTCAGAATATCAAATATAGCTTTGGGTAAATTTTTGGTATTTTTCTGAAAAACCTTATTTTTTGATGAATAGTGAAACCACAAAGTGGTAGTTACAAAAACTGATTTTTCGTTTAAATGGAACTTTACCACTTCTGTGATTTGAATTTAAAAAATTCAATATAAATGATTTTCATTACTAAGTAAAATGTGGTTCAATGGGATGAAAATAATTTTTGATGAAAAGTAACTTTTAAGTTTTATTAATCACGATTAAAGGTAATTAGTGTGATTTAAGGTAAAAATTATATTATAATAAAATGAAAATATCTTGAAACTTTTCCTAACCCTATTGGATGATTCAAGGCCGACCAAGAAAACCCATGGGTATATTTTTGGGACCCCATGTATCCACTTGTGTAAGATAATGACATTTATGCCTTTCATTTAATGTAAAAGTAAAAATGACACAAACATGTATTGTTTTACTAAAAAAAATTTACATGGGGTTATACAAGTCATATTTTTGACTATAAATAGTCATTGGAAAGATAAAATGATTTATTATATCATAGTATTTTTTAAAAAAATTTAGACATTAAATAAAGTAAATTATTTAGGATATCATGATGATGCAGCGACTACCTCATTATTTAACGATTTAAATAAAATTAAACGATAATGTAACATCTAAGACCTAAACATGTCAAAAACCTATTGAATGGGTTTATTTCAAACTCTTATCACCTTATACTCGAAATAAATCATTTTGGGACCTTTAAAATCCGAAACACATTTGAAAATAAAGTAACATTTTATACATTTCCAAGAGTGCCCCTCCTCTCCTCTTATAAAAGGCCCCCACCTCTACACTCTTACCCACACCTCTCAAGCCTTTGGCTCAGCCAATATCTGATCATTTTGTCTCTCCACATCCCTATCCTCATCCTATAAGCCTTAAAATAGGCAGTAAGCTCTTCAATAAAGCCTTTTGGTTCAATCCAAAGGGTGTTACCCGATTTTAAGGTATTGTCTTCCCTAGTGTTATTTTGTTTTATTTTGATTCTCCGACCCCCTAAACTCTTTTTATTAATTTATTTTGTAACAAAACCAGTATCTTACATATACTAGGATGTTTTTATAAGAATTATTCAAGCTAAACTTACGGACACCTACATCTAATAGTTAAAGAACATACTGTTTCTGTGGATGGTGAATTTCTGCCTCACGAAACGATGGTTGTTCAATATTATTTTAACACCTTCAAAGGTGGCCATTAAGTTGTCACTATATTTATATATGATATATAATATGTTTATGTTTTCCTTAAGCTTCTGTATTTTTCATTTATGTCATACCTTTATGGTTTCCATTATGGGTAAGCACAGTATCTTCATTTTAGGAAGTGTGGACTACTGCCCCCTCAAAGTGATTTGATTCGTTAATACCATATGTTGTACGTATAAATGATATATTTAATGATATTATATATTATAACATACTGTAATTATAATAATATTATGTATCATTATGTTTTAATTCCATTAAATATGAAATATAATTGGTAGTAGCGTTCATGCGTACGTACGACTTACCGTCTCCATGAACGGTGCATTTCATTTCTTACCTATAAATGTTATGTAATATTAGAAATTCATGTATATAATGGATATATATTATATATATGATATCTACATAATGAATATAATTATGGATAAAATGGATATTTTACCCCATGAACAAACTTTTAATTATAAAGAGTTTATTTTTTACTCAAGTAGCAATGATCGTTAAAACGACCGTTATTAACTTAAATAATTACATAGTGTTCATGAAATGGTAATAAGTGATATAAAAGGAATAATTAAATTGAAAAAGGTTCTTAAGCAAGTAGAAATTAACTCAAGTTTATTATTCAAGAGATTAAATAATGATCGAGTCAAGTCGGATACGAGGTAAGGGATCCTACCTCTCTCTTTCTTTTTAAGTACTTCTTTTTATGTCATTTATTTTAAGCTCATCTTTCTTATGTTTGGGGATGTTTTTTATATTCCTCATTCTATAATTTTTATGTTAATATTATTAGAGACCCTATTTGATCTCATAAATCCATTTTTGTAAGTTTTAAGTGGCGCCGTTAGGCTGCCGAGTTTTCGTAAGGGATTTTTCATCTCACTTTTATTCCCGTGAAATTTATGCTACATTTTCCACCATTTCCTTTGAGTGGGGTATGTACGGCCCATTATTCTAATAATTGTGTAATATACTTTCATTTATGATTATTTACATTAATGTTTTATATTGCTTCTTTCATGGGGTGTATGTTTCGAAAGTTACCCAAGTCGGTAAGGGAACCTTTCACCCTCCTCTTTTTAAAAGACTTCTTTTTTTTATGTCTTTTAATTTACATCTTATTATGTTGGGATATGTTATTATATATCCTTATTGATGTAAATTTTATGTCCAAGTGATGAGACACCATTCACTCTCTCATCGACTAATTTTCTTAATTTTGAAGTGTCGCCATTAGGCTGTCAAATTTTTACAAGGGAACGTCTTAACCCAATTTTGATTTCTTTGGGTTCAAATTGTACTTCTTGAACATGTCATCCTATGAATATGTGTGAATAACCTCTGATTGTTTCACACTTAATATCCACTTATATTGGGTTTATTTATATTTATCACACATAATTATGTGATATATTTATTCTTATTTTAAGGATACCATCTTTATAATGGATTTCATCTCAATTTACATTTCCATTGAGACTTCATTGTTGTTATGCACCAATTAACTCTTATATGGTGGGTATACTGTACTTTGACATATTATATCATGAATCCCTTTATTCTCATGATATTATAAAGTTCGGATGAAATGTTATTCCGCAATTATTTGTATTCAAGAGTCTCTCATTTTGTTTAAAACTCTTTAACAAAAATATCATTTTAAATGTTTTAAAGATTTCTTATTCTAAATCTTTATCTTTAATTTCCATGTTTTCAAAATGGTTTTCAGTATTTATTTATATGGACATTGATTTTTTAAAATTATAATTCCATTAAAAGCTTCAAAGTGGTATGGGAAACTTTGATTCAAAAATCTCTTTTAAATGGTTTTTGAAAATGGATTGATTAATTCAATATTTTGGAATTACATATTGTGATTGCAAATGGAATGTTGTTTTTGAAATATTTATATTTTCAATATTTTAGGTGTAATGATGGTAATTGGACATTTTACGGCTGGTTACGTGATAAACCATATGATGGGTGGTGTCGTGAATACCAGGACGGGTGGTTACGTTATAACCTCCAATGCATTGGGTATGGAAGTCGGCCGTATGACTATTCCATTAAGTATGTGTGGAAGGTGACCATATGTCTATTCCATTTAAGTATTTTTATGTCCCAAGTTACCATTATATGTTATGTATATGGGTTTTATGGTAATATTTTGGTTACAAAAGGGTAAGTAATGATCTTTTATTCAGTGAAGAGTTTTTTACTACTTCATAAAGGTGAAAAGTATTACTTTGGTAAAGTATTCATGGTTTACTTGTTGTTTTGAAAAACTAACAGTTTTCCTTCTTTATGTATCCTTTAATATGCTTTTTATTCTCATCCCAAGTTTTTGAAATGTTTTCCACAGGACATAAAGATGAATAGGGTCAAGGATGGGATCAAGGAAAGACATGCTATCTAATACATGGAACTAGACATGTTTCTTTTTAAGAGTTTTTTATTTTATGGAAACTTAGTAGAAGTGTATACTTTGTAATCTTTTGAGATGTAATAGTTATGTCCTAATTCTCTACAACTCTAAACCTGAAAAGATACTCTATGTGAATTATTCATTTAATTCAATATTAAGTAATGTTTATGGTCGGGGCCTTATAGTTGGTATCAAAGGGAGGTTTAGATAACTTTAGAGGTTAGGGTATTCTTTAAGCATAAGTGACATTACCATAATGGCTACGATTTCAGAAAGAGTCAATAGTTTTTAGATAAAGTGAATAAGTAAGTATATCTTAGTGTTTATCATCCTCATTAGTACATGATAATTTTGTTGATATACTCACACTGACATATCTGGTTTTAGTAAATGGATGGATCTAGCAGGCACCAAAGCAACAATGGGTTTTAAGGAAACTGTGGTGGTTCTCTGATTAAGAGACTGGATGAAATGGGGGATTCGATGAGGAAACTCATGGTTGTTCTAAACCAAATATCAAGGAGTCATGATCAACCACTTGAACCTTGGTAAGTTCTGTAATGCATCATGTTAGAGATGACCAATCGATGTGGAAGTTCAGGTAATAATTATAAAGGTAACCATTAGGGTTTATATAATCCTTAATTTTGAGGTAATTATGGGTTACTATATTTTATGATAGAAAATGAAATGCATGAGATAAACTTGAGGTTAAAATATGTTATGATTATTTTTTGAAGATTTTATCTCGTTTTGGGGAATTTTTTAAGAATTATATAGTTTTTAAAAAAGGACAACACGCAGACCATGTGACAACCCATCGCATTGGAAAAAGTTGCGGGAATCGAACCCACAACCAAAGTGTGACTAGTATTTATCACCTACCACTGGACTACGTGAAGTCCCTAGTTATTATGACTTATTCTTTTTAGTTATATGATTTTATGAATTAATAGTAAGTTGATTTTGGGTTATCTATGGAAATTATTAACCTATCAAGGAGGATATGTGATTAGGTTCATTACTTTTTAATATGAGACTTTTAGAGCAACTGATGTTATTTGGAGATAAGTGTTAATTTGTACCTTGGAAGAATATGTGTCTAAATCCTTCAAATATTTGGGTTTTTATCTTAGTTGGGTTTAATTTGAATAATTTTATGGATAGATTTTTATTGAATGGTCTTTGTTGAACTTTGTGTTTTGTTTGACAAATTTTGGAGATTAGGAGTAGTTTTTCTTTTTGTAAAAAAATATCATTTTTGGGTATTATCTGATCTCATACTAAACTTTTTGGTTTGGTTTTGGTTGAGATCTAAAGATATGGGAAATATATAGTTCTCTTTTTTGGATTAGGTGATTCTATAGAAGTTGATTATAGTACTCTTAATGTGAATAAGACTTCCTAAATACTCATCATTTTGGGAAAGTATGAGTTTTTTTAAGAAATCTAGTAAAAGTAGAAAGTCAACATGACAAGTAAGTATGTTTCCTTAAGATCAAAAATAAATTCCTCAATTAAATGTAACTTAAAACCAAAATGTTTTCTATTAAATTTTCCTACTGGGGAATTGAATACCATTTAACCCACCACAAGTTTGTGATTTTCTTGTGGTTAACTTTCTCCTAAACATGTTTTTTGTCACTCTCCATCAGAACATGACCCTTTGCTTTTTCTTCCATATCCATGTTTTCCTACATGGAATCATAGTATGGGTTAACTCGGGTGACCTTTGTACTTCTCTTTCTTTATTTTAATGTGATGGTTTTACTGACACTTGTTCCGATGTGGGATTTTCAATGAAGTTTCGAAGCACAATTTTAAAATTGCGAGGACGCAATTCCCAAAAGGGGGGAAGGATGTAACACCCCAGGTAAATAAAGAATATGAAATTTTTATATTTATCCATATTTGTGAATAAAATGTTAATATTAATTTAAAGGGAACGCTATGCTCAATGTCTTACCCAATACGCAACAACAAGTTCCTTTTAAATCTTACGTTACACTCTAATAATAAAATAATTTTATTTTAAACGGTAGTTAACACCTAGCAATTGTAATGACGGGAATGAACAGAACTAACTAAAAAATTATTATATATGTTTTTCAAATATTTTTACTTTTTAAAATAAATGTTAGAGGATTAAAAATGTGAATGAATCCAATTTTAAGCGTAAACATTCTAATATTCTTCAAAAGGTCGATTAACCGCCTTTTGATGGAAAACCTCTTTTAAATCCACTTGTTGACAATTTTATGTGTTATATTTGACAAAATAAAATTCTTCTTTAGAATCGGGACATCAAAATTTACTTTGTTTAAATTTTTGTTATTTTTCCGATAAAGTTCATTTTTAATGAATAGTGAAAAATGTTGTATTTTAATTCAAAACCTCTTTTTAATCTAATTTATTTATATGATTATATTGTATTTTTAATTGGTTTTAAAATTAAATTAGAATATATTTTTACCATTTAATCCAATTGTGGACATTGGAATTAATATCACTTTGAGATTGGACAAAAACAAGTGTCAATCTTTTGATAGATATAGTTTCTTAAAAACACGCTATTTGATTTGACAGCGGGATTTAATTATAAAATTAATTAATGCACCTTCTATGTTATGAATTTGGTAAAATAGACATCATTTTTGATTTCGGAATATCAAATATATCATAGGGTGAATTTTTGGTATTTTTCTGAAAACCCTTAATTTTTGATGAATAGTGAAACCACAAAGTGGTAGTTACAAAAACTGATTTTTCGTTTAAATGTAACTTTACCACTTCTGTGATTTGAATTTCAAAAATCCAAAATAAATGATTTTCATTATTAAGTAAAATATGGTTCAATGGGATGAAAATAATTTTTGATGAAAAGTAACTTTTATGTTTTATTAATCGCGATTAAAGGTAATTAGTGTGATTTAAGGTAAAAATGATATTATAAAAAAATGAAAATATTTTGAAACATTTCCTAACCCTATTTCATGAGTCATGGCCGACCAAGACAACCCATGGGTCTATTTTTGGTACCCCATGGAGCCACTTGGGTAAGATAATGACATTTATGCCTTTTATTTAAAGTAAAAGTAAAAATGACACAAACATGTATTGTTTTACTAAAACAATTTTTATATGGGGTTATACAAGTCAGATTTTTTACTATAAATAGTCATTGGAAAGATAAAAATATTTCCTACATCATAGTAGTTTTTTTTAAAATTTTTATACATTAAATAAATTAAATTATTTATGACATCATAATGATGTAGCGATTACCTCATTATTTAACGATTTAAATAAAATGAAAAGATAACGTAAAATATAAGACCTAAACATGTCAAAAACCTATTGGATGGGTTTAGTTCGAACTCTTATCACCTTAAACTCGAAATAAATCAATGTGGGACCTTTAAAATCCGAAACACATTTGAAAATAAAGTAACATTTTATACTTTTCCAAGAGTGCCCCTCTTCCAATCTTATAAAAGGCCCCCACCTCTATCTCTTTACCCACACCTCTCAAGCCTTTGGCACGACCAGTATCTGATACTTTTGTCTCTCCACATACCTCTCCTCATACTAGAAGCCTTAACGTAGGTAGGAAGTTCTTCAAGAAACCCTTTTGGTTCAAACCAAAGAGAGTTACCCGATTTTAAGGTAATGTCTTCCCTAGTGTTTTTTGTTCTATTTTGATTCTCAAACACCCTAAACTCTTTTCATTCATTAATTTTGTAAAAAACACCAGTATATTACATATACTAAGATGTTTTTATAATAAGGATTCTAGATACACTTACACACACCTATATCTAATGGTTAAATAACATACCGTTTCTGTGGATGGTGAATTTCTGCCTCACGAAACGATGATTGTTCAATATTCTTCTAACACCTTCAAAGGTGGCCATTAAGATGTCACTATATTTATATATGATATATAATATTTTTATGTTTTCATTAAGCTTCTGTATTTTTCTTTTATGGCGTACCTTTAAGGTTTCCATTATGGGTAAACACGATATCTTCATTTTAGGAAGTGCGGACTACCGCCCCCACAAAGTGATTTGATTCGTTAATACCATATGTGGTACGTGTAAAGGATATATTTTATGATATTATATATGATAACAAACTGGAATTATAATACTGTTATGTACAATTATGTTTTAATTCCATTAAATATGAAATAGAAATGGAAGTAGCGTTCATGCGTACGTACGACTTACCGTCTCCATGAACGGTGCATTTCCTTTCTTGCCTCTAAATGTTATGTAATATTATAAATGAATGTATATAATAGATATATATTATATATATGATATCTACATAATGAATATAATTCTGGATAAAATGGATATTTTACCCCATGAACAAACTTGTAATTATAAAGAGTTTATTTTTGACTCAAGTAGCAATGATCGTTAAAACGACCGTTATTAACTTAAATAATTACATAGTGTTCATGACATGGTAATAAGTGATATAAAAGGAATAATGAATATGAAAAAGGTTATTAAGCAAGTATAAATTAACTCAAGTTTATTATTCATGAGATTAAGGAACGATCGAGTCAAGTCGAATACGAGGTAAGGGATCCTACCTCTCTCTTTCTTTTTAAGTACTCCCTTTTATGTCATTTATTTTAAGCTCATATTTCTTAAGTTTGGGGATGTTATTTTATATTCCTCATTCTGTAATTTTTATTTTCATATTATGATAGACCCTATTTGATCTCATAAATCCATTTTTGGAAGTTTTAAGTGGCGACGTTAGGCTGCCGAGTTTTCGTAAGGGATTTTTCATCTCACTTTTATTCCCGTGAAATTTATGCTACATTTGCCACCATTTCCTTTGAGTGGTGTATTTACTGCCCATTATTCTAATATTTTTGTAATATACATTCGTTTATTAGTATTTACATTAATTTTTTATATTCCTTCTTTCATGGGGTGTACGTTTCGAAAGTTACCCAAGTCGGTAAGGGAACCTTTCACCCTCCTCTTTTTAAAAGACTTCTTTTGTTATGTCTTTTAATTTACATATTATTATGTTAAGATATGTTCTTCTATATCCTTATTGATTTAAAGTATATTTACAAGTGATGATATACCATTGACTCTCTCATCGACTAATTTTCTGAATTTTGAAGTGTCGCCATTAGGCTGTCGAATTTTTACAAGGGAACGTCTTAACCCAATTTCGATTTCTTTGGGTTCAACTTGTACTTATTGAACATGTCATCCTATGAATATGTGTGAATGACCTCTGATTGTTTCACACTTAATATCCACTTATATTGGGTTTATTTATATTTCTCACACATAATTATGTGATAGATTTATCCTTAATTTAAGGATACCATCTTTATAATGGATTTCATCTCAATTTACATTTCCATTAAGACTTCATTGTTTTTATGCACCAATTCACTATTATGTGGTGTGTATACTGTCCTTTGACATATTATATCATGAATCCCTTTATTCTCATGATATTATAAATTTCAGATTAAATGTTATTTCACAATGATTTGTATTCAAGAGTCTCTCATTTTGTTAAAAACTCTTTAACAAAAATATCGTTTTAAATGTTTTAAAGATTTATTATTCTAAATATTTATCTTTAATGTCCATTTTTTCAAAATGGTTTTCCGTATTTATTTATATGGAAATTAATGTTTTAAAATTATAATTCCATTAAACTCTTCAAAGTGGTATGGGACACTTTGATTCAAAAATCTCTTTTAAATGGTTTTTGAAAATGCATTGATTAATTCAATATCTTGGAATTACTTATTGTGATTTCAAATGGAATGTTGTTATTGAAATGATTATATTTTAAATATTTTATGTGTAATGATGGTTCTTGGACATTTTACGGGTGGTTACGTGATAAACCATATGACGGGTGGTGCCGTGAATACCAAGACGGGTGGTTACATTATAACCTCCAATGCATTGGGTATGGAAGTCGGCCGTATGGCTATTCCATTAAGTATGTGTCGAAGTCGACCGTATGGTTATTCCATTTAAGTATGTTTATGTCCCAAGTTACCTTTATATGTTATGTATATGGGTTTTATGGTAATATTTTGGTTACAAAAGGGTAAGTAATGATCTTTTATTCAGTGAAGAGTTTTTTACTACTTCATAAAGGTGAAATGTATTACTTTGGTAAAGTATTCACGGTTTACTTGTTGTTTTGAAAAAATAACAGTTTTCCTTCTTTATGTATCCTTTACTGGGCTTTTTATACTCATCCCAAGTTTTTGAAATGTTTTCCACAGGACTTAAAGATGAATAGGGACAAGGATGGGATCAAGGAAAGACATGCTATCTAAAACATGGAACTAGACATGTTTCTTTTTAATAGTTTTTTATTTTATGGAATCTTAGTAGAAGTGTATACTTTGTAATCTTTTGATATTTAATAGTTATGTCCTAATTCTCTAAAACTCTAAACCTGAAAAGATCCTCTATGTGAATTTTTCATTTAATTCAATATTAAGTAATGTTTAAGGTCGTGGCCTTATACCACAGCCAATCAAACTAGCCGTTATGAATTGTAATACATACTTTTTGAAAGTTTATAAATTTTATCTTTCAAAATGGACTTCATTTTTGGATTCAAAAGATCGAATTTATCCTATGGTGAAATTTTGGAACTTTTCAGATAACTTTTATATTTTGATGAATAGTGAAAATTACTAAATTTTAATTTAAAAAAACTTTTTTAATAAAAATAATTAATATTGATAAATTATAACATTGAGTGGTTCTAAAGAATAATTAGAATATAATTTTACCATTTTATCCAATGGTGGTCATTAAAATTAATTTCACTTTGAAATTGGACGTAAACAATTGTCAATCTTTTGATTGATATTGTTTCTAAAAAAACGCTATCTGTTTTGACAATGGGAATTAATTCTAAAAATTAATTAATTAAACTTGTATGTTTTTAATTTTTTAAAATAGACATCATTTTTTAATTCATAATATCAAATATAGCTTAGGGTGAATTTTTGGTATTTTTCTGAAAAACATCAATTTTTGATGAATTGTGAAACCACTAAGTGGTTGTTTAAAAACTAATTTTTCGTGTAAATGAAACATTACCACTTCTTTGTATTGAATTTGAAAAATACTACTTACATGGTTGTGATTAGGAAGAAAAATTTGGTTCAATGAGATGAATATAAGTTTTGGTGAATAGTAACTTTTAAGTTTTATTAATCGCGATTAAAGGTAATTAGTGAAATTTAAGGTGAAAATGATATTATAAAAATATGAAAATATTTTGACACTTGTCCTAAAATTATTTGATGATTCATGGCCGACCAAGAAAATCCATGGGTCAACTTGGGGACCCCATGGATCCACTTGGGTAAGAAAATGACATTAATAACTTTTTATTTAAAGTAAAAATAAAATTATCACAAACATGTGTTGTATTACTAAAACAATTATTACATGGGGTTATATAAGTTATATTTTCGACTATAAATATTCATTGAAAATCTAAAAATATTTCCTACATCATGATATTTGTTTTATAATTCTTAGACATTAAATAAAATAAATTTGTTATGACACTATGATGATGCAACTATTACATCATTAATTAACAATTTAAATAAAATGAAAAGATAATGTCAACTATAAGACTTACACTTGTCAAAAACCTATTGGACGAATATATTTCGAACCCTTATCACCTTATACACGAAATATATAATTTTGGGACCTTTAAAATCCAAAACTCATTATATAATAAAGTAACATTTCTTGACTTTCCAAAAGTGCCCCTCCTCTCCTCTTATAAAAGGCCCCCACCTCTACCACCTTATTCACACCATCAAAGACATTTGTCTGGGCCAAAATCTGCCCAAATACTTTCTAAAATTCCCTCACTTACTTTTATAAGCCTCAATTTGGGAAGAAGTCTTCCCAAGGAAGCTTTTGGCTCAAATCAAAAATAGTTACCCGATTTTAAGGTAATGTCTTCTCTTATGTTCTTTTGTTTTATTTTTCTTCTCCAACCCCTTAAACTCTTTTTATTCCATTCATTTGTAACAACACCAGTCTCTTAAATATAATAAGATGTTTTTATGAGAATTATTTTATTTACACTTACACACACCTTCGTCTAATGGTTAATGAACATACCGTTTCTGTGGGTGGCGAATTACTGCCTCACGAAACGATGATTGTTTAATCTTCTTTTAAAACCTCTCATGGTGGAAATTATGATGAAACTATTTCTATATATGATATTTATTATGATTATGTTTTCTTTATGCTTCTGTATTTTTCATTTATGGCATACCTTTATGATTTCCATTATGGGTAAATGCGATAATATCATTTTAAGAAGTGCGGACTACCGCCCCCTCAATGTGATTTGAATCGTTAATGCCATATGTGGGACATATAAATGATGGAGTTAATGATATTATATATGATATTATACTATAAGTATAATATACCTTTATATCATTATTATTTCATTCCATTAAGTACGGAATAGAAATGAAAGTAGCGTTCATGCATACGTACAACTTACTGTCTCCATGAACGGTGCATTTCATTTCTTACCTCTAAATGTTTTTTAATATTATAAATGAATTTATGTACTGGATATATATGATATATATGATATCTATATCATGAATATAATTCTGGAGATAATGAATATTTTACCACATGAACAACTTGTAATTATAAGAAGTTTATTTTTGACTCAAGTCCCAAAGATCGACAAAACGACCGTTATTAACTTAAATAATTACATAATGTTCATAACATGGTAATAAGGTATATAAAAGGAATAATGAACTTGAAAAAGGTTCTTAAGAAAGTATAAATTAACTCTAGTTTATTATTCAAGAGGTTAAATAAGGATCGAGTCAAGTCGGACACGAGGTAAGGGACTTCGTCTCAATCCCCTTTCATTGAGGCATATTTTGTTTTATACACAACATTCCTTTATACGGTGTATAAATCCTTTGAATTTTACTTTTATTAAAAAGGAATCTTTTTACACGAAGCATTTTTACTAAATGACTAAAGGAATGTTTTGTCTTCCGTATGCAGCGACAACCACTTATCCTCCACCGTGACCATTATTTGAGATCCAGCTTCCTCTACAAGCCATAACATCTTTTTAAATGAAATATAAATACCATGGTTTACTTTTCATTTATTTTGGTATTGAAAATGGTTTTGATAATGTTTTATTATATAAATGTCGTTGTATTGATATCATGTGATTGAAATGTGGAAATTTTATGTTTCCTTTATGCATGTTTTATGTGATACGATTATGTGATGGTTTATCATATGTTTAAACCTTTTCATATAAGGAATGAATTGGACTTAATAAGTAACGGGTGGAGCCTGCTATAGCTCCTCGATGCATAGGTAGGTCCAATGAGACAATCTAGTGTCTTGGAATGAGGCCTTGACAAAATCTTATTTGTAGTCTTGGCACGAGGCATTGGCTACATGGTTATGATAGTCTGGCATTATACATTCCATCATTATGAAAGTGGTTATTGATATTGCATGTGATTATTCGAATAGTAGAATATCCATGTGAATAAGTAAATGGAATTATTTCATTTTAATTTTTCCATATTATGCTGAATTTCAAGTTTAAATGGCTTTGGTTTTAGTTATACATTGCCTTAAATGATTATGTTTATTTATGAAAGTTTCCGCTATATTGTTATCCTTACTGAGCATCTGAGCTCACCCCTTTCAATGTTTTAATTTTTCCAGGATGTGAAGAAGTATTTTATGAATGACCTGGAGGGATAGTCGGAAGGGGTTATGAGTGTGGACTATGGAGACCACGTTATTGTAGTTTTTCACTTTATGATGTAATGTAATGTTTATTAATGTACCTAGTGTTTCCAAGGCTACTAAACTAATCTGTCTTTCGAGACTTGATCTTTTGTGATCATGCCAATGTTACGTAATAATTCACCGACTCTAGGTAACTGGGGTTGGGGCATTACACAAAGTCTCAGTGAAGACTGAATAAAAATATTAAATATAATATATTTACTGTACACGTTTTATTCAAAATAATTGAATATCACTAAAATGTTGTGTCTTATGGGAAATCTGAGACCATTGTTGTGTCCAGAATAGGGTGTTCACCCTAGGTGGGGTATAAAATTTGTAATATTCGAATGTTTGGAAGTCTCACTCACGAAAATATCCTTTGTTGTATTTAACTAATTTTTTAATACATTTTTTTAATACTAAATAATTAATATCTTTCAAGCGGTGTGTTGTATGAGAAATCTGAGACCACTGTTGATTCTGGATTGGTTGGTTTAACCTATTCAGGATATGACTTCTATGCATGATTGAAATTTGATGTTATTTAATTTTTAAGATTAATTAAATGTCAAATTACTTGAGATAATTAATTGATGAATTAAATAATAGGATTGATGACATTAATTATTTGTCAAATTAATTAATTAGGATTGTTGAGTAGATTAAATTGATAGAATTAGATAATTAATTTTGGAATTAATTATTTGATTTTGAGTTATTGGATATTGATTAATTAATTTATGGATTAATTTCTGGGATTGATGTAGTTAATTAATTGGGGAAGGGTATTTATGTGGCAAAATAATTGTTTCCAAAACACTCTTTGAGTCATAAATGTTTCTTATGGTGTCATATAGACACACCGTCAGCAGCAACGTGACCCTAAAATTGAAGCATTCATTTCATGATCAATGTTGAATATTTAATATAGGCTCATGGTACAGGTCCATGAAACGCCCAAAATGATGATTGTTTGACGCATGAAATTAATAGGAGAGATTAATAAATAAATGATTAAATTAATAATTGTAACTAAATTGATTTATGAAAAAGTATTATAAATTAGATTTGGGGTGGTATGTATGGAATGGGTAGGAATCCCATTATTTATGACATTACCCTCTCTCCTCACCCTATCTCTCCTTTCAGACTTCAATAATCAATATCTTTTTCGATATTAATCATATTGACCTGCCATCAATGGAATTGTATGTTTCATTATAATAGGATAGTGCATATCAAATTTTCATTCACAAAAAATGAAGATTTTTGAGAAGATTTTTTTTAAACCGAATATTTTTATTTATTTATTTTCTCCTCTGGTAGTCGTCAGAATAACGTGTCATCAGCGATGTTGGATTCATATCACATGATCATCATATTTGAGTTAGGTGGTCTAAAATTCAAATATCATAGTATTAAATATAAATTATGTGTTTGTGATTTTATATTCTACAGGGTTCGTTTAGCAATTTGAATTCAAAATTCAATTAGTTAATGTGTTCAACTAATTAATTTAGGAATTTTAGATTTGACTGAATAATGGATATTTTAGAATGTGGATAATTAATTTGTAAAATTAATTCATAGAGTATTGAATTGGGAAGTTGTGAATAATTTATTTTTGAATTAATTACTGAATTATTGATACCATGGAACATGGTTAATTAATTTTAGAATTAATTAATCTGAATTATTAGAATTATGAAATTATGATTTAGTATAATTAAATTTTGAATTAATTATGGAGAGCGAGAGATTATTGTTGAAATTTAATAATTAAATAGTCAGTTATTTAATTAAGTTAGTTGGAATAATTAAATGGTTAATTAATTATGTGGTTATTGAATTAAGTTTGTTGGAATGAATAATTGGTGAATTAATTATGGGGTTATTTAATTAAGTGATTTGAAAAAATTAACTCAAGAATTAATTTGTTTAATTGAATCAATTTTGATGGAACAACTAATTTTTTAATTAATTGAGGAGATTGAGTTAGATTAATTAATTAAATAATTAATCAATCGAGTTTATGTGAATAATCAATCAATGACTTACTTGAATGGATTGAGTTAGATTAATTCATTGTGTAATTAATTAATGGTGTTGATGTGAACAATTAATCAATGAATTAATTGAAGGGATTTATTTAGATCAACTAATTATAGAAAAAATTAATCAAGTTGATGTGAACAATTAATTGGTGGATTAATTGAGTGGATTGAATTTCATTAATTAATTGTGAATTAATTAATTTGAGTTAGAATGAATAATTAATTGGTGAATTAATTTAAGGGATTAAGTTTGATTAATTAATTGTTGAACTAATTAAGGGAAAATATTTAGATCAATTAATTTGTAAATTAATTAATGTGGATTATTGAGATATTGCGTTGATAGAATTGAATAATTAATTGATTAATTTATTATGAGCTTTTGATATTTGAGAAAATATATAATTAAAAGTGGAATTAATTATGATATATTAAATTTTAGATTGAGATAATTAATTGATGGACCAATTCTGAGATGTTGAGTTTGGTAATTGAGATAATTAAATGAAGAATTAATTTTGAGTTAGTGATTAATTAACCATTGGGTTAATTAAAGAGATTTATGTGCTTGATTAATTGGGTAATTAATTAAGGGGTATTATGTGAAGAATAATTTTTGAATTATAAATGAGGGTGATCAGATTAATTAATTGATAAATTAATGTGATATTGGGGTAAGAGGTTTCATGTGGATTAATCCTGCTTGTTGTGATGATGTGCAATATGTGATAATGGAGTTAATAATAAATTAAACTTGATATATGAGATACACGGGATATTTGTAAATGGATAATTATGAATTATTAAATATTTAATGGTAACATGCTCATTCGTCCAACTATAAAGAATTATAACATGGACATTCATGGTTGCGTGAGTATGGAATGGTAACATTGACATTCCTGGGTGTGTGAGTACAGAATGGTAACATGGGAATTCCTGGGTGAATGACTATGGAATGTTAACATGGACATTCATGGGTGCGTGAGTTATAGAATGGTAACATGGTAATTAAAATGTGTCGGTGAGTTATGGAATTGTATCATGGAAATTCAAATGTGTGAGTGAGTTCTGGAATGGTAACATGGACACTCAAACGTCTGCGTGAGTGTTGTATTGGTAACATGGACATTAAAATATATGTGTGGGTTATGGAATGGTAACATGGACTTTCAAAATATCTGAGTTATGGAATGTTAACATTATATTTCAAATGGGTGAAATATTAGAATGGTGACATGATCATTCTTTTGTGTGGTTGATTGAAGAATATTAAATAATGTGACAAACTATTTAATTATGCATTGTAATTATTTTATTTATAAAACTACATAAACATTCTATTTACTTGATTTGTTTTATACACCATTGGTGGTGGCATACTGGGTTATACTCACACCCTACTATGGCTACCAGATCGGTACCTGAATAGACTTTTTTTTTCTAAAAAGGTTAAGGGAAATGGACCAATGTTAGATTGCTAATTGGGGATGGAACCTAGATGAGGGAATTGAACACGATTTAGGAACCACTTGAGATATGTTAGGGTCGTTACTTTTAGTTTCATTTTGGACACATTGGCACTTCCATTGGCATAACATATTTTCCCTTTCTGATAAATATTGTATCTTTTGTTTTGGTTATCATGAGATATTGGTATCGTCTATGGTTATATATATATATATATATGCATCTACTATTTTTTATTTATTTCAGCTGGTGTATTACTCTGATAAAAGAAAAAAAGAGGGTATAGTCTCCCCATTATTGACTTACCGGACCCTTCTTACTAGTCAGCAGCGTCTTGTGTATTTAGAGGCGAGCTTAAGGTCATGTGACTAAAAGGCTCGGGGCACCGGTTTGTGGAAACTTGGTCAGGATGTTATAGTGACGTAGCTAGTAGAGGTATAGTGGAGTCATGTAGATTTGGAAGATAATGTTTTGGAATCAAATGTACATGTGTTCATGTTTATATATTGGTGTTTAAAATAATTTGAAACATTGGTTGTCATGATAATTTTGATTATTATGTCAAATTAATTGTAGGGTTTTCATAGGATAAGTATGAATCAGTTGTGAAATACGGATTGTTTACTAGAAGATGGTTAATGAGGTAGGGTGCCTTATGAGCAATAAGATGTGTATAATTCCAATGGTGGGTCCTCCGTGAATCATTTAATGTGGTTGAATTAGTTCTCTAGATGGGTGGCACTATATAAAGATGTGTCGAGATTACCTATATATGTGTAATGTGTGATCAAATTGGGAAACTGTGAATATAGTTAAAACCAAACATGCAATTTTATTTTTCAATCAGTAAAATAAAGTATTAGTGTTCATTCATAGATATACCACTAAACTCAAAACCACATATATATATATATATATCATACTCTAAATCCCTAATTTCTATTTTTTTCTTCTTCTGTGTTTGATTTGGGTCGGTCTTTTTGCTTGAGTGTGTAAGGTGGAAATCTAGTGCAAGGATGGGGTGTGGTTTTTTATTCTCATTAAAAATACATTGAGCTCAGGGGTTCAATTAAATTATATAAGTTCTAGAGACTTGTTCTCTAGTTTAATCTTTATGTGATTTTCTTCGAGGCTAGGGTGGTTTCAGACCCAACATATAGGTGTGATAAAGATGGTCCAAAAGTGTCTCTCAATAGTATCTACACATACACCACCAATTATACTGTCGATATTGACTCTGATATGGCTATAGATCCTTTTAGATGGAATATGATATCAAATTTGTATTTAACATTAAGAACAATTCACATCACCACTCTATTTAACTATAGGGACACTCCGGCCTCTATTGAGACTTGGTGAACTAATAACAAAAAATATCAAATTTTTAGCATAGGTTGGGGATATAAAATGGAATAACCCCAAATTGACTCTAACTCTATATACCTCACTTGATCTTCTAGTATTGAAGGGAATCTACTCTAAATCAAGTCCAAGGAGTACCTCATCTGTAAACCTCAAAAAAATTTGTTCATAGTAATGCTTGCCTAAAGAGGTTAAAATTCTCTCTAATGTTATATATACTTTAAAAATTAAGATATAACATTCAAAAAAGAATTTCAAATTGTAACCATGGTATGATAAAACCATCATGAGTTTAGGTAAACATCATCCAATGGATCACTGCATCATAAAGGGAAAATCCAATGCGTGAACCACTATGTATTCATTGGGTGTTAAAACTAGATAGGGGGAGATATAGAATGTCTAAATCATGACACATTATTCTATGAAACTATAGGTTTAACTTAGATCATTCATTAAAATTACCAAAAATAGAGGATTTTATCCAGTAATTTTAAAAAACCCCAAGGATTTCATGAAATGTTTCTAACCATAATAAGAAAATTTTGATTAAACCATTCTATGATACCAACTTTGATGGCCTAATATTTTCATATAGAAATATAACATCTATTTAGTTTAATATTCAATACATAACAATGTGATCCATGCCAAAACCCTAAATTTTTAGAGCCTTTTGAGACTAAATATACAAACTTCTTATTTTATAAAATATATTTCACATCCCTGATAAATATCTTCCCTCAAAGTTATCTTAATTGGAATACCCTACTAAAAATTTTACTCATAACCTAGGTAATGGAAACATAATGCAGGTGTGATCTCAGATTCTAAGAAAGGGTAAACAAGGTAGATATCAATTGATGATCATATAAAAGCATAAGATAAGGATAAGGGTATAAGATCATGAACATAACTTAAAATTTTCATACCCAATATGAAAAAGTTCTGAAACATTAGTCACGGAATAAAACATTATCTTTTCAAAAGTAATGAATCATAAGAATTATAACTCATCAAAACTCAATCATAATCCATGAGTCCATGTTATAAATGTCTGTGGAATAATAATAAGTAGAGAAACCATTTTATATGTTAATGTTAACTACAAATACCATGTTTCCTATAGTGGATCATGCACCTTGACTTTTTTCCCATAACAAATAAAATACTTTTACTTGTTTCCCAGAGTGGATCAAGCATATAAACTTATTTCCCAAAACTATATTATGAGATATAATATGTTACCCAATTCATTGTAGGGAGATATAGGTTCCACCTTCCATATAATTTAATTATTCATATTTGTTCCACAATATCATAAAAAATTCCTTATATCAAAACCCATACAAATAAATGGGGTTCATTAAAAAAATTCATGATAGCATAACCCATAGAAACTGGTTTCACAAAAAAATCATCATAATAAAAATCTATATAGAGAAAGAATAAGGGTTTTATACTTGGATCATAACCCCATTAAAGAATAAGTAAAATCAAGGGTTGTTGTCATTGATGAATAAAGATACCATTAAAATATTGATAAAACCATCTTGAGAAAAAATGCCCTTTAAATTTTAAAAATCACATTTCAAAATCTACATGATTCTATTTATGGACCAAGTAAAACATCCTTATTCTCTAGATGTATTATGGTTTTAATGAAAATATTTTATGATCCAAGTATAGAAAACCTATTAATAAATTAATTAAAAATTGTATAGATTAAAAAATATTAATTTCAATATCATTAAGAACCATGTATAATTGAATCAATAAGGAAGATCCATCTCAAAGTTGAGCTACTCATCTCATGTGCCTAAATTATAATCATCTAACACCTTCTCACCAACCATGAAACAAGATGTTCATGAAACAATTTCACCTCTCACAATTCATTTTAATCTCTCATATCTCATCCATAATATCACTATCCACCTATATCCAAGCACAAAATAACATTGAAAGTCATGATCATAAAATGAATTTAAAAAATTGGAAATCAAATAGGGTCCAACAATAATAATGTAATTTTCACCAAAAAAATGTTTTGAAAAGGGAAATAAAGAGTGTTATAAATATAAAATAATGAGAAATATGAAATAACGTAAATTAAATAGAAAATATTTTATCAAATAGAAATCTAATAGTAAATAAATTAACACGATATCGGTCATTTCACTTTTCCTAGATCATAAAATTCATCTCACAATAAACAAGAGATTCTTTAGCCTCCGTAGTTGCCTCTATATTAAGATAAATCCTTAACATGGTAGCACATGTATGTCCCTCATACTCAAGTCCCTATATTAATATTCCAACATCCTTATGATAAAAATTGGGAGGAACCCTAATATATTACAACCTAATTATTATCATCACATTAATTTACAATGATTTTTTCATATAGTATAGTAACATATCTAAAAAAATCCACAAATATTTACCATTTCATATCATAATGAATAGAAATTTTTAGAAGATATCATTGAATTTTATAATTCTCTACAACAGAACATTTCCCCTATCATGATCATTAATGAACACATTTCATCTTCAAGAAACTATACGACGCATGTGAAAACCTAACTATACTATGAAGTCAATATTGTATGTAATCAAGTTAAAAAAACAAACTATTAGAGTTCTTGTGTAAAAATGCATCAGTTGATACACCATGGGTAAGTTCTATAGGATGTTTGATTATCCTTCAACATCACTATCATTTTCACCCTATCGATCCCAGCATAACCAAAACCTAACATGTTCTTAACTCAGGACTCTAGAAAATATCTAAATCAAATTCTTTGATAGAAATTTGGCAAGACCTGACCACACCAGGGACCCTCGCTGGTTGGGTGATGAGATCAATTGCACCACACCAAACCCACCATTAATTAGACAGAGGATGATGACTAATGTTTAGGGTGTTCAACACAAAAAAAACTATTGATCTGTTGTGTACATAATGGAAGACTATAAAATAAAAATCAAACAAATAAACAATAAAAAATAATCAATCCATAATCAATTGTTATTATAAACAATGTATAGTTCCTGAATACTACATACCATAATAATGAAAAAAATCTACATATTGAAAAACAACTATTAACCCCCAACAAGAAGAAAAATATTAGGCATTTGGTATACCTCATCGATATAAAAAACATACCCTAACACTAATATTTTACTATTAATATCAGTTTTCAAGTTAATGCCTCCCAAAACCACCATCAATATGACCGTGTAATGATGTATTTAGATGTATTGGTGAGTATACCCACATAATCAATAGTAAATAAACAAATTATAAACAAACATAACAATATAATTATTGAATAATAATCAACCCAATAAAATCAAACTATACAATATCTTCTTCACTAACCAAAACTACAAAGGGTAATGTTGGAAAAATATCACTTAAGAAAAAAAATCTAATCCTAAAATCCTCATAAGACATTACACATGAGTATAGATCATTCTAGAAATCTACATGTTATAATTTATAACTTTACATGGACAATATATTTTATTACCAATCTCACCACAAGAATAACTCTTGAAATAAAAATGTATTTATAATGTAACACATGACATCATAATAGAAAAATGATTCCCACAAGACAACTCCCACAAGCTATTAACTTAAATCCCCAACATTTAACATCATGTGACTGACCTGCTATCATAACAACACTATATCCATATACACAACAAAAAATAAACCTTCACATGTCCAAATATGTGGGGTGGGGTCTAGGGGTAAATCACTACTTAGATATCCATATAATACTTCTTTACAAGATATTGGGTAAAACATCTCTAATATGGTTGGTTGTGTATAAAATGGTACCCCCATAAGATGAGTGGAATTAATATAAAATAATAAATAACTCACAAAATATTTCACCAATAATTGATTCACTAAAATAATCTATCTCTATATCATCTATGTAATAATCATTATCATCAACATACTATTAATTTTTCAAAATCATTATCATATCATATGTGTCGTCATCATCTTCTAACTCTCAGTTATCACAAGGTCATGAAACAAATGTCAATAAGGTATGAATTTAATATCACATTAAATCTATCCCAGTTCATCAATATGACCCAACCCACCAAGGCCTCACCTGGGATTACACTAATCTTAGTGTGCCACACTAAACATGGTTCCAATAGTATAGTGGATAGCGATGCGCACCAAGAAGGAATAATGCTCATAGGAGGCCGTATCCTATGTCGAACTATAATAAAAAATGTACTCCAATACAAAATATATATTTTTCAAACACCATAAAAATATATATATAAATTACTAAACTATATATTAATTCATGTTTTAGACCACAAATATTCAATATAACACCTTAATGAAAAAACCGGAATGGAAGTAATACAACTAGTAATATTATGGGCATAAATAAAATCCGATGGTGTAAAAAAATCCATAGTATAAGAACTTATGGGAAGGTAACGAAAGAATAAACCATCTCTACCACAGACTAGTATACATGACTTTACACTTGCGATTCCAACTCTAATATCTTCGTATTTACTAAGTTCACCACAAAACTATGAAATTTATATATAGAAACAACACATGTGGGAGTAAGTCCCATATAGGGTCAAGTATAAAAATACATGGTGGGATTCCATGAAAGCATAATGTAATGAAAAAATAGTAAGTGAGCTCAAAAACCTTGAGGATAAGGGAATAGGAAGGAGTGATTTTGGTATGAACTGAAGTATATAAAACCAACAATGTTAGAATAATATAGTCAATAAAAATTAACTCAATGGGGGATCTTATTGAATAAGAAACTAGAGATACCCAAAATATTAAAATACCAATAAAAGCTGAAGTTGATAGTTTTGTTGTATATTGTATCATGAATGAAATTGAACATTCATAAAATATATGCAGACCTACTACACCAATATCATGAACTATCACATCTACATAAAACTCTTTCCATTCTTTCTACATATCTATAGTTTTAGTGGGGTACATGCCTTGATGGGTTATATATGTTAGTAAAAGGGGAACTAGCCCCTATGGTGAACTTCTTCCTTTTCATGAGGTGTATCCATCAGCCAAGTTTATTGGAGACCCTATACGTGGTGGACTCATGCCTCATCATAATGGGAGCTTACCTACTCTACTAATCATATAGAGAACCCTCACTCTAGAAACACTATTCTTCAAGGGTGGTAATCAACCCATTTTTTACTGCAATAGTCTCACCCACTCCCCCATCATCATATCTATGAGATAAGGAAACTCATTTATCGAATGTTCCTAAGAAACAAAATCCAATCACTAAATATATATACACCATTACATTCAAAATGGAAAATTCCAATAATGGACTATTAATGTGTTTGATTCTAAAACCTGGGTGAGAAAATATAAAACATGCTAAAGAGGGAACAATACAAAGAATACACTATCCAATACTAGTAGTTCCGGCTATAAAAGTATCCAGGAATATGCCACCATCATTCTATTATTTTGGAGTTGGCCTATACAGAGTTCTTATAAAGTTAAATAATTTATAATGATTTATACTCTACTCAGTCGCATACCAAAAATACTCCTAAAATTATACAATATAAATACATGACATATAATCTGATATAAAAGGTGTATGTAATTTCATATAATAGTTAATTTCGGGTTTATATACACAACATTTATGAAAGTGTTCATGACATATAGGACCGACTAACCACTAGGGAATGTATTTCTGGAGTTTCCTATGTTGTAGCACCATTATACATTATGTGAACCATGACCCACAAAAAAATTGGGGCCATCTAGTTATATAGGCATGAACAATTTAATACATCAATACCCATAGTATAATATACATGGTGTGTGACATATAGTTACACTTTATGTAAAATTTGTAGCACCGGTAAAAGCATAGCACTATTGAATGTAACATATATACTGTGTGATTCAAAATACTACATGTCACATTGTTAAAAAATTCACAGAAGACTCATAACTTCTACTAGATGAATTTATATCATCCTCCACCACAAATCTCATCACCCGGTGTGACATCTAGTTTAACTTGCACCATTAATTCCCTCTTAGGATACCTCTCATTTCATTTTTTCCTTCTTATTTGTGATAAAATGTTATCTACCATAAAAATAACTCTATACATCTCCCCTATTCATTGATGATCTCATGTTTTGTCAATTTCTATGCTGATACTAGCCATCCAACCCGGATATATCTCATACCAATAGTTCCTGACATTTTCATATTCCTATTATCTTCAAATAAATTTGAAAAAATAACCAAAACGAAGTCCAAAAGCGAGAATCTAATATTAGTGTAAAATAGATAGAATATGATATGGGAATTTGAGGGAAAAGATTATAGTGATAATGTGATTCAACATCTATCATAGTTCATCACACAAAGAAAATAAATCAAAATAATAAGATAATATTAATGATAACATTTTTTTGAATGTTGTTCAAGAAAAAGTTATCTAAAAACGACCATAAACTCATTAGTTTAAATAATATATTATGTAATTCAATAATTATTCATAGATAACCATATCAAATGAAAATTTATAATCATTATCTTAATGAGTGTGGAATAATAATTCTTCAAAATAAAAAATACTTGGTTAATGGTACTAAAATAATGAATTTCAACAATTCCGATCTCTTAAAGGTAAGCAATGATTACTCATGTTTTATTTCCAATTAAATAACCTTTTCAGAACCATCCATGTAATTTCTTCATGTTAACTACAAATTGTTTTTGGGTGATTCAATTATGGGTGGGATAATTTAATAACAAAAAATTAGGATTAAAATAATAATAAATTCTACCCTCATGGTGAAAATGTTGATTCTTCAACCTATTCATCAATTACACATTATTAGATCATTATAACTATGAAAATACATCATATGTTCCTCCTCCTCATCAAATATTATTGATATCTATCTATATGTAGTGTGTACATTAAAGTGATAGTAAACCCTAGATTAATGGTAAAATTACATTATATAAGGCCATAAAATTATAACCAGTTAGATTATTAATAACCTAAAACGTTCTGGTCTTTGAAATGATTCATGTACACACAAATTATACACCCTAGGATCTAATTGAATTATGGATCATTGATTGTGGGGATTTTTTCCATTCTATGACTGAGAGTAGATTAATGTTGAATTATATGTCTATAATGTTTAGTATTTCCTATCCTGATAATGCTGAATATTCTGAGATCATGGGGATGGGAAATGTTAAATTTTGAATATAAGACAAGACATTCCTGGAGTCAGTGGGAATTCATCACATATTAGGGTTATAAAAGAATTTCGTTTTTTAGTTGGATAAAGAATTTTTTAGAAAAACCTTTACAGATAGATTATGAAAGATTTCCTAGGGTTCCGTGGTTTTTTTGTAGGTGTTAATGATGGTATATTATATCTTATGGTAAGATCAGGTGGAGTAATAAATTTTGGAATGATATTTTTCAAAATACCACATTTATAACATTTTCATCATGGTAAACTAAGTGATAATAATATGCAAGTCTTCGCAATTTAGGTTTTACTAAATCTCAGTGAAATGGATTTAAAATCTTGTTGTAATTTTATAATTGAAAATTAGAGAAATATTTCATTTACCACAAATAAAAGAAAACCTAAATTTCATAAATTATAGCCCATGTATATGAATTTTTTGGGTCCTACACACAATCTATTCTCATGGTGATCTAATATACTTTGTTATATTCACCAATCATTCAATTTGGAAAGTATGGTTTTAATTCCTTAAACAAATATCATTGGTGTTTGGGGTATTTATTTGATTTAGTTTCATTGTGTTGAAAGGGGATGATAATAAAATTTAGTGATTATGGGATAATAATTGTGGATAATATATAAATAGGGAATTCTTAATGATTTACTAGAGAATAAGAATAAGGTTTGAGAAGTCTATTCTTGGAACGCTGAAACATAGTGGTGAATCAAAGAGGATAAACTCTATTCTAACTAAGATGGACCAGAGTATGATATTACATTATAATGTCCATAATGATTTTTGGGTAGTAGTAATCAATTGTGCAACATATCTTGTGAAATAGAATCTTTTAACACAATTGGTGTAGGATATTTTGAAAAAACTATTAACCAAAAAACTAGTGGAATTTTGGAACCTCAATGTTTTCAAAAGTATCTCTTACACTCATGTTGATTCCAAGGATTGGTTAAATATGAAATAAATTTCTAATAAAATCCGTTTTCTGGGTAAGGAGATGAAATTATTGTATTTTATATTTGGTTAAATGAAAATCATAAGATCACTTGAAGGAAAAATGTCTACATCAATGAGATGATCTTACGAAATGATTAAAGATTGGTGGAAGATTTTATTTAGAATAAAGATTAAATTGGAATCATTCAATTTGATATAAATGAATGTTATAAAATTCTAGAATTTTCCAGATGTAAATAAATTTTATGTGTGCCAAAGGACTCTTGAATAGGTATCATAATTATCAATGACTATAGATGCTCAATGATGAATTAAATAAGGTGAAATTATGGAAGTAGTGGTTTTGGAAGATCTGATCCATTTATTGAGTTATGGTGGCCAAACATGATCATGTGACTAGTTTAGAGGCCTGAAAATTATCTATATTACATTATTCTTATAGGTGGAGGATATACCAATATATGGGAAAGAGTAATGAGACTCATTGATTTTTGGAATTTGGGAGTTATGTATGAAAGGTTAAATGAATTTTTTATATGACAATTGAACGTGGTATATAAGGAAGTTAACAAAGTGGAATAAATAACTTTATAATAAAATGATTTTTCTTGTTGAAGGATGAAAACAGAAGTAAAAATTAGTAAAATTCTAGTTTAGTTTTTAAGGGGTTTCAATAGAAATAATGAGTGGATTTATCTGAAATTTTCTAACCCATTTTAATAAAAAAAACAATCCATATAGTATTAAGTCTAGTTACATATAAAAGTATACGTATGAAAAAAATGGATGTGATGATGAAGTTACTTTATAGTGATTTTTAGGAATAAATACTTATGAATCACTTGGAGGGTCTCATAGAAAAATATAATGAGATCCGGGTTTATAAGAAGAAGTGAATCCTTTATTTATTGAATAAAGTATCAAGGAAATAGAAATGGAAGTTTGATGACTTTATGGAAAAGAAGATATTATTCTGTAATAAATAAAACTATTTTTATATATAAATTTGTTATATGATAGGGGTTACATCATCCATGTCTTTTAAATGTCTGGTATTCTCTCAGTTACTCTAGACATGAAATAGATTCTAGTGATGAAATTCGATTTCTCTAAATGGTATGAAATGAAGGATCTAAGAGAATATAATAAATTATTGGGAATGAAGATCAAAGGATATTGGGAGGTAATATCAATGGTTTTATCTCATAAGTAATATATCTATAAGGTTATCAAAAAATTTATAATAACCAAATGTAAACCTATGTCAACCCCATTAGTCAGACACTTGAGGTAATCTAAATAGAAAGAATAAAAAATATAATCTGAGATAAAGTATATAGTGATCCACTTAAATTAATAGTTTAAAAATCCATTTACACTATGGTGTGTACAACGGAATACATTTCACTTTTTAAGGGAGTTTTCATCAGATTTATTGTGATTATGGGATAAGATAACTAAGAAGCTGTGAAGTCAATTATGTAATATCTAATTTTGTCATAAGATATAGCCTTGTGTTTAGGAATGGATTATTTTTACATGGATATGTTTATAGTAACTTTAGATGGTATATGGATACATGGATGAGTACTATATACATTTATTTTACCTTTAGAGGGATAGTAATAATTTCGGTGTCGATACTCTAGTTAGAATTTTCATTATCCAGAACTGAAGAAGAGTATGTGGTTAATACAGAAGTAGGTAAGAAATTGATATGGATAAAGTGTTTATTGGAGGAAGTTGGAAAGATATGGGAATTTTTTTTTCTATGGTAGTTATAGTATAATTATGTTTTAAAAAATACATTATTTTAATCCTAAACAAAGAAAATTGAGCCAAAGTAAAATTTCATCCATAATATGTTGGAAGACTGGGTGTCAGAGCTATGATAAATTGGTGAAAGTTAAAATATAATGGGCATTTTCACAAAGTTATTAGTATGGGATTTTTTGAGGTGGAATTTTTCCTCATTGGGACTTTTGAGACAAGAAATAGAATAGGGAATCAAACTATTTTCAAGGAAGCTGAGACAAGATGAAATTCACCTAAGTGTCTTTAGTTGTATTTAATCCTTGAAATATGTATTCAAGTGGTATATTATTAGGAAAGTGTAAAATCATTTCATGTTCTGGTCTTCCACATTCAAAAGGTGAGAGGCCAGAACTTGGGGATCATAAATAGTACCATGATGGATGCAAAAGAAGTATAGTGGAGGCATGTAGGTTTGGAAGATAATATTCTAGAACCAAATTCATAGGTCTTGATGTTCATATATTGGGGTGTAGTGTAAATTTAAACATTGGGTGGATTGATGGTTGTGTTTATTATGGCAAAATAATTGTATATTTTTTACAGGATATGTATTTATCACTTATAAAACACACATTGTTAACTAGAAGATAGTTACTGAGGAGGGGTGACTTGCGAGTAATAAAAGGTGTCCAGGTCAACTGGTGGGTCCTCTATGAATCAAGGAACGTGGCGGAATTTTTTGGCTATATAGGTCCTACTATAAAAATATGTGTTGATATTACTTGTATATGTTTAATGTGTGATAAAAATGGGAAAATATGAATTTAGAGATAAAAAAATGTAATTTTATTCTTCCATAATTAAAATAAAGTAATAGTACTCTCTTTTAGATATATGACTAAATTTCAAACCATGTAAATATCAGGTTTTTTATCCTTATTTTATATTTTTTCTTCTTGTGTTTTTTTACTAGGTTTCTTTCTTGTGTGCATAAGGTTGAAATCTAGTACATGGATGGGGTGTGGTTTTTTATTCTCATTCATAATACATTGAGTTCATGGATTCACTTAATATATGCAGTTTCTAGATCCTTGTTCACTAGTTAAAGATTTATGTGGTTTTCTACCTAGATTGGGTGGTTTCAGACCCAACATATAGGTGTTTTGAAGATGGTCGAAAGGTTTATCCCATTAGTAGCTACTCAAACATCACCAATTCTTCTATCTACCCTGACTCTGAGAAGGCTATAGAGCCTTTATGAAATCATATGATATCAAAGTTTTCGTTAAATTGAAATCAATCCACAACACCACTCTATTTTAGTTATAGGGATAATCCAAACTCTATTGAGTCTTTGTGCACATATAAAAAATCTAAACTTTTGAACATTTGTGGGGGATATATAATGGAATAATAGAAACGTGACTCTCACTCTAGATACCTCATTTTAAATTCTAATATTGAAGGGTATATTTTTTTAATCAGGACCAACGATTACCTCATCTGTAAACCTCAAAAAGTTCTTGTTCAAAGTCCTGCTTTCCTAAAGAGGATAGAACTCCATTTAAATTTATCTATCCTTTACAACATCAGATATAACTTCAGGAAAACAATCTCAAATTATAAACATGGTAGGATAATACCATCATGAGTTTAGGTAAATGTTAACTAATGGATCACTTGATCAAGATGGGAAGATAAAATGTGTTAACCACTATCTATTCATTGTGTTTCAAGACTAGATTGGTGGGTGATATAGAATGTCTAAATCACGAACCTTATTCTATGACACTATATGTTTAAAATAGTTCATTCATGATCATTACCAAAAATTTGGATTTTATCCTACACTTTTAGAAATCCCAATTATTACATAAAATTTTTCTAACTATAATAACCAAATGTTGACTAAACCCTTTTTTGTTACCAACTATGATGGCCCAAGATTTTCATATAGAGTTAATACTTCTATTTTAGTGAATATTCAATACATAAAAATATGATCCATAACAGAACCACAATATTTTAGATTCTATTGAGAATAAATATATAAATTTTTTTTATGAATTATCTTAAACATCTCCCAAAAATATCTTCCCACATAGTTCTCTTTATAATTATACCCTACTAAAAACATTCCTCATAACCTGGGGAAAGTAAACATGAGAGAAGTGTGAGCTCAGATACAAAGGGTAAAAAAGTGAGTTATCAATCAATGATCATATGAAATCATAAGATAATAATAAGGGTATAATATCCTAACCATAACATAGAAATATTTCACCCAATATAAAAAAGATCACAATCATGAGTTATGGAATAAAAAATTATCATTTCAAAATACATGAATCATAATATTGAGAACTTATCATAACTCAATCATGAACAATGATTTCATGTCATAAATTTTTGTGGTACAATAAAAAGTAGATAAATTATTTCATATGTCATGTTTATCTTCCAATACCAACAAATTATGCATCAACACATGTTTCCCCTTGGGGATCAAGCACATCGACTTGTTTCCCATAATGGGTCATGCACCTCGACTTATTTCACATAGTGGATCAATCATATCAACTTATTTACCATAACTATCTTATGAGATTTAAAATTTTACCCAATTCATTGTAGATATATATAGGTCCCACCTATCACATAATGCAAATCAAATATATGTGTTCCACAATTTCATAAAACATTCATCATATCATAACCCATGAAAAGAAATGGGTTTCATAACAAATTTCATCATAGAAAACCCCTTGGAAACAAGTTTTGTAAAACAAAATTCATCATAATCATAATCTATCTAGAGAAATAATATGGTGTTTATACTTGTTCGATAAACCAATTAATGAATAATTATAATCAAGTGTTGTTGATTTGATAAATAGAGATGCCATTAAATATTTAAAATGTAGCACATTTGGAAAATGAAAAAGAAGATTCCTTATAATTTTTTTACAAGAATCAACCAATTGTAGAAATCCCTCTAACCAATAATAGTATAATATTAAATTTATTATTGAAAACCACTGTAGAAAACATGGGTATGGAAAAAATGGATTTTAGATTAAAGAGAGAAATAATGTTGATCCTCCTTAAAAGTACTCTGTTGATCTCATAAATAATTTAACTGAGGAAAAAAATAAAGCATATAATCTTAATAAATAAATAGAGGGGAATAAATTAGATTCATCTGATATGTTTTATATAATTTTCTCAATGTAAATTAATGTATAAAAAATATCTATTGAAATAGGATTGAAACATAAATCCCTTACCGCAAGTATCATTTTTCCTCCTTCAGGTTCAAACATACTATATAATAAAGAGGATTTATTATAAATTTAGTATATAACCATGTTAATATATATCATACCCTTTATTTTTTATTTATGAAAACTTTTAAATAGTTTATTAATAATTTTTTTTTAAAATCACAGTTTTGGTTGATAACTGATATGTCATCCATGCATGTTTTGGTTCAAAACTCTTGATCCTTATACATTGATATCAGTTCCAACATTTCCAGAATTTTAATCATGGTATAAAAATAATATATATTTATTATAAACTTATTTATAATAATTTATAAAAATTTAAGATAGAAATATGAATTACACCATTCATGGAGACGGTTGGTTGTACGTACACATAGACATTATTTAAAATTTTCAACTGATGAATTGAAAGAATGGTAAATAATAATTCACCTTTAGAGAATAGTTATTATATTATATTTATTATATATATTAATAAAATCCAACCACATTACCATCTAGGTAAAATATTAATGGAAAACGAATCACATTGCTTCGTGGGGGGGGGGGGGTAACCCACACGTATGCACGACCAACGTTATCATTTCCAAATGGATTGGATTGTAAGAAGGTAGATGTGATATTATAATTAAATAAAAAATATTATTTTAAATATAATCATTAAACCTTCCTTAATTCCTATCCATAACATATTTTCCTGAAAAATGAATTGTATCGCATCTTGGAGAGAATAATCCATATGTACGAATGAGCGGTACTTTCACTTCTCATTTAGTGGGAAAATGGTTTATAATGGTGTTTTCATAATCATAATATAATATCATAATATTTTGGATACTAAACATAAAATTTTATTGTAAATAGTACATATTTATAGGACGCAAATAAGAGAATAAAAGAAAGTGATCGGATAAGGCGATTATCTCTTCTATGAAATGATTTTTTAGATCTACTCTAAAGAGATCCAGGGTTACTATTTTCAGAAGATAAAACCTCTATAATGTGTCTAGGGAAGTGGAGAAGATAATATTTCAGAGTATGGTCAATATAGATACCTCAATTGTATTTGAATAAGGGAAATGATTGGTGTTTTTTCATAAGATAGGGGAGTGGAACACTTGTAATTTCATAAAAAGATAAAAATATAAGTAAGCCAATATTATGCAAAAAAGTTCCAAATGGCCCATAAATGGACCTGGTATGACATTGTAGACCACATATTATCCTTTTTGTTATATATTAATATTTTAATTATTTTTATGTGATTTAATAAAATATTATTCTCTGAAAATATCATTATTGACAATTTAGATAATATTCAAATAATTTGAGAAAAAGATAAAAATAAAATGTTTAATTCGAATATAATCTTGTAAAACAATAATAATATGGTGTATTTTCCTATTAAATTATTTTAACTCGTTAAATCACTCAAATTATATTTCATTTAATATTCATAAAATCATTTATTATCTTTTTTATTAATTTGAGAAATATGACATCGGTGTTTCATAAGTATTTAAGGTCAATATATAATTACTAAAAATTATAAATATATTTTTATACTAAAAATAATTTTATTTTTATCAAAATAGATATTTATATCTATTAATAAATCTTTTTCTCATTATTTGAATGCATATTAGATATTTGAAACTAAGAGAGTGACATTTTTAACTTTCGTTAATTTAAATATTATAGAGGTCATTTTCATGGAAAATGGGCATTAAAAAATAAAATTAGATCATATGGTTTTAATGGAAGAATTACAATTATACAATTAAAATTATGATAAATAATTATGGACTTATCACTTATTTTTAACATCGATTACTCGGATTTACCTTTTACCAAGGTGATAAATTTTACCATGATCTCTATTTATATTGAAAAAAATAAAGGGGTTTTGTCTACCAAATTTCAACCTCTTGATTATAAATATTTTATTCATTTCATATAAATAAATACCTATAAGTAGAAGATATTAATTTTATAGTAAATTCCAAAATGAAACAAAAACTACTTTTTAGAAAAAAAAATACCTATTTAAGCATAAACCCTAATTTATTATTATCATATTCTCAGAAAATTATTTGATAAATGTTTAAAACATTTGATCGAGTAAATTATAAATTAATTTTCATAAATTTTATTCAAAAATATGAATTAATTTAACTTAAATATAAATTATCCACATAAAATAAATTTTTTAGAAAAACATGACTTATTTTCATATAGGTTCTTCATTTTAATTATATTCCTTTGATAAATAATGAATTAATTTTAAAAAAATTTAGAGTATATATTTTTAATATTTTTCTTATTACTATTCATACTTTCTAATCTAATTTCACGGCGATAACATATAAATTATATTTCAATAATGTTATGTGGTTCATATAAACTCGCATTTGTGTGCACCACATGCAATCAAATAAATCAAATTATATAAAAATGAAAATTTCAAAAAAATATCATGGTGTTACATTATAACACCAATAAAAATAATATCTCCCTCAAAATTCCTCACTCTAATATAAATAGATGCAGATACTTCTGCCTCATTACATCCTCATGAACCCTTAGAGTTTCTTCAAATTGATAATTTCACCAGAAAACTTTGATCAAGTGAGTTTTCTTGTTTCATATCAAATTATCTATATGATCTAGAGTCTCTACTAGTAATTATTCATAAAAAGGATCTATATCTAGTGGTATGACCTATGAGTGAAACACTTATGAAGGATCAGGTATGTACTTTACAAATAGAGATACATTGAACACATCATGAACTTGAGAAAGATTTATTTGGAGCACTAATTCATAAGATAAAATCTTAATATGATAAATAAATTCAAAAGAAATGATATACCTAGGGAATAAAATTCCATTATTTCACAATATCATCACCCACTTCCAAGGAGATATTCATAAGAATATATTGTCACGAGCTTCAAACTCAAGATATTCCTTGAGATTGTTAACATAAATTATTTTTTCAAATATGAGTTTCTCTTATGTTATATTGAGTGTTTCTAACATTTTATACCATCTAATCAGATAGAAATGGTCCCAATAACTATGTTTCTCCAACTATATTCTAGTTTGTTAGACTTATGCATTTCATAACATATATTTCATCATAAGGAGTGATCTGAATATTAGAGTAAATACTATTTTTATAAAAAAAATTCACTAAATGAAGGTTTTTATCCAAAACACCATTGAAATACATAGATAAATATATCAAAAATAATTATATAGTTTTAATTCTCCTTTTAGAATGACCATCTATATGATGATGATAAGTAGTTCTAAAACATAACTATGTATCTACAACCTATCAGAGACTTCAACAAGACATCAAGGTAAACCTTGGATCCTAATCAGATACAATTGATAGTGGTAAACAATGAAATATTACCACTTAGATAATATATAACTGAGTAAGTTGATTGGGAGAGAAATATTTTATAATATAAATGATGTGTGATGAATTCGTAACGCAGTCCACTATAACCCATATTGAATTTTACCATTTATGTTTTTTAGGGATTCTGGTGACATAATCCATGGTGTAGTTTTCTTATTTTCATTATGGTATGGGAATTGGTTGTAACTTCCTCTTAACTTTCGTATCATAGCATTAACATGCTGACTTCTTAAGAACCGAGAAACAATTTTTTCAAAATATCTTTTCATGTCGTACCACCATAAATAATTTTCCAAGTATCTATATATATTTTTACGTCCATGATGAATAGATAATTATGAACTATTATCCACATCCAAAATATCCTTCTTAAAATCTGGCGTTGAAAGGACACAAACACGATTCTTGAAACTTATCATTCCCTCATAATCAATGATGAACTGAGGAACATTTCACACCTTCTTTTGTAACTCCAAATATTCATTCTGTTCCTTTTTAATCATCACATGGATTGATGGTTGGAAATTCATTTGAATAAGATAATATTTATCCCTATCCTTCAATATTTCCAGATCCATACTTTGAAAATATAGAAATACTGGATATTTTATTATCCTCATCAAAGATGGGCGTGCATGGACATTTCAACTCAAAGCATCTACCACCTTGTTCTCCTTCCAAGGGTGGTAATTCATTGAGTAGTAATTCTCATTAATCAGATGAATTAATATTTTATGGAAAATATTTATTCCTTTATAAGTGAATATTTACTTTAAACATTTATGATCATAATATATGTCACACCTCACTCAATATAGATAATTCCACCTTAATCGTTAAGAAAAAATTACCGCATCTAACTTCAAGTCATGGTTTGGGTAATCATTCTCATTATACTTCAATTAAAATGAGGCATAAGAAATCACCATTTCATTTTTTTATAACACATCACATTATCTTCTTTTATGTATCACTATAGATTAAAAACCTTTCTCCATTATAGGGTTGTGTGAGAATAGGTTCATGAACCAACCTTCTTTTCAGTTCCTTAAAATTCTCTTCACATTCCTCTAAAAATATAAAAATAATTCCATTCTAAGTAAAATTGTTGAGAGGATTAGATAATGTTGATAAATATCTGAAAAATGATGATAATATCCTACCATCCTAAGAAAACTATGTATTTTAGTTACCGAGGTTGGTCTCGTCCATTTCTCAATAACTTTTGTCTTTGAAGGATCTACAGATATACCCTCACATGAGATTATTTGAACCAGGAATGAAACGTTTTTAATAAAAAATCCACACTAGGTAAATTTTTCATAAAACTTCTCCTTACTCATAGTTTTTATCAAAATACTCAAGTTTTCTTCAAAATATTCCTTGATCTTTGAATATAACGGAATTTATTCTATAAAGACTACCAAAAAATGATCAAGGTATTCTCTGAGGACTCTATTCATTGAATTCATTGTGATCATGGGGGAATTAGTAACACTAAAATGCATAACTATAAATTCATAGTGTCCATACCTTTTTTGAAATTTCAAATTGGGTATATCCTCTTTCTTGAACCTCAATTGAAAATATCCAGAACGGAGTCCAATCTTGGAAAAGTAATGATCCCCACTTAGTCGATCAAATAATTCATTAATATGGTGGATACAATACTTTTCCATGATTTTTATCTTGTTATGATCCTAAAAATCATTATAAATATGCATTGAACCATATTTCTTAATAAAAAATAGAATAGTTAAACCCATGGAAATTCACTTGGGAATATGAATCTCTTATCATGATTCTTCCGGAGTTGATTCTTTAATTCCTACAACTAAATTAGGACCATTCTATAAGGATTCATTAAAATAGTATTAGAACCATGTATGAGTTCTATTGAAAATTAAACTTTAATATTAAATGTAAGACCAGAAAATTCTTATGGATAAACATCAATAAACTCTGGTATAATACATTTATCCTTAATATTGAGTTTCTCCCCAACCATCCGAGATACATTACCTTCAGGTATATGAATTTTGACCCACATGATAGAATTAATTTCCATTGGAAGTTCATATTCATCCTCACATTGATAAATGATCATAGGTTCATTAGGTATATAATATTCGACATACCTTCCTTGAATACTGATATGAGATCCATATAGAGTGATCCAATCTATTCCATGAATCACATCGAATTCAACTAAATCGAGAATTATAATATTTATTTGAAGTAATTTCCCAAAAAAAATAAATCATAAAGGAACTATAGACTTGATATGTTACAATTGTTCCATTAATAATATTCTCATCTAACTTTGAAACTAACCATTGAGGTGATATGGTGAAACCATTATAAAAGTTTTTAGAAATAAAAGAGCGGTTGGATCCAGAATAATATAATAAATTTTTTGTTATAGATTTTTTGATATGTTCACCTTTAAACACATTATTCTCGTAACCCACTTCAGTAATCATGATCACATGATATTTTTATTTTTATTTAGACTTAAGTGGTTGTTGATGCTAATAAATAATAACCTTTATATTAATGAATTGGTTGGAATAATTCCCATACTCCTGGAATTTGAAGCATTAGTGTGTGGGTGGTGTATTAGTGAACATGTTATTTTCCTCCATTTCATTGACTATAATATTAATCAATTTTTTACATTCATAGGCTTTATGAACTAACTTTACACATTTAATTAACTAAAAAGTTCCATTCAAAAAAATTCATTGATGTTTCTTCCCACATTTATAGCACATTGATAGAATTAATTTCATTCCACCATGTGATTTTTTTTGTGTTTTTAAGAGACTTGATCTTTATTTTCTTATTAAAACCTTGGGAAAAGTAGGAATCTACAATTTTCATTTCTACTTTTACTGCACATTGAACTATTTATTCATCTCTACTAAAGTATCTTATAAACAGTGCCTTTTGGAGACTTGGTTTAAATCCAACAAAGAATTGATCAATTTTAGTTTCAAGGATAATAATTAAACCAAGTAATACCTTACAACCCTTTTAAAATTTTCGTCATAGTTACCTGTAAAACCTACATATTTTATAGTATTGTTTCTTTTTATATAAATTTAATATCTTATGTTACACGCAACACTATGTTCAAATGCACCGCGATCTATTAATAAGTGATTTTCATAACCTAGACGTTAAAATGGAAGGAATGGATATTATTAACCAAATTATGAAATTTATAAATTTAATAAAATGTCTTTAAATTCAAAGAAAATATTTTATAGGAAAAAGATAAGAATGAATCCAATTTTACACATTAAAAGTCTATATTGTTTTAAAGGTAGTTTTAAAACATTTTAATGGTGAACTTGTTTTAAAACTAACTTTTATGCTTTGACAAAATATATTTGAAAAGATAAACATAAATTTTGAAAATGGAATTTTAAAAATTACGTTGGTTATTTTTTTTTCCAATATGTTTCATTTTTTATGAATAGTGAAAAAATACTGCATTTTAATTGAAAAATTTATTTTCATATATTTGATTTATATATTTAGATGATATTATAAATTTTTTTAAAAGTTTAAATATTTAAATAATACATCATTGAATCCAACTTGGGTTATTGGAATCAATTTTTACATTGAAATTAGATATCAAAACATTTCAATATTTTTATCATTTTTACTTTAAAAACTCATTATTTCATCCCCTATACATGATTAATTTTAAATTAATTACTTAAAATTATAGGTTATTAATTTTGAAAAATGGATTCCCATTTGGAATCATAAAGTAAAATTTACTAAATATCTTTCATTTATGTTTGGAAAATATGAATAGTAACTTTAGTATTTCTTGTTGAAACGGTTAAGGGTAAATTGGGTAATTATGGTTAAAAGTAATATTATAAATACTAGAAAAGTACACTAACACATTTCCTAATTTTATTTGATGAGTTATTATTGAAAAAAAATCATCCTTGAGATGATTTTATGGCCTCTTTGATCCACTAGGATGACTTTAAGCCTTTTAAATTATTTTATTCTATCAAAATTAAAATATGTCATAATCATGTTCTTAATAAGTGTTTGATTATATAAATATGTTTCTTTAGAATATATCCTTGAATATAAATATTAATATGAAATCTAAATTTTTTATTATCATTATTATAAATAATTTTTTTATGAAGTAAATAATTAAATTAAAGGCTAGCACAGTGATGATGTAGTAATTATTTATTTAATGGATATATAAAATAAATGTTATTAAAAATAATAAAACAAATTTAATTTTATATAATTAATGTCATGCTTGAATTTTATAGATAACCAAGACATTATATGGATGTATTAATAGTTTTTTCTAAGTTATCTTGTTTCTATGATATTTTTAAAAAGTCATGTAATGAATAGTGTCAAAATTTCACAAGAGCCTCAACTTGGTTGGTGAGGACTCGGTATGTGAATCCAAGAGACCTAACTCCAAATCCAATTGGAGAAATAATTTATGGGTACTTTAGTAGGTATTGTTCGATACTTTAGCATCTAGGAACTATTAATCTATTTGGGATTTGAGGCCACCAGTTTGGTCCTCAGTCCCCTCAAGGCCTTCAGGCCACCCAAGGCTTTCGAGAAAGTAAGGATTCCGGGAAACCTCAAGGCCTTTGAGACAGCTTTATGATTTTAGGCTATCTCTAGGATTTTGAGCCACCTAAAAATTGTGCTTAACAGACCAAGAAGTCTCTACAAAGAGAAGACTCTAAATGAGGATTTAGAGTAGGTGCATTCACCAAAGTAGAAGCTAACAGATTTTGAAGAAATATAGGGTATGGAATTGACATCGGGACCAGATTTTGCATGCACAAGAAGCCTAGACAAATAGCCATGCAAAGGTGGATAGCTGACATCACGATATAGAAACTAGGGAGGAGCAGTTCCAAGTTGTTATAGTCTTGATATTTTCATTAAGACCAACGAGTCATGTAATCATTAAGCCTATGGGCCTTGTAAGGGTTACCGCTTATCCCTTGAAATGGGGGTTATAAAAAACAATAAAAAAATAATTCCTCCAGGGCATTAAAAAAATAGTGTCAAAATTGATACTTATGATATTTTGAAATAAATAATATATTATTAAATTTTATAAAAATAATAAAAATATAAAATTCATCTAACTGATTATGATAAGCTTAAACATTCCATCCCTGAAATTTTAGAAGAAACATTGGAATATATATTTAGAAAATATTGATTTAGGAAATGTAACCCTATAACAGACTGAGAATTTTTTCAAAGTAACCAATTTTATGATTTTTAGATTAGTTATAAATAAATTTTATTTTTTTTACTAGTTCAAAATTATGCATTATGATTCGTAACATAATGTAGTGTATTCCACTATTTTTAAATGGATCATAGTGGAAGTAATAGAAACCATATCAACGCACATAATCCATGTATGAATTTCCCTCATATGCAAGATAATGATATTGGAGGAGGAGCTGCAACTACTGCTGAAAAACTTATAACTTTACATAGACAACTAAATTAGGTTATGAACAATAATCCTATCAGTATTTATAATACAGATCTGAAATTTAGAGAAACAATATTAGACTGCTTAATGAGACAACAACTTCCATCATTCAATTGGACTACATATACATTTTTAGGTGAGAAATTAATATGTTCCTTAGAGAAGATATTTCTTTCATTGGTAAGAAATAATATGGAGAAGGTTTTCATGGAAGTTTATTGTATCTTGGAAGATTCATATCAATGGTTTTCATTTATTCAAAACATTATCGACGAAGAAATAGAAAACATGGAATGGAAGGACTTTAAGAAAATTTTCATAGAAAAACATTTTCCTCATGAATAATGAGCATATATGGAGAAAAAATTTATGATTCTGAATATAAGTGTAGATGATAGTGTTGTTAAGTATAAAGGAAAATTTATAATGTTACCAAGGCATGATACTGATTACATACATAATCTAAATAGAAATATTTATTGATTTGTTAAGGGGTTAAAACCATTCCCCAAAAGGGATCTGGTCTACCAAACATTCCCATCATATGAAGATATAGTCTCATGTACTAGAAATATTGAGAAATAATTTGTTAACTCTTATTAATTTACAATAAATCAAGAAAAGAGGAGGGTGTAATAGAAAATAAAGGATAAAGGGAATTAAAAAAAATTCAATTTTCCAACATGGGGTTCTTGTGGAAGGAAACACTCTAGTACCTACTTAAAAAGAAAAGGATTTTTCTTTAAGTTTGGTGATAAAGTAAATAATTCTCATGAATTCAAGGAAAATAAGGAAAATTTTAATGTTCAATGATATAATTTTAAGGTTATGAGACACAATGAAAATTATTTTCTTAATAGTTAAGGAAACTTAACCCAAGAAAGGCCATGGGAGAAAGGACAAGTTTATGTGCACAAGAATTGAGGTTTAAGTTCCTAATGATGTGGTGGAAGGTACCTTAATCATCTCCTCCAATTGAAATAAGTTTTTATTTGATTGTGGATCATCACATTATTTTATATCTTCCTAGTTTTTCAAGAAAATCAAACATTTCCCTTTTGATTTAATAAAGGATTTGTCTGTCAAAAATCCTAAGGGATGTTTATTTCAACAAAGATGTGTTGGGAAATCCCCTTTATGACATATAAAAATGCTTTACCTGAAGACCTTATTATCATGCATAGGGTTGACTTTCATATAATCCTCATTATGGACTAGATTTCAAAATATGATGTTAAAATTTATTGCATGAATAAGGAAATCATGATTTATTAGGAATATTTAGAATTAAATATCTTTATAGAAGAAACTGCATCATATAATTCTTATCTAGATCCAATACCCTCATCTTTACTAAATGAAATTATTAGGGAGGAAGAGAGAAAATCTTCTAGGTATGAAGATGGTAGTATTCAAATTGAGGATGTACCTATTGTAAATGAATACATTAACGTATTTCATGAAGAATTGCCTGAACACACCTTAAAGCATGAAGTGATGTTTTCTATTCATTTAATCCATAAAAAAATATTTATATCAATGAATCTATATAATATGGCCATAGTGGAATTAGTGGATCAAAAGAAACAATTAGATGTGTTTAGTGAAAATGGATTTATTCTACCTGGTTTTTCTCTTCGAGGATATCCCATTATACTTGTAAAGAATAAATATGGATCCATGAGGTTGTGTATTGATTATAGGTAAATCAATGTAATTACAATAAAGAATAAATATCCTCTTCCTCGCATTGATGATTTATTTAACAGACATTATAGAGCTCAATTTTTTGATGATTTGACTTCATTATTTATATCACTAATTGTGAGTAAAGAAACAATACATTCCGAAGATATATTTTTGGATGACGTATGAACATTACAAGTTTATAGTAATTCCATTTGGATTTACTAATGTAATCTAAATTTTTATGCATCAAATTAACATAGTATTCAAGGAATAACATTATTATTTTGTTGTAGTGTTTATTGATGATATTTTGGTGTATTCTAAAAGCTATAAAGACCATGATAATCACTTTTGGAACATTATTGAGATTCTCATAAGGAATGTTTTTTATGGTAAATTTATAAATTGTGAATTATAGATTTATGAAATTTCTTTTCATAGATATATTGTCTCCAAGGATATAATATTTTTTGATCCTATAAATAAAATTTAAATCCAAGAATGTCATGCACCAAGGATCATAAGTGAGGTATGTAGTTTCATTGGTTTAGTGGGTTATTGCCATCATTTATTTCATAATTTTTGTTGATTAGGTAACCTATTAACCAAGATCACATATAAATGTTTTAAATTTGTATGAAAAAAATAATGTGAATAATGTTTTGAAGAATTGAATAGAAGATTGTCCAATGTTCTAATCTTGACTTTACTATAGGGAAATAATGGATTTTTTATTTATAGTGATACATAAATGAAAAGAATTGGTTGGTTCCATATAAATAATGATAGAGTTATTGTATATGCATTAAGTGAGTTAAAAACTCATGAACATAACTATCCATCTCATTATCTTTAGTTAGCTACTACAATCATTACTCTGAATATATAGAGACACTATCTCTATGTTGAAAGATGTGAGATATATACAGATCCCAAGAGTTTGAAATAAATATTCTCATATAAAGAGCTCAATATGGGGAAAAGGTGGTGTCTTAAGATACTTCATGATTATGATATCTCAATACACTACCACCCGTGGAAAGTGAATAAGGATGTAATAGATTCATTAAGTAGGAAGTATCATGAAGTTCTGAAAAGAATGAGGATTTACCAGGATCCTAGGTTCATGTATCTAGTAAATACGGATATGGGGATTATTAAGAAAGGAGAAACATCACTCCTCTATTAAATGATCTCTAACCCATATTTAAGGGGAAAGATAAAAATCTCTCAGCTTGATGATGAGAATTTCCAAAAGAAAATTAAAGTCGTGAATGATGGAAAATTGACTGACTTCATATGTGAAGATGGTATTTTTAAAATTTGACAAGAGGATTTGTATTCCCTCTATACCCAACCTAAAAAGGGAATTACTAGATGATACTCATAGATCGAATTTTTCTACACAACCTAGTATCACAATGACATATAGATATTTGAGAGAAAATTGTGGGATAATATGAAGCATGAAATTATTGAATATGTGTGAAGATGTTTGATTTTTCAATTGGTAAATAAAAAAATACAACATCTTAGAGGTTTCATGAAACCTATAGCTTTATATACATGGAAATGGGATAAGGTTACTATGTAATATTTCACCGGATTACCAAAGAACCCTAAAAATGATTTGATATGGTATATTTTTTTCCACCTTACAAAATTATCATATTTTATTTCTATAAGAGAATATTTACCTCTTAAACATCTATCAATAATATATATCAATAATTTTTAAGACTTAATGGTGCACATATTTAAATTTTTTCTTATCATGATCAATAATTTATATCGAAATTCTCAAAAAGTATTTATAATGCCCTTGATACCGAACATTACTTCAACACCGCTTTTCACTCTCAAAATAATGGGAAGTAATAAAGTACTATCAAAACATTAGAAGACTTTTTAGGTCCTTCTCACTAGAATTTCAACATATGTTGGATCAGTATTTTCATTTGTTATATTTTTAATATAACAATAGCTTCTATTCTAGTATTCAAATGGAACCATATGAAGCATTATATGGAAAAAGATATCGTACACCAACTTTTTATGATGAAGTTTGTGAAATGAAGCATGTAGTCCTATAACTTTAATAGGAAACAATGAAAAAGGTAAATATTATTCAAACTAATATCAAAGCATCCCAAAGTAGGAAAACGATCTATATTGATAACTGAAGGAAGGATTTTTAATTACAAGTGAGAGATCAAGTTTTGTTGATGGAATATACATTTAAGGGTGTTATACAATTTGGTAACAAAAGAAAATCAATCCCCATGTATATTGGGCCTTATGAAATTATATAATGAATTGGAACTGTGGATTATTGTTTGGAAATGACCCCAAGCCTTTCCAAAGTACATGATGTGTTCTATGTCTATTTCCTAAGTACATGTCATGCCCAAATAATGTTCTCACTTTTGAAGAAATAGAATTGGAAATTAATTTATCTTACTATGATGATCCTATCCAGATTCGGGACACTAGAGAACAAGTTTTGAGGAATCAGAGGAATTGATTAGTAAATGTACTATGGAAAAATCATAAAATTGAAGATGTGATGTGAGAGCCTGAGGAAATTATGATGAACTACCCAAATATTTTTAGTAAGTAATATTATGGAAACTTCAAGGATGAATTTTTTGGAGGGAAGAATGTAACACCCCAATATTTTACAAACTTTTTTATTTTTAAAAAATTTTAATAGATTGTGTTGCATACAACACCGAGTTCAAACACACAATGATCTATTAGTAAGTGAATATCATAACCTGACCATTAAAAAGGGTAGATTTAATAATATTAAAAACATTATGAATTTTACATATTTAATAAAAAAATTTACATTAATCTAAAATATTTTATAGTCATAAGATAAGAATGAATCCAATTTTTTTCATTATAAGGCTATATTTGTTTAATGTCAGTTTTACCGCCTTTTAATGAATCAATTGTTTTAAAACTAAATTTTGACACTTCTAAAAAATATATTTTAATTAAACAACATTTTTGAAAATGGAAAATCAAAAAATAATTTGGTTGATTTTTTGGTATTTTTCTGATATGTTTAAGTTTTTTATTAATAGTGAAATGATTCTACATTTTAATTGAAAACATTATTTTCTTATAATTTATTTATATAGTAAAATAATATTTAAAATTGGTTTTAAATTATAAATATTTAAATAATAAATCATTTAAGTTAATGTGGTTCATTGGAATCAATTTCAAATTGAAATCAGATATAAAACCATTTCAATCTTTTCAACATTTTTACTTTAAAAACCTATTATTTCATCCCATCTATAGAATTAATTTTAAATTATTTTTTTCAACTTCTATGTTTTAAATTTTGAGAAATGGTTTCTATATTTAGAAGCATAAGGTATAAAAATATAAATAGTCCCCTTTCAATTTTTGGACAATATGAAGAGTCACTTTAGACATTTTTATTACCATGATTAAGGGTAGATCAAGTAATTAAGGGTAAAAATAATACTATAAATATAAAAACATTTCCCTAAAAATTGTATTAATTTTATTGGATTATAAATTTTTATAAAAAAATAATCTTTTTTAGACATAATTCCCTCTTGGATCCACTAGGATGACTATAAGCCTTTTTATAGTATTTTATTTTACGGAAAGATAAATATGTCATACTCATGTTTATAATAAGTGTTGTGTTATTTTATATATGGTTGTTCAGAATATATATTTGACTAAAAATAGTCATTTTAAAGGTAAATATTTTATATTAAATCATTATAATTTAATTTTAATTTTAAGGGAATAAATAATTAAATTTATGGATTTCACGATGATGATGTCATAATTGATTAATTAATGGATATATCAAATAAATATTATTAAAAATATTAAAATAAATTTAATTTTATATAATTAATGTAATACAGGAATTTTCTAGATTAAATAAAAATATTGGGGATTTATTAATGTTTTTCTTGAATTTATTTTATTTTTATTATATTTTTAAAATTATATTAATCAATAGTGTCAAAATTGACACTAATGACATTTTCAAATAAATAATATTTTATTAAATGATATATAATTCATAAAAAATATAACTTTTTCCAAGTGATTTGGATAAGGTTAAAAATTCATTCCATGACACATTTATGGGGTTTTTTACGTTTTATGATAAATATATTAACCTTCAAAAAGTAAAAACACATGTTGGCACACTAAGAGTTAAAGAGATTAAATAATGGTTAAAACCAAAAGATAAGGATATTAATGTGATATAATCATTTATAAAAACTATTGGTTGAGTTTATTTCAACCCATAATAATATTATATTATAAATAACTCATTTTCTATCCTTTTTTAATTGAAATGTTATTTATATTAATTTATTTTTTTTATAGTTTCTAAAAGTGTCCCTCACCTCAATTATAAAAAGGGCATCTCCTCCTTAACTTCTTCACACAAAATTGAGACTTATATCATGATCAAAACCTATCCATTTCTTCTCCCAACATCCTTATCAATGTTTTTGAGTTTTTGGTCTTCTAAAAGGACAGAATCTATATCACTTAAGAAGATATCTGAAGGAAGTCCACCGAAGAAGAGGTAAGTGTTTTACCAACTCATTCAAGTTCTTTTGTTCTTTTACTTCTTCTTCATGTTTTTTTCCTTGATAAAGTAATAAATAAAGAATCATATATATTATTATATTTTATTATTATTATGGGATAACCATATTCTTACTTTTATCCATCCTATGAAAAACGAAAGCACCGCACGTTCATATTTATGACTTACCTTCTCCATGATATAGTGTAATCAATTTTTATCACCAATTTAATTGGATGGGTATAATTATTGAAATAATAGATATATATTATAATTATGAAATTATATTTATTCTTAAAAAATTATTATACCATGAAGTACCTTACCATTTAACAATTATGGGAATAATATCATCGCTTGTGCGTATGTACGACCTACCATCTCCATGACATGATGCGATTAATTTTACATGTTCACCATTAAAGAATGATTATAAAAATTTATAAAATGAATAAATATGATGTATATGTCATTAATATAATCATGTTTATTATTGAATGATATCCTATGCGCAATAATCAGGACTTAAATGATGAGACGTGCATAGGAAAATGAAGAAGTTAACACCTGAAAAAATGGTAATAACAAGATATTATTAACAAACGAGGGATAAGCTAATATAAAAGGATCATATATGATATCATAAATAAGAATATGGTTCTGTTATAAATTAATTACATTATTTAAACCGATTTTATAGCAGGTTCAGAAACATACAAAATAAATCAGACCTATAGTAAGGGTTATTTCACAATCTCATTAATATTCGGGATTGTTTAAGTTTAAGTTTCTTATGGGAAACATTTTTTCCATGTGAATTTTTTTAAAAACTATTTTTACTATTATCCTAAGAAATATTTAATGACTTTTTACCAATGTTCATCTTTTAATAAAATTGTTTGAAATGAATATTTTTTTCATTTTTCAAATGAGGTACTTTATGACTTGTTTGAAAAAATACATAAGGAATGTTTTATTTTAACTTATGTGGAATGAGAGGATTTTGTTTCATTAGAATAACTTAATGTATTGAATTTTCATTTACATGTTTGCAAGGTTCTTTTTTCTGAAAAGATTTTATTTTATGATTTCACAGCCTTTTAAATAATTGTTTTGAATGTAAAAAAGGGGAATTTCCCTTAAGAATTTTCAATGATTTTATTAGATTATGTTCATCTATGTCAGAATACTTTGTGTAATTTTTTGCTTCATTTATGTTTATCTGTTATTATGTCATATACCATATTTTATTAAATGGTTCAGTATTATTTTGAATTTGGATGTTCTATTTTTATTCCATTCACCATATTTCATAGAATCGTTTGTGATTGGGTCTACTTATTAGGGAATTTTATTTAAATATAATATGTATATGTTTTTTATTCTTCAAGAAATTAATATGAGGAATTATTTGGACTCATTAAGTGGTGGGAGGGTCCCACTATATCTCATCAATGAATCTGTAGGTCTCATAAGACAAACTAGATTGGTATTTGGTTGAGTCTCTACTCATTTATTTTTGAATGTCTTGGTCGATGCCTCAACAGTATATTTTAGATGTCCATCATTGTGAATTCCGTCATTATGAGATTTTTTAATTATTACCATTTTAATTATATGGTTGTTATAATTTCCATAGATAACTTTTCTAGCTCCTAGGATTATTCATATGGATTTATTTGGTCATCTTTTGTTTCATCCATATTATGATCAAGTTATTGATTGAATGTAATGTTTTTCAGTTACGTAACATTCCATAATTATTATTTATAATATCTTCCACTGTATATAAACCCTTACTATGCATCTAATATTAACAATTTCTTATGTTTTATTTTTTCCATGATACCAAGATATATATTATGACTGATATAGAGGGTAATTCTATGAGACTAATTGTGTTTCCAATGATGATTATATGTTCTATTTTATATTTTTAGTTTTAATGTAAGATTCAAGTATGTATCTATTATTCGAAAACTAATAAACTAATCAATCATTTGGGATGTGACTACATGTTCATATTAACAATGTAATAAAGTAACCACTAACAATAGGAAACTGGGTTCTGGGTCTTTACATTACATATAAATTTATAATACATTTTCTTTAACTCAAGAAAATCCTACTCCATATTTGTATGAATAATATGAAGAGATTACATACCAAATAATATCCCCATCAACTAATCTCATTAAATGTAATAAATTTCTTACTCTAGCCTCGTATTCTTGATTTGATTCCACCATTGATCTTTTTTTCCTTGCAGATTTTAAAATCTATGAAAAAAGATTTCTGACAAGACCATTGGAGAACATAAAATATTTTATCAATTGTGGAAATCCATCAATCATCTACTAGTGGATCCTAACATCCACTAAAATAAGGTGTATGTTTCCTCATGATTAATTAAATAATATTATTTTCACTCCTTTGATTATTTGGAAACACCAAATGATTCATATCCTAAGAAATTTGTGTGATCATTATAGAAATATTATATATTCCATCACCAATAACATTGGTTTCTCATATATACAATCATTTCATTTTCCATCACATTTATCATTGACGCAATTACTTCGAGATCCGTCCATTGTCTAAAACCAAAAAACATTATGTGAGAAACAATATTCATTATGGAAAACCACAGTATTTCGAAGAAACATTTATATAATTTATAAATCATGACACCTTATTCTATGACACCATTGGTTTAACCAAGGTCATTCATGATCATTACCAAAACATTAGGATTTTATCCTATACGCTTACCAATCCCCAAGGTTTTCATAAAAATTCTCTAACCATAATCACCAAAGAGTGACTAAACCCTACTTTGATAAAAACTATAATGGACCATGATTTTCATACATAAATATTACATCTATTTAGATGAATATTTGATATTTAAAAATACAACCCATTCCAAAACTATAAAGGATAAGAGTCTTTGGATACTAAATATAAAATTTTCTTATTTTATAAAATATCTTTAAAATCCTGCATAAAGATCTTCTCTTATAGTACTTTTCAATGTAATACCCCACTAAAATGATTCCTTATAACCTTGGTAATGGAAACATAAGAAAAAGGTGAAATTATATTATAAGGGTAAATACGATAGATATAAATAGATGATAATATTAAATCATAAAATAATAATAAGGGTATGATATTATGACCATAACTTATAATGTCTATACCCAATAAGACAATGATGACAAACATGAGTTATATAATAAAACATTATCATTTTCAAAGACACAAATCATAATAATGATAACTCATCATAACATAATCATGAACCATAAGTTCATTTAATAAATGCGTGTTTCTCCATAATAAGTAAAGAAGCCATTTCATATGTAATTTTTAACTACCAAGACCATAAAATCATCCATGAACACTTATTTTCAACAGTGGATCAATCACATCAACATGTATCCCAAAATGGATCAAGCACATTAACTTGTTTCACATAACGGATCAACCAAATCAACTTCTTTCCCATAAAAATATTATGAGATATAATATTTTACCCAATTAATTGTAGTGAGATATATGTCCCCCCATCCATAAAATTAAAATAATAAATATGTGTGACATAAGATCATAAAACATTCATCATATCAATACCCATGAAAATGAATGCTCTTCATAAAAAAATCCATCATAACATAACTGTGGAAATAGGATTCATAAAATTATTTCATAATATTAATAATCCATATAGTTAAATGACAATGATGGTTTACTTGGATCAAAACCCCATTAAATAATAATTAGAATAAATTTCTATTGTTGTTGATGAATATAGATATAATTAAAATGTCAATAAAACCTTCATGAGGAGAATACCCTTTCAAATTAAAAAATAACATTTCATAATATAAAATTTTATCATTTAATAAAGAAACTAATTTTTTAAAATAAACATGTAAAATTATAATTAAATCTTCAAATAATTAAGGAATCATGATGGTGGGAAATTATTTTTATTTCATAAGTTAAAAAATAATTACATTCACATTTTTTGTAAAAATTAAAAAGTAGCATATTTGGAAAATGACAAGATGATTTCTTATAATTTTATTAAAAAAGGTAAACCAACGGTAAAAATGTATTTAAAAAATAATACGATAATCTTAAAATCATTCATGATATTTTTTTTATAAAATATTTATATGAAAAAAATATTTTATATTGAAGAGAGAAATAAGATAATTTTCTATAAAAAAGCTCTTTTGATATCTTAAATAATTAAATTGAGGAAAAAATATAATCTCAATAAATAAATAGAGGATAATGAAGGGAATTAATCTAATAAGGTTCATCTAATTTCTTCAATGGAAATTTAAATATTAGCAATCTCTATTAAAAAGGATTAAAACATAAATCTCTTACCTCAAGTATCGCCTTTATTCATTCACGTTGAATCCTAATTTATAATAAATATGAATTTATTATAAATTTATTATATAAACATATTAAGATATATCATAACATTTATGATTTATTTATGACATATTATAACCCATTTATAAATTATTATTTTATTAAGATCATTGTTCTAGGTAATAATAATATCATCTTCCATGAATGATTCAGTTTAGAAGTCCCAATCCATAATATTTGATCATGGTTACATAGTTTTCAGAATTATTATCAAGTTATAAAAAAATATATAATCATTATATACATATTTATAATCATTTATAAAATTTAGGGATAGAAAAATGAATTACACCATTCGTGGAACCGGTAGGTCATACATACGCATAAACGTACGCACATACGCATGACCGATGTTATTGTTCCCCAAAAGATTGGATGGTAATATGGTAGTCATGATATTATAATTAAATAAGTATAATTGTTTAATATTTATCATATTTAAACATTAAACCCTTCATAACATGCATCTATAAAATATTGTGATGAAAAGTGATTTGTATCACTTCATTGAGGCGGTAAGCCAAACGTACGCACAAGCGATACTTTCACCTATCATTTAGTGCGAAAATGGTTTAAAATTTTGTGATAAAAATAATAATAATATTTAATAATATTTTGGAAATTAAAGATACAATTTAATGATAAATAATATATATTTTTAGGAGTTAAAAATATTAAAAAAGAAAGTGATTAGTTAAGGCGATTTACACTTCATTGAAACGATTTTTTAGATCTACTCAATAGAACTCTATGGTTGGTATTTTGGGAATACCACCACCTCTAGAATGTTTCTATGGAAGTGGAAAAGTTAATTTTCTTATGTTTGGTCAAACTAGAGACATCAATGAGATTTTAATAAGGGAAAGGATTTGTCCCCATTTATAAGAGAGGGGAGGGGAACTTATGGAATTTCATAAAAGTATTAAAATATAATTAAGTTACTATCATGTTAACTAGTTCCAAACGTCCAATAAATGGACATAGTATAAAATGGAGGATTATATATTTTCTACTTTTATGTATTTTAATATTTTTATTATTTTTTATGTGATTTAATAATATATTATTCTCCTAAAATAACATTATTGATAATTTAGGCACTATTCAATTAATTTGACTTGAACGATATAAATAAAGGTTGTTAATTAGAATATAATATTATAAAACCACACTAATATGTTATATTTACCTATAAATTTCTTGGTACACTTCAACTCAGTCAAAATATAATTCATTTAATATTTTTAGAATCATTTATTATATTTTTTTTATTAGATAGAGAATTATTGCATCGCTGCTTCATAATTATTTAAGGTCAATATATAATAATAAAAATAATAATTAAATTTATATCATGAAAATATTTTTTTATTCTCATATTATCCATTTATATTAATTCATAATTTTTTTTCTATTTATTTAAACACAAAATAGAAATTTAAAACAAAGTGAGTGACAGTATGTAACTTTCTTGGATTTAAATACTATATATGTCATTTTCATGGAGACGTGCCCATTAAAAACTAAAATTATATCCTAAGGTTATAATGGAAGAATTAAATTCATCCAAGAATAATTATGACGAATAATTATAGCCTTATCATTTATTTTTAACCTATATTACCCAGAATTATCTTTTAACAAGGTGCTGAAGTTTACCATGATTTCTATTAATATTGACCAAAAATAAAAGAGGAATATTTACCAAATTAGAAAATATTTATTATAAATATTTCATTACTTTTATATACCTAAATACCTATAAATTTATGAAATTTATTTTATAGTAAGCCTGAAAAATGTGATGGAAACTCTTTTTAATAAAAAATACATATTTAAGCATAAAAACAGATTTATTATTATCATATGTTTGGGTAAATATTTGATAAGTGGATATATAATTTGATCATGTAAATAATATATAAATTTCATTTAAATTATTCACCAATAGTAATTAATCTATTTTATAAAATACATTATTCACATGAAAACATTTTTTTAAAAAAAACATCACTTTTAATTTAAAATATTTTTTGGTTCTTAGTTATAATCATTTGATAACAAATGAATTTATTTTATGAATGTTAAGACCATATAGTTTTCATTATTTAATTATTACTATTCATACCTTATAATCTAATGGCTAAGATATAATGAATCTATAATATTTTAATAATATTATGTAGTTTTTATAAACTCTCTTTTGCACATAACATAAGCTATCGAAGAAATAAAATTATATAAAGAGAAATATTTCATAAAAATATCCAGATTCCATATTCTACCCCAAATAAAATAAATTTATATCTCAAAATTAATCACTATATTATAAAAATATTAGAGTAATTATACCTCATTACATTCTCAGGTTCCCATGTAGCATCCTAAAATTTGTTGTTTCACCACAAAACACTGAAAATGTGAGTGGTCTTATTTGTTATCACTTTCGTTGTATGATCTAGAATCTATACTGGTTATTAATCATAAGAAAGATCATTATCCATTGGTATAAGCTTTAAGTTAATCACATGTTAAGGATCATATATGTACTTCCTAAAGAGAGATACATGGAACACATCATAACATTGAAAGATATTCAGTGGGAGGACCAATCGATATGCTAATGTAATAATATGATTAAGAAATTCAATAAGACTAATATACCTAGGGAATATATTTCCCTTATTTACAAATATCATCACCCTATTATAAGCAGATATTCATTGGAATACCTTGTCACCAACATGAAACTCTAGATATTCATGATGGTTGTTAGCATACCTTTGTTTTTTAATCTGATATTCTCTTATATGCTTTTGAGTGGATCTAAACTTATCTACCATTTACTCAAATTTATCACGTCCCAATGGAATTTTGTCTCCATCTTCATTATAGTATGTTAGATTTATTCACTTTTTATAATAGAGGGCTTCATAAGGTTCTATATAAATGTGAGAGTGAAAGCTATTTTTACAAGAAAGTTTTACCAAAGGAAGGTGTTTATCCCAACCTCCATTGAAATCCCCAGTGCAAGATCTCAACATTACTTCTAGAGTTTGAATTTTTATATCAATATAACCATCTATATATGGATTATAAGAAGTGTTGAAACTTAACTATATATCCAATTCCTGCTAAATACTTCTTGAAAACATCAATGTAAACCTTAGATACAAACTAGATACTATTTAAAGTGGTACATCATGAAATATTACCACTTCATGGATGTATAACCGAGTATGTTTATTAGGAGATTAATATTATATAATGGAAATAAAGTTTTATGACATTGTAAGGCGATCCACTATAACCCATATAGAATTATACCCTTTATATGTTTGGGGGATTCTAAAGGTAAAATACATAGTGATGTTTTCCCATTTCCATTATTCTTTGGGAAATGGTTATAACAACCCCTTTAGCTTATAAATATTATCCTTAACAAGCTAACATACCAAGAACTGAGAAATAAATTTAATAATAAATATTTTCATGTCATACCACTATAAATAATTTTTCAAGTCTATATACATATTTTTTACTTCCAATATAAAAATAGAACCACAAAATATGATACACATATGAAATATCCTTCTTCAAATATAGTATTTTAAGGACACAAACTCTATTTAAAAAACTTATCATTCTCTAAAAATCATGTTTGAACTTAGGAAAATTTCTTGCCTTCATTTAAAAATCCACCTCTTCCTTTTGGGAATCCTTAATGCTTGCATGGATATATAGTTGAACATGAATTTGAAAAAGATAATATTTCTTTCCATACTTCATGATTTTCATATCAATCCATTAAAAATAAAGAAATATTGGATCTTTTTTTATCCTCATCAATGATAAACTAGCATTGTCCTTTAAAATCAAATCATATTCCACCTTCCACACCTTTTTAGTGTGGTAATCTATTGAGAAATAATAATATTTACTTAACTTCAAACATCTTATATGGAAAATATTCATCCCTTTCTAAGTGAATATGTATTTTAAATTTTTTTGATCAGTCTATATATCACACCTCTCTCCACATTGAAAATTCCTCCATAATTATTAATGAAGAATTACCACATCAAACTCCAAGTCATGAGTTGGGTAATTTTTCTCATGATCCTTCAATTGAAATGACGTATAAGCTATAAATTTATAATTTTTCATGAGAACACATCATTGTCCCTTCTTTGATTCATCACTATATATTACATGACATTCTCCATTACAGGGTCATGTGAGAACATGTGTACTGACAAACATTCTTTTTAGTTCCTTGAAATTATCTTCGCGTTCTTCCATCTATAAAAAGTTAAATAACTTTTTAGTCAACATGGTGAGTTTATTACATAATCTTGATAAATATCTCAAAAAATGATGTTAATATCCATCCAAGAAATTAAAACCATGGATTTTAGTTATCAAGGTTGGTCTAGGACATTTCTTAATAACATTTATTATTCAAGGATCTATAGATATAGCCTCCCATGATATTATATGACCCATTAATGAAACTTTATGATGTCAGAATTCAAACTTGTTCAATTTTTTATAAAGCTTATCCTTCCTCAAGTTCATCATCACAATCCTAAAGTGATCTTTATACTATTCAATTATCTTTGAATGTAGAATAATATTTTCTATAAGGACTACTATAAACTGATCAAGGTTGTCTCTAAAGAATGTATTCATTAAATCTATGAAGATATAGTGGGAATTAATAAGGCTTAAATGAATCACTAAAAATTCATAATGTCTATTCTTTGTATCAAATTTAATCCTGGGTATATCTTCCTTATTGAACCTCAATTGAAATTATCCATAATGAAGTTAATCATGTAAAAGTATTGATATCCATGTAGTTGATCATATAAGTCATCAATACGATGGATATGATACTTGTTCTTGATTTTTATCTTGTTAAGATCTAGAGAATCAATACAAATATGCATTGAAAAATATTTCTTCCTAACAAATAGAATTGGTTCACCCCATTTTATGCAATAGGGAATTTGAATCCCTTATCAAAATTCTCCTACAATTTCTTCTTTAATTTCTCCAGCTCAATTGCGTAAATTCTACAACGAGTCTGTGAAATAGTCATAGAACCATTTATGATTTATATTAAAAACTAAAATTCACATTTTTGTGGAATACCCAACAATCCTTCTAGAAATATATCAATAAACTCTCATACAATAGGTGTATCCATAATGTTGATTTTCTCCCTAATTATCTGAGGTAGATAGACTTCATGTATAGGAATTATCACCTACACGATAGACCTAATTTTCATTATAAGTTCATAATCATTATCACATTGATAAATGATCATAGGTTTATTCGGAATATAAAACGTGACTTCCCTTCCTCGCAAATTGATATGAACCCTAAATATAGGGAGCCAATCTATGTCAAGAATCACATCAAATTCAATTAAAGGTGGAATTATAAGATTACTAGGAAGTAATTTCATAAAAAAATATATTGAATATGAACTATAGACTTGATATGTGACTATTGTTACAAAAAATAGTTTTCTCATCTAACTCAACAACTAGTCATTGAGGTGATGCAATAATACCCTTAAGATAATTATTTAGAAAGAAAAGGGTGGTTGTATCCATAATTAAATAATAAATTTATTGTTATATATTATATGATAAGTGACCCTTTAACCACATCATTCTCATAACCAACTTCGACAGTCGTGATCATATGATAATCCAATTTGCCTTTGGGATTAAGAGTTTGTTTATGCTTGTCATTAAAAACCTTCATATTCATTCACTAGTTTTCATAATTATATACTTCTTTTATTTGAAGAATTAGAGAAAATATGGTGTATTAGTTGGTGTCTTCTTTTCCTCCATTACATTAACTGACCTCTTCATCAAATTTTTACATTCATAGGCTTTATGACACACCCGTACACATTTAAAGAACCTAATACTTCCATTTAAATACTTCCCTTGATGTTTCCTCCCATATTTTTAGCAAGCATATGGCTGGAAGTTATTTTTTCTATGTGATTTATTTGAGTTTTTAGTAGACCAGATCTTTATTTTCTTATCAAAACCTCGGGAATGAATGGAATATCTAATTTTCATTTTTAATTTTAGTGCACTTTGAACTATTTATTCATATTTACTGAAGTCTGTTATAGCTAATTAATTTTGGAGACTTTGTTTTGTGCCACCAAAGAATTGATTAATTTTCGTTTCAAGGGTGATAATTAGACCATATGCATACCATGCAACCACTATAAAATTATCCACATATTTTCCAATGGATTCATTATAATTTTTTTTTCAATACTGAATTTCCTTATCCATATTTGAAAATATAATTTTAGGAAATTACTTACTAGAGAATGTACCCTTCAACTCATCTCATTTTATAGATTCAATTTCTTCCTCTTTCTTTTTATTCATGATATGATTCCATCAGTGATATTAATTTATTTGTAGATTTTAAAATGAAGGATATATTATTCATTTCCCATGTATTATGGAATAGAAAATATTTTCTCAATGTTGCTGATCTATCACTCCACTAATAGTGGTTCTGGACATCCACTAAAAGAAGGTTGATGTTTTCTCATGAAAAATTCAATAGTATGTTGTTCACTACTATGATCATTAAAAAGTTCAGAATAATTGATTCTCAAAGAAAGTAGTGTGATCATGATATCAAAATTCTATTTTATAGCTCCCATAACATATGGTTACCAGGATAGTCAATAATTTAATTTTCTCTCACATTCAACATTAACAAAATTCCTTCACGTTCTAGCTATTGTCTAAAACCAAAAATCACTATGTGAGAAACAATATCATTGTGGAAAACTGAATAATTCTAAAAAACAATTACAGAATGTCTAAATAATGACATCATATTCTATGAAGCCATAGTATTAACCTATGTGATTCATGATCATTACCAAAAATTTATGATTTTAACCTATACTCTTACCAATCCCCATGGTTTCACTATAAAAAATTGACTAAGAGTGGTTGTTTTTTATTTGACAGCTATTTAAAAAACCAGCATATTCTATTCCATTGGTTTCCAAAAAACCACCAATAATATTGGTGTCAGTATCCAACTCACATTGGTTCATTCCATTTAGCATTATTTTATAGGAATCATTAAGAAATATTTTTTAGTGTTGGGATTTTTGGTTTTAGCAGTGGTTTAAATAGCCTATATCCCCTCATCATTTTTGGAAGGGGAAACCACCTCTAAAACAACAAAAATAAAAATCCTCTAAAAAAATTTCATCCACATATATAAGTGGTTTAAACCACCACTAAAAAAATTGGCATATATAGAACTGGTTTAAACCACCACTATATATCTCTTTTCAAAACAAAAACACCAACATAAACTACATCCACAAAAAAGTCAAAAAAATATTAAAACATAAAAATAGTAAACAAAATATTCTAATATAATAATAACATAATCCGAACATATCACGTTCAATTTATAAAAAACCATAATACAAAAAATACTAAATATAACAAGGATAATAACAAGAAATTAATTAACATGATTAATGTTATTTAATGTTCCTATTGAGTTTATTTGGATGGTTGGGTCACAGATGACCATTTATTTGACCCTCATGCTACATAAATTATATAAAGGAACCATAGTGGGGTGTTTTCAAGAATGTCATGGAGTATTGAACTATATTATAAACCTTGGATCCCTCCATGATTAATTATAGACTGTTAAGGTAAAAAAAAATTGGTTGTCTCCTTATAAATTAGTTGGAATATTAAATAAGTCAGGTGTATTACTGTAGCCACCCTAGATTGTGTAGCATTTAGTTTTGGGTGTTTTGGTGACCTATGAGAACCCTTGGAATATTTTTTTTTATTGGTATGTTTAATGTTATCATTATAAATAGTGAGTGATTAATTGTGTCTTTAGATTATCTATGATTATATTTTATATGGATTCCTTGTGAAATTTTTTGGGTGAGCATTCCAACCATTGTAATGCGATTTTATAGAATGGTTATGTGGATTACGTTGAATAATGACACTAATGATGTTAGGGGATATGATGGAAATGTGTTTTGGGTGTTCATTTCAACCATGGACATGTGAGATGTTATCAAACATATTATGTGTTTTGGTTATGGTATTCATTCCAATAATGGATATGGACATTGTGATAGACTGGGTTATTTGACGAGAGAAAGGAAAGAATGCTAAATATGGATATGAGTAATATATAATTTCATATCATCATGCACATTTATAGTGTATTTGAATGCATATTATGTGATTTTATTATAATAACACTGTTATATAAGTATAATTATTTTATTTAGATGCTATAGAAGATCTAAATCAGATCAAATATGAAAGAGGATGTGAAGATAAAAGAAAAATAATGAAAATGGTTTATTACATATAAAGAAGAACTTCTAATTCCCCCTTCCAAACCATCCTTATATGGAGGAATTACAGTTTCATCTTAAAATAAGAAGATTCCAAATATTATATTTCATTTTTAGGGATGGAATATGGAAAATGACCTTCTAGAAAACCAAAGAGAAGTTGAGTCTTCCAATAGTTAGAATAAGTCATCTTTTATATATTTTAATGACTGGAATTTCAAAAAATAATCATTCCTTAATCTACAAGGTTTATTATTTTATAATGAAAGGGACACAAAAATAGAAAAATTATAAAGAAAGGGCATGAATTACTTCACCCAAACACTTATGTGAAAAGGTTTCATTATATATTAAATATTATTTATCACATTAAAATTTACATATTGATAACACATTAAAGTATACTTGAAAACCCCCAAAATACCTTCCAAAAATCTCTAAGGGTGGGATAAAAAAAATTAGTCAGGGGTGGTGAATCGTCTAGTATAAATATTGAACACACGTGGGGTTTTTTTATTTTTCATCCATAAAGATGAAACAAATATGATTGAACTTAGTATGTGTTGTGGAGTAAATTTGTGAAGTATTTTTTAGTTTCAAAGAATATTGATTAGAATAGAGTTTCATGTTCTCTCATGGTTTATCCATACTAAATAATAGTTAATATGATGGAAGAAGTCCATTCCACTAATAGTACTACATAATGAATAGTCATTTGGAAAATTATGTTAAAGTTTATGTATATTTTTTCCATATAACATAAATATATTCAAGATACCCATTATACAGAATTATTGTGATATATTAATGAATTATAGAAGTTTCAAGGTATAATTATAATTAAATAAGGGTTTTTTTGGAGTGTATAGACTAATGGTAATTTTATATATGTGAATAAATTGGTTTTAAGGTCTACTATCTGAGTGGAGATTTAAGATAACAATTTATATTTTATAGATACAATAAAAATACTAGTGGGATGTCCAGATGCAAGATGACCAGTGTGTTTATTTATCCAGGTAGTACTTGGTGAATTACCAAGTAGAATTTGACACTGAATAAAATTCATAAATGGTTGAAAGAGACTATAGAGATTTAAAATAACAATAAGAGGTATAATTTCTTAGATTAACAAAAAACAAACCTAAAGATCCTAAAAATGATTATTGTAAGGTAAAATTCAGAATAAATCATAGAAAATGAACCAAGATTTTATATTTTCATGAAATATAAGGGAAATATAGATATCCCTATCAGAAACCACAATATAGTTTTTGAATCGCCATATTAGTGTTATTATAACCTAATTTTAGGTATAAATCATCATCGAACCCAATGTGAACCCTAATCACTACCCAGTGAACATAATTGAAACCCTCTTCATCTCTATCTCTAATCCCAGTACTGGAACTTGCATGAAAATTATGTCAAAAATTAAAAAGGGTTATATATATATATATATATATATATATTAAAAAGGTAGTGTTCTTGTCAATGACCAAAACAAAAAATTTATTATATAAAAGAAATGGGTTATACAAGTCTAAAAGAAGGCACTTTGTTTACATCCCGCAAATAAAGAGGAAGAAACTCAGGGGGGAGATAATCTCTCCAGGTTGTGTCCTTATCAACGCCCATGTTGGAAATGGAATAGGCAACTCTATTTTCTTCGTGGTAAGCGTGCATAGCAATGAAGTTGAGGGAGGAGAGAGAGTGAAGATATTCAATCCGGTGGGAAGTGAGTTTCCAAGCCAGTTGGATGGTACCCTTCCAGATTGCCTGGACGGTAGTGGAGGAGTCGCTTTCAATCCATATGTTGTTCCAGTTGTGCAGCTTGGAAAACGACATCATATGAATGACGCTGATCATCTCATCTTCTAGAGAGGTAGCAATACCACATGATCCATAGAAGCAATCGATAACTTGATCCAGATTATTTCTGAAGATGGATCCACAACCCGCTGGGCCTGGGTTGCCTTTAGAGGCGCCATCTACATTGATTTTGATCCATCCTGTGGGGGGGGGGGGGGGTTCCAAAAAACATCAATAATGAATTTAGGGCGATGATATTTACCTACAATCCCAAGATTTCATAGGATCACCAAATCTATAACTGAGTTGTTACGCTGATCCTTCTCTATCGATGCCACCTCTCGGGTAGTGATAACAATTCTTATTTTCATGCATTAATATTGAAATAACTGTTGCGAAAGGTATATGAATTCCTACCATACCGTATCACATGCAGAAGCTCTTCAATTGAGGACACAAAGAGGTTCTTGATTTGTTGAGAGTCGTATTTCTCCAGACATTTTTGAACCTGAGAGATTAGAGAACTACAAAAAAACCTGTTATATTCAAATATGTCAATGATACAATTCCAAAGAGCAGTATCCGTATCACAAAAAAAGGAAAATATGGTTGAGATCTTCATGATGTTGGTTACACACATGACATTTAGAGAAAATGTTGATTCCAGAAGTTTGTAAATAGGAGTCAGTTGTAATTCTGCCATGATAAATACGCAAAACAACAGTAAATCTTAAAGGTTTAATCCAGGATTTATTCAAGTTGTTAAGCCAGGTAAATTTGTTCATATCATTTGTGTAAAAATGATTTTAAAATCTCTTTGAGTCCATAATCCCATTATGTGAAGGTTCCCAGATCAGTAAATCCTCATTAACAGAGAAATGGTAATTATCGACAATAGTTTTAATCTCTTCAGGAAAGGGAGTAATTTTCATGTTCATAATGTTTTTAATAGTGTCACTAGTATGCACAGGGAGATGTGAGGAAGAAATTAAGAAAATCATGGGCATTCTGGTCCATTTATCAATCCAAAAATTCAAATTCGAGCCTCTGTTGGACATCCATCTATCATTGGAAATAATGAATTTGAAGGTACATTTAATGGATGGCCATATGGAGGATGTGAGATAAGTTTGTGTGTTTCTTCAGATTTTTCCAAGGAAATGAGCCTATAGGAAGCCTGTGAAAGGCGATTTGTTACAAATAATATTATACGTGAGTTTCTCCTAAAGGTCCTGGTTAAATTTTGTGAGGTTTTTTATTCCAATACATTCTTTTTCAATAGGTTTACAGCACGTGGACCAAGGTTTGGTATCTAATTTCCTTTACAAAGTTCTTCCTTTATAGAAAAAGTTTTTAATGGAAACATTGATGTTCTTTAAGAGGATAGCCAGCCATTTATAGTTCATCATGGAGTAGACTAGTTTAGAAACAATTATGGATTTAACAAGGAAACTTCTCCCTGCCATTGAGAGATTTTTTCCTTTCCAAGAGGAGAGGTGTCGAAGTGTTTTGATCAAAAATGGTAAAGAAATGAATTTCTTTGGATCTACCACAAAAAATGGGAACCCCAAGATAATCTAAGGGGATAAATCCCTCCTTAAAACCAAGAATATTTGTAATTCTACTTTTCTGTCCAAGGCAATAGTTTTTTCCATAGAAAATAAAGGATTTAAACCAGTTGATATGTTGACCAAGGACATCTTCATAGTGAGATATGATGGATTTAAGGTTTCTTAGGATTCTTTTTTCCCTTTTTAGGAAAAGGATTATGTCATCAGCATATAGAAAATGGGAGGGGGATTCACGCTTATAGAAGTGGGGAGAGGCTTAATATTACCGATTCCAATAGCTTGGGATATGAGTCTACTAAGGTAGTCTTTATCGGTAGAGAAAAGGATAGACGATAGGGAGTATCCTTGCCTGACCCCTTTATAAAAGTTTAAGTAACCTCTAGTCATACCATTTAACAGAATAGAGATACGATCTGAATTAAAAAGTGTTCTAATTATGTTGATAAAGGTCTCACTGAATCCAAAATTTTGAAGCACTTTAAAGATAAAGTTCTCGTCAATAGTATCAATGGCCTTCATTATATCAAGTTTAATGGCCACATTCCCGCCTCTGGTTTTCCTGTTCAATAGGTTAGTGGATTCAGAGGCTAAACAGATACAATCTTGTATATATCTGCATTTATTGAATCCAAATTGATTCCATGAAATAATTCCATTGCTGATATCAGAGATATAGTTGGCAATCAATTTGGTGATAATTTTAAACATCGAATTAATAAGGGCGATGGGTCTGAAATGATTGATTTCTTCAGCATTTTCTGATTTAGGAATGAGTTCAAGGAATTGAGAGTTCAGTCTATGAGGAAGAATGCCTATAGAGAAGAAAGTTTTAACCATTCAATATACATTGTCCTGAATGATGTCCCAATGTTGCTGGTAGAACCCATTATTAAAGCCATTCGGACGAGGGGCACCTTCTGTGTTAAGACTAAAGACAACATCCTTGATCTCATGATCCAATGGGACATTATTAAGTAGAATATTATCCTCATTTGTGATCATAAGAGTAATAACTTTAGGCTGAATATCTTTATCAATATTAGGTCCATTGAAGATATTTTGAAAGTGATTGATCACATGGTTGGCAATGCTTTCATCAGTGTCAAAAATTTCCCCCCTTCCCTAATTTTGGAGAGTGGTTTATAAGTTTTTTTAACTTTTTGAAGAGAATTGTAGAACTTTTTGTTTCTATCCCCATCGTTTAGCCATTTGGTTTTAAATATTTTCTTCTTTAGGTTATCTTTAAAGTTAAGGAGATTAATCCGTTTCGAAGAAATATTAATTTCATGTTGGGGGTTTTGGGAAAAATTAGACAAGGTGTTATGATTTTGAAGTTGATTAAGATCTTTTTCAAGAGTGTGAATATTGTTATCTATTTCCTCTGATTTTGATTTACACCATTTTTTGAGGATTTGTTTTAGAATTTTTATTTTCATAGGATAAGAAAAAGAATCATTATTAGTATTCGTGCTAGTACACAATTTTTTAATAATATTGGCACAGTCTATGTCCAAAGACCAGGCAATGTTATATCTAAAAGGATACCTAGGTTTTATGCGGTTGAAGGAGAAACTAACCAGAATTGGGTGGTGATCATAAGCCACTTTGTTAAGTTTGATACTGTAAATGTTGTCTCATTTATCAAGAGTAAGATCGTTAGTGAAGGATCTATCAAGTTTTCTAGCCATAGTCTTATTATAATGATGTCTGGACCAAGTAAACTTAGCACCACATAGATTAATCTCTATAAGGTTATTATGTTCAACACATTCTTTGAATTCACTTGTAGATATTGAAGCATGCGGCGGGCCTAGTTTTTCACTAGGATCTAGAATGGCATTGAAGTCCCAAACAATAAACTAGGGTTTTTGAATCAAGATACTATGATGGGTGATTTTAGTCCAAAAACGCCTTATATCCTGATATCTATTATAAGAATAGACAAAAATTGTGAAAACGTGTGTTTCTTAAAACATGTAATCACAAGTAAAATCTTGATTTGAAGTTCAAAAAAAAAATTGACATTTTGAAGGGAGGAGTGAGAAAAAATCCATAAGGATTCAATTGGGATGTGATTAGTGCAAGCCCCTACTAAAGAGTAACCAGGGGGACAAGCATGCTGAAATCTAGAAGAAAAATTAATTTTGGGCTCAGAGATAGAAAACAGTTTCAGTGTGTGAGTAAAAATAAATCTTTTCAAAACTTTGGTCGTGTCAGTGTTTCCTATCCCTTGGTAGTTCCAGAAAAGAACATTCATTTATACCTATTTTTTTGGGGGTTGTCCCCTTTTTTTAGAGGCTGCACCCTTTGCTCTGGTTGAAACTCCCGTGGTATTGTTCTTGTGATTATTACCATGTTAAACCTGTGTTGATATGGGGGGGAGCCAAATAGGTGTTAGCAGAAACTAAAACAATTTCTATTCTAGTCTTACCTTGATTTTTAGAATCTAATTCAAGAATAATGCATGTAGTTGTAGCCTGTGTAAATGGTTTGTACTCAGCCTCTTGTAGTGCAGCTTGCTCATCAAGAGGATGGGATCTATCCATCCTAGTTTTTTCATCCTTGTCCTGAGACTTGATAGGGGAGGCCAACAGTGCCATTTTGGGTCCCTGCATCAACATGTCAGACCTAAAATATTGTTTAATTGGCGTTGATTTACCCGTTTCAGTAGTGTTTTGAGAGCCCAGTGTGACAGAGTGCATTTGGTTCAGCAGGGGGGTCTGTTCAGCGATGTCCAGGTCAATTTACTTTAGAGGTGCGCCTAAAATAAGGATAGTATCCTCTGAATGGGATTCAGCATTTCCAAGAGCTGCTTGGGGATGTGATAAAATTTCAAATAAATTAGCCTCAATGTCATTACTAAGGATCTGTTCAAGTTTTTTAGAATCTTGTTCATCGACCATATTAGCCCAAGGTTCCCCTTTTTCAGGATTCAGTTAATCATATGGGTTGTTTTTTACAACCCATTTCTCCTTTTTCCTTTTGAGAGATTCAGGTTTTTCTAGAACATTTTCATTTCACCTATTCTTTCTCCTAACCTCTATCCATTCATTGGGGTTCTGTGGAGGGGGAGGTTTTTTCACAAACCTACAGTTATAGACAGTATGACCGACTAGTTTACAGAATTCAAAGTAGGGTGGAAGCCTCTCATAGACTACCTTAACTTCAGTTTTATAATCAGTAGCGTTGAAAGTGATTGATGGGGGCAGTTTGTTCTCAATATTGACCTCTATGAGCACTCTATCATAGAGGTCATAGTCTTCATTTAAGGTTCTTTTGTCCACTTTCATTGGGGCGCCAATACTGGATGCTAGGTCACTAAGAATTTTTGGGTACCAGTAAAAACAAAAAATGTTTATATATTTAAATTTAAACTTAAAACCAATAAATGTTTGTGTAATAAAAGATTATGAAGTTGTGTTATTTTCCTACCCACTACCATTCATCGAAAAAATATCATTATGGATAGATCCAATTATCTTATGATATAATCCAATCAATTCTTTCTATTGAGAAATGAGCTTTTCATATTTCATATATATGTGATCCCCATGTTCCATAATTTTTCATTACATTTCAATAAACTCTATCTGAGAATATAAAGGTAGGGAGTAACTATAACTAGGATTAAATGTTTCTTCAATCCCTGGTGGCCTTCCAAAGACCTTGGATGGTAATGGTCCCAAACCTATCCCACGAACGTGACCACGATTCTCCTTCCCAAGGACTTGACCAAGTTGATCATCCTAGGATATATAGAATGACTGCATGGGATTGGCATCCATAGTTCATTTATATTTAACTCTAAATTAAATATCTACCATATTTTAAGCAACACATATTAACATAGTTGAAAAAATGACCATAATTTATTATAATGGAAAATGAATTCATACCCCCAACTTCTATGATAGTCTCATTAACATAACTCCCATCATATTTTTTTAAGAACATCCAACCAACATTGTATTACGGGGACTTGGTGACCTAAATTCTTTGGCGACATTAAAAAAAAGATAAATAAAAAATTTAATATTTTAAACATATATTTTTATCTTATAAATATTTATACTAATAAAACTATTACAAGAGTCAATCTTTTTCTGGAAAAACACTTTGACCCGGTAGTGTGGGGGATGCCTTTTTTCTCAACCTGATTCATTTTTCCTTGAAACATCCAAAAAAATAACATTGAATTTAATAGTAATGTATAAAATTTCATCTTCTTATCATATAGATGTATATATGTAAAATGAGATTAATATATTAATATATATTTCAATACCACGTGCATCTCATGACGATGGAAATCAACAAACACATTCCACTGCTCTCAAGTGACCCCTTCATGTACTTTATCATACTTCTATTGACTGGTCAATAATGTATCATTGAATTCATTCCATAATCACCATTTAAAATATTTTTATTTCTTACTCAAATTTTTAAACAATACCTTTCATGTGATAAGTTCAATAACGGTAAATTAGAATAATATCTGTACAAAGAGATTAATTTTTAAAATATTAGAATTTAATAACATAATGGAATTAAATTAAACCATAATGTATTAAAATTAACATTATTTTGGAATAAAATTCTTCATTTTTTCAATATTTATGCACTTTCCTCCAATCAGCATAGCTAATCAGAAGGGTAACCGGTTTTGTCACCATCTATCCTAGAATATGCATAAATAATCCTATAGAATCATTTATGGGGACCCTGTAATGATAAAATGGGACAACTATATTCATTAAACTCATATTTAACACATCTTAACTATTCATATTTCTATAATTAGTAGCATTGTTTTCATATTTTATAAAAAAAATTATTAATAGTATTAAAAAGTGAAATACATTTATCCAAATTAAAATTTGTACCTAGAACTATCACCCTCCAATATCCTCATGAAGAAAAAGGAGTGATTACCTACTAATTCACTACAAAACCTAATAAATGGGGCGACACTATCTCATATACTAATGGGATGATGAAGGAGGGTGTTCCATATTCTGATAGAATGGAGGGTGTGAGAGATGCTGAAGGGGGGAAGATGGAGGATGTCTTAGATGTTGTAGGGAGGGAGACCGATGGATCATCATTTTCCAGTGTGGTTGAGGTAATAACAACTGGGAGTCAACTAGGATCTTGTAAATTATTATTACTTGAATTAAATTCATTTAATCAAATAAAATTAACTTCAAAACATAAATTTTGAAAAATCCATGTAGAAAAAAAGAATGATAACAGATGTACAGTACAAAAAAAAATATACATAGAAATTATAATGAATGACTATATATAACATAATTGGTTGAAAAATTAATGTATGACTGTACATACAATCATTTTTTCCATCAATAATGTCATTTTCCTACTCCATCATTACTTTATCTTCTTCATCCACCCTTACAAGACAATTATTTTAAATATCATGATTAGAAAACAAGTTAGTTTCTTAGTATTTATGTGATTCAATATTTGATGTAAAATATTCCACTTTTCCACCCATATCAAAAAAGTTTCTTTTAATTATGTGAACAACTACACCTCACCCTTCATCGAAAAAATATTAAACACAATATACCATTTTTTTCTTGTGATTAGTAGATATATAGATCATGTAATTGTCGTTGACTGACATCCATCAAGCGAGATAAGTTCACATATGTATATTTCATGGAATCTCTTTTAATACCCTTAGAAATATCAACCCACATTTATTTGTATAAAGAAACTAAATAATGATAATGGTAGTTTTATTTGATAATATGAATCATTTTTATATTGTATCCCAATTTGGAATGTGTAAATATATCATTATTCGGTGTTTCTGAACCCTCTTCCTAATCGACTGTATGAAATTTAATGTCATTGACATTGTAAGCATTGAATATTCAAGCTTGTTTAAGGAGACCTCGATCCAGAAACATCAAATCATATGAAAACTCATCCCAAGTAATATTATTCATGATATATAATAATTAATATACATTATTAGATTTAAAAAATATGTGTCAACCTAATATCCATATTTATTTAAATATATATGAACTTACATGATGTGAAAACCATCATACAATTTCTTTATTAATATATTTTCTTATATATTTCCCAATTAATATTTTGATACTCATTCGTCTATTTTTTTGTATACATATCTCTTCAATAAATGGATCTTAAATTTCACTATTAGGTAGAACACATCTATTTTCCAATAATAATTCCATTTATATCAGTGTAACATTTGAGATTCACCCAATTGATCGACCAATGGTTGGAATAGTTTTTATTTTCGATATAATTGAGATTTAATAAATTTGTTATCAAATATTCCAATTAGATTTAATATTTTTTCAATATCATACAAGTATCTAGAAAAAAAATTTAAGACACTCCTCTATGAAATAGCCTTCAGAAATAGAGCTTTCTGGATGATATTTTTTTCACAAATGATTTCAAATGATCATTATATTTGTGAAATAAAATAAATAAAACATAATATGTATTTAATTAGGTTATAATAATTTTCTACTTAATATTATAAACATATAAATAATGTACCTCTCAATTGGATAGATCCATCGATAATGTACAAGGCCTCATAATTTAGTCTCCCTGAAAAAATGCATAGTTAAGTGCATAATGATAGTAAAAACTGACAGAGGAAAGATTACAACCATTTTAAAACAATTCAGTAAAACTATCACCTTAAGTTTTTCAAGATCAACTACTTATATATTTTTCTCACATAGTTTTCTGAAGAACAAGAAAAATTAGAGTACAAATGTTGTAACCTTTTCGGGTAATAATATATGCAATGCCAATGGTAGTAACTGTTGTAAAAAATATATAAATTAAGAATTTCAAATCCAAATAACCTATGATGATTTAAGTTGACACACATTGATATTTTACTTTAATACCCATCATATACCCTCACATGTTTTAAAATTCCATGTAATATATCTTTGTCCCTATTTTTCATTGAAAATTTTGATGAAGAAAATATTCCATTCTCATTTGGCTGGAGATCATGCTTTATGTCCATTGTTTGTAAGTCCTTCTGAGCATTCAAATGGTCCTTCAATTTTTCATTCTCATTAAGAAATGTGAATATCAAATTGTCATAGATATTCTTATCAATATGCAAAATTTCTAGATTATTTCACAGCATATTAAATTCTAAATATCGAATTTTGAGGAAAATACTTTTTTCTACCATTACTGTATTGAAATTTCACTTGATGGTGTACTTTGAACTCATTTCCTTGTATAATTAAAATTGTGTACCTTCCCCAATTTTTTCAACATTTCCAAGTTGTTCCATTATTTCTAAACCCATCAACAACTTTAGAGGTGGTCTATGATTAATAAAACCCTTAAAGTTTGATTTTTTTCAACCGAAATCTATGAGATGCAATGAGAAATATTAAATGACACAAGCAGAGCCATTTTTTACTATAAGGTAGTCATTAGGTAACAAAATAAATGTTACAAATAGGATAGTTAAAACCCATGTAAGTGTTCCAAATAGATAAGTTACAAAGTCTAGGAAAATCACTAATGTTCTACATTAGAACAGTGTGCATTCTGAACAATGTTTTAGAAGATGAATCATATAAATCAACACCTTTTCTCTATAACTTCTATAATTATTCAATTAGAGGATGCTAGTATACATCAATACCATTTCCAGACATCTTAATTCCAATAATAATCATCACAATTTTAAAATAAATTTTTTTGCATACACGTCCACTAGGGTAGATTTTAAGGGATCAAAACAACCGACCAAATGATATAATTGGTCCTTGAAGTCCCCAATGGGATTAATCCATCTAAATCCAATCCCAATCACACATTACTAGGATCAGATGAGAAATCTGGATGTAATGAATAAAATGTCTTCCACGATTGTGAATCTCTTGTATGTCGCAATAACCCGTCATTGTTACTATCTATTAAATGCCACTTCAAGTGCTCAGAGGTTTTCAATGACATGAATAATATTTTCAATTGAGGCTTTAAAGGAAAGTAATGAAAAAAATTTAGGTGTGTTATTTTTATTATTCTTCATAGTAGTATATCGATTCATACATCCAACATCACCCATTGAAAACCATCTAGAAGACGAAAGCTTTTTTCAATCATTTCTTCCCGAATCATATCCCCAATAATGAATACAATCAATGGCACAAGCATGTATTTTTGTATAATTCAAACAATCTTGTTAATTTTTTTTACTATTATAAAAAGACTCCGGGATATTATATTATAGAAATTCATAATTCAAAAATTCCAATATCATGGACATCGCCTTATTTTTAATTCCTTGTAGGCATTTTATATGGTAGAACTTCAGCAGAAAATGATGTTTTGAATATTTCCAACATCCATCTTATAGCTCTTGATTTCTATTATCAACTAAATCATGAAATTAATTTACCTTCTCAATGAATATCTCTCTTAAATTAATCTCCATAGAATCAATAGTAGGATCCAATGATATGTTAATGTCTTGATCTTATTGTCCTATAGTCCAAAAAACATCACTTCCCATGTTATTATTTTTCATAACCTCAATTGTTTGTTTTGATATGTTTTGATGTTGTTATTTTTCCCTTGAAATTATTAAACAATCATTTATAATGTTTTACATTTTATTTTTCATTTTCTATGATTTTTTGACCTCATTCGATTGATTGACATTAGTTCTAAAACTTTCTATAACATTCGATTCTACATGCCAAATATGAAACAAATATTGGTCAGTGAATTGATTGAATATAAAGTATTCCTAACCATTATTTTTTTCATATATCATCTAAATTTACTTTTATTACATGAACATCTTATTGTCCAATTAACAGATCGATAGTAAATTTTAAAATTTAAATTCCTCCAAACTCTTAGCAAACTGAGGTGTGTTCATTGGTAATGTGATCCATCTATAATCCTTATATATCACAATGTTCCTATAATTTATTAAAAAAATAAAACACATAATTATTAATAAGTAGGAAAATAGATTATTGTAAGTGAAAAAAGAAACCACCCAAGTAGTTATAAAAATAGTAATTTATGTACCAAAAATTTTCAATGTAAAAAAATATAAATCAATCATGGATGGTATTAAGTAGAATAGAAGTAAGAGAAAATCATACAATCATTAAGAAAACAAAATTTCAAATGTTCTTTGAGAATAATTTATCTAACCAAACATTTAAAACCATTTTATAATTTTTTTTATTTATATAAAATCACTTTTGAAGGGAATACACCCTTATTTAAAGTAATCAACTAGTTTCAAGCACACATTTTTCAAGACAAATATTTCACCTTTTAAAAATATTTGAAGACACCATGAGACTTATGGTCTCAAAAACATTTAAAAAAATTAATTTTCAAATACGTTCAATTCATAAAAAAGAATCTAAAAACATACACATATTTTAAATACAAAAATGTTGTCCAAAACCCCTTTAAATTGTTGATTACCATTAGAAAATTCATCGGGAATTTTAACAACCACTTGGAATGTGACCTAGTTTTATTACATTTCATTAAAACATTTTAAACCATTTATAGAAAAAAAATTGAATTGATTGATTTTATTAGGTTCATGATAAGTATAAGGTATGGAATAACTAAAAATAATTTAATTCTATGAGAAGTATAAAAAATTCCCAAGGCATTATATAACTTACCGCTATAGAATATTAATTGATTTATAAACAATGAATATGAAATTGAATAACAAAAATCATTGATGTACTAATAGTAATCTAATAAAAGTAAAATAAGTGAAATAAGGAACAACTGATTTAGATTAATAATAAGATAAAAATGTATAAGAGATAGTATATGAAGAAACTGATTCAAACTATTGTTATGAAAAAATGAATAAGAGATGGAAAATGAGACAAATTAACATTCAATTAGAAAACTAAAAAAGGGACAAGAGATTCATTTGAAATTATAAATTCATACTAGTATAATTCTAAATGAGTCATATGATATTGATTAGGAAACAACTAATTCATAATTTTAGGAAACCAAAAAAGGTATTAGATATAAGTGATGATATGAACAATACATACTAATAACATGAAAAACATTTTCTAAGACATGTTATAATGAATATGAAGACAAGAGGTTGTGGTTTCATAAAAAACAACATATATGTTTTCAACTTTCTCACCATAGTCAATAATTCAAATTTCATATTTCATGATAAAATGTTTAATTATGGAATGAAATAAAACTTTGAGATCACTTTAGTAAATGACGAGCAACAGAAAACATGATGAATATCCATCATTTCATACTTCACTATATATAATAAATTAGTAATCATATCGAAAAATTATATGATAGAAATAAAGACTTGTAATTTAATTAAAATATAATGATATAAATGTAAACCCCGTGAAATAGTAATAAAAATCATTCATCCATGGAGGGTTTGGGGAAAAAATTTATTAGTTTTAAACTCTCTGTCCCAATATGGTACGCCAGACCCTATACTATTTTCAGGTTAATTATCTTTAGATATGAGAGGAAGAAGGGGGAAACCTAGAAATTTAATTATATATTATTGCTTTGAGGCCTCGTGAAGAATATATATTTCACCTAAAATCTAATCCCAACTGCCTATTAGGGGATTTTAATTAGGTAAACACTATTGGTACTTGAGGAGAACAAATCAAGGAAGAAAACCCTAGTGCTTACCTTAGATTAACTTATGTAAATCCTATGTATCATCTATATTTAAATGAATCCATGTGATTAGAATATTATATCCTTCGATGACCTCCTTTCAGGGATAGCTCATGGGAGAAGAGGCTGCAAGTGGCGAGGGTGAGGGAAAGGGATTATGGGGGGTCAAGGGAAACTGGGAATCCATTAAGGGATAGGATGAGGGGAACCAAAGCACCTACTAGTGATAGGGAGAGGGTTTAAGGGGATAAGGATAATCATGAGTGCCAAAGAGGGCTTATAATTGGGGGCTTAGTAGAATCCAGAGCACCAGTGAGGTAAGACGTACTACACATGAGAGATTATTTCACTTATCCTATGATAGGAAAAGGGTGTATAATGGTTTTTTATTAATCATAATTAAACTAAATAATATTTAGGATACTAATGTTATTAATTTATGATAAATACTATATATTTTTATGAGGTAATGAATAGTATAAAATAAAGTGATTGGTTAAGGCGATTGCATATTTTTTGTAACAACTCCTTTAGGTCTTCTCTAAATAGATATAGGGTTAACCTTTTGGGAAGAAAAAAACCTCTATAATATATATAGGTTACTGGAGGAGAGAAATTTTAAGAGTATGTTAATTCTGGAAGGATAAACATTATATGAAGAAGGGAAATTAGAGGTTCCCTTTCATAAGGGAGGGTATGGGAACTCTTGGAATTTCTTAAAAGATTAAATTACATTAAAGTCAATATCAAGTTAGATGGTTCAAAATGGACTATAAATGGTCCTATTATGAAATTTTAGACCTTATAATATCCCATTTCCCCTATTTTAATATTTATATAATATTTATGTAAATTAACAAAAATATTATTCTCATAAAATATCATTATTGTCAATTTAGACATTATCCACTTAATATGACTTAAATGAAATGAAGAGAAGGTTTTAATTCAAATAAAATCTTATAAAACAACAGTAATATGATATATTTAACTAGAAAATTATTTTTTCAATTTAAATCTCTCAAATAATATATATTTTTAATATTTTTAAAATTATTTATTATATTTTTTTATTAATTTATGAAATACTACATTAGTGTTGCATACGAATTTAAGGTCATTATATAATTAATAAAAACTATAAATAAACTTCTACCATCAGAATAATTTCATAAATATCAAAATAAACATTTATATAACTTCATAACTTGATTTTTTGTCCTTTTGTGAACACATAATAAATATTTAAAAATAAGAGAGTGACATTTTGTAACTTTCTTTGATTTAAATATTAAATAGTTAATTTTCATAGAAAAGTTTCCATTAAATAAATAAAATTAGACACTAAGGTGATACTTTTTAATTAAATTCATCCGATGAGAATTAATATGAATAATTATATCCTTTATAATTAATTTTAACCTAGATTAATTTATATAGGTGATAATTTTTAAAACGATTTCTATTATTGTTGACCAAAAATAAAAGGTGACTATTTATAAAATTTAAACCTGTTAATTATGAATATATAATTAATTTAATTTTATTAAATACCAATAAATTTTTGAATTTAACTTTAATGTAAGTGTGAAAATGTGACAAAAATAGTTTTTAGAAAAAAAAATACATTTTTAAGCATGAAACTGGATTTATTATTACACTATACTAGAAAACTATTTATTAAATGTTTAAAAAAATTAATCAAATAAATAATATATAACTTTTATTAAAATAATTCACTAATATATATTACTTTAAATTATAAATTATGTTGCGAGCATAAGAAAATTTCGAAAAACATCACTTTTATTTTTATTTTTTTAATTATAATCATTTGATAACTAATAAATTCATTAAAAAATGATAGATCATATATTTTCATAAATTAGTTATTACTATTCATATCCACTAATCCAACAACTATGAGATAATGGATACATAATATTTCAATAAAGTTATGTGGTTTATCTAAACTCGTTGTCGCATTTAGCACAAGCTACTGAAGAAATAAAATTATTTCAGGACAAATATTTCATAAATATCATGTGGGGTTACACAAACACACAATATATATCTGAAAACCAATATATATATATATATATATTACTAAAATATATAACAATGCATGTGTGAGATAATAGTTATCAAATATATTTCCATAAATGAAAAAAATAATGGAAATAATAAAATAGCTAATATTGCCAATCAAAACTAACATTTGATAGGAGAAAAAACCTACACACTACAATAAATCATGGTAAGAGAATTATAATAGAAAATTATCCACCATGTACCACTATAAAACATTATTCATGAGCTACACTTTCTCCACTTGCTTCTTGTTGACCAAAGTAACCACTAAACTGTTTAGTGTTTTCACAGATATAACCCATATGGAAACATATCCCATGGAGGGCAGAGTATAAAAATTACCTATGGGGAGGTCCAAAAATATAATGTAATGATAAAATATTAAGTCATCTCAAAAAACCATGAACTAAGGGGAACAAGATGGTGAAACACATATATGCTTACGGTTCTAGTAAACAAAGGATGGTATCGGGATCTAATCAAGATAGCTCAAATCTATAGAGAATCCTATAGAATAACCAACCAATGATACAAAAAATATCAAAAGATACATAATTTTTTCTATCAATAAAAAAGATATATATCATATCTCAAGGGCAGTCACTCCTTCCTGGCATGTGACCGAATCTACTACACCAATATCAGACACCATCTCAACTACCAAAGCTGGTTAACTTTTATACTCCCTCTCAATTTTTTTTGTGGGGAACTCATGCCTAGATTTGGAGTACATGATTGTTAAGGGGTTATGGATCCCTATGGATAATTTTGTCTCATTGTGTAGTGTACACAATGGTAGAGGGGGTTATATTCTCCATGTGTTAAATTCACATACCCCATAACAAAGGGTGTTTACCTACTCCACTAAGAGTATGGAGAACATACACTTTATAAGAACTATACCTCTAGGGGTTTCCAACCTCATATCTTCTCAATATATCACATACAATCCCTCCATAATCATATATATTAGCTAAGGAATCTAATTTAATCAAACATCCAACCCCCCCCCTCGAAATGATGAATAGATTTTTCACATCATATATATATGTGGAAAACACTTAGTATATACTATTCATGTGTCTATTTTTTACATCTAGGTGAAAAAATATGAAAATGATAAGAGGAAATTGTATATAACAGGAAATATTCATTAAATTACATGTAATACTTGAGAAAAACTATAAATAGTCCACTACAGCAAAGTTAAAATGGATTAGAGATATATAAAATCTCTAGTAATGTATATAATGTGTGGAACTCATTACTCAACTCAGGTGTGTACAAAAAGTATACACTAAGTTACATTGTTTAAACCACTACATATAATATAATATACATATCATGTGAACAAACCATGAAAAATTAATGTGGGTTCTATATACACAACGTGTCGTATAATGTTCACAATTTTTAGGACCCAAGGACCACTCAGGTATGTATTATCAGAGTCTCTTGAGTAGATACACTATAATACATGGTGTACACCATGGCCCACATTAGATGTGGCTCCATCTAGTTATCCAATCATGTATTCTAGAACATGATGACCCCCATAATCTGATATACATAGCACATGACTTAAAATCATGAACATCATAGAATGTATAACACCTTGAAAACACATGCATCATTAAATGAAACAAACACTACTTGTGTCCCAGAGGACTATATGTCTTGTAGTCAAAAATTTCCGGGATTATCAAGAACTTCCAATTGATTTATTTCTAGTTTCCTCCACAAAAAATCTCATCACCAATCATGTCTTCTCATACACTATGAACCATTAATTCCTTCTATAGAAACCCCTTTGGTTCATTTCACCACGGACTATCTAATATCATACTATGTTTCATCAAAACAACTCTAACCATCTATACTATTAATCAAATGCCCCATGAATCAATTTTTCCCTTGATAAACCCTTCATTCTAATCACAAGATAATTTGTACCTCAAATTTTCTCCATCATCATCATCCCATTATGGACAAATAAAGTCAAACCAAGTGTAAATACAAATTTTAATGATAATCATTAGATATGATGGGTAAAAAGAGAATGGGATATGAGAAGTTGTTTGAAATAATTATGATGATCGATTGATTCACCATCCCAAGTCATTCATCACACAGAGAAAACAACTTCTAAAGAGAATTAAATTAAAAAATAAATAAATTATTGAAAAATATTAATGAAAAATTTATCTAAAAACCACCTTGAATTCATTAGTTAATATAATCAATGGATTAATTCAATAAAAAATAACTGACAATGAATTAAAATGAAACATTTGAATCATTATATTAAATAATGAGGAATAATAATTTTCTAAAATTGTGAACAAGTGTTTGAGGATAATCAAAGAATTTATTTTAGAAATTCCAACCCCTTGATCATAATATATGATTATTCATGATTAGTTACAAATAAAAAAATCTTGGGATAATTATTCATAGACTTTATCCATGATAACCCCATAATTTATTTAAGAAATTAATTTTTTGGTGGGAGAATCAAATAACCTAAAAAATAATACTTAAAATAACAAGAAGTCTTGTAACCTTGTGAGAAATTATAGGATTCAATTCATTCATCACTGTGATGTTATTAAATCATAATTACCATATGAATCTATCATTGATACCTCCTTATTCTAGAAGAACACTATGGTATAAATCCATATAGGGTTCATGTTGAAGTGATATACAACCTGTCACGACCCGTCCCCCAGGGCCCGTTCCATGACTACCCCAAGCCCACCTTCCATAGGCTAGGGGTTGGTGACTAGAAATGGAAAGTAATATCCCTAAAATGGGAAAGCATTCCCTTTAAACCTGTATAATAACACAGCCCAAGAACACAACAAGATGCAACCATGAAGTAAAACTACAATAGTAAAAGTGTGTACTGAAAGTAAAGGGGCCGAAATACAGGCCCAACTAAAAGATCCAACTACAACAGAAAACAATAAACACCTCCTAAAATCTTCCACCAAGGTTCCTAATTTAAGTGTAGGTACAACTCTCTACGTCAACTATCACCTTCGTACGCCATCTAGTCCTAGCTCCCCATGTCCCAGTCAAGGTTATCCATCGTCTTCACTAGACACAATAAGGTGCGGGCGAAGCCCATACATGAGTGAGTATAAAAATCCCCATTAGGGACCCCGAGATCCCCAAAGCTCTCTCAGAATTCCACAAAGGAAAACCACAAATCATGATCTCAATCACAAAGCGCAAATAAAAAGATTCAACTCAGACCAGGTAAACAACCCATAGTTTGGGAATAATGATTATTAGTCTTAAGTTATATCATTTTATTCCACTAGGAAGTTCCAAAACTAAACCTAGAAAAAGTTATTCCATTGACAATCCACATAGGTTCGTATGTCGTTCATCCACAACGGGATGCTATAAGGCTAGTCCTCATCGGGTCGTGCAATGCTGATCCACACAGGGTCGTTATAATGTTAATCCACATAGGGTCACTATAATTCTTATCCACACAGGGTATCTATAATACTGATCCATAAAGGGTTTTTATAATGTTGATCTACACAGGGTCGCTATAATGGTGATCGACACATGGTCTCTATAATGCCGATACATATAGGATATCTATAATACTGATCCACATGGGGTTTCTATAATGCTGATCAACATAGGGTCTCTATAATATTGATCCACACAGGTTCTCTATAATACGGATCCATATAGGGCCATTATAAAATTGAAAGCCAACCAGAGGATTCCCCGCACCCGATGCGCTTGAGTTCTATAGTATCTTCTCCTATAGATATCACTCATGACCAACTATCTACGAATATCCACAAAGGAGTAAACCAAAGGAACACTATATCTTAAGGGTCCTAACACTACAGACATCACGTCAATCAGATGCTCGGTCTGTGAGTTATAGGCATTTTAGTGCCGAGGTACCGGTTGGATTCAGGTACGATCCAACCAGGCCATACTCCAACATTATCCAAAATAAATGTGGAGTATCGAAAAAGGACATTCTCTCTCCATGTATCCCAGCACCACAGAGAGTTCGTCAAACAGACATCTGGTTCGCATGATAAATATCTTTAAGCGTATCTGGGCCCGAAAGGGGTTCAGGTCCAGTCTGACCCGGTCAGCTATCCTGGTCGGCCGACCCAGACCGGCCCGACCCCACCCAACCCGCCCCCGCCTGGGTCTGACCCCGCCCGGCTAGACCCAGTTCGGGTCTGACCTAGCTTGGCCCAAACCGGCCTAGGTCGGCTCGTCCTGCCCCAACTAGGATGGGTTGCGGCGGCTCGACCCACTAGCTGGCATGAACCGCATGACGGTTGCGTGGTCTACCTCCCGAATGGCTCAAAGAGCTATTCGGATCTTGATTAAAAGCATAATTTGGAACCTCCTGGGTGTCCATGGGACCCACAGGGAGTAAGTCCCCTACCTTCGTCACGGCTTCAAAGTCATGGCCTACCTCACCACGGCACGCGATGGCACATTGCCTCCTACCTCCATGGCTGGCTGAGAGTCGGCCGCCTTAATTTCCATCATAGTGCCATGTGGCACCAATCACAAGTCTCGTTGCGCCGGTGTCGTGCCGAAACATCTTCCATGGGCCACCAGGTGAGCTCCGGTAGTCCGTTTTCCTTTCTCCTCACACCTACAGTCCTCCCAGGATGTTGTCGTCGTTTTCCGGCTTCCGGATTCAAGGTTATTCTGTGTTGTAAGATCATCCATCGAAGAATGCGACATGAACGAAGCGTAAGAGGGTCTGGGCATTTTTTATTTGGCTTGCACCCTCCATGTTAACATCATAACAGGTGGTAGGAATTGAATTAATCAAAGATAAACTTTAATAAACCCTCTTGCTTGTGAACCATTTGATGAGGATGTAGTTATGGAGGTTGAAGAGTCCTCATTCGTTGAAGTCTCCGGCATTCTTCGATCCTAGATCGATCTCCCCAACAACATCCAAACTTCAATTCCTCGTCGGTGGATGTCATCTCATCACTACGTCTGAGGTTCCTCACCTTCTTCTCAAGAACCAAACCTCGAGCCGCACTTAAATAGACAAGAAACCAACCATGTTGCACAACATTAATGCATTTAATTTATGAACTGCATTTAAATTTTCAACATCGTGGTTACAAAAACAAGAGTGAAACCAAAAAATGTCTTGAAAATTCATCGGCCCTACCATCACCGCTCAAAAGTTACAAAAAAAAAGAAATAAAATATCTTTGTTGTTATTTTTTTTTGTAAAGTCCAAAAACAATCTTTTTCTCCTGACCTACTATGGTCGATGTGAAGCCTCCCTTAAGCGAATCCCAGCACTGCCAATTCAACAGTGACCTTGTATTTTTAATTCGAGAACTGGTTGAAAATATATAAAACACTGCCAGCATGTTTTCTAAACGTACCTTAAATAATGATCAAAATTCCATTATGGGCACACCAAGCCTCAGAATCACGCGCCGTCAATTTTAGGAGACTCGTAATGATCCCAAAGATTTTAAAAAACTTACATGGAATTTTTGGGTCTTTACATTCTCTCCACCTTAGGTCTTTTCATCCCCAGAAGCTACATCCAAACATGGGGAACAAATGGGGGTACTGAGCACATATATAATCCTGCTGCTTCCATGTGATCTCCTAGAGAGTCTCATGCTACCAACAATCTCGCACCAGAGGGATCAACTATCCACATAGGACCTGATCCTATAAATCCTCTATCTCTACTGGGAACTCTACAAACATCGCCTCATCTTCAATCTCTAGATCACCCCATTCGATAACGTGTGATGGGTCTTGTACATATCTCCTCAAGTGCGGAACATGGAATACATTATGCACTCGGTGCATCTGTGGAGGAAGATCGAGACTGTATGCCACCTCTCCAACTCTGTTGAGGATCTAGATGGGTCCGATGAAACATCAATAATTCTTGTATCCATGGCCAAACCTCTGTAATCCTCACTGGGGTGAGACATTTAGGAATACATTGTATCCATCCTCAAACTCCAATGGTCTCCGCCTCCTGTCGGTATAAGACTTCTGCCGACTCTGTGTAGTCTTCATTTTCTCCTGGATAATCTGCACCTTCCCTATGATAGCCGATACCAACTCTGGAGCCATAAGTGCTAACTCCCCTGGGTTTATCCAGCAAAGAGATAATCTGCATGGTCACCCATACATGGCCTCAAATGGATTCATGTTGATAGTGGAGTGATAACTATTGTTTTATGAAAACACTATTTGGGGTAGGTGGTCCTCCCTATTGTAGCCAAAATAGAGGACACAAGAACAAATCATGTCCTTGAGTGTCTGTATGGTCCACTCTATCTGACCATCTATTTGAGGGTGAAAGGTGGTACTCAGGCATAGCTGAGTCCCGAATACCTCCTACAATCCCTTCCACAAACAGGATGTAAAATGAACGTCATGATCTGGTAAGATCATTGATGGAACCCTGTGAAACCACACGATCTCTTACATGTAGAGATGTCCCAATCTTTCTACTGATCCCTTATCTAATATGGGTAGGAAGTGGGACAAATTGGTGAGTCAGTCAATGATCACCCAGATGGAATCATGTCCCCTAGACATATGTGTTATCCCTATCACGAAGTCCATGGATATACCATCCCACTTCCACTCTGGTCCCTCAAGTCGCTAGGCTAGCCAACTGGTACCTGATGCTCGACCTTCACTTGCTGAAAAGTGACGCATCGGGATACAAAATCTTCCACTGCTTTCTTCATCCCTAGCCACCAGTACTGACACCGGAGGTCCTGGTACATCTTCTCTACTCTAGGATGTACTGCCAAAGGGGATGTGTGGAACTCCCTCAACACCTCCTCTTGTAGCATCACTGGTACCATGGTGCTTCCTCTGAATAGGATGACATGCTTTCCACCTTCTAAAAATCCATCAGGATCCTATCTTGAGGATATCTGAGCATGTCGGGCCACGCAGTCTATGTCCCCAAGTTGTACTTCCCTGACTCACTGAAGGAGTGGGGGAGTAACTGTCCGAGACTGGAAATAAGTTGTTCCATATTTATCCACAAAGGATATCTACAACTCGGCTAGCTAATCTATCGCCTCACTCTGCAATTGTAGACCAGACCTCCTGGTGAGTGTGTCTTTTACTACGTTCCACATCCCAGAAGTGTATCCTATCTCAGAGTCATAGTCTTGGAATAACTCCAGCCATTTTCGTTGTCTCGGGTTCAAGTGCATTTGTGATACGATATATCTGAGACTCTTGTGATCAGAGTAAATAGTAAAACTTTCACCCATCAAGTTGTGCTTCCACATCTTCAATGCAAAGACCATGGCTGGTAACTCTTGTTCATGGGTAGCGTAGTTCTGCTCACATTGTCTTAACTTCCATGAGCCATAAGAGATCACTGCTCACTCATCCATCAGGAAACAACCTAGTCTGGTCCCTGATGCATCTCAGTAGAATACATACCCAACGCCCTCTTCAGGTTTCCTCAGGATGGGTGCACTCATCAATCTCTGTCTCACCTCCTAAAAACTCTGTTTGTTCTTCTCCATCCATAATAAAGGATTCCACTTCTTATTTAAAGTTGACAAGGGTGCCTCTACCCTGGAGAAGTTAGGTACTAACTTTCAGTAGTATCCAACCAATCAAAGGAAACTCTGCCCCTCGGTCACAATCTTAGGTGGATCCTAAGCACGCACTGCCTCTATCTTTTCCAGATCCGCTACAACTCCATCCTCTGAGATAACCTGCCCTATGAAGTGGAATTCTCGTATCTAGGACTGGCACTTCGAGTGCTTACCATAAATCAGGTGCTCTCAGAGTATATCCAGAACTATATGTAGGTGTGTGACGTGCTCCTACTCTGACGCCGATTATATCAAGATGTCATCAAATGAAGACTACCAAAAATCTATTGAGGTAAGGAAAGAAGATTCTCTTCATGAGCCCCATGAGTAATTCCATGGCATTGGTTATGCCAAAGGGAATTACCAAGAACTCTTAATGGACATACCGATATATGAAGGCTATCTTCGGTACATCCACGTCCCGTACCCTGAGCTAATGATAGCCTGATCAGAGGTCTATCTTTGAAATCCACAGCGTACCCTTCAGTTGGTCAAAGAAACAATAAATCCTTATGATTGTATACTTTTTCTTCATGGTCACCTGGTTCAGGCACTGATAATCTACACAAAGCCTCAGACTCCCATATGCCTTCTTGGTGAACAAAATCATGGGATGCCCCTGGAGAAACACAGGGCCTTATAAACCCCTTCCCCTACAAGTCCTCCAATTGTATCCACAACTCACAAAGCTCCGCGGAATCCATCCAATATGTTGGTGTAGATATCGGTGTTGTCCGGGTTACATATCGATGTATAATACTACCTCTTTTTGAGGAGGTAGTCCTGGAACATCATCAGGAAAGATGTCAGTATATTGGTCCACCACTACTGGATAACTCAAACTCCTCATGTCAACAGCTCTGAGGGTAAGGCTAGGAAACTGATGAGTGATTGGATGCACCCTCCTTCGAGTAAGTACATCCTGTAATACAAAGGCTCTCTTATCAACAAAGAAAAAAACATGGTCCCATCCTCACAGACACACTGCACTTTTCTCCTAAAGCAGTCGATCTGAGCATGGACTGTGGATAGCCAGTCCATAACCAAGAAGACATCGTAAGGCCTCGAAGATGCTAATATGAGATCCCACCTGAAGCTCTCACATCCTATAGTGATCTCATAGTGCCTGCACCAGTGTGAAATCATCAAATCTTCTCCTGTAGGAGCCTCTAATCGCAAGGATCCACCCAACGGCTCCAGCGGAATCTCTGAGCTCCAAACGAGTGTCATGACAATAAAAGAGTGACTGACACATGTGTTTATAATAACTATAGATAGGGTGCAATAGACACATATTTTACCTCTAATAATCTTTGGAGTGATGTGGTTGTAGAACTTTTCCACCAGAAGCAGAGCTCGCCCCTGTCCACCTACTCCCTATGGTCAGGGTGGACCACCTGGTGTTGGTGGTGGTATAACCTCAAACCATCATCCACCACCTACTGCACGACTTGATCCTCTTCCATGTTTTCCACCCTACGGACCCCCTTGCTTGAACCTTGGTCATTACCTTGGTGGTCCCTTGATTGTCTGCTGATCGTCGGTATGGAAGGTCCTGAACTCGCGAGTCATGTTACCCTACCCTCCGCACGTGAATCACAACCAACTTCCCTGCTAACCCCCTCTTCCTTGTGATCTCCTCACCTCTGACCCTACATCCTGTGGTCACCCTCCGGATGGTCTGGCCCACATGGACCTCTACGCCAACTGCCTACTGCCTCCTACAGATGTCTCGACTACCTATCATCCATTGGTGGCTCTCACCGTATGTGCCTGCTCGACTAAAAATCTCTCAACCAATAATGATCGCTCGAGCACTCCATCCTGCGTCGGGATATTCAGCGATATCACCGATGCTCTGATCTCCCACTGGAGACCATTTTCAATGGTCTGGTCCCTGAAGAAAGGGTCCCATACCATGTCATTGGAGTAGCACGAGAGGCCAGTGAATCTTTCCGGGTACTAGGCCACTGATAGGCTACCCTGCTGTAAGTGTAGTAGCTCTTGGATACACAATGAGCATAAAGTTGCTGATATGATCTCTGCCCTGAAGAGGGTCTTGAAGTCCAACCAGGTGAGTGTTGCCTCCTCATGCATATAGAGTGTCAAACTCCACCATCTACATACTATTCCTTGGAAAAGGATAGCATCTAGGACCACCATATGCTTTGATGGTGTCCCAACTAAGTGGAGAACTCTAGCCACAGCCTCCTACCAATCCTCAACTTCTTGGGGATCTATCTCACCTCGAAACCTTAGAGTCCTCTGCTGCTGAAACTTGTTCAACACACTCAGTCGTTGTGCACTGTCTACTAGTGGGGCTGGTGGAAACTTCTTCTCTCCAAGTAGTGGTGCTGGTTGTACACCACCTAAAGGTACCAACATAGTAAGAGGGACCTACACTGAAACCTCGTCACTTGGTGGGCCATCATCGTGAACTCTCTTAGGAATCCTGGATGGCTGTCTATGTGGTGGCATCCTGAAAAGAAATAGGTGTTCTATGGATAAAAAGTTATACCTGATGAGATGATTCAAAAGAGATCAAAAGTAAAACATTTACAAAACACACGCAATCAATGTTTTCTTGCACAGAGTTTGAAATCAGAATTCAGGGTCCCAGTGTATGGATACGTTGGCTGCCGCACCAACACTAGACTCCCCGAAATGAAAACCAGACTCAAAACACATAACACTGTTGCTCCATTGGAAAGATCAGAGTCCTAGTTCTTCAGTAGAACCGACTCCTCTAATACCACTTTGTCACGACCCGTCCCCCGGGGCCCATGCTGTGACTACCCCAATCTCGCCTTCCATAGGCCAGGGGTTGGTGACAAGTACAGGAAAGGCATATCCCTAAAATGGGAATCCATTACCTTTAAACCTGTACAAACACAAATCCTAAGAACGCATTAAGAAGAATCCATAAAGTAAAACTGTAGTAGTAAAAGTGTGTACTGAAATTAAAGGGGCCGAAATACGAGGCCAACTAAAAGATACAACTACAATAGAAAATAGTAAACAGCTCCAGGAATCATACACCAAGGTTCCTACCTAAAGTGTAGGTATATATAGTCTCCACAGCTCTCCACGTCAACCGTCACCTCCATACACCATCGGGTCCTATCTCCCCAAGTCTTAGTCAAGGTTGCTCGTCATATACACAAGTCAAAACAATGTGCGGGCGAAGCCCATGCAGGGATGAATATAAAAATACCCAGTAGGGACCCCGAGACACCCGAAGCTCTCTCAGAGTTCAATAAAGGAAAAACAAAAAGCATTATCTCAATCACAAACCACAATGAAAAATACTCAGATCAAACTAGGTAAACAACTCAGATTTCAAGAATAAAGATTATTAGTGTTAAGTTATATAATTGTATTTCAATAGGATGTTCCACAACTAAACCATGAAGAAGTTGTTCCATTGACGATCCACATAGATTTTTATATCACTAATCCACAATGGGTTTCTCTAAGTCGGGTCTTCTTCGGGTTGCGCACTACTGATCAACACAGGGTCGCTAGAATGCTGATCCACACAGGGTCTCTATAATGCTGATTCTCACAGGGTCGCTATAATGCTGATCCACACACAGTCGCTATAATTTTGATCCTCACAGGGTCTCTATAATTCTGATCCCCATATGGTCTCTATAATACAGATCTACATAGGATCGCTATAATGCTGATCCATATGGGGTCACTATACAACTGACATCCAACCACAAGATTCCCCGCACCCGGTGCCCTTGAGTTTCAAGGTATCTGATCCTTTGGATATTGATCACTCCTCAAATACTAAGAATATCCACAGAGTAGTAACCCAAAGAACCTCTATATCGTAAGGGTCCCAATGCAACATTTGGTGCGTTAATCAAACGTCCAGTCTGTGAGTTATAGGCTTTTTAGTGCTGAGGGACCGGTTGGATTCGGGTATGATCCAACCTGTCCAAACTCCATCTTTCTCCAAAACCCAATTGCAGTATATCAAAAGGCTCATCTCGCTCCATAGATCCTAGTATCGTTGATGGTTTTTCAAATGAACGTATAGTTCAAAAGATCTGTCACATTAAGAGTAACTGGGACAGAATGGGGTCCGGGTTCGGCCCGACCCAGCCTGGGCTGCACCGACTAGGCCCGGGTCTGACCCAGCCTAGCCCGAACCATCCTGGGCTAGGCCGGTTGGGCTGGGCCACGGACTATCCCAGTCCGCCCTGGTTGGGATGGACTATGGCGGCTCGGCCCACCGGCTGGAGTGACCCGCACGAGGGTCACGCGGTCCACCTCCCAAATGACTCAAAGATCCATTCGGCCCTTGATTGGCGGTGCTAGGTTGCACTTCCTGGGTGTTCGCTGGACTCGAATGGATTGGGTCCCCTAATTTCTTCATGACTTTGAAGTTGTGGCATACCTCAATGTGGCGCATGACATCATTCCACCTCCCACCTCTGCGGCCAGCTGAGAGCCGACGACCTATTTATCCACCGTAGTGTCGAGCGGTGTCACCCCCCTTCTGTAGCCGGTGAGCGCTGACGCTGTTCATTGGTGCCATGATTGAAGATCTTCTACGGGCCACATGGTGAGCTTCGATGGTATTTTTTTCCTTCTTATTGCACCTACAGGCCTCCCAGGATGCCACTATCCCTGCGTGGCTTTCGAATTCAAGGTTCTACCATGTTGTAAGATCGTCCCCCGAAGAATGCGACAATAATGAAGTGTCAGAGGGTTCAGGCCTTGTTTGTTTTCCCCATGCCCTCTATCTTTACATCAAAATAGGCGGTATATATTTAATTCATCAAAGATAAACTTTAATAGTCCTCTAACCTCATGAACCATTGGATGATTTCACAGTTGTGGAGAGTGAAAAGTCCCCATTCATTGAAGTCGTCAGCATTCTTCGATCCCAGATCGATCCCTCCAACGATTTCCAAACTTCTATTCCTTGTTGGTGGAAGTTGTCGCGTCACTTGGTCAGAGGCTCCTCACATCTTCTCAAAAACCAAACCCAGAGCCTCACTTAAATAGATGAGAAACCAACTGTGTTGTACAACATTAATGCAGTTCATTTATGAATAGAATTTAATTTTTCCACATCATGGTTACAAAACCAAGATTCAATCCATTAAATGGCATGACAAGTCATCGGTCCCACCACCACCGCTCAACAGTTACAAAACAAAAGAAATAAAATATCAATGTTGTTATTTTATTATTATTTTGTAATGTCAAAAAACTATCTTTTCCTCCCGACCTATTGCGGTGGAAGTGAAGCCTCCCTTTAGAGAATCTGGGCACTGCAAATTCAACGGTGCTCTCAGATTTTTAATCTGAGCACCAGTTCAAAAGATAGAAAATGCTTCCCACGTGTTTACTGATCATACCTTAAAAAAACCTCAAAATTCCATTCTAGGCACACCGGGCCTCAGAGTCATGCGCCATCAATTTTCGCAGACTCATAATAATGCCAATTATTTTAAAAAAAACCTAAAATTTCCGGGTCTTTACAGAACCTTAGATATGTTGATAAAGGATAATTTATATTTCTCTAAAAGATAAATAGGAAATTTTTAAATAACTCATAATGAACTTGTTTGGGAACCAATTCATGATCACCCAATTTATACATATTTTTGGAGAACACACCATTTTGTAAAAAATTATAATGTAATAATTTTCATTTGAGATTCCATTTAATAAATATAATAAATGAAGTTCATGGGATAAATATTTATTTATTCAAAAAAATTATATATCCTTTAAAATCCAATTAACGTTGAATTCTATAAAAATTCATCCCAATGGTAATTACCACATCATGAACTTGATAAACTAATAAAAAATTTATAAGGTTAACCAATACGATAAATTTACTATTTTACTCCTTTTAAAGGACTCAAAACTTCAAAGAACAACAAATTGTCTAAAAATAGATTTGGGAATCACCTAGGTAACATCAATCATATTCATGTTGAGTCTACATCATCATGATGATAATTTCACGTAAACATCATCAAATAAACATGTCTAAATCATTATCATAATGATCATACTAGAAAAATAAATTATTTAGGTCATTCTTCTATGATAAAGATAATATATTTAATGATATATATAACTAGTGTCATTCACAAGATAATCAACTTTTAAAAATTATGAAGATAACCATTAGAAACCCCTACACAAATCAAAAAACCATAATACATGCACATTACTCTCCTCTAATATATAACAAGATATGAATATGAATTTTGTAATTTCAACCACCACATTATGGCATGTAATATATTTCTTTATCATGGACATGTTGTTGAGTAAAAAAATCACATTACCTCAAGTTTGTGCCCCAATCACTAAAGGATAGGGACTAGCATTTAGATTATAAATAATTCATATTGATCTGTTTACCATCTAAGGGATTATCATTATAAATCATCATGGTAAAAAAATAATTAAAACAATGTGTAAAAGTTAGGGAAATTCCAACCTTTAAATAAAAAATTGAATCCAAAAAATTTCAAATTAATAAAACATTTAAATAATTCACAAAGTATATCCAAAATAAAATTTATAAATAATACAACTATAGTAACTAGGAAAACAATATTTTTAAATCATCTCTACATGAGTCCAAAATACATATAAAATTAACCTTGTGAATTCTCTGGAATTAGTTATTAGCTACTGAGGGCCATTACATTTCCGACATTAGCACACATGTAATATAAAAACACATGAGATGTGTTCTTACAGATTGTGAGAAATAATTTCAATAGAAACCCCAGTAACCCCAATAATTACTTGTAATTTTAATGTGATCATATATAAATTATATAATTATATTTAGTGATTTAATTAAATCATATGGAATATTCATGTTAATGAATTATGTGTTGAACAAGTCATCCAAGAATCATATATAACATATTTGACTTATATGATGGTAAATATAAACACCAACGAAATATTTTAGTAGAAATAAACATGGTTTATGTAATGTTATAAAAAACACATGGAATAAATTAGGACCCTTTTACACTCATTGAATATAAAATAATCTAGTGCCTAAAAAAGTCCTATCCAATCCCATCACTCACATATCATCCGAAAATATCAAATAATAACCTAAGTCTCCCTATAAGTTATAAAAACTCATGTCATTCACACAATAAAAAAGAGTAATGTCACTATATGAAAAATAAAAGTTCCCAATTTATAATAAAAAACAAATATTTATCCTCTCTTTCCCCATATAATTAGTCCATTAATTTTTAAAAAAAATATTGAAAATACAGAATTCTCATTCACTCTTTTTTTAATTTAATTTAATAAATCACTCTAATATACTTACCATACATTTCTCATTTTAAAACCATAGTTTTATATTTTCCCTTAAATATAGAACAACTAAGTATTACCCGTTATGTTTCTCCTTTCTACTAATTAACATATAATTTCCTGTAATTATACAATACTAATTTAAATATAAAAATATTTATATAATTACTAATTATTCAATATCATTCACATGATTGTTTTACCAAAAATATCATATACATTCAAGAAGAAAATATTTACTCAAATACATAATTATAATCATAAAATTAAAATTTCAACCCATTTTATTCTCTATAATTTAGTTAAATTCATGAAATAACAATGTTAAATTATATTAAAATAATAAACACTTTAGAATAAAAATATATTTATAAAAACATGAATTTCATCTCAAAAAAATAATGATTAATTATTTTAATGTTGATGACATCAAACTCAAAGTTTTATTCCCTTAATCACCAAGGTATTTAACATTTTTTGTAATGTTAATTACATTTTAGGCCATAAATCACAAATAAAATTTATTATAGGGACATATTATAAGGAACCAACCTTTAAAATTACATAATATTGATTTTTAAGTTATGAATTCATTATCTTATATTTGATTATTTTTTATGGTTTAGAGTTTCAGTGAATTGGTTCATAACTAATACATAACAAAACCTTAAAATAAAAAGTATAAAATTTCTATTAGTATCCATTTTTTCCATAATATAAATTTCTTAAAATAAATCTTGATCTCTTTCCATGAAAACAGTTCATGAAATTCAACATGACCTCTACCTTTCCATTACCCATCATTAAAATCCGACGATTTTAAAAAAAAATGGGATGAGGATAAAAATATAAATAAGGGACATAAAAACGAGGAAAAACATTAGTCTAGTGAAAAATATTTAAACCCATAAAACCCATTTCTTTAAAATATAACATTTTATCCAAAAATATAAATATCATTAATTTAGAAGATCATTTATTTTATCTTTTGAAAATAAATAATTTCAATAAAAAATCATCAGAAATCATAGAAAATTCATGTAGGTACCTTGGTAGATCATCTAATATAACCCTTGTATAACCCTTACAAAAACCATAAAAATTTGAATAACCATACATAAAACTTCAAATATAATTCTTAGAGAACATAATCATTACCCAATTCATTAGAGTGATATCTAGGAACACCCATTGTTTAAGATACAACTAGATCACCCAATGCTATATGGGAACATCAATTGTATATAATTTCTAAGAACAAAAACATTTTTAATACATTTTATCATTTGAAAACCCTTTTAAACTCATATGAAAATAACTTTCAGATATTAAAATAAATTTTTTCAAAAGACCATTTTCAATAAAAATTACACTTTTATTTTAAAAAAACAATTTTCAATATGAAAATACCCAAAAAAGTAAAATATGTTTTTTTCATTTAAGAAAACATGTAATCTTTAAATGTAATCTAGAAATAAAATAAAATTCACAGCCACATGAAAGGTCGTTGTCACCATAGTTTAAAAATATAACATTTCATTTGTCATCTTTCAAAACATTAAATTTAAAATAAGAAAAAATATTCCTTTTGAAACCTTTTAAATAATTTAAAATATATATTAAATTAAATTTATTAAAATATTTCAAAAAAACATTTTTAAACATGGACATGGAAGAGAAAAAGTGTTTGAATGAAAACATTAAATAGTGATTTATTTAGATGAAATGTCCCTTATCAGTTTTAAAATATTTAAATAATAACCCTCATGAAATAATAGCCTTAAAAATGAAATTACCATTAGAATATATATATATTTATGATAAATCAAGTCAATGATTCTATATGCACACCTTATAAAAGAATAAATGATCATAACATCAATATATGCCTCAATTAAATGAAATTGAGATGAATCCCCTTACTTTTTGATTAATTCATCATGTGTGTATTTATCATCATCAATAATAAACTTATTTTAACTATTTTATTTATTGATAACCCTTTTCAAGTCTATTGTTTCTTTTATTTCACTTATTACAACGTTTTACACAATTAATTTTACGTCGGATGTTTTGGCTTATATGTCAAAATCAACTATTTTAGGCTGACTATGTTCAAGGAGGTAATCCTATAAATATCTCTAAAATAATAATTAATTATTATAATTAAACATAAATTATACTCTTGAAACCTATCATGGATGATGGTTATCAAAAATTAACTAACGTTGTGATTATGGAGATGGATGATCGTACACACACTACACTAATTCAATAATTAGTGGCGGTTTCATAATCTTTCAATAAAAAAATTTCAAATATAGTGGATATTATGTAAATATTCCACAATAACGTTTTTGAACGAAGCTTCTCCCCCCCCCCACCCCCCCGAACTCGACACTCCCACCCCCTATTCCCTTAGCCCCATCAAACCCATTATTATCGGCCCTAACCCTACCGAACCGTTTCCCTCACCACCTACCCACGACCTCATCAAACCTTAGAAATATAAACCATATCCCCTCATTAATGTCCCTTGACCCTGTCGAACCCTATCCCCTCGTCTTTGGAACCCTTCTCCAGCTTGCTCCGACCCCCTTATATGTTTCCACCTTGACGCCCTACTCGCCGAACTGTCACTCTCTAGTTTGAGGTAATTTATCATTTTAATATATATATTGTTTATTTTATATAATTTTTGGGTTCGATCATGGGTCTATTATAGATAAGGGAATCTTGGATTCATGATCGTGTGATGAATTGACAAGTAGAATGAGATTCTTATCATGAGTTAGGAATTTTTCTATTTAATTGCATGAATTTTTTGTTTGTGTTTGTGAATGTGGAATTTATATTACAAGTTTATGAACAAGAAATATTATTTATGATGTTTATATTTAATTGAAATAAATTAGTATTTTTTTTTATTTTCTCCCTTTTATTTATATTTTGTACTATTACTTAAGATGTTCAACACCTAGTGGCATGTGTGGTAATCTTTTTATTGGATTTTATGCTAGTATGATTACTAGCCCCATCCATATGAACATTGGTGGGTATTCTAATACAACACTGGTTATGATAAACCATTTTCTATATAAATATAAAATATTAATTATATTTTTTAATGGGTTTATAAATGATACTTTTACATTTTTACTGACTTATCCCCCAATATTCTTCTATATAAAATCTATTTAATTTTAAGATTCTGTTGTTTCAAAGTTGTATTTTTAAAATGTTAATTTAAAATCCTATAATACCATTTCAAAAATAACTATTGAATGTGATTCATTTTCTATTTTTATAAACAATTCCAAAAAATATTATGAATTCACTTTTCTCAATCTCTATTTTGTTTCCTCTATGTTCTTACTAATATTCCTTTTTAATGAATTTTTTATATTATTTGATATAACTGTTATATGTTATGAAATATAATTATTTTTATGAAATTTTTATATTTTAATGACTAGGGAAATTATTGAATGAAATATATACCCTTTTTTAAATATGTGTACAAACTATATGATTCATTACCATTATTGATGTGTATTTACCTAATGTTTTAATTTATTTCATTTGATGCTCGTTTTGTCTCCACAGGTCATCATTTTTTTATTTTTTATGGATTTATGATTATTTTTATATTTATGTGAAACAAATATATATATTATGTATTATGATGAATGGAGTGGCCCTAGTATTATAGATCTCCTAATCAATAGGATAATTCTTAAGGTATCATAAGCTATCTCTGTGTGGGTTATGTTATGTATGAATCATCCATAATTTTATGCATGGAAATGAGAACTTCCCCCTACCATCTTCTTGGTTCCCCTTGTCCATCCCTCACTGGCCTCACTGATATAGAGATTGAGAATTACTTGGTTCACCTAGATTTATTGACCATATGGTGTTTCTCCAATGATGCCTATTTTAAATTAATGAATTTATGATTTTTATTTTGCTTCTATTTTACATAATAATTTCCCTGACAGATTTCATTTTTTTACTTTATCTTTTTTAGTACATATATGACTCTTCTTATAACTACTTAGGTTGTGTTTGTTTCACTTCCATTTATCTATTTTTCTACCTAGTAATACTTATGTGTTGTAATTAAATTATGTTCAATGGAATATCAAATAACAATTTTCATCTGAAAAAGGTATTCTATTAATGTGAAATTATTTTAAAAGGATGATTGTAAATATATATATAGATATATGTTAATTTTTGGAAGTATTAAATATTTATGATGAAAAATGACGAAAATTACATAATTTTAGAGACATCTGATGATGGTCGGTTTGAAGTCACTTTTAGGGAGACTACTAATGACATGCTCAAATATACACATGTCCCCCAATTTAATATTTTTTTATTCTACAATAATACTCAAACAAATCTATGATTTTTAATTTTCTCTACATATAAATAAATTAACTACACAATTTATAGATTGATCTGAAGCCCAAATGTTGACTGGGTTACATCTTTTCTAGAAAATTCTCTTAGAGAACTTGTATGGAAGTTGCTGTAAACATTGAGAGAAAAGTATAGGTTCAGAAACATAAGAGTGAGATTGAGAGATGTAGGAAAATATATGAATAAGGGAACAATTAAAACATGAAAGGACTTGATATTTTAATGGAATCATACCAACTAACATGGGTAGCTTGGCTACCCAGTAACGACACAAAATGGGTTTTTAGATTTAAAATATTTAACACACTCCTTGGTTTTATTTACATCAATTGTAGGTAGACTGACCTTAAGTGGAGGATTAGGGTTCAACAACCTTTTGTTCCCAGTTTTTTTATAGGGACTTACTATAATTTGTTTCCCTACCTTCTAAAAGAGGGTAGGATATTTCTGTTTCTGACACATCGAACATGGTGAGAAAAAAAAGGCATAAACTTGATATGTGAAGATGAGTAAGTAGATATAGCTGATACTATATCAGCTATATCTACTTCCTCCTCTTCACATATCAATCTTATTCGATGTTTGTTGTCACCATCTTCGACATTATGGAAACCTAAATAACCTAACCTCTTTCAGAAGCTACGGAATCATATTATAGTAAATCCCCATCCAAAAAATCAGGAACACAGGGTTGTTGAACCCTAATCCTCCACTCAAGGTCATGCCACCCACAATTGAGGGAAATGAAACCATTGACTGTGTTAAATATTTTAAATCTAAACACACACTTTTCATTTTTTCTATGTGGCCAAGATAACTATGTCAGTTTGTGTGATTCCCTACAAATTTAGTATTCTTTCATGTTTAATTTGGTCCCTTATTCATAGGTTTTCCTACCTCTCTCAATATCACTATTGTGTTTATTCACCCCTACTTCTCTCTCCATTTTTTCCAAAACTGCCATACTAGCTTTCCAAGAGAATTTTCAAGAAAATATGTAACCCCTTCAACATTTGGGATTTAGATCATTCTAGAATTTGGGTAGTGAATATATTTATGCATCATTAATGTTAAAAATCAAGGATTGGTTGCAGATTTTTGTAGAATACAATGGTCTAAAAGTGGGGAACGTGTGTATATTTGATAATTTCATTAGTAGTCTCCATAAAAGTGTCTTCAAACTGACCATATTTAGATGTCTCTAAAATTATGTTTGTTTTTCTTCATTTTTCATTGTAAATATTTATGTATTACAATCATAAGAACATATATATTTACAATTGTACTTTTAAAATAATTCCACATCAATATCCTTTCTTTTTTTGATGAAATTTTTTATTTGATAATCCATTGAAAATAATTTAATTATTTGTCTATACATGATCCAAAATAATATATTTAATATATTATCTATTTTTCAAGGATTTATGTTGCATATAATGATGCACCACCTCTGAAACTCTCTAAAAATATTATTAAGAATATAACGGAATTTATTATCCATTTTTTCAATATTTTTAAAGTGTAATCATTTTGAATTATTCATTTTCACTAATTTTTAAAATTCATGTATACAAGATTATATATCGACTAATAATGTTAAAAATATTTTTGTTAATAATTTTTTTGTGTTATTCAGAATATACCGCCCAGAATGGTCACCGAAGTTTCTAGTGGGTCTCTCCCTATTTCTGGTTCTGCTTAGTTTCTGCCCATATTCCATGGAAATTGAGGTTTGTAAGAGGTAGATAAGTGGCTTGAGGATGTTGAGAATGTCTTCAGAGTGTTTAGAACTCCCCAAGATATTAGAGTTCATGTTGTTCTGAGTGTGTTTGTGGGTTTATCTTTGGAATAATGGGAGTTGTTTTCCCCTCCAATGATGCATGTTGGGATGTTGTGGGAATTTTTTAGGTCCATATTTGTCTGATGGTTTATACCTGAGGAGGCGAAGATGAAGAAAATGAAAGAACACATGAGTGTCTAGCAAGGTCAGCAGATGGCGAAGGCTTATGTTGAACAATTCAAAGAGATGGTATCATTTTATCCAGAGGTTGTTTTGTAGGATCTATTGAAAGTATCTATTTTCAATGGGGTTCTCCAACCATAGATCAATGAATGAGTCCTCTTCTCTATGGATCTCTATTTTTAGAAATTGGTGTAAGAAGTGTTTTTGGAAGATTTGTTGCGAAAGAATCATATAACTCATTGGAAAAGTTGTTCTCTCTTTTGTTGGGGTGACGACATTTGGAGTTTCCTCATTTTTTGGTTTTTGTAAGTTCATCTTTTATTATAAAAGTTTGATGAAATTATCCTTTCATAGTTGAAATGGTTTTGTTTTTTTAATGTGAAACATTAAATGGTTATCCTTTAATGAATTAGTTCCCATCTCTCTATTGTGCCTTTTTAGAGATGTCTATTTTTGTGGAATTTCAGCATGTTTGTAAGCCGTATATTCAACCAAAAAACATTTAGTCGATATTCATTCCCTCTAATGTTTTGGGAATACCCAATGTCTTATCAACGTATCATCCTTTACCTCTTCTCTATTGTTGATCATATGGTAATGGTGGTTGATATTTATTGATATTTGGTGATTCTATCCTAATATGTACATAGGTTACATGTGTTATTCGATTGAAGAATCATTATTTTTGGGGTTTTTTTGGTACATGATTAGTTTGGTTTGCATTTTGATATGTGAAATTGAAAGATGAAATGTATGGGTCTGTGTGGTGGTTTCCTATTGTTTCATATAGTTGTGGAAACAATTGTGATTGTCAGCCTATGGTGAAATAGTTGTGTTATAGTGTATTCTTGTGTAGTTGTTTGTGTAACATCCTATTACCTTGATCGAGTATGTTTTCCCATTTTCTATGTTCCTTTCTAGTTTTAAAATACTTTTATGTGATTTTTTTGGGTTTACTGTAGATTGTTGAACAGGTACACACCGTATACCTGAAGTACATGTTGTGTACTTGGTGATGGTTTCATGTCATGGACTGGGAGATCATGTAGTGAATGGGTAGATCATGACGTGAGCTCATACATGTCGTTTACCTAAGGTACACATCATGTAGGGGTTAAATATAAGATTTCTACCCTGATTCAGGGGGTTTTTTGATGTAACTTAACCAGAGTATACTACACCTCGTGACCAAGGGGTACACGTCCTGACCCGGCCCATGCCCAAGTTTAAGTCACACATTTTTCTATTTCTCTCAACCTTTTTCCTCCCAAACCTCTTGGATCACAACCCTAAACTGGTCCTAGTTGTTTTTTATAGGTGTCTCACCTTCCATATCGATCTGATCAGCTCTGGTTCATCACTTCTACTACAATACGTCTCTTTGGGTAAGTATTCTTTCTGATTATTCATTGTGTTTGATCGCGATAGCGCCTTAGTCTTACATTGTCAGATCTGCTGATCCAAGTTGGATGTTTCATGTTTTCCTCATCTAGATCCATTGTGAGATATTGTCCTTAAGGCCCTTCCTTGGCCAGTTGTGGTGAATCATACATTCTTTCATGAGTTATGTGGGCTTTCTTCTATCTACCAACCCCTTGTCTTCTATTTTGAATCAATCCTTTGAGGTTCGGGATTGATTCTAGGGCCTTCATTGATGGATTTTTTGGGTTTCTTTTATTTTGGATTCCATTGTGGACAAGTGCAACCCAAACTTTGAGGTAGGTGGTTCCATCTCTAGCCAATGATAATGAACCAACTTGTTTTTCTTTGTAAATTTATTTATAAATTAATTTATGAAATAGGCATGATTATTGGGTGTGTTGAAAAAGGTTTTTGAAATAAAAATGGGGTTACCTTGGATTTTGATAAATGGATTATAAATGGTTTTGAATGGTTTTCAAGGAATTGAAATGTATTTGTGAAAAAGATAACATAGGCCTATTGTTCTAAGGGACTGATATTGACATTTGGGGGGGTTTACTCATAGGGTATTCTTCTACTTCCAAGGCCTATTGTTCTATAATCAGATTTGTGAACATGATTCTTATAGTACAAGTAGTCAGCTTCCTAGACTTATAATATTCCTTAGTTTTTGATACATGTTCTTCTATTTGGTATTTCTTGGATTTCCATGTTAACCTTAATATTCATGTTCATTCTTGTAGAAAAATGTCACGGAAAATTTGATTTGAAACTATTATACCTTCTTTTATTTAGAACCGTAGAAAAAGGGAAATGTTTAACATGTTTTCTATAAAAATTATTTACTACTTATCATTCCATGTTTTATTTTAAAAATGAGAATACATGATTTTTTATACAAATACTTGTTATGGAACACCTGTTTGGTATCCTCCTGATCCTGTGAGCTCACACCATGCACAATTCTTCAGTGGTGCGTATACCTTCGTTTTTCTTCTAGTTCAGGGAATGGAAAGGCACTACAATGAGGCGGTGAGGTTTATGTCAGGTGGGATGGGTATCTGGTGGTGAGATGGTTAGAGTTTCTCCATGCCATCATTGGAGTAGCTATTTGGTTTTGAGTCCCTTGATGTTGGACATGTCTTTTGGAGTTTTAGACACTGTTTCTGTTGTTCTATTTTTTCTTGTTTCCTAAAATTTATGGAATATATATATATTATTATTCAACTATTTCTTCTTTTATCTATATATATCTATTGTGTGGCTGTTCAGGTTGAGTGAAATGTTTCCCCCAGTTTGTCGTTTGATGCTCGGGTGCTTGTCCCTATCCCTTGGGGATCGGGAACTCCCTTAGGGTATGTGATGAATCGGGTTGAGTGTTGGGATGAGCGTAATCTGGGTTGATTCATTATATTTTGGTACCAGAGGAGGTTTTTCCTTAAGAACCTTTTCATAGGATGTTAGTTACACTGGAGATAGGATTTTTGAAACATTAGAGGTATGTTGTGAAGAGTTATTGGCCAACTCTTATCGTAACGAGACTCAAGTTACCATGGGATGTCAGGATATGTGTCTCTAGTGTTTTATTTTTTAAAAAAAATCCTAGTTTTTGCTTATGGGTTTTCTAGTTTGAACTGAGATTTGTTCTGTGTCTGATCATTCTGATGTTTGGGTATGCATTAGTATGCCTCCGAGACGTCTTCCACAGGTTCCTTAAGAAGGTTCAACTGATGGTCCCCAAGGAAATCCACATATGGATCAAAATCTCATCGTGACTATTATACGTGCGGTATGGGTTGTCGATCAGGATGTGCCATGATTTCAGAATGCAGTGGTTCAAGTACAACCAGGAGCTGGAGGAGAATAATATCGATCATGAGAGTTCTTGCATGAGAATCCATCATCCTTCAAAGGTATAACTTAACCTCAATACGCAGAAGATTATCTAGATAGGATCAATAAAATCATTGACTTCTTGGATACACCTGATAATATTAGGGTGAAGTGCGTAACGTTCAGACACGAGGGTCCCGAAAAGCATTGTTGGGACTCTATGGTCTAGGTAGACAGACAGGTGGGCTTGGATTGGAATAGTTTCAAAACCCTATTCTTTCATAAGTTTTGTCCAAAGTATATGATGTTGTAAAAATATCTGGATTTCCTATCATTGTAGTAGAAAGATCATTCAGTGTCATCCTACACCAACCAGTTTTTTGAGCTTATCCATTTTTTCCAAGATGTGTTAAGGAATGAACAACATAAGGCGTAGAAGTACCAGTCGGGTTTGTGACCGGATATTAGATCGTAGATGTACATGTTGAAGCTTTCTACCTATGCAGAGATAGTGGACTAAGAAATAATTTTATAGATAGACATGGTAGGAAAATTAAGATTTACCACCACTTCTCTTCCAGCTGATGATAGCTTCAGTGGAGTACATGGGATGAAGATACAGTAGCAGGACAGTCACAGGAGTGGTGGAGGTGGGTCTCAGTAGCGAGCCTTCTCTACAACATCCAATGAAGTAGGCAGTGTGTCTCTGACTTTCTACTAGTGCACCAAGGGGGATCTCACCAGACGTTATTTTCCCTTTCCCGCAAAGACATAGAATAGCTGTTGACTTATTGGTCATCTAAAGCGTTTCTATTTGGTTATGAAGGTGCTTCATTATGGACAGATTTCATTGGCTCCAAAGGCTACTGCGGTGTAGCCAGAAGCTTCAAAGTCTATAGGTCTCTAGCCATAGGCCTCAGGAGTGAATCATTTACACGTAGTAGATGAGTGTTCAATGGAATTTGATGCAGGTTCAAAAACAGTGAGAGGTACTCTCCTTATTGTAGATTTAGTAGATATTGCTTTGTTTGATACTATTTCCTCCCACTCACTTATATCTGCACGTTTTATTGATATACTTAAACATACAATGAAACCTTTTCCCTTTACGATGTATTTAGCGACGCCTCTTGGAAAGAGAAAAGATAAGGGGTTTTGGTGTCCTTGTTTGTTCATGATAGCCAAGGTGGATTTGGTCAGGGATTTTCTCATTCTTGATCTAGATCAATTTGACATCATCACCAGTATAGATTAGCTTATATCTCATTGAGATGAGGTTGATTGTTATCATCGGCATGTTATGATTCTTGATACTGATGGTAGCTCTCATGTTTTTTAGTGAGAGTTGGACCTGAGGTCCGGATGTGCAGGACCATCCTTCCCAAAGCTCAGGAGTTTGTTGGTTGTTGTTGCGTTTAATCCTAATGACATTTCTTCTGTTGGGGGCCTTCCTGTTGTTGTCCAAGACCTTCCTAACGTTTTCCTAGATGACTTATTCGGTCTTCCTCTAGATAGGGAGAGAGAGAGGTAGAGTTCACTATTGACCTAGTGCTAGGTACGCTGCCGATATCAATTCCTTATTACCCTATGGTACCAAAGGAGTTGAAAGAACTCAAGTTTCTGTTGGACGACCTATTAGAGAATGGTTTTTTCCATAGTGTATCACATTGGGCATCCCCTATTCTATTTTCCATGAAAGAGGTTCGTTCACCTCACTTATGTGTGGACGGTCAAAAGGTAAACTGAGGAACAGTTAAGAATATATATACTTTTCCTCATGCGGATGATATTTTTGATCAATTGAAGGGAGATAATTGGTTTTCAAATATATATATTTAGATAGGATATCATCATCTTAGACTCAAGGAGTATGATATAATAAAGATGGCCTTCCAGAGTAGGTATGAGCATTATTAATATCTTGTAATGCCTTATGGTCTGACTAAAGATCTTGCAGTTTTTATGGCCTTGATGAATTGAATATTACCCCAATATCATTACACTTTTGTGGTAGTTTTAGTGGATGATATTTGGGTTTATTCAATGTCTGATCATGATCATTAGAACTATCAAATTTTGGTTATAGAGATTCTGAGAAATCACCATCTATATGGAAATATTTCAAAATTTAGTTTCTGGATTCGAGAAGTGGAGTTCTTGGGGTATATAATTTCTCAGAATGGCTTATCAGTTAATCCAGATAAGGTAAAATTTGTTTTGTCTTGGAAATAACCACATAATGTATTTGAGATACGAAGCTTCCTTGGTTTTACTGTATACCATTGATGGTTTGTCAAGGATTTCTCTAAACTAGTGTCACCTTTGACTTCTCTTACCAAGAAAGCAGTGAAATTCTCATGGTATGAAAAGTGTCAGTTTTAATTTGATGAACTGAAATGACTTCTAACCTCAACACCTATTTTTATCTTACCTGAGCCAGATAAGGGGTACATGGTGTTCTATTATGCATTGGGTACTAGTTTGGGATGTGTGCTAATGTAGGATGATCATGTGGTAGTTATAGCTTTCATAAACTCCAACCTCACGAGAAGAACTACCTCACTCATGATTTAGAGCTTTTTGTGGTGATGCATTCACTTAAATGTTGACGGCACTATCTCTTGGGGGAGAAGTTCATGGTTTTCTCAAATCATAAGAGTCTGAGATATATATTTTCTCTGAAAAAACATGAATATCAAACAGAGGTGATGGATAGAATACCTTTATACATTTGACTTCAATATCACCTACACTCTATGGAAATGGAATGTAGTTGTAGTAGCTTTTATAAGGAAGGTACCATCACAAGATTTTCTATAATCAGAGGAGGCGTGGAATCTTATGGGTATTTTTTCTTAGTTGCACTTGGATTCTTAAGAGGATGTCTCGGGTATGGTTCTGACTACTGTTATGTTTTCATCAACTCTCATATAGTCTATCTTGAAATTTCAATAATAAGATGATGAGTTTCGGCAGATTTGGGAAATCATTTATGGTGAGGAGACATTTCCTTGTTGGTCTCTTTCTTAAGATATCATACTTCACTTTAGGAAGTGAGTTGTCATCCCAAAACCTATGAGAAGTTCAATCTTGTTTGATTGTTATGGATCTTCGTGGCCTATTCATCCAGGTGCTACAAATATGTATTATGACATGAGAAGATGATTCCGGAGGATGAGTATGAAGTATGAAATTGCAGATTATGTGTCCCACTATTACACCTACCAATGGATAAAGGCAGAGCACATAAAACCATATAGTATGCTTCAGCCTCTTCTTGTGCTGGTTTGGAAGTGGGACGAGGTGTCCATGGATTTTTTTTTGGGTTACCATGAACACCCTGAGGGAAAAATGCTATCTGGGTGGTTGTTGATCAGTTGAAAAAGTCTAATCATTTGATTATGATTAAATACACCACTAAAGTTGAAGATTTGGGTGAGATATATGTGAAAGAGATCATGAGGATACACGAGAGTCCTTCTGCTGTTGTTTCAGATAAGGATCCTAGGTTTACCTCATGGTTCTGGAGGAGTCTTTAAGAGGAAATGTGAACTCAGGTCTAGTTTATCACAAATTACCATCCACAGATAGATGGCCAGACATATCGTGTAATTAAGATCTTAGAGGATATGCTTCATGCCTATGTCTTGGATTTCGGTTGATCGTGGGATAGTCATCTGGGACTGGTTGATTTTTTCAAAATAATAGTTACCAATCATTGATCAGAATGGATCCGTTTGAGGCATTGTACGGTCACTCGTGCAGATCACCTCTTTTTTGGGAAGAGGTGGGTGAATTAGCTTTGGTTGGACCAGGTCTGGTTCAAGAGACGTCGGAAAAGGTTCAAGAGGTGTGACGATGTTTGGTTACAGCCCAGAGTCGATAGAAATCAAATGCAGATCGGTGACATCATCCTTTGTATTCATCAATTGGTGACTAGGTTTTCCTAAAAATTTCTCCTCATTTGGGTCACTATCGACTTGGAAAACAAGGAAAGTTGGCTCTGAGATATGTTGAATAACTTGAGATGCCTGTACATATTGGGAAAGTTTCTTATCGGTTAGAAATTCCAGTTTAGTTGACAAAAATTTATGACATTTTCTAAATATCTCAGCTTAGGAGGTATCACCCTAATCCCACTCACATTCCGAGATGGGATGAAATTGAGTTAGAGATAGATACTTCTGTTTTGGATAAACCAGTTGAGATCATTGAATCTCAAACAAAATTATTTCATGTGATGTCGATTCCGTTGGTCATAGTTTTATGGAAAAAGGATCCATTTCTCATGATACATGGGAATGCGAGTCATTGATGAGAAAATATTTGACTCATATCTTTCCAGAGGAAACATCTTCCACATGATTTCTTAGAGACATAAATACTTTACGGTGGAGAATTTTAAACATCACGTTACCTTGATAGGGTATGTTTTCTCTTATTCTAAGTTCCTTTCTAGATTTAAAATCCTTCTATATGATTTTTCTAGGTTTACTGCAGACTATAGAACAGGTACACACCATGTACCTAAAGTACATGGCATGTACTTGGTGTTGGATGCATGTCATGGGCTGGGAGATCATGTCATGAATGGGGAGATCATGTCGTGAGCTGGTACATGTTGTGTACCTGAGGTACACATCGTGTAGGGGTTAAATAGAAGACTTTTAACTAGATGGATGGGTTTTTTGCGTAACTTATCCAAAGTGTACTACACCACATGACCAAGGGGTACACGTCATGACCCGTCCTACACCCATATTTAAGTCACACATTTTTTTTATTTCTCTTTTCCTTTTCCTCGCTAACCTCTTGTATCTTAACCCTAAATGTCTCCTTGACATTTTTTAGAGGCATCCCACCTTCTGGATCAATCCGATCGGCTCCAGTTCGTTGTTGCTTCTATGATTCATCTCTTCGAGTAAGTGTTCTCTCCGATTATTCCATGTGTTTAATCAAGATAGTTCTCTAGCCATGTATTTTTAGACCTATTGATCCATTTTGGATGTTTATTTTTGTCCTCATCTAGATCCGTTGTGAGATCTTGTCTCAAAGTCCATTCTATGGATAGTTGTGGTGAAGTTGACGTTCATTCTTGAGGTACGTGGGCTTTCTTCTATTCTCCAACCCCTTGTCTGTAAAGACCCGTAAATTTCAAGGGAAGTTTTTTTTTAAATTCTTTGGAATATTACGAGTACGCAGTTTCTGACGGAACCTGATTCTGAGTCCCGGTGTGCCCAGAATAATTTTCTGAATTTTTGTTAAGCTTAAATTAACGTGTGTAAGCAGTTTTCCTAAAAAAGTGGAATAACTCTTAAACGATTACTCGGATCAGAAATCTGAGGACACCGTTGTGCTCAGGATGGAAGTTTTACCCTAGGTGTGACTTAATTTTAGTCGGCACAGGCGGCCAGTGAGAAAACTCGAAAATGGCATAACCGTAAATAAAATAATTAAATAAGTTATTTTATTTTTCAAATGCTAATAACTCACAAACGGTAACTCGGATTAAAAATTGGAGACCACTGTTGAACTCGTGAGGGTACGCTTCCTTTAACCAGATACTAACTTTGGCCGGCGCAAGCCACTTGAGAATGTTAGTTTTTGGCCGTAAATAAAATAATTAAGTGACAATTATTTTATTGTAAATTTCATAACTTCTAAATGGTAACTAGAATTGAAAATCTGAGAGCACCATTGAGTTATTTGGGGAATTTTTCTCCTAGGAAGAGCCTAACCTTGACCACAGTGGGTCGAAGGTGACTGATAATAATTTTCCGAACTTTTTTTCGGGTACGTTCAATAAACGTACGAGCGGCATTTTATAACTTTTGAACTAGTGCACAGAATCAAATTATGAGGGCACCGTTGAACTCGCAGTGCAGATATTTACATAAGAAGACTTTCACCTCAATGGCAGATGATCGAGTATTAAAGTTAGTTTTTGGGGTTTTACATGGGTTAATAAAATAAAATAAGTGAATAATTTATTTTATTTTGTTAAACACATGCAATGCGGATAAAGTGTTTAGAAGCTCCACTTGGGAGTTGGTGGTGGAACCGCCACACCCTAACCCCCCATTTAATGGGGAGGGAGAGAAAACCTCTCAAACCCCCCCATCAATTAATTTTATATGTCGACATAAAATTAATTGCACTCAATTAATTTTATGGTTCGATGTAAAATTAATTGTTTCCAGTTAAATTTATGTGTCGACGTAAAATTAATTGATCTCAATTAATTTTATGAGTTGACGTAAAATTAATTTTTGTCTGTTAATTTTATGGGTCGACGTAAAAAATTAATTGTTGTGATTTAATTTTATGTCTCGATGTGAAATTAATTCCTATCAATTAATTTTATGTGTCAACATAAAATTTATGCGTGTCATATGTTTTGACGCTAGCTATGTGGGGGAAACTTCTTGGAATCCTCCACTCTTAAGTAGTGCCAACGCACCTCTTAAATTGAGCCAACACAATTTAATTCACCTGACCCCCTTTTTAAATTTAGTAATTGCATCGTTGGAATTTTGGAAGGATCCAAATAAATGAACCGTCATAAATTACACAATGGTAACATACCTCTCCCCCTCTCCTATATATAGGGAACTTGGGAGAAGGTTTTGGGATGGCTTCACCAAGCGACGAAGCGCTGGTAAAGTATTGTGATGCCCAGCACTTGGGGAAATCATATCCTCCTCAATGAAGAACGTGAAGAACGCCAATGACGATCTTCCACATGATTATTCTTCGACCTTCCTTCCCCAGAAACCTATCCTCCGCAACATCATCAACGAACCCACGTAGCTCGGAATTGGGGACATGTGGCGGATGCAACGAACGACAGTCTTCATCGTCTTCCTTATGCGACTCTGTCGACGAGCGATGAGAAAGCGGTAGGGGTTTGATTTTATGTTCGTGAATATTTGGGCGCTCATCATTAATCTTTTAGCTACTTGCTATCGGTTAACGGTAGGGGGTCGGACCGCACAAACACGGCCGACCCTCCTCCCTTTTTACTGTTGTCCTTCGTTGTGGATTGGAACGGAGAGGGCGTGGTGCCGTCGCACCGCGCGGAAACGAGGGAACCGCGGTGAAGGAGGGCAGCACTGTCACGCCGCACCGTTAAGGCCGAAAGAGGCCGCGGCCGGAGTAGGGGCCGCAGCGGAGGGGCGAGGTGCTATCGCGCCGTGCCGGAGCATCTTGAAGGGCTTCCGCCGGGGCGGGCCGCGACGGTCATCGAAAGGGGGCGGCCGGACTCCCCGACCACTGGAGCAGAAAGAGTCGCAGCCCTTTGGGCGCGGCGGAAGACCTGGAGGATGCTAGATAAACCAGCCGCCAGCGCTTGGGGGGCGGGACTGCGGGGTCCCACGGCGGCAGCACCGGCCGGCCAACCGGGCCGACCGTTCAGAATTCCGGGGGTCGTAACCCCCGGTGGTGGACAGGTGGTCCCCACATGTGGGGACGCTGTTACAAGGTGAGGGGGGAAGCGCCCCCTCCCCCCTTCCCCTCCCCTTCGCACTGCTTGGTCGCAGACCAAGCGCCCCGCCGAGCCGGGCCGCTCGTGCTGGGCCAGGGCGCCCAGCCGCTGGGCCGGGCCGCCAGCTAGGCCTGGCCGCGCCCGCTGGGCCGCGTCTCGCTGCTGGGCCTGGCCACGCCCGCTGGTCTAGGCCGCTCTGCTAGGCCGGGCCATGCCCAAGTGGGCCGGACCCGGACTCGGGTCAGGTCGACCCAGTTCGGGCCAACCCAGGGGGTCTTGGGCCGGGTCGGTCCGGGCCCAAACCCCCCTAAAAGTGGGAAAATTCATTCAAACGCCCATAACTTAGGTTATGGACCTCCGATTGGTGCACTATTAGTTGCAACATGATCCTTGGATCGAGATAGTACTTTTGGTATATTACACTCAAGGTTTCAAAGAACTTTGTGTATGGTCGGGTTGGTTCTAACCCGAAACCAACCGGGCCCTCGGAGCGGAAACGCTAATAGCTTGAGTTCCGGACGTCTGAATGATGTTCCACTGACTTTGTTGGATTCCATTAGGAGAGATGGATCTTTTGGTATACATCACATGAGGTTTAAAAGTAGTTGGAGTATGGCCGGGTTGGATTGTACCCGAAATCCAACTGGGCCCCTGGAACGGAAAAGCCGATAACATTCAGACCGGACGTTCGTTTGACGAACTGTCAGCGGCGTTGGTGATCACGTTGAGAAACAGGCCCTATGAGTATACCCTATTTGACTTCGGGGTACAATTGAGATATGGTTAGGTTGGTTCGTACACGAAACCAAATGGGCCCCTAGGACGAAATGGCTAATAACTCACAGACCGAGCGTCCGATTGACGCACCGTATGCTGCGTTGAGACCCCTTTGACGAGGCGGTCCTTTGAGATAATTCTTCATGGGAATTTGTGATACTTGGAGTATCAATCTGTAGCTCATGGAGCGGACCCTCCTGGAGACGAGCGTACGGAGTACGGAGACCGTGTAGCTGGTTTAGACCTGATGACTGCTTGTCCGATTTGATTCGGAGTGACTTGCATAGCCCAGTGGGGAGCTCTACATTGTGAGGTGGAAGACCCATGGCAGAGGAGCACTACTTTGTGAGGTGGCAGACCCACGGTACTCGACAGGAGGAGTACCTCTGTAGGCTATGAGGGGGAGCACTACTGTGTGAGGTGGCAGACCCATGGCGGAGGAGCACTACTTTGTGAGGTGGCTGACCCATGCTACTCGACAGGAGGAGTACCTCAGTAGTATTAGGTTAGTGAGCAGTAACTCGGAGTCATGACAGGATCACTGTACTCGTCAGAGACAGAGCTCTTCATCAGTTACGGTTTCGATAATGAAAATCCTGGTTTGAGAAGAGTCATTGAACCTTGTGTTTTCCTCATGATTGATATGGGTTACTAGATAACATACGTATATGTATGGGCATATAACTAAGTAGAGTTTATCTGTCCACTTCATATTTGTGTGATACCTCATGGCTGAGATCGGTTACTTGGTAACTTAGGTATAATTATGTGCTTATACCTAAGTAAGGGTTATCTGTTGAGAATTTTTTTGTGATTATCCTTGTTGGATTTAGTGTGACCTTAAGGGTCTCAGGGTCCCTACTAAGTATTGTATACTCAACCCAGCACGGGCTTTGCCCACACCTCGTTGTGTTGGTTGTAGATGACGGACATAACTGATCGTTGTTGAGGCTTCTAGAGCTGGATGGTACCCGGAGGTGGATCTCAGGACGAGTCGGTACCCGGAGGTGGATCTCACGACGAGTTGGTACCCGGAGGTGGATCTCACGATGAGTCGGTACCCAGAGGAGATGGACAGACATGGAGTGCTGAGGAGGACATCTATACCTACCCATCAGGTAGGAACCCGGAGGACGATCCAGGAGCTGCTTGTCACCTTTCATCTTTTGTCCTTTGAGTTGTACTTTACATTCAGTTGTAGCTGTATCTTTCTTTTGGGATTGTATTTCCGGCCCCTCGTACTTTCATCACATTTTTTATACTGCTTTACTTAGTGTAGCTTCTTCTTGTACTCTGTTTGTGTGTGCTTTCATTTCGTAAATGTAATGCCTTCCCTTTTTTTGGGATTTACGCCTTTGGTGATAGTCGCCAGCCCCAAGCCTATGGAAGATGGGCTTGGGGTAGTCACAGAATGGGCCCCGAGGATGGGTCATGACAAATTGGTATCAAAGGAGTTGGTTCTACCATAGAACTTATAACTCTGATATTTATTTCTATGAAGAAATAGTGTTAAGAGTACCAAGTGTGGTATTCAGTTCAGGGAGTCCAGTGATGGTGTGGGCGGCCGACATATCCATACACCAGGACCCTGACCTCTGATTTCCGACTCAGTGCATGAAAACACTAATTGCATGTGTGTCTTCAAATGTTTTCCCCTTAAAACATCTAAAACCAGGTCAGCTCGCCATGTATAATTGTTTGACCGTGTCACATATGTTTCTTTTAGGATGTCTTTCCACGGACGACCAACAAGAGCCCAGAGGGATGTACGTACTGACATCCTTCCAAGCGATGAGGCCTCGGTACAGGGCCTTCTTATAGTTTAGGCACCAGTGGAGGCACCAACAATACTACCATACGTTGGGCCACCGATGCCACCAGCCCCAGCAGCAGGCGATGCACAACGCTTGAGTGCACTGCACGAGTTCCAGCGCCAGAGGCCACCCAGGTTTCAGGGAGATATGGACCCACATGTGTCTGAGGATTGGCAGGAGGCTATGGTGGGAGTTTTCAGGATAGTGGGTACACCAACGGACTTCATGGTGATCTTTGCTGCCAGCCGCCTTCAGGAAGCAGCAGGCAGATGGTGGAGCCGGATGCTCCAGTTTTGTGATGAGATGACCTTCACATGGGGAGACTTCGAGACCTTCTTCGGGGTGGAGTTCATACTAGTGACTCTACACTCCAAGAATTCTCAAGAGTTGCTACCTTTGTCGCAGTATTTTCGATCAGTAGCCAAGTCATCTGTAGGTAGTAGACAGATGATGCAGGGGTCCAAGACGACCAGACCAGCAGGTGGGCGACCTCGGGATACATGTTTGGTTGTGCGAGGCACAGGAAATAGAGCCAGCCATACAAGGAGCAGGAAGTGTTATGAATGCAGCAGGAAGGGTCACCTGGCACGTGACTGTCTGACCCCCACACAGTTGATCCACAGGCATTGGAGGAGACACCAAGACAGAAGCAGCGGCGGGTGCTTGAGCAATAGTCGAGTAGTGGACAAGGTAGTAGAGCTCTGGAAGAAGGTTGAAAGGAGCGGAACTAGTGGATTTATTTTTGTCCCTTGTACTTCTAGTTCCATGTTGATGTTGTATTTTTGTCTTCGTACTTCGAGCTGCAGTAATAAAAGACACTTATCTTTGTGATTTTTTCTTTCCTGTCCAGCTGTTTGGTTGATACTGAGAGGTCCCAGTTAAAAACTATTGGCTTGACCCTCACTTTTGAGATACCTACTGGAGGAGACCCAGTGACCACACACTGATGCCAACAGTGTGACTCAACACTTGGAGGCGAGAGTAACGGTTGGATCTTTTGGTAGTAGCATTGAGTCCTTAAGACATCATCCTTGGTATGGATTAGTATTATCCATTTCGGGATTGACTGTATTAGGAAAAGAACGTGGTTCATCCAGGGGATGAGACCAGATATCTCTTTTCGGAAAAGAAGAAATCTTAGCAGCTCTTGTAGGACCAGAGAAGGTTCAGGACATCCAGGAGGTGGAGAAAACTAGAGTTAGAGGATGGCGACCACGTTTTCTTACGGTTCTCACCTCGATGTGTATTACGAAGTTTTGGCCGGGGCGACAAGTTATCTCTGTGCTTCATCGGACCCTTCTTGGTCATCAATAGGGTAGGTGAGGTGGTTTACCGCTTGACCTATCCTCCTCAGTTGCACCAGGTGCATGACGTTTTTTCATGTATCTCAGTTGAGGAGATATGTGCACGACCCGACACATATCATCAACCATGGGGAGATGAACATCGATGACGGGGTGACTTTTGCGGAGGTCCCGGTGGAGATCGAGGATCGACAGGAGCGGTTCCTACGTGGATGGTCAGTTCCTCTAGTGCGCATTAGATGGTAGCACGGGAACCTCGAAGAGAGCACATGGGAGTGGGAGGCTCAGATGCGTTCACAGTACCCCCTTTTTGTTTCCCTAGTTTTTGATGTAGATTTACGGGGACGTAAAGACATGAGGTGAGAGTAATGTAAAGACCCGTAAATTTTAATGGAATTTTTTTCTAAAATTCTTTGGAATTTTAAGAGTACGTATTTTCTGACTGTAGCAGATTCTGAGGCCCTGTGTGCCCGGAATAATTTTCTGAAATTTTTTTAAGCTTAAATTAACACGCGTAAGTAGTTTTCCTGAAAAAAGTGGAATAACTCTTAAATGGTTACTCGGATCAGAAAAATGAGGACACCGTTGTGCACAGGATGACAGTTTAACCCTAGGCATTACTTAAGTTTTGTCGGCGCATGCCTCCTGTGAGAAAACTTGAAAATGGCATAACCGTAAATAAAATAATTAAATAAGTTATCTTATTTTCCAAATGCTTATAACTCACAAACGGTAACTCAGATTAAAAATCTGAGACCACCGCTGAACTCGTGAGGGTATGATTCCTTTAAGAAGATACTAACTTTGGCCGGCGCAAGACACCTGAGAAAGTTAGTTTTTTGCCATAAATAAAATAATTAAGTGACAATTATTTTATTGTAAAATTTATAACTTCTAAATGGTAACTCTAATTGAAAATCTGAGAGTACCTTTCAGTTCGTTTGGGCGTGTTTCTCCTAGGCAGATCCTAACCTTGACCGCAGTGGGTCGATGGTGACTGATAACAATTTTCCAAACTTTTTTTCGGGTGCGTTCAATAAACATACGAGTGGCGTTTTATAACTTTTGAACCAGTGCTTGGAATCTAATTCTGAGGGCACCGTTGAACTCATAGTGCCAATATTCGCTTAAGAAGACTTCCACCTCAACGGCGGATGATCGGGTATTAAAGTTAGTTTTTAGGGTTTTACGTGGGTTAATAAAATAAAATAAGTGAATAATTTATTTTATTTTGTTAAACACATGCAGTGAAGATAAAGTGGTTAGAAGCTCCACTTGAGAGTTGGTGGTGGAACCGCCACACCCTAATCCCCCATTTAATGGGGAGGGAGAGAAAACCTGTCAAACCCCCCCCCCCCATCAATTAATTTTATATGCCGACGTAAAATTAATTGTACTCAATTAATTTTATGGGTCGACGTAAAATTAATTATTGCCAGTTAATTTTATGTGTCGACGTAAAATTAATTGCTCTCAATTAATTTTATGAGTTGACGTAGAATTAATTATTGTCAGTTAATTTTATGGGTTGACGTAAAAAATTAATTGTTGTGATTTAATTTTATGTGTTGACGTGAAATTAATTGTTGTCAATTAATTTTATGTGTCAACATAAAATTGATGTGTGTCATATGTTTTGATGCAGGCTATGTGGGGGAAACTTCTTGGCATCCTCCACTCTTATGTAGTGCCAACGCACCTCTTAAATTGCGCCAACGCAATTTAATTCGCCCGACCACCTTTTTAAATTATGTAACTGCATCGTTGGAATTTAGGAAGGATCCAAATAAATGAACCGTCGTAAATTCCAAAATGGTTACATACCTCTCCCCCTCTCCTATATATAGGTAGATTGGGAGAAGGTTTGGGGACGGCTTCACCAAGCGACGAAGCGCTGGTAAAGTATTGCGATGCCCAACACTTGGGGAAATCATATCCTCTCCAATGAAGAACCTGAAGAACGCCAACGATAATCTTCCACACGATTCTTCTTTAACCTTCCTTCCCCAGAAACCTATCCTCCGCAACATCATCAACGAATCGACGTAGCTCGGAATTGGGGATGTGTCGCGAACGCGATGAACGATGTTCTTCATCATCTTCCTTCTGCGACTCTGCCAACGAGCGGCGAGCAAGAGGTAGGTGTTTGATTTTATGTTCGTGAATATTTGGGCATTCATCGTTAATCTTTTAGCCGCTTGCTATCGATTAACGGGAGGGGGACGGACCGCAAAAACACGGCCGACCCTCCCCCCTTTTTACTGTTGTCCTTCGTTTTGGATTGGAACGGAGATGGAACGGTGCCGTCACACCGCATGGAAACGAGGTAACCGCGACAAGGGAACCTCGACGAAGGAGCGCGGCGCCGTGGCGCTGTGCCGTTAAGGCAGAAAGAGGTCGCGGACGGAGCAGGGGCCACGGCAGAGGGGCGCAGCGCCGACGTGCCGCGGCGGTCATCGAAATGGGGCGGAAGGACTCCCCGGCCGTCGGAGCATAAAGAGCCGCATCCCTTTCTCCATGGCGGAAGTCCCGGAGGCAGCTGGATAAACCGGGCGCCAACGCTTGGGGGGCGGGACTGTGGGGTCCCGTGGCAGCGGCACCGGCCGGCCAACCGGGCTGGCCGTTCAGAATTCTGGGGGTCATAACCCCCGGTGGTGGACAGGTAGTCCCCACACATGGGGCCGCCGTTATAAGGCGAGGGGGGAAGTGCCCCCCCCCCCTTCGCGTTGCTCGATCGTAGACTGAGCGCCCAGCCAAGTTGGGCCACTTGCGCTGGGCCAGGGCGCCCCACCACTGGGCCAGGGCGCCCCGCAGCTGGGCCGGGCCACGCCCGCTGGGCCGGGCCCCGCCCGCTGGGCCGCGCCGCGCTGCTGGGTTGGGCCACACCGCTGGGTCGGGCCACGCCCATGGGGGCCAAACCCGGACCCGGGTTGGGTCGACCCGGTTCAGGCCGGCCCAAGGGGTCTTGGGTCGGGTCGGTCCGGGCCCAACCCCCCTAAAAGCGGGCATATTTGTTCAAACGCACGTAACATGGGCTATGGACCTCCGATTGGCACACCGTCAGTTGCTACGCTATCCTTGGATCAAGATGGTCGTTTTGGTATATTAAACTAAAGGTTTCGGAGAACTTTGTGTATGGCCAGGTTGGTTCTAACCCGAAACCAACCGGTCCCTCAGAGCAGAAACGCTTATAGCTTGAGTTCCGGATGTCCGAATGACGTGCCGTTAACTTTTTTGGATTCCTTTCAGTGAGATGGATATTTTGATATAAATCACCTGAGGTTTGGACGTAGTTGGAGTATGGCCTGGTTGGATTGTACCCGAAATCCAACCGGGCCCCTGGAACGGAAAAGCCGATAACTTTCAGACCGGATGTCTGTTTGACGAACCGTCAGCGGCGTTGGTGATCACGTTGAGAAACGGTCTGTATGAGTATACCCTATGTGAGTTCGGGGTACATTTGAGATATGGTCGGGTTGGTTCGTACACGATACCAATCGGGCCCCTAGGACGAAAAGGCTAATAACTCACAGACCGGGCGTCCGATTGACGCGCCGTCTGCTACGTTGAGACCCCTATGACGAGGCAGTCCTTTGAGATACTTCTCTGTGGGACATTGTGATACTTGGAGTATTGACCTGTAGCTCGTGGAGCGGACCCTCCCGGAGACGAGCGTACGGAGTATGGAGACCGTGTAGCTGGCTGACACCTGATGACTACTTGTCGGATTTGATTCGGAGTGACTTGCATAGACCATTGGGGAGCACTATTTTGTGAGGTGGCAGACCCATGGAGGAGGAGCACTACTTTGTGAGGCGGTAGACCCACGGTACTTGACAGGAGGATTACCTCTGTAGGCTATGAGGGGGAGCACTAATGTGTGAGGTGGCAGACCCATGGCGGAGGACCACTACTTTGTGAGGTGGTTGACCCACTGTACTCGACAGGAGGAGTACCTCATCAGTCTTATGTTAGTGGGAAGTACCTTGGAGTCATGAAAGGATCATTGTACTCGTCAGATACGGAGCTCTTCAGCAGTTACGGTTTTGATAATGAAAATCCTGGTTTGAGCTGAGTCATTGAACTTTGTGTTTTACTCATGATTGAAATGGGTTACTAGATAACTTACGTATATGTATGGGCATATACCTAAGTAGAGGTTATCTGTAGACTTCATATCTGTGTGATAAATCGTGGCTAAGATGGGTTACTTGGTAACTTAGGTATAAGTATGGGCTTATACCTAAGTAAGGTTTATCTGTTGAGAAATTTCTTTGTGATTATCCTTGTTGGATTTAGTGAGACCTTGAGGGTCTCGGGGTCCCTACTGAGTATCGTATACTCACCCCTGCACGGTCTTTGCCCGCACCTTGTTGTGTTGGTTGCAGATGACGGACATCACAGATCATTGTTGAGGCTTGTAGAGCTGGATGGTACCAAGAGGTGGATCTCACGACGAGTCGGTACCCAGAGGAGACAGATAGAGGTGGAGTGATGAGCAGGACATATGTACCTACCCTTCCAGTAGGAACCCATAGGACAATCCAGGAGCTTCTTGTCACCTTTCAGTTGTTGTCCTTTGAGTTTTACTTTACATTCAGTTGTAGGTGTATAATTCTTTTGGGCTTTTATTTCTAGCCCCTCATACATTCAACACATTTGTTATACTACTTTACTTAGTGTAGCTTCTTCTTGTACTCTATTTTTGTGTGATTTCATTTCGTAAAGGAAATTCCTTCCTTTTTTTGGGATTTACTCCTTTGGTGCTAGTCGCCAGCCCCTTTCCTATGGAAGGCGGGCTTGGGGTAGTCACAACACGGGCCCCGAGGACGGGTCGTGACATTGTCTCCTATTTTGAATCAAACATTTTAGGTGAAGGTTTTATTATAGGGTCTTTTTTGGAGATGTTGTTGGGTTTTGTTGCTTTGGGATTTCGTTGTGGGAGTTTGCGACCTGATCATTGAGGTAGGTGGTTTCATCTCAAGCCTATGATAATGATCCTACTTTTTTTTCTTTGAAAATTACATTATATATTGATTTATGAAATTGGCATGATTTTTTTGTGTGTTGAAAAAGTGTTTTAGATGAATTTTTTTTACTTATATTTTTATAAATGTATTATAAATGGTTTTGAATGGTTTTCAAGGCATTGAAATGGGTTTGTGAAAAATAGAACTTGAGTTACCTTGGGTACTTAGGTGGAAGGTTTAGGTTGAGGCCGTCGTCCATTGATTTTTGATTATCAAGGATGTTTTCCTCTGGGATTTCCTATGTTTCCTAGGCATATTGTTATAGGGGACCAATATTGACATTTGGGGGGGGGGTTACTCAGGGGGTATTCCACTCATTCTTATGCCCTTTTTTCTAGGATCAAATTTGTGCACTTGATTTTTATGGTACGAGTAGTCTGCTTCCTAGAGCTAAAGTATTCCTTGGTGTGTGATACATGTGATTATATTTTGTATTGGTTTGGTTTCTAAGTTATCCTTGATATGCATGTTTATGATTGTGGGAAATTTTTAAGGATAACCATCTTTGAAACTATTATACCTGCTTTGGTTTAGAACTATGAAAAAGGGAAATGTATACCATGTTTTCTATAAAATTTCTTTACTTCTTATCATGACATGTTTTATTTTAAAAATGAGAAAACATGATTTTTTATACAATGGATTGTTATGGAACATCTGGGTGGGATCCTACTAAGCCTGTTAGCTAACACCTTGCGCACTACTTCGGTGGTGTATAGACCTTTGTTTGTCTTGTAGTACAGGGAATGGCAAGGTACCCCAGTGTGGCGGTGAGGTTCATGTCATCTTGTATGGGTAGATGGTGGTGATATGGTTGGAGTTCGTCCATTTCATCATTAGAGTAGCTATTTGGTTTTGAGTCCCTTTTAGTCGGAGATATCTTCTAGAGTTTTTAGCTACTTTTTCGATTGTTCTGTTTCTGTTTTTTTACATGAAGTTATGGAATATATATATTTTTTTCTTCCAATATTTATTCTTTTCTATATATATATATATATATATATATTGTTTGGTTATTTAGTTTGGGTGAAATCCATCCCCCAGTTTTAAGTTGGAAGCCTGAGAACTTGTCGCCAGACCATGGGGATTGGGAATGCCTTTCAGGTATGTGACGGATTAGGTTGGGTGTCGGGATGAGGGAAATCCGGGTAAGTTTATTTCAGTTTTTTATTTATTGAATGAAGAAATTTATAGGTCTATGCTTTTTTTTCAGGGTAGTTCTGGGTTGTGTAATATGCAGATAGGTTTTTTTAAAAATCAACATTTAGCGGTGATTCAAACTGCCGCTAAATTTGACATATTTTGTTCTTGGTGGTGCTTAAAACTACCACTAATTTTGACATACTATTAATATAGTAGAGATTTTATTCATTACATTGGTGGTTTTCGGGATAAAATAATTTAGGTTGTGGCAACGGTTCTAACTTTTGTTATATCCTCCTATTTTTTTATACAACTACCACTAAAACAAGGAAAAATGCCCCAAAATACACATTTTATTACGCTTACTAGAAACCTCCACTAAATGGACGGAACCACCGCATATTGGATGCTGAAACCAAATTTATTGATGGTTTTTGAAACCATCGTAGAACCATGTGGCGGCGGTTTAAACAGCTTCTAAATAAAAAAAACTAATGTTAAGCAGCAATTTTCTTATAGTGGTATGCATGAGTCAGGTTTCCATTTTTTCGATGATCATTATGGAAAGAATATAATTAATATTTTTTATTTATATAATTATCATAATAACTTAAATACCATATTTTTTTAATTATATATACATATATATATATATATATCATTTTCCAGATTTAGTGGTGGGAAAAGGAAAAACATCGCCTAGAAGAGACGACAGTCCATACATCCATGAACGACGTTGTCATTTTTTTCAGTGGGTGAAAAGGTAAAAATAAAATGATATATTATATTTACTAAATGATAAATATTTCATTAATATAACTTATATTGGTTATCTTCACCCAATTTACATTCTATATAACGTGTTAGTGAAAAAATAATCGCATAACTTCGTGAGGCGGTGGTTCACCGTACACACGAGCGACATTATCATATCTGAAATGGAATGGATATTAAAGGGAATATATGTTATAATGAATTCAGAGGTACAATTATATTTTAAATATATCATATAAAAATTTTATACATCATCATTACCATCCCTGAGGGTGGTAATAGAAAAATGAAAGACATCGTCCCGTGAGGCGGTAGTCCGTTGTACACATGAATGATGATTTTATAACCCATTTGATGAAAATGTGTGTGGGTTTAGTTAATACCATTAACATAAAAAATATTATTATATGGATGATATGAGGTTATTATATCATAATGGTATAATATTAATGGAGGGGGTGGATAAAGAAATAAAAAAAATCTCGTTGATTAAGATTACCTCTTCTAAGGATAAATACTTTTGGTTTTATAAGGCCTCGGCCTTAAACAATACTTAATCTTGAGATACGTCAATAATATGACTTTAAATCACATCTAGGATATTTTTAGGTTTAGATCTTTTGAAAATTAGTCCATAACTTATAAATATCAACTTGATTATTACAAAGTAGACACTTCTACTCACTATCAAATTTTTCAAAAAATAAAAACTTTTAAAAAAACGTGGTTTTGTTTCACACTTAAACATCATAACTTTTACATGATCCCATAAATGATACTATTCTCCTTTAAATCCTATGAAAAGAATTTCAAAACTTGTGATAATAATAAAAGGCTCAGTAATGGATACACAAAGAAGGAAAACTATTAGCTTTGAGAAAACATGTAAACCATGAATACATTATCATAAAGTAATACTTTTCACCTTTATGAAGTAGTAAATACTATTCAATGAATATAATATCATTTACTACTCTTTTTTAACTAAAATATTACCATAAAACCCATATAAATCACCCATAACATATAAAAGGTATCTTGGGACATAATCATACTTAAATGGAGTAACCATTTGGTCGACTTCCACAGATATCATTCTTACAAATGGAATAGTCATACGACCGACTTCCATACCTAATGCATTGGATGTTATAATGTAACCACCCATCCTTAGTTTATCATGAAACCACCCATATTTGGTTTATCACATAACCACCCATATTTTGTTTATCATGTAACCACCCTTCAAATGTCTAAGTACTATTATATAATCATAAAACATAAATGATTGCAATTATCAACATTTCACTCCTAAAATTTCATTTTCAATCATAAGAGATCATTTCAAGATATTGAAATAGTCAATCCAATTTCAAATCCATGTTCAATACCAAAAAAACCAAATAGGAAATAAGGGATTTATTTTCCTTTTAAAAATAAAACATTAAAGCTTGTAGAGGAAGCCAAGTATCAAATAACAGTTACGGTGGCAAAGAGGTCATTATCACCACTAACATTAAAAAAATTCATTTTTTTATTAAATTGCTTCATATAAAAATATTCCTTTTAAATGAAATTAAATGTCAAAGGTGTTTATTATACACCGTATAAAGAAGGTTGTGTATAAATTAAAATATTCCATAATGAAAGGACATTGAGACAAACTCCCTTACCTTGAGTCTGAATCGTCACATACAACCGTTATGTTGCTGAATAATATATTTAGGTTAATTTATACTTTACTGATAACCTTTTTAAAGTTTATTATTCCTTATATATCACTTATTACCATGTTATAAAAATTACCAAATTATTTAAGTTATTATGAGACATTTTTTTGATATTCGGTACTTGAGTCGAAAATGAACTTGTTGAACTTATTTTGATGTAATTTATTCATGTGGTAAAAATTAAATAATGATAATATTATTCAAGATTTAAGTATAATATATATCCAATTTATATTTATTTAGAATTTTCATAATATTTGGAGATAAGAAATGAGATGCACCGTTCATCGAGACGGTAGGCCGTACCTACGCATGAATGCTACTTCCATTTCATTGTCATATTAAATGAATGAAAAATAAATGAAAATTGGTATATTATAATTCCAATATAATATCTATGTTATATATGTTACATATGTTCATTAACACCATCCTTTATAACTTCCATGTATGGCATGAATGAGTCATATCACTTTGAGGGGGTGGTAGTCCACACTTCCTCAAATGAAATTATCATATTTAAACATTATGGAAAGAATAGAGATAATGTAAATATAATATATATCATATATAAATACAGTTCTGTCATAATGGCCACCATGAGAGGTGGTAGGAGAAAATTGAACAATCATCATTTCAAGAGGTTGTTGCTCACCGTACACAGAAACATTATGCTCTTTATCCATTAGATGGAGGTTTGTGTAAGTGTAGGTGGAACCCTTATAATAAAGATATCCTAGTATATTTATGATACTTTTTTTGTTAAAAAATAATGTAATAAAAATAGTTTTGGGGGTTTGAGAAGGAAATAAATAAATAAAAGGAGCTTGAGAGAAGATGTTACCTCTAAATCAGGTAACTCCTTATGATTTGAACCAAAATGATTTCTTAAATTGCCTTCATAACATGTTAAGTATTCTAGGAGGAAGGGAGGGATGTTGGGAGATTATTTGAGTATAATTTGGATGAGCCAAGGGGATTTAAGAGCGTGATTAAGTGGGTATAGGTGGAATCCTTTTATAAGAGGGAGGCGAGGTACTTTAGGAAAGTCTTGAAATATTATTTTATTATACATTTATTTAAGAATTATAATAGCTTAAAATTGATATAATTATATGATAAGATGCGTATGGGTATAAAACCTTTCAATAAGTAGGTTTTATAGAATTTTAGATAAAAAATGTAACCTTATCGCCGGGCTTTAAGCCTTAGTTAAAAAAGTTAACTCTTATCGTGTATTCTTGTATTTTTACACTATATGGTTAATATAGTTAATATAAAACACCAACTGAAACTAAATTGGATAATTAATTAAATTTTTAACATTATATAATTCATTTTTCAAAATATAATATTCTTATGACTATTATATCATTTAATAAAATAGTATTTGTTTTAAAAACTCATTTCTATCAATGTTGACACTATTTAGTAATTGATTTCTGTTAAATTCATAACAACTTGATTCAATATAAAAAACTAAATTAACTCAATTTTAACATGTAATAATCATCAAAAAATCTTTTAAGGCCTAAAAAGTTTCTAATTTAATATCTTTTAATATTTATAATATCATTTATTTTAATCTTTCATTAATGAGGTAATCACTACATCATCATTGTGTCATAAATAAACTTAATTATCTAATTTCTAAAAATTATAAATAAAATACCATGATATAGGAAGTATTATTATATTTATAATAATTATTTATATTCAAAGATATAAGTTATATTACCCAATAGTAAAAAAAGTTTAGTAAAAAGAAACATGTTTATGTTATATATCTCTTTACATTAAATTAATTATTATAACATGTCATTATCACACCCAAGCGGCTCCCAACTGCCAAAAGTTAGGCCTATGGATTTTTTATCACCCATGAATCATCCAATAATATTAGGAAATTTTTTAGGGTATTTTTATATTATTGTAATATTATTTTTACCCTTATTTACCTAATTTACCCTTAACCGTGGTGAATAAAAACAATTACTGAAGTTAATATTCTAAATGTCCCAAAATAAAATTTTCCTATTTACATAATTTGGACCTCATGATTCAAAATAATTAATTAATTTCTTAAAATTCAAAACATAGAAGTTTCATTAATTAAATTAAAATTAATTCTCATTGTCAAAACTGGAAAACAGGTTTTTCAGAAGTAAAAAATATCAAAAGATTGACATGTGTTTATGTCCAATTTAAATGTGAAATTACTTCTGATGAAAAAAATTGGATTAAATGATAAAAAAATAATATGAATATAATTTAAAACCAATTCAATGGATAAGCTATCAATACAAATAAATTAGATGAAAAGGCAGTTTTGAATTAAAAATGCAGTATTTTTCACTATTCATTAAAATATGAATTTTATCAGAAAAATACCAAAATTTCAACCAAAGTAAATTTTTATGTCCCAATTCCAAATAATAAGTTTATTTTGTAAAATAGAACATATAAAAGTAGAAAAATATATTTAAAAATGGCTCACCATTAAATGGTTGTAAAGCGACCTTTTCAAAATATTAGAGTATTTTATGCTTAAAATTGGATTCATTATCATTTTAAGCCTCAGATATTTATTGGATTAATGTAAAAAAATTTAAAATAAATATTTAATCATATTATTGTTAGTTCTATTAATTTCTTCCAATACAACAGATGGGCATTAACTACCATTTAAAATAATAATATTAACAATGTATTATTTTTTTGTATAACTCAATCTTGCGTGCAACATAAGATTTTGGAGAAAATTGTGGTTGTGTGTCGAGTATGATATCAAAGATAGCATCCCCTTTAACATAAAATTAATATCTTATTCATAAATATTAATAGATATGAAAATGTATTATTCTATAAATTCCTGGGATGTGACATCCTTCCCCAATTTAGAAATTGCATCCCCGTAATTTTATTTACTTATCAAATAAGTGGGGGTATTTATCCCTCATAGTATTTTCAGATTCCCATGTCGTCTCTTCAACCAAATGGGTTTTTTACAAAACATTTACCTAAATAATCACCTTATTCTGCAACAATTTCCCTCTACGTTCAAGAGTCCATATTGGATGTTCCTCAAAAGAAAGATTGTCTTCCAACTAAACTACCTATATACTCAAAACAAGAGATGGATCCAGAATATACTTTATTAATATTGAAACATGAAAAACATTGTGTACCTGGGATAATGTTGGAGGTAAATCCACTTGGTAGGCAACTGACCCTACTTTCTCTAAGATTTCATAGGTTCCAATGATCCTCGAACTCATCTTCACTTTTTTACCAAAACGCATCACACTTTTACATGGTGAAACTTTTAAAAATATATAATGACTTACTTTGAAAGAAATATCCTTCCTCCGGTTACCTGTATAACTTTTCTTCATGCTCTATGATATCCTCATATTCTTCTGAATCAACTAAACTTTTTCTACTATCTCATGTACCAATTCTGGTCCCATCAACTTCCTTTCACCTACTTCATCCCAAAAATCTGGAGTTCGACACCACTTCTTATATAATGCCTCAAATGGTGCCATTTGTGTACTAGAATGAAAATTTTATTATAATAAAACTCAACCCAAAAAATATGTTGATCCCAAATTCCTTGGTAATCCATTGAAAAAACACATAGCATATTATCCAATCATTTCATTGTTCTTTATGACTTCCCATCTGATTGAGGATGAAAAGATGTAATGAAATCTAATTTAGTACCCAATGAATTTCGAAGGATTTTCCAAAATTTATAAGTGAACCTAGGACCAAAATTTGATATAATGGATATAGGAAATCTATGTAACCTAACTATCTCTTTAATATACAATTGAGAAAGTTGATCAAGAGATAGAGTATCTTGAATTAGAAGAAAATGAATAGATTTAGTAAATAGATCAATAATAACCCAGATTGCATTGTTATCTTGAGATGTCTTTAGTAATCCCACAAGGAATTCCATGGATATAATTTCCCATTTCCAATCTCGGACTAGAAAAGGCTTAAGTATCCCCTTCATTAACATCCACTCTACTTTAACCTGTTGAAAAATCAAACATCTCAAGGTAAAGTTAGCAATACCCATTTTCATTCCATCCATCCAGTAACACTCCTGAAGATCTATGTACATCTTATTACTTCTTGGATGAACTGTAAATGGAGAACTAAGAGCTTCACATAACAACTCTTTCTTCAATTGTGAATCATAAGGAACACATAATATCTTTCCAAATCTCAAAACACAATCATTATCAATGTTAAATTAAATAAACTTAACCTTCTGAAAAAATTCAACCTTTTTCTATAACTCACTTCCTTCCTTATAAACTTGCTTAATTCTATCTAATATAGATTACTTCACTGACACCTGAAAAAAATAGAAGAATTTCCAAAACCAATAACTTCCAATTCAAAATTAATCAAATCATTAACCAATGGATCTTGTTCCAAACATAATATAGCCTTAATGTTTCACTCAAAGCATTGACCACTTTATTTTTTTTCCTGGACGGTAATGAATAGTGAAATCATAATCATTGATTAATTCCAACCATTTATTCTATCTCATGTTCAATTCTTTTTGAGTGAATATATACTTTAAATATTGTGATATTAATATATTTTGCACTTTACACCATAAAAATAATGCCTCCAAATGTTTAATGAAAAAACATCAGCTAATTCTAAATCATGGGTAGGGTAGTTTAACTCATGAGTTTTCAACTAACATAAAGCATAAGTAATTACCTAATAATATTGCATTTAAACACAACCATGTACTTTCAATGAAGCATCACCGTAGATAACAAACTCACCATTCCTAGAAGGTAGGGCCAAAACTGGGGCATTTACCAATCTTCTTTTCAGTTCATAAAAAGAATAATCACACTCTTTTTTCTAGATAAACATAACTCCATTATGTGTTAACTTAGTTAGTGGGCTAGATAACTTATACATTTTTTTAACAATCCTTTGGTAATAACCTGTTAATCCAATAAAACTACAAATCTCTATGATATTGGAAGGTATTGGACACTCTTCAATAAATTTTTTTATATGGGTCAACAATTATTCCATCATTAGAAACAATATGTCCAAGGAATGAAATTTATTTGCAACCAAAATTAACTCTTAATAAACATTCCATATAGATTCTTTTCTAATAAGGTTTTCAAAATAGTACTTAAGTGAATTTCATGTTCCTCCTAACTTTTTAAATATACCAAAATTTCATCTATAAACACAACCACAAACTAATCTAAAAAATGATGAAAGACCCCATTCATGAGATTCAAAAATATATCAGGTGAATTAGATATCCCAAAGGACATAACTAAAAACTCATAATACCTATATCTCATTCATAATTATATCTTTGGAATGTCATCCTCATTCACCTTCAGTTGATGGTACCAGGACCTCAAATAAATCTTCGAAAAATATTGACCTACCTAGAGCTGATCAAAAAAATCATCAATATGAGGTAAATGATACTTGTTATTAGAACTGATGTTATTAAAGGCTATGTAATCAATACATTGTCTCATAGAAACATCTTTCTTTTTCACAAATAAAACTAAAGTACCCCTTTGTGAAGTAATAGGTCGAATGAAAACATTATCAAGTAATCTTGCAACTGTTTTTTCCATTCCACGAGTTATACATGATCTATTGATAAAACAAAATTTTATTGAATATTTTGTTAATAATAAATGATATAATTTACCTAAATTGTAGTAACTATGTTTATTTATGAAATATTTTGGATTAGATCATTCATTTAAAAAATTGATGAAAATTCTAGTTTTACCCTTTAAAAATTCACTCTATTATTTCAAAAATAAATAATTTTATTTGAATTATTGGAAATTAATATTTTGTAATTGTGTTCCTGAATTAATTATCTACAACTTTCATTTAGGTAATTGGATCAAAAGAATGCATTTGGTTAGTGGAAATGGGACATCAAGTCAATGATGGGCTAGACTCGCTAGATTAGACATGGGTTCTGTATTTGGGCCAAAACTTCTACATCCATGCATGGATTGAGCCCATATCATTAGAGGAGATCTAAAACCCAATTTATCAAAAATTATACTGCTGGAATAATAGCTGGTTCTTGTGTTTTGAAGGTCAAATGGGAGGTTCAATTTGGATTAAAATATTTGTCTGAGATTCCCCATTCACATTTGAAACCACATTGAACCTAGCCTCTCCAATACTCAATAAATTTGTGTTTTCACTCTTTGGAATGGTTGTTAGAGGAATTGGGAAGGTTTTTCAGAAATGGTATCTCTTGGGATCCCTTCACAACTCTTGGAAGAAGTAAGTTCTTGTGCAAACATCTCTTCCAAAAGTCTATCCTCTCCCACCTCCTCTTTGTATTTCTTTGCTTTCATACTTGTATCTTGAATTTCTCTTCAATTAATATTATGTTTTTTTTTCATTTTCATCTTCTTATCTTCCTATTTGGGATAGAATTCAAGATTGGAGATGATATTGGGGTCTACCCTTTCAATCCTTTGCTCATGAAAAACGTCTCCACAATGACCACACCGCCCACCGCCCATGGAAGAGTAGTTTTCTTAGTGATCGATATATCTTCTACCCTATTCATTTAATTATTTTTAATAATTGATATACTTTAATTCAATTAATATGATCCATGAATTGAGTTATTAAATTATAAGAATCTATGCAATCAATTTAACTCTTAACACAAAAACAAGCGAGGATAAGAATTTGTGTAAATTTTGAGAGTGTGAATTTAATCCGGAAAACAAGACCACACGGGATAAGTTTTTAGAGTTTAGATATAATATCTAAACTCAATTAATCCTCATTTCCAGAGTATATATGTTCTCTAATTAACCAATGACCATAATATAACCTTAGATCTTTAATCAATGTGGGGTGCTACGGTTGCGTGCTCCGATGCTAGCCTAGGGTTTAAGTAATTTCATCTTTGTGGTTAAGTTAACTCTTTTAAGATTTTAGGGTTAACAAATTAGGTGATCATAATTAAGTGGGTATTAATTTAAATTATAATGATTAATAAGTAAATTAATAGGAATATTTAGATCGATTATGCCTTTTAAATATTTTCTAAAAAAATATTCTTGTTGTGTCATTTTAATCGAACCTCAATTAAAAAAACAAAAATTAAAAAAAATGAAAATTTCTTCCAGAAATATTATTCTAGTTTTATAAATGGTAAAAACCCACATCCTTCCAAGTAGTGTTTTTATTCTATTTTATTTTATTTTTATAATACCTTTAAGAATATGTTTTAATTAAATTCCTCCTTTGAGAGACGACCTTGGTCAGCCACTCTACCGTACCTATGTTCCCAAAAACCACTAATCATTTGAGGGCACCCATGACAATGCATTTCATCCATTCAATAAGGTGGTATAGAAATAGGTTTAGCAACAGGTACTAAATCAATATTGAATTCAACCTCTCGGTTAGGAATAATACTTGGAAATTCATCCAGAAAAGATCCGTAAATTATTTCACTACTGGATTGTCACTAATCAAAACTATTTCTTTCTTTTCAAAAATGTGAGCAAGATAACTTTCAATGTCATATTTAATCAATCCTTCAGCTTCTTTGTATGTTATAAAAGGTACAAAATCATTGAATAAAATATTATTTGCTTCAAAATCTATTTTAGCGTGATAAAATGAAAGCTAATCCATACCCAAAATGATATCAAATTCCACTATGGGAAGTTCAAAAAGATTTTATGAAAGGAAAGTCCCACTAATTATAATATGAATATTCCAATAAATATTGGTTGCTTTAGTAATTCCACTTGTAGTTTTTACCAAAAGTTCTATATCACATTCATGGGGTGATATGTGCAAGTTACTTGAAAATCACTCAGAAAAGAATGGATGTGAAGATCTAGAGTCAAACAGAGTGTTGGAATAATTTGAAGAAACCTATAACATACCTTCCACCACTTCATCTTATAGTCCTACATAAACCATAGTAGTAGAAAATAAATTTTGCATTCCCTTATACTATAGATTTTATTAGTTTCCATCTTGGGTAATCAACTTTTGACACACATTGGAATAATGTCCTATCTCACTGCAACTAAAGCATCTTACCATTGGTTTTTCATTATCTGTCTGATAATCTTCATTATAGTTACGTGAAATACGATCAATATTACCATATTGGAAGTACTTTCCAAACATTGAGAGGCATTCTCCAAGATTATTTTTACCACACTTGTCACAAGTTGTAATTTTAATTTTCTTACCTCCAGGATTCTTCGATGAATTCTTTCCCATTGCCTTCCAACGGGATCACTTCTTTTGATTTCTCTCATAGAAAAAATGATCATAATAAAACTCCATTTCTACCTTCTAAGCACATCAAAAAAAATTCTCATATATTTTGAATGCAAGAGACACCAACATGATTTGATATTTCAACTTCAATCTTGAGTAAAACTGATTTAACATACTATCAATATCCCAGATAAAATTTTGGGTGTACCATGAAAAACTGGTGAAATTTTCGTCATATGAAACCCTAGAGTCTTCCTCCTTTAGTCCTAATTCCATGAATTTATTTTACATAATAAATCAAATATCCTTAGTAAATAATTTATCGAGGAAGATATTCTTAAATTCTTCCCATTCCATGATATCAATATCTTTACTTCCTATTATATTTTTAAACATTCACCACCACTGATCATCTTCACCATTAAAATGATAAATAGAAAGACTTACGTTTTGATTATCTGAAGACCCTATTGCATCAAAAATATTTTCTAGTTCCTTAATTCACCCTTCAATTTTCACAGGGTCAGATGATCCTCTGAATGATGGGGGACGTTGCCTCATGAAATTCCCTATTATAGACATATTCCTATGTGGTTGGTATGGTTGATCTCATGAAAGGACACCACTACCATTTCTTTCCTGAGTCAACTGTACCATCACTTCAAAAAACTGTTTAGTTCTGATTCTGACCATCTTAGGATGTTTATTTGGATTGTTATTTCCCTTCATATGCCTTCCCAGCACAGTTTTCCAATTTCCTTTTCAGAAAACCATTATGAACAAACATATCTTAAATGAAGAAACATGGTAATCTTCAAATTATATATGATTTCAATTTGATCATAAAGTAAAAAGTCATTTATGGATATTCTGTTAACAATATTATAACTCCAAAAGGTATCTAAATTGAACAATGGTATCAACTATAAGGCCTCGTCCTTAAACATTAATTAATCTTGAGATAAGTCAATAATTCGACTTTCAATCACATCGAGGATGTTTTCAGGTTTAGGGATTTTGGGAATTAGGCCATAAATTATACATATAAACTTGATTATTACAAATTAGACACATCTAATCACTATCCATTTTTTTCATAAAATAAAAACTTTTAAACAAAACATGGTGTAGTTTCACACTTAAACATCGTAACTTTTCTATGATCCCATCGATGACTATATTCTCCTTTAATTCCTAAGAAAAATCATTTCAAAACATGGGATGAGAATAAAAATATTTTTATGGGATACACAAATAAGTAAAACTATTAGGATTGCGAACAAATTTAAACCTTTAATACCTTATTATAAAGTAATACTTTTCACATTTATAAAGTAGAAATAATATTCACCAAATATAATCTTATTACTTACCCTTTTTGTAACAAAAGTATTACCATAAAACCCATAGAAAACACAAATAACATAAAGAAGATAACTTGTTATACAATCATACTTAAATGGAATGAACATACGGTCGACTTCCACAAATATCGTTCTTACAAATGGAATATCCATAAGTTCGACATACATACCCAGTGCATTATAGGTTATAATGTAACCAAATATCCTTGGTGTATCATGAAACCACCCATATTTGGATTATCATTTAACCACCCATCTTTTTTTTATCACATAACCGCCCTTCAAATGTCCAAGTACCATTATATAATCATAAAACATAAATAATTTCAATTATCAACATTTCAATCAAAAAATTTCATTTTCAATCACAAGAAATAATTTCATCATATTGAAATAGTCAATCCAATTTCAAATCCATGTCAATACCAAAACACGCAAAAATGGAGTAAGGTATTTCTTTTCCATTTAAAAAAACATTAAAGTTTATAGAGGAAGCCAAATATCAAATAATGGTTAAGGCGGTGGAGAGGTCATTGTCGGAACATACATTAAAACCATTACTTTTGTCTTTTATTAAAAAACTTTATAGAAAAATATTCCTTTTGAATGAAATTAAAAGTCAAAGGGGTTTATTATAAACCATATAAATAAGTTTGTGTATAAATTAAAATATTTGTTAATGAATGAAGATTGAGAAGATGTCCCTTACCTTGAGTCTGACTCATCTGGTACAACCATTATGTTCCTAAATAATAAAAATATGTTAATTTGTTATTTCTTGAGAACCCATTTCAAGTTTATTATTACTTTTATAACACTTATTATCATGGTATAGAAATTACATAATTATTTACGTTCATATTAGACGTTTTTTCGATATTCAGTACTTGAGTCGAAAATGAACTTATTGAACGTATTTTGATGTAAATTGTCCATGTGGTAAAAACTAAATCTACATTATATTATTCATGATTTAAATACCATATATATTCGATATATATGTATTTATAATACCATTAATATTTGGACATAATAAATGAAATGCACGATTCATTGAGACGGTAGGCCGTACGTACACATAAACGTTACATCCATTTCTTTATCATATTAAAATAATGAAAAATAAATTATACATAGTTATATTATAATTAAAGTATAATATTTATGTTATATATGTTACATAAGTTCATTAATTCCATCTTTTATATGTTCCATTTATGGAATGAACGAGTCATATAACTTTGAGGGGGCAGTCGTCCATACTTCTTCAAATGAAATTATTATATTTACACATTACAGAAAGAATAGAGACAATATAAATATAATATATACAATATATAAATATAGTTTCATAATAATGGTCACCATGAGAGGTGGTAGGAGAAAATTTAACAATCATCGTTTCCTGAGGAAGTAGTTCACCGCACACAGAAACCATATGTTCTATATCCATTAGATGGATGTGTGTGTAAGTGTCGGTCGGACCCTTAAAATAAAATAATAATAGTATATTGAGGATATAGTTCTTGTTATAAAATAATGTAATCAAAATGGGTTAGGGTTTGGAGAAGGAAAACAAATAAAATAAAGGAGCTTGAGAGAAGATGTTACCTCTAAATCGGGTAACTCCTTTTGATTTGAGCCAAAAGGATTTATTGAATTTCCTTATGGCCAAGGTAAGGATTCTTGGAGGAATTGAGGGATTTTAAAATATTATTTTAGTAGAATTTTTATTATCCAAGGGTATTTAGAGGTGTGAGTAAGTGGGTAGAGGTGGTATCCTTTTATAAGAGGGAGGAGGGGAACTTTAGGAAAGTCTTGAAATATTATTTTATTATAAATTTATTTTTGGATTATAATAGCTTCAAATTGATATATTTAGAGGATAATATGATTATTGGTAGAAATAATCTCAACCAATAGTTTTTAGACAAGTTTAGGTAACATATTTAACCTTATAGTTTGGCATTAACCCTTAGTTAATTACATTAACTCCTACCATATCTTCATGTATTTTTACACTATATGGTTAATATAATTACTATAAAATTCCAATAGAACATCAAGTAGATAAATAATGATTTTTAACATTATATAATTTAGTTGAATGAATCCTATATTTTTATGACTATTATATCATTTAAAAAATTTGTATTATTTAAAAAACTCATTTATGTCAATTTTTAAACTATTTAGTAATTGATTTTTGTTAAAGTCATAAAAACTTGATTCATTGGAAAAAACTACATTAACTCTAATATAATATGTAATAAATATCTAGAAAATTTGTTTATGGAATCAAAATTTTCAAATTACATATATTTTAATTTTTATAATATCATTTATTTTAATATTTCATTAATAAGGTAATCACTACATCATCATTGTATCATAAATAAATTTATTTATTTAATGTATAAAAATTATAAACAAAAAAACCATGTCGAAGGAAATATTTTTATATTTCTAATAAATATTTATAGTTAAAGATATCGTTTATATAACCCTATAATAAAATAATTTTAGTAAAAAGTTACATATTTATGATATATTTATCTTTACCTTAAATTAATTATTATAACATGTCATTGTCACATTGAAGTGGATCCCACATTCAAAAAGTTCAGAATAAGGATTTTTTTTGTCTGACATGAATCATCTAATAATATTAGGACACATGTTAGGATATTTTTATATTTTTATATTATTATATATACCCATATTTACTTAATTTACCCTTACCGTGGTAAATAAAAATAATTACTGATGTTACTATTAATTAATTCCAAAAAAATTACATATTTACATAATTTGGATATTATGATGAAAAATATGGAATCCGTTTTTTCAAATTAAACACACATAATTTAAATAAATTAATTTTCTTTGTCAAAACATGAAAGTGAGTTTTTAAAAAGTAAAAACTCTCAAAAGATTGACATGTGTTTATGTCTAATTTAAAAGTGAAATTACTTCCAACGACCAAAATTGGATTAAATGAAAAAAATAAACTAAATATACTTTAAAACTTATTCAAATGATAATCTATAAATACAAATAAATTACACAAAAAGGATGTTTTGAATTAAAAGTACAATATTTTTCACTATTCATTAAAATATGAATTTTATCAAAAAAAATATCAAAATTTCAACCAAAGTATTTTTTTAAATCTTTATTCTAAATAAAAAGTTTACTTTGTCAAAAATAATATACAAAAGTGGAAAAAACTAGATTTAAAAATGGGTCTCTATCAAAAGGTGGTAAATTGACCTTTTCAAAATATTGGAGTATTTTATGCTTTAAATTTGATTCATTCTCATTTAAACCCACTAAAAATTATTGGATAAATGTAAAATTATTTAAAAAACATGTGTAATAATATTATAGTTAGTTCTGTACATTCCTACAAATACAACGGCTATGAGTTAACTACCATTTAAAATAATAATATTAATAATGTATTATTTTTCAATATAACTCAATCTTGTCTATGACGTAAGATTTACGAGAAACCTGTTGTTCTGTGTTGAGTACACTATCGAAGATAACATCCCCTTTAATGTAAAATTAACATCTTATTCATAAATATTAATAGATACGAAAATGTATTGTTCTATAAATACCTTGGATGTGATAGGTTTGCCCCAAAAGCCTTCATTGGTTGTCTTTCTGCCCAAATTATGGATTATAGGATGAGATAATCAATGTTAAGAAGTGATTTTGGTAGTTTTGTGTTGACCCAAATTTCATGGGAGGTGTGAATAAGTGATGTTAGTGAATTCCTTTCAATAATTGAGGAGGAGTGCAATTCTTATAAATACAAAAAAGTATTCACTATTGGGAGGTCTCCTTTACCTCATGAACCTCATAAATTAAATATTAATGGAGGGGAGGGTTGATGTGGTCTATAAACACCTCCAAAAAACAAAATAAATACATTTCTATAATTTTATTCTTGAATCATTAAGTTTACCCAATTTTACTCTTTTAATTTTTTACCATGGTAACATGTATCTTTTTACTTACCTAAGTAATTTATCCCTCAATACTGAAATTAAACTGATTTTTATTAGATAATTTATAACTAATAATTATAAATATGTTATCTGAAATATAAAATAAAAATCCTTTGTTTGTGTAAAATATATTTTAATACAAATTCCGGTAATGCGCAAAATCATGTTCTAACCTGAATAGCCATAACTAATTTTAATTGATTCCACTAATCATTATGGTGAAAATTTTAGTTTTAATTATTAAATAATATAAGTTATTATTATTCCAAATATTTAATCTATTTTCCCAAATTAATCTCCTAGAAGTAGAAGATTCTACTTTAAACTTAGTCGTGTAAATGCGGCGAGACAGTGGGTTATTTAGAGGAGTATTTTTTTAGAAAAAGATTGTTCTATATTAAGTCTATGAAAAATAATAAAAATTTAATGAAAATAAATTAATATTTAATAATATATCATATAGAAATATAATTTAGAAAATTCCCCATTATATATTACTTAATTTAATTTAAAAGGAGAAACATTATGTATTTTAAAACTGTTTTTAGAAAAACCCATTTTTAAACCCAAAAACAAACTTATAATGAAAAACAATATAATGTCAATTGAGAATTATTTAAGTGTATTAAAAATAAATAAATAATAAATAGGTTACTTTAAAACATATTTATTCTTTTAAATTACCTAATTTATGAAAATAGTAAACTTTTTACAAAATCATGTTAATTTTCATTATTCACTAAAAAATCAATATTTTGTAAAAAATACCAAAATTTCACTCAAAGTAAATTTGGTAATGATTATTTAACAACTTATATTCATTTTACCAAATTAAAATTCAAAAATTTCGAAATTTATAATTTAAGTAAAACTATATAATCAATGACTTTAGATAAAACTATTTCTATTTTGATTAAAAATTTACATAATATTTTTTTATAACAAATATAACTATATAATTCATATTAATAAATATGAAAATGATTTTGTCTATCATTACTTGGGTTTATACATCATTCCCCTGTTTTATAAATTTATTCCTCCCAATTTTATTCCTTTACTAAATAAGTGGGATATCTTTCCCTCATAGCATTTTCATATTCCCATGTTGCTTCTTCAACCATATTGTTTTCCATAAAACATTAACCTGGTGAATTAACTTATTCTGAAACACTTTATCTCTTTAGTAAAGAACATTAACTAGATATTCTTCATAAGAAGTATTCTCTGATAAATAAACTACATATGGGCTCAAAACATGACAAGAATTCCACACATATTTCTTTAATAATGAAACATGAAATAAATTGTGTAGTTGAGATAAACCCAGAGGAAAGGCCCCTCAGTCGGAAGCTGACTCAAATTTATCTAAGATTACATATTTTTCAATGAACCGTGAACTCATTTTCCCCTTATTTCTATAACATATCACCCTATTCTATATAGAAACATTGATAAATACATGATCACCTACCTCAAAAGAAAGATATTTCCTCTGATTATCCTCATAAATTTTCTTCCTTCTCAAACCTATCCTCATGTGTCACTGAATGAACATAACTTTATCAGTTTATTCCTCTACCATCTCTGGTCCCTTAAAATTTCTTTTTCCTATATCATCCCAAAATTTTGGTGTTTAGAACCTGTTTCCATATAATGCATCAAATGGGGACATCTGTATAATGTAATGAAAACTATTGTAATAAGAAAACTTAACCAAAGAAATATGTTGATCCCAAATTCCCTCGTAATCCATATGAAAATAAGAATAATATCTTCCATGGTACTCATTATCTAATCATGTTGTCCATTATAATAAGGATTAAAATATGTATTGAAATTTAATTCAGTTCCCAATGATTTCTGAAGTCTTTTGCAAAAAATTAGGTGTAAACCTAGGATCATGGTCTGGAATAATGGTGAGAGGCACTCCATGTATCATGATTTCCTCCTTTAGATAAAGTCAAGAAAGTTGATCTAAAAACATTATATCTCAATTGGTAAGTAAATGTTCATATTTAGTCAATCATTTAATAATAATCAAAATAGAATTATTACAATGAGAAGTATTTGAAAATCCTACCACGGGATTCATTGATATATTATCTCATTCCCACTTTGACATTTGAAAAGTTTGAATCATCCCCTTCAATAATTTTCATTCTTCTTTAACCTACTAACAATTCAAACACTTCATGATAATGTTAGTAATATCTATTTTCATTCCATCCCACCAGTAATACCCCTAGAATTCTTTGTACATCTTATTGTTTCTTATATTAATGAAAAATAGAGAACTATGAGCATCAGTCAACAAATCCTTCCTCAACTAGGAATAACAAGTCACAAATAATATTTTTCTAAATTTTAAAACACCTTATTCACTAATATTAAAATCCTTAAACTTACCCACTTAGAATTATTTCACTATTTCTTTAAAATATGTATCGCCCTTACGAGCTCTCTTAATTCTTCCTGACATAGTTGACAGTACTAAAACATAAAACAAAACAGAGGATTTTCCTATATCCACAACATATAGTCCAAAATTTATCAAATTTTTATCCAAAGGTCCATGTTCCAAATATAACATTGCTAATGTATAATTGTGTTTTCGACTCGATGCATCATCCGCTTTGTTTTATTTTCTTGGATAGTAATGAATCATGCAATCATAATCCTTAATTGTTTCCATCCATCTTCTATGTATCACGTTCAATTATTTTTGAGTAAATATAGACTTAAAATTTTTTCAATCAGTATATATTTTAAAATTTACCACATAAAATTGATTCCTATAAAGTTTTAAAGAAAAAAAATAGATAATTTAAAATCATGTGTTGGGTAATTTATCTGATGGTGATTTAGCTGATGTGAAGTATAATAAATTAATTAATCATTTTGCATTATAAAACAACCAATCCATTTCAATAAAGCATTATCACATATAATTAATTCTTTATCTATGGAGGGTAGGGAAAAAACTAGAGGATTCACCAATCATCTTTTCATATTTTGAAAACATTCATCACATTCTTTCGTCCAGATGATGTTAACTCCTTGTCAAGTTAACATATTTAATGGGATAGAAAATCGAGAAATGTTTTCAAAAAACTACTATTAGTAACCTTCTAATCCAAGAAAAATAAAAATATCTATGATAGTTGTTGGTATTTTCCATTCTTCAACAAAATTTGTTTTAGTAGGTTCAATAGTTATACCATATATAGGAAAAATATAAGAAGGAATGAATTTTTTGTAACCACAATTCACACTTGCACGATTTTCCATATAGTTTATTTTATTTTGTCGTTTGAATAACATTCCTTAGGGGTATTTCATGTTCCATATTAATTTTAGAATATACCAAAATTTCACCAATAAAAACAGCTACAAACTTGTTGAAGAACTTGTGAAAAATTCTATTCATAGGGTTCATAAATACAATAGGTTCATTAGATAAACCAAAAAAAATAACAAAAAACTCAAAATTTCCAAATATAGTCTCACACGTAGTCTTTATAATGTCTTCTTCCTTCACTTTCAAATGATGTCACCCAAAAATCAGGTCAACCTTAAAAAATTACTATACTCCTCGGAGATGGTCAAACAAATTATTGATATGGGGAAATGATACTTTTTCATAATAGTGAAGTGATTCAGGGATCTATAGTCAATAAAATGTTTAATTGAACCATCTTTTTTTATAAAAATAATAGGAGAACCCCGTGGTTATGTTTTACGTCAAATGAAACCATTACTTAATAAATCATATGATTTCTTTCTCAATTATAAAATTTCCACTTGATCCATCTGATATTGAGGTTTAGAAATAGTCTTAGAATTAGGTATAATGAAAAATGTAAAACCTACCATTTAATCTGGAATAACACTAATAAAATCATTAGGAAAAAATTGTATGTATTAATTTACTACTCGAACATTACTAATTTGAATAGTATCTTTATATTCATCAATATTATCTATGAAACATTCACATCTATTCATGATTTGTTTCTTAGCTTCTTGGTAAGTTATCAAAGGAATTAAATGATTTAATATAACATTATTTTTCACTGAAATATATCTTATCGCGATAAAATAAGAGACAATTCATACCAAGAATGATATCAAACTCTACTATGGGCAGTTAAAAAATATTTTTAGGAAATACCATCCCACTAATAATAATAGTAAGATTACAAGAAATATTCATTTCATTAATACTTCCACCCAAAGTTTTCACCAAAAGTTATATCATACATTCATTAGGTCATAAAACCTATTTACTTTCAAATTAATCAGAAATGAAATAATGTGATAAAATAGGGTTTTGTAATAATTCAAATACCCAAGTAACATACCTTAAACCACTTCAGTTGATGGCCCAACATCAACTATAGTAGTATAAAATAGCCTTGCGACGATGTTTTGTTTCAGATCATGAAGTATTCCATTATGTGAAACTAACTTCTAGCACACATTTTCATAATGACCCAACTCGTTGCAAACAAAACATCTTACCACTGGATGGATATCAGTCAACCCATTCTTTGATTCGTTGGGATTCATTTCCATTTATCCGTGTGTCACATTGAAAAAAAATCCACATTGGTAATACTTCCCAAACTTCATAAGACACTCTCCATAGTCTTTTTTACCACACATACCACAAGATAAAAACTTTATTTTCTTACCCCTATATTTATTTAGTGTATGTTTCCCCATCACCTTCCATCATTAACTCTTCGTACTTTCATTATCATAAGGAATATAAGAGTCAGAAAACTATATCTCACGCTTTTCAAAACAACAAAGTACATTCTCATTGTAACATCCCAAGTAAGTAAAGATTAATAAATTTTCAAATCTATGTCTATTTATGAATTATATAGTGTTTTAGAGGCTTAAAATGAGAATAAATCTAATCTCAAGCGTAGAATACACTAATATTTTTAAAAGACAGTTTTACTGCCTTTTGATGGAAAACCATTTTTAAATATAACTATTGACAATTTTATAAGCTCTATTTTTCAAAATAAACTTATTCTTTGGAATTGGTACATTGAAATTTACTTTGGATAAATTTTTGGTATTTTTCTGACAATGTTCATTTTTTAATGAATAGAGAAAAATGTTGTATTTTAATTCAAAACCACATTTTAATATAATTTAATTATATGGTTAGATTATATTTTTAATTGGTTTTAAAGAGTAATTAGAATATATTTTTACCATTTAATCCAATTTTGGTCATTACAATTAATTTAACTTTGAATTTGGACATAAACAATTGTCGATCTTTTGATAGGCATTGTTTCTTAAAAACACGTTATTTGTTTTGACAACGGGAATTAATTATGAAATTAATTAATTAAACTTCTATGTTTTGAATTTGGTAAAATGAACATCATTATTTAATTTGGAATATCAAATATATCTTAGGGTGAATTTTTGGTATTGTTCTGAAAAACGTCAATTTTTGATGAAAAGTGAAACCAATAAGTGGTAGTTAAAAAAACTAATTTTTTGTTTAAATAAAATTTTACTACTTATGTGAATTTAATTTCAAAAATACAACATACATGGCTGTCATTAGGAAGTAAAATGTGGTTCAATGGGATTAAAAAATAATTTTTGGTGAATAGTAACTTTTGAGTTTTATTAACCGTGATTAGAGGTAATTAGGGTAATTTAAGGTAAAAATAATATTATAAAAATACCTTGACACAAGTCCTACCCTTATTTTATGAGTCATGTAAGACCAAGAATATCTATGGGTCAATTTGTGGGACCCCATAGATCCACTTGGGTAAGATAATGACATTAATACCTTTTATTTAAAGTAAAAATAAAAATATCACAAACATGTTTTGTTTTACTAAAACAATTTATACAAGGGGTTATACAAGTTATATTTTAGACTATAAATATTCATTAGAAAGCTACAAATATTTCTTACAACATGGTAATTTTAATATAATTTTTAGACATCAAATAAATAATATTATTTATGACACAATGATGATGTAGTGTTTACATCATTAATGAATAAATTAAATAAATAAGAAGATAAAGTTTAAAAAAATATTCAAAACTTTTCCAATACATGTTTGATGATTTTATTTCTAACATGGGCCACCTTATCCTGGACTTTAATTATTTTCGAAGCTTCATAAACCGAATTTCATTTTATAATAAAATAATAGTTTCAAGATTTCCAAAAGAGCCCCTCCTCTCCCTTATAAAAAGACTCCACTTCCTACACATCTCTCAAAATTCTCAAGTCCTTTGGCTAGTCCAAAATCTACTCACATAAGGTCTCTATATCCCTCTATTAATCCTATAATCCTTAACTTAGGCAGAAATCTCTTCAATAAACCCTTTTGGTTCAAACAAAGGGGAGTTACCCGATTTAACGGTAATGTCTTCTCTTATGTTATTTTATTTTATTTTGCTTCTCCAACCCCCTAAACCCTTTTTATTCCTTTATATTGTAACAAAAACTGTATCTTAAATATACTAGGTTGTTTTTTTGATAAATATTTTATTTAAACTTACATACACTCTCGTCTAATGGTTAAAGAACATACTGTTTCTGTGGGTGGCGAATTACTGCCTCACAAAATGATGATTGTTCAATATTCATTTAACACCTCTCATGGTGGCCATTAATATGTCACTATATTTATATATGACATATATTATATTTATTTTTTCCTTATTCTTCTTTATTTTTCATTTATGGCATACCTTTATGGTTTCCATTATGGGTAAACACGATAATTTCATTTTTGGAAGTGCGGACTACCGCCCCATCAAAGTGATTTGAATCGTTAAATGCCACATGTGGGACATATAAATGATGGAGTTAATGATATTATATATGATATTATAATGAAATTATATTACACCTTTATATAATTTTTAATTCATTCCATTAAATACGAAATATAAATGAAAGTAGCGTTCATGCGTACGTACGGCCTTCCGTCTCCATGAACGGTGCATTTCATTTCTTACCTCTAAATGTTATGTAATATTATAAATGAATTTATATACTGGATATTTATGATATATATTATATCTAAATCATGAATATAAATCTGGATATAATGGATATTTTACCACATGAACAACTTTTGATTATATGAATTTTATTTTTAACTCAAGTACCAAGGATCGACAAAACGACTGTTATTAACTTAAATGATTACATAATGTTAATAACATGGTAGTAAGTGATATAAAAGGAATAATGAACTTGAAAAGGGTTATTAAGAAAGTATAAATTAACTCTAGTTTATTATTCAGGAGATTAATGAACGATCGAGCCAAGTCGGACATGAGGTATGGGACTTCATCTCAATCTCCTTTCATTGAGGCATATTTTGTTTTATACACAACTTTATTTTATAAGGTGTATAAAACCCTTTGAATTTTACTTTTATTAAAAAGGAATATTTTTATAAAAAGTGTTTTACTAAAAAAAATGGAATGTTTTGTCTTACGTATGCGGCGACAACAACTTCTCTGCCGCCATGACAATTATTTGAGTTTCGGCTTCCTCTAGAAGCCATAAATTTTTTTGAATGAAAAATAAATACAATGTTTTATTTTTATTTTTTTTTGGTATTGAAAATGGTTTTGATAATGTTTTTATTATATCAATGTTTTTTATTGATATATTGTGATAGAAATGTGGAAATGTTATGTTTCCATTATGCATATTTTATGTGATACGATTATGTTATGGTTCTTGGGCATTGTTTATGAAGACGGGTGGTTCCATGATAAACTAAGGGCAGGTGAGCCTGAGATTTCTCTCCAATGAATTGGTTAATGCGAAGGGGTTAAACACTAAGGTTTCTCCGAATAGATTTAGGGAATATACTGTTATGGGTATTCCAAACCTAACCCCGAGGGTTACTCCCAACGTAAGAATGTTATGAATGACTCAAGTTACCTTTATGTCTTATGATTTCTATGAGTTATTCATAAACCTTATGATTTTATGAGGTATTTTAAAGTGCTTATGTTTTATGAGTAAAGTATAATTTCAATTATTCTTATGTATATATGGTCTAAGGTTTTCTTTCCGTATTTTTATATCCCTTACTGAGCTTTTTATGCACATCCCATGTTTTGTAAATTTTTTTCATAGGTAAAGGGAAAGATACATGATGTGATTATAGTTTCGAGGAAGTGTCAAGAAGGAATCCATGTTTTATTTTAAATATGTTTCATTGATGGGAGAAAATGAATATTGTCTTTTATAAAACTACCTTGTTTAAATGTGGAATGCAATGCATGATTTATGATCGAATTTTATAAAACTCTAAACCTGAAAAGATCTTCAATGTATATTCTTGTAATAACTAAATATTAAGTAATTTTTAATGTTGGGGCCTTATATTTGGTATCAAAGGTCAGTTTAGATAACTTTAGGAGTTGGAATTCTATTAAATGATTATCCAAAAATATTTTTTTATGGTCAAATTGAAAAAAATATAACATTTGAAGATTACCATGTTGCTTCATCTAAGATATGTTTGTTCAGAAAGGTTTTCCGTAGAGGAAACAGGGAACCAGTGCTAGGAAGGCAAATAGAAGGAAATGACCTTCCAAATCAGCATCATGAGATGGTCGGAATTGGAACTGAATAGTTTGTTGTAGTAATGGCGCAGTTGACTCAAGTGATAAATGGTGGTGGTATCCATGCATGAGATCAGAAAGATCAACCACAGAGGAATATGTCAGTGGTGTAACATTTCATGAGGCAACATCCCCCATCATTTAGAGGATCATCTTACCCTGTGCTAGTTGAAGGGTGGATTAAAGAACTGGAAAAGATTTTTGATGTCATGGGGTGTTCAGACAATCAAAAGGTTAGTCTTTCTATTTACCATTTGGAGGTTGAAGCAGATCAGTGGTGGTCGATGGTTAAAAATATCAGGGATGCTGATGAGATTGATGCTCTTGACTGAGATGAATTCAAAGGTATGTTTATTGAGAAATATTTTCCTAAGGCTGTTCGACTTAGGATGGAAAAACAATTCATGGAATTGAGGCAAGAGGACGACTCAGTGGCTACTTATAAAGAAAGGTTCACTCGATTGGAAATGTATGCTCCAAATTTTATCTGAGACCTTGATAGTAAAATTAATCGTTTTTACTCATGATTAAAGCCAAAATATCATAGTGCATTAGCTTCTCATGAGTTCAAAAGTTATGAAAAGATTTTTTGATGTGCTGAGAAGGTGGAAATGGACTTTGTCGATGACCAAGTTTTCTATCAAAACCAACTGAAGAAGAGACCGAGGTGGTAGGAGAAAGGGAAGAATCCTTTAAAAAGGTTTGATGGTAAGAAGACTAAGTTTGCAGTTTGTGATAAATGCGGTAAAAAGCCTGCTGGGGAATGTATTTTGAATTCTGGAAAGTGCTACCGATGTGGTAAGATAGGACATAGGGCTCGTGGTTGCACTGGAAAATATCAAGGTGATGGTAAGACAAAATTTGATTTATAGTTAGTGAAATGTTTCTAGTGCAATGAGTTGGTTCATTATGCAAACAAGTATCCAACAAAGAGCTCGAATGATGGGAAGCAGTCATACTACAAGAAGAAGGGTGTGGTGAAATTCTTTGCAACTACTTCATCACATGTTGGGCCATCATATGAAGTGGTATCATGTACTTTTTTTTATTTTTTCAGATTATGGAAATGTGTTGTTTGATTCTGGGTCTACACATTCTTTCATCTCTGAAAAATTTTCTAGTAAATTGGGAATTCCATCTCAATAAATGAACCCTAAACTTATGGTAAAAACACCTGTGGGAAATTTTGAGGTAATGAATTTATAATAATCTTCCTATCCTTATCCGTGGAAAGAATCTACTTTAAAACCTTATTGTTTTACCTCTAGTAGAGTTTGATGCTATCCTGGGTATGGATTGGCTCTCTGTTTACCATGATAAGATTGACTGTAGAGCTAAAGAAGTTTCTTTTCAGAAAGACTATCAGTTTGTGTACAAGAATGAATCCTTACTATTGATAATATATCAAGAGGCTGAGAAACTTGTAAAAGATAGAAATGAATGTTACCTTGCACATATTGTTGAAAACAAAGGAACTGTTCAGATTAATGATGTGCCAGTGGTAAATGAGTATCCTGATGTTTTTCCTAATGAGTTTCCTGGAATTATACTAGACTGGGAAGTTGAATTTACTGTTGACTTAGTTCCTTATTCTATGCCAATTTCCAAACACCCTAATCGAATGGCTCATATTTAACTTTTATAGTTGAAGGAGAAATTGTAATATTTATTAGAGAACGGTTTAATTCGACCTAGAACATCACCATGGGATGCTCCTATCTTATTTTTCTAAAATAAATATGGTTCAATGAGACTTTTCATTGATTATAGAGCCTTGAATAACATCACATTTAAGAAAAAATATCCTTTGCCTCATATCGATGATTTGTTTGGCCAGCTCCAGGGAGCTCAGTATTTTTCAAAGATTGACCTGATATCGGGGTACTGTCAGTTGAAGGTAAAGGAAGCAGATATTCCGAAGACTGTGGTTGTACAAGATATGGCCATTATGAATTTTTTAGTAATGCCTTTTGGGTTCACCAATGCACCTGCTGTATTCATGGACCTTATGAATATAATTTTCCATGAGTTCTTGGATAAGTTTGTGGTTGTTTTCATTGTTGATATTTTGGTGTTTTCTAAAATTAAAGAAGAGGATGAAATTCATTTAAGGGTTATATTTCAAACCTTAAAAGAAAAGAAATTGTGTGGGAAATTCAGCAAGTGTGAATTTTGGTTGCAAAAAATTTCTTTCCTTGGTCACATTGTTTCTAAAGATGGAATAACTGTTGATCCTGTAAAAACAAAAATTGTTGAAGAATGGCCAAGACCCATAAATGTAACCGAGATTCATAGTTTTCTTGGTATGGAAGGCTATTACTGAAGGTTTTTTAAAAATTTAGCACTGTTTTCCAGCCCATTGACTAAGCTAACATGGAAGGGTGTTAAGTTTATTTGGACAAAATAATGTGATGACTGTTTTCAAGAATTGAAAAGAAGATTGGTGAATGCTCCAGTTTTGGCACTACCTTCCAGGAATGGTGAGTTTTTTATCTACAGTGATGCTTCATTAAAAGGACTTGGTTGCGTCCTAATACAGAATGATCAGGTAACTGCTTATGCTTCACGTTAGTTGAAAACTCATGAGTTAAATTACCCTACATATGATTTGGAATAAGCTGTTGTTTTTTTCGCTTTAAAATTTTGGAGGCATCATTTGTATGGAGTAAAGTTTGAAATATATTCGGATAACAAAATTTTAAAGTATATATTCACTCAGAAAGAATTGAACTTGGGACAGAGGAAGTGGCTAGAATTAATCAAGGATTATGATATCACAATTCACTACCACCAAGGAAAATAAAATAAAGTGGTAAATGCTTTGAGTTGAAAAATTAATGATTCATTAAAAATGTTATGTTTGGAACGTGATCATTTGGTTAAGGATTTAAAGAATTTTGGCTTGGAAGTTGTTGGTGAAAAAATTTCTTCTGTTTTGTTTCAGGTATCAGTGAAATATTCTCTATCAGTCAGAATCAAGCAAGCACAGAAGAAAGAAAGTGAATCACAGAAAAAGGTAGAGCTTGTTCAGAAGGGTATGTTTCCTGAAATCAACATTGATAATGATTGTGTTTTGAGATTTGAGAAGATATTTTTTGTTCCTTTTGATTCACAGTTGAAGAGAGCGTTGTTATGTGATTCTCATAGTTCTCCGTTTTTAGATCATCCAGGCAGTACTAAGATGTGTAGAGATCTTTGGGAGTATTCCTAGTGGGATGGAATGAAAAGATATATTGCTGATTTTACAGTGAAGTGATTGACTTGTCAACAGGTTAAAGCAGAGTGGCAGTTTCCGAAAGGGATGATTCCACCTTTACCAGTTCCAGAGTGGAAATGGGAGAATATATGCATGGCTTCGTTGTGGGATTTCCGAAGACACCTCGAGGTAATAACACAATTTGGGTTATTGTTGATCGCTTGACTAAATCATCTCAGTTCCTTGCTATATGAGATACTTTTTCCCTAGATAAACTTTCCCATTTGTATCTTAAAGGGATAGTCAGGTAACATGGAGTTCCCCTCTCCATTGTATCTGATCGTGATCATAGGTTTACTTCTAACTTTTGGAAAGTCCTTCAGAAGTTGTTTGGTACTGAATTAAATTTTAGTACAGCTTTTCATCCTCAATAAGATGGGTAGTCAGAACGAACAATTCATACATTGGAGGATATTCTATGTTCTTGTTCGATATATTATCAGGGAATTTGGGACCAACATTTTTCATTGGATGAGTTTTCTTATAATAGAAGTTTTCATCACAGTATACAGATGGAACCATTTGAGGCATTTTATGGGAATCAGTGTCGAACTCCAGATTTGTGGGATGAAGTGGGTGAAAGGATGTTGATGGGACCAGAATTGGTAGAAGTGTTGGAAGAAATATTTTAGATGATAAAGAATCACATGAGAACAGTTGAGAGCAGGCAGAAAAGTTATCCTGACAACATGAGGAAGGATCTCTCTTTTGAGGTAGGTGATCATGTCTTCCTCAAAGTTTCACCATGGAAAAGGGTTATGCGATTTGGTAAGAAAGGAAAGCTGAGGCCAAGGTTCATTGGACCATATGAAATTATGGATAGAGTTGGATCAGTTGCATACCGAGTGGCTTTACCTCCGAATTTATCTCAGGTACACAATGTTTTCCATGTTTCAATGTTTAGAAAGTACCTGCCAGATCCATCTCCTATTTTGAGTCCAGAGGTAGTTCAGCTGGAAGAGAATCTATCTTATGAGGAACAACCGGTCTAGATTTCTGGCCACAGGGAGAAAGTGTTGCAGAAGAAGGTGATTCATAAAGTAATATTTTTTTGTAAAAACCACATAATTGAATAGGCAACATGGGAATCTGAAAATGTAATGAGGGATAAATACCCCCACTTATTCGATAAGTAAATAAACTACGGGGATAAATTTTTCTAAAGGGCGGAAGGATGTAACATCCCAAGTAAGTAAAGAGTAATAGATTTTAATATCTATGTCTATTTATAAATTAGATAGTGTTTTAGATGCTTAAAATGAGAATAAATCTAATCTCAAGCATAGAATACACTAATATTTTTAAAAGATTGTTTTACTGCCTTTTGATGGAAAACCATTTTTAAATCTATCTATTGACAATTTTTTAATCTCTATTGGTAAAAATAAACTTATTCTTTAGAATTGGGACATTGAAATTTACTTTGGATAAATTTTTGGTATTTTCCTGACAATGCTCATTTTTTAATGAATATGGAAAAATGTTGTATTTTAATTCAAAACCTCATTTTAATCTAATTAAATTATATGGTTATATTATCTTTTTAATTTATTTTAAATATTATTTAGAATATATTTTTACCATTTAATCCAATGGTGGTCATTATAATTAATTTAACTTTGAATTTGGACATAAACAATTGTCGATCTTTTGATAGGTATTGTTTCTTAAAAACACGTTATTTGTTTTGACAGCGGGAATTAATTATAAAATTAATTAATGAAACTACTATGTTTTGAATTTGGTAAAATGAACATCATTTTTTAATTTGGAATATCAAATATAGCTTAGGGTAAATTTTTGGTATTGTTCTAAAAAACTTCAATTTTTGATGAATAGTGAAACCACTAAGTGGTAGTTAAAAAAAACTGATTTTTTGTTTAAATGAAAATTTACCACTTCTGTGAATTTAATTTCAAAAATACTACATACATGGTTTCCATTAGGAGGTAAAATGCGGTTCAATAGGATGAAAATAATTTTGGGTGAATAGTAACTTTTCAGTTTTTTAACTGCGATTAGAGGTAATTAGGGTAATTTAAGGTACAAATAATATTATAAAAATATAAAAGTACCTTGACACATGTTCTACCCTTATTTTATGAGTCATGGAAGACCAGGAAAATCCATGGGTCAATTTGTGGGACCCCATGGAGCCACTTGGGTAATATAATGACATTAATACCTTTTATTTAATGTAAAAATAAAAATATCACAAACATGATTTGTTTTACTAAAACAAATTTTAAAAGGGGTAATAAAAGTTATAATTTCGACTATAAATATTCATTAGAAAGATAAACATATTTCCTACAACATGGTAATTTTAATATATTTTTTAGACATCAAATAAATAAAATTATTTATGACACAATGATGATGTAGTGTTTACATCATTAATGAATAAACTAAATAAATAAGCAGATAAAGTTTAAAAAAATATCCAACACATGTACAATACCTATTGGATGATTTTATTTCGAACATGGGCCAATTTATCCTCTAATTTAATTATTTTCGGTGATTTAGAAACCGAATTTCATTTTATAATAAAATAATAGTTCTCAGATTTCCAAAAGAGCCCCTCCTCTCCCTTATAAAAAGACCCCACTTCCTACCCATCTCTCACACTTATAAAGCCCTTTGGCTCTTCCAAACCCTACTCAAATAAGCTTCCAATATACCTCTATTCATCCTATAAGCCTTAATTTAGGCATAAAGCGCTTCAAGAAACCCTTTTGTTTCAAACCAAGTGGAGTTACCCGATTTAAAGGTAATGTCCTCTCATATGTTCTTTTGTTTTATTTTGCTTCTCCAACCCCCTAAACACTTTTTATTCCTTTATTTTGTAACAACACCAGTATCTAAAATATAATAGGATGTTTTTATGAGAAGTATTTTCTTTACACTTACACACACTCCCGTCTAATGGTTAGAGAACATACTGTTTCTGTCGGTGGCGAATTACTGCCTCACGAAACGATGATTATTCAGTATCTTTTAACACCTCTCATGGTGGATATTAATATGTCACTGTATTTATATATGATATATATTATGGTTATGTTTTCTTTATGCTTATTTATTTTTAATTTATGTAATACCTTTATGGTTTCCATTATAGGTAAACGCGATAATTTCAATTTTGGAAGTGCGGACTACCACCCCCTAACAGTGATTTGAATTTTTTAAATGCCATATGTGGGACATATAAAGGATGGATTTAATGATATTATATTTGATATTATACTGGAATTATAATATACCTTTATATAATTTTTATTTAATTCCATTAAATAAAAAATAGAAATGAAAGTAGCGTTCATGTGTACGTACGGCTTACCGTCTCCATGAACGGTGCATTTCATTTCTTACCTCTAAATGTAATGTAATATTATAAATGCATGTATATACTATATATTTAGGATATATATGATATCTACATCATGAATATAATTCTGGAGATAATGAATATTTTACAACATGAACAACTTGTAATTATAAGAAGTTTGTTTTTGACTCAAGTACCAAGGATCAATGAAATGACCGTTATTAACTTAAATGATAACATAATGTTCATAACATGGTAATAAGTGATATAAAAAGAATAATGGACTTGAAAAAGGTTATTAAGCAAGTATAAATAAACTTTAGTTTTTTATTCAGGAGATTAGAGAACGATCGGGTCAAGTTGGACATGAGGTATGTGACTTCGTCTCAATCTCCATTCATTGAGGAATATTTTGTTTTATGCACAACTTTCTTTTATATGGTGTATAAACCCCTTTGACTTTTACTTTTATTCAAAAGCAATTTTTTTATATGAAGCATTTTACTAAACAACAAAACGAATGTTTTGTCTTACGTATGCGGCGACAACAACCTCTCCACCACCGTGACCATTATTTGAGTTTCGGCTTCCTCTACAAGCCATAACATTTTTTTTAAATGAAAAATAAATACCACGTTTTAATTTTCTTTTATTTTGGTATTGAAAAAGGATTTTATACTGTTATGATTATATCAATGTGTTTTATTGATATCTTGTGATTGAAATGTGGAAATTTTATGTTTCCTTTATGAATTTTTTATGTGATACGATTATGTTATGGTTCTTTGGAATTGTTTATGAAGACAGGTGGTTCCATGATAAACTAAGGGCGGGTGAGCCCGAGATAGCTCTCCAATGCATTGGGTAACTCGAAGGGGTTAAAATCTAAGGTTTCTCCAAAGAGATTTAAGGAATATACTATGATGGGTATTCCAAACATAACCATAAGGGTTACTCTCTAAGTAAGAATGTTATGAATGCATCAAGTTACCTTTATGTATTATGATTTCTATGAGTTATTCATAAACCTTATGATTTCATGAGGTATGTTAAAGTTCTTATGTTTTATGATTAAAGTATGATTTCAATTATTCTTATGTATACATGGGATAAGGTCTTATTTTCGTATTTTAATATCCCTTACTGAGCTTTTTATGCTCATCCCAAGTTTTTGAAATGTTTTTCACAGGTCAAGGAAAAGGTACATGATGTCGTGATAGTGTTGAGGAAGTTTCAATAAAGAATCCATGTTGTATTTTATATATGTTTCCTTGATTGGAGAAAATTAATATTGTCTTTTATTGAACCACCTTGTTTAAATGTAGAATGCAATGCATTATTTATGATCTAATTCTCTAAAACTCTAAACCTGAAAAGATCCTCAATGTGTATTCTTGTAATAACTCAAGATTAAGTAATGTTTATGGTTGGGGCCTTATACTCATAGCTTTTAAATTCCCACATGGAGAAATATATTCATATGCTTGGTTTCAATCTTGAGTAACACCTTTTAATTTTTATATCATATCTTGAATAAAATATATCACATACCTAGCCAATATTCTGATGCTTTCTTCATATTATGGAATCTTTATCCTCTTACCTCAATTCTAGGAATTTTTTCCATTCAGATTTGAACAACCTTAGGGAAACATTTTCCATGAAAAAATTTCTGAAATATTTCCCATTCCATGGAATCAAGATAATCTTTATATTTAGTATTCATAACCAAATACCACTATTGATCATCTTCACCTTAAAAATGGTAAATGGAAAGAGTTTCCTTTTGATGTTATGAACATACAATGACATCAGATATCTTCTCCAAATTATTGATTTATCCTTTCTATACCACTGGGTCATATGATCCACTAAATTATGGTGGTTTTTTCTCATAAAATGCTATACTATATGAATTTTCCTTCATAGTAGATAGAGTTCCAATATGGAATGGACACCACTACAATTTATAGATAGTGTCAACTAATACATAACAGAAATAAATATCTATGTTTCAATTCCAATTATATCAAGATGCTCATTTGGAAGGATATTTTCCTCTCGTTTCCTTCCCACTATAGCTTCCCGATTTATTCTTTAGAAAACCGTTCTGAACATATATAGTTTAGATGAATAAGCACGGTAATATTTAAATGATATATCATTTTAACTTTTCCATAAGGTAAAGAAATTCAAGGTAATTCTTTTATCATTATCCTATCCTCTAATGTAATCTAAACTGACTATTGATACCAACTATATGGACTTGTCCTTGAATATTACATTATCATGAGTTTTGAGTCAATAATTCACTCTCATGAATTTGAGGATCTTTTCAAGTTTAAAGATTTTGATTATTATGTCATATCTCATACATAAAAAAACCATAAGATGGAATGAGGAAACATCTGATTCGTATCCATTTTCCTATAATATAAAAATTTTAAAATAAATAATGTCATCTTTTCATGAAAACTTTTCAAGTCATTCAACTTGAACACTTCCTTTCCCATAACCAACCTTAAAGACTTTTGAAAACATTTTAAAAACATGGGATGAGCATAAAAATATCAGAAAGGGGCGTATAAATAAGAAAACTATTAATCTTATGAAAAAAATTAAAACCCATAAAACCCCTTTCTTGAAAACATAACATTTTAACCATAAAGGGAAGTACCATTCCTTTAAAAGATCTTTTATTTTATCTTTATAAAAAAGTATCTCCATGAAATCTCATTATGAAGAAAAAAATTACTATAGGTAAATTATGACATCATATCATAAAACACTTAAAAAACCCTTTTATAACCCTTAAAAATTAGAATAAATACATGAAAAACATCTAATATAATTATCTAGAAAACATAATCGTTACCCAATGCATTGGAGCGCTATCAGAACACACCCATTATTTACATTATAATGAACTCACCTGGTGATATATATGGGAACAAATTGTATATAATGTCCAAGAACCACTACACGAATAAAATTTTTTAACATTTTAAAAATTCCATTGAACTCATATGTGAATAACATTAAGTTATTAAAATAAAATTTTCTTTTAAAAGACCATTTTAAATGAAAAATATAGTTTTATTTGGAAAATAATTTTTGAATACAAAAATACCCAAATAATAAAATATTGTTTTTCCTTTAAGAAAACATATAATATTTAAAATTAATCTTGAAATCAAATAAAAGTAATTATGATAGGAAAGGTAATTATCATCGTACATTAAAAATAAAAATTTAATTTTTCATTTTTCAAAACGTTATTTTAAAACATATAAAATGATTCATATTTAAAAACATTGAAATAAAGTAAAATATAAATAAAATTAACTTTATAAAAAAATTAAAAACTAATTTGAAAACATGGAAACATAAAAGAAATAGAGTTCGAAGTAAAACATTAATATGTGATTTATTTAGACGAAAATTCCCTAATCACTTTGTAAATAATGAAATCCTAGGACCCATAAAAGAATAACATTAAAAAACATTAAATAATATGAAAATAAATAAATCCATGATATAAAATTTCAAAGGGGTAGTATATTCACTTTATAAAATAATAAAGGTGTATAACATCAAGATATTCCTTAATGAAAGTAAATTGAGATGAAGTTCCTTACATTGAGTCTGATTCATCACGTGTGTATTTATCTTCATGAATAATAAACTTATGTTAATTATTTACCTACTTTAGAACCTTTTTAAATCCTATTATAACTTTTATTTAATTTATTAAAAATCATTATATAATTACATAATTAATTATGTTTATGTTAGATGTTTCGACCATATTTGACTTATGTGTTAAAATCAAATTTGGTGGGTGGAAAATGGTAAAATAGGAAATTATATAAATATATTTAGTATAATAATCATGAAATAAATATCATATTTATACATAAATTATAATTTTGAAACCCATCAGGAATCATGGTAATGGAAAATGAACTAACGTAATGGTCATAGAGATGGTGGGTCGTATGTACACATGAGTAACGTATCTATTTTTTTAACGATCATTATAGAATTAAGGTAAGTGATATATTTTCATTATGTAACAATAATAATATCATAAATACCATATTATTTAATTATATATAAATATATATCTCATTCTCATGATGTGGGGGTGAAAAAAAGAATCACATCGCATTGAGGAGTTAGTAGTCCACACGTTCAGGAATGACGTTATAATTTTTTTCCTTGAGTGAAAAGGTAAAAAGAAAATGATATATTATTTTTATATAATGATAAATATTTCATTAATATCATGAATATGACATTTATATCACTTATTATTTATTATCATTAACCTTATTACCTTCCAGGTAATGCATTAGTGAAATACGAATTGTATCACATTGCAAGATGATAGTCTTCCATACAAATGAGTGATGTTATATGTATTTATAATGAAATAGATCATAAAAAGGTATATATCAACCCATTATTCTCATACATGTATATTAAATCATTTTATACCTATTCACATAACAAAATTACATGGTAGAGGATCATAATAGTTTATTTTCTTTGGAAACTTGGAACACAATCTTCTAACTTGGTGGAAAATAACCAAAGATTCCCAAAAAGATAATCTCATTTAATAATCATACATAAAACCTTTATTCATAACTATTGGTAAGGAAACATACTAAATGGGGATCTCAAATTCTTAGTAAGGGTAAATAAAGGAGATACATAAGCATAACATGAACATAACAGTGCGAGAACATGAGCATAACATTTTATGATCATCCCCTGCATATCAAAGATCATGATCTGGAGTCATGGAATAAATATTAGTTTTTAATAGGACATGATTCATAATTAAATCAATTACATGAGTCTTGAGAGTATAATTTTTTTATAAAATTTACATTTTTTGTATACACATCAGCTTATACCATTGTGAAAATTTATAAATAAAAACAGGATCACCCATTAGGTTAAGGACATGAAATCAGACCCTCAGAAAAACTTATGGACATGAAAATAGGTCCATGTATATCATTATGAAAATCCAACCAGGTCCACACATTTCATATTTTCCATTATAATAAGGATTAAAATATGTATTGAAATTTAATTCAGTTCCCAATGACTTCCTAAGTCTTTTGAAAAAAATTAGGTGCGAACCTAAGATCATGGTCTGGAATAATGGTGAGAGGCACTCCATGTAACATGATTTCCTCCATTAGATACAGTCAAGAATGTTGATCTAAAAACATTATATCTCAATTGGGTAGTAAATTTTCATATTTAGTCAATCATTTAATAATAATCAAAATAGAATTATTACAATGAGAAGTATTTGAAAATACTACCATGGGATTCATTGATATATTATCTCATTCCCAATTTGACATTTGAAAAGTCTGAATCATCCCCTTCAATAATTTTCATTCTTCTTTAACCTATTAACAATTCAAACACTTCATGATAATGTTAGTAATATCTATTTTCATTCCATCCCACCAGTAATACCCCTAGAATTCTTTGTACATCTTATTGTTTCTTATATTAATGAAAAATAGAGAACTATGAGCATCAGTCAACAAATCCTTCCTCAACTAGGAATAACAAGTCACAAATAATATTTTTCTAAATTTTAAAACACCTTATTCACTAATAATAAAATCCTTAAACTTACCCTCTTAGAAATATTTCACTATATCTTTCAAATATTTATCCCCCTTTCGAGCTCTATTAATTCTTCCTGACATAGTTTATTGTACTAAAACCTAAAAAACAGAGTATTTGCCTATATCCACAACATATAGTCCAAAATTTATCAAATTTTTATCCAAAGGGCCATGTTCCAAATATAACATTGCTAATGTATAATTGTGTTTTCGACTCGATGCATCATCCACTTTGTTTTATTTTCTTGGATAGTAATGAATCATGCAATCATAATCCTTAATTGATTCCATCCATATTCTATGTCTCACATTCAATTATTTTTGAGTAAATATATACTTAAAATTTTTTCAATCAGTATATATTTTAAAATTTACCACATAAAATTGATTCCTATAAATTTTTAAAGAAAAAAATAGATAATTTAAAATCATTGGGTAATTTATCTGATGGTGATTTAGCTGATGTGAAGTATAATAAATTAATTAATCATTATTCATTATAAAACAACCAATCCATTTCAATAAATAATTATCATATATAATTAATTCTTTATCTATGGAGGGTAGGGAAAAACTAGAGTATTCACCAATCATCTTTTCATATTTTTAAAACAATCGTCACATTCTTTTGTCCAGATGATCTTAACTCCTTGTCAAGTTAACATATGTAATGGGATAGAAAATCAAGAAATGTTTTCAAAAAAATACTATTAGAAACCTTCTAATCCAAGAAAAATAAAAATATCTATGATAGTTTTTGGTATTTTCCATTCTTCAACAAAATTTGTTTTAGTAGGTTCAATAGTTATACCATATAAAGGAACAATATAAGAAGGAATGAATGTTTTTAACCAAAATTCACACTTTCAAGATTTTCCATATTGTTTATTTTATTTTGTGGTTTGAAAAACAATCCTTAGGGGTCTTTCATGTTCCTTATCAATTTTATAATATACCAAAATTTCACCAATAAAAACAGCTACAAACTTGTTGAAGAACTTGTGAAAAATTCTATTCATAAGGTTCATAAATACAATAGGTTCATTTGATAAACAAAAAAAATAACAAAAAACTAATAATTTCCAAATATAGTCTCACACATAGTCTTTATAATGTCTTCTTCGTTCACTTTCAACAGATGTCACCCAAAACTCAGGTCAACCTTAAAAAATTATTATACTCCTCGGAGCTGGTCAAAAAAACTATTGATATGGGGAAAAGGATACTTTTTCATAATAGTGAAGTGATTCAGGGATCTATAGTCAATAAAAAGTTTAATTGAACCATCTTTTTTTTATAAAAATAATAGGAGAACCCCACGGTTACGTTTTACGTCAAATGAAACCATTACTTAATAATTCATACAATTTCATTCTCAATTCTAAAATTTCCACTTGATCCATTTGATATTGAGGTTTAGAAATAGTCATAGAATTAGGTATAATGAAAATTTTAAAACCTACCCTTTAATCTGGAATAACACTAATAAAATCATTAGGAAAAAATTGCATGTATTAATTTACTACTCGAACATTACTAATTTGAATAGTATCTTTATATTCATCAATATTATCTAGGAAACATTCACATCTATTTATGATTTGTTTCTTAGATTCTTGGTAAGTTATCAAAGGCATGAAATCATTTAATATAACATTATTTGCACTGAAATATATCTTATCGCGATAAAATAAGAGACAATTCATACCAAGAATGATATCAAACTATACTATGGGCAGTTAAACAATATTTTTAGGAAATACCATCCCACTAATAATAATAGTAAATTATAAGAAATATTCATTTCATTAATACTTCCACCCAAAGTTTTCACCAAAAGTTATATCATACATTCCTGACGTCATAATACCTATTTACTTTAAAATTAATAAGAAATGAAATAATGTGATAAAATAGGGTTTTGTAATAATTCAAATACCCAAGTAACATACCTTAAACCACTTCAGTTGATGGCCCAACATCAACTATAGTAGTATAAAATAGCCTTGCGACGATGTTTTGTTTCAGATCATGAAGTATTTTATCCTGTGAAACTAACTTCGAGCACACATTTTCATAATGACCCAACTCGTTGCAAACAAAACATCTTACCATTGGATGGATATCAGTTAACCCATTCTTTGATTCGTTAGGATTCATTTCCATTTATTCGTGTGTAACATTGAAAAACATTCCATAATGGTAATACTTCCCAAACTTCATAAGACACTCTCCATAGTCTTTTTTACCACACATACCACAAGATAAGAACTTTATTTTCTTACCTCTATATTTATTTAGTGTATGTTTCCCCATCACCTTCCATCATTAACTCTTCTTACTTTCATTATCATGAGGCATATAAGAGTCAGAAAACTATATCTCAAGCTTTTCAAAACAACAAAGTACATTTTCATTGTAACATCCCATGTAAGTAAAGAGTAATAGATTTTCAAATCTATGTCTATTTAGGAATTATATAATGTTTTAGAGGCTTAAAATGAGAATAAATCTAATCTCAAGCATAGAATACACTAATATTTTTAAAATATTGTTTTAATGCCTTTTGATGGAAACCATTTTTAAATATAACTATTGACAATTTTAAAAGATCTATTTTTCAAAATAAACTTATTCTTTGGAATTGGTACATTGAAACTTACTTTGGATAAATTTTTGGTATTTTTCTGACAATGTTCATTTTTTAATGAATAGTGAAAAATGTTGTATTTTAATTCAAAACCACATTTTAATATAATTTAATTATATGGTTAGATTATATTTTTAATTGGTTTTAAAGAGTAATTAGAATATATTTTTACCATTTAATCCAATTTTGGTCATTAGAATTAATTTAACTTTGAATTTGGACATAAACAATTGTCGATCTTTTGATAGGCATTGTTTCTTAAAAACACGTTTTTTGTTTTGACAGCTGGAATTAATTATTAAATTAATTAATGAAACTTATATGTTTTTAATTTGGTAAAATGAACATCATTTTTTAATTTGGAATATCAAATATATCTTAGGGTGAATTTTCGGTATTGTTCTGAAAAACTTCAATTTTTGATGAAAAGTAAAACCAATAAGTGGTAGTTAAAAAAACTAATTTTTCGTTTAAATAAAATTTTACCACTTATGTAAATTTAATTTCAAACATCCAACATACATGGCTGTCATTAGGATGTAAAATTTGGTTCAATGGGATTAAAAAATAATTTTTGGTGAATAGTAACTTTTGAGTTTTATTAACCTCGATTAGAGGTAATTAGGGTAATTTAAGGTAAAAATAATATTATAAAAATACCTTGACAAAAGTCCTACCCATATTTTATGATACATGGAAGACCAAGAATATCTATGGGTCAATTTGTGGGACCCCATAGATCCACTTGGGTAAGATAATGACATTAATACCTTTTATTTAAAGTAAAAATAAAAATATCACAAACATGTTTTGTTTTACTAAAACAATTTTTACAAGGGGTTATACAAGTTAAATTTTTGACTATAAATATTAATTAGAAAGATAAAAATATTTCTTACAACATGGTAATTTTAATATAATTTTTATTCATCAAATAAATAAAATTATTTATGACACAATGATGATGTAGTGTTTACATCATTAATGAATAAATTAAATAAATAAGAAGATAAAGTTTAAAAAAATATTCAAAACTTGTCCAATGCCTATTTGATGATTTTATTTCGAGCATGGGACACCTTATCCTGGAAATTAATTATTTTCGAAGCTTTATAAACCGAATTTCATTTTATAATAAAATAATAGTTTCAAGATTTCCAAAAGAGCCCCTCCTCTCCCTTATGAAAAGACTCCACTTCCTACACATCTCTAAAAATTCTCAAGCCCTTTTTCTTGTCCAAACTCTACTCACATAAGCTCCCAATATCCCTCTATTAATCCTAGAATCCTTAAGTTAGGCAGAAATCTCTTCAAGAAACCCTTTTGGTTCAAACTAAGGGGAGTTACCCGATTTAAAGGTAATATCTTCTCTTATGTTCTTTTATTTTATTTTTCTTATCCAACCCCCTAAACCCTTTTTATTCATTTATATTGTAAAAAAAACTATATCTTAAATATAATAGGTTTATTTTTATGAGAATTATTTGATTTAAACTTACATACACTCTCGTCTAATGGTTAAAGAACATACTGTTTCTATGGGTGGAGAATTACTGCCTCAAAAAATGATGATTGTTCAATATTCATTTAACACCTCTCATGGTGTCCATTAATATGTCACTATTTTTATATATGATATATATTATGTTTATTTTTTCCACATTCTTCTTTATTTTTCATTTATGGCATACCTTTATGGTTTCCATTATGGGTAAACACGATAATTTCATTTTTGGAAGTGCGGACTACCGCCCCCTCAAAGTGATTTGAATCGTTAAATGCCATATGTGGGACATATAAATGATGGAGTTAATGATATTATATATGATATTATACTGGAATTATAATAAACCTTTATATAATTTTTAATTCATTCCATTAAATACGAAATATAAATGAAAGTAGCGTTCATGCGTACGTACGACTTTCTGTCTCCATGAACGGTGCATTTCATTTCTTACCTCTGAATGTTATGTAATATTATAAATGAATTTATATACTGGATATTTATGATATATATTATATCTAAATCATGAATATAATTCTGGATATAATGGATATTTTACCACATGAACAACTTTTAATTATAAGAATTTTATTTTTAACTCAAGTACCAAGGATCGAAAAAATGACCGTTATTAACTTAAATGATTACATAATGTTAATAACATGGTAATAAGTTATATAAAAGGAATAATGAACTTGAAAAGGGTTACTAAGCAAGTATAAATTAACTATAGTTTATTATTCAGGAGATTAATGAACGATCGAGCCAAGTCGGACATGAGGTATGGGACTTCATCTCAATCTCCTTTCATTGAGGCATATTTTGTTTTATACACAACTTTATTTTATAAGGTGTATAAAACCCTTTGAATTTTACTTTTATTAAAAAGTAATATTTTTATACAAAGTGTTTTACTAAAAAAAATGGAATGTTTTTTCTTATGTATGCGGCGACAACAACTTCTCCGCCGCCATGACCATTATTTGAGTTTCGGCTTCCTATAGAAGACATAACTTTTTTTTGAATGAAAAATAAATACAATGTTTTATTTTTATTTTATTTTGTTATTGAAAATGGTTTTGATAATATTTTTATTATATCAATGTGTTTTATTGATATATTTTGATTGAAATGTGGAAATGTTATGTTTCCATTATGCATATTTTATGTGATACGATTATGTTATGGTTCTTGGGCATTGTTTATGAAGACGAGTGCTTCCATGATAAACTAAGGGAAGGTGAGCCCAAGATTTATCTCCAATGCATTGGTTAATGCGAAGGGGTTAAACACCAAGGTTTCTCCGAAGAGATTTAGGAAATATACTGTTATGGGTATTCCAAACATAACCACGAGGGTTACTCCCTACGTAAGAATGTTATGAATGCCTCAAGTTACCTTTATTTCTAATGATTTCTATGAGTTATTCCTAAACCTTATGATTTTATGAGGTATGTTAAATTGCTTATGTTTTATGAGTAAAGTATGATTTCAATTATTCTTATGTATATATAGTCTAAGGTTTTCTTTCTGTATTTTTATATCCCTTAATGAGATTTTTATGCGCATCCCATGTTTTTTAAATTTTTTTCATAGGTCATGGGAAAGATACATGATGTGAATATAGTTTCGAGGAAGTGTCAAGAAGGAATCAATGTTTTATTTTAAATATGTTTCATTGATGGGAGAAAATGAATATTGTCTTTTATAAAACTACCTTGTTTAAATGTGGAATGCAATGCATGATTTATGATCTAATTTTATAAAACTCTAAACCTGAAAAGATCTTCAATGTGTATTCTTGTAATAACTAAATGTTAAGTAATGTTTAATGCTGGGTCCTTATAGTTGGTATCAAAGGTCAGTTTAGATAACTTTAGGAGTTGGAATTCTATTAAATGATTATCCAAAAATATTTTTTTATGGTCAAATTGAAAAATATATAACATTTGAAGATTACCATGTTGCTTCATCTAAGATATGTTTGTTTAGAAAGGTTTTCCGCAGACGAAATAGGGAACCAGTGCTAGGAAGGAATACAGAAGGAAATGACCTTCCAAATCAGCATCCTGAGATGGTCGGAATTGGAACTGAATAGTTTGTTGTAGTAATGGCGCAGTTGACTCAAGTGATAAATGGTGGTGGTATCCATGAACGAGATCAGATAGACCAACCACAGAAGAGTATGTCAGTGGTGGAACATTTCATGAGCTAACATCCCCCATCATTCAGAGGATCATCTAACCCTGTGCTAGTTGAAAGGTGGATTAAAGAACTGGAAAATATTTTTGATGTCATGGGGTGTTCAGACAATCAAAAGGTTAGTCTTTCTATTTACCGTTTGGAGGTTGAAGCAGATCAGTGGTGGTCGATGGTTAAAAATATCAGGGATTCTGATGATATTGATGCTCTTGACTGAGATGAATTCAAAGGTATGTTTCTTGAGAAATATTTTCCTATGGCTGTTAGAATTTGGATGGAAAAACAAATCATGGAATTGAGGCAAGAGGACGACTCAGTGGCTACTTATGAAAAAGGTTCACTCGATTGGAAAGGTATGCTCCAAATTTTATCTGAGACCTTGATAGTAAAATTAATCGTTTTTAATCAGGATTAAATCCAAAATATTGCAGTGCATTAGCTTCTCATGACTTCAAAAGTTATGAAAAGCTTGTTCGATGTGCTGAGAAGGTGGAAATGGAGTTTGTCGATGACCAAGTGTTCTATGAAATCCAACTGAAGAATAGACCGAGGTGGTAGGAGAAAGGGAAGAATCCTTTAAAAAGGTTTGATGGTAAGAAGACTAAGTTTGTAGTTTGTGATAAATGTGGTAAAAAGCATTCTGGGGAATGTATTTTGAATTCTGGAAAGAGCTACCGATGTGGTAGGATATGACATAGGGCTCGTGGTTCCACTGGAAAATATCAAGGTGATGGTAAGAGAAAATTTGATTTACAGTTAGTGAAATATTTCTAGTGCAATGAGTTGGTCCATTATGCAAACGAGTATCCAAAAAAGAGCTCGAATGATGGGAAGCAGTCATACTATAAGTAGAAGGGTGTGGTTAAATCCTTTGCAACTACTTCATCAGTTTTTGGGCCATCATATGAAGTGGTATCATGTACTTTGTTTGTTTTTTCAGATTATGTCAATGTGTTGTTTGATTCAGGGTCTACACATTCTTTCATCTCTGAAAAATTTTCTAGTAAATTGGGAATTCCATCTCAATAAATGACCCCTAAACTTGTGGTAAAAACACCTGGGGGAAATTTTTACGCAAATAATTTATAAGAATCTTCCTATCCTTTTCTGTGGAAGGAATCTACTTTAAAACCTTATTGTTTTACCTCTAGTAGAGTTTGATGCTATCCTGGGTATAGATTGTCTCTCTGTTTACCGTGATAAGATTGACTGAAGAGCTAAAGAAGTTTCTTTTCAGAAATACTATCAGTTTGTGTACAAGAATGAATCCTTACTATTGATAACATATCAAGAGGATGAGAAACTTGTAAAAGATAGAAATGAATGTTACCTTGCACATATTGTTGAAAACAAAGGAACTGTTCAAATTAATGATGTGCCAGTGGTAAATGAGTATCCTGATGTTTTTCCTAATGATTTTCCTGGAATTATACTAGATCGGGAAGTTGAATTTACTGTTGACTTAGTTCCTTATTCTATGCCAATTTCAAAACACCCTTATCGAATGGCTCAAATTGAACTTTTAGAGTTGAAGGAGAAATTGCAATATTTATTAGAGAAAGGTTTAATTCGACCTAGAACATCACCATGGGGTTCTCCTATCTTATTTTTTAAAAATAAATATGGTTCAATTAGACTTTTCATTAATTATAGAGCCTTGAATAACATCACATTTAAGAACAAATATCTTTTGCCTCATATCGATGATTTGTTTGATCACCTCCAGGGAGCTCAGTATTTTTCAAATATTGACCTGATATCGGGGTACCATCAGTTGAAGGTAAAGGAAGCAGATATTCTGAAGACTGTGTTTGTACAAGATATGGCCATTATGAATTTTTTAGTAATGCCTTTTGGGTTAACCAATGCACCTGCTGTATTCATGGACCTTATGAATATAATTTTCCATGAGTTCTTGGATAAGATTTTGGTTGTTTTCATTGTTGATATTTTGGTGTTTTCTAAAATTAAAGAAGAGGATGAAATTCTTTTAAGGGTTATTTTTCAAACCATAAAAGAAAAGAAATTGTGTGGGAAATTCAGCAAGTGTGAATTTTTGTTGCAAAAAATTTCTTTCTTTCGTCACATTGTTTCTAAATATGGAATAACTATTGATCCTGCAAAAACAAAAATTGTTGGAGAATTTCCAAGACCCACAAATGTAACCGAGATTCATAGTTTTCTTGGTTTGTAAGGCTATTACTGAAGGTTTGCTAAATATTTTGCACGGTTTTCCAGCCCATTGACTAAGCTAACTTGGAAGGGTGTTAAGTTTATTTGGACAAAATAATTTGATGATTGTTTTCAGGAATTGAAAAGAAGATTGGTGAATGCTCCAGTTTTGGCACAACCATCCAGGAATGGTGAGTTTTTTATCTATAGTGATGCTTCATTAAAAGGACTTGGTTGCGTCCTAATGCAGAATGATCAGGTAACTTCTTATGCTTCACGTTAGTTGAAAACTCATGAGATAAATTACCGTACATATGATTTGGAATAAGTTGTTGTTGTTTTTGCTTTAAAAATTTGGAGGCATCATTTGTATGGAGTAAAGTGTGAAATATATTCGGATAACAAAATTTTAATGTATATATTCACTCAGAAAGATTTGAAGATGGGACAACGGATATGGCTAGAATTAATCAAGGATTATGATATCACGATTCACTACCACTCAGGAAAAGAAAATAAAGTGGTAGATGCTTTGAGTTGAAAAATTAATGATTTATTAACAATGTTACATTTGGAACGTGATCCTTTGGTTAAGGATTTAAAGAATTTTGGCTTGGAAGTTGTTGGTGAAAAAAGTTCTTCTGTTTTGTTTCAGGTATCAGTGAAATATTCTCTATCAATCAGAATCAAGCAATCACAGAAGAAAGAAAGTGAATCACAGAAAAAGGTAGAGCATGTTCAGAAGGGTATGTTTCCTGAATTCAACTTTGATAATGATTGTGTTTTGAGATTTGGGAAGAGATTTTGTGTGCCTTTTGATTCATAGTTGAAGAGAGAGTTGTTATGTGATTCTCATAGTTCTTCGTTTTTAGTTCATCTAGGAAGTACTAAGATGTGTAGAGATCTTTGAGAGTATTCCTGGTGGGATGGAATGAAAAGAGATATTGCTGATTTTATAGTGAAGTGTTTGATTTGTCAACAGGTTAAAGCAGAGTGGCAGTTACCGAAAGGGATGCTTCCACCTTTACCAGTTTCAGAGTGGAAATGGGAGAATATATGCATGGACTTCGTTGTGGGATTGCCGAAGACACCTCGAGGTAATAACGCAATTTGGGTTATTGTTGATCGCTTGACTAAATCTTCTCAGTTCCTTGCTATACGAGATACTTTTTTCCTAGACAAACTTTCTCATTTGTATCATAAAGAGATAGTCAGCTAACATGGAGTTCCCCTCTCCATTGTATCTGATCGTGATCCTTGGTTTACTTCTAACTTTTGGAAAGGCCTTCAGAAGTCGTTGGGTACTGAATTAAATTTTAGTACAGCTTTTCATCCTTAATAAGTTGGGTAGTCAGAACGAACAATTCATACATTGGAGGATATGCTATATTCTTGTTCGATGGATTATCAGGGAATTTGGGACCAAAATTTTTCATTGGATGAGTTTTCTTATAATATAAGTTTTAATTATAGTATACAGATGGAACCATTTGAGGCATTATATGGGAATCAGTGTCGAACTCCAGATTTTTGGGATGAAGTGGGTGAAAGGAAGTTGATTGGACCAGAATTGGTAGAAGTGTTGGCAGAAATATTTCAGCTGATACAGAATCACATGAGAACAGCTGAGAGCAGGCAGAAAAGTTATGTGGACAACATGAGGAAGGATATCTCTTTTGAGGTAGGTGATCATTTCTTCCTCAAAGTTTCACCATGGAAAAGGGTTATGCGATTTGGTAAGAATGGAAAGCTGAGGCCAAGGTTCAATGGACCATATGAAATTATGGAGAGAGTTGGATCAAGTGCATTCCGAGTGGATTTACCTCCAAATTTATCTCAGGTACACAATCTTTTCCATGTTTCAATGTTAAGAAAGTACCTGCCAGATCCATCTCCTGTTTTGAGTCCAGAGGTTGTTCAGCTGGAAGAGAATCTATCTTATGAGGAACAACCAGTCTAGATTCTTGACCACAGGGAGAAAGTGTTGCGGAATAAGGTGACTCATCAAGTAATTGTTTTGTGTAAAAACCACATAATTGAAGAGGCAACATGGGAATCCGAAAATCCAAGGAGGGATAAATACCCCCACTTATTCGATAAGTAAATAAACTGCGGGGATGAAATTTTCTAAAGGGGGGAAGGATGTAACATCCCAAGTTAGTAAAGAGTAATAGATTTTAATATCTATGTCTATTTATAAATTAGATAGTGTTTTATAGGCTTATGATAATAAATCTAATCTCAAGCATAGAATACACTAATATTTTTAAAAGATTGTTTTACTGCCTTTTGATGGAAAATCATTTTTAAATCTAACTATTGACAATTTTTAAGCTCTATTTCTAAAAATAAACTTATTCTTTAGAATTGGGACATTGAAATTTACTTTGGATAAATTTTTGGTATTTTTCTGACAATGCTCATTTTTTAATGAATAGTGAAAAATGTTGTATTTTAATTCAAAACCTCATTTTAATATAATTTAATTATATGGTTATATTATCTTTTTAATTTATTTTAAAGATTATTTAGAATATATTTTTACCATTTAATCCAATAGTGGTTATTTGAATTAATTTAACTTTGAATTTGGACATAAACAATTGTCGATCTTTTGATAGGTATTGTTTCTTAAAAACACGTTATTTGTTTTGACAATGGAATTAATTATAAAATTAATTAATGAAACTACTATGTTTTGAATTTTGTAAAATGAACATCATTTTTTAATTTGGAATATCAAATATAGTTTAGGGTAAATTTTTGGTATTGTTCTAAAAAACTTCAATTTTTGTTGAATAGTGAAACCACTAAGTGGTAGTTAAAAAAATAATTTTTTGTTTAAATGAAAATTTACCACTTCTGTTAATTTAATTTCAAAAATCCGACATATATGGTTTCCATTAGGAAGTAAAATGTGGTTCAATAGGATGAAAATAATTTTTGGTGAATAGTAACTTTTTAGTTTTATTAACCATGATTAGAGGTAATTAGGGTAATTTAAGGTACAAATAATATTATAAAAATATAAAAATACATTGACACATGTTCTACCCTTATTGGATGAGTCATGGAAGACCAAGAAAATCCATGGGTCAATTTGTGGGACCCCATGGAGCCACATGGGTAATATAATGACATTAATACCTTTTATTTAAAGTAAAAAAAAATATCACAAACATGATTTGTTTTACTAAAACAAATTTTCAAAGGGGTTATAAAAGTTATAATTTCGACTATAAATATTCATTAGAAAGATAAAAATATTTCGTACAACATGGTAATTTTAATATAATTTTTAAAAATCAAATAAATAAAATTATTTATGACACAATGATGATATAGTGTTTACGTCATTAATGAATAAACTAAATAAATAAGCAGATAAAGTTTAAAACAATTTCCAACACATGTCCAATACCTATTGGATGATTTTATTTCGAACATGGGCCACCTTATCCTCTAATATAATTATTTTTAGTGATTTATAAACCGAATTTCATTTTATAATAAAATAATAGTTCCAAGATTTCCAAAAGAGCCCCTCCTCTCCCTTATAAAAAGACCCCACTGCCTACCCATCACTCACACTTATAAAGCCCTTTGGATCTTCCAAACTCTACTCAAATAAGCTTCCAATATACCTCTATTCATCCTAGAAGCCTTACTTTAGGCATAAATCTCTTCATGAAACCCTTTTGGTACAAACCAAGTGGAGTTACCCGATTTAAAGGTAATGTCCTCTCATATGTTCTTTTGTTTTATTTTGCTTCTCCAACCCCCTAAATACTTTTTATTCCTTTATTTTGTAACAAAAACAGTATATTAAATATAATAGGATGTTTTTATGAGAATTATTTTGTTTACACTTACACACACTCCTATCTAATGGTTAAATAACATACTATTTCTGTCGGTGGCGAATTACTGCCTCACGAAACGATGATTATTCAATATCTTTTAACACCTCTCATGGTGGATATTAATATGTCACTATATTTATATATGATATATATTATCGATATGTTTTCCTTATGCTTATTTATTTTTAATTTATGGAATTCCTTTGTGGTTTCCATTATAGGTAAACGCGATAATTTCAATTTTGGAAGTGCGGACTACCGCCCCCTCACAGTGATTTGAATTTTTTAAATGCCATATGTGGGACATATAAAGGATGTATTTAATGATATTATATATGATATTATACTGGAATTATAATATACCTTTATATAATTTTTATTTCATTCCATTAAATACAAAATAGAAATGAAAGTATAGTTCATGCGTACGTACGGCTTACCGTCTCCATGAACGGTGCATTTCATTTCTTACCTCTAAATGTAATGTAATATTATAAATGCATGTATATACTGTATATTTTGATATATATGATATCTACATCATGAATATAATTTTGGAGATAATGGATATTTTACCACATGAACAAATTGTAATTATAAGAAATTTATTTTTGACTCAAGTACCAAGGATCAATGAAATGACCGTTATTAACTTAAATGATTACATAATGTTCATAACATGGTAATAAGTGATATAAAAAGAATAATGAACTTGAAAAAGGTTATTAAGCAAGTATAAATAAACTTTTGTTTATTATTCAGGAGATTAAAGAACGATCGAGTCAAGTCGGACATGAGGTATGGGACTTCGTCTCAATCTCCATTAAATGAGGAATATTTTGTTTTATGCACAACTTTCTTTTATATGGTGTATAAACCCCTTTGAATTTTACTTTTATTCAAAAGAAATCTTTTTATACGAAGCGTTTTACTAAATGACAAAAGGAATGTTTTGTCTTACGTATGCGGTGACAACAACCTCTATGCCGCCGTGACCATTATTTGAGTTTCGGCTTCCTCTACAAGCCATAACATTTTTTTAAAATGAAAAATAAATACCATGTTTTAATTTTCTTTTGTTTTGGTATTGAAAATTGTTTTTATACTGTTATGATTATATCAATGTGTTTTATTGATAACTTGTGATTGAAATGTGGAAATGTTATGTTTCCTTTATGCATTTTTTATGTGATACGATTATGTTATGGTTCTTGGGAATTTTTTATGAAGACGGGTGGTTCCATGATAAACTAAGGGCAGGTGATCTCGAGATAGCTCTCCAATGCATTGGGTAACTCGAAGGGGTTAAAATATAAGGTTTCTCCAAATAGATTTAGGGAAAATACTATGATGGGTATTCCAAACATAACCATAAGGGTTTCTCTCTAAGTAAGAATGTTATGAATGCCTCAAGTTACATTTATGTATTACGATTTCTATGAGTTATTCATAAACCTTATGATTTCATGAGGTATGTTAAAGTGCTTATGTTTTATGAGTAAATTATGATTTCAATTATTCTTATGTATACATGGGATAAAGTCTTATTTCTGTATTTTTATATCCCTTACTGAGCTTTTTATGCTCATCCCATGTTTTTGAAATGTTTTTCACAGGTCAAGGGAAAGGTACATGATGTCGTGATAGTGTCGAGGAAGTGTCAAGAAAGAATCCATGTTGTATTTTAAATGTGTTTCCTTGATTGGAGAAAATTAATACTGTCTTTAATTGAACCACCTTGTTTAAATGTGGAATGCAATGAATTATTTATGATCTAATTATCTAAAAATCTAAACCTGAAAAGATCCTCAATGTTTATTCTTGTAATAACTCAAGATTAAGTAATGTTTATGGTTGGGGCCTTATACTCATAGCTTTTAAATTCCCACATGGAGAAATATATTCATAGGCTTGGTTTCAATCTTGAGTAACACCTATTAATTTTTATATCATATCTTGAATAAAATATATCACATACCTAGCCAATCTTATGATGTTTTCTTCATATTATGGAAACATTATCCTCTTACCTCAATTCTAGGAATTTTTTCCATTCAGATTTGAACAACCTTAGGGAAACATTTTCCATGAAAAAATTTCTTAAATATTTCCCATTCCATGGAATCAAGATAATCTTTATATTTAGTATTCATAACCAAATACCACTATCAATCATCTTCACCTTCAAAATGGTAAATGGAAAGAGTTTCCTTTTGATGTTATGAACATTCAATGACATCAGATATCTTCTCCAAATTATTGATTCATCCTTTATCTACCACTGGGTCAGATGATCCACTAAATTATGGTGGTTTTTTCTCATCAAATGATATACTATATGAATTTTCCTTCATAGTAGATAGAGTTCCAATATGGAATGGACACCACTACAATTTATAGATAGTGTCAACTAATACATAACAGAAATAAATTTCTATGTTTCAATTCCAATTATATCAAGATGCTCATTTGGAAGGATATTTTCTTCTCGTTTCCTTCCCACTATAGCTTCCCTATTTATTATTTAGAAAACCATTCTGAACATACATAGTTTAGATGAATAAGAATGGTAATATTTAAATGATATATCATTTTAACTTTTCCATAAGGGAAAAAAATTCCAGTTAATTCTATTATCATTATCTTATCCTCTAATGTCATCTAAACTGACTATTGATACCAACTATATGGACTTCTCCTTGAATATTACATTATCATGAGTTTTAAGTCAATAATTCACTCTCATGAATTTGAGGATCTTTTCAAGTTTAAAGATTCTGATAATTATGTCATATCTCATACATAAAAAACCATAAGATGGAATGAGGAAACATATGATTCGTATCCATTTTCCTATAATATAAAAATATTAAAATAAATAATGTCATCTTTTCATGAAAACGTTTCAAGGCATTCAAATTGAACACTTCCTTTCCCATAACCAACCTTAAAGACTTTTGAAAACATTTTAAAAACATGGGATGAGCATAAAAATATCAAAAAGGGGCGTATAAATAAGAAAACTATTATTCTTATGAAAATAATTAAAACCCATAAAACCCTATTCTTGAAAACATAACATTTTAACCATAATGGGAAGTACCATTCCTTTAAAAGATCTTTTATTTTATCTTTATAAAAAAAGGATTTCCATGAAATCTCATTATGAAGAAAAAAATTACTATAGGTAAATTATGACATCATATCATAAAACACTTACAAAACCCTTTTATAACCCTTAAAAATTAGAATAAATACAGGAAAAACATCTAATATAATTATCTAGAAAACATAATCGTTACCCAATGCATTGGAGCGCTATCAAAACACACCCATTATTTACATTATAATGAACTCACCTGGTGATATATAGGGGAACCAATTGTATATAATGTCCAAGAACCACTACACGAATAATTTTTTTTAACATTTTAAAAATTCCATTAAACTCATATGTGAATAACATTAAGTTATTAAAATACAATTTTCTTTCAAAAGAACATTTTAAATAAAAAATATAGTTTTATTTGGAAAATAATTTTTGAATAAAGAAATACCCAAATAATAAAATATTGTTTTTCATTTAAGAAAACATATAATATTTAAAATTAATCTTGAAATCAAATAAAAGTAATTATGATAGGAAATGTAATTATCATCGTACTTTAAAAATAAAAATTTAATTTTTCCTTTTTCAAAACGTTATTTTAAAACATATAAAATGATTCATATTTAAAAACTTTGAAATAAAGTAAAATATAAATAAAATTAACTTTATAAAAAAATTAAAAACTAATTTGAAAACATGGAAACATAAAAGAAATAGAGTTCGAAGTAAAACATTAATATGTGATTTATTTAGATGAAAATTCCCTAATCACTTTGTAAATAATGAAATCCTAGGCCCCATGAAAGAATAAAATTAAAAAACATTAAATACTATGGAAATAAATAAATCCATGATATAAAATTTCAAAGGGGTTGTATATTCACTTTATAAAATAATAAAGGTGCATAACATCAAGATATTCCTTAATGAAAGTAAATTGAGATGAAGTTCCTTACATTGAGTCTGATTCATCACGTGTGTATTTATCTTCATGAATAATAAACTTATATTAATTATTTACCTACTTGAGAACCTTTTTAAATCCTATTATAACTTTTATTTACTTTATTAAAAATCATTATATAATTACATAATTAATTGTGTTTATGTTAGATGTTTCGACCATATTTGACTTATGTGTTAAAATCAAATTTGGTGGGTGGAAAATGGTAAAATAGGAAATTATATAAATATATTTAGTATAATAATCATGAAATAATTATCATATTTATATATAAATTATAATTTTGAAACCCATCATGAATGATGGTAATGAAAAATGAATTAACGTAATGGTCATAGAGACGGTGGGTCGTATGTACGCATGAGTAACATATCTATTTTTTTAATGATCATTATAGAATTAAGGTAAGTGATATATTTTCATTATGTAATAATAATAATATCATAAATACCATATTATTTAATTATATATACATATATATCTCATTCTCATGATGTGGGGGTGAAAAAAGGAATCACATCACTTTGAGGAGTTAGTAGTCCACACGTTCAGGAATGATGTTATAATTTTTTTCCTTGAGTGAAAAGGTAAAAAGAAAATGATATATTATTTTTATATAATGATAAATATTTCATTAATATCATCAATATGACATTTATATCACTTATTATTTATTATCATTAACCTTATTACCTTCCACGTAATGCATTAGTGAAATACGAATTGCATCGCTTTGCAAGATGATAGTCTTTCATAAAAATGAGTGATGTTATTGTATTTATAATGAAATAGATCATAAAAAGGTATATATCAACCCATTATTCTCATACATGTATATTAAATCATTTTAGACCTATATTCATCACATAACAAAATTACATGGCAGAGGATCATAATTGTTTATTTTCTTTGGAAACTTGGAACACAATCTTCTAACTTGGTGACAGATAACTAAAGATTCCCAAAAAGATAATCCCATTTAATAAGCATACATAAAACCATTCTTCATAACTCTTTTTAAGGAAACATACTAAATGGGGATCTCAAATTCTTAGTAAGGGTAAATAAAGGAGATACATAATCATAACATGAACATAACAGTGCGAGAACATGAGCATAACATTTTATGATCATCCCCTGCATATCAAAGATCATGATTTCGAGTCATGGAATAAATATTAGTTTTTAATAAGACATGATTCATAATTAAATCAATTACATGAGTCATGAGAGTATAAATTTTTTATAAAATGTACATTTTTTGTATACACATCAGCTTATACCATTGTGAAAATTTATAAATAAAAACAGGATCACCCATTAGGTTAAGGACATGAAATCAGACCCTCAGCAAAACTTATGGACATGAAAACAGGTCCATGTATATCATTATGAAAATCCAACCAACTCCACACATTTTATTATGGATATAAAAGATAGGTCCATGCATAACAATTTGAACATATAATCAGGTTCATGCATAACATTGTGAACATGTAATCAGGTTCACGAATAACATTATGAACATGTAATGAGGTTCACACATCAAATTGTGATCATTTAATCAGGTTCAATCATAAAATTGTAAAATTTTAATCAGGTTCATTTATAACATATGCACTCATGAGTTATCCATCATTACCCAATGCATTGGAAAGAGGTATAGGTCCAACCCATCACATAATGAAAACTAAATTTATGTATTCCAAAATATCATAGAAATTAATTATCTCATAACCTATAAAATGAAATGGGTATCATAAACATTTCATTATATCCAAACATATAAAAAATAGACAGTTTTTATAATCTTTATTGTGTAACCCATTAAAAGAAGTGGATTTCATAGTACTTTATTCTTTGTATAACCTATGGATGAGAAATAGGTTTTCATAAAAATCATAGAATCCAGACATAAAACATTAAAATAAATAATATTAATGGTATAAATATATCAATTAACTATTAATTAATAATCTATATCAAAGGATTTCATCATATATGGAAGATGATTTTGAAAGATTAGTAGGAATATTTCATAAGGAAAATATAATTTTCATTAAAAATAAATTTAAAATAAAAATATTTCCAAAATATTTAAATAAACTATTTACATTAAAAATATTATTCAAAAACTATAAATCAATATTCATCTGATGCATATTTCATTATGGTGAATAATTTGGTACATGGCGTATACATAAAAAAATATTCCTTTCACATTTTTAGTTGAACTAAAAAATATCTTTGACTGGAAAATTACTATAATATTCTTTTATAAAGATTGTTTTGAGAAGTTAAACGTTGGTAAATATTTCTTTCAAAAATCATATAATAATATTATAAAATTTCTTGAAAACATTTTTAGAAAACATGGTTTTGGTAGAAAATAAATTATCGACCAAAGAGAGAAATAAAGTCATAATTTATTAAAAAAATAAATATATTAATTACCAAAGAGTTGAAAATGGTACCATTACATGAAGATATAATGAATAACGATATGATAATAAAATTAATGATAATTCTTGAGATATTGATCATAATATTTCATCAGTGGGAGAAAAATCGTAAACAGTCCTAATAAATTATGAGATTGTTGTGATGAACTCTTACCACTTTGGTAACTTTGAATCATAATACTAATGAGACAATAACATTACCTAAAGCTTCAAATATCATTAAAATAATGATATTCATGATATAACATGTCAATGGGAAATTATATACACCTCATAAAATAATATAGGTGGAAAACATAACAGGTGTCTCAAAGAAGCAAAATTGAGAAAAAATTATTGTACTGGTTTGGTAACATTGAAACCCTAACCCCATGAAAGAGAGATCCTAAAATAGATGTTTAAATACCAAAAATATTATTTATAATAATCATAAATTAAATTCATTGGTATTATATGAACCACATATAAGAAAGAGGTGGTGAATATAGCTTGTGTCTCACAAAATTAAAAAGTGAAAAGTAAATCCTTTACTACTTGAGTAACTTTAGATTCGTGAGCTTTGTGAAAGATTACAATAAATTAAAACATTAAATATGAGTAAATAAATGATATTAAAGATATAAAATTTCATAGGTAAGTATATACACCACATAAAATAAATGAGTGGTAAAATAGTATAATTCTCACGTAAATAAAAGTGAGACTAGAAATCCACTTACCTTAACTCTTGACTTCCATCATATACATTCAAACCTCCTGTATAATAAATATAATTTATTATAAATATAACACATAAAAATTTTAATTTATATAATACCATATATTATTTTATTATGACTTTATATTACATATTTATTAATAATTCCTCATTAAAGTTACGTTTTGGGTAATACCCGCTTTGTATTTTGTATATGTTCTAACTTAATATTTTTGGTCCTATTAATTTAATCATGATTGTAAAGACCCGTAAAATTCAAGGGAAATTTTTTCTTAATTTTCTTTAGAATTTTACAAGAGCGCAGTTTCAAACGGCACCTGATTCCGAGGCCCGGAGTGCCCGGAATTAATTTCTGAAGTTTGGCTCGGGTACGTTCAGTGAACGGACGAGCGGGTATTTCTAACTTTTGATACGGTGCTCGGAATTGAAATCTGAGGGCACCGATGAACTCGCAGCGCCGATATTCTCTTAAAGAGACCTTTTCGGGAGTTGCGTTTGTTTCGGGTTGAAAGTTAGTTTTTTGGAAATTTATAAAAAAGTTGAATAAAAAGTGTGAATTCTTTTTATTTTACTTTTTGTAGGTTAACTCCTATCAAAGGGAGTTAGGGGTGGGACCCACACCCACTTAACCTCCCTTGAGAGGATTAAGTGTGGTGGGGCCCACACGAAACCTAAACCTCTCATCTTCCCTCAAACTCCCTTAACCCCTCTTTAATTAACATGACAACTTGTTAATAAATGTGGAGTTATCTCTTATTTGAATTTCAAACCTTTGAAATTCTTTTTGTGAATAAAATAAGACTTTGTCTTATTTTGTTGGGTTAGAACTCTTAGCCATCTTGGAGTGGTTGAGAGCTTTTCTTTCTTCTTCAACCTTGACGAAGAACACGAAGAACGCCGTTCTTCAACGAAGAACTTCTTCGCCGAAGAACACGGTCTTTCCGCGACGCCATATCCGCGATGTGACGTTCTTCTTCCGCATCATCTCTTCCGCGACGGTTTTCCGCGACGAACGCCATCGACAACGACTCTTCCTCCGACGTCAAAGGAATCGACACCGATATTCCACGACTCCGTCAACGTGCGACTATCGAGGTAGGGGTTCTTGAGTTCATTGTTTCCTTTTTATTTGACTTTCCTCAAGACTTGACGTAGAACGCTCAAGTTCCGACGAAGAACGCCGCTCCGCTCTTCTTCGTCTTCGGTGTCAACGAGAGAGAACACCGCACCTTCCTCGGAAAACCTTCGTCGGCGTACAAGGTTTCTCCAACGACGTGCCTCTTCGGACGCGCCTCTTCGTCGTCGAATTTGACGAACGACGACCGCGACGCCCGACCTCCGCGACGTCGTCTTCCGTGGAACGTAGACAAATCTTCGAACCTTATACCAAGGTAGGGGTTGTTGATTTAATATTTAATTATTTCATTCTTGCTCGTGGTTCGTATAACTAACGTGGGGATGTTGATTATTTTAAGATGCGTTATTGCTTAACGTGAGGGGGTCGGACCGCATGAACACGGCCGAACCCCCTCCATCATTCATGTTGTTTAATCTTGCGGGCGGAAGCAAGGTGGCGTGGTGCCGTCGCACCACGCGGATAATTGTACGTTCAACTTACGCGATGCCGTCGCGCGCGCACCTTGGAAGAAACAACAAGAACGCGACGCCGTCGCGCCGCGTTGAATGAATATCAAAGCACGGCAAAGGGGCGCGGTGCCGTCGCACCGCGCCGGACGACGAACACCGCGGCCGGTTCCGGGCCGCGGCGGGACGAGGAGACCGCGGCCGGTTCCGGGCCGCGGCGGAAGAGAAGACCGGCGGCCGGGCCGCCGGCGTCGGAAGCCGAAGGGGGGACCGGAATTTCCGGTCCCGTTGGAGAAAACCGGCCGGCCAGCTGGCCGGCCGGAAGGCTTAAAACCGGGGGAATAAATTCCCCCGGCCAGCGTGTAAAACCCCCCTCTTAAAGAGGGGGGCGGTTCCATGAAAGGGGGGCAGCAGCCCCCCGGTTCCTTTAAATCAAACCGGCCCCCACGTGGGGGCCGTTTGTTGCAAAAGGCGTGGCACAAGGCCGCGCCGCTCCAAAGAAGCGGGGGCTTAGCCCCCGCGTGCCACCCTCGTGCGGCGCCGGGCGCCAGCCGCCGCGGCCCGCCGCCGCGCCGCCGCACCGCCCCGGGGGGGGGGGGGGGGGCGTTCGGGCCGGGTCGGCCCGGACCCGGACCCCCCCGTTTCGAACCAGAATTGGTTTTTGGCTCATAACTTGAGCCTCGGACCTCCGAATGACGAACCGTCTCCGGCAACGCGATCCTTGGATCGAGACGGTCGTTTCGGTATATCGCACTCAAGGTTTCGGATTACTTTGAGTTCGGCCGGGTTGGTTCGTTCACGAAACCAACCGGGCCTTCGGAGCGGAAACGCTCATATCTTGAGCTACGAACGTCCGATTGACGCACCGTCAGTCGCGTTGTGTTCCTCTTAGTGAGACGGATCTTTTGGCATACTCCGCCCGAGGTTTGGACGCAAGTGGAGTACGGTCGGGTTGGTTTTGCCTTAAAAACCAACCGGGCCCCGGGGACGAAAATGCCAATAACTCTCAGACCGGGCGTCCGATCGACGCACCGTCTGTTGCGTTGAGTTCCTGTTTACGATACGGAACTTTTGGTATCCTTCTCCCAAGTTTTGGATACAGTTAGTAGTGGCCGGGTTGGATCGCACCCGAAATCCAACCGGGCCCCTGGAACGGGAAAGCTGATATCTTTCAGACAGGACGTCCGTTTGACGAACCGTCAACGGCGTTGGTGTTTACGTTGAGTAACGGTCCCTTTGAGTATACCCTTTGGGAGTTCGGGGTACAGTTGAGCTACAGCCGGGATTGGTTTGCTCACGAAACCAACCGGGCCCCTGGGACGAAAAGGCTAATAACTCACAGACCGGGCGTCCGATCGACGCGCCGTCTGTTGCGTTGAGACCCCTGTGACGAGACGGTCCTTTGAGACACTTCTTCGCGGGACCTTGTGATACTTGGAGTATCGAGCAGTAGCTCGTGGAGCGGACCCTCCCGGAGACGAGCATGCAGAGTACGGAGACCGTGTAGCCGGCTGAGACCTGACGACTGCTTGACCGACTCGACTTGGAGTGAGTCGACTAGCCTAGTGGACGGAGCGCCCGGTATTTGGCGGCAGACCCACGGCGGACGGAGCGCCTGGTAGTTGGCAGCAAACCCGCGGTACTCGACAGGAGGAGTACCTCAGTAGGCTATCTGGGTAGCGCCCGGTATTTGGCAGCAGACCCTCAGCGGACGGAGCGCCCGGTAGTTGGCAGCAGACCCGCAGTACTCGACAGGAGGAGTACTTCAGCAGTCTTAGGTTAGTGAGCGGCGGCCTCGGAGTCGTGACAGGACCACTGTACACTCTAGAGACGGAGCTCTTCAGCAGTTACGGTTTCGATAATGAAAATCCTGGTTTGAGCTGAGACTTTTGACCTTTGTGTTTCCTCATGATTGAGATGGGTTAATTGATAACTTAGGTATATGTATGGGCATATACCTGGGTAGTGGTTATCCGTTGATCTCATGATCCTTGTGTTTCCTCATGACTGAGATGGGTTACTTGATAACTTAGGTATATGTATGGGCATATACCTAAGTAGAGTTTAACTGTTGAGATCTTCTTGTGGTTATCCTTGTTGGTTTAGTGAGACCTTGAGGGTCTCGGGGTCCCTACTGAGTATCGTTATACTCACCCCTGCACGGGCTATGCCCGCACCTCGTTGTGTTGGTTGCAGACGACGGCCAGTACTGGCAGAGGCCGAGTGTTCGAGGACTGGACGGTACCTGGAGGTGGACTATACGACGAGGCGGTACCCAGAGGCAGACCACTGGGCGGGACATACTCAGAGCAGACGGCGGGACCCGAGGAGCAGAGGAGCTATCTGTACCCACCCTTCAGGTGGGATTTCCAGTGGATAGCTCGGCGTAGCAGCTTTACTTTTCAGTTGCTGTTTTCCCTTTCGAGTTGTACTTTACAGTTGGGCTTGTATTTCCGGCCCCTTTTTACTTTCCAAACTTTTAGTTTTACTCTGATTTTACTTAGTGTTACTTTCCGCTTGCTTACTCTGTGGTGTTTGTTTACTTTACAAAGGCAATGCCTTCCCTTTTTACTGGGATTTACGCCTTGGTGCTAGTCGCCATCCCCTGGCCTATGGAAGGCGGGCTTGGGGTAGTCACGGCACGGACCCCGAGGGCGGGTCGTGACAATGATTTTATAATTTCATGAATTTAATCCATGATATAAATAAAATATATATTCATTATATATGTATTTAAAATTATCAATAAAATATTTAAATAATAAATGAATGGCATCGTTCGTGGACACAATTTGTTGTACGTACACATGAACATTGTTTGCATTTTACTATCATATTGAATGAAAGAAAATTAAATGATTTATATATACATATATATTATCATTATAGTAGAATTAATATTTCATATATATCAAATATGTATATTAAATTTATCCTTAATATATTTCATTTAAAGTATGAACAAATCATATCGCTTTGTGAGGCGGTAGTTTGTTGTACGCATGAACGACATTATCATATTCTCACAAAATGGAAATCATGTAGGTATGTGTTATATAATAATTTTAAAAAAATAAATACATCATAAATAAAATATATATCATATATAAAATATAAATTTATCATTATTCCAAACCTTGATTGGTGGTAATGGAAGAACGAACAACATCAATTCGTGAGGTGGTATTCCACCATACACAGGGGTGGTGATTTTGTATCCCTTTGTGTGGAAGTGTGTGATGATTTAGGTAATACAATTAACCAAAATACATATAATTATATTAAATATTTATTATTTATTATATAGTAATGATAAAAAAATAAATTAATGGTTTTGAGGAATAAATAAAACAAAAACATTCATTGATGAACGTTACCTTTGAAATAATATAATACATGTATTAAAAATTATTTAATATTCTACAACTTGTATACATATAATATTAATTATAAGACAAAACTAGTTTATGATGATCAAAAAAATGCCAAAATAATCTAAATGATTATCACTACTATATTGTCTAATGATTCATCCTCATAACAAATAACTAAATAAAATATATAAAAAATTAATATTTTTGATGTTCATTAATAACATACAATTTTAATTCTAGAAAAATATTCTCATTTTACATGATTTTCTATACATATATACAAGTAAATAGATCATGAAAACCAAGGAAATGAATGCAACTGAACGATTAAATTGTTTCTTATAACTAATAAAAAAGACAATAAATGAAATTAAAAAAATTATAAAAAATAAAATACATGTAGAATAGTTTTTGAATTAATTAATTAATGGATTTAATCAGATTATCTAGGATCTTAAGATCAAGTGCAGAACACATTAGAACAAATGGTAAGGGGCTTTTTCTCAATTTTTATTTCATTGATAATTTCTTGGTATTGTACACATAATAGTTTTTATGTGGTGTATCTTCTACACCTAAGAGATCATTTATCATTTTACATTATATTATATTAAATATATATATTATTTTATCAGGTAAATGATTATTTTCTTAGTCGTACACCATTTTACATATGGTTTTTATTTTGAATGTTGTTTCAACTTGGGAAATATTGATAAATCCGTATACTCTACTCAATATAGATATTTATAAGGCATATTGTTCTAAATTTAAATATATCTATGAATAATTATTTTTAATTATAGTTATGGGAGAGTCTTTTTATATCCCCTTGATGCATCAACAAGTCTTGTGAGACAAAACAGTTACCGAAAAACCCTTCATGTTTCTTTCCAACCATAATCAGATGGGTATCTGCCCACAGACTTAAACATTCATGATGGTATTATGGTTGATGTGCTAGATACAAGACATCCAATAATTAAACATTTTATTCATTCAGTATTAATTTTTTATTATCTTTAAGATTTCCACTTTGAAAAAATATATGGATGCATTTTAATTCTCAATGTATTGATGGCATGTGTTTTTCATATTATTTACCTTGTCATAATGTTTATGCCTTATTGACATTGCTTCACTTATTATTTATTTATATAACCATTACTAAGCATTTTATATAGACCTTTTATTTTATTTTCCCTACCCATGTTATATATAAGATATTATATAATGATTCTTGAAGGATGTATTTTATTAGATTTTGTTATGTATTATATTCCATTTTCTTTTCCCAATGTAAAATGTGCTTCATGTATGTATCTAGTTATTTAAGAATACTAAAATGATCAATCATTAGTGACCAGGTCTATTTTATATATTCAATTGTAATAAAATTACCATCGTCTCTAGGATATTGTGTTTGGGTTTGTTATCATACTCCCCATATAGAAGATAGAGGTGGTTAATTTCGCATGTCTCATAAAAGTAAAAAGTGAGACGTAAATCCATTACTACTTGAGTAAATTTTAAATCGTGTGATCCATGAAAGAATAACATCAATTGAAACTATTAATATTATTAAATTCAATATATAACATTTATTAGGTAATTATAAACACCACACAAAATAAATTAGTGGTTAATATGGCATAAGTCTCAATGAATTAAAAGTGAGACTAGAAATCCCCTTACATTAAGTATTGAATTTGTTCGTACACGTTCAAACCTCCTGTAAAATAAATACTATTTATTTATAAATTCATAATTGAACCATATTCATATATATAATAACATATATTATTTTATTATGCCTTTATATTAAATAATTATTAACAATTTCATGTTATTATTATGTTTAAGTTAATAACCGTTTTTTCGTATATGTTCTAACTTGATATTTCTTATCCTCTTACATTTATAATTATTTAATCATTACAAGAATTTCATTCATGATATAAATATAGTATATATTCATTATATATTTACTTATAATAATAAATAAAATATATAAATAGGAAATGAAAAACATCATTCATGGAGACGTTAGGTCGTACGTACGCATGAAAATTGTTTTCATTTTCTTAACATATTAAAAGAAAGAAAAGTAAATGATATATATATAGTCATTAAAATAGAATTATTATTTCATATATAAAATATATTTCTATTAAACTCATATTTAATAAATTCCATGTAAAGAATGAAAAAATCACATCGCTTCACGAGGTGGTAATCCGCCGTACACACGAACAATGTTATCATATTCTCACAAAATGGAAAGCATAAAGGTATATGTTATATAATAATTAAAAAGAATAAATAAACAAAAAATAATATATATATATATATATGTAATATAAACTATAAATCTGTCCTTATTACCAACCTTTAAATTTGGTAATGGAAGAACGAACGACATCAGTTCGCGAGGTAGTAGACCGTTTTACACACGAATGATGAATGTGTATCCCATTTGATAGATGTTTCTAAATTTTTAGGTAGTTACCTTAACATAAAACAATATTAGTATATTAAAGATAATTATTTTATTATATAATAATTATATAAAAATATATAAAGGGTTCTGAGGAAGAAATGAAACAAAAACATTCGTTGATGAATGTCACCTCTTCTTCGTGTATCACATTTTGGTTTCCCCAAAAGACTCCATTGGTTGGATTTATTCCTAATGTGAGGATTCTAGGATTATGGTATGAAAGTTTTTATTTTATTATTTCACTTTTAAACCATACAAATTGATTTATCAACGTGAATAAGTGAGGTGGGTGAGTTCTCTTTTATAGTGGAGGAGGTGTGGCATACTTATAAATACCAAAAGTTTAACACTATGTTGAGGTCACTATTAAATAATGTGTCTTAAATAAAGATTTTTTTTGATAAAATATGGTATTTAGTTCAAATTTATTGATAAAATTGGTTTTGGACAAATTTATAGGTGATTTTTCTCTTTAATATTAATGATTAGTTTCTTAGTAAATTCGTTATTCTCTTAATTGTTGTGATTAATTTTAACTGTTTCATTAATCATTTAGTTCAAAATTTATTATGGAATTATTATAAATTATAAATTATTATTATTAAAAATATTTAATCCATTTTTATAAATAACTATCATAAAATTGGAAGAAATTAATTCCAAATTAATCCCACAGACGGGATGAGACAACGAGTTTCTAATGTTAAAATGTTCCAAAGATTAAGTGATTTTATATCCAATTTCAATAATAGATTTATTAGAATGACATAAACTGGATTAATATATGAATAAATTAACTAATTAAACTTTAAAACAAATTATAAATATAGGTTATCATTATAACTTACTTAGATTAAAAGTTAGTTTTCAATTAAAATTCAGTATTTTACAATATTCATCAAAAAATGGAACTTCTCAAGAAAAAACCAAGAATTTCACCTAAGATAAATTTGATATTATTATTTCATAAATTAAATTTATTTTTTCAAATATAATATATAAAATTATCAAAAATTATTTTTCAAATAATTGTTCCATTAAAATGCGATAAAACTACCTTTAAAAAAATACATCTTTTTATGTTTAAAATTGCATTTATTTGTATATCTTTTCTGGAAAAAATAAAATTAATTTTTAATATTTTATTAAATATATAATATATATATTAATTAAATTCATTCTTCAAATTTGGTTTGTTTAATCTATTGAGATAAAATGTTTTTACACGTAGGAAAATAGTTTTTCAAAAAATGAATTTCATTATTTTTGAATATTTCTTACTCTTATTTCTTATTAATTGGTAACCAAATAATTCATTTTATATGCATTTGTAAAAAATATTTTGATAATTTATTCATTATTATTCATAACTACCATTCCAAAACCATGGTTATAACTATAATATTATTTTAATAATAATAATAATTGTTTATTATAGTTCACTAAAACTCGATCTTGTGTGTAATGCAAGATATTGAAGGAACACAGTATTGTGTGAAATGAAATATAAGTTCTGTTTTGTGTATAACACAATATAATATTAGTATCATGTTTAAAACAATTCAAACTCGATTTTTTTGTGTACCTAAATATAAACTCAGTGTTTCTTGTAGCGCAATCTTAACTTGGTGTAGAATGAAATGCAATCCATCAAATAAATTTAATTTATTCAAAAAAACTCATAAAAACTATGGGTGTTTCAAGGTATATAAAAAATAATGACTATAGATGTATAATTATGTGATAAATATCACATATAAACTTTATATCCATCATCATACTGATCCATGAGAGGCGGTAATGAAAGACGAATTACATTATTTCTTGAGGCGGTAGTCCGTTGTAAACATGGATTATAAATTAATAACCAATTTGAAAAAAAAGTGTGTGTGGGTTTAGGTATTACCCTTAACATAAAAACATCTAGTTATATGAAATATACATAGGTTATTATATCATTATTGTATAATAATAATTAAATAGGTGCATAATGAAATAAAACAAAAATGCTCGTTGATGAGCGTTACCTGTTCTTCAGGTAACTCCTTTCGATTTGCACCAAAGACCTTCCTTGGTTGATTTTTTTCACAAATTATGTCTTATAGGATGAGGGGAGTGATATTGATAAGTTATTGGGAATTTTATTTCTTGATAAAAATGTTATGATAGGTGTGAATAAGTGAGGGGGGTGAACAACCTTTTACAATTGAAGAGGAGTGGAATTCATGTAAATACAGAAAAGTATTCATTGTTGGGAGGTCTCCCTTACCAAATATGCCTAAAATATTAAATAATAAAGTATTTTTGGGTTTATTTGGTCTATATACACCTCAAAAATAGAAAATAAATACATTTTTATAGTTTTGTTCCTTAGTCTTTAAGTTTAATCAATTTTACCCTTTTAGTTTTTTTACCATGGTAACTTGTATCTTTTTTACTTACCAAAGTAATTTATCATTTAACACTAAAATTAAAATGAGTTTTATTGGATAATTTATACTTAATTATTATAAATATTTCATCAAATTTATTAAATAAAAATCATATGTGTGGGTAAAATTAATTTTAATACAAACGAATGTAATGCCCAAAACCGTCTTTTAACCTTAATCAATGTATTTAATTTTAACTCGTTTCACTAATCAATATGGTTAAAAATTATGTTTTGGTTATAATATTATATAAATTATTATTAAACAAAATATTTAATCCATTTACCTAGATTCAACTTACATAAGTGTTAAATTTTAATTTAAAATTAATCACATAGAGTCAATGAGACAACAGGTTTTTAAGAATAGTATTTGTTTTAAACAAATAAAATTATGTATTAACTCTATGAGTAATAATAATAATTTTTTGGAAAAAAATATTTATTAATATATATTATAAAAATTTAATTTAAAATATTCACTATTAATTATTATTTTAATTAATTTAAATCAAGAAAAAGTATACATTTTAAAATAGTTTTTAGAAAGCACCGATTTCCAACCAAAAAAACATGTACTAAAAACCAATAAAAATTTGATTCAGAATTAATATTTTAGGATTAAATATAAATAAATAATACTTAGGTTACAAGAAAAAATACTAGAAATTTTAAATTAGTTACTTTATTACATGAAATGACTTTTTAAAAAAATTGGTATTTTTTACTATTTACTAAAAAATAAATATTTTTTGAAAAATCCAAAAATTTCAGCCAAAGTCAATTTGGATATAATTTTTTCAATAATTATATTCATTTTTTAAATTAAAAATTATAAAAATTAAAAATTAATATTTTAAATAAAACCTAATAAGAAATTACTTTTTTTAAAACTATTTCCTTTTTGATTAAATATTTACATGATATTTTGTATGACTAATATAACTATCTAATTCATATTAATAAGTATGAAAATGATTTATTATATCACTACCAGTTTTGTTACAAAAATTAATTTATCAAAAATTATTATCAGTAGGTTGAAATTTATTTTTATCAAATTAAGCACAAACACATTATTAAAACATAATAGAAGTCCTAAAATTATATAAAAATATAATAAATTTCCAATGATGTGATAAGTCGCCTACCTCTTACTTAGTATGAAAATATTACTAAATATAATAATATATTACCTCTGCATGCACTAAAAATTCACAATTTTCTCAAACATGAGGGAGAAAAGTTAATCATAAAACAAAATCATCCAAACCATAACACCATGGAAAACAATTATTGGCCATTAAATACTCATAGTATTTTTAATCTAACACCTATGATGGATTAAAAATCATCTATGAATTAGTGGAGAAATCATCTAATGAAGATAGAGTGAGGGAGATATTTTAGAGGGAAGGATATCCATAATAATGGATTGAGTGATGATAAAATAGCCTAAAATTTCCCAATCTATTGGAATCACATTTTTGAAATTTACCATATTAAAAATCAAATAGGAAACCATAGGGTATCAAGTGATTACCCACCAACCACTCAGTGGCTACTGACCACCCTATGTAGACCTAATGACCACATGATGACTTGTTTTGGTGTTTTAACTATAAGATTGTGTGTGGGATTTATTGATAATAATTTTATTATTTATTGAAAATAAATGAAAGCTAACATTAGAAGACATTGATAAGGGAAGTTTTCATTAATATGAATAAGGTTACCATACATGGTAACCATACTCAATAGTGGTTGAGGATTCATGACATATCTGATGAGGAGATGTTGGAGCCACTATGGTTTTTATATGGAGGTTCCCATGAATAAAGAAATAACTACCTTGATATATTTATATATCTAGGTAATGTAATTTGATACATAAATATTGTTAAAGGTAAATAATTCTTATTCTAATCCAATAGGGTTTTGTAAGAATCATGGTCTTTCGTGGAGTCTTTCAATAAATAATGGAAGTGTTTTAGTGAAGTAAGCACATCGCACCATGAAGGATTGTGCAAAGGATATTTTGGTAATTATGAAGGATATATGTTATTAACTAGAGTTTTGTATGAATAAATCCAAATAGTTGTAAGGATATTATTTCATGGAATGTTTTACCATGTTGCAAGATGTATCGCATAGAAATAATCAACAATTTTGCAAAGTTTGGTGATTTTAATAAGTTAAGTCTGAAGGATCTATATCAAATTAACTCAGCAGGAACATAAGAGTATCATGAAGTGTTATAATAAAATTTCCCCAAAAATTATGATGCCACGTGGTAATTAGTATTACATGGGATTAAAACTCACTATTTTTAATAGATACTTCTATAGTGTCACTCTACAAAAGATATAATCAAAATAGATCCATGCTGGTGTGAATACTATGGGATAAATCTATTCTGTAGTGAGAGGTTTGGTAAAATAGGTGTGGTATTGAAATGTGATATATTTTAGAAATCATGATGTATTGTATTTAATACATCATGACTAATCAATATTTTAAAAGTACTTCACCAAAATCAAGTGGACTATGCCATAGCGCACACTATAGAAAAAAAAACTTAAACTAGAAAATGATTTTGAAATATGAGCCTATGACACAACTAGAGGACTGCTCCATAGTAAAGGTAAAAATATTAGTACATATAAATGATTAAATAATGATTTTTAGAATGTTTAAAATGAAACATTATGAATAGTTTTTGAGATAGATATTGACTAAATATCATTCCATAATAAAGTAGATCGCACCACAATATGGTTGAGTTGAGAAAAATCGCATAATTATATAGTGTTACTTGATGTTATAATGTATTTTATTGAAATAAATGAATATTTAATTTAAATTAAAAAGGATAACATATTTTTTGAGATTTTTATATTTGATTTCATTTGAATGCATGAATTATGACAAAACTATTTTTGAGAACACATGTCATATTCATGGATCTTTGAAGAGAATGAAATTAATACTAATACTTGGATAAATATTATAGGTTTTCAATACTCTATAAAAACTGGTTATTGTAGTTCCAAAAAATAATAGAGAGAATGAGCGATATTGAATAATTTGGTATATGATAATAAAATGTAAAGATATATATAATAGAGTGCCAGTGACCAAATATAGTTCATTGAAAGAAGAAATGTCAAAGAGAAAATGAATTTCATTGTTACATCTATATGACTGAAATTTTAATTAATTAGTATAACTTCTATAATTCCAATGTGGAATTATCTTTATTTGGATGGATTTTTCTTCTAAAATGATTATTCAGAAGGCAAATTTTTTATTCTCATTTTAAGAGTAAACACCCATCTAGAATTTAATGTAGAAGAAAATAAATAAAATCTTTATAAGGATTCAATCTCATCTAGTTTTGGATATTTGGAAGTGAAACAAATTGGATTATAATAGGAAGTATATTTGGATATGACAATGAAATGTATCTTTGAAAACCTATTCGGGATTGGTAGAGACCTTTATTTCAGTAAAATATTAAAGATACCCTCACTTCTATAAAACATATAATCCTTCTATAAAGTAGTTTTTTGAGGAGGCGGATATAGTGTGACAATTGTATAGGCAATGAAACTTCCATAAATAGTGTAAATACATTTTTGCATTTGAGTGGAGTAACAAAAACATAATATTTATATCCAAAAACGTGTGTAGTAGTTTATTTTTTCACATCAAAAATCATCAATGTGTGCCCCTTGGAGGTAGACTTTTTTGGTGAACTAAGTAAAATATTTATGAAAATTATGATTTACATTTCAATATATTTTTATGTTTTAGTGATAGTTCTATCAAGAATGAGTGATTTAATATAAATATATCAACGTGGGAACATTATCTATTAAATAGGAAAACATGATCAAGGTAAAAAGGTTTAATTAGTCAGTATGTTTATTCACCCCTTTCCCCCTTTTCAAGGTGCAAATATTCATCCTAGCCCCAACAAGTGTTATCAAAATAATATATTGTGATTTAAGGTTCAATCTATAATTTTTTTATTTGTTTCATGCATTGAATCAATAACAAGGCATTTTATTTTTAATATCACAATATATGATGGATTGAAGAAGGAGGTTCTTATTTCTATACAGGCTTATGATAGGAATATTATATAGCATATATGGTGATATTTTGATTTTAATAAAAAAAATAATTAATAGGTGATTCCAAGATTGAAAGGTCTTGGTAATAAATTTTTACCAAGAGTTTTACCAGAAAATATCTAATTATGATAATGATTTTGAAATATAAATCATGGTTTGTTATTTATAGGAAATATGTGGAATCCACGGTGATTGATATATCACCATAAAAGGTGTATAGTGATTTTCATATGTCAAATGGAAATAAAAAATGAATGGGGAGAAGACTCTTGAGAGGATGAAATCTTCAATCAAGGCTATCAATTATCATTCGATAGAGAAATAATATTTTAGAAGATATTTTGAAATTTAAAAATTCAACTTCCCCTATAGATCTTGAAGTGGATAGTACTTATATGGAATAAATGACAATGACATTGAGACATTAATCTTGAGAAAGATCATGTAGTAAAAAATATTACATGAATTATATGAAAAGGTGGTTCAATTATATATTATCTTTATTGTGTATTAGGTATTCATAGGAGATATTTCTAGATATAATAAAATATTGAGTCATGTAGAGAAGAAATTATATGAATCCATTGAAAAAATGGGCATAGTGATGAAGGGAAAAAGTGATATGTTTAAAGAACATGCACACGATTTAGGGAAAAACAATGGAGAAGGAACCAAAAGAAAGTATTATCCCCCTCAAAAAAATCCTAAAGAGAGGATAAAATTCGACAAGGAAGATGGATCATGGTTGAAGGAAATGGATACTAAATTAAATAAGAATGGTGATAATATCTAGGATCTTATGGAGTGGTTGTAATCCTATAATGAAAATATGATGATCTCTCCCATGGAATAATTGATTAGTGGAATATACAAATTTCCAAATCTAGAATGAATGAGAAAGTAGAGGATTATTACTAAATATAGAAGTGAAGATTATGAAAGGAGGATACCTATGTGGAGGAAATATTATGGATTCATGGGGCACACTATGAGTGTCTATCTAAAAGCCCAAGTGATTAGTGGAAAAATAAAAACTAAAGAAATATATTAACCATAGTAAGGATACATGTGGTATGACTTTTATGGAAAATGTTTTATATGATCTAACTTTGGACATGTAGTAATAAAATTTATCAAGAATTAATATAAAAAAATTCATAATGAAATCCTTTGTTCTTATGACTAATGGGAAGGTAGTTTGGTCTGAAATAAAATATTTTGGGTTAGAAAATAGATTTTTGAAATCAGAGGAACGTAAAGATGGATCTCATTTATGTATTCAACAAGAACCAATAATGGTTTACTATTATTATAATTCTTATGGAGACTGAAAGAAAATGTTGAGGAGAAATAAGGAAGTTTCTCCATCTATTTGAATAGTGGATAAACATATCAAGAAGGATTCATCAAGAATAATAATGATCATGGTGAATATAATTTATATATCGGAGGGAAATAATAAAACAATCCTAAGTGGTTTTATACATTATACTATAAGTTAAATGGTTTAGTTTGTTGGAAGATACTTCCTATATTGGAGGATGCATGATAAAAGAAACCATGAAAATTAATAAAAGGAAGAGACATACACAAGTGGGATTTATCTCCCAATGGATTTGAAGTCCCTAAAAAGAAGATGTATAATTCTCATTAAAAATAACTAGAGTGAATGTTACCCAAGTTGTATTATATTTAAAACCATTAAAAGTCTTGTAAGAAAGTTTTGTAACATCTCGAACCTAGATCCCTCATAAGAAACTAAATCTGGTTGGTCATAAGGCCTCAACTGTTCCTCCATATATTCTAGAGGCTACTGAATACAAGTGACGTACCATAGTGGTATGGTGGGGAGAATATACACTCATAATCAAGGTTTCATAGTGGGGAGATAATAAATAAATAGTAGAATCATAATATTTACATACAAATAAATAAAGGTAAATCCTTTAGATGGTAATAATATATCAAGAAAAAAGTGGCCCCATATACAATTTTTTTTGTATTTCATGAAACTATAAAAAATGCAGTCATATGTATATATATGTATATCAAAAGAAAAAATGACCAAAAAGGTTATATCCAGTATCATCATGACCAAGGATCGATCTTATGCTCCTAAGATCTTATGTTATAATCGATCAAGAATCCAAGGCCGGGTTCTTTCCCCTATACCTACCTACATCCATGATGTTTTTTTGGGTTCCAAATGATGTCTTGAATAGGATATGAGATATAATTAATATTCCACCACAAATGGAATCTATATAAATATAGTCCTTGAATATAAAATCTGTTTTTTTGTAGATATAGAGGTAGACAATGGAATAACATGCATGAAAAAATAATCATGTCAGGCACAGGCTGTTAATGGGATACCACATCAACTATTCCTCCTTCGATCCATACTGTTAATGTTTGAATAGGGGACCTATAAGAGTTTAGGGCCTATCATGTGTGACCAAAGTGTACCCATTTATGTAATTATAAAATAGGACCCAAGTTGAAACATGGGTGTCCAAGCTATAATAATACTAATGCATGATCCAAGTGGAATCAAGGCATCATTAACCACAGAAGGTCCATCCAACTCATAGAACATAAACCATGTTTCCAAACTAATGGGTCTGAGTGTAATCCAAGGGTTGAAACCGAATCATTCTAATAGAAAAGTCTCTGACCAAGTTCACTGAGCAATTCCATATTAAATCCAAGGATAAGAATGGCCAAGGCCTAAGGGAAGAATCCAAGGTGCATCTTGTCTAAAGACATATTCTGAATCGAAGGAGTATATCCAAGGAATTCCAAATATCTATAATTTTTTTGGTGAATCATCAGTACTATATTGAAGAATTCATGTATAAATAATAATTTTAAAATATTACAAGGAGGGTATCACCCTTGGAAACTGATCTAATGAATTGGTGTAGTGTCCTTTGAGTTCTCAAGGAATTTTCGTAGGAATCCAAGTCTAGCTCAAGTATGACCACTCCTATAACATGAAAATGATCCATATTAGAAATAAGAACCTTATGTTTAATGAAAAATAAAATTACTTGTTATAACCATGACAATTCATACTTTATTTCATTCATGTGTTTTACCTTTTAATTTAACATTGAAAAAGGGTTATATAAGGTTTCATTCCATTATTAATTTTATTTCAATTAATAAGATTCATGAAAAAAATTCTTTCCCATTTATAAAAAGTAGTTTATCCTTTTAATTTAATCAAATCATTTTAAGAAGTCGAACCAAACACACCAATTGGTGTTTCAGTTATTAATATGTTAAGGGGAACATAGGAATATAGATGGAACACCCCAATGGGTTTCCCAAGATGAGGTTTTTGACCTCTAATAAAAATAATAGGGTCTAATAGGGTATTTAAATTCCAAATTAAATAACTAATTCATTGAAAATTTATTTTAGTGGAAAAGTGTGGGTGAAACTAGCACATGACATAGTGGTGGAAATTATAAATTGACGAGGCTTTATGGAAAAGTATTATAACAACTATAATATATCATTAGATAAACACTCATCTAGTATCATATTCCTATTTAGATTAGAATGGGTTAAAATTGATAAATAGAAAAATAACATAAAATAGGGGAAAATATCATGAATTGAAATCACACAATGGATGGTAAGAGAAACCAAGAAAAAAAGGGAAAAGATTGAAGCTCTTACCATTGGAGATACAACGTGAATAATAAAACATCATTATAATGTTAGATGGAGAATAAACATAAAATACTAGCTTAGATGCATGGAGTAAATTCAATGGGAGTTAGTGATGTGTGTGGGAAATGAGATGGGAATAAGGATAAAAATTTTATAAGGATTTAAGGGAAAAAATTTCTTTTGATCCAAATTTAATAAGTTGCATGGTCTAGCCACATGACCTGTCAAACTGTGCACCAACCATGTTCCAAAAATATCCAAATGGGTCCACACCTTTCATTTCTATCCTACATGGTTTGCAAAAATCATGTTCCGACCGTATATGGTCACTTACTAAGTAAAACTAAAGATTCATTCTAGGAACACGGTTTACTAACCCATGCATAGCCCATAAGGGTTCCCTCTACAAAAGGTCATTAGTTTTTCACATGGATATCTATCTGCCCTCACATTATTTTTCCAACCATGCTCACTTATATATTGTTTACTTGTTTGTGCCTTATGGTTACTACTAGTTGTGTTCCAACCACGCACCTCATATAGTTTCTCCAAAAACTAGAGCTCTGGGCTCTGAATAAGCCCCATATGCTCCCAAACCCTTTATTAATCATTTAATCTCAAGTACAAGTTTAAAAAACTCATATTGAAACTGAAACTAGAAGGTTAATACCTCAAAATAAACACTAGGGTGTTAAATAATCCCCCTATTAAGATAAATCATCTTCAAGTTTCTCATTGGAGTGTGGTAAAACATCATTTGAGAACAAATCTTTCCACTAAGTACATAAATTGGCCTCTCGCTCCCAAGTAACATCCAATAGATGGTCGTTCTACCATAAAAAAGTGTACTAAAAGAAATTACCTACCTCGGAGAGCCTTCATGCTTCAGTACACAATGCTTATAAGATTCCCCTAATTAGATGTGTCTACCTATAACTCAACCTCATCAGAATGAAATATGCGAGACAGGTCTAAATAGTAGTGATGTATCTAATAAGCATGAAACACATCATGCATTTCTCTATATCTCTTAGGTAGTGTTATCCGATATTAAACTAGTTCAACCCTCTCTAAAACCGAAAAAGGTACAACAATATAAGGAGATAGGTTATATTTCTTCCTGAATCATCAAATCCCTGGTCTAGTTGATACTTGTAAAAAAACTCAATCCCTAACCTCAAACTCTAGTGGTCATTGACAATTTTTAGCACAATACTTATATCTATACTTATTTGTATCCATTTTATTTATAATTATATGAACCAAATCTGAAGTCTCCTGAATGAGACACGATCAAAGTAATGTTACCTCTCCCCCCTCTAATTAACATAGGGGTGAAAGAAATAGATGACCATATAAGGCCTCATGAGGATCCATATATATCAACTCATGAAAACTATTATTGTAGTAAAAATAAACTAGGGGTACATGTTTTTTCCAATAAACTCCTAAATCAAGGACGCATGCTCTAAGAACATTCTTAAATAATTTTATTGTCTTCTCGGACTAACTGTTAGCCTGGGGGTGGTATGAAATAATCAAAAGTAAATGTCTACATAATTCCCTTTTCAACCCTTTCTATAACTGATATGTGAAACAAGTGTACATATCTAATACAATACTCCATGGGACCCCCATGAAGTTATACAATCTCTTGGACATAGAGAATACCAATATCATCCACAAAAAAGGTCTCTGTGATAGTTAAAAAGTGAGAGACCTTTGTAATCCTGTCAATGATCACCCATACTACATTATTTCCTCAAGGGGATCTTGGTAATATAGTCAAAAATGTATATAGTGACATCATCCCATTGCTTGTCAAGATTGGGAAATGGCTATAAAATCCCTCCTTGTCACTAGTGTCTTCCTTGACATATTAAGAGGTGGAACACCTAGTAATAAATCTAGCTATCTCCATTTTCATTCTAGGACACCTGTATTAGTGATGTAGACCAAGATACATCTTTGTAACACCAGCATGTACATCCCAATTATAAATGTGATACTCTCTTATAATTTCCTGTCAAATTTCTATAGGAACCCAAACACATCCATGGATTCACAAGACCTCATCCTCATTTGTGATCTAGCCTAACAGTGGGTCCTCACCTAAAATAATATCCCTTAGGACTAGGCCCTTATGATTCAATAGCTACCTCATCTTTAATCTCTCTAGATTTGAAGAGGTAACTACCAAAGTTATAAGGACTGGTTGCTCGTGATTCTACGGGGGCTGTATGTGCATCTTGGAAAATTAGTATATCAACTATCAATCACTACTGCCCTACCAAACTACCTATTCATTAGTCCTCTAGCTCAGATTATCCACACCATCATTACATTTACCATGAGTATAGAAAATAAACAAATTGAAGGAATATATATATTTGACCCATTATCATTTCCTAATATTCAAGTCATGATGCGTGAATATGTACTTGAGGATCTTATGTTCTATAAACACCACAAACTTCTCTCCATCAGTATAATGCCTCTAAAAATGCAAGGCATTAACTCTAACTAATAAATTGAGATTATACATCGGGTAATTCATCTTTTTTTCCTCAACTGATGAGGCCCATACACCATGACTTTATCTTCCTGCATAAGAACTTCTCCTAGCTTATTGTATGATGTATCCCAATAAAATATATAGCTTCTTCCAATATTTAGTATAATTCAGATCGATATTGAATTCATTCTCCCTTTCAGCTCCAGAAAGGATTTCTCACATCACTCTAACCATAAAAACATAAAACCCTTTATTTTATAGATTATAAAAAGTACCAAATAAATCACCTTTAATATCCTGCAATCCCCAATAAATGTATTATATACAAAAAAAGTATTTTGGGTGCTTCCAAGATACCACAGTTCTCACCTTCTTTGGGTCAATGGATACCCTTGCCTATAAAATGATGTGACCCAAGAAGTACAGCTTATCAATCTAAAATTTGTATTTGTTGATCTAATAAAATAATTGGTTCTATCATAGTATATTTATCAAGATCCTAGAATCTTTAGCATGGTCATGTGAGTACAGGAATACACCAGAATCTACTGCATAAAGACTAACAAAAATGAATCCTGATACATATGGAAAACCCCATTCATTAGAGTCATGAAAATAGTTGGCACGTTTGTAAAACAGAATGACATAACAAGATACACATAAAGACCATACCTTCTACGAAACGTTGTACGGGGTATATCCAAAGGTCAAATTTGTACATAGTAATAGAATATCCTCAAATAAATATTAGAGAAAAAACTCTCTCCTCAGATTTTTTCAAAGTTTTAATCTATATGAGGCATTGGTTTTGGGATCTTAATTATAAAATTGGTCAATCATGGGTAATCCATTAAAATCCTAAGGTTACTGTCCAATTCCTTAAAAAGGGATAGGTGAACCACAAGGTGAAGTATTGATCCATGTAAAACCCTTATCTTCCAAGTGATCTAGCTACCTCTTAAGATCTCGAAACTCATTAGTATCCATCCTATAAGGTGGAATGGATACTGGAGCTTCTCCTGGAAGTAGATCGATAGTAAAATCAACCCCTCACTTCGGAGGTGGTCTAGAAAAATAGTTAGATAAAAAATCCTTAAAATAATATAATTTTGTTGTGAAATCATTACGATGTGTCCCCTAATCATCCATATATAGGCTAGTGATATGGGTTGTCACACTTTCCATCCCATGATGCTCTATTCTAGGTCTACTTTCCTAGAAATCCCCTTCACCATTGTGAATGTAAGCCTCTCCCTCTGGTGAGGTAAATGATACCCTATGGTGATAGTAGTCTATATAAGTATTATAGGAAACCAACTAGTATATTCTGAGAATGACATCAAATCCCATCATCATGAGGATGAAGTGGTCCCATAAGAAACAATATTTTCCCACATAAAGGGGTTATTCCTTACACTAGTGTAAACTTTTTAATTGAATTTACAGCAAAGTATCAAGTGTCATCACAAAAAATAAATACTGAATCTGCAGCCAAAGGATTTCCTAATAGTCATAGAGATAAAAGAGTGTGAAGTGCTTATATAAAAAATATAATAAACTATTTTAGAGGCTACCAAAATTGTTTCGCATACTATAGATGGCCCAACACCCTGCTCCATGGGTATAGGACGTTCTATATATATCTGGAATGATTCATAACCCTAAGCTACAACCTAACTACCTGGGGTGGGTCTACTCAGCTAGCACTACATATCCTAAGTCTAGCCTCCTTGTTCATTGATAGAGAAAATATTTTCAATTAATTTATATTGAATATAATTGTTTTAAACCCACAAAAATTGTTCCACTAAGATGAATTGTTTCATTTTTTTGATAATGATGTTATTTTGAGCTGAATAGTAAAAATTGGCCATTTTGGAGTTTTAACAGTTTTAAATTATTTCGGTAGTTTGGTCATAACGTTATCTAAACTGATCCAAATTGCAAAAACCTTTCTTTTCCATATTCTAAACATCCAGGGCTTCATTTAATATATTCAGACTAAAATCTGAATCGGCCATATGGAAGCTCAAAAGAAGCTCACAAGTTTGCTCTTGAAAACTGTTTTCAGTTCTGCCTATTTTTGATGTGGGATCCATAACTCATCCACTGTGGGCCCAAATATTTTGAAATTCGGTGGGTGGACGTGAAAGGAGTTTTGGAGAATCTTTTATGAAGGAAGAACAGAGTTAATTGGCCGTTTATGGGGCCATTAAAGCACCCTAATCCGGAGGATTTCGTTTTGGAGAGTCTGACTGGACAGAATAAATGTTCATAGTAAAACGGTCATAACTCTCGGAATACATGTCAACATCTGCTGATATCTTGAGGGGACACGGAAAAGGGAATTACGAACAACATTCAAGAAGGGCTCACAGCGTGAAGATGTCATTTAATGGGTCTAAAACGCGTCGACTTTCGGGGGAAGAATTATGGCTATAAAAGGAGGAGAGCTCCACCCTCTCAAAGCATCCATTCTCCACCCCATTCCTTCTGGGACACCAAGAAGGATAACTTTTCAGCTTTCCTTTTTATTTATTTTCTTTTTCATTGTTTTGTAATGCCTTCTTCTTCCCCATTCAACTATATTACCATTACCATGGTGGGGTAAACTTTTGGAGTGATTGGGGAAGAGTTTGTTTTCTACATTGTAATGCTTGAGTTCTTGGACGCAATTGAATAAATTTATTTCTTCTTCAAAGTTGTTTTCAATTTATTATATCGGATTTTATAATCAAGTGCGATTGTTCTTGAATATTAATTCTGTTATTTATTTTTGGCCTTGATAAAATAATCATAATCTCCCTCCACTAATTTCTGGTTTATATACGATGGTATAAAACAGAAATTAGTGGTGAAGTACTCGACGATCGTCAGTACGTGTAAAAGGTGTAGTGAATGTTCATGATTGTTTGGGATAAACAAAACCCGATCGGGTATTTCCCATTTCAATTAAGGATATTCAATACAACTATTTTACACATGGAAGGAGAGTTGACCAAACCGAGATCTTGGTAAGGTTTTCTCTCACAATAACAATTTCACCAATGAAGTGAGAGGAAACGATTGTGGAAACTCACTTTAATAAACTAAGAAGAAGATGTTTGAATTAAATTGAACAAGGATAGAATTATAATTAGGAAACTGACCCCGACCTAATCACCCTTTTAATTTCATTGTTTTTCAATCATTTGAATTTCAAATTTCCGTTCACAACATTTTTACCCCCGTTTTAAAGTGACAACCCATTTTGTGTGCACTCCTCTTCGGGAGACATCCTAGGTCAACCAAATTACTACATTTTAACTTAGGAAAAAAAAATTTTGCCACGCCCTACGACAGGTGTGCGTCAAACTTGGCGCCGTTTCCGGGGAGGTAGTGCGACAATTTATTTGTAAAGATTTAACTTTTTGAAATTTAATTTTTATTAAAAAAAATATTTTACCATGTTGTTTTCAAATGATTATTTTTTTAATTCATGGAACAATTACCCACCAGTTCAAGAACCAATTATTGAATCACCTTGGTCTATAGAGTATAAAGTTTATTTCTTGGATAAACAAATTCGGGGACCTCGAACCCAAATCATCACATAGGATGAATTCAAGGATCTCATTAAAAACCTTAAAGAGAACCTCGAATACCCAGTGTTGGAGGGATTGGCTAGAGAATTAATTGAACTTCATGAGTATTTTCCGGAATTTTATCAAGACATAATCAAAGTACAACACCAAGAAGAAGAAGTTCACAAAGATATTGAATCCAAATTTGAAAGAATTAGTCAAACTATTCAAAACCTAGAGACCTCAATACAGTGGATTGCGGAACAAGTACATGCATCCCAGGATCAACAAAAAATGGAGCCCGAACAAGAACCAGAACTAGAAAAATTAATGGAAGAAGTATCCCCACAAATCCTTCAAGTTGAAGAACCCATGGAAGCATTGATGAAATTAAAAGAAGATCCATTAAACCCATCTCAATCAATGTTGGATGAGATTGATGAAGAAGATTTAGCAATTGAAATACATATGGGAGATCAAAAAGATCTGGATAACTTCTGGAATGAGTGTGAGGAAATTCTTGATCCAACTATTCCGAATAATGTAGATGATTCAACAACATTGAAGGAAGAAACCAACCAAGTAGTGGAATTTGAAGAGAATATAGAGGAGTCTGACTACCTACCTCTATCTACGGAAATTCAACTCCAAGAGTCACCCCCCTTTGAAGAAGAAATTGAATCCAAACAAGCTCAGGGAGTTAATCTTTTCATAAACTCATTATCTTTTGATTTTGTTGAAACTGAATTGAGTATTACCTCCCCTTGTTTTAATTTTTCAGATTCATCCAACACTTGTATTTCCTTGGAGGGAGAATATGCATCTGAAAAGGAACATCTGGTGCTCCCCAAACCTGTTGAAAATTTAATGGAAGGAGTACATGAGAAGATCAAAGTGAATTGTTTAGAGGAAAATGAGACACAAGATACTTACTTTGAAAGGGAAGTATTTGATATTGATTCTTCATGCTTTAATTTTTTTCAAATAGAATTAAACTCTGACATTCCCTTTGATTTTTCCCTAGATGTATCATACCTTCAGCAACCACTGGAAAATAAAGAAGATTTTGTTCATAAGGAACCCAAGAAGGAGGAGGCTCTTTACTTCATTCTACCCCCACCATGCACAGTGTACCACATTGCGAAGGGGGTGGATCCGGTGTGCTCTATCTATGGAGTCCTACTCAACAAGAACAATGAAATGAAAGCTGGGAAGAGCCACATGTGGTGGTTCAAATCAAAGAAACCTCATCCACCATCAGATTGGGGATAATCGATTAGAACTGCCCCACTAAAGGCAGTCAAAACCCAGGGCCCACTTGGGGGATTAAACCAGGTTTTATCCTTATATTCTCATCCTACTTCTATTTTTATTTCTTTCAATAAATATCTTATGTTTTCTTTTGTTCTTTTATTTGTAGGTTTTCAGAGTGCAACACTTGGAAGCTTAAATCAATGTTGCACTATGAATAAATCAGGTTGTACTTCTCTTTAACACTTTCTTGATGTTGTGATTAATTTGAAAATTTCCTTACATGTTAAATCCATTTGAATGCATCGAGGACACTACATCATTTAAGTGTGGGGGTGGGAACCTTTGTAGTGTAGGATTTTTATTTGATGTTTGTTTTTTAAAAATAAAAAAAAATAAAAAATTGTGTGTTTTCAAATTTTTGTGTGTTTATTTTTCAATTTTCGGTGTGTTTCTGAAACTTTTGAGCTGAAAAGATTATCAATACCATTTTTGAAACCCATGTCAATGAGTGAACCAATCTATTTCATGAAACCGAGCTTAAATGAATGCTCAAATGAATTTGTTTCAAGTTCAATTTTTTTTGGAATTTCATGAAAAGTACACTGATTTTTGAATCTCATGCCATATTTCACTGTCTATATATTTGAAATAACTTTCCTGTGAGGCTTATGAACCATTTTTGTCATATTATTTTCATTCACCTCATTTCTTGAGAGAACCAGACCATGCTTGCTTTAACCAGAATTTGATTTATTCCTTTCAAAACTTGAGGGTTGGGGTACGTGTGTTTTAAATGATTGAGGCATTTATTTTGTTTGAAGCCCCCTTTTTAAAATAATCATTTTCATTATGGCCCACCTTTACATTTATCCTTCATTGTATCCCCCAGTATCCATGAATTGCCTGTTAGGTTAGCCACATTACAAGTCAATTTTCCCTATCATACCTGCTCTTGAAGTAAAATTGCATGATCTAGTTGAACTTAAGTGTGGGGGAAGATGTCTTGTGGTGTACTACCTCATTTGGTTATACTTTGGGTGGAAAATAAATTGTGGAAGAGCTGTGTGTGATGCTGAAAAATTATTCTGTTAAAAGCTGTGCCTTTTCTGGAGCTTTTATGAAAAGAGAAGTTGTGCCTTTCTAGAGCTTCCAATGTAAAAAGAAAGTTGTGCCTATCTGGAGCTTTAAAAAAATTATGTTTGAAAAGATTGAAATGTTTGTTTCTGAGCTGATTGAATGATGATGGAGCCTATTTTCAACAAAGGGGAAGTGAAGGAGACCATATTTGAGTGAAAACTAGAATCTTGCAATTTTGCTTCAATAAGAGCCAAGCCTTCCTTTTTCGGCCTCAGAACTTTTAACATCTAAATCCTACCAACTGGAAGCCACAGAACAATCCTGAAAAGTCCTCAGGAGAAACACATGTTCTTGACTCACATCGGGTGAAGAAGTAGGAATTTATCAAACCTATGGTGACTCTTGTGTGAGTTTGGATGAGAAAAGCCTTGTTCAGCCTTTACATTTGTGAGATGAGAGAAAATTCATGTGAGGTAGGTGTTTTGTGTGCATGGGATAAGAAATGAAGTTGAAATATATTAAAATCTTTAATGGAGAACTTGAAATAAAAGTTTTCTTTATGAGGCATGATATCTTTTTGTTTCTTGAAATTGATTTGATTGATCTCATTGATATGTGTTTTGGATTTGATTTGATTTGATTTTTACTTGTCCAGGAGTCCAAGTGCTAAGTGTGGAGAAATTGATAGAGAAAATATTTTCAATTAATTTATATTGAATATAATAGTTTTAAACCCACAAAAAATGTTCCTCTAATATTAATTGTTTCATTTTTTTGATAATGATGTTATTTTGAGCTGAATAGTAAAAATTGGCCATTTTGGATTTTTAACAGTTTTAAATTATTTCGGTAGTTTGGCCATAACGTTATCTACACTGATCCAAATTGCAAACACCATTCTTTTCCAGATTCTAAACATCCAGGGGTTCATTTAATATATTCGGACTAAAATCTGAATCGGCCATATGGGAGCTCAAAAGAAGCTCACAAGTTTTCTCAAGAAAACTGTTTTCAGTTCTGCCTATTTTTGATGTGGGATCCATAACTCATCCACTGTGGGCCCAAAGCTTGTGAAATTCTGTGGGTGGACGTGCATGGAGTTTTGGAGAATCTTTTATGAAGGAAGAACCGAATTAATCGGCCGTTTATGGGGCCATTAAAGCACCCTAATCCGGAGGATTTCGTTTTGGAGAGTCTGACTGGACAGAATAAATGCTCATAGTAAAACGGTCATAACTATCTAAATACATGTCAAAATCCGCTGACCTTTTGAGGGGACACGGAAAAGGGAATTATGAACAACATTCAAGAAGGGATCAACGCGTGAAGATGTCATTTAATGGGGCTATAACGCGTCGACATTCGGGGGAAGAATTCTGGCTATAAAAGGAGGAGAGCTCAACCCTCTCAAAGCATCCATTCTCCACCCCATTCCTTCTGGGACACCAAGAAGGAGAACATTTCAGCTTTCCTTTTTATTTATTTTCTTTTTCATTGTTTTTTAATTCCTTCTTCTTCCTCATTCAACTCGATTACCCTTACCATGGTGGCGTAAACTTTTGGAGTGATTGGGGAAGGGTTGGTTTTCTACATTGTAATGCTTGAGTTCTTGGACGCAATTGAATAAATTTATTTCTTCTTCAATGTTGTTTTCAATTTATTATAGAAGATTTTATAATCAAGTGCGATTTTTCTTGAATATTAATTCCGTTATTTATTTTTTGCCTTGGTAAAATAATCATAATCTCCCTCCACTAATTTCTGGTTTATATACGATGGAATAAACCAGGAATTAGTGGTGAAGTACTCGACGATCGTCAGTACGTGTAAAAGGTGTAGTGAATGTTCATGATTGTTTGGGATAAAAAAACCCGATCGTGTATTGCCCATTTCAATTAAGGATATTCAATACAACTATTTTACACATGGAAGGAGAGTTGACCAAACTGAGATCTTGGTAAGGTTTTCTCTCACAATAACAATTTCACCAAGGAAGTGAGAGGAAACGATTGTGGAAACTCACTTTAATCAACTAAGAAGAATATGTTTGAATTAAATTGAACAAGGATAGCATTATAATTAGGAAACCGACCCCGACCTAATCACCCTTTTAATTTCATTGTTTTTCAATCATTTGAATTTCAAATTTCCGTTCACAACATTTTTACCCCCGTTTTAAAGTGACAACCCATTTTGTGTGCACTCCTCTTCGGGAGACATCCTAGGTCAACCAAATTACTACATTTTACCTTAGGAAAAAATTGTTTTTCCACGCCCTACGAAAGGCGTGCGTCAGTCATATCCACCTATATAGAATGTATAACCAGTGGTAGTTTGAATTTTGACATGAGGTGGAGCTATAGATCTTGTCCTAGATGGTGGAGCTGGTGAAGATCCTCTCCCACTATGAACATATGGGAAGGTTTGAAAAAACCTCTAAAATTTTCAATTCTTCTACAGTATCATCACTCAACTGGGTCTCAATCTCACTAAGGATTTACATGACTGTATCTCCCACACTGATGGAATATAATAGAGCTACTAGTGCTAATACTTTGGCTACCACTTCTCTATCGATAACTCTCAAAACGATGTTCGATTCCACTGGTCGAACTACTACCCTACCTCAGTACCAAACTACTATTCCCTTTACTGTCAGATTTACTCCAATTACTCATAATAATAATGGTCGCATTCACAATCCTTTAAGGTCTTATCAAATGGAAAAAATTACATGAGACCTGATGGAAAACTAGAGACCATCCACGAAACACCCTACTCTCAAAAGTTTATCAGTAGTGAAGGAAGGTAGAAAATGATAAATCTCAATAAAACGATCTAAATAATACATAGCTTACAGGTATCCTTTCACTTTGTATAGGAATTCCCTATACCAATAATTTCTCATCATCTTCAGAACGAAATTATCATAGAAGGAAGCCTGAAAATATCTCCAAACCATATCCTGAGGATGGTATGCATATATGATAACATCCCACCAATTCATGGTAGAACCATGAAGCATATAGGTGGTGAACTTGACCCTCCTATTTGGAGGAATCTCTATATGCTCAAAGATAGAAAACATAGCCTCTATTCAGTTCTCATTAGGTAATGGACTGCCATCCCCCGAAAATTTGGGGGAATGCTACTGTTGAAACTCCCGTATTAGATCTTCCATAGTAGATGTAGGTTGAGAAGCTCCCTAAATAGTCTTTAGAAACTATAGGAAATCCTATTGAAACTGGATGAAAATGCCTAAGTTAGGTATAATGAGAGTTGTCGTAGGTGGAACTACTTGTGAATTATGTCCCAAAACATTAGGAACATAGTCATTGCCACCTTCCTAGAGTTTGACTTGAGGATTACGTGGTGGCATAGCTCTAAAAATGAAAATCACATGTCTCAAATAAGATTTAACATTGATATAATTTTCAAACATAATATGAGGAGGTACAAGACGTCCTATATAAGAGTAACACCACTCTACCTACTTGTAATGTCGGGCCTGGGCATCATATAAGGCCATAAGGAATCGCAAGAGACACTTCCTACTGACCACTAAAAATTCCAGTTCTAGGTCAATTTATCTATTTTGTATTTGGGGTTCTTGTGTACTATGTTTCAATTAACAATTATAGAGGAAAACCCCTTTAGGTTTAAATTGGAATCACTATTTAGCAATAAAAAGTTCTATTTAAAAAAAGAACTCAATAGTTCTTAAATGTTTTATTATGTATATCCACACACACACACACACACAAACATATATATCAATGTCTAGTTCGATGCATCTGTCATTCCCAAGTAATAAACTACTATAATTTATAAATTTCAAATGGTACTACATTAAATTGAAACTAGGATTTTAAAATTGTATTATTAGATGAATCATCATTCCCAATTTATAGAGGCACGCACACTATTTAAATTGAAATTGGTAGACATGTAATTGAAACCAACTAATTTTTCAGCTCATTTGACCAATGGTCAATAGATAAAACATTCTATTATAAAAAATTAGGTTACATCATAAAGTTATATGAGAAAAAAACTATTTAGGTTGATGTAGACACATTAATTATTCCAATTATTTAATCACTACATGAAACATTAGAAAAATATAAAATATAAATATCAAGGCACAATGAAAATGAAATAGAAAATTCATACATTAAGTAAAAGTGGAACTACATAATGCATGAAAAATAAATCCTCACATGCCAATAATGATGCATGAGACACTACCTCCTTTCTATACTGGTCCAACTATAAAATAAATTCCATGATAATAATAAAATCCATAATCCATGTGACTCACTCAATAGTGAAATTAGTACAACTGTAATATTCATAATCCATATATTCAATTCCCAACCTACGAAATTTTGATTTTCCTTCATACGTGGGTTAACTACTCCCATGAACATGCTCATTACCAAATTTTCAAGCATCCTAGTATCCTGTCTAATAATCAAAATAGTAATACAAAAGGAAATGTCTTTGATACCAATTTTTAACATACCAGACCCGGTTCACTCTTAACTAACCAAACCTAGTTGGTTATAAGTCCTCAGGAATGCCTTCCCATATACTAGAGGTTGCCGACTAACAGAGAGGTTCGATAGAGGTATAGTGTGAGGACTATAATCCAATTAGACCAATGGTGTGATATTGAAAAATAGCATAAGAGTAATAATGAAAAATAGATAAATGATGGTAAATAATCCAAGTAGTAATAATACATCAAACCAAGATTGAAACCATATACAAAATGATGATTATGTCATGGATCTATAAAAAAATGAATTCATACTTACATATATGTATATCAAAAGAATAAAAGACCAAAAACGATATCTCTAGTAGCATCATATTCAAAGTATTGGCCCAACACTCCTAAGCTACCTTGATATAATCAATAATGAATCCAAGACTAGGAATTTTACCTTATCCCAACTTATATGCATGAATTTTATCTAGGTACGAAATGATGACCCGAACAGAGGTGATTTATAATTAACAGGACACCACCAAAAACATCTATAAAAATCCAGTTTGTAAATATAAAATCAGTTGTGTGTAGATATATAGGTATGCAGTGGAATAACAAGTGTGAATTAATAATCACATTGGGCCCAAAATCCTTATGGGATGCCTGACTGACAATGCTTACTCCGCCTCATGCCAGTAATTTTTGAATAAGGAACCTACAAGAGGTTGCGGTCAATCTTGTATAACCAATGTGTACCAGTCTATGTAATTTTAAAATAAAAAGTAATTTTAAACTAGGGAATCCAAGTCATAATAATAGTGATTCAGGATTGAGGAGGAATCCAATCATCCATGGCCCCCACAATACATAAATCATGTAACCTAGATAATGGTTCTTAGTGTAATCCAAGGGGTGTATCCAATTAATCCTACTAGAAAAGTGTCTAAACGAGTCCATAAATCTTGTCCATAGTAAATTTTTTGCTATGCATGACTAGGTCCAAAGGGAAAATCCATGTTTCCTCTTATACGAAGATATCAGTTAAATTATAGGAGTGAATATGAGACATTATAAATATCTATAAATGAGTTAGTTGAATCATCGGTATTATGCCATGGAATTCACATATAAATAAGACATTGACCAAATTCCATGGTGGTTATCTCCCTTGGTAACTGGCCTAATGAATCAAGGTGGAATCCTATGAGTTCTCAAGGCATTCACTTGGGAATCCAAGGATGAATCATGTCTAAAAACTCCTATAACAAGAAAAAGGACCATGGTAGTAATAGGAACCTTACATTTAATGAAATAACCAAGGTCATGTTATAACCATTCCAATTCATAATTTATATAATTCAATTACTTTCCCTTTTCATTCAATAATGAAAAAGGTCTATATAAGGTGACATACCCTTAATCATTTTATTTAAAGTAATAAGATCCAAGATAAACATACTTCCCCACATATAATCAATAGTTCATCTCTTTAAATTAGTCAAATTATTTTAGGATGTCGACCCAAACACACTAATGGGTGTTTTGGTTATTAATATTGATAGTGGAACATAGGTATATTGATGAAACTATCAATGTGTAGGATAAAGTTACTGAAATTACATTCCAATGATATTAAGAGGGTCTAATAAGCTATTTAAATTCCAAATGAGACAACTAATTTCTAGAAAATTTATTTTAGGGGAAAATTGTGTGGGAAATTGGTGCACAACAAAATGGAGATAATTATAAATTAATGATATTTGAGGGAAAATTCATAGACTATCAACCTCAATGAATTAGATAACTAATCATTCAGTGTCCGATTCCATTTTAGGTAAGAATAAGTGAAACAAAAGGTATAGAAAAATACATGGAAAATAGTGGAAAAGTGCATGCATGAAGATCACATAACGGATTGAGATAGAATCAAAGAAAGGTAGGAAAAGGATTGAATCTCTTATTGATGGCTATACAATGTGATAGATGGAACCTGATTCAGGCACCATATAGAGAGGAACCCTCAAATCCTAGAATGGTGGCATACAAGAGATTCAATTGGAGGTGGTGTTTTTTGTAAGAAATGAGGGTGGAATAAGGGTAAGAAAATCATAATGATTTAAGGGGGAAAACATCTTTTCACCTTTTTTTAAGAGGGTGCACAGCTTGGCTTCATGGTTTGCTAAAATATTCATCATCAATATCCAAAGCGGACACCCTTTCACAACCATCCTACATGGTTTGGACAAAATTTTCTCCAACCACGTTGAGTCACTACCTATGTGGCACTAAGGGTGTGTCCTAGAAGCACAGTTTAACAAATAATGTGTAGCCCATGCTGGTGCCCTCTGCAATAGGTCTTTATTTTTTTACATGACCATGAGGAATCCCTCACATGGGTTTTCAAACTATTCCTCCTTATATATGGCTCATATGGTTGGGTCGTGTGGTTACTACTAACAGTTCACAAATGGTGTGCCACATACATCTTCTCTAAAAACTAGATGTTTAGGCTCGAAACAAGCCTCGAACACTCTCAAAACATTCCTTAATCATTTAAGATCTTGTATAAGGTGAAAAATAAGATTCAAACTAAAACTAGGTGGTTTGTTCCTCAAAATAAAAAATGGAGTGTTATAAGTTAGAAGAAAATGGTTAGTTCACCAAGGCCAACCGCATTCCTCAATACGAGGATGTTCAAGAAGTAGCTCTCTCCCCATGATCTTTATTCATATAACTAACAATTGGATCGATTAAGATTTAAGGGGAAGATATAATCTAGGGGTGATTATGTTGAATAAAAAAGGAATATTTTTCAATAAGGTGTTTGTGACAAAGGAAAATACAATGAGAAGTTGTTTTGAAGTAATAACTAATGGTATTAAGTCATAATACAAAACAATAAGTGATTTTGACCAACTATTTTCGATATTAACGTTGAACCTAAAATTGTATGATGTGATTAAGAAGTAAAAAATGATATAGCCAATGATCATAAGATAATGATGTTCATAAGACTAATTTGAGTTATACAGAGGTATCAAGATTAATTTGATGCTCAAATAGTGATATCATTTCATATTTCAAGGGGTATCAGAGAACCCATTGGAAGAAGATAGCTCAATAAAAGAATCATAAACATTCATGAAATTCATGTTTATTTGATTATGAGCCAATATTGTGGTATCATCTTAGTGTGCTTTTTAGGATACTAAATCATGTTGCAAGTTTTATACCATTATTTATATTGACAAGTGATGCATGTCATTATAATTGGTTTCAATAGAAATGATATTCAATTGGATATTGATTGAGAAGTTTCAAATGAAAATTACCTCATAAGGAATAAAAATGGAACCATGTTATAAAAGTCAATAATGGATATCAAATGTTATCATGTGTTTTTCAAAACAAGTGATGTCAACTGATTCAACAATTGGTATGAATCACCCAATTTTAATTTTTATTATTTATTAATTTATTTTCTTTTCTATGTGTGATTTAGATAATTGGGAAAGTAATGTTAGAGAAGATAAAAGTTCAAGTTTCATATCATTTATGGATGTGAGTGAGTGATATGGACAACACTATAGTTGTTGACTGAGACTCTTATTTCTTACACTGATTTATAAATCAGTTATATTAGAGTTTTTATAGATGAATCTTTACTAAGTGGTAGATTCACTCATAGAAATATTTCAGAAAATAAAATTATAAGTTAGATAGTTTGAATATTTAAAGAAGATCTGGAAATGTTTTCTAGTAAGTGGTATAATTCAAACATGTAAATAGTGTTCAATTTGTGGATATAGACTATAGTTTTTTGGAGAATATGAGATGAAGTAATTCTAATGGTAAAGAAATAAAATCTTTTAACCAGAATGTGGTATTTTTGAACAAATGGAAATAATCAAATGGTAAATGGAGCCAAAGAAATGGATTTTTTACAAGTGTTTGAAAGAGCCCAATGATTTTGAAGATATCTTTCCAGTGGTTGATATACACAATATTTTTGGATGTCAAGAAGTGGTATCAAATGGGCTCTGAATAATTTTATATATAAGGGGGAAGATCTAAATCTAGATTTCAAAATTTTAGTTTTCCCTAATATAACTATAATAGAGAACATAGACAAAATCTTGAATAGGAATTACATTAACTAAGGGGGATTATAGATTAGAAGATAACCCTATGTATTACTATTATATCACGAGAGAAAAGTAAACTAAAAATATGAAATAAGAAGCCCCTTTGTATTTTATTGATAAGGGGAGGGGGTGAGAAACATTCACTATAAATTTTATGCCAAATGATAGAGTAGGATTTTTGATATTATTGTCAACAAAATCCAAAGGATGTAAATGTTGTAACCAGTGTGTTGTATGATGGATTAATTTTAAAATAATTATTAATTTAATTTACTTATTAGAAGAGGATAAAAATGAAGAAATGGATCATGGATTTTTGGATAGATATGTAGATGGTTACCATACTTGGGAACCATACTTGGTGAAGGTGGCATGACATTGATAAATATGGAAGTGAATTTTTACGATTCTCATGAAATATATAATGAGGAGGTGTTGGAGCTAGTAAAGTGTCCATATAGGGAGATTTTGAATCAAATAATAACTACCTTGATATCTTTGTATATCAGGGATATGGAATGTGATAAAAAAAATATTGTTAAAGGTAAAAATTAATTATTTGGATCAATTAAGTTGTGAGAAGAAGAATGGTCTTGCTTGAAGTCATTTAGAGAAGAACTGAAGTGCTTTGATGAAGCAATCACATCAAGACACAATAGATCATCTTGCACCCTGAAGGATGGAATATAAATTAATCTAGGAAGTGAGAAGGCCATGTGATATTAACTTGATTCTACATAAGAATAAATATAAATAGATGGATGGATATTGAGTTGATAAATGTTTTAACATACCATAAGATGAGTTATATTAAAATAATATATAAAGTTTTAGTGATTTCTATAGGATTTATGTCTAAATAATTCAGTTAGTGCATAAGAGTAGCCCAGAGTATTGAAAGAATGTTGTGCTATGATGGAAGAGAGAATGTTCCAATTAGGTATGTCAGATTAAAATTATGATGCAATAAATGATGAAACTAAGACTACAAGATAAAGCCACACTATAGTTGAGAGAATAGAAAAAATGGGTGCAAGAATTTGATGGATTGGAAAAATCACACTAAAATGTACTTACCATGTTTCCATTGAGAAAGATCTAAGAAGGATTGCGATAGAATCATGGTTCTTTCATCATGGATCATTATTTTGGTAGAGTTCCCTAAACACATTTTTAATTCAAAAATATGAGTCTACATTGCAACTAGAGGACCATTCTAAACTGGAAGTCAAGGTTTGTGGAATGGAAGAAGAAATGTATTTTTCCACTCAGATAACGTGTCTCACATGTAGGTAGATTTTCAAATTTTTTGAATCGTTGCTTCTCCGTTGGCCTTGCCCCGGGTTGTGGCCGCCATGTAGTCGGATCTCCCTTCAACCGGAGTCACTCTCCTGTCTCGGTCTGGTCCTCCCCGACCGCCAAAACCCGCTTCACGTCCCCCGACCTCGTTCAAAGATGCCCTTTGCGGCTCATCCCAGATATATTTCACCCCTATTATCCCTAAGATTTCCTCGATGAATCTAGATAGTTCTTAGGATGGAGGCCTACCAGTGTTAGAATTCACTATGTCGGACTTCCGGGAAGCTATGGATTTCTCTAAAATGGACGTTGGTGGATCTCTTGAGGCTGATAATCCACCGCTCCACCTCTTCCGCTGGGTAGATGAGGTCTTGGCACCAAACGAGTGAGGCTTGAACGCGAAGACGGATCCAATCTAGGTGAAGAAGGGAGATGCTCCATATCAACACAGATCCAGGCTACTGAATATTCTTCCAGGAGAAGGGTTCTGTCATCTGCACAGATAAAAACTCCGACGGAATTATCGATTGAGCGTAGGAAGGAAAGGTTCTGAAAGGGTCGTAGAAGCCAAAATAATGGGGATATTGATACTGATCCCTACGCCCGGCCTCTTTTTCCCTTCCTTGCTCGACACCTCAGAGCTATTCCTTCTTACTCATATACTATTTTTAGTATATCACTACATGCTTAGGATAATAGGCCTCTCTTTTTATGTCCTCCTACCCAGGCCTCGCAATAGGAATCACCGCAAGTGGATGTTTCTGCTGATTCACCCCGTACAGGTTCAGCTTCGAGCCCTTTTTTAAGGCCTGATCAGTATGCCTTCTCTTCAAATTCTTGAGTAGGGATATGAGAGGGTCCAAGCCTTGTTTATGGGAATAAAAATCCGGTAATTCGGTGGCTCCTTCACTTCCATCCATCAAATTATGTACAAGATCTCAACCCAAAACCATCCGAGAATGCTCCCCTTCCCCTTCTCAATCAAAAGGTCCATCTTGTTTGGGGCCCAAGCTCGATGCCGCATGTTTCAATGAAAACCTTCCTAGTATGGAACTATCCGGGTCTAGGGGCCTGGGTAAAATCCAACCACATAGTCAGTCAAGTTCATAAGAACAAGATCTTCATCATAGCGGTTCTTGAACCCAAACAAAGCACCTCTAAGCTTTCAGAGTTTTCCCGTCATTTAAAAATGCGACCGTCTCTTTATTCCAACCCCCAGAACATGCACATCTTGTTATTCTGGAACCCTCATATCTTTTTGGATCTCATCAATGCATCATATCAGTTCATCACTACTAAGGTCTCTTCTGATACCTCTTTCTGTATCTCTTTTATCTATGAAAGTTGTGAGGCTCAAGTCAACGAATCCTTATGGAATGAACTCAGAGCCTTCGAACTTGGATAATCTACGTGGCATGTTACTGTAGATTTCAACATCATTTCCGATATATAGGAAAAGAATGGATGAGTTCCCTTTCCCTAAAAGGGGAGTTCCGCGTTCGTTGGATTTATGGTTCACTACAGTCTAATGGATCTAGGATTTTTCGGAGCTCGTTATACCTAGTGTAACAATAGGAAGGGAAACCTCTGCACCTGGCGCTACCTGGACAGGTGTCTAGCCAATGATCAAGTGATTACTGCCTACCCAAGCTCAAAGGAAACTCACCTTTCAATAAGTATCTCATATCACACTCCTCTTTTGGTTTTTCTCAGACGCAGGAATGAGAGAGATTGTAGGTTCTATTTTTATCATTTATGGATTGACTTCCTGGGATATCACTAAGTTGTGGTTGAATCATATAACCAACCAGTGAAAGGGTGATCATGGATCAATATTCAATATAAACTTTGGTGCCTCAAATATTATCTCAAGTCATGGATCAGCAAACAACCTCTGCACTACTAAGATATGGACACTGTGAAAACAGACATTGAGCACCATGAAACCAGATTGGAAGAAAACTAGAGTGAATCTTCATTTAGAGAGCTCTCTAACAAGAAGGATATCCTGAAAATTATGATCCTCAGGCACAAACTTTTGGAACCAGAACAAGTTCGCGATAAATGGATTCATGAAGGTGTCCAGAACACATCTTACTTCCATGCCTGTATTAAGGAGAGAAGGAACATTATAATACCCATCTTAATTATAGAATAAAGCTCCCAAGCTGATTATTGTGATGTATTAAGCACCATGGCCTCAAGGAGGTTCTTCCAGGATCAAATTGATGCATGAATGAGGGGTATTCTGGTGGATTTGAATTGATTCCAGATGTTATCCCCCAAGATATTTCTAATAACGATAACATAGTCTTTGAGGCTAAGTTTGATGATTATGGGGTCTTCGAAGTGACGCAGTGTCTTGACCCTGAGAGAATGCCTAGACCTGGTGGCATTCTTAGAGGTTTTTACAAATGGTCTTGGAGTCTGGTTAGGCCCGAGAAGGTTAAGGAAATACATGACTTCTTCCAAGGTGGAAAGCATGTGCCATGACCTTGGTTCTAATTCCGAAAGTCAAAGAACTCTCATCTGTCCACCATTATAGACCAGTGAGATTGTGTAACTTCCCTTGTAAGGTGCTAAAAATGTAATCAATAGGATTCTCTCTCTCCATATTCCTCAGTGTATTTCTTCCAAGCAACATGGGTTTTTAGAAGGAATGTCTATTCAAGGATCAATTTTTGTGGCACGGGAACTAATTACTGACCTCGACCATAAGACGCACGGTTCAAACATGGCCCTCAATCTTGATATGGAAAAGGATTTTGACATAGTTAAATGGATTTTTATTCTTATGGTTCTTTCAAGGTTAGGCTTCTCCTCCCGGGCATCTCATCTCATTTTCAGATTCACTAGTTCAACTTGTCTCTCTATATCTTTCTCTAGTAAATGTCATGGATTCTTTAAGGCTTTGCATGGGCTCAGGAAGGGAGACCCGTTATCTCTAAAAAATTTCATTCTTATATAATATTTCCTCATCCGCATCATCAACAAGAGTATCTTCAGGTTGATATCCTCCTTTATCAGTGTCGTCTACGCTCATTCTATATATCCCACCTCATTTTTGCTGATGGCTCAATTATTTTTCTAAATACCATCAAAATATCAATCTGATGTCTCTCTAAGATTCCTGACAACTACTATATGTGGAGTAGTGAATTGATCAACCTCGAAAAGAGAAAGTTCTATATCTCATGTAAATGTTTAGATAAACTTGTCATCTCTCTTAAAAATAGCATGAATATGCAGCATGGAAGTTTCCCCATGAAATATATGGGTGTCCCCATCTTGCAATGAAAACTTTGTATCCAAAACTTTGATCATATCACCAGAAAAGTCTCCGATAGAGTTTTGAATTGTAAAAACCATTATCTTTCTTGAGGAGGAATAATTATAGTAGTTAACAGTGTTCTCTCTTCAATACTGATTCACACCCTCCCAACTATTGGAGATCCAAAACAAGTCCTACCAAACATTGTTAGAATCTTTGGTCATTAATTTTCGATACGGATTCGGATGGTAAACATCATCGGGATTCATGGGAGAAGCTGGCTAGGCCTTTAAGAGAAGGAGGCATTAGCATGTTGAATGTTAAGGACACACTTAATTGCGTGAATGGAAAATTAACATGGGAAACCTTGAAGAAGTGAACCCTTTGGGGGAATTTGATGGGAGGTAATTACTTTGGGGTATAATCTATGCATGAGGGAATAATTCATTAATCTATTCTGAGGTTTTCCCCATATCCAGGTACTTAAATTCCACTATTGATGGATCATGGGGAGAGAATACATTTAATTCTAGTTTAACAATTGGGCAGGTTCCGTGCATGGGTTTCCTGGGTGTCTTAATCCTGATCTCACATTCAGGGATGTATGAAGGTTTCTGAACTCTATTAATTTCATTCTAAACTAGAACCAATGTGATACCTTCGACCTGATCGACATTAATGTGTATCCTAACAAGTGTATTTTAATGGAGTTAGAAACATGGGCCTTTTCTACTAGGGATTTCCATAAGTTGTTGATTCCCCAAGAAAACACTAATGAGTGGGGGAAGGATCTTTGGAATATGGAGATACTAGAAAAATTTAACTTCTTTGTGTGGAGAATATTGAATAAAGTGGTGGCAACATACTAAAACATCCAACACATGGACATGAGTTTAGATTCTGGATCTTTATATAGCTTGGCAGGTAGGGTGGAGACAATAAAGAATCTCTTCTTTGAAAGTGATTGTGCCTATTCAATTTAGAGCTCTTTCGATGACTTCATGGGATTCTCAACCCCAAATTTGTGAAACCTCCCCATCCTTGATAGATAGTTTCATGGAACATATTTAACTGGTATGAAAATAATGCCAGAAAATTGGTTTTATTAGAGGATTATTGGTGTATATGGAAGGTATGGAACTATGTGAATTTTGAAGGGGTAATCACCCACGACACATCCTCGATTATCCAAACCAAAAACCTCTTGATCGATATGATTGGAATATTTATGTAATATAAGGATGCACCCACTCACAAAGAAATTTAGTCCGGAGGATCGTCAACTCTATCCGCCCCTAGAGTCCCCTAAGGACATTGGGTGTGCCGGCTTCCTCCCCGCTCGGGGCTCAAGCTCAACATAGATGGCTCATGCATTTTGAGGGTCATATGTTGCGGTGGAATGGCGCACAACTTCAGGGGATCGATCATCTTTTCATTTAACACGTTATTTGGCCACACTAATTCCCTCCAAGCTAAAGGCATGGAACTTTTTTCCGGCATCCAGCTTTGCAAACAAAATCATATCGCTCTAGAAGTAGTGGAAACCGACTCACTAATTCTATATTATTTCCTACAATGAGTAATAATCCCCCTGGTCAGTCACTTATATCACAAGAAGATGTAGGAGTATCATTAACTCTCAGACGGAGGTCCTTCACACTTGTAAGGAGGGTAACATGGTTACAAACTACCATGCTTCTATGACGATCCATGGTGCGGGTATCACCTGATTCTCTACCTTAACTCCTTGACTCATGAGGGAGTGAACATTTATGGGGGACACCCTTAGGTTTCACCACTTCAGACCCCCCCCCCCTAATTTGGGTCATGGGTCTCTTTTTCTATTGTTTTCACTCGTTTCTCTTAATAAATAAATATGATATTATGATGACGAGTAGAAGAGATATATAAGATCAAATTAGGATTCTCTAGGATTTTTAAATGATAAATTATATAGTTTTTATAGATATGGTTGTTAAATGAAGATCAAATCATGGTAAAGGATATCATTCCAAGATTTGACTAAAGTTGAGACAAATCAAACCATATTGGAGAGTAATACATTTTGATCATGTATTTATAAAAATAAATGAATTTTGGTTTGAATTCCAAGAGGAGAATATATCAATTAATATTTTGGGATTTTAATCAATTTGATTGTATGTATTATGAACACAGTAATTATATGGTGACACAACATGATCCTAGAACCTTGAGGTGATTGAAATTGATCACAATCCTTAAATCAATGTTAAAGGTTTTAGAGTCTCTATAAAAACATGTCACGATAGTTCTAAAAATTAATAGAGAGCTATAATGTTATAAAAAAAATATAGTACAAGTGAATTAGCAGTGAAGACAACTACAATGGAGTTCTAACAATCATATTAGATTTATTTAAGGAATAGGTTGGGAAGAATACAAGAATAACATTATTATATCTAGCTTATTGAATTAATGAAGAAGAATCATAATAGATATATTTATGGTATGGAATTATATTTATCTAGAAGGAGTATTTTTTCTATGATTAATCTTGAGATAAAGACTCAATCCTAAAAATAAGTGGACAATCTCCTCCAGCGTTGGAATAATTGGAAAAAGAATCAACTCATTATAAAAAGTTGATCTCATTTGGTTTAGAGGTTTCTAAGTGTAGTGAAGTGAATCATAATGGAGCATATATTTGAAGATGAGGATGCAAGGTATCTCTGAATCCCCTATTGAATTTTTTGAGACCCTCATGTTTTTAAAATTTTGAATAAACTCTCATGTTTATAAATTAAACAAGACTTCCCTGAAGTAGTGCATAGAGAAAAATAAGGAGGAGTAACCCTTAGATCTATAGTATTCCTTTCATAAACAATGTAATGGTGGTGAACCTTTTTATGGATTGATGATTGACTAAAATTTATACCCACTACACTAGTGTAACAGTGTATTTTTTTTCACATCAAAACATCATTAGTGTGTTCTCATTAGATGTATCCCATTATGGTGAACCGAGTAAAATCCTTTTGTGATTTATCCTTTATATTTCTATATTTTTGTATGATTTGGTAAGAGAACCATCAATAATGAGGTATTGAAGTTTTTCCATTAAATAAGGGAATAAAATCCATTAAAACTGTTATATAGCTCTTATTTTCATCATTTTTACTTTTAATTTCAATGATTTAATCCCCACTACTTAGTCATTTTTTAAAGATAATTAATCATTTAAATATTTTATAAATATTATATATTTATTGGGAAAGTGGTTTAATTTAGGAGTTTTAAGTGTTTTTAATAATTTATAGAATAAATTGGAAAAAAAGTATTCGATATGTGTCTATTATTTTTTGGGAAATGATTCATTTTAAAAATAAATAAGTAGATTTTTTCTAAGTGTTGGTCCATACATATTATTTTCCCATATATGTAATATACTTGATTTTAACAAACCTTATTTTCATGAAGCTAAATATCATTATTTTTCAATTTCAATTCCTTTAAACGGGACTATTAAAGATGAAAAACTAAGTAGAGGAGGTCTCATGTGCGTTTGAGGCTTGTTCGGAGCCTGAAGCCCCGAAATGGGAATAAAATACTAGGATGTGTGGTTAAAGAAAACAGTGCAACCTAGCCCACATGGTTTCTCTGAAACCGTGTGGTTATAGATAGTGGGGATTTATAGGTCACATAGATTTTCTAAAATCATGTGACCCCAGGCACGTGGCCATGCCGTGCTTTTGTGATTTGGGACAGAGCCTTTTTGCACGGTTTGTGAACGGTAAAATAAACATTGTGCCTAACCATGAGAGGTTCCTCCTTATAGTAGTGACCTATGCATAGTTTGCAGAAGGTTTGAAAACCATGCCCCTCAACCATGTGCCACATTATTTTTGGGTGAAAAATTCAAAATTCCCCTCAATAACCTTTAAAGATGTTTTTCTTCTCCCATTCTTTCTCCAATGGATAAAAATGGATTTCCTCCTCTATTGAGCTCTCAAATACTTCAATATATGCATCAAGCTAATTCCCACATCTTATGTCAAATTCACTATCCTTCTAAAGATTTGGATCCATCTCGGTAAGCTCTTATCGGTTCCGGGCACAACGGAAGCGCGTTGGAGGGTGTACCAAACTTTAATTTTAGCATTAACAACGATCAATCTGAGATCTGTCACGATAATAAAATTCCGGATCTTCAAAATAAAACAAAAATGAAAAATAATGTAGGCAGTCCTAGAACCAAAAATAGGATCATCATATGTTGGTTATAATTAATTTAATTAATTGAAAAGAATTACATTGATGAAATTCTTTCTTCGTTGATGTTTCCGGTCACGATCTGATGTGATCCGTCGTTGCGTCATAGAATCCAAGTGTAAGATTATTCTAGCGGTGATCCATACGTGCTCCGTGTATCTCTGGATGTCACTGAAGGACTCTCCAGGTTCTAGCATGGAAGAGACTTCACTTGCGATGTCTGCCTTCAATCGCCTTGATATGGTGGAGTTGGATGTCTCTCTCATTGTTTGAGAGCGTTCTTGGTGGAAAAATTATTCTCTCTTGGATTGAGAGATTTTCCAAATCCGTTGTGCACAACCACACAAAAAAATGGATAGGTTTATCAGAAATATATAATTGGGATTTATAATTACATAGAATAATAAAATGAATTAATTACCCAAAAGCATTTATTCATTTCATTTAATTCTTAGTAATACCCCATGTCTAATAACAAAAGTTCAGTATTATTATTACCCGAAATGCATCCAATGAATTACACCAAATATTATTTAATTAAATAACTAATATTATTTCTCATAAATTCTAAAAAAATACACGGCGTGTACTTTTTTTTCCATGTTTTTTTATTTCATCCATCACATTTATTAGACCTTGAATAATGGATATTTATTTCTAAAATAAATATCATTGCATTACTCGCTAATAAATATATTATTTCACCCACAATATATTCTCTTGAATAACTAGTGTCGAAATAAATGTGATCATTAATCCTTAAATAATTATTAAACCACAATCGGGAATAATCTTTATTCAGCTTGTTAAATTAATATTTAACATAGATACTTGGAAACACATAGTGTGTGAGCCTCTAGGCCTCTTTCTTAGTGGAATTAGACGGAGCCTACCTAAAGTCCAAGGTTAGCATTTAGAAACACGCCCAGGCACCCATAGAGAAATTAGTTAACACCGCAATGACGTGTAACCTCCTAAGAACACTTACCATGTAATGTAATACCTTTGTCACAATATCTCGAATCAAGCGAGATTCATGCTAGTGCCATCAACCCATGTACACGATTATTCATTCTTTGACATTCTGTAATTGAACTTTCCCATTCCTCACCATGGACATGGATTTATTTAGGCTATATTAATTCCATCAAAGGGCATGAGATATCTACTTCCATTATGGAACAAAAGGGACAAATACTTTCTCACATTATCTATTAATGCAGTATCACTCATGACGCACCCAATGTATCCTAACTCGTTGGGAACAGTGTTTCATCATAGCTTTTTTCAATATATATAAGTGCATGAGTTGTAATACCAATTAATAATAATCTTAATGTCTAAGGACCAATACACACATCTAAAGATCGGAACATCCAATGACACTATGAAATGTGGACTTTCTACTGGGGGGTCTCATTCTCATAATATCCTCCTGGATGTTACCCAGGGTACACACCATGAGAAGGTGCCTCAATGTTTTATGAGTCCTCGCCCCTAATGGCATGTATTATTTTTGTCCCTCAAATAACATCATCCGTCCATAGAACATATGTATTCAATAATAGTGTTATGGATCTTCCGGGTTCTCATCATAGCAGGGATCCGCTATGACCCTTTAATGCAACAGTTATCCTTAGGACATTATCACATGCATTGTCATGCTGAAGAACAATCAAGATGTGATAAGGTATTTTTTAAATGAATAAAGTACAAAGTAGTTGGTTCTAGGCCACTTACTCCAATAGACTCCCACTTGGACTAGAGCTAACAACTAACAACTTTTAACCCGCTAGCTCCCACATGATATTCATGATTCTAATGAGATATTCCTTTAGTCATTGGTTTTTCTATGTTCTCTTTCATGGACACTCTGTACACTGCAACTTCACCCCTTTGATAGAAATCCATCAGGAGGTGATAATTCCGGAGTATGTTCTTTGTCCGTTGATGTGACCTTGGTTCTTTTGAACAAGCCATCGTTGCAGTATTATCACAATACAACGTGGTAGGATCTTTTCTGCTAGGTACCACATCAAGCTCTTAGAGATAGTTCCAAATCCAGATGGCTTCCGTGGATACATCATAAGATGACATATATTCAGAATATACTGTAGAATCGACGAAAATTAGTTTCTTTGAAATCATCCATCTCACAGCTCCTACACTGAGACAGAAAACATATCCAGATTGCAACTTTAGATCGTTATGATATGTCTGAAAACCAGCGTCAACATACCCTCTGATGAAAAGCTCCGCATCTCCTCCATACACCAGGAACATATCCTTAGTTCTTATCAGATACATAAGGATAGTCTTTATATCAGTCCAATGATGTTCTCCTGGATCTGCTTGATATCTGCCTACCATGCTCAGTGCATAGGAAACATCAAGCCTGGTACATAACATGGCATACATGATGGATCCTATAGCCGAAGTGTATGGGATATTACCCATTCTATCTTTCTATTGTTGTGTCTAAGGACACTTTTTTTAGAATGATGTAGGCCATGTGACACTGGAACCAATCCCCTCTTGGATTGTTCCATACTAAAGCTTTTTAGTATCTGGTCAATATATGTACCCTAACTTAGTCCAAGCATCCTCTTGGATCTATCATGGTTGATCTTGATCCCTAGAATGTAGGTTTCTTCACACAATTCCTTCATGTAGAAACATTTGTTCAACCAGCCCTTAACTAACTGTAATACTGGTAAATTTTTTCTAATAAGAAATATGTCATCAATATATACTACTAGGACAATGAATAAATTCCCATTAAACCACTTATAAACACATGGCTCACATTCGTTCTTAATAAAACCATTTTTTATGGATTCATAAAATTGAATGTTCCATGACCTAGATGATTTCTTTAATCCATAAATGGATTTCTGCAACTTGCATACCCATTTGGCTTCACCTGGTGTCACAAACCCTTCTGGTTTTGTCCTATAGACATCTTCCTGAAGCTTCCCATTAAGGAATTCTATTTTTGCATCCATTTTCCAAATATCATAGTCATGGTAAGATGCTATGGAAAGTATGATTCTTATGGATTTAAACATGGAAACTGGAGGGAAGGTTTCATCATAGTCCATTGCATGATGTTTTCTGAATCCTTTAGCCACTAGCCTTGCTTTATAGGTTCTAACTTGACCTTCCATGTCTAGTTTTCTCTTGAATACCCATTTTCATCCAATAGTCTATACCTCAACTGGATCGTCGACAAGAAAAAAAACTTGGTTCTGATACATGGAATCCATATCATAATTCACAGCTTCTAGCCATTTTGTAGCTTCTGAGATTTCTACTTCTTCCTTATTGGAGAGAGGTTCATCAATACCCAACAATAATGATTTACCATCCTAGGTGACTAGGAAACCAAATCTCTCTAGTTCCCTTACCTCTCTTGAGCTCATACGCAGTACTTGTGCTTCTGGAACCTCTTCCATAGGGACCTCTGGATCTTGTTCCTATACCAACTCATGTGTATCTTGAGCATCAACTTCATCGAAGTCAATCTTTCTCTCACTATCCTTTTTGAGGATGTGCTCCCTCTCAATAAAGACAGCCTACCTGGTGACAACTACGTTCTTATCTGAAGGATTATATAGGTAATTTCCTTTAATTTCCTTGGGATATCCAATAAAGATACACTTTTTCCCTGGGGTTCTAGTTTGTTTCATGAGAAGGCCTTAAAAAATGTATCACATCCCCATACACATGTGTGCGGTAAAATGGGTTTCTTCAAATTCCATAACTCGGAGGGAATTCCATTTGCTGCCTTAGTTGGTACTCATTTTAATGTTTATGCTTTAGTATATAATTCATATCCCCAAAAGGATAATGGAGGATCTATATGACTCGTCATTGACCTCACCATGTCCAACATGGATAATGGAAGATCTGCATGACTCATCATCAACCTCACCATGTCCAACACGATGTCGTTCCTTGATGTGGCTCAATTTTAACTCTCTTTGCCACATCCTTTTTATATTTTTATTGACTTTTATATACCAAAATGATTGTTTTTAGTATTTATTTGATAATTGTTGTGTTTTTGTACTTTCTGTGTAGAATAATCAGTTTTTAGTTTAAAACATGCATTTTAATGTGCATTAGTGTCATTTTAAATAATTCTTCAATTAAATTAGTCTTGAGAATTACACTTTTATTTATTCTTTTTTTTTAAAAAAATTTTCATTCCAGTTAGTTTATTAATTTATTAATTTAATTCATTAATTATTTAATCTTTAAATTGTAAAAAAATCACTCATTTAAGTTTTTAGTCTTATAATAATTTAATTAGTTTTAACAATTTAATTTTATTCAATTAATATTTCTTATTCTTTAATTCACTTTATTAATTGGATAATTAATTGGTTAACTAATTTAAGTATGTAAGATTATTATTTTAATTTGTTTTAAATTATTTTATTAAACCCAAAAAAATCATTCATTTAAATAAAACACAATTAATTTTTTTATTTAACATTGATGTTTTTAGTATTTAATTCCATTATATTTAATCTAATTTATTAATTGATTAATATATTTTTAGTTTCATTAAATTTATTTATTTATTTAATTTTCTTTTTTGTGTTTGATTGTAGTTGTTGCGGTTGCACGGTCCTTTGTTGTTGTTCCTTTACAGTTCATGTGCCACCATTTCCAGCCTAACGGTCTCACAGTGAGCATCACTCATAGTGCCACCATTTCGAACCTGTCTCACCACCTCCACCCTTTCCTCGTGGTGGAACCTCCATTTCCATTCACGGACTCATTGTTCCTCCTATGCTCAACACCCATCCTCAGAGTGCCTCATTTATTGTCTCACCGTTTCAAAAAAAACAGCCACCGTCTCGCACACCTCTTCTCTGTCTCACCATTCCACGAACCAGCACCCAGGCACCGTTCACACTCACCATATCCCTCACTTCAAGGTTCCACCATTTCCTCATAGTGCCACCCCTCTTCTCCCTGCCTGACTTCTTCACGAACCACAACACCAGTTCATATAGCAACAAGCAGCAAAGTAACAAAACAAACCAATTCATGCAGCAAATCAAAAAAAATCAATCACAACAACAACATTCCAACAGAATCAAACCATAATCAAATAGAAACAACAATATCTGAACCATTTATAAAATCATTTCAAGCAAGGAAAACCTCAAAACCCTATGTTTCATTCAGAATCGAGAAAACATAGACAATGTCTACAGATTCAATCCTTCTGATCTGAGAAATCCCACGAAGCTGGAGCCATCTGATCCCAAGCAGTAGCCACCTTCTTCCACAATCTCAGCGCTGTGCCAGATTTGAACTGCCTCCCTCTCTAAGCCGCACACCCCCCCAAACCGCAGTGCATCGCCAGCCGCCACAAGCCACCTTCCGACCGCCAACACTGCCCGGACCTTGCCGGCATCTCCCCTTGTATCAAACCCTAACCTGAACCCACTGATACCCCTTGCCTGTGCACTCCACCTTTCCCCGCACCACCCTCCGAAGCCCCATGAACCGAGCCCGCACCACTGGTGGGACCCCCTTAGCGTCGTCGCCCCTACTAGAACACCGGTGCCGCCGCTGCCTCACCTACCCTCCGCATCGCTCTCCACTCCCCTCACCGAACCCTCCTCCCCTTTCTCTTTCTCTTTTGTTTTTTTATATTATTAGTTTGTTTTATATAATAATCATAATATATATAATACACTATATACAAAAAAACCTATATATATATATATGATGCTAATTACTTTTGTTTTTTTTATAAGTAAAATATAATAATTATATTTTTCATATAATAGTAATAATAATATTATGTATTATATATATATATATATTATTAAGTATTTTCATTAACTAATCGAATTAATAATATTAATATATAGTCATTTAGTTTTCATTATTTTTTTAACGTGTTTTGTTTTTTCTATTGTTTAGTGCAGGGGGAGTTAGGTGTGCGATGCAATTTGTGGGCAGTGTGTAGGAAAAGTGTTCAAGATTCAAAAGTTGTTGTAAGGGATCAGCGTCGTTCACTTAGAGTTCACTAATAACTAGTGAAGTTCACATAAATGTGTGCCATGTGGATTTTTTGATTTGTAAAGGGAAGGTTATAGCTCGCCGGGCACACATTATTTTCATTCAATTAAGAGAAACTAATCCAGTGACAAGAACGGGAGGAGCAGCGTTGTGAAAGCTACACGTGGAGGCCAGGAAACTCCTCGGGTGAGATTCCATAGACTTCTACTGGTCATTAGCATACGCAACAAGAACGAAATTATTGAGACACCAAAGGGAAGGGTAAAGAGGGAACTCAAGACCGGGGGAGGGATTGATCCAAGGGGGCAGAAAGGTAGGGATCGATCCAGATTGGGGGAGCAGAACAAGGGGAACATTAAAAATATTCTTTCACGAGAAGATTGGAGTATCGAAAGCACCTGATCAGATCAATTCACACCTCGATTCCCAGGGCGGGACATCGAGCACATTCCAACATCGCATCCACCATTGATCAGCAAGAATTAATACTTTTAGGAGAATTAGTAGGGAGTTCGAACAAATTAGTTTTCCTTGTGCTCTATTTTTATGCATCTTATTTAAATATGAATTTCATTGATCTTAATTCAATTGTTGCATTAAATCCAACCATTATGTCCAACTAAATTCCTTCTGGGGGAATAAGTTTGTTGATTTGGTTTTTTTAGTCTGATTCATGCACTGCATCATTTCCTCGAATGTCTCTCTCACTCAGAACGACTTTATTTTAAAAACAATAAGGTCGAGTGAAAACTGATCTTGTTTGTACCATAAGGAAAACTATTTCAATTTGAGGAACTCACTGATAAGTGAGTTATGCTCGAATGAGAGAGACACCCTGAACTCAATTGACATGTTGAGCCCAGTGACATATGACTTGTTATCTCCATTGGATGGAATGAATTTTATAGTTTAAGGACTATAAGAGTTATTTCATCACAAACTGACCAGATGAAAAATATGGCCAGTTAAATTAAGTCAGATCAATCATTTTAAAACTTCAGTGCATGAACAAGGTTAAGAAATATCAAATCGGCCAGTGGACTTCCCCCCTATTCATCTATTAGTCGTTTAAACCACAATTTCCTTTGCTGCTCTGTCTACTCCCCTTGCACTCTCCAATTCACCTTTAATCCCTCACACAATTCAAACTCACCCCACTTCACTATCTCCAACTGTTTTTTCTGTTTTTTTGTGTGTGTTTTTGTTTAGTTATTCTTTTTTTTATCGTCAAACACAACTTGAGGCCTCCCTGTGGTTCGAACCTATCTTTCCACTGTCCTATATAGTATTTAGGTTATAAATTTTAGTTTGTCTCCCATGACCAACGACACGTGAGCATGAAAATTTTGGCCCCGTTGCCGGGGAGGATAGAAAAGACATTTAAAAAAACCAAACAAAAATTCCCATATAGAAAAATAAAATAAAAAAAATCACTAAAAAATCTGCAAAAAGAAAAATTGAAATTCAAAAAAAAATTGAACCTACGGTATGAAAACCAGGTCTAAGTATGAATACTTAGTACCTGGTAATCCAGAAATTGATAAGCACCTCAAGGAAGTGAAAAAGAACAAAGACAAGGTCAAAATGGAAGATAATAAAAATGAAAACTTGAAGAGACCACTTCTTGAGAATTTTAACCAGCCTGTAATGATGAACCCACCTGGGAATGAGATAGCTGAGAGGCACTGTTTGAGAGAGTTCTTGATACCTTCAATTTCTAATAACCCTTCATGAATTAGACTCTCTCCTAGGTCTAGGAATTATGAGATCAAGAAATATATGATTAGTCAGTTGCCTACCTTCAATGGAATGCCTAATGAAGACTCTCTTGACTTTATTAGATCCTTCTACTGTAGTGTCCAACAGATACCACTTAGGGATCTCATTTAGTAAGAGCTTAAACTGAGAGTGTTTCCCTTCTTCCTCAAGGGAAATGATAGGTCTTGGTTCAAACAGTTAGAAGAATAAATCTTTGTCACCTGGGATCAAGTTTACAATGAGTTCAAAATGAAATTATATCCTAGGAGGATGACATTTGAGATTAGGCATAAAATTACTGGATTCTTTCATGATGAAGGAGAAATATTTCATGAAGCCTGGAATAGGTTTAGATGTTTTCTTAGGCAGTGTCAAAACCATCAATGTACACCCAAATTCCCCATAGACACCTTCTACAATAGTCTCACCCCTTACCATCAAACCATGGTTGACCAGTCTTCTGGAGGAGACTCCTTAGTGATAATACTACTGAGGTGCTCAAACAAATCTTTAATACACTAGCTCAAAACTCCAGGCACAAATTCTATAGGAGAAGAACCATTGTGAGAAAGGAAAATACCCCTGGTCCTGAAGCTGAAGCCCAAGATGTTGGGTTCTTTAATGAGAACCCACATCAAATCCTTAAGGAGTAGTGCCACCACTGTGGCATATATGGCCATTCTCAAACTTGTTGTCCAGACTCTGAGATGCATGTCCAGCCTCATGAGAGTGCCAGATTTGCTGGCTATGGAACTCAGATACAACATATGGAAGATCCTTTTTCCAACACCTACAATCAGGGGTAAAGGAACCATCTGAACCAATCACGGAGGGAGTATGGAGTCCTCTGACCAACTGCCCCTCCGGGATTCCAATAGCCACCTAGGTAGAAATTACAACTCCAACCCCAACCAAAGGCTAAGTCATCCAACACAAAAGATGATGTGAGAGACATGTTCCATCAGTTGATAGGGAAGTTTGATGAACAAAAGACCAAAAATGATTATGATAAAGATCAAATGGATGCTAGAATTAAGAACATGGAAATTCAAATGGGGCATTTGGTTAGGGATGCTAGTAATAGAGAAAAGGGTAGGTTGTCTGGAACCAATGAAGCCAATAATAGGGAGAATTCCATGGCTGTGACCACTAGAAGTGGTCTCCAAACTCACCAAGAGACCAGGAAAGAACCCCAAAATTATGAAATTGAGATACTGGATGAAGCTGGAAACTCAAATCTGAAAGAACCTGAATCTGGAAAACTGGACATCACAACTGGAAGCCCTCTAGTTCCTACTGTTACAACTCAAAAACCCAAAGAAAATAGCTTGAAAAACAAAGACAATAAAGGGAGGAAAGTTGTTGAACAATAATCTGTAGAGATACCCCCAATTGTGAGGAACTTTTCCCCTAGAATCCCATTACCACAAAGAATTAAGAAGCCAATTCATGATTCTGAACTGTTGAAATTTTTGAAAGTGGATAAAAAGATGAACATTGATATCCCACTCTTGGAATCATTTATTCAAAGCCCATCATATCTTAAGTAACTCAAGAAAATATGTTCAAACAAAAAGACATTGGAGGAATTTTCCACCTATAGCTTAACAGAGGATTGTAGTGCAGTATTGCAGAGTTGGATACCTCATAAGCTTTAGGACCTAGGAAGCTTTGTCATCCATTTCACTTTTGGGGATATAGGGTGTAAGTTCAACTGTTTGTGTGATCTGCGTTCTATTATTAATCTAATTCCACTGTCACTTTTTCATCACATGAGATTAGGAGTTCCCCAACCTACCACTATTGTGTTACAGCTTGCTGATAGGTCCATTACTCATCCAGTGGGTAGGGTCGATGATCTATTAGTGGAATTAGGAAAACTCCTTTTGCCTGCTGAATTTCTTATCCTTGATATTGAGTGTGAACAGGAGGTTCCTATCATTCTTGGTAGGCCCTTCTTGGCCACAGGGGGAGATGTGATAGATGTGTCTAAGGAGAAACTGATTTTCAATTTGGGTGAATAGAAATAATAATTCAATGTGTTTAAGAAAATCCAAGAACCCACCCATCCAATTTTACAAAAAATTTGAGATGTTAGTTGCTGAGAGTCGTATTGATAAGGAGGAATAATAGTTTCTGAGAATGATAACTGAAATCAATATTGAACCTGAAATCCCTGTTGCCACTTGCATGGGGATCAGTTCAAGTAAGGAGGGATAAATTTTTGATAAATACAAGGGATAATTCTTGGAGAACCTATATGAGTTTGTTGTGGAGCACATTATTACCCAGAGAGAGGAGTATAAGTTTTATGAGATATCTTTTAGAAGCTCTAGCACTAAGGAAAAGGCCTTCTCTACTACCTTCTTCAAGAGGAATCATGAAGACCATGGGCCACCCAGGCCTAAGTGTATTCCATCAAGCTAGTCACCACCCACCCATGAACTCAAACCACTCCTTGACCATCTTAAATATTCCATTTTAGGAGAAAATTCAACCCTTTCTATGATTATTTAATCCAATCTATAGGTGATTCAAGAGAATAATCTTCTTAGTGTTTTGAAAAAATACAAGTTAGTTATAGGCTGGCCGATTACTGATATCAAGGGGATAAGTCTATCCTTCTGCATGCATAATATTCTCACGGAACCTAAGTGTAATCCTAGAGTAGAAGCCCAAAAAAGACTCAACCACAACATGAAGGAAGTTTTGAGAGAATAAGTAATTAGTTTGCTTGATGCTGGAATAATTTTTCCAATTTCTGATAGCCCTTGGGTCTGTCTTGTCTAGGTGGTACCCAAAAAGAGTGGAGTGATAGTGGTCACTAATGAAAAAAATTAGAAAAAGTAGAAAATAGAAGTGAATAAATGGAGAGTCTGTATAGACTACAGAAAATTGAATTCTTCCACAAGAATGTATCACTTCCCCATTCCATTATTGGATCAAATGTTAGAGAGATTGGCAAGCAATGAATTCTTATGCTTTCTTTATGGTTATTCTGGTTACAACCAGATTGCCATTGCACTTGAGGACCAAGAGAAAACCACATTTACCTTTCCATTTGGGACATTTTCCTACTAAAGGATGCCTTTTGGTTTGTGTGGTGATCCATCCACTTTTCAGAGGTGCATGATGTCAATTTTTTCAGACATGATTTAAAGGATAATTGATGTGTTCATGGATGATTTTTCTATTGTTGGAAATAACTTTGAGAACTATCTGAAAAACCTGGAACTAGCGTTAGAAAGGTTCCAAGAGACCAACATAGTCTTAAATTGGGAAAAGTACCAATTCATGGCCACCGAAGGCATAGTTTTGGACACAATGTTACTAAGAAGGGGTTGGAGGTCGATAATGCTAAAATTGTGGTCAAAAAAAAGTTTCCCCCGCCTGAAAATGTTTAAGGAATTAGAAGTTTCTTGGGACATGATGAGTTATACATGAGGTTAATTAAGGACTTTTATAAGATTACTGGAACCCTGTTCTCCCTGATGGTTAAGGACACACCCTTTGTCTTCGATGAGACATGTATAGAGGCTTTAATTTGTTCAAGGTGAAGTTAACTATTTAACTATAATCACTGCTCCTGACTGGAAGCTTCCCTTTGAGGTTATATGTGATGCTAGTGACTTTGAAGTAAGAGCTGTGTTAGGATAGTGGAAGGATAGGAAACTTCATGTTATTTACTATGCAATAAAGGTATTGGAAGATGCCTAAAAGAATTATTCTACCATTGAAAAGGAGTTGGCTACTATGATGTTTACTTTGGAAAAGTTCAGGTAGTACTTAATTGGATCAAGAATAATCATTTTCAAAGATCATTCAATCCTAAAGTATTTTATGGCTAAAAAGGACTCAATTCCCAGACTCATGAGGTGGACCTTTCAGTTATAGGAGTTTGATTTAGTGATTAAGTATAAGAAAGGGGATGATAATGTAGTTGCAGATTACTTGTCCTGATTGCCCAATTCCCCAAGTAAGGAACCAAAAGAGATCAACACTTCTTTCCATGATGACCAGTTGTTTGCTGCCTCTGTGCACTAGTCCGCTTGGTTTTCAGACTATGCAAACTTTGTGGTAGCTAGAGTCATGCCCAAGGATCTCTCACACAACAACAGGAAGAGGTTTATATCTGAACTGAAATATTATTTTTGGGATGACCCTCTCTCATTAGGAGGTATGATAATGGAATTTTGAGAAGATGTGTGGTTGATGATGATATTTTTCCCATACTTGAGAGCTTCCATTCATCACCTTGGGGTGGCCACCATGGAGGAGAAAGTACTACTCAAAAAGGTCCTACAGGATGGCTTCTACTGGCCAACACTATTTCAAGATGCTAGGAGTCTATTTATTGGCTGTGAAAAATTTCAAATGTTGGGAAATGTTGGAAGAAGGTCGGAACTACCCCAGAAAGGTATTATGGAGGTCAAAATCTTTGATGTGTGGGGCTTGGACTTTGTGGGACCATTCCCATCCTCTTAAGCGAATGAGTAAATTTTGGTTGCAGTGGACTACGTGTCCAAGTTGGTTGAGGTAGTAACTCTTCCTGACAATTCAGCTGCTAGTGTTGTGAAATTCATCAATAAAAAAATCGTATCCATATTTGGTGTGCCACGAGCATTCATTACTGATAATGGGACTCACTTCAAGAATTATAAGTTCAAAGGTTTTATGGAGAAGTATGGGAGGTCAAATAGGTCATGAACCACTTATCACCCACAGTCTAGTGGGCAATCAGAAGTTTCAAACGGAGAGCTCAAAAAGATTTTAGAGAAAATAGTGTCTAGCTCTAGAATGGAATGGCCAAGGAAGTTGGATGAGGCCCTTTGGGCCTACAGAAATTCTTATAAGACTCATATAGGGATGTCACCATATAGGCTAATCTTTGGGAAAGCATGCCATCTACCTATTGAGTTCCAACAATGATCTTATTGGGCAGTGAAATCTCTTAACATTGATTTTAAGCCTCCTAGAGAGAGGAGACTATTAGAGTTGAGTGAGCTAGAGGATATTCGAAGAGAGTCCTTTGAGAATGTTTAAATTTACAAAGAAAGAACAATGTATTTTCATGACTCAATCATTCAAAATAGGAATTTCAAGGTTTGTGAGAGGGTCCTGCTTTTCAATTCAAGATTTAAACTCTTTCCAGGAATGTTGAAGACCAAATGGTCACGACCTTGTTCCATTGTTCGAGTCTTGGTTAATGGAGCTGTTGAGATGGTTGGAGAAGGGAATTGACCTTTCTTAGTCAATGGTAAAAGAATAAAAAACTTATTTGAAGGGTATCCAAAGGGATTTTCTACCATATATGTTTTGTAAGAATGAGTTGTTTCAAGTCTAACTGAGGACTATAAACTCAGTGTTTCATGGAAACTAAACCATGGTTGCTTAGTTTTTTTCTTTTTCTTTTTTGTTATTCAATAAAGTAACCTCTGATGCTTGTTTTCTAGTTTAATCTCTTAGCTTCTTAATGGTGCCTCATGATCTGTTATTGTTTTAGAGAGAGAGTTATTGCTGCTAGAAACATGGCCAAGAAACCCCAAGGGAGCAATCCACTGCATCATATGGATAACATTTCTCTCTACTCACTCTCTTCAGTTACTTATCTTGAACTTAAAACACTAAAATATTATTTTAATTATTTGAACTTGTAGGTTAATGAAGAGGAGTAATAACCCAGTGCTGCTGAAGTGAATCTGTTGATGGAATTTCGTGTTAAAGGCCCAATAATTCTGAGAAGTGTTGTTCTGACCTTTTTCAATTTTAATTACCTACTTAATATTCATGGTGAACTAAGTGTGGGGATCTTCCCACTATTTTTTAAAACTCTTAGACTGTGCTTTATTTCATGGGTGTTTATCTGCTAGTATCTAGAGAGTTGAAAAAAATTATTTTCAGCTGATTTGTGAAACATGCTTGGACCAACTACTTTCAATTTCATTATGCTGCTGCTGCACATCACTGTTCATCATGCTACTATTGTAAGTACATTGATAAAATATTTTTTCTTCTAAAAAATTCAATGCATGAAATTTTAAAAAAGAAATACACTTGTTTTCCGGTGATGGTTGGTGGGGATTTGTTTTTCTGTTTGTCTTTGTTTGAATTTTTCTTTTCTTTCTTTTTTTTGGTGTGGAAAATCAAATTTTTAAACCTCATTGGGACCCTTCCATATCCTATTTAAGCTGAACTATCCATCAATATTGAAATTCAACTGTCTTCCACATTAGAATTCAACATTGGGGACATTTTTGGGTTTTACGTATGGGGGAGAGGGGTCATTCTATTGTCATTTCAAATTCCCCCTTCTTGAACCTAAGTTTGAGGTTTTTTAAACAAATGGTCAATTTTTTTCAAAATTCTCAGAATTGTTTCCAAATAAAAGTCTTTCATCACTTTATGATCATTGTAGGTTCATTGGTACTTCAATAATGTTATGTTTAGTGGATAACTGATTGCTAGTTGTTGAGAGTGGCACTTAGTTAGAAACGGTTAAGAATGAATGATTGCTGAGTGAAATTGTTCGCTATCTCAATGAACCTGTCTATTTAGGAACTGAGGATGGGAGTGTGACAGGATAGGTTTTGTTGGATGAGGATCATTACTTGGAGTAACATGATGTTCTCATTGGAACCCAGGGGACTCACATTTTTATAAAATTATATTCAATCACTTTTGGAAGACAACATGAATGATTATTAATTAAGTCCTTTGTAACTGGAGTAAAATGGGAAATTGGGATCCCATGGTGAGTATCTGAGACAAGGTGCACTGGGTGAATTTCAGTGAATAAATAAATCCAATTTCAATCTTAATAAGTTCTATGCATAGTGCTCTACACATGGAATATGTCTATGAAAGATTAAAATAAAGTTCCCTTGTCAAAAATGAACTCAATTTGGTGAGGGAAATTTTGAACCCAGATGAAGAAGGGAGCAATTAAATTGGTTAATTTCCATTTGAGTTGAGTCAATAATGTGATGAAATTAATGGACTTTAATATTTGTAACATGGGGGAAGGTGAGAATGGAAGGTGCACTTGGTTAAGTTTAAAGTTTCACTGCATCTAACCTGTCAACACTCCTTGAAATAGAACTTGAATTGGAATGTGCGGAAGGACAATTAATGAATACATATAGGAGGCATGACATACTTGACAGTGTATGTATTTGTTATGATTTTGACTTCCGGTGAGTATTTGAAGCTAGGTAGGACACCATTTTTGAACACCTTTGGATAGCTTGACCCATTGTTTGGTCCTGCTCCCCATGATATTAAAGTTTAATCATGTACTTTTTGAATGGAAACTCACAAAACATCTTTCTGTTTTAAAGTTAAAGGCATGTGTTTTTTTAAGGACAAAAAAAGTTTTAAGTGTGGGGGAATTTGATGTGGATCAATTTTAACACTCTTTGCCTCATCCTTTTTATATTTTTATTGAGTTTTTATACCAAAATGATTGTTTTTAGTAAGTATTTGATAATTGTTTTTCTTTTGTACTTTCTGTGTAGAATAATCAGTTTTTAGTTTAAAACATACGTTTTAATGTGCATTAGTGTCATTTTGAATAATTCTTAAATTAAATTAGTCCAGTGAATTAGACTTTTATTTATCCCTTTATTTTTACAAATTATTCATTCCAGTTAGTTTATTAATTAATTAATTTAAATAATTAATTCTTTTTTCTTTAAATTGTAAAAAAATTACAAATTTTAGTTTTTAGGCTTTTAATAATTTAATTAGTTTTAAAAATTTATTTTATTCCATTAATATTTCATATTATTTAATTCACTTTATTAATTGGATAATTAATTGGTTAAATAATTCAATAAAGTAAGATTATTATTTTAATTTGTTTTAATTTTTTTTATAAAACACAAATAAATTCATTCATTTAAATAATACACAATTAATTTTATTATTTAACTTTTAGTTTTTAATTCCATTCTATTTAATTTAATTTATTAATTGGTTACTTTATTTTTAGTTTCATTAAATTATTTATTTTTTAAATTTTCTTTGTTGTGTTTGTTTGTAGGTGTTACGGTCGCACGGTCCTCTGTTGTTGTTCCTTTACGGTGCATGTGCCACCATTTCTAGCCTAACAGTCTCACCGTGAGCATCACTCACGGTGCCACCGTTTTGCACCTGGCTCACTGCCTCCACCATTTCCTCACGGTGGCACCTCCATTTCCTTTCACGGACTCACTGTTCCTCCTCTGCTCAGCACCCATCCTCACGGTGCCTCATTTATTGTCTCACCATTTCAAAAAAACACCCATTGTCTCTCACACCTCTTTACTGTCTCACCGTTCCATGCACCAGCACCCAGGCACCGTTCACACTCACCGTATCCCTCACTTCACGGTGCCACTGTTTCCTCACGGTGACACCCCTCTTATCAGTATCTAACTTCTCCAAGAACTGCAACACCAATTCATACAGCAACAAGTATCAAATCAACGAAACAAACCAATTCATGAAGCAAATCAAACAAAATCAAGAACAAAAACAACATTCCAACAGAATCGAATCGTAATCCAACATAAACAAAAATATATGAACCATTCACAACATCAGTTCAAGAAAGGAAAACCTCAAAACCCTATGTTTCGTTCAGAATAGAGAAAACACAGACAATGTCTACAGATTCAAACCTTCAGATATGAACAATCCCATGAATCCGGCGCCATCCGAACCCAAGCCGCAGCCACCTTCTTCCACAAGATCAGCACCGCGCTAGATTTGAACTGCCTCCCTCTAACCTGCACGCTGCCCTGAACTGCAGTGCATCTCCTGCCGCCACAAGCCACCCTCCGACCACCGGCACTTCCCAGACCTCGCCGACACTGCCCCCTGTATCAAAGCCAAACATGAACCCACCGATACCCCTCGCTTGTGCACTCCACCTTTCCCCGCGCCACCCTCTAAAGCCTCATGAACCCAGTCCACACAACTAGTGAGACCCCCTCAGCGCCGTCACCCCTTCTGGAACACCTGTGCCGCCACAACCTCACCTCCCCTCCGCATTGCTCTCCTCTCCCCTCACCGAACCCTCCTCCCTCTTTCTCTTTCTCTTTTCTTTTTTTATTTTGTTAGTTTTTTTTGTATAATAATCATAATATATATAATACACTATATACAAAAAAACATACTTATATATATATGATACTAATTAATTTTTTTATAAGTAAAATATAATAATTATATTTTCGTATAATAGTAATAATAACATTAAGTATTATATATATATATTATTATGTATTTCTATTAACTAATCAAAGTAATGATATTAATATATATTCATTTAGTTTTCATTATTTTGTTTAACATGTTTTGTGTTTTTTATTGTTTAGTGTAGGGGGAGTTGGGTTTGCGAAGTAATTTATGGGTAGTGCACAGGAAAAGTGTTAATGATTCACAAGTTGTTGTAAGGGATCAGCTTCATTCACTGAGAGTTCACATGGAACTAGTGACATGCACATAAATGCACACGATGTGGATTTTCTGATTTGTAAAGGGAACGTTATAGATCGTCGGACACACATTATTTTCATTCAGTTAGGAGCAACTGCTCCGATGATAAGCGTGAGAGGAGAAGCGCAGTGAAAGCTACATGTGGAGGCCAGGGAACTCCTCAGGCAAGATTCCAGAGACTTCTACTGGTCATTAGCATACGTGATAGGCATGAAATGATGGAGACATCGAAGGGCAGGGGATAGAGGGAACTCGAGACCGGGGGGGGATTGATCCATGGGGGCAGCAAGGTAGGGATCGATCCAGACTACAGGAGAAGATCAAGAGGAACATACAACATATTACTTCGCGAGAAGATTTGAGTATCGGGAGCAGCAGATCAGATCAATTAACAACTTGATTCCCAGGGTGGGACATCGTGCGCATTCCAACATCACATCCACCGTTGAGTAGCAGGAATTAGTAGTTTGAGGAGAATTAGTAGGGAGTTCAAACATCTTAGTTTCCTTTGTGCTATGTTTTTTTACAACTTATTTCAATTTGAATTTCATTGATCTTAATTCTATTATTGCATTAAAACCAACCATTATGTCCATCTAAATTCCTTCGGGGGGGGGGGATAAGATGGTTGATTAGGTTTGTTTAGTCTGATTCATGCACTGCATCATTTACTACCATGTCTCTCTCACTCATAACGAGTTTATTTTTCAAAAAAAGGGTCGAGTGAAAACCGATCTTGTTTGTACCATAATGAAAACTGTTTCAATTTGAGGAACTCACTAACAAGTGAGTTATGCTCAAATGAGAGATGAAAACTGAAATCAAATGACAAGTTGAGACCAGTGACATCAGACTTGTTATCTCCATTGGATGTAATGACTTTTACAGTCAAAGGACTGTAAGAGTTATTTCATCATAAACAAACCAGATGAAAAATCTGTCCAGTTACTTTAAGTCAGATCCATATTTTTAAAACATTAGTGCATGGACAAGGCTAAGAAATATCGAATCGGCCAGTGGAATTTCCCCCTATTCATCTATTGGTTGTTTACACCACAATTTCCCTTCATTCTCTGTCTACTCCCCTTGAACTCACCAATTCACCTTTACTCCCTCACACAATTCTCACTCACCCCACTTCACTATCTCTAACTATTTTTTCTATTTTTTTGTGTGTGTGTTTTTGTTTAGTTTATCTTTTTTTATCTCCAAACACCGCATGAGGCCTCCCTCTGGTTCAATCATGTCTTTCCACTGTGCTAAGTAGTAAGTAGGTTATAAATTTTAGTTTGTCGCCCGTTCCCAACGACGCGCGAGCGTGCATTCCTCCTTTCAATAACACCATTCTACTGTGGTGTATAAAGAGGAGTGAGCTGAGATAGAATCCCAAACTCCCACAGAAGAGCAATGAAATCTTGGTTTAGATATTCTACACCTCGATCCAATCAAAGCTTCTTTATCTTCTTACCAATTTGATTCTCTACTTCATTCTTGAATTCCTTAAATTTCTCTAAGTATTATGAATTATAGCTCATTATGTAGACATATCCATATATACTCAAATCATCAATAAAATTAATGAAGTAAGAATATACACCTCTATATTCTATTGTAAATGTTCCACACAAATCTATATGGACTAATCCTAGAAGCTCTGTGGCCCTTTCACCCTGTCCACCGAAAGGCGGCTTGGTCATTTTACCTTATAAACAAGCATGAAATCTATCATGTAGTTTTAGCTCAGTAGAGTCTAATTATCCATCTTGGAAAAGCATTGTCATGCACTTCTCGTTTACATGACCGAGTCGGTGATGCCACAGCTGGGTGATGTATGAGTCATGTGAGTTTTTTTCATTATCGATTTACAACACTTGGTTTTCATAATTTAATACATACAAACCATTATTTAAATGTGCCTTACCATAACATATGTTGTTATTATAAAAGAAGCAACACTTATTTCCAAACGTGAAAATAAATCCATCTATATTAAAACATGATAAAGAAATTATGTTTTTGGTAACACTAGGAACATAATAACAGTTATGTAAAACTAAAATCATCACAGTTGGCAATGAGAGGTGGTAATCACCAATGGCTAATGGAGCCCACCTCACGCTATTGGTAGCTCGAAGATCCACCTATTCTCTTGCAATATTTCTAAATCTACATGGTTCCCACATTTGAATACAGATATGAAACCCAAAAGCTATATCTAATACTCAATGTATATAAATGGAAAGATTACACTCAATAGAGAACACACATTTAGCATCCCCAAGCTTCTGGGTGAAGTTCCTCTTCCAGTGGCCTTGCTTGACATATTCAAAAAACACTGCCTCATGTTCTTTGCCATGCCTCTAGATCCTCCCCTTCTTGGAGGGATGATACTCGGGGGATTCAAACCATTTATAAGTCTTTGGACATTTTACCTTGTCCTTCCATTTCTTTTTCACCATAAGCACTACAGGTTTATCATGCCCCATATCTTTATCTACCTGGTGAATAAAGGTCAGATGTTTTGATAGACTCTTCTCATTATTTCTCATGTTATAATTGAAAATAAACCTAGAGAAGGTCTTGGGAAATGATGATAGGATGAGATCTATATGCAACTCATATGGGAATTTAATCCCTAAGATGTCCAGGCATTCAATGTAGCCAACAAGCTTGACTACATGAGGCCCAGTTGGCATAGATTCTCTAATATTAGTTGTAACCAAAGCATTGGAGATCTCATATCTCTCTTGTCTCTCCTTCTCTTGGTAGATATCCTTAAGGTGAGACATCATGTTATATGCATCCATGACTTCATGTTGCTTCAAGATCTCATTAGTCTTGGACGATAGCATGAAACACTGGACATCTATGGAATCATCCATATGTTTCATATAGAGATTTAGTTCCTCATCACTAGCCTCTTTCCCATGTGTAATTGGAACAGGCTCTTCAAGCACATACAATTTCTTTTCGTGGAAAAGGATGATGCGTAAATGTCTCTGCCACTCTTGGAAATTGGTGTTGGTGAGAAGGTTTTCTATCTCGAGTATGGTTCATAATGATATGTTTGAAGTCGTTTTTCTTATTGTTTCTACAAATTAATATGATCAAAGGTTTAGTAATGTATTATGATAAAACTAATACATATAAATAAATTAATACTTATTAGTCTCCCACTAGTTTATTGAAATCCAATAGCCCTCACCATTGACTTCAGAATATTCTTTTTCCTGAATATTCTAGTGACAAGGATCCATATTGTCCTTTACATTACCCCAAATAGGGATTTTCAAGAAATTTGAATGGTTTTAGTTAGGTATTCCAAATGCCAACTGCATTAACTCATATCTCCTTGATCCTCTGAGTGGACTACCCAATCCTGAATTCCTTTTATTTTGGATTTCCTCATCCTTTGCCTCTTGGTCACATCAAGTCCTGCTGTGACAGTCCACACCTGATACAAACCAAGTTAAGTAAACCCAAAACCTTGAATTATAATTCCCTGATAATTGAAAGCATTCCAACTAGGGTTGGTCAAGCACTTTGAACTATGGTTTGATTCTAACCAATATTATGTAAGGTTGTACCAACTTAATATTTCTTTGAGGGATTTTATCCTTATACAAAAATTTCCATTTTATTATCTTTGATTACATGATTTTTAATATTAATTGGGATATACTTAAGTGATTAAACATGTCTACGATAATATTATACACATAATCTGGTCTTATTTTAGTTCTATCTTCCATGATTGTTTAATTCATTAATTGTGTGATCATGGCAACACACCCACAATAAATAAACCATGAAACTAACAGAAATAAAATAAATGGTATGATCATGAGCTTGTTCTATTTTTTAGTTTATCTAGTGGTCAATAAACAAACCCAAGACCTAGGGGAGAAACACCTTGAAACTTTTGGGTTTGTGTTTACATCTTTCCACTTGTCCACCTTTGTATCTCCTTGGATTGGTTTCACCTTGGCTCCTAACTTGAGCTGCCTCCACTAGCTTGGGAGCTCCATACATTACATATACATTTATCTCACATTCAGGTGAGGGTTCAAATGGGGTTTTACATAAAATAAACATTGGGCACGCATGCCCTACATATTAATGAGGAGAAGGCTCGTAGGCCAACAAATTTAATTTAAATAAATTAATTAAAAGAAACCATTCACATACATGGTCTTGGTCTAGCTCATGATCATCCATGCATGCGATGATATTTACGCATAAATAAAATTTGAAGTCAAATATTTAATCGTTCTTGTTTATGATAAATCACGCTTGAATCAATCAATTATCTTTAATTAATCAATCCTTTTATCTGAAACCCTTTTCTAAATTTCCTTGATATTCTCATCCATCATAATTTTAAACAAATAAATTAATTTAAAATTATATTTGTATATACCTTCTACCTTGGATGAAACTCGGTGAATTCCCATTAATAACTACCAAATGAGTAGAAATGAACATTACACGGTTGTTAAATTAAACACATATATATAAAACACCTATCACGTATTGTGCCTTGTCTTTATGCCTGCACTATGGTACACGTCTCAAGGGTTTGTATAATATAATAATAAATTTTAATAAATCTGTGTAATTTGGATGAGTACACGACGTGTAGTTATGACTACACATCCTGTACTTTTTTTCACCATCCATCCAAAGTACACGCCTGGGGAGATGGTGTATAGATGTACTTCAAAAACAAATTCTGAGTACATGGCGTGTTCAGTGGGACACATGCCATGTAGTATCCACGTTACACAGTTTCCAGCTAGGCAAGTCATGTATGAGGTACACGGTCTAACCCTAATCCTAAGGGACTACATGCCGTGTTCAGTGGACCACACTGCGTGTAATCTAGAAATCATGTGCCACCTATTCTTGGTCAACACATGGTGTCATTTATGACTTATGAATACTCCAACACACAACCTGATTTGGTGGACCAGTCTGATGCATTGAACCTAGACTATACGACATCTACTGCTGAATACACATTGTGTATTCTCTTGTTGTAAATCCCATAATGTTTGGCACCTCCCGATGAGATCCTCTATTTTATTTTAATCAAAATTAATAGAAAAATATGTTTATGTAAGGTGAATGAGAAAAAAGAGAGGATGAATAGTTCTTGAGATTCAGATTTAACGAATAATTAACTTGAATTGAAACAAATAAATTATTAAATGCATAAATGACCAACAAAAAACTAAATAATTATAATCAACGATTTGAACGCTCTGATACCACTTGTAGGTTCCAGGAACAGTGGAAGCACATCAGAGGGTGTACCCAACTTTAATTTTAGCGTTACAAATGATCAATCTGAGATCTATCACAATAATAAAAGCCAAATCTTTGGAATAGAACAAAGAAAAAAGAAAGAAAGAGGGGAGTCCTGGAACTATAAATATGATCATCATATGTTGGTTATAATTAATTAAAAATAATTGCCTTGATGGAATTATTTCTTCATTGATGTTTCCGGTCATGATCCGATGTGATCCATCGTTGCGTCGTAGAATCCAAGTGTAAGATTTCTCTAGCAGTGATCCACACATTCTCCACATATCTATGGACATCACCGAAGGAATCTCCAGGTGCTATAGCGGAAGAGCCTTCGCTTGCGATGCCCGCCTTTGATTGCCTTGATCTGGTGGAGGTGGATCTCTCTCTCATAGCTTGAGAGCATTCTTGGTGGAAAAAGAATTCTCTCTTGGATTGAGAGCTTTTCCAAATCCGTTGTGTACAACCACAAAAAAAATGTCTATGCTAAGAAGAAATATATAATTGGGATTTTTAGTTACATAGAATAATAAAATGAATTAATTACCCGAAATCATTTATTCATTTCATTTAATTCTTAGTAATACCCCATATCTAATAATAACAGTTCACTATTATTATTACTTGACATGCGCCCAATGAATTACACCTAATATTTTTTAATTACATAAATAATATTATTTCTCATAAATTCCAGAAAAAAAATAAACGGTGTGTATATTTAATATACACGGTGTGTACTTTTGTTTTCCTATTTTTCTTTATTTCCTCCACCACATTTATTAGACCTTGAATAATGGATATATATTTCTTAAATAAATATAATTGCATTACTCAATAATAAATATATTATTTCACCCACAATATATTCTCTCAAATAACTAGTGTCAAAATAAATGTGATCAGGCATCCTTAAATAATTATTAAAACACAATCGGGAAAAATCTTTATTCATCTTGTTAAATTAATATTTAACTGAGATACTTGGAAGCACTTAGTGTGTGACCCTCTAGGCCTCTTTCTCAGTGTCATTAGGTAGAGCCTACATAAATTCCAAGGTTAGCGTCTAGAAACATGCCAAGGAACCCATAGAGAAAAAAGTTAACACTTCAATGACGTGTCACCTTCAAAGAACACTTACCATGTAATGTAATTCCTTTGTCACGATATCTTGAATCAAGGGGGTTGCATGATAGTGAAATCAACCCATGTAATCGATTATACTTTTCTTTTACTTTCTAGAATTGACCTTTCCCATTCCTCACCATGGCCATGGATTTATTTAGGCTATATCAATTCCATAAAAGGGCCTAAGATATCTACTTCCATTATGGAATAGAAGGGATAAATCCTTTCTCGCATTCTCTATTAATGCAGTATAACTCATGACACACCCAAAGAATCCTACCTCACTGCGAATAGTGTGTTGTCACAATTTTAGTTAATACATCTAAGTGCGTGAGTTTTAATACCCATAAATAATAATCTTAATGTCTAAGGACCAATACACACATTCGCGGGTAGGAACATCCAACGACACTATGAAATGTGGACTTCTTACTTGGGGGTCTCATTCTCATAATATCCTCCTGGATATTACCAAGGGTGCGCACCATGTGAAGGTGCCTCAAAGTTTTATGAGTCCTCACCCCTAATGGCCTGTATTATTTTTGTCTTTCAAATAACATCATCTGGCCATAGAACATATATATTCAAGAATAGTGTTATGGAACTTCCGGGTTCTCATCATAACAGGGATCCACTATGACCCTTTAATGCAACAACTATCCTTAGGAAAATATCACATGCATTGTCACATAGAAGAACAATCAAGATGTGATAAGGTATTAATTTAATAAATAAAGTAAAAAGTAGTTGGTTCTAGGCCACCAACTCCAACCGATCTCCTAGTCTCTAACCTCCTATCAGTGTTTATATTTGGATCCATCATACAATTTAGGTGAAATATCATTTGCCCGATTTTTAGGGCATTGGATTGTTTCTCATATCTCTTTCAACCTACTCTGAATTTGAGGACGATATCAAGACATGATTCTTCTTTGGCCTTGTGGTTGGTGATTATGTTTTTTCCCTTTGAGTTTCATCACTTCATATCTATGCCGTTGTTCTGCACATTGGATTTTTCAAAGAATCCCCTTTTATTTAGTTCCTTCATATCCAATTGATCATCACACTTTCATACACACCTTTTGATACTTTCTTAGGAGTTTAGAGTATGGTTACACCATTTATAGACACCCCTTGGGTGTGTCAAGTGTAATTTCCCTTTATGGTAAAATAATTGTATGCCTGATTTGCCTCATAAGTGTTCGACTTAACTTATAAATTGAATTTACCATGTCATATAAATGCTTGATTGAACCAAGGTCGAATCCCTTGTCGTTGGTCCCCCTAGACTTACAATTTAAGATGTAGGAAATTCTATCAATGGCCTTGATACATTTTAAAAGACCCATTGAGCCTTATAAATGAATCTTCCATGATTTATTAAAATTAATGGTTTAGAATTAATGGGATAGAATATGCATTATAGTTTTCTTTAACTTAAATGAAACAAAATGGTTTAAATTAAATGGATCCTTTTTAATGTTTTAAAGGGTGGTAAGAACACTCCTTATGTTATGCTTATAAATGTTCATTAAAAATGGTAAGGCCTTGTATGTAATTGATCTTGGATAATGATATGCATGGGAGGTAATTCCTCATGCCTTATATTATAAATTTGACTTATGTCTTGATTGAGGTTGTGGTATGATGGTAGGGATTCAGTTGGTCGTGACGGCATAATGCTCCCTTACATTGAGTGATGAGAAAGAAGTCTCACACTATTGACCCTATAACGATGGTGGTATTTACGCACCATGTTCCTTTTTTGAGTATTGACACGATGAATCAATCAACATCCTGAGTGTCATGAATGAAATATTACACTCTTATTAAGATATAAGGAATATAACCTATTGTATGATCATATAGACTCATTAGACTGGTCCTGGATTCCTGATTTATGCCCCGATCCATCCAGAATTAGTATTCCAGGTATATGGACACTTATGTCCACACATACTTGGTTCATATAGGTGGATCCAATATATATATATATATATAAATATAAATTATTTTGTATATATATTTTTAATATATATATATAGTGACTAGTCAAACTTCCTTACCGACCATGAGCAAAAGTAAGTAGACCCACCAGGTGTCCTTTATGAACATGAGTAGACAATTATTTATTTATTCATCAATGATAATTAATTACTTATTTTTTAACACTATTTAGTTATGAGCATTGCATGGATTAAACGTAGACACGGTTGGTGGTGGCCTACTGAAATTTGTATATCACACCATACTCGGGCTGCCTTTGGTACCCAAGAAGATTATCCATCAGTGGGTATTTTCAAGGCTTTGTGACCTAATACATATTGTTGATATTCTTGATTATAGTTTGATCCTAAGATCAGAGGACCATGCATTAACTCGAGATGCTAGTGGAGAGTCTTTTGTTCCTTTTTTACCTTTTTTATAGCAAGATTGTATACTTGTTCCCCTATTTTACTTTTTTATATCTGGATTCCATGCATTCCATGTATATAATATTGTCTTAGTGGATTTTTTGTATTATTCAATTGTTCATTTATTATTTATCCTTCCACTGCTCATCTGTTTATTCTATCTACCTGTATATGCTTCAACAATTATTTATTATAGTTTTTATCTATTTTGATATTCTAATTAGAGGGTATAGTCTCCCCACCATACCACCTTTAAACCATCACTGCTAGTCAGATGTTGCTGGAATATGAGGAGGCGCACTTGAGGCGATGTAAACCACCGAATTGGGGAATAGGTTAAGTGTATCCCAGGTCGGGACGTTACAAATTGGAATCAGAGAAATTATTTTCCTTATATTACTATTTGGGTATTATAAAGGAAACTTGGATTTAAATGGATTTGTAACTAATATGTTCTTGGATGTAGCTAACCCATGTGTGGGGAAAACTGAAATTACATGGGATAGGTAATTTCATTTATTGATTATTCCATTTATAATTGATATGAATTCACTATTTTGTGAAAAACTTGATTTATGTTGTTGTAATTATTAGTGTGATTGAAATGATAATTATTATACCTTAGCATAATGAAATGATGGAAATTCATTACATGCATCACTATAGGCACAATAGATCTAATATTTCACTCATTTATACATTACATGTTTAATTTTCAGCATGCATTTGCCTATGTATAGTTCACGCTACTAAAGTACCGAACAGTACCGGCTACAGTAACTACTACAGTGCCTGATACAGTACCTGCACAATGTATAGTTCTGTTATAGTTCCTGTACAGTGTACAGTTCTGCTACAGTACCCGCACAATGTATAGTTATGCTACTTAAAAACTAGAACTATATTTTTTACAAAATGAAACACCATATAAATTGTGTAAGATTCTATTCTTCTTATGTATGAGTAGAAAATCTAATATATCCATTGTAATTTGAATGTTAAAAAAGTTTTAATCTTATGTATCATGTATGATGAACATTATCTAATGCATGGGTGGTTGTCAAGAGGAATCTATGAATGTTTTATTTCATTGTTTAATTTTATCATAGATCCTCACATGAGTTTTTTTCACTTTTTAAAATCATAGAAATCATATTTTTCACCGAGAAACTTGCAGTATTCCCACAATGAAATACATCCAATTAAAGAAGAATAAGATTTTTGAATTTAGAGATTGTGTTATTTCATGAAGACCAATTTAAGAACTAGAGTTCCACTTCCAATCCATAAGTGCCCACGTGATGGAAATTTCAGTTATAAAATAAGGGAAGAAGGGATAATCTAAGTTTGTGTCATGAAATAACATGTTGTTCCATGAAGGAATTATTGATTTTATTTTATCAAATTTCATATCGTACCCACATTATTTAATTTAAATAGAAGATAATGTGTTTATGATTCATGATATTATTTAAAGAGGATTAAAATCTCTCCACCCAAATGAATATAATTTACCTTTTATGCATACGAGTTTCCATCCCAAAAACATTTAATATTGTTATTGTCATTATTACCACCTAAAATAAAATAAATAAAATATTATTTCATATTTGGATCCAATTTTCAAGGTGTGATTCCAAGTCTATTTCTATAAGATAATTTTTACATGGGGTTTTAGTAATTTCAGAACATGAGTCAAGCAAAAAAATATAATATGGGAGAATAAAAGGATCGCACAATAAAAGAGGGGATGAAATACTAAAATAATATAGTAATTATTAATGGAATATTCAATATATTTTTTCTATTTTATCCATGTTAGGTTAAAATCTATTGGTTTTTGTGAGTAATAGAGACTTTAAAACACCCACTTTTGAGTCCTAGACTTCCTTACATGTATCATATTATATTTATTTTTAGAATTTTGGTTTTTAAATGTAAAAAAGTTTCCATTTTTTTCTAAGAATACTCATTCTTATATTCTATTCAAGAATAATATTTATTTCCTTACTATATAGTGTTCTCAATTAGGTCAATTTATTTGTAGTTATTTAAGTAGTTAGATCAATTGTATCAATTGAAAAAATAGATACCAATGTCTTGGCATGATGTTCATAAAGAATTAAGTGTACATTTTGAGGTCTTGATGTTCATATATAATAATTACAATCATAGGTATTTTTTACAAATGAAGGTGTGTCCAATGGTTAAAAATGTATCAATGATTTTATTCTTTTAATTTGTTTATACACATATTTTTAGTCCAATCAGATGTTGTTTTCAAACACTCACTCGATCATTTTATTTCAATAAATTTTATTTAGTGTTTCATTAGATTTAACAAAAACTTATCAAAACTACAATTTCCTTATTATTTTCAAAAATAAAAAATCAAAAGTTATAGTTTTTATATTTGTTGCAATATCATAGAGACACAACCTTAAGGGATACTATACTTCATTCCTTGGGGATAAAATATTGAAAGGTATTTCATGAAATGAACCTTGAATCAATTAGGAATTATTTCCTGGAATTTTTCATATGTTTTACTAATAATTTTTTATATTTATATGTGTAAAAACCTTGAATTAGGTCCTTTAGACCTTGAAATTAACCAAAATCATCACTTTGGATCAAGACCAGTTTGAACCGTGGAAGAAAAAAACTCATCAATTAACCTTGACAGTGGGGAAAGACAACATAACCAACTCGAGACATCAAATAATCTCTATGAATCTACCAACTCACCAAGTACAGAACTTGTTAAACCTTAATGAAACCTGAATAATCAAATAAATCTTAAATAATCATGTGAATTGTGTGAATAAAATCCCCAGAAAAACAGAGAATGCATGGATGCACAAGTTTGTTTTAAAATAAAGTCATGAATAATTTATAAAATTTCTAAATTTAATGGAAACTTAGGGTAGTATCCACAAAAAAATCTTTAAAATTTCAGTTATCTTTGGTTAAAGAAGAAAAAACCATAGTGAATAATGAAAAAAATGAAATTTAGGTCATTTCCATTTTCTTTGTAAGGGATGGAGAAAGGGTGGTTCTTTAATTATCAATCCATTTTAATTCGAGAATGTATAGAATTAAATATTATTTTTAATAAATAAAATTCTTACTTCTTAGAATTTTGTAATTAGAAAATTAATTTATCAAATTAGAAACACTTAAGGTAAAATATTTCTGGAAAATTTCCAAAGATTTAAAAGATTTCAGTTCAGTTTCCCCCACCATGAGATTAGTGAACATATTTTGATTAAATATTTTTAAGTGGAATTATATTACTAATAGTAGCATGATTGATGATTCTATAAGAGGATATTTAGTAAATAAAACTACAGTTTCTAAAAGAACTCTTATTACTAACATGGACCAAAATTCTCAATAATTATGAAATAGGGTCATTCTTTATGTGAAATATTCCCAATATGTCACTTTTTAAAATTATTTAAACACCACGATTTTGAATTAATTTAGTGATATTAATACTATGGTAAGGTCCATCATGTTCTCTAACACTTCATCGAAACCAACCCCAACTAAAAAAATATTTAAACATGAAGATCATTTTGAAATTCATGGATTAAATGAAAATTTTAGGGACGAGTTACCAAAAATATATGATTTTTCTTAATAATTTATGTTTTTTAGGAATAAATTTCAAATAAATCCAATAATTATCATTTCAAACCAACCATGATTTAAATTAATGCAAAAAATATTCAATTGAATAAAAGATTCATATATCTTGAACAAAATGGAATATTTTTTCAATGACAATCAAGTAATTCCTAACCTATATAATTCAAGAGAAATCCAATTATCATGATGGAAACACTTGTTCCCCTATTTAACCCACTCAAAAGTCAGAAAAAAAACATAAAATAACTTTGAAACAATAACAGAATTTTTGGAACACTTTGATGAATCAAATGTCTTCATTGGACACTAATGCTAGGATTATAAGGAATCAAATGAGTTGAAAAATTCCATCACAAACTAAAAAAAATCCATTTGGAAAATATAATGTGAGTGTTATAAAACATAGAAGTGGCACTAAGATAAAAATAACTTCAAACTAGGAATTAAAAACATGTTTATAAACCTGATCATATTAATGAGAGATTCTAAACATTATTCTCCTAATTTGATATCTTTTAACGAAATTCCTACATCTGTTGAGATGGATAAATATTCAGAACATATTGTGAAAGAAAAATCACTTTCAAAAGATTATTCTCTAGTTTAATGAAATAATAGGTATTATAAAATAATATTGGAGTTTATGGTAGTCAAACCATTACACATGATAGTGATGGAATTCAAAAAACACCACTTCTTTATCCTAAGGGAAGACCACCAGTGAAGAATAGTGTGAAGTGAAAATTGTATAAGAAATTTTTTAAGAGTGTTATAAATGTTAAAGTTAAAATTCATTTTCTTGGTGTATTAAAATAGTTTTCTAAATATGCCATATTTTCTAAGGTAATGTTCTCTCGTAAGAGGAAATTTATTGGAGGAGAAAATGTAATCCTTAGGAGAAATATTTCCCCCATGATTCAACATTCCCTCCCTATAAAACTAAAATATAGAGCGACACTCACTATTCCATGAACAATATTGGAGCATAGATTTAAAAATATTTTTTTAGGAGCTTTAATAAATGTGACGCCCCATTCAATTTATTGTTCCGTACATGTTGGGGTGTTGAAACATAATGGGATTTTCTTTAATTAGTCAACCCAGGTACAAAAAAACATGATTTTGTCATTGAGGAAATTTTGTAACATGTAAGAGATGTAATTTTCCGTAATGACCACTTCTTTTGGATATAAAGTTTGATAGATTTATTAAACATGATCATTTTATTATTGGATGGTGTTTTCTAAAAACTACTAAGTCCAACATAAATGTTCACAAGGGAAAATTGTTATTTGAATTTGGAGGAGTAGTATTTCACTTAAACATTTTTCAATCCAAGAAGAATATAATAGAGGATAATTTAGATCCTCAGGTGAAAATGATTGATCATTTTCCCACGAAGTTATTATGTGATTTCGAAACTAACAAACCAAAAATTGTTTAATATGATAATTATAATTTTTATTGCAAAAAATAATTTACATGAAAAATAAAATGTCTTATGGGAAGATAATTTCAATGTTTAAATTTTTTCATGTAAATATTTATGATTATATGATTCTTTTATTACATTCATTAAAACTTCTAAAAATATCTAGTGTGATGAATCATCTTGTTGTTTTCTTAATTAAATTGAAAATATTTCATGCCAATCAATAATAGAGTATTATGAATTTGATGAAATTGATTATAGTAATTCAATTCAGGAATGTTATACTAAAAATGTAATATCATCTATAAATCAATATTACGTATAATGTACGGTGTATATTTCTTCTTTTGATAAAACCCTTTTTCTAATTGAAACCAACCAACCTGATTCATTATTTAAATCCTTTCCTAAAAACATCAAATATGATTTCATAGATGAGAATTATATGTTTTTTGTGATCATTACTAAAGGGATATCAAAATATTAAGAAAACTAACTTTTAAGAGCCCTCAAAGAACACAATTAAGAAATTGGATAGTCCTTAGAAGTTTTAATTAGAATTATTCCTTTAATATTCATTCATAGAATATTATTAGAGGATAATGATAATATTTTTAGGAAATTTAAATGAATGTGAAACCCAATAATTCTAATATTTTTTAAGAAAGAATTAAATACCATGATGTATATTGGATTCATTTTTACAATTTTTAAAAGGAAATGGGTGAGTCCTATGATTTTTTTTCTAAAAGAGTGGTTTTACTATTTTTATGATTTAATTTGGAGAACATATTCATCTTAAACATAAAAAAATAGAGATTGTGTACTAATTATAGAAAATTCACTTTGGTGGCTAAGAAGGATAAGGTTATTTTATGATTTATTGACAAATTTCTTGAATATATTTAAAGAAAATATTATTACTATTTTAAATATGGGTTTTTAGGATACGTTAAAATTCACATTGTACCTAAAGATCAAGATAAAACCATCTTCACTTATCCCTTTGGTATGTTTCCTTATATAAGAATGAATTTAAATTTGTTCAATGGTCTAGGAAATTATCAAAACTGCATGAAAATTATATTCACTAAATATCTAGAAGTGAGTATGGAAGTTTTAATTAATGATTTCATAGAACATGTATTATCTTTTGAGATTATTTTGAAGATTTTAACTAGGATCCATAAATATTTTGTTGAGAAAATTATTTTTCTCAACTATGATAAATAGATTTTTTTGTAATATAGAAACTGTTCTTGGAAATGAAGTGTTAAAATATATAAAACAAGTTGATTAACCCATGGTTGAAATACTTTTTTCACTAACATAAAATAAACTAGTTAGGTTTATAAGTTCATTTCTCGGTTATGATCATTTTTATAAAATTCTCACCTAGACATTTCAAAAAAATGAATTTTACATGGTCCAAATTACTCCATAAGGGTCACATTTGTTATTTTATGAGAGTTGTTAAATAATATTTTATGGATATGAAATAGAGGCTAGTATTCCCATCCATTATTCAATAACCTATATATAATATTATATTTGAATTGATGACTGATGCATCAGACCTATCCCTAGGGATAGTTTTTTAGGAAAAGAGTGGAAAAGAAATATCTTTTCATAACATACGAGTCTTGGACTCTAGATCAATATAAATATAACTATACAAACAATGATAAGGACATATTATCTATTTTCATTTTAGAAAAATTTAGATACAAATTGCTAGGATTTTAAGTAATTTTCTTTACTGATGATTGTAAAATTATATTTTTCATAAAGAAATTGGATGAAAAACTGAGGTTTCTATTTTGGATTTTAATGTTTCAATAATTTGATGTGGATATTAAGGATAATAATGGTATTGATAATTTAAATTCTATCAATTTGACTATATTGAACACTATTTTTAATGAGAAGCTTCAAATATATCCACCTATAAATGAGAAATTTTAAAATGAGGAAGTGTGTTGTCTTAATATTTTATGACCATGGATTGTTGATATTTTAACTAATTACCTTTTAATAAAGCCTCCAAATGGTTTCCAAAGTAATGAGTTGTTAAGTTAGTGATTAAATCATGGAATTAAATTTGTAATGATCTAAATTTATGATATCTCAAGAGTGATCCAATAATTATAAGATGAATCATGGATTTTGAAATTCAATCAGTAAACAGTTATTTTATACTTTGAGTTTTGGGGGTCACTTTGGAAGTATCAACCTGATATTTTAAAATAACAAGACATAGTTTGATAGCTTATATGAAATGAAACACTAATCATAAAACAAACCACGATATACTATTTAAAAGATAATGATATGACCTAACCATTACAATTGATGATATGAGTAGGTATAACAACTTTTTTAAAATTATATGTAAGTATTTTATATGAATCAAATATATTGGTAAATAAGAACCCAATTTTTAGTAAAGGCTTCACATTATTTAAAAATATATTTTTCATCAAAATGGGTTTTTTCTTTCTGTGAGAAAATATTATAATTAATTTCTTCCAAATTCATAAATTTTATTGTACAATATGAACATAATTTTTTAAATCAGCATTTAAAAATTATATTTTAGTGAATATTTGGGATTTTTTTGAAAAGCTTAATTTTTTAATGAATATTTAAAAATACCATTTTTTGTAAAATTGTCATTTCTTTTCAATAAATTATGTAATTTAAATGTCCCATTAATCTTTTAATTTTATTTTATAGTAACATAATTATTATTTTCATTATATATAATCTAAAAAATAATAATTTAATCATCTTTATATCTTATTTTGGTATAATTTTATTTGTAGGATTAAAAACACATTTTCTAGGAATCTTTTTAAGTGAAAATTGTTTCACATTTTTAATTAATTAATACAATAATTAATAATGAATAATTTAAATGAAAGTAATGATTTTATATTTAAATAAATGAATTTTAATCCATATAATTTTTATTACTATCCATATAGTTAATATAAGATCATCTTAATCATGAAAAATTCATTTCTTAAAAATCCATTTTTCTACACAATTTCTGAGATTATTTTTAAATTAAATTCCTCCATATATATGAATTGGATTTGATAAAATAAATTCCATATTTTAAATCATAATAATTTATATTATATAATTATGTCAAAACTAATTTTTACTCATAATGAATAGTAAAAATAGTAAAAATTAATTACCCATTTTAATGTTAAAACTCATTTATCGGGGGTTAAACCAAAAGATAAGGGTATGTTTTCCAATTAAACTTCCCAAATACTATTTAATGACCATATTTTTTCACTTATCATATACCAAATTTGAATATAAAGTAATTTAGAAGATTTTTTCTAGGTAATTACTTTATAATTTTGTATTCTATTGGGAAATTTCCATGAGGTTTCCAAGTCGGTCCACTCCACCGCATATAATAGGGCACATACTCCCATAACATCATCCTAGATCTAAAGAAATATATCTCAAAAAACTAGATTAAATCTATACCCAACATCAATATACACATTACATATTATCTTTTCGTCCCAAACCACCAATCTTAGTGTCCTTAATAAGAGATCCAAAAGTGATTTCTCTAAGTGAAGGTAACAATCTTCACCATGATTGTTTGTTTTTAATTATTATTTTATCACCTTAAATTATGTATTAAAAATTCCAATATGATAAATAATTATCTACCATATACGTTTGTTGTGATTATTTCATAATATTTATCGATCTTCTTCTCCATCAAATGGGAAAAAATCAATCACTCGTGTGTATGCCGAACCATCACATCTTGAAATTATGTAATTTGTTTCCATAATTGAATCACATGGATAGTCATAATTATTGAAATAATTAATAAATATGATAAATATGGAATGATATTAATTATTTAAAATTCATATATCATCCACTTACTTACCGTTTCACCCATTAATGGAATGATATTGTCACTCATGCGTACGTATGGCCTACCATCTCTACGAGGTGATGTGACTCACTTTCCATGTAAAAATTAAATAATGGTTTTAAAAATATATCTAATGAATAAATGTAATAGTTATAACATCAATATAATTATTTATATGATGAAACTATATCATATTCATAGGAACCAAAACTTCATTGTGAAACCTGCATGAGAAATCATAGTTATTAACACCTGAAGCAATGGTAAAAATGAAATATTATTAAAAAATGGAGGTAAGTTGTTATAATGAGAGAATATATGATATTATAAATATTAATATAGTTATTTTATATATTAATTAAAATTTTAAAACCATTATAAATGAGGTTAAATCACGTTCCACTAAAGCGAAATGTGAGGTAAGGGATTTCGTCTCAATTTACCATAATTGAGAAATGTTTTAATTTTATGCATCCAATTTCTGTTATATTATGAATTTTCAGAAATATTAAATTTAATATCATTTATAATAAATATCTTATTTTATTTTAGTTGAAATTTTAAATATATCATCTAAGGGTATTTTTCTTAAAAGTTTGAAAGTGGTAAGGAATTTCATTACACGATTTATTTTCATGGGGTATATTGCTTCCTAATTATCATTGATATTCTAAGATTATGTGTGTAATTATTATTTTTTATTATATGTTATATTTTAATTTTTTATGCTAATTTACATTTTATACACATAATCAATTCATATATTAATTCTCACTTCAGTGGTATGACCATTCATTAAGATTTTATCTCAATTTCCACTCCATTGAGACATATTGGGTATTATGCACATGTTTATTTTTATGAGGTATATACACAACCCATTTAATATGTTATATCATGAATCTATTAATATTAATATTATTTAATGGTTTATTTTAGGTTATTTATTTATCGGGTGTTATGATTCAAAAGTTACCAAAGTGGTAAGGGTTTATTTCATGATCTCATCATTATTCAGGATTGTTTATGTTTAAGTCTCTTTTGGGAGAATTATTTGGCATTACTTTCTTAAAACCAATATATTTTCTTATCCTATGGTTAATGATGATTTTATCAATCAATAGTTCCATTTTCCCCAATTTTTCACCTCTAATGATTGAGAATTATTTTTAATAAAATCCAAATTTATTTCTCTTATTGATCGAAATTGATTTTTCTTCCATATCAATATTTTAATTAAAATATTTTAAAGAATATTTTTAATTTTGTTTAAAAATTTATTAAATATATTTTTAAAAAGTTTTACTTTTTAAAAATGGTTTGAATGAATCTTATTGTCATCTTCCAAACAAGTATTTTTTTGACTTTTTAATAAATATGTCAAAGGAATGATTTTTTAATGTAATCTGCAAGAAAAAAATATTCTACCAAAATAACCACTATTTTATTTCAACATTTATTTATATGTTTAAAATTTAAATTTTAAAGAAAGTATTTTCCCTTATATTATAGGAATATTTAGATTTTAAAATTGATTTTAAATGTGAAAAGGGTATTTTACTCAAGAATGTTTTAATGATCTTTTTATGGTTTTTCTATTCATCAATGAAAACAACCAATTATTTTAATTATACTTAATGGAGGATATTAATTAATGATTCCATCCTTATTCTTTATTTGGATGGTTTATGATCAATTTGACCTGAGAAATAATTGAAATCTACTTTCTTGATTATTTTTTGTAGTCATTAACATTCTCCTGAAACATTCATTTTCCTATGATCATTAGACATTAAATTTCTATTAAATTTACATATTATTTATAATGTATATTATTTTTTATTAAACCATATATACTTTATAAATATGGTGTTTTTAATTTGAATTTTATTGGATTGAATGGGTAAATATTATAAAATTCCTATTTTTTACTCAATATGGATATTATTGATAGGGAATATTGTTTATAAATTAAATTGATCATTTGATATATAGGGAATTCTTTGAACATATATTGATGGGTGTAACCCAAAATTATATATCCCATCTATGTTTCAATAAGCCTCATGGGGTAAATCAGTAGGATATCATTAAATAGTTTTTTGGTGTCTACCTACCCATGAATAAAATTTTCTTAGTAGAAGGTATTGAAAGTATTGATATCATGATGTCTGAAATCATGAAATCTAAAATTAAGCATTTATTTTATTTATAATTCAGTTATTGATTTCCATGATATTATTTAAATATTTATGATATACATGGATTATCTTAAAAGTAATATGATTATATATATGGAATTACATGATCAAAATTTATTCTTAGTATGTTATTCTTCATGATTAAGTTATTGATAAAATGACATCTATTTTTAGTTATTTACATTTACATATTTATTATGTATTATTAATTCATGATATATTTTGTTGTATGCAAACCCTTTCTGAGAATATAATCACTACCATTTATTATGTTTCTTATACCTATTATTCTAGGAAAGGTATTGTAAATAATACACAGGGATAAGATAAAGGGAATAGTAGTGTTCATAAAAAAAATACTATGTTGTATTTGATGTTTTCAAACGTAATGTGAAATTAATGTATGTGTTTATTTTACCAAGAATACTAAATTATTCAATCCTTTGGTATGTAATCACTTGTATCTACTACCAATGTAATGATGTAACCACTGAATTTGGGATATTGGGGTTGGGGCCTTTATAGTTTGTTTAAAATAAATTTGTGTGGAAACCATGAGAACTAGATTTATAAAAACATAGATTAGGGAATAAATCCCTATGACTGAATTTGAGTAAAATTATATGTACAAGATAATATCTTATTGTTTTGGTAAGGTATAGATTATGTGTATTTTATTACAATACATACCTATCATAACACGAAATCCTGATATGGATATGGCACAATTGTACCTAAGGGTAATAAATATGAAAAAGGATGCATTAGAATATGATCCAATCATCAACTTGTGCATGAAAATGGGCATTACATCATACTTGGTTTGAAAATCCCACGGGATATTATTAAGTTAATTCACATTTTATTTATAAACCATAACAATGTATTTTAATAGATGATGACCATGGATGAATTATCTTACAACTAATGTGTATTAGATTGAAAATAAGGTGTCATAATTTAGAAACCCTACAAATTTTTATGTGGTTCCCACTATGATTAATTTTTCCCATACATTACTTTTTGGTTTTGTTCAATGGATAGAACCAGGAAGAATCTTGTTAACACTGAATGTGATGTGAAATATTGTGATTATGGGAAACTAAATAGGATGATGACCAGAGAGAAATATATTGTGATTATTCCAAATTAGTTATCATGATATGTGATTAACAACTTCTACCTTAAGAAATAATCAAACTCATTAAAGAAGAGTAGGAAAGTGTTTGATGAGAGATCATATAGTGGAGACTACAGAGGAAAAAAGACTCAATTTATTTCATGTTAGACATGTACAAAGAGGTTCCCTAGGGAATGTCTCAAAGGAAGGGGAAACTGTTTTATATATGGAAATAAAGAACATAATGAAATGAATTACTATAGAGTTCAACGTATTATGTGTGGGGTAAATGGGAATTATTCGTGTTAGTTCCCAAATATAAGGGCTAAATCCTAGAATAAGGGAATATGCTATAAAAATCATTTAAGTGGAAGGATTAAAGTTTATTTGTATTGGTATTTGATAATTATGTCACAGAAGGGTTACATAAATGATACTTCAGTTATATAAATAATTAAACATATATGGATTGTTCTGAATTAGTTTTATTTAATGATTTAAATCATATATTTAATTATACTGATGATCTAGAAAAGTTATTTAAAGGTAAGGCGACATTTTATGAAAAAATATTATTGGGGGAAGATATCCCATAATATGTAATATATGTTCAATTAATAACATCTTTTTCAGTTAAAGATGTGATTGGAATTGATTAATTATATCAGATATTATTTGTGACCTTGAAAATGATTAATTATTAGGTGCAAATTTATTTTATGATGGAGTTTATGTAATTTCCAAATTCATTGAATATATTTTATAATCTATGATTTTATTTAATTAATAAGGATATACTAAGTTTTATAAGAAATTCTCTTTTAATTTAGGATTTATGGTGATCAAGGTATTCAAATATTTTGTATGTGGCATTAATGGTTACTTTATAACATTCAAGGGATTAATTTATAGTTGATTTTTGAATTTTAGTGACCTTCTATATAAATTCTTTAACATAAAATTTCTTCAAATGGATTTTAGAAGTGTTTTAGGTATAAATAATTACGGAATGGATTAAGTTGAGCTTTGGGTATTGCAACTGAAGTTTTAGATATTATTATATTATATTGGATAACCTATGCTAACCACTTTGGTTTTAGTAAATATTTAGAGATGGATGGAAGGAATTGTAACTCTTATATGGAAATTATGATCTATTAAAAGTTAATTTCAGTGATTCATGCATAAAAAATTCATCTTGGATATTTATTTATTAGAGTAAGAAATGAAATATAAATTTATCAAAGAAAAACCAAATGATTTAATTGTGATTATGAAATAAAAAACATAACATGTAAGTATTTTTTCTATTGATATCAATCAAGATAGTAATGAATCCCTTACATTTATGAAAATGATATCGAAATAAAATTTTATACATTTAACTTCATTTATGATGAATCAAATTGTATTTTTTCTCACCCCATTGATTTATTGTTTTTCATTTGAAAAATTTCTCTTAATCATTCACTTTTTTGTGATCAGTGATCTATGTCACTCCTGTTAATTATTATTGAATTAAACATTTCTTACACTTCAATATTTTCACCTTTTGCAAATGTTTTACTCTATGGAAACCTAGTTATGTGTAATTGTATATAACCTCCACAATTTCCTTTCTCTATTATCAAGGAAATGTTTTATTAACCCTTTTTATGATATGATATTTCCAAAATGGTATTTTCAAACATCAAACCTTTGATTTCTAAGAAAAATATAAAATTGTTTTGATTTAATTTATTGAATGTGGGGAGAATGTATCACCTTGATTTTTGAAATAATAAAAGTTTGTTCAATAGCGTAAACGACACAAAACACCAAGCCAAAATGAACAAAGAATTACTATTTAAATTGGATTGTTATGACCAAAAAATTAAAAATTAAAATATTAAAAGGAATATAAAATTTTCTAAAACTATTTATTAGACTTTTAGATGAAGAAAATATATTGGAAAATAAGGACTCAATTTTTAGTAAAGTATTTACATGCTACCAAAATAAACTTTTTCCAAAAATGTTTTTATTAATTTGTGTAATAAGATAATATAATTAATTTCATTCATTTTTATAAATTGTATAATGTAAAATGAACTCCATTTTTGAAATTATAATTTCATAATTCTCTGAGGGTAACATTTAGGTATTTTTATATAAATATTTATTTTCAGTGAATAATGAAAAATATCATTTTTAGTAAGACTGTTATTTTTAGCCAATAAAATTAATTAATTTAAAAGTACCATTATTATTTAAATTTTATTTCAACGTAACATAAGTATTATATTTAATATATTTAATCAAATTAATTACAATTTAGTAATACTTATATCAGATATTGGTGTTGTAACGACCATGACCCGAGTAGCCCGATTCTGGTACCTTACTACATTACATTGGCAATAAAACAATGAAGATGCATCCCAAAGGATTGAATAGTTTTTTAGTTTGGATAACTGGATTTCATATATGAACATTACATTACAACATGAAATGAAATACAACATATGAACTTTTGTTCAATCACACATAAACTCTTATATTATACCTATAAGTCATTCATAATATAATTCTTCAAATCCTGGGGAAAAATAAAACATAATAAAGGGGGGAAATCATATAATTAGTAAGGTTAAGTAATATAATTGAATCATAAGTGATAAGTCATGATGAAAAAAATAAAAGTACACATGTCATTAAAACATAGTCATGAGAATAATATGGAAGGAATAAATCCTGAATAAATAATTCGATAATAAAACATGACCATGGATATTCTACTAGTCTATTAATTAGATGACCTTTAATTTAATATTTTAATAATGAGGGAATTCATAATGTAGTACATCGTAATCATACTGTTAAGGCCTCATTCCATGACCATACATAAATGGGTAAAAACCCAAACTAGTTTTGTCTATGGAGACCTACCGATGCACCAAAGGGATATAGATAGCCCCAACCAACACTTAATAAGTCTAATGAATTCCTCAAATTAAAGGGGTGAAACGTAATCAATATATAAATTAATATTGTGACTAACATATTAAATGTAAATAACCTTCCCTAATGAGTAAACATAAATACAAACCATTTAGAGTAATATAATGAATGGTATCAAGATAGAACATCCACAGTCAAACTAATCATAAACAATTCAATAAAATATGGTAGATTATATCATAAAATATTAATCCCAATTGAACATAATAATCAATAACAGTGTTTAAAAATATTAAAATACTCTTATAAAATCACCATGTAATTCTTAAAAGTAATAATCTTTTGAGATGAGGAGTTATTTTGGAAAAATATTTTTATAAACTAGAGTATAAATAAGGTAGTTTTTTTATAATAAGTGAGTGATTTTAAAAAAATAATGATTTTTTAAAATATATTATATAGTTCCCTTTAGAATAGGTAATAATTTGAGAAGTTCCCTTAAATCGGGCTTGTTTATCGGGAAGAATTCTAGAAATATCTTTTTAAAACATGTAGCACCCCATAAAATAAAGAAGGTTTTTAATTGGTACATATATATAGATTATTAACACATAATTTTAGTGGATTATATAATAATAATTAAGAATTTCATTGGTGTAATGATAGAAAAGTAGTAACCTAAAAGAAAATGGAGGTTCGAGTAGAAAACCTTACCTTATGTCTTAATGTATTCTAAACTTGAACATAATGTATTGGAAAATCAAATTAAATCCATTGATTAATTAATTAATAACCTTTTATACATGTTTTTGATTTATTATAATTTTATTAAGTTCATTTATGGACTTTTTAAAGAGTTATAGGATAATAATTTATCGCTCGAGAGTGTTTGTTTCCTTGGTTTTCATGATCGGTATACTTATATATGCGTATGGAATTTAATTTGGAAAGGATATAATTATACAAAATTGAATTTATATGATACTAATGAAAATAAAAAATATTAAATGGTTATATAATTCATTTTTTATATGGTATGAGGATGAGTTATTAGATAAAACATTAGTGATAATTGTTTAGATTATTACAACGGTATTTTGATCATCACAAACCAGTTTTATCGTATGAATTGGTATTATGTACATATAATGGTTACAGAACATTAAATGAGACATAATAAATATTTTATAATATGGTTTAACCATAAAAATAGTTTCATAACTAGGCTTGAAGTATAAATTGATGAACGAAGGTTCATCGTCCATGAATGTTGTAAATTGGCACTTCCTGGATGATGATTTTGTTTTTAAAAATAAAAGAGAGGGAGAGATAGTAGTTTAAGTAATGAAATTCCACAAACATGATATAATTCTAATATATATATGATATGGTAGTTATCAGGATCATTTTTATAGAATATTTGAGTATAAAATAAGAAAAATATAAAATGAAAATGAAATTTAAAAAAAGGAAGAGGGTTTACAACTGGAATTAACCTCCTTGAGAAGCTCCTTAGGGAAAGGGGATCTGGTATTTTGGTAAGACCAAGAGCTCTTGTATATTGGGAGAGACTAGGGAAGAGGATTTGGGCAGAACATTGATAAACTTTAGGGCTTATTGGAGGGAAGTGAAGAGGGGGTGAGGGAGGTTTTTATAGTGGAGCAGAGGGTGATTTTTGAATATCATATTCATTTATATATAATTTTTGGATCAAGACTGTGAATAGTTAGATAATTATCATCAAATATATTAAATTAATTAAGGAAAGTTCTATATTATTCTTCCTACATCAGTGATGACCAAAGGAATAGTGTATTTATATTCTAATGTAATTATGCTATAAATTACCATATTTTACTATTTGCAAAGAATTCAGGTATTTTAGAAAAATCCAAAAAATATACCGTAACCATTTTTTGACATGTAGAATTAAAAAATTGAATTCATTTTATCAAAATAATTTTCTAAATATGTGAAATTTAATTTTTAAATAAAATCTTTATTTATGTTAAAATACATATTTTAAAATCAAAACTAATTTTATAACACATTCAAAAATTAACTAAGGTCTCATAAAATTATCTTAAAATAAGAAGACAAAAAAAAATATTTATTTATGAATACATTCTATGAAAATGAATTTTATTTTAAATAATTCTATTAATTAGGAAATTTTAATTAAATATTTATGACGTATAAAAATACCAACACCAAGATATTAATTCTTGAAATATTCACTTACTTTTAATATGATATAATTATATCATAATTTCACTTGTGAGATGCCAAAATTTTATTTATAATCTCATGGGTGATTTTACTATTCATTAGGTTGATTTACTATTCATATGGGTCATATTACTATTCCTAACGGCAAGTTATGATTTCATCAGTCTAGGTTCCTTATTGTCTAGAAGTACCTCTGATTTATTTTAATCATCATTTATAAAGATTAGAGTGTGTTATCTATGTGGTTTTATATGATTCAAAATATATAAAATAAACATAAGAAGGGAAATTTCATTAATATAATTTTAGTTCGTTATAATCATTCCTCCTATATAAATTTCATCCTTGAAGTTTCCAAAATGTTATATCACAAAACAATTTGGGTAGTTATTTATCATAATCCTCTTAGTCTCCCACATCAACTCTTGAATTTTATGATTTTTCTAATGTACATTAACCAATAGAGTCATCTTATTCCTCAACACCCATTATTTAGTTTCGATAATTTGAATAGACTTTTCCTAGTAAGATAAGTCATGTTCCAATTCGATGCCTTCAAAAGTGAGTACATCTGTTGGGTCTAGCATATATATTCTCAATAATGAGATGTGGAAAACATTTTTTACTCTATAAATTCTAGGTATCATCTCCAAATGATAATACACAACTCAAACTCTCTGTATAATTTCAAAAGTACCAATGTACATGTGGCTCAGTTTCCCTTTCAATCGAAATTTTATAACATCCTTCTATAAAGATACATTCAAGAAAACATGTTCTACTACTTGAAATTAAAAATCATTCCTTAGATTATTGACATAGATCTTTTTCATAATTTGTACTTCTTTGATATTCGTTTGATGATTCTTTACCTTCACTATTGTTTCCTCCACAAGCTCTGGGCCTACAAGTTTTCTATCCCCAACTTTATCCCATCATGTCATTGTACAACATCTCTTTCTGTAAAATACTTCATATAATTCCATTTTAATACTATAATGGAAACTGTTGTTTTAGGAAAAACTTACCAATGGTAAATAATGATCCCAAATACCTTGAAAATCATGTGAGCATGATCTCTACATGTCTTATAATGTTTGGATCTTACTTTCTTACTACATTTCAGTTTGACGATGATAAATAGTACTCAAATGAAGCACAGTATCCAAATATTTATAAATAATTTTATAGAATTTTGATGTAAATCATGGATCATGATCAGATACAATTGAGAAAGGTGTTCCATGAATTCTTACAGCTTCATTAATATAGATCCATGTAAGGCGCTCTAGTTGAAAATCCTCCCTTATAGCAAGGAAATGTGCATATTTGGAAAGTCGATCAACAATCTCCCAAATTGCATCATTCCTTCTTGGAGTTTTTGGTAATACAATGACTAAATCCATATTTATTTTATCCCATTTCCATGTAGGAATGGGAATAGGTTTCATGACTCCTATAGGATGTCGTTTTCTTTTAGCCTCCACTTGTTGACCAACTAAACATCTTGACATATAATCATAAATTTCACACTTTATATTATCCCACCAGAAATGTAACTTAAAATATCTAATCATATTAGTGCTACCAGGGTGTAAACATAAATTATAGCTATGTGAATCATCCAATAACTCCCTTTTTATCTTGGGTATAGAGGGAACACATAACCTCCTCCCAAATTTCAGAATTCAATCTTCATAGAAGAAGTCTGTCAACTTCCCATCATTCATAGATTTAATTTTAATTTGAATATTCTTATCATTAGGTTGAGAAATTTTAATTATTTCCAATAAATATGGTTGGGAAACCAATTGAAAAAGTAATAATGTTTCAATATCCTTGATAATTTCGATATAAATATTTTCTAGATCCATGTACACAGGTTCCCTTACAATCTGCATTTTGATTAGAACTCCATGATCCTTCCTTCTCAATGCATCATCTACCTTATTTTCCTTTCCTAGGTGATAGTGTATTTAGCTATAATGATCCTTGATTAGTTCAAGCCATCTCTTTTTCCTTCACATGAAATTCCATACTCATATACAGGTATATCGATCATTAAAACCAAGGAAACTAATGCTCCCGAGTGATAAATTTGTATCTTATAAATCATTAAAAAGGCCATAAATGAACTTAATAAAATTATAATAAATGAAACAAATATATAAAAGGTTATTAATTAATTAATTAATGGATTTAATTTTATTATCCATGACATTAAGTTCAAGTGAAGAATATAGTTAAGCATAAGGTATTGTTTTCTACCGGAACCTCTATTTTCTTTCGGGTTACTCTTATTCTCTCATTACATGAATGAAATTCCTAACTATTATTATGTACTCCTCTTAAATTCTATGTTAATGTTCTATATATGTGTACCAATAAGAATCATTCTTTATTTTCGGAGGAGTTACATGTTATAAAAGGGTATTACTAAAATTCTTCTCGATAAACAAGTCTGATTCCAGGGAACTTCTTGAATTCATAACTATTTTCAAGGGTAATCTATAATATATTTTAAGAAAACTTTGTTTTTATAAAATCATTCATTTTACTATGAAAATATTATCTTAGTTCACTTTTGGTTTATACAAATATTATTCCAAATATCTCTTCTTTTCAAAGTAAAAGATTATTTCTATCAAGAATTACATGATGATTGTATAAGAGTATTTTCATCTATTTCAACACTATTTTTTATTATTGTGTTCAATTGGGATTAATATTTTATGATATCATCTCCCATTTTTTATTTAATTTTTTATGATTATTTTGACTATGGATGTGCTATCTTGATACCATTCACCATATTTCTATGAATGTTAAGTATTAATGTTTACTGATAGGGGAATGTTTTTTACATTTCATATATTTGTTTCAATATGGATGTATATTTTGGTTATGTTTCACCCCTTTCATTTGAGGAATGAATTGGACTTAGTAAGTCTATGGTGGGGCCCAATATAGCCCCTTGGTTCATCTGTAGGTCTCATAAGGCAAACTAGTTTGGGTTTTTACCCATTTATGTATATTCTTGGCATGAGGCCTTTACAGTATGGGTATGATGTCCCCAATTAGTAATTACCACATTATAAAACTAGTAATTGATAGTCTATATGATTATTATAATATTATAATATCCATTTTCAGGTTCTATTATGGAATTATTTATTCATATTTTCTTCCTTCTATATTATGCTAAAGATTATGTTTTAATGGAATGTGTAATTTTATTTATTCACCATGTCTTATCACTTATGCTTCCACTGTATTACATAACCTTACCAAGCCTCTGATATCACCCCTTTCTTATGTTTTATTTTTACCCTAGGATGCAAAGAAGTATATTATGAATGACTTACATAGATAATCTAGAAGTTTATGTGTGATTCTAAAGAAGTTGATATGTTTTATTTCATTTCATTTTGTAATGTAAAGTTCATATATGTAATCTGGTTTTCCAAACTACAAAACTATTCATTCTGGTGGTAGGTGTCTTCCTTTAGTATATTCCAATGTAATGAAGTGAGGCACCTAAATCAATCTACCAGGGCCAGAGTTGTTAAAATTGGTATTAGTGTAAGTTTTGTATAATCCTTAGAAACTAGATTTATAAAATGTAGATTAGTGAACAAAACCCTAAGATAGACTTAGAAGATAAGAATACAAGAACATCCTAGAATTTTTTTAAGGTATAGATTATGTGGATATTTCTAGAAATACATCCATGTCCAGATACTAAAATTGGATGTGGTTCTAGAATAGATGTATCTCAGAGTAAAACCTTCAACAAGGTGTTCTGAGCTTGAATCAGGTTAACTTGGTACGCAACAACGAGCCTTAATGAAAACCCAGTTTGAAACTCCTTGAGGATATAATTAGGATAATTAAAATTTTATTTACAAACCATTATGAAGGATTTAATTTTAAACATGTACTCGAAAAAACCGTGCTTATTATTATGAGATTAGACAAGAATAATATTTCAATTTATGTTAAAGTATTTTACTAGTTAGAAATTATACATTATAATTCATAACCTAATTTAGTGTATCCCATTATTTAGAAATTTTACCTTGTGGAAGGAATGTAAACCACATGAACACATGTATCCATTATTAGTATTTTCTGCCTATGCAAGATAATGATGTTAGTTCTGGAGTTGTGACTGGTGTTGAGAAACTTATAAATATACTAGAACTGCAGACTCAGGTTATGAAAAATATCCTTACCCGTATGAAGAATACTGATCCACACTGTGGAGGAGAAATGATAGAATACTTTATGTGAAAATATCCTGTATCATTTAATGGGACTACAAACCCATTCATATAAGATTAGTGGATAAGTTTTTTAGGTAAGATATTTCTCCCATTGGGATGTAAAAAAAGGGAGAAGGTTGTTATGGTAGTGTATCGTCTATCGGGTGATGCTGAACAATGGTTCTAATTTATTAAAAACACAAAAGAGGAGGAAGATATTGAAAATATGGAATTAAAGGATTTTAAGGAAATTTTCCCAGAAAAATATTTTCCACACGAACAACGTGAAAATATAAATAGGAACATCTTGAGTCTAAGACAGAAAGAGGATGAAAATGATGCGAAGTATGAATCTAAATTTACATGGTTATAAAGGCATTATGTGTACTATATACAAGATCCAATGAGAAATATTAATCAACTATTTTTTGGTTCAAAACCATTCCTCTGAAGGGAACTGGTCTCTTATAATTTCTTATCATATAAAGATATTGTCCCATGTGCTATCAAGATAGAAAAATAATTCTCTAAGTATTATGAAATTAAAGGAATGAAATAAAAGAAGAGCATTTATGAAAACTCTAGAAAAGTAAATATGTAAACAAGGAATAAGGGAAGAGTGGATTTTCTGCCCTTTAGTAATTGTGGGAAGAAACAACCTAGAACTTTCCTGAAGGGAATGGGTGTTTTTTACAAGTGTGGAGAAAAAGGCCCCCAATACCATTATTTAAAGGGAAATAAATAAGCTTATAATTTTCAATGATATAATTTTAAATAGATGGTAAATTATACACATAAATTTCCTAAGAGTCAAGGAAACTTTCCCCAAATAAGTCCAAGGTAGAAAGGACAATATTATACAGTCACAACTACTGAGGGTGAAGTTCCTAATGATGTGGTGGTAGGTACGTTAAATATTTTCTCAAACTTATCCAATAATTATTTAATTATGGATCATTTCATTCTTTCATAGCTTCCATTTTTACAAAGAAAAGTAGACATTTACAATATTATTTAATTAAGGAGTTTTTAGTCAAAATTCTTAAAGGAAGTATCCTTATAAAAATGATGTGTTGATTAATACACCTTATGACACATAAACATGATTTAGTTACTAAACTTATCATCATACCCATAACTGACTTTGATATAATTCCCAGTATGAATTTTATTTTAAATTATGATGTGAAGATATATTATAATAACAAGGAAGTTAAATTTTTTGATAATGATGTAGAGTCCCTTATCTTTAGAGCAGAAACCTCGCTATATGTTTCTTATCAAGATCCACCCCCAGTAGCTCTACTGAATTCTATTATTGGGGAGGAATATGACACAATATCTATGGATGAGGAAAAAAATGTTAAAATTTAGGATGTACCTATTTTTCATGAAAACATTTATGTAATTCCAAAGAATTTACCTGGATAACCTCTATAGCGGGAAATTGAGTATTCTATTTATTTAATTATTGGTTCAAATCCTATATCAAATACTCCTTATAGAATGTCCATAGAGGAATTACTGGAGCTAAAGAAACAACTAGAGTAATTGAGTGATAAAGTATTTATTAACCCTAGTGTTTCTCCATAAGGATCCCTGTTCTCTTTGTTAAGAAGAAAGATGGTTACATGAGGCTATGTATGGTTTATATGGAATTAAATGCTATTACGATAAAGAAAAAGTATCATCTTCCTTGCATTTATGATTTATTTGATCAACTTCATGGAGCTCAATATATTTCAAATATTGACCTTTGATCAGGATATCATCAGTTGTGTGTGAGGAAGGAAGATATTAAAAACATAGCATTTCAAACTAGGTATGGGAATTATAAGTTTACAGTAATGCCTTTTGGGATGACTAATGAACCCTCTATTTTTATGGATCAAATTAATATAGTTATTAATAAATATAATTATTAATTTGTTGTGGTATTTATTTATGATATATTAGTATACTCCAAAATGTACAAAGATCAGGAGAATAACATGCACAATATTCTAAATACTCTTAAAAGAAATGAGTTATATGGAAAGTTTAGAAAGTGTAAATTATGGATTCAAACAATTTCTTTTCTTTTCCATATTTTCTTTAAGTATGTAATCATAGATCATCCAATAAAAAATGGCATTTAAAGAATGTCCTACACCAACAAACATAGCTGAGGTACATATTTTTATGGTTTTAGCATATAATTATTAGCGTTTAATTAATAATTTCCCTCGATTAGATAACCCATTGACAAATACTAAACATAAAGAGGATAAGTTCATATAAAAGAAATGTGAGGAATGTTTTTAATAATTAAATAATATGTTAGTGAATTCTCTAATCATGACTCTACCATCTGGAAGTGGTGGATTTGTGATTTATAGTGATGCTTCGAAGAAAGGAATTGGTTGTGTCCTTGTGAAGAATGATATATTTATTTCCTATGCATCAAGGTAGTAAAAAAATTATGAATAAAACTATCCTAATCAAGATCTTGAGTTAGCCTCTGTAATCTTTGTTCTGAATATATGGAGACATTTTCTCAATGGTGAAAGATGTGAGATATATACATGTCAAAATATATCGAAATATATCTTCTAAAAAAGGATATAATTCTCCAGAATTGAATTTATATGATACTAATGAACATAAATAATATTAAATAGTTTTATAATTCATTTATTTATATGTCATGAGGAAGAGATATTAGATAAAACAATAGTGATAATCATTTTGATTCTTACGGCGTTATTTTGAACATCAAGAACCAGTTTTGTCGTATGAATTAATATTATGTATATATACTAGTTCTAGAACATTACATGAGATATAATAAATATTTTATAATCTAGTTCAACCATAAAAATGGTATAATGATCATCCTTGAAGGATAAATTTAAGAACGAAGGATTGTCATCCACGAATGTTGTAAATCGTCACCTCTCGGATGATGATTTCTTTTTTAAAAATAAAAGAGAGAAAGAGGTAGTAGTTTGAGAAATGATATTCATTTTAAATGATATAATTCTAATATATATATCATACTAGAGTTATCAAGATCATTTGGATAGAGGAGGGTAGTATAAGATAAAAAAATTAAATTGAAAATGAAATTAAAAGAAAACGGAAGAGGGTTTACCTCTTGAATTAACCTACATGCGAACCTCCTTGGGTAAAGGGGTTTTGGTATTTTGGAAATACCAGAAGATCCTGGATTTGGGGAGATACTAGGGAAGATTACTTGGGAAGAAATTTGACAAACTTTAATTCTTAGAGGAGTGAAGTGAAGAGGGTGGTGAGGGTGATTTTTAAATATCTTATTCATTTGTTTATTATTTTGACTCAAGATAATAAATAGTTTGAGAATTATCATAAAATATATTAAAATAATTCATTAATGTTTTAGATTATGTTTTTTATATAAGATATGACTCATATAATAGTGTATTTAGATTCTAATGTTATTATACCATAAATTACCGTATTTTACTATTTACCACAAAATCAAGTATTTTAGAAAAATATCAAAAATTTACCATAACCATTTTAAGATGTGTAGAATTAAAAAAATAAACTATATTTTATATAAAAAAATTTCTAAATATGTGAGATTTAATTTTTAAATAAAATCATTATTTACATGAAAAAATACAGATTTTAAATTTAAATATGAATTTATAACACATTCAAAAATTAACTAAGGTCTCATAAAATTATTCTAAAATAATAAGGAAAAAAATATTGATTTATGAATACATTTTATAAAAATTAATTTTCTATTAAATAATATTATTAATTATATAATTGTAATTAAATATTTATGATTTATAAAAATACCAACACAAAAATATTAATTTTTAAAACATTCACTTACTTTTACTATAACATAATTATATCATACTTTAACTTATGAGTTGAATAAATTTTATTTATAATTTAATGGTTGAGTTTACTATTAATTATGCCTATTTACTATTCATAAGGGTCATATTACTATTCCTAATGGCATGTTACTATTTCATCAGTATAGGTTCTTTAACGCTTATAATTACCTATTATTTATTTTATTCTTCATTTATAAATATAGTATTGGTTTTATATGTGGCTTTATATGGTTAATAATATATAAAATAAAAATAATAATGGAAATTTCATTGATATAATTTTGGTTCATTATAGGTATAGGTTTATTTTTAGGCTTAAAACACATATTTCTAGGAATTTTTTTTAGTTCATAATATTTCTCCTCTTTAATTAATTATAATAATCATAAATGATGAATGATTTAAATGGAATTTAAATATTTTATATCTAAATATATTACTTTAATTCCGTATAATTATTATTAATAGTCATATAGGTAATATAAAGTCATCTTTTTTTGAAATTTTCATTTTATAAAAAACTATTTTTTGACACGATTTACTGGTTTATTTTTAAATTAAATTCAGATAATTCTATGAATTGAATTTAATAAAATGTTTTTAATATTTTGAATAAAAATAATTAATATTATTTATTAAGTTCAACTAATTTTTTCATAATTAATAGTCAAAATTTTAAAAATTAATTACCCATGTTAAGGTTAAAACAGTTTTACTGGGGGTAAAACAAAATCATATTGGTATGTTTTCCAATTAAACTTTTAAAATTTTATGTTGTTATTATATATATAACTTATCATAAAAACCTACTAATATAAGTTTATTTGGAATCATTTTTTTATGAATTTACCTTTTTGTATTACTTTGGTAAATTTCTAAGTGGCTTCCAAGAAGGTGTGCTCCCACACTTGTAAAAGGGAACCCCCACTTATTCACACCTATTATTCCAATTATATCAACAAAAATATCTACTATAAAACCTTTAGAAAAATTTTAGTGGTGATGGTTGAGAGGACCGGTTTGGGATATACCTAACACTGAGGGGGGGAGTAGGGAGGGGTGAATCAGTGTTGGGGACATTTAATCCAATTATAACTTTTTATTCCTATACCCCTTGACCTGTTAGAATCTTGATTATATTATTCTCTTTTCCCTATTGCATGAAATAATATGAAAGCATTGAAAACTACACACAATATTTTTACAAGGTTCACAACTCAACAAGAGAAGATTTATCCTTAGAATGGATATAAATAGTCCTGACCACACAACCACTATAAAATAATCATTTGTGTGGTTACAATGAGTAGTATATAACATTACACTCATGAGGTAATTTAAAAACAATTTAATAGTGAATGTTTTAATGCTCTTGGATGGATTTTTTGCTGCCTTCCAGGACAGTCTTCTCCATATTTAGAAGAGTTTGAAACACCAATAATGTCTTTCACCTATTAAGACCTGTTGGATGTCACAATGTTTTTTGATCTCCCACTCTATACTTGTTAGTTTCTTAGCAGCATACATGTAACCCTTCTTAATTTTTCACCACAAAAACTTCAATATCTACACAATCTTCATCTCCTTCTTCTTTAGTGAAAAACAAAATTCACTGAAACTTATTATTCTTCTTTCTAGAATCAAAAAATCCTTTTTTGATTGTCAAAACAATAAGGACCATATCAACATAGCATCATCACATTTAAACTACCCTGAATAATTATCAATCTTCTGTGGGGAATACTCCATTTATTCTTCTTTTTTTTAATTATCAACCCAATTAGATCATGTGCACATAAAGTATTCAATATAGTGAAATTAAATTATGTTTTGGGTATCTTTAACAAATAACCATTTATTTGTGCTTGATTATTCATATATATATATATTCCAAAACGCATGTAATATTTTCTTCTTCTTTTTCTCTTTTCACAACACTAGTTTGGGTGTCCCATGGGTTTATAAGTGGCATGCATTCATGGAATACCTTCTTGGTTAAAAAAACTATTCACTTTGGGTCAATTAACACACACACACAAAATATACCCATTCTATTATTCCTTTATCTTCTTTTATTTTCACTTGGTTTAAGTGTATTTAAATCATGAACATGAGTGCATGTGCATCATGTATACAATACACCATCCCCTGCATTCATGCACTCATCTTATTCACAAAAACACTCCTACAATCAGTGTAGTTATTCAACATGAAAAAAATATAAGTCATTTATGTGAAAAACAAGAGCACCCAACTTGTGGGCTTTGTGGATCTTCTTCATGAAGCACCCAGAGGGTTTGGTTAACTAGTTGGTATTCATGTTATTCTTCTTCACGCAGACGATTTTTGGTTCTTCTTTGCATAGGGGTGTGGATATTCTACCTGGAGGAAGAATGGTTTCTGGTGCTTCCTCACGTGAGGGATGCGTGGTTTTTCTACACATAGTGTGTAAATCTCCCTCACGGAACTAGAATTGTTCTTGTTATCTCTTCATGAACCCTTGAGAGTTCACGGTTCTTCTTCATGAATCCTTGATAGTTCATGGTTCCATATTTTCCTTTGTGAATTAGAATATCAAAGAGTCTCTTTTTAAAAAAAAGAGATATCAAGAATATAGGAGGAGTATCCTTCAACAATCATGGTTGATCTCTTTTTATAGACAAGGATCAAAACTTCTTCTTTATCAATTCACCACAATATATGTCGTATGGTCAAGGATTTAAATGCATGATATCTTCTACTTCAAAATTTTGAACATAGATATGAGATATGCCGAGAATCATGGTTTCTTCCTTTTGTGAGTGACCTTATCTTTTGTGGTGAAAAAATCATGTGAATTAAATGAGGATCACATGAAAATATCCTTTCCGAATTCTTGAGATTCATCCATGTATGACGTGTCCTCGTAACTTCATTTTCGTCATCCAAGACTTATCATTATAATTATTCGCATGAATGAAAGATGTAGATTTTAGGCATAATCTCAGTTTGATCCCAATATGCTCCTTCAATGGCCAGTGATCACCCATGGTGGTTTGATTTTATTCTCTGGTCATACAGTGGTGACATTAAGTAGCATAAGGATGAATACTATGGTGATTATGAAAAACATGCACCAGAGTTCAAAGGCCGAGTCTGTGGGATATCGGACAACCTTGGTTCAAAGGAGCAAGGTCCGAGATGATATGAACGCCCAAAATTTCATGAGATTCTGATGAAAGATGTTGCGGATGAGAAAATGGAGAGTGAGGCATTATATGAGATTTAAGAATAAGATCTTTCCAAAATAAACCCCACATAGAAATGGAGAGGTGACATCCATCCACTTTATAAGAAAATCCACTCCAACAATGGCTCAGATTACTCTCTCACCCTGCCCAGTATATCCTCGTACCAGTTCTGCGGGCACACTCTATGCCCACCCTCTCTACAGGCCTTTGTCCCATCATATTCATGGGCTCTCCCACATGAACTCTTGTGGGCCTACACATATCCCTAAATGTGGGAACTCTATGCCCAACTCGTGCCACCTTCAGGCTGGCAAGGGACGGTTCCCTCAGCATGGTTAAACCTTAGGTCCCACATGTACTAGGGTTGAGATGTCTTTTTCTTTCTCTAGGGTTGGCCTATTTTTTAAATTATCCTTGTAAAAATAATTATTATATAATTCATGGACACTTAGTAATTCAAACCCATGCATGCCCACCTTTTTTTTCAAGACCATGCACCATTTCCATTCTTCTCTTCATCTTCAAACATCATTCTCATTATTTTTTTCTTTTTGGAAGATTAATTCCAAAGAACTTCTTAATAATCAAATGGATGATACTTCACCAATATTAATTATTGTAAAAAATGTGTCACCTTTGACACAAGTAATTTGAGCTCAGGAGTAGTGAAATAATCGTTTGATTTAACAACATGAATAATTACCCAATCATGGCATCTAATGCTAGAAATCTATAACAATTCTTCAGGCATTATCACATTAATAAATCTCCATTAACTTTGGATATCCTTATTCATATTGAACTACATTGAAAATCTTTGACACTCTTTGGAATTTGAAATTTGTTGACAATAAATACAACTCCTAAAAAAATTGGTCCAAAAAATCTCCCCCTTTGAATTTATTGGAAATAATTAATGTTCTATTTATAATGAATGGGTCAATGTCAATAAGTGAATATTATCTGTCCCCTTAACTATTATATCTCTCCCCTTTCACTTTTCAAACATTCATTTCAATTTCTCTCCCTTTTATTGATAATAAATAAAATGATTTTGGGAAAAGGGTATCAATCCATATCTAAGAAATGTGCCATCCATCATTTCACTCTAAATCTACTTGATCATTACTCGGTTTAGAAAACAAGAAGATTTGATTGAGGAAAAAAAGTTTTATGTTACCCACTAATCATGATACCTTATGAGATGAGAACTCATTTAATTGTCTTCAAGGGTCCTTCCACTTTCATTCCAGACTGAAGATATTGAATATTATATTTAATCAATTAAATAATAATCAACCTAGAACTACTAAACTCAATTCAAAGAATAGATAAAAAACATTCAAGTTCCATGGGAAGGATAAGTGACCTTAGGGAACTTTCATTATTTTTATGTCACTAATTGATTTAGTCGCTCCCACTTTATAAAAAGTTTATTAATTTTAATAACCAAGGATAAGAGATTAAGAAATTTCATACCTTTGAAAATTAGATTATCTTCATGAAATTTCTAGAATAATTTGGATACCTATTGAAATAATAATTTTGGAGGATTTTTCATTTGTCTCCCCCTAAAGGGAAAACACTTCTCATCACTGTTTCTCATTTTCTTCCCCTGATAAATTTATTCACCTTCAATTCCTTGTATTATAAGAACAAATAAAATACAAAAATATTTAAGGGAATAAGGTGGATCCTCCTTTCTTCATTAATGTGAACAAAAAGGTTGAGATGTTTTTCTCAACAAATTTGCTCCATTTTATCTAATCTTCAAGATTGAACATCTAAACTTCTATTCTAATTTTTTTTAAGAAGAATGGATCTACTCACATACTCTTAAACTTTGTGTAGATAAATACAACCTTCATGGATTATATATATCATTACTCATCTTTAAGACTACTTCTTTCTTTGGTAGAAAGGTTAAGAATCATTTTGAAACATGACCATATTTCTTTCATCTCTCACATAGAACATATTTAACACATGAGTTTACTTTTTTTATCAACCTTTCATTCATTTTGTCTTCATCATGTGAAATCTTTTCATTTCTCTTTGAACTAGCATTAGATTTTTCAGCTTCAAGTTTCCTAATTCTTTCCAAGTCTTCAGGCCAAACAACAAACATGTCAATATGAACTGTGGCATCATGCATGGATATTCCACATGGGTTCTTCAGAGTGTAAAAAGTGTTATAAATTCTTTTGGATGAACCACCCTTCAACTTCTTGTATTAGGAATCCAAGGTATTTTATTTTTTTTCTTTCATGGAATCATACTGGGAGAATATTTTACAACATTCTTATGGTTAGTTCCCAAGGTATATTCTTCATTATTAGCTAGCTTCTTTGATCTTATATTCTTATCAACTTTAGAAACATTTTAAGATGATCATGCACTAACCTTTTGACCACTTCCATTGCATAAATCACAAATATTGTCAAGAAGTCCAAATATATTTGCAGTATATTGATTCTTCATGATCTTTAGATGTTGCTTCTTCCTCTCTGGATTTCTCCCCTTTGAGATGGGTTTCCTCTATGCTTTTATATTTTGTGGATTTTACCCATAGTTTAATTCACAATGACCAAATCTATTGCAAAACCAACATTGAACCACAAAACTTGATTTCCTAAAATATTATATATTATTTTTTTGAAACTTTTTCAAGATGTTTTGTGCTTTTTTTGGGAAACCATCTTCAACATTATTCTTCATATCCACCATAGTCATGGTGGTAGGTATCACATCACCATTACTCATCCACACATGTTTTGAATCATTTTACCAACCTACACCACTTGTGGAAACCTATTTAGAAACATGAGTACAAGATGGTATGTATGGATCCTAAACCTTCTCAGCTTCTTGTGATAGATCAATGAGTGGATTCATTTTATTCTTATCAAATGTTGGAGGTATTTCAACCTTAGAATACTACAATAAAAATTTAGTGCTATTAGAAACTATTTTCTTCTTTTGTGAGGTCTGAATATGTGTCTTCTTAAGATTGGTCATCTGAGCTTCTAATTCTAGACATTTCATATTGAAGATAATTTTCTGATCTTCAATCATAATCATCTTCTCTTTACAAGCCTTCTATATTCTTTCAACTTTATCTTTATGCATCTTCACCTTATTTTGTAATAAGGAGTCAAGTTCCTTCATCTTCTTGGAAGTTTCTTCCAAATATAAACCCTTGAATTGAGAGATCTTCTCCATCTCATCTTCAAGTGCTTGAATATTTTGTTCAATAGTCTTTTTGACTCTATCTTTCTCTTAAATTTATTTGAGAATTTTTGAAAAACTCATTTAAAATTCCTTCTTTTTTTGCTTCAAAGGCTCCAACTTGTCTTAAGAGTTTTAAACATTCAAAAAAAATGTATGGAAATAATTTTTCTAGAACATTAGTTTCTTCTTCTAGTTGGGTGATATCTGCTTTCATGCATTGAAATAATCTACAAACAAGGGACGCACTTTCTTCATGAATACCATGTATAATAGTTCATATTCTATCAACTGATAATTGTTGAATTTTTTTAGATTGATCATCACCACTTATGCTGGAATTTTAATCATGAGAATAATTTTCAAATTTAAAAACATAGACCTCATGATCATTTGAGGTAGGAAGGTTTTCCATATTATTGGTGGAAATTTGATCCACCTTATCATTACTTTCCATTCCTGATGTGTCCTCATTGTGAGCAAGGTATAGAGAAACAGATAATTCCTCTTCTTTATATAAGAGGGAATTATTCTTTAACTTTCTATTTTCATTACTTTTCCTATTCATCATGGTCTTGGTAGATATGTCCTTCTACTCAGAGATGAATAGATCTTCATAAAAAATTCACTTCATTGTTGACTCAGGAAAGAAACATAAGTCGTTAAAATAGAATATATTTACTTTAGATAATCTATCAAAGGTGAACCTTGGTGTTAATACCAATTGAGAGAACCATTTTCAGATATACCTAACACTGAGGGGGTTGGGGGTGAATCAGTTTCAAGGACTATAAATTCAATTATAACTTTTTATCCTTGTACCTCTTGAACTGATAGGATCTTGATTCTCTTATCCTCTTTTCTCTATCACATGAAATAATATAAAAGTAGTAAAAATAGCACACTATATTTTTACAAGGTTCACTAATCAACAAGAGAGTCTACATCCTTAGCATGGCCAAAAATAATCCTAACCACACAACCACTAGAAAAGAATTCTTTGGGTGGTTACAATGAGTATGATATACCCTTACACTGGTGAGTCACTTTGAAAACCATCCAATAGTGAAAGTTTTACAGATCTTGGATAGATCTTTATACTACCTTCCAAGACAACCTTCTCTCTATTGAAAAGAGTTTGAAACCCCAATAACGTCTTCCACCTATTGAGACCTTTTGGATGTCCCAGTGTTACTTTATCTTCCACTCTTCACTTGTTACATTCTTAGCAACATGCAAGAAACCCTTCTTACTTCTTCACAGTAGCTTCCTCGATAGCTGCACAATATTCTTATTCTTCTTATTTAGTAAAAAAACAACTACACTGAAAGTTATTATTATTAATAGAATAACAAAATCCCTTTTTTGGTTTTCAAAACAATAAGGACCAGCTCAGCTTAGCATCATCATAGTTAAACTGCTGTGAATAATTATCAATCATATGTTGGGAACACTCTATTCTTTTTATTATTATTCTTCTTGAATTATCAGCACAATTAGATCATGTACACTTCAATAATTCAATGTATTGAAATTCAATTATGTTTGCGGTATCTTTAACACATAACTATTTATTTTTGATTTATTATTCACTTATACATGCAAGCATAAATGAATTGTTTTCTTCTTCCTTGTATCTTTTCACAAAACTAGTTCTGGTGTCCAATGGTTTTATAAGTGTGAATTCATTCATGAAATACCTTATTGGTTCAAAACACTGTTCACCTTATGTCTCTTAATACACACACACAATCATACTCTTCCCTTATTTCGTTTCCCTTCTTTTATTTTCAGTTGGTTTGGGTGTCTTTAAATCATGAACATGAGGGAATGTGTATCATGAAGAAAAAAAATCATCCCCTCTTTTCATGTGTTCATATTCTTCATAAAATCACTCCTACAATCATTGTTGTTCTTCAATGTGAAAACACTATAAGTTCTTAATGTGAAAAACAGGAGCACCCAACCTGTGGGATTTTTGAATCTTTTTATGAAGCACACCTAGGGTTTGGTTAACCAGACCGTGTTCATCATCTTCTTCTTTATACAGAGTATTCATGGATCTTCTTCGCACAGGGTGTGCATATATTATCCACAGAACCAGAATGGTATGTGGTCCATCCTCACACAAGGGATGTGTGGTTATACAATGAATACAATGTGCTTATCTCCTTAATAGAACCATAATGGTTTATGATTCTCTCTTTACAAACCCTTGAAAGTTCACCGTTCATCTTCATGAAGCCTTTATGGTTTGAGGTTCCGAATTGTCCTTCATGAAATAGAAGATCAGAGAGTCCCTTTTTTAGTAAAACAAGAGATATCAAGAATATGGGATCAACGGATTTCAATAGGCTTGGTTCCTCTCTTTTTATAGGTAAGGATCCCAGATTCTTATTTATCAAATCCCTATAAGATATGTCACATGATCGACTATTTGAATACCTGAGATATTCAGCTTCAAAATCATTGAAAACAGATATGAGATACATCAAGAATCATGTCTATTTCCTTTTGTGAGTGACCTTCTCAATTTTTGGTGAACAATTCCCATGCATGTGATGAGTATCGCATGAAAATATGATTCCCAAACACCTGAGTTTCATCCATGGATGATGTGGCCTCGAAACTTTCATTTTCTTCAGCCAAGAATTCTGCTTTGAGTTATCCAAATGCCTTCAAGACGTATATTGCATGAATAAACTCGGTTTGGTCCCGAGATGGTCTTTTGATGGCCAGTGATCGACTATAGTGGTCCGATCTTTTTCTCTAGCGAGATAGTGGTGGCATTGAGCAGTGGTGGGAGGAATATGGTAGATTTGAAGTAAAATGCATTCCATAGTTCAAAGGCAGAGGCTATGGAAGATCAGATGGCCTTTGTTTGAATGGGAAAGGAGTGATATGAGATGAACTCCCAATATCGCACTATATTCCTAAGAAAAAAACCAAGGATGATTGGATGGTTACAAGGGTGTGAGATGAGATGGATGGTTGAGGTCTTTCCAAAAGCTATACAACATCAAAATAGAGAGGATACATACATATACTTTATAAGAAAATATTCTCTAATAGATGTTTAGATTACTCTATCCCCCACCTTGATACAACCCCATACCGGTTCTGTGGGTGTTCTCTACACCCACCCTCTCTGCGGGTGTGCTCTACGCCCACCTGCTCTACGGGCCTTTGGCCCAACCTTTTTACGGTATCACCCTTGTGTGCTCCTACGGGCCTACACATAGCCCTACATGAGAGCACTCTATGCCTAACCCATGCCTCCTTCAGGCTTTCCATGGATGGTTCCCTCAATGTGGTTGACCCTCGGGTCCTACATGTGCTGGGGTTGAGTTGTCCTGAGGTTGATTTAGGGTTGGTCTATTTTTTATGTAATCCAAATAAAAATACTTAGTATAGAATGCATGGCCACTTAGTACTTTAAATCCATTAATGGAAACCTTCGAATTCAAAGCCCATGCAACCTTTCCCTTATTCTTTTCATCTTCAACCATCACTCTTCTTCTTTTATTCCTTTTGTAATATTAATTCCAAAGAACATATTCATCCTCAAATGAATGATAAATCACCGATCTTAATTGGTGTAAACAATGTGTCACCATTAACATGAGTTCTTTGAACTAAGGAATTATGAAATAATCATCTAATTTAAAAATATAAATAATTTCCCAAGTGTGGCATCCAATTCTATGAATCCATAAAAATTTTCTAGGCATCATCACATCAACCAATATCCATTAACTTTGGACATCCTTCTTCATATTGAACAATATATACAGCCTTTAACACTCTTAGACATTTTAAATTCTTTGAAAATAAATACAACTCATACATAAAAGTGTTCCCAACAATGGTGTTCCCAAAAGACCAATCCTAGTGTCCTTAATAATACATCTAAAGGAGGTTTCTCTAAGATATGTTTATCGTCATCACTGATCTTTTTCTTTCCTACTTCTTCTTTTGTCCCATTAAATTATATCATAAAAATACAATAAAATACAAACCATTATCTCCAATATACTATGATTTTATTATGTTTATGGAATAATATTTTCATGTCTCCTTCTCCATCAAATGGGAAACAAATCCATCACTCCTCTGTACTGAAGACTGACACCTCGTGAGTCGATGTAAATTGTGTTCCATCACCAACTCTGATTGATAGTAATAATGATGAAAATAATTAATATATATGATAAATATGAAATTATATTAATTATAAAATATTACTATATCATCCACTTACAAACCCATTCACCCATTATGGGAATGATAGCATCCCTAGTGCCTACGTACGAACTATCTCTCCATGAAGGGATGTGATTTATTTTACATGTAAATTATTAAATAATGGCTCTAAAAAAGTATCCAATCAATAAATATGATATTTATAAAATTAATATAATTAATTAGATGATGTAACTATATCATTTTCACTAGAGATAGAACATCTGTAATGAAACCTGAATGAGAAAAAATCATTTAGCACTTGAAACGACAGTAATAATGAAATATTTTTAAAGAATGGGTAATAAGATGTTATAATAAGATCATATATGATCTTATAAATATAAATATGGTCATTTTTTAAATTTATTACATGTTTAAAACTATTATACATGCGTTTAAATAAGTTTCCACTGATGGGAAATGTGAGGTAAGGGATTCATCTCAATTTCCCTTCATTGAGAAATATATTAATTTTATTCACATAATTTATTTTATATAGTGCATATAGATACCTATTAAATGTTACATCATGTATCCTACATACTTCATCGTTATTTAGTTTAAATAATAAATATACCATCAAAGGGGATTCGATTTGATAGTTACCAGGTAGTAAGAAATTTAATAACTCAATTTATTTTCATTGTGTTATATTGATTCTTAATTTTCATTGAGATTATAAAATTATATGTGTAATTAATTTTTATTATTTTATGTTTTATTTACACTTCTATTATCTAGATTTAAATTTGACACAAAAAAATCAATTCATTGAATTTTTCTCACTTCAACAGTATGATCACTATAGAAGATTTCGTCTCAATTTCCACTCCATTAAGACATATTTGGTATTATGAACCTACTTATTTTTATGAGGTGTATCTAATTAAACTTTGATATTTTATATCATAAATATATTAATATTCCTTTAATTTAATTTTTTATTTTCTTTTATTTCTTTCCTTGGGGTTATGATTCAAAATTTACTAAATCGGTAAGGGTTTATTTCACAATCTCATCATTATTCAAGATTTTTTATATTTAAGTATCTATTGCAGAAAATATTTTATCATTATTTATAAAAATATATATTTTATTATCATATATTAATTAATTAAATTTTTAATTAAAAATATCATTTTATTCTTATGGTGCTTAAAATAATTGAGAAAATGTTTCTAAGAAAATATGACTTTATTTCCCATTTCGATCAAAAATGTTTCTTCATCAATATCAATATTTTCCTTAAAATGTTTTAAAGAATATTTTTAAAATTATAAAATTATTTTTTAAAGAAATTTTTACTCACGTTTAACATTTTAGTTTTTTTTAAAGTTAATCTTTTTTTTATCTGAAAAAAGTATATTTTACACTTTTTACTGAAAATGAGAAAGGAATATTTTTTTAATGTACTAAGCAAGAAGAAATTTTTTGGACACCATAACTACTCATTTGTTTGAAAATTATTTTATTATTTTATAATTTTACTTTCATAGAAAATGTTTTTCATAATATTATGGTATTTTTTTTGATTTTCAAAGTGATTTTCAATTTGTAAGGAGTTTTTTCCTCAAGAATATTTTAATGATATTTTTATGGTATTTCTATTCGTCATTAACAATGAAACATTATTTTACTTATACTATAATGGGTATATATTATAATGACACCATCATTATTCTTTCTCTATATCGTTTATAATCTATTTGACTAGAGAAAATTTTATCATTCACTTTCTTGATTATTTTTTTTTATCATTAACTTTCAATTGAATCATTAATTTTCTTATTATCTTTGGAAATTACAATTCTAATAAATATTTGTATTGTTTATCATGGTTATTAATATTTATTAAAACATATATCAATTATATATATAGAATTTAAATTTAAATCTATTTCATTTACCTAAAAAAGGGTTTTAAATATACATTCTTTACTCAATAGTGATATTTATTTATAAGGCACATTATTAATCCATTAAATTGATCATTCGTTATATGAGGAATGATTTATACATACAGTTATGAATGAGGCCAAGAATTATATATCCCCTATGTTCACTGTTAGGTATCATGAGATAAATTAGTAAGCAAACAATAAATGGGCTTTTGGTGTATACCTAGCCATCAATAATATTTTCTTGGAACAAGATCTTGATGGAATATGTATCATGATAAATGAAATCATGATGTAAAATATTAATAATTTCCTTAATTGAGAATTTAGTAATTGATTTCCATGTGATTATTTTATTAGTTATCAAATCCATGTATTAGTTTCAAGATCATGTGATTCTTTATATATAATTATTTTATCATTATTTATTCATGTCATAAGATTTTTCATGATCTAGTTATTGATTAAATGTCATGTGTTTTAATTTATTTTCTCTAACATATTGATTATTCGTTATTGATTCATGATAGCTTCTTTGAAATGCATACACATACTGAGCATTTGATCTCACCCCTTTCTTATATGTCTTCTCCCTGGTATTCCATGAAATGTTATATGATTATTATGTGGGGATACACATAAGTGAATAGTGGGGTTCTGAATGAAAATATTATGTTGTATTTTATGTTTTCAAATTTAATATGAAATTAAAGTATGTATCTAGTTTACCAAGACTACTAAACTATTTGGTAATTTGGGATGTGATCACTTATATATTATGACAATGTAATTAGGTAACCAACGACTTGGGGCTACTAAATTTGGGGTCTTTACATTAGATTCCAATGAAAAACAAATAATGTGATTTATTTAAAATTATTTTAACCCATACATTTTATGTTTGATATTAATTTTTTTAAAACATGAAAAAGTATCTAGCTTCTTGGGAATACTTATATGAGAGATGAAATGCCACAAAAAACCTGTTTTATTTTGTGATGTGTTTGATGTTTGGTGTATGGAATTCATAGAACCATATTAAATTTTTTTGGGTGACTTTAAAATTTCTAAAAACTTGATTAAGTATCAAATTGGGTATATGGTATTCCCAGTACAATAGATGATAATAAATGTTTTCCAACTTTATAAGATCCAGTATTCTGTATGTTTTTCCTACCAATGTTTATAATCACTGATCAAGGAAACTATTTTTATAATAGGTATTTAAAAAATAAGTTTATAAAATATGGATATTATGATAGGGTTTGTATACCCAATAATCCTTAGAAAAATTTAATGGTTGAGTTTTTAAACAATGTGATTAAACATATTTTGGAGAAAAATTTTCACCCAAATAGAAATGTTTGGAGTTTAAGATTAAATGATTCTCATTGGGATTATAGGACTTATTTTAGAACTCTAATTTGAATTTCACCTTTCTAAACTATTGTTTTTCAAATTATTTAATTTACCTATAGAAATAGAAAAAAATTATTCCCATGCTAAATTGATCCTCAATAAGGAATTAAAAGACAAAGATAAGGTGATTTTTCTTGAATCTGAGCTCAAGAAATTTCAAGGTAGAATTCATTCCAAATAGTTTACCCCATTTATTATTACTCATGTTTTTCGATTTCTTGCTATACATATTAATGTATTAGGGAAAGAATCACTATTTACACTTACTGGTAATAGATTAAATATTTTTTGAGAATGTTTCAGTAGCCTCAATGGGAGGAGTGTTGTCTTCAAGATACTTAATACCTTTGAGGATATTTTGTGTCCTCATTCTTGCTTTTTTTGTTATGTTTATAAGTTTTTATTTCAATCTCATATATGAACTAATGTAAAATGAGTATATTGGACAAAATAAGTGTATGGGAGGAATATCCAATGTTAGAGTAGTATTTTTTTTTGTTTTTATTCATCATTTTATTTTCTTTTTTATTTTATTTTATTTTTCAGATTTCATTTTTAGGTTTTTATTTTAATTTTTTTTATTTTTTTTATTTGTAAGCCCAAAATGAATACCTTTTTAATTTTTGGAACCCATCCAGATGTGTAAATTTATTTGAATCATATAAATTAATTTAAATTAATGTTCATAGGATATTTTTATAAAATACAAAATGTTGTCAAATTCATGAAAATTCTAATGAATTATTAAATATCATAGATTTAATTTTTGGAAAAAACATTTAAATAACTCAACTATAAGGAATCTTATTTTTATTAACATATTCATCATAAGTAACTCATTTCTTAAGAGAACCATAAAATTCATGATTTAATCATATTTTTTTTGCTTCTACCTAATCCTTGGAGAATTAATGAACTTTAAATAAAGATGATTGGGGAAATTATTATTTTTAATCAATTCATATCATGGACTAACATTACATTTGAACTTTTTTTGAACCTATTATCCATGAACATCCTGGTTAGTAATACACAAATTAAACAATAATCCCTATCCAATCCACATTAAAAGCAAATTGATTTATTCTAGTTGAAAATATATACATGTAAGGGTGTTATATTGTGGTTAATAATATTATTTGGGGTTACCTTGGGAAGAAAAAAAATCATATCAAGAATATATTTTCAGCTGCTATTTTTGATGGTTTTTTTCCCAAATATCTTGGATCATGTCATACTAGCTTTCCAATATTATGTGGTCACTATAGATTTACCTACAATCCTTTAGAATTCTGGTTGTCCTAGATTATAAGAATTTAAGATCATATCACAATTTAGGGGTGAATTATTTCCTACTTTGGGACTCTCTTTTTTATTTGTGACATGTTCGGGAATCCTTCTGAAACCCTAGTGTGGAACTAGTTACCACATTTCTAGAAATTCAATCAAAATCATGCATTAATGTGAACATATACATGTATCATAGGATCTTTATTGATGGGAATATCTATATATTAATTTTCTCCATCAATTTTCTTTGAAGGTATTCTTTGTTTTCTATTAAAAAAAGTCAAAATGACTAAATCACTTCCCAATATCTCCCATTTATATAAATATTAAATATTCTATAAACATGAAATGAAGAAGACTTTAAATTATGTACCTTTTATTTTCATTCCACGACTTCATTTCAACATGCCAGTGAACACCTACGTATGGGTTTAATGATGATTACTGATGTGGTAAACATAATCCTACCACATTGTGAGATATCCATGGGTCAAGATGAATCAATAAACATTTAATAGGGGAATGATTCCTTTTTTACATGCTTGTGCCTCAAGAATAAAGAAGGAAAGTAAATAGAGATTAGGGTTGGGGATTCTTAGATAAGAAAATGTGCATGTGTGTCACTCATTTCATAAAATAGATGTAGGCTATATAATTTCCCAAGGGTACTCCTAGGATGATGTTTCTGTTAACTCATTCATTATAAAAAATTAGTTAATGACTCAAATAATTTATGTTTTTCATGTATCAATGTAGCCCACTCCATTACACATTATCATATATAATGGACCTTTAATGATATTTGACTTGGATGAACGTTAATTTTCAGAATCCAAATATCCAATATATCAAAGGAAAAAGTGCTTTTAATACTAATTGATATACCATTAATTGTGTAATATTATTAGATTGTTTTCATAAAGTAAAAAACATGAGTTCTCAGAAAATGCATTATGATTTTCTTCATTCATGGGCTATGATAGCCTTAAAAGCATTCCATGCTAAATGGGTGAACATCATTCCTTAAGATTGATTATTTCATGGTATAAAACATATCATATATATAATATATATATGATTTAGGGAATATCTCCATCAATATCCCACTTAAACTAAATCCAGGAATACTTTTTTCCATTTCACCTAATATCATATCATAAATGATAAATTCTGAAATCCTACCCAAATATCTTTTGGATATCTTCCAAAACACATTTAGAAAAAATATCACAAAAAAATAACCTTCTATTACATCACATGAAATACCTTGGGAATTCTAATCCATAACACCTTTGGATTACCTGTAAAACACATTTAGATCATCACACTAAGTCAAAATCAATTCCCATTCATTAAACCAATATTGTGAACCCATGAGACTTTATAGTGTTGAAAACAAATATGAACCACTAGAACCATAAATTTATGAAAAGAGTGGCCTCTAGAAATTTGTTAATTTTATAAATCTATAAATGGATATTTTGTGATCTCTATTAGAAACATGTATCTTTATAAATGTGTCCACCAGTTATATCTCATGCTAACATGAGTTTTCATATGCATCATATGTTAAAGAAATTGAGGTATGATGTGATATAATTTATGTGAATCCCATAGAACCAACCCATATATTCTCAACCCTCTGAGTATATACTAGCGAGATCAATCCATGCATCACATTTCTTTCATCTTTATAGATGATGACATCACATTCTCCTCATTAGAATAGATAAGAACATCATATATACTATCATGGTGTATTAAATAACTTATAATTCTACCTCAAATGAGAGATTATATGTTATTCTCATCATATAATGATGGAAAATCCCATCATGGGTAATATCGAACTGATGACATGACCAGTAACATATGCAACCACCCCATGATTATCTAAGTCACAATGACTTATTTATGAAAATCATCAAAGTGTAATGTTATCATAATTGGTATCTCACTAAACTCTAGTATTGGGGACCAAGTATGATCCATTCACCCTTAGTATACCATAGATATAATATATGACAGCTTTTGGTATTCATTATAGGTAATCCATCACATGAAAAAGAAATTTTCCTTTATTTTTACGCCTTGTGAGAATATTCTTTATCTCTCTAAAAGACTCTTACTCATTCTAATATTAACATTTCATTATAGAATATAATAATCCTTGAAAAAAAGTGTTTATTTATATTTCAATATCATTAATTCTTTGGTCAATTGTCATTCAACTCCATAAAATATGAACATATCTATATATACAATTATAAAGCTAAATAATAATTATGTTTGCAAAAATTTCTTCGGTTTAGTTAAATTATTATATCTATATGTAATTTATGTCACCTCTATATGTTTCCATTAGATAAAATTCAACCATTAGACTCTATAATGAGAAAAAAATATTAAGAAATCAATTTTAAAAAATGGAAAATGTAGGAATCATATTCATGTTGTTCAACTATATAAACATATTCAAAATTCTTAAACATCAAAAAATAAAATATTATGATATTAGATTCTACTTGTAGAATAATTACTCTTTATAATACTAACATAATCATCATTGGAATTCTATTCCATCTGACTTTTTCTAAGAAATAATTTAACTATTTACATTAAAAATTACTAGAACATCCGAAAACTTTTATGATAAAGGGACATATACTTTGTATATTGAAATGAATTATAATTTATGAGTAGTGATGTTCACTTTTTATGGTAACTAAATGTGGCTATATAAATTTTTACTTAGAATCAAATATCCTAAACTCTTTAGGATATTAAGTAATAATCAATTACATTAGAATGGTTTAATCCTTTATTTGTTAACTATAAACTTTTATAAGTTTATACATATTCCCACTAGTCTCATAAAAATTGTATTCTCATTAGAATATAGTGCTAAGATAAAAAATTATTTATGTTATAAAATAAAACTTAACTCCTTTTAGTAGTAATCATAAAAATATAAACTACTAAATCTATATTATACATGTCTTTATATGTGTTTAGATAAGTACTCTAAAAAAAGAACGATATTTTTTAAAATATTCCATTGATGGGTGGTGATAACTCTTTCCCTTATATTTTAACAAACTATATAAATTTTTATCTTGGATAAAGAATTTTTATGCATATTTTCATATCATATCATTTTATTGTAGCCGATGCATCCTAACCCTTTTTATTCAATTAACAATCTCATTTTGTTCATAGATTTTTGTTAATGAACAAATTCTTTTTATGCATATTTTCTTATCATACCATTTTTTTCAAAGCTCTCCTGGGTGCCTTAGTATCTCGACTCGCTCCTTCTAGGGTTTACCTCTCCTTCAGCAGTGATGGATCCTGCACTTTGTTTTCTTTTGGTTCTCCCCTCTCTCCCAATTTATCCTCTATAAGATTTCGCTTCTTATTGCTCTCTACACTCAGGTTTTCCTCCACCTCGCCTCCCTCTGCTCCGTGTCTCTTGGTCTTTCTTCCAGGATGTCTCCTCCGCACTATGATCTTGAGCTTCGTCGCTCCATTCCAGGTCGGATCTGGAACGATATAGCCTCTGAGGTTTTGGGTTTAGCAGATAGCCAATTGTGGATTTCTCAGTGTCACGTCTCTTTTTTTAAGGCTTCATCCCTTGTTTCTTCATTCTCTTTTTTCTCTATAGGGTTTCATCCCCTTAGATTCCTTCGCCCAGGCTTCCTTTGGGATTATATTCCCATTTTGTTCTTCTTTTTTCTTGATGATTTTGTCTAGCCTTTCGGTTTTTTTGTGGTTTTTTTCGGTGTTCTGTTTTCTCATTCTGATTGAAGGGTTGACGCGATGATACTTGCTCGGAGGCTTGCTATGGGAGTCCCTCTACTTGCCCCTCTCTGGACTCCAGGACCACAACCCCCTTCTAGGTTGGTCGGGTGTGATGGTCCGTATGAGTTTTTTGGTGTGTGGGGTGGGGCGTTGTGGTGGTGGATTCCCAATAGTTCAGGCAAGAAGCATCATGTTTTTGTGGAGATGTGGCGATGGGAAATGGATGAGTCGGTGGTGCGGAAAATGTTGACCACAACTAAGGGGTTGCGACGACAGGGTGTTTGTCAGCTGATTTCTTCGATGCATGTTTCTATTTCCCCTGGTTCGAGGTCTTATTGTTTTGGAACTGTTTTTATCTGGAGACTAGAATTTTTTTGTTGGATCAACTGCTTTTCTGGTGATGAATGTTTTTTGGAAAAGGGATTGGGGTTCAGTGATGTGTGTCTTGATATCAGTCGATGGTGATGACGGTGAAGTTTGGGGTGAACAACGACAATGGTTTGGTGAAAGAGACGATGTGATGATTGTGGGAACGCAACAGCTGGTGAAGTGGTAGCGTCATGACTACATTTGAAGAAGGTTTGTGGCTCAAGGCATTTGTGTTTTTTGAAATTTGAAATAGGTTTCTTGGAGACAGTTCAAGGTGCATTGATGTTGGAGGGTTCTTATGGGATATTTTGAATTTTGAAATATGTAAGCTGAACATTGTTTTTGTATGGTCTGTGTGCATGGTTCCCACTTTTCCTTGAAGTGGATTTTTAATAAAATTTAATAATGAATTGGCCCCATCAAAGATTTATATATTGAATTAAATTGAAATCCTTGATGTATAAGCTCTTCATAACATGAATAAAAACTACAAGATTAGTCTTTTTTTTATTTTTAAGTCATTTATATTTAGAAAACTTTTAAATTATATAGTTTGTATCATATTCTAACATCCCTTACCCGGATGACACTTAGGAGGTTCCCCGAGATCGATGGGCCACATGGCCTCAACCACATCTCCCTAAATGCCAGAGGTTTCCAACTAGTAGTGAGGTTCGGAGGTGTGTCTATGGGGAGACCATGCCCTAATTACCAGAGTATATCACAACATATCAATATAATAAAATAGGAGATAAGTAGTGGAAGAAATGTAATAGTAAACAACATAGTGGAAACATACTTAAGTAATAACAACTAAAGAAAATGATATAAATATACAAAAGATGATGATGGTGTGTCATGTATCTAGAAAGTAGGAAAATAGATATACAAGAATCAAAAAATCATTCTATACAAAAGTATCAAAAAAATAATAGAAAACTATCGCAAGCATCCGAAGCTCCAACTCAGCCATCCTCTACTAGATCCCTCCTAAATAGCAAGAAATACAATGTCTAAACCCACCCTCTTCTCTTTGCCGAAACCTAAATCCATATATTCTTCCTAGGTACCAGTGGTTCCTAGATAGGATGTGAGATAAATCTCAGTAGGCCACCATCAATGGTTCCTATAACGTAATATACATGTAACATAAACTGAAATAGTATAAGCATGCATATATATAAGTAAAGCAATATAGTAATGTAAATCTCCAAGTACCTACTTCAACCCTCGACTGTTTTCTAAACATGTAACCATTTCATTTATAAATTAATTCCAGTTTATATAAATAGATCACATGACACATAACCAGCACTGACATCACCTCATGAGAGTAATAGTAGTGGTTCCAAGACATAACACGGCAACCATGAACATTACTCTATAAAGAAGGGTTAGAAGGTAATAACCAAGGCATCCTAGACCTCAAGGGCCACCAAATTAGTAGAAACTGCAACCTGGATATAGGGTTAAGTTTTTAATCCAAGGAGAATCATCTAAGACATTCCACAATAGTATCATCTAACCAAGTCAGAGGAAAACATCCAAGGTAAATCGGGATAAGCTGTGGCTAGGCCCAATGTTATGAACAAGGAACCTCATGTCTGTAGAACCCATGATGGATCCAACTAGTGTATCCAAGGAATACTATAATAGTAAATGAGGGATACAACATTTTCATACTAGTTATCCATTAATAGATAAGGATCGGGTATGAAGGTGGGTCTCAACCATGGAAACTAGCATCCTTGAATAAGAATGGAATCCATGAGTGTTTAAGGAATTATTTCTGGAATACAATAAGTAACTCATGTCTGGCCACCCCTATAAATAGGTCAAGGTCCATATTTAATTTTTCACCTAACATTAAATTCATTTAATTAATATGGACATATCATAATTATTCCATTTAATATGTCATAGGTTCATTCCATGCCTTTCATCAAGTGACAAGTAATTTGGATACATGCAACATTTTAATCAATTCATATGAGTCATGGATAATTTATTAGGGACATCTGCTACCTTCCATCATAAGTGGGAAGGGGTTTAATGACATGCAACCAACATTATCTTTATTCAATAAGGCTAATTCATTTATATATAACATACTTTCCATTTTTGTTAACATTGATTTATCAATAATAATGAACTTACCTTAGGTTGGTAAGTTTTATGTAAACATGGTACTAGAAAAATAATGATTCAATATCTATTTAGTATAAGGGGGATTGGTATTAGTGTGGCCAATATTCAGAACACCCGAATAGTGAATCAAAAAAGTCAAAACAATGAAAACCCAGTTAAGGCATGTCACTCTATATAGGGTAATTGTAATTGTGGATGCAACAAAAAAAATTATTAACATATATGGAAAGGGTAATGGTATAAATTGCTAAAAAATAAAATAATGAAAAATAAATTCAACATAAAATTCCCAATGAAATTGGTACGATGATACAACAATTTATAAAATGACATAAAATGAGGAATGAGTTATAAACCACCTACATCGTATGTGTACATCCCTCCTCATCTAGTATCATCCTCTAATTTAGAATGGATACGAGTAGATCGTAAGAATGGATCAATACTCTACAATTGGGGTATATGATCCTGCATATAAATAGCATTGTTGATAGGAAGAAGAATGAATTCAGATGAAAATGGAATTGAGAACTTATCATTACATATCTAAGGAGATGAATGACTATCAAATTAGACTCCGGAAGGATGGTGGATCTTGATTCCTAGAATATCCCTTAAAAGCTAAAAAAATAATGATATGGGAGGGTATTCCTGCTATAACAACCAATAGAGAAGAAGTTTTCATTTAATTAGAAAATTAAGGGAAAACAGTAAATCCCCGCAAAATTATACATTGTATTGTTTGGTCGCACCGTTTGGTCAAATCATGTGAAAGTCATGCATGAGTAGTTGTAGGAAGGGGGAACCCACATGGTTAAGTTTCACTATTAGGGAAACCATATGCCAAAAATTCGAAATGAATCTTCAATTTTCTTGTAAATTTTAGTATGACCATGCATCCCAAATATCATGGTTAATGAGTATCGTTTAGCCTATTCCAAGAAACTCTATAGCCTCACATGATTTAAAAAAATAGTGTGTCCTTCCTTGATTGGTTTAAACTAACCTTACGACTGAAAATTTTCTCCCAAAAGGTTGTGTTCTGTGCTCTAAACAAGAACCAAACACCCATGGGACCTCCACTAACACATTAGACATCCAAACTAGGTCCTTAAAATTAAACTAGACCACAATTTAATGGATCTATACCGTTCTGAAAAAACAGGTTCTTACAATCTTCCCCCTTAAAGGAACTCGTACACAATTCCACCTACCAAGGGAATCAAAACACAGTTTGAGGACAAATATAGCCACTGGGAATGTATGTCAGCCTCCCTCTCTCAATTCTTGTCATGTACATGACCATGATTCTATAGCCATAGTTATAAAGGGATATACCAGCCTCAGGGATCCTTTGTGATCCAGTAAATGATGTATATGGGATAATCTTCCAAGGTATCACCAACATCTAACTCAAAATCCTTGGGATTAAAAGTATTAGATGGGTCGGCATGATAAAGATGAAGTTGTGAAACATGGAATATGTAATGCATGTCATAGCACCTATGAGGTAGTATAAACTGATAGGCTACTAGACTAACACTCACTAGAATCTCAAACATCCCTATATAATGAGGTGACAACTTCCCTTCCCTCTGCAACCATCTATGACCTAGCCTGGGTGATACCCATAAGACAAAATGATCAAAAACCATGAACTATGTTGGTCATTGATGACAATCGATATAAGATTTCTGTCCAGATTGAGCAGTAGACATAGGCTTCCAAATCAGCTGAACATACTCTAATGTCTCCTCTATGATATGAGGACATCTTACGACTGCCTCTCCTACCTGTATCTAGCACATGGGTGTACGATATAGCCTACCATACAAGGCCTCAAAATGATCCATATGAATTGTCGTATAGAAGATATTATTATAGGAGAAATTGATGAGAATGATATGTTTCTCCCAAGAACTTCCAAAATGAAGGACGCTTTCCTGGAGCATGTCCCCTAGATCCTATATTAACTGTTCCAACTTTCCATCAGCCTAAGGGTGAAAGGTTGTTCCCAGAAGCACTAGTGTACCCATATTCTTCTACAACCCCATATAGAACCATGACATGAAGAGAGCCTTCTTATCTGAAAAGATAGTATGTGAGATCCCATGCAGTAATATGATCTGACAGAAATACATTCTTCCCATCTTATCAATTGAGAATGTCTCCTGAATAGTAATGAAGTGGGATACCTTTTTCAGTCAGCCAATGACTACCCATACAACGTCGCTACCTCTCAAAGACCTTGGTAATCCAACTTTGAAATCAATATAATTATCTTCCCATTTCCATTCTAGGACTATAAGAGGATGTAACAAGCCTCCAGGTCACTGGTGCTCCATCTTCACCTATTGACAAGTGTAACACCTAGTGATTAATCCTTATATCTAATGTTTAATCCTAGACCACCAATATTGGTTTCAAATATATCGATACATTCTGGATATGTATAGATGAACTGCCCACTCAAAAGCTTGGGAATCTCACATCAAATCCTCTCTCATATCTATAGGAACCCAAACATGTGTGTGTACATGTAATATTTTTTCTCTATCCACATACCAATCTAGATGTGGGTCATCTCCTGTAATACTCATATGGGGAACCTTGCACTCAAGATCTGAAAATTTCATTCTCTTCACCTTCTCAAGGAGGGAAGTGGTAACTGTCAAGGATGAAAGATAATCCTACTCATGAATTAAATGATACATTAGATGTATCTTAGATAAAATGGTTGTCAATTTCCATTAATCACTAGCTTCTCATATGGAATGCACCAGAGTTTATCTTCTCAGTGCATCAGCAACCATGTTTAATTTTCTAGGTGCATACGCAAGCTCAAAAACAAAGGATTACATATATTTGACCCATATTCACTATTTGAGATTCAATTCACACTGTGTAAGGTTATATATTAGGCTTTTTTGGTACGTATATACCAAAACATGCTCACCCAAAAGATAGTGTCTCCAACAATGTAATATGACAACCCTTCTCTTTATTACACAGTTAATATAATTTATTACATAAAACCTTCACTTGAAGAAATATAGAAGATCGAGAGGTCTAGTTTCTTTGGGGATTAAGAACATTACATAACAACTTGAAACATAAAATGCAACATCTTATTGAAACCTTCCTTTACATGACCACTAAATTCCCTCGTACTTAGCATTGCATGGGATAACCTGAGGACATGTATAATAAAAGGGTGATCTATAAATCCTAGTAAAGGAGTAAAAAAAGCATAACATAAAGATTAAAATACATGTTAGTCAGTAGTAATATCAATGGACCACAAGAGAAACATAAACATAAAGGCATGATAAAGCATGATAATCATAACATGGAGATGTGGCAACAACACTTAAAAGGAATTAGCATGAGCCAAGGCTCATTTCACATTAAGCATGAATAAACCCTCATTTCACATGAAGAAATAGTAAAACATCATTTAAATTGAATTAGCATGAGTAAAAAACCATTTTACATGACGTTTTATGATACTATACTTTACCCAATGCATTGGAGCACTATCAGGGTGCACCCTTCTTAATCATTTCACTTCAAGCATAAGTGTGCCACATGGATCATATAACATGGAATAAATCAACATAATAAGTTATTACATGATTAAGGAATGTGTAATAAATACATTAAAGTACCATTAAATATGTATATGTTTATAAAGGTGAATACCATTGATAGAGACATGTGTATGGTATTCACTACACAATGATCTTGGCTTGGAAAAATGTGGTGCAATTTTGGGAGCATAATTGTGTGACATAAGAATTCATAAAAAAAGGTTGATGAGAGAGATATTGGTGTCTCGTCATATTTACTTGAAATAGAAAGTAATGGGGGTCATATAGACACATGTCCCAACAAATGTAATGGAATTTAGATATGTAATACAAAATAATTGCTTGAATGTAAACAAGGAGAGAGAAATTCTTTACGGAATTTTGGGATGGTAATGGGTGAACATGGGATGCATTAATGATAGAGAAAGGGGATATATCATTTTTAAAACATGAAGAGGGAAGTATAGGGGAGGTGAAAAATCATACCCCAACATTTTTAATTGAAAGAAAAAGGATATAACAATATAAAGAGACTTTGACAAAATTTAGAAAGGAAGAAATCCATTACTTGGAAGTGTGATCCCAAAGGCTTGGGAGGGGCCTGAGAGAGACTTAATCGGAGCTTAAGGCACCTTGGGAGGATTATATAGAGATGAGGGATGAATTTGGATGAACTCTATAGGCTTTTAGTGAGGAGGAAGTGGGATCTTGGGTGGGTTTATATAGGAAAGGAGATGGAATTATTTATTATTTAGGTTTGGCACACCACACATTAAACTAATAAAAAACACAATCCAGCCCGTGGTTTTTTCCAAATGGGAGTGTAAAAAAATATTTTATAAGTTCAATTTCATAACTTCTTAAAATAATAGGGTTGCTTATGTTGAGGTGAGTCACACTCTCAAGGAAATCAATTTAAAAAGCTAAACTGTTTTATAAGTCTTGAAGGGTCCACTAAAGATTTGTAAAATAAATCAAACAAACCTAAAATCAAATTATTTTAATGGTAAAACAAATATTGTCCAAACACAATGTTTATTGTGTTTTATTACATCACTATTGGGTGATTATGATGTCATAAATCACATTATATATTTAAACAGTATTTAATTTTTACCCAAAAAATCAACTGTCTGAGAAAATTATGAAAAATTAACCATTGTATACTTTCAACATCCTGATTCCAAAAATATAATTCATTTTATCGAAATAATTTTCTAAATATGTGAATTTTAACTTTTAAAATAAAAACCGACATTTATTGAAAATTCATGGGTTTTGACAAAAATAGCTTTCAAAACTTAATAAAAAATACAATTTGATTCATAAAAATTATACGATCATTTATAGTTAAAAAAATAATTTAAACAAAAAATGTTTTATTCAAAGATTATTTAATTCAAAGATCCATTAATTTATCAACATAGACTTTTTAGTTTAACATTAACATAAAGATACTATTTGTGCTTTAAAAAGAATTTACAAAGTAAAAATAATAAAATTATATTATATTATTTATTATATACAAAAATAATGTACATAATCATAATTCTAGGGTCTTGTTACATAACCCCTTAAAACACCTTCATAATACCTTAGGGTAAGGCGTATGATGGTGACATACTCTTGGGGTGGCTCGGATAACATCACTCAAGTGGTAATCTCTATCAACTTCCACTTCTCCCATAGGCGGTTCCGCTCAAGCTTAACATATTCAATATTGTCTTGGTCTAGGTCAAGAGAGAAGACCAATGACGCCACCTCCTTTATAATCTCCAAAAAATGGGATTCATATGTGGCAAGTCTACTGGATGATGTCATCGCTTCCTTTGTTTGAGTAAATTGGATTTCTTAAAGCCCTATGTTTATACTAATCAGGTGATCACTATTCAATGGAAATATTAGCAACATTCGCAATTCTTAATGGTATTTGAAAATCAGAAACATAAAACCAAATAAGTGCATACGTTTTACATAACCATAAGAAGATATTTAAATGGAACAAGAGGAATTTTCATTAATGATTTTTTGGGTCCTTAAAATATTCCCCCATTAAGAAATTTCTCCCTCAAAATTTCTTTTTCCCACACTAAAATAGATACAGGTAACCATACTTCATCACTTCCTCTGATTCCTACATTACCTCTTCAAACTTGTGGTTTCTCTATAACACCTTGACAAGGGGAATTGTGTTATTTCGTAGAAATGTTTCTCTATGATATAAGATCTTCACTAGTTACTCCTCGTAATAAAGATCATCTTCTAATTGTACTACCTCAGAAGAGATTACATGTGAGAGGTCTGGTATGTACTTCCTTAAAAGGGATACATGAAAGAAATCATGTACTTTGTCCATGGTATGTTGAAGTGCTATTCGATAGGCCACATACATGACACGATCAAGAATCTCAAAGGGGGCGATGTACCTAGGACTTAACTTCCCCTTATTTATAAACCTCATGACCTTATTTCCTGGAGATATGCGTAGAAACACCATGTATCCAACTTTGAACTCATGTTCTCGTCGACGATTATCCGCATAACATTAATGTCGAATTTGGGATTCCTTTATATGTTGCTGAATGGTTTTCACCTTCTCCACTATTTCCTTAACCATTTACATTCCTAGAAGCTTACTCTCACTGACTTCATCCCAATATGCTGATGTTCTACACCATTTTCCATAAAGGGCCGCATATGGTTTCATTTGGATGCTTGAGTGGAAACTATTATTGTAGGATAATTCAACCAGTGGAAGATGTTGGTCCCAACCTCCTTTGAATTCCGTAGAAAATGATCATAACATATCTTCCAATGTCTGAATAGTTCGCTCAGATTGTCCATCAGTTTGATGATGATTGGCCATAATGAAGTTCAGTTCAGTGCTCAGAGCATATTGGAGACTTTTCCAGAACATTGAAGTGAATCTCGGATCACAATCAGATACAATAGATAGTGGTACTCCATGAATCCTTAACACTTCTTTAATGTAAATCTGTGAAAGTTAATCCAATGAGAAGTCCTCTTGAATCAAGATAATGTGAGTTGTCTTCATAAGACGATCCACAATGACCCATATTGTATTTTTTTCTTCTAGATGTCCTTGGATTTCTAGTGTCAAAGTCCATTGTAATGTTCTCTCACTTCCATGTTGGTATGGGTAGTGGTTGCATCATCCCCTTGGACTTTTTCCTCTCAGAAATCACTTTCTGACATACCAGGCACTTTGATGTATATTCAGAAATCTTCCATTTCATATTGTCCCACCAAAATTTTTCTCAGAGATCTCGATACATATTTTTTCTCCCTGGGTGAATAGAGAGGGTTGATCTATTTGCGTCATTAAGAAGCTCCTTCTTTATTCCTGGATTGTATGGTACACATAATTGTGACCCAAATCACACAATTCCATACTTGTCAACCATTAACTCTGAGGATTTCCCATTTCTGATAGCCTCAACCCTTTTCATAATTTCCAAATACTTTCTTTGAGAATGCTTTATTTTCTCCAAGAGGGATGGTTGAGTAATCATTTGAGAAGGGATTGATGATCTTCCTCCCTTAACGATTCCCATGTCCATCCTCTGCAAATATAATAAGATTGTATCCTTCTCAATTCTTAGCAATGACAGAATCATTGGATCCTTTCTACTTAGAGCATATGCCACCTTATTCACTTTTCTAGGGTGGTAATAGATTGAGTTGTCATAATTCTTGATGACTTATATCCATATTTGTTGGAACATATTAATATCTTTCTGTGTGAATATCTATTTTAGGCTGTTATTATCAGTATATATCTCATACTTCTCCCCATAGAGATAATGCCGCTAGATTTTCAATACAAACATCATATCCGCCAACTCGAGATCATGCATGGGATAGTTTTTCTCTTGGAATTCCAGGTTCCTTGAGGCGTAGGAAATAAATTTATCATTCTGAATCAACACAAAACCCATTCCCTTCTTCAAATAATCACTAAATACTACAAAAAGTTCTCCACTCATGGGTAATGTGAGCACAGGAGAAGTGATAAGCCTCATTTTCAACTCATTGAATCTCTCTACACATTCATTACTTTAAGAAAACTTTACTCTCTTCTGAGTTATCTTGGTAATAGGGTTGGAAAATCATGATAAATTTCTCAGAAATTGGAAATATTATCCAGCTAACCCCAAAGAAGCTACAGATATCCATTACCTATGTTGGCCTTGTCCATCTCTCAATTGTAGCTATCTTGGTGGGATCCACTGATATCCCATTGGTTGTGATGATATGACCCAAGATTGAGACCTCCTTAAACCATAACTCACACTTGTTGTACTTTTCATATTCCTTCTCCTTCCACAAGGTCTCTAGTATAGTTCTTAGATGCTCCTCATGATCCTCCTTGGTTTTGGAGTACATTAGAATATCATCTATAAATATTACCACAATTTTTTCGAGGTAATATATAAAGACTCTATTCATTAAGTCCGTGAATATTTCTAGAGAATTAGTGAGTCTTAAAGGAATTACTATGAATTCATAGTGCCCATATCTTGTACGAAAATCAGTCTTGGGGATCTCTTCCTTCTCCACCCTTACTTGATAATGTCTCGAATGCAAATCTACCTTGGGAAAGTATTCTGGTCCATGCAACTGATCAAACAAGTCATCAATTTGTGGAAGAGGATACTTGTTCTTTATAGTGATTTTGTTGAGCTCGCAATAATCAATGCAAAGGTGCATCGACCCATCCTTCTTCTTGACGAAGAGGACACGTGCACCCCATGGTGAAGCACTTGGGCGTATAAACCCTTTATCCATATTCTCCTATAGTTGTTTCTTAAGCTCCTCAAGCTCCACAACAGTCATTCTATATGGATTCTTTGATATTAGTAATTCCCTAGTCATAAGGTCAATTGATAACCCAACATCTCTTCTAGGAGGGAGACTAGGAAATTCCTTGAAAACACTTCAGCGAATTCCCTCACAATAGGCTTGTATTCAAGGATGGTTGGTTTCTTGGACATAATCATCTGAGCTAGATACATGTTCTCCTAGGGCAGTAATATCAATTCTTGAGATGATGGAACTAAAAAAGATTCATCCTCCTCCTTTCACTTGTACATAATTAGAGGTTGATTCTACACAAGGAGAGTGACTTTCCTCTCACTGAAATTTATGTTGGCTCTATATAAAGAAAGACAATCCATGCTAAGACATGCATAAAATTCCACCAGAGGATGTATGAAGAGGTTCTCTAAGATGTTCAATCGACAAATTATGATAGGGGAGGAGTTATATTCATGGGATGCAATGATTGACCTATTTTTTGTATTCATTGACATCTTTACTTCCATGATTTTTGGTGGAGTTAGGATTGATCTAATAAACCTTCAGGATATAAAAGAATGCATAGAAAATGAATCAAAATGTATGTTCAATATCCTTCAATTAATAACTAGAGTACCTGTCACCACTTCATTGTCGGGGTTCACATCGGCAGTAGTGATGGAAAAAGCTCTCCCTTTCTTCCTTGGAGGTTGTTGGTTGCCTCTGAAAACCCTTGGCTTAGGGCACTAATTTTCAAGATGCCCTAGTTCTTTATAGTTGAAGCAATGAACAATGTGTTGAGAAACAAATGGAGACTTCCTCTCCTTTGTAGTAGCCATGGGGTTTTCTTGTTAGTAGATAACAACTAGGTGTCCTTCTCTTGCACACCTAAAGAATTTCCTCATCCCAATCAAGCAATTTCAAGGGTGCGTCTTTCCACACCTTTGGCATGTGGGGTGATGGATCTTCGTAGCACTGTTGGATTTTTCCATTAGACGACCATAATTGAAGTCCAACTTATTCTTATTATCCCCATGATACCCCTGAGATTCACTGATATCTATTTCGACCTCGAGGGCACATAAAAAAAATCAAAGTTGTCGAAGTCACAGATTTCCATGGATTTCCACAAGCTAGGTTTCATCCCACCAAATATGTGATCAACCTTGAATTCGGGGGTAACGACAAAGCCAGAGGCATATCATGCAAGACTTGTGAAGTTTTCCTCGTATGATTTGATAGATTCGTCATTTTTTGCTTGAGTTAAAGGAAGTCCCTTTCCATCTTAAGACTGAGGGTGCACTGAAAATATTTATCAAAAAACATATTTTAGAAGTCCTTCCATTCCAACGCCTTGATATCCTCCTCATGCATCGTATTTTTGATCAATGTCCACCATTGATCAGCTTCACCCTCCTATGATAAGCATAGAGAAGAACCTTTTCTTGCTTGGAACATTGAAGGATGGATAAGATCTTTTCGATGTAGTTGATCCATTGTTTGGCGATTGAGGGATCAGATGATCCATTAAAAGTAGGAGGCCTTTGTCTCATGAAGCTCTCGATAGAGACTTGTTCTTTCTTAGGGATGGTTAAACATTCCTCTTGACCCATGTTTCTATTCAATTCATGAGTTAACTGAGATAGTATCATGACAAACTTTGAGATTCCCACTCCCATCGGATTGGGGATCTCATTAGAACATTCATCACATGGATCTTTACATCGGTTGTTAGCCCGAGTCCTCATATTACCTACCATTGGCTGGAATAAAAGGAAAGTTAGGGGTAACACATAAAGGGTAATCCAAAGACAAAAATAGATGAATTATAAATTACTTTTATTTCCTTAACTTATGAATCTATAAGTTTCAATCTATGTTATCCATGATACACTTTCCAACATGTATTCTTAGAGGCATTTTTTTTAATTCCATTAATAATGGTTCATACTAAGATTGTTAATTTTCAAAATAATATCCCCTAGTATTGTCACAACCAAGAGTGTAGAAAGGGCCACTGTCATGTACTAGGATACCCTGGGTCAAGCCGAAAACTCCTTGTCAGAGTTTTCACTCTTAGGAACATCTATGCCAGAGCCACCTCTACCTGCTCGTATCCAGAAAATGATGTATTTTCATGATAAAACACTTACTCAATACTCACAAAAACATAGATAATTCTATTTATATTTATTTTAGTATCTATGGATTTTCTAGTGTTTTCTAATCCTAATCCCAAAAATAACTAAACCTATCCTCTGATACCAACTATGACAACCCAGCTATTTATTACACACATAACATAATTTATTACAAAAAAACTTCACTTGATATGGCATAGAAGATCGATAGGTCTAGTGTCTTTGGGGATTAGGAACATTACATAACAACTTGAAACATAAAACACAACATCTTATTGAAAACTTCCTTTACATAACCACTACATTCCCCCATACATAGCATTGCATGGGATAACCTGAGGACATGCAGAAGAAAAGGATGAGCTATAAAGCCTGGTAAGGGAGTAAACAACGCCTAACATGAATATTACAATAATGGTAATTAAATAGGCATATCAATGGAGAACAAGATAAACATAAGCATAAAGGCATGATAAATCATGGTAATCATAACATGGAGATGTGCCAACACCATTTAACATGGAATTAGCATGATCTAAGGCTCATTGCACATGGAGCATGAGTAAAACCTCATTGAACAAGAAGAACGAGTAAACCATCATTAAACATGAATTAGAAAGAGTAAAACGTCATTACATGTATCGTATCATGATATTATACTTTACCCAATACATTGGAGAGCTAGCAGGGAACACCCTTCTTAATCATTTCATTTCATGCATAAGTGTGCCACATGGATCATATAACATGGAATCAATCAATATCATAAGTTATTACATGATTAAAGACTATTTAATAAATACATGAAAGTAACCTTTAATATATATATATATATATATTCATAAAAGTGAATACCCTTAATAGAGACATGGGTATGGTGTTCACTACACAATGATCTTGCCTATGAAAAATGCCGTGAAATTTCTGCAGCATAATGGTGTGACATAAGAATTCACAAAAATGGTTGATGAGAGAGAAATGGGTGTCTCATCATATTTAAATTAAATGGACATTATAGGGGATCATATATATACATTTCCCAAAAAATTTAATGGAATTTAGATAAGTAATACAAAATAATTTCTTGAATGTAAATGAGGAGAGAGAAATTCCTTATGGAATTTCGGCATGGTAACAGGTGTACATGGGAGGAACTAATGAGAGAGAAATGTGATCTATCATTATCAAAACCTGAAGAGGGAAGTATGGGGAGGTGAAAAATCATACCCCAACATTTTTAATTGAAAGAAAAAGGATATAACAATATAAATAAACTTGGACAAAATTTAGAAAGGAAGAAATCCCTTACTTGGATGTGTTATCCCAAAGGATCGGGAGGGTCCTGAGAGAGACTTTGTGGGAGCTTGAGGCACCTTCGGAGGATTCTAGAGAGAGGAGGGAATAATTTTGATGAACTAAAAAGGCTTTGATTGAAGAGTAAGTTGGATCTTGGGTGGGTTTATATAGTAAAGGAGAGATAATTCTTTATTATTTAGCTTTGGGACACCACACATTAAACTAATCAAAACCAAAAACCAGCCCATGGATTTTACCCATGTTTTTTGCCAAAGGAGAGTGGAAAACAATACTTTATAAGTCCAATGTCCGAACCTCTTAAAATAATAGGGTTTCTTATTTGGAGGTGAGTCACACTCTCAAGGAAATCAATTTATAAAGCAAAAATGTTTTATAAGTCTTGAAGGGTCCACTAAAGCTTTGTAAAATAAATTAAAAAAAACCAAAAATCACATTATTTTAATGGTAAAACAAATATGACCCAAAAATAATGTTTATATTGTTTTATTATATCACTATTGGGTCATTATAATGTCATAAAACACATTATATATCTAAACAGTATTTAATTTTTACCCAAAAATTCGACTGTCTATGAAAATTATGAAAAATTTACCGTTGGATAATTTAAATTTCCTGATTCCAAAAAAAATATTCATTTTATCAAATAAAACTCTTAATATTTGAATTTTTACTTTTAAAATAAAAACCAACATTTATTGAAAATTCATGGGTTTTGAAAAAAAAGCTTTCAAATCTTAATAAAAATTACAATTGTATTAATTAAAATTATAAGATCATTTATACTTAATAAAATGTAAATTACTAATAATAATATTTTATAAAAATATTATTTAATTCAGAAATCCTTTAATTTTTCAAAATAGATTCCTTAGTTGAACATTAACCAAAAGAAACTATTTGTGCTTTAAAAACAATTTACAATGTAACAATAATAAAATGAAAGTATATTATTTATTATATAAAAAATAATGTACATAATAATAAATCTTGGGTATTGTTACATAACCCCTTAAAACACCCGCGTAAGACCGTAGAGTAATGTGTGCAATGGTGAAAGACTCTTGGGGTGGCTCAGATAACATTGCTCTAGTGGTAATCTCTATCAAATTCCACTTCTCTCGTAAGTTTTTCCCCTCAAGCTTAAATTATTCAAGCTGGGATTGGTCTTGGCCAAAAGAGAAGCCCAATGATGAAACCTCCTTTACGAGCTCTATGAAATGGGATTCATATAGGGAAAGTCTACTGGATGAGGCCATCACTTCCTTTTCTAGAGTAAATTGGATTTGTTAAAGCCCTATATTTTTACTAATCATGTGATCACTATTCAATAGATATATTAGAAACAGTCAGAATTCCTAATGATATTTTAAAATACAAAACATAAAACCAAATAAATGCATACATTTTACAAAACCATAAGAAAAAATTTAAATGGACCAAGAGGAATTTTCATTAATGAATTTTTGGGGAATTACATGTAAGGAATGAATAGTTATTTCTAACTTAAGGTCATGAGTTGAATAATTTCTCTCAAGAGGCCTCAAATGAAGATATCCATAAGAAATTAATATGTCCTACTATATCATCACTTCTCCTAGGTTGATGATTGATGAATCATAGAACAGTTTATAGCCTTTTCTAGTCTCTGGAAGAATCAGAATAGGTTCCAAGACAAGCCTTCCTTTCAGATATTGAAATAATTTCTTTCAAACTTTGGACCAAACGAACATAACACCCTTATTTTTATGCATAATTAGAGGTAAATCAAGGGATGATAAGTCCTGTATGAAATGCATGTAATATCCAAGAAACCCTAAGAAACTCTATATATCCAACATGTTCTTGGGTTGTTCCTAGGAAAACACAATACTAACTTTCTCTAGGTCAACAGAGACTCTTTATTCTAAGATTATATGAACCAATAAGTGAAATTTATTGATCTAGAAGTGGTACATAATAGGATTGGCATAAATCTTATTCTCTCTCAGTGTACTCAGAAAAATCTCAATTTGTATAGAATGATCACCTCATGTGTGAGAGTAAACCAATATTCCATCCACAAATACTAAGAAAAATGATTCAAGAGTGGGATGAAACACCCTATTCATCAGATCCATGAAAATGGAGGATGCGTTCATAAAACCCAGTAACTTAACAAGGTACTCATACATACCATACCTACTGTGGAGAGCTGTATGAGGTATGTATGATTTCTGACTCACACCTGATGATAGACGATCTCAGTTCGGTCATAGAGAAGACCCTAGATCCTCAAAGATGGTCAAATAGATCATCTATACGAAGTAGTGGATATCAGTTCTTGATCGTAAGTTAGTTCAACCATCTGAAATCCATGCATAGATGAAGGGTCCCATCCACCTTCTTGAAAAAAAATAGGTGAAACACAATAGGAAGTACTGGGTCACATGAAACATTTAGCCTCAAGATCCTTAATCTACCTCTTAAGCTACTGGATATTAGTATTTTCTATTCTGTATAATGGGCACTAAAGATACTCCTGGAATGGGATTAATTGTAAACTCTACCTCTCTCCCAAGAGATAATCCCATTTTTTTGGGAAATACGTCTTTGTAACAATATACTACTAAAGGTAATTAATCATAATTTAAAACTTTATCTTCTATAAAAATATTTTGAATCTGGGGGTCACTCCACCTAGCCCATGATTCTATGGTCGAGTTATTCTAGGCTGGACATCCAATTCACACTTTTGTAGATAACTTTTACCCTCTGGTAAAGTAAACGATACCCTTTAGTGACAGTAGTCTACAAAGGCATGGTATGAAGCCAACCAATCCCTCCTAAAAATGAGATCAAATATGGTCATCTCAATAAAACATATGTCCATTAATAAAGGGTAACTACCTACCTCAAGGGGATAATCCCATCATTGGAATATGCCCTTTGACTGTACTCATAATGGTGTATCTAGGGTTATTACACCACATAAATATTTTATTTCTAGTCTAAGAATTACCAATATAAATAAAGAGATTAAATATTGTGAACAAACTATATCAAATAAATAAAATAATATCATGGAGGCTACTAGAAAAATAACTTGTACTATATATGGTACTTTATCCCAATCCTTAGGTGTCGGGTTTAATGTATGTAACTGACTTGACCCACGACCCTCTGCAAAAGCTGGACTACCATGATCAAAACTACATCAATGGTGCTTCTAGTGATCATGAGTCTGGATACCATATCCATGACCTCCTCCTTGGTCAATCCTACCAGTGCTACTCCTACTCCCTAATTGATGCAACGTATAAGAATCTTCCCCTCAATGTGGAGTAGGTGTGGAACCTCTTCTAGTAGATACAGATATAAAGTTTAGAAGTAAACGCTTAAGATTCCCCATATATCCATAATCCCGGCACTATAGAGGTTCTTTATCACACTAAGGCTTCAAATACCCCTATTATGTACACTGGTGACACAACACAGAGATACCAGCATGAGTAACATGACTTCCACTTCCCTAATGAAAAACCTCGAGATATCACTTTCTGCTACTGGAGGAACTACTAACCTGCCACAATGCCAATCCTCTATTCCTGGTACTATCATTATCCCTTAGGTTGTGCTCAGTGATAACATCCTGGTTGACTATGTTAGAAAATTTCATAAGGTGAAATACATTCACGTAAGTACGGATGTAATATGGAATCCCATCCTCAAATCTTCTAGAATGTGAATGATCATCACTGACTAGAAGTGGTGCAAAGTGCTGTAACTCAGTGAAATGAGATGCATACTCCATAAATGACTAGGAACCCAGCTTAATATGCATGAACTCTCTAGTTCTATCATCTCCCATCATATAAGGAATGAAATTATCAAAAAAATAATTCCATAAGTTAGCCCATAACATTCCCTTATGAAAACTAGCTTGGGTAATTACATCCCACCAATTCTTGGACAAATCATAAAACATGTAAGTATAAAGCATGACCCTCTTATCTAAAGGAATATTCAGATGCTCAAAGATTGAAAAAGTTTATTCTATCCAAGATTTAGAAACCTACAGACCACCATCTCCCAAGAAATTGGGAGGATGATGTAGTTGGAACTAATGGGGTCAGATCATACATCATAGGTTCGGGATGTGGAGAATCATTTATGGACTTCATCAAACATATGAAACTATCACAAAATTTGTAGTTATTTCCCCAATCAAGTACATTAGGAAGTTCCTCTAATATAACTCTTGGAGGTAACACCATTGTATCAGGGCCCACCAAGTCTGTAGTATGGTCATTGTCTCCCTCATGGTGTGAAGTATGAGGATTTTGTGATGTCATCGGCCTACTAAATTCCAACCACACATCTCAAAACAAGATTAGAATAAAAAAAAGTGACACTAGAGAGTACTAAATGAACTGAAAGGGCGCACAACCCATGGTACACAACCCCAAGTACACTCTTAAATGGACATTTATTGGTAAGTTCTTAGGTATAAAGCACATGGGTTCTAGTAGATGAAGGGTCAACTATACCTTGCCTTATCCTTTACTGGAAACCATTTCATTCATTTTATATTAAATTACCATTTTTACTCGTTTACCTTTCATACACATGACAAGGCGAGATAAGGACATGAAACCATTTTATTTTATAATCTATTTTTCACATTTACTGTTTTCAGTTACTTATAATTTACCTCAAGGTTCATTTGAAATGATTTTTTCATCGCAGTGAATCAGGGCCCATAATCCTTATCACTAAGATTAACACCCATTTAAATTTCTAATTAAAGGCTTGATTTGGTAAATTAATCTACCAAAACCATGAAGTCCCATAAAATTGCATGAATTTAAATACTCAATCACCCAATAACAACCAAAAATTATCCCAAACACATATAAAAATCAAGGAGTACTCAACAATCATAGGAATATCATATAATGAAAATAGTGAAATACACCTATATAGAATGGAAATATTGATGAAATGAAAATTCTATTTGCCTAATATGATGCATGTGATAATTATCCTTACCATCATATCATTAGGATAAGGATAAATAATATCCTCAATCATAATAATAATCAACAACAACACATAGCATGTGAAAAACCCAATGGATAAATGATATCAACTATAATAGGCAAGAATAGAATGAAAATTATAATTCAGGAAACTCTGATTTTACCCCAAACATGGGTGCCCAACACCCAGTAATGGATTATGAACAAGTTTTATATCATTCCTAATTCTCAAATATATTTTCTCACAATAGAAAATCAAGAAAGGAACTACTTTGATTCCATTTATTGATGTCTCGGACTTGGATTCCACTTAGGAGGTGCCCCGAGCCCAGTGTAACACATGACCTCAAGCGTATCACCCGGAATGCCAGAGGTTTCTGACTAGCAGCGAGGGCCTGAGGTATGTAAATAGAGAGACTATTACCTCATTATTAGAGCCCAACATAATGAATATATATAATAAAAAAGAAGATAAGAAGAAGAATCAATGTACTAGTAAACAACACAGTGGAAACATACTGATGTGATAAGAACTGAAACAATTGATTTAAATATACAAAAGCTTATGATGATGTTTCATGTATCTATAAGGAATGAAAATAGGTATACAAGTAGTAGAAAATAATTCTACACAAAATTATCAAAAGGAAATAAAAAACTATGCCAATCATCATGATCTCCTGCTCGATCATCCACTACCAGATCCATTCTAAACACCAAGAATTCTAGTGTTTGAAGCTACCTTCTTACCTTTTCCAACACTTGAATCCATATAGTATTCTTGTTTACCAAAGGTTCCTAGATATGATGTGATATAAATCTTAGTAGGCCACCACCAATGTTTTATATGAAATATTTTCTGTGTAATATAATCTGAAATAGTGCGAGAATGAAAATATATAAAACTAAAACAGTATAGTAATGTAAATACCCATGTACCTACTTAATCCCTCAGCTAGTCTCTGAACATCTAACTAGTTCATTTATTAATTAATTATAGTTTTTATAAATATGTCATGTGAATCATAGTCAGCATTGACATCACCTAATGAGAGTAATAATAGTTGTTCCAAGGCATAACAAAGCAACTTGAAACAGTATATTATATATAAGGGATCCAAGGTAATAACTATGAAAACCTAGACCTCATGGGCCACCAAATAAGTATAAAATACAGCCTGGCTATTGGTGTAACAGTGTAATCCAAAGAGAATTTTACAAGTTATTCCATAATAGTATGATCTATCCAAGTCCAAGGAATACGCCCAATGTAAACTGGGATAGGCTATGGTTAGGAAAAATATTATAAATAAGGCACCTCATATCTTTAGAGGAAATACTGGATCCAAAGAGTGTATCCAAGGTATCCTGTAATATTAAAGGAGGTATACCGCCATGTCATATTGGGAATCCACTAATAGAGAAGGACTGGGTTCCAAGGTCGGTCTCAACCAAGGAAACCAATATTCTTGAATTGGAATGACATCTATAAATTTTCAAGGCACTCCCCCAGGAATACAAAAAACTTACTCGAGTCTGACGACCCCTGTAAATATGTCAAATTCCATATATAATTGGGAACCTAACATTCAATTCATTTATTAAATTAATCCATATAATAATTATTCCATTTAATAAGTCATAGGTTCATTCCATGCGTTTCGTACTAGTGACTGGGCATTTTAAGACTTGCAACCATTTAATCAATTCATATGAGTCATGGTTAATTCATTAGGTTCATTTAAAACCATCCATCATAAGAGGAATGGGGTGTTATATAATGAAACCAACATTAATTTCATTCAAGAAGGCAAAGTCATTTATATAAAACATACTTTCCAATTCATTTTACATTAATTTATCTAGAATAAAGAACTTACCTTAGGTAGGACATGTGTGGGTAAACATGGTCTCGAAAAAGAATGATTGAATATCCAAATAATACAAGGTGGTTACCATTAATCTAGAAAATCTTAAGAACACCTGAATGATGGCTCAAAAGTGTCAAAACAATATAAAACCAAAAATGGCATTTCAAACTACATGGGGTGATTAAAAATATGGATGAAACCACCAACATTGATTAACATATATGGAAAGGGTCATGGTATACAGTCCTAACAAATACAAGTATGACATATAAATTCTTCAGATGATGCCTGATGAAATCAGCGTGATGATAAAAAAATTTATAACATTACGAAAAATGAGGAATCAGTTATAGACCACCTACATCGTACTCGTACAACTCCCCTCATCCAATATCAGTATTTATTTTAGATTGTATTAGAGTAGATATGAAGAGTGGATTAATTCCTGGAAATTGGGGAATATGATCCTGAATCTAAATATAATTTTTGATAGGAATAAAAATGACATAATATTAAAAAGGAATCAAGAATGTACTGGTGCATATCCAAGGAGACAAACTGTGGTCGAATCAAACTCTAGATAGATTGTGGATATTTATTCTTATAAAAGGCCGTCAAAATCCCAAAAAAAAAGAAGATTGGAGGGGTTTTCCATTGTAACACCCAAAAGAGAAGAAGAGTTCATTTAATTTGATAAATTAGGGGGAAACTAGTAAATTACACCAAAATTACACTATGCACGTTTTGGACACAATTTTTTCCAAACCGTGTGAAAATCATGCATGCACAGCTACACAAAGGGGTGACCCACATGGTTAGGCTACATAGTTAGGGAAACCTTGCACCAACCATGTGAAATGCCTCTGTAAATTTTCTACAACATTTTTAATGGTTGTATGACTAAACTCGCATGGTTAAGGAAAAATGTGTGCCCTATTCCAACCCACTATTCAACCTTACATGGTTTAAACAAATTATATGGTCTATCTCGTATGGTTTAAAATAACTATGTGACATTCCATTTTCTCCCAAAAAATCAGGTTCTAAACTCTGAACAATCCCTAGACACCACTAGGACCTCCACTAACCCATTAAGCATCCATATTAGTTCCATAAAAGAAAATGAGACCAAAATTTAAAGGATCCATACCTGAGTGAAAAATTGGGTTCTTACACACACACCCTCCAAAAAAAATATTCTACTTTTAGAACATCGATACCTAACATGGAAATTCTATGAAATTCTAAAATCTAATATAGGAATCATGAATAATCCCATCTCATAGATTCATTATTATTTATTTATAATACCCATAGGTTTTAATATCCCTGATTGGATACTATAATAAACTTTGTTTCACTCTCCTACTATATTTTATTCATTTGGTTTGAACTTTTCCCCACTTACACTGCCTACAAAAAATTAGACCCTCATAATTATGTTCCTGGTTCATCCTTTCTCAATATTTGATAATATCAGGTAAACTTCACATTAATTCATTTATCTTATGAACACATTTCCATACAAAAAATATACCAATTTCTTAACCATAACAAGCCTTATAGGAATACTTTATCCTCACTATGTCATTAACATGATCAATATGAGTAATGACTAAATATACTTATATAATTTTTCATCTTATTCCTTTGAAACCTTTAGTACAAATATTATTCATTATACAAAATTATATTCACCTATTGAACACATACTATAGTTGGTTACTTAGAAAGGTGTTGTTTTAACATGTAGATTTACTCTGTATAATTATGAAATTTTCATATGTTATTAGTATAAAGAGTTTCTTACATTTAATCTTCTCCTTCATAGGGATATATTTCAAAGTTTTATTTTATTTATGATCTACAAAAAAAGATTTTATCAGATGAGTATAATGATTTTATTAATATTTAATAGGAAAACGTATTAAATGGGACCATATTAAAATGATGACCCTTTTTAAATTTATAATATCCATTAGTGGTCTAAGATCCATATTTCACAATGTAATGAGTTTTATAGGTTATTACTCTCACCACTTGTTAATTTTGGTAAGGAATCCTCTTAATCATATCATATATGGTTATTAGAGAGTTGAGTGGAAAAATATTTTTTCATCCCACCAAATGGTTAAACACAACTTGGTTTATGTTTTATTTTAACTTTATGGATTTATAGCTAGTGTAAAATAACTAAAATTACAATAAAAAGGAACTTAACAATTAAGGTCACCTCATTACATTCATTACATACACAGGATAAATCGGGGGAAATTTACCCTAGCATGAAACTACCGAGTTGGATAATTGAGGTCTTGAAAAATGCTAAATTTGAAGAAATATAAAACATAAAATTTTAATTGTATTTAATTTCATCATATTATCTAATTTATTTAAAATTATATATGATTTATTCTAACAAATTAGTTTAGAATCATATTCCATTCATCAAATAAGTATGTTCAAACTAGATTGATGTGTAACTCTTTACATAACCCATGTTTTGTGTTACTCTCCTTAAAATAAAATTCAAACATATTTTCACATATCCAAATCTATCTCATGAATATGGTACGTGAACTCTTAATGTAATGGTCAAAATTATATAGTAATTAAAATCTACGCTTGAGTAATATTTGAGCCATAGATAGCCAATGCCTACCTTTCTCGAACATGGCATAAGCCTTCAACCAAGTGGGAAGTCTTTCCCAAAGTCTCTATACCCTAGGATAGTTTAATCATGTTTTAATCCAACTCATCATAACTCTTACACCTAATATGTATAAACTATGTTGAATAACTAAATTCAAGATAATAACATAAATTACAATCTAATGTCAATATAGTTGAAATACTAAATCTTATGTTGATGTACCTAGCTTGTAAATAATTCTTTAAAACATTATAATAAGTGGTTTAATAACATAAACTAAACCAAACATATATTCATAACTTATAAAAAAAATTATAATAATGAATAAAGTATGTAATAACCATTAAATAAATGAAACTTTAAAATATTTAAACATGAGATAACAAACTATGAACAAATAATAAAAATAGCTCATTATAAATAATACTAGAATTATTTATTATGTAAAATGAATAATTATTGAATATTCATTCCATCATATAAAATTTTCATATTAATTATTATATATAATTTTACTTCATGTATATGTGGAAGTTAATAAATTATGAACATTTTATAATCCAAACATTATTATCTAAACTTTTATATAATCTATATATCATAAACATAATATTAGTTAAACTGTGATCAAATAAATCATTGAAACATTTTTTATGAGGGTTAAATGACTTATTAATAATCCTATTTGAATGTGAAAAATTAAAGTTAATTATGAAAAAATCAAGGTTTTCTTATATATAAACACTTTATATTAAGCCTTATTTTGTAACCTATACTCACTTTATAAATTGACCCATATGATTTATCATTAAACACATTATTTTTAATTTACAAGGAAAGAAATATAAATATATTTAAAATTAGTTTATATTACGTCTTAATAGTTAAGGAATATTTATTTATAAATGTTTTATAGATATTTAATTAATTAATTATACACTCTTTATAATCAATTAATTTATAAACTCATTATAAATGAATATATATCCCCAAAATTCTTTTTACCATTGTTTATAAATAATTTATAAACAAATTATTCAATTTAAAATGGAATATAAAGAAAAATAAATTATCTTTCATATTTCAAATTTTATGAAACTATGTGTATCATAGAATATGACTACTCAATAGACAATTGAAGTCAATATCAATCATACTCTATGATTGATAGTCATATCACCGAATAAGATATACCAAACCACTTATATTTTTTATATGACAAAAATTAAGAATCATGGAATAATAATAAAAAATGATATACCTATAGATTAATCTAGTCTAATTTAAGGATAAATGTTAATATTGTTTTTATGATTAGACACTAAATTTTGGAAAATAGGTCTAGGATATTGTATTTTAACATTTTTAAGTGTCGTAATCTATGATCTGTTCAAAATAATGAGTTTAAATCTTGTCACACAATATGATATTCTATATTTTATGTCGTGATACAAAGCCCGAAAAATAACCCTACCCACCATATTTTATGATTACAATGTAATATTAAGAAATTTTTATAAAAACTCCATTCCATATATGATTTCATAAATATAATTCCATGGGATTTTTTTAATACTATGAAAGGGAGTCATCACTATTCATTAACAATAGTGGAAGCTACTGAATCACATACCAAGATATCTCATGTATAGAAATATGAAATATGTTATAAAATAAAAATGAAGAAGAATATATATCCAATAACAGTTATTGTCAATACACTTATTAGTATTTATATTCCGTATAATAACTTGTATGGGTTTTATATTGATACACGAGTAGAAAATATAATCCATCCCCCTCTGGATGTATCCCAAGAATGACCTAAATCACTCATTGTTTGAGTGGGAATAATCATCCTTCATAGAATGATAATGTTTTGGGTGTAAAGAATAAATAAGATGACAACATAGGGTTTTGGAGTCTTTTCCTAATAAATTTTCATGCATCTCACTCACTACCATCGAACTGAAGTGGGCTATATAAATGTCTAAATATGGTCCCCTTTTAATGTTTTCATTAACTCTTGAATTATAATGCATGAGTTAATTAACTGTATATTTCATTCTTTCATGCATTAATGAGACCCACTCCCTTGCATAACATCACATGTAACAGACCGTTGATGATAACATGCTTGGAATTAATGTTAACTCTTAATCTTTCATCAATCAATATATCAAAGTAAGTGAAGGTTAATATTCCAAATGGTATACCTTCAATCATAAAATACAACTTAATAGTTTTTCTGAAGGTAATAACAAGGTCTCAAAAACCATGCATTATGATTTTCCTTTAATATTATGCTTTGATTGATTTATAAGCATCCTATTCTAAATGGGTTATCTTCATGAAAAATTATTGTTTGTATGAAAATATATGATATATCATCTATATATATAAAATATATATATATATATATATTGTGTCTTTAGTGTTTGTATCCCTCAATTCAATCTATATATATCAGAGGTTTTACATCATTATTTTATCAGTTAGGGGTGATATGGTTTAAATGTACACACTTGGGAACTATGGAGTTTATTTTTATCTAGGTAGGTGGTATATGTTCACTATATTGGGATTATGCCCATGATAATGGGTTCCTATGCATCCATATTAATGGAATCAAAACCTACAAAGTTTACTGCCACTTAAGGGACAAGTCATACCTTGTATGGTTTTGTGATAAGGACAGTAGTGGTTTATTTTGACGTCATGTATTTAGAACAACTTATACAAAAAAGTTTTTCTAGTGAAATATACTATAAGAGAAAATATTCCTAAAAATGGTTGGTGTAAGACTTATTCATGAGTTCCCCTTTCTATATTACATTGTATGTTAGTAACTTGACAAGAGAATGTGTGATTATCTCATAGTGGAATATATCCCTAGTGAGAATATATTTTATGATTAATTGATGATTATATCCAAATGAAAATGACTAGTATGGATTGTAATGAATTGTCCTATTAAGGATATGGGTTTCATATGGAATCTATCCCAACAGAAACATGGTTTTGGATGTTGTATTTGAAACTCAAATAGGAATTATATTTATCCTAATAATCATAAATCAATACCAATATAGTTTTATTTTCATGGTCTATATAGGACTATACCATGAATTTTAACATCATAAAGTAGGTACATTTTCATAAAATTTTATATCATGTGATAAAGACATTTGTGTCACAAAAGTGAATACATCAAAGGATCGAGTGAGATTTATATATGGGAAACAAAATATGTGTATATCACACTGATGATTCATAGGAATGAGATCATAAATGAAATCATTATTTTGTATTACACTTAATTGGAGGAATATATATATATATATGCATACTTCCCAACGATTTATGGTCGGATAGTAAATGACCATTAGTACCATGGGGGTGTAGCCACATGATAATGAAATTTAGTCTTATGAATATGAATCTCATCTAGGGATCATGAAAAATAGATATGTATGATATCTAAAGGTTCTTGGACTGGTAAGTGAGTAATGAAAATATGGGCTATTGGGTCTTACAACTGATAGAAGGCCCTTTAGAAAATTCTTGGGCTTAAAACTAAGAAGGTGGTCCTTTAGGATAAGTTGGGGACTACACATGATAGGGAGGCCCAAGTCACCTAATCCATGGCTCATTGAGTAGGACAATGGATTTACAACTTGATAGTTGGGTGGTGAGGATGAGAATAATGTTATTGGAGGATTTTCAGCAGTATCCTTGGGATCAAAATCCTTTTTCTTGGGGGAGTAAATGGTCATAACTAACCTAAGAGTCATACTGTTTAGCGATGAAAACCTTGGATAGTCCTTTTATCAAGGAAACATAAAATATAAAGGATATAATGTAATGCACATGAAAAGAACATATACCTTAGGGAGTTATGGAGTAGGCCTAAATAGAATGTGATTTTAAGGCATTGTCATTGTAAAGAGGTAGCCAAGATGGTGACCTGGATGGACCCAATCTAGGTTGATGACTTGGGAAGAAGGAGGGATGACAAGTAAGGCCATTTTCCTTTAACTTATCAACTTCAAAAAATAACCTTAAGCAAACCAAATTATTCTTGATCCAATAACATTGGAAAGTGGTAGTCGATCACCCTAGGTGGATCCAATTTTTCATATGAATAATTTCATACTTATAGGGGAAATACCCCACATAAGGATTGGGTTAAATTTAACGAACATAGGAGCCCTGGAAATGATATCCTATGAATTGGACCTCATAATGGGACCTCATATTGAGGTCTCATAGATGGATTTTATGGAGAAACCTTGTGAACGGTCCTCATATAGAAACATTTTATAGGGGGATCATGGAGGACCCCTCATAGAGGGGCCTAGAGGACTATCCCTCATAAATGGACATCATGGAGGATACCTCACATATGGGCCTTTATTATGGGTCCCCATAAAGAAAAATCATAAAGGATCCCTTATAGGAAGACCCTTATGTAAGGGACCTTACGAATGACCCTCATAGAGTCTTTTCCTTCTTTTTAATTCTCCTCCTTCCCTTTATATAAATAATTAATAGGTAATTACATCACAAATAATTCAAATATAAAGTGTATAAATCACAATTTTTTGAAGGGGAAAGTGTCTCCAAAATGGGGAAGCTGAAGATTCCTCTAGAAATTCATTTAAAATATTTGTACAGAACAATTTCTAGAAATAAGCGGTCTCAAATGAAATATGTGTTTATATAGAAAGTATGAAACTCTTTGGGAACTGTGTTTCATCATTTTTGATGAAAAATCAATCCATGAAGTGACGATGAAAGAGTGCAGGGTCATATTTATTCATAAAAAACGACCTCTGGTTCTGAAGGTACTATGCTCCCATGAATGGACTGAACATGAATTTCCCCTTTTCCCTTTTTCTTTTGAAAAAATGAAACCTAAATTATAATGACCATAACATTTGATCTATAATTCCATTTTGGATCCCTTACAATTTAAATAAACTCATATAAAATGAACTATACCCTTAACTACATGGTTTACCCAATACTATGTTTTTAAAAAAGGAAAAAAAGATCCTAGAATGAGTTCACCCAAGCATTAAAAACATAAATATAACACCATTTTTATGAATATTAAATACATCTCATCATAACACACTCACAAATAATATAAAGGTTTAGTGTATTTGGAGAATAGGTACATAATCAACTTATTTAATGAATGATATTCATCATATTTCATAAATTTTTCAAATATCACCCTTATTAGACATACCCTACTTAAAAACATTCTTCAAAACATAGTTAAATGGAAAATTAATAAGGGGTGAGTTATATTCTTAGTAATTTTAAATATAGAAGATATAAATTGGTGATCATAAGTTAGCATAATATGAAAATATGGGAATGATAACATGTTCATAACTTATAAAATTCATACACAATTATTCAAAGATCATTACTCATGGGCCGTGGAATAAGATTTTGTCATAGAAATGATAAAAGTCATAATATTTCATAATAATTAATATTAAATCATTAGGAATGAGAACATATCATGTTCACAAGATAAATATTTATGGAATACACATAAGTATTGAAAATCATTGCCTTATTCAACATTCAATTAGAATACTATGATAGTGAAAAAAGTACTAGGGTTGATTTGGTTCACTCCCCATATAATCATTTCCTTAGTCAAGGTTCACTCCCAAGACTATAATAGTGAACAGGTCTCGTACTAAATTGGGTCCCCTCCCCATTCTAGTCATATTCTCCTATAAGATATCAATATTTACAAAAATTAATTATAGGGATATATAATTCGGATCCCACCTATCACACAATGGAAATCATATTTAATTGTGCCAAAATATAATAAAAAAATTAATAAATTAATTATATCATTACCTATGGGGAATAAATGGGTTTCATAAGTAATTAATCATAATTTAATTAACCCATTTAAAGAATGAGTTGCATGAAAATATTTTTAAAAATCATCATAATAATACATATAGAGAAAGGAGGTGGATAGTATCATAAGAACATATCCCCAGGGAAATATAAAAATCCCTAAAAGTATGTTAACATATATGAAAAATAACTTTAAAAGAAATTTGAATATTTATTTGTAAATAAGGAAAATATTTTTTTCTTTTGGTATATTTTAAAAATAAAAATTACAATAACATTAAGAAGAATGATTTCTTTGAAAATAACCATGTAATGTTTTAAATAAATCTACAAATAAAATGACAGTCATGATTGTGGGAAAAGTTATATGTTTGGTAATAGTTAAAACAAAGATTCCTTTCATGTTTTTGGTAAAAATTCATAAATATAATATTAGAAAAAACTTAAAAATTACTCTTTAATCCTTTGAATTTAAATTAAAATATTGTTTAAAATGAAATTAAATAATAATTAGATCATATAAAAGAACATTATTGAAGAAATTTTAAACAACATAGACATGGAAGAAAAAGTTTTTCAACCAAAAAGGAAATGAGGTAGGTTTTCTTATAAAAAACTCTAAAATATTTTCAGAAAAAAAGAGTGTAAAATGTTACCAATATTTAGAAATTTTAAGAATAACCATAAGAGTAAAAAATATACAAGGTTTAATGGATAAAGACCACATGATTTCTCCCAATTTAAATTTAACATGGACAATTCTGAGAAAAAAATGATATTGTAACATAAACCCTTACCTCAAGTCTCATATAACTTCCTACGCATTCAAAAATAATTTATAATAAATATATTTTTATTATAATTATATTCTAGAACCATATTAATTATTAAATTACTATATTTAGTTCCTCTATAATTTTTAATTACCTATTTATTAACAATTATTCGATAATATGAACATTCTGGTGAAAACAGGTATCTTTTCCATGCATGTTACGACTTCATGGTTCATGTACTTACACCTTGGTAATTATTTCATCATATGAAGAATATTAATAATATAATTATCATTATATTTATTCATTATAAACACTTTTATAAACAACCATATATTGTGGTGATGAAAAATAACTCACATCACTTCATAGAGACGGTAGTTTGTACGAATGCACGAGTGATATTTCGACTTTTTGATGGATCGAATGAAATAACGGTAGCTCATAATTAAATATTTAATAATAATTATTATATTTTAATTATTATATATCTTTATTAAATATATCTTTATTACCTATCAAGTAAACTATAAATTTAAAATGAATCACATCGCTTCGTAGAGGTGGTAGTCCACACATAATCATGAGTAACATTATAATCTTCTAAATAATGGTTAGGAGATGTATAATGGGTATGAAATAAACATAAAAACATCTAATTATAGAAAATATACCAATAAAATAATTTTTTATGGTTATAGGACATTTTGAGGATTTCAAAGAAGAAATATAATTTAAAAATGTTGTTAAGCACATATACCTCATTTTCATGTATCTTTAAAAACACCTTAATTATTCTTGTATGGACCTTTTAAAAATACCATAACCTAAATTTAGGGTATAAATATGTTTTTAGAATATTTGGGTGGATTTTGGTTGAACTAAAATGATCAGGTGGTGTGAATAAGTGAGAAAAAGGATCTTCCCTTTTATAAGTGTGGTTGGTGAAAAACATGTAAATATTCATACCATTTAAGTGTAAAAATTTCACTCATAGGGAAAAGTGGATCCAAAAATGAAAAATATTAAAAAATAAAAGGTTAATTGTATAAATAAAATAAACTAAAAAAATTAAATGTTGTTTTTTGTTATATTTTAAACCTTATCTATTAGGTTAACGCCTCTTTTAACCTTTTTAATTTTTATCCCGATAATAAGATTTTTCCATGGTTATTACTATTTATTACCAAAATTTATGTTGAACATATAAAATAATAGTAATTATTCTATTTAAAAATACATAATCCATTTTTCATGATAAAATTCCTAAAATTGGTCAAAATTAATTCTAATATTCGTGTACAAAACGCATAAAAACCAATTTTAGAGAAAACGTATTTTTAAGCATAAAAAAGATTTTATTCTCATTACTTGCATAGTGATAACCATTATATGAACATTAATATATTTTATTAAAAAAATTATATAAAAATTAAAATATATTAATTCATAAATAGTGAGTAATATAATGTACTAAGATAATAATAAATTGTGATCATAAAAATAATTTTTAGAAAAATTACTCTTTTTACCTTCAAGTGATTTTATATTCACTTTTAACCAATTGACAATAAATGTATGAATAATTATTAATTTATTTACATTAAATACCATTACATTTCATTAGAATAATTTTTTATAATATATATATAATAAAAAACATTGAAATTTTTATCTTTTAACATAAAATGATATCACTTTTAGAATTTAAAATCGAGTACTTATTTCCCAGGAATTAATCAAAAAAATTCATTAATGAAAAAATTTATACATATTTTCATAATTTATTTATTCCCATTAAAACCCTATAATCCAATGCATATGTAATAACAATCACATTTAATAATAATATTTCAATACTATATCACGGTTCGTTTAATCATGGTGTTGCATGTAAAGAATGATATCAAACACATAAAATTTATTTAAAGATAAATATAACATAAAATATTTGGTTATTAAATTCTACCCCCTTATAGTAATTTCACAATTGAAATTTTTTTACTCTGATAGAAACAAATGAGGATACTTTTACCTTATCATATCCTCGAGTTTCTATACAACATCCTCAAATTTATGGTTTCGCCATAAGAATTTAACCATGTGTGCAGTCTTATTAGATATTAATTTTTCTTATTGATCCAGAATATATCATGGTTATTCCTTATAAGATACATCATTATTTAGTTGTATGACCTTTGAGTTCATTACTTGTGAACGATTAGGTATGTACTTGCTCAAGAGAGATACATAGAACACATTATGAATTTTTGAGAGGTTCTATGGAATCCCAAAGTGATAATTTGTAATCATAATAGGATCAAGAGACTCAAAGGGACTAATATATCTCAGTCTTAGCTTTCCTTATTTCAATATCTCGTAACAATCTTCCAAGGATATATTGATACGAATATTGTGTCATTAACATAAAACTCTAGATCTAACCAATGATTGTTAGCATCACTTTTCTATTTACTTAGGGATGCCTTGATGTTCAATTGAATAGATATAACCATATCTTTAATTTTCATAGCTTGATCAGGTCCTAATAGCTTTCATTCTTCAAATTCATCCCCCCACATTTTAGTTTTTTACTATCTCCCACAGAGGACTTCATAAGGATCCATTTGAATTCTTGACTGAAAACTATTTCTATTTGAAGACTCAACCAGAGGAATGTGTTGGTCCTTGAAACCATTAAAATATATAGAAATATATCTCAAGATATGTTAGAGGGTTTAAATAGTCCTCTAAAATTTCCCATATTTCTAAGGTTGATATGTAGTTCTAATGTTCAACTCCATATTCAAATCATGATGAAGACTTCTCCATAACTATGAGGTAATCCTTTGATCCTAGCCAAATGCAATAGGATATGGTACCCCATAAAAATGTACCACTTCATTAATGTATGTCCTATAAATATAATCAATAGATAAATCATCATTGATAATAATGAAATATTTTTACTTCATAATATGATTTAATAAAACTCAAACAACATTATTATCTATGGATATTTTGGGTTGTCTAGTGAAAAAATTCATAGTGATGTTTTCCCATTTCTATTATGGTATGGGTAATGGTTGTAGTATCCCTTATACTTCATTCTCTCAACCTTAACTTGATGAAAAAAAAGATATAAACACTCCAAAAATATACCTTTTCTTGTTTTGACACTAGAAATACTATTTTAGATCTCTATACATATTCATATTTCAAGGATGAATAGATAATTATGAACTATGAGATTCATCTAATGATTTATTCTTCAAATATAGTATTGATGGGACGCATACTTAATTATTAAGCATTATAATTCCATCATGATCAAGGTTCAACTCATGAATATTCCTCACCTTATTTTACAATTCTATACCATCCATCTATGGATCTTTAATCCTCACATAGACGTGTGGTTGAACATTCATCTAAGAAAGAAATGATCTATCCCCTTTATTTGTGACTTTAAGACCCATGCTCTATAAATCCATAAGTATTGGATCTATTTAAATTCTCACCATGTAAAAACTAACATGGTCCTTCTAACTTAATGTATTATACACCTAGTTCACCTTCTTAGGGTAGTAATGTATTAAGAGGTAATTATCTTTAATTACCTACAAGTATCTCCTTTGGAACACATTCAAATATTTTATGATAATATACACTTGAAACATTTATGATCATTACATATATCACTAATTTCACCATAAATATAATAGATATATATATTTAATCCAAAAATTACAATTTACCGCTCCAAATCATGTGTCATTTACTTTTTATCATGAATTATCAATTGGCGTGAGGCATAATCTATCAAAATTTAATTATTCATGAGGACAAATCCAAATCCCACATTAAATACATCACTATAGATCAAAAACCCTTCTCCTATGCATTATAGTGTGATTATAGGTGCACTGACCAACAATATTTTAAAATCCTTGAAATTTTCATAACATTCAGTTATCTAATAGAATTTATCTTATTTCTATGTCAAATCATTTTTTGCATTCGATATCCATGAGAAGTTCCTCCCAATGCTTTGATAGTATATTCCCAACCTATGAAAACTATGGATTATAGTCACTAATATTAGTCTCTCCCATTGATAAATAACATTAATCTTTCAAGGATCCACTAATATACCCTCACTTTAGATTATATGACCTAAGAATGAGAGATTTTGTAGCTATAGTTCACACTTGTAAATTTTCTCATACATCTTCTGCTTCCTCAATATCTTAAACACATTCCTCAAATGATATTAATTATCTTCCTCAATATTTGATTATATAAAAATATCATCTATAAACACTTTAAAATACTAATAAACATATTATCTAAAGACTCTACTCATTTAATTCAGGAAGATAGTCATTGAAATGGTAAGTCCAAATGTATCCACTATAAATTAATAATGTTCATACATCATATGAAATGATTTATTGGGTATATAATCATTTTTGACCCTCAAAAACTTATATTCATTTCAATGATCAATCTTGTAAAAATATTATTTTCCTCATAATTGAATAAACATGTCATCAATATGGGGTAGAGGATACTTTTTATTAATAGTGATCTTATTATGTTCCCTAAAATCAATGAAAAGATTCATTGGACCATCTTTATTCTTAACAAAAAGAATAGGTGAACCCCATAGTGATTCAATATATAATATTAACCCCTTATCCATATTCTTTTTGAGTTTATTCCTCAATTCCTCCAATTTAATAGATTCCATTATATAAGGATACATTGAAATATGTGTAGCACTAGGTATGAGTTCTATTGAAAACTCAATTTCATGATTCCAGGAAATTATAGAATAGAATTCAAGAAATAATTCAAAATATTATCGAAAAATGTAAATTTCAATGTTTAGTTTCTACCATACCATTTGAGAAAATATCCCTCATGAATTGGTAATCAGACCCATACAATGAAAGTAATCTCCCTAAGAAGTTCATATTTATCCTCACCCTGAATGAAGATCCTAGGATGATTTGAAATATCAAATGTGAATCCCCTTACTAAAAAATTGATGTGATGTATATAAAAAAAATTCAAATCAATTTCCAAAATAACATCAAACTCAACTACCGTGAGAATCACATGATTTATAGGAAGAACATTCCCACAAACATCTATCAAATATGAGATATAGACATGATATGAAATAATTATAACAATATGTGTTTTTTATGCTAAATCGAGATATAATCATTGAGGTAGTGATGTAAACCCTTATAAAATTATTCAAATACAAATTATCATGGTATTAAGAATAAAATAATACATTTATAGTTTTAGATTGGATGATAAGTGTACCATTCACTACTTCATTCTCTTGACCCAATTTAGCAAATTTTATCGCATAATATTTCCCTTTTTCTCTTGTATTAGGAGGTTTATAGAATTGATTTTAATCATTAACCCTTATATTCTGACCATTATTGGAGTAATCCCCATATTCCTTATAATTATAGCATTATATTGTGGGTCGAAACTTCAGTCGAGATTTCTCCTCATTCATTTCATTGACTGGAATCTTGAAATTACTTCAGCATTATGTTTCTCAATGACCTTCTTTTAAACACTTAAAATATTTATCATACCCATTAAGTAAATTTCCCTTGGATTCCATTCACACTTTTTTCATGAAGGAATGTTAATTTTCTTTCCTACATGGGTCTTATTAGTTTAATTTCATCAAAATTCCATATTTATCTTATTTCCCCCAAAACCATAAAAATAAGTAGAGTCTTCACTATCTATTTCTAGCTTCAGAGAACATAGAATGATTTATTCATAGATATGAAATTATCTTACATATAATGCCTTTTGGATACTTTTTCTTAATCCACAAATTAATTGGACAACTTTTATTTTAGGGTTGATGATAAAACCAAAAGTTCACCTTCCATGTTTGGTGAAATTTTACTCATATATACTAATAAATTCTTTATCCATATATTTTAGTTAACGTAATTCCATCTATATCATAGTGTGGAGAGTTTAAGGAATATAATTTTTGAAAAATATATTCTTAAAATCATCACATTTCATGGATTAAATTTCCTCCTTTTTCCTCATATTCATGATAATTGTCAACCATTGATCAGATTCACCTTCTAAATAATACACAGCCAAAATAACCTTATCATGGTACGAGAATTGGATAATCGAGAATATCTTTTCAATATAATATATCCATTTTTTTGAAATAGGTGGATCGGAGGAACCATTAAAGGATAATAGACATTATCACAAAATACACTCAATGCTGATTTTTTTCGTTCATTTTACATTTAGAATATCACCACAATTCAAGTTATTGCACAACTCATGAGAGATTTGGGGGATCATAGTTTCAATATTTCACATTATATCTCCTATTTAAGTCAGTTTATCATGATTATAGTCATTGCATTGGAATTTACATTTGAAATTCACATGATTCCTCTTGGTTCCATCCATTTAATAAAACCAAAAACCATAGTTTGTGTATCAAAAATCAATAAAAAATTAATAAATCATATGATTATGAAAACCATTCTTAGGATGTACTAAATTATGAATCATTATTTCAACCCATGAAACATTATGTTCATACCAAATCACTATACCTTATCATATATTTTCCAATATTTTATACATTCATTGTAATTAAGGTTTTATAAATAGAATGTTAATTAACCAAAGAATATACTCTAGGAGTGTTAAAATGTATATACAATTATACCAATATATTGTTTACATGGTTATGGTTAATTTGATATTGAAACCCCCATTTTAGGTTTATTACCCAAATTTGTATATGTGAAAGATCCTACATCCACTCATTTTTATCTAAATAGGGACGCCATCTATATGAAACCATATAATCTCTAATTTGAAAAATCATGAAGTTGTTATCCTTTAATTAGACTTATATCTTGGATTTTCACAATTTTTTATAATTTGGATATATAAAAAATAACTAAAGCATTATTTTATACCATCCTTGGAGACCCGATCATTACATATATAAATATTACATCATAATAGATGAATATTCAATAAATCTCACAATAATACACACCCTAGAACTGTAAAGGTTTAGTGAATTTGGATACTAGGTACATGTTAAAATTACTTCATAAGATATCCTTAACATATTCCATAACATTCTTCTAAAATACTACCATTCTAAGTCATACCCTACATAAAAAATTTCATCACAACCTTCAGAAATGTAAATGTAAGAAAGGGTGAGTTCAGATGATCAATAAGAGGAAAAAAGTAGATATAAATTAATGTTAATAATTGTGCATAAAATAATTATAATGATATGAGAACATGATCATAACTTAATAAATTCATAGAAATTAATTCAAACATCATTAATCATAGGTCATGGTGTAAGTATTTTGTATAATAAAATATATAAGTCGTAAGAGTATCGAATCATCAATAGTCATTCTCGAGTCATGATAATATAGCATAAGAACAATACATATTTTCTTTTTCATAAAAATAGTATATAAAATCATTTCCTTAGTCAAGGATCACTTTCAAGACCATATCAATGGAAAAAGTACAATAGTGGATTGGGTTCACTCCTAATTTCACCATTTCCTTAGTCAAGGTTAACTCCCAAGACTATCATATTTTATAGAGTCCCATACTAAACTGGTTCCACACCCCATTCATGTCCATATTATCTCATGAGATTTAAATACTTACCCAATGAATTAGAGGGATATATAATATTATATCCAAGAATCACATAACGGAGACAATATATAAGTGTTCCATATGATCATAAAAACATTCATCAATTAATCATTTCATAACCCATGGGAGAAATTTGGTTTCATGATATTTTATCACAAATTAATTAACCCTTTGAAAGAACATGATTCATAAAAAAATTCATAAAATATCAACATCCTAAGATATCCATATAATGGAAATAGATGGTATTAGAAAAAATATCCCTATTCAAGTATAAAAAGCCATAATGTATGTTGACATGGATGAAATAATACCTTTAAAATTTTATTTTGACATTTCTATGAAAATAGAGAAAATATCATTTTCTTTTAAAATCATTAAAAACTAAAAATTACATGAATATTTTGAAAAAATATTTTCCTTTGAAAATAAACGTGGAAACTTATAAAGGTATCTTCAAATAAAATAAAAGTCATGATGGCGAGAAATCTCATTCGTGCGATAAACATTAAAATAAAGATTCCTTTAAAAAAATTTGTTAAAAGTTATACATAACTGTTTTCGAAGACATTGTAAAAATTTCATTTTAATACGAAAAAAATAAATCCAAATTTTTTTTCATAAATTTTAACAATCATTGGATCCTGGAAAATAATATTCTTGAAAAAAATTTCAAGAACATGTATATGGAATAAAAATATCATCATCCAAAGAGGAATTCTATTTGTCTTTTCTTAAAACAATTATCGATCATTTTCAGTACCAAAGAGAGGGAAATTATAATAATTATTTAAAAATATATGAAAATATATATTAGAGGAAAATATATTGGGTTTAATGGATAGGGATAATATAATTTCCCTCAATGAAAATTGAACATTGAAAATCCCTAAAATTAATGAGATTATGACATAAACTCTTACCACAAGTCTCATCTTGTTTTATAAAAGTTAAAAACATTTATATAATAAATATATATTTATTATAGATATATTAAAAAATCTTATTAATATATATCATACTTTATATTTTCCCTTTATAATTTCTAAATACAATTTTATTAACAATTCATTATTAAAATGATGATTCAGGTGAAAACTAGTATGTTTTCCATGCATTTTTCAGTTAAACGACTCCATTCCATGAACCTAGTTGATTGTCTTTAATATGTGAAATATTAATAATGTAATAATTTTTATATTTATTAATTATATACATGTTTATAAACATCCATATAATGTGGTGATGATAAATGACTTTTCTCACTTCATGAAGATGATATTCTGTACTTACACATGAGTGTTGTTTCCACTTTTCTATGGATAGAATAGAATAAAGTTAAATAATACTACAACTATATATAATCAAATTTACATCATTAATATCATATATCTTTATTAAAGTTTTCCTTATTATGTTTTATTTAAAGAGAAAATGAAAAATGAATCACATCACTTCGTGGAATGGGTAGTCCACATGTTGGCATTAGTGGTACTTTTAAAATATAAGATTGAGATAAAAAAAATTATAAAATTAACATAAAAACATATAATTATAGTAAATATATTTATTTCATAATTTTAATATTTTTATATAACATTTTTAAGTGGTTTAATAAGAAAGAAATATGAAAAACATCTATAAGAACATTTACCTTTTCTTAGGGTATCTTCGTTTGAAAATCCCCTTAGGGATTCTTGAAAGGGTGTTTTAGAAATATTTGAAGATAAAGGTAATTTATAAAGATATTTATATAATATTATTTCTAATATGTATTTTGATAAATGTAGAAATTGGTGTGGAGAATTGTGAAGATTATGTTCTCTTTTATAGGTGTGGAAGGAGGAAAATTTAAAATATTAAGAACATTAAAATATAATAATGTCACTCTAATATTAAAGTTGATAAAAATATCTATATATTTGAATATAATATGGGAAATTTAAAAATAAAATAAAAAATAAAATTAAAGAAAGTTTTTTTTAATATTTTAACCATTATCTCTTAGGATAACCCCTCTTAAATTTTTAACCCTTACCATGGTAAAAATATTTTTAACATGGTTACAAATAATTATGATAAAATTATGTTCAAATTATAAAATAATATCAATAATTATAATTCCAAGTATTTACCTCATTTTAAAGGATTCAATTATTATGATTGATGGAAATTAATTATAATACCCTCACAAAAAATGTATAAAAATAATTTTTAGAGAAAAAGTTGTTTCTAATCATAAAAAATGGTTTTATTCTCATTTGATTCCTATTAAAGAAAATTTGACGAATGTTAATATATTTTAATAACTAAATTTTATTCAAATTAAATTAAAATCATCAATAGTTATGAATTTAAATAACTAATATATGAATACATTGTTCATATAAAAACAGTTATCTGAAAAATAACATTGTTTTAAGTTCAAATGATTTTATATTAACTTCTAACCAATTGATTATCAATGTATGAATAATTATTGATTTTATTAAATTAAATACCAATATATTTAATCCAAATAATATTTTATAACATATAGAAATATATAATACTTTTCAAAATTATTCATTTATTATAAAATGATATAATTCATAGAATTTAAAATTGACTACTTATTTTAAATGTATTAATCAATACATTTTCATTAAAGAAAGATTATATACATATTTTTTTATAATTTATTTATTTCTATTAATTGTTTAAATTAAAATGTCTATGTGTAATAGTCACATCTAATAATAATATTTCAATATTATATTATGGTTTTTTATTCTCAGTGTTGCATGTAAAGCCAACTATAAAACAAATCAAATTTATTTAAAGAGAAAAATTTCATAAAATATAAGGGTGTTACATAGAATGACCTAAAATGGGTTGTTTAGTTTCAAAACCCTATTAAATCGATAAAATTGAAATCTATGACCTACTCATGGTAGGTGGTTCTTCCTGGCATGTAATTATACCAAGAAATGTTTTTTAGAAATCTAAATCCCTCAGTGTGTGAGAAGTCATGTGAAACATGGAGATCCAATTTGAATCATCTTCATAAATAATGGAACATTCCTATGGTCACCTAAATTTTTTTAGTTGAATTATAAATATATCGTAGATTCTATATAAAATTTAATGCCACAAAAATTTCAATGAAAAAAAAATTCCCCATTTAAAATTGCTTTCATTCATAATTAAAAGAATATGAATATTCTATGATATAGAGAACTTTTACTCACTGAATGAACATCCAACAATCTTTTAGAGTTGACTCACCAGTATGAGGATGCTAACCATGTGAAGGATATCAATTCAAGGTTTTTTATTACCTTGTGTTTTCATTTAATGATAATTTTTTATATTCCTAAAGAGTATGATCAAGATAACTCTACTCATCCTAAACATTTAGCAGGATTGGATTATGTCAATGATGATTTGAAAACTCTTAGGTAAAATTTGTTTCATTTTGGTTGTGTTCTCATGGAAGGGTATATTATGTTTGTGTATACTAGCAAATATACCATAACAGTAGACTTGAGTTGGTCCATTCAGACCTGAATGGTGGTTTCCACTAGGACATGTTCTCATGGATGGGTATATTTTGGCTCAATATAGTAGTATATGAACCATCACCATACACTAGAGTTAGTCCATTTTGATATGGGTAAGGATTGACTAAATGCGATGTGGATCAAAAAGGTGAATCTTGGGATGAGGATTCCAATGTTCCAGATAGTTTGTATTCCCAAATATTATATCCTTTCATCTTTCTCGTAGACCATATGAATGAATTCATGAGTGGGATAGAAATATTATCTAATATATTCCTTGTTCTAGGGCCCTATAGAGTATATCTTTATTATTTTTGAGATAATAAGGTGGATCCCAAAAGATTTTTGTACTTTTTGAATTAACCCAAATGTTTTCTTATGTCTCGAATGCGGGTGATTTAGGGCATGAAATGTTTCCTTTTTATAATGTTTCCCTTTATGAGTTTTCAACCTAATATGTTTTTTACCTTTTCCTTATAAAACACTTGATTTCCCATGTTTGTGATAGATATATTCCCGGTGAGTGTCAACATAAATGTTTTCCGATCTATCATTATTGTTTTTTTAACCAGGAGAGCGATATATCTATTTCTTTATTACATTTAAGGTCTTTCATGTTGAACCAATATAGTCTATGTTTAAGATCAGACACATTTGACCAAAAATAGTGAGGAAGTCCATATAGAAAAATTGTAATGGAAAACCCGACATGAATGAGATCCTAATGCCACCACAAACCAACTCAAGGATAGGTGCACATATATCGTGGTCATAGTGATCTGGCTATTGTATTATGTGGTTTAGGTCCACATAGTGGGGACCATAAAAATTAAAAATAAGATTCCATATTCTTTCCATGTGAATAAGAATGATTCAAGAATGTATAAAATCAATGTTATCAAATCCACATGAATAATTAGATTATGAAATGATTAATTCCTAACTCAAAATATTCAAATCAACAAATGATAGGATGGAAGTGGTACACAGGTGATGATCGCTGGCCATATTTGAATAAACCTTTACACTATTATGGGTTCAAGGAATACAAAATTTTTACAATATTCTTCTTAGGATTAGAGGTTCCAATAGCCAGCTGTTCCAAATATGGTGGCACAATCATTACCAAAAATGGGGTTCATTTGGATCTAAATTCACTCATTACCAATATCCATTTAAGATTTGTGATGATTCATAAATTTTAGTAATAAATTAGGTTTATAGAGAGAATGGTATTCAATAAGATTTTAAGAATCCCAAAGTTTAAACCACTGTATATTTAACACATATTCAAGGGAAATGATATAACATGAAATTACTCTATCTTTTTCATAGACTAGTGGATCTAGGGAGCATAACTTGACATATATTATAGAAATATGGGGGTCTTGACAATATTTGTGTATTTTATGTGTTATTCTCTATCTTTTCTTAATTCTTGGAAGGATATTACATTGAAATTAAAGAAACATATTTTTCTTAAGCCTCCCTTTATGGTGTCGTGACTTGGAAAACCCCATGTCTTTTTTTTAATTTTGGTTATTTAAATTCATAAAATTAAGGGATAGATTTTAATCACATACAAAATTGTCATAATATTAATGGAAATTAAGGCTATATAAATTTTACTAGTTATTACTGGGGTTTGAGGTCTCTTATCTTTGACCAAATATGGAGATAATTATTCTAGTATAGGAAGTTAAAAACAAAATATGAATGAGAGTACTAGGATATCAAATATCATGTCATGAAGGGGTGTACATAGTTTAATGTCATGGTGATTGGACTGTCATTGGAGATGTTCCATGGAAATGTAGATAGATATCTAGGGATATGAGTTCCCAACACCCTTTTAAAGGGGAATAATAATTTTTTAAATCATGACCTAAGTTATTTGAATTTTAAAATAATGATATGGGAAAAGAATTTTGAGGATGACCGCTAACCATGTTCAAATGAAAGGCTCCACTATAATGTTGTTTGGGGAATACTAAGATGATAGTACTTTATCCTTAAGATGAAAAATCACTCTGATTGGTAGGTTTAAATATAGAAGCACCAATATCATTACACAATAGAGGTATCCTTTGGATCTGAATTTTCCAGTTACTGATATCTGTGAAAGTTTTCTGATGATTCAAATCACTCAAAGAATAAAGTGTTCTTTGTGGGAGATGGATATTTATAAAATAATTAAGATTTTCCAACCTGTGACTAATAATGGTTCGGCTATACTAGTCCTTTAAGAAGGACAGAAAATGGATAATTATTTCTTGTCATTTCTAAAGTATATAGTTCAGACATCACAATGTATCATGAAGTATCATTAATCAATACAAATATATTTATGATAAATTATATCCTCTAAATAGATATAGTATATATATATAAGAGGGGTATTTTATCCTGATATTTTTTATATTTTTAAGAGTCACCATGTTTGTACCCAGATAAATTCCATGATGTAGGGAAAAAATTAATAGTAATAAGTATTTACTTAAATTATATACCCTTGATTCAATTAGAGAATAATTTGCTAGTTTTCAGTATTTACTTGAAATACTTAGTTTTAGCTGGGAGATATTTCCCCATAACATCTATTTACCATATGGAAAATAAATTATATTATTTGGCAGTATGAAATGGGTTTTTGGGTTGATAGATGATATTGGTATGTGTCAGAAAAGAATGAAATTTTGTGGTAAACTCTATATAGTATTACATCATTGAGGTCCAGAAGTATCTGACTCTTTTCATTTTATATAAGATATTTATTCCTAGATAATGGGTTCCATGGGTGCTAACATGTAATTATAGTATTACAGTGAGGTTATCTCCAATTTTAATTCACCTAAGGAGGACTCTATGAAATCATCTATTATAGAGAACTTTTGTGGAGTTTGGGTTATCATAACGGATAAAATTCACATCTTGATGTCAGATTTATTTCTTCTTGGATCGATTTGGAAAAAGATTTTTTATTTAGAGGAAATAAATTATGGGGAAATTTTGTTAAATTATTTATTCATACTATGAGGATATAGACTCCCTTTGATTAGGGGTGGTGTTGAATTCATTGATTCCATCATTTTCGAATGAATATAGAAATTTCCCTATAATGTGAAATAAAAATGAATGTATCGTCTAGATCTAGGTCTACCAAGGATATGGATACATTATCTGATATATTTACATGGTTGTTTTGTGAATTAGGGGTGTTATATTTTATTTTTGTCTCATAGGGGAATTCCACTATCAACTCTCATATATTATCACTCCATGGGGTTAATTCTTCATTTTTGATGTCATATTCACTATTATTTTTCTTAATTACTAACTATAAATCACTTATAACATTAAATAGCCTAGTGGTATCTTGAGATATATATTCTAGACTTCAATGATGGCATGGTATTCCACTTATTTATTGGTGAAACCTTTAAAAAATAGGAAGGAGTAATACATAACCACATTCAATGGAGTAAAGAGAAAGATTCCAATGAAAACTTGGATGATACTCATAATTTTCATACTTTTTTCCTGTATGGGTCCTAGAAGCACCATTTAAGTATATCTATTATACCTAGGGAGTTTTAAAAATAGATAAATCCTTTTTATTGGGTAGATCTTTGTTCAGTAGTGACTTCTCTGGGATGAGTTCCACTATAAGGAAATCTAAAAAAACCTTCCATTTAACTACCTTTTGAGACAAAAACTAAATATAAAACAATTATAGGATGGTATTATTCCACTATTGAAGTTAAATTAGAATTGAATATAGAGGATATATGTATGTAGATCAATTAAAGATACCATTTGGACCTCATGATGATGTAGATAGGGACTCATATTTTTTATAAAAAAACAATCTGAGATAGTTCTTCTCAATATCTAAGTATCATGTATAGTATCTAGCACTATTATGATAAGATTCTAGAGGTTATTCCACTTTCCAATATCATTATTCTTAAAAAATAGGCTTCTAAGTAACTATTTTATAGTTTTTATATATGGTATAAGAAATATTCCTTTCTATCAATGGAATTAAAATTGGTGGGTACAAGAGGTATTTATTGATGGCATCAAAATTTTACTACAAACACTCATTATACTGATAGGTAACACCTTTCTTCATCGGATTACTAAAGGCAAATAAATTTTCAATAATGTTGGTTATAAATATCATGATAAATGCAATATATCCTTGTATTACCCTTAAATATTTAAGGTTTTGTGTTGGTGGAATATCAATGATCACATTAGTATTTTTTGGGATAGGCTGCGTTTTCATAATTTTTTCAAAAATTTCTCATGATTGATAAGATGATCATGGTTTTGTTAAGACTTGTCCACCAAATCTTCTATGTAGAATTATACAGTATTCAAAAGGATGGATTGAAAATATTATACGTGGAATGTTCATATGTGGTATTGACATTCTTCAATAAAAATTTCATTTCCTGGTAGAAAATACACCCCTTGAGGTTCCCTAACTGTCATGTCTTACTCATCATTAGGTCCATACATATCTAATAGTATTATTAGTATACATCTTTAAATTAGTGGTCCTGAAAGACATTTGTTTCATTAATCATTGGTTCTGTGATCTGGATTGGGAAGTCATCCGTTATGTAGTTTCTATTGGGATCCCTAAAGTCGATGAAGACCATAATTTTCTATTTATTTCCCTTAACATGTACAATATTAATCACCCACTTTAAGAATTATAACTCTTGAATTATGTTTTCATTAATTATATTATTAACATATATATAAAAATTAGCATCATGGTTATGATTCATTTTTTTGTTCCATACATATATCCAAAATGGTCATTTGGAAACCCCAAATGATGAGTAGTCACATCATAATATAACTCTAGAATCTCTATATAGTTCCACTAAAAACCATTCTATTATTATTTGAGGAAAGATATATATGCTGCATCATCCTTGGTGTCCATAATGGTGTTTATAAATATAGGGAATTTATATTTCTTTTAACCTAGATTAACTTATCTAAGTTCATTAATGGTGTTGGGGACACATTCCCCGAATATTGGAGGGGAATATATGAAATATTCTTCTTCTCTTTTTATACCCTTTTATTATTGGAAGTGGAAGATAAAGGAACGTTTTGGGATTTTTATAATAGAATTGGGGTATCATTGGATCATAAGGATTCTCATGTGGGGGCATCATTATCAAGTGAATTTCTGTTATCTTCCAATTTCACTTCACTACCTTCAAGGGGATAAGATGTGATGATATCATATGAATCGGGAGATGATGAGGGGACATTATTATCAGGGGTTTTATTATCTTTACCATGATCATATTAATTATTTTGATGGATAGATTCATTGGATTCTACCATGATCATAAGTATGTTGTAGAATATTCAGAGGCACCATGGTCACATTATTATTCAAAGGTAGAGGTCCACTTGATTGAAGAAATTAAGCTATGTGGTATGATTACTTGTTAGAAAAACCATCAAGTTGAGCTACTTAAGAGTGATATTGATCTATGTAGATGGTGTTTTAGCCTTTTCCTCTATCAATAGTGTCTAATATATGGGGGAAAATACCTGACTATCTTGTGAAAGGAAGTCGATCTAGTACTTTGATCTCTAAAGTATAATTGTTATAACCCATTTTATACCAAGATCATGAGTTTTCACTTTAATATAGTTGATAGGAATCCCATATTATTCCTCAAGTTCACTATATTAAATGAGAGGATATATATTTAAATAATTCGGATCAATAAACATGATGGATTTACCTACCAAAAACATCTTTCCTTATCTTTTATAGAATACCACATTTATATATTGAGATTAAAAAGGTATAAATGGAAAATTATCACCATATAACAAACTGACTTTCCCATTCATAGGATATTTTTGGAATTGATGATATGATGAGGTTAGTTCCACATCAATATAAATATATGGACTTCTAAAAAGTATATTAAAACATATTCTTTGTGGAGAACCATAAACTCATATTCAGAGATGAGATCACTAAAATTTCTTCTAATCTAGATTTCCGCATGAGGGTTTTGATCATTGTTTTCATACCCTTGTATTTTTAAGTTGGAAATACAGATCAAACATATTTTAGGCCAATATTTAGAGGGTATAGAATAGTAGGAGGTTAATTTTGAATTCATTATCAATCAAGTCCAAACATGTGTGGATATCATCCATTTTAACAGATATAAATAAGTGTATTATGTGTTCTTATATATTATTCTCTTGATCATGCTACATAAATGATATGACTATGTGACACACAACAAGACCATTTTACGTGGGATATGGTTTAGTTACAGAGAATTCATTCAAAAACTATTGGAATCTTACAAATTTTTCAGCGAATTCCTTCTTGAATTCCTTTTAATGGTGATGTGAATCAAAAATAGAGAGTTTATCATATAAAATGAATAGTTGTTTAGGGATTCCATACTTCGTGAATGGGGGTAAGTGCTTCTTTTCATGAGGTCTCTCGATGTTCTGAGTTTTTCAAGATGAGTCTATTTATGCTTTTATTTCCTTTTAGTAACCAATATTTGGAGACATTTTTTCTGAAAGTGGGCTTGGATGAGATTTCCTTCTCATGTTCTGGTTTTTACCAAACAATCACATATTTTCTCATCAATATGTCAATATAATTTCACCTAAACATTATTTGGATGACTTATGAGTATATTGGTTCTCCATTTGATCTCAGTTAAGTGATTCCTTCTGGTTTATGTGGAATATATGGCTTTAGTGTAGGAATTTCCTAAAAATTATTTTCCATGTTGGCCTCATCCTCTCCAATATTCATAGCCTCTATAACCCCTTCCTTTCCCATGGGATGGTAACTCAATTAAATATACATATTCTTCATTAGAAAAATAGTTCATCAAGTGGATCATATTGATGAAACCATATTGTGATGATTCATCTAATGATGTTCCCCTTTTATAGGGGTTTTCATGTTTCCTCATTTAGTTGGAATGTTCTAATCCCCTTAGTGATGGAGATATGAAGTCATAAAGATTCTAGACTAGCTTAATAACCAATAGGGACTCCACTTGTTATGATTCTTTTCACTAGTAGTGATTATAGTAACACTTAGAAGACTAGGATAATGAAAATGTTTTCCCTATCTATAAAAAGGGAATTGGAGTCAAAACTAGTTTTTTATGTTGATCCTTGAGTATAGATCTTCATAAATAAATTTTTTAGGTCATCCATTCATCATACTTTTGTGATTCTCTACATATAATTTCCTACCACTCTCTTTCCTATTCTAGTATGATAACGGTGACAAAAGTCACCTATGTAGAATTTTTTCTCAATTTAACTTCCCTAGAGTAAAACATATTTTTGAGGATGTATTTTATGATGAATAAATCTAATATGTTGTGTCCTGATATCCAATGGAAGGGGTAGTAATCAGGGAGGTCCTTAAGACTAACGTCATTGGGGATTTTAACCTATAGAAACCCAATTAAGTTATTCTCCATAATAGTGATGAAGTACCCTAAGAAATAATCTTTATATTAATAATAATACTTAATCATTTGATCTTAAAACTCACCCAAATAATTTTCCTCTCTAGATGGGGGATCTATTTTTTTCAACAAATCATCTTTAATAATTTCTATAAAATTCACCAGCATATTCTCTTGTGGGAGTTGAATATTCAAAAAATGGGTCATCCTTTTCCATCTAGAAATAAAATTCCAATATCTTGTCATTATTTCATTATTTTCCATTTGAGATATTGAGGATAATAGTCATCCTCATTGTAGAGTTGATTTGGTAAATAAATTTTTGATGATGTTCTTTATAACCAATAACAGACCCAACATGTAGATTTGTATACCTAACAAACGTTGGTACCTCTAAGTTCTATACAAATCAAATAAGATTCACTGCTTCTTAATGTTCAAGAGTTCCCATCATCGGGACACATCAAGACATTAATTTCCTAAGATGCTGATATGGTTTCTTAATGTTATTGAATATTGGGAAGGCCAGATTCCTATTGTTTGGTGACAGAAGCATCGTGTCTTCTCACACTATATACCACTCTAGATGAACCTGTTCATGTTGACATTCCATATGTTCTATCTTTGTGGATAGGGAACCAATGATATCAAGGAGTTATAGTGGGACTACTAGAAGGTCTGAAACATAAATAGAGGGGGAGGGTGGAGACAAAAAATAATCATTTTACCTATATTTGTTGTTGATATGTAGTATGATCTAGCTAGGGTTATCTTTCTTGACATAGCTATAGATTTATCCATAGTCCAAGAAATTACTGATAATTTTCATTCATCGGGTTTAGATACACTAGTTTCTTGGACCTAGATCATGTTAGATGTTTAGAATCTACCCTCATGGGTTAATCTATCTTCTCTTGATCAGGAAAATTCATCTACAAAGATGTATTAGTCTCCACCTGGAAGTTATACACTATCGAAACATTTCCCCTAAGTAATTCTATATTAAGTAGCCTTAATTCCACCAACTCAGCTTCATATCAAGATAACTTCTCCTTAGCGGTGAGAGTCTCATCATCCTCAAGGAGTGAGTGGGATGTGAGAATTTCCTATACCATTTATTTGGAAAACCCTATTTTGGGGGGGAAATATTCCCCTTGAAAATATGATACAAAATTTCGGATGGTTGAACCTTTAGGCCATCAAAAGTTATTATCCATTTGTAGTTTAGTACAATAGAATTTCACACAATTGTTTCTCCCAACTCTATCTTAGATAACTAGAATTAGTGAGTCAAGAAGCACCATAATCACTACTTAAAAGATGAATTTCATACATATAAGAATACCGAGAATAGGAAATCAAAGGACACCCACTGTATACAATTAATACATTCTTCCAACATCCTTCATAGAAAACTGATAACTCTTTTTCATTACTATAAGTACATGTATTAAAAACACTATAGATTAGTATCCAATGTTATAATTATTCTTAATTTTGTATATTATAGTAATTTGGATTGAAAATAATTTTTAAACACTTATTATCTAATCCCACCACCTTTTATAGAGTTTCATTGCTAGCTAAAAAAGTAATACCAACCAGTGATATTTGTAGTCATCCATCTGTTGACTTCTCCATTCAGATGCAGCTTCTATCAACTCAAATGTCCCTAATTATACACTATTCATTGTTCCCAAAAACCAATCTATGCAACATCTATTATAAGGTTTCTAACATGAAGTGATATGAACCATACACTAAAGTTTCGTACAACCACTATTCTAATAAGGATAAAGTGAACTACCAAAGTCTGAACATATGATGAATGAACATCTCAAGACTTGAAGAAAAATTCACCATCCTTAACAATATCCCACTTAAAAATTTCTTAAAGGAACCTCATCAAAATTATCCAAAACATTTATCAAACCATATCATTTTTTATGTTCATTGATATGTTCTCCATTTAACTATTATTCATCCAAGTCCCAATGAGTAATAATTCTTCCTCGGGTTTTTTAGATTTAACACCTTTATGAACATGTAAGCTAGATTTTTCTTCCTAGTAATATTCCATATAACAAACACATTATCCTATAGAATATTCTAGATGAAATTTAATTTTAGGTAAATGTGTTTCTTTCATGCATTAAATACTAAATTCTTGAAGATGTGGATATACCTTTGATTGTAATAGAATAACATTCCTCCTGATGTTTTTAAGAGTTCCATAAATAAGTTAATTAACCGAATAAACACTTTTCCAGATTCTGTAGCTATAATATACTCTACAAAATTTTTAGAAAACTTCCCCACTAGTTGTATCCATGACATAGAGATTATTGTTATCCCTATAAAGGTAGACACAAAACCTATTATGCTATTTCAGTGTCGGGATCACCATAGAAATATACATCAACATATCCTTATAGAGGATCATCATTCCTAATAAAAATGTTCTATCAACATATCCCTTCGAGTATCGAATGATTAAATTCATAGATTCTTAATTCTCCATCTAAAGTATATACATGAAATGACCCAACACTACTAAAGAAAAGGAAATGTCTGGACATGTACAAAACATAACTTACATCAAGCTTCCCAAAGATGATGCATATGGTAATTTTTCCATGTACCAATCATCATATTCTTGTGAAGATGTATGTGACTTGGATTCTTAAAGTTCACATTAAGGATAGTTCGAATAGATTTACATCTGGTAATTTTACACCTTTCAAGGATCTTCTAGATGTGTTCCTTCTAGGATAACACCATAGTAAGAATTTTTTATCCCTCTCTAACCTATCCCCATTATATTATTGGATATACCAAGATCCTTATTTCAAATATTCATTAAAAATTACTCTTCGTATCCTTAATACACTAAATCATTGGTGTAAACAACAAAATTTCATCCATATATTATATTCTAATTATGTATATTCCATAATTTTAGGACTTCTGCTAGAAATAATGATTAGAGTAAATCATTGTTAAAACTTTCTCATTCATGAAAACATCAACCTTTTGGTTACACTATTGAGGTGCATGTTTCAATCCATATGTACTTCATGATATTTTTCTAAAAATTCCCTCCTTTAGATGGTTTTAAACCCCTTAGATCGTATTATCTCGATCTTATACTATAAATAACCATACTAAAAAGTAGTCTTATATCCACTTATTCCATGTGTAAACCCTAGAATGATAAAATGAATAAAATTATTTTAATTGTAGTATTCTTTACTACTAGTGAAAATAAATAAAAGAAATAAATTCCTTCCTTATGTAGGAATCCTTTCACCACAGACTATGTCTTATAATTTCTACTTACATTATATTCTTCTTTAAAACAATAAACTCAATTGTTCTTAAGTGATCATTTCCCATTTGGTAGTTCTGTCAACAACCAAGTTCCCTTTAACTTTAAGGAGTTCATTTCTTTCTTCATGGATGAATCCCACTACATAGACACATTGAATGTTTCTACCTCTCCCAGACATATGGGTTCCCCAACATCTATTATAAGTAATATGTTCATGTCATCCTTATACCATTGGACTGTCCATCTAGCTATAGAAATCTTCTAAGATAAGTTTCTGTATTTTCTAGAACATTATTTTCAGATGCTTGAAATTTATGTTCTCATGATACAAATTTCTCTACTACCAAACATTTTCCTCAGACTTCTATATTTCTCAAGATATCTGATACAAATACCCTTCGTTAAACTTCTGATGAATTCTACCTAATGTAATGTATCACTCGTGTTTCTGAATTTTTAGTGTTTTTATTTATAAAAACTTGTAACTAAGTAGTTTAACTCTTTTCTTAAACATTTGATTAGTCTATGTTCAAATTTTTCTATTGAATATTCTTATTTAAGATTGCATGATGACTTCTAATCCTATTTTTTGATCATAACTACACTTTTGGTAGAAAAAAATCTTCAATTCTATATCATATTATAAAATAGGCTTTAGAATCTACCTACAACTTATCTCTTTCCTTGGAATCAACAAGAACATAATCAATGAATGCAAAAAAAATTGAGATTTGAGACTTTTGATAGCTTATAATACCAAAGTAATTCAGAAAAAACCTTCCAACTATTGAGGTTATACTTCTATTGATCAAGTATATATCCATGTTAATTTATCTTTCATAAATGGGATTAGGTATACCAAAGTTCACACACATGAATCTTGACTTTTCTATTAAAGTTCAGGTCATCCTCTCTATAACTCAATTATAATATAGTGTTCCAGGTAGTTTTCCCTTAAAGATGGTCCCATTATACCAATATAAGTTCAAAAATTTATAGTATCATATTCATAACCATTTTTTGATGTCAAGAACATTATTTTCTGACCACCTTCCAATTCCATCATGTAATCACACTATAAAAATTCATCAAACATGTTAGAATTTTTTTAAGAAAATAATCAAATACCTTCCTAACGAAATCATTAATGAATGTGACGAATCATCATTATCCTTCATAATATGGGATGTAATCAGGTCTATAGACATATGTGTGAGTTATCTCCAACTTTGGGGATCTAGGATTCTATCCATTTAGATTAAATTTGACCCTCTTTTGTTTTCCATGAACATATATCTCAAAACTTCCGATAATTATATGATCGAGTTTCAAAATGTAATTCCTTGCAAAAAAAATCAAGTTCTTCTCTGTAAAGTGACCCTATATTCAATGGAAGACTTATAGGTTTTCATATAAGGAATTTTTTCTATTGAAATCCCCTATGAAATTTTAGTTAGATACATGGTTATATCATTAACTCCTTGCACCACAACCAATGATCCTCGAGTCATATTCCATACTTCATTGTTGAAAGTAGTATTGAAGCCTTAATAATTTAACTTCACCAGTAAAATGAGATTCTTCTTGAGACATGGAATGTGCCTCACTCCTTTAAACTGAATAATATTACCATTATGAATCTAGATTTTGACATTTACCTTTAAATCCACATCCAAAGATTCATCGTCTACCTGAAGTACATCTCGAAGAATTCTAGATAAATATCTTGACATGAATATATGTCCAGTTTATGAGTGGAAGGATAAACTATTGTTAATAACGCATACACAGTGAGCATTAGGTCACTACCATCTTCCACTATATCAACATATTTTGAACTTCTTGTAGTCATTAATTCTATATTTTTGTTGTTATTTCTATAGTTCCTATAATTATTTCTTCTCTTACCACAATGCAAGAAGGTAAGAACTAGACTAGTAGACATTCCATTACTCTTATATCTAGTTTTTTCTTCTGATTTTCAAATTTTTTCTAATGAGGTGAGTGTACCCTTCCATCAGTATTCAATGCACTACCAAAAGTTTATTGGACCTCTCTTCTCTAAATCTCCACATTAAGGATAAAATTCCAAAAGTCTACAAAACACAATATTATATTTTGTGTAGTAATTTCATACCACAGTGACCATGAAATCCCAAGATGATGATAAACATGAAATAAGTTGTATAGACCACATATCGTTATAAAATTTTAGTCTCATAGACATAATATGACTTCTAATCATTTTGAAAACATTCAATTGATCTTCTTCTTTCTATCCTTCTTAAAGACTCGAATTAAACTAATACATCATTAAGAACACTTTTTTTAAAACTGTTGGTTTTCTATATCTCCTCCAAGACTTCCATAAGTTCAATTTTAGTCTTATTCTACGAGAAATTGAAGGTAAAATTAAATGAAAACATTATCCTCACAAGTCCTAATTCTTTTATATCCAACTTGTTTCAATTTTCTTTCTTCGTCTTGTCAGTTTTATCACCCAATGGAAGTTCAAGCCCCTTGTAGATTAGATAGTCCTATATATGTGTCTTCATGAAACCAATATCGATTCCACTAATCTGAATAATTGTAACCATTCATTCCTTTTTTCAATATATTATAATGAAACAATGGACAAATGAGATTCAATATGACTCAGAGGCAAGTGATAAATTTATACAAATTTCTGATTGAATAGAAATCAAGTATTACTTTAACACCAATTGTTGGGGGGAATTCACCTCTTAAATATCTGATAAAAATATTTTATGGTTAAACCTTGAGTTCATTAGAAAATTGTATCCACTTGTAGATAAACAAGGTATAATTTCAAAACTATCAGATCTTCCACCTTTTTCTTAGAGCATCATATTTTTGGAATTCAAGAATGTCACTAACCAACCTGGGTCGAACCTAAATCAGTCACCTGAGCTGATCTGTATCAAGGCACGAGAGGCGTTCTCGATCCTCTCGGGCTCGCAACAAGTTCCAGGGAATCAAAAAAGTACACCTGGGAATGATTTATCCTAACGATAATAAACTAATTAGTGGAAATAAAACAAAACAATGAAAGATAAATAAATAACGGGAAAGGAAAGAATGACCAAGAACATGACTGAACTCTCCATGACTAAGATTACACTTAAACCCATGGTTTAATCTCCAATACTGAACCCAAATGTCACCCAAGGTGAACCGAACAAGATCTGAAACCTACAGGAAAACTAAAAACAAGGAAATACTATAGGCATGAGTATTAAAAATCAGTAGGTAGGCCTAATTAATTCTATTACCAGGGAACATTATTTAAATAAATACAATATTGATTTTAGGTTTGAAATACAACCTATAAATATAGAATTTTCTACACTTTTCATTTTAAGGTAAACAAATTACAATCATAATCAATTTCCCTCAAGTTTAAAATAATGTTCAAGAGGAGGAAGAAAGAAAAGGAGGCCAAAAAGAAACCATTTATTTTCATAAAAGTTCTAAATCAATGAGTGATTTTTCTTTTAGAACATTTTTCATGAAAAGATCTTTAGCAACCCACACATTTACAATTTTATAAGAAAACAAAAGAACTAAGTACAAGGGATATTATTTCATATAGTGAGGGAAACAATACTAACTGTACTAGTGTCAATGGAACAAAGGAAATCCTAAGAACTCAGAGGGAAACCAGAATACACTAATACATGTGACTCATCCTAAAGGAATTCCCTACTCAATGACATCATAAAGCCCTAATTCCCGAATGTCTCCATACCTAGCATGGTCGAGGTGCCCAATCCCACAACAATAGTCGTAAACATATCCCCAAGCTAGTGCAAAATCTAAACAAGTGCATCAATATTTCTCAGTAACCCTCCTTGTTATGCTAGGTTCACATGTCTATTTCACAAGAGGGTGTGCCATTAAATTCAAACAATAAGTCACACACACACATACATATATATAAATATATAACCAAACCCACCACGCAATCTGGAACCACCCCTTCCACCTCAAGGTTAGTCTCATGCCTTTTAAAAATTATCGTACGAGGGAATTCTCATACCGAGGGCCCTCCCAATGCACGAGCAACCAACTCAGAAGGAGACCCATTTAAGAGGGGTTTTCCAAATAACCATTTCAAAAATACTAAATGGGCCTTTAGATTCATAAAATTTAATCATTTAACAAAAACACTTAGTAACCATTTTCAAAACATTACCAAACATCATTTTTATAATAACATGGCCCTTATCTCAAATCCACTTTATCACAACACTATTTTAAAACAAACACAACACACTCAATGGTGAAAAAGGAGCATCCAACTATTTCACAAATCAATTCATTTCATAAATAATGATACACAACCCACTGTCACAACCCAACACACATTTCAAATTCAATTTCATCAATCCTGTACACCAATTAAATCAGAAACACACTAGAAAAGGACATAGGGGAATATACCATTAAGCACTTGATGTGAAAAACCCATTTAAAAACTTAAAGCACAACTTTTCTCTTCATAACCATGTTTATAGAACTAACTCATGCCACAATGAATCACTAATCATTTTAAACATACAACTGGGACATTTACGGGAAAACTCTTTGGAGACACACTTGATAAAAACACACCAAACATTAAAAGTCCACTTTTAAAATCATACGCATCGTATAAAATTACTCAAAACCTATTTCATTATTCATATTATTTAATAAACTATTTTAAATAAAGAAATAAATAAATATAATTATAAATTGTAACTCATAGATTTATAGAAACCAAACAAATTAAAAAACCTCGTTTATGCTTAAACACACACCCACAATATGCCAAAACAAAATATACACCCCTTGAATAGTTGAATAAACCCATAAAACACATTATAAAACGATTTTAAATAATACCCCAATGCTTTCATATCAATAATACACCCAAAACCATATTTAAAAACCAAATGCACACCGTTTCCATATCAAAAATAAATTTTTAGCTAGTAAATAATATAATAAAACAATTTTATAATTTATAAAATAATTCTAAATGACACATCAAGGGTTTATACACAAAAGACGTCCAATTTTATATAGAAATACCACTTAATAACCCAACACACACTTAATTCTAACATATACCATATACAAACCATATACAAAAAATCAAAACCATACTGAATAAATTAAACAATCAATTTAACTTGACCAAAAAATGTTTACCCAGTAAAACCACCGCATTTCACTTAATAAAATCATTATAAAAATAAGAGAATTTTATTCAGCAGTGTAGGGGTTTGCATAAAAATAAAGAAACTAATGTAATATAAATTTTAAAAGGAATATGAAAAGGATCCTACATCAAAATTGGGGAAACTTCTAGAAAATAGAAGCGAAACCACCTTTGCACCATCATCACAACCAAGGAAGAAAAGAACCAATCTAAAACATCAGGATAAAACAAAAAAATTAAGGATCTAACCCTAAAATAAAAATAAAAAAATCTAGTGTTTGGAGAGAAACTAAAAACCCTAATACTTGAAGAAAAAAATAGTGGAGGGGGATGTGACATGGCCAAAAGACTTCTGGAGGGAGTGAAGGGCGGCCCCAAAGCCAGTCGGAAAAAAGGATGGGTTGTCGAAGGGGGCCTCGGCCCACAGAGCCTACTACGCACCAAGAGAAGCCACACAAGGGAGGCATGTCGTCCAGAGGTCTCTGCGCTAGCGGGGGATGGCCGACCGTTGGGTTGCGGGTGCGAGGAGGAGATGTATGACTTGGAGGGGAACCATGGGTGCTATGTGCAGACATGGTCAAGAGATGGAGGGCGGGTGAGACTGGAGAGGGAAATGGGAGATGGGGGGGTTTGTATGGAACCACAGACAAACCCAAAAAAAACCTAATAAAAAACTACTAATAATATTAACATAATGATAATAATAATAATAATTTAATGATATAAATGGTAATAGTTTTTACAAACATAATAATTATAATAATTATATAATGATAAAAATAATAATAATAGCCACTTTTATGAACATTAATAATGACAATAAAAAGGAAAAAATTTATTTCATTTAAATAACAATCATAGCAATTTTTGCAATCCTCGTGATATAAAAAATTTAAGAATTATAATAATAAAAAAATACAATAAAAAAGTGTTAAACTTATTTTTAATGCTCGTTTCATTAATAATCATATTTTTATTAATAATTTTTTTAATAACCGCAAGAATAATATTAATAACAGTTTTTCCCAACTGTTCTATGATCGTGCCCTAGACACCGCCAACACCCAAAACATGCATTTTCCTAAACAAAACACAAACGTTAAAGTAGGGACACACTCGAACCTCGACGAAGTTTCCTAAAGCCAGAAAAATAATACATTTACAGGTTTACAAAATTTGGGTGTGACAATTCTCCCCACCATACTGAGTTCCGCCCCCAAGAAGCCACAACAAGGCCGAACACCAAAAAAGAAACTGAAACCCCATTAAAAATCTAGTAGATTCTCAAAGAATGATAAACGAAGAGATCCTGAAACCCCACCAATGAGATGAAGGTTAACCAGAAGAACTCAGAAGACCGAGACAGACTCCCCGCTAAGCGATGTCCACCCCCAAAAGTTGAAACACCTCCAGTTGATCAGACCACAAGATATGTAAATTCCACAACACTAGATCCTTCCAAAAATTATAGAGATTCTAAACATCACCAAGGCAGACACATACAATCCATCCAAATAAGAGAAAGAATAAAAACCCCAACCCACGAATACCTTTGTAACCTTATTCTAACAAAACTAATGGAAAAAAACTCATCCCCACACTCACTCAGCGAAAAGACATAGAATTAGGTGTCTCCGTACGAGACCACCCACCACCAAACTAATTACAGGGAAAAAACTAAGATATTGACATGGGGAGGCCCGAACGGACTCCCCAACATGAGAAACATGCTAACTCTAAATTCAACGAGACTCATGGTGGGTCTCCCCACCATAAGAATTAACGTGGTTAAATGAACTTGAAGACTTCCCACATGGACCAAAACCCCCCACCACAAGGGGAGAATAGGGAAGGGACCAAATAACATGTAATAAAGACTACATCCGTTATTATACGAAAAAACTTCACACCCCACAAAATAATAGAAACCAAGCCACACTAAGGATAGAAATTAAACCTAGGCCCTTTTACACCGCTGAGGTTCTCCTGACTATGCGCCAACTTCACACCATGTCCTATGGTTAACGTTATGATTCTTGATGCATCTTCTACCTCACATTTAGTCTTTAGGATCCCTTGAACAAAAATTCTCTTTCTGGTCCCACATGCAACCACACCACATTCCAGGTCGAACCAATGTATCCCAACACAACCCAAGATCCACTTTGCCTCAACATGGAACTTTAACACAATAAGGACTTATAAGATTTACATTCATCACCATATTCACCTCAGATAGGGAGAAATGATAGAAACAATACAAGGGGAAACTCCCTCACTTGGAACCGAGAATCTTGTAATTCCTGAAGGAAATGTTCAGTTTTGTCAGTAGAGAAGTCCCAAGGAGGCTCCACACGATCCACCTTTGTCATTAAAATAGAAAGAAACACTTCTGGACGTCACCGAACATGACCTCTACAACCGAGGAAAACATTACAGAAAATGGGATCTTAACCTAGGTCCCAGTTAGCACATGATTCTTCAAAATCCCCATAACAAACTCTTATGGCCAAACTCACCACTACGCTTCCTCTGTGAGAGGATCTGATCAATTGAAAAAGGAAAAATGTATATTTGAGTTCTAGATTCCAAGATGGAAATTTCTTAATTGATCAGCTGGATGGTTTACCACTATAGAGGTCACCCATGACCACATTCTGAACATACATTGATTCCTCATGGGGGTGCACACTAAACAAAGAGGAGAAACCAAGTCCCCAATCGAATTGGTCCTTTGACCCAAACCAAGATTTTCAAAACTATCAGAATTAAGAAAAACTCAAATGATCCATAATGGGGAACTAGTGTCAGTGGGTGACTCATATACATGGTTGGCAGCTATAGGCCAGCCACACCACCATCATATAGAGCAGTCTTGGGAAATTCCCCTGATTCCACATGGATTTCCAGGCCATACAAGCTCATGGGGTTATATTTCCAACTCCCTTTTCATTTCCCAACATAAAATAATTCACAAAAATTAAAGGACACCAACAAGACCAAACATCCCATGGTACCCTGAGGTTCAGAATGAGTGAGGGTTCATAACGTCATTATTGTTCCTATTCCTCAATCCTGACAAAACTACTACTTTTATCTTGAAAAACCCAACTAACGATGGGAAATATGAAAATCAAAGTCTGCTAAGAGTTGAACCCTTCTCTGATATCATTTTATCTTAAACCAACCCATGTGGACCCTAAACCGGTCACCTGGGCCGATCCACACCAATTCTCTAGAGGCATTCCCAATCCTCCCAGGCTGGCGACAAGCGCCATGGCATCAACAGAATACACATGGGAACAATTTCTCCCAATGATAATAAACTAATCAATGGAAATAAAATAAAATAATGCAAGATAAATAAATGAATGGAAAGGAAAGAATGACCAAGAACATGATTGACCTATCCATGACTAATATTCCACTTACTCTCTGATACAGAAACCAAACATCACCCAAGGTGATCCGAACCAGAGATAGAATATGCAAGAAAACTAAAAATAATGAAACAAAATAGGCTTGAGTATTAAAACTCTATAGGTAGGCCTGACTAATTATTTTACCAACGCACAATATTTTAATAATCAAAACATTGATTTCAGGGTTGAAATATGATCTATAAATATAGAATTTTCTACACTTTTCATTTTAATGAAAACAACATAAAATCATAATCCATTTCCCTCAAGTTTAAAATAAGGTTCAAGAAGAGGAGGAAAGAAAAGGAGACAAAAAATAAACCATTTATTTTCATAAAAGTTCCAAAGGAAAGAGTGATTGTTCATTTAAAACATTTTTATTGAAAGGTTCTTTAGAAACCTACATATTTACAATTTTACAAGAAAACACAAAAACTAAGTACAAGGGATATCACTTCATATTGAGAGGGAAACTATACTAACTCTACTAGTGTAAATGGAACAAAGGAAATCCTATGAACTCAGAGGAAAAGCAGAACGTACTAATACATGTGGCTCATCCTGAAGGCATGCCCTACTCGATGACGTCATAACGCCCTAATGCCTCACCTTCACCCAACCTGGCCTGTTCGAGGGGCCCAATCCCATAGAAATAGTAGCAAACATATCCCCATGCTATGGGCCAATAGCATGTGCGTAATCTATACAAGTGCATCAATCATTCCTAGTAACCCTCATTGCTATGGTAGGTTCCCATGTATGTTTCAGAAGAGGGTGTGCCATGCAATTAAAACAATACGTAACATATATATATAACCAAACACACCACAACAACATGAACCTCCCTTTCTACCTCAATGTTTGTCCCCTACCTTATAATAATTGCCATACAAGAGAAGTCCCATACTAAGGATCCTACCAACTAATAACCAACAAACTCGACAGGAGACCCAAATCAAGAGGGGTTTTCCAAATAACTATTTCAAAAAAACCAAATGGGTCTTTAGCTTCATAAAATTTAATAATTTAATAAAAAACACTTAGTAACCATTTCCAACACATTACCAAACATCATTTTTATAATAACAAGGCCCTTATCTCAAGTCTAATTTTTCACAACACTATTTAAAAAAACACAACGCACACAAAAGTGACGAACGGGCATCCAAACATTTCACAAAGTAGTTCATTTCATAAATAATGACACAAAACCCACTTTTGCAACCAGACACAGATTTGAAAGCCCATTCCATTAATCTCGCACACCATTTAAATCTGAAACACGCTAGAAAGTTCTAAAGGGCATATACCATTAAACACTTGATGTAAAAACCCATTTAAAGACGTAAAAAACCACTTTTCACATCACAACTGTGTTTATAGAACCAACCCATGCCACAATTATCACCGATCATTTTAAATATCCAACCGGGCCGTTTAGAGGAAAAAACTTAGGAGGCACACTTGACAAAAACACACCACACATAAAAAATCCAATTTTAAAATCATATGCACCTTAAAACATTTCTCAAAACATATTTTAACTATTCATATTATTTAATAAACTTTTTTAAATATATATATATATATATATGTATAATTATAAAGAGTAAATCATAGCTTTATACAAACTAAACCCATTTAAAACCCTCTTTTAGGCTTAAACGCACACCCACAACACACAAAAACAAAATACGCACCCCCTGCATAGTTTAATAAACCAATAAAACACTTTATAAAATAATTTTTAATAACAACCAGGGATTTCATATCAAGAACACACCCAAAACCATATTTAAAAACCAAATGCACACCGATGCCATATCAATATACAATTTGTATCCCGTATATAATTTAATAAAACAATTTCATGATCTATAAAATAATGTTAAATGAAACATCAAGGTTTTATGCACAAACAATACGTCCAATTTTTTATAAAAATGCCAATTTGGAACCCAACACACACTTAATTCCAATATAGACCATATTCGCACCATATATAAAAAATCAAAATCGTACTAAATAAATTAAAAAATAAATTTAACTATACCACTCAATGTTTACCTAGTAAAACCACCCCATTTCTCTTAATAAAATCATTCTAAAAATTGTAGAATGTTATTTAGCAGTGTAGGTGCATGCATAAAAATCAAGAAACTAATGTAATCTAAATTTTAAAGGCAACATGCAAAGGGTCCTACCTCAAAATTGGGGAAAATTCTAGAAACCAGAAGCGAAATAGCCATCGCACCATCATCGCACCCAAGGAAGAAAATAACTGATCTAAAACATCAAGATCTAACCCAAAAAAAATTAAGGATCTAACCCTAAAATTAAAATCCTGTAATCTAGGTTTTGGGGAGAAACTAAAAACCCTAAAACTTGAAGAAACAACTACCTGAGGGGGAGGTTTCACGACTAGAAGACCGCCAGAGGGAGAAGAGGGTGGTCGAAAATCCGGATAGAAAAAAGGAAGGGCTTCCAAAGGGGGCCTCATCCTTCAAAGCCTGTTGTGCACTGAGAGAAGCCACACGAGGTAGGTGTGCTAACCAGAGGGAATTGCGCCAGAGGGGGATGGTCGGCCACTGGGTTTCTGTAGTGAGGAGAAGAGGTCCGACATGGGGGGCATCTACTGGCACTACACACATACAGGTTTGAGAGAGGGGGTGGGTGATTGGAGAGAGAAAGTGGAGATAGAGGGGGTGTGTAGAACCATAAAAAAACTGAAAAAATAAATAAAAAAACCCAATAAAAAACTACTAATAATATTAACTTAATAATAATAACAATATGATGATAAAATGGTAATAGTTTTAACAAAAATAATAATTATAATAATGATATAATGATAAAAATTATAATAATATCCACTTTTTTAATATTAATAATGATAATAAAAATTAAAATATTCATTTCATTTAAATAATAGTCATTTCGATTTTTGTAATCCTCATGACATAATTTTTTTTAATAATTATAATAAAAAAAATACAACAACAAAATGTTAAACTTATTTTTAACTCTATTTTCAATCTTAATAATAATATTATTAATAACATTTTTTTAATAACCAAAATAAAAATATTAATAACATTATTTCCCAACCATTCTCTACCTGTTCTCCAGACACCGCCAACCCCCAAGACAATCATTTTACTCAACTAAATTCAAAAATTTAAATAGGTACACACTCGAACCTCGATGAAGATATCTGAAGACGAAAAAATAATAATTTAATGGGTTTAAAAAAGTTCAGTGTGACAAAGAAGAACCCTAATTACTAATAAAAAGATGAATTTCACACACACAAGCATATAAAAAATTACAAAGAAATGGGTATCCTTTTTATGTGGTTTGATATTTCATCCTACATAAATGGGAGAACATTGTAAACTCTTTTTTATGGGATGTACAAGTATTAAAAACACTTTATCTTATTATTTCGGTGTTATGCTTTTTCAAAATTCAGTATAGTAAAGTACATCAGAATTCATATAATTAATTTTCATACTCAGAAGCTACTCTCACATTTTTTAATAAAGGTTTATTTTCAATCAAATATATAACACTGTAACACATTAATATTTTAATATATTAATTCCTTCAAATAATACAATGTTTTTGATAGATTTATCTATATACAAAAACAATCTTAAATGAAATTGATATGTATTTAGATAAAAATATAAATATTATATATGACCATTAAAAACTATATATTAAATTAAAATGAATGTATAGTAGTAACTATTTTATAGAATATTTATAGGAATAAAATAAATTATATTATTAATATAAATTAAATTCAATTGGTATATGAAAAATTACTAATAAGATTATTTTATGCATAGAAATGTACTTTTCTAAATATTTCCTTTTTTATCCGATATAAATTTCCATTTGAAGAAATGAATGAATTATGATGATAATATTTTTTTGAAAATAATAACCGGTTAACACAAATTTAGTTGTAAAATGATATGAAATAATAATAGTAGTAGTTAATATTTGAAAATGTCATTTTCCTATAAAAATATTTTTAATTATATTTTTTGATTTTATTAAAAAATTTATTTTATAAATTTAAGAATTTTAATATGAAAAAATGAATATTATTTTTGAAATTATAGTAATAATATTTTCCTAATATGAATTTTTTTATTTTATTGTATATAGTTGTTTTTTAGGTGAATAGTGAAAAAATACCGATTTTGCTAAAAACCCACAATTCTATGACATTATCATTAAATAGGAATTAATTAAGTTTTTTGTAAATTTTTTTTATATAATATATATATATATAAGTAAAATAAACAATAAAAATTATTATGGTTTTTTAGAAAACTCATTTATACTGCATTTAAATAATAAGTAATTTTTTTTATTCTAAAACCTGTTTTTATTCACTTAAGTTTAAAATTATATTTCATAACATGAATAAATTAAATATATACAAATATATTTAATATTTAATCTCAACATTATAATATTATTTAACAATGTCAATTTCAATTTTTGGAATAAAATTATGATTACTATTATAAAATTTAATGACCATGATATGGGTAAAACTAATATTTTTAATGATTTTTTTACTAATATTGTGTATTTTTATAAAAAATATTAATATTTTTAATTGATTTATCTAATATGATTTATAAATACATATATAATTATATTAACATGCTTTTAATTGGTAACCAATGCTAAATAAGATTTAGAATAAATAATGGGTAGAACACTATTTCTCTACAAAAAAAACTCTTTTCTATATATGAATTGTTTTTATTTAAAATATAATTTTAATATTACTTATAAATTGTATAAGATTAAATTAATATAAAATTTAGGTTCATAACTCCTGAAATTGGTAAGATAGGTTATTTTATATTTTTATTCAAAAAATCACATAGTTAAAAACTAGTTACAAAGGTAAAAACAAAAAAAGGTAATAGTAAAAAACCTAAGATCAAATGACTTCCCACTTGTTTAAAAATTGGTTAGAAATACTTTTTTATTATTAATATATCTGATATCACCTTAAAATCCATTATTTATCACTTTTTGAGTCTTTAACCTTTGAATAGTGAAATGATATCATTGAGATTCAATGGGTAATAAAAAAAGTTCTCATTTCGTCATTTTGAAAAGGGTATAAATTATTTCCACTTCAATGTTACACATACCATTATAATTTCCCATGAAACTCTATAAAAATAACTATCCTAGAATTACTTTTATCATACTTAATACCCTGGACTCAAGAATTTATACTAAGGCCTTCATTTTCAATGAGATATTTATGAGAAAATCGAGTCACCAATATATGTATTGCCTACTTTTTAATATTTTCTTCTTAATAATTCTATTTTAAGCCTATTATATATATAAAAATATAATTAAATCAATTTCATCATTATTATTATAACTTATTATAATAATTTAACAATAATTATTTATTCCTCTTCATGCACTAAGGAAAACCAATGTGTCGTTAGTGTATGTGTGTCACTACCACATCCACAAAGCGACAAATTAATTTTTAATAACTGACATTCAAGGTTTATTTTAATGATTATACAGATTAATAAATATTAAGCCTAAAATATATATATAATTATGATATTTCATATTATCATATACTTTTTACCTCTCATTTGTTAAGAAATGGAAACATTAAACATGCGTACGTGCGGACTGGCCATGCAAAAGAAATGAGTTTCATTCATCATAAATACTGATAATACATTGATTTAAAATTAAATATAAAATATAAATAATATTTTCATAATTATTTTAATATTTTTGATACTATGAAACTATTATACAAAAAATTCTACCACAGTGAACATAATAAGGGGTTGTGAAATTTACTAAACAGCCTCAAGTAACAAGCAATGGAAAGAAAAAAAATATAATAAATTAATAAAATATCATAATAAATGTTCCATATTAAATTGAATATATAATAATGATATTAATAAAAAATTATAAAATAAAATGATTTTTTTATGAAGTTAGGCTTGTGCGTAGAGAAAATATGGAACAAGTTTAGGGTTTTAATCTCAAATTCCTATATTTGAGACCAGTTTGGTATTATAAACATAATTTCATTAATGTTTTGTATATACTACCTATTTGAGATATCATATAATGAATTATCTTTTATTCATGGTATTTTATGTTCAATTTCAAGCCCCTGTTTTGTGGGGGATTGTTTAAAATGTTACTCAAGTTATAAGCATTCCTTATCGCATACCTTAATTCCTTGAGACATGTTTATGTTATAAAACACATTTGACTTTTAATGGTGTATTTAATACCCATGGATTCATATATATAATATATTTTGTTAATAAATGGGAAATATTTATCTAAGTCAGTTACTTTTCTTTAAATGGATTTTTACTCAATTGTTACACCAATTGTAAAGATTTTTGTTAACTAAATTTTCATTCATTGAGCATTGATCATCCTCATAGGATTTAAAGTTAATTAAATTCTACCAAATCATTACATTATAAGATATTATCAATTTTTTCTATGAATTTATATTTCTACAGCATGAAACACCATTTTTAAATATTTCTTACTTCAAAGAGTATGTTTCCTATAAGGTATATTGATAACTCAACTCACATTTCCCTGAGTTATATTGTTTCATCGTGAAATTATTTCTTCCATTATTGGGTTATTATACCCTAATATAATATTATATGGAAATTTATCTACCTATAATGGGGACAAATATATTAATACAAAATAAGTTTTTGTTATACTTTTTAAAATGTGGTTTTTAAACAGAGGTATTTTCACCGATATTAAAAAGGGTTTATTCATTCAATTTAATATGTTTTGGATTCCCCTTAAACTTTCACCCAGATAAACCATATGTCTTTCCAAGAACCTATTATTAAATATTATTTTTATAATAAATTGTTTTCAATTATTTTTCATCTATCCTTTTGAATAATACATTTGGAAGTGACCTTTAAACGTCATTCTTTACATTAATATTAATAATGTATTGTAAAATATCTTTTATGTTTTCACTTCCATTTCTCTTTTCATTTTCAAAATGATCTTTCATTATACAGTTTATATTTTACTGTTTATAATCTAATATATATCTATCTTTTGGTGGAATGAACACCTGGTACCAAATAATCAAATTTATGGTCCCTTATTGGGTTCTATCATTCAATCATTCTTTTACAATGATGTTTTTCTTCTATGTCAATGTCTTTATATTTTTACTTTATTGCGCCAGAGTTATGTTATTTTATAACCATAAACCTTCTTCCTCTTGATGGATTATGATCATGTATTTCATCATTTACTTAACCATATAACAAAACTCTATATGGTTTTATCTTAAAGGGTGATTACATAAAAATTAGTTCCATTTATTTATTGGGGGACAATTAAAAACCAAATATTTGTTATTTTTTAATGTATGTTTATAGATTACTTAGGAAAATTGAATGTGTATTATTTAATACTACACCCTCTTCCTCTGAATGAATTATGATCATTTTGACCCTTTTATTGTTATAAATAAATATATTAGAAATATATTTATTAGTATTCCAATATGGATGATTGATAAAAAGTTTACTATGTATTGTTTAACCATCCATATTCTTTCTATGGATGGGAAATGATCAAGTTATCCCTTTTATTGACATGGGAAAAATTGTTGGCATCCTATATGTTGTTACTCCAATATGGATGATTATTGGAAACATGAATACATATTGTTTGACCATCCACCTTCTTTCATAGGATGGGTTATGATCATGTTATCACATTTATCAATATGGGGTAAAGTATTGGTGTTCCATATATTATTTTTATAATACAAATGACTATTGGAAAAGTTGAATATGCAATTTATAATAATTTTCTCATATGATAAATGTATTGGTCTTAAATAGGAGATCTCTGGGGGCCTGACATTATATATCCTCTTGATGCATCAATAGGTTATATTAGAAAAACTAGTTTGGTTTTGGTGTATACCTCACCCCATATTAGTATAGTTTCTTGAAACAAATACTTGAAAACATGTTTTGATTCCCAAAAACATGAGTTAAATAATTATTGTTATCTATATTTTCATTTATTTTCATTGATATAAAATACTAAAAAAATTATTTTTTTAATGACTACTTACTCCTACCATAATATTTATTCCTAGTTTGTTCCATTACTACATTATTTGTATGCTTTACCTTACCGAGCATTTGATATCTCCCATTATTTAGTTTCTATTCCCCAAGTTAAGAAGGAAATTATTTAACATGATATGTATAATCCTATGTCTTTTGTGGAGAATGTTTTAGCGATGTTGAAGACTTATTAAGGATTAAATAGTATCTTATATAGTAAAAAATATATATCCTTCAGTTGATAAAGACATGAGTTTCGTTAGTGTATGTTTTTTTCCCAATTCTCCAAATCTCTAAACCTAAAAGTTATTGAGAATTTTTGAACACTGGATTTGGGAGTGCAGGGTTGGGGTAATACAGTTGGTATTAGAGTAAGATTTATAAAAATTTGGTTATTAATATGTTAGGTAAGGATAATTTAGGGGTTGATAAGTTTTGTATTATCATAATAGATAACCCTTTTTGATAGTATATCATTTAATCTTAAGGATATTGTTGATATTTATTTTGATAATAGGATGAGATAACATTAGTTTAAATCATATAAATAAGTCAAAGTATAGGATGACATCCTTATGTTTTGTAAAATTCTTGAGTATGTAGATATCATATAAATTTCATCCTTTTATGGATATTGGAGAGTGGATATGACTATGGAGAAGATGCATATATGGGTAATCACCCTAAAAATGTTCATTGATTATTGACTTAATCTTTACTCTAGTGCATGGTGAATGATCCTAATAATACACACCTAGATAAAAACTCATGGGGGTATGATTTGGTAAATCACACTCTCTTTATAAAATAATATGTAGGATTTATTTCCAAATTATTTTAGTGGTTAGGTTAAGATGTACAATGTAGCCTAAATTAAAGAAAAATAGATTGAACTAGAAGTAACGAAGGATTAATGGAAGGTGTTTCTAGATAAGACATATTAGGATTGAGTTTTCTTATTCATAGGATCATTTACTCTCACATTATTAATATCCACTTTGGGTTTTAGTTTTTGGTTTAAATAAGATCATATAAATGAACCTGAGAATGTTATAAATCTAGAAACCACTATGTCTTATAACCGGATAAGGGATTGTAATTAATTTTTTGAGAGTCATATTATTTTCATGTTATTATGGAAGTTTTGGTTTTATATTCTTACCTAAGGTAGTGTGAATGATATTTTAATGGAAATTAAATCTTGAAACACTTATCTATTTTCATTAGTGAGTTCTATTAATCAATGAAATTATAGTATTTCTTAACAGTTTTTAGGATTATGTGCAACATCTAATGATATTTTTTCATTAGTTTTACTTTGAATGTAAAGATATATATATTAAATTATTTTAATAACATTTTAATTTTATTTTATCAGAAGGTTACATTTTTTTAGATAACTATTGGAGGACACGTTATTATGGTATGAATAACTCTTAGGTTTAATATATTCTTTATGTTGAGATAATAAATGGTCGGGTTTATTTTGAAGAACTAAGTTAGATAGTATCTGTAACCTTGGGACTAATAATTTATTCATGATATTTTTTGGTGAAGTTTGTCACATTTTTGGGATTGTGATATATATTAACTAGAGTTTGACCTTTTGAACTAGTGGTTAATACCATTTTAGGGTTAAATATAGACTAAATTTTTAAAGGAATATATAAATTAACTATGGTTTATTAACATAGAGATTCAATTGGTTTTGAAAAAGGTATGTTATAGATAATATAATATTAGGTTATATACATACTTGGTTATATGATTGTCTGAATTCATAAATTTATTTGAAGAAAGATAAGTAACATTATATATCCAAATTGATTATTATAGATGTCATATTAGAGGTTTCACCTTGAATGATGAATATGTTAATGAAATCCTTGCCTACATTCTTTAGTGTGTAATAATTAAAATTGTGACGATGTAATTTATTTGTATGGGGAAAACATAATTCCATCATATTTTAGTATGTGACTTCTTTTAAATTAGTTAATTTGTTTGATATCTTTCTCTAAATGCAAAACTAAATATAAATGAAATAGTGATATATTTGGATAAATATAAAAATACCAAGTATGTCCCTTAAAACCTAGCCTTTGAATTAGGGTGAATGAATATTAGTATCCATTTTAGGGAGTATTTATGTAAATAAAATAATGGATAATTTTAATAGTAATTAAATTCAATTTTTATATATAAAATGACTAATAATATCTTTTTATGTTTAGAAATGATTTTTTATATTCACTTTTTATGTTATATGCATTTCTATTTAAAGAAATATATGATTAATGATGTTAAATTATTTTTGATTTTAATAATTTGTTAACACAAATTAATTGTTAAATGATATGAAATATTAATAATAACAGTTAATATTTGAAAATATCATTTTCTAATAAAAATGTTTCTTCCATTATATTTTATATTTTATTCAAAAAATGAATTTATAAATTTTATATTTTTAAATTGAAAAAAATTACTATAATTTTTTATTTATAGTTACAATATTTTTCAATTATTATTTTTTGGATTTTTCTTAAATAATTATGTTTTAGGTGAAGAGTTATGTTTTTATAAAAAGAGTCTCTTTTATGACATTATAATAATAAAAAAAATTAATTATAAGTTTTTTTTAATTTCTTTATATTAAATATATATATATTTATAAGAAAAATAAATCATTTAAAATTACTATTATGTTTTTATAAAACTCATCTATGTGATTTTGGAAACATAAGTAATATTTTATTCTAAAACCTATTTTTATTCGCTAATATCAAAAATTACTTTTCATCACTTGTATAAAATTAATCCATAAAAATGGATTTCATATTCTATATAAACATTATCTTATGAATTTAAAATTTTAATTTAAATTTTGGGAATAAACGCATGATTACTAAGATAAAGCTAATAACCATGATAATGGAAAATTTGTTATTTTTAAAGAATTATTCTATTAATATTGTGTAATTTTTCTCAAATAAATTTTGTTAATATATTTTAAATTATGAATATAATATTATGTTTAAACACATATATAATTATATTAACACACATTTATTTTGTGATGAATTCTAAATAACAATAAGAAAGCATTATTGTTAAATTATTATTTTTATACAAAAAATAGTTTATATATATACTATTTTTATTTAAAAGTTAATATATTTTTATATCGTAATTTAATTATAATAAATGGATATTAAATTTAGTTTCATAACAATTAAATTTAGTAATAGGGGTTATATTATATTTTTATTAAAACAAAAATTACTTATTTAAAACCATATTAACAAGGTAAAAACAAAATAAAAAGGTAAAAGTAAAACCTAAGAACAAATGAGATATAGCATGTTTAAAACATGTGTATAAATAACTTTTTGAGTATTTATCAACCCAATATATCTCTAAAATCCATGATTTATAGCTTTTTGATTCTATGGCCCTTGAATAGTGAAAGGATTCCATTGAAAATTAAAGGGAATTCACAAAAGTTCCCTTTTTCACTTATAACAAGGGACCACTTCCACCACTTTAATGTTACACTTTAATTATAATATCTATTTAAACTCATCAAAAAATATCTCTCCCAAAAGTAATTTTATATTCCTTAATCCTATCATCTCTATATGTAATCCAAATGCCTTCATTTCTATGGAGATCTCTACGAGAAGATCAAGTCTCCAACATAATTATTACCTACTTTTTAGAATTTTATTATTAATATTCCTCTTAAAAAATTATTCCTATAAAAATATAATTAAATAAGGATAATTCATATTCTGAGATTTTAATATATTAATTTAAGTTTCAGTCCTTATCAATGGATCCCCAGAGGGATACTTTGAATGCTCAAGAGGGGTAAGGCAGGGTGATCCCTTATCAGCTGTTATTTTCCCCATTATTGAGGACTATCTCAACAGAATTATAACTATTATGGCTGGAAATGGGAAGTTGAAGACCATTCACACTAGTATATGGTTAGTTTCTCCATCTCATCGTTTTTATACTGATGATATTATCCTCTTTACTCAGGGGACAAGAGAAACATCAAGAATATAAAGAGGGATCTTCTCTATTATGAGTTGGTTTCTGGACAGGAGATTAGTTGGAATAAGTCGTTTGTTTATTTTGGAAGGAACTTCTCTCCAGCCAGGAAGAATGACATCATCAGAGAGATGGGGATTCAGGAGGGTGCACTTCCCTTCACTTACTTAGTGGTGCCTATGTTTTGGTGGATACTAAAAGTTTGCTACTTCTCTGCTATTTCTAGCACGATAAGAAGACAACTATCAGTATGGAAGGGAAAATCTTTATCCATGGCAGGAAGAGTCTATCTTGTGAAATCTATCATCACTTCAAAATTCTTATACTATTTTATGGTATAAAAATGGATGATTTCTTTACTCAAGAGAGTCATATGGAGTGGTAGTGTTAGTGAGAGGAGGCTTGCAACGGTCTCTTGGAACATGGTGTGTAAGCCTTATGATGAAGGGGGATTGGGTATTAAGAATCTTGGATGCTTTAATGACTCTATGCAAGATGGTTTTATATGGAGGCTTATGAATACAAATTCTGAGGCTCTATCTTTTCTCGGGGCCAGGTTCTTGAATAGGCTTAAGACATGGAATTTAAATTACTTATCCTCCTCGGTTTGTCCTACCATCAAGAGAATCTTCTCCAGAATTGATGTGGACTCCCGCTGGTTTGTCTCAAGGGGCACTTTTCTCCAGTTATGGAAATGAAACTAGACTGGTAACAGATTGGAGGACATGGTCTTTGGGGAAATCTCTAATCTGGATTTTAATTTGTCAATTAAAGATCAAATTGCATGCATGGATGGCCTTCCCAATCAGGTTAGTCACATAGTGGAGCAGTATTGTTTTTCCTCTCATGGTGATTTTTGGGCTTGGGAGCTGGTTTTTAATGGGATTCTTTCTCCTAAGTGTTTTTATAAGAACATTATTGGTAACATGCCTGGTTTTCAATGGATGGATTTCTTGAGCAAGGGCTTTCTCAGGCCTACTCGGGCCATGTTTGCATGGAGGCTTTCTCACAAAAGGCTTCCAACTGATGGATTTTTTCAGAATTGTGGAATATACCTATGCTCAAGGTGTGTTATGTGTCATCAGCATAGGGAAGACATAAATAATATATTCCTCACCTGTGTTGTGGCCTCAGCAATGTGGGAAGCAGTGTTTAGCATCTTTGAAGTGGGTCTGCCCCTTGCCAATTCAATTGGTGACTTCATGAAGTGATAGACTGAGATGAAACTCTCACCTAAGGATGCCTCTATTTTATTATATATTTCGGAGGAACTATTTTACATGATTTAGTTTTACAGGAACAAAGCCCTTTATGAACAGCACACATTTCACGATGGGACTGGCTTGGCGGGTCTTCTTGCTGCTGCACACGATGTCGTTGTTCCAGGAGGCAGGTACTGTGGGAACTCTCTTCATGACTAGTCTACCTTATCATGGGTTGGGTTAAATGTAATTTCAGGCCACCTACTATTACTCTTGAAGTGTTAGGGAAACCTCCCTTTCATGGATGGATTAAGGTAAATTCAGATGGTTCCTCGAGAGGTAACCCGGGTTCAGCAGGTTTTTGTGCGGTTTTTAGAGATCACAAAGGGTACGTTCTTGGCTGTTTATATGGTTCATGTGGCTTTGATTATACTCTTGAAGAAATGATTTATGGAGTCATGGAGTCCATTGAACATGATGATTGGAGGGTTTGGAACAAATTATAGATCGAATGTGACTCCATGTCCGTGGTTATGGCTCTTCGGACAGGTTCTCTTCATCTTTCTTGGAAGTTTACCAAACAATGGACAAGGTTCATGGGCCTACTGTACTCAAAAGAGCATATTGTCACTAAATATTATCGAAAGGAGAACTCTTTGGTGGATTGGCTTTCTGGTAGAGGAGTTAATGTTCCAGAATTTCAATGGGAGGATCAAGTACCGGATGAACTAATTCCTATCATTAGGATGGATCAATTTAAATCTCCTACTTTCATACAGGTGTAATCTCTCTTTTTTATTAATAAAGGGCTCCTGCTTTTCTGGGAAGGGTCTTTATCTCCTCTATTAATATATTAATTTAATACCTCTTTTTTATTCCTCTCCATCCATTATAGAAAAAATCATCATTAGTGCATATGTGTGGACTACTGCCTCTACGAAGCGACATCTTCTGGTTTTCATAGGTGTAGCTCATGATTGGTTTTAATGATGGGAATACAAACTAAATATGATATTTATATTATAAATATTATTATTAAATTTAAAATATTCATATAAATTTTCCCTCTCATTCATTGAGAATTAGAAACATTAAGTGTACGTATATACAGATTACTGCTACCATGACCAATGAGTTTAATTTTTCATCACCACCCATCATAGATGGATTTAAAAATATATTTAATATATAAAAAGTATTTAAATAAAACTATCAATATTTTTTATACTATGAAACTATTTTATGATTCTTTTTACCGTGGTCGATATACATAAAGAGTTATGAAAAAATCAACCGAACAACCTCAAGTAACCAATGTAGGAAAACACAATAAAATAAATAAATAAAAAATGAAAATAAATGTTCCAGATTAAATTAAATTATATAAGAACAAGGTTAATAATAATTCATCTAAAAATATTAATTTTATTATTTAATATGTTAGGTTCATGCAAAAAATGAATCTGTAACAAAGTTATTGTTTCCCTCTTAAATTCCTATCATTGAGAAATATTTGGTATTATGAACTTAATTTCATTTATGTGGTGTATATGCTAGCTATTTTAGATATAATATAATTAATTATATTTTGATCTTGGTATTTTAAGGTTAATTACAAGACCTCTCTTTCAATGGGTTTTTGTTAAAATTTTACTCAAGCTGTAAGGGTTCTTTATCTCAAACATTAATCCTTTCACATATGTTTATATTATACACTATTTTTTTCCTTTGAACATTGTATTTAAAACACATGGATTTATATTGATCATATTTTTTATTCATTTTAAATACTAATATAAATCATTTCTTTTTCTTCAAATGGGGTTTTACTCAATTGTTACCCTGTATATAAAACTTTTTGGTAACTAAATTTTCATTCATTATGTTTTTATCATACTCATGGACATAAAAGTTGTGAATATTCAAAAAATTGATTATATTTTTTGGTATTATGTTTTTTTATATTAATTTACATTTATAACACATTAAACACACTTTTGAACTATTTTATTCTTTATGTTTTATATTTCTCCGAAGTTATATTGGTAACTCAAATCTCATTTCCTTGAGTTATTTTATTTCATCACAAAAAACATTCTTCCATGATTGGGTTATCCCAAAATAATATATTATTTTTTGTTAATTTGAATACCTCAATGTGGAAATATATATTTTGATATAAAAATAATTTTATTGCACTTTTTACAATGTGAGTTTTTAATAAGGTTATTTTCATGATATTAAAGGGGGTTTTCCTTCCACTTTAATATATATTTTTTTCATATAAAAAGTTTTATAGAAAAAATATTATTTAATTTAAAGGATGTATCATTGAATATTATTTTTAAAATTAATGGATTTAAAATATTTTTTACTTTAATTTTTTTTAAAAATACTATATGAAGTGACCCATAACATCGTCTTTTACATCAATGCTAAAAATATTTTCTAAAAAAACTTTTATGTTTTCAATTCCCTTTACCTTTTTTACTTTCAAAAGTATTTAACCTAAAAAGGATTGTGTTTCCCTCTCTATATCCAAATATATATTTATATTTTGGGGTAATTAACTCATGGTATGAAACAATCCAATTCTTGATCCTTTCTTGAGTTGTATTGTTCAATTATTCTTTTGAAATGTTGATTTTCCTCTATGTAAATATCCTTCTATGTTTCCATTGCTACACTAGGGTAGTGTTCTTTTAAAACCATGCATATTCTTACAGTAGATTTTTTATGATCATGTCATTTATCAGTAACTTGACTATATACTACTAATTCATATGGTTTTTTTGTAACAGCACAAACTTTTGAGTAATATTTGTTTCCTAAATTTCTGTGTTATATCATTTTATACTCCACAAAACTATATACTTTAATTAATGAAAGGAGTATAATTAAATGAGACTGTTGGGTTTCGACTGTTATATGACCGTTGGTCAATATGACCTTTGTAAACTAAACTCTTTACGTTAAAATTATTGATTATAAATATAAGTGATCTTGGTTAATACAGAAAGAAGATTTGATGGCCTCATCCAGTAGACTCGGGTCGTATGAAGCCCATTTGTCAGAGCTTGGGAAGGAGGTGGCTTCACTAGGCTTTTCTCTGGACCAAGCCCAAGCTGAACTCCAACATGCGAAGCTTGAACGGAATCACCTAAGAGAGAAGTTCAAGTTGATAGAAATCACCATTCAGGAAATGTTGTCTGAGCCGCCCCAAGATTCTATTAACATAGTACAACTTACACTTTGGTCATATGCAGGTGTTATACGGAGCTATGTAATAATCCCTTAGATACATTTTGCAATCTCTTGGTATAAATAAAATTTCTATTTCTTCTTATGGTTAAATTTTTGAATTTAAAGTGTCTAGATAAATGTATGATGAATTTATATAAGTTCCATATTATTGATTCATTTTATAAAAAGGGTATTTTAAAATATTTTTGTATACTTTAAATAATTTATAATGTGAAATGATTTTCAAATAATTTTCTTCTACAGTTGTGATCAGTAAAAAATTTAGATTCTAATAAGATCAAATTGAATTTTAGTTAATAGTAAAGCATGAATTGTAACATACCCTTATGAATAGTAATGAATAGTAAATCTTCCAAAAAAATAGAAAATTCACCTATGAATGTATAAATATAATGTAGACATCTTAAAAGTGAAAAAACAATCATAGTATAAGTTTTTGTATTTTTATATGTCATAAATACTTTATTTATAATTTTATAATTAATTTAATAATTTAAATTGGGAATTTATTTTCATAAAATATAATCATACATTTTTACTTTATTGTCTTATGGTTATACAATAATTTTGTGGGGCCTTTATTACTTTTTCAAGGTGTTACAAAACAAGTTATAGTTTCAGAGTTGTTTTTTGAATAAATAATGATTTTATTTTAAAATTAAATTAAAAAAATTAGAAAATTATTTTCATAAAATGGAGTTCATTTTTGAATTCATAACATCAATTTTAGGTTAGGTTAAATTTTTGGGATTTTCTAAAACACTTGAATTTTCTGTGAATAGTAAAAATACGGTTTTGAGTTCTGGGTGTTTAATGACCTCATTGATGATGTAATAATGATGTAATAAATATTTTCGACTTTTAAATAGTAATATATTCTATGAGGTTTCCCAAGTGTCCATTACCATGGGAAAATTCCATGGGAAAGCCCATTGTTTGGCAAATACCACCGATGAGGTGTCCCTTGGAAATTGATTAAATATTCCCTCACTTTTCCTATAAATACCAAGCCATTACCTCATTTTTTTCATTAAAAATCCCACTAAACGAATATATGGTCTTTCTACGTCCCATTAGGTCCTCCCAAGGTTCCCCCAAGCCCCCAAGGTCCCAACCATCACGCTTTCGAAGTTACTCTTCAAGGTAAGGGAACCTTTCACCCTCTTCTTTAAAGTCATGACTTCCTTTATGTTATGTCTTCTAGCTTCAATTTCTTTACGTGTAGGTATGTTCTTATATATATTTATTGTTTTATATTTCATTTTCAATTGATGATAAACCCTTTCCTCTCTCATCAACATATTTTTCTGAATTATAAGTGACGTCGTTAGGATGCCGAATTTTCATAAAATAAATCGCAGTTTCTCTTTTCTTTCAAACTACCTTTTCATGTGGTGTTCCATTTCACACCATGATACTATTTATTTTTTTTCTTTACATCTAATGTAAATGATTAATTTACTTATGGATACCCTTGTCCCTTCTATTTTTATTTTTTTCTAAAACTAGGTTATATAGTCGTTATGCTGCAGAAATTTTGTCTCAAAATATCTCTCTCTTTTTCTAAAAAAATATATTATTTTATTTTTTTGAATACGCAAACCTATTTAATTTCTAGTGGTATTTGTCAAGACATAATATTGATCTATTTAATTCTAGAATTGGCATACATATAACTCTCTCTCCCTTTCCATGGGTTATACATGACATAATGATATTTTTAAGCACTTTTAAAACGTCGCGATTTTGAAGTGAAACCATTTTTTTTACTCTCTAGGGGTTATTTATAAAATGTATGATTATGATATATGTGGCTCACCTGAAAATAATGTCATATTAAGGGTGATCCTTGATAGCGCTCCAATGCATTGGGTAAAGAATTTAATCTCTAGAGATGACAAGTTTCACGATACCTTAGTGAATAACCATGGTAATATTTATGGCACCTTGGGGATGAACCTTGGTGATATGTTCATGAATGTCAAAATTAAATTTTGTAGTATCATATTCATTTTATGCTTCAAGTTATTTTCATTATGAAATTCCTCTACTTCCATTTCTCATGTAATTATGTTTTTTATCATGTTCTTATTTATTTATCAAGTAAACTGATTCCATTGTTTTCCTTACTGGCCCTTCTTCCCACCCTTTCCTTTGATGTATGTCTCCAGGTTATGAGATGTAATAATTTACTTAGGAAGAACTTATAATGAATCCCTAAAAGTGTATTAGAAGAATTTTTTATGTTTTTATGTTTTATGTTCTAGATTTCCAAGACACTATACTATAAAGATCCTCTATTTGTAAAATGTAATGAGAAGTTATGTAATAAAAAGGCGGCATGCCATAGTTGGTATCAAAGGGTAGTTTAGTTATTTATGGAAATTAGGATATTAAAACTTTAGGAAGAACCCCATTAAAATTTTCAATATAATAAAACTTCATGGTATTTTGGTGATTATTGAGTAAGTGGTTTATCAAGAAAATACATCCTTATCTGGATACGAGCAGGTATAGGCAGCTCTGGAATAGATATACCTAGGAGTGAAAACTATGACAAGGAGTTCCGGGCTTGACCCGGGTTATCCTGGTACATGACAACGATCATTGCTTCACTCTTGGTTATGAATCTCCTCGGGTATATGTTCGGTTAATCATAATATTTTTATGAATCATTATGAAGGATTTATAGAGAAATTTAAATGTTTAAAGAATGATGTTTTAAGACATAAAGTCCTTTATAGTTAAAAGGTTCATAAATGAAATAAACTTCTCACTAAGGTTTTATTATTTTAGAAAATGGAAGGAATTAGGAGGAACCTTGCAAATGGTGACCGAAATGGACCATGCACTGACAACCCTCCGATGGAAGCCAGAATGTAAAATTTCTTGAAAATGATGAACCAACTGACTCAAGTTATGGGAAATAACTTGAATCAATTTGAGAGACCGATCTCACCGTGAAGGGAACAAGTTTTTGTTGAGTCCTTTATGCATCAATGTCCACCAAACTTTAGTGGATCTACCGTCCCATTGATTTCTGAAAAGTGGATCAGCTCTATCGAGAAGATCTTTTCTATGCTATGCTATTCTGAACAACAGAAGGTTACCTTGGTTGTTTATCGCTTAGAGGGAGAAGAAGATTAGTGGTGGGAACTGATTAAAAACAAAATTCCAAGAGTGGAAGTTGAATCTATGGAGTGGGAAGAGTTAATAGGGACATTCTTCAACAATTATTTCCCTCGATCGATGAGAACAAGAATGGAGAAGGAGTTTTTCGAGATGAAGAAGAAGTAGAATGAATCTATGGGAAGCTAATTGATGAACTTCACAATGCTTTTATGTTACATCTATAGATCTTTCATGGATCCAAATGGTAAGGTTTATATATTCTTCGGTGGATTGAGACCTCATCTGTGGAAGAATCTAGCCAACCGATATTTTGATAGCTATGAGGAGATCTTGCGAAGTGCGATGAAAGTCGAATTAGAGTTTTGTGAGACGCAATGGTCTCATAAATCCAATGACATGAAAAGATGGATAGAGCCAAGATTATGGAGGATCTTTGATTAGGGAAGAGGAGGCAAGAAAGTATAACGTACCATGTGTAATAAATGTGAGAATAATCATTCGGGGAACTGCCTTCTCAGGAGCGGGAATTGCTACAAGTGTGGTAGAGATGGCCACATTTCATGGAATTTTCGTTGTGAGGTGAATCCACAACATCCCAAAACTAATGAAAAGGGGAAGATGGTGTAGGCCCTACCCGATTTCCAATGTTATAAGTGTGGAAAACTTGTTCACTTTTCCAATCACTATCCAAATCTGAGGGCAGTGGAGGGGAATCGCCATCAGCCTCAGCAACGGCCAAGGGAACAAGGTCGTACTTTTTCAATCACTACGGCTGAAGTTAAAGCACCAAATGATGCGGTGGAAGTTACTCTTTTTGTTATCTCAAATATAGGAAGTACTTTGTTTTATTCTAGTTCTACACAATCCTTAATTTCCTCCATGTTTTCAATGAATTTAGAATCAACCCCTGATTTTCTAAAAGTAGAGTTATCAATCAAGACTCTTGGTGGGATTATACAAGAATCGCCAGTGTTTAGAAACTCTAGTATTTACTTTAGTGAGAATAATATTATCGTAAATATAGTATTCATTCCCATGATAGAATTCAACATTATACTAAGGATGAACTAGCTCTCAAAGTATAATGCTAAGATCAAATGCAGAAGTAAGGAAATCTCGGTAGTCTTGAATGGAAACCCTTCTGTTATCTTCCAAGGAGAGATATCTCGACCCGATCTATTTATAGAAGAACTTCCTATATCATTCTTTATGGAGTTGATCAGTGAAGAAAAATAAAAAGGAAAAGAGAGTTTGAGTATTTAAAAGGTCCCCATCATCTAGGAAAACATTGATATATTTTCTGATGAGTTACATAGACATCCCCCATAAATAGAGTTACAATTCTCCATTGAACTCGTACGTGGATCCCATCTGATATCAAAGACCCCATATAGGATGGAAAATGTGGATCTAGAAGAGTTAGAGAAACAACTCCAAGATCTTTTGGAGAAAGGGTTTCATCCGACTGAGTGTGTCTCCTTGGGGATCACCAGTTATCTTTGTGAAGAAGAAAGATGGATCAAAGCAGCTATGCATTGATTATAGAGAACTGAATGGGATCACAGTGAAGAATAAATATCCTCTTCCAATAATTGATGAATTATTTGACTATCTTCATGGGGATCAATTATTCTCTAAGATTGATCTTCCATCTGGTTAACATTAACTGAGGGTGAAGAAAGAAGATATTCCAAAAACTTCCTTCCGATCAAGATATGGGCATTATTAGTTTGTTGTTATTCCCTTCGGATTGACTAGTGCACCTTCTATTTTTATGGATTTTATGAATAGAGTCTTTAAGTACTACCTTGATAACATTGTGATAGTTTTTATTGATGATATTATGATATATTCCAAAATTCGTAAGGAGCATGAGGATTGTCTAAGGGTTATTTTTCAAACTATACGGAAGGAGAGGCTTTTTTGAAAGTTCAAAAGAATTGAATAATTCTTGCAAAAAGTTTCTTTCTTGTGGAACATTGAAATCATTGAAGGAATCATATTTGACCCTACAAAGACCAATGTTGTAAAGGATTGGCCTCATCCTATAACAATAACTGAGATTCATAGTTTCCTTGGATTAGAGGGATATTATAAGAGGTTGGTAAAAAACTTTTCACGAATTTCTAATCCATTATCCTGGTTAACTCAAAATGGTTCAACTTCATCTTGATAAAGGAGTGTGACAAAAGTTTCAAAGATCTAAAGAAGATATTGGTTACTATACCTATGTTTAATTTTCCCTCATGTGGATAAGGATTTGTTATTTTTAGAGATTCATCTATGAAAGGGATTGGGTGTATCCTCTTGGAAAATGACAAGGTCATTGCTTATGCATCTCGATAGTTGAAGACTCATGAGAAGAACTATCCTACACATGATCTGGAGCTTTCTATGGTTATTTTTTCTCTAAATATATGGAAGCACTATATTTATGGGAAAAATGTGATATATACACAGACCATAAAAGTTTCAAGTGTATCTTCACACAAAATAAATTGAACATGAGACATAAGAGACGGTTGTAGCTTCTCAAAGACTATGATTTTTCAATTCATTATCATCCTAGAAGAGAAAACGAAGTCGCTGATGAATTAAGTAGGAAAGACTCAGTTGTTCTTTCCATGATAAGAATTAAAATAGATCCTTTGATCAATAACCTAATAAAGTTGGACATGGGAATTATAAGGGATGGGACATCATCAACCCTAACCCAAATTATTTCTAAACCATAATTACAAGAGAAGATCAAGAAAGCTTAAAAAGAAGATACTTTGTTAGAAAATAATTTTGAGGATTTGAAGGATGGGACGTTTCCTGGGTTCAATATTGATCAATAAGGTGTACTGAAATTTAATAAAAGACTATGTGTTCCATATATTTTGGAAATAAAGGAGTTGATGGATGAAGCTCATAGATCTACTTTATCTATACATCTTGGAATCAAAAAAATGTATAGAGATCTTTGTGATCATTATTGGTGGGATAATATGAAAAGGTAGATTGCTGACTACACCTCAAGGTGCCTAGTATGTTATCAAGTGAAGGAATAGTAACAACTTCCTAAAGTGGTATTGAAACCACTACCCATACCGGCATTAAAGTGGGACAATATCACTATGGGCTTCGTCATTAGTCTCCTGAGAACTTCCAAAGGAAAAAAGTCTATATGGGTTATTGTGGACCGTCTCACCAAGAATTACCATTTTATCTCCATTTAGGAATATTTCTCTCTTCATCAACTTTCTAGTATTTACATAAAGGAAGTGGTAAGTTTGCGTGGAGTTCCACATTCTATCGTATCTGATCGTGATCCAAGGTTCACATCAAAATTTTGGAGAAGTATTCAACATGCTCTAAGAACTGAATTGAATTTCAGTTCGGCTTATCACCCCCAAACTAATGGAAAATATGAAAGGACTATTCAAACATTTGAGGATATGCTCAGAACATTTTCATTGGAATTTGAAGGTTGATGGGATCCACATCTCCCTTTAGTTGAGTTCTCTTACAACAACAGATTCCACTCGAGCATTCAAATGGAACCCTATTAAGCTCTATATGGGAAGTGATGTAGAACTCCTACTTGTTGGCATGAAGCTGGTAAGAGAAAGATTCTTGGGCCTAATCTTGTGGAAGAGATGACAGAAATGGTCTACGCCATCCAGCAACACATTAAGGCTGCTCAAAGTCGGTAAAAGATCTATGTCGATAACCATCAAAGAGACGCGGAGTTTGATATTGGTGACAAAGTCTTTCTTCGGATTTCACCTTGGAATATATTCATGAGGTTTGGGAAGAAAGGGAAGCTCATCCCTAGGTACATTGACCCCTATGAAATCCTTGATTGTGTAGGAGCAGTTTCCTATCGGCTTGCACATCCTCCAAATCTAGCACTAGTTCCTGATGTCTTCCATGTATCCCTTTTGTGGAAGTACATACCTGACCCTTCACATGTACTAAATCCAAAGTTGGTATAATTGGAACATGTCCTCTCTTACGAAGAGCAGCCGGTGGAGATCTTGGATCGTAGAGACAAGGTTCTACACAACAAGACTACCCACCTTGTTAAGGTGTTATGGAAGAACCAAAAATGTCAAGAATCCATGTGGGAACCAGAGGAGACTATGAGGTAGATGTACCCACACCTTTTTTATTCTTAGGGTATGAGTTAAAATTTCAGGGGTGAAATTTCTTAAGGGGGGATGAATATAATGACCCTAACTTTTGAAAAATATTTGTCTCCTAAATTTGTGTGTTATTTCATTTTATACTCCACAAAACTGCATCCTTTAATTAATGAAGTGAGTATAATTAAATGAGACTATTGGGTTTTGACTGTTATATGAATGTTTCTCAATATGACCGTTGGAAACTAAACTCTTTACGTTATAATTATTGTTTATAAATACAAGTGATCTTGGTAAATATAGAAATAAGAGTCGATGGTCTCATCCAGCAGACTCAGGCCATACGAAGCCCATCTGTCAAGCTTGGGAAGGAGGTGACTTCACTGGGCTTGGATTTGAACCAAGCCCAAGCCAAAATCCAACATTTTCAGGTAGAACATAATCACCTAAGGAAGAAGTTCAAGATGATAGAAATCACCACTCAGGAAATGTTTTCTGAGACGCCACAAGATTCTATTACCATAGCACATCTTACACTTAGGTCTTATGCAGGTGTTATTAGGGGCTATGTAACGAGGCCTTAGATACTTTTTGTAATCTCTTTGTATAAAAAAAATTTCTATTTATTCTTATGGTAAAATTTCAGAATTTTAAATGTCTGGATAAATGTAGGATGAATTAAAATAAGTTCCATATTATTGATGAATTTTGGAAAAAAAGGTATTTTAAAATATTTTTGTATACTTTAAATAATTAATAATGTGAAATGATTTTCAAAAAATGGTCATCTACATTTGTGATCATTAAGAAATTTAGAGTCTAATAAGATCAACTTGAGTTTTAGTGAATAGTAAAGTATGAAAAGTAACATACCCTTATGATTAGTAATGAATAGTAAATCATCCAAAAAAATACAAACTTCACCCATGAATGTATAAATATAATGTTGACATCTTAAAAGTGAAAAAAATGATCATAGTATATGTTTTGGTATTTTTATATGTCATAAATACTTTATTTACAATTTTATAATTAATTTAATAATTTAAAATGCTAATTTATTTTCATGAAATGTAATCATAAATTGTTAATTTATTGTTTTATGGTTATAAAATAATTTAATGGGACCTTGATTACTTTTTCAAGATGTTACAAAACAAGTTATAGTTTTAGAGTTGTTTTTTTAATAAATAATGATTTTATTTAAAAATTAAATTAAAAAAATGAGAAAAATATTTTCATCAAATGGATTTCATTTTTGAAGTCAGAGAATAGATATTAGGTTATGGTAAATTTTTGGGATTTTTCTGAAACAATTGAATTTTTGTTCAGTAGTAAAAATACAGTTTTGAGTTTCAGGTGTTTAATGACATCATTGATGATGTAATCATGATGTAATAAATCTGATAGACTTTTAAATATTAATATATGCTATGAGGTTTCCCAATTGGCCAATTCCATGGGAATGTACCATGGGAAATCCCATGGTTTTGTAAATACCACTGATGAGGTGTCCCTTGGAAATTAATTAAATATTCCCTCAATTTTCCTATAAATACCATGTCGTTCCCTCATTCTTTTCATTCCAAAAACTCCCTCAACAAATATATAGTCTTTTTACCTCCCAATGAGTCCTCCCAAGGTGACCTCAATCCCCTAAGGTCACAACCATCAGGCTTTCGAAGTTACTCTTCAAGGTAAGAGAACCTTTCATCCCCCTCTTTTAAGTCATGACTTCCTTTATGTTATGTCTTCTAGATTCCATTTCATTATGTGTGGATATGTTATTCTATATCTTTACTACTGTTAATTTCATTTCCAATTTATTTGTGACCATTTTCTCTCTCATATACATATTTTTCTAAATTATAAGTGACGTCATTAGGCTACCGAATTTTCGTAAAAGAAATCGCATTTTCCCTTTTCTTTCAAGTTTCCTTTTCATGTGGTGTGTCATTCCACATAATGATCTTATTTCCTTTTACTTTGTACCTATACTTTAAATTATTCATTTATTGATGGAATACCCTTATCCCCACTCCTTTTATTGTTTTCTAAAACCATGTTATATAGCTGTTATGCTGCAAAATTTTTGTTTCAAAATATGTCTCTCTTTTTCTCAGAAAATATCTTATTTTATTTTTTTGAATACCCAAACCTATTTAATTTATAATGATATTAATAATTAAATCATATTGATATATTTTATTCTTTAATTTACATATATATAACCCTCTGTCCCTTTTCATGGGTTATAAATGACATAATGATCTTATTTTTAAGCACTTTTGAAACATCATGATTTTAAAGTAAACCCAATTTTTTTTACTCTCTCTGGGTTATTTATGAAATGTATTATTATGATCTATGTAGAACACATGAAAATAAACGCATATTAATGGTGCACCCTAATATCACTCCAATGCATTGGGTAAAGAATTTAATCTCTAGAGATGACAAGTTTCAGGATACCTTAGTGAATAACCATGGTAATTTTTATGACACCTTGGGGATGAACCTTGGTGATATGTTCATGAATGTATAAATTAAATGTTTTAGCCACATATTCTTGTTATGGTTCAAGTTATTTTTATTATTAAATTCTATAATTCGATTTCTCATGTCTTTATGTTTTTTATCATGTTCTTATTGATTTAACAAGTAAATTGATTCCCTTATTTTCCTTACTGGGCCTTCAGCTCACCCTTTCCTTTGATGTATGTCTCCAGGTTATGACATACAATAATTGTACATAGTAAGAACTTAAGATGAATCCATAAAGGTTTATTAGACTAATTTTTTATGTTTTCATGCTTTATGTTTCTGATTTCCAAGACATTATACTTTAAAGATCCTCTGTTTGTAAAATGTAATGAAAAGTTATTTAATAAAAAAGCAGGATTCCATATTTATATTAAGGGATATTACATAGAAATATATTCCATTTATTTATTGGAAAATATTTAAAATATTTATATTTGTTATTTAGTTATTTTTTTTATTTATTAATCAATAAAATAGACTCTGTATTGTTTAACCATCCACCTTCTTACTTTGGATAGGTTAATATCATGTTATAACTTTTATTAACATGTAGAAATTTATTAGCCTTTTGTATATCATTATTACAATATAAATGATTATTGGAAATTTGAATATGTATTTTTTAACCATCAACCTTATTTCGTTGGATGGGTTCTGTTCATGTTATCCTATTTGTTGACATGGGGAAAAGTATTGGTGTTTTGTATATTTTTATTCAAATATGAATAATTAATGGTAAGTTCTCTATATATTGATTGACCATCCATATTCTTTCTTTTAATAGTTTATGATCATGTTATACCTTTTGTTAACAAAGGGAAAAGTAGTGGAATTCAATTTTTTAATTCTAATATTGATTACTATTGGAAAAGGATGATATGAATTGTTTATTATTCTAATTGTTTAATGATGTTTATTTATTTTCTCATATGATGAATTCATTTTACTTAAACAAGTGATGGGTGGGGGCCAACATTATATAGACCCTACATTTAGTTAGGAGTATCATTAGACAAAATAGGTTGGGTTTTGGGGTATAACTCTCCGTATATTAGTATAGTGTCTTTAGACAAGGCCTTGGAAACATGTTTGATGTTTGATGTTATGTATTCCATCAGAATCTAAATAGTAATTATAGTTATCCATGTTTTCATTTATTTTCTTGCATATATCCTGCTCTCAATTTTATTTTATTAGAGAATTATAAGGATTACTTACTCCAGCCAGAATATTTATTCCATTTTTATTCCATGATTTTCATAGTTATATGCTTTGAATTACTAATAGTTTGAGATCACCTCTTCTATTTCCCTAGGTTATGAATGAATTTATTTCACATGATATTTCTAATATGATATATTACATGGATAATTAGTTGAATATATTGAATACTTGATATGAATTAAGTAGTATATAATATAGTGAAAATATATATATCTATTAGTTGAGAAGGATAAAGGTTTTGTTAATTGTGTTTTCTCCAAATTCTATAATTCTCTAAACCTGAAAGGTGTGTCGAATGTATGTAATTAGATTTTTGATTTAATTCATAGAATTATTTGATAAATATGTCTTGTAATAAATTATTGGTATCCTATAAAGCATGTATAGTATGCGTTTATGAGAACCGAATCCAGGAGTGTGGGAATGGTTATCGTAGTTGGTGTCATATTAGGGTTTATATAACATTGGAGACTACGATATTTTTTAATTATATTATAATTGTTGTTAAGTTAATTTTGAACAAAATAGATAACCATTTGGGATAATATATGATTTAATGATGATGTAGAAAAGAACATTTTATTTGGGATTAGTATGAGATTTTATTTTTGAAAATAATAGGAATAAATCTAAGTATTTGATGGAATCAAATGGTTTTGGTACAGTTTTGAGTATTTTGTTTTAATATAAATTACATCCTTTCCTGGATACTATAAAGTGGATATAGAATTGGTATATATTAATCTAGTGTTAATGCAATATAATTACCCTCATCATTGTATTTGGAAGGTGGTGGAACATTACTTGGCCTTATGTGACATCCCCAAGATGCGAAAGGCTAGAAATTAATGCCAATGGATTCAATACAATTGGTGTATGATTTTACCTTTGAATGTAAAACATATCTAACCAAAAATTAAATTACAAAAACCACTATATGATTAATGATAACAATGTGAAACAACTCAAGTAATACCATTTATATAAAAACCAAACAATAACAAGGTACCACAGGGGAAGACAAAACCAACAATCCTCAAAGGCTACAAGACATAACTCTAAGATCCAAATCCCACTCCATGATGAAGTATCATAAAGAACCACTAAAGATATTTAATTCTTTACCTATACCTATGTCTCGATAAAAACATCTAAAAAAGCACCCAAATTCCAAATAAGGGGTGATTAATGAAACTTAGTGGGGTTTCCCCAAATTTCTTCCCTACTCACACAACTATGATATAACAAGTTACCACATTTATATAAAAAAAATTATATAAAAAAATTAAAAATAGTTTATATCAGAATATAAAATATTTTAAATACAAAACCAATTTCCTAGGAAAATAAACCAAACAACTTTTTAAACCATTTCACATTCCTTTTTGGAATTCCCATTCTATGATTCATAGACACGCACACACATTCATGCATCACTAACATATCCATACTCATGAGTTGTTTCTCCTGCATCCACTAAGTCTTCATAATGTGACCAGTCTCCTTATGCCCCAATGACACATGACCCTTCTCTAGGGGCATATCCCTTTATACCACAATGGTATACACCCCTTATTAAGGGTTATGTCGTAATCATGTACTCAAATAAACCCATGTATGCCGAAAGCATTTCAAATCAACCATTCCAAAATATTTCAAAAAAAATCCTCTATTGAAAACCTATCAAACAACCCATTTCCATAAATCCAAAAAATCCATATTTTAAAATCAAGAAAACAAATCACTTTGCACAACCAATTTTACACAAATCAATAAATCCACAAACCATCACTAAAAAATATTTCTACCAGTATTTTCACAATAATTTCGCAATAAAAATAAAGAAATTTAACCAATTTTAAACTAATCCTTCATGTTCTAATAATATGAGTTGAGATCGAATCCACTTACCTCAGGGTTTGTGACGAAAATGAAGAACAACATGAAAACACCCACAAAAATGGGTTAAATCTCCAAAAACCAGCCTTAGATCTCTTCCCATAACATCAAAAAATCCAAATATAACCATGATTGGGATCAAAAAACTTATATCTATATAGTAAATCATATCTATGAAACCAAGAGAGGTAGGAATTTATATCTAAGAAAAAACATGAAAAAAACTACCACAAATGAGTACTTACCAAGAGAATCAGTATTCAACGCCCCAAGAGATGCCTTCATGTCACTTCAGATTCAATGGGTAAAGGTCCCACAACCTTCGAGAGGAATAATTATAGAGTTAGGGACAAAATGAAGGAAAACGAGGTGTTAAATTATACCACATCACAATGAACACAACAGTTCTTTTCAAAAATTCAAAATTTTCCAAATCCAATCATATTTTAAAATTTCACCACACTTTTTAAATTCAAACCATTTTCAAAATACCACGACTATTTTCTATTCAAAATCTAATATTTGAAAACAAAAATCATCATTTTTCAAAAATCAAAATGTTTTCTCGAAATCATAAAACATTACTCAAAATGAAATATGAACTCCTAGTGGGAAGTCATTTCTATGACTAATTTCATGATCATCTCATTTTCTAAACCCATGGCAATGAGATTTCTATTCTAAAAAGTGTTTACAAAACACTTTTGTACCCAATTCCATAGTAACATGAAGTTCATCATAAAAAGGCCAGCTACATATTATTGTGCTCTAATTTTCAATTCGCGATAATCCTATAGCTTTCTACCATCCAAAATCAAGGAATATACCAAAATGAATTTAAAATCTAAGACCAAAAACCAATACCAATTGTACCAATATATTGGACCAACCAAGATAGAGTCCACTTACATGTCAAGGATCAAAAAAGCTATTACCACATGTAACATCCCACCCCTCCTCATTGGATTGATATAGTTTTGGAACGTTACTTATCCTTAGGTGACATCCCCAAGACACCAAAGGCTATAAATAAATTCCAAGGGATTCAATATAGTTGGGGGATGATTTTACATTTGAAAGAAAAAATAAATAAATAAACAATCCATAACCAAAACCTCTATATGATCTATCATAACGATGTGAAAAAACTCAAGTAATTCCATTAATATCAACACTAAACTATAACAAATTACCATAGTGGAAGTGGAAATCAATAAAGATCAAAGACTCCAAAACATAAATCCATGAACCAAATCCCACTCTATGCTCATGTATCATGAATCACCACTAAATAAGTGTGATGCTTTAGTTGTACATGTGTTTTGGTAAAAAAATATCTGAAACCCAAAAATTTTCTAACGCAAGTGTGAGTAGTGAAACTCGGTAGGTTTCCCCAAATGACTTCCCTAGTCACTCCACTAGGATAGAACAAGTTAGAAAATTTATATAAAAAAATTCAAAATAGTTATATCATTATATATAACAATTTCCATATCAAACCACATTAACAGGAAAAGAAACCAAACAAATTTTCAAAACATTTGACATTAGTTTTGGAATATCCATTCCATGATTCAAAAACACTCCCAAACATGCATGCTTCACAAATAGATCCATACTCATGAGCGGTTTCTTCTCTATCCACTAAGTCATCACAAAGTGGAAAATATTCTTGTTCCGTATTGAAACATGTCCTTTATCTAGGTCCACATTCCATTGTATCCCAATGGTACACACCCCTTATTCAGGGTCATATCAAAAAAATGAACATAAGCAAACCCATTTATGAAAAAACCATTTAAAATCAAGAATTCCAAACAATTTTAATAGAACAGTTAATTTATTGAGAACTGTTCAAACAAAAAATTTCCATAAATAAAAAAATACATATTTTAAAATCAACATTTTAATATCAATAATTTCAAAAATTATTTTCCATAAATCCATAAACCATCACTAAAGAAGTTTTTTTCCATGTTATATAAAAAAATTCATAATTAAAATCAAGAAATTTAACTAATTTGAAACGATTCCTTTAATCTCTAAGAATATGAGTAGAGATTGAATCCAACTACCTTAGGATTTATTATTAAAACAAATAATGGCATGAAAATGCCCAAAAAATCAGGTTGAATCTCTAAAACCCCGCCTGAGATCTCTTCCCTTAACATAAAAAAACGAAATCTGACCATGATTGCAATAAACCATATTATAAATATTTATAGTGGACTAGATCTAATAAAATAAGATAGGGAAGAAATTATATCTAATAAAAGCCAATAAAAATTATGAAAAACAAATAAAATGAGAACTTACCAAGGGAATCGGGTTTCAATGCACCATGAAGAACCTCTAAATTGCATCTGATTTGATGGTGAAAGGTTCCATGGACTTTGGGAGGAAGAATTATAAAATTAGGGACGAAATGGAGTGGAAATAGTGTTAAAATTTAATTTTAATCTAGATATACTTTTTTGGATCATGTTTTAAAACTATGCATGGTTTGTCATAAGGTTAGGAAAATCGTGCACTAATTGTGCACCAGCCTATGCCTCAAGGAGTAATTCTCATGGTTGGCCCACATAGTTAGACAAACAGTGCACCAACTGTGCAAAATATAACTATCCAACATTTCATGGTTTCTCAAGGGTGGTCACATGGTTTGGAAAAACTATGCACCTACCTTGTGCCTTAATCTTAGTCCATGGCTCACTATGCATGGTTTCCTGTATGATTTACAGGGTTTCTACTAACCATAATCAAACCATTAACCTTTATAAAAGTCCCAAAAACCTTCTAAAAGTCTTCCAAACTCTCCCAAACATCACTCAAAAACATTAAAAACTAAAAAATAATAAAGAAAATGATTAATTACTTGAAATAGTGTGTGCTACAGGTAATCATCCCAAAAAAGGCTGATTGAGAGTTGATTATACCTTCACTTTGGTACATGGTGAATGGTTCTGACACTACACAATTAGATAGATACTCATGGGGGATATTCTGTTTTCAATCACATTCTTTTTATGAACCATTAAGAAGGATTTATTTCTAAATTAATTTAATGGATTAGGTTAGGAAGTACAAGAGAGCCCAACATAAAGAAAAGTAGATTAAGCAATATGTATCAATATATAAAATAAACTTTTTACTAGATAAGAAATATTAGGAATGGATTTTCATATTCATATGATCATTTACTTTGACTTTATGGATATCCATATTGGGTTTTGGTGTTTGGTTGAAATTGGATCACAAAAACAAAGCTGAGAAAGGTATATACCTAGAACCACTATGTTTTATAACCGAATAAGGGAGTGTAATTAATGGGTTTTGAATCTTATTATTTTATAGTTATGATAGAAAAGGGAGTTTCCTAGTCTTTTTTAAGGTAGTGGGATTCATATTGTAATATAAATGAAATCTTGAAACTCTTATCTATTGTCATTAGTGAGTGATATTTATGGTTTAAATTTTGGAATTATCTAAAATTTGTGAGGATTATGTAAAAAATAAAGGATTTTTATTTAGTAGTTTTACATTAAACTTATGGAAACATATATTAAAAAATAATAACAACAATGATTTCTTTTGTGACAAGGTTATATTTTTGGGGATAACTAATGGAGAACACATGATTGAGGTATGGATAATTATTAGGTTTAATATACTCTTGATGTTGAGATAATAATTGGTCGTTTGATTTTAAGGCATTAAGTTATATAGTATTTTCATCCTAGGGATAGATAATTGATTCAAGCTAATTTTTTTTAATTTAATAACATTTTTAGGTTTATGATATATATTTTCTAGTGTGTGACCTTATGAACTAGTGGTCAATACCATTTGAGGGTTAATGGTAGAGTTGGTTTTTGGATAAATATATAACATTATTAGGTCTTGTTGAACTGGATATTGAATTGGTTTTGGAAAAGGTATGTTCTTGAGAATACATGATATGGGTATATGCATACTTCGGTAAAGATTATATGAATTGAAATTTTTTTTGAATAAATATAAGTAACTTGTTATAGCCTAAGAGAGTATAGTAGATTTCAAGTAAGATGTTATACCCCGAATGATGAATCTGTTAAGAATGACTCACCTAATTTCTTCAGTGAGTAATAATTAAAATTGAGAGTGTTGAATTTATTTATAGGGGAGAGTGTAGCAACCTATGATTTTAATATTTGAAACCCTTTAAATAAGTCAATGTGCTCGATAGATTACTCCACACAAAACATTAAACATAAAATTTAGAAAAAATTATAAATATTAAGTATGAATCTCAAAACTAAGTTATTAAATTATAATGAATGAATAATAGAAAAAATTTTAGGAAATAGAAATAGAATGAAATTAATGGATTCATTTAATATGAATGAAATTACATTAGTATATCTAAAATGACTAATAAAATCATTTTATGATTATAAATGTAATTTTATATATATTTCATTTTATGCGATATTAATTTCAATTTCAATAAATAAATATTTAATTTATTTCTGATATTAAAAATTAGTTAACTCAAATTTATTTGTTAAATTATATAGAACAAGAATAATTACAGTTAATATTTGAAAAAGACATTTTCCAATCAAAACATTTTCTCAATATATTTTAGGATTTTATTAAAAAATTGAATTTCTAAATTCTATACTTTTAATTTTAAAAATGATCATAATTTATGTATTTCTAATAAAACTATTTTCCTGATATGATTGTTGGGTGTTTTTATAAAATAATTGAATTTTCCATAAATAGTTAAAAAATACCAATTTTTCTAGAAACTGCCACTTTTTGACCTTACCATAACACAAGAATAACATAATTTGTTTTGAATTTTATTTATATAAAATATATATTTATAAGTAAAAAAATATTTAAAATCACTATGATGTTTTTATAAAATCCATGTATATCAATTTTAAAATATAAATAAAATTTTATTCTAAAACCTTTTTTTATTCTCTTATATTAAAGATTAATTTTCATCACTTGTAGAAATTTAATTCCTAAAAATTAATTTCATATATTATTTCAAAATTATAATATTAATTAAAAAGTTAAATTTAAATTATGGTAATTAAATATATATTATTATGTTTAATGTTAATGACCAAGATAATGGTAAAAGTGTTATCTGCAAAGAATTGTTTTATAAATATTGTGTAATTTTTATCTAATAAATTAAACTAATATATTTTAATTAAAAATATAATATGATTTCAAAAATCATAATATTTATATTAAAACATATTTAATTGGTAAAAAATTGTAAATAAGATTAAGAACACATAATTGTTAAAATAATATTTTCTATAAAAAAACTATTTTTCTATATATGAAAGTTTTAAATTTTCAATTTATTTTTATATTATTTAGAAATTAAATTAGGATAAATAAATATATAATTTAGTTTTATCTAACCAATATTGGGTAACATTTTTTAATTTATATTTTTAATAAAATATAAATTACTTACTTTAAAACTAGTTATTAAGGTAAAAAAGTTAATAGTAAAAACCTAAGTGTAACGACCCAAAATTTTGAATAAATTTTGTCTCCTAATTTTTTGTGTTATTTTATTTTATACTCAAAAAACTATTTCATTTAATAAAATGAGTATAATTAAAATTAGATAGGTGGGTTTTGATTATTATATGACTGTTGGTCATTATAACGGTTGGAAACTAAATGTTGTGATTATTGTATATAAATAGAAGTGATCTTTGTTAATTAATATAGAATGAAGATTTGATGGCCTCATCCAGTATTATTGGGCCTATCGAAGCCCATATAACCGAACTTGGGAAGGTGGAAGCACCACTGTTCTTTACTTTGGACCAAACCCATGCTGAACCTCGTCGTGTGAAGTTGGAACGGAATCACCTTCACAAGAAGTTCAAGCAGATAGAAATCACCACTCAGGAAATGTTGGTCGAGCAGCCCCAAGATTCTATCACCTTAGCACACCTTACACTTAGGTCTTATGCTGGTGTTATAAGGGGCTATGTAACGAGACCTTAGCTGCTTTATGTAATCCTTTGATATAAATAAAAATTGTGATTTCATCTTATGGTGAAGTTTGTGAATTTTCAAATGTCCAGATAAATATAGGATGTATATTATTGATGAATTTTGGAAAAGAGATATTTTAAAATATTTATGTAAACCATAAATAATTAAAAATTTGTAATGATTTTCAAAAATGGTCTTCTACAGTTGTGAACGGTATGAAATTTAGAGTCTAGAAAGATCAACTTAATTTTTAGTGAATAGTAAATTATGAATAGTGATTTTACAATTATGATTAGTAATGTTACCAAATGTATTAAATAACCTCACTTAAGAAAGTATTAATTTAATTTAGGTACCTTTATTAAGTAATGTGATTCAATAAAATAGGTAAATAACTATTTCAGAAATTATTGGTTAAGTATTAGTTTTTTCAGGTGAATAGTGTTTTTTATATAAAAATTAATTTAAAATTATTTAGAAAATTATTTCCATAAAATAGAGCTCATATTTGAAATCAGAGCATCGATATTTGGTTATGGTGAATTTTTGGGATTTTTCTGAAATAGTTTAATTTTCAGTGAATTGTGTTTTTATTTAAAAATTAAATTAAAAATATTTAGAAAATTATTTTCATAAAATGGAACTCATTTTTGAAATCAGAAAATTGATATTTGGTTAAGGCTAATTTTTGGGATTTTTCTGAGAAATTTGAATTTTCAGTGAATAGTGAAAATACAGTTTTGAGTTTCGGGTGTTTAATGACATCATTAACGATGTAATAATTATGAAATAATTCTAGTCAACTTATTAATAGTAAAATAAATTATTAGGTGTCCCATTTGACCAATACCATGGGAAAATACCATGGGAAAGCCCATGGTTTTGCCAATACGACCAATGAGGTGTCCTTTGGCCATTAATGACTTATATCCCCTCACTTTTCCTATAAATACCAAGACTTTCCCTCATTATTTTCATTTAAAAATCCTCCTCAATGAAGTTCTGGTCTCCTTACCTCTCAGCGAGTCCTCTTAAGGTTCCCTCAATCCTCCCAAGGTCCCAACATTCAAGATTTAGAAGTTACTCTTTAAGGTAAGGGATTCTTTCACCCTCCGCTTTAAAGTCATGACTCCCTTATGTTGCGTCTTATATTTTCTATATCTTTATGTTGAGGGTATGTTATTATATGTTATTATTAATTACTATATTATGTCCAAATGATGAGAGACCCTTTCTTCTCTCATCAATTGGGTTTCTGAATTTTTAAGTGAAGCCGTTAGGCTGCCGAATTTCTCGTAAAAGAAATCGAAACTACTCTTTTCTTTCATGTTTTCTTTTAATGTGTTATGTCATTAAAATACCCATATCATGATCTTATTCTGTACCCATACAGTATTATGAATTATTTATGAGTGGGTGACCCTTTTCTCCTCTCTTTTCAATGTTTTCTAAAACCATGTTACATAGTCGTTATATTACAGAAATTTCGTCTCAAAATTTATATCTCTTTGTCTCAAGAAATTACCTTGTTTTTTATGTGAATATCCAGACCTATTTCATTTTTATGGGTTTTCATAAATATATAAATATGATATATTTGACTCTATAATTGACATACATATAACCCTCACTCCCTTTACATGGGTTATAAATGATATAATAATCTTATTTTTAAGAGCTTTTAAAACATCACGATTTTGAAATGAAACCCTTTTCTTTTATTCTCTATGGGTTATTTAGGAAATGTTTGATTACGATCTATGTGGATCACATGTAAGTAAATACCTTTTAAGGGTGCACCCTGATAGCGCTCTAATGCATTGGGTAAATATTTAATCTCTAGAGATGACAAGTTTCACTATACCCTGGTGAATAACCTTGGTAATTTTTATGACACCTTGGGGATTGACATTGGTGATATGTTCATGAATGTCTAAATGAAATTTTGTAGCCACATATTCAAGTTATGTTCCAAGTTCTTTTCATTATGATAGGCCTATACTTCTATTTCTCTAGTCTTTATGTTGTTATTCAAGTTCTTATTGTTATCACAAGTAAACTGATTCACGTGTTTACCCTTACTGGGCCTTCTGCTCACCCTTTCCTTTGATGCATGTCTCCAGGATATGAGATGCAGTAGTTTTACGTAGGATAAACCTATGAAATGCCTACAAGTGGTTTAGAAGAATGTTTTATATTGTTTTCATGTTTTATGTTCTTGATTTCCAAGACACTAGACTTTAAAGATCCTCTGTTTGTAAAATGTAATGAGAAGTTATATATTAAAAAGGTGGGATGCCATAGTTGGTATCAAAGGATAGTTTAGTTATTTATGGAAATTAGGATATGAAAACTTTCGGAAGAACCCTATTGAATATTTTAAATATAGGAAATCTTCCGGGTATTTTGGTGAGTATTGAGTAAGTTGTTTATCAAAAAAATACATCCCTATCTGGATATGAGCAGGTAGAGGTGGCCCTGACATAGATGTACATTGGGGTAAAACCAGAAAACACCGCTTTGTGCTAGACTCGAATGGTAACTGGTACATGACAAGGGGCCTTGCTGCACTCTTGGTTACGACACTCCTGGGGGATATGTTTGGTTAGTCGCATGCTTTTTATGAATCCTTATAAAGAAATTATAGAAAAATGTAATTGTCTAAGACTTAAGTTTTAGAACATAAAATCCTTTTTAGTTAAAATATTTGTAAATGAAAAAAGTTTCTCATGAAGGATTTATTCTTTTAGAAAATTTCTCAATCATCTAGGAATACGTTGACATATTTTCTAAGGAGTTACCCTGACCTCCCCCATAAAGAGAGGTGGAGTTCTCCATTGAACTCGTACCTGGATCTCATTCTATGTCAAAGACCCCCTATAGGATGGAAAATGTGGAGCTAGAGGAATTAAAGAAACAACTCCAAGATCTTTTAGAGAAGGGGTTTATCCGACCAAGTGTGTCTCTTTGGGGAGCACCAGTTCTCTTTGTGTAGAAGAAGGATGGATCGATGTGGCTATGTATTGATTATAGATAACTGAATGGGTTCACAGTGAAAAATAGATTCCCTCTTCCAACAATTGATGACTTATTTGACCAACTTTGTGGGGATCAATTATTCTCTAAGATTGATCATCATTCTGGTTATCAGCAATTGAGGTTGAAGAATGATGATATTCCAAAAACTACCTGCAAATCAAGATATGGGCATTATGAGTTTGTTGTTATGCCCTTCGGACTAATACACCCGCTATTTTTATGGATCAAGAATAAGTTGATTTTGGAATCTTATATCAAATGGATATCCTTTGTATAGGAAAATGATTTGGTGATTAAATGATAAAGTATATTTTAGATGATGTTTTCTCTTTTATAATACTATATGCCTGTGGAAAATAAAATATTACAGGATTTAATTTGTGGAGTAATGGTTGATTTTTTTTGTATGAATCTATGTATTTATTGTGGACATATGGTGATTGGGGTTATTTCCGGAAAATGATTAACCTAGCATAGAGAATATGTTATGAGGTTAATTACACTTCAGTATGAGACTTTAATAGTATTCGATGACATTTTAAGATAAATGTTAAGATTTATTATGGAAGACTATGTGATTAAATACTCATGAGTTTTGGGTTCCAATCTTGGTTTGGATTATTCTGAAGAATTTTAAGGATGATTTTGTATTGAATGTTCTTTCTGGAACTTTGGGTACCTTTTTGAATTTTGGATATTAGTAGTAATATTTCTTTTTATAAAGGATTATCCTTTTGGGGATTATATGATCTCATACTAACCATTTTAGTTTCATTTGATGACAAAAGACAAAGAGTATATATAGTTCTTCTTTTGTGGATTATGTGATTCTATAGAGGATGATTCTTTTGCTTTTGATGAGACCATGTCTTTTTGAATTCTCATTGTTTGGATAAAATATTAGCCTTGGTAGAAACTTATTAAAGGATGAAACTCTACTTAAAGGTAAGTATATTTCCTTAGGTTTTTATTCTATGTAGTAAATGAATTCCTAAAAATTATGAAAAGGAACGTAAAACAAAAATGTTGTGGGTTTATGTTTCCCTCTCGGTAATCAAATACCATTTAACACATCATAAGTTTGTGATCTTTTTGTGGTTAATTTTCTCCTAATCATGTTTTCTATCACTCTCCATCAGAACTTGATCCTTTGTTTTCTCTTCCATATCCATGTTTTCCAACATGGAATCCTAGTATAGGTTAACTCAGGTGACCTTTGTACTTCCCTTTCTTTCTTTCAAAGTAATAGTTTTACCGAATCTTTTTCCAATGTGGGACTTTCAATGAAATTTCCAAGCCCAATTTTAAAATTGAGAGGACGTAATTTCTTAAGGGGGGGAAGAATGTAATGACCCAAAATTTTCAATAAATTTTGTCTCTTAATTTTGTGTGTTATTTTATTTTATACTCAACAAAACTATTTCATTTAATAAAATGAGTATAATTAAAATTAGACCATTGGGTTTTGACTGTTATATGACCATTGGTCATTATGACCATTGGAAACTAAATATTGTGATTATTTTCTATAAATACAAGTGGTCTTGGTTAATTAATATAGAAAGAAGATTTGATGGCCTCATATAGAAGTCTCGGGCTGATCAAAACTCATATAATGGAACTTGAGAAGGAGGTAGGACCACTGGGCTTTGCTTTGGACCAAACCCAAGCCGAACTTCATCGTGTGAAGTTGGAACAGAATCTCCTTCACGAGAAGTTCAAGCTGATAGAAATCACCACTCGGGCAATGTTGGCCGATCCACCCCAAGATTTTATCACCTTAGCACACCTTACACTTAGGTCCTATGCTGGTGTTATAAAAGGCTATGTAACGAGACCTTAGCTGATTTTTGTAATCCTTTAATATAAATAAAAATCGTGATATCTTTTTTTGGTGAGGTTTGTGAATTTTCAAATGTCCGGATAAATATAGGATGTATATTATTGATTAATTTTGGAAAAGGATATTTTAAAATATTTATATAAACCATAAATAATTAAAAATGTGTAATGATTTTCAAAAAATGGACTTATATAGTTGTGAACGGTATGAAATTTAGTGTCTAATAAGATCAACTTAATTTTTTGTGAATAGTAAATTATGAATAGTGATTTTACACTGATGATTATTAATGTGAACAAATGTACTAAGTAACCTCACTTAAGAAAGTATTAATATAATTTAGGTACCTTTATTAAGTAATGTGATTCAATAAAATAGGTAAATAACTATTTCAGAAATTATTTTTTAAGTATTAGTTTTTTCGGGAGAATAGTTTTTTTTATATAAAAATTAATTTAAAAAAATTTGGAAAATTATTTTCATAAAATGGAGCTCATTTTTGAAATCAGAGCATCGATATTTGGTTATGGTGAATTTTTGGGATTTTTCTGAAATAGTTGAATTTTCAGTGAATAGTGTTTTTATTTAAAAATTAAACTAAAAATATTTAGAAAATTATTTTCATAAAAGGGAACTCATTTTTGAAATCAGAGCATCAATATTTGGTTAAGGAGAATTTTTGGGATTTTTCTGAGAATGTTGAATTTTCTGTGAATAGTGAAAATACAGTTTTGAGTTTCGGGTGTTTAATGAGATCTTTAAAGATGTAATAATTATGCAATAATTCTGGTCAACTTATGGATAGTAAGATAAGGTATGAGGTGTCCCAAGTGGACAATACCATGGGAAAATACCATGGTAAATCCCATGGTTTTTCCAATACCAGCGATGAGGTGTCCCTTGGCCATTAATGACTTGTCCTCTCACTTCTCCTATATATACCTAGCCTTTACCTCATTATTTTCATTTAAAAATCCTCCTCAACGATGTTCTGATCTCTTTACCTCTCAAGGAGTCCTCCCAAGGTTCCTTAAAGCCTCCCATGGTCCCGACCTTCAAGCTTTCGAAGTTACTCTTTAAGATAAGGGATTCCTTCACCCTCCTCTTTTAAGTCATGACTCCCTTATGTTGTGTCTTATATTTTCCATCTCTTTATATTGAGGGTATGTTATTATATTTTATTATTACTTCTCATTTTATGTCCAAATGATGAGAGACCCTTTCTTCTCTCATAAATTTGTTTTCTGAATTTTTAAGTGAAGCCGTTAGGCTGCCGAATTTCTCATAAAAGAAATCGCAACTACTCTTTTCTTTCATGTTTCTTTTTCATGTGTTATGTCATTCAAATACCCATATCATTATCTCATTCAGTACCCATACAGTATTATGAATTATTTATGAGTGGGTGACCTTTTTCCCCTATCTTTTTAATGTTTTCTAAAACCATGTTACATAGCTGTTATGCTGCAGAAATTTCGTCTCAAAATTTCTATCTCTTTCTCTCAAGAAATTACCTTGTTTTTTATGTCAATATCCAGACCTATTTAATTTCAATGTGTGTTCATAAATATATAAATATGATATATTTTATTTTGTAATTGACATACATATAACCCCCACTCCCTTTCCATGGGTTTTAAATGATATAATGATCTTATTTTGAGAGCTTTTAAAACATCACGATTTTGAAATGAAATGATTTTCTTTTATTCTCTATGGGTTATTTATGAAATGTTTGATTATGATCTATGTGGCTCACATGTAAGTAAATAAATATTAAGGTTTCACCCTGATAGCGCTCCAATGCATTGGGTAATGATTTATTCTCTAGAGATGACAAGTTTCACTATACCTTGGTGAATAACCTTGGTAATTTTTATGACACCTTGGGGATGGACCTTGGTGATATTTTCATGAATGTCTAAATGAAATATTGTAGCCACATATTCAAGTTATGTTCCATGTTCTTTTCATTATGATATTACTATACTTCCATTTCTCTTGTCTTTATGTTGTTATTCAACTTCTTATTGTTAACACAAGTAAACTGATTCACTTGTTTACCCTTACTGGGCCTTCTGCTCACCCTTTCCTTTGATGTATGTCTCTAGGATATGAGATTCATTAGTTGTACGTAGGATGAACCTATGAAAACCCTACAAGTGGTTTAGAATAATGTTTTATTTTGTTTTCATGTTTTATGTTCATGATTTTCAAGACACTAGACTTTAAAGATCCTCTGTTTGTAAAATGTAATGTGAAGTTATGTATTAAAAAGGCCGGATTCCATAGTTGGTTTCAAAGGATAGTTTAGTTATTTATGGAAATTAGGATATGAAAACTTCAGGAAGAACCCTATAGAAAATTTTAAATATATGAAATATTCCTGGTATTTTTGTGAGTATTGAGTAAGTGGTTTATCAAGAAAATACATCCCTCTCTGGATGTGAGCAGGTAGAGGTGGCCCTGGCATATATGTACATTTGGGTAAAACCTGAAAACACCGCTTTGTGCTAGACTCTAATGGTAACTAGTACACGACAACAGTCCTTGCTGCACTCTTGGTTATGACACTCATTGGGGATATGTTTGGTTAATCGCTTTCTTTTTATGAATCATTATGAAGAAATTATAGAAAAATGTAATTGTCTAAGCCTAAAGTTTTAAAACATAAAATCCCTTTTAGTTAAAAGATTTTTAAATGAAATAAGATTCTCATGAAGGATTTATTGTTTTAGAAAATTTCTCCATCATCTAGGAATATGTTGACATATTTCCTGAGGAGTTACCCTGACCTCCCCCATAATGAGAGGTGGATTTCTCCATTGAACTCGTACCTGGATCTCATTCGATGTCAAAGACCCCCTATAGGATGAAAAATGTGGATCTAGAGGAATTAAATAAAGATCTCCAATATCTTTTGGAGAAGGGGTTTATCCGACCAAGTGTGTATCATTTGGGAGAACTAGTTCTCTCTGTGAAGAAGAAGGATGGCTCGATGTGGCTATGTATTTATTATAGATAACTGAATGGGATCACAGTGAAAAATAGATTCCCTCTTCCAAGAATTGATGACTTATTTGACCAACTTTGTGGGGCTCAATTTTTCTCTAAGATTGATCATCGTTTAGGTTATCATCGATTGAGGGTGAAAAATGATGATATTCCAAAAACTTCCTACCAATCAATATATGGGCATTATGAGTTTGTTGTTATGCCCTCTGGACTAATACACCCGCTATTTTTATGGCTCAAGAATAAGTTGATTTTGGAAACTTATATCAAATGGATATCATTTTTATAAGAAAATTATTTGGTGATTAAATGATAAAGGTTATTTTAGATGATGTTTCTATTTTAGAATACTATATTCCTGAGGAAAATAAAATATTACAGGATTTAATTTGTGGAGGAATGGTTGAACTTTTTTTGTAATAATATATGTATTTATTGTGGACATATGGTGATTGGGGTTATTTCCAGAAAATGATTAACCTAGAATAGATAATATGTTATGAGGTTAATTACACTTTAGTATGAGACTTTAATAGTATTCGATGTAATTTTAAGATAAATGTTAATATTTATTATGGAAGACTATGCGATTAAATCCTCATGAGTTTTGGGTTCCAATCATGGTTTGGATTATTCTGAAGAATTTTAAGGATGATTTTGTATTGAATGTTCTTTCTAGAACTTTGGGTAATTTTTTTGAATTTTGGAGATTAGTAATCATTTTTATTTTAATAAAGGATTATCCTTTTGGGGATTATATGATCTCATACTAACCATTTTAGTTTTAGTTTATGACTAAAGACAAGGAGGATATATAGTTTTTCTTTTGTGGATTATGTGATTATATAGAAGATAATTCTTGTGCTTTTGATGAGTCCATGTCTTTTTGAATGCTCATTATTTGGAGAAAAGATTAGTCTTGGTAGAAACTTATTAGTGTATGAAACTCTACTAGAAGTTAAGTATATTTCCTTATGTTTTTATGCTATGCAGTAAATGAATTCCTCAAAATTATGAAAAGGAATGTAAAACAAAAATGTTGTTTGTTTATGTTTCCTAGTGGGTAATAAAATACCATTTAACACATCATATGTTTTTGATCTTCTTGTGGTTAATTTTCTCCAAATCATGTTTTCTATCACTCTCCATCAGAACTTGATCCTTTGTTTTCTCTTCCATAACCATTTTTTCCGACATGGAATCCTAGTATGGGTTAACTCGGGTGACCTTTGTACTTCCCTTTCTTTCTTTAAAAGTAATAGTTTTACTGACTCTTTTTCCGATGTGGGACTTTCAATGAAATTTCCAAGCCCAATTTTAAAATTGCAAGGATGGAATTTCTTAAGGGGGGAAGAATGTAACGACCCAAAATTTTGAATAAATTTTGTCTCCTAATTTTGTGTGTTATTTTATTTTATACTCAACAAAACTATTTCATTTAATAAAATGAGCATAATTAAAATGAGATCGTTGGGTTTTTACTGTTATATGACCATTTGTCATTATGACCGTTGGAAACTAAATTTTGGGATTATTGTCTATAAATACAAGTGATCTTGGTTAATTAATATAGAAAGAAGATTTGATGATGTCATCCAGTAGTCTCGGGCCGATCGAAGCCCATATAATAGAACTTGGGAAGGAGGTAGCACCACTGGGCTTTGCTTTGGACCAAACCCAAGCCGAACATCATCCTGTGAAGTTGGAATAGAGTCTCCTTCATGAGAAGTTCAAGCTGATAGAAATCACCACTCGGGCAATGTTGGCTGATCCGCCCCAAGATTCTATCAACTTATCACACCTTACACTTAGGTCCTATGCTGGTGTTATAAGGGGCTATGTAATGAGACCTTAGTTGATTTATGTAATCCTTTGATATAAATAAAAATTGTGATTTCTTCTTATGCTGAAGTTTTTGAATTTTCAAATGTCTAAATAAATATATGATGTATATTATTGATGAATTTTGGAAAAAGGATATTTTAAAATATTTATGTAAACCATAAATAATTAAAAATCTGTAATGATTTTCAAAAAATGGTCTTCTATAGTTGTGAATGGTATGAAATTTAGAGTCTAATAAGATCAAATTAATTTTTGTCGAATAGAAAATTATGAATAGTGATTTTACACTTATGATTAGTAATGTGACCAAATGTATTAAGTAACCTTACTTAAGAAAGTATTAATCTAATTTAGGTACCTTTATTAAGTAATGTGATTCAATAAAATAGGTAAATAACTATTTCAGAAATTATTGGTTAAGAATTAGTTTTTTCGGGTGAATAGTGTTTTTTATATAAAAATTAATTTAAAAATTTTTAGAAAATTTTTATCATAAAATGGAGCTCATTTTTGAAATCAGAGCATCGATATTTGGTTATGGTGAATTTTTGGGATTTTTCTGAAATAGTTGAATTTTCGGTGAATAGTGTTTTTATTTAAAAATTAAAATAAAATTATTTAGAAAATTATTTTAATAAAATGGAACTGATTTTTGAAATCAAAGCATCTATATTTGGTTAAGGTGAATTTTTGGGATTTTTCTGAGAAAGTTAAATTTTCGGTGAATAATGAAAATACAGTTTTGAGTTTCGGGTGTTTAATGACATCATTAAAGATGTAATAAATATGCAATAATTCTGGTCAACTTATGAATATTAAGATAAGGTATGAGGTGTCCCAAGTGGCCAATACCTTGAGAAAGCCCATGGTTTTTTCAATACCACTGATGAGGTGTCCCTTGGCCATTAATGACTTGTCCCCTCACTTCTCCTATAAATACCAAGTCTTTCCCTCATTATTTTCATTTCCAAATCCTCCTCAATGAAGTTCATGTCTACTTACCTCTCAAGGAGTCCTCCCAAGGTTCTATCAAGAATCCCAAGGTCCCAACCTTCATGCTTTTGAAGTTACTCTTTAAGGTAAGGGATTCTTTCACCCTCCTCTTTTAAGTCATGACTCCCTTATGTTGTGTCTTATATTTTCCATCTCTTTATATTGACATTATATTATTATATGTTCTTATTACAGCCCATTTTATGTCCAAATTATGAGATACCCTTTCTTCTCTCATCAATTTGTTTTCGGAATTTTTTTGTGAAGCCATTAGGCTGCCGAATTTCTCATAAAAGAAATCGCAAATACTCTTTTCTTTCATGTTTCCTTTTTATGTGGTATGTCATTCAAATACCCATATCATGATCTTATTCAGTATCCATATTGTATTATGAATTATTTATGAGTGGGTGACCTATAATTCCCCGACCCCAGTTACCTAGAGCCGATGCATTATTTTAATACATTGGCACGATTACAAGGAATCAAGTCCCGACGGACCGATCAGTTTAGCAGTCTTGGAAACTAGATTACATACACTAACTTTACATTAAAATTTAAAACATAAAACACAGCATAGATAGTTCTTTGAGAATTCCATTTTTCCTTTTATCTTAACCCTGCATATCAATCATAATACACTTCTTGGAATCCTGGGAAAATAAAACATAAGAAAGGGGTGAGCTCAGATGCTCAGTAAGGGTAAATAATTTAGCGGAAGATATAAAATTTTAAGGAAATATGTGTAATAAAAACAAAAGCCTTTTAAACATAAAAGTGAACATAATATGGTAAAAATAAATGAAACATTACCATATAAACATGCACATGGATATTATACTAGTCGAATAATCACATGTAACAACTAATTTAACATTGAGGGAATGCCTAATACCGGACATCATTACCTCATAGTCAAGGCCTCGTGCCAAGTCTACAAATAAAATTTTTGTCAGAGCCTTGTTCCAAGAAACTAGTGTGTCTCATGAGACCTACCGATGCATCGAGGAGCTATAACGAACTCCACCCATCACTTACTAAGTCCACTGCATTCCTCATATGGATAGTTGAAACATAACATAAACATTCGTATTAAAACTAGTATACAAAATGTCGATACATTAACCACAAACCATGAAAGGTATAAAAATAGAACATCCACAGTCAAACATATCATAACTCATTCAATACAATATGGAATATTTTATTATAATAAATCAACCTCAATCAAAAATAATATCCAGTAAAGGATGCTGACATAGTTGAAAATGATGACTACAACTTTTTGAGAGGAATATCCTTTTGTAAAATCATTTAAAAGTCACACATTTATAAAGGAAGTAATTTAAAAGATATTTTTGAATCAAAGTGTCCCATACCACTTTGAAACTTTTGAAAATAATTATCATTTCAAAACATTCATGTCCGTATAAATAAATCCTTAAAATCATTTTGAAAACATGGACATTAATTAAAAATATTTCAAAGATAAATCTTTAAAAAAAATTAAATTATGATCTAGATAAAGAGTACATTTCAAAAATCCTTAAAATATTCATTTTGAAATCATTTTTATGAAAAATGGACATGGATGATAAAAATGACCCAGTAAATACTTACACATAAACAATCTATGATAATGATGAGATTGAGGAATTAACCCTTATCTTGCACTTTCCTTTAGTCGAGGGTACATTTAACCTCCTCTTCTTTGGGTTATTCCTTTTGATTTGATCAAAAGGGATCCTTAAGTTGGATTTATGACTAAAGGAGGGACTCTAGGATAAAGGGAAGATAGGTGATAGAGTATTTGGGTAGAGTTTGGCCGATCTAAAAGGATTTGAAGGTGTGAATTAGATAGAAGGGGGAGTGCCCTTTTATAAGAGGGGTAAGGGGAACCATAGGAAAAACTTAAAATATTATTTTATAATAAATTCGTTTTCAGTTTCTAATGGCTTGAAAATGTATTATTTAAATTCTAAGGTGGGTATGGGTCGAAAACCACTCAACCAATAGGTTTTAGACAAGTTTAGGATACCATTTTAACCTTATCATTTAGATTTAACTCTAAGTTAAATAATTTAACTTTTACCGTGTCTTCTTGTATTATTACACTATATGGTTGATAAACTTACTATATACTAACAATCAAACCCAATTTGGTTCATTAATGTCATATATATTATTATAATAGTCTTTTGGTAGAACCTTATATTTTTAGGACAATTATTTCAATTAATAATATAATATTGTTTTAAAAACTATTTTATGTCAATTTTGACACTATTTGGTATTTATTCTTTGTTATAATAATAATAGCATTATTACTTAAAAAAATACATTGAATCAATCCTAACATGTCATATTCACCTATAAAATTCGTGGATGTCATAAAAACTTTGAAATTATATTTATTTTAATATTTATAATACCATTTATATGATTCTTTCATTAAAAAGGAAATTACTGCATCATAATTGTGTCATTAATAAATTTTATTATTTAAACTCTAAAAATTATAAATAAAATTCCATTATGTATGAAATCTTTTTAGATTTCTAATTAATATTTATAGTTGAATATATCTTATGTGTAACCCTATATTAAAAATGGTTTAGTTATTAAACTTTGATTTTAACTCTTTTAACTCTTCTTTAAATAAAATAATAATAAATGTCTTAATATAATACAAGTGGACCTAAAGGGACATATGTTATTCCTAAGGTTGTTTTTGGTCGAATTAAACTTATCCAATAGAATTAGGACATGTTTTATGGTAATAATAATATCATTTTTACCCTTAATTACCCAATTTACTTTTAACCGTGGTAAATAAAAGCAAAAGGTTACTATTCAGCAAAAATTATTTTTATCTTATTGAATCACATTTTACTCCTTAATATTAACCGTGTCTCTAGTAGTTTTGAAATTCAGCTCACAGAAGCGGTAAAATTATATTTTATGTAAATTTTCAAATGCTCCTAGGAGGTGGGTAAAAGACAGTAAAAATTCGATAAACTTTTTATATATCTAAAATTATTATAAATTGAATCCAATGAATTACAATGAAATTATATTGGTATTATAAATCAATTTTGTCCAAAAATAAATTTAAACAAAATAAATAATTATTTAAATAAGATTTCGGTTTTAAATGATAACTTCGTGTTTTTTCACTATTCATCATAAATTGAATGTTTTCAGAAAAATAGAAAACTTCACCCTAAGATAATTTCGATATTCCAAATCCAAATATGAAGTTTATTTTACCAAATGCATAACATATAAGTTGCATTTATTAATTTATGTTGTCAAAACAAATAGTGTGTTTTTAAAAAGTAGTATCTATCGAAATATTGACACTTGTTTATGTATAATTTCAATGTGAAATTAATTCCAATGACCAACATTGGATTAAAGGGTAAAAATATAATCTAATTATACTTTAAAAACATTAAAATGTATAATTCAACACTATAAATTATTTTTACTAAAAAATTTGTTTTCAGTTAAAATATATTATTTTTCACTATTCACCCAAATATGAAAGTTATCAGAAAAACCCCAAAAATTTATTGAAACTAAATTATTATGTACCGATTCGAAAGAAGAAGTTTATTTTGTCCAATTGAATATATAAATGTTTCAAATATTGTATTTAAAAAGGGTTCTCCATTAAAAGGTGGTAAAACTACATTTTTTTGAAAAATAATTCTTTTATCTGAAAAAATGTATTTGTTCTTACATTATGTATAAGAAACTCATAATAAGGATTCTAAAATTATAATGATTATATAAAGTTCAAAATTCATTTAATATTATCCATAACTTCTTATGACCGGCTTGTTTGGTAAGTTGTGGTGTGCTTGAACTCAGTGTTGCGTGTAGTGGAAGTTATTGAATTACTTTGAAGAAATAACGTACTTTAAAATCTTGGGGTGTTACATTCTTCCCTACTTCAATAAATTATGTCCTCGCAATTTGAAATTTTTCTTCGAAAATAAAAGGTTGAAAATAGAAAATACTTTTGTGGGAAAACCCACATAAGAAATTGGGTTAATAAAATATAGTCTTAATAAGAGGGAAAAGGGGAATGAAAAAGTCACCCATCCTAGTACTACTCTCACCCAAACACGCTTAATTATAGATTTCTAATGGGATATGGTGCATTAATGTTGGTGTGATCATACCTTTTCCTCCCTTCAGTTGCGGGTTCAAGTCTCGCGGCCTTGCCGGATGCGACGGGTTGCCGCCTGACCTCCGGGTTGTCCTTTTAATGGAAATCCAAAAATAACCTTAACAATAGTATCCAATTTCAAACTTAATCCATTCCAGCCCTTAGAATTATCCAAAATACATATTTCCAAACTCTCAGTCCAAAATTTATAAGGATGTTAAACATAATTAGGATCCTTTTTTCCCGGTAATAACATGTGAACGCCTTCATCTTGTATTCTTATACAACACCGCAACATCCTGAATTACCAAAATAAACCATCTCTTATTCCAAAATCACTACCTTATTATCAAGACCATATTAAGGATTACCTTTCCATTAACCATGTATTTTCCAAAAAGTGTATCTACTATTAAGTCACTTTTCTTAGAACCATATAATTTCAAATACTCAATAAAATAGTATTGTAGTACAATCCTTATTTATCTCCATAATCCATGTAACTGATATACTGTTGATACAACAATCAAATGAAATAATTCTATAATAAAAACATAAGAACACTAGTCATTCCTCTTCATCTAAGGTAGTATCATAACTTTATTATTATCCAATAACAACATTTGTGGTATACTCTTATGAATGGGACTTTGATTCACGTAGTGTCTCAACGCCTTGCAGATGAAGCATTTTACATTTGAAAACTTTTTCTTACCCTTGCAATCACGTACTTGGTGTCCTTTTTCTCCACACTTGTAATAAACTCTCATTACCTTCAAGCATTTACCAAGATGATTCATTCCACATTTATCACATATTGGAAAATCCTTTGTTCCCTTTATCCATCTTTCTTTGACCATTATTTTTTTCTCTGGCTTCCCTTTAGAGAATTATTTACTTATCTTATTAAGACAAGATACTATTTATTCATATGTTGAGAATACATGGGAGAATATTTCCCTTCTAAATTTTGGATTAATACCGTGAAAGATATGATCCTTCTTAATCTTGGGATCATATGTATTGTTGGAGTTCTAATTCCTTCTACTAGGTGCCATTTCTAAACAATGGCATACACTAGGTCAGTTTAGGAATCACAATTCATAATTCCAAACTTGTAAAATACCTAACGTAAATTGAACAGTTTATGGATATAATCCATAATCAAAAATTCTTTTTTTGAGGAGGTATATACTAATAAACCCTTCATAGTGGTTTGTAAAGAAAACGATAATTATCCTAAGCATATCCCCCGGGAGTGTCGTAACCAAGAGTGCAGCAAGGCTCGTTGTCATGCACCAGTTTCCGTTCAAGTCTATCTCAAAGCGGTGTTTTCAGGATTTAACCATAGGCACATCTGTGCCAGAGCCGCCTCTACCTGATCATATCCAGACAGGGATGTATTTTTTTGGAAAACTCACAAAATCTCTACATTACCAAAATTATAGGAAGTCCTTATATAGTAATCCTCAAATTCTCTCTCAGGTCTATGTGCTCTAATTAGTGTTTATAAAAATCTAGCTTCCAAGGTTATTGCTAAACTTCCTATGATACCAACTGTAATTCCCCAACCCCAGTTACCCAGAGCTGATGCATTATTTTAATACATTGGAATGATTACAAGGAATCAATCCCTGAAGGACCGATCAGTTTAGTAGTCTTGGAAATTAGATTGCATACATTAACTTTACAATAAAATTTGAAACATAAAACACAACATAAGTAGTTATTTGATAATTGCATTTTTCCTTTTAGCTTAACCCATCCTATCAATCATAATACACTTCTTGGAATCTTGGGAAAATAAAACTTAAGAAAGGGGTGAGCTCAGATGCTCAGTAAGGGTAAATAATTTAGCGGAAGCTATAAAATTTTAAGGCAAGATGTGTAATAAGAACAAAAGCCTTTTAAACATAAATGTGAAGATAATATGGTAAAAATAAATGAAACATTACCATATAAACATGCACATGGATATTCTACTAGTCGAATAATCACCTGTAATAACTAATTTCACAATGATGGAATGCCTAATACCGGACATCATTACCACATAGTCAAGGCCTCATGCCAATACTACAAATAAAGGTTTTGTCAAGGCCTTGTTCCAAGATGCTAGTTTGTCTCATGAGACCTACCGATGCATCGAGGATCTATATCTGGTTCCACCCATCACTTACTAAGTCCACTGCATTTCTCATATGAATAGTTGAAACATAACATAAACATTCATATTAAAACTGACATACGAAATGTTAAAAAATTAACCATAAACCATGAATGGTATAAAAATAGAACATCCACAGTCAAAAATATCATAACTCATTCAATACAATATGGAATATATTCTTATAATAAATCAACCTCATTCAAAAATAATGTCTAGTAAAGGATGCTGACATAGTTGAAAATGATGACTAATACTTTTTGAGAGAAATATCTTTTTTTGTAAAATCATTTAAAAGTCATACATTTATAAAGGAAGTAATTTAAAAGATATTTTTGAATCAAAGTGTCCTATAACACTTTGAAACTTTTGAAAAGAATTATCATTTCAAAAAATTCATGTCCATATAAATAAATCCATAAAATCATTTTGAAAACATGGACATCAATTAAAAATATTTAGAAAGATAAATCATTAAAAAATTAAAATTCTGATCTAGATAAAGAGTACCTTTCAAAAATCCTTAAAATATTCCTTTTGAAATCATTTTTCTGAAAAATTGACATGGATGATAAAAAATTCCCAGAAAATACTTACACATAAACAATCTTGGATAATAATGAGATTGAGGAATTACCTCTTACCTTGCACTTTCCTTTAGCCGAGGGTACGTTTAACCTCCTCTTCTTCGGGTTCTTCCTTTTGATTGGATCAAAGGGTCTCTTTAAGTTGGCTTTCTGACTAATGGAGGGCCTCTAGGATGAAGGAAGGATAGTTGAGATAGTATTTTGGCAGAGTTTGGCCGAGCCAAAAGGCTTTGAAGGTGTGAATTAAGGATAAGGGGGAGTACCCTTTAATAAGAGGGGTGAGGGGCACCTAAGGAAAAACTTAAAATATTATTTTATAATAAATTCATTTTCAATTTATAATGGATCCAAAATGTATTATTTAAAGTCTAAGGTGGGATGGGTCGAAAAACGCTCAACCAATAGGTTTTAGACAAGTTTAGGATACCATTTTAACCTTATCATTTAGATTTACCTATATGTTAAATAATTTAACTTTTACCACATCTTCTTGTATTCTTACACTATATGGTTAAAAACATACTATATACTACCAATAGAACCCAAATTTGTTCATTAATTTCATATATATTATTATAATAGTCTTTTGGATGAACCTTAGATTTTTAGGACCATTATTTCAATTAATAATATAATAATTGTTTTAAAAACTATTTTATGTCAATTTTGACACTATTTGGTATTTTTTGTTAAAATAATAACATGATTACTTAAAAAAAATACATTGAATAAATCTTAACATGTCATATTCACATAAAAAATTCGTGGATGTCATAAAAACTTTGAAATTATATTTATTTTAATATTTATAATACCATTTATTGGATTCTTTCATTAATAAGGTAATTACTGCATCATTATTGTGTCATTAATAAATTTATTTATATAAACTCTAAAAATAATAAATAAAATACCATTATGTAGGAAATATTTTTAGATTTCTAATTTAAATTTATAGTGGAATTTATCTTAGGTATAACCCTATATTAAAAATGGTTTAGTTAATAAACTTTGATTTTAACTCTTTTAACTCTTCTTTAAATAAAATAATAATAAATGTCTTAATCTAATTCAAGTGGACCTAAATGGAAATATTTTTTTTCCTAAGGTTGATTTTGGTCGAATTAAACTTATCCAATTGAATTAGGACACGTGTTAGGGTAATAATAATATCATTTTTACCCTTAATTATACTATTTAGTTTTAACCGTGGTAAATAAAAGCAAAAAGTTACTATTCACCAAAAAATATTTTTATCTTATTGAACCACATTTTACTCCTTGATATTAATCGTGTCTCTCGTATTTTTGAAATTCAACTCACAGAAGCGGTAAAATTAAGTTTTCTGTAAATTTGCAAATGCTCCTAGGAGGTGTGTAAAAGATGGTAAAAATTCGATAAAATTTTTATATATCTAAAATTATTATAAATTGACTCCAATTAATTACAATGAACTTATATAGGTATTATTTATCTATTTCTTCCTAAAATAAATTTAAATAAAATAAATAATTATTTAAATAAAAAAACAGTTTTAAACGATAACTCCGTGTTTTTTCACTATTCATCAAAAAGTGAACGTTTTCAGAAAAATACCAAAACTTCACCCTAGGATAATTTCGATATTCAAAATCCAAAAATAAATTATATTTTACTAAATTAAAGAAATAGAAGTTAAATTTATAAATTTAAAATTAATTCCCGTTGTCAAAACAAATAGCGTGTTTTTAAGAAATAGTAACTATCAAAATATTGACACTTGTTTATGTATAATATCAATGTGAAATTAATTCCAATGACCAACATTGGATTAAAGGGTAAAAATATAATCTAATTATACTTCCAAAACATTAAAATTTATAATTCCACATTATACATTATTTTGATTAAAAAAGTTGTTTTCAGTTAAAATATAGTATTTTTCACTATTCACCCAAATATGAAAGTTATCAGAAAAACACCAAAAATTTATTGAAACTCGATTATTATGTCCCGATTCTAAATAATATGTTTATTTTGTCCAATTGAATATATAAAGGTTTCAAATATTGGATTTAAAAAGGGTTCTCCATTAAAAGGCGATAAAACTGCATTTTTTTTTGAAAAATAATTTTTTTATCTGAAAAAATGTATTTGTTCTTATATTATGTCTAAGAAACTCATAATAAGGATTCTAAAATTATAAAAATTATATAAATTTCAAAATTCAGTTAATACTATTCATAACTGCTTTTGAACGACTAGTTTGGTAATTTGTTGTGCGCTTGAACTCGGTGTTGCGTGTAGTGGAAGTTATTGAATTACTTTGAATAAATAAAGTACTTTGAAATATTGGGGTGTTACATGACCCTTGTACCCTCTATTTTCAATGTTTTCTAAAACCATGTTATATAGCTGTTATAATGCAAAAATGTCGTCTCAAAAATTATATCTCTTTCTCTCAATAAATTCCCTTGTTTGTTTATGTGAATACCCAGACCTATTTCATTTCTATGGGTGTTCATAAATATATAAAAATGATATATTTGTTTCTGGAATTGACATACATATAACCCTAACTCCCTTTCCATGGGTTATAAATGATATAATGATCTTATTTTTAAGAGCTTTTAAAATATCACGATTTTGAAATGAAAACCATTTATTTTATTCTCTATGAGTTATTTATGAAATGTTTGATTATGATCTATGTGGATCACAAGTAAGTAAATACATATTAAGGGTGCTCCCTAATAGCACTCTAATGCAATGGGTAAAGATTTAATCTCTTGAGATGACAAGTTTCATAATACCTTGGTGAATAACCTTGGTAATTTTTATGACACCTTGGGGATGTACCTTGGTGATATGTTCGTGAATGTCTCAATGAAATATTGTAGCCACATATTCAAGTTATTTTCCAAGTTATTTTCATTATGATATGCCTATACTTCCATTGATAATGTCTTTATGTTGTTATTCAAGTTCTTATTGTTAACACAAGTAAACTGATTCACTTGTTTACCCTTACTGGGCCTTCTTCTCACCCTTTCCTTTGATATATGTCTCCAGGATATGAGATACAGTAGGTGTACATAGGAAGAACCTATGACATCCCTACAAGTGGTTTAGAAGAATTTTTAATGTTGTTTTCATGTTTTATGTTCCTGATTTCCAAGACACTAGACTTTAAAGATCCTCTGTTTGTAAAATGTAATGAAAAGTTATATATTAAAAAGGCGGGATGCCACACTAAGAGTAAATTACTTCCAAAATGATTTAAAAATGGGTATAAATACGTTTTCATGATTTATAGATACAAAATCACCCAAAAATCCATTATTTATAACTTTTTGAGTTTTTAACCATTGAATAGTGAAATGATATCATTAGAAATTAAAGGGTAATCCCAAAAGTTCCATTTTCATCACTTATAAAAGGGGACACATTCACCCATTAAATGATACAATAACCATTAAAATTTACCTTTAAACACTACCCAAAATACCTATCTTATAATTCAATTTCTCAATGTTAATCCCCTAGTCTCTATAATTAAGCCTAGGGCCTTCATTTCCAATGTGATCCCAAAGAGAAGATCGAGTCTCCAATATAAGTATTACCTACTATTCAATATTTTATTCTTAATATTCTTCTTACAAACCAATTATATCCATAAGAATATAATAACTTCATTGTAATTATTATAATTTTATGTTATTATATGAATGTAACAACCATTATTTATTCCTCTCCATCCACTAAGGGAAACAAAAGCATTATTAGTGTGTGTACGTGGACTACCGACTCCACATAGTGACGCCTTATATTTATCATAACATCCCATTATGGTTAGTTTTTTATAATGATATTAATGAATAAATATAATATTTAAAATATTACTATGATTTTGAAATTTTAAATTGTTATATACATTATTTCTCTCTCATTCATTGAGAAATGGAAACATTAACCGAGATTATGTGCAGACTACTGCATCTAGGAGTAATGAGTTTCATTTTTCATCACCACTAATCATTTCAGGAATTAAAAATATATTTAATATATATAAAATATTTTTATATAACTGGTAATATTATGGATACTATGAAACTGTTTTATGAAGCTTTCTACCATGGTCAACATACAAAAGGAGTTATGAGAAAATTGAATGAACAACCTCAAAAAACGGACATAGTTAAAAAAACTATATAATAATTAAATAAAATATAATAATATATGATCCATGTTAAATAAAATATATAAGAATAATGTTTATAATAATGTATCTAATAAACTTAATTTTATAATTCGGGAGGTTAGGCACATGCGCAGACTGAGTCAGGAATGGTATGGGTTTTCATCTAAAATTCCTCTCTTTGAGTCCTGGTTTGTATTATGTACCTAATTTAATTTATTTTATGTATATAATACCTATTTAATCTATTATATAATGAATTATCTTATAATAATTTTTTTTTAAATTCAATATAAATCTGTCTCTTTAAATGGGTTTTGATTAAAATGTTACTCAAGTCGTAAGGGTTCTTTGTCTCAAGCCTTAATTACTTGAGGTATGCTTATGTTATACACCATGTTTTAATTTTAATTGGGAACTTAATACCCTTAGATATATCCTTATCATATATTTTTGTTACTTATGGGAAATAATAATCCAGATCATTTCCTTTTTTCAAATTTCGTTTTACTCAATTGTTACCCCAATATTAAAGATTTTTGGAAACACAATTTTCATTCATTAAGTTTTAATGATCCTATTATAGTAAAAGTTGTGGAAATTCAACCAATTGATTATATTTTTTTGTATTATATTTTTTTCAATGAATGTACTTTTCTAGAAAATAAAACATCTTTTTTAATTATTTCTTACTTCAAGGAGTATGTTTCCTATAAGGAATATTGATAACTTAAGCCTCATTTCCTTTATTTGCAATGTTTCATCATAAAATTATTTCTTCCAGTATTGGGTTCTTTGAATCTAATATATTATTGTATGTTATTTTATCTACCTATATGGGGATAAATACATTTTAATTCAAAATAATCTTTTCTTACTCTTTTTATAGTGTGATTTTTCAAGAAGTTTATTTTTTAAGATATTAAAAAGGGTCATTCCTTTTACTTTTATATATTTTTCATTACTTTATGAATTTATCCAAGATAAAATTTCTTTCTGTTAAATTCCCTATTATTAAATATTTCTTTCAAAATAAATTTTATTCAATGATTTTTCACTTAAAATTTTGAAAAAGACTTTTTGAAGTAACTGGGAACATCATCTTTGACATAAATGTAAATTATGTTTTCTAAAATATTATTTAAGTTTTCACTTCCATTTAACTTTTTATTTTAAAAATGATTTATCCTAATAGTTTTTATGATTCAATATTTATATGATAATATATATTAATATTTTGGGGGAATTATAGTAACACCGTCTTTTCAAAACTAAATATGATATATTTTTAGATGAATATTCAATATATTTCACTAAAACATGCTCGATGACCATAAATGTTTTGTTAATTTTTGGAATAGATACAAAATATTCATATTTCATGAAATTTCTTCAATATAACCCATAAATATCTCTCCTTTTAGTACTCTTCATAGGCATTCCCTACTTAAAACCTTTATTTATAACCTGGGGAAAAGAAAACATAAAAATGTGTGAGTTCAAATGCTTAGTAAGGGTAAACATGGGAGATAATAATCTACGATCATATGAAATAATAAGATATATATAAGGGTATGATATCATTACCATGAAATACAATGTTCATACCCAAAGTTCTAAAGGTCATAAACATGATTCATGGAACAAATATTTATTATTTCAAAAGAAATGAATCTTTAGGGTGAGGAATCATCTTAAATCAATCATGATCCTTAATTTCATGTCATAGAAGTGTGGAACCATCATAAGTATAGAAAAAATTTCATATTTCATGTTTAACTACTAAAACTATTAAATCATAGTGGATCATGAATCACTACTTGATCACCATATCAAAATGAATCAAACATTCCCACCTGCATCCATTAGTGGATCAAACACATTGACTTGTTTCCCATAGTGTGTCAATAACATATACATTCATCCCATAATTATCTCATGAGATATAATACATTAAAAATTTCATTAGAGAGCTATATAATTATGGTAACACCCATCCAAAAATGAAAATCTTACTGATGACCTCAAAAAAATAATAAAACATTCATCATATCATCACCCATGAAAAGAAATGAGTTTCATAAACATTTAATCATGGAATAGTAGGTGGAAAAGAAACAAGATTTGTAACCATTTCATAAATTAATCATATTGAAATGTCCTGAACTTTTCTAGAGTTATCTCATGCTTGAATTCAGGGAAATTAATTATTATTTAAGTAACTTTTTTGGAGTTATGACATGGGGTGTGTTTGGGTGGAGTTTCTAGGAAAATTTTAGAAAATGGGTCTGTGTACGGTTGGTGCACAGTTAGGGTAAACCATGAACCCAGTCCAACTAACCATGTGAACCAAGGTAGAGAGGTTTCCATGGATGGAACATGGTTTTAAAAACTATGTGCCCATATCCAAAAAATCATGCAACCCTGGACAGTGAGGTTCACACCGTTGGTGCACGGTTTCTCATAACCACATGTACCTACCCATGAAACTATGTGCACAGTTTTTAATTACCTAAATATTATTTTTAAAACCCCCCAAACCATGAAAACACCTCCTTTTTGACCAATCCTTAGGATAAAAAACTTTTTGGTGTTTCCAAATCATTAAGAAGGGGTTCTAAGGCCGTCCAACCTCTATTCATCAAGATTCAAATCCTGAATTGTAGATATGATCTTCTCTCAATATGTTGATCTAATCCTGATTCCAATCCAATTAATTATTCTCTATTTCCTTGATCTATTTTTGGAATTTATCCTCTATTTCTTTAGCTCTAAAAATAATTGGTGAGATCTAGATCCATAATTATAGATCTATATCTAGATTGATTAGATATTGACATCCTTAATCATGAATTATGTATTATATCTAGATATCAGATCTACATCACTATGATTATCGGATTTTGGGGGTTTCCATTGAGTGAACATCCATCAACGAATCAATGTAGGTAGTCTAAGACATAATTCCCATAGTCATGGACTTGATGCGTGTATGCATGATTTTATAATTTCTATAATTTTTTGGAAATTTAATTCCTAAATTTGGTTAATTTGGTTGACCAATTGATCTATTGAATCATTGTTGAAATAAATGATTGATTGATGAATTAATCATAAGACTAAGTGGATACCCTTTTGGATAATTAATTTGGTGAATTTAATTATGATAGTTGGGGTTGTGATCTAGATAATTAAATAGGGGATTAATTATGAGACATTAAATTACATATATTAAGATAATTAATTGTGAATTAATGAGGTACCTTGATACTATGATATTGATAATTAATTGTGGTATTAATTATGAAGATTTTAGATTTAGAGTGAGATAAGTAATTCTGGAAAATTAATTATGAGATACAATGTGGATAATTCATTATGAATTAATTATGTGAGTTAAGGAATGGGAACATGGTCATTCAATTGGGAAGTATTAATGGTAACATGGTAATTGTACTTATGAGTAAATGAATGGGAACATGGTTATTCAAATGAGTAGTATAAATGGTAACATGATCATTGTACCTATGAGTAAAAGAATGGGAATGTGTTCATTCTATTGAGAAGTAGGAATAGTAACATGGTAATCTTACTTATGAATTTTTGTTTGGTAAATTTGGAATTTATGTGTGAATTTAAATAATGGTGATAAAGACACTAAGAGATGTGTCCTCACATGATAATACTTCGAACTCTGGAACAAGTCGAATCGGGTACTGAGATATCAAACCACCATTGAATAATTTAAGCTCCAGAAAAAGTCTAAGTAGGTACTAAGATATGATATTATCTAGGAAACACTTCAGGATCTAGTATGAGATGAAGTTAGTATTAATTTATGGGTATCCCTAAGAACCCTGGAGTTAATATGACTAAATAAAGAATAAATTATAATGTGATAATTATTTATTTATGAATTTACTTCATTTATTTATAGAAATGCATACACTACATTTTGACTATATTTGTTTTAGACATCGTTAGTGGTGGCCTACTGAGTTATACTCACACCCTTCTCGGGCTTCCTGATCGATACCCAAATATACTTTACTATGGTTGGACAGGTTAAGGGAAAGGGCCTCGGATTAGATTACTAATTGGGGTTGGATCTTGGATGAGGGAACAAGACAAGGTTCGTGACCTTCTTGGGAGTCTTTAGTGTCTTTATTTTTTTAGTTGTATTTTTAGGAACTTTGACACTTGTATTTACATATCATGTTTTCCCCTTTTAGTTGAATATTATACTTTCTATTTTGGTTATCTTGTGACATTGGTATTCTTTATGATTTACATATGCTTACACTATTTGTTATATATTTACGATGGTGTTTTACTCTGATAAAATAGGGTATATTCTCCCCATGACTGACTTACCAGACCTTCACTTATAGTCAGTAACCTCTAGCTTACGGGGAGGCACGCCTAAGGTCATTTGACCAACCAGCTTGAGAAACTATTGCCTAGAACCTGGATCAGGATGCTATAAAGTGGTATTAAAGGTCTAGTTTTCTTTCTTCTTCTTCTTTTGTATTACTCTTCGGGGAAAGGTAAATAAGAGACTAGGAAGAGTCGGGGCATTCTAATGAGCTCATTCATGGGAGTTTAAAACCCATGTCTGGGGGGAAACTATGTAATCGGGGTGGGATAATTGTTATTGATGTTTGATGTTATAGTTGAATATTATTTCAACTTGGGTGACACATTTGTGGTATGATGTGATTATTGTTTCTATGAATTTTTTCGTATTGATTCATGGCACGGAATGGCATGAGAGTTGAGTCTGCATGCATCATTCTAAGCACTCGGGGTTATTGTTTCATTCATCATTTTAGACACGCATGGGAAAATAGGTTATGGGTAAGTTGTTGAACTTGAATTTTTTCCTTGTTTATGATATTAAAATAAAAAATGGCTTGTAAAATGAATTCAAATAGGTTAGAATGATGTAAAATGATGATAATTTGGTGTGTAAATGATAAACCTGATTATGATAGTGTTTTACCCTTGTTAACCAAAACCTAGGAGTATGATGGTTAAGGGTAGTGATAGCACCTTGGTTTGACTATATGGTGATTGGTGGGGAAAAACATGGTGTGACCTATTATGTCCTCTTATGTAAATGTTATAAGGTTGTGTTATGAGACCTAAAATGTTAGTTTGGAATTTTAGTGAGTCTGCCTCCATGATGCTTCTTGAGGGGATAACTGAGGGGCATGGATGGGATTGGTCCTCTGGTTAGGGAACTTGAGGCACTGATGGGGCTAGATGAATATGAATAGGATAAGTTTTGAGTGAACTTTTATAATTTCGTGCAATTGATGGAAAGAGACCCAAGGAGGGTTGCGAAAAGCATGTATGAGTTGACAAGGGAGTTTTAGTTGTAGTACCCTCTCACTTTTACTAGAGAGGGTGGGATTGAGGGAGATTGATTATAGGTTGATTCCTCTGAGAAAATACTTACCAATTTAGAGAATTTGAATTATAGGAGGGTCAAGATAGCTGCTTATATGCTATGGGGATTAGCAAAGCGCCGGTGGGACATTCAGGTGCGAACTTGGAAAACTAACGGCATGTTGTGGAATGACTTATTGGAGAGGTTCTTGGAGCACTTTTATCCAGAGATGATGAGACAAGAGAAAGATATAGAATTTATGCATCTGAAATAGGGTAGCATGTTTTTCATGGATTATGTTGGACACTACATAAATCTGTAACACTTTTCTCTAGCATTAGTATAAGATTAGGCAACTATGATGAAACGCTTTCCGGGAGGACATAAGTGTGAGATTAAATCCCAAATAAATATTTTCTGATTAAAGAAGTGTAATGAAGTAGTGGATTAGGAATTCATAGATGAGGGAAACCTAAAGGAGCATTCTAGTGGTGAAAAGGTGGTTTCTATTGGATGATCATTAGATGTGACTTCCGAGAGTAGGATGCATCGTTATGAGAACTTTTTCCAAGGCAGTGGAAAACAAAATGTCCATGGGGAAAAGGAAGTTGCACATGACATTACTAGAGTGATCTGCCATCATTTTGGTAGGCCAGAACACTATAGTCAGCATTTTCCCGTACCACCATTAGAGTTACGGTATTTGTAGTAAGATGGGACATCTATAGAAGTTCTATAGGTCGTAGTGACATACTAGTATTGAAGGAGTAACTGGGTAGAGTCAAATTACTGGAAGGGGATCTTCTATGCCTTATCTGTCTGAAAGTTGGAGTTCTAATAGATGTGGTGTTAGAGGCAGTGGATATGGTACTTCAAGGCTAGAGCACCCATATCAATAGAGTGTTGCTACTCAAGGGAGTCAGACAACATCACAAGTAAGAGGGGTGGGAAAGATACATGAAATACAGCCCATACTTGTGGACAGTGAGGTTGGCCAATTGACAGTGAGAGGTAATGTTATAGTAGATTCTGTATTATATATTTCTTTATATGATAATTGTTCCTTTCATTCCTTTATATCTAAAAAACATGTTAATGGGTTTTTCCTGATGATGGAGTTTGTGTGCAGGACAATGACAATGGATACACCATTGGGGGTATGGTCTATAGACATATAATTGTGTAGAGGATATTCTCTCGAGATCGGGGAATATTGTTTTCTCTGGGATCTCTATATTTGTTTATATGAGATTATTTTACCTAATTATGGGTATTAATTGGCTAGTCACATACCAAGACCACATATAATATTATCATAGGAGAGTTACCTTTATATCTCCTAAGGGTGATAATTATATTCATAGGGGAGAGTGGGATATCCTGGAAGGCCGAGAAAGGCTAATTACTTCTCCACTAGGAGAGATCATAGACTAGGTTACTAGTCTATTACTAGATGATGGACATGTTAACCATGATATCTTACCACAAGTGGTGGATTTTTTTTAGGATTTCTTTTTTGAATAATTCTCAGGGCATCCACCTAATAGAGATGTTGAATTAACTATTTAACTCATGTCGGTGGCTGAACAAGTTTCTATTACACCATACATAATGGAATAAAATGAGCTTCAAGATATCAATACTTAGTTGGAGGAGTTTAAGGAAAAATGATTTATCCATACAAGTATGTCCCCTTGGGGGTCACCTATTTTTTTCACAAATAATGTTGAAGAGAGTTTATGTTTTTGTGTCTATAATCGGACGTTGAATAAGATGACTATTAAGAACTGATATCCTCCTCCACATATCAATGACCTTTTTTATCAGTTAAAGGGGGTTGCGTGTTATCAAAGATCTATTTAAGATCAGGTTATCATCAATTGAGAGTACAAAATTATGATATATGAAAGAATACTTTTAGGACCAGGTATGGTCTTTATGAGTTTGTTGTAATTCCTTTTGGGTTGACAAATTCTCTAGCCGAGTTTATGGATTTAATGAACAGGATCTTTCACCCATACCTAGATCAGTTTGTTACAGTATTCATTGATGATATCATAGTGTACTCCAAGACTCATAATGATCATTCCCAACATCTTGACATCTTCCTGAGTATATTGAGAGAGCATTATCTATATGCCAAGCTCTATAAGTGTTAGTTTTGGAATGATCATGTACACTTTTTAGGGCACATAATCTCAGAGGAAGGTTTGGAAATGGACCTGGATATGGTTTAGGTAGTGGTTTCCTGGGAGTATCCCAAGAATGTTTTTGATATTTGAAGCTGTTTGGGATTAAATTGATATTACAAGATATTTATCCATGACTTTTCTCGTTTAGTAGTGCCACTTTCAGTCTCAACCAAGAAGGGGATAAGTTTGATTTGTTGAAGGTATGTGAGGAGACATTCTAGTTGTTGAATAAGAACTTGACATCAGCAAATGATCTTAATCCTATCTGATCCATGTGAGGATTATACGGTGTATTGTGACACATTAGGGATTGGACTTGGAGTGGTGTTGATGTATGGAGATAAAGTTATGGAATATTGGTCTCGGTAGCTAAGGCCACATGAATGGAGTTTCACTATGCAAGGAATTGATTTTTTAGCAGTGATTTATGCTTTGAATCATTAGCGACACTACCTCTTGGGAAAAAAATTTACAGTTTATACTGACCACAAGATAGTAAGTTATATCTTCTCACAGTGATATTTAAATCTTCGACAGTGGAGGTGGGTACAGTTTATGTAGTCATTTGATTTTGATAAAGAATATACACATGGGAAAGAAAACTATGAGGAAAATTAATTGAGTAGGGAAACACAGGCTCAAGAAGTTATGGAGTCTAGTTATGATTGGAAGATTATGACCTTGCTAGCTAAGATGTACTTGGTGGTTCAAGAGAATCAAGGGCACATGACTCTCACATAAGTTCCAGTTGAATCTACACTTTTGATATGGGTCCAAGATAGATAGTATGAGGATCTATAATGATTTACCCTGAGATAAGGTCTTGAAAGTGGGGAACCATCTTCATATTAGATCATAAATGAAGATGAGACCATCTATGTGAAGAATTGATTTGTTATGCCTGCGAGCTTGCAAGAGGAACTCATGTGGGAATTTCATGAATCAAAGTGGGTGGTACATCCAGGTGAAACTAAAATGTACCATGACCTATGATGATATTTTTGTTGCCTAGACATGAATAAGGAGATATCAGGGTTTGTGACATGATGATTCACCCGTCAACAGGTGAAGGTGGAGCATCAACAACCTGTAGGGTTAATGCAATCATTGCCTATTCCAGAATGCAAGTATGATGATGTGACCATGGAATTTGTGGTATGTCTTCCAAATAAACATAGGAAGAATGAAAATATTTGGTTCATTTTGGATATACTGAAAAAGGTAGATCATTTCTTACCTATAAGGGAAACCTTTACAGTAGAGCAGTTGGGAGAACAGTATGTCTGGGAGATAGTCCATCTTCATGGGGTGCCATGGACTATAGTATCATATTGTGACTTGAACTTTAATTCATGATTCTATTAGGGCTTTTAGAAATAACTTGTAACATAGGTATCTTTGACAATAGCCTTACAACCATAGATATATAGACAGTAAGATCATACTATATAGGTGCTTGAGGATATGCAATAGGCATGTGTTCTAGACTTCGGTTGGTCATGGGAGAAACACTTGGATCTAGATGAGTTCGCCTATAACAATAGTTATTAGAAAAAATATATATATGGAACCATAAGAGGCCCTTTATGGTATACCATATAGATCACTGTTATGTTTTTTGGAGGCTGGTGAGTCAGAGTTGTTGGGACCGAGTCTCGTGCAGGAGACAACAGAGTAGGTACAACTGATTCAGAAACGTATGGATACAACTCAGAGTAGACAGAAGTCATATGATGATAGAAAAATATTATACCTATAGTTTACATATGGTGATAATGTTTTCCTTCAGGTGTCACCTAGGTTGGTTCACTATAGGATACAGAGGCAGGGCAAGTCGGTGCCCAGGTTTGTTGGACCCTTTGAGGTAGTGGAGAGAATCGGGCTAGTAGAAAACCAATTGGCCCTTCCATAGAAATATAGTTCTATGCATGAGGTCTTACATGTGTCACAACTATGGTGATATATCCTCGGCCCTTTTCATGTGATCAATGTGGATGATGTTGACCTTGAGATAGATGCGTCCTTTAAGGAGCATATGGAATGTGTCCTAGATCGTAGTGAAAAGTTGTTGTGGGGAAAGACTGTTCCAATAGTTCATGTGTTATGGAAACAAGGATGTGTGAAAGAGGAAACATGGTAAAGGTAAGAAGATATAAGGGCTCAATGGCCTGATATTTTTGAATCAAAATCTTATAAAATCTTGGAAGTGCAGCTCGAGGAAAAGCTATTATATGGTGGGGAGATAGTAAGATTCTGACCTTTTCTAAAGTTATCTCGAGCATGATTTAAGATAATTTTCATTATTATTTGAGAACATTTTTTGGAGTTATGACTTTATGTGTTTTTGTGTGGAGTTTTTATTAAAATTTTAGAAAATGGGACTGTCCATGGTTGGTGCACAGTTTGGGTAAACTATGCACCCAACCCAGCTAATCGTGTGAACCCAAGAAGATAGGCATGCACGTATGGTGCACGGTTTGACAAACAATGTTCCCAAACCTAGAAAAGTTTGTGACCCTAGATAGTGAGGTCTACATGTTTGGCACATTGTTTCTTCTAACCGTGCCCACCTACCCATGAAACCATGCGCATTGTTTTTAATTACCCAAAAATTAATTTTAAAACCCCATGAACCCCCAAAAAACCTCAAATTCTACATAGGCTTAGGATTGATAACTTTTAGATGATTCTTGAGCTTTTTTTAGGGGTTCAAAGGCCTTCCAACCTCTGTTCTTCAAGATTCAAAGCCCTAATCGAAGATTTTCTCTTCTCCCGGTAAGTGGATCTCATCTCGATGTCTATCCCATTCATTCTTCTCTCTTTCCTTGATATTTTGGTGGAATTTATCATATGTTTCTTTATTTATAAACCTAATTTTTGAGATCTAGATCCATGATTGTAGATCTAGATCTTGATATCCTTAATCTTGAATTAGGGATTAGATCTGGATCTCATATCTACGTTATTATTCTACTCGGATTTTAGGGATTTGCATTGAGCAAACTTCCGTCAATGAATAGAAGTAGGTATTCTAATACATAATTTACATAGTCATGGATTTGATATGTGTATGCATGATTATGTAATTTCTAGCATTATATGGAAATTGAATTCCTAAATTGGGTTAATTGGGTTGACCAATTGATCTATCAAGTCTTTTTTGAATTAAATGATTGATTGGGGAATTAATAATGAGATTATGGGACTAACATTTTGGAAAATTAATTTAGTGAATTTAATTATGAGAGTTGGGGGTTGTGATCCATATAATTAATTAGGGAATTAATTATTAGATATTTGATTGGATAGATTAATGTAACTAATTTTGAATTAATTAGGTTCCTTAATACTATGATCTTGATAATTAATTGTGGGATTAGTTATGAATATTTGAGATTTATAATGAGATAATTAATTCTGGAAAATTAATTATGAGATACAAATTTTGATATTAATTAATTAATTAATTAATTAATAGGATTGGAATACATAATTCATTGGGGAGTTAATTAAGGATATTGATGTTTATAGGTAATTTTTGAATCAGTAATGGGATTGATGTGGATAATTAATTATGAAATAATTATGTGAGTTAAGGAATGGGAACATAGTTATTCTATTGAGAAGTATTAATGGTAACATGTTTATTTTACTTATGATTAAATGAATGGGAATATGGTCAATAAAATGAGAAGTATAAATGGTAACATGTTCATTGTACTTATTAGTAAAGGAATGGGAAGATGATCATTCTATTGAGAAGTAGGAATGGTAACATGGTCATCTTACTTATGAATTTTTTATTAGTATCTTTATCATTTATGTATGAATTTAAAGAATGGTAGTAAAGGAACTCTGGGACATGGCCTCACATGATAATACTTTTAGCTTTATCATGAGTCGAATCAGGTACTAAGATATCATATTACCTTTGAATACTTCGAGCTTCTGTATGAGTCAAATCAGTTACTAAGATATGATATTACCTAGGGAACACTTCAGGATCCGGTACAAGATGAAGTTTGTATTGGTGGTGGCCTACTGAGTTGTAATCACACCCTACATAGGCTTCCTCATCGGTACCTGAATAAACATTACTATTATAGGACATGTTAAGGGAAATGGACCTGGATTAGATTTTCGACTAGGGTTGTATCTTGGATGATGGAACCATATTTTGTTCGGGACAGACTTGGGAGTCATTAGTGTATTTATTTTTTAGTTTCATTTTTAGGTACTTTGACACTTGTATTGGCATAGAATGTTTTCCCCTTTTAGTTGAATATTGTACTCACTTGTTTGGTAATATTATTACATTAGTACTATTTATGAATTACATATGCTTCTGATATTTTTTTATCTATTTCCACTAGTGTTTTACTCTAATAAAAGAGGTTATAGTCTCCCCATGACTAACTTATGAGACCCTCACTGCTAGTCAGCAGCCTCTGGTGTACAGGGTGGCACGCCTGAGGTCATGTGACCGGCCATATCAGGGTACTGTTGTGTGGAACCCAGGTTAGGATGTTACACATAACATAACTAGTGGAAAAGGAATGGGTATCATAAACATATTTTCATCATATTCATAAACTAGCCATATAAAGAATAAATATGGTATGATTGAATCATACCACTAGTAAAGATTATGAAACATCAAAGAATTTCATCATAGATAGAAAATTATATTAAAATATCACTGAGAACATTTCTTGAGGATAATACAATTTTCAATTTAAAATAACATAATTGAAATATAAAAATTTCCCAAACATTATATAAAACATTTTATTTAAAAATAACCATGGAATGTTGCATAGGATGCTTCAAATAATTTAATATTCATGATGGTATAGTTTTTTTCATGACCTATATTCCAAAATAAATATTCATTTCACATTTTCAGTAAAAAGTCAAAATTATGTTATTCATAAAATAACAAGAAGGTTCCTTTAAAGAAAATTAAAAAATAAAACATCGGTAAAAACTAAATATAAAAATTATATAGGACTATTAAAAACATTCTTGAAAATAATTTTAGAAAATGTGGATATAGAAGATAAAATATTTTCAACTAAAGAGTAAAATAAATTTGGTTTCCCTTAAAAAAATATTATTTCACATGTAAGAACATAGTTCTTCCAGGAGGCATGGATCTTTTATTTTTCAGTTTATACATAAGAAGATGGGGGAAAAGAGGTCGAGGGCCTGGCAATAGGCCTATTACATGATGTGACTGGGAACTACACATTGTGTACTTATTGGTACACGCCATGTATGGAAGGCTACACGCCCTATAATCCTGGTACATGGCCATGTAATTGTCTTTCTAGAATTTGTACGGACACATTTTGTAATCTCAAGTGCACGTTGTGTACTTTTTTTTTTGACAAAATCAGGTATTAGTGTTGTTTTAGTGAAAATGGATAGGGGCTCATTCAGGTTCACAAGCAGAAGCGTCGAGGGCCATTTTTCTTCTCAATTGATCATCTGAACCCAAATTCCTTCACTATTAGTTGTGTTTGAACATGATCGGTAAGCAATCCATTCCTCTTGATCCTTTATTCGTGAGTTTTTTCCTTGAAGATGTTATTTAAGTTTGAGTGTTTATTATCATTTTTTATATCTATTCCATTCTAGGTCGAATCAAAGCCTGATGCTGGATGAGGAGAGTTGTATGAGTACGAGGTAGGTGGTATTGTTCCATTCACCCAATTTATAGGTGTTTATATGTGTTTTAGTATAGTTATCCCATGTTTAGGGTGTATATTTGAATTAAAATTTACCCTTGTTGTTGCCTATTGATGATTAGGTCACGAATTAAGTTAATTTAATCATTTTTGAGCTTGTTGGTTTCATCAAGGGACACCCTGTGGGTGTGTTTCCCCCGAATGACTGTCTATGGCCATTTGTTCGACGATTCCTATGAGGCATGTCTTTATTTCCCTTATTGGGATGTCAATTATGAATTAACTTTATTATGGAATTTCAACTATGATAAATTGTAATTGATTTGATTAAGGGTTGGGGATTAGTGGTTTCCCCTGTGCCCTATGATATTAAAATTATTGTTTATGCATTGTGATAGTTTAATTCACATGTTTCTTGATATGTATGATTCCTATGTGAGTTTTTATTATGTTAAACATATAATAGTTTAAATTTCATGTATTGTATTTTATGATTAAATGTTGTTATACCGGGCTCGACCCTATTGACTATTATGCCTACGGGTGAGAATTTATTATGCCTATGGGTGAGAACTTGTTATGCCTATGGGTGAGGATTTGTTATGCTTGTGGGTAAGGATTGGTTATGACTAAGGGCATGGTTTTTCTATGACTAAAATAAAGATAGTGAATTGAATATTGAAATGGAATGACTTATGATGCGCCTTCCAAGACAAAGCATAAGCTTGGATTTGGTAATCACTTAACTTTTTTAGATAACCTTCTGATGAATCTATTGAAAATAATTTATACAAGGGATTTATAGGCTTAGTATGGATATTGAGACTTATATAATTCAATGTAATTGAATCGTTGAACTGAACATAATGAATGAAAATGTAAAACATGACTTGTAGGATAGTTTACTTCTGATTACTTCGTAGGTTACTACTTTTCCTTTTTGTACACTACAAATTTCATACACTCACTAACAGATAGGCATAGATCATTGGTGGTTTCCTACTGGGATTTATTTCTCACACCCTATTTGGGTCATGCTTTTGGAACAAAATATATTACATTGTTTCAGGTGTTGATAAGTAAAATCTCCCTTCTATAGGTACTTGAGATGTGGTTTAGGAGAAGGAGAGCATATGACCAAGTTGAGGGTTGTGATACATCCCGGTTTCCTTTGTTTCTTTTTCTTTTGGAACTTATATTGTGGATTCCTACAGTGTACATTGCTCGGTTTCTTTCCTAGAACATGTGACATTCTACATCATATTTTTTATTGAACAATGCTTGGTTATTTATCTTATTATTCTTGCACTATTTATTTCAATTGTATATTGTTTATAGATTTCGCTATTGTATATTATTATTCCATTTTGTTACACTCTGTCAATGAGGTAACAGTTTCCCCACTATCACACCCTAGTCCCTCACTACTAGTCGGAAGCCTCTAGAATTTGGGGAAATGTGATTAAGGCCATGTGGCCAACAGGGTACGGGGAACCAGTTGAGTGGCATCCAGATCTGGGGTGTTACAAAGTGCTATTAAATGATTTCCATCCTGATTTTCTTCACTGTTTAGAAAAAATATAAAGAAAATAGAATATGGTAATTATTTGTGCTTGGGAGTAGCTGCCTTGTGTACAGGGAAAATCCAAATCACCTTGTATAAAATTGTAATTTTTGGATTTTGAGCTATTTCAGTTTATTCAATTTCACTATTAGGTGACACACTCGTTTTGTACTATTATTATTGATATTGTTTTGGATCTATTTTTTTGCAACCTGATGAGATGAGTGTATTCCATATCTTGCATCGTATAGGAACTTGTTAGAAATCAAATGCCATGCATTATTTTCATGCCATTTAGAGAGCATTAATAATTGCATGTTGTTGTGATAGATATCATGCTATATATGAATGTTGTTTTGATAGATTCTATGGTAGATATTTCTACTATTGTGATAGGTGTATTGGTACGTGTTATGGTTGAATTGTATGAACTCGAAACATTGGTCCCTAATGAGTATGGGCCCTCTTGGATCATAATTTGGTGGATCATATTTTAGACATGGGATATAGATTGTGTTGTTATATTCTATACGTGGATTCCATGATTTGATTCACAGAGAGTATGTCCCCCACAGATCGGAATTTGGAACACCATTGCTTTATTTTTCAAAAACAGGGGTTTCAGGGATGTTTTTTAGGTTTACTGTCCAGAAACCTAGACAACGCGACATATGGTCCTATGAACACATGCCATGTGTTATTCTGTGCAGGAAGAAAAAAACTTTTTAAGTACATGCTATTTACTCGGAGTACATGTCCTGTGGTTTAAACCGTGTGTCCATACATGTGATAGAGAACATAATTTGTTGATTTTTGATCCGGACACGTCATGTACCTTAAGTACTCCCCGTGTAGTTTTGCATAGGTAGACCCCTATGGATCTGTCCATGTAAAAGTACATGGCCAAGAGGGAATACCTGAGTATGCTCCATGTACGTATGGAGTTTACATGACCAAGGAAGGAAAAGTTACACTCCCATTTGAGAGTTTAAGGGGACACACCGTGTATAGTCCCTACACGCCATGTACCCGGGGTGTTTACATGCCCATGCTGATAAGAGTACACAACCATGTAAGTTCTTAAGTGTGCATGTTGTGTATGGTTCCTACACATCGTGTACTCATCTTTTGTGAAATTTTGAGTTTTTTATTCACTTGTTTAGTTCCTCCACTCTTGACCTGTGTACCTTGATGAATAAGCTTATACTGAGGTGTATATTTTGGAAATTATAGAGAAATGTCACCAGAAAGACCTCTAGTTTAATGCAAGGAGAGTGGAAAGGAAAATACCCTAGAGGTGGTAGGCCATGGGCTACCAGTAGATCCTCAAATCATGTCAGCTACGACACAAGCTGTTATACAGGACATAGGTGTGGATGCACAGTTCTATGAAGGATTCATAAGGTTTATACAGAACTTCCAGGGAGTACCTCAGCCTGCCACATCTATAAAAGAACTGAAACGAGTATTCTTGTAGTAATATCCACCTATGTTTTCAAGGAATGGTGGTCCAAAAGCTGCAGAGTAATGGATGGAGTCCAAGCCTACGATCTTAGAGCATCTGAAGACACCTCCTTAGAGGAGGGTCAAGCTCGCAACTTATATGTTGCGTGATTCAACCCAGAGGTAGTGTGATGTTATCACTCATACAAAGCTTCATCGAGACATGGAATGGGTAGATTTTTAGCCGTTCTTCTATGACTAATATTTTTTGGAGACGCTGAGGGCCAATAAAGCATGGGAATTCATGCATCTAGAGAAGGTTGTTATGTCAGCGATAGACTACTATGCCCGTTTCACTAATATTTAGATATTCACACCTATTCTGATGGGTGATGAGACAGCAAGGTCTAGGAGATTTCAGGATGGTCTCATGTATGAAATCTGATCATAGGTGAATGTTTTATGGCTGACATATGTATATTCCATCATGAATCAGGTGATTATTACCCAGCGTAATCTATGGGAAGATGGAGGTTCAAACCAGAGTAGTTTGGCACCAAGATCTGGTAATGTCTCGATCGGAAGAAATAAGAGAAGTGTAGAGTTTTCTTGAGGTGATAGAAGTAGTCATAATACTTATTCTCGTAGCTAGATGAGGTGTTATCATTGTGGTAGAGATGGGCATATGAGACCGCAATGTCTGATGGACCTAGTCGAGTGTTTATCTTAAGGCAGCATCGTCCATCTACAACGCTTCAGAAAAGCATTTCTGCCAACATCTAGTGAGAGAGGTTATTCACTAACTCCACATTCAGGAGAAGGGTTAGTAGCTTTTCACCAGTCAGGTAATTGGAATACATCATTTCATTCAGGTCGAGGTGGTGTTCATGGTCGTGGAAGCCTGACCCCATGATCTCAGTGATAGTAAGGCAGGTCAGCTGAGGTTAGTCAGGTAGTATCTCAGGGTCGTGGTATAGGTCATACTTATGCAGTTCAACAAAACTAGTAGGAGTAGGATCCTGGACCTTCTACTTTCATAGGTACTATTATATTTGCCTCTATTTTAGCTTCTATACTCTTTAATACAGGGGCTTCACATAGTTTTATATTTGTTCCCATTGTAGAGAGACTTGGGGTTTGTTTTTTCTCTTCGGATGATGTTATGACGCTAGACACTCTATTAGGGATAAGGATGGTTGGTTTGTGCTAGTGTAAGGAGGTCCCCCTTTAGGTTGGTGGGTTTCACTTTATTTGGGATCTCTATGTCTTGGTGATGACTAGATTTTATGTCATACTCAGAATGGACTAGTTAGTATCCATTCAAGCCTTTATCGATTACTATCACGGTACGGTGAGTTTTACACCTCTAGAAGGTGGATCATTTCTATAAAAGGGAAAGTGGTATGTCCAGGAAAGCTAAGAGGGACCCGAGCAATGTGGGTTGAGTGGGCTGACATCACAGATTTCCAGTTTATATCTAGATGACAAGGAAACACGTTAGATAGATTTCCCTCTAGTGCTTGATAATTTCAAATTAATCTTCCTGGAAGACTTCTTAGGCTTACCACTGGTAAGGTAGGTGGAGTTCTCTATCCATCTAGTACTAGGAGCCGCACCGTTATCCATTCCTCTTAATAGGATAGTTACGACGAAGTTGAAAGATCTCAAGAGGTAGCTAGAGGATTTAGAGGCAAAGAGGTTTATCTGACCCAGTACTTCTCTGTGGGGTTCACCGATCCTTTTCAAGAAAAAGGCCTATGGTACCCTCCATATATGCATGGATTATTGGAAATTAAACCAGTTAATGGTAAAGAAACTATATCCTCTTTCATGAATATATGACCACTTCGATCAGCTTTGAGGATCTTGAGTATTCTCTAAGATAGATTTGAGATCTGGTTATCATCAAGTGTATGTTAGATCATCATACATACCTTGAACAACCTTTCAAAATAGGTATGGTCTTTATGAGTATTTGGTCATACCATTCGGTCTCACAAATGAACCATTAGTTTTCATGGCACTGATGAACTGACTGTTCCATCCTTACTTGGATTCTTTTGTGGTGGTTTTCATGTATGACATTTTGGTGTGTCCTCACACTTTGCATGAACATTCCAACCATCTTGAGATCATTTTTAGTAAACTGATAGAACATCAGTTATATGATAATATCTCAAAGTTCCACTTATGGATGGATCAAATTCACTTCCTAGGTCACATCATCATGGAGATAGGAGTATTAGTGGACGTAGAGAAGGTGAGAGAAGTAGTTACCTAAGAGTAGCCCAAGAATTTCTTTGAAGTTTTGAGTTTTCTAGGATAGGATGGTTACTACAGGTATTTCATACAGGACTTATCATGCTTTTTAGTGCTGAAGAAGGGATTGGAAAAAATGGTGTGAAGTATGTATGGTCAGATTCTTGTGATATGGCCTTTTAAGAGCTGAAAGGGAGACTAACATCATCACCAATAATAATTCTTCTATAGTTGGGAAGGAGTTATACAGTGTACTATGATGAATCAGGTATTGGGTTGGGAGCAGTTCTTATGTAGGGGGATCGAGTCATTGTGCATGGGTCTCAGTAGTTAAGGCCACATGAGAGGAACTATCCGACGCACGGTCTCGAGATAGTCACGGTTGATCATGACTTATGATTTTGAAGACATTAGTTATTGTGATATAACATTGTGGTGTTCACATACCAGAAAAGTCTCAAGTACATATTTACTCAGTGTGATCTGAATTTGAGGCAACAAAGGTGGGTGGAATACCTTCATTCTTTCGACTTCGATCTTGCCTACACGACTAGGAATGGCAATTCAGTGGCTAATGCACTGAGCAGGAGGACCCAAATACAAGCAATGTAGTAGGCCAGTAGTGAGTGTTAGATGATGGAATTGTTCTCTAAGATGCACTTGGAGGTGCATGACAGTCCGGGACAGACTTTAATTTCTTATTTAGGTGTGACTTCTACCCAACTAGATATAGTGTGGATGAGACAACTATCAGATTCTGAGGGCCTAGTCCGGTGAGAAAGTATAGTCGGTGAGGATCTACCTCCTGGTTGGACGGTTGGTGATGATTAGATCTTGTGGATCCATAGATGTTTCTAGGATCCAGTGGAAATACATGAGGAGTTAATGCAGGTGTTTCAGGCTTCATCTTGGGTAGTACATCCCATAGTTACCAAGATGTATCATGAGTTGCACTGTCAGTACTGTTGTCTAGGTATGAAGAGAGAGGTGGTTGGTTTTTTAATGAGGTGTTACACCTTTCTAAAGGTGAAGGTGGAACATCTATGCCCAACTAGGATTTTATGTCAGTTACCTATTCCAGAGTGGAAATTGGATGATGTCACGATGGATTTCATAATGGGTTTACTATGGTCGCCCTAAGATAATAATGCATTATGGGTGGTGGTTGAAAAAATTACATAGGTCGTTCACTTCTTTCCGATCAAGGAGACCTTCGGTATTAATGATATTGGGAAGTTGTATATTTGTGAGGTGGTATGACTTTCTGGGTTCCCTCCTTCTATCATTCCAAAGATGGATTCCCACTTTACGTCTTATTTCTGACAGAGTTTTTTGAGGGTGCTGGGTACACAGGTGATTCTGAGCATAACACACTACCCTCATACTGATTTCTAGTTAGAGCGTATGATATAGTCGTTGGAGGAAATGTCATGAGAATGCATCCTAGAATTTTGGGTATCTTGGTAGAATCGTATTCCCCTAGTTTAATTTTCCTACAATATATGTTTCTAGGTGACTATATAGATAGAACCTTATGAGCATTTGAACGGTTGGTCATGATAATCACCCCTATACTAGATGGAAGTGGGTGAGGCAGATTTACTAGGACCATGTCTCATGCAAGAGAATTCTAAGTAGGTTCAGTTGATTGATAAATAGATGGCTACTGTATAGTCTTGTCAGAAATCATAAACTGATTTCCATAGATGACCTTTGGAGTTTGAGGTTGGGGATTGATTTTTCCTATGTGTCGCACCGAGGTTGGGACATAAGAGGGTTAGGAGACAGGGTAAGATTTCACCGAGTTACGTCGATCCATTTGAGATTTTGGAGAGGGTCGTGCTAGTTTCCTCTTGATTATAGTTGCCTCAGAGGTACAATATTACACAAAACATCTTCCACATTTTTTAGTTGAGATGTTACTTTTCAGACCTATCTCACACCTTTCATCCTGAGGAAGTGGAGTTGCTGGAAGATGTGTTTGTTGAGGAGTATCACATTCGTATTGTGGATCTTAGCATGAAGGATCTTTTTGGCTGGACTATTCCTTCAGTATGGGTACTATGGAAACAGGAACGAGTGCAGGATGAGACTTGGGAGAGGGAGGATGATGTATGATCGCAATAGATGGAGTTATTCTCTGATGTTTCTTCACTACCCTTGGAATGAAAATTAGGGGAAACATTTCTTTAATGGGGAAAAATTTGTTAGAACCCGGTTCTTCCTAGAGGTATGGATCTTTCATTTGCAGTTTATACTTAAGAAAATGGGTGAAAAGAGGTCAAGGGTCTAGATGCAAGCCCGTTACATGATGTGACTAGAAAATACACCTCGTGTACTTATATGTACATTTCTTGTATAATAGGCTATATGCCATGTAATCCTAGCACACAACCATGTAATGGTATTTCTAGAATTTGTACGGACACGACTTGTAGTCCCAAGTACACACAGAGTAATTTTTTTATTGATTAAATTGTTAAGTAGCTTTGTTTGTGTGAAAATAGATAGGGGCTCATCAAGGTTTATGAATAGCAGCACTAAGGGACATTTTTCTTCTTAATTGATCATCTGAACCCTGATTCCTTCACTTTTAGTTTCATTTTAACCTGATCGGTAAGCTGTCAATTTCTATAGAGCTGTTATTAGTTATTCTTGTTCTTAATGAATTTATTTAAGGTAGAGAATTTATTGTCATTTTATAGATATACTCTATTCTAGGTCAAATCAAATCCTGTCGCTGGATGAGGAGAGTCATACAAGTATGATGTAGGTGCTCTTATTCCTTTATCTCAATGTAGAGTTGTTTATATGTGTCGTATTTCCATCTTCCCGTGTTTAAGGTGTATAATTGAATGGAAATTGACCCTTGTTCTTGAATAATGGTGATTAGTTCATGAATAAAATTAATTTAAGAATTTTTTATCTTGTGTGTTTGATTAAGGGCCACCCCATGGCTGTGTTTCCCTAGAATGGCCATTTATGGCTATTTGGATGAGGTTGCCTATGAGGCATACAATGCTTTACCTTATTGGGTTGTCAAGTTTGAATTACAATTATTATGTAATTTCAATTGTGATAAATTGTAGTTGATTTGATTAAGGGTTTGGGATTAGTGGTTTCCCCTTTTCCCCATGACATACAAATTATCATTTAAGACTTGTTACAGTTTAATTCACTTGTTTCTTGATATATACGATTCCCACATGAGTTTTTATTATGTTAACCATGTAATAGTGCAAATTTCATGTATTTTATTTTATGATGACATGCTGATATATTGGGCTCTACCCTATTGACTATTATGCATGCGGGTGAAGATTCATTATGCCTGAAAGTGAGAACTTGTTATGCATATAGGAAATGATTTGTTATGTCTATGGGAGAGGATTGTTTATGCTTATAGGTGGGGTTTTTCTATGCCTGCAGGCAATATGTTGAATTGAATATTGACATGGAATGACTTATGATGTGTCTTCCAATCCAAAGAACAAGTTTGGATTCAGTCTTCACTTTACTTGTTTAGATATCCTTCTAAAGTATCTGTTGTACTTATTTTAAATAGGGGATTGTTGAGTTTAGTCTAGATATGAAGACTTATATAATTCAAATTAATTTAATATTTGGACTGAACATAATGAATGAAAATATAGAACAAAACTTATAGGGTAGTTTACTTCAGAGTACTTCCTAGTTTGCTGCTTTTCCATTTTGTACACTACCTGCTCCATATACTCAATAATAGATAGGCACCGATCTGTGGTGGTTGCCTACTTGGATTTATTTCTCACACCCTATTTTCTCATGTTTTTGGGCCCAAATACATTTTTTTCAGGTGTTGATAAGGTAAAACACCCTTCTATAGGTACTTGAGATGCGATTTAGGAGAAAGAGGGCATGGGACCAAGATGAAGCTTGAAATGCTTCTTAGTTTCCTTTGTTTATTTTTCTTTTGGAACTTATATTTTGGATTACTACATTGTTCCTTGTTTGGATGCTTTCCTAGAACATGTGGCATGTTGCATCATCTTTGGTATTGAATGATTCTTGGTTATTTATATTATCAGTATTCCATTGTTTATTTCATTTGTATGTTGTTTAGTGCTTCTAATATTGAATATTCTTATTCAGGTTTGTTACACTCTACCAATGGGGTCATATTTCCCCACTATCACACCCAAGTCTCTCACTATTATTCGGTAGCCTCTGGTCTTTAGGGAAATGTCGTTGAATACATGTATCCAACTAGTTACAGGGTACCAATTGAGTGGCATCTGGATCTAGAACATTACATCAGTCTCTTATGTAAATAAAGTGAGGAAATGGAATTAAAACAAGTAATATCTATAAATAACTAAATTATAAGATAAATAATGGGAATATTGATAGTTATATCAATTAATATCATCATCAGATACATAATAAAAATAATACTGATAAACAATGAGATTTTAACATATATCCCTTATGGCTTTAGTAACTTTTGAATATTAATACCCATGAAATAAAGAGACATACATGGATATTTATATCCAATAATTTTGATGATAATAATCATAAAATAAATTAATGGGTATTTTATACACCACATTAAAGGAAAAAGTGGTGAATATGGCATGTGTCTCAATGATGTAAAAGTGGGAATAATATCTCTTACCTCAAGTCCTGAAATTATTTGTAAATGTTCGATACTCAAGTATAATAAATATAGATTAATTATAAATATTTTAAATTGAAAAAGTAATATATATTTTCCCTTATATTATTTAATTATAACCTTTTATCAATCATTAAAAAAATTATTTGTTACAATCACTATTTTGGGTGATAACTGCATTGTTTTTCATGTATGTTTTGGTTTGGTAGTTTTTTCCATTCACTATGATCATGGTTCAACAATATAAATAATTCTAACAATGATATAAATATAATATATATTCCTGATATGCATATTTATATGTATCCAATAATTTTATATATTGAAAAATGAATTATAGTGTTCATGGAGGCAGTTGGCCATACAAACTAATGAACATTGTTTTCATTTTTTGTTGGAAGGGATGAAATAAAGGTAAATAGTAATTCAACTTTATAGAATATTTATTATATCATTTAAATCATATATATTCATAAAATTCATCCTTATTACCATTCGTGTAAAGGGTAAAAGATAATTTAATAATATCGCTTTATGGAGGTGTAATCCACACGTATGCATGAGCATCATTATCATTTTCCAACAGATTGTAAGTTAAGAAGGTAGATACGATATTATAATTAGAGAAGTATAATTTTTTTAAAAATATCATATATATATATATATATGTGTGTGTGTTAAATCAATCATAATATCTAGTTATGAGAGATGGTGATGGAAAATGAATTACATTGATTTGTGAGGCGGTAGTCCGCCATACAGAAGATTGACAGTTTCAATTCCCATTTGACAAAAGAAGAGATTGATATTGGTAATAAAATTAACATGATATCAAATCATTATATTTATTTAATTCTTGGTATTATTTTATAATTGTTTAATTTGATTTGAAGGAGATATAAGAAGAAATAAAATGAAAAAACATGGTTAAGAACTATACCCATTCTTCGAACAACCTCATTAGGTTTACTCCTAATTTCCTACTAGAATAGTTTTTGATATATTTAGGGACTCTAGTAAGTAGGTATGGATTCAAGTAATGTTTTTGGGTAGTTATTTTTAAACATATCCTCTTTAAATGTGGATAGGATAGGATATGGGGTGAAAAATTATAATTGAGGTGAGTGGAAAACTAGTAATTTTTCAAAGATTGTAAAAACTATTATGTCACATTCTTGAAAAAATGGATCCAAAAAGGATTATATTTGTTTTTGATAAGGGAAAACAAAAAATATACCCAAAAATGGGGTTTCATAATATTTTTAGTCCATTTTAATTTTTATATTTTTAGTTTAACCTCTGGTAAACTAGTTTTAACCTTAACCATGGTGACATGTTTTTTATAGTTTTTACTATTTATTATGACCAAAATTTAATTTGACCATATTAACAAAAATTAATTGAGATTATTCAAAAACAATAATTCATTTTATTAAATTCATTTCACATAATTTCTAGAAATTGATTTAAAATTAAACTTGAAAACACATAGAAAAGAGGTTTTCCAAAGAAATAGTTTTTAAAGTATAAAACATTTTTGTATCAAGATTCAAAAAAAATTAATTCCAATGACATAAATTGGATTAATAATAAAATAATTTTACAAATTTTACTTTTAAAACAATTTAAAAAAAATTGAAGTTTATAAATTCATTAAATGTAAACATATTTTTTACAAAAATCAAAACATTTCACTATTAATCGAAAAATTAATCTTTTATGAAAATTATAAAAATTTAACTATAATATAATTTTACCTTGTTGATTTCAAAAAATAAGTTAATTTTTTCAAATAAATATTCTAAATGTGGGGGAAAATAATTTTAAAATAAGTGTGCAAAAAGGGGTGAGACCGCTTTTTAGAAAAACAAATACATTGTTAAGCATAAAACTGGATTAATTATTATCCCATGACTTGAAAAAATATTAGATGAATTATAAAAAATTTTATTGAATATATATTATATAAATTTCATTAAAATAATTCAATAAAATTAAATAAATTAATTTATTGATAAAATAACACATTACGTGCATAAAAACAGTTTTTTTAGAAAAAATATTTCTTTTACATTAAATGATTTTTATTTTCATTTCTTATCAACAAAAAATAAATCAATTTATTTTATACATGTGTAAACCACACATTTTTCATAATTTAGATAGTATTATTCATGCTCACAAATCCACCATCTAATTGATAAGTGTCACATTAAATATTAATATTTTAAAAGTATATCATGCATCTTTTAAACTAGGTGTTTCATGTAACAAAATCTATCGAAGAAATTAAATTTAATTATTAAAAAAATTCATAAAATATCTAGGTATTAAAAGAATAAAATTCATTTACCAAAAAATTCAATTATAGATTCATTCTTTGGGAGGTATCATTCAAGAATTCATTCTTAAGGATTTTTTTATCTTTGTCAACATCCTTCTATGTTTTCTTTATTTCATTGGGGTTATGTTCTTTTGCAACCATCCTCCTTCTTCATATTGATGGATTATGATCATGTTATTTCATAATTGACTAAATTGTATACCACCACTCCATATGGTATTATAATGATTAATTCTTACATTAAAAGATATTCTATTTATTGATCAGTGAACTATTGAAAATCTGTATATGTTTTATTTTGATATGGATTTTTATTGATTACCCAGAAAGTTTTATTTTGTATTGTTTAACCATCAACCTTATTCCACTGTATGGGTTATGATAATTTTATAACTTTTATGGATATGTGTAAAAATATCAAAATTTTCTATTTTATTATTTTAATATGGATAATAATTGGAAAGTTGACTATATATTGTTTAACCATCTACCTTTATTATCAAGATGGGTTATGATCATGTTATCCATTTTATTGACATTGGGAACCTTATTTTCATTTCATATGTCATTATTCCAGTATTAATGATTGTTTAAAAGTAAAAAAAATGTATTTTTTTACCATCTACCTTCTTTCTAGGGATCTGTAATGATCATGTTATCCCTTTTATTGGCATGGGGAGAAGTATTACAATTCTATATGTTATTTTTATAAAAATAATGGTTATTGGAAAAGGTGAATATGAATTATTTATTCATTTTCTCATATGATGAATGCATCGGATATAAAAAAAATTGATGGGTGGGCCCCATCATTTATAACATCATGATGGTTCAATGAGATTCATGGGACAAAGAAGGTTGGTTTTTGGTGTATACCTCTCCCTGTATCAGTATAGTGTCTTGGTACAAGGTGTGAAATTCATGTTTTAATTTATGAAGTTATTCATTCCATTAGTTTGTAATTAGAAAATATTGTTATTAATTTTTTAATTTAATTTCATGGATATATAATTCTCTTCATTTTAGTTTATTATGAAATTACAATGATTAAATACTCCTCCCATAATATTTGTGTCATGTTTATTCCATGATTTCCTTAGTTTTAAGTTTTACCTTACTGAGCATTTGATATCACCCCTTCTTATGTTTCTATTTCACCAGTCTATGAAAGAAATTATTTCACATGATATATATAACATGATAGCTTGTGTGAATAATTTTTGGGGGATTTTTAAGTCTCAATATTGATTAAGTAGTATATTATATAAATAAAAAAAATATCCATTAGTTGAGAAAGACATGGGATTTGTTATTTTATGTTTTGGAAAAAAATTAAAGATTTAAACCTAAAAGATCTTTGGAGTTTATGTGATTGAAATTTTCATTTTTGTCACATTATTATGATATAGTTATGTCCTGAAATCTAGAGTTGGTATTGAAGCCAACATGTAATTTATGTGTTTATGAGCACCAGATCTGAGAGTGTGAGTCTAGGATGTCGAAGTTGGTATCAGATTAGGGCTTAGATAACTTTTGATATTAGGGTGTTTGTTATGAATAATTTAAGGGTTGATAAGTTAAGGATGGTCATAATAGATAACCCTTTGGTATAGTATATGATTTAATTCTAAGGTGATCATGCTCATTTTTTTTGGGGACTAGGATGACCAACATTTAGCTAAAATCCTTGGAATAAGTCCATGTATAGAATGATATCCTGAAATTTTTGTAAAGTATTGATTATGTTATTTTCAAATAAATTAAATTCTTATATAGATATTTTCATGTGGATATCGTTATTAAATAGATGAATCTAGCGGTAACCAACCTAGAAAATATTGACTGATCCTTGACTCAATCTTCACTTCTGTACACGGTGAATAGTTCTAAGACTACAAACCTAGTTAGAAACACTTGGGGGGATATTCTTTATTCAGTGATATTATCTTTATGAACCATTATGAAGGATTTATTTCCTAATTACTTTAATTTATTATGTTTATAAGTAAAAAATAACCTAACTTAAAGAAATGTATATTGAAGTGGAAGTATCAAGTGATGAAATGAAGGTGTCACTAGATAAGGTATAATAAGATTAAGTTTTCATATTCATAAGATAATTTTCTATGATTTTATTGAAAACCATTTTTGGGTTTTAGTATTTAGTTGAAATAGGATCAAATAATTGAATTTGAGAATGGTACGTACCTAGAAACCACTATGTCTTATAACTGAATAAGAGAACATAGTAAAATGGTTGAGAATAGTAATATTCTATGATTATGGTAAAAAAAATTAGTGTCCTAGTCTCAACTAAGGTATTGAGATTTATATTTTAATATAAATTAAATCTTGAAACACTTATATATTCACATTAGTGTGTGATAGTTAATGATTATATTCTATTATTTTATAAAAGTTAAGAGGATTTTGTAAAACATCTAAGGATTGTACTTCAATAATTTTACTTTAGTGGTATGGAAACATATACTAAATGGAATTAATATCCATGAAGAGTATTTTTGTGAAAAGGTTATATTTTTTGGGATAACTTTTGGAGAACACATGATTGAGGTATGGATAAATCTTATGTTTAATATATTCTTTATGTTGAGATAATAATGGGTGGTTTTATTTTGAAGAAATAAGTTAGATAGTATTGGTATAATTTAGATTGATAATTTATTCATCATATTTTTGGTGAATTTCATCCAATTTTTTGGGATTAGGATATATTATTACTAGTGTGTGACCTTATGAGATAGTGGGAAATACCATATGAGGAAAAATTATGGAGTTAATTTTTCAAATAAATATATAACATTTTTGTGGTTTATTATCATGGTGGTTAAATTGGTTTTGGGAAATTTATGTTATAGAGAATTTATGATTAGGGTATATGTATAATTGGTAAATGATAGAATGAATGGATAAATTTGTTTAAAGAAATAAAATTAACTTGGTATAGCCTAATAGAGTATAGTAGATTTCATGTTAAAGGTTATACCCTAAATGATGAATATTTGAATAATATACTCACCTTTTTTGTAACACCCCGAGATTTTATGAGAAATATTATTTTTAATTTCTTTGATGTCTTGTATTGTACATTACACCAATATTATCTTGTGCTATATGCAAAACTGTATTAGCTTGTAGTATACGCAAACACTATTCTTGGCTTGTGTTGCACGCAGGAGCAACCTTCCTCAATAGCGTATGTTGTACGTAATACTGAGTTTCACTAAACAAAGATATATTGATATTAGATTATTATGAACCCACTGTTATGAATATTAGTGAATATATTTTGATTTTTATTACATTATAATTCGTCTTACACATTTTATAGAACATGGTATGAGAACAAAATAAAATTTTCAGGTAAATAAGTATTTTTCAAAAAATACAGTTTTTCTTCCTTTTGATGGCGCACCCACATTAAATTTAGTTTTTGAAATTTTTATAAGTTATATTTGAAAAAATAAAATTCTTCTTTTGAATCAGGATATGAAAATTTACTTTGGATGAAATTTGGATATTTTTCTGATAAGTTTCTTACTTTGATGAATAGTAAAAATTCGCTTAATTTTAATTAAAAACAACTTTTTTCATCGAGATATTTTATATGGATAAATTATAATATTGAATGGTTTTAAAGTATAAATAGAATATATTTTTACCATTTAATATCATTTAAGTCATTAGCATTAATTTTACACTGAATTCATAAGTAAAAACATTTCAATCTTTTGCAACGTTTTAACTTTTAAAACTCGTTTTCTCAATAGCGGGACTAATTTTAAATTAATACTGAAACATTTGTGTTTTGAATTTGAAAAAATAGATTACATATTTAGAATCATTAGGTACAAAATTATGTTAATAATCTACTTTTTATTTTTATGCATTCTAAATAGTAACTACGGTAAATTTTATTTACCATAGTTAAAGGTAAATCGAGTAATTAAGGGTAAATATAATATTATAAAATTACCCTAACACTTGTCTTAATATAATTGGATGATTATATTTTGACCTAAATGATACTTGGGTTTAAATATAATCTAATGGAACCCTCTTGAATTTGATTAAGACCTTTTATTTATTTTATTTAATGGAAAGGGAAATATGTCTCACTCAAACTTTAATAATTAGATTATTTTTAATATAAGGTTATACAGAATATAAATTATATTATAAATACTCATTTGAAAGCTAAAATGTTATTATTTATCATGGTAAGTTATTTGTAATTTTTATGAAATATTTAATTACCTTAATATCTTATACATTAATGATGTAGAAATTATTTATTTAGTGAAACAATCAATAATATAGTTTTATTAAAATAACAATATTTATCAAAAGGACCAGAAACTTAAACAAACATTATTTTTCGAGTATATATATACCCTAATAATCTAACGGTCTATTTCTGTACCATTTGGATCCTTATAAAACCTATTATGACATTTATAATATTTTATTTTAAATGATGTCAAATATGTCACCTTCATAATTTAATAAATATAACAACTTAAATGTTGTGATTTTAAGATGATAAATTATAGTAAAAATATTATTATTAAAGGTATTATATTTATATTTATCATAAGATTTTATTTTTAATTTTTATTCAACAAATAAGTATATTAAATAATTATACAAAAATGTTGTAGTAATTATTTTATTAAGAGATATACCAAATAAATGGTTTTAAAAAACTTAAAATAAATAATATATTAACAAATTAATGTACCCCGTGATTTTTTTTGATGAATATGACATTTTAGGAATATATTATATTTTTTAGAACATATATTCTCTGTGGGTTTTATTTAAATTCCAAAAATGAATAGTGTCAAAATTGACACTATTGATATTTTATAAAAATAACATATTATTAAATTATTTAAAAATCACAAAAATATTTAAAAACTAAAATATGAAAATTATATGGTCTAAAAGTTTATAAAGTATCCAATTATGGGAAATTTAAAAAATTTAAGTATGTATATATAACAATTTATAATTTATAGTTTTATTACCACAAATAAAATAAGATAGATTAAATAATGATAAATCAAGTTGATAAGGTTTAAAATAATATTAAAACATGTCTAAATTTTATTGGTTGATGGGATTACAACCCTATATCATCTCATATTTGAATTTATTCATTCTTCGAGGCTTTTATGTGGGGTTTAATTTTATAATTAATTAATATTTTTAAGGTTTCCAAAAGTGCCCCTCTCCTCTTCTATATAAGGGCACCTCATTCCCTCTCCTATTCAGTCAATTTTGAGCCTTCAAGCTCGGAAAAACCCTGACAATTTCTCTTCTCAACCTCTATAGTTATATTATAGAGGTTATGGTTTTCTCAAAAGATCATCTCTAGTGCCTTAAGAGGAAGCTTAAAAGAGGTGCGCCGAAGAAGAGGTAATCTCTTCTACCGATTCTTTCAAGTTTCTTTCTTCTTCAACTTCTTATTCTTTAGTTGTTTCATTATAAAGTAATAACATTAATATTACTAATATAATGATATGTTATTATAAATATTAAAAACCCGATTTCACCTTCTATCCATCCTACGGAAAACAAAATCACCGCGCGTGCGTACGTACGGAATACCGTCTCTACGCCGTGGTGTAATCTGTTTTTCCACCACCACCATACTTGGATGGGTATAATGGTGTAAATAATAACTATATATGGTTATCATAACATAATACTTATTATGAGATATTTTATCATCCACTCAAATTCCATTTAATAATTATGGGAATGATATCATCGCTCGTGCGTACGTACGGATTACCATCTTCTCAACGCGATGAGATTCATTCTCCATGTTAACCATTCAATAATGATTATAAAGTATATATAATGAATAATAATAGTATATATAACATAATAATGATACTGGATTTATTTATATGTATATATATATATATATTTCATCTACTTAATTCGATTCAAGTTAATAAGGAAAGGAAAACAGCGTTCATGCATACGTACGACCTACCTTCTCCATGAACGGTGTGTTTGATTTCATTTATCTATCTATTGTATATATATATATATATACAGAATATATATGATATATAATCATGTTTTAAATTCTAGAAGTAATTAAATCATGATATAATTAATAATAATATCAAGAACAACAAGTCCAAACACGTACGATAAATGAAACGATTTTACCGAAAACGCTACTTTAACATGGAATTGACAAAAGAACGGGTAATATAAGGTCATAAGTGAATCATATATGATATCATAAATATTATTATGGTTCTTTTACAAGTTAATAACATGTTTAAACCCACTATACAGGTGTTTAGGACACGTATAGAAGAAATTGGACCTAAGGTAAGGGATAATTTTTCAATCTCATTATTATCCGAGATTGCTTATACGTAAGTATTTACTGGGGTTATATTTTTCAACCATTTCCATAAAAATGTTTTTCATAAAGTGTTTAATATTATTAAATGTATATTTAAGGTTATTTTTACCCCTATTTTACTTTTACATTGTGTTATGGAAGGAATATTTCTTTTGTTTACCATACGAGGAACTTTTTGACTTTTCCAGCAATAGTACAAGGAGAATCTTTTTTAACTTATACGGCATGAAGGGATTTTTACGGTTTCATAAAACCTTATTTTCATGACGATTACTCTACAATATTTCATTATTATTTTCAACTAAATTCTTTTATTTTAAAATTTCATGGCATTTTGTGAATAGAAAATTATTTTGAAGAAGAAAGGATATTTTTCTAAAGAATTCATTTTAAGTGTTTTGTCAAAACTATTTTCCATATAAGATGAAATTATTTTGTATGATTGTGTTTCAAGTATAATTTCCCTATTATTTATATGGTTTGACTCTTCTTATGATTAAATGATATCCATTTTTTATATGGATTATGTTATGATGGGATGATGTTAATGAAACCCATTTTATTCTTTGGTTTATGATGAATGATTTATGTTTATTTTGTGAAACAAGTAAGAATGATTTAATTTTGAGATGGGTGGGACCTATATCTCCCTCAAATTCATTGGGTAAAGATTTATATATCATGAGATAGACATGGATAGAATTAAAAGTTAATCTGGTTCAGTGATACAGGACTAGAACGAGGAGTGACCTCGATTCAGTAAGGGACTGTGTCCACTAAGATAGTCTTGGAAGAAATGCCTTGGATATTATGGAAATCATATCATGTGATTAATGGTTTTCCACAATTACATGTTTTATTCCCGTGCTATTTTATTATTATTAATGTTCTATTCTGATCTATGCCTTATGTACTTTCAAGATTTATTTCTCAAGATTTTGATGTTTAAACTTTATGTTCATGTTTTTTAGTTCAAATGTATATGATTTGTTTTATTTTCTCCATGCTTACCCATATTGAGCATTTGAGATCACCCTTTATATGTTTTCTTTTCCCCGGGATTTAAAGAAATGTTTTAGGTAAGAAAAAAAAAGGTACGATCTTTATGGGAGATGTTGAAGATCTTTCACCATGATTAGAATATTATGTTACGAGTTTCCAAAGAAACTAAACTAACACGGTCTTTAGGTGTCTGTTTTTGTTATATATTAAGTATTTTACACAAGTAATGTAATGTCTATGTATGTCAAGATTTGGTTCTTTATATTTTTTTTTCAGTGAGTAATAACTAAAATTACGAGGACATAATTTCTTTAAGGGGGGAAATGGAATACCCTGAGATGTTATTATACAACTTCCTTTAAATAAGTCAATGTTTACAATATCTTTCATCACATATGACAGTAGAAATAAATGAAAATGTGATATATTTAGATAAAAATATGTATATTAAGTATGACCGTTAAAAATATTGTCATTAAATTAGTGTAAATAGATAGGAGTGACCATTTGATAAAATAATTATGGAATGAAAATAAAGGTTACTTTAAATATGAATGAAATTCATTTAGTATATCTAAAATGACTAATAATATCATTTTACACTAAAAATGTATTTTTATAAATATTTCAATTTTAAGAGATATACATTTTTATTTAGAGAATTATATGATTATTGATGATAAATTTTGATTGATATTAATAATTGGTTAACAGAAATTTTATTGTTCAATGATATTAAATAAGAATAATAATAGTTAATAATACAAAATTATTTTCCAATAAAAATGTTTTTCATTATATTTAATAATTATATTCAAAAATTGAATTTTTAAATTTTAGAATATAAATTTTATAAAACTAATATATTTTTTTTATTTATAATAGAAACATTATTCTAGGATGAATTTTTAGTATTTTCTGAAATAATTGGTTTTTTGGTTAAATGTGTAAAAATGCCGACTTTGATAAAAAAGTTGATTTTATTCCATTATCAAAAAATGACAATGAGTAAAATGTTTCTGAAACGTTTTTATATAAATGATATGTCTTCATAAATTAAATAAATAATTTAATACTACAATGATGTTTTTATATAACCAATGTATATAGTTTTAGAAATATAAGTAATATTTTAATTTTAAACACATTATTCGGTTATAATAAAAATTACTTTTCATCAATTGTAGAAATTAAATATATAAAATTGGATTCAGTATTTTATATCAACATGATCATATTATATCATAAGGTCAATTTAAATTTTTTTAATAAAAGTATGATTACTAATATTAATGTCAATAACCATAATAATTGTAAAAGAGTTAATTTCACAGAATTGTTTAATTAATATTGTGTAATTTTTCCATAATAAATTATATTAATATATTTTAAATTATTAATATAATATGATTTTTAATAGCATATATAATTATATTTACACACTTTTAATTGGTTACCAATGAAAAATATGATTAAGGGGACATAATTGTTAGAAAACCATTTTTCTACAAAAATAATAATTTTCAATATATAAAATATTCTATTTTAAAATTTTATATTATATTTTTTATAAATTCAATTAGATTAATTGGATATTAAATTTATTTCCAGCACAAACAAATTTGGTAAGTGTGGTTATGTATATTCTTAGTAAAACACAAATTACTTAGTTAAAAACCAAGAAAGTTAAATATAAAAATACCTAAGAAAAAATGATTTAAAACAAGTTTAAAACATATTTATAAATACTTAGTTAAGTATTTATCAAACCAATTCACACCAAACTCCATTATTTCTTATTTTTTGAGTCTTTTAACCTTGAATAGTTAAAGGATATCATTGAAAATTAAAGCCTATTCACAAATATTTTCATTTTATTCACCTATAAAAGGGGATCACTTACAAACCATAAATGTAACACTTCCCATTAGAATTTACCTTGAACCATTTCCCAAAATACCTCTAAAAGAATTATTTTTTCCCTTAATCGCATGTTCTCTAGACATTATCCTAAGGCCTTCACTTATAAAGAGATCTCTAAGATAAGATCAAGTCTCTAACATAAGTGTTACCTACTTTTTAATATTTGACTATTAATATTCCTCTTCCAAAAATTTTGTATCCATATAAATATAATGAAATCAGTATAATTATTACTCTAAGATGTTTTTATATGAATATAACAACCATTATTTATTCATCTCCATTGTTAGTGCGTGTGCACGGACTATCGTCTCCATGATGTGACAAGTTTTTTTTCATAACTACCTATCATGATTTGTTTTAGTAATGGGATTGATGAATATATATGATATCTATAGTATAAAAAAGATTCTGAATATTAAAATTATCATTTACTTTATTTATGTTCTATTCATTGAGAAATGGAAACAATAATCATGTGTACATACAAACAATCAACTTTACAAGAAAAGAGTTCCATTTTTTCACCACACACTACAGATAGATTTATAAATAAATTTAATATATAAAATATATTTACAAAAAAACTAATATTATATATAATATAAAATTATTTTATGATTATTTCTACCATGGTCACATAAATAAAGAGTTATAGAAAAATTGTCTAAACAGCCTCAAGTACCAGATGTTTTTAAAGAAATACATTATAAATAAATAACCTATAATGAAAAAATGTCCATATTAAATTATATATTGAAAAATAATGTTCCTGTTGGTCGGAGTGGTTTAATCAAGAGGGGGGTGAATTGAGTACCAATTAAAATTTCTGTAATTAAAAACAGTGTCTTAAAGACCCCCAAATAAAATAATAAATTAAACTGTAGTGAATTTATATTAAAGTAGAGGTTATGTCATATTCTCAAGGGATTGATTAATTCCCAGTTAATCAACACAGGAGTGTGTGATTATCTTTTGAAACTAACTTACTAATCCACACTTAACATAAACACTTGCTAATTTAATTATCAAAGTAACTTTAAAAAAACAGTATTGGTTTTAAAGTGATTAGTAGCGGAATAAAACTTTGAAAGAGATGGCACAACAATGTAACCAAGAGGTTCAGTCTCAAGCCGAGACTTAGTCCTCTCAAAAGTTTATGTAAAAAATGATCCACACCCTGGATCGGGGTTCAACAGTTTACAACTGTCCAGGTCCAAGACCTCTACCACTGTTCTTCGTGGGAAACAGTACAACAGCAACCAGTTGTCCAGGTCACACACGACCTCTACCACTGTTATTCGTGGGAAACAAAGAATGAAAGAGTTTGGTAAGGATTTACAAATCCTTTAGTTTGAGTACAGGAGACAGTGTATGTGTTAGATACAGCAGATAACACACACTACTCAAAAAGAATGGTAATAAATCACAGAACAAGAGATGTAGAGTTTAGAGATGGTTCTAGTGATTTCAGTATAGCTCTGGACTTTTTCATATTCGATCGCAAGTGAGTTTGAGTCCTCTTCTCGTTTCTATTTGAGAAATAGAGTGTCATATGCTCCAGGTTCATAGGTAGTGAGAATGTAGTCGATGAAGTTCTTCTTGTATGCACAGAACACTTCTCGAGTATGCTTGATTGTCTATGAGCTTCTCTGTGTTCTTCTCGTGCTTGTGTCGTTTTTTGGTATATTGGATGCACCGCACTTTTCTGGTTCGCTTCTTGTTGTTGTTTGTTTTTCCTTCACACGTTCGCATTTTTCTGGTATGTAGTCTTCTCGTATTTATCTCCCATCAGGGGACAGAAAAGATTTCTTTTCAGCAGGTACGAGGTACGGGTTCCTGACATCCGACAACCTTTATCAGATATTTGACAAATCATTAAAATGTATGATATGATCATTAGATAGATTAAATATAGGAAATAAATAAATTCAAACAGTGAGTTGAGTGATCGGTAGGTAATCAGCATCGGTAGCTTGAACATCGGTAGCTTGAACATCGGTAGATTGAACATCGGTAGTTCGATGTCATTAGTTTCTTTGACTCTATCGGTGGCTCTATGTGTCGGTTGGTACATGCTTGTATCATTGACTTTGTTTATCGGTAGCTCCATGCGTCGGTAGGTACATGCATCGGTAGCTCCTATGCATCGGTAGCTGTGAGTCTGTATCAGTATCTTCGTCCATCGGTGACTCTTATTCCATCGGTAGCTATTTATACTTACACCGGTAGCTCTATGTTTGTATCGGTAGCTGTCTGTAAGTCAGTAGCTTATATTTATAAGTACATCGGTAGCTCTGTGTTAAGTCTATCGGTAGCTCTTTATCAGTAGCTATAGACAGATTACTTATATGTTTTATGCAGAACACATCTGATTGTGTTAGAATCAATTTATAACTTGTATAAACATGGATAAATGAGGATTAACATATTTCAAAGACTATTTTAAATATTATTATTGGTTTGATCATAGATTTGAAAGAATTAAAGTATAGATCAATGATACTTAAAAATATCACATAGAATAAAAACATAATTGGGATTTTCAACACAAATGAATACATGATTGAGATTATCAAAACAGGTGAGGTTAACAATCTCCCCCGTTTTGATAATCACAATTTATGATATGGGTATTTAACATAGTGAAAATATAATAGTAAAGAGTATAATATTGAATTCAATTTTCTCAGAGAAAACAGCCTCAGAGATAATAGAAATAGTATGATATAGACATAAGTTATCAGAGGTAACAATCATAAGGTACTAAATAGACATAAAGTATCAGAGGGAAAAATGAAAAGAAGGGTAAAGTGTCTCCCCTTATTCCTTATTTTTCTCCATTGAAAATATTTTTCATTCTCCTTGGTCTCCCCCTTATTCTCTCATTATGTTCTCCCTATTATTCTCCTTATTATTCTCCCCCTTTGTGATAATAAAAAAGTGGGAAAGCATATATATATATATAGGAGACAAATAACACATGAGAAGTAAAAAGAGTTCTGTATTAGAGTAGTCAAAAAGTACAAAAACAGAATACAAAAGAATTCCTATCAAAAATCCTGGCCACTGATTCAATCCTCATCTACAACGAGAGATTTTACTTTAGGATCAGAAGGAGGCTCGGGTGGTGAGGATTCAGGTGAAGGTTTGGGAATGCCAGAAAAGATAAAAGGAGGCTGGTCCACTGACACAGAGTCAGGCCTGTAGGTTGAAGATTTTTGGGTGATCATTGGTGTGAGGCTTCGAATGGCTTGAACAGGAGTCAGCTAGACTGTGGAAGCAACTGAGGCAGAAGCAGGCAAAGCAGGAGGGATGATGACTGGTCTGGCATCAACATGCAAGAAGGGCAGCAGCAGATTTCTAAAATCCATAATAATTCCTCCTCCTCTTTCCATAGTAGAGATGAAATCATCTTTGTTTTCCATGAATTTCTCTAAGGCAGGAGTCAGTTCTCGTAGCTTGCTCACTTGTTCTCTGAAAGCTTGAGTGACTGGAGGGAGCTTCATGTGTTCCAACATTAGCTTGAAGTGGTGTTCGAGTTGATGCTTGGTGAAAATTTTGGAGAAGTAGTAGTCCACTTTTCTTTTTATGCCTTCCTGAGAGGAAGAGGCTTCTCTCATAAAGTCTTGAACAATCTTCATGATTTCTCTGGCAGAATCTCTTGTAGGAAGCACCACTCGGCTCAACTCTGATGAGTCCACAGAGCCACTAGTAGAAATAGAGCCAATCTCCTCCTTTAACATTGCGCGAACTTGATTCAGGTCAACTGATAGTTTGGATGTGAGAGGGCCAAGAGAGAAGGAAACAGTTTCTTTAAAACTCTTAGACAAACCACTGATTAGACTTTGAACTTGAGAGTCTTGCAATTGAACATGATCCTTCACTGAGGTTTTGAAACTTTCAAACACTGAGACAAACTGGCTTACTACACTCTTCACATAAGCTAGGTCCTTGTCAGCTTGAGACTTGGAGATCATATAGGAATCCAAAGCAACAACTGATATCTTGAGAGCTTCCAGATCTGCTTCGATTCTTGAAGACTGAGTCTGGAACTCTTTCACTTCTTCCACAAGCTCAGACACAAAGGAAGATAAATTACAAGCCAAAGATAGCTTGAAGGATCTCTCTAGCATTTTCATTTCTTCATAAAATCTTTCCTTCATCTCAGCGACTGATGCACTGAATGATTCTTTCAGCTCATTCTTCATGGATTCAAGATCTGATTTAGAGAAAAACTCATTTGGGATAACTGCAGCAGATCCCCTTGCTGAGGCCAAATTAACTACAGAAGTAGTCATTATTGAATTAATTGAGGATGCAAGAGAGGTTTCCATTAACTTCACTTCTTCAACAAAACTGGATTTGAGGTCCTCTTTCAGCCTATTCAGATCATGAAATCTGACCACATCATCTGGCAACATCTCAGAGGAAAGATCATAATTGATCTTCGGTCTATCCACAGACACCTCATCATCTGAATCTAGATAATCCAATCCACAGACTATAAACCCTGGGTCTTCTACCCAGTCTCCAAGCTCAACAGCTACTGTAACTTTTCCAAGCACAGACTGATGCTCCCCCTCAATGGGTGCATTCTCATGTATCACAACAGCCATTTCTGCTGGTCTTTCTTCATCAGAATCTTCCACAACAACTTCCATCTCAGCAGCAGTAAGGAGGTTTTCTGAAATAGGTACAGCTTCTTCTGTAACTTTTTCTACTTCATCAGCAGGCATAGCTGAGTTCCCAATCAAAGGGCTCATACTTAAACTACCAGAAGCAGACAATTCAAATACATTTTCCTTTTTCTCTTCTTCTTGGTGAGGTACAGACTGGTCTTCCTCATGAGTAGATACAATTTCCTCTACCTTTCCTTTCCTAGAATAGACCAATTCTGCAACAGGACTTGGGGGAAAGTCTGGATCTCCTCCAACATCCATAGGAGTTTCTTCTTCTTCTTCTTCTGTTTCATCACTATAAACAGGTTCCTCTTCATCAGGTCTCAGACTCGGATCTCTCATATCTTTTGGTCTTGAGGGATGATCCACAGGATTAAACCTATCATAGATCTTCTGATCATCACTGACCCATTCTCCCTTCCACGGGTTCCAGTTAATTTTCATATACTTGCAAACAGTCGAGGTGATACAGAAATTGTTCTTGACTACAACTGTCTCATCCTGAGACTCATCTATTTCTTTCACTTTTATCATCACTGAAATCAGCTTGGCAAAGAACAAAGCATTGGTTTTTGACTTTAGTCTAATCATTTCTTCCATTTGAAGCATCAACAATCTGCACAGATTGATTTTTACACCATGTCTTAGCAAATGAAGAAGATAGATATCTTGATATATCAGATTTGCAAAATCTCCTCTCCTCGGTATCAACACATGCTGAACAAACTTGAAAAGCAGTCGATTCTCTCCATCCATTTCAGCAGCTACCACTTGCCTTTGATTTCCATTCCCAGTCAGCTCTTGTAAGGCGGTCTCATAATCAAAAATGTCACTACTAGGTGGCATTGCTCTTGATACATACCCAGAGACTCCTTCATGTGGTACTTTCAAACTCTCATCCCACTCTACTGAAGAAAAAGACATCTCTTTTCCATTTACAAAAGAGCTAACGCGATTCTCATTCTCAGACTTCTCGAAAGTTACAAACTCATAGAATTTCTTTACCAACTTCGGGTAGTATGGGCCATTGTTATTCGAGAAACAATCCACCCATTTCTGGTCTTCCAGAATCTCGAGTACTAAGGATTTTCTAGGCAGTATCCATTCCACGCACAGTTCCTTCTCGATTACTATGTCTCTATTCTGCAAGTGAGGATTCACTGGTCGCCTTCCCGATCTAGTTTTGACTTCACTAACACTGGCTTTATGCTGTGTCTTTTGCTTTTTAGCATTTGGTTCTACACTTTCATCTCTGACGATAGGAATCTTGGTTTTTGCCATCGCGGGTTTAGGGTTCTTGGCCGATTTGGGAGGTAGGGTTCGAAGGTGAGAGGTTTTGAGCTCGGTGAGGTAAGAAGTGGCTTAGACTGAGTTTTATCATTTAGGAATTCCAAATAAATGACTAAAATAGAGTAATAAAATAAAATAAAACGATTCGTATTCTTGGCGGCAGACAGATGTTTTAAAACATTGCATCGGTGAGTTAATCATCGGTGAGAAAAACAAATCGGTGAGAATTTCTACGTCGGTGAGAAACTTACATCGGTGAGAATTTTCACATTAGTGAGAATTTTCACATCGGTGAGAATTTCACATCGGTGAGAATTTCACATCAGTGAGAATTTTCACACCGGTTGTGATTAAACATTCCCAGTTCATGTCTTATGTAACTTAGCCTATCTGAACTTAAAGGTTTACTGAAAATATCAGCCAATTGATGTTCAGTGCCAATAAATTCAAGAGAAATATCACCTTTTTGATAGTGATCTCTTAGGAAATGGTGTCTTACATCTATGTGTTTGGTTCTAGAGTGAGATATAGGATTCTTAGAGATGTTTATTGCACTGGTGTTATCACAGTTGATTGAAACATGTTTAAAAACGTATCCATAGTCCAAAAGAGTGTGTTTCATCCACAGAATTTGTGCACAGCAACTACCAGCAGCTATATATTCTGCTTCGGCAGTAGATAATGCAACTGAGTTTTGTTTCTTACTACACCAAGAAACTAAGGATTTTCCAAGAAAATGACATGTTCCTAATGTGCTTTTTCTATCTAACTTACAACCAGCAAAGTCAGCATCTGAATAACTCATTAACTCAAAGGATTGTCCTTTTGGGTAAAACAAACCTAAGTTAACCGTGTGTTTGAGATATTTAAAAATTCTTTTAACAGCAAGAAAATGAGATTATTTTGGGTTAGCTTGAAATCTAGCACACATACACACACTAAACATAATATCAGGTCGACTAGCAGTAAGATAAAGTAAACTACCAATCATACCTCTATAATTTGTTTGATCAACTGGTTTCCCAGTTTCATCTGCATCCAATTTACAGGTAGTACTCATAGGAGTTTCACTTCCCTTGATACTATCCAGAACAAAACGTTTTAAAAGATCCTTTGTATATTTACTTTGATTCAAAATAATACCATTTTCATTTTGAAATACTTGAAATCCAAGAAAGAACTTAAGCTCTCCCATTAAGCTCATTTCAAATTCATTTTGCATACTTTTTGAAAAATCAGTACATAAAGAGTGTTTAGAAGATCCAAAAATAATATCATCAACATATATTTGTACAACTAAAACATCTTTAGAAATTATTTTAATGAAAAGAGTTGGATCAGCAATCCCTTTAGTAAAACCTTTTGAAATAAGGAAATTGATAAGTCTATCATACCAAGCTCTTGGAGCTTGTTTTAAACCATACAAAGCTTTAGAAAGTTTAAAAACTTGATTTGGAAAATGAGGGTTAGTAAATCCAAGTGGTTGTTCTACAAAAACATCTTCAATTATAAAACCATTTAGAAATGCGCTTTTCACATCCATTTGATATAACTTGAAATCCAGATGTGCAGCATATGCAAGTAAGATCCTAATGGCTTCTAGTATAGCTACAGGTGCAAAAGTTTCCTCATAGTCTATGCCTTCTTCTTGACTATATCCTTGTGCAACTAGTCTAGATTTGTTTCTAACTATATTTCCAGATTCATCTACTTTATTTCTAAAAACCCATTTTGTGCCTATTGTCAAAGTGTCCTTAGGTCTGTCAACTAATTCCCAGACTTTGTTTCTTTCAAACTGATTTAATTCTTATTGCATAGCCATTACCCAGAATTCATCATTGATAGCATCATTGATATTTTTGGGTTCCAGCTGTGAAAGAAAGGCTTGATGTTCAACCTGGTTTCTTAGAGAAGCTCTAGTTTGTGTTCCTCTATCAAGATTACCGACAACAGCTTCTAAAGGATGATTCTTTAGAATCCTTGTTGATCTGGTAAAGGTTGGACTAGAAATCTCAGGTTCATCTATAGGTTCGGGTTCAACAGAAGCAGATTCTGGAGAAAGTCCAGAACTGGATACTTTTATAACAGGTTCTTTAGATTTATCATTAAGGTCCAGAATAGATAAGTCTTCTTCAAGATTCTCAAGAGAGGTTTTAGGCTCATGTGGATCAGTTTCATCAAACTTGATGTGAACAGATTCTTCCACACATTTGGTTTTCTTATTGAATACTCTATAGGCTTTACTTGAAATAGAGTAACCCAGAAAAATTCCTTCATCACTTTTGGAAGAAAACTTATCCATATTATCTTTGGTATTCAAAATAAATACTTTGCAACCAAAAACTTTAAAGTAATTAACCTTAGGCTTTCTATTGTTCCACAATTCATAAGGGGTTTTCTTAAGAACAGGTCTGATTAAGACTCTATTAATGACATAACAAACTGTATTTACAGCTTCATCCCAAAAATAAATAGGTAGATCATATTCATTGAGCATGGTTCTAGCAATTTCTTGCGCGGTTCTGTTTCTTCTTTCTACTACACCATTCTGTTGGGGTGTTCTAGGGGCAGAGAAGTTATGAGTATAGCCATTGTGTGAGCAATAAGATTCAAAATCTTGATTTTCAAACTCACGACCATGATCACTCCTCAAAGTTTTAATCTTAAGTCCACTAAGGTTCTCTACAGACTTGGAGTATTTGACAAAGTAAGAACAAGCTTCACTTTTTTGAGCTAGAAAATATACCCAAGTATATCTAGAAAAGTCATCTACAAGAACATAAACATAGTGCTTCCCATTTAAACTAGAAACTCTTGATGGTCCAAACAAATCCATGTGAACCAATTCAAGTGGTTGTGAAGTTGAAACTTCTTTCTTTGATTTAAAAGAAACTTTGTGTTGTTTTCCCTTTTGACAGGGGTTACACACTCTATCATTTGGGAATTCTAACTTAGGTAGGTCTCTAACTAGGTTTTTCCTAGAAAGTTTTCTAATTGAGTGAATGTTGCAATGTCCTAATCTTCTGTGCCATAGCCAAGATTATTTATGAAAAGCATTCAAACAAGTAATATTCTGCTTAGCTAAAGAATTCAGATTAACAGCATAAACATTTTCATTTCTTAAGGCAGAAAATACCAAAACATTCTTAGAATTAAAAACTTTGCAAGAATCATTTTCAAATTTAACATGAAAACCATCATCACATAACTGAGAAATACTTAATAGATTGTATTTAAGGCCATCAACAAAAAAAACCTTAGAAATCAAAATTGAATCAGTGTTACCAATCTGGCCTAGGCCGATGATTTTCCCTTTTGAGTTATCCCCAAAGGTGACAAAGCCTCCATCAACTTTTATTAAACTCTTGAAACAAGATAAGTCTCCTGACATATGTCTTGAACATCCATTGTCCAAATACCACGTCTCTTTACAGGAGCTCTTTAAGCAAGTTCCCTACAAAACAGATTTAGATGGGAGATGATTTTGGTACCCAGATTTTCTTGGGTCCAGACAGGTTAGCCAATAACACTTTAGGTACCCATATTTGTCTAATGGGTCTCATATAATTTGTAGAATTGACATGCTTTGAAAGATAAACTTTATTAGATCCATAGCTATGTATATAACTGGTTGAAGCATATGATGTTCCAAAATTACCTTCATTCTGTCCAGATTTAGAAATGAATCTAGTTGTAGAAATTTTCCTTTGTCCAGGTTGGTATCCTATACCAGTAGTATATTTAGGTGCTACTTGATTTCCTAGCATCTGTGTTAGAGTATTCTTGCCATTGGTGAACTTCTCTAAGTATTTTCTATGTTTCTCATTTGACAGTTTCAGTTCTGTATTTTCTTTTAACAGTTGAGCATTTTTCTCTTTTTCAATAGTGAGTTCGGTTTTAACTGTAGTGGTGAGAGCATGCTGTTTCTTTAATGACTTGTATTTATCCTTAAGTTCATTACATGTCTCTTCCATCATATCACAGTATTCAAACAGTTCAGATTTAGACATGTAATCACCTTCAGAATCATCTCGAGAATAATATGAATTTGAAGCAGAAGTTTCAGCAGTTACCTTAGAAGTGTTTGTCATAAAACACATGTTGGCTCGATTCCTTTCAGAGTCTGAAGATTCAGCTTCACTTGTGCTGTCTTCTGAAGCACTCCAAGTAGCCTTCATGGCTTTCTTAAACTTATTGTCCTTATATTCATATTTCTTTTTATACTTCAGCTTTGGACAGCCGACTTTAATGTGTCCTTTTCTCTTGCACTCATAGCAGACAACATCATCTGACTTGTCATTCTTCTTACAATCCTTTTTCCATTTGCCTTGGTGATCATACTTACCCTTATAATTTGTTTTTCTTAAGAACTTCTTTTTCCTATAAAATTTCTTAAATCTTCTAGCAATGTGAGCCATCTCAGCATCACTGTCAGAATCACTTCCACTGTCTTCACAGCTTGAACTTTCAACTATAGCTTGAAGCTTTTCTTTGTCCTTATTCTTTGAAGTTGAGGATTTGAAAGCGACAGACTTTCTTGCAGGTTCATTTTCTTCCTCTTTGTTCACTTTAAGCTCTTCTTCATACATCATCAGCTTGCCAATTAGTTCCTTGACAGGTAGAGCAGCAATGTCACATGATTCTCTGATTGAGACAGATGTGCCTCTCCATCTATCAGGTAGACACCTCAAAATTCTCATAATTTGTTCCTTCGATGAGACATCCTTTCCCAGCGAGATCATTGTATTGACAATTTCATTGAACCTGAGAGACATGTCAGAAATGGGTTCGTCAGGCTTCATTTTAAAATTATCATACTTGATAGTATAAGTGTTCAATCTCATTTCTTTCACATTAGTTGTTCCTTCATGAGAAACAGCTAAGGTATCCCAAATTTCAAAAGCAGTTTTACAAGCAGAAATTCTATTAAACTCTTCATCTCCTAGAGCACAGTACAAGGAATTCATAGCTTTACAGTTGTTATTGTACGCAGTCTTTGTAGGTTCATCCCAAGTAGATCTAGCAGTAGTAGGAATTTTGTATTCCGATTCAATAGCAGTCCAAATATCAAAACCTATGCTTTCTAGATGAATTTTCATTTTCAGTTTCCACTGAGCATAATTAGATCCATTGAAGAAAGGTGGCCGGTTAGTAGCAGCACCCGCAAGTCTATTGTCCATGATGAGAAAATTTTAAAGAGATAAAAATTTAGAAATAACAGAAATTTTAAGAACTTTAAAATACAACTAAAATCACAGTTCAAAAGAAGAGTACTTTTAGAAAGTATTTTCAACCTCTGATACCAAGTGTTGGTCGGAGTGGTTTACTCAAGAGGGGGGGGTGAATTGAGTACCAATTAAAATTTCTGTAATTAAAAACAGTGTCTTAAAGACCCCCAAATAAAATAATAAATTAAACTGTAGTGAATTTATATTAAATTATAGGTTCTGTCAGATTCTAAAGGTATTGATTAATTCCCAGTTAATCAACACAGGAGTGTGTGATTATCTTTTGAAACTAACTTACTAATCCACACTTAACATAAACACTTGCTAATTTAATTATCAAAGTAACTTTAAAAAAACAGTATTGGTTTTAAAGTGATTAGCAGCGGAATAAAACTTTGAAAGAGATGGCACAACAATGTAACCAAGAGGTTCAGTCTCAAGCTGAGACTTAGTCCTCTCAAAAGTTTATGTAAAAAATTATCCACACCCTGGATCGGGGTTCAACAGTTTACAACTGTCCAGGTCCAAGACCTCTACCACTGTTCTTCGTGGGAAACAGTACAACAGCAACCAGCTGTCCAGGTCACACACGACCTCTACCACTGTTATTCATGGGAAACAAAGAATGAAAGAGTTTGGTAAGGATTTACAAATCCTTTAGTTTGAGTACAGGAGACAGTGTATGTGTTAGATACAGCAGATAACACACACTGCTCGAAAAGAATGGTAATAAATCACAGAATAAGAGATGTAGAGTTTAGAGATGGTTCTGGTGATTGCAGTATAGCTCTGGACTTCTTCAGATTCGATCGCAAGTGATTTTGAGTCCTCTTCTCGTTTCTATTTGAGAAACAGAGTGTCGTATGCTCCAGGTTCACAGGTAGTGAGAATTTAGTCGATGAAGTTCTTCTTGTATGCACAGAACACTTCTCGAGTATGCTTGATTGTCTATGAGCTTCTCTGTGTTCTTCTCGTGCTTGTGTCGTTTTTTGGTATATTGGATGCACCGCACTTTTCTGGTTCGCTTCTTGTTGTTGTTTGTTTTTCCTTCACACGTTCGCATTTTTCTGGTATGTAGTCTTCTCGTATTTATCTCCCATCAGGGGACAGAAAAGATTTCTTTTCAGCAGGTACGAGGTACGGGTTCCTGACATCCGACAACCTTTATAAGATATTTGACAAATCATTAAAATGTATGATATGACCGTTAGATAGATTAAATATAGGAAATAAAGAAATTCAAACAGTGAGTTGAGTGATCGGTAGGTAATCAGCATCGGTAGCTTGAACATCGGTAGCTTGAACATCGGTAGCTTGAACATCGGTAGTTCGATGTCATTAGTTTCTTTGACTCTATCGGTGGCTCTATGCTTCGGTTGGTACATGCTTGTATCAGTGACTTTGTTTATCGGTAGTTCCATGCGTCGGTAGGTACATGCATCGGTAGCTCCTATGCATCGGTAGGTACATGCATCGGTAGCTGTGAGTCTGTATCGGTAGCTTCGTCCATCGGTGACTCTTATTCCATCGGTAGCTATTTATACTTACACCGGTAGCTCTACGTTTGTATCGGTAGCTGTCTGTAAGTCAGTAGCTTATATTTATAAGTACATCGGTAGCTCTGTGTTAAGTCTCTCGGTAGCTCTTTATCAGTAGCTATAGACAGATTACTTATCTATTTTATGCAGAACACATCTGATTGTGTTAGAATCAATTTATAACTTGTATAAACATGGATAAATGAGGATTAACATATTTCAAAGACTATTTTAAAGATTATTATTGGTTTGATCATAGATTTGAAATAATTAAAGTATAGATCAATGATACTTAAAAATATCACATAGAATAAAAACATAATTGGGATTTTCAACACAAATGAATACATGATTGAGATTATCAAAACAGGTGAGGTCAACAGTTCCTATGAAGTTATCTAAAAAAATATTTTTATTATTCAGTATTTTAGGTGAATGTGGAGAATGAATCTGGAATAAGATTAGGGGTTTCATCTCAAATTCCTCACATTGAGACATGTTTGGTATTATGAAAAAAATTTATTTTATGTAGTATATATAATTTATATTTCAGATATCATATCATGAATTATATTTTAATAATGGTATGTTAAGTTCAATATAAATCCCTCTAGTTTAAGTGTTTTTTAATATAATGTTTTATAAGTCGTAATTGTTCTTTACCTCAAACCTTAATTCCTTAAGATATGATTATTTTGTACAACATTTTTTCCTTTTAAGGGTGTATTTACATACGATGGATGTATTATTTTCATAATTTATTTTAATTCATGGTAAATACTAAACCAAATTACTTTATTTTCATCAAATCGATTTTAACTTAAATGTTACCCTGGTTGTAAAATGTTTTCGTAACTCAATTTTTATTCTTTGATATTTGATCATTCAATTATACTTGGATGTTGGGACCATTTTAATAAATGATTATATTATATGGTATTATCATTTTTTTTATGAATTTACAATTCTACCATATAAATTTACAATTCTTACCTATGAATCACCTTTTTGGTATATTTCTTACATCAAGGAGTATGTTTCCCATAATGTATATTGATAACTCAAATATCATTTCCTTAAGATATGTTTCTTAATTATGAACTTCTTTATTCCATGATTATGTTATACCACCCTAATATAGTATTTTATGTTAATTTATCTACCTCTATGGGGAAAATATATTTTTATACAAAGTAATGTTTTGTTACACTTTTTTCAATCTGTGTTCTAAATAAATGTATTCTTTTAGATATTAAAAATTATTTTTTCTTTTAATTTAATTTTTATTGTCTTTATCTCCAAATTTGTACAAGTTAAAAATTATGCCTTTTAACGTCCCTATTATTCAATATTATTTTTAAAATTAATGGATTTTAACAATTGTTTACTTCATGTTTTGAAAAAGACTTTAGAAGTGACCCATAACACCTTCTTTAAAGTCAATGATAAAAATATCTTATAAATTATCTTTTAATTTTTCAATTATATTTACCTTTTCATTTTCAAAAGTATTTACCCTAATAGGGTTAAGATTTAACTATTTATTCTCTAATATAAATTTATATTTTGGGGGAATGAAGTCGCATTGCCAAACAATCCAATTCTTGATCCCATCTTAAATGGTATCATTCTAGAATTATTTTTCAAAGATTTTTTTCATCTACATAAACATCATAATATGTTTACTTTATTACACCAGGTTTTTGTTATTTTGAAAACATCCAACTTCTTCTTTTGGATGTATTATTATCCTATTATTTTTGCATTGACTTAATTTTATACCACCACACTATGTTGTTCAAGCTTGGAGGATGATTTCATAGAAAGATATTTTATTTATTGATTGGGTAACTATTTAAAATCCATATATGTGTTATTCTAGTATATAATTTTATTGATTACTCTAGAAATTCTATTGTGTATTGTTTAACTATACACATTTTTCCTTCATATGGGTTAAAATCATGTTATCCTTTTCATTGAAATGGGGAAAGGTTTTGGTATTTCGTATGTTGTTATTTCAATTTGAATGATTATTGGAAATTTCACTATGTATTGTTTAACTATCCAAATTATTTCTTCATATGGGTTATAATAATGTTATACCTTTTATTGACATGGGGAAATTATTTGGAATTCTATATATTTTTATTCCAATAAAATTGATTATTGGAATGTTGACTATGTATTATTTGATCATCCACCTTCTTTCTCCATATGGGTAATGATCAAGTTATCCCTTTTATTAACACAAGTAATTATATTGGCATTTTTTATGTTATTATTCAAATACAAATGATTATTAGAAAAAGTGAACATGAATTTTTTACTCATTTTATCATATGGTGAATGCATTGGACACAAAAAAAAGTGATTTCTGTGGCACACCATTATATATCCCATAGATTCATCAACCGGTATCATGAGACAAAACAAGTTGGGTTTTAGTGTGTATGTATCCCCATATTAGTATAGTTTCTTTGTATATGTCATTTATAAAATGTTTTTATACTCAAAATTATTTATTACATTTTTATGTGATCAATAATTATTGTTATCCATGTTTTCATTTAGTTTCAATAATTTAGAATACTATCAAATTTATATGATTATGGAATTATGTTGATTACTTACTCCTTCCATAATATTTAAGTCATGTTTATGTCATGATTGCCTCAATTTTTTGTTTTCCCTTACTGAGAATTTGATTTATTCCCTTCTTATGATTCAATTTTATATATTTACGAAGGAAATAAATTCACATTATATATCTAACAATATATATTATGTGGATAATTGTTGGGAGATGTCTAAGCCTTACTATAGATTAAGTAGAATCTTATATAGTGAAAAAATATCAATCAGTTGAGAAAGTTATGGGTTTTTTTAGTTTATGTTTCTTCTTAATTATATAAATATATAAACCTAAAAGGTATCGAGAATGTATGTAACACAATATTATTTTTAATTCAAGTAATTATGGGATATTTATGTACTAGAATCTAAAGCCTTTATCAAATATAGTATAAAAAGTATGTATTTATGAGCATCGGATTCGGGAGTGTGGTTTTTGTTCATCACAATCACTAACCTTCGTCATTTTCAGTCTTCCATCTATTTACTTATTTGTTCATTTGAGGATTACATTGACTCAACCACCACATCCAGTATGATATTCACTATACCTATATACCAATATTCTCAATATCTATTGGATGATTGTTAACTTCTAGTGATCTAACCCATATGCTAATGGTTACAACTACTGTTGTTTTGACAAGGATAAAGTAAACTACCTGAGTCTCACATTCTAATAAGGTAAATTTTAGTGACTTGAAGAAAACATTATGATCTCAAACAAGCTCTTCTAGGAGGTATTAGCCGTCATCTTAGAGGATATCATAGATTTTGAGTCTACCTATGATGTCAGGTAGACAAGCCTTCTTCAAGTATCTCAATTTCTATCTTATCTTGAGTATAGGTTTCCTCTGCATGGTATTATATACCAGTATCATGATCTAATTTAACTATATGTCCAATTTTTATTAAATTAACTAATGACTTTTTACTATAAGAATCATATCTTAAATATAAGGGTTATGGGATTTATCATCCTCTAGGTAATTATAAGAGGATAAATTTCAAATTATCTCAATATTCTTCTTCTTAGTGGATAGTTTTGGATTAAATCCCCTATGAGGCTTGACCTTCTCTCCCTAATGATCCCTAGAAATTTATTTATAGTATGTGATATTGATATAGTCCATAAACTCTTTCACTGAATGCATTCCCAATGTGGAGTATGGGCCACAAAATAGAAGGAACAATGAGGTATTTTTCTATGAAGATCCTCCCAATCTAAAAAATATTGGATTCCGAGGATAAAGGGGTAAAAATCTCTCATCCTTGTGGTTTTGGGGATGAATTGGATTGGCCACCATGATATCTTAAACCTACTGAGGATTTGATAATCCTAGGAGTGGTGGTGGTGATAAATATTCCCCTAGTCCTATCGGATGGAGCTGCTCCCGTAAGTATATAAATTTGGTAGCTATTGCATACTTTATGATTTTTAGTGCTTTAATTTGAGAACATATTGGATATAATATGGGTTTTAATTTTTATTTTATTTCCACTATGGTTTTCTATATGGTTTTGGGTCTTACTTTCATCAATTGTGTGGCTTGTTCAACCTTATTAGTAGCCTAATTCACATGTTTATCAATTTTTCTATCATGTTGAGTGAATTTTTAGTGGGATTTAAGAGAATAAGGATACTAATGGAAATAATATCTAACATAAATGGACCTTTAGATTAATTATTGAACTAAGTTGATGATTTTTTATGTGGCCACTCTTGATGGACTCTATTGGACATTGAACAGAGTAAATTTTTGTGCACTATATTTTAGGCATCCTATGTTGTGCATGTCAAATTATTCATCAGTGATTATATGGTGAAAATTATTTAAAACACTTAGTCATTCATGTTGGATATATCTGTATTACTTTCTCAACTTTGTATGTTATGAAACTAAGATGGTGGCCATGTCATCTTGAAGGGAGTTCTTTCTTACTTCTTTTATGTTGTTGGAATACTACTCATAATATAAATATTTTTATTTTAATGTTGAAGTTTCATCCAAAAAATCATGCATAAATAATGTATATACTTCTTTTTAAATCCCACTATAATATCCTTCTAGGAAGTGGTTATGGGAAAAACATAATGATTATGTTACCTTTTTTCAATTCTTCTCATATAACCATGGTATTCTCCTTATTCTCATTTACGGATTCCTTGACTTGGTATTTATAAAGTGTCCATTTCCCAAATACCTCATTGAGGGGAGATGTATTATTTAGAATATTCTCATATATATCGACTAACATATGGTGTTGGTTAATAATAGATAATGACAATCACACTAGACTATCCATAACTTGGGATGATATTTCTACAATTAATGATGAAGCATTTTATGTTTCTAGACAAGAGATCTCATGTTTCACTTAGTATTAGGGAAATCATGGAGTGGCCTCAATGATAGGAGGATCAACTTGTTGAGATGTTAATTCATTTTGGGAAGTAACTTTGCAATGCACAACATTGGAAGGACCTCCATGGTCATATTAACATTTTCTATCATGGCGAGGACATTCATTCTACCATAATTTACTACTATAGGGAGAACCCCTAAAATATATTCTATAGGGGGACCTCTAGGGTCAATTTTATTATTTATAATGGGAATAGATTCATGGTTACCAATCACATATGGGTTGTAAATGGGATTACCTACTTTCTGATTAATCTTTTCGTCATGGGGAGTACCTTTAAAAGTAAAACAATAGAAAGGACCAATATGGTTTATCTCCTTGTCATGATAGAGATAACCTACATGATGGGTACTCTAGGGTGGATCTTCCTATCCATAAATCATAATACCATATACAGACCTATATGAATATTATTTACTTCTCTTAGTGGTCGTTAATCGACATATTCTTGAGCCTCCATTGAAAAATACTAGAAAGAATCAATAAAACCAGTATCAATAGGGATATGAATATGATCCTGATCATGATTTGTGTATTTAACTGGATTATAACTTCAAGATCTTCATGGTCAAGTATCCAAATCCAAAAGCTCAATAATAATCAAATTAAGTCAATATGGGATATAACCCCCATTCTTATAAATCAACATAGGTGTCCTTCTTCCTATCATCGGAATATACTAATGAATTTCTTGGATAGCTACTGGAATATTCTAATGCTCTTTGCAAGTATGGAATGGTATGGGGATATGATCCATTATTTATCTCTATTTACTACCAAAATATAGAGAAAGTCCTCATGGGTGATGACATGAATATTAGACTTCTCCTTAAATGGAATCATCGAGATATTCCAATTGGCTTCACGTATATGGGTAGGAATATTAATATGTCCTTGTGCTGTCTCCAGAACAAGATATTTATATTCTATAAAGGGAGTAGGAATATGAACCTACTTTGAAGTGATTTATGGAATATTTCAATGAGATATTTTGTTGTTAGAAGGAATAGATGTTTTCCCTGAATTTACTAAGGGAGCATGCTGGTGAACTCTAGTTGAAATAAGAATATTGGCCTAATAATTATCCTCATTCTTTATCAGGATAATATGAAACACTTCTTAAATAGAATCAGGAATATAATCCCACTAATTAGTAGTTTCTAAAGTATACTAAAGAGATCCTCTAGTGATGGGAATAAGAAAATGGTCATTCACCCTATTATCCATCGGGATATGTCGATAGTGGGCATCTATTTTAATTTCTAGTATATTATTATAGCTTCTCAGTATATGATTTGGGATGTAAGAGTATCCTTAAATTTTTTCATGGATATACTTATAGACTTATTCTATTGGAACAAGGATATAATACCACTCTTTAGTAGGAATTATAATTTGGGCCAAATCCAATCCTCTATTTTCTATCAAAGTATGAAAATAGGCTTCTTGTTTTGAATAAAGGATATGGTCTTTCTTCTTAAATGATGTAGAAATATGATTGAAAACTCCTATTTATTCTTTCAAGGTGTGATGGAAGGCTTTATAGGATGGATAAATGATATAATCATATTCTTTGATTAAAGTTAGTATTTTCTAATGGGATTATTTTTTAGGAACAAGAATATGATACTTCTCTCTAACTTATACAGTTTACCTCCCACTACGAGATCTTCTCCTTGGTTCCCAAGTGTGAATGGTCAGTGTAGAAATATCTTGGGAAACATCCTCAGCAGACTCTTGAGTGGTTGAGACTATATTACGTTAATGTGAACATCAGTTTGTAGGATCCCATCTAGGAAGCTCATATTCAACAGTGAGTGTGAGCTTATCCTCGTTATATATCTCCCTGAGGTAAGGAATAGAGGTAATGTTGTACTCATGGGATATAAAATTTTACTAGTTGAAGATGGTAAATAGTTCAACTTATCCATTCATGGTCCATTGGTGATGGGATGGTCAGTGAAGATTCATTTATGGGTGACTTACTAACACGACCTCCAGGGTTATAATAGAATCATTAAGGTGATACACTTTCAAAATCACATTCACTACATGCTACTTGAAACACTGAATTGATGAAAGTGTTGACCTATTTATTGGGGCTATATCCCTTGGGTGACCTGGTTATTTGTTTATTTCCTTTAAAATTTCATTAATTTTGATGGAGGGATCCTCTTTAAAAGGGTTCATAGGAGTTAAAAATAAATTATCGATAACCACAAATAATAAACTTGTTAATTCATCATCAAATGTAAGAGTTTTCATGATCGATCACTTTCATGAATAAAGGATTCACATTAGGTTAACTATGATTTTTTTGATGAATTTTCATACGCATGATGTCTTAGTTCATGTTGGACTTTCTTTTTAAAGGTATTCAATCATTGGGGATTTTACAATGACACTTTGGAATGTATGTTGGTTGACAGGATGGAAAATCATATTCTTATTACCATTTAGGGGGTGAATTATTTCCTACTTTGTGATTCTCTTATAAATTTTATATGTGTTCATGGATCCCTCATAAATCCCAATACACGATTTGTTACCATTATTCTAGTTTTTTGATCAAAATCATAAATTTTTGGGAACATAATTATGTAATATATGTTCAACATCAATGGAAATATATGTATATATATATATATATTTGAGGTTCTCCATTGATGATATCATTTTTACATGTTGGATTGTATCCATATTTCATTTATTAGTTAGTGATTATATGATTTAATGGCTCACAAAAAATCACTCTATATATTATTATTGCATAAGGATGTGGTGGGTGTTCATTGTATTCGGATCGGGTGCATGATAGGGGTTTTCTATGTATCCCTATGAAAATAATTAAACCCCACATAGGGTTTCCTAATATGACATGTCATACCATTTATGTTAATGGGATGAGGACCATAGTAGTTCCTTTTAAGGTCATGAATCCTTTACCACTTAAAATTATTTTGAATTCATGCAAAGTGGACTGCTAGGAAAATGGTTCCTAGTAATGGTTGGTGTTGGACATATGCATGAGAAACCCTTCTGTCTTACATTTTCTATTAGTAACTAGAAATGATAATGTGTGATAGGATCATGGAAGAATATGTACTTTTTGATAATGGATTAAATGCTCTATCATGGAATATATCCCAATGAGTATTGGTATATATCAAAAGGAATATAGACTAGTGAAAACATGAGTTTCATAGGGAATGTGTCCCAGTGGAAATATTATTTTGGCTGTGGGGGTTTAACCTCAAAGATGAATCCTATGTATCCTAATTAACATGAATAAATTCCAATATAGTTTCAATTCCACATTTTAAGGCTATGTGACGATATCATGTGGTGAATTTTAATTTATGGTGGTAAGGATGTTATCACATGATTTTACATAATGTGATAAGGATGTTTTTGTTGTGAAAGGTATGACACCAAAGGATCAAGTGATAATTATGCATGGGAATCCCAATATGTGTATAGATCACTAATATGTCATAAGGATGAGATTATCAATGAGGGAATGATTGGGTCTTCAAACTATTATAATTCCCATATAAGTGTCTAATTTTTTGATTCATGGTCAGATGGTAAAGGAAAAATAGAATCATGGGGGTTTTAGCCTCATTAGAAAGAATTTAGGGATTATTAATATGTTACTCAACTAGTTCTCAAGAAGAAAAGTACTAGATTATTCCTATAGGTTCACAAACTTTTAAGTTATTCCATAAAAGAAAAGATTTTGGGGATTATACCATGTAGGATTCCCTTTAGAATAGGTTGGGACTTAAACATAAGAAGGAGGGCCTTTATGATAGGTCGGGGAATACAATTAATATGGATTATTAACTCACCTAATCTCTGGATTATTTAGTATACCAAGGGGTGACCAACTCAACACATAGATAGTTGGAATGATAATATTATACCATGAGGAGTTTCATTGGTATCCTCTTGATAGAAGTCATATTTATCAAGGGATTACATTATCATTACTACCTTGAGGTTCTTATTTTTTGTGAGTAAAATATGATATAAAACTTTCTTCAGGGGAATACATGATCAAAAGGGTCTATGATTATGTGTTGGACCAATCATGTACTTCATAGGGTCTTGGGGGAGGCCTCCCTGTAGTGGTATTTTTAGGGCTTTGACCATGTAAAAATTAATCCAAGATCCTATATAAACCCAGACCAAGTAGATAACTTGGATAGAATGATGGATTATAAAGAATAATTGTTTCCCACAATTGAACTGAACTGATAAAGGTCCATAAACAGACCAAATGATTCATCCTAAATTACCATTATAAAGAGAATGAGGAGCACCCTAGGAGGCCCCCATTTTATATAGGGGAAACATACTTCACAATGCGGGAAATTTCTCACATAGGTATTTCATTAAATTTTGTGTATGAAGGATCCTTATGGAGGACATCTCATGAAAAAGACCGCACAAAGTGACCTCCTGTATGAGCCTTAATAAGTGGGATCATGGAGGAACCTCATGAGGGGCATCATAGAGGATCCCTAAATGACTAGCCCTCATGGAGGGACTTCTTATAGGGAACTCATAGAGAACATCATTTAGGGAAAATTGTGGAGGGGTCATCATGGATTGGAACTTGTGGAGGCCCCTCAAGAAGGGAACTAAAGGATAAATCACATAAAGGATCCCTCTTAGAAAATCCCTCATGTGGGGGACCTTATGTATGATCCTTGTAGATTAGTTTCCATTTTTTACTCTCTACCTTTTATTTAGCTTAGGAATTACTGGTGATTCCTTCATGAATGATATAATAAATGAGAGGAAGGTACACTATTTTTCTAAAGTGCAATGGTTTCTACAAAATGGGGAAGTTGAGGATGACTCTAGGAAATTGTTCCATATATTTATAAGCAATGGTTTACCAGAAAAATGCATCTTCAGAAGAATTATGTGGTCACATAGAATGTATGTGACTTCTTGGGATCCCCATTTCATATCCATGAATAAAACATCATTCCATGAAGTGTCCACATGAATCTAAAGGGATGTGTGTGACCAAATCAAATAAACTATGACCGTGAAGGTAGTACATGAACATGAAGGGAATATAGAATAATTTTCCATCTTCCACTTCAATTATGGAAAAAATGAAGCTCAAATTAAATAGCCTCAACTCTATAATTCCATTTTGGAATCATGAGTGGTCAAATATAAATCTATGAAATGAAATACACCTTAAATACTAGTTTTTCATTATAAAATATTTTTTCATGTCCCAAAAGTTTCCAAAAGTCTCTCAAATTGTTTTAGGGTTTTAAAAAACCTCTTCATTATTAACGGAATAAATCCACAACCCACTCTCAATGGTAGGTTCTTAACACCATATCACCTAACTAGGAACCATTTTTAGTGAATATCCATAACTCAGTGTGTGAGAAACAATGAAACACATAGAGATCCAATTTGAATCTTTTTCATGCATACAAATACTTTCCTAGACACACATGACATGTATTAGATGAATGAGGACCATTTCAAAGATTACATGGAAAACTGTGTGGCACACATCATCCTATATAAATAGATGAATTTACTAAAACTATTTAGAGCTTAATTTTGAAAATAAAATTGTGTTCAGAATCTATTATGTAAAATTTTTTATAAAAACAAAGAAACGTCATGTTGGGGGAGCTATAATGGAGAAATATCCTGAAAAAGTTGAGTTTGAAAGATCACACAATGGTTTGAAGTTCAAATGAACCTCTATAACTTCAAAATTTAGAAATATATCTATAATTTAAAAATAAATATAGATGTGAAATGTTGTTGACGGTAGATAGATGGAAAATTAATCTCTTAATGTTGAAATATTGAATGTGTAAATTATCCATCAAAATTTACAATATGATGGGAGTTAGAACCATATTAAAATAGTGAGGAGGATTCCATTCATGAGTGTAAAACTGCAATCATTAATTTTTCATTAAAAGTGACAAACCACTTTATCATGCCTCACAATTTATATCATATGAAACCTATAAACCCTTAACCACTTCACATCCCTATAAATCCTTCATGATTAACAAAATTACTTGACTCATTTTGTGTAGAGTTAGGAACTCATCAAGCCTATGGTGATCCTCTCATGTGTTAAGATGAGAGAAACTTTTCTAAAATTTATACTAGTGTAATGAAAAAAATAATTCATGTGAGGAGGGTGTTTATTCTCATGGGAGGATAAAATAAGTGGAAACAGATTCAATTTTCCTAATAGATAATTTTTAATAATAGTTATTTATTATGTATGATAAGTTTACATTCCTTGGTGATGAATTTGATAATAATCATTGGACTTGTTTGGAAATTTAAATTGGTAATAATTTTTAGGATTACTTCTCTAGGATTTGAAATCCTAAGTCTTAGGGAATTGATAGAGCTCATATGTTCATCATTTTTAGTTTTTATTTCAATGAATTAATCCCCATAATTTTTTTATTTTTGAGGCTTATTGCATTATCTCAATATTTTTGAAATATTTTTTGGATTTAATATGAAAATGGATTAATTAACTATTTTTTATTGATTTAAATCATTTATTGAATAAATTAAAACAAATCATTATTAAATTTCTATCTTTAAATTTTTGGGAAAAGAGACATTTTGAACTTGAATAAGAAAATTTTGCATATTTCATTGTTCATACATATGATTTTCCCTCATACATAATATCATTGAGTGGATGAAGTGGAAAAAGGTTAATTTTGGGGATATATAATATATTTTTAAGAAGTATGGATGATATATAAGAGGTTTTGTAGATGTATTGAAATCTATATTAGTTCATCTTCTTAAGTATTGTCCAAAAAATCTTACACATACACTAGAATTGAAAATTTCAAAAACTAAAACATCTTACATATTACATAAGATGTCAAACTTATTACATATCAATAGAAAAAATTATAATTCCTTGGAATAATTATTTGGTAAAAGTTCAACATCTTATGTATTATATAAGATAATCATCATCTTACACATCAGTAGTTTTCTATAGGAATCTACATAAGTTTTATTACTTTGGGAAATTTTATTACTGTTAATCTTATGAGGTTTTTTATATTATAAAATTTTTAGAAATTATATTTTTCACTACAAGATATGAACTCACACTACAATGAAATAAATTGAATTGGATAAGAATAATCTTTACACCATTAAAGATCATGTCATACTATAAATAAACATTAAATAACTCAAGTTCCACTACCATTATAGATATTTCCACACTATGGAAATTTTAGTTTATCCATGAGAGAAGAAGGGAGAACTGAAGTGTCTCCCAATAAATGGACATATTTCACAATAATTGAATTATCGATGATATTTTTTCCATTTATATTTATCATCCATGTGATCTCATTTAAAAGAATAAAAAGGGGGTTGTGAATCATTGGAAGAGTAAAAGGGATTAAAAGCCCGCTACCCATGTGAATATCATTTAAAACTTATTCATGTGATTTGAAATCCCAAAAATCATTAAAGATTTTAGTTTATTTGTTTCCACTTGGAATAAAATAAGGAAAATATTGTTAAACACATGGTGCATGTTTTTAACGTGTGATTTCAAGTATATTACAAGGAGGGAATGTTTATATAGGATTCTAGGGATTTTATAAAGGGATTTAAGAATATAAATAAAATTGGGGTCAAGAAATGCATTGTACAATAAGAGAGATGACAACACACTAGACCTAGGTAGTAAGAAGTTAGGGGAGATTTATTTTTCATATAGTTTATCCATGTATGGATAAAATCACATTATGAATGTGAGTAGAGGAGACCTAAAGACACCCTCTTATGAGTCTTGAACTTTAATTGGTTTATCTTATCCAATTTATTATGAGAATTTGTGATGTTGAAAGTAAAATTATTGTTTTTTTTGGAATTCTATTTCTTATAATTAAGTTTTGAATGTTTTCTAAAAATATTGTTTAAATTAATTATCTTCATTATTTAAATTTATTAAGAATGGTCTTTCTTAGGAGTAAATGGAATAATGTAGGATTAATTAAATAGATTTATTTGAGTAGTTTGGTCACTTTTATAAGAGGAACAAAACTCATACTAAAGTTTTGGTATGATTTCAAGAAGAATTAGGTATACATTTTATAGTCTTTAATTGTGAATAGAATAATTCAAATAGGAGGAATTTTTTACAAATTAAGAAGGGTATGTCCAAAGGTTTAAACGTGTTCACTATTGTAGTTTTTTAAATAAATTTTCACACTTATTTTCTATATAATATTATTTTTTTTAACACTCACTCACTCATTTTATTTTAATAAATTTTAATTAGTGTTTATTTAGATTTATAAAAAACATATCAAATCCTTAATTTTCATCTTATTTTCCAAAAAAAAACTAAATTGTTTTAATTTTAGTTGTAAGTTATTTTAGATACAACCTTATTGGATTATATACTATATTTATGGGGGATAAAACATTGATAGATATTTTAAGACATGGTACCTCACATCATGGAGTAAACATTATCAAGGGAAAACTATTCACTATGAAACACCCTGATTACCCCCCCAAACCCTCTTTGGGTTCACATATTCATCCTTGTCCAAATACCTATAGAATTCATACCTATCACCTTTCATAAAAGGGTTTTTAATAACCACCCACCCCCCCCCCCACTAAGTATTCATTGGTCCCCCCCTATTATATTTCAAGAAGGATCACCACCCTCTCCCACCTCTTCTCCACTCCTTTATTCAATTCTTCAAAAACTCTACCCAAATTAATTAACCAAAACATATATTTAATCAACATCTAAAACTATGTTGCATCTAATAACCTAGAGTTTTTACATAGAAAAATACATAATCCTATAGTCTATGTCAAACCGCCACACATGGAAATTATACAAAATTAATATAGAAATTTCTAATTCATCACCAAATCATGTCCACACTATCAATATATAAAGGAAAAAATATCAAATCATCAAACTCCTCCTTAATAAAATCAACCATATGAAAAACCACAAAAATTATTTCATCCTCATAACATTGACCTGTATGATTCTCTATAATTCTCTTTATGATCATGGGTCCTGTTAGAGTCTCCACATGTCATTTTTTCATCAAACAATTAACTAAAAATTACTTCCATGCACTCACATACAACACTTATTTTATAAATTTCAACATCATATGAGATTTAAATTGTAACACCCTAAGCTTCCATGGTACTTTTCCCTTTGAATAACGAAATAGCTTGCATTGTACACAACTTTGAGATTCTAACACTCCACAACCAATCAAACTAGACATTATGAATAGTAATACCCAATTTTTTAAATTTTATAAATTTTATTTTTCAAAATAGACTTCATTTTTGAATTTAGTATATCAAAATTAGGTTAGGGTGAATTTTTGGTATTCTTCTGAAAGTATTCAATTTTTGATGAATAGTGAAAAACACTACGTTATTGGTTAAAACCGACTTTTTATTTAAATAATTAGTTATTTTATTTTTATTTATTTTAGGTGAAAATAGAAACATAATACATATATATGTTCAACTTAATTAATTTGGGTAATTTTATAATAATTTTAGATATATAAAATTTATCGAACTTTTTACCGCCTTTTACCCACCTCCTAGGAGCATTTGTAAATTTGCTTAAAACTTAATTTTACCACTTCCGTGGGTTAAATTTAAAAATTCTGAGAGACATGGTTGACATAAGTAAGTAAAATTTGGTTCAATAAGATGAAAATATTTTGTGGTAAATAGTACCTTTTTTACTTTTATTTACCACGGTTAAAAGTAAATAGGGTAATTAAGGGAAACAATTATATTATAATTACCCTAGAACATGCTCTAATTCTATTAAATAAGTGTAATTCGTCAAAAAAACATTAGGAATAAAATATTATCCTTTTGGTCCACTTGGATTAGATCAGGACATTTATTATTATTTTATTTAAAGAATAGTTAAAAAAGATAAATTCAAAGTTTAATAACTAAACCATTTTTAATATAGGGTTGTAAATATAATAAATTCAACTATAAATATTAATTAAAAATATAAATATATTTCCCACATAATGGTATTTTATTTATAATTTTTAGATATTAAATAATCTAATTTATTTATGACACAATTATGATGTAGTAATTACCTTATTAATAAAAGATAAAAATAATTGATATTATATATATCCAAATAAATGTAATTTGATACTTTTGATGAATTACACTAATTTTATAGGTTAATATGACATTTTAGGGTTTATTAAATTATTTTTTTTAAAGTAATCATGCTGTTATGATTTTCACAAAAACCAAATACTAAATAGTGTCAAAATTGACATAATTGAGTTTTTAAAACAAATACTATATTATTAATTGATATAATATTCATAAAAATCTATGATTCTTCCAAAATACATAGATAAGGTTATATATATTAATAATTAACTACATGGGGTTCTCTTGGCTTGTTATAGTAAGTTTATTATTCATATAATATAAAAATACAAAGAGACATGGTAAATGCCAAACTATTTAACTAAGAGTTAAATCTAAAAGATAAGGATAATATGATGACCTAAACCTATATAAAACCTATTTTTTTAGAGGTTGTTGAACCATACCCACCTTATAAACTAATTAATTCATTATGGAGCCATTAGAATCCGAAAATTGTTTTATTATAAAATAATATTTCAATCTTTTCCTAAAGTGACCCTGACCTCTCTTATAAAAGGGAAATTCCCCTGCTATTAATTTCACACATCCAAAGCCATTTTTCTCATACAAACCCAACCCAAATATCCCCCCAACTTTCCTCCTTTCATCCTAGAGTCATTCCTTTGGTCAGAAAGACAACCTAAGGATCCCTTTTTGTCAAATCAAAAGGAAGAACCCAAAGAAGAGGTAAATATTTCATCACCTCTTTCAAGATATTTTCTTCTTCCACTTCCTCTTTCTTTGTTGTTTCCATTATAAAATAATAACTCTAGTATCTTCTATTTACTGTGATGTTATTATAAAAATGGAAAAACTATATTCATTATTCTATCCATCATATGAATGACAAAGTCACCATACGTGCATACGTACGGCTTACCGTCTCCACGTCATGGTGTAGTTTGTTTTTCAAACACTTCATTATTTGGATGGGTATAATAATGAGTATAACTGATGTAAATAATAAATATAACATGTTAAGGATTCTTTATATATTATATACCATCCAATTACATACTATTTCACCATTGATATAATGATATTGTCGCTCATGCATATATACGGATTATCATCTCCACGAACGCGATGAGATTCATTCCCCATCGTAATTATTCAAGAATAATTTTCATTTTATAATTAAAAATAATGTTTAAGAACTTAATTTCATTCTGGATATGAATAAAATAAATCCTATCCATAACAAACATGGCTTATTTAACCAATCATATAAAGGAAAATGAATTAGTTAACACCCGAAACGATGATAATACTAAAATATTTTTAACAAAGTAATATTAGAAGATCATATATGATATAATATTTATGTATATGGTTCTTTTATACGGCAAGTGTAGTTATTTTCCGCCATCATAACATCATCTAAGATTCCCTTACAATATTATAAGAATATTTTCGAATTAAATTTTTTCTTTTTTAATTATATGACTTTAAAATATTTCAAAATAGAAAGAGATATTTCTCTAAAAACGTTTTGATTTAATCTATGTCAATATCCTTTTAATGTATTTTAATCTTGTTTGAAGTTGATTTATTATGATAAAAATCTTCTATATTGTATTAAAGGTTTTGTGATATGTTTGACTGTGGGTGTATTATTTTTACACCATTTATGTTTTATGGATGAAGTATTGACATTTTGTATGTTAGTATTAATACGAATGTTTATGTTATGTTTAAACCTTTTCATATGAGGAATGAATTGGACTTAGTAAGTGACAGGTAGAGACCTATATAGCTCCTCTATGCATTGGTAGGTCTCATGAGACAAACTAGTGTCTTGGAAAAAGGCCTTGACAAAATATTATTTGTAGCCTTGGCACAAGGCCTTGACTATGTGGTTTTGAAGTCTGGCATTATGCATTCCATCATTATGAAAGTAGTTGTTGATATTGCATGTGATTATTCAACTAGTAGAATATCCATGAGAATAAGTAAATTGAATTATTTGATTTTATATTTTCCATGTTATGCTGATGTTTAAGTTTAATAGGCTTTTGTTTTAGTCTTATACATTACCATAAATGTTTATGCTTATTTATGAAAGTTTCAGCTATATTTTTATCCTTAATGAGCATCTGATCTCACCCCGTTCTATGTTTTATTTTTACCAGGATGCGAAGAAGTATTTTATGGTTGACATGTAGGGATAAGCTAAGTATATAAGTGAGTTAAAAAGGGGGAAAATTTTGTTGATGTTAGTATTTCATGATGTAATGTAAAACTTATGAATGTATTTAGTACTTCCAAGGCTACTAAACTGATCGGTCTTTTGGGATATGATTCCTCGTATCATTCCAATGTTATGAAATAATGCATCAACTTTGGGTAACTAGTCTCAGCGAATTATAGTTGGTATCAGAGGAAGTTTAGTAAAAACCTTAGAATCTAGATTTAGAAAAACTCTGATTAGAGAACATTACCCTAAGATTGACTTTTGGGATTAGTAAAGAAGAACTTCCTAGAATTTTGGTATTGTAGAGATTTTGTGATCTTTCCAAGAAACATATCCCTATATGGATACAAGTAGGTAGAGGTAGCTCTGGAAAAGATATACCTATGGGTAAAACCCAAAAACACCACTTTGAGCTATACTCGAACAGGAACTGGTGCACGACAACGGGCCTTGCGGCACTCTTGGTTACAAAACTTCAAGGGGATATCTTTAGGATAATTATCATTTTCTTTACAAACCATTAAGAAGTTTTTATGAGTATATAATTCTTCAAAGAAAACATTTTTATGATTATTGATTATATCCATAAACTGTTCAATTTATGTTAAGTATTTTACATGCTCGAAATTATGTATTGTGGTTCATAAACTAATCTACTATATGAAATTTTTTAGAAATGGAGCCTGGTGGAAGGAATGGAAACTATATCAATGCACATAATCCATGTAGGTATTTCCCTCCTACTAAAGATAATTATAGTAGAGCTGGTGAAGCAACTGGTGCTGATCAGCTTATCACCATACTGGGAAAGCTCACTTAGGTTATGAGTAATAACCTTACCCGTATGGAGCACCCTGATCCACAATGTGGAGGATCAATGTTTGACCGCTTCATGAGGAAACAACCACCAACATTCAATGGGCGTAAAAATCCATTAGTATCTGAGTAATGGATAAATTCCTTAGAGAAAATATTTCACACTTTGGGGATTAACGAAAGGGAAAACGTTTTCATGACAGTTTATCACCTCACGGGAGATGCAGATCAATGGTGGTCATTGATTCAAAATGAAAAGGAAGATGATGAAGTATCAAATATGGAATGGAGGGAGTTTATAGATATTTTCTAAGAAAAATACTTTCTTCATGACCATCGAGTGGATATGGAAAGGAAATTTTTTAGTCTGAGACAAAAGTAGGATGAGAATGTCGCAAAATATGAGGCTAAATTTACAAGGTTAGCAAATCATGCAACAGATTATATACATAACCCAAGGAGTAATATTGATCGATTCTTTGATGGGTTAAAACCATTTCTCTATTGAGAATTAGTATCATAATCCTTCTCATCGTATGAAGATATAATCTCATGTTCTATTAAGATAGAAAAGGAATTCTCTATGTCTTACGACTTTAAAGAAAAGAAAGAGAAAAAGAGATCTGCTGAACACTCTGTAAATGGAAATAAGGGGAAGAAGGGAAAAGTTGAATTTCTATCCTATGGTAAATGTGGGAAGAAACACCCCAGTACTTTCCTGAAGTTAATGGGAGTCTGTTACAAGTATGGTGAAAAAGGCCACCAAACTCGTGATTGCAAGGGGAAGAAAGAGGCTTTCAATGTTGAATGATACAATTGTAGAGAAAAGGGGCATTATGAAAATGAATTTACTAAGAGACAATGAAACATACCCCAAAAATATCCAAGGGATCAAGGCCATGCTTATGAGATCACTACTGCTGAGGTTGAAGCTCCGAAAGATGTGGTGGTAGGTAATTTAGTGGTTTCCTCAAGTTTATCCAATGCTTTATTTGATTCTGGATCGTCGCATTGTTTCATATCTTCCTAGTTTTCTAAGAAAATTAGATATTTTCAATTTAATGTAACAAAAGAGTTGTGAGTCAAAACTCCTAAGGGAAGTATCATTGCAACAAAGTTTTGTGAATCAGTTCCCATTAGAGCATTAAATGTTATTTATCTACTGATCTCATCGTCATACCAATGATTGAATTTGATAAAATCCTCAGAATGGATTGGATATACGACTATGATGCGAAAATTTATTATAAGAAGAAGGAGGTTACAATTTTCGATAATGATAATAAGTACCATATCTTTAGAGAAGAAACATCACCACCTGATTCTTATCTAGATCCACCCCCAGTAGCTCAACTAAATTCAATTATTGGAGAAGAAGAGAATGAAATAACTATAGGTGAGGAAAAGAATGTTTGAATAGAGGGTGTACCAATTGTGGAAGAATATATTGATGTGTTTCCATAGGATTTACCTGGACATCCTCCAGAATGAGAAATTCGGTTTTCCAATAATTTAATTCCGGGTTCAAGGCCCATATCGAAGACACCTTATAAAATGGCCACTGTAGAATTAGTGGAACTAAAGAAAAAACTAGAGTATTTGAGTAATAAGGGATTTATTTTCCCTAGTGTTTCTCAATGGGGAGCCCCTATTTTTTGATAAGAAGAAATACAGATCTATAAGGTTGTGCATTGATTACAGGGAGATCAATGCTATAAAAATAAAGAAAAAGTATCAACTACCTCACATTGATGATTTATTCGACCAACTTCATGGAGCTCAATATTTCTCAAAGATTGACCTTCGATCTGGATATCATCAGTTGTGTGTGAAGAAGGAAGACATTCCAAAAACATCATTTCGAACCAAGTACGAGCATTACGAGTTTATAGTAATTCCTTTTGGATTGACTAGTGCACCCTCTGTTTTCATGGATCCAATGAATAGAGTTTTCAAGGAATATCTTGATGAATTTGTAGTGGTATTTATTTATGATATCTTCGTATACTCCAAAATCTAAGAAGATCATGAAAATCAAATGCACATTTTCCTAAGGACTCTTAGAAGAAATAAATTATATGGGAATTTTAGAAAATGTGAATTCTAGCTTCAGGAGATTTCTTTTCTTATCCATATTGTCTCTAAGGATGAAATCTATGTTAATCCTTTGAAGAAAAAGTCAATCCAAGAATGTCCAGCACCAACGAGTATAATCGAGGTATGTACTTTTATTGGTTTAGCAGGTTATTATCGGCATTTTGTCCAGAATTTTGATCGATTGGAAAACCCATTAACCATGCTCACACGTAAAGGGGTTAAATTTTTTTGGACAAAAGAATGTGAAGAATGTTTTGAAGAACTAAATATAAGATTATTCAATGCTCATATCTTGACTCTACCATCAGGGAACAATGGGTTTGTTATTTATAGTGATGCTTCAAAGAAAGGAATTGGTAGTGTCCTTATGCAGAATGATAGAGTTATTGGTTATGCATCACAAAAACTAAAAATTCATGAGAAAAACTATCTCACTCATGCTCTTGAGTTATCAACTGTAATATTTTCTCTGAAGATATGGAGACACTATCTCTATGGTGAAAAATGTGAGATTTATACTGATAACAAGAGTTTGAAGTATATTTTATCACAAAAAGAACTTAACATGAGGCAAAGGAGATGGCTTGAACTACTCAAGGATTATGATTTCACAATACACTACCACCCGAGGAAGGAAAATAAGGTGACTGATGCTTTGAGTAGAAAGTTTCATGGAGTTTTGAACAAGATGAGAGTTGAAAAGGATCATATTTTCCTGGATCTAGTGAAGATGGATATGGGAATAATCATGGAAGGTGAAACATCAATAATTTTCCAAATGGTTTCCAAACCATATTTACTAGAAATGATAAAATGTTCTTAGGCTGATGAAGAGGAGTTTCAAAAGAAAATTAAAGTTGTGAACGATGGGACATTGATCGACTTCATATATGAAGATGGGATTTTGAAATTTGGGAAGAGAATTTGTGTTCCTATTATACCTGATTTGAAAAGGGAATTGTTGGATGATGCTCACATCTCCAATTTCTCTATACACCCTGGTAGGACTAAGAAGTATAGAGATTTGAAGGAATATTTTTGGTGGGACAACATGAAGAGGGAGATTGCTGATTTTGTGTCAAGATGTATGGTTTTTCAACAAGTGAAAGCTGGAAGGAAATAGCATGGAAAAATCAGGCAACCTCTTCCCAAACCTGAGTGGAAATTTGACAATATTACGATGGACTATGTCATGGGGCTACCAAAGACTCCTAAAAGGAATGATACAATATGGGTCATTGTTGATCATCTTACCAAGTCAGCATTGTTTCTTGATATAAGAGAAGATTTACAACTTGAACCTTTGGAAAGACTATATATGAATGAAGTTGTAAGACTCTATGGTGCACCCCTATCAATTGTTTCTAATTGTGATCCCCGTTTTACATCATGATTCTAGAAAAAGTCTTTAGAAATCCCTAGATACTGAACTTCATTTGAGCACTGCCTACCACCCTAAAACTAATGAAAAATCATAACGAACAATTAAAACTTTAGAAGACATGTTGATATCTTTATCACTTGACTTTAAAGCTATGTGGGAACAATATTTACCTCTGGTAGAATTTTCCTATAACAATAACTTTTATTCAAGTATTCGTATGTCACTATATGAAGCGTTATATAGAAAGAGATGTCGCACACCAACTTTTTGGGATGATGTTGGTGAAATAAAACTCATAGGCCCAAAACATGTTGAGGAAACGATGGAAAAGGTGAAGATTATCCAAACCGACATCAAAGCATCCCAAAGTAGAAAAAAGAGCTATGTTGATAACCGAAGGAAGGATTTGGAATTTCAAGTTAGAGACCATGTTTTCTTGAAGGTATCTCCATGGAAGGGTGTTATAAGTTTCAGTAAGAAGGGTAAATTAAGTCCCAGGTACATCGGACCTTTCGAAATTCTATAACGAATTGGGGTTGTAGCTTACCATTTGGCAATGCAGCCAAGTCTCTCCAAAATTCAGGATGTGTTCCACGTATCACTGTTGAGAAAATACATGCCTGACTCAATGCATGTACTCACCTATGATAAAATTAAACTAGAACCTGGTCTGCCTTATTGTGAAGATCCTATCAAGATTCTTGATACCGGAGAAAAAGTGTTGAGAAACTAGACGACTCATCTGGTAAAAGTTCTATAGAGAAACCATAAGATGGAAGAGGCAACGTGGGAACCAGAGGAACTTATGAAGAACCACCTGAATCTTTTTGTGTGGTAGTATTATAGAAATTTTGAGGACTAAATTATTTGAAGGAGGGAATAATGTAACACCCCAAGCTTCAATGGTATGTTTCCCTTTGAATAATGCAATAGCTTTCATTGTATGCAACTTCAACATTCTAACACACCGCGACCAATCAAACCAACCATTATGAATAGTAATACCCACTTTTTGAAATTTTACAAATTTTATTTTTCAAAATGGACTTCATTTTTGAATTCGGAATATCAAAATTAGATTAGAGTGAATTTTAGGTATTTTTCTGAAAACATTCAATTTTTGATGAATAGAGAAAAACATTGTGTTATTGGTTAAACTGACTTTTTATTTAAATAATTAGTTATTTTAATTTAATTTATTTTATTTAAAAATAGATGTAGAATAACTATATATGTTCAACGTAATTAATTGGATTCATTTTATAATAATTTTAGATATATAAAATTTTATCGAACTTTTTACCCCCTTTTACCCACCTCCTAGGAGCATTTTCAAATTTTCATAAAACATAATTTTACCACTTTTGTGTGTTGAATTTAAAAAATCTGAGAGATGCGGTTGACCTCAATAAGTAAAATTTGGTTCAATAAGATGAAAATATTTTTTGGTAAATAGTAACTTTTTTACTTTTATTTACCACAACTAAAAGTAAATCGGGTAATTAAGGGTAAAAATTATATTATAATTACCCTAAAACATGTCCTAATTCTATTGGATAAGTGTAATTCAACCAAAAAAACCATAGGAATAAAATATGATCCTTTTGGTCCACTTGGATTAGACCAGGACATTTATTATTATTTTATTTAAAGAAGAGTTAAAAGAGTTAAATTCAATGTTTAATAACTAAACCTTTTTTAATATAGGGTTACACATAAGATACATTCGACTATAAATATTCATTATAAAGATAATTAGATTTCACACATAATGGTATTTTATTTATAATTTTTAGACATTAAATAATCTAATTTATTTATGACACAATGATGATTTAGTAATTACCTTATTAATGAAAGATTAAAATAATTGATATTATATATATCCAAATAAATGTAATTTTAGACTTTTAATGAATTAAACTAATTTTATAGGTTAATATGACATTTTAGGGTTGATTAATGTTTTTTTCGAGGTAATCATACTGTTATTATTTTCAAAAAAAACAAATACTAAATAGTGTCAAAATTGACATAATTGAGTTTTTAAAACAAATACTATATTATTAATTGATATAATATCAATAAAAATCTATGGTTTGACCAAAAGATTTAGATAAAGTTATGTATATTAATAATGAACCACATGGGGTTCACTTTGTATGTTATAGTAAGTTTATTAACCATATAATATAAAAATACAAAGAGACATGGTAAATGTCAAACTATTTAACTAAGTGTTAAATCTAAACGATAAGGTCTATATGATGACCTAAACCTATATAAAACCTATTTTTTCAGAGTTTTTTGACCCATACCCACCTTATCCTCTAAATAATTCATTTTTGAGCCATTAGAAACCGAAAATTAATTTAGTATAAAATAATATTTCAAGGTTTTCCTAATGTGACCCTCACCTCTCTTATAAATGGGAACTTCCCCTTATCTTAATTTCACACCTCTAAAGCCATTTTTCTCACACAAAACTAGCCCAAATACCCTCCTAACTTTCCTCCCTTCATCCTAGAGGAATTCCTTTGGTCAGAAATCCAACCTATGTAGACCTTTTGATCAAATCAAAATGAAGAACCCGAAGAAGAGGTAAATATTTCATCACCTCTTCCAAGTTCTTTTCTTCTTCCACTTCCTCTTTATTTTTTGTTTCCATTATAAAATAATAACTCTAGTATCTTCTATGTACTGTGATGTTATTATAAAAATGGTACAACCATATTCATTATTCTATCCATCATATTAATGACAAAGTCACCATACGTGCGTACGTACAGCTTACTGTCTCCACGTCATGGTGTAGTTTGTTATTCAAACACTTTATTATTTGGATGGGTATAATAATGAGTATAACTGATGTAAATAATAAATATAACATGTTAATGATTCTGTATATATGATATATCATCCAATTAAATATGATTTCCCCATCAATATAATGATATTGTCACTCGTTCGTTTGTACGGATTACAGTCTCCACGAACACGATGAGATCCATTCCCCATCGTAATCATTAAATAATTATTTTAATTTTATGATTAAAAATAATGTTTAAGAACTTAATATAATTCTGGATATGATTAAAATACATCTTATCCATAACAATCATGGATTAAATAACCATTAATATAAAGGAAAACGTATTAGTTAACACCCGAAATGACGATAATACTAAAATATTATTAACAAAGTAATATTATAATATCATATATGATATCATATTTATGTATATGGTTACTGTATAATTTAATAACAATTATTTAACTATTATAAAGGAGTTTAATTTACCCTCTACAAAAGATAAGTACAAAGTAAGGGTTAATTTCACAATCTCTTTATTATCCGAGGTTGTTTTTATGTAAGTATCTATTGTGATCTCTTTATCATCCAAATCCATGTTTTCCTAAAAATATATTTCAAAACATTTCACTTATTTACTAGAATATGGGATAATGTCATTTATACCTTTATTTGACCTTATATGTTTTTAAAGGAATCTTTCTGTCATTTTCCAAACAAGGTACTTTATTACCTTTTCGACAAAATTAAGTTAAGAATTTTTTTTAACTTATACAGGGAGTGCAGCTATTTTCTTCTATTATAACATCATCAAATCTTCCCTTAGAATATTATAAGAATATTTTCAAGATAAATGTTTTAGTTTATAATTATATGACTTTTAAATTATTTAAAAATATAAAGAGATATTTCTATAAAAAAGTTTTGATTTTATCTATGTCAATATCCTTTTGATGGATTATAAGTTTGTTTGAAGTTGATTTATTATGATAGAAATATTCCATATTGTATTGAAGGTTTTGTGATATGTTTGACTATGGATGTGTTATTTTTACACCATTAATGGTTTATGGATAAATTATTTACATTTCATAGCCTATTTTTAATATGAATGTTTATGTTATGTTTAAACCTTTTCATATGAGGAATGTGTTGGACTTAGTAAATGACGGGTGGAGCCTGCTATAGATCCTCGATGCATCGATAGGTCTCATGAGACAAAATAGTGTCTTGGAACAAGGCCTTGAAAAAATCTTATTTTTATCCTTGGCACAAGGCCTTGAATATGTGGTTATGAATTCTGGAATTATGCATTCCATCATTATGAAAGTGGCTATTGATATTTCATGTGATTATTAGACTAGTAGAATATCCTTGTGAATAAGTAAATAGAATTATTTGATTTTATCTTTTCTATATTATGCTGAAGTTTAGGATTAAAAGTATTTTTTTATTCTTATACATTTTCTTATATGTTTTTTCGTATTTATGAAAGTTTCCGTTATACTGTTATCCTTACTGAGCATCTGAACTCACCCCTTTATATGTTTTATTTTTACTAGTATGTGAAGAAGTATTTTATGGTTGAAATACTGGGATAAGATAAGGATATAAGTGTGTTCAAAATGGATCAAAATGTTGTTTAAGTTTTTATTTCATGATGTAATGTAAAACTTATGAATGTATCTAGTACTTCCATGTCTACTAAACTAATTAGTATTTCAGGACATGATTCCTTGTATCATGAAAATGTTATGTAATAATGCACCGCCTCTGGGAACTAGGGTTGGGGCGTTACATGAATTACTCAATGGGAGAAACCATCAAATTATACCCAAAAATATATAAATAAGTTCCCTTTATAGAATCTATTTTTGGCCAAATCCTCAAAAAAATTGTCTAATATTTTAAATGTTAAAAAAACTATTAAATAGATCACTGTTGATCTTAAAAAATCCAATATTATTATATACATGGAAAACAATTGAAAACTACAATTTATAAAATTAAAACGCTAAAAATATAATATAAAGATCGACATATATATATATATAATATTAAAGATAAAATTGGAGGTAAAACCAGAACATGGTGAGTGATATTAGGCCTCAAGCTACCCATATTGGGCCACATTGCCTAACCCACATCCCACTCTACACGGTCATCCAAAAGAGTGGGATCTTCTACTCTTAATATTTTTTCTCTTATTAGCAATAAATTACCCACCCATAGACCTTATCCTACCTTCTATGAGCCTATATCAAACATTTCATCTTTATTGATTATAAAAAAATGTTCCACCTTCCCTATCTCCCTTCTATGAAACTTCCCTCCTCTATCTTTCCATTGACATATTCATTTCACAAGGAGGGAATGTTGAGATGTTGTTCATTCCTCACTTAATAAAGATTCTTCATACCAGCACTGCCTCACAAAAACACCTCTATAACACTACATAACTTCTTATTAAAGTCATTTCACTCCCTATATTGATCCAGCATGACCATGACACACTGATCTACCTCTCATGTCATTGATCTACCTGATCTCCAAAAATAAAGGTTCATATGGTTGTAGGAAACATAGATCAGATATAAATTTCATAATTAAATTATCCATTTTATAGATATAATAATAGAAAATATAAAAAACCTATATTTCAATAAGTAAATATACCTTAGATAATACTATGTTTGATAGTGTTTAATATATGCATCACCGAGATTAAACAAACCACTATATACTATAAAAATATTATTATTCAAATATAAATATTATAACATAGTCATTAGTTTAGTGGGTTAGAATAGGAATAAACATACAATGGAACATATCTATAAAAATTTTATTAATACAAATGTACTGATTAATGCCTATTAAAAATATTTCAATTTTAAATAAAATCATATGAGATTAAAATATACCTTTATCATAAAAATAATTTTATGTGTGAAATTTATTTTTGTCATAATAGATTAAATTGAGCACTATTGATAAAATATTATAATGAAATTATTATATTATATTTCCAATAAAATAAATTAACATTAATTTAATTTTGGTAAATAGTCAATTAATGAGAATAAATTCATTTTATGCTTCAAAAATGGGTTTTATATCATTTTGTTCTTGAATATTATATTTAATTTCTAAAAAAAAAATAAATTATTTTTTAAAAAATGGATATCATTTTATAAATAAAATTTTCTTAATATTCTTAGGATGAATTTTTTAAATTTTCTTTAAAATATTTATATCTAACTGAATGATGAAAAATGTCGATTTTGAAAAACTATAATTTATTTTCTTTAAAAAAAGTAATTTAAAATTATCATTATATTTTTAATTTTATTTTAAAGTAACTTAAGACCCATTTGATGAAACATAACATAATTAATTCCATATAAATTTTCATTATATTTTATTTGGTATAAGTTCATTTTTATGTTGAAGAACACATTTTTATAGAATATATTTTTGATGAATTTTTCATACTTATATTAAAATAAATTTCTTCAAATTATAGGAATTTAATCATGAAAATTTTATTTAATATTTAGAAGTGGGAGTTTAAAATTTTTTAAATAGTTTTATTTCATTTTTAGTCATAATGAATAGTAACAATGGTAAATGTTTACCATCACGTTAATGGATAAAATAAGTAAATTAAGGTTAAAATAATGGGATAATATCTCAAAATAAATATAACACCTGACTTTTTATAATTATATGAGTAAATTTTTTCCATCCTCATCCAAGATTAAAAATTATGGAAATTTGGTATCATTTTCCTTTGATAATGACCTTTAAATTATTTTAAGTAATGAAATTTTTAAAAAAATACACTCACTTTCTTTTAATATCTATAATATTTTTTCATTGGGATAAAAATAAGACATTAATGGTTATAAATTTTTATTTTAAATATTAATAAACTACTTATTTGATATGAATTAATTTTTCATTTTTTATATATTATAGTTTCCTTGAACAGTTACACAACGCTAACGTGGTTCTTGTGAAAAGAGTAGAAAAAGCAAATAAATTATTTTATAAAACATTAAATGTAATATATTTTGGATGAATTACCATTCAAAAATAATTTTATGGATAAAAATAATGTATAATTTATGTTTAATGTGTTTATATTCTAATTACATTGTTATTTTTATGTCATTAAATTAAATATATATGAATAGTCTCGAAAATGACTATTAATGGTATTTAATGTGTAAAAATTATTTTTATATTATTATAAAATTGTATAAAACCTATATTTAACCAATTGGAATGGAAATTTTGATCGTATAATTAATTTTTCAGGAATTTTCTATTTTAAATTTTTAAAATTACTTTTATGACCCTTAAAAATTTTAAACTTTTTTACAATAGTTATGGTTAAACAGGGTAAATGACGGGGTCAAACAAAATTATAAGTTTTAAAATTACACATAAATTTATATAAATTTTATTGATTAAATTTATTTCTCCCTTATCATACTTATATTTTAATATATTGATGTTTTAATCCATTAAAACGAGTGATACACATATTATATATTAATATTTCATGCATTTACAAGATTGCTACACACCTCACTTATAAAATTAAACCTCTTATCATCTCTCCTATAAACCTCATGAGACTTTTAGTTCAGACAAGTTATACCCATATAACTTAATATATACCCTATAAACATCAATGATATTCTTTTATTCCCCTAATACCATCCTAGGAAGTCTCAAGGTGTGAGCCAAATGATGATTTCCAAAGAAGATGTATAACTCTTAACCGAGTTCTTTCATTTTATTTATTCTTATTCCTCCTATAATTATTTCCAAACCATGTGGATATAATAACATATATATCTTCCTAATACTAAAATTTTATTGTTTTTATTATGTATAATAACTTTTTCATCTCTTTTTATATCATAGGGGAAATTAAAACATTGTTTGTATGCACGTGTCAAACAGTCACCTCCACAAAGTGATGCATTTTTTTATCTTTATCTCACAAGTAAAGTTATTATTATGGATTTAATATATTTTTATGATATTATTAACACAAATATTATTTTTTAAATATAAGATATTACTTAACTTCAAACCCTTCCACCCATTAAAAAATGATAATGTTGCTCTTGTATACATGTGGACTACCACCTCCACAAAGCGATGTGATTCATTTTTCATGTCCGTTATTTATAGATGATTGTAAAATTATATTTAATTTATAAAATTTTTAATTATGTAATTATTAAAATTCTGTATATTATGGGACCAAACCCACTTAAACCATGGAAGGACTATGAATATTATTTTGGAATTATTAACTAAACATCCCCAAAACATCCAACGTAAACTTAACTAATTTAGTAACTCAATAATTCATGTTAATAAATAAAATTAAAGAAATAATTATAATGAAATAAACATTAAAAAATTTATTTATTAATTATAAAACTAATATAATTTTATTATTCAAGAGTTATATAACAAAAAAATTGTTGGGGACATGAGGTAACTGATTTTCCATTAAAAACTTATTTTAATGTTTTCCTTTCAAAATTTTTCTCCTCCATGTCCATGTTCATAAAATATTTCCAGAAAATTCTTATATATGGTTAAAATATTATTAAGGGTAATTTTCAACTAATTTAAATTTTTTTTACAAATTATTAAAAAGAATATTTTTAAATGTTTTCCATATGACTCACATTTGAATTTTTAAGAAATGTGTAAAATGTATGTTCTCATTGAACATATACGACATGAATAGATTTACCCATTATCATTAACATTATTTTAATTGAATATTATTTTATATTTTTACATTTTTATTTTAAGTGAAAGTAATTTTATTAATATTATGGAAACGTTTATTTCAAATTCTATCAAACGAAAAGGATATTTTTCTCATGTTTTCAAGAAATGGTTTGAATGTTTTTTTAATGTTATTTTCATATGAGACAATATATTTTGATGGTTATTTTTCATTACTATGAATATAATCTAATGATACCATACACCTTATTTATGTGTATATATTATGATCATGTTTTATATTTATTTACTGGTGGAAATATTAACATTTCGTATTCTAGTTTTTAATATGAATGTTTAAATTGATTTTTTATTGAATTATAATTCATTTATTTAAGATGATGAATTCAATAGACTAATAAGTGATGGGGGCTATTATATCCCCTTTATGTATCAATATGTCTTAAGAGATAAAATATCCTTGGTATTTCGAGTATTCCTCCCTAATTATTTATGATGTCTTAGAATAGAGCCTCGATGGTATGTTTATCATGTATTGGTATAAGGAATTAAAGTTATGATGTTGATGTAAAAAATAATACATTCCATCATTATAAAATCATTTGTTTTTATCCAATTGATTATTTATATTCTTATTCTTGGATATATTTTATGTTCGAGTTATTGATGGTTTTTATGGAAACTTATGAATTTAATAAGATAATAAAATGATATTTTATTTAAAATATAGTTTATGATCTCCTATGGGTTAAAGATATGTTTTAAAGGAAAATAATTCATTTTTTTTCAAGAAACACCCTTGATTTATCTATTCCCTTTATTATTTATTAGAAAATGTTTTATGAAAAACTTTGGGAAAAAAGTTTATTTCAAGAGTACGTATGTGATTCTTTTGAAATCAAGGTTTATTATGAGGAAATTAAGAAATAATTATGGGTTTTCATGATTTTAAAATGGATTAATGGGTTTCTTTTAATTTTATATCCATTTTTTATCTTTGTTTTTCTCATCACATATTTTAAATAAAAATTCATGGGATATAAGGATGTGTAATAAATATTTCAAAGTCAATGGTGACACTTCTTGAATGAATAAATTGTATTAATAATATAAACATTAGTGTAATTCTATGAACTTTTTTTGTGAGAAATGTTGAAGTATTATTATGGAATAAGAAAATCTATGTATAATGGGAAAAATTCTAATTTTGTAAATAAATATAAGAGATTTAATATGTATTAGTTATCTAAATTATCTAAATATAGGGACATAAAAAGATTATATAGTATATAAGTGATATAGTAATTGTTTTTGAATTTTTAATTATAAAATTTAAAATTTGGGACAAATTATTTGATATAAATTCCAACATCATAAGAGTATGATTTAATCACCAAATCTAGGTGTATGGGTCTATGGTTATATAATTCGAATCAAATTGAAGTTTTAGATAACATTTGAGATTTAGATGATTTAGATTATAATATTTATAGTGTTTTAGATACCATCATGTATTAATAATTATAAGGTTTATAATAAGTTTACTAGAATAGATATCCTGGTTTTATGTGATGGAAGGGTAATATGATTAAATATATTTTGTGATACATTTGTGGGAATAGAAACTGTTGTGAATAGCTTGTCTTTTAGTGAAAATGATATTTGATGAATAATAATTTTTATTTTTTGGATATAAGTTGAAATATATTGATAGGATTTAGTGTTAATTTGATCTTTCATTTTGAGTTAATTAATGATAAATGAGATTAAAGGGTTATTGAAATATAAGAGAATTTGTTTTATCAAATAGATAACCATGTCATTGAAAATTTGTTTGGTGAATAACTGATTAAATTATTTTTTAAATAAATTCAATATATTATTACCATTATATGATTAAGGTAAATATAGTTTTTTATATAAGATGTGATTTTACTTTAATAATTAATGTTGAGTTATATTTTGGAATCATATATGATTTTATTGTAGCTATATAGCGATTCAGGTTATTTTTCAGAAAGATTAGTTTATTTTTGGTGATTATATGATTTGGGAATATACATTTTTTGTATGTTACTTTATGAGTGATTAATTTTTATTGGAGATAAATTTTAAATTGATCACATAAGAATATGTGATCAAATCTTTCAAAATTTTTGGCTTTCAACTTGTTCAGGGATATTTTGAAATTTTTTATGGTTAGTTACTTATGGAATGATTTAAGTTAAAATTTTGTAGTTATTGTTGAGAATTTAGAGATTAAAGAATACTTTCTTCACATTAAGGTTTATTCATACTAATATAATCATAACTTGTGAATTATATTTTTTATTTTGATTAATAAATAATAATAAGATAAATAAAATTTCATCACTTTTTAGAGCTTGTAATTTGTTAGTGGTTAAATTTATTTCTTTGAGCATAAAAATTTATCATGATCTGGTTGATTCTCATAAAAGGATGAAATCATAATTATATAATGGGAATAAATAAATGAAGTAAATTTTATCATATTTTCTATCCCAATTGTAAAAGAATTTTTTCAAACACAAGAGAATTGAAGAAAAGTCTATCGAGTCTTATATGGACAGTAACACTCATCTATCCAGGTAAATTTTCATAAACTCATTTTCAAGAATGATTCCAAGAAAGGTACATTCATAATACATTTTATGGTCTTGAACAAGAAATTATAGTTCACAATACAATATATACCTGATCGTGTTACAATGTTATGATAAATTCATTTTGAGAGTATCAAATTCAAATTATGAGGATGAAATTTATATAAGATGGAAAAAATGTAGCACCCTGATATTTTAAGATGTAATTAATTATTAAAAAATACTATTTTGGATAGCCTATTCCACATGCAACAATAATCATAAACAATCACGATATACAAGAGAAATATTATTATTTAAATATGAAAATTATAACCTAGTTGATAGTTTGGTGGGTATGAATAGGAACAAATGTATTATGAAATATGTGTAGAAACATTTTCTAAATAAAAAATTACTAATTAAGGATTAAGAAATATATAACACCCCAATAATTTATAAATAGATTGAATATATAATTCATGAAACATTGTGTCTCTACAAAACACCACTTTGTTATAACCTTGCCAAGTAAAAATAATTTTACAACATTTGTGATTTGAATTTTAAAAATCGGACATACACGGTTGCGTTCGGTAAGAAATTTATAGTCTGATAAGACAAACATTATTTTTTTGAATAGTAACATACCCTTATGAATAGTAACATAACCTTATGAATAGTAATTAATAGTTAATCGACCAAAAAAATATAAATTTGACCCATAAATGTATAAATACAATTTATACGTCTTAAAAGTGAAAAAGTGATCATAGTATAAGTATTTCTATTTTTTTATGTCATAAATTTTTTAATTACAATTTTATGATTAATTTAATAATTTAAAATGGAAATTTATTTTCATAAAATTTAATAATAAATTTTTATTTTATTTTCTTATAGTTATAATAAAATTTTATGGGACCCTAATTAATTTTTCCAGGTGTTAAAAAATGATTTATTGTTTTTAATGTTTTTCTTTTCGAATAAATTATGATTTTATTTAAAAATTAAATTAAAAATATTTAGAAAACTATTTTTAAAAAATGGAGTTCATTTTTTTATTCTACACATTTAAAAATGGTTAAGGAGAATTTTTGGGATTTTTCTGAAATTATTGAATTTTTTATGAATAGTGAAATACGGTAAAATACTGTATCTTCAAATTATCAGTTAAATACACTATTTATGACATTATAAGTGATTTAATACCACTTTTTTCGAACTCACATTCCATTATTACTTTTTTGGGTCACATGAATTAAGACTATTCCTAGTCTTGAGAAAAAAATATTATAATAATGATTAAAATAATATAAAATACCTATTATCCTCCACTATAAATTCCACCCTCATTTCTCTCTTCCTCACACACCTCTCAAGCCTTGAGACTTAGGTTCTACCCAATAATCCTACCAAGTATCTTCCCCACATCCTAGAGTTGGTGGTCTCACCAAAAGGCCCAAACCAAAGGCCTTAAGAAGGTTCTCAAGGAAAAGGGATCAAGGGGTAAACATCCTCTATTTTTTATTTCTTTTCTTTTCATTTTATTTTCTATTCTTATTATTTACTCACATCCCATTATCCAAGAGTCATTAATGATCAAGTATATTAAATATTCTTTATTTCATAATGTTTATGGAAGAACAACTATTATACTTCTTCTCCACTCTCACTTATTCAAGAAATTAAAACACCGCATTTGATGTGTTGATTTACCGACATTATGGACGACGTGATTTAGATTACTTTTACATAATTTGAGAGTGGCCATGAAAAAATTTTATGGTTGAAGAAGATTAAAATTTATTTATTATATCTTATATAATGTTATTTAATCATTTTTTACACATGTTATTAATTTATAAATCAAAATGAGCTTGTTGTTATCAAAAACCACCAATTAACCCAAACAATTATCATTAAAGTTTTATATAATTATTCATCTTCACTCCCAAAAACCAAATGAATTTTAAAAATATTTAATATTATGTTATTTAAAAAATAACATACAACTTCTATTCTGGATCACCATTCTCATTCTACATGTTTATCCGTACATAAATATAAGTAAACCGGTCAAGAAAACCAAGAAAGAAAACTCTCCCAAAAAATAAAATTGAAACTCTAAACCCATCAAGAAGGAAATGAATGAACTTAATAAGGTTATAATAAGTAAATTACATAAATAATAGGTTTTATAAATATTAATTAATGAATTTAATTTGGTTATCTAGTACCCTAAGATCAAGTGAAGAACATTGTTAAACTTAAGGTAAGGGTTTCCTTGTCTCACATCCATTTTTGTGAGACATTCCTTATTCACTAATATTACTTGTATATGGTGTATGTATACTTCCCATTAATGTTTCATATCATTAATCTCTTTATTATAATGTTATTCAATGTATCATTTTAATATTATTAATTTTGGGGCATACAAATTGATTGATTATAAAGTGGTAAGGTATTTCTACCCGAACCTCCATTTTCATTCGGGTTACCCTTATTCTCTACTTAACTCAATTAAATTATTATTTATTCCTATTTAATACACCTAAATTCTATTTTAATGTCTTATATGTGTTTAAAACCAAGAATACTTTCTTTATTTTATCTGTATTTAAATGTTTTAAAAGTATCATTAAAATTTTCATCCCAATAAACAATCCCAATTCAAGGGAACTTCTCAAATTCTTACCCGTTTTCAAGTTCACTCCATAATATGTTTTAAGCCACAATTATTTTTATAAAACCACTCATTTTATAATGAACAATTATCTTTTTTTCATTTCTTTTTTTAGAAAACAAAAATTCCTTTCTACTCTAAAATTCTCTTTAAAACTTTCCTTAAAATGCACCAAAATGTTTTTTTTTTCTAAAGATTCTTAAGAACACTTTTTACATGATTTCACTTCAGTGGGACAAAATTTATGCCTAAAATATAATTTCAATGTAATTTCCTTTTATTTTATGGGATATAAATTTTTAAAAGATAATTTCATGTCAAATAGAAATTATTTTCAAAAATAACATATTTTTGAAAAGTAAAAGGATTTTCTCGTCTCACATGAACTATTTTGAAATATGTGCCTTGTTCACCACTCATTCAATGCATGTGGTGTATGTAATTCCCTTGGTTATATCTTATAAAGAGTCTCATTATTATCATGATATTCTATGGGATTATAATTTTAATGTTTCATGGTTATATGGGACGCTTTGTAATGTTTAAGGATTATTTCCTCAATAATTTTTCAGTGGTCTCATTTAAAAATATATTCATCTATATCAATATCCTTGGTTGAATATTTTAATTTATTTAGGTTTATCTATTATGATATCATCTATAATATGTTTTTTAATGTTTTATGAATAGTTTGACCATGGATGTACTATCATAATACCATTCACCAGATTATTCCGAATGGTTAGCATTTATGTTCAATGATTGGGGAAAGTTATTTAAATTTCATATGTTAGTTTCAATATGAATGTATATGTTAATTATATTAACCCCTTTAGTATGAAAAATGATTTGGACTTAGTATTTGAGAGGTGGGGACCTCTATAGCCTCTCGATGCATCGGTAGGTCTCATGAGACAAATAGGTGTGGACTTGGCCGAGGCCTTTCCCATTTGAAGATATGGTTTTGGCTGAGACCTTAATCATTTTTAGATGTCATAACCAAGGCCTTAATAGTATGTTTTAAAATTTCTGTAATATGCATTTAACTCATTATGAATCTATAAATTCATAGTTCATGGGGTTATTCTACTAGTATAATACCCATGATTATGTTTTATTATGGAAATATTCACTCAATTAATATTCTTACCAAATTATATTCAAGTTTATTTTTAAAAGGCATGTGTTTTTAGTTATTCGACATGCCTAATGTTTATGTTTATGATATCTTACATTGTATTTCTTACCCTTACTGAGAATATGAGCTCACCCATTTCTTATGTTTCATTTTCTCATGACATGAAGAAGTTTATTATGACTGACTTGTAGGTATAATCCTGGAGTGGGGGATGTTCTCAATAAAACATATATGTTGTATTTATTTTAAAGTTGTAATACTTAACCTATGTATTCATATTGTTTTCCAAAACTACTAAACTACTCGGTCCTTAGGGATTTTATTCCTTGTAATCATGCCTGTGTTTTAAAATAATGCACCAACTCCGGGCTTCTGGGGATGGGGCATTATAGTTGGTATCAAAGGAAGTTTAGTAGAAAACATTGAAACTAGATACAGAAAAGGTATATTAGTGAAAAAAACCCTAATATAGACTTTTGGGATAAAAATACAAGGACATCCTAGAATTTTGTTAAGGAATAGATTATGTGGTTTATTGAGAAAATACATATTTTTCTGGATACAAACAATTAGAGGTGTCTCTGGAACAAATGTATCTAGGGGTAAAACTCGAAAACCCTGCTTTAAGATAGACTTGAATGGGAACTGGTTCACGATAATGGTCCTTGATTCACTCTTGGTTCGATACTCCAGGTTGATATGCTTTGGTAAATTCATAAGATTATTAAAAACAATTATAAAGGATTTATGCCCCCAAAGTAACCAAAGTATTTGGTTCTAGGATTTATGATTCATAAATTTATGTTATGTGTTATACCATGTTTAGAGATATAAAGAGTTCTTAATTTTATAAGCTAATATATAGTATGGAATTGATTATAAATTGAGTCTAGAAGAAGGAATGAGAACTTCACCAATGAACATGATGTGAAGAGTAAGAAGGATAATATTTGTAATGTTCTTAAGCCACAATTTCCAAGGAATATTATCTCTCAAATATCCTCTTTATATGATGAAATTGTATCATATGTTAAAAATGGATGTAAAGACTTCTCTGAGTACTATGGACTTGAAGGGAAGCAAAAGAAGAAGAGGATATCAGAGAAAAACATGGATAAAGGGAATAAGGGAAAGATGCATTTTCCCACATGTGATAACTATGGAAGGAAACACCTTGGTATATTATTAATAGGAAAAGGAGTTTTCTTAAAGTGTAGAGAAAAAGGCCACCATTCTCATAATTTAAAGACAAAGAAAGATTATTTCTATATTCAATGCTTCAATTGTAAGGATATGGGTCACTACACAAATTAATTTCCCAAGCGTCAAGGAAATATAGCTCTGCAAAATAAAATGGATCAAGGTCAAGAATATGATGTTACTATGGTTGAAGTAGAATAAAAAATATATTTATTTATTTTGGATTCAAGAACTATGTTATGATATTCTTTTTATAAGAATTTTGAGATATATAAGGATTTTACTAAAGTACTATTTCATTAAGGATTTGAGTTCATATGATGAATGGTACAATGGAAAATTGATTCAGTAGAAATATAAACTTTTTAGAAAAAAACATGATTTAGGGAAAGAAAAAGCTTAATATATATCTGATGTTTAAGTAATGATGAATAAATGATTGGTTTGGATAAGTACTGACTACCTTTGAACTAATTATTGACCTGTTGAGAAGTGGTATATTCTATCATCGATGGAGTTTATAGCACTTTTGTATTTAATGAATATATCCAATAACATGTATCTTAATTAAGGAATATGTAAGAATTCATGTTTCCAATATGATTTTTTTTGTAGTTCAAGTAATTACTATATTTAAAGAGGATACATGATGAAGTAATTCACATGTTTGGAATGTGAATTTTATAGATTATTCTTATTGATTAAGGTTTAATGATAAGTCCATATTGTAAATTTAGAGACCTTCACTATAATGTGTTAAATCATTATATTTTGGAATTTTTAACCATTTTCGAAATGGTTTAAGTTGATCATTATATGAGTTTTTAGTGTTTAATGTCACTACATGATGGTTTTATTATTCTTCCATGACCATGTTGTCCAATTATAATGCATTGTTTTTAGTAACCGATGCATTTACTTTTCCTCTTATTAATAGGATATTTTAACTGTATTCTTTAGGTGGGTTTCCAAAAAGGTAATTTTCAAGTATCAACAATTAACTTTCGAAGTTTAATTTCAAATTTCAAGGACAAATATTTTTTAAGAATGGGATAATGTAACACCCCATGAATTTAAAAATAGATTTAATATAGAATATATGAAACATTGAGTCTCTACAAGACACCACTTTTTTATAATCTTTCAACGTAAACATAATTTTCCCACCTCTGTGATTTGAATTCTGAAAAAATGACATACATGGTTGCATTCGGTAAGATATTTAGAGTCTGATAAGACAAACTTAATTTTTAGTGAATAGTAACATAACCTTATGAATAGTAACATACCCTTATGAATAGTAAGTAATAATTAATCATCCAAAAAAATAGAAACATCACTCATGAATGTATAAATACAATTTATACATCTTAAAAGTGAAAAAACGATCATAGTATAAGTATTTGTATTTTTGTATGTCTTAAATATTTTAATTACAAATTTATGATTAATTTAATAATTTAAAATGGAAATTTATTTTCATAAAATTTAATCATAAATGTTTATTTTATTTTATTATACTTATAATAAAATTTTATGGGACCTTGATTAATTTTTCAAAGTGTTATAAAACGAGTTATAGTTTTTAATGTTGTTTTTTCGAATAAATTATGATTTTATTTGAAAATTAAAATAAAAATATTTAGAAAATTATTTTCAAAAAAATGAATTCATTTTTTAATTATATAAATTGAAAAATGTTTAGGGTGAATTTTTTGGTTTTTTTTGAAATTCTTGATTTTTTGATGAATAACGAAATATGGAAAAATATCGTATATTCAAATTATCAATTAAATATACTATTTATGACATCATAAGTGATGTAATACCACTAAGTTCTAACTCAAATTCCATTATTACTATTTGGGGAACATTAATTAAGACTATTCATAGTCTTGAGAAAAAATATATAATAACGATTAAAATAATGTAAAATACCTCCTCTCCGCCACTGTAAATACCACCCTCATTTCCCTCTTCCTCCCACACCTCTCAAGGCTTGATAATTTCCTAATTTCTACCAAATACTCCTACCAATGATCTTCCCCAAGTCTTATATCTTCTGTTATCACTAAAAGAACAAAACAAAAGGCCTTAAGAAGGATCTCAAGGAGTAGAGATCAAGAGGTAAACATCCTCTTTTGTTTTCTTTCTTTTATTTTCATTTTCATTTCCATTCTTATTCTTTACTCACATCACATTATCCAAGAGGAATTAATGATAAAGTATATTAAATATTATGGATTTCATCATGTTTATGTAAGACTTACTATTATACTTCTTTCTCCTCTCCCACTTATTCAAGAAATTAAAACACTGTCTATGATGTGCCGATTTACCGACATTGTGGACAACGTGATATTGATTCTTTTTAATTCCTTCAAGACTGGTCATGAAACCATTTTTATTGTTGAACCTGGTTATAATTTATTTATTATCACTTATATTAGGCTTTGTATTCATTTTTTATACATGTTATTAATTTATAAATCAAAATGAATTCATTGTGATCAAAAACTACCAATTAACCCAAACAATTATCATTAAAGTTTTATATAATGATTCATCTTCACTACCAATAACCAAATGAATTTTATAACAATTTAATCTTCTAGTTTTTCACTAATAACATATAAATTCTACTCTGGACAACCATTAACATTCTACATGTTTATCCGTACATAAATATAAGTAACCCGATCATGAAAACCAAGGAAGAAAACACTTCAAAAAAATGAAATTGGATCTATAAACCCATCAAGAAGGATATGAATGAACTTAAAAAGGATATAATAAAAAAATTAAATAAATAAGATTTTATATAAATATTAATTAATTAATTTAATTTGGTTATCCAGGACATTGAGATCAAGTGAAAAACATCATCAGACTTAAGGTAAGGGTTTTCTCATCTCACGTCCATTTTTGGGAGACATTCCTTATTCACTAATATTACTTGTGTATGGTATATGTATACTACCCATTGATGCTTCATATCATGAATATTTTTATAATAATGGTATTAAATGTTCCATTTGAATATAATTAATTTTGGGACATAAGAATCTATTGATTACAAAGTGGTAAGGGATTTCTACCCGAACCTCCATTTTTATTCGGGCTACTCTTATTCTCTACTTAGCTCAATTAAATTATTATTTATTATTATGTACTTCAGATAAATTATGTTTTAATGTCTTTTATATGTTTACCAATCATAATAATTCTTTATTTTATGGGTATTTACATGTTTTAAATGGATCATTCAAAATTTCATCCTGATAAACAATCCCAATTCAAGGGAACTTTTCGAATTCTTACCCATTTTCATGTTCACACTAGAATATGTTTTCATCAAAAATTATTTTTATAAAACCACTAATTTTATAATGAAAAATTATCTTGGTTAATTTCTAGTTTTTAGAAAACAAACATTACTTTCCACTTTAAAATTCTCTTTAAAACATTCCTTAAAATGCACTAAAATGTTTTATTTCTAAAGATTCTTAGGAACTCTTTTTACATGATTTCACTTAAACGGGACATAATTTTGCCTAAAATATAATTTCAGTATCCTTACCTTTTATTTTTTGGGATATAAATTTTTACAAGATATGTAAAATAAAAATCATTTTCCAAAATAACTTATGTTTCAAAAGTAAAATAATTTTCTCCTCTCAAATTAACTTTTATGAAATATATGCCTTGTTCACCACTCATTTCATGCATGTGGTGTATGTACTACCCTTGTGTATATCATATAAAGAGTCTCCTTATTCTCAATATATTCTAAGGGATTATTATTTGAATGATTCAAGGTGTTATGGGACACTTTTTAATGTTTAAGGATTATTTCGTCAACAATTTTTTAGTGGTCTCATTTAAAAATATCTCCATCTATATCAATATCCTTTGTTGAATATTTTACTTTATTTTAATTTATATATTATTATATCATATAAAATATTTAGATGAAGGGTTTATGATTAGTTTGACTATTTAAGTTATATATTAATACCATTTACCATATTATTCAGAATAGTTAGTGTTTATGTTCAATGATTGGTTAAAGTTATTTACATTTCACATGTTAGTTTCAATATGAATGTATATTTTAATTTTGTTCACCCCTTTCATTTTAGGAATTCATTGGACTTATTATGTGATGGGTGAGGCCCTATATAGACTCTTGATGCATTGTTAGGTCTCTTGAGAAAAATAGATGTGGACTTGGTCGGGGCCTTTCCCATTTTGAGATATGGTTTTGAAAAAGGCCTTAATCATTTTAGTTTATCTTGACTGAGTCCTTGACAAGATGTTTTAGAATGTTTGGAATATTAATTTTCCTCATTATTAAGCTATAAAATCATAGTTCATGGGGTTATTCTTCTAGTAGAATACCCCTGATTATGTTTTATTATGAAAATATTTACTCAGCTCATATTCCTGCCATATTATGTTATTGTTTATTTTTAAAAGGCGTGTTTTTTAGTTGTTGACCATGCCTAGTGTTTATGTTTATGATTTATTCAACTGTATTTATTACCCTAACTGAGCATCTTAGATCACCCTTTTATTATGTTTCATCTTCTCTGGACATAAATTAATTTATTATAACTGACTTGCAGGGATAATCTTGGAGTGGTGGATGTTCCCAATAAAACTTATATGTTGTGTTTCTTTTCAAGTTGTAATATTTAACCTATGTATATATCTTGTTTTCCAAAACAACTAAACTACTAGGTTTTTCAGGATTTGATTCCTTGAAATAATTCCAATATATTCAAATAATGCACAAGCTCCGAGCTTCTAGGGATGGGGTGTTAAAACATAAGAACTCAATTTTAAATAATATCATATAAGATTAAAAGAGATATTTTTTTATAAAATTATTTTATGGGAACAATGTATTTTTATCTTAATAGATTAAATTAACCACTATTTATAAATGATTCTAATGAAATTATTATATTATATATCTAAAAAAGTAATTAATTTTCATTTTATTGTGGATACTAGGCATGGAATGAGGATAAATTCATTTTATGCATCAAAAATATATTTTTTCACAAATGGTTTTTATTGTAATGTCTACGTGCATATTATAATTAATTTATAAAACATTTATAAATTTTATTTTTAAAAAATTATATATTTTTTGAAATCAAAATTTCATAATATACTTTGGATTAAAATTTAATATTTCTTTAAAAATATTTATTTTTAAGTGAATAGTGAAAATGTCGATTTTTGAAAAATTGTCATTTATTTTCTATAAATCATGTTTTTTAAAATTATCATTATATTTTGGATTTGTTTAAAAATATATATGATATAAATTTTATTAAACATAATCTAATTAATTCCAAAGGAATCTATATTATATTTGATTTTGGTTAAATTTCATTTTTAGTCTTAAGAACACATTTTTTTCTAGAAATTGTTTTCAATGTGTTTTTCATACATATATTAAAATAAATTTAAGAAAATTATTGGATTTAAATAATGGAAAATGGATTTCATATTTATAATTATTAGGTTAAAATTTATTAAATAGGTTAAATTCATTTTTATTCAAAATGAGCAGTTACCAAGGTAAAAGTTTATCACCATAGTAATGGGTAGAAGAGGTAAAGTAAGATTAAAACTACTTGATAAGGTCCCAAAATTAATATAAATCTTTAATTTATTTAATTTCAATAATTTATTTAGACTATAATTATATTATATTATAAATTATTGTAATTCGGTATCATTTTTCACAGAAAATTATATTTATATGTTTTTACATTAATAAAAACAACAAAATGTCACTTTCTTTCTTTGTATATCTGTAATATGTTGTCATATGGATAAAAAATAAGATATACTTTTTTAAAAAAATTTAATTTTATTATGAATAAATTATTCTTTATGTTAATTTATTTTTAATTTTTGATATGCTATAATTTATTTGACCGCTTACGCAATGGCAACACAACATTCATGCAACCAGTAGAAAAATAAAATAAATAATTTTAGAAAATAATAAAAGTAATATATTTGGGATGAATTATGGTTACCCAAAAATTTATTGGATTATAATAATATATAATTTATGCTAAAAGATTTAACATTTTAATTTCATTGTTATCTTAATTCCATTTTTGTCAAAATATGTGAATTTTTATGAAAATGACCTTAAATGGTGTTTAATGTATAAAAATTATATTTAAACATTTATAAAATTATATAAAATATATTTTGACTCTAGTGTATAGTAATGTTTCGATCCTAACATTCATGGTTCATTTATGTGACACTTGGTATTATTATAATTACTTTCAAGTCTTGTGAAGAGTGAATGATTCGTTACGATGGTTAATGCTAAACATAGTTAATGAGAGGTTAAAACAAAATATAAGGTTTAAATTAAGACTAAAAGTTTTATAAATTTTATTGGTTGAATTTATTTCGACATTATACTACTTTTATTTTAATATATGTAACTTTCGATCCATTTTACATGGGTTTGATAGATATTTTATATTAATATTTCATGTATTTATAAGATTTCCACCCATCTCACTTTTAAAAGGGAACCTCGTGTCATATTTTCCTTAAATATAATGATCCATTTAGTTTAGAAAATATATACCATAATACCTTCATATATTCTTTTTTCCACTTTCTATAGATTCGTCTCTTCCCCTAAGATCATCCTATAAAGTCTTAAGCTGTAAGCCAAAAGAGGATTTCCAATAGGGATGTATAACACTTAACCAATTTCTTTCAATTTATTTATTCTACTCCATCCTTCAATTTTATCCTAAAATTTATTATATGATAACATATAGATATTATATACACTTAAATATTTTTATGATTATGAAAATTCCCTTATCCATCTTACGGGAAATTAAGACATCTTTTGTGCATACGTGTGGACCACCACCACCACCAAGTGTGGTGTATTGTTTTTTATATCTACCTCACAAGGATAGTTATTATGATGGATTTAATGTATTTATATATAATATTAATGAAATTATAATGATTATATAAATAGAATATATTATATAAATTCTTACCCTTGCACTCGTTAAAAAATGACCATGACACTTGTGCTTACCTATGGACTACTGCCTCCACAAAGAAACGTGATTTGTTTTTCATGTCTAAATTTTATGTAAGATTATAATATTGAATTTATTTTCTAAAAATTATAATAGTTTCATGAATCATATAATTGAGATTTTTGAACCATGACCCTTTGACAATGGTCAACCTAACGAAGCGGTTTTGGAATTATAAATTGAATATCCTCAAAACATCTGATATAAAATTAACAGATTTAGTAACTAAATAAGTCATGATAATAAATTAAATACAATAAATAATTATATTTTAATCGAAATTAAAATTGTTTTTATCAATTAGAAAACTAATATAATTTTATTATTCATGATTTAGATAACGGATAAAATGACTTGGGACACAAGGTGAGGAATTTTTCTTTAAAATTGTGTTTTAATGTTTTCCTTTCAATATATTTCTACTCCATGTCCATTTTAATAAAATATTTCAATAATTTTATAATTTATGTTTCAAATATTGTTTATGGTAATTTTCAAATAAAGTTAAATTTTTTACAAATTATTAAAAGGAATAGTTTCAAAAAATTTCCATATGACTCGATTTTTAATTTTTACAAAATTGCAAAAAAAATGTTCTGTAATAACATATATGACATGAATAGATTTTTACATCATCATGATAGTTACTTTCTTTGAATATTACTTTACATGTTTCTATATTTTTTTCTATGAATGTTGTTTTTTCAATATTGTTAAAATTTTCATTTAAATTGTTTTAACAAGAAAAGGATATTTTTCTCATGTTTTTGAAGAAAGGACCAAATGTTATTTTAAAGGTATTTTCATCTATGAAAACAACCATTTATTATTCTTATGCCTTACTAGTGATATACTCTAATGATACCATCAACCTTATTTATTTGGATATCTTATAATCATGTTGTCCTATTTATTTACTGGGGAAAATATTTACATTTGATTTGATAATTATGAATATTAATGTTTATATTGATTATATATTTTAATTTTTATTCATTTCATTCATATGATTAGTAAATTGATCTTATTATGTGATGGTTGGATCTCGTTATATCCACTCGATGCATCAGTGTTTCTTATGAGACAAACTAGTTTGGTTATTTGGTGTATATATGCCCATTTATTAATGATTTCCTAGAATTATACTCAGTGATATATTTATGTTGTCTTAGAACAATTCCATGGATGTATAATTATGATGAATAGATTTATGGATTCCATCATTATGAAATCAGTTATTGTTATCCATGTGATTATTTATATTTTTTTTCTTTGATATATTTCATGTTCAAGTTATTAGTAGATTTTATGGAAATCTGTCGATTTCATGAGATAAGAAAATAATCATTTATTTAAAAGAATGTTTATGATCTCTAATGTGTAAAAGGTTTGTTTTAAAGGAAAATATTTCATGTTTTTTCAAGAAACACTCATGAATTATCATTTTTCATTTATTCTTTTTGATGAAATATTTTATGAAAAGATTTAGGGAAAAACAATTTTAATAGTAACTAATTGATTATTTTAAACTCGATGTTTATTAAAGGAAAAGGAAACAATTATTAAGGTTTTTCATGAATTTCAAATGGATTAACGGATTTCCATTCTTTTTATATCCCTTATTGATATTTTTTTCTCATCCCATGTTTTAATATGTTATTAAAGGCATAAGGATGTGTAATAATTATATCAAGGTCACTGGTGACATGTCTTGAACAGATAAAAAGTGTCAATAAAAAAATAGGAGTATAATCATAAGAACTTGTTTTTTCAGAATTACTGAAGAATTATTATAGAATAATAAAATATAAGTATAGTGGGAAAATTTCTATTTAATGAGTAAAGACAAGGTTTTTAATATATATTATATATCATAATTCTCTAGACCTATAAACCTAAGAATATTTGTCAAGATGTGCGTAACTCAATATTGTTTTGAATTTGTAATTATAGAAGATAAAATCTGGGTCACTTTAGTTGGTATCAAATCCAACCTGTTAAGTGTATGATTTTAGCACTAGACCTATGTGTACGAGTTCAGTGCACTACATAAATCCTTATTCAAACCCTCTAAATTTACATTTTTAGTTTTCTGACACCACTAATTGACCAAAATTGAAAATGTTTCTACAATCCTATCTTAGGGAATGACTAACTCCATTTCTTGAACCTATGAAATTATTTACATTGGTTTTGTGTGTAAAAAATGAGTAATAGGCATTAATTAAATTTAGATAAAAATGGGTTCATGATGGGCTAGGTGGACTATGTCATTTTATATCAATGATAAATAAAATATATTGTATTATGAAATATTATAGGGATTTAATCATGATTCAAGGTCATGTTTAATGGTCACCTAATTTTTCTCAAAATTAAATTTAATATAGTAGATGATTTTAAATAATTTAAAATTTAAATTAAATTAAAAAAACTTATAACCATAACAACTCCCATTTTCACCAAAACTCAAAAAAATAATAAACACCATATTCCAATATATATATAACCTTCAAAAAATTTATTAGTGGTTATTTACTAGGTTGAAAATTACATTTTTACCCTCATGTGTGAAATGGTGAAAATACCCCTAGAATCCCACAAACTCATAATATTGAAATTTAAAGATTATATAATGTTACTATATAATAATAGTTATATGATGATTTTAATGAAAAATGGGGTAAATATATAGGATATAGTTTTATGAATATAAATGAATCATGTTGTGTTTATATTCTACACATCGTAGTAAATTTTAATTATAGTATCGGGACCAAGATGTTTGGACTCATTTTAAGAAGTATCTAAATTAAGAAGGAATTATCAATGTTATTTTATTGTTTGGTTATATGTAAATCACCTTAATTGGTTTCACATTCCCTCAAAGGTGATTTTGTAGATTTTTTTAGCTTGAGTGTATCATATGGATTCCACCTTCTTGAGTTCATCGGATAGAAACTATTAGTCTGATGGGATCTGACAGAGTGTTAGAATTGAATTTTTTCCAAGTTTCTATAGAGTGTATTGGAAAAAAATTGGTGAATATTAAATATAGTGAAACTTTACTATCCATTAATTTCCTAACATCAGGACTTTTGAAAGTGTTCATGATTTAAACTTAAGTACAGTGGGGAGTTCGTGGTGTGGTTATAAAAACATTGTACTAATAATTTATAAATTTTTTCCATATTAATGATATCAGTCCATGTTTTGGATGTGAAAAGTAAAAATCTTAAAGTAATACTGTTTTATGATTATAATTTTGAATTTTATGAATATTTTATGTTGAGGTGGTATTAAGTTTCATTAGTCGGACGTACATAAAATTTATTTATCTGAGGAAGTTTTATGACTTGTGAAATAGTGTTTTCTATGAAATGTCATCGAATGGATAACATAAGATGAAATTTATTGTAGTCATATAACATTTTTCATCAGTTTGAATTAATTTTTAATCTTGTTGGACAAATGGTTGTGAAAAGAATCATCCAATAGGAATATTCAACATCACTGGATCTATCAAAATGGATAGAACTTTTTCAATGTATTCATGAAAAATATTGTTTACTCATGTATAAAGTTTTTTGGATGGTCTTGAACAAAGTTCAAAATGTGAAAAGAATAACTCTTTGATACATTGGAGAGAAGACTGTATTTGATGGGATTATACATAAGTAATCATATATTGCTTATTAATAAGAGGTTGGAATGTGAATGGGATAGTCAAAGGTTTCTGATGGAATTCATTAGATGGATGAAGTTTCTGGAAAAATACTTCAGAGTGGTTTTTATGATGTTGTGTAGGAATAGTGGTCACATTTCAATGCTTGGAATAATTTTTATAGAGAAATACCAAATGAAGGATCCATGGGATTTATAAAATATTCTTAAATATATTGAATTTGATGATTCAATTTTGATCACTAAATGTCTCAAATATCATGGAGGAAAGATCTATGATTATTTAAAAGTCATAAAGTTCGATAAATAATTTTGATGTGAGATCATAAGGAAATATCCTAATTTTTTTGGAGGATTTATTATGGACATTAGAAGGAACTATCTGAGAGGTTAAAAAAATTAAGTAGGATATTTGAATTTGATATCTGCACATCATCCTTAATTCTTATAGGAATGTCACCTATATAAAGGAGAGAATTTACGATTGGAGTCTAAGTTTATTGTAATATAGATGGGTGAAGTGAATATGAATTGTAGATTAAATTGAATGAAATTATTATAGTAGAAATGATATGAAAAATACCAAATGGAGTCTTCATATTAGTTGGTATCATATGTATGGTGTGAAAAAGTTATCGAATGAATAGTTTGATGATACAATGGATGAATAGTAGAAAGAGGCCGTCAGGAAAACCAAGTGATTGGCCAGAAGTAGTTGATAGGATGATCAGGGTACCTAATTCAGTCTCATCAGTCCATGTATATCAAATATAGATAATATCATATGGGTGGTTTCATACAGTAGTCTAAGAAGAGGTTCTTACTTACTTTTGTACAATAAATTGAACTGGAACTTTCATGAAGGGGAAGTATGAAGAAAGTTAAAGAATCTCAATGACAACACACTTAAGCATGTCGGTGAAGGTTATTATAGTTTTTTTAAAATAAATGATTCATTTTTTATCTGTGTGAGGAGAACATTCCCTTTAAGTTGAATCTAGTGATACATAAGTTCAAGGATATTCCATAATTATTATAACCACCTAAAGTATTATTTTCTAGTGGTTTGGGAGGTCTTGGATTACTTCCAAACCATTCCAAAGATTACTGAATATTATTGGGTATTGAACCTTGTAAATTCTTGTGTCCCAACATATTTTTTTATATTCTTACTTTCTACAAATTTCATATCTCACAATAAGAGGAAAATGTTGATTCTTATGTAAGAAAAAATAAAAATATCAGATATATAATTTACCATATTCCCCTCTCAGTGATCACATGGATTATGATTGGTCCTTTCAATTGGTATCAAAGCAAAGGTTTTATTTGTTGACTCTTTGATGAAGTTGTAAGAAAAAAATTGTTTCCAAAGATGTTCAAAACTCAATTAATAGTAAGGGGATTGTAGTTTTCGATGGAAATAACTATCATATCTGGAAAGATAGAATATTTAATTATCTTATTTATATTGGATATGATATTATTGAAGATGTTACATATGGTTTTACTACTCATACAGAAGGTGTTACCCTAATAGATGTTGATAAGAAGAATATGGATAATGATGGATGGGCCAAGAATGTTATACTTTCCTCAATCTATAAAAGTGAATTTCTGAAGTTCAAGGGTATTAGGAAATACAAAGGCATATGGTAAAATTTAGAGAAACTAAATGAATTAAATATTAAGGAAAAGAAGAAAAATTTATATATCTAGAGATTGAAATACAAATATCTTAAAAAGGGTGAAACTTTATATATTGGTTACTTCATTATGGAAGATAAATACTTTTTAAGCACAATAGGATGTTTTTGTGAGAATTTGAAAGATTTATTTTTTGTTGAAAGGATACTTATAATTCATCCAAAAAATATTTATTCCAAGGTTTAATATTTGGAAGATAATGATGTAAAAACACCATCTCTAGAGGATTTGTATAGAATTATCATCAATTAATAAATGAGAAGAGAAAATGTTAGGAATAACAAGGTAGTTCAGTAAATTTATTTTAAGGCCTCTAAGTAACGAATTACTAAGAAATATCTAAAAGAAGAAGCCAGTGACTCTAACACCAACTTAGAGGTTAGTAAAATTTTTGATTAATTTATATAAAAGGGAGGAGATGGGTACAATAATGTATAAATTAATTTTAAATTTGAAGTGATTTGGAAGAAGAGATATTGGAAATTTTATTTTAGGTTGTTCAATACCTAATTAAGATGAAGATAATGATAAATAGGATTGAAAGATAAGAATATATCTTGAAAATAAGTAATATAGATAAAAGTATCATATAAATGGAAAAGATAAGAGTTTATCTAAATACAAAAAGATAATCTTTTTGTCTAGGTATGAGGAATATTATGATAGAGAAGAAGAAGATAAAAAATTTAGTGATGATATTGCTGAGTATTTTCTTATTCAAAAATTTAATGATGAAAATTTAACCAGTGATGAAAGAAATAACTCTTAATAATATTAATAATAACATAATTATTTATAGTTTATTCGAGTTGAAATAATGTATTACATATATTGTTAAACATGAAAATTAGAATAAGGAATTGAAGAAAAAAATCATTCAAAAAACAATAAAGAATATTTTCTTAAAGAAAAATATGTTATTCCAAAAGATATTGATGATATGAGGAATTTAATTGAGAATGTAAGAACCAAAACACCAATATTCATGAAAAGATAACTGTAAAGGAGGAATAACTTTATCTTATTAAAAGAAATTGGAGATGAAAAAGGACCAACAAACATCCAAAACTCTGTTAAAGAAGTTTTTGAATGTTTTATGAAGGTTAAACCTCAAAAGGATAAAAAAACATACTTACAGGATAACCAAAAATATGAATAAGGTTAGAATAAAATATAATTTAAGAAGAACATTTATGTATCAAAAATAGTTGGAGTTTAAAACACTAAAATTTTTAATGTTTCGAAGTATGAACCAAAAGATTCTAATATTGGAGATCTTGTTAAGGTTAAAAATAAATATGAGGAGAAGAATAATATTTCAAGCGGTTACCAAAAAAATGGTATAAAAAATTATCTAATGTGGATAGTAAGAAATATTATGGAAATAAGTTTCATAATTTAGGATAGCATGTGAATTATAGACTAAAATATTCATTCATTGGATATTGCTGGTATTGTGGTGGATTTAGGTATATGGTGAAGATATTCCAGTTTAATCATCAATACTACAGTGAACCTTGGAGAAACTATAGGAATAGTATTAGGGGTAGTATACACACTCAAAGAAAGAAACCTGATAAATTTAGTATGAATATTTAAAATAGATTCCCTACCATGGAAACTACTTGTGAAAGATGTGATCATCTTGAACATATTTCAAAAGGATGTATTTTCATGTTACTATAAAAAAATTTTACAATAGATCTAAAAATAAATATGGGAAGGAAGAAAATTTTAATTAAAAATTCATTATTTGTTCAAATAGATCTCAAATCTAAAAAAGTATAATGAAATTTGATATTTTATTTTGGGTTATCATTACATATGACTAGAGATTTAAAGTTTTTGAATAATTTGAATAATTATAAAGAAGGGACAACGAATATTGGAAATGATGAGTCTATTGGAATTAAACATATTGTATATACTATCATTGGGGAAGAAAAGTTAAAATCCAAAGGTGACTTATTTGTTGGTGGGTTAAAAGAAATTATTTAGTGTTCCGAACATTTTGATGAAGGTAACAATTTTCTTTTTAGAATTCATGGTTTCTTTGTTAAATGGATTGGTTTTGGGAATGTTATTACAAGAGGGAAATGAGCCAATGGAAGCTTGTTTTAAGTTGGTGATGCACTAATTTCATGATTTTTGAGTAATATGGAAGAAAATAAAATATGGTATAAAATGATGGGGTATATATGTTTAAAGAATATGAGAAATAATAGAAAGATAAAATGTATTTTTTATATTCCTAAAATGATAATAAGAATATATTGGTGTTTTCCCATATTCCAGAAATGGGAAAATTACAATCTCAGGGCATAATAATGTTGAGATTCATTCAATTTGTCCCTTAGAGCTGATACACTATAATATATTTCATATAATGGGAAAGAAATAAATGATTAGAGATAAGTAATTTATTTATTTTATTGATTATTTTAATCTCATTATATGTATTATGTTTTTAAAATAAAATTCAGATACCCTCAAAATGTTTTAGAGTATTAGAATAGGAGATGAAAAATAATGTGTATATTATATAAATTATATTAAAAATAAAAAAAGTTTTGAATACAAAAAATAGAAATTTTAAATATTATCTTGGAAATCCTAGAATTCTACATGAGTTTATTTCACCATTCACAATATAATATAACAACATTTCTAAAAGAAGAAATAAATTTTTTGTTGGAATGGCATGAACTATGTTCATTGAACATGATACTTATTGATAATTTTTAGGGGAATTTGTTGTATAGGTGGTTCATATTTAGAAATTATATTTCTAAAGAGAAAACACTTATATGACTACTTGCGATATTTATAACAAAAAAACTAATTTTGATGTACCTAGAGGTATTTGGTATTCTTTTCATTATCCAGGTTAAAGGTGAGAATCTTGGGATGTTTGATCATATGGGTGTTGGTGGAATATTTCTTAGATACTCAATTAATGGTAGATTATTCATATACTATAATAAATAAATAGGAAATATTATTTCCTTTGTAGATGTGAAAATTCTAGATCATTCTGATAAGTAAGATTTATAGTCAATTTCTTATATGAGAGGAAGTTAAGATGAAGTGGTTGATGTTAAACAATGTGACAAAATTCTTAAGGTTAGTAAAAATATTGAATCTATATGAGATGAATATTCTTACTAATATATCTCAAGTGGTGAGGAAATATTATTCTCATCACATCCTAGGATTAGGAAGTAAGTGGAGGTCAAAAAAAATCATTAGTGATCAATGGAAACAAATGTACACAATAATAACATTAAGGTAAATTTTACATACTTATTCATATTCACATGTTGAACTAAAATATGTTGAAGAATATTTGAGGCATCAAGATTGAATAGATTATATGAATTAAATGTTTTATTTTATTTAGAATAATATTATATGGGAACTTTTACTCAAACCAAACAATAAGAATGTGACAGGTACAAAGTGGGTATTCCAAAACAAGTTGAATTAAAAATGTGAAGTGATAATAAATAAGTAACGAATAAATTGTAAAGGTTATTTACAAATTGAAATAATTGAATTTTATGAGACCTTTACGTTAGTGTAAAATCATGAAACCATTAGAATCCCTCTTGTTATTTTTTCCCAACAAAGATATAAGATATTATAAATGGATGTAAAGTTATATTTTCTTAAGGAATAGAAATATGTATAATTTTATATTGAACAACCATGTGTATTCATGATTTAAAAAGATGAAATATATGTGTTCAAGTTGAATAAGGATCTGTATAAGTTGAAGAAATCTCAGAGAGAATAGTATTCTAAATTATATATTCTCTTAAGGAATATGGAATTGAAGAAATGAAGAGTTGATAGTAACCTTTTTTATATCTATATTAATGGAGAAATAGAATAGAGGGGATTTTATATTCATTTAAAATATTTTAACAAAAATCAATCAGGGTTTATTAATTAAAGAATCTATAGTGAGTGAAGAGTTCAAGTTATATAGTGCAGTGGAAATAATAAGAATGAGCGATATATTTTTATAATTGTTTGGATCACCAAGATGATATAACACTCTTTAACATTCTCTACTCAGTGATAAGATTGGTACCCACCAATATAAACTCACTTTTAGAGGTGTGGAAACCTATTATAGACATTTCCTTTATATTACTCAGTGGCACAACCCATACTTTTAATTATAGTCTCAATATTGTATGGGACAAACTTTTCTTTGGGATTCCCAACCTAGTCTAGACCAAACTTTTCATCAGGTGTCACAGCCTAGGAAATTCATTTTTGGTGGTATAATAACTAATAAACGGACATGATTTTGATTGGTAAAGGAATACACCAACTATAACAATTACAAATAGAAGAATAATAGATGACATGATGAAAAATTGAAACAATGAAAAACCAATAGAATAATCAAATGATTAAGTTGATTTCACTTGATTATCATTGATCACTTTAGTGGTAAGGATTTGAATGTATAAGTTCCTTCATTTCTGTCAATTTAATATATTTTTCATGATTCATTGATCTTATATGTAGTAAGAGTTGTATATTACTCATTATATTGAAAAAGATATATGAATTTCATTTAATCCCTTAATCACATTACAAAGGACTAATCCTGTATTATCATTAAATCTAACATATTTTAGGATTATCGGGTTGTCCAATCACCGCATGGAACAAGTTATAAAATAATAATACAAGTAATAAAGATATTGGTTATGAAATATCATTCTAAATGTCAAGGAATTTTCATGATCTTTTATTTCTGCATGAAATAACATCATAATTATTATAGTGGTATCATTAATAAAAAATGTATATTAAACATTTATAAAATATTAAAAATGATATGAATGAAATTGTAGTTTATTGAAATATGAAAAACTCTCATAAATATATTATCACAAAGAATATACTAATTTTTTATTTTTTTATATAATTTATTCTCATAATATTTAATGAGACATTCGATTCTCTTTTTAGAAAAATAAAATAGTAATTAAAAATTTATTTCATATTCAATAAGTAAAATAAAAATATATATTTTTAGAAAAATATTTTAGCTGGTTGTAGGTAAAAATAAATGGTGATAGAAATATATTTCTACCACCGGCATGCTAATATTGTATGAGATAATTTCATAGATGATCTATCATTACTATATAGAGGTTATATATCTTCACATTTTAGGGTGATATACTATTAAAATAGAGGATCAGTAGATGTTTCTACCGATGGATAATGGAATGGTTTTATCCTAGCTACATGAAGGAAGATAATGGCACTACCATGGCTTTAAATGATGTTGATATCGTCGCATATGAGTATCTATCATGAATGATTCAGAATCAGAAGCAGCCATCAATAATTATATACCATTGCAGAAGATATAATGTCACTGTATGGTGAGTTATCAGATGGAACTACCATCACTGTGGAAGATATACCACAAAAAATGATGATTATACTATTACAACACTTGTGATGGTGTTTTTGTTGGAAACAAGATGAAGATAATACCATCGTAAATGAGACTAGTAAAACCGCCTCTATGAGTTTCTACTTCTGTCGTCATGTTGGTGAGATACCATTTAACGATGCTTCTGCATAAATTCCATTGAAGTCGCATGTGGGTGCTTCTTGGATGAAGAGGATTTTATGGTGTTGTGCAAAGAAGAAATTCCGCATGGAATGGATCCATCATCAAACCATATAAGTAAAATTTGAATGTGATTGAGCAATTACCATTAAGGACTCTTAACACATACAGATTCCTTTGGATAAATGAAGAATACAATTAGTGGTGGTGATCAGATGGATTAGATCACTTTGATTGAGCGATAGGTGGAATGTATATATTGTTAAGTAATAGAGGAATAGTTCTACATCTCTATTGTCCCATATCGAACTCAGCCCCAGTTTTTTTCTCCTTTATATTACAACTTGGGATACTTCCATAATATTCCATGGAAGCGAGGGATCAACTCCCACAAAAACCTCTTCACACATGGTCCATGGCCCAATTGACCTCTTTTTCCCTTCCACATGCACGCTCAAGCATACACTCCTGTAGGCCTATATATGGCCTACTCTTTCCAGTCACTATGTAGGCTTCTTAGGATGGCTCTCTTATGAGGTTTAACCTTAGTTCCCTCATCTATGGTGATGGAATGGCCTTTTTTTCTTGTCATCTTTGGATCAATTTTTTTATTAAAATACCACCAATGAAGTACTTAATTAATCAACATAAATAAAAATATTAAGGTAAAAGATAAAATAATATATATTATATGTGTACTAAAATTTTTAAGTTAACATTAATAATGAAAATGTATGATTAAAATTTTAATAGAGTATCACTAATCATTTAAAAATTTTATACATTAAAAAATGATTATATTTATCAAAAAAATATTAAAATTATTAATACAAAAGTTCAAACACTTACAATCTCCCTCTTTTTGTAAATTAAAAAACTGAGCATTTATATTTATTTAAATTTCTAAAAATATCCTGCCCCTTTTTGAAATTTATTATAAAATAATAAAAAATTCCCATATATAATAATAGTATAATCAACCACTTAATAACATTTAAAATTAGTATATATGTACACATATATTTGAAATAGTAACCAATTTTACAAAATGAAGTGATTATAAATTATAGAAATATAAAGATTTTAACATACCTAGTTCAAACTTCAACTCCTAAAATTTGATAGAATCTAAAGGTTTAGTGAATATTTAAGCCAGTTTAATTTTAGTGGGAATAAATTTAAAAAAATACCACCTTTATTTACATGGTCTCTAAAAAATTAAATCTAAAATATATATTTTTTCTAGAGAGTTTCATAGGGTTTTAGAAATTGAAATTGAAAAATAATTGACATAGAATATTCAAACATTATAAAAACTAATATTAAAATCACTTAATGTTTGTTTAATCCATATTTTTTGAGAGAAACAACTAGTATAAGAAACATACTTAGCCTCAACTTTAGATAGTGCTACTAATAGTTGTTTCTTAGAACTCTATGAAATTAAAATTTTGCCTAGAAAATGAAACATACATGTTGTTCTTTTCCAATCAAGCCTACAACCTCTTGTTTCAATGTTAGATAAAGATAATAAATCAAGATAGTTATGGTTGGAATAAAATAAACTAGTACCATTATCTCCTTTAATATATCTAATGACTATCTTATATTCAATAATAGGACATTATTTAGGGATGGACTGAAATCAGGAACGTAAATAGATATAAAAAATTATATCTACTCTAGAAGTACTGAGATACAGTAAACACCCTATCATGTCTCTATAAAATTTAATATCAACACACTTTCCAAATTCATCTATATCTAATTTGTAATTTTTAATCATTATAGTTTTCATAGTCTTTTATGAGTCAATCCCAAACCTTTTAACAACGTCTCTATAATACTTAGACTAATTTAAGAAAATGTCATATTTTATTTAATTAATTTGTAGAACTAGAAAAAAAATTAATTCTCTTATTATGATTATATTAAATTCACTTTTCATTAGTTTTGAAAAATAATTACAGAGTAAATAATTTTTTAAACCAAATAATATATAATCCATATAAATCTGTATAATCAGAATATCACTTGAAACTATTTTTATAATCAATTTTGGATAAACCTTTCCTTTAACAGAATCATTTTGAACTATAAATTGAGATAGTCTATCATAACAAGCTCGATGATATTTCTTAAGACTATATAATGATTTATCAAAATTAAAAACATAATTTCGAAATTCAAATTTTCAAATCCAAGGTGTTTTTTAAATAAAATTCCTTAGAAATTATTATATTTAAAAATTCAATTTTTACATTTTTTTGAAATCATTTTTTATTTTGAAAAAAAAAGATAATAAAATTATGATAGCTTATATCCTAGAAATAGAAGAAAAATAATCTTCAAATTCAATTTCTACTTCCTGGTAATAACCTTGAGAAATTAATCTTCCTTTATTTATAACTATGTTTCCAACTTTATCAAGCTGACTATGAAAAATCCCCTTATTTTCTATATATTTGTACCTTTTAGTAATTCAACTAAATTTCACACGTTATTTTATTCAAATTGATTTAATTCATCATAAATGGTATTTATCTTGTTTGAATCAATTAAATTATTATCAATTTTAATAAGTACAAAATCAGCTACAAAATCAGAACCATCATAGTAGTTTAAAACATATTTTTTGGTTTATATAATAGATACTAAATATGAAATTAATTATTAAATTGGAATATCACTAAGTGTTTTCCACTCTTTATGGTCATTTTGAGAATATATATTCTCCCCATCAATAGATGTATTCTCGTTTTCTTGGCCATTATCTTTACCAAAATTAAATTCTCTAAATTCATAATTATCTTTTTTTAACATAAAAATTCATCTTGTTGTTATTATTTTCATTAAACGTAACATGCACAGACTCCTCAACAACAAATTTTCTATTATTAAAAAACCTATAAGCCTTTATAGTATTATAATATCCTATAAATAATCCTCTTTTCTTTTAGAATTGAATTTTTCAAAATTATTTTTTGTATTCAAGATAAGGAATTTGCAACAAAAACCCCTAAAATGTCCAAATTTGGGTTTAAACGCTTTTAATAGTTCATTAGGGGTCTTATTTTAAACATTTATTATAGATACTCTTTTTAAAACATTAAAAAATGTATTTACATATTCTACCGTAAAGTATTTAGTGTCACAACCCGTCCTCGGGGCCCGTGCCGTGACTACCCCAAGCCCGCCTTCCATAGGCCAGGGGCTGGAGACTAGAACCAAAGGTGTAAATCCCGATAAATGGGAAGGAATTTCCTTTATAAAAGTAAACAAAACACCATAGAGTAAAAGAGGAAGTAAAATACTAAGTACAAAGAGAAGTGCTGAAAAGTAAATGGGCCAGAATACAAACCCAACTGAAAGTACAACTACAACTAAACAAAAGTACAACAGAAAAAGACAACAGTTGGAAGAACGAAAGCGGCTCATGGGACGTCCTCCTCGGATCCTACCTGAAGGGTAGGTACAGATGGCGCAGCTCTTGGATCATCCACCACGGATCCTACCTGAAGGGTAGGTATAGATAGCCTCCACAACGCTCTCGCCCGTCAACCTCCTACGAGTGTCGTCTCACCGTGATGTCCACCTCCGGATACTGACTCGTCGTGTAGTCCACCTCCGGGTACCGTCCAGTCCTCTAACACTCGGCCTCTGTCAGCACTGCTCGTCATCTGCAACCAACACAATGAGGTGCGGGCATAGCCCGTGCAGGGGTGAGTATAACGACACTCAGTAGGGACCCCGAGACCCTCAAGGTATCACTAACCAGAAAGGATAACCACAAAGAAGATCTCAACAGATAACCTCTACTTAGGTATAAGCCCATACATATACCTATGTTATCAAGTAACCCATCTCAATCATGAGTAAACACAAAGATTATGAAATCAATGGATAACCACTACCCAGGTATATGCCCATACATATACCTAAGTTATCAAGTGACCCATCTCAATCATGATGAAAACACAAGGTCATAGACTCAGCTCAAACCAGGATTTTCATTATCGAAACTGTAACTGCTGAAGATCCCCGTCTCTGGAGTGTACAGTGGTCCTGTCACAACTCCGAGGTACTTCTCACTAATCCAAGTCTCTGAGGAACTCCTCCTGTCGAGTACCGCGGGTCCGCTGCCAAATACTGGGCGCTCCGTCCGCTGTGGGTCTGCCGCCAAATACCGGGTGCTCCCCCTAATAGCCTACAGAGGTACTCCTCCGGTCGAGTACCATGGGTCTGCTACCAATTACCATGTGCTCCGTCCACCGTGGGTCTGCCGCCAAATACCGGGCGCTCCGTCCACTGGGCTAATCGACTCACTCCAAGTCGAGTCGGTCAAGCAGTCGTCAGGTCTCAGTCGTCTACACGGTCTCCGTACTCCGCGCGTTCATCTCTGGGAGGGTCCGCTCCACGAGCTACAGGTCGATACTCCAAGTATCTCAAATTCCCACGAAGAAGTATCTCAAAGGACATCCTCGTCATAGGGTTCTCAATGCAACAGACGGCGCATCAATCGGACGCCCGGTCTGTGAGTTATTAGCCTTTTTGTCCCAGGGGCCCGGTTGGTTTCGTGAGTGAACCAACCCAGCCGTATCTCAACTGTACCCCGAACTCTCATAGGGTATACCCATAGAGACTGTTTCTCAACTTGATCACCAACGCCGCTGACGGTTCGTCAAACGGACGTCCAGTCTAAAAGATATCAGCTTTTCTGTTCCAAGGACCCAGTTGGATTCATGAGCGAACCAACCTGACCGCACTCCGACGGCATCCAAACCTCGAGCAGAGTAAGCCAGAAGATGCTTCTCACTTAGAGGAATCCATCAAAGTCTATGGCATGTCAATTGGACGTCCGGAGCTCAAGATATAAGCATTTCCGCTCCGAGGGCCCGGTTGGTTTCGTATCCGAACCAACCCGGCCGAACCCAAAGTATTCCGAAACCTTGAGTGTGATATACCGAAACGACCGTCTCGATCCAAGGATCACATCTCCACTAACGGTGCATCGATCGGAGGTCTACAGATCAGGATATGGGTGAATGACCGTGAGGGGTCCGAAAATGGGGGTTTCGGGGCCGGACCGACCCGGCCCGAGACCCCCTGGGTCCGCCCGAACCGGGTCGACCCGACCCGGGTGCCGGTCCGACCCGGCTGGCGCGGTCTAGACCGGCTGGGTGCGGCCCGGCCTGGTCTGCCCAAGCCGGCCCGCCTCGGCCGGGGGTTCGGCCGAACGGCCGAACCGTGCGGGGGGCGCTGCCCCCACGTGAAGAGCCACAGCCTCGCGTGGGGCCGCCCGTGCCAGCGGGAGCGGCAACCGGCCTCGTCCTGCCGCTCCCCTCTGGTCCAACGTAGTCGCGGGACTGCACTCCGCCACCGCGACTTTAGCCTCATCGGATTCTTCCGGTGGCGCTCCGGGCACCGCCGCCCCCGACCGCCGGCACCGCCGCACCGGCATGGCGCGCCGGCAGGGGCTTCCGTGGACCACCCGACGCGCTCCGGTGGTCCGATTCGCATGCGGTCTTCGCCAGTCTTCATCCCAGGATCCGACCTTCATTGCAAAGATCCCACAACGCCCGTGCGGCTTCGTTTGTCGTTTTCCGGCACGGCGCGACGGCGTCGTGGCTTGTTCAACTTCATCGGCGAGGCGCGACGGCGCCGCGCTTCTTAGCCCTTCCTCATAATTTCCACGCGGTGCAACGGCACCGCGCCGCCTTTCACGTGCCGCAACAAATTCAAACAACAAGGGGGAGGAGGGTCGGCCGTGTTCGTGCGGTCCGACCTCCTCCCATTATATTGATAGCAAGCGGTCATCTAATAGAAGTTGACGTACGGCAAGAAAATAATTCACGGACAAAAACAATAATCCTCAACATCAATACGCATGAACGAACAATCCGTGGATCAACCTGGAATTGGTTGGTCCGCGCTCTTTGTTCTTTTCTGAAAAGATAATAGAACATCAAAATAAATTCCCCTACCTCGATTCAAGGTTCGTTCGTCGTTGGCGCGGAAATCGGTGTCGCGAGAATGACGTCGCGGGGTCGGACGTAGATTCTGTGGACGTTGGGGTTGTTGCTATGGAAGAAGAGGATGGAGAACCGTGGACTTCGAGTCATTCTACGTTGAAGGGAAGTTGTTTTTAATCGAAGAAGAATCGTTCTTCGTCAAAGTAAAGTTCTCTTCTTCTTCACACCAAAGCTCTCCCAAAAACTCTAGGACTTTGCTAAAGTTTTCTCCCACACCAAAAGCTCTAACTCAAAATAATATCCCATGATATTATTTTTATTCACACCACAAATATTTAAAATTCAAACCAAACCACTTAATTAAACAAATGAAGAGACTCATCTCATTAATTAAGGAATGTTGGCATGAATTAATGGTGAAAGGAAAAGGTGAAGAGTTACACAAAATAAGAGGAGTTAACAAACTTAATGGAAGAGGAGATTAATGGGGAGTTGACATATTAAAAGCAAGGGATTTTAGGGGGGGTTGTAGAGTTATACATTTAAACACAAGGGGTGTTAAATGGGGGGAAGTTCGTGGGGGTTAAAGGGAAGGTGAAGGGTTGGGGTTTTGTGCGGACCCCACCACCCTTGGTCATACCCTCTCATGGGAAGTTAGGTGGGGTGTGGACCCACCTACAACTTCTCTATGAAGAAATTAACTTCCAAATTAAATAAATTGCAACACAACAATTTATTTATGACTTATCGAATCCCCAAAAATTAACCACCTCATGCGACAAAAACGCAACAGCGCTTAAGGTCCCCTTAAGCAATTATCGGCGCTGTGAGTTCATCAGTGCCCTCGGATTTCAATTCCGAGTACTGGTTCAAAAGATATAAAAACTCGCTGGTTCGTTCACTAAAAGTACCCAAGCCAAACTGTGGAAAATGATTCCGGGCACACCGAGCCTCGGAATCAGATACTGTCAGAAACTGCGTTCTTGTAAAATTCCAGAGAAAATTAAGAAAAAAATTTCCTTGAAATTTCCGGGTCTTTACATTACTCCCACATCAGGGCTTTACGTCCCCGTAAAGCTTCAAAACAAATTAGGGATATAAAAGCAGTACTGAGCATGCATCTGAGCCTCCTGCTTTCATGTGCTCACCTGGAGGTTCCCATACTGCCAGTGAAAGCGCACCTGAGGAATCGTCCATCCTCATAGGATCCTCTCCTTTCGATCATCGATTCCCACTGGAACCTCCGGAATAACTTTCCGCCTTGCCCACATCTCTGTAAACCTCGTCGAGGTGAAACCCGTATAAGGACGTGATCATCATCCTCGAACTCTAGAGGCCTCCAAATCCTGTCAGCATAAGGCTTCTGTCGGCCCTGTGCTGTCCTCATCTGCTCTTAGATGACCTGGACCTTCCCTAGTCTCACAATAGCTGCTATGATTTCTTCTTTCCCGATAAGAGAAATCTTGTATCATCCCCAGGATGAACCACATTCATTGCCTAATACAGTCAATCCTGACATGAATGATGCTTTCATTCCATGGATGACGTCGTAAGGCCTCGACGTAACTACCAAGAGATCCAACTGTCACTCTCGCCTCCAAGGGTCGAGTCACACTGTCGGCATCAGTGTTAGGTCACTAGGTCTCCTCCTGTAGAAATCTCGAAAGTGAGGGTCAAGTCAACAGTCTTAACCAGGACCACTCAGTATCAACCAAACAAAAGGACAGGAAAGAAAACTTTAAAAAGATTAGTGTCTTTTAATTATTGCAGCTCATAGTACAAAGACACAAATGTGATAACAAAAAAACTAGAAGCAACATGATCAGTAGCCTCTAGGTCTGGAGCTAGTCCCGCTCCTGTCCATCTGCTTTCAGAGCTCCATGACCATAGGCCTCAGCTGCCTGAAGCTGAGCTCTCCCGTGTCCTCTTGTCCTCTGCGGTCGGGGTGGGCCTCCTGGTGGTGGTGGTGGCAACACCCCGAAGCGTCGTCCACCTCCAGTTGCACGGCCAGCTCCTCTTCCATGGGTGCCTGCTCCTTGTGGTCTTCCCTGATCGAACCTCTGCCTCTACCTGGGAGGTTCTTCATTTAACTGCTGGTCATCTGCATGAAGGTTCGGACAGTCACGTGCCATGTGACCAATCCCACCGCAGGAGTAACACTGTCCACTCTTGGCACGACTCACTCTGACTCCACCCCGGTTCCCCCGCACAACTGAACCTGAGTCGTGCAGTCGGCCACCAGTAGGTCTGGTCCTCTTGGACCTCTGCGTCATCTGTCTACTGTCTGCTGCAGAAGACTCTGCCGCAAGCCGGCTAGTGGTGGGTCGTGCTGCTGGAGACTGCTCAGCAAGAAACTCTCCACTAAGAGGGATCTCTCCAACACCCCTGTCTGGGTCGGAATGCTGTGAGAAACAAAAGAAGCTCTAATCTCCCTCCTGAGCCCCTGCTCGAAGGTTCGGGCCATGAAGAACGGGTCTCGTACCATATCTGTGGAGTAGCGCGAGAGGTCTGTGAACATCGCTGAATATTGTGCCACTGTCATGTTGCTCTACCGCAGCTGAAGTAGCTGCTGTATACGCATTGCTCGAAGGGTGGCTGGTACAAACTCTACCCGGAACAGGCTCTCGAAGTCTTCACAAAGAAGTGTCACCTCATCATGCATCTGGAGCATCAGGCTCCACTATCTGCCTGCTGCTTCCTGAAGAAGGCTGGTAGCAAGGATCACCATGAAGTCTGTCGGTATCCCCACTAGCCTGAAGACACTCACCACAGTCTCCAGCTAATCCTCAGCCTCCTGCGGTTCCATCTCTCCCCGGAACCTGGGTGGCCTCTGGCGCTGGAACTCGTGCAGTGCGCTCAAGCGACATGCACCCTCTACTGTTGGGGCTGGTGGCATCGGTGGCCCAACGGGTAGTAGTACCGCTGGTGCGCCTTCTGGTGCCTCAACTGGGATAGGGCCCTGTACTGAGGCCACGTCGCTCGGCGGGCTGTCAGAACGAACAACTATCAGGGCTCTAGCTGGTCTTCCGCGGGGAGGCATCCTGAAAGAAACAAACATGACACGGTCAAAAGACTTACGCTTGGTGAGCTGACCTGGTTTGAGCTGATATTTAAAAACTTCTGGAAACACACACGCAATCAGTGTTTTCGTGCACAAGGTCGGAAATCTGTTGTCAGGGTCCTGGTGTATGGATACGTCAGCCTCCCGCACCAAAACTAGACTCCCTGAACTAAAAACCACACTCGGTACTCTTAACACTATTGCTTCACAGAAATAAAATATCAGAGTTAAAAGTTCTGCGGTAGAACTAACTCCTTTGATACCAATTTGTCATGACCCGTCCTCAGGGCCCATACCATGACTACCCCAAGCCCGCCTTCCATAGGCCAGGGGCTGGCGACTAGAACCAAAGGCGTAAATCCCGATAACTGGGAAGGCATTTACTTTATAAAAGTAAACAAAACACCACAGAGTACAAGTGGAAGTAAAACACTAAGTACAAAGAGAAGTGCTGAAAAGTAAATGGGCCAGAATACAAACCCAACTGAAAGTACAACTACAACTGAAAAAAAGTACAACAGAAAAAAGACAACAGATGGAAGAACAGAAGCGGCTCCTGGGACGTCCTCCTCAGATCCTACCTGAAGGGTAGGTACAGATGGCACAGCTCCTGGATCGTCCACCACGGATCCTACCTGAAGGGTAGGTACAGATAGCCTCCACAACGCTCTCGCCCGGCAACCTCCTCCGAGTGTCGTCTCACCATGAATTCCACCTCCGGATACTAACTCGTCGTGTAGTCCACCTCCGGGTACTGTCCAGTCCTCGAACACTCGGCCTCCGTCAGCACTGCCCGTCGTCTGCAACCAACACAACGAGGTGCGGGCATAGCCCGTGCAGGGGTGAGTATAACAATAATCAGTAGGGACCCCGAGACCCTCAAGGTCTCAATAAACCAACAAGGATAACCACAAAGAAGATATCAACAGATAACCTCTACTTAGGTATAAGCCCATACATATACCTAAGTTATCAAGTAACCCATCTCAATCATGAGGAAACACAAAGATTATGAAATCAACGGATAACCATTACCCAGGTATATGCCCATACATATACCTAAGTTATCAAGTGACCCATCTCAATCATGAGGAAAACACAAGGTCATAGACTCAGCTCAAACCAGGATTTTCATTATCGAAACTATAACTACTGAAGAGCCCCGTCTCTGGAGTGTACAGTGGTCCTGTCACGACTCCGAGGTACTGCTCACTAATCCAAGTCACTGAGGTACTCCTCCTGTCGAGTACCGCGGGTCCGCTGCCAAATACTGGGCGCTCCATCCACTGTGGGTCTGCAGCCAAATACCGGGCGCTCCCCCTAATAGCCTACAGAGGTACTCCTATGGTCGAGTACCGCGGGTCTTCTGCCAACTACCAGGAACTTCGTCCACCATGGGTCTGCCGCCAAATATCGGGCGCTCCGTCCACTGGGCTAGTCGACTCACTCCAAGTCGAGTCGGTCAAGCAGTCGTCAGGTCTCAGTCGTCTACACGGTCTCCGTACTCTGCCCACTCGTCTCAGGGAGGGTCCGCTCCACGAGCTACAGGTCGATTCTCCAAGTATCTCAAAGTCCCACGAAGAAGTATCTCAAAGGACCGCCTTGTCATAGGGGTCTCAACGCAACAGATGGTGCGTCAATCAGACGCCCGGTCTGTGAGTTATTAGCCTTTTCGTCCCAGGGGCCCGGTTGGTTTCATGAGCGAACCAACCCAGCCGTATCTCAACTGTACGCCGAACTCTCATAGGGTATACTCATAGGGACCGTTTCTCAATGTGATCACCAACTCCGCTGAAGGTTCGTCAAACGGACGTCCGGTCTGAAAGATATCAGCTTTTCTGTTCTAGGGGCCCAGTTTGTTTCGTGAGCGAACCAACCCGACAGCACTCCGACAGCATCCAAACCTTGAGAGGAGTAATCAAAAAGATCCGTCTCACTTAGAGTAATCCATCAAAGTCTACGGCACGTCAATCGTACGTTTGGAGCTCAAGATATAAGCGTTTCCGCTCCGAGGGCCTGGTTGGTTTCATATCCGAACCAACCCGGCTGAACCCAAAGTATTCCGAAACCTTGAGTGCAATATACGGAAACGACCGTCTCGATCCAAGGATCACATCGCCACTGACGGTGCATCGATCGGAGGTCTATATCTCAAGATATGGGAGAAAGATTGTCAGGGGTCCGAAAATGGGGGTTTCGGGGCCGGACGGGCCCGACCCGAGTCCCCCTGGGTCGGCCGGACCCGGGTGCGAGTACGACCCGGACGGCGCGGCCCGGCCCAGTTGGGTGAGGCCCAGCCCGATCTGCCCAAGCCAGCCCGGTTCGGCCGGGGGTTCGGCCGAACGGCTGAACCGTGCGGGGGGCGCTGCCCCCCGCGTGAAGAGCCACGACCCCGCGTGGGGCCGCCCATGCCAGTGGACGCAGCAGCCGGCCGCATCCCGCCGCTCCCCTCCGGTCACGGGACCACGCTCCGCCGTCGCGGCTTCAACCGCGGCAGATTCATCTGGCAGTGCTCCGGGCGCCGCCGCCCCCGACCGCCGGCACCGGCGCACCAGCGTGGCGCGCCGGCAGGGGCTTCTGCAGACCACCGGACGCGCTCCGGTGGTCCGATTCGCCTGCGGTCTTCTCCAGTCATCATCCCGAGACCCGACCTTCGCTGAAAAGATCCCACAACACCTGTGTGGCTTCGTTTGTCATTTTCCTGTGCGGTGCGACGGCGCCGTGGCTTATTCAACTTCATCGGAACCGCGCGATGGCGTCGCGCTTCTTAGCCCTTCCTCATAATTTCCGCGCGGTGCAATGGAACCGTGCCGCCTTTCACATACCGCAACAAATTCAAACAACAAGGGGGGAGGAGGTTCGTCCGTGTTCGTGCGGTCCAACCTCCTCTCGTTATATTGATAGCAAGCGGCCATCTAATAGAAGTTGACGTACGGCAAGAAAATAATTCACGGACAAAAACAATAATCCTCAACATCAATTTGCATGAACGAACAATCAGCGGATCAAACTAGAATTGGTTGGTCCGCACTCGTCGTTCTTTTCTCAAAAGATAAGAGAACAACAAAATAAATTCTTCTACCTCGATTCAAGGTTCGTTCGTCGTCGGCGCGGAAATCGGTGTCGCGAGAACGACATCGCGGGGTCGGACGTAGATTCTGTGGACGTCGGGGTGCGTCCGAGGAGGAAACTACGTCTCCTCACTTGTTGCTATGGAAGAAGAGGATGGAGAACCGTGGACGCCGAGTCGTTCTACGTTGAAGGGAAGGTGTTCTTAATTGAAGAAGAACTGTTCTTCGTTGAAGGAAAGTTCTCTTCTTCTTCACACCAAAAATCTCCCCAAAACTCTATGACTTTTCTAAAGTTTTCTCCCACACCAAAAGCTCTAACTCAAAATAATATCCCATGATATTATTTTTATTCACACCACAAAGATTTAAAATTCCAACCAAACCACTTAATTAAACAAATGAAGAGACTCATCTCATTAATTAAGGCATATTGGCATGAATTAATGGTGGAAGGAAAAGGTGAAGAGTTACACAAAAGAAGAGGAGTTAACAAACTTAATGGAAGAGGAGATTAATGGGGAGTTGACACATTAAAAGCAAGGGAGTTTAAGGGGGGTTGTAGAGTTATACATTTAAACACAAGGGGTGTTAAATGGGGGGAAGTTCGTGGGGGTTAAAGGGAAGGTGAAGGGTTGGGGTTTCGTGCGGACCCCACCATCCTTGGTCATACCCTCTCATGGGAAGTTAGGTGGGGTGTGGACCCACCTCCAACTTCTCTATGAAGAAATTAACTTCCAGATAAAATAAATTGTAACACTACAATTTATTTAAGACTTATCGATTCCCCAAAAATTAACCACCTCATGCGAGAAAAACGCAACTGCACTTAAGGTCCCCTTAAGCAATTATCGGCGCTGCGAGTTTATCAGTGCCCTCAGATTTCAATTCTGAGTACTGGTTAAAAAGATAGAAAACTCACTCGTTCGTTCACTGAACGTACCCGAGCCAAACTTCGGAAAATGATTCCGGGCACACCGGGCCTCAGAATCAGACGCCGTCAGAAACTGCATTCTTGTAAAATTCCAAAGAAAATTAAGAAAAAAATTTCCTTGAAATTTCCAGGTCTTTACATTTATCCACATTAAATTTCATAATCATTGATCTAGTCATTTCTTGTATTGATCTTTTATTTTTAACAACACCATTTGGTTATGGTGTACTAGTTGTAGAAGAGTAATTCTTATGGCCATTATCTTCATAAAATTTATCAAATTATAAGTTAAATTTTTTTCCAACTATATCACTTCTTATAGGGATGATATTCGAATTTTTAAAGTTTGAATAAGTTTTTAGAATGCATATAATTTAATTAAAGTTTCATTTGTATGTGATAAGAAATAAATCCAAATTAATCTACAGTAATCATAAACAATTACAAATACATACTTAATACAAACAAAACCAATAGGTTTTATATGACTAAATAAGCCAAGATTTAATATTTCTATTCATATAACTATACTAAAATCATTTAAAAATTTAAATCATTCCATATGTTGTTTACCCTTGAAACCGGAATCATACAAAAAGTATTTATTTGTATTTAACTTTGGAAATTATTTATATTTTTTATGATTTGATATATTGTGAATCGGTATTAGGTTTTCATAACAAAGTCTCATATGACACATAATTTCATCTTTCTTTATATCATTTAAACACTTAACCTTTTCTTTGGTTAGATCCGAAAAAATAGTATAAACATTGTCATTTCTATTGTTAGAGAATAGAACATTTTTTTTCAGTACTTCACATTTTTTATTTTCAAAAAATACATTTAATAAATAATAAAAAATCTATAATACTGTTTTTATATTTTTTTTCAAACCATTTATAAAAAATAATTTTGAAATAATAGATCTTTTAAAAAAACTAACCTAACCAATACCTTTAATATCACCATCAAAGTTGTCTCAAAATTTTACTAGGCCTTTATCAAATTAATTGAAAGATATAAAATTTTATATACCAACTATCATGTTCCTAGAACATCCACTATCAAAATACCTTGAGACTTTGAGAGTTTTATGGTATATTTCTTGAAATTAAAAAATCAAGAATAGTTTTTTGGTACACATTCTATCTTTGGTCCAACTGAATTAGTAATAGAAAATTTTAGAACCCATATAGATTTAAAACATTTATCATTGGTCTATTTAGAAAATGAATCACTAGAAATAAATTTATTTATATTCCAAAATTATTGGGTAAATCTCAATGAACATTCATTGGCATAATTCCAATTCATTATAAATTTAAAATATGTTACACTAGAAATACATCATTTTGAAATTTAACAAAGGTAGTCATATTTATCCTTAGTGATAAGATACTATAACAAGAATCATTATTATTATAGTTTTATTTCATCATAGAAATCATTTTATCATATTGTTGTTTTCCTTTAACAAATGTTGGTAAGGTTTCTTTAAGATTGAAAACATCCATTTTCAAATCCAAATTCTCTTTTAGAATAGTCTATAAATCAGTATAAACTTTCACATTATAGCTATAAGCTATATTTCTTAGTTTCTTAATTCCTTTTATAAGTTTCATACAATCAATCTCAACTTTAGTTAAATATTCCAAAATATAATTATGTATTAGTTCATGTTCTTTTTCATTCAATACCATAAATTCTTTAAGTATGTCATATTATTATTTCAGTTTCAACATGTTAGAATCATAATTCTATATATATTTATTATTCTAGGAAAAATATATTTTCAAATTATCACATTCCATTTTAGGTTTCTCATTTTCCCTAACCAAATTCTTATTTTTAATTTTTATGTAGTTTATTTTTCAATTATCTAGACTCCAACATTACTTAATTCATTATTTTCATTTAGTAGTTGTTTTAATTTTGTGTTAACATAGATCATAAAATAAATTAAAATTAGATTCATTTTCATATTTAGAAATATTATTGTGGTCAACATTATCAATATTAATTAATTAATTGAAAAATTAAGCAGTTACCTCACATTGTACACTCATCAGAGAAAGGTTCTCTATCTCCAATTCACTTCCAATGTCTCTGCTTGAGTCTAAAGTGATTGAAAAGTCCCATCCTCCAAATATATATATATATATATATATATATATATATATATTATCCTTTTATATTTTAATTTATTTGGAGGTTTTAGTTTTTCATATCCTATCCTAGTGTGACCTTTCTTCATATACTCATAACAAGTTAATTTTGAAACGTCATTGTTATTTCTATTATTACGTTTCATATATTCATTCTTGAACTTCGTTTGAAATTCATCTTTCCACATTCGTTTTTCATAAATTTTAAAATCTTTTTAATAAAGTGTGATATATATTTTTCAATTTACTAGAACTTATAATCACAAGTATTAGATAATTCATTAACATTATAATTAAAAGATATACCTTTTCTATTTGTGGACTCCTCATCAGTAATATTTTTGAACTCTAATGCCTAGTATAGTAAATATCCTATTAGTTCATCTAAGTCACAATCTTTAAAACCATTACACTAATTGATGACTAGATTCTTTTCTTGTGATATTTTTGGTAGAGATCTTAGTACTCTTTCAATTAAGGATGTTTTATCTATTAAATCTCTATGATCACTCATACCATTTGTAATACTTATAACCCAATGGAACATATGGTTCACTAAATCTTCTTCTCCCATCCTGAAATATGGCTTTTTCACTTAATAAAATCCTATTTTTTTATATTCTAAGATTGTTTGTCCAATAGTGATTAATTTTAAGGATTCTCCAAATATCGTGTGATATCTTACAAGCTAAAACATGGATATTGACACTTCTACTTAAATCACAATAAAAAATATTCTTAGATTTGTAATTTAAAACATACATAATCAAATCATTAACTACAAGAGTATCTGGAACAACTTTGGGTAGCTCATATGGATTCTCCATAATAGTCAAATAATCCACACATAACTATTTGAGGTAAGGTTTTATCTGTTCTTTCCAGTATCTGTAGTCTCTTCCATTGAAAATTGGGGTATTTATTATGAGCTATCCATCATTATCATTAATACCTTCCATTTTAAAGAACTAGACTTTATTTTTATAAACTATTAGGTCTTGTATAATCAGTTTACCATAGTATTTAAAAATAAATGACATAACTATATCTGAAAGGGATAAAAACTAATAATAGTCCATCCTGTGATACCAATTGTTGGGACAATATCAATTGAAAAATATACTTGAGTGGGGTTAAAACTATTAAAAATTCTTAACAAAAAACAATAAAGGTTTATTATTAAAAGAATCTATCTTTATTTTAGTGATAAATTTATATAGTACATAAAAAATAAAAATAAAAAAGACAATATTTTTATAGTGGTTCAGAATACCAATATCCTAGTCCACTCGTCAACCTTCTCTACTGAGGGAGAGGATTGGAAACCACTAAGAGAAACTCACTTTTATAGGTGTGAATACCTATTACAGAAAATCACTTTTAAATTACATGGAGGTACAACCCAAAATTTTTACAGGAGCATTAACCTAGTATGAACCTAACTTTTCTTTCTAAGTCAAAAACCAGTTTGGGACTAACTTTTCTTCAAGAGTAACAACCCAATAACTTCCTTTTATGTGGTAGAATAACCTAAAAACATACCTAATTTTGATTGTGTAAAGCATAATGTGGATATAGTGATTAAAAATTGAAGAAATACAAATGACATGATGAAAAAAAGAAACAATGAAAAAATAGAATAATGACCGGATGATAAAGACTATGTCACTCAATTATCTTTGATAACTTTAGTGGTATGGAGTTGAATGTAAAAGTTCCTTTTTGATCGTTTCAATGGAATAGAATTCATAATCATTGTTGATCATATAAATGACATCAATTGTGTATTACTCCTTATTTTTAAAAAACAATATTGAGAAAATTTAATCCTTTCGTAACATTCCCATGGAAAAATCCAACATCATCATTAAATCCATGATCATATATGAGGTTCTGATTGTCCAATCATTATATTCCCCAAGTTATAAAATAATATAACAAGGAATAAAGTCGTGACCAGTAAAATATCATGCGCAATGTTAAGGAATTTTCACACACTTTCATTAATTCGTGAAATAACATCATAATACTTCAAGTATGATCATTTGAAAAATATTTATATTAGACATTTATAAAATAGTTAAAATAAGATGAATAAAATTGTGGATTATTGAAATATCAAAAACTCACAGAAAAAAAAGGATTTTAATGATTATACAGCTTATGTATATGTGTATATAATTTTTTATCAGAATCTTTAATCAATAATGTGATTTTATTTTTAAAAAAATAAATTAGTAAATAAAAATTTATTCGACATGCATTATGTAAAATTAAAATAGTTATGTTTTAAAAAAATAACTGGAGGTGATAAAAAAACCTAGCGGTAGAAAGTTTTTTCTACTACAGACATGATGCTATTGTGAGAGAAACCATCATAGATGATCTACCATAACTGTATAGAGGAAATATACCATCTCAATTTTGGTTTATCAGCCATTAAAATAGAGGAGGGGTTGATGCTACTATCGCCGAATAATTGGATAGTGCTATTGTGGGTGTATGAAGGTAGAGATTAATACTACTATGGACTCACATTAAGCTTCTACCATCATGTATGAGTTGATACCATGAAGGATTTCGAATAATTAGCTACCATAAATTATGATCGACCATTTTAGAATATCTACCATCATTGTATGGAGCGGTATCATACAGTACTACCATGACTTTGGAAGAGATACTGCTAATAATGATTTTTCTACTGTTGCACCACTTGTGATAGTGCTTCCATTGGAAATAAGATGAACATGATACCATCACAAATGATATTGATACTACTATCACTTTGATTTTCTACTTCTACCATCATGTTGGTGATCTACTGTCAGAAGAATTTTTCACACAAATTCCATTGAAGTTGCATGTGGGTGCTGCCTGTATAAGGAGGATGAGGTTGTATCTTGCATGGAATAACTACCACATGGGATGGATCCGTTTTCAAACCAGAGAAGTATGTTGTGCATGTAGTTGAGGTGATCTCATAAAGGTCTATCAACACATGCATAACTACTTATCTTAAGTATGAATATGATGAGAGGTGATGATCATACATTTTAGATCACTTAGATCGAGTGGTTGGTTGAATGTCTATATTTTTAAGTGATAGAGGAATAGTGCCACATCTTTTTTTGTCCCATATTGAATATGGTTTCAATTTTATTATCCTCTTTATTATAACTCAATCCACTACCACAAAAGTCCATGGTAATGATGGATCATCACCCTCACACACCTATTCACACATGGGTTATAGCCCAGCCAACCTCTTTTCCCCATCTGCGTGCGCACTCAAGATTATGCTCATATGGGCCTATACATGACCTACTCTTCCCAGCCATCATACAGTATTCTTGGACCCTCTATCCCATGAATTTGACCCTCATGTTCCTCATGTATGGTGATAGGCTAAGATTTTTGTATTTTCATGTTTGGGTCAATTTTTTATTAAAATTCCACCATGGAAATACTTAGTAAATCACATAAATAAAATGATCAATATAAAAGATACAAAAATATATATTATATATGTACCTAAAATTTTAAGTAACTATTAATAAAGAAAATATAATAATAACATTTTACTAAAATATAATTAATTATTTCAAAAATTAATAAATGAAAAAAATGATTTTGTTGCTAATTTAAATTATATAAAATATATGAAATTGTAATTTATCAAACCATGACTATTAAAAGTATCAATACAGAAGTTCAAACACTAAAAAACTCTACATAAAATAAAATTAAGTGGTTTCCATCATTGTTAATTTTATGTTGATGATATCATATAATGACGATGAAACGTGTGAAACGTTTTCTAATGAGATGAGTAAGTTATTTGATGTTTCTATTCCAAGAGAAATGAAATAATTTAATGGTTGAAAAATCACATAACATAATAAATAAATTTTCATATCTCAATAGTATTATATTAAATAACTTATAAATATGTCTCACATGTAATATTAAAAGCCCATTTCTACACCTATTTTAGTGGAAACTAAGCTATAAAAAGTGTAAAAGGTAAGGAGGTTAATCCTAAATAGTGTATAAAGTTGGTTGGAATATTGTTATATCTGATGGATTCAAGACTAGATATATTTTTATTTCATTGTGTGTTAGGTATCAAATTGATCCAAAATAATATCATCTTATGGTTGGAAAAATAATTCTTAGATATATCAATGGAATAACTAATTTTGGAATAAAATATGATATCTTAGGATAAATTTATCTGTTTGGTTACACAGATGTAGATTGGGAAGATTTTCTTGATGACAGACAATCCACATATGTTGGAGTTTTATTTTTTTGAGAAATATGTGTGAGTTGGAATAAAAATAAGAAAAATGCAGTAACACTCATCACAACAGAAGATGATTTTGTAGTTATCCTACAAGATGCAACACAACTTCTGTGGATGAAGATATAGTTTGAATAATTGTAAGTTTCTGTGAAGTTTACCCTTAACACAGGTTGTGATAATCAAAGTGATATAAATATTATAAATAATATTATGAAACATTCTCATTACAAGAATGTTGATATCAAATACCAATTCAAAAAAGAGCATGTGGAGCATAATGAACAAAATTTAGAGTTTGTTCCTATAATGGAGAATGTTGTTGATGTAATCACTAAACCATTTTTGAATGAAACATTTCATATATTGAGGTTTATAAATGGTGTTAAACCTCTCTCCCTCTTAAAGGATAAGGTATGTAAATTCATTTGCTCTCTCATATTGCATATGGATAGTGTTGTCAATGGGGGATAAAAGTTGTAACATAAATCTATCCATTGGTATGTGTTTAATATTTTTAAGGAAAGTCATATATATTAGGGGGCCTAAAAGGGGTAAGCAGTGATTTTAGTGTGTCTATACTATTTAAATATTTTGTTCAATTGGATGTAGTAAAATTTTTTCTTACGGGTTGAAGTTGATTTTTTTTATGAAAGCTCAAAGTGAATGGAAAGGTTTTAGATGCTTCTAAGAAATATTTTTTAAGTCGCTGATTATAGAAAACATGATATTTTTGTTCAGTTATTTTTGTTTACAACTTTGATTTCACTCACATAGGAATAAAATTTTGGGATAAGTAATTCATTCCTTAAGTTTCTAAGTTTCATTGATTTATGTTCCATGGTTAAAAACAAAATCTAAATGGATAGATTATTGAAACCAAGAAGATTACAGCCATTTTAAGAATAATGTGAAGGAAGAAGGGTTTCTTAAATTATTTTCTTATGTTGTATTACATAAATAAACATACTATATTTCACTTTCCTTTAATGGTTTAAGATGAATTTTATCAGCTCAAGTGGATCGGACGAATCCCATCGGCTTGAGTTCATCGGACATACACTACCAGACTGAGGGGATCAGCCTAAGTTTTAGCATTGAATGTTTATCCAAGTTCAATATCAAGTGTCTAGGATAAAATGTTCATTTATTATTAAATGTGGTTATGATTATATGTTTTTATAGTTCCAAACATCATGAATACTAAAAGTTTTCTTGATTCAATATTAAGTACAAATGGGGTTTTATTGTGCATTTGTATAACGATTTTTCTATGAAGTTTTAATGTTTTACTAGACATATGTTATTGGTAGAAGATTTGATTGTGAAAAGTAAAAATATTAATGTAATAAAGTTTCATGAATATAATTTTAAAGGTTATAGATATTTGGTGTTTTAGTGTTATCAAGTTCCATCAGTAAGATGTTTATAAATTGTGTTCATCTGAGGATGTTTGACGGATTTTGGAACAATATTCTTCATGTAATTTCATTGGATAGATAATATTATATGGAATTTTACTCATTCATCCAAAAAATTTATTGTATTTAAATCATTTATAATCTTGTTGGATATAAGGTTGTGTGAAGGATCGATGGACGCGAAAACTCAACACCATAAGATCAAGTGAACTAGATGAAACTTTTACAATGTCATCGGGAAAAAGATCATTTTTCTTATATATGAATTTTATTGTATGTTCTTCAACAAAGTACAATATTTTAAATAGAATAAGTCACTAATTCATTTCATAGAATACTACGTTTGATGTAATTGCATAGAAGTAAATATATGAGGTTCATCAGTTAGAGGATTACCTATGAAGGTAATGATCGAAGGTTTCCGATGCAAGTCATAAAATAGATGAAGTGTTTTGAAAATGTATTCTAAGATGTTCTTATAAAGTTTTGTAGGAACACCAGCAAGTTTTTCATCAATTGGAAAACAAATTAGACATATACCACACAAAATGTATGGACATGACCAGAAACATAACATAATCTAGTGTTTTTGGACTAGAATTCACATTCGAGGATATTTTCAGTTTATATTTTTAGAGAATTAGGAAAAAAAAATTATAAAGTATACTGATACGTAATATGTGGACACTTATACTTAGTATCGATTTTTCCTACTAAAGAAAAACCTTTAAAAAAACATGACTTTTTTCAAGACACATATTCAATTATTTCATATTGAAATATTATTTTCCCTTACCAATATTATACCTTATGAAAAACATCTTAAAATTTGGGATGCGGAAAAAAATATCAGTAACAGACATAGAAAAATAAACCCATTAGTCCACTATAAACCCATAAAACATTTCTTTAAACCTTAAATGTTTACACTGTAAACGATATCATCATTTCCAAAAGATTATTATCTTACCTTTTGAAAATCAAATGATTTTCAAGAAAACTCATAATAAAACATATAATATATTATTAGGTAACTTGTTACATAATTATACGAAAATGGAATAATTATACGGTTGACTTCCATACATGTCACTCTTACAATTTGAATAGTCATATGACAAACTTACAGACATGAAACTCTTACAAATTTAATAGACATATGGATGACTTCCATACCCAATGCAATGGAGGTTATAACGTAACCACCCATCCTTGGTTTATCACGTAACCACCCATACTTGTTTTATCACGTAACCACCGATAAAATATACATTTCCAATATATAATAATAACACATAAAATCTTGAAATTTTCAATATGTCACTCGTAAAATTTCATTGGAACACATAAGAAAATTTTTCATGTTTTTGAAAAACCCAATCCATTTTCAAAAAATAATTGTAGACGTTTAAAAATATATTTACAAATAAAAGTGTCTCATACCACATTGAAACATTTGAAATAAATTATAAAAATATAATTTTAAAGAATTAATTTCCATATAAAACATGCATAAAAACCATTTTGAAAACATTAACATGAAATAGAACGAATTATAAGAGTAAATCTTTAAAACGTTTGAAATAATGTTTAAGTTAAAGAGTCTCATACAACTTGAGAAAAAATTGAATAAAAATAATTAAATAGTAACTTTATAAAAAGAATTAAATATCATTAGAATATAATAATTGATGACATAATTCATCAAAAGGGTTTTATATACACTTTACAGGATAATAAAGTTGCATAAGATCAAGATATGTCTTAATTAAAGGAGATTGAGACGAAGTCTCTTACCCTGAGTCTGAATCAAAACATTCATTCATTATCTTCATGGATAATAAACTTAGGTTAATTATTTAATTGATTTATATACTTTTCAAGTTTACTATTCCTTTTATATCACTTATTAACATGTTATAACAATTACTTAGTTGTTTATGTTCACATTGGACGTTTTGATGATATTCGATACTTGAGTCCAAAATGACTTTGATATGATGTCAATAGTCAAAGTGGTAATTAGTATATCATAGCTAGAATAATATTAATGAAATTTTAATAATATTTATACATAAATAATACTTTTAAATCAAACCATTAGGTATGGTTATGAAAAATGAGAAATGTTTTTATCATGGAGATAGTAGGTTGTATGTATGGATAAGTAACGTTTCCATTTTTCAATGATCATTATTGAAATAAGGTAAGTATTAATTTATATTTACAGAATTATAACAATATCATTAATATAATATTAATAATTTATATATACTTATATATATTAACCATGTGATGTGGTGATTCAAAATGAATCACATCACTTCGTGGAGTTGATAGTTTACACGTACGCACAAACGATGTTATCATTTTTATGAGCATCGAAAGAAAGAACGAGATAGATATCTTATTATATTATAATGATAAATATGTCTTGAATATCATATATAAAAATTAATTCCATCATTATAACTAGTCTTGATAGATGGTAATGGAAAACGAATTATATTGGTTCGTGGAGGTGATAGTTTACACGTACGCATGAATGATTAATTATTTTCTCATTTGATGGAAGTGGAGATGGATTTTAGTGATGATATTAACATAATAATATATCATTTTATTGAGGATACTGGATTTATTATTTCATCATGGTTGAATAATATTTTAAGTAGGTGGAAAACGAAATAAAACAAAAACACTTAATTAAAAATGATTCCTCTTCCTTGGACGATCTCTTTGATTAACACCTATAATGATGGTTTTCTGCCTAAAATGTGAGATTTATAATGTTTTGATGGATTATAGGAAATTATATTGTAAGATATTGGTTGAACCAATTTTGTTTTTAAGTGTGAAAAAATGATAAGAAGTAGTTCCCTTTTATAAGAGAGGGCAGGTGTGCTCTTGAAATTCTTCAAATTATTAAATTAATATAAATTAATTTTTTATTCCAAATCGCTCAAAATTTATTTATCTATAATATGTTATGTTTTGGGTATAATAAACTTCATAAAATTAAAATTATTAAAGTTTTGACTATTTTTTAATCCTTATATTTTTGTTTTACCCCTTATTTAACTCTTTTAACTCTTAGCATGATATCATGTCATTTACATTTTGAGGGTTAATATAATTACTATAAAATAAAAAACGACCAATAAATGATAAATTTTTGAAATTTTAGTCATTATCCTAATTATTGTGTCTAATCTGAGTTTTTTTATAAATTTTATATCATTTAATAAAATATTTTATTAAATATCAATAATGTCAATTTTGTCACTATTCATTATTTGACTTTTAAAAAAGGTCATAACAACCATATATCTTCAAAAAAACTATATTAAATAATCCATGAAATTTTATATCCATCCAAAAAAATCATTTATAACATTAATTATATCAAATTATATTTATTTTAATGTTTATAATATCATTTACTTGAATCTTTAATTAGTTTGGCAATTACTGCATCATCATTGTGTCACCATTTAATTAAATTATTTATTTTATAAAATTTATAAATAAATTACCATGACATAAGTAAAAATTTTAGATTTCTGAATAATATTTATAGATGAATAAACCATCTAAAAATATATATTTTAAAAATTTTATATTTATTAATAGATGAGTGTCATTTTTGTCTTTTCTTTAAAACTAAATAATATCAAGGGTATAAAGTCATCCAAGTGGCACAAAGTGGTCATAAAATCATCCCAAGGATGGTTTTGGTATAAAATAGATCATAAAAAATATGAGGACAAGTTTAGGGTAATTTTATAATAGTTATAATATTATTTTTACCCTTAATTACCCAATTTACCTTTAACCGTGTTAATAAAATAAATTAATAAAGTCACTATCTGTAATGTACAAAACCAAAATGGGCCTATTTAAATAAGTTGAATATTATTATTCCAAATATGTAATCCTTTTTTTCAAATTCAAAACACATAATTGGTAGAAATTTATTAAAAATTAGTCTCATTGACGAAACGAAAAAACTGGTTTTTAAAGCAAAAACCTTCAAAAAGATTGAAATATTTTTATAACCAAATTCAATGTAAAATTGATTAGAATAACATAAATTGGGTTAAATTATAAATAATAATATAATTATACTTTTAAACCATTCAAAAATATAATTTATCACTATAAATAAATTTAATGAAAATGTTGTTTTCAATTAAAATGCGCTATTTGTTTCACTATTCATCAAAACATAAAACTTATCATAAAAATACATAAAATTAAAAAAAAAAATTATATAATATAATTTCAATTAATAATTTTATTTTTTTCAAATTTAACTTATAAAAGTGTCAAAACTAGATTTTAGACAAGTGTGCAATTAAAAGGCAGCAAAACAGCCTTTTTTTTTAAAAAAAATCTATTATTTGTAAAATTGGATTTGTTATTATATCATGTGTGAAAAAACATAATTTTAATGTTAAAAATTATATTAAATATATTATATATTTATTTAATTTAATTTAATCCAAAACTAGTGATTTATTAATTAATTGGTATAAAACACACATGTGCACGCTTAAATAGTTATTCAGTAAAAAATATCATTTTAAAAAATCAGGATGTTACATTATCATACTCCCTTAATAAATTTTTTTCCTCACAATTTTTATATTGGGATTGAAAAATAATTTTTTGAATGTTCCAAATACCTTTTTTGAAATCCCTCGTCAGAAAACGGATAAATGAAACTTCCAATTTAAAATAAAGAAAGGGAAGTACGAAGGTCACCTAAGATAACACATACTAGGGTTACATGTAGAAAAAATGGATATGGAATAAAAAACTAAGAATAATTTTTAGATGAGGAGTTATAGAGAACATTTTAATGAGAAATTTAATAATAACAAAACCATAAATATTTGATGGGTTAAAAGGTCATTGATTTCTTAGTAAGAAAAGTTAGCGGATAATGTTTTTGTATTAAGATAATTTTCTTAGATTTGAGGAATAATTTTACAACTTGTACTAGGATCATTACGAAATATAATTACTTGAAAAGTATAGTTCCATCCATTAATCAAATTCTACCACAAAATCCATCTTTTTCTTCAAACGATGATTATTTAAGATAATTTTTTCATGTCTGAATCACTAGAATCAACTTCTATAGAATTACCTAATCGATAAAAGATTAACTATCTATTTATATTATCATGATTCATTAATCAAAACCAAATATTTTAGGATAAGATAAGTTAATTCTCCAAAATGAATAAAACTTATATAATGAAAAACAACTTCAATCTCCAAAATCCAATAGTAATTCCCAAAGTTCAACACGTACCTTTCAACAAATAAATATCCTTAAAATTAGTTAAAAAATTTAATTAAGAATAAAACCCAAATAAATATAATGAATTTGATCACATTTTATTCCAAGATAAATTTTAATAATTAACTCTAAATAACATCAATTACTTTTGAAGTCTCATACCAAAATGTAATTTCCCTAGTAATACTCAAGATATGTTAACCATTTACACAAATGACCATAATCACCATAAGTACAAAAATAAATCATAGATTATTCCAAAATATAATTAAACCTTAATTCCTAAAATAAAATACCATGGTATTTTATTTATCTTGATCATATAGGATTCTTAAAATGGAGAACATATTCAGAAATAGCATTCATCACTTAATCCCCAAATCATTTTTCCAATATAATAATTTTTTCCCGAAAATAAGATTATTCTTAATTAATAAACTCATTTAACTAAAAAGAAAATTCATATTATCTAGGACTTCATATATGAAATCTTCAAGCCATATACAATTATCATCCTTCAATTGTTTCAAAACACACGGCCTTTCCAGACACGACAGGTTGGCTCCCATCCTATAGGTCATCTATTTTCTAAAAATATATAATTCTAATAACATTATAAAAATGTGATGAATTCCTCAAAAATAAACATAACATGTTTTAACCTCAAATTTTATCTCATACCTTTCATTTTTTACCCAAAAAAATATCCCTTAATTACCTCAAACCAATGAATTTCTCCAAAAATATCGTCAGTCACCTTAAAATTTAATAATCTAAAAGCCACAAAATGGTTTATAAGGCATTAAACTTATGATTAATCAGAAAACTATAAACCCATGATGATATAAATAACTCTTAATAAATCATACTAATCTCCAAATTTGTCTAAACTATACTTTGTTACCAACTATAAGGATCCAACCTTAAACATAACTTATTCTAGTGTTTTTGAACTAAAATTAACATTGGGAGATCTTCTCAGTTTAGAGTTTTAGAGAATTAAGACAAAATCTTACAATGTATATGCATACATTACATGTGGAAACTTATAATTACTATCTATTTTTCCCACCAAAGGAAAACCTTTAAAAATATGACTTCTTTTTGAGACACATCTTCGATTCTTTTATCATGACATCTTCTTTACCCTTACCAATATTAAGACTTATGAAAAAAATTAAAACTTGAGACGAGAGAAAAAATATCAGTAAGGGGAATAAAAATATAAAAAAAAATCCAATGAAAACCCATAAAAATTTCCTTTAAACATACCTTTTTACCCTGAAGAAGAGACCTTCATTTCAAAAAGATCATTATATTACCTTTTAAAAATTAAATTCTTTTCATGAAAACTCATAAGAAAATATATAATATATAAGAAGCTAATTTGCGACACAATTATACTAAAATTTTGTAAAAATAAGGTCTAATTCCATACATGTTAGTCTTATTAATGGAACAGTCATACAGACTACTTCCAAACATGTCACTCTTACAAATAGAATAGTCATACGGCTGACTTCCATACCAAATGCATTAGAGGTTATAACGTAACCATCCGTCCTTATTTTATCATGTAACCAAACTTAAAATGTCAAAGTACCATTATATAATCAAAAAACATAAAATATTTCAATTTTCAACATGTCACTCATAAATTTTCATTTTCACGCACAAGAAAACATTTCATTTATTTAAATAACCAATCCATTTTTAAAAACCAATTTAAGACATTTTAAAAGATATTTTTATATGAAAGTTTCCCATACCACTTTGAAAATTTTAAAATAAATTAGAAAATTAAAATTTAAAAACATTACATTCTATATAAAAACATTCATAAAAACCATTTTGAAAACATGTACATGAAATAGAAATATATAAAAGAGTAAATCTTTAAAACATTTCAAACGATGTTTTAGGTAAAGAGTCTCTTACCACTTGAGATAAACATGAATAAAAATAATAACATTATAACATTATAAAAACATTAAATATAATGAGAATATAATAATTCATTACATAACACTTAAAAAGGGTTGTATATACACCTTATAGGATAATAAATGTGTGTAAGATCAAGATATGTCTCAATAAAAGGAGATTGAAACGAGGTCCCTTCCATAGATTCTGAATCATAGAGTACATTATTTATCTTCTTGGATAATAAATAGGATTAATTATTTAAATTATTTATAACCTTTTCAATTTTATTATTCTTTTTATATCATTTATTAACATTTTATAACAACTACTTAACTGTTTATGTTCACGTTGAATGTTTTGATGATCTTTGATACTTGTGTCCAACATAAATTTGATATGATGTCTATAGTCAAAGTGGTAATTATTCAATAATATGAAGAATAATATTCAATTATTTTTTATCATATCTATACATACAGTATACTATTAAATCTAACCAAGTATGGTTATGAAAAATGAACAATGTTATAGTCATGGAGATGGTAGGTCGTACGTATGCATGAGTAACATTTACATTTTTCAATGATCGTTATATAATCAATGTAATTATTAGTTTATATTTATAAAGATATAATTATATAATTAATATCATATTAATAATTTAAATATATTTATATACATTATCCACATTATGTGGTGATTAAAAATGAATCACATCACTTAGTGGAGGTGATAGTTTACACGTACACATAAATGACGTTATCGTTTCTATGTTCATAGAAATTAAGAAAATAATTAATGTATTATTATATTATAATTATAAATATTTCATGAATATAATATATAAACATTAATTTTATCATTATAACAATTCTTTAGATGCAGTAATAGAAAATGATTTATATCGGTTCATGGAGGTGATTGTTCACACGTACGCATGAATGATTAATTCGTATATCATTTGATGGAAGTGGATATAAATTTAGGGGATGATTGTAATGCCCTGAACCCAGTTACCCATAGTCAGTTCATTATTACCTAACATTGGCATGATAAAAAAAGATCAATTCTCGAAAGACCGATTAGTTTAGTAGCCTTGGAAATACTAGATACATACATAAGTCTTACATTACATCATAAAGTGAAAAACTACAACAACGTAGTCTCCATAGTCCACACTCATATCCCCTCAAAATATCCCTACAGGTCAGTCAAAAAATACTTCTTCACATCCTGGGAAAAATAAGTCATAGAAAGGGGTGAGCTCAGATTCTCAGTAAGGATAAAAATATAGCAGAAACTTTCATAAATAAGTATAAACATTTAAGGAAATTTATAACTAAAATAGAAGACTTTAAAACTTGAACTTCAGCATAATATGGAAAAAAAATTAAATAATTCCATTTACTTATTCACATGGATATTTTACTATTCGAATAATCACATGCAATATCCATAAAAACTTTCATAATGATGGAATGCATAATGCCAGACAACCATAACCACATAGTCAAGGCCTTGTGCCAAGACTACAAAAACGATTTTGTCCAGGCCTTGGGCCAAGAAACTAGTTTTTCTCATGAGACCTTCCGATGCATCGATGAGCTATAGAGGGCTTCACTAATCACTTACTAAGTCTAATGCATTCCTAATATGAACAGGTTTAAACATAACATAAACATTCGCATTAAAACTATGATACGAAATGTAAATAGTTTCTCCATAAACCATGAATGGTATAAAAATAACACATCCATATTCAAACATATCACAAAACCTTCAAAACAATATGTAAGTTTTTTATCATTATAAATCAACTTCAAATAATCTTAAAATCCATCAAATGAAGTTGACATAGATGAAATCAAAACTATTTGAGAGAAATATCTCTTTTTTTTAAACATTTAAAAGTAACTTAATTATAAAAGAAAACTTTTATTTTGAAAATATTCTTATAATCTTGTAAGGAAAGCTTCTATGATTTTATAACAGCAGAAAATAGCCGCACCCGCCGTATAAGTTAAAAAAAGACATTCTTACCTTAATATTTTCGAAAAGGTTAAAAAGGATCTTGTTTGGAAAACGATGGAAAGATTCCTTAATAAAAATCTTATAAAAAGTAAAAAAAGGTATAAATTACTTTAACCCATATTCTATAAAATATTAAGAATTTTTTGAAATGAATTTTTAAGAAACATGGATGTGGATGATAAAGAGGTCCCAGTAGATACTTACGTAAAAACAACCTCAGAGAATAAGAGATTGTGGAATTAAACCTTACCTTGTACTTCTAGTTGGTCAAGGGTAGGTTAACCTCCTATATAATGGTGAAATAATTGGTATTAAATTATACAAAAATCATATACATTAATATGATATCATATATGATCTTTTAACATTGCTTTGTTAATAATATATTAGTATTATCGTCGTTTCGGGTGTTAACAGATTCGTTTTCCTTTATATTATTTGTTATGTGCATCATATTTGTTATGGATGGGATGTATCTTATTCATATCCAGAATTATATCAAGTCTTTAAACATTATTTTTAATCATCTAAAGAAAATTATTCTTTAATGGATATGATGGGGAATAAATCTCATCGCGTTCGTGGAGACGGTAATCCGTACGTATGCACGAGTGACTATATCATTTTTTAATATTAAAATAATATATAATTGGATGGTATATCATTATATAGAATCATTATCATGTTATATTTATTATTTACATGGATTACACATCATTATTATAACCATCAAAATAATAATGTATTGAATAACAATTACACCACGATGTGGAGAAGGTAATTTGTACGTACGCACGTATCGTGACATGTCATTTAAAGGATGGATAGAATAATTAATAAAGTTGTAGAATATTTATAATAACATCATAGTATATATAAGATACTAGATTTATTATTTTATAATGGAAATAAAGAAAGAAGAAGTGGAAGAAGAAAAGAACTTGAAAGAGGGTGGTGAAATTATTACCTCTTCTTCGGGTTCTTCCTTTTCATTTGATAAAAAGGGATCCATAAGTTGGATTTATGACTAAAGTAAGGCCTCTATGATGAATTGAGGTAAGTTTAAAGGATATTTTTGTAGGGTTTGGCTGAGACAAAAGGATTTTAAGGTGTCAATTAAGAGAATAGGTAGTTCCCTTTTATAAGAGGGATGAATGGCACCTTAGGAAAAGATAGAAATATTATTTTATAATAAAATCATTTTCGGTTTCTAATGGATCAAAACTGGATTATTTAAAGTATAAGGTGGTTATGGGTCTAAAACCACTCAACCAATAGGTTTTAGATAGTTTTGGATCACTATATTAACCTTAACTTTTAGATTTAACTATTAGTTAAATAGTTTGACATTTACCATGCCTCTTTGTATTTTTATATTATATGGTTAATAAAATTACAATATACTTCCAAGAGAACCCCAAGTGTTTCATTACTGATAATCCTATAATTATATAAGTCCTTTGTCCTATCCTTAGATTTTTTGGAATATAATATCAATTAATAATATAATATTTGTTTTAAAAACTCTTTTATGTCAATTTTGACACTATTTGGTATTTTGTTTTTCCTTAATTCATAACAGCATTATTACTTCGAAAACAATTCATATAACCACCCCTAATATGTCATATTAACCTAGAAAATTAGTTTAATTCATAAAGAGTCTCAAATTACATTTATTTGGATATTTATAATATCAATTATTTTAATATTTCATTAATTAGGTAATTACGGCATCATCATTATGTCATAAATAAGTTAAATTATTTAAGGTCTAAAAAATATAAATAAAATACCAGTATGTAGGAAATATTTTTATATTTCTAATGAATATTTATAGTCTAATTTATCTTTTGTGTAACTCTATATTAAAAATGTTTTAGTTATTAAACATTGATTTTAACTCTTTTAACTCTTCTTTGAATTAAATAATAATAAATGTCCTAATCTAATCCAAGTTGACCAAATAGGTTCATATTTTATTCCTAAGGTTTTTTGGTCGAATTATAATTATCCAAAAGAATTATGTCATGTGTTAGGGTAATAATAATATCACTTTTACCCTTAATTACCCAATTTATGTTTAACCGTGGTAAATAAAAGTAAAAAGTTATTATTCACCAAAAATTATTTTTATCTTATTGAACAACAATTTACTTACTGATATCAACCGCTTCTCTTGGATTTTTTAAATTCCACTCACAGAAGCAGTAAAATTATGTTTTATGTGAATTCGCAAATTCTCCTAGGAGGTGGGTAAAAGATTGGGAAAAGTTCAATAAAATTTTTATATATCTAAAATTATTATAAACTAACTCCAATGAATTACATTGAAATTATTTTGGTATTCTGTATCTATTTTGAACTAAAACAACTTTAAATTAAATAAATAATTATTTAAATAAAATTTTGGTTTTAAACTAAAACTCAGTGTTTTTCACTATTCATCAAAAATTGACTGTTTTCAGAAAGATACCAAAAATTCACCATAGGCTAATTTCGGTATTATGAATCCAAAAATGAAGTCTATTTTAAAAGATAAAATTTATAAAATTTAAAAAAGTTGATATTACTATTCATAATGGCTATTTTGATTGGTTGTGGTGTGTGTTAGAACTCGAAGTTGCGTACAACACACACTATTGTATTATTCAAAGAGAAGCGTACCGTGGAAGCTTGGGGTGTTACATTCTCCCATCCTTCAAATAATTTCATCCTGGAAATTTCTAGAATATTACTGCATAAAAAGACTCGGGTGGTTCTTTATCATAATTTTTTTCAGGTTTCCACACTGCCTCTTCCATCGTATGGTTTCTCCATAGAACTTTTACCAGACAAGTCATCCGGTTTCTCAAAAAAATTTCTCTGGTATCAATAATCCTGATAGGCTCTTCGTAATAAGACAGATCGGGTTCGAGTTCTACTTCCTCATAGGTGAGTACATGTGTTGGGCGAGGCATGTATTTTCTCAATAGTGATACGTGGAATACATCGTGAACTTTGGAGCGACTTGGTGGCAATGCGAAACAGTACGCTACAGCCCCAATTTTTTCTAGAATTTTTAAAGGTCTGATATACCTGGGAATCAATTTACCTTTCTTACAGAAACATATAACACCCTTCCATGGAGATACCTTCAAAAAAACATGATCTCCTACCTGAAATTCAAAATCTTTCCTTCGATTATCAACATAGATCTTCTAACTACTTTGAGCTTCTTTGATGTGGGTTTGGATTACCTTCATCATTTCCATTGTTTCCTCAACAAGTTATGGGCCTATAAATTTTCTTTCACCAACATCATCCCAACAGGTTGTTGTGCGACATATCTTTCCGTATAACGTTTCATATGGTGCCATATGAATACTTGAATGGAAGCTATTGTTATAGGAAAATTATACCAGAGGTAAATATTGATCCCACATACCCTGAAAGTCAAATGAGAAGGATCTCAACATGTCTTCTAAGGTTTGAATAGTTTGTTCTGATTGTCCATCTATTAGAGGGTGGTAGGCAGTACTCAAACAAAGTTCAGTATCCATGGCTTTTTAAAGACTTTTCCTGAATCTTGATGTAAAACTTGGATAACGATTGGAAACAATATATAGGGCTACTTCATGAAGTCTCACAACTTCATTAATATATAGTCTTTCTAGATGTTCAAGTGGTAGATCTTCTCTTATAGCATGAAAATGTGCTGACTTGGTATGACGATCAACAATTACCCATATTGCATCGTTCCTTCTAGGAGTCTTTAGTAGTCCCATGACAAAGTCCATCGTAATATTATCCCATTTCCACTCTGGTATGGGAAGAGGTTGCATGACTCCTCCGGGTTGTTGCCTTCTAACATTCACTTGTTGACAAACCATACATCTTAACACAAAGTCATCAATCTCCCTCTTCATTTTGTCCCACAAAAAATGTTCCTTCAAATATCTGTACATCTTGGTGCTCCCATGGTGTTTAGAGAAATTGGAACTATGTGAATCATCCAACAATTCTATTTTTAGATCAGGTATATTGGCAACACAAAGTCTCTTCCCAAATTTCAAAATTCCATCTTCATACACAAAGTCACTAAATCTCCCATCATTCACAGCTTTAATCTTCTTTTGAAACACTTCATCATCAGTATGAGAACTCTTTATCCTTTCTAGTAAAGATGGTTTGGAAACCATTTAAAAAAGTGTTGATGTTTCTCCTTCCATGGTGATTCCCATATCCATCTTTACTAGATCCATGAAAATTGGATCCCTTTCAACTCTCATCTTGTTCAAAACTCCATGATCATTTATACTCAAAGAATCTTCCACCTTATTTTCCTTCCCCAGGTGGTAGTGTATTGTGAAATCATAATCCTTGAGTAGTTCAAGCTATCTCCTTTTCCTCATGTTGAGTTCTTTCTGTGAGGAAATATACTTCAAACTCTTCTAATCAGTATAAATCTCACATTTTTCACCATAGAGATAGTGTCTCCAAATCTTCAAAGAAAATAATACAGCTATTAACTCAAGATCATGAGTAGGATAGTTTTTCTCATAAATTTTTAGCTGTCGTGATGCATAGTCAATAACTCTATCATTCTACATAAGGACACAACCAAGTACTTTATTTGAAGCATCACTATAAATAAAAAACCCATCATTCCCCGATGGTAGAGTTAATATACGAGAATTGACTAATATTCTCTTCATTTCTTCGAAACATTCTTCACAATCTTTTATCCAAACAAATTCAACCCCTTTATGTGCGAGCTTCGTTAATGGGTGTGCCAATCGGGCAAAATTCTGGATGAAATGTCGATAATAACTAGCTAAACCAATAAAACAGTGTAACTCGGTTATACTCGTTGGTGTTGGCCATTCTTGGATTGCTCTTGTCTTAGAAGGATCAGCAGAGATTCTATCCTAAGATAAAATATGTCTAAGAAAAGAAATCCCCTGAAGCCAAAATTCACACTTGCTAAACTTCCCATATAATTCATTTCTTCGAAGAGTCTTTAGGATAATGCGCAAGTGATTTTCATTATCTTCATAGCTTTTTTGTTATACCAAGATGTAATAAATAAATACAACTACAAAGTCATCAAGATATTCCTTGAAAACTCGGTTTATTAGATCCATGAAAACAGAGGGTGCATTAGTCATCCCAAAAGGAATTACTGTAAACTCTTAATGCCCGTACCTGGTTCGAAATGCTGTTTTAGGAATGTCTTCCTTCTTTACACACAACTGATGATATCCAGATCGAAGATCAATCTTATAAAAATATTGAGCTCCATGAAGTTGTTCAAATAAATCATCAATGCGAGTTAGAGGATAATTGTTCTTTATTGTTATAGCATTGATCTCCCTGTAGTCAATGCACAACCTCATAGATCCATCTTTCTTCTTAACAAAAAGAACAGGGGATCCCCATGGAGAAAAACTTGGGCAAATAAATCCCTTATTACTCATTTCCTCTAGTTTTTTCTTTAGTTCCACTAATTCCACAGTGTCCATTATATAAGGGGTCTTTGATATGGACCTTGAACCAAGAATTAGGTCAATGGAAAACTCAATTTCTCATTCTAGAAGATTTCTAGGTAAATCCTCTGGAAAAACATCAACATATTATTTCAAAATAGGTAAATACTATATTTGAATATTCCTTTCATCACCCATAGTTATTTCATTATCTTCCTCCCCAATAATTGAATTTAGTTGAGCTACTGGGGCTGGATCTAGATAAGAATTAGGTGGTGACATTTCTGCTCTAAAGATAAGGTACTCATTATCATCATCAAAAATTGAAAATTCCTTCTTCTTACAATAAATTTTTGCATCATGGTCCGAAAGCCAATCCATACCGAGGATTATAAAAAATTAAACCATGGGTATGACGATGAGATCAGTAGATAAAGAACATTTATATGCCCTAATGGGAACTGATTCACAGAACTTTGTAGCAATGATACTTCCCTTAAGAGTTTTGACTGACAACTCCCTTGTTAATTAAAATTGAAAATATCTAATTTTCTTAGAAAACTGGGAAGATATGAAACAATGAGATGATCCAGAATCAAATAAAGCATTGGCTAAACTTGAGGAAACCATTATATTACCTACCACCATGTCTTTCGGAGCTTCAACCATAGTAGTAGTGATCGTATAAGCATGTCCTTGATCCCATGGCCTTTTCTGAGGTAAGTTTCCCTGATTCTTAGGAAATTTATTTTCATAATGTCCCATCTCCATGAAATTGTAGCATTGAACATCAGTGGCTTCTTTCTTCCCCTTGCAATCATGAGCTTGGTGGCCTTTTTCACTACACTTGTAACAGACTCCCATTCCCTTCAGACAAGTACTGGGGTGTTTCTTCCATCATTTTCTATAGGATGGATATTCAAATTTTCCCTTATTCCCCTTATTTCCATTTCTATAGTGATTAGTAGATCTCTTCTTCTCTTACTTTACTTTAAAGTCGTAAGACTTAGAGAATTCATTTTCTGTCTTGATAGCACATTAGACAATATCTTTGTACGACAAGAAGGTTTCTGAGACTAATGCTCAATGGAGAAATGGTTTTAACCCCTCAAAGAAATAATAAATATTACTTCTTGGGTTACGTATATAATCTACAGCATTCCTTGATAACCTTGTAAATTTAGACTCATACTTTGCAACATTCTCGTCTTCCTTTTGACTCAGACTCAGAAATTGTCTTTCCATATCCGCTTGATGGCCATGAGGAAAATATTTTTCTAAGAAAATATCTTTAAACTCCCTTCATTCCATATTTGATAATTCATCATCTTCCTTCATGTTTTGAATCAATGACCACCATTGATCAGCATCTCCAGTGAGGCCGTAAACTGCCATGACAACTTTTTCCATTTCGCTACTCCCTAAGGCGTGGAATATTTTCTCTTAGGAATTTATCCATTGCTCAGCTACTAGTGGATTTGTACACCAATTTAATTTTGGTGGTTGTTTTCTCATGAAGTTATCTAACATTGATCTTCTACTCTGTGGATCAGGGTGGTCCATACGGGTAAGGTTATTACTCATAACCTGAGGGAGTTGTCCCAGTATGGTGATTAGCTGATCAGCACCAGTTGCGTCACCAGATCCACTATAATTATCTTGAGTAGGAAGAAAATATCTACATGGAGTGAGTGAATTGATACGGTTTCCATTCCTTCCACTAGGCACCTTTTCTAAACAATGGCATACACTATATTAGTTTGTGAATCACAACACATAAATCCAAACTTGTAAAACACTTAACATAAATTGAACAGTTTATGGATAAAATCCAAAATCATAAAGAAAATTTCTTTGAGAAAGTATATACTCATAAACCCTTCATAATTGTTTGTAAAGAAAATGAGAATTATCATAAGCATATCCCCCAAGAGTGTCATAACCAAGAGTGCAGCAAGCCCCATTGTTGTGCACCAGTTCCCATTCGAGTCTAGCTCAAAGTGGTGTTTTTGAGTTTTACTCATAGTTACATTTGTACCAGAGCTGCCTCAACCTACTTGTATCCAAACATGGATGTATTGCTCAGAAAATTCACAAAATATCTTCAATACCAAAATTCTGGGAAGTTCTTCTTTACTAATCCTCAAAGATTATCTTAGGTCTATGTTCTCTAATCAGAGTTTATCTAAATCTAGCTTCCAAGGTTTGTACTAGACTTCCACTGCTACCAACTATAATGCCTCGACCCCAGTTACCCAAAGTCGGTGCATTATTACATAACATTGTCATGATCACAAAAGATCAAGTCTCGAAAGACCGATTATTTTAGTAGCCTTGGAAACACTAGATACATACATAAGTTTTAAATTACATCATAAAGTAAAAAACTACAACAACATATTCTCCATAGTCCACACTCATGTCCCCTCAGACTATCCCTGAATGTCAGTCATAAAATACTTCTTCACATCCTGGGAAAAATAAAATATAGAAAGGGGTGAGCTCAGATGCTCAGTAAGGATAAAAATATAGCAAAAACTTTCATAAATAAGCATAAACATTTAAGGCAATGTATAACTAAAACAAAAGATTTTTAAACTTGAATTTCATCATAATATGGAAAAAATAAAAAAAATCCATTTACTTATTCACATTGATATTCTACTAGTCGAATAATCACATTCAATATCAATAACAACTTTCATAATGATGGAATGCATAATGTGAGACTATCATAACCACATAGTCAAGGCCTTGTTCCAAGACTACAAATAAGATTTTGTTAAGTCCTTATTCCAAGACACTAGTTTGTCTCATGAGACCTACCGATGCATCGAGGATCTATAGCGGGCTCCACCCGTCAATTACTAAGTCCAATGCATTCCTCGTATGAACAGTTTTAAACATAACATAAACATTCTTATTAAAACTAGCATACGAAATGTCAATACTTTCTCCATAAACCATGAATGGTATAAAAATAACACATCCATAGTAAAACATATCAAAAAAACTTCAATAAAATAATGAAGTTTTGTATCATAATAAATCAAATTCAAATAAGCTTAAAATCCATCAAATGATGTTGACATAGATGAAATCAAAACTATTTGAGAGAAATATCTCTTTTTTGAAATAATTTTAAATTCACATAATTATAAAAGAAAACATTTACTTTGAAAATATTCTTATAAGTTTTATGGTAATATTCGAAGATTTTATAACGGCAGAAAATAGTTGCACCCACCGTATAAGTTAAAAAGACATTCTTACCTTAATTCTGTCGAAAAGGTTAAAAAGGACCTTGTTTGGAAAAATACGGAAAGCTTCCTTTATAAACATATTATTAAATTTCAAAAAAGGGTATAAATGACTTTAACCCATAGTTTATAAAATAGTAAAATGTTTTGAAACACATTTTTATGAAACATCAATGTGGATGACAAAGAGGTCCCAGTAGATACTTACGTAAAAAAAAAGCCTCGGATAAGAAAGAGATTGTGAAATTAACCCTTACCATGTACTTTTCCTTGGTTGAGGGTAGGTTAACCTCCTGTATAATTCTTAAATAATTGTTATTATATTATACAATAATCATATACATTAATATGATATCATATATGATCTTTTAACATTGCTTTGTTAATAATATCTTAGTATTATCGTTGTTTCGGGTGTTAACAGATTCGTTTTCCTTTATATTATTTGTTATGTGAGTCATATTTGTTATGGATGGGATGTATATTATTCATATCCAAAATGATATGAAGTCTTTAAATATTATTTTTAATCATCTAATTAAAATTAGTCTTCAATGGATATGACGGGGAATGAATCTCATCGCGTTCGTGGAGACGGTAATCCGTACGTACGCACGAGTGACAATATCATTATTTTGATTTTAAAATAATATATAATTGGATGTTATATCATATATTCAGAATAATTATCATGATATATTTATTATTTACATGAATTACACATCGCTATTATACCCATCCAAATAATAATGTATTTAATAACAATTGCACCACGTCGTGGAGACGGTAATCTGTACGTACGCACGTATGGTGACAAGTCATTAAAATGATGGATAGAATAATGAATATGGTTGTACCATATTTATAATAACATAACAGTATATAGAAGATACTGGATTTATTATTTTATAATGGAAATAAAGAAAGAATAAGTGGAAGAAGAAAAGAACTTGAAAGAGGGTGGTGAAATTATTACCTCTTCTTCGGGTTCTTCCATTTGATTTGATCAAAAGGGCTCCATAAGTTGGAATTATGACTAAATTAAGGCATATAGAATGAATTTAGTGAAGTTTATAGGATATTTGGGCAGGTTTTTGCTGATAAATAAGTCTTTTAAGGTGTAAATTAGAGAGAAGGGGGTGTGCCCTTTTGTAAGAGGGGTGAGGGGCACCTTAGGAAAAGATAGAAATATTATTTTATAACAAACTCATTTTCGGTTTCTAATGGCTCCAAAGTGGATTATTTAATGGATAAGGTGGGGATGGGTCTAAAACCACTCAAAAAATAGGTTTTAGATAGGTTTGGGTTCCTATATTAACATTAACTTTAAGATTTAACTCTTAGTTAAATAGTTTGACATTTACCATGTCTCTTTGTATTTTTATATTATATGGTTAATAAACTTACTATATTCTTCCAAGCGAACCCAAAGTGGTTCATTAATGGTACTCCTATCATTATATAAGTCCTTTAGCCAAACCTTAGATTTTTTGGTATATAATATCAATTAATAATATAATATTTGTTTTAAAAACTCTTTTATGTCAATTTTGATACTATTTGGTATTTTGTTTTTTCTAAATTCATAATAGCATTATTACTTCAAAAACAATTCATCTAACCAACCCTAATATGTCATATCAATCTATATAAGTATTGTAATTCATAAAAAGTCTCAAATTAAATTTATTTGGATATTTATAATATCAATTTTTTTTATATTTCATTAATTCGGTAATTACTGCGTCATCATTGTGTCATAAATAAATTAAATTATTTAATTTCTAAAAAATATAAAAAATAACTTTATTTATTAAATCTATTTATCTTTCTCATGAATATTTATAGTCTTATTTGTCTTATGTTTAAACCTATATTAAAAATGTTTTAGTTATTAAAGTTTGGTTTTAACTCTTTTAACTCTTCTTTGAATTAAATAATAATAAATGTCCTAATCTAATAAAAATGGACCAAAGAGGTTCATATTTTATTCATAAGGTTGTTTCTAGTCTAATTATACTTATAAAATAGAATTAGGACATGTTTTAGGGTAATAATAATATAATTTTTACCCTTAATTACCCTATTTAGTTTTAACCGTGGTAAATAAAAGTAAAAAAGTTACAATTCACCAAAAATTATTTTTATCTTATTGAACCACAATCAACCATGTCTCTCATATTTTTGAAATTCCACACATAGAAGTGGTAAAATTAAGTTTTATGTAAATTTGAAAATTCTCCAAGGAGTGGGTAAAAGACGGTGAAAAGTTCAATAAAATTTTTATATATCTAAAACTATTATAAACTAACTCCAATGAATTACATTGAACTTATTTAGGTATTATGTATATATTTTGACCTAAAAGAAATTTAAATAAAATAAATAATTATTTAAATAAAATTTTGGTTTTAAACTGTAACTCAGTGTTTTTTCACTATTCATCAAAAAATGAACTTTTTCAGAAAAATACCAAAAATTCACCCTAGGATAATTTTGATATTCTGAATCCAAAAATAAAGTCCATTTTGAAAGATAAAATTTATAAAATTTCAAAAGTTGGTATTACTATTCATAAAGGCAAGTTTGATTGGTTGTGGTGTGTGTTAGAACTCGAAGTTGCGTACAACACACGCTATTGTATTATTCAAAGAGAAGTGTATCGTGGAAGCTTGTGTTGTTACAATGATATTAAAATAATAACAACTCAGTATTTTTAGGATACTTGAGAGTTATTATTTAATCTTGGTTGAATAATATTTGAAGTAATTGTAAAAAGAAATAAAACAAAAACACTTCATTAAAAATGATACATCTTCTTTAGACAATATCCTTTGATTGACATCTTAACGCCTATAAGAAGGGATTTATGCCTAAAATAAGGCATATATAATGTTGGGATGGATTCAAGGAAGGTATAGGGGAATATCTTATCTGAACTAACTTGGTTTTTAAGTGTGAATAAATGATAAGTAGTGTCCTTTTATAAGAGAGGGGAGGGGCACTCCTGGAATTCTTCAAAGTATTAAATTAATATAAATTAGTTTTATATTAAAAATGGATCCAAAGTTATTTATTTAAAATATATGATTATTTTGGGTTGAATAAAATTTATCCAATTAAATTTAGATAATTTTTTAATATTTTTTCAATCCTTATCCTTTCGTTTTAACCCTTTTTTAACCATTTTAACTCTTACCTTTATAACATGTAATTTACACTTTGATTGTTAATATATTTACTATAAAATTCTAAAATATCAATAAATGAGTAATTTATGACATTTTATACCATATAAAGAATATATGTCTTAATATTAGTTTTTTATAAATTTTATATCATTTAATAAAATATTATTTATTTTAAAATATCAATAATATCAATTTTGACACTATTAATTATTTGACTTCTTAAAAATATCATAAAAACTTGATATCTTTGAAAAAACTATATTAAATCATCCCTAAAATGTAAAATTCATCTCAAAAATTTGTGAATGACATTAATTATATCAAATTATATTAATTTTAATATTTAAAATATCATTTATTTCATTCCTTCATTAGTTTAATAATTACTTCATGAACATTGTGTCACCATTTAATTTAAATATTTTTTTCTTAAAAATTATAAATAAATTATAATAATTTATGTGAACATTTTATATTTATAATTACTATTTATATTCAAATATATCATCTAAATAAAAATATATTAAAAATGTTATATTGATTAATACATGAGTTTGTCATCTTTGTATTTTCTTTAAAATAAAACATTATAAAGGTAATAAATTCACCCAAGTGGCCATAAAGTCATCCCAAGTATGATTTTTGTATAAAATAGCTCATTCCATATTATTATAAAAATCTCTAGGGTAGTTTTATATTAGTTATAATATTATTTTTACCCTTAATTACCTGATTTATCTTTTACTGTGTTAATAAAATAAATTACTAATGTTAACATTCCTAATATCCAAGAAATGGGCCTATTTAAATAATTTTTAACTTATAACTAAAAATATGGAATCCATTTTTTCAAATTCAAAACATATAATTTGGATAATTTAATTAAAAATTAATTCCATTGACGAAATGAAAAAATTGGTTTTTAAAGTAAAAACCTTCAAAGGATTAAAATGTTTTTTGTATCCATATTCAATGTGAAATTGATTCTAATGACAAAAATTGGGTTAAATGATAAAAAATAATATAATTATACTTTAAGACCATTCAAAAATATAATTTAACTCTATAAATAAATTTTTTGAAAATGAAGTTTTCAATTAAAACGCATTATGTGTTCACTATTTATTAAAACACAAAACTTATCAAACAAATACCAAAAATTTTATAAAAATTAAATTTTGATACTCCATTTTCAAATAAAATTTTAATTTTTTAAAATATAACTTATAAAAGGATCGAAACTAGATTTAAATTAAGTACGCTATAAAAAGGCAACAAAAGTTCCTTTTTTGAAAAATAATTCTTTTATTCATAAAATAGTATATGTTCTTATATCATATCTAAAAAAACATAATATAAATGTAAAAACATTAAATTAGTTACATTATATATATATCATTATATAATCCAATAGTATTTTTTAAAATTTATATGTATAAAACACACATGTCGATAATTAAATACTTTTTTAGAAAAATATATCTTTTTAAAAAATCAGGATGCTACAAAAAAGTACCCAAGAAATTTACAAAATATTCATAAATATATTAAATTTTATGATGAAACAATTATCATTAAACATCCAAATATCGTGTAGTAAATATTCCTGATTCTCTTTGAGTCATAAGAAATTTTGATGAATAATATTAATTCCAGTTCATAAGTAAAGATCCTATAATTTATGAGGTTTGAATGTGGTTAATGGAAGGAAATTTTTGATCATGTTGCACAAAGTTTTGGGAAGGATTTTTGAATTTGATATATACGCCTCATCCATAATTCTTAGAGGAACATTTCCTATAAAAATGGTTCAATTTGTGGTGAGTTTGTAGTTGATTGTTATATAGATGTGTGAAGTGATATCGAAATAAAGAGTCAATTGAACATAAGATTATAGTGGTATAATTATGAAGGATACTAGATGGAGTCTTTCCATAAGTTGGTATTATACAAAAAATGTGTAAAAGTTATCAGATGAATGGGTTTAAGAGGAATCAGATGAACAACAGGAAGAGGTGATCGACCAAATAGAGGTCATTAGCTAGATGGAGTTGATTATATGAACAGGGTTATAGACTAAGTCACATTGGGCCATGTATAATATATGGGATAAGATCAAACATATTGTTTCCTACATAATTCTATGAACAAGCTCTTTCAAACTGTTGTGAAAAAAGTGATGTAGAACTTTCAATAAGGGAAAATGTGAAGAAATTTCAAGAATTACAGTGAAATCATAATGAATTTACATGTGAGGAGCACATGAACTATCAATTGAATATAGTGTTTTCTAGGTTTAAGTATATTCATTTATTTCTGTAACCACCCAAAGTATTATTTTATAATTCTTTTCATGGTCTTGGATTACTTCCAAACCATTCCATTGACTAAGTACACTATTTGAGTAGTGAACCTTGTAAATACTTATTTTCTTTTGGTTTTTCTTATTTTTATTACTTTCCAGTAGATTCATATCTCACTAATAGAATCTTAAGGTTATTTATTAATTAATAATACATTAAAATATAATATCACTGATTCACTCATCCCCCTACTTATGATCACAAATATCTTGATTATTTCTTTGAGGTATATTAATTAAATTTGAAAATGGCATGATATTGAATGTAGGATTTTTATCATGTCATGGTTTTGAGAGGAATTTTGATTTAGATAATAAAATATTCAAGTATTCATAAACATTTCATTTCTTGAATAATTTTATTCAATTTTGTATATTTTTATATGTAACACCCCAAAATTTTGAAAGAATAACATTTTATTCAATATCATGACTAATATGTAACACCAAGCATAGAGGGGGACATAAAATCTAGATACATTAAAATATATTTACTATTTTAACTTAATTAAATCTATGATATATATTTCAATTCATGCAACACTGAGTTATCTTACGTTACATGTGATAACGACTTTCTTCGATAGCAGGCGTTACACACAAGACCAAGTTTTACCGAATACTATTAATATTATTATCTAAAATTAAAATAATATCCTAGACTTAAAATTATAGGTTATTAATAAGATTAAATAAATTATCAAAAAATATATTTTAATTAATTATTTAGCAATTAATTATAAATGAATAGAAAAATCTAATTGAATATAAAGGAAATGTTTTTCTAAAAACATTTTTTAATATATTAAATTAATTAATATTAGTGAATTATGTTAATGATATATATATATATATATATATTAAATATTCAATAAACTATTTTTTAAATTCATTCAAAATATTTTATAGACATAAGAAAAGAACAAATCTAATTTTACGTATAAAAAGTTGTATTTTTCTAAAAGTGGTTTTGTTGTCTTTTAAGGGAGATTTTTTTTTAAATCTAAATGTTGACAATTTTATAAATTTTATATGAAAAGATAAACTTAATTTTTTAAATTTTAATGTAAAAAATATCTTAAGGTGATTTTTTGGTATTTTTCTTGGAATTTTCATTTTTTTAATAGTGAACAATACTGGATTTTAATTGAAAACAACCTTTTTATATAATTTATTTATATAGTAAGATAAAATTTTAATTTTATTTTAAAGTATAATTAGATTAATTTTACATATATTAATACAATTTAGGCCATTTTAAAGAATTTCACTTTGAAATTGGATATAAAAACATTTAAAACTTTTTCACTTTTTTACTTTAAAAATTTGTTGTCTCGTCCCATGTGTGAGATTAAATTTAAATTAATTTATTACACTTATGTGATTGGAATTTGTGAAAATGGATTACATATTTTTAATCCGCATAATTTATAATTTCTATTAAAGTTAAATTAGTTTTTAACCAAAAGCATTAGTGAAAAAAATTAAAATTAATTATAATGATTCAGGTAAAAATGAGTTTTCTTAACAGTTATACTTCAATATTATTGGGGACAATGACCTAGAAACTTATCCAAAACCAATTTTATGGAAATATTTATAACATAAAAAATATTGGATATAATTTAGTGTCCCATGGAATTAATTAGGTAGGTAGAAATGTTGGGATCACACAATTATTTTCCAAAACTTCATGTGTGTCCTCTTCCCCACTTATAAAAGGCCTCCCACTCTCCCCCTTATTCACACCTCTCAATACACTTTGTTTCTATGAATAACTACCCAATTAAATCCCCAACATATCTCCCCTCATCAATGAATACTCACTTTGGGAGTAAATAAAACTAATTAAGTTAATTGGTTCAAACCAAAAAGAGTTTCCTGAATAATAGAAGGTTAAAGAGTGTTTAACCAAAATGAAGTGTAAGGTAGGGGGATTTATAACATCCCATTTATTTCTAAAATATTATTAAATATTCCCCACTCATTTATTTTTTTATGTTTATATAATACCCTATGAAATGTTACAACATAAATTTCCTTTATTTCGTGATATAAAAATTTTAAATTTATGTTTTTATCTCATGTTTCTCAGGATTCAAAAGTTACTCAAGTAAGAAGGGATTCCATATGTATTTCACTTAATTAAGGAATATTGTAATGTTATTAACCTAATTACTTTTATATGGTGTATGTAATTCCCCTTGAAATGTAATACCATGATAAAATAATTCTTCATGGTATTTTATGTTTCAATTTTAATTATTTCATCTAAGGGGATTTAAATTAGAAGTTACAAAGTGGTAAAGATTTTAATAACTGAATTCCAATTAATTGGGTTATATTACTTCCTTAATGTGGTAATATTCTATTATTATGTGTATAATGACTTTTGACTATTTATTTTTCTATTTCTACTTGTCTCATGTGGATTTATAGTTGATACACATAATCAATTCATTTGTTAATTCTCACTTCAACATTATGGTCATTCTAAGGTTTTATTTCCCAATCTCATTCTAATTGAGACACTTTATTCCTTAAATATTATTTCAATGAAATTACATTAACATTTCTTAATAAACCCTTTAAATTTATTCTCTTATGGTTATTCATGATCTTTTTTATGTGATTGTACCATTTTTTCCACTCTTTGGTAAATAATATTATTGAGATAATGTCTTAATAAATTCTAACTTCATATCTCTCTTAGGTAAAAAATCCATTTTCATAAAAAACCATGTTTTCTGAAAATGGTTTCAAAAACAATTTCTCTAAAATTTTTAAAATTATTTATTAAAATATATTTTTACCCATTTTTCCTTTTTATAAAATGTTTTTAAATGAATATTCTTGTAAATTTCTGAACAAAGAACAGTTCTAAACTTATTATAATTAAAAATGAATATTATTTTTACCTTATATAGAATTACCAACCATAATTTATTTCTTGATTCCTTTTCAATTTTAAAAAAATATTTTTTATGAAAGTGTTTTTAAAATTTATTTTCAAAGAAAGTATTTTCATAAATGTTTTTCAAAATTAATATGATATTTTGCCAAAGAATTTTTTAAATATATTTTTTATGGTAAATAAATTAATCAAGGAAAAACCCTTATAATTATTCTAATGGGTATATATCTTATTGATACCATTATTTTTATTCCTCTGGATGGATTATGATTATTTTGAATAAGGATGGTATTGACATTCACTTCCATGAATCACTTTTTTAGTCATTAATATCCCCTTGATTTATTCACATTCTAGTGACCATTGAACGTTAAATTTCCCCTAAATATTCACATTATTTATCATGGATATGATTATTTATTAGACCATATAATATTTCTGTATATGGTGTTTATTATGAATGTTATTTGATTTACTAGGTAAATATTTATAAATTTGTGTCATTTACTCAATATGGATATTTTATGATAAGGTACATTGTTCAGGAATTTAATTTATTATTATATATTTATGCAATTCCTTTTATAGGTATAACATGGGTTGGGGAATATTTAAATAAATCCCCTCGATTAATCGATAGTCTCATAGGATGAAATTAATTGGTGACAAATCCTTAAAATTGGTTTCCAAGTAGTTTTAACCTATCTGGAGGATAGATTTTAACAATAGTGTCTTGTGAATGGTATGATACAAATTAGATGGGTCTCTAACCACATACTTAAACTATCTTGGGGATATGTCTTGAAAGTAACTATCTTGAGGATATATATTGATACTTAATTTGTATAACATTATTCATTCCATCATTATTGTTATTCCATGTTTTAATTGATTAGTTAGAATAACCATGGTCATGATTTAAGATCATGTGATTATGTATATGGAATTATTCAATAATATTTTATTCCTTCTATATTGATTGTTATCAATCCAATTATTTAAGGGAATGGTTACTCAATTATATTTATTTCTATGTTGATTATGATCATTGATTCATTATTTCTTCTGTTGTACTTAGCCCTTACTAATAATTTTAGCTCGTGAATATACTAGGATTACAAAAAGTGTAATAAAAAATATATTCAAGGATATTATAGATAGAATTAATTAATTATCAAAAAAAACATATTATGTTTTAATTTGTGTATCCATGTATGTATCTAGTTTACCAAGACAACGAAAGAATTCAATCCTTTGAGATTTAATTTCCTTGTATATTATGCTAATGTAATGGTAGTATGAACCATCTCTAGCCTTATGGTGTCGAGGTATCTATAATTTATATCATAGAGATTTTAGTAGAAGCCTTGGGAACAATATTTTTAGGAACATAAATTAGAAAACATAACCCTAATGTACACTTAGTATAAAAGAACACCCTAAAGTTTTAGTAAGATAAAAACTATGTGATCTTTCCTAGCAATCCATCCATGTATAGATATTATCAATTGGTATATTATTTTAAGATTGGAGATATATTCAATGACTTAAACACCACTTTTTAGATTTTATGTAATGTTATATTACCAATATTAAGGAATTTATAGAGAGATTTATGGAAAGTATATGTTTTAGTGGAAGATTTATTTGAGGAATAATGCCTTTACATATTATAGAAATAAGTTTAAAAGAATTTATAAACTTTAATATTAATATGATCATTAATTGAATTTTAATAATAGTCAAATAATATGATTAGACTTTGAAAAAATAGGTTTTATTGAAAACCTTAGAGAAAAGATTGTTTAATAAGAAAATTTCAAGGATGCCCATCATTTTTTTGGGGAACATTATAAAATTTATATTAATATAGTTTACAACAAGGACAACCCACATTTAGGGTTTAATACCATTGCATCAAACAAGGAAGTGGGGCTTGAACACATGACCAAAGGATGATAAGGGTTTTGTGCCTACTACAAACCAACACTGTGTTCTAGTTAATATGTCATAGTTTTTAGGTAATGTATTTGAAAAGTAAATTTTATTTTTGTACTAGTAGTATTAATTTTTAGGTTTAGAGATTAATTTATTTACCATATTAGTTTTTTAAAATATTTTGAGACATAAAAAAATAATTTTCACATTTTATCAATATTATGATCCATTGAAAGTAATTTTTAGTGCTTCAGGCAAAAAAATTCATTTTTTGATATTCATTTATTGAAGTAAGCGATGAACTAGAAATAGATCAAAGAAAACCCAAAGGATGAAAATTGGGTTTATGAAATATAAATATTTCATATAGTAATTTTTCCTTGTATTCTTATTTAATAAAAGAATTACTAAACATTTGTAAAATGATCTTGAAAAAAAAATGTTATCCAGATACCTTAATTTTTTTTGAACCAATTTTCTCTTAAATCATCACAAATTTATTTCTTTTTTCCCTCAAATTTCAATTGATAATTTACTTTTTGTGATCAATTAACTCAAAAAATCACTAAAATTATTAACCATTTTCCTCCAAGTCTATAGTTTCACTTTCTACTAATTTTCTTATACGTAGAAACCTAGTTATATATTATTCCATGTGACCTTTTTAATTCCATCTATCTCTAATTAAGGTTGTATTTTATTAAATATTTTATGAATTGGGTTTATCAAAAAATTTATTTTCAAGTATAAATCGTAGATTATCAAGATTAGGTTTAAATTACGAGGAGGAAATTTATTTAAGGGGGGGAGAATGTAACACCTTGAAATAATGAAAGAATGACATTTTATTCAATAGCGTGTATAACACGCAACACCAAGCGTATAAGGGAATATAAAATACAGATACTTTACAATATATTTACTATTTAAAATAAATTCATTATATGATATACCTTGAAATTCATGGAACACTGATTCAACATTCATTTCATGCAACAATGACTTTCTTCGATAGCTTTCATTACACGCAAGAACAAGTTTTACTGAATACTATTAATATTATTTTTTTAAAATAAAATTATCCCTTAGCCATTAAATTATTTTCTATGAATACTATTAACTAACTTATTAAAATATATGGTGAAATTCATTGGTTTCCAATTAATTATAAATGAATATAAAAAACCAACAGAATATAAAGGAAATTTTTTTACAAAAAACTATTTTTATTCTCCCAAAGGCGTTTTGTATTAATAAATTAAATTAATTAATATTAGTGATTGATCTTATTTAAATATATATATATTATACATTCAGTGAAATATTTTATACATTTATCTAATATATTTGATATTCATAATATAAAAACAAATCCAATTTCACACATAAAAAAGATGTATTTTTTCTAAACACACTTTTGCCACCTTTTATTGGTGCACTTGTTTTAAATATTAATTTTGACACTTTTATTAATTTTATTTGTAAAAATAAAATTAATTTTTGAAATAATAATGTAAAAATTATCTTTGGGTTTATTTTTGATATTTTTCTAAGAAGTTTCAATTTTTGATGAATAGTGAAAAATACCATATTTTAATTGAAAACTACCTTTTCATCTAATTTATTTATATAGTTAAATTATATTTTATCTTTATTTTAAATAATAATTAGATAAATTTTAAATATATTAATCTAATCTATGTCATTGAAATTAATTTTGAATTTAAATTATATATAAAAACATTTCAAACTCTTGAACTCTTTCACTTAAAAATATCATTGTTCTATCTCATCTATGTGATTAATTTTAAATTAATTTCTACCACTTCTATGATTATAATTTGGAAAAATAGATTCCATATTTTATATAAGAACAATTTATAATTTATATTAATGTAAACTTTGTTTTTAACCAAAAATATTAGTGAATGAAATTAATATCAATTAAAGTGATTAAGGTAAAAATGAGTTTACTTAGTGGTTAAACATTAATATTAAGGGGGAAAATGACCTAGAAACATGTCCAAACCCCATTGGAGAGACATATTTTGACCTAAAAATTCATGTATATAATTTTTTGTGTCATGGAAGCCTCTTGGTAGGTAAAACGTAGGGAGAAAACAATTGTTTTCAAAAATAACAAGTGTGTCCTCTCCCCCACTTATGAAAGGCCTCCCACTGTCTTGCTTCATCACACCTCTCAAAAAAAAAATTTATGAAATAATTTCTGAATTTACCCCTCAAAATCCCTCAACTCATCCTAGAATCCCCACTTTGGTCATAAATAATACCAATGAATTCATTTGGTGCAAACCAAGATGAGTTACCCTAATAAAAGGATGTTAAAAGCATTCAACCAAAATAAAATGTAAGGTAAGGGGATTTCAAGTATCACTTTTATTTCTCTAATAATTATGACATATTCACCAATAATTTATATTTTTTGTTTTATATACTTCCCATTGACATGTTATATAATTACTTTATTTTTTTTCATGATATTGAATGTTTTAGATGATGTTCTTCTTTCATGTGGCTCCTAATTCTAAAGTTACTCAAGTATTAATGGATTTCGTCACAATTTCATTTCATTAATGCATGTAATATTTTTAAGAAAATAATTACTTTTATATAGTTTATATACATCCACCTAAAATTTAATATCATGATTAAATCATTCTTTATGGTATGTTAAGTTACAATTTGAAATATTTAATCTAAGTGGACTTGAATAAAAAGTTACCAAGTTGTAAAGAATTTAATAACCAAATTCCTTTTCATTGGGTTACATTACATCCTTATTGTCATTCGTATTATATGATTATGTTCATAATTAATTTTGACTATATATTTTGGTATTTCCACCTGTTTAATGTGGATTTAATGTTGATACACATAATTGATTCATTTATTAATTCCCACTTCAACATTATGATCATTTTTAGGGTTTATTTTACATTTTCATTCTAATAGAGATTTTTTATTATTGAATATAAATTGAAGTAAATTACACAACCATTTTCTAATAAACCCTTCTATTTTATTCTCTTCTGGTTATTCATGATCTTCTTCAACTGATAGTACCATTTTTACACTCTTTGGTACATAAAATTATGGATAATTTTTTTAATAAATTATGAATTCATTTCTCTCTTCAACCGGAATTTTTTTTTCATAAAAAACAATTTTTTCTAAAAAAAATTCAAAAAAAAATTCTTTACACTTTCCAAAATGATTTTTTAAAATCGATTTTTACCCATTTTTTCTTTTTACAGAATTTTTTAAAATGAATATTATTCTCGCTTTCCGAAGAAGGCACTTTTCTAACCTTTTGACAATTGAATGAGAATATTCTTTTTAGATTTTAAAAATTACACTCCATCATTTATTTGAATATTTATTTTGAATTTGACAAATATATTTTTAAATAAAATGTTTTTTAAAGGAATTTTCAAAGAAAATGATTTTAAAAAATATTTTTCAAAATAAAAAATAATATTTTTTATAATAATTATTATAAAGATATTATTATGGTAATTATATTCATAAATGAAAATCCCCCTTATAATTACTCTAGTGGGTATACGTCCTATTGAAACCATCATTATTCTTCCTCTAGATAGATTATGAATAATTTGGCTAAGGATAGTATTGAAATTCACTTCCTTGAATCACTTTTGTAGTCATTAACATCCCATTCAGTTATTAACTTTCTAATGACCATTGACCATTAAATTTCCTCTAAAAATCCACATTATTTATCATGGATATGATTATGACCAAAATTATATAGCATTTATACATACGTTTTTTACTTTGAAAATTATTTGATTGATTGGGGAAATATTAATAAATTATTATTTTTTACTCAATAAGGATATTTGATGATAAGGCACATTGATCACGAATTGAATCGATTATTAGATATTTAAGGAATGATTTGGAGAGGTATGACATGTAATGACTTGAATTTTTCCAATTTTATTTTTATAAAATTTCTATGAAAATTATGTGACCAGACTATGAGACAACCTACGATTTGAAGGTCTGGTGTGCCTGGAATGGTTCACCGATAAATGTTAAGCTTTAATAGCACACGTGAGAGATTTTCCTTAAAAAAGTGAAATGAATCTTAAATAGGAACCCATATCAAAAATCCAATGGAACCATTGATCTCAGAGTAGTGTGTTTATCCTAGGCGTGACCTAACATTTTTTGTTGCAGAACATCTGTATAAAATGACACCATGGGCATACTTGTAAATAAAATTATAAAATAAAAAATATTTTATTTTGAAACCCAAATAACTCATAAATGGTAACTTATTTTGGAAATCTAAGACCACCATTGAGTTCGTATGGGTTTTTTTCTTCAACTAGGGTCAAACCTCAACTGGCATGGGTCGAGGGTGAAATGTAGTTTTTGGACGAGAACAACATTAAAATATTTAATAAAAAAATTTATTTAACGTTACGTGAAGAGGTATCAGAAATTTACCTTTTTAACAAGCCTTTTCATAAATAAATGGTTATCAGTTTAACCCTAGAGTTTTCCTAATGTAAGGATAAAGAGGGCCTCCCACCAGAGAAGATGGATTGGAGGTCAGAACTTAGATCAATCATTGATGAATGAAGACAAAACGGATTCTCCCTTCGTCAACAACCAATCCAAACCTCATGTAGGGTGTGGGTTTTGTGGATTTATCCTCCCCCGTTCTTTAATTCCATTATAAAATTGGATTATCCAACAAACAGGATAATCCATAGATCGTGCGTTTTTTGGGTGGAGTTTATTTTCCATTGTATGGATTTTTACCAGGTTGAATCATTCTAGAACTATTTTTTATTTCCCCTATTCTTAAATTCTAACATGAATAGATCAAGGCCGATCCAAAAAAGTCCAAGATCTATTCATCTTGGGAATTCATGTGATTTCCCTCCTTCCCCCAAATTACTTCTCATTATTAGTTGGACGCATCAATCTAAAACATGATCTAAGACCTTAGAAGTGCAAGGTGGTAGCAGCGTTAGGTGGTGGTTATGGCCATCTCAGGTGGAGTGCGGTGAGTTGAGGCCACTATCAGTGTGGTTGGCGATGGAGGCGGCACCGGCCCGGTGAGGCGGTCGGGCTAGGAAGACCATTTAGAACAACCGCCAGCTCGACGACAGCATACTGTGGTCCAGGCAGGACCGTGGGGGCGATATGGCCCATGATAGGGAAGGTCACGGGTAGGGATGAGAAGACCATCGTCTTTATGGTTGGCAGTGGGAGCCCTCGGCGGCAGCAGCCGCGGGCAGTAATCGGGAGGAGCGGCAAGGTAGGTCGCAACGGTGGTGAGCTAGCAACACAGTGGGCGTCACGTTATCCAAGTAGAGGCATGAGTTCTGGGAATGTGTCTGAGGAGGAAGACCAGCCACTGGATGTGGACTAACACTGCGTGACCCCAGGTGACTAGGAGGTGAGTGAGTAGGAAACCACATCATCCAAATGGGGTGCGGCCAGGGTGGGTCATGCCTAGTGGGAAGAATCAGGCATGCACGCGCAGGCCGGGCTGGAGGAACTAGGACACTCCAGTGGTCCGACGGGCTGGACCATGTGGCCCAAATGGCCGGTATGGATTGGCCCAGACCAAACCAGGTTGGTTCGGGTTGGACGAACCATGTCGGGTCAGGTCAAACCCAGACCCAACTAATCCCTTGCTGTAACTTTGAAATGGAGGGTCCGTTTTATGTGCCATCTACGGTGTTGGGAAACATGTCCCGAGGCGGTCATTTTTAGATGGCTTAGAGGGTTTTTAGTATGGACTAGTTTTGGTGTGTAGTTCCCCTTGGTTCTTTCCTCAAGGTTCCAGTATGACATTATGTCCATATCACTAGATAGTAATCCCCTCTAGAGGACGAGTCCCGAATAGTGTTATGGAATCCCTCCTTGGGACTAGAGCGATTCTCTGTCATCCCGGATGGAGTTTTATGGGAATTGACCTAACCTCTGAGCATAGGGCGTTAATCCTCTATCCAATTGGTCGTATCTGTAGGGTTCTCAGTATCCTTGGTGGAGAATCCAGTACGTTAAGAGTTGCATCGATAGGGTTGTTGGTATTCTCTGAGAATAATCCCATATGTTGTGGATTGATACATATTTGGTTTCTGTTATTCTCTAGAAATAATCCTATCTCTATATAACATGACCATGACATGTTTATTCTCTTTGGGAGGGACTTAATTATTGAGACCTATTTGTAAGAGTCCTCTATGAAATCAAGGCTCTATGAGTGAGTTCTCTCGGAACGAGTGTGCCTCAAGTAGAATCTTGTGGATGATTTTTGGTTGTGATATCGAGACTCTATGTCTTTACGATACCGAATGTCTTAGAGAAAATTTATGATGTATTGATACCAGGTGTTATCTCAGATACTTTTGGTAAACATGTTCTACATACATACTATCAGATGGCTTGAGGAGTAAGGTCTCCTAGAATAAGCGTTCTACAATCAGAACCATATGACTGGTAGTGGAGGAGACCTTGAGTGTTAGATTCATTTATGAGTAAATCTAGATGTTTTTGTTATATGTGTTTTAGACATATACCTACGTTGAGCTGATTTTATCCTCTTAGTGATGTTCCCATTATGGTCTTTTACTTCATGTTTCAATGTGTCTTAATGAGTATTGTTTTAATCACTCATGCATGGGATTTTTCTGCACATGTAATGTATTGTGCAGACAATCGATGCTTTGATGGATTCCTTGGTGGAATGAGGCTTGGTGGTACAAAGAGTGACCTGATAGACGAGTTGTACTTTCCTGACTTCATACATCTATTCTGTACTAACCCTTCATGTAGGGTTTTTTTGTGGAAGAGTACCAGGAACTTGTACATTTTTACTTTTCCTTTTTGTTGGGATTAAATTATGGCCCTATTTACCGTTATTTTTCTACTATCTTAATCTATGTTGGTATCTTAGTGGTTTTAATGTTTGTTTGTTTAGTGCTTTCAGTTTCATAACTTTTCCATAGAGACATGTGCATGTGTACAGATACTTAGTAAAATTCCTCCCATTTGTGAGATATTTCTACTCGGTGCTAGTCTCCATCCCTTGGCATGTGGGAGTCATGCTTGGGGTAGTCCTGGAATGGGCCCATTTGGGATGGGTCATGATAGAGTTATATCAGAGGGGGTTGGTTCTATATTAAGGACCAATATTCTGGCTGTTTTGGTTTACGGAAATAGTGTTAATTGTTTCGAGTTCGGCATTTAGTAGAGAGATTCCAGTGTTGGTACGGCGGCTAATGTATCCATACACTAGGATGATAAATTATTTTTTTCTACTTTGTACATGAAAACAATTGTTTCAGGGGAAAATGATATTTTATGAATAATATAGTAATGGATTGTGTTTTCCATGTCCTTCTTGATTCATCTCACTAAGTACAATCTATTGACTATGGTACAACTTGTTTTACTTCAATATGCTTCCTCTTAGAGAGCCATCTTGAATTCCACCACGTGATCACGAGGATGATCCATGGGGTAATGAGATTTCAGTATAGATATTTGTACAAAAAACAACACCTCTGGGTGGTGTAACAACTATACCACCACCTGTAGAGTAGCACATGTTACTCGTAGTACCCTGGGATAAGATGTGTAGGATAAATGCACTTCACAAGATTCAATGACAGAGACCCCTTAGGTTCTGAGGTGAGCTCGACTCTCAGGTGGTTGAGGACTAGCTTGAGGTGGTGACCGTTTTTTATATCCAGTCAGGGCTTCAGTAGATCATATGGTGTTCCTGGTAGAGAGCCTTATATGTGGCTCAGTAGGGTGATGTTAGGGTTTAGATTAACCAATCTTACGATGAGGTGACTCTTCTATGGACATAGTTGGAGAACCTTTTTCATAGAAGGAGTCCTCTCCTTATAAACAAAGGGATATTCATTCCCAATAGCTTCTATAGCTCCAGTTGGATGACATGTTAGTATCTGAGTATTCAATGAGGCATACCGATCTTTCTAGGTACTCGATGAATATGATACATGACCAGTGATTCTGGTCTCAGACCTTCAAGAAAGATGTGTTTAGGGACACCTGATCCAATGTTATTCCTCTATTAATTCCTACTTATGCTAGGCTTCTACAGAAAAAATATTTGGTTGAAATTCCATTGGATGAGAAGATAGAGATAGTGAATGTTAGTAGTGGGAAAGTAGTGGCAGAGTCATCAATAGTAGGAAAAGTACATCAATCTCAGAGACTTGACGTGTGAGATGTTCTGAGAGGAGGTCCCAAGACATGGGATCTATAGATCAAGGCTCATAGGGTGAGTCTGGTTGGCCTGGAGAGAGGAAATTCTTTTCATGTGATGGTTGGGGACATCTCACTATAGATTTTCTAGAATGTCGTATTTTTGGGAGAGAAATGGTGGATAGGTCACCGAGGAAGAGATAGTGACAGGAACAGATGGATCTATATGGAATAAGATGTGGTAGGGGAGCTGGGAAAGAAACATTAGTTGGTATACATTTCTACATGTTACCACAACCACCCTCAAATGGTCCACACTAGGCTCATGGAGATGAAGGATAATGGAGAGTACAATGGCATGTAGTCGAGGAATATAAACCAATGTCTCTAGTAATTATTCGAGGTACGGTCTGTGTCTACTCTTAGCTACCATATTAATATACACAGTTTCTAATACTTCTTTCTTGTCATGAGCCTTATTCAAGACCTAGAGTTTCTAGTAAAACCATTTACTTGACCATTAAATCTGGAGATAACTAATGGATGATACTCGATAATCACACTTAAGATGATAGTGTGATATGACCCTTGAGGTGAGAGTTTCGGTTGTAACCTCTTGGTGGAAGCCTCAAGTCATTACGATGTCATTCTTGGTTTGGATTGTTTATCAACAGTCCATGCTAAAATTCAATATTTTAGGAAAAGGATGTGGTATCTCTGCAGAGATGGAATGAGGTTTTCATTGGTCAGAAAAAACAAAGTAAACCTAGGTAGCACAGGATGGACTCATGGATATGAGGATTTAGCTGATCACTCATGGGTCGACTAGCCTTACCCTCAAAGCAGTAGATGATATGAGTTTTCATGTTTTCAATAGTATTGGAAGAGTATGGGGACATATTCCCTAAATATTTTCTAGATATACCTCCTCTGTAACACCCCGACCCCAGTTACCCAGAGTCGGTGCATTATTTTAATACCTTGGCATGATTACAAGGAATCAAGTCCCGAAGGACTGATCAGTTTAGCAGTCTTGAAAAAATAGATCACATACATGAATGTTACATTTTCACTTTAAGACGTACAAAACAACATAAATAATCTTTATGAATTCCATTATTCCCTTGGCTTAACCCTGCATATCAGTCACATTACACTTCTTGGAATCCTGAGGAAAATAAAACATAGAAAGGGGTGAGATCAAATGCTCAGTAAGGGTAAGCAATACATTGGAAAATTTCAAAAATAATCATAAACATTTAAGGAAATGTTTAACTAAAACAAAATACTTTTAAACTTGAACTTCAGAAAAATATGGAAAACATAAAATGATATAATTCCATTTACTTATTCATATGGATATTCTACTATTTGAATAATCACATGAAATATCAATAACCACTTTCATAACGATGGAATGCATGATGCCGAACTTTATTTTTTGTGTCAAGGTCTCGTGCTAAGACCTAAGGGATAACTATAAGTGGAACCCAACCCAGAGAGCCTCTGTAACCAGACTCCATCTCGGAGTGCCTCTAATAATCGGACACTAACCCGAAGTGCCTCTAATAACTGGGCACCAACCCGGAGTGCCTCTAATAACCGGACACCAACCCAGAGTGCCTCTAATAACCGGACACCAACCCGGAGGGTCTGCTGTAACCGAACCCCAACCTAGAGGGCTTACTTTTACCGGTCCCCAACCCATAACATATTAGTCCAACACATTCATCTTAATAAGATAATGATATATAACATAAACATTTGTATTAAAACTAACATAAAAAATGTCAAAACTTTAATCATAAACCATTAATGGAATAAATATAACTCATCCATAGTAAAAAATATCACAAAACCTTAAATACAATATAGATGATTTGTATCATAATAAATCAACTTGAAACAAGTTTAAAATTTATCAAAGGATGTTGACATAGATGAAATCAATACTATTTGAGAGAAATAACTCTTTTTTTGAAATCATTTAAAAGTTGCATAATTATAGGGAAAACATTTATTTTGAAAATATCTTTATAATCTTGTGAAGGAAGCTTAAAAGGTGTAATAACGGCAAAGAATAACTGCACCTTCCCTATAAGTTAAAAAAAAGACATTCTTACCTTAATTTTGTCAAAAAGGTTAAAAAGTAACTTGTTTCGAAAACGTTGGAAATATTATTTTAAAACATATAAAGTCAAATAAGGTTATAAATGACTTTAACCCATTGTCTATTAAATAGTAAAAATGTTTTGAAATAAATTTTTAAGAAACATGGATGTGGATGATAAAGAGGTCCCAGAAAATAATTACGTATAAACAACCTCGGATAATGAAAAGATTGTGAAATAAAACCTTACCAATTTGGTAACTTACGAAACATACAACCCATGAAAGAGGTATCATACAATGAATATGTAAATACACACAAATTAAAGTGTATTACACAAATAATATAATTATGGGCAGTACATACACCACACAAAAGGTAATGGTGGAAATATGACATGAATCTTACGGGAATAAGGAGTGAGATGAAAACCCCTTACCTTGCACTTTCCTTTAGTCGAGGGTAAGTTTAACCTCTTGTACGAATATCTTAGTATGTTATTAATTTATACCAGAACCATATTAATATTTATTATATCATACATGATTCATTTATGACTTTATATTACCCATTTAGTAATAATTACCATGTTAAGTTAACATTTTGGGTAATAATCACTTTCTTTATCGTACGTGTTTTAACTTGTCACTCTTGGTTGTATCACTTAGATCATGATTTAAATACTTCCATAATATAAAACATGATAAATATATCATATATATTTAGAATATAGATATGTATAATATAAATATATATGAAATGGAAAACACCATTTATGGAGACGGTAGTCCGTACGTACGTGTAAACGTTGTTTCTGTTTTCATATAGTATTGAACGGAAGTAAGTGAATAAGATATATGTAAGTACATAAATCCTTATATATATATATATATATCTCCATTAGCATTATTATGTCATATATTACATACTTGTTAGTAATATATATTTTTATAATCGTTGATGAATGGTGAACTTGGAAATGAATCTCATCGCGTCGTGGAAACGGTAATCGGTACGTACGCACGAGCGAAAATATCATTCTTTTGATATTAAAATAATATATAATTGGATGTTATATCATATATAAAGAATCATTATAATTTTATATTTATTATTTACATGAATTACAAATCATTATTATACCCATCCAAATAATAATATATTGAATAACAATTACACCACGACGTGGAGACGGTAAGCCGTACGTACGCATGTATGGTGACATGTCATTCAAAGGATGGATAGAATACTGAATATGGTTGTACCATATTTATAAGAATATTACAGTATATAGGAGATACTGGATTCATTATTTTATAATGGTAATAACAAAGAAATAAGAAGTGGAAGAAGAAAGGAACTTGAAAAAGGGTGGTGAAATCATTACCTCTTATTCGGGTTCTTCCTTTTTATTTGATCAAAATGGCTCCATAAGATGGATTTCTGACTAAAGGAATGCCTCTAGGATGAAGTGAGGGAAGTTTAGAGAGTATTTGGGCAGGTTTTGGCCGAACCAAAAGGCTTTGAAGGTGTGAATTAATGAGAAGGGGGGGCGTCCTTTTATAAGAGGGGTGAGAGGAATCTTTGGAAAAGCTAGAAATATTATTTTATAATAAATTCATATTAGGTTTCTAATGGCTCCAAAGTAGATTATTTAAATTTTAAGGTGGGGATGGGTTGAAAACCACTTAACCTTATCTTTTATTTTTAACTCTTAGTTAATTATTTTGACACTTACCATGTCACTTTGAATTTTTATATTATATGGTTAATAAACTTACTATATACATCCAAGCGACCCCCAAGTGGTACATTAATGATAAAACTATCATTATATAAGTCTTTTGGCCGAACCTTAGATTTTTAGGAATTTAATATCAATTAATAATATAATATTGTTTTTAAAAACTCTTTTATGTCAATTTTGACACTATTCAATAATTGACTTTTTTAAAAATCATAAAAGAATGATTACTTCCAAAAAAGTTAATTAAATCTATCCTAATATGTCATATTATCCTAGAAAATTAGTTTAATTCATTAAAAGTCTCAAATTATATTTATTTTGGTATTTATAATATCAACTATTTTAATTGTTCACTATTATGGTAATTACTACATCATCATTGTGTCATAAATAAATTATATTATTTAATGTCTAAAAATTATAAATAAGCTTTAATTATGTAGGAAATAGGTTTAGATTTCTAATGAATATTTATAGTCGAAAATCCAACATATATAACCCTACGTAAAAATTCATTTTCTAAATGATATCTGCTTATGTCATTTTTGTATTTATTTTAACTTAATTAAAATAAAGTGTCCCTATCACCTACAAGTGGCTTCATGGGGTCCCAAAATCGACCCAAAGATGCCCCTAGTCATAAATGTATCCACAAATAAGGTTAGGACACGTTTTAGGGTAATTTAGTATTATTATAATATTATTGTTTAACCCTTATTTACTAGATTTACCCTTTAACCATGGTAAATAAAATATTTACCGAAGTAATTATTCAAAAAGTCTAAAAATAAAAGTCACCTATTTACACGATTTGGACATCCTGATTCCAAATATGGAATCCATTTTTCCAAATTCAATACATAGAAGTGGCAGAAATTAATTTAAAATTAATTCCCGCCGTCAAAACAAAAAGCGTGTTTTTAAGATATAATAACTATCAAAAGATTGATACTTGTTTATGTCCGGTTTAATTTTGAAATTCTGTCAAATGACAAACATTGTATTAAATGGTAAAAATATATTCTAAATATACTTTAAAACCACTCAAATTCATAATTTATCACTAATAATTATTTTGATTTAAAAATTTGTTTTTAATTAAAATTTAGTAATTTTCACTACTCATAAAAATATTACAGTTATCCGAAAAGTACCAAAATTTCACCTTAGGATAAATTTGATACTACGAATCCAAAAATGATGTCCATTTTGAGAGATAAAATTTCTAAAATTTTAAAAAGTAGGTATTACTATTCATAATGGCTACTTTGATTCGTCGTGGTGTGTATTAGAACTCGAAGTTGCGTACAACACACGCTACTGTATTATTCAAAGAGAAGCGTACCGTGGAATCTCGGGATGTTACATTCTACCCTCCTTCAACAAATTGAATCCTCGCAATTTGATATTGTTCTTTGAAAATAAAGGTTGAAAATAGAAAATATCTTTGTGGAAAAAACCCACATCGGAAATTTGGTTAACAAAATTTAGTCTTAACAAGATGAAAAGAAAAATGAAGGGGTCACCACAAAATTATGATATCGATTAGGGGGACATTGGTGGAAATTATAGACATATAACTGGAAGAAAAACGTAAATATTTATAGGTAGTGATTGAGGTCATCAATCACAAAAAAGTTTAAAATTGAGGTCCTTAAATTCATCAATATATGATGATTTAAAATACCATCAGTTCAACAAAACATAAGGTATTTGGATAAAAAAAAATTGATTTTTCAAAATATCTTAGTTGAAATCCCACATCGAAAAATGAATTAATGAGGCCTCTTTTTAAAATAAAGAGTGGAAAGTATGAAGATTACCGAAAATAACACATACTAGGGTTCCATGTAGGAAAATATGGATATGAAAGAGAAATCTAACCATCAATTATCTGATGGAGAGTGGTAGAGAACATGGCTATGAAAAGGCCAACAATCCCAAAGCCATAAATTAGTGATGATCTAAGGTACCATCTAGGATAACATTTTTGTTCTAAGTTCCTTTTCTTAATTTTGAGGAATTTATTTATGAGATTGGCTAAGATCATAAGGAGATATACTTAATTTATAATTAGAGTTTTATCTATTAATAAATTTATACCACAAACTCATCTTTTACCCCAAAACATAATACAACTCAAAAATACTCTATTTATCCTAATCGTATAGGGTTCCAAATATAATGAATTTATATTTCACATATCAGACACTTTATGTAAAGAAACTACATTATACCATCCAGGAACTTCATGTAGCACAATGGTAGGCGATAAATCCCAATTGCACTATGGTTGTGGGTTCGATTCCCGCAGCTTTGTCTGACACGACGGGTCGTCACACGGTCTGTGTGTTGTCCTTTTATAAAAATCCAAAAAACTAACCTTTCAAACTTAATCAACTCCAACCATTAGACTTATCCAAAATAACATTATCCAAACTCACAGTCCAAAATTTACAAGGAAGTTAAACATAATGAGGATCCTTTTTCCAGGTAATAACATGTGAACGCCTTCCTCATATATTCTTTTAAAACACCGCAACATCCTGAATTACCAAAATCAACCATCTCTTATTCCAAAATCACTACCTCAATATTAGGACCATATTAAGGTTTATCTTTCCTTCAACCATGTAATTTCCAAAAAAATTAACTCGATGTAGAGTCACTTTTATTAGTACCATAAAATCTCAAATCCTTAATTAAATAGTACTGCAGTACAATCCTTATTTATTTCAAGAACATCATTGATACAACACTTAAATGAAATAATTCTAAAAAAATGACATAAGAACACTAGCCATTCCTCTTCATCTATGGTAGTATCATAACTTGATTATTATTCAATAGCATCATTTGTGGAATAGTCTGATGACTGGGACATTGGTTCATGTAGTGTCCAAACTCCTTGAAAATGAATCATTGTATATTTGAAACATTTTTCTTACCCTTGCGGTCACGTACTTTGTGCCCCTTTTCCTCCACACTTATAACAAACTCCCATTCCTTTCATGCAAGTTCCAGGGTGTTTCTTCCCACAGTTATCACATATGGGAAAATTCTTCTTTTCCCTCTTCCCTTTATCTATCTTTCTCTCTTCCATACTTTTATTCTCTTGCTTCCCTTCAAAGCCATAGGACTCCGGGAATTCTTTACTCATCTTATCAACACATGATACTATTTCTTCATATGATGATAATACGTGGGAAACTATTTCCCTGCTAAATTCTGGCTTAGGACCACGAAAGATATGATCCTTCTTACTCTTTGGATCATACGTATTACAGGAGTTCACATTCCTTCTACTGGGAACCATTTCTATACAATAAAATAAACTAGTTCAGGTTATGAATTGCAATTAATATTTACCAAACTTGTAAAATACCTAACACAAATTGAACAGTTTATGGATATAATCCATAATCATAAAAATGTTTTCTTTGACTAAGTATATACTCATAAGCACTTCATAATGGTTTGTAAAGAAAATGAGAATTATCCTAAGTATATCCCCCGTGAGTTTCGTAACCAAGAGTGCAGCAAGGCCCGTTGTCGTGCACCAGTTCCCGTTCGAGTCTAGATCAAAGCAGTGTTTTCGGGTTTTACCCCTAGGTACATCTATGCCAGAGCTGCCTCTACCTGCTCGTATCCAGACATGGATGTATTTCTTGGAAAACTCACAAAATCTCTACAATACCAAAATTCTAGGAAGTTCTTCTATACTAATCCTCAAAGTCTATCTTAGGGCTATGTGCTCTAATAAGATTTTATCTAAATCTAGTTTCCAAGGTTATTGCTAAACTTCCTCTGATAACAACTGTAATTCCCCGACCCCAATTACCCAGAGTCGGTGCATTATTTTAATACATTGGCATGATTACAAGGAATCAAGTCCCAAAGGACCGATCAGTTTAGCAGTCTTGAAAAAATAGATCACATACATGAATGTTACATTTTCACTTTAAGATGTACAAAACAACATAAATAATCTTTATGAATGCCATTATTCCCTTGTCTTAACCCTGCATATCAATCACATTAAACTTCTTGGAATCCTAGGAAAAATAAAACATAGAAAGGGGTGAGCTCAAATGCTCAATAAGGGTAAGCAATACAGCGGAAACATTCAAAAATAAGCATAATCATTTAAGGCAATGTATAACTAAAACAAAATCCTTTTAAACTTGAACTTCAGCATAATATGGAAAAGATAAAATGAAATAATGTCATTTACTTATTCACATGGATATTCTATTAGTCGAATAATCACATGCAATATCAATAACCACTTTCATAACGATGGAATGCATGATGTCGAACTTTAATTTATGTGTCAAGGCCTCGTGCCAAGACCTAAGGGATAACTATAACCGGAACCCAACCCGGAGAGCCTCTATAACCGGACTCCATCCCAGAGTGCCTCTAATAACCGGACACCATCCCGGAGTGCCTCTAATAACCGAACACCAACCCGGAGTGCCTCTAATAATCGGACACCAACTCGGAGTGCCTCTAATAACCGGACACCAACCCGGAGGGTCTATTGTAATCAGACCCCAACCCGGAGGGCTTACTTTTACCGGCCCCCAACCTGGAACATACTAGTCCAACACATTCATCTTAAGAAGAGGATGAAATATAACATAAACATTCGTATTTAAACTAACATAAAAAATGTCAAAACTTTAATCATAAACCATTAATGGCATAAAAATAACTCATTCCTAGTCAAAAATATTACAAAACCTTAAATACAATATGGATGATTTGTATCATAATAAATCAACTTGAAACAAGTTTAAAATTTATCAAAGGATGTTGACATAGATGAAATCAATACTATTTGAGAGAAATATCTCTTTTTTTGAAATCATTTAAAAGTCGCATAATTATAGAGAAAACCTTTATTTTGAAAATATCTTTATAAGCTTGTGAAGGAAGCTTCAAAGGTGTAATAACGGCGGAGAATAACCGCACCTACCGTATAAGTTAAAAAAAGACATTCTTACCTTAATTTTGTCAAAAAGGTTAAAAAGTAACCTGTTTCGAAAATGTTGGAATAATTCCTTTGAAAACATATAAAGTCGAATAAGGGTATAAATGACTTTAACCCATTGTCTATTAAATAGTAAAAATGTTTTGAAAGACATTTTTAAGAAACATGGATGTGGATAATAAAGCGGTCCCATATGATATTTAAGTATAAACAACCTCGGATAATGAAGAGATTGTGAAATAAACCCTTACCAATTTGGTAAATTACGAAACATAAAACCCATGAAAGAGGTATCATACAATGAATATGTAAATACACATAAATTAAATTTTATTACACAAATAATATAATTATGGGCAGTACATACACCACACAAAAGGTAATGGTGGCAATATGGAATGAATCTCACGGGAATAAGGAGTGAGATGAAAACCCCTTACCTTGCACTTTCCTTTAGTCGAGGGTACGTTTAACCTCCTCTACGAAGATAATAGTATGTTATTAAATTATTCCAGAACCATATTAATATTTATGATATCATACATGATTCATTTATGACTTTATATTACCCATTTAGTAATAATTTCCATGTTAAGTTAACATTTCGGGTAATAATCACTTTCTTTATCGTACGTGTTTTAACTTGTCACTCTTGGTTGTATCACTTAGATCATGATTTAAATAATTCCAGAATATAAAACATTATAAATATATCATATATATTTAGAATATAAATATGTATAATAGAAATATATATGAAATGGAAAACACCGTTTATGGAGACGGTAGTCTGTACGTATGCATAAACGTTGTTTCTGTTTTCATATAGTATTCAACGGAAGTAAGTGAATAAGATATATGTAAGTACATAAATCCTTATATATATATATATATCTACAGTAGCATTATTATTTCATATATTACATACTTATTAGTAATATATATTTTTATAATCGTCGATGAACGGTGAACTTGGAAATGAATCTCATCGCGTCGTGGAGACGGTAATCCATACGTACGCACAAGAGAAAATATCATTCTTTTGGTATTAAAATAATATATAATTGGATGTTATATCATATATACAGAATCATTATAATGTTATATTTATTATTTAAATTAATTACAAGTCATTATTATACCCATCCAAATAATAATATATTGAACAACAATTACACCACGACGTGGAGACGGTAAGCCATCCGTACGCAGGTATGGTGACATGTCATTCAAAGGATGGATAGAATACTGAATATGGTTATATCATATTTACAATAATATTACAGTATATAGGAGATACTGGATTCATTATTTTATAATGGTAATAACAAAGAAATAAGAAGTGGAAGAAGAAAGGAACTTGAAAAAGGGTGGTGAAATCATTACCTCTTCTTCGGGTTCTTCATTTTGATTTGATCAAAAGGGCTCCTTAGGATGGATTTATGACTAAAGTAATGCATCTAGGATGAAGTGAGGGAAGTTGAGAGAGTATTTGGGCAGGGTTTGGCCGAACCAAAAGGCTTTGAAGGTGTGAATTAATGAGAAGGGTGGTGTCCTTTTATAAGAGGGGTGAGGGGCACCTTTGGAAAAGCTAGAAATATTATTTTATAATAAATTCATATTTGGTTTCTAATGGCTCAAAAGTGGATTATTTAGAGGTTAAGGTGGGGATGGGTCTAAAACCACTCAAACAATATAATTTATACATGTTTGGGTAATTATATTAACCTTATCTCTTATTTTTAACTCTTAGTTAATAGTTTGACACTTACCATGTCACTTTGTATTTTTATATTATATGGTTAATAAACTTACTATATACATCCAAGAGACCCCCAAGTGGTCCATTAATGATAAAAATATCATTATATAAGTCTTTTGGCTGAACCTTAGATTTTTAGGAATTTAATATCAATTAATAATATAATAGTTTTTTCAAAAACTCTTTTATGTCAATTTTGACACTATTCAATAATTGACTTTTGTGAAAATCATAACAGAATTACTACATTGAACAAAGTTAATTAAATCCATCCGAATATTTCATAATATCCTATAAAATTAGTTTAATTCATTAAAAGTCTAAAAATATATTTATTTGGGTATTTATAATATCAATTATTTTAATTTTCCACTATTATGGTAATTACTGCATCATCATTGTGTCATAAATAAATTAAATTATTTAATGTCTAAAAATTATAAATAAAATTTTATTATGTAGGAAATCATTTTAGATTTCTAATGAATATTTATAGTTTAACATCCAACATATATAACCCTATGTAAAAATTATTTTTTTAAAAGATATATGCTTATGTCATTTTTGTATTTATTTTAACTTAATTAAAATAAAGTGTCCCTATCACCTACAAGTGGCTCCATGGGGTCCCAAAATCAACCCAAATATGCCCACGGTCGGACATGTATCCACCAATAAGGTTAAGACACGTTTTAGGGTAATTTAGTATTATTATAATATTATTTTTTAACCCTTATTTACCAGATTTACCCTTTAACCATGGTAAATAAAATATTTACCGAAGTAATTATTCAAAATGTATTAAATAAAAGTTACCTATTTATACAATTTGGAAATCCTGATTCCAAATATGGAATCCATTTTTTGAAATTCAAAACACATAAGTGTCAGAAATTAATTTAAAATTAATTCCCGCTGTCAAAACAAAAAGCGTGTTTTTAAGATATAATAAATATCAAAAGATTGATACTTGTTTATGTCTGGTTTAATTGTGAAATTATGTCCAATGACCAACATTGTATTAAATGGTAAAAATATATTCTAAATATACTTTAAAACCACTCAAATTCATAATTTATCACTAATAATTATTTTGATTAAAAAAGTTGTTTTTAATTTAAAGTTAGTAATTTTCACTATTCATCAAAATATTAAAGTTATCCAAAAAGTACAAAAATTTCACCTTAGGCTAAATTCGAAACTACAAATCCAAAAATGAAGTCCATTTTGAGAGATAAAATTTCTAAAATTTTAAAAAGTAGGTATTACTATTCCTAACGGCTACTTTGATATGTCGTGGTGTGTGTTAGAACTCGAAGTTGCATACAACACACGCTACTATATTATTCAAAGAGAAGCGTAACATGGAAGCTCAGGGAGTTACATCCTTATAGGTAGATATACTTATACATTGTTTTACACCTTTTAATGGAACTAATATCAGCATCAACATATTGGATGGCTTCTGCAGATCTTTGTGAGTTGAGGGTGTAGTTGGAGGACTTGTATAGGACGGTCATAGTAAGACCCAGTGTTTGTGGTTATGTGTGGATTATCGGTGTTTTAACTAAGTGACTATGTAGGAAATATTATCCACTTCCAAGGATCGATGACCTCTTCAAACAGTTGATACAGAGTTTGACAATCACCCCGATCTTGAGTTTTCTAGAGGAGGGAGTTGAGTACATAGTGTCAGGTGATGCATCAGGGACTAAACTTGGTTATTTCCTGATTTAGGTTCAAGTGATGATTGCCTATGGTTCTCTCTAGTTGAGGTATCATGAGAATAACTACGCAACCCATGATCTTGAGCTAGTAGTGTTAGTCTTTGCATTGGAGATGCAGCGACACTGCCTAATGGGAAAGAATTTTACCATCTAATATGACCACAATAGTCTCAATTATATCTTATCTAAAAGGAATTGAACTTGAGAAATAGAATTTGGAAAGATTTTTTCTAGTACTATGAATTATAGATAGTCTATACTCTTGGGAAGGGTATCGTTATGGTAGAGTTTGTTTCTCGCTGCTTTACTTGTCGGTAAGTGAAGGATGAGCACCAGGTTCCAGTGGGTTTAACTCAACCCCTTGAGATACCATATTGAAACTTGGATGGGATATCAAAGTACTTCGTGATGGGTTTTCCATGTTCATCAATGGGATAAGATTCCATCTGGGTGATCATTGACAGACTCACCATGATGGCCCACTTCCGAAATTGTTTAGAGTAAATTTTAGTAGAGTGATCGGGATGCCGCTGTGTGTAGGATATAGTTTGACTCCATGGATTCCCTTTGACGATATATTCATATCTTGATGATCACCTTACATCTTGGTTGTAGAAGTAATTATAAGAAGTGTTTGGGACTCAGCTACACTTGAGCATAGTGTTTTACCCACAGACGGACGACCAGACTGAGTGGACCATTCATGTTATAGAGGGTATTCTATGGGCTTGCATGTTAAATTTTTGGTTACATTTTGGAGGATATCCTACCTATGGGGGAGTTTTCATACAACAATAGCTACCCCTCCACTATTAGTATGGCACCATTCGTGCCTTAGTATGGGTGACCTTTCATGTTAACACTTTACTGGACTGACCCAGGAGAGTAGACACTCATGGGTCCAGAGTTGGTACAGGTGACTAGAGACAAGGTGATGGTCATCCAGGAGTAGATGAAGACTACATAGAGCCATCTAAAATCTTATGTTGACTGGAGACAGATACCTTTGGAGTTCGATGTGGGAGACCATGTGTTCCTTCGAGTCTCTCCTCGATGCATGATATGGAGATTTGGCTGGGATGACAAGATATCTCTGAGGTTTATGACCCTTTACTTATAATGTGTAGAGTTTGATAGGTGTCAAACTGCTTAGCTATGTCCCCGTAGTTGGACCGGGTACACGACGTCTACCACGAGTCACATTTGAGAAGATACGTGCAAGATTCATTAGACATCATTGAATGGGGAGAATTTTCTAGATTACCTGGTGGAGATCAAGGATTTATAGGATTGAATCCTTTATGGGTGGTTGATTCCTCTGGTGTGTGTTCGGTGGCAGCACGGGAATCTCTAGGGAGAGCTCTTGGGAGTGGGAGTATCATATTCATGGTCGGTACCCTAATATTTTTTAGTATCCTTTATTCTAGATTTTGGGGATATAAATCCATAAGGTGGGGAGAATTTAATGACTTGGATTTAATATATTCTTTTAGAATATTTCTATAAAAATTCCCATACTAGGATCCAAGATGGAATGCGATTTTGAGGACCAGTGTGCCTGGAATGGTTCGATGAAAATTGTTAAGTGTTAACAGTGTGCATGAGAAATTTTCTGGAAAAGGTGGAATAACTATTGAATAGGTGTCAAATCAAGTAATATGAGGGAACCATTGAGCTCAGAGTTGTGACTTTACCCAAGGTGTGACCTAACATTTTTTAGTGCAGGCCATCTATAGAAAAAGACACCAAGGGAAATACCGTAAATAAAATAATTAAATAAAAATTATTTTATTTTGAAATCCTAATAACCCATAAACACTAACTCAAATTGGAAATCTTATAATTCTATTGAGTACATAAGGGTGTGTTTTATTTATGTGGAGCCTATCCTTGACTGGCATGGGTCAATGGTGAAAATTAGTTTTTGGATGTGAACGTCATTAAAAATTTTAATAATAATATTATGTTTAACATTACATGACGTTGTAGTGGTGGTTTCCATTTTTAAAAAGCCTTTTCAAAATTCTAGGGTTATCTTAAAAACCCTGGAGTTTCCCTAATGCAAGGAGAATTATTCTCTCTTGCTAGTGATGGAGGATTGGAGGTTGGAACATGGATCAAGCATCGACTAAAAATGAAAACGCAGATTCATCCTTGATTAGCGACGGATCCAAACCCAGGGTAGGGTGTGATTTTTGTGGATTTGTCCTCCCCCTTCTTTATTCTCATGATGAACATGGATTATCCAACAAACATGATAATCCACGGATCGTTAGTTTTTCAGGGGGGGGGGGTTATTTTCCATTATGTGGATTTTTATCGGGTTGAATAATGCTAGAATTGTTTACTATTTCTCATATTCTTCAATTCTAACATGAATGGATCAAGGATGATCTGAACGAAAACAAGATCCATTCATCTTGGGCATTCATGTTCTTTTCCTCCTTCCCCAAAATTCCTTCACATTCTTCATTGGATGCATCGATCCAAAACATGATCTGAGATCATAGTGGCACAAGGTGGCAGCATTGTGAGGCAGCGATCGGAGGCGGTGATTCTAGCTATCTCAGGAGGAGCATGGTGAGGAGAGGCTATCAGCAGGGAGACTGGTGGCAGAGGAGGCACCAATGCAGCGAGGTGGAAAGACTAGGAGGACACGAGCAAATAGCATCCGGCTCAACGGCAACATCCAGAGGTCTAGGTGGGATCGCGATGGTGGGATGGCCCGTGGCGGGGTAGGCCGCGAGTGGTGATCGGGAGCTGCGGCCAAAAAGGCCGCGTCGGTCTGGTGGAGGCACACGGTCCGGGACTATGTGCGAGGAGGTGTACTGGATGCATGGATGCAGACCAGCACCACACGAACCTAGGTTACTGGGTGGTCATGCGATCAGTGACAGGGTGACGACTTGGTCGACAACCACATCGGTCGGACGGGACAAGGGAAGGGTGAGTCGTGCCCAATTGAAAGAATTTGGCTGGCATGTGCAAGTCAGGCTAGAGGAATCCGGATTCTCTAGTGTCCTGATGGGATGGACTACATGGGCCAACAGGCTGGTTCGGACCGGCCTGGATCGAACCCGGTCAGGTCAGGTCGGCCAAACCAGGTCGGACCCGAGCCCCACCCGACCCTTTTTACAAAAAGGGTCGCAACTTTCAAACTGGGGGTCTGTTTGATGATCCGTATGTGTATTTGGAACCCTTGTAGTGAGGTTCTCATTTCTAGATAGATTAGTGGGATCTTAGTATGGACCAGTGTAGGTGCGGATTTCCCCTTTGTTTTTTCCTTGAGGGTTCAGTATGACATTACATCCATATCACTAGATAGTAATCCCCTCTAGAGGTGGAGTCCCAGATAGAGGTATGGCATCCATCCTTGGGATTGGAGTGATCCTCTATCACCCCTGATATATTTTTATAGGAATTGACATGACCTCCGAGCATAGGGTGTTAATCCTCCATCTAGTGGGCTATATCGGTATTGTTCTTGGTATTCTATTGGGAGAATCCCTTGCGTTACTAGTCATATCGGTTGAGTTTTTGGTATTCTCGAAGAGGAATCCCCTATGTTTTGGATTAATACATATTCAGGTGTAGATATTCTCTATGAATAATCCCCTCTCTATATAGAATGAACTTGACAATTTTATTCTCTTTGGGTAGGGCCCAAATTAGTGGGTCCTCTTTGCAAGAGTCCCCGATGACATCAAGGCTTGAGGAGTGTGTTCTCTCATAACAAGCATGCCTCGAGTAGAATGTTATGGCCTATGTTTGGTTATGACATCGAGACTCCATGTCTTGGATAGATCATATGTCTCAGGGAATTCTTGTGATGTATCGAGACCAGGTGTTCTACCAGATACGTTTGGTAGACCGGTTCTACGTGCTTACCATCAGATGGATTGAGGAGTGAGATATCCTAGAACAAGCGTTCTATGAGCAGAACCATATAGATGGAAGTGGAGGAGACCTTGAGTCTTGGAATAATTTATGAGTATATCTAGATGTTCTTATTATATGTGTTGTATAAATATACATGCATTAAGCTGATTGTATCCTCTTAGTGATGTTTCCTTTGTGGAATTTTACTTCGTGTTTCAGAGTGTCCTACTGAGTATTGTTTTAATCACCCCTGCATTGGCTTTGACCACATGTTTCATCTTTTATGTAGAAAATAAACTCTTTTATGGAGTCTTTGGTGTACCGGGGCCAGGTGGTGCTTAGAGCGACCTGACAGATGAGTTTTTCTTTCATGGCTTCAGAAATTTGTTCTATACCTACCCTTCAGGTATGGTTTTCTACGATGGAGTTCCAGGGACTTGTACCTTTTACTTTTCCATTTTATTGGGATTTTATTATGGCCCTATTTACCTTCATATTTATACTTTAATTCAATGTGTTGGTATATTAGTGGTATGCATGATTTTTTACTTAGTGTTTTCAGTTTTATCACTTTTTCTTGGATATGTGTGCGTGTGTATAGGTACTTAGGAAAATTCCTCCCATTTGTGGGATATTCCTACTCAGTGCTAGTCACCAACCCTTGGACTATGGGAGGGGGGCTTGGGGTAGTCACGGAACGGGCCCCTATGGGATGGGTTATGACATGACATTGGTTGGGGACCATTTAACGTAATCCCTTTGATACATCTATAGTCACATGGGACACAATCAGTTGGTGAAAAACCCTTCATATTTGTTTCCAAGTATATTTAAACTATCATGATGATAGATCTTGATAGTACTATATTTTGAAAGTTCTTGATACAAATTAGAAGGGTTTCTACCCACATATATAAACTATCTTGAGGGTAGATCTTGATAGTAACTATATTGAGGATATATCTTGATAGTTCAGACATACAACATTATGAATTCTGTCATTATTGTATTTACATTTGATTATATGATTAGTTAGAATATACATGGTCTTGTTTCAAGCTCATGTAATTAGTTATGTGGAATTATTTAATTATTTTTATTCTTTATGTATTGATTATTCTCTATCAGGTTATTTAATGGAATGCACACCCAGTTATTTACCTTTCCATGTGGATTATTCTCATTGATTCATTATAGCTTCCACTTTACTTAACCCTTAATGAGAATTTGATCTAACACTTATTTTTTCCCTTCCCTAGGATTCCATGAAGTGTAATAAGAAATATATGAAAGGATATTCTATATGAAATAAATTAATTATAATAAAAATATTATGTTTTAATTTTTGTATTCATGTATATATCTTGTTTACCAAGACTACTAAACAGTTTGATCATATGGGATAGATTTCTTTATATCTTATTCTAGTGTAATGGAAGTAGGAACCGGCTCCAAGATTCTGGGTTCGGGGTCCATACAATATATCCATAAGATTTTTAATGATTGGAATAAGATAATGTAATATAATTCAACTCTAAGGGATATATTTTTCCACTCATGAATGAGGTAATGACTAGTGCCATGAGCATAGTGTATTTAAATAATAAGAATAAGACTTATCTACTAATCACATATCTTGAAGTAAAAACGGAGGAGAGAGAGTCAGATGAAAGTAAGAGGGGTCACATCATGGTTTTTTATTTTTACATATATCAAAAACTATAGTGTAATTTGGATAATTATATAAAAATTTGATTTTTTTATTATAAAAATTTAATGGTCGTTGACCATGAAATGCGATGGAATTTTAGAGGATTCATAGAATTTATTTGGATTTTCCATTTTCCAAAACCTATTACACTGTAAGATGAGGTGTTGGATCATAATTTTTCAGGTTATCCTCTTTATTTGTTTCTTTGAGGGGCTTATATGTTTTCAAAAAAAATCTTTAAGGTGTTTTTTTGGGGGATTTTGGGTAGTGTTTGTTGATAAAGATTGTTTAAAATGTTCCAGGACTATAAAAACCATGAGAAATTCATAAAGGGGTTTTTCTGGAAGTTCTTATAGGATTTCATGAAATTGCCTTAAGAATTTCATTATAAGTAAATATTTTTCATGTAGAACTCATGTGACTATATAGAAGGTGAATGGGAACCATTTATCAAAGTAAAATCATTAACAAAATAGAGGTGTATGTAAAGGACTTCTATAAAGAACTATTTGGGAAAATGAATAGCTTTCCCAAATGATAACATTTCAAAAAGAAAGTCACTCATGAAGGACATGTAGAAATCCCATCTAGGCTTCAAAATAATTTATAGAGAAGGTTATGCATGAACAGGTCATTTATAAAAAGTTGTGATATCCATGGGATGTGAATAGAAAATACTATGTGAGGGGTTTTTCATGAAGGAAAGAAAAAATAATATTTTCTTAGTGTATTTTTCAAGTCCCTTTTCCTATATAAATCACCTTAAGTGTTTAATTTAGAAAATAATAAGAATTAAATTACAATGATTATAAGTTAATTTTGCTAATTAATTTGATAAAAAGTAGGAGTTCTTAAATTAAAATTATTCGCGAAGGAATTTGGTTTGAGAAAGTAAGTAAGTTCATGAAGCAAGTTCGTTTGTAAAGAAAGGTAATTTAAAAATGAATTAGTTAACAAAGGGAGACACTTTAAAATAGTTCTCAACATAATACAAATTCATGAATTTTTTATGAAGGAATTAAAGATAAGGTTGATTTTACATGGTAAAGATAAATTTATATCATTGATGAAATTGGAGATTCTTGTCACACCCTTACTCATTATTAAACATTTCAATGATGAATAAGATCATATAAATATTATTTTTTATGATCATTGAGTTTATTTTAGTCAAGAGAGTATTGAGTTATTAGAATTGTAAGTGGTTGTAAACTAGGGGTGGTAAGTCCACTCCAAGTAGTGTAAATGGTAGTTCATATTATTGATTTTAGAAAATCGGAACATTATCAATGTATTCTATTTGGATTATCCAAGTTTTGTTTAACCAAGTAAAATTGTTTTTTCTCTTGAATGTTTTAATTTTATCATATATTTCTATGATATAGAGAGACAAGAGTGTGTTTTTTATGATGAAACAAGTTCATAGGGGGTTATTTTAATATTTCATACCTTAATTTAGCCCAAGGTATTTAACCTAGTGGGACCAATAAGTGGTCTCACAGATAAATGTTAAGGATAATAGAATTCTCTCTACATGGAATTAATTGAAGTATTAAAACATAAATGGATTCTAATATTTGAGGAACACGAAATTTAACTCTAGAATAATTGGATGTAGAAATATTTCTAATATTTAGTTATAGATGTAACATCCTGAACACCAGAAACCTAGAGCAGGTAGTTATATTAAATTATTAGTAAAAAATAAAAGATTTCTTAAATGATACAATATCGTATTAGTATTGGAAGAAAATATAAATACATATATTAAATTTTAAAACATATGATACATCATGATGACATTGTGAGAACATCATTATCCATTTCATAATATCTATGAAAATTATATATATTTATTCTTTAAGTTTCTTAGGTAAAGGAAAACAAATAAAGGTGTTATCATATGTTCAGTAAGGATTAGTATACAAAGAAATATATTATAATAGAAACAAGAAAAAAATTATATGACAGGAATGAATAAACAACATGAATCTATAATCAACTAAAACTATGGTAATGTTATAAACATGAAAATAAATGAAAACATCGATATAAAGAATCATTTATCTCATAATAATGAAATTAATAATTATCACATCAAAAAATGTTTTCAATTACTCTTTCAAATACACTATATTGATATGGGTATAGGTATACACCAAAACAAAAGTTTTTTTATCTCATGATAAATATAAATGCATCGAGGGGATATATAATTCCATGCCCCACTCTCCACCTAATTAAGTATAATTAATTCACCATAAGAGTCAATAAAACATTTCATACCATTACCTAAGGAACCTATTGTTGAATAAAAACATGGATATACATATAAATAAATTTATGGAAAAAATTACTTCCCCATTAAAAGGAATAATGTGGATGTCTTTTAGAACACCTATTAATCAAATTATAAGTTGTTGGGTATTTTCAATGTAACAGGAAGTACCCTTATCAAAGAAATATAGTGGAGAGGGTACTTTCAATGTGTTGGTTTATCCATAGAAGATAGTAATTTCTTTCAATAGTTTTCATTGGTAGGATAACAAGGAAATGGTATGAAAAATCCTTCTTCATCATTCATTAAGATCTTGTAAAATATTCCAAATCATATCCCCCTAGAGTTTCTAGCAAGACATGCAGTCTTAAGACCACTCATTTTGCATCAAGGTGATGATTGATTCAATTATCAACCAACCATTTTCTGGGTGATTACCCCTTGGTGTATTTGTGACACAATCCTAACCACTTTCCAGTATCTAGAAAGGCATTTATTTTCTCGGAAACTGTAGACACTTTTACTTTTCCAAAAACATAGTATGGGTTTTCCACCATGGAAAATACTGAGTTTACAATAGTTTTGGTAACTCTTTAATAAAAATAATATTAAGGATTGATTATAATATAGACATATAAATCCCATAAATATTATGATTAATTTTTTAAAAAAATCCATGAGAATTTATACACCACACAAAAGGATATAGGTGGTGGATATAACATTAGACCAAAACAGTGAAAATAAAGATAGAAAATCCAAACTTATAGCTTGGGTAGAATTTTAATCAATATATATTGAAATATATGGGAAAAAATTTATATTTAAATACCAATATTAAATTCATTTCATGATATAATATCTCCAATATTTATTATATACACCACAAAAATAAAATTTGGTGTATAATATCAAACATGTCCCAAAGAAATGAATTTGAGAGGGAAAACCCTTACCTCTTGTCCTAACTTCCATGAACATACTTTAAACTCCTATATCACAAATATTTATATATTAATAACTAAATTTAGAACCCTAAAATATCCATTTTTATTTATACTCTTAAAAAATAATCATTCTCTATATGAATTTTATCCATTTTCAATATCGGGTGTTTATAGTTTTGATCATTTGAACTACTTTAATAATAGTACAGTATGGATTAAATATTCATCCAAATTTCATCATTACTAAGAAATTAAATTTTTTTCATGAATTTTTATAATTATTTATGATTTTTTATATTCCATTCATTAGTGCTTTATTTTTTATTCATGAAGATGACAAAGATAACAAGCATGTTTCGGTGATTCTTCATGATCAAAGGGTGTTTTCTTATTTGATGAATTAAATATTGATATAAAATCACCAAAATAAAAATATCATTATTTAAAAAATTATATTAAATTATACTAGTAATTATATTCCCATATTCATTCATGATATATATTCACAGTATTGTTCAAGTTCGTTGTTAAACCGATCCAAACATTAACATACCCTAATTTAATGATGGATTATGAGGTTTTTTTATTATAATATCATTATAATATAATAATAATGATGTTATTTAGTTTTTATTTTTATGATATATCATAATTATAAAATATTTATTAGAAAAATTAACTTATATGAAGAAATTACATAATTTGAACAAAATATTTTTCTCTTAGCGCTTATTTTAAACTATGGAATTAATGATGATTGTTTATTGATCATATCATTAATAGATTCTCAATTTTGTCATAGAAGAAAATTAATGATATCCTAAACAAAATATTTTCACTTTAAATCCATTCTTGGAACCGATAATGATGGAGAGTGAGGAAAATTTAATTTTGTTTCTCGTGGTGGTCGTAGTCAACACGTACGCACGTATGACGATTTATTTTTTCTTAATTGATGGGATAAATGAATAGATAATGAAAATACCCTTAATATAGTAATAATATGGTATATAAGTGATACAAATATCATTGTATTAGTTTTTCTAGAATAAATTTTAATTAATATAATTAAAAAGAAAATATAAGTAGTTGATAATACTCACATTGGGGACTTGATTTTCCCTTGGAGGTATCCTTGGAAATGAAGGCCTTATGCAAACTAATAGTGAAAAAAAAATTAAAGTGGTATAGGGTTCTATCAGGACTAATTTGGCAGAGTGTGGAGAAAAAATTCGAAGGATAGGGGAGTTTTGAAGTGGTGTAAGTGTTTACCTTACAAAGTGAAGGGAAGGTTACTTTTGGAAGTATCTATTACATTTTCAATAATGTAATTTTACTATTAAAAATTCAATTTCTCACAAAAGGATAAAAGTGGATGTGAAGTGTTTGTGGGTTTATATTATCCTCATACACTAATTTTGGTGAAAATCTATAGTGTTTCTAGGATTTTATTTTAATTGTTTATATTTTACCATAATTTACTTTTATCTTGGTAATTAATTATTAACCATATAAAATAATATTAATTGGAAATTTTAAAATATAAAATTTAACCTATTTTTAACCGTATGATTTTAAAGTATTAAATAATTTTAATAAATAAATTTTTTATTTTTTTTAAATGTTAAATTTAAAATAAATTTACATAATGGGTAAAAATAGTTTTTAAAAAAATAAATATTTTATGATTTAAATTTATAAATAAGATAAAATTATATTGGATAATAATTTTAATGACATAGATGGATTTATTATAAAAAAATTTATGAGTATTTAAAGGAAATAAAAAACTGAATCTCACCTTGAAAATACTGGGTTCAATGAAAAGAATGAAAATAATTTTTTTATTAAAGTTGCATTTTATTTAGCTCTAAAAAAGTTTGAAATATGATTCATAAGTTCAAATAATATTTTAGGATAAATATTGTTATTTGTTAAATTAATATTTTATTAATTTTTTTGAGTTATATTTTATTCTTACATTCTTGTTATTTCATAAGATTTTTGGTTTTAATAAAAACAATTATTTACACGATTCACCTAAAAATCAATCTTTTTAGAAAAAAAAGACTATATTTCAACTTAAGATAATATATTTATTATGTATTAAAAAATTAATTTTATTTTGTTAAAAGAAAATTCTAATATTATGAAATTAAAATTTTAAATATACTCATGAATAAAGTATCTTTAGGGTGTGCATTATGTGATAAGGATATAATGTTTACCTACTACAGTAGAGTCCTATATATTACATTCTCCACCACCACCCAAAATTATTTCATCCTCAAAATTGTGTTATACATATTCTATTGAAAAAGTGGATATTTATTCCTCATAGCTTCTTTAAGAACCTAGGTTTCCTCTTTATATTTGTTATTTTTCTAGTGGAATTTAACCAATCAAGTTGGCTGATTACACTGTACATTATCTCTAGAATTAATAATCTAGATAGACACCTCATTATTAGACAATTCATGCTCCAACTATATTCCCTTAAATATGATCACATGTGTTAGATGAAGAATTTATTTCCTTATTAATGAGACATGGAATCCATATTGTACATTATAATGGTTTGGGGAATATTCAATCAGTATGTTAAATATCCAATTCTTTCTAGTATTTTAAAAGCCCTAATTTTTCAAGGGCTTAAATTCCACTATTTTAAAAATCTTATAACTCCCTTTTATGGTGAAACTTTCAAGAATAAAATATCCACAGCTTCAAATTATATAAATTTCTTTATATTTTCTGCATATCACTTTTTATTACTATGGGATGCCTTAATATTATCATAAATAGTCTACAATTTAACATTCATTCCCTTTACAATATTTTGGCCAAAAAACATTATTTCCCTAACTTCTCCCCAACTTGTTGGATTATGACACCTCTTCCCAAAAAATACTTTATATAGTTCCATATTGATGCCCAAATGGAAGCTAAATTTATATATATATTCCAAAAGGGTATATACTAATCCTACATACCTTGGAATTCTAGTTAACATTATCCAAAAAGGTATTACAATGTTTGGATAGTCCTTTTAGATTTCCCATTAATTTTCTTTTGATAGGTGTTTCTTAAATTCATGTTAATGTCAAGATCCATTTAAAGACTCTTCTATAATTATGATGTGAACAAAGGGTTGTGATTTGATATGATTGATATAGTTTCCCCATGAAGCCTTATGATTTCATTGATATATAACTGGGAAAGGTGCTCAAGGTAAAGATATCCTCTTATCATTTATAAATGAGTAGATTTAGTAACATGATCAATGATGAGCCAAATGGGATTTATCTTCCTTGGAGTTTATGGGAGTCCAGTAAAAAATTCCATTGTAATATTGCCTCACTTCTATATTGGTATAGGCAGAGGTCAGATGAATCCCTTAGGATGTTATCTTTCATACTTTACCTAATATAATAGTAATAATCTACATACATAGTTAGTAATTTCCCGCTTCATACCATCCAACTAGAAATGTTCTCCCAAATCCCTATACATCTTTATGCTAATAAGATGTATAAAGAAATTTGAACTATGTGCTCAATCTAAAATTCCCCTCTTGAATCCAGTATGGATGAAATACATAAGCTCTTTAAAAACTTTAAAACTTCATATTTACAGTTGAAGTTTGCCAATTTCCCATTATTTTCTATTTTAATCATCCTTTGTAAGTCATTTTCATCATGTCAGGTCCTCCATATATTTTCTAGTAAGGATGGTATAGAAATTTATTATAATATTAATGATGGACCGTGTTCCCAAAAAAATCACCATATCCATCTTTACTAGATATTTTCTATAATATCCCTGTTAATCCTTGTCATAGTAAACTACATGGTCCCTTATACCCAATGCATCAACCACATTTTTCCCTTCTCAGGGTAGTAGTGTATTAATAAATTTTAGTCATTGAGTATTTTCAATCATATTATTTACCTCATATTGAGCTCTTTCTGAGGGAAGATATATTTCAAACTCTAATGGTCCATATATATGTCTCATATTTTTCCATAAAGTAGTGTCTCTATATTTTCAAAGAAATGATTATTGATTCTAGTTCAAGGTCATGAGTTGGATAGTTCTATTCAAGTTTTTTCAATTAATTGTATGTATATGAAATCAACCTATCATTATATATAAGGACATTTCCATGTAATTTCTTCAACGAATCTCTATATATTACAAATCCTTCCTTACATGGTGGTAAGGTTAATATGTTTTCATTAATCAGTCACTTATTCATATCTTTAAAATATTCCTCACATTCCCCTAACTATGTGAATTTAACCCCTTTATGTGTTATATTTTTTAATGGGTTGGACTACTAATAAAAATCATAAATAAACTGCTGATAGTAACCTCTGAAACCCAGGAAACATCATATCTCAGTTATTTTCATTGCTGAAGGATATTCTTTGACCCCATTTATCTTTTAATGGTCAATAAGTATTCCATTTTTTTGCGATAATATTTCCATGAAAACACACATTTTTAGAAAAAATTTACACTTACAATATTCCCCATATAATTATTTTTCTGAGGGTCTCTAGAATTATTTGTAGTTGATTCTCTTGCTCTTTATAGCCCTTAGAGTTTATCATTACATCATCAATGAATAACACCACAATGTTTTTAAGAAAATACTTGAATACTCTATTCATCATATCCATAAATATAGAAGTTGAATTAATCATACCATGAGGCATTACCATAAACTCATAATTTCCATACCTTGCTAAAAATTCTTTCTTTATATATAGCATCCTTCTTTACGCTTAACTGATGAATACTATAGTGAAGATTAGTCTTTGAAAATTATTGGGCTCTATAAAGTTGATCAGATAAGTCATAAATTCATGGTTAATGATATTTATTATTTATACTAATGTAATAGATCTATTTATACACTATTTATAATCTCATAGAACCATCCACATTTTTCACGGATAAAACAGTATCTTCCCACGGTGAAACTTTAGGGTGTATAAATCCCTTATCATACAATTCATGCAGTTATTTCTTCTACTCCACCAAATCCACTGGTTTCATTCTATATGTATTTTTAAATATATTACATGAATTTGAAATGAGTTCAATGGGGAACTCAACTTCACACTTAGGATGATGACCAGGTATTTCTTCCAGAAAAACATAAATGAATTTTTATACCAGGGTACATCCTCTATTCTTAGAATATATTTTTTATAAATAGATTATTATTTATCTTCCTCACTTACCAAAATCGCATTAAGTAAAAATACATGGGATATGTTTTTATTATACTCAAGAGATAAAGTATCTCCCTTTAAAATAATCTATTCTATACCCCCTTCAGAGATGGAAATTTTCTTTTTCTAGTCACTATATAAAAAAAATTGAATATAATTAATTATATCATGATATTTAATTTGAAAATACAATTCCTATTAATTTTTCTATAGTTTATCGTATAAATATTGAGTTTTTTTCATAGTAATTTCTTTATCTAACTAGGTTCCTCTAAATGTACCCCCTAAGGATCCTACTAAACTTAATCTGATACCAACTATAATATCCCAGACTCTATAAACTCAGAGCTGGTAGGTATAATAAATTATTGGTATAGAATACTTGAATTACAAAAGGATACAATATCTTAGTATTTATATAATACTAAATGCATGAATACATTACATTTTAAAGTATAAGATAAATCATGATCACTTTGTGATAACACTATTAACCATTCCATCATATCCCTATTATTTCATATAGTTATCCTCTAACTTTCATTAAGAAATAAAAACAAGTAAGGGTGATCTCAAATGCTAAGTAAGTATTATAATATAATAGAATCTATCATAGCATAAACATGGAACAAGTGAAATAGAATTAATTATTAAACTACATGAATTCAACATCAAATGAAACTAAGGGAATGTTAGATTGATTAAGATAAATGAAAACATGGATATCAATAATCATTAATCTCATACTGATGGAATGAATATTTTCAATCATAAAAACATATTCTCAAGGACATGTTCCAAGATTCTAACTAATATGGGGAGAGTTAAAAACCCAAGTTGTTTTGTCTCATGAGACCTATCGATGCATCGAGGGGATATATAATTATATTCCCCACCTATCACCTAATTAAGTCCAGTGCATTCATCATAAGAGTTTTTGATACATTTAAAACCATCCCCTAAGGAACCGGTTGATGAATAAAAACATGGATATATATATGATGAAAAATATGGAAAAAATACCCCCCCCCCCATTCTAGGTAATAATATGGATGTCTTGGAGAACACCCCTTAATCAACATAGATGTTTTGTGGTATCATTAAAGTAATAGTAATCACCCATATCAATGAAATATAGTGGTGAGGTTAGTTTCAATGTGTTGGTTTATCCAAGGAAGACAATAATTGGGTTTAATAATTTTTATTGGTAGGAGTCTAAGGAAATTGTAGTAAAAATCCTTTATAATAGTTTATTAAGATCATGTGAATATTACCAATCATTTCCCACAGGATTTTCTAGTGAGGTGTGCTATCTTAGGCCCACTCTTCATGCATAAGGGTGATGATTGGGTCAATAATAAACCAAAACAAATTGGGGTGATTACCCCAAGGTGCATCCATTCTATATCTATATCCATATTCTAGTATCCAGAAAAGGATTTAGTTTCTAGGAAGTAACCGAGACTTTTACCTTTCCAAAACATAGGATGACTTTTCCACCTTTGAGAAGATTGATTTTTAAAAAGGTTATAGTAACTATTGAATAAAAAAATATGGGGGAGGTATAATAATATATACTTTTAAATTCCATAAATATTTTGATTAATATGGTAAAAAAATATTCCAGGTCAATTTCTTCACCATGAAAAATCAAATATGTGGTGAATATGACTTGAGTACCAAAGAGTAAAAATTGAGATGGAAAGCCCTTAACTCTTGTACTAACTTCCAGGAACATACATTTACATCTTGTATAAAAACATTAATATTTAAATAACTTAATTTATAACCTAATAATATCATTTTTTCATTTATACACTTCAAAAATAGTCATCCACTATACGAATTTTTCTGATTTTCCACATTGGGTGTTTATAGTTTTGATCAGTTGTACTAATTTCATAGAAATAGTGTCCATATTAATTCTTATTCCAACATTCATCATTAAAAGAAAAATTAAATTTTCGTTTGGGTGTGTTTTTTAATTATTAATGATGTTTAAAATTCCTTTCATGAGTGGTTTAGTCTTTATCCTAAAATATGAAATCAATATCAAGCATGTTTTATTGATTATTGATGATTGAAGGGTGTTTTTTAATTAAAGAATAAAATATTGATATAGCACCTCCAAAATAAAAAAATATATTTTCTCCAAAATTATATTATATTATACCATTAATTATGTTAAAATAGTTATTCATGATATAAATTCATAGTATTGTTCAAGTAGTTGGTCAAACTAACCTAAATATGAACATACCTTGATTTAATGAATGATTTTGAGCTGATTTTTTTGTAATATCATTATAAAAAATATAATGATCTTATTTAGTGTTTATCTGTGAGATATATTATAATTATAAAATACGTAGAAGAAGTAATGAATATGAAAATATTACATAATTTGATTAAATTATTTTCCTCTTAGTATTCTTATTTTAAATTATTGAATAAATAATTATTATTTATTAATCATATCATTAATAAGTTCTAAATTTTTTTATAAAATTACCTTAATGATATCATAAAAATAATATTTCCTCTTTAAATCCATTATAGGAACCATCAATGATGGATGGTGATGAAAATTCAATTTTGCAGCTCGTGGTGGTGACAGTCTACACGTACGCACAAATGATGATTTCGTTTTTCTTAATGGACATGATCGATGAATATAAAATGATAATACCCTTAATATATTAATATTAAAGTGTATAAATTATATTTATATCATTATATTAGTGTCTATATAATAAATATGAATGAATATATTTAGGAATAAATGCTAAGTAGTTGATAATACTCACGTGAGGGACTTGAATTTTCTTTAGAACTCTCTATAGAAATGAAATATTTATTCTAAATAATGGTGAAAAAAATTAAACAATGGATAGTGTTATAATAGAATTAATATTTAAGGTTTTAAATAATAAATCCAAAGGATATGTTATTATTTACTTCACGGAGGTGTTTCCATATTATAAGTGAAGGTAATGGTACTTTTGGAAGTAACCATGAGATTTTCAATAATGAAATGTTACTATTCAAAGGTCAGTGGCTAAAAAATGGGAAAAATTGGAGAGGAAGTTTGTGTGGGTTAGGATTTTCCTCATCAAATCATTTTTTAGAAAACCTAGAGTGGTTTAGGAATTTTCTATCTTTTTTTTCATTCCGGAAATATATTTTTTATTAAGGAAACACTTTTATGGAAAAAAGTGAGAATCCCAGAAGGTCCAACAAAATAACCAAACAAACCCAATCAAAGACCGGAAGGAACAGGAACTACCACATACACGCAACAACAACAACTGCCATCCCTAAGCTGGACACTCGGTGATCCCATAAAAGCATGGTCCCTCCCGATGTTGCCATCCCTCCAAAACAGCCATATCCCAAGTGACCTGTAAAGGAAATGGTGGAGTGCTCCAGCCCGATGAGGGGGTCCAACCTGCACTACCCAAATCAGACCGGGGGGGGCCTCATAGGAAAAAGATATGTTACCAAAACATAGCTTTAGCCTATTATTGTTTTCTTCCCTGTAGATACTCCAATGCATTAACCATACCTCGGCCTTAGGATCTTCTCCAATAACATCTTCCAAATGGTTCTCCATTTTATCCCAAGTTCGGATATAATCTTCTTTGCTGATTTTCTTGTCGTTGAATCCTCTCATTAAAATCAAATATTGCTTGTCAATCCACTTTGCTTGTTCATGGTCGACCTCCACTCTAACAGCTCTTCCCATCATGTCAGCCTCTTCTTGTGTAATATCAACATACAGAAATTCCTCGACCATAACCTCCTCAGAACAAAGTATGGGTTCCCTTCTAGTCCTTATATTCCCAGAAGAACATCCCATGTCATTGACATTCCCCATGGTTGTGGCTTGGGGATCCTCTTTCACCGCGTTGGGGAGAGGCACCGATAATTTCTTCCCAGAATGGGTCTCCAAAGGTGGGGGAAGCAAGGAGTAGTCTTTCTTCCCCCCTCCTCTTTTTGCAACTCACATTGTTCATTTGAGGAACCTCTTCAGTCACCTGATCCAAAGAGATCATGCTGACTCCCTCCTGGTCGGCCTCACCACCACCAGACTGTCCACCTATCATTTTAGAGCAACCACTACTATTTGGTATGTCACCTTCTGTAAATTGATGGCAAGGGGTTTGTTCATATTCCCTCAAATGAGCCGCTCCAACCTCTGAAACATCCAGAGTAGCAAACCAGTTTGAGGAGAAAGGGATAGCCACATCCACTCTGAACTTACTCAAACTGGGTGAAGTGTTCTGACATGGGAACTCAAGTTCACCATAATACCGATGGTTCTCGAGTCCCCTGCCCATAAACTAGAAAGTATTGGCCCCATCAATGTCCCGGCCATGACTATTAATTGGAGAATCATGGTTCGGTCCATTGGAATTACCATTTTCCCAGTTGATTATACCAGATTCCTCTGGAGGGGTAGCCACCACCACTCCAGCCATGGCCTCCTTCCTCCTGGTCTCATTCACTTCCACCTGCACTCCCAAGTCTGTACACAGGTTGACAGAGATCTGTTTCTGAACTTCTAGAACAGCTGTTGGCAAAGTATCCTCTACCTACCCTGAATATACCCCTTGAACCATCATGTTAGTGACCCCATCTAACCTTGAAGGAGCATGACCATCCTGAGGAAGGCCTGCAGGTGAAATCTTCTCACTTCCTTGCACAGCTCTAATGGTGGCCGCACCCTCTCTCGAGGGGACCTCCACTGATACAGCTAGAACCTCAGATATTTGGACACCCCTGGGCCTCCTTCAGCAGCCGTGTCCATCATTCCCCTGTCTGTAACAAAATGAACAAAAAGGGGTCCATGATTCATAGACAATCGACTGTGCATACCTGTATTCTTCTTCCACTACAATCCAGACAAGCTCTGGTGGCAACCTTGAAAGATCCATTTCAACACAAATTCTAGCTGAAAATGGATGGGACATAGAATCTGTTCTTCGATCGCTACATATAAAACGCCCTATCGAATTACCGATTGACCTCAGCAACCCAATGTTTTGAAATGGCAAAGTTAATCCAGGCAACTGAATCCAAATTTCCATGTAAGGGGAGTCACGGTTCATATGCGCCTCAAAGGACCAGCGAAGTAAGTGAAACGGGAGGCCACAGAAGGGTTTTCTCTTCCTCGACCAGGCTCTACCCAAATCCTCCTCATCAGCAAACAATATTAGAAACTGACGCGGACCCAGAATACTTACCAACACTCGGTGCTTCAAACCCCAATCTGTATTGACCTCTTTGTCGAAAAGTTCCACAAGAGGTCGCCGCCTTGAAAACCTCACGATCAGATCTGAGGAGAGTAACGCTGAGGCTTCGTGGAATTCCTTCACTGAAACTGGAACAATAGGTTGACCTGAAACGCTACCAGGTACCTTCGGCGAGACTTCGATTTCAGGGAGGAAGAACCCCTCATCTGGCGAGGATCCAAATCAATCCCTAAAATTTCGTTGCGCATCACCTGAAACTTGAGTTGGAGGAGAAGACCCCTCCCCCCCCCCCCCCCCCGAAGGAGGAAGGGGTCGCGGCGGCCGCCATCGTTGTAGGGTTACCGGAGCATCTCGCTGCGGTTGCCCTCGCTGCGGTCACCCCCCAAGGCCCCCACGCTGACCGGGGACTTCCATTTAGGAATTTTCTTTTAACTTTTAACTTTTACCCTAATTTACTTTTATCTAGGTAATTATTCTTTAAACATAGTAATTAATATTAAGGATCAAAATTAATATTTGACCATCTATATAATTTAAACATTATGAAATAAAAAAATTAACTCATTTTACCAAATATTCTTTTTGGTATTAAAATGTTATCTTTAAAATAAACTCACATAATGCATAAATATTGTTTTTATAAAAATAATAATTTTGAGATTTAAATTTAAATATAAGATAAAATTTTATTTGATTCTGATTTTGATGACATAAATTGATTAATATTAAAATAAGTAGAACTTATGTTTATTTAAATTAAATCTACAACTGAATATCACCTTTAAAATACTTGATTCAAATATAACACCCGAAAATGTTTTTTTATTAAAGTAACATATTAATTTGTTCTAAATATAATGGGCATAGAATTTATAAGTTCAAAGAATATATTTAAATTCATAATTGTATTCTTTAAATGAATATTTTATTTCTTAAAATATTTTTTGATTTCTATTTTATGCTTACATCCTATTGATTTCATAAGATTCGTGGTTTTAACAAAAAATTTATTTTCACTATTCTCCTAAAAATAAATTTTTTTAGAAAAACCCAAAATTTTCATATTAATATAATATATTTTTTATTAATTAGAAAAATGAAGTTTATTTTTTACAAATCAATTTCTAACAGTCATAAATTAAACTTCTAAATATACTTATGAATAATCTCCCTTTAAAGTGCTCATTGTGTGATATTTTAGGATATAGTGATTAGCATTTACAGTAGTGTCTCAGGTATTACAATGGATGTTTGTTGGATGTGAACTAAAAGGGGTATATTATAATTAATTATATACCTCTTGTTGTATGTTGGAACTTACATGATATTAAATTCATGGATTATGATTGGGGTGAGTTATAAAAGAGGTATATAATCCCTCTTCCAGCTTTGTTTTATAGCACGATATAAATTAAGATTCATATACATGGGATACCACATGCATAAAAATCACCACATTATTTTTTATTCATAGATTACAATACATTAGTTTGATTATTTAAAGAATTAACATCATTTAGTTAAGGAGTTAAATGAATGATATCCAACGAGTGGTAATGTCTAATACTAAAAGATTCACCTGAAGGTCGACATTATTCCATCAATGAAGACTAATAGGGAAGTCTATATAAGGTAATTTTTCATTCTTATTGGTGTAAATGATTTCATGTGAATCATACTAACACTATATTCTCCTAATAAATCATTCATCACACACAGTAAAGGAACTATAACAATTTTCGTGGTTCTGAAATCCTCAAGTTGTGAACTGGGATTCAATGTTCAGTGAAATCCATCGGATTTTGGATTCCATTATCTACTTCTATTGTGATCACTATAAAAACTCTATCAAGATGGAGGCTACTAAATTATCTATATAGGTATATTGTTCATTAAAAATTCAATTCACATTGATTATTGATAATATATCGAGCCATATATGTATTTTTTCTACTTCTATTGATCTATAGATGATCTGATAAATCCCATTATTAGTATAAAATCTTTATTAATCAAGGATTTAACTTGTTAAATTCAATGTTTCTAGATGAAATGAATATCATAATGAATTTACACTAATATCTTAATATATGATGTGATGAAATTCTTTTGTTTCAATCTACCATGATATATGATAGATCCATATCATATATATAGAAAACTCAAAGATTTTAACTATGTCATATCCTATGATATATGATAACATAAAATAAATCACAATCCTGGGTTTCGAAAAAAATTAGGGATTGAATCATAAATATGATATCACCTTAATCTTTATATATGATATACCTATTATGATTATTCCTATCATATTCAATGATACCAGTCATGGAGTGTGATTGGCCATGTGTTATAAAATAATATTGACTAGATGAACTATCTCTCAAATATTTTCTATATTTTATGGATGATTTTCAACTATAAATATGACATACTTAATTTTTTTTAATATTTTGATTTTTCATACTTTTAATTTCAGTTAATAAATTGTTTATAGTATATAATTAGAAGGATTTATAAAATGATATTTGAAATTCCACAATTAAATATGAAATGATCATATTTATTTCCCATTTTTAGGAAAATATATTAAGTTTTTATTTATTAGTTTATTTATTTAAATTTTTCAGGTTTATAAATTTTTTATAGAATATAAATAACACATCCATTTTAAATATGTGATAAATTAATTATAAAATATAGGTCCTTGCATTACATAATAGGTGTTACTCCATAATATTTTTTTTATCTACCATGACCTGGATTTGTTTTAAATTTTATAATCTTGAGAATAATTATTAAATATATTTTTTCTATATTAGGTTTTATGGATTTCATGAATTGAATTCTCTATTGAGTAAAGTCTCTCTAGAGATATAGACATGTGTTTGGACTAACCACTAGCATAGAGTCATATTCCTCATTCTAGAAATGTGATGGGTTGTCTATTAATTCTTCAGGCTTCCTCATAAGAAGATTTTCAATCTTTTATAAATCTATACCTTGGCATAAAGAGTCCATATACCATATGATTGAGATGAATTTAAATATGTATAAATATGTTTGGACTCTATTTTTATATGAATAACATAGGCTTATGTGTTTTTAAAGAGTTTCAAATTAATTTAGTATGAACAAAATAATTTTTAGGATGGAATAGGGATTCCAACACTAAATTGTTAAAAGTATAAAAACACAAAGGAATAAAACATTAGGAAATAAAGATTTCATAAGATAAAATGGGTTTAATATGAAATTAATGTATATTAATCTAGTGATATTTTTATATTAAAAACCATACAATACTACTTGTGTGATTAAATCTAAATAGGAACTTGTAAAGACCTCAATCATTCAATATAGCTACCCCTGATGGTTTGGTGCCCAAGGATTATCTTATGTAAGGAAATAAATTAATAAATTCACCCTAATGATCAATTTACTTGTTATTATTATTATACTTGGTATATAATTGGATGAGAAAACCTTATTGTTAGGATATTAGAGTAACATATTTAAGTGAATCAATATAATGTATACAGATAAGAAGTTTAACAACTAACATATACAAGAATCGTATATTATAAGATTCAAAAACTTTCTTTAAACCAGATATATTATTGACTTATTTACTTTCTCAAACCAATGTATTTAATGATGTAATATGGTTATTTGATCAATCAATCGATATAATATATGGGATTATCATTTTTAGTTAGAGTAAATTCATTAAAAATCTTTCCTGAAAAGATAGAAAACATGATACTCACCCATAAATATGTTGTTGTTGTAGATTATGAACCACTTCATGATAATCATATTGATATCCCTCATAGGTATGACTTGTTAAATAATTAAATATTTGTATCTATGGTTTATAAATGTTCTCAATATGAATCATTTAGATTATCTGAATGAGAATATTATAGAGGTCAATTTCACAAACTCTAACTCATGAGTTTTGGATATTGGGTGTGTGTCACACATTTGTGCTGAAAAGTAAAGGATTGGATATCTGAGGGATTGAAAAAGGGTTAATTATGTATTTTTGTTTGAACTGTAGAAGGATTTGAAGAATTAGAATTCAGAACTTATGATTCGAATTCACTAATTGGATTAGTGTTAGAATTAGAGAACTGTTATTATATTCCCACCATAAACAGAATTTTTATTTTTCTATCATGTTTGGGAAAGATGATATTCTCATTCACTATTAAGAATAAGTTTTTTTATATATTAATATATTAATAATATGTTCTCTATAATTGGGAATATTACTAAAAAGTTATATATTCTAGATATGGATAATCTAGTCTATATCATTAGGAATAATAAGGTTGTAGTTAATCTAACCCCACCTGTCATTAGCATTGTTTCCTTGGGAATTTAAATAAGAAACACTTCTAAAGACTCTATAGAGATGGAATATTTAAACCATTAAATTATGAATCATTTGAAAATTATGAATATTTTTTATAGAGAAAAATGACCAAATAACCTTTTAGTGGAAAAGGTGAAAGGTCTAGTGAGATATTAGATTTTATATATAGTGATGTATGTTTACCAATGAGTACTCAAGAAAGTGCTGGTTTTGGATCATTTTTTCCTAAAATAATGACTTTAGTCAGTATGTATATGAGTTTTTGATTTGAAACAAGTATGAAACTTCTGTAAAGTTCAATGAGTTTTTGAGTGAAGTACAAAATCAATTGGGTCAGAGGATTAATATCATTTGATTGGATCTGGGTAGGGAATTTTTAATCCAATAATTCATTTATCAACATATGGATTATAGAATTGTTTCACAAATCACTTCTCCTAGAATGCCACAATTGAATGGTGTGTCTAAGAGGAGGTATCATACCTTTATGCACATAGTTAGATCAATGATGAGTCCGTGAAACTTTTTTATTTCATTTTGGAGTTATATTCTAGAGGCTTATATAATTATAATAAACTGCATTCCATGTAGAGCGGTCATATAGACCCCATGTGAGATATATATTTGGAAACATACCGTTATGTATTTTATAAATATTTGGGCATTAAAATAATCTTTATGACATTTGGATTCTAATAAACATACTCTAAACTTGTAAAATTTTTATTTTTTTGTTATAGAAAGGAAATTATGGGATATTATTTCTATAATCCTATAGAACACAAAGTTTTTTTGGCTATAAATCATGTTTTTATTGAGAAGAAACACATAATTTGAGGAGTTAGTTGGAGTAAAATTAAACTTGGATATGTTTTGGACTAACAAATAGGAGTTGTTTCTTATGTGGAGGTTGATTCGGTTCCATAAAGAGTTATAGAAGAAGAACCGACTAAGTTACACAACAACCTCAGTGGTCTATTCGGATTCATCAAGAGCTCGTGAGATATGGATTTGATATAGATAATGATGATGAGATAATTTTTATAGATGATGATTCAAAAAACTACTAAGAATCCATATAAATTTTTTATTCCATGAAATGGTTAAAATATATGAAATCCGAAATGGACTCCATGTACAATAACCCTGTTTGAAACATTCTAGATGAACCTGAAGGGGTGATACCCATAGGGTAAAGGTGGGTTTTCTTCAAAAAAAAATGACATTGATGGTTTAGTGTCTACCTATAAAACATGCTTAGTGGTAAAATCTTAAAGTAAAATTCATGGTATTGACTGTGATGAAAATTTTTCACCTATAGACCTAATAAATCCCATTCAGATATTTCCTTTCATAACATCTCATTTTGATTATAATATATATCAACTGGATTTGAAAACCAATTTCATTAATGGTAATTTATTTGAATGTGTTTATATGATATAGACTAAAGGTTTTGAAGCTATGAATGATACTATTTTGGTATTCAAGCAACAATAATCCATTTAGGGATTAAAGAAGGATTTTCTAGGTTGGAATATTCTTTTTGATAATGTAATTAAAGAGATTTTTTTCATAAAAAATGATGATAATTATTGTCTAAAAAAGATTTTTTTTTCAGTATAGTAGATTTTCTAATATTTTATGTAGATAACATACTACTTATAGAAAGTGAAATCCCAACACTTCACTCTATAAATATTTTTTTGGTAAAATGCATCGTGATGAGATTCACAAGTGAAGTAGCCTATATATTGGGTATGAAGATGTGAAAATATAGATCTAATAGGTTTCTTTGAATCATTCAATATGCATAAATAATTGACAAAGATTGCATTCATGGATAACTCCATGAAGGACTATTTAATGGTGTTATAAGTATTGAATATTAAAAATAATCAGGATTATTTTAAGTAGTTAGAAAGGATTAATATAATTCAAAATGAATCTATCATAGGTTATATCATGGATTTCATGTTTTGTACTTGGAATGAAGTATTAATTCTTTATATCAATCCAAAACTAGTGATAGTAACTAGATTTATATGAATAACATTATTAAGTACTTGAGAAAGACTAAATATATGTTCTTGATCTTTAGAGGAGGGTATTAGCTTTATGTAAAGGGTTACGTAGATGAAAGTCTCTAATTCGATGGAGTTGATATGAAATATAAATCTTATTTCATTTTTTCATAACTAATGGATCTATGAGTTGGAATAGTTCCAAACAAGCCACTATATAAGACTTGAAAATAGAGGTAGAAAGAATTTTTTATCAGATACTGTGAAGAAATCTATTTAGATCAAGTAGTTCATCTCAAAAATTGAGGTATTTCCTATAATTGAGAGAGTGATCAAGATTTACTATGACAATAATTGAGTTATCTCTTGTTAAAAGGAACCCTAGTCTCACCAAATTATTAAACACATCCTTCCATGAATTAAATCATATATGAGATATCATATAGAGGGGGGATGTTAGATCTATTGGGTTGAAACAGATTATAGTGTATTGTATCCATTAAAAAAAATATTATAGAAGTAGAATCATGAGGTTCATGTAGAGTCTCTTGGTATAATATACATAAAAGGATTACATACTTTTGAATAATATATCATGTATTTATAATAATTTATGTCTCTATTTATCATTCATTCATATGTGTTTCAATTTAAAAACATTAATGGTGAAATAATAATATCCCCTCTAATTTTGACTTTGATTTTTCACCAATTTATGATCATTATAGAGTAGTATGGGTTATAATGATATGTTAGGATTAGTATGAGTAGTGGACTAATGTGATAATATGTAGAGACTTATTATTTTTACTAATCCACCATGAAAATACCAAGGAAGGTCATATAGTTAACAATATACTTAAGGGTGTTTGATTATAATAAATCCATAACACCTTAGTTTATTTGTATACCTCGAATGAGATCCTTCATAATTTGATACATTTATTACTCAATTCATTTCAAATTTTCTAATTCAGGGTTAGTTATATATATTTATGATCATGTCATTGGTTCGAACATGAATAAGATGGAATCAATCATTTTATATAATGATAAAAGGCATTTGAACCATGATTTGATTTGGATTAGGTAATGCAAGGTCATACTTAGTTGAATTGCATTAGATTTTTTTAGTTACTTTCATGAGGGGAATCTGATGTGATCATTAACTAGATTAATTACATGTGATGTATTCCTAGACCAGGTTAGTATTTTTTAGAGAATCAAAAAATTATGAAATTTCCTATACTAGATTGACATTTTTTTATTTCTATTCATCAATAAATATCATGGGAAAAGGGATTATGTAGTTATAAATATGATTTATATAATACATATTGTGTTGGGTGTGTTTTTAGGATATGTGATTATGTTTGGTGGAGATCTGATCTGACCCCAGAGTTTCTTGAGTTGCACTAACTCATTTCTAGATTTTGGTCTTTGTTTACATCTATGAAATGGAGATTTTAGTTTTTTTTTCAATAATAATAAGGACCATAGGGTCACATAGTTAGGTATTTGGATAAGGATTAAGTTTAAAAAAAATACCTTTTTATAAAATGAATAAATTATGATAAAACTATATACAAAAGCGTTTTGGATAGATTTGTAATAGGTGTGATGTTTTGTATAAAGTTATTATGGGATTTAAGTGAAATTGGGATATTGATGGATGTGCACTTAAATTGGAAAATTTTAATTAATGATATACTCCATATTGTATTATATGACTTGAATGAGATTAAATTTGTGTATTATGATTGTCATGAGTCATAAATGATGTATATAATACTTCTTACACCTATATTGTATAGTATGATATACAATATGATTCATCTATATAGGATATAATATGCATGCATGTCTCCTCCCTCTAAGTTTTTAATTAGTTATAATCCACGTGGTAGATTATTTAAAACATATACATCATTCATTGATGGATATCAATGAATAATATCCAACAGGTAGTAACTTATTATGCTAAGCGTTAACACCTAACAGCCAACACTATTCATTCACTGAAGAGCATCAGGGAACCCTATATAAGGGAAGAATTCCCTCCTTTAAATGTTATTAAATTAATTAAAATCCTCATAACACTATATTCTCCTGATATTTCATTCATCACACATAGTGAAGGTGCTATAACCTATTTAGTGTTTTGGGAATACTCAAGTTGTGAACTAGGATTCAAGGGTTGGTGTATTCAATCTAAGGGTGGAAGTTATTTTTTCACTACAATTATCATTATCAAGAAAATTATATCAATATAGAGGCCACTTCATTGGATATATAGGTACACTATTCTTCACAAATTACATGCACAATGATTCATGAAATATATTAGTCCATATTATTCTAATAGTAGGTTCCCTATAACATACATGAACAATAGTTTTCAATTACCATACCATGTATACAGTGATTTATACATGATGAACAATTACTATTATTGTGTTAGTATTTCTATATCCACTATTTAAATGATAATTTCCATATATTATTTTTCATATCAAAATTTTATAGTTGTTCCTAACCTAAAATGAGAACCTTAAGATACTATGAGATTAATATAAAACATATGTCTTATGGTCTAGATACATCATACTAACAAGATGAATTTTATGTTTGACTATCAAGTGATGGGGGATCACAATCATTGATACTTCTTCTCATATAGATCTCACTTGCAGATCTCTAGTAGGTGAGATCATGAAGAAACCCCTTCAAAAAGGAACACCACATGTTTCAAGTGTCATTGGTTGTTCCTACCCATGAACATGTGTATAGGTATCCTAACTTGAGATCAGTATCAGTATGTGCCATTTTATCATGTACTTTGATGCAAGTTAAAAACCATGACACTGAATTTGTGGTGACATAGCATGTGTTGGGTGTGTTATTAGTCATATGGAATTGGTTGAATGATTAAGATAGAAATTTTCTCTTCCTAGTTGAGGAACTGATATCTCGGGCCTAGTTGATTTGAATGGTAGTGCCTTCATAAATACTTGTCCAAGGTAGTTGAAGTTGAGTCTATCTAGTTAGATCAAAAATAATAATAAATAATGAATTGACGATGAAACAAGTTGTACATCTTTCTTTATGAGATATCATAAAAGAGATAATATTATAGAGTGTGTGTTTATAGGAAAGGTTGTCATTGCTATAACTATTCCTTATATATTTAGTGGTCTTTAATGGTTAATAGAATCCTTTCTTGGTCTTTGAATAGTATTAATTACTATCGAGATAAAGTCCTAGAGTGTCACACACAATAACGTATTCAAGAGTATGCCCTATTCTAGTGAATTGTAATATAGGACATGGGTGGCCCCAGCATGGGAAACAAGAGTTGTCCAACTTATAGTTCACCAAAGAATAAATAAATTCATTATTATTTGAGTATATGACAATTGGATTTAATTTATTTATTAAATTTATTCAATTGGTATTAATTGAATACATGAAAAATATTACAATAATGAATATTATTATAAAATTCAATGTTTTTTAATAATAGATGGATTTCGAGTCAAGTTAATGAATTAGGTTATCACATAATATATTTATTATATATTAACAGTATGTGAAAAAAAATATATAAATGACATTATGATGTAGTTAGTTTTTCATAAGGTTTCATTCACTATTTATTAAGTGGGAATTTTATTTCTGGGGATCAGGGAACCCTTTCCAGGTATTTGAGCCTACCACTATATAATAAAGAGAGAGGTTCTCATTTTATGATTATTCATTCCAATGGATTGATATCCACTATATCTTCCCTCTACTAAGAAGATAAATTCAATGTTTGAGAGCTAGATCTAATAACACCCTCACAGATCGATGGGAAGAGATTTAGATGATCATCACAATGCTAGAGGAATTGTCGAAACTCCACACTAGCACATTGAATTCAATAATTTGTGCCCACATGGTTTCTTGGATCATATGAGGATGATATAGATGGGTTCAAGAACAAATCCTTTGAGAAACGATCAATAACGAAAATTTTTTGTCAAATGTGTATTCAAATTGAATAAGGTACTCTTTTGTTTAATTTTGTGATTTTTAAATAATCATACAAGATCCTCAGACCTCTAGCCAGATTCCCCTTCAGTGGTCGGAACAGCATTTTCTAGATTGTGAGTGTTTTTCTATCAGCACAAAATTTGAAAAAATAATAATAATAAAGTAATTATTGTTTTTTTTCCAAAGCATATGGAATAGAATTTTGGAAAATTATAAATAATGTTTTCATAAAATTGTTGGAAGATACCTTTGAACAAATGGTTAAAAAAGGTCTTCTGACTGAGGTTTTACACAAAAAAGGGTGTGACATTTTAAAAGTGGGAAGACTATATTTAATGTTTTGACACAAGGAATATAAAAAAAGGGGGTGGGGTTCATCTTATCCATATAGTCATCACTCTCCTCCCCGATGTCACTACCAGGGTACACTACCTATTTCACTCATTGTTGTCGGGTTAAGACATCATCGCGGTTGTCAACCAATTTGGCACTGCTTTCCACCTGCTCGGCCACCCTTAGTCAAGTTCTTAGCCCCTCATATTTGGATGTCACCCCGGGCAGTGGCCCTCCTGTCCAGTTAATCCATCCACACCCATCATCCCATCTATATCCATTTGGTGCAGCACCTCCGTTATCGTCACCCTTTGCCACATAACATGATTGTATCCACCTCCCACCAGTGCACCTACCTGCCATCCAAAACCCATCATTAATTTCCTTTCTCACCACTGTTAATTCCACCCATAGAAGTCACCTCAACGATCACCTATCAACCACTACCCTTCATCTAAGGACCACCATTTCTCCTCCAAACCACTAGGTGTGACCCATCCCAGTTCCTTGTGCCTTGGTCTGGCTTCACCAAATCCCGCACCGGGTCTCTGCCTTGACCAGCTACTCATGGAACCTCTAGCGACCCCTATCGCATGGTTACACCCTACTATGTTTTTCTATTTTTCTAGTTATTCAAACCATGTTTTAAATCAGGTTATTTCAGCTCAGTATGGGCCTGACCTGGCCTCGGTGAGTTAGCCCAACCCGAAATGGGTTAGAGCTGGCGGCCTAGCCCAAAACAACCTTGTACAGGGTCTTCCTACCCTGGAATGGGTCTATGTTGGTTTTTCCTGACTTGCAATGGGCTTTAGAAGAGTTTCTAGTCCTGTTAAAATTTTAATAAAACCAAAAATTAATTTATTAATTTTTTCATTAAAATTAATATTATTATTATTTAAAAATTTTATTTAATTTTGGTATAACAAAATTACATTAATTTATTAATTTAAATGTGGGATAATAAAAAAATTAATTATGGGACCGAATAAAATTAAATTATATAAATTTAAAAAATTCATTTAATTTATTAAATTCCCTCATACTTACATTTATTTCATTTTAATTTTTATTGTACTTTTAATTTACCTATAGTCTAGTCTTGAGCATTGACCAATCAGATGTGTTTATTTTATTTTTTAATAATTTGTTACAAATATTTGAGATTTTTATAATAATTAATTAAGTTTTTTTACAGCTTTTTAATCATTTTTTCAATTATATATGTATTATGGTCTACACTTCCATCAGTTTTTTTCTTTATGTGCATTTCACTTCCTAAGACACCCTCACCTATGTGTGAGTACATTTTTATTATGAAAATGAAAAAGATAGACATGGACCATGCAAAGATGAGGTGATATACTAGACAACCTGTGAAAACATTGGATCGAGGGTGAGATGCATCATGAATCAAGACCTGAATCTTGTAAGATACCCCTAGATCATAGTTGATCCATTGATTTTAAATAGGTCAAATGATATTAAATGTTCAAGATGAGTCAGATGATTTTATTTCCTTTGTGCATTGTTTATTATTTTATGCATTTTATTTTCTATGGGAAACACATAAAATAATAATCATATAAAATGCATAAAGAGCCAATGAATGTATTATATTAAGGTTTCTGTTAGTGGAAAAACATATAATGAACAAATTTAATAGAAAAGTATTACATTCATTATGAAATATTAAAAATAAGCAAAGAAATATTATGTCACAAAATCCTTTAATCCTTTTAATTTCAACATAACCAGGTGTATGGGGTGCTTGTCAACCCTAGTTGAGGGTGCATCATACTACTAGGGAGTTATTATGAGAGTGATGGGTTGACTAAACTAATGGTGGAAACAAATAATTATTTATAAATAGTTTTTTTCTTCTTTAGGTAAATCATTGGGTAAATCAAGTTTGTGATTTTAGAAGTTGGGACTTCACTCAACAGATTAAGGAGATGCAGGTTAATGTGGTTGACCAGATAAACACTTACCATGAAACTATAGGGAGTTATTCTACTTCCAGTATAGAGGTTTTCTATGGTTTGAAAAAAATAGTGGGATACATTTGATGATTAAATTAATTGGTAATGTTTAATTGGTATTCAAGATAAAATTAAAATATTCTAGATTTTTTTATTTAGAAAAATTGAAAGTAATAACACAAGTTAACTATGATAAATAGTTTACAATGTCAACTTCATCACCATCATGGGTATCCAAGGGTAGTACATGCATTTTTTCAAAATAATATGATATAGTAAATTCACCATGCTAGAGTTATCAATACCTGTTGATCCACCACAGTAAGTGAGGTTGAAAAAAATACTTATTGAATACTCATGAATGATGCATATGATTGTGATGTCAAAATTTACAAATGTGAGGTTTGGATACAGAATTAGTGCCTGGATGATTTAACATGTTGTCTCATCTCTGAGAAGCTTTCAAGGAGAAAGTGAAGGAACATATGAATGGGTGATTCTTACAACAGTTATTTGAAAATATTAAAGATATATCATGGTCTTTCATTGTATCCCATTATTTTTTATTTATCACCATTATAATCTAGTTTATTTTAAGATTAAAAAAAATAATACACTGTAGAAAACAATTCATTAACTTTTTGATGAGGTTCCCCAAAAAAATAAGGACTTAAGAAGGATTAATTTTTAGTTCTTATTGAGAAAATGTTGAAATATATTTTCAAATGGACAATGTTAAGTGATAAGCCAAGTGCACATTCACATCATCCATAAAATAAAATATGTTGGTTATCATATATGAGGTATTTTCTTCACATGTCACAAGATAAATCTATAGAAGTGTGAATATAATATACTAAATTGAAGAAGAAAGTAATCACTTATTCTTCAAGTATATTCATCATTGTATTTGATTTTTAATTTATACATCTTTGTAATTAAATAAAATATGAATATCACATATTTTTATTGAAATACATTAACCATGTAAGAAAAAAAGAATTGGAATATGTAAGGTGTGTTCTCCAAGTGACTAAGAAAGGGTGGCTCCTAATTTAGCAGTGATAAACACACAACTTCCAATTTCTAAGTTAAAAGTTCTAGTTGAAATTTAATTAAGTATAATATCATGTGTTCAATGTACACAAGGATAAATTATTAAATTTTTGTAATGGATGTTTTTTTGGTGTTCATTAATCAAAAAAATGTTCAATAATGCTTGAATCATTGGAAATAATTGATTAATATAAAATGTCTGACTTATATACCTTGTTGTGAAAAGTTAATACTTTTTCAAGAAAAACTATGTTGTTGTTATAGATATACCCAGTATTGTTTTAGAATATTTGGAGTTACAAACATTAGGTATTATTGAAACCCTTATGTACTTATTTTTGTATAGATAATCCTCTAGGAATTAAGTTAATAAAAAAATATTTCAGAACTATTTCATCTTGATAGCATAAACTATTCCAAAGATTTTATAGTTGTAAATATAATTACTAAGATTCCATTAAGTGTTGTTTAAAGAATATTAATGTGAAGTATGTTATATGCATGGTTAGAATATACGAGTTGCTTTGGGTCTATTTTCCAAATAGTATCTTGACCAAGAATTCATTGATCATTATAATTTATCAGGGACAAATTCCTAAATTCACATTACCTTATCCACATAAAAGTTATGATGTTAATTGGGAGGATCTATGATGAGTATTATATAAAAAATTGATTAATAAAATGTAGTTTGGATCAAATACTAAACACATATTCTCTTAAACATATCAGATACATGATGTATGTAAAATGATAATCAATGTTGAGACTCATATGCATTTCAAAAACTTCTAATATTTTCAAGACATGCTATGAAAATAAAGGAATTATCTCATATGTCAACTATAATGACCAATGGATATCATATGAGTTATTTAATGATATAAATTAATTATGTAATAAGAATATATTTATTGGTGAAAAAAGTTTGTTAGGATATAAAACAATTCATCAAGAAAAACACAATGTTCATGTAATGTAATTTTCCTAAAAGTTTCATAGGATATTATCAAAATCCATGTGATTGAAAAGTTGTAGTCAAGTGATACATTGAATTTCTATAAAAGGGTTCACATATCGACTTTAAATAGTGGAATCAAGATTTAAATGGGTTTAATCAATGATAGAGTTTTACAAATAAATGATAGAGATATAAGTCCCACAAGAGGTATAAAAGAGGAATGTTTCAGAAACACATACTACATAGGTAGGATAAAACCCTGGTAATGGTTCTGTATTCACCGTGGCTAGTGATACATTATTATTTGAGAATAATGAAACACACTAGTAATTAGTATATGTAAATAATATAATATTTGTAAGATCAATTAAGATTTAATAATGGACTCCATGTATAAAAGTAAAAGGGATTATTATTTTGAATACTACGGTGGGTATTCAAGTGAGACAATACATGGGTTGTACAAGTGTGGTACCAATAAGGCTACATTGGTAATAACAATTAATTATGATTAAGTCCATTTGAATTTTACTTATCATAGAAACATTTTATGATCGTGATATTATGAATTATATTTCAAGACCACCAATCATGTAAGGTGTATATACGACAAAACCAGAAAGGGATGGTGACACCGTAGAATGCCAATAAGGGGTTAAAGTTTCCAAAATCTAGTTTAGGATTTATGTAATAAACAATATCATTGAATATTAATTTGGAATAAATCATTACTATATGTATTCAAGAGGTTTGGGGTATCTCTATAATTTACCAAGTAAAATATTTTTGGTTATATATGGAAGATAAATTTTGGTATTACAATTAATTAATACTTGAATGAAATTAACTCTCCAAAGATTGAATTAAAGTAGTAACCAAACCTCTAGGTAATATCCTCTGCCGATTTATATCTAATGATTTCCTATATATATTGATAAGGTTTTGATATAATAAAATTTGGAACAATTTTAGAGAATTTTTTTTCCAAAGTCACATGGCATAAATCTCTCCAAGAAGACATGCATGTGTATAGGAGGAGAATAATGGGGAAAGTTCAATTCCATAGGCTTCTACGGTGGATCAATCACATATTCCATGATATTTACATTAAATGATATTTCCAACATAATATTTACGATAGAAAAATATCAATTATATCCAAGAGAACTGCAAGGGAAATAGTCAAAAATATCCAATTATAATTGAGAAAGTATAAAAGGTATATATACCCGGTATATGGAGAGGAAGGGATACTACATAAAAGGGGATACAAAGTAGTCTTCCTATATATCAATAAAATCTAACATCATAATTATTGTAAGGTTATAATTATGAAAATCTCATTTAATCTAGTGGAACCTATATCTATAAATACTAAGTTTGTTGTGGCTTGTAAGGTTTCTAATAAAGAAGTGTAAAATTTTTAATTATTTTTTCCAGTTCTTGGAATCACACCTAGTAAATGAAGATTTATCATGATGATAGTTCTTTTATGACTATCCAAGACGTCAAGTTTTGGCAGTCAAAAAAATTAATATACTTGGTGATATCATCTCTTGAAAAATATTACTCAGGGAGGTAAATTCATAGATAATATAATAGCCACATCGAAAAAACATGGAAAGCACAAGAAAAAATCCATAACTCAGATTAAACATGATCTAATCATGTAAGATATAATAAATAGTTATAAAGTTCAATCTAATGCAAGTGGGAGTGTTGTAATAGAGGGTTCCCTAGATCCAACATGAACAATACTTCTCGATTACCATTCCATGTATATAATGAGTTATACATGATGTACACTTACAATTATTGTGTTCATAATTTTTTGTCCACTATTTAAATGGTTATTTACATAGATTTTCAATCATATCAAAAGGTTATATTAGTTACCAGGAAATAGTGAGAACATTTAGATACTATGTAATTAATCATAAGGATCTATTCTATGATCTAGATATATCTTTCTGACTAGACACGGTTGATGTATGACTATCAAGTTATGGGTGCTCATAATACTTGAGACTTCTTCTCATTAAGTTTTCACTTGGTGATCTCAAGTTGGTGAGATCATGGGGAATGACCCAAAAATTGGAATACCACATGTTTTAGGTGTAATTTATAATTCATGTCTATGAACATGTGTATTAGTCTCTTGAATTGGGATCATTATCAGTGTGTACCATTTGGTCATGATCTTTAATGAGAGGGAAAACCATGACATTAACATTGTCATGAGGTGGATTTTTTTGGGTGTGTCAATGGTGGTATGGAATATATTGAATTATTAAGATAGATTTTTTCACTTCCAAGTCCAGTAAGTGATATATCAGTACTAGTTGATCAGGATGGTAGTACCATCATAAATCCTTATCTGATTAATTTGAAGGTAATTCTATCCAATTACATCAACGAACAATAAAGAAAAAATGGATTATAACACAATATTTTCATCCTGATTTATGATATATCATGAGAAAAATATAATATATTACACAGTGTGTCTTTGTAGGAATGTTTATCATTGTTATGACTATTACTTATCTCTTCAGGGGCCTTGAAGGGTTTCTAAAATCCACTCTTAGTATGTGAATAGTATTACATGCTATCAATATAAGGTTATATAGGGTCACACACAATATCATATTAAATATTTTTCCCTATTATGGTGAATAGGAATGTAGGAAAAGGTGGGACCCACCACAAGTCTGAGGGTTGTCTTATAATATATCATCAATGAATAAATAAATTAATTATTATTTTAGTATATAATAATTGGGTTAAATTTATTTATTAAATATATTCATAATGTATTAAGTTAATACATGGAAAATATTATACGAATGAATATTATTTTAATATTCATTTTTTTAATATTAGTGAGAATCGTGAGTAGAGTTAATGTCTTGGGTTATCATATAATATATTTCTTATATATTATAATTATGTGATAAAAATATAAATTAAATTGTCATGTAGTTAGTTTATCATAACATGTCATTTACTACTTATTTAGTGGGTGTTTTATTTCCAAGGGTCAGGGTAGCCTTTTCCAGTATTTGATCCTCCCACTATATAAAAATGAGAGAGACTCTCATTTGATGGTTCCTCATTCCAATTGAATGAGATCCTCTCTGTCCTCCTACTTCTTATAGAATTAATGTCATTATTCAAGAATTAGATCTAAGAATGACTTCATCGGTCGAAGGGATGAGATTTAGTTGATCATTGCAATGCCAATGGAATCATATGAGCTCCATGATAGCACACTGAATTCAATGATCGGTGTTTACGATTATTCTTGGACTGTTCTTGGATTACCTAGAGGGGTTAGATTTTGGATCCTTTATGAAATTATCATCAAAAATGAAATTCAATCAAATGCACCCCTAAATCGAATGAGGTACTCATTTATTTAATTTTCTTCTTTTGAAATATTCATGTGAGATCCATGATTATATATCAGGGATTAAATCATCAGAGATGGTGTTGTTTCATTACTTTGGTGATGAAGGATTTTAAATCCCAGCCTGCTAGCTTCTAATGTGTTCCTCGACACTATCACATATATGGGTTTTTCCTCACTACAATTGATTATTAGATGGTCACCTAAAATCCATCAATGTTTACAAAAATAATTATGGATGGGATATAAACATGTATGGATAATAGATCCCTATTATAAATATATGAAAAATATATAGATTCCAAGACCACAGAAATTAATGCATTATTGGAGATTTTTATGACATAATCTGTATGAAGTTTATTTCATTTAAATCCTCGCATTCTATGTGGGAAAAGATGTATAATATATATGAAGGTGAATTAAAAGTATGAGAAGATAAATTATAGGTTCTGTGGAACAATTCGGAGGACTTGAGGATAAATGTGATTGAATATTTTAATACACTCTTTTATTGGGTTAGTGTGATTTTGGAGGATATGTGTGGACCTATAGAAATCCTCAATGATATAGATATCATCAAGAATATGTTAACAATATCACCACCTCAGTTTAATCCAAAATTCACAGCACTTAAGGATAATGATCTGTAGGATATGTTGTGGGATAGTATTCATAGTACACTTATTTCCTATGAAATGAGGATTATTGATAATGATGATATGGTAAAGTGGAAGTCTAAAGAGGTGTAATTAAAGTTAATGAAAAATATCACCATGGAGGATGATCAAGAATAATAAGGTATTGGAAAAGTTATATCATTCCTTTCCTTTAATATGAAAAGTGGAAAGTAAATTTCGAATAGAAACTTCCACTCACATGTTTTCATTATGTAAAGGTATGAAATCTAACTGAAAATCATTCAAAGAAGTTTCAAGATGATTATGAGGATGATAAATTTACCAATAAGACATATTTCACTAATTTTAAGGATAAGAGGGTCACTAATGATAACTTCATAAAAAGAAGACATTTTTATCATAAGAGGGTAATAACTTATAATAAAAATGGAAAAATATATTGAGGACTATAAAGACCTCAAATAATATGTTCTTATGGTTATTTTACATAATTCAAAAAATAATAAAGTCAATTATGATGTTGACATGAAAATATAAGGTATATTTGATCTTCATATAGAGTTTTAGGATAATCTTGATGAGAAATAAGTTTTTAGAGACAAAATAAAAAAGAAAATGGAGTGGTTCATGACACCAAAATTTATATACTGAATTAGGGAAAATATATTTCTATGTTAATAGCATAAATTGAAAATCAAAAATCAAAAAAATTAGAAAGATCAGAGAAGGATGTTGAGTAAAATATCAAGAACAAAGAGTAGACCCCTATCATTGATGGTTTGACTAACACATTGAAATATTAATAAAATTTATTTAAGATATTAAGGGATAAGTTTTCAGTCTATAATGGAAAAAAATATTAGGATATACTGTTCAATCATAGAATTAAATCAATAAATCATATCAAAAAGGCTATTGAAAAAGCAAAGGAAATGCATGGATGTCCCACCAAATAGTCATAAATTTATGTATAGATACAAAAGGAATATAAAAATAAAAAATATTATATGGGGACTGATCGTATGAATAATATTATATTGTTAAATTCCAATCCAAAAGTTCCCACTCAAAATTTCATGTTTGATTTGGGTGTAACTCAAAATTGGAATGCAAGAAGAACCTAATAGGCCATTGGTACTGTAGAAAAAACACTAAAAAGTACAAAAAAAATCAAGTGTTACAATTGTGGAAAGATAATACACTCTCAAAATGTGTGTTCTATATCCAAGAGGAACTATAAGTAACAAGAGTAATGATGACAGTCGAGATGAGTTCTGCATTCTAGATTTGATTTTGATGGACACTATTTTTGGTGTGGTAGATATGATCATATGTCTAGGTATTGATATTTGAAAATGTGGAGTAGTATTACTATGGTGACATGACTAATTAATATATAGTATCTTGAAGAACTATTAAGTGGGATAAAAATGAAAAATCAACTTACATCTTTATTAGATGAAGTTTGTCCATCATACTCTGGGGAAGATCAACAATTCCAATTGAAAAACTATGTGTGATGTCAAAAACATGGACCAAAAATAAAATAGTTGAGAAGTAAATGGTTGTATAGATTACCTTAAAAGAAACATATATACTTTAAATATGACAATAAATAATAATCTCATCATAGAAATCACATCTGACAAGGGAGATGTCATTATATTTATAAATGATGAAGAATTGAAGATCATTGGCTCAGAAAAAATCCAAATTTGGGGGAAAGGGATGAGATGTGATGATGTATATATTTTTGAAGGTATTATTAAAAACTTTTTGAGTGTAAGTCATTTTTTCGTCTCAGGATATGCATTCAATTTCACTAAGAAGAATCATTCTATCAATAGTAAGGATGGTTGGATCTTTATGAAAACATCGCACAATGGGGTTCTCTACTATGTTAGTGATAAAGAAGATATATTCTTTCTATCCAAGGAAAAAAATAAATTGTCACATAAAAGGTTTTTCCCCTTTATCCAAAAATCCTTGTAAAATCTAGTAATGAATTATGGAGTTCATGATATCCCTAAACTATCACATGATTGAACATACATGTGCGATCTTTTTCAAAAGGAAATATTATCTAAAATACATACAATTAAAAAAACTAAAGTAAAAAAAATGATTCTCAAATTGGTTCATGTTGATGTGTGTGGAATAATATCAGTAGGATTGAATTATGGGAAAATATATTATGTGATATTCATTGATGATTATAGTATGATGGAATGGTTGATGGTCATTACCTAAAAGTATAAAGTATTCAGTTACATTACATAGTATTAGAGGAAAGATGAAAATATAATTAGATCGAGAATTATAAAATCCCAAACTAATAATGGCATAAATTTTAATAATATACAATTAGAGAATTATCTTGAAATGCATGGGATAATACACTAAGTCTGAATGGTGAGAACTCATGAGTAAAGTGGTGTAGATAAAAGGATAAATTGGATAACAAAAATTATGGAGAGAATAATTATTACTAAGAACAACCTACTAAATAAGTTTTCTAATTATGAATTCATGACATAATTATCTATTTATAAAAAATATTTATTATGTCCAATGGAATAAATTAATGCATGCGAGATGTGACATGGGAAGATTCTAATGTTGAAGTACTTTCAAATCATCGAAAATGAGTGTTGTATTCTCAATTTAGAAAAAAAAAATAATTTTGAGTCTCATATAGATGAAGGGATCTTCATTAGATGCTGATATAATATAAATTCATATAAGTTCTTCAAAATATTTTTTGAAAAGACTATTTATGTTTAAGATGTGGCTATAATGAAAAATTATTTGAATCTTTAGAAAAAAATGGTTATATTCTAGAAGAACATTTTGAGGAGGTGAGAAGCTTAGAGGGACCAGAAGGGGATAGTGGTTATTCTAAAAAAACTGATGATAAGAAGTATAAAGTTATAGTGATATATTCTTATAATTTATAAATAATATCCAATATTAATGAACAAAATATCATCAGTGACCAGAAAACAAAAGTACAGATTTTGAGAATGAAGCCTCTACAAAAAAAATCACTCTTATGTCAAGTAGAGACAAATAATTTTTTAGAGGATTCTAAATATGATAATTGGGTCCAAAATATGCATGAAGTTCTTGACCAAATTGAAAATAATCCAATATTGGAAATTATCTCAATATTATAAGATAATAATGTGATTAGAACAAAATAGGTTTTCTATAAAAAATGAATGAGGATAACATATGGATTTAAAATGAGGAATAATTTGTGTTCATGGGGTGCTCTATGATTAAAGGTATAAATGTAGATGAGACATTTTATTATCTTACTTGTGTAATATCCTGTATTTGTTTCATCTGTGTATCTCTATGAGTTTTTCATTAATATTTTCTTTCAATTGTGTTTTTTTCATGAAAGTTTTCCATTTGAATATACACATTTTTGGGTATCAAGGAAACTTTATAAAGACTGGAGAGTATCTGTGAGGGGATCATTTTTGGAGAAAATGACATAAAGTTTAGGGATGTATAATTTTTTGAATTAATGGATTTCAGGTATAAATGGGTTATGTTTTTCATGGGTTCTTCATGAGATGAGAAACTTTAGAAGAGGTTAGGATTGTTAAAATGGAAAATGGGTTGAAAAATAAACTACAAAAGATTTACACACTATGTAAAGGGATAACACATCATTAATTTTTATGGGGTTTTAATCAAATAAACTTGATGTTGTGGATCTTTTATTATAGTCCATTAAAAACACTTACACGACATGTAATCATATTACATGTCTGGTAAATTCCTAACCTTCTATTTTAAACAAGTTTCACAGATGAATTATCATTTGTTTCAGCTTCATCTCTTCTCCTCTCGACCATACGGCTTTCTCAAGGTGATTTTGGGGGGCTAAATTCCCTTCTATTCATCCTATTTTTGTGAATGGTCATAGATAAGTCTTTTTTTTAGGTTTCTACCTTCTGTTCCTTATTCTTCAACTGTTGCAGTGAAATCCTTTGACCAATTTCATTATTGGTTTTGATCTGGGTCATTTTTGAACTAAAAAACTCTTTAAAATCATCTACACCTTCTTCCTTGTGTGCATTGGTCACTGGTAGCATTGTTGGATCGTAGGTTAAAGTTAGGTACTATATTATTCCAATCCCAAAGTCTTGATTTTGATTATGTATATTCAACTGTAGAATTTCTTTTGTATGATTAGAAATTGACTTCCCAAATTTGAATTAATTAATTTTGTAGATTAATTAATTAAGGAACTTAGGATATTGAGGATATAGGAATTGTGGGTATTGATTAATTAATTTTTAAATTAATTAAGGGATATTTTTGTGATTTTTAAAATGATATAATTGATTATTTAATTGGTAAATTAATTAATTGAATGGATTTAATCAATTAATTGTTGAATTAATTGAAGTGATTGATGTGATTAACTAATAGTTGAATTAATTAAGTGAATTTATGCAATGAATTAATGGATGGATTAAATTGAGGTATTTCTATAATTAATTAATTGATTGATTGATTAATGGAAATTATGTGATAATTAATTGTTCAGATAATTAATTTATTAATGTGATTATGCAATTATTTAATTTTTTTAATTAATTTATGAATTAATAAATGGGATATTGTGACACATGTAAAATTTTGATATTGTGATATATGTGTTAAATATGTGTGGGATAGGGACTGAGGCTCTAAATACCCATACCTGTTAAATGTGTGCAGAATAGGAATTGAGGATCCAAATACACATATGTGTTAAATGTGTGTGGGGTAGGGACTGAGCCTCTAAATACCCATATAAGATAGTGAGTATGGTATGGGGAGTGAGGCCCCAAATACCCATGTGACATTGAGGTGTGGTACAAGGACTGAGGCTCCAAATACCCATAGGGTGTTATACATGATGTTCTTTGCTCTATGAGTTGGAATTGGACTATGGTTACAATTGGCCATGATGTGAAAGGATAATATGAATGGAAACAATGGAATTCAGATATATGATATTCCTTGGGGATTGTTCATACTCTGACATAGACTAAAGATGGTATTGAGGTTCAAGTCTGCTAGGGAACCTAGTGGTTTATGTGGGTAAATAAAGAGTAATTGAATAAATGTAAATTGGATGATTTGTTTATTGTATTGTATCATTTATACAACTCCATACACTTCTATACCCTGGATATTATTTTAGACACTATTGGTGGTGGCTAACTGAGTTTTAATCACACCCTACTCAGACTGCCTGATCGATACCTGAATAGACTTCCTATTTATGGGATAGGATAATGGAAAATTACCTGTGTTAGATAGTTGATTTGGGAAAAGGCACGGATGAGGGAATCAAACATAGTTTGGTACCCACTTGGGAGTTAACAGTGTAATTAATTTTTGGGGTATTATTTTGACACTTGGCATGCACTTTAACATGTCATGTCAACTTTTTAGTTTTGATATTGTATTTCTAGTTTTGTTCATCTTGTGATACTGGTATTTTCTTAGTTATGTTATATCTATTATTTATTATTATTTATTTCTTCTATTTAACTAATTTTATAAAGAGGGTATAGTCTCCCCACTATCGATATTAGATCCTCTCTTCTAGTTAGCAGCCTCTGGCATATTGGGATTCACACTTGATGTCATGTGACTGAATGAATTAGGGAACCGGTGTGTGGTACCCGATTCAAGACATTACAAAGTGGTATTAGAGGTGGTTTTATTCTTTTTTTCTTTTTCTTACTATTTGGGAAAGGTACACAAGAGAATATGATCAGTCAATACTTATCTAAGATCTCATTCATGGGAGTATCTAACTCATGTATGAGGGTAAAAAACAAGTACTCGGGGTGGGATTGTTATTATTGTTGTTTTCTATTATAGTTGAATGTTATTTCACCTAGGGTGATGCACTTATTGTGTGATGTGATTATTGTTTCAATGATTTATTAAAATTTGACTCCTAACATGGTAAGGCATGATAGTTGAGTAAGAATGAATCATTCTAGAAACTTGGGGTAATTTTGTGACATACACCATTTTAGGCATGCAAGGGAAAATGGTTTTTGGGTAATTTGTTGGACTTGAACTATTTTTCCTTGTTTGTGAAATTGAAATGAAATGGTGTCCAATTTTAAATTTTAAAATTTTAAAATGATGCAAGATGATAATAAATGGTTGTATAAAGAGAAACGTGAAATGATAATGATTTCCCCCTTTGTTAACCATGAACTAGGTATAGGATGGTTAAGGGTAGTGATATTACCTTGGTTCTGGCCTTTTGGTAGGGAAAATGAAAAATGAATTGTTATAGATTATTGTGATTTCCTGTAAATGTGTTACTGTTGTGTTATGTGTCCTATGGTGAATGTTTGGAATTGTATATATGTTCCTCCATGAAGATGCATGTTGAAATGATTAAAGGAGTATATGGTTTGAGATGATCTACCATTAATGGAATTTGAGGAACAAATAGTGCCAGGTGAGGAAGTTAGAGAGAAATTCCAAGAGAACTTTACTTACATCATGAATTTTATGGAAGGAGACAAAGGGTGGGTTGTGAAAAGAAAGTCTAACATGAAGATGTAGTTTCAATTACAGCACCCTCCAACTTTTACTAGAGAGGATGGTATTGACGGGGAAGAGTTATAGATTTATTCCATCCAGACTATACTTGACCATATAGAGACTCATGTTAAGAAGAGGGTCAATTTGGATGCTTACTTGTTATGAGGATTAGAGAAGCCCTGGTGGGATGTTCAGGCCTGGATAAGGAAAACAGATGGGATGGAATGCAAGGAATTTTTGGAGATGTTCCTAGAACAATTTTATACTGAGACACTGAGACATGACATAAAATATGAGTTCATGTGGTTGGATTTGGGGAGAATTTATATGATGGACTATGTTGGTCACTTTATAGACTTTCAACGCTTTTATCTAGTGCAGGTAGGGGATGATACAGCTATAAAAATAAATTTTTAGGATAGTATTACATGTGAGATTAAGTACCAATTTAATATCTTTTGGTTAAAGAAGTTTGATGAGATGTTGGATAAGGCTATCATAGGTGACGAGAACCTGAAGCAGGCTTCTAGTGTAGGATAAATGGTTGCTGCTAGAAGATCATAAGGTACAACTTCTGAGCGAAGGAAGTGTCACTAAAATAATATTATCTAGGGGGATAGTAAGAATAATGGAAAGGGGAGGGATCAGTTACTCGGGATCTTACCGAAGTTATTTTCCACTAGTACGGTAGACCGATACACTTTGTTAAACATTTTCCCTTACCACTAGTGGAGTTTTTGATCCTACGGCAGGATGATACATCTACAGAGGTTCTACAAGAACCTTCGATATATGGGTAGTGATGGAGGATCTAGATAGAACCAAAGTGTGGGAAGGGGATATTCTTATAATATATGAGTCTGGAAGCTGGACTTCTAATGGACCTGGTAGTAGAGGTAGTGGATGTAGAGCTTCAGGGGAAGATTTTTTGTATCAGAAGAGTGGTGAATCTTAGGGGACACATACTATATCATGGGGAAGAGGGGTAGGACAGTTAAATTTCATTCAGCCTAAACTTGTGGATACTGAGGTTGTACATTTGATTATGAGAGGTATTATTCTTGTATATTATACATTATCTAGTACTTTATTTGATACTGGTGTCTATCATTCTTTTATTTCTGCATAACTTTTGAATGGTTTGAGCCTAGTGGTTGAGATTTTATGCAGGGTGTTAACGATAGATACACCTTTGGGAGTTCGGTCTAGAGAAATGTATTTTTGAAAATGATGTTCTCTTTAGGTTGGGGAGTATCATTTTCTTTGGGATCTCTACATTCTTGATAAGTCATTTTTTGAACTAATTTTGGGTATAGATTGGTTAGTGGCATACCGATCCAACATTGATTAGTTCCTTTAGAGAGTGAAATTTATGTCTCTTAAGGGTGAAAAATACATTCATCATGGTGAGTGGGACATCAGGGTGGGCTGTACGGGGCCAGTTCATTAGCAACTGGGGGAGCACAACACCCAAGTTTCTAGTCTTTTTCTGGATATTGGAGGTGTAAACCATGATGTATTTCTACTCATAGTGGATAAGTTTTAGAATATGTTTCATGAATACTTATCAGGGCTGCCACCTGAGAGATATGTGGAATTTATAATTGATCTCATTCTAGGGGATGATCCAGTTTCTATTTCACCAAACAGAATGGCATCGATAGAGCCTCAAGAGATCGAGACTCAACTAGAAGAATTGGATGATAAGGGGTTTATCAGTTCGAGTATGTCACCCTGGGGTTATCTAGTTTTTTTATAAGAAGGCTTACATGACTCTGTTCTAATGTGTAGATTACTGGATGTTGAACTAGATGAATGTAAAGAACTTGTATCCACTTCTACATATTAATGATCTTTTTGACCAGTTGAGAAGATATTGTGCTTTCTCAATGATTGACTTGAGATTAGGGTATCATCATTTGAGATTTTGACCTCTATATATACCAAGGAATAATTTTAATAGTAAGTATGGACTTTATGATTTCTTTCTAATATCATTTAGATTGATGAATGCACCAGAACTATTTATGGTCTTGATGAATAGAATTTTCATCCGTAATTAGGTCAGTTTGTGGTAGTGTTTGTTTATGACATCTTGATGTACTCCAAGACTCATGATGGTCATTCCCAACATCTTGGAATCATCCTGAGTACACTGATAAAGCATCATCTATACACCAAGATATCTAAGTGTCTATTTTGGATTGATCAGATGCACTTCTTGGGTCACATCATCTCAGAGGAAGGTGTGTCAATAAACCTACCGAAGGTCCAGGTAGTTGTATCTTGGGAGTATCCCAAGAACATTTCCAATATCCATAGCTTTCTATGGTTATATGGATATTATTATAGGTTCATCTAATACTTTTACCATTTATCAACACCACTTATGGGATTTTCCAAGAAGTATATTTATTTTGAATGGATGGAATAATTCAAGAATTCCTTCCAAGAGATGAAGAAGTGTTTTACATCGGTGCCAATATTGATCCTACCTAATTCAGGTGAGGAGTATATAGTGTTTTTTGATACTTTTGGGATTATAATTGGAGCAGTGTTGATGTAGGGATATCGAGTTTTGGCATATGGGTCTTGGAAGTTGAGGCCACGTGAATGGAACTACCTTATGCATGACCTCATGTTAGCTATATTGGTTTATGATTTGAAGTGTTGGAAGAATTATATGTTAGGTGATAAGTTAACTGTGCATATCGATCCCAAGATCTTGAGGTATATCTTTTCACAGAGATATTTTAATCTCCGGTAGTGGAGGCGGGTTGTGTATATGTAGTCATTTTATTTTGAGCTAGCCTATATGCACAAAAATGGAAATGATGTTGCTGATGATATAAGAAGGAAAAATCATACTCAAGTAGTTCATGATTCTAGTGTTAAGTGGAAGATGATGGCATTGTTGGATGAGATGCATTTTTTGGTTTAAGAGAAACTAGATCAGATAACTCTCGTATTAGTTTCAACGGAGTATACACTCTTTAGGTGGATTGAAGATAGGTATTATGAGGATCCAGAATATTTATCCTTGAGGTAAAGCCTTGAACGTGGGTATTCAAATTCATATTGGACCAAATGTGAGGATTATATCATCTATTTTATGGATCAGGTTGTTGTTCGTATGAGCATGTGAGAGGATTTGATGCATGAATTTCATGCCTCGAAGTGGGAGGTGCATCCATGTGTGACAAAAATGAACCATGACCTACGTTGATTGTTTTAGAGGTCGGTCATAAAAAATGAGATAATAGGGTTCGTGAAATATGGCATTACCTTATACTAGGAAAATTTCGAGCATCAATGACCTAGTGGTTTGATATAATCATTTATCATTCCTAAATGGAAGTGGAACGATGTTACCATGGGCTTTGTGGTGGGTCTCCTGAAGATGCCTTGGAATAATGATTCTATTTGAGTTATTGTGGGTTATTTGAAAAAGGTAGTGCATTTCTTGACTATATGGTAGACTTTCTTAGTAGAAGAGCTTGGAGATTCGTATGTCCAAGATATATCATATGTGCATAGGGTTCTATAGTCTATAGTTTCATACCATGATTCACTCTTTCCCTCACACTTTTAGAAGGGCTTATAGAAGTCTCTTGGTAAAATATTTTTGTTGAGAATGTATTTCCACCCATAGACATATGGGTATTCAGAGAATATTATACAGGTTATTGAGGATATTCTATGAAAATTTTTCTATACTTTAGTGAGTCTTGGGAGAGGCACAAACATTATAAGAGTCTTCCTATAAAAACTATTATCAGGAAACTATTCATATTGCACCATATGAGGTTCTTTATGGAAGTCCATGAAGATCACATCTATTATGGGTGGAGGCAGGTGATTCAGATATGTTGGTACCGAGTCTCATGAAGGACATGTTGGAGCAGTTTCAGTTAATTTGGAAGTGTATGGCTACGGATCATAGTAGACAAAATTCATATGTTGATAGACGCTGATGACCCCTATAATTTATAGAGGGTGATTGTGTTTTCTTTCATTTGTTTCTGATATTGGGTCACTATAGGATATGGTTATAGGGAAATATAGTTCATAGTCTTATTTTAACATTTGAGATTATGGAGAGAATCAAGCTAGTGTCATACTGATTGGCCCTTCCATAGAGATACAGTGTTATGTTGGACATTTTCCATGTGTCAGAACTTCATTGGTATCTCCATAACCCTTCTCATCTGATAAATGTGCATGATATTCATCTTGATATAGATGTTTCCTTTGAGGATCATTTGATATGTGTGTTGGATCGCAGTGAGAAAGTGTTGAGGGGAAAGACTATGCCGATAGTTCATGTATTATGGAATCATGGATGGGTTCAGGAGGAAACATTAGAGAGAGAAGAAGATATGAGGGATTAGTGGCCCAATCGTTTTTACTCAGGATCTTAGAGATACTTGGGAGTATATATCGGGGAAGAGCTGTTATAAGGTGGGTATATTGTAAGATCGTTTCTTTTTCCAGGTGCATCTCTCTCTGAATTTTTTGTTAATTTTATTTTGGTTGTTTTTTTATCATGACAGTCAATTGTTTGAATAAACTCAATCTTGGGTAGCAAGAAAACTTGAGAAAGACTATAGGGTATCTGTGAGGAGATAAGTTTTGGAAAAAATGAATTAAATTTTAGAGATTTATTCTTGTTTGAATTAATGGAGTTTGGGTATAAATGGGTTAAATGTTTCATGGTTTCTTGGTGAGATAAAAAACATTAAAATTGGTTCAGATTATTTAAAAGAAAAATGGGATGAAAAATAAAATGTATAACATTTACACATTGTTTAATGGGATTACACGTCATGTAATTGTTCTTAGGTTTTAATAAAATAAATCCAAGGTGATGGGTTTTTCAGTGTAATCCATTAAAAAATTTGGATGATATATAATCATATTATACATCATTTAAATTCCCAACCTACTCTTTTAAACATGTTGTGTGCCTGAATTCTCATTTTTTCAGATATATATATTCTCCTCTCAATATTAAGGATTTCTCCAAGTGAGTGTTTTGTGAAAACATCCCTTCTAGACATCTTGTTTGTGTGATCGATCCCTAGTAAGTCTTTTTTTATTAGGTTTATTCCTTCCATTTATTCTTATCCAACTATTTTAGTGAAATCCTTTGACCAATTACATTGTTGGTTTTAATATTAATCATTTTTGATCTAGGAACTTCTTTGGAATCATCTTCACCTTCTTCCTTGTGGGTATTGGCCATTAGAATCATTGTTGGATTGTCAGTTAAAGGTAGGTGGTATATTATTCAAATCCAAAAGTCTTGATTTCAATTAAGTGTATGTAATTGTAGAATTTATTTTGGATGATTAGAAATTTAGTTCCCAAATTTTAATTAATTAATTTGGTAGATAAATTAATTAAGGAATTTTGAAATTGGGGATATTGGGATTGTGGGTATTGATGAAGTAATAGTTGAATTAATTAAGGGATATTTTTTTGATTAGGAAATTGATAGAATCAATTAAATTTTTAATTAATTAATTGAATGGATGTAATCAATTAATTTATTAATTAAATTAAGGGATTTACATTGTTAATTAATTGTTTAATTAATTAATGTAATTGATGTAATCAATTAATGGGTGGATTAATTGAAGGGATTACCGTAATTAATTGGTTTTTCAATTAATTAATGGAAAATATGTGATTAATTTTTTTATTAACTAATAGATCGATGTGATTATCCAATTTTTGAATTTAATTAATTAATTGATGAGTTAATTAATTTGATATTGTGACACATGTGAAATTGTGAAATTGTGATATATGTGTTAAATGTGTGATGGATAGGGACTGAGGCTCTAAATTCCCATATGTGTTAAATGTGTGTGGGACAAGGAATGAGGCTCCAAATACCCATATGTGTTAATTGAGTTTGTTTAAAGGACTAAGGCTCCAAATATCTATATGAGATAGTGAGAATGGTATAGGTAATGAGGCTCCAAATTCCCATGTGACATTGAGGTGTGGGATAGGGACTGAGGTTCCAAATAACCATGGGGTGTTAGACACAATGTTATTTGACCATTAATTTCCATTGCACTATGGTTAAAATTTTCCATGATGTGAAATGAGATAATGAATGGTAAAAATGGAATTCGGATATTTATATTCCTTGGGGATAATTAAGAATCTGAAATAGGCTGAAGCAGGTATTGAGGTTTGGGTGTCCTAGGGAGCCTGAGGGTTTATGTGGTTCAATAAAGATTAATTTAATAAATGTAAATTAGTTACTTTATTGAATGTATTTTTATCTTTATAAAATTGCATACACTACATTAGACTTGATATTGTTTTAGAAACTGTTGGTGGTTTCCTACTGAGTTATACTCACACCCTACTTGGGATGCCTAATCGATACCTGAATAGACTTCATGTATGCAGGATAGGATAATGGAAAAGGCCCTGTGTTAGATGGATGATTTGGAATATATCATGGATGAGGTAATCAGATGTGGTTTGGGACCCTCTTTGGAGTTGATAGTTTATTTACTTTTGGGGATTCATTTTGACACTTGTCATGCACTTTAACATAGAATTTCTACTGTTCAATTTTGATATTGTATATTCATTTTTTTCATCTTGTGATACTGGTATTTTCCCGGTTATGTTATATTTTTTTGTTATTCATATTTATTTTCATTGTTGAGACACTTTGAAAAAGAGTGTATAGTCTCCCCACTATTGACATTAGACCATCACTGCTAGTCAGCAGCCTCTGGTGTACAGGGAGGCACTCTTGAGGTCATGTGACCGACCAGATTGGGGCACCATTGTGAGGCTCTCGGCTCGAGACGTTATATCTAGGTTAGAAAAAATCAAATATTCTTATATATACAGGTGTAGATGGGTTTAAAGGTCATCCAAATGGATGTTAAATCATAATTTAAAATTTTTATTCTTGATGAAGAGGTGAACATTGAGAATCGAGACTATTTTCTTATTCATGAAGATAGTAAAAAAGATTTATAGTTGAAGAAGGTGTTGAATGGAGTGAAACAAGCACCAAGAGAATGATATTGTTGACTTGACCAATACCTGAAAAAAGCTTGGTTTCCAATTTTTAGATGTTGATTAAAATATCTAAACTTAAAAATAGAGTGATAAAATGCTTATGGTGATCATATATTTCGATTCCATAATATTTGGTGGATCGAATGAATCAAAGTGAAATCAGTTTATAGAATTCGTAAGCTATGAATTTGAAATATCAATTATTAGAGAGTTGATATTTTTACATATCCTACAGGTTATTCAAGTAAGGAATTACACATTCAAATCTCAATCCAAATATTCCAAATATGTTTTAAAAAATATTTGGAATGGAGGATTCCAAGGTAATGAAAAAATCAGTTTCTACCTAGATGAAGTTGTCAGTGGATAATTATGGAAAATAATTCAATTTCATATAATACAAGAAGAACGTCAGGAGCCTATTATACTTAATTATGACATGTACAAATGTTTTTTTCACCTATAAAGGTACAATGTACAAGAGTAATACTTAGGAAATCCACTTACTATAATTGAAAAGAATAATATAGTATATCAAAATAACTATGGATTTATATTTACTATATAATGGAACATAAAAGTATGAGTTGTTGGGATATAAAATTTCAGATTAGGCTAGTACATAAAATGATATAAAGGAAACATCATGTGGTTCATTCTATCTCAAAATATTTTCTATTTATTAGTTATGAAATAAATAGTATTTCATTTCCCTAAGCACTATATAAGTTGATCATTTTACAGATACTCAATCTTATATGAAACTATTTTGGAAGAAGTGGTGACTTAAATATATGGGATTTTAAGTTAAAACTCTTATAAAAATCAATTATGATAATTAAACTACTATATATCTTTACAAAAAATATATCCACCACTCAGGGAATATGAACATTGAATTCAAGTATCACTTCATAAACAAGAAATTTAGCATAGATTGGTGAGATTATATTATGTACCTATAAAAACTCATGTCATTTATATTATGAAAATGGCCTTACCCAATGATTTGTTAAGAGGCATTAGATAGTTTTATGAGTCCATTAAACCACACTATCTTAAATAGTATGGATATGGGACTCTCACTCACAGAGGTATGGTATGTTTTTTCCGATTTCTTGATGACGGTTCTTTTCCTATTGCATCCCATAGAGGAGTGACCTTTGGGTTTGTCCAAAAAGGGGGAGATAATTTTCATGAAAGGTTGAGTGATTTCTCAATACCTTTAATCAATTGAGTAAAACTAGTAGAGGGGGTATCTTATCTATGTTTAATCAAGGGGGTAGAGAATATTATGATGCTTAAGTAATTCATGTATAGACTAGATATCAAAAAGATAAATCATGATGTAAGCTGGTTGAGTAGAGGATTAGGTGGATCCTAAGAGACGCACGAAGATACTAGTTGATGATATTTACATGTTATTCTTCTTTATCATCTCAATCCTAGATCAATTGGGGCTAGAGTTCATGTGAGTGATTCATTGATCATTATCTGGTGTTTAAAATGGTGAATGGTGTTTGAAGTAGGAAGTGAACAGGATTTTTCAAAAATATGATTAAGAATATTGAAGTGTTTTCAACAAACCTAAATCGGGATATTGTTGGAAAAAATACTTCATGGTATTTTTTCAGTGATTTTGGGTTTTTTTTGTTAAAAAATTTCATTGAAAATGTTCTAGGACCATGAAAACCTTGTGACATTCATAAAGGATTTTTTTTAAAGTTCTTAAGGTGTTCATGAAATTTTTCCAAGAATTTTATTCAAAAGGAATATTTTTTATGTTTTACTTACACAAATTACTATAAGGTATAAGAAAATAATTTCAAGAAGGAAATTAATTTTTGAAAAGGAGGTGTGCACAAAGGATTATCATAAAGAAATGGCTTGTGAAAATGTTAATATTTACCAAGGGAATTAATTTTTTAAGAATATTAAGAAACCCCATTTACATTGAAACAAACTTCATGATGAACTTTATGTTTTAGCAGGTCATTTGTGAAAGGTTTTTATATCTATGGTCAATGATGGGAAACTACTATGGAAAGGTATTTTTATGAATATAAAAATAGTAATATTTGATTAGTATATTTTTTGGTCCCATTTTCTATATAAATACCATTAAGAATTTATATTAGTAGTGATGAAAAATTAAAGAGTAATTATCAAGAGAGTATTTCACTAAGAAATCACCAGAAAAGAGTGAGTTTGTGAAGTAAAAAAATTGAAAAAGAATGTAGTTCATGGAAGTAATAATTTTTTAAGGAAGTTTGTTTGTGAATTAAGGTAGTTAAAAAATATATAAATTTTGGAAGGGACACAATTCATAAAAGTAGACAATTTTTTAAGGAAGGGTAATTTTTAAAGGAAGATTTTCATAAAGAAATTTCCCATAAGGAAGATTTTAAATGGTAAAGGTAAATTCATTTAATTGATGAATATAGAGATTTAAATCAAACCCATGTAAATGTAAACCATTTTATAGATGATTAGGACCACCTAATTATTCTATTAAGGTATTATTGAGTGATTTTATATCAAGATAGATGTGATTTCTTGGAAGTGTTCATGGTTTTAAACTAGGGGATAGTGATTCCACTTCCAATAGTTTAAACAGTAGTGTGTATTAGTGATTTTGGTACATCATCATATTATCATTTTATTATTATTGGGTTATCCTTATTTTAGTGAACCAAGTAAAACTATTATTTTTATTATATTCTTCTATTTTGTCATATATTTTTGTGAGATAGAGATAGTGGTGTTTTTTATGATGAAACAAGATCACAGGGGGTTATTTTAATCAATAATACACCGATCCACCATGTTATTTAACCTATTGGGGATAAACTTCTAAAATTTTATTTAGTTTTTATTACTTCCTCTTTAATTTAAGTGACCTAGGTATTTCTTAAGTCTATTGGAATTATTTTTTTACTACCTTGATCCCTTATTATCTTTTAGTCAGATTCACATTAACCAAAGTAATTATTTCTTGATTTTTATTTTTATTCTTATCTTCCATCCTCTTCAAGAAACTAGGAAATGTTTGAGATTTTGAGGTGATATAGGTATTGATGTGTTGTTTTTTATTAAAGTATCTAATAAATATTTTGGGAGTTTAATCAATGATTATCTATCCTCTTTTATGGTGTCATATGAGTTTTTATTTTGATGTAGTATATTGGAATTATCTCTTTATTAATATTTTATTAATGTTTAATTATCTTGATTTGGATTTTAATTTTTTGAGAAGATTAAATTTTACTTAATAAATTTAAATAATTGAATTGGTTTCAAATGGGAGTGAGTCATATATGTTTATCATGTTTTCTTTTGTTATTATTATTTATATAATTATTGATTATTGTGTTAAACATTCTACTGTGATTAATTAATTTTTAATCTATTGATACATGTATTAAATTATATGCATAATTGAATGTTTTAAGTCAAATTAAGAAGTGTATAATTTGAAAAAAAAAATGGTTTCATTATTTTGATAATGAAATGATAATTTGATAAAGAAAAGAACATAAAATGGGGTTGTCTTCATATTTATAATATAGAGGAATTTTATTTTGGATGATGAAGTGGTGTTAGTTTTTTTTGTTTATTTATGGATAAGGGAAGTTAAATTTAGTTAGAATAGTTTGTTTTATGATGAAGTGTAAGAGTTGATTCTGTGATTTATTAATAATGTGGAGTAATGAGATTGGTATGTAAAGTGAAATATGGTTGTTTGGAAATATGGAAGAATAATAAAACTAATGGAATAAATAAATAATGTGGAATATGAATGGGTGGTGTTGAATTAATTATAGTACTAAATGATATAGAAATAAAGTAGGGGATTAATCATGTGGTACATAAATATGAAAGAAATAATTTGTGGTAATTGATTAGTGGTTTATGTGGTACAAAAAGAGTTATAAATGATGTTTAGAATGAATAAATGTGGTTAATGAATTATTGTAGTGTAATTGATCATGGAATATAAAATGGGAAGTAGTTATGTGGATGTTCTATAGTTTTTTGGTCAGTTATGTATTTAGAGTTTTCTTTATCCATTGTCATGTTCTGTTAGGAGAAGTGTGATGATGGGTAACAATTATATATGTTTTTTGGATAGAGAGTTTACTCCATTATGGGATTAAGTATATTTATATATATATATATATATATATAATATTCTTTTTTTATTCCTTATGCCCCATCACTTGAGTCAGGTAATGAGATCAAAGCCTATATAAGGTTTTGGGTTATGGGTGAATCCCTAAAATCTAAAATGTGGATGATAAGTATTGATGACTACTCCCCCTCTTCCAATCCATCTTCTATACATGGTGTGGTTACATGGTGATGTGGAAGTGATTTGGATATGTTTCAGGGATGTTTTGTTGTAGTTTTGGCATGATATATGTCTTTAATATATGGAAACAGAAGGGATGTGAGCGCTTGGATGTTTTTTTTGGGATGTGAGGGTGATTAGATCGGTAGGGAGGTGGTTGAAAGGTAACTTTCTTGGTATAATATAATATTTACTGTATTCAACTTGAATTCAAATTTAGTGAGTGGGCCTTTGATGATATGGGATGTAGTTGACCTTGGATAAGTAACGAGTAAGTCTCTTTGTTTATTCATTGAGGTTTAGTATACTTCTTCCATATTATCATGAGAGTTATTAGGGTGTGACCCACTGAGTACTTGAATTCTCACTCCAACTTCCATATATTTTTTCATAAATTTTTAGGGCATATTTATTGAGTCAGAAAGACATTATTATCTCATGATATGGTGATAATTTTTATGGTTGTCACTACTAAAGGGGCTATTTTATTTTGGTATATACTTTGGAGGATTTATGTTCATGTGTGTCATTACATGTATTATATTATCATTAATAGGATTATGGGTTTTTTTATTTATAAATTTTTCTTGATTGTGGGATTTTTCTTAACATTCATAGGTTTATATATGGTAATGCATCAAATATATATGTTTTATACCCTTGATGTTAGTCACCAACCCAAGGCATATTGGATGTGGGATTTGAGGGTCACTCATATCTTAAATATTATCCTAAGAGGGGTTTTAGTGGGGATGCGTCATGATAGAGTGGTAATATGGATTTGGTTGAGAGATAAGAAAGATCTTTTAGTTATTAATTGATGAATAATTGCATTTGTGTAGTAGGGAAACAATATTATTCAAGATTATAATGTGATGTAGGCCAAGGAGACAAGTTATAATACAGATAGGTCATATTTAATCTAAAATAAAGACCTTTTTAAGTCTACTGATCTTAATAAAGTGATATTACACTTATTATATGGTAGATACCTATGTATAGTAGATAGATCATAATATTTTATGTACTTGTTTAAATTAGGTAAGATATTTTGGAAGTTAAAATTAATTTAATTAATATTATTTAAATGAAATTATATTTCATGGGATTTAGAATCTTGTCTATGTTTATAGATATGATTGGAGGATGGAGGCATAATATAGTTCTCATAGGTGATTTATATCAGATGTTCTAGTGAATTCAAGGAAATTTTATAGTAAAGTAGATGATTTATAGAGGAAATATTATCATGAATTTCAACAATAGTGATTTTAAATGTATGATGGTTTAGCCTTATTGGGTTTGTAGATGTCTTATGATTACTAAAATTTATCCCCCAGAAAATTTTAAGGTAAAAAAGGTAACAAAATGTGAACCCATTCCACGAAATCTAGAACATGGAATACACAAAACTCCCAAGATACAACACTACAACACACAACTTCTGAATGAAGGTCGAAAAGAAGAAAATGATTGAATGGAGGAGAGGCATAAGAACAACACAAGTTTAATGTCATTAATACTTACATCATAATATATACAGGGTAAAATTATAACAATTTTATTCAATTAAATGGAAGATGATCGCAATATCCCCATCATGCTCTCACACATATTCTAATAAAATTATCTATCCTAATAAATATACTACAATCTATTTGTTTCTCTGATAGTAACTGCCTACGAATATTTCTAGAGAAAATTCCACTGATAAAATCATCATTCATGAAAAATCTATATGGTCAAATAATTTTTCCACCTCATCTCACTTAACCAGTGAATAGTGAATGCTTTCAAAGATCTATTTTAATTAACCTTACAAGATTTCCTTAACATTTCATGCACTAATTCTAATTACTGAGTCAAGAATATATCATTTTTTTATACCTTCCAGCTATATCATCTGATCATCAAATCATATGGTCTTTAAATTCTAGTCCTCCTATTTCTAGATGTCTAGACCTCATTATTTCTTATTCCACCATCATCATCTGAGCCATCAAAAGTTATACTTGTAGAATTTCCTCTTTGTGTAGTTTCACTTATTGGATTAGAAAATGGTTTTCACAGTCGATCAAAATAATCTCTCACTTGAGAATAATTTTCCAATCTTCACCATAAAAACCTTCATTAGTGTTCATAGACCTCCTTCTTATCTTGAATCTTACATTGCATTCAAATTATTCTTCCCCTATGATTCAACTTATCCCAAGTAAAATAAGGGAAAGAACCCCCACAACATATCCTTGAAAAAAACCTCTATCAGAATATGAACTAGATTCCATGACTCTTATATATTATATAGATCCATCACTCCATCCTATAACAACTACCAGATGAAGTTATACTTTATCTAAATGTGACTCATCATGGAATGAAATGTTGTATTTTTGGCTAAGTGAATCACACTTTGTGAATAAAAACATATTTCCCATCATATTTCATTCCTTTTAGATCATCCAATGGCCCATTAATCTATATTATATTTTTCCCATATTCTATTAATGTAATATTCTTTACTTTCACTGTTGTGAGTGTAACTACTGGTTAAATATTATGCATCCAACTTACTATAATTCCACTAAATTTGAACACATAACTAGTCATTCTCTCATGAATTTCTTTATATCCTCTAAAATATATATCTAAACCCCCTTGAAATAGATCATCCATTGAAAATTAAGGTTAAAAACATTCATAAAATTTTAACTACTAATGAATCCCCATCAAAACCTCACAATTTTCTCTTCTGATATTATACAAGATTATTTTGACAACTCCCACTAATTTTGAAATATTCATATGAGTACAAACCTTGGAATACATCAAACATTCAATAGCCAATACAGATGAAACCTTCACCATGTACTTGACATCAGCTTCCATTTTTTGTGCCTTCTCCTTTCTTAGATTGAAATGTTCAACCAAGGGTGTGTTTACTTATTTCACCAGACACATGAAAAATTACTCCACCACCATCAAGATGTAATTTTCTTGAATCAGGTAAAAAACAAAAATTAAGACTATCTCTATAACACCCCCTTATTTTAGAATATATATTTCTCTTTCTTGAATTTGATATCTTTGATAGATTTCTTGACATGAAACACTAAAGTTAAACAAACGATGATTGACATTTTATATTATACTTTAAATATTATTTGGATTGGCGAGCATGAATATAACTAACCAAACTATGAAATATATGAATAAAATATTTCCTTAACACAAATGTATTCAAAAAAATCAAAGTAAAATGAGTATTAAATTTGAAATATCAAGAAGATAGTCAGTTAATGTTAATATTTCTATTTTTCAAGAAACTATATTTTTTATTCATTTTTTATCATAATAACTAATGAACTCTAATTTTGATGAAATAAATTGGTAATTATTGAGTAATAATTCATATATTGGTAATAAATTTGATAGAAATAAATAAAAATCATTTAAAGTAAATATGTTTTTCATAAAACTATTTTTAAGTGAACAATTTATTTATAATTTAATAAATTAAAATAATATCTTTTTTGAATGATTTTAATGAAATTTTTAGATTATATATTCTTTGGAGCAAAGTTATATTCATCTAATAATGATTACTAGTAAACTATGATAGCCCTATAGTCATCATTAATTCCCAAAAAGTTACTGAATTTAGAAATTTAAAAATATGGTATAGAAATTACTAAACAACAAGGTAGTATAAGAAGTGAAACACTAAGGTTGATCCCACATAGACAGGGTTAGAGAAAAATAATAATTTAAAAATAAATACCTAAACCATTTTGTGAAAGAAACATAAATATATTTTATTGATAAGATTTAATGATGATGGTTTGAAGTTCAAGATAATAGAAAATGTGATTATAAACTGTAATTATAGGTTCGTGATTAATAATAGCAATTGATAATGAATTAGAAAAAATTAGTTATTTGAACTGAGTCTAGGTGAATCCAGTGGTCATCGTAAACTACCCCCAAATCATTGAATTCCCATTTTTCAATGGTCATTTTACTTTGGTTCTTTTAATGGTTTGGTGACTGAGGACCATATTTAAACATAGAGAAAAAAACCCACCCAGTGGTCATGGTGAGGGTTGTACACTAGTTAATGCATTAATAGTACCACTAACTCACTGATCACACAATGTTCATGAATGAAAAAAATAAAATAAGATAATTAATAATTTAGTCAGCCGAAAAAATACCCAAATGAATTGAATTAAAAACAAAAAACCTCAATAAATTAAATTCCCTATTATTTTAGTTTCATTGTAGAAATTATACCTCCTCGTGATATCTATGAGGAGGTAGGAAAATCAAAACCTAGTTCTAATCATCAAAATAGTGCATGATCCCATTAGTAGATTCCTTCGAGTCCTTCATCGATGAATGAATGAATGGAAGCAACATTTGACCCTTGAATATATAGGCACAAATGAATGATGAAGTTAGCTTTAATTATTTATTGAATTTATCCATTTATGAGGTATTAGTCAATCCTGATTATTAATAGAGGTTCTATTCAATCATCATGATTCATCATGATAAATTTCAATATCAACATAATTTCCTAGGTTTGTCCAGCATATGTCACGATGTGGCACTATTTTCACACCTAGCTTTATTTCATGAATTCTTATCATGATAGTCTGTTTTTCTCTATTTAACTCTTCCTACTATTTTTTGGGCCCTGAAATCATCCCATGTGCATCCTACATCATGGAAAGAATTCTTAAAATTAAAATCTTGATCTTTTTGGATCAGTTTGATCATTTTCCATCAATTTATATCTTTATATAAATGATAAAATCATTATATATATGGTAATGAATTAAATTTTTAAATCAAAAAAGTAATGTATGTTAATATTACAAAGGGATGCATGAAATATAAGTATCAAATCCCCCCCATACTTGAATTAGTGATTTTTATAAAAATTGAAATCTCAGCATACTACAAAGGATTCTCACCTTACCATGCTTTAAAATCAATGTCAATAAAGTCAATTTATATATTATGGAACTGAATGTTTTAGAATCACATAGGAAAATTTCATAGAATCATTACTTTCTAAAGAAACAAGTAAACCATGTATTTTAATTTTCCCATTTTTAGTTAACCATGATTCTTCATTCTTACATTTTTATTTTTTAACTCATTATTAATATGCACGACATTTTCAATTTACCTCACTTTTAATTTTTCCACTCATCACTCAATGTAATAAAATGTAGAGGAGTTGTGTTTATACCTCAAGTACATGACGCTTACCATAGGCATATAATAGATATATCATCCCTACCCAATAATGATAGTGATGAAAATTAATCCTGAGGAATTTTCATTAAAGTTAAAATGTATCTAAGGCTTAAGGTAGGCAGGTTATGAACAAAATAAGGATCAAAAGGAGGTTTTAATCTAAATCATAGTGGATGATATTAAAATATAATCTTGATGAAATACTCTTATCATAAAGAATATGTCATTTTCACATCCCACAAACCTCAACATGGGAACATGATAAAATTAATCATAATAAATAAATCACCCTCTCTTTCTTTTTTTCATAATTTATGCTTAAGGAAAATCTCACATCCACCACCTAACCACATATGATCAAATAATCATCGGTCTGGAAATGGTTTTTTTATCCTCCCAATACACAACCCATTTTTTTATTTTCACTATTTATATATATATAGGTGAATAATAAAGTACAATGATGACATGTCCTATTACCAAATCATAGAACAACTCCCTGTAAAGTCTCCTTGCTGAAGTAGATCCTCATCAACCATGGGAAGCCTCTCCACCACACTTATTTTTTTGAATATCATGTAGAACACTAAGAGTATGGTAGTAAAGGATATAATATGATTGAAATGTGGATATAGTCCTATCATGTTCATTTATGTATTCTATGGTAAAAATTATAAATCAATGTCAAGGTGGGTCCAAGGGTAAAGGTTTAAATAGTAAAATGCCTCAATCATATTAAAATTGATTTTTTCAATCATAACATTAATAAAATTACAAGAAATTTATAGAAGTAAGAATACTCCACTCTCTAAAGAAATATGCTATAGAAATAATGAGAAATATTGGTTTCAAAAAAATGTCTTGATAAAAAAATAAATGGTTGGTATAATCACTTATTTAAATGAATGCTAATAATAAAATCAATTAACATAAATATCAGAAAGTCAAGGTGGTCCAATTATCCAAATAAATCATTTACAGGAATCAAAGAGTCTCTATAAATCATTACTTTTCAATATTAAATCCACATACTTATCTCTACTTATTCATCCGCTAATTTTCTCATTTAAATTTATTAAAAAATATATACAAAAATGTGACATCGTAATTATTCTAAGTATCACATGTCCCCTAGATCAGTTGATTATAGAAAAAGGTCAAGGAAGTGTAATAAATTTTTAGTTTAAAGTTCTAAAAACAAACGAATGTAAAAAAATATAATACAAAAATATATACTTGAAATTCTTAATCCCATTTTAATGACACTTCAGTCATGGTATACATAGGTTTTGGATGTATCATTTCACATCATGAACTTGATTTTCACAACATAAATCTTCTATAGATGGAATATTCAATCCCTTACTATTTCTTTCTTACTAGTGCCTTTATTTTGAACCTGAAAAATAAAAAAACAAGTGAAAGTGTAGGATTATTCAATAACACTTAAAAATATAAGGGTAATTGAAACTAAATCAGAATATAAAATTAAATACATAGAGATTAATAAATATAAAATTTTATAAATCAATATAAACACATATTACCACCTGAAAGATGTTCTATTTTAGTGTTCATTTATCTCGACCATACCTAGGTTTTCAAATTAGAGTGTGGTTTAAATAAAATTATCTCATATTACTCCAATATTTTCTTTGAAACCCATCTAGTCTGACTAGTTTTATACTTAATTAAATCTGCATGATGTTTAGAGGAGATGACCAGAATCTTTATTTTTTTAAGATAAGTATTAATAATTTGGTATCCATCTAGATTTCATGAAATTATTATTTTATAATATCTTGTTATAGTTGTTCTACTTATATAAAGATTACTTTATGTTTAGAAACCAACTCCTCGATTTATTCTTCCTCGACTGGTAATTATTGTTCTTCTATATAGACTATTAAAGGTGTATCAAGTTCTTCTTATGCTTCTTAAATTGCTTCAATATCTGATATTTTTTTATAAATGTGGAAATCATATTTTTTCTTCATTTTCTTTTTTCCTTCTGGTGTTATTCTAGTTTTTCAAAAAATATTTGTAAATAAGTAGTAGTTGAGGATCTTTCTTCCTCTTTTTCTTCTTCTTACTATTATCCTAGAAATTTTACATTGGCCCACTCTTGTTCAGTAGTAATATCCACTTTATCTTCTTCCCCCAATCCTATAAAGTTGAGGGTTTCATCCAAATAAATAAATTCAGCTTCGGTAATAAGTCTTACCTCAGCTATATTGTTTAAAAATTGACCATATTAACACGCCACATCAAAATATTATTACATGATATGGAGTGATTCTTTTTTATTGCTTGGGTATGGTTTTGGACACTTCTATAATTTATTGATCATCATATTAAGTTCTTTAGGTTGATGTATTAAATCCTTCAGAAGGAAGGAGAACCTATCTTTAGTAGTTATAATTTTTTGTAGCTATATCATCACAACCAAAAATACCCATGTTTGTAAAAGTGATAAAAATAATAAATAAAAACCTATATAAAAATTAAAAAACATAAATAAATGATAAAAAGTGGTTTATATGTTGTTAAACTAAAATAATATCTACCCCAATCCTAGGAAATGGTTCCAAAAAATTAATAGCCCGGTGGGCATTGTAAATTCCTACTAGGTTGAAAAATTTATAAATTTAAAAATATAGTATAAAAAATAACTAAACTATAGGGTAGTATAGAAAGTTCAAGTATGATTTCAAATCCATAGAGAAAATTTTAGATAAATATAAAAATTAAATAATAAATACCTACACTATATTATGAAATAAACCTAATTGACATTGATTGAAAAACGAGAATGGATATGGTTTGAATTCCAAGAAAATATAAAATGTTCTTGGAAATTTCAATTATAAGACTATGATTAATTAAGGTATAAGATAATTAATTAGTAAACATGATTAATCATAAAAAATTATTTTTGAATCTAACAGTCATCATAAAAACCTCAAATCATATAATTCCCCTTTTTACAATGTTCATGCTACATCGGTTCTTTTAATGGTACCGTGACTCTGAATATGTTTAAACAAACCAAACAACCCATCCAGTGGTCATGGTGAAAATATTCCACTAGTAAATGGATTTATATTATCACTCCCTCACTAATCACATAATGGTAATGGATGACTAAATCAAAGAAGAGAATTAGTAATTTTCGCATGTAGGAAAGACCCAAATGAATCGTACTCAAAATAAAAATACCTCAAGACATGCAATCCCCTTCATTGTAGTTTCTTTCCACAAAGTGTACCCCATAATTATATACATGAAGGGGTAATAAAATTAAACTATTTTCTAATCATCATAGCAGTTCTTGAGCCCAGCAGCATCTTCCTTCTAGTCCTTTACCGATGATTTCATTAATAGAAATAGTGGATGACCCCTAAAATTTATAGGCATTGATCAATTCTTGGGTCATAATTAATTCATAACTGAATGTCATCATTAACGATTCCTCAGTCAATCTTGGTGACTAATGGTGGTTCTGGTCAATCGATGTAAGTATCCATGTTAAATTTCACTATCAATGTAATTTATTGGGTTTCTCTAATATATGTCAGGTCATGATACATAGTTTAATGTTATGAATCATTAGGTTTTCCTTTATTCTTCATTTTTTAAATCCCATATTCATGTCATGAATTCTTTTCATTTCATGAATACCATTCACGATGTGAATTTCAAATTTTCATCACATTCAGCTTTGTTTCGTCATTATTCTTCAATTTTGATCCTCTAACTCATCCCATGGACATCCTATGTCATGTAAATCCTTTTTAAGGTTAAAATATTGATATATTCGGCTCATTTTTCTCATTTTACATCAATTGGTTTATCCTACCATAGATAGAAAAATCAATAGACATGTGGGTGAGAATTAAATATTTATGTCACAAAATTAATTTATTTTAATATAAAACTTCATTCATGAGATATAAGTATCAAAATCATTAGATTAAGGTCCCTTCTACATGAAAAATACTTTTATTTTCATTATGTTTTAGGGGTTTATTTTTAAATTAATTTCCACAACTTATTGAAATTGAATTTGATAAAATTGTTTCCAAATTTTAAATCATCATGTGAAAAAATTTTAAATAGTTCAATTTCTTTTTTGGTCATAAGTAATAGTAACTGAGGTAAATTTTCATTATTATGGTAAAGGTTTAAGGGATTTACAAGGGATTAAATTGAAGAGTTATTGATTAAAATAAATTAAAAGTTTTCTAAATACTATTGGTTGAATTTAATTTGACCTTATATCATCCCATATTTTAAATGGATATAATTTAGAGACATTGTATAATGATATTGACCTTATCATATATTAATTTTATTAATTTTTACATGTTTTTCACCCACCTCACTTACAAAAGGAAACTTCCTCTCCTCTCCTAATAACATGTTATTAAGCCACTTAACTTAACCAAAATACAAAAAATATATTTTTAAATTCCCTATACAATTTTTAAATGTTATGGTATTCTTAAATGACCAACCCAAGGGTCATAAAAAAGATATCCAAAGTAAGTTTCTCAAAAAAGATGTATAGCTCTTAACTGATAGTTTTCATGTTTATTTCTTCTTCTAGATCCATGAAATATTTTATAACCATGATGATATAATAAAATATGTGTCTTAAATATACTTAAATTTTATTATGTTTATAAAATAACCTTTTTATCTCATTTTCCATTCAATGGGAAATTAAAGTGTCGCTCATGTGTACGTATAGACTATCGTTTTCACTAAGAGATTTAATTAATTATTCATCACTGTCTCATGGATGGTTTTGTTAATGGATTTAATGGTATATATTATTTTTATAAAATTATTATGATTCTATAAATATAAAATATTATGTACCTTTTTACTCTCCAATTAATTGGAAAATGATAACATCGCTCATTTGTACATATGGACTACCGCATCTACAAAGAGATGTGATTTTTTTTCATTTCAAATTTAAAATTATGGTAATAAAGATAAATTTAATAGATATATATGATATTTATTATATAAATATGATTCTATAAAGTTGAATTATTAATTACCATTATTTCATTTCTTCCATATAAAAGTGAAATCATCACTTGTTCATACGTATAGACTATCATCTCCATGGAGTGATGTAATTCATTTTTCATCACCACCTTATATAGATGGTTATAAAAGCGTATATAATGATTAAATATGATAATTATGACATTATTATGATTTTTTATCATTAAACTATGACGAAGGTAAAAATACTAGAACCATTGAAACAAAACAAGCATGGAAAACAGACCAGATTTCACCTAAATAATGAATGTGATAAAGAATTTTTAATAGATAGTTAATTAAAAATTATAATAGAATGATAAATAGTAATATATTTATGAATCTAGTAAAATATTATAGGTATAATAAATCTATATTTATTATATATGAGGTTTTAACATATACAAAAAAGATGGGACTTGAGGTAAAGGTTTATGTTATAATCTCTTTTCTTCTTGAGATTTTTTATGTTAAATTTTCATTGAGGGAAATGACATGATTCTTATCTTATAAACCTAGTATATTTTCTTCTCTTATAGTTATTCATAATTTTTTCAAGTATTATTACTATTTTTTCTCTTTTTTACATACAATTATTGCAAAATTTTCTTTAATAAAAGTTGTCCTTATTTCTTCTTTTTGGGTTGGGAATCATTGTCATTCGTCTATTTGTTCTTCAAAATATTTTATGAATATTTTTATCGAAACATAAATGAAGGATAAAGTTTATTTTTATTAACTTTTAATTTATTTAAAAATAATTAAACTTAATCTTTTCAAATTTTTCCCTTATAACTCACTTCTGACTTTTTACAAAAGTGTGATAATAATGTTCTTTTTTAACATATATGGCATGAATACATTTTACCCTATAATTTTATTCCTTTTTAATGAACATTCATTTATAAGTATCAAATTTTTTACAAATAAAACCCAATTTTCATTATTTCTGAATTTTAGTTTTTTATAAAAGTTACCAAAAGAAAATGGACATTTTCTATTGATTTCCAAATAGTATTATAAATTATTTTATGAAATGGATTTTTTTCTATATTAACATCCTTTAAGGAATTTTATTATTCCCTGGGGTTATGATCTTATAATACCATCTAATTCTTTTCTCTAGATGGATTAGGATGATGATGTTATAAGGATGATTCTATGAAACCCATTTCATTCCCAAAATTTAATGAGGTTATGATTAAATATTTATGAAACTCATTTTTCATGATTTATGTTATAATTAATTGAGAAATGTTTTAATGAATGTATATAATACCTATGTATATATTTCAATATGTGATGGGTATGACAATAATTCTACTGTACTCTAACTCATTTGATAATGTGATATAGATATCGAATGATATAATAATGATAAGCATGGACATTATTGTGAATTTCTATGTTCACATATTGATGCATGAGTATGATTTCTACTATATAATATCTTAATATTATATGTGAATATGATAAAACATTGTTATGTTCACAATATAATGCATTGAAATGATTAATAATAGCTATATTCATAAGAATATATGTGGACATGATTGTGAATAGTTATGTTCACAAGATTATTATTTTATATTCTAATTATGCCACATGATAATATTATGACCAATGAATTGTGATTTATTATTTCACACTCTTATGAATAATTTATATGGATGTTCCATAATTTTTGAGTAGTTATCTATTCTTTTTATGGGTATAAAACTTTTATATTGGGAACATGATATTGATTATGTTATTATACCCTTATGATCATCTTACGCTCACTTGTGATTGATATCTACCAAGTTTTCCCTTACTGATAATCTTAAATCACTATCTATTATGTTTTACTTCATCATGTTATAATGTAATGTTCTATGTATGATATTTTTAGAAGGGTAATAAATATAAATAATGCTTATGGGAGATGTCAAATATTTTTCATAAATATGTTGATTATGTATCTAGTCTCTAAAGTCACTAATAGTTTTTGGTTTCAGGGTGTGTATGTATTAAATATTATTTTATAATGATGTAATATTTTTTATGCAATTCTTCATTCACCTCAGTTTTTATTATAGTTGGGTTTAGTTATTTTTTATATTATTTTATAAGGGTAAAACCTAATACAAAAAATGATGAACCAAAATGTGATATAAAATGAACCTAAAGTGCATAGGTCGATAAGACAATGTCATAAATTATAAAATATCATGAATGATTTTCTTATCACCACTTAATTTAATTATTATTTCTCAATACTTATGTTACCTACTTTTGGTTTTAGTCAATGGATGTAACCATATAGAATTTTACTAGTAGTGAATGTGATGGTAAATACAATGAGTATCCTCTTAAGAAACCAAATGTCTTGGGAGATGGGAGGAAATACCATGTGATGATGGACACTCAACTCACTCAAGCTATGAGAAATAACACAAACCATGTGGAGCTTATGAATACCCCCTAGGGAAGAGAAAAATGTCATTGATTGTTTTATATGATAGTTTCCACCCTCCTTCTATGGGTGTTATGATCCACTAGTTTTTGAGAAACAAATAAATGTGATGGAAGATAGATTTTATATTCTATAATGGTCATATCATAAGAAATTTTTTCGGTTGTTTACCATTTGGAAGGTGAAGTGGATCAATGGAAAAATCTCATTAGGAATACAAGGAATGAAGAAGAAAGTAACTCCATGGAATGGGGGGAGTTTAAGAGGGTATTAATTAATAATTATTTTCCTAAAAATATTCAAATTAAGATAGAGAGGGACTTTATTGAGCAGAAGAATAAGGATGATAAATCCATTGGTACATAAAAAAGAAAACATTGAAAGAATTTTAAGTAATGCTTCTGGCCTTATCATCAAAACCTTGAGAGAAATTGATTGACTAATTAGTATCCTAAAACCAATTCGTCAAAAGGAATTAGCTGTAAGATACTATTATATTTATTAATAAACCATTCAATGTGGTCTTAATATAGAAATAGAGAGTGTAACTCTAGGGAATCTTTAGGTTTTCGTGATAATAAAAGAAAAATTGAACTCTATGGAAACTAATGCGATAAATAACATGGAGGAAAGAAATTACAACAACCAACATGCCAAAAATTTGGGGTGAATTACATAGAAAATTATCTGAAAGTAATTGAGAAATTATTTAACTATTGAAAGGTTTTTCATCAAGCTTCTGATAGTTTATGGGGAATAAAGAGGTTGGAAACTAAAACATAGGAAAAGAAGGATTCAACTGATGAATTTTAATGTTTTTAATATAAGGATATTATAAATTATGTCAATAGATTCACTAATATAAGAGTAAATTAGGATGTAATGTAACACCCCATTACGCTTTTCAGGTAATAATTTATTTATGTTTTCCTTATCATAATAGATTGGGTGCGTTTGTGGGTTTCTTAGGGATAGAAAGCCTTTTCTGGGGAAATAGACCTAAAGTTTAGGGATGTGTGTTTATTTTAATTAATGGAGCCTTGATATAAATGTTTTGATGGCTTGGAGGGGTTCTCCCAAAGTTTGAAGAATGACTCAGGTGCCTCAGTATTTTTCTACTTAAACCTACAGTTCCAGTAGTCTACTAGGGATTTACACATTGTGTAAGGGGGTTAAACGACTTGTATTTGTCACTTGAAATATGTTTTGAATGGATATAGGGTGTGAAATATCTACATGTTGTGTAATAGGTTCATCGGGTGTAATGTTCTAGAATCAGATATTAATAAAAAATGCAATGCATTTTTTAGTGATTTTTGCCTTCATGGATTACACGACATGTAATGGGATTATATTCTATGTAAATATCATGATTTGTGATTTTTAGGGTTATTTTCGAATTATTTTTATTTCATTCAGTCTAAAACCCTCCCTCTCTTGACCCAGAACTCACGGGTTGTTCCTTACCTTCCAAATCACTTTGTTTGGAGACCGATCATCAGGTTTGTTGTAGTGTACCTCTCTGGGTAAGTATTCCTTATGGTTATTCTGTAATTTGGTCATGTATACTATGTTGGTTTCATTTTTAATTTTGTTTTTTGATCAAATAGTGTTTTTTATCGATCCTTTTCTATTTATTTCCATGCCTTGTCTTTTTAAGGATGATCTCTTGGTTTCCAATCACTATTCTTGAAGGTGACCAGGTTTATACCGATTTGAGGTAGGTGTTTCTATAAAATGGCTCAATTTTATGAATTTATTATCATTATAGATAAATTAAATTTTTTTTTTTCATCTAATTTAAGTTATTTGTTGTTTTAAAGGATTACTTGGAAAGATAAAAAAATTTAAGGGGTTTTCATTAAAATCAAATTTATCCTAATTCAAAAATTTATTTTTCCAAAACAAAAGTGGTTTGGATTGGATTTGAAAAGGTTTCAAAATTTTAAACATTATTTTGAAATTAAATTTTTAAATCTCGGTACATTGTGGGCCTTGGTTGTTTTGGTAAATAGACATGGGAAACCTTAGTGTGTGTTTCACTATTAGGAGTTAACCCTTAGAATATTGATGTATTATGGGGAAAATCGATATGACAACCCTGCTTTTTATTACAAACTTAAACATGACTTATTACATAAAATATTCAATTTATAAAAGATAAAAGATCAAGAGGTCTAGTGTATTTAGTGATTAGGAACATTGCATAACAACTTAAATAATGAAACACAGCGCCTTTATTGAAAACTTCCTTTACATGACCATTACATTCCCTCTTACTTAGCATTTCATGGGATAACCTAAGGACATGCATAAGAAAATGGTGGGATATAAAGCCCAACAAGGGAGTAAACATGGAATAACATATAGAATACAATACATTTAGGCAATAGTAATATCAACAGAGTATAAAATAAACATGAACATAAAGGCATGATATAGCATGATTATCATAACATGGAAATGTGGCAACAACACTTAACATGGTATTAGCTTGAGCCAAGGCTCATTGCACATGGAACAGGAGTAAACCCTCATTGCACTTGAATTAACATGATTAAACACTAATTTAACTTGAATTATCATGATTAAACACTCATTTCACTTGATATATCATGATACTAATCTTTACCCAATGCATTGCAGCACTATCAGAGCGCACCCTTCTTAAACATTTCATTTCATGCATAAGTGTGCCACATGGATCATACAAAATGGAATAATTAAAGATCATCATGTATTACATGATAAATGGATGTGGAATTAATACATGAAACTCTATAATCAATAAGTAAATGTTCCTAAATGTGAATACCCTTGATAGATAAATGGGCATGGTATTCACGACACAATGACTTTGGCTTGGAAAATCACGGTGCAATTTCGATAGCATAAGGACATGACATAAGAATTCATAAAAATGGTTGATGGTAGATAAAGGGATGTCTCATCATATTTAATTGTAATTTACATTAAGGGGGGTCATATAGATACATGTCCCAACATAAGTAATGGAATTTTAGATTCATAATACAAAAGAATTTCTTGAATGTAAATTAGGAGAGAGAAATTCCTTACGGAATTTTAGCTTGGTAACAGGTGTACATGGGAGTAATTAATGAGAGATAAATTGGTCTCTCATCATTAAAACATAAATAGGGAAGTATGGGGGAGGTGAAAAATCATACCCCAAAATTTGTAATTGAAAATAAAAGGGCATAACAACTTAAAGATAATTGGACAAAAAAATAGAAAGGAACAAATCCCTTACTTGGAAGTGTGATCCCAAAGGCTTGGGAGAGGCTTGAGAGAGGCTTATAGGGAGATTGGGGAACCTTGGGAGGATTATAGGGAGATTAGGGTCAAGTTTGGTTGAGCTCCAATGGCTTTTAGTGAAGAGGAAGTGGGAGCTTAGGTGGGTTTATACAGGAAATGAGAGGGAATTCTTTATTATTTAGGTTTTGGACCCTACACAATAAACTAATCAAAACCACAAGCCATCCCATGGTTTTTTTCCCATGGTATTTTCCAAATGGGAGTTAAAAACAATATTTTATAATTCTAATGCCTGAAATTATTAAAATATTAGGGTTGCTTAGGTAGAGGTGAGTTACACTCTCAAAGAAATCAGTTTAAAAAGTTAAAATGTTTTATATGTCTTGAAGGATCCACTAAATATTTGTAAAATAAATTAAACAAACCCAAAATCACATTATTTTAATGGTAAAACATATTTTGGACAAAAAATGTTTATATTGTTTTATTACATCACTATTGGGTCATTATGATGTCATAAAACACATTATATATTTAAACGGTATTTAGTTTTTACCCAAAAATTTGAGTGGCACAAAAAATTATGAGAAATTCACTGTTGGATAATTTTGACATCCTGATTCCAAAAATAATATTCATTTTATCTATATAATTTTCTGAATATGTGAATTTTTACTTTTAAAATAAAAACTAACATTTATCAAATATTCATAGGTTTTGACAAAAATGGATTTTAAACCATAAAAATTACAATTGTATTCATAAAAATTATATGATCATTTGTATTTAATAAAAATTAATATATTAATAATATTTTATTAAAATATTATATAATTAAAAAATCCTTTAAATCATCAAAAATATATTTCTTAGAAAACTATTGACCAAAAATACTATTTTCGTTTTAAAAACTATTTACAAAGTAACAATAGTAAAATGAATGTATATTCTTTATTATATACAAAAATAATGAAAATAATCATAGTTCTAATTTCTTTTTACATAACCCCTTATAACACCTACATAAGACCAAAGTGTAATGTGTGCGATGGTGATAGACTCTTGGGGTGTATCGGATAACACCGTGCAGTTGGTAATCTCTATTAACTTTCACTTCTCCCGTAAGAGGTTCTGTTTGATCTTAACGTGTTGAATATCATCTTGGTCTTGGTCAAGAGAGAATACCAATGACCCCACCACCTTTCTGAGCATCAAAAAATGGGCTTTGTATGGGGTAAGTCTGTTGTATGAGGCCATCACTTCCTTTGTCTGAGTAAATTGGATTTGTTAAATCCTTATATTTATACTAATCATGTGATCAATGTTTAATGGCTATATTAGAAACGACCATAATTCTTAAAGGTAATTTAAAATCAAAAAACATAAAACCAAGGAAGTGCATATGTTATATGACCATTTTACCTAATAACGCACTTAATTATATCAAGAGGTATTTTCATTGATAAAAGTTTGGGTCATTATAATCTTCTCCCCTTAAAAAATTTCGCCCTCGAATTTTTCTTTTCCCACACTAAAACAAATGTGGGTAACTCTGTTTCATCACTTCCTTTGATTCTCATGTTACTTCTTCAAACTTTTTGTTTCTCTACAACTCCTTGATGAGGGTCATTGTCTTATTTTATAGAACATTTTCCCTATGATCTAATATCTTCATCGGATTCTCTTTATAGGAGAGGTCATTTTCCAATGGTACCACCTCTGGATTGAGTGCATGTGATGTGTCAGGTATGTACTTCATCGATAGTGATACATGGAATACATCATGTACTTGAGATAGGTTCAGTTGGAATTCTAGTTGATAGCCCACTGCTCCAATGTGATCAAGGATCTCAAAAGGGATAATGTTCCTTGGACTAAGCTTTACCTTAATACCAAATCTCATAACTCTATTCAACGGTGATATGAGGAGGAATACCATTTCTCCAACATCAAACTCTAGGTCTCATCGATGATTATCATCATAGATCTTTTGTCGAATCTGAGCAGCTTTAATGTGTTGCTGGATGGTCTTAACCTTCTCCGCCATTTTTTTGACAATTTATGGACCTAGAAGTATTCTCTCCCCAACATTATCCCAACATGTTGGTGTTCTGCACCTCTTACCATAAAGGGATTCATATGGATCCATTTGGATTCTTGATTGGAAACTATTTTTGTAAGAGAACTAAACTAGAGGAAGATGTTGATCCCATCCTCTTTTGATGTCCATTAAGAATTCTCTCAACATGTCCTCAAGTGTTTGGATAGTCCGCTCAGATTGGAAATAATTTTGAGGATGATAAACTGTACTAAAGTTTAACTCAGTATTCATAGCATGTTGAAGAATCTTCCAAAACATAGAGGTTAATCTTGGATCTCTATTAGATACAATCGATAGTGGCTCCATGTAGCCTTACCACTTCTCTGATGTATATCTGTGCCAGTTGATCTAATGAGAAATCCTCCCAAATTGCAATGAAGTGTGAATTCTTCATAAGATGGTCCACAAAACCTAAATAGAATTGTTTCCTTTGGATGTCTTCAGAATTCTGGTGACAAAATACATCATGATGTTCTCCCATTTCCATGCTGGTATGGGTAATTGTTGCATCATCCCCTTAGACTTCTGCCTCTCAGTATTCACTTGCTAACATACTAGACACTTTGATGTATACTCAGCGATCTCCATTTTCATGTTTTCCCACCAATAATTCTCTCTAAGATCTCAAAACATATTTGTGTTCCCAAGGTGAATGGATAAATTCAAACTATGTGCATCATCTAAAAATTATTTCTTCAAATCCTGATTTTATGGAACACATAGTCTTGACCAAAATCTCACAATTCCTTCTTCATTAACATTGAACTCTGAGGATTTCCCTTTTTTAATAGTTTCCAAATTCTTCTGAATTCACACATCATCCTTTTGAACATCCTTTAACCTTTCCCGAAGAGATGGTTGAGTAATCATTTGTGAAACTATTGATTATTTTCCCTTATTTCTGATTCCCATATACATATTCATCAAATCTAAGAAGATTGTATCCTTTTCAATTCTCATCAATGATAATATTGATGGTTCCTTTCCAATTTGATCATCTACCATCGTGTTCTCTTTCCTAGGGTGGTAATGGATTGAGAAATCATAGTATTTGATCATCTCTAACCATCTTCATTGGTTCATATTCAACTCTTTCTATGTTAATATATACTTCAGTCTTTTTTGGTCCATATATATTTCACACTTCTCCCCAAAGTGGTAATGTTGCAAAATTTTCAAATCAAATATCACAGCAGCCAACCCCAAGTCATTTTTTGGATAGTTTTTCTCATGAAAATTCAATTGACATGAATCATAGGAAATGACTTTGTCATTTTCATCAACACACAGCCTAGGCCTTTCTTCGAAGAATCACTGAATAAAAAAAAGTTCTACACTTGTGGGTAGTGTGAGAAAGGGCGTAGTGATAAGCCTCATTTTCAACTCCTTAAAGCTTTATTTGCATTCATCACTCTTAAAAGACTATACTCCCTTCCGAGTTATCTAGGTAAGAGGGTTGGACAATCGTGATAAATTTCTTACAAATTGGCGATAATATCCAGCTAACCCTAGGAAGCCATAGATATATGTTTCCGATGTTGGCCTTGGCCATCCCTCAATTGCAGTTGTCTTGGAGGGATCCACAGATATCCCATTGCTTGTGATTATATGGCCCAAGAATGATACCTCCTTCAACAAAAACTCACACTTTATATACTTTTCATTGAGATTCTCTTTTCACAATGTCTCTAATATAGTTCTTAGATAATCCCCCGGATCCTCCTTGTTTTTGGATTATATTAGAATATAATTTATAAAGACTACCATAAATTTGTCGAGGTAATATCTAAATACATTATTCATCAAGTTTATGAAAATTTCTAGAGAATTATTGAGTCCAAAATTCATTACTAGGAATTCATAGTACCCATACCTTATACAAAAAGCAGTCTTGGGGATATCCTCTTTCTTCACCCTTACTTAGTAATATCCCGACCGTAAATCCACCTTGCAGAAGTATTGTGCTCCACATAACTGATTGAACAAGTCATTAATTTGTGGAAGAGGATACTTTTTCTTTATCATGATTTTATTGATCTCATGATAATCAATGCAAAGTCACATTGACCCATCCTTCTTCTTGACGAAGAGGACTGGTGCACCCCATGGTGAAGCACTTGGGCATATAGACCCTTTATCCAGATTATCCTGTAGTTGTTTCTTATACTCCTCAAGCTCCACAGCAGCCATTCTATATGGAGTCTTGGATATTTGCAATGCCCCAAGTATAAGGTCAATTGAGAATTCAACATATCTTCTAGGAGGAAGACCAGGAAATTCCTCGGGAAACACTTTAGCGAATTCCCTCACAATAGGCATGTCTTCAAGGATGGTTTCTTCCTTAGACTCAATAATCTGAGCCAGATACACATGATCATAGGGTAGTAATATCCATGCTTGAGATGATGGTTCTAAAGAAGATTCATCTTTCTCCTTGCACTTGTATAGAATCGGGGGTCGATTCTCTATATGGGGAGTGATTTCCCTCTCACGGAAATTTATGTTGGCTCTATATAAGTAAAGACAATACATTCCAAGAATTGCATAAAATTCCACCAGAGGGAGTATTATGAGGTTCTTTAGAAAGTTCAATCCACAGATTGTGACCAGGGAGGAGTTATATTCATGGGATTCAATGATTTCCCCATTTTCTATTCTCACCGATATCTTTAATTACATGATTTCTAGTGGTGTTAGGATTTTTCTACTAAACTTTTGGGATATAAAATAATGTTTAGAACTAGAATAAAAAAGTATATTCTCTATTCTTGAATTAATAACTAGAGTACATGTCACCATGTTGTTTTTGAGGTCCACTTCGGTTGTAGTGATGGAAAAATCTTTCCCTTGTTTCCTTGGAGGTTATTGGTTGGCTCCGAAAACCCTTGGTTTAGGGAACTTATTTTCAAGGTGCCCTGGTTCATTGTAGTTGAAGCAATAAAAAATTTGTTGAGGGTCGAACTGAGCATTCCTCTCCTCTATCACAACTGTGGGTTTTTCTTATCGGCAGTTAATACTTAGGTTACCTTCTCTTCCACACCTAAAGCATTTCCTCATCCCCTTCATGCAATTTCTGGGTTACTTCTTTCTGCACCTTTGGAAAGTGGGGTTATATATTTTATTATAACCATTGTATTTATCCATCGGGATTCCATAATTGAATTCCACCTTATGATTATTATCCCCATGATACCCCTGAGATTCTCCGATCTCCATTTTTTACTTTGAGGGTACATCAGAAAATTTCCTTATAGCTATCGAAGTCACAGATCACCTGGGCATTCTATAGGCTAGGTTTTAGCCCACCAAATAAGAGGTCAACCTTGAATTTAGGGGTAACAAAAAAGATATAGGTGTATCATTCAATACATGTGAAGTTTTCCTCATATGCTCTCATGGATTCATCATCTTTTTTATTGAGGGAAAGGAACTCCCTTTCTATCTTAATTTGGAGGGTGCGTGGAAAATATTTTTCGAATAATATTTTACGGAAATCCTTCTATTCCAACGCCTTGATATCCTTCTCAGGCTTCGTATTTTTTATCAATGGCTGCCATTAATCATCTTCACCCTCCATATGATAATCATCCAAAAGTACCTTCTCTTATTCAGAACATTGATGGAGGGAGAATATCTTCTCAATAGATTTGATTCATTGTTCAGCAATCGAGGGATCGAATAATCCATTAAAAGTATGAGGCCTTTGTATGATGAATCTCTCGATTGCAACTTGTTCTTTCTTAGGGGGGTTGAATGTTCCTCTTGACCCATGTTTCTATTCAAATCTTGAGTTAACTAAGAGAGTATCATGATAAAGTTTTCAATTCTTGCTCCCATTGGATTGAGAATCTCATTAAAATAGTCATCACATTGATCTTCGCACCGATTGTTAGCCCGAGTCCTCCTATTACCATCCATTGGCTGGAATAAAAGGAATATTGGGGGTAACACATAAAGGGTAATATAAGTACAAAAATAGATGTGTTATAAATAACTTATATTTCCTTAACATATGAATCTATAGTATTCAATCTATGTTATCCATTATCTACTTCCCAACATATATTCTTAGGGTCATTTTTTTATTCCCTTAACAATGGTTCGTACTAAGTTTGTGAATTTACCAAAGTATATCCCCCAGGAGTGTCGTAACCAAGAGTGAATAAAGGCCCATTTTCGTGTTCCATGATACATCGGGTCAAGCCTGAAACTCCTTGTTAGAGTTCTCAATCCTAGGTATGTATGTGGCAGAGCCGCCTCTACCTGCTCATATCCAGACAGCGATGTATTGGCTTGAAAAATCACTTTCTAAATACTCACCAAAACTTAGGGATGTTTTTATTATACCTAGTCTTATACCTAAGGATTTCACTAGGGTTTTCTAATTCTAATCCCAAAAATACTAAACCTATCCTTTGATCCTAACTTTGACAACCCTTCTTTTTATTACACACTTAAACATGACTTATTACATAAAATCTTCACTTGATACAACATAGAATGTTGAGAGGTCTAGTGTCTTTGGGGATTAGGAACATTAAATAATGACTTAAGTCATGAAATGCAACATCTTTATTGAAAACTTATTTTACATGACCACTACATTCCCTCGTACTTATCAATGCATGGGATAACCTAAGGACATGCATAAGAAAAGGGTGAGCTATAAAGCCTAGTAAGGGAGTAAACAAGGCATATCATAGAGAATAAAATACATGTTATGAAATAGGCATATCAATGGAGTATAAAAGAAACACGAACATAAAATCATGATATAGTATGATTATCATAACATGGAAATGTGGAAACAACACTTAACATGGTATTAGCATGATCCAAGGCTCATTTCACATAGAGCATGATTAAAACCTCATTTCACTTGAATTAGCATGAGTAAACCCTCATTGAACTTGAATTAGCATGATAAAACCCTTATTTCACTTTACTTATCATGAAACAAATCTTTACCCAATGCATTGGAGTGTTATCAAGGTGTTCACTTCTTAGACATTTCATTTCATGCATAAGTGTGCCACATGGATCATACAACGTGGAATCATTAAAGATCATCATGTATTCCACGATAAAGGAATGTGGAATTCATACATGAAAATATATAATCAATAAGTAAACATGAATAAAGGTGAATACCCTTGAGAGAGAAATGGGAATTGTATTCAAGACACAATGACTTTGGCATGGAAAATCGCGGTTCAATTTCGGCAGCATAATGACGTGACATAAGAATTCATAAAAATGGTTGATGATAGAGAAAGGGGTGTATAATCATATTTAAATGAAATGGACATTAATGGGTTCATATAGATACATGTCCCAACATAAGTAATGGAATTTTAGATTCATAATACAAAATAATTTCTCGAATGTAAATGAGGAGAGAGAAATTCCTTACGGAGTTTCAGTATGGTAACGGGTGTACATGGGAGGAATTATTGAGAGATAAAGGTGTATCTCATCATTCAAACCTAAAGAGGGAAGTATGGGGGAGGTGATAAATCATACCCCATCATTTGTAATTGAAAATAAAAGGGCATAAAAAATTGGAGAAAATGAGAAAGGAAGAAATCTCTTACATGGAAGTGTGATACCAAAGGCTTGGGAGAGGCTTGAGAGAGGATTATTGGGAGATTGGGGCGCCTTGAGAGTATTCTAGAGAGAGGAGGAAATATTTTAGTCTAGTTTCAAAGGATTTTAGTGAAGAGGAAGTGGGATCTTGGGTGGGTTTGTATAGGAAAGGGTAAGGAATTCATTATTATTTAGGTTTTAGACCCCACACATTAAAATAATCAAAATCCCAAACCATCCCATGGTTTTCCCCATGGGTTTTTCAAAAGGGGAGTGGAAAAAAATATTTTATAAGGCTAATGGCTTAACTTCTTAAAATATTAGGGTCTCTTTTGTGGAGGTGAGCCACACTCTCAAGGAAATCAATTTAAAAGGTTAAAATGTTTAATAAGTCTTGGAGGGTCCACTAAAGCTTTGTAAAATAAATAAAACAAACCTTAAATCACATTTTATTAATGGTAAAATATATATTGGCAGAACATAATGTTTATAGTATTTTATTACATCACTATTGGGTCATTATGATGTCATAAAACACATTATATATTTAAATGGTATTTAATTTTTACCCAAAAATTTAACTGTCTCAGAAAATTATGAAAAATTCACCATTGGATAATTTTGATGTCCTCATTCCAAAAATAATATTAATTTTATCTAACTAAGTTTCTAAATATTTGAAGTTTTACTTCTAAAATAAAAACCGACATGTATCGAAAATTCATGGATTTTGACAAAAATAGCTTTCAAGCCTTAAAATTTACAATTATATTCATAAAAATTATATGATCATTTATATTTAATAAAAAGTAATTTTTTAATAATATTTTATTAAATTGTTATTTAATTTAAAAATCCATTAATTCGTCAAAAATAAATTTCTTAGTTTAATATTAATCAAAAATACTATTTGTGCTTTAAAAACAATTTAAAAAGTAACAATAATAAAATGAATGTATATTCTTTATTATATACAAAAATAATTCACATAATAATATTAGTAAGGTATTGTTACATAACCCCTTATAAAACCCGCATAAGACTGAAGGGTAAGGTTTGTAATGGTGACAAACTCTTGGGATGGCTTTGATAACATCGCTCTGGTGGTAATATCTATTCACTTCCACTTCTCTCGTCGGAGGTTTCATTCGAGCTTAACATGTTAGAGCTCTACTTGGGATTTGTCAAGATGGAAACCCAATGACACCACCTCCTTTTTGAACTCTAAAAAATGGGCTTTATATGGGCTAAGTCTACTGGATGAGGTCATAGCTTCTTTGGTATGAGTAAATTGGATTTGTTAAAGCCCTATATTTATAATAATCATGTGATCATTGTTTAATGACTATATTAGAAATGGTCACAATTTTTAATGGTATTTTAAAATCCAAAAATATAAAACCAAGGACATTTATACATTATATAACCATTTTACATAATAATACATTTAATTAGATCAAGATAAATTTTCATTGATAAAAGTTTGGGTCATTACAATCAATATCAACTGGATCCAATGTTTGTCCTAGGTTAGGATCTTTTAGCTCTGCTATGTATTTCCCCATAGTCTAGAGCCCAAATTATAGTGTTCTAGGTAATTTATGATTTTTTATCACATGATTGTTTTTATCATGGATTGTTGGTCACCTATTTTTAAGTGAGGTTGTATCACATGGCATTGCATGGTGGTATTGCATGGATATGTTTTTACTATATTACCTTATTATTCATGGTTATGATTTCCAGATTTATCACTTATACTTTTCATATTACTAGTTTGAGAATATTAAAGGATTTTATGAAAAAAAAGGGGTAAATCATTTTCAAAAGTATTGGATTTATAAAAATTATTTGTAAAACTATTTTATTTTAAAACTAAAAAATGGAATTCTTGATATTAGACCTTTTATAGGCACTATGGTGGTATCCTAGTGGGATTTTTTCTCACAAAATACTTTTTATTTTGTACATATATAGATGTTTTATTGAAAGATAGGGAAAGGCATCTTGTAGCATGATGGCTTCTCTTGTAGTTGCTGCCTTCGGTTCAGGTTAGTTTGGAGGTGAATTTTGGTCACATGGAGACTTTTGGATCTTAATTATTTCATAATTTTAGGTTTAGCCAGTTTTTCTGGGATTCTATAGATCTGGTTGAATCTTTTTATTTTGTATAGTACTCCAGTTGTTTGTCTTGTTTTGTTATATTCAATACTTGTTCAATTTTATTTCTTCACCACACCACGTGATGTTTGGCTTGGGTGTATGGTTTGGTTAACCCAGGTTGGTCTATTAAAATTTGGTATTGGTGGGAAGGATCAACCATAAGTGTGTTAACACTACCAACGTTCGGTTCTATGTATTGGGTAGACAGTAATTTGGACCATTGGAATTCAAATAGTAAGTGTGAAAAATGGGCCTAGCTAGCTCACTCCTGTGAATGATTCTAAGTTACCATGGGTGGTCAGGGACTTTTACCAGGTTTGATACTTGGGTTTTTTTGTCTTTTGAATGAATTTAATGGGTTTTTTATATAAATTGACCTATTTCTTTTGACATTTCCTTTCATAGATAGTATTCTTAATTGCTTTAAATTATTTTTGTTTTAAAGTCTTGGTTTATATTCTGAAAGTGGTCCAATGATTTTGGAATGTTCTCATGATCTAATTGATTATTTACATATGATTATTAGACAATGACTCTAAGTATATATCTTTAAAATCTTAGATAATGGGCTTTGAGACAAGTTCCACAGGTTAATCCTTTAATGGAACCTTCTCTATTAGAATTTTTAATCCGCACTATTCAAAATCTGGTCCAAGTGGGTATTGGGAACCCAGGATGTGTAGTGGATAATGTTTATAAGTTTACTAAGAAGCATCCACCTATCTTTCAAGGCGATAAAGGAGCACGTGAATATAAGGAGTGGATTGAGTGGATTTAGAGGATCTTTAACTTCTTAGATACTCCTAAGTACTCGAATGTGGGTTTTTCTATGTTTGTGCTTGAGGTACTGGGAAGGATATGGTCATTCACTATTGTGAAAGCTAAGTTGCATGAGGACCTTACATGGTATTATTTAAATAAAATATTTAATAATAAGTTTTACCCTGATTTGTCACATGCAGTAAAGACCTAGGATTAATTGACCATAGAGCAAGGGGAGCATACCATTTGGGAGTATTCTACCCATTTTATTGAGTTAGTGTATCTGGCACTAGAGCTTGTCACTAACAAGTACCTAGAGGATCCGAGGTTTGAGTTAGGAATAAGGCCTGATATTAGGTCAATGTTGATTCTCATGTCCCTTACAAACTTTTTGGAGGTAGTTGAAAAGTATCTTTGTTTGAGGGATACATAGCTAGGAAGACAGGTTTGGGTGAAGCTTCAGTTGGTGCAGTGGTTAGATAGGGTGTATCTTATAGATAGAAAAGGAAGCACAAAGGTTGATAGTTTTCATCAGGACCAGTTTTGAGGGATTCTTCAAGATAGCAGCAAATTATTTTCTATTAGTGGGGTAACATGTTCATACTAAGATAAATTGTGAGGAGGCTCCCAAGACTTGTGATCTTTGTAGAAAACTTTTCCATCAGAAACACTTTTTTAATAGGATATCCCAGGGCAGTAAGGGGGGATCCACATTCACTAAGGGTTCTTAAGTTTGTGAATGTACTTCCATGGGTGGTGGGTCCAATCATCAGGCTAAGTTGGATTGTCATGTGGATAAGGAATCTTAGGGAGGATATGAAACTAGATTCCTTTATGATGTGGACTATACACCAAAGTAATCTTAATTAGGGCCCACTACTATTAGAGGTAAGGTGTTTATTTCATCTTCTATAGTGCTATATTTTTTTATACAAGTGATAATCATTATACTATATCATTAAAGTTAGTTAATGTGTTGGGTTTTTTTTCAGAACTTATGTTTTAATTCTTGTATCTTTCTATACCTTTGGGAAAGAGTTCTTAACATGGTTTCAGGTGTCCAACATTTAGGGTGATGATATCCGACTTCGAGGTGGTATAGGACTTTTTAGTTCTTGATATTAACATATTTGACTTGATTATTGGTATATATTGTATTATCAGTGCTAAGGAATAGATAGACTATTATCACCATTGATTTCATTTATTATCTTTCTATGGGGTTACTCATGTTTTACTGGGTGACTGGGACTCTAGATCAGGAAGGGCATGGCATATTGTCCCATATTCTAGGGTAATTTATTGCTAGTTTTTCGAGATTTCTCTTGATGCATTTGACCCATTTTTGGATGGTTGAATTACTACAGTATTCTATTCATAGCCTGAGGTATTTCTAGAAGATTTTTCTAGTTTACCACCTTGGAGAGGGGTTGAGTTATAATATTGAACTTATCCCTGGTATAATTCCCATTTCTATTCCATATTATTGAATGGAACCAACTAAGTTTGTGGAATTTAAAGTCTAGCTTTGGGACCTAGAGGCTAAAGGATATATCCATCCTAGTGTGTCATAGTGGGATTTTTCTGTTGTAGAGACCTAATATTGATGTATATGGACATTAAATTTCCTTTTTGTAATACTTAAAACAAGACACAAAAAGAAACCTAAAGACGGACTTAGTTTAGAGTCTTTGGAAAATAAAAACATAATCTTATAATCATGTGGAAATATCTTCAACATCTCCCATAAAGATATTTATCTTTTTTTCCTACCTAAAACCGTTCTTTATATTCTGGGAAAAATAAAACATAAAAAGTGTGAGCTAAAATTCTTAATAAGGGTAAACATGGAGAACATAAAACAAATAATAATCATTTGAATGTAAAAACATGAATATAAAGTTTAAACATAAAAATATTGACTCATGAAATAAATATTGGTTGTTTGTAAGGCATAGATCATAAAGGAACATTAACCATGATAAAATAGAATTGATATAAAACATGTAATCATGGGAAACTAATAATCACATAATATGATTTCGATAGTATCCAAGGCATTTTTTCCCAGACCGTTATAGTGGACAAAGTCCTTTACTGAACTAGGATTACATGTCGATCCAACCATGTATTACTAAAATGGGTTTACTTGTCATTCCAACCATGAATTACTGAACCAGATTTAATTTCCTTTATAGATATATTTATCTCGTGATATATAAATCTTTAACCAATTAATTTTAGATATATATAGGTCCCCCCATCTCATAATGAAATCATTCTTACATTTTCCACAAAACATAAATCAATCATCATAGCATAACCAAAAAATAAAATGGGTTTCTTAAATATCATGTCATCGTAATATAATCCATATAAAAGATCATTCCATTATTAATGAAATAAAATCACAGAAATAATAGGGATAGAAATATAACCCTATTTAAGAGCATCATCTTAGATGGAAAATAATTTTGATAAAACACTTGACCTTGGTTCTTGAGGAAAATATTCTTTCTTCTTTAAAAATGTTTTCTTTTCTCAAAATAATGCACAATTTTAAAAGAAAATAATTTAGTGGAAAATAAACTTATAATAATATAGAGGAACCTTTTTGGAAATAAGTCTTCATGAAACCGTAAAAATCCATTCATGTTGTATAAGTTAAAAAAGCATTCTCCTCATACTTTTTTCAGAAAAGTAAAAAAGTACCTTGTATGGTAAACAAAAGAAAGAATCCTTCCATACCAAGTAGTAAAAGTAAAAAATGGGTAAAAATGAATATAAACATTCATATAATAATATTAAATATTTTATAAAAACATTTTTATAAAACATGGAAATGGATGATAAATATATCCCCGGTAAATACTTACGAATAAATAATCTCGGATAAAAATGAGATTGGCAAAGCTATCCCTTACCTTAGGTCTGATTTCTTCTGTATGGGTCTGAAACTCCTATATATTGGGTTTAAACATATTATTAACTTGTATAAGAACCATAATAACATTTGTGATATCATATATTATTCACTTACAACTTTATATTACCTTTTCATTTTTTAATTCCATGTTAAAGCAATGATTTGGCTAATAATTGTTTTATTTATCATACATGTTTTGAATTGTTATTCTTAATATTATTGATTATATCATGATTTAATTACTTCTAGAATTTAAAACATGATTTATATATTATTTATATTCTGTATTTATATATATATATATATATAATAGATAGATAAATGAAAAGTAATACACTATTCGTGGAGATTGTAGGTTGTACGTACACATGAACGCTTTTTTTGTTTACTTATTGAATTGAATGAAAGTAAATGACATATATATATATATCCAGTAGCATTATTATTTCATATATTTCATGATTATTTATTATATATACTTTATAATCATTCTTAAATTGTTAACATGGAGAATGAGTCCCATCGCGTCATGGAAATGATAAGTCATACGTACGCACGAGCGACGATATCATTCCCATAATTATTGAATGGTATTATATTGGATGGTTTATAATATATTATAATTATTATCATGTTATAATAATCATAATTAGTTATTATTTCCACCATTATACCCATCCACATAAGGTGGTGGTGAAAAACAGATTACACCACGGCGTGAAGATGGTAATATGTACGTACGCACGCACGGTGATTTCATTTTTCGTAGGATGGATAGAAGGTGAAATTGTTTTGTTTCATATTTATAATAACATATAATAAAATGAGTGATACTTATTTTATTACTTTATAATTAAGCAACTAGTGAAGACGAAGTAGAAGAAGAAAGAAATTTGAAATAATTTGTATAATAGATTACCTCTTCCTCGACGTGCCTCCTTTATATTTCCTCTTAGGGTACTAATGATAGTCTTTTGAGATGACCAGAACCTTCCTAATATAACTTGGGAAGTTGAAAAGATAAATGGGCAGGGGTTTTCTAAGATTTAAGGCTCAAAATGGGTTGAATATGAGAGGGAGGAGGTTCCCTTTTATAAGAGAGGATAGGGTCACTTCAGGAAACTCTGAAAATATTATTTTATTATAAAATGATTTTCAGTTTTAAAAGGTCCAAAACTAATTTAATTAGAATATAAGATCATTATTGTTATAAATACTCTCCACTAAAATGTTTTAGATAAATTTAGGTCTCAAATATATCCTTATCTTTTATCTTTAACCCTTAGTTAACTAATTTAACTCTTACCATGTCTTCTTGTATATTCATACTATAGGGTTAATATAGTTACTATAAAATGCCAATAGAATCTCAAGTTGTCCATTAATGATATTTGCAACATTATCTAAGTCCTTCAGATGAATCTTATATTTTTAGGACTATTATATCATTTAATAAATTAGTATTTTTTTAAACCCATTTATGTCAATTTGTATACCATTCATATCATGACTTTTTAAAAATCCATAAAAACTTGATTATTTTGAAATAAGTTCATTAATTCAAAGATAAAAAGTAATTCCCATCCATAAAATTCTTGGATTTCATAAAAAGGTTCAAAGTAAATTTATTTTAATATTTATAATCTCATTTATTTAAATCATTCATTAATAAGGTAATCACTACATCACCGTTGTGTCATAAATAAATTTATTTATTTTGTGTCTAAAAATTATAAATAAAATACCATGATGTCGGAAATATTTTTTATATTTATAATGACTATATATAGACCTATAGATCAATTATATTACCCTATATTAAAATCTATTTAGTAAAATATATATTTTTAGGTTATAATTATCTTTACTTTAAATTAATTCTTATAAAATGTCATTTTCACATCCAAGTGAATCCATGGGGTTCCAAAATCGACCCAAGGATACCCATGGTCATAAATATCTTATAAAAAAGTATTAGGACATGTTTTAGGGTAGTTTAATGTTATTATAATATTTTTTTACCATTATTTAATAGATTTACCCTTTAACCATGCTAAAAATACTAATTACTGAAGTTACTATTCATAATGTCCAAAAATAAAATGTTCCTATTTACACAATTTGAACCTTATGATTAAAAATATGGAATCAATTTTTCCAAATTAAAAACACATAATTTTTTGTAATTAATTTAAAATTAATTCCCATTGTCAAAACCAAAAATCAGGTTTTTATAAAGTAATAACTATCATATGATTGACATGTTTTATGTCTAATTTAAAAGTGAAATTTCTTCCAATTACCATAATTGGATTAAATTATAAAAATATAATCCAATTAAACTTTAATACCAATTAAAAATTTAATCTAACTATATAAATAAATTGGATGAAAATGCATTTTCAAATTAAGATGCAGTATTTTTCACTATTCATTAAAATTTTAATTTTATCATAAAAATTAAAAAAATTCACCAAAAGTAAATTTTTATGTTCCTCTTCCAAATAAAAAGTTTATTTTTTCAAATTTAACTTATAAAAGTGTAAAAACTAGATTTAAAATGGGTGCTCCATCAAAAGGTGGTAAAACTACATTTTTTAAAAAATACTTCTTTTATCCGAAAAGTTGATTTTTTTTCTTATATAATATTCTTGAAATTCTGTTATATTAATGATAATGTTATATAAAATTAAAAAATGTAGTTAATACTATTCATAAAGGCTAGTTTATATCGCATTAAATAATAATATTTTAATAATAAATCATTGTTTAGTGAAACTCGGTATCGTATACAATGCAAGATATCAAGGAAGGTCGCTCTTGTGTGTAACGCAAGCCAAGTTAGTGTTTCTTGTAGTGGAATATTCCTTTAGTGTTTCGTATAACATAATCCAAACTTAATTAATTTATACATTGATCAAAATCTATACTCAGTGTTGCGTGAAATGAATTATATCAAAAAAACTTGAAATTTTGTGCAACACAAGCCATCAATAGTATTGTGTATACTAAAATCTAATATTGTGTGGCATATAGCGCAAGATAATATTGATGTAGTTTAAAACACAATACATCAATTAAATTAAAAAGAATATGTCTCATAAAATCTTTGGGTGTTACATTCTACCCCCCTTAAAATTAATTTCACTCTCGAAATTTTTCAGGGTTATAAATGGTTTACTACTTGAAAGTTTCTTTCATATAAACCCACATTATAAAAAGGACTGCTAAAAATTCCTTTTAAAAAGTAAATTTATAAAAATAACGGTTACCCAAAATAACTCATCAATGGGTTTCTACATAGGAGAACATTTGTGGGAAGTGAAAACATGGATATGGAAGAGAAATATAGCCATAAAGTTCTAAGGGATAGTGATAGAGAATTAGGTTTGGAGAAAGTTAACTACTAGAAATCCATAAATATGTGATGATTTAATGGATCATCTGATTCATCAGATGAGAAAGTATTAGGAATTTTTGTTTTTCAAGATCCTTTTTCTAAATTTGAATATTTTTGCATGAGAATAAATACTTACTTGATTTTGGTACAATCTCACTATTGTTTGTGCCTTGGAAAATTTCCACTTCATCTCTTATTTAAAGAAATGAATTTGAATTTTTCATTCTTGAAGTGTTATAAGATCATGCGTTAGAATGATATGTTATTCCATCTTTCTGAACAAAAATGTTAGCACACGTAATAAAATATGCATAAGTCCACCTATAGTGAGTTAATACATTAATATACCAAAAATTAAATGGAAAATAACTTATAATATCCATAAATGGATAATATTTCAATCATTTTAAAAACTAAAAATATAAAAATTTAGAAAGAGGTGAACTAAATTGACTTAACATTTGTCTCACATATCTCATTTGGCAGTTATTTGTTGTCATATTCCTGACATCTGAATACCTTAATCATATATTCTCTTGAAACATGATAATAACATGAATTACCATATAACCATAGTGAAAACATGGATTCTATAAAAAATAAAATATTTCCACACACCAAATATACCAAAAATTCTATATACTCAAACCATGATATCACTTTGTCCTTTTATCAGTCATGAGCTCATTAATACTACCTAACATCTCATTATCTTCTTATCTCTTCATTATGTGTATATCATGTGCTTTCCAAAAATATTTCAATCACTTTTAATGGTAAAAGGTTCCATATAATTATGGAAAACCACAATGGATCAATACATAGATATTCCCATATTCCATAATACTATAAAAGAGGTTCAACAACACTATTTTGGAATCCCATTAAATAAACACTTAATCATTACACCACTTTGTTGTCATCCTCAACATCACCAATAGTGATCACATTTGATTTGCCTTTTTCTTTAGCCTTAAGAGGTTGTTGATGTCGATAATCATCCATAACCCTTGGATTTGGGCATTGGTTAGCATAATGCCCCATTTCCTTACACTTGTAACCCCGATTTTTGGGGGGGTTCACTCTATCAAAATTTCTATTTATTCACATTGCTTCAGTAGTAAAATTCTCGATGACCTTCTTTCCCACCCTTAAAACATTTATTAGTCCCCTTAATATAGTTTCCTCTATGTTTCCTTCCACACTTTGTGCATAAATAAAATATAATCTTCTTGTCTCAATAATTTTTATAGTTTCCTTTGAATTTTATCCTTCTTTTCTTATCATAACTATGAGATAGATGAGAAACTGCAATGTTCCTTTTTGTAAGAAGAATATTAGGAAGTTTCATACAGAAAAATAATTTTTTAAAATCATCCCAATCCATGAAGTAAATTTTATCTTGTTGCCCCGTATTCGTGATAAAGTTCCACCACATATTCTATTTACCTTCCAAGCAATAAGTTCCCAACTTAACCTTTTCACGTTCTGAACAATGGAGAATGAAAAATATCATTTCAATGGTACAAATCCATTTCTATGTAACTATTGTATTGGTCATTCCAATAAAATAAGGTGGATGTTTCCTTAAAAAAGATTTAAGAGAATGTTGTTCCCATATTTGGTCATTTGGAAGCCTAGCAGGATTTGTGGCCATAGAAACAAGATTCTTTATTTGAGTTTCCATAACATTTTGTTGTTCAGGAGGACAATCATTGCATTTCCCATCGCATATAGCATTAACTTGGTTCCATTGGGTTCCAACCATTGTCTAAAACCTAAAAATAATAGTGTGAGAGGCCAAAATTAGAATAGTAAAACAACATAATCTAGTGGGAGTACTTTAAAGATCTAAAATATTAAGTTTAATACTAGGTTATTAATGATCATTATCATAGTTATAGAACTATAATCTGTAGTTATACATACCCTTAGGGACATCCCTATACATACCTTAGAAATATCTCTGGGGATCTCACTAACTTTTTTGCATCCTAGTTTCCAAAGGTTAACTAAACATTCGCTCTGATACCAACTATAGAGACCCAATTATGATATACATGGAAATTAAATTTATTTTGTGGAATAATTAAAACAAGACACAAAAACATTCCCAATGAACTTATAAGTTTAGTATCTTTGGAAACTCGGAACATAATCTTCTAATCATGGTGAAAGATCTTCAACATCTCCCATAAAGATCTTCCCCTTTTTGTTTCCCAACCTAAAACCATTATTTATATCCTGGGGAAAATAAAACATAAAAAGGGTGAGATCAAATTCTCAATAAGGGTAAACATGGATAATACAAAATAATCCATAAACATTTTAACGTAAAAACATGAACATAAAGTTTAAACATCAAAATATTGAGTCATGAAATAAACCTTGGAATTTTGTAAGGCATAGATCATAAAGGAACATTGACCATGATAAAATATAATTGGTATAAAACATGTAATTGTGGAAAAATAATAATTACATAATATGATTTCTATAGTATCCAAGGAATTGATTCCAAGATCATCATAGTAGTCAAAGTCCTTTATTAAACCGGGTTTACTTGTCATTCCAACCATGTATTACTGAATCAGATTTACTTTCCATTCCAGCCATGTTTATCTTATTAAATATAAATATTTACCCAATTCGTTAGAGGGAGATATAGGTCTCACCAATCTCAAAATTATATCATTCTTACATGTTCCACAAAACATAAATCATTCATCATAAAATAACCCAAGAAATAAAATGGGTTTATTAAATATAATTTGATCATAATATAATCCATATAAAAGATCATTACATCATTAATGAAATAAAATAATATTAATAATTGGGATAAAAACATAACCCTATTTAATATTTTCATCTTATATGGAAAATAATTTTGATAAAACACTTGAACTTAGTTCTTGAAAAAAATATCATTTCTTCTTCAAAAATGTTTTATTTTCTCAAAATGCCATGAAATTTTAAAAGAGAATAATTTATTTGAAAAAAAACTTGAAATATTTTATAGGAATATTTGTGGAAATAATGTGTCATGAAATCATAAAAATATATTCATGCTATATATGTTAAAAAAACATTATCCTCGTACTTTTGTTGGAAAAGTCAAAAGATACCTCATATTGTAAACAAAAGAAATATTCATTCCATACCATGTAGTAAAAGTAAAAAATGGGTAAAAATTAATATAAACATACATAGAATAATATTAAACATTTTATGAAAACATTTTTAGAAAACATGGACATGGATGATAAATATATCCCCAGTAAATACTTAGGAATAAATAATCTCAGATAAAAATGAGATTTGAAAAGTTATCTCGTACCTTAAGTCTGATTTCTTCCATATGTGTCTGAAACTCTTGTATAGTGGTTTTAAACATATTATTAACTTATAAAAGAACCATAATAATATTTATGATATCATATATGATTCACTTACAACTTCATATTACCCGTTTATTTGTCAATTCCGTCTTAAAGCAACGTTTTGGGTAACAATCGTTTTATTTATCATACGTGTTTTGAATTGTTATTCTTGATATTATTACTTATATCTGGATTTAATTACTTCCTGAATGTAAAACATGATTTATATATTATATATATTCATTATCTAAATATATATATAATAGATAGGTAAATTAAAATGAATACATTGTTCAATGAGACGGTAGGTCAAATGTACGCATGAACGCTGTTTTCATTTCCATATTGAATTGAATGGAAGTAAGTAAATTAAATATATATATATATATATATCCAGAAGAATTATTATGTCATTTATTTCATGATTATTTATTATATATACTTTATAATCATTCTTGAATAGTTAACATGGAGAATGTATCTCATCGCATCGTGGAGACGGTAAGTCGTACGTACGCACGAGCGACGATATCATTCCCATAATTTTTGAATGGTATTGGAGTGGATGTTGTATAATATTTCATAATTAGTATCATGTTATAATAATCATATATATTTATTATTTCCACCATTATACCCATCCAAGTAAGGTGGTGGTTAAAAACAGATTACACCACGATGTGGAGACGGTAAGTCGTACGTACGCACGCGTGGTGATTTCGTTTTTCATAGGATGGATGGAAGGTGAAATAGTGTTGTTTCATATTTATAATAACATATCAGGATATGAGTGATAATTATTTTATTACTTTATAATGAAACAACTAATGAAAAGTAATTATAATAAGAATGAAATTCGAAATAATCGATAGAAGATAATACCTCTTCCTCGACGTGCCACCTTTAAATTTCCTTTTAGGGTACTAGAGTTGGTCTTTTGAGAAGATAAAAACCTCTAGAATGTAACTGGGGAAGTTTTTAAGAAAAATGGGTAGGTTTTGGACCATCTGGAATGCTCAAATTGGAGTAATGAGGAGAGGGATGAGGTTCCCATTTATAAGAGATGAGAGGGGAACTTTAGGAAACTCTCAAAATATTAATTTATTATAAAATTATTTTCATTTAAAAAGTTCCAAAACTCATTTAATTTGAATATAATATGATTATGGTTCTAAATCCTCTCAACCCATAGGTTTTAGACAAGTTTAGGTCTCAAATTTAACCTTATCTTTTTTTCTTTAACCCTTAGTTAACTAATTTAACTATTACCATGTCTTCTTGTATATTCATACTATATGGTAAATATAGTTATTATAAAATTCCAATAGAAATTAAAGTTGTTAAATAATGACATTTTCAACATTATATAAGTAATTTGGATGAATAATAGATTTTTAGGACTATTATATAATTTAATAAAATATTTCTTTTTTAAAACCCCATTTATGACAATTTTAATACTATTCATATCATGACTTTAAAACCCATAACAACTTTAATCTTTCGAAAAAACATCATTAATTCAAATATAAAAAATAATAATCATCCATAAAATTCTTTTATGGTATAAAAAGGTTCAAAGTAAATTTATTGTAATATTTATAATCTCATTTATTTAAATCATTCATTAATAAGGTAATCACTACATCATCATTGTGTCAAAAATAACTTTATTTATCTGGTGTCTAAAATTTATAAATAAAATACCACGATGTAGGAAATATTTTATATTTATAATTAATATATAAATATATGCATATCATTTATATAACCTTTTATTAAAATTGATTTAGTAAAAAATATATGTTTAGGTTATAATTATCTTTACTTTAAATTAATTCTTATAAAATGTCATTTTCACATCCAAGTGAATCAATGGGGTCCCAAAATCAACCAAAGGATGCCCATTGTTGGAAATATCTCATCCAATAGTATTTTTACATGTTTTAGGTTAGTTTAATATTATTATAATATTATTTTTTACCCTTATTTACTAGATTTACCCTTTAACCGTGGCAAATAAAATAATTACTAAATTTACTATTCATAATGTCCAAAAACAAAAGGTAACTATTTAAAAATTTTGAACCTTATGAATCCAAATATGGAATAAATTTTTCCAAATTAAAAACACAAAATTTATATTAATTAATTTAAAATTAATTCCTGTTGTCAAAACTAAAAAGCGAGTTTTTAAGAAGTAATAATTATCAAAAGATTGACTTGTGTTTATGTCTAATTTAATAGTTAAATTATTCCCAATGACCAAAATTTGATTAGATGATAAAAATATAATCCAATTAAACTTTAAAACCAATTAAAAATTTAATGTAACTATATCAATAAATTATATGGAAAGGTAGTTTGAAATTAAAATACAGTATTTTTCACTATTCATTAAAATTTGAATTTTATCAGAAAAATACCAAAAAATAAGAAAAGGTAATTTTTTATGTCCTGGTTCCAAATAAGAAGTTTATTTTGTCAAATTTAACTTATTAAAGTGTCAAAACATGGTTTAAAATGGGTGGTCCATCAAAAGGTAGTAAAAGTGCATTTTTCAAAAAATACTTCTTTTATCCAAAAAAATTGAGTTTGTTCTCATATCATGTTCTAGAAAATATGTAAGATGAATTATAATGTTATATAAAATTCAAAATTTTGTTAATAGTATTCATAATTACTAATTTATATCCCATTAAATAATAATATTTTAATAATATATCGTTGTTTAGTGAAACTCGATATCGCGTACAACACAAGCTATCGAGGAAGGTCGCTCTTATGTGTAATGAAAGAGAAATCAGTGTTAAGTGTAGTGCGAGATTCCTTTGGTGTTGCATATAACATTATCCAAACATAGTTCATTTATAGATTGAACAAAATATATACTTAGTGTTGCGTGAAACGAATTCTATCAAAAAAAACTTGAAATTATGTACAACACAAGCCAAGAATAATGTTTTGTATACTGAAACCTAATACGGTGTTGTGTATAGTGCAAGATAATATTCGTGTATCTTAAAATACAAGACATCAATGAAATTAAAAACAATATGTCTCATAAAATCTCATGGTGTTACATATGTCCTCTTTTCAAATAATTTGGACGGGATTCTCCAACTTTGTGTCGACTATTGGAAGTTGAATCGGGAGACCATCAAAAAAAATATCATTTTACTAGTATTGATGACCTTTTTTACTAAATTTTAAAGTCATTTTGGTTTCAAAATATTGACATATGGTCAAGGTAACACCATTTGAGCTTCTTAAAGGAGGATATACCTAAGATAGTGTTTAGGATCCAGTGTGGCAATTTTGAGTTTCTGGTTTTTCCATTCAGTTTAACTAACTCTCATGTGGTGTTTATGGATTTAATGAACTAGATCATACATCACTTCTTAGACTCTTTTGTTTTTTTGTTCGTGGATGATATTTTGGTTTACTCTATGATAGATTAGGAGCATAAAGACCATTTGAATATCATTATTTGAACCCTTAAAGAACATATTATGTATGTTAAGATTTGTAAATGTGACTTTTAGATCCAGGAAGTGAAATTTATGGGGCATGTGATATCTACGATATTCATCTGAGTGAATCATAAAAATATATGGGTTTTTTATTTCTTGTGATCATCCCAAAAATGTGTTTTATATCAGGAACATCCTGGGTTTGGAAGGTTAATATAGGTATTTTGTTCGTTATTTCTTCAAGATCTCATCTTTTATGGATGCTTTTACCCATTAGGGTGTATAGTTTTAGTGGACTGAAAAGTGTCAAAGATATTTTATGGAGATAAAGGTGTGATATAGTTTAGAATCAGTTTTGATTATTCTGGAACCTGGTTTGGGTTATGATGTTTTCTATTATGATTCTAGTATGGATTTGGGATGTTTCTTAATGTAGGGTAAATATGTTTTGGCCTATGGCTCATGAAAATTATGACCTCATGAGAATAACTACCCTACCCATGATCTTAAGTTTTAAGTATTTATGCATACACTCAAAATATAGAAACACTATATCTTTTGGAATTTGTTTACTATGTATTATGATCATAGGAGTCTGAAATATATTTTTACTCGGAGGGATTTGAACTTATGACCAAGATACTAGATGGATTAACTACATACATTTTATTTTGATATTACATATACCCTTGAAAATGGGAATTTGGTTTCCAATGAATTGAGAAGAAAATTTCCGACACAGGACATGGAGTAATCAGTTGAAGAGTGGTCTATAATGAGTTTATTTGCTAATATGATCTGGGGAGTAGAATAGGTTTGCAGACAGGTGTTCTTGGCTTCAATAAAATCTAACACTTCATTGGATGAGAGATTTTTTCTTGATCAGGTGATAAAAACCAAGTGTCAATGCTTTAGTGAAAGCCTTTATGGTGGGGAAACCTCTGGGGAGTGGTCTCAATCTCATAGTGGTTCTTTATGCTTCCATATTAGGTTGTTTTTCCATTTTCACTTATTTGGGAGGTTATTGATATTGGACACCTATCTTGTTGGTTTGTGCACACTTATAATACCAAATTGTATCATGAAATGAGATATTAGTATTGGTGGTTGGAGATGAGGTGTTCAATTGTGGATTTTGTATCGTGGTGTCTTACTTCTCAGAGAATTAAGGTAGAACACGAGAGGCCTGTTATTTTTTTCATCCCTTAACCATTTTAGTATGGAAATGGGATGATATTTCCATATATTTTACCATTTTTTACCAGTGAATCCTAGTAGGAAGGATGCATTTTGGGTGATCATTGATCAGCTCAAGAAATTGGAACATTTCCTACATATTAAAGAGACAATAAAGGAGAAACATCTTGGGGACTTGTATGTCTGAGATATTATGATACTTTATGGGGTTCCCCCTATAGTTGTATCTAATAGTGACCTGAGGTTCACATCTAGGTTCTATAAAGGTTTACAGGAGGGGATGGGTTCCCATATTAGATTGAGCACTACTTATCATCATCAAATAAATATACATATACATATGACTATCCAAGTTCTTGAGGATATGATCCAATCTTATATGCTTGATTTTGGAGGATCTTATGAAAATAAGTTCCTTATGGTCGAGTTTTTATATAACAAAGGTTATTAGGATATGATGAAGATAGAACCCTTTGAGACATTTTTTGGGTTATCATGTAGATCTCCCTTACACTGGGTAGAGTTGGGAGAGCGGTCCCTAGTTGAGTCGAGTATCATTTAGGAGATGATAGAGATGGTGTGGTTCATCCAAAGTAGATTTATCACAACACAGAGTCATTAGAAATATTATGTAGACCACCATCGGTGGCCACTATAGTGTGAAGTTAGTTATTAGGGTTTTCTAAGAGTTTCACCTTCCTTGGGAAATCATCAGTTGCATAAGAAGGGTAAGATATTGATAAGGTATGTGGGTCCCTTTAAGATCATTGGACAACTAGAAAAGGAGGCCTAGAAGTTGGAATTTCCGTCTGATTTTAATTATATCCACAACATGTTTCATGTTTCCCAGATGAGGGGGTATATACCAGATCCTTACATTGTGATTAGATGGGAGGATGCTGATCTTTAGATCATCGCCACTTTGGTTGTTCAACCAGTTCAGATTATGGATCACCAAGAGAAGGTAGTGTGTGGTAAAACAATTCCTCTAGTCTGGGTATTATAGAAGTGCAGATGGGATTTCCATGAGATGTGGGAGAGGTAATTGTTGATGAGGAATAATTGGTCGTCACTTTTTATGATTCCAAGAATCTAAGGGCTTTCTCGGGGAAGAGGTCATTTATGGTGGGGAGATTGTAACACCCTATTATTCTTTTCAGGTAATCCCTTTTTTAATTTTTTTATTATCCTGGATAGGTTTCTTTTGTGGGATTATTAGGTATAGATATTGTAACGTCTCGGCCTGAATGACCACTAGAATGGTAGACAGAATGATGGTTTACAAGGCCTCAAGTGCAGCTCCCCATACACCATAGGCTGTTGAATAATCGCAAGGGTGTAGGTAGCTAATATTAGGGAGACTATAACCTCATGTTCGGAGTATCACAATGGTAAATCATAAAGTAAAAAATAGAAAATAGTCGAATAATTAGTTAAATAAAGGCAGTGCAGTAGAAGATGACAATATAAACTGAATATAAATGGACAATGTTAATATATTAATATACATTAATGTCCCTATTATAATACATAACTAAATCAGTAGACATACAATAGGAAAATGAAATATAATACATTTCAAAATACAGAAGGAAAATAAAATCCCCAAGGGAAATCTCCACAAGCATCCTGAGCTCTAGCTCGGTCCTATGCTTCTAACTCCCCGGTAGAATAAAAACAACACAAGAAAGAATCCATGGTCCTGCAAACATAAGGTCTACTTGAGTACCCCAATGCAATGGTGATCCATGCAGGGTGTGAGATACAAATCCTAGTAGGTTACCACCCACAGTTTCTATGAATGAATCTAGTCCGTAAATAATAATTAATGTAGTGAAGGTAATATTAATGATAAACAAAACTAAAATAAACCACAAACAACCCACTTAGAATCCTAAAGGACACCTGGAAGCTCTACCTACTTTAGCTCATAGTCGTAATAAGAATCTGATCAAGAAATACATATATTATAATGATATATATATATAGTCTTATATTTCATCCACCTATATGAACCATGTATGTGCAGACATAAAGGGCAATATAGCCGAAATACTAGTTTTTGGTTGAACTGGGTGTAACTCAACCATCCAAAACCAGTCTAAATGACCCTATAAGCTCAAGAAATAGGTTACATTACCTACACCCCAATAGAGTGTGAGACATCATGCATTACACTTGGTATAGTGATTGATTCATCATGTCAACACTCTAGATAGGGAGCATGGCACCTCATCCCAACGTCCTACATAGTATCAATGGTGCGAGACTTCTTGACTCAACACTCGATGTAAGGGAGTGTGATTTTTCACCATGATCAAAAAAATACTTTACCATCATCCACATCCTATTTATAAGGTGTAGTAATGTATAAATAATAATATAATCCATGAGTAAATGCCTCTCATGATTTACATTTAATAAGACTGTTATATAATCAAGGGCATCACATTTAACAATAGCATGTACTAAGCATGCTATTATCAGTGTAGCCTTTCCACCCTTTACAATCCATTTAGATTAAACCATTTAATGCATTCACTAAAGTAAAACTATCTTTAATAATTCATTCCCTTTATATCTCATTCCATTTATATCGAACAACTCAATTAAAGGAAACAACCATCATAAATAAACTATTTAATTAACAACATGTCATTGAATCTATCAAAACATGTAAATTCATTTTTCAAGGATCTAAGAGGTACTTAGAAGGTACCATGGTCAATTGGGAACAATACATACATGGGAAATCCCATTTATAAAGCAATACAATCCTTTAGGATGAGCTTGGTTCATTAAAACATTTATATAAAAGGAGGGAAACTTAATTTTATAAATTAAATAAAGGCCATGTATCAAACATGCCACCTATTAAGCACCAAAATGAAGGCATATAAAAATCCAAAGAATAAACCCAAGAATGGTTGAAATAAATAATAATTATTTTTTAGCTTAGATAATAGCACACCTCATTCGATGGGTTTTATTATAAAACATGACATTTCTTATCAAACAATTCATTCATCCCAAATAATCACCACATTCAAGAATCTAAACCCAATTCACTCAAGATTCTTTTTAAAATAAACAACCATACCTAGAAATAAAATTATAATTTTATACATGACTCTTAAGAGGTTCCATTATCAATTAGTATTTTTATTACTAGGGTAAATCCATTTAAAGTCTAATTCAAATGCTTAGGAGGAGTTTTGGGGACTTAAAAAATTAAATGTAATGATTAAACATAAGAGTAACACCCATGGGGTGTCCATGATCAAGTTTGACATACACTATTTACTAAACAAGGCTTAAAGGGAATAATACAAGGTGTGTAAACCATTTTAAAATGAAGAAAATATTTGTAAGGAAATCCAAGATAAAGGTGTGTAAAATTTTTTGAGGAAAAGTTCATAGACTACCTACCTTAATCTTTTGATTATTTACTCATCCAATATCAAGGTCTAATTCGGACTGTGTATGAAAACAATAAAATGGATATTTTTTCCTAAAAATAGTGAAGATCAGCTTTCACCTTGATAACTTGGTCGAGAGAATATTAAATGAATAAAGATTCAAAATAAATCAAGAGCTTACCAATTCAGATCCATAGAGACTGATGAAATTCAATTCAGACTTCAGATGGAGGAGATCTCATGATCCCTAGGTGGAATAAGATGAGGAAACCATGGTGTACAAGAGGAGATCTCACCCTCTAGAGGGAGAAGAGAGAAAAAGAAAAGAGGTAAAAAATAACATAAATTTCATAATTTTACCCTCAAAACTAGGTCATACGATTTTTCCATACAGATTGTGTAAACCGTGTGCCAACCATGTGGCTCCCACTGCATAGGAAACCCACCTCACACAGTTGTGCCGCATGGTTTTCCTAACCATACACTAACCGTGTGATGAATAGTTCTTACGTATTCTATAAGTGGTACTAACCATACATTCTAGTTTCATGGTTTCGTAAAAAAGTGTGAATCATATGCGTTTCACATTTCCCCACCACCATAAGTCACACAGTTTTCTGTTGGGGCCACATGGTTTTAAAAAAATTGTGTTCCCTATTCAGAGCACCGAAGTTGAGATTTTCGGGACCCATCACTCCAGAAACTCAATGAGACACCCTAGGGACCCCTCAGTCCTTTTACCCATGTCTAAAAAACACATTTAAGTGTTCCAATTCATGTAAGTTTGTTAAAAATCTCGGTTCAAAGAACGATCTTTCCACTAAATGCCAAAATTCAAATTCCTTTTTAATTTTACCTTGGCTCAAAACACAGGTTTATACAGAGATCCTTTGCTGGCGAAGTAGACCTAATTTCTAGGGATGTATTTTTTTAATTAATGGATTCTAGGAAAACAAATTTGATGGATTAGATGGGTTATACCCAAGTTTAGAGATTGTATCGAGTGCCTCAGTGTTTTTCTTCTTAAACCTTTAATTCCTGCTATTTATTGGGGATTTAAACTTTGTGTGAGGGGACTACATGATGTTTATTTTTCACCTGAATTTTTTATTGAACTGATACAGGTCAAGAAATTTTTACACATTATGTAACAGGTTCACGGCATGTAATGGTTGAAAATCGGATTTTAATAAAAAGGAAACACGTTTTTTGGTGATTTCAGCCTTTGTGAATTAAAATACATATAATGGGAATACACGTCATGTGAATGTCACAGGTTGTAATTTTTAGGGAACTATATGGATGATTTTTATTTCATTCGATCTTCATATCACCCTCTCTTTGCCTAGATCTCACCCTAGAAGATTTTGGGTGGTTCCTTCCCTTATGGATTGCTTTGTTCAGTGATTAATCATCAAGGTTATTATGGTGTAACTCTCTAGGTAAGCATTCCTTCTGGTTCTTCCTTCCTTTGGTCACAGATAATGTGTTGGTTTCATTTTTTTTTTGGATTTTTTATAGAATATTGTTTTCTATCAATCCTTTTTAGTTTATTATCGTGCCTTGCCTTTCAAAGGTCGATCTCTTAGTTTCCAATCATCATTGTTGAAGGTAGACATGTTTATACTAATTTGAGATAGGTATTTCTATATAGTAGTTTAATTTGATGAATTGATTATCATTCTTGATAAATTCCTTTGGTTTGTTCATTAAATAGAAAATATTATTGGTTTGAAATTATTTCTTGGAAAGATAAAAAAATTTTAAGGGGTTTTATTTAAAAATTGATTTTTTCTGATTGAGAAATATATTTTTCAAAAATTGGAGTGGTTGGATTTTCTTTATAAATGTTTTATAATTTTTTATCTTTTTTTTGAAATTTAATTTCATAATATTGGAACTTTGGGATCATTGGGAACATTGGGAAATATAAATGGGTAGCCTTCATGGGTTTGGCACCACTAGGAGTAAACCTTTAGGATATCGATGGAATGTGGAAGTACTCGATATTGGTTGGATATAATTTCTATCCTATCTTAGGCTCTTTTATTTCTATTATATATTGTCCCATATTCTAGATCCAAATGGATAGTTTTCTTGGTCATTTATAAATTTTTATTACATTATGGTTTTTATCAGGGATTATTGCTCACAGATTTTTATATGAGGTTGTAATACATGTAATCACATGATTTTATTTCATGGATATGTGTTCACTTGCTTACCTTATGATGAATGGTTATGATTTCATATTTTATCACATCTAATTGTGATATTTTTTATTTGATAATATGAAAGGATTTTATGAAACCCAAAGGGGTAAAATGATTTTCAAATGGATCGAATTTATCAAAATACTTTTTAAAAATATTTTTATTTTAAAATATAAAATAATTTCATTCTTGACATTAGACCTTGTATAGAATCTATGCTTGTATCCTAATGGGTTTGTTTCTCACGGCCTACTTTTGAATTTGCATGGCTATAGATGTTTTATTTTAGGATTCAGTTAAAGGGAAGGGAATCTAGTAGCATGATGGCTTATCTTATTGTCACTTCCTTTTATTCAAGTTGGTTGCAAGGTGAATTTCGGTCACATGGAGACGTTTTGGTCTTATATATATCATAATTTTTTTGTTTATCTAGTTTTGATGGTATTTTATGGTTCTTTTGTATCTTTTTCTTCCACATATTACTATGGTTGTATGTATTATTTCATTATATTCAAGATTTGTTCTATTTTCTTGCTTCACCTCACCATGTGATGACCCACTCTGGTGTATGGTTTTGTTGACCCAGGATTTTATATTACATATTAGGCCTCAACAACCCCCTAAGTAAAAGGATAAAGGTAAGGTCTTTGATATTACAGTTGAAGTGGATTAGGAGAACGACTTGGTGAAAGGTGAACTTATCATCCACTATAGAATTGAAAATGTCTTATTTAATTCTAGTTATACCCACTCCTTTATATCTAGAGAATTTATTAAGGGTCTCACATCACCACCTGAAAGGTTAGACATTGAATTATAAATGAAAACTCATAATGGAATGATGATTATAACTCAATTATATAACTCCACTTTAATAGAATATTGTGGGAATGTGCTTCTTGTAAATCCTTTTATTATTACTATAGTTTAATTTGATGTGATTTTTGAAATGGATTGGATCTCTCGGTATAGAGCCCATATCAATTTCCAAGGAAGGGAATTCACCTTTGATATCTCAAATAATACTATGATCATTTATCAATTCTAGGATGAGTATGAACCTCTAATGGAAATTGTACCCATTACATGGATCTTAATACATATTCATGAGGGGTATTTATCTCAAATGGTTGGGGAGAAACTAAAAATTGACGATACACCAGCTATTTGGGAATACATAAATGTATTTCTTGATGAATTTTCCAATTATCTTTGGAATCATGAAGTTGACTTTTTAATAGAACTCATATCTGATGTTACACATACTTCAAAGAATCCATACATAATAGACCTAATAGAGTTGGAAGAATTGAATAAGAAAATATAGTAGAATCCAAATAAGGGATCCATACACCCTAGTGTGTCCCTATGGAGTGAAGTTGTTCATTTTATTAACAATAAAGATAGTTCACTATATCATTGTATTGATTATTAGGAACTTAACAAGATCACTATTAAGAACAAGTATCATCGGCCCTGTATCGATGATATTTTCGATCAGTTACAATGATATTTATACAATTAAAAGATTTATCTTTGATCTAGATATCATCAATTGAGGGTAAAAAGTGATTATATACCGTAGAAATCTTTCCATATGATCTATGGACATTATGAATTTATAGCGATTCCATTTGGAATTACCAATGCCCCTGTTATCTTCATGGATCTAATGAATATAGAATTTATATATTACCTCGACCAGTTTGAGGTAGTCTTTATAGATAATATTATTATATATTTGAAGAGTAAGAAAGATCTTTAAGATCATTTAGGTATTGTTTTGAAGACCCTCAAGAACGAGAATCTATATGCCAAATTTACTATGTGTGAATTTTCGCTATATAAAGTTTCATTCTTGGGTAATATAATCTCAAGCGATGGTATATCAGTGGATCCTTCAATGATGGAAGTTATTTAGTAATGGACTAGACCAACCATTGTGATCTAGATCCTTATATTTATTGGTTTTGTTTGACACTACCAATTATCTATGAAAAAATTCTGAAGGATATCAAATCCAATAACCATATTAACTTGGAAGGGATCTAAGTTCCATTGGATAGATAAATGTGAAGATAATTTTAAAGAGATAAAGAAAAGGTTTTTGCATGTACATGTTCTCACATTACCCTATAGTGAAAAGGGTTTGTGATCTATATTAATATGTCAAAGAACTTATTGAGTTTTGTTCTTATTTAGAATGATATGGCGATAGGTTATGCCACTTTCTAATTGAAAATTAATGATAAAAATTACCTGATTAATTATTTGGAACTACCAATAGTAAATTTTCATTTAAGATATATAGAAATTATTTTTATGGTCAAAGGTGTGATATATATACTGATCATAAAATCTTGGAGTATATATTCACACAAAAAGATTTAAATATGAAGTAAAGGAGATGGTTGGAGTTTATTGATGATTAAGACTTCTCAATACATTACCTCCCTAGGAAAAAGAACAGTGGATGATGCTCTAAGTCGAAAATACTATGATAGTGTATTCATGATGAGGATCAAAATAGATATAATACTTATGGGTTTGTAGAAGAGGGACCTTTAAATAATGTGGAAAAGGTAAAGATCCTATCTTTCTCAGATGAATGTTCAACCATCCATCCATGTGAGGATTAAAGAGGAATGGAAGTATGATATGGAACTACCAAAGAAAATATGGAATTATATAGAGTTAAACCATGATTGTGATGCAATGATAAGGTTTGGGAACCGAGTATGTGTCCCTTTAATACCATACTTGAAGAGGGATCCATTGGAGGATGTTCACAGTTCATCATTCTTTATTCATCATAGAAGTATGAATATGTATATAATATTTAAAGAGTATTTCTTTTTAGATAACAAGAAAAAGGATATTGTAAACTATTTATCCTATTTCATGATATTCTAGAAATTTATAGTTTAGAGAAATAATTCTATGGGGTTGTTACAACTATTACCCATGCCATAATGGAAATGATAAAACATCATCATAGATTTCATTATTAGACTACCCAAAGAATCGAAATTCTATAATGATATTTGGGTTGCAATAGATCAATTTATAAATCCAAGGCATTTCATTACAACCATAGAAGATTTATATCTTGATTAGCTTAATAAGATATATATTAAGGAAGTGGTAAGGTTAAATGGGGTACCTCTTTCTATTTTATATAATCAGGATTTTGAGGTTTACATTAATGTTCTAGAGAATTATTTAGTGATATTTGAATATGAAGTTGAACATTTTCACTTTATATCATCATCATACAAATGGTCTGTCTGATAGGAACATTAAAGCCCTGTAATAATTGTTGAGAGATTTTTCTATGGATTTTAATGGTTTTTGGGATCAATATAGTTATCTTTTTAAATTTTCCTACATTATTAGCATTCACATGGGCATTTAGATGGCTACATACGAAGTTCTCTATGGAAGGAAGTGCAGACTGCCAATGTGTTGGGATGAATTTAGAGAAAAATATATATTGGGACCTGAGCTATCTAAGTAAATGTAAGAGATGGCTAGATCCATTTAACAACACATAAGGATAGTTCAGAGTCAGTAGAAATTTTATGTTGATAACCGTCAATGAGATTTGGTGTTGAAAGTCAGTGATAAGATATTCCTATGAATATAAATTTGGAATAAGGTTATGATATTTAGAATAAAGGAAAATTTTATATATATATATATAGGTCCCTTTAGGATTCTTGATTGTATCAAGATAGTAGCTTATTACTTGACAATTCCAACAAACCCCTCTCATAAGTTCATTAAGTGTTTCATGTATCACTTTTGGGGAATAACATACTTGATCCCCCACATATACTAAACTCTGTGGTTGTATTATTATAGAATGATATTTCTAATTAAGAATACTTGATGGAGATTCAGAATCATAGTGAGAAATTGATGTGAAAAAAGGCTGCTCACTTGGTCAAAGTTTTGTGGGGAAACCATCAATTTGAGTAAGCCACATGGGAACCCATATATGTGATGACGAAAAGGTGTTCTCAGTTTTTTGTGTTAAAGTAATAGAATTTCATGGGAAATTTTATTTTTAAGGGGTATAATGTAACACCCCGTGATTTTAAAATATGTAGTTTTCTTTATTAAATTTGATATATTATATAACTTGCTTTATAGACAACCCCAAACATAAATGAACCATGATTGAAAAGTTATATTATATATTACCTAGACATTGGATTGGAGGGTATAAATAGGATTAACAAAAATTATAAAATATATGAAAAATATATTTCCTTAATATAAATGTATTGAACTATTCCAAGGAAATTAAGTACTTAATTTGAAATGTTAATAATAAGATCATTTAATGTTAAAGTGTATATTTTTTAAGATATTTCATTGTTCTATACATTATGTATCATAATCACAAATTAACTTTGATTTTAATGAAATATATTTTCAATTAATGAATAGTAATTCATAAATTGTTTATCAAATTGATGGAAATAAACAAAAAATAATTTGACGATAAATGGGACATTTTTTATAAATTTATTTTTAAGTGAACAATTTATTTTTATTTTAATAAATTAAAATAATCTATTTTAATGAATAATATTAGTGTAATGAGAAGATTAATAATCAATGAAATAAATTTACATTCATATAATTATGATTACTAATCAAAGAATTAAAGTAAGTTCATTTTATACGTTAAAAATTCTTTTTCCTAAAAATATTGTTCTCATCATATTTTATAGATTTATTTTCAAATTAATTTTTTCCAATTATAGTAATTGAATTTGATAAAATAGATTTAATATTTTAAATCATCATGTCCAAATTTAGTGAATAATTTAATTTTATTTTTGGTCATAATGAATAGTAACCAAGGTAAAAAAATAATTATTACAGTAAAGTTTAAAAGGGTTAATGAGTGGTTAAACTAATGATATAAGGGTTAAAATAAATCCTATAGGTTTAATGTATTTCGGCCATATATCTTACTATATTGAAAATTGATCTAATTTAGAGCCTCTTCCCCACGAGAGATACTTTATTATATTTTTTCTCAATATATATAAGTTTTCCACCCACCTCACTTATAAAAGGGAACCTACACTTCTCTCTTATTTACACCTTATTAAGCCACTTATCTCAAAAAAATCTACCCAAATATCTTATCAAATTCCCTATATACATAATAAAGGTTTTTTTCTTCTTAAAATATCAACCCAAGGGTCCTAAAGAAGATATTCAATGTAGGTTTCTCAAAGAAGAGGTATAGCTCATAACCAAGTGTTTTCATGTTTATTTATTCCTCCACCTAATTAAAATATTCTATAACCATGTTGATATAAAAACATTAGTGTATTAAATATACTAAAATGTTGTTATGTCGATGGAACAACCCTTTTCATCTCCCTTTCTATCTAATGAGAAATGAAATTATCGCTCGTGTGTACATACGGATTACCATCTTCAAGTAGCTATGTAATTATACTTTCATCACCATCACATGGATGGTTATATTGAGAGATATAAAAATTATATAAGGTGTTTATGAAATTATTATTATTATTTAATGATAAAATATTATCTACCTTCTTACCTTCTCATCTTTTGGAAAATGATAATGTCGCTTGTGCGTACGTGTGGACTACCACCTTCATGAAGCGATGTGATTCAGTTTTCTTTTCCTTTTTACATGGATAGTAATAAGGATATATTTGATGAATATATTTGATATTTATGGTATAAATATGTTTCTAAAATGTTCAATTATTATTTATCTTTCTTTTATTTCTTCTATTATAAAGTGGAAACATCACTCGTGTGTGCATACAGGTTATCGTCTCTATGAAGTGACGTAATTCATTTTTCATAACCACATTATATGGCTGGTTATAAAAGTGTATATAACGAATAAATATAGTAATTATGACATTATTATGATTATAAATATGATTAAACCATGAAAAATGTGCAGAGATCAGAACCCATCAAATCAAAACATGCATGGAAAATGGACCAATTTTCACCCGAATAATAATTTTAATAATGAATTATTAATGGATGGTTAATTGGAAATTATAATGGAATGGTATATAAGAATATATGTAAGAATATGGTTCTGAAATAGATTTATAATAAATATATATTTATTCTTCATGATGTTTGAATGTGTATGAAGCAAAATGGGACCTGAGGTAAGGGTTTATGTTTCAAACTCTTTTCTTTTTTGGATTATCTATGTTAATTGTGGGGAATTATATGATCCTTATCTTTTATACCCCATATATTTTTCTATACTACGGTTTTTCCTCATGTTTTAAAGTATTAGTTTCATTTTCCTCTATTTGTTATTTAAATGCTCAAGAAATATTTTTTAAGAGTAACTGGCCTTATTTATTCTTTTTTGGTTGGGAATATTTCTCATCCACGCCCATGTTCTTCAAAATGTTTTATGGATGTTTTTATTTAAACATGAATTTTTTTGAAAGGTTATTTTTTATACCCTTTTTTTTATAAATTATTAAAAGTAATCATTTCAAATGTTTTCTATATGATTCAATTTTGACTTTTTTATAAAAGTGTGAAAAGAATGTTCTTTTTTAATGTATACGGTTTGAATGGATTTTCCTATAGTCATGTCATTCCTTTATAATGAAGATACCTATAAATGTTTCAAAGGTTTTTCAAATAAAAACCAATTACAATTTTTCCTGGAATTTTAGTTTTTTTTAGTTTATCAAAAGAAAAGAGATGTTTTCTTTTTATTTTCAAAGCATATTTTAAAATCTTTTATAAAAGGGTTTTTGATCCATGTCAACATCCTTTAAAGATTATTATAATTCACTGGGGTTATGAGATTATGATACCATCCACATTTTTTCTATGGATGTCTTATGATGGTGATGTTATAAGGATTAACCTATAAAACTCTTTTCTTTCTCATGGGTTAATTATGTTATGATTAAATCTTTATGAAACCCATTTATTTTTTATGACGAATTGATGAATGTTTTTTTTATCACGTGGAACACATATGTATGGTTTTCATTATGTGATGGGTGGGGAAAGAATTATATAGTGCTCCAATGAATTAGGTAATGTGATATAGATATGCCATCAGATGATGATGATAAGTATGGACATCATTGTGAATAACTATATTCACATCTTGATGCATGATTATGATTACTGCTAGGTATGCTCAGAAGATTATAAATGGACATGATTGCAAATAAATATTTTCACAAGATTATGCATGGATTCGATTTCGAAAAACTACGTTCACCAGATTATGCGTGGACGTGATTGTGAATAACTATGTTCACAAGATTATGATTTCTTATGCTTATGATGTCATGTCCTAATGTTATGACTCATGAATAAAGCTTTATTCTTCGACATTCTTATGAATCATGCTTCTGGATATGCCATGATTTTTGAGTAATGATCTATTCTTTTCTACGTATGAATATTTTACATTGAGAACATGTGTTTGATTATGTTATCATACCCTCACTATGGAAAAGATGACCTTTTGCAATGGCATTCTAATCTCGTCGTAAATACTATTAAATAAAAATTTATTTGCGATGAGTAAACAAACCCGTTGCAAATACAATTCACACACCTTCACACCAAAATGCATGAATGGGTCTTTGCGACGAGACTTGGTTCCTGCCACAAATATCCTTGTTCATGTAAAGGTAATTCTGATAGGGGAATGATCTTGTCGCAAATACTCTATCGATAGGAGAGTATTTGTGACGAGACCTGTCGCAATTAGTTTTTTTACCACCACCTCAATTACTTATTGTGGGAACTATTTGCGACAGGTCTCGTCAAAAAATACTATTTGCGACGGGGTTCTCATCGCTATTAATCTAACCTATATACACCCCCCCCCTTGCCTGAATGTTTTCTCTCCATTCACCATTTCACCTCTTCTTTCTTCAGTTTTCCCCTTCTTCAAGTAGATGTATAAATTTTTACCGAGAAGGAAATTTTTGAAGTTTGCATCACACAAAAGCTTCATTTTTGAGGTATTTTTGTAATGTTTTAAATTTTTATTTTATTTATTATATTTTTTATTAGATTTTAATATTATTAATTAGTTGTAATTATAGTCGATTAGAAGTAATTATTTATAATTAGAAGTAATTGTTTATAATAAGAAGTAATTATTTATAATTAGTCGTAGTTATTTTAAATTAGAAATATTTAGTTTTAATTAGCAGTGATATTAATGAAAAGGTAAATAGTTTTAATTTGCAGTAATTAGTTTTAATTAGTGGTAATTAGCTATAATTAGCGGCAATTAGTAATAATTAACGGTAATGAGTAAATAATAGCAGTAATTAGTATAATTAAGTGGTAATTATTAAAAATTAGTGATAATTCAATATAATTATTAGAAATTAGCGGTAATTTCGACAAAATTGTAATAAATTAATAAAAATTAGTAATAATAAGTGGTAATTAACGGTAATTAGTAAGAATTAGTGCTAATTAGTACAAAATAGCAGTAATTAGTAAAAAATAAAGTCAATTAGTATTAATTAGCGGTAATTAGTAAAAATTAGAAATAAATGAATATAATTATTAAAAATTAGCGACAAATCAAGAGAATTATTAAAAATTAGCGGTAATTAGTAAAAAAATTGAACTAATAAAAATTAGTAATAATAAGTGGTAATTGGCAGTAATTAATAAAAATTAGTGGTAATTGGTAAATATTAATGTTAATTAATAATAATTAATGGTAATGAGTAACAATTAGCTATAATTGGTATTAATTAATGGTGATTAGTGAAAATTAGCGATAAATCAATATAATTATTAAGAGTTAGCAGTAACTAGTAAAAAATTGGTAACAATTATTAAAAATTAGTAATAATAAATGGTAATTAGTCGTAATTAGTAATAATTAGCGGTAATTTGTAATAATTAGCAGTAATTAGTAATAATTTGCGGTAGTTAGTAATAATTAGCAGTAATTAGTAATAATTATAGATAATTTGTAAAAATTAGTGCTAATAAGTAAAAATTAACGATAATTCGTGAAAAATAATGGTAATTACTATTAATTAGTGGTAATTAGTAAGAATTAGTGATAAATCAATATAATTATGAAAAATTAGCGGTAATTCGTAAAAATTCAAGGTAATTAGCATTAATTAATGGAAATTAATAATAATTAACAGTAATGATTAAAAGTTTGCAGTAATTAGTATCAATTTGAGGTAATAAAAATTCATAATAAATTAATATAATTAGTAAAAATTAGTGGTAACTAGTAAAAAATTGTTATAAATTAATAAAAATTAGTAACAACAAGTGGAAATTAGTGATAATTACTAATAATTACTGTTAATTAGTAATAATTAGCAATAATTAGTAAAAATTGATTGTAATTAGTAAAAATTAATGGTAATTAATAAAAAAATAGTAAAAATTAGTTTTAATTAGCAGTAATTATTAAAAATTAAGGATTAATAAATAAAATTATTAAAAAATAGCTATAATTAGAAAAACAATTGTTATATACTCATAAAAATTAGTAATAATAAGTGATAATTAGAAGTGATTAGTAATAATTTATAGTAATAAGCGGTAATTAGTGATAATTATTAAAAAAATAGCATTAATTAGAAAAAAATTATTATATACTAATAAAAATTGGTAATAATAAGTGGTTATAAGTAGTAATTAGTAAAAAAATAGCGGTAATTAGTAAAAATTTGCAGTAATAAGTAATAATTAGCGATAATTAGAAAAAAATAGCGGTAATTAGTAAAAATTAATGGTAATTAATAAAAAAAATTGTTGTAATTAGTATTAATTTGTAGTAATTAGTAAAAATTAGCGATCAATAAATATAATTTTTAAAAAATAGCAGTAATTAGTAAAATAATTGTTATAAACTAAGAAAAATTAGTAATAATAAGTGGTAATTAGCTTTATTTAGTAATAATTAGTGATAATTAGAAATAATTAGGAGTAATTATTAAAATTAGCCTTAATTTGTAAAAATTAACAGTATTTAGTAAAGAATAATGGTAATTTGTAAAAATTAATGGTAATTAGTAAAAATTAATGGTAATTAGTAAAAAAAATAGTGGTAATTAGTATTGAATAGTAGTAATTAGTAAAAATTAGCAATAAATTAATATAACTATTAAAATTTAGTTGTAATTAGTAAAAAATTATTATAAACTAACAAAAATTAGTAATAATAAGTGGTAGTTAGTAGTAATTAGTAATAATTAGTAGTAATTAGAAATAATTAGCAGTCCTTAGTAAAAATTAGCGATAATTGGTACAAAATAGTGATAATTAGTATCAACTAGCGGTAATTAGTAAAAATTAATGATAAATGAGTATAATTATTAAACATTAGCGGTAATTGGTAAAAAAATATTATAAAATAAAAAAAATTATTAATAATAAGTGTTATTTAGCAGTAATTAGTAATAATTAGCGATAACTGGTAAAAATTAGTGGTAATTAGTTAAAATTGCTGTTAATTAGTAATAATTTGAGGTAATTAATAAAAATAAGCACTAATTAGTAATAATTAATGGTAATGAGTAAAAATTAGTGGTAATTAGTATTAATTGGTGGTAATTAGTAAAAATTAGTGATAAACAAATATAATTATTAAAAATTAGCAATAACTAGTAAAAAATTGTTAAAAAGTAATAAAAATAGTAATAATATGTGGTAATTAGTAGTAATTAATAATAATTAATATTAATTACTAATAATTAATGGTAATTAGTAATAATTAGTGGTAATTGGTAAAAATTAACATTAATTAGTAAAAAAATAATGCTAATTAGTATTAATTAGTGGTAATTAGTAAAAAATTATTATAAACTAATAAAAAATAATAATAATAATAAGTAGTAATTAACAGTAATTAGTAATAATTAGTGATAATTAGTAATAATTAATGGTAATTAGTAAAAATTAGTGATAATTAGTAAAAACAAGTCGTAAATAGATAAAATTTATAATATTTACAATTCAATTTTAATTTTTAATTTTTATACTCTTTTTTGGATCGTGTTTTTATTATATCAAATTAATCATAAAAAATTATTAATTTTATATTTTTTAGAGAAATATGGAATAAGGAAGTCAATAATAGTCTTTATTACATGATCATGATTGGATAAATAATTATAGGAGTCTAAACAGTTCTGGTATAAATCCTGTATATATTGAGGGTGTTGATTCTTTTTTATCATTCGACTTATCAAAACCATAATTTGTTTCAGAAGTGATAATTAAGATTCCATGTAAGAAATGTGATCTGAGGAGTTTTGGCACATTTGACAATGTAGGGGGTCCTCTATTGCATTTTGGTTTTTGAAAAGATTTTTTTGTATCAACATAGTGAATGTAGTTCCGAAGAAGATAATAATAATTAGATTCCAGATCCAAAATGGTTTCAAAATTTAGTACATGTTGTGGTTGGTCCATTTTTTCACCAAACTAAAACTGAGGATGATATTGATTTAACTCATGAGTTGGAACCATCCCAATTTTATGAGTTGTTGAAGTCCGTTGAGGATTCCTTATATCCTGATTGAAAGATAAGAATATTTTAAGTGGTTAAAAAATTTATGGTTATTAAATCAGATAATGGGATGTAAAATAATTGTTTTGATCAAATATTCTCTTTAGTTAAAGTATTTTTACATAAAGTAAATGTGTTGCCTATAAATTTCTATGAGAGAAAAAGGTTGATTGGTAATTTGGTTCTTGGTTATCATAAGGTTCATGCATGTTCAAATTATTGCATCATATATTATGATGAAAATGAATCATTAGTTAGTTATAATACATGTGGATTATCAAGGTACAAAGAGGCTCAACTAGGAAAGACTAGATTGATTCCTATAAAATAGTTGATATATTTCCCACTTACACCTAGACTGTAGCATTTTGTTATGTCTTAGAACATAGAATCATTGATGTCATGGCACAAAACCAATATTTCAACTTACCTCATTGGATGTTGATGTATGAAATATATATCTTTTTGGCCTTATTAATTCCAGGACATCCAATAAATAATATCGGTGTTTATTTGAATCTATTTATTGATGAGTAAAATTTATTTTGGAGTAATGGTGTTAGTACATATGATGTTGTTGTGAAATAAATTTTCCTAATGAAAGTTGCATTGATGTGGATAATTAGTGACTTACTAGCATATGTAATTTTATCTATATGGAGTAAACATGGTTCAAAATCATGTTTGTACTTTATGAGAGACAAAAAATAATTTATGGTTGCCAATGGTGGAAAACATTGTTTTTTCGACTGTCATCGCAACTTTTTTTCAACATATAATCCTTTTCAGAGGAAAAGAAATCATTTTAGAAAAGGTACAATTGAAAGAGATGGACATCTAAAAATGATTTGAGGTATTGACTTAAAATCTATTTCCTCTTCATTACCTCCCATTATCTTTGGACCAACAATAAACCAATAGAAAATATATTGATTTGGGAGAGAACATAATTGGATAAAAAGGAGAAGTTTTGGGGATATGCCATATTGGTATGGTTTTTTGGTTTTTCACATGTTGGATGTCATGAATATTGAGAAGAATTGTTCTCATAATATATTTTATACAGTGTTGGGAACATCTGGTAAGACTAAATATAATTTAAATACATGATTATATCTTTCCCAAATTTGCAGGCGACTATAACATGAACTATTTGAAAATGTTAAATCACATAAGTTAATGAATCCAAAAGTGGCATATATAGTTTCCATAGAAAATCATTTATTATTTTTTCAATGGATTTAAAATTTTAGGCTTCAAGATGGTTATGTTTCTAATTTTGATAGATGTGTTAGAAATAGTCATATTACCATATTATAAAGCTGTGATTATCATGTTATAATAGAAAGACTCCTACTGATTTGATTTAGATTTTTGTTAAATTATATGATTTGGGATGAACTATTATAAATATAATATTTTTTCCTAAACATTTGTGTGGCGAAAACAGACTATGATGTACTAAGTAGATTGCAAGAAGATGTTGTTTTAATTTTATGTAAATTGGGAAAAAATCCTACTGAATTTCTTTGATTCAATGAAACATTTTATATTAAATTTTCTACATGAAAAAATATGTAGAGGTCTAATATAGTTATGATGGATGTACCCATTTGAGATATGAATATAGAAATTGAAGAAAAAGGTACATAATAAATCATATGTTGAAGGGTCAATTCTAGAAACTTATTTATAGGAAGAAATTTATTTCTTTTTTCTAATTATTTTCAATATGAATATCACTCAAAACATAATCGTATGGGCCATAACGATGGAAATTTTTATGATGAAATGAGAAATCAATTATCAATTTTTAATAGTCCTAAACTTGGATTTGGTGAATTTCATGAACGATGGCTTTCATATGATGAACATCATAGGGTTCATACATATGTTCTTCTCAACTATGGAGAAAAGAAACCATTTGTACTATGAGCTACCATATCATTTATTCTATATTTTTTAAATTAAAATAATTTTAATTTATTTTTATATTATACGATAATCATATCAAGATAAAGTTTCCACAAATTATAGCATCTCCTCTCGAAGAACATCAACAAAATAATTTTTCTTACTGGTTTCAAAAAATGGTAAAGTAAATTGTTTATGGTTTAACATATAAAATCATTTTATTACTTTTTATATTGATAATTGTTTTTAAAAATTTTAGGTATCTCAAAATGCTGATAAAATTGATAATCAATTGTGTGTATTAGTTAACCCACCATCTAAAATGGTTAGATCTTATAATTCATATGTGGTGGATGATTTTTGATTTCATACTTGTGCATATAGGTAATCAAAAAAAGGAATAGTGGTGTTTTCTTGAGAGGATATCCTCGTAGAGAAATTGAAGTTTAGTTTTATGGTATGTTGGACAAAATAATTGAACTGTGTTCTCTAGGACCAAATTACATAACAATGTTTAAATATCATTGGTTAGATACTGATAGAGGATTGTTTGTTTATCCACACCTTGTAATCATTAATATTTAACCTAAAAGACTTCTTGTAGTAAATTAATTATATTTATTGGCTCATCAGGCACATAAAATTTATTGTGAAAATTATTTTTTTTGCTTCAATAGAGTTGAGTTATTGGTGGAGAAATATAAAAATGAAATCTTGTGAAAATAAATTTATCCAAAGTAAATGTGGTTCCACTAGAGTCAAAGGAATTGAAATTTTTCAAGAGACAACTCCAAATATATCTTTTCCATGAAGATACATGAATATCGATGAAGAAACCCCACAATTATGGGTCAGAGGAAATGATGTTGCTAATGTAATTAGTGGATTTGAAATAAAAAGGGATGATAAAGATGAAACTCCCATGGAGATTGATGATATTTAGGAAGAATATGAAGATATTGACACCATAATATATGAATATGAGTATGAATATTAACACAATTAAATACTAGTAATAATCATAAGTAATATATATCCATATATAATACTTTTTTTAGTTATTTGCCGAAAATAGTCATTTCATGTTTTAGATGGATGATGAATGTTTATATGATATAATTTTTGAGTTGGATTATGTTGTACTACCTGATGGTACATAATATGAACCTCATTTTTTGGTAGTTCAATGATGACTCGAAGGGGTCATTGTCTTGTGAGATTGATGATTCCTGACCCTATCCCTGAGTAATGTCCATGACTTCATTCGGATCAACACATTCATATGTATGTTCAGTTGTGTATTTAATTAGTTTTCATTGATTTTAATTAATTTATTATATAATAATTTTTTGATTATTTTTTCTCTTTTTTCACACCTTTTCACATATAAGAGTTGAACATGGAAGTTCTATATTATGGAATTATTTTTCTGGATCATGGTTTACATGGGATTAGATTCTCATTGATGTTCAACACCACATGTCTGGTCATTGGATGGTACGTAAATAAATAATATTTATTTTGAAATTTATTTAATTAATAATTTTATATTATTAATTATATGTAGGGTTTATTGTTTCCCATTGATGATAGAATATGAGACTCTATCTAGGAGGCATGGGAGGTCAATAGGTGTGAGCATTGCCATTAATTTTCTCATAATCAAGGGAGGATAGCAATGTAGAAAGCGGGAGTCACAGATTTTGATCAGTCTTGTTGTGACCACTGACCATATTACATCTCATATCAAGTTTGGGATGGATTATTTTCATATTTTATCTGAGCTACTTTTCAGAGGAGAGCATCATTGGTTCGAGACAGGAGGTGATGCATTGAGCTGGTAGTTCTAAATTCAGTACACATTAGAAACATTAGGTAAGTACTTTTTTTAAATAACATATATAAATTTATATGTAAACTGTTTATTTTATACTCATATAGGAAGTAGAACAACCTAATATTATAATGTTTGATGTTAATAGGATTACGTACAGTGATTATATCACTAAATATATTATAGGTGACTATCAATGTCATATTGTGGACTGTATAATTTATTTTTGAGTTTTAAACTTAATTAAAAATGATATTTTAAATATTTTAATTTTAAATTGAAATTGAAGGATTAATATGAGGCTAAGACCTCTCAGACACATGATAAGAGTTAGGCTGAGATCGAGGATCAGACTTCCAGTGTAGGAAGATTTGATGATGTAGTATGGATGTAGGAAACTGAGTATGCCTTCAAGAAATGCTGATTTTTTGGTATAAGCTCTCAATTGATGCCTGAGAGTTATTATGGTATTGTTGTAATTTTGTCTTCTAGATCGAAATTATCTCATGGAGAGTCATCGTCATATGTTTCCTAGTATTAGGAGTATTTATGAGCTCAGGGTGATCTTATAGAGACCATGTGTAGGGAGAAGTAAGAGCTTTGTTGATAGTAGCAACAACAATAGGAGGAGATGTGTTGATGGAAACAACAACATCACAAGCAGACGATGGAGTGCATGTGACATCTGGATCAAGGTTTAGGGATGAAGTTCCCTACACCATCTCCTCTATCTCCTCTAGATGACTCTACCCCTCAATTATTTATATACTTTTTCTAATGGACATTTGAATGTAAAAAAAATTCATAAAATTTTTATTAATCCAAATATTTACATTTCTATATAGTGTGTTTTTTATTATTTTCTTATTTTATTTTTTTTATTTTTTTTTTATTTTTTTATTTATTTATTTATTAAAGAAATTGATGGGAAGTTATTCTCATCGCAAAAGGTTTTTTAAACACATATAATCTATTTGTGATGGGAAGGGATCCCATTGCAAACAGTTTTTTTTCGACGAACCATCACAAAAAAAAAATTGGGATGTTGTTTTCTGAAACAGGCCATTTACAACAGAGCCCCATAAAAAATGACATTTTTCTAAGAGATCCCATTGTAAATGGCCTATCACAAATATTTCAATTTCCATTTGTTCTTTATGATCATCTTATGCTCACTTATAATCAATATATCCTAAGTTTACTCTTACTGAGTATCTATGATCAACATTTCTTATGTTTCACTTCCCTAGGTTATGAAGGAAGGTTCTATGTATAATGTGTCTATAAGGGTACTAAAAATGAAGAATTTTTATTTTATACATTTAATATTGTTCATAAATAAGTTTATTAGGTACCTAGTCTCCAAAGACACTAAAACGTTTTGGTTATAGTGATTTCTTGTATTTAATATTTGGCTAAAATGATTTAATATTTATTTATATAATTCATGAGATTTATCACTCACAATCCTCACCCCTGATATCCAGTTATCAAAACTGATATTATTCAAATAAAAACTTTCTTACAATTCATACTTTAGTTCATATATCATTTCCATTACTAGACCTAAAATAATCATATCATCTTCATAGAGAAGTAATGTGATGAAGATATCATCATTAAATAAATTTCAATAACAGTAATGGTTATAATTTATCTAGATTAAATTATCATGTATCATGAAGTTATTAAACTTATGGTTCCAAATCTATGGTTATTGGTTCAATCCTTAAAGGCTCTATTTGATTTTTCGTGAAAGTTATGGAGTTTTATTCTCTATGAAAACACTAGAAACTCTTTATATATTACCTCATCTATGTTCCCATGAATGAATTTTGTCTTCATTTATAAATTCTCCAGATAAAGTCCTACAATTTTAACCATTCCCAAGACCATCTGAATAGTCATGTTTTTTTAGTATTGATGAAAATAACATTTAAAAATGCACTCCTTATATTTTTGAAACTCATTTATGATAATCCTAGACTTGTACCTATGTCTACCATATTCTTCTTCATTAGATTGATACAACAATTTATTTTGAAGTTCATTCTTTCCAAAAATTCTCTCCATCAACTCCCTTGTTCTGAACACATTGAGGGAATCAGTCTCATCCCACATAGATAACTCCCACAAATTCAAGTCTTTAAAAGTTATTAAATTTTTAGACTCTCATACTCTCCATCATTTATATGTTTCTAATAGTGCAAGCTACTTCTATACCCTTCACTATGTAACTTACTCTAGTAGACCTCCAAAGTGGTCCATGTGGCTATTCTTCATATCATACTACATATTTTGGAATTTTATATTCTATATATTTTTCTCAAAATCCCATAGTCCTTGAGATCTCTAATAATTTAGGCCTTGTAAACACCATCAGAACTGGACTACCATCAATAACTTCCTCAATAAACTATGGTGTTTATTGTACTGATGAACTTCATAAATTTTCAAAAAAAATTATAACTTTCTTAAATTCATCAAGTTAAACATAATATAACAATGATACTTTGATATCATCATTATTTTCCTATTGGTTATGATCCATATATAAAACATATTTATTAAATATCAAATTCTATATTTTTAAAACCTACCGAGTGTTGCTATCCTAAAGAGGAAAAACAAACTCTTCATCACTATAACAAATAAAGTAACACACCTGAGACTCGGCCTCCATCTTTTCTCTTTCCGTGGCATCAAAATGGAATTAGTTAAGTTCACAAAGGTCTTTGATATGGGTTAAATATAATTTCCCTTTATAATAACAAAATTATTTTTAATTCTTAACCTAGTGGAGAAAAAATACTCTTGTTGATTAACTATTTCATTCAATTAACCACTTCTTCCCAAAATAGATTGGGGGAATCCCATCTGAATTTACATGATTATTTCCATTTAAACCAATATCCATTTTATCCTCCCTATGACTATATTATTTTCTAGTTTACCTAGTAGAGCCTTTTCAAACCATATTTCTTTCATCTTCTAGAAACTCTTGGATTCCCTTCTTCCGTACTCCCCACCATTATCAGAAATTATACGTTTTAATTTAAAAATAGTATCCTTCTTCACCAAGGATCTCTACTGAATTAATATTTTAAATACCTATGACTTGTTCTTGAGAAAAAAACCCTGATTTCTATATTTCATCATCAAAAAATTTTATATAGTATAGTGATTATATATAATAATGAATAGGATCTAGTCCCCATACATTTGTATGGACTAACTATAAATTCTAGTTATTTTTCATATTTTTACCTTTAAAAGACACCTTCCTCTAATTATGTAGAATTCATTACCTGTATATTTTGTAATCCATGATTCTAGCCATTAACGTCCCTTTAGTGGTCAATAATTTCATCCCCTTATCACTAAACTAACCCAGACAGTCATGCCCAATCTTCATGGAAGTTACTTTTATGGCATGAGCCATACCGTATGATACTCCTGTTAGGTAAAGAGTTTTATCCTTTGATCATTTTTCTACATCCATGGAACCATGTGAAATCTTCAACACATTATCCATGAATGTTGTACAAGAACTTATTTCATCTAACTATCCAATAGAAATTAAGGAATTTCTTATTTTTGAGGATCGGTCTCACTCATTGAATGTTTAGAAAGATTCCATTACTTATTTTGAATGAAATATCTATCATGCCAACCATATCAAGAACTTTATCATACATGTGATATACTATGAAAAATATACGAAAATTATAGTTCTTTTGGAATCCAATACATGTTCATTGCAATCCTTTTTATGTTGACCTTTATTCCCATAGTGATAGTACGTGGGACCACCATCAACCATGTTTCTCCTAATTTGTATTCTACTTTATTTACCATTCTTATAATTATTCCATGTTTCAGATCGCCCTATTCATTCCACAATATATAAATTTCCATAAGATATAAGAATATCCTTCTGGTGAATTTTTTCTTTTTTAACTACATCCCTAATTTCCAAAAACACTATATCATTCTACCCACTCAAGTTACTCATAGTGGTGACCATCACATACTAATATTTAGGGAGAAATGAGAATAAAATAAGTGTCTATTATAGATATTATAAGTTCACATTTACTAACTCTAATTGAATTTAACCATATATAAGTTGTTAATATGATCAGTAGCAAGATTACATTCTAAAATCCTTAGGCCAAATGGTATTCTTAATAAAAATGCTTTATTCGTCATCATGGGATTATTATAAATTTAAGTGATGGTCTTCATAGGTTTTGATGTTTATTTCACTTATATGTTATTTTAATCTACATTATAGGATGAAGAAATATGAATCAAAGTAAGAAATTTCTTATACAACCTCTCCCATTCCCCATTATTCATCACATCTAGATCATTACCTATCATAGGAAGATCAACATCCATAAAAGGTAGACAATACTCTGTCAGAATTCCCTAGAACCCAAAATTTTGTTCCATTGAAGTTCTCTACTCAAATATTACCCTCTTAAAATGCCGTTAATTTGTAAATTTTGAACTCCCAATATATTCCAAAAATATTAATTGATATATTATGAACTACGTACTTATATTCACTTACATGTACAAGGATATAATCATGTGTTAAACTAAGATCTGAAACACCTTTTCTATGGTTTCATTATAGAGAACACTCCATATAGAATCTAGTACCACTTGTTTGGTCAATGGATAATATCCAATTCCAATAATCTATCCATCAAAACTTACTAAGGTGGAAACAAATTATTGAAATGTGAATAGATGTTGAATCATTTTGAACATAGAATACATGCCACACCCCAAACATTACACTATATTTCATAAATTCCAAATTAATATAGGTAAGAAATTTTAGAAGAAAAAAATTAAAAAAACATACATACGAAAACAAAAAAAACTTTAATGTGGATCAAACTTGCATCCAAATCATTAGGGGGAACACTATAACTATTTTATTCAAGTAAATGAAAGAATATTACAATATCTAAGTCATACCCTCACACCTATCTTGATAAATTATCCATCCTACTAAATATAATATATTCCAGTTTCTACTTCATGTATCCTTCACCCCCCCCCCAATACTCACGGGGATTAGTCAACCTGATTTGATATTCATAGATAAAACATTTATCTTGTCAAAGTCTTTTACTACCTCAACTCAGTCAATCGGTGAACAATTCATACTTCTAAAGATATCACAGAATGTCCCTTACACATTTTCTTAATCATTTCCTAAACTACCTCCAATGAATGAGTCATTGTTGTATCTTCTAACCATGAATTATTTTTGCATCATCCAATCATTTGGTCGAAAACATTGGTTCATACTATATTTTAATGGCTATAAATTTTCACTATTTCCATAGAAATCATCATCCATGTCATAAGAATTATACTTATATAACTTAACCTTTAAATAGTAAAATTTCCTTTGTCAAACAATGTTTTTCAAAATTGATCCTCACAAATCTCTAATGAAGTGAATGATAGATAGTTATAGGATATTGAGATTGGGTTTAAATTAATTTGAGAATGGGATGAGAATTAGATTCCATTAAAAGTTATATTATTTTGAAGCATGACTAGGTAGTGGTTAAACCTCTATATTAATGATCATGAGGTTTTGAAGGTAATGTGGGAGAAGTTCAAGAGACATTTTTAGAATGATTTTGTATCCTTAATGTTGATGGAAGTGTGGTGATAGAAGTTTCTCACTCTCTAGTAAGGGATTATGATTGTGTGGGAGCTTGGATTCTTGTTTATAAACCCACTATATTATTCCTCTGATCATCATATAAATGGTATACTGAAATAATGGCCTTATGGAGACTTTGTGTTAGATATCCAGTGTCAGGTCACACCTTCCACAATGCCAATGTATTTTAAGCTGTTAAGGAATTATGGGGTGATTGATAACACGTTGACATGGTTGGGTTTTTCACAAGAGGGAAGTCCTCAGTACTTCCTAAGGTGTGTAGTTATTTATAGGAGATTTTCAGGTCTCAAAAAGATATGGAAAGAGATAATAGGGGTGAATTTTCAATATTAAAAGGCTAAATTTATTTTAAAGAATCATATATAATATAATGGGAAAAAATATAGAACAATTCAATCATAAAAACATTTGTAGTGAGTTTGAAGAGTGTATGAAAAATATAAAATAATAAGTGAGAATATTGATTTTATAGTAGTTCGGATCCAAATTATCCTATGTCTTATCTTCACACTCTTATCCTAAGAGAATGTACACACACTATATGTATATCACTTTTTAAGATGATTAAAAACTCTTTACCACTTTCCATTTATTGGAACTAAGAAAAAACCAAAAAACTACCTTTTATATTTAAAAACAAAACCAAGTCTTTTTCAAGGAGCAGACCCAACCTTGAATTTATAGGAGAAGTAATAAACATATGACTTTCCTTTTGAAGTAGTGGAATAACAAACCTTTCCATTTGTGGTTTTAGGTAGAACCTATTTCTTAATTTTATTTTTAGGTTAGTTTATCCAAGACATAACTTTTAATGGAATTATAACTGATACGTTAAATAAATGATGGATACATTATAGTAAAAATAAATACATAATTATGAATAATGAAATAGGTAAACCAAAAAAATATGTCTATAGTGGTTTCTGGTGTAGAAAAAGTATCTTCAACCCTTCACAGATATTAAATGATAAACCTTTAGTTTTCCAAAAAAATCAGTCTAAAAATATTGAGGTTCCAATATTTACAGTACTTCATTATTGCAAATGGATTTTTTTTCTATTCTATATCTCAGTGCATATAGCTTCAACTAATTTATAAAAAATGATACAGAAAACCTGAATGGATAACACCATGATTATTTCCCTTAAATTATCAATGAACACTTCACATTGGAAAGTGGATAATAGTTTGTAGTTAAGAATAGATTATCAAAAACTAAACCAAGTGGTGTTGAAGCACTGATATCCCCTACTAATTATTGATTATTTTTTTGATCAGTTAAAGAAAGATTAATATTTATCAATGATTGATTTATGGTAAGGGTGTCATCAGATGATAGTGAAGGAGTACATCTCAATAACCACCTTTAAGTTTCACTATGGATACTTTTAGTTTTCAGTGAGTCCCCTTATATTCTTGAATTACCTAAAGGATTTCATGAGATAGTTCAAATTTTTGTTTTTTTAGTTCTTATACTAGTGTATAGTTGTGACCATTGATGATTTTCTGGTATATTAAACATTAGAGAAGAAGCATGCTGAGATATTTCGATCTATTTTAGTGATCTTATTATGACATTAGTTTTATAGGAAGTTTCCCAAGTGAAATTTATGGACACATGAGGTGAATTTCCTTGAACATGTAATGTATTAGTGGGTTGTGGCTATTATAGGAGTTTCATATCCAATTTATCTCACATTATGTCAACTTTAAGGGATTTGACTCGTAATTACCAAGATTTTATGTGTTAAAAGTAGTTCAAAGTGGAATTTGAGTATCTGAAGAAGTTAATCAGCATTCATATAATCCATTTTCTAAAGGATGGAGTAATGTTTTAGGTGTACTGTGGAACTTCCCATATTGGTTTGGGTTGTGTATTAATGTAGGAGTAAGTGGTGATATCATATGGGTCTCGAAAATTATTTCCCCATTAATGTAATTTTTCTAAACATAATCTTGACTGAGTGATGGTTTTTTTCTAAAGCTATGCAGACATTACCTCATCATGGAGAAATATCTGGTTTTCATTGATCATAAGATCCTATGGCACGTATTTTCTTAGTGTGATATAAATTTTCATTAGTGAATTTGGATGGATTTCTTAAATGATTATGAATTTGAGATCTCTTATACTCTAGAAAATGGAAATGGATTGGTTGACGTGATAAGAAGGAAGATGCATGGTGATGTTTCATGAGAGGATAAAGATAAGTAAATAATGATTGAGGAGATTGTATATTTATATCAAGATATGGAGGAATTCAGTGATGGAGTTTCCCTATATCATGTAATAGTTCATTATTACTTGTTTTTGTAAGTGTAAAATAATGAATTATAAGATCCTATGGTAGAGGTATGGATATATCGAATCATTTATATAGTTAATCTTAATGGGTAGTCAGATGATGGTGACCATTATTTGTTGTTCCATGGGAATTAGATCATTTTTTAGGTGATGTGGGATGTGGTGTTTCATTAATATCATAGCTTAACTGTTTGCCTCTTTAGAGACATATAATAAATTTGGAATGATACAGAGAATATTAGCATTCCCCCTATGAAAGTATGGCATGAAAAAATTGAGAAATATTTCATATATCGATTCTAGTGGTATGGTGTGAATATGTAGATGTTGGAGTTATTATATTTATGTTTTTTTTTGTGGGAAAAATCCAACCATCGATTTCTAGTGGGTTTTTTGTAGCCTTTATATGTCCATCAATTGAAATGGGAGGACATTTTGATGGATTTTATAACTAATTTCCCTCAATCTCTAAGAGGATGTGATTCTATTTGGTTTTTTTATTGATTGATGAAGTTAAAAAATTTATTAGATTTGAAGGATTCATTTTTAATGGATTATTTATTTAGGATCTATATAGAAGAGGTGGTGAGGCTTCAATATTTTCTAAGAATGATTATCTTTGATTCAGATCTTAATTTTATCTCTTTAATGTGGAAAGTTTTCAATGTTCTTTTGAATCTCAATTGTTCCTTAGCACTACATTTTTTCAAATATGGATAGGTAGTGCACTTTTGGAAGATTAAGTAATATTTATCCTCCATTAGTTAGACCTTTCATGTTTTTTGGGTGACTAGTTGAGGTGGAATATTATTCAGTTCTTCCTTCTCATATAGATTATGTTCATGACCTATTCCATGTGTCGCAACTTCAGATATATTTTCTTGATGGCTCACATTTCATTGATTGGCGTGATTGCATATTGAAAACCATGTGAAAATTTTTAGTGGATTCTTTGTATTTAGTATCATCATAACAATTTATTTTGAGGATGCATCATTCCTTTGGATCGTGTCATGTTGCAGCAAGGTAGCTTAGATGAATATACACAGGAGTGAGAGTTATAGATATATTCTAAATATCTGGAGTTGTTTTGAGTTTTTATTCTTATTTTGATGTTGATATTTTATTTTATATTTGGTGATTAAAATTTTTCTTCTCTTTTTTACTAAATTTTTGTTTTTATAAGGTGATATTCTTGTTTTAGAGGTATCACATGCGTTTTTAGTTTTTTCGGTTTCTTATTTTCCCAGGTTTTGTTTTTATTATCAAGGATGATAATAATTTGATAGTTATAATATGTAGAGGTGTATATTTTCTTTTTTCTTATCTTTATGATTTGAGGCACTGGAGGTTTTGGGAGTAATATTAGTGCTGAATGGTATAACATAAGTTAGGTTAATGTTAAAATATTAGTTAACAAAAACTTTATGTCATGACGCTTGTCCTTTGTAGTGAGATTTACTACTAGATAGAGTTGGAGAGGAAGTGTTACCACTATCCATTTTAGTCAGTTAATTACCTCGTGATCAATATCATTATATAATAATGTTATCAATTGTTTCAAAATAATATAGGGTAGAATGATTTAGTGTTGATTTTGGGCATTTTTTGGTGAGTTGTTTCATTTTTGTTTTATGATGTAAATTTAGTATTTCTATTTATTATACCCTAATTATTATTTTTATGCTATGATATTATTTAGAGTATTTTGAGATTATGGAATGGAGTGGTTATTAAAATAAAATTGGGAAATTAATGAATTATGAAATTCAAATTATTGGTTATTATTGTGTAATGTGGATTATTACATTGAAATGTGTTTTGTTATTATTGATTTTGAATTATCATTGATTGTGAGATATAGAAGAATTTAAGAGGGGCCATGTTGTAGTTTTTGGATTTTCAAATGGTAAAATCCCATTGTGTAGTAACATGAGGTGGGGTACCATAATTTCTATTATTTCACTTTTTATTTTTAAATTCATGTGATTTCTCAAATTTCATTTAGTTTATTTTCTTTCTATTGAATTTTAGTGAAATAAAGTGCTTCCATAATCGATTGGAATGAATTTTTGATCACCTTCAATTCATTATTCCCTTTTGTATGGATTTACATGAACTAAAGAAATTCATCATTGATTCTTCTTATTCTCTTCTATCCACATAAGGTCTTTATATTATGCTTGATTTTTTTAGGAGATAAGGTATTTATGTGTTATAGACTGTTAAAGTATCCTTGTGATATTTTGGGTGTTTCATCATAAATTCTCCCTTCTCTTGGTTTTTTGTTGTTCAAGATTTATTTTTGTTCAGTGATTTAGATCATTATTTTTATTTTATTTTGGCATGGAGAGAAATTTGCCTAAATAAAGTTAAATAAATGAAATGGTTTCAAAGGGGAGTGAGTGATATATTTTTATCATGTTCTCCCATGTTATTATTGTTTATATTATTGTCAATTATTGTATTAAACATGTTTATAGGATTAATTAATTGTTAATGTATGTAATACTTGTTTAAATAGAATGGATAATTGAAAAATTGTAATGAAATAAAGAAGAGGAAACTGAGAGATTTTTTCTTGATTTCATTTCAATGAGCATGAAATGGTAATTTGATAAAGAATAGATGTGGAAATAGGATTTTTGTTTGATTTATGTTTTCATAGAATTATTTTAATAAAAAGGTTGTTGGATAAGAATATGTTTTGATGTGTTTCAATGTTTTTTTGGATCTATGTGGTTGAATTAGATTAGTGTGTTTTGTTTAATGAGGAAGTTGTAGAGGTGATGGTGTGGTTTGTTGATTTGAATAAGTGATGAAGTTAGTGTGTTTTTTTAGATTTAGTTTACCATGAATATGGAATCATTATGAAACTAATGAAAGAAAAAATAATATGTAATAGTAATTGGTTGTGTTAAAATAATTGAAGTGTTAAATAATCAATTACTTATTGTGGGCACTGTTTGCGACAGGTCCCGTCGCAAAAAATACTATTTGCGACGGGGTTCTCATCGCTACTAATCTAACCTATATACACCCGGTTGAGTCAATAAGGTTTTCCTTATGACTTTTCCATTCCTTCTTGTTTTGAAAATCACAAACACCTTATCCTTAAGGAAAATTGCTTTCTTAAGGAAAATTGCTTTTTAAGGAAAATTGCTTTCTTAAGGAAATTTGATTTTTAAGGAAAATTGCTTTTATAAGGAAATTTATCCTTATCATATTTTCATCCATATTTTTCCTAAATATAAAATTCAGATTCATTTCAGTTTTTCTCGGATTTTCTTAAAGCTTTGATATAAAGTATTCTGTTTGAGGATCCGAATTCCGGATAAGAACTGTAAGGAAGTTTCACTCCGAATTCCAGATGAGAACTGTAATAAAGTATCATTCCAAATTCCGGATATGAACTCTGACTAAGTTCTATTCAAGATTCAGGATACGAATTCTTATGAAGTTCAACATTGAATTCTCATTACGGATTCTAATGACGAATTCTCATTACAAATTCTGATAATGAATTTTCATTAAGAACTATGATGATGAAATCTCATTAAGAATTCTAATGATGAATTATCATTCCGAATTCTCATTCGGAATTCACCTATTAAACAGAATCCGATCATCTTTGTTTTATACACTTTGAATTAATTCAGACTCCGAAAAATATTTTGGTTAGACTCCGAACTTTTATTCTGCTTACATTTCTATAATTTGTCTACTCTTTATTATTTCCATTTCACTCTGAATCTTCACTCTGAAGTTTTCATTCCGAACTTCTGAGTTAGAATTAAAACGATGTCATACATTCAGTTACACTTGTTTTGTTATAAAATGATGTCGTCTATTTTGTTATAAACTAACCGTTTTCTAAGTGACACGTGTACAGGTCCCTCCGATCTTTAAGGAAATTATGACCGTTGGAGAAGGAGCAGACCTTACCTATAAATAGGAGCTCATTTGAAAGAGCTCGATGTAGATGTGCTTTTGAAAGGCTGACTAATCTGCTTAAAGTATTTTCTAGAGAGAGAGGCTTTTATTAACTCTCAAAGATTCGTGCGACTCTGAATGTTTGTGATAACATTCGAGGGCTTCCGGGGATACGAAGACAGACGTGTCGACTACCTTGAAGATCGAGGGCTTCCTTGCTAAGGAAGATAGAGGTTGCCAACTACATTGAAGTTGAGGGCTTGCCAGGATAGCAATACAGAGACTATGATCTTCGTATCGAGGGCTTACCCTGGTGTGGGTAAGACAGACTTGCTTGAAAGTATAAATCAAGGGACCTTTATCCAAGGTTGTTGGATACCCTTCTCTTTGGGTTAAAAGACTTATATCTTGTTACTTTTAGTTTAACTACTTGTTTTATTTCCGCTGCATTTTGTATTGTAAGGAAAGTATAACTTTCTTATACTTCCTTTCTTGTACTCTGTTTCATTTAGATTCTATACGCTTTAAGGTAGAATCTCATATTGTAATCTTTTGTTAAGTTTAAATTTCCGGAACCGTATTTCCGGAACCTACTTTCGGAATCTCTTTCCATGTTTTCGTTCGGTGTTAGAGGTGTTGTGAATTTTCTTAGTTTAACTTTGTTAAACTCAGATCTTTCCTTTGCTTAAGGAAAACATAGTTATTCGTAACTAACTTTAAAGGTTCCAAAGGAATTTTTAAAATATACAATTCACCCCCCCCCCCCCCCTCTTGTATATTGAGCATCTACATCACTATTTCGATCCTACAATTGGTATCAGAGGAGGTCTCTGAAATACTTATACTTACGAATAAGTTTTTCTTTCTCACTTTATCATTCCGAACTTTGACATTCCGAATTTTTCCATTGCGAATTTTTCCATTCTGAATTTTTCCATTCTGAATTTTTCCATTCCGAACTTTGTTATTACAAACTTTTGCTACTGACAAATTTGTGTGCCAAAAGTTGTTCTAGTATGGCAGGAATTAATGTTGGTTCGATTGATAATCTAAATCCTACAAGACCACCAATATTTGATGGTAATGATTATGAATACTGGAGAGATCGCATGAAGACTTTTGTTATCAACACTGGAGTAGATAATTTTGTTATGCTTACTGGTGATTATAAAATTCCTGACAGGGAAGTTAGAACTTTCACTAACCAGGAAAAGCAAGAATATCAACTCAATTATAAGGTACGCAATACTCTACTATGTTCAATGACTAGAAATATATATAGCCAAATTTCTTCTTGTGAAGCAGCTAATTTCATATGGAAGAAGTTATAGGTTACACACTTTGGAACTTCTAAAGTGATTGAGACTAGGAGAGCTATGCTTAGAGCTGAATATCATGGCTTCAATTTTCCCTATGGTGAACCAATCTGTAAAGTGCAACAGAGATTCATGAATATAGTCAACAGCCTACAATCTATGGGAGAGAAAGGTCTAGATGATGAATCTCTTGTGGATAAAATAATTGATATTATGCCCAATGAGTGGGAATCCAAAAGAACAGCTATAGATGAAAACAGGAAGGTCACTCAGATCTCTCTTGATGATCTTTTTGGAACTCTTCTACAACATGAAACCAGAATGAAGAGAGATGCAGACAACATCAAGAAGAAGAATGGAAATGGTACTGTTGCTTTTACTACAACTTCAAATCAGATGAAAGCTAAGACTCCTGAGAGAGTAACCTGATCCAAGTCTAAGAAAGTTATTTTCCAATCTGAATCTAGTGAGAGTGAAGTCTCTGAAAATGAGTTAGCTAATCTTTCTCGAAGGATGAACAAGATAGCTGGACAGAGAAATTTTCAATCTAAGTATAAGAAAAAGGAAAGGAAAGATAAGAAAGATGGAGAAGTTACTTGTTATGAATGAAAAAGAGCTTGACATATTAGACCAGATTTCCCTATGCTCAAAAAGAAAGAAAGAAAAGAAAGGCATTGAGACAGGAATAGAAAGAAGTATTATTAAGCTAAAGCTACGAAAGTTTTGAAATACAATGACACCTGGAGTGCCAGTGGTGGTGACTCTTCAGATGAATCTTCTGATTATGAATCTTCAGGACAGAAGAATCTTGGTCTTTTAGCCAGATTACCTATTGATAATCATTGTTTTATGGCTAAGGTATGAAATGCTGAATCATTGACCAATGTTTCTTTAAATTCTAATGATAGTAAGTATTATAACTCTTCTGATGAAGAATCTTCTTCTGATGAAGAAAATACTTTACCTACTTATGAAGAAGTCTCTTGGTTTGCTGAACTTCTTGAAATTGAGACTTCCAAACTCAATAAAAAAACTTGATAAGGCAAACTCTAGGAATTCTATTCTTACAAAAGAGATATCAGATCTTTCTAAAGATCTTGATAAGAAAAATGCTGATTTTGAAAGTATTTCAAAAAATATTGAGGAAGTAAGTTCCGAGAAGAACAAACTTTCTAAAGAATTAGAAAAAGTAATTTATAATAAAAATGTTTTTGAGCCAAGATCTAGTTCTAAAACTAATGATTTTGAGGATAAAAACTTGGTTGTAAAACTCAAGTCCGAAATTTTTTCCTTAAAGATGTTTTTATCAAACTTTACCCATGGTAAGGAAAATTTTGATAAAATGTATTCTCAAATACGACCTTTAAAAATAAATCCGGATTTGGTTATACCCATGGAAAACCAATTTTCAGTATCAATTATTTTGTTCCTCAAAGTGCCCCATTTTGTACCAAGTGTCAATGTGGTGGTCACTGGGAAAAGAATTGTTCCTTAAACAAAACCCAATCTTTAGGATTTCACAAAACTTACTTCTCTAAGAAGATGTGGGTTCCTAAAATTTTATTATCTGAAAATCTCGGATCCGAACAAATTTGGATTCCGAAAGTCTAATTTTCTTCTTGATTTCAGGAAAATAAAGAGAGTACCAGCAACAATACATGGTACATGGATAGTGGATGTTCCCGGCACATGACTGGTAACAAAATTTTTTTTGAAAAGATTATCAAAACGAAAGGAGGAAAGGTAACTTTCAGAGATAATGCTAAGGGAGAGATTGATGGTATTGGTAATATTGTTCTTCTTGGTAAAACCTTGATTTCAAATGTTCTCTTTGTTAAAGGTCTTAAGCACAACCTCATTAGCATAAGTCAGTTATGTGATAAAGGTTACCTTGTGAATTTTAGGAATGATAAGTGCTTAGTTCACAATTCCAAGGAAGAATGTATTCTCTCATCCAATAGGCAAGAGAATGTATTCTCTCAGCCAATAGGCAAGATAATGTTTACACTCTGAACTTAGAAGACCTCAGAAGCCAAGATTTACCTTGCCTAAGTGCAATGGAAGATCATTATTGGTTATGGCATAGAAGACTAGGTAACTGTAACCTTAGGAACCTATGTAAACTCTCTAAGAAGAAACTAGTTAAGGATCTACCGGAGCTTAGATTTGATTCTTCTAAAGTATGTGATCCTTGTCAATATGGGAAGCAACATAAATCTAGTTTTAAATAAATCGGTGAAGTCTCAACAACCGATGCATTACAGTTAGTACACATGGATCTTTTTGGTTCAACACAAACTGGAAGTATTGGAGGAAAATACTATGTGTTTGTTCTAGTTGATGATTACACTAGATTTACTTGGGTCTATTTTCTAGCAAAGAAGTCTGAAGTTTTTTTCTATTTCAAAATTTTTAGAGCTCAAGTTAAAAATGAGAAAAACCTTCCATTGAAAACTATTCATAGTGATCATGGAGGAGAATTTCAAAATTCTGATTTTGAAACTTTTTGTAGTAAGAAAGGTATTACTCACAATTTTTCAGCACCTAGAACTCCTCAATAAAATGGTGTAGTTGAAAGAAGAAATAGAATTCTTCAAGAGATAACTAGAACCATGTTGAGTGAATATTCTATTGCTAGAAATTTCTGGGATGAAGCTGTAAGTACTACTTGCTATAATATAAATCGAGTTTTAATTAGACCTTTTCTTAATAAAACTCCTTATGAGTTATGGAATGGTAGAAAACCAAGACTATCCTACTTCAAGGTTTTTGGTTGCAAAGTATTCATTTTGAATAATAAAGATAACTTACATAAATTTGCACCAAAATCTGATGAAGGGATTTTCTTAGGATATTCGACAACCTCTAAGGCTTATAGAGTTTTTAATAAAAATACTTGCACTGTTGAAGAAACAGTACATGTAAAATTTGATGGGTCAGATCCTTTTGTTTTCAAACCATCCCTACCTACTTCCTCGGATGTGTTTTCAAAAATTGATTGTCAACCTTTGATAGAAGAACCTTCTGATAAGGATAATGTTCTAGAAGATACTTCTGAAACATTTACCCCAGAAGACTTTCTACCCTATGTTGATGAACAGGATTTACAAAACCCAAATCAGGTGTTTCTTAAGAATCATCACAGTGATAGTATCATTGGTGATGTAAATCAACCTGTAAGGACTAGAAGTTCCTTAAGAAATGAAGTAGAACATCTAGCATTTCTTTCCTAATTAGAACCTAAAAGCACTGATGAAGCTTTAGGTGATGATGATTGAATTAAATCCATGAAATATGAACTAAATGAATTCGAAAGGAATAAAGTCTGGACCTTGGTTGAAAGACCTAAGGAAACTTATGTTATTGGAGTAAAATGGGTCTTCAGAAATAAATGTGATGAAAATGGATTCATAGTAAGAAATAAATCTAGACTTGTTTCTAAAGGCTATAATTAGCAAGAGGGAATAGACTATGAAGAAACCTATGCTCCAGTAGCTAGACTTGAATCTATCCGTATTCTACTTGCCTTTGTAGCATTCTTTAATTTCAAACTTTTCCAAATGGATGTAAAATGTTCTTTTCTTAACGGTTATGTTCAAGAGGAAGTTTTTGTTGAACAACCTCCTGGCTTTAAAGATAAAAAACATCATAATCATATTTTTAGACTTACCAAAGCTTTGTATGGCCTTAAACAAGCCCCACGAGCATGGTATGATAGACTCACTGGATTTTTGCTTCAAAATAACTATGTTAAGGGAAATGCAGATCCAAACCTTTTTATAAAGAAAGATAAGAAAATTTCTTTGATTGTTCAAATTTATGTTGATGACATCAAATTTGGTTCAACTCAGCAATATTTGACCGACTCTTTTACAAGTCTAATGAAATCTAAGTTTGAAATGAGTATGATGGGTGAGTTAACATTTTTCCTTGTTTTTCAAATTTCTCAAAAACCAGAAGGAACCTACATATCTCAACATAAGTATATTAAATATCTTCTTAAAAAGTATGGTTATGACAACACTAAGAGTATAAGTACTCCCATTTGTACCTCAAACTCTATGGATCTTGATGAAGCTGGGAAACCAGTAGATCAAACATCTTTTAGAGGTATGATAGGAAGCCTACTATACTTAACAGCTAGTCAACCAGACTTAATGTTTTCAGTGTGCTTATGTGCAAGATATCAATCCAATCCTAAGGAATCTCACTTAAAGGAAGTAAAAAGAATTTTTCGCTACCTTAAGGGAACTATGGATCTAGGATTATTTTATACTTCTGAAAATTATTTTGTTCTAAATAGCATTTCTGATGATGACTTCGGTGGATGTAGAATGGATAGAAAAAGTACATCCGGAACTTGTCATTTCTTAGTAGATTCGTTAGTTTCTTGGTCCTGCAAGAAGCAACATTCTGTATCACTTTCCACTACTGAAGCTGAATATGTAGCAGCTGGAAGTTGTTGTGCTCAAGTGTTGTGGATGCAACACACACTCACAGACTATGGCTTGAGTTTTACTAAAACTCAAATTTTGTGTGATAACACAAGTGCCATTTCCCTCAGTTTGAACCCTTCACATCACTCCCGTGCAAAACACATAGATATTAGGCATCATTTTCTTAGGGATCACACACTTAAAGGAGATATTATTCTTCAGTTTATCGGAACGCAAGATCAACTTTATGATATTTTCACAAAATCTTTACCTTCTGATAGATTTGAATATATTAAACAGAAGTTAGGAATGATAACCGTAAGGTAATCTTTCTTAATTAACTATCTATTGAGAAAGTCTCCTTACAGCAATTAACTCCTTTTCATAGGGGGAGTACATTTGTTTGATAGAATTGAAGGACCCCGGGACACCCTGAGAGGGGAGGGGTGAATCAGGGTGACCACTTTTTCTTTTAATTTGTTGGATCTTGTTCCCACGTTGGTAGGAACTTGTTGAACCTATATGATGATTACGATCAAAAAGAAAACATTCACATGCACAGAGAAGACACAGTCATTTTTACTTGGTTCACCACTAAGGGCTACGTCCAAGGAGCATACGCCGACAGGTTGCCGGTCGTACCTAAATCCACCATGCTTCACTAGCTGCGGATACAAAAGTTCGGGTACAGACACTCTGTCCCAGGCTCACTGCCTTTACAATAGTTCAGGGATAACTCACTGCGTCCCTCGGGTCACTCCCGTTGACTCCCCCTGGCTCACTGCCGTTGGTGAAGTCCCACTCAGTTTATAGACGTGTAGGTCTCTTCTTCATTTGCATAAGAGTGCATCCTTTGTTGAATGTAGATGCTCTATTGAATTCCGATTCTCACCAGAAGAAGAATATCACTTTTCCTCGAATGAACCGAGTAGTTTCTCGGCTTTCGTGCAGCTCCAGCAAGGCAGGCGTGCTTCAATAGTGTCTAGGTCTCCTTTTCAAGCCCGGCGCGCAAGTCTCCCGGCGGCGCGCAAGTCTCAGGCGCGCAAGACTAAACTGGCGCGCAAGTGTCACTGAAGCACCTGCGCGACACTGCCTTCTTGAACTAAATACTTGCGCGATCCACTTCCTTTCTCTTCCAAACTGCCTTGGGAGAACAGCCAAACACCGGTGCGCAAACTCTACTTGCGCGACAAAACAACCACCTGCGCGACTCAACCACCTGCGCGACGGGAGCTCGAACAATATCTCGGCCTTGAACTCCGTGGGAAATGAGGAGGGGTGGTCCAGTATTTATAGGCAAACTGGACCCCCTGCGCGGCGGCGCGCAAGTCCCTCGACGGCGCGCAAGTCCTGTCTCCAGATCCTCTGTCGCGCAAGTTACTTGTGCGACCCGACCAACACTTGCGCGACCTTCTTTCCTTAGCCAAATTGTGATGTTATGGTCCTCAAAAACATATGGCGCGCAAGTCTTTCATCCTCCAAGAGCTCGGCGCGCAAGTATCTTTGCTAAAAACACTTTACTTTATTTACGGATTTTCAGGCCCAAAAATTTGGCAAACACTGGGAAACAGCGCCACCTTCACTACTGTTTCCTGCTTGAACGGTATGATCACTTTGTTGGTACACACCCTGAACTTCCACTGAGGATTGACAACAAACACAAACCATACACCAAATCATGCTTTGAAGAACCTGGTTCCAACAATCTCCCCCTTTGGGTTTGTTGGCAATCAGAATAAATTCAATAGATCTCCAACCATGAGCAAATCCAAAACGCAAGAATCAACTCAGCTAACACTCTAAGTCTACTTGAGCAATGCTCGGTGTAGAAAACAAGAGAGAAAGCTTGAATTGGGTCTTAGTGTGTTGAAATCGTACACGAAATTCTCCATCCCGATGTTATCCTTAATAAACTTCTCATCACAAGCTTACACTTCTCATCACAGAAGAATTTCTTTCCTTGAATTTATTCCTTTCTCCCCCATTGACAATAAAACCAAAGACCGAAAAGTTTGTTCAACGTTCAGCTCAAGCCATACTCCCCCTGGATAGTATCTCCCCCATAACCCTGCATCACAGCCATAAACAGATAAAAACAGTTAAAACAAACGGGGAGAGGGGACTTCCGGAGCCTCCTTATGCAGTAGGAGGTGGTCGAACACCGAGGTTCAACCGATGCTTCTCGAACACAGCCGCGGACAATGGCTTGGTTAGGATATCAGCCACTTGCTCATTAGTTCCAACATGATCCATTTTAATCACGCCTTGTTCAACCTTTTCTTTGATAAAATGATACCGTATTTCAATATGTTTTGTACGAGAATGCTGAACCGGATTCTTCGTAAGATCAATTGCACTTTTGTTATCACAATAAATCACCATTGGTTGCTGCACCTTATCACCAATATCTGTTAGCTGCTGCTTCATCCAAAGAAGTTGAGTGCATGCTTTTGTGGCGGAGATATATTCAGCTTCAGCAGTACTAAGAGAAGTACTTTCTTGCTTCTTGCTCAACCAGCCAACACATTTATGCCCAATATAGAAAGCTCCACCACTAGTGGACTTTCTGTCTACTACATCCCCAGCCCAGTCAGCATCAGAAAACGCTGATAATTCATTGTCCCTGCCTGCAGCAAAAAATAACCCGAAGTTATGTGTGCCTTGAATATACCTCATGATTCTTTTTACTGCTGACATATGTTCCTCCTTTGGATTACTCTGGAAGCGGGCCGCAAGGCATGTTGCAAAGACAATATCTGGCCTTGTCGCTGTCAGATACAGTAGGCTTCCAATGATCCTCCTGTACATGGTGGGATCAACAGAGTTCCCATCCTCATGCTTTCCAAGTTTAGTTCCAACAGGAATCGGAGTTGACATTGGTTTGGAGTCTTGCATATTGAACTTCTTCAGCAACTCTCTTGCATATTTTTCCTGAGAAATGAAAGTGTATTCCTTCTTTTGAATTACTTGCAACCCCAAGAAATATGTGAGCTCCCCAATCATAGACATTTCAAATTCTGATTTCATGTGGTTGGCAAATTCATCCACTGATTTCTGCCTGCTGCCACCAAAAATGATATCATCAACGTAGACAAGAACCATGAACTGATCTTTTGGAGAATTCTTCACATAGAGATTGTGATCAACTCCTCCTCTTTTGAATTCCAACTTCTTGAGATATGAATCTAGCCGTGAGTACCATGCTCGTGGTTCCTGCTTCAAACCATATAGAGCTTTCTTTAGTTTGCAGACCTTTGTTTCGTCGGTACCCAAGACAAACCCCACCGGTTGTTCAATGTAGACTTCTTATTCGAGTACACCATTCAAGAATGTTGTCTTAACATCCATTTGATATACTTTATATCCTCTTTGGAGTGCCATGGCAAGGAAAAGCCTGATTGATTCCAGTCTAGCAACTGGAGCAAAGGTTTCTTCAACATCAATACCTTCAATCTGGGAGTATCCTTTACATACCAGTCGTGCCTTGTTTCTGATAACACTTCCATGCTCATCAAACTTATTTTTGAAAATCCATTTGGTACCAATAACATTGTGACCTTCAGGTCTCTGGACAAGATCCCATGTCTGATTCTTATCAATCTGATCTAATTCATCATTCATGGCTTTCACCCAAGATTCATCTTTTGCAGCTTCTTCGAATGAGGATGGCTCTACAACTGATAGAAATGCAGATTGCGTGGTATTCCTCATCCTTCTGGTTTGTGTGGGTGCACTCCTATCCCCAATTATGTTGGATGGATCAATCTCATCTCTTCGATTTCTCCTGCGAGGTTCAGTAGTATTCTCTTCAGCCATAGTTTCTTCTTCAGATTCTTCTTCTGAGTCAACATCATTATGTGATTGATGAGTGTTTTGAACAGCTTCCTCTATTTCTGCATTTGTAGTTTCTTCATGTCCACATTCTTCATGACTTTCTATCACATCAGCATATGACGTCCGTGAAGCATTTGTGGTTTTCTCTTCAATTATCTTAACATCATTGCTTTCCACAATCCTTCCCAAACGATTGTTGAAACATTTGTAGGCTTTTCTGTTCATTGAGTAACCGAGGAAGATTCCTTCATCTGCGTTGTCACCATATTTCCCCTGATTTCCTTCTTTGTTCCTGATGAAGCACTTACTTCCAAAAACACGAAAGTATTTTAGAGAAGGCTTCCGTCCATGCCACAATTCATATGGTGTCTTCGTCTCACCCATATAAAGTCCTGTTCGATTCTGAATGTACACTGCAGCTTGAACAGCCTCTTTCCAGTAATGTCGTGGAATACGACTCTCAATCAGCATAGTTCGTGCCATGTTGTTCACCTGTCGATTCCTTCGTTCAACAACTCCATTTTGTTGTGGAGTTCTCACAGCAGCTACCTCATGTTGTATCCCATGCTTCTCCAGATAATTTTCAAATTCAATGGACGTGTATTCTCCTCCATTGTCAGATCGCAACACTTTGATTGTTCGTCCAGTATCATTCTCGGCGATTCGCCGATATGTTTTCATGCAGTCAAGGACCTGTCGTTTCCGGTGAATGAACATCACACATGCCATTCGACTGTAATCATCTATGAAAAGGGCAAAGTACCTTTCTACATGAGTTCCGGCAACATTTATTGGACCACAAACATCTGTATGAATCAGATCAAGAAGGTGAGATGCCTTTTTCTTCTTTGGCTGATATGAACTGCAGACCAACTTCCCACGAATACAAGCATCACAGGATTTTTCACGCTCACGCTTCAGGTTGGGAATGTCCATGACAATTCTCAATTTTGATATTTTCTCTATGTCTTGTTGATTGATGTGTCCCAATCTCCGATGCCACAGATTGTTTTCTTCTTCAACAGTCATGTAACATACATTCTCTTCACTATCAACCTGATACAAGTTTCCTTCTGTTCTGCATCCCTTCATGAGAGAATTTCCAGTTTTTCCCTTGATAGTGCAGCCTTTCTGATTAAAAGTAACAACAAGTCCTGAGTCACAGAGTTGACTCACGCTGAGGAGATTATGACGTAGGCCATCTACGTAAAGGACTTCAGTCTTCTTTAGTTCTCCATTAGCTAATTTGGTACTTCCACTCCCTTTGATTTTCAGAGCCCCATCATTACCAAATCTTACTGTACCATCAACATTCTTTATGATATTTGTTAGTAGACCGGCATTACCTGTCATATGAGATGAGCAACCGCTATCTAGAATCCAGGTACTGTTGTTCTTTGTAGCTTTGAGAGCTACCTCTGCAAGGTTTGATTTCTCAATCTTCCTCCTTTCCTTCCATGAGACATTAGATTGAGTATATAGAACTGATGGCCTTTCAACTATCTCTTCCGCAAACCCAAGTTCTTCATAGTCAAAGTCTTCTTTAAGAGGTGAGAACCTGTTTGAAAGAGAAACATCGTCTTGCTGACGAGACTTGACATGTCTGGAACTTCTGTATGAGGTGTCAATGTCCCTTCTCTGCCTGCAATTAATGGCCTTATGACCAAAGTTAGAACAATGAAAACAATATCCATAGAAATTATTTCTTCTATAAGAATTAGGATATGAAATTGTTCTCCTTTGTTGAGCATCTATATCTTCTTCATTCAGATAGCTTCTTGCCTCTTCACAATAGGACATGGTATGGCCCAGATAGCCACAGAACTGACACTTCATGAGAAGAAATGTCTTCTCACTTGAATATTTCCTTATAGCTTCTTCCTTGGGAGAATAGTAAGACTGTCTGCCATTTTTGAAAGTTTGAGGATAATTTTCAGGTCTCCTTTTAGTTTGGATTGAGGGTTCCTTTTTCAGCACTCTAGGTAACATTTCAACATGTTCAACTTTCATCTTATCTGTCTTTTGGATCTTTGCACTTCCAACAGTTGATGACTCAGCCTCACAGCCAATTCCACTCTTTCCCATGCAAGCAGGTCTTTGATCACTCAAGACTTTTCCAACCCCATCTGAACCACACTTGGCTCTTGCAAGTAATTCTGCATCTGAGAATCTTCCGAACTGTATTTTCTTCCTCGATTCTTTTGGAACTGATTCTGTCTCCATTTTACTCCTCAGAGTAACTACTTCCTCCTCAAGACCCTCAACAGTCTTGGATTTTTCATCCAGTCTGGATGTGAGGTCATTGATGACCTTTGCTTGCTCTTCAATTCTCAGCTTCAGATCAACTGCATCATCATTTCTTTCAATTATTTTAGACTGTACCTTCACAAATTCTTCCAGTCGTTCAATTTCAGCTTCAAGTTGATCAACATATTCAGTTGATTCTTCTACAATTGATTTCCACTTATTGCAGCTCTTACATTTAATCTTAAGCTTACTAACTGCATCCTTAAGTTGCACCTCAGGATCTACACAAGTTCTCAGTTGTTTTTCACCATCAGTATCTTCTGACTTTTCAACAGTGGCCATCATAGAAGCATGGTTCCCAGTTTTGAATTCTGGTTCTTCTTCATCACAGAATTCATTGTCATCTTCTTCCTCTTCACAGACAAAACTCTTTCTTTGCATTTTCTTACCAGATTTGAAGTCTCCCTTTTTGAAGAACCTTCTTTGAGGCTTCTTGAAGTTTTCATCTTCACTGTCATCATCATTGATATTCTTCAAGCACTGAGAGGCAATATGCCCAACTTTTCCACAACGGAAGCATGTGAGAGGTAACTTCCCTTTGAATTTCCCTTTCCCCTTCTGGAACTTCTTTGCAATGAGAGAAAGAATTTCTTTCTCTTCGTCATCATCACCGCTACTATCCTTTGAGATTTTCAATTTATCCATGGCCTTGAATGCCATTTCCTTGGTCACCCGAGTCGTAGCATCTTCTGGTTTGACTCTCATTTCATATGCTACCAAACTGCTCAGTAAGTCATCTAGAGAAAGTTTGGAAAGATCTCTTTCCTCAAGAGCTGACACCTTCGCATTATACAGAGGTGGAAGTCTTCTTAATATTTTCTTTACAATATCAATGTCTTTGATTTCTTCGCCTAGACCCCGAATTGCTCCAACCACTTCAGTAATTCGATTGAAGAAAGAGTCTGCATTCTCGTCTGGATGCATCTTCAGATCATCAAACCGATTATGTAGCACTTGTAGTTTCTCCTCCTTCACTTTGCTATCACCTTCATAAATATTCTCAAGTTTATCCCACATAGATTTTACTGAGGTGCAATTCATCACCTTCAGGTAAATCTGATCAGAAAGGGCAGCAGTGAGAGCATTCTGTGCTTTGGCATCGGCATCAAGAAGTTTCCTGTCTGTTTCAGTCATAGCCAGACCTGTTGGATCAGTGACATGTATTCCTTGCACAGTAGAAAAAAGAACTTCCATTCCAAGAGATCTTAGATGAGATCTCATTCTGTTCTTCCAGATCTGGAAATTGCTTCCATCGAAGTGAGGGACTCCCCTGACATTGATCGCGTTTTCCATGACGAAGAAGGTCAGATTCAACGCCAGCAACCTTTACCCTCTGATACCACTTGAAGGACCCCGGGACACCCTGAGAGGGGAGGGGTGAATCAGGGTGACCACTTTTTCTTTTAATTTGTTGGATCTTGTTCCCACTTTGGTAGGAACTTGTTGAACCTGTATGATGATTACGATCAAAAAGAAAACATTCACATGCACAGAGAAGACACAGTCATTTTTACTTGGTTCACCACTAAGGGCTACGTCCAAGGAGCATACGCCGACAGGTTGCCGGTCGTACCTAAATCCACTATGCTTCACTAGCTGCGGATACAAAAGTTCGGGTACAGACACTCTGTCCCAGGCTCACTGCCTTTACAATAGTTTTAGGGATAACACACTGCGTCCCTCGGGTCACTCCCGTTGACTCCCCCTGGCTCACTGCCGTTGGTGAAGTCCCACTCAGTTTATAGACGTGGAGGTCTCTTCTTCATTTGCATAAGAGTGCATCCTTTGTTGAATGTAGATGCTCTATTGAAGTCCGATTCTCACCAGAAGAAGAATATCACTTTTCCTCGAATGAACCGAGTAGTTTCTCGGCTTTCGTGCAGCTCCAGCAAGGCAGGCGTGCTTCAATAGTGTCTAGGTCTCCTTTTCAAGCCCGGCGCGCAAGTCTCCCGGCGGCGCGCAAGTCTCAGGCGCGCAAGACTAAACTGGCGTGCAAGTGTCACTGAAGCACCTGCGCGACACTGCCTTCTTGAACTAAATACTTGCGCGATCCACTTCCTTTCTCTTCCAAACTTCCTTGGGAGAACAGCCAAACACCGGCGCGCAAACTCTACTTGCGCGACAAAACAACCACCTGCGCGACTCAACCACCTGCGCGACGAGAGCTCGAACAATCTCTCGGCCTTGAACTCCGTGGGAAATGAGGAGGGGTGGTCCAGTATTTATAGGCAAACTGGACCCCCTGCGCGGCGGCGCGCAAGTCCCTCGACGGCGCGCAAGTCCTGTCTCCAGATCCTCTGTCGCGCAAGTTACTTGCGCGACCCGACCAACACTTGCGTGACCTTCTTTCCTTAGCCAAATTGTGATGTTCTGATCCTCAAAAACATATGGCGCGCAAGTCTTTCATCCTCCAAGAGCTCGGCGCGCAAGTATCTTTGCCAAAAACACTTTACTTTATTTACGGATTTTCAGGCCCAAAAATTTGGAAAACACTGGGAAACAGCGCCACCTTCACTACTGTTTTCTGCTTGAACGGTATGATCACTTTGTTGGTACACACCCTGAACTTCCACTGAGGATTGACAACAAACACAAACCATACACCAAATCATGCTTTGAAGAACCTGGTTCCAACAAGAATAACAAAGTTTTTTTAAAAAAAGGGTTTGTTTTAAAACTTTTAGGAACGAAGATTTCCGGAATGGAACTTCCGGAACTATAATTTTTCCAGAATGGACATTTTCGTACAGAATACTTCTGGAATGGAAGTGTTCGTATTGAAAACCTCCGGAATGGAAATTTTCGTACTGGTATTTTCGTAACGGAACTTTTGTACTGAATCTTCCATAATAAGTTTTTCGTTTTCATAATTTTGTAATGAATTTTTTGTACTAAGTTTTTCCCTTACTAAGTTTGTTTTCCTTACTAAGTTTGTTTTTCGTACTGATTTTGTTTTCCGTAGTAAAGTTTTGTGAACTTTTTCTTTTCATAATAAAGATTTTTTCGTAGTCTTTTTTATATTACCCATTACGAATAATTCTCCTAAGCCAATCCGAAAGGTATGATTACCTTACTCAAGTTTTCGTAGTCATATTTTACTTGCTGGCATTTTCTTGTATTTTGTTTTTAGATTATAGTTTTTCTTAATTCTTTGTTTTAATAAAAACATCAAAAATATCGGATTCAAGTTTTCAACTGTTAGATCTGATCTCAGCTTATCACAACCGTTTGATCAACCGAAGAAGTTGAATCGTCGCTCCATTGTCTATATAAAGGGGACCCAAATACTTGTCCCACATCGGTTCTCAAGCTCTCGCGTCCCGAATCTCTGCCTCTCTGTTTTAAAGTCGTTCCGAACTTCAGATTTCTCCATTCCGAACTTCACAGAGGACTTCAGATCCGAATGTCTGTGGAGTTAGCGTCTCAAGAAATGTCATCCCCCAAGCCTATTTCACAATGGTTAGTTTACAGAGAAAGGTTAGTCTATCCGGATTTCTTCAACAACTATGATTCTCTTATTTCGAAGAACATTAAGTTGAATGGGTGGGAAGATATTACTGTATCCAAACCGGGGAATCAAGACAATGTATTTTCGGAGTTATTTGTTGAGTTCTATGAAACAGTTTCATTCTTTCAGGAAGATAATAGGGAGAAATTTGCTTTTAAGTCTTATGGTAAGACTTACAAGCTTTCTTATACCAAGGCAGCAAGATTGGTAGGGCTGTCCTATGAAGGAGAAGTCATGTTTATATCTCACGTTTTGCCGGATTCTAAGGGTAGATTCGACAAAGAAAAAGCCCTAAAAACTCTCGGACTCTCAGATGACAAAGCTCCGAAGATTGCTAGTTTGCCTACAAATTTCCGAATTCTAGAGTTGTGAGTACAAGGGCTTATCGTACCGAGGAAAGGTGATAAAGACAGTTTAAAGAAGAGTGAGATCTATATCTTAGATTTCCTGATAAATATAAGGAAGTTTAACTTCATGAGGCACATTCTTATAACCATTCAGAATCTTAAGAAAGGAAATCTCAGAGCCCAGATCATAATGTACCCAGCAATTTTATCGAGGTTGATAGTTCGGTGCCTTGAGTCTTTCAAGGAAGCTTGCAGATCTAAGCCAAGGGTTTGAAAAATTTTGTTAGTCAGTGATTATACCCTTAAGAGGATGGATGTGGCTTTTAACAAGAAGTCTGGTGAGTTCTTCGATTTACCTAATCAAGAAGAAGAGGCTCCGAAGGCTGCTGAACCAGAATCATCTAAGCCAGTAAAGAAAAGAAAGTTGACGGAAGTTTCAGCTGAAGTTGAGGATCCAAAATCTAAGGAAGCTCAAACCGCACCTCCCAAACCAAAGAAGAAGAAAGCCTTTCCTGATGAGGTTGTTGCGAAGTGGAGAGCAGATAAAGAGAAAAGTAAAGAAGGGGATCCGCAGTTCGGATTGGACCCTGCGGAAGCTAAGGCCTTAAAGGAGAGAACTGCTGATGAGCTTGAAAAACAAGTAAAGGAGAAGAAGCTCAAGAAGAAGATGTCAGAAGTCGAGGCAGTCCAAGCGTTGTTAAAATTTAATGAGATGGTATCTGGAAGCATTCCAGTTCCGAGATCTTTCTCCTTGGAATCTCTACCTGAGACTCCAGGAAGAAACCTTGATTTTCTGGAAGAGATTACCACTGAACATGTTGAGCAACTCGAGCAGATTCAACAAGTGGAAGAGGAAGAACAAGTTGCTGAAGCAAGTGGTGAAACAAGAGACTTATTGAAAGAAGTAGATGAGTATAAGGGGTCGCCTTCGGAACACCTGTCACTCCAAACTTCAGAGGATAAATCCTCTAAGTTAGTAACTCCAGAGAAGGATAAGAATGAGGAAGATGTTGTTCAAAAAGTTGTTGATGATATTATTCAAGTGTCTACTGGTGAGCAGAAAACTCCTGATCAAGAATTGATTCCGAAAAAAGACAAGGGAAATAAACTCCTTGTTGAGACTCCGAAATCAGTGGCTAGCAAGAAAAGAGAATATGGTGATTCATCTAAAAGGAAGTTGGAGCTTATTGAGGAAGAAAATTCTCCAAGAAAAGTTTCAGATTCGGAGTCATCCTCAGTGGGGCATGACTTTGTTGTCCAGTCTTTAAAGTAGTTGGTGGGATCCATTCCGACCTTCTCAAGTGTTGATTCAAGATGTCAGATGCTCCAACATACTTTGAATCAGAAAACTGACTCTGTATCTATGGTTATGGAAAAGTGCGTTGAGATTGAGGCTTAGTTCAAAACCTTCTTTGTTGGCTACAAAGCTCATAGAAAATCTTGCAAGAGGATGAAAAACTGGTCGAAGAAGACTGTTGAAGAGATGAGGTTATTCGATGAGTTTCAAGACAATGTTAAAGACGCCTTTGAGACTGAGGACAGGAAGATAAATGAGCTGACCTCCTCCTTTGAAGAGAAGCTGACAGATGAAAAGAACTTCCGGATTCAAGAAGTCAGAGATCTGAATGGGAAGCTCAATTCCGTTTCTCAAAACTGGAAGTTTGAAAGGGATCATCGGATTGAGTTTGAACAGAAGATGAAGTCCCAGGAAGAAAAGATCAAGGCTTAAGAAGAAAAGCTGAAAGCCCAGGAAGAAAAGATTGAAGCTCAATCCGCAAGAATAGTTGTCTTAGAGAAGCAAGCTGAAGAAGATCATAAAGACCTGAAGAAGATCAAGACTATTCTTAAGGGGCTCATTTCGAAGGAAAAAGATCCGAAATAACCAAATCCGATCTTTTTGTTGTAATTTTTTTTGTTGCCGAGATTTCAAACTTAATGAAATTTGTGCTTGTCATTCCTTTTGTTTTTGCTAATAATGTTTCAGGTACTTTGTTTTTTTTCCATTCCCTCAATTTCTTTTTGAAAATCACAAAGGGAGAGAAGGAAAAGATCCTTAAGAAAAAGAAGAACTCCAATGAGAGTTTATCAAAGGGGGAAAAGGAAAAGATCTCTAAGGAAAAAGAACTCTAATAAGATTTTGTTTAAGGGGGAGTTTTTTGTAAAAGAAGACTTTCTCATTCGTAATAAAATGTCACTCCGGAAATATGAATACGATCCTTAAAGTTTCAAGGCCTAAGGGGGGGTTAGTCGTATTCATCAATATCCTTAAATCAAAGGGAGATAAGCTTTAATGTTTTTCTTTCTTCCTAGAATTTATTTTTCGTAAGGATGTTTGTACTTTCCAAAAAGGGGGAGATTGTTGAGTCAATAAGGTTTTCCTTATGACTTTTCCATTCCTTCTTGTTTTGAAAATCACAAACACCTTATCCTTAAGGAAAATTGCTTTCTTAAGGAAAATTTCTTTTTAAGGAAAATTGCTTTTATAAGGAAATTTATCCTTATCATATTTTCATCCATATTTTTCCTAAATATGAAATTCAGATTCATTTCTATTTTTCTTGGATTTGCTTAAAGCTTTGATATAAAGTATTCTGTTTGAGGATCCGAATTCTGGATAAGAACTGTAAGGAAGTTTCACTCCGAATTCCAGATGAGAACTGTAATAAAGTATCATTCCGAATTCCGGATATGAACTCTGAATAAGTTCTATTCCAGATTCAGGATATGAATTCTTATGAAGTTCGACATTGAATTCTCATTATGAATTCTAATGACGAATTCTCATTACGAATTCTGATAATGAATTTTCATTAATAACTATGATGATGAAATCTCATTACGAATTCTGATGACGAATTATCATTCCGAATTCTCATTCCTAATTCACCTATTAAACAGAATCTGATCATCTTTGTTTTATACACTCTGAATTAATTCAGACTCCGAAAAATATTTTGGTTAGACTTCGAACTTTTATTCTTCTTACATTTCTATAATTTGACTACTCTTTATTATTTCCCTTTCACTCTGAATCTTCACTCCGAAGTTTTCATTCCGAACTTCTGAGTTAGAATTAAAACGATGTCGTACATTCAGTTACACTTGTTTTGTTATAAAATGATGTCATCTATTTTTTTATAAACTAACCATTGTCTAAGTGACACGTGTACAGGTCCCTCCGATCTTTAAGGAAATTATGACGGTTGGAGAAGGAGACGACCTTACCTATAAATAGAAGCTCATTTGAAAGAGCTCGATGTAGATTTGCTGCTGAAAGGCTGACTAATCTGCTTAAAGTGATTTCTATAGAGAGAGGCTCTTATTAACTCTCAAAGCTTCGTGCGACTCCAAATGTTGGTGATTACATTCGAGGGCTTCCGGGGATAGGAAGACAGAGGTGCCGACTACCTTGAAGATCGAGGGCTTCCTTGCTGAGGAAGACAGAGGTTGCCAACTACCTTGAAGTTGAGGGCTTGTGGGGATAGCAAGACAGAGACTCCGATCTTCGTATCAAGGGCTTACCCTGGTGTGGGTAAGACAGACTTGCTTGAAAGTATAAATCAAGGGACTTGTATCCAAGGTTGTTGGATACCCTTCTCTTTGGGTTAAAAGACTTATATCTTGTTACTTGTAGTTTAACTACTTGTTTTATTTCCGCTGCATTTTGTATTGTAAGGAAAGTATAACTTTCTTATACTTCCTTTCTTGTACTCTGTTTCATTTAGATTCTATACGCTTTAAGGTAGAATCTCATATTGTAATCTTTTGTTAAGTTTAAATTTCCTAAACCGTATTTCCGGAACCTACTTTCGGAATCTCTTACCAAGTTTGTGTTCGGTGTTAGAGGTGTTGTGAATTTTCTTATTTTAACTTTGTTAAACTTAGATCTTTCCTTTTCTTAAGGAAAACATAGTTATTCGTAACTAACTTTAAAGGTTCCAAAGGAATTTTTAAAATATACAATTCACCCCCCCCCCCCCCCCTCTTGTATATTGAGCATCTACATCACTATTTCGATCCTACAATTGGTATCAGAGGAGGTCTCTGAAATACTTATACTTACGAATAAGTTTTTCTTGCTCACTTTGTTATTCCGAACTTTGACATTCCGAATTTTTCCATTCCGAATTTTTCCATTCTGAATTTTTCCATTCCGAACTTTGTTATTACAAACTTTTTATACTGACAAATTTGTGTGCCAAAAGTTGTTCTAGTATGGCAGGAATTAATGTTGGTTCGATTGATAATCTAAATCCTACAAGACCACCAATATTTGATGGTAATGATTATGAATACTGGAGAGATCGCATGAAGACTTTTATTATCAACACTGCAGTAGATAATTTTGTTATTCTTACTGGTGATTATAAAATTCCTGACAGGGAAGTTATAACTTTCACTAACCAGGAAAATCAAGAATATCAACTCAATTATAAGGTACGCAATACTCTACTATGTTCAATGACTAGAAATATATATAGCCAAATTTCTTCTTGTGAAGCAGCTAATTGCATATGGAAGAAGTTAGAGGTTACACACTTTGGAACTTCTAAAGTGATTGAGACTAGGAGAGCTATGCTTAGAGCTGAATATCATGGCTTCAATTTTCCCTATGGTGAACCAATCTGTAAAGTGCAACAGAGATTCATGACTATAGTCAACAGCCTACAATCTATGGGAGAGAAAGGTCTAGATGATGAATCTCTTATGGATAAAAAAATTGATATTATGCCCAATGAGTGGGAATCCAAAAGAACAGCTATAGATGAAAATAGGAAGGTCACTCAGATCTCTCTTGATGAGCTTTTTGTAACTCTTCTACAACATGAAACCAGAATGAAGAGAGATGCAGACAACATCAAGAATAAGAATGGAAATGGTACTATTGCTTTTACTACAACTTCAAATCAGATGAAAGCTAAGACTCCTGAGAGAGTAACCTGATCCAAGTCTAAGAAAGTTATTTTCCAATCCGAATCTAGTGAGAGTGAAGTCTCTGAAAATGAGTTAGCTGATCTTGCTCGAAGGATGAACAAGATAGCTGGACAGAGAAATTTTCAATCTAAGTATAAGAAAAAGGAAAGGAAAGATAAGAAAGATGGAGAAGTTACTTGTTATGAATGCAAAAGAGATGGACATATTAGACCAGATTTCCCTATGCTCAAAAATAATGAAAGAAAAGAAAGGAATTCATACAGGAACAGAAAGAAGTATTATAAATCTAAAGCTAATAAAGTTTTGAAAGCCAATGACACCTGGAGTGCCAGTGGTGGTGACTCTTCAGATGAATCTTCTGATTATGAATCTTCAGGACAGAAGAATCTTGGTCTTTTATCCAGATTACCTATTGATAATCATTGTTTTTTGGCTAAGGTATGAAATGCTGAATCATTGACCAATGTTTCTTTAAATTCTAATGATAGTAAGTATTATAACTCTTCTGATGAAGAATCTTCTTCTGATGAAGAAAATACTTTACCTACTTATGAAGAAGTCTCTTGGTTTGCTGAACTTCTTGAAATTGAGACTTCCAAACTCAATACAAAAACTTGATAAGGAAAACTCTAGGAATTCTATTCTTACAAAAGAGATATCAGATCTTTCTAAAGATCTTGATAATAAAAATGATGATTTTGAAAGTATTTCAAAAAATCTTGAGGAAGTAAGTTCTGAGAAGAACAAACTTTCTAAAGAATTAGAAAAAGTAATTTCTAATAAAAATGTTTTTAAGCCAAGATCTAGTTCTAAAACTAATGATTTTGAGGATAAAAACTTGGTTGTAAAACTCAAGTCCGAAATTTTTTCCTTAAAGAAGTGTTTATCAAACTTTACCCATGGTAAGGAAAATTTTGATAAAATGTATTCTCAAATACGACCTTTAAGAAATAAATCCAGATTTGGTTATACCCATGAAAACCCAATTTTCAGTAACAATTATTTTGTTCCTCAAAGTGACCCATTTTGTACCAAGTGTCAATGTGGTGGTCACTGGGCAAAGAATTGTTCCTTAAACAAAACTCAATCTTTAGGATTTCACAAAGCTTACTTCTCTAAGAAGATGTGGGTTCCTAAAATTTTATTATCTGGAAATCTCAGATCCAAACAAATTTGGATTCCGAAAGTCTAATTTTCTTCTTGATTTCAGGAAAATAAAGAGAGTACCAGCAACAATACATGGTACATGGATAGTAGATGTTCCCGGCACATGACTGGTAACAAAAGTTTTTTTGAAAAGATTATCAAAACGAAAGGAGGAAAGGTAACTTTCAGAGATAATGCTAAGGGAGAGATTATTGGTATTGGTAATATTGTTATTCTTGGTAAAACCTTGATTTAAAATGTTCTTTTTGTTAAAGGTCTTAAGCACAACCTCATTAGCATAAGTCAGTTATGTGATAAAGGTTACCTTGTGAATTTTAGGAATGATAAGTGCTTAGTTCACAATTCCAAGGAAGAATGTATTCTCTCAGCCAATAGGCAAGAGAATGTTTACACTCTGCACTTAGAAGACCTCAGAATCCAATATTTACCTTGCCTAAGTGCAATGGAAGATCATTCTTGGTTATGGCATAGAAGACTAGGTCATTGTAACCTTAGGAACCTATGTAAACTCTCTAAGAAGAAACTAGTTAAGGATCTACCGGAGCTTAGATTTGATTCTTCTAATGTATGTGATCCTTGTCAATATGGAAAGAAACATAAATCTAGTTTTAAACCAATCGGTGAAGTCTTAACAACCGATGCATTACAGTTAGTGCACATGGATCTTTTTGGTCCAACACAAACTGGAAGTATTGGAGAAAAATACTATCTGTTTGTTCTAGTTGATGATTACACTAGATTTACTTGGGTCTATTTTCTAGCAAAGAAGTCTGAAGTTTTTTTCTATTTCAAAAGTTTTAGAGCTCAAGTTAAAAATGAGAAAAACCTTCCATTGAAAACTATTCATAGTGATCATGGAGGAGAATTTCAAAATTCTGACGTTGAAACTTTTTGTAGTAAGAAAGGTATAACTCACAATTTTTCAGCACCTAGAACTCCTCAATAAAATGGTGTAGTTGAAAGAAGAAATAGAATTCTTCAAGAGATAACTAGAACCATGTTGAGTGAATATTCTATTGCTAGACATTTCTGGGCTGAAGCTGTAAGTACTGCTTGCTATACTATAAATCGAGTTTTAATTAGACCTTTTCTTAATAAAACTCCTTATGAGTTATGGAATGGTAGAAAACCAAGACTATCCTACTTCAAGGTTTTTGGTTGCAAAGTATTCATTTTGAATACTAAATATAACTTACATAAATTCGCATCAAAATCTGATGAAGGGATTTTCTTAGGATATTCCACAACCTCTAAGGCTTATATAGTTTTTAATAAAAATACTTGCACTGTTGAAGAAACAGTACATGTAAAATTTGATGAGTCAGATCCTTTTGTTTTCAAACCATCCCTACCTACTTCCTCGGATGTGTTTTCAAAAACTGATTGTCAACCTTTGATAGAAGAACCTTCTGGTAAGGATAATGTTCTAGAAGATACTTCTGAAACATTTACCCCAGAAGACTTGCTACCCTATGTTGATGAATAGGATTTACAAAACCCAAATCAGGTGTTTCTTAAGAATCATCACAGTGATAGTATCATTGGTGATGTAAATAAACCTGTAAGGACTAGAAGTTCCTTAAGAAATGAAGTAGAACATCTAGCATTTCTTTCCTAATTAGAACCTAAAAGCACTGGTGAAGCTTTAGGTGATGATGATTGGATTAAATTCATGCAAGATGAACTAAATGAATTCGAAAGGAATAAAGTCTGGACCTTGGTTGAAAGACCTAAGGAAACTTCTCTTATTGGATTAAAATGGGTCTTCAGAAATAAATGTGATGAAAATGGAGTAATAGTAAGAAATAAAGCTAGACTTGTTGCTAAAGGCTATAATCAGCAAGAGGGAATAGACTATGAAGAAACCTATGCTCCAGTAGCTAGACTTGAATCTATCCGTATTCTACTTGCCTTTGCAGCATTCTTTAATTTCAAACTTTTCCAAATATATGTAAAATGTTCTTTTCTTAACAGTTATGTTCAAGAGGAAGTTTTTGTTGAACAACCTCCTGGCTTTAAAGATACAAAACATCCTGATCATATTTTTAGACTTACCAAAGCTTTGTATGGCCTTAAACAAGCCCCACGAGCATTGTATGATAGACTCACTGGATTTTTTCTTCAAAATAACTATGTTAAGGGAAATGCAGATCCAACCCTTTTTATAAATAAAGATAAGAAAAATGTTTTGATTGTTCAAATTTATGTTGATGAAATCATATTTGGTTCAACTCAGCAATATTTGACCGACTCTTTTGCAAGTCTAATGAAATCTAAGTTTGAAATGAGTATGATGGGTGAGTTAACATTTTTCCTTGGTTTTCAAATTTCTCAAAAACCAGAAGGAACCTACATATCTCAAAATAAGTATATTAAAGATCTTCTTAAAAAGTATGGTTATGACAACAATAAGAGTATAAGTACTCCCATTGGTACCTCAAACTCTTTGGATCTTGATGAAGCTGGGAAACCAGTAGATCAAACATCTTTTAGAGGTATGATAGGAAGCCTACTATACTTAACAGCTAGTCGACCAGACTTAATGTTTTTAGTGTGCTTATGTGAAAGATATCAATCCAATCCTAAGGAATCTCACTTAAAGGCAGTAAAAAGAATTTTTCGCTACCTTAAGGGAACTATGGATCTAGGATTATTTTATACTTTTGGAAATTATTTTGTTCTAAAAAGCTTTTCTGATGCTGACTTCGGTGGATGTAGAATGGATAGAAAAAGTACATCCCGAACTTGTCATTTCTTAGGAGATTCGTTAGTTTCTTGGTCCTGAAAGAAGAAACATTCTATAGCACTTTCCACTACTGAAGCTGAATATGTAGCAGTTGGAAGTTGTTGTGCTCAAGTATTGTGGATGCAACACACACTCACAGACTATGGCTTGAGTTTTACTAAAACTCAAATTTTGTGTGATAACACAAGTGCCATTTCCCTCAGTAAGAACCCTACACATCACTCCCGTGCAAAACACATAGATATTAGGCATCACTTTCTTAGGGATCACACACTTAAAGGAGATATTATTCTTCAGTTTATCGGAACGCAAGATCAACTTGCTGATATTTTCACAAAATCTTTACCTTATGATAGATTTGAATATATTAAACAGAAGTTAGGAATGATAACTGTAAGGTAATCTTTCTTAATTAACTTTCTGTTGAGAAAGTCTCCTTACAGTAATAAACTCCTTTTCATAGGGGGAGTACATTTGTTTGATAGAATAACAAAGTTTTTTTAAAAAAAGGGTTTGTTTTCAAACTTTTCGGAACGAAGATTTCTGGAATGGAACTTCCGGAACTACAATTTTTCCAGAATGGACATTTTCGTACAGAATACTTCTGGAATGGAAGTGTTCGTATTGAAAACATCCGGAATGAAAATTTTCGTACTAGTATTTTCGTAACGGAACTTTTGTACTGAATCTTCCATAATAAGTTTTTCGTTTTCAGAATTTTGTAATGAATTTTTTGTACTAATGTTTTCCCTTACTAAGTTTGTTTTCCTTACTAAGTTTGTTTTTCGTACTGAGTTTGTTTTCCGTAGTAAAGTTTTGCGAACATTGTCTTTTCATAATAAAGATTTTTTCGTAGTCTTTTTCATATTACCCATTACGAATAATTCTCCTAAGCCAATCCGAAAGGTATGATTACCTTACTCAAGTTTTTGTAGTCATATTTTACTTGCTGGCATTTTCTTGTATTTTGTTTTTAGATTATAGTTTTTCTTAATTCTTTGTTTTAATAAAAACCTCAAAAAGATCGGATTCATGTTTTCAACCGTTAGATCTGATCTCAGCTTATCACAACCGTTAGATCAACCAAAGAAGTTGAACCGTCGCTCCATTGCCTATATAAATGGGACCCAAATACTTGTCCCACATCGGTTCTCAAGATCTCGCATCCCGAATCTCTGCCTCTCTATTTTAAAGTCGTTCCGAACTTCAGATTTCTCTGTTCCGAACTTCACAGAGGACTTCAGATCCGAATGTCTGTGGAGTTAGCGTCTCAAGAAATTTCATCCACCAAGCCTATTTCACAATGGTTAGTTTACAGAGAAAGGTTAGTCCATCCGGATTTCTTCAACAACTATGATTCTCTTATTTCGAAGAACATTAAGTTGAATGGGTGGGAAGATATTATTGTATCCAAACTGAGGAATCAAGATGATGTCTTTTAGGAGTTACTTGTTGAGTTCTATGAAACAATTTCATTCTTTCAGGAAGATAATAGGGAGAAATTTGCTTTTAAGTCTTATGGTAAGACTTACAAGATTTCTTATACCAAGGCAGCAAGCTTGGTAGGGCTGTCCTATGAAGGAGAAGCCGAGTTTATATCTCACGTTTTTTCAGATTCTAAGGGTAGCTTTGACAAAGAAAAATCCCTAAAAACTCTCAGACTCTCAGATGACAAAGCTCCGAAGATTGCTAGTTTGCCTACAAATTTCCGGATTCTAGAGTTGTGGGTACAAGGGCTTATCGTACCGAGGAAAGGTGATAAAGACAGTTTAAAGAAGAGTGAGATCTATATCTTAGATTTCCTGATAAATCTAAGGAAGTTTAACTTCATGAGGCACATTCTTATAACCATTCAGAATCTTAAGAAAGGAAATCTCAGATCCCAGATCGTAATGTACCCAGCAATTTTATCGAGGTTGATAGTTCAGTGCCTTGAGTCTTTCAAGGAAGCTTGCAGATCTAAGCCAAGGGTTTGAAAAAAAAATTTAGTCAGTGATGATACCCTTAAGAGGATGGATGTGGCTTTTAACAACAAGTCTGGTGAGTTCTTCGATTTACCTAATCAAGAAGAAGAGGCTCCGAAGGCTGCTGAACCGGAATCATCTAAGCCAGTAAAGAAAAGAAAGTTGAAGGAAGTTGCAGCTGAAGTTGAGGATCCAAAATCTAAGGAAGCTCAAACCGTACCTCCCAAACCAAAGAAGAAGAAAGCCTTTCCTAATGAGGTTGTTGCGAAGTGGAGAGCAGATAAAGAGAAAAGGAAAGAAGGGGATCCACAGTTTGGATTGGACCCTGCGGAAGCTAAGGCCTTAAAGGAGAGAACTGCTGATGAGCTTGAAAAACAAGTAAAGGAGAATAAGCTCAAGAAGAAGATGTCAGAAGTCAAGGCAGTCCAAGCGTTGTTAAAATTTAATGAGATGGTATCCGGAAGCATTCCAGTTCCGAGATATTTCTCCTTGTAATCTCTACCTGAGACTCCAGGAAGAAACCTTTATTTTCTGGAAGAGATTACAACTGAACATGTTGAGAAACTCGAGCAGATTCAACAAGTGGAAGAGGATGAACAAGTTGCTGAAGCAAGTGGTGAAACAAGAGACTTATTGAAAGAAGTAGATGAGTATAAGGGGTCTCCTTCGGAACACCTGTCACTCCGAACTTCAGAGGCTAAATCCTCTAAGTTAGTAAATCCAGAGAAGGATAAGAATGAGGAAGATGTTGTTAAAAAAGTTGTTGATGATATTATTCAAGTGTCTACTGGCGAGCAGAAAACTCCTGATCAAGAATTTATTTCGAAAAAAGACAAGGGAAAGAAACTCCTTGTTGAGACTCTGAAATCAGTGGCTAGCAAGAAAAGAGAATATGGTGATTCGTCTAAAAGGAAGTTGGAGCTTATTGAGGAAGAAAATTCTCCAAGAAAAGTTTCAGATTCAGAGTCATCCTCGGTGGGGCATGACTCTGTTGTCCAATATTTAAAGAATTTGGTGGGATCCATTCCGACCTTCTCAAGTGTTGATTCAAGATGTCAGATGCTCCAACATGCTTTGAATCAGAAAACTGACTCTGTATCTATGGTTATGGAAAAGTGCGTTGAGATTGAGGCTCAGTTCAAAACCTTCTTTGTTGGCTACGAAGCTCATAGAAAATCTTGCAAGAGGATGACAAACTGGTCGAAGAAGACTGTTGAAGAGATGAGGTTATTCGATGAGTTTCAAGACAATGTTAAAGACGCCTTTGAGACTGAGGACAGGAAGATAAATGAGCTGACCCCCTCCTTTGAAGAGAAGCTGACAGATGAAAAGAACTTCCGGATTCAAGAAGTCAGAGATCTGAATGGGAAGCTCAATTCCGTTTCTCAAAACTGGAAGTTTGAAAGGGATCATCGGATTGAGTTTGAACAGAAGATGAAGTCCCAGGAAGAAAAGATCAAGGCTTAGGAAGAAAATCTAAAAGCCCAGGAAGAAAAGATTGAAGCTCAATCTGCAAGAATAGTTGTCTTAGAGAAGCAAGCTGAAGAAGATCATAAGGACCTGAAGAAGATCAAGACTATTCTTAAGGGGCTCATTTCGAAGGAAAAATATCCGAAAAACCAAATCCGATCTTTTTGTTGTAATTTTTTTTGTTGCCGAGATTTCAAACTTAATGAAATTTGTGCTTGTCGTTCCTTTTGTTGTTGCTACTAATGTTTCAGGTACTTTGTTTTTTTTCCAATCCCTCAATTTCTTTTTGAAAATCACAAAGGGGGAGAAGGAAAAGATCCTTAAGAAAAAGAAGAACTCTAATGAGAGTTTATCAAAGGGGGAGAAGGAAAAGATCCCTAAGGAAAAAGAACTCTAATAAGAGTTTGTTTAAGGGGGAGTTTTTTATAAAAGAAGACTTTCTCATTCGTAATAAAATGTCACTCCGGAAATATGAATACGATCCTTAGAGTTTCAAGGCCTAAGGGGGGGTTAGTCTTATTCATCAATATCCTTAAAGCAGAGGGAGATAAGCTTTAATGTTTTTCTTTCTTCCTAGAATTTATTTTTCGTAAGGATGTCTGTACTTTCCAAAAAGGGGGAGATTGTTGAGTCAATAAGGTTTTCCTTATGACTTTTCCATTCCTTCTTGTTTTGAAAATCACAAACACCTTATCCTTAAGGAAAATTGCTTTCTTAAGGAAAATTTCTTTTTAAGGAAAATTGCTTTTATAAGGAAATTTATCCTTATCATATTTTCATCCATATTTTTCCTAAATATAAAATTCGGATTCATTTCTGTTTTTCTCAGATTTGCTTAAAGCTTTGATATAAAGTATTCTGTTTGAGGATCCGAATTCTGGATAAGAACTGTAAGGAAGTTTCACTCCGAATTCCAGATGAGAACTGTAATAAAGTATCATTCCGAATTCCGGATATGAACTCTGACTAAGTTCTATTCCAGATTCAGGATACGAATTCTTATGAAGTTCGACATTGAATTCTCATTACGAATTCTAATGAAGAATTCTCATTACAAATTCTGATAATGAATTTTCATTAAGAACTATGATGATGAAATCTCATTACGAATTCTGATGACGAATTCTCATTCCGAATTCACCTATTAAACAGAATCTGATCATCTTTGTTTTATACACTCTGAATTAATTCAGACTCCGAAAAATATTTTGGTTAGACTCCGAACTTTTATTCTTCTTACATTTCTATAATTTGTCTACTCTTTATTATTTCCATTTCACTCTGAATCTTCACTCTGAAGTTTTCATTCCGAACTTCTGAGTTAGAATTAAAACGATGTCGTACATTCAGTTACACTTGTTTTGTTATAAAACGATGTCGTCTATTTTGTTATAAACTAACCGTTGTCTAAGTGACACGTGTACAGGTCCCTCCGATCTTTAAGGAAATTATGACCGTTGGAGAAGGAGACGACCTTACCTATAAATAGGAGCTCATTTGAAAGAGCTCGATGTAGATTTGCTGCTGAAAGGCTGACTAATCTGCTTAAAGTGATTTCTATAGAGAGAGGCTCTTATTAACTCTCAAAGCTTCGTGCGACTCCAAATGTTGGTGATTACATTCGAGGGCTTCCGGGGATAGGAAGACAGAGGTGCTGACTACCTTGAAGATCGAGGGCTTCCTTGCTAAGGATGACAGAGGTTGCCAACTACCTTGAAGTTGAGGGCTTGTGGGGATAGCAAGACAGAGACTCCGATCTTCGTATCGAGGGCTTACCCTGGTGTGGGTAAGACAGACTTGCTTGAAAGTATAAATCAAGGGACTTGTATCCAAGGTTGTTGGATACCCTTCTCTTTGGGTTAAAAGACTTATATCTTGTTACTTGTAGTTTAACTACTTGTTTTATTTCCGCTGCATTTTGTATTGTAAGGAAAGTATAACTTTCTTATACTTCCTTTCTTGTACTCTGTTTCATTTAGATTCTATACGCTTTAAGGTAGAATCTCATATTGTAATCTTTTGTTAAGTTTAAATTTCCTGAACCGTATTTCCGGAACCTACTTTCGGAATCTCTTTCCAAGTTTGCGTTCGGTGTTAGAGGTGTTGTGAATTTTCTTAGTTTAACTTTGTTAAACTTAGATCTTTCCTTTGCTTAAGGAAAACATAGTTATTCGTAACTAACTTTAAAGGTTCCAAAGGAATTTTTAAAATATACAATTCACCCCCCCCCCCCTCTTGTATATTGAGCATCTACATCACTATTTCGATCCTACACACCCCATGCCTGAATGTTTTCTCTCCATTCACCATTTCATCTCTTCTTTATTCAGTTTTCCCCTTCTTTAAGAAGAAGTATAAATTTTTACCGGGAAGGAAATTTTGAAGTTTGCATCGCACAAAAGCTTCATTTTTGAGGTATTTATGTAATGTTTTAAATTTTTATTTTATTTATTAGATTTTTTATTAGATTTTAATTTTATTAATTAGTTGTAATTAGAGTCGATTAGAAGTAATTATTTATAATTAGAAGTAATTATTTATAATAAGAAGTAATTATTTATAATTAGTCGTAGTTATTTTAAATTAGAAAAATATTAGTTTTAATTAGCAGTGATATTAATGAAAAAGTAAACAGTTTTAATTTGCAGTAATTAGTTTTAATTAGCGGTAATTGGCTATAATTAGTGGTAATTAGTAATAATTAACGGTAATTAGTAAACAATAGCAGTAATTAGTATAATTAAGTGGTAATTATTAAAAATTAGCAATAAATCAATATAATTATTAGAAATTAGCGGTAATTTCGACAAAATTGTTATAAATTAATAAAAATTAGTAATAATAATTGGTAATTAACGGTAATTAGTAAGAATTAGTGCTAATTAGTACAAAATAGCAGTAATTAGTAAAAATTAAAGTTCATTAGTATTAATTAGCGGTAATTAGTAAAAATTAGAAATAAATCAATATAATTATTAAAAATTAGCGATAAATCAAGAGAATTATTAAAAATTAGCGGTAATTAGTAAAAAAATTGAACTAATAAAAATTAGTAATAATAAGTGGTAATTAGCAATAATTACTAAAAATTAGTTTTAATTAGTAAATATTAATGTTAATAAATAATAATTAATGGTAATGATTAACAATTAGTTATAATTGGTATTAATTAATAGTGATTAGGGAAAATTAGCGATAAATCAATATAATTATTAAGAATTAGCAGTTACTAGTAAAAAATCGGTAAAAATTATTAAAAATTAGTAATAATAAATAGTAATTAGTCATAATTAGTAATAATTAGCGGTAATTAGTAATAATTAGCGGTAATTAGTAATAATTAGTGGTAATTAGTAATAATTACAGATAATTTGTAAAAATTAATGACAATTAGTAAAAATTTATGGTAATTACTATTAATTAGTGGTAATTAGTAAGAATTAGCGATAAATCAATATAATTATTAAAAATTAGTGGTAATTCGTAAAAATTAGTGGTAATTAGCATTAATTAATGGAAATTAATAATAACTAACCGTAATGATTAAAGGTTATCAGTAATTAGTATCAATTTGAGGTAATTAATAAAAATTTGTAATAAATTAATATAATTAGTAAAAATTAGTGGTAACTAGTAAAAAATTGTTATAAATTAATAAAAATTAGTAATAATAAGTGGAAATTAGTAATAATTACTAATAATTACTATTAATTAGTAATAATTAGCAATAATTAGTAAAAATTGATTGTAATGAGTAAAAATTAATTGTGATTAGTAAAAAAAGCAAAAATTTGTTTTAGTTAGCAGTAATTATTAAAAATTAAGGATAAATAAATAAAATTATTAAAAATTAGCTATAATTAGAAGAAAAAATTGTTATATACTAATAAAAATTAGTAATAATAATTGATAATTAGAAGTAAATAGTAAAAATTAAGAGTAATATGTGGTAATTAGCGATAATTAGTAAAAAATAGCATTAATTAGAAAACAATTATTATAAACTAATAAAAATTGGTAATAATAAGTGGTTATAAACAGTAATTAGTAAAAAATAGCGGTGATTAGTAAAAATTAGCAGTAATAAGTAATAATTAGAGATAATTAGAAAAAATTTGTGGTAATTATTAAGAATTAATGGTAATTAATAAAAAATAGTTCGAATTAGTATTAATTTGCAGTAATTAGTAAAAATTAGTGATCAATAAATATTATTTTTTAAAAATAGCAGTAATTAGTAAAAAATTGTTATAAACTAAGAAAAATTAGTAATAATAAGTGGTAATTAGCTTTAATTAGTAATAATTAGTCTTAATTAGAAATAATTTGTAGTAATTATTAAAAATTAGCCTTAATTTGTAAAAATTAGCAGTATTTAGTAAAGAATAATGGTAAGTTGTAAAAATTAATGGTAATTAGTAAAAATTAACTGTAATTAGTAAAAAAATTGCGGTAATTAGTATTAAATAGCAGTAATTAGTAAAAATTAGCAATAAATTAATATAATTATTAAAATTTAACATTAATTAGTAAAAAATTATTATAAACTAACAAAAATTAGTAATAATAAGTGGTATTTAGTAGTAATTAGTAATAATTAGTAGTAATTAGAAATAATTATTAGCTCTTGGTAAAAATAAGCGATAATTATTCAAAAATAGTGATAATTAGTATTAAATAGCGGTAATTAGTAAAAATTAATGATAAATGAGTATAATTATTAAAAATAGCGGTAATTGGTAAACAATATTATAAAATAATAAATATTATTAATAATAAGTGTTATTTAGCGGTAATTAGTAATAATTAGCGATAACTGGTAAAAATTAGTGGTAATTAGTTAAAATTACCATTAATTAGTAATAACTAGAGGTAATTAATAAAAATTAGCACTAATTAGTAATAATTAATGGTAATGAGTAAAAATTTGTGGTAATTAGTATTAATTGGTGGTAATTAGTAAAAATTAGTGATAAATCAATATAATTATTAAAAATTAGCAATAACTAGTAAAAAATTATTATTAAGTAATAAAAATAGTATTAATAAGTGGTAATTAGTAGTAATTAATAATAATTAATATTAATTACTAATAATTACTGGTAATTAGTAATAATTAGTGGTAATTGGTAAAAATTAAAATTAATTAGTAAAATAATAATGGTAATTATTATTAATTAGCGGTAATTATTATTAATTAGTGGTAATTAGTAAAAAATTGTTATGAACTAATAAAAAATAGTATTAATAAGTAGTAATTAACAATAATTAGTAATAATTAGTGATAATTAGTAATAATTAATGGTAATTAGTAAAAATTAGTGATAATTAGTAAAAACAAGTGGTAAATAGATAAAATTTATAATATTTACAATTCAATTTTAATTTTTAAATTTTATACTCTTTTTTTTATCGTGTTTTTATTATATCAAATTAATCATAAAAAATTATTAATTTTATATTTTTTAGAGAAATATGGAATAAGGAAGTCAAAAATAGTCTTTATTACATGATCATGATTGGATAAATCATTATAGGAGTCCAAACAGTTCTGGTATAAATCCTGTATATATTGAGGGTGTTGATTCTTTTTTATCATTTGACTTATCAAAACCATAATTTGTTTCAGAAGTGATAATTAAGATTCCATGGAAATGTGATCTGAGGAGTTTTGGCACATTTGATAATGTCGGGGGTCCTCTATTGCATTTTGGTTTTTGAAAAGATTTTTTTGTATCAACATAGTGAATGTAGTTTCGAAGAAGATAATAATAATTAGATTCCAGATCAATCATGGTTTCAAAATTTAGTACATGGTGTGGTTGGTCCATTTTTTCACCAAACTAAAACTTAGGATGATATTGATTTAACTCATGAGTTGGAACCGTCCCAATTTTATGAGTTGTTGAAGTCCGTTGAGGATTCCTTATATCCTGGTTGCAAGATAAGAATATTTTAATTGGTTAAAAAATTTATGGTTATTAAATCAGATAATGGAATTTGAAATAGTTGTTTTGATCAGATATTCTCTTTAGTTAAAGTATTTTTACATAAAGTAAATGTGTTGCCTATAAATTTCTATGAGAGAAAGAGGTTGATTTGTAATTTGGTTCTTGGTTATCATAAGATTCATGCATGTTCAAATTATTGCATCATATATTATGATGAAAATGAATCATTAGTTAGTTGTCATATATGTTGATTATCAAGGTACAAAGAGGCTCAACTAGGAAAGACTGGATTGATTCCTATAAAATAGTTGATATATTTCCCACTTACACCTAGACTGTAGCATTTTGTTATGTATTAGAACATAGAATCATTGATGTCATGGCACAAAACCAATATTTCAACTTACCTCATTGGATGTTGATGAATGATCCATATATCTTTTTGGCCTTATTAATTCCAGGACATCCAATAAATAATATCGATGGTTATTTGAATCTATTTATTGATGAGTAAAATTTATTTTGGAGTAATGGTGTCAGTACATATGATGTTGTTGTGAAATAAATTTTCCTAACGAAAGTTGCATTGATGTGTATAATTAGTGACTTACTAGCATATGAAATTTTATCTGTATGGAGTAAACATGGTTCAAAATCATTTTTGTACTTTATGAGAGACAACAAATAATTTATGGTTTTCAATGGTGGAAAACATTGTTTTTTCGACTGTCATCGCAACTTTTTTCCAACTGATCATCCTTTTAAGAGGAAAAGAAATCATTTTAGAAAAGGTACAATTGAAAGATATGGACATCTAAAAATGATCTGAGGTATTGACTTAAAATCTATTTCCTCTTCATTACCTCCCATTATATTTGGACCAACAATAGATCAATAGAAAATATATGGATTTGGGAGAGAACATAATTGGATAAAAAAGAGAAGTTTTGGGTATATGCCATATTGGTATGGTTTGTTGGTTTTTCACATGTTGGATGTCATGAATATTGAGAAGAATTGTTCTCATAATATATTTTATACAGTGTTGGGAACATCTGGTAAGACCAAAGATAATGTAAATACATGATTATATCTTTCCCAAATTTGCAGGTGACTATAACATAAACTATTTGAAAATATTAAATCACATAAGTTAATGAAGCCAAAAGTGGTATATATATTTTCCATATAAAATAATTTATTATTTTTTCAAAGGATTTAAAATTTTTGGCTTCCAGATGGTTATGTTTCTAATTTTGATAGATGTGTTAGAAATAGTCATATTACCATATTAAAAAAGTTATGATTATTATGTTATGATAGAAAGACTCCTACTGATTTGATTTAGATTTTTGTTGAATTATATGATTTGGGATGAACTAGTTTAAATATAATATTTTTTCCCATACATTTTCGTGGTGACAACAGACTACGATGCACTAAGTAGATTGCAAGAAGATGTTGTTTTAATTTTATGTAAATTGGGAAACAAATCCTACTGAATTTGTTTGATTTAATGAAACATTTTATATTACATTTTCTGCATGAACAAATATGTATAGGTCTAATATAGTTATGATGGATGTACCCATTTGAGAGATTCATGTAGAAATTGAAGAAAAAGGTACATAATAAATCATCTATTGAAGGGTCAATTCTAGAAACTTATTTATAGAAAGAAATTTATTTCTTTTTTCTAATTATTTTCAATATGAATATCGCTAAAAACATAACTGTATGGTCCATAATGATGCAAATTTATTGTGATGAAATGGGAAATCAATTGTCAATTTTTAATAAGCCTAAACTTGGCTTTGGTGAATTTCATGAACGATGGCTTTCATGTGATGAACACCATAGGGTTCATACATATGTTCTGCTCAACTATAGAGAAATGAAACCATTTTTACTATGAATTCCCATATCATTTATTCTATATTTTTTAATGTAAAATAATTTTAATTTATTTTTATATTATACAATAATCATATCAAGAAAAAGTTTCCACAAATTACAGTATCTCTTCTTGAAGAACATTAAAAAAATAATTTTTTTACTGGTTTCAAAAAATGGTAAAGTAAATTGTTTATGGTTTAACATATAAAATCAATTTATTACTTTTTATATTGATAGTTGTTTTTAAAATTTTTAGGTGTCCCAACATGATGATAAAATTGATAATCGATTGTGTGTATTGGTTAACCCACCATCTAAAATGGTTAGATCTTATAATTCATATGTGGTGGATGATTTTTGATTTCATACATGTGCATATAGGGAATCAAAAAAATGAATAGTGGTGTTTTCTTGAGAGGATCTCCTCGTAGAGAAAGTGATGTTTAGTTTTATGGTATGTTGGACAAAATAATTGAACTGTGTTCTCTGGGACCAAAATACATAACAATGTTTAAATATCATTGGTTGGATACTGATATAGGATTGTGTGTTCATCCACACCTTGTAATCATTAATATTTAACATAAAAGACTTCTTGTGGTAAATTAATTATATTTATTGGCTCATCAGGCACATAAAATTTGTTGTGAAAATTATTTTGTTGCTTCAATAGAGTTGAGTTATTGTTGGAGAAATATAAAAATGAAATCTTGTGAAAATAAATTTATCCAAAGTGAATTTGGTTCCACTAGAGTCAAAGGAATTGAAATTTTTTAAGAGAAAACTCCAAATACATCTTTTCCATGAAGATACATGAATATAGATGATGAAACCCCACAATTATGGGTCAGATGAAATGATGTTGTTAATGTAATAAGTGGATTTGAAATAAAAAGGGATGATAAAGATGAAACTCCAATGAAAATTGATGATATTTAGGAATAATATGAAGATATTGACACCATCATTTATGAATATGAGTATGAATATTAACACAATTAAATACTAGTAATAATCATAAGTAATATATATCTATATATAATACTCTTTGTAGTTATTTGCTGAAAATAGTCATTTCATGTTTTAGATGGATGATGAATGTTTATCTAATATAATTTGTGAGTTGGATTATGTTGTACTACCTGATGGTACATCATATGAACCTCATTTTGTTGGTAGTTCAATGATGACTTGAAGGGGTCATTGTCTTGTGAGATTGATGATTCCTGACCCTATCCCTGAGTGACGTCCATGACTTCATTCTAATCCACACATGCATAGGTATGTTTAGTTGTGTATTTAATTAGTTTTCATTGATTTTAATTAATTTATTATATATTAATTTTTTGATTATTTTTTCTCTTTTTTCACACCTTTTCACATATAAGAGTTGAACAGGGAAGTTCTATATTATGGAAGTATTTTTCTTGATCATGGGTTACATGGGATTAGATTCTCATTGATGTTCAACACCACATGTTTGGTCATTGGATGGTACGTAAATAAATAATATTTATTTTGAAATTTATTTAATTAATAATTTTATATTATTATTTATTTGTAGGGTTTATGGTTTCCTATTGATGATAGAATATGGGACTCTATCTGGGAGGCATGGGAGGTCAATAGGTGTGATCATTGCCATAAATTTTTTCACAATCTAGGGAGGATAGCAATGCAGAAATCGGGAGTCACAGATTTTGATCAGTCTTGTTGTGACCACTGACTATATTACATCTCATATCAAGTTTGGGATGGATTATGTTCATATTGTATGGGAGCTAATTTTCATAAGATAGAATCATTGGTTCGAGAAAGGAGGTGATGCATCGAGTCGGTAGTTGTACATTCAGTACACATTAGAAACATTAGGTAAGTACTTTTTTTAAATAACATATATAACTTTAAATGTAAACTGTTTATTTTATACTCATATAGAAAGTCGAACAACCTAATATTATAAATTTCGATGTTTATAGGATTATGTATAGTGATTCTATCACTAAATATATTATAGGTGATTGTCAATGTCATATTGTGGAATATATATTTTATTTTTTGAGTTTTAAACTTAATTAAAAATGATATTTTAACTATTTTAATTTTAAATTGCAATTGAAGGATTAATATGGGGCTAAGACCTCTCAAACACATGATAAGAGTTAGGCTAAGATCGAAGATTAGACTTCCAGTGCAGGAAGATTTGATGATGCAGTATGGATCTAGGAGACTGATTATGCCTTCAAGAAATGCCAATTTGTTGGTATAAGCTCTCGATTGATGCTTGAGAGTTATTATGGTATTGTTGTGATGTTGTCTTGTAGCTCGAGAGGATCTCATGGAGAGTCATCGCCATATGTTTCATAGTATGAGGATCATCTATGAGATCAGGGTGAGCTTATAGAGACCATGTTTTGGGATAAGTAAGATCTTTGTTGACACTAGCAACAACAACAATAGGAGGAGAAGTGTTGATGGAAACAACAACATCACGAGTAGACGATGGAGTGCATGTGACGTCTGGATCATGGTTTAGGGATGAAGTTCTCTACACCATCTCCTCTATCTCCTCTAGATGACTCTACCCCTCAATGATTTATATACTTTTTCTAATAGACATTTGAATGTAAAAAAAATTGTAATATTTTTATTAATCCAAATATTTACATTTCTAAATAGTGTGTTTATTATATTGTAGTGAATAGTGTTTTTTAATTATTTTATTATTTTATCTTTTTTTAAATTTTATTATTTCATTATTTATTTATTTTTTAAATTTTTTGTGATGGGTAGTTAATCTCATCGAAAAAGGTTTTTTAAACCCATATAAACTATTTGTGATGGGAAGGGATCCCATTGTAAATAGTTTTTTTTCAATGAACCATCACAAAAAAAATTGGGACATTGTTTTCTGAAACAGGCCATTTACAACAGGGCCCCATAAAAATGAAATTTTACTATGAGATCCCATTGAAAATGGACTATCACAAATATTTCAATTTCCATTTGTTCTTTATGATCATCTTATGCTCACTTATAATCAATATATCCTAAGTTTACCCTTAATGAGTATTTATGATCAACATTTCTTATGTTTCCATTCCCTAGGTTATGAAGGAAGGTTCTATGTATAATGTGTCTATAAGGGTACTAAATTTGAATAATTTTTATGTTATACATTTAATATTTTTCATAAATAAGTTTATTAGGTACCTAGTCTCCAAAGACACTAAAAAGTTTTGGTTATAGAGATTGTTTGTATTGAATATTTGACTAAAATGATATAATATTTATTTATATAATTCATGAGATGTATCACTCACAATCCTCACCCCTGAGATCTAGTTATCAAAACTGATATTCTTTAAATAAAAACTTTCTTACAATTCATCCTTTAGTTCATAGATCCTTTCCATTACTAGACCTAAAATAATCATATCATCTTCATAGAGAAGTAATATGATGAAGATATCATCATTAAATAAATTTTAATAACAGTAATGGTTATAATTTCTCTGGGTTAAATTATCATGTATCATGAAGTTATTAAACTTATGGTTCCAAATCTATGGTTATTGGTTCAATCCTTAAAGGCTCTATTTGATTTTTCGTGAAAGTTATGGGGTTTTATTCTCCATGAAACCACTATAAACTCTTTATATATTACATCATCTATGTTCCCATGAATTAATTTTGTCTTCATTTATAAATTCTCCAGATAAAGTCCTTACATTTTAACCATTCCCAACACCATCAGAATAGTCATATTTTTTAGTATCGATGAAAATAACATTTAGAAATGCACTCCTCATATTTATTGAAACCCATTTATGATAATCCCATACTTGTACTTATTTCTACCATATTCTTCTTCTTTCGATTGATATAAAAATTTATTTTGAAGTTCATTCTTTCCAAAAATTCTCTCCATCAACTCCATTTTTCTGAACACATTGAGGGAATCAGTCTCATCCCTCATAGATAACTCCCACAAATTCGAGTCTTTCAAAATTATTAAATTTTTAGACTCTCATACTCTCCATAATTTATATGTTTATAATAGTGAAAGCTACTTCCATACCCTTCACTAGGTAAATTATTCTAGTAGACCTCCACAGTGGTCCATATGGCTATTCTTCATATGATACTACATCTTTTGGAATTTTATATTCTATATATTTTTCTCAAAATCCCATATTCCTTGAGATCTCTAATAATTGAAGCCTTGTAAACACCATCAGAACTTGACTACCTTAAATAACTTCCTCTATAAACTATGGTGTTTATTGTACTAATAAACTTCATAAATTTTCAAAAACATTTATAAATTTTAGAAATTCATCAAGTTAAACATAATATTACAATGATACTTTGATATCATAATTATTATCCTCTTGGTTATGATCCCTCTATAAAATATCTTTATTAAATATCAAATTCTATCTTTTTAATACCTACCGAGTGTTGTTATCCTAGAGAGGAAAAACAAACTCTTCAAGACTATAACGAATAAAGTAACACACCTGAGAATCGACCTCCATCTTTTCTCTTTCCTTGGCATCAAAATGAACGTAGTTAAGTTCAAAAGGGGATTTGATATGGGTTAAATAGACATTCCTTTTATAACAACAAAATTATTTTAATTCTTAACCTAGTGGAGAAAAAAGACTCATGTCGATTAACTATTTCATTCAATTAACCACGTCTTCCCAAAATAGCTCAGGGAATCCCATCTGAATTTACATGATTATTTCCATTTAAACCAATATCCATTTTATCCTCTCTGTGACTCTATTATTTTCTATATTACCTGGTAGATCCTTGTTAAACCATATTTCTTTCATATTTTATAAACTCTTGGATTATCTTCTTCTGTACTCCCCACCATTATCAGAAATTAAACGTTTTAATTTAAAAATAATATCCTTCTTCACCATGGATCTCTATTGAATTAATATTTTAAATACCTATGACTTTTTCATGAGAAAAAAACCCTGATTTCTATATTTCATCATTAATAAATTTTATGTAGTATAGTGATTATCTATGAGAATGAATAGGATCTAGTCCCCATACATTTGTATATACTAACTATAAATTCTAGTTATTTTTCATATTTTTTATTTTAAAATACACCTTCCACTAATTACCTAGAATTAATTACCTGTATATTCTTTACTCCAGGATTATATTCATTAACGTCCCATTAGTGTCCAAGACTTTCATCCCCTTATCACTAATTTAACCCAGACAGTCATGCCCAATCTTCATGGAAGTTGCTTTTATAGCATGAGCCATACCGTATGATACTCCCGTTAGGTAAAGAGTTTTATCCTTTGACCATTTTTCTACAACCATAGAACCATGTGAAATCTTCAACACACTATCCATGAATGTTGTACAAGAAATTATTTCATCTAACTATCAAATAGAAATTAAGTAATTTATTATTTTTGAGGATCGGTCTCACTCATTGAATATTTAGAAAAATTCCATTCTTTATTTTGAATGAAATATCTATCATGCCAACCATATCAAGAACTTTATTATACATGTGATATACCATGAAAAATATACGAAAATTATAGTTCTTTTGGAATCTAATCCATGTTCATTGCAATCCTATTTATGTTTACCTTTCTTCCCATAATGATAGTACATGGGACCACCATCAACCATGTTTCTCCTAATTTGGATTCTAATTTATTTACCATTCTTATGATTATTCCATGTTTCGGATCACCCTATCCATTCCAAAATATATAAATTTCCATAAGATATAAGAATATCCTTCTGATGATTTTTTTCTTTTTTAACTACGTCCCTGATTTCCAAAAACACTATATCATTCTACCCACTCAAGTTACTCATAGTGGTGACCATCACATACTAAGATTTAGGGAGAAATGAGAATAAAATAAGTTTCTATTCTAGATATTATAAGTTCACATTTACTAACTCTAATTGAATTTAACCATATAGAAGTTGTTAATATGATCGGTAGCAAGACTACATTCTGAAATCCTTAGGCCAAATGGTATTCTTAATAAAAATGCTTTATTTTTCATCATGGGATTATTATAAATTTAAGTGATGGTCTTCATAGGTTTTGATGTTTCTTTAACTTATATATTATTTTAATCCACATTATAGGATGAAGAAATATGAATCAAAGAAAGATATTTCTTATAAAACCTCTCCCATTCCCCATTCTTCATCACATCTAGATCATTACTCATCATGGGAAGATAAAAATCCTTCAAAAGTATACAATACTTTTTCAGAATTACCTAGAACCCAAAATTTTGTTCCATCGAAGTTCTCTACTCAAATATTACCCTCTTACAATGCCGTTAATTTGGAAATTTTGAACTCCCAATATCTTCCAAAAATATTAATTGATAGATTAGGAACTACATACTGATATTCACTTGCATGTACAAGGATATAATCATGTGTTAAACTAAGATCTGAAACACCTTTTCTATGGTTTCATTATAGAGAACACTCCATATAGACACTAGTACCACTTTTTTGGTCCATGGATAATATCCAATTCCAATAATTTATCCATCAGAACTTACTAAGGTGGAAACAAATTATAGAAATGTGAATAGATGTTGAATCATTTTGAACATAGAATACATGGCACACCCCAGACATTACACTATATTTAATAACATCCAAATTAATATATGTAAGAAATTTTAGAAGAAAAAAATCAAAAAAAAAACATAGGCGCAGAAACAAAAAAAAACTTTCATATGGATCAAACTTGCATCCAAATCATTAGGGAGAACACTACAGCTATTTTATTCAAGTAAATAAAAGAAGATTACAATAGCTAAGTCATACCCTCACACATATCTTGATAAATTATTTGTCCTACTAAATATAATAGATTCCAGTTTCTACTTCATGTATCCATCACCCCCAATACTCACGGGGATTAGTCCACCTGATTTTATCTTCATAGATATTACCTTATTCATGTCAAAGTATTTCACCACCTTAACTCAGTCAACTGGTGAACAATTCATACTTCTAAAGATATCACGGAATGTCCCTTAAACATTTTCCTTATCATTTCCTAAACTACCTCCAATGAATGAGACATTGTTGTATCTTTTAATCATGCCTTATTTTTTCATCATCCAATCATTCAGTCCAAAACATTGGTAATCCTATATTTGAATGGCTATAAATTATCACTATTTCCACAGAAATCATCATCCATGTCATAAAAATTATACTTATATAACTTAACCTTTCAATAGTTCTATTTCCTTTGTCAAAAAATGTTTTTAAAAATTGATCCTCACAAATCTCTAACAAAGTGAATGATAGATAGTTATAGGATATTGAGATCAGGTTTTAATTAATTTGAGAATGGGATGAGAATTTAATTCCATTAAAAGTTATATTATTATGAGGCATGACTAGGTAGTGGTTAAACCTCTATATTAATGATCATGAGGTTTTGAAGGTAATGTGGGAGAAGTTCAAGAGCCATTTTTAGGATGATTTTGTATCCTTAATTTTGATAGAAGTGTGGTGATAGATGTTTATCACTCTCTAATAAGGGATTGTGAGTGTGTGGGAGCTTGGATTCTTGTTTATAAACCCACTATATTATTCCTCTAATCATCATATAAATGGTATAGTGAAATAATGGACTTATGGAGGCTTTGTGTTAGATATCTAGTGTCAGGTCACATATTCCACAATGCCAATGTATTTTAATGTGTTAAGGAATGATGGGGTGATTGAGAACACATTGACATGGATGGGTTCTTCTCAAGAGGGAAGTCCTCAGTACTTCTTGAGGTGTGGAGTTATTTATTGGAGCTTTTCAGGTCTCAAAAAGATATGTAAAGAGATAATAAGGGTGAATTTTCAATATTAAAAGGATCAAATTATTTTAAACAATCATATAGAATATATTGGCAAAAAATATAGAACAATTCAATCATAAAAAATTTGTAGTGAGTATGAAGAGTTTATGAAAAATATTAAATAATAAGTGAGAATATTGATTTTATAGTAGTTCGGATCCAAATTATCCTATGTATTCTCTTCACACTCTTATCCTAAGAGTATGTACACCCACTATATGTATATAACTTTTTAAGATGATTTCAAACTCTTTACCACTTTCCTTTTATTGGAACTAAGGAAAAACCAAAAAACTACCTTTTATATTTACAAAAAAAAAGTCTTTTTCAAGGATCAAACCCAACCTGGAATTTATATGAGAAGTCATAAACATATACCTTGCCTCTTAAAGTAGTGGAATAACAAACCTTTCCATTTTTTTTAGGTAGGACCTATGTCTTAATTTTATTTTTAGGATAGTTTATCCAAGACATAACTTTTAATGGAATTATAACTGATATGTTGAAGAAATTATGGAAACCTTATAGTAAAAGGAAATACATCATTATGAATAATGAAATGGGTAAACCAATAAAATATGTTTATAGCGGTTTTTGGTGTAGAAAAAGTATCTTCAACCCTTCACAGATATTAAATGATAAACCTTTAGTTTTCCAAAAAAATCAGTCTGAAAATATTGAGGTTCCAATATTTACAGTACTTCAATATTGCAAATGGATTTTTTTCTATTCTATATCTCAGTGCATATAGATTTAAATAATTTATAAAAAATAATACAGAAAACCTGAATGGATAACACCATGATTATTTCCCCTAAATTATAAATGAACACTTCATATTAGAAAGTGGATAATAGTTTTTAGTTAAGAATAGATTATCAAAAACTGAACCAAGTGATGTTGAAGCAATGATATCCCCTACCAATTATTGATTATTTTTTTGATCAATTTAAGAAAGATTACTATTTATCAATGATTGATTTATGGTATTGGTGTCATCAGATGATAGTTAAGGAGTACATCTCAATAACCACCTTTAAGTGTCACTATGGATACTTTGAGTTTTCAGTGAGTCCCCTTAGATTCAGGAATGACCTAAAGGATTTCATGAGATAGTTCAAATTTTTATTTTGTTAGTTCTTATACTAGTTTATAGTTGAGAACATTGATGATTTTCTGGTATATTAAACATTAGATAAGGAGCATGCTGAGATATTTCGATCTATTTTAGTTGTAACAGCCCGAGATTTTATGAAAAATATTCTTTTTAATTTCACTAATGTCTTGTGTTGTACGCTACACCAAAAGGAGCTTGCACAACACGCATCCTTGACTTGCCTTGCATTACACGCAATCCCAACCTTCCTCGATAGCGTGTGTAGTACGCAATACTGAGTTTCACTAAACAACGATATTCTATTAAAATATTATTAAAACTAGCCGTTATGAATAGTAATAACCACTTTTTAAATTTTAGAAATTTTAACTCTCAAAATGGACTTCATTTTTGGATTCGGAATACCGAAATTAGCCTAGGGTGAAATTTTGGTATTTTTCTGAAAACTTTCAATTTTTGATGAATAGTGAAACCACTAAGTGGTAGGTTAAAAACTGAATTTTGCATAAAACTTAATTTTACCGCTTCTGTGAATGGAATTTCGAAAATCCGACAGACACGGTTGATATCAGTAAGTAAAATGTGGTTCAATGAGATAAAAATAATTTTTTGGTGAATAGTAACTTTTTGCTTTTTTTACCGCGGTTAATAGTAAATAGGGTAACTAAGGGTAAAAATGATATTACTATTACCCTAACACATGTCCTAATTCTATTGGATAAGTTTAATCTGACCAAAAACAAACTTAGGGATAAAATATGACCATTTAGGCCCACTTGGGTTAGATTAGGACATTTATTATTAATTTATTTAAAGAAGGGTTGAAATAGTTAAAATCAAAGTTTAATAAGTAAATCATTTTTAATGTGGGGTTATACATAAGATAAATTCGACTATAAATATTAATTAGAAAGCTAAAAAGATTTCATACATAATTATATTTTATTTATAATTTTTAGAATTTAAATAAATTAATTTATTTATGACACAACGATGATGCAGTAATTACCCTTTTAAGGAAATATTAACATAATTGATGTTATAATTATGATATATTAGTGATGATTTAATCAACTTGGTTCGAACATATAATTCTGTTATGACTTTCACAAAAATCATATATCAAATAGTGTCAAAATTGACACAAAATAGTTTTTAAATCAAATATTATATTATTAATTGTTATTTTATTCCTAAAAATCTAAGGTTCGGCCAAATGACTTAGATAAGGATATATATATTAATAATAAACAATATGGGGTTCGTTTGGCATGTTATAGTAAGTGTATTAACCATATAGTGAAAGAAAACAAAAAGACACGGTAAAAGTTAAATTAATTAACTTAGAGTTAAATCTAATTGATAAGGTTAAAATAATACCCTAAACTTGTCTAAATCCTATTGGTTGATAGTATTTCGACCCATCCCCACTTTATCTTCGAAATAAGACCCTTTGGAACCATTATAAACCGATTTTTACTTTAATATAATATAATATTTTGAGATATTCCTAAGGTGCCCCTCTCCTCCCTTATAAAAGGGCACCTCCTCCCCCTTCCTCCTCACACCAATTTGAGCACTCAAGCTCGACCAACCTCTGCCAAAATTCCTTCTACACTTCCCTAGAATAATCCTAGAGGTCCTAGTCTTCTTCAAATACCAATCTTAGTTCCCTAAGTAGAGGATTCAAAGAAGCGTTCCAAAGAAGAGGTAATATCCATTACCGATCTTTTCAATTTCTTTCTTCTTCAACTTCTTCTTCTTTAGTTGTTTCATGATAAAGTAATAACATCAGTATTTCTTATATACTGATATGTTATTATAAATATGAAACAACTCTAATTAACCTTCTATCCATCCTACGGAAAAAGGAAATCACCGCGCGTGCGTACGTACGGAATACCGTCTCCACGCCGTGGTGTAATCTATTTTCCGCAACCACCTTAATTGGATGGGTATAAAGGTGTAATGAGTAACTATATATGATTATTATAAAGTTATATTGATAATGAAATAGTATACATACACTTCAACACAATTCCACGACCATGGGAATGATATCATCGCTCGTGCGTACGTACGGACTACCGTCTCCATGACGCGATGAGATTCATTCTCAATGATTAACCATTCATGAATGATTATAAAGTATATATAATAAGTAATAATGAAATATATGACATAATAATGATACTGGAATTATTTATATGTATGTCATCTACTTAATTCCATTCAATTCAATAAGGAAACGAAAACAGCGTTCATGCGTACGTACGGACTACCGTCTCCATGAACGGTGTATTTCTTTCCATTTACTAATTTATTATATATGTATATTCTGAATATATATATAAATCATGTTTTATATTCTGGAATTAAGTAATCATGATCTAAGTAATCATATGAATAATTACAAGCTAAAAACACGAACGACAAATGAGATGATTTTACCCAAAACGCTACTTTAACATGAATTAACAAAAGAACGGGTAATATAAAGTCATAATTGGACCATATATGATATAATAAAAATGAATATGATTATGGAATAAGTTAATAACATGATTTAAATCATTATACAGGAGGTTAGGACACTTATAAAGCAAGTCGGACATAAGGTAAGGGAAATATCACAATCTCACTTTTATCTGAGATTGTTTATACTTTAGTATTTACTGGGGTGTATTTTATCATCCAAATCCATGTTTCCTCAATATGTAATATTATTTCCATCCACTTACAATAGTTTAAATCCAATTTTACCCTTCGGTGAGTTTTTAGTAAAGAATATGAAAGGAATCTTTTGTCGTTTTTCATACGAGGTACTTTTTTGACTTTTCCGACAAAAGTACGAAGAATGTTTTTTTTAACTTATACGGCATGAATGGATTTTTAAAACATTATTTCCAAGAAGAATTATTTACAAGTTTTAAAGTTTATTTTTAATCAACTTCTTTAAGTTTAAATTTGTATGACATGTTAAGAAAGGAAAAATGTTTTTGAAGAAGAAAGGATATTTTCCTCAAGAATGGAGTTCAAGTGTTTTATCAATATTATTTTCCATCTAAGATAATAAAAAGGGTTCTGTTTTTATCCCTATTATTACATGGATTTGATTATTTTGTGATGGAAATATTTTTATTAATTCCTTTATCTTATATGAATTGTTTTATGATGTCATGATGTTTCAAGAATCCCATTTTTGTTACATGTGTTATGCGATGATGTATGATTTATGATTATGTGGCACACATAAGAAAGGATTCATTATAATATGGGTGGGACCTATATCTCCCTCCAATGCATTGGGTAAAGATTTTATATCTCACGAGATAGACAGGGCTGGAATGGTAGGTTATACCGGTTCACTGAAACAGGACTGAAACGAGGGTTACTCGATTCAGAAAGGGACTTTGTCCACTAAGATAGTCTTGGCAATGAGTCTTGACTAACAAGAAATGATTCTCTATGATTATGTGTGAATGACACAAAGTTTCATGTTTTATGTTATGATTATTTTGATTACATTTCACTACCATGATTTACCCCATGTTATGAAATTATGATCTCTTTTGCAAGTTAAGATTTCCAAAAGTTATGTGCTTATGCATATGATGTGATTGATATTTCTTTTGTTTACCCTTACTGAGCATTTGAGCTCACCCTTTTATGTTTTCTTTTCCCCAGGATATAAAGAAAGGTTTTAGGTAAAAAAAAGGAAGATCTTTATGGGAGATTTTGAAGATCTTTCACCACGATTAGAAGATTACGATCCGAGTTTCCAAAGACACTAAACTATTACGATCCTTGTGTGTGTGTGTTTTTGTTATGTACTAAGTATTCCTCAAATGTAATTTAATGTCCATGTACGTTAAGCTTCGGGTCTCTACAGTTGGTATCAGAGGCAAAGGAGGTAGGAATGTATCCAATCCTTGGGAACTCTCACATGTGAGCGTTGGACGAAGCATGGCTCTCCGCCCAAGGGCTTCATGAGGAAATGGATGCCACTGGGGATGGTGGTGTGTCCCGCCCAGGGGGTGTAGCCGCCCATGGAGTGCCCTGATAGGTATCAATTATAGTCCACTGGAAGTAATTCCAGACCGTTATATTAGTGATATTATTATGACATTAGTTTTATAGGAAGTTTCCCAAGTGAAATTTATGGACACATGAGGTGAATTTCCTTGAACATGTAATGTATCAGTAGGTTGTGGCTATTATAGGAGTTTCATATCCAATTTATCTCACATTATGTCACCTTTACTGGATTTGACTTGAAATGAACAAGATTCTATGTGTTCAAAGTAGTTCCAAGTGGAATTTTAGTATCTGAAGAAGTTAATCAGCATTTATATAATCCATTTTCTATAGGATGGGGTAATGTTTGAGGTGTACTGTGGAACTTCACATATTGGTTTGGGTTGTGTATTAATGTAGTAGTAAGTGGTGATATCATATGGGTCTCAAAATTTATTTCCCCATTAATGTAATTCTGCTAACCATAATCTTGACTGAGTGATGGTTTTTTTCTAAAGCTATCCAGACATTACCTCATCATGGAGAAATTTATGGTTTTCATTGATTATAAGATCCTATGGCACGTATTTTCTTAGTGTGATATAAATTTTTATAAGTGGATGTGGATGTATTTCTTAAATGATTATTAATTTGAGATCTCTTATACTCTATAAAATAAAAATGGATTGGTTGATATGATAATAAGGAAGATGCATGGTGATGTTTCATGAGAGGATAAAGATAAGTAAATAATGATTCAGGAGATTGTATATTTAGATCAAGATATAGAGGAATTCAGTGATGGAGTTTCCCTATATCATATAATGGTTCATTATTACATGTTTTTTTAAGTGTAAAATAATGAATTATAAGATACTAAGGTAGAGGAATGGAGATATCGAATCATTTATATAGTTAATCTTGATGTGTAGTCAGATGATGGTGACCATTATTTGTTGTTCCATGGGAAGTAGATCATTTTTTAGGTGATTTGGGATGTGGTGTTGCATTAATATCATAGATTAACTCTTTTCCTCTATAGAGACATATAATAAATTTGGAATGATACAGAGAAGATTAGCATGCCCCCTATGAAAGTATGACATGAAAAAATTGAGAAATATTCCATATACCGATTCTAGTGGTAGGGTGTGAAGATGTAGATGTTGGAGTTCTTATATTTATGTTTGGTTTTTAGTGGGAAAAATCCAACCATCTATTTCTAGTGGGTTTGGTGTAGCCTTTATATGTCCATCAATTAAAATGGGAGGACATTTTGATGGATTTTATAACTAATTTCCCTCAATATCTAAGAGGATGTGATTCTATTTGGGTTGTTTTTTACTGATTGATGAAGTTAAAAAATTTATTAGATTCGAAGGAGTAAATTTTCATGGATTCTTTATTTAGGATCTATATATAAGAGGTGGTGAGGATTCACTATTTTCTGAGAATGATTATATTTGATTCAGATCTTAATTTTATCTCTTCAATGTGGAAAGTTTTCAATGTTCTTTTGAATCTCAATTGTTCCTTAGCACTACATTTTTTCAAATACGGATTGGTAGTGAACTTTTAGAAGATTCAGTAATCTTTATCATCCATTAGTTAGACCTTTCATGTTTTTTTGGTGACTAGTTGAGGTGGAATATTATTCGGTTCTTCCTTCTCATATAGATTATGTTCATGACCTATTCCATGTATCACAACTTCAGATATATCTTCTTGATGACTCGCATTTCATTGATTGGGGTGATTGGATACTAAGAATCATGTGACATTTTTTAGTGGATTTTTTTATTTAGTATCATCATAACAATTTGTTTTGAGGATGCATCATTCCTTTGGATCAAGTCATGTTGCAGCAAGGAAGCTTAGAGGAATGTACATAGGAGTGGGAGTTATAGATATATTCTCAATATCTCGAGTTGTTTTGAGTTTTTATTCTTATTGTGATGTTGATATTTTATTTTATATTTGGTGATTAAAATTTTTCTTCTCTTTTTTACTAAAATTATGTTTTTATAAGGTGATATTCTTGTTTGAGAGGTATCACATGCGTTTTTAGTTTTTTCGGTTTCTTATTTTCCTAAGTTTTGTTTTTATTATCAAGAAAGATAATAATTTGATAGGTATCATATGTAGAGGTGTATATTTTCTTTTTTCTTATATTTATGATTTGAGGCACTGGAGTTTTTGGGAGTAATATTAGTGCTGAATGGTATAACATAAGTTGGGTTAATGTTAAAATATTAGTTAACAAAAACTCCATGTCATGACGCTTGTCCTTTTCAGTGAGATTTACTACTAGATAGAGTTGGAGAGTAACTATTACCACTATCCATTTTATTCAGTTATTTACCTCATGATCAATATCATTATATAATAATTTTATCAATTGTTTCAAAATAATATAGGGTAGAATGATTTAGTGTTGATTTTGGGCATTTTTGGTGAGTTGTTTCATTTTTGTTTTATGATTTAAATTTAGTATTTCTATTTATTATACCCTAATTATTATTTTAATGCTATGATATTATTTAGAGTATTTTGAGATTATGGAATGGAGTGGTTATTATATTAAAAGTGGGAAATAAATGAATTATAAAATTCAAATTATTGGTTATTGTTGCGTAATGTGGATCATTACATTGAAATGTGTTTTGTTATTATTGATATTGAATTGTCATTGATTGTGAGATATGGAAGAATTTAAGAGGGGCCATGTTGTAGTTTTTGGATTTTCAAATGGTAAAATCCCATTGTGTAGTAACATGAGGTGGTGTACCATAATTTTTATTATTTCACTTTTTTTTTAAATTCAAGTGATTTCTTAAATTTCATTTAGTTTATTTTCTTTATATTGAATTTTAGTGAAATAAAGTGCTTCCATAATGGATTGGAATGAATTTTTGATCACCTTAAATTCATTATTACCTTTTGTATGGATTTACATGAACTAAGGAAATTCATCATTGATTCTTCTTATTCTCTTCTATCCACATAAAGTTATTATATTATGCTTGATTTTTTAGGAGATAAGGTATTTCTTTGTTATAGATTATTAAAGTATCCTTGTGATATTTTGGGTGTTTTATCATAAATTATTCCTTCTATTGGTTTGGTGTTGTTCAAGATTTATTTTTGTTCAGTGATTTAGATCATTATTTTAATTTTATTTTGGTATGGAGAGAAATTTGCCTAAATAAATTTAAATAAATGAATTGGTTTCAAAGGGGAGTGAGTTATATAGTTTTATCATGCTATGCCATGTTATTATTGTTTATATTGTTGTCAATTATTGTATTAAACATTTTTATAGGATTAATTAATTATTAATGTATGGAATACTGGTTTAAATGGAATGGATAATTGAAAAATGGTAATGAAATGAAGAAGTGGAAATTGATAAAATTTTTCTTGATTTCATTTCATTGAGCATGAAATGGTAATTTGATAAAGAATAGATGTGGAAATAGGATTTTTGTTTGATTTATGTTTTCGTATAATTATTTTAAAAAAATGTTGTTGAATAAGAATAGGTTTTGATGTGTTTCAATGTTTGTTTGGTTCTATGTGGTTGAATTAGATTAGTGTGTTTTGTTTAATGAGGAAGTTGTAGAGGTGATGGTGTGGTGTGTTGATTTGAATAAGTGATGAAGTTAGTGTGTTCTTTTAGATTTAGTTTCCCATGAATATGGAATCATTATGAAACTAATGAAAGAAAAAAAAAATATGGAATAGGAATTGGTTGTGTTAAAATAATTTAAGTGTTAAATAATCTATAAATAAAGTGAGGGATTAGTTATGTTGTAAATTAATTTTAATTAAATAGTGTGTGGTAATTTATTAATAGTTAAAGTGGAACAAAAACTACTAGAATTTATGTAGAAACTGAAAAAATTTGCAAAAAATTATTTCTTTAGAATTAGTAATGGAATATGTAATTAGAATAAGTAATATGGTTATGGTGTAGTTGTATGGTTAGTTGTGTGTTTAGAGGTGGAATTGTTCACTGTTGTGGAGTTGTAGTAGTGGTGTGATGATGGGCTATGATTTTAGAGTTGTTTGGTTATGTATTTAACCCTAGGATGGGATTGTGTGTGTTGTTATATATATCGTCTTATGTTTTTTTATTTGTTACATACAACTATGTGAGTTGGGTAACATGATTATTTCCCATATGTTCTTTTTGAGTTATGGTGTACACCAAATATATAGGATGTTGATGAATGGATGGTTGACTACTCCACATATTTCTCTCTTTTCTAAATGTAATATGGTTATGTGGTAAAGTATTTATGATGTGGTGATTTGGAAGTGATGTGTTGGTGTGGAAGTGATGTGTTGATGTGGAAGTGTTGCAGTAATTCTTTGAGATAAGTATAATTATAAGGGAAGGGAGAAATAGTACATTTTCCATTAGGAAATTAGGGTTACTATCTCGGTGGGGAAGCATGTACAAGGTAACTTTCTTGATATATTCTCATATTTATTATATTATACTTGTATAAAAAATTGATGAGTGTTCCTTTGTCAAGATGGGATAAAATTGACCTTTCATATAAAATGAGTTGATTTAACTATTTATTAATTGAGTATTTGGCATGATTCTTTCACATTAAAACAAGAGTTTTTATGGATGAACTTATTAAGTGTACTTTTATGTTCACTCCTACTTCTATATATTTTTAATAAATTTTTAGGATGGAGTCAGTGACTGGGATGTACGTTGATTTTTTATATATGGATACCATGTGGTTTTAGAGTCTCTATCATTGAAGGTGTTTTACTTTTTTTTATTTACTGTAATACTATTATGTTCTTATATGAAATTAAATGAATTATGTTACTATTATTAGGGTTATTGGAAACTCCTTGATTTTTTTCTTTGGTTTGATAATCAAATTTTGGATCTCTTTCAACCTATGTAACTATGCAAATGTGTGGAGATGGACATCCCTCGCACCCTCCTAGAGAGACTTCAACAAAGAATTGGAGATGAGGTCTTTGGATGGAAGAATATTTTCTATGATGTTGGAATAATGTATTTATATCACTATAAACTCTAAGGCTATAGTTATGATAGATGTAGAAAAATGGTTTAGACTTAAGAGGATCAATCAGCATATAATTCTCTAGTGCATGGTTCTCATCCCTATCATAAGGGTTTTCAACTTAGGCACCATGATTTATATGGTGGTATTTCTCAAGTGAATGTTTTGTCATTTGGTGGATTCTCCATTTCTTCTCTAGCTTGGTCTAGAGAACTGGTAGTGTATCCTAGGGGTAATGATCCTATTCATAAAGGGGTGGGTGTTCAGATTGGTTGAATGAGAAGCAATTTCCTTATCAAGAGTATATTATTCTCATAAAAGATCCTTCATTATAGGTTGAGTTATTTTTGTCAAAGGACTGGATGATATTGATAGGTGATATATTAGAAGCTTCTATTTACATGGAGATTTTTTCCCATGATCTTATTCCATCCTACATGATTCTAATTGATGATATGAATTCCCAAGAGGATAGTCATAGTGTTGTTGAAGTGGCTAAGGGAATTAATTTTGATAGATCCATGGTTTTTCAAACATACTCCTTATCCGCTTATCCCCTCAAGAAATTTATATTATTTCATATTTTATGGGGGGTTCTGAGAAGTTAGAGGGGAAGTTTGACCATAGGACTGAAGTATCTTCTTCCTCATGAACTATTACAACCTCCAAATCTATTTTTTTATGGGTACTATGATGTGGAAGTGACCACATTGGATAGAGATATAAGAAGTAGAGTTATATAAAATTATCATTGGATTATTATAGGACTTATTATAGGATCCAAACCCACTCTTGGTATAAGGATGAGGTTCTAAGGTGGTAACTCTTAGTTTCTTCTAATGGAAAAGGTAGAAAATCTACTGAGATATTCAACTTCAAAAAATAATTTTAATGTCTATCCTTCTATGGAATATTAGGGTTATTGGGGGTGTCACTAAATTTAAATACATTAAGTATCAAGTGTCTTAGTTCAACTATAAGATTCTTATGGTTCTGGAAGTGAAACACAGGGAGACTAAACTCCGTGGTTTTTCTTCCAAGGTGAATTTCTAGTATTACTTGCATGGATCTCTAAATAATAAACACATTTTGATATTATAGAAGGAACCAGTTTTAGTTTCTATTGAAAATGCATCTGACCAGTAGATCCCATTCAAAGTATCCATGAAAAATAAGTAGTTTTTCTTCAATACAGTGTATGTACGGTGTGAAATAGATGAAAGGGAGCACCTTTTTATGGATATATCTACTTTTATACTCAATTTAATACCATATTTCGTGGTGTATATTTTAATAAAATATCTACACCTTTTGAAAAAAGGGGAGGATATGATTACTTAAGAAGATCAATGGATGGTTTTAATGATTTCATAGAGAATTCTCAATTGGTGGATATAGGTTTTTTATAGAGTATTTTATGTGGTATAATAATCATAAGTGATATTGGTGAGGTTGGATAAGGATTGAGATGTGTTTATAAAACCTATATAGAATAAAAAAATTGGCGGCTTGAAGGTGTTTCGTGTTCTGTGATATTTATTTGACCACTCAGTGCTAGTTTTAGAGATTAGAGACATAGATTATAAGAAATATAGCTTTCTATTTTCTCATCAGTAGGATAAATTTTAAGAATTCATCTAGGTGGTATATTCATAATGGAATGAAACTATTGAAGGTCCACCCATGTACTTATTATAAATAAAAATGAAGAAACTCAAAAGGTGATGCGGTAGTGGTGTAAAGATCATGTAAAGGATGTGGATGGGGTGAAAACTCTACCAATGGATATTGAAACATTAAAGGGGACCTTGATTTTAGGATATAACCAACAGTTTTATAAGGACCCATCTTAAAATAATGAACTATGTAAGTCCCATTTGTTAAAGGAGGAGATGGAGGAAAGGGATAGGTTTAGGTATTTCTAGTTAAAATAAGGTGATGGAAATACTAAATATTTTCATGAATTTATTAAAGATAAATATTTCTTAGGAAGGATAGACCACATAAAGGATGATGGGTATTTTGAATAGTATATGGATATTATTGGTGTCTTAATGGTTTGGAATTTTACATATTCCCTCACTAATCCTTTTCTAGAATATTATCTAGAAGTTTAAGTTATAGAAGAATAAGACTTTTTTAACAATATTCATTCTCCAATCCTAGATATTTAGAATTGAACCATTACCAGATTACCTAGAGGAGAATATATATTTGATGGTTTAAAAATCAAGGGTGCATATAGTGATATTATTCTGGATGTGTTCCCAGGTTCTTTCTTCCTATTTTCATGGAATTTCATTAAGGTAGATATTGTAGTTATTGTGAGATATTTCTATTAGGGTCGTTCGGTTACTAGGTTTATGACTGGTTCTCATTTTAAAGGTGAAGTTCCCATATCTTTGTGAAAACTTTCAACCGATTAGTCTATGAAATTTTTCTTATAAGATGATTTCTAATATTCTAAAAATGTGGTTATACCCACTCCTACCTTCAATTATTTCAGATGAAAAGCATGGTTTTATTAAGGTAAGATGAATTAAATTGGAATCTAGAACGGATCAAGAAATGATGGTGGAGTTGGATTAAAAAGTTTTTAGAGTTAATTTAATGATAAAAATTGATATTGAGAAATCATATGATAATATGGAATGTAGTTTTATCCTGTTATACTTGAGAATAATAGGTTTCAATAATCAAGATTATGACTTAATGTTTTGGTGTTTTTTATCTCCTTGGATGTCTATATCTCTCATGGGTAGGGATTTTGGTTACTTTATGTCCTTGAGAGTTCTTTGGTAATGTTTCCCTCTATCCCTAACCCTTTTTATCATTGATTAATACTCACATAGTATGATATTGAATTAATTAATAGAAAAGGGGATTTTGGGTAAAAAAATCATTATGGAACCCTAATCATATCCCACCATTTTATTAAAAATTATCTTTTGTTGTTATTTATTTGAAAATAGAAATATATGGCCAACTTCATGATCCCAATAAAAATATATGGATTATAGAGAGATTAGATCATCAACACTTATAAAATATATTTTTTTGGTATCTAAGAATAGGTACAGAACGATCAAGAAAAATCTTAAGATATTTTCGATTACTAAAAAAAATATTTTCCATTTGATTATATTTTGGATCCAATAATACATGAGAATATAAAAATAAATCATTTTGATTCCATTATGCTTAAAGTATATATCCATATTCCAAATTGTAAAAATAGTTTACTTTTATTCAGTGGAGGGATCACCTTGATCAAAAGTGTTCTTACCTATATATTGATTCACTTACTCTCTATAGTTTTAGAGCCTAAAGTGATCATACATAGACTAGAAGTGATGTTTTTGGACATCCTTTGGGGTAGATCAAGGGACAAGCAGTATCATTCAGTTGGTTAGAGATCCTTATCTCTACCTCTGGAGTAAAGTGTTATTAATTTAGAAGGCTTGGAAGAAACTATTAATTCTCCTCATAAAAAGATGTATTAGGACTATATGGTTGGATCATCCCTATGGGTGTGCTTCACTCATGATAAGAATTAAAAATTTTAGGAGGTTATTATTGAGAGTAGTGATGTTTTGACATTTAGAATTCAAAATATTAATGTTTCAATTATCCCTACTATTATTAATCATTCTCATTGGATAGTGGTATTTGAAGATATCTCTTTTTGTAAGTATTTATTGATTTATTTACATTTTTATTTCCCAATGTATATAGCTCCTGATATCTTAGTGGGGAGATGCTATCATATCTAGTTTTCATTCAGGAAGTTCTTGATGATACTTAGAGATCTATGGACAATGAATTTTTCCTTTCATCTACTAATTGTAACACCCTAATCTTTGACGGTACATTTCCCTTTGAATAATTCAATAGCTATCATTGTACACAACTTTGAGATTCTAACACACCGCAACCAATCAAACTAGCCCTTATGTATAGTAATACAAACTTTTTGAAATTTTAAAAAATTTATTTTTCAAAATGGACTTCATTTTTGAATTCATAATATCAAAATAAGCTTAGGATTAATTTTTTGTATTTTTCTGAAAACTTTCAATTTTTGATGAATAGTGAAAAACACTGTGTTATTGGTTAAAACCAAATTTTATTATTTAAATAATTATGTATTTTATTTAAATTTATTTTAGGTCAAAAAATATACAGAATACCTATATAAGTTCAATGTAATTCATTGGAGTCATTTAATAATAAGTTTAGATATATAAAAATTTTATTGAACTTTTTACCGTATTTTACCCACCTCCTAGGAGCATTTGAAAATTTGCATAAAACCTAAATTTACTGCTTCTGTGAGTTGAATTTCAAAAATCCGAGAGACACGTTTTATATAATTAAGTAAAATTTGGTTCAATAAGACGAAAATAATTTTTTGTGAATAGTAATTTTTAACTTTTATTTACCATAGTTAAAAGTAAATAGGGTAATTAAGGGTAAAATGATACCATAATTACCCCAACACATGTCCTAATTCTATTGTATAAGTGTAATTCGACCAAAAACAATCTTAGGAATAAAATATGATCCCTTTTGGTCCACTTGGATTAGATTAGGACATTTATTATTATTTTATTTAAAGAAGAGTTAAAAGAGTTAAATTCAAAGTTTAATTACTAAAAAATTTTAATATAGGGTTATACATAAGATAAATTTGACTATAAATATTAATTAGAAATCTAAAATGAATTCCTACATAATGGTATTTTATTTATAATTTTTAGATATTAAATAATTTAATTTATTTATGACACAATGATAATGTAGTAATTATCTTATTAATAAAGATTAAAATAGTTGATATTATAAATATCCAAATAAATGTAATTTGTGAATTTTGATGAAATACACTAATTTTATCGGTTAATATTAAATGTTAGGTTTTATTAAATAATTTTTTGTCGAAGTAATAATGCTTTTATGATTTTCACAAAATCCAAATACTAAATAGTGTCAAAATTGACATAATTGAGGTTTTAAATCAGATACTATATTATTAATTGATATGATATTCCTAAAAATCTAAGTTTTGTCCAAAGAACTTATATAAGGATATATATATTAATAATGAACCACATGGGGTTCTCTTGGCTTGTTATAGTATGTTTATTAACTATAAAATATAAAAATACAAAGAGACGTGCTAAATGTCAAACTATTTAACTAAGAGTTAAATCTAAAAGATAAGGTTAATATGATGACATAAACCTGTATAAAACCTATTGGTTGAAATTTTTTAGACCCATCCCCACCTTAGCCTATAAATAATTCATTTTTTAGCCATTAAAAACCGAAAATGACTTTATTATAAAATAATATTTCAAGCTTTTCCTAAAGTGACCCTCACCTCTCTTATAAAAGGGAACTTCCCCTTCTCTTAATTTCACACCTCCAAAGCCATTTGTCTCGGCCAAAACCTTCCCTAATATCCTCCCAACTTTCCTACCTTCATCTTAGAGGCCTTACTTTGGTCATAAAGCCAATATAATGATCCCTTTTGATCAAATTAAAAGGAAGAACCCAAAGAAGAGGTAAATATTTCATCACCTCTTTCAAGTTCTTTTCTTCTTCCACTTCCTATTTCTTTGTTGTTTCCATTCTAAAATAATAACTCCAGTATATTATATATAATTTTATGTTGTTATAAAAATTTTACAACCATATTCATTATTTTATCCATCATATGAATGACAAAGTCCCCATACGTGCGTACGTACGGATTATCATCTCCATGTCATGGTGTAGTTTTTTATTTAAACACTTCATTATTTGGATGGGTATAGTAATGAGTATAACTGATGTAAATAATAAATATAACATGTTAATGATTCTTTATATATGATATACCATCCAATTACATACGATTTATCCATCAATATAATGATATTGTCGCTCGTGCGTACGTACGGATTACCGTCTCCACGCACACGATGAGATTCATTCCCCATCATAATCATTCAAGAATAATTTTCATTTTATGATTCAAAATAATTTTTATGAACATAATATTATTTTTTATATGAATCAAATACATCTTATTCATTACAAATATGGCTTCTGTAACCAATCATATAAAGGAAAATGAATCAGTTAACACCCGAAACCATGATACAACTAAAATATTATTAACAAAGAAATATTAGAAGATCGTATAGGATATAATATTTATGTATATGGTTATTTTATAATTTAATAACAATTATTTAAATATTATATAGGAGGTTAAATTACCCTTGACCAAGGAAAAGTACAAGGTAAGGGTTAATTTCACAATCTCTTTATTATCCGAGGTTGTTTTTACATAAGTATCTACTGGGACCTCTTTATCATCCACATCCGTGTTTTCTTAAAGATGTATTTCAAAACATTTTTACTATTTACTAGACAATGGGTTAAAGTAATTTATACCCTTATTTGATATTATATGTTTTTAAAGGAATCTTTCCATCATTTTCCAAACAAGGTACTTTATGACCTTTTGACAAAATTAAGGTAAGAATGTTTTTTTAACTTATACGAAGGGTTTGGTTATTTTCCGCCGTTATAACATCATTGAAGCTTACCTTAAAATATTATAAGAATATTTTCAAAATAAATGTTTTCTTTTATAATTATATGACTTTTAAATGATTTCAAAATAGAAATATATATTTCTCTAAAAGAAGTTTTGATTTCATATATGTCAGCATCCTTTGATGGATTTTAAGCTTGTTAGAATTTGATTTATTATGATACAAAGCTTCCATATTTTATTGAAGGTTTTGTGATATTTTTGACTATGGATGTATTATTTTTACACCATTCATGGTTTATGGATAAGGTGTTGACATTTTTTATGCTAGTTTTAATACGAATGTTTATGTTATGTTTAAACCTTTTTATATGAGGAATGCATTGGACTTAGTAAGTGACGAGTGGAGCCTGCTATATATCCTCGATGCATTGGTAGGTATCATGAGACAAACTAGTGTCTTGGAACAAGGCCTTTACAAAACTTATTTGTAGTCTTGGAATAAGGCCTTGACTATGTGGTTTTGAATTCTAGCATTATGTATTCCATCATTATGAAAGTGGCTATTCATATTGCATGTGATTATTCAACTAGTAGAATATCCATGTAAATAAGTAAATGGAATTTTTTGATTTTATATTTTCCATATTATACTGAATTTTAAGTTTAAAAGGATTTTATTTTAGTCTTATACATTGCCTTAAATTTTTATGTTTATTTATGAAATTTTCCGCTATATTATTATCCTTACTGAGCATCCGAGCTCGCCCCTTTATATGTTTTATTTTTCCGAGGATGTGAAGAAGTATTTTATGGTTGACCTACAGGGATAGTCTAAGGATATAAGTGTGTTCAAAAGGGGACAAAATATTGTTGATATTTTTATTTCATGATGTAATGTAAAACTTATGAATGTATCTATTACTTCCAAGGCTACTAAACTGATCGGTCTTTCAAGACATGATTCCTTGTATCATGCTAATGTTATGTAATAATGCACCGAATATGGGTAACTGGGGTCAGGACATTACAGTTAGTATCAGAGGAAGTTTAGTACAAACCTTGGAAACTAGATTTATAAAAACTCTTATTTGAGAACACTACCCTAAGATAGACTTTGAGAATTAGTATAGAATAACTTCCTAGAATTTTGGTACAGTAGAGATTTTGTGAGTTTTATACTAAATACATCCATATCTGGATACAAGCAGGTAGAGGTGGCTCTAGAATAGATTTACCTAGGGGTAAAACCTGAAAACGCCTCTTTGAGCTGGACTCGAATGGGAACTGGTGCACGACAACGGGCCTTGCTTCACTCTTGGTTACGACACTCCCAGGGGATATGATTAGGATAATTCTCATTTTCTTTACAAACCATTATGAAGGGTTTATGAGTATATACTTCCTCAAATAAATTTTTTTTATGATTATGGATTATATCCATAAATTGTTCAATTTATATTAAGTATTTTATAAGATTGGAATTATGTATTGTGATTCATAAACTAATCTAGTGTATTCCATTGTTTAGAAATGGAGCCTAGTGGAAGGAATGGAAAACATATCAATGTATGTAATCCATGTAGGGATTTCCATCCTAATCAATATAATTATAGTGGAGTTGGTTAAGCAACTGGTGTTGATCATCTTATCACCATACTGGGACAACTCACTCAGGTTACAAATAATAACCTTACCCGTATGGAGCACCCTGATCTACAACATGGAGGATCAATGTTAGACCGCTTCATGAGGCAACAACAATCAACATTCAATGGGAGTAAAAATCCATTAGTAGTTAAGAAATGGATAAACTCCTTAGAGAAAATATTTCATGCTTTGGGGATTAGTGAAAGGGAAAAAGTTTCCATGGTAGTTTATCACCTCACTGGAGATGCATATTAATGGTGGTCATTAATCCAAAACACAAAGGAAGATGAAGAAGTATCGAACATGGAATGGAGGGATTTTAAAGAGATTTTATTAGAAAAATACTTTCCTCATGACCATCGAGCGGATATGGAAAGACAATTTCTGAGTCTGAGGTAAAAAGAGGATGAGAATGTTGCAAAGTATGAGGCTAACTTTACAAGGATAGCAAGGCATGCAACAGATTATAAGTGTAACCTAAGGAGTAGGATTGATCGATTATTTTATGGGTTAAAACCATTTCCCTGTAAAGAATTGGTCTCACGATCCTTCTCATCATACGAAGATATTTTCTCATGTGATATCAAGATAAAAAAATGAATTCTCAAAGTCTTGTGACTTTAAAGAAAAGAAAGAGAAAAATAGATCTGTTGAACACTCTAGAAATGGAAATAAGGGGAAGAAGGGAAAAGTTGAATATCCATCCTATGGTAAATTTGTAAAGAAACACCCTGGTACTTGCCTGAAGGGAATGGGATTTTGTTACAAGTGTGGTGAAAAAGGCCACCAAGCTCGTGATTTAAAGGAGAAGAAAGAGGCTATCAATGTTGAATGCTAGAATTGTATAGAAAAGAGGCATTATGCAAATTAATGTTCTAAGATCCATGGAAACATACCTCAAAAAAGGCCAAGGGAGCAAGGCCAAGCTTATGCGATCACTACTGCTGAGGTTGAAGCTCTGAAAGACATGGGGGCAGGTAATTTAATGGTTTCCTCAAGTTTATTCAATGCTTTATTTGATTATAGATCATTGAATTGTTTCATATCTTCCCAGTTTGCTAAGAAAATTAGATAATTTAAATTTGACTTAACAAGGGAGTTTTCAGTCAAAACACATAAGAGAAGTATCATTGCAACAAAGTTTTGTGAATCAGTTCCCATTAGGGAATATAAATATTCTTTATCTGCTAATCTCATTACCATAACCATGATTGAATTTGATATAATCCTCAGAATGGATTGGCTTTCGGACCATGATCCGAAAATTTATTATAAGAAGGAGGTTACAATTTTCAATGATGATAAGGAGTACCTTATCTTTAGAGCAGAAACTTCACCACCTAATTCTTATCAAGATCCATCCCCAGTAGCTCTACTAGATTCAATTATAAGGGAAGAAGAGAATGAAATAACTATGGGTGAGGAAAATAATGTTCGAATAGAGGACGTACCTATTGTGCAAGAAAATGTTGATGTTTTTCCAGAGGATTTACCTGGACATCCTCCATAACAAGAAATTGAGTTTTCCATTGATTTAATTCCTGGTTTAAGGCCCATATGGAAGACCCCTTATAGAATGGCCACTGTGGAATTAGTGGAACTAAAGAAACAACTATAGGAATTGAGTAAAAATGGATTTATTCACCCTAGTGTTTCTCCATAGGGAGACCTTGTCCTTTTTATTAAAAATAAAGATGAATCAATGAGGTTGTGCATTAACTGTAGGGAGATCAATGCTATAACAATAAAGAAAATTATCTCCAACCTCGCATTGATGATTTATTTGACCAACTTCATGGAGCTCAGTATTTTTCAAAGATTGACCTTCGATCTGGATATCATCAGTTTTCTGTGAATAAGGAATACATTCTGAAAACAGCATTTCGAACTAGGTATAGGCATTATGAGTTTACAGTAATGCCTTTTGGATTGACTAATGCACCTTATGTTTTCATGGATCTAACGAATAGAGTTTTCAAGGAATATCTTGATGAATTTGTAGTGGTATTCATTGATGATATCTTGGTATACTCTAAAAGTTACGAAGATCATGATAATCACTTGAGCATTATTCTAAAGACTCTTAGAAGAAATGAATTATATGGGAATTTTAGCAAGTGTGAATTATGGCTTCAGGATATTTATTTTCTTGGCCATATTGTCTCTAAGGATGTAATCTCTGTTGATCCTTCAAAGATGAAGGCAATCCAAGAATGGCCAGCACCGACGATTATAACTAAGGTACATAGTTTTATTGGTTTACCAGGTTATTATCAGTGTTTCATCCAGAATTTTTCCCGGTTGGCTAACCCATTAACCAAGATCACTCGTAAAGGGGTTAAATTTGTTTGGACAAAAGAGTGTGAAAAATGTTTTGAATAAATGAATAGAATATTAGTCAATTCTTATATCTTGACTCTACCATCAGGGAATTATGGGTTTGTTATTTATAGTGATTCTTAAAAGAAAAGACTTGGTTGTGTCCTTATGCAGAATGATAGATTTATTTCCTATTCATAACGACAACTAAAAATTCATGAGCAAAAATATCCTACTCATGATCTTGAGTTTGAAGTTGTAATCATTGCTCTGAAAATATGGAGACACTATCTCTATGGTGAAAATATGATATTTATATTGATCAAAAGAGTTTGAAGTATATTTTCTCACAAAAATAACTCAACATAAGGCAAAGGTGATGGATTGAACTACTCAAGGATTATGATTTCACTATACACTACCACCCAGGGAAGGAAAATAAGGTGGAAGATGTTTTGAGCAGAAAGAATCATGGAGTTTTGAACAAGATGAGAGTTGAAAGGGATCCTATTTTCATGGATCTAGTACAGATGGATATGGGAATAACCATGGAAGGTGAAACATTAATAATTTTTAAAATGGTTTCCAAACCATCTTTACTATAAAGGATAAATAGTTCTCATACTCATGATGAGGAGTTTCAAAAGAAGATTAAAGCTGTGAATGATGGGAGATTGAGTGACTTAATATATGAAGATGGAATTTTGAAATTTGGGAAGAGACTTTGTGTTCCCGATATACCTAACCTAAAAAGGGAATTGTTGGATGATTCTCATAGCTCCAATTTCTCTATACACCCTGGGAGCACCAAGATGTATAGATATTTGAAGGAACATTTTTGGTGGGACAACATGAAGGGGAATATTGCTGATTTTTTGTCAAGATGTATGGTTTTTTAATAAGTGAAATCTAGAAGGAAACAGCCTGGAGGATTCATGTAACCTCTTCCCATACCTAAGTGGAAATGGGATAATATTATGATTGAATTTTTCATTGGGATACCAAAGACTCTTGGAAGGAATTATGTAATATGGTTCATTGTTGATCGTCTTACCAAGTCAGAACATTTTCTTGCTATAATAGAATATTTACCACTTGAACATATGAGAAGACTATATATTAATGAAGTTGTAAGACTTCATGAAGTACCCCTATCGATTGTTTCTGATCATGACCCCCGTTTTACATCAAGATCCTGGAAAAGTCTTCAGAAGGACCTGGATATTGAACTTCGTTTGAGCACTACCTACCACCCTCAAACTGATGGACAATCAGAATAGACTATTCAAACCTTAGAAGACATGTTGAGATCTTACTCACTTAACTTTCAAGGTATGTGGGATAAATATTTACCTCTGATATAATATTCGTGTAACAATATCTTCTATTCAAGTATTCAGATGGCACCATATGAAGCGTTATATGGAAAGAGATGTTGCACACCAACTTTTTGGGATGATGTTGGTGAAAGAAAACTTGTAGGCCCAAAACTTTTTGAGGAAAAAATGGAAAAGGTTAAGGTTATCCAAAATCACATCAAAGCATCTCAGAGTAGGCAAAAGAGTTATGTCGATAACCGAAGGAAGGATTTGGAATTGCAAGTAGGAGACTATGTTTTCTTGAAGGTATCTTCATGGAAGGGTGTTATACATTTCAGTAAGAAGGGTAAATTGAGTCGTAGGTATATCGGACCTTTCGAAATTCTAGAACGAATTGGGGCTGTAGCTTACCGTTTGGAAATGCCGCCAAGTCTCTCCAAAGTTCACAATATTTTCCACATATAAATGTAGAGAAAATACATGCATGACCCAACGCATGTAATCACCTATGAGGAAATTGAACTGGAACCTGATCTGTCTTATTATGAAGATCCTATCAAAATTCTTGATACCAAAGAACAAGTTCTAAGAAAACGGATGACTCGTCTGGTAAAATTTCTATGGAGAAATCATAGGATGGAAGAGGAAACTTGGGAACCCGATGAACTTATGATGAAGAACCACCCAAATCTTTTTATACAGTAATATTCTAGAAATTTTGAGGATGAAATTATATGAAGGATGGGAGAATGTAACTCCTCAAGATTCCATAGTATGTTTCCCTATGAATAATTCAATAGCTTGCATTGTACACAACTTCGAGATTCTAACACACCACAACCAATCAAACTAGCCGTTATAAATAGTAATACCAACTTTTTAAAATTTATAAATTTTATTTTTCAAAATGGACTTCATTTTTGAATTCAGATTATCGAAATTAGCTTAGGGTGAAATTTGGTATTTTTCTAAAAACTTTCAATTTTTGATGAATAGTGAAAAACATTGTGTTATTGGTTAAAACCAAATTTTTTTATTTAAATAATTATTTATTTTATTTAAATTTATTTTAGGTCAAAATAGATAAATAATACCTATATAAGTTCAACATAATTCATTGGAGTCATTTCATAATAAGCTTAGATATATAAAAATTTTATTGAAGTTTTTACCATCTTTTACCCACCTCCTTGGAGCATTTTCAAATTTGCATAAAACTTAATTTTATTGCTTCTGTGAGTTGAATTTCAAAAATACGAGACACATGGTTGATATCATTAAGTAAAATTTGGTTCAATAAGATGAAAATAATTTTTGGTGAATAGTAATTTTTGACTTTTATTTACCACGGTTAAAAGTAAATAGGGTAATTAAGGGTAAAAATGATATCATAATTACCCTAACACATGTCATAATTCTATTGGATAAGTGTAATTAGACCAAAAACAATATTAGGAATAAAATATGATCCCCTTTGGTCCACTTGGATTAGATTAGGACATTTATTATTATTTTATTTAAAGAAGAGTTAAAAGAGTTAAATTCAAAGTTTAATAACTAAACCATTTTTACTATAGAGTTATACATAAGATAAATTTGACTATAAATATTCATTATAAATATAAAAATATTTACTACATAATGGTATTTTATTTATAATTTTGAGACATTAAATAATTTAATTTATTTATGACACAGTGATGATACAGTAATTACTTTATTAATTAAAGATTAAAATAATTGATATTATAAATATCCAAATAAATGTAATTTGAGACTTTTAATGAAATAAACTAATTTTATATGTTAATATGAAATTTTAGGGTTGATTAAAATTTTTTTGAATTAATACTGTTGTTATGATTTTCAAAAAAAACAAATACTAAATAGTGTCAAAATTGACATAATTGAGTTTTTAAAAACAAATACTATATTATTAATTGATATAATATTATTAAAAATATAAGGTTATGCCAAAGGAATTTGGTAAGGTTATATATATTAATAATTAACCACATGGGGTTCTCTTGGCTTGATATAGAAAGTTTATTAACCATATAATATAAAAATATGAAGAGACATGGTAAATGTCAAACTATTTAACTAAGAGTTAAATCTAAAATATATGGTTAATATGATGACCTAAACCTGTATAAAACTATTAGTTGATATTTTTTCGACCCATCACCACCTTAGACTCTAAATAATTTATTTTTGAGCCATAATAAACCGAAAATTATTTTTTTATAAAATAAATTTTCAATCTTTTCCTAAAGTGACCCTCACCTGTCTTATAAAAGGGAACTTCCCCTTCTCTTAATTTCACACCTCCAAAGCCATTTGGATCGGCCAAACCCTTCCCAAATTTCCTCCAAAATTTCCTCCCTTCATCCTAGAGGCATTACGTTTGCCATAAATCCAACCTAAGGAGCCATTTTGATCAAATCAAAAGGAAGAACCCAAAGAAGAGGTAAATATTTCATCACCTCTTTCATGTTCTTTTCTTCTTCCACTTCCTATTTCTTTGTTGTTTCAATTATAAAATAATAACTCCATTACCTTCTATATATTTTTATGTTTTTATAAAAATGGTACAACCATATTCATTATTCTATCCATCATATGAATGAAAAAGTCACCATACGTGCGTACGTACGGCTTACTGTCTTCACGTCATGGTGTAGTTTGTTATTCAAACACTTAATTATTTTGATGGGTATAATAATGAGTATAACTTATGTAAATAATAAATATAACATGTTAACGATTCTTTATATATGATATAACATCTAATTACATACTATTTTTCCATCAATATAATGATATTGTCGCTCGTGCGTACGTACGGATTACCGTCTCCATGAACGCGATGAGATTCATTCTCCATCATAATAATTCAAGAATACTTTTCATTTTATTATTAAAAATATTGTTTATGATCATAAAATAATTCTGTATATGAATCAAATACATCCTATTAATTACAAACATGGATTGTGTAACCAAGCATATAAAGGAAAACGAATCTGTTAACACTTGAAATGATGATACTACAAAAATATTATTAAAAAAGCAATATTAAAAGATCATATATGATATAATATTTAAATATATGGTTCTTTTATAATTTAATAACAATTATTTAACAATTATATAGGAGTTTAATGTACCCTCAACCAAGGAAAAGTACAAGGTAATGGTTAATTTCACAATCTCTTTATTATTTGAGGTTATTTTTACGTAAGTATCTACTGGGAACTCTTTATCATCCACATCCATGTTTTCTTAAAAATGTATTTCAAAAACAATTACTATTTACTAGATAATGGGTTAAATTTACTTATACCCTTATTTGACCTTATATGTTTTGAAAGTATTCTTTCCGTCATTTTCCGAACAAGGTATTTTATAACCTTTTCGGCTAAATTAAGGTAAGAATGTTTTTTTTTAACTTATACGGTGGGTGTGGCTATTTTACATCATTATAACATTGTCGAAGCTTCCCTTACAATATTATAATAATATTTTCAAAATAAATGTTTTCTTTTATAATTATATTAATTTTAAATTATTTCAAAATAGAAATAGATATTTCTCTAAAAAAGTTTTGATTTCATCTATGTCAACATACTTTGATGGATTTTAAGCTTGTTTGAAGTTGATTTATTATTATACAAAACTTCCATATTGTATTGAAGGTTTTGTGATATGTTTGACTATAGATGTGTTATTTTTACACCATTCATGGTTTATGTATAAAGTATTGACATTTCGTATGATATTTTTAATACAAATGTTTATGTTATGTTTAAACCTTTTCATATGAGGAATGCATTGGACTTAGTAAGTGACGGGTGGAGCCCACTATTTCTCCTCGATGCATCGGTAGGTCTCGTGAATCAAACTAGTGTCTAGGAACAAGGCCTTGAGAAAATCTTATTTTTAGTCTTGGAACAGGGCCTTGACTATTTGGTTATGAAGTCTGGCATTATGCATTCCATCATTATGAAAGTGGCTATTGATATTGCATGTGATTATTCAACTAGTAGAATATCCATGTGAATAAGTAAATGGAATTATTTGATTTTATATTTTCGATATTATTCTAAATTTTAAGTTTAAAAGGCTTTTGTTTTAGTCTTATACATTGCCTTAAATTTTTGTGCTTATTTATGAAATTTTCTACTATATTTTTATCCTTACTAAGCATCTGAGCTCACCCATTTCTATGTTTTATTTTTTCCAGGATGTGAAGAAGTATTTTATGGTTGACCTGTAGGGATAGTCTAAGGATATAAGTGTGTTCAAAAGGGTAAAAAATGTTGTTGATATTTTTATTTCGTGACGTAATGAAAAACTTATGAATGTATCTAGTACTTCCAAGGCTACTAAATTGATTGGTTTTTCGGGACATTATTCCTCATCTCATGTCAATGTTATGTAATAATGCACCGACTTTGGGTAACTAGGTTTGGGGCACTACACCAATGATCAGTTAGTCTATATTCCTAGTTCTAATGTATTATTTTCATTATCTACATATAATTCTAAAAATAGTAACTTGAATCCATATATATGGTGGGGTTCCTTAATCTAGGACATGTGTATCCCTATTAAATTTATATTCTTAATCTAGTGAATAAAAAGGATGATTTTTTTTATTTGGACAATAAAATTAGAGGTATTCTATAAGAAGCTATGTATAGGTTCTACATATGTTAGGAAATGGAGAGAGTATACGATATTTTTTTATGAAAAGAGATTCTTCTATGGGATTTTGAAAATATTTTGGGTTCATCGTAGATACCTATTCCATGATTGATTCCTTTGAAAATACCTTTTTTCATAATTATCTCAGCCAATGAATTAACTTTTTGATCTCTTATGATTGTGTATAGTTTTAGTGGTGTGGTTGACATTGTGATGTAGAAAAATGAAGTTAATCATGGGGTAAGTCCTATCTTATTATCCTACATTCTCCACTAAATATTCAAATCCATTAATTATTTGGAAGATGAAATCACATAGGCTACTCTGGAGAGTGTTCTCCATTTTTTGTGGTGGGAGATTCTTCATATGATGCATCAACATACAGAAAAGTATAGTGGGAGTTAGGTACCCTAGTATCATCTATAATTCGGGTGTAAGATGAATACAGATAGATTATTTTTTTAATAATAATTTTGTAAAGGGAAGGGATGTCTATAATCAGTGGGGCTTGATTATAACAGGTTTTTTTGGTGAAAGTTGGGTGTGGTTACTCTATTATTATTGAGTATAATGATCTTTTTATGGGTCATAACTTATGTAGTTAGAGAGAAATATTACTTCCCAGTGTTGAATTAGATGATTCCATGATCATAAAGTTCTTGAGAAATAGAGAATCTTCTCATTGGTTGGTCATGTACATAGTGTGGGCTTGTGCCTTGAAGGTGGATGAGAGAACTGATATGTATCACACTTGGAGAAAAGGAAACATGTTTTCAAATTCTCTTGTTATTCATTTTTATTTGATTACTAATGTGGAGATTTTCTTATCTCTCGTGATCATTTAATTACCATGTAAGTAGTTTTCAACTATCAGTGCACTAGGATTTCATTTTTTTCATTTTACTTAATTGTATTTTTTTTCATTCCAAATCTCATATATGCCTTCTCTATTTTTTGTTAATAATAATAATAATAAGTGGGAAGTGTCTCCCATGTGTCTGTTTTATACTCTTTGAACAAGTCATCAATCCATGTATTATTTGAGGGTCACTCTTATCTCTATTATCATCCCATGAGGGGTTCTAGTAAGGGAAAGTCATAAAAAGGTGTGTTTCTATTAACCAAATGAATATTCAGTCTACTCTAAACTTGTAATAAGCAATGTGCAATAATGAATTTTGTGTATTGACACGTCATCATTGTATTCTCCTTGGGCATAGCCCTATGAAATTGAACCAAGTAAGAAAATGATTTTATTTTGTGATTTTATTGATTTAATATATAGATAGAAAAAAAGGATAGTTCCCATAAACTATAGAATAATATCATTGATGGGGATAATCTCAAATTGGAATACCCTGATTTACACTTCTATTGGGGTATTTTCCCTTGTGGGTTTAAAATATATTTTTTTCGGTGTATCATCCCCTAATATCCTATGATTATTTTTCCTATATAATGTTGTGATTATGTTTTAGAAATCCTATGATGACTCAAAATTTAAATATTACTACACATCCTAAAGTCAAAATATTTAGTATCTTAGAATAAAATAAACATATTACATTATTATGATATATATGACTATATAATTTTATTAAAACTTTTATTATAAATAACCTATAAATTTATTTTATTATTTTTAATACATGAAAGCATGTAATAAAATGAAAGGATGGGATAATATCTCAATTAGGGGTTAAATATAAGAAAATATGGAGAGATGAATCAACATGAAGTACATTACTCTTCGTCAAAATGTGACCATAGTATAACATGTTGAATATCATGGGAATGTGACACAAGCATAATGATGAGACATAATAATCATAAATCAAGACTTTTTCATGTCATCCTAACATAGTTAGGTTAGGATCACTACTTATGTTTCATACATAACATATATATCATGAGATATAATAATTACCAAATGCATTGAGGGACTCTATGATAATGGGAATACCTATAATGTCATATGACCACCAATCCATATTTTTTTATTTTATGAAAACAATTTTTAAGGATAAGTGTGAACCTTGAAAACTTTTAAACCAAGTGACAAAAAAGTAGATAAATTTCAAACTGAAAAAAACCACTAAAAACCAAAACCATCACTACAAGACAATTAAAAACAGATATAAAATTCAAAATCACTGAAAGCACTTGTCACCCGCCACTTCACCATCATCCGAAGCCATGAGAATTCAAATTTCAAACATCGATCCAAACCAAGAATTGAAAACTGTACCATAAAAAACCTCAATCCATGAAATAATCATCACCATCCTCAAGACGCTCCTCGAGACAGAACCGCTGACATACCATTTCCATGAACAATGAAAAATCACTAGTAACTAGAAACCAAATCAGCCTCCATATTCATTGTCGATACATATCATACCAACATAAAGATAACTCCTTTAGGAATTTTCAGAATGAAATAAGGGAATGAAGCAGAAGAGTCGTATGCTAGAAACGCCTCCCAGATTATCATCTACCACTCGAGCCACACCTCTCAAAACCTCGAATGGACCATCGCCCCAGACCGGCCTGGAAAGGGTAATGGACATTGAAGTCCGGGAAGGGTTGATCGGATGAAGGAAAATCCATCCACCATAATAGATGCCAGAACTGAAACTCCATCCATAGAGAGAAGACTGAAGAATCATTATAGAACCATAGAAACACAAAGAAATACGGAAGTACCACAAAAATGACCAACACTTCCACCATCTCCACTGTCGTTAGGGGCCTTAGAAAACCGAACAAATGACATATCTTGCCACAAACCCCATAATTCCTTGTACACCACTAAAATGAAATGATGACCCCACTGCACCATCGACAACCTATAGTAGGCGATAATCCCTATGGCTCAGATCGAAGCTGACTATGTGTGTGCCCCCTGGAGCTCCTTCAACCGAACAAACATCACCTCCCAAATCCTCCTTGAACCACCGTAGCAAACTAACTGGGAGATAAGATAAGGAACAAAGAAGCCAGGGTAGAGTATGAGTGTAAGGACCTCTATAGAAAATCATGGCCCTGCCTGGACTACCGATCCCAACCAAAGAAGCCACCACCAAGAGAAGACACCCCAAAAAAACCAAAACACAGAAGTTGGGAAAAACAATAAAAAGGAAAAAACAAAAGAGGGAGAGTAGGAGGAAGTAAAGTCGTAATATAGGATAGAAGGTATAAGATAAGGGATAAGGGGAGACGCTTCCAGAAGCGGCGCATATGCCTCCCCCACCTGAATCGCTGCCGAAGGAAACCTTAGCTTGGGAGGGAGGGGAGATCGAATCTGCTCAAAGGCTATTAGATCCAATACCCATTTTCATACCTATAATGTCATAATATTTCTATATATATGAGTGAAATATATTAATAAATGGATTAAAATAATAATATATTAATCAGTAAGAATATCATGGATACATGTGAGTGATATAGAGTAGTTTCCTAACATTTCTATAATGAAATAGATATTCCCTAAATCCTTTTATATATTGGTTATATCATAATAGATAATATGGGAATACTGTAATGGATGATAAATTATGCCATTTACCATGTATTTTGTATTGTATGATGACAGTATATTATATAACTATGTCATAAGAGTTGTTATTTATTGAATTGTATTATTTGATTTATTTGGAGACTACAATTTACTTGGAAGTCAAATGTTAATGTTAAAATATTACCCATGTAAGCTATTGTTGGATAAAATAAATTTTTCATATGATGAATCATATGGTAGTATGAATGGGTCAAAGTTTATAGTTGTTATAACCAAAGTTATGCATAACTTGTAATGTATGAGTTAATGCATGGAAACTCAAGTGTTTCCATAGGGATATATAATGAGGAAAACACCATTGATACAATGTGTTAATTCTTTCCTTATATGGATATTGATTCTCCATATTTCCAAATCACTCTCTCTCTCTCTCTTCCTTCCTTTTCATCATGTGACACTATCATTCCATAGAAGGTATAAGAATACCACTCAAGCGTTGGTAGATTCATCCAACTTCTGGATACACCATGGAGGAGGGAACCCTTTAGCTGCCTCTAAGGGGTATTCATCAAGAATTAGGATCAATGATATAAGAATCAGTTATCTACTTTGTATGGTTGATAAAGTTATTTATTTTATGTTTATACATGGTTAGAGTTTCATATATGTAAGATCTTGGGTTTTGATGTTTCTAATTTCTTTTTATGTGTTTATTAAGTGTTAATCAGTCCTTAGAAACCCATAAGTGGTATCAGAGAATTTACATGTTATTTAATTCTCAAAAACAAGTTTTGAAATGAATAAATGTTATATCTTGTATATGTCATATTCCTTATCATTAAAAATGATTGGAATTTTGTGACATATTGACCTGGATTCCATGGAACAGTGCCCTGAGGCAATGGTCCACATGGCCTCAAGTGCGCCTCCCAATATTCTAGAGGCTACCAACTAGTAGTAAGGTTCTGAGATGGTACAATGGGGAGAAAATATCCACTTAGTGAGAGTAGCATAGTATTTAAATTAATATATAAATAGAAGAATCATAATAAATGATTGATAACTAGTAGTATAAGTTGATCATCCAACAATAATAAATAACTAAAAATATAGTATCATATAAAAAATTATGATATGTCATATTTCCCTCAATGTAAGAAGACATACATAGCAGTAGGCATGTAATATAATACAGGTATCAAAAGAGTAAAAATACCAAAAATACTTTCTCTAATAGCATCACAATCCATAGCTCAGTCCTATGCTACCCTGATCATATTCTATAAGAAACTTAATCATCAACCATTGGGTGCATTCCCATGTCCCTAAATACATCCATATAATCTTCCTAGGTACCATCAGATGCCCAGATAGGGTGTCATATAAACTCAGTAGGTCGCCACCAATTATGTCTATAAATCTCTAGTCTGATCATATAACATGGAAGTATGCAGGTAATAATGGTAAGTAGTAAATAAAACTATAAAGTGGTTGGTAAGGACACTAGGATGATAGTACCTGCTTTTTCCTAATCTAGATAATCTCTTAATGGGTAGCCATATGTATACACATAAATAGATTGTATACATAGTGACTTTTAAAGCCATATATGTGGCTACTACTACTAGCATAGACCTCAGGTGTAACTAAGGTTTCCAAAATTTATAACATGATTATATCGAGTATCAAGGGACACCATGCTCAATATCACATGAATAAGGGACTACATGCCCAGTATCATAGTAATAGAGTCACTATGCTCGGTATCATATTACTAGGGTCACCATGCCCATCTATAACAATATGGTTCTTCATGCCCTTATATCACAGTAAGGTTTTTCATTCCCATATATCATAATCATAAGGTTTTTCATGCCCAAATCATATCACTAGGGTCGCCATCCCCAACATCATATCACAAGGTTCTCCATGCCCAATATCATATCATCAGGGTTGCCATGCCCATTTCTCATATCTCATAAGGGTTTTCATTCCCATTCATTATTTTTCATAAAGGGTCTTTATGCCCAAGTGTCACTATATAGGGACTCCATGCCCAATATCACAATATAGAGACACCATGCCCGATATCACAATATAGGGATATCATGCTTGTAACATATAACATGTGGGTCATTGTGCAAAATCTATAGTAGAAGGTTTTCCAAGAAAAATTATATAAATTATAAACATTCAAGGTTTTAATCATAGATAACAGTTGATTTATAACTCATTTACATTCAATAATAACAAGTTCATCACCATTGTTCAATTTAACTAGGAAACGTGGTCGTACTACTCACCTACATTAAATTCATTATAAATTGATAAGTGTGTCAGTCATGCTACACCACTAAAATTATCCAACTCATTTATGATATCATAATTAGATGTCACTCCATAACCATATAGATGATGGTTTATCCTTTTATACATTTATAACAACAAAATAAATTTTATTGGAAAACTTGAAGGGGTGAAAAAAAATTATAGGGGACCTAAGAGAATCATTAGGTTCTAAAGTATAAAACCAGTCATAGGAAGATTAAATTTAAGGTCAATTCCTTGTGTAACTGTAGTTAGGAATAATGACATATAATATAAAGCATCACAAACTTGAGTGATAAATACTAGAACACCTACATTATTATTGTAGAGGAGAACTCATCTAGTATTAGCCTTTGGTTTGGTCCAGATCAGGATAAATTGGAAAAATAGGTGAACATCATGAAAATAAGGAATATAAACCTACACTTAAATAACTTCATTGAGATGAAGAAAAATAATGAAAGTTGTAATATGAATGAATATCTTACTAGTGCGCATCCAACAAGATGAATAGAAGTCGAATCTGATTACAGATCAGAAAATTATCAATGAAACTAGCTTGAGAGGATGCATGAGATCAAATGGGAGGGAAAAGGCCTTTTTTCCAATAGAATGAAGAAAATAAGAAGAAGGTATAAGTTTTAAGTAATTTAAGGTGAAAATAGTAATTTCACCCAAAAAATATTGGGTGGCGTGGTTTAGCTGCATAGTTTTCCAGACTGTGCTCCAATCGTGTGAAGTCCATTGTACCAAAAGGTTACCCATATAGTTCATGCACATGTTTTGGAAAACTATGCACAAACCATTCAATAGAAATCTGCTAAAAACTAAATAAATTTTCATATTCATGCATTCCTAGGAACACAATTAAGTAAAACTATGCACCCTGTTTTTTCCTCTAAAATTCCCCACACATTTAGGAGAAACCATACTAGTGGGAGGCACGGTTTCTACTAACTATGAGTCCCAGTGTTTACTTCCACCAGTCGAGGTTCCAAGATTCAAACAAGATACAAATACCCATGTTCCCTCTATAGCCTCACTAGGTATCCATACAAGGTCAAAACCAAATAATTGGACTAAAGGAACTCATCCAGGAGTTTCCCTTACAAGGGTGGTGAAATTATGTTTGAGAACAACTACAGAAACTGAGCATGTACATCAACCTCTCTCTCCCAAGTCTCATCTTGTACTTGACCTTGATTTCATAGCACCCATACTAAAGGGATAGACCGTACTTATATATACTTTGTGATCTGATCAACAATTCATATGGGATACTCCTAAAAATAAGAATCAACATCAAGCTCAACATCCCTAAGATCAAAATTATGAGACGATTCGACATGATAACGATGAAGCTATGAAATGTGGAAGATGTCATGCATGGAATAGTCCCTATAAGGTAATAGGAACTGATAGGACACTAGCCTGAATCTATCCAAGATATCAAATGACTTGACATAACATGGAAAAACTTCCATTGCCTCTGTATCTATCCATTCCCATGTTTGGGTGATGCCTGTAAGAAAACATGATCCCCGACCTCAAACTTTAGAGGTCATCGATGTCGATTGGAATATGATTCATGTATATAATGAGTGGTATACATATGATTCCTAATAAGATAAACCTTCTACAAATTTACATGAATGAGACAAGGACCTAGTAGTGGTACCTCTTGTACCTTTAACTGCTACAGGGTTGAACAGAATGACCTGCTGTATAGGGCCTCATAAGGATCCATCTGTAGCGTCTCTTGATAGAAATTATTGTAGTAAAAATATAATATATGGATATGATTAACCTAGGAACCTCTAAAATCAAGTAAACATGTCCAGATCATGTCCTCCAATAACTTTATAGTCAATTTTGACTGGCCATTGGTCTGAGGGTGAAAAGTTTTACTCATAAGCACCTGTGTACCAATAGAATTTTTGTAACCCCTATGAGAAAATTGAATTAAAAAGAGTGTCCCTATATAAAATGATAATACGAGGGACCCTGTGTAGCCATATAATCTCACAGACATGATTTCTTCCCCTCTCATAAAGTTATAAATTCTCACATATAGGATGGAAGTGGGGTACATTAATTAGTCGATCAACGACTTCCCAAACTGCATCACTACCTCTAGGAGACCCTCATAAGCTGATGAAAAAACCCATAAAAATATCTTCCAATTTCCATTTTTGGAACAATAATGGTTGTAGAAATCCATTATGCAACAGGGGTTCTGCCTTCACCTATTGATAGGTGGAACACCTAGTGATAAAACTTGTTATCCGATGCTTCCTTTCGGGCCACCAATACTATTGGTGTATATCATGATACATCTTGGAGATACCTAGATAAAATTACCACTAAGAAGCATGTGAATCTCACATAAACTCCTATATCATGTCTGTAGGGAACTATATTTTCCCATGTATATGTAGGATTTCATCACAATCGATAGACCAATTCAAAGGCAGGTCCTCACTTGAGATACTCTCTCATAGGACCAAGTCTTCAAGATCTGAAAACTAACTCATATTTACTTTATCCATAAGTGAATAGGTCACTAATAATAATGAAATAAAATACTATCAATGATAGTTATACACCTCTATGTGCATCTCAAAAAAAATCCATAAGTTTCCACTTTCTACTGGCCTCTTGAACTACCTGTGTTTGAGTCCTTCTACTCAAAGCATCAGCAACAAAATTTACTTTTCCAGGTGAATAGGCAAGATCAAAGTCAAAGGATTGTAAGTATTCAAACCATATTCACTACCTAAGGTTCAAGACACACTATGTGAAAATAAATTTAAGGCTTGTGTGGTTTGAAATCACTATAAAACATTCCCCCCAATAGGTAATGCCTCTAAAAATTCAATACATGAATAACATCTTCCAACTTTAGATCGTGTGTCGGGTAGTTCCACTCACGAGACATCAACTATTGTGACCCATACACAACAAATTGATATTCATGCATCATAACTACTCCTAGTCTGATACCTGATGCATCACAATACACTTTATAGCTTCTTCCCAACTCCTGTAGAATTAGGATCGGTGCTGAATTCAATCTCCCTTTTATCTCCTAAAAGGTTGTATCATAGGATTTTCCCATAAAAAATTCACACCCTTATTATTCAATCCCATAATATGTACTTCTAAGAGTGATAAATAATGCATGAAATATATGCAATAACCATCTATCCCCAAGAAACTTTGTATATCAAAGACACTCTTGGGATACTCCCAGGTAACTACAACTCTCACCTTCACTAAGTCAATTGATATTCCTACCTCTGAGATAATATGACCCAATAAGTGAACCTTTTCGATCTAAAAATGACATTTACTAATCTTGAAATATAGTTGGTTCTCTTTGAGTGTATTCAACATGATATCAAGATAGATGGAATGGTCAATTCGATTATGAGAATACACCAATCTGTCAACTACAAAGACCACTAAAAAGGAATCTAGATAAGGATGGAAAACCATATTCATGAAATCATTAAAGATGGAAGGAGAATCTATATGAATGAAAATCATAATGAGATACTAATATAAACCATACCCACTGTGGAAATCCATATATGGAATATCTGAATGTATGAATTACACCTAATGATAGCCTAATATCAGGTCGATATTTGAGAATATCATCTCTCCTCTAATTTGGTAAATGAGATCATGTATATGCAGTATGGGATACCGGTTCTTCACCATAAACTGATTAAACTTCTATTAATCCACAAAAAAATATGAGGGTTTTTTCTTCCTTCTTTAATAAAAGGACTGATGAACCATAGGGAGAAGTACTAGGTCGTATAAAACCTTTTCCCTATAAATCTAGTTTCCTCATGATATCTAGAAACTTGGTAGTATTTATCCTGTATGGATGAATGTATACTGGTGTAGCTCCATAAACATGATCTATAGTAAACTCTACCTCTCACTCAGGAGGTAGTCTAGAAAATTCATTGGGGATAACATCCCTAAATCTATCAAATACAGGAGGGAATTCATCCATAAGTATTCCTCGATCATCCATGAAAAAACTAGAAATTTGGGTGTTCACTTCACTTATCCTAAGATTCTATGGTCTAGATCTACCTACATAGACATCCCACTCGCCCTTGTGAATAAAAGTATCACCCTATGGTGATGTAAATGACACTCTCAATGAATAAGATATGCACCGACAAGATATGGGACCAACCAATCCATCCTGAGAATGAAATAAAAACACATCATATTGAGTACAAAGAGTTACCATAAGAAATGATGGTTGCATACCTCAAGAGGACCATTCCTACATTGGTGAACACTCTCTGACCATATACCCAAATGGGTTTCAAGTTTCATAATGCCATAGGAGTATAGAATATAAAACCCCAGGCTTTACAAAATAGATACAGAAATTAAGGAGTATTATGCACCTATATCAAACAAATAAAATGCAATAGTAGAGGCTACTAGAATAGTACCTCAAACAATAGATGATCTGGAACCATGCTCCTCCATTATAGGTTGTAATGAAGAAATATGGCCTAATCCCAAGCCCAGTGTTGCACCTTGACTACCTATAGTAGGTCTTATCTGCTGGAGTTGTATATATAAAGTTTGGATGACTCATCTATGACCTCATCCTCTGCATGTATGGCTAGTAGTACTCCAAATACCTTCCTGGATAGGTGCTACTGATCCTTCTCCTGATGGTGTATATTCTATGGATCCTCTCCCACTCGGCTTATATGGGAAGGTCCTGAAAAAATGATGAACATGCCCCAACATTCTACAACCAAAACAATCAATGGGATATCTAGGACATTTGGGATTCTTATCCTTAGGAATTCTACACTGGTGAAAAACCACATAACTGTCAATGGGTGTCACCTGGTTGTCGTTTCTCAGACATGTAGTCTCAAAGCGTTGCTTTCAGCTACTAATTGAACCACTAATATGTTTTGGTTCTGAACCACCCTAGATCACACCATATACCTCTCTCAAGTTTATATATGTAATGAAGGATTGTTTTACTATATCATATATAGTATTCAACCATAAAACATTCACCTAATAACATATATGATGCCTACTCCCATCCGCCAACCATCTCTCTTTCATTGTCTCATCAATAATATAGATAGGAACAATGCAATGAATATATTTAAAATGATATGAGTTTTCCATGAATATCATATAAAACTAATAAAGTTTCATGAACTCCATGGACCAATCATCCCTCAAGGTCTTAGTGAAGTAATATTCATAAAATCTCAACTATAAATCCCTCCAATTCACTTTTAGATACTAACCTTCTTGGTTTAGAATATCCCACCAAGGATTGGTGGATCCATGAAGTATAAAAGTGGTGAGATTCACTTTAATTTTAATAGGTGTATCTAGATTCTATAATATATATAATACTATTTCCATCTATAACTCTATAGCTTGGGGACACCATCCTCTGAAAAATTTAGTGCATGTTGCTGCTGGAACTCCCGCAAAAAACACTCCAATAAAAAGTACAGGTTACAGATTTCCCTATATCATCTGCATAAGCCACAAAAACTCTCCTAAAAAATGGATATCATTTCCCACATCTAGGATAACAAGTGGTTCCATAGGTGTCACTACTATAGGTATCACTGGTGACTTAGGCCCCACTACCTCTGAAGCAGGGTCATCACCACCCACCTAGCGTATGACACAAGGAAATCCTAGTGGAATAGATCTAAAAAATCCTAATTCATACCTTAGATAGGATTTTACATATATATCATCATAGATACATGGATATTATAGTTACAAGCCTTCATATGTAATAGTCACACCCTTCTTCTTACTTATAAAGCCATATCTAGATGATAGGATCAATTATATAGAACACAAGAGATGCTACCTAATGTCCACTACTAAGGTCAGGTCTGGGTCAAGTTCTGTGTTTTACTATATGGCCCTCGATATACAGAGTGTTAATTTTTATTTATAGAGGAAAAACCCTTTTAATATAAATTAGAATCACTGTTTAACAGTGATCCTTTCATTTTTTTTATTCCAATTTTATTTAATTTTATTCTCATTTGTGTAGTGCTTTTATTAAAAAGTTTTACTTATATCGATTTCCACCTATAATTTATAAGGGTCCATACACCTTATAAATTTAAGTGTGGAGTCCATTTAATCCCAACCAATCACTTATCAATTCCATACATGAAGTGTTAGAATAATTCATGGACAGAGAAATAAGCACCAAAACAAGATGCAAGAAATGAACGCAATAAGTAAATGTGACATGGCATAAGGTGTATCATATAGATCCAGTAAGGTGCCTAAAATGATGCATGAACATGATTTATTTCCATATCTTACAAGGATAAAATATAATTCTCAATCATTATAGTAAACATCACACATCATGTCTATCACCCAATGGTGAAATAAAATCAACTATAATAAGCAGAATACATAATAACATGTCCCATCTTAGGTAATTTAGTATTTCCCTATACGTGGGTTAGCTACTCCTAGGAATATCTCATTACCAAATTCTAAAAATTTCCTAGTCTCCAATATAATATTCAAAAACAATAAGATAAAGTAAAATAAATAATCTCTCATGCCACTTTGTGACATACCAACTCGAATACAAAAGAACGATGCCTAGAGTTGGTAGGTCACATGGCCTCAAAAGTGCCTCCCTGTACACCAGAGGATTCTAACTAGTAGTGAGGTTATGATGTGGTACAGAGGGTACCCTATACCCTCTTGGTTAGAGTATTATATTGGTGAAATTAATATATAAATATCAAAATCATAATAAGTGACTGGGAACTAGAAGTGGAAGTTAAATCATCCAACAATAATAAATAACTAACATTCATTATCATATATAAAATGATGATATGTCTTATGTCCATCAAAGTAAGTAGACATGCCTAAAAATAGGAAAGTAATACAATACAGGTATCAAAAGAGAAAAAAGAACAAAAAGACTATCTCCAATAACATCATGGGTCATATCTCAGTCTAGTGCTCCCCCACTCTCATGCTATAATTAACACAAGCATCAATGACTGGGTGCTTTATTTTCTCCCTACCTGCATCCACATAATCTCTGTGGGCACCACTGACGGCTCAGATAGGGCATGAGATAAAATTAGTTGTCTAGCACCAACAATGTCTATAAATATCTTTTTAGATCATATAACATGGAAGTTTTTAGGTAATAATGGTAAGCAGTAAATTAAACTTTAAATGTTTTCAGCTCTGGTTCTGAAAGGAAACCAAACTGACAATACATACTTTGGCCTAAGACAAATAATCTCTGAATGGGTATTTATATGTATAAACATATATGGAATGTATACATTGTTACTTTTACAGCCATATACGTGGCTACTTCTACTATCATAGACCCAAAGGGGTAATTTAAGTGTCCATAAGCTGTAACTTGAGTCTCTCAAGTATCAAGGGATTCCATGACCAGTGTCATGTGAATAGGAGATTCCATGCCTAGTATCACAGTAATAGGGTCTCCATGCCTAGTATCATATCATTAGGGTCACCATGCTCATATATAACAACAAGTTTTTTCATTCCCATATAACACAGTAAGGGTCTTCATTCCAAAATATCATAATCAAAAGATTCATCATTCCAAAATCATATCACAAGGGTTTCCATACCCACTATCATATCACTAGGGTCCCCACGCCCAATATCATATCATCAGGGTCCCCATGCCTATATCTCATATCTCATAAGGGTCTCTATTCCCATTCATTAATATTCATAAATTTTTTCCATGTTCGAGTTTCATCATATAGGGACATCATGCCTGGTATCACAGTATAGGGACGCCATGTCCTAATCAAAATATAGGGAAGACATGCCTATAAAATATAACATGAGGTTCACCATTACCAATATATAATAGAAGGTTCACCATGCTCAATTAAATAAATTATAAAAAAATCAATTCTTTTATCAGATCCAATAGTTAATTCATAACTCATTTCATTCAATAATAACAAGGGCATAACTATTGGTCAATTTAATTAGGTGATGTGGTCATGCCACTCACCTCAATTCAATTCACTTTAAATTGAAAATTATGTTATCCACGATAAACCACTATAATTATCCATTTCATTTATGATATCAAAATTATAATTCACTTCATAACTATATAGATTATGGTTTGGCTATTTATAGATTTATAACAACACAGGCAATTTGACCAGCACACCTTAATGGGTGGCAACAATTGTAGGGGACCAAAGAGAATCATTAAGTTCTAAAATAGAAAACCAATCACATGCATATTAAATTTAGCAGGAAACACACAGTGAAACCTATGTGTGGAATAATGTCACATAATATAAAGCATATCAACCTTGAAGGATAAATACTAGACCACCCACCTTATTCTTGTAGAGGATAACTCGTCCACTATCAGCCTTTGGTTTGGTCCAAATAGCAAGAAATCAGCAAAATAGAAAAATGGCCTGAAAATAAGGAATATGATCCTGTATCTAAATAACTCCATCAGGAGGCATAAAAATGATTAAAGTCACAATATAAAGGAATATCTTATCATAACGCATCCAATGAGATGAATGGAAGTCGAATCGAAGTCTGGATTAGAAATTTATCGATGAACCTAGCTTTAGAGGAGGCTTCATCTCAAATGGTAGGAAAATGGCCTTTGTCTACTGGAATTAAGAAAAGAGGATTGATTATTATGTTTTAAATAATTTAAGTTAAAAAGAGTAATTTCACCTAAAAAATACTGGTCGTATAGTTTGGCCGCATGTTTGGCCAAACTGTGTGCCAACCATGCAAAGGCCACTATCCCAAAAGGGTACCTTCATGGTTCATGTGCATGGTTTGGAAAACCTTGTGAAAACCATACTATATTACTATGAAATAAACTATAGATATTTAGAATGGGAATTCATCCCTAGGTTCATGGTTAGGGAAAACTGTGAACCCATATTTTACCTCTATAATTCCCCAACCTATTTGGAAAAACCATGCAGGCCGGGATGCATAGTTTCTAATAGTTGTGCGGCCCAGTGATTTCTTCCATCGATCAGGGTTCCATGATCCGAACAATCCCTAAACACCCATTTTTATTCCATATCCACACTATTCATCCATATAAGTTCAGAACCAAATAATTATACCAAAATTTAAAGGATTCCTACCTCATATAAAAATTGGGTTATAACTTTTGTACAGCAATGGTTTATACAATATGAGATGTCATTGGTCGCAATATGGATGTCCCATATGATATGGGATATTTTAGGTGGATAGATCACGCATTCCTTTAGTTTTTTTTTTGTAATTCATAGAATACGATATGGGATACCGTATGGAATGATGGTGATGATCCACAATATGAAAATAGATCATTGTGTCATATGAGAGGTACAACTCAAATAATAAAATATGATTCACTTTCCACCAAAGGATATTTCACATTCATATATTATCTATCATAAAATATAATAAATAATAATGGAATTTATAACTTGTGATGTATCAGATATTATAAAATATGATATTGAAGAAACATTTGATTTTTCTTATTTGAAATTATGAACTGAATTATATAATTTTAAATTATTTAAAAATTATAGAAAATGTATTTTTAAATATTTATTAAATTTATAAATATTTTTATAAATTATATAATTATAATGTTTTTGTAATTAATTAATTAAATGTTTGCGAAACATTTATTAAATAAAAATCCATAGTATTAATTATTTATATTAAATACCTTTTGAAATTATATGTAATGACTTATAATTTTTATATAAAATATTTATATGGAAATTATAAGTGTAATTTATAAAGCGTTTATAAATTAAAAAATAACACTAAATATAAAAAAAGTTTTATTAAATTATGAATTGTTCATAATTATTAAATTTGAATTATTAAAATTAAAAGGCCTTATTTGATAAATTATTTAAACTATATCAAAGGTATTTTTGATAATTGATATGATCAGGGTTTAAATAACATAAAATATGTGATATTTTTAATATTTTCATAATAAATGAAAAATCCATATATATAATGTTTATATTGTAAATATCCTATATTTAAATGAAATGACAAATAAAGGATAACATAAAGTGTTCATATCAGAAATAAAGGTAACGTGTTCATATTTATATAATTATTGAATGTCTATAAGTCATGAATAAGTTATAAAATGTTTATAATTTACATTATGATAGAATTTTGGTCCCTCTTGAGTAAAGTGTCCTTAGGTAGAGGGACTTTGGGTTAGACTACTCACTGTCTTGGAGTATTATACCTTATCTAGAAAAGTGATTGTTGATTATCTGTCACTCCAAGCTTACCCTTATTGGGGTTATTGGTTTTATATGATTCTAATCATTTACATTAAAATTTTTCATGTACCTTATGCATGGGATAAATTTTGATTTATATGAATATATTTTTATTTTGATTTCAATTAGTAACTCAAGTTCTGAGTTTTATAAAGAGTTATGCATCATTATGGTTTGAACATATTGATTTAGTGGAAGAAATGGGATTCCAAACTAAATCATTAGAATCATGTATACATGTAAATGGAATGCATAAAATAAGTTTTTGAGATTAAATAGCCTTTAAAAAATACTATGTAATATATTATTTTCAAAGAAATAACTTTTCAAGACCTCGATCATCCAACTAGGTAGCTTCATTCTAAAGTTATTTTCCCCTGTATTATCAGGTGTAGGTAAAGAAAGTAATGAGGTGACCCAAAGAGTTAAATGCCTTGTATTTGCCATTTTATTTGGGTCATACATTGTTGTAAGTATACCAGAGGAATGGTATTGAGTTAATCAAAATGATGGATTGGATAATAAGTTCTTCACTCAACCATCCAAGATTCATATGTGATATGATTAGTATGATACTTTGCATAAATACATAATTAATGAGATGAAAACTAAACTAAACTAATTATATAGTTAAATATGGATATTTTACCACGAATGGATGTGATGGATTTAAAAGGGGTCATCATTTAAGTGATGGACATTTAACAAATGTCCTTATTAAATGAATGTAAAAAATGATACTCATCTGATAAAATATTCTACTATAGTTAAAATTGAATCATCATAATCAAACATTACTTTGAGATCAGCCTGAGAGAAAGAAGAATATTAATGTAAGAAGATTCTTATACTGGTAAAAAACTAAATAATTATTATTAAACTAGGAAAAGGTTATATGGTTTAAGAAAACCCCTACCGAAACAAACAACAATTAAAAATTTTCAACACTTGAATATATATTCTTATTAGAAGCATAGAATGATTCACTCAATGTTTTAAAATCATTAGATGTGTGATGACATAATTAACTTTTTATTATCCCCTCATATATTCAATATGATTGGATATGTTAATGACTTTATAAGACTAGTGGTTTCCTTTAAGTATTATACTGGTCGAGGAATTCATTATATTGGAAATGTTCTATAGAGATAAATGTGTTCAATAAATATTTACCCAATATTTATTTAAGTGTTTGGAATATTTGAAATCATTATGTGATTTCTAGGTTCTAGTACTATATCGACAATACATGTTGGAAAAAGGTTAAACTAGAAGAAAAAAATTTAGTTAGATATTCCAACAATGTTTCTTCATAATATCCATCCAAGGCCATTGAAACTCAAAGGTGGAGTTGGGAAGAATGGGAATTTTTTCTATATGATGAATTTTTCTAAGATATCTAAATGGGGTTACAAAAACTCCTTGGAAATTACATGTTAAAGAATGAAATTATAGAAATAAATTATTTGATTTTGAAAGGTATATGATACCAAATACATTAGTTTTTAGGGGATTAGGGGCTACAACCAGAACATAAACTGCCTGGAAGCACCTGATACCACTTCCTAGGGAATTTTCTCTACCATATATCATTTAGATCACATGTAACCCATATCTCATATAATAAACTAGAATCAGTGAATAAAAATTACTAAATTCCTAATACTGAAAGTTACATCTAGTCATGCAACATAGAAAGTGGAACCCATAAGGTTTGATATGTAACAACACACCCAAATGGATCCAATTTTTGGAACTAAGAATAATAGGAAACCTATCCAGAATGTTGATACACCCATTAAAATTGACTGTTTTTGGTAACTTCATAATATTCAAAAATATATTCTATAAAATATGAAAAATTTGTAACAGACACATGAACTTAATAGAAGAATACAAAAACACAAAAATTATGTGGTCTGAACTAAATTCTTATTCCATGGGGGAACACACTAAACATTTCATTAAGGGGGGAACTAAGTTACAAGGGGAACCATGTCATGAAACCCTGGCCATCCTAAGTTATAAGTGACTCCATTAAGACACACTACTAAATGAATGTTGGGACTACGATTAATAGAATCACCCTAAGAGAGGGAAGGGTGAATTAAGGTGAACACTATTTTCTATTCCTTTTTTCCCTAATCCATAAATATCTTGTTCCCTCATTGAAAGGATCACGTTTAATATCTTAACCTATCAATGGAATTCTCCCCAATTCATTCAACACAAATGAAAAAATTTAATGTATACACCAAAATTTCTATTTTACATGGTTCACCACAAAAGGTATAATATAAGGATCATGCACTAATAGTGTGTGTGCACACCAAGAGATAACACTACTCACTTTAGGTGTAACAAAACTCCAAGAAAGACACTCCATCAATCTAAGAGTCATTATAACTTATTCTTCTCTATATACTACTTTGGTGAAGGAAATTTCATTTTATAGACATTATGGTCTCTTTAACAGTTTATAAACTTGAAATTATCTTCTAGATCAATATAGGTTTTTGATACAACTTGTATATTTATCTCTATATAGATACTCAATTAAGATCCACAGTCACTGTACACTTCTTCTTAAATCTAGTTAATATCAAATCCTTGTAGATAATTTAGTCTTGTGTTTTATTATTACAAAAATAGTTGAGATTATCCTCTTTCTTTGATGATTTAATCTTTTTATTACAAGTGATCGCAGTAGTAACTAACCTCTTATAGATTTAGAATATCCACTAATAGAATTATATTATTTCACTCTATCAACTTCAACATCCAAGTATGAAAATAGAACTCCTTATTATTCATTGATCATTCTCTCTAACATGAAAAAAATATCAATATATTTATGTAGAATCACTAAAATATATCTAAATAGGTAGAATCACTAAAATATACCAAAAAATCATTACAGTATAGAAATCTAATCTTCATGTTGATCGAATAAAGATACTAAAATGTGGAATTATTTGTTACAACATGAAAAAATATTGAAACACTCTCTTAATCACTCACTATGACATAGAAATTATTCCAACAACATGAATTATTAAAGAATAAGCATTAAAAATATATAAATGATAAATATTTATCCTTCAAAAATCTATATTCACCCTTAAATATGCACATATATCTCTAGTGGTAATGGAAAATTCTTTGACGTGTTATGGGAATCTACAAGATAACCCTTTAATATCCTTATATGGACCTTATGTATTATGTTGATTAACCTTATGCATCCTGTAGGTAACCCTAACACATCATTTATATGACTCTCACATGTAGGTAATTTTCCAATTTATGTATCATGTAGATGATCCTTATATATTAGTTAACCCATACATTAAAAAAAATCACGAAATCATTATGTATAAATTACATTACCATTTTTATGATATAATCTTCTCAACACCAGTATATATAGAATACCATTAAATTTAATGAATTTTCCAATTCTATATATTCAATATAATATGTATATTTTTACCATTTTTCAAAAAAAATTATAATATCTTACACATAATCCAAAATATCTTCCATATATAGGGAGCTTCATGCCTTTACAATTTCTAGAACAACTTCAAATCCTCTTCTAGAATGACTTTTAGAATAGATTCACTTCTAGAATAACTTCATAATTTTATTCAACTTCTAAATATTTAGGCTTCTTTACCAACATTCAGTACATCTCCACTTTCAAAAAAACTTTTGGTCTTAAAATTAAAACTTCCAAAATTATAAATAAAAAAAAATATCCTTCTTGAATTTAAAATGAAAATGGCTCTATTTTATCCTGATGCTCTCTCCTGAGAGCGCTTCATCCCATTCTTCTCCCAATCTAGGTTTCTTTCCCCTGATTATGGAGTCCTTCTATCTTCCCAAATTCACGTTTCCCCCCCTCCTGCTATCTGGTCTTGATTCATTCTTGCTGCACTTTCTCGGATCTATCTATGGAAGCTATATAGGTTTTCCCCCTTTTCTCCATCTTCCCCCATTTTCTTGATTCTCTCATTCCTCCTCTCTGTAGCCAGTACTCTCGATGTTCCTGGTTTTTCTCATTTTCGATTCTATCTTCACCTTTATCTTCAATCCTATTAGGTTTTCTGGTGCTTGTTTTAGTTGGTCCGTTTTGATGGATTATTTTTCGTCGTTGTGTGGATTCTTATGCTCCCACATCTTCTCTTACCACCTGAACGTATGTGCTAAACTACATCTTGGTTTATCACGAAGGATCTCAGGTGGTTTGGGATGGTGTTTGTCGGAGGTTCGGCGGCTTATTCCTTGGCTCATCCTCCCTCCTCTAATCTGACTACCAATCCCCATGCTCTTGGCCACATTTGAGTTTAGTCTAAGTCTGTTTTTGGTGGTTTTGGGATGGTGTTGGAGGTTGTGCGATGGGGTTGGGGGATCGTCTCAGCTGGTGATCTCCATAGATTTGGTCCAGTTAATCAGATGGTCTGGTGTTATCTTTTCTATCATTTCTTGATGTTGAAGATGAAATTTGTTATGGTTCAATGACATAGTTTTTGTGTGGGTTTTCTAGTGTTTGGCCTTTGCATGGCTCGCTATAAAGGTCTGTCGGCTCCCACTCTACTCTGGCTTCCAGATCCATTTCTCCTTCCTAGGTTAGTAGGGTGAGATGGTTCTGAGGAGGCTCTGGGAGGTGTTCATGGGAGTGGTAGCATGTTCAGGAGATGAAGAAGAGGTTCTTCGAAGGTGCACTGATTTGATGGATGCGGTGATTTGTTTTGGTCTTCTATGGTGGTGGTGCTACTATCTCCCTTGACGATGTTCATCTATTTTAGAGTTATGATGATATGTGGTGTCTAGATTGTGTTTTTTTTTATGACGATGATGGTGATTTTAGGATGAAAATTTTGGATTTGGGTAGTATCCTCATCGGTGATCTGGTGTGAAGATGGGCCAAAGACGTCACCCGAGGAAGTGACTACTATTTGCAGTTTCAATTTTGAATTTTGAAATGTGTAATTTGATTTTTGAATCTGGTTTTGGAGGTTGGATGTGTTGAAATTTATGGTTTTGTAGGTTCCCACTTGACCAAAAAGTGGATTGAGGAGGAGGACAACAATATCCTTCTCAGAACATCTTTGAAATACAAAACCTTCAAAACCATCCATTATCATCAACCTTCATTGGTTTTCAATAAATCCATATACAACCTCCTAGTTTCAATAATCTCTCCCTTTGTTTTTTTAAAATACTTCTATAAAATCCATATGAAATCAAGATATTGATATTTTAACACCCTGGATATAGCAACCCAAATTATGTGGTTATTTTCTTATAATGGTGCAGAATACATATATCACAAGACATAAGATCCAACAGTTTATAAGTCTCAAAAAATTATATATATTAACGAACATTTCATTACATTGAAAACTTAAGATACATCAAATAAATACAATAAAATTTATTATTTATCCTTGAAAATCCATAATACATAGGCAATAATCTTCATGTTTTCCTACAGAAATGGGAAATAATATAATGGGGTGAGTTGAGATGCTTAGTAAGGGGTTTCATGTAGTGAAAGCTATCATACATAAGAATTCAATCAATAATATGATAGGATTAAATAAATTCCATAAAAAATGGAATTGTAATCATAGTATATCCATGGAGTACATAACAATAAATATATGCATGGATGAGGGTATTGATATCATAGTGATGGAATTCATAGTTTCAAAAATCATAAACATTTCATCAAGGCCATGGCTAAGACGTCATATATGAACAGATAAAGATTACACCTAATAACCAAGCTAGTTTGTCTCATGAGACCTACCAGTTCATTAAGGAGATATATAATTTTAGACCCCACCCATCACATAATAAATCTAATGCTTCCAATATATGAAAATAATCAATAAAAAATACATATCATAATATTATCTAAGGAACCTTATAAATAATCATGGAAAAGTAATCAACATCGATCTGTATAGAAATAATAGAAGTATGAAATATCAAAATTTCCCCATTTAATGGAATAATATTGCTATTTAGGTTAATATCGCACAATAAACTTAGAAAATATAAGATATTCATAATGTAATAGAAAGTTACCTTATCAAATGAATGATAATAAATTGGTATGGAAATATACTTTCATGATGTATGGATATGAATTTGAAGTAGTAATTTAGTTTAATAGTTTTTAATGTTAGGGGACTAAAGAAACGGTAGAAAAATCATCCCCAAACCATTACTTTTGGGTCTCGTGCAACACTTACTTTATATACATAAATTGAAAATGTATTTCAACACTATAATAATTTATTTAAATCCTTAATTATGGTTCATAAATATATTTTTAATCATTCAAAGTAGGTCCCCCGGGAGTATCAAACCATGTGTGAAGTTAGGGTCATTTTTTTCATCAAGTATATATTGAGTTAATGCCCAACCAACCATTTTTAGTGCTATTTACCTAGGTGAATATGAGCTAAAGCCTCTACCCACTTCTATTATCCAGACAAGGATTTCATTGTTAGGAGACCACAAACCCTTTCCATTACCAAAAATTTATGACTTTTTCATATATTAGTATTTAACTCTTAGGTTTCCACATATGTTTGAGCATTATAATGTATTTTGAGAGTGGTATAATGATAGGGAATGTGTATATATAATTGAAAATATGATAAATAATTTATAACAATGAATCATAATAACATTTCACATTGGAATAAAAAATAATTATAGAGGATCACACAATTAAAGGATAAAAGTGGATTTGGAACCCTTACATCATGAGGATAATGGATTGGGTAATGGATATAATGATATGGGATAAGTAATATCTCATTAACAATATTTCAAATGTATGATAACAACCTAGAATTACAAGCATATAAGTATATGTAAAATAATTTTAAATGATATTATGACAAAAGGATTCTAATTGAAGAGGGAAAAGAAGTATTTGGAAACCTTACATTGAAAGATAGATTCCTAATGCTTAAAAATGACACCTTATAACCTCAGAAACACCATGTAGAGACTCTTGAGATAGATAAATAGAGTATAACCGAGTTAATTTATTTTGGAGTTAATGTGAGTGGGATTATGTGGGTATTTATATCCAATGATGGGGATTTGTTTGTTAATTTCAAAACAAGGGTCTTGGAATCTAGGTTAATAAAAAATAAAACCACTGGAATTTCCATGGTTTAATCCCATGGTATTTAACATATAGGTCTTGGTTTTTTATTTTAAATGTTTAAGAACTTAAACTATTTAAAATATATTATTTTGGATTTTTAAAATATTATTATTCATAAAGATTTTTTTAAATCTTAAAACACACTTTATGTTTTGAAAGATTCATTATAGGCTTGAAAAATTAATTTTATTACTTTAAAATACATTATTTTAAATGATAAATCCATTTTTTGGTTAATAATGCCTTTATGTTCCCTATTAATTCATTTTAAGTCATTATTATGTAATAATACTTACTATATATTCATATTGTATTTTACTTTTTCACCCAAAATTTTGGCAGTTTCAAAAAATTATGAAAATTTTTCCATTATCCAATTTCAAAATGATTATTCCAAATTTATATTATTTTTTATTAAAATAATCCTCTATACATATGAAATTTAATTATTAAACAAAAAAATTGTGAATTTAAAAATCATTCATTTTGTGCCTAAAATTCAAAAAAAATATTCTATGATGAATGTGTGTAATTATATTATTTATCATATATATGTATATATATTAATAATTATTAATTATATTATTACCAAAAAAAGGTACTTTTTTATCTTTTATTAGAAATATAATTTCCTAGTTTCTGATGATATTATAATATATTGTAATATTTTGATGAATAATATAATTTTCATTATGACATAATTTTTATGATGAAAATTTTTATGTGCTATAGTATAATCTCAGTTATTATAGACATAATCCCCCACCCCCATTTATCATTCAATCCAAGATTCTTCAAAAATATGAATTTTATAGAATTTTTTCCTTCCCATTTTTTAATAAAATGAAAAGGTTTCAAAATTGTCAAATATTTCATTTCATCTTCCCATTTTTTTTTATAAATGCAAATGAGGTATCTTTAGAAACTCTGCTCCCCCTTTTTAAATAATATTATTTTACTAGATCCAAATAATACATAATAAACTTTTAATTACTCTAAGAACCTCTAAATTTAAAGAAAATAAAAATTAACTTTCTTTCATATTTATTGAACCATGGTCTCATTTTAACACTTGAACTGGAAATTCTATATTTGTAGAGTTAGAACTCTTCCCTTTAATAACTCATACCTTCATATATTTCATAAAATTTCTTTAAAATTAAATATTTTAGGCCCTTTCAACCACTTTTTGATTATAATTAGATTCATTTAACTTCTTTTAATGATCCTTCATTGTAATTTCATCCTTGAACCACTTTTACTTTTACATGCATTATTTTCAATGAATTCCTGTGATTAAATTTACTACATGGAATTGAGTTATCAAAAAATAATCAAATCTTATTGAGTCAAAGTGCAGTGTAGAACAAAAAGAGTTTAAGTCAATAACTTCAATATTTTCTATGTCACCCACTAATTTTTATAAATACTTACAAAGAGATATTTCAATTCATTCCAATATTTATCCTTATGATCTCAATCACAACTGCATAAGAATGTCATCAAATAAACAATAATAAACAATGTGTGTGATTCATACCACATGGTGTGCTAATTGATATGACATGATCATGGAAAACTAGTAATATCACTTGATATCCATGATTTTTCCTTTTCTTTACAGAGATAATCCATTCACTGTTGAGGCTAACAAATTTTTGAATGCTCATCACCAAATCCCCTTTTATTAAGATCTTGAAATATTATTTTTAGAAATAAATTAGTACGGGGATACCACTTTTTTGGTCACAACACATTATTTTCATTATATTTTAGTATCCGGAAAAATAATTAGATTACACCACATTATTCTCTTTAAAACAAATTGAAACTTTATTCCTCTAAGGGTGTAGTTGTTATTCCATTAATAGGTCCACCTTCTTCTCCATGTTCTTTCACAAGTTGAAAAAATCCTAATACCACCCTTTTCATTAAAAAATAAGCTTGATACCACCTTTTGAATTTAAAAATAGTTATCATACCATTCAGAAAACTTATATGTGTTTTTGACACTTTTTTCACTCTAAATCAATCTCTTTACATATAAAAACATAGATAATATTAACAATAATAAAATAATCTATTATTACTATTCATGAGTGGATTTTGTGGAGTTATATTCACTATAATAATTTTAATTTATTTTTCAATTAAAAAATTTGTTTTATTATAACCAATTTCCTTCCATGTATTACATGGTTTCATAACCTCCCACCAATTGTAAAATGATAATTTCGATGGTGCCTATCTGTGGACCGCCACCACCATAAAGCGATGTGATTCATTTTTCATTTAAGAATCAAATGGTTGGTCATAACGATGAATTTATGGAATAAATATGATATTTATAATATTATTATGATTCTATAAAGTTAAAAATTCATCTAATTTATTTTCATTGCATCCATTAGAAAAATTGAAACGTCGCTCATGTGTAGGTGTGGACTATCGCCTCTATGAAACAATACATTTCATTTTTATGGAAAAACTTATAATAATGGTTTTAAAATTATATTGAATATATAAAAATGATAACTATAACATGTTTAAGATTCTATAAATTATAGAACCATGAACCCTTTTTCCACATTCAACACACCAAATTTGTTTTGGTCCGAATGACCCAAAAATTATTACCGTGAACTTAACCAATTTAATAACTAAATAAAACATAGTAATAAATTAAATAAAATGAATAATAATAAGGGGATGAAATGAAAAAAATTATTAAGAAAGTAAATAATTAATATAATTTTATTATTTATAAAATTGAAAGATGTACTTGATGAGTGGGGACATGTAGTAATGGATTTTTCTTTAAAATATTATTTAAAATCTTTTAAACTCTTTATCTTCCATATCCATTATTATTTAAGTGTTTCAAGAGTGATATTATTTATAATTAAAATATTGTTAAATTTAATTTTCAACTAAATTTTTAATTTTTTATAAATGTTTAAAATTGATTATTTTCAAAGTTTTCAATACAGATTATTTTTTATTTTTTTACTTAGGTGGAATTTTTTTAACATATATGACATGAATGAATTTTTTCCAATATCATATTCATTATTAGATATAAATAGTGCTCTACATTTTTCTATGGTTTTTAAAAGAATTTCATATTCCCATTTTTTTAGGAATTTTTAGTTTTTAAACTGTTTTTAAGAGAAAAGGATATTTTTATCATTTTTATGAGATAACTGAAAGTGCTTATACTTATTGGACTTAATGCTAAATTTTATGATTTTTATGATGGAAATGAAATATTTTATGTGTTTTATTAATGTTATATAATTTTTAAATTTTATATTATGAATTTTGGGTTCTATATATCCTTCCAATGCATTGGGTAATGATATCTTCTTAATTAGAGACATGTGTAATTAACTATGGAGGTTATTCCTTTATAAGGTTTCTTGTAAGGGTGATTATAAGGATAATTTCCTAAGATTAATACATTATTTTTCAAGGATTTATATGAGTTTTAATGAAAATATTTTTATTTAATTATGTTTGTAAATGAGCTTATGAAATTTTTTGACCTCTTAATGGCGAATTGCTTGTTTTAGAAGTAAAAGGTTTTCATGAGTTCTTATATCCTCTCAAGAACCTATCTTAGTTATGATTTTGACTTTATGATTGCTAAAAAATGTTTTCTGTGAAACTTTGTGCAATAAAGTTATTTTCATGAGTAAGTAAATGATTATTTGAGTTCAAAGTTTATTTTTGTAAAATAAAGTTTTCCATTTATATTTTTAAGTTGATTTTCAAATGGGATAACTAGATTTTTTTTATATAAATTATTGATATTTTTTTATCATCCCATGTTTTCAAATATTTTTCCTAGGAATTAAGGATTTTTTTGGATTATAACAAGGTTGAAGATGAAATTTCTAAAATGAATAAAAATTTTCATGAATAAAACTATAGTATAATCGTAAGAACCTATTTTTATGGAAAAAATGTACATTATGTAGAAATATACACTATTATATTTTTTTCTATTTCTATAAAATTATAATCCCCAAAGATCATTGAAATGTAATAAAGTGTGACCCTTTTTATAAATAATGTATTTATGTGTTGATTATGATATGGGTCATTGTAGTACCACCTGTACTTATCTTGGAATAAATAACCAGATTCAATTTTTTTTATAAATTGGTTACTTGATGTCACTTATTAATAATTTATCACACTTTAATTTCTCCAATACTTCATGTGTCTTTAGTTTTATCAAGGTTTACCTTTCAATATATTTCACCCCACTTGTTATCTAGTATTTTTATTTGATATACATAATGGATGCTTCTAACACCACTCATTACATGTATTTCTTTTCCTCTCAAACACACTCGATGAATCATGTCTCCTCTTTATTCATGTATTTGTTAAAAAATAGTTATATGTATTTAAACACATGGGAATAGGGTTACTTCAATATTCCTAAATAAGTGGAGTTTTCTTGGTAATTTTGAACCTACCCTTTTTTGTTTTCTTCATGTCTTCTTAATTCTATTTCTCCTTATAACAAAAAATTGTGCAATTTTTTATCTAAATTTGAAAATTTTACACCTATGAGGTGGTGATATTCTCAATAATACCACTAAAGAATTACTCTTTATTCTTCCATGTGATTATAACTCTACTTGTGTTGTATATACCTTCACATTCCATTTTATTTACCTTGTTATTAGGTGTTATCATATTAAAATCCTCATTATGATCCCTGAGTACAATATCCTCTTTCCATTTCTTCCATATTTCCCTTTTCTCTTTCCAGGAAGGTTATTATGAATAAAAAACTTTTGTAACTTTATTCATTGTCTATTTATTTCCATTATTACTATATTAAAAATACATTAATCTATTCATTAGTGAGGAAAGTTATTCTAACTTATGATTTTTTCTTCCCTTCACTATAAAAAAACTAGTCTTTTTCTATATTATTTCAACCTTTATACAATATAATTGCATATGAATATATTTATCACAAATAAAACTTCTCTAAACTAAATAATTTCATTCATTTAGTCTCCTTAGTAAGATGTAACATTTTTTCTTAATTTAAAGTTTATCTTTAGGGCCTTTATACATGCATACATAATGTATCAAATATTTACACAATAAATTAATTTATTCCTAATCATCAGTTGATAATTAGTGTTTACTTATTTTATATTCAATTTTTTCTTCATCCTTGAATCCATATTTTTAATTCTCATTTTTCCTAAATTTTAAGTCTCCATGTTAAATTCTTTAGTCTTATACTTCTTCTTTAGAGAATGAAGCTCTACTTTAAGATCTTAATCCTCAATTACTTCTCCTAAAATTGGAATTATAAATTCTAAAAGTGAGAATTATTTTCATTATATACAACCATAACTTTCACTTTACACTTATTTTTTAGGGTGTATATTATAGGTTCCTAGAGTTTCCCTTTTTCCATGATTAACTTCAACTCATGAAAAAGTTGTTAAAGTGTATCAATATGTTCCTTAATTTTATTATTAATTATTACTATAGAATAATTTGAATAAATTTCTCCCTTCATAAAATTTCTATATTATTCCTCTAAATATCGTATATAAGTAGAGTTTTTTTCACCTTCATCCTCTAAGAATTTCACTTTTCTATTCATGGATTAAATATTCTCTTATTTGTTACATGAAAAATCTATATATTTATAACATTATGAGGTTTACTATTTTCTACCATAACCCTATAACAATTACAGTGATGTATACTCTGTATCTTCAAATTTTAAAAAATCATCTACTATAGAGTTAGATTTGTATATACACAATGAATAATTTTTTTTTACCTCAATGGGAATAACCAATTTCTTAGTATAATTCTTATTATTTTCATTATTTTTACTTCTATAAATATTACATTATTATTTATTAGAACTCATACACTTATCTTAAACTAATTCATATTCTAATCTTGTATAATTAAACTAGTTCCCTTATTTCTGTATAGATTCATTTTCATATAGACCCTCCAGTTTAATCCACATATCCGTTGAAGCCTTTTAGTGAGAAACCTCCTTGTATAATTATTCTTCTATGGGATATTTTAAATCTATCTCCATGTAATCATAATTTCCATATTTATTTGATCTGTATTAATCATAATTTCATATCTAATTTTAAAAAAATTGATTAATATAACATCATTAGTAATCCAAATTTATACCATCAAGAGTGACATAATTTTTTTCTTCCATGTTGAAAAGTAATTTATATCAAAATATAGATCCCTCGTAATAGAATATATATCATATATAGACATCCAATCCTCAAATTCAATATAATTCAAGTTTATCCAATCAAAAACTTCAATATTTGATTCCACTTTTTGGGAGAAAAATGAATTAAAGGACCCTGAGAGTGGGGGTGAATCATGATACACACCTATTAAAAGTTTTTCTCTTCTTTTTGTCCCCTAGAATGTATAGATCTTATTCCCTTATTGTAAGGAACACATATAATCTATCACCCTCTTAATGTAATTATCATAAAATCATTAAACACATATGTAGAAATGTAAATCATTTATGGGACACAAGGATTTTACATGGTTCACTAAAAAAGTGTTAATCCAAGGAGCATACACTGACAATGTTGTGACATAATAAGAGATAACAATACTCACTATATGATTTATAAAAGTTAAAAAAATGAAATATTCATCCTAGTTTCACTCCCTCTTCTTATCCTTTGTGCACAACTTCTATGAAGAAAAATTCAGTTTGTAGATGTGAGGGTCTCTTCAACAATTTTTAGATTTTAATTTCTCTTCCAGATCATCATATGTTGTTGAGACACCTTACATCATCGTATCTATATATATGTTCTATTAATCTAATCAATCACTAAAATACTCTTTTCATGAACTATCTTGGGATACCCCTAATTTAGATACCCAATTCGTCCTCTGGCATAGCCTAGTGAATGTTCTCAACCACCATGGGATGGAAACTAGTGTTGAGGAATATAAAGATACACCAATGGGAATGATTTATCCTGGTAAATTAATAATAAAAAATAGGAATTCCACCCAGGATCCTATCATGACCACTCTGTAAGTCAAGGATTCATATTGATGAAATAAGTAGATTCCATAAATAATCAAAACCAAACAAGGCATATGGGAACAAACTAAGTCTCAAAATCAGAAAATACATCTACAGACCTAACCAAGAATTCATACATAGGGAAAACCAAATAAAGAAAAATCCCCAACATAGACCATGGGAGGTATAAGAAATAAAAGGTTAAAATGTTTGAAATATAATGGTTCCTAATATAAAAAATAAATATATGTAAAATAAAATTAACTTACCATCTCCATGTGTCAAAAAAATTCTTCTTTTCTTAGAACCATTGCCAGCATACCCAATCTACCATCCTTATCATTCCCAAAATCTATAGAAACTATTAGAATTTATAATGTATATAGTTGTGATAAAAAATCCTAGTAGGTATCTTCCCCATGCATCATTCATAACATTTAAAATTAAATCCATTTTATGCTAGTTTAAAATAAAACTATTAAAGTAAACTATGCATTTTAATTAAATAAATTTTCACATAATCATCACTTTAAACCATTATTCCCAAAGTATACAAGTTACACATTTTATCATAAACATAAATTAACACTTTTCATGAAAATTTGAAATTTTTTACAAGGGGGAAATTCTAAGGATTAGATTGGAAATAGACACATTAGAGATGATTAAAAGAAATATCCCAAGATATAATAAACCATTTAATTTAAATAGATAAAATAGAAATGGAATTCCCAAAGTGGAATGGCGGCTCCCTCGGATCCTTAGCATATGCCCCACGTGCCATCTGGTTTTCAAAAAAAAAAAAGACTGTTACGGTGGAGGAGGATCAGGCCCCGCTGAAGGCTCCGGCGGCGTCCTTCGTTTTAGGTGTTGTTGCAGTGGTTGATGAGTGTTCTATGCCATTGGCGCCCCTCGTTTCTTCCACTCGTCTTTGGCAGTAAGGGTATTCTTATAGGGACGCGTTATGTGGCTCCTCCTAAGAATCTCAGCGGCCCTGCTTCCCGGACGTTCGGTCGGTCTCTCCGTTGGTGTCGCGGAAGGGCTCCTACATCTCATTGGAGGTTCCCCCTTCGGTGTTTAAGGATGTAATTTCCTACCTTCAGTAGACCCTCATGGCCCGCTTTGGGGCAGTGCCGCCGTCCCTGCATACGTTCAGACGATTTTTGGAGTCCTGGGGTTTTCTTGGTCCAGCGCAGATCTCGGCGGTGCATCACAATTCCTTATATCTGATCCTGGCATCTGAGGTGGAATTCATGAAAGCATGGTGTAAAGCTCCTCAATTATTTGGAAGATGGAGTTTCAACCTTTCAAGATGGTCAATGGAGGCCCACAAGGGGAAGGAGAGTTCCTATGTGGCGGTCTAGATCAACCTCCTTGATCTCCCGTTACCCTTCCAGAACGGATCGTTTCTTAAGGCCATTGGTGACTCCTTGGGGGGTTTTCTGTGTGCAGATGATCGCATGTGTTCCGGAGAGTATTTTATGGTGGCTTGAATCTTTGTGGAACTTGATCTCACTCTCCCGATTCCGGACAGGATTTCTTTGACGGTGAAGGATTCGGTGGCTTGGAACCAGGATGTTGTTTTCCTGGGGTTTACAAGGTTCTGCTCCTCATGCCTGTTACAGGGACACTCACTGCATAATTGTAGAAATTGAAGGTCAGGGGGCCACTGCCAGTTCCACAGGGACCCCCCGTGCGAAGAACTCCCTCTCACGTTGGAGGGGTGCGAGGCTCTGGTTCAGGCGATATTTCAGTTCTTTCTGGTGGCTCCAGCTCCAGTGGTCCTTCCCCCACCTCCTTCTTCTTGTGCACCTTCCCCATATTGGGGATTAGTTCCCTATGCACCTCCTGCTGTCTTGAGGCCCCCAGAGTTCTTTGCTTGTTTCTTCATCCCCAAGCATATTTTTATAGAAGGATGCTTGCTGTAAAGGTTCTTGTCCTACCCGGATGCTCCCCCTGGGCCTTTGGCGAGGAAATCACCAAGTTTGTTCCCTGGAGCTTCGGGGATGGAGATTGTAAGTGTGGTCGGCCCTCCCTGTATGTAGGTTGTCTGGGGGTCACTCCCAATGTGGGGAGGAAGTTTGCGGGAGTCTCATTTGGCGGCAGCACCAATCCAGACGGCTGCCGAAGTTTCTCTGTCGGCAAGGAGAAGGAGTCTCCTTTGGTGGGCAGCCGGCGGCGGGAGGAGTTCACATGGGTAGATGAGCTACCCAACTTCCTCTATAAAATGGGAATTAATCCTCCGTTTAGATCTGAGGAGGGAGAGATGTAACGGGTGTAATTTGTGTTGTTGTAATCCTCCGACGTGTTTCCAGAGAAGAGAGAAATATAGAGAACGACCCTTCCTCCCGTGGACGTAGGCTTTAAGCCGAACCACGTTAAAAACTTTGTGTTCCTCCGTTTTCCTCCCTGTGTGTGTTTTCCGGTGCCACGCAACCCCGATGCGCCCCAACAGGTTGCTTGCTGGAAGATCAAATCTTGCATGGTTGAGGTTGGTGTTGCAGGTGGTCAAGCCAAAGGGCCTAGCGACCAAATCTCTCCTACTCTTTCCCCTCTGGGTTTGGCGAGTGGCAATTTTCTTGACCCCCCTCACCCAAGACATCATCAGTTTCTTCTTCTCCTATGAGGAGTCTAAAAGTATGTACAAGAGCAAGAATGAGGCAGCTTAGGAAGGGTTCTTCCTCTCAAAACAAGGAGACCGTGGAGCCTGGGGCCAAAACCGGGCAACTACCCATGATCATTTGGAATTCCCGTGGCCTTGGGGCATGGGTGAAAACTGATTTAATTGCTTTGGAGGTCAAGAAAAACAAGTCCTACCGCATTGTAGTTATCGAACATAAACACAATCCGAATAGGATTAATGAGTTTTTCCACAAATTCAGGATTCATGACTCTCTGCATGCAGATCCAATCAACCGTCCATTTTCATTTTTTGGAACAAGGAGCTCTCGATGGTTTTTATTCAAGCAGGATATCAGTTTATCACCACAAAAGCAACTATGGGCATGACCAGCTTCTTTGTTTCTTTTGTGTATAGAAGTTGTGAGGCTCAGGGAAGGGAACGGATTTGGAAAGATCTCCATGGCATTGATCTGGAGGAGCTTCTATGACTTGTGGTGGGGGACTTCAATGTCTTCATGGAGCCCGACGATAAGAAAGGCAGGGGGATTTCCCACAGAGGGCCAGCCTCGTGTTTACCCAATTCATGGCGGGGAAGGGGCTTATGGATTTGGGCTACTCCAGGGATCAATACACATGGTGAAAAAAATCAGAGGGGAAGCAGACGGTGTTGGAGCAGGCTTGATCGTTTCCTGTCCAACATTAATGCTATCAACGTGTTTTCGAATGCCAAGGCAACGCATTTAGTTCGCAGAATCTCTAATCACTCTCCGATGTTGGTGTCTTTGTCCCCCAGGAAAGATTCTCAAGAGAATTTCAAGTTCTACCAGCACTGTTCTCATATTTCTGGATATAAGAAAACTATCAGTGAGCTATGGGGTGAGCCGACTCAGGGGCAGACATGGGTATCTCTCCACAATAAGTTACGGTGGACGAAACATGGGATGCAAGCATGGCCCAAGAATTTTCCCACAATTATCCATAATATGGAGGCCCTAAAGTAAAGTATCGATAGTTTGGAATCCAGGTTAGAGGAGGACTTGAGCAACTTAGCGTTTGAGGACCTTTCTTCCAAGAAGAGTATTTGGGCTGAAATGATTCTCAAACATGAGCATATGGCTTGAGAGAGATCCAGGATTAAATGGCTACATGAAGGGGATAGGAATACTGCATTTTTCATGGTTTAATTGAGGATAAAAGGCGGCTGATCAAACCAAATGTCCTACTTGAGGATGGATCCTACACAGATGATAGGGACTTGATGGGGAGTTTGGTTCATTCTTTCTTTAAGGAACTTCTGGTGAGACCAAATCCAAGAATGCCTATAGGATACCCTAATGGAAGTGCTGAGATCTAGGATGATATTCCCTCCCTTGTATCCAATGAGGATAATGAGGGTCTTGAGAGGATTCCTGATGAGGATGAAATCTACCTAGCCATGGTGAATCTCAATCCTGAGAGTGTGTCAGGTCCTAACAGGCTCCTAGGATCATTTTACAGGGGAATGTGGGATGTGATTAAAGGTGATATTATTGTTGTTGTTGAGGAATTCTTTTATGGATGTTCCATTCCACGAGTCACAAGTGCCAATACTATGGTTCTCATACCAAAAATTAAGGATCCATCCTCTCTTATGCATTATAGGCCTATGATCATGTGTAATTTTCCATACAAAATCCTTGCAAGAATTATTAATCTAAGGTTGTCTAGGTGTATCCTGAAGTGGGTCTCTATTGAACAACATGGATTCATGAAGGGCCGGTCTATCCAGGGTGTGATTGCCTCGTCGCAAGAGATCTTGAGGGACATAAACGTTAATACACATGGATCTGACTTGGTGATCAAATTAGATATGAATAAGGCATATGATCGGATTGAATGGATTTTCATTAACCATGTGATTACAACAATGGAGTTTTCTCCCATGACATTGGATCTCATCTTCAAGTGTTTCAGCTCCTGTGGATGGTAGTTTCATTTTTGGGAAAGACTCACGACTTCTTCAAGTCAACTAGAGGACTTCACCAGGGGACCCTCTATCACCGGGCATTTTTATCCTTGCACAAGACTTAGACGTCTCATCAACTGAAGCCTGTCTACTGGCGGAATCCTCCCTTTTCGAAGTAAACTGAACCTCCCTTCTATCTCCCACTTGATGTTCGTAGATGACACTATTATCTTCATTAATGGGGGCAAGGGATCCATTATTAGTATTAATAAGGTCCTTGATGAGTACTTCTACTGGAGTGGACATATCATAAGTAGATCCAAAAGCAACATGTACATTTCTAACAAGTGTGTTGTTAGCATGGCCTCTTCCTTGTGTAGTCAGCTGGCCATTCAACGAGTATCCTTCCCCATGGAATACCTTGGCACACCAATTTATCTAGGTATACTCTGAGTTCGTGACTTTTATTACATCATGAGTAAGATTACGGGCCATGTTCTTAACTGGAAGAGTAGATTCTTATCGTTTAGGGGAAGGATTGCTTTGGTGAATAGCATCATGTTGGACATCCCTATACATGCTTTGGCTTCTACAAATTTCTAGAAAGGAGTTATCAATACCATGGAAAAAATCCTTGCAAAACTCATATGGGATTATATTTTAGAGGGTAAGAGTCATTGGGTTTCTTGGGATAAGATGGTGTAACCCATCCATGATGGAGGAATTAATATTAGGAGTCTCAGCAGCACACTTTACTATATGCATGCTAAACTTTCCTGGGAAATTATTAATAAAAGTACACTTTGGGGGAAGATAATGTTCCACAGCTGTGAAGGGAATGAGGGGGAATTATGTAGATATGTTTATCCCTTTTAGACCAAGATCCACCCTCTCATCCAAATCCTGAAACTTCACTCTCGTTGGGTGGTGGGAAAGGGTGATATCTCTTTCTGGCATTGTAATTGGGCAGGCTCTATTTTCAGTTACCCCGACTACCCTGCTCCCATGATCTATTTTAAGCAGGTAAGGTTCTACCCTAGGTTTACCAAGGATATCTTGGACGATGAACAACATGAACTCTTTGAGTTGATTTCAATCAACCATGAACCAGATAAGTGTGTGTTCACTCCATCCACTTTGGGGACTTTCACGACCAGGGACATCCATAGGATTTTGTCCTCACAGGACCTTCATGGAAGCTGGAATGATGTGGTTTGGTGCAGTAAGATACTAGCAAAGTATAACTTCTTCACTTGGAGAGTAAAGAATAATGCAGTGGCTACTAATGATAATATTAAGAAGGTGGGTATTTTTGTTTTGTCTCAAGGTGTTACTGTTGTAATAACCCGGGGGAGGAGTGTATGAATAATCTATTTTTTGAAGGCGATTGGGCTCATGCTATCTGGACCTTCTTTGGTAGTTGTACTTATTTTTCCTCCAGGGAGATTGGGGGTGGTTCATTTCTGGAAATATGGTTTTATGGGACGTCTGATAAGAGTCCTAAAAGGGTTGTGCGGTCCATAGTGTTAAGTGATGGCTGCTGGTGTCTATAGCAGACCAGGAACCAGGCCTGAAACGAGGGTTTCCTCCCTTCAGTGAGGTCCATAATTGTGATAATGAAGAACTTGCTGGTGGACATGGTTTCTCTTATCAATAACAGGTAAGAATCACCCTCCTTGAGTGTGTTGTAGGTTGGCCTCCCCCCGGTTCAGATATCTAATGACAGAGCACAGGGGTAGTGGATTTGATGGTGCCCACCGGAGACAGGGAACAAGCTAAATAAGGATGGGTCATGCTTTGGGTGTGATATGCATGGAGGGGGAGTGGTTCTCGATTCTGGGGGGAGGGATGTTATGGCCTTCACTGCTTTCTACGGTAAGGGGTTTGTCCTCCAAGCCGAGGCCAAATCACCAGGCTCACATCGTACAGATAGGCGAGGTTGGCCATTGATCATGCTGATATTGACTCTCTGGTCCTCCATGACTCCATTTTTGGAAAAGGTTCCACCCCTTGGTCTGTTTTGTACACCATCGAAAACTGTAGAGGTCTTCTTAGCATCTATATTCATGTAACCCACACAAGATTTGAGGGTAACAAGGTAGTTGATCACCTTGCTTCACTGGCTGCCCGGGGTCCTATCAACAAATGTCTTCTCAACACAAACTGTCTAAAGCCTGATACTGTTAATTTGATTAGAGGGTATTCCCTCGGATTGCACTATTTTAGGCCCCCCTAAACCTTGGGCGGCCATGTTTCTTTGACTTCTTGTTTTTCTGTTTTCCCCTTATTTCTCTTGAATAACAAATATGATGTTGGATGGATGGATGGAATAGCTAAAATAGAAGAGATGTATATTTAATTATTTATAAAGGAACACATCTGAGATAATAAGCCCTAACATAATAATCACAACAATATTGATATGATATTAACATTAAATAACCATAAATCAGCTATTATAGAAGAAGTTATCACAATCATCATGGGAACACCTAGGATATATTGAGACAATCTAGGGGAAAATAAAATAGAATCCATATTATTAGTGCATAATGAAATTTAACTATCCAAACACTTAGTTTTACCCTACCTAGTCTGACCATGGAAAAATACCCTAATTAGGGTGTGATCCTAACTTGGGGCCGCTAGCCAAAGAATTATCATAAACTAGTGTGGTACTCATACCTAGATTTCCTAACTAATAACCATTGTCTTCCCATTACATATAAATATAGATGAGTATTCATAAAATGGTATATAATAATATATATGAAAAAAAATAAAAAAACCCTCACCTATAATGACCATTCATAAAATCATCCCATTTATCAATAATAACATATAATAACACAATCCCCTAACCAAGATAAATTCATCAGCATCATCTTAAAATTTTACATAAAGAACACTAATGGGATATATTCATGGGTATAATCATATCAAGAAATCCTTTTTGTAATTTTATAACTATAACTTATAACATCATAGAGAAACCAAGTTATAATATCAGCTTTTGAAAACAAAACCATAGAATCCTCATAAAAGTGCATCAAATAAACAATTAAACAAAAGGAAAATTTTAAAAGAGTCAAACACACCCTTAGATTTAAAAAAACATCCTTAAAAACATAAGTTACATTATCTAGAAATAGATTTAGTGTTAAGGAACCCCTTTGGGTATTAAATTATATTGAAAAGAGCGACTTAGGAATTTAAACATATACTCATATTGTATAATTTATGTGAAAAAAGTTTTAAAATATTGAAACCTAAGAAATCAATTTTTCCGAAATATAAACTGATAGGAACTCCAGTTTACAAATATAAGGAATTATTAGATATATTAAATATAGTTTTTAAAATATTCAAATAAATAATTAAAAACAACAAAGCACTTAGGGGTTTATGTTTAAAGGAAATACATGGATCAACCTACCTTAAGAAATTAATTCATATATGAACAGTGTTATTCTACCGCAAAAGGACCAAAGAATGCATTAAAAGATCATAGGATCCCTAAAAAATAAATAAACCCCAATTTAATTTATGCAACAATAAACCCCATGTCACCATATCCATATTATTGATAGAATATGAAAATAAGGAAGGAAAATGTGAAAGAAAGAGGTTTAAATCACCTGGTCGTAGGGAAACATCACCCAAGGATGAGTAAATTCACGGATAATCCATAGAGGAAGTTAATAATGATATATAGAGATGAATGAGATTTTAAAACATACAATATAAGTAAAATGGTCCAAATTGGGCTTTATCGAGTGAGGGGAAACAATATAATTTCATAAATCTATAAAAGTAGGCATCTAACATGGTTTGAGAAACCATGCACCAACCTTGCAATAGGAAATATATTTTATTTGGACACCCCATAAGGTTAGTATAAATGGTTTCCCATAATCAATTATAGGTCTTGAAACAACCATTGATAAATAATCCCATTTTTGATTAATTTTCATGGTCACCCCTAACCATGACTAATTTTGTAAAACGGTTACCTCTAACTATGTGCCTTACACTGAATAGGATCTTCTCACATGAAACTATGTGGTTTCAACTTAACCATGTAATATTAAGCCACATATTTATCCATAATCATACACCAACCATACACCCTCATGATACTTAAAGGTACATATATTAGATTACATCATAATATTTTTATTACCCATTTAATAACCATGTGATATAAAAAAAATCTAAAACTTAGTAAAATTAAAATCTTGAACTCCTCTAAGTCCATAAAGACGAATAAATAGAATAAAATAATAAGTATAAGTCACATTAGGGTTTGATGCCTCTTCTTCAAGTCAGATAAGATCATCACCTTGTAGAGAGTTGAGTTTTGTGTTTTCTTCTTCCAAAACTATATGAGAGTATCCACTTTCTGTGATGATTAATTCATTATATTCTAATTGATAAAAATAGATACTAAACTATTATATATTAATATTATCCAATCCTATAATTGTATTTTTTCACATTTTCCACTTCGATAACAAGGTATTTCAATGGAACTCCTTCTTCTTCCTCGAGCATTATATCTTGTATGAATTGGATATATCAATATGTTCAAGGTATCCTATCTTATGTAAGAAAGATATTAAATATTTCTCCTACTTTTCTAGAACTTATAAAAGTATTTTTTTATTAAGTTTTAAATGAATATTACCCTTAATATTATGGTTAGTATTGATTATACTTCAATGTGATCATTCCATGAGTCCCATACTTTTAGATGTAGTCAAAGTATTCCAATTGGGTCAGGTTAACTCCCCAAATTCGATGTTATATTTATTTATTTTAAATTCTAACCAAAACTTATAGACATTATATAAATTACTAGATCATTATGTAATAATATGTATTACATTGTATCATTCCTTAACTTAGGCCATTATGTGTTGTGTTCACCTCCACTACAGTGTAGTTCTTAGTTAACTACCTGATCCATAAAATCCAATATAATTCCTCATTTAAAACTCTCTAAAGATAATGGCATGATACTCCAAAAATTATTGATATCCAATCCTATTTTTTCATGACACACTCCCTCATGATTCAAATCCCTAGATACTCAAATATTTATGAAGTTAACATCTTACATGTCATTGGAATATATAAATTGGAAGAATCACTAAAATCCACCAAAACTATTTCATGGAGTAGGTTGTTGTTCTTTGTGTGCATGAAATAATAATAATAATAATAATAATAATATGACATGGGATCATATTTTTGAAAATTAAATATTCTCACAACACTCTATTAATCACTCACTATGGTGTGACCTTCATTCCTACAGAATAACTTCTTCCAAAATAACTCATATATATGTAGATGTACAATTTATCTGTACTTCAAAAATCCATAGTAACCCTTACATATGAGTATATATCTTTAGAAACAAAGTAAAATAATCTTATATATACTGTGTATTTGTGATTTAACCCTTATTTATCCTAAGATAACCCTTACATATTATGTAGACGACCCCTACATATCATGTAGGTAAACCTTATACAACTTGTAGATGAATCTCATATACAGGTACTTTTTCATTTTAGGTATCATGAAAATGAACCTTATGTATCAACTAACCCAAGAATAATGAAGAACCTATTAATACTTATGTATCAAATACTTTACCATTTTTTGACACAATCTTCTCAACACCGATGTGTCAAGAATTTCTTAACCTGAACCCTCTAGGAATCTCTATTGGACTGGTAGTGAAGATGAGTGTGGCCTTGAAATCCCATCTTCAATAAGACATGGGTTAGTTACTAGAATTAAGGGTTTAAAACATAAAAATTGGAGGTTTTACCCACATAATCCTATGAACATGAAGATAAAACCACCAATAAACTCTATAATATAAAGTAAAAACCAAAATCCTATATTTCATGTAATGTCATGAAAAAACAAGTCTCCAAAATAAACTACAAAAGGGAAAATAAAACTCCTAGTAAAAAACATCAACAATAGCTACAAGTATCAATATATTAATGTCTATATCGTACACAAAATATCTATTGGAACACTAAAAATTATATTAATATATAGGGGTGAGAATACAGGTATACTTAGTAGGATCGTCCTCAAAACCTCTCATGAAAATGTAGGAGAAGCATATTAATGACTCAGTGAACAAACAGTAGAACCAACACACACCTATGTCAGGTAAACTATCAATCAACCTCCCCAAGGTTCACTCAACCAATATATAATCCAAATATAATTCAATAGTAGAAAAATAATATATAAAGTAGTAACCTCACAACCACTTCCTCACTGGTTTATTGCTCTTGTACCCCAATGGAAAACATCATAGTGCCCTCATCCCTTCTACATAACTATATAACCAAAAAAACCACATCTTTCATAACCACCAATACCACACCATCATCATCAAAACATATCACCACTACATCACCATGTGATATATTCACATCACATCCTCATTGTAGTAGGGTATTTTGAACATGAATTACATCAACCTCATGAACTATTCCCATAACGCATGACCCGCACCATGTATCACATCCTTTATCACATCATCATCACATCACATAATTTTCACTATAACATATGGCCTTGAAAGACTTTTCAATATAATATCAGGACATTATAGCCTTCCCATTTATAGAAGATAGAGAAGGGAAGAGGGAGTAGTCAATCATATGTTCCCTCACAAATCAATATGTTAACGAAACACTTGGAACCCAAAAAGATTTGGTGTAGGTAAGGTTATATGAATTGGGTGGGGTTAATAATAAATAAAAAGGAAAATATAAATATATTATAGTCACAAACAATCCCAACCCATGGTTTCATACTAAAACAACACTACTAATTCCCATCACAATCACTATAAAACCACTACCATAGCTACAAATCACTGAAAACACTGTAGAACAAACCAATTAGGCCTTTCCATTCAAAATAGCATAAAAATATTAATTGAATTTTCATTTAATTTCATCATTAATAGTTTTAAATATTTAACATTTACTAGATAAATTATATTCATTATACGGTTCATTTTCCATATTTTATATAAAACCATTCATTATCCATTAACCACAATTATTCTAGCCATTTCCCATTAATATTAGACATTAATAATTCATTTTCAACCACTAATAACTAATTCCAACCCATACCCATTACCATTTTAATTATTACCAACAAAATTCTATACCACCAAGAAACTATGAAACAACCCTATAACACACCATCTAATCACTGCATGAGCCACCCTACACACATGCCAATAGCCAACACAAATCTACTTCTCTTATATATAACCAACCATGCCCCAATTACAAACCATAAAATAACTCATCTACTACTACCACATCAATATCTACAAGATCTCCATGCCAAAAAATCACCATAAAAACCACATCATGGACCAATTCCAACAACAACCACATAATCCCAAACCATCATAAAACCCATACACATATTTCCACACCAATTACATAAATCCATCCAAATAATAACCCCTAAAATTACAAAAAAACAACATTACCTAATGAATATATTAATTACAGTCACAAACATATACTACTAATACCACACTAGGCACATAAATATTAAAAAAGTATACCATCAGAAAACAACACCTAATTTCAACAAAAAAACAATTTAATAGCCCCCCTTTTTAAAACATTCCTTCATATTAATTCAACATCTCTTGCATAAGAATAATTATCTAAATAACATATTTCACATAAATTATTCATTGAAATATTTAAATGATTAAATATTTATGAGAGTTGATTCCATAAATTTAATCACAAACAAAAATCATAAATCATAGTAGCAAATAAACTCATAGTAGCAATGTAAAACAGCCTTAAAACCCAAGAAATATCATGAAATAATATAAAACACATATGAATCCCCAATTAACTTAAATTTAATTAGTATAATTCATTATATTTATTAGTTTAATCCTTACCAACCACATAGAAATAAAATCATGTTACTTACATAATTTTTACAAAAAAAATAGATGGAGAAATCTTGATTTCACTACCTTTATTGGTGATACGACAACCATTATGAAAGAATAAATCAAATAGATGAATTAAAATCCATAGTCACATAGGGAAAACCTAAAAAACCTATGTTATAACAACATACATCAAATGCATAACCCAAAGATAATAAAACTGCAGTAAAACCACTACTGCAACCTTCCTAAGAAGATAACTCAATAGCGAGGAAGATAAAATCACCTAAAAACTTATAATAATTATTATATCAAAGAAAAAGGAAAAATAATATCAAAGTGAAATCAAATATATCCAAATATCCATATCTAGTGTCCTGGGGTTTGTTAAAAAAATGGAGTAAAATAGAATATTTTGGATGGGATTCTAAATTTATAGAGAAACTAGAATTTTAAGGAATCATGGAATGATAGGAAATGGTCACAATGTGATGGTGATAAATTGAACTAAAACCCTCAAATTACACTTTTATTTCCCTTATATACCCCTATTGAAGCTCATTCAACCCTTTTAATATAATATAAATGAAGAAGTTCATGTCGTTATGACCATCTCCATGTCGTAACTATCACTCATGGAAAATTTTACAGACTCTCAATACCCCTTTCATTCCATGACTATAAAAATGTAAAAGTCATGTGTGAGAGTAATATTACATATGTAACGGTGTAATTTGATATGTAAGTCTCCCCTCCTTAAAAATATCTCCTCAAACTCCTCACAACACAACAAGATATGGTCACACTATGACTGGGGTTCCTCTTTGAAACAATGTGACGCTTAACCCCCATGGCCTAAACCTCAAGTTGTGACACACACAATCATTTAATGACACAAGAACCATGAAAGGAATGAATCCATCATGGAATGAAATACCAAACCATATAATATCTCTCTTATCCAACTAACCCTTCATACCATAATACCTAGGGTCATTCCATGACATCATGTCTCCAATTAAAATCTAAACTCTAATTATACCTCCATTCCTCCTACCATCTACTAACACCTATAACACCTAGAAAACATAAAGGAATGGTATGATAAGAACTAGTTATTTACATTATATACCTCTTAAATGATTCTCATTGTAGAGAATCAAAACCAAACCCATAAGTAAAATAAAAACCACCAAACTAAATCACTCCCTAGGAGATACCTCTCAAATAGAGACAACATTACCAATAGGTCACAATGCTACATAAGTAAAAATTATATCAATAATAATATCACTAATAAATCATATCAATAAATTAAAAATAGAGCCAAACATCTCAAAATCACATCAAAATAAGGTTTAAAAAATAAATGGATACTAAGTGTGAATTTTTTGATTATGTTCCCAAATAAATTTCTCCAAACCTCTATGTCTCCACAAAAACATGAACCAATGGAATGAAATTACCAAGAAGAACATTATACCAATGTTATTGAATCTTAAAGTGATTATCCATGAATATTGTGGTATCCTCTATTTTCAACTCTCCATAATCAATGAAATGATAGTTTACATGAAGATATTGATAGAGGTATGTTGTACTAAAAATTATATGGATATAATACATTCATAGTTGAAGTTTTAAATGATACGCCACCTCAACAATGTGCTCCAAAAAACCTAAAGGACCAATAAACCAGGGAGAAAACTTATTCCCTTATTTAAACCTCAATTGTCCATGAAGATGAGAAACCCTAAAAACACATGATTTCTAACCTCGAGCCTTATATGTATCCTCATCTAATAGCATAACATTTCAAATGGTTCTTCACTACCTTCACCCAATCCTAAATATTATGTGCCTTATTAGTTGTTATATTCACTACATTTTGTCCAAGGACCATTGCCTCTCTATCCTTGGTCTAGAAAAAACAAATATGCAAGGTCACATATAAAATACCTCAAAATGATCAATTATAATGAAATATTGGTGGTTAATATTATAGGAAAACTATACAGAGGGTAGGTGATTCACCCACAATCCACCAAAATCTAAAAAACAGGCTCATGATATATCCTCCATTATCTGAATAGTCTGATATGTATGATTATCCATTTGAGGATGGAAGGTAATTCTAAAAAAAATTCAGTTATAAAACAACAATGAATACCTCCCCAAACTCGTGAGATAAAATGAGGATCCTGATTAGATATAAAGGCCTTTAGTACCTAGTGAATATTCACTATTTCATCTACATACCACCTCACCAAAACATGCATCCACAACACTCAACTCCTCGATTACTAAGAAGTGAGGAGATTTAATTAAATAGACCACAACCATCAAAATCATGTCACATTATCCTTGATCCCAGGTGAAAATGGTAATGAAATTCATCAAGATATCCTCTCACTTCCACTAGGGTATATCCAATGGATGCAATATACTGATAGGAACATCATTCTATATCATCTCCTACTAACAGTACAAACACTACAACACAAACCCATTCCTGGATCACTTCACCCCCAGCCACAAAAAAAATACTCTTCAAGGCATGATACATATTATATATACTAATATACGCTTCCATATGTGATATATGAAACTCAAAAAGAACCACCATGTATGCCACCAATGAAACAAAAAACCTCCCTTAAAATAATATATGATGTAGGCCATCCTCTGACCATCCCTCAAGAGAATCACCTTTATAGATGTAATCTCACATCATCCCAACCTCTAAGTATCCCCACTATGACTCCTCCACCTATTGTAGAAAGAATGATTTCACTCTCATATGTACATGTAATCTCTACCACCAGCCTCTTCCATATCAAAATTTATCAATGCAATCTCCTATATCACTATCCAATCATCTCTAGACTCTCAAACACTATCTTCTCATGACTTCCTGCTCAATCCATAAGAAACTATATTCCATTTACATAGGATCTAGAAGATTTAAAATTCATAATACTATAAAAATATTTTCACCTCTATAAAAACTGATTCACATATTAGTAAGAGAAGATATACTTCAAGATCTTATGATATTTGAAGACTAAAAAGTTATCACTGATGATGTAATTACACCACAACTTTAAGAAGGAACCGTTGTTGATAAATCAAGATCATGGGTGGAATAGTTATTCTCATAGGAACAAAACTCCCTAGACCCATATATATAACTACCCTCTTCTTTTTCATGAAACAACACAAACCATATTGATAATAATCATAGAAAAACTCAAACATAAATCCCTCATCTAGAAATCAAAGAATATGAGCACTGATCAACCTTTCCTTTAGGTGGTTGAGGTATTCCTGGAATAGATCAGTATATAATAGTGACTATTCCTTCCTAGTTAAGGTTATTTTAATGTCCTGACCTAGGATCCAATAAAGGGTCCCCGTAGCTGGTAGGTCACATGGTCTCAATCATGCCTCCCAATATGCTAGATTTTTCTGACTCGAAGTGAGGGTATAAGGTGGTATAGTTGGGATACTATACACTCTTAATCAGAGTTTAGCACAATGGTATAATAATAACAATCAATATAGGAAGAATATAAATAAATACGCAATGGTATAATAAAATCTAATGAATGAAATAAATATCAAAACTAGAAGCAGTATCACATACAATATGATGATCATGTATGTATCTATAAATTTTTTTAGGAAATACATGGAAATAGGAATCCAACACAATGCATGTATTAAAATATAAAAAAATATAAAAAATAACTATATTTAGATAGCATCATGATCATAGATTGGTTTTGTGCTCCCCTAATCCTATGCACAACCAATCAATCATCATAAATTGGGTGTTTTTGATGGTCCCTACCTGCATCCATAATGTCTATCTGGGTACCCAAAAGTGGCCCGAACATAGTGAGAGGTAACACTTGATAGGTCACCACCAATGGTGTCTATAAAAATTCCAATTTGTATAATATAAGCAGAAGCATTGTGAAATATATGACAATAATATAAATAAATAAGAAGAAGTAACACTTTCCATTCAAACAAATGTAATAAAACACCCATACCAGGGCTACCTGTAAATCATGATAAAACAACCACTACAACCTATGCTAAGTAATCTACTGTCATACCCCAAGGGTTAGATCCAAGGTATAACAACTAAGTCATCCTCATCGTGTTAGGCCTACATGGGCTATATCCAAGGTAAAAATTTACAAGGAATCCCCTTGAGTTCTAGGAATGTCTCTATAAATACTAGGCAATAACTTGGATGGAGCCTAAGGAGCATGTCCACAAAGAATTTCCAAGGTGTTCTAAGAAATCCGGATCCAAGGAGTAGCAATGTACTTGGAATCCAAAGTAATCTGGATTCATGGAGTATAAATGTTCATGGAATCCAATGTTATGCCCCACAATCCAGATCCATGGAGTAGAAATTTTCTTTGTATCCTCAATGGCCAATGTAGTGTAATCAAGTGTCAGACCAAAATGGGATGGATCCAAGGAGTAGAAATGAACTTGGAATTCAAATCATTTATCACTTAATTTATCATTTTATAATCATATATAATCCATGATTTCATCCAACTCATTTTACAGTTTCTATTTAAAAAATTTATCCATTTCAATATCGAGTAATCACATGAAAATGAGTAATAATCCCTCTCCAACAATATCATTCAATTCAATAAGGATCCCACTAATATGGTGAGCTCACATAAACCCAAAAGGATGGTATAACATATGGTAGATATAATAACACACCTCAATATTGGTATTGGTTGAGTTTGAAAACCGCCAAACATCACATGTTACAAAGTGTAAAATCAAACGAGGTTATAATAATTTAATCAAGGCATTCATTTATCTTTAGGAGAAACATCAGAAGGTCTGGTAAGAGGCATAATGGAAAGAAGTATAAAATAACTTGACCATAAGGGAAAATGTATATACCACATACCATATATCCATAGTAGAACACTCATCCAATATTTTCTCCTAACTCAAGTATAATTAGAATAAATCAGAATAATGAATGAATACCCTAGAAATAGGTAACTTTATATTGCACTAAAATAAATCCATAGATATCAAGGAAACCAACTAAAGGTGCGAGAGTAATGAAGAAATTTCCGACATAGATCCAACGAGATGAACATCTCACAAATCAGAGTCTGTATGATGAAACTACATTAAATCCTAGTAAGAGGAGCTTAAACAAGAGAAAATAATCCCTTTTATCTTCTGGAATTAAGAAAAAAGAAATGGGTTTATTTTAATATAATTTTTAATGGAAAATTGGTGATTTCAACCAAAAACATTAGGTCATGTAGTTTGGCCACACAGTTGGTCAAACCATGTGCCAACCATGTACCCTTCTATGTCCAAGAACCCCCCCCCCCCCCGTTCATGGTTCATGTGTATGGTTTGGGAAACCTTTCAAAATCCATACTTTTAGCCTCTGCTAAAAATTCCAGGTGGCTCGCATGGTTGTGAAGCCCTGGTTACATGGTTTCCCTAAACTAAGTGTCCCTTCTCTTATCTCTAAAACACCCCCACATAGTTTGTAGAAACTGTTTGGTCTGGGGTGAACAGCTTCCAATAACCATGCATGCCAACCCCATTTTCAAAAAATTGGCCCTCCGGGCTCTGAACAAGACCCAAATACCCCCTAAAACTCACTTGACTATATTAGGCACTCACATAAGGTCAAAACCAAGAAATTAAACTTAAATTAAAAATGTTTTTACCTCAAGGAATAACCTAGGATCTTACAGTTGTCAATGAGACTAAACTATGAGAGAGATGATACAAGAACCTCTGATAATAACACATGAGGCCAAGAAAACTATAGACCATTTGAAGGTTCAAATGTTTCTCTCTAATGATACACTCCATTACCAATAAAATACACCTCACGTATCCTAAAATTATTATTAAACAACTTTACATAGTGATAATGGTATCAAAGGACTTTTGAAATAACCCTAAGATGCTCAGAATAATCCTCCTTTGACTTCAAGTATACAAGAATTTTTTCGATGAACATTACCACAAACTGATCTAATAAATCATGTAACATAGAGTTCATGATTCCAATGATAATATTTGGGGTGTTTGTGAAATTTATTGACATAACTGGAAACTCAAAGTGCTCATAATGAATTCTAAAATAATTCTTCTGAATATCCTACTTATTTACCCTTATTTAATGATACCCAAACCACATATCATTCTTTGAAAATGAGTTATCTTCCTTAAAATGATCAAATAAATGATCTCTTTATAGGAGGGGATAACATTTATTGACAATCACTAGATTCATTAAATAGTATTCTAAACATAACCTTACACTCTCATGTATCGCCTTAATGAAAAAAATGTAGTACCCCATGATGAAACACTAGGTCAGATGGAACTCTTCTGCATCAATTCATTGATCTCAATCCTCAACTCTTGTAGCTCAAAAGTTACCATTCAGTATAGAACCATGAAAATGGGAGGGTCACTAGGATACAACTCTATTGTAAACTCAATATCACATCATGGGGGTAGATTCACAACCTCTTCAAAGAAAATATATGGGAACTCCTCAAATAATCTAGGGAACACCACCGCTTACACTTATACCAAACATGATAACAATTATGTTAAATAATAAAATAATACTCTAAATTTCTATGAACCATCTATTGATCCCAATTAACAATGAACACCACATATTTTCCTTCCACATTATAGAATTCATCCCTCCTTTAAAACAAATTGAGGACTACACACAAATAATACAACTAATACATGTCAAGTATAAAATTTTATGGTTGTATCTAAAGTAAGAAGAAATCCCCCAATGACCAATTCTTCCCAATCATCATCTCATAACCCCAACACACATTAATAAACCATGATTGACCTCAAACTAGAATATTCCACAAAAATATTACTAGAAGCCTCTTCACCTTGAGTAAAAAAATACGAACCAAGGTATGTGTAATAAAGGAGTATGAATCTCCAAAATCAAATAAAGTGGAACCCATGGTAGATTATAAATATATGATACCTTGAATGATATTTAGTCCTCCTTTCACTAGATTCTCCATCAAATGAAACTTCCCACACCCTAATCCTCTATCTCACTAGACCTACAAATAAATACATCCACAACCAATCTCATACTTATACCCCTAAGGTAAGAAAGCATCATGTGGTTTCCCTCTTCCTACTTAATATCCCTTCAATTGAAAAAAATCATCCTGACCCTATGGTAGATAAGTCCTATGAGAAAACTAATTCTAAGGATAAAATAAAAATTTCCTATTTATAGTGTTATAGCCACCATTAATGGTCAGAAACTAGAATCCTTAGTGAAAATGGATTCCATAAGAAAAACGTAGTGTAATGGATCTCCCAATTGATTCAAAATAACTACCCTCTTTGGAAAAAATTTATAGGGGCCTCTAAGGATGACTCCCTACTATTTGAAACCTCTATTTTCCTAACATTTTAGATCCTCCCTCTATAGATATACTCCTTAGGAATCCTTGATGGATTCCCTATTTAGGAAATCAAGATTGCACATTCAACCTCTTTATCACCTCTTACTTACTCAACACCTATAAATATGTGGGTAGTATAAATAGCATAATCTCATAATTAATAGTTGGAAATAATGCCTCCTCAAAATACCATACTTTGAAATCCTCATATGGTAAAATATTAAAGAATAATTGAAGATGATCTTTCAACCAAATATAAATATCCTACACACTTAAGCTCCCTTGTATAAGTGAGAAAACAATTGTCCTCTTCACCACTTTCATCATCAATAAAATGAACACTGAATGAAATTACTATGGAAATCATCCCATGAAATCTCTACCTAATTATTCTTTCTAAGAAATAGGATCCACCACTAATGTGTAGCCCCTCTCATCTGACTAACAACCAATGAGACCTAATACTCTTCCCTATCATGGATAAAGTTTAAAGTGATCACAAGCTCCTCAAAAATTTACTCCATATCAAAATTAGAGATACTCCCATCATACTTCACCAAAATGTTATGTTGAAACTCTTTTAACATTCTACTCAAAGACTCATCTTCCATAGCTAAGTTATCCCTTATATGGTCAACCTACCATCTTATTCCACCTCACCAATCTAAACCATCCACTGATGATGACCATAATCCATATCTATAAGAAATAAATAAAACTCTCATTCCTTTTATTATATAATATATTAAATATCATTTAATTATATTTATTTTAACTTCACCAAGAGTGCACCAATTAAATTTTAAGTGCAAACGAAAATGATTCATGTCCCTCCACTATGTATATACCCTTCAATTAGTATTATTGAACCTAGGATGTTTAGTAAGATTGAGGACCTTGTGTCATATCTCAAGGGACCCTAATAATATACATCTTATCCATTATACCTTACTACATCACACAATAAGTTTGACTGACACTATTTCCCTACCAAACCTATGTAATCCTCACCAGTTCTTAACTCTGATCTTCATCCTAACTATCATCCATATCTATGATACTAATCTATAATAACTAGGACCCATTAGGGTCCCCACCTAGGTGATTTTTTAAGATGATTATGACCCTAGAATCCCACCACTAATATTCCATGGGTTGATGTCTATCATTGAGGATATAAAACATGAAAATGGGAGGAATTACCCCCATAATACTAGGAACATAAAGAGAAAACTACCAATCAAATCCATAATATAAAGTAAAAAAACAATATCCCAACATTAATGTAATTCCATATAGAAAGAAATATATAAAATAAAGTACAAAAAAAGGAAAAGAAAAATATTATGGCAGTGACTCCAATAGTGATTTCACCACCACTCGCTATTCATTTCCACCCATATACCACTATGTTAACCTATTTTTGTTTTGAAAATACCAATATAATAATAAATTTTACTATTCTTTTATTTCAATTAGATAATTTAAAATAATATTAAAAAAGTTAAATTTCATTTGTTTTGATATTTTTAGTATAGGTGGAGTTAATTTGGTTTTCCCATTATGAAGTGGGATAAAAATAGGCCAAACTACAAGGAAGCAAAAGCACACTTTTTTATTAATTTTCACATTCTGGAAAATATATATATCCAATTGGGATGAAATTTTTTTGTTCAATACATAACAATGTGGGATAAAACTCTTTACAAGACATAAAGTCCTTATTCATCCATATTCTAGTGTGAATGATGGGATCTGTCTACAAATCCAAAACTAATAAAAGTCGACAATACAACCGTATATTAAAAATATCTCATATTCTAGAAGTCCAGTCTCCACTAAAATTTACTGGGAGATAGTAAATAGGTATTATAACAACTACTCTATTTTTTTCAAAGTCAACATAATAACATTTACTTGTCCAAATCCAAGACATGCTCAATTTCTAAAATCTATAGTCAAAAACCACTACCTCTCATTCCATATAAAAACAAACCTTGACATAATCATTTATAATCTCATACAAGGGGAAATTTTCTACCATTTTGGAGAGTTTTAGGGTTATTGTTGTCCCTTTGGATGGTTTAGAACTACATATACTCATAGGGAGAGGTGGAATGAAGAAGGATGTCCACTCAAACCTCTTCCACCCCTTAATAGTGATCTAAATGGCTAGTAGTCATTGTGAGGGAACTACACTCATTTCAAGGGAGTTTTGGAATATGAATTTTATACTTGTTTTCTTTAGTTTTGAGGATTTAATAATTTAATGTTTTTTTATCTTGATGTATCTTTTAATGGGAGTTTTATATTGATTATGTTTCACAAAGTTCATGTATTATCTTAACCAATAGGCACAGAGATTATACCTGAGAAACTTATGTTTTTCTAATTGTACATCATATGATTCTGTTCCCATCCCATAATAATTAAATTATTATGATATTTAGTAGTAACAAACCATAAATAAGATGTGTAAATTGGTTAAATGGCCATTAAATCTAATATTATGTTTAATTCCATTGATTTTAGGGGTTATATGATAATTGTGATTCCTATTAACCTCAACCAAATAATTAATCCAAAACTAAATGAAATTATAAGAGATATAAACATAAATTTTTTTGTATAAAACTTAAATCAATAACCTTCCTCAAAATCTCTTGAGCCTCACTTCATTTTCTAATACGCATTAGTTTTTCCCTTCTTTATTTACTTTAATATTTTCAAACCCCCCCCCACTTTTGGTCTTGTAAGAATTATTAAAAAATTATAATTTAAACCCATAATTATCCTTGAGATATTACCTAGGGTCTTATATATACTATATTTAATCATTTTAAGCCCAATTAATTTGACATTTCATGACTATATGATCGAATTTTGGCATCATTTTTTGGGAGAGATTTTTTTAGTGTATGTTTTTTATAATATATTTTTTTATTTCATAAATATATATCTTTTTTATCTTCTAGTTTCATATATTTTTCTATGTTCTAATTTATTCAATATATAGGTTTTTTCCATGACATTTTCCACACAAAGAGAACTACCTCCTTTAAAACCCAAACTAGAGAGGATCCTATATGAGGGACACTGAGACACTGAGAGTAACACTTTGAATGAGGAAACAAAACCTATCAATAACCATCATTATAATCCTTCATCTTTTGGAACTAATGTTGAAATTAAAACATACATGTATAACATTGTATAAAATAACATGAATTTAGAATAATTAACTTCACCTGATGTTGATATCCAACCTGCATACATTTAAATACAAGGTCAAGAACTAAATTTAAAACTAAAATATTATTTATTTCATTCATTATATAAATTAATTGTACTTGCAGGAGAGGATCCACATAAACACTTAAAGTAATTCCATAATATTTTCTCATCATTAAAACTTAGTAATGGAGATAGGGAACTTATAAAAATTACATATTTTCCATTTTCCTTACAAGTAACTATTAAATACTGACTTTATTTTTTTAACTCCCCAATTAGAGGTTCAATAGACATGAAATTATTTTTTATTGAAAAATACTTCCCAGCCACTTGAACATCAAAAATAAGAAAATAAATCTATAGAATAATATAATCTCAAGGGGAAACAATTCATGAATATTGGGAATAATTTAAATGGTTAAGTAAAATCTATACTCATCGTCAAATAAGTGATCAATTATTAATCCAATATTTATATAAAGTTATAATATTTAGGGATCATGTTTTGATTGATGAAAAAATTTATGGTGCTATAGTGGGAAAGAATTCAGACGTGGTAAGGTCACTCATTGAAAACATGTCACAAAACACACAACAATTAATTTTGAGGTTCAATTAATTATAAAAGGAGTCTATGAGGTTCAGTGTTCAGATTTCAAGAAGAAGGTGGGAATTTTTTTGAATAGGTATATACCCTATACTAACAACTTGATATTTCCTAGGGGGAATTCCAACATCCTACTCTAATTCATTATGGTATATGTCCTCCTGAAATTCACTACTATAACCAATTCCATAAATTGAGATAATCTTATAAGAATTATGAGGATATATTCCCATGATTCCCATATAACTAACCTATTAGAAAATAACCTTACTACTAATCCAACTCTGAAAGGAAAGACAATAAATCCTATAGTGAAGGGGATAGTCTAATCAATCTAAAAAATCATAGAACAACCCAAGGAATGGTAATCATCCCCCACCCCCAAAAAAAATCCATAACCACTATAAAGTCTTTTCCATTAGCCCCAAAAAAAACATGAGCCTAGCCTTGGGGACATGGTGAATAAAATGGAATCCCAAAACCTACAGTTTTGATATAATATTCAATCAATAATTCAAGACCTAAGGACTAAAATGTGATAATTGGAAAACACCATCAATGAGATTGAGATGCAAGGTTATGGAAAAAAATCTTACCAATATATTATCAATCTCAAATACAAAGGTAATGTATGTCCCATCACACTTTTTATTTGTGAATAACATTCTCCTTCCAATGATTCTGTACAATAGGTATATCTTTCTCTTGAAAAATATATTTCCCAATCATAACAATATTCATGTGAAGGTAAGAACAACAGGAAATGTAAAAGGTTATTATTGAGTATTCCCCTGATATATCAATTCCTCTACATTTTTCCCAAATATTCTCTCAATCCAAGAAAATATTTGACAATGAAATTGATAATGATATCATGGATACATTTAAAAAATTATTAGATAGCATCCCTCTCTTAGATGAAATTAAAATAATTAATTTCTATTCTAAATTCCTTAAAGAGATTTGTACCCATGGCTGGTGATTGAAGAGGAGTGAGAAATTAAAACTTAGAAGGAATGTCTCAACCTTGATACAACCAGCAATGCCAAGAAAATTTAAGGACCCTGGCATATTTACAACACCTTGAACCATTAGAGATATTTTATTTTCTAATGAAATGTATAATTTAGTTTATTTATTTAATGTGATTCCTCACTCAGTGTATAATGAATTACATTTTGGATATCTTCAATAAATATTCACGATAGTAAAACCTACTAATAGGAGCACAACACACCCAACTAGAATGATTGAGGATGTCCTCATGAAAATGAAAAATCCCATCTTCCTTGAATTTTTTTTGTGATTGATATATAAGATAGTCGAACCTAAGGGCATTTTCTACTCATAATCAGGATACCATTTGTTAAAATAGAAAAGATGGTCATAAAGGATTACAATGTTACATTCTACATGGATTTCAGGAGAGAAAAGGTAAGTTTCAATAACCTTAATACAATTAAACACACAGTTGATGAGCATTAAACTTGTCCTATATATTAAATAGAAGTTCTCCCTAATAAATCATACTCACTACATTCTTCTCCTAACCCCCATTCTTATTCTTCTTCATCTTCTTCATTCTTTGAAAAAATGGGTTTAGAGTCAATTATTTATTATTGTGTGGGTTTGTAAAAGTGTTATTTTTTGTTTTAATTGATGTGTGTGTGCATTATGAGGTACCCATGACCATAGATGATTCTAAAAATATCATATATATTTATTATCTTTTAATAAATAATAAACATGAGTAGTTATATACTCTCATTGACCTCACTTTTCCCAAATCCCTTCCCTCGATCCAAAAACCATCTATGTTGGAATTAAAACCACTTCCATCCAATTTAAAATATGCTTATCTTGAGGGTATTGAAAACATTATAATCATTATTTCCAATAAACTCCCACCAATGTATGAATTTAAACCATTAGACCTTTTGAGAGAGTGTAAAAAAGGTAAATTGTATGGACATTGGTAGATATTATCAGCATTATACGATCTATTTACATTCACCATATACTTTTAGAAGATGAGGCTAAGCCTATATGACAAGAACAATTCTGGTTAAATCCCACTCTCCTTGGAGTGGAAAAAATGTAGGTTAGTAAATTACTTACCACTATGATCATCTATCCAATATTTGATAGTAAATGGTATATCCCAGAGTAAATTATGCCTAATAAAATTGGAGTAATAATAGTTTCAAATGAAAGGGATGAATTGGTTCCAATACGTGTCCAAAATAGTTGGTAAGTCTATTTATACAATAGTTAGATAAATCAAGCCACATGAAATGAAGACTTTACTATACCTTTTATTAACTGAATGTCAGAAATATTGTATGGTAAATCCCATTATTATTTCCATGATGAATATTTAGGTAATTTTGAAATCAATATATCCCAAAAGGATTAATAAAAGACAACATATACATATCCATTCATCAAATTTTCATATAGGAGGATGAAATTTGGTTTGTATAATGCTTTTAATACCCTTTGATGTTGTATGGTAAGTATTTTCTATGATCTACTAGAGAATTAAATGGAAGTTTTCTTGGATGATTTTACTTTTTATGGCTCTTACTTTTATGATTTTTTTCATTACTTGGTTCTTTCCATTATCATTTTATTGAAAAATTTCTCATATTAAATTATGAGAAATTTCATTTCAGGGTAAAGCAAGGGATAGTTAATAGGCATGTCATTTTGAGTAAAGGAATTCAAGTTGATAAATCAAAAATTGAAATAATTTTATCTCTGAAAAATTCAAAATGTGTTTGTGAGATAAAAACTTTATTGGGTTATGTTAGTTATTACCATTAATTAATTAAAGAATTTAATAAGATAAAACTTACCTTTTCATGGGTTTTTTCAAAAGATTCTGATTTTTTTGATAAAATATATAATGATGCATTAAATTCATTAAAAAAAAGTCTCACATCACCAACCATGATCCAACCACTAAGGTTGGATGTCCCCTTAGATATTATGTATGATTCCTCTAACTTTGAAGGTGGGGTAGTTTTATCACAAAGAATTGAGATGGAACCTCATGTCATTGTGTATGCCACATGTACCCCTAATATTTCCTATGAAAACTACAAGGACACTAAAAAATAACTTCTTTCCATTGTGTTTTCCTGTGAAAAATTTCATTTATATCTACTTTAGTTAAAAATTGTGTTTTCTAATCATGATTACCACTAGTTTCTCCTTATGAAGCCTGAGGCTAAGTCCCACCTGATATGGTGGACGCTTCTCATAGATAATTTTTATCTCGAAATTTGAGAAAATAGAGGAGTGGAAAATTTGGCAACTGACCACATTATTAGGATTGAAAAACCATTGGACCACCATATTTTCTCTTCTCTCCCTATTTGAGTTTTTCCAAAATGAAAACTTTTGTGATGTTATGGACCATATCCCTTGGTATGAAGATATTGTGAATTTTTTAGTGGAATCGAGGGATCCCATTGATTTTAGCATTTCAAAATCCCAAAAACATAAGAATGGGTCATGTTGGTATATTTGGGATGAATTGAACTTGTGGAATATTTGTAGTGATCAGGTTGTTTGCCAATATATCCCTGACCATGAATTCAAATCTATTTTGAGATTCTTTCACACACTAGATTGTGGGGTCCACTTTGTTTCTCAATTTATATCTTTAAAGGTACTTGACTCTAGACTTTACTAGCCAATATTTTAAATAGATGACTTTTGGTTTTGTAACTCTTTTACACATTTTCAATTAAAATGGATTGTATCTAAAAGGAATGAAATTCCCCAACAACCAATGTTATTTTGTGAGATATTTAATGTGAGGGTCGTTGAATTTATGGTTCGTTTTCCAAATACATTTGGCTTCATGTATATTATATTGGATATGAATTATGTATATAAATGGGTAGAAGAAAAGGAAACTAAGACTAATGAATCTTGAGTGGTTATTAAATTCATGAGATTCGAAATTTTTAACAGGTTTGGTTTACCAAGTTTTATCATTAGAAATTAGAGTTCTCGTTTATATAATCACAAAAAGAAAACCTTAGTCTATATGTATGGGTTTTTTTATAAATTAACCATCGTATATCACCCCAAAACTAATGGAAAAAAATTATATTTCAAATTGGGAGTTTAAGAAAAATTTTGAAAAACAAAATGTACAACCCAATAAGAATGATTGGAGTATGCACTTTGATTATATATTATGGTAATATTTTATTGATTTTAAAACTCCCATATAAATGTCACCATACAGGTAAAAAAATTATAGCACCTCATAATAGAGGTGGAGAACTATTCATATTAGACTATTAAACAATGTAATATGAATCTCTCAGATGTAGGTGAACATAGTAAATTAAAAATCCAGGAGTTTGAGGAAATTCAAAGAGATTTATATGAGAACTCGTGAATCTATAAGGATAGAACCAATGATTCTCATAACCACCTTTATAATATCTCATCCCTAAACATTATCTTGGAAAGAGCCGAGGTGTCACTAAACTTAGGTGAAATCCCCCGGACACTAAATGACATAAATAAATCCTAAGGTCTTAATAAATCATTAGGGTTATTTTACTTTTAAACATGAACAAACTATCAATAAAATAAGAAAAAACAAAACCAAATCTATATGATGCATTAAATGTAAGCAATACAACCAATCCAAAATACAACCTAATGTGGAAACACCTATGTGGAATCACTGCAACACTCAACCCGATCATCTCCAAGCTATAAATGTTGTCCCCAAGAATAAAACATCGTGATTATCTATTATATAAATAATAGACCATCCCTTTTATTATATCATGGTAATCAACATTTTCATTGACACCAGGGTGAATATGAAAGGGGTGAGTATACAATACAGTAGGATATCCACAAATATTTCCCAACACATATCAATAAGAAAATAATAAGTTATATAACTATTAAATACACTTATAAAACAAAAGAGATAAAAATAAAATCAATTTATCAAATAAATTCAAGAAATTTAAACATCCAATCCATTAATTATATCCATTTGGAATAACCAATTCCACAACACACACACATGTTTGAATGAATCTAACCATGAGTAGTCTTAACTCGTGAGTAAAATCCTATCCTTCCATTCAATTCATCACTTGGTCGTGAATCTAAGGTACCCCAATGGAACTGAACCATTGTCTTAAACCAACAAGGCATCTTCCAATGCAATATGAACTCACAAAATTTCATGTGTATCCCAAGGTCTCACATCCATTCATTTATTAAAATAAATTAATCTTTTAAAACATTTAATCAAACATCTTTCATGCATTTAACCAAAATCAAAGTTTAAAACCATGTAATAAAAATAGATTTTCAAAAAAAATCAAAATATAATGTTTCCAATTCATAAAGAAAATAATTTTTCTAGAAATAAATCATGCAAAATTTCATTTACAAATTTAATGTACTAATCCTGTCTCACCCTCTCATGACCAGAACAAGTCACCATGAGACCTTAGGTGCACCTCCACATATTCCAAAGGCTGAAACTAGTATTAAGGGTCTAGTAAGCATAGTGGTGAGACTATACCCTATGGTAGAGAAAGAAAATCAAAATATAAACAAGTAAATAAATATACACAATCAACTCCAATGGATAAGTAAGAAATTTCCAAAACAACCCAATATCCTCAATCTGTGAAATTTCATATTGAATATCATATTAAATTCATACAAGAAACTAACTAAAAGAAAGACCCAAAAGAAAGACTCAAAAAATCAATCTTGAACCCTATTATTAGTCATATCTCCAAGCTCTAATCCCAACTAGCACATCAACCAATAAACCGTAGGTCCCCTTTCCCTTATCTAGACTTTCATCCATGACATCTTCTTGGGAAACAAATAGAGATCCAAATAGGGTGTGAGAAACACTCAGTAGGCCACCACAAACGATGTATAAAACATTCCATTATGCTTAATATGTTGTGAGTAAAACTTAGTTGGACACCAAAAATGATGTTTAAAATAGTCCATTATGACTAACAGTACATGAAACAGTACGATAAATAGAGGGATTAATTATATATTAAATAAAAAATATCTTGACAAACATTCTAAGCCTTGAGCTCTAGATTATCACTCGGGGCCATCCATACCTACTTCAGCATGATGAAGGATGTCTCTATCCATAAAAAAAACTAATTATATTCTCAATAACCAGCCAATCCATATCTAAATAGTATAATTTTTTAATTCAACATAGACCCAAGGTGAATTTTGATTCTTTGTTCGAAATATATATTCATCTCACAAAATACCCTAGGTGAATTCCCTTCCCATGGACCAATTATATATTCATATCACAACAGAACCTAGGTGAATTCTCATTCTAAGGGTCAATTACATATTCATTTACCAACTTCAAACCTAAGGCCAAATCTACATTCCAATAAATTATGCACAAAAAAAATATCCAATACCTATCAATATGAAAAAACATGCCAAGTATGTTACCTATGTGACATTTCATTCAATCCATGTCAAATACCAATTTACAATCCAATTACTGATTAATCATGCCAATATTCCACTAATAAAAAATATACCATTACTAGGATAGTTATTTAATATTGTTTTAGATAACCAGATTATATTCTAGTTCACAAGTTAATCCATTATCATAACTCAATTTCCAATCCCAAGGGTAAAAATAGTCTCCCAAATTTAATCCAAGGATAAACATATAGTTTCACAATACAATTTCATGGGAACTAAGTTCACATAATCATGTTCTAACCTAGGGTCATGGCTATAACACTTTATAGGTGGATGAAAGTCCAATATTTCATCTATTAATGAACCTAACGGGATATTTATAAGGTTTAAACAAGGAAAATAAGACATAAAAGGGATTAAAAGATAAAATATGTCATGTGTAAGGTTTTTCGGCACAATATCGCATGATGAACATATAAAAATAAAAAATAAATATTTAAGGAGATTCTTTAGACCACCTACCTCAAGTGAAGAGAAGCTAATTCCAAGAATCAAGAGTCTGAATCAATGTGAAACACCTAGAATCTAAAAGGAAAGTGATATATCCACCACATAAGGGATAGAAGAAGAATAATAATGAATAAAACTAAATGATTCCTCAATCCTAGAAAAAATATTCCAAAATCTAGATGTATAGATCTAAAAATAGATCAAGGGATCAAAAAAGTAATTGTAGAAACTAAGGATTCCCTAGAGATCCCTTCAAGATCTACAATCAGCATTTAGTGTCAAAAGAGCTGTTTATAAAATTTAAACTAAGTTGGGAAGTTTAATTATGAGGTTTATCCTAGTTACAATCACCGACAGGCCCACCTACTATCCAGTGGGATCCTACCAGCTAGCTAGTGGCCCAATGGCTGGATGATGATAGAGTACCAGCTATTTGGGGCTTCATATTGTATATTAGGGTTATTCCCCAATCCATATGATAATTAGTGCCACTCCAATAGTTTCCTTATTCTATAAAACTGAGATACCTTGCTAATTTGGATTCTCTGACCCCCCCCAATCTCTAAAACACCTTTTAAACTAGACACGATACTTGTTTATAATATTTTGATGGAACAACTAAAATATTAGAAGAGGTAAGTTCCTAAATAAAGGATGGGGCATCACAACCTCCCCTCCATATAATAGCTCATCCCCAAGATATTTTCCCATGAATCACTGAGAGCTATCAGAAAATAACTTAGGCCATTGTGCCCACATATCAGACTCCCTCTCCCAAGTCTCCTGTTAAACGTTCCTATACTACCACTATACTCACACTAAAGTAATAGTCTTTCCTCATAGAATATTATCACCATGGTCTATGATACTGATCATATGATCCTCAAAGGATGAATCTACATCAAACTCAATAGCATTGAGACCAGTAACGTGATAATGATTAGGAAAATATATCTAAATCTATGATACATGAATCATTTCATGCATAGAACTATAACATTATGGAAGATCCAATTGGTAATCCACTAGACTAATCTTCTCTACAATCTCAAATAGCCTGACAAACGTGGGTGTTATCTTCCCCTACTTCCATATACAAAATTTTCCCATCCTATTTAATGCCTGTAAAATACCTAGTGACCAACCTTGAATTCCAAAGGTGATGGTCAACTTAATATTTATTTTTTATTTGTGTAGTTTCTAACAACTTCCTGATTAATTGAACCTAATCAAATGTAATCTGTATGAGACTAGGTCTAGTGAGTATTAATTATCCTATATCTAATTAGCACAGAGGAAAATGACAAATCCTTCCATATAAAACCTTTAAAGGATCCATTTGGATATATTCTTGGATGCTATTATTATAATTGAACTTCTTGAGAACAATATTTTTCTCCAAATAACAAACAAATTATAAAAAACAAGATCATACCATTTCCTTCAGAATATGAATTGTCTGTTTATATTGGCCATCAGTCTGGGGATTATATGTTGTGCACAAAGGAACCTGTAATCCTAGCACCTTAGGAATGCTCATCCAAAAATGCAATGAAAAACATGGATATTTATAAAACAATAATACTCTATGAAACACCATGAAATAAAATTATCCCCCACATATAAAGGTTACCCAATTCATCTAGGGTGATTGTCTCCCTGATAGGTAATAAATATACTACCATCATCGGTCGATCCACAATCACCCACATTGTATCGTTCTTATGAGGTGTAGTGGGTAGACCTATAATAAAGTACATAGTTATATAATCCAACTATTATTCCATAATGGGTAAAGGCTATAATAACATAGCATGTTTTGGATTCTTGACCTTCACCTACTAACAGGTGCAACATCATTCAATGAAGCCATCTTTATCTTTCTTCATCCCTAGTCACAATTGCTTCTTATGGAGGAAATGATACATATTTTTTAATCCAATATGTACTTCCCATTTCAAAGCATGAAATTCCCTAGTGGATCCCCACCATATCTGTTTTCCCTCATGGATAAACCCTCTGGATCGTATAATTTCCCTCTCTTGATCTGATTTAGAAGTATGGGAACAATAGAGGCCAACATTAGAGTTTCTCATCCTTGAGACTCCTAAACATCTAGATGCATATCTGTAAAAATCACCATCAACCAACACTCATCAAAAAATTCTATCACTTCATAAGTTTTTGTTTTCCTATTCAACATATGAGTAAAAATGTTTCCCTTTCTCTAAATATATTCCAACTCGAAGTCAAAAGGATGCAAGTACTCAACCCAACTCTTCTACTAAAGGCTCAACACTTACTGTGAAATGATGTACTTCAAGATCCTTTGATCTATGTACACCATGAATATCTCTTATAATAAATAATGTTACCAATATCTCAGAGCATTTACCACTATAGATAATTCTAGTTTATGGATAGGATAATTCCACTCATGTGGTCTTGGATTCCTAGAGCTATAAAAAACCACTTGATCCTCCTATATCATAACTACTCTAGTACTTAATCCTAATGTGTCACAAAACATGATATGATCCTTACTCTAGTTAGGTAATTTTAGGATTAGTATTAATTTTATCCTTCCTTTCAATTCTTGGAAAGCCCCATTGTAAGTATTTGACTTATCAAACCTCACCCCCTTCTTGGTCATAACAGACATTGATGCTTCTATATAAGATAAGTCCTGAATAAATCATTTATTAATATCTTTACAAACCTTGAAATATTTAAATTAAGAAGAAATTATTGGGTCTCTCCCAAGACACCATATATACCACTTTCTCTAGGTCCACTGACACTCCAGCCTCTAATATAATATGGCCCAAAAAGAGAACTTTCTCAGCCCAAAAATGATATTTAGAAAGCTTCACATATAATTGATTCTATCTCAGTATACATAATATGATTTCAAGATGTTTATAATAAACATATCTAGACTAGAATTATAACAATATTTCATCAACAAAAACAACCCCAAAATGATCTAGATATAGTTGGAAGATATAATTCATCAAAGCCATGAATACCATCAGTGTATTTATCAGGTCAAACAATATTACCAAAAACTCATAAAATATATACTTTATCTTAAAATAAATTTGGGTCATATCAGGTTTCCTCACCTTCAACTAATGTAACCATGACCTCAATTCAATCTTCAATAATTTCCAAGAACCTCTAAGCTAATCAAAGATATCTTCAATGCACAAAAGGGGATACCAGTTCTTGACTGTCATCTGGTTCAGCCTCCTTTAATTCTCACATAAACATTAGGTTTCATTTTACTTATTGGAGAATAACGCTAGAGAACCCCATTATGATGTTCTAGGACATATTAATCACTTATTTTTTAGATCCTCTGACTACACATTCAACTACTGAAGCTCTGCTGATGTCATATTGTAGGAAAGGATAGAAATGAGTTTATCTTTTGGGACCAACTTGATAGTGAACTCAATATCACACTCAAGTGTAAATATAGACAACTCTTTAGGAAATACATCGTGAAATTGGTCCACCACTATAGGAAAGATATTCTCCTATGAATCACCGTCATTCAAAATAAGGTTTACTACCTAGGTTGTGATCCAATCCAACCTATGATGAATTGTTCTAGCATGACCAACCTAAGGATCACATTCACCTTGATAGACATGACTATTAACTTCTAGTGATAAAAATATTACTCTCCTTTGATAATAGTTGATATAAGAATGGTATAGTACTATCCAATCCATATATAGGATCAAATAAAATCAATTCATTCTAATGTAAAAAAATCCTATAGAAAATGATATCCACTAATTTCAAGATAACACTCCTTATAGTGTCTAATACCCTCTGATCATACCCCTAAAAGCGTATTGATGTTCATAACCCTATAAATTATTTCCATATCCAAACCCAATACATTGATGAATTGAGAAGATATAAAGAAATGTGATTCTCATATATCAAACAAAACAAGAAATGGTAGATACCATAAGAATAATACCTATAATAGTAGAAGGACTTGCATCCAGACTAGTAGGAGTAGACTGCATTATGTGAAACTAACTCACCCTTATTCCTTAGGCTCCATCTTGACTCTCATGCGATGCTCCTTCCAATTGATAATATCACTCTTGCATTGGGGTACCATGCCCCTACCTCATCCTATGCGACTGGTAGAACTACAAATATCTAACTTCTAAGGGGTAGTTTAGTCCCTCCCAGAATATGGTGTCTGCCATAATCCTCCTCCACTACTGGGTTACTAATTCCCCTATAGAATTTATATAGGTGGCTCATCTTACCATAAGATCAGCATTCCACTGGAGGTAAAGTACACTACCAATGGTTTTTTTCATCATGTACACACTAATAGAACTGCACCTAGCTATGGTCCTAAGATGGTGGTCCGCTCCCCTGGATGATATTCTCACCACTACCTTGGAAAAAATTATCAAAGAGGCACTTCCTAATAACTAAATAAGAACTCCCTGATCTTCCTTTTGGTACTACATTCCTGCCACACTGGGCCTCCTTTGGGTTACCTTCATTGATGAGAGATATATTCACCATGTTAGAAAAGTTTTTAAAGTGTAATTCATTGAAATGTGAATTATTTTTATACCAAATTCCGTCTTGTAAGAACTTCACCCTAGCTATCTCATCTCCTTCCAATAATGGATAAAAACATTTCAGGTTAGTAAAACAACCAATTTAGTCTATCAAAAATATAATCCCATGTTTCATGCATATAAACTCATAATCCCTTTCATCCTTCAGCATATATAAGTATAAGTGACTCAAGAAATTCTCCTATAAGTCTTTATAGGTCTTCTCCTAATGATTTATAGACTACAATATGATGTCCCATCAGCGATTGGCTGGTCCCCATATCATATATCCATCAAGATTCACCCTCCTCTAAAGCGTGTCTCCAAGTGACCAACGTTTTTCTGGACAGACTCAAACCAAAACTATACTAACTGAGGTCCTCCCTCTTTAGTTAATGTGGGTGGGTTTTACAACTGGAAATCCCTCATCATATCATACATAGAAGGGAAGACATGATTAGTCTCCTTCTACATGGATCACATGACCCATAGGAAACTATCACATAGCAGATCATCCATAGGAATTTTTTGTTCCACATAAGGTTTTGGATTTTTGTGTGAGTTGTGTCTCATTACCACTATCCTAGCATTCAGTTTGAAGATGATGTTGAGTAATTTCTCTACAATTTTCAATAGACTCCACATATCACAGGGTACATATCATATTCATACACATGGAAAAAAAGTCGACAAATAACCATAGATACAAGGTCACTTCAAAAAATAGTGTAAAAAGTGAATTGATATGTTGTAACAGATTAATTTTATACCTGTTATCAGTTGTGTCATTGAGTTTAATGGAAGATTTAGATGGACATATGTTTTATATTCATTAAATATATCCCTAACATGAGCAATGAATGTCAACATATTTCCTTATGTGCCTACTATGATGTATACATACTCACATCATGTCATGAAAACCCATGACTAAAATCTCATAAATCAATAACATAAAACAAGAAATGTTTCACAAATGGTAAAATAAAATTACAACTGTAAAAATAGAATCCTCAAGAAAATAAATCACATCCCTGGAAACTTGGGTTTCCCCCCACACATGGGTTTGCTACTCCTATACATGATCTCATTAAAAATCCCTAAAATGTCCTACTATACTTTATACCTTTCCCAAATAGTAAATAAAAATAAAATACCTCCTTTGATACCACTTTGTAACATACCCGACCGATTTCTCCCTCATGTGATTAGAAAATATTGTTACAAGACCTCAGGCATGCCTCACCATATTCCAGAGGTTACTGACTAGTAGTTGGGGTCTAATAAGTATAAGGGGAGACTATACCCTATGGTTAAGAAATGAAATCATAGTAGAAACTTGTTGAAAAAATCAATACAATAATATTTAATGGATAAATAGGAAATTTCCAAAATAAAACAATATCCTCAATCCATGCAATGTCACACTGAATTTCATACTAAATTAAAATAAACAACCAACTAAAGGAAAGAATCAAAATGAATAATCATAAAACTAGTGTATAACCCCATGATTAGTCCCATATTCAAGATCTAGACCCATCTAACACATCAACCAATCAAGAATATGGACCCTTTCCCTTATCCAAACCTACATCCAGGAATTATTCTAAGATACCAAATGGAGGCCTAAATAGGGTGTGAGTAAAACTCATTAAGCCACCACCATCGATGTCTAAAATAGTCTAGTTTGGGTAATAGTTCATGAAACGGTATGATAAACATAGGCATTAATTATTAATTAAATGTATAACATCTAGATAAACCTAATAAACCTCAACCTATAGGTTGACACCTGGGGTAATTCATACCTACTTTAGCATGATTCTCAATGTCTCTGCCCATACCCACAAATGATTCAAGTATCAATAACTAGGGGATCTATATATAAATAGTATAATTCTTCATTTAAAAACATACCCAAGGAGTATTCTCATACCAAGAGGAAAATACATATTCATCTCAAAATAGACCCTAGTAAAATTCCCATGCTAGGGGCCAATTACATATTCAACTCACAATAGACCCTAGTGGAATTCCCTTTCCATGGGAAAATTACATATTTAGTTACCAATTTCATGCTTGAGTCCAAATCCATATTCCAATATATCAAGAACAAATAAAGATACAATATATATAAATATTCCAAAACATTATAAGTATGGTACCAATGGTTCATTTCATTCAATCCTTATCAAATACCAATTTACATGCTAATTACGGATTAATCATGCCAGTATTCCATTAAAAAATATCCCATTACCATTCTAGTTATTCAATTTAGTTCCATATATCTTGATTAAATGTTGGTTCATAAGTTAATCCATTATCATAACTCCATTTCCAATTTATAGGGTAAAAAAATTCCTTGGTTTAATCCTAGGTTAAACATACGGTTTCAAAATACAGTTTCACGGGCACTAAGTTCAAGGTTGAAACACAATACAAGTAGCCAAAATTCCATAATTTTATATTACAATGGATAGGACAGGATCTTAAAAAGGTCTAAACAAGGTGACTATGTCATATAATTGATTACAAGAAATAAATTGGTCACATACATGGTGTTCCATTGCTATCACACATGATGCACATACTAAAAACCAAAATAATTTTTTATTGGTAGTCTTTTGACCACCTACCTCAAGAGAAGAGAATATAATTCTAGGAATCAATCATATGGTTCAAATTGTAACACTAAGAATACATGATAATAGTGATATATCCACCGCATTATAACTATTAGAAGAATAATCATGGAGAAAATGGAAGGATTCATCAATATTGGGAAGAATATATCAAATCTAGATGTTTAGATCAGACAAAAACTAAAGAGATTAAAGGAATTCATTAGAAAATTAGAGGAATCCCTATATAACTATTTAATATCACTAATACAAAATTAAGGTCAATAGTGAGTCTTAGGAAACTTAAACTAGGCCGAGAGGTTGAATTATGAGTCATCCCCTAATTAAAATATTTGACTAGCCCATTGGTTGCCTACTGCTGGAGTACTGGATAGCCGGAGATCCTTGTAGCCCAGAAAGGCTACTACCTAGTCCATTGACTAGTAGTTACTACTATAGTTGTCACATACATAGCTTATTTTAAATGTATTTTTATTTTAATTTCCATTAATTCTTTTTTTTGGGGGTTTCCAAAGGTTTTATAGAGAATAGGTGAGTTTTCAGGAATTGGGCCAAACCGTGAGCCCAATTCCAGATTTAAAAAATAGATTTTGTTTCTTTTATAACTTTTTAATTTTTTAATACTTTTCACTCATTCCAACTCCTAAATGTCCTCCCCTGATATATTAACACCCCAATTAAAATTTGGAGCCTTTGTAAATCCATAACCAAGGTTTATTTTGGTTTTTATTTAGAGGATTGGGCCTGCCCGGAAGCTCATATCCAGTTTTAAAAATGAATGTTATTTATTTAATAACTTATTCAATATTATGTATTTGTCGGTGATTTCAAGTCTCCCATGAGACCATTACACCCAGTCGCGCCCCCAGCCTCTTTCCCCCCTCTTTGGAGCTCTTAGGCATCACGATTTATGGACGAAATTATTAGAGTTTCTAAAATCGTCTAGATTTGAGGAGGTAAGTTCATTCCTTCATAACTCTCTCAATTATTACTCTTTTCCCTCCATTCTAGTTCCTAAATGGCCTCCTAATTATTGTTCGAACAATCCCTAAATTGTGGCCATTTTAAATTTTATATATTGGTGTTTTTGGGAGATTCATTCAATATTTGTCAAGTAAGTTAGTGCATTTCTTTCCCCTTTAAAATTTCTCAGGGTTTCATTCTACTTGTTTAGGGTTTTGTTCCCTTTTTCTTGAAGTGAAAAATGACCAGGGGGTATGGTTTTGAACCTAGGTTTTAAACTTGGGTTTTCTTGGTCTTTTATTGTGGTTGTAGGTTTTATCTATGTCCCTCTTGGTGCGGCGGTGGTGTGATTTGATTTTCGCACAAATGATTCAAGGTTTTAACTAATTCGATAGGTGATTCCATGGGTAACCATTTAATGATGAGTTAGTTTTCTAGATTAAATAATTTTCCATGTTCCTTATATTTTTTTCATTATGCGAAAACCATTTTTGGTAGGAATAGTAAAGCATTTGGTATTAAAGTTACATTTTTGTTTGAAGTGTGTATTTTTAAAATGTATTTCATGTGTTATATCTTGTGGTAGCTTTGTAAAATGTGTAAGTGATTTATTAGTTGTTGAAAGGGGCTGAAAGGTTTGGTTGGGTAATGATAGTGTCATGTGGGCCTAAAAAGGGGGTCTTTGAATGAGTTTTATGTGTGTAACAATGTTATACTCCTTGAAAGTGTTTTATGGATTTGTGTGTTCTCATGGGTATCTTTTTTGATATTGTTCACAGTGATTATATAACATTTTAAAGTGGATTATTACATGTTTATTGGGATTCTAATTCTGTTTTGGTAGGGTCTTGGTGTGATTTTGGATTAAAAAGAGGTTTTTGAAATGGGTTTTTGTGTGCAAGACCTATTTACACCACTTGGGTTCTTTTTATGAAAATTGTAAATGTTTTAGTTGGTTAAAAAAAGTATAAAAAGGGTGCATATGTACTGTTTAGTATGTGTGATCACCTATTATGGGGTTTTGAAAGGTGAAGTTATGTTTTAAGATGTCAAACATTTTTAGAATGTTTGGTAAATTTCTGAAATGTTTTATTAAATTGTGATGTTGGAGCAAAACTTGTTTGTGGGCTGTTTCATTTAAGTTTGATGATAAAATGATTTTGAAGGTAAAAAGGGTATTATGTAACAAGTGAGTGGGTTTTTTTGAGAGTTTCAATATATTGGAATGGTTTTATAAATTTTTTTAATGTATTTGTGGAAGTGTTTAAGAAATGCGAAAAGTGTTGTGGGCTATTTTCGTGTGAGTCGGATTTCAAAATCAATTTGAATGAAAAGTGGATTTTTGTGACTTGTGTTGTATGCATGTGGGCTGTTTGGTGAATTTATGATATGGAAATGATATTTTCTTATGAAAATTATATTCATTGACTTGTTGAACTTGTTTGAGCACAAAGGGAAAACTCGTGTATCTAGGTGGGTGGACGTGTACTAGTATGCTAGTGAATCCATGGGGTTTGGCCTCAGTTTCACTTAGAAAGATTTACGCTTAGAACTCTAACTAAACTATTATTATGATTATTGGGGACCACTAGGTTATGGATATGTTCCCTACTAGTTTCTCGTGCATGAGAACATATATTTGTGATGGTTACTCTCGCCGAGATACGAGGTACCTGGGACCCACAACTAGCTAGTGCCTAGGGGTTATTTCCCATTGCTTATGCTCACTAGATATTTTGTACTTACCGTCAGCATACGGTATGAGTGGATGGAAAATTCAGTAGCTTTGTTATTTATTTTAAAAGTGTTTATTCTTTAAATTAGTCCACTTGAAAACTATTTTTATTCAAAGTGGCATCTTTTAGAAATTGCAACTAGCTTTTCATGTTTTTGAAAACTTGAATGCTTTTCATGTTTAAATGTTTATCACATGGAATATCTTAGTGGTGGTATCCTACTGGGAATTGGCTCACACCCTACTTACACCCTTGGGTGTAAGTATACTTGGTTATTTTTTTTGTTGTAGGTTGGGTACAGTTTTTAGTGCCAGTGGTTCGGGTTTCTGGCAGGTCCTTGGTGGTGATGTCTTGTGGAGATGGATTGAGGGCGGTGCCCCTTACCATGAGGGTTCTTGGGCTGTCCTTATTTGGTTTTGTACCTTTGTAATGGTCTTTAAACATATTTTTAACTTATGTAATTCAGTTCTGAAATTTTGTAAAAGACGGTTTTAGTTGAAAAATCCAGATTTGTTTTATTGAGTTTGTTTGTTGTTTAATGTATATAAAATCGGGTAAATCATTCCCAACTATCATTATATGATACCCGGGAACTTGTGCCAGCCCATTGGGATCGGGAACGCCCTTTGGGCCTTGGAACAGGCTGGGTTTGGTTCCGGTTTTATGGCGACTAGATCCGATTCGTGACAAAATGGTATCAGAGGAGGTTCAGGTTAACTCTTTGGGTCATGTTATTTGGGGAAGAGTCAGGATAGTATGGAGTTAGGATTGTAGGGACTTGGTATTCTAGTTATGGGTAGTGTGAATGATCACCACACATCATGACAGGATTCACTTTTCTGGGGGAATTCAGGATTTATCTAAGTTATTTGGTTTTTTTGGGTTTGATGGTGGTTAGGGGAAATGAAAAGAGAGTTGGGTTAATGGTCTTAGTGAGCTTGAAGGGCTTGGAAAGCCATGTAGAGCCGGGTATATTCCCTAGAACACTCTCTATGATGGTGAAGTGATTGGAATATGGCCGCCAACCATATTTCCAAGTCACTCACTGAAACTAGTTTCCTCTCTCATTATTTTGTGCTTTAGTTTTGAAATCTTGGCACTTTGGTTTTAAAGTAACTTGGTTTTAAGAAGTGTAAAGTTTTTGTGAAATGATTTTCAAATAAATAGGGAATGGTTTGGTTTTTTAAATGGTAGAACTAAATTTTAAGAATTGTTTTGAAATGGAAAATGGTGTTCTTACACCTCTTTTGAAAGAAGGAACTATATTGAAGTTGGTTTTGAAAAGTGTTTCTAATAGAGTATTATAAACAATCAAAGTGAGTTTTAATGGGATGAGATGTTTTGAAATTGATGTGAATATCTTGAAAGTGAGTTCTTTTCTAAATGTTTGTGTCTTTCCGAAAATTTTTGAAAGATGTGAGTTGGGATTTTGATCTCGTGGTTAGCAGTTTTGAGAAAAAGGATGTGTTGGTTGACCGTTTTGGTTTTGAAAAGTGGAAAGAATGTTTGTTTTAACCTTTGGTATTTTCATGAGAAACCACATGCATGGGGTTATATGGGAATATAGATGGTTGATGACATGACTGGATGTGTGTCAGTATGGATATGAAGAGGGTGCTTGGTGTGGCACAGAAACATGCATGTGTAAGGCCCATGGGGTACCATTGGTGGATGCGCTAACCGCTGAACCATTTGTTTTCAAAGAAATGGTTTAAAAATGATTTCTTGATTAATAGTTTGGGATGGTTTGTATTACGGGTTTCTGAAAATGTTGATGTTGTGGGATGTTTTGAGTACAAGAACCCCTCCTATTTGAACTGTGTTTTGGATTTGTGTTTGGTCTGTAAGCTGTGTTGTAGGGACGGTTAGTGGTCTCTTCTGAGAAATGTTTTGGGATGATTTTACGGTGTTTCATTTCATGTGTTTGGATCTGGTTTGTGGTATATCTTGACCCATGGACCATCTTGGTTGGGTCCTTAGGTTTAATCATTGGATAAGGTACACCCCCATTAAGGGTTAGTGCACAACTGAAGTGAAACCCAGATTGTTTCTCCATTCGATGACCCTCCAGTTGATCAATATAAGGAATATTTTTCTTTAGATTTTTAGAATGAGTCTACACCCTTTCCTTTCTTGGTTTTTTTATCCTCTTGTAGTGGGAGAGTGATCATGGGAGGTTGAAAGAGACCTTATCCTCTTACGTTTCTTGATTTTCTGAAGGTGGAAGTGGTCTGGGGTTGTTAGCATGGATGAGTATCTAGATGGTGTCTAAGAGGTCCTCTCAGTACTTCATAGTCTCTTCGAAGAAGGAGTTCACAATAAAATACCAGTGTGGGAAATCTGGTCATGAGAGGATATTGTAGACACTTTCTAGAATTGTGTGTTTTTTGGGGATGTTGTATAAGGTCCCTCTCCATGAATTGTTTATTTCTGTCAAAATGGTCATGTTCGGTGATGCCTTATGATGTCATGTGCTCGATTGACCGTATAAGTGAAAGTTGTGAAATCCTCTGAGAGTCCCTGTTATGTTGGGAGAATGCCTCCCTTGTAAAAACTTCAAAATATTACATTTTAGAGGAAGTTGAGTGTAGGTGTTCTTTGCTTCTATTGTTTCTCACCTGAAGAAACAAGGTGTGATGTGTGTGCATCTTTTTAGCCCTTGTTTCAGTGAAATATTGGGATAGGGTAAAGTGAGTTTGGAATTTATTATGTCTGGAAAACTTATTTGGGATTGCGGTGTAGTTGTTGGTGGCACCGAAAGAATAATTCTCATTCAATGGGTTTCCAAAGACTAATTGCGAGGCCGAAGATGCTTCAATCATTTGAGCTCCAGCCATAGGTCTCGGAGAGAAGCTGGCTCGTAGTCAGGGGAAATTGCAGGGTCATTTAAACCCTTGTACAAATTCCTATCCTAAATATGAAAGATAAGAAGAGTTTAAACCTCTGGTATCATTTTATTTCTTCTGTTGTTCACGTTTGGTGGAAATAGGTGGAGGGCCTTGTACCCATGACATCGCCCAATGTCATTCCCTCCCCCTTTGGTTTCCATTGAGTCTTTAGAGAATGGTTGGAAATTTGTCTAGAAAGGTTGAGCACATGGTTTTTGAATGATTAAGAGTGACTGTATTCCTAGAAGCCATGTAGGAAGATTGATCAGCACAGTTAGTTCACGGTTTCACAAACTGTGCGTACTAATACTGCGACCTTCCCAAATCTTGAATTTTTTGGGTTTTTTTTGTATCGGCCCATTATGGTCGGTTAAGAAGGTTGGTTCTTATGGTGGGGAGAACCACTATGATTCTCATGTATTTTCCCTTTAAAATTTTGAATTGAAGTCTACCCTATGTACCAGGGAGTCCGTTCATGGCTCCACCTATTAGTGTTCTGATTTTGTATCGGAAAAATATAGGTTGTCTCTTATGGTGGGGAGCCTATTTTTGTTCCCCAGTACCAGTAACTCAGATTTATCCATGATCTTGGCTTGGAGGTAAGTAGTCTCATTTGGAGATATCAAGCTACCAACATCTTCCTTGAGTAAACTTTGGGATTTGAGAGCTCCCAATGGTTTAGTTAATGTAACGTAAATGTAACCTTGTTCAAAGTTGTTGTTCGTTTGGGTGAATTGTTTGAGTCTTGTTCGGATAGTGTTTAAGGAGTTTTATTTTGGGATAAAGTATGAATGTGTTTGATTGTTTCAAGAAAGTGGTGTAAGTTTGGTTTGTGAGAGTATTCCTTCCTTCATTGATCACTGGAGGTGTTTTGGCCTTTGGGGGAGAAACCTGACAAGGGAGTACCTCTTGGTTTCTCAGTTGGGTTTGGTTGTTGCTTTGGTCTTGCTGTGAATTTTCGGGGCGGAAAGTTTTCATGGTGGGGATAATTGTTACATACATAGCTTATTTTAAATGTATTTTTATTTTAATTTCCATTCATTCTTTGTTTTGGGGGTTTCCAAAGGTTTTATAGAGAATAGGTGAGTTTTAATGAATTGGGCCAAACCGTGAGCCCAATTCTAGATTTAAAAAATAAATGTTGTTTCTTTTATAACTTTTTCATATTTTAATATTTTTCACTAATTCCAACTCCTAAATTTCTTCCCCTGATATATTAACACCTAAATTAAAATTTGGAGCCTTTGGAAATCCATAACCAAGGTTTATTTTGGTTTTTATTTAGAGGATTGGGTCTTCCCGGAAGCCCATATCCAGTTTTAAAAATGAATTTTATTTATTTAATAACATATTCAATATTATGTATTTTTCGGTGATTCAAAGTCTCCCACGAGCCCATTACACCCAGACACGCCCCCAGCCTCTTTCCCCCCTCTTTGGAGCTCTTAGGCATCGCGATTTATGGAAGAAATTCTTAGGGTTTCTAAAATCGTCCATATTTTAGGAGGTAAGTTCATTCCTTCATAACTCTCTCAATTATTACTCTTTTCCCTCCATTCTAGTTCCTAAATGGCCTCCTAATTCTTGTTCGAACAACCCATGAATTTTGGCCGTTTTAAATTTTAGATACTAGTATTTTTGGGAGATTCATTCAATATTTCTCAAGTAAGTTAGTGCATTTATTTCCCCTTTAAAATTGCTCAGGGTTTCATTCTACTTGTTTAGGGTTTTTTTCCCTTTTCCTTGAAATGAAAAATGACCAGGGGTAGGGTTTTGAACCTAGGGTTTAACCTTGGGTTTTCTTGGTCTTTTATTGTGGTTTTAGGTTTGATCTATGTCCCTCTTGGTGCGGCGGTGGTGTGATTTGATTTTCGCACAAAGGATTCAAGGTTTTAACTAATTCGGTAGGTGATTTCGTGGGTAACCATTTAATGATGAGTTATTTTTATAGATTAAATAATTTTTCATATTCCTTATATGATGTGCATTATGCGAAAACCATTTTTGGTAGGAATAGTAAAACATTTGGAATTAAAGTTACATTTTTGTTTGAAGTGTGTATTTTTCAAATGTATTTCATGTGTTATATCTTGTGGTAGCTTTGCAAAATGTGGAATTGATTTATTAGTTGTTGAAAGGGTCTGCAAATTTTGGTTGGGTAATGATATAGTGTCATGTGGGACTAAAAAGGGGGGTCTTTGAATGAATTTTATGTGTGTAAGCTTGTTATACTCCTTGAAAGTGTTTTATGGATTTGTGTGTTCTCATGGGTATCTTTGGTGATATTGTTCAAAGTGATTATATAACATTTTAAAGTGGATTATTTCATGTTTATTGGGATGAAAATTCTTTTTTGGTAGGGGATTGGTGAGCTTTTGGCTTAAAAAGAGGTTCTGGAAATGGGTTTTTGTGTGCAAGACGTATTTACACCACTTGGGTTCTTTTTATGAAAATTGTAAAACTTTTAGTTGGTTAAAAAAAGTGGGAAAAGGGTGAAGATGTAATGTTTGGTATGTGTGATCACCTATTATGGGGTTTTTAAAGGTTAATTGATGTTTTAAGATGTTAAACATTTTTAGAATGTTTGGTAAATTTCTGAAATGTTTTATTAAATTGTGATGTTGGAGTGAAACTTGTTTGTGGGTTGTTTCATGTAAGTTTGATGATAAAATCATTTTGAAGGTAAAAAGGGTATTATGTAACAAGTGATTGGACTGTTGTGAGAGTTTTAATATATTTTAATGGTTTTATAAAAAAATTTAATGGATTTGTGGAAGTGTCAAAGAAATGCGAAAAGTGTTGTGGGCTATTTTGGCGTGATTCGGATTTCAAAATCAATTTGAATGAAAAGTAGATTTTTGTGACTTATGTTGTATGCATGTGGGATTTTTGGTGAATTTATGATATGGAAATTGTATTTTCTTATGAAAATTATATTCATTGACTTGTTGAACTTGTTTGAGCACAAAGGGAAAACCCGGGTATCTAGGTGGGTGGACGTGTACTAGTTTTCTAGTGAATCCGTGGGGTTTGGCCTCAGTTTCACTTAGCAATATTGATGCTTAAAACTCTAAATAAACTATGATGATGATGATTGAGGACCACTAGGTTATGGGTATGTTCCCTACTAGTGGCTCGTGCACAAGAACATATATTTTTTATGGTTACTCTCACCGAGATACGAGGTACCTGGGACCCACAACTAGCTAGTGCCTAGGGGTTATTTCCCATTTCTTGTGCTCACTAGATATTTTGTGCTTACCATCGGCATACGGTATGAGTGGATGGAAAATTAAGTAACTTTGTTATTTATTTTAAAAGTGTTTATTTTTTAAATTAGTCCACTTGAAAACTGTTTTTATTCAAAGTGGCATCTTTTAGAAATTGTAACTAGCTTTTCATGTTTTTGAAAACTTACATGCTTTTCATCTTTAAATGTTTATCACATGGAATATATTAGTGTTGGTATCCTACTGGGAATTTTCTCACACCCTACTTACACCCTTGGGTGTAAGTAGACTTTGTTATGTTTTTTGTTGCTGGTTGGGTACAGTTTTTAGTGCCAGTGGTTCGGGTTTCTGGAAGGTCCTTGGTGGTGAAGTCTTGTGGAGATGGCGTGAGGGCGGTTCCCCTTGCCATGAGGGTTCATGGGCTGTCCTTATTTGGTTTTGTAACTTTTTAATGGTCTTTAAACATAGTTTTAACTTATGTAATTCAGTTCTGAAATTTTGTAAAAGATGGTTTTAGTTGAAAAATCCAGATTTGTTTTATTGAGTTTGTTTGTTGTTTAATGTTTATAAAATCGGGTAAATCGTTCCCAGCTATCATTATATGATACCCGAGCACTTGTTCCAGCCCGTGGGGATCGGGAATGCCCTTAGGGCCTTGGAACGGGCAAGGTTTGGTGCCATTTTTATGGTGACCAGATCCGATTCATGACAATAGTAGTTCCCCTATTTTATTCCACTGTAAACTCTTGCAATTTTCTCTCCTCTGAGCCCCTCAAGCATATCTAGAAACATATTTTAAAGCGTGCATGAAGCTCATTTCTATGATTTATATAAAATAACTAAAAAATTAAAAGATAGAAGTACATGGACAAATTACAGGGTCTTATAGAGAATCTAGGGAAATCATTAAATAAAAAACTAAGCTTTTATGTTCTAGAATAAGTGGAGAAAATAAAGAAACGACCTACCACACAAGGATCTCACTCGACAAAAATAATTTATTAACAATTCCATAGATCCAAGACTTATTCTCCTTCCATTAAATAAATTCTAAATAATATTTCTCAAAACATGATTAATTAAATATATCTGAGAATAAAATCCATGATCTACGGTTCTATTCCAAAGGAAACAAACACATATAGAAAAGGATGGATAGCGAGGCTCTTACCTTTTATCTCCAAGATATAATACTATTTGATCTATTGAAATAAAAAATTAGAAGGAATAATATCATCAAAAACACATAGGGAAGGGAAAAGGTTTTAGATCCTAGGTTATAGGAGGTAGAATGGGGATTTTTAGGTATGTTTTGGGTCTTTAATTGATTTTTTTGAATTTAATTTTTCTTGTTTCATGGTTAGTCTACACGGTTTGGAAATTTTTTCACTAACCATGTGAATCATCTCTTTGTGTAAAATTTTAATTCATAGGTTTATCCCATGGTTTGGAAAAACCATTAACAAACTATTCACCTATCCATAATACCCTTACAACTCTTGCAATGTTTCCTAGGGAATCGGTATGGTTTCCATTAACTGTTATTAAACTATACACCCTCCAAAACCACTCTAAAAGACTCCTAAAACTTCCTGAAACTTATCAAGGCCTAAACCAGAAATACCCAATCTTATGAAGATTATATAAAACCCATAATACCAAAAACTTTTGTTGTTTCATTCTATCCTCCATAAGTTTTTCATTTCTTAGAAAGATAAAGTCCAGCAGTGATGAGACATAAGGTCAAACCTCTAGACTGGGAAAATAGAATATTATCCCCAGTGTTTTTAAATATTCATCTATTATAACACTATAGTCATACAAAATGTAAATGTTTTGATAACATGATATTATCATTACCATCCTAATATATTAAACACATTAAGAACTAATTGAAACAATTGTCTCAAGAGTGACCGGAGCACAAGAAAAATATAATTGGAATCCAACTTATACTCTGGCCACAATATAAAAATAGAATGACATTCAATTCACTAAAATAGTTATGTAATTCCAACCAATAGATTAACCCACTAAGAAACTTATTTTAACTTTTCATACATTTTGAAACCCTTAAAACCCAAGAAAACATGAGTAATATATGATTCTTTACTAACAACAATAGGTTACAATAACCAAACAAATCATAAAATCATAAATTGAGACCACCCGAAGCATAATGGCCCCATATGTCTATATGTAGAATATATGGATAACCAAAAACATATAATATATATATGAAAGTTAATCAAGCCTTCTATAAACTACCAAGGTTCATCATACAATAATTTTTAGAAAAAAAATATTATTTCAATTTACCCTTCGATAGAATTTGGTATACTATATTAATATCTAACCCAATTTTAAAATTTAATCACATTAACTACAAATCCCAAAAGGAAACTAGGTTTTAGTGAAATATAAGGATAGTTGACACACGAAATAAGTTCAATAGTTCTTGAACATACCCCAATACTTAAACTTCATAGACACTACTCTCCAAACAAGAATGAAAAACATCGAATTAATGATTCGGTCAACACAGACTTCGATGACATCTAGATTTTAAATATAACTGGTTCCAAAGACTATGAGAATTCACCCACCCTATTGTAAGCGTATAGATAATCATAATACTATTCCCACTGGTTGATGTATGAGATTTACTACCATGAATACCTTCCCTCCATCTGAATGAATAGTCTACATGAGGTTTTCTTGACATAAGGAGGAGCCCAAATTGGGTCCTGATACACTAGAGATATTTTTAATCCTATTTCTAACCCTGGTGGATCCCCACCATTATGTTTTAACTTAACAGTAACACAATAAAAATTTAACCAATGAACTTCTTAAGACTTGGTCACCCAATCTAAGAAAAATATCTATCTAATAGAAAACTATAACATCATCCCGATCCACATAAATCAAGTTCATGTTAGTTATTTAACCCATGAATCATCCATGATCCAAAATTTTACAAACTCAGTTCACATAAACACAAGAAACCAAATCATGTAACCACCAAGAAGCAACACAATATGAACCAATTATCTCATAGGCATGAAAAGGTGTCCAAACTTATTTTTAACTCGTGATTAATCAACTAGTTTAAGGTAAAGAATAGTTACTTTATCTACTAAAATATTAACCATTTTCAATTATTTAAAAAAAGGAAAACTTTATGTTATAACATATCTTATACCATATTCTATAACATTATGTTCCAAGGTTAATTATATTATTGGAAACATTATTTTAACAATCGAGCATTCCCAGGAAATGGGGAATAGAGAATCTAGGGATCTGCACCCATTTGTGTCATCCTAGTGGTTGAGGATCAAGGGTTTGATCCCTACCATAGCTCCTATTATAGGTAGGACCTTTAGTGATAAAGTCTTTGTGGTGGTTAGTGATGGCATAGATACTGGTGACTATGAATTAGCTAGTCATGTCACATAGTTGTGATAGTGATCGGTGGGTGATGGTAGTGTTGTTCAGTGGTTTCATTGATGATGACGTCAAAAAAGGATCCATTGTAGGTGAATAAATATGGGGGTGATGGAAAAAAGGCTTCATTGTGATGATGTCGGATGATGGTGCTACTAATGACTGGAAATAGTTGTCTAGGAAGAGGATGATGAGGGCCTAAATGGGATTTACAATAGTGGGTATGGGCCTACTGTAAAGTTGAGTGGACCGTGTGGACTAGGAATATGCATAGGGTGAACCTATGGGGTTCAGGCCTTTGGGTCATGTTGTTATGGGTTTAATACCCATTGGTCATACGACTCATGTAATTTTATCCCTCTACCTAGAAAAATGAGAGGGGTTTATTTGGTTTGATAAAAAATGGGGTAATTCCCCCTACCTGTTTAAAAAAATCAAGCATGATCAATTAAAAAATAAATCAAATAAAAAAAATTAACATATCATAGATTTCACATGATTCCATAACCAATTATCTATTTATTAAAATGTTTATAAAACACTTAAAACATTATAGTAAGTTATACCTATTTACATACAACAAATTTACATGTTATTATAATTATTAGACCAATATGCACCACTAATCATATATATCACAAGGAATAACCAAAACATATCATTTACAAAAATAGTTAAATTTTTAGAATGCTTTCACGGTCATTAATTCAATAGTCATAAAGTTCAAAAAGTAAAATAAGAAAAAAAATCTATTATATCTAGCATACAAAAATTTTATATGCTACTCTATATATTATACTATATATTATTCACTATTAATGAATATAATAAGGAATAATAATGACATGCTATTCTTTTTAATATATCATGAAATTAACCAAGGAAATAATAACTCAAATTTATAGTATGATTTTTTATAATCCTAGTCAACATTAACCAACTTCCAAATCATTAAATTAAATTAACATATGACATGTTATGAAAAGGATGTTAAACATGTGTAAATTTTCTCTATGGTTTAGACATGTAAATAGTTACTAATCATATAGAAACAGTAAACATGTAATTATGAATTTAATTACTCTTCCTAAAATTGTTTAAATTTATCTTGAATTTGCATGGATTTCAATTACCATTTAGTCGATTACTACTAATTAAAGTTATTACTAGTTTATGTTCCATTTACAAAAAAAATTAATGTTTCTTTAAATAATAAAACACAATAAAGGCCTAAAACATAAATCAATTCTAGAAAGAATCAGCATACAACACTAGCCCAACTACATTATAGCATTTTCATAAAGTCATATCTTAGAAATTCTTAATTTTTTTTGTCTGCACAATCATCAATTCAAACAAAAAAGTTTTTCATGTTATCATTTTTAAAAGAATGACTAAAAAATGTCACATGAATGATGAAATACTAGTGGGATTCTTGTTACTAATGTGTGATGCACAACTCCCATTATCTAAACCCACGACGATGACAAACAAAGATGTGTTTGAAAGCACTTTTGGTACCCAAACCACCATGGTAACTTTAATTTCAATATAAAGATGTTAGTTTTCCTTTTTATGCTCTAAATTTCAAGTCTCAACACATCCTATATCTACACCTTCCATCCCAACTGATAAATCTTACCAAATTAATATCATTTGTAACATCCCAACCCTGACCATTATCTCAAAAAGAGATGAGATTCTTCTAACCTTAGGTGAAATCCCCTAGACACCAATGGTTATCAATAAATTTGAATTGATTAATAAATTATTGGGGGATTATTTTTCATTTAAACATCCACAACTTATCAATATAATAATAAAAACAACCAAATTAAATCTATATGATGCAGGAAATGTAAACAATATAAACAAAAATCCAAAACTAAAAAATATCATAGTAGTAGTACAAAATAAAACATAATGTAAAACTAATCCAAAGATAACCCCACATAGAAACACCAATGTGGAATCACCCCAACTACTCAACCCAGTCATCACTAGGCTCTGAATGTTATCCCCAAGAATATACCTTCATGATGTTTCATTAGAGAAATAAGAGACCTTCCCATTTCATGTATCATGGTAACCCACATCAGTATACACACCATAGTACATATGCAAGGGGTGAGTATACAACCCAGTTCTATCGATTTTTTTTACCCAATTCAAAAACACACACACACATGCATGTATCCATATAGTATTATTCCTAACTTGTGAGTAAAATCTTATCCTACTAGTAAAGTCATCCCTTGGACTTGAATCTACAATGCCACGATGGCACTGACCCCTTGTCTGAACCCAAAAAGGAGTCTTCTGATATAATGTGAACTCATGAAATTCCATATGTATTACAAGGTCTCTCATCCATTCATTTATTCAAATAAATTAATCTTTTAAAACATTTAATCAAACATTTTTCATGCCTTAAATAAAAAACTGCACTTAAAACCATGCAACAAAAGGATATTTTACAAAAAATGATTCAATATCCAACATTTACAATTCATAAACTAAAAGATTTTTCCAGAAATAAATCATCAAAATTTTCCTTTGAAAATATAGTAAAATCATTAAAGAAAAACTTAAACTTAAAGTTATAGAATAATTAGAGAAAAGAGATAAGCCACTAATCTCGCAACGGATCTTACTCGACACGAAATATTTATTGATGACTATATAGATCCAAGACTTATTCACCTTTCCTTCAAAAAATCCCAATGAATATTTATCCAAAATTGACAGATCTAATAGATCTGGGAATAACATCCATGATCTAAGGTTCTATTCCAAGGGAAACAAGTAGATCTAGAGAAGGAATAAGAATGGGGCTTTTACCATCAATATCTAAGATCTAAAACACTATAATTATTTAAATTGAATAATATAAGGATGAAGATATTAAAAACTCCTAGCGAACGTCCATGGTTTGTGATTCTAGGTTAGAGGAGGGATAATAATGGATTTCAAGTAATTTTTGGGTCTTTAAATGAATTTTTCAATTTAATTATTCTTATCGCATGGTTAGTCTGCACGGTTTGGAAAATCGTGTGCTAACTATGTGAATTGGATCTTTGGGAAATTTTCAAACTTTCATGGTTATCACATGGATTGGACAAACCATTATCCTACCCAGAAGACCCCTCTAACTATTTCATGGTTTCGTGGGGAATATATATAGTTTCCCCTAACCATGTTTAAACCATAAACCCTCTAAAACCACTCTAAAATACTCTACAAACTTCCAGAACCATTTTAAGGCCTAACCTTTATCATCCTAAACCTGATTCACTCATAAGTAATCGATATTGGTTAGTCTCATGGCCTCAAGAACACCTCCCCATATACCAGAGGCTACCAACTAGTAGCAAGGGTCCATGGTGGTACAGTGGGGAGACTATACGCTCATGATCAGATTCGCACAACAACGATAATAAATGAAAAAATAGTATACATTTAATAAAGAAAAATATATAAGTGAATATAATTCATCTAGATGGAAATAACACATCAATCCAAAAGTGGAACTATATAAAAAATTATGAGTGTGTCATGGAGCTATAAAAAAGGTAGGCATACACGGAAGTATGAACACATACAATACATAGATATAAATAGTAAAAAAATACCAAAAAGGTTATCTATAATAGAATCATGTGACAAGGCTCATTCTTTTGCTCCTAATATCCCATGCTATAAGTCAACCAGGCATCCATGATAAGGCACTTTCCCTTGTCTCTACCTACCTTGATGAAGTCTTCCCAGGTACCAATTAGTGTCTTGAATAGGTTATGAGATATACTTAGTAGGCCACCAGAAATAGTGTCTATAACAAATCCTACCTATGTATGAAAAATATAACCATGTTTAGGTAGAATAGGTAAAGTTTTTTTATGAATGAAAAATATAAACATGTCCATAAATAGTGTTATAACTATGAGAAGGTTATAAATTATGAATATCAGTACATAAAGGTAAACTGTTCGAGTAACAACCATATCTGGAATATGATGCATATGAAAATGTATTAGACCTACATGGGCTATGTCCTAAGTCTATAGACACTAGAGACCCTCTCGGGTCTAAGGAAATCAAAATAGTATCATACATACATGGTCTAGGAACCCAGAGCCAAAGGGAAATATGTCATAATATCCAAATATATATGTGTATACAGAAGTTTTAGGTTCCATACCTTGATCACCCTCATTAGTGGCATACCGCACTAATTATCAGTTTCATACCATGATAATGATCGGTGAAATACTATAATAATGACCGGTGACATACCGAAATAACAAAAAATAAGTGGGTAATATAAGAACTCAAGGGTTATGTTAGTTTCCATGCCTATGTTCAATCACCCTTAACATTAAAATATCCTTATTTAAACCCTTAGTTTTCTCATTTAATTTATTTAAGTATTCCATGACTAGGTGGAAATCTAACACACCCAAAGGGGTGGTTCTTAGTTTAGGATGATGGATTAACCCACCTCAGAGGTGGTTTGGGTTCAGGTTGACAACCTCCAACCATATCAAGGTGATATATAGGCATTAAATTTAAGGTTCAAATAATTAATTTAAGACATTGATTAATTTTAGAAGTAATGATCAGAAAGTATGGAATGTTAAATAATATTAATAATTTAATAAATGATAAAACCTTAGGGAAAAGGTAAATACCACCTACCTTATGGTGATTGAGGATCACTCATCCAGCTAGGATTCTAATTTGGAGCAGAGTGAGAGAAAAATGAGAAATATATAAACACCCTGAAAATAGAGAAAAATATCTCACATGAATATCACACAATAGTTGGAAAAAGAAAACAGGAAAATAAGGTAATATATTTAAGCTATTAACAAGATAAATCCAATGCAATAGACTAATCTTGATTTGTACATCATATGGAGAAGGGATATCAAATATTGTCTTAGGCATTGAATGATCCCTCTAACAGATGAGGTGTTGTGCATGGAGGAAGATGAGAAAGGAGGGTGATAATAAAAAATAAATGAGGTTATAAATTCAACCCTTTAAAAATGGTTCACATGGTTGGGCTATAAAACTGGACAAATCATGTGCCAACTGTGTGACAATAATTTTCCAAAGGAATCCCTCACATAGGCTAGGTGCATAGTTAGACTAACCATGCGTAGCCCATGAAAAACACCTCTACAGAAAGAACAGGAACATTCACATGGCTTTGTTCCTTGGGTTACATAGTTAAAAAAATCATGCATCCATGTAAAATTCATTAGATCACCCTGTATAGTTTAATAAAATTTCATGGAATGGGCGGCATGATTTAAACTAACCATACAACTAACTTTTTTCCACTAAAACATAGGGCTCTAGGATCCAAAAGAGCCCCAAACACTCTCAAAAACTCTTCCCCCTCATTAGGAATTAATATTAGGAAAAAAATAAAGAATTAAACATGAATTAAAAGGTTTTGTACCTTGTGTAAAAACTGAGGTGTTACAACCTCCCCCACTTAAGAAAACTCATCCCTAAGTTTCCCTTACAAGGGTAATAAAACGTCATATGAGAAAAGAACAGGCCACTAGGCATGTATGTTGGCCTCTGTCTCTCAAGTCTCTTCTTGTATACATCCATGCTACCAAAGCAAAAATACTAAAATAGCTAACCTAACTTGGAGAGAATTTATGCTTTGTTCCATGATGTGAATAGTGTACTCCTCAAAAGAAGCAACTATATCTAGTTCCACCTCATCATGATGGAAAACATGAAACAATTATGAGTAATAGTGATTTAGATGAGAAGCGTGAAAGAAATCACACATAGATCTATATCCCTGAGGAATTTCTATTCCATAAGAAACTGGTATGACCCTCTCCAAAACCTCAAAAGTTCCAACAAAATGAGGTGATATCTTACCTTTCCGCCAAAACCATCAATGCCCCGGTCTAGAAAAAACACACAAGAATACCCGATCCCCAACCTCAAACTCTAGGGGTCATCTATGGTGGTCGACATCTGATTTCTTCCTAGACTAGGTTGTATCCATTCTCTTCTTGATCAATCGATCCTACTTTGAAGTCTCCTGAACGAGATGAGGTACAAGTAATGCCACCTCCCCTACCTCTAACCAGCACAGAGGTGATCGGCATGTCCTACCATATAATGCCTTATAAGGATCCATAAATATCATTACCTAAAAGATGTTACTATAATAAAATTCATTTAAAGGTATATGTTTCTCCAATTAACCTCCAAAATCAAGGATTCGTGCTCTAAGAATCCCCTCTAACACATTTATTGTGCACTTAGAATACCCTTCAGTCTGAGGGTGGTATGTTGTACTCAAGAGTACATTTCTACCTAATTCCTTCTGAAATAATTTCCATAAAATAAAAGTAAAATGGGTTTATCTGTCTGATACAGTATTCCATAGAACTCCATGAAGTAGTATAATATCTCATACAAAGATCCTTCCAAGATCATACAACAAATATGTCTCCTTGATAGGTAAAAATTGAGCAACATTTGTGATCATGTCTATAATCACTCATACTACATCATTTCCTTAAGGGGATCTTGGTAATTCAGTCACAAAATCCATAGTGACATCATCACATTTCCACTTAGGAATAGGAAACGGCTATAAAATACCTATTGGTTTCTCATGTATTGCCTTTACATGTTGATAGATGTAACACCTACTAAGAAAGCTAGATATATCCCTTTTCATACCTGGCCACCAATATTGGAGATGTAGATCACAATAAATATTTTTAATTATAGGATTTACCACCCAAGTAGAGTCATGAAACTCTTGCATAAATTTCTCTTGGATAACTATAGGAACCCAGACACATCCATGGATGCACAAGAACTCATCCTAATTAAGGATCCAACATAGTGGTTGGTCCTTTCCTAAAATGCTCTCCCTTAGGACTATGCCCTTGGGATCTAAAAGCTTATTCATCTTCATCTTCACTTTCTCTATAAGTAAATATGTTGTTGTTAATACTATAAGGAAAGGATATGTGTGATGATCTTGGACATATAATTGCATCTCAAAAAATATTTCCATTAATTAAGACTCATTACTTGCCTCTTGAACTTCTTGTGTCTGAGTTATCCTACTCAGATCATCAGCTACTGCATTTCCATTACCAGAAATATAGGTAAGACCAAATTCAATGGAATGAAGGTATTCATCCCACCGTCTCCTCCTAAGGATCATGTCACACTATGTAATGATATACTTGAGTATTTTTTGGTCCTTATATACCATAAAATTACCTCCTACTAAATAATGTCTCTAACAATGAAAGGCATTAACCACGATTTCTATCTTGAGAGCATGCATTGGGTAATTACTCTCATGTGTCCTCAACTAAAGAGACCCATATGCCACAAATTGATCATACAACATCATTACATATCTTATCCTAATACCTAATCCATAATAATAAATTATATATCTTCTTATCAGATCTAGAAGAATCAAAATCAATTCTAAAGTCAATATCCCTTTTAGTTCCTAAAAGGATATCTCATAGGCTTATGACCATATTAACATCACACCCTTCTTAGTCCTTCCCAATAGAGGCACTACTATGTGTGAAAAGTCCTGAATGAAATTTCTATAATATCTAGAAATCCCCAAGAAACTCCATATGTCAAAAACATTCTTGGGATTTTCCTAGGAAACCAAAAAACTCACCTTCTATAGGTTAACAGATACTCTCACCTCTGAAATAATATGACCCCAAGAATTGAACCTTGTCGATCCTAAAGTGGTTTTTTCTAATTTTAGCATACAGTTTTTTCTCTATTAGTGTATAAAACATGATATAAATATTCTTGGCATGATAGTGATGTGTACTAGAATACATTAAGATGTCATCCATTAATACTACAACAAATGAATCCAAATATGGGTAGAAACCCAATTCACCAGATTCATGAAAACAATGGTCTCATTTATCAAACTGAATGGAATAACCAGATACTCATAACAACCATACCAGCAACAAAACTCTATACATGTTATGTTTGAAGGTCTGACACACACTTAGTGATAACCTAACCTCAAATAGATATTGTAGAAACCCCAATCTCCTTGGATCTAGTTGAATATGTCATATTTACAAGATAAAGAATGTCGGTTCTTTGCAGTAAGCTGGTCCAATTTCTGATAATCCACAAAAATCCTGAGGGTTCCATCCACCTTCTTGGAAAAAATCATAGTTGAACCCCAGGGAGAAGTGTTCAGTCATATAAAACTCATATTTTCCAAGTCCTCTTTCTTCCCTTGGATCTCATAGAACTCAATGGTAGCCATCCTATAAGGAGGAATGGACACTTTTTTAGATCGAGTAACTAGCTCAATAGAGAACTAAAATTCTCTATTAGGTGGTAATCTAGAAAATTTTTCTATAAAGACATCCCTTAAATAATTTACTGCATGAGGGAAATCACCCTAAATAATTCCATGCTCATCGATATAAATTCTAGCAATCAGGGTTGTCACTTTGCCTAAAACATAATGCTATGGTCAATCACAACTTACCTGGATATCCCATTCAACCTTGTGAATATAATTGTCACCATCTAATTATGTGAAGGACACCCTCTGAAGATATAAATACACATAATCATGGTAAATAACTAACCATTACATCCTGTTAATGACATTAAATATTTTCATTTTGGGGACAAAGAAGTCCCATAATAAATGATAGCTTCTTGCCTCAAGGGGAATTTCTTACACTACTGTACACTCTCTAATTGTATTCCCAAATGAGTGTCAAGTTTCATCATGCCACTGAAATACTAAATTTCAAGGAAAATACATTCCAAAATATCCATTTATATATATATATATAAATGAGTGGAATATTCTTATATCAAACAAAATATATTCTAAAGTATATTCTCCTAAAATCATACCACAAACCATAGAAGTCTGGAGACTCTTTTCCCCAGTACTAGTTGCACTACATAAATATGGAAAAACTTAAAACTCTAAGACACAATTTGACTACTCTATGTAGACCCTATCTGCTAGTTTTATACTATTGGTGTCTAACTACCGTGTCCATAACTACCCCCTCGAATTAATCGGTTGGTAGTACTGTAGCTCCCTTCCAGAAATGGTGTTTTTGATCCTTCTCTAGTAACCAGAGTCAGTGCATATCCCCTATCACTAGTAGATGGAGGAAATATTATACAAAACTATTATAAATGGCACATACTACCATAGTCTCATCACTCAACTAGGACTCTATCACACTGAGGTTTCATGTTCCCATGATTTCCATACAAATGATAGATTAAGAACCTTCCAGCACATGTACTCTGAATGGTATTTCTCTCATGAGATGTCTCAAAGCAATGCTTATTATCACTAGATACTATACCACTAGTTTGAGAAGCTAGTACACTCTAATCCATAATTCCATTATCCCTTAGTTTATGTTAGGTAATAATATCCTGATTTACTATTTCAGATATAGTAGTTAACCAAAATACATTCACCTTAGATCAAATAGGATGCCTGATCCCATCCTCAAAGAATCTCGCTCAGGACTTCTCATCAATTGTGTAGATATTTGAAAATCATTGAAGCTTTATCAAGTGAGTTGAGTAATCCATCACAGAAATAGTTCCCTGCTCTAGGTGTGTAAACTCCCTAGCTTGATCAACCCTCAAAGTCTTAGGGAAAAATTAGTCAAATAATCTTGATTAGAAATCCATCTAAATAATTTCCTGATATTGATATTCCTAGTTTTGGATATCCAACCAACATTTCATGAATCCATGAAGAATATACATCACGATATTGAACCTCCTTTTTGGATGTTTCTCTAGATGTTCAAAGATAGAAAATTTGGTCACAATCAATAACTCAGCAGCCTCGAGGCCACCATCCCCTGAGAAAGTAGGTGGATGATGCTGCTAAAACTCCTATATCAATTATTACATAGAGGAGGGATGTCATTAAGCTCCCTACATAGTCTTAATAATATGTAGGAACCCCTCTAAAAACTAGGAATAATCTCTCATGCCATGAATAGTAGTTTATGTCATAGGTGTCACAACTGGAGGTAACACTGGTGGATTAGGTCCCACCACCTCCAAAGAATGGTTGTCTCCACCCTCTAGAAACATGACTCGAGGACATCATGGTGTCATAGCTCTAAAAATTTCAAACACACACCTCATATAGAATTTGATAACAAAATACCACATATATAAATATAGGATAGGTACAAGCCTTCCTATAGGTATTTCTCACCCCCTCTTCTTTCTCCTAAATCTAGGTCTGGGCAATGTACTAGTCCATAAATAATCACAAAAGACACTTCCTACTACCCACTACTAAGGTCAAGTATGGTTCAAGATCTTTATTTTGTTCATAGTTCTTAGTAGATAGAGTGTCAATAGAAATTTATTGAGGAAAACAACCTTTAAGTTTCAATTTCCATCCCCATTTAACGATGAACATATTTTAATTTAATATTTACAATCCTTGAATTTATATTATAAACTAGTTAAATGAAGTATTATTCCCAATTTATAGAAGAAATGTTTTTTATAATATATAATTGGTAGTTCATGTAACTGTATCCAAACTATTACATTAAATAACAGAATGTAATAGTTAATATAAGATTATTTGACTAGTTGAATCATCATTCCCAATTTATAGAGGTACATACACTCTGTAAATTACAAATGGAATTCATATATTCATAATCGGCTAATTTTTCATTCCATGTAACCTCATTTTCATAACTCAAACCCATGATAATTGGTTAGTTAAGGTTCCATCATCAAGTTATATGGGAAAACACATTTTAGGTTGATGGTGACACTTTAATAACTAATTATTTAATCTATTTTTTTCCTGCAGAAACATTAGTTTCATAAAAAAATATGTCACTCAAGGAACATACAACAAGTATCTTGCATTCAGGTAATGAAACCTACATGGAATGGCATAATTCATGACATATGAATCTTTAAGGTTTCTATAATGATGTTTTATTGATGATTGCTTTACAAATTAGGCTAAGAATAAAGTACAACCAATAATAGTAATAGTTAACACTGCACCTCATGTACATCACCCAGTGGTGGAATTAGTACAACTATAATAGGAATAACCTATAACATAATTTCTCATCCCAGGTAATTTGGATTTTTCTCTGTATGTGGGTCAAATATTCCCAAGAATAGGCTTATTACCAAATTTAGACACATCCTAGTCTCTTTTATACCAACTGAAAATAGTAAGAAAAAGGAAAAGAAAGCTCTAATACTAATTCATAACATCCAGGACCTAGTTCACTCATAAGTAACCCATCTCAGTTAGTCACATTTCCTCAAGCATGCCTCCCTATATGCCAAAGGCTACTGACTAGCAGTGAGGGTCCATGGTGATATAGTGGGGAGACTATACCATCATGATCAAAGTCGAACAATGGAGGTAATAACTAAATAAATAGAAAAGACATAATAAATACAAATAGAGAAGTGCAGGTAATTCATAAAGACAATAATAATACATTAATATAAAAGTGGCACCATATAAAAAATTATTATTGTGTCCTGAAGATATAAAAAAGTTAAGAATACATGTCAGTAGGAACATATACAATAAATATATAAAAAATGTATAGAAATACCAAAAATTAAATCTCCAATAGCATCATGATACAAGGTTCAATCTCATGTTCCAAAGTTCCAATGCTATAATTCAATTAGGAATCCATGACCAAGTGCTTTCCCTTGTCCCTACCTACATCCATGAAGTTTTCCCAGGTACTAATTAGTGGCTTGAATAGGTTGTGATATGTACTCAGTAGGCCGCCACCAATGGTGTAACAAATCCATCTTGTATATGAAAACTATAACCATGTGTAGTTATACCGGGTAAATCTATAATATGAATGACATATATAAAAAAGTCCACAAATAGGTTTGTAACTATGAGAAGGCTATAAATGATTAATATTAGTACATAATGGTAAAGTGGGAAATTAACTACCAACTCTGTAATACACCACATATGAAAACATAGTAGACTTACATGGGATAGGTCCTAAGGTTGTAGACCAAGGATACCTCATTAATTGAAAGGAACTAAAAGTAGTATCATACCTAAAAGGGCTAGAAACCCAGGGAAAAAGGGTGAGTCATCTTAATATCTAAAGATATATTTTTATATGGAGGTCATAGGTGTCATAACTCAATCCCTCTCATCGATTCCATACCATAATAATGATCGGTTCCATACTGCAATAAAAACATAAAACAGGTAATATAAGAACTCATGGGCTATGTTAGTGTCCATGCTCAAGGTAAATTACCCTTAACATTACAATATCCTTATTTAAACCATTCATTTTATCATTTAATTTATTTATGGATTTCACAACTAGGTGGAAATATGACACACCAAAAGGGATGGTTCTTAGCCTAGGAAGATGGATGAAAACACCTCATAGGTGGTTTGGGTTGAGTTTGACAACCTCTAACCATGTCAAGGTGCTATATAGGCATCAAATTTAAGTTTCAAAAAATTAATATAAGACATTGATTAGTTTTAGGAGCAATGTCTGGAAATTATGGCATGTGGTACAATGGAAATAATTTAATAGATGAAAAACCCTTAGGAAACAGTTATAGACCACCTACCTTATGGTGGTAGAGGAGAACTTATCTAGTATCATCTTTCAATTCATATCAGAATGAGATAAAATGGATAAATATAAAAATTCCCTAAAATAGGGAAAAAGAGCCTGTATGAAGATCACACAACAGATAGCAAAAGAAACTAGGAAAATAAGGTAATAGATCAAAGCTATTATTGAGAAGAATATAATGAGACAAATGTATCTTTATTCGGTCATCGGATGGAGAAGTTAGATTAAAGCCTATCTTAGGTGCATTGTATGGAGAAAGAGGAGAAAGGAGGGTGAGAATTAAAAAGAAAGGGGGTAATCATAAATTCACTACTTTAAAAATGGGTAACATGTTTAGGCCACATGGTTGGACAAATTTTTTTCCAACCATACAACAAGCACTGTCCAAAGGCACGCCTCGCATGGGATAGGATCATGATAAGACTAATCATGTTCAACCCTTGAAAAAAACCTCTACAACAAGAACTGCAGCATTCACACGGTTGCACGGCCTGGGATTCCTGGTTGGAAAAAATTGTGTAGACTTCTTTAATTCATTAGATCGCCTTATATGGTTAAATAAAATTGTGCAAACTGGGCTGCATGGTTTAAACTAATCGTACATCCCATCGGTTTTGTCCAAAGCATAGGGATCTAGACTCAAAACAAGCCCAGGATGCTCTCGAAACCTCTACAACCTCACTCAGCATTCATATTATAAAAAATCCATTAATTTAACTTGAATTAAAATATTACACACCTTATATAAAATTAGGGGTGTTACATAACTCAATAATAGAAAATATTAAGAAGATTCTATAAGACCCCTAATATCACAAATTGGGGGTGTTACAGCCTCATCCTTCCTCACGAGTTCCACATTGGGTAGAAGGTACTCCTTTATAAATCAAGGATAAAGTTTCACCTGGGTAGGATTCTTTCTCACTAGTATATCACAAATACTATAACTAATGTGTATCCTTTTAGGATTTTTTAGGTTAAAAATGAAAATAGAAAACATACATTCACTGTCTATGGGAAGCAGCTAAAGCACTTCCATGAAACCATTCCAGAGTCCCCAATAGAGTAACTCCTCCTTCTCAAATACATTTATGAGTGAAGCCCACTATATTGCATCCTTAATTCCCATATTTTATTTAATTACAGTGAGTATACTACAAACTCTAGGTATGGGGGTGGATAATTTCTTGGGTTAGTTTGGAATGTTCTTTTCTTTCTTCTTTTTTCTATTTTTTACGCATTAAACGATATTTTTATGTTTTTTTATCCTATTATTTTTCTTTTTTATTTTCTTATATAATAATCATATTAAATTTAAGATCCTAATATTTTAAAATAAATAATTTTTTCGATGGAATATAAGATACACAACACCAATATTAAACAAACCATGAAATGTTATTATTTAAATAAGATTTTTATAACATAGTTGTTGAATTGGTGGGAATGAATAGGATTTAATTAATTATTAATTATATTTAATAACCAAATTAATAAAAATTTATTGATTAATTATTCAGAAATCACCACTCAATTTGTAGTCAAGTCATTTTATTCCTCAAAAATATGTTTTCTTCAAAAAAAATGTTTTTTATTGATTTTTGTAATTAATTTCCAAAACTTTTAGAAATTATATTTGAAAGAAATAATTTTTTTATATCTTTATTTAAAAATTATATTATAGGGAATTTTTTATAATTTTCTAAAAATATATTTTTTGTAATGAATAATGAAATATACAAATTTTTATTGAAAGTTGTATTTTTGTTTCAAGCATTTAAAAAGTAAAATTTTGTTTTAAAATGTTTTAAAAGTAAAATTATTATTTATTATTAATAATAATCTAATTAATTTAATTTTATTCAATTTTATGGTATATTTTGGTGTAATAATATTTTTATACTTAAATTGGCATTTTTATGAAAAATTGATTTTTGTTGCGTTTTGTGTTTTTATCTTAAATTAATTTATTCCAATTTTAGAAATTTAATATTGAAAAATTGATTTACTATTTATAATAATGATTTTATAGTTTTGAAAATATTTTCCTTTTATTTTTTTCATAATGAATAGTAATTGTGGTAAATATTTTTTCACCTCAGTAAGGGTAAAATGGGTAAATCGTGGCTAAAACTATAAAATAAGGTCTCAAAATCAACACAAAACATTCCTTACTTTATTTTTATAGGATATATTCAATCATATCCATATTTAATTATAATATATGGCATTTTGGTTCTATTTTCACTTGATAAATACATATATATTCTTTTAAGTAAAGAAAATTCCAAAATGTTACTCTCTTGACTTTAATATCATTAAAATTTTTAAATAAGAATTAAAAGTGGATAAATTAAGTTCTAAATTTTTATTTTAAATATTAATTAATTTATTTTATCATAATAATTTCTTTTTAATTTTTAGTGACAAAATAATTACCTTAAATGCTTACACAACAACAACATAGTGTTTGTGCAAGCAGTAAAAAAATCAAGTAAATGATAATAGAAACGTAATTTTTTTAGTGAGTTAAAGTGTTCCAAGAATTTTTAAGATAAATATAAAATATTATAGATGTGTGAAATTTTTATACTCTAATTTTATTCCATTCATATTATTTTCAAAGTCAAATTAAGTGAATAGTTTCAAAAAATGACATTAATGATATTTTATAATAAATAATATTTGATTAAATGATTTTAAATACATAAAAATATTATATTAATATAATTTAATTTAATATAGTTTAAAATATAAAAAAATTTCCATTTATGAGTCACTTATCATTTTATTATAACTTTCTTGACCCCTAAAGTGTAAAAAACATTAATATCATGCTAATTGTCAAAAGGGTTATTGGGGGGTTAAAACTAATAGATAAGGGAAAAAATAACCAAATCTTGCCAAAATTTTGTTTTATAAGATTATTTTCACTCATAATCATCTTATATTTGAATTATATCATTTTGGAGTAATTTTTTTCATGAAAATTAATTTATATTAATTTTAATACTTGATGTAATTCCAAGAGTTCCCCTCCCCTCACTTATAAAAGGGGACCTTATATCCTCTTTTATTCACACATAAATAACCATTTGGTTCAAAAGACTACCCAAATTCCTTCCTAACATATCTTAACATGTTATAGAGGTATTACTTTTAGTATAATATCATCCTTATAGGGGTTAAGGTGTAAAGAAAAGGTGGTTGTCTGAAGAAGAGTTATAGATTTTAACTGAATGTTTTAGTTTTATTTCTTCTTCTATTTCCTTCAAATATTTTTAAAACATGATGAAAACATAACATTAGTATATTCCATATACTGAGATTTTATTCTATTAATGTATAACCTATATCCATCACCTCTTCCATCAAATTAGAAATTAAACCATCATTCATGTGTACAGTGGACTACTGCCTCAGGAACTGATGTAATTTTTTTCCATCACTACCTCACATAGTTGGATATAATGATGGATTTAATGTATACATAGTATATTCATTACATAATTATAATTCTTTAAATATAATATATCATTTATTTTCTTACCATTCCATCCATTTAAAAATGATATCATCATTCATGCGTATATGTGGATTATCCATGAAGTAATGTGATTCATTTTTCATCACTGAATCACACAGATGATATATATGTAATGAACCATATTAGGTTGATATGAAATGTCACAAAAACTAGCTCAATATAAGTCTTTAATCACACCTCTTTGTATTCCAAAGGCTGCTGACTAGCGGTGACGGTCTAAAAGATAATGTGGAGATACTATACCTTCATGTCAGAGTGCAATAATAGTAGAAAATAACCAAAAGATCCATAAGGATAAACATCATATTACATATAATAAATAACCAAAACAAGTGAATACTATAAAAAATGGAATGTGGAATATAGTCATATAGACTCAAATCATGTAAAACATATAATATATGGTAACCCACTACATGGAACACATATACAAAATAATCAACTAAAAATAAATATAACAAGATCTACTCCTGACATTGAGACTAACCACATACCTAGACTCCACAATGATTGAGCTGCTCCAGCCTAATCCTAAGAATCCACATTAGTGGCTCATCTAAATCAAACAACAATGGGCCTTATCCCCACCCACCATGTAAATTGTACTCCAACATAAAAGTAGACATTATGTCTACATGAACACCAAGGTGTACATACAGAAGGTGAGAAATAAATATTAGTAGGCCACCCCCAATAGTGAAACTATAATATGTTATCATAATAAGTTCATGCACACGTGATATGACCAGACTAGATGAAAACTAATAATAGCTGGAATAAGGAAATAACTGCATAAAAAAGTAAGGGATAAACAAAAACAAGGAAAACAACCAATCGTTGGTTCTAGACTGACACTCGAGGTAAATCTACCCCCACTCTGGCCCACACCAGAGGACTTACAACACATGGTTAACCTAGACGCATGATGAAAGGTGAGCCCTTCATATCTATACAGGATCTCTATGATGTCTAAAACAAAAAGGCACTAATGTTGGACCCCAGGGCATTACCATAGGCATCCATACAACAAAGTTCATCAACTGGGCTCTATGGATCCAATAACATGATCTGAACTAGTGATAGGAACATCTAGATTCACACAACTAGAGAACCTATCATCCATGAAGGTCCTTAAAAAAAATGATCACAAAATATAGACTCAATAAGGAGGTATCCATACATAACCTCAGAAGTTCCATCTCATCCATGGGCCTTAGGAGAACTCATGTATCCATGGTACACTAAACCCACTCTGTGAGTGCCTCATCACCTAACAAACCTGAAGACACTCTAGCTAGGATGAATACTCAACTATATGGGGGATTAACTCCTCAAGATAATCCATTATCCCCCCAATCCCATCTATCAATAGTAAGACAATGGAGGAGAGAACCAGATAAAAACTCAAGTTCTATGCCCAATACAAGATATCCCAAGTGTCTCATCCTCAAAAAAATCCTAAGAAAAAACTTCCTCAAACAACATTTCCAACAACCAACCAAACATGGTATAATCCAACATATATGCTACCATCTGAATAGATGAACTACTAGTGCTAATAAACTCTCATCTAACAAGGTATATGGCCTATCTTAGCACTATAAATCACAACATCCGAAAAAATAGCCACCATGGGCTCTCAATGACCCACCTTAAGGGAAAACAGAAACTCGGGCTCCCACATTCCCTGAGGGTGAAATCATAAAGAAACACCCAACTATGAACTCCCTTTATGAACCCTATATCTTGGTCCATTCCTCTCCATAGATCCTCAAATAGACCAAATTCCGCATTAAGAGTATGAAACCCTATGAGGGGTTTCAGTAGCTTATCCAAAAGCAAAGCACACCAAAAAATGCAATCTCAATAGTCCTCATGACCACCTCAAAAGAAGGACCCTTCAAGGTATAGTTAGTATAAGATAAACCTCAAACAAAAACATCAACCCACCCAAAAAAGTTAAACCTTAAGAAACCACTCACAACCCAAACCAATAAACCACAATCAATTGGTCTGTCATCTAGGGGACATCCCAACTAGCCCATCCAAGATGTCTCTCCTTCCCAAATTTCATTAACTATCTAAGAAAACCAAAGCTAATCACCTTGTAATCCCAAGTCTATGGTACAAAATGGATTAGGACCATATCAGGGTCTCAAACCACCTCTCCCACCAAGGGGATACCAAGACCAAGTCCATGAGTGAAACCTTCTATCCACCCTCATCTCTCTCATAGGAACTCATCATGGCTCCTAAGAACCCTCAATCCATAGTGTTATATCCAAATCTAGAGGAGGCTTGATAAGGGACTCAAAAAAAGTCCATGAATGGTTCAAGGATAAGGATATAACCTAATAGACTCCTTATCATTGACACTATGCATTTCTTCAAGAAATGTGAGGTAAGCCCATAACCAAGCTAAGAATGAGGGTCCTCCAAACAAAGATCCCTCTTTAAGGCACCTAAATCCCAAGACCTTAGAAAACCAACACAAACAAGACATGAAGGGTTCTTAAAAACCTAATTAAAGTACTTAAACCAAATTAAATGGCTATAAAAACATGGAAATGGAAAAAAGGATAAAACCATGGCCAACATCAAGGCATAACCATTGAAGCTTAAATATCAGACTCATTATCTGCCAATGGATGAAGAACCTAACTCATGCCACACAAGGAATTTAAATCAATTAAAAAATATAAAATGAACTAATCAATTTAATTATAAGGGGAATAAATCTTGAAAACTCACTAAGGTACATCCACTCTCTAGAAACATGACTAATATTATGTGGAAGGCCCATGATGCACCTATGAAACCAAGTAGAGAAGAATAAAAATAACATGATACCCAATTAGATGGAAATACCATTCAATTTAATTTAAGTTCAAGGAAAAAACCATTAGAATTTTATCTCCACTAAAAAGATGAGCGACAACATGAATACATTATCTTGGGATGTCCTCTCACCAATCCACACCAAATACCCATCTTCCTTGGCCAATTACACTATGATTTGGTGGAATCAGAACTGAATCCCTTAATGGATGAAACCAAAATAAAATAAAATGGAGTATGAATGGGAAAGGGGTGAATAGAGGAAGAAAATAACCTCAAAACACTAAAGATCACCTTAAAAATCCACCGAAAATCAAATGGTATTTAAGGGAATAAAGGGAGAGTGAGAGGGGGTTGGTCTGTACATGTGTAGGGAAAGAAATGGGAGGGGGAAAATAAAATACCAAGAGGGAATTTTAGTGTTTCCATTATTTTTAAACCAAACTAATAATTAGTATGTTTTGGGCGCATGATTTTCCAAACCATGTTCCAACTTTGTGGTTGGATCTTTCCAAGATAATATAACTCATGTGGTTTGGTCATAATATTTTCCAAACTATGTGTTAACCGTGTATAATGGCACCAGACCTCTCTACAACACCCCCACATGTTTTTTTTCAACTGTGTATAATTCATACGCCCTAGACCTAAGAGTCTCCCACACAACATGGTTTCTTATATTAATCAAATGGTTTGAACTTTCCAAAAACCATCCAATCAAACTAAACTCAGTTCAAAATGAACTAAAAATTCCCTAAGCATTAGAGGGTCACACAATTTTCAAAAAACTATATTCACCGAACCATGTATTGGGCCAAAAATATCCCAAAAACTATATCTCACACTCGTAACCCCATGAGTTTCACTTGAGAACTCGATCCACCTTCTAGACATCAAACCATTCTTAAAAGACTCCTAAGAAGAGGCTATAACACTTTTAATTTTTAACTGAATATGAATTCACCATATGACTCCTCAAATGAAAAAAATTCAGATTTCCTCTAAAATTCACAACCCATAATGATGATGTGCATTAAAAACTAACCATTATAAATTCTTCTACAACCTAAGAATCCTAGGTTGTGAAAAAAACTAAAAATCCTAACCCACCTCGGCTTCCAACTTATTGGATACTTGAAACATTCAAATTTAGAATTCCCAACACACCCCTACCATGCATCTTCATCAAACAATCCTAGGAGCAAAATCCTATCTCTAAAAAATGGTATGATTGAATCTAAAACCACCTAAAATACATCCCAAATTAAGTCCCAACATATTTTCCCCCTACCATGTCCAAAGGCATGCAAAACCATTAGTCGAACCTATTTAGGACAACTTCTCCCAGAGCACTTGGCCTTGGCCACCAACACTGAACTGATTTGACTCTCCCTGGATCACACCAGCCACAACATTCAACCTATGACTGAGAGGATTATCCCCACCATTGGAGTTCCCTAATTTTATCCCCTATTCCCAAATGGATAACCACATATCCCACACTATATCTGTCAACAAACGTAATGGATAGATGTGCCCAAAAAGCTCATGCCTGAGCACCGACATGAAAATTCACAATAACCAATGCTCATTCCAATCTCAATAGGAATAGAAACCTCCATGCTCAAAAAACCAATTAATATAAGGTGCATTACCACCAAAATATTACAATTCACTCCCCTATATAAGTATTTCCTTACACCACTCTCGAATGAGCGATGGGACTCATGGTCAAACGAGTCCGGTCCTAATGAAACTGAGCTAACACACCTAAAACCACTTAACTTTCTCCTCACACAAGTTAGTTCTAGAAAACCAGAGAACCCTCGACACTCCTCCTAAAAAACAAGTCATATCCCTCATTCCATTATAAACCAAATGACCACCCTCTACTCAAGTTTTGATCGAAATCCACAAGCATCCAACCATGCTTTCATTGTGCCACCCAAAGTACAACCCAATCATGAAGGGATAGGGGTCCAACCAAACCAACCATGAGATAGGGAGAACTCCCAGTACTCTACTCCATAAATACTAGTCATCTTCATGCCTAACTACACCCTAGTTAAATCATGCATCGATGGTCTTACCAAGGAAAAACAATCATGCCTACCCAAGATATCAGTGATAGCAGGAACATAGGCCCCACCACATAACCCAGCAAAAAACATGTGGCATTAATAGATCCCTCCAAAGAAACATGAACCTAGGAATTTAGAGGAACAACCAACTTAGGGAAACTCAATCCCAATCCAAGGATCTATCCAACATCATTTCCCTCATCAGGCCACCAAAAGGATACTCAAATCCCATTACCGACCAACTAGGGTTTACATACATCCCTTGATCAAGGGAATAAATCTTAATCATCAGAAAAAATCTCACTAAATGATCCATATTACCTTTCATTAGAAGAAAATATACACATGTGGTTTAGTTGGGTAGAATTCCACCAAGTACTTACATGAGAAAACACTATATGAGTAATTAATGACACTTTAAGCAACTGGACATTCATCATCAATAAGATGCCTCAAATATTCATAAGTCATGTGAATAGTATATTCCTATAATGATGCATGAACACTAGCCTATTTCTTATGGTATAAGGGAAAAACTAGAATAAACCATAAATCAACATACCCAAGTACATCACACTAGGTGCACACAACCATAAAAAAATATAATAATATCAATCCCATAACCTGGAAACTTGAAATTCCACTTGGAAAATGTGTTTTTGAAAAAAAATTCCAATATCCATAATAAGTTCCAACACATTCCTGGACCACCTATCTACCAAATCCACATTTCATAAAACTAAAAAGGCTCAGATTCCATTTTGTAATGAACCATCCCGAGTAGACATGACACATCACCCTAACTAGCTCACCATAAGTCCTCAAAAATGCCTCTCCATACTCTAGAGGCTTCTGACTAGTGGATATGGTCTAAAAGATACATTATAAAGACTATACCCTCTAGTCATAGTGAAATAATAGTAGAAAATTACTAAAAAATACGTAAGGATAAAATTAGTGTACCCATAATAAATAAATGAAACAAGATAATTCTATAACAAATGGGATGAAACATATAGTCATAGAGACTCAAAACATGAAAAACATACAACATATTTCCACACACTATGCCTAACACATATACAAAATAAAAGACTAAAAATAAATGCAGCATGCTCTACTACTAACACTGAGCCTAACCACATACCCAGTCCCCACGATGCTTGAGTTGCACTAGCCTGATCCAGAGACTCCACGTGAGTGGAACCACTTGATCAAGAAACACTGGGCCTCAACCCCACTAACCACATAACCTGTTATCTAACCTAAAATTAGTTATTGGGTCTTCATCCATACTGATTTTTATGTTTAGGGGGTGTGAAATAAATCTCAGTAGGTCGACCCAAATGGTGGACCTATAATCTACTGTCATAACAAGTGTATGCACATGTGATATGTCCATCCTAGATGAAAAATTATAATAAATGGCATAAGGAATCAACTGTATAAAAATGTAACAGGGATAAAAAACAATGAAAATATCCAACTATAGGTTCTAGACTAACACTCAAGGTAAATCTACCCCCACTCTAGCCCCCACTATAGGATTTATAACATGTGGCTCACCCAGGCACATGAAAATCAGTATGTATGTCAAATATACAAAGGATGTCCAATAAATATAAACAAAAAGTCACATATTTCTCACCCCAGTGTGTAACCATAGGCATCTACATGAAAAATCACATCTTCTAAGCTCTACGACTCTAATATAATGATTTGAACTGGAAACAAGAAAATCTAGGTCAACACAACTAGAGAACCTGATGGGCTTGAAGGTCTTATAGAATGAATTGGGAACCAACTATGGACCCAATAATGAGGGATCCATACATAACCTTGGGATCTCCATCACATTCATGAGCCCTGAGAGCACTCATGCATCCATGGTTCACTAAAACCACTCCATGAGTTCCTCAACACCCCATGAGCCTAAATCCACTCTAAAAAGGTGTATATTCAACTAGAGGGGGCAATGCACTCATCTAGATCATCCATTATCTCCCTAAGCCCATATACCCACAATTAGCCAATAAAGGAGAGAACCAGATCAAAAATCGGGGCTAATGCTCGATCCAAGATATCTCAAGGGTATCCTCCTCAAACCAAAGTCCTAAGCAGAAACTGCCTCAAACAATATGGCCAGCGACGAACCGAACATGGGACTATCCAACCTTGACCACAAATTCCATAAAGCAAAACTAGAAGCACCAATAAAATCTTTTCCAACAAGGGATGGGTCCTCTCTTAGAAATCTGTATCACAACATCCAAAAAACAACCACCATGGGCACTCAATGACCCACCTTAGGGTCAAACCAAAACTATGGGATTATGTAGCCCCATAGGGTCACAAAATAAATCAACATATAACTAGAGACTCCATTGTTTCACCCAATATCTTGGGTCACACCCATCCATAAATCCTTAAATTTCTTAGAGGCCTCGGTAATAGAAATAAACCCTGTGAGGGGTATATCTAAATCATCTAAAATAATATCATGCCTATAAAGACATTCTCAACGTTCCTCATGACCACTTCAAAATCAAGTCCCTAAAAGGGGTACTCAGCACAAGAAAACCCTCAAAAAACACCAAACCATCCACAAAGGTATTCCTTAATCAACCACCCAAAAACCAATCAAATCAAGAATAAGAAGTTGTCCTGTCATCTAGGGGATATCCCAAATATCCCATCTAAGATGTATCTCCTTCCCAACATCTTTGAACTATCTAAGAAAACCTAAGGACAACCACCCATGAATCCCAAGGCTAAGGTACCAACCATCTCATGTCCCTCTTAGGGTCTCAAAACACCTCTTCCACCAAGGGGATACCAAGACTAAGGACATGAGGGAGACCTTCTTTCCACCCCTAACTCACTCATAGAAACTCACTGCATCTCCTAAGCACCTATAAGTCACACTGTCACATCACTATCATAAGGAATCTCACTAAGGGACTCAAAAAAGTCAAAAATGGTTAAAATATGATGAGAAAACCCAATATCCTCCTTATCATTTCTACTATGAACCATTTAGGGTGGAAAATGTAAGTCCCTAGAACCAAGCTAAGAATAAGGGTCCTCTAAACAAAGATTCATCTTATAGGAACCTAAAAACCAATCCCTTTCTAAACCAACATAAACAAACTATAAAGTTTCTTAAAAAACTAAGGAAAATATTTAAATAAAATTAAATGGCCATAAAAATGGGAAACAACACAAATTATAAACCTTGACCAACCTCACTGCGTAACCGCTAAAGATTCAAGCTCGAACTCATGCTCAACTAATCACTGAAGCACCCAAATCATTCCATACATGTAAATTATATCAATTAAAATAATAAAAAATAAATTGATCAATTTAATTACAAGGGTAATAAATCCTATAAGCTCACTAAATCACATACTCTCTTCATAACATCAATTAACCATCTATGGAAGGCCCTCGATTCACCTATGACACCAAGAAGATACGATTCCCTAACACAGGATTACCAATTAGTTAGAAATACCATTAAATTTAATTGAAATCCAAGTAAAAATACACAGGAACTATAAATAAAATGAAACGATGAGTAAAAATGTGAAGAAACCAACTTAGGACATCCTATCAAAAAGAAATGCCAAATCCCCATCTTCCTTAGTCGATTCCACAATGATTTGGTGGAATCATAACTGAAACCCTTAGAGGAGACAACCAAAATAAACCACGAGGTTGGAATAAGGTAAAAGGGGTAGAGTTAGTAAGAAAATCACCTCAAAATGATGATAAAAACCTCAAAAATCTTCCTCAAATAAAGGTGTATTTAAGGGAATAAATGGAGAAAGATAGGGGTATGTGCACACATGCATAGGGGAAGAAAGGTGAGGGGGAAAGGCTAAAATCCCAAGAGGTAATTTTAGACTTTTTTCTCTTTTAACCAAACCTAGAAAGATATGCCATTTGGGAACACTGTTATCCAATACATTCATCAACAATGCAGTATGATATATCCAAGCCAAGGGACCTTTAATGGTTTGGCTGCACTATTTTCCAAACCATGTTCCAACCATGTATAATTACATTGGACCCCTCTGCAACACCTCACATGGTATGTCTGCAACCATATGAAATTTTTTCACCATGGAGTTCAGAGCAAACAACTTAGCATAATTTCCAATAAAACTGGAATTTTTTACCTTAACCATGCATGGATCATGAACTAAAATCATGATTAGATAAAAATAAACTAGAAACACCCTGAGCATCATATTGACACATAGTTTTCACTAAACCGTGTACACCAAACTGTGTGCCAGGCTAAAAATATTACGAAAATTCTAAATTGAACTCACAAGAACTAATATTCACCCAATAACTTGATCCAACTTCTGTGCTTCAAACTATACCTGAATTACTCTCAAGAAGAGTCTCCAACACTCATAATTTCTAACCAAATCTGAATTCACCATACGATTCTTCAATGGACCAAAAATTCAAATCTCTTCTGAAATTTATAAATAGTAATGATGAGGGGTGTTACATTATATAAGTTTATTTAAAGTGATAATATTATATTTATGATATAATCATAATTATTTAAATATAAAATAATTCTTACTTTCTTTCCCTCATGTTTGTTGAAAAATGGAAATGTTACTCATGCATACATACGGCATACCATCTTTATGATTGTAACATAATTCATTTTTCATAACCTTATTTCATGTTTGGTTTTAAAAGTGTAATTAATGTATAAAACTTATATTTATATCATTATAATTATTTTGGATATGGTGGATTAATTACCCCTTTGACCAAGGTCAATATAACGAAGTCGTTTTAAAGTTATGAACTGAATATCCTCAAATCACCTGGTGTGGACATAGTCGATTAAGTAGTTAAATATATATTTAAAATAAATGAAATAAATGGTTTAAGGATATGGTATTAATATTTTAAAATTTCCTTAATAAATAAAATAATTGATATAGGTTAATTATATATGATTTAAAGGACATACATGGAAAGTATGGACTCGAGGTATGGGATTTCATCTCAATTTCCCTTCATTAAGGTATATTTTAATGTTATTCACCTAATTTTTTATATGGTATATAAGTTACCAATTTTTCATGTCATATAATAAATATTTCATACTTTATGATATTTTATGTTAAAATTCATGTTAATTAATCCAAGGGGTTTTTCTTGGGAAGTTACCAAAGCATTAAGGGTTTTCTTAACTCAATTTTCTTTCATTGGGTTATACCAATTCTTCATTGATTTTATTAAGAATATATTATGTGTGAAATGACTTTTTTTTATTTATGTTTTATTTCCATTTTTTGTGGATTTACATTTTTTACACATAATCACTCCATTGATTAATTCTCAAATCAATGATATGACCTTTGTAAGGGTTATTCATCTTAACTTTTTTTCTTTGGGACTTATGTTTATGTTATGAGAATATATTCTAAACTTAATTGTATATAATACCAATAGAAATGTTATATCATTGATATAATTTTATTAATGATATTTAAGTTTCCATTTGAAGTCATTTCTTTCACATACTTAAGATCTAAAAGTTACCAAAATTGTAAGAATTTTTATGATACAATATCATCTTATTTCAAGATTATCTATGTTCAATGTTATTTTGGGAGGGATAATATTATATTATTTTATTGAACCAAATATATTTTATTCTCTATTGTTTATGAATCTGGTTTACATGTTTATTTTCCATTTCCTTCCATATTGATTAAAGAAACATTTGGGATGTTGTTTGTAAGTGGACTTGATCTTGTATCTTCTTTAAGATCGGGAATATTTCTATTCAATATCCATGTTTTATAAAATGTTTTAAAGAATTTTATTTTATAAAAAATGATTTCTAAAAGTTAGTTTTACTAATCTTTGACCATATTTTAAATGGTTTTAAAATTTAATTTCTTTATGCTTTCTATATTGGTCACATTTGATTCTCTTTTCAAAATATTGAAAAGAATGTTTATTTTTAACATTTATGTAACAAATGAGTTTTCCTAACATCATGACCATTATTTTATTTTAATTTTAGTTTATAATTTTCCTAGGTTATTTTCAAATAAATTTATTTCCAAAATATATTGTGATTTTTTAGTTTTTAAAAGTGATTTTCAGAGTGGAAAGTGTGTTTTCCCCAAGAATGTTTTTAATGATCTCTTTATGGTATTTCTATTCACCAATGACTAAAACCCTTAATGTTAATTATTATCCATTGGGGATATACTGTAATAATACTATACTAATTCTTTCTATAGAAATATTATGATTGTTTCAAGGACATTTTTATTAAACTTGTTTATTTTCCACAGGTAAATAAAATTATAAAGGAATACAAGATGTTATTAAAATATTGATGATGAAAATAAAAGTTTCCATGTGTTATATTCATGTATGGAACTTAGAAAATATTTATGATGATGGGTGATCCCAATATAACTTATATGAAGGGTGATCTTGACATAGCTTATACAATGGGTGATCCCGATATAGGTTATATGTCGGGTGATCCCGATACAACTTATATGATAGATAATCTTGATATATCTCTCCAAATCAATGGGTAATTTTCCTTGTATTTAAAGAAAATAAGGATGAAATTAACCAGGGAGGTTTGTCCTATGGATTTAACTGGTCTCCAGTTATTTATGACATAGGTTATGAAGATGATGTTCCAAGATACCAACACATTTTCTTTATTCTTTCTATGGGTTCTTAATTTTCCATTTGATCAAGATTCGCATCACATGGACCTTATGATCATATTATTTTCATTAATGAAATTAAATTATTAATGATTATGTTTACCATTACTAATCATTTCAACTCACCCTTAATATTTCTCCTTTTCTACAGGTTGAGAAGAAATGTTTTTAAGTATGTCACTCCTAAAAAGGATACTATAATTAAAGAACTTAGTGGGAGATTATGTTTATTTTTAGGAACAAGTTGTATATATATACATTTTTTTATGTAAGAGTTTGTCCTAATTTTCTAAAACTCTATAACTAAAAGGTCTATGGTTATATAATGGATCTAATTTTTTAGTTTGATATTATATGTTTTGAAGGATTAAATTTGGTTCATGTTTATTGGTATTAAATCAAGAATTATAAAAGATTATATTTTTAGCACCAGATCTAGGAGTGCGGACCTATGGATGTTATATTAAATGGCTATCTAATTAGGGGATTCATTGAAAATTCATGTTGAATTTCCTTATTTTATGATGTTGTAACAATTAAATAAAATTTATTTCAGTGATGGCATGTGATTTTGACCATATAATTAACATTTAGGGGTGAATTTAAGTAAAAGTGGTTTTTTTCAATGGTATGAATGATTTTATATCTATAAAAACATTGAGATGTTGATACCATCAATGTGAGTAATTTATGGGTAAATTATGCCATTTAATAAATCTACACATCATTACACATAATCAGTAAATGTGATTTTTTTATTAATTAAAGGTATATATAAGTTATAATTAATGTTAGTTAGCTTTATAGATTTATTTTTCTATACATTTTTCCTTATTCGATCAATTTCATTATCGTACTAGATTGACCAATTATTGATTCCTATTTTTCTTGTAGAAAAAAATTTACAAAAAAGATATAAAATAAAAAAAAAATTAATAAAAAATATATTAATATAACACAACATATAGAAAGGAACAAAAAATGTTTGAATTTCAAGAATAATTAAATGAGTGTGTTTTGAAATTTTATTGCAAATGGTGTGGGGCAGGTTTGGTTGAAAGAATCAAGCAAGATTAATTTTTTTAAAATTATTTATATTTTCTAAATAAAAATAGGAGAGATAAGCATGGAATTATCATCACACACACATTTGGGGATTTAGTGGAATTTTTCACTCATGTATTTTCTTTATAGGAAGAATATCATGCATCACCATGAATTTTGTTCTGATATAATTTAGGAGAAACTTATTTCAATATTTACTTAGATTGACTCATTAATGTTGTTTTTCTTTTCTCACATCGCTATCATGAATTGAAATTTCTATGAATGTTAAATACTCGTGAACTATGAAATATCTTCATGCGTAATTTTATAAAATTTAATTTCTTCTAGGGGTGAAAATGTTTGGGTGTGAGGGTATGGTCACACCCTGATTCATTATTCTTTTCCACCCTCATACCACTAAGTTAAACTATTTTTTTATTTAAAAATAATTAATAATAAATTTAAATTATCATTTATCTCAATTATTTAAGGTTAAATAGTGTTAAAAATTGAAATTTAACTTATTTTTATATTTTCATTATAGATAGAGATGATTTGGAGAGCCCGTGAGGCAGTGGGAGAAAACTAGGAAAAACTTCAAGAAGCACATGCACACATGTTCACTGATTTACACATTCTAAAAAAATATATCCAATTGGGTATAAATTTTATGGCTCGATCCATAACTATGTGGGATACAAATCATTATAATACATCCAATCCTAATTCATCCATATTCTGTCATGAATGTTATGATCTTTCTAGGAATTAAAAACTTATCAAATTCAAGAGTATATATAGTTATATTGATAATATATCAAATTACAAAAGTCTAATGACAACCAAAACTTATAAGGAGAAAATCAGGAGGCCATCCAAAAACTCCTATATTTTTTCAAAGTTGAAATAATGTTGTTAACTTGTTCAAATCTAATCCACAAGTGTTATTTTCAAATATTTGTGAAAAATTCACTACCTCCCATTCCCTATGAAAATATAACTTCAGATCCTCATTTGTATGTTCTTCCTGTGGGAATGTTTTTCCCATTTTGGAAAATTTTAGGATTAATCTCATCCATTTGGAAGTTTTGGATATACCTATCCTAATAGGGGTATCATTTATTAAGAAGGATATCCACTCAAGCCTCTTCCTCCTCCTCTCAATGGTGAGATAAACATTGGATGGTCATTACGAGGGAGATACACACTTGTTAAGGGAGTTCCATTAAATGAATTTTATATAATTTTTATATAGTTTTTTAATCTTTTATTGTGTTTATAACTTGATGTATATTTTATTATAGTTTTATATCAATTTTCTTTCACAAACTACATGTGTTCTATTAACTGATAGGCACTAATATTACACATGGGAAATTTATATTATTCCAAATGGACATTATATGATTCAATTTATACCCCATAATCATTTAATTAGTATTATATTTGGTATTCACAAACTATTTATAAGATATGGATCTTGGTTAAATGATTGTTACACCAAGGTATAGGTTTAATTGAAATGATTTTAATAGCTAGAGGGTAATAAGGATTTGGATTAAAATCAACCAAATAATTACTCTAAACCTAAATATAATTCTAATATAAAAAATGACATTTTTTGTATTAAACATAAAGTGATAACCTTCTCCAACATCTCATGAACCTCGCATTATTTTGTAATACCTGTTAGTTTTTTCTATTATTTATTTACTTCAAACAGTTTTCTCTCACCCCCACTTTTTTTGTATAACTTATTAAAAATTAACACTTTAAATCCCAAAATCTCTATGAGGGATGACCTAGGGTCTTCCCTAGACTACATTTAATCATCTAAAATACAATTAATTTGGCATTCCATGAAAAAAATTAATCAAAAAAATCTCCAAGACTCAAGATAGTAATATCCAGATTAGTCACCAAAACCCTCCGAAAAATAAGAAAAATATATTTATATATAGGGGTGAGAATACATGTATACTTAGTAGGTTAATCCTAAATAACTTTCATATAAATGTGTAAGAATCATATTATTTCATATGTGAACAAATAGTAGAACCAACATGCACCTATGCCAGGTCAACTATCATCCAACCACACCAAGTCTTAGTCACCCAATATCGCACCCAAATATAATAACACAATATCAAAATAATACAATAAGAAGGAACCCCAAAACCAATTCCCCATTATTTTTTTTCTCTCATGCCCTAGAAAAACACATCTTACTACTCTCTTCCATTCCATGTATTCATATAATTATAACACCCTGGAATTTTATTATTAATTTCCCTTTAAATAGAATTTATGATTAATTAATTATTTTACATGAAACATCAAACTAAGATAGACTATGATCCAATTTATTGAGAGAAAATATTACAATACAAGATAACCATTAAAACATTATAAGAAATCAATATAAAACATAATTTTGAAAATTTAAAGAGGAATAAATCCATAAGTAAATAAAAATTCCATGACATAAAACCTTTATCCTCATGGTTTTATATGATTATTATCACCCTAATTGCAAAAATGGATGTAATATAGTGAATGAAAAATATTATAGACATGTTTATAGATAAGTAAAATAGTTTTAGTGATTCTAAGAATGTATGTAAGACTTTATTTGGAATGAAAATTAACTATTTAAAATATATTCATTGGAAATATGCTTGTTGGATATATTGTAATTGGGTTTTCATGTACCCAAAAGGTATTTTTTTGGAAGGTGGTGCCTCAGTCAAAGACCAAGGAAAAATTTATTGAAAAAAACAAGTTACAAGAGTCTGAAAGATGGAAATTTATTACAATCTTTATCATAAAATAGGAGAAAATCATCAGGAAAGTCATCCTACCATGTAATGTCCTAGTTGAACCCTTTGTTTGTAAGACCATCAGCAACCATGTTCGCTTCATGAAATGAATGAGTGGAAATGTAGTTGATTTCTGAGATTAAAGCAAGGCAATTCATCCAATGGGAAGTAAGAAGCCAACAAAGATGCACCACCCCCTTCCAAATAGATTGGAAAATAGTGGTTGAATCACTTTCAATCCAAAGATTGTTCTAACCCTTTTGTATGGCCAAGTCCATGGCATGTATCACCCCCATCATTTCCAATTCCAGAGATGAGGTCATACCACAACCGCCAAAGAAGCATCCATGACAACTACCAAGATAGTCTCTGAAAATGGAACCACATCCAGTAGGTCTAGGGTTTCCTTTCGAGGCACCATCAACATTCACTTTGATCCATCCTGGAAGCAGATCTTTCCAGAATACCTCAAAGGTGTGTCGCGATTTTCTGTAAGAACCAGTAATCCAAAGTCGGTGTAGGATCTCAAAGTCACCAATAGTGTTGTCACAGTACGCTTTTTGAATTGAGATAGCATCTCGGATGGTATTGAGAATCTGTGTCTGACCTGCATTGAGCCTAGATTATCAATTATTATAAATATTATTATTTCTATCATACTAGATCACATGTAGGAGTTCAACAACCATAATCATAAAAATATTCTTGATTTTTTGAGAAGATTTAGAATCAACACAATGCTGCAATTGAGAGCTTATAGAATGAAGAAGTAACCATCTGAAACCAAAAATGTCAAGAATGTAATTCCAAATAGCTGTAGCAGTAGCACAAGACAAAAACAAATGATTAGCATCCTCTATGTGTTGGTTGCACATGTTACATCTAGAGAAAAGATAAATCCCAAAATACTGTAGGCAAGATTCAATGGGGACCCTTTTATGAGAAATACGTCAAATAAGAGTAAGTCTCAAGGATTAATCCAAGGTTTACTAAAATATTTCAACCAACATAGGCTAGAATCAGAATTTATGAAATTGTTAATGTAAAAACTTTTGGAATCTAGAACACCATTGTAAGTAGGTTCCCAAATGAGGAAATCCTTAGAGTTAGAGAAGGGATAATTGTCAATAACATAACTGATGATATTAGGGTGAGTGATGTCATGATAATTAACAACATTCCTAATAGTGGAGTTGGTATTTTCAGGAGGAGTAGTGGAAGGAATCTTGGAGATTGAAGGCACACCAGTCCAGTTATCAAAAGAAAATTTCATAGAGTAATTAGTACTGACCATCCATATAGAGTTGTTCATAATGTTGGTGAAGTATTTTCTAATGGAAGGCCAGATAGAAGAAGTAATGTAGCTCAAATTTTCATTATTAAGTTTAGAAATTAATCTTTTTTTGAGAAAATTCATGGAATCATAGTTATTATGAATCAACATCCAAGTCATCATAGCTTGAAGAGAGTCATTAAAAGGCTTAATATTTTTTATTCCAAGACCACCCTTGTCCAAAGGCTTACAACAGGTGACCCAAGGAATGGTTACAAGATTCTGTTCAATTGTACTACCAAAACAAACAAAATTTTTAATGTAAACATTGAGTTTCTTAAGGAGACCAGTAGGCCACGTGAAAACCATCATCGAGTAAACCATTTTGGAGACAATTTTAGATTTCAAAAGACAAATTTTTCCATCCATAGAGAGAGATTTACTCTTCCAAGAAGAAAGTTTATTGGTAATATGATCAAGAATTTTGTAAAAGTAACTGGATTTAGGTTTTCCCCAGAAGATAGGAACCCCAAGATAAGTGTAGGGGAAGGAACCTTCCTTGATACCTAAATAATTGATGATATTACTTTTTCTATTAGAATAAAAGTTCTTCCCAAAGGACACAAAGGATTTGCTCCAGCTTATAGACTAACCAGATATTTCCTCATAATGATACTGGGAATTTTTAAGGTTTTGGATATTCCTTTTATCACCTTGTAAGAATAGAATAATTTCATCTGCATATAAAAGATGGGTGGGAACATTTAAGTTTCTAGAAGCCTGGATAGGTTTAATCTTGTTTTGATCCACAATGCTGGTGAATAATTTGCTTAAGTAATCCTCAATAATAGAAAAAATAATGGTAGAAATAAGATCACCTTTCCTAACTCCCTTGGTTCATTTAAATAATCCTTTAAGCATACCATTAACAAGGATGGAGATGGATGCCGATTTGAATAAATTACTGATCATACTAGAGAAAGAGTCGTTGAACCCAAAGTTTTTGAGAACCTTGATAATGAAACTCCAATCCATGGTATCAAAAGATTTTCTAATTCAAGTTTAATGGCAACAATGCCTCCTCTAGTGACTTTTCTTAATATATTAGTGAATTCTGAAACAAGACAGATGCAATATTGAATAGACCTACCTTTGAGGAAACCAAATTGGTTCTAAGAAACAATTCTATTAAAAATGGAGGTATTTATATTATAAAGGAGTTTAGAGATAATTTTTTAAATATTATAAATAAGAGAAATAGGTTGGAAAAGGTGAATCTCAGAGGCATTTTCCACTTTAGGAATAAGAGTAAGGAATTGGGCATTTATCCCGTGTGGGAGAACACCATTGGGGAAGAAAGTTTTGAAAAGTTTTCAAACATACAAATGAATGATCTCCCAGTGGTGTTGAAAGAAACCATTGTTGAAACCAGCAGGTCCCAGGACACTATTAGGATTGAGGCTAAAAATAGTGTCCTTGATTTCATGATCTAGAGGGATTCTAAAAAGGTAGTAATTATCTTAAATAGTCACCATATTCAGTATGATATCAGGTAAAAGATCTTTGCAAACATCTATAACATTAAACAAGTTATGAAAATAAGAGACAACATGATTAGAAATATTCTCCCCAGATTCAAGGAGTGTGTCCTCATCTCTAAGAAAAACAAGAGGTATACAGACCTTTATAATTATTTGGAGAGAATTTTAGAAATTTGTATTCCTATATCCATCTAAAATCCATTTGGTTTTGAAAATTTTCTTTCGCATGTTGTCTTTAAGTTTCATAAGAGAGTTGAGTTTCAAAGAGGTACTAATTTCTAGTTGAGGATATAAATAAAAATTAGAGCAAGTATTAGAGATTTGAAATTGAATAAGGTCATTCTATAGAGAGGAGATTTCCTTGTAAAGCTGTTTAGATTTGGAGCTACACCATCCCTTCAGACACTGCTTAAGGTTATTTAGTTTAGTGATGCAATAAAAAGAATCATTTTTATGACTCATGCCATCACAAAAAGATTTAATAGTGCTAGTACATTCAGGATCCACAACCCAAGCATTGTTAAATTTAAAAGGGAGATAGGGTTTTAATTTTTTTTTTAGAAGACTGACTAGAATATGATGATGGTAAGAGTTGATCTTTGGTAAGTTAATACTCAATATAGAGTCCCATTTATTGAGGGCATAGATATTAGTGAAATCCCTATCAAGTTTTCTAGCCACTACCCTATTGTGGTTTCTTCTAAACCAAGTGAACTTAGAACCTGTGAGACTGATTTTTATAACATTACAATCCTCAATATAATATTTAAATTCTCTTGAGGAGATATAAGAGTGGGACGGTCCAATTTTTTCACTAGGGTTAAGAATAGCATTGAAATCCCCGATCACAAATCATGGATCCTGTATAAGGTTAGCTAGGATATTAAGGTCATTCTAAAGGGATCTTAGATCTTGGTATCTATTCTTAGCATAAATTATAGTGCAATGAGAATGTAAACAATCATAGGAAAATTCACAGGTAAAAATTTTCTCAGAAAATTTGAAAACACTAACAGACTGTAAAGATGAATGATAAAAAAACAAAGTGATTCAGTAGCAAGTCCATCCTTAAAAGCACCAATAAAATTATAACCATTAGAACACAGATACAAATATTTTGAAGAAAAATTAGTTTTAGGCTCAGTGATAGAAACAAAATTGGTTTTTGAGTAAAAATAAATCTCTTAAGAACAATATAAGTGTCAGAGTTAGCAATACCCTGAAAATTCCAAAAGAAATAATTCATTGAAACCTGTGTTTGGAGTTAGAACTCCCTTTTTTGAGCCACTTAATCCCTTCTTCCTCATTGATCTTATGGGGGTTCTAGAGGAGGTTGGGCAGGATTTCTTTCTCTGTTTACTCATAGAGGAAACAACAGATAAATTAGAATCACCTGTAATATCAGCACTTTTATTTTTCTCCAATGATTTTGCATTCAAATGTGGGGTTGTTTGGATAACCCTTGGAGTCATAAGAGAAGTTTTATCAGTTCTAGGTGTTCATGAAGATATAGTATCAGTGGAAGTATTTAGAGAGCCCATTTCCACCGTAAGATCACTTGAAACTAAGGCCTTATTGGATACACTTCAGTAACAGGCCTAAAAATGACCTTATCTGTAATGTCAAGATTTATTTTAATAGATGGATTATTCAAGGAAAGAGCCAATGGGACGCCCCTTACAATTAAGACATGTTGTTCTATTTGAGTAAAAGTATCACAGGGAAGGGAAATAGCTGTGGCAGTGGGGTGTGATCTCACTGCATCTATTATGTCATTATAAATACTGAAAATAGAATTTATAGATTCACCAGCATTAATATCTAGTGTCACCATACCTGCAGGGATCTCAGATGAATGGCCAGCATGCTTCTTGTTTTCCATAACCTCACTGCTGCCACTCCCATTATTATTTATAGTACTAGAGGAATCACCTACATCCTCCCTATAAAATATGGGCACATGACCTTCAGAGACTATCGATATGCTGATATCCTTCCTGTCGTGTGAGACCACAAGTGTTGCAACCTGCTGACCATCACTCATAGAGGTGTGTTGGGATGAAACATGATCAATAGTAACTACCTACGGCTGATCATTTAAACTAAGAACCATTTTCTCAATCTCTTAAAATATACCTTCATTAGCATAGACGTTTTCATCTTCCTCTACCAAATCATCCCATATAGAACCTGAAGGATCCCCCAAATGTGGTGTCTTTTTCACCCATTTCGCAGTTTTCTTCATGAAGACTTCGGTTTTCTCCAAGGCAGAGGAATTATCCTTTTTATTCCTTATTACATGAGTCCAGACATCATATTTTGTTCACTCCTCCTGGATTTTAACTTGACCCTTCATCACTCTATAATTCAGTAGGGAGTGACCAACTATTTTACAGAGTTCGCAGAAGGGGGGCTTGCGCTCATACTCAAATTGAACCTCTGTTTTGTAGTCATTTGCGTTGAAGGAAACCACATCTGGAAGCTTGTTCTCAAGATTGACTTCTACCATGACCCTTGTATACATCCCAAGATTAGCGTTTATTGTTCGTTGATTAATCTTTAGCGGGGTGTCGATACAGGAGGCGATGTCACTTAAAATTTTGGGAAGCTAGAAGAAGAAATTGAGATCGTGGATTCTCACCCAGATTTGAGCCATCATGTTCCTGTGGGTGTGTAGATTAAATGGTTATAATATGAATAATTAAATTTAATAGGATGTGGTTAAAATTATATAATTCTAAAAAATGATATTTTCCAAAGAACTATTTTTTTATGTATTGCGTATTTTATCTTAATAAAATAAATTGATCACTATTGAATAATGATATTAGTGAAATTTATTTATAATATAAATAAAAAATAAATTAACATTCTTATAAAGACTTTTAATTATAAAAGGATACGAATAAATTATTTTAATGCTAAAAAATCATTTTTTAAAAGAAAAAAATTATACATTATGCGTTAAAATTAATTTTTATCAATTTTATAAATTTATTGAAATAAATTTTATTTAATATTTTTAATCATAAATTTAAAATTAGCTAATGTGGATAACTTCATTTTTAGTCATATAAATAATTTATCGAGGTAAAATTTTGTTGCCACAGTAATGTTAAAAGGGTTATTTTCGAAGAATTTTTTTATAAACATGCTGTAATTTTTATCTAAATAAATTAAATTGATTTATTTTAAATAATGTATCTAATTTAATTTTTTAAATATATAAAAAAATATATTACCACTCATTTAATTTTTAAATTTATAGGAAATAAAAATAATAACTGTTAATATTTAAAAAGTTGTTTTTCAAAGAAAACAATTTTTCCTATATATCTTATGTTTAAATTTTAAATTTAATTTTCTCGTGTTTAGAAATTTAATTTTATTAAATGGGGACCAAATTTAGGACCATCGCGTAAAAATTTTATCAGAGGGTTCATCTTATTTTTTTAGTAAAAGAAATAATTACCATGAAAAATATTTAATTTAGGTTAATGGGGGTAAAGGGAGTAATCTTCCATAGATCAGATTTTATTAAATTAACTTGACACATAGGGATCATAAGAGACCATTAAAATTTTTTAAATTCAAACCTTTATGTCTCAACATATTTTATTTACCTAACTCACATAACTCTAATGTGATTCCATCTTTACCTCAAACTTAACTTTAGTATCCAAGGATATATACTTCATTTTCACCTATAAAAGGATATCACTTACACCCAATTCAAGAAATTATATTACTTCAAATAATTCTTGAATACTTGAACATTTTACTTCTTATAAAATCACTTTCTATGTTTTAAAGTCCCAACGTTCAATAAGAAGGCATAACTCCTTCATTCTGAGGGAAGTCTTCATAGGAAGAAGTGATTTTTCCAAAGTAGGTAATAAGTTATTCTTTATTATTTTCATTTTTGTTATCATCTCCACTATTAATAAAATACATTCTTCATTTTAATGATTTATATTAACATAATTATTCTTTTAATAAATTGATACTACTATTATATAACTTTACACTCTTTCTCATTCATTAGTATAACATATTCTTGCATGGGTCCGTTTAACCAACTTCATGAAAGAAGTTATACTATCTTCACCATATCTATAATAAATGATAATAAATACCTTAATATAAGTTTTAAATTATATTTAATGGTAATTTATGTTATTAATATGGTTATATAATGGTAACACAAAAATAAATGATCAAAATAAAGTAACTCATTGTTACCAGAAAATCACGTGAAACAAGCTCCCTATAGATTCCATTCTAGAAAACCATAATCATGCATTCAAAAAATGAATATGGTACTTAATAAATCATTGAAGTAAAATGATCTATTAACTTGAATAATAAAGTAATGATTAACTTTATACCAATTAGGATGGATCTATATCAGTATTACAAAACTCATATGAAATAAAAAAAATTATTGACATCTGATGATGAAAATAAACCGACTAACTAATATATGTGTAGAGAATAATTATAAATGAAGTATATAAAGGGTAAAATATATGATAAGGTTCTGAAATAAGTTATTAATATTGTTATTTTTATTATACCGAAGGTTATAACACATCCAACCAAGTGGGAATCCAAGGTAAGGGGTTTTCTGGACTTAACTCTTTTCCTTAGGTCATAATCATTCCTCTTTGACTGTGGTCTTACAATATTGTTTTATTCTATCCTATTGAGTTTCCCCAAACCCTAAAACACAAATCCAGTTCTAAAAAAAATATTATTTACATACTATCTTTGATACCATATAAAGTGATCCCAACTTAATCATCCATAATTACAATATCAATAACCAATATTGAATCTCTTACATACCCAAGACCTTTTAGGTTTAGAGTTTTATAGAATTGAGAAAAATATTTACATAAAAAACCCATAATAAATGGAAATTTTTTCCACTATACCAATAATTTATTATATTAAAATAAGTATTAAAAATATCTTATAAAATTCTCCACACATGATACACTTCTATATATATAATATGTAATACTCTTATTTGTAACCCAAGGAAATGTAAACATAAGAAGAGTGATCTCAAATGCTCAGTAAGGGCACAAATAGAAATTAATAATCAATGATTAAATATAATCATATTATGATCATGTGGGTATGTGAACATAATCAATATACATGAATATAGTGTAAGAAAATATTACCCAATAAAACATGGATTATAAATCATGTGTCATAGCATGAATCTTGGAATAAAACATGAGTAAAAGGGGTGTGAAATCATGAGTAAATAATCAATATACATGAAAAAATAATATATATGTGTTTCAACTTCTTATCTCAATAATTCCATAAAATAATCTTATGAGCAATCATAAAATCAATAAAATAATCCTAAAGGTTACTTAGGAAATAATATTAAAAAAAAACTTACAATCAAGCTTAAAATATAATAACCTACCCAGTTAATTCTAAAATATTTTATCTATAGAATAATTCATTACTCAATTAATTGGAGAGCTATATCTAACCCACCTACCATCATATAAAATTTATAGGAACCATAACATGAATAAAACACAAAGGGGATTCCACTTCCATCATAAAACTCATAAAAACTTTCATTTGAACACATAAGAATAAGAACATATAATTATCACATAAAAATAAAAGGAAATATCCTTTTCTTTTATAACAATTAAAAATGAAAAATTCACAAAACAATGGGGATTTAATTTACTTTTTAAACCCATGAAATTTTGAAAATGAATCATCATAACATAGAAATAACATGACAGTGGGAAAATGTGATCAAGTATTCAATGTTAAACAACATTCTTTTCACACCTTTATAAATAAATTATAAAATGAACCATATTGGAAACATTAAAAATATTAATTTTTAAACATTTGTAAATAAATTAACAGATCCTAGAAAATTACTTTAAGAAATTATTGAATTATGGAGAACAACATTATCTAAAGAATACATACATTGAGGTAAAATAATTGTGTAAAATATCTCAAAAAATTTAGAGAAAATATTTTAAAGAAAACCCCTTACATCTTTTTAAATAAAAATCCATTGAAATAAAGAAATTGAAAAATAACTTTAAATATCATGAATAAAATAGAAACATGATTTTATATATCAAAGTGGAAGTATATACACCATATAATTTAATATATGTGTATATATTAATAAATATAAATTAATGAAGGAAAAATGATATGAAAGAGGAATATATTGAAATAAACATCCAAATATCATAAAATAAAATTCATTTATTATTCATGAATATAATAGGGTATTAATGTCACGATATAAAATAAAACATGGTGAAAAATATGAAACATGTCACAATGAATTGAAATTAAGAAAATAACCCTTACAAGGATCAAAAAATATTAATTATGAATATATTAATTTAGATATTATGTGAAATAAATGTAAAAATGCATAAAATAAGTAGAAATAGAACATAAAAAAATAATAGGTTATGATGCATATAATATTAGAATACCATAGTCAATGAGGAAACAATATAACTCATTGAAATAAAATTGAGTTGTGAATACCCTTATAATGTCATATTTTATGATGTATGAATCAATCAAAAATGAATTATGATAAATAAATGAAATTCCTCAGAAACATGAGATGAATTAAAATATAAATCAATCCTAATATAGGGACATATGATTTTATAACATATATATTATATCATTTTATATGAATATTCATTAAATCACACAAACACATGCCTATAGATCATAAAGGTATAGTGACTTTGGAAACTTGGACACATAAACAAATGGTTCATAAGTGAGTTATGTCATCTCCCGTTATATTCTTCATAACTTTCATTCTTCTTAGAACTATCATATATAATACCTTTCTTCATATCCTAGAATAAATAAACATAAGAAAGGGTGATATTATATGATCAGTATGGGTAAAAAGGTAGATATCAATATAACATGAGCATATGGGTATGAGAACATGAGAATAATATATGAAAACCATACCCTTCATATCATAGATCATAAACATGAGTCATGGAATAAATATTGGTAGTTAATAATACATTAATAATAATTTAATAAATTAAAATGACCCATGAGAGAATAAAATTGGCATAAGACATTGATTTTTGGAATATACATTATCATAAAAAATCTTATGCCAAGGCTACCCACCAAGACATTCAAAACATGTTAGGCTTAGGATAACCACCCATTTACCAACTTTAGGATTAGGATAACCTCACATGTACCCTCTTTTAGGATTGTTATAATGCCTTGTATACCCTCTTTTAGGCTTAGTATAACCTATTGTGTACCCTCTTTTATGCTAGGTATAACCTCTCGTATACCCTTTGAGCTCATATAACATTAATCATTACCCAATGCATTGGAGGGAGATATAGGTTCCACCCATGACATGAAGAAAATAATATATAATTATGATAAAAGATCATAAAAAATTAATAATATTGGAACCAATTAAAATAAATTGGTTTCATAATTATTTCATCATTTCCTCAAAGAATAACTTGTCGAAAAAGAAGTGGGTTTTATAATCCTTTTATCATGGTATAACCTGTGAAAGAGAAATGGGTTTCATAAAAATATTATCAATATAAATATAAAATAACCATAGAAAGATTAATAATGGTATCCTTGGTTAACATCCCTAGTAATTAATAAGTAACTTCAAAGGATGTCATATTATATGGAAAATGATTTTAAAAGAAAAATCACTTGGAACATTTCTTGAGAAAAAATATCCTTTCTTTGAAAATAAAAATTTTAAAACTAAAAATTCCAAAAATATTTTATAAATCCTTTTCATTGAAAATAAACTTGAAAACTTATAAAGTAATATTAAAAATAAATAATGGTCATGGAGGTGGGTAATTCCATTCATACTGCATACTTTAAAACAAATATTCCTTTCGCATTTTCGGTAAAAGCCAAGTGGTCATTGTTTGGAAAATGACATGAATATTCCTTTCAAAAAAAATTATAAAAAGTAAATCATGGGTTAAAATATATTTAATAAATAATTTTAATAATTTTAATCAAAAATTGAAAAAAATTTAAAAAACGTGATTTTGGAAGAAAAAGGGTTTTCGTTCGAAGAGAGAAATAAAGACTATTTTTCTTAAAGACGTCATTTTGAAATAAGGAGTATATAAAGAGAGTAAAATGAATTTAAAACATATATTATATATTAATACCAATATTATAAGATAATTAATGAGTTTATTGAGAGATATATCATAATATTTCATCATTGGAATCATAATCATAAACAACCCTGATAAACGATGAGATTGTAACATAAAACTCATACCACTTTGGTAACTTTAAATCATAATAGACATGAAATAATAACATTAAATGAAACTTATAATATCATTAAAATAAGTATATTAATTATATAACATGTCAAATGGGTATTATATACACCTCGTGTAAGAATATAGGTTCATAACATAACTTAGGTCTCCAAGAAGGTAATTTGAGACAAAAATCCATTACCGCTTTGGTAAATTTTGAACCATAAACCCCATAAAAAATAGATAATTATTTGAATATTTAAATACCAATAATTTTAAGGATAATAATCATAAAATTTATTCATGTATAGTGTATACACCACATAAAAGAAATAGGTAGTGAATATTACATGTGTCTCACATAAATAAAAAGTGAGACAGAAATCCCTTATAGTAAGTCTCAACTTCTCTAATACATGTTAAAAACTAATATATAATAAATATAAGTTTATTATAAATATATTAAATAACCATATATATATATAATACCATATATGATTTACTTATGACCTTTTATTACCTATTTATTAACAATTCAATGTTAAAGTAATGTTTCGGGTAATAACTGATTTGTTTTCATGTATGTTTTGATTTGTTATTTGTGTTCCTATTACTTTGACCATGGTTACATAATATTAATCATTTAAAATATGATATAAATTTCATATATATTCATTATATATGAATTTAAAGTGATCCATAAAAGGTAGAGATATAAAATTAAATACACTGCTCATAGAGACGATAGGTCATACATACGCATAAACGTTGTTTCCATTTTCCTAAAGGAAATAAGGAAATAAAGTTAAATAATATATTAAAATTAAAAAATAATTTTTATATTATATATCACAAATTTTCATTTAACCCGTCCTTATTATGTTCCATGTAAAGCGTAAAGGAATCACATCGCTTCGCATAGTGGTAGTATGTCGTACACATGAGCGACGTTATCATATTCCCATAGAATGTAAAGTAAAAAAGGAATATGTGATATAATAAGTATATAAGAATAATAATATCATATATATATTATATAAAAAATACATAAATCATTATATCCATCCATGATATGTGGTAATGAAAAAACAAATGACATGGTTTGTGAGGCGGTAGTCCGCCATACACACGAATGATGATTTCGTAACCCATTTTATAAAAGAGGATATGGTTTTAGGTCATTAAAATAACATAAAAATATATAATTATATTTATGATACTAATTTTATTATATCATAATGTTTTAATAAGAATTTAATGAGGTATATAAAGAAATAAAATAAAAATGTTTGTTGAAGAATGTTACCTCTTCCTCGAGTAACCTCCTTAGATTTGCACCAAAATTTGTCATATGTTTAACTTATTACAAAAACAAGGATTATAGGATGATAGGATGGAATTAAATAAGTTTTTTGGGTAGGTCCTGGCAGAACCAATGGGTTTTGAAAGTGTGAAGAGCATAGGAGGGGGAGCAGCCTTTTATAAATGAGGTGAGTGTCACACTTGTAATTTTTGAAAAGAAAAAGGTGTGCCCCTGTTTTTCACATTCCAAAAGGATAAAAAATGTAAAATTATAAATTATTTTAGACACAAGGTTTAAATATTTTGATAAAATGGGTGTTTTACATGTTTTTAGTCATTTTTAACCCTTCTCTTTTTAGTTTAAACCCCCGGTATACTAATTTTTACCTTAACTCCAATAAATAATTTTTATTGTTTTTATTATTCATTGTGGTACAAAATTAAGTTTAACTTATTATATAATATAAATTAATAATATTCGAAATATATAATCCATTTTACCAAATTCCATTCATATAAGTGTAAAATTTTAATTTAAAATTAATCTCGCAGACGTGATAAGAAAGCGAGTTTTCAAAGAGAAAATGTTCAAATGTTTAAAACGTTTTTATATCCAAAATAAATATAAAAATTATTAAAATTACATAAATTGTATTAATAGATATATAACTTAATTATTTTTTATTTTAAAACCATATTAAAACAATTTTTATATTTTTAAAAGTTCTAAAAGATATGACAATTCTTAATAAAAACCAGTATTTTTCACTATTCATCGAAGAAAATTTCTTCTCGGAGAATTATCAAAACATCACCCTGAGATATTTTTTAAATTATTATTTAAAAAATGAAATTTATTTTTTCAAAAACATTTTCTAAAATTTTTAAAAATCTGTTTTAAAATAAGTGCGTAAAAGATGACAAAACTGTTTTTTAGAAAAATATTGTTTTAAGCATAAGATTGGATTTACACTTATATTTAATATAGAAAACACATAAGAGGAATGTTAAAATTTTGATTTAATATATAATATATAAATTTCATTTAAATCATTCACCAAAATTGGTTTTTTTTTTAATTATTACGGTGGAAGGTGTTTGTTTGTATAAAAATAGGTTTTCAAAAAAAGATTTCCTTTATTTTAAATTGTTTTTATATTAATTTATAATTAATTGGTCAACAAAGAATTAATTTTATATTAATGTTTAAACCATATATTTTCATAATTTATTTAATCATATTCATACCCACTATTGCAACTGTTAGGTGATAACTAGCATATTAAATATTAATATTTTAATAGTATGTCACATTTTGTCTAAACTCGGTGTTGCGTGTAATGTAAGAAAAACTCAGTGTTGAGTATAATAAAAATTAAAATCATTAATGTGTGTAACACAAAATATTGATAAGATTAAATTTATGTTAAAAATATATATTTCACCAAAATCTCAGAGTGTTACATTCTACCCCCTTAAAATTAATTTCTCCATTGAAATTTTTTCACTTTGGTACCAACAAATGAGGATAATTATGCCTCATTACATCCTTAGGTTCCCACATAACTTTCTCAAAATAGTGGTTTCACTAAAAAAAATTAACCAGGTGAGTGGACTGGTTTCATAGAAATTTATTTGTATGATCTAAAATCTATACTAATTGTTCCTCATAAGAAAGATCATTCTCTAGTGGTATGAACTCTGAGTTCTGTACATGTGATGGATCAGGTATGAAAATCCTTAGGAGAAATACATGGAACAAATCATAAACCTAAGAGAGGTTTGGTCGAACCAGCAAACGATAAGCTACTATCCTTTTATGATCAAGTGTTTCAAAGGGACTGATATACCTAGGGCGTAGTGTCCCTTCTTTCTTCCATATAGAAATTCATAGAAACATCATCTCACCAAATTCAAATTCTAGATCGTGTTGATGATTATCAACATAAAATTTTTATAAATTTTTTTCTTTCCTTATGTGTTGTCGAATGGAGATAACTTTATCTTCCATTTTATCAGCTATCTCATATCCCAATAGATTTCTTTCTGAAACTTCATTTCAATACATCTGAGTTCTACACATCTTTATATAAAGGGATTCATAAGTATTCATTTGAATTCTTGAGTTAAAGATATTATTGTAAGAAAAATAAAATATAGGAAGGTGTTGATCCCAAAAACCTTTGAGATCCACAGAATAAGATATTATCTTATCCTTTAGGGTTTTATTTGTTCTCTTAGACTGAACATCTTTATGAAGATGATACGTAGTGATGAAAATAAATTTCATATCAAGAGCTTATTGAAGACTTAACCAAAACATTGAGGTAAACGTTGGATCCATATCAGATTCTATTTAAAATGGTACTTCATGAAATCTTACCACTTCCTTAATGTATATTCTGGTGATTGGATCTAGAGAAAAATCTTCTCTGATAGCAATGAAGTGTGCTAAATTTATAAAGTGGTTGACTAAAACCTATAATTGCCTCAACATCAATAATAAGATAAACTCTAAAGGTTACCAATACCTTTAATCATATTTCCAAAAAGTGTGAATTCATTCCTACTCAAATATATTATTTACTAAATCATATACAAAACCAATGGGTTCTATTGACATAAATTTGTCCCAAAATATCCTTAATATTGATAACTCTCATCATATAAATCCTCAAGATGGGTATCTAAGACTATGAACTTATTATAAAACATAAATGTATAAACCCATGATGGAATCCATAACTCTTAATTTAATCTCGCATGGAGGCATTTATGCTTCTAAAAATAATTCACCCTTTATTCCTTAAATAAGCTCTTATCTTATACAAAAATATTTCCATTGGAATCTTGGGTTATACCTTATACTGATAGAATATAAAATGTGATTTCATCATTCCATAATCTATGTAGAGGGACATAATAAATTCCCAAAATTTCATGATATTTCACTAAAGTATGAACAATAATTATTTTTATAGCGCTCATTCATACAAAATCAAGAATTAGATTCCCTACTAGGGAGTGGAGGATAAGTTTTCCCTAAATATCATGATTTCCTTAAACCTCCATGGTTTCATAGTCTTTACCATTTTTATTTGTATTTAGATATTATTGTGGATTATCATCCTCATTATTCCTTGGATTGGGTCATTGAATACCATAATTCTCATACTCCTTGAATTTAAAACACTGGAGTGGGTGGTGCAATATTTATTGCTTTCTCTCAATTTCCATCATTATATAACTTCTTCCCATCACTTTGGAAGTTTATTTCCTAATGACCATACCTTCCGTACTTAAAACATTTACTATTTACCTTAATATAATTTCCTCCATGTTTCTTTCTACACTTTGAACCTAAAGGAAATATCATCTTCTTCTCTCCATGGTTTTTATATTTTCCTTTGAATTCCATTTTTCTCTTCTTATAAAAACCATGAGATTGATATGTAAATCCAACCTTAATTTATAACTTGATAAAACCTCAAAAAAATCTCTTCATAGCTACTGATGTATCTTATGGATAAATCCATTCGATGACTTGGTTTTAAGTCACCAAATAATCCATCAACCTTACATTCAGGTTGGATGATAATACGATAAGAGTACCTCAAGTCTTTTAAAATTTCCCTCACAGGTACCAATGGATTCATCTTTCCTTTTCTTTAGCACAAGGAAATCCTTCTCAATATTCATGTGAATAATAAAAGGAAATTAATTATTGAAAAATAAGTTCTTGAACTCATCCCAATCTATGGAGTCAATTTCATCTTGTTGCCCTATAATCTTGATAAGATTCCTCCACAGATCTGCTTCACCTTCCAAATGGTAGACATCTATAATGAATTTCTCACACTCTTAACACTAGATAAAGGAAAATATCTTTTTAGTGGTTCTAATCTATTTCTCAATAACTAGTAGACTATAAGACCCATTGAAATAAGGTTGATATTTCCTCATGAAGTAATCAAAAAAAATTGTTCCCTCATTTTCTCATTTGTAAGTCCAGCCTGATTCATATCTTGATAAAGTTGTGTGATCATAGCAATGATATTTTCTATTCTAGATCACATAACATTCAGTTTCTCAGGATGAAAAACCTTGCACTTTTGATCACATTAAGCATTAACGTTATTTCTTCATGTTCTATCCATCGATAAAAACTAAAAACATGGTGTGAGAAACACTAATCATAGTGGGGAACCACATAATCATGAAAAATCACTTATAGGATGTCTAAATCATGAAACCTTATTTTTAATCTAAGACGCCTTATTTTTATCTGATTTCATTAATTGTAATAATTTTTTTAAATACTTTATGATTTTTTGTAAATATTTGGGAATTTCCAAAGAATATCCCTCGGGAGTGTCAAACTAGGCATGCGGTAAGGTCTTTTGTCCTGCACTGGGTGACAATCGAGTCCATCTCAATGATCCATTTTTATATTTATTACCCCTAGGTACCACTTTTCTATAGCCACATACACTTTTAGTATTCATAAAGTGATTTAATTTCTTGGAAACCACTCACTCTATACTTTACCAAAATTCCATGACATTTTCCTATACTTTGACTCATTCTTAGACTTATCCTCAGACAAATCCTTAGAGTTCTCTTTGATTTTTTCTCAAACTAGTTTTCAAAGGTTAACTGAACCTATACTCTGATACCTACTATAATGACCCATGATTTTAATATATAAATATTACATCTTTTTATATGAATATTCATTGCATTACACAAATACATGCCCAAATATCATAAAGTTATAGTGCCTTTGGTAACTTAAAAGCATAAAAAACTAGTCCATAAGTGAGTTGTGTAATCTCCCACTATGTTCTTCATAACTATAACCCTTCTTAGAAATATCATACATAATAAATTTCTTCATATCCTAGGTAAATGAAACATAAGGAATGGTGATATCATAATCTCAATAAGGATAAAAATGGGAGACATCAATGTAACATGAGCATATGGTTATGATAATGTGAGAACAACATATGAAAATCATACCCTGTATATCATTGATCATAAACATGAGTCAAGGAATAAATCTTGGTAGTTCATAAGGAATTAATCATAATGTAATCAAATAACATGATCCATGAGATAATAACATTGGAATAAGACATAGATTTTTGGTATATACATTATTATAGAAAATCATATGTTAAGGCTACCCTCCAAGACATTCATAACATGTTAGGATTGGGATAACCTCCAATGTACCCTATTTTGGGATTTGGATAACCTTCCATGTATCCTCTTTTGGTATTTTGTTAACTTCCTACATACCTTCTTTCGAGCTTTGGATAACCACATGTATACCCTTTCATCTCATATAGCATTAATCATTACCCGATACATTGGAGGGAGATAAAGGTCCTACCTATCACATGATGAAAATAATGAATACGTATACTAAAAGATCATAAAACATTCATCATATAATAACCCATGAAAATAAATGGGTTTCACAGTCATTTCATCATTTCCTCGAATCATAACTTGTGGAAAAAGAAGTGGGTTTCATAATCATTTTATCATGGTATAGCCTGTGGAAGGGAAATAGGTTTCAAAAAAATATTTTCATCATAAAAATAAACCATATAGAGAAATATTAATAATGGTATCCTTGGTTCATATCCTCAGTAAAAAATAATTAACATAAAATTATTTCATCTTAGATAGAAAATGATTTTTAAGGAAAATCACATGGAATGTTTCTTGAGGAATATATCCTTTATTTGAAAATAAACTTTTTAAAACTAAAAAATCATAAGATATTTTTTAAATACTTTTATTTTAAAATAATATATAAATTTTATAAATTAATATTCAAATAAAATAATTGTTATGACATCAGGAAATTCTATCCATGAAAAACATGTTAAAACAAATATTCCTTTCACATTTTCGATAAAATCCAAACGGTCTTGTTTGGATGACGACATGATGATTACTTTAAAAAAATTATAAAAAAAATAAAATATGGGTAAAAATTTCTTTAATAAATCATTTTAAGAATTTTAAAAACATTTTTTAAAACATTTTTATAAAATGTGGTTTTGAAAGAAATATGGCTTTCGACCGAAGAGACAAATTAAGATGATTTTTCTTAAAAACGTCATTTCGGACTCTTGAGTACATAAATAGAGTAAAATGAAGTTAAAACATGTTTTCTATATTAATAAACATAGGATAATAAAATCCATGAGTTTATTATGATATATATCCTAATATTTCATCATTGTAATCATAATCATAAACAATCCTGATAAACTGTGAGATTGTAACATAAAACTCTTTCCACTTTGGTAATATTTAATTATAATACCCATGAAATAATAACATTAAATGAAACAAATAATATAATTAAAATAATTATTTTCATGATATACCATGTAAAATGGGAATTATATACACACGATATACAAAGATAATTTCATAACATAACTTTGCTCTCTAAGAAGGCAATTTGAGACAAAAATCTCTTACCGCTCTGGTAATTTTTGAAACGTAAACCCTGTGAAATAGAGATACTAAAATGGATATGTAAATCCCAATAATTTTAAGGATAATAATAATAAAATACATTCATGAACCTTATATTCACAATATAAAATAAATAAGTGGTGAATATGACATGTGACTCGTAGAAGTAAAAAGTGAGATAAAAATCACTTATCATAAGTATCGACTTCCTTTGTAAACTTTTGAAACACCTGTATAATAAATATAAGTTGATTATAAATCTATTAAATATCCATACATATATATATATAATACTATATATGATTTTATTATGACCTTTTATTACCTTTTTATTAATAATTCCATATTAAAGTCATGTTTCGGGCAATAAGTGCTTTGTTTTTATGCATGTTTTGATTTTTTATTTTTGATAATTTTAATTTTATCGTGGTTAAATCATCTTGAGAATTTTAAAATGATATAAATATCATATATATTAAGTATAAATTTATTTATAGTGATCCATAAAATTTTGATATAGAAAATGAAATACATCGTTCATGGATATTATAGGTCGTATGTATGCATGAAAGTTGTTTCCATTTTCCTGATGGAATGAAAGAAATAAAATTAAATAATATATTACCATTTCATAATAATTTTAATTTAATATATATCACATATTTTCATTAAAATCATCCTTATTACCTTTCATGTAATGCGTAAATGAATCACATCGTTTCGCGAGACGGTAGTCCATCGTACTCACAAGCGACATTATCATACTACCATTGAATAGAAAGTAAGAAGAAATATATGATATAATAATTAAATAATCATATTAATATCATATATATCATATATAAAAAATAAATCCATAATTATATCCATATATTATATATGGTAATGGAAAAATGAATGACATTGGTTTGTGAGGCGGTAGTTCGTCGTACACACGAATGATGATTTCTTAACCCATTCAATGGAAAAAGAGATTTTAGTAGGTCATGAACTTAAAATAAAAAAATATATTTATATTTAACATAATTATGTTATTATATCATCATTTTTTAATAATAATTTAAATAGGTTTAGAAATAAATAAAATAAAAACGCTTATTGAATAACATTACCTCTTCTTCGAGTAACATCCTTAGGTTTGCACCAATATCCTTCTTAGGTTTTATTTATGAACAAAATAATGATTATAGGATGATATGAGGGAATTAATTAAGTTATTTTGGTATTTATTATCTTAATCAATGTATTTTTAAATTTTTAATATGAGTGGATAGGGGGTGGCCTTTTATAAGTGAGATAAGTGGCGCACTTGTAATTTTTGAAAAGAAAAGGGTGTGTCTATGTTTTTCACATGCCATGAGGATCCAAAATAGACCATTTAGATCCTATAATAGATAAGGTATAAATATTTCAATATATTAAGTGTTTTAAATTTTTTTTGTCACATTTTTAACCCTCATCATTTTAGTTTAACCCCCTGGTAAAGCTATTTTTACCTTAACCGCGGTAAATTATTTTTACTATTTTTACTATTAATTATTGTAAAAAATTAATTTGAAATTATTATATAATATAAATTATAATTATTAAAAATATGGAATCCATTTTTTCAAAATCCATTTATATAATTAGAAAAACTTAACTTAAAATTAATCCTGCAGACGCGATGAGAAAGCGGGTTTTCAAAGAGAAAATGTTCAAAAATTTAAATGTTTTTATATTAAAATTAAATATGAAAATGATTTCAATGACATAAATTGGATTAATATATTTATAATTTAAGTAATTTTTCTTTTAAAACCATCTTAAAACAATTTTTAATTTTTGAAAAGTTTTAAAATAAATGACAATTCCTAATAAAAAATATTATTTTTCGCTATTCATCAAAAAAAATTGTCTTCTTGGAAAATTTTCAAGAATTCACCCTAATATAAATTTAAAATGATTATTTAAAAATTAAAAATATTTTTTTAAAATAAATTCTCTATGTATTAAAAATTAGTTTTAAAATAAGTTCACAAAAGGTGACAAAGCTGCTTTTTAGAAAAATACACTCTTTAAGTGTAAAATTGGATTTATTCTTAGATTTTGTCTTGAAAACACGTAAGATTAATGTTAAAAATTTGAGTGAATATATAATATATACATTTAATTATGATTATTCACCAAAAATTTTTGTTTAATTATTAAGTTATTATGCATTTTTTTTCATAAAAATAGTTTTTTTAAAAAGGTTTCCTTTATTTTCAAATATTTTTTATTTTAATTTATATTTAATTGTTTACCAAAGAATTAATTTTATATATATATTAGTAATTTAGTTAATCTTATTCATACATTTCATTCCAATTTTAAGGTTATAACTATCATATTAAATAATAATATTTTAATAGTATGTCATGTTTTGTTTAAACTCAGTGTTGCATGTAATGCAAACTAAATTCAATATTTTTTATAATAAAAACTAAACTTAGTGTTTCAGGTAACACAAAATATAAAAAATATTAAATTTGTTTTAAAATATATATTTCACCAAAATATCAGGGTTTTACACCTAAGTTAGGATGTACCCATCTTATAAGAATAATGTTCAAGATGAAAGATTATAACATAATGAACGGAAATTGAGTTTTGCAAAAACCCTTATCTTGAATTCCTACTTTTTCAGATGTTCTATAACATCCTGTATAATAAAATAATACTCATTAATAAATTTTTCAATAAAATTATTCAGATTTATAACAATTTACATTAATCATTTTTATTCATTTATTACATAGTATTACTTATTTTAAGTTAATATTGATCATTGTTGTTAGTATCATTAATAATTCCATCTTTGTTTTGGTATAATGATATTGGTTATTATTCTATGTTAATGAGTTAATTATATCTAGAATTTTAAAATTATTCTAATTTATGTTTTATAATTATTTATGAAGTTCTAGGTTCATTCCATTAATTTTTTAGGTGTAATTATTAAATATGGAACCCATAATGGGCTTGTTTTCATTAATTTTTAACAAATTAAAGGTGGTGTCTTATTAATGATTTAAACATTAATATTACCATTGAAGAACCAAAAAAATTATTTAAATATAAATTTAATATCTTAATAGTATCAAAAAAAATTATATAGATCAATAGGTTGTTCAAAATATATTCAAATAAAACAAGTGTCTTGGTATTCTTGTTTTAGGAGGTAAAATTTTATGATGACCATTTAATGTTGATATTACTAATAGAATGGAAAAAAATATCATTATAGGAATTTAATCATGTTATAAATATCCTATTTTCTCATTAAATATATTTTTAAAATCGTACTTGTATGGATTTGATGAAAAATGAAATATGTCGTTCGTAGAGGTGATATTCCACATGTAACACAGGTGACATTTTTATTTTCTAATGGATGGGAGGGAGGTAGATAATGGTTTTTCCATCAAAATAATAACATTTTATTATAATAATAATATTTATGTAATTATATTATTATGTTTATAATATATTTTTAGGGGTTGGAAGAAGCAAGAAACTTGAAGAAATCGGTTAAGAAAATTGCCTCTTCATTGAATATCCTCCTTTAAAGCACACCTTAAGCCTTCTTAGATTGGTCTTTTTGGGAGAAAATAATCTATAAAAAATGGTAAATATTTTTGGGGGAGGATTTTTCTAGGTATTGGTTGAGCTATTATTCCCATGTCAGTGTGGAATTGGGGTAGTGAAGGATTCCTTTTATAGTTGAGTGGGGTGGAATTTTTGTAATATTAATTTCTCAATATAAAAAAATGAAATTCATCATCAAAGAAATTGGATCCAAAATGGATAAAAATTGATAATATATAAGATTAAGGTATAAAAAACCTCTATAATATCATTTTAAGGATAGGTTTTTGTGATATTTTGTGACATTATCCATTAATTTAACCATTTTACCACTTTTTAGTCTTAATTTTTGGTGACTAAATTTTATTATTGTAACCTATTTTTATGACTAATAATTAAATGAATATTATTAAATAATTTTAATATTATGATTCTAAATTTTAAAAACATTTTCAAATATCCAATTTTTATAGGTGGTAAAAATTAATTATAAGAAAAGTATGTTTAACACAACAAAAATGGGTTTTAGAAAAAAAATCCTTTTAAGGATAAAAATGAATTTACATAAAAATAATATATTGTATTGATTCCCGGGAAATTTATTGGTTTATGATTAAAAAATAATATTTTTTTGAATTTTAAATAAGTAAAAAAAATAATTGATCCTTGTGAACACTCAATTAAAGGAAAAGGACCAAAAATAGTTTTCTATTAGAATAAAATATCACCTAGGTTCCAAAATGTCAAACATGGGTTTATAAATTCAAAATACTATTATTAAATGACTTATTTTAATATATATATATATATTTATTTATTTATTTAAATGATCCAAAGGTTTTATAAATTTTCAAATCATCCTTATATCATGATGGTGACATTAAATTTATGGTATTGATAAAAACGGTATTATCACTATTCACCTAGAAATCAACCATTTTTTAAAATATATAAAAATTTTACCCTTAATAAATTTTGACAATATGAAACCAAAAATGAAGTTCATTTTTTCAAATTCAAATTCTGAAATTTTAGAATTTAACTTTTAAATAAAAACATAAAATATAATGAAAAACTACTTTTATAGGAAATTAAATTTTTAAACTTTAGGTGCTCTTAATCTTATTTCAAATCAATTACCAATTAAATGAGTGTTTATATATTTTTTGTACATTGAATTTTTTTATAATAATCCTTTAAAAGTGACCAATAAAAATACACAACACTTTAAAACAAGTTAAATGAAAAATATTCTTTTTTAATATTAAATGGATTTAATCACATCCCATTAACTATTTATCTTCTAGCTATTAAATTTTAATCAATTAATTGGTATTATAAAACATAAAATCATTCTTTAAAATCAATAGTAATATGTAAGGAATTAAAATATATGTTTTATAATAAATAATTTCATTATTTGTTTATTTACTTGAGGTTTTAATCTTATTGTAATTTTCTTAATGATGTTTCTCATTGTATTATAAAAATGTATTAATGTTTATCTTTCATTGAAATAAAATATTTCATGGATAATTTTAGTTCAGTGTTTATTGTGATATAGGTGATTCAACATAGTATTTAAATATATACTAAAATCTTTGGGTATTACATTCTCCCCCCCTAAATAAATTTCATCCACGAGATTTTGATTATCACTCACTAATGAAAATATATTATGTTATTATTAATAAGGTCATGATTAATGATATATGACTCCGGAGTTTCCATATGCATACCATCATCAGCATAATTTTCATGATCCTATACTCAATCGAATACTAAAACCAAAAAGGATTATGACAGTAATTGATATATATATATATATATATATTAATCATAAGGGTATTATCCTATGACACCTTCATTTCAACCCAAAATACATTCAGTTCAACTATTTCTTCAAAATATAGCTATTTTCATTCAACTTAGATTTAATTAAGTTTCTACTTATTTATATTAATAACCTAATCCCCAAAAATAACTATACCCAAATTTACAAATATCTTACAATATTATAAAACTAAAAATTATAGAAAGATATTCTCCATTAATCTCATAATAATAAAAATATACTTAAATAATTTATACTCCCAATGATATATTAATATACTATAAAATAATTTAAATCACATAGCATCAAATTAATTTTCAATCCCCAAGTTTATGTATACTTCTCAACTTATATTCCCAAAACTAATTAACATATTTTCCCAATTTACCATAATTACGTCAATATCAAATCACATATCATCCCAAAGGGTTATCTATAACTCAATCATGTATTCTTCCTAAAACCTGATCAAAATATCATTAATCACCTTAAAATTCAATCATATAAGACCTCAAACATAATCATCCATAATTACAATATCAATAAACAATATTTAATTACATACATACTCAAAACCTTTTAGGTTTAGAGTTTTAGAGAATTAAAAAATATATTTACTTAATAAAACCCATACCAAATGGATATTTTTCTCACTCTACCAATAATTTCTTATATTACAGTAAGTATTTAACATATCCCATAAAAAAATTATACATGATACCCTTTTGGAAATATCATATGCAATACTCTTATTTATAACCTAGGTAAATGGAAACATAATAAGGGTGATCTCAAATGCTCAGTAAGGGTAAACATAGGCTTTAAAAATAGAAACTTATTTGTGATTATATGATGATAATGTGGGTGTGAGAATATAATTAAGTTATGTGAGCATAACATAATAAAGTTATATCCAATAAAACAAGGATCGTGATTCATGATTCATATGACATCAGTTAAGGAGTGTGAAAGCATGAGTAAATAATCATGATCCATGAAAACATAATATAGATAGGTTTCAACTTTTTATCTTGAGAATTCTATAAAACAATCTCATAAGAAATCATAAAATAAAAAAAAATCATGAAGTTTAATTGGAACATCAAAATCATAGTTTACCTTACAATCACCCTTACAAAGGTATAACATATACGGTTAATTCCAACAAATTGTTTTGAAGAATAAATCATTACACAATGTATTGGAGGACTATATTGGACCCAACATTCATCATATATGATTTATAAGAACCATAATGTGAATAAAAAAAATAATGTATTGAAATTATGTCATAAAACTCATAAAAACATTCATTTGAACCATTAAGAATAAGAACTTATAATTATTACATAAAATTAAAAGGAAATATAATTTTATTTGATAACTCTTTAAAATAAATATTTTATTGAACAATGGGAATTTAATTTACTTTATAAATACATGTAAACATAAAAAGAAATATTTATAATAAATAATGTACATGATGACTGGAAAAGGTGATCAAGCGGTAAATGTTAAAAGAAACATTCTTTTCATGCCTTTATAAAGAAATTTGAAAATATCCCATATAAAAAATGTTAAAAAGATTCCTTTTTAAACCTTTGTAAAGAAATTGAAAGATAATATAAAATGACTTCAATAAATAATTTAATTTTAGATAAGAACATTGTTGAAAGAATATGGACATAGAGGAAAAATAATTGGCAAAAAGACGTCAAAATGTTTAAACCAAAGATTTTAAAGGAAACCCTTTATGTATTTTTAAATCAAAATACCTTGAAAGAAATAAATTTAAAATTAAATTTAAATACCATTAATAAAATAGAAACATGACCTAATATTTCAAATAGGAATTATACACACCATATAAATGAATATAGGTGAATAATATGAAATATGTCTCAAAGGAAAATTGAGACGAAAAACCCTTATGACTTTGGTAACATTTGAATCAATAGAAAAACGAAGTAAAATCATGAAATTGAATCAAAATATCATAAAATAAAATATATATTTTATTTATGAATATAATTGGGTATTAATTTCACCATATAAAAATAAAACACGGTGCGCAATGTGAAGCTTATATCCGAGACTTGAAATTGAGACAAAAAACCCTTATAAAGATCAAAAAATGTGAAGTAAGAATATATCAAGGTATAAATTATGTGAAATGAATATAAATACACATAAAACAAGTGGAAATACAACATAAAAACAGATTTTATGATGCACATGATCTTAGAATATCATCGTCAATGAAGAAATATTATAACTCAATGAAGGAAATTTGAGTTATTAATCCCCTTAAAATATCAGATTTTATAATGTATGAATCAATAAAAAAGAAATTGGGAGGAAGAAATAAAAATTCTTAGAAAAATAATATATAGTAAAATATAATTCGATTATAAGTTAGAATTTACCCATCTTATAAGAATAAGGTTCAAGAAAACAATCAAAACTCAATGAACGAAAATAGAGTTTAATGAAAACCCTTACCTTATATTCCTAATTTATCAAACACACTATAAAATAATCTATAATAAACCAAAAATAATTAATAATTTATTTCATAACATTATTCAAATTTATAACCTTTAACATCAATCTTTTCTATTCACTTATTACATTGTTATTCCATATTTTTAGTTAATATTGATTGTTAGTGTTAGTATCTTTAATTGTTCCATGTATGTTTTGATATAATTATTTTCATTATAATTCCTTGGTAATGTTTTCATTATAAAAAAAAATTTAAAATTATTTTAATGGATGTTCCATAATTATTTATTAATTTCCAGGTATATTCCAATGGATTTTTAGGTATGAATATTAAAGACAAAATCTATAACGAGCTTGTTTTTAGAAATTTTTAATGAATTAATTATGGTATATTAATGATGGGTTAAACATTAATATTTCCATTATTGAACAAAAAACTAAACATTATTTACATATTAATGTCATATCTTACTATTTTCACAAAAATTATATAGTTTAATTGGTTTCCCAAAATAGTTTCAATGAAGAAAAGTGTCTCGGTATTCCCATTTTTTGCGGTTAAATTTTACGACAACTATTTATTATTAATATTACTATTATAATGTAAAATTTATCATTATATAAACTTTATTAGTTTAAAATTTTCATATTTATTAATTAAATACATTTTTAAAATAATTCATGTAATGCGGTGATGAAAAATAAATTATGTCATTCATGGAGGCAGTAGTTCGCACATAACATGGGCGACATTTTCAATTTCTAATGGATGGGAGGGTGGTATATAATGGTTATTAAATTAACATAATAACATTTAATTTTACTAATTATACTTATATGATTAATTAATATGGTTATAATATATTTAAAGTAGGTATAAGAAGAAATAAACATGAAGAGCATTATTAAGACAATTAACTTTTCCTTACATAACCTCCTTTAGATCACACACTAGGCCTTCTTATATTTGTATTTTTGGGAGACTAGAACCTATAGTACATTTTCAATATGGTTTAGGAAGTATTTTATAGTTATTTTTCTATCTAATGTGCTCAAGGTGTGTGGATAAGTGGGTTGGTGAAACGGTCCTTTTATTGATGAGAGGGGTGTCATTTTTGTAATATTATTTTATTAATACAAAAATGGAAAGTCATTATCAAGGAAAGTGGATAAAAAATGGATAAAAATTGAAAATATATAATATATAGTTCTATTCATCCTCTATAAACTCATTTAATGATAGGGTTTTGTGATACTTTTTAACCATATCCCGTAATTTAACTATTTTACCACATTTTAGCTTTTACTGTGGGGACTAAATTTTACTATGGTAAGTTATTTTTAGGGATAAAAATAAAATGGATATTATTAAATATATTAAAAATAATGATTTCAATTTTTAAATCCTTTTTAAAATTTTAAAATTTTAAAATTTTAAGGTTGCTAAAACTAATTTTAATAAAAGTGAACTTAATGCAAGAAAAATGTTTTTAGAAAAAATGCCTTTTAAGCATAAAAATGGATTTACATCAAATATATGTATATTTTTGGTTATCGTGACATTAATTTGTTTATTATTAAACAAAGAAGAGTTTTTTTTACTTTAAAATAAATCCAAAACCAAATGGAACCTTGTGAACAGTCAATTAAAGGAAAAGGACCAAAAAAGTTTTTTACTAGAATAAAATATCACTTAGGTTCCAAAATGTCAAACATAGGCTTTTAAATTCAACATAATATATTTAAATTATTTTTTAATCCTTAAATACATATTTTTTCATGATAAGGTTTTTATAAACTTTTAATTCATTCTTATATCATGATGATGTAATAAAATTTATGGTATTGATGAAAATGGTATTTTCACTATTCACCTAAAAAATTAACCATTTCAAAAAATTTCCAAAAATTCACCCTAATACAATTTTGACATGATGAATCCAAAAATAAAAGTTAATTTTTTCAAATTTTAATTCTAAAATTTGGAAAATTTAACTTTTAAATAAAAAAATAAAATATATTGAAAAAACTATTTTTATAGAAAATTGACTTTTTAAAGTTTACGTGTTCTTAATATTATTTCATATGAATTACCAATTAAATGATAATTAATATATTTTATTATACTTTGAAACTTTTTTAGAATAATACTTTAAAATTAACCGGTAAAAATAGGTTACACATTGGAAATTATTTGTTGAAAATTATTCTTTTTAAAAATTAAATAGATTTAATTAAATTCCATTAATTATTTATCTTAAAACCATTAAAATTTAATTAATATATTGGTATTATATCACATAAAATCATTATTTAAAAATAATAATAATATGTAAGGAATTAAAGTATATATTTTTATAATAAATAATTTTATTTTTATTTACTTGAGGTTTTACTCTTATTATAATTTTTTTAATGGTGTTTCTCATTATATTCTCACAATGTATTAATTTTTATCTTGAATTGAAATAAAATGTGTGACAGTTTATTTTAGTTTATTTTTTTTCATGATACAAGATATTCAATATAGTATTTAAATATATACTAAAATCTTGGGGTGTTTCACCTATGATAATATTATATTGTATTTCCTCATTCTTTTCTGAGTAATTTACATCTTCACATAAAAATATTCTTATTTTATGGATTAATTTATTTATAAAAATATAAAATTGTCAATAATAATTCACACCCTTCTAATAGATCTTTCTCCTTGTTGGGAAAAAATCCCTCAAGGTAACATTGCAACATTTTTTTGGTTGATTGTGTTTGTTGACAAAGCAGCTTTTTATGGAGAATTGTCGAGTTCCAGAGAATTTGTTGACAATCCATGTTGACAAAGAATGATGACAAAGGAACGGATGATCTGGAGGCTGTACAAAAGAGCAATACAAGGTGGCGTCGTTTTCTAGTGTTTGCCAAATTTTTTGGGTCCAAAATATGGAGGTTGGTAATCATCACAAAAAGTGGATATCCTTGAAGATCTCATCAAAATATGGAAAAGGCATGAATTTCACTAATATAGGCTTCATGGATTGAATTTCGTGAAGACAAGAAGAATGTTGACGGTGTTCTTCGCGATTACGTCAAGCTTCACGAACGGCAGAGGTTGAAGCGCATCGCGGTGGTGAAGGGATTTGCGAGGGAACTTCACGGAGAAGGCATGAAGGGATTGATGATGATTCTTCATGATTACATCAAGCTCCGCGATCGGAAAATTTTCATGGTGCTTCGTGATATTGAGAGAATTTCAGCAGAAACTTCGGAGTTTCGTGATTTGAGATGATGTGGCGTTGACTTCACATGGAAAGTTGGAGGGTCGGTGGAATTTCCTATAAATAGAGGTCGACCCCCTTGAGAGAAGTAGAGAGAATTTTCAGAGAAAATACTTTGCTCTCGGTTTGTGAAGGTAGTTTGCGAAGACAGTGTGCTTTGCGAAAGAAGAGCTTCGCGGCGGCTATTCTAGCTCCGTGAAAGTCATGTGCTCCGCGTTGGCTCAGTGAGCTTCATAAGGGAAGTCGCTTTGTGCTGACTTGAGCTCCGTGACGGCCTAAGAATTGTGAGGGCTTAATCTTTGCGACGGTCTGAGCTCCGTGAAATTGTGAGCTTCGCAGAAAGGAAGGAGCTTCGCGAAATCTTGTTTGAGCTTCGCAAAATTGGGAGCCTTGCGAAGTAGGGTGCTTTGCGAAGGTGTTTCCAAAGAAATTGCCCAGTGTTTAAGAGAAAAATGGGTATTCATCAGTGGATGAAAGTTGGACTTCAACAGAGAATCTATCAACTATTGAGGATGCGTGCATTTATGCAAATGAAGAGACCTACAGGTCTATAAACTGTGAGTAGATCCCTTCCAAGAGCAGTGAGAAAAGGAAGAGGAAGAAGGTGATCCTCTCCACCGACAGTGAGCCAGAGAGAGAGAAACAGGGAGTGACCCTTGGGAAAGCAGTGAGCTAACCCTAAACTTTGTAGAGGCAGTGATCCAGGGCATAGAAGTGATCTAGCCCGAACATTATTGGCAGTGAGCCTTAGTGGATTTGGTACAACGGCACATCGTCGTTGTATGCTCTTTGGACGTAACCCAGTGAGGGTGAACCAAGTAAAAATCTCTGTTTCTGCCTGCTTGCTTCCCTTCATTGCATTCAAAGCATCATCATCAGATAAAGAAGAAAAGAAGTGATCAACATAATCACGTAAGAGCAAATAAAGTGACCCTTATAATATAGAGGTCAAGATCCAGTGGGGCAAGAAGAATTTCAAAATAGAATATCAATACCTAGATTCACCCCCCTCTCAGGGTATCTAGGCCCCTTTTGGTCCTAACACTCCTCCATATCCATATTATTTCTTTCCACAATTGTTTTTCCCTTTTTTTGAAAGATAAAGATTTGTAATCTCCTGTACTATTTATATTTCTATATATATATTTTCAAAAGGAATTTTTATAAATTTTTTATCAATATGGGTTTTTCTCTAAAAGTCCCTAAAAACTGTAAAATGTATTTCATTTCACTTTAATCAATTTTATATCTTACACTTAACATTTCATAACTTGACCTTTATTTCTTTTCAAGGAACCACTATTGGTTATTTTTAAAAAATAATATTTTCAAAAGGTATTCTTCTCACCTTCTCAAAAAGGATTTTTTTAAAGTGACTCATAACTTCATCTTTTTACAATAGTGCTAAAAATGTTTTATGAAATCTATTTTTATGATTTTGGATTAAATTTTATTCTCCATCACCAAAATATCTATCTTTTATGGGTAATGTTCATGATCACTTTCAAAATGATCATATTATATAATTATTTTGGGCGATTGAATTTTTGGAATTAACTTATCTAATTCTTGACATCATCGTATGCGATACCATTTGAAAATATTATATACACCATTTTTCTATAGGTTTTCATGATGAGATGTATGATTGATTTCATGTGAAACAAAATTATGATTTATCATTATGTCATGTTTTTTTATATATATCCCTGCAATGGATTGGTTAAAGTTTTATATCTCATGATATAAATATGTTGTGCATGAACATGATTTCTGTTTAGTTATGTTCACAATTTTGTGTGTGGACGTGATTTTTGTTTAGCTATGCCTAAAACCTTGTGAAATTACATGATTGATGGTTAACTATGTTCACATATTTTCATGTGGACATGATTTTTTTTATCTGTGTACAAAAAAATTGTGGACATAATTAATTCTTAGTTATGTTCATAACCTTATGTGTAGACATTATTTTTTAATTATGCTCACATATTTGTGTTTGTACATGATTTCATTTAGCTATGTTACTAATGTTATGATTTCATATGCTTATGATTATTCTATATTTCTATGTTATATTCATATGTTATTATTCATGGATCATGATTGTTGACTCCTGTTTTCATATTATTATTCCATGGTATGTTTATGATATTTTGTGGTTATATTTCCTTCTATCATTCTATATAAAAAACTCTTATAATTCCATATTTTTTTAATCATGTTTTTCTCCCATGATCATGATTTCTCACATGCTTGTGATCTAACCCTTAATGACTCATTTATGATTTTTACCTTATTATGTGTTTGAGATCACTCCTTGTTTTCCACTCACCTAAGAAATTATATATTAAAATATGTGTAGAAGTAAGTTTCATGTAGAGATGTTTGTGTGAGATTTTAAAGAAATAAAGTGTTATAAAAATTTTATATATCTAATATCCAAAGACACTAAACCTTTGGTTTATGAGATTATGTGATTATTCTGAGATGTAATATTTAAATTTTGAAAATTTAAGTATGTTTAGCTTCGTTTGTCTTAGTTAATATCAAAGATAGTGTGTAAAGAATTTGTTTTTAGCACTAGATTTGGGAGTGTAGGTATGGGGAATATTAGTTGGTATAAAATATGGGTGTAGTAATATTTTAGGGATTATGACTAGAAAAGATTAGTGAAGACTCTATGGATAAGCCTAAATATTGTAAAATATTCTAAAATGTTTGGTAAAGTATAGAGTGATTGGCTCTCTAAAAATGTCATCCCTATATGGATACAAATATGTGGATGCATTCTCTATCACAGATGAACCTAGGGGTAATAATACCTTAAAAATGTTGGTTGGGTATTAACTCGATCTTTACTGAGTGAAAAACAAGTGGGCCTACTATACACCTGTTTTGACACTCTTGGGATAAATTCTTTGGTTGATACATTTTCTCTTTACAAACCATTATAAATCATTTGAATATATTATTATGATATATAAATAGTTAGGTTATAAAACATAATAGTAAAATGATTATGGATGGAATAGATTAAAACCTAGATATTTATAAATTATGGTATACATATCATTTATGAGTTAATTCTTCTAATTTTACAGTTTCCCTTTATAGATTTATTAATTTAAGTATTTTCATACCTCAAATTTCCTTAATTTAAATTAATGGTTGAAGGTATATTGAATGGATTTAACAATGGTTGTGATGGAAAATGTAGTGTTTTTACTAATGAGAACCCAAATGGGATATAATCTATAGTAAAAATCATTTAGTTATTCTTAACCATATATCTTGAGTTATGATTATAAAGATGAACCTATCTGAAATTTTTAACAAAAAATAAGTTAAAATGGAGCTTCATGAATTTTTAGATGGTAAATATCATGGAGGAAAGAATATTAAATTTCTAATGTGTCAAAAATGTTGGAGGAAGTTCCCAAGAAATTTCCTGAAATGAAAGGGAAAAATTATTCAAGTATAGAAGGGTTGTCCATCGAGCTAATGACTTTTTAAGAGGGATATAGATTCCATTGAATACAATAAAAGGTAAGAAAGTCCCAACTAATACACCATACACACTTTAATTCTTCAAATGCAATGAATATGGGCATTGTGAAAATAGATTCCCTAATCCCTTGGTTAACAAAGATGGTAGGCATCGGTAACCTCCAAAACCATGTAAATAAATAATATCCTATAAAATGATGAACAATGAAGTGGATTTTGATAATTAAGTGGTGAAAATTATACTTATCCTCTACTTCAGGTCTGTGGATGTATTATTTTCATGTAATTTATGTTTTTTAATAATTTTGATTCACCACCTTAAACATTGGATATTAAATTATCTATAAAAACACATGGTGATTATATCCAAGAAATAAAAATATAATTATTGTTTATGGGAATTTACTTATTATGAATCTAGAACTTCTTCCCTTACTAGAATTTAATGTGGTAATAAGCATGCATTAGCTCTCTTTATAAAGGTATCATATCAATTTTAAAATAGGGATATCACATTTAATATCCTAAATCATCTCATGATCAAATATCAATGCAAGTACAATGATAAACTTCCTTTAGCAATAAATTTAATAATAAGGGTCTTGATACCCAATAAGGTAGGTTACTATGATCAAATAGTTAATAAGGAACTCAACATTCATTATAAGACAAATGTGTCATTATTTATAATACCATGGTATTAGTTTCTATATTCATATGATGTTTGACTCTGATCTTATTTACACTAATTTTTTTTTGTTTTAATTGATGGCTAGAAACATGAGAAACAACTCATCATTTAATTCTTCATACAATGATGACCATTATACTTTAGTGAGTTTTTAAATCATATAATTGTTGAAAATGGATCAACATGAAATAAAATATATAGTTTCCATGCTTAAAGCATAAAAATTTCATCCTAGACACCTACCATTTGGGTATTGATGTGGATAAATGATGTAAATTTATCTATCACAAGACATTCAAGGTATGCCTATAGGAACTCATTCAAATTACATGTATTCATATCCTTTAATGAGTCGTATTTGGTACTATTGGTTGAGGTGAATATATTCTTATTAGGAATAAAAAGATGATTTTTATAGTCTCTCTTAAGATATTAAGTTTCGTATATCATGCATAATGATTATCTTATTCATACCAATAATTATTTTCTTTAGTAATAGATAATTTAAATTGTGAGGATGTAATTTATTTAAGGGGGGAGAATGCGACATCCTGAGATTTTAGTATTAATTTACCTTTAAAAAGAAATTTGTTTTGTTATCTTGTTTCAAATTTAACACCAAACTAAGAAAAATCGTGATAAATTTTATTGAGATAAAATATTACAATTCAACATAAAAATCAATACCTTTTGAGAATTTAATATGAAACATCATTAAGAAAATTAAAAGAGTAATAAATCCAAAAGTAAATAAAAATAACATGAACATAAAATATTTTTCATTGTGGTTTTATATGAATATCTTCACCCATGTTTCAATAATAGAAGGAAGGTATAGAATTAGAAATATTATAGACATGTTAAGAGATAATTAAAATAAGATGAATGATTCTAAGAATGTATATAATAATTTATATAGAAATGAAATATAACTATTATAATATGGTCATTAGATATATTTTTATTAGGTTATCATGTACCCAATAGGTATATTGAATTTCTATAATTTTTTAGTAACAAATTGAAAATAATAGAATTATAGAATTAAATAAAAATATTAAAATATTTTATTTGAAAAATATATTTTTATAAGTTAAATGTTATTATTACTACTATTAATGAATTATTTGATTTATTTATAGAATTTAAAGTAAGATTGAAATACTGAGGGATTAATAAAATTAAATGGTTAAAATATGAATAATTAAATTTAATAGAATGTGGTTAAAATTATTTAATGATAAAAAATGATATTTTTCAAAGAACTATTTTTTAAGTATTATATATTTTATATTAATAAACTAAATTTAACACTATTTAATAATGATATTTATGAAATATATTTAAAATATAAATAAAAAATTAATATTCATCTAAATCCTTTTACTATGTATAAGAATAAATTATTTTTATGGTTAAAATGTATTTTTTTTAAAAAAATCATGCATTGTGTGTTAAAATTGTTTATTATTACCTTTATAAATTGAATAAATTAAAATGTATTTTATATTTTTAATTAGAATATTCAAATTAGGTAATAAGGTCAATTTTATTTTTAGGCATAAAAATAAGTTATTGATGTAAAAATTAGTTACCATGGTAAGGGTAAAATAATTGTTTTCAAAGAATTTTTTTTTATAAAATTTGTGTAAGTTTTATAAAAAATTAAATTTATTAATTCAAAATAATGAATCTAATATAATGTTTTAAATATATAAAAAATACATTAACACTCATTTAATTAGTAAATTTGTAGAAAATAATAATTATTATTATTAATATTTAAAAAAGTAATTTTTTAATGAAAATAGTTTTTCATATGAATATCTCATATTTAGAAATTTAATTAGATTAAATGGAGTATAAATTTTGAATCATAATTTAAAATTTTGAGAGTATGGATCATCTTATATGTTTTTTTTAAAATATTACCATAGTAAACATTTAATCTAGGTTAATGGGGGGTAAAATGGGTAATCTTTCATGGCTTTAATTTTGTTAAATTAAATAGGCACATAGAAATTATATAAAACCTTTGTTTGGTTGTAAATACATGATAACATTTCTCACCAATATTTATTTACCTAACTCACCTAACTCTCATGTGATTCTATTTTTACCCCTCACCTAAATTTAGTTTCCAAGGATATGTCCCCCATTATCACCAATAAAAGGAGCTCACTTCCACCCACATCAAACCAATTTGTTCCTTATAATTACTCCTGAATTACTACCCATTTTACTATTCTGATATTCTTATTCCATTTTTGGAATCCCTTGGTCACAATAATAAGGTATAGTCTCTTCATTCAGAGGGAATTCATCATGAGAAAGAGAAATTTCTCTAAAGTAAAAAAGTTCTTCTTTATTATTTTAATTTAATTTTTCATCTCAAATATTCCTAAACAAAAATATCCACTATAATGGAGTTATATTAAAATAATTATTCTTCTAATAATGTGATACTATTATTATAGAACTTCACACTCTTTCTCATTCATTAGTATAACATGTTCTTATATTGGTTGGTTTAACTGCCTACAAGAATGATGTTATACTATCTTCATCGTCTCCATAATAAATGATCATAAAGACCATAATAATTGTAATATATGATAATAGATGGTAATTTTTATAATTAATATAGTTCTTAAATGATAAAAAAATGAATTATCAAAATAAAGTAAGTTTTTGTCGACAAATCACCAGACACAAGAACGTCATAGATTCCATTCTCACAAACCATACTCATTACTTCCATAAAATGAAAATGGTAATTCATAAATCATTAAAAAATGATTCTATTTCATTTAATAATCTGGGAATGATGAAATTTTTATCAAATAACAACAATTGATATCTCCATTATAAAACTCATACGAAATGAAAAAAAATTATTAACATTTGATGATGAAAATAAACTATAACTATCTAATATGTGCGTGGTAAATGATTAAAAATGAAATATATAAAAGGTAAAATATAAGAATATGGTTCTAAAATAAGTGATTAATATCATTATGATTATTATGTGGTAGTTTATATCACATCCTATCAATAGGGAATCCAAGGTAAGGGTTTTCTTGACTCAACTCTTTTCCTTGAGTCATAATCATTCCTATTTGACTATAGTCTTACCAGATTTGTTTATTCCATATTATGTTTACATTATATTTTATTTAATCCTTTTATTAGGATTTTAAATCTTAAATTTAAATTATTATTCTTTGATAGGTTTCTTTATTCACAAAAAATGACGTTGTTAAGATTAATTATCATCCTTCTAATGGCTCTTTCTCCTCCATATCCATATTCTTTCTTTCCAAAAATTATTTCCTATGTTAGTTTGAAATATAGAGTTTTTTCATCTTATATATTTCTCATATTTCACTTTATATATTTTATAAAGGATTTTTTATAATTTTTTCATTGATTTGGGGTTTTCTCTAAAGACACCTAAAAATCTTAAAATGGAATTTCATTTAAATTATAGAAATTTTTATATTCCTCTTCACATTTAATAACTTAAACTTTTTTTTCCTCTAAAGGACCAATTGTTGAGGAATTTTTTTAAAAAAATAAAAAAATATTCTTCTCAACTTCTGAAAAAGGATTTTTTGAAAGTGACTCATAACTTCATCTTTTTACAATAATGTTAAAAATATTTTAAGAAATCTATTTTTATGATTTTACTTAAATTTTCCTATATATCCCCAAAAGATATATCTATTATGGGTAATTTTCATGATCACTCAATAAATTATCTTATAATATAATTCATTTTTGAGATTTAATTTTTGATAAAAAATTATCGAATTATTGACATCATCTTATGCGATGCCATTTGAAAATGTTATAAAACCAACTTTCTTTCCATGGTTTTTATGATGAGATGTATGATTGATTTCATGTGGTGCATAAGTATGGTTTATCATTATATGATGGAAGTGGTCCTATATAGCCCCCCCATACATTGGTTAAAGTTTTATATAACATGTGATAAATATTTTGTGTGTGGACATGATTGATGTTTAACTATGTTCATAATTTTGTGTATGGATATGATTGTTGTTTATCTATGTTCACAACCTTGTGTGTGGAAATTATTGATTTTTAACTATGTTTAAATATTTGTGCATGGAAATTATTTTTATTTAACTAGGTTAAAAAAAATTGGACCTAATTTTTTTTTATGTTCACAAATTGTTTTGTGGACATGATTGTTGTTTAGTTATGTTAGTATCTTTGTGCATAGACATGATTGAATTTAGCTATGTTCACAATGTTATGATTTCTCATGCTTATGATTATGCCACATTTATATAATATATTCCTATGTTATTCTCCATGGATCATGATTTCATATGTTATTTATCTTTGTATGTTTATAATATTTTGATGTTATATGTCCATATATCATGATTTATAGAAAACTCTTATGATATTGTATTTCTTTTAATTAGATATTTCTATCGTGTTCATGTTTTCACACATTATTATGATATAACACTTTATTAATCATTGAAAATCTTTCCCTTATAGTGCATTTGAGCTCACTCCTTTTTTTCTACTTACCCATGAAATTATATACAAAACTATTTGTAAAAAGAAGTTTTATGTAGAGATGCTTGTGGGAGATATTGAAGTTGTTGTCCTAGATTACCATGGAAGGTAAAATTCTAGAGGGGTTGTTTTTAGTATAAAATTGGCTTATAGTTTTTATCCACCTTAAGTATTAAAACTAATGTATGTTATAAACTTCTAATCAACCCACATAAAATATCATTGTAAATGTATTTTTGTAGCAGAAATTAGAATTGTCGAAACTTTATGAACTTCCAACAAAAGTAAATATATAATGGAAATAAGGACAAGTAATAAACTTATAAGAATAGTGAAAATTAAAAAAACACAGAGTATTGATTAATAAATCAATTATCCCTGAAAGGATATTATTAAACCACACTTTTACCCAAACTGTAAGGGAAATCAAAAACCTAATTTAAGGTATCCTTGCCATTAACTTTTCAAAATTCTTGTCTTTTTATCCCCTAGAAGCCCTCAACTTAAACCATAAGAAGGTATCAATTTCCAACCACAAACACTCTGTTTTCCTCCTTGAAACCCCTTGATTAACCTGGTTGGTGGCATCCCAATTCCACAACCCAGAATCTCATCATCACAAAGATCAAATATACCTCTATCTTCCTCCTCATAAGCCCTAAATCTCAAAGGATTAGGAACTAAATTATTATAAATTAAATAATAAGAGATTTATAATGTAAACCTCACAAATGAACACTTAACAGAAATGCTTAGAAAGAAAACAATTACATTGATCAGAAGCTATCACCAATAAATAGTTTCATAAAAAAATAAGTTGAATCAGTTTATTTCAAATTTACTTTCAAAACTTGGTATATTTTTGTCTCAAATATATGGTTGAATTTATAGTAGAACCATGAAAGGTCAAAATATGAATTCTTGAGGATCGGTTGTAACTACATCAGAAGTAGCTTTATCGTCTTTCAATGAACTCGGCAACGCTCCACATCATCTGATGAAGTCAATTATTCACCACTATAGTTCTCATAAATCTAATGAATTCAATGTGGAATGAAAACTAAGTCCTTAGGAGTTTCATTCTAAAATCATCTAGAAATAAGTTTACAATATTTTCATTCTACACATCAAAAACACTTAAAAATAAAGTTAAGAAATTTTTTAACATTATTGTAATGTGATATTAAAAACAAAGGATAAATTGAGTCTAGGGATCAAAAATATCTGCCTTTTTGAAAATTATAAGTAAGAATGGAAAATAATAAAAAAATCTCCCTTTGATAAACAATAAAATCTCACCCTTAGTGAAATAAATGAAATTGAAATTTTTCTAAATTTATCCCATTATAGGATAAAAAAATTTCTCAAATTTCTCCCCATTTATAAAATGATCAAAGATTATGAAAATTTTCTCAAGACTCTCCACAATTATGAAATAAGGTTAATTTTTAAATTTATCTCATGTTTTTATATTCAAAAGGAAATAAAAAACGTGAAAATATGAAATTCCATTCAATAAGAAAAAAATAGTTATGCATTAAATATGTGGGTAAAAACAAAAGAATAAAATATTATTAAATTTATATTTAGGTAATCATCATGATCTTATTCTTTCAAATAATGTTCTAAAAATTTATTTAAAATTATTAACTCTTTAAAAATTTTAAGTTAGCTATTTAAAAATTTAGTAAAAACATAAACTATAAATCCCCATAATAAAAGGAATTAAAGAAATATATTAAGGAAAATATTAAAAAATCAAAACTTACTATAAATTAGAAAATCATAATGGATGTAGTTATGGTAAACTTAAAAGAAATTACCAAGTACTAGATATAGGTATTCAGATTCTGGTATATAATGACTTCAAGTCTATAGAAATTATTTCTTCAGAAGATATATCATCTTTGATCTAGAGGTGTTTGTGAAAAGAACCTTTGAACCCCAAATATACTTATATCTATAATGTTCATAATTATCATGTTTAGTCAAGATAAAGTCTCACATTATTTAAAATGAATAAATTATCTTTAGATATCATTTCTTCCTCTAATTAATTCCTCTCTGGAACATTGAGTAGAAATATACTTGGATATATACAATGTAATTCTTAGGATATATTGAAATTCTAGTGGATTTACTCCCAAGTCTAGAATTAGTCCTCTTAACACTAAGTTTTCTATACAACTTCTCAAACTCTTTTCTCTGTGGTAAAATTAATCAACAACTTATTCAAGATTTCAATTTGATATTTCAACTTAATAATCTCATTTTTATCTTCATCAAATTTGTCTTTCTTCTTAACATTTTTACCTTCTATTTATCTAATTTTAGATGATCATATGATGTTTTAACTATTCCTTTTACTTCCCTATCATGGGTATCCATATGAAAAATAATATTTAATTATCTCAACACATAATTTAGTTTTTCATTCATACTCTTCATTTTAGAATGATCATCTATAAAATTAAACAAATCTTCCTTCTATTTAACTGATTTAGTTTTACATTCACTATACTTCTTAGTAAGTCTAGAAAAATTAGCCTTGGAAATATAAAATTTATATTTTATCCTTTTCCCATGATTTTTAATATGTGTTACATAAAATTTCATTTCCTCAACAATAGGGGAATTATATTCATCTTTACTTTCACTTTCACTTTCATCATAAAAACATTTTGTGTTAAGAGTCAGATTAGTAAGTTATTTAAAAATCATATTTCCCATGAAACATTTTTTAGATTTTAGAACATTGGTATAAAAATCCATGATTTTTATTCTTTCATGGATATATTCTGAGTAATTATCAAAATTAGTATTAGAAAAACTAACACTTCACGTGTCTAGTGCTTTCAAACTATTCTTATCTATTTTCCTAGAATATTTCTTCAAATATTACAAATATCTTATTTTTAATTATCGAAGGTATGGTCTTATATGACCCATATTTCTACACTAATATAAGATAGGTTCTGTATAATATTTTGTCTCATAAATTCCATTCCTATCATTCTAGTTATTTCTCCAAAAATTAAATTTTCTCATGTACTGGTTCATCTTTATAAAAAAAATTAATTTCACCCTCACTCAACTCAACACAACTATTACTTCTAGATTTACTCAATTTATCATTAAAATCTCTATAATTTAAATCTCTAAAATTAGAAGCAAAGGTAACTCCATTTTTCTTATTTTCCTTGTCAATATCCCTTTTTATGCGACTCTTATATTGTATTAAAGTTTGTATCAATTCATCAAGAATTGACTTAGTTTTATGCTTAGTATCATCTATAGTAGTCCTCTTAGACTCATAATCTTTAGGTTAAATATCAATAACTTTCTAAATGAGTTGTTCATTCTAAAAATCCTTCTCTCCAAGAGACTATAAACTATTTACAATTTTCATATATCATTGATTCATTTAAGAAAAAAATTCAACAAATATAAAATCAAATGCTTGGTAATCATCCCTAAGAATAGATCTCTTAATCTCCAATGCCTTAAAAGTTCTAAAGTGAGTTACTTTAAATTTCTTAAAAATTATTTTGGTTATTCATCAAAACAAAACCTGAATATATATATGTTTCTCTATATGGAACATAACAATATATTTCTCAATCAAAAATTTAACTGAAACTCATATTTTTATTCTCTGAATTACATAAAAACTTCATTTTACAGAATCATGTAACTACCAGTCAACATAAGAAAATTTTCAATTTTAGTGTTGATAACAATAGTCTCCATATTAACTCTTCAGTATTCATAATCATTCCCATTGGAAATAGGAGGTAAATTGGGATTAATATTATCAATACTCCATACATGTATTATTTTCATAAAAAAACATTTCTATGCCACATTATTAGGTGTAAGGAAACTAAAAAACAAAATCTAAAAAACTAAAGGAAATAAAAATAATAATATCATGCTCAGTCTCAAACATAGAGACCTTCTCTAATACCAAATGTTTTCTTAGATTACCACAGAAGGAAAACTATAAGAGGGAATGAATTGTTTTAAAAAACATGAATTATATTTTTTTCCATCTCAAGTATTAAAACTAACATGAGTTATGAAATTCTGATCAATCAATAGAAAATATCTGAGTAAATATATATGTGTAAAAAAATTATAATTTTCAAAACATTATGAACTTTTGACAAAAGATAACATACAATGGAAATAAATACAAGTAATAAACTTATAAGAATAACAGAAATTAACAAAATGAAAAGTATTAATTATCAAATTAAGTACCATGTAAAATATATTATTAAAATTCACTTTTACCCAAAGTAAAAGGGAAATCATAAACCTAATTTAAGTTATCATCAGTTTTTACTTTTCAAAAGTTCAACCTTCATATCCACTAGAATCCCTCAACTTAACCCATAAAAAATTTTAAGTTTCCAACCTCAGACACTCTATCATCCTTGTTTGAATACCTCAATTAACCATATCGACAATCGCTCGCTTCCATAACCCAGAAGCTCACAATCACAAAGATCAAATACAACCACAACTTCCTCCTCACAATCTATCAATCTCAGAGGATCAAAAAATCAATGAATAAAAAATAAATTATAATAACTTTAAAATTTAAACCTCATAAAAACTCTTATAATAAACACTTAGAAAGAAAATAATTACACTGATCTGAAGCTCTCAGGAACAAGTATTCAAACCACACAATCAGCTAAATCTCTTTATTTAAAATATACTTTCATAGCTTGGTATATTTCGGTCTCAAAACTACAGTCCAATTTAGAGGAAAACCTTCAACAATAAAAATACTCATTATGCAGAGATTATAAGGGGTTATGTAAGTATAACTTATGATTATATCAAAATGTAATAAAATATTTATATAGATATATCATGAATTTATATACTCTTTGAAAAGTCTTTTTGTTAAATTCACTTTATACTTAAAAATGTATTAATTTAGAAATTGGAATATTATTTCAAGAAATTAAGTTTATTTTTATTGAATAATAACAAGATATATTAACAATATATTAATTATTAATTTATGAAAAAAATATAGTTACTGTTGCAAAATTCATGTTTTTGTACAAATTGTTTTCGTTACATATTATATATTTAATTAAAAATAAAATTTATAAATTTTACGATGTGAACACAAAAAAATTGAAATAATTTTTTCATTTATAATGGTTATATTAGCATAAGATGAATTTTTTATCATTTTTTAATGAGGTTTATTTTTAGTCAAAAAACAGAGGATTTATAAAAATTATAATTTCCATGATTTAATCAATATATAAGCATAACCTAGAAAATTTAAAAACCATTAAAGCAATAAAATATTAAATTAAGGAAAACTATTATCCATTTTAAAATATTCTTTATACATAGAAAACCTATGCCAAAAAATTATGGAATAAAAGAAAAAATTACTTAATAATAGAGAAAAAATGTTTTAGGCCTTCTCTTTAAATAAAGTATTTTAAAGGATAAGATTAGTTTTTTATTGCCTTGTAAGCCAAATAAATTTTATTAAATTCATAATAAACCATTTTATGTCTCTAAAATCAGTAACCATGATAACGTTATTATATATAAATTTAAAATCATAATAACATTTTTTTCAAAAACAAATTTACACGTTTAAGTGTTTTTATTTTAAAATTAACATTTCATACATGTAGATTTTTTTTTGATAAATGGTTTTTAAATTTGAAATAATAAGGTTTAAATTAGATAATCAGGTCAATTTTAGTTTTTTCCATTAAAATTAATTACTAAGGTTAAAAATTAGTTACCCCGGTAAAAAGTAAAAATGGTAAAAAGTATTTTAATAACGGGGAAATGCCAAAGCATGTTAAAATTATGCTTCCAAATGGATATTTGAGGTGTGGATCAACCAAACCTCACCATGTTTCCCCATTTTTTCCTTTTTAAAACCCCAAAAATTTTAATAGTGAAATTAAATTATTGAAATTCAATGGATATTTCCAAAACTACCCTTCTCTTCACTTATAAAAATGTGACACTTCCACTAATTAAGGAATCACATCTCCTTAGAATTACTTCTTGAAAATATTCCATTTTACTCTACATATAGCCTTATATCATGAACTTAATACTCTATTCACTTATATTTATCCTAAGAACTTCAATTTCAAGAGGACTTCCAAGGAAAGATCAAGTCTCCAAAATAAGTATTAGCTCCTTCTTAAGTTTTTCTTCTTAATATTACTCTTCTAAATATATTATCACCATAATAATATGATGAATTTAGTATCATTATTATACTGAGATTTTTTTATATTAATGTTACAAATCTTAGTTATTCATTTCTATCCACTTAGAAAAATAAACGAACGTCACTCGTTCGTGTGTGTGGACTACCGCCTCCATGAAGAATATTTTTTTTCTTCTTTTATTTTTTCAATATTTTTCACAAACATCATAACATTTGGTTCACCATAATAAAAAATAAAAATAAAATCATCATTATTCTATTATAATTACATTATGAAAAAATAAACACCTCCTTAACCATATTCACCAATCGAGTTAATGTGTGTTCATGTTTGGGTCGGTTTAACCACCAACATGAATGATGATTTAAAATCCGATCATGGATGACTATGGGAAACTAAATAATGATATTATTAAAGTTTAATAATAAAATAATAATTATTTTATGATTTTGGAAAATTTATATAATGTATATAATTTATTATTAATAAATCATCTTCAATCACCAAAATTATCAAAATTATCTGTTATCAATACGGTTTTCACATAATGTAACCGAAACAAATATGGAATAAAATAAGAAAATTTTAAATAAATATATGTTATATATTATATAATTTTAAATGATATATTGATAACTATATTTTAGTCAAATTATAGGTAATGATATCAAAATTATTAAACATATAAAAAACAGTTTAATTTATTAACACCTCGTGGCCATAATGAATTATAACTAATTAATGTAATCATGATAAAAAATTATAATAAGGATTATAAAATAGTAGTATTTATTTGTAAGGTTATATAATAGAATATTAAGTTTTTTATGTTTTTTTACAGTAGATTAGAGTGTGATCAAAAAATCAAGGAAACAAGGTAAGGGTTTTTCATCTCAACTTCTCTTCATTGAGACATGTTTTAATGTTATACACCAGTTTCTTATTTCTATAGTGTATATACTATTAAATAATTTATTTTGGAATAATACATGATTTAATTCATGGGATTTATAGAACCATTTTATTTGAAAGCTTCCAATGACTTTTGATTTAATAATTACTAATTTTTGTAAGGGGTTTTCGTGACTCAATTCTCTTCCTTTGGTTATATCATTCTTATTTATCTATTATCTTTAAAAATTGATCTATTATAACCTATGATGATTTTAGGATGTAAATTCAGTTTATTTTCTTTTTAAATCATGTTTCACATCAAAGTTTGCTTCCTCAATGACTCTAATATTTCATTAAAATGCATTTTTTAAGAATAATTCTCATTTATTTAAATAGATATTTCCTCCATATTCATGTTTTTACTTCTCACCAACATTATTTTTTATCTTATTTAAACTAAAATTGTTTTTATCACCAATGATCCTTCTACAACACTTTATTATTTTTAAAATTAACATTTCATCATCCTTTTAACAATGTGGGTTTTCAACAAGGTTATTTCCAAATGTTCGAAAGGTTTTTCCATCCTTTCAAAATAAAATTTTTACCATACACTCCATATTTTCTTTTGATACATTTTATACCTTTTTCAATGTTCCCTTATTAAATAATATTTTTAAAAGTAAAATTTTTCAAAGTATTTTCACTTACATATATTGAAAACATTATATCCTTTTTCAAGTCTAAATTATTAAAGATTCTTTAAAAAGTAAAAAATTTCAAAGTATTTTCACTTCCCCTTTTTTAAAACCTTTATGTATTTTCAAGGATATTTTACTTGTAACTCTTTATATTAAGGTTTTAAAAGACTTATCTTTCCCTTCACAATTTTTTTAAGTAATTTTTACTTTGATGTTATAATAGGTTTTGTGAAAACTTGTGTATTTTCACTTCTATTTGACCTCCAAGGTTTTTCTTTCATGAAGTGATGTTTTTATCACCCTCCATACGATGTTATGATATGATTAATTTTGTAAAATGAGATTTTTTATATCTTGTGATCTCTTAATTTTATGTCATGTGATGTTTTTGGAAAGTTCAAAAAATCCTATCTTTTTTCCATGGCTTCATTAAGATATGTTTATGATTCATTTTAAGTGGTGCACTTATGGATGGATAATGATGTGTGGGAGCCTATATGACCCTTCGATACATTGGTTTATGCTTATATCTCATGAGGTGGTCATGTGTTGACATAATGAGTTTGTTCACATAATAATGAGCATGATGGGTTTTATAACAACTCTTTTCTTTATTACACACTTAAACATGATTTATTACATAAATTCTTCACTTGATACAACATAGAAGATTGAGAGGTCTAGTGTATTTGGGGCTTAGGAACATTACATAACGACTTAAAACATGAAAAACAACATCTTTATTGAAAGCTTCCTTTACATGACCATTATATTCCCTTGTAATAGCATTGCATGGGATAACCTAAGGACATGCATAAGAAAAGGGTGAGCTATAAAGCTCGGTAAGGGAGTAAACAAGGCATAACATGAAGAATACAATACATGTTAGGCAATAGGCATGCCAATGGAGCATAAAAGAAATATGAACATAAAGTCATGATATAACATGATTATCATAACATAGAAATGTGGCAACAACACTTAACATGGTTTTAGCATGAGTCAAGGCTCATTGCACAAGGAGCATGATTAAACCCTAATTGCACTTGGATTAGCATAAGAAAACCCTCATTTCACTTGACGTATCATGATAGTAATATTTACCAAATACATTGGAGCGCTATCAGGGTGCACCCTTCTTAAACATTTCATTTCATATGTAAGTGTGCCACATAGATCATACAACATGGATTCATCAAACATCATAATTTATTCTATGATAAAGGAATGTGGAATTCATGCATGAAAATCCATAATCAATAAATAAATGTGCATAAAGGTGAATACCCTTGATAGATAAATGGGCATGGTATTCACTACACAATGACTTTGGCTTGGAAAATCGTGGTGCAATTTTGGAAACATAACGACGTGACATAAGAATTCATATAAAAGGTTGATGAGAGAGAAAGCAGTGTCTCATAATATGTACATGAAATGGACAGTAAGAGGGTCATATTACATGTCCCAACAAATTTAATGTAATTTCGACTCATAATACAAAACAATTTCTTGAATGTGAATGAGAAGAGAGAAATTCCTTACAGAATTTCGACATGGTAATGGGTGTACATGGGAGGCATTTATGAGAGAGAAAGAGGTCTCTCATCATTTCAAACATAAGGAGGGGAAAATAAGGGAGGTGCGAAATTATACCCCAATATTTGTAATTGAAAGTTAAAGGGTATTACAACATAAAGAAACTTGGATAAAAATAAGAAAGGAAGGAATCCTTTACTTGGAAGTGTGATCCCAAAGGCTTAGGAGAGTCTTGAGAGAGGCTTCTTGGGAGCTTGGGGTGACTTGGTAGGATCCTAGAGAGAGGAGGGTAGAGGTTGGATGAACTCCAAAGGATTTGAGTGAAGAGGAAGTGGGATCTTGGGTAGGTTTATATAGAAAAGGAGAGGGAATTCTTTATTATTTAGGTTTGGGCCACCACACATTAAACTAATGCATTCTTTTATTATGATATTTATGTCTTCCTTATGTTTTCATTCATATTATTATATGTTCTTCCCTTACTGAGCATCTGAACTCGCACCTTTCTTATGTTTCTAATTCTCATGTTATGAAGATGATTATATCATGTGATATTTCTAGAAATGATCTAGAGGAGAATGATTATGAATTTGTGTTTGCAAGTGATATAAAATAAGATGTTTATGTAACAAATCATAAAGACGCAAAACCTTTCAATCCTTGGGTTATACAAGTGTTCTTGGGATGTATTATTTAAATAGTGAGATTAATGTATTATTTAAGTTAAGTTTATATTGGGTCGTTATAACCACATAATGCATTCTATATCATATCCCATTGTACCATATACCACCACCACATCACCGTGTGATATTTATAAATCATATCCTCATAAACTTCATGCCCCCTCCCCTACCCATCATAGCCTTCCTACATTGAGAAGAGTGAGTGGAGAAGAGGGAGTAGTCATTCATCTATCCCTCACCAACCTAGATGCTGAGAAAACACCCAGAACCCAAAACATTTTGACATCAATAAGGTTATCCAACTTGAATGGGGTGCGTAAAAAATCATAATAAAAATATACATATTTCATAGTCACACACATGACTAACCCAAGGATTCATACCAAAATAACACTACTAATTCCCATCATAATCAACGCATTTCACTTCCATAACCTAGAAACTGCTACCAACACTACAACACAAACTATTCTTACCTTTACACACAAAACAAACATAACAACATTCTAGGTATTCCATTTGATAACATCAATAAACCATTTTCATATTTACCATTTAACAGTCACATTACATTCATTTTCCATATTTCATTTAAACCATTCATTACCCATCACCCACATTCATTCCATCAATTATCCATTCATGTTAAACTCTAAAAATTCATTTGTATCCACCTCTCATTAATTCCAAACCATACTCATTGGCAATTTCATTATTACCATTCACATTTCAAACCATACTCATTTCCAATTTCATTATTACCAACCACATTCCATACTGCTAGGAATCTATGACACAACCCCACAACACACCAATCACATAAAACCATCCACCACAATAATGCATCATCACACCTCTAATTCCACCATCATATCCTTACTAAATCAACACCTCAATTCCAGCCACAATAGCACACTACTAATTCCACACTAGTCACAATAATATAAACTATACCGGTATTAAAAACACCCGATTTAAAAAATAAAACACCTCGATAATTCTATTTTTTAAAACATTTCTTCATATTAATTCAACATATCTTGCATAAGCATCATCATCTCAATTCCAGATTTCATACATAAATCGCAGCAGTAAACAAAATCTTAATAGAAATTTCAAAAAACCTTTAAACATAAGTTATATGTCATTGGAATGTCAATTTATTTATTTATTTTCCCTCAGACTTCAGTTCACAATGACATGGCTCAGTCAATCATCTTTTCCCTTCAGTCTCAGACAAAATCAGAAAGGTGAAAAACTCTAAATTATTATGTGAAGTCATATGAAAAGTCATGGAAGATACTTGGGGGATGTGATGAAGTTGTACAGAACTTGGATAAAAGTACTACACAAACACTGTGTCTGAAATTTTTTGGGGACTGAGGCATACACCCCCAAGAAACAGCAAATATCCGTAGATATATAATTATGTTCAATTAAGTATTGTAAATTGAAGGATTTATCAGGGTTAAAATGATTCCAATTAAAAATAGAGAAGGAATGTGGTTATTTAAGATGATTTCAAGAAGCGGTGAATAAACAAAAACTAGTTTCAAAAACAAAGAAAAAGTTTGAAAGAGCGTGAAAGAAGAAAAAAAAAGTTTGAACGAACATGAAAGAACACCACACACACACATTTTATTAACCTCAAAACAAAGAGAATACAAGATACAGTACAATAATGACAACAACAGAATATTTAAAATAGTAGGAGAAAATTCTTTAAAATAAAAAACGTAGAGGAGGAAACATACAAGGCCAAAAAGTTTAATATTATATAGTGGTTCTACTATCTCTATGTTGCATCTAGTATGTAGTTATAGAATTGTATTTGCGCAACATCTCACCCTTCGATGGGTTCCCCACCATATCTTATAGATTAAGGAAGAGGGCACACTTATTCAGTAGGAAGGGGCATCGTCAAGATCCACCACAAACAGCGCAGTAGGGGTGAACAAGGAGGACGATAGGAAGTAGATCCTAATAATGCATGAAGAAGAAGATCTCTAAGAGTATCTATCTAGGGTTACTCCAACAGAATAAGTCGATTGAATGAGAGATGGTGAGTGTAGGGCTCATCAATCCACTAACACAATGTAGTTACAGCTGGCGGCCGAAAATGACCTATCCGAATGGAAGTATGCCACACAAATAGGATTAAATAAAAAAATGGAAGGATTGAGAAAATCCCAATAGGTGGAGAGCACAGATCAAAAGTGTATGTATCCCGCAGAGTATCGGTGACATGGAAAGCCCGAGAGGGCACGGGCCAAGGAAAACAGGGGGGAAGGACAAACAAACAGCCCAAAATATAGGCCCATACGGAATTCCAACCATGAAAATGAAAAACTTGCCTAGCACACATATATATTTGATCATAATAAACTAAATAAAATGAAACAAACAATTTTCCATGCAATCATAACAAGTCAAATTTCAATAAACATAACTTGGTAAATTCAACATTAAAACATCATAATTCAAAAATCTCCACCATTTTCATTTGAAATTGGCGATATTATTTCACCTAAAGATATTAAACGGGAATCAAATTTTTCATATCAAAATAGTAATTGAATTTTGATAATATCATAAACTTAGTCAAACTATTGGCTAGATTATTACCAGTACATATCCTATAGACACATACTGTTCTGGATTCAATAACATCTCTAATAAAGTTAACGTGATGTTTATGTGCCCAGATTTTCAATATCATACTAAATTGTTGTAAAAACACGTATATGAATGGTTTTCATAATAGAAAGTAATGACGGAATCATACAAATTGAGTTCAGAAAGAAAACCCCTTAACCACATTTCTTCCTTGACGACCTCAATCAAGGATATATATTTAGCATCTATGGTTAATAAGGCCACAATAGATTATATGTTATGCTTCCTAGATATGGGTCATCTACAAGTAGTGAATTCATGTCCAGTAAGAGATTTTATAGTATCAATATTCACTGCTTAATCATAGTCTACATAGCCTGCAACTAGCTCATTAGTATCCACATTTTTACCACAACACAAAGACAAATATGTTGTATGTGATTTTTATCTAACCATATGATTTAGGGATTGCCAATATGGCTTTCCAGAATTGGCCATAAATCTTCTAAGAGTTTAAATGTCAATGGCTAAATCAATCCCAATACATATCACTGAGTACATGATGTTGCCAATAATATTCGAATAAGGATTTTTTTTACATAAATTCAATACCAGTAGTAGCAGTAGGGGCTTGAGCTAGATTATTTAACATGTTTAGAAAATGGAATAGTTATGGGCTTTAAAGACTCAATAAAATACCTTTACACGACTTTATGAATGTAAGCATTTTGGGATAGGTATAGTAGTTTATTAGGTATATCCCAAATTATTGCCATACCTAGTATTTTCTTTATTGCACCTAGGTATTTCATTTAAAAAAACTCTTCAATTGGGACTTAACAGAATTAATGAGCTTAAAATTCTTACACATAATCGACTATCATCTACATAAATCAGTAGGTAAAGCATGATGTTTTTAACATATTTGAAATAAACACATGCATCATGTTGAATCCTACTGAACTGGTTGTCATGCATAAAAGAATCAAACTTCCTATATCATTTTCATTAATCTTATTTTAATCCATATAATGATTTATTTAAAATGAATACCTGTTTAGGTTTGAATCCTTTTAAATAGCCATCAGGAGGTTTCATGTACAATTTTTCATTGAGTTCGTTGTGAAGGAAGGTAGTTTTCACATCCAATTGTTTAATGTGAAAATCATAGAAATAAAAAAAATAAAGAAGAACCCAAATTAAAGAATGTTTAATAATTGGAAAAAATATTTTAGTGTAGTCAATTCTTTTTCTTTTAAGGAACCCTTTTTCCACTAAAATGGCCTTGAATTTAATCCTCTTTTCAGATGTGTTATCTTCCTTTCATTTATAAATCCACTTGCATCCAATGATTTTTGAATTATTTGGTCTATCAATAATAGAATAAGTGTGATTCTTCATTAAGGACTTCATTTATTAATCTATGACAGATATCCATTTCTTGGAATCATTTTCATTTATGGATTTTTTATAAGATTTTGGATCATCATCGACAATATCCTGAGAAATATGGAAAGAAAATAAAGCCATGTAATACTGGGTAAACTAAGTAGGGGGTATAAAGACCTCCTGAATCTATCTTGAGTCAGTTGATAATCACTATTTTCATTATGAGATTTAGACTTTTATTCTAAGTTTGAACTGGACTCAGTTTAGGTCGCAGGTTGAGGATTGGGTAGAGTAGGCAGAACAAGAGCCTCAAATTAGGTTGGTGATCCAGGTTCAACAACCTTAGTGTGAGGTGTTTGAATACTGTCATTAGTGATAACTCTACCCTTGAGAGAATAAGAATCATGGAACTCAAAATCTCTACTAATTATACATTTATGTTATCCAGGTTTATCAACTCATAACTTGTACCCTTTAGCGCCTTTCGGATGGCCTACAAAGACACATTTAATAGCCCTTGGTTCTAACTTGTCAATTTTTACATGGGCATGTGTAGTACACCCAATAACTCTTAAATGGATATATGAAGGAGGTTTGTTATCCCAAAATTCATTTATATGTTTAAAATGGTTGGAAGTGGATGAGAACCTATTAATTAGGCAAACTATCATAATGGAAACCTCTGACCTGAAATATTTGGACAGGCCTAAGAATACAAGAATGCTTCAGTCCCACTCAATAAAGGTATGGTTCATATGTAACAAGACCATTCTATTGGAAGGTTTCCCTAACACTACAGTTCCTAAAAATTCTCTCATATTCATATAATTGAATAAAACTAGTAGATATGTATTATAGTACTTTATCTATTCTCATAATCTTAATTTTTTTTCATTTTGATTTTCAAAAAGGCTTTTCCAAGTTTTAAAAGTCTCGAATACATTGGACTTATTTTTATGGATGTAAATATGCACTTTTCTTGAGTAATCATTGATAAAGGTAACAAAATAAGATCCTCTACCATGGGAGTTGGTCCTAGTAGGGGTCCATAAATCTGAATGTATGTATTCTAAAGGTTGAGAGACTTTGAATGAGGACCTATTAAAACTAACCTTCTTAGACTTACTCATAACACAATTTTCACAAAAGGGAAGGTTTATAAGTTCGATATCACTTAACATCCCTTATTTATTGATTTCCTCAATACCCTTGGAGCTCACATTCTCCAATATCCTATGCCATGAAAAAGTTTTATCATTATTAGTAATATGAAAAATGTTCAATTTCATATGATTTTTTTCCCATTCAATACATAAATTCCATTAATAAGAGATCCCATTATAACATCCCTAGAGCCTTTATATATTTTTAGGTAGCCAGATCTGTACTTGAAAATGAAGACTTTTTACTCTAAAACCCCTATAGAGATCAAGTTTCTTTCAAGGCCAGGTACCCACCTAAGATCTAACAATGTGATGATTAAATGGTCATAAAGTTCTGTTAAAATGGAACCTCTTCCTAAGACTTACATTTCCTATTGTTTTCTAAGATAACTTATTCTTCTACAATTTATGTTAACTCATGTAATACCTCTCTAGAAGGAAACATGTGAAATGAACTCACAAAATCTAGGACCCACTCGTTAGTGAGAACATGCCTAGACACATTTAAGAATTCATCATTATAATAACCAGAATCCACAAAGAGGGATTGTTCAACAGGTTCTTCACTCTTAGGATTTTTATTATGTTTCCTAAACTTGGGTCTAATGTGCTTGAGTTTCCCAAAATTATAGCAGACAACCTTTCTATCCTTATACTTAGACCTAAATTTAGGGTTTTTATTGTTCTTGGTTTTACCTTTATTATTGTTTTTTATCTAAAGGTTGGGGTTGAAGCCTCATTTTATATATTAAAGCAAAGCAAAGACCTCTTTTTACTAGGTAGAGGGAGACCCATTACATAGCTCAAAGGCCTAGTGGGAATGTATCCCATTACATGGCCCATAGGCCCAAATTTTTGGCCCTAGGCTCATTCTGTGAATAGTACTGCTACAGTACCCACCTACAACAGTACCAAACAGTACCCACCACTGCTATAGTCCCAGCCGCCACTACAGTGCTTGTCGTTGTACAGTGCCTCTACTGCTACAGTACTGCTGCAGTACTGCACCCAATGGATTTTGAACCCTCATTTTTCATGTAGGATTACGGGGTTATTACCACTAAGTCAAACCTCAACTACACCTTTATTATAGTCTTTCTTCTAACCCTTAGTCTAAGTCACACACCTTATAAAGAGACTCTAGGATTCACCCTTAATTTTGGGCCTAGAATGTAATTATTTATATAGTAAGGTAGATTTGACTTCTTTGAGAGTCAATGACTCTTAATCATAAATCATAGTTTCTACCAATGTGTGATAGTAATTATCAAGAGATAACAAGTGGATCATAGCTTGATCCTCATCATCTATATTAACATCAATATTAGATAGGTAAAATATGATCATGTTAAATTTATCTAGATGTTCTTTAATAGAAACACTAAAACACATGTTAAAGGTAAACATACAATTTTTATTATATAATATATTAACAATTTATGTCTTCATATATATTTTTTTAATCTTGATTTAAATTCCAGCAGCAACAGTTTCATATGAAACTTCCTTAAGGACCTTATCCTATAAGGAATGTAATAAAGAACTACACGCCTTAACCATCACACCATCAAGGACACATTGGTAAGTAGTAGTGGATTTTCCATCATCATACATGGTCAAAATAGGTTTCTTTGGTCCATTAAAGGCATCTACAATCCATTTATATACAAGAAGGACCCTCATTTTACTTCAACACAAGTTAAAATCATTATCACCGTCAAAATTTTCAATTTCATACTTATTTTAATCCCTTGTTTATTTTATGGCCCTAAGACCAATTTTTTTTGGAAATAATTATGGCATACGCCCCCAAGAAACATCCAAGATCTATAAATATATAATTTCTTTCAATTAAGTATTGTAAATTTAAGGGGTTATCAAGGTTACAATGATTACAGTTAAAAATAAATAAGGAATGTGAGGATTTAATATGAGTTTGAGAAGCAGTGAATAAACAAAAATTTGTTTCAAAAACAAAGAAAAATTTTGTACAAACATTCAAGAAAGCATAAAAAATTGACATATGATTTAACATGCTTCAGTCCATTGTGGACCTACTTTCATGAAAAGAACACCACCCACACATGCAATCATTTTATTAAAATAAAAAAAGGGAATACAAGATACAATATAGTAATGATAACAATGGAATATTAAAAATAGTGGCATACAAATATTTGAAATAAAAAAATAAGAGGATAAAAATAACAAGGCTGGACAGTTTAATACTATCTGGAGGTCCTGTCTTCTCTATGCTGCATCTAGGATTGTATTTTGGACTTATATGTGTGCAACACCACACCCTTATTTAGGTTCCCCATCATATCTTATGGATCAAGGAAGAGGTCACACTTCTTCATCACTGTGAAACTAACTATATCACTAGTACGTCTAATTTTGAGTTTTATTTATTATGTGGTTTTATTTTGAAGGTTCCAGGTGTTGGGGGTAAAAAAACCCATTTTTTGGAGAGGCAGACCCAGGCACACGATTAGTGCACAATTTTCATAACCATACATATAACCATGTGAGGGAGATACAGGTTGGAAAAGATGTATTTTTCATGGTACAATCATGGTTTTTCAAACTATACAGCTCCTAGGGATAACTATGTGGTTTGATTTTATAGGGAGATAGTATCCCTACATGCTAGGTGCATGGTTTTCCTAATTATTTTCCCAAACCTTGTGGCATGTCTGAGTCACTATAAAACTGGTATTTTACCATTTCCCCAAGTCAATTTTTAATTATTTGGCCCTCATTTTCCATCACCAATCACATGCATCTCCTCCTCATTGGCCTTGTATCTTACCCTCTCCTTCCATGGTGGATTTATCTTGAATTATTAGTGGTTTGACTTGATGTAAGTCATTTTCATTGTGGTTTATTCTTCCTTCCCCATTCTTCATGTTTTTTTCCTTGTCCATGGAAGTATAGAACCATAGAGAGTGGGGTTGGTCAAACCTAGGGTTTTTATAGGGTACATGGTTTTTTCATGTGTTTTAGGTGTCTGAGTCCTTGAACTTCATTTTCTAGGTGGTTATAGTCGAAGGCAATGAGTTTGGAAGTGAATTCAGGGTAGGTGTCTCAATTTAAGAGATTTTTTCATGGATTACCTTTAAATGATGAATTACCTTTGATTTAATCTTGTTTAATTACCAAGTAAATTAATCTTGGTTGATTTATATCCCAAGTTTGATGTGTTTTATGATTTGGTTTGGTAATTGGGTGTTCAAATATGGTTTTCTAAATGGGGGTGGCATGTGTGCAGCCCAAGTGTTTGATGAAGTGGATAAAATAGGTTTTATGGATTTAATTGGTTTTATAAAATGTTTTTAGAAATTATTTTACCTTGTGGGAAGCTATTTTATAAAATGGGAATGTTTATTTGTGAAAATGATAAGTATAAAGTATTTTTATTATATGGAACTTCTTTGTGATTATGTTGGCTTGGAGTAGCACATGGGTTAACTAGGGTGTGAGCGAGGGGTTTTCTGGGGGACCGTGAGAGCATTTAGGGAGGAATATCTTGAGAGATTTCATTTTGTTTTCTAATGGACCACGAGAGCCTTTGGGTGTAATGAATGTGACATCTTCCATTTGGTTGTTAAGAGACCATGAGATCTCTTAGAGTTGGACCTGAGGAAGACGATGAGATCTTTTACTTTATTTAGCAAGCTAGAATACTTTATTAATACTCACTCACATTATACCATTATGGTTAGATTCCTAGGTGCACTTAATAATTATAGATTTACTTGTATACTTTTATACATTTTATTAGTTCCATGTTTGATGTGATGAGTTATGTTATGTCCATTTTCACTTATTGATTATATAACGATGATGTTATGCTTCCCCTTTTTGTGTTGGGTATATTGACCATGTTGTGCCTTGTCCATTTATTTGATCCATATTGAGAAATTTTTTGGAAAACATGTTTTTTTTAAATTGAAAACCAAAGATATTTCAAAGGATTATTTGAAAATGAAATATTTGCAAAGTGTTTTAATTTTGAAAATTGATTTAAAACTAGTTTATTGGTTTTCATGGGTAAAATCCTTAAATAGATTCAAAGTGGTATTCTAATGGTATTTTTGCCTCACACCCTACATATACCTCTGTTAATATATAGAATTTGTTTTACAAGAAATGTGTAAAGGAAAGGGCACCATGTACGTGGGGGAACATTTTTATTATCATCATTTGTGTTTTGTGAAGGAGATGTGATCTCACTCAGATTCGCTCATGTAGAGAAATTTTGGGATTTTTTATTTGTTGGTACATTTGTGTAGGCCCTATTTGGATTGTTTCCATTTTTTTAATTTTGATCTATGACTTGAAATACCATGTGCATGGACTTTTTGGCATGTTTTTATATGATTTTTATTTTGGTTTATGGTATATACTTTTCATATGTTGCCTTTCTCTGGTTACATGTTTATGCCTATAGTGTTGACATGATGATGTTGTTGTGGTATTCTTATTTCACGGATGGTTCATGATGATTTACCATGGGAGAAATCATTACCAAGAGGTTTTTGGTTATTCTCAGTGCTTGTTTTTGGCACATATCAACCAAGAACGCACTTTGGGCTATGTGTTGGGTCAGTTTAGGTGATGGGTTAGGTGAAACTAAGTCAGTTTGTTACAAAATGGTATCCAAGAAGGTTGTTATTTGGGTGGAGTTTGTTATTTAAGAGTCACTGGTAGACTAGATATAGGACCTTCAGGACTTAGGAGGTATGAACGAGGGAGTTCCTGGCCAAATCTTCTTCGTATTGAGCCTCAAGTTTCTATGGGTGTTCTAGGATCATGGTTGTGTTTTGATCCTGGTTATGGGTTTCATCGATGATATTTTAAGGTATTTATCAATCATTAGTGAGTTATAGGGTGACTCTGGGGACCGTTTTGAGTTTTGGGTATGAAACAAAGAGATCTGGAGGTGTATAAAGGTTAGTGTGCATGGTTAGTAGTAACCATGCTCGACTCATTATTCCTTTCATACCAACTCTAGTAACACCCACACAATTGGCGCATGGTTTTCCAAAATTTGAGAAGAAACCATGAATAGTGGGAAATACTTGAGATTTTTGATGTTTTTCACCTTTTTCATTTAGAGTTTCTTATGATGCTAGTGTTTATTAATGACACCCATGATGAGGGATTCTTTTAGTTCTTTTGATGTGGTTTGATATTTAATTTTTCTTCATGAATCTTTTGTTTTGTGTCTTGTAGATAATTCCTCCTAGAAGAAGCTCATCTAGTTGTAGCAAGGGTGTTGCAGAGAACACCATGTAGGTGAAACCTCCTCTTGATCCATATTTAGTGGAGTCAGTGATTCATATTATTCAATACTTAGGTCAAATTATAGGTCAATAGAAGACATGGATAATAGACCTTGATCAGAAGTTTACAAGAAATAATCCACCAGTTTTCTATAGTGACAAGTGACCCAATGATCTAGAGTAGTGGTTGGATCATATCGAGTGTATATTTGAGTTTATACAGACCAATGCAAAATATAAAGTTGGATTTACTACAAACATGCTGAAAGGACTAGGTGGGAAGTGGTGGGAATCGATGATGGTCTCAAGGAGGAATGATGATCTCACGTAGACCACTTTCAATGTGGATCTCAAATAGCGGTTATACTTAGAGACCTTGAGTAAGGAAAATGGCCAAGAGTTCTTAAAGTTGGAGAAAGGGGGTCTTTTGGTAATGGATTATGATTCCAGTTTTACCGAGTTGGTTCATGTATCTTCAGATCTCCGTGCAAACAATTACCAAAAGGCTTAGTGCTTTAGGATGGTTTTGAATCTAGAGATTAGATCTATGATAATTCTTATCAGTCTATCGACTTATTTAGATATGTTTTATAGGGTGGATATAGAAGATTTATATTTGAATAAAAATACATGTATCAGTGGGAGGAATCCAAAGCTCTTCAACAGGGAAGAAGTGGAATCAGGATGAGCCTCATCAGGGCAGTTGAAAGAATGTCCAACAGTCATCATGTTAAGTTCTTACAGCTTTTATGGGGTTTAGGATAGCTTTTTATTAGTTCAGTAATTCCATACACACTAGGACTCATTTCACAAAGACTCTAAAGATGTGACACTAGTGTGGGAAGTCATAGAATCTTCAGCACTTTTGTAAGTTGTCTTCATGAGGGAGGGGTGTGGGTTTCACTTTTTTAAAAGTCTCTCAAGTGTAGTCAAAGGCTTCCAAGGGTGGAAGATCTTACCCTCATATTAAGTGAGATTCTCACTAGGGGAAGAAGACACAGGGCAGGTCTAGTCCATGGTTTCTCTATGCTACTTAGTTTATTCTAGAGGACTTAGATTTTAGGCTAGACACTTTGAGTGGTATGTTATTTATTGCTTCTTCTATGGAATTTATTTTATTTGACACTAGATCATCCCATTCCTTTATTTTGATAAAATTGACCAATTATTTGGGTATGTGAGATGATTTTATGCCATATGTTATGAATTTTCTAACCCTATTGGGTAGGAGGAAGGAAAAAGGTTTCAAGATCCCTGAGTTGGGAGTTTTAATAGCTGACATGGAAGTCATCTGGTAATTCTTTATTTTAGACCCGAATGTTTTATACCTTATCACCAACATGGATTGGTTGATCAAATTCATGGTGATAGTTAAATATTATCATTTTAGGGTCCAGTTCCTTACTCATGATGGGAGGTCTCACATCTTTCAGGGTCAGTGGGATCCACGATCAGGGAAGGAGATACTGGTTGCTTTGGAGTTGGGGTTGATCTCGTGCCAACTATATAGGTTGTTTTTTCAATTTTTTTGAGAAGAGTTTAGCAGAAGAACTTCTAGTGGTCATGGAAAAGTACCCATGTGTGTTTCTAGAGTATTTTTCAAGGTTACCACCCCAGCGAGAGGTTGAGTTTACTATCAATATGCTCCTCAGGATGAGCCCGATATCCCTTCCATCTTACTAAATGGCTCTATCCAAATTGAAAGAGATGACATCCCATCTAGAGGATATTTAGGGAAAGGTATTTATCTTTCCTAGCATGTCAACATGGGATTCACCAGTTCAATTTTCAAAGAATAAATATGGGATCCTCTGAATTTTCATATACTACCGTAAGATTAATTTGGTGAACATGAAAAATAAATACTCATTTCCTAGAATAAATGATCTTTTTTATCAGATCAAAATATCCCATTGGTTTTCAAATATTTACAAGAGATCCCGGTACCACTAGTTAAGGTTTCAGGAAGAGGGTGTTCTAAATACCACCTTTAGAAGCCAATATGGGAATTTTGAGTATTTGGTTATTCTATTTGGGGTTACTAATGAGCATGTAGTTTTGATAGAGTTAATTAATAATATATTATGCTATTTTTTGGATTCCTTTTTGGTCATTTTTGTGGATGAGATCTTGGTGTATTCCAAGAAAAAGGAGGTTCATACTGAAAATCTTGAGGTTGTGTTATTTTTTTTGAGGGAGTATTGTCTATGTGCCATTCTATAAAAATGATAATTTTGGATTCATGAAGTAAAGTTTTTGGGTCATGTGATTTATGATGGAATAATTTTAGTGGATCCATAAAAATACCAAGTGGTCATGACTTGGGAGTAGCCCAAAAAATTGGTTTTACATATGTAGCTTTGTGGGATTAGCTGAGTATTATAGACCCTTAATTCAATACTTATCCAGGATAAATTCTCCCTTAATGTCCTTGATTGGGAAATGGGTGAATTTTGTGTGGGATGAGAAGTTACAGATTGATTTTGAGTAGTTTCGGGACCATATGAAATTCGTACTATTTTTTATTCTTCCTGATCTAGGAAGAGATTATGTTGTGTATTGTGATGTTTTTCATGTGGTTTTGGGTTGTGTGATGATGAAGGTTGACCACGCGGTGGCCTATTTCTCAAGGAATCTACACACACATAAGCATAATTATCCCCCCCATGATCTAGAATTAGTATATATGATTCATGCATTAAAGACTTGGTGACATTACCTATTTGGGGAGTGTTTTATAGTTTACTCGAATCATAAATTCCTAAATTCAATTTTCACCTAGAGGGAACTGAACCTCAAATAGATACACTAGGTAGAATACCTTCCAAATTTTGATTTTTATATTTATTATACATTCGAGAAGGGAAATGCGGTCATCGATGCTCTGAGCATGAATCTTCCAGTGAAAGTAGTAAGAAAATCAATGGATGAGTGGGTTTTGATGAGTTTGTATACTGATCTAGATCTAGAGGTTCATGAAGATGGATAATATGTGTTTTTTTCCAATATGTAGGTCACACCACCTCTCATCGATCGGGTTAGGAGTGTCCAGGAATCTGACCCTGAGTTCTAGCTGATTAGCAGTGCTTTAAATGGTGGGGAGACCTTGAGTGAGTGGTCTTGATATTCCGATGGTTCTATACTCTTTCGAAGGTGCCTGGTAGTGTTTTTTCAGATATTAATATGACTAATATAAAATAGGGGTGAATTTTTATCCTTTAAAAACCATGATGAATTCAAAGAATCTCTCTTGACATGAAGCGATTCTTTATTTTTCTCTCTTAAAGTCGAGTGAGAAGTGGAAACAAATAAATACAAGAACACGTCGATGTATAGTGTTTTAGGGCACAAAGATTCCTTATTACACTCCACCAACACTCTCTCAGTGAGCTTGGTGATTTTCACTAGTAATTCCTTTTACCAGGGACTTCCACAACTAAGTACAGGTAGTTGATTCCTTTACAATAAGGATTTTAAAAGGCCTTATGGTTATTTTATAGGGAACCATAAATCCATAGGTTAGTCTGAGAATCTAATACTCCTTCACCACCATGATTGATTCTAAGTATATGATACTCCAATAAATAAATAGATATTGATTTGATTGAGAACATATATTTCACTCATAGTTGTTGTAAGAAACTAACAGATGTATTAGATCTTCAATAATATACAATAGCAGCAAAATAATCTTCAAATTTTTCATAGGATCTCTTAAAATAGTGATATAGAAAACACCAAACAAATTAATAAACATGTATGTCACTAAAGTGTATCTTTGATAAAATCTTAGTTGAACTTGCAGAAGAATATGTAAAAATCAGTAGTGATAGCAACAACAGTGAGTATATCAGATAGATCAAAACATGCATATCTCCAAATTGTATCTCTAAAGGTGACGATACACTATTATTTACATGAACACATATTTGTATATATCTCTATATTGTATGTTTATTTATATTTAGAAGATGATCATCTTAATATTTATACTTTAGGTCAAACAGTTCCAGGTCAAACGATTCCAGAAATACTGCATAATAAATCAAGAATATTTGAATTCAAAATCATTCAATAGATTCATAACTGCCTTTAGAAATAGGAATGATTTAATCCGTTGAGTATGAGCCTTTGAATTGGTCACAAAAAATATTTGAAGAGATATTTATTTTAGATGAGACCATTGCAGAAAACACAGATAATATATTTAATTTATAACTACGTTGTTGACCAGTCAAACATAGGGTTCCTTCACATAGTGACAAAATCTAAATGTAGGGTTCAAAATTTAATATTTTTTATAAAATTAGGGTTGATAATCCATATGTTTTTTCCTAAAATGCAGGGTTCCTCGTAAATGTAGTGTTTTTTATCCATACTTTTCCAATAGTGTAGGGTAAATGATCCATACATTTTCCTACAAACATAGGGTTCCCAAACTATACGTTATGATTTAAAATGTATGGTATGAACATTGTTTCTATAATACTTTCAAATATTTCTATAATAATTATAAAAATATTCTATCATGGATTAATGACTTTTGTACGCTTCTAGAATAAAAATAAATACTCTAACAAATATTATTTTCTTAAAATTCAGTTAAAATAAATTTTATCAACAACATAAATATGGGTGTTTATGAGAATAAAAATAAAAAAATTAACAAAATTGTTGAATTAACACATGATAAAAAATATACCACTTTTTATGATCAAAAACCCCATTAAAAATTTCATAAAATAAATATTAAAATTATAAAAAAAATAAAAGAATAAACACTCACAAATATAAATAAATAAATTATAAGAACATTTATCCTCTTTATCCATATCTCTATATAAAAATTCTAATATAAATTTGTCCTATAATTTTTTCAAAAATATTTTCGACATATTTCTCCCATGAAAATTTATTCCACATTTTTTGACAAGAGATGATTTTTTGGGAAAATATATTCTGAATACATGCACCAATAAAAACACCCCCTACATTCATGCTACCTTGGAAAGATAAAAAGATATAATCAAGGATTAATGAAGACATGTAAGATTTTATTAAATGAATAATAAGGGTTTTTAATGAATATATTAAACCAATTAATTCATGTTACTATTAAAATAACTCCCCCTAAGACATAGCATATTTGAAAAAGATATTCAAGAAATTAAAATATCTTCAAGTAATAGAGGATTTTCAACTAATTTTTTCACATGTAATTATTGAGAAAAACATTTTATTGATAGAATTATTTATTACTCTTAGTAATATACTATTTTACCATGTTTAATGAAATAATTAAACATTAAAAATATGTTCTACACATAACAAAACTAATTACTTAAAAAATTAAGGGTAAAACTTAAAAATAAATTAAAAAAATTATAACACATATTTTTACTAAAAAATATTTAAGAAAAAATGTATAAAATATTGATATTAAACTAAAAAAATGAAGAAAATTTGGGGAGTTAGGAAGAATTAGAGAAATCATCCAAACTTTCCAAACTTTGAAAAAAAATTACTCAAATACGCTAGAACTTTTTACAAATGTTTTATTTTGATTTGAACATCTTCATATCTTTGATATAATGAAGAAGATGAAAACTATTTAACTAAAAACTCTTTTAAATAATCAAGATAATGATTAATAATAGCTTCTATTCTGAGTAAATCCTTCTATATTAACATTTTTTACTTTGAAAATTTCAAAGTCTACTTTTGAAATCAAACTTTTTTTCACATTATGATAATTCCTTTGAATTATATAAAAAACTATTTTTGAAACTAACAACTTCATATGATTTTCTAACTGAATTCAGATTAGTATGAAGTTTTACTTTTTATTCATTCATATTTCTGACTTTAAACAAAAAATATTTATAATACATTCTACCTTTAGACATTTGAGACGATGAAACATTCAGTTCTTCATAACCATGATCTTCCTTATTTTTTTAGAAGATTTTTCAAATGAAACCTTAACATAAAAAAAATGACTATTCTCTTAACAGATCAGAATCAGCATTTCCTTTTATTTTATTTTGAGAAATATCTTATTTTAAACTTGAAGTTATTTATCACTTCATTTTTCTCATATGTATTTCATAATTCTTTGAACAAGATTTATTGAAGAAGACAGATAAATAATTTAAAAGGTTTTGAGAAGAATATTATAGGGTTTAAAAAATGATACATTTTGTTCTGACAATTTTTAGATGATGCTTCACATTCTTGAGTCAAAAATACATAATTATCATTATAGATTTTAACTCTTGAAGAGATGTTTTTATGTATGAAATATTTTCTGATTGAAAACGTTACATAAAAAATAACATTTATAAGAATACTTTAAAAAAATGATTTAAAATATTAAATAAGGAATATAGTTTTTCATAAACCTTTTTATAATTAAATAATTATTGTATTTCCTAATATTGTATTACTAAAACAATGTTTATTGAAATTTGAAAATTTAGAAATTCAATTATGAAATTAAATATACTAAGTTTTAATGACTTGCTTAAAAAAGTAAGGAAGGGTTTATCATATAAGATCTCTCTCCCCTATATAAAGTATAAAATACATTAGAAACATATATATGAGAATAGTAATGAAATACTTCTAGGATAATAGATTCTAGTTCTAAGGATTTTTTTGATAATGAAATACTTTATATTTGATCCCTCTGGTTCACGCCCAAATTTACCCAAGAGAAGAAGGGTAGAACGGTCCTTGTAGTGTAGCTTGGGTTGTCGATTCCACAGAGACCTAAGAAGATACCTAAGATACAAAACCTAAGGGATGGATTTTTGGCTATGAAGTGGACAACTTGGATTGATTTTGGATGGGTTTTAATGATATCTAAAAGATTTAAGTGGATTCAATTTAAAAGAATGAGTTGATCCTAGGTTATCACTCGGGGTGGATTGAATGTATTTTCTTTTTAATGATTTCAATTTCTTAAATTTGAGATGGGTTCATTTAAGGAGATAAAACAACATCATCACTTACTGGTTTAATGCCTACACCCTCTAATACTAATCACCTATACACTTGAAGGATCAAAGTTTTGAGCACTTCAAGGTAAAGGATCGTATTAGTACTTGAAGTGTGTGGCCTTAAATTCAACAAGGACGATGGAGTTTAAAAATCATCAAATAAAAATCCCAATTAAAGAAGTGATTATACATTAATTAGGTGATAAATAACATCCAATCCAGCCCCTTGCTACTCCCTTGGATCAACCCATAAGTGGGTTAGCCCTCCATTGATCCCATGGTTTCAATGGAAGCGGAAAGTAGACTCATAAGGGAGGAATGGAGAAGTAAAGAAAACAACAAAAATAAAATGATCACTCCACTGTTGTGTGAATAATTTCACAAGGTTTGGTGTGAATAAATTCACACCTTAATCCAACGGTATCAAAGTGATATTAAGAACAACAGAATAAGAGTAGAAGAAGAACTTTTATTAAGAAACTAAAGTGAATTGAACAACTTACATGTGAAAGACAAAATTGAGGCAACAAAAATGCAGCATAACATTACAAGTAAACAAAGCATCCAAGATCTTCAACTCCTTCACCACCACTGCCTTAAATAGGCATTTTGGGAGCCTTGGGTCGAGCCTTCAACAGTACAAGTCATCCCACTTGAGTATGGTAGGCCTAGGGTGGTGGAAAGTTTGTGGAATTTGGAATTTTCCACATTTGACCCGAGGTGGCAGCCAGATTTCATCCACCGAACAGACGCGTTTGGATGACCTTCTAGATGGCCGAATCAGGGTGGGCCATAGAAGAAGAAAATGGAGCTCCGGATGTCTTCTAACCGCCTGTAAAATTTGGGCCCATTTGGAGTTGTGTATTCCGAGATATGATCAAAATGGTGGACTGTTTTTCTGGACCGCAGAATCTGGCCCAGAATTTTATCTCTAACTTGGGCCGCCTAAATGACCAACATGGAGGCCGAATTAGCATTAACTCCTGAAGAGTGATTTGTTTCTGTACATGTCTTCTATCATCCCACGAAATTTGGGATTAATTGGGCCTGTATGTTGGGCCCCAAAGTCTCATCAGTGGGCTGGTGTCCAATCTGCCTTCTCCAGAATTGCTTCCTTTCATTGCCAAATATCTCCATCATCCTCCATAAATTCTCCATTGATCCCTGAATCAAACATGTTCATATTTAAGTGTAGATCAATTTCCAAAAATATCAAATTAAAATATGTAAAATTCAATTCCTTACAATCAGATGAATCATTGGGTACTTTAAATGATGTTCAAAAATGTACCACATAGTAGTGCATTTTAAGAAGGTATTACAAACATAATGTGAAATGATGTTCAAAGTGTAAAATGCACTAAAATGGTGTTTATGAATAACAAAGAACATGAAAATTATGTATATTAACAATGAATATTAGCCTCATTTAGTGGCTAATCACACCCCCCAACTTGAGTTTTGCTAGTCCCGAGCAAAATATATCTCATCAAAAATGAAATTCAAATTCCCTTTTCTAAAAACATTTTAATACAAAATGATCACCAAAAAACCTTATACCAAACAATCATGAAACCCATCAAAATATTTTAATACGAGATAGTTTCATAAGCAGATCCCAATCCCAAGCCCATTCCTTTGATCAAATCCATCATCATACTTCATCCAACTCAATTAGGTGTAATGATGTGTTGTGAATCACAATAGATATGGGGTTCATTTTCATTCAAGGGGGAAATCATGGAAGCGCTAGGTGGAATCACATTTAATCCTAATATGAGCATTCTTCATCCCTATTTTTTTTTTGATTTTTTTTTGCAATATTGCTATAGTAATTGAGATTGCAATTAATCAAATTAACCCATGTAGCAAGACTTTGCCGATGACTCCCAGACTCAAAAGGCCTTAGGGCACCAAGTGAAGCCCACATACTCGGGCATCGTCTCGAGTTAACTTAATCAAAAACAAAGTCATATTACCATAAATAGAGATAGATTGAAAAACTCAGGGCTAGACAACTCTGGAGTCACGATCCCCAAGTGCCGAAAGCCTCGCATTTTATCAATCCATTGCTCTACACGCAAATTTTTATTTTTATTTTTTATTTTTTATTTTTTAATAATTTTTTTTTTAATAATTTTTTTTTTTGAGTACTCATATTATTCATAAAAATAAAACCATCCTATGCTATTTATTATGGGACCCCAAAAATTCAAATTAGTACCCCACAGTCTAGAGGACGTGCATTGTGGCATTTTTTTTATTTGGATGAAAATATAAATGATGACATATCACATTGGACAGCCACACTTTCCAAAATCTATGCTCATGAAATTATACAAGGATTAAAATCAGAATCAGGGCATGCTAAATTATTTGATATTCAGTTTCAAAGTGTGCAATGTGTATTACCATGTTCGAAGTTAAAGGAATTTTTCCTTCCATTTACTTTTTTTTTCAAATCATTCAATTTTTGTTTTTGACACAAAAGCATTTTTTTTTATTTTATCTCCCCCCCAACTTAAAACAACACTGTCCCCAGTGTTTAAAGAAAAGAAAATTTATAAGGGGGTAGAGGTAGAGAATTAAAGTTCAAAAATGAAATTGAAAATGAGGGTTATGGAATGAAGTCACCTGGTGGTTGAAGTTGGAAGTTCTTGCAGCTTGAATTTGTTCCTTTGATATCCATGTCTCTTGTAAAGTTCCCTAGTGGAAAAAGGAAAAAAAAAACAAAACAAACAAAACAAACAATATATATATATATATATTTATATAATAAAGGAAGTAAAATATAAGAATATATATAAAAATTATAGAATAAGGTAGCACAAGAAGCCGCAGGTCAGTGGTAAGCGCGCGCCCCTGTCTCCCTTCGGTCCCGGGTTCGAGTCCCCGCGGCTTCGCCGGTTGTGACGGGGTTTGCCCCACGGCCTATGGCGTGGACTTTTTTTTTTTGTATTATTATATATTTTTTTTTAACCCATTGAATAATAAAAACAAAATAAACTGATGATACATTGTCTTCTTTTTAAATTTCTGGGTAAGGTATTACTCAAGGATCACACCACGTGACACGGATGAATATGGTGCTCCTCTTTCGTACCCATCCATACTCATAATAGAAGAACAGGTCAAAAGTCTATTTTTTTTTATTTTAAATATAAACATGATTAAGTAATCTTATTTGAAAAATAAAGATGATTCAGAAATATTAGAAACATAAAAACCACGGGTTGCCTCCCGTGCAGCGCTTTGTTTAACGTCGTTAGCTCGACTTAAACCCCTTATTGATTAATTGTTGTTTTTTTTTCAAAGGTAGGTTCACTCAGGTCTTCATCAACTTCATGTTTTTGGAATGGTTCTATGAATGGTTTGACTCTATGACCATTAACTTTAAATATTTGACCATTGGTGGGATCTTGAATTTCAACAGCCCCATGGGGGTACACCTTATGCACTATGTATGGACCGGACCATCTAGACCTCAACTTTCCCGGGTGCAAATGAAGTTTAGAACTATACAAAAGCACAGGTTTCCCTGGTTCAATGTGTTTAGTTTTAAGATTCCTAGACTGGTAGGCTTGAACTCTAGCTTTATTGATCCTTGAATTTTCATAAGCCTCCATCCTAAGTTCCTCAAGCTCGTTTAGATCCAATTTCCTCTTTATTCCGGCCAAAGAAATGTCAAAGTTCATTTTTTTGATTGCCCAAAAGGCCTTATGCTCAATCTCCACTGGCAAATGGCATGCTTTACCATAAACCAACCTATATGGGGACATTCCTAGGATAGTTTTAAATGCTGTTCGATATGCCCAAAGAGCATCTAAGAGTTTGCTCGACCAATCTTTCCTAGATGGATTGACAGTTTTCTCAAGAATTTGTTTGATTTCTCGATTGGCTAACTCAGCTTGACCATTGGTTTGTGGGTGGTAAGCGGTGGACACTTTGTGAGAAATTCCATACTTCTCCATGAGCGATGAGAATGGGCGATTGCAGAAATGAGTTCCACGATCACTAATGATTGCCCTAGGAATCCCAAATCTAGAGAAGATGTTTTCTTTAAGGAATCTAATCACAGTTTGATGGTCATTGGATTTTGTAGGAATGGCCTCAACCCATTTTGAGACATAATCGACAGCCAAGAGAATGTAAAGATATCCCCTAGAGTTTGGGAAGGGACCCATGAAATCAATTCCCCAACAGTCAAAGATTTCAACCACTAATATTGGAGTGAGAGGCATTTGATTCCTTTTTGTGATGGACCCTACTTGTTGACACCTAGGACAGCTTTGACAAAATGTGTAGGAGTCCCTTGAGAGGGTGGGCCAAAAGAGACCACATTGAAGAACCTTTGCAGAAGTTTTCTTAGAGGAAAAGTGACCTCCACATGCCTCATTGTGACAGAATTTAAGGATGGACTCTTGTTCGGATTCTGGCACACACCTCCTAATGACTAGGTCAGGACAGAACTTATATAGGTATGGATCATCAAACACATAATGCTTGACATCAGAAAGAAATTTTCTTCTAGCTTGGGTCCCTAAGAATTTTGGAATGACCCCTGAAACTAAGAAGTTGGCTATGTCAGCATACCAAGGGCAGTCACTCACAGAATAGAGGTTCTCATCGGGAAATGAATCAGACACAGAAAGGTGATGTGATTTGTCCTTGAATTCCAACCTAGAGAGGTGATCAGCTACAACATTCTCTACACCTTTTTTATCCTTAATGGTTAAATCGAACTCTTGAAGAAGAAGGACCCACCTAATCAATCTAGCCTTTGCATCTTGTTTTTGGAAGAGATATTTTAGAGCTGAATGGTCGGTGAATACAATGATGGGTGATCCTAAGAGGTAGGACCTGAATTTCTCTAAGGCAAACACAATAGCAAGTAACTCCTTTTCAGTGGTGGTGTAATTGATTTGGGCATCATTTAAGGATTTGCTTGCATAAGAAATGACATATGGAGTTTTATCACACCGTTGTCCTAACACAGCTCCTACAGCAAAGTCACTGGCATCACACATGAGTTCGAAAGGAAGGTCCCAGTTTGGAGATTTCATAATGGGAGGAGAGGTGAGAGCGGATTTAAGGGTTGAAAATGAACCCTCACAGCTTTCTGTCCAAACAAATGGAGCATCCTTTACTAGGAGAGCACAAAGAGGGCGAGAGATTGAACTAAAGTCCTTAATGAATCTTCTATAGAAACCAGCATGTCCTAAGAAGGACCTCACTTCCTTAACAGTTCTGGGTGATGGAAGGTGACGAATGATGTCAACCTTTGCTTTATCAACTTCAATCCCCCTACTCGAGACCAGATGGCCTAGAACAAGTCCCTCTTTAACCATGAAATGGCATTTTTCCCAGTTTAGGACCAGATTTTTTTCTTCACATCTTGACAAGACTCTATCCACATTCTGCAGACATCCCTCAAAGGTATCCCCAAACACAGAGAAGTCATCCATGAAGACCTCAAGAAAATCCCCTACCATGTCTGAGAAGATTCCCATCATGCACCGCTGGAAGGTTCCAGGGGCATTGCATAACCCGAACGGCATGCGTTTAAAGGCAAAGGTACCGAAAGGACATGTGAATGTAGTCTTCCCTTGATCCTCTAGGGAGACCTCAATTTGATTGTAACCTGAGTACCCATCTAGGAAGCAATAGAATTGATGACCCGCCACTCGCTCGAGGACTTGATCAATAAAGGGCAAGGGAAAATGGTCCTTCTTGGTACAAGAGTTGAGCTTCCTATAGTCAATACAGACTCTCCAGCCACTACTCACCCTAGTTGGAAGAATTTCCCCATCCTTATTAGTGATCACAGTGATTCCAGCTTTCTTTGGGACAACTTGAATTGGGCTTACCCACTCACTCTCAGCTATGGGGTAGATGATACCAGCTTTCAACAACTTAAGAAGTTCTTTCCTTACCACATCCATAAGATTTGGATTGAGTCTCCTCTGAGGTTGACGACATGGTTTGGATTCAGATTCAAGAGTAATCCTATGAGTTCCAATAAGTGGGCTAATCCCAGGAATATCAGACAGGGTCCAACCAATGGCTTTCTTGTGTTTCCTAAGGACATCTAGAAGCATCCCCTCCTGATTGGCTTCAAGAGAAGAAGATATGACTATAGGATGTGTTTGATTTTCCCCTAGGAAGGCATACTTGAGGGAGGTAGGAAGTTCCTTCAATTCAAGATCTGGTTGGTTCAGAATTTCAGCAGAATATTGGGGCATTGGATCAAGATCAAATTTGTTTCCTAGATTTTCAGATTGAATTGATTCCCCATGTGTAGAAGTTTCAGCCACAAGATTGTATTGACCTGGGTTAGGGAAGGGAGTTTGAGTTGTCTCCATGAATGTGTTTTCCTGAAAGGTTTCACTGATTGTTGGTCCTAAGACATCATTATAGGAGCAATTTGAAAATGATTTGATCCAAGGAGATAAACTTCCTTCATGTGAACAAAGGAAATCAATCTCATTCTGACTTAAACATTCATCAAATATTCCTTGATGTTCCATGGATTCATTATCAATGCTTCCTATCATGTTTACTTCATGAATATCCTCGTCATCCCCTATTTGTGAGCTGGCATTGTAGATGTTCAAGTCTAGACTCATGTTCCCAAAGGTGATGGTCATGTTCCCATTTCGGACTCGGATAACAGAGTTGATTGTTGCAAGGAAAGGACGGCCAAGAATGATTGGAGTTTGATCCCTAGGAACTAAGCTTGGATGATTGTCAAGGACAATGAAGTCAGCAGGGTAGATGAAGTTTTCAACCTTTACCAGAACATCCTTTAAAATACCCTTTGGAACCCTAATGCTACGATCAGCAAGTTGAAGTGTGACAGATGTGGGTTGGAGTTCTTCTAGGCCTAACTGGCAGTACACAGCATATGGGATGAGATTGACACTAGCACCTAGGTCACACAAGGCCTTGACAACTTTGCTTTCTCCTAGTTCAACATTGATGTAAGGGCAACCTGGGTCTTTCAACTTAGGAGGAATTGTACCTTGAATGGTGGTACTCACATTAGCAGCCAAAAGGACTTGGTTTTTATGTGAAAATTTTCTTTTAAAAGTGCACAAGTCCTTAAGGTACTTTGAGTAGGCAGGTATGGTTTGGATTGCATCGAGAAGGGGTATGTTCAACTTGACTTGTGAGAAGATTTCCCTCAATGTTTCACTCAGTTCAGGCTTGGATTTCCCCCTCATGCGTTGGGGAAATGGTGCAGGTTGTGGGGTTGTTTGTTGAAGAGTTGTTTCTTTCACATTGTTATCAGTTTCCTCAGTTTGATCTTGTGGTTCACTTGAATTCTCATCCAAGTTTGAATCTTCAGGTGGGTTCTGAATTAGTTGTTCAGGTTTCTCAATTGATTTCCCACTTCTTAAAACAGTCACAGCCTTTAGTTGTTCATGAGTTGTTTGAGCACAACTTGACTCTCCCCTTGAAGTTGAGGACGGCACCGCCTGAGTAGGCATGGGTGCCTTTCCAGTTTTGATGGTTTGAAGTTCTTGTTTTAGGGAAGAGACTTCTGAGTTCATCCTCTCCATTTGTTTGCACAATTGTTCTAGTAGGCTTTGTGGAACAGTTTGGGTTGGTGCTTGAGTAGGTTGGTTTATCCCAGGGGGATATTTTGGAGGTGGGATGGTTTGTTGAAAATGGACCGGTGGTTGTTGGTATTGGATAGGTTGGGTTTGGAACTGGTTATGGTTTTGGTAGTTCTGATGGGGGTAAGGATTTTGTCCCTGTGGTTGGCTAGGTTGTTGGTTATCTTTCCAGCGGAAGCCTGGGTGGTCATTGTACCTTGGATTGAAGGTGTTTTGGTATTGAGGCTTTTGAAAGTTTAGGGCATTGACTTCCGCTGGGGGTCCTCCTAGAAGAACATCCTTGATGGATGGAATGGTTGGGCAGTTGTCTGTTTTATGGTCATGTTTGTCACAAATTGTGCAAACAAGGTCTACATTTTGGATTTCATGGACTTTCCTAAGGTCTATCTCTTCAACCTTCCTAGAGAGTGCTGCGAGTTTGGCCCTAAGGCTTTCCTCTTCTCTAAGTGTATGAATTCCTGTGGTTCTTTGTGGCTTTTCAGAATAGGGTGAAGTTCCCCAAGTTTGGTTTTGTTCAGCCAGACTTTCCAGATACTCGTAAGCATCATTTGGGGCCTTGTTTTTAAAGGTTCCATTACACATCATGTCAATGAATTGTTTATTACCCGGACCCAACCCTTCATAGAAAATTCTCACTTGTTCAGGTATAGAAAACCCATGGTGTGGAACCATGTTTAGGGTGTCTTTGAACCTCTCCCATGTTTCATAGAATGACTCTCCCTCTTTTTCAAAAAAGTTTTGGATGCTCTTTTTAAGTGCAATTGTTTTGTGATGAGGGAAGTATTTTTTGTAGAATTCTCTTTGCAGTTGGTCCCAAGAGTGGATTGATGCAGGTCTCAAGTTGTTTAGCCAATTTTTAGCTCGATCCTTTAATGAAAAAGGAAATAGCCTCATCTTAGCAGATTCTAGTTGATGTGGGGGACACATGGTTTCAACAATGTCGTTGAACTCTTTGACATGAAGGTATGGCATTTCTGACTCCATCCCATGAAAGGTTGGAAGGTGGTTTAGGACATGGGGTTTGAATATGTAGTTGGTGTCTCCTATGGAATTGTGTCTAATGCATGAGGGGGCATTGGTCCAAGCTGGAGTGAGGTAGTCGTTCATGGTTTGATCAACTACATTCCCTAAGTTTGGAGCTTCTTGGTTTTGGTTTCCCATTTGATTCCCCCCAGGGTTTACAATTTGATTTTGTGGATGACCCTCCATTGGACTTGTTTCAAGTTCTGACTTTGGGGTTTCAAGAATATTTGAATCTGATTTAAACAATCCCTTAGGTTCACTTGACTCCCCTATCCCAGGACTTTCAACCCTAACTAGTCTGTTTGAGAAATCGCGGGTGTAGGCGGACATGCGCCAAAAAAAAAAAGCGAGAAAGGGACAAGATAAGAGATCTTGGGTGAGAGTAGAAGAATGGAGGTGAGGAAAGAAGGTTTTTTTTTTTTTTTTTTTGGATCTAAGGTACTTACTTGGTCCCCGGCAACGGCGCCAAAATTTGGTTCACGCCCAAATTTACCCAAGAGAAGAAGGGTAGAACGGTCCTTGTAGTGTAGCTTGGGTTGTCGATTCCACAGAGACCTAAGAAGATACCTAAGATACAAAACCTAAGGGATGGATTTTTGGCTATGAAGTGGACAACTTGGATTGATTTTGGATGGGTTTTAATGATATCTAAAAGATTTAAGTGGATTCAATTTAAAAGAATGAGTTGATCCTAGGTTATCACTCGGGGTGGATTGAATGTATTTTCTTTTTAATGATTTCAATTTCTTAAATTTGAGATGGGTTCATTTAAGGAGATAAAACAACATCATCACTTACTGGTTTAATGCCTACACCCTCTAATACTAATCACCTATACACTTGAAGGATCAAAGTTTTGAGCACTTCAAGGTAAAGGATCGTATTAGTACTTGAAGTGTGTGGCCTTAAATTCAACAAGGACGATGGAGTTTAAAAATCATCAAATAAAAATCCCAATTAAAGAAGTGATTATACATTAATTAGGTGATAAATAACATCCAATCCAGCCCCTTGCTACTCCCTTGGATCAACCCATAAGTGGGTTAGCCCTCCATTGATCCCATGGTTTCAATGGAAGCGGAAAGTAGACTCATAAGGGAGGAATGGAGAAGTAAAGAAAACAACAAAAATAAAATGATCACTCCACTGTTGTGTGAATAATTTCACAAGGTTTGGTGTGAATAAATTCACACCTTAATCCAACGGTATCAAAGTGATATTAAGAACAACAGAATAAGAGTAGAAGAAGAACTTTTATTAAGAAACTAAAGTGAATTGAACAACTTACATGTGAAAGACAAAATTGAGGCAACAAAAATGCAGCATAACATTACAAGTAAACAAAGCATCCAAGATCTTCAACTCCTTCACCACCACTGCCTTAAATAGGCATTTTGGGAGCCTTGGGTCGAGCCTTCAACAGTACAAGTCATCCCACTTGAGTATGGTAGGCCTAGGGTGGTGGAAAGTTTGTGGAATTTGGAATTTTCCACATTTGACCCGAGGTGGCAGCCAGATTTCATCCACCGAACAGACGCGTTTGGATGACCTTCTAGATGGCCGAATCAGGGTGGGCCATAGAAGAAGAAAATGGAGCTCCGGATGTCTTCTAACCGCCTGTAAAATTTGGGCCCATTTGGAGTTGTGTATTCCGAGATATGATCAAAATGGTGGACTGTTTTTCTGGACCGCAGAATCTGGCCCAGAATTTTATCTCTAACTTGGGCCGCCTAAATGACCAACATGGAGGCCGAATTAGCATTAACTCCTGAAGAGTGATTTGTTTCTGTACATGTCTTCTATCATCCCACGAAATTTGGGATTAATTGGGCCTGTATGTTGGGCCCCAAAGTCTCATCAGTGGGCTGGTGTCCAATCTGCCTTCTCCAGAATTGCTTCCTTTCATTGCCAAATATCTCCATCATCCTCCATAAATTCTCCATTGATCCCTGAATCAAACATGTTCATATTTAAGTGTAGATCAATTTCCAAAAATATCAAATTAAAATATGTAAAATTCAATTCCTTACAATCAGATGAATCATTGGGTACTTTAAATGATGTTCAAAAATGTACCACATAGTAGTGCATTTTAAGAAGGTATTACAAACATAATGTGAAATGATGTTCAAAGTGTAAAATGCACTAAAATGGTGTTTATGAATAACAAAGAACATGAAAATTATGTATATTAACAATGAATATTAGCCTCATTTAGTGGCTAATCACCCTCCTTTGAAAGAGATTTCCATATAACACTTAAAAGACTACTTTAATAATTTAACAATGTAGTTCAATGGTGTATTCCTAAAAAAATCAAATACAAGTACCTTTTGGTTCCCATATTTTTCTGGGATTAGCAGTGTTAGTAACTAAATTTTTAGGTAACCAAACTTTTTTATTTTGAGTAGATATTTTACTATTAAATTTAGATAAATATTTTGAATAATAACAATTTTTACACAAAAAAATGAGGTTTTCTAAAGTAATAGCCATTTACATAATGTCTATTAATACCAAAATAAAAACATTTAATAGTTTACATATTTTTTATATTTGATCCAGGAAAAAAATAATTCCTATAAAAATTTTTTTACCATTACTACTAATTACAATTTTTTCTTTATGAATTTTATTTTTACCAAGAATTTGATTTAAGTAATTTTCTTCTTAAATAGGAATACTTAAATATTGTTTTAAATTGTCTAATTTACTCAAAAATTCTTTAATTTTAACTTCATGTAGCTCAAAATAAACTTTGTAAGTATTAGATTTTAAATTCTCAAGTTGTTTTGGAAAATTATATTTTTCTATAGAAATAGTATTATAAGACTTTCTAAGCTTTTTATGATATGTTTTTAAGGATTCATACTTATCTTGAAGAATGAAATGATATATATTAATTTCATTATGAGATTTTTTTTGAATTATAATTTTGAGAGAAAAAAGATTTTAACTTATTACTATGATCCATAAGACATAGATTCATCATTTTATTTTTATACTCAGCCTCCAAGACTATAGTAGATTCATCATTCCAACCAGAAGTAGAACTACGGCTTGACATCATAACTTTCTTTCATTACCTTTCATAATTATATCTCCTTTGAGATTTGATCATAGTACATTTATACTTTATGTGTCCTTTGTCCATACATTCATATCATCTATCTTTATTATGCTTTATCTTTTCCCTTTTGTACAATTTTTCAAATATTTTAGTGTGTTCTGAAAAATCTTTGTCTGAATCTGTATAGCTTGAATCAGATGATTCATCCATAGTAGTCCTAAGATGATCTTCATCATTTTTTATAAAAATATGATTTTCAGCTTAAGATTTCATCTCATCTTCCTACATAATCAATGTACCAATCAGTTCTTTCATTATTGATTGTTTAACTAGTGTGTATTTTCATATAGCAGTAGATATACCATTCTGTTTTTTAGGAAAAAATATAAGTAATTTTAATATTTGATCTGATTATGAAATTGTATCTCCCAAGGAATAAATATTATTAACTATCTCAGTAAATCTCTCATTCATTTGAGTGATTCTTTCACCATAATTCATTATGAAAGTATCAAATTTCTACTTTTTAGTAGTGTACCTTAATTTTCTAACATTTTCAGTTCCTTTATATGAAAAAAAATAGTTTTCCACATTTAATAGGTTATAGAACTTTGAGAAAATCGATTAAACTCACTAGTCCCTAAAACACATACAATATAATCCATTTAATTTGAATTGAGATCATATTATTTTTCGTGACCACTATCCCATTTTTCTAGGACTTACTTATAAACTTCATAAGGCTTGAAAACCATTAAATAAACTCATATTCTAGGATTTTTTGAATATATAATCATGTTACATTTCTAACATCCATAATTATCGCCATTAAAATAAGGATCATAGATCATTTCCATACCTTATATATGATTAGTCATTCTGGGATTTTACTTCCTTTGAATCTTTAATTCAGGATTATTAGAGCCAAAAAAAATCTTCAAAATTATGAAAGAGACACAAACTCTTATATCACTTGGTTTTCTCCTTTTCTGATCCTTTTCTACCTTTTTTGGTATAGGATATAACTATAGAACCTATTCCTTCAAAACCAACTTTTGGTATTAGATAGAAACAATATAATATTCAAGGATTTAAAAATATAGAAATAGAGCACTTCATTTAATACCACTTTTTGGTATCAAATAGAAACTAAATAATTTTCAAGGATTTAGAAAAAGATAAATATATCAATAGACCCCATCCTTTGATACCACTTTTTGTGTCAGATATGAATATAAAAAAAATACAAGAGGGGTGAATTGTGATCCTTTAAAAACCTTGATGAATTCAAAGCATCCCTCTTGACATTCAGTGATTCTTTATTTTCACTCTTAAAGTTGAGTGAAAAAAAAAAAAATAAAGAAAATAACATAGTGATGTATAGTGCGTTAGGGCACAAAGATACCTTAGTCCACTCCACAAATGCTCTCTCATTGAGCTTGGTGATTTTTCATAAGTAATTATATTTACTAGGGACTTACAAAACTAAGTACACGAAGTTGATACCTTTACAATAAGGCTTTTACAAGGCCTTATAGTTCTTTTATAGGAAACTATAAATCCACAGCTTAGTCTGAGAAGATGATACTCATTCACCACTATGACTGAGTCCGAGCATCTGATACTCCAATTAATCAATAGAGATTTATTTGATTGAGAACACATATTTTTCTCACAGTTGCATCATCAAATTGACCGATGCATTTTATATTCAATAAATTACATCAGTAGTAAAATAATATTCAACATATTCATAGGATTTATTCAAAAAATAGTAGAGAAAACACTATAAAGATTAATAAACATATATTTTTCCAAAGTGTAACTCCGAAAAATGATTTGTTGAACTTGAAAAATAGGATTTAATAATAAGATACAACTATAGTCATAGCAGCAATAGCAAGTCTATTAGATAGATCAAAACATGTATATCTTAAAATTATATCTCTAAAGGTGATATTAAACTGTTATTTATAAGCACACAATTTTCATGTATCTCTATATTTTATGTGTATGTATATTCATAAGATGACCATATTAATATTTATATTGTAGGTTGAATAGCTCTAGGTCAAATGATTCTAGAAATACTGCATAATAAATTGAAAATATTTGAATTCAAAATCATTCAAGAGAGTCATAAATTACCTTAGAAATAGGAACAATTTAATCTGTTGAGTATGATCATCTAAATCAGTTTCAAAATAGCTTTGAAGAGATATTTATTTATGATGATACATTTAAAAAAAATAAGGATAATATATTTAATTTAAATCTCCATCATTGACAAGTCAAATGTTGGGTTCCTTAATGTAGCAACAAAATCCAAACTTAGGGTTGAAAAAATATGGTTCTTTATAATTGTAAGGTTGATAAACCATACATTTTCCCCTTATATGTAGGGTTCCTCACAAACATAGGTTTTTTGATCCATACTTTTCTAACAAAATAGGGTAAATGATCCATATATTTTTTTACAAACGTAGGGTTCCCAAACCATATGTTATGCTTATAAATGTAGGGTAAGAAATATTTTTGTAGAATACTTTCAAATATTTCCAGAATACTTAGAAAAATATTCTCCCATGGATCAATGACTTTTTTACACTTCCAGAATAAAAATTTATACTCTAATGAATATTATTTTCTTGAAATTCTCTTAATTTTTTTATCATTAATTTAAATATGGGTGTTTGTGAGCATCAAAATAAAAAAGAAATTAATGAATTGCCGAATCAACACATGCTCAACAGGTAGTTCCTTTGAGCTTGTGGTAGGTGGCGATCCATGATGCACATCATTCTAATTGGATGTTTACTATAGGTAAATAAATATGTTTTATACCATGAAAGGTTAGTATTGGTGTCTTGGGATGAGACATGAAGTTAAATATTTTATTTACAGATTTTTAACCTACTAGAGGATCAAAGCTAAGCATCAAAGAATAGTAGGTTTATTGCAACCTCTCCCTATTCTAGTGTGGAAGTGGGATGAGATCTATATAGATTTCATAATTGGACTACCTTGTACTCTAAGTGGAAAAGATACCATATGGATGATTGTCAATTTTCTGACAAAATCATCCCACTTTATTCCCATCAGGGAGTTGACGAAGGTAGAGGACCTCAGATGATTGTATATTTGAGTGGTGGTTCAGCTTTATGGAGTGACCTTAGTGATAGTTTTAGAATGGGATGCCTGTTTACTTCCTAATTCTCAAAGGGAATACATGAAGATTTGGGAATCCAATTGAGATTGAGAATTGAGTATCACCCATAGTAGGATGGTCAGTCTAAGTGGACCATACAGAATATTAAGGATATGTTGTGAGCATGTGTTCTTTATTTTAGTGGTTTTTGGGAAAGGAATCTGTCATTGGATGAGTTTTCTTATAATAAAATTTTTCATGCCTTGATTAGGATGGGCCCATTTTCAGCATTATATAGACAATCATTCCAATTTTTATTATGTTGGGATGAGGTAGGTGAGCATTACTTGGTTAGACTGAGTCTCATCTGGGAGATGACCCAGATAGTTCAGTTGATTCAGAAATAGATAGTGATATCTTAGAGTTTCCAAAATTCATATTCTAACTATCTTTATCACTCGTTGGAGTTTTAGATTGGTGATTAGGTGTTTCTTTGGGTATCTATTTTATTGGGTCATCATTGCCTAGGTAAGAAGGGGAAGTTGTCATCATGTTATGTTGGGATATTTTGTGTTATAGAGCATCTTGGGAAGGTTTCCTATTGGTTGGAGTTTCCACTGTGGATAACCTCAATCCAAATCATATCTCATTTTTCCTAGTTGAATAGATACCATTTGGACCCATCTCATGTGTTGGGGTAGGAATATTTGGAGCATGATATTGATACCACCATAGTGGATCAACCTGTTCTTATTTTGTATTTTTAGAATAGGGTACTCCATGGTAAGTCAAACATGTTGTTATGTGTTATATGGAAGCATGGTGGTGATAAACATGAGATCTAGTAGTGGTAAAATGAGTTGAGAGAGCAATGACCTCGCCTATTTTCTTCTGAGGACGCTTGAGAGATTTTTAGGGTACAAAATTGGCATGATGGGGAGTTTGTGACACCTATCAGGACACTTATAAACCTAATTTTTAGTTTTATTTATTTTTTGGTTTTATTTTGGTGGTTCCATAGTTTAAAAACCCATTTTCTTGAGATGTAAACACAAGAAAATGGTTAGAGCATGGTTTTCCTAACTATGCGTCTAACCATACGAGGGTACAGTAGGCTGGGACATAGGTCTTTTTCATGTTTTGAGCATGGTTTTTCAAACTATGTAGCTCTAAGGGTTAATCGTGTAGGTCATATTTTTGGTGAGATAGTATCCCCATACAGTTGGTGCATGGTTTTCTTAACCATGTTAACAAACCATGTGTCTTGTATAGTTTACTTAAAATCTAAAATTTTACCATTTTCCCTACCAATTTTTAAGACTTTTCCCTAATTTTCATTCCCCCATCACATTTATCTCCTCCTCCTAGACCTTGAATCTTCCCATTTCCTTCCTTGGTTGATTTATCTTTGATTTTTATTGGTTTGACTTGAGTTAAGTCACTTTATTCTTAGTTTCTTCTCTATAATCCCTTCTTCATGCTTATTATTCCCTCTCCATGGAATTATGAAACCTTTTAGAGTACGATTGGATTAACCTTGGGTTTTTATGGGGGTATTGGTTTGTATTCATGTGGTTTAGGTGTGTGAGGCCTTGATTTTCCTTTTTTGGGTGGTTATCGTCAAATTCTATGAGGTTGGAAGTGAATTCAAGGTAGGTGTCTCTATTTAAGGGCGTTTTTCATAGATTACCTTTAAATTATAAATCAAATTTAGTTTAATATTTTTTAATTTCTAAATAAATTATTTATGGTTTATTTATATCCCATGTTTGATGTGTTTTATTATTTAGTTTGGAAATGGGGTGTTCAAATGGGGTTTTCCAAATAGGGGTGGCATGTGTGCACCCCAAGTGTTTGATAAAATGGATCAAAGAGGTTTTATAGATTTAAATATATTTATAAAATTGTTTTAGTAATGGTTTTACCTTGTAGGAAGGGTTTTTATCAAATGTACCTATTTATTTGTGATATTTTCATGTGTAATGATTTTTGATTATATGGAACTTCTTTTTGATTATGTTGGAATTGAGTAGAAAATGGGTTGACCAGGTTATGATTGAGTGGTTTTTCAAGGGACCATGAGAGCCTTTGGGGAGGAAGACCGTGAGATATTCCATTTTGGTTTTGAAAGGACCATGATATCCTTTGGTTTGGTAGAATGTGATAGATTACATTTGGTTTCTAAGAGATTGAGATAGCTCTCAGAGTTGGGATCTGGGAAGACCATGAGATATTCCACTTTGTTTGGCTGACTAACATACTTTTTTTAAACTCACTCACATTAGATCCTTATGGTTATATCCCTAGGTTCACTTACTCATTCTAGATTGACTTGTATACTTTTATGCATTTTATTAGTTCCATTTTTGATGTGATAAGATATGATATAACCATTTTCACTTATTAATTATATGATTATGATGTTATGATTTCCCTTGTTGTGTTAGGTATATTGAGCATGTTGTTCCTTGTCCATTTAGTTGACCCATGTTGATAAATTTCTTGGAAAACATGTTTTATTCGAAAGAGAAATACAAAGGGATTTCAAAATATTATTTGAAAATGAAATGTTTTAAAAGTGTTTTAGTTTTGAAAAACGATTTCAAACTGGTTTATTGGTTTTCATGGGTAAAATACATATATAGATTCATGGTGGTATCCTACTGGGATTTTTTCCTCACACCCTTTATATTCCTTTGGGCGTATGTAGGATTTGTTTTTCAAGACATAGGTAAAAAAGTGAATCATGTACTTAGGTGGATCTTCTTGATTACCATCATCTATCTTTTTTTGGAGGAGACATGGTCTTGCTGGGATTGGACCATGTGGAGCTATTTTAGGATTTTGTATCCATTGGGACATTTTTTTAGGTTTTTTTGGATTATTTCCATTATTTTGAGTTTCAAGCTATGCCTTTAAATACTATGTGTATGAACTTTGTGTAATGCTTGAATATGATGTTTATCTTGGTTTATGGTATCTGATTTTATTATGTTACATTTCTCTAGTTTTATTTTTATACCTATAGTTTTGAATTTGATGACGTTGGTGTTGTCGTCTCTTTTCATGGTAGGGTCATGCTAGTTTAGCACAGGAAAACCATTCCCAAGTAGTTGTTGGTTATGCTTAGTGATTTTCACCATATTGTAGTGATTGGAAACATGATTTGGTCTGCATGATGGGCCATCTTGAGTGACTGTTCGGGTCGACCCAGGTTGGTTCATTATAATCAGGAAGGGGCATTGTTAAGTTCAACCACAAATGGTGCACCGATGGTGAAAAATTAGGGATACATACATTATATCTCAATCACACATGAAGAAGAATCTCTCTCAAAGTATATAGGGTTACTCCAGCAGAATGAGAGTCAATAAAATAAGATATATAGTGAGTGTAAGGGTCATCAATACATTTAAACGGTGATCTTATAGTAGGCATTCAAAATAAAATTCCTGAATGAAAGTATTCCATGACAATGATAGCCGAATAAAAAACAATAGGATCAAGAAAAGGCAGACATGTGGAGGGAACATATCAAAAGGTTGATGACCCTGATCGACCACCATGAGGTATCATATGATGGATAAGTGACATGGAAAACCAGGGAGAGAATGGGTCAAGAAAAAAATGGGGTAGGTCAAACAAGTGGACCAAAATACAATCCTATGAAGAAGTCCATCTATGAAAATGAAAAACTATCCCAACACACACATATATTGGGAATAATAAACTAAAAAATGAAATATAATTTTTTCATGTATGCATAAAAATTCAATAGGAAGTAAAAATGACATGGAAAATTCAACAAGAAAACACCATAATTCAAAAAAATTGAAATTTCATATGGTAGTGATAAAAATCTTACACAGATTCCTTGATAAATTCTTACTAAATAGGGGATAAAGTCATACATGCCTTCTTGGAAAGTCTTATGTGATAGTTTATTTAATTATGATATTTTCTAAAAATTCTCATGGAATGCAACTATTGGAATGAATTATTACAGAACTTAAGGGAAAAGTCTTAATAAATATTTACTTAGTTAATTTTTTATTTCCAAGTGTCCAAAATAAATCTCACATACCAAAAATAGTCTTTCAAAAATATTCTAAAATTCATAAAATAATTTCCTATGATATAGAATTTTAACTTCTATAAAAATTTAATGATAAAAATGAATTTGAAAAATGGTTAAACTTTCTAATGTATTCTTCCATGAATTTACAATTTCAAGAAAAGAAATTAAAAATTATCCTAAAAAAGAATATTTAAAATACAAAAAATAGAACATGAAAATATAGAACCATCAAAAACAATTCAAAAATTATTTCAATTAAAGTTCCACAAATTTTTTTTAAAATTATGAAAATTAAAGAAAAAACAATTGATCAATTAGTAACAAAAAATCATTTTTAGAAAAAAAAACTCAATGAATAATATTTTCAACTCAAAATGATCATTTTTTAATTTATTGCTGATTAAAGATTATTTCATGATCAAAAACATAAATATTTTCATAAAATAATTATAATAAACATGTATTAAAATAAATACACATAAAATTCACCACACTTAAAGAATTTATTATCATAAATAAATTAGGTAATCAAAATCAGTGAAATTAAATTAATATTAAAAATGAAAGATTTTCAATGCCAACCAAGAGGTGATTTTTTGAAGTGTTTTCCCCATAAACTTTCACATGTAAGTATGAATGATTTCTATCTAAAAAATATAATTATTGAAAAAGTATGGTTTCTAGTTTTATAAAGATTATTAAATTTGAAAATTTTGAAAGGATTTAAGCCAACTTCATTTTAAATTCAATTGTTCTTCTACACAACTCTTTTTCTCCTTAGTGAAAAAACACACATAATTAGAATATATAATAATTAGACACCATTGATGGGCGGGTGAGTTTAATAATTAACAATATAATATAATTAACTCATCCAATAGTTTTAAAATATTGATAAAATGCACAACTAGGATTAAGAGTTCATATTTAATTAATTTGAATGAAAATATTGTGAGTTTAAATATAGTCAAGAAGTTCAAATTTAATTAAAATTATAAAATTTAATCCCAAAATTTCACTAAAACAAGTGTTTTCAAGATAGGAAAATAATGTTACACAATTGAGTACATGGAAAAATATAAATGATTAACCTCCTCAAAGTGACAAAATAATATTCAATTTTAAGAAAAAAATTCATGCACTGAAAATGAAAATTGGTGCTTAAAAACAACCAATTTTGACAATGTTTAAGGGTAATCTGATGTAAACTTCATGAAATATATTTTAACACATTTCAAGAACCATAACCCATACTTAAAATTCAACATTATCCCTAATTTTGAATTCTATGATGATAGAAACAAGTAAAACATTTTCATTCAAAAATATTTTTCAAATCAGGTGCTCAAAATCATGTTCAAAGGCTTGTAATAAAGTTCAAAAAACATATTTTCCACTCATCAAAAAAATATATTCAAATCTTGTAAAAGTATTTCCATCCAATAATATATCAAAAAAATAGTGCATGAATATAGTTTTTAGATAAAATGAATGCTTAAAGTTTGGACTTCAAAAATATTTTCAAAAGGCCCATGTAATAGAACTATTTCAGTAGGAAAAATACATCAGAAAGCAGTAGTAAATAATAGGATTTTACCAAGTGATTTTATCTTGTATTAGAACATTTCAAAATAATTTCCAATATTGAACTCATTAAAAATATGAATAAGTGGATTATGTACAGTATAAGAGAAAAATAAGTGAAACTTTTTAATAGTAAAACCCATGGAAGTAAGAGATTTGCTCTTTTATCATCAAACTCTTTTAAGACTTGAAAAAAACTGAATTATGCTCCAAATATTTTGAAATTCTACTCTTTAAGTGATTTTACAATAGTTTTACTCCTTTCTAAACACTAGGTTAATTCCATAATTAAAGTTACTAACTATTTAAAACATTGAATGATATTCCAAAAAATTTCAATTAGTGTAAAAGGGATCATTATATTAAATTATTAAAGTTTGAACAGGTGGGAAAATAGTATGTATTATTCCAATTTTTATCACAACAATAAGGAAAAACAAAAGGAAATTCTAGGGGTTAGACCCCATGAATCACTGAGTTTAAATTCTTCAGTTAGACTCAAAAAATGCTCAAGTTTCAAGAACATAAATTACAACAAATCCCTTCAGATTCCCTACAAAGTAATATTTAATTTTTTTTCCATTAACAAATAATGTCATTTTATCCTCAATAAATAACGCAATAGCTCTATTAAATAAAACTATAATGATGGAAAATAGTCCAGACCATTTAGAATTGATTTTTCTAGGAAATGGATTCAATATGGAATTAAAAATTAAAACCATATAACCCACCTTGAAATATATATTTTTGATGATAGAGTCACTAAAATACTTAGTTCTTTATTTATAAATTCTATCATTTTCATAATATTCTCTTCTAATTCCATCCAGCTCTGTTAACTCCAACAATTTTATTTCTCCAATAGTTTTAAAATAAAAGTTTAAATCATTCACAGCCTATGAATATTTATGTTGAAACTCCATAAGCAGGTGACCTGATTTTTCAAAAAGAAGTTTGTAATGAGATATTTATATTGGAGTTTTAAAATTAATTTTATTGGCCCACAAGGCCTCATCTAATTTCAATGACCAATCCTTCCTATAGAAATAAATAGTTTTCTATAAAAATAATTTAATTTTTTTTTAGAAATTCCAACTTGACCACTATACTGGGGATGATAAGTGGATATAATTTTATGCACACATCCATACTTATCCATAATTTTTTGGAATTTTATTTTTTAAAAGTGTGTTACACTATCAGTGATAAAAGATTTAGGTGCTCCAAATCATGAGGAAATTTTTTCTTGATGAATTTTGTGACAATATTAGATTGGTTTTTTTGAAGTTTCATAGACTCTACCCACTTAGATATTTGGTCAAAATAATAAAAATATGCATAAAAGGGGGGTGAATTGTGTATTTTCAATAATCTTGATAGATTTTGGATTTTTAATTTCTTTGTGTTTTATTCATAAATGTATCATCCTCTTCTGTAAGTAGTTTGAGTAATGAATAAATAGTAATGAAGAACACATAAATTTTTATAGTGGTTTGGGGCATAAAGATCCACCATTACACTCCATCAACTCTCTCTCTATAATCTTGGTGATTTTCACTCAAAAGTTCCTCTTATCACAAGACCTTAACAACTGAGTGCGGGCAGTTGACACATTTACAATAAGGATTTACAAATCATTTTAATTATTTTATAGGGAACCAAAATTATCCACATCTTAGTCTGAGAAGCTGATACTCCACCATGACTGAGTTTGAGCATCCAAAAATCCTATAAATCAAAAAGTTTAATTGATTGAATAAATAGGTTCTTGTACACCGTTACAACAGAAATTTATAGAAAACATATATTCTTCTTCAAAGATAAATGTCTTCAATAAAGAATAACATCAAAGAGATCTAGGTTTTGAATGATTTTCAATAATAATATCAACAAACAAACAGCATTAGTTACACAATTTAAGGATGAAACATGTATGTCTCAAAAGTGTAGCTTCTTCATAATAAAAAAGTCATTCAATATTTTGTTTCCATATAGCAGTGTTGTATTTAGAAATATATTTCACATATATGGAGATAAAAAAAGAAAAAATAATTTTCTATTTATATAAATATTTTCTTTCTTTTGGTTGAGTTGATCCAATAATGCCTCCTGATAAATCACAATTATTGGAATTTACAACATTCAAGAGAGTAGTAACTTCCCTTAGAAATAGGAATGATTTACACCATTGAATATGATCCTTTGAATTGGTCGTAATACAACTTTAAGAGGATATTTACTTTCATTGACACCATTTTAGTAATTATAGAAAATATCGTTAAAATAAAACTCCATTATTAAATAGTCCAATGTAGGGTTCTTTCACGTAATAACAAAATCCAAACATAGGGTTGACAATGTACGATTATTCACAAATGTAGGGTTGATGAAAAATAATTTCCTTTTTATAAAACATAGGTTTCCTTACAAATTTAGGTTTATTGATCCATAATTTTCGAACAACATAAGGTACATGATCCATACATGTTATTTCAAACATAGGGTTGTTAAACCATACGTTATGCTTACGAATGTAGGGTATGGACAGTGTTTCTAGAATACTTTCAAACATGTTCAGAATACTTTAAAAAAAATATTTAAACACATAAATAAGATAAACTTCTCAATAAATATAATCATGAAAAATAATTAAAGTAATTTTAATCAGTAAAAAAAATAAGGGTACTTTTAAGCATCAAAATAAATAATATTTATAGAATATTGTTGAGACATACATGCCCGAAAATCTCCAATTTTTTATTATCACAAACCCATAAAATATATTACAGAAAATATAGGAATTGTAAATAAAAATTAAATAATAAAAAATATAAAGAAATTATAGTTATTTAAAATTGATTTACACTTTCAATTAAAATATAAACCGGTAATCAAATCAAGAATGTTATTTTTTTCCCAATTTTCTCCCCCTTTTTGTGATATCAAAAATAAAGTTAATGAAAATGGATTAAAACGTATTTAATATAGCACATAATTATAAATAAATTTTTATATTATACTTAAGAGTAAAATGATATGTGTTCTGGCAGTATAAATTAACATAAATAAAAAAAATATAATAAACAAAATAATTTCATAAAAATATGTTTATGATTACAAGAATAATTTTGGATAAGAAATGTTTAAAAATAAGGGTTGGATGAATGTGAAAGGGCTCATTTAGAAGTGGTGTTGGATTCTGGTGAGGCTTAAATATCGTGAAGAACTTACTTCAACTCTTACATCTACCCTCTTAAACTTTTAGTAATATTTTCATCCAACTTTCGCATCAAAATCTTTGAATCTTGACCAATCTTAAAAATTTAAACCAAATTAAAATTCAAAAATTCATGAACTATTTCTTATAATTAAAAAAATTGAGATAGAATCGTACCAAAATTATTGAGAATATTACTTATATCAGGCTCTCTTGAAGTTAGATTCTCAAAAATATCTCTTTGGTTTTCCAAAAAATAGTTAGTGGTGCACTATCACATTGAAGCGTATGAAGCCGATCATTGAAATAATACATGATAGCAGTGACTACTTCAAACCTTCTGACTAAATCTAGAGAAGTTTGAGGTGTGGATGTAGATGATCTTGATTGATTGGCACTACTTCTAATAGATTCAAATATATTTCCTAGATATCTTTTCAAATCTACAAAATCTATTTTTGAAACAGACTATGTTTTGAGATTTCTAAACTCATCATCCACTTATTTATAAAATGAGTCAAAATATCTTTTTGAAACTGAAATTTCTTTGATGTAGTTGGTTCTAAACAGATTCAAATTCATCTCTGGGAATATTTTTAGTTCTCAATTTTTTTAAGATTATTGTGTAGACTCCAGTTCAATTTGAAAACTTGAATTTTCTTCTTGTAACTTGATAAATTTGAAAATAAATTCTTCAATTCAATTATTTAAAGAATCAGAATATTTTACTTTATGATATTGAGATGGTTGGCCTCTTTCAACCAATGTAAAATATTTTTCTTTATCTTTATCACTAGAGGTGGAAAATTCAACCTCAAGAACCTTTGTATTCTTAGAAGTTTCAAAATTTTCTTTGTCTAAGGAATCATCTATAAGATAAATTGATTGAATATTAGCTAACCTTGTAGTGGCAGTGACTAATGGTTATGATTTCTCATTTCATTGAGAATTTTCCTAAACATGATATTCATCACGATCTTTTTTATTCTGATTTTCATTAGGATCCCCCTAATATTGATATTCATTTTGATTTTTAGAAAGAGACTCTTTCTCTTCTCTGATTTCTAATTGATTTTTTGGTTGAGAAACTTCACTAGTTGTAGCAGCCTCTGCCTCCAGTGCATGAACTCTAGTAACTTGAGTTGCAGGTTCCTCCCTTTTTCTAGTCTTGATGACAAGGGTATCGATATTTTCTTCTTCCAAATTTTATTAAAGAGATTGCGGTATGTCTCTTACAGATTTTGGATCAGAGACACTATATTTGATGTTGCATCCCCTTATTTGATCCGCATCATCTATTCTAGATTCTGCCATTTCTTCTTCTCGAATTTGGAATGCAGTAGCAGATACCAAAATTTCTTACTCCTCTGAGCAATAGGACCAGGTCCTTATCGGTCTTCTGTGCCAATAGGAAACAAATTTTCTTAAACTACACTCCATAATAATCCAATCTTACTCATAGTTCCAGTATTTAATATTTTATTGTGATGAAACTTGGTGTGCATCTATACATCTTGAATCTTTCTAATTTTATATGCTTGTAAAAAATTATCATTCCATAAGGCTAAAAAGACATTCTTTCCATGTACTAGTAACATTGATGTGTGTGCCTTAACATGTATCTTGTGAAATTAAACTTAATATCACTCATTATAAAAAACATTATATACATGTCTGTATAAATAATCTTTTCAAGCTCAACAGTTCTTGGAATTATTGCTGACTGAATAAACTTGACTAGAACCTTCTAGTCAACCTCAAGATATTTTACAAGCATATTTCTTATTTGGGTAGAGCCAAAGAGAAAAGACATAATATCATATGATTTATGTTCTTGATTTCTAATCGATCGAAGACTAAAATAAAAAACCCATTCATGGGGACATTGAAAAACTTTATCTATTTCGACTGAATAGATATAAAAATACATATAATTTACCTAAGATATGATGACATCCCTTGTGTCACCGAAACTGAAATAAAAATTTCTATAAAACTATTTTACTTCTATATTTAAAATAAACATGGTTTTTCCTTCGGTAAAAAGAAATTATAGACCTTGAAAAGGTAGATCATTCCTCAGAAGAAGATTTTTTTGATGGATCCATTTGAAATATATAATATTTCCTTGAAGAGTTTTTTGTAGATGACCCATTTTCTCTTCATTCCATTTGGTTTTCCTTCATATGTTCTCTTAGTAATCGACATTACTATGAATATGATGGTTGAAGGTTTGGATTCTAGGGTTTCAAATGAAAAAATTAGAGCTCTAAAAGTAAAAAGGGTTTGAATACTAAGGGTAATAGTGAAAGTGTGTGTGTGAGAGAGAGAGAGGGGGTTTTTTGATAGTTTTTGTGACATATGTTTGGTTTCTTGATCCAACCACTCAGTGAAATAATTTTTTAATTTTTATTTTGTAAAGTTGAATTTTTTTAAAACAAAATAAATTCTTGTTTTATTTAAATGAAAATTAATTAAATAAATAACTGAATAAAAATAATAAAATGATTAATACAGAAATTAATGAAACAAATCATTAAAAATTTATATAAAATTAAATATTTCTAAATCCTCCTTAATAAAATAAAAACTAGCAGTGGGAAGAGGTTTAGTAAAAATATTTTCAAGTTGATATTAAGAATTTACAATTTTAAAAAATATATCTTTTTTAAGAACATTATTTCTTATATTAATATGTTTGGTTATTAAATGACTTACATGATGTTTTTAAATATTAATTTCACTTTTATTATCACATAAAATAGGTAAATTATAAATTTATGTTCAAAGTCCAGTAAGGTTTGTTTCATGAAAAACACTTGTGCATAATAACTTCCAGTAGATATATATTCTACTTCAATTGTTAATAGAGAAAATGAATGTTTTTTCTTACTAAACTATGAAATTAAATATTTTCATAAAAAGTGATAGGTTCCTAATGTGATTTTTCTATCTAATCTACATCCTCCAAAACCAGTATCTAAATATAAAATTAAATTAAAATCATAAGTTTTTAGTTAAATTAGAGATTTAAATAGTTTCTTTTAAATATCTAAAAATTATTTTAACAGTAGTAATATGTGATTCTTCTAGGTTTGACTAAAATCTAGCACATAAACATACAAAAAACATTATTTCCGATTGGTTAGTAATAAGATGAAATAAACTATCAATCATACATCAGTATAAATTGTTTCCAACTTGTTTTCCTTATTCATCCAAATCAATTTTTACATTAGTATACATGGGAGTTGTATAATTATTATTATTTTCTAGTCCAAACTTTTTCAATAAAACAATAATGTGTTTCCATTAATTTAAAACATATCCATAATATTTTTGATAAATTTCAAATCCTAGAAAGAAATTTAACCCTCTCATCATAATAATTTCAAATTCTTTTTGTATATGGTTTGAAAAATCATTATAAAGCTTTTTATTTTTTTAATCGCAAATAACATCATCAACATATATTTTTACTAATAATATATTATAAACAATTATTTTCTTAAAAAGAGTAGGATCTTCTAACCCTATAGAAAATCCATTTTCTAATAAAAATGAGCTTAATATTTCATAAAAATCTATAGGTTCTTGTTTAAGGTCATAAAGAGATTTCATAAGTTTAAAAATTGAATTTGATAGATAAGGGTTTTCAAAACCTAATGGTTGTTCAATATAAAATTCTTCCATTAAATATCCTTTTAAAAAGGAATATTTTACATCCATATAATATAATTTAAAATTTATATGAGATTCATAATCTATAAGGATCCTAATTGCTTCTAATCGAGAAACAGGTGAAAAGGTTTCATCATAGTCTATTCCTTCTTCCTAGTTGTATCTTTTTTCTACTACTCTAGATCTATTTATAGAAATTATCCCTTGATAATCTTATTTATTTCTAAAAACCCATGTGATTCCTATTACTAGGTAATTGGATGGTCTTTCAACTAATGCCCAAAATTTATTTATACAGAATTGATTAAGTTCTTCTTCTATATAAATTAACCAAATTTCATAATTTAAAGCTTCTTCTATAGTATTAGGTTCTAATTGTGATAATAAGGTATATAATTAATCTAGATTTTGTATAATTCTTCTAGTTATTACTCTAGTATCTATTTTTCCAATAACAGTTTCTAAAGGATGATCCTTTAAGATTATAGATTGTCTAGGTAAGACATTTTCAGGTTCATCTACTTTATATTCTTTTTGAATGGACTAAATTTCATATATTTTATTTTCAAAATCAGTCTTAGGTGATTCAAGCCTCATATTTTTAAAATATTCAAAAATTTCATATGTTTGATCTTTACTTTTATCAAAAGGATCACTTTTATAAAACTTCACATGAACTAGTTATTCAAAAATCTGTGAATTTTTATTTTACACTATATAGGCTTTAGAAGTAGCATAATTTCCTAGAAATATTCCTTCATTAGCCTTTAGATCATATTTACCAAGGTTTTCTTTAGTATTCAAGATATACACATTGCATCCAAATACTTTGAAGTACATTACTTTAGGTTTTCTATTATTCCAAAGTTCATAGGGATTATTTTTATTAAGGGGTCTTATTAAAACTCTATTCATGATATATCAAGTTGTGCTTATAGATTCTTCCCAAAAATGGGTAGGAATACTATATTAATTTAACATAGACCTTTCCATCTCTTGAATAGTTCTATTTATTCTCTCAATAATTCTATTCTGTTTAGGTGTTCTTGGTGTAGAGAAGGTGTTTTTAATGCCTATGTTTAAGCAAAAAAATTAAATTCTTGATTCTAAAATTCTCCACCATGATCACTTCATAATGAAATTATTTTAAAATTTATTTCATTTTGAAAATTTTTAAAAAATGTCTCAAAAATAGTGAACACTTCACTTCTATGTTTTAGAAAATAAACCCGTGTAAATCTTGAAAAAACATAAAATAATAAATAAACATACAATTTTAAATCCAAACTTGCTATACTTGATAGTACAAACAAATACATGTGGATAATTTCTAGTGGTTTAGATGTATTAACTTTGTTAATTGATTTGAAAGATGATTTTTTTTGTTTTCCAATTTAGCATGCATCATAGAATCTATTATTATCAAATTTAAGACTTGGAAAATCAGTAACTAAGTGTTTCTTAGACAATTTTTATAAAAGAAATACATTGCAGTTTCCAAGTCTTTTATTCCATATCCAAGACTCATTTGTTTCAACATTTAAACAATTCACTTTTTATTTATACAAGTAATCAATATCCAAGGTATAAACATTTTACATTATAGGTGCTCTAAATTTAAGTAGTTTATCTTTGAAAAATAAGTAGGAATTGTTAGAGAAATCAATATAAGAACCATAATCACAGAGTTTAGAAATACTTATTAGTTTGTGCTCTACCTCTTTAACATATAGCACTTTGTTGATTGAAATTGTCTTTGGATGTCCAACTGATCCAACTACAACTATTTTCCCTTTAGCATTGTCTCCAAAGGTGACTAGTCCTTCATCTAGTCTTTACGGTGTATAAAAATTTTAAGAGTCTCCACTCATGTTTCTTGAGAATCCACAAAACATATACTACACAATTTTTTTTTTCTTGTGGACTTTTTCCTATAAAAGTATTTAAACAATAGTTTTTTTTGTACCCATATTTTCTTGGGTACAACTGTGTTATCAAGAAAAGATCCAAGAATCCAGATTTTCCTTATTTGAGAAAAATTTACATTACTTTCTTGAAAAATATTTTTGGAAATAAAATCCTTTTTCATTCCACTTATCTAAAGATTTCTTATAAAATAGTTATTAGAATAATTTCCTCTAATTCCACAGGAGAAATAAGTAGTTTTTTAAAACTTTGCATAAAATAATTTTTATATAACTTTTATTTTTATCCTTTTCTTCATATTCTATATTTTTCTTTTTTAATAACATTTTTTTAAGAATCTCATTTAGAGATTTTTCTCCTTTAGTTAATATACTAGAGGTAATTTTTAATGATTATACTTCATCTTTTAATTATATTAATATATTTTAATGAATGGTACAATTTGATATAGATTTATTAAAATTTTCTTTTAATTTTTTATTTTGTTTTAGTATTGCAAATTTTTCACTTAAAATAACATTATGAATATTCTTTAGTGAATTATGATTTTTACTAGAGATTAATAATTTTCTTCAAGTATTGAGAAATAAGTAGTTAATTTTCTTCTTAAGTGACTATTAGAATCAGAAGAAGAATAATAATAGGATTGAACCTCATATTTTTCCTTATCCATAAAGTGCATGTTTTATTTTAGATTTTTTGGATATTTTTTGGAGTAGGATTTAGAATAGCTACTAGAGTCTTCATACACACTTAAAGTAGAATTTATAACTCTTTTCCCATTTTTCTCATAATCATATTTCTTCTGGTTTTCCTTTTCCAACATTCTTATTTATTATTTTAATTATGGGAAATCAAGTCTAATATGACCCATCTGTTTTCATTCATAACATCTTACTTCTTTAGATCATTTTTCATATTTATTGAAGGATTATTTAAAGCCTCTATTTTTCCTATAGAATTTGATAAATTTTCTAGCTATCTAAGCCAGTTCTATTTCAGAATCTAAGCAATCTAAATACTTTGAGATTTTAACATATTTTTTTAATTTATTTTCATGATTCTAAGATATAACTTTAAGGGAAGTATTTTCCCCTTTTATTATCTTATTACATTCATATTAAACTTGCATATTTACTTCGTACATCATCAGGGTTCCAATCAATTCTTTCATTGTCAAATATTTCACTGGTGATGATTGTAATATAACAGCATATATTCCATTATATTTTGAGTGTAGTACTCTAAGTACTTTTAGTTCTTGATCTGATTGAGTAATTTTAGTTACTAAAGCACTAATATAATTGATTATTTATGTCAACCTCCCATTCATCTGGGTGATCCTTTCAACATCATACATTCTAAAGGCATCAAAATTCAATTTTGCAGTAGCATACCTCAATTTTCTGACATTTTTAGCTAATTCATATGCAAAAAAATCGTTATACCACATTTCATAAGAAGAAGGGAATTGAGATACTTGATTGAATTAATCAGGAACCAATCCAAAAATAATATCATTTATTTCTTTTTAATTGATTTCATACTCAGCTTCTTTGAAAGCATCCCTTTTTTATGGGTTTTTAGAAATTATATACAGAGTGATAATCTTCATATATACTTTAAAACCAATATTTTTTAGATAGATTTGCATATGATATTTCCAACATCCATAGCTATCACCATTGAAGTATAGAACATATATCATTGACATACCTTATATAGGATCAACCATTAATATCTATCTTTTGAATAGACCTTATACTTTTGAGCTTACTAGATCTAATTTTATTTATTAAAAAACACTCCTTTGATACCAATTATTAGGTAAAAAATAATTTAAATATAAACAAGAGGGGGTGAATTGTGACTTTTCGATAATCTTAACAAATTCTAGATTTTGGATTTATTTTCAATTTATGAATATAAGCAGCATTCTCTTGTGTAAGTAGTTTGAGTAGCGAATAAACAGTAAAGAAGAAAACAACAATTTATACAGTGGTTTGGGTCACAAATATCCCCTAGTACACTCTATCAACACTCTCTCTATGAGCTTGGTGATTTTCGCTAAAAAGGTCCTCTTATCACAAGACCTTAACAACTGAGTGTAAGAAATTGAAACCTTTACAATAAGGATTTATAGAGCCTTTTGGTTATTTTATGAGGAACCAAAAATATCTATAGATTATTCCAAGAGGATGTTACTCCAACATGACTGAGTTCAGGCATCCAAAACTCTAATAAATTAAAAAAGTTTTATTTGATATAATAAACAGGTTCTTGTACAGAGTTGCATCATAAAATGATAGAAAATGAATCTTATTATTCCAAGATAAATATCTTTAAGAAGGAATATCTTTGAATAGATCCCAGTTGATAATGATCTTTAATAAGAATATAAATAAACATCACCAGTTACACAGTGTGAGGTTGAAGCATGTATGTCTCCAAAGTGTATATTCTTCATAATAACAGATTTGTTTGATCTTTTTTTTTAATCTATAAGTTCTATATTCAAAAATATATCGCACATATATGGTGATACAAAAATCTAAAATACATTTTCTATTTACATAAAAAACTTTTATTTCTTTCAGTTGAGTGGATAAAAGAATGTCTCTTGATAAATCGTAATTATTCAAATTTAAAACATTAAAGAGAATTGTAACTTCCCTTAGAAATAGTAATGATTTACTCTATTGAATATGAGCCTTTTAATTAGATATAATACAAATTTAAGGTGATACTTAATTTCATCAAGACCGTGAAAGTAATCACAAAAAATATCTTTAAAATAAAACTCCATTGTTGAATAGTCAAATGTAGGGTTCCATCATGTAATGAAAAAATCCAAATGTAAGGTTGAAAATGTATGGTATTTCACAAACATAGGGTTGATGAACAATAATTTCCTTTTCTCAAACGTAGGGTTCCTTCCAAATATAGGGTTGTTGATCCATACTTTTCAAACAATGTTGGGTACATAATCCATATATGTTATTTCAAACGTAGGGTTGTTGAACTATACATTACGCTTAAGAACATAGGGTACGAACAATGTTTCCATAATAATTTCAAACACATTTATAATAATTTTAACAAATATTTAAACCTATAAATAATATAAAATTCTCAATTAATATATTCCTGAAAAATACTTAAAATAATTTTATCAGTAAAACAAACAAGGTTATTTGTGAGCATAAAAATCAATAAGATATATAGAGTATTATTGAGACAATAAATTCCAAACATTAAAAACATAATCTATAGCCACTAATATTCACTCATTCCTATGATAAGAGAGAAATTTTCCAATAAATTCCAAACCCTAAATAAAAAAAAATATCACTACCTCTAAAATTCATTTTCGAGGTAACTCTTTCCTTATTTCTACATCGTCCATCCTTTAGCATTCATCACAACCAATTACTAGGATCCTAACATCTTTTAAAATAGGTATAAAAAGGAATATAAATTTCAGGACCTTTTAGGATATGCTCTCCCCCCCATGGTGTCCTCCCCATATTAAAGAGTGAAAACTCTCTAAAATAGGTTCCATCTTTTGTTCATGAACACGCCTTTTGAGAATACCATTAGCGAGCCTTCTGAAAAGAAAAGGATAATCCCAAAAGTATAAGTTTAGTTTAGAAATAAATTTATTTCTTTATTATATGTAATACCAATGAGAATGAATCCTACAACTAGAAATGTCACAAAATCTAAAAACTATAGAGTCTTTTTTTTTTTGAAATCGGGAGTCTGTTTTTCATTAAGAAATGAGGAATTAATCTCTCTAGGATCACTATTTTGGGTTCCAAAAAACCTAGAGATGTGATCAGAAAATATATTTTCAACAACTTTATTATCTCTAATATCCAAATAAAAAAAATCAAGAGAATTATCCACCTAATAAGTCTAGTATTTTTCCACTTTCATAGATTTTAATTATTTCAGGGCTGAATAGTTAGTGAAAATAATGACTTTAGACCCAAAAAAATATTTTCTAAACTTCTCTACAGAAAAAATTACAACTAAAAATTCATTCTCATTTATGGTGTAATTAATGTAGGACTTATCTGGTAGTATACTAGCATAATTCACCACATAAAATATCTTATCTTTCTAATTCCCCAAAAACTTCCCAACAGCAAGGTCACCAGCATCACACATAATTTTAAAGGGAACTTCCAATCAGGGTATGTGATGATGAGTGAAGAGGTAATTTTTTCCTTATGAAAGTTGAAATATTGTAATAATTTCTCATAAAATAGAAATGGTTTATACTTGACCACAAATGAACACAAGGGATTTGTGATATTTGAGAAATATTTAATGAATCTCTGGTAAAAAATGACATGTCCCAAAAAAAACTTATAACATTGTTGATATTTTCAAGAAGGGGTGACTTTTAAATTACCTCACTCATAGCATCAAAAACTTAAATTCCACTCTTGGAGATATTATATCTAGGAAAAATCCCCTAAGTGACCATAAAATATCATTTATCATAGTTAAAACTAGTTTTTTCTCTTGACATCTTTTGAATACCAATTCCATATTCTCTAAATAGATCTCAAATATGCATCCAAATATGGAAAAGTCATGCAAGAACGCATTAATAATAATCTCTTACATTTTTTAAAATATTAATATCATAAATATTTGGAAATTATTTAGAGATACACAATCAAAAGGGAATTCACTAGTAGACTAATATTCTAAAGGGACATGTAAATGTTGTTTTTTCTTAATCTTCAGGGGCTATGGGAATCTAGTTATAGCTATAATATCCATCAAGAAAGCAGTAAAATTAATTTCTGGACAACCACACAATAATTTGATATATTAATTTCATAGGGAAGTGGTATTTTCGAGGGGATGGATTAATCATTCTATAATCAATACAGACTCTCTACATGGTCACTTTTCTAGTCTGAATTTTCTCATTCTTTTCATTGGTAATCATTGTGACTCCTCCTTTCTTAGGTGAAACCTGAATAGGGATGAACAATGGGATATCTGATATGGGATAAATAATTATAGAATTTATTAATTTAATAGCTCTAACTATTATTATTAAACCCTTGGAATATTTTAAATAATATTTATAGATCTAGTCATAGAGTAGGCACAATGTAATAAGCATCATAAATCCCCAATGTTGGTAGGTTAAAATATTAAATAAAACAACAAATTTTCAGACATAATATTTGAAATAATGGATTATCTATCAAATAGAGTTTCTTATGGGGAAATTGAGACCTTTTTTGAATCTGAATGTGGTTTTTACCCTAGGTGTGACATAAACTTCGTTCACATTATACCTATGGATGGTGCATTGTCACAGACTGATATTAGATGAAATAAATAAATTAAATTTATTTATTTATTTATTTGAATGCCTAAACCTAGAAACCCCCTTTATAATCCCTCATTAGAGGATCCTATAGGTTTAACTACAAAACATAGTGGGATTTTTGATAGGAGCGTTGTGGTGGAGAATGTTAGTGACGATATTGGAATTGGAGATCAATCACAAACATATTAGAATCGAACCACGTCTTTGACATTGATGGTGTGAGATTAATTATTCATCATTAATTCATCTAATATCATGGAAAGGATTTTTTAATATTAGAATTTCCCATGTATTCATGATTTGGATTCAAACATGGATCAACCCCTTCCCCATTGAATTTATATTTGGGTTATCATATGGCTGTTAAATTATAATTTATCCTATAATTTGTAACTCTGAATTGTTTGGCCTTTATTGATGTGATTTCATTACTGTGTCTTCAAATTTCATCAATGAATGGTGGCCAAGATGAGTTAGTAATGAATAGGGATCGGATACTCTACCTATATAATCAAATTGAGTTGGTATTTCACCCACATTATGGGGTAAAGACCCTATATCTACAGAGTCAGTATTTCTCCCATCTATGGAGATCATATGGGATAAGGGTCCTCCACTAGAGGATATTTTACCCATAGTCATGGGTCAAGTATCCTCCAGCATCATCTTTGGAAAGGACTATGTAGGTTACATGATACTTTTGGATCGGAAACTAGGAATAGATAGTTTTCTTGGTTAGCTGAGAGTTTGAGATTATACATGGGGACTTGAGTACCTCTTATGATCATATTTGGGTTATTATTTTATTTTCCCTCTTGGTCATGGTTTTGAGACAACTGTTTAATTTTATTCCCTACTATATTGTGATTTTGAAGTGTCATACCGGGTACGTATATACTCTCCCCTATATAGGATATATTCTCAAATGTCTTGTTGTATAAAATAAAAGGCTTTTCAATAGGGATCTAGGTGGGACTAGTGTTGGTATTTCCTAGTGATGCTTGGTGGTTATGGAATCAGGACTATTTTAAGACTATTGGCTGCATATTGTGACTATTTTTTATATTTTTACTTCTTACTTATCAATACTATATTTTTTCATCTTTACCTGACTATGCATTATTATACTTGTTCATGGGATATTATAGGTTTTTCTTGCATTTATTATTCTAGATATTTACTTTCCACATTATTTTGGTGTGTATAGAGATATTGTGTGTAACACCCCAAATAGAATCACCAGGTCTAAGATGGAGTATCACAAAACCTCATACATACATCCCTGTACACAATAGGTTACTGACTATCGGTGAGGGCCAAGAGGGAAATCATGGGGATATTATGCCCTTAGTATCATATAAACATCAGAGTATACAATGGAAGAGATAATGAAAGATATCCATAGATACAGAATAAATAATAAATCATTAGAGTAACAACACACACTGTAACGCCCCGACCCCAGTTACCCAGAGTTGGTGCATTATTACATAACATTGGCATAATCACAAAAGATCAAATCTCTAAAGACCGATTAGTTTAGTATCCTTGGAAACCCTAGATACATTCATAAAGTTTACATTACATCATAAAGTGAAAAATACAACAATATCTTGTCTCCACACCCATATCCCATTATACTATCCCTATAGGTCATTCATAAAATACTTTTTTACATCCTGGGAAAAATAAAACATAGAAAGGGGTGAGCTCAAATGCCTAGTAAGGATAACAATATAGCGGAAACTTTCATAAATAAGCATAAAAATTTAAGGCAATGTATAACTAAAACAAAATCATTTTAAACTCAAACTTCAGCATAATATGGAAAATATAAAATGAAATAATTCCATTTACTTATTCACATGGATATTCTACTAGTCGAATAATCACATGAAATATCAATAACCACTTTCATAATGATGGAATGCATAATTCCAGACTATCATAACCACGTAGCCAAGGACTCGTGCCAAGACTATAAATAATATTTTTTTCAAGGCCTCATGCCAAGACACTAGTTTGTCTCATGAGACCTACCAATTCATCGATGATCTATAGTGAGCTCCACTCGTCACTTATTAAGTCCAATGCATTCCTCGTATGAATAGGTTTAAACATAACATAAACATTCGTATTAAAACTAGCATACGAAATGTCAATACTTTCTCCAAAAACCATGAATGGTATAAAATAACACATCCATAGTCAAAAATATCACAAAACCTTCAATACAATATGGAAGTTTTTTATCATAATAAATCAACTTCAAATAAGCTTAAAATCCATAAAAGGATGTTGACATAGATGAAATCAAAATTATTTGAGAGGAATATCTCTTTTTTGAACTCATTTAAAAGTCACATAATTATAAAATAAAAAATTTACTTTGAAAATATTCTTATAATATTGTAAGGGAAGTTTCAATGATTTTATAATGGTGGAAAATAGCCACACCCTCTGTATAAGTCAAAAAAAGACATTCTTGCCTTAATTCTGTCGAAAAGGTTAAAAAGGACCTTGTTTAGAAAACGACGGAAATATTCCTTTATAAACTTCTTATAAAAAGTAAAACAAGGGTATAAATGACTTTAAACCATATTCTGTAAAATAGTAATAATGTTTTGAAATACATTTTTAAGAAACATGGATGTGGATGATAAATAGGTCCCAGTAGATAATTACGTATAAACAACCTCGGATAATGAAGAGATTGTGAAATAAACCCTTACCTTGTACTTTTCCTTGGTCGACGGTAGGTTAACCTCCTGTATAATGGTGAAATAATTGTTATTAAATTATACAATAATCATTTAAATTAATATGATATCATATATGATCTTTTAACATTGCTTTGTTAATAATATCTTAGTATTATCGTTGTTTTGGGTGTTAACTTACTCGTTTTCTTTTATATGTTTTGTTAAAAAAGTCATGTTTGTTATGGATAGGTTGTATATTATTCATGTCCAGAATGATATTAAGTCTTTAAACATTATTTTTAATCATAAAATGAAATTTAGTCTTGAATGGATACGATGGGGAATGAATCTCGTCGCGTTCGTGGAGACGGTAGTCCGTACGTACGCACGAGTGATAATATCATTCTTTTGATATTAAAATAATATATAATTGGATGGTATATCATATATACAGAATAATTATCATGTTATATTTATTATTTACATGAATTACACATCATTATTGTATCCATCCAAATAATAATTTATTGAATAACAATTACACCACGACGTGGAGACGGTAAGCCGTACGCACGCACGTATGGTGACATGTCATTAAAAGGATGGTTAGAATACTGAATATGGTTGTACCATATTTATAATAACATCACAGTATATAGAAGATACTGGAGTTATTATTTTATAATGGGAATAACAAAGAAAGAATAAGTTGAAGAAGAAAGGAACTTGAAAGAGGGTGGTGAAAACATTACCTCTTCTTCAGGTTCTTCCTTTTGATTTGATCAAAAGGGTTCCTTAGGTTGGATTTATGACTAAAGTAAGGCCTCTAGGATTATGTTAGGATAGTTTATAGAATATTTGGGAAAAGTTTGGCCGAACCAAAAGGCTTTGAAGGTATGAATAATTGGTTAGAAGTGGTGTCCTTTTATAAGGGGGAGGAGGGGCTCTTTAGGAAAAACTTAAAGTATTAATTTATAATAAATTCATATTCTGATTATAATGGCTCCAAAGTTTATTATTCAAAGTATAATGTGGGTATGGGTCTAAATTATTTCAACCAATAGATTTTATACTGGTTTGGGTCATTATTTTAACCTTATCTTTTAGTTTTAACTCTTAGTTAATTTGTTTGACATTTACCATGTCACTTTGTATTTTTATATTATATAGTTAATAAACTTACTATATACATCCAAGAGACCCCAAAGTGGTCCATTAATAATAAAAATATCATGATATAAGTCCTTTTGACGAACCATAGATTTTTTTGAATTTAATATCAATTAATAATATAATATTTGTTTTAAAAACTCTTTTATGTCAATTTTGACACTATTTGGAATTTGATTTTTGTGAAAATCATAGCAGCATGATTAATTAGAAAAAACTTAATTAAATAAATACTAACATGTCATATTAATCTATAAAATTAGTGTAATTAATAAAAAGTCTCAAATTACATTTATTTGGGTATTTATATTATCAATTATTTTAATATTTCATTAATTAGGTAATTACTGCATCACTATTGTCTCATAAATTAATTAAATTATTTAATGTCTAAAAATTATAAATAAAATACCATTATGTAGGAAATCGTTTTATCTTTCTAATTAATATTTTTAATCTAATTTATATTATGTATAACCCTATATTATAAATGTTTTAGTTATTAAACTTGGATTTTAACTCTTTTAACTCTTCTTTGAATTAAATATTAATAAATGTCCTAATCTAATCCAAGTGGACCTAAATGATATTATTTTATTCCTAAGGTTGTTTTTGGTCGAGATACACTTGTCCAATAGAATTAGGACACGTGTTAGGGTAATATTAATATCATTTTTACCCTTAATTACCCTATTTACTTTTAACCGTGGTAAATAAAAGTAAAAAGTTACTATTCACCAAAAATTATTTTTATCTTATTGAACCATATTTTACTCCTTTATATTTTCTGTGTCTCTCGGATTTTTGAAATTCCACTCACAGAAGCGGTAAAATTAAGTTTTATGTGAATTTTTAAATTCTCCTAGGAGATGGGTAAAAGACGGTGAAAAGTTCAATAACATTTTTATATATCTAAAATTATTATAAACTAAATCCAATGAATTACATTGAAATTATATAGGTATTATGTATATATTTTGACCTAAAATAAATTTAAATAAAATAAATAATTATTTAAATAAAAATTTGGTTTTAAACTATAACTCAGTGTTTTTTCACTATTCATCAAAAATTGAAAGTTTTCAGAAAAATACCAAAATTTCACCCTAGGATAATTTCGATATTACGAATCCAAAAATGAAGTCCATTTTGAAAGATAAAATTTATAAAATTTCAAAAAGTGGGTATTAATATTCATAACGACTACATTGATTAGTCGCGGTGTGTTAGAACTCGAAGTTGCGTACAACACACGCTACTGTATTATTCAAAGGGAAGCGTACCGTGGAAGCTTGGGGTGTTACTTTATCCCCTCCTTCAAATAATTTCGTCCTCGAAATTTCAAGAATACTACCGCATAAAAATACTTGGGTGGTTCTTCGTCATAAGTTCCTCGGGTTCCCGCGTTGCCTCTTCCATCTTATGGTTTCTCCATATAACTTTTACCAGACGAGTCGTCCGGTTTCTCAGAACTTGTTCTCTTGTATCAAGAATCCCGACGGGCTCTTCGCAATAAGACAGATCGGGTTGCATTTATAATTCCTTGTAAGTGAGTATATGTGTTGGGTCAGGCATGTATTTTCTCAACAGTGATACGTGGAACACATCGTAAATTTGGAGAGACTTGACAGCATTGTCAAACAGTAAGCTACAGCCCCAATTCATTCTAGAATTTCGAAAGGTCCAATGTACCTAGGACTCAATTTACCCTTCTTACTGAAACGTATAACTCCCTTCCATGGAGATACCTTCAAGAAAACATGATCTCCTACCTTAAATTCCAAATCCTTCCTTCGGTTATCGGCATAGCTCTTCTGCCTACTTTGAGCTGCTTTGATGTGGTTTTGGATTTCCTTTACCTTTTCTATTGTTTCCTCCACCAGTTATGGGGCTACAAGTTTTCTCTCACCAACGTCATCCCAACAGGTTGGTGTGAGACATATCTTTCTGTATAATGCTTCATATGGTGCCATCCGAATACTTGAATGGAAGCTATTTTTATAAGAAAATTCTACCAAAGGTAAATATTGATCCCACATACCCTGAAAGTCAAGTGATCAAGATCTCAACATGTCTTCTAAGGTTTGAATAGTCCGTTCTGATTGTCCATCTATTTGAGGGTGGTAGGAAGTGCTCAAACGAAGTTCAGTATCCAGGGATTTCTGAAGACTTTTCCAGAATCTTGAAGTAAAATGGGGATCACGATCAGAAACAATCGATAGGGGTACTCCATGAAGTCTCACAAATTCATTAATATATAGTCTTTCTAGACTTTCCAGTGGTAAATCTTCCCTTATAACAAGAAAATGTGCTGATTTTTTAAGGCGATCAACAATGACCCATATTGCATCGTTCCTTCTAGGAGTCTTTGGTAGTACCATGAAAAAGTCCATCGTGATATTATCCCATTTCCACTCAGGTATGGAAAGAGGTTGCATGACTCCACCAGGCTGTTTCCTTCCAGCTTTCACTTGTTGAAATACCATACATCTTGACACAAAATCAGAAATCTCCCTCTTCATGTTGTCCCACCAAAAATGTTCCTTTAAATCTCTATACATTTTGGTCCTCCCATGGTGTATAGAGAAATTGGAACAATGAGCATCATCCAACAATTCCCTTTTTGGATCAGGTATATTGGGAACACAAAGTCTCTTCCCAAATTTCAAAATTCCATCTTCATACACAAATTCACTCAATCTCCCATCATTCATAGCTTTAATGTTCTTTTGAAATTCTTCATCATCGGTCTGAGAACTCTTAATCCTTTCTAGTAAAGATGGTTTGGAAACCATTTGAAAAAGCATTGATGTTTTACCTTCCATGGTGATTCCCATATCCATATTTACTAAATCCATGAAAATTGGATCCCTTTCAACTCTCATCATGTTCAAAACTCCATGATCTTTTCTGCTCAAAGAATCTTCCACCTTATTTTCTTTCCCCGGGTGGTAGTGTATCATTAAATCATAATCCTTGAGTAGTTCAAGCCATCTTCTTCGCCTCATGTTGAGTTATTTTTGTGAAAAAATGTACTTCAAACTCTTGTGATCGGTATAAATCTCACATTTTTCACCATATAGATAATGTCTCTATATCTTCAAAGAAAAAATTACAGCAACTAACTCAAGATCATGAGTAGGATATTTTTTCTCATGAGTTTTCAGTTTTCGTGATGCATAGGAAATAACCCTATCATTCTTCATAAGGACACAACCAAGTCCTTTCTTTGAAGCATCACTATAAATAACGAACCCATAATTCCCTGATGGAAGTGTCAATATAGGAGCATTGAATAATATTCTCTTCAGTTCTTAAAAACATTCCTCACACTCATTTGTCCAAACAAATTTAACCCATTTACGTGTAAGCTTTGTTAATGGGTTAGCCAATCGGGCAAAATTCTGGATGAAATGTCGATAATAACCTACTAAACCAATAAAACTATGTACCTCGGTTATACTCGTTGGTGCTGGACATTCTTGGATTTCTCTTGTCTTAGCAGGATCAACAGAGATTCCATCCTTAGAGACAATATGTCCAAGAAAATAAATCTCTTGAAGCCAGAATTCACACTTGCTAAACTTCCCATATAATTCATGTCTTCTTAGAGTCTTCAGGATAATGCGTAGGTGATTTTCATGATCTTTATAGCTTTTGGAGTATACCAAGATATCTTCAATAAATACCACTACAAAGTCATCAAGATATTCCTTGAAAAATCTATTCATTAGATCTATGAAAACAGAGGGTGCATTAGTCAGCCCAAAAGGCATTACTGTAAACTCGTAATGCCCGTACCTGGTTCAAAATGCTGTCTTCGGAATGTCTTCTTTCTTCACACACAACTGATGGTATCCATATTGAAGTTCAATCTTTGAAAAGTATTGAGCTCCATGAATTTGGTCAAATAAATCATCAATTCGAGGTAGGGGATACTTGTTCTTTATTGTTATAGCATTGATCTCCTTGTAGTCGATACATAACCTCATGGATCTATCTTTCTTCTTAACAAAAAGGATAGGGGATACCCATGGAGAAACACTAGGGTGAATAAATCCCTTATTACTCAACTCCTCTAGTTGTTTCTTTAGTTCCACCAATTCCACAGTGGTCATTCTATAAGGGGTCTTCGATATGGGCCTTGATCTAGGAATTAAATCAATGGAAAACTCAATTTCTCGTTCTGGAGGATGTCCAGGTAAATCGTCCGGAAACACATCAACATATTCTCTCACAATAGGTACACCCTCTATTTGAACATTACTTTCCTCACCCATAGTTATTTCATTCTCTTCCTCCCCGATAATTGAATTTAGTTGAGTTAATGGGGGTGGATCTAGATAATAATCATGTGGTGACGATTCTGCTCTAAAGATAAGGTGTTCTTTATCATCATCATCAAAAATCTTAACCTCCTTCTTCTTACAATAATTTTTTACATCATGGTCTGAAAGCCAATCCATAATGAGGATTATATCAAATTCAATCATAAGTATGACGATGAGATCAGCGGATAAAGAACATTTTTGTGCACTAATGGGGACTGATTCACAAAACTTTGTTACAATGATACTTCCCTTAGGAGTTTTGACTGACAAATCCCTTGTTAAATAAAATTGGAAATATCTAATTTTCTTAGCAAACTGGGAAGATATGAAACAATGTGATGATCCAGAATCAAATAAATCATTTTCTAAACTTGAGGAAACCATTAAATTACCTGCCACCACATCTTTCAGAGCTTCTACCTCAGTAGTAGTGATAGCATAAGCTTGGCTTTGATCCCTTGGCCTTTTCTGAGGTAAGTTCCCCTGATGATTAGGACATTCATTTGCATAATGTCCCATCTCCCTGTAGTTTTAGCATTGAACTTCGGTAGCTTCTTTATTCCCCTTGCAATCACGAGTTTGGTGGAATTTTTCACCACACTTGTAACAGAATATCATTCCTTTTAAGAAAGTACCGGGGTGTTTCTTCCCACCTTTAATGCAAGATGGATATTCAACTTTTCCCTTCTTCCCCTTATTTCCATTCCCAGAGTGATCAGCAGATCTCTTCTTCTCTTTCTTTGCTTTAAAGTCATAAGACTTAGAGAATTCCTTTTCCGTCTTGATAGCACATGAGACAATATCCTCGTATGATGAGAAGATTTGTGAGACTAATAATCGACAGAGAAACGGTTTTAACCCATCAAAGAAATGATCAATCTTACTTCTTGGGTTACATATGTAATCTGTAGCATACCTCACTAACCTTGTAAAGTTATCCTCATACTTTGCGACATTCTCATCCTCCTTTTACCTTAGACTCAGAAATTGTCTTTCTATATCTTCTCGATGGTCACGAGGAAAGTATTTTTCTAAGAAAATCTCTTTGAACTACCTCCATTCCATATTTGATACTTCATCATCTTCTTTTGTGTTTGGAATCAATGACCACCATTGATCAGCGTCTCCAGTGAGGCGGTAAACTTCCATGATAACTTTTTCCCTTTCACTACTCCCTAAGGCATGGAATATTTTCTCTAAGGAATTTATCCATTGCTAAGCTACTAATATATTTGTACTCCCATTGAATGTTGGTGGTTTTTGCCTCATGAAGCGATCTAACATTGATCCTCCACGTTGTGGATCAGGGTGCTCCATACGGGTAAGGTTATTATTCATAACCTGAGTGAGTTGTCCCAGTATGTTGATTAGCTGATCAACACCAGTTGCATCACCGGATCCACTATAATTATCTTGAGCAGGAGGGTAATCCCTACATGGAGTGCGTGCATTGATACAATTTTCATTCCTTCCACTAGGCTCTATTTCTAAACAATGGCATAAACTAGATCAGTTTATGAATCAAAATACATAATTACATACTTGTAAAACAATTAACATAAATTTAAATATTTATGGATATAATCCATAATCATAAAAAAATTCTTTGAGAAATTATATACTCATAAACCATTCATGATGGTTTGTAAAGAAAATGAGAATTATCCTAAGCATATCCCCCAGGAGTGTCGTAACCAAGAGTGCAGCAAGGCCCGTTGTCATGCACCAGTTCTCATTCGAGTCTAGCTCAAAGCGGTGTTTTCAGGTTTTACCCCTAGGTACATCTATGCCAGAGCTGCCTCTACCTTCTCATATCCATACAGGGATGTATTTCTCGAAAAAATCACAAAATCTCTACAATACCAAATTTCTAGGAAGTTTTTCTATACTAATCCTCAAAGTCCATCTTAGGTATATGTGCTCTAATTAGAGTTTATCTAAATCTAGATTCCAAGGTTTGTACTAAACTTCCTCTGATACCAACTGTAATGCCCTGACCCTAGTTACCCAGAGTCGGTGCATTATTACATAACATTTTCATGATCACAAAAGATCAAATCTCGAAAGACCGATTAGTTTAGTAGCCTTGGAAACACTAGATACATTCATAAAGTTTACATTACATCATAAAGTGAAAACTACAAAAAAAATCTTGTCTCCACACTCATATCCCCTTATACTATCCTTGCAGGTCATTCATAAAATACTTCTTCACATCCTGGGAAAAATAAAACATAGAAAGGGGTGAGCTCAAATGCCCAGTAAGGATAACAATATAGCAGAAACTTTCATAAATAAGCATAAACATTTAAGGCAATGTATAACTAAAACAAAAGCCTTTTAAACTTGAACTTCAGCATAATATGTCAAATATAAAATGAAATAATTTCATTTACTTATTAAAATGGATATTCTACTAGTTGAATAATAACATGCAATATCAATAACCACTTTCATAATGATGGAATTCATAATTCCATACTATCATAACCACGTAGCCAAGGCCTCGTGCCAAGACTACAAATAAGATTTTGTCCAGGCCTCGTGCTAAAACACTAGTTTGTCTCATGAGACCTACCGATACATCGAGGAGCTATAGCAGGCTCCACCCATCACTTATTAAGTCCAATGCATTCCTCATATGAATAGGTTTAAACATAACACAAACATTCGTATTAAAACTAGCATACGAAATGTCAATACTTTCTCCATAAACCATGAAAAGTATAAAAATAAAACATCCATAGTCAAACATATCACAAAAACTTAAATACAATATGGAAGTTTTGTATCATAATAAATCAACTTCAAATAATCTTAAAATCCATCAAAGGATGTTGACAGAGATGAAATCAAAACTATTTGAGAGAAATATCTCTTTTTTTTAAATCATTTAAAAGTCACATAATTATAAAATAAAACATTTAATTTGAAAATATTCTTATAAGATTGTAAGGGAAGCTTCGACCATTTTATAACGGCGAAAAACATCCACACCCGCCGTATAAGTCAAAAAAAACATTCTTACCTTAATTCTGTCGAAAAGGTTAAAAAGGACCTTGTTTGGAAAACGAGGAAAAGATTCCTTTATAAACTTCTTATAAAAATTCAATCAAGGGTATAAATGAAATTAAACCATATTCTATAAAATATTAATAATGTTTTGAAATACATTTTTAAGAAACATGGATGTGGATGATAAAGAGGTCCCAGTAGATAATTACGTATAAACAACCTCGGATAATGAAGAGATTGTGAAATAAACCCTTAACTTGTACTTATACTTGGTCGAGGGTAGTTTAACCTCCTATATAATGGTGAAATAATTGTTATTAAATTATACAAGAATAATTTAAATTAATATTATATCATATATGATCTTTTAACATTGCTTTGTTAATAATATCTTAGTATTATCGTTGTTTCGGGTGTTAACTTACTCGTTTTTTATATGTTTTGTTACATAAGACATGTTTTTTATGGATAGGTTGTATATTATTCATGTCTAGAATGATATTAAGTCTTTAAACATTATTTTTAATCATCAAATGAAATTTATTCTTGAATGGATACGATGGGGAATGAATCTCATCCTGTTCGTGGAGACGGTAGTCCGTACGTACGCACGAGCGATAATATCATTATTTTGATATTAAAATAATATATAATTGGATGTTATATCATATATACAGAATAATTATCATGTTATATTTATTATTTACATGAATTACACATCATTATTATACCCATCCAAATAATAATTTATTGAATAACAATTACACCACGACGTGGAGACGGTAAGTCATACGTACGCACGTATGGTGACATGTCATTAAAAGGATGGATAAAATAATGAATGTGGTTGTACCATATTTATAAAAACATCACAGTATATAGAAGATATTTGAGTTATTATTTTATAATGGTAATAACAAATAAAGAATAAGTTGAAGAAGAAAGGAACTTGAAAGAGTGTGGTGAAAACATTACCTCTTCTTCGGGTTCTTCCTTTTGATTTGATCAAAATGGATCCTTAGGTTGGCTTTATGACTAAAGTAAGGCCTCTAGGATTAAGGGAGGATATTTGGGAGGATATTTGGGTAGATTTTGGCCGAACCAAAATGCTTTTAAGGTATGAAGAATTGATTATAAGTGGTGTCCTTTTATAATGGGGAGTAGGGGCTTTTTAGAAAAAACTTAAAGTATTAATTTATAATAAATTCATATTCGGTTTATTATGGCTCCAAATTGGTTTATTCAAATTCTAAGGTGGGTATGGGTCTAAATTATTTCAACCAATAGATTTTATACAGGTTTGATTCATTATTTTAACCTTATCTTTTAGTTTTAACTCTTAGTTAATTAGTTTGACATTTACCATATCACTTTGTATTTTTATATTATATAGTTAATAAACTTACTATATACATCCAATATACCCCCAAGTGGTCCATTAATGATACACCTATCATTATATAAGTCCTTTTTCCGAACCTTATATTTTTAGGAATTTAATATCAATTAATAATATAATATTTGTTTTAAAAACTCTTTTATGTCAATTTTGACACTATTTGGAATTGGATTTTTTTCAAAATCATAACAGCATGATTACTTCAAAAAAACTTAATTACATAAATAATAACATGTCATATTAACCTATAAAATTATTTTAATTCATAAAAATTAGCAAATTACATTTATTTGGGTATTTATATTATCAATTATTTTAATATTTCATTAATTAGGTAATTATTTCATCACCATTGTGTCATAAATTAATTAAATTATTTAATGTCTAAAAATTATAAATAAAGTACCATTATGTATGAAATATTTTTATATTTCTAATTAATATTTTTAATCGAATTTATCTTATGAATAACCCTATATTATAAATGTGTTAGTTATTAAACTTTGATTTTAACTCTTTTAACTCTTCTTTGAATTAAATAATAATAAATGTCATAATCTAATCCAAGTGGACCTAAATGATATTATTTTATTTATAAGGTTGTTTTTTGTCTATATAAACTTTTAAAATAGAATTAGGACATGTTTTAGGGTAATATTAATATCATTTTTACCCTTAATTACCCTATTTACTTTTAACCGTGGTAAATAAAAGTAAAAAGTTACTATTCACCAAAAATTATTTTTATCTTATTGAACCACATTTTACCCCTTGATATTAACCGTGTCTCTCGGATTTTTGAAATTCCACTCACATAAATGGTAAAATTAAGTTTTATGTGAATTTTCAAATTCTCTTAGGAGGTGGGTAAAAGATGGTGAAAAGTTCAATAACATTTTTATATATCTAAAATTATTCTAAACTAACTCCAATGAATTACATTGAACTTATATAGGTATTATGTATCTATTCTGACCTAAAATAAATTTAAATAAAATAAATAATTATTTAAATAAAAATTTGGTTTTAAACTATAACTCAGTGTTTTTCACTATTTATCAAAAATTGAAAGTTTTCAGAAAAATACCAAAATTTTACCCTAGGATAATTTCAATATTATGAATCCAAAAATGAAGTCCATTCTGAAATATAAAATTTATAAAATTTCAAAAAGTGGGTATTACTATTCATAACGGCTACATTGATTGGTCGCGGTGTGTTAGAACTCGAAGTTGCGTACAACACACGCTACTGTATTATTCAAAGGGAAGCGTACCATGGAAGCTTGGGGTGTTACACACACAATAAGTACCAACCTATGAAATAGTAGTATGACATGTCATACACACAAACCAAAATGAAGAAAAGGATCTTAATAGGCAGTGGACCAAAGTATGAGATAAAAGTAACTAAGAAAAACAATAGTAGACATCCAAGATCGAAGTCCATCCTGCAACACCCAACACCATCCTACGAATGTGGATCAACTACCCACCGTAGGGCCATTTCCCTTTACTAGATCCCTAGTCATAAAATCTACACAGAAATCAAGATTCTCAAGTAAGATGTGAGTTTGAAACCCAGTAGAAGACCACCAGTTGTACTTAACATAAGTGAATAAGATATACTGATGAGTTCCATGAAGAATAAATAGAGTGTGAATAAGAAAAAAGTATATCACATAATAAACACAAATATGTTGGGTCCTTAGAGACTAGATCAACCTACTTCCACTCTATATCATAATTAATTTTAACCAACTATGTTTGGAACATTCCCCCTCGATTGGATAGTCTAAATTTTTTGTACACATCCCTCTTAAAGGTATATTCCATGTACATGTCGAACAAATGTCTAACATATCCCCCTAAAGGAAATTTTCCATATGGATCAACCTTTATGCTTAGCAGAAAAAAAAACATACAGTATATATATAGGATGAAAGATCAAACATCATATCATATCAAGAAATAGTCATAGCCATCAAGAATTCATACATGATCAAACATCAAGAATAGGTACAATGGGGATACACACGCACACCTCATGTGATCAAACATTAGAAATATGTCCAATGAGATATAAACTTACACCAAATAGTCATCCCAAGAACTCATATAAATATGCAATAATGATAAAGACCTCTTACCATAGGTGAAATTACATTATGCTAACATGGATTGCTTTCTAAGTCCAATTACACCACTCAGAATCCTAGAACCATCCCAAATCAATCACATAAAGGTTTTAAAACAATATTCAGTAATATTATTACCCAACTAATAATGTTCTACACCAAAATACCCCTTTAGATATGCCAATGATTCTATAATTGTGATTAATCAATGGAGGTGCCTCTAATACTCTAGATCCACCACTATTCTAGCATAAATCCATGAATTTGTCATTATATGACATCAAAATCCATAGACTGAGAAATGATATGCCATATTTATGATTATTATCATGTAAAAAAGGTAATATCTAGAGTAAACCCAAAGAATTAAGGTTTATGGTTCATATACCATAATTCTTGATCATAAACACACTTGGATCTGTTGAAATCAATCTTGGAAGGAAAAGAATTCATGAAGGAAGGGTTGTGGATTCTATAGGTTTGAGAGGGATAGAAATAGAAAGAATAAAGGGTCAAAATGGGAAATTAATATCCATTAAAATAAATATTTAGATAATTATTTCACATGTAAATGGTTTGGTCACATGGTTTTCCAAACCATGAACCAACCATGCAAGGTTTTCTACCTCTCTTGGGCACCCTCAAGGTTTGGTTGAACAGTTTTTAAAACCACGTTCCAACCATAATTTTGGACACTAGAGCGTGTTTCATGGTTTTTCAGGTTAGTCCACATGGTTAGATAAACTATTCACCTTAATCTTGTTCCACCCTAGTTGCTTCTTCCACCATCCACACGATTTCCTAGAGGATAATCACAGTTTAGTCAAACCATGATCAAATAATGCACTTTCAGAAATGCCTCTAAAACCTTATGAAACTAACTATAAACCCAATTAATTAATCCCAAGCAATTCATAGTTAAAAAACATGAATAAATGTTGAAATTAATTTTCAACATATTTGAAAAATCAGAGGCCATTATAGTTTGTGTGTGTGTGTACATATGAATTAGTCTAAGGTTTCCCATATGTGTGATATTCCTACTAAGTTTAAGTTAGTAGATCCTATATTATTGGAGGTGGTATTGGGGTGGAACACTTATCTTACCACATTTTAGGAGAACCTCAATGATTTTGGTCATGTTAAAGTGGTATTCGAGCCTAGGTTGACCTAGGATAGATTTTGGAGATAGAGTAATTGTGAGGATTTGTTTGGGATTTTTTTGCAATGGTGTTTAAGTATTATGAGTTTGTTTCTTAGGATGAAGACCCTAGTGATTGTGTTGTGGATAAAATATCCATACACTAGGACTATAATAAGCATTTTGATGACTTGATATAATGAGGCATCAGTTTCAGGGTAAAAAATAGTACATGCATCATATAAGAATGGGTTCTGTTTCCATTCCCTTATTGTGTTAGCTCCCTACATATGATCTTTTAACCATGGTACATCTTGACTATTTCATGATTCTCCCACATAGACAGTTAGCCAAGATTCCATTATGAGATCATGATAAGGATAAACTCAGTAATTAAGCCTCATTTTAGGGGTCCATTCAAGAGGTTTTCCCTCCTGGTGGATAGCGAGTGGTACTTCCACCCATTGAGTAGTAATCTAACCTACATCTGATAACATAGGTTGAAATTTTACCTCTTATTGGGAAACATATAATTCCTCCATTATAGGGTGATGAAATATGTAGGATAATTATGCTTTATGATTTTTAAAGGCAGATACCTCCCAGTTTCTAGGGTGATCCAGACTCATGGGTGGAACATGATTGGTTAGAGTCCATGGTATGAGTATTATGTCTCATATTAAACCCTTCATATCAAATAATGGTTCTCACCACAAGTCTTCTCCTTGAAATGTTATGATAATGGTGGATCTTGATTACACAAACCCATGATAAGGAGACTCTTCACTGTATTGAGTTTGAGCACCTCTTTCAAAAATATTATTTACCAATGACTCTATGATCAGTGTTCATCCAGGATCTTCTCAAGATTTAGAAAGGTATAATTTCAATTGATAAGTATGGTTTTAGGATTACCAACCTCAAATTATACTCTTTTTACATGGTTCATGATGAATATTTCTGGGTGATAATGTTCGAGCATGGTTTACATAGAGATCTGAGAGTTGGAGTTATGCCCCTTTGCATCCCTACCTATATTAGGGTGATGAAGCATGCCTTGCTAGTAGAGATATTTTTAATAGAGTATTCAAAGATTTATAGTGCTTATATTGGTCACCTAGGTGTAAAGACTTTAATATTAAGTGAATGTCATTGATCTTCGAAGATTAAGTACTCAAAGTTTCATCATGTTTAATCTCAGATCAAAGGGTTTATGACCTAGAGTTCACAAAGACATTAAAGTCTACTAAAGGAAAGGTGATGAATTTCCTATAACGGTTGAGGTCATATCACTCAAGACTATGTGACCCACTATGTGGAAATTGATAGGTAGATATTGAACCGGAAAATGAGGTATAATAAGTGATGTGATAAAGGGGAAGCATAGGGAGGTGGTCATGGTAGAGGAGTTGGGATGGTTGTAGGAGGTGGATGACATTATCATCTGATACCACCACTACCACCACCAAAAAGTATTCCCCATTAGTATTAGGGATATATCAGGTTGGGATGCTGTTAGATGTAGGTTTTTGAGGCTTATGACATAGAGGCTCTAGGTATGATCTAAGGTATAACATGTATCTTCTCTTACCTAGCTTTAGTTTTGATAGAAATAGGTATATACCATTCCTTTATTGTTCTACCCCTTGTTTGAGTACCAGATATTCTAGTAGATCCTCTAGAAAACCTCTTATGACTAGAGACACTAACTATATTAGTATTAAGTTATAACAATCTTCTATTGATAGTGTGACTTAGAACATAGTGGAGAGAGTTTCATGTGGAACGTTTTTGTGAAAGTGATGAGACCATATAATTTAATTCTTAGTATAAACTATATATCCACCATCTATGCCTAGATTTATTTTTTCTGTCATAGGATAAAGTGGAACTAAGTGGAAGGTTTGACATTTTCCTTTATTCATGAGAATTAATTTCATTTAGAGTAGGTTAGGCTCATGTGCAGGAGAGTGAAACCAATTTCTCATAAGTTTGTTAGCTTGAATCTTGTTGCACCAAACTCAATGGATGTTTGATTACCTATAGTTATAGAGGAGTACCTAGATATTTTCCTTAATCACATTTCTAGGTTACCTCCTCATTGGGAAGTTTAATTATGTATTTATTTTCATCCAAGAAACACACTGATATATTTAGTATTATATTGGATGGCTCCCACTAAGCTTCAAGAGATGAGGGTGTAGTTTTAAGACCTTCAGGGAATAGGATTTATCCAACCCAGTGTGTCCCCCTAGTCAGCTCTGATATTATTCTCCAAGAAGGTGGATGGTATCCTAAGGTTTTTTGTGGATTATTTTCACCTGAATATGGACACCATTAAGAATAGGTATTAACTACCAATAATCGACAACCTCTTCAGTCAATTGAAGGAGGAAAGTTGGTTCTCAAATATTAAACTTAGGTCAGTATATCACCAACTATGGTTTCATGATGAGGAAATACCTAAGATGGAATTTTTAGGTGGATATAGTCACTATGATTACCTGGTGATTCCCTTTAGAATGAAAAAAACATCAATGGTGTTTATAGGACTCATGAACCGGATCTTTGATCCTTTACTCGAATGGTTTGTGATGGTATTTATCAATGAAATTTTTATATACTCAACATCATAGGTTGAGAATATAGAGTATTTAAGGATGATCCTATATTTACTTTGATACCTTCTAATTTAAAAGTGTCAGTTCTAGATTATAAAGTTACACTTTCTTGGACATGTCATCTCAGAGGAGGGATTAGTTATGGATCCAGAAAAAAATGAGGTAGTTCTAGCTTGGGATCCACCCAAGGGAATGATATAGGTGTGAAGAATCCTTAGGATGGTTGTATATTACCAAATATTCATTTCTATAATTCTCTAGGATTACAAATCACTTGATTTACTTGTCCTAGAATGGGTATCCTTTTCACTGGATGGAGAAGTTTCAGAAGTACTTTGAAAAGTTTAGATAGAGTTTGACTGGCACACCAATCATGAGGTTACTAGAAGAGGGGGTCGAGTACGTAATGTTCTATAATGCCTCTGCATCTAATATCAAGTGTGAGTTTATGCAGAGGCAGTCAATGATATCATATAGATCTAGGTAGCTGATACCCCATAAGAAAAACTACCCAACACATGAATTAGATCTCTCAACTATGGTTTTTTCCTAATAACTTGGAAACACTACCTTTTTGTTGAGTTGTATGTTATTTATTCTATCTACAAGAGTATTAGGTAGATGTTACCTTAAGGGGACCTCAACCTAAGATAGATGTGGTGGATTTATTTCCTATAATACTATGAATTTGAGATAGTATATACTCTTGGAAAGTGGAATGTAGCGGCAGATGCTCCTAGTAGTAAATATCATCCTCGATTTCTAGGTGTGGATTCAAAGTAATTATCCAAATTGTATTTATCCTTAGTAGATGAGAGATGATTAGCATAACTAAAATTGATGGTTGTGGACCCTCTTCTCCTCAAGAACATGAGGGAATAAAACTTGGTGATGATGATTTTGAAGTCTTGTGTGACCATATATTCTCATAACATTCTCTTGATGAATTTTTTAAATGTGGGGAGCATTTCATCCTCTTCCTAGAGAGGATGGTTGCACCGGTCATGTGAAGATGTGCTAAGAGAGTTCCACACATCTCACTTAGAGGTACATTCTAGGTTATTAAAGATATACCAGGACCATCAGTGGTAGTTTTGGTGGTTGGTATAAATAATATTATTATAGATTTCATCTCTCAATACCTCACCTATCAGTAATATAAGTCCATACATCGTGTTCCAATTAGTTTGAACTAGCCCCTTTAGGTAAATGTAAGTGGGATAGAATATCCATATATTTTGTGAATGTATTTCTATGGAAGATGAGAGATCTCAATTACATCATGGTAATCATAGATTGACTCACTATGTCAGCCCACTTCCTCACCATCATATATCAAAGTTCAGTGGGAAGATTGATATGCTTTTACACGCTGGAGATTGTCAATATTCATAGTGTCCTATAAAATAGTTCCTAATAATTTGATGCTCACTTCACATATTAGTTGTGGATATTCTTATAGGAGGATTTTATGACTTAGTTGTGAATGATCATGAAATTACACCCCCATAAAGATGGCCATACCAATTTGATCATTCAATTTCTATAGGAAATGTTGTGGGTTTATATGTTGGACTTTGTCTAAATCTAGAAGGATCACCAACCCTAAGTGAATTTTTCATAAAATAAAATCTATCACTCTACTATTGGTATATATACTTTCGATACCCTTTATTAGATACTTTACAGGTCACCACTATATTGTTCATAGTTGGTAGAATCAACACTTATGGTCTAGGAGTTAGTTCGAGAAATGATAAAGAAATTGAATATAATCTAGTAGAGGATGAGGATAGCTCAGAGACATTGAAAGTCCTATATATGATGACGATGGATACCCTTTTAGTTTAGTGAAGGAGACCATATGTTATTAAAGGTATCAAATTTCTGCAATTTATGGAGATTTGGTCAGGTCAGAAAGATATATTTGAGTTTCATCAGTCTATTTTAGATTCTACACAGAACCATAGAGGTTGTGTACTACCTGTAATTACATCCATAGATCAACTGAGTTCTTGATTCCTTCCATGTGTCCCAGTTGAGGATGCATGTGCATGATCTATCTTGTGTTATTGACTAGGGTGAACTAGATATTGAATATAGAGTCACTATTTTAAATTACCCAGTGTTGATAAAGGATCGGTAGGAGAAGTTCCTTTGTGGTCGAATGATTCCCCTTGTGTGTGTTCTTTGGTAGTATGAGAATCTTCAGGAGATCTTGTGGGATAGGGAGAATCAGATGTGGGCTCAGTACCCTCACTTATTTTAGTAGTTCCTAATTTTATGGATAAAAATTATTAATGGTGGGAAGAGTTTAACACCTCTGTTTTTTATGATTAGACCCTTTGAATATTTTAAATAACATTTATAGAGCTAGTCACAGAGTAGGTGTAGTGTTTTGGGTGTCGTAAATCCCTGATGTGGTATGTTAAAAATATTAAATAAAACAACATACACACTCACATAATCTTATAAATAATATATTATCTCACAAATAAAGTCTTGTATGAGGAAACTGATACCTCATTTGAATCTGTAACACATGTTTTACACTAGGTGTGGCATAAGTTTTGTTTACATTGGACATCTTATTGATGCGTTATCACAATATGATATTTTATGAAGTAAATAAATTAAATAAATAATTTTTTTATTGAATTACTAAACCTATAAAAACCCTATTTAATACCTCATTAGAAAATCCTCTGAGTTTAGATAAAAAACCTAAAGGGATTATTAAGATGAGAGTCATAGTGGAGAACATTTGTGGAGGGCTTGGAATCTAGGATCGATCACAAACATGTTGAAATTCAACCATGTCTTTGATGGTGATGACATGAGATTAATTCTTCATCAGTGATTGATACAATATTGAGGTAGGTATTTTTTTTATTGTAAATTTCTTGGTCTTCATGATTTTGATACAAACATGGAACAACCCCATCCTTGTTGATCCTATGTTTGTATTATCACATGACACTTAAATTATAATTTCTATTAGAATTTTTAACTGGGAATTGTTTGGAATTTATTAATGTGATTTCATTCCTGTATCTTTGAATCCCATCAATGAATATTTTACAAGATGAAAACACCCACCTTTGGTTCCTCTATTTTTTTTTATGGATTTATTTCTCTATTCTATGAGTTTTCATCATTGATATTTTCTTTGATATGTGGTTTGACCAAATTATGTGAACCTAATTTATTGCGCAATCGATCTTTGGTTCTAAAGATCATTTTTTATAGTTCTACATTATGAATTTCATTATGGTGGAGGTTTGATGAGGATGAAATAATTCTGAGTAAGGATCAGGGATGGATATTATCATGTGATGAGGCATTGGGATGACAAGACTTCGATTAAAGGTGGTGATCATTCATTTTTCTGATGAAGGATGACCAAAATCTAATTTATAAAAAGGGGTTGATGTTGTTCAATGCCATTTTTTATTTCTCGGTGACAATCACAGCGGTAGTGGTGTATCAGGTGAAGCTTTAGGAGGAATTCAGATTTTTGGAAATTTCCTGACTACATAGCATGTAATTTAGAAGAAAATACTCTCTATATCCTGTTTGATATGGTTTTAGGGTTTCAACCTAGAGTAAAATATCACATGACCATGTGAATGATCCATATTCCATGTGACTCCTACCTAGATAGCTCAGGGTATACTAGAATTCCATAACCAAGGACCTGTGTAGCCCCACATGATGTTTGTGTTGAGCCACACCCCATATACCCTTAGAGGTATATGACTTGGGAAGATGGGGTACATGGTGAGTACCTCCATAGAAATTTCACATTGTGTAACCCCTTTATATTCCATTTAGTTGGGCTAAAATAGTCCATGTGGTATGAAAGAACATGACCAGTTAGATGAATTGGGATAACACTTTGTAAACCCATCAGACTTGTTGAATACTTCTTTTTAGCATGGAATAGTTTGGTCAAACATGGATTCCCCCTCATTATTCTTAGATGAAGAAGCTATTTCACTTGTTGGGATTGAGATCCTCTTGGGGAGTCTATCCTTTTTTCATGTAAGCATGAGGGTAGTATCCTATACCTATAGAATTAGATAGAGTTGTTATTTTAACCAAATTATAGGGTAGAAATCCTCTATTTGTGGAGTCAGTATTTCTCACATCTATAGATATTTAATTAGACAAGGATCATCCACTAGAGCTGGTATTTCACCCATAGTCATGGGGGAGGGATCATCCAACATCATATAATGGAAGGACTGCGTAAGTTTCTTGAGACTTATGGATTGGAAGCTGGTAATTTATAGTTTGTTTGGCTTGTTGATATTTTGAGATAGTGTTTAGGGACTTTGTTACCTTATATGATCATATATGGGTTCTCCTTTCCTTTTCCCCTCTTGTTTATAGCTTTGAGAAGACTTTTTATTTTGATGATTTACTACTTAGTGATTTTTGGGGTGTCCTAGTGGGTATGTATATACTCAACCTCACATGGGCACTTCCCAAATGTGTTATGACTTACAAAAAATTACATTAATTTCAATATATATCTAAGGGGACTTGGTGTGGGTGGTGTTTAATGGAACTTGGTGGCTATGGTAATAGGACTTTTGTCAGATTTTTGGTCACATGTTGAGACTGTTTTCTTTTTTGTTGGAATTTCGGACATACTTACTGGTTATTGGGCCTATATTTTCCCTATCTACTTGACTATGTACTTTAATACTCAGTTTTTGGATATTAGAGGTTAAGCATGCATTTATTATTCTAGTTGTTTAGTTTATACATTACTCTGTTGTGTATGGAGATATGTATGTGTGTTTGTGGGTGAAATAGAATAATTCCTCCCATATGTGTGATATTATTACTTGATTCTTGTAACACCCCATGATTTTATATGAATAAAACTTGAAATATTCGATATCTTTCCTTATATGAAACCCTGAGTCTATATGAACTGTGATATAGTTAAACATTATAACCTAGACGTTAAATTTGAAGGTATTAATATTAATAACTAGTTTATGAAAAATATTTATAAATGTTTTAATATTGAAAATTTATTAATTAATTCACAATAAATAAGAACTCAGTCTTCAGTAAATTTATTTTTCACTTCAAAAATATATTTTCTTCAAAAATAGTTTTGATCAAAAAAAATTATGTAAACATTATAATTAATTTCTACCATTTTTAGAAATTTTATTTTATAAAATTAATATTATTTTTTAAATTAGGGCATAATTATTATCTTATGGTGAATTTTTAGGATTTTTCTCAGTGAATAGTGAAAAATACTGATTTTTTGTAAAAAAATGTCATTTATTTTCAAGTAAAAGCCCCATTATGTTTTTAATTTTATATTTATGTAAAATAATTATTCTTTAATTATACATAATATATTTAACTATATAATAATCATCATTATACTTGATTTTGATATAAGTTTAATTTTGGTCTTAGAAACACACTTTTCTGAAAGTTGTTTTTATACGCACAAGGTGTTATTATCTTAGCCCAAATGGCCCGAAGGCCTTATATTTATTTTTATTATAGATAATACCCCTTTTAAGGGTTGAAGGGGAACCCGTACATGACCCGTAGGCCCAAGGCACAAGGCCCGACATGACTTGCAATACATGACCCGAAGGCCTAGAGGCATACCATGCCCATTACATGACCCATAGGCCCAACCCTCTAGAACTGCCCCTCCCCAGCGTCTTGCATCATTGATCTTTTTAGCTCCCCACCTTGCATTTTCTGATCGGCTAGCATTTCCTTGTACAAAGCTGCACGGTGTCTGGTCCCGATGGCGGCTGCCATACCCTCTCATTCTTCCAATCTGGTTAGCTCTGCATCTGGTGGCTACTACTCTTGTTGCTCTAATCCTCTTCTGGGTCCTGTTCTATGTGAACTGGGCTACTCCATGGTCTACGTGACTCGAAGGCCCTGTGTCCTGAAGGCCTTTGATGACCCGAAGTCCCTGAAGACCCGTAGGCCCAAACCGGTGGCCCGAAGGTCCAAATCGGGTGAATAGTTCTGGCTGCTACAGTACCGAACAGTAAGTGCTACAGTAACTGCTGCAATACTGCTGCAGTACCCAGAAATTCGCCTCTACCCAGTTTTGAACCCGGGTCTCTTGGATGCCAAGCAGGAGCCCTTACCACTCGGGTACGGGCTCGTTGGCAGGTGTTATTATCTTAATAAATTAAATTAATCTACAATAATTAATGTTTTTAATGAAATTTAAAGATTATATATTCAATAATATATTTTAACATCCATTTTATGGTTTTTTTAAGGAAGGTAATGTAAGTAAATTATGTTTTATGCTTAGATATTCATTCTTCAAAAATAAGTTTTCATTACAGGTTGTGCACTTATTCAAAATTAAATTATACCAATTATAGAAATTTAATATATTAAAATGTATTTAATATTTTAAATCATCATAATTAATATAATTCAATAGGTTTAACTTATTTTTTTGTCATATTGAATAGTAAAAAAAGAAAAAATGTGTTAGCATAATTAAGGTTAAATTAGGTTTACTGGGGGTTAAACAAAGAGATAAGGGTGGGGTTTCCAGCCACACTTGTATAATTCTTATTAGTTAAATATATTTCAACCTTATATTATCCTAAATTCAAATACATATCAATTTGGATCTAATTTCCCATGAAATTTACCTATATCATTGAAATATTTTATGAAATTCCATGTGTATTCCTCCCCTCACTTGTAAAAGGGCACCTCTTCTCCTCCATTATTCATATTATTTGAACCTTATATATTGTTAAATAACTTCTCCATAACCTTTCTATAATCCTTCCATTCATCCTATATCCTATTTTCTTTTCTTAATACCAATAATTCAAGGATTATGGTGTGATTTAAAGGAGGTCTCTCAAAGAAGAGAAAGTTAGAGCACTTACAAAGAAATAGAGACTTGAGGAAAATGTTTTTTGTTAATATATCATTTTTATTAGGATTTTTTTTATGATGAGTTTTCCCTTATGATAGAAGTATGAAAATAAGCATGGACGTAATTATATAATGGGTACTGGTAAATTTAGTAAGCTTTGAAAAAATTTCATCATGTAATTGAATGTTGAAGCAATGAGAATAAGTTATCTAATAATTAAAATATAGAGAAACAACCATAGAATAAACCACCCACACTCTAAAGATATAATTTCAATGAGTGTGGACATTATGATAACCGGTTCTTGAAACTGAGGCTTAATGATGACAATCAATGCCAATAACCTCTTAATCCCAGAGACAAAGGGAAATATCATTCCATCACTATTTTTTATGTGGGGTTTAATAATAAAGTGGTGAAAGGTACAATTACCATCCAATATATAACTACTAATGTCTTATTTGATTCTATTTCTACCCACTATTTTATATCTGAATACTTTTATAAGGGCATCACATTACTACCTTAAATATTAGATATTTAAATAGAAGTAAAAACTACTAATGTTATGATGATCACATATCAATTCTATGAATCTTACCCAATTTAATTTTATGGGAAAATTATCCCTTTAAATATTATTATTCTTTCAATGGATGGATTTTATATGATTTTGGGGATGTATTTTCTTTCTTAATATAAATACCATATCAATTAACAAGGAGGGGAAGTAATATTTGATATTCCAAACTAAATAATGATTATATATCAGTGAAAGGATAAATATGAAATTAAAATGGAAATTAAATTCATTTCATGGGTATTGATTACTATTAAAAGGGAGTATTTATCTTAGATGGTTAGGGAGAAGCTCAACATCAAAGATATGTCTTTTGTATGGGAATTTTTTGATGTCTTTTTGGAATAGTTTCCCAGTCTTCCTATGAATCATGGATTTGAGTTTTCGATAAAACTAATATAGCCAATGATAAACCTATTTCAAAGACTCAATATAGAATGGATTCGATTGAGTTACAATAATTGAAGAAGAAAATCCAGGAGAATCTTCATAAGGGATTCATTCATCCATATGCATCACCATGGGGTGAACCTATTCTTTTTTTAAGAAGTATGGATTTATGTGAATGTTCTTTGATTATTAGAAACTTAACATAATCATGATCAATAATGAGTATCCTCTGCCCCGTATTGATGATTTGGTCAATTAATTATGAGGAGATCAATATTTTTCAAATATTTATCTATAATCTGGATATTATCAATTATGTGTCAAAATTTATGACATTCCCAAGACAAAATTTTGATCAAGGTATGGAAACTATAAATTTATAGAAATTCTATTTGGTCTTACTAATACCCATACCATCTCCATGTATTTAATGAATAGAGTATTTAGATATTACCTTGACCAGTTTATGGTAGTCTTTATATAAGATATTCTTATATATTAAAAGATTAAATAAGAGCATAAATATCATTTGAGAATTATACTTAAGACCCTAAGAAAGGATCATAAATATGAAAAATTTACCAAATGTGAATTTTGTCTATGGAAACTTTCTTTTTTGGGTGATATAATCTCAAGAGGTGGTATATAGGTGGATCCCTCAAATACTAAAGTTATTAAACATTATATCAGACTAACCACTATGAATGAGATCCATAGGTTTCTTGGATTAGATTGATATATCAATGCATTGTGAAGTATTTCCCATGGTTATCTAATATACTAACCATGTTAAATTATAAGGGAGTTATGTTCCCTTAGACTGATGAATGTGAAAAAAAATCAAGGAACTAAAGAGAAGGTTGGTTAGTGGAACTATGATCACACTACCCTATAGTGGGTAAGGGTTTTTAATTTACTAAGATTAATTAAACAAGGTATTGGGGTTTTCTCTTACTAAGAATGATATGGTGATAGCTTATGTATCACACTAATTGAAGGTTCATGAGAAAAATTACCCAACTCATTATTTGGAGTTAGAATAAGTAATACTTGCATTAAAGTTATTATATTTATAGATAAAGGTTTGATATATATATTGATCATAAAATTTTAAAGTAAATATCCACCTAGAAAGAGATGAATATGAAAAAAAAATATTGGAGTTTATTAAATATTATGAATACTTAATACATTACCACCTTGGGAAACAAAACAAGTTTGATGATAATTTGAGTTGAAAGGATCATGAAAAAATTTCTATGATGAGAATCAATAAAGATCTGATATTTATGGTTTTTAAAGGATACACCTTGAGATCTTGATATAAGGGGTAAAATCACAAATTGATTAAATTATTGTTAAACCATCAATATATGTAAATATTAAAGAGTCATAAAGGATGATTTAGAGTTATAAAATAAGGTAATTTTTATTCCTAATTTCAAACTTTATTTTTATGGAATGATAAGATTTAGGAACTGATTATGTGTCTGGTAAATACCAATCCTGTAGAAGAAACTATTGGAAGAATCTCATATCGCATCATTCTCTATTCATCCTAGAAGTATGAAGATATAAAGAGATCTGAAGAAGTATTTATAGTGGGGAAACATGAATAGATATATTATGGAGTATATATCTCAGTGATTGGTATGTTAGAAAGTTAAGGTTGAGAGATATAATTCTAAGGTGATGTTACCATCATTTCCCATAACAGAATGGAAATGGGAAAGAATCACCATGGATTTCATTTTCAGACTCTCCAAAACATCTTAAGGTCATAATTCTATTTGGGATGTATTAAATCACCTTATTAAGTCAATGAAATTAATTTATATCAAAAAACATATCTATCTTTACTATCTTTACAAGATATACATTAAGGAATTGGTATGGTTATATAGGGTATCACATTCTATTGTATCTAACCAAGATTATAGTTTTGCATCAATGTTCTAGATAAGTCTTCAGTAAGATCTTGATACAGAGTTGTGTTTTAGTACTAATTATTATTCTCATATAATTTTTTTATTATGATAGGACCATTAAAAACCTAGATGATATGTTGAGATCTTATTCTCTATATTTCAAATGTGGTTGGGATCAATGCCTTCCTCTAGTCAGGTTTTCTTACAACAATAGATTTTAATATTGCATTCAGATGGATCCTCATGAATACCTCTATAGAAATTAGTATAGAACTATAATATGTTTTGATGAAGCTATATAAAGAATGATTTTGGGACATGTCGTGATGAGTAAATAGAAGAGAAGGTTAGATCCATTTTTCAACACATCAGTGTAGCTCAACGCTGAAAAAATATTTATGCTGACAATCATCAGTGAGATATAGAATTTGATATTGGTGAGAAGGTTATCATGATAATTTCTAAATGTAAGAATGTTATGAGATTCATAAATAATTAAAAAATTATCCCTAGGTATATTTCTCCCTTATATATTCTTAATCAAGTAGGTATTGTAACTTATCACTTGGCACTCCCACTGAACCTCTCTCAAGTTCAAGATGTGTTCCATGTATCTATCATAAGGATGTACATACCTAATCCTTCACATATAATTAACTCATATGTTATTCCACTAGATTATTATGTTTCCTATGAAAAATAACTTGTAAAAATATTGCATCAAGGATATAAATTTCTATGGAATAAGACTACTCGACTGGTTAAAGTTCTTTGGAGGAACCAGAAATTTGAAGAAACTGTATGGAAACCTAAGGAAATGATAAAGTAGAGGTATCCTCATTTATTTTTACCAGAGTGAGATAATTTTTAGGAATAAATTCATTTTAAGGGGAGTATAATGTTGCACCCCAATATTTTATATGTATAAAACTTGAACAATTCGATAGCTTTCCTTACACACAACCCCAAGTCCATATGAATCGTGATATAGAACACCATTATAACCTAGATATTAAATTATAATTCATTAATAATAATAACCACTTTATGAAAAATATTTATAAAGGTTGTAATAATGAAAATTTATTTATTAATTCATAATAAATAAGTACTCAATTTTTAGTAAATTTATTTTATGCTTCAAAAATATGCTTTCTTCAAAAATGGTTCTTATCTCATTTTCACATGAAAAAAATTATAATTAATTTATACCATTTTTAGAGATTTTATTTAAGTAAATTAATATCATTTTTGAAATCAAAATGTCAATAATATCTCAAGATAAATTTTTAGGATTTTTCTAAAAAGATTTATTTTTCTGCGAATAATGAAAAATACTGATTTTTCTAAAAATGATCATTTATTTTCTATTAAAAGTATAATTATGTTTAGAATTTATTATTAAAGTGAAATAATTATTCTTTGATTATAAATAATATAATTAATTATATAATCATAATCATTATATTTTATTTTTATATAAGTTTATCTTTAGGCATAAAACAGATTTTTTTAAAAACTATTTTTATGCACACAATGTGTTTTTGTATTAATAAACTAAATTAATATATATTTATTAATGGTTTTAATGAAATGTATATATTATATATTTAATAATATATTTTAACATTCATTTTATGGTCTTTTCAAGGAATATAATGTAAGTAAATTATGTTTTATGCTTAAAGATTCATTCTTCTAAAATGGGTTTTCATTACAAGTTACTGTGTATTTAAAATTAAATTCTGACACTTATAGAATTAAATCTGGTAAAATAGATTCCATATTTTTATTAATAATAATAAATATAATCTAATATGGTCAATTAAATTTTTTATCATAGTGAATAGTAAAACAGTAAAATTTTGCTACCATAGTTAAGGTTAAAATAGGTTTACTGGGGGAGGGGGTTAAACAAAGAGATAAGGGTAGGATTTCCACCCATGCAACATCTTGACTTGGGTTCCACTGAATAGGTTCCCTGATCTAGTTCTCCAAAATTCCTTAAGCATGCCTCCCGGCACACCAGATGTTTCCGACTAGTTGTGAGGGTCTAAAGGTGGTAAAGTGGGGAGACTATACCCTCATATCAGAATAATATGACATAAATAACCAAATATCATCCAATAATTAAATAAACATAGTGAAAATTTAGTAAATAACTGAAATGAATCATACTCTAATAATAAATTAAAATTTTTAAAATCCTGAACATCCATGCCATACATTCAACATTGGTCACCCACTGGTCTGACCATACGTGCAGGATTACATAAAAGAAACTGAAATAAAAGTACAGGGAACCACTACTTAATTCAATCTGGAACAAATACTTAGTATACAGACACTATCAAATTACACCATCCCGATCATAAGAATCCACATGAGAAACTCTGCTTGATCATGAAACCCTGGGTCACCGCCCTATCCACCATGCATATGTGCTCAATCTAAAAAGCAGACATAAGGTCTGAACACAGACTGAGGTGAACATACAGGGGTGAGAATATAATCTCAGTAGTCCACCCCAATGATAAACATATAAATCTACTACCATGATTTCATGTTCATGTGATATACTCAGCCTAGTCTAGATACAACTGATAAATATAAAAGCAAGAAATATAAATAACATAAACAAGACCATAATTGATTCTTAGGTATGTGGCCCCAATCATCTAGATGTATCACCATATTATATGAGTATATTTATGCATGGATATATATCCCCATATATATATATATATATTCATGTGCTCATATATATATGTTTATAATCAAGGAATAAAATTATAAACAGCTCAATCCACAGTAGATATATAGACCCATGAGTCGATCAACTAGACATCCTGTAAAAAGGGAATTGATCCGGACGTCGTACCACTCAAGTCGTGTATCCTCAAGTCGATCTCTTGGTCTGTAATTCCAATAAAAAATATCTTCTTCATCCAATTCCAAAAATGTATCTGATCACGGTACATCATCATCGGGGGGATACATGTCACAGCCCTGGGTTTACATGTACTTGCCTCCAATCACTGTAATGAAGGATATCGTATACTGAAGAACAATCCTATAAAGATGAAACAACATCAACTTTGGCCTATTATAGATGTATCACATATCACACAAACATTTTTAGGATCCAAGTAGTAGAAATGTCCATGTTGTACCACCTCAACCAATTTTTCCACCCGAACCGTGCTCAAGGATGGTTGACTACTGGGCCTTAGGCACTCCTCCCAATACACCAAAGGCTATTAAATTGCAGTAAGGGTATTAGAGGTGATAGTAGGGAGACTATAACCTTTTTTGGTGGTGATAATAATGGTCCATATATAAATATAGTAGCGTAATAAGGACCAAAAATAAAATAATCAATAGAATAACTCAGTGGAAGAATATATAAAGCAGTTGCAGAATAATTAACAATCCCAAGGATAATACCATTTGTAAATAACAAACAAAAAGACATAGAAGGTCATACAAAATAGATAATCAGAAAGGTCACTTTTTCTAACCATATCAATACATACATATATAAATCATACTGAAATAAAAAAGGAAACTCCAGCTAATGTAAAGGAAACACCATGGTCCATATCCATCCATCCCATGATAAAGGTCCAAATTGATCACTAAGGTCCAACTTCAGAGCCTAATCCATTACCTGATCTTATATAAATTAAGTCTACACCCATCCTGAGGGGCCCATGTAGGGTGTGAGAATGAATCTCAGTAGGCCACCACCAACACGGGATGATCTTACATCCATAATTATGCAGGTGTATGATAAAACATAAATAAAATTCAATGCACATCAATTTAGTAAATAACCCACTTCCCTTATACTCAACAACCACAAAGAAGAATTACCTTCTTCATCTAATTCTAGAATCTCTGATCACATGCCCCCAATTATATATATGGAATACATCACATGTTTTCATATATATAATTACAGTGGTGAGGATCCATGTAATAATCCCAAGGAATCCCTTGGTGAAATCATTCCAGGTGAAACCTTTGGTTCCACATATAATCACAAAACTCAACACCTCATTCTATAAATCCCATGATCAAAACCCAAATGGAAATTACAAACTTGTCCATGGACCCTCATACCTCATCTTAGAAGATCACCATCGACTAGAAAACCAATTTCCCATGGCACAACGATATCTTCCCTCTAATTTATAATCACCATCGGCTCATCATCCAACATCATGAGGCATGATGATATCTATCCTCCCAATATCCTAGCCCAACAGCCTCAAGTATCTCAACAAACCTAGTCCCTCAACTGATGGTCTCTATACCATCAAACGATGGTCCATCACCATCTATGTGTCTTTATATGGTGAGAACCCCCCAAACCATCTAATGTTCAACACCATACCCTAAGATGCATAATCTATGGGGGCCTCCACCCATAATGAGAGGTCAAAACCACCACATTTGAGTCCTATCTATGTGCACATGACTCAAATGGAGCATTAACCAACAAACAATGAGCAGAAATCACCAAACAACCTAGGACACATCATTTGGTACCTTGTGCCCCTGTGACCATATCACTAATTCTTGATGTTCAACACCATCTCAACTCTTGAAATCCAATCCCTCAACCTGATAACCTCATCACCTCAATCTGATGACCATGTCATATCAACCTAGTGATCATCATCACCCTGAGTATCTGGGACAATCCCAATATTACAAACTATGTCACCTCTATCTAGATGATCAACATCACCTAAGTCATTAGTCATTTCCCATCATGTTCCCATGGAACCAATCAATTAAATATAAACATTTCAATTTAATTAAATTCACACACCCTTCCTAATCTTACCAAGTGGTCTCAAGACCCTTAATTGGATTAGCACGTATAAATATACAAGGGAAAGCCCAACGACATCCCATAGCATCAATTTAATAATTTATAAACATAAATTAAATTATCAGGGGTATCTCTTGGTCATATACCCCATGTGTAATAAAAAATGCATGAAAAAGGTCTATAAAATCATATAGAAAGATGAGAACCACCTGCCTTAGGTTAAAAGGTGAACGCTCATCATATATAGGCCTATAACTTGATCCAAAACAATATAAATTGGTCTTTTAGAAAATCACCCTAAAAATAGGTAAAAGAGATCACCTGGATTTAGCATACCATATGGAGAGATAAAAAATGAATAGAAGCGAGCAGAGTTATGAGATTACAGCAGGGGATCCAATGAGACCGATAGAAAGTGAAACAAAAACCGAATAGGGAATATCTCAAGAACCCTTAGAGAGGGAATGAGAGGCACACTGAGTGGGTTCCCTCTTCCTCTATGAATTAAAATAACCAAGACCCCTATCTCTTTAAAAAAAATCTTGTAACTTACACGATATGTAAATAGTACATATCATGTATTAGGTTCACGACATGTAACCCATTTACACATCTTGAATTCATTGGGTAGACCCCCCCCCCCCTTGAGCATTCACACCCTATTTCACATCATGTAAATGAATTACATGTTGTGTAAGTGTTAAAAGGTGTGTATTCTTAGTTGGAGTTGTTTTCAAGAACCCATGCCATCCTTCCTTCCTCCAGTGTTTGACCGAACCCCAAGAATTTCATTGAAACCTAAACCCAACCTAAAACAAGGTCTTAGAGTTATAAAAATTTTAGAATTAGGTTTTTAAGATCAAAATAATGTTGTTCCAACCACTAAATAAGAAAATTCAAACAGGTTAAAGATTTTTGACCTACTCAAAAACTCGAAATGTTACACTCTTTGTACCCTAACATAGCTTGTACCCAAGCTATCAATATTTATCCGAAGATGGTACCAAACATACCCATATCATTTATATCAACCTGGTCCACCTCGGTTATTCAATGTTCAACTCCCCTCAAGGTGCTCCCTACCATAGGATTTACCTACCCAGTCACCTTCCAACCCCAAAACAACATTCTGATGGTCCATCGACCATCCCTAAAATCAAAAGTCCTCCCATGACACATAGTTATTCATGCACCTCATCCGGTTCTCAATTCATGACCATTTAATATTTGACACCAATCAAATCTCGCATCTCATCATATTCCCAAGTACCCATGCCACATCTTGTACCCATAGAATCCAACATCTCATCATACACCCATAAATCTCACATCTCAATAGATTCTCATAAATCTTGTATCTCAATAGATGCTCAAAATAACATGCATCATATATATACATATGCATTTCCATCAAAATCATTATTCATATGAACCTTGTAAAAAAACCCACATTACACTGATTCCCATAATATATCTCAGTGCCTACACACCTCATGTATATATATCACACATCATAACTAATTCCAACCTACTAATCATCACCTGGTTAGTCTAAAACCAATAATTTTTCACCACATTCACAAAAAAACCAAATAAAAAACAAAAAAGGAAACCCAGTCATGCCTGTAATCACAAAATTCATCTAATTGTAGTTGGATCCCTGAACTTCTATACACCTGGTAGCTCAGCTACATGCATCTAGCCTAAAGATTGACTACTTAAGGATTGGTATCCCTATAGAACTACACCTACTATTAGCCACTGACCCCACTACTAGGAACCACTATCTATTACATGACCTCCGTATGCAGATGGATCCTGGATGCTAGCTCCGAGTACCACTCTCAGTCTAACCTTAAATCCCTGAGTCTTCCCCAGTCCCTAGATCCCAGTTGTGGAAGAATGATTCTTGTAGAACCTATCTAAATGGACCATCTGGATGCATTTCTGACACTCCTTTATAACATGATCACACTAGGTATGAACATACCCTAGCTACCCACACTCGAAGAACACAGCTGAAGACCCACTCCTTAGTGGTCTGTCTGGATCTCTGGCCTGACTACCCTGCTAAGACTCCTCATGGTACCACTTCCTACCACCTAAAACATCACCAATATACTCACCTGACATCACCACCCAACTCTAATATGACTGATAAATCAAGTTCCCCTCAGTTATCAATTCCAAGTTGACCGCCTATAAAATGGATGACAGCCTGAAGATATTTACCCACACTCTGATGGCATGTTGTAAACCATCCTCAAATCATAGCACCCTAGAAATGTTGTCGCCAACCATAGCTGGTGAAAATTAGGACAGGTCTATAAAATCTGTCGCATAATACATGACATATGTGTCCCCCTATTGGAGATTCATGAAATCATGGGCTCTATCTGCCCTCATCATCCCAGGGAAGAATTTATTGAATAACATAGCCTCTAAATCCTTGTAAGATAGTCCCACCTATCTTCCCACCTATACCTATACATCCCACCTGCACTTTTTTTGTCCTCAAAGAATGTACATCTCCACCTTAACCCTCCTCCCTATGGGTTCAAAAGCTGATAAAAAATTATATGGTCTAACTCTATCTATTTATCTATATCCTGTAGTCCACCCTCACCCTAAAATAGTGGTGGGTGGTGAGACTAGAACTCATGATTCAAGTATTTCATAGATGGTGCAACTCCCCCATCTCCCCTTTCGATACCCTATATAACCTGAACTAGTCTCACCCTAATCTTCTCATCCATCCATGGACCAAAATCTACCTTTGAAGGATATAATTTCTATATATAATCATGTACCTATGGCTCATGATCATACTGACCCTCTAGGGCCTCATCCCTACCCTTAGGGACCTCATCCTGTGCACGCTCATGCGACACCAAAACGCCTCCCTCCTAAGGCTCCACTAAATCCCATCTTGGTGAAAACCCACTAAATGCCAATTCAATGGTCAAACATCCATAACAGTATATATATATATATATATATATATATATATCACAAATTGGGAAATCTATATTAGGAAGTGCATCTCACCACCCTTACACTCCCTTATCATACCCTGTCACATGAAATCTGGCCTCATGGACCCGTACCTACCATATTAGGGTTAGGTATCAAATATAACCCAGCCTCATGGCCCCCAGCCTACCCAAATTGGAGTCAAGATTCAAACATAATCCATCCTCATAGACCTTTCCTTCCCATAATAGGGTTAGGCATCACATATCATATATCACTTTGGGGCTGCTAAGTAGAATGCCTTCAAAGAGGTTATATAGGAAAATTTTATTTAGATTATTTTTTTAAACTTTAAACAACTCACCCCTATCATCATCCTTGCCTACCCTTATTAGGTTCATAACCATATATCATGTAACACCCCAAGTATTTACAAATAAATTTAATATAGAATGTAATGAAGAGAACACTGAGTCTCTGTGAAACAACACTTTGTTATTATAATTATTTAAACAAGATAGTTATAATCTATCCATTAAACATAATTTCACCGCTTCCACATTTTGAATTTCAAAAAAATGGACATACAGGGTTACGATCAGTAAGATATTTAGAAACTGATAGGATCGACTTAATTTTTTGTTGAATAGTAAATTGACTCTTTGGAATAGTAATATACCCTTATGAATAGTAAATCAACACAATGAATAGAAAACTCATCCATGAGAGTAAAAATAAAATTTAGGCACCTTATAAATTAAATTATGATATAATTATATCATTGTATAAGTAAATGAATATTTTAAAAATTGATATTTAGGTGTTGGTATTATTGTGTGTCATAAATATTTAATTAAAACTTTATAATTAATAAAATTATTTAAATGAAAATTAATTTTTATAAAATTTATTCATAAATCAATATTTTATTTCCATATGACTTTAGTATAATTTTATGAGACATTAGTTAATTTTTCATGGTGTTATAAAATTAGTTATAAATTTAAAATCCATGTTTTTCAAGTAAATGAAGTTTTTAATTAAAAATTAAATTTCTCATATTTATAAAATTATTTTCATAAAATGGTGTTCATTTTTTAATTCTACACATTGAAAAATGGATAGGGTGAAATTTTGAGATTTTTCTAAAATACTTGAATTTTGTGAATAGTAAAATAATATAATGTATGATAAATATTAAATACTAATTTCTGAATCATTTTTGATGTAAAGATGAGGTAAGAACCATTATTTCAAACTCACATACACAATTTACTATATTTATTCACAAGAATCAAAACTATTTCTTGTATTGAACAAAATAATCAAATAAATAATGAGAAATCACCCTTCTCCTCCACTATAAAAACCACCCCTCACCCCCTCTTCTCATCACTCCCATAAGACTTTAATCTTTTTAAAGTTAAACCCAAATACTCTTACCTAGGATATCCTCACATCTATGAGCTCTTGGTCTTACCAAAAGACCAAAACCCCTTTCCTTAAGGAGGTTTTCAATGAGGAGTATTCATGAGGTAAAATCCTCTTCCTCTTCCTTTTATTTTCTTTTCAAGATCTTTATTTATTATACTATCCTCATATCCTCTATCAAAATAATCATGATAAATCCATTATAATGTATATACTAGAATTATATCATGTGTTACGGAATACCCATCATCAATCTTCTTACTCTCTCTCTCTCTCTCTCTCTTATTTTTAAAAAATGAAATCATCATCCAAGAGGTGCTGATTTACAACCTTTGTGGACGATGAAAATATGTTCTTAAATTTATTCTTAAATGCCAGTTATGATAATATTTTTATGGTTAAAAAAGACTATAATATATTTATTATAACCTATTTAATTTTTTTGAACCAGTATCTATACATAAAACTAATTCATACGACATAACTAGTTTGTGGTGATCGAAATATTGCCATCATAATCTAAACGATTATCACTAAATGTATTATCTAATGATTCATACTATTACCATATAAAAATTTGATATATATAACAATTTACAATTTTTTATTTTCATTAATATCATATAAATTCAATTCTATATAATTATACCCATTTTATATGAACTTTATTACTTATAAACAAGATATCTGGTCATGAAAACCAAGAAAAAAAATGCTCTTGAATGATGAAATCAAAATCTATAACACATCAATAAGGCCATAAATTAACTTAATAAAAATATAATTAAAAAAATAATTATATAAAAGGTTCTGAATTAATTAATTAATGGGTTTAATTTTATTATCTAGGACAGTAAGGTCAAGTACATAACTCATTCGAACATAAGTTAAGGGTTTTCTTCCCAAACCTCCATTTTCATTCAGGTTGTTCTTTATTCCTCTATAAACCAATTTAATTATTCATTTATTTTATATAATTATTATAAATTATGTTTATATGGTAAAAAATAATTTATTGTGATCATTTCATCTTTCGTTTGTGGAAAATACATGTTTTAAAAGGGTCCCCTTCTCAATTCTTCATGATATGCAAGCCCGATTAAAGGGAAATTTCTGATTTCTTACCTATTTTCAAGAGCACTCTATAATATATTTTAAGCCACCATTTTTTTTCTAAAACTACTCATTTTATCATTGAAAAAATATCTTAGTTAATTTCTAGTTTTATTCAAATATTTTTTCCAAAAGAACTCTTCTTTTCAAAGTAAAAAAGTATTATTCTCAAGAATTCTTCGATGATTTTATTATAGCATTTTCATCTATTTCAACACCCCTATTTGATATTATGTTTTAATGGGATTAAACTCTTATGATTATCATATACCATATTTTATTAAATAGTTTATGATTATTTTGACTTTTTATGTGCTATCTTGATACCATTCACCATACTACTCAGAATGGTTAGTGATTATGTCTACAGATTGGGGAAAGTTATTTAATATGTTCATGTTGTTTATGTTTAGAAATATTAATATTAAAAATTAATTTGACTTAATAAGTTATGGTTGGTTCCCACTATATCCCCTCTATTCATCAATATGTCTCATGAGACAAAATAGAATTGGGTTTTGGCCGAGGCCTTACCCTAATATTTTCAGACATCTTGGCCGAGGCCTTGACAATATGTTTCAGATATCCATCATTATACATTCCCTCGTTATGATAATATTAATTTATAAAATATGTAATTATTCTACTAGTATAATATCAATGTTTAAGTTTCATTCTATTATGATCATTTATATAGCTTTATGTAATCATCTTTCATTCCTACCATATTATACTCAAGTTTGTTTTCAAAGTCATGTGTTTTTAGTTATTCACCATGACTAATGTTTATGTTTATGATAACTTTAGTTTTATTACTTACCCTTAATGATCATATGAGATCACCCCTTTATTATGTTTTATTTTTCCCTAGTATGTGAAGATGAATATTATTATGAATGAATTTTAGGAATAATCTAAGAGTTTATGGGTGTTTCCAATATAGTTGAAATATTGTTTTTTCTTTAAAGTTGTAAGGTAAATATTATGTTTGTATTTGGTTTTCCAAAACTACTAAAATATTTGGTCCTTCGGGATGCGACATCCTTGTAAACATACCAATGTATTAATATAAGGTATCGGATCTAGGAAATTGGGGTCGGGGTCTTTACATATCACATACATATAGAATCACATATATATTTCATTGGAACCACATGCATGGGTTGGCTGAGTATAATGCCACAAAAAGATTCTAAGTAGGAAAACAATGTTTTGATTATTTTTTGACACTTTAAACAGTCCAACCCCTCTTAGAACAATCTTGGTTCCCAATGAAAATTACATTAAAAATCCATCATATGATCCTAAGTGCCTATCATGATGTATAAACAAATCCTCCCTGGTCATACCGAGTCATGGGTAAAACCATATTACAGATAAACATCACACCCAAGTGTGCCACTCTTGGTGGAAATCAAATCAATTTTAAAATAGAAAATAAAAACATAAATTTTCTACCCCTGGAAACTTGGTTGGTTCCCCATGCATGATGCTTCAGGCATGAAAACACAAGCTTTATACCCAGTCCTGAATACATCCTAGTATTCGATCTACCATAGCCCAAATAGTAAGACGAAATGAAAATTAATCATTTGATATAATTTTAACCCTCTGAACATGATTAACATTTGATACCCAGGTATTGTGATGTTATTAAGAAACACTAACACGAACCCCCTATGATACCATTTATATCACCATGACCCAGTTTTCCACTCAAATAATTCTTTGGGCTGATTGAATACTAGGCCTTAGGTGCACCTCCTCGTACTCCAAAGGTTGTTGACAAGTAGTGAGGGTCTGAGAGGTGATAGTGAGGAGACTATAAACTATAGTGGTGATAATAATAATGGTCCATATATAAATATAGTTGCATAAGAAGAACCAAAAATAGAATAAGTGATAGAATAACTTGAATAAAGCATATATAAAGCAGATACAGAATAATAAACAAGCCAAGGATAGTACCATTTGTAAATTAAAAAAAATGGCATAGAAGGTCATAAATGAATAATAAATTATAAGGGTCACTAGTGGATGACCATATCACTACATACATATATAAAGCATGTTGAAATAAAAAGGAAATTTCGGATGATTTAAAGGAACTACCATGGTCCATATCCATCAATCTCATGCTAAAGGTCTTACTTGATCACTAAGGTCTAGCTCCAGAGCCTGATCCATTACCTAATCTCAGATACATGAAGTTTTCACATGTACTGAGGGGCCTGTATAGGGTGTGAGGATGAATCTCAGTAGGCCACCACCAACATGTTCCTGTATTGAATTCATAATTATGTAGGTGTATTCTAAAACAAAAATAAAATGCAATGCACAACAATGTAGTAGATAACCTACTTCCCTTATGCTCAACAACCACAAGGAAGCATTACTTGCTTAGGCTAATGATATATTCTCTAATCACATGCCCTTAATTATATATAGGGCATAAAAAACATGTACGTATATATATAATTTTAGTGGTGAGGATACATGGCATAATCCCAAGGCATCCCCTGATGAAAGAAATACAAGTAAACCCTCAAGTTCCACCTATAATTAAATAACCCAACACCTCGTGCCATCAATCCCATAAATGGTGTTCGAACAGCATGCCCAAACATGTCCCTTGTCATTTGGACCTTATCTTAGAAGATCATGATCATATTTAAGACAAAATTTCCATGGAACAATGATATATGCCCTCCAATTTATAATCATCATAATCTCATCAACTGATATCTTGAGGAAAAGAGATATTCGTTTTTCTAATATCATGTCCCAATGACTTCAAGTATCATGGTGAGCCTAAGCCCCCAAACTATGGTCTCAGTGCCATAAAATTATGGTCGATAACCATCCACATGGATTTATATGGTGAGAACCCCCCAAAACATCTGATGTTCAATACTATCCCCTAAGCTGCATAATCTATGAGGGAATCCACCCACAATAAGTGGTCAACACCACCTCATCTAAGTCCTATCTATGTTCACATGACTCCAACTACATGTTGACCAACAAACGATGAGTATAAATCACCAAAAACCCTATGCCACATCATCCAAACCCTCATTACCCAACAAACGTGTCACAAATTCCTAATGGTCATCAGCATCTCAACTCCCGAGAGCCAAGACCTGAACCTGACAACCTCATCACCTCAATCTGACGACCATTTCACCTCAACCTGGTTATCATCATCACCCAAAGTATCAAGACCAAGCCCAACTTGACGAACTATGTCTCCTCTATCCAGGAGATCAACATCACCTCAATCCCCAGGACTTTCCTATCACATTCCATTGGAACCAATTAATTCAATATAATCATTTCAATTTAATTAAATTCAAACCTCGACCGAATCTTCCGAAGTGTTCTCAACCCCCTTACCTATATTATTATGTATAAATGGAAAATGGAATCCCATATAATCACCTTAATAATTTTAAAACATCAATGAAATTATTAGGGGCCTCTCTCGGTCACACACCCCACATGTAATTAATAACACATGAAAAACAACCATAAAATCATATATAAATCTAGGAACCACTTGTATTAGGTTAGTATGAACACACTCATCTAATATCATCCTCTATCTTGATCTGAAATGAGAGAAATATAGATTTTAGACAAACTCCCTTAAAATATAGAAAAATAGCTCACATGGATTTAGCATACCATATGGCGAGATAAACAAGGATGATAAGCAAGAAGAGTCATGAGCTTACCACAAGGGATCCAATGAGATAGACAAAAATAAAAATTAACATCATATTGGGAATATCTCAAGAACCCTTAGAGTGGGAAGGAGATGTGCATCGATCGGGTGCCCTCTTCCTCTATGAGTGAAAAGAACCAATCCCCCTAGATCTTTATAAAAACATTTTCCACAACTTACATGGGATGTAAATAATACACATCATTTATTAGGTTCATGACATGTAACCTAGTTACACACCATAAATTCCTCAGGTATACTCCCCCGAGCCTTCACACCTAGCTACACATTGTGTAAATTAATTAAATGTTGCATAAGTGTTACACGATGTGTATTCCTAGTTAGAGTTATTTTCAATATCCTAGTTTATCCCTCCTTCCTATGGTGTTCACCTGAACCCCTGAAACTTCCATAAAAACCTAAAACCCACCTAAAACAAGGTCTTGGACCTATAAAACATTTGAAATTAGGTTTCTAAGATAAAAAAAAGTTTATACAACCACCAAATAGGAAAATTCAAACAAGTTGTGGATTTTAGACCTACTAAAAAACTTGGGATGTTACATAAGGCATCAAAAAAAGCTATATCCATAGAGTATAAATGTCCATGGAATCCAAGTAAACTAGATCCAAGGAGTATAAATGTCCAATACATCCTAATAGTTCATCAGATCCAAGGAGGAGAAATTTACAAGGCACCCTAATAGTTTATCACATCCAAGGATTAGAAATGTCTAAGGCATACTAATAGTTCATCAAATCCAAGGAGTAGAAATGTCAAATTCTTCCTAATGATTCAAGTAAATAGGATCCAAGGAGTAAAAATGTCTAAGGCATCCTAATAGTTTATTGTATACAAGGAGTATAAATGTAAAAGGCATCCTAATGATTCAAGTAAAAAGGATCCAAGGATTAAAAATGTCCAAGGAATCCAAATGGGTCATTGGTTCCATACTGTGAACCCTCTATTATTAGCATAACAAAAGTGGGAGTCCCCTCATCAGAGTCATACTATGTGCCCGTCATCAGTGACATACCATGATCTCAAATCATTCACCATCAAGGCTCATCATATGGATCCCAAAAAGTACCTATGGGCATCCATGTCATGAATAACATCACATCAGGCCCATCAACTATAAACTAGGAAATACTTCTGGTAATAATCATTGTATTTGTAGTAAACAATTGAATTCATAAATAAAGAGTGAGGGTGGTTGAACACCTAGACCCACCAATACTATCACAACCTCATGGACCAAAAGTTTGGCATGGGTTTATGGTGACACTCGCTACCATCTTTACCCATACTGACATACAAGATCAGGGTCAGTCAAACATCGAGGCACCCACTGGGTATCTCATATCAAACATAGAAGATGTGTCATACTCAAGATCCATGGAAACAAGTTAAAAGGAGGAATACTACATGTGATCCTCTAATGGTAATCAAGAAAATGGAACCTACATAGGATCCTCAGAATGGTATAAAAATCGGTGTCCTACATGGGGCCCTTAAAAGCAACATATGTAAAGAGTAGAGGCATCCTGCTGAGATCCTCAAAAAAATAATCTCATAACCTCCTAGGATTGAAAGGAACATTTCACAGGGGATACATCCTCAAAGGAAGATCTATGAAAGAATCAGTCAAGATATATATCTCATGGATCATATCAAATTAATGGTCTCACTCTTAGGAGAAAACTATATTTGATTACTAGAGGAAGAACCTCTTCATTCAAGAAAATGCATGAAATGCCACTTGGGAGTCATAAAAACACCTCAAGGGTTTCACCATTGTGATCTATGTGAAAAAATGATTATAATGAACTAATCATGTGTTCAATTATAAATCTTGGGCATAGAGATATAAAAAATAGGAATACCCCTAAAAAGGGTAATAAAGGAGGAGTACACGGCATGTTAGCCCTGGAACATGGAGTGTACCCTCATGACCCCACCTAAGTGTGTACTTCATCTAGACATGGTGTTTCAATGCCCATGTACATGACATGTTCATCAAGTACACAATGTATACCCTACACGAGGTACTTGATCATGTACCTCACATGGCCTAGCCATGTACTTCATCTTCCAGTGTACCATTACATGACATTCAACCCACATGGGGTCTACTCGTTTACTTTACACAGCTATATACCCCTACATGGGTTGTCTGGCCAGGTACTCAGCTACACGACAGAGTCCCAGTACATGGAAAGTATACCCCATACATGGTGTTTACTTCTAAAATATCATATTACCCAAATGGGAAGAACATATGGTGTTTTTTTCTGAATCTACATGATGTGTAATTGGTATTTCTAAATTGGACACCACTCAAATTGCCAGAAACCTCGGTTTCCCCACCAAAATCAACAGATCAACCCTCAAGGGATACTAAGAAGGAATAATAGGGGTTTAAAATTTAAAAATGGTAAATATATGGGGATTTATGGAAAAAAAATAAAAACATCCTACCATTGGGTATAATCCTCCAAATCATTGCTCATTTCTATGATCCATAGCTATCACACGACAATCAGGCGCATCCCGAGCTCCGTAGTGGTACCTCTCTTCCTCTACCTCTCTTTATCTCTCTATCCCCATCACTTTCTCTCTAGGTAATGGTGAATGAGATACCATGGGGTTGTGTGTGAGAATATAGAGGATGAAATAAAAGAAAAGAGTAAAAGAAATAAGAAAAATAATATAAAAGGAAAAGGGTGTCTATGCCCGACCCCAATGTTAACCTGAGTTTATGCCCCACCTAGGAAAAAATATATGTTCCAAACTTAATGGAGGAGATTGAATCTCAATATTTTGATCCATTAAAAATATATTTCCAAAAAAACCTTTATGAATAAATTATTATTTATTTAATTAATTATTAATTATTAATTATTCTACTAAAATTTGAACAGCTCATAATTCCACCAAACTCATATACAAGAGTAAAAATCCTATTAAAAGACAAATAGAGTGGTTAGTAAAACTATATGAAGCCATATATTAGTATAAAAATACCATTTTATCCCTTAAAAGCATATTAAAGCAAAAAATTCAAATTTCTGCTCAAAATTCTAGTCCAGAAAATCATGGTTCCTTACAACCTAAATCTGTCAAATTCTTATTGGTTGAAGAGATTTAAACCTTATCCTATATTCTAATAAAAGTAAATTTAGATACAATTTCCTATAAAAGTGACCTTATATCATTGTATTCTTATAAAAAATTTCACATGTGTCCCTCCCCTCACTTACAAAAGGTCACCTCTTCTCCTCCCATATTCACACCATTTTATCCTTCTATATCGGAAAATCCATACTCCAAAACCTTCATAGAATCATTCCATTAATCCTAAAGATTTTATTATTATCATAAGTCAAATATTTTGAGTATTAAGGTGTAATCCAAATGATTTCCCTCAAATAAGTTTATTTTAGATCACTTACAAAGCAAGATGGACTTGAGGTAAGGGTTTTATGTTAAAATATCATTTTTACCGAGATTGTTTATGCTTAAATTTTAAAATGATGAAATTTTATGTTATATATATCAAAAATCTTATATATTTTCTTCTAATATATTTATTTTTGTAGATTTTTTATTTTCCTTTCATTTTCCTCTCTTTATGTACTCAAGAGGCCAAAAGAGTTTTTTTAAGGAAAACTGACCTTATTTTTCCCTTTGGTTAGGAATATTTTCTTCCATGTCCACATTTTTATTTAAAATTTATTTAGGAATGTTTTTAACTATTATAAAAAGATTATTTAAACTCATTTTTTACTTTATCTAACTTTCCTTACCAAGGTTTAAAAGGAACCCTCTTATCATTTTCTGAACATGGTACTTCTGACTTTTTACTAAAAATGTGAAAGGAATTTTTATTTTAACTAACATCACATGAATGGATTCCCCCTATATAATGAATACTCTTTTCTTTAAATAATCCTTTATAATTTTCCTTTATTATTTATAAATTAAATTTTTTCCTTAATATTTTTGGAAATTTTTATATTCTAAATAAGTGATTTTGAATAAAAATGATATTTTTCTTCAATAAATATTTTACTGATATTTTAAAGAAAGTTTTATCTATATTAAAATGCTTTTATATTTATTATGGTTTACAAGGGGTATGATCCAATGTTATAATATTTATTTTTTATTTTGATGTTTTATGATTATGATGATGAAATGTTTATAAACCCCATATCCTTTCCACAAGTTATGATTTAATGATATGATTAATGTTGTATGAACTTGCGACACACATATATATGGTCATAATTATGTGATGGGTGGTCCTAGAATTATATATCCCTCTAATGAATTGGGTAAATAAGGATATATTGTGAGATAATAGGGGCTATAATGGGGAGTGAACCCAATTCCATAAGGGACTTTGTCCCGTAACATCCTGATTAAAAATGTACACAATATTTTAAGGTTTGAGAGTTTGTTATTTGGTTTTAAAGGTAATATGAGACATTATGGGAGTTTCTATAGAAATTGGGTTGGGTGAAACCTATAGGTAACATTTACATCATAAATTTCTACTTTACAACATAAATATTTCACTGGTAACAATCCATAAAACATAAAAACTCTTTTATATCATAAATGTGTCGCTTGAGATAAATTATCCTGACACAACATGTTTTTTTAGTGTATTAAAATTTATAGGAGATTCACATCATAAAATAGGGATTTATGATGTAAATCCCTTGTTCCTAGTGGGTTTTATTCATAGATCACATAAATCCCTCTTCATTCAATGTGAATCCATCTCCCTCAATCCCTAAGTAACTTCTAGGTGTGTTTGGGTGATTTAGCTGCTTCAAATCACTATGTTTTTAACAATTGATCTCCAAAGTGGCTGTTTATCTCCCTTCAGGTAAGTGTGACCTTTCTACTTATTCATTTCTCTTGGTTGTAGAAATAGTGTTGTTATGTATCTATGGGATCTGTTAGTTATATGGTGATAATTGATTGATCTATTCTTGATCTTTTGTGTGATCATATTTTAGGATCCATACCTTATGTTGGTTGTAGTGCAGTGTGTAATTTCCTTGATATATATTTTGATATATCCTATTTGCTAACTATTTTTCTTATGTAATTTGATTATGAGATGTGAGAATTGATTCTAAGGTCTCTTTTTCATTACTCCTGGTGTGTGAATTCCACTGTAGGTAGTGTGAATCCTAATTTTGAGGTAGGTGGTTCCTTCTCTAGCCTATTTTGGATGAATCACAATTTATATTGGTTTTATAATTTTTTTTATAAATAAATTGGCATGATTTATTTGTGTGCATAAATGGGTTTGGGATAAAATATGGGTTTCCCCTTGTTTTGGTATGATAAAAGGTGTTTTCAAAGTATTGTTAAATGGATTGAGAAATGGGTTTTCAAAAAAAATTGATTGAATAAAGGTTTTTTTAGAATTGATTGTGTAATGTGTTCTATTTTAAATTTATTTGATAAATACATCACATGTGAAGCCTTGGGTACTTTGGTGGAAGGTGTGGTATTGGGACTCATCCATTTTATTGTTTGGGGGATCACTCATGGAAAAGGGGAAATATTTACCATAATTTTGTTATGAAAATTATTTACTTCCTAGCATGGTAATTTTTCTTTAAAATGGGAATATTGGGATTATTTATATAGAAACCTAACATGAAACACCTTGGTAGTGTCACGACCCGACCCATCAGGGCCCTCCAAGCTGGTGGAAATATGATTCAAAACTACCCCAAGACTGCCTCCATAGGCCTTGGAATATACACAAGTATTGAAAGGAATAACTAATACGGGAGACCTTTTCCTAAGTACCTGTATGCACACACACAACCATATCCATGTAAAAGTATAGAGGAATAATAATAAATGATAGTAACATCTAGAGAAACAACCATGCATGTTACAGACTAAAGGGAATACAAGAGTATGACAAAATAATATAAAAGTTAAAGGAGAAAAATACACACCCAACCTAGAAAATGTATTAACCTAACACTAACTAGAAAAGATAAATGCTGAGAGATACCGACTCTAGATCTCTAAGACCCAACCACTGTATACGTCCAAATGTACCAGGGTATCCCTATGCTCCTCTAAAATTTCTTTTTTCCTATCTATAATCTTTATAAGAAATAAAATGTGTGGGGAAACCCCATGTAGGGGTGAGTATATGCATACCCAGTAAGATTCCCTAAAATCTAAGGGGGGAAAGAGAGATGATAGAAGTAGCCAACTCAACCCATATAAAGAGAGAAACAAAAACCAACAACATATATATATATACGATCATATTTAAAATCCAAATGATAGAGAAAGGGGATCTCCATATCATAGCCAATCTTAGAATGATGAGTCTTCCAACATTTCCAAACAATTACACCAATGATGCCTAGCATATCCCCTATCTATCTGAAGAAGAATATATGTCAAGTCACACCTCATCATTATTCTGCACAGTTGAGGGGACATGATCTCTAGGTAGAGGACCCATACCCTAGTACAATACGAGGGTTCCAATCAATAGATAGAGGACCCATTAATTGATCCAATTGGAGGGTGCCACTCTAATGATAGAGGAACCATGCCCTAACTCCACAGGAGGGTGCCACTAAATAGATATAGAACCCATGACCTGATCTAATAAGAGGGTTCCACTCTTATGGTTTAGGACCTATTCCCTGACTTTTTAGGAGGGTTCTACTCAGTAGATAGATAGAGGACCCATGACCTATCCCAGCGGGAGGGTTCCACTTTGATGGTCAAGGACTCATGCCCTGACTTAGTGGGAGGGTGCCACTCTGTGTATATATAGAGGACCCATTCCATGTCCTAGTGTGAGGGTTATACTATTATGGTAGAGGAACCATTCCATAACTCTATAGAAGGGTTCCACATTATATATAGATAGAGGACACATGCCTTGTCCTTGAAAGAGGGTTCCACACTAATCTCTCTAATGATCCTACCTGATCACTGCCATCGTCGAGCATTGGTTGAAGAAGTTTCACATTTAGAACATATTTCATTGTAATTATAAATCCATTTTTAAGGATACCATCATGTTATACACAGTAAAACACTCAGTATAGGCTACTCATGGTCCAAAATCTGAGTACAAATGAAAGAGATATGAGAGGTATAAGTTTCATTAAAAAGAAGAGGTATATAGCGTTTAGGGGACCCAGAAGACATGTTTTCCAACTATACTTCCTATACATGTACTTTACAGTACATGTTTTGCTACCTATTTATCCCTATACAATGTGTAGGGGACCTACACAGTGTGTCTTAGCCACTCGAGGTCTAGCCGTGTTCTCCTGGTCATGTTTGTGCCCGTGTACACTGATTGTGTGTCTAGTCATGCTCGTGTTTGTGTACTCTCAAAGTACAAGATGGGTCACCATAACTGAGTCACATGGTGTGTGGGTTTCCACATAGTGTGTGATACTTATGATCTCCCAAAAACCCTAACACGATGGGTTTCTGACAAACATGTTGTGTGTTCTTCCAAACTACACGACGTGTAGTTGTGATTTTCAAAGAAACTCATATATGTTGCGCATTTATCTAGATCTTCCTCCGCTACTTATAATAATGATTGATGCTTACCTAAAATTGAATTTTAAGGCTTTCATTCATTGATTACATCCCTCCGGTTTCTGGAAACCAGTATCGATTGATCCACAGGGGTCCGTCGCACACCCTATGTGCCTCCCATCACTACCAATCAGTTCCGGATCCCAGATCCACAAGAATCATAAACCATATACCAAATATCATCCTAATCCTTCACAAAATCATCAATCTATTCACCATACTTGAATCCTTCATGAATACTGTGTTTCTATCACACTCGATTATGCCCAACAATATCCGAATCATGACCCCATGGTCCAACAATGAAGAACATGAATAATGGGTGGGTAAAATCATATAAACCAACGGTGAGACAATATTTTTCCAAGAATTATTGTCCAATTAATAAAAATTGGAGATAACTGGGGTGAGAAACATGGAACAAAGGGTATTAATTGAATAATCAATTGATAATCGATACATGAGCGCATGCAAAGGCTCAGATTTAATGTGGAACAAAGAAAAAGAATTGGTCATGATCAATCATTTAATCATAGGGTAAGAAACCATAAATAATGAAACCTACCTTGATTCAGATCAATCATTGGTGAAGAACCCTTCTACCAATGAAGGAGAAGATTCATTACTTTCATTGTGCCTCGATTCTCCTGGATCTAGAATCTCTTCATCACCCGATCTCAATCTGCTAATGAATAATAGTGGATTCTTCTTCTCAAAAGTCATATGGTTATGTGGATAGCCCTGGTGATTTTCCATAATGAAGTATTTATAGAGGGAAACATATTTAGTTCATTTAATTAATTAATTAATTGATTAATTAATTAATTCACTGAATTCACCTGCCAAGGGACACTTTATCCGAACGTCCTATGCCAACCAATTTTAGATTGCACCAAGGGTAAAACTCATGTTTTGGATTCAACCATGGTATAAAATTTATATTTTGAGACTCCATTTAGGATATATTTCATTAATTCTATAAAACTATGTCTGTGTTATATAAAATATATTTAATATTTTTATAAAACTAATTCTGGGCACACCGGGTCTTAGAATCATTTGTTGTCTCAACACCTGGATATGAAAATATTACTTGATATATTTAAAATTATTATAATAAAAAAACAAGTTCTATACATTATTCCATCCTTAAAACATTTCATCCTTAAAATGAAAAAAACTAAACAAAAATTTGGGGATACTGAGCCCGTATATAGCTCTCTCACTCCCAGGAGCTCTCCTGGATGATCCCACACTACCACAGCACATGAACCAAAGGAATGGTATATTCACACAAGATCCTATCCTATAGATCCTTGATCACCAATGGGTACTCCACAAAGTTGGATCCATCCTCAATGTCTAGCTCACCCCATTCAATAACATAAGTGGTATCATGAATGTATCTCCTTAGCTACAACACATGAAAGAAGTCATGCACCCACTCCAACCTTGTGGATAGGGAGAGGTGGTAAGAAACCTAACCAACCCTCTAAAAGATCTTGAATGGCCATATGAACCTCATGGATAGATTTACTCCCTAGACTAGTCTTCACAACCCTCATCATGAGAAGAATCTTAATAAACATGGTCTCCCTGCTCTAACTACAAGGGCCTATAAAATCGATCTGTATAATATTTATTCCTACTCTAAGTTTTTCTTATCCACTCGCGGATCACCTAGACCTTCTCCATCATCTCCTGCACCATATCCTTCCCAACAAGATATGACCCACCAATCTCAGTCCAGTATAATAGTGACCTGTAGTATATCTCTTACAGGGCCTTGAAAGGTGTTATGTCGATGTTAGAGTTATATCTATTATTATAAGAAAACACCAACAAGGGAAAGTGATACTACAAGCTCCAAAAAATATATAACACATAATCCTTCAGTATATCCTCTAGTATCTAGATAGTGCACTCAGTATGACCATCCATATGGGAGTGAAAGGATTTACTCCTCATCTTGCTCTTTAATGCCTCCTACAGGCCTCTCCACAACTATGATATAAACTATGCATCACGGTTGGAGATAATCATCGAGGGTACCTTGTGAAGGCAGATGATACCATGCACATACAACTTACCAAAACTCTCCACTGAACACTACTCCATGGTAGTAAGGAAGTGCACCAACTTCATAAATCAGTAAACTATCACCCATATGGTATCATAGCCTCTCACTTTATATGGAATCCATTTCAAAATGACTATGGATATTCCATCCCATTCCCACATAAAGATCTCAAGAGGATATAAAAAACATACTGGAACTTAGTGCTCATACTTTACCTACTGATACCAAAGGCACTGGGAGACAAACTCGGCCACACTTCACCTCATTCTAGCCCCCAAAACCACCACTGAAGGTATTTTTACATCTTCCCTACACTGAGATTTACTAAAAAAGGAGAGGTGTGAAACTCCCTCATCATCTCCTCCCATATCATGATCAGTACCACTATTCGTCCAGGGAAAAGGATGATGTGATTCCCACCTTTAGAAAATTCATTTGGTGAATATCTAGAGGATATATGGTCACGTAAGACCTCATAGTCGATGTCTCCTAATTGGGCCTCTCTCACACGTTGGAGAAGTGGAGGATTCAACACTATCAACTAAATAAAATCTAAAACCTCCTATATCAGGGTCATCTTCAATGAAGTTAATAGCTTAGATTCCTCCTACACCAAACGATCATGGGACTTCCTACTAATGGAATCTACCACCATGTTTCTCTTCCCATGAATATAGACTATCTCAAAGTCATAGTCCTATAGGAACTCTAACCAATGCCTCTCTCTCAGGTTTAGGTCTCTCTATGTGTAGGAATACCTGGGAATCTTATGGTATGAGTAAACAAAAAGTTCTCCCAGAATATAGCACCTCCACATCCTCAAAGAGAAGACTATTGCTGCCCTTCCGAAGAGTATAAACTATATCAAAGTCATAGTCCTATAGGAACTCTAACTGGAACATCTATATTAGGTTTGGGTCTCTCTATGTGAAGACATATCTGATACTCTGATGGTCTAAGTAAACAAAAAATTTCTCTCCTAAAATATAATGCCTCCACATACTAAGAGAGAATACTACCATTGTCAAATCTATGTCATGAGTCACATTGTTATTCTCATGGGTCCCTAACTACCTCAACCCATATGTGATCACTGCCTACATCTACATCAACACATATCCAATCCTATCTCCAGAGGAATTTCAATATACTATGTACTTCACACCTTCCTCTGGTAGTCTCAAAATAGGATCACTCGTCATCCTCATCCTTAACTCCCCAAAGGCTCTCTGGCAATGCTCAATCCTAGTAAATGACTTCCATTTTCTTGTTAAGATGTTCAAATGAGCTTCAATCCTAAATAAGTATACTAAAAACCTCATTTATTACCCCTCCACTCCAAGAAAACTCTGCACCTTTGATACGCTCTTAAGTAGTTCCCAAGAAAGAACTGCATCGATCTCCATTGGGTCCATATCTAATCCATGTTCAAAAATAACACGCCCCAAAAATTGAACATCATGGATCCATAATTGGTACTTCAAGATCTTACCATAAATATAGTGCTCCCAAAAAAGGTTTAGTACTATCCTCAAGTTCTATGAATGATCCTCATCTGATGTAGAGTATATAAGTATATCATCAATAAAGACAAAAACAAATCAGTCTAAGTATGGTTGAAAAATATGGTTCATCAAAGCCACAAACACAACAGGAGCATTCATCACATTGAAAGGAATCGCCAAGAACTCATAGTGTCTATAGTGAAATCATAATACCATCTTCATAATATCATCCACAAAAACTCTCAATTGTTGGTAGACTGATCTAAGATCGATCTTCGAGAACCATCTCATGCCTCACAACCGATCAAAGAGGTCATCAATCCTTAGAAAGTGGTACTTTTTATTTATCGTGTCATAGTTAAAGAAATGATAATATAAAGAATACATAATTTATTATCCATATTTTTCACTAAAAACACCAGATCTACTCAGGGGGACACACTAGTTTTGATATAACCCTTATCTCGAAGGTCCTCCAATTGCAACCATAGATCCTGGTGCTTGGTAGGGGCCATCTTATATGCTGCAAAAGATATCAGAATAGTATCAATGTGTATGTTGATGAAAAACTCTATATATAACCTTAGAGGTAGTCCTATAATGTCATTAGGAAAGATTTATATAAAATACTCCACAACTGAAGGAATCCAGATGTCATAAGATCTTGTTGTTCCAAGGGGTACACTTTCCAACTGATGGGTGATATGTTGCAGCCTCTTTCTCGTAAAACCCACTCATCCTACCATGATATATTTCTTTCCCACAAATGATAATATCATATAATTATAGTGAAGGTATCTTAATCATATTCGGTGATAGTCAAACTAGGATTGGACTATGGGAAACCAGTCCATAACCAATATTATGTCATAAGGTCTCATCATGATGGCCAAAAGATCCCACAAGAAACTCTCTCTTCCAAGAGGTGTCTTTAACTACTGGAAGACAAAATATATCAAAGATACATTCCATGTATGAACCTCAAGGTAAATATTTTGGTCTAAATCTTCAACTAGGATCCCCAGCTCTCACATCAGAAGTAAAGAGATGAAGTAATAATTCACACCTGTGTATAAAAGTACTAAATCAAGAGTAGAATAATCACAGATCATACCACTAATAATATCATGAGCTATTGGGTCACATGCCTCTATAGCCTACAATTTCCCATGACTCCGACCACCAACTCCCTAAGCCTGGAATGGGTCGCTTGGTGGTGCTGGTGGAAGGAGCTCATAACATCATCCACCACCCATGGATCCTCCTCTTGAAACCCCAACTATTATGCCAGATCTACCTCCTTGGGGGAAAACCTTACCCCACCTGATAAATCCTTGATCATGGTGTTTTTTCTTCCATGGTAGACCATCTTCTAGTTATCATATCTCTTCATCACATTAGGTCGCTCAATCACGTGCCATGTGACCTCACACATAACATGCATAGAACTTCCCATATTTGAGCTTCCCTAGTTCCTTGTTCTACATGACCATGTTTATGAGTCTTATCTTGGGAGGATCTCATGTGCCTAGATCCTTTCGAATGGTGCCTTCTAGCTACTACAGTCAACTCATACCTATAACACCCAATAAAAGATCCAAATTCATAGAATTCCTATGAAATAAAGCTCTATGTCACCAACTCCCGCTCCAACACTCCAACATAAGTGGGAATTCAAAGGGGTACCACACTAACATGGATGTCTCTATAGAGACCCTGCTCAAACTTATGTTCTTAAAAGTAGTCATATTGAATAATTCCAAGGGAGTAATGTGTGTGGTGTGTGAACCTCGAAATTTACTCAAAAACTATCATCCATCCATTTTTATCTTTAGAAGCTCCAAAATCCAAAATGATCACAAGAATGAGGGGTAATACTCCTCATGAAATAGCTACTGGAATTTTATCCATGAGAGTATCAACACATCATGCATCTGCATGACTAGAATCCACAAGCACCCAACTACCCCATGGAAAAGGCTATATTCCAATGAAACCACATGATCATTAAATGTCTGGATAAGCCTAAAAGCTTATATCACTGACTCTATCCAATCCAACACTACCGAGGGATATGGATCACAATAAAACCTTAGAATCCTTTGGTACTGAAACTCATTGAGTGTGCTAAGCCTGCACGCATCCTCAGCCTACTCTGCTTGTACTATATGATGCTTGATAGATGGGGGTGCTGCTAACTAACCTCTTGGTGGTAATATCTCATATGATGGTCCCTGAATTGAGGCCTCATCACTCATCTTATCATCATCATAATCCTGAATTGATAACATGAATGGTTGTATTCACTGATGCATCCTAAATATTTAATCAAGACGTACCACAGTCAGATGATCATATGTATATGGAGAGATGACTCAATAAGGATAGTAAAAGACTCAATCCAGTATGATGCATGTACCAAATTTCCATGAAACCAATGTCTCAGTATTCCAAGTCGATAGAAAGGTGGTTAGAGTCCTGATGTATATATATGTTAGTCATCACACCAACACTGGGTTCTATAACTTGAAGGTCGTACTCAAGATACTTCAACATTGTTTCCCTAAATTCAAACCAAATACTTGTAAGGGTACAAATCTGAACACCTACCCAAGGAATGAACCACCTTTGTACCAATATGTCATGACCTGATGCATCGGGACCTGCCTAGCTGGAAGAAAGTCATGTCACAACTACCCCAATCCCACCTCCATAATCCAGGGGATGGAAACAAGCATTGAAAGACATAAATAATGTGGGAGGCCTTTTCTTAAGTACCTATACACACACACATACAACCATATCTATGCATAAGTGTAGATGAATAATAATAAATGATATTAACATCTATAGAAACAACCATTCATGCAACAACCCCTAGGGAATACAAGAGTATGATGGTGTAATCTAAAAAGTAAAGGGGAAAAATACATTCCCACCCATAAAGATGTCCCAACCTAACACTAACTATAAAAGATAAATGTTGAGAGATACTGAATCTAGATCTACAAGCACTGGCCACTGTATGCAGTCAGTTGCAACAAGGAATCCCTATACTCCTCTGAAATCAATACAGACATATCCTTTTTCTACATAAGACACGACACATGCTGGAAAATTCCAAGCCGGGTGAGTATATACATACCCAGTAGGACACCCCAAAAGTTGAAGGGGGGGAGGAATAAGAGACACGATAGAAGTAGACATCTCAACCCATAGAAAGATATAAATGAAAACCAATAATATATATATATATATATATGTTCATATAAAAAACCCAAATAAGGGAGAAAGGGGATCTCCATCCCATAGCCCAGCCTAGGATGATGAGTTAACAAATGGTTCCAAAGAAGTCCACCAATGATTCCCAGCATCCCATGTGCCTGTCTGAAGAATCATTTTTGTAGTGTCACACCTCACCACTCTTTTTCATAGTCAAGGGGACATAATATCTAGGTAGAGGACCAATTCCCTAGTACAATAGGAGGGTTCCAATCAATAGATAGAGGACCCACACCCTAATCCAATAAGAGGGTTCCACTCTAAAGGTAGAGGACCTATAGCGACCCAGGCTTAATATACATGGATATTACATTAATTTAGATGAATATTCAACACATTACAAAATTACATGCCTGAGGACCGTAATAGTTTAGTGTATTTTGAAACTTGTAACACAATATTCTAACTTGGTGAAATATCTTCAATGTTTCCCACAAATATCTTCTCATTTAGTACTCCTACTTAAAACATTTCTTCATAACCTAGTAAAAGAAAACATAATAAAGGATGATATCATATGCTCGGTAAGGATAAATAAATAAGATACATAACCATAAAATGAGTATAAGGCTAATAGAACATGATAATAACATTTGAAGATCATACCCTATATATCAAAGATCATATACATGAGTCGTGGAAAAAATATTGACAGTTCATAAAACATGACTCATAAGGGTGATAAATCATCATAAATTAATCATGAACCATAATCTCATGTCATATAAGTGTGGAACCATCATAAATATAGAAAACCATTTCATGTGTCATGGTTAACTACAAAATACCATCAACATAGTGGATCGGGACACACCTATATCCCATAGTGGATTAGGAAACACTTGTTTCCCATTGTGGATCATGACACACCTATTTCCCATTGTGGATCGGGATGCACCTATTTCCCACTGTGGATTAGGACACACCTGTTTCCTATTGTGGATTAGTACACACTTATTTCCCATTGTGGATCAATCTAGTTGACTTGTTTCTCATCATTATCTCATGATATATAAATCTTTATCCAATGCATTATAGGGAGATATATGTCTCACCCCTCACATAATAAAATCATACATACATGTGCCACAAGATCATAAACATTCATCATATCATAACCCATGAAATTAAATGGTTATCATAAACATTTAATCATATCATAACCTAGGTAAAAGAGATAGGTTTCATAATCATTTCATCATAGAATAACCAATTAAAGGAAGTAGGTTTCATAAGTGTTTTATCATAGTATAACTCATGGAAGAGAAAAGGGGTTTATAAAAAAATTGACATCTTAAACATAAACCATTTAGAGAAAGAATGATAATGGTGCACTTAGATCATATCCTAGATAAATCATAAAATATATAAAAGGATTTCATATTATCTAGAGATGGATTTTGAAATAAGACTTGGATTATTTCTTAAGAAAAATAACCATTCTTTGAAAATCACTTTTTAAGGCATAAAACATCTTAAAAATAATTTTTTATGAAAACCAATTTAAAAAATTATAAAATAATATTTAGAAATAATTTAAAATATTTTATGAGGAAAATATATTTTTTTCTTTAAAAAAAACTTTTTAAATCATAAAACATTTTTTAAAACCTTTTTCTTTGAAAATAAACTTGAAAACTTATAAAAGATATTTTGAAACCCATTTTAAACACTTTTTAAAACATAATTTTTTTGAAATAATTTTAATTTAAAATTATCATAAAATATAACTTAAAAAATTTATTTTTTTTTAGAAAACATGTTTTTTGAACAAAACAAATTTCTGACCGAATAGAGAAATAAGGTCAAATTTTCTTAAAAACACTTTCTTAATTATATTAAGTAAAAAAGAGTTGAAAAAATGTTAAAAATACATGAATATATCATGAATAAATATATTAGAATAAAATTAATGATATTTCTTGAGATATGAGTCAAATATTCCATCAATGGAAGCATAATTGAAAATAATCCTGATAAATGATGAGATTGTAACAATAAACTCTTACCATTTTGGTAACTTTGAATCCTAATCTCCATGAAAGAATAAAATTGAATGAAGTTTAAAATATCATAAAAAAATTATATTCATGATAAAACATTTCAAATGGTATTATATACATCTCATAAAATATTATAGGTGCATAACATAACATGTGTCTCAAAGAAAGAAAATTGAGACAAAATTACCTCACTGATTTGGTAACTTTTGAACCGTAAACCCCATGAAAGTGATATCATAAAATAGATATTTAAATAACCATAAATTTAAGTATAATAATAATATAATACATTCATGGGAATTATATACACCACACAAAATAAACTAGTGGTGAATAAGGCATAATTTTTGTAGAAATAAAAGTGAGACTAAAAATCCCCTTACTACTTGAGTAACTTTTGAATCATGAGATATGAGAATAAATAACATAAATTGAAACTTTGAATGTAATTTAATAAATTAAATTAATGATTTAACATTTAATAGGGAATTATATACACCACACAACAATAATAATGGGTGAATATATCATATATCTCACAGAAATAAAAGTGAGACAAGAAAACACTTACCTTAAGTCTTGACTTTCTTTGTACATGTTAGAACCTCCTATTTAATAAATATAAGTTTATTATACATCTAAAACATAAAAATATTATTATATATCATACCATATATTATTTTATTAGTACTTTATATTACCCATTTATTAACAATTTCATGTTAAAGTTATGTTTCGGTCAATAACCGCTCTGTTTTTCATATATGTTTTGACTTTTTATTTTTGGTCCTATTATTTAGATCATTATTTAATTATTTAAAGAATTTAAAACCAGATATAAATTTCATATATATCGATTATATATGTATTTATAATAATCAATAAAATATATAAATATAAAATTAGATGCACCATTCATGGAGATGGTAGGTTGTACGTACACATGAATGATATATCTGTTTTCTTATCATATTTAAAGAAAGAAAGTAAATGAAATATATGTGTGTATGTTTTTATTATAATTAAATTATAATTATTATTTTATATATATCAATTTTTTTATTAAACTCATCCTTAAAATATTCTATGTAAATTGTGAATGAATCACACCACTTTGAGGAGGTGGTAGTCCACATGTCCACAAATAAAGTTATCATATTCCCAAAAAAATGGAAATAATAGAGGTATGTGTTATATAATAATTAAATAATCATATAGATATCATAAATATCATATATATTATATAAAAAAATTATTTAAATCATTATTATCAACCTTTAGGGGTTTTAATGGAATAATGAACGACATCGGTTCGTGAGGCAGTAGTTTGTCATACACACGAACACTAATTGTGTATCTCGTTTAATAGAAGTGTTTATGGGTGTAGGTAATACCCTTAACATAACAAAATATAAATATATTTATGATAATTATGTTATTATATAATCATTGAAGAAGAATAATTTAGTGGGTGTAGAAATAAATAAAACAAAAGTTCTTATTGAAAGATGTTACCTCTTCTTTGGGTAACTCCTTTTCGTTTGCACCAAAGGACTTCCTTGATTGAATTTCTGACAAAATTAAGGATTATAAGTTGAATTTAGGGAATGTTGTAGATTATTTGGTTAGGTTTTTTATGATACAAAAGGCTTGATAGGTGTGTATATTTTAGGGGGTGAGTGCCCTTTTATAGAGGAGAAGGAGCAGTATTCTTGTAAATACAAAAAGGAAAACACTATTGAGAGGTTTCCCTTACAACACGTGACTCCAATAATGTTAATTTTTTATCCATGGTATTATATGGTCTCACTATGGCTATAAAATTTATTTTTTACATGTTTATAGGTTATTTTTTCCCTTAAATTGAAGTTTAACCACTAAGTAAGCACGTTTTTACCTTAATCACTGTAATTAATTTTAATTAATTTCATTAATACTTTTGGTAAAAAAACTAAGTTGTCCATAATAGACATTATAAAATTTGATGATTCAAAATATGGATCCATTTTTTAAAATTATAAACATTGAATTGGCATAAATTAATTTGAAATTAATCCCATAGACTGGACAGGACAACATGTTTTTAAAGTGAAAAGTTAAAAAGTTTAAAATGATTTTATGTCCAATTTCAATGTGACATTTATTATAATTACATAAATTGTATTAATATATTTATAATTTATATAAATATAATTTAAAACAAAATTAAAATATAATTTAACTATATAAATAAATTAGATGGAAACACTGTTTTCAATTAAAATTCATTATTTTTCATTATTCATCAAAAAATGAAACTTCTCAAAAAAACACCAAAAATTCACCAAAAGTAAATTTTGATATTTAAATTTCAAAAATGAAGTTTATTTTTTAAAATAAAAATTATAAATATTTCAAGAATTAGTTTTAAAACATGTCTTCCATTAAAATACGGCAAAACTTCCTCTTAGAAAAATATATATTTTTATGCCTAAAATTGGATTTATTCTTATCTTATGCCTATGAAACTTATTGGATGAATGTAAAAAAATTGGTTTAATTTATAATATATAAATTTCTTTAATATCCCTCACTAATATTTATTAATTTAATTTATTAAGATAAAACACCTTTGTGGGCATAAAAATAGTTTTCCATAAAAACACATCCTTTATATTAAATTGGTTTTTATTTTCACTTATAATTAATTTATAACAAAAGAATTCATTTTATAAACATGTGTAAACCATAGTTTCATATTTTATTTAATATTATTCATATCTTCCATTCCAAAATCTAGGTGATAACTATAATAATATTTTAATGATAATATAATAGTATATTATAGTTTGGTAAAACTGGGTCTTACGTGTAACACAAGCTATAAAATGAACTCACCATTATGTGTAACACAATCCAAACATAGTGTTGAGTGTACCACAAGATAATCTAAGTGTTGTGTGTAGTGTAATATTAGTATGGTGTTGTGTATAAACCAATCATAACTTGGTGCAACATGCAATACAAGACATCAAATAAATTTAATTTATTCAAAAAATAATAATTCATAAAAACTTGGGGTGTTACATTATACCCCCTTAAGATGAATTTTACCCTCAAAATTCATATAGTTCATTAAAGGTTTAATACTTGAAATTCCATTTTATAGGAACCCACATCAAAATAATGAATACTAAAACTTCCTTTAAAAAATAAATTCAAAACACAATGGTTATCCAAATTAAATCATAACTAGGTTTCCACATATGATAACATAGGTGGGAAGGGAATGTTGTACATGGAAGAAAATTATAAATAATTAGATATCATTATTTAGGTCATTGATTACAAGAAAATGAATGATCAATGGAAAGTTAAGGGCCTCAAAACCATAAATATTTGATGATTTATAAGACTATCGGTTAAAAAAACGAAGGTATTAGGATAAATATTTTTTAATATCCTTTTCCTAGAGTTGAGAAATTATTTTACTAAATAAAACATAAGTAAATATACTCACTTGATTTCATTCCTTTTCATATGAACAATCTCAACCTATGTTTTTTCCTTACTTTATTTCCACTTCACCTCTTACTCCAAGAAATGAAGGTGAATTTTTCATTCCTGAATCACTAATGGATCATAAGACCCATAGATGGACCAATAAGTCATTCCGTATATCTTCAGGTATCATTAAAATAAAAATAGTTAGCACGGGTTATTCAATATGCATAAATATTCATATGGTGAATTAATATGTTAATCTCTAAAACCTCATCCAAAGTTAAACTCAAACCATTCCATAAATAGTTAACCTTATAACCCTAAAAATATAATTCACCCTTTATTCCTTAAATAAGATTTTATCTTAATCCAAAACATTTTCATTAGAAACATGGGTCTATCCTTTTACCAATAGAATATCAAATGTGATTTTATTACTCTAGAATTCAAAGATAGGGGCAGGTCGCGGGGTCAAGTCCCCGGGCTTGCGATTTACATGTAATTTTCTTTCTTGTGTGTGTGCCGCTTTCGCGGTTGTACCCAAATTTTGAATTCAAAGATAGGGATATAATCACATGAAACATCACTAAAGGATGAAAAATAAGTTTTTCATAGGGATTAATCATAAAAAAATCAAACATTAAATTCCCAACTAAGTAGGGGAGGATAAGTATTCCCTAATTATCATGATTCACTTCATCCATCGTGATTTAATAATCATTCCCTTTTTCATTTTTACTCAGAGTTTTTTGTGGCCTATAATTCATATTATCCCTTGTATTAGGACATTGATTCACATAATTCCCAAACTCCTTGTAGTTGAAACACTAGAGTGTGGGTGGTTCATTGGTTGTCATTCTATTCTATTCCATTACATTAACCATCCCATTAATCGCATTTTGACATTAAAAATTTTTATGACATGGATTTCCACATTTAAATAACCTCCTTGTTCCATTCAATAAATACCCTTGATGATTATTCCCACATTTCTATCATATATATATCTATAATTTCTTTCCACCGATTGAGTTTTCATGAGACTTGATCTTCCTTTTCTTATCAAAACCATAGGAATGGTGGGAATATCCAATTGGTATTTCTACCTTCAATTCACATCAAATGACTTATTCATAACTACTAAAGTCTCTTATATTCAAGTACTTTCAAAGACTTGGTTTTGGTCCACCAAAAAATAGATATTTTATTTTTCATGGATGATGATTAAACCAGAAGTGTACCTTTCAAGTCTTGTAAAATTAGCTTCATAGGTATGAATAGATTCATCCTAATTTTCCTTTAGATCAAGGAATTAATTCTCTATATTTGTTAATATAATATGAGTTAAGTAATTACTTAAAAATACCCCCTTAAACTATTCCCATTACATAGGTTCAATTTATTATTGTTCCCTCGTGTTCTTAATAAGAGTCTACCACTGATCTGCTTCACCTTCCAAATGATAAGCAACCAAGATGACTTTGTCATGATCCAAACACTGAAGAATGGAAAACATATTTTCATTGGTATCGATCTATTTTTTAGTTACTATTGTATCATTGGAACCACTAAAAAAAGGTGGAAACTACCTCATGAAGGACTTGAAAAAATGTTGTTTCCTTCTTTTCTTACTTGGAAATTCAACATGATTTATAGCTTGATAAATTTGTTGGAGAATATTAAAAAGAAATTACATTCAATATCCCATTTCATTTGGTTTATTATGAGTAAAATAATCACATTATTCATTTCATTCAATATTAACATGGTTTCTTCAAGTTACAATCATTGACTAAAACCAACAAGTATAGCATGAGAAACACTTATCATAGAGGAAAACCACATAATCATGAAAAACTACTTATATAATGTCTAAATCATAACACCTAATTCTTTAATCTATGAAACCTTAGGTCTATCCTTAGATACATCCCTAGAAATATCCTTATAAATACCCCTAGGGTTATTACTAAAGTTTTCTCATCCTAGTTTCCAAATTTTGACTAAACCTTTCCTCTGATACCAACTATAGCGACCCGGACTTAACATACATAGATATTACATCATTTTAGATGAATATTAAACACATTAAAAAATTACACGGCTGAGAACCATAATAGTTTAGTGAATTTTGAAACTTGGAACGAAATCTTCTAACTTGTTAAAATATATTCAATGTTTCCCACAAATATCTTTCCATTTAGTACTCCTACTTAAAACCTTTCATCATAACCTAGGGAAAGGAAGCATAAGAAAGGTTGAGATAAGATGCTTAGTAAGGGTAAATAAAGGATATGAATAAGCATAAAATGAGTATAAGGGTAGGGGAATATTATAATAACATTTGAAGATCATATCATACATATCAAAGACCATATACGTGAGTCGTGGCATAAAGATTGGTAGTTCATAATACATGAATCATAATGATGATAAATCATCATAACTAAATCATGAACCAAAGATCATGTCATATAAGTGTGGAACCTTTATAAATAATATAGAAAACCATTTCATGTGTCAAGGTTAACTACCAATACAATCAACATATTGGATTAGGATACACTTATTTCCCATAGTGGATCAGGACGCACCTGTTTCCCATTGTGGATCAGGACACACCTATTTTCCATTATGGATCAGGATGCACCTGTTTCCCATTGTGGATAGGTATACACATGTTTCCCATTATAGATCAGGACACACTTTTTTCCCATTGTGGATCAAGCCTATTGACTTTTTTCCCATCATTATCTCTTGAGATATAAATATTTACCAATGCATTGTTGGGAGATATAGTTCCCACTTTTCACATAATTAAATCATAAATATTTATTCCACAAGATCATAAACATTCATCATATAATAACCCATGAAATAAAATCGGTATAAAAAACATTTCACCATATCATAACATATGTAAAAGAGACATGTTTTATAATCATTTCATTATAGAATAACCCATGAAAGGAAGCAGGTTTTATAAGTATTTTACCATAGTATAACCTGTGGAATAGAAATGTATTTCATAAACAAATTGACATATTAAAAATAAATCATTCATATAAATAATTATAATGGTGTCTTTAGATCATATCCCTATTAAATCATAAACTATATCAAAGTATTTCATTTTATCAGTAGATGGATTTTAAAAGATAACTTGGAACATTTCTTAAGGAAAATAACCATTCTTTTAAAATCAATTTTTAAGGCATAAAATATCTTAATAGTCATTTCTATTAAAAAACTTTTAAAAATTATAAAATAAAAATAATTTAAAATGTTTCATGAGTAAAATATCCTTTCCACTTTGAAAAACACTTTTTAAAACATAAAACTTTTTGAAAACCTTTTTCTTTGAATATAACCTTGAAAAATAATAAAAGAGCTTTTGAAAACCATTTTAAACACTTTTTAAAACATAAAACATTTTTAAATGATTTTACTTTAAAATTATCTTAAAATATTACTTAAAAAAATTAAAACATTTTTAGAAAACTTTGTTTTTTAATAAAACAAATTTTCGACCGAAGAGAGAAATAAGGTCTGATTTTCTTAAAAACACTTTCTTATTTATTTTGAGTACCAAAGAGTGTAAAAAATGGTACCAATACATTAATATATCATAAATAAACATATTATAATAAAATTAATGATATTTATTGAGATATGTATTATAATATTTCATTAATGGAAGCATAATCTTAAAAAATCATGATAAATGATGAGATTATAGCAATAAACACTTACAACTTTAGTAACTTTGAATATCGATCCCCATGAAATAATAAAATTAAATGAAGCTTAAAATATCATTAAAAGAATTATATTCAAGATATAACATATCAAATAGTATTATATACACCTCTTAAAAGAATGTAGGTTCATAACATAAAATGTGTCTCAAAGAAGGCAAATTGAGACAAAATTACCTTACCGATTTGGTAACTTTTGAAATGTAAACCCCATTAAAGAGAGATCATAAAATGGATATGTAAATAACCATAAATTTCAGGATAATAATAATAGAATAAATTCAAGGGTAGTATATATACCACACAAAATAAATTAGTGGTAAATAAGGAATAACTCTCGCAGAAATAAAAGTGAGACTAGAAATCCCTTTATTACTTGAGTAACTTTTGAATCATGATATCTGTGAAATAATAACATAAATTGAAACTTTTAATATCATTAAATAAATTAAATTCAGGATTTAACATGTCATATGTAAATATATAAACCACACAATAATAAAAAGTTGTTAATATAGTATATATCTCACAGAAATAAAAGTGAGATGAGAAAACCCTTACCTTAAGTCTTAAATTTCTTCATACATATTAAAACATCATGTATAATAAATATATGTTTTTTATACATATAAAAAATAATCATTTTATTATATATAATACCATATATTATTTAATTATTACTTTATATTACCCATTTATTAACGATTTCATGTTAAATTTGAGTTTCGGGTAATAACTTCTTTGTTTTTCATATATGTTTTGACTTGTTATTCTTGATCCTCTTACTTAGATCATGATTTAATTATTTAAAAAATTTAATAAATTTAATAAATATCATATATTTTCATTATATATTTATTTATAATAATACATAAAATATAGAAATAGAAAATGAGATGCACTGTTCATGGATATAGTAGGTTGTACGTATGCATAAATACTATTTTCGTTTTCTTATAATATTCAAAGAAAGTAAGTAAATGGAATATATATATATATATATATATATATTACCAATAAAGTATAATTATTATGTCATATACATCACATATTTTTATTAAACCCATCCTTAATACATTCCATATAAAGTGTTAATGAATCACATCGCTTTGAGGAGGTATTAGTCCACACGTCCACAGACGAAGTTATCATATTCCCAAAAAAAGGAAATCATGAAGTTATGTGTTATATAATAATTAAATAAGAATAAATAAATCATAAATTTCATATATATTATATAAAAATAGTAATTAAATCATTATTTCTAACCTTTATAGGTGGTAATGGAAGAACAAATGACAACGGTTCACGAGGCGGCAACCCGCCATACACATAAATGATGATTGTGTATCCCATTTGGTGGAAGTGTGTGTTAGTGTAGGTCATACCCATAACATAAAAATATCTCATTATATTTTAGATACTTGGGTTATTATATAGTCATATAATAATAAAAATTGAGGTGGTGGATAAAGAAATAAAACAAAACTGAAAGTTGAAGGATGTTACCACTTCTTTGGGTAACTCATTTTGGCTTGCACCAAAGAACTTCCTTGATTGGATTTATACACAAAGTGAGTATTCTATAATTAAGGGAGGTAATTTTTGAGATTATTTGGGCAGGATTTTTTCAATACAAAATTCTTTAGAGGTGTTCATTTGTGCGGGGGGATGAGTGCCCTATTATAGTGGAGGAGTGGCATTCTTGTAAATACAAAAAGGATAACACTATTGAGAGGTATCCCTTACATCATGTGCCTCAAATAATGGTAATTTTTTATAAAAGGTATGATATTGTATAAATATCACACAAAAAATTATTTTGTACATGTTTCTAGGTTATTTTTTCCCTTAAGTTAAATTTTAACCACTAAGTAAACTCGTCTTTACCTTAATCATTGTAATTAATTTTAATTATTTTCACTAATATTTTTTGTCAAAAAATAAGTTTTAAATATTATAAATTATAAATTATTATTATTAAAAATATTTAATACATTTTTTTAAATTCTTAATACATAAGTGGAAGATATTAATTTAAAATTAATCTCGCATATGAGATGAGACAGCAGGTTTTTAAAGTGAAAAGTTCAAAAGTTTGAAATGTTTTTATATCCAATTTCAATGTGAAATTAGTTAAAATTACATAAATTGTATTAATATATGTATAATTAATCTAAATATACTTTAAAACCAAATTAAAATATAATTTAAATATATAAATAAATTATATTAAAAAACTGTTTTCAATTAAAATTCATTATTTTTCACTATTCATCAAAAAATGAAACTTCTCAGAAAAAATACCAAAAATTCATCCAAAGTAAATTTTGATATTAAAATTTAAAAAATGAAGTTAATTATTTAAAATAAAAATTATAAAAGTTTCAAAAATTATTTTTAAAACATGTCTTCCATTAAAAGGTGGTAAAACTTCCTCTTATAAAAATATATCTTTTTATGCCTAAAATTGGATTTATTCTTATCTTATACCTATAAAAATTATTGTATGAATGTAAAAAAATATATTTTTTATTTATAATATATAAATTTAATTAACATCTCTCACTAATAGTGATTAATTTAATTTATTTAAATAAAATGTTTTTGTGGGCATAAAAATAGTTTTTCCTAAAAACACATCCTTTATATTTAATTGGTCTTTATTTTAATTTCTAATTAATTGATAACTAAAGAATTAATTTTATAAACATATTTAAACCATATTTTCATATTTTATTTAATATTATTCATATCTTACATTCCAAAGGCTTGGTGATAACTATAATAATATTTTAATAATAATATAAATAGTATATTATAGTTCGGTAAAACTCTATCTTGCGTGTAATGAAAGCTATCGAATGAACCCAGCATTATGTGTAACATAATACAAACATAGTGTTACGTGTACCATAAGTTAATCTAAGTGTTTTTTGTAGTTCAATATTAACATGGTGTTGTGTATAAATCAAGAATAACTTGGTGTAGTGTAAAATGAAATCCATCAAATAAATTTAATTTATTAAAAAAATCATAAAAACTTAGGGTGTCACAAGACCCATGCCCTAGATCTGTAGGAGGGTTCCAATCAATAGATAAAGGACTCATTCTCTGATCTAAGATAAGGGTGCCACTCTAATGGTAGAGAATCCATGCCTTGACTCCGTGGGAGGGTTCCACTCAATAGATAGATAGAGGACCCATGCCCTATCCTAATGAGAGGGTGTCACTCTAATGGTTGAGGATCAATGCCTTGACTTTGCAGGAGGGTTCCACTCTATGTATATATAGAAGAACCATGACCTATCCCAATATAAGGGTGCTACTCTGATGGTATAGTACCCATGCCTTAACTCTAAATGAGGGTTCCACTCTATGGATAGATAGAGGACTCATGCCATATCTTAGCTGGAGGGTGTCACTCTAATCTCTCTAATGATCATGCCCGATCACTACTGTCATCGAGCATCACCTAAAGAAGCATCATGATCTGAAAATCTCGCATCATATATCTAAATCCACTTCAAATTCTACCATCACATTCTACATGGAATAACACTCAGGATAGGATATTTGTAGGCCAAAATCTAATTCCAAATGAAGGAGATACAAGAGGTAGAAGTTTCTTAAAAAAGATGAGGTACACAACATGTAGGGGGCCCACACAGTTTGTGGTCTCACTCTACTACCTGGTCATTTCCTTTCTAGTACATGGCTCGTATCCCATGTATCCCTCTATGGAAAGGGGACTACACGGTATGTCTCAGCCACCTGGGACCAAGATTTGTTCTCTTGGTTGTGCCCATGTCCTTCAGGCCATGTCCATGTGCACTAGCCATGAGCCTGGCCATGTAATCCAAGAGTAAATTTCGCATCACCATCACTGAGTCACAAGGAATGTGGGTGCCTCACATAGTTTTCTATTCTTATGATCTCCCCAAAACCCTAGTGTTGTGGATTTCCAATGAACTCATCGTGTGTTCTTCCGAACTACACAGCATGTAGTCGCTATTTTCACTAAAGATCATATTTATTGTGTGTTCCTCTAGATTTTCCTCCATTACTTATAATCACATTATAAAGTCACCCAAAATCAAAGGGGAAGGATTTTTTTTGATTGATTTAGGCCCTCCGGTGGTTGGAAACTGACATCTGTTGATCAAGGGTGGTCTGTTGCATGCCTTGTGTGCCTTCTTTAACTTCCATTCAGTCCCAAATTTAAGATCCATGGGAATAATCAACCATATACCAAAAAAATCTGGATAAATCCCCAAATAATCAAAATTTTATCATCACACAAATCCATCATGAATCTAGGGGTTCAATCGTGCTCAATCATGCCTAGAAATAGTTTAATCGTGACCCTATGGTCCAATGATGACGAATGTGAAGAACAGGCAGTGGAAAATAACATAAACCAAGGGTGAAATAATCATTATCAAAGTGTTATTTTACAAAAAAATAAATAATTTGTATAAAGAGGGTGAGAAACATGGAACAATAGGGATTAATTGAATAATCAATTTAAAATTGATACACGAACACATACAAAGGCTCATATTAAACAAAAATAAAAAAAGAATTCATCATGATAAATAATTAATCATAAGAGTAGAAACCATAAATGATGAGTCCTACCTTGATTCAGATCAATCATTGGTGAATAATGTCGCTTCCAACAGGAGAAGATTTATTGCATTCATTGTGCCTCGATTCGCTTGGATCTGGAATCTTATCCTTGTCCAATCTCAATCTACCAATGAATAATGGTGGATTCCTCCTCTCAACAATACTAGGGTTATGCGGATAACCCTGTAGATTTTCCATAACAACTTATTTATAGAGGGAAATAGATTTTGGTCATTTAATGGATTAATTAAATAATTAATTAATTAATTCACTGAACGCACCCATCAATGGATTCTTTATAGAAGCATCATGTACTGATAAATTTTATGTTTCACCTAGGGTAAACCTAACATTATATATTCAACCATAGTCTCATATTTCCATTTCGATACTCTATTTAGTAGATATTTCATTAATTCTAAAAAACTATGCATGCATGATATAAAATATATGTAATATTTTTATAAAATTAATTCCAGGCACACTGGGCCTTAGAATCACATGTTGTCTTAGTTCTTGGATCCTAAAATATTCCTTGATATATTTCAAAGTATTATAAGGAAAAAACAAGGTCTCTATAAGTGGGATCCTACTAATCTTGTTTAGCTCACACCCCACACACCCCTTTTCTAGTGTTTAGACATGGTATTATCTTTTGATGTTGTAAATGGAAAGGTTTTACTGTGTGGTGGTGAGGTTTACGTCAAATGGGTATGGGTAGTTGGTGGTGAGTTGGTTGGAGATTTTCCAAATATCACATGGAGTAGTTGTTGTTGGTTTCTGTTTACCTTATAGTTTTGTTAGACCTATACCATTGGTTTTATTTGGATTTTGATTTGTATTTCTACCATTGTTTCTCTTTAGTTATGGCATATATTTATTCTATTTTTATTTCACTTTTTCTTTCCATTATATATATATATATATTCCATGTAGTTTTTTCTATATTGGGATAAATCTTTCCCTCTGGTTTTTGTTTGATTCTCGAGTACTAGTCTTCATCCTTTGGGGATAGGTAATTCCCATGGGGTATGTAGTGGATCAGTTTGGATTCCAGTTGGGATGGTAACTCGAGTTTTTTTGTTACAATTTGGTATCAAAGGAAATTATGATTAGTATTGGTATGCTAGTAGATAGGAGATAGGATTGTTGGTACTTGAAATTTAGGTTGCAGTGAGTGTCTGTCTAGCTCTTATCATAGAAAGACTCAGGTTACCATGAGATGTTGGGATGTGTGTATCCTATGTGTTGATTTTTAACCTTAATATTAGTTTTTACTTTTTTTTATCTGGTTTAAACTAAGACTATTCTATTTTAAGATCATTTCCTTCTATTCTATTATGTAGAAACATGCCTATGATATGTCTTCAATATGAACCACAAGAGGGTACATTGAGAGATGTTCTTCAAGGGAATCCTCTTTAGGATCAATATCTTATAGAGGCTATCATGAGAGTAGTTCATGTCATAGATTATAATGTACCATAAGTTTAGGACCAAGTGGTTGATGAAAATCCACAAGCTAGGGGAGATAGGTATTGATCTCGAGAATTCCTACATGAGAATCCCCCATCCTTTTATAGTATGAAGGAACCTCAAGAGGTGGAGGAATTTCTAGATAAGATTGATAATATCTTTGAATTCCTAGATAAACCTGAATCTATAAAGGAGAAGTGAATGAGTTTTAGGATTGAGGGTCCCATAAAGCGATGTTTGGATTCTATGGTATAGGAATATACACACGTGGGATTGGATTAGAAGGGTTTTAAAACCATATTCTTTAAAAAATACCTAGAGTCCTTGATGATGGAAAATTCTCTAAAGTTCCTCTACTTTTAGTAGGGAGAGTGTTCATTTTTAGATTACACCAATTAGTTTGCGAAGCTAGTTCACTTTTCCCCAGATATGGTGAGAAATGATTAGTTGAGATCTCAGTAGTACCTACAGGGCTTGTGACTAGATATCCAATCATATGTGTATATATTGAATCTTACCACCTATTTTGACATAGTTGACAGGTATATGATGACATAAATCAACATGAAAGGAAATATTGGATATTTTGTCTCTTCACTTCCACCTAATGGTATCTTCAATTGATCTCAGGGAAAGAAGACAAAGTGGCATGATAATCATAGGTTTAGTGGAGGTTCTTCTCAGTATCAAGCCTCCTTTGAACCATCAATAGCTTCCATAAGTGTTCCCTTGACTTGATACCAGTGTGTAAAGGTCGGAAACACCCACCATTCTTTTCCCTCCCCTACAAAGATGTGAAATTCTTGTGGCCACCATTTCCATTTGTAGAGGTTCTTTCAGGCCTTTCTTGTACCCTGTTATGGTCAGGGATCTTCGATTCCAAAGGCCACTATGGAAAAATTAGAAGATTCAAAATCCAAAGAGATCTGACCATAGGCCTCAAGAGTGAATCACCTTCACACAGTGGATGATTTTTTAGAATAAGTTGGTGTGGGCCCAAAAATATTGAGAGGTACTATCTTTGTTTCATCTTTTATACCAATTACCTTTTTTAATACAATTGAATTACACTCATTTATATCTACCCATTTTTTTAATGCGCTAAAACTTATAATGGATCTTATTTCCTTTGTTATGATGTGGGAAACACCTCTTGTAAAGATAAAAGAATATGGGTTTCATTGTCCATCTTGTTATCTATCAATAGTCAATGCAGATTTAGTATGGGATTTCCTGGTCCTCGATTTAGATCTATTTGACTTCATCATTGAGATGGATTGTCTTGTTTCTCATCATGCTAAGATTTATTTTTATTTTCGGTGTGTTATATTTATTTCCACCGATGGGTGATCTTGGGTGTTTTAAGTAGAGTGGGATCTAATTTTTGGTTGTGCAGGACCTCCTCCCCTAGAGATTAAGAATTTTTTATCTACCATTGTAGTTGAATCAGATGTTGTTTTCTCTTTTTGTTATCTTCCCTTGGTTTTTATGAACTTCCCTGATTTTTTCCCAAATGAATTATTAATTCTTCCTCTAGAGAGGTATTTATAGTTTATGATTGATATGGTTTTAGGTACATATATTATCTTGATACCCACTTATCATATGGAATCAACTGAGTTAAAAGAGCTCAAGATCCAATTAGATGATCTAATAGAGAAAGGTTTTTAATGCCCTAGTGTCTTATCATTGGAATTCCCAATGCACTTTTCCAAGAAGGAATATGGTTTAATTAATTTCTACATGGACTATTGAAAGTTTAATAGAGTAAATATTAGGAATAAGTACCCTTTTACCCATGTGGATTATTTTTTTGATCAATTAAAGGGTGTGAAGTGGTTTTGGAAGATAAATCTTTGGTCAGGGTTCCATCAGCTCAGGGTCTAGGAGACTGATATTACAATGGCCACTTTCAAAATTAGGTATGAACATTATGAATATATTTTGATGGATTTTGGTCTAAATAATGATCATGTAGTTTTTATGGATTTGATGTACTAGATATTCAATCAGTATCTCAACACCTTTATCATTCTGTTCATGGATGATGTCATGGTTTATTCAAGATCTGAGTGTGAGCATGTGCTCCATTTGAATTTGTTTTTTGGAATCTTAATGATCCATTGAATTTATGGAAATATTTTGAAATGAAATTTTGAGATTCAATGTAACACCTAGATATTTTTATGAAATGTTTTCTTTAAATAATTTTAATTCTTCAATAGCTTGCATTGCACACAATCGTGAGTTTAAATGAACCACAAGACACCCTTCGTATAAAATGACCATTTTAACATAGTCATTAGGTTATCAGTAATAAATATAACTAACTTATGAAAATTTATGGTGAATTCATTAGCTACCAATTATTTATGAAAAAACATTTAAATCAATTATATTTTTTGTATTTTTGTATTAATAAATTGAGTGAATTACTATTAGTAAATGAAATTAATGAAATATATATGTTATATATTTAATAAAATATTTTTTATATTCATCCAATAGATATTTTAGTCATAGGGTATGAATAAATCCTATTTGATGTATAAAAAACTATATTTTTCAAAAGGATAATTTTCCACCTTTTAATGGAGAACCACTTTTAAATTAAGATCTTGACACATTGATAATTTTTATATGAAAAAATAAACATTTTATTTTTAAGCGGGATATAAAAATTTACTTTGGATGAATTTTTGATATTTTTTGATAACTTTAAAGTATTGATGAATAGTACAAATACGCTAAATTTTAATTGAAAACAACTTTTTTCATCAAAATAATTTATATGGTTAAATTATAATATTTAATGGTTTTAAAGTATAAATTGAATATATTTTTATCATTCAATATAATTTATGTCATTATCATTAATTTTATATTGAATTCAAATATAAAAACATTTCAATCTTTTGCAATGTTTTAACTTCTAAAACTTGTTCTCTCTTTCCGACAATGAGATTAATTTTAAATTAATTAATGCAACTTATGTGACTTAAATTTTAAAAAATGAATTCCATATTTGGAATAATTAATTCCAAATTATGCAAATATCTTACTTTTATTTTTGGGCATTATGAATAGTAACTTCAGTAATTTTTATTAAAATGATAAAAGGGTAAATCAGGTAATTAAGGGTAAAAATAATATTATGAATTTACCCTAACACTTGTCCTAATATCATTGGATAATTTTTTTTGACATAAATCATCCTTGGGTCAAAATGGTGTCCTTTGGAAGTCACTTGGATGATATTAGGACATTTAATTTAATTTATTTAAAGAAAATTTAAATATGTCTTACTCAAATTTTAATAACTATATCATTTTTAATAGAAGGTTATACAGAAGAAAAAATCCATTATAAATACTCATTTGAAATATATTTTTTTATTTATTTATCATGATAATTTATTTGTAATTTTTAGAAAATAAATAATTACCTTAAAGACTTATACTTTAATGATGCCAAAATTATTTAATTGATGAGAAATAAATAAAAAAATTATTATTAAAATTATAATAACCATTAAAAGACCCAAAAACTTTACCAAATACTATTTTTCGAGTATATATCAACAATAACCATCCAAGGGTCTAGTTATTGACCATTTGAATACTTATAGAAGAGATTATGACACTTATAGTATTTTATTTAAAGTGATGTTAAAGTTGTCATTGACATGTTTTAATTAATATGAATTTTTTTAATGTAGGATTTTAGAGAGAATATATTATATTATAAGTATTATTATGAAATATATAGTATTTATATTTGTTATAGTAATTTATTTTTAATTTTTATTCAACAAATAAGCATATTAAATAATTACACAAAACTGTTGTAGTAGTTATTTTATTAAGAAAAATATCAAATAAATATAATTTTGGCTAATTAATATGTCCAATGAATTTTATAGATTACCTTTATCTCTTAGGAATATTATAAAATGTTTTTTTCAAAATTAAATTGTTGTCTTAATATTTTTAAAAATCAATGAATTGAATAGTGTAAAAATTGACACTATTGATTGTTTATAAAAATAATGTTTTATTAAATTATTTAAAAATAATATTTTTTTAAATATTTAATAAATATTATATGGTCAAAATTGTTCTAAGTTATTTATTTATGGTCTAATTTAAATCAAATAAGTAAATATTTCGCCCTTTTAATATTGAAATATTGGTTACCCTAGTTAAAAATTAAATAGAAAAACTAAGTGTTAAATAAAATGATGAGGTTTAAATTGACAGAAAAACTTGTCTAAAATTTATTGTTTTATGACATTAAAACCCTATATCATATCATATTCTAACTTGGAAATTTTTTTAGGTTTTTTATGGGTTTTAATTTTATTATAAATTAATATTTTTGGATATCCCAAAAGTGCCCCTCGCCTCAATTATAAAAGGGAACCTTATTCCTCACTTATTGACATCACTTTGAGCCTTCAAGATTGAACATACGCTATCCATTTACCTTATCAAATTCCCTAGTTACATTCTAGAGGTTATGGTCTTCTTTAAAGACCAACTCTAGTGCTTTAAGAGGAGATTTAGAAGGAGTACATCAAAGAAAAGGTAATCTCTTCTACTGATTCTTTCAAACTTCTTTCTTATTCTACTTCCTCTTAACGAGTTATTTCATTATAAATTAATAACTCCATTGTAACTAATATAATGATATTTTATTATGATTATGAAATAACCATATTCTATCTTCTATCCATCCTGTGAAAAATGAAATCACCACATGTGCGTACGTATGACTTACCGTCTCCACGTCGTGGTGTCACTACTACAAAACAGGGTTTTATCAACACTAGAAACCACTTTTAACAGTGCTAGAAAATCACAGTTAATCATATCAAAGATAAAGGGGGTTCCCCTTTATCAACTCTAAAAAAAGCGCTAATAAAAGACAAAAAAAATTAAAAAAAGTTAAAATGAATATTTAATTTGGGCAGGTTTTAACAGCGCTTGACCCCCTATTTTTATCAGGACTTTCCCTCCTTTTATCAGCGCTAGGCGGAGACCCCTTCCTCTCATCACACATTTTAGTTGTCTGTGCAAATCCCTCCCTTTAACAGCGCTATCCCCCGATGCACTTTACCGCGCGCGACCCTGCTTCCACTAAAACTCGAACTCCAGACCTCCCCCCTTGCACGCCTATACCTTTACTACTAAGTTATTTAGTTTTTTTCAATTTAATGATATATCTATTTATATATATATATTTATTTTTATTTTTATATTAATATAAACTCATATTTATAAGGCCCCAGCCTTAAACCTTACTTAATCTTGAGTTATTACAAGATTACACATTGAGGATCTTTTCGGGTTTAGAGTTTTAGAGAATTAGATCATAAAACTTGCATTACATTCCACATATAAACAAAGTGGTTACATAAAGATAGTATTCTTATTTCCCATCAATGGAAACATATTTAAAATAAAACATGGATTCTTTCTTGACACTTCCTTGACACTATCATCATATCATGTACCTTTCCATTGACCTGTGAAAAACATTTCAAAAAACTTGGGATGAGCATAAAAAGCTCAGTAAGGGATATAAAAATATGGAAAGGAAACATGGGTACATATATACATAAGAATGAAATCATACTTTACCCATAAAACATAAGCACTTTAACATACCTCATCAAATCATGAATAAATCATAGAAATCATAAGACATAAAGGTAACTTGAGGCATTCATAACATTCTTACGTAGGGAGTAACCCTCTTGGTAACATTTGGAATACCCATCACAGTATATTCCCTAAATCTCTTCGGAGAAACCTTAACGTTTCACTCCTTCGCGTTACCCAATGCATTGGAGAGCTATATCGGGCTAACCCGCCCTTAGTTTATCACGGAACCACCCGTCTTCATAATAATGCCCAAGAACCATAACATAATCGTATCACATAAAACATGCATAAAGGAAACATAACATTTCCACATTTCAATCACAAGATATCAATACAACACATTGATATAATAAAAACATTATGAAAACCATTTTCAATACCAAAATAAAAGAAAAGTAAAACATGGTATTTATTTTTTCTTTTAAAAAGAAGGTATGGCTTGTAGAGGAAGCCGAAACTCAAATAATGGTCACGGCGGCGGAGAAGTCGTTGTCACCGCATACGTATGAGAAAAACATTCACTTTTGTCGTTTAGTAAATGCTTCGTATAAAAAATATTCCTTTTGAATAAACGTAAAAGTCAAAGGGGTTTATACACCATATAAAATAAGGTTGTGTATAAAACAAAATACGCCTCAATGAAAGGAGGTTGAGACGAAGTCCCATACCTCGGGTCTGACTTGACTCGATCGTTCTTTAATGTCCTGAATAATAAACTTGAGTTAATTTCTACTTTCTTAAGAACCTTTTTCAAGTTCATTATTCCTTTTATATCACTTATTTCCATGTCATGAACACTATGTAATTATTTAAGTTAATAACGGTCGTTTTAACGATCATTGGTACTTGAGTCAAAAATAAACCCTTTATAATTACAAGTTGTTCATGTATCCATTATATCCAGAATTATAATCATGATGTATATATCATATATATCTAGTATATACATGCATTTATAATATTACATAATCATTTAGAGGTAAGAAATGAAATGCACCGTTCATGGAGACGGTAATCCGTACGTACGCATGAACGCTACTTTCATTTCTATTTCGTATTTTAGAGAATGGAATCATAATGATATAAAGGTATATTATAATTCCAGTATAATATCATATATAATATCATAGTTACATCCTTTATATGTCCCACATATGGTATTTAACGAATCAAATCACTTTGAGGGGGCGGTAGTCCTCACTTCCTTAAATGAAGATATCACGTTTGCCCATAATGGAAACCATAAAGGTATGCCCAAAATGAAAAATACAGAAGCTTAAAGAAAACATAAACATATTATATATCATATATAAATATAGTGACATCTTAATGTCTACCTTTGAAGGTGTTAAAATAATGTTGAACAATCATCGTTTCGGGAGGCATAAATTCACCATCCACAGAAACAGTATGTCCTTTAACCATTAGATGTAGGTGTGTGTAAGTACAGCTCGAATACTTCCTATAACAACATCCTAGTATATTGAAGATACTGGATTTTTTACAAAAGAAATGAATAAAAAGAGTTTAGGGGATTGGAGAAGCAAAATAAAACAAAAGGACTCAAGTGAAGACATTACCTTAAAATCGGGTAACTCCCTTTGGTTTGAGCTCAAAGGCTTCCTTGGGAAGACTTCTGCCCAAAGTGAGGCTTTAAGGAGTAAGAGAGGAAAGTGGAGAGACAAAATGGGCAGGGGTTGGCCAAGCCAAAGGCTTTGGGAGTGTGTGTAAGGAGGTAGAGGTGGGGGCCTTTTATAAGAGGAGAGGAGGGGCACTCTTGGAAAGTAAAGAAATGTTACTTTATTTGAAAATGATTTTCGGATTCAAAAGGTCCCACATTGATATAATTCGAGGGTAAGGTGATAAGGGTTCGAAATCCACCCATCCAATAGGTTTTGGACATGTTTAGGTCATAGATTTTACATTATCATTTCATTTTATTTAAATCCTTTATTAATGAGGTAATCGTTGCATCATCATGATGTCATAAATAATTTAATTTATTTAAAGTATAAAAATTATGAAAAAAAATACTATGATGTAGGAAATCCTTTTAGATTTCTAATGAATATTTATAGTCCAAAAGATCATTTATTTAGACAAAATTAAAAATATTTTACTTAGGTGATACATTCTTTGACACATTTAACATTCTTTAAAAATAAAAAGATAAAAAGTCACTTTCTCACAAAAGTGATTCCATGGGGCCCTCAAGTTTGGTACAATGTATCCCATGGTCGTCCATGAGACAACCAGTAGCCTTAGGACACATTTTGTGGTCTTTTTGTATTATTATGATATCATTTTATTATCTTTAACTACCTGATTACTCATTAATCAAGATAATTAACGATAATTACCATCGTTACTATTCATAATGTCCAAAAACAAAAGAGTCTTGATTACATAATTTGGACCTTCTGATTCCAAATATGTAATCCATTTTACCAAATTCCAAACACAGAAATTGCAATAATTGATTTAAAAACAATTCTCGTTGTCAAAACAAATAGCGGGTTTTTTGAAACAATATCTATGAAAAGTTTGGCATTAGTTTATGACCAATTCCAAAGTGAAATTAATCCTAATGACCACCATTGGATTAAATGGTAAAAATATATTCAGATTAAACTTTAATACCAATTAAAAGGATAATCTAACCATATAATTAAATTAAATGAAAAAGCAGTTATGATGTAAAATGCAGTATTTTTCACTATTCATTAAAAAATGAACATTGTCAGAAAAATACCAAAAATTTATCCAAAGTAAATTTAAATGTCCCAATCATAAAGAATAAGTTTATTTTGACAAACATAGCTTATAAAATTGTCAAAATATATATTTAAAAATGGTTTTCCATTAAAAGGTAGTAAAACAATCTTTTAAAAAATATTAGTGTATTCCATGCTTAAGATTGGATTTATTTTCATTTTAAGCCTCTAAAACACTATCTAATTAATTAATAGACATAGATAAAAATATCTATTATTAATTACTTACTTGGGATGTTACATCCTTCCCCCCTTTAGAAAATTTCGTCCCCGCAATTTATTTACTTATCGAATAAATGGGGGTACTTATCCCTCATTGCATTTTCAGATTCCCATGTTGCCTCTTCCATCATGTGGTTTTTCCACAAAACCTTTACCTGATTAATCACCTTATTTCGTAACACTTGCTCCTTGTGGTCAAGAATCTGGACCGGTTGTTCCTCATAAGATAGGTTCTCTTCCAGCTGAACTACCTCTGGACTCAAAACATGAGATGGATCTGGCATATACTTTCTCAACATCGAAACGTGAAAAAAATTGTGTACCTGAGATAAACTCGGAGGTAAAGCCACCCGGTATGCAACTGATCCAACTCTCTCCAGAATTTCATATGGCCCAATGAACCTTGGACTCAGCATTCCTTTCTTACCAAATCGCATCACACTTTTCCATGGTGAGACTTTGAGAAAAACATGATCACCTACCTCAAAAGTTAGATCATTCCTCTTGTTGTCTGCATAACTCTTCTGCCTACTCTGAGTTGTTCTCATGTGTTTCTGAATCAGCTGAACTTTTTCTGCCATCTCTTCTACCAATTCTGGTCCCATCAACTTCCTTTCACCCACTTCATCCTAGAATGTTGTAGTTCAACACTGCTTCCCATATAACGCCTCAAATGGTTCCATCTATATACTGGAATGAAAACTGTTATTATATGAAAATTCAACCAAAGAAAGATGTTGGTCCCAACTTCCCTGATAATCCATCGAACAAGCTCGTAGCATATCCTCCAAGGTCTGAATTGTTCGTTCTGACTTCCCATCTGATTGAGGATGAAATGTTGTACTAAAATTTAATTCAGTACCCAACGACTTCTGAAGGCCTTTCCAAAAGTTATAAGTGAACTTGGGATCACGGTCAGATACAATGGAGAGAGGAACTCCATGTAACCTGACTATCTCTTTAAGATACAAATGGGAAAGTTGATCTAGGGAAAAAGTATCTCGTATAGCAAGGAAATGAGCAGATTTAGTCAAGCGATCAACAATAACCCAGATTGCAATATTACCTCGAGATGTCTTCGGTAATCCCACAACAAAGTCCATGGATATATTCTCCCATTTCCACTCTGGCACTGGTAAAGGATGAATCATCCCTTTCGGTAACTTCTGCTCTGCTTTAACCTGCTGACAATTCAAACACTTCACAGTAAAATCAGCAATATCTCTTTTCATTCCATCCCACCAGTAATACTCCCGCAGATCTTTGTACATCTTAGTACTGCCAGGATGAAATGAAAACGGAGAACTATGAGCTTCACATAACAACTCTCTCTTCAACTGTGAATCACAAGGCACACACAATATCTTCCCAAATCTCAAAACACAATCATTATCAATGTTGAATTAAGGAAACTTACCTTTCTGAACCAGCTCTACCTTTTTCTACAACTCACCGTCTTGCTTCTGTGCTTGCTTGATTCTATCTGATAGAGATGATCTCACTGATACCTAAAATAAAACAGAAGTACATCTTGCACCAACAACTTCTATACCAAATTTAATCAAATCCTTAACCAAAGGATCACGTTCCAAACGCAACATTGTTAATGAAGCATTACTTTTTTGACTCAAAGCATCAGCCACTTTATTTGCTTTTCCCGGATGGTAATGAATTGTACAATCATAATCCTTGATTAATTCCAGCCATCTCCTCTGTCTCATTTTTAACTCTTTCTGAGTGAATATATACTTTAAACTTTTGTGATCAGTATATATTTCACACTTTACTCCATACAAATGATGCCTCCAAATTTTTAAAGCGAAAACAACAGCAACTAATTCCAAATCATGTGTAGGGTAATTTACCTCATGAGTTTTCAACTTTCGTGAAGCATAAGTAATTACCTGATCATTCTGCATTAGGATGCAACCAAGTCCTTTCAATGAAGCATCACTATATATAACAAACTCACCATTCTTGGAAGTTAGTGCCAAAACAGGAGCATTCACCAATATTCTTTTCAATTCCTGAAAACAATCATCACATTCTTTTGTCCATATAAACTTAACACCCTTCCGAGTTAGCTTAGTCATTGGACTAGATAACCGTGAAAATTTTCTAACAAACCTTCGATAATATCCTACCAAACCAAGGAAGCTATGAATCTCAGTTACATTTGTGGGTCTTGGTCAGTCTTCCACAACTTTTGTTTTTGAAGGATCAACAGTTATCCCATCTTTAGAAACAATGTGACCAAGGAAAGAAATTTGTTGCAACCAAAACTCACACTTGCTGAATTTTCCATACAGTTTCTTCTCTTTTAAGGTTTGCAAGATAACCCTTAAATATCTTTCATGCTCCTCTTTAATTTTAGAAAACACCAAAATATCATCAATGAAAACCACCACAAACTTATCCAAGAACTCATGGAAAATTCTATTCATTAAGTCCATGAATACAGCAGGTGCATTGGTTAGCCCAAAAGGCATTACTACAAATTCATAATGGCCATATCTTGTATGGAACGCGGTCTTTGGAACATCTGGTTCCTTTAACTTCAGCTGATGGTACCCCGGTCTCAAGTCAATCTTTGAAAAATACTGAGCTCCCTGGAGCTGATCAAACAAATCATCGATATGAGGCAAAGGATATTTGTTCTTAACAGTGATGTTATCCAAGGCTCTATAATCAATGCAAAGTCTCATTAAACCATCTTTATTTTTAACAAATAAAACAGGAGCACCCCATGGTGATGTGTTAGGTCGAATGAAACCTTTCTCTAATAAATCTTGCAATTGCTCCTTCAACTCTAAAAGTTCAATTTGAGCCATTCGATAAGGGGGTTTTGAAATTGGCTTAGCATCAGGAACTAAGTCAACAGTAAACTCAACTTCCCAATCTGGTATTATTCCAGGCAACTCATCAGGAAAAACATCAGGATACTCATTTACCACTGGCACATCATTAATCTGAACAGTTCCTTTATTTTCAACGATGTGTGCAAGGTAACATTCATTTCCATCTTTTACAAGTTTCTTGGCCTCTTGATAAGTTATCAATAGTAAGGGTTCATTCTTGTACACAAAATGAAAGTCTTTCTAAAAAGAAACTTCTTTAGCTCTACAGTTAATCTTAGCATGGTAAATAGAGAGCCAATCCATACCCAGGATAACATCAAACTCTACTAGAGGTAGAACAATAAGGTTAGCAAGTAGGTTCTTTCTACAGATAAGGATAGGAAGATTCTTATAAATTCTTTTTGCCTTAACATTTCCCCTAGGTGTTTTTACCAAAAGTTCAGGAGTCATTTCTTGAGATGGTATTCCCATATTACTAGAAAATTTTTCAGAGATGAAAGAATGTGTAGACCCCGAATCAAACAACACATTGGCATAATCTGAAAAAACAAACAAAGTACCTGATACAACTTCATTTGATGGCCCGACATCTGCTAAAGTAGTTGCAAAGGATTTCACCACCCCTTTCTGCTTGTAGTCTAAATACTTCCCATCACTCAAGCTCTTTGTCGGACACTCATTTGCATAGTGACCCATCTCATTACACTTAAAACATTTCACTAACTGTAAATTAAATTTGGTCTTACCTTCACCTTGATCTTTTTCAGTGCAATCACGAGCCTTATGTCCCATCTTACCGCATCGGTAGCACTTTCCAAAATTCATAAGACATTCCCCAGCATGCCTTTTCCCACATTTATCACAAACTGGAAACTTAGATTTCTTACCATCATACTTTTTTGAAGAATTATTCCCTTTCTCCTTCCACCTTGGTCTCTTCTTCTGCTGGTTGTTATAGAACACTTGATCATCGGCAAACTCCATTTACACCTTCTCAGCACATCGAACAAGCTTTTAATAACTTTTAAACTCACGAGAAGCTAATTCCCTTCGATATTTTGGCTTTAATCCTGAGTAAAAATGATTGATTTTACTATCAAGGTCTCGGATAAAATTTGGAGCATACCTTGCCAATCGAGTGAACCTTTCTTCATAGGTAGCCACTGAGTCTTCCTCTTGCCTCAATTCCAAGAATTGTTTTTCCATCCTAAGTCGAACAGCCTTAGGAAAATACTTTTCAAGAAACATACCTTTGAATTCATCCCAGTCGAGAGCATCAATCTCATCAGCGTCCCTGATATTTTTAACCATCGACCACCACTGATCTGCTTCACCCTCCAAACGGTAAATATAAAGACTAACCTTTTGATTTTCTGAACACCCCATGACATCGAAAATCTTCTCCAGTGCTGTAATCCACCCTTCAGCTAGCACAGGGTCAGATGATCCTCTAAATGATGGGGGATGTTGCCTCATGAAATGTTCCACCACTAACATGTTCCTCTGCGGTTGATCTGGATGATCTCGTGTATGGATACCACCGCCATTTATCGCTTGAGTCAACTGCGCCATTACTGCAACAAACTGTTCAGTTCCAATTTCGACCATCTCAGGATGCTGATTCGGAAGGTTATTTCCTTCTGCATGCCTTCCTAGCACTGCTTCCCTGTTTCCTCTGTACAAAACCATTCTGAACAAACATGTCTTAGATGAAGCAACATGGTAATCTTCAAATACTATATCACTTCAATTTGACCAAAAAATAAATATTTTTGGATAATCATTTAATATAATTCTAACTCCTAAAGTAATCTAAACCGACCTTTGATACCAACTATAAGGCCCCAGCCTTAAACCTTACTTAATCTTGAGTTATTACAAGATTACATGTTGAGGATCTTTTCAGGTTTAGAGTTTTAGAGAATTAGATCATAAAACTTTCATTACATTACACATATAAACAAAGTGGTTACATAAAGATAGTATTCTTCTTTCCCATCAATGGAAACATATTTAAAATAAAACATGGATTCTTTCTTGACACTTCCTTGACACTATCATCATATCATGTACCTTTCCCTTGACCTGTGAAAAACATTTCAAAAAACTTGGGATGAGCATAAAAAGCTCAGTAAGGGATATAAAAATATGGAAAGGAAACATGGGTACATATATACATAAGAATGAAATCATACTTTACCCATAAAACATAAGCACTTTAACATACCTCATCAAATCATGAATAAATCATAGAAATCATAAGACATAAAGGTAACTTGAGGCATTCATAACATTCTTACGTAGGGAGTAACCCTCTTGGTTATGTTTGGAATACCCATCACAGTATATTCCCTAAATCTCTTCGGAGAAACCTTAACGTTTCACTCCTTCGCGTTACCCAATTAATTGGAGAGCTATATCGGGCTCACCTGCCCTTAGTTTATCACGGAACCACTCGTCTTCATAATAATTCCCAAGAACCATAACATAATCGTATCACATAAAACATGCATAAAGGAAACATAACATTTCCACATTTCAATCACAAGATGTCAATACAACACATTGATATAATAAAAACATTATGAAAACCATTTTCAATACCAAAATAAAAGAAAATTAAAACATGGTATTTATTTTTTCTTTTAAAAATAAGGTATGGCTTTTAGAGGAAGCTGAAACTCAAATAATGGTCACGGCGGCGGAGAAGTCGTTGTCGCCGCATACGTACGACAAAAACATTCCCTTTTGTCGTTTAGTAAATGCTTCGTATAAAAAAGATTAGTTTTGAATAAACGTAAAATTCAAAGGGGTTTATACACCATATAAAAGAAGGTTGTGTATAAAACAAAATACGCCTCAATGAAAGGAGATTGAGACGAAGTCCCATACCTCGGGTCCGACTTGACTCGGTCGTTCTTTAATGTCCTGAATAATAAACTTGAGTTAATTTTTACTTGCTTAAGAACATTTTTCAAGTTCATTATTCCTTTTATATCACTTATTTCCATATCATGAACACTATGTAATTATTTAAGTTAATAATAGTCGTTTTAACGATCATTGGTACTTGAGTAAAAAATAAACCTTTTATAATTACAAGTTGTTCATGTATCCATTATATCCAGAATTATAATCATGATGTATATATCATATATATCCAGTATATACATGAATTTATAATATTACATAATCATTTAGAGGTAATAAATGAAATGCACCGTTCATGGAGACGATAAGCCGTACGTACGCATGAACGGTACTTTCATTTCTATTTTGTATTTTAGAGAATGGAATCATAATGATATAAAGGTATATTATAATTCCAGTATAATATAATATATAATATCATAGTTCCATCCTTTATACGTCCCACATATGTTATTTAACGAATCAAATCACTTTGAGGGGGCGGTAGTCCGCACTTCCTTAAATGAAGATATCACGTTTACCCATAATGGAAACCATAAAGGTATCCCCAAAATGAAAAATACAGAACCTTAAATAAAACATAAACATATTATATATCATATATAAATATAGTGAAATCTTAATGGCCACCTTTGAAGGTGTTAAAATAATGTTGAACAATCATCGTTTCGGGAGGCATAAATTCACCATCCACGGAAACAGTATGTCCTTTAACCATTAGATGTAGGTGTGTGTAAGTGTAGCTCGAATACTTCTTATAAAAACATCCTAGTATATTGAATATACTAGATTTGTTACAAAATAAATTAATAAAAAGAGTTTATGGGGTTGGAGAAGCAAAATAAAACAAAAGGACTCAAGTGAAGACATTACCTTAAAATCGGGCAACTCCCTTTGGTTTGAGCTCAAAGGCTTCCTTGGGAAGACTTCTTCCCAAAGTGAGGCTTTAAGTAGTAAGAGATGGAAGTGTAGAGACAAAATGGGTAGGGTTTGGCTGATCCAAAGGCTTTGGGAGTGTGTGTAAGGAGGTAGAGGTGGGGGCCTTTTATAAAAGGAGAGGAGGGGCACTCTTGGAAAGTAAAGAAATGTTACTTTATTTGAAAATGATTTTCGGATTCGAAAGGTCCCACATTGATATAATTTGAGGGTAAGGTGATAAGGGTTCTAAATACACCCATCCAATAGGTTTTGAACATGTGTAGTTCATAGATTTTACATTATCATTTCATTTTATTTAAATCCTTTATTAATGAGGTAATCACTGCAACATCATGATGTCATAAATAATTTAATTTATTTAAAGTCTAAAAATTATGAAAAAAATACTATTATTTAGGAAATATTTTTAGATTTATAATTAATATTTATAGTTCAAAAGATCATTTATGTAGACAAAATTAAAAATATTTTACTTAGGTGATACATTCTTTGACACATTTAACATTCTTTAAAAATAAAAAGATAAAAAGTCACTTTCTCACAAAAGTGATTCCATGGGGCCCCCATGTTTGGCACAAGGCATCCCATGGTCATCCATGAGACAACCAGTAGCCTTAGGACACATGTTGTGGTCTTTTTTTATTATTATGATATCATTTTATTATCTTTAACTACCTGATTACTCATTAATCAAGATAATTAACGATAATTACCATCGTTACTATTCATAATGTCCAAAAACAAAAGAGTCTTGATTACATAATTTGTACCTTCTGATTCCAAATATGTAATCCATTTTACCAAATTCCAAACACAGAAATTGAAATAATTGATTTAAAAATAATTCCCGTTGTCAAAACAAATAGCGGGTTTTTTGAAACAATATCTATGAAAAGTTTGGCATTAGTTTATGACCAATTACAAAGTAAAATTAATCCTAATGACCACCATTGGATTAAATGGTAAAAATATATTCAGATTACACTTTAATACAAATTAAAAGGATAATCTAACCATATAATTAAATTAAATGAAAAAGCAGTTATGATGTAAAATGCAGTATTTTTCACTATTCATTAAAAAATGAACATTGTCAGAAAAATACCAAAAATTTATCCAAAGTAAATTTCAATGTCCCAATCATAAAGAATAAGTTTATTTTGACAAACATAGATTATAAAACTGTCAAAATATAGATTTAAAAATGGTTTGCCATTAAAAGGCAGTAAAACAATCTTTTAAAAAATATTAGTGTATTCCATGCTTAAGATTGGATTTATTTTCATTTTAAGCCTCTAAAACACTATCTAATTCATTAATAGACATAGATAAAAATATCTAGTATTCATTACTTACTTGGGATGTTACAATATTAATATAAATATATTTAGTTATATTAATATATATATATATATTCATATATTCATATATATATATATATGTATATTAATATATATATATATATATATATTAGTTATAATTTGTTATCCGTATATTTATTATTATATTAATATATATTTATAAGATTAGTTTTAAATACATTTATAAAATATGTTTTCTTGTGTGTTTTTATAAATAAATAAATAAATACATACATACATACATACATATATACAACGTACGCATGCACGCACGCACACACACACACACACACACACACATATATATATATGTATCTGAAAATCCATAAATTGTTAAAAAGACCATAACTTCTAATCTAGAAGTCTGTTTCAACTCCAAAATTATTCAAATCAAAGAACATGAAACAATATTCGATATGATATGTGTTATAGTCCTAACGGACATCCAGATCAGAAGTTATAGCCATTTAAATGTTAAAAAATCGGGGTATCTCGACTAAAAACTCATTTTTTGAGGCCTTATGAGCATTTTTTGGCCTCTAAAATTGTGAAATAAGGTTCCTTTCGATCATTAGCGCATATAGCTCATCGCAGGATTTGATTTGATATGCTGTAGAGATCAAACGGGCACCCGGATAAAAAGTTATGGTCGTTTGAAGTTCAAGTTACATTTTCAACTTATTTGTGATATTTTATTATTTTTTTATATTTTTTTATATTTATACTATTATTAAATGACTATTACTCGATAAAAATTACAAAATTATTATTTAAAAATATTTTTAAAATTATTTTATAAGCCTCTTTTTACTAAATATCTTATACATTAATTTTATATTTCCATTTATCCTTATCAAAAACATATTTAAAATATATATATTATATTTATATCAATATAAAATATATTTATATATTTATATATTAATATATGATTTTTAATGTCTTTTTTTGAAAGTTACCCTTTATCAGTGCTTTTATAAAAGAGCTGATAAAGGGGGGTCTTTATCAGCACTTTTATAAAATCACTGATAAAGGGGGTCACCTTTAACAGTGCTAGTAAAAAAGCGCTGAAAAAAGGGGTACCTTTATCAGTGATAAAAAAAGCGATGATAAAGAGGCACTTTTATCAATGCTTTTTTTAGCGCTATTAAAAGTACCCCTTTATCAGTTCTTTTCTTAGCGCTGATAAAGGTGCCCCTTTATCAGTGCTTTTTTACTAGCACTGTTAAAGGGGTAGCGCTTCCCTTGCCTCATTTTGTGTTAGTGTGTAATATGTTTTTAACCAACACCTTATTTGGATGAATATAATGATGGAAATAATAAATATATATGATTATTATAACATGATATTGATTCTAAAATATTATACAACATCCACTTCAATACCATTCAGCAATTATGAGAATGATATTGTCACTTGTGTGTACGTACGACCTATCATCTCCATGATGTGATGTGATTCATTATACATGATCTTCATTAAAGAATTATTATATAAATGAATCAAATGAATAAATATGATATATATTATACTAATATAATTCTTTAAATGATATGACTATAACCTAAGAAGAGGAATAATAACTTATCTGACAAAACATGTGTTAGAAAATAAAGAATTTAACACCTGATGGACAAGTAATGATGTTACTAACAGACAGATGATAATATGATCATATATGATATCATAAAAATGACTATAATTCTAAAATAATTCAATGAAATTATTTAAATAATTATACAGGAAGTTTGGATACATACAAATGAAATCCGACATAAGGTAAAGGATAATTTCACAATCTCATTATTATTCAAGATTTCTTATATGTAAGTATTTATTGGGATATATTTATCGTCCATGTACATGTTTCATAATTATGTATTCAAAAATATTATTTATATTCTTATAAAATTGTTTATATTCAATTTTACCCATTGGTTATTTTTTATTAAACGATATGAAAGGAATCTTTTGTCATTTTCGATATGAGGTACTTTTTGACTTTTCCTACAAAAGTAAGAAGAGAATTTTTTTTAACTTATACAACATGAATGGATTTTTACATTTTCATAACACCTTGTTTACATGAATTATGTTATGGTGGAATTATTTTTAAAGAAACCCATTTTATTCCTTGGGTTATGATGAATTATTTATGTTATTATGGCACATGTAAGAATTATTTCATTATGAGATGGGTGGGACCTATATCTCCCTCCAATGCATTGGGTAAATATTTATATCTCATGATATATACATGGATGGAATGGGAAATGATCTCAGTTCAGTATTAAAAGGCTGGAATGAAGAATGAACTTGATTCAGTAATGGACTTTGTCTGCTATGATGGTCTTGGAAATGATCCTTGAGTAATATGAAATGATTTTCTATGCTTATGTGTATGCTGAAAAAAAATTCATGTCTTATGTTATTAATTTTGGGATTATTTTAATTTATTCTTATGAACTTTTATGATTTATCCCATGGAATTATATCAAAATCTTTTATATGTATGATAATACTTTCAAATGTTTTGTTCTTATGTCTTATAATTATGATATGATTGATATCTCCCTTGTTTACCATTACTGAGCATTTGAGTCCACCCTTTCATATGCTTCTTTTCCCCAGGTCATGAAGAAGGGTATTAAGTAAGATATGTCAAAAATTGGTCTAGTTATAATGAAATAAGTGGGAGATAGTGAATATGTCTTATGAACCAGTTGTTTATGTTTCCCAGTTTCTAAAGACACTATACCTATATAGTCCTGTCATGGATTTGTTATATTTTGTAATGAATATTATTCAATTTTGAATTAATATCTATGTATGTAAAGTAAGGGTTGTATTATTCATAAATTGAAGTTATTAGGGAACATGATTTCAGAATATGGACTTTCAATTGATCCTGAAAAGGTGAAAGTTGTCTTGTCATGGAAGGAACCATATAATTTCATTGAGATATGAATCTTCCTTGGTATTTATGGATATTATCATTGGTTAGTAAATTATTTCTAAAATTTTGCATCACCCTTGATTTCTCTTACCAATAAATAGGTGAATTTCACATGGGACACAAAATTTCATACTTATTTTGATGAGTTGAAACAACTTCTTAGATTAACTCCTATTTTGATCTTACCTAAGCCTGGTAAGTTATATGTGGTGTATTGTGAATATTTTGGTGCTATTATGGGTTGTGTTCTTATGGAGGATGATTATTTTGTGGCTTATGGATCTTTTCATCTTCAGCCACATGATAAAAATTACATCACTCGTGATTTGGATATTTCTATAGTTATTCATGTGCTTAAGTGTTTGAATCACTATCTTTCTTGGGATAGTTTCATAGAATTTTATGACTGTAAAAGTATAAGATATATCTTTTTTCAAAATTACTTGAATATCATCAAGATAATATGTGTGGAATACCTTCATATGTTTAAAATTGATATCACTTATACCCCCATGAAAGGGGAATTCCATTATTGATGCTCTCATTAGGAAAGTTCCACCATAGGCTATCTTGGAATTTAAGTAGGAGTAGAACCAGATATGAATCTTTTATTAGATGCATTTGTATTATCAAGAGGACGATTCAGGTGTAGTTTTGACATGTTCTTAGTTATCACCATCTCTCCTTGAGTCTATTCTGTAGGGTTAGCAGCATGATGATGAGTTTAAAGGAATCAGGGAAACCTTTTATGGTGGGGAGAATTTTCCCATATGGTCTCTCTCTTTTTATAGTATTCTTTGCTTCAAATATTGGTTTATTGTACCAACATTAGTGAGGAATTTAGTGTTGTATTACTATCATAGTTCTTTTCAGGTCATTTATCTAAGCACTACGAAGATATATTATGACATAAGATGATGATTCTAGCGGCTGGGTATTAAGTGTGACATTGATGGTTATTCCACTATTACACTAGCTAGCAGATAAAGGTAGAGAAACTAAAACCTTATGGTCCACTCCAACCACTTCCAATGCCAGTTTTGGAATGTGATGTGGTGTCTATGGACTTTTTTGTTGGATTGCAATGGACTCTCTAAGGGAATAATTCTATCAAGTTGGTGATTGATTAGTTGATGAAATTAGTCCATCTTATTTATATCAGAGACACTGCTAAATTTAAATATCTAGGTAATTTTTATATATAATAGATCATGAGGTTACATGGGATCCCTCTAATATTATCTTGTACAGGTACCCTAGGTTCACTTTCAGATTATGGAAGATTCTCCAAGAGGTGATGCGGACTCAGGTTTGGTTAAGTACAGCTTACCATCCATTGGATAATAGTGAGACAAAGCATGCTATTTAGATCTTTGAGGATATTATTCATGTATACATATTGGATTACAGTGTAATATGGGATAACCATCTGGGACTAGTCAAATTTTAATATAATAAAAGTTATCATTCATCGATCAGAATGGGCCCTTCAACAATTTATACTGTCACCCATGTAGGTCACTTATTTTTTGGGAAGAGGTGGGTGAGGCCTATATTATTAAAATGAGTCTTATTCAAGATACATTAGTTAATATTTTTTATATACATCGATGCTTAGTTACAAAAAAAATCATTAGAAATCATATGCATATCTTTGACATCATCCTTTGTAGTTTTTTGTTGGTGACCGAGTATTCTTGTAAGTTTCTCCTCAGTTGGATCATTGTTGTCTTGGTAAATAGGTAAAGTTTTATTTGAGATATGTTGTAAAGTTTGATTTCATGAAGTATCTTGGGAATTTTTCTTATCAGTTGGAATTTCTGGATCAGTTGATGGATATCCATGATTTTTTCCACATGCCTCAGCTTAGGAAGTACCGTCCCGGTCCTTCTCATGTTCTGAGTTAGGAAGAGATTGAGTTAGAGACGAATGATTTTTTTTGTGGAGTGACTAGTGGATATCATTGATTTATAGGTAAAATTATTTTTTAAGTCTATTTAATTGGTCAGATTTGTGTCGTGACACAGATCAAATTCTTATGGGACTTGGGAGTGTGAATCGCCGGTGAGGGGCAGTGGCCTCACCTTTTTTCAGATCACCCTTCTTCCACATGACTTCATAGGGATGGAAATCCCTATGTATGGGAGATTTAAAAATATTGGTTAAAAAGGTACACTCACTTTAAGTGTTTTAGGGTTTTTATTTTGGTTTTGGAGGTCATAGGAGATGTTGTGGAAGTTTCTATAGAACCTGGTTTGGGAACAACTTACAGAGAACATTTACATCATAAATGTCTACTTTACGGTGTAAATATAACACTAGGAATGATCCATAAAATTGGTTAATGATGTAAAATCAATTTATGCTATAAAACCCCTTTTAAATTGTAAATTTGTCTCTCATGATAAATTAACCTGATACAATGTGTTTTTAGTGACATAAATTCACAAGAGATTCATGTATTAAAATTGGTATTTATGATAGAAATAACTCGTACCCAGTGGGATTTTCACCACTCATGTAAATCCCTATTTATTCATTATATAGTCCTTTCCCATGATCCCTAGGTTCCTTCTATGTTTTTTGTGTGTTTTAGGCCCTTTGTATCACTCTAGCATGATTGTTCTCCAGCATGGTTCGTTTTCTCCCTTCAGGTAACTGTGACCTTTCTGCTTCTTTATTTCTACTGGTTGTAGAAGCAAAATTGGGCTACTTATATGGGATATTTTATTCATATTATGATTATTTTTTGATACCTTCTATATATTTTATGTGATCTTCTTCTAGGGGTCATCCCTTATGTTGGTAATGGTGTAGTGTGTGAGTTCCTTGAGGTATGTTTTGATCTATCCTCTCCAAAAATAATTTTTCTTATGTAATTTGATTATGAGATGTGGTCATCAATTATAGGGTCTTCATTTTTTGTTCTATGTTCTTCCTAGTGTGTGGATCGCGTTACGAGTAGTTTGCAACCTGAGTTTGGGGTAGGTGGTTCAATCTATAGTTTATATTGGATGAACTGTAATTTATCTTGGATTTAAAAATTATTTTATAAATAAATTGTTATAATTAATTTGTGTTCATAAATGGGTTTGTGATAAAATATGGTTTTCCTCTTATTTTGGTAAAAGAAAAGGTGTTTTAATAGCATTGTGAAATGGATTATGAAATGGGTTTTTGAAAGAATTCGTTTGATTGAATAAAGTGTTGTTTGGAATTTTTTTTAAAATTTGATACTTGGGTACTTAGGTATAAGGTGTAGTATTGGTCCTCATCCATTTTATTTTTAAGGTTTCACTCATGGGGTGTTCCTCTACTCACTATGCATGTGATCTAGGTATTAGATCTTGACATTATCAGGGGTTCAATCATGGGGTGTTCCTACAAGCCTTAGGTCGGTGTTTTAAGGACTTGAGTATAAAATAGTCATTGATTATGGTATGAGTAGTTAGTTATTATAACTTATTGTGATCCTTGGAGGGATATATAGGTCTCACCCATCACATAATGAAAATCATACATATGTGTGCCACAAGATCATAAAACACTCATCATATCAGAACCCATGAAAACAAATGGGATTCATAAAACAATAATCATATCATAACCAATAAAAAATGTTCTTTATAAAACATTTATCATATCAAAACCCATGAAAATAAATGAGATTCATAAACATTTCATCATAGCGTAACTTGTGGAAAGGAAACAGGTTTCATAAAAATATTTTCATAATAAACATAAATAATCTAGATAAATAATAAATATGGTATAATTAGATCATATCCCCATTAAATATTAATTAACATCAAATTATTTCATCTTATATGGAAAATTATTTTGAAATAAAATCACTTGGAACATTTCTTATGTAAAATAACCTTTCTTTAAAAATAAAATTTTTAAAACTAAACATTCATAAAATATTGTGGAAATAATTTTCATTGAAAATAAACTTGAAAATTTATAAATTAATCTTTAAATAAAATAATAGTTCTAATGGTGGAAATCTTTTTCATGTCGTACATGTTAAAACAAATATTTCTTTCAAATTTTTTAGTAAAATCCAAAGTGGCCTTGTTTGGAAAATGACATGAATAATACTCTTAGGAAACTTTTTAAAAAATTCAAATAAGGGTATAAATGACTTTAAAAACCTTATTATATTTTTAAACATATCTTTAAAACATTTTTTGAAAACATGGATATGGAAGAAAATTTATTTTTGACCAAAGAAAGAAATAAAATCGACTTTTCTTAAAAAACTTATTTTTGATCCCTTGAGTACATAAAAAAAATAAAATTAAAGGAAAACATGTATTATCAATAAATAACCATAGTATAATAAAATAAATTAGTTTATTTATGGATATATCATAAGTATTCATCATTGTAATCATAATTATAAACAATCCTGATAAATGATGAGATTGTAACATAAAATATTTACCACTTTGTTATCTTTTAAATCGTAAGAACCACTAAATATTAACATAAAATGTAACTTTAAATATCATGAAAATAATAATATTCTTGATATAACAGGTCAAATTATAGTATATACACCTCATAAAAGAAGATAGGTGCATAACATATCTTATGTCCCAAAGAAGGTAATTTGAGACAAAAATCTCTTACCTTGAGTCTCAAATTACTTTGTACACATTAAAACCTCATGTATAATAAATATAGTATTATTATAAATATATCATAGAACCATAATTATATATATAATACCATATATTATTTACTTATGACCTTTTATTTCCCATTTATTAACAATTCCTTATTAAAATCACGTTTCGAGTAATAAGTGCTTTGTTTTTTATGTATGTTTTGATTTGGTATTTTTTATTATTTTACATTGATCATGGTTCCATAATATCTAGAATTTTAACCATGATATAAATATAATATATATTCATTATATATTAATTTATATTAATCTATAAAAATTTTATATATATAATGAAATACACCGTTCATGGAGACGGTAGGTCATACGTACATATGAACATTGTTTCCATTTTTTAATGAAAGGAAAAAAAGAAATTTAAGTAATAATCCAAATTTATATAATAATTATTATTTCATATATATCAAATGTATTTATTAATTATATCCTTATTACCATCCATGCAAAGATTCAGTGAAAAACAAATCACATCACTTTGTGAGGTAGTAGTCTGTCGTACACATGAATGACATTATCCTTTATTCAATGGATGGTAAGATAAGAAGGTTTAAGATAAATTTATTTTCAATAATTATTAATATGTCATTAATATAATATATTAACTTAAAATTAATCATTATTACCTTCCATGTAAAGTGTGAGTAAAAAAACGAATCACATCACTTTGGGAAGCGGTAGTCCTCCTTACACATGAGTGACGTTGTCGTATTCCCTATGGAATGGAAAGTAAGAAGTTATATGTGATATTATAATTAAATAATTATAATTATATCACAAATATCATCTATAATTATTATTTAAATCGTTATATCCATCCATAATAAGTGGTTATGGAAACAAATTACGTCATTTCTTGAGGTCATAGTCCACCGTACACATGATCAACGGTTCTGTTTCCCATTTGAGGGAGGAGGAGATAGTTGTAGGTAATGACCATAACATAAAATAATATAATTATATTTAAGATAATTATTTTATTATATAATTATGTTTTAATGATATTTTTAAGTACGTGGAAGGAGAAATGACATAAAATGCTTGGTTAAGGATGTTACCTCTTCTTCGGAGAATTTCTTTAGGTTTGCACCAAAATCATTTATAGGATGGATTTATGATCAAACCAATGATTATATTATGATTTTATGGAATTAAGGAAGTTATTTTTTTAGGTATTTTATGAACAAAAGGGTTTTGGAAGTGTGAAGAGGAGAGGAGATGGGTGGCCTTTTATAAGTGGGGGAGAGGACACACTTGGGAGTTTTGAAAAGAATAAAGTGAACCAACATTTTTCAAATTCAAAAAAGATCCAAAATGGGTAATTAAAAAATATTATAGGTTATAAGGTAAAATTATGGCCATAAATTGGGTTTTTTTCAATTTTTTAGGTCATTTTACCCCTTATCTTTTTATTTTAACCCTTGATAAACTCGTTTTAACCTTAATCGTGGCAATTAATTTTTACTATTTTTATTATTAATTTTGAAAAAAAAAATTTAACTTATTATATAATATAAATTATGATGATTCCAAATATTGAATCCATTTTTATAAATTCCATTCACTAAATTGGAATAATTTATTTTAATATTATACCCGTTGATGCAACAAAAAAGCGGTTTTCCAAAGAGAAATTTTTAAAAATGTTGACCTTAAGTTTCAGTTTTTCAATAAGTAAATATGTTTTGGTGGATGAAGTGGTGATTACTAGATAATTATTATGGATTAATTTAATGAAATTGGATTTCATTATTTAGTGATTCTCCATTTTGTTAACTTTGATGATTTTTGAACTGATCTTCAATGATTAAACGCATGTGCTAAGGAGTTCAAACATTGGTTTCATAAATTCAAGTCCATGAAAAAAGTAATTGCATGAAGAATAATTGAAGAGTTAAGAATATTATTCCATGTAAAACTAATAAGGTCCAAGTAATATTATTTTTAAGAGAATATATTATTTTCATAAATAATAAATTTTGAAGTTTCCATGAAAAAAATAAATTATAAATGCATGAGTACATTGAATTGATAGTGGCCATGAGAAAATAGAAGTTCATATATATTTTTTATGGAGAATAAGTGAAGAATGAGAATAAATGTTTGAGGATAAGTTGGATTGTAATTTTAATTAAGGGAGTATTTTTATTTCATTTGATAATTAGGTTATTCTAAATAATTTTTAGTGTAGGCCTTAATAAAAATAATGTCCAATCCACAAGGCAGCCAAGTCTATCTCAACCTTGGGCTCATGCAGGACCTAGAGGTCAACCATTCCCAAGGGAACTATCTCAGGAAATATAATGGTGGGGAAGAGGAGTGGTACCATGTATAAGGACCGCAAAGGAAAGATTTCCCATGTATAGCACATGGGAGGATGGGTGGCACAACCGTGTGGGGTGCCATATAAGTAGAGGGGTTTTGGATTTTTGGCTGCTCTGTAGTAGCGTTTGATTATTATAAATGACCTCAATGTATGGAGAAATTTATACAGGACAACCGATCCCACTCATTATTCCTCCATCATTAAAATGACATACATAACACATACCACATGATGTGGTTGATCTTGGCCATTCAATCAAGTGGTGAGGGTCATATTCCTCCCCCCATATTCTAAGATGTTTATAGTGTGGGTTCCTCTACCATTTTTGAGCCACAACAATCATGTTAGAGCTTCCTTGGACTAAACAGATGGCCTATTCCACATTTATGAAGGTTGATTCATATTTTCGATATCTAGGTGAGTCTAAATAAAACTCCATGCATGAAATACATTAACTTCCATAGAAAACCAATCCATGTTGTTGATTGATGAGTAGATCCTTCAAATGAAGTTAAATCCTGAGATTTGAGAACTGACATGATAAAAAATGATCATGCATGTAGCTCCAAATTTCATTCATGAAAACTGAATAAAGGATAATGAATGGGGAAGCCTGATCATTTGGGTGTTTAAATATTAGGTGTTGTATTATCTACATGAAGTATAGAAGGAGGACCGACACTTTTGGGTATTCCTCATTCATACAGATGGAGTGAGTCGCAATTGTTCACTTAGTTTTGTGAAGATGAGTTATACCCAAACTTCATGGGTATTTGAGTTTCATCATATGATTATAAATAATACTAATGGGTATTTAGTTTTAATGATCATGTATTATGGGTGAGTTGTGAGTTTCTTCATATCTGTGTGAAGAAGAATAAAGACCTGTAGAAGTTTTGTGGTGTTCAAATCCATGATAAGTGGATACCCCTCTTGGGTATTCATTTGATTGAGATACAGTGCACCCCTAGGTTATTAAATGGAGGACCGTGATGAGAAGTAAATACCCAATTGGGTATTTTAATTGAGCATAAAATAATACCCACAAATAATGGGGTATTCAAAGATGAGGAAATTAAATGTGTTTGATTCTTAATGCATTTAATTGAGGATTTAAATGAATGAATTTAAATCATGGAATTTATTGATATTTCCATGAACCATATTTGTGTATAAATATGTGCATGTAGGTGATGAGAAAGTAGAGATACACAACTACTAAAATATATGTTGAAGAAAAAGATCATGATACATTATTGTATCGAACAGATGAGGATCCAAAGCCAAATTAATTCTTTAAGAATATGATCATATGAACCCGATAATTTGAAGATAAGTATCAAGAACATCATTTCTTAAGATCTTAAGTAAGTACACAAGAAAGTTAGATCTATAAATCTTGTGTATGAATACCATAGAATCATCCTACAGTATATCAACTTTTAATATCATTGAAGAACTAGTTGATCTAGTATAAAAAATTCAATTGAAGATCGGTGGTGCCAATATGAATAATTACATCAATCCTTTACAGGGCATGTATTCAACTATAAACCATTATATTCCAGTTATAGGCATTTTTCATCATTGTAATTTACAGTGATAATAAAATCCATGAAACAACCATTGGTTGATAACGACAAGGAGTAGGTCTTAGTACCGAACCTTTTAATAATCCTTGTGTTCTTTTCATTGCTTTCATTTTTTCCATATGGGAGAAGTGGTACTTTAAAGAACATGATATTAATGCCTTAAACATCCATATAGGTTGAATGAAAAAGAATAATTTGTAAAAAGTAACCACTGATTCACCCCCCCCCCCCTCTACCGTCAGTGGATCTGACATGGGGCTCTACAAGTGTTATCAGAGTGTAAGGTTCCCTCTAGTGGATACTCTACATTATAAGTTATTCTTTTTAACATTTGAATATCTATATTAAACCTATAATGAATTGAATCTCTGAATAATTCCTTTCTATTTCAAATCAGAACTTTTTTTCTATCAAGACTTTGATGAACATGAAAAAGAAAGAGAAGAAAAAGATGAAGAATATTTCCCTCTTTTCAATAGAGGAAGAAGAAGTTTTAGCTAATCCAAGAAATAATAAAGTCAGATCTGAAATTATTTTACATAAAAAATGGTTTCTTCAACAACCAAGAATGTTTAAAATATTATTACCTTATTAAGATCAAAGGTTTCAAGTGATCATGAGGTATGTTCTAATATCTATCTTGAAGATGAACCAAGCACTGGTCAAAGTGATAACATGATAGTTAATTTTTTAATTGATACTTTAAATAAAATGATGCATTTGTTTCCCAAAAATCTTGTTTCTATTATCTATAATATTTTTGAAAACATTAAAAATGAAATAACTTTAATTGATGATGGGTATAATGTAATTAATAATATCTTGAAGAACAAGTTCAACACTTGTGAAAATATCTCCACACAAGTTAGAGTTACTAAAAAAGAATATGATAAACTTGAAGGAAGATACTCCAAACTTGAAGAAGAGTGGATCAACATAATCCAAGGTAAGTCTGAGGCCACTAAAGAACTTGATAATAATATCCATGAATTGGAAGAAAATATGGAAAACAACATTGATTTTAAGAATGATCAGTTAGAAATCAAATTGAAGAGAATCAAAGAGCTTGACTCACTATTACAAGAAAAGGTTATATTTCATGAAGTGGCTATTAATAAGATGAGAAAATATTGTGAAGATAAAATAAAATTTATTGAAGATCAAAATAATGTCCTCAGTATGAAATTTCTTACATCAGAAATCAAACTGGCCAATCATGAAAAAACTCATGATGAGACTTCACAATAAAATAATTATGTTTCTACTAACACACAATGTTCTTTATAGGATTCTACTAAAAACATTCCCCTGTAATACGGAAAAAATATCATTTCATTATCTAATGATATCTCTCAAGAAGTTGTGAACAAAAATGTATCATTCATATCTCAATGTAACCATTTTTCTAAATCTGTTTCTAAAAAATTGACGTTTTAAATAAAAATTATATAAAAATATGGATGAGGACAAATAAATAATACCTTAAAACCACTTATATGGTGGTAATAATAAATTTGGAAGTTATTTCCCTAATAAGAGAAAATATGTTGTAAATATTACCCAAAAAATAGCATGTTGATTATGCTGGAAATTATAAACAACATACAAAAGATAAAAGAATGTCAAGATTTGTGGGTCAATGTTGGTGCTACAACAAATTTAGGAATTGTGCATTGGATTTCTGGTACAATCCCTTAAATTATAAATCACAAAGGATTGATATTCTAAGGGGGAAATCTGGTGAAGATGAAACATTCTCATAGAAACAATAATTTTTCAACATCAAATATATTTTATACACTCAAATATTACTATGATGTTGGTATAAGTGGTGGTCATAAAAGTAATTCATGTATATATCAACATGTATCAAAAGAGAATGAGAAGAGAATACCATATAATAAATAAGTTTCATCCTTGAGAAGAAATCTAAATAATGTTACAAAACAGATTACACCTAAGAAGTTTCAGAAGAATCCATATTTGGAAAATAAGTTGAATAAAAATAAAATTCAAAATAAGTCCAAAATGATTATCAAGAATATTTCTAAAACTGATAATAAATACATGAAAAAATACACTCATGTGAAGACATATGGAAACACTAATAAGGCTTCCAATAACCCCAAATATATATTATTTATTTTTTTCAATAGATTTGGAGAGAGAAAGAAAGTTAGAATAGGCCCAATTAAAGGCTTGTGTAGAAGGAAAAAATAAGATACCCCATGAAGAAGAAGAATTTCATGAGAGTTTTTCAATAAATGGTAACTCATATATTGAATAAGTTATGTGTGAGAGGTGCAATAAAACTGGACACAATGCAAGAAGATGTTTAACCACATTTCTAGAAAAAAAAAGACTTGGAGATAATAAAGATTATATTAAGAGATGCATATGATTTGATGGATAAAAGGATAAGAAATATCACGAACAATGAAGTGGTAGGAGTGATAATATCCATGTTTACAAATGATAAATTAGATTTGAAAATCATATGTTGAAGCGTGATGATTGGATAAAGTGGAGCAACTTGGTTGAGAAAACCATATCAACCTTATTATTCACATTAAGGATAAAATAAGTCCCTCCTTATTCCCTTATATGTTAATTCTTTTTGTAATAACATGCATGGAATTTAAGGAGATGGTTTCATCCCTTAAGGGGTAGAATTGGTGAGATAAAGCTGTTAAATTTTCACTACATACTAAATGTGGAACTTCTAAATAGTTTCATAAAATTGGAAGATGTGGTATGCTAATCATACTTTTATTCCTCACTCTTAATTATATTAAAAATATTAATTAAGGGGGAGTTATTTGTTGATTAAAAATGAGACAAAGGGGTATATTTATCTCTTTCACTTTAACTTTATGATGTTTTTATTTAAGTATGTGTAAGATTTATTATTTTATTGATAAATTTGATTTCTTTCAACCCCTAATATGAGTATTGTGAATTTATAATCATGATTTCACATGAATGATTATTTATGGATAGCTTAGACAACCTTGGTTGTATCTCTATTGTTTTCTAAACCGGTTTAGACCACGTATACTTAGAGTTGATTAACTAAAGGCTCTTTGTTAAGAGAATCATGTGAGATCATTCCTCTCTTAGAAGTGATCAAGAAATTATCATATAAGGGGGAAGATCATGTTTAAAAAAAGATAATAAGATCCCACTTATCCTTTGAATTTAATTTTCAATAAGGGAGATAAGGATTTCACAAAATATTGACTTAAATTATATGTTTTGATATTGAAACAAAATACAAAGGGTTATATCATCATCATTGAGTAATTTTTTATTCAAATAAAGAGGCACACTGGTCATAATCAATCAGGGGTCATGGGGGCCTGAAGTAGTGCAAACCGAGGGAATCCCCTAGAATAAAATTAACCCCTTCAGGTTTCAAGGACATGACATTATGGAGGAAAAGGGGGTCGGGTCCAGAAACATTAAGGGAAGCAAGGTGATCCACAACTTGGTTCCCCTCTCACCATGTGTGCATCACTTTAATGTTGTTATTGAGTATGCATATTCACTTTTTGATGATGTAAGAAATAGACTAGGGGGTATAATTCTAAGCATGGAATTATATAGGATCTTGGATTCTGTTTCAACCTCCAATAACTTGATTTTATTCTGGTGGAACAAACTGATACCCTGGAACAAAGCCTTGGCCTCTGCTTAAAGGGAAGAGCCACGACCAAGTCGTGAGGAATCAGCAAGGATAATGGACCATTTGTCATCACGGACCACTCCTCCACTATGGAGGACCCCCATACAATAAGAACCATAAAAATTAAGTTTGAGACCATTGGAGGAGGGGTTCCATCAAACCCAGTGACCTTCGATAGTGTATGTACCTGGTTGGGATTTGTGGGAGTTTCTTTGTAGAAAATAGAGGGATGGTGATTCCCGCCATTTATTCAAGAGACGATCCATATCCAGAAGTAATTTTTTGGTTCTGATGATGATTTCACTACCTGAGGAAGAGACCCACATCGTGTCTCTCCTTGTTACATGCATGCCAGATGCTCCAAAACCATGCATGTAAGATAATGGTGTGGGCCTCCTTCACTGGGCCCTTGTCCCCTGAGCCATCAAACCACCTCTCTAGGAACAAGACAACGGCCATGCTGGGTATAGAGAAGGCTTTGAATTCTCTAAGGGTGCTCCATAGACCACACGCCCAGTCACCCTGTAAGAATAAGAGATCAATAGTCTCCTCCTTGTTATTCCTGCAATAGGGGCAACGGGAAACCAGTGGTATATCACAAAGTTTGATGTTATCATCTGTAGGAATAGATCTGTTTCAGATTCACCATGAAAGGAAGTTATATTTCAAGGGAAGGTACTTGGGCCAGAGGATTTCATTCCATGAGCCCATGTTTTCCTGAGAGGGAAGTGTGCTACGGAAGTCTCGGAAGGAGAAGGACCCCAAGGAGGATGGATAAAAAATAAAGAGATCTGGCTCTGGGGAGAGGTCAATGAGCTTGAAAGTGTCCTGTTGATCATCATCCAACACTGTGTTGGTGAAGGTCAGGTAGCATTTAGCTTCTCTGAAGGAGATATTGGGAGAAGGAAATCCAGGAAACCCAATGATCTCCCCATCCCAGTTGTTTTGCCAGAACTAAATCTCTCCCTACTCCACGATCTATCAGGAGTGCAGTTGGAGGCTAACAAGGAGGGGGAGAATGAAATACTAGAGCGTAGATCCTTGATTGGCCTCCGATGAGGGGTTATTAAAATGAAAGGAGTTCATGGTTTTCCCCCACATCGTTCGTTGTTCCAGAATTTCCCAGGAGAGTTTCGCATACATGTAGAGGGTGGTGTCTTCGAGAGAGTGGATGTTGATGACACCTTCCCTAATAGGATGTGAAACCTTCCTACAGGATTCCCAATGGCACTTCCTTTCTGAAGCAGGGTCCTAGATGAAGCCTTCCATGATCTAATCGATGTTACGAAGCACCCCCTGTGGGCATTTTATAGATGAAATAACATGAACAGGGGTTGAAAGAAGCAAACTATTAATGAAAGAAATACAACCTCCAAAATAAAGATACCTATTATTCCAGTTAAGAATGTGATATGTGATCTTGCAGGAAAGAAAATCGAAATCTTTGGTGTGAAGTATACCTAGGGACATAGGGGCTCTGAGGTATTCCATGGGGAAGGTGCCTCTATTCATGTAAAGGGATTTCTAGATAGTCTTGGTCTAGTTTGGAGTGCAGTTGTTAGAAATATAGAATGTACTTTTGTCTTTACTAATCACCTAGCCACTCTAGTGGGTATACTCCTCTAGAAGTTTCGTAAGGTTCTTGATAGATTGCATCCCTACATTCAAGAAGATGATTATATCATCTATGAACATCAGGTGGTAAATGGTCTTGGCTCTCATGCTTCTTTTAAATGGAATCATCTCCCCATTTTTTATGTTTTTGTTGAGGTGGTGACTGAGAATGTCCTAGGAGAGAGCAAAGAGACTTAGAGAAATCGGGTCTCCCTGTCTGAGCCCGCGGGTGGATTTAAAGAACCCATATGACTTCCCCATGGTAGTAACCACCAGCCACGAGGAATTGAAACAACAGAAAAGGATATAATTATTCCAGGAGTCGAGGCTAATACTTGATAGAGTCTTGTTAATGAAGCTCCACTCCACCCGATTATAAGCCTTGTTCATGTCCAGCTTGATGACATCATTGGATTTGTGAGTCTTGAGATTAATGTATTTAAGCATCCCCTGGGAGAGCGTGATGGTGCCTTGGATCGAGCGGCCCTTCACAAAGCTGTGTTGCTCCATTGATATCCACCGAGGGAGATTCACGGACAGGAAGGAGTTGATCACGCTGGCCAAAATTTTGTAAGGAAAGTTTTACAGTCTCACCAGAAGTTAGAGAAAAATAGAGTATGGGTTTCTTATTTTTGGAATAAGAACAAGAGAGGTGGTAGAAGCATCCCTTAGAAGGCTACCCCTACGAAATAAATCTTGAATGGTTGAGACAATGTCCTCCTTCACCACATCCCATGAGGCCTTGTAAAAGGATCCCAGGAATCCATCGGGTCCCAGGGCACTGTCTGGTTTTAGGCTCAGCATGGCGTCATGGATTTATTTTCCCTCATGAATCGCACTCAGCCCTGAATTGTATTGGGCATAGAATATGGGTGGAATCACTTCAAAGAATCTAGTGACCTTGCCCGAATAGCCATTGGGCATCAAAGGATTTGGACCCGCGAGCAGCTCTTGGAAGAAGGATTGAGCATGGGCTCACAGCACATCCCTGTAGTTAGAGTAAGATCCATATTCTAAAAGTAAATTGGGCTTGATTGTCTGCTTCTTCTATTTGATGCATGCATGAAAAAACGCAGTGTTTTTTTCGCCCTCTTTGAGCCACTGGACACGTGATATGTCCCTTTCCATTCTTTCATGTCTCAGAAGAATTTCCACCAAAATCTCTTTCTTATTAGAGATAACCTCTAACAATTAATCATCCCATGCTTCCTCAATATTTTCCTCCAGCCTTTCAAATTCATTCATGGTGCGATCCACCTCACTGTCACGGAGGAGGAGGTCCTTCCCCCACCCCTGAAGACGTGAATTTTACCGATGGATATTTTTGTGAATGGACAAGTTCCCCTGGGAAGGTTCTTTCCATCTGTCATTAACCAGAGAGTGATACCCATGGGAAGTGTCCCACTGTTGTAAAACTGGAAATGATCAATGCAGTCCTGACTGGAAGAGAGGCAAACCAGAATAGGGGAGTGATTCGAGATGCTCCGAACCATATGAGTCACTTATGAATTGGAGAATAGGGTAGTGGCTTGTAGGTTGTCAAGACACTTGTCCAAGAGGCTCCATGAATGATGGGTACCCCTTTGGTTGTTTCACCAGGTGTAGCGATCACCTGAGAATCCAAGATCAATAAGCACATTCTCAGCCTATAAATGGGAAAACTCCATACTAGTTTTCCTCTGGAAGGGACCCATTACCTTCCTTTTATATGGGTTGGCAATGACATTGAAGTCACCCCCAAAGATCCATGGGAGATTGATAGGATCGAAAGCACTGAGGTCCCTCCAGAGCTCCATTATTTTATGTTTATCACAACTCCCATACACAGCTGACATGAAGAAGACGGTGTCCCCCTTGGTCACCTTGGTAGTGATGAACTAGTTCTCATCCTGCACTAGTTCGATGGAGAGGCTTTTATGCCAAAATATCCAAATTTGGTGGTTGGCGAGGTTGGCGTGCATGCACCCTTGCATTCTGATTTTCCAGGAAAAATCACAGAGCTTGTAGAAGCTTTGTTTATGCTCGAGAATAGCCACGATGTCGGCCTTTTGCTTGCGAACTTCTGTGGCAAGGTAATCCACCTTGGCCTGAGCCCCAAGACACCAGGAATTTCGTATTAGGATTGGAATAATTGATAGGTGAGGGTTCTGGCACTATCTCTAGAATGGAAGGCCTTCTTGAAGTGGGAGGGTGCGCTCTCCTTGAGTCTCTTGGATTTTTAGCGGGACCACACTCCCTCTGATATGAGAGACAGCTTGGGGGAGGGATAAGTAGGAGAAGAGAGAGAAGAACCAAAATCCTTCCATTACTCACCAGAAGGGACCTAGATAGGACCAAGAACGTTGGGGATAGGGGCATTAGAGATTGCAAAGCGGGTAGGCAGAGACTAGTGATCTGAAGCAGAGTAGAGCATCCACTTGAAGTGACACTCTAAAGGGGAAGAGGCTCATCTTGAAGAAGGTATGAATATTCAAGGGAGCTGTAGGGAAGAACTTGAGGAGGAGTGGGTAGGGCCAGGTTACCTAAAGAGGAGGGAGGTTGGAAGAGTCGTCTATCCTCTGGGTTAAAAACCTGAAGAACCAGGGAGCCGAGAAGGTGGGGAGGAGTTAGGCCCAAAAGGAGGCCAGACAAGCTCCTAGGGAGGGGGAAGAAAAAATTCATCTGGGCAGCCAAGCTGACTTCAAACTGAAGAGGAGAAGGCCGAACATGGACTTGATCTGGGGAGGCTGGAAGAGCCACTACTAAGGCATCTGAAGGCTCGGAGGTTGGCATCGAAGCAACAATAAGAGAGGGCCCCAGGCTGACTCTGGAACCCAGGTTCTTGGGACGGCGGCAGACTCCTGGACTGCGCCCTCTGCACACTTGAATGGAGTGGCCTTGTAACAGGTAGTGAGAGTAGAATCTGGGGAAGAAAGAATATGAAATATCCTGGCTCCATCTAAAAGTGTCTTTCACCTGAAGATCAATCTTCTCGGGTAAAGGTAGGGAGAGATCAAGCTCCACACAATTGCGAGCCACCGACGCATCCACACAGCTGTGGGTCCAAGCATCCAAGAAGAGAAAGATGCCAAGGGCATCACCGATAGCCTTTAGGAATCTACCGTTAAGGAATGGGAGAGGATGACTTGGGAGGTCGATCCACACCGCAGCCATAGGGCTCTCATATCCCCTATGATCGTCCAATGACCATCATGAGAGGATGAAGCTACGTTGACTGAAAGAGCGAGGGGGCTGCACCATGCATTGATAAAATCCTCCTCCGAGGCCAACAGCCAGGAAGACTGGGGAGTGGGCATGGAGAAAACAACAAAACTATCCCAGGTAATCCCATGGTGTAGTAGAGGAGAGGGCTCACATATAAGGCCTACAAAAGAGAGCATGCCCATGCAAAGCGCATGGGATGAGCGATAGTGAAACCGTGTGAAGCGGCACAGAGGTAGGGGCTTGGGATTTTTGGCCACTCTGTGGAAGTGTTTGATTCTTATATCGTGGCCCCGACATATAGAGAAATCTATGTGGGACAACCAATCCTACACATTTTTCCTCCATCATTAAAATGACAAACAGAACATGGACCGCATGATGTGGCTGATCTCAATCGTCTGATCAAGTGGTGAGGACCGTCTTCCTCCTTCTGTGTTTGAGTATGTTTTCAACATAGGTTCCTCTGCCATTTTTGAGCCACACCAATCATGGTCAAACTTTTTCATACTAAACATATGGACTCTTCCACATTTATTAAGTCCAAGTCATATTTCTGATATCCAGGTGATTCCAAAAAACATACCATGCATGAAATACATGCACTTCCATAGAAACCAGATCTAGGTTGTCACCTGATGCAGCAAAGCCTTCATATGAAGTTAAATGTTGAGATTTAAGAATATACATGATTGAAAATGGTTGTGCATACAGCTCTGCATTGCATGCATGAAAATAAAATGAAGGAAAATGAATGGGGAAGCTCAATCATTCAAGTTTTTAAATATGAGGCATTGTATTATCTATGTGAAGGAGAAAAGGATACTTGAAACATTTGAGTATTCCTCAGGCATGCAGATGGTGCGAGCTACGACTATTCATTTAGCCGCGTGAATATGAGTTATACCTGAACTCCATGGGTATTTGAGATGTATCATATGATGATAAAGAATGCCAGTGGGTATTTAATTGTAATGGGCATGCATTATGGGTGAGTCGCGGGTGTCTTCATATTTTCATGAAGAAGAATGAAGACCTGTGGAAATTTTGGGGTGTTTAAATCCACGAGAAGTGGATACCCCTCTTGGGTATTCATTCAAATATGAGGAAATTAAATGTGTTTAATTCTTAACACATTTAATTGAGGATTTAAATGAAGGAATTTAAATCATGGAATTTTCTTAGATTTCGATGAACCATATTTGTGTATAAATTTATTCATTTAGGTGATGAGAAAGTAGAGATACACAACTATTGCAATATCTTTTGAAGAAAAATATCCCGATACATTTTTGTATCGAAGAGATAAGGAGCCAAAGTTGGGTTAATTATTCAAGAATATGATAACATAAACCTAAGAATTTGAAGAGAATTCTCAAGACCACCGTTGATAAAGATCTTGAGGAGACACAAGAAAATTTGACCCGATAAGCTTGTGGAGGAAGATCATAGAATCATCCTACCATGGATTTGTTATAAATTTTAAAGAATGTATAATTATATGATCAGAAAATTTCTTTAATAAACGAAACATGTTACATACCTCTAGCCATTGTAAAAACAAGAAATTATCAAATTAAAACCCGAATGCCTTCTACACTCTGCACGGGGATGTAGATGGTGTATGTTTCCTTAATCCGCTAAGTACAGGGGGCTTATATTTATAGGGGGTTCTACCATCAAGAAATCACCACAATTTACTCCGTCGACAAGGAGTATTAATGTAGATTGATTTCCATCAATGTAATAAATAAATTATTCAAACTTAATTTAATACCTTAAATACATGTATAATAAATTATCGTATTTATGATAACGTGCCGTATTTATTGATGGACCATTTATTAATAACGTACCATATTAATTTTTGGACCATTTATTATATTCTACAATAATTTATTATATTATTAATTAATTTTATGGACCATTTATTACATTCTCCCACTTGGTCCAAACCAATTAATGTGAATGAATTCAATATCCCTCTTTAAAAAAAGGAAACATGATATATGGATCATAGCGGTATTCCTCTAGATAATGAGTATTCCCTTACATGTATCACAATATACCATGTACCCTTAGATAACTAAATGAATAAACCTTAACCGCATGGTCTATCCCCCATATGAACAAACCTTAAGTGTATGGTTTATTCTGTAGCCCCAAAAATATATCTCAAATAATGAATGTGTACACTTAAACTGAAGAGAGAAATACTTAAATATAAAGTGTTCCAAATAAAATTCAACAAATTTACAATGTAGAACTTAATCTCATACATATTACATGATCCTTGAATTTGAATGGAGGCATGCCTTTAGTCAAAGGATCTGCAATCATCAATTTGGTGTTGATGTGCTGAATGGCCACCTTTTTATCTTTAACGCGTTTTCTTATGGCTAAGTATTTGATTTCAATGTGATTACTTGGACTCCCAATTTTGTTATTCTTGGCCATAAAAACAACCGCTGAATTTTCACAATATATAATCAATGGCCTTGAAATATAATCTATAACTTTAAGGCCTGAAATGAGACTCTTTAGCCATACACCATGGGAAGTGGCCTCAAAACATGAAACGAACTCAGATTCCATAGTAGAAGTCACTATTAGTGTCTGTTTGACACTTCTCCATGACACAGCTCCACCAGCCATCATAAAGACATATCCTAAAGTTGATTTGCGTGAATCAACACAACCAGAAAAGTTTGCATCTGTGTCACGACCCGTCATCGGGGCCCGTGTCGTGACTACCCCAAGCCCGCCTTCCATAGGTCAGGGGCTGGCGACTAGCACCAAGGCGTAAATCCCGGTAAAAAGGGAAGGCATTGCCTTTGTAAAGTAAACAAGCATCACAGAGTAAGCAAGCAGAAAAAGTAAATACTAAGTAAAAACTGAGTACAACTGTAAGTGCGGAAAGTAAGTGGGCAAGTATACAAACACAAACTGAAAGTAAAGTACAACTCGAAAGGGAAAACAACAACTGAAAAGTAAAAGCCGTTATGCCGAGCTGTCCACTGGAAATCCCACCTGAAGGGTGGGTACAGAGAGCTCCACTGCTCCTCGGGTCCCACCGTCCGCTCCGAGTGCGTCCCGCCCAGTGGTCCACCTCCAAGTACCGTCCTGCTCTGCAAGTCTCAACCACGATCAACGTTGTCCGTCGTCTGCAACCAACACAACGTAGTGCGGGCATAGCCCGTGCAGGGCTGAGTATAAGCTACTCAGTAGGGACCCCGAGACCCCCGAAGGTCTCCCAAAATCCACAGAGGATAAACCACAAAGGAAAGATACAATCACGAAGTAACAACCGACACTGCTTAGGTATATGCCCATACATATACCTAAGTCATCAATTCCAATATGCTCCAACCTCCGAGCCCAAGTACAACCCAGTCCACACAGGAAAGTATACGTATTCCACACAGGAAAGCAAACGTAATCCACACAGGATGGCACAACACAATCCACACAGGAAAGTAAACAGGATTCAGCTCACACAGGTAATACTTCTTCGAAAGATGATAGAAATGATCACTGATCCATCAAAGTCGTCGGACCCACAAAGGATCGATAGGTACTAACCCCCACAAAGACCCACACAGGATCGGACCCACACAGGATCTGTAGGCGCTGGCTCACACAGAACCGTTGAGCGCTGACCCACACAAGATCGGACCCACACAGGATCGGTAGCACTGATCCACATAGGATCGCTGAGTGCTGTAGTCGTCGTCGTCGAATCCACTGAGGATCTCTATACAGTCGCCGTCGTCACAGTAGCAGTCGCAGCCAGCACTAGGGTTCCCGCACACGGCAAGATCGTTCGGGAGGGTCCGCTCCACGAGCCGAGAGGCTGATACATCAACTGACACATAGTCCAGATTTGATGTATCCAAAAGTTCTGTATCGTCAACAGGAACTCAACGTCGCAGACGGCGCGTCAATCGAACGCCCGGTCTGAGAGTTATTGGCTTTTTCGTCCCAGGGGCCCGGTTGGTTTTTAAGGCAAAACCAACTGGACCATTCTCCACCTGCGTCCAAACCTCGGGCAGAGTATGCCAAAATATCCGTCTCACTTAGAGGAAAACAACAAAGTCGACGGCACGTCGATCGGACGTCCGAAGCTCAAGATATGAGCGTTTCCGCTCCAAAGGCCCGGCTGGTTTCGTGTACGAACCAACCCGGACGAACACAAAGTATTCTGAAACCTTGAGTGCGATATACCGAAACGACCGTCTCATTCCAAGTATCGCGTCACCGCTGACGGTGCGTCGATCGGAGGTCCGTAGCCCGAGTTATGGGATATTAAAACCAAATGGTCCGAAAACGGGGGTTTCGGGCCCCGACCGACCCGGCCCGTGACCCCTCGGTCGGCCCAGACCGGGTCGACCCGCCCCAGGTCCGGGTCGGCCTGGCCCGGCCTGGTAGACCGGCCAGGCGCCGGTCCGGCTGGGCACAACGTGCCCAGCGCGCTGTCTGGCTCGGCCTTTGGTCAAGCCGTTTCGGCAAGGGGGGGGGGGGCGCCTGCCCCCCTGTGTAACTGCGGCCCCCCTCAATTAAGGGGGTCGTTTGAAGCTAGCTGGGGGAATTTATTTCCCCCGGCTCCTCCCTGTCCGGCCGGCCCGACCTGGCCGGCCGGTTCCTGCTCAACGGGATCGGCGGTGGTCGGTCCCCTTCCAGTTCCGACACCGGCGGCCCAGTCCGGCCGCCAGTCACCTTGCTCCACCGCGGCCCGGAACCGGCCACGACCCTTATCGTCCGGCGCAGTGCGACGGCACCGCGCCCCTCTGCTGCGGCCCCGCTCCGGACGCGGCGTCTTCGGTTTTCTTCGACGCGGCGCGACGACGTCGCGTTCTTAAACTTCTTTCCACGGCGCGGCGCGACGGCGCCGCGCATTTCCTTCCGCATGAATCCGCGTGGTGCGACGGCACTACGCTTTCCCGTACCAACCACAAAGAAACCAACACGAAAATAAGGAGGGTCGGCCGTGTTTGTGCGGTCCGACCCCCTCGCGTTATTCGATAACAATTGGTTTTAATCCACGAAGATCATCAAGTTTGTATTCACGAACAATTAAATAAATAAAACCCCTACCTCGGTTCAGGAACGGTGCACGACAATCAAGCCGCGGATGACGAGCATCGCGGAGGTCGGGCGTTGCGGAAAAATAATGTCGATTCCGTTGTCGTCGAGGTGCGTTCGAAGAGGTAACGTCGTTGGAAGAAGACGTCGCGTTCTTCGGCGGAGATGTTCCTCGTTGAAGAACGGTGTTCTTCGTCGGAGTCCGAGATGTTCTTCACGTTCTTCGTCGAGGTTGAAGAAGAAGAAGACTTCACGCTTCTCAATCCTCTCAAGGTGGCAAAAACTCAAACAATAATAAAATGAGACCAAGTCTTATTTTATTAACACAACCTAACCATTTGAATTTCAAGAGTTTGAAATTAAGTAACTCACCTTGTTAATTATAACAAGTTGTCAAAAATTAATGAAAGTGAGTTAATGGGGAGTTAGGAAAGTGAAGGGTTAAGAGGAGTTAGGGAGTTAAGGGATTTGAAAAAGTGGGGGGGATCGCGTGGGCCCCACTCTTTCAATTATCCACACATGGGAGGTTGGGTGGATGTGGGCCCCACCACCAACTTCCCATGGGAGAAAAAAAAACCACCTTGATATAAAATAAAATTGATTCAACAATTTTATTTACTTTTTAATTAAACCCCATTAATTAACTTCTTCACCCTCACAAACGCAACTACGGTAAAGGCTCCCTTATGCGATTACCGGCGTTGCGAGTTCATCGGTGCCCTCAGAATTCGATTCCAAGCACCGGTTCAAAAGTTAGAAATTCATGCTCGTTCGTTCACTGAACGTACCCGAGCCAAACTTCGTAAATTGATTCCGGGCACACCGGGCCTCGGAATCAGGTGCCGTCAGAAACCGCGTTCTTGTAAAATTCCAAAGAAAATTAAGAAAAAAATTTCCTTGAATTTTACGGGTCTTTAAATTACTCTCACCTCAGGACTTTACGTCCCTGTAAAGATACATCATAACTACGGAAACAAATGTGGGTACTGAGCACGCATCTGAGCCTCCTGCTCCCAAGTGCTCTCCTAGAGGTTCCCGTGCTGCCATCTAATGTGTACCAGAGGAATCGACCGTCCATGTAGGACCCGCTCCTATTGATCCTCAATCTCCACTGGGACCTCCGCAAAAGTCGCCCCATCGTCAACGTCAAGCTCCCCATGGTCAATGATGTGCATCGGGTTGTGCACGTATCTCCTCAGCTGAGATACGTGGAAGACGTCGTGCACCCGGTGCAACTGAGGTGGTAGAGCCAAGCGATAAGCCACCTCTCCAATCCTGCTGAGGACCTGGAAGGGTCCGATGAAGTGCAGAGATAACTTGCCGCCTCGGCCAAATCTCCGTAAACCACGTCGAGGTGAGACACCCAAGAAGACGTGGTCGCCATCCTCGAACTCTAGTGGCCTCCGCCTCCTGTCAGCGTATGACTTCTGCCGGCTCTGAGCTGTCCTCGTCCGCTCCTGGATGACCTGGACCTTCTCTGTCGTGGCCTGGACCATCTCCGGTCCCACAAGTGCTGACTCCCCAGGGTTTGTCCAGCACAAAGGAGATCAGCAAGGTCGGTCGTACAACGCCTCGTACGGTGCCATCCCGATGGTGTAGTGGTAGCTGTTGTTGTACGCAAACTCCACCAAGGGTAGGTGGTCCTCCCAGCTACGACCAAAGTCGAGGACACATGCGTGGAGCATGTCCTCGAGAGTCTGAATGGTCATCTCCGTCTGACCATCCGTCTGAGGGTGAAAGGCTGTGCTCAGACGTAGCTGCGTCCCGAACGCCTCCTGCAACCCCTTCCAAATCCGGGAAGTAAAGTGAGCATCTCTATCGGAGATGATAGATGATGGCACACCGTGAAGCCGAACAATATCCTGAACATAAAGTTGCCCCAAGCTCTCCACTGAGCCCTGCTCTCTGATGGGTAAGAAGTGAGCCTACTTGGTGAGTCGGTCGACAATCACCCAAATGGAGTCGTGACCTCTGGAAGTACGTGGAAGTCCAGTCACGAATTCCATCGATATGCCGTCCCACTTCCACTCTGAAACCTCCAAGGGCTATACCAAGCCTGCTGGTACCTGGTGCTCAGCCTTCACCTGCTGGCAGGTGAGGCATCGAGAAATGAACTCTGCCACAGCCTTCTTCATGCCCGGCCACCAGTGCTGTCGCCTGAGATCCGGGTACATCTTCGCCACTCCGGGATGTACCGCCAAGGGAGAAGTGTGAAACTCTCTCAGCACCTCCTCCCGTAAAGCAACCGGTACCAAGGTACGTCCCCTGAAAAGGATGTCGTGCTCTGCTCCAAAGGAGAAACCATCAGGTGCCTGTCCTGAGGATATCTCTGCACGTTGCGTCTCACAGTCAGCGTCCCCACGCTGAGCCTCTCTGACCTGCTGTAGTAGTGGAGGAGTAACTGTGAGAGACTGAAGGAAGGCTGCTCCATCACTATCCACGAAGGATATCTACAAAGCGGCTAGCTGCTCTGTCGCCTCCTCAAGTAGTTGAATGCCCGTCCTCCTGCTGAGGGCATCGGCTACCACGTTCCCCTTCCCAGGAGTATAGACTATCTCAAAGTCATAGTCCAGGAGGAACTCAAGTCATCGCCGCTGTTTTAGGTTCAGGTCCTTCTGCGAGAAGATGTACCTGAGACTCTGATGGTCAGAAAAGACTGTAAAGTGCTCGCCCATCAGATAGTGTCGCCACGTCTTCAGAGCGAAGACCACTGCTGCTAACTCCAGGTCATGGGTAGCGTAGTTCTGCTCGTGCGGCCTCAACTGACGTGATCCATAGGCGATCACTGCCCGCTCCTGCATCAGGACACAACCGAGTTTGGTCCCTGATGCATCGCAGTAGACTACGTACCCTACTCCCTCCTTAGGCAACCTCAAGATAGGTGCACTGGTCAATCTCTATCTCAGCTCCTAGAAGCTCTGCTGACATCTGTCTGACCACACGAAGGGTTTCCCCTTCTTCGTCAAAGCTGAGAGTGGTGCCGAAACTCTGGAAAAGTCTGGAACAAATCTCCGGTAGTATCCAGCTAGTCCCAAGAAACTCCGCACCTCCGTCACGCTCTTGGGTGGCTCCCAAGCTAACACTGCCTCGATCTTCGCAGGATCCACTGCAACTCCCGCCTCAGAGATGACGTGCCCCAAGAAGTGGACCTCACGTATCTAGAACTGGCACTTCGAGAGCTTACCATAAAGCTGGTGCTCTCGGAGTGTCTCTAGTACAACCCGTAAGTGGTAGGCGTGCTCCTCCTCAGTCATTGAGTAAATCAAAATGTCGTCGATGAAGACCACGACAAATCGATCGAAGTATGGCTGAAATATCCTGTTCATGAGGGCCATGAACACTACTGGAGCATTGGTTACGCCGAATGGCATAACCAAGAACTCATAGTGGCCATATCGACATCTGAAGGCCATCTTCTGCACGTCCTCGTCTCGAACTCTGAGCTGATGATAGCCTGACCTGAGGTATATCTTCGAGAACCACCATGATCCCTTGAGCTGATCAAAGAGGCCATCAATCCTCGGTAGCGGATACTTTTTCCTCACTGTCACATGGTTCAGGCGACGATAGTCGACACAAAGTTGCAAGCTCACGTCCGCCTTCTTGGCGAACAATATCGGGGAAGCCCAGGGTGAAACACTGGGTTGGATGAACCCCTTGCCCTGCAAGTCCTCCAACTATACCCGTAGCTCTCGAAGCTCAGCGGGGGCCATCCGATATGCTGGAGTCGATATCAGGGTTGTCCCGGGGTACAGGTCAATATAAAAGTCTACCTCTCTACGAGGAGGTATCCCTGGAACGTCGTTGGGGAAGACGTCCGCAAACTGATCCACCACTACAGGAAAACCAGGACTCCGCAAGTCAACTACTCCTAGGATGAGGCTAGCCAAATTATGAGTGATGGGATGTCCTCTCCTCTGCGGAAGTCCATCATGTGCTGTAAAGGATCCCTTCTCGCCGGTGAAGGTGAACCTGCTCCCGTCGGTGCGTACACATCGCACCTTGTGCCTAATACAGTCAATCTATGCATGGAATATAGACAACCAATCCATGCCCAAGATGACGTCGTAAGGCCTCGATGCTGCTATAAGAAGATCCCAGCCGAAGCTCTCGCCTCCTAGAGTAATCTCACACTACCGGCATCAGTGCATAATTGTCGAGTCTACTCCCGTAGGAGTCTCTAGCCATTAGGATCGAGCCAACGGCTCTGTCGGAATCTCTGAGCTCCGAACAAGGGCAGCGGCTATGAAAGAGTGACTCGCTCCTGTGTCTATAAGTACTGCAGCAAGGGTGGAATAGACACAGATAGTACCTCAAATCATCTCAGGCGTGCCGTGGTCGTAGGCCTCCGCTGCCTGGAGTTGTGCTTGTCTCTGCCCGCCAGCTCCCTGTGGTCGGGGTGGACCTCCTGGTGGTGGTGGTGGTAGAGCCTCAAAGCGTCGCCCACCACCTGCTGCTCGGCCAGCTCCTCTGCCTCGTCCGCCTCCTCCCTGCGGACCGCCAGGGTCGACCCTCTGCCTCTGCCTCGGGGGTCCCTCAACCGTCTGCTGCTCCTCGGCACGGCGGGCCGGGCAATCACGAGTCATGTGGCCCTGCCCGCCACACGAGTAGCACTGTCTGCCTCTCGAAAGACTAGCTCCGCGCTGTGTGCCCCGCACTGCTGAGCCAGTGTCCTGAGGTCGTCTGCCTGAGGGTCTGGTCTGCCTGGACCCAAGAGTCATCCGTCAACTGCCTGCTGCAGAAGACTCTGCTACGTGTCGCCCTGCGGTGGGTCTCGGCGCTGGTGTAGAATCATCAAGAAAGCTCTCGATCAAAAGGGACCGCTCCAGTACTCCTGTCTGAGTAGGAATGCTGAGGAAGATCAGCGATGCCCTGATCTCGTGTCTCAATCCCTGATCAAAGGTCCGAGCCCGGAAGAATGGGTCTCGTACCATGTCGGTCGAGTAGCGCGAGAGATCAGTAAATCTCGCCGAGTACTGAGTGACCGTCATGCTGCCCTGCCGCAGCTGAAGAAGCTCCTGAATGCGCACCGCACGGAGGGTGGCTGGGAAGAACTCCGAGCGGAAGAGGCTCTAAAAGTCCGTCCAAAGTAGAGATGTCTCATCGTGCACCTGGAGCATCAAGCACCACCATCGGTCCGCTGCTGCGTGCAGTAGGCTCGTAGTGAGGATCACCATGAGGTCTGCTGGTGTCCTCACTAGCCTGAAAACTCATACGACTGCCTCCAGCCAGTCCTCGGCTTCCTGGGGGTCCGTCTCCCCGCGGAACCTGGGCGGTCGCTGGCGCTAGAACTCATGCAGTGCACTGAGGTGATTTGCATCGTCAGCGGCTAGTGCTGGAAGCATCGGTGGATCGGCGGGTAGAGCTACTGCCGGTGCCACTACTAACAAAGGGCCCTACACCGAGGCCTCGTCGCTCGGTGGGCTGTCGTCATGCTCGACTCTCGGAACCCTAGTTGGCTGCCGTCGTGGGGCCATCCTGAAAAAGAAACAGGTGCTCCACGGTCAGAACAGTATACCTGGTGAGCTGATATAAAGTAATCACAAAGAAAACTTTGAAACACACATGCAATCAATGTTTTCGTGCATTAAGTTGGAAATCAGAAGTCAGGATCCTGGTGTACGGATACGTCGGCCGCCGCACCAACACTGGACTCCCTGGACTGATAACCACACCCAATATGCTAAACACTATTGCTTCACCTAGAAAAGATCAGAGTCCCAAGTTCTGCGGTAGAACCGAACTCCTCTGATACCAATTTGTCACGACCCGTCCTTGGGGCCCGTGCCATGACTACCCCAAGCCCGCCTTCCATAGGCCAGGAGCTGGCGACTAGCACCAAGGCGTAAATCCCGGTAAAAAGGGAAGGCATTGCCTTTGTAAAGTAAACAAGCACCATAGAGTAAGCAAGCGGAAAAAGTAAATACTAAGTAAAAACTGAGTACAACTGTAAGTGCAAAAAGTAAGTGGGCCAGTATACAAACCCAAACTGAAAGTAAAGTACAACTCGAAAGAGAAAACAGCAACTGAAAAGTAAAAGCCGCTACGCTGAGGTGTCCATTGGAAATCTCACCTGAAGGGTGGTACAGATAGCTCCACTACTCCTCGGGTCCCGCCGTCCGCTCCGAGTGCGTCCCGCCCAGTGGTCCACCTCCAGGTACCGTCCTACTCTGCAAGCCTCAACCACGATCAACGCTGTCCGTCGTCTGCAACCAACACAACGTAGTGCGGGCATAGCCCGTGCAGGGGTGAGTATAAGCTACTCAGTAGGGACCCCGAGACCCCCGAAGGTCTCCCAAAATCCACAAAGGATAAACCACAAAGGAAAGATACAATCACGAAGTAACAACCGACACTACTTAGGTATATGCCCATACATATACCTAAGTCATCAATTCCAATACGCTCCAACCTCCGAGCCCAAGTACAACCCAGTCCACACAGGAAAGTATACATATTCCACACATGAAAGCAAACGTAATCCACACAGGATAGCACAACACAATCCACACAGGAAAGTAAACAGGATTCAGCTCACACAGGTAATACTTCTTCGAAAGACGATAGAGATGATCACTGATCCATCTAAGTCGTCGGACCCACAAAGGATCGATAGGTACTAACCCCCGCAAAGACCCACACAGGATCGGACCCATACAGGATCTGTAGGCGCTGGCTCACACAGAACCGCTGAGCGCTGACCCACACAGTATCGGACCCACACAGGATCGGTAGCACTGATCCACATAGGATCGCTGAGTGTTGTAGTCGTCGCCGTCGAATCCACTGAGGATCTATGTACAGTCATCGTCGTCATAGTAGCAGTCGCAGCCAGCACTAGGGTTCCCGCACACAGCAAGCTCGTTCGGGAGGGTCCGCTCCACGAGCCGAGAGTCTGATACATCAACTGACACATAGTCCAGAGTTGATGTATTCAAAAGTTCTGTATCGTCAACAGGAACTCAACGTCACAGACGGCGCGTCAATCGGACGCCCGGTCTGAGAGTTATTGGCTTTTTCGTCCCAGGGGCCCGGTTGGTTTTTAAGGCAAAACCAACCCGACCGTTCTCCACCTATGTCCAAACCTCGTGCGGAGTATGCCAAAATATCTGTGTCACTTAGAGGAAAACAACAAAGTCGATGGCACATCGATCGGACGTCCGAAGCTCAAGATATGAGCGTTTCCGCTCTGAAGGCCCGGTTGGTTTCGTGTACGAACCAACCCGGCCGAACTCAAAGTATTCCAAAACCTTGAGTGCGATATACCGAAACGACCGTCTCGTTCCAAGGATCGTGTCACCACTGACGGCGCGTCGACCGGAGGTCTATAGCCCGAGTTATGGGCTATTGAACCCAAACGGTCCGAAAACGGGGGTTTCGGGCCCGGACTGACCCGGCCCGAGACCCCCCGGTCGGCCCGGACCGGGTCGACCCGCCCCAGGTCCGGGTCGGCCCGGCCCGGCACGGCCCGGCCCGGCCTGGAAGACCAGCCAGGCGCCAGTCCGACTAGGCACTGCGCGCCCAGCGCGCTGTCTGGCTCGGCCTTTGGCCGAGCCGTTTCAGCAGGGGGGGGAGGAGGGCGCCTGCCCCCCTGTGTAACTGCGGCCCCCCCTCAATTAAGGGGTTCATTTGAAGCCGATCGGGGGAATTTATTTCCCCCGGCTCCTCCCGGTCCGGCCGGCCCGACCTGGCCGGCCGGTTCCTGCTCAACGGGACCGGCGGTGGCCGGTCCCCTTCCAGTTCCAACACCGGTGGCCCGGTCCGGCCGCCGGTCACCTTGCTCTGCCACGGCCCGGAACCGGCCGCGGCCCTTGTCGTCTGGCGCGGTGCGATGGCACCGCGCCCCTCCACTGCGGCCCCGCTCCGGCCGCGGCGTCTTCGGTTTTCTTCGACGCGGCGCGACGACGTCGCGTTCTTAAACTTCTTTCCACGGCGCGACGCGACAGCGCCGCACATTTCCTTCCGCATGAATCCACGTGGTGCGACAGCACCACGCTTTCCCATAACAACCACAAAGAAACCAACACGAAAATAAGGAGGAGGGTCGACCGTGTTTGTGCGGTCCGACCCCCTCACGTTATTCGATAACAATTGGTTTTAATCCATGAAGATCATCAAGTTTGTATTCACGAACAATTAAATAAATAAAACCCCTACCTCGGTTCAGGAACAGTGCACGACAATCGAGCCGCGGATGACGAGCGTCGCGGAGGTCGGGCGTCGCGGAAAAAGAACGTCGATTCCGTTGTCGTCGAGGTGCGTTCGAAGAGGTAACGTCGTTGGAAGAAGACGTCGCGTTCTTCGGCGGAGATGTTCCTCGTTGAAGAACGGTGTTCTTCGTCGGACTCTGAGATGTTCTTCACGTTCTTCGTCGAGTTTGAAGAAGAAGAAGATTTCACACTTCCCAATCCTCTAAAGGTGGCAAAAACTCTAACAATAATAAAATAAGACCAAGTATTATTTTATTAACACAACCTAACCATTTGAATTTCAAGAGTTTGAAATTAAGTAACTCACCTTATTAATTATAACAAGTTGTCAAAAATTAATGAAAGTGAGTTAATGGGGAGTTAGGAAAGTGAAGGGTTAAGAGGAGTTAGGGAGTTAAGGGATTTGAAAAGGTGGGGGGGCTCGCGTGGGCCCCAGTCTTTCAATTATCCACACATTGGAGGTTGGGTGGATGTGGGCCCCACCACCAACTTCCAATGGGAGAAAAAAAAACCACCTTGATATAAAATAAAATTGATTCAACAATTTTATTTACTTTTTAATTAAACCCCATTAATTAACTTCTTCACCCGCACAAACGCAACTACGGTAAAGGCTCCCTTAAGTGATTACCGACGTTGCGAGTTCATCGGTGCCCTTGGAATTCGATTCCGAGCACCGGTTCAAAAGTTAGAAATTCTTGCTCGTTCGTTCACTGAACGTACCCAAGCCAAACTTTGGAAATTGATTCCGGGCACACCGGGCCTCAGAATCAGGTGCCGTCAGAAACCGCGTTCTTGTAAAATTCCAAAGAAAATTAAGAAAAAAATTCCCTTGAATTTTACGGGTCTTTACAATATGAGTATCTGATGACTTCCAAATTGTGAGTGCATTTATATATAAGCATGTAGTCTTTAGTTCCTTTGAGGTATCTTAATACCTTCTTCACACCCTTCCAGTGGTCTATACCTGGATCACTCTGATATCATCCCAACATTCCCACTACAAATACAATGTCAGGCCTTGTGCAGACCTGAGCAGACATTAAACTACCAACATTAGAAGAAAACAGGATGGATTTTATTTGTTCTCATTCAAAATCATTTTTAGGTCTTTGGTTCATACTGAATTTATCCCCCTTAACAATGGGTGCTATACTTGGTGCACAGTCTTTCATACAAAATCTCTCTAAGACTTTATTAATATATGTTTCCTGATACAAGCCTAGAATGCCTCTCAACCTATCCCTATGAATCTTTAATCCAATGACATATGATGCATCACCCATATCTTTGATGTCAAAACTTTTGGAGAGAAACTTTTTAACCTCATATAGAAAACCCTTATCATTAGTGGAAAGTAAAATGTCATGTACATATAAAACAAGAAAACATATTTTACTCCCACTGACCTTATGGTATATACATTGATCCATAATTTTTTCTTCAAAACCAAATGAAGTAATTACATCATGAAATCATAAATACCATTTTTGGTATTCTTGTTTTAAACCATAGATATACCTTTGGATCTTACACACCAAATTCTCACCATTACTAGAGAGGAATCCTTCAGGTTGTTTCATGTAAAACTCCTCATCTAGATTACCATTCAGAAAAGAAGTTTTCACATCCATTTGTTGTAATTCAAAATAAAAATGAGCTACTAATGAAAATATGATGTGTAAGGAATCCTTTTTGGATACTAGAGAAAAAGTGTTAGTATAATAAATACCTTTCTTTTGATTGAACCCTTTAGCAACTAGTTGGGCCTTGTATCTTTCAACGTTTCCTAATGAATTATTCTTAGTTTTAAAAACCCATTTACATCCAATAGGTTTTACACCAAAAGGCAACTCAAAAAGGTCCCAAACATCATTAATCTTCATGGAATTCAACTCCTCCATCATGGAATCGTACCACGTATTTGACTCCTCACAACTCATGGCTTGTGAATATGTTTCGGGATCATTTTCAACTCTAATATTATAGTAAGATTCTTGTAGATACAATATATAATCACTGTAAATTGATGTATTTATCATCCTTGTGGATCTTCTCAATGTTTCACCATTATTTTCTTGAGGAATTTGTGTTTCAACTAATTGTTCAAGGGTTTATGATTCTTGAAATATTTGATCCAAAGGGTGATCATCAACCATTTGTTGAATGATATTTGTTTGAAAATGAGTTTTTTTGTGAACAATTATCAATCTATCACCTGAGTTAGAGGGTTTATCTTCTGAATGGTATTCATCGTGAATTTTGTTGATAAAATCACTCCCACTAATTAGGTCATTTTCAAGAAATTTTTCATTTCTTGATTCCAAAATTCTAGTGTTTAATGATGGACAATAAAAATGATATCCTTTAGACCTTTCATCATATCCAATGAAGTATCCACTAATGGTTCTCGGATCCAACTTATTTTCATGTGTATTATAAATACACACTTCTGAAGGACATCCCAAAATGCGTATATGCCACAAACTCGGTTTCCAACCCTTAAACAATTCAAAATGTGTGTTTGAAAATGCCTTTGTTGGAACCCAATTAAAAATGTATGATGCCACTTTAAGTGAATATATCCACAATAATTTAGGTAGCTTAGAGTTACTAAGAATAATTCATACCATGTCCATTAATATTCAGTTTCTTCTTTAAGCTACACCATTTTGGACTGGTGAACCTGGCATAGTGTATTGTGCAACTATTCCATTTTCTTGAAGAAACCTTGCAAATGGGCCAGACAATTGTCCATCCTCAGTGTATCTCCCATAATATTCTCCACCTTGATCTGACCTCATGATCTTAATTTGTTTACCACATTGTTTCTCTGCTTCAGCCTTAAAAAATTTAAAGGCTTCAAGTGCTTCATTTTTATTGTGAAGCAAATCGAGATACATATATCTTGAATAGTCTTCAATGAATAAAATGAAGAATTTATGATTATTTAAATCCATATTTGAGCTACATATGTCTGTATATATTATTTATAATATGGTTGAACTTATATTTTCACCATTCTTTGATTTATTGGTTTGATTTCTCTTAATTCAATCCACACAGGTTTCAAAATCAGTGAAATAAAGAGTACTAAGTACCCCATTCTTGACTAATCTTTGAATCATTTATTTTGAGATATGACCTAATCTCTGGTTCCATAATATAGAATATTTTTCATTTATAACACTTATTTTAATGCCAGTATGAACATGCATGTTATCATTATCAATTTTTCTTTGCAAATCAATGGAGAAAATCCCATCCTTTAATGTACCACATCCAACGACATCATTTCCATATATCAAGGAAAAAATAGTTTCACAAAAACTAAATGTAAAACCCAACGGTACAAGTTTTGAAACTGAAATAAAGTTTCTGGAGAAACTTAGAATATAAAATGTCTTTTCCAAAAGCAAAGTAAACCCAGTGGATAACACTAAAGTGCATGTCCCCACGGCTTCCACATGTGAGCGCATCTTGTTTTCTGAATAGACTCCAAGCTCACTGTCCACTAGTTTACTTAGGTTTTTCATACCCTACAAGGTATTCACAATATAGATTTTAGAACCAGAATCAATCCACCAAGTGTTATAAATTGTATCAACCATATTTGATTCATAACAAACCAATGATATTGAAATACCTTTCTTTTCAATCCATTTCGGAAATTTAGGACAAATTTTCTTTACGTGTCCTTTTCCTTTGTAGAAAAAACAAGTGACTTCCTTCTTAATATTAGGTTGAGGAAGAAATTTCTCTTTCCCCTTTTTATTGTCTTGAAATTTATGACCCTTATGTTTCTGGTTCATTGTCAGCATATTGGTTTCTCCCATTTCCACCACAAGCCTTTCCTCCTCTTGAACACACATAGTCATTAATTCATTAATTGATCATTTATCTTTATGTGTGCTATAAGAGATTTTAAATGGCCCATATTGATGTGGTGTTGAGAATATAATGCACTAGAAACGGCTTGGATATATCAACCTCAATATTATTAAGTTGATCCGCAATATCTCTCACCCGTTTGATGTGCTCGTGCACACCTTTTATGGTGGTGAGTCTCATAGATGAGAACTTCATGATTAATGTGCTTGCTAATGCTTTATCTGAAGAGATGAACTGGTCATCTATAGATTTTAGCAAGTTACAAACATTATTATTCCCATTGACTGAATCATGAATGTTATCACATAGTTTAGTTTTTATAAACATCGTACTAAGACGGTTTGACCGCTCCCAATGTTCATAAAGTGATATATCATCTAGTGTGCTATCATTATTAACTACATGTGGTTTTTCTTTTTGAATAGCATAATCAATGTCCATCCATCCCAGATGAAGAATAATTATCTCCATCTAAATTGTATAGTTGTCACCCTTTAATTCAGGAATGTCATAGTGAATATCAGAAAATCCTGATAGCATAACTATAAATTGAATACATGCTTGTTAGTCTGAATTACATAATTTACATAGTAAATTCTGTCAACATGAATCTAAAAAATATAAATTTCCCGTGGGCGAAATTTTAATTTAACAGATTCATGAAATCAATCAAAAATTATCAAGTAATATTTTAATTCATTAATTGAATTATAATTTAATAATTTAATAAACCATATGAAAAAATATTAAAATTTTAATTTTCAAAATGCCTGTGGGAAAATTATGAAAATTAAATTTAATATAATAAAAATTCATGTGGGATAAAATTTATTATATTTTTCATATAACATTTAATGTGATTTAATGAATATGTGGTTTTTATTTAAATTGGGAATGTTGTGGAAAAACCCAATTTTTAATAAAATTTACAAAAAAACACAGAATTATCAATTGATAGTTTAATTCATAAATTATTGAATTATAATTTGATAATTCAACAAACCATATGAAAAAATATTAAAATTTTTAATATTCATAATACCTATGGGAAAATTATGAAAATTAAATTTAATATTTCATCTAATGGAAATAAAGATATATAAATATATTTGATTACTGAAATTGCAACAAGTTCATGTACATTTTAATGCAATTTTACTATATATATAAATTTTATTTAATTAGGAATGTTGTGGAAAACACCAATTTTAATAAAATTTACAAAAAAAATCACGACTAATTAATTAAGGATGTGTAAAACATCTTTAATAATCGAAAATTAAGAAATGAAGAGGATGACGGTAGATAAGGAAATTCTTTATTTCCAAATCTAAAAATAGAAAAAGGTTTTTGATAAAAACAGAGTGTAAGAAGTTCTTTTACAAGACAGAGGTATAACTCCATTTGATACCAAATGTTAGAAATCTTAAAGAATATATAATTCTAGGATTGGAAAATTTCTTTAATAAAAAAAATGTTACTTACCTTCAGCCATTATAAAAATAGGAAATGATTGAATTAAAACATGAATGCATTCTACACTCTGCACGGGGATGTAGATGGTGTATGTTTCCTTAATCCACTGAGTACGGGGGGATTATATTTATAGGGGGTTATAACATAAAGAACCCACCACAATTTACTCCATCTACAAGGAGTATTAATGGAGATTTATTTCCATCAATGTAATAAATAAATTATTCAAACTGAATTTAATACATTAAATACATGTATAATAAATTATCATATTTATGATAACGTTCCATATTTATTGAAGGACCATTTATTAATAACGTACCATATTGATTTTTGGACCATTTATTATATTCTAAAATAATTTATTACATTATTAATTAATTTGATGGACTATTTATTATAGGATCAACCTTCAATATCATTGAAGAACTAGTAGAGCCAGTATAAACAAATCCATTGAAGACTAGTGGTACCATTATAAATAATTAAATCAACCCTTTATTGGTTTTGTATTTAATTTTATAACATTTTAGGTCATTTATTGGCAATTTTCATCATTTCAATTTATAATGATAAGAAAATCCGTGAAACAACTACAGGTCGATCACGGTAAGGAGTAGGTCTTAGTACCTTACCTTGTAAAAATCCTTGTGTGTTTTTCATTGATTTAATTTTTTTGAATATTAGAAAAGTGGGACTTCAAATAATGAGATATCGAAGCCTTAACTGGCCAAAAGGATGAATTAAAAATAATAACTCGTAAAAATTAACCACTGATTCACCCCCCCCCCCTCTCAATGGATTCAACCTGGGGCTCTACAAATAAGTTTAAAAAGTTTTTATATCAAAATTCAATATAAAATTGATTTTAGTGAAATAAATTGGATAAATAAATATATAATTGAACTAATTTTACTTTTAAAACCATATAAAAATAAAAAATATCTTGTAAATGATTTGAATGAAAAGACAATTTTAAATAAAAATCAGTATTTTTTAATATTCACTAAAAAAATTATCTTCTCATAATATTCTCAAAAATTAAATACAAGATAATTTTGAAATTATAATTTCAAAAATTATGTTTATTTTTTAAAATAAATTTTCTAAAAGTGTAAAAATTAATTTTAAAGTAAGTACACAAAATGCGACAAAATTTTTTTTAGAAAAATGTAATTTTTAAATTTAAAATTAGATTTATTCTTATCTCATGTCTAGAAAACACATAATATGAATGTTAAACATTTTATTGAATATAAAATATATATATATATATTTCATTAAAAATCATTCAACAAAAGTGATTTTTTTAATTTATTTAGGTAAAACATGTTTGTTCATAGAAAAACAATTTTTCGGAAAAATATTTCCTTTATTTTTAAAGGGTTATTATTTTCATTTATAATTAATTGATAACCAAAAAATCATTTTATATACATGTTTAAACCAAATATTTTCATAATTTAGTTAGTCTTATTCATACCCACCATTCCAATATCTTGGAAATAACTATCATGTTAAATAATAATATTTTAACAGTATGTCGTGTTTCATTAGAACTCAGTGTTGTGTATAGCACAAGCTATAAAAGAAATTAAATTTAATAGAAAAAAATTCATAAAATTTTAGGGTGTTACATTCTACCCCCTAAAAAGGAATTTCTTCTAAAAATATCATTTAATTTTATAAAAAACTAAAGATACTTCTGCCTTATTACATCCTCAAGTTCTCACGTAGCTTTCTCAAGATGGAAATTTCACCACAAAAATTTGACCAGGTGAGTGGTATTATTTAATAAAACATTATCTATACAATCCATAATATACATTGTTCATTCCTCATAAAAAAATATCATGCCCCAATGGTATAAACTCTAAGTTCAGTATATGTGAAGGATCAGGTATGTACTTTATCATGAGAGATACATGGAACACATCTTGGACTTGAGAGAGGTTATGTGGAAGCACCAAGAGATAAGATATAGTCTTGATATGATCAATAATCTCAAATGGAATGATATAAATATGGATTAATTTCCCTTTATTTCATAATATCATAACCTTCTTCCTTGGATAAATTCATAGAAACGACTTATCACCAACTTTAAATTCCAAATCACACCAGTGATTATCAGCTTAACTTTTCTGCTGGATTTTTTTCCTTATGTGTTGTTGAATGGCTCTATCCTTAACTTCCATATCTTCAACTATATTTGGTCCCAATATATTTATTTCTCCAACTCCAGTCCATCATGTTGTATCTCTGCACTTCTTTCCATATAGGGATTTATAAGGATCCATTTGAATGCTTTGAGTGAAAGATATTGTTGTAAGAAAACTCAACTAGAGGAAGGTGTTAATCCCAACTGCCTTTGAAATTCATATAACAAGATCTTATAATATCCTATGGGTTTTAAATTTTTCTCTCAGACTGATCATTTTTATGATGATGATATGCATTGTTTTTATCTCAACTTTGTATCAATATTTTTTTGAAGACTTCACCAGAACTTATAGGTAAGCCTCGAATCCAGACCAGACACAATAAAATGTAGTAATACATGAAGCCTTACTACTTCCTTAATATATATCCTAGAAAGATGATCTGGAGAGAAATTTTCAATTATATAGATAAATTTTTATAACTTTTAAGTTAATCTAATACAACCCATATAGCATTGTTCCCTTTATAAATTTTGGGGAGTCCGACAACAAAATCCATGGTGATGTATTCCCATTTACATTCTGGTATGGATAATGGTTATAGAATAACCTAAAACATTTTTCTCTTAGCCTTAACTTATTGACATTCCAAACAATGAGATATATACTCAACAATATCTCTCTTCATGACATCCCATAAGAAATACTCTTTCAAATCTCTTTACATCTTTTTTCTTCCAGGATGAATATAGAATGAATAATTATGAGCCTCTTCTAATAGATCCTTCAAATTGGGTATGGATGGAACACATACATGGTTCCTAAACCTTATCATTCCATCATAATCATGGTTAAACTCAATAATATTTCTCATCTTCTTCTACCGATCTATGTATTCCTTTTTCACCTCTTTAATCTTTATTTGGATAGATTGTTGAACAATTATTTGAGAAAGATAATATTTATCCACTTCCTTAAATATTTCAAGATCCATCCTTTAAAAATCAATAAATATTGGATATTTTATGATCCTCATCATGGGTAATCTATAATGATCTTTTAAACTCAAAACATCATCCACCTTGTTTGCTTTTCCCAAGGTGGTAATGTATTAAAAAGTCATAATATTTAATCAACTCTAACCATATTCTCTAGTACATCTTCAACTCCTTCTGTGTCAATATATAATTTAAAATTTTGTGATCATTATATATATCACACTTTTCTCCATACTTTTAAATTCCTCCATATCTTGAATAAAAAAATTACCACATCTAACTCCAAATCATGATTTGTGTAATTTTGCTCATGAACATTCAATCATTATGAGGCATAAGTTATAACCATGTCATTATGTATGAGAACTCATCTCAATTCCTTCTTGGTTGAATCACTATAGATTAAAAACACTTCTCTACTACATGGTAATGTAATCATATTTTCACTAACTAATCTTTTCTTTAGTTCCATGAAATTTTCCTCACATTTATTTGACCAAAGAAACTTGGCTCCCTTCTAAGTTAACTGGGTGAGAAGATTAGATAGTCATGAGAAATTATCCATAAACTATCAATAATATCCAACCAAACCAAGAAAACTTTATATCTCATTCACTGTGGTTGGTTTGGACTAACATTCAATAGCCTCTGTCATTTATGGATCCATCGATACACCCTAGATTGATATTATATTACCCAAAAACGAAACCTTTTGTATCCAAAATTCACGCTTCATAAATTTTTCATAAAACATATCCTTTCTTGGGGTCTTATGTATAATTCTCAAGTGATCTTAATGATATTCTGTTATCTTTGAATAAATAAGAATATCATCTTTAAATACTACCGCAAACTAATCAAGGTAATCTATGAAGACTCTATTAATTAAATCTATAAAGATAGTGGGGGAATTAGTAAGACAAAATGGCATCACTATATACTCATAGTTTTAATACCTTGTATGAAATATTTTCTTGGGTATATAGTCCTTATTAGCCCTGAATTTATGATATCTAGAATGAAGGTCAATCTTAGAAAAGTATTGATATCCACATAGTTGATCAAACAAGTCATCAATATGGGGTAGAGGATACTTGTTCTTAATTTTCATCTTGTTCAACTCCCAATAATCAATGAAAATTCACATCGATCCATATTTCTTTTTGAAAAAAGAGAATAGGTGCACTCCAAGGTGACACACTTCACCGGATGAATCCCTTATCAAGATTATCCTAGAGTTTCTTCTTCAATTATTGTAACTTAATCGGGGCCATTCTATAGAGTCTTTGAAATAGGTGTCGAACTAAGTATGAGTTCAATTGAAAAATCAACTTCATAATTTATTGGAATGCTAGGAAACTATTTTTGAAAGACATAAAAAAACACCCACACAATAGTTATATCATCTATGTTGGGTTTATACCCAACCATCTGAGATAAACACCCCTCTTGAATAGAAATCAAAACCCATATAATAGATGTGATTTCCATAAAAAGTTCATATTTGTCATCACACTGATATATGGTAATATATTGGTTTGGAATATCAAACATGAATTCCCTTCCTCAATAATTGATGTGATATTTATGTATAGAAATCTAATAAATTCCTAAGATAACATCAAATTTAACCAGATAAAGAATGAAAATATTTGCTGGAAGCACATTCCAACAAACTTAAATCAAAGAGGAATCATATACTTGAGATGTGATCATCATACCATTAGGGGTTTTCACTACTAATTCTACATCAAACCATGTGGGTGTCATATTGATACTCTTAGAAAATTCTTTAGATATAAAATAATGGGTAGATCTAGAGTCAAATAAGACATCAGCAATTCTAGAGTGGATGGTATGTGTACCATTCACCACGCTGTTATTTCACCCCTCATCAAAAATAGTGATCGCATGATATTTACCCTTGTCCCTTGTATTAATAGGTTGCTAACATTGATCATCATTATTAACCTTCATATTTGGGAACTGGTTAGCATAATTCATATACTCTTTAAATTTGAAACACCAGAGTGTGGGTGGTGAAATCTATGGATATTTCTCTCTATTCACATCATTAGTTAACTTCTTCCCATAAATTTGGTATTTTTTTCCTAATTAACATCCCTTTCACATTTAAAACATTTACCAATCCTATTAATATAGTTTCCTCCATGTTTCCTTCCACACTTCAAGAATGAAGGAAATCTAATATTATTCTCTCCATGTTTCTTAGTGTTTCCCTTTAACTTCATCTTTATTTTTTTATAAAAACCATGTGATTTATGGATAACTCAAAAATTTATTTTCACCTTGAGAGTACATAGAATGATTTCTTCATAGATATTGAAGTTCCTTATGGACAAATCCATTCAGAGAATTGGTTTTAATCCACAAAAGAATCAATCAACCTTATTTTTAGGATGGATGATAGTACCATAAGTGTACCTCACAAGTCTTGTAAAATTATTCTCATAGGATCCAATGGATTCATCATCCCTCTGATTTAACTCAAGGAATTTCTTATTCATTTTCATATTAATAATATAAATAAAGTAATTATTCAAAAATAATTTCTTAAACTCATCCCATTCCATGGAGTCGATTTCAACTTGTTGACTCGTATTCTTGATAAGATTTCACCATTGATCTGCTTCGGCTTCCAAATGATAGAGAGTAAAAATGAATTTTTCATACTATATACATTGGATAATGGAAAATATCATTTCAATGGTACTAATCCATTTATCATAAACTATTGGATGGTAAAAACCACTAAAAAGGTGAATGTTTCCTCGTGAAGGAATTGACATAATGTGGTTCCCTTTTTTGATTGTTTGGAAGTTCATCATGATTCATAGCTTGAGAAAGTTGTGTGGGCCTAGTAATGATATTTTTCAATAAATATCCCATAAAAATTGATTTATCAAGAGGAAAATCATTTCATTTTCCATCACACTCAACATTAACATGGTTCCTTCAGGTTCCATCAATTGACTAAAACCAAAAAACATAGTGTGAGAAATAATAATCATAGTGGGAAAACACATAGTCATGAAAATAATTTATATGATATCTTAATCAAAACACCTTATTTTAAATCCATGAAATATAAGGTTTAACCTAGGTTATTCATGGTCATCATCTATTCAAATACTTCATGATGGTTCATAAAGAAATTATAAATTAACCAAATCATATCCCCCAAGAGTGTCAAACCAGATACATAATAAGTCTTGTTTTCATGTACCAGGTAATTCTCAATTCATTCCCAACATGTCTTTTTTAGATTTATTACCCCTAGGTACAAATATTACTAAACTATGTCAATTTATAGTATCTATACATGGACTTATTTCTAAGTAAACCACATAATCTTTTCCTTACCAAAATTTTAGGATGTTACCCTATACTTAGGATTATCCTAAGGGTTCTCACTAAAGTTTTATCATCCTAGTTTCCAAAGTTTAATGAAACCTAACCTTTGATACCAACTATAATGACTTGGGATTTTAATACATATATATTATATATTTTTTATGAACATTCATTACATTACACAAACACATTTTTGTGGATCGTAAAGTTATAGTGCCTTTTGAAACTTGTAAACACAAAAAACTGGTTCATAAGAGTTTTACATCATATCCCACTTAGTTACTAATTAATAGAACCCTTATTATACATATCACATGTAATAACTATCATCATAAACTAGGGAAAAGAAACATAAGAAAGGGTGTGCTCAGATGATCAGTAAGGCTAAATAATGGAAATAAATAAACATAATGTGGGAATGAGGGTATGATAACATGATCATAACATACGAAAACCATAACCTATATATAAATATAAAAATCTTGATTCAAGACATAATGATTAGTATCTCATAATACATGAATCATAAGGAAATCAAAGAATATGATCCATGAGAGCATAACATTGACATAATACATGGAATTTTGGCATACACATAAGCATCGAAAATCATTTTCATAATAGTCAAGGAATATTTCCAAGTCTATCATAGTGAAATGGGTTCACTCCCCCCAAACCATCATAGTAGTCAAGTTTTTCTCCCAAGAATATCATAATGGACAAAGTCCCATACTGAATCGGATTCACTTCACATTTCATTCATGTGTATATCATAATATATCAATCTTTACCCAGTGCATTGGAGGGGGATATAGATCCCACCTATCACATAATGAAAATCATACATATGTGTGCCAAAAGATCATAAAATATTCATCATATTAGAACCCATGAAAATAAATTGGTTTCATAAAACATTCATCATATCAGAACCTATAAAAATAAATGGGCTTCATAAAATATTTATCATATTAGACCCCATGAAAATAAATAGGTTTCATTAATATTTTATCGCAGCATAACCTGTGGAAAATAAATAGGTTTCATAAACATATTTTCATTATAAATATAAAACATCCAGATAAAGAATAAATATGGTATCATTGGATCATATCCCAAGTAAATATTAAGTAATATCATAGTATTTTATCTTAGATGTAAATTTATTTTGAAATAAAATAACTTTGAACATTTCTTGAGGAAAATAACCATTATTTGAAAATCATAATTTTAAAACTATAAATTCATAAACTATTATGGAAATAATTTTATTTGAAAATAACCTTGAAAATTTATAAATTAATCTTCAAATAAAATAGTTGTCATGATGGTGTAAATCTCATTCATGTCATACATGTTAAAACAAATATTCCTTTCACATTTTTAGTAAAATCCAAATGGGCCTTATTTGGAAAATGACATGAAGATTCATTTTAAAACAGTTTATTAAAAAGTAAAATAAGGGTAGAAATGAATTTAAAAAATATTGGGAAATTTTTAAAATCATATTTAAAATAATTTTTGAAAACATTAATATAGAATAAAAAATCATTTTTGACTGAAGTGAGAAATAAAATCGATTTTTCTTAAAAAAATTGTTTTTGATCCCTTGAGTGCATTAGAAGAAGAAGAAAATGAAAGGAAAATGCATATTTTAAAGAAATAACCATAGGATAAGAAAATACATGATTTTATTGAGATATATATCATAAGTATTTATCATTGTAATCATAATTATAAATAATCATGATAAATGATGGGATTGTAACATAAATTATTTACCACTTTGGTATATTTTGAATCGTAAACACCATTAAATATTAACATCAAATTAAAGTTTAAATATAATTAAAATAATAATATTCATGATATAACATGTCAAATGGTACTATATACAACTCATAAAATAATATAGGTTCATGACATATCTTATGTCCCAAAGAAGGCAATTTGAGACAAAAAACTCTTACCTTAAGTCTCTAATTCCTTCATACACATTCGAAAAACCAATATAATAAATATAGGATTATTTTACATATATTACATAAACATACTTATATATATATATATCATACCATATATTATTTACTTATGAAATTTTATTACCTATTTATTAACAATTCCTGGTTAAAATCATGTTTCGGGTAATAACTGCTTTATTTTCATGTATGTTTTGAGTTTGTATTTTTGATAATTTTACTTTTATCATGGTTACATGATATATATAATTTTAAAAATGATTTAAATATCATTTATATTCATTATATATGTATTTATATTAATCCATAAAATTTTGAGATATAAAATGAAATACACCAATCATGGAGATGGTAAGTCATACGTATGCATGAATGTTGTTTCCATTTTTTAACGGATGGAAAAAAATAAAGGTAAATAATAATTCACCTTTATAGAATTATTATGATTTCATATATATAAAATTTATTTATTAACATTATCCTTATTACCTTCCATGCAAAATGTTAGTGAAAAAGAATCACAGCGTTTCGTAAGGCGATAGTTCACCGTACACATGAACAACATTATCCTTTATTCAATGCATAGTAAGGTAAAAAAGTATATGATATTTTTATTTTATGTAATTATTAATATTTCAATAATATAATATATAAATATCAAATTAATTCTTATTACCCTCCATGTAAAGCATAAGTGAAAAATGAATCACATCGCTTCGCGAGGCGATAGTTCGTCGTACACGTGAGTGATGTTATTGTATTCCATATATAATGGAAAGTAAGAGGGTATATGTGAAATTTTAATTTAATAAGTATAATTATATCATAAATATAATATATAATCATTATATACATCATAATTTCTAGATGTAAGAAGTGGTGATGTAAAAATAATTACATCAGTTTGCAAGGCGGTAGTCCGTTGTACACGCAATCACCCATTTTGTTTCTCATTTAAGGGAGTAGGTGATGGTTTTATGTGATTAACTTAACATAAAAACATCTTACTATACAGAATATATTGAGGTTATTAAGTTTTTTGGGTCCTGAAAATTTTTCAATAGAAATCGAAGTAATCCCATTGATTTGGAAAAGGAAGGAAAAATAATTGAAGGAAAAATGTTTGAGGAGAGAAAATGGAAAAGGAAGAATTGAGGACACAAATTATAAATCCTTTGTAGATCTCCTATCTACATGTAAATACTCTTCATGAGTCATCCATGAACTAAGTAGTTTGTAGGAAGGAGACGACAGCACCATACCCCGCAAACAAAACTAAATCATCTACGTGAAGGATATGGAGATATCCACCCTAAAAATGATTCTCTCCCATGAACTAAAATAGTTTTCGGATAAGTAGAAACCATCATCTCTTCACAAAATAAATGAAGTCATTCACAATAATGATGTGTTGATTCTTTCCATCCCACAAACGATGACCTCGTTTCCCCACTAACTAAGTCTTCCGTAGGCTGAGTATTTCCCGTGGTCTTCCACAAAAGAGGGTTTATGGCCTCATCATAGATGACCAGCCACACCAGTGTCTAGTTCCTCTATTTATCTATAAATATAACCCTATGGGAACTAAAAAGTGGATCTAAGGATCAAGTAATCAATAGATCTACATAATGGAAAGAGTGAAAGATCCACAAATGTCGGAATCCTTCGATGATTCCCTATAGGTAAAACCCCACCACAAAGCATTAAGAAGGATAAAATAAACCAATTGGTAGCCCGTGTGAACTCAAAACCCTTGGAAATAATATTCCCCGCAAGGCACAGAACCAATGGCCCCTTTTCAACCAGGAATCCCGCGTAGAAAATCACTACGTGTGTAAAACCTTGCCCCGTATAGAAAATCACTATGTGGGAGGAACTCGATCTTGTGTAGCAACATGATACAGGGATTGAACATGTCCCCGCATAGAAATATGTTTTGTGGAACGAACTCAGATCCTCATAAAAAATGGAATGTGGACATCCCTATTACTCGCTAAGCACCATGCCATGCGGAGAGAATCTCATCCCATGTAAAACCGTGTTATGCGGCATGGGGTATCTAAGGGTGTTCCACTCTCAAGCTCCATTCACTCTCTTAGATTGTACCATTAGTTCCTATGGTGAACCCTATATGAACCATCCCAATGGAATTATGCCAAGACTTTTTTTCAAATCCACTGAACACTTATGATAAAACCTTTGAGCACATCAGTGTTCCCTTTTGAGTTTACATGCCCATGGTAAGTGGAATCACATTGGTAATATTTATTGAGAAGCAGACACTTGGAATTCCCCCAAGTTTACATTCCCATGGTAATAAAAATTATAACCTCTAGGTACCCACATGAGCCTCACTGTTCTAGGGATTGAAAGGAACCACTGGCCTTTCCCCTCGATGAAGGATAGTGTTGAAAATTCCCTTCTCTCCCAGGACAGATCATAGGGCACTCCTACTAAGGTAATCCCCTAGCCTTTCTTATGGTAGGCAGATCTCTTTCTCCTCTTTGCCTTCACCTGAGATGTATTCAGATAGATCACCAAATATGAATATAAAGGATATGAAAACAAGATAGAGGACAGGCATATTCAGTGCCCTCTTTCTCTATCCCTTTAGGCTTCAGCACCATCCATCAGTAGATGAAGTAGGATGTGTGATCTTCAGATCCACTACCACCTATTTTTTTCTCACACCAAGTAGGAATCATGTGTGATTAGAGGTTAGTAGCGATCATGACATCGGCATGGTACCAAATAATGGTCCTTCTCCATAGATTTAAGCCCCAACTTCAATTCAAATGGGCCTCCTGGAAGGTGTAATCCCTGATCACATCCCCTCAAATGGGAAGTTACCATGAATAATCCCCAATCATGCCCCCTTTTACAAGCCTCCTCTAAGGTGTAAGTACCTATCAAACCAAACTATGTGGGCTTTGATTTCCAACTAACTGGGATACGTAGGAATCCTCTCAAAGGTCCAAACCCAACACTCAAATCCACCCTAATGATATGCGGTCCATATTCCTGATAGGGTTATATTCTCCCAAGAGACCATATCTCTCCTAGGTATCTCAGGTTGTCTCAGCATAAGTCCCACACCATCCTTGTCCAGACACTCTTTCACCTGAATTTCCTTATCGCATGACATTAAACTACATGGTCAGGTCCTTGTCACACAACCTTAAAAGGTGATGTGTCTAGTAAAGTGACACTGAACTATGTGTGTTCTGATTCCTCTCATGAGTACATGTAGGAATCCCATCTTATGGGTTTGATCTTGACATTGAAACAGCTTTCATCCCCCATAGATGATGATAAACTCCACATCACCCCATCATACGACTCAAGACCAGCGTCGTCCCAAAAAATGACCAAGGAATCTCTAATATTTCCACTAAAGGGTAACATCGATAAAGAACATTGGGTACATATAGATCCCTCTAACAATGGAGAACCTCGAATACATATAGATGATTCTGAACCCATGTGTATTCATGATTAGTTGTTAATTACCTAAGGGTAGTCTGTCGACACATTCTTGGGAATGAACCAAGGATTTATGGACATATTAACATGAATCAAATCTATAATAGAGTCCTAGAATAGGTGATAGTTCCCCCCAAAAGGGTGTGATGATCCCGAGTTCCCATCCTCTTAACCAATGTGAGCTCTTAAGTGTAGTTGTCCAAGTTACCCAACAATCATATTCCTTTGGAAAGTAGGTCCATGAATCATGGATATAAGAGTCATTGGACGTTTTTGGCTCCATGAATAAACCAGTTGGAGACTGTCAAAGACCTTGTATCTGACTTTAGTTATTTCACACCATTAAACCCCCTATAATCAACTATTTAGGCCACAAATGCACCTTTAGTTCAAACAAAATGGTAGACCCAGCGTAAATTACTTAACCACGGAACCTCCTTCGCAAGATAAAATGGATATACTACCTAATCCCTGTAGGAACATTTTTGTTCTGGATACATAAACGTATTTGGGTGAAATAAAAATGGTGAACATGATATGAATATTTAACCAATACGGTGTTGTTGACCCACTACAGGTCCCTTTCACATCCAAAAAGGAAGAGTGTCAAGCGAGATTATCAATTACACATGTTGTCATGAGATGCTACTTTGATGAGGTTTTATTGTTTGTACTTGTCACATATATTGTAGGCATTATTTAGATCTTCCTTCAATCTAATGGAATCCCAAAACTTCTCGTAGTCATTCATGTCAACCACTGCATCGCCTGAGTCCTCCACGAAGCATAGGACATCGTCTCCCACCCAGCGTCTCCATCATTGGGTCTCAAATGCAATGATCTGGGAGTACTATCAAAATGGTACTCTCCCAACACTAGAGGCAGTAAAACAGGACCTCTATTCGATGAAATCACACAAGCATACCACTCAATAGTGTCCAGTAGTCCAGCATGAGGTGGATCCACTAGCCATCTCCAATTTTTTCAGGTGCCTATCCCCAGAACGTGACAATGAGTATCTCCCTTATCTTAGGGAGGCATATGATGTTGTCACCAATAAATTCATCCCTACTACACAGGATTCCCCTCAATATCCCATTCCAGAAGATGCCACTGTCAAAACCATGAAGACCATTATAATCACTCTGAGGAGGATATAATTTCAAGGGTTCTTGTTGAAGTCAAATGGACACAAGGCCCATGGGCTACCCGCCAAGGGTGAAAAAACATAAAATCAAGAACAAATCATCACCCTAATTCCTAATGAATAAATCCTATGTAAAAATAATGCAGCACACTATGGGTATACATCTATTACTTCCTCCCATTTTGAGGCCCACCATGTAAATACAGTGGCACACTATGAGCAAGCACAAATTCCTGTCAATGCCTGCCAGACCCTCCATACAAATAGGACAGAAAATTATAGGCATATGAAAACTCCTGCCAATACAAATGAAGCCTATTAACCAAATTGTATGGAAACTAGCTATAAATAGGCACAAATTATTTCTTCCACATATGAATCTCATCATCCAAATAGGGCAGAAAATGAGCCGATGCAAATCCATGATTGCAAATATGAAGTCCATCAGTCAGATACGATGGCACCCAAATACAAGCTGGGTCAAATTCTTGCAGATTCATATGAAGCATGTCAAAAAATATATAGTGGTAAATAGGTAGACGCAAATCCATTCCCATGAATATAAATACCACCAGTCAAATATGGTGGAAATCAGATAAAACACTTGGTGTACCCCAGTTATAAACCAGGGGAAGACTCATTCCTATGGCCCCGCATAGGAGAACCATTAGTACCCGATAGAAGAATATGGAAGACTAAAGCAGGAAAAAACTCCTGCTCTGACATTAGAATGGGAATTTATTACCATTCCAACCAAGGATGTCTCTCAACACATCCTATCAATGAAGGAGGATCAGACAAAAATTATTGGCCATATCCTGTAGAATTGACAAGATGTAATCGCTTTCACAATAATAACAAGGAGTCAGGCCTAAAATCCTACCTCCCCAAGTGGGGAAACTCATCCACATTGTAGGATAGTCACTTTGGAGCATACATGCATCCCTACTCCCATCTAGGAGGGTCATCATCCATATTCCATAATAAATGGATAACCATATTGGGCACAAACACTCGTTCCAACTGGGGGACACTAGTCTTCCATTATGGATTCTCCAGGACATACATATGTCCCTTCCAGAACTAGGTATACTCACTAGTGTCTCCTGATAGCATTATGGGAGTCACTAGAATAGGAAAATGTATATGAAGTTCTTCACCCATATCAAGTGTCCACAGTTTTCCCGCAAGAGAGTTCCCAAAAATAAACTACTCCAAAGGAAATTGGAAAATGAAAAGCACATGCATGACTCTGCTCTACTGGAATCTAGAATTCATGATTACATCAAACACCTATCTTTGGTGGCTCAGGATCCTATTAAATCATTACCAAATTACATATGTGGTGGTAGTATTTGTGAAGGCCCTCCTTGTAATATTGTTACTAGAAGTTTTGGAGGTCCTCCTTAGAGCACGCACCATGTGGGATTACTTCATTAGAAAAAATGATTGATCATGAGAGCCTATCTCCTTATGAGCATCACGGTATCCCTCTTCATGACCAGAAGATCAAATAGTGATAAGGAACTTCCCTAGCTATCATCCTCCCTGATGGTCCTCCCCAGGGTATATGCTATAGAAATACTCCTTGCAGTCGGACATCAAGTTGTGATGGTAGTTCTCTTCATGATAGCATCAACTACAAAATTCTTCCTCATTGTGACATCTCAATTCATCAAGAAGGACCCCCCCTTACTGATGTCTTCCTTAATGGTCATCCCCATGGTATATGTTGAAAAAATTATCCCAGAATTCAAATATCAAACTATGATGGTATTCCTTTCTATTGTAGCACCAACTACAAAGGTCCTCCCCACAATCAAGTTCTATATCGGTAGGAAGGTCCTCCCCTTTCTGAATCAAATGTAAGAAATCCATCACATGTTAAGGAACTTGGAAGGATAGGGTCAAGTATGTTAGATATCCTATCAATAAAAAGTGACATCCTTTCTCAACTAAGAGACATATTGGGGATACGCTCATCTTCTGAGCCACATCCATACCATTCACATATTAATGAGACACTTACCAGCCCCGCTAATTGCGATAAGTTCACCAAGAAGCATTAAAGTTTGGAGGATCAAGTGAAGGAGTCCCTAGAAGAAGGACAAGATGGTATATTTCTTGTGAGAAGACAATTATCCAAGGATTATATACTGGTTATATTCTGGCCCACAGACACTTCTCATTTTGACATACCAAGAGAGTTTTTGGAAGAATGAATACATAACATTCATCTCAATCTCTGGACAACTCTCTTTCATTTGGAATAAAAATTATTTACCTATAATGGGTAAAAATATCATGTCAAAATATTGGAAGATCTTGGTCATAAAATCAAACTTCGATCCCTTTAGTCTTCACGGCGACCACAATCAGAGAGGCGGAAGAAAGATCTTCAGCTAACTTTCCTTCATGTTCTGTATAAATTACGGTGTATTATCAGAAACACCCTATCTAGTGTTAATATTTGGGTATGGGGAGATCATAGAGATTTTCATTTTACCCCACTTCCTATTCATCAGAACCTATTGGAAACAGAATCATGTAATTCCATTATCCCAAGATGAACATCAAATGAAATCCCTATTCAAGAAAGATGACATGCTTGATAAGAACTGATTTTGAGTAAGTGTAAAAATCATCAAGACTGATGAGATTGGTCCATTGAAAAACTTCTAAATCAGGAAACCAGGAACATTCAACAAGCTTCTCACCTAAGGTAAAACAATCATCAAGCATTGTTAAATTTCTCAACAACAAATAATTCACGTGTAGATCCAGCACCATATTCAGAACACACCTGAATAGGAATGCATAAGATCAAGAAAGTGGTGATAGTATCAGCGACTTCCGCAGTACAGGATTAGCCCCAACCTATAGGGATGGGGTATTTTTAACAAAAAATGACCCTCATAAAGCCAGCAAACTAGATCAAGGCACAATAACAAGAGAAAAGGATAAACCCCAACCCACAGGGCTGGGGGAATTTTTACCTCAATCACCCATCCAGCAGAAATCAGTCTTTTCTATTTAGGGAGGATGAAAAATAGAGAGGTCTCTCATTCAGTCCCTTATCATGACTCATTCCCCCCAGAAGGTAGGAATATGATGAGGCCGTACAAGGGTTCCCTTTGAGTTACCCTTCTCCAAGAGGACCAAAGAGGATCCCATAATAGAAGGAGAAGATCCAATAAAGGGTGAAAACAACCCTACCATTTAGAAACTCGTACACCACCCACAATGTGTTATGCATCGGTAAATTTCATGGACATCAATCCTATGGGACACACTGAAAATGATACAAATGCAAAAGAGTAGGGAGAGGATGGATCCACCCCGAATCTGATCCACACTGAAACTAAATTTGTGCTTACCTGAAACCAAAGGGTTGTCAGGAATTTGGGTATTCCCCTAATCAATCCTCCACCACTTACTCTGTGAATCCCTCACAACGATAAGAACAAAAACATGGTCGCATACAACCCACATCCTCCTCCTACTGAAAAAGATCCCATCACACTTGAGGAAATATTTTCTTGGAAGGAGGAATAAATGAAAGAGTTTAGTTGCATTAACATTGAGTTTCTCTAAGGAAGACGTCTTATCAAATATGCTCCTCAAGAAGAGCCTCAATGTACACTCCCAGTGGGTGTACCTCAACTAGAAGGGTTTATCTCGAAAAATTAAGAAAGTCCAAGACATCTTCCCAACATGGAACCTAGGCCATCAACCTACCTAGACCCAACTATAGACGAATATTGAGATTTCCCACCATTGAGGAAACAACTGACATGGGTATAGGAAAATCCTTCGAAGATTCCCTTGATCGAACATCCACCTCAAATACCAATAGAACTGGAATGTAAAATGTTTCCCCCTATTGTGCCTAACTATGATCAGGTTTAACAGGAAACAAATCAAGGGATCATTAATACCATCAAATCGTTGGAAACCTAATTAGAAGTCATGGAAGGATGGCGTGCTCCAGTATAGCCAAAATGGAGACTTTACCCCGATTGGGTAAGTAATACTACGCCGGCACCAAATTTTAGGAACCATGTGTTCCCAATATTCAATGGTTCAAGTGAACTGGAACAATATCTAATGAATTATTCATCCTATTGTGATCCTATGATGGGAACCCCAAAGAAACAAGAAACAATGAAACTCAGATGCTTCACGCAGAATCTAAAAGGTTCATCCTTTGTATGGTACACCAATTTTTCAACTCAGCCAATAATAGGATGAGAAGATCTCTAAGGATAGTTTGTTTTCCAGTTCACTTCAACACTTCCAAAGACAAAAGTTAGTGGCCTCATGAACTGCAAGAAGTGGAATAATGAGAGAGTCTTAGACTTCATTTCCATATGGAAAGGGATGACCTACTCTTTGAATTGGCCTCTCCCCTAGGATGATATTCTTTCTATGTGCATCGATAACCTCCATGAAAATCTACGAATACCACTCATCCCAGTAAAATATATAAGTGGGTTTTAGGATTTCTCCACCATTGTACAAGGAATAGAGGATTAATTACAATGAACTAATCTCAATTCTTAGGTAGCCCCACCAACCCTGGGAAAAAGATCAAGAAAATTTGAAGCAGCCTCCATCACACTTAATCCATCCCCTATGCCTCCCCTAGATCTAAGACCTACACCGTATTGATCAGGGCCCCCTAGGTGCCAGCAGAAACCTTCACCTCGACAAGATGATTGAAGGGGGACTAGGAGAAATCGGTTCGAGGAATGAAGGAACAAAACTTACTCGTTCCAAGTTGATCAAGTCCATGTCTATTTTATAGACACTATGAACTGCAATTTTCTCTATTTACAAGATCCTAATAGAACCAAAGAAGTCAATCTTAATGACCAACCAAATTATTTTCCCTTTCACCAAATACTAGGACACACCATTCAAAAAAATTGTCTTTAAGGACCTCCTACAAATAATGATAGATTCTAGGGTAGTCAAACTAGGACCACTACTAGCACAAGAGGTGTATGTTTCCACCACTGACCCTGATGATGTATGAGAGTGTAAAAAAATTAGAAGAAGGTAGGAGAATTTTGATACCTTGATGACTTGGAAAATAGTTAAAAGAGCTCATGTTATTCTCCAAGCATAGCTGAAGCAACTGACTATGCCCCCATCCATTCCTGCTACAACATAGCTGACATCCTCAACCCTAAAACCCTCTAAAAGTTGATTGGCCAAGAATCAGACTAACCAAAAAGGCATAGAGAAAGTATAAGAAGATGAACCATCTCAAGGTCAAAATTATCCTTTACACTCTCAAATTTTATGTTATTAGATATGAAAGAACGAGCATTGCCCCACCAAATGGCACCACCAGAAGTAGTCAGTCATGCAGAGTCATCATCATAAGAAGAGTTGATTTTCAGCATCATTAATGGCATTCACTTAATGGAACCCTTCTTTGAAGATGAATATGACTATGAACCTAAGTTACATGCACCTGATTGAGGAACCAAATGAAGAGGCTGCAAAAGCTGAGGATACAAAGGAAGATGCAGCTGAGGAAGAAACCAATCTTATGGTTGCGCTCCTGCTCAAACCGTTAATGTTGCAGAAACTCATGGAAGAGACCTTCAGCAGACCCAACAGGAATAGGAAAATTTCCCTGCATCAGAAAGAAGCCACTCTAGCTTGATCATTATCAAGCATCCATCAGAATAATAACAGGTATCTAATAAACCTCGACGTGCGAATAAACCTACCCGGTCCAACCTACAAAGAAAGAAAGCTCCTACAGCTCCTATACCAAGGTTTGATTCATCTTCAAATAATTTTCAAGCCTCTAAAGTACCTTTTAAAGAGAATTATTGTGCTGGGAAGAGATGACCTCTAGACCAGAAGTATGACATACTAAAATATTTAGCCTTGGTCACAACCAAGCTATCAATCCTGGATGCCCTGAATCTATTGACATACCTCAAGGAAGCACTCATAGAAGCTTTTCTAAGCCCCCAAGAGTTTGAATATGAAGTGGCCACCATCTAAATCTATTAGAAAAAGATAAACCCTATAGAATTCCATGAGGTTATATCCTTCATGAGTCAAGATGAAAACTCTATTATGTAGGATCACATAAAACTATTATATGTTTCAGGAATGATGAATGGTATTGATGTTCAGATGTATTCATTAAAAATGGATCTAGAGTTAATCTCATCCCAGTATGAACACTTTGTTGAATGGGCTACAATGAGGATAATTAGATGCCCTCTACCACTACCATGTTGGGACATGAAAAAGTGATTAGAAACCGTTAGGCCAAATAAAAATCAAAACTTGGTTTGGGGGCCTCTTAGCCAACTCATAATTTCTGGTGGTTTGGAAAAACATATCCTTCAACATTCTTCTAATAAGGCATTGGTTGCATCAGCATGCATCGATTCATTCATCCTACCACTAGTGCATCAAATATTTCACTAATGGAAAAAAATGGGATTTTGTACACTAATAAGACCTCGTTTGAATCATGTGAGTCACACTATATCAATGTAGGATTCTACAATCAGAAAGGGTTGAAACCCTTAGTTGATGGTATTAATTGGTTCACCACCCCAAATGGTTTTAAGGTGGTCCCAACTATCCCCTTAAAACAACTCAGTAAAGAATACGTACTTACCATCAACTAGGTTGGCTATGTGAGTCCAATATCATATGTGTATTCAATATTCCTCGTGATTTTGCTTAAGGCCACTAAGTCTAACAATGTTGTATTATCTATTTAACTTCAATAAAATGATTAATTCTCTAATGTAAATACCCTCAATCCATCCTCAGAGCTTTAGGAGACACATGCCCTACTCATTGAGGTAGAGGAGGAATAATACATCCCTCTGTCTCTCACTTTTTCCTCTATATAAAATTCCACACTTTTATCTAGGTCAGAAAAAGATGCTTCATCTCCCAAATACCAAGATCTCGACTCATCTCCCAATTATGAAGATCTCGTCTTGATAATTGTTTCACCATTGGAATGAGAGGAAGAATATGAATAGGATGAAGAAGAGGAGTAGGAGGACCTTAGGGATTCCCCTCCATCATTCTAGGAGGGTTTCTCTACCACCATTGATGAACTCATGGAAATAAACTTGGGTATGGAAGAAGATCAACAACCCACCCTAATTAGTGAAGCCATGTCTTAGGAAGAGAAAGATGTATATACCCCATTCCTAAGGAAACATTGAGATGTATTTGCCCAGAACTACACAGAAATTCTAAGCCTCAATCATGAGGTGTCCACTCACCACCTAGGCTTTCCAAAAGATCATTGGGGCTATAAAAAAGCAGCCAGAAGGATGCACCTGACACATGCTTCCAAAATCTAAGATGAGGTTGACAAACACATTAGAGTCAAATTTATTCGAGAGATCCAATATCCAATCTGGAGGGCCAATATAGTCCCTATAAAAAAATAAAAATGGGTAAATCATAGTTTTTATTTATTTTAGAGATCTCAACCAGCACTTTCTGAAAGATTATTTTTTGGTCCTGATCACAGAACTGTTAATTGATGCAACGACTGAATATCTAGATATATCCTTCTTGGAAAACTATTCAGGATAAAACCAAATCTGAATGGACCTAGAATATGAAGAATCCACCATCTTTAGAGGCCCCTAGGGAGTATTTTTCTATTGGGTAATTCCCTTTGGTTTGAAGAATGTCGGTGCCAAAAATCAACATGCCATGCATCGCATATTCAAACCCTTTCTGGAAAAGTTATTCAAATTCTATGTTGATGACCTAGTGGTTAAATCATGATAATGATAAGAACACCTATCAGACCTTAAAATAGTCTTTAACAAATTGATACAACATATTATGAAAATAAAAACCTTAAAATGTGATTTTGGTGTTACCTTGTGGAAGTTCCTCAGCTTCATCGTACGCCATCATGGCATCGAAGTTGATCCCTAAAATACAAAGGTTATCCCTGGCATGTCACCTCCTCACAACCTCACCGAGTTGAGAGGAATTCAAGGGAACTTGTAATAAATTCAATGATTTATATCCAACCTTGTAGGAAAATGTTTTCCCTTTACTAGGTTGATAAAAAAAAGGGGCTGAATATTAATGGACTGATGATTGTTAGGAAGTATTCTACATTCTCAATAAATATCTCTTAAGACCGCCAATGATAATGTTTCTCGTCGAAGGAAGACCACTCATTTTGTATTTGATTTACATGGAATAATCCATGGTCACTTTATTTACATAGAATAATGATACTGGTAGTGAAAACATCCATTATTATCTCATCTAAACCATGATTGATGCTGAGACTCATTACTCGGATATTGAGAAGAGTTTTCTAGCACTAATATTTGAAGTCCAAAAACTGAGGCACTACCTACAACATCACGATGTTCATTTGATCTCTTATAGAAACCCTCTAAAGTGCATTCTCATCTGTATGATGTTGATTAGATGCCTGTCAAGGTGGGTAGTCATTCTACTGTAGTTTTACATTCAGTTTGTACCTCAGAAATTGATAAAAGGTTAGAAATTATCAGATTTCTTGGTAGAGAAACCCTCGATAGAAATGAATTCATTGGATACTGAATTACCTGGTGAGGAGGTTTTCTTTGTAAAGTAAGATCTTGAAGTTTGGTAGATACATTTAGACAGTGCATCTAGAAGCCCAATAGGGAAAATAATGGAAGACCATAGGCTCAACAAAATGGGGATGGGAGTAGTAATCATACACTACTACAACCTGACCCTTTATCAGCGCTAAAAACCAGCATTAACAGTGCTAGAAAAGCGCTGTTAATTCCGGCGTAGATAAAGGGGGGGTCCCCTATATCAGCGCTTCTCGGAGCGCTGATAAAGGGTTCCTTTATCAGCGCGTAGTGGAGCGCTGATAAAGGTCAACTATATCAGTGCTTCTCAGAGCGCTAATACAGGGTCCCTTTATCAGTGCTCCTCTAGCGCTGATAAAGGCCCCAGCGCCTGCACCTAAAAAACAGTACCTGCACACCTGCACACCAGAATACTTGCACAAAGTAGCACGTGCACACCTGCACACCATAGCACCCGCACCCAATATTTTGATTGACAATGGTATATACATTTACTTAACATCATGAATACAAAAAAATTCATTGCTATACATTTAAAACATTGTTTTACATGGTTACATTTACAATTATTCAACAACAGTTATAAACATTCATGTTTCATCCTTTGATATCCGTGATCCGCTCTCGATGGTATTTGTTGCCGAACAAAGCATCCGAACTCAAGGAAAAAAATTCACCTATATAAGAAAACAAATATTATGTTAGTAATGCAATAATGAAAGAAATTAAAACAGTAATATGAAAGAATACATTAATATGGAAATGTGAAACTAAAATATTAAATTTTAAACTCAAAAGTTTTCATTTTCATAACAATGAAAGGGAATAATGTAAAATCAATATGTTTTTGATTGATTTATCTCATTTAATAAATACTGATTCTTTATCTAATGAAAATATTTACTGGTCACGGTTTGCCATGTGTCATTGGTGTTGTTTTCCAAAGTTTATGTCATTTTCAAACTGATATCAGACAATTTTAGCCATACTGGTCACACCGTGCGTCGGATTGAGGTGTGGTCGATTCTTACACGTCACAAATGACTCTTGGATCATTGTCCTAAAGTATCAAAACAATCCGAATGTGTTTTCTCAGTTTGGCGTATGTCATTGGTGTTGTTTTCCAAAGTTTATCTCAATTTGAAACAGATATCAGACACTTTTAGCCATACCGGTCACACCGTGCATCGGATTGAGGTGTGGTCGATTCGTACGCGTCAAAAATGACTCGTGGATCGTTTTTCTAAAGTATAAAAACAATAAGAAGGCATTTTATCGGTTTGGCGTATGTCATTGGTGTTGTTTTCCAAAGTTTATGTCATTTTCAAACTGATATCAGACAAATTTAGCCATACCGGTCACACTGTGCATCGGATTGAGGTGCGGTCGATTCGTACACATCACAAATGACTCTTGGATCGTTGTCCTAAAGTATAAAAACAATCCTAAGGCGTTTTCTCAGTTTGGAGTATGTCATTGGTGTTGTTTTCCAAAGTTTATGTCATTTTCAAACTGATATCAGACAATTTTAGCCATACCGGTCACACCGTGCGTCGGATTGAGGTGCGGTTGATTTGTACACGTCACAAATGACTCGTGGATCGTTTTCCTAAAGTATCAAAACAATCCGAAGGCGTTTGATTGGTTTAGCGTATGTCATTGGTGTTGTTTTCTAAATTTTATCTCAATTTGAAACTGATATTAGACACTTTTAGCCATACCGGTCACATCTTGCATCGGATTGAGGTAAGGTCGATTCGTACACGTCAAAAATGACTCGTGGATCGTTGTCCTAAATTATCAAAACAATCCGAAGGCATTTTCTCGGTTTGGCGTATGTCATTGGTGTTGTTTTCCAAAGTTTATCTCAATTTGAAACTGATATCAGACACTTTTAGCCATACCGGTCACACCGTGCGTCGGATTGAGGTGCGGTCGATTCGTACGCATCACAAATGACTCGTGGATCGTTTTCCTAAAGTATCAAAACAATCCGAAGGCATTTGCTCGGTTTGGCGTATGTCATTGGTGTTGTTTTCCAAAGTTTATGTCATTTTCAAACTGATATCAGACAATTTTAGCCATACCGGTCACACTGTGCGTTGGATTGAGGTGTGGTCGATTCGTAAACGTCACAAATGACTCTTGGATCATTTTACTAAAGTATAAAAACAATCCGAAGTCTTTTTCTCGGTTTGGCGTATGTCATTGGTGTTGTTTTCCAAATTTTATCTCAATTTGAAACTGATATCAGACACTTTTAGCCATACCGGTCACACCGTGAGTCGGATTGAGGTGCGGTCGATTTGTACACGTCACAAATGACTCGTGTATCATTTTCCTAAAGTATCAAAACAATCCGAAGGCATTTTCTCAGTTTGGCGTATGTCATTGGTGTTGTTTTCCAAAGTTTATCTCAATTTGAAACTGATATCAGACACTTTTAGTCATACCGGTCACACCGTGCGTCGGATTGAGGTGCGGTCGATTCTTATGCGTCAAAAATGACTCATGGATCATTTTCATAAAGTATCAAAACAATACGAAGGCGTTTTCTTGGTTTGGTGTATGTCATTGGTGTTGTTTTCCAAAGTTTATGTCATTTTCAAACTGATATCAGACAATTTTAGCCATACCGGTCACACCGTGCGTCGGATTGAGGTGCGGTCGATTCGTACACGTCACAAATGACTCGTGGATAGTTTTCCTAAAGTATCAAAACAATATGAAGGCGTTTTCTCGGTTTGGCGTATGTCATTGGTGTTGTTTTCCAAAGTTTATGTCATTTTCAAACTGATATCAGACAATTTTAGCCATACCGGTCACACCGTGCGTCGGATTGAGGTTCGGTCGATTCGTACACGTCACAAATGACTCGTGGATCGTTGTCATAAAGTATAAAAAAAATCCGTAGGTGTTTTCTCGGTTTGGTGTATGTCATTGGTGTTGTTTTCCAAAGTTTATGTCATTTTCAAACAGATATCAGACACTTTTAGCCATACCGGTCACACTGTGTGTCGGATTGAGGTGCGGTCGATTCGTACGCGTCACAAATGACTCGTGGATCGTTTTCCTAAAGTATCAAAACAATACGAAGGCGTTTTATCAGTTTGGCGTATGTCATTGGTGTTGTTTTCCAAAGTTTATGTCAATTTCAAACAGATATCAGACAATTTTAGCCATACCGGTCACACCGTGCGTCGGATTGAGGTGCGGTCGATTCTTACACATCAAAAATGACTCGTGGATCGTTTTCCTAAAGTATAAAAACAATCCGAAGGTGTTTTCTCGGTTTGGAGTATGTCATCGGTGTTGTTTTCCAAAGTTTATGTCATTTTCAAACTGATATCAGAAAATTTTAGCCATACCGGTCACATCGTGCGTCAGATTGAGGTGCGGTCAATTTGTACACGTCACAAATGACTCTTGGATCGTTTTCCTAAAGTATCAAAACAATCCGAAGGCATTTTCTCGGTTTGGCGTATGTCATTGGTGTTGTTTTCCAAAGTTTATGTCATTTTCAAACTGATATCAGACACTTTTAGCCATACCGGTCACACCGTGCGTCGGATTGAGGTGAGGTCAATTCGTACACGTCACAAATGACTCGTGGATCGTTTTCCTAAAGTATCAAAACAATCCGAAGGTGTTTTCTTGGTTTGGCGTATGTCATTGGTGTTGTTTTCCAAAGTTTATGTCATTTTCAAACTGATATCAGACAATTTTAGCCATACCGGTCACACCGTGCGTCGGATTGAGGTGTGGTCGATTCGTACACGTCACGAATGACTTGTGGATCATTTTCATAAAGTATCAAAAACAATCTGAAGGCATTTGATCAGTTTGAAATATGTCATTAGTGTTGTTTTCCAAAGTTTATGTCATTTTCAAACTGATATCAGACAATTTTAGCCATACCGGTCACACCGTGCGTCGGATTGAGGTGCGGTCAATTCATACGCATCACAAATGACGTGTGGATCGTTTTCGTAAATTATCAAAACAATCCTAAGGCGTTTGCTTGGTTTGGCGTATGTCATTGGTGTTTTTTTCCAAAGTTTATGTCATTTTCAAACTGATATCAGACACTTTTAGCCATACCGGTCACACCGTGTGTCGGATTGAGGTGAGGTCGATTTGTACACGTCACAAATGACTCATGGATCGTTTTCCTAAAGTATCAAAACAATCCGAAGGCGTTTTCTCGGTTTGGCGTATGTCATTGGTGTTGTTTTCCAAAGTTTATGTCATTTTCAAACTGATATCAGACAATTTTAGCCATACCGGTCACACCGTGCGTCGGATTAAGGTGAGGTCGATTCGTACGCATCACAAATGACTCGTGGATCGTTTTCCTAAAGTATAAAAACAATCTGAAGGTGTTTGCTCAGTTTGGCGTATGTCATTGGTGTTGTTTTCCAAAGTTTATCTCAATTTGAAACTGATATCAGACACTTTTAGCCATACCGGTCACACCGTGCGTTGGATTGAGGTTCGGTCGATTCGTACGCGTCAAAAATGACTCGTGGATAGTTTTAATAAAGTATCAAAACAATCTGAAGGCGTTTTCTCGGTTTGGCATATGTCATTGGTGTTGTTTTCCAAAATTTATGTCATTTTCAAACTAAGTAGTAGGAATTCACTAATCTAAGGATATGAAACATAAGAAAGGGAGATCATAGATGCTCAATAAGTGTAAATGGAGATATTAATGACCATATAAAGATAACATAAGTATTAGTAATTCACCTTCATTGTCCTATTTGTTTACATTCTTCGATCAGGTACGCTGCCCATTCGTTTCTAAAGACATTTATATCATCTTCTGAATAGGATTTTTTGCGACAGTCATAGTAGTACTGAAAAAATATAAATACACAAAGGATTAATAATTATTTTAAATAAAGTAGTAATTATTTTCAAAAATACCTCTTCAGGGATGCTAGTTTGTCCATGAAATACGATCTCTTTCATAAATTTACAAACATAATAACCGCAGTCCTTGTCATTTGTTTGTTTCAGACACTGCAGAAACATTGATAAAAATAAGTAATTTGTTTTGATATGTATTTGGATAGTTAAATATAATTATATATACCCAGATACTTCTCCATTTGTAGATCTTGTGGGCATTGTCGTCCTTACGCCCTGGATTCATTCCAGCCTTTAGACGATATTCATACACCGCCCTATCATAACAAAATCCTCATTAAAAGATAATATAAATTATATAACTAGATATTTAGTTCTAAAATTTTGGATCTAGTGTATTACAAATTGAAAATCGCCATCATGTGTGGTCGGTTAGTTTGATATCCATGCAGTGAATCCAGAAAATAAATCTTTGGAGTATCCAAATTGACTGCAATGAGCATCCAATGTTCCCTAAAAACACAAAAAGAAATAAGTACTGATAGAAATGAAAATATAATTGATATGATTAAAATGTAGAGTTTTACCCTTGCATCGTTGGTATTAAAAAGAGCCTGCCATTCGTAATTCTTCTTTGAAACGTTCTGAGCAGATTTGACATCAATTCAGCCAGAAAATTAGAATCTATTTCTGTTCGTTGTGTAGAAATGGTGTGAGGACTAACGAGTCCAAATTTGTATTCATGGGAAAATCCCTTCAATTGTTTTTCATATATACGCCTGTGAAAAATATGAGATGTATTTATCCATAATTATCAAAGTATATCAGCTTTTGTAAAATCAAATCATGAAAACATACCTCATGTATACATTTATAACTAAGGCGCCTAGCCAGTCGTATGTGATGATCTCAGAAACAGCGTCTGCACTAACGAAATCCATTGTTTCCTCTCCGTACATATATTTTTCACAAAAAATTGTATGATTCTTTCCATCTTTCATTTTCGTATCCACATGATCTTGCAATGATATTAAATGTGGATATAGAACGGGCGGGGTGAACGTGCTCTCAGTAGATCGTTTTGATCGGTTGGTTGATCCAATCTTGGAGCCGCTCTTTCGTTGTAGCTTCTCTATTTTATCCTTCTGTAATAACATTCATCGGTTCAGCCATTTTCTAATTTAATGTTAAAGGTTCTGCTTGAAAAATGAACTGGAAATGAATACCTCCTACTCGACGTGTTTTTTTACAAGATTCGACGGCCATGCAACGAATGTTCCAATAGCTTTTTCCACCGTATGAATGTCATCATCGTCATTTGGCACGGGTAGCTCGGTGCTTGGCTCATGATCTACATTAATAGACACTTTGACATGACCGGTTGGAAGTGGTCTGGAGTGTAGCGTGTCATTCTGCATATTGAACACCATAACCCTCACTACAAGGCGATGGGTGGGAGTTGACAGATATAAATTACAGTCATTTTCACCCTGCAGAATATCATTAAATGAAAGGTATCAGTGTCTATGTGATTCACATCTCACAAAAATTAATATTATAACATTGATTACCTCGGTTAAGTCAGGTATTTGAGGGGAATGGCTCGCCTCAAAGCTGGTGAGGGGTGGATCTTCTCACGGGGGTTGTTCTTGAGTTGTTTGTTCTCTTCGCCTCTCCTCCATCAAACTCTTTAGCATCTCTCCCTGAGTTTGGATTAGTTCTTCAAGGGTAGCTACTCTATCTCTCATTACATGCAATTATTTAGTTTGTTCATCCTCTTGTTTTTTTTTCTTAAAATATGTCTTGGGTGACACCCCAAAACCCACACCTCTGACGCGGCCATACTGTTCTGGCTGTTTCAAGGCCGTTGAAAGTATGTCTGAATCCGGTGCGGGTGTTAATGTTTCCTGTGACTATGTCAAATAGAAAATATGAAAAAATAAGTAAGCATCATTATGTAATAGTGATTTAAAGAAAAACAAGTTTATATTATGTCATAATTACACATGTTTCCCACACTTTTTGTGTGTTTTCATCTATCAGTTTCCCCTCTTTATTAACACAAGCCTCCTTCCATAGCACATGGCGTGGAATGGAAGTGACTTGAGATTTTGCTTCATCAATCTGCTTATAAATAGAGAAACATGGTTACAGTGTTGTTTTATGTCACATAAAATTATTACAGTACTTTTAAAATACATACCAATTGTTTTTCAATTGAAGCGTACCCCAACCTTGCTTTACGGTAGGGGTACGCTGGTTTTGCTGCCCGTTCTTTATTTTCAGCACTCAGTTTCTATTTCATAAATAAAAACCTATCAATCAATGTGATGAATACAAGCAATGTTACACAACGTGTAACCAAACATAATGTACCTGAAAATTCTTGTCCGCACGACGGTTGCAAAACGCATCCCACATTCTTTGGGATATCAAGTGTGCATAAAGAGGAGGCGGGTGCAGCTTGATTTTCCCTTCGGCATCTTTCAGATGATTTTTTGTTAAAATGGTGCGAAAGCCTCTATGAATCCTTCCTGCCAGTCTGAAAACATATTCTTTGTGCGAAACATCTACTATAAATTCACTCTACAAGAGATGATGAAGGGTTAGTCAATATTTCAATATTTTATTTTATTTTAATAAATTAAATAGATGATATCGTAATGTTACCATAATCTCTTCCCATATTAATGTTTTCAACCCACTGACAACATGGTGCCACGACTCTACGTCAATCGGTACGCGTTGTCGAGTGACGATTCTAATGTAGCTACTAAACATGGCTTTGTTGGGGTTTACATGCTGGCCTAGATTATTCCATCCCACCTCATATTTGATGCCTTTTGCTTTTGCCTTAAGGATTTTTGCTAAAACTGTCAAACTACGGCGCACCTGTTTTTTTTGTGTCGCTGGGGTTTCATCGCCTACCATTTCCTCAGTTTCTGCATCATCATTATGTTTCTCCGAAGCACTAGCTTCGGCACTGACACCAGCTGCAACAGGTTGAGAGACCTGTTGTACATCAGCAGTGGGACCAGCTGCAACAGGTTGAGAGACCTGTTGTCTCTCAGCAGTGGGACCAGCTGCAACAGGTTGAGAGACGTTTTGTGTCTCGGGATTGGGTGCATCAGCAGGTGAAGAAGTCATTATCTGCAGAACTGGTTTAAAATTTAAGTTAGATCACATAAAAGCAGTAGCGAACAGATAATAACATAATGTAACACAATCTATATTACAATAAAAATCAATAACCTGATTATTGAACTCCCTTTTTTTTAAAGGCTGAAGGGATTTGACCCCTCTATCAACTATCCATATCCCTTCATTGTGGTCTCCTCTGACATACAAAACGTCATCTATATTGGGACCACTAAGAAATGATTGTGAAATCCCAATGAAAGGATCATCTTTCATTGAATTTTCATCTGACCCTTCAGCTGTTTTGGTCGATAACAGAACAATTGACCAGTTTCGGTTTGCGGGATCGGGAACATAAAATACTTGCACTGCCTGTGATGCCATTATAAATGGTTCGTCTTTCCCCCCTTCCTTACTGAAATCAACTTTCACAAATCCCAAATCATCTATTTTAACAGCACTCCTGTTATCAACCCACTTGCATTGAAATATCGGAACTTGAAATTTCGTATAATCCAACTCCCATATTTGTTTGATGATGCCAAAGTATGACATATTCGCATAAATTGGATTTCTGTCCTTAGCACCGGAAACATGCATCGCTTCAGCCACAAGTGTAACCCCACTATTCTGCATGGTACTGTCTTCATCATGTTCACTAGTATAAAATGTATAACCATTAACTATATAAGCATTGTAAGATAATGCATGCACACTTGGTCCTCCAGCTATCCATCGAAGTCGTTCCGAAATAGACTTTGGATTTTCATCTGACTTATTAAAAATATGATCTTGAAACCATCCTATAAACTGTTGATTATGTGTATTTGATATCCATTTTTCAGCACTTGATGGATTCAATTGCCTAAGAATTTCTTTTTGTATTTCAACATATGGGTCAACGTCCAAACTGTTATACAAAACATAAAGGTGGGCCTGCTCCCGATCTATAATATTGATTGTGACAACGTTTCTTCCAGAAATTCCTTCACCCTCTAACCTCCCAGTGTGATGAGATTTCGGTAATCCAATGCTTTCCACACCAGAAAAGTATTCGGTACAGAATTCAACGGCTTCCTCAACAATATATCGCTCTGCAATATAACCCTCTGGCCGAATTCGATTTTTGACATACCCTTTCAAAATCTTCATATACCGTTCAATGGGGTACATCCATCTGTAATGTACAGGACCACATAGTTGAATCTATATCACCAAGTGGACCATCAAATGAACCATCATATAAAAAAATGAAGGCAGGAAGAACATTTCTAATTCACATAATATGACGGAAATTTCTTTTTCCATAGCTGGCAATTTCGACGGGTCTATAACTTTGCTGCATATAGCTTTGAAGAAGAAACACAGTTTCATTAATGTATGGCGGACATTCTTGGTAAAAATGCAACGTAAAGCAATTGGAATGAGATTTTTCATCAAAACATGACATTCATGTGATTTCAGACCTTTTAACTTCAAGTCGCTCATTGACACTAGGTTACTGATATTTGACGAATACCCCTCTGGAACCTTTACGTCATTCAAGAAGTTGAAAAATTGATATCTCTCCTGCCTAGAAAGAGTGTAAGCAGCAGGAGGAAGAAATGTTCATTTTTCACCCTTTACTGGTGTCAACTCTTCTCGTATTCCCATCTCAACCATGTCCAACCTAGCCTTAATTCCATCTTTTGTTTTTCCAGATGTATTTAGCAACATGCCGATAACACTGTCAAATACATTTTTTTCTACATGCATAACATCAATAAAATGTCTTACATACAGACAATTCCAGTATTGTAATTCAAAAAAAATTTATCTCTTTTTTCAATTGATTTTCGTAAGGTTTTTCGAAGCCGGTTTACCAAAAGTAGTGTCCAAATTTTTAACTTTCTCAAACAATTGATCGCCTATTAGTGGAGACGGTTTTGTACGTTCTTCTGAACTTCCATCGAATGATGTCTTCCAAGAACGGTATTTATGTCGTCGCGGTAAAAATCTGCGATGTCCTAGAAACACGGTTTTCGATGAATGTTTCAACCTAATTGATTGTGTACCTTCTTCGCAAACGGGACAGCCTTGAGTTCCTTTAATGCTATATCCTGAAAAATTTCTATAAGCTTGGAAGTCATTTATCATCCCATACAACATGACTCTCAAAGTGAAATCTTCCTTTCTGTAAGCATCATACAATGTAACACCTGAATCCCACAATAATTTCAAATCTTCGATCAATGGAGCTAAATAAACATCAATATCATTACCCAGTTGTTTTGGTCCTGATATAAGCATAGATAACATGATGTATTTTCGTTTCATGCATAACCACGGTGGTAAGTTATAATTTATCAACATAACCGACCATGTACTGTGACTGCTGCTTTGAAAACCAAAAGGATTCACTCCATCTGTAGATAACGCAAGACGAAGGTTTCTCGACTCGTTTCCAAATTCAGGATACTCATGATCGATTCTCTTCCACTGAGGAGAGTCTGCCGGGTAACGTAGTATCCCATCTTTAATTCTTGTATCTGCATGCCATGTTAATTGTTCTGCAGTCTCCTCACTTCCATATAGGCGTCTAAACCTTGGAATGATTGGAAAGTACCATACAACTTTAGTAGGACTGGATTCATCTTTCTTGTATTGAGAAGCACCACACTTTGGGCATTATTTAAGTGATTTGTGGTCCTTGCGAAATAGTATACAGTCATTCAGGCAGGCGTGTATTCTTTCAGAGATCATACCCATAGAGCGTAGCATTCGTTTGGCATTGTATGTTCGGCTCGGGAGCTCATTGTCTTTTGGGAGCATGTCATTCAAGAGGGCAAGTAGTTTCATAAAACTATCGTCACTCCACCCGTTATCTGCTTTCAAATTATACAGCTTCAGTACGGCTGAAAATGCTGTATATTTAGTGCAACCAGCATACAATGGCGTCTTTGCACAACTTTTTAACTTCTCAAACAATTTTGGGCAATCACGAAGTTCATCTTCGAAGGTCCTTGTCATTTTCTCAATACGATCTTCATCATCATTCACATCTGTAATCACATCCTCCATATGGTCATCTTCATTGTTCATGTTTGTAATCATATCAGATGATCCATAAAACGCAGTGTCACCCCAGTCACTACCTACATTCATTATTTCCCCGTGTTTATTCCAACATGTATAACTTTGATCTATTCCATGACAGATCAAGTGTTCTTCCAACTCATCTGGACTAATTTGTTTTGAATAACAACAGTGTAAACACGGACAAAGGATTTGAGAAGAGTCACATGCATGATCTATTGCAAACTTGATAAATTCTTTCACGCCTTCTTCATACTCTTTTGTCAACCGATTGGCATTCATCCATTCTTTATTTATATTCATCCTATTTAAAATCCATAGGATAAGTATATAGGTTAAAGGAGAAGGAATATAAGTATAATTTAGATAAAAAAAGATACTTCAAGGAAATAAAGAAATAATTAAATACCAAAATAAAAAATATATTGGGAACCAATGTTTAGAAAAGAAAACCATTAAAGATTTGGATCAATAAGCTGTTAAAATGGTGGCACTGTACAAGAAAACCCCTTCAAATATTTGGTCAACATATTTTACCAAACTATGCATTAATTATGTAAATTGGAACTACCTCAGTCTACAAAATTTCACATGTTTTGTATGAAATCATAAAAAAATGGTATGTTAATCCCTAACTAAAATCCACCTAACATGGTTTCCTCTAAGATATCCCATGGTTAACCGTCACTAACCATTAAAGTCAACTATGACATTTAGAAAGAGGACTGAAAACCTCCTCATGCTCAAGGTTCTACATTGTTTCTCAAAAAATATGAACACAAAACCATGTTTCATTTGAAAAATCTCAAAAAAACATCATATAAAACTAAAATAAAGCTTGTGAGACTCACCTGAGTACTTGAGGCACCTCTCAAACCGCGGTGGAGGAGGAGGCAGCAGAGTAGGCAGAGGAGGAGGAGGAGGAGGCACCGGTGGAGGAGGAGGATGAGGCAGCGGACTAGGAGGAGGAGGAGGAAGCACCGGTGGAGGAGGAGGAGGACGAGGCTACGGTGGAGGAGAAGGAGGAGGAGGAGGAGGAGCAGAGGAGGAGGAGGAGGCGGAGGCAGCGAAGGCAGCGAAGGCAGCGGAGGAGGATGAGGATGAGGCCGGTGGAGGGGAGGAGGAGCAGGAGTAGAGGAGGAGGAGGAGGCCGCGGCGGAGGAGGAGGAGGAAGCGGAGGCAGCAGAGGAGGAGGAGGAGGCCGCGGTGGAGGAGGAGGAGGCCGCGGTGGAGGAGTCACCGGCGGCAGCGCAGAGGTAGGGTGGAGGCAGGGTGGAGGCATCGGAAGGCAGCGGAAGGCAGCGAAGGAGGAGGAGGATGAGGCCGGTGGAGGAGGAGGAGGAAGAGCAGTGAGCAGAGGAGGAGGAGGCGGCCGCGGCGGAGGAGGAGGAGGCGGCGGCCGTAGAGGTACCCGGCGTGACCACGACGTGACCACGGTGTGACTGCGGCGTGACCGCGGCGTGACCGCGGAGGAGGAGGCGGCCGCGGAGGCACCGGCGGCACCGGTGGTGGAGGAGGAGGAGGAGGCCGCGGTGGAGGAGGAAGGCACCGCCGGCAGCGCAGAGGCAGGGCGGAGGCAGGGCGGGAGGCAGCGGATGGCAGCGGAGGAGGAGGAGGATGAGGCCGGTCGGAGGAGGAGGAGGAGGAGGAGCAGAGGAGGAGGAGGAGGCCGCGGCGGAGGAGGAGGAGGAGGCGGCCGCAGAGGCACCGGCGTGACCGCGGCGTGACCGTGGCGTGACCGCGGCGTGACCTCGGCGTGACCGCGGAGGAGGAGGCGGCTGCGGAGGCACTGGCGGCACCGGCGGAGGAGGATGAGGCATCGGCGGAGGAGGAGGAGGCCGCGGTGGAGGAGGAGGCACCGGCGGCAGCGCAGAGGCAGGGCGGAGGCAGGGTGGAAGGCAGCGGAGGCAGCGGAGGCAGCGGAGGAGGAGGAGGATGAGGTTGGTGGAGGAGGAGGAGGAGGAGGAGGCCGCGGCGGCAGGAGGAGGAGGCGGCGGCCGCAGAGGCACCGGCGTGACCGCGGCGTGACCGCGGTGTGACCGCGGCGTGACCGCGGCGTAGGACCGCGGCATGACCGCGGAGGAGGAGGCGGCCGCGGAGGCACCGGTGGCACCGGCGGAGGAG